>CM053146.1:69911430-74911430 GCA_028571685.1 Heterohyrax brucei | reverse complement strand
CATCTGCAAAAGATTCACCATTCTAGATGCCATTGAGAACATTTGGGATTCATAGGAGGACAAATATCAACATTTGGAAGAAGTTGATTCCAGCCCACCTGGATGACTTTGAGAGGTTCATGACTCAGTGGAGGAAGCAACTGCAGACACGGGAGAAACAGCAAGAGAACTAGAATTGAAAGCAACATCTGGAGATGTGACTGAATTGCTGCAATTTCATGATAAAATTTTAAAGGATGAAAAATTGCTTCTTTTGGATGAGCAAAAAAAGCGGTTTATGGAGAAGGAAACTACTTTCAGTGATACTAAGAACATTGTCAAAATAACAACAAAGAATTTAGAATATTACATAAACTTAGTTGATAAAGTAGTGGTAGGGTTTGAGAGAATTGACTCGAATTTTGAAAGTTTGACTGTAGGTAAAATGCTATCAAACAGCACCAAATGCTTCAGAAATTTTTCATGAAAGGAAGACTACACCGATATAGCAAACTAAGAAAGAGCCACAGCCATCCACACTTTCAGCAACCGTCACCCTGATCAGTCAGCAGCCATCAACATCCAGGCTCAGATTGTGGTTACCAATTTTGTAGGCAATATTTTTTATTTAAGGTATGTGCATTGTTTTTTAGACATACTACTATTGCACGTGTATGAGGCTGCCAAACCAAAAACCAATCCTTTTCCATCTAGTCAATACTGAATCGTAGTGACCCTGTAGGACTTAGCAGAACAGCCCCATAGAGTTTCCAAGTAGTGCTGGTAGATTCAAACTGCTGAGTTTTTGCTTCAAAGCTAAGCTCTAAACCACCTTAATCACCAGGGGTGATTTACAGGGTAAACTTAACTTCTATACGCACTAGGAAACCAAACAGCTTTGCGCAACTCACTTTATTTCAGTATTCACTTTATTAGGGTAGTCTGGAACAGAACCTAGGAAACTTTTGCAGTATACTTGTACTGCTACAACCACTTTTGAATGATTTTCAACAGAATTTTACTTGTGACATTAGTGATATTGCTTGATAATTTCTGCATTCTGTTGGATCACTTTTCTTTAGAATAAACACAAATCCACATCTCTTCCAGTTAATCGATCAGGAAGCTATCTTCCAAATTTCTTGGCATAGACTAGTGAGCACTCCAGCACTTCATCTGTTTGTTGAAATGTCTCAGTTGGAGTTTTAGTCGTCTAGTACTGCTCTAACAGAAATGCCACAAGTGGATGGCTTTAACAAAGGAAAATTTATTCTTACACAGTCCAGTAGCCTATATGTACAAATTCAGGATGTATGCTCCAGAGGAAGGGCTTTCCTGTGTCAACTCTAGAAGAAAATGTTTGTGTTGCATCTGTCTTTAGTTTGGGTGTATCTTGGTGCAGGAACCTCAGGTCTGAAGGGTTCTCTCGATGCTGCTTTCTTGATGGCGTGAGGTTCTCAATTCTCTGCATGCTTCCCTCTCTTATTATCTCCCATAGGATGAAAGGATAAAAAGTGGTACAAGTCACCTTCCAGGGAAACTCTCCTAGCAAGGGTGTGGCAGCCCCACCCTAATCTTCTTTTAACACAATTATCCTATCAGCCACAGGCAGAGATTAGGATTTACAGCATCAGAAAATCACAGAATGGAGGGCAGTCACAGAATACAGGGAATCGTGGCTCAGTCAAATTACTACACATATTTTTGGGGGGACACAATTCAATCCATAACAGTTGGTACTCCATCAATTCCTGGAGCCTTGTCTTTCACCAATGATGTCAGTGCAGCTTGGACTTACTCCTTCAGTACCATCAGTTCTTGACCATATACTACCTCCAGAAATGGGTGAGCATTGGCCAGCTCTTCTAGGTAAAGGGTCTTGGTATTCTTCCCATCTTCTTTTTGGTGCTACCCATTGTCATTCAATATTTTCCCCATGAAATCCTTTGATATTACAACTTGCGGCTTGAATTTTTTTTCTTCATTTCTTGCAGGCTGAGAAATGCCGACCAAGTTTTTCTCTTTTGGTTTTCTGACTCTAGGTCTTTGTACATCTCATTATAATACTTAGTCTTCTCCAGTTACTCTTTGAAACATTCTGTTAAGTTTCTTTTACCACTTCATGTCTTCCATTTGCTTTAGATACTGTACACTCAAGAGCTCTATCTACCTACCTACCTAACCTACCTAACCTACCTAACCTACCTATCTACCATCCATCCATCCATCCATCCATCCATCCATCCATCCATCCATCCATCCATCCATCCATCCATCCATCCATCCATCCATCCATCCATCCATCCATCCATCCATCCATCCATCCATCCATCCATCCATCCATCCATCCATCCATCCATCCATCCATCCATCCATCCATCCATCCATCCATCCATCCATCCATCCATCCATCCATCCATCCATCCATCCATCCATCCATCCATCCATCCATCCATCCATCCATCCATCCATCCATCCATCCATCCATCCATCCATCCATCCATCCATCCATCCATCCATCCATCCATCCATCCATCCATCCATCCATCCATCCATCCATCCATCCATCCATCCATCCATCCATCCATCCATCCATCCATCCATCCATCCATCCATCCATCCATCCATCCATCCATCCATCCATCCATCCATCCATCCATCCATCCATCCATCCATCCATCCATCCATCCATCCATCCATCCATCCATCCATCCATCCATCCATCCATCCATCCATCCATCCATCCATCCATCCATCCATCCATCCATCCATCCATCCATCCATCCATCCATCCATCCATCCATCCATCCATCCATCCATCCATCCATCCATCCATCCATCCATCCATCCATCCATCCATCCATCCATCCATCCATCCATCCATCCATCCATCCATCCATCCATCCATCCATCCATCCATCCATCCATCCATCCATCCATCCATCCATCCATCCATCCATCCATCCATCCATCCATCCATCCATCCATCCATCCATCCATCCATCCATCCATCCATCCATCCATCCATCCATCCATCCATCCATCCATCCATCCATCCATCCATCCATCCATCCATCCATCCATCCATCCATCCATCCATCCATCCATCCATCCATCCATCCATCCATCCATCCATCCATCCATCCATCCATCCATCCATCCATCCATCCATCCATCCATCCATCCATCCATCCATCCATCCATCCATCCATCCATCCATCCATCCATCCATCCATCCATCCATCCATCCATCCATCCATCCATCCATCCATCCATCCATCCATCCATCCATCCATCCATCCATCCATCCATCCATCCATCCATCCATCCATCCATCCATCCATCCATCCATCCATCCATCCATCCATCCATCCATCCATCCATCCATCCATCCATCCATCCATCCATCCATCCATCCATCCATCCATCCATCCATCCATCCATCCATCCATCCATCCATCCATCCATCCATCCATCCATCCATCCATCCATCCATCCATCCATCCATCCATCCATCCATCCATCCATCCATCCATCCATCCATCCATCCATCCATCCATCCATCCATCCATCCATCCATCCATCCATCCATCCATCCATCCATCCATCCATCCATCCATCCATCCATCCATCCATCCATCCATCCATCCATCCATCCATCCATCCATCCATCCATCCATCCATCCATCCATCCATCCATCCATCCATCCATCCATCCATCCATCCATCCATCCATCCATCCATCCATCCATCCATCCATCCATCCATCCATCCATCCATCCATCCATCCATCCATCCATCCATCCATCCATCCATCCATCCATCCATCCATCCATCCATCCATCCATCCATCCATCCATCCATCCATCCATCCATCCATCCATCCATCCATCCATCCATCCATCCATCCATCCATCCATCCATCCATCCATCCATCCATCCATCCATCCATCCATCCATCCATCCATCCATCCATCCATCCATCCATCCATCCATCCATCCATCCATCCATCCATCCATCCATCCATCCATCCATCCATCCATCCATCCATCCATCCATCCATCCATCCATCCATCCATCCATCCATCCATCCATCCATCCATCCATCCATCCATCCATCCATCCATCCATCCATCCATCCATCCATCCATCCATCCATCCATCCATCCATCCATCCATCCATCCATCCATCCATCCATCCATCCATCCATCCATCCATCCATCCATCCATCCATCCATCCATCCATCCATCCATCCATCCATCCATCCATCCATCCATCCATCCATCCATCCATCCATCCATCCATCCATCCATCCATCCATCCATCCATCCATCCATCCATCCATCCATCCATCCATCCATCCATCCATCCATCCATCCATCCATCCATCCATCCATCCATCCATCCATCCATCCATCCATCCATCCATCCATCCATCCATCCATCATCTACCTACCTATCTACCTACCTATCTACCTACCTACCTACCTATCTACCTATCTACCTACCTACCTACCTGTCTATCCATCTACCTATCTATCTATCTATCTACCTATCAAGTTTCAGAGTCTCTTCTGATACCCATTTTAGACTTCTCTTTCTTTCTTGACTTTTTAATGACCTCTTGTTTTCCTAATGTATGATATCTTTGATGTCATTCCATAACTTTTCTGGTCTTCAGTCGTTAGTTTTCAATGCATCAAATTCATTTTTGAGATGCTTTCTAAATTCAGGTGGGATATATTCAAGGTTGTATTTTAGCTCTCAGAGACTTTCTAACTTTCTTCAGCTTCAACTTGAACTGGCAATCGATGGTCTGTTCTGAAGTGGAACCCTGGCCTTGTTCTGATTGATGACATTGGGTTTCTCCCATCTCTTTTCAGAGAGGAAGTCAATTTGACTTCTGTGTATTCTATCCGATGAGGTCCATGTATATAGAAGCTGTTTATGTTGTTGAAGAAAGATGTTTACAGGGAAGAAGCTGTTGGTTTTGCAAAATTCTGTCATGAGACCTCTGAGGTGGTTTCTATCACCAAGATCATGTTTTCTAGCTTGTGATGTTTTTCTTTGTTTCTGACTTTTGCTTTCCTATCACCAGTAGTTATCAATGCATCTCTATGGCGTTTCTGGTCAATTTCAGACTGCAAAAGTTTGTAAAAGTCTTCAATTTCTTCACTTTAGGCATTAGTTGTTGGAGCATAAATTTGAGTAATACTTACATTAACTGGTCTTCCTTATAGGTATATGATATTATCTTATCACTGACAGCACTGTATTTCATAAGATGATCTGACTCAAATGAATAATACCAGTCTACTTCAGCTCATTAATGCCTAACTTATTTGTCTTCAAATATTCCGTTGCATTTTTGATGACTTACAACTTTCCTAGATTCATATATACCCTACACTCCATGTTCCAATTATTAATGGATGATTGTAGTTTATTTTTCTCATTTTGAGTCATGTACATCGGCAAATGAAGGTTTCAAAAGCTTGACTTTATCCACATAATTAAAGTTGATTCTACTTTGAGGGCAAGAAATCAAATGATGTGTTGCATCAGGCAAATCTGCTGTAAGAGTTCTTTAAAGTGTTGAAAAGTAAGATGTCACCTAGAAGTCTAAGATGCACCTGACCCAAGCCATGGTATTTTCAGTCTCATCATACACACGTGACAGCTGGAGAGTGAATGAATAAAGAAGACTGAAGAATTGATGCCTTTGAATTGTGGTATTGGAGAAGAATACTGAATTTATCACAGACTGCCCAGAGAACGAACAGATCTTTCCATGAAGAAGTACAACCCGAGTGCTCCTTAGAAGCACGGATGGCAAGATTACGTCTTACAGACTTTGGACATGTGGTCAGGAAGGATCAGTCCCTGGAGAAGAACATCATGCTTAGTAAAGTAGAGGGTTGGGGATAAAGAGGAAGATAATGAGACATATTGACTTAGTGGCTGCAACAACAGGCACAAGTATAAAGACTGTGGGCAGGTCTCAGGATAGGGCAATGTTTTCATTCTGTTGAATGCAAGGTCACTGTGGGTTGGAACCTACCGAATGGCACCTAACAACAACTACTCCGAGAAGGAAGCTCTTCTCTAGTCATATTTTCCCCAGGCATCTGTCAATTCATCTTAGCATGGTGGCTGTTGTGCTTAAATACTGGTACGGCACCAGTATTTCAAGTACCAGCAGGGTCACTCACTGTGGGCAGGTTTCAATGGAGTTTGAAGACTAATCCAAACTAGTAACAAGGATGTGGTGGTCAACTTCTGAAAAACTTAGCCAAAGAATATTTATGAATAACAGCAGAACATTCTTTGGTATAGGAAGATGAGCCCCTCAGGTTGGAAAGCACTGTGTGCATCTTATTGTGTGTAAATTGTTGTTACTGAGTGCTGTTGAGTTGGTTCTAACCCATAGCAACTCTTAGTACAAGACAATGAAACACTGCCCAGTCCTGTGCCCTTCTCACAACTGTTGTTATGTTTGAGCCTATTGTTGCAGCCACCGTGCCACTCCATCTCACACACGGTGTTTCTCTCTTTCACTAACCCTCTGCTTTAACAAGCATGATGTTCTTCTTCAGGGACTAGGTCCTCCTAATAACACGTCTGAAGTTTGTGAGACAAAATCTCACCATCCCTGCTGCTAAGGAACATTCTGGCTGTGCTCCTTCCAAAACACATTTGTTTTTTCTCCTGGCAGTCCATGGTATATTCATTATGTCTTGCCAACACCAAAATTCAAGTGCATCACTTCTTCAGTCTTTCTTACTTTGTCCAGATTTCACCTGCATATAAGACAATTGAAAATCATGGCTTGGGTCAGACATACCTTCATCCTCTAAGTGATATCTTTGCTTTGCAGCATTTTATAAAGAGGTCTTTTGCAGCAGATTTGCCCAGTACAATCCATTGTTTGATTTCTTGACTGTTGTTTCTATTAGTGTGGATTATGAATTCAAGTAAAATGAAATCCTTGGCAGCTTCAGTATTTTCTCCATTTATTGCATTTATTGTGATGCATCCATAGAAAAACAAATATGGACAACATAAAATTTTTTTTTAAAAAAGAATAGGTAGTCAGGGCTTGTGATGACATGAAATCTCTAAGACATTTGTTATGTTTAAAAAAAGCTATGAATCAGTATGCATAAAATGCTACCAATAGTATATAAAAAAATATGAAAACATACTTATTTGGAGTGCCTCTTGAAGGATGCTGTGGTGGTCAGGATTATGTCAACTTGGCTACTACCTATTTGGCTGCTGTATTAAGTGGCAGGGGGGGTTTGTGGTGACTCCCTGCCCCTCCGCTCTCATCTCGTGACACTGGACTACGGCTGCTGATCGCTCACGTGGCCAGGAGCTCCTGCTCTCTGATTCCAGCATCTGGTTCCGGGACTTGAGCTAGCAGCTGTTGGGCTCCTCAGTCCTTACAGTCGGCACGTGAGAGCCCTGCTCCCTGACCTGCCAATCCTGCGCTCGCCAGCCTCTGCCCAGTCCTGCTCCCTGACCTGCCGATCCTGGGTTCTCCAGCCTCTATCACTTCGTCTCGCCACCAGCTTGGAATCCACCGACCTCCAGCCTCTGTCGCATCGTCTCGCCACCAGCTTGGGATCCACTGACCTACACAACCGGTGATCTGCAACTCTGGTCTCTGACTTGCTGACCTTGGGTTCCTCAGCTTCCGTGGACACGTGAGACTTGTGCCAGAGCTTGGGACATTCAGCTTCTGTGATTACGTGAGCTGTTTCCTATATTTGTATCTATCTATCTGTCTATATATATATATTATAAATCTTTCCTTGTACCTACACGTGTTACTGGTTTTGCTTCCCTAGAAAACCCAGCCTAAGATAATTTGGTACCAGGAGTGGTTCTAGGGAAACAAAATTGTAAAAATGAATCCTTTCAAGTGGTTCTTGAGTCTGGCTAGTAGTAACACTGTTGCTAACTCTGCTCCTGTCGGTAAAAATCTGTGGGCTGAGGTGGCGGTACATATCCGCAAAATAGCCCCACCGATAGATCAGATATTGGTGAAAGGTGACCCTCAGGATGAAAACATGTGTGATGACTTTTCGAAATTATGTGTGGATGAGCAGTACAAGGAAGTTGGGTGGCTGGTCCTACTTGCATTAGATAAGCTGGTGAAGGAAAAAGATGAGCTCAGGGCCTTGGAATCAAAGCTCTCGTGTGGTGTAAGGGACCTCAAAGCTGCTGCTTGTGCTTTGAAAGAAAACCTCATTACTTGTAATAGCAGAGCCGAAACTGCTGAAAGCCAAACCCAGATGCTTATCGTTAGAGTGGCGGAATTGCAACGCCAGCTCAATTGCCAATCTCGAGAAGTATCTGAAATTAAAGTGAGGGCATTGATTGGGCAGAAATGGGACCCTGCAACTTGGAATGGAGACATATGGGAGGATGATATGGAAGCTGGGGACGCTGAGACCCTCACTTCCAGTAAATCACTCCTGTCAGCTGAACCACACCCATGTGCAGGGATTACTTCGCCTTTGTCTGCGAAACCGCCCCGCCCAGTAAAGCCATTATCCCCTGGGCTCCAACCTAATGAGATTCGCTGCAGCCCCCCTGCCGCTGAAGAGCGCCTGCCAGAGCCATTGCCTGGGGCGCGGCCTAAGGCAGAGGTTTTACGAGAGCCTGCTGAAGATTCTAAGAACACTTCGGCAGTGCCGATTTTGGCTTCTAGGCCTGTAACTAGACTTAAATCCAAGCAAGCTCCGAAAGGTGAAGTACAAAGTGTGATCCAGGAGGAGATACGCTATACTCCAAAGGAACTACTTCACTTTTCTAACACATACAAACAGAAACCTGGGGAATATGCTTGGGAATGGCTGTTAAGGGTGTGGGATAATGGTGCAAGGAACATAAAGCTGGATCAGTCTGAATTTCTTGACCTGGGTCCACTGAGCACAGACCCTTCATTCAATGTTTCAGCTCGAGAAGTTAGGAGAGGACCTAACAGTTTGTTTGACTGGATTGCTGAAGCATGGCTGATGCGGTGGCCTACATTAAACCAAGTTGAATTGCCAGACTTGTCTTGGGGTACTGTAGAAGAGGGTATCCAAAGACTTCGGGAAATTGGCATGCTAGAGTGGATTTATTCGGTTAGGCCTTCAAATCCACACATAGCATGTCCAGAGGACACAACTTTCACCACAACTGTGAGAAACAAATTTGTGAAGGGAGCTCCGGGATCCTTGAAGACTGCTGTGATTGCCATTTTATGTAAATCAGACATGACAGTGGGAGCTGCCCTAGCTGAATTAAGACACCTAACTACAATGGGGCTGACTGGATCCCGTGGTGGTAAGAGTCAAGTGGCTGCACTCAGTCGACAAAGACGTGTTTACAGTAATGGACAGCAGAGGCAAAATAGTAATCGTGATAATCTGACTCGTGCAGACATGTGGAACTGGCTCCTTAGTCATGGTGTCCCTAGCAGTGCAATAGATGATCAGCCTACTAAGTATTTATGTGATATGTATGAAAGGATGAACTCTAGGTCAGGTGAACAGCAGTCTAACTCAAATCGCCAGAAGAGAGAGTCGCGGTCCCTCAATCAATTCCCAGACTTGAGCGACTTTAAGGACCCACAGCCCCTTGAATGAAGGGGAGGCCAGGTCCCTTTGAGGAAGAATTCTGATACCCTGCCAAAACTTTACACTGTTAATCTTTCTCCTGCCCTTCCCCAAAGGGATCTACGGCCTTTTACGAGAGTGACTGTTCACTGGGGAAAAGGAAATAATCAGACTTTTCGGGGACTACTGGATACTGGCTCTGAACTGACACTAATTCCAGGAGACCCAAAACATCACTGTGGCCCACCAGTAAGAGTGGGGGCATATGGAGGTCAGGTTATTGATGGAGTCTTGGCTCATGTTCGTCTCACAGTGGGTCCAGTGGGTCCCCGAACCCATCCTGTAGTAATTTCCCCAGTTCCAGAATGCATAATTGGAATAGATATACTCAGCAATTGGCAGAACTCTCACGTTGGATCCCTGACAAGTTGAGTGAGAGCTATTATGGTGGGAAGAGCCAAATGGAAGCCACTAGAACTGCCACTGCCTAGGAAAATAGTGAACCAAAAGCAATATCGTATTCCTGGAGGAATTGCTGAAATTACTGCCACCATTAAGGACTTGAAGGACGCAGGGGTGGTGATTCCCACCACATCCCCATTCAATTCGCCTATTTGGCCTGTGTGAAAAACAGATGGATCTTGGAGAATGACAGTAGATTATCGCAAACTTAACGAGGTGGTAACCCCCATTGCAGCTGCTGTTCCAGATGTAGTTTCACTGCTTAAGCAAATTAATACATCTCCTAGTACTTGGTATGCAGCTATTGATCTGGCTAATGCTTTCTTCTCCATACCTGTTTCCAAGGACCACCAGAAGCAGTTTGCATTCACCTGGCAAGGCCAACAATACACTTTCACTTGCCTGCCTCAAGGCTACATTAACTCTCCAGCCCTATGTCATAATCTAGTCCGCAGGGACCTTGATTGCTTCTCTCTTCCACAAGATGTGACACTGGTCCATTATATAGATGACATTATGCTGATTGGACCTAGTAAGGAAGAAATATCAGTGACTCTGGACTTACTAGTTCAACATTTGCGTGCTAGAGGGTGGGAAATTAATCCCACAAAAATTCAGGCACCTTCCAACTCAGTGAAATTCCTAGGGGTCCAGTGGTGTGGGGCATGTCGCGATATCCCTTCTAAAGTGAAGGATAAATTATTGCACCTGGCTGCTCCGACAACTAAAAAAGAGGCACAGCGCCTAGTGGGTCTCTTTGGATTTTGGAGGCAACATATTCCTCATTTGGGTGTGCTACTTCGGCCTATTTATCAAGTGACTAGAAAGGCTGCTACTTTTGAGTGGGGCCCAGAACAGGAGAAGGCTCTGCAACAGGTTCAGGCTGCTGTGCAGGCTGCCCTGCCACTTGGGCCATACGATCCAGCTGATCCAATGGTGCTCGAGGTGTCAGTGGCAGATAGAGATGCTGTTTGGAGTCTTTGGCAGGCCCCTATTGGCGAATCACAGCGCAGACCTTTAGGATTTTGGAGCAAAGCTCTGCCATCCTCTGCAGATAACTACTCTCCTTTTGAAAAACAACTTTTGGCTTGTTACTGGGCCTTAGTAGAGACTGAGCGCTTAACCATGGGACACCAGGTCACCATGCGTCCTGAGCTGCCTATCATGAACTGGGTATTGTCTGACCCACAGAGTCATAAAGTTGGACAAGCACAGCAGCACTCCATCATTAAATGGAAGTGGTATATACAAGATCGGGCCTGTGCAGGACCTGACGGCACAAGTAAATCGCATGAGGAAGTGGCCCAAATGCCCATGGTCTCCACTCCTGTAACATTACCTCCTGTCTCCCAGTTTGCACCTATGGCCTCATGGGGGATTCCTTATGACCAGCTGACCGAGGCAGAGAAAACTCGTGCTTGGTTTACAGATGGTTCTGCGAGGTATGCCGGCACCACTCGAAAGTGGACAGCAGCAGCACTACAGCCCCTTTCTGGGACCTCCCTCAAGGACAGTGGTGAAAGCAAATCCTCCCAGTGGGCAGAACTTCGAGCAGTGCATATGGTTGTTCACTTTGCTTGGAAGGAGAGGTGGCCAGATGTGCGGCTGTATACCGATTCATGGGCTGTGGCCAATGGCTTGGCCAGTTGGTCAGGGACTTGGAAGGAACATGACTGGAAGATTGGAGACAAGGATTTATGGGGGAGAGGTATGTGGATAGACCTCTCTGAATGGGCCAAAGAAGTGAAGATATTTGTGTCTCATGTGAATGCTCATCAAAGAGTAACCTCAGCAGAGGATGAGTTTAACAATCAAGTGGATAGGATGACCCGCTCTGTGGGAACCAATCATCCTCTTTCTCCGGCTACCTCTGTCATTGCTCAGTGGGCCCATGAACAAAGTGCTCATGGTGGCAGGGACAGTGGTTATGCATGGGCCCAGCAACATGGGCTCCCGCTCACCAAGGCTGACTTGGCTACAGCCACTGCTGAGTGCCCAATCTGCCAGCAGCAGAGACCAACACTGAGTCCTCGATATGGCACTGTCCCTCGAGGTGATCAGCCAGCAACCTGGTGGCAAGTTGATTACATTGGACCGCTTCCATCATGGAAAGGAAAGCGTTTTGTCCTTACTGGGATAGATACTTACTCTGGATATGGATTTGCCTACCCAGCACGACATGCTTCTGCCAAAACTACCATCCGTGGACTTACAGAATGCCTCATCCACCGTCATGGAATCCCACACAGCATTGCCTCTGATCAAGGAACTCACTTCACAGCAGATGAAGTGCGGCAGTGGGCCCATGCTCACGGAATTCACTGGTCTTACCATGTTCCCCATCATCCTGAAGCAGCTGGCTTGATAGAACGATGGAATGGTCTCCTGAAGACACAATTACGCTGCCAGCTAGGTGGCAGTACCTTGCAGGGTTGGGGAAATGTTCTCCAGGAGGCTGTGTATGCTCTAAACCAGCGTCCAATATACGGTGCTGTTTCTCCTATTGCCAGAATTCATGGGTCCAGGAATCAAGGGGTGGAAATGGGAGTGGCACCCCTCACTGTTACCCCTAGTGACCCACTTGCAAGATTTTTGCTTCCTGTCCCCATGACTTTATGTTCTGCAGGACTAAATGTCTTAGTTCCAAAGGGAGGAATGCTGCCGCCTGGAGACACATCAACGATTCCACTGAACTGGAAGCTAAAATTGCCACCAGGCCATTTTGGGCTCCTTGTACCTCTGGATCAACAGACAAAGAAGGGAGTTACAATACTGGCCGGTGTGATTGATCCTGACTATGAAGATGAAATTGGATTGACATTACATAACAGAAGTAAAGAAGAGTATGTTTGGAATGCAGGAGATCCCTTAGGACGCCTCCTAGTACTACCATGTCCTGTGATTAAGGTCAATGGAAAACTACAGCAACCTAACTCCAAAATGAGTGATAATAGCCCAGACCCTTCAGGAATGAAGGTTTGGGTCACCTCACCAGGCAAGGAACCACAACCAGCTGAGGTACTTGCTGAGGGCAAAGGGAATACAGAATGGGTTGTAGAAGAAGGTAGTTCTAAATATCAGTTACGGCCACGCGACCAGTTGCAGAAACGAGGACTGTAATTGCTATGAGTATTCCTGCTTTGTATGTGTGTATTGGATATTTTGTTTACTTATGAAACGTAAGATGTAAATGGGTTAATGCATTTTCAGTTGTACATGTGTTAGTTATAGCATGTTGACATAAGTATGCCTTTGTAACTGTACCCCTTCAGAGACTGTGCATGGTAAGGTGAGATGTGTGCAGATGCCAAGTTGACAAGGGGTGGATTGTGGTGGTCAGGATTATGTCAACTTGGCTACTACCTATTTGGCTGCTGTATTAAGTGGCAGGGCGGGGTTTGTGGTGACTCCCTGGCCCTCGGCTCTCATCTCGTGACACTGGACTACGGCTGCTGATCGCTCACGTGGCCAGGAGCTCCTGCTCTCTGATTCCAGCATCTGGTTCCGGGACTTGAGCTAGCAGCTGTTGGGCTCCTCAGTCCTTACAGTCGGCACGTGAGAGCCCTGCTCCCTGACCTGCCAATCCTGCGCTCACCAGCCTCTGCCCAGTCCTGCTCCCTGACCTGCCGATCCTGGGTTCTCCAGCCTCTATCACTTCGTCTCGCCACCAGCTTGGAATCCACCGACCTCCAGCCTCTGTCGCATCGTCTCGCCACCAGCTTGGGATCCACTGACCTACACAACCGGTGATCTGCAACTCTGGTCTCTGACTTGCTGACCTTGGGTTCCTCAGCTTCCGTGGACACGTGAGACTTGTGCCAGAGCTTGGGACATTCAGCTTCTGTGATTACGTGAGCTGTTTCCTATATTTGTATCTATCTATCTGTCTATATATATATATTATAAATCTTTCCTTGTACCTACACGTGTTACTGGTTTTGCTTCCCTAGAAAACCCAGCCTAAATGGACAACATAAATTTTTTTTTAAAAAAGAATAGGTAGTCAGGACTTGTGATGACATGAAATCTCTAAGACATTTGTTATGTTTAAAAAAAGCTATGAATCAGTATGCATAAAATGCTACCAATAGTATATAAAAAAATATGAAAACATACTTATTTGGAGTGCCTCTTGAAGGATGCCAAGAAAAACTGATAATAGTAGGAAGGAGAACTAGCTGTCTGAAAGATAAGAACAAGAGGGAAACAAACTTCATTCTATACTCTTTTTTACCTTTCATTGTTCATGACTTGTGCATGGATTATGTGTTCAAAAGGAAAATAAAAAAATTTTAAAGGCTCTTTTTTAAATCTAATTTTTTTATAAGTCGTTATCCCATGGTTAATTGTTCACTTGATAAAGTAAATATCTGTTTCTATCAATGTATATGCCAGCCTTGGGGATAACTGAGCAGCTAGCTGCCTTCTGCCTCACAATAAACATCTTTTCTAATTTTTTTTTAAACTTCTGCACCAATAAAAGTAAAAATCTTTTTTTGTTGACACCATTTCACCTCCAGAAGCACCTTCTTTGAGCATGGCAGGCATTTTACTTGCTGTATTAAATTCACACCACATCTTAAGGGAAATATAAAACAGGTCAACAATTCTCCTGAGAGATGGAAAAATAATGCTTGCTGTCAATGCAGCTGCTAACATAGTGACCACTTGCTTTAATGGCCCTGCCACAGGAACTCAAAATGGTAAACTTGCTATAATTCTCTATAGGCAAATAATGTGTACAATGGTGACTTAAAAATCATACAGAAAAACAAATTAGTGATTATTTTTTCAAAAATTTCTTCTAGAATTTTATGTAATTTTTACGAACATAGGTAAAAAATTGGAAAAATAATTGAAGTATCCATCAAAATTTGGAAACCCTGGTGGTGTACTGGCTAAGTGCTATGTCTACTGACCAAAAGGTCAGTATTTCAAATCTACCAGCTGCTCCTTGGAAACCCTACAGAGCACTTCCACTCTGCACTATTGGGTCACTATGATTCAGTATTAACTCTACGGCACTAGGTTTGGGTTTGATTATCAATACTTGCTGCATAATTCTACAATCCTACCTGTTTGGAGTTTTTTTTTTCCTATTAAACTGCTTCTGTATACCACATCTTTTGTATTTGAAGATGGGTTGATTTGAAGATTATCCACTTTTTTTTGACTGAATTACCTGCTCCATTTAGTTAGTGCTCCCTGCGGTATTATCACATAGCTTTTACTTGGTTTGAGGACCCAACTAATAAATTGTTTATAGTCATTATTCAAATTAACAGTTACTTCAGCATTTTAAAAGCAGTGATCATTGTTCACAGGCTACTGATAAGGGTAAATACAGGTAGTATGGCAATCAATTTTTCTAAAATCTAAATAAAGGAATACAGGCACATAGAGAGAATTTATCTCCACATTCCCAATTGCCAAATATAGTTGCTTAAGATGGTGTATTCCATTCTTAGTGACAGTTTTCCGGCTGTTTTATAGTCTTGCCTCCTGGCTTTAAATGGCATTAAGCTGCACAGCCAAGTTAATTTAACAAAGAATTTTTGGTAAAAGAATTTAATATCATAGCAAGTAAGTCATTGTCAAGTGATAAAGAAGAATAATGTAGTGTTTAAGCATAAGTCTCTGGGCTTGGGTGAGGCAGATGCGAATCCTGCCTGTGCTACAAACAAACTGAAGTAAGGATTCCCTTTAAGTTATTGAGTCACTCCAAATCTCAGTTTCTTCATCTATAACATGGTCATAGTGAGACCTACATCATCAGGTTGTAGATGGGGATCAACTGAGACAATGTATCTGAAGTATTTGTCACAACATCTCCAAAACTATAGCTATTATTATTGTTGTTGCAAGGGGAAATCTTCTGAATTATAGAAGTTTCTGAGAACATCTTAAAGCAATAGATGATTATCTAGTGCTTTCTTTTCATGAGGATTAAACATTCATTCACTTATTCATACTGAGGTTCTGAAAAAGAAAATTACACTGAAGTCTTCTGTATATTAAAAAAAATCTGCTTAATATTTTAAAAACTTAATTTTTATGGATAAAGCTGATTAATGTAAAAATATTACCTTAAAATTCACCTTCATTATTTCTAAACTGTTTTAAGTTAAGTGATCCTTTTGCCTCACCTTCTGTTCTTCTTGCCCAGCTATAAAGTGTCTCCCTACCAATTCCCAGACCATCCAAGAATGATTTAAATATGACCATAAGGCCCATTAACTTGAAAGTTCTAGTTTGGAGTCTTGACTTACGCACATCATGTGATTCTGAATCCCCGAGGGATCAATTCATAGTTTACATGTCTGTCTGCTCCATTAGATGTTAAGCTACTTTGAGAGTGAAGATAGAATCATACACATCTTTCAATGTTAGCACAGCCTCTAGCAGGATGCTGGCCCATGGTAGGTGCACAATTTGCTTCTTTAAAACAATGACGTGAATTTTTTTCTAACTACTGTGATAAAAAGCATTTTTATGACTAGAACTCTATTAAAAGATCACACTGGATGGTCCATCAGACCAGAGGGTCCCTGGAGGATAAGGCCCCTGGACTCTCTGTTAGCCCAGAGATGAAAACAATACCAAAGCCAACTCTTCAAATTAAGATTGGGCTAGACTATAATAGACGTGCTGGTGAAGAGTGTGCTTCTTGGCTTAAACACGTACACGAAGTTTTCTGAGTAACCACAGACGCTAGATGAGAAGGTGGAGGGACACAGGAGTTGGTTGAAGGGATACCAGAAGAACAGGCTGGAAAGGAGGAATGTGGGAGAGCAGTTGGAGTTGCATAGTGGTGTGTGCACAGAGTTTTATCTGGCAAATTGATTTGGATTATAAACTTCATCTAAAGTGCAATAAAATATTTAAAAATATATTTTTAATGAATTTCTCACTTTAAAGAGATGTAGCCTTCTGAGTTGCTATTTTGCTTTAACTGTCATTATCTTACGGTCTTAACTCGGGAAAGCCAGCCGTATCCACTGAGTCTTTTAAATAAATTTGGCTTCCTGGGGGAGCCCTCTGACTCACTGCAGTTTTCTGGTTGGTGTGACTTTCCTGTGCCACGGTATTGTTTTCAGAGTGCTTTCCAAGTGTGGTTGTATGTCAGAATTCTCTGGATGGCTTTTAAAAATATAAATGCCTGACTTCTACCTGCAGGCTATGGTGTAGGAGACGATAAGTGAGACCCAGGCACAAGAGTTTTTAATAAGCCAGAAATATGATTCTGATGCCCAACCAGGCAGCAAAACACTTGGATTACCTATGCCTTCACCTGGAGACAGCTGAAACGCTGGTTCTCCCTGGACTCGCCTGAGCTTGGGCTATGCACCTGTTGAAGAAAGCTGTGCAGAGGCTGAACAGTGACACTTCACTGGCCTGATACAGGCTAAAAAGCTGTGGTTTGGCCTGCAGTGATTTTTTTTTTTAATTGTGTAATATTTGAAATGTACAGCATGGTGACAATAACACAATGAAAACATATACACCTACCATGCAGGCCTAACAAATTTCCACATTTTGCTCTATGTGTTGCACCGACTCGACGGCACTTGGCTGGCATTGCAGATTATCACTAAAGTTATAAAACACTACAGATGCAGCACAAGTCCTTGGTATGCCTTTCCCTTCCCTCTCCCCTGCTCTCCAGTGGTAACAACTACCCTGAAATTTGGAATTTGTCATTTCATTTGGTGTTTTACTACATATACATTTTTTGAAGACCATATTTAGTGTTGTTTTCTTCTTTTTAAGCATTATATATATGGTATAGAAGTCTGTGGTATATTTTGAAAAGTTGGACCAATATTTAAAAACTGGGAAATTTCACATAAAATCAGATTTGTTGGCTTCTCTGGGAGAAAAAGAAAAAGCTGGCAGATCGGGCAACGTTGGTTAGCTTTCTGGCATGAGAAGGTGCCGTGCTGGGCCAGTGTGCTTTGATGTGAAGAGGTCCCACTGCTCACACTGTGGAGACATATGTGTGTGCACCTGGTCTGTGTCTTCTCTGATACTGAGTCAGCTTACTTCCTTCTGTTACAGTACTCTTTTCTGTCTCACTTCTAGGCCATCCCTACTGTCCTTGACCAATCCCTTAACATAAAAGGTATGTAACTTTTAGTGGATCCCTGAAAAAACAGTTGCTTCTGAGTCTGCTGCGACTCATGGCAAGCCTAGATGTGTCAGAGTAGACCTGTTCTCCACAGCGTGTTTGGTGGCTGAGTTTCTGGAAGTAAATCATCAGGCATTTCTTCAGAGGTGCTTCTTGGTGGGTCTGAACCTCCAGCTCTTCAGGCACCAGCTGAGCATGCTAACTGCTTGATCACCCAGCAATGCCAGCATAACTCTGTTGTTGTTAGGTGCTGTTGAGTCAGTTCTGGCTCAGTGCCATCTCGTGTGCAGCAGAATGCAACACTGCCTGGTCCTGCACCATTCTCACAATTTTATGAGCTTGTTGTTGCTTGAGCTGATAGCTGCAGCCACTGTCTCAGTCCAACTCACTGAGAGTCTTTCGCTTTTTTACTGACACTCTACCAAGCACAGTATCCTTCTCCAGGGACTGATCCCTCCTAATACTATGACTCAAGTACTTGAGACCAAGTCTCACAATTCTTGCTTCTAAGGAGCAGTCTGGCTGTACTTCCACCAAGAAAGATTTGCTTGTTCTTTTGGCAGTCCATGGTGTGTGTGCGTGTAGTCAATATTGTATTCAGTAGTGTATCTCTAGCTGCTCTGTTACTCATCTCTTTTTCTTTGCCTTGTTTTCCTTTTTATTTTCTTCTGTTTCAGTCATTTCTCTTGGGATTCCCTACTTGAACATCAGAGAGTTATGTTTTTCTTTTATTTTCTAAGACTTTATTAGTCAATACTACGGCAAGTGGAAACCCTGGTGATGTAGTGGTTAAGTGCTATGTCTGCTAACCACCGGTGCTCCTTGGAAACTAAGTGTTGGAATTGACTCGATGGCAGTGGGTTTGTTTTTTATTTTAATATAGCAAGTTATTTATTTTGAACAGCAAAACGGACAATCACTGCATCTCCTTTGACCTCTGATTTTGGTTGTATTTCCTCTTTCAAGTATTGTTCACGTGGTTTGGTACCTTTTGGAATTACAACTCATTAGGGCAATTGGGACACTGAAAGACTAGATACTGTATAAAAATCAAACCCATTGTCATCGATTCCAGCTCATAGCAATCCTAGAGGACAGCGTGGAACCGACCTGTAGAATTTCGAAGGATCATCCGGTGGATTTGAACTGCAGATCCATTGGTTAGCAGCCATAGCACTTAATCACTATGCAACCAGGATTTCCAGATACTGTGTAAAGTAGGGTTTAATTAAATTGTGCAATTCTCGAAGGCCGAGAAGACTTTGTCTCTTATTTTACCACCATGTTTGGCAAAGTGCTATGTCCTTTTTTGTCTTTAAAAACATACTTACTGAATGAAAACATATTACTAAGTTAAATTATGCTATATTTTGTACCGCCTACAAATCAGAGAGAAGTCTTTAGGTGCCACAAATGATTAAGCACTCTTCTGCTAGCTGAAGGGTTGCTGGTTCCAATCCACCCAGAGGAACCTCCAAAGACAGGCCTGGTGATCAGTTTTCAGAAAGGTCACAGCCTTGGGAGTAGGTCCAGTCTGTACACAGGAGGGTGAGTGAGGAAGGGACATCAGGTGTCTGAGGCATATCAAAGGCAATTAACAACAACCCACAGTCCTCCAGCCTTCCTTTGTCATTCAGAACACATATAAACCCAGGGAAGTCTCTTTTTGAGGAAGTTCTGACCTTGGGAGGGGATGCTGAGAAGGTGGGAGAATGGACTGAAGAGTTTGCGAATATTATTAGTGGGAGGATACATTATTAGTGGGAGGATTTTTTAACAGAGAGGAAGAGAGAGGCTTTGGAATATCCTTGGTGTCTGGAAGGATCTGGAAGTAATAGAAAGGAACAAAATATTTTAACAGCCCCGTTCCCAAAAACAATCCTACTG
This sequence comes from Heterohyrax brucei, assembly GCA_028571685.1. Taxonomy (NCBI): domain Eukaryota; kingdom Metazoa; phylum Chordata; class Mammalia; order Hyracoidea; family Procaviidae; genus Heterohyrax; species Heterohyrax brucei. The sequence continues at coordinate 74,891,360 of CM053146.1, read as the reverse complement.
CTGTAAAGCGGATTCTGACTCATAGCAACCCTATAGAACAGAGTAGAGTTAACACACAGAGCTTCCAAGGAGCACCTAGAGGATTTGAACTGCCAACCTGCTGGTTAGCAGATACAGCACTTAACCACTATGCCATCAGGGTTTATTTTTAGGAAGTGATATTTTTGTGTATAGTGGATGAGATTCTGATTTGTCGTTCTTTAACAGAGAGTAATAGAGAATCACTTGCTCTTATAAACAATATCGTCTGTGACTAATGTGTTCCCTTAAACAACCAACTCCATGAGACTAAACAGTCAACATGTACCCAGCAGCAAAGATGAGCAGGCAAGGAAGGGAAGGGAAGGGAAGTAAATCAATGGAAACAGAAGAAACAGAATGGAAATAATAAGAAAGCTGCCACATTGCGAAAACTGTAACCGGCATCATGGAACAGTTTGCAGAAAAATTGTTAAATAGGAACTTCATTTGCTGCATAAACTTTCACCTAAAACACTACTTATAAGATAAGTAAAATATTCTTATTTTCCTAATGCCTAGCCCTTGCCATCGAGTCAGATCCGACTAAATAATTATTTTATTTTATTTTTTATTTAACATGACTGAGTGAAAATGTACATTCCTGTATAAATTTACATGCCCACCTATATGCAGCTTCCATTGCTTTCCCTGTCCAGTGACAGCACACTATTCCTCTCTGATCCATACATGTCTCATCCTCCCAACAGTCTCCTTTCCTCTCCTCTCCACCCACTCTCCTTCCTCCAGCCAGAGGTCAGCAGGATGATATCCTATAGATGTATAGAACCATAAAGTGCATCCAATATGCGGTCACTCTGCATTGCCAAGTCCAATCCATTCCTGTCCAAAGAGTGGACCTTTGTTATAATTTATGGGTAAGGGCAGCATCAGGGCTAGGGGCCATGCTCTCAGGGGAACCCTGAAACCACTGGACCATCAATTGAGGTCTTTTAGTGGAGATCTCAGGATATACCCCTTTTTATTCTTGTGTTGCCAGTGAGACTCAACTTTGCGAGCTCCATAAAAATCAGGTTTCTTTCAATTATATTTCTTATGACATCCTGCCAGATCCAGGACTACCAGGCTTTAGACAGATTACATCATAAAAGATATATATATATATGTTACACAGACTTACTATGATGTCTTCTGGTGTGGTTAGCAAAGGACAAACAAAGTAACCCAATGCCGTAAGATGACTCAGACTCATAGTAACCCTATAGGACAGGACAGAACTGCCCCACAGGGTGATCCTTATGGAAGCAGACTGCCACATCTTTCCCCCGAGGGGTGGCTGCTGAGTTCACACTGCCAACTTCTGGTTAGCACCAAGTGCTTAACCACTGCACCACCAGGGCTCCTTTGGCAAAAGGCAATCCTTGCTAACTATAAAGGTCTTTGTGGAAACTCTGGTGGTATAGTGATTAAGTGCTACAGCTGCCAACCAAAAGGTTGGTTGTGAAAATCCACCAGGCACTCCTTAGAAACCCTGTGGATGGCAGTTCTACTCAGACCTATAAGGTCACTATGAGTTAGAATTGACTTGATGGCAGCATGTTTGCTAGCAATGTTGCTAACAATGTGGCTACTACCAAAAGCTCAGCCGTTCGAATCTACTAGCTGCTCTTCGGAAACTCTATGGAGTCATTTTACTCTGTCCGACAGGTCATTATGAGCTGGAATCAACTCCATGGCAACTGTTTTTTTGTTTCAGTTTTCTGCTTGATAGAGATGACAGGACTGCTCCTTAGTGAGTCCTCTTTTGATCAAGACTTAAATCACGTTCACCAGAGTCCAAGACTAATGAAAAGGCATTAACTACCACAAGAGCAATTTTGTCTGTAATATAAAATGTACTAGAAAGTCAGTTTAAAAAGCTGGTAGGAAAATGACAATACATGTCTGGAAGTCATAGTTCTTATAAGTTTAATTCCTTAAATCACAGCAATTCACCTTAAAATAGACTCAAAGCTCTCTTTCAGCTTACAATTGGGAAATAGGCACTAATGACACCTTAACACTAAATTGTGTTAAACCTAAAAAAATTGAATCACACTGACTCTGGACACTGGATAATAGATAGAATCAGCTGTGACAGTGGAAAAAAACACATGACACCTATAGCATTACACTGTGTGTGCGATGGCTTGGTCTCTAGGGTTGGAAGAGTATATATTCTCCAAAGGAGTGACTCATTTCTGTAAGTGCTCACTTTCAAAGCCAGTCCAAATACACATATAGCCTAAGAAGCATGTGCAGCTGTCTGGCGAAAGGACAAGTCCCCTAATCCTGCCTTCCCTTAAGACTGCCACCTCTGAGCACTTCAGTCAGAAATTCTGGAACCACTCGTTCTTCTACAGTGTGTGTTATGGATCAGGCATGTTACACATAGCAGTACACTTAATCATTACAGAAACCCTACAGTTTGGGGATGATTGTCCCTATTTAAAAAAAAAAAGAAAGAAAGAAAAGAGGCTCAGAGAGTTTAGGCCACCAGCTAGGAAGTGCGAAGCAGGGATTTAAATCCAGCTATGGCTGATTTGTGGCATGGTAGTTAAGTGCTACATCTGCTAACCAAAAGGGTGGCAGTTCAAATATGCCACGCCCTCCTTGGAAACTCTACGGAGCAGTTCTACTCTGTCCTATAAGGTTCCTATGAGTTGGAATTGACTTGACAGCAGTGGAGTTTTTCTTTTCTTTTCAATGGTTGATTTGGAAGCCCTGGTGGCATAGCGGCTAGGTGCTACAGCTGCTAACCAAGGGATCAGCCAGTCAAATCTGCCAGGTGCCCCTAGGAAACTCTGTGGGGCAGTTCTACTCTGTCCCTTAGGGTTGTTTACAAGTTGGAATCTGACTCAATGGCTGATTTAAGCCCATGCTCTTTCCTCTGTGCTTTGCCTTATCTCTAATTTTAAAAGATGGTCAATTATTATCTTTAAAAGCAATCTTTTTTTATTTTTATTTTTATTTCACATGACTGAGTGAAAATGTACATTCACATATAAATTTACATGCCCACCTATATGCAGCTTCCACTGCTCTCCCTGCCCAGTGACAGCACACTATTCCTCTCTGATCCATACATGTCTCATCCTCCCAACAGCCTCCTTTCCCCTCCTCTCCGTCCACTCCCCTTCCTCCAGCCAGAGGTCAGCAAGATGACATCCCATAGATGTATAGAACCATAAAGTGCTTCCAATATATGGTCACTCTGCATTGCCAAGTCCAATCTATTCCTGTCCAAAGAGTGGACCTTTGTTATAATTTATGGGAAAGGGCAGCATCAGGGCCAGGGGCCATGCTGTCAGAGGAACCCCCAAACCACTGGACCATCAATTGAGGTCTTTTAGTGGAGATCTCATGATGTACCCCTTTTTATTCTTGTGTTGCCAGTGAGACTCCTCTCTGTGAGCTCCATCGTGGCTATCACTGGTGGTGGCCGGGCACCATCCGGTTCTTCTGGTCCCAAGTCGACGTAAGCACCCACTCTTGTGGGTCTCTCTGTCTTCTCGGTTGTCTTTACCGCATGTCATTTTGGTCCTCGGTGAGCATCCGTTCCTGCTGAGTTGGGACCATTTTAAAAGCAATCTTTAAAATCAAAATTCAGCTCTTGCAATTTTTCACTCAAAGAGAAGTAAAAGATCAGTGAGTATGAGAGGTTTGTGATGGCAAGCGTGGTGACAGACTTTCTTGGTACCCGTGAACATCTGGCTGTTTCCCACTATGCAATGGCAATGACTTTTGCAGTAGATTACAGGTTAGCCATGGGAGAAAGATTCTCTGTCAGTCAGAAAACCCCCAATCCGTCTGTAGGTGTATTTCTAAGAAGCTTTACAAATTGCATTTGCATACACTGGGGCAATTTGACTTTTAAGGGAATCCCACCGGTTGGTCGTTGTGTCCCTGACGTCTACTCCCTCATTGCAATCCTCATGTCACCACTTCATTCAAATATACATTTTTCTAACTTAACTACTGACACAGCTTCCAAATAAACCTGCCTCCTGTTTCCTCTCATCTAATGTGCTCTTGATGTTGCTAATCTATTTCCATGATTAAAAAAAAAAAAAGTTTGTCCATTTAAAAAGTGTTACCATCATTCAACCAATATTGCTGAGTACTACTCTTTGTCAGGTGTTACTCTAAGCAATGAGACACAACAGTGAACAAACTGAGTAAAAACTGCCCTCAGGAAGCTTACATTCTGTAAAGTTTGCAGGTATCATCATTATTTATCTTTGTTGCAAATTTTAACAAATTGCAATGGATGATATTGATGGCTTTTATTTTGTTGAGTATCCACTATGTGTCAGACATCATGCTAAGCTCTTTACCTACAAATTATGTTAAAACAATCCAAGAGCCAGCTGTTATTATGTTGACTTTGTGAATGAAGAATATTGAGTTTCAAAGAACTTGACAGGTTTAAAATCAGACATTAGAAAACATTTTGGAGATGACAGTACTATGCTGTCATAGATTGAACTGTGTCAGCCCAAAAATGTGTGTAGCCATTTGGCTAGGCCATGCTTCCAGGTATAGGGTAGGTGGTGGTTATGTCAGTGAGGCAGGACTCAATCTCTAAGACTGTGTTGTGCCTTGTGTCTCTTGGGATATAAAGTAAAGGGAAACAAGTAGAAAATCGAGGACCTTATACCATCAGGAATGAAACAGTGCCAGGAGCAGTGTGTCCTTTGGTCTGAAGGTCCCTGTGCCCCAGAAGCTCCCAGTCCAGGGGAATACTGACAGTACAACAAAGACCTTTCCCAGTGTCAACACAAAAAGACTTGCCCTGGAATTGATGCCTTGAATTTGGACTTGTCAAATACTGGACTTTAATAGAATAAAAATTATTTTTTTAAAAGACATCCACTATGGTATTTGTGGTATAGTAGCACTGTGTAACTAAGACAGGTGCTGTCTTTCTTCAGTATCTGTGACATCACCACACATCCTCTCTTAGATGTTCAAAGGGTTTATGAATAAATGACTGAGTCCTATAAAACCTCTTGGTACAGCAAATAATCACTGCCAAAATCTGTTTATAAAATGACTATGTTATATATTCAGTTTACTGAAAGCAGTGGTCTGCTCCCCTCCCGTGCCCATCCCACCACAGGGGACAGTTGGCACTATTTAGAGACATTTTGGACTTCTGTGACTGGGAGCGGATGCTGCTAGTGACATCTAGTGTGTGGAAGCCCAGGATGCTTCTAAAGATCTTACAATGCTCAGGACATATACCCCAACAACAAAGAATTATCCAGCACAAAATATCAGTGTCCTGTGTTTAAAAAACCCTGGCCTATAATGATGTCAATTGTAAGTAATTAAAAAAATTTTGATCTTTATTTTTCCTTTCTGGATTTTAAAGGCTGTTTGACTGAGTATATTCTTTGCATATCAAAATAAACCTTATTTCTATTTTAAAATCTTCCCACCATCTTTGAATTTAAACTTTGTAATGAATTTTCAGGGAATATTGCCTATCAGTTGAATACTTTAAGTTCATATATTTGTAGGTTTTCAGTAACAGATTATTCAATTGTTTTCAGATACATTAATCCAGAAATTGAATCTAATGCTTTCATATAATTAAAAAATGTAATTCATGCTCTGTTCTTCACATATAAATATCCAACAAAAAACTGATAGTAGACAATCTTCTTTAGATCAATTTACTGGCAGTAGTGATGGATCTATACTGAATCTTCTCTTTGGAAACAGGACAGCTGGGGGCAGATTTGGTTTGTGACTGTGGGAGTTTTCTGTGTGTGTGATTTAAATCCATGCTTTTGATCTGGACAGTGTCACGTTTTCCTATTAGTTTGTTGCAGATGAGTTGCTTCTGACTCAAGTGTACGACAGAACAGGAGTTGCCCAGCCTTGTCTCCTCTTTAAGACTGTTGGTCTGCTCAAGTCCATTGCTGTAGTCGCTATGCATTTTGTCTTTCAACCTACCGAACACATACCTCTTTCACTGTTGGGTGAACACCATTCTGGCCATAAATCTGAAATGAAGCAGTGAGCGAATGGTCATGTTGGCCATTTGGCGGGTATCATCTTGCGTGGTTCTCATGAAGGACACTGAAGAAATGGGTTTAAGAGTCACAAGCATATATAACAAAGACTCCAAGAAATATTATAAAATATTTATCTCTCGAGTATATGTGTAAATACCTGAAATTTCTTGGAAAGATAATTCAGAAGAAAATGAGAAATTCCTTCTAGAGAAAAGTTAATCGTGTACTCAAAAAAACTTGGATATAAACTGAAGTTGAGTATACTTAATGTCTTACAGTGTTATGAACAATTGAGACAAAGCAGGGTATTGTTCACCCAAGTGAACAATATTTTGTTGTGATCTGTCAACTTTTGGTTGGCTAATTTTTAGAAGTCGACCTCTGGACTTTTCTTCCTAAAATATCTTAGTTTGGAAGTTGAGCTGAAACTTGCCTACCATGGATGGATGACCATGCTGGTAATCAGAGATACCAGAGGCGTAGCTTTCACTACTATAGGAACATGTAAGCCACCACTGTATAACAAATAGGCAGCCCCAAGAACTGTCTGTTCTGCACAACCCAGTTTCTTGGCTTGAGAGTCATGATGTCAATTCATGAGACAAAACGGAAGTCATTCATTTAATCATTTTCCTTTAAAAACTGTCCTTAGTTCTTTGGGTGAGAGGGGGGCGGCAGCACTTGAAGAGGTGAACAGATCTCGCTTCCCACAGAGGGCTCCCTCTTCAAAATATCAGATAACTAGAATTTGTTTATAATCTGTGCTTGACAGACATTAACATCAATAGTTTTTTGTACACCCATGCATAGAAGAATGTACTTTCATAATTCAGCATTTCTTTTCAAAATCCACAGCATCGTACTTGCTTTGTCTCAATTGTTCATAACGCTGTAAGACATTAAGTATACTCATCTTCAGTTTATATCCAAGTTTTTTTGAGTACACGATTAACTTTTTCTCTAGAAGAAATTTCTCATTTTCTTCTGAATTATCTTTCCAAGAAATTTCAGGTATTTACACATATACTCGGGAGATAAATATTTTATAATATTTCTTGGAGTCTTTGTTATATATGCTTGTGACTCTTAAACCCCTTTCTTCAGCGTTCTTCATGAGAACCACGCAAGATGATACCCGCCAAATGGCCAACATGACCATTCGCTCACTGCTTCATTTCAGATTTATGGCCAGAATGGTGTATATTTGGTCATCTTTACCGTTTATAGCACACAGGGAACCATTCAAGGAATTTTAAAATACGACACCTACAATTAGAGAGGCCTATGTTTAAACAGCAGCAATTTTAAGGATGAGATAATTTTGGAGGCATCTTAAAAACGATTAATCCAAACTTTTCAACGCAGTTTATTTGTACGGCTGTAAATTCTTTTTCCCCCACCAAGTATGCTCTTTAAAAGAAATGCCTGCTATCTGGCACTCCTGCCTTTAATAGGTTAACGAGGCAGGTCATAAAGACTTCATATCTCTCCTACATTTCTTATTCCAAGTTCACAGACTCTTACGTTGCCTTCCTGGGATCCAAGCGGCTTGAACAAACGAAAAGTTTGTGAACGGCCTGGAACCTAAGGAATCATGTTGCACTACTAAGAAAAAGTAGACAGACTGCGATTAGATTAGGCAAAGTAGGGAAGGGATACTCGCAGGTAAAAACACCGGAAAGTTACAACCTGGGTTATTTTTTAACTGGCTTCCCACAAAGCCAGTATTAGTGTCTCACTAGCTACCTTATAAATGAACTTCAGGTGTTCTTTAGTTGGAGAAAACTTCTGAATCTGAGCACTTGGGGGCGGTTCAACGTCCCCGCCCTCGGGGTCCCCAGGGGGCGTCTTCTGGAGAGCTTGATTGTCTAGGGCGAAGGCGCAGAGAAAGCAGGGAATGTACGGCGAGCGATGCCGGCGCCCTAAACAAACACAAATCAGCCTTGGTCTCCTCGGGTGGAAACTTCCCCGGCCCGAGCCAGAGCGGAAGGGGGCGGCGTGGCGGCGTGGCGGCGGTTCCCCTGGCGGCCGCGGAGAACGGCGCGCACGACTCTCGGGGCGCGCGGCGAGCGCGCCGGCCGCCGCCTCCTCCCCTCCCCGCCTCCGCCAGCTCTGCCTCCTCCCTCCCTCCCTGCGCCCGGCGCGGCCTCCCTCGCTCCCTCCCCTGGTGGCTGGCTCCGGCGGCGGCGGCGGCGGCGGCAGGCGGGGAGGGCGTGCGCCGGCCGATAGGTGTCGGCGACGAGAGAAGGGAAGTTTCAAGTGGAAGGTCGTCCGCCGGCCGGGGCGTCCTCCCGTCTCCTCCGGCAGCATCATGGCGGAGCCGAGCGGCTCTCCCGTGCACGTCCAGCAGCCCCAGCACGCGGCGCCGGTGACAGCGGCCACGGCGCCGGTGGCTCCGGCCCCAGCGTCCGCGACAGCAGCGCCAGCCCCGGCGGCGCCCGCGGCCCCGGCCCCGGCCCCGGCCGCGCAGGCCGTCGGCTGGCCCATCTGCAGGGACGCGTACGAGCTGCAGGAGGTGATCGGTCAGTGCGGCTGCTGGCAGGCCCGGCGGGAGGCCTGGCAGGGGGCGGGCGGGCGGGGGCGCAGGATGCTCGGCTCGCCTGCCTGCACGCCCCCGAGGCCGAGTGACCGCTTTCGGGGCCTACCGGCTTCAACAGTTCCTCCACCCCACCCCCGCCCCCCAATTTATTTGTTCGTTCTTGGAGCGCCGGTGCTGCAGAAGGCGGCGCGACGGATGTGACTCGCACTGCAGACGAGCCGCATGCTGCAAACTTTTATCTCCGGGATTGCCTGGGCGGCATCTCCTGCCTCCCCGGCGCCCTGGGGTCAGAGCCTCCTGTTGGAGGCCACGCGGCCAAGCTGCCTTGGGTAGGGTGGGGTTGCGGGGACACCGCCCTGGGCTGCCAGCGCCCCTGCGCCGCGCCCCAGGAGCCGCGTCCTGGGGGACTCTGCGGGCGCAGCCACGCCTCTGCTCTGCAAGCTCGGCGCCTCTGCTTCTCGTCATTGCCCTCTCGCCGTGGGTAACGGGGCCACGTAGAAGCCGCGGCGGCCCGGGTTCTTTGTCGAGCCTGGGGAGGATGCTGGCTTCACTTTCTGACAGCTGCCTCTGGGCGGCCGCGTTGCAGCCCTACTCTCAGTGACGCCCTGCGCGCCGGGGTACCCGCCTCCCTCAGTGCCGCGCGCGCTGCCTGCCGCCCAGCCGGGCGGTCCGGGAGAAGCGGGTGCCCTGCCGCTTGCCCTGCCCCGGGCCGATGCTTCTCGCTGGTCCAGGGCTGAGCTGCAAGCGTGAAACCTGAGTGTGTTATCTGTTGTCCTACCTTGAAGTGCCTTCTAGTCTACTCACAAAGATCACTTTATCTGACATTTTTAAAAAACCTGGCAAAAGCGAACAGTGAGAAGCTGGCATTAATTCCCCTTGGGCAGGCAGATTTGTGTTGACCTTTCATTTAGAACCTTCCTTACAGGATCTTCCTGTTTAAGAGTCTTGTTAAACCCACTTAGGGAAGCATCCGGGTAAAGTGGGCCCTCAGGTGCTAACCTTATTAGCTATGGGATGGATGCTGCCTTCGCATAATGTTCGTATTTCTTGATCATAATCTTGATGATTTCATAGTCATCAGTACTGTGATGAAAAGGAATTCAGGATGTGTATCTTAAGTATCTTCGCGACTTTTCAGTTTAAAAAAATTCTTATGCCCCCACTTTAAAAAAAATTAAAATATATGAGAATTTCATTAGGTGGTTAAATTATTTGACTTTTGTCACCTCCTATGTAGTGAATGAAGCGTATTTTGCATTTAATTAATGACCTTCCTCCAAAGCTACTTGCACGAATATGTAGTTTGTAATGTCACGTGACTGCTGTTTAGTGTAACTGCATATGCTGAAATAGGTATATAAAAATGATGGGTGGGACAGTAACCTGGAGTATAAAAGATACAATAGGTAGCTGTAGCTAAAATCCTTAGAAAATTTAGGCTTTTTGTAACTTTTGGCCATTTTCAAGCAGTGAGTCTTCATGTTGCTGCCTGGATGGATTAAAAGTCTTCAGGAGCTCATCTGAGTGTATTCACTGAAAACTCCTTTAATCTGGCATATGAGCTCCTTCATCTTTCCAGTTTTTATTTCCAGCCCTCAACCTGCATACCCACTCCCACAGTCTGCTTACAGTGCCTGTACTCAGAATACTTTGCTGTCTTTCAGCACACCTGGTCTTCTGTACCTTGCTGCATTTGTACAGGCTATTCAGGAAGTGCTCCTCTTGCTCTAGCTTCCAAGGCCGGGTGACTAGCCCTTGAGAAGCCCTGCTGTTCTCCCTAGGCAAAAAGTAAAGTGCTGTGGCCTCTTCTGCCTTCCTCCCTATATATACTTTGTAGTAATGCCATCCTATAGATTGTATTTGTTCAACAAAATCTGAGGACTACTATGTCTTAAAGGTCCCTGGATTGCACAAATGGTTTGTGCTCCTTGCTAATGTAAAGGTTGGTGATTCATTTCATACGCGTCCAGCAGCCCTGTGGAAGAAAGTCCTGGCAGTCTGCTTCCACAAAGATTACAGCCAAAAAAAAAAAAAAAAAACTACAGAGCACTTCTACTCTGTAACACTTGCCATGAGTTACAGTCAGCTTACTGGCAGTAACAGTAGTAGCACTATGCTAGTTTCTGGCAGTAGAGAAATTTATAAAAAATGGTTCCTACCCTCAAGGATTTAATGAGTTCTTAAGAGGTGTATGTAAGTAATTCTGTAAGATGATGACTGGGCACAGAGAGAGCACAGAGAAGCAGGTATGTGGTAGGAGACGTATAGAAGCAGTGAAATTTATAAGACTAGGTCATGTCTGAGCTGGAGTTTAAACTCTGAGTAAGGGTTTGTGAAGTGTTTAGTTATGCCCGTAAGCCTCATGCTGCAAACTTTTGTCTCCAAGTGGTTCCCTAATCAACTGTGAGCTCCTCCTGGGTTTTATTCATCCTTGCATCCCCAGTATGTGGGTTAGTCTGTAGAAGTTGAATGATTGTATGTGTTTCCACAGAGTTTGGGCCAGAGTTTATAATCAATTTGTATTCTTATTTTTGTTAATTATTAGGGTTACAGCACAAACTTTGCCTTTTGAAAACAGTTGTTTTAGGCTGTTCATTTTTCTGAATTAATAGTCTGTTTGATAGGATTAAACACAGGGTTCCTTTCTGTTTACAGTGACAGCTGTAATGATGGCTGATCAGTTTAATGGAAAAAAAAATACAAACTTTCCTGAGAAACTCTGGAGAACAGAAATAACTGCTTTGTTATTCCTTCTACACAGATGTCTGCATAGTCACATTGTGAAAAGGGCTTACCTATGTTTTAAATTTGCCTCCTACTTTAACTAAAAGAGATGACCTGTGTGGAGACCAAGTTATCAAATTGCTGAACAGGGTTTTGTAAGGCTTTAATGTTTGTAGGGAATTACAAACCCATTTCCATTTAGTGTTTAATGCTAGTGGAGTAATTAAGAGTGAATGTGTGCTTAGGCAGTTTTGCAGAAGTTAGTAGTTCAGACTCTCAACTAGTTTTGACAGGAAAGCATCTGACAGCGTTTGCCTCAACCTGCCATGCGGCAGGTGTCATATGATAGGACTCTGGGCAGTGTGAGCCGTGACCAGCAGGAGGCCGGGATGTGCCAGAAGGCCCACAGAACCACGGTGTTCTAACTTTCCAGCGTGGCAGGGAGCACTTTTTCATTTCCTTCTGGCAGAGGTTGGTCCTCAGGATTAGAAAAGAGTATAGCTTGACTAAAATCCAAATAGAGCAGGTTCAGTTGGTTGACTTTTTCTGTTTTAGAAAAATAAATACAGGATTATGCAAGACAAGAAAAGTTTTTTTTCATTGTATTGTTGTTCTTACCTTGTGAAAGATCAGCAGAAAAGCTATAATGCTTCTAGGGGTAATCCGGCACAGAAGTGGATACATGATCTGAAGACAGTGTAAAAGTCTGCTGAAGAGAGCTTTGTACTTAAAACCCCCAAACAAACCCGCTGCCTGTGAGTTGATTCCAACTCATAGTGACTACACAGGACAGAGTAGAACTGCCTCAGAGCTTTCTAGTGCTGTAATCTCCTGCTTGACTGGCTGGTGGGTACTGCTGACCTTTTGGTTAGCAGCCAAGCATTTTAACCTGATCTTTTTGTACTTAGAAAAAAAATCCAGTGCCACTGAGTCAATTCTGACTTATAACGATCCTACAGGGTAGAGTAGAACTGCTCCACAGAGTTTCCAAGGAGTGCCTGGTGGATTTGAACTGCCAACCTTTGGTTAGCAGACATAACACTTAACCACTAAGCCACAAGGGATTCTTTTGTACTTAGAGAAGTGTTAAAATGTTCTGAAATTATTAAATTCCTTCTTTAGCTGTCAGTATACTTAGTAAATTTCAGGTATTCTGCCTCCTGTATAAGTAACTGGAAACCATGGTGGCTTAGCGGTTAAGTGTTAGATCAGCAAACTGAAAGGTCAGTGGTTTGAATCTACCAGGCGCCCCTTGGAAACTATGGGGAAACTCTATGGGGTAGTTCTATGTGATCCTATAGGGGTGCTATCAGCCAGAATCAATTTAATGGCACTGGGTTTGGGTTTTTGGTTTTATATAAGTAACTGTTCTTTAGAGGCCTTCTAACTTGTTTATTCTCTTCAGCTTTTTTAATGTTTGTACCTTGCACTTATCTTACTCCCGATTCCTTCTTTATAAGTATAAGGAATGCTCAAAGCTGCATCCATTTTAAAATTTAGCTTATTTCTTTGTGATATTAATAGTACTACCGTGATTCCCTAACCAAAGAGTAAAAAGAGAACCGTGTTAAATGTTGACATCGGTACTGGTAATGAAACTGAACATCCGTAGGGGATGTCTCTGTCAAAGCCGTAGTTCCTGCAGTACCGGTTTCTGTATTGGAGTCAGGTCATTTCAGCAGTGGCTGTTGTCTTTGCTGATGTTCCTCTTGAACTATGAAATAGATGCCTGCTCCCAGCCGTGGTTGATTTTCTTAGATTCTTTTGCAGCATGTGTGTAACTATGGCCTCATTGAGCCTTACCTTATGTAGTTTCTGATTTCTCAGATTTGCTGTACTTGTAGCCTGAATGGTTATTTGGAGTGATCTAAAAGTAACACTAATTTAATGTGCTGCCCTGGTCAATACAAATTATTATTAGTATTTTGGATTCCTAGCACGCTAGCCATCTTTTGTCAGGGAGCCTGAGTGCTTTCTTCACTTCTGTCCTGTGAGTCTGCCTTTAATCTTTCAGGTGCATTTTTCCCAGGCCCAGGTGATGGCACATGTGGCAGCCAGTTTTCAAGTAGCAATACCGTCTAGAATGAGACTTTGAAGCAGTGTCAAGGCATGCCATCCCTTTTCTCTGTGCTCTCAGAGGCTCTGCACAGTTCTGTGATATGGGGTCTAGGGTTTCTTTTAACAGATGAACTGGAGGGATCTCTAGGGCAATGGGAGCTACTCTGGGTCACAGTGTTTATCCTGGAGTGTTGGGGGCCAGAATGCTGCTCTGGGAAGACCTATCTCATTAACATGCGTGTTCTCGCCTCCAAACCTGTAGACCAGGCAGCCTTGCTGCTGATGTCAAGCCTGTGCTTAATTTGACTTTATTTTTAACACAAAAAGAGGCCTAAGATAGTTGACTGAAGCATAGGACTTTAAATATTTCATTTTGATTCACTTTTTTGTTTTTAAATAAAGAGAAAAGTAATAGGGTTTTTTTTTTTTTTTAAATGTGCTTCTTTCTAAGTACTATATGGGAAACTCAAGGTAAAAAAGAAACATGCTACTTCAATGTTTTCCTTATTGACAGTTTGATTTGTGACTGATAATGTTTCCCCTTATTCCTGTAATCTGCTGTAGACTGCATTTTTGGTGGTGTTTGAAAATAAATAATAACCACTTGAGCCCTGGAGTCCGACGACTCCGTTCATCTCATAACCTGACAGTTGCAGATGCTCACGTCCTGGCCTTGAGCAAATTCCTTAAACTTCTCTGCGCTCAGTCTCCTCATTTGTAACACAGAGAGGATAAAAATAGAGTTTCGTGAGGATGGTAAGAATGTACCGCACTTAGGGTTCTGCCTGGCACATGCGCACTCCCAAATTAGTCTTAGACATGACTAGTGTAAACTTGGTTTGCTGATCAGATGTAGACAGGAGAGAGCACGGCTCTGTCTTTGGCAAGGTTGCGGAGTGCTCGAATAGTTCACCTTGGTAGCTGTCTACTAGGGGAGGAAGCAGGCGGCAGAGCTGGCCTCCCAGTCTCCCTCCGGTGGGTGGCTGGCCACCCGAGTCCGCAAGGCCCGGCTTCCCCTCGCGCCGCCGCTGTGCGCAGGAAGCGGGAGAGACCTGCGGCGCTCTGGGCAATTTGGACAGCTCAGGGGTTCGGGTGCCAAGTGGCCGTCTGACAAGTGGTGAGGGCATTCTGCAGGAAGGTGGCTGGGGAGGAACAGCCCGTGATGGAAGGACTCAGAGAACAGCCTGCTAAGACTGCGCTTCTCCTCCGCCGCTGAGATTTCCTGCTGCGGACTCAAAGAAATACTCATTGTGTGGCCCAGTGAGTGAGAGGACAGGGACATTTGTTTTTGGATTTAGTCATCCCTGTTGCTCCCTTATCTCCTTCTTTACCTCCTTTATATTCTCCAGTCTCTGTCTTATCATAACAACAAAAGAGGACAAAACAAAACACTCTCCTCCTTCCTTCCTCCCCTAACTACTACTACTACCTTATCTCTCTTTCGCAGCTAAGCTGTTGGAAAGAACCTCCTATTCTCTTCTCAGCCCACTGCAGTGTGGCCTCTGCCCTCTATCGCAAAGACACTAAAGTTGTTACATACAGAACCACAGTGACCCTTCTGTGGCCCAGACCAGTGGACACTGCATTCCTTGCCCTTTCTCTCTGCGGCATTTGGCACGTGCCAAAGACCAGAAAGGCTCTGCGGTTGGCTCCCGCGTCATCCTTCTCTTGTGGATGGCTTCCTCCTCTCTTGCCTTCCTGAGCTCAAAGATGCACATCTCAAACTGCTGGCGGTCTCCCTGACCTGGGAACTGGTATTTGTACTACCCTTGGGTATTTCGCAGGAACTTCATAATGACGGTTTAACTCACTGTCGCTCTGCCCTGCTCCTACCCTAATCCTGTTTCTTCCGTGGTCTCCATCGTCATGGAGACACTAAAGGAGGAAATGTGCTAGTCATTCTGTTCTTTATCGTCAATGTCAATCTCCACGTCCCTTTGGTTTAACAAATCCTCAGTCTTTTGCATCTGGGATACTTTTTGGATGTGTCTCTTATTTTTGGACTTGGTGCTACCAGTTTTGTTAAAGACCTCACAACACATTTTCATTTTGACTGTTGTAGTAACTTCCTAACCAGTTTACTTGGCTCCACTCTCGCTTGTGGCTCCAGTATACATTGTTGCTCAAGTGATACTGAGCAGGCTGTAAACACCTTTGGGTGATCTCCCCTCATCTTCAAAGTTAATTCTAGACAGCGTGTTGCCTTTTGGGAACTGCTCCTAACCTCACCTTCCAGCGCCACATCTTGTGATTTCCAGCCAGTGGGGAACCTTTTGCAATTGCCAAAATGCTTTAAATTTTCTCTCTGTTTGCAACACCACTCTACTACTCTCCATTCTGTTTGTGTCTGTCTAACAGCCCTTTCTCTTCTTGTAACTTTTATGGTTATTGAAGTCTAATAAATCTATAGCGTGATGATTGTTTGCAAATTGAAGGTGCCCGCAGAACCAGCATCCTAATCCAGGTGGTCACTCCCCTAGGTACGTGATTTTTTTTCACAGAGACAGTCTGTACCTGGAATGCCTTTTCGCTTTCTGCTGAGTATCTCGTCCCTGCAGTTCTCACAGTGTATGCCAGTTGTTTGCCTGTGTGCCCACCCTGATGCTAGACTGCTAACTTAGCAGGGTCTGCCTTTTATCTTCGTATCTCACACCTCATATTAATAACTTGATAAAGATTTTCTGGATCTAGGACTGAGTTCTGGGGACAAATAGCCTCATTCTTCTTGTGGACGTGGAACAGTGCCTGATGACTGAAAACTTGCTTTCCTGGATCCAGTGGATTTGATCTTGCGTGCAGTTAATGATGGTGCTTGTTTAGTGCATTTCGGCCAATCAGCTTGAAGGGCTCTGTAGAAATTAGCTCATTAATCCTCTCAGATCAAGAGTAAGCACTTTGGGTGCTTTTCCTCTGGCTAGTTCTATAGGTAGGCATGGGATATGTAGCCTTTCATAGGACTGAGAGGTAGCTTCTCTGGATTAAAAGGCCTAGATGTTCATGCCAGATTGCTGGTTTCTTTTTACTTAGCTACTGTAGTAGACTGAGAACATCTCAACTCCACTCTGCTCACCTCCTGTAGGACTTTCCTTTCTTGAGTACCCAGATGAGTCCTTTCAAGATGTTTATGTTGTTTGGTGTCATTGAGTTCATTCTGAGTTGTAGTGCTGCCATATGACAGAGGAGAACTGCCGCCAAGGTTCTTCTTGGCTGTAGATCTTTAACCAAAGCAGATCACTGTGTCTTTTTCCTACAGAGTGGCTGGTGGGTTTGAACTGCCAGCCTTTCAGTTAGCAGCGAAATACTTAACTTCTTGTGCTCTGAGGGGCCTTCCGTTAATGTAGAAATCAGGACTATTGTAGAATCAGGGACACAGATAAAACACAGGACGCAATCACAGTACAGGTGGTTTTCGGAGGTTGTTAGGAGGATGTACTTTTTTTGTTGTTGAAGGACTGAGGGTGATGTGGTTGGTGTAGTGTATGCAGAGATCTCATAAGTCTTTCTTTTAACATCAGTACCAGTCTAATGCAAGGACTGCCAATTAAGTTCATGGACTCATCCTAGAAAAAGTGCCACATACTTAATTGCCAAATATCTCTATGGTCACCTTCGAAGTACTCCTGCTGGGAAGCTATGCACTGATGTCAGCTTTCCAGGTGGATGCTAGTCCACCTTTCAAAGCAGTCTTGGAAGCTTTTCTTGATTGGCCTTCAGACCTGTCGTCTTATTATTACCTGTGATACCCTGAATGTCATCAACATGTCTTCCTTTCAAGATTTCCTTTATCTTTGGATAAAGAAAAAAAGTCATTGGGTGCCAGATCAGGTGAGTAGGTAGAATGTTCCAATACAGTTACTTGCTTATTGGGTGAAAACTCCCTCACAGACAACTATACGCTTAAGTTCGTGAACTTGTCACCATGCCACCCTGCATGATAGCCATTCCAGACAGAAACAGTTCCAAAATTGCCTTGAAGGGTGGACTAGGCACCGGCTTGGTGCACAACTTCCCAGGAGGAGTGCTTCAGAGGTGACTGTAGTGATATTCAGCAATTAAATTTGAGCAATTAAATTTGCAGACTTAATTGCCGGACCTCATAGATGTTAGACCACTTCTATAGTGTCTTACTTTGGGGAAGACCTTTTTCTCTTTAAATATAGTTCTGTTTGCAATCAGGGAAGCCCTGGTGGCTAGTGCCTAAGAGCTACGGCTGCTAACCGAAAGGTTGGTCGTTCAAATCCGCCAGGTGCTCTGTGGAAACTCGATGGGGCAGTGTACTCTGACCTGTAGGGTTGCAATGAGTCAGAATGACTTGATGGCACCGGGTTTTTTTATGTGATCACTGATGTGAGGTTTTACATTTCTCCTCTAAGATAATTTTCTTTTAAGTTGTACTAAAACAACTCAGATGGTTACAGTGATTCAAGTGTTTCATTTTCATATCTGGCATTCATTGGTTAAGTATTTGGTACTAGAAAAGAATCCAGTATGTTAATTAAAAAGGGACTTCAACTGTGGGTTAACAGGAAGTGGAGGAGAAATAAGACCTTTAGTGGGTGGATTGCCAGTGCTTTGCTTCTAGAATTAGATCAATGCTTTGGAATCCTGTGTGAGTTTAATGCTGCTGTATTTCAAGTTTCTTTCTTATTTGTCAAACAATGAACACTGATTTGGAAATGAATTCAGTTTTGGGCGTTCAGAAACTTCTTGGACATTGAACAATTAGATGGTTGTGTATTTTGATATGTGTGGAAACATTTTAAAGTATGTAACTGGTAGGTACCTTGGCCTTCATTTTATCTTTTATTTGCAGAGTCCTCAGAAGCCTGGTACTGGGGTACTCATTTAGTTCTTCCCTTTGGTGAAGATAAACATTTTGATGACAGTTACCAGGGTCTAAGTGCCAACTTTTAAGCCACCACCGGAGCTGTTTGGCAGAAAAACTAGTGTGGTGAGTAGAGTGGGGACCTTCTGCCACGTGAGTGACAGATCTTCACTTGGGAACTATTTTGGAAGCAGTGAACCGTGACAGTTCCTGAGACTTCTCACAATCACTCTGTTGATGGTTGAAGTCTTAGAAGAATGCGTGGTCTTGTTTTGAACTGGTAACAACAGTTTGTACCTGCGTTTGTAACAAGGGGCATTCCAATTGCTTGTTTCCTTCCCTGTTTAGTTGGAGGGTGGAAAAAGGATTAAATTTACTCTGGTGCCTATTGGTCTATGTTGTGCTGCTTACATTTTAATTCATATCATCTGGGTATACGTTTTATCTTTTATTTTAAATTGGCAATGCCGTCATCTTCTCTCGCTGAATTACAGTAAGACTTCCAGGCAGCAGGGGAGGAGGAGCAGTTAGGGTGTCTAGGGAAAGGAATGATAGCCCAATACTGGCTTTTAAAGTCTCCCCCAAGTGGGGAATGGCATAACAATATAGGGACAGAAAGGAAATTTAATTCAGGAAGAGGCTGAAGAGGAACTCTGGTGCACTCTTTTGTTTTATAAATGAAGGCTCTCAGGGCCAAAGTTGAGGTAACTTGCTTATGATCCAGAAGCCCCTAGAGTCCTGGTCCACCCACCATCCTTACCTAGTTCAGTATTTTATGTATATTGGCCGTTCTTTCCTTATTAGTGATAAGAAAGAAATATTGATTCAGTGAATTTTATATCTACCATTTTGATAAATAGATAGTATCTCAGAAAATACCATTAGTATTTTATTTACAGTATCAGTTATTTCTGTAGAAGTGTTAGTATTTTTTTTTATATACGTGCATATATCCACCAGGCGCTCCTTGGGAACTGTTGGGGGGAGTTCTGCTCTCTCCTCTTGATGTTTGGTGTACATAGGTTTGACAGTGAAGTCCAGGAACTTAATTGTTTTAAGTGCTACATACGTCATTGCTGAGTGACTGTGGTCACCTTCAAAGTCCTCCCCTTGGGAAGCTATGCACCAACACTAGCACGTAGTCAACCCTTCAGAGCAATTTTGGAACTCTTTCCGGAATGGTCATTGCGCACAGTGGCACGAACTTCATTGTATTGCTATCTGTGAAGGAGTTTTTAGCCAGTAAACAAATAACTATATTGGAACACCCTATCCACTCACCTGATCTGGCCCCCAGTGACTTTTTTCTTTCCCTGAAGATAAACGAAATCTTGATGATGTTCAGAACATCAACGGTAGTAAGACGACAGCACCGATGGCCGTTCCAGAGAAAGAGTTCTGAAATTGCTTTGAGGGGTGGACTAGGTGCTGGCTTCCGTGTATAGCTTCACAAGGGGAGTACTTCGAAGGTGACCATAGTGATAGTCAGCAATGAGGTGTGTAGCACTTTTTCTAGGATAAGTTCATGAACGTAATTGGCAGTTAGAATATACATACAGGTAGCTGTCCTCTAGGGTTGCTATGAGTTAGAATTGACTTGATGGCAATGGCTGTGGAGTTTTGTATATATGCTATATGTATGTATGTGTGTGTGTGTCTATGATTGTTTCTTCATTAAAGTATATTTAACATGTAAAGTAGGTTTTTGACATGCTATCTTTGTTTTAAGCACTATTCTTTTGGCCTGGTCTGTTATAGTAGACTATTTTTACATCTTTGGTTATAACCTGTCCACGAGATGGAGTTGTGTATGTCTGTGTGTTAAAAAAAGTTGAGGTGGGATTGCTTAGTAGGTGAATAAGTATATGTGAATCATGCAAAGTTTCTGGGCTAGATTCAGGTCCCTTTTGCAAAACTGACAGTGTAATAATTAGAGCAACAACAGCATTCCTAGCAGTCCCTAGCATGGTGTGCTGTTTAGTACGGTAGCCACTGGCCTCGTGAGACTACTTCAATTTAACCAAAATATGATTAAATAAAAATACAGTTCTTCAGTTGCACTAGCCACATTGTAGTGCTCAGTGTGTTGGATGGTGCAGATACAGACTAGTTCCATCATCACAGGAAGTTCTGTTGGACAGCACTGATGGTATGTTCTCAGCAATGTTCAAAGCCTGACCCAATCACAGTGGCTGTAAGTGATGGGAGGATAACCCCGGATAACATGAAAAGGCAGTGCCACTCTGTCCTGAGTACAAAAAGGAGGCAACAGTAATCTGATGTAAAAAAAAAAAATCTTTTGTTTCTACTCCATGCCCTTTTTGAGAGTTAATTGATGCCTGAGTGTTTTCAGATGCACAGGTATCCTTTTTGTGTGGTGAAATAGATAACCCCTGTTCACTTAGAGAGGTAGCTTTAGAGTGTGAGTTGTTATCCTACCCACTGAACTCATTTTGGGAATGCTCTTGAAATTACTACACATATGTAGATCTCTACTAAATGGAACCCAATGTTTTCAGAAGTATAAAAATATTGTATTTCTTTAAAAAATCACTTCTGAGTGTAGGGGTTGGATGTGTTAGACTTAGTATATCTTCTTTCGTGTTATGAAGAAAGAACTAAATAAGCTTTTTTGGGAAGAAATTATAAAGAAGTTTTGAAATTAGCTGTAGTTAGAAAGAGTTTGAATCTTAGTCTCTTTTTTTCCCCTTTGAGTTGAAACCATTTTGTAATTTGAGTAATTAAAAGATTAACAGGCATACAAACAAACCACAACCCGTTGCTGTCCGGTGGATTCCAACTCACGGTAACCCTGTAGGACAGAGTAGAACTGCACCGTAGAGTTTCCAGGGACCACCTGGTGGATTAGAACTGGTGACCTTGCTTGGAAGCTGAAGCCCTTAACCACTAGTGCACCGGGGTTTCCGGTTAAAGGGTTAATGGAGAACAACAGCAACAACAACACAAATCCACTGCTGTAGAGTTGGTTCTGTCTCACAGTGACCGTGTAGTTTAGCCTATTAATATGTATCACAAAAGAACTGAAACATGTGGTATTTAGGTATCTACTTCAGCTCCTGTCTTGGTACAAATTCACACTAAATAACCACTGTATGAGTGGGAGACCTGTTTTGTTAGGAGAGCCAATTAAATGACTGAGAGGTGGAAAGAGTCTGTGTAGGAAGATTTAGTTGCTTTAATTTTGGACAATTTGAGAACAGCCTGTACTTTCTCACATGTGGTGTCCCTTGGGTGAATGGGGCTGTGACGGAGAATGTTTTACTATGTAATCCTTTTTTATTTTTTTACTTGTAGATGCCCTTTCAAGTTCTTAGAGTCCTAAACGCAGTGTCTGACTTTGCACAGGGGTTGTTGTGGAAACATTTTTAATGTGGCATCTTTGCTGGGGCAGCTGGGTGACTGAAATAGGACTGGGAGAAATGTTTCTGTGTAGTTTCAGGTCATGATTAATAGGACAAACGTAAGATGAATAGTACTTGGTATGAGTCAAGATCAGGGCTAGATTGTTAATCTTTACGGAAGTAAGTATATTCATCTGTTGCTCAGAAAATGACAATTTCTCGCCCTAAGAGATGATGAACCCCTCGCTTCATCTATAATTATCTTCTTGATTGTTTTTACAAGAGTAGCAACATTTCCTGAAGGCTAGAATTTCACATCTTATTCTTTAAACCTAAAGGTCAGCAGTTCAAATCCACCAGCGGCTTCTTGGAAACTCTGTGGGACAGCGTTGCTGTGTCCCATGGCTTTGCTGTGAGTCAGAATGGACTCCATGGCAGCAGGTTTGGGGTTGGTATTTCTTTAAAACCCACTGTTGTTGTTTATTGCTGCCGACACATCATTTCCAATTCATGGCAACCCCTTGTGTGCAGAGAACTTGTACTTCATGGGGTTTTCAAGGCTCTGTGTGACCTTGTGGAAGTGGGGCACCCTGGCTGTCTTTTGAAGTTCCCTTAGGTGGTCGAACTGCCAAACAAAACTCTAGTAGTGGATACTTAACTGTTCGCACTACAAGCAGGACTCCTTAAAGGCTGTTAGGAATGGAAAATACAGGGAGTTTGATAGGCTACATATTTGGTTAGATAGTCTTAAAGAAACAGGGAAATGAATGACCATGAATCAGTGGGATGGGTAAAAGACATTCGTTTGTTTCATTATTTCTTGTAGTCCATTTGAAAAGTGAAGACATTATCAGCTGTAAGTAATTGTTTAAAAATTAGAGGTTGCTTTGTCTCTGAGCCACTTAAAGGAAATGACAACATGGAAGATGCTATTTATAAGGTATCGCTGACTTTAAAATTGATCGTATCAAAATTTATATATACAGGAAATGTTTCCTTCAAGGAGGCCATCGTGGAGTGAATGTGTTCCCGAAAAAGTCTGTAACAGTTTGGCTGTGCCATAATCTCTGATATTGTGTGTTGTTGCTCCATGTTGGAATTCTTGCCTCTGTAGTGTTATTGAGGGTGGACAGTAGTGCAGGATTCAATGTGCAGGTTTATTTTGTGCCTTGAGGTGGTCTTTTGAGCTATAAAGGGAAAAATCTGCCAGAGAGATTTGGGAACGTCACAATGTAGAGAAAGCCGCACTGAGAGAAGAGTGTGTCCCTCAGACCTGAGATTCCTGCACCGAGATGCTCCCTGAACAAAGTCTGATGCAACACAGTGACTTTCCTTCACAGCCGACAAGGGGGAAAGCTTTCCTCTGGAGCGGACATTCTGAATTTGGACTTGTAGCCTACTGGACTGTGTAAGAGTAAACACTCTGTGTTATTTCTGTTAGGGCAGCACTAGCTGACTCAAACAGAGGCCATCTTTTACTTTAAATTAAAAAAGAATTACTGACATCCATCAGTCCTCTTGTGAAGAAATGAGACTGCCTTTCTAATGTGACACTGATTGCTCTTAAAACTTTCAGAAAGGTTTTAAGTAGCTGTAGTATTACTGGACCAGTTATTTAACCTTCTGAAGTGACCTGTTAGCTGGGCAGTGTCAAGTTGTTAAGTTCTGCTTTGCATACTATTATTTTTTAAAAATAGATTCTGGATCATTACTTCATGGAAATAATGAGATTATCTAGGTGGAAACCCTGGTGGTAACCACTTAACCACTGCTTATTAAAGGTCACCAGTTTGAATCCACCAGGAGCCTCAGTGGGGCAGTTCTACCCTGTCCTGTAGCGTCACTGACTCAGAATTGACTCGATAGCAATGAGTTTGTTTTGCAGTGGGTGGGGACTGTTCTTTGAGGTTGCAATGTGTTGTGTTTAACCTGTTGCCGTAGAATGGATTCTTACTCAGCAGGATAGCCAAAACAAAAATGCATGTTGGACCCATAGGTTAAACTGTAGAATGGGATTGAGTTTCAAGAATAAAGTCTGTGCAGCCGGAGATTTCTTAGAAGTGAAGGCCAGTACAAGGCAGCAGAAGATTTTGGATCTTGGTAGGTGTCAGGGATATATCTAAGTTTTAAATTTCTAGGGGTCCGCAAGGGGATTGAGATGAGAGAACTAGATGGCGGCATCTTCTGGTGGTACGTCATTTGAAGTTCACTCTTAAGGGTACATCTGACAAACTAGTAAGATTCTTACAGTGTTTGTACCATTTTATCTGTTGCTGCTTGAGAAACCACCCTAAATACAGTGGTTTAAAATAACCATTTTATTTGCTTATACTTCTACGTTTCAGCAGTTTGGCCCGTACTTGGCTGGACAGTTCTTCTCTTGGTCTTGCCTGAGGTCGTTCATGCAGCCACCTCCACTGGGACTGTCTGCTTCAGGATGTCCTCACCAGTATGTATGGTGGTTGGTGTTTTCTGTTGATTCACCCGATCGTGTTACTGGTTTGCTGTTCTCAAGCAGACTGGCCTGGACTTTATACCCTGACAGTACCAGTATTCTGAGATGGTGAGAGTGGTGGCCGCAAGGACTCTTCAGCCCTAGGTTTAGAAGTCACATGACATCACTTTCCTGATTCTGTTGGTCAAAGCATATCACGAAATTCAACCCAGACTGAAGGGGAAGAGAAACAGGTTTTTCCACTTGTTGAGACGGTCGGTAAAGTTAACTTGGCTAAGGCCATGTGTACAAGGGATGTGAGGAACCCTTGTAGCCATCTTTGAAAATTGTCTCCTGCAGCAATTTTATGTATTACAAGGTGGTGAATATACAGTGTTTGTCATTTGTTTAAGTTTTGTTTTTAATTATCCAATTACCTACACTCTAGTTTTGTAAACATTTGCTATGGTACACTAACCATTGGAATGATTTTTGCTATATAAGTGGCTTCGGGAATACATAACTTACTGAAAAATCGAAAGATATCAATTCTAATGTGACACTTGAAGGGCTGTGTGTGAGTGTAATGCTGATCCTTCAAACTCAACACCACCTTAAAAATACAGACTGTCTGCATGCGTATGCAATTATTTCTCCTGACACCTAGAAGTGAGGGAACGGGATTTGTCACAGTCCTAAAAATAATAGGTTATCTATGACTCAATTTAAAGGTTGACTGTTGCTTAGGTGATTAAATAAATTACTTTGATGTCAGTTCAATATCTTACTGCCTGTCCTAGTTTTTTCTTTTTAAGAATTATCAGCTTATTATGGTAAAAAGATTAGGCAGTAATGGTTATTGAAAGATTTTACACATTTTCTTTATTAAATACTAATAGCAGAAATAATAGAAGGCAGAGAGATGTGCAGTCGTGTCTTTTATTAAATTACGAAGTCAGGTGAAAGCACTTATAAAAAATTATGTGCTTTTAGGTAGGATTGCTGAGTGTTATCTTTATAAAGCTACAGATTTAGATACTGAATGATTTGTTGTTTATTAGAGATCTGGATGTGGCCTTGAAATGGTGGAGTGGCTCATTGTGGTTGGTTAGCACCCCTTTCTCACATAAGGGGAGTTTGAGGAAGGGGTGTTACCTTGACCTTTGAAGTTACAAAACATTACAAGTTTATTTGTTTTAAACTTCCCCAGTATTCCAAAACAAACAGAAAACCCACTGCTGTTGATTCTGACTCACAGTGACCCTATAGGACAGAGAAGAACTGTCCGCATAGATTTTCTAAGGAGTGCCTGGCGGATTCAAACTGCTGACCACTTAATGACTGTGCTTCCAAGGTTTCCACCCCAATGTTAGGTTAGTAATAATGTAAGCAAGTCATTGTAAAAATTTGGGTGAATTCAAAGGAAAACACCACTTGAATTTTGATGTAGGAGTATGTGTTGAAATGGAATTACACTTTTAAAACAAAATGCTAATTGATATTTTTGGAAATGAGTACTTTTCAGCATTCCTGGTACTTTAAAAATTTAATTTGTTTACAGTGAGAAAAGTAAATCAGTGTCAGATGTTCATTTACTTGGAGAAAGGGATTTGCTTCTCGGAGACTTGCTACTCAGTGAGAGTCAAGCATACTTTATGCTACTGGTCAGAGTGTATATGGGCTTTTTTTCCCCCATACTGAAATGTTTTTAGAGCCACTGAATATGTTTAGAATCTAATATGAACATTATGTAATATTTCTTACATAGTCCTTTGTTATTGGAAATGAAATAATTTGCAGAAAGCTTTGTGATTGGGAGAAGTGGAGAATAAGTAGATTTCTTACTGGCTACAGATGCATCAGAATAGTAATGAGTTTCAGATTTCACATTGAACTTTCATTATCAAACTTGGAGCTGGCAGTGGGAGACATTTCTAAATAGGTTAAGTGTATGATATCTTTTTGTAGAATTACCTGATTTCATGGGTAAATGGGAGAAACAAATCTCTAGGAAATTTAATTTGGTATGAATGTTGAATATTTTATTTTAAATTTCAAAGACTTCATGCTGTTTTAAACAGAAGGGTGATAAAGCTACTGGCATGGCTAGTGTTTCTTTAAAAAAGTTTATAAATTACAAAAGTGCAATACTTGTGTTACCAGGTAAAACTAGTGAAAAGAGCAACCCAGGATTTCCATTCCCCAGAGATATCCTCCTTCTATTCCCACTTTAATGTTTATCTTTCCAGATGTTTTCTGTGTAACTACACATACAAATATGTATGTGAACACATAGTTTTTTTCCCAAAATTACATACATGTAATGTTAGAACTATGTGTACATATTGTTCTGCAACTTCTGTTTTATGTCCTGTATGTTTTCTGTATATACTTACAGTAAAATATTATCTATTGCATAGGTTCACAGCTGTCATTCCAGATCATTTCTCATGACTCTGTCTTGGAAACCGTTTGGGGCAGTTCTGCCTTGTCCTACAACCCACTGCTGTTGAGTCAATTCCAACTCATAGTGACCCTTTAGGACAGACTAGAACTGTCCTATAGAATTTCCAAGGAGTGCCTGGTAGACACAAACTGACAACCTTTTTGTTATCAGTTGTAGTTTTTAACCTCTGTGCCACCTGAGTTTTCAGTTTCTCCTATGGGGGCACTGTAAGTCAGAATCAAATCAGTGGTAATGGGTTTGGGTTTTCTACTTTATTTTAAAATATACTTCCTTATTCTAGTCTACGTCCCGTTCAACTCCACGGATGTACCTTAATTTAATCAGTCATCTGTTAATAAAGGTATTGATTGTTATACTCTTTTAGTATTTCTGTGGGATAAAAATCCAGAAGTGGGTTTGTGGGATATAATGTATTGTGTTTATATTTTGATAGATACTGTGAAATTTTCCTCCAATTTATGCTAATCAAATGTTTGTTTAATTGTTCTTGTTACTACCCGTAAAGCTCGAGGAGAGTTAGAATGGGAAAGCATCTTGTCTAATAATCCTCTAACTGACCTAGACTTGGATAAGACAAATAGGAGAAAAGGGTGGATGGAGTGGGATGGTGGTAAGATTGGGAAATAGAAAAAATTACTATGCAGGATTAGGGTGTGAAATAGACATCATTATATGGACTAAAAAAAATGAAATGGCCTGAAGCTTTACTGATAGTAATAAATTTGTGGAAAGATTTTCTGAATTTGTAGGAAATCTAAACTATAAAATTGAATATTGATTAGTATACACTTGGTTACAAGGAACAGTATCTCACTAAAAAAGACCTCAAGTCATTGGGTCTTTCTTTACAAAGTAGATTCCAGGTTTCATAGCATCCCAGGAAAAGTTGAGCATCCAGCTGTTCAGGAATGCAGAGAAAAGAGATTTCATGGACCTGAGAAATTTACAAGACCTCAGGCAGCAAGAATTTCTGTTGCTGTTAGTTGCTGTTGCATGAGCTCCAGTGCTGTGACCGCAAGTGTAACAAAACAAAACTGCACAGTCATGTGCTGCTTAATTGCTGTAGTCTCTCCTTGTTTCCCAGTTTTAATCTCAAAGGTTAATTTAGGTTCCTTTATGGAATACCTGTGAACTGATTGCCCAAATCTCAGATGTTCTCTTTGGCCCAACCAAACGAAAAAGAAACCCTAATTCACTGCTGTTGCGTCAATTCCAATTCATAGCGACGATCCGTGCAGGACAGAGTAGAACTGCTCAGTAGTTTCTGAGGAGCACTTGGTGGATTAAACTGCGGACCTTTTGGTTACCAGCCATAGCTCTTACCTACTACACCACTAGGGTTTCTTTGGCCCAACCAGGTGAGGCCAAGAAGATAGTACTTAATATTAAAAGCTCCTACCTCCAGAGATGCTGTGGATATGACAGGCAACAGGAATTGGTATCTATGTAGCACATACTCTTAGACAAGCAACCAACTGCATATCTAAGAGGGCACTTAAAAACCCTACTTACCAAAACATAATGCTTTGTCTGTAAGGGCAGTGGTGGCTCAGAGGTAGAGTTCTCATTTTCCACACTGGAAATTGAGTTTGCTTCCAGCCAGTAATCTCATATGCAAATACTGCCAATATGTCAGCGAAGGGTCACAAGTTGCTATGATGCCGAACAGGTTTCAGCACACATTCCAGACTAAGATGGACCAGTAAGAAAGGCCTAGCTGTCTACTTCTGAAAATAAGCCACTGAAAACCCTATGCATCCCATCAACGTGACCTGCAAACCATAATAGGGATAGCTCAGCATTTATTTCCATTGTGCATGGGATCACTGTGAGTTGGGGTTGACTTGATGGCAGCTGGCCACAGTAATCCTTGATCTAGTGATGTTTTTCGTACAAAGTGTGTACTTACGGTGTACTTAAAAAATTGTAATTTTTAAAAATGTCATTAAATACTTCTCATATTTGAAAGAGAAGTAACTTCCCTTTTCCTATAAAAACAGCAAGAAAACAAAAACCTGTTGCCATTGAGTGGATTCTGACTCGTAGCAACCCTGTGGAACAGAGTAAAACTTGCCCCATGGAGTTTCCGAGGAGAGCTAGACAGACTCACAGTGCTGACCTTTTGGTTAGCAGCTGTAGCACTTAACTGCTGTGCTACCAGGGTTTTCCCCTTTTCCCATAGGAAGTGTTAATTGGGAAAAGCTCTGTCTTGTCTTAGCTGTAAATTGTCTTGAAGTCTGAAATACCAGTGCCTGAATCATGAGATAAGGTCTTGCCTTTTTTTGCTAGACGTTTACTGTAAATTACTGTGAACTTGCTCATCCTGTTTGTGTAATGAAGGTCCCTAGACATGTCCCCTTATGTGATGTTTGGGGGTGGGGGGGGTGGAGAAAAAAAAAAAAGCCTGGAACCTGATACAGTTGGAAGAGCTCATTCTTATATTTACATTTTATTATATTATATTACATTTTTATCTCAGCATTATCTTCTCTGTGGATATTGGGAAGACTATCTGATCCAACCCAATTGTATTGTATTTGGCCTCCCAGTACTTCAGAGATGAAGGATTGTTTGTTAATATTCCTCTGACAGGAGTTCTTTTAGCTGCCTTGTTTTCCTACTGAGAGTCACTGTCAAGTGTTTTTTTCTTATTCTCTTCCCTCCTGAACACAAGTCTTCTGCTCTTTCAAAGCAGTGGCCAGCAGGTTGAACATTTCAGTGACCCTTGAATTTTTGAGTCCTTAGCTTGGGTACCTGTGGTCCCTCAGGGTCTCAAAGGGGAGCTTCCCTGTTTCTTTTTTTTAAATGAGAACCATGCTCTTAACCTGCTGTCTTAGTTCGGTTTCCAATCACTTGAAATGTAATCTGATTTGGAGGGCGGCATTTGAGCTCCTGTTTACCAAAGGGTTGTTTTGACTGTCATCTTGTAGGAATTTTTTGTTGTTGTTGTTGGGTGAAAGAAAAATGAGCAGCAACATATTTTTCTTTGGAAAAAGACAGCAAAATTGGCCTTGTTTCATTTTGGAAAGTTTTCTACTGGAGGTCTTGAGTTCTATGTTTTAATCTGCTTAAAAATGCCTTTTCTCACATAAGCAAAATTAAACATCATTGTTTTATTAAAGACTGTGTGATGCTGTTTATAATTTATGAGAAAAATCTTTTAAATCCTTTTTGGTGAGGACGTGTAATTTAAAGCTTTTATTTGGACAGCCTGGTAGGTATGTTAATCTGTATTTGATTGCTTTGGTTGGGGGCTTGAAAAACCAACTAATACCGGGTTTAGAGTAGGTTTGTAAATGCACTTTTATTGTTTTGGTTTTCTTTTTGTGAAATCCTAGAGTTAACTTCTTACGTGTTAGTTTATAGATTTGATGATCTGATTATTGGGTTTAAAGAAAAGGCTTAACCGTTGTTCGTTTTGACCATGTGTTCCTTTAGAGTCCTATTTTGTTGTGTGAGTGTGTCACACCAACACAGGAAGCATGTGTAGAAACCTTTCATCAGCTAGTGTGCAGCGTGACTTGGCTCTGTGGTTGCCGTGTGCTGCTGGGTTGACTGCAACTCCGCAGTGACCTTGTGGGACAGAGTGGAGCTGCCCCATAGAGCTTCCTAGGCTGGAGGGTTGCTGTGAGTCAGAATCAACTTGACTGTCACGTGCCTTTTGTCGTTATGGAAGCAGACTGCGGCATCTTTCTCCTGCAGAATGGCTGATGGGTTTGAACCTCTAACCTCTGGGTACCAGCCGAGCACTGAAGGACTGTGCCGCTGGGGCTCCTTGACATTGTAGGGAACTGAATATTATTTGTTCTTTGAGAATTTCCTATTCATTTGTATTGTGCTTTAGTTGTGACTACACTTTTTTCCTGTTTCACCCTGGAAATGCCAGAAAGTGTGTGAATATGACTGTATAGAGAATTTGAGTCTGCGTCATCTTTTTTCTTTATATGTATAGAGGCAAAAGATATATTTAGGTATATGAGTCGGATACAACTTGATGGCAGTGGGTTTGGCTTTGATTTTGGTTTTATATAAAATTATACATGATAAAAGAATAATTCTGTGTAATGGAAATTTTTTGACTCTTGGGGAAAATTTTTTATTGATTGAGATGTGGTAATTTTTGACAAAATGTTCCGAATTAAAATTCTGGGAAGGACTATTTCTCTGTACCACTAGAGTTTGTAAAAGTGATCAAAGGTGACAAAGTAATGGTGATGCACACACCTGTAGAGTACCCACTGTGTGCCAAGGATTGATGATGGATATATTTTATGCCAGTGTATATGCCATTTGTATAAGGGTTGTTAGTCTTATCCCAGTTGGACAAATTAGGAAACTAGTTTTGGAATAATCACATAATTTGTTGAAGGTCTCACAGCTGGATCTCAAGCCAGGCGTGTCTGGTTATAAAGCCATTCCCCTTTTTAGGATGCCTCCTAACCCTGATGGCGTAGTGGGTTAAGTGCTATGGCTGCTCACCAAAAGGCTGGCAGTTCGAATCTACCAGGTGCTCTTTGGAAACTCTATGGGACAGGTAGTTCTACTGTGTCTTAGAAGGTTGCAATGAATTGAAATCAACCTGATGGCAGTGGGTTGGGTATCGGGTACCTGCTTTTGCTATCTGGTCTGCGCTTTGGATACCCAGTCCATCAGGACAGGAGTTAATTTTTGGAAGAAAGATCTCTACTTTTAAAGTAGCATCCTGTGGTGTTTGAATCTCCTTTTCATTATTTACCACCTGTATAGCTGTGAGCCAGTTACTTGGCTTCAGTGTCCTTCATAGAGTTTCACTGTCAAAATCAGGACCATCATATCAGTCCTGCAGGTGTGTTTTAAGAGTTAAAGATTGTGATGGTATGATGAATGCTACATAAAAATGATAAGGATGTTAATAATAGCATCAGGTAGCACTGAGGAGCTGTTGGGTGTCAGACCTTGAGCTAAAAGCTTTTCATGGTTAACTCATTTAATTGGTACAGCCACTCAGTGAAGGCAGGTAATGTTATCTCCATTTTACATAGAAAGTCTTCAGTTTGTGAAAGCTATTGTTATCATATTTCCATACCAGTCTACCTACAGCTGTTACAGATAATTGAGAATTCACTAATTGTTTAATAAAGATGAATTAAACACCAACTATATGGTGATTAAGATGGTGAGGTTCATGCCTCCCAACTGTACATTCTTGTGCTAACTTTTCCATATATATCTGATATTTTAACAGTTTTGTTGCTTAAGGATTATTTTTTGTGGTAATTCAAACACTTATTTAAACATTTCAGTAATAGGAACACTGTAGTCCGAAGTGCTTACCTCCCAAGTCAGTTTTTGTGTTATCCTTCAAAATAATTGATGCTGCTACAGTGATAAAAAGGCCTCTGGAGATTAGATGAGAGAGTGAGAAAAAAATTACCCTCAGTAACCCTTCTTCTCACACAGAGTCCCTTTCTTCTATCATACAACGTTGCCCAGATGTAGCTGATCAATAAGTTGCATAAAGCAGCAATCCTCATGGCCTGCCATCTGACCAAATCAGTGATGTGACATTGGAAGGGTTGTTTAATCAGGTTAACACTGATACTAATGTGTTGACGACTGTAAGGAACCTGCAAGAATTCTGGCAGGAGAGTCAGATCCACTTCATCACAGAAGAGAAACATTCCCACATTCAGTGAGAAAACCTTAGGGTTTTTGATCAGGCATTTCAAAGCACTGAAATCAGACCAAAAAAAAAAAAAAAAAAATTCAGGCCAAACAGCAGACTTGTAAACCTTGGGGGGGCGGGGGACGGGGGCGGGGCAGGGGTGGGAAGGGTGCAAACACACTCCACACACTTATAACATCCTGGCAAGTGTGTGAGGCCCTGTGTGTGTTAGGTAAGTTCTTGCCTGCATGTTATGGAAAGTAGATCCCTGCTGCTCAAAAAATAAAGTTACAGTAGGGCTATTGTAAAACCTTTTTTTTTTTAATGCTTTAATTGATTTTTTTTATTATGATTGAATGAAAATGTACATTCCCATATAAACTTGAATGCTCACCTATATGCAGCTGCCACTGCTCTCCCTGCCAGGTGACAGCATACCCCTCTTCTCTGCTCCATACATGTCCTATCCTCCCAATAGTCTATCCCCTCCTTTCCACCTACTCCCCTTCCTCCAGCAAGAGGTTGGCAGGATGACATCCTATAGATGCATGGAACCATAAAATTCCCACAAGATATGGTCACTCTGCATCACCAAGTCCAATCCATTGCTGTTCAAGAAGTTGACCTTCATTATGATCTATGGGCAGGGGCAGCATCAGGGCCAGGGGCGATGATACCATGGGAACCCTGAAGCCCGCAGACCATCAATAGCAGTCTTATTGGAGATCTCAGGGTGCACCTGTATTTATTGTCTTGCTGCCAGTGAGACTCAACTTTGTGAGCTCCATTGTGGCTATCACTGGTGGTGGCTGGGCACCATCCTGTTCTTCTGGTCACGTGTTGATGTAGAGACCCACTCACGTGGATCTGTCTGTCTTGTGGGTTCTCTTTTCCTCATGTCATTGTTGTCCTCGGTGATCGTCCATTCCTGTTGAGTTGGGACCATTTGCTGTACTCTCAGATGGCAGCTTGGCAGCTTCTAAGACCCCAGACACCACTCACTGATGAGGGGTGCAGAGTCCTCATTAGCAAAACGCTGTCTGTGTCAGTTGGCCTCGATTTCCCCTGAGAGCATGGTCCCTGGCCCCCTCACCCTAGCTACTCTGTCCTTGCAATATTGGGTTAAGATGGGAGAAGTACTTAAATTGTGTTGAAGTCCAGTTATTATTGATCTTCTTTCTAATGCGTGCTGTCACTGATTTCACCCAAACAAATTTCTGTTAACTATCTGATTTAAACCCACCCTCCCTCCATCCTTGTCCTCCCTGTCTCTCCACCCTTGCAGCTGCCAGAGAGCCTTTTCTTCTATGCATGAGTCTGTTTTTAAGTTCTTATTGTAGGGGTCTCATACAATATTTGTCCTTCTGTCGCTGACTGCTTTCCCTTAACATAATGTCCTCCAGTTGAAACCAGGTTAAGAGATGTTTCCTAATACCAACTGTTGTTCTTTATCATTGCATAGTGTTTCATTGAGTGTATATACCATAGTTTACATATCCATTCCTCTGTTGTTGGGCATCTGGGTTGTTTCCATCGCTTTGCTGTTGTGGAGTGTGCTGCGATGAACATTGGTGTGCATGTATCAGTTGGTGTGAATGGCCTTGATTCTGTAGGATATATTCCAAGCAGTGGGATTACTGGGCTTAACAGTATATCTATATCCAGTTTTAAGGGAGCGCCAGATTGCTTTCCAAAGAGGTTGCACCATTTTGCAATCCTACCAACAGTGTAGGAGAGTTCCAGTTTCCTCACAGCCCCTCCAGCATTTGTTGTTGTGTGTTTTTTGAAATACAGCCAACCTCGTTGGGGTGAGATGGTATCTCATTGTCGTTTTGATTTTAATTTCTTTAGTAGCTAATGATCATGAGCATGTCCACACGTGTTTTTTGGCTGCCTGGATCTCCTCCTTAGAGAAGTTTCTGTCTGTCTCCTTTGCCGACCGCTTAATTGGGTGATTTATCTTTTTCTTATTGATATTTTGTAGTACCTTATAGATTATGGAGATCAGGCATTGGTCTGACATAGAGTTGCCAAATATTTTTTTTCCCATTCTGTAGGTGGCCTTTTAATTCTGTTAATAAAGTCTTTGGATGAGCAAAAGTGGTTGATTATTAATAGTTTCGATTTATCTATTTTCTCTTCTGATGATTGTGGTTTGTTTGACAGATTTTGAAGTCTGTCTGTGTTGTGTATTTAAACCTTCCATTGCTGTTCCTACTTTCTCTTGGATGAACTTTATCGTTTTAGGTTTGATATTTAGGTCTTTTATCCAGTTGGAGTTGGTTTTTGAATAAGCTGTAAGATATGGGTCTTGTTTTAATTTAGTGCAGATGGATAGCCAATTTTGCCAGCACCATTTGTTGAAGAGATTGTTTTTGCCCCAGTTTAATGTCTTAGGGCCTTTGTCTAATATCAGCTGTTCATAGGCAGATGATGTCATTTCTGTGGTCTCGATTCTGTTCTACTGATCTGTCTGTTTTTGTACCAGTATGAGGCTGTTTTGACTACTGTGGCAGTGTAGTAGGTTATAAGGTTGGGTAGTGAGAGGCTTCCCAGTGTGTTCTTCTTTTTTAGTAATGCTTATCTGGGACTTCTTGCCTTTCCAGACAAAGTTGGTAATTTGTTCCTCCATCTCATTAAAAAAAGTCACTGGAATTTGTATTGGGATTGCATTATATAAGTAGATTGCTTTTGGTAAAATAGACATTTTCACAATGTTAAGTCTTTCTATCCATGGGCAGGGTAGGTTTCTCCATTTATGTAACTCTCTCTTAGTTTCTTGCAGTAAGGGTTTGTAGTTCTCTTTGTAAAGGTCTGTTTTTTCTCTGGTTAAATTTATTCCTAGGTACTTTTGTCTTCTTAGGGGCTATGGTAAATGGTATTGACTTGATGATTTCTTCCTTAATAGTCTTGTTGCTATAAAGGAATCCTACTGATATACTTATGTTTATCTTGTATCCTGAGACTTTGCTGAACTCTTCTATCAGTTTGAGTAGTTTCCTTAGTGGATTCTTTGGGATTCTCTGCATATACAGTCATATCGTCTGCAAATAGGCAGATTTGTAGTTCTTCTTTGCTAATGCAGATGCCCTTTATTTCTTGGTTTTGTCTAATTGCTCTGGCTATAACTTCTAGTACAATGTTGAATATGAGAGGTAAGAGTGGACATCGTTATCTAGTTCCTGTTCTCAAGGGAAATGGTTTCAGTCTCTCTACATTCAAGATGACGTAGGCAGTTGGCTTTATATAAATGACCCTTATTGCATTGAGGAGTTGACCGTCTATTCCAATTTTACTGAGAGTTTTTAGCATGAATGGGTGTTAGATTTTATCAAATGCTTTTTCTGCATGAGTAGACAAGATCAGGTGTTTCTTGTCTTTTGTGATATTTATGTGGTTGATCACACTATTACAAAACTTGATTGTGCCTTGGGAATGAAGAAAGCGATGCCAGGACCATAGTGCATCCTTTGGACCTGAGGTTCTTGGACAGAGAACTTCCTAGACCACAGGAAGATTGATGATGAGGACCTTCCTCCAGAATTGACAGAAAGAAAGCCTCTCCCTGGAGCCAGTGCCCTGATTTCAGACTTCTAGGATCCTGGACTGTGATAGAATGCATTTTGAAGCCATCCACTTGTGGTGTTTCTGTTACAGTACCACTTGGTAACTGAGATACTCCTTTTGGGTCTAACCTTGAGGAACTTAGAGTCTGCAGAGCAGAATAGACAGGGTCATAATTATATTCCAGTGAGAGAACTCTCCAGTGGAGATGGGTCACATTTAGATCTAATCATCCTATTTCCAAAGTCTTTCTGTCTTTTGTCAACAGCATGTGATATGGTTACCATCAGAATCCTAAAGGAAGGGATTTCAAATCAAATTTGTGAAGTTCTAGCCACTGATAATCCACAAGGAGCTTGGTGGTTCAGTGGTTAAAGCGTTTGACGGGTAACCAAAAAGTCAGTGGATTAAACTCATCTCCCATTCCTCAGGAGAAAAAGATATGGCAGTCTGATTCTGTAAAGATGTACAGCTTTGGAAACCCTATAGAACATTTCTGTACTATCTTACAGGGTCTCTGTGAGTTGGAATCAACTTGATGGTAGTGAGTTTGGTTTTTTTTTGATAACCCACTGTGTGTTGCAAGGTTTGTTCCTAGAGGATTGTAACCAGAGACAGACACATCGTGTTTTCATCTAGCTTTATAATTCTGCTTATAAACACATTTTCTGAAGTTTAATGTTATTCATACAAACATGGGTTAAATGGTAACACTAATTTGATGTATATGTGAATGTATATGTGTCTTTTGTTTTGGTGTGCATGTATTTCCAAACTTTTTAATTCTATATTTAAACTGAGCTTTGAGAAATTGGGGTTTCAACTTTGAACAAGGAAGAGAAATAATGAAAAGAAACAATGCCTTTTTGTTGCTTCCAGTAACTACATTTACTATTGTTCTAACAACTTAACAAGTGACCATGGTGGATGTGAATTTAATCAAGTAGTTCCTTTGAGCAAAGGTATCCTGGATGCAGTGGAATTTTTTTATCTGTCATCATCTTGCTTACGTGTTTGTTTGCTTGCCTCCTATGCTGAAATTTAACAGCAGTTCATTATGATTTAGCTAAATAAACAAATAATTCTAATAGTAACAGTAATAAAATGGACCCAGGAAGCAAAAGGAACTGTCTTTGTTTCTGATTATGTCCTCTAGATCATCATTTGAAGTCAAAGGTTTTTACCTTTCACTGGAAAAATACTATTTTGTGTAAGGTGGCCCACTTTAAAATAAGACTCCTACAGTGCAGCCTTTTTTGGTTTCTTTATAGTTGTGGTTGTGTTGGTCTTCTAGTGCTGCTACAACAGAAACACAGCTTTAACAAAAAGAAATTTATTCTCTCGCTGTCCAATAGAGTAGAAGTCCAAATTCAGGGCACTGTTTCTCAGAGGGCTGACATACATGTTAAGAGAGAAAGTGGAAGAAGGCTTTCTCTCTCTGTGGACCCTGGAAGAAGGTCCTTCCAGTCTTCACTTGATCTGGGAGCGTCACACCACGGGAACCTCAAGTCCAAAGGGTATGTTTTGCTTCTGGCATAGTTTTCTTGGTGATATGAGGTCCCTTTGTCTTTGCTTGCTTCTCTCTTTTATGTCTCAAAAGAGGCTGGCTTCAGACACTGTGTAATCCTGGGAGATCTCATCAGTGTGACTGCTGCTAATCCATCTCATTAATATCATAATGATAGTGTTTGCAACATAGAGGAAAGTATCATCAGATGACAAAATGGTAGGTAGCCATAGAATACTGGGAACCATAGCCTAAGTTGGCACCTAGTTTTTGAGGGATACACTTCAATCCATGACAGTGATCTCATATAACTGAAGTATTTCATGGAGTTTAATACTCTTCAAGTTCATCCATGTTGTGAAATGCTTGGCTGATTTGTCATTATTCTTTTTTGTCAGGTAGTGTTCCATTCTGTATATCTGCCATAGTTTGTCAATCCATTCATCTGTTGGTGGACACTTAGGTTGTTACCATCTTTTTGCTATTGTGAATAATACCACAATGAATGTGGATGTATGTATGTCTGTTCGTGTCAAGGCTGTTATTTCTCTTGGCTGTATACCTAGGAGTGGTGTTGCTGAATCATATGATATTTTGGTTTCTAGCTTAAGGAAGCACCATACAATTGTCCATGGTAGTGGTACCATTTTACATTCCCTTCAGGAGTGAATGAGAGTTCCAGTTGCTCCATAACCTCTCCAACATTTGCTATTTCCTGTGTTTTTGTATTTTTTTGATTAGTGCTAGTAAAGTTTCAGTGAGATGGTATCTCATTGTAGTTTTGATTGCAGTCTAGTGTTGGCTAATGCACTCCTTGGTAGACATTGAGGCAGAATGTGTAATATCAGTCTCTTCAATTGGATATATGTACAATTATATTACCTTTGATGATTTAAGTAAAGTTTTTTTCATCTAGGAGATACTAAGTAAACATTTAATGGGTAACTGTTTGGAACTCTGGGTAACATTCCCTTAAATAGTGAAATTTCGCAGAATATATATATTTTTCAATCTCATAGAAATAAATTGTCTTTGGCTTTAATGTCTCTCACTGTGTGTATGTCCACTCTGAGAGAAAAGTACTGTTTATGTTGCTAGTCATTTCTTGCACTATGTCAGGGCTGTGTTAATAATTCTGTCAAATATTTTACACATGTAATCTCATTTAATACTCATGTCATACCAATGTGGAAACTGCGAAACCTGAAGACTAAAAGAACTTTCCAGAGTTAGATTCAGTTTCTCTCTCCCTAAAACCCACACTCTTAACCATTATTACTCAGTGGCATAGAGTGGTTTGCGCTTTGTCCCAAGGGAACTCTCACAAGGTAAAATAACAGTATATTTAACTGTATCAGTGTCAGTTTTGAGCAGATATCCTTTGGCATTGGTTGCACTTGCTATGTAATTGAGCAGTTCAGTTTTACATTAAATTTTATTAACAAAGACCAGCATTGACTGGTGGTCTTGGATGGTAAACTTGCGCCTAAAGCATAAGAAAATATTTAAAACAAAACAGAGACCAGTGTTGATTATCATCATTGTTCAAGTACATGCTGGAATGAAACTAAGGTCCTTTTCTGTGTGAATGGCCCATAGCATACCATTACATATTGGAATGCACTGTACGGCAAAGTAAGCAAATAATACTTAAATGATAAAATATGAAATAATCATTCAAAATGAACAATATAAAAAAATAAACTTAGATGAAAGCAAGATAAACAAGACTTACTCTCTGGGCTAACATCAAGGCAATGTGAGGGCTTGGAAGGAAGGCATCTGTGAAGCTGTGAGTACATAGCTATTTTTCACTCCCATCTTTTTGAAGATTGTAATAAATGGCTTCTAGAGTTCGTGAGCCTGGGTTGTTAGCAACACTGAGATTGCTGGGAGGGCAGTTGACAGAGGAGAGTTTTTTACTTTTAGAGAGGAGTCTTAGCTTGCTCCAGGCTTCCTGGAGAGGTTAGAATGGATTAAATAAAAAAAAAAAAAAAAAACCAAACCCTCTGCCGACCAGTCAATTGCTACTCATAGTGACACTGTAAGACAGACTAGAACTGC
This sequence comes from Heterohyrax brucei, assembly GCA_028571685.1. Classification (NCBI taxonomy): domain Eukaryota; kingdom Metazoa; phylum Chordata; class Mammalia; order Hyracoidea; family Procaviidae; genus Heterohyrax; species Heterohyrax brucei. The sequence goes on along the minus strand of CM053146.1, from coordinate 74,852,128 downwards.
CCCATAGAGTTGCCAAGGAGTGCTGCTTAGAAGTGAATTTTCTCCGTCACCTAATGGCAGCTGTGTGAAGGCATTGAGTTGTATAGTAGAGCAGAGAGGAAACCTACTCATAACATCCTGGGGTTTAGTAAGAGGAAAATAAAGGAACTCCCCAGTAAAGCCTTCCCCTGCCTGAGAACTTAAGACAGGAAATAGGGCAGTGAGATCTCGGGATGGGATGGATGGAAGTCCCAGTCATATGTGAAGTAACTACTCTTTGCAAGGCTGTTTACCAACCTATCAAGAGTTAATTGTGTTTGAAATGTGTCTGAATACACCCAAACACCTGATATGTTTCACTTTTTCACTTACTGGTTGTACAAAAAGGGTGCCCCCGTGGCACAGTGGTTAAAGTGTTTGGCTGCTAACTTCAAGGCCCTTGGTTTGAATCTCCCAGCCTCTCCATGGGAGAAGATGTGACAGTGTGCTTACAGAAAGATTACAGCCTTAGAAACCCTATGGGGCAGTTCTTCTCTGTCCAATAGGGTCACTAGGAGTCGAAATCACCCTGATGGCGGTAGGTTTGATTTGGTTGGCCATTTGAGCCGCTGGTGGTATCCTCATTAGGTGCTACATCTGCTAACCCAAAGGTCAGTAGTTGAGATCCACCAGGCGCTCCAGGGAAACTCTGGAGCAGTTCTGCTCTGTCCTGTAAGGTCACTGTGAGTCAGAATTGACTCAGTGGCATTTTTTTTTTTAAGATGGGTTTGGTTCCTTACGTAACATAGGGCTGGAGAGGGAATTCAATTTTTTTTGGACCTTTTTTCACTCCCTGTCGAATCCGACTCGATGGCACTTGGCTTAGCTTGGCTTTGGCCTGACCAAGTATCTCTTAGTGGTTGGTGTTGCTTCTTTAGGTACCTGAGATGATTTCTTATCTGTTAGACTACCCAGGTAACTCTTGCCTCTAAACACCTAGTCATAGATGGGAAAGAAACAGAGAAGAGCAGTAATCAATCCAGATTCCCTGTTGCTCTGTTTGATTTCATTTCAAAAACAGGTTGATAGTAGGAGTGATTCAAATCATTGCTTCATGTGTTTTTGTTACTCTTACTTTCAATGTCTAGTCAGTTGTTAGAGGACTTCACTTTTTTTCCTTGCATATTTTTTATTTTATGTCTAGTTTTTGGAGAAGTCTATTCTCTGCTCTTGCCTTTGCTGTCTGTGCCTGAAGTTACCTTTGGAGAAACATGACACCTTTTTGACTTGGTCTGTAAGCCCTTTTGCCTGAACGCATTGGAGTTTCTTTCAGCACAGTCATGTTCTTCAGGTGACATAGCACTTCAGGTGACATAGCACTTGCTGTAAGGCACCCACCGTGCCCATGGCTCTGCATTTGCTGTGGAGAGCTGGGGGAGTCCCAGACGTGTGTACCTCTATCTTTATTGTGGTGCTTGTGGCACTTCTGTACTCATGGACACTGTATTTGATGATGGGACTCTGTCTAGGCAGCTTCTTGGAAAAGAGAAGAAATACGTGTAGGTAACAGTGAAACTGAACTTTCCTCAGACTCTTTTTGTTGCTGTTGTTGGAATTTTCTGTTTTTGTGCTTCTGTACAAGTTACTTGTCATCTTTGGACACCCAGGGCAAGCCTGTGGTCCCTATGTAAAAATGAAATGAAAACCTCGGCTGTCCCTGTGGGCCTGCAGTGAATGGCAGCAGTGATGGTGACTCAGAAGAGAGAGGCTTTGTTGGGCTAGTCAGTGGCGCCTTCTTCAGCTGGTGTGATCTGGTGTGCTGTTTACGTCCCTGCTCCATCAGGATTCCCGTCAGCCATAGTCATACCAATCGTTTCAGTTCATTTGCCTTTTTTAATGAGGACTTTGATGGTGCTTGGCTTGGCTGTATTATAAGATTTTGCTTGATTCCTGTGTCTCTGAGGATTTTTCAAGTAGAGTGTGTTAAGTAATCGACGACTTGTAAGTCAGTTCCGTCAGAACCCTGATGCGAACCTGGACTTGACCTTGAGATCAATAGTTATGCATTTTGTGTGTGTATGTGTGTCTGTCTGCCTTTCAGTCTGAGGGGTTCGAGGACTGACTCTTACTAAGTACACATGCATACGTACACACACGTGCGCACACATTTTTGTGGGGAGTGTCAGAGAAGAGGGATATCCTGAGCTCATCATACAATAAAAAGCTCCGGAAGTGTGAGCTTACGTGATTCTTGGGTTTTATGAGATCCACACTTCTTCTGTATAGGAGGGTGCTGGAGGCTGCTATAAATACAAACTTGAAACGTTCAGTCAGCCCCTGTCTGCGGCCTTTTAGTTTGACTGGGGGGCTTCTAACTCACTGGATCTCCTCTTCCTGCATTGAAAATCGGTAGGAAATTGAATAAGGTGGGTGTGTAATGTAATGTATTCCCTGTGGGACTTCAGGAATTTGAAGTAATTACAGGCACCCTTTGTGGAATGGTCTTAGATAACTTGCAAGAGTGGTACTGCTGGGAAGATACTGGTCAGCTGTACTGAATCAATCTCATGGTCGTCTCTCTCAGTTCTATGCGTTAATTCAGATTAATAAGGTACTAAATTGTGGCAGTCCTGCCCTAACAAGCCTTTTCTGGACACGGCACACCTGCTGCTCCAAAGAACTCAGGTCCAGAGCTGACCTTACCCTAACCAGAGCTCTGGGCACCTAGGCTGACTTTTTCAAAAAACTTCATTCTCACCCAGGAGATTGGCTAAGTGAGCATCCCGATGTACTTTGGAGGACTGAGCCTTGCAAGTCAAGTGGTCACTGAACTGGTGAGCAGAGCCAGGACAAAGACCTCCTGGGGAGATCAAAGTTAGCTGCTCTTCGTGAGATCATTCCTAGTAAGAAGAGGTAGCAGAATTAGCCTTGCCCTTAGAAGATTGAGGAAACCATGGTGGCGTAGTGGGTTGGCAGTTCAAGTCTGCCAGGCGCTCCTTGGAATCTCTGTAGGGTGGTTCTACTCTGCTGTATAGGGTCACTGTGAGTTGGACCTGATGCCATGACAGTGGTTGTTTTTTTTTTTTTTTTTTGGTTTATAGAGTTGAAAGCATGCACGCAATACCGTTTTTTAAAAGTGGTTTGCAACGTGCTTCTCCGCTTAAGAACTCCTATTTCTGTAAGTTTTGCTCTAGCTAAAAATGATGATTTGCCACTTCATAAGATGACTCACTTCACTGAGAAAAGACATTTTGCCCCTTCTCCTAGACTGCCCAGACCCAGGAATTTCTTGCAGGAGTCCCAAGGAGATCCTTTAATAGCCAAGTACAACTTTTGCCTTCTATATGTAGACACACCTCTGTTGGTCAAATAGGTTGGTAAGTCATAAACTAGGAAAATATTTGGAGACTCGGGTTTATTATTTAACAAATAGAATAAATAGCTGGCTTCTAAAAAAACAAATAGTCACACCAACCCTAACACAGTCGACAGATGGTCATTTTACAGTTTGCCAAGGCAGGGATGCTCCTTTTCTGGGACCTGGTCCGCCTTTCCTCAGTTAGCATCTGGTTGGTTTCCCTCTTCACCTTCCCTCTTTGCTCTTTTCTACCTCTGGCTGTGTGTGTTGGGTGGGGAGATGAAATCCTAGGAGGAAAGCCAACAGGCAGCCCTTTCCATATCTGAGCTGTTTATTTCCTGTCCCTCCTGGATGTTACAAAGTGTCTCCTTACTTTGCTTTTATCAGGTCTATGAATGACTCCCTTTGTAAAGCTTATTGGAATGCTTGTGGGAGAGATGCTATGCAAAAAATAATTGTATTTCGTAACTGTCTTGTCCGCAGAGATGCCAGATTGCCCTTGGCACTTGAACTAGACCCTCCTTTGGCCGCTCTTCTGAGAGCAAGGGGCTGTGCATCTCAGAGGTGGCTCTACCACTGTGGTGACCTTTGCCCTGGTTCTAATAAAAGGCTTATTTTAGATTTCTAAAATGTCTTTCCTTCGCCTAGAGGGAATGTTACTGTTTTGTTCCCTTGTATGATTCTTTCCAACTGCTGTTTCTTCACAAATGTCAAGTTTGCCTCTCTCCTGTGTCACTTAAGGCAACTGAGATTCCTGACTAATTAGCAAAAAAAGGGCAAACTTTGAGTTTATTTCGATGAAAACAAACACCCAGAGAACTCTGTTGTGTACACTGTGTTTGAGCAAGTAACATGTTGGTGTTTACCATTTGGAAGATGGATCTAGAAGAACGAGGATTTTTAGGGTAGTAGGTGAAGTAGCCAGAAACTCTTAGGCAAACGTTGTAGGCTTTATCAGTGATACTGTGTGTATCCTCTGAACTAACTCTAGAGCTTCAAACTTAATGCCAAACAGCCTGGCCCAGTAGTTACAGGGGTTTGAAAAGGGCTATCTTAGGGCAAATAAGCAGTTCCTATCCAGCTTTTCATATATACATATATATGTGTGTGTATGTGTGAGTGTGTATAAAGTATAAAATAAAGTTAATGGACTTCACTTTGGAGGGTGTGGAAATGGGGGTCATGACACACTTTTGACTTTTATAGTGATAGAAATGATTTAGGGCTTGACTGTGCAAGATGCACCTAAAATAACTATAGATGTTTCATTTCAGGTTATGATTTTATTTTGGTGTACCCCTCTCAGAAAATTCCATTGCTGTCGGGTTGATACTGACTATAGCAACCCTGTAAGGCAGAGTAGAACTGCCCCATAGGGTTTCTAAGGAGTTGCTGGTGGGTTTGAACTGCTGACCTTTTGGTAGCAGCTAAGCTGTTAACCGCTATGCCAACAGGGCTCCATCGTATATACCATATGTGATGAAACATTTCATTGGCATGAATGTGACCAAATTGAGAATATTGAGTGAAGCAAGTTGAAAACGTGGATAATGGTGCATTCTTATAGCTGTAAGTGGAATGAGATAGGGTAGTATACACAAGTATGAAGATACACACACACACACATACATAATATGAATAGTGGGTAAGAACAGCAAAAGGCAGAAATGAAGAATAGTTGATAACATTCTGACAAAAAGTGACTGTAGAAGAGTCTGCTACTTGTATGTACTGTAGTTGAACTTTTCCCATTGATGGATTTTTAGGATATGTGTCTATACACATACACACTCATACACTTATCTGGAAACCATCGTGGCATAGTGGTTAAGAGCTTGGCTGGTAACTCTCAGTTTTGTGAGCTAATTCAGATTAGTAAGGTAATAAATTGTGGCAGTTCTGCCCTACCAAGCTTTTCCCTGACACAGCACACCTGCTGCCCCTAAGAACTCAGGGCTAGAGCTGACTTTACCCTAACCAGAGCTCTGGGCACCTGGCAGTTCAAATCCATCAGCCACTCTTTGGAACTCCATGGGGCAGTTCTCCTCTGCCCTGTAAGGTTGCTGTGAGTTGGGATCAACTTGACAGCAGTAGGTTATAGATGTATTTCTGTGTGCATATGTGTGTATATATATATGTATGTAGGTATATGAGAAGGAAACCCTGGTGGCATAGTGGTTAAGTGCTGTGTCTGCTAATCATGAGGCTGGCAATTTGAATCTGCCAGGCGCTCCTTGGAAACTCTATAAGGCAATTCTACTCTGTCATATAGGGTTGCTATGAGTCAGAGTTGACTCAGTGGCACTGGAGTTTTTTTGATACTTGTGGGGAACCCTGGTGGTGTAGTGGATTAAGTGCTACATCTGCTAACCAAAAGGTCAGCACTTCAAATCTGCCTGGCACTCCTTGGAAACTCTGTGGGCAATTCTACTCTGACCTCTAGGGTCACTATGAGTTAGACCTGACTTGATGGAAGTGGTTTTTTTTTTTTTTTAAACATGTATATATCCACATATTTATATGTGTTTTTGCCACCATGAGTCATGTTGAATGGAACATCAAGGACAAAAGAAGATTCTAAAGTAGTATATATTTATTGTAGAAATAGGACCAGGGAAAAAGAGAATAAACTAAAGCATATGTAAATCCCCTCAGTGGTAACTACTTTTTAACAAAGTCTTGTGGTCTCTTTTATACTTTTTAACGTAGAGAAACAAATAGAACTCTTTAGGAGAAAGGGTAATCCTGTAGATGAAAGTTTTTAATAGTCTATAGTATACATGACCATCTTCCTATTTTTATCTAGTTAATAACGGTGAACATTTTGTAAATGCTTAACATGCAGCAGGAAATATTACAAGTCTTCTGTGCATCTTAATTCTTTTAATTTCACAGGAATCATTTGAGGTTTATATGGCTAATACAGCAGATGAGGGGATTTGTGTATACTTTTAAATTTGTATTCATGGCATTAATGCGCTTATATTTTGTCAGTTTTTTAAAAAATCAACTGTGTTCTTTTGATTGATTCTTGTCTGCCTTACTGTGTTTATGTAGTCATTTGTTCTGTCACAGCTTCCGTATCTACTCCTCCGTCTTCATGTCCCTGTGAAGGGAGCATCCGTGTACACACCCTTCATGGACCAGAGGGAGGAGCTGATAGCAGATATATTCAGGAACAGGATACATAGGTCATAGGACATACATGTACTTAAATTGACTAACTATTGGCAGATTCTTCTCAATGGCTGCACTGGAGTCTGCACTTTTTTGCTGTGTATCTTCTGTGGTTTCGAAGGTATAAGTACAAATGCGTGGAGAACGACCCACAAAGATAAACACCAAATTGAAACACTGGACCACGTACAAGTGGACTGACCGGGAGAAAGGTGACAGTACTTGAGCATCATCAGTCCTGATATAAGAAGAATGCCGTCATATGTAAATTGCCATTTTAATATATGTGTTTGTGTTTAAGAGGTCTGAAAACATTTTTACCTTAAGTTTGTATTTAATGCTAAGAACAGATTAAAGGGTTAAGGTTAATCATGGCACAAGTGGATGAGTTCTTTTGCAGCTTGGTGCTTTTTTTAAAAAAAATGTGCATTAATGGAAGTTTACAATCTGAGTCAATTTGACATACAAAAACTTGCATACACATGTGTAACTCTAGCTGATCTCCCCACCCTGTGACAGCACCTTCCTCGTTTACATCCTGTATTTCCTGCAACCATTCAGTCAGCTTCTGTACCCCTTTGCCCTCTCATCTCATCTCTGGATAGGATCTGACCAGTTAGTCTCAGAAGCACGAGCTTTTCCAGTATCATTTTGTGTCTTACTGTCCAGTCTATTCTTTATCTGAAGATTTGGCTTCAAGAATGGTTTCTATTCTGGGCTAACTGAGAGTCCTGGGGCCATGTCTTCCAGGGATCCTCTAGTCTGTTGGACCATCAGGTCTGTTTTTTTTTTTTCCCATAGAGTTTAAGTTCTGCATACCTATTTTTGCCCCACTGTGTCAGGAACTGTTTTAATCCCTGTAGGGCAGTTATTGATGGTGGTCGGGCACCATCTAGTTCTTCTGGTCTTGTGCTGATACAGTCTCTGCAGCTTTGTGTGTTTGAGGCGCACTGTGTTCAGATAATAGAAGGAAGCCCTCTCCAGCCATTTAGTCTAAGTCCCTCACCTCTCAGGTGGTAGACAACGGTTAAGTGATTTACCCAAGGGTTCATGGTCAGAGAATTAGACAAGTTTGTTGGGGAGAGCTGGTGCTAGAGAATTGAGCTGGAGTAGAAGGCTTCTTTCTGGAGAACTTGTATAATGATTGGAAGATTGAGATTGAGGCAGAACTAGGTGCTGTTTTCCTCCAGGTGCGGTAAGGAGGAAACATTCCCAAGAACACTTACGTTTCTGTAACTTCCTTATGCAAACACATAACAGAATGAATGTATTAGCTTGATCTGTTTACTGAGCACCAGGTATTAAAAATAATCTCTGCCTTATAGCTGCTTCTCTTTGTGTGAGAAAAAGGCATGTGATCGTCAAGTCATGACTCAAGCCTCCTGTTTACCTGTTTCAAAGTGAGAGAAAATAAGGTTCTGGGTGACTGAAAAGATACTTTTGGAAGGTGCCATTCGGGTCCCTCCTGGGTATGAATTTACACTGAGGTGCCTTTTCAGTAACTGGGATGGAATGGGGCAGTTCTTTACAAAGACCTCTCCCATCTCCAGTCTCAGTACCTTCACCCACCCTCAGATTATGGTGCACAACTTCGTTTGTAAAAGAACCAGTGAATGTTTGCATCTGAATTGTGCTTTCGGAAGCAGCAGTAGCAATATTGATGTGAATGCACCGTGGAGGACAGCACATGGCTGTACTGATAGGTGACTGTCCACTCTTGCATAGTGACTAATACAGGTTTCCTCTGATAAACTACTTAGAGACAGAAGACAGGACACTGAGGGATGATTTATGAAGTAGAGGTGTGTTTGCTATGTAAAATTAAACTTAGTAAAATCTCAAAAAAGAAATGGTAAGGCAGATAACCATATGTACTCACTTCTTTAAGAAGGAGGACTTCTTGCCACCAAATACTACTCAACAGCTCACTGCTTTGGCAGTGAAAGCACAAAGAGTAGTTGAGAAGCAGGTTCTCTGGCTTACGCATTGTTCACTGGGTTGATGAACTCTTCATAAACTCTGTGAGGAGAAATGTATCTTACAAACTAGGTGCACCATTGTAGTAAGTCCCTAATGGATGTGTGCTGACCGATAAACATTACCACTTCCTCTTGACTCTTGTGTCTTAAATGAGGGGTAGCCACTCACATTGCAGCATGTACTTGTGTCAGGTAGGGAAATTGAGCAACCCTGCCGTATTTAGCAACATTCTTGGGAAGAAATAAGTGGTCTGGGAGAGATAATAGTCCTGTTTTGGGGTGAATCTAAGTGAAAACATTTTTAATGTCTTAATTTACAGTAACTTGATAATTATTTGTCCTAGACTATTGAAGTCCCAAAGTTACGTTGGGTTGAAATGAAACTTCTGTTTCGTCAGTGTGTTCAGGTGACCATAGAGAAAATGAACTAGTTAATTGCACTTCTGCGTCTTTTCTTCTGAGGGTATAATGAATGCCTGCTTATAACCAAACCTTTTGAAAAATTGTGGGGTGTGTATTTAAACACACACATACATTAACCAAAACCAAACCTATTGCTGTCGAGTAGATTCCTGCTCATAGTGACACACATACTCACACTTACACTCACACACACGCATGCATGCACATCCACATACATATGTGGAAACCCTGGTGGTACAGTGCTAAGGCTGCTAACCAAAAAGTTGGCAGTTCAAGTCTACTAGCTGCTCATTGGAAACCCTGTGGGGCAGTTCTACTCTGCCCTATAGGGTTGGTATGAATTGGCATAGACTCAATAGCATTGGCTTTATTTATGTGACTACATATTGTTATCTACTTTACAATTTATTTTTTAAGATTTTACTAAGTTTAATTTTATGTAGAAGTAGCAAACACACTTCTTCATAAAGCATCCTTCAGTGTCCTGTCTTCTGCCTCTAAGTAGCTTATCAGAGGAAACCTGTATTAGTCACTGGGCAAAAAAAAAAAAAATCTGACATTACAGTATTCTTCATATGTACAGTTCACTGACATGAGGTTCATTATGTTCAGCCATGACCCTTACTTGTCCATGACTTTTACTCTGCTGAACACATTTTAGCTTTATGTCTGCAGATGACATGTGATAATTAAATTCTATATCATTTTTTGTAGATTGTCTTTTCATATAAAACAGGAAACCTCTGCCCATTCCCTCAGAAAACAAAAAGGAGATGAAGATTTTTCCAGGTGTAGGTTTCCAATCCATTATTCAAAATGAAACAGTTTGCTTAACTAGTAGGTAAACAGATGGGTGTGTGTTCCTTGATGTCTCTTGGTAGGTTTTGTGATCCAGGAACGGGTAGTGAAGTTTGCAACACCTCTGAGCTAGACATTTTCATGAAACCACAGTGCCTATTTTTCTTTAATAGCTATTATTTGAGCCAGGATGTGTGGGCTCTTCTCAAGAAAGGGTGATAAAAAACAGTGTAAAGTGACCTTTGAGGTGGACTTTTTGTACTTGTGTTGCAATTCTGTGGGTTAAGACTTTCGATGGTTAAGATTGCAGGTGATATTCGTGATGAGTTATCTGTCGTGAGTATTGAGGATATGACCCTTAAAGAAAGCAAGCACATATCATATGCCTGTTTTATCTACTCTGATGTTTTCAGAGTTGTCAGGCCCTTATGACAAGGGTGAGGATTGAGATTTTTCCAGTCACATTTGTTCTTTACAGTAAGAGAAAGATTTAAAAGTTATATATCTAAGTAGACATTCAGCTCCAGGATTCAGCCTTATTTTCTTTTTTGGAAAAAATATATTTTTTTCATGGTGGGTTCTTGTTAAAATTCATTTAGCTACTGCTTTTAAAATAGACTTCCCTTACATCAACAAAAAGTTATCAAACTGCTTCTGTATATTTTCCCCACATACCTGTATAGCCCTGGACATCCAAAGGAAAGGGACAGAGCTTAAGATTCTAGAGATTAGCTAAAACGGAGCATAGGCTGGCTTCGCTGGCTTTGGGTGGAAAAGGATGAAGAATTTGATTTTAGTCATGCTTTGTTTGCAGGATCCTTGGGAGGTCCCCTGTTGTGTCTACTAGTCAGGTTGCATTGAGCTATGGTGTAGTATGACCAACAGCCTTCAGATCACAGGAGCTTAGCACAACAAAAGTGTTTTTCTTGCTGTCAGCATCCTCTGTGGGTCTAAATGATGTTGCACTTGCCAGCTGCAGTCTTGCGGCTCTGTATCCTGTAATAGCGGTAGGAGGTGCAGTCTGGGCCAGTGCAGGGCAGGGGCTTTTCCCTGCCTCGATAGTGGAGAGTCTCTCATCCTTGCTTGCATTCCATTGGCCAGAATCAGTCACATGATACTGTCTTTTACAAGATATACCTGTTGTCATTCCGGTGGGTCAGAGTAGAACTGTGCTTGTTAGATTTTTAATGGCTGATTTTTCAAAAGTAGATCACTAGGCCTTTTTTCCATGGTGCCTCTGGTGGGCTTGAACCTCCAGCCTTTCAGTTAGCCGCTGAGTGTGCACGCAGTCTTTTCCTGCTCAGTAAGGAGGTGTTGGTAAGCTCTAACAGTGTCTACCATGTGTGTCTAAATTAGGATCTGGAACTCGGAGAAGAGATTGCCCCACCAGGGCACCTTCCAGGTGGTATGCTGGTGCCCCCAGCTATAGCTGCTGTCAGAAAAGCTACAAGAATTCTAATGGTCCTGTTGATCTGCATGCTGGATTGATGTTTGCCTCCAGTAGTAAACTTGCACTTGATCGTAGGATGATTTGATATTATGGATCAGTAGGGTCTTAAACCTTGATGCTGGTAGGTTGTATTGGCCAGAGCTTAGAAGGTAATCTGCAAACCCTCCTTCCTCCACTCCCTCCGCACCGCGCCCCCCATGAGGTTGCCAAGCCAAGTGCCATCGAGTCTAGGCGAGAGTTTTATATACCGTTAGGGATATTTAATGCTTATGGGGGACGTTGATGCTCTGTTACCTTTTTCTCCAAAAGTATTCATTACTTGACCTTGATACTGGACTATATGGCAGTGCTTACGGTACTACTAGGCTTGGAATATCCACAGAAAAGAGGCCTAGTGGCCAGAGGTTGAGCCAGTTTCTGTGGGTTTTTACTGTATCCCCTCTCGGGTATGTCTTTTTTATCCCTATTCTGTCTTCCTTGCAGCGTGTCCTGGTTGCTCTTCCCTTATCTTTGCTTGTTAAGGGCATGGACTTTGGGAACAGGCAGACCCTGTGACCAGTTGGTTGACGTTGGGCAAATCACCGTCCAAGCCTTAGTTTCCTTATCTGTAACATGGGCATAAATAGTTGGCTCATTAGATTCTTAGTATTAAGTATAGTAGTGTACGTAAAAGCACCCAACACCATACTTGGTACATTTTCATTGTTGGATAAATGTTGGCAAAGATTAGCATTACTGTTATTTTTCATATTTCAAGGCATATCTCAGTTAATGATTTTTACATGGCAACTTTCTTCATAAATTCACCAAGCAGTGGATATGATTTACTCAGCTGAACTTCTGAAGGCTTTTAGATTGCCTCTGACATATTATATTCTTTTTTGTATATATGTGTATACCCTTGTATACTGAGAATTAAAATCCTTCATTGCTGTATCTTCTCCACCACCTTCATTGGGTGGTACAGTTCAGCCTTACAGAAAGGTTGAATAGAGTCAAAATTACCTGTGAAGGGAAGGGATGCTAACATGTTTACGAAACAGCCTCCGTGTTAGGGTGAATTATCCTAAGTTGTAAATGCACCCTTGAAATGGTGTTTATGTATTTAGTTAGAGAATATGTGTTTTTCAGTGTTGGTATAATTGACACTTTAATGTAACAGCGACAAAAAAAAAGAAAAATTAAATGACAAAAATACAGATGGACTAATAGATAATCACTGTCATAAACTAGGAGTTCCTGGCAACATAGAGGGAAACTCAAGGTAACCTTGTCATTTGTATGTCTCAGTGCTTAGCTGGTGGTGCATTTAAAGTGTTTCTGGTTATGGGAAGCAATGCCAGTTCAGCTGAGTAGTAAGTGAATCTCACCTAAAGACCGAGTCTCATAAAGCAAACGGTTCACCTGGGGCTGTGCTGGTTGTTTTGTTTGTTACCCTGGTGGTACAGTGGCTAAGGCTTGGCTGGGAACCAGAAGTTGGCAATTTGCATCCACAAGCTGCTCCTTGTAAACCCTATGAGGTAGTTCTACTGTGTCCTGTAGGTTGCTAGGAGTCAGACTGGATGGCCATGGCTGTAGGCTGGTTTTCTTTGAGAGGGTATCTTTGGCTGTCTTCTCTCTGTCCACAGTGCATCACAGGAAGTCTGCTGCAGATGTGTGGGTTCTCTCTAGTCTCTCTACCTCCTTCGGGTTGATCACCATCTTTGAACACTAGATTCTTAGTTTTCACCCCTTCATTCTTTTCAGCAGTGAGTGAAATGTTGGATGTCTGTCTCGTAGATCTGTGAGACGACTACAGTTAAAAAATATAGAGAGACCTTCGTATTCTTAGAACTTGTGCGCCTATTTTGCATTTGGGGGTCATGTGATTTGCTCAGAGTCATGGGGTAGTCAAGAATCTGGATCTCTTCATCTGCTGTAACACTTGAGTCACCAAGTATGCTTGTTCTTTATTTAGCATGAAAGTAGACATTGTGCTGTATAGACGGGAATAGACACACTGGTGTGGGTTTTTTGGGAGGCAGAAGGAGACAAGTGTGCTAGGCCTTTGTGGTAAACCAGATGGCTGTTTTGGGACTTATGAATGGGGGGCTTTGATCTGAAAGTCGGAGTAAAAGTACTGACTGCTAAAACACGTGTACTTTTTTCTTTACCTTAGTTGCCAGGAGGTGATGTTAATGGATGACCTAGAGCTTATAGGATTTTCTTTTACTGAGTAGCTTCTTAAAAAATGTGCCAACCTGTATAATTCACATAATTCTCAAGTAATTTAGATTTGGCTGTAGAGAGATAATTCTTGTTAATATAATATTTTGAAGTGAATTATTTAAATTGCAAAAGCAATACATGGTCATTGAAGAGAAATTGAAAAACAGAAAGGAGTAAAGAAGAAAATAATGGGATTTTCAGAAGATAAAGATAACCACAATTAATATGCCAGTGTTTACTGTATATTCCCCAGTTTGGGATTATACTGTATATGTCTTATAGCCAGTTATTTTTATTCAGCATATTTTAAGTTTTCCCATGTCATTACATATTATTCTAAAAAAAAATGTTGCTTTCAACATTTTATTGTGAAAAAAATTAAAACATATAGCAAAGCTGAAAGAAATTAATACCCAGCTGTTTACAAGAAAGACTGTCACCTGTCTTCTGTCATCAGTAATTTACTATACTTGCTTTATCCATCCATCCATTCTCTCCATCCATCCGTCCATCTTACTTTTCTCCCTGAATTTCAAAGTAAATTTCAGACATAAGTACTGTTTGCTACTTTTAGCCGAGCTGGTTTACCCACAGAAATTGTATTAAGTTATACCAGTATTCAAAGGAGTTTGTGTTCACTGAGTGCAAAGAAGGAAAGCCCTGAGGAACAAAGGAGTTTGTATTCTCTGAGCCCGCAGAAGGAAAGCCCTGAGGAACTTTTAAGGATGCATGGTCACGGTGGTGGTGGGACAACTTGCTGAGAATCCATCCAGTACTGGTTCCTCTACCAATTTATATTTTGCTTTGGATCAGAGGTAATGGACTGCATGTTTAATATCTGGGGTGGCACATAAAAGGACCAGGAATGACCTCTCTCTTAATCATCTGCTCTTACGCCTGACTCTCACTTGAGCATGGAGGAAGAAGAAAATATTTTAAGTGACTAATACTTCTTTTCCCCTTTGTAGTACGTAACACCTATAGAGCATCAGTGCTTGGGTAAGCAGTGTGGATTGTCTGGTAGGTGGGACAGTCTCTTCAGAGTGGTTTCCGCTGGTCTGTGCATGGTGGCTTTTGAGTCAGAGCTGCCATGTGGGCGCAGGTGGTGTCTTCTGCCTTTCTTTGGCTTTAACTGCCCTGGGCAGAGGCCTGGGGCCCTGGTCGTGCAGTGGTTAGGAAGAGTTTGTCTGCTAACCAAAAGGTCAGCAATTTGAATCCACCAGCTGCTCCTATGCGGCAATTCTGTGTCCTACAGGGTTGCCATGAGTTGGCAAAGGACTGATGGACTGTTGCTTGTGGAACTTGTGTCTTGTAGCTGGTGTGGCTAGATTCCTGCCAGTTTACATGATCTTCCTGTTTAATTGACATGTTCTTGCCTTTGTTTTCGTATAGTCATTGTGGTGGCAGTATGACACTGCCTCAGTGGGCCTAGCAAACGCTCACTGCTTGTGGCTCCCTGATGTTGTTCTTGTCGGATGTCATCTAGTTGCTTCTGACTCATAGGGATCTCATGTGATAGACACCTGCTTTTAACGTTGTCTTAAACTGTGTGTCCCAAGGGGCCAAGGTGTGACTGCTTTGTATACAGTTCCCAGCATAGTACCTTGTGTACTTGGGCACTTCATCAGTGCTGGATGACAAATAGACTGTCTCTGTTAAGCCCTCTAGAATTCCCGTAGTTGTTCTGCTCTGCAAACACGTGATGCAGTTCACAAGCCTTCCAAGAACACACATCCGTTCTTTAAACATTATAATCTTTTATTGTGTTTCTAAGTGGATCAGGGCCCTCAAGATAGAGCAGGCTCTGTGTTTCCCGTGTTTCTCATTCCAGGATGGTCAATCTCCGTGTCACGTCAGCACCATTTTAAATGATTAGAGGCCTCAACTCTGGCATTGGTGACAGCTCTGACATGTCCTGTCTCATAAACACAGCCTTGGATAAGGTACCTTCCTAGGGACTGAGATATGTGGAGCCTCAACTTCACATAATCGGAATCCATAAGGCAGAGTCATTCCTGCTCCCATCCTTTGGCTCCAGCTCTTCCTTTCTGTTCTTTTCCTGAGGGCAGTTGATTCTTGGCCATCTCAGGCAGATCACCCTGTTTCTGGGTTATACATGTTCGTGGCTTTATTCTTCAGACAGTTTCAGTGCTCTGTGGCTAGGCTAGTTGTGACCTCAAAACTTTGAAAGGACAAGGGTTTCTCCTCCCTCCCAACCCCTTTTCTGTCTTTCAGACAGAGCCCCTACTAGAGCAGAAGTGCTCAGCTGAGGGTGATTTGCCCCTGCTTCACCTCCTCCAGGGACATTTGGTACTCTCTGGAGGCATTTTGGATTGTCACAGCTAGCGAGAGGAGTGGGATACTGCTGGTCGCTAGTGAACAGAGGCTGTGGATGTGGTAAATACACTACAGGGACAGCCCCTCCACCCACCCAACCAATGTTGGTAGTTCTGACACTGAGAAAGCCTGCCTGTCATGGATTGAGCTGAATTAAAAATATGTGTTATGAAGTCTAAACTGTTATCCTCATCAATGAGAGCCGTGGTGGTGCAGTGTTTAAGCGTTTGACTGCTAACCCAAAGATCAGCAGTTCGAATCCACCAGCCACTCTTTGGAAACCTGTGGGGGCAGTTCTTCTATGCCCTGTAAGATCACTATGAGTTGGAATTGACCAGACAACAGTGGATTTGTTTTGTTTTGTTTTATGTCTGTGGGTGTAATCCCATTTATGAATAGGACTTTGTTGTATTAAGAAGGTTGTATCAGTGTAGGGTGTGTTTTAAGCTAGTTACCCTATGAGATATAAGACGACCAGATGAAACTCAGAGAAGCAAGCAGAGATGGGGGAAGACAGATGCTATGCCACCTGAGGTTCACTAGGGTCACAAGGATCCAGAAGCTGTAAAGAGACGACAGCCTTCCTCCAGAGAAGCAAGAGAAAGTCTTCCCTAGAGTGAGTGTCCTGAATTCAGACTTCTAACCTAAACTGTGAGAAAATAACTATTGTTTTTATTTTTAAAAATATTCTGTTGTGCTTTAAGTAAAGATTTATGTCAACTTCTTGTATAGGGCCCTGCATCCATACCCTGCTGTGGTTCTAGCTGCTTGCCCCACCCTGTGACAGCACACTTCTCTTTTCCAATCTGTACTTCCTGTATCCAGTCAACCAGCTCCTGCTCCCCTCATCTCTCTCGTCTTCCATCTGGAAAGGAGCAGCTCAGTCAGCCTCATGTATGTGTTAATATAAGCCAAGAAGCACATTCTTCACCAGAATCATTGTTTTATAATCCAGCTGCGGAATTGGCTTCAGCCCTGGTTTTAGCTCTGGGCTAACAGAATCCAGGAACCTTGTCCTCAGAGGGGTTTTTAATAGAGTTGTAGTTCCGCACACTCATTTTTCTGCTGATTCAGGGACTTGACATTGTGTTCCCCGTCAGGGCAGTCCTGGACCATGTCGTTCTTTGGTCTCATGCCAGTACGTTTTTGGATCCCTTCTGTCTCCTGGGCTCCTGTTTTTATCTTGTCTTTGATGTCCTTCCTTCTCCTCAGCTCTAGGTGGATTGGGACCAGTTGATGCTACTTAGATGGCTGCTTGCTAGCTTTTAAGACCCCAGATGCCGCTCACCAAAGTGGGATGTAAAACGTGCCAGTTGACATAGATGTCTGCTGAAACCATGGTCCCTAGAGCCCTGCTCCTGTTACTCTGTCCTTCAGAATATTGGGTTGTGTTTAGAAAGCCTCTTAGCTTTTCGTGTAGTCTGACTGCTCATCTCCCTTCTACTGAATGCTGTTATTCTCTTCACATAACCCAATTCCTATCTACTATCTGATCTTTGAATACACCTCTCCCTCCTTCCCCATCTTTGTAACTGTCAAAGATTATTTTTTCCTGTGTTTAAACCTTTTCTTGAGTCCTTATTTGTCCTTTTGCAGGTAATTTCATGCAGCATAATGTCTTCAGATGACTCCATTTTATGAGATATGTCCTAAGATCGTTCTTGTTCCTTGTTATTGCGTGGTGTTCCATTATGTGACTGTACCATAGTTGGTTTATCCATTCATCTGTTGATAGGCACCTTGGTTGATTCCATCTTTTTTACTGTTGTACGCAGTGCTGCAATAAACAGTGGTGTGCATGCGCCCATGTGATAGTGCTTGCTTCTCTAGAATATATTCCAAGCAGTGGGATTGCTGAATCATGGTGTTTCTGTTTCTAGCTCTCTGAGAAAGCACCATGTTGCCTTTGCCTTTTAAATTCTCACCAGCACTGTGGAAGAGTTCCAGTTGCTCCCGAACGTCTCCAACATTTATTATTTTTTGTGTTTTGGATTAATGCCAGCCTTGCTGGAATGGGATGGTATTTCATTGTAGTTTTGATTTGGATTTGTATGATAGCTAATGAATGTGAGAATTTCCTCCTGTACCTGTTAACCACCTGGATATCTTATTTGGTGAAGTGCCTGTTCATATCCTTTGCACATATTTTAATTGGGTTACTTGTGTTTTTCTTGTTAAGGTTATGTGCAGTACCTTATAGATTGTAGAGATTAGATGCTAATTGGATTTGTAGTAGCGAAATTTTTTTTGCCAATCTATAGGTAGTCTTTTTACTCTTTTGGTGAGCTCTTTGGAGAAGCATGTTTGATTTTTAGAAATTCTGTTATCTAATAAATTTTTGATTGTTAAAGCTACCTACCTGAGCTATTGCTGTTACAGCAGTGCTACGAAACCTAAGACACTGCCCTAGATATAAAGATTTTTGAAAATCTTTCCATCCGTGACATTGTTTAACCTCCATGCCCATATTACACCATTCCCTATCAGAAAGCTCATTTGCGCATCTAATCTAAGTCTCTTGTGCTTCAGTGAGTTGCACAGAGATAGAGATGAGAATGTGTTCTGTTTTCTGTTTACTTCGGCCTTTCCTGGATCATACTCTACCAACCAGATCACAAGTTAACTGTTCTTACATATTGATGTATAGCCCCATTGCTCTTATTATTATTTTAGATTAAGTCTCCAAAGGTGTTTCCAGCTGTTTCATGTATTCTGTCTTTTAAGTTGTGGTAAACTGGGCCAGATACAGCATTCTAGCTCTTTGGCCACTGCCGTGTGTAATGTAAGTGGTTATCTTTGGGGCAGAACAGGGGGCAGGGAACTTCATGACCAACTGTCTGTAAATGACCAGTAGGTGAGATCAGGAAACGGTCTCTTCATTTGCTTATTTTACTGCAGAGTCACATGGAAGGAAAATCTTTTCATGTCAGAGAGACCTGGATACAAATCTTTACTCTGCCACTTACGGAAAAATGTAACCTTGAGTGTAGGTTTTCTTAGGAATAGTGAAACAGTGACAGAATACCTCATAGCATTTTGGGGAATGTATAGTGAATAGGACTGCATATCTGTACTAAGTCTTCATTGCCAAAAAAACCCCAAAGTATTTGCTGTTGAGTCAGTTCTAAATCATGGTGACACTGTGTGTGTCATGGTAGAACTGTGCTCTAAAGGAGTTTCAGTGGCTGATTTTTCAAAAGTAGAGCACCTTGCCATTCTCCAGAGATGCCTCTCGGTGGGTTTGAACCTCCAGTCTTTGTGTGGCAGCCCAAGCACATCAACCATTTGCAGCACCCAGGAGTCCAGTCATTATTAGCACCTGTGAATAAATAGCAACCTGGTACTTTAATTGACTGAATCACAACTTTTAGGAGATTGTCAAAAAATAATTTGGATTTGATGGTGGTCTTCAGACTTCAGTGTACAGAGGAGTTCTTGGGGAGGTAGTTAAAAACTGTAGATCTTCAGACTTCATCCCTAGAAATTCTTTTTCAGAAGTGTGGCATTTGAAGAATTGGTCTTTTTCCCATATCGTATGTGCGCTTTATGGTTCTACACGTCTGCAGGATGTTGTCCTACTGGCCTCTTACTAGAGAGGAGTGGCGAAGGTAGAGAGGAGAGAACAGGAGATTGTTAAAGAGGGTATGACATGTATGAAACAGAAAGGAGGAGTGTGCTGTCACTGGGCAAGGAGAGCAGAGGGAGCTGCGTGTAGACGGGCATGCAGATTTGAATTGTATTGTAAACTTTCACTCAATCACAATTAAAAAAAAAAGAATTGGTCTTTTTCACTGTAAGTCAGGTGGCTCTGATTCAGGTGGCCTACAGATAACAGACTCTTGGAAAAATCTTGGTTCCCTGGCCACCAGGTGAGCCTGAAGGGGAGGAGCTTCAGTACACTTGGGAAGACTCATCTCCACTTAGTTGTTTTCCTGTTTTTCCAAGTCTACTGACAGAATAATTTTTCAGAGCAGTTGCAAGCAAGACACAACTGTTCTTTGTTCCTGCTATTAATGATAACTGGAAATATCTTTTTATTGGATGGTGTCCTTTAACATTATTTGAACTTGGTGTCCCATGGAGTCTTTTGGGAAACAACTCAAGAACCCAGACTGGAAAAGTCTCTTTGTTCACTGGCATATGGAATTGCGATTTGGGGTGGGGAAGGGGCAGGTTGGAGGAAGATAGTGTTTTTATCTCAGTGGGAGACTTGGAAGGCTTTGGGAAGATAAACATGGAGAGGACTTTTCCCAGGTCCAGACCTGCCTTTCTTAAGAAATGGGATGAAAATGACCATATTCCGTCCACTTAAAAATTATGTGTGTCTAGTTATCTCTTTTAGTGAGTTATGCTGACCATCTAGAACATATATTATATTAGCATTTTAAAGAGTTTCTGTTTGCAGTCTTTGTTCCAAGGATGGGGGTGGAGATGATGAACAGAGCTCACAACTCCTGAAATGGATGTTTGTAATTTTCTGACATAAGGACAAAATAAATGGCCCAGACTTGTCCATAAATACAGATCAGTGCTTCCCCTGTGCTGGAATTCTGGATTTGCATGTGTTCTCAGAGAGATTTCTGTGTTTGATATGTTTTATGCACACCTTTCTGTCAGGCACAGCATCTCACTGCCAGCTAGGTTTGGCCCTTACAGTGTGGGCTGCGAATTCAAAATATTTAAAGACAAGGTCTTGGAAGGGATTTTCATTGTTTATTTAATAAATGAAAGTGTGAGGTAGAAATTCAAAGTCAGCTGGGGAGTGTACCTGGCCAGTATAAACCATGTGAGACGTGCCTCTAAAGTTTTAACTCCTTGTTGGTCATTTTTCCCCCTCACCTGAACAACTCTTTCTAAAATCCTATCATTTGAATTTAGTGAATTTTAAGTTGTGAATGTAAATCTTACATAAAATGTTTAAATCAAAGAGCCAGGCTGTTCTGGGTTGGTATTTTTTAACTCTACATTTAAGATGGCTGTTAAATAAGTTGCTAGGAATTTGGAAACTGTGATGGTGTAGTGGTTACGTGCTATAGCTAGTAACCAAACATTGGCAGTTCGAATCCACCAGGTGCTCCTTGGAAACTCAGTGCAGCAGTTCTCTGTCCTGTAGGGCTACCGTGAGTCACAATCAGCTCAACAGTGATGGGTTAATAGGAGGTTGGTCTTTCTCTTAATGCTGGGTCACTGAACCAACAGCAGGTAGATATCCCTGTGGATTTCACTGTCATAAAATGAAATAGAGGCAGTATGCTTATTTTTAAGCTGATGCAGAACTAAAAGGAAAATATTTAATAATTAAATGGTAGCAAGAAATGAAAAAGAATTTACCTCACTGAGTAGATGTTTTATTCTAATTGTAACTTGTGATATCATCAAACCACATTTGCTGTAGAATTGAGAATGATGTAAGAGGGTAGTTTTGTATGTTTGTGTCTGTCTTGAATTTAAAGAGCCATTAGCTCTAAGACTAATGGCTTGACATTTACAATTTCCATTTTTTTTTTTTTTTTTTTGGGTGTAATCAGTCAGAGCCTTTCCTGTTTCTTAAATATTTTGATGTGTGATTTTTTTATACATACCAAAAGCAAACCTGTTGCAGTCAAGTAGATTCCGATTCATAGTGACCCAATAGGGTAGAGTAGAACTTGCCCCATAAAGTTTGCAAGAAGCAGCTGGTAGACTTGATCTGGATCTTTTGGTTAGTAGCTATAGCTCTTAACCACAATTCCTTTTGATACATAGATTTTGAAAATCCTGGGAAATGTTACTTTAAAGTTTAAGACAAGAATAGAGGTGAGTGGACAAGAATCTTGTTGGCCCCATCTGGTAATTTTGGTTGTTACTGGAGAAAGTGAGGGAATTGTAGTGCAGGTCGGATGCTGTTGTGAAAGTTAGTATGACATCCAGATACTCTTAGAGCCCAGATATTTCCAAGGTCCTGCTGATGGCTTAATTATTTCAAGTCATGTTTGACATGGCTGAATACCAGTTGTCCAGAGATTTTAGACAGTCCTTTTGGATTGTTTTTCCATTGTAAGCCCTGCCAGATGATGAACCATCTGCACTGATGTAAATGTTAAGATACAGAATTACTACTTCCTTTTACTAAAGGAATCAACATTCACAAAATTAAGAAGCCAAACCCATTGCTGTGGAATCGATCCGCATTCGTAGCAACCCTGTAGCGCAGAGTAGAGCTACCCCATGGAGTTTCTGAGACTGCAGTCTTTATTAGGAGCAGGCCATCACGTCTCTCTTTGGCAGAGTAATTGTGGCTGGTAGAGCTGAACGGTTGACTTCTGGGTTGGAAGCTGAGAACCAGTACGCCATCAGGGAGGGCTCCTTCATGGAATTCCTTCAAGTGGTGTTCTGCACTAGAGTCTCTGAAATACAGTAGAAATTACAAAACTAAAAAAGCTCCTCCGTTTTCCAGGATGGAGTCCAGGTGCTGCGGTGATAAGTTCTGGTCTGTTGATAGCCACCTCTGCTTCTCCTTCAGATGTTGCCCTGAAATGGGTGAACTTAAAGGTTAAGGTTAGCGTATAAGAACATGGAGTAGATGACATGATAGTCTCCAGTGCTGGTGGGGGTCTTCACTGAGAGACTGCAGCTGGCCTCCTTGAACATCAGAGATCAGTCTTCAGTTATGCGAGTCAACCTCATGTCTCCTGAACTGTGTAACCCTTTAAGTCTCAAGGGTATAAAAAAATATTTCCTGGAGTTAAACCTCCTGAAGCTCCCTGTCCTCTATGCTACTTTTAGCATGGCCTAAAATATAGTTGCACAGTGGAGAATCCAGGAGACAGCTGGGCATCCAGCAATTGCATGAACATGTGACACTTTTTAAGGTGTGCGCAGAGGAGTTAGGAAGGCATGAGGGGAAGATGGAGGCCGTGAGTGGTGGAAAACGCTAATATCCATGGCCGGTAACCAAAGGGCTTGAAGTTCATGTACACTCAGAGGTGCCTTGGAAGAAAGGCTAGGCAATCTATGTCCCTCGAAATCAGCCATCTGAAAAAGGTGCTGTGTGTTGGAGTCTACTCAATGGTGACTGGCTGGCAAGGGAAGAACACTTCTAGAATTAAGTACCACATTGCCTGAATATATAACCTTGTGTATATGTGATAGATACCACTCTGAATTTACCCACGGGTGTTTAAATGTAATGAACTATTTTTATATAGAACAGTAATATGTTCAGAATTGTCTTTTACAGCATCTTATCTGTGGTCTGTAGCTGATAGTTCTTTACCACCGCATGAATACTAAAGCTTTGGCAAAGTTATACAGTGCTGTGGAATGTGATTGTCTCTTCCAAGTCCATAATCCATTCACCTATTGGGAAAAAAAAAAAAAGCATATTCTTCGGTGCAGATTCAGTTGATTTTCTGCTGTTGTTTTGTGAGTTATTCCAGTATCCTAGGTAAATAATCCCTAAATGACGTATTTCTTTTTGCTTCCTTGGTTTAACAAATCTTTGACAGATTAAGTGATTTTATAAACGATTTAATGAGTTACCAAATTTGGCAACTTCAAGAGAGTCTTGAAGCTTATGCACTTGGCTTGGTTTTAGCTTTCATTTGCACCGAAAGTGGGTTATCCTTTGGAAGTTTATTATGCAACATTGAGATAAAGAAGGATTCAGTGTCCAGTCTCATCATTAAAGGCAATAGTTTATGGTTTAGTAACATGTTGGGATGTTTTGTCACAATTAATATAATTGTAAACATCTTTTAGAAACATGAAAAATGTTCACAACCTAATCAAAGCTCAAGGAAAATGGAATACAAAGGCATAATTATTATAAATGTTTATGTGAGTATGTGGACATATCAACCAGGAAAAGAACTGGAACATAATATACAGCCATGAAAATAGTTGTATTTGGGTAATAGGATTATGGTTTGTTTTTTTTTAAATGGAAAACACCTTTTGTTGCTGCTTTCAATTTTAAAGAAAGGAGGGAAATAGCTTTTCTTCAGCTAGTTAATTATTTTTTTAAACGTCCAAAAGAAAAGGAATACAATGAGAAAAAAAAAAATCTTGAAGTCCCAAATATTTATGTATCTTCTTTTGATTTTGTAAAATACTTCTTTGTAAAAGGACAGTATATACAGATGTCCATTTTAAACAGATGATGGAACAATACTTTTGTCCTTGAAGTATCTGCATATGTGTCCCTGACTGGGTGTCAGCACATCCCCCCCTCAGTCAGTAAATGGAGACGGCAGCACCATGGTTCAGCGCTGCTTTCCGGTGTCCTACTCTTTGCTGTTGGTGATGCTGGAGGCTGATGGACTGACGCTTGATAGTCCAACAAGAGTGTATTCTGGTGGATGGGCCAGCACTGGAAAATTTGAGAAGAATGAGGAGAGAATCAAGACTACTCACTGTAAAATACAATGACAGTTGTGGTGATGGTGAGTGCATCTGTAGTGTAACACCTAAATGTCTTTTCCCCAATTAGCTTCCAATTCACAAGCAAGTCCTGTGGCCATACCTCCCAAATGTCCCCAATCCAACTGCTTTTCTTCTTTTCCTCTTTGGTCACAAAAAAAAACAAAGCCATTGCTGTCGAGTTGATTCCAACTCGTAGTGACCTCATAGGACAGAGGAGGCCAGCCCCTAGCATTTCCAAGTTGCTGCTGGTTAACAGCCAAACTATTAACAATATGCTGTACTGGCTTAGACCACCATTAGTTTGTGTCTGCAACTTTATAGTAACAGCGTAACTGACCATTTGTATGTACTCTTGCCTCACATACGACCTTTTCTCCATATAGCATCCAGAGTGAACTAAAAATTAAGCCTGATCATGGTCTTCTCTTACTCAGGGCCTTCTTTAACACTTACCTTGGTCTCTAGGGCTCTCTTGGTGTGATTGTTCTCCTGCCTTCCAGTGGTCTCATTTTCTACCTGCTGCTGCTTTTGACAAACACCAACCACACTGACTTCCTTTCTGTCCTAGAAACTCTGAACTCGTCCCTGTGTCGGGATCTTTGCATGTGCTGTCTCCACTTCTTGGAGTGCTCAGTCTGTAGTGGTTTGCATTGTTGACTTCTTCCCATCAACCCACTTCCCTGACTGTCATAGCTGAGGTACTCTCCCCTTTCAATGCACCTGACAAGTTTTATTTTTGTCATAGCATTTATTGCAGCTTGAAATTGTTACTCATTAATTAGTTCTATGTTTTTATCCATTCCCTGTTTGAATAAACACTCTAGTCAGGCAAGTGCTTCTTGTTCTCTGCCCCATTTCCAGTGCACACACAGAAACTCGTTAAAATCTGTTGAATGAGTAAACAGGTAACACATTTTCTGTTGTTACGATTGTATGAGATGTAAATTAAAGTTCTTCACATCCTCAAGGTTCTGGTATTCTTTGTGTGATGAAGGAACACCAAGCAGAGTCAGCAGATCATCTACCCCATCCCATTCCTGTTCATACTGGTGGTGGTATGCCTTCGTTGCTGCATCTGATGTCTGTGACCAGGGGTGAAATGTCATCCTTGGTATGTAACAGTGTAAGCCAGTTGACTGATACGTGAGCTTTTTCAAGGTGCTGGTCTGTTGGTCCATGCTGTGTAGCTGGTAAGCCAGAGACCCAGAGCCTGAACCTGAGAGCCTGGCCATTATCACCAAGAGGATTTTATTAAATCGTATGCAGTAAGAGTTCTCGTGGCAGTGACCAGGGTACATTAAGAGTGTTGGTAACTGTCTTTTGAGAGTTTGATGTTCAAGGTAGAGATATTAGTTAACACAAAACTTCATGGCAGGGACATAAAATGAAGTACTTCCTCTCATTGAAGTAGAGTGAATGAAACAGAAAGGAAATAAAGTTTATCAGATACAAGATCAATTTAACAGCTACATATCAATGTGATCAGCAGAGTTGTGAAAAAACAGTAGTAAGTGAGTGAGTACAAGTCATATTGAAACTCAGGCAGCTTTCTGCAGAGAACACACCCGTTTCAGTTAGAGACATATCACAGATCTGAGGAACTCAGGGCTGTGGGCTGAGAAAGAAGGGTCCGTTAAAAAGCTAGTGTTTGTAAGGAAGTTCTGTTTCTCAGAATATTGTACAGGTTATCTGTGTATATTGAAGTGAGACATTATATTGCTATTATAAAGTTTAATTTTTTAATGTGAGTGCATCTGGTGGCCCATTATGTTGAATAAAATCATATATGTTGTTATAGTTATTACTTTTGCTGTATTTCCTTATAATGTTTGAAGGGTCATGTTTTCAGGGGTAAGAAAGCACATCTCCTGATAGCTGAAACCCAACTTAATTTCAGTGTTAGATCTGCAAATTTAAAGTTGAATTATACTTTGTCTGATAAGGACTTACCCTCTTCTTTGATTTGTGGTGCACTTCTGAAAGTGTGCCTGAAAAGCCAAATATGGATAAGTCTACGTAAAATCTGTAGTCATGGTTACTTGGAAGGGTCTTTGCTCCTTCTGGGCTCTTGGAAGCAAACGAGCCCCTTCCCCAGGCTCTGGTCCCTGATTCTGCAGGTGTCTGCTAATGAGAGCTCACACCTGTCTCCCCAGCTGTCTGTAGAGGACTAGGAGGTTGGTCAGGAAAGGTTTCAACATTCTGCTTCCTTATTGGAACCCCTGGTGGTATAGTGGTTAAGTGCTGTGCCTGCTAACCTAAAGGTGTACAGTTTGAAGCTGCCAGGTGCCCCTTGGAAACTGTGGGGTGGTTCTACTCTGTCCTATAGGGTCACCATGAGTTGGAATCAACTCAATGGCAGTGAGTTTGGTTGTTTTTGGTTTACTGCTGTACTAGTAGGTAAGGACTCGGAGAATTTTGGAGTGATTTAGAGAAGCTGTAGTAGCATAGTGGTGAAGTGCTACGGCTGCTAACCAAAAGGTCAGCAGTTTGAATCTATCAGGTGCTCCTCAGAAACTGTATGGCACAGTTCTGTGTCCTGTAGGGTTGCTCAAAATCAGCTCAACAGCAGTGGGTTTTGTTTTGTTTTGTTTGAGGTAACTATTTTTGTTAAGTATTTTCACAGGGTCCCGGGTCACCCCCCCCCTTTGCTGTCTCCGTGCCATTCAGTTTCTGCACAGTCCTAACTTTGGACAGCAGCTCCAAGGCTGTACGAAGGGGACAGCTCCTTATGGCCTGCCAAGCTCCCACTGTTAGCTTCCTGATATCTAGAGATGAATTCTATTAGGAAGAAGCACTGCGGGAGGAGGGAGCAATAGAGGCAGGGACTCTGACAGCATGCTGCCTCTCCTGTCCGGACTTTACCCACGGTTTGGACCATTCATCAGGGTGCTTCTGTGGCTTCCTGCTAACTCAGGGCTGCTCTCAGGGCCTGTTGGAGTTGCCGAGACACTGTTTCCGCTATTCTGGACATATTGCTCCTCATCTCTTGTGGCTCCTATTTTCTGTTGTCATTTCAGAATTCTGCAGCGTCCCTGCTTCTGGAGAGTGTGTGTCAAGAGAGATGAAGGAAGGAAGACTTTTCTTCTGCAAGTGTAGACCTTACTTCCTGTTCTGTGGTTGTAACTTGGGGGAGAGCCTCAGGTTGCCAGGGGAAACCAGATAAGCAGGACTGATCATGAATAAAATTAAATCAAATGGAGAGGAGTGTAGGGTAGGTGGCATTAAAGTGAGTAGGTTTTCTTTTCCCTGTGTCCTTGGGCTAGGAGAATTTTTTTAGCTGCTGCTTCATGGATGTGGTAGGTAAAGATGCTTAATTACTACAGAAGTGGAGCTAATTGCATCTTGAACAATGAATCATTTCCCTACATAATCTGTATATCCAATCACTGTGATATCCAAGGTGATTGTCAGTGCTGACTTCCAGGAGTGGGGTGTGAAGAGGGGGAGTTGGTAAGAAGCTGGCAAGAATTAGGGCTCAGTGACAGCAGAGAAAGGTATTTTCTCACAAGGTCTTTGTAAATCTAGTTTTCAGTCAGGTGTCAAAGATAATCATGTTGGTAATATTAGTTGTCAACGTTACTGAACACTTAGGTGCCATTACTTACTACTTTTGCATGTATGATCTCATTTCATATTTATATCCATCCTATGTGGTAGATAGAATCTTTATTCCCTTTTTGTAACAGGAAACCCAGACACAGTTGTAGGAATAAGCTGCCTGAAGTCTTCTAGCTTGTAAGATTGAAGCTTGGGCTGTCTGACTCTGACCCTCAGTCTTAACTACTGCGTGGCCAGGAGGTAGGGGAGTAGAGACGGACTGGGTTTGGAAGCACAGAGTAGATATTTGGGAAGTATTACATATTTTAAAAAGGTCATTTTAGGAATTGTGTTGAATAAAGTGAAACGAGAATTAAAAAAAAAAAAAAGCAGCAGCCAGGCTACGTTGTTATATGGAGCTGAAAGTAGATCCCAGCCGCTTACGGGAGCTAGTGGTCACTGTACTCCCTTCATTTGTATACTCTGTTTGGTGATGCCGTGCTTGTTTGCCTTTTACTTCTCTGTTGTTGTTGTTATTTGTTCCTCAGCTCTGACTTGTGACAACTTTGTGTACAACAGAATAAGGGAACTGCTTGATCTCCCCCCATCGTCAGGATGGCTGGTACGCTTGCAGCCCTCATTGCCTTCCAACCTAAACCAAAACCTGTTGCCACTGAGTTGATTCCAACACATAGCTTAGGGGGTTCTTTTTCCAGCAGAAGATTGGATAATATTGTTGTGACCCATCAGGTTTCTATTAGCTAATTTTCAGGAGTAGATTACCAGGCCTTTCTTTCTAATCTCTTTTAGCCTAGAAGTGCTGCTGAAACCTGTCCACCGTGTGTAACCCTGCAGGTATTAGAAATACCACTGTTCTGGCTTCCCGCATCATAGCAATGTGTAAGCCACCACTGTGTGACACATTGGCAGACAGGTGGTAGGTTTCCCTGTTAGATTCTGCTAATAGGAATAAAGAAACCATTGCCATTGAGTTGATTCCAACTCATAGCAAGCCTTTAGGACAGAGTAGAAATGCCCTGCTGAGCATCCAGTGAGCACCTGGTAGATTTGAACTGCCACCTTTTTGGCTGGCAAACGTAGTTCTTAACTACTATGCCACCAGCATTTCCAGTAGATTCTGCTAATAGGGAGTGCTAAAGGGATTCTGGAGCCATGGTGGTGCAGGGGGTGAGAGTTCAGATGTAAATCCAGAGGTTGGCAGTTTGAATCCGTCAGATGCTCCTTGGAAACTGTGTTGGGCAGTTTGGCTCTGTAATATGGGGTCATTGTGAATCAGAGTAGACCGAAGGTGATGAGTTTGTCTTTTTGTCTTGTTAAAGGAATTCTGGAAGGGTGGAGGAGGGGAAGGGACATGAGCCATCCTGTTTACGTGTTGTTCTTTTCAGCTTAAGGGGTTCATTTTCCAGCACAAGATTGGATAATATTGTGAAGGGGTCCTTCACTAGGCTAGCAGCAGTTGGTCCTTCTCTCCAGCTTCTTTCTACACTTACGGAGCCAGCCGTGCAGTGCCTCTCAGAGATACCATTACCAGCGGGGCGGTGCCCCTGTGTAGAAGTTTGAGTCCCACCTCTACATGGACCCGCATCAGGGGTCAATGTTCAGGCTCCAGAGGTTCCAGCACCTCCTTCCCAGAGGCCTAGGTCCCAGCTCTGTGAGTTTTCTGTGAACTTTTAGATTGTAATAACCCCTAGCACCTCCTTTTAATCAGTGGATAATACAGCTACCACCCTGTATTACTCAGTTGTCATGGACTGAATTATGTGTCTCCCCCACCCCGAGATGTGTGTAGCAATTCGGCTAGGCTGTGATTCCAGGTGTTGTGTGATATTTTCAGATGCTGTAAACTGTGACTGTGTGATGTCAATCAGGGAGGACAGGTGATGTAGTGTTGGTGGGAGCAGGACTTAATCCATTGGGATATAAAGGGAAGGGAAGCAAGCAGAGAGTTGGGTAGTCAAACCGTCAGGAAAGAAGCAGTGCCAGGAGCAGAACCTGCCTTTGGACCCGAGTTCCTTGTGCCTCGGAAGCTCCCAGTCCAGGGGAAGATTGACAAGGGCCTTCTTCCAGATCTAGCAGAGAAGGCCTTCCCCTGGAGCTGGGAGGCCCTGAATATGGACTTCTATGTTACTTTTCTGTAGTAAATAAATAACTCTTAAAAGTTATCCACTCGTGATATTTCTGTTACAGCAGCACTGGATGACTGAAATACCAGTCTTTTTGGTTCTCCTGCACCTAGTATTGAACCACTTGTTGATATTAATATCTGCTGCAGCACCTGATGCTGCTTCTCTTTCCCTGTTTGGACCTAACTGACAGATTTCCCCAAGCATGTGTCCTCTTGGTTGGGGTGTGTTTCTCAGCTTTAAGAATGTGGGACTGGAAGGTGGGGAGGGGTGGATCACTGGAGAAGCTAATTAAAAATAAAAATTCCGGGCCTCTAGTCACAGTAATTCAGTGGGGCTATTTCTTCGTCTTTTTTAAAAAACAATTTCCTTTTTTGTTTTTTAATTGTCGTTAAATAAGTTTACAAACCAAGTCAGCTTGCAATATAAAATCCCAAGCACACATCTCTCTGCAGCTCTGTCTGCTCCTGTCACCCTGTGAAAGCACACTTGTCTTTTCTACTCTTTATATCAGTAGGGCTATTTCTTGAGACTGGAGTTGTTGACTTAAGCCTTAGAGACAAATTTTAATTGCTTTTAAGAAATAAGATGGGAGTTATGGGTACGTGAACTTTTGACTGCAGACCACCAAGGTTGTACTTTGCCTCTGGAGGCTGAGAATCCACCTTTGTTCAGCTTGACAATTCCTGCTGTAATTAGCTGGAAGAAAAGGGCTTTTCCCACATTCACAAAAGACAAAGTCCACTTGTCAGATCTTGCACCCCCAATTATGTCCATTTGGAGATCCCTTTTTACTATTCATATAGAAACACCACACATGTAGCTGAGAGGGAATTTTGATGCAAACACTGGCTCACTCTGTGTTAGAGCCCTTCCCATTTTGAGGCAGCTCAAGTTTGAAGCAGTAGGAACTGGAGTATGGGCTTTAGACCACCATCATATCTATTAGGATCAAGACCCCTCTGTCTTTTGGCCTTCTCCAGTGGGTGTAGCTGTTTATCTGTGGGAATAGCAATGGACATTCCTTTGTGGAATGTTGGCTTCATTTGGTTGATTTAATCAGTAGAAGGAGTGGGTTTTGCTGGGAGGAGTTGGACTAGCCCCCTCGCAGCAGAACAGGAAGTTTTTCATTCCTGCCAGATCACGGGGCTTTGAATTTCTGGGGAGCAAAGACTTCAAAGTGACCTTTCCTTGAATTTAAAAATCAGATTTGCATCCCTGGAATGTGTCCTTCCTACAGTCTAGGGTCTGGTGCCGTGTTTCGTGGGATGGTCGTGGAGAACTGTGGTTGGGTCTTGTCGGTGACCTCTTCAGATTGTGTGTTTTATGTTAGATCTTTACACTCACCCAAGACCGTGCTGTATATTCCATTGGGCTTCAGGTTGACTTTGACTTATGGTGAGCCCATATGTTGCAGAGCAGACCCACGCTTCATAGGGTGTTCAAGGCTGTGACTTTTGGAAGCAGATCACGTCTTTCTTCCCAGGTACCTCTTGGTGGGTTCAAAATCCCAGCCTGTCAGTTGGTAATTGAATGCTTAACTGTTTGAGCACCCAGGGACTCCTGCCTTCTGTTAACCTGCTGCTGCTTATGTAGCTTATATGTAATTGATGTTGAGCAGGGACCAGGGGATCTGATTTTAAATTGAGTGTCTCAGCCCATTCTGTTGGAAAATTTTTCCTCTCTGTCAACTGTCCTGTGATTCTCGACTCCATGATTGAAATGACTGTTCTACAAATCTGAAATACCTTAAAGCAAGTGGCTTCCTTAGTCTTGTTTCTTGACATTATGTGAAGTCCTCCAATGGCTACTGTCTTGGTCATCTGTGCTACCACAATGGAAATACCACTCGTGGATGGCTTTGACAAAGCAAAGTTTATTCTCAGAGTTTAGCAGACTAGAAGTTAAAGTTCAGGGTGTTGGCTTTGTGGGAAGGCTTTCTCTATCTTTCAGCTCTGGAGGAAGGTTTTTGTGATGCATCAATCATTCCTTGGTCTGGGAGCATCTCAGCAGGGGAACCTCAGGTCCAGAGGACATGCTTTGCTCCCAGCACTGCTTTCTTGGTGGTATGAGGTCCCCTGGTCTCTCTGTTTGCCTCTATCTTTATATCTCAAAAAGATTAGCTTAAGATACTATCCAGTCTTGTTGACTTCATCAGGGGTGCTGTAAATCCATCTAGAGTTTATAACACTTAGGAAAATCTCATCAAATACCAAAATGGTGGACAATCAATACTGACAATCCTGGCCCAGCCAAGTTGCTGCACAAATTTTGAGTGGGATGGGGGAAGGGAGCAGTCCATGCCAACGACCTACTTAAAACACACACGAATTGAGCAACTCAGACATATTGGCATGTTGAGTAAAAGTGTTCTTCCTTCGTGCGGGTAGGCTATATAGCCTGTCAGTGCCTCCTTGCCTCTGTGCAGACCTAGCTGTGACCACATCTTCACTTCCCATGTCTATAGGTGGCTTCCTCAGTAATGAGCTGGTGTGGCTGCTAATTTCATTCATTTAGGGAATGTTTTCTGAGGGCTTCCTGTGGTCCAGGCAGTGATATAGGTAGAAAAGCTGACTATAGGAAATGTAAACCTGAGGGAAGCCAGTCCCCGTAGGCGTGTGAGTGCTGGGAGAAGGTATGTACAGTGTCCTTAGGGACTCAGAGAAGAGGTGACCAACTCGACGTGGTAAAGAAGATAGCGGAAGTGTTTCGTAGGCATTTCTGGGGCTAGAATTTTATTTCGTACCCTTTTAACACACAGCTGAAGATGGGGTGGTCTTGTGAAAAAAGAAATGAACACACCCATTGCTAGATTAGGTGTTTGACTCCGTGTTATGTGCTGGTTAGTATCGACTTTGCTACTAGAATCCAGATTTTCAGCTTTGAGGGATCCAACCACTAAATGAGCACTGTTAAGACTAATTGTTAAATGTTCTTTTAGCTGACAAGTGACAATGATAATGGAGTTATTCTGTTATCTAGCTTATATCATTAGGAAAACAAAACTGTCTAGGAATAAATCCCAGTATTCATCACACTGAATTAGACGGAAATTTTAGTGTCCTGTTACACTACCTTACTACCGATACATTATTCTTCTTTAGCCTGGTACGTAGAAGTTACCTGTGCTTTTACTGTTAATTTTTATGACAGAGTTTCTTTATGTTGGATGAACTCAATCTACATACTTTCTGGGTGTTTAGTTATGGCAGTCCTTGGGTTATGAATGTACAACCTGTAGTTGTGAACCAACCTCTGTAAAGCCTCTTCTCTTGAAAATTTGAGGTACCTACAAAGTTTTGTAAAGTACCTCAAAACATTATTATTATTATTATCACTGAATTATATTAAAGGTGTTTTAGTGTATCTGGAAGTGTTTCTGTTAAGTTTTTTTATGCCCAGAAAGATAGACGATGACTGCCAATTAAGTTCATGAACTCATCCTAGAAAAAGTGCCATATACCTGATTGCTGAATATCACTATGGTCACCTTCAAAGTATTCCCCCTGGGAAGCTATGCACTGATGCCCACCCTTCAAAACAATTTGGAACTCTTTTTCTGGAATAGCCATCAGAGCTGTCATCACATTATCCTTGATGTCCTGGATGTCATCAAAATGTCTTCCTTTCAATATTTTATCTTTGAGTAAAGAAAAAAGTCACTGGGGCCAGCGGAGGTGAGTAGGCAGAGTGTTCCAATACAGTTATTTGTTTACCGGCTAAAATCTCCCTCACAGACAGCTATACACTGAAGTTCACAAACATGCCACCGTGCCACCAGGCACACTGGCCATTCCAGAAGGAGTTCCAAAACTGCTCTGAAGCGTGGACTAGGCACTGGCATTAGTGCATAGCTTCGCATTGGGAGTAGATCGGCAGTGACCGTGGTGATATTGAGCAGTGGGGTATGTAGCCGTTAAAACAATGAAGTTTGCAGACTCAGTTGTTAGACCTTGCACAATATATACTGAGACAAACATTTGACTCACTAATGTTAGATACAAATCATACCTAACTCTTCAAATTAAAGAATGATTTGGAAATGGAACTTGTTTGTAACCCAGGGACTGCCTGTAATGATAGTATACTTTTTTCCCCCTCCTTTTTGATTGTTTTTTTTAGGTGTAACTTCATCTCCAAGTTGAGTTTATTTTTAATTTGATCCTGTACACCAGTTTCCCTCTATCTCTCTTAAAAATCAGAACCCTGGGATACTCTTGTTTTTCAGTGGCATTATCAGATGGTACTTAATGAGTTACATACAAGGGCTTCTTTCTTTGGTGCAGTCCCTGGCCTCTACATGTTTTAACAAGCTGGGCTTTCCCAGGTAAAGTGGTTTAATCCAGGTCACTGCAGAAATTTTGTAAGTGCATTTCACTGAGTGGCACTTTCTCCACCTT
This sequence comes from Heterohyrax brucei, assembly GCA_028571685.1. Taxonomy (NCBI): domain Eukaryota; kingdom Metazoa; phylum Chordata; class Mammalia; order Hyracoidea; family Procaviidae; genus Heterohyrax; species Heterohyrax brucei. Next base: position 74,817,956 of record CM053146.1, on the reverse strand, counting down.
GCCCTACTCTTTCTTGTTTATTTGTTAGTAAGTGGAAACCCTGGTGGCTAGTGGTTTTGTGCTAAGTCTCCTAACCGAAAGGTCAGCAGTTCAGTTCTACCAGGCACTCCTTGGAAACTCTATGGAGCATTTGTGCTCAGTCCTATAGGGTTACTGTGAGTCGTAATCAGTTTGATGGCTGTGGTGTTTTTTGTTTTTTGTTTGTTTGGTTTTAAATCAGCTCCAATAACTGCAAAGAGGAGGCTTTCTAGCTCACTCTTTTTGACAGAGGCAGGAGGACTCACTGCTAGCTGGGTTGTATCTCACACCTGTTTGCAGCTTCCTTGAGAACTGGGACCTTTCTGCCCGGGCCTGTGCATCCACACTGTGTGCCGTGCAGACAGGCTGGTGGGAGGGTCTGTGTGGTTAGGGTTAGGAATGCATACGGAAGATTGCTTAGAACATCTGTGTCACTTTATCACTTTCTTTGTCTGCCATCTGTGTTTGATTTGAGACATGAGCCTTTCACATAGAGCAGCACTGAATGACAGAAGAACAACTCTTACAAGGTTTTCTGTTTGTGTAAAATAGTAAGATGAGGTCAAGGATGATACACAGCAGATCGTTTGGGGGCCAGACTGTAAGTGGGACTTCAGCGTGTTGTGTTGAACCATGTAAAATGTGACCATTTTTGATGTGGAGAAATGGCAGTTTCCTGTGTTTTAATCTATCAAGTAGTTTAAGATATGGATCATCTGGTAGAAAAAATGTATAACTCTACAACCAAATAGCGATAAGGCAGGTAAAGCGTACAGGTGGCATTTGTAATGGAACAGTTGATAGGCAAAATAGAGGCTGCGATGAGTTGTTATTTAACTCACAATGTTTCTATTTATTTATTTCCCCATTTTTTAAAAAACAACATTTTGCTGTGTTTTCTCTGAAGGCTTAACATGGCAGTTCAAGGTCCCAACTCAAATTTCTACACAAGTTGTACCATGACATTGACTGTATTCTTCACAATGTGTAAACTTTCACATTTCTGTTCTGGTTGTTCAGTTTCCATTAATCTAGTTCCCTTGCAGTCCCATCTGTGTTTGAATGTAATTGTTGACTATATCCACAATGCTTTTTAGTTTTTAAAAGTTGCAAACTTTATTGTCTTAGGAAATTTCATAAAATTCAGGGTTTTAGCTTTTCTGCAAAGATCGGATGACCTCGCGATGCTAGCTCAGCAGCCTCACATGGTGACAGTTGCGTAAGGCAGCATCAGGTATCCCCCAGTAGAGCTCACATAACCCCCCGCTTACCTGAGTTCAGCCCTCATGTGACCTGCCTAGCCCTTGGGCTTTGAGGTTAGGTGTGTGATGTCATTAAAGCACATGGAATAAAACACTGGATAAAAGAGCGCATTGGAAGAAAGCATCAACTAAACTGAAGCCATTTGATATTTTGCTATAAATAAAACACCAGCTATCACCTGTAAAGCAAAAGCCTGATTCAACACTGGATCATATTTACAAGAGAGAGATAAGTAAGCATTAACTAAGGAGTACTTTCATGTGCTAAGAGCTGGGCAGACTCATTAAAGACTTTTGGTATGGTACTCCTTGTTAAAGTGACATGTGATGGCAGAACTTCCAGTCACTACTTTTAATCTCAGAGGCCAATGTGGTCTTTTTTTTAAAAAAAAAAAAACACCCTGACATTTATGGACAGTTGTATCCTAACTTTAGCATGAGGAAAGCTCCTGTAAACTAAGATTTTTTTTAAAGTGTGCTTTAGGTGAAAGTTGACAGTCAAGTTAGTTTATCATACAAAAATTTGTACATATGTTATAAGAGGACTGTCAGTTAAGTTCAGGAACTCGTCCTAGAAAAAATGGTCTATAGCTCATTTGTGGCCACCTTTGAAACACTCCCCTTGGAAAGCTGTGCACCAGTCCCAGCGCCTAGTCCACCCTTCAAAGCAATTTTAGAACTCTTTTTCTGGAGTGGCCATCAGTGCTGTTGTCTTATTACCCTTGATGTCCTGAATGTCATCAAAATGTCTTCTTTATACTACTTACTTTCTCTTTGAGTAAGGAAAAAAGTTGTTGGGGCCAGATCAGGTGAATAGGTAGAGTGTTCCAAAACAGTTACTTGTTTACTGGCTAAAAACTCCCTCATAGACAACTATTCAGTTAAGTTTGTGACTGTGCCACTGTGCCACCGTGCCCTCATTCCAGAAAGATTTCCAGAATTGCTTTGAAGGGTGAAGTAGTCACTGATGTCAGTGCATAGCTTCCCAAGGGGAGTACTGAAGGTGACCGTAATGATATTAAGCAATGAGGTATGTAGCACTTAGTACAATGAAGTTCGGTTATTTATTGTGAGACCTTGTGTGACCCTAGTTTCTCACCTTGTAACGGGATGGCACACTCCTTTGCCCCCCAGATTTTCCATGTCTATTTAACCAGCTCCTGTCCCTCTCTGCCTTCTCATCTCACCTCCAGACAGGAGCTGCCCATTTAGTCTCACATGTTTATTTGAACTAAGAAGCATACTCTTCATCAGTATCACTTGTATCTTACTGTGCAGTCTAATCTTTGTTGGAAGAGTTGGCTTTGGGAATGGTTTTAGTTTGGGGCTAATAGAGAGTCCAGGGGCCATGTCCTAGGGTCCCTCCAGTCTCAGTCTTACTGCTAAGTCTGATCTTTGTACATGAATTTGTGTTCTGTATCCTGCTTTTCTCCTGCTTGGTCAGGCACTCTGTTGTGTTCCCTGTCAGAGTGGTTGTTGGTTGTAACTGGGCACCATCTGGTTCTTCTGGTCTCAAGTTGATAGAATCTCTGGATTAAGTGGCCCTTTCTTTCTCTTCGCTAATATTTCTTTTGTATGTTTGTTGTTCCCCTTTGCTAGTTTTTAAGACCCCGAATGCCTCTCACTGTAGTGGCATGTAGGACATTTACCTTATCAACTTTGTTATGTTAGTTGACTTATATGTCCTTTGAAACCATAGTGCTCATGCCCCTGCCCTTGTTTCTCTGCCCCTTGAAGGGTTTGGTTGTATCCAGGAAACTTCTTAGCTCTTAGTGTGGTCCGGCTGTGCTGACTTCTTGGGTACTATGTGTTGTCCTTCCCTTCACCTAGGATAGTTCTCCTCTGTTACCTAGCTGATGAATACCCATCTCCCTCCCCACCGTTGTAAACCATCAAATAATATTTTTTCTATTTAAATCTTTTCTTGAGTTCTTACAGCAGTGCTCTCATACTATATTTGTCTGTTTGCAACTGACAAATTTTACTCAGCATAATGCCTTCCAGATTCATCTGCATTATTAGATGTGTTGTGGGTCCATAGTTCTTCTTCATTGTTGTGTGGTATGTGAACGTACCATAATTTATCCCTTCGTCTGTTGATGGGTACCTGGTTGTTTCCATCTTTTTGCTATTGTAAACTGTGTTGCAGTGAACATGGATAAGCATGTATCTGTTCATATGATGGGTCTTATAGGTCTATTATAGAACCCAAGGTGTTGGATTACTGGATTATATGATACCTATATTTTTAGTTTTTTAAGGCGGTGCCAAATCACTTTTGAAAATGGCTGTACCATTTTACATTCCCACTAACAGCATATAAAGTGTTCTAGTCTCTCCACAGCCTATCCAGCATGTAATTCTCTGTTTTTTGGATTAACACCAACACGGTAGGTGTGAGATGGTATCTCATTGTAGTTTTGATTTGCTTTTCTCTAATGGCTAACGATCATGAGCATTTTCTTATGTATCTGTCAACAGCCTAAATGTCTTCTGTGGTGAAGTACCTGTTCATATACTTTGCCCATTTTTTAATTGGGGTATTTGCCTGTTTTGTAGTTGAGGTTTTGCAGTATCTTGTAGGTTTTAGGGCTTAGACCTTGATTGGATTTGTTGCATCCCCAGATTTTTTCCCTGTAGTCTGTTTCCTCTTTTGGTGATGTCTTTGGATGAGCATTAAGTGTTTGATTTTTAGAATCTCCCAGTTATCTGTTTTCTAGTATTTGTACATTGTTAGTTGTGCTTTGTGTTCTGTTTATGCTGTGTACTAGGGTTCCCAGCATTGTTCCTATGGTCTTTATCATTTTAGATTTTATATTTAGGTCTTTGATCCATTTGGGTCTCTTATATATATATATATATATATATATATATATATTTTAAAGCACCTGGCTTGGCTGATGTTTTTTGCCTTGTTCATTTTGAGGGAAAAATTGGAAATGCATTGAATGCTTACAAGTAGAAGGACTGAATAAATTATTGTACATTAATGCCATGAAATGTTGTGTAGCCATTAAAATAAGAAATTGGCAGGGTACTGGTTGACGTGAAAGTATTTCCTTGAAGACTAATACTAGCTAGGATTTAATTAGTACTTGTTATACGCAAGCACAGTTCCAGGGAGTTTGCTTGTGTTAACTCATTGAATCCTCACAGCCCTCTCACAAACTAGGTACAATTATCACCATTTTACAGATGAGGAAACAAATAATTCATTCAAGGATAAGCAGTTAATATGTGGCAAGGCTGGGATATGAGCCCAGGCAATGTGGATGAACAAAGATATTTTAAAATCAGTTTTACTACATTGGGTAATATGGTGCATTGAAGGTGAGAAGTTGGACTTACATTCTAAAATTTTAGACTCATCGTGCTGCACTAGACCCTGCAGAACCCGCAGTCTTCAGGATTTCAAATTTAGCTCTTCCTTTCCCCTTTTAAACAGTCTGTAATCTTGTTAAGCCAAATGAAACCTAGTGTTGGCTAGGAGCTATCTGCTGTGCCGTCTCTCTTCCCTCTTGGGTACTGTGTAAACTACAGTTACACTTCATCAGTTGCAGATGGAAAAGTGTGTCCCAGAACAGAGAGATCCTAACAGTTTTTGAATATATGCTTTCCATGAATTATGCTAGACGTGTCAAACACACTATACTGTTAAGCCCTCACAGCAGCCTTGTAGATGCCCTTTAAGGAGACTGAGGCTGAGAAATTAGATTTACAGTCACCGAAGGAGTCATTGCTAGGGTTGGGCTAAAATCCCAATCCAGCCTTTTCAGGGGTCTTCTTACTAACTTTAAACTTAGAAAATATGATATGATGGCAGAGGTGTTCTAAGTCATTCTTGCCTCTTAATGCTGTTGAATTCATTAGGACATTTCCAAGAATTTCTTATTATTGTGACATTATTTACCATAGGTGACAGTTGTAGAGTGACTTAGAACAGACAGTGAAAGAATTTCCAACCATTCCTCTTAACCTCTGTTTAGGAAATGATCCTATAGAAGGATTCATTGCAGTTGAAACAGGAAGGGGCCACTTTTATACATACTCTTATCATGTAGTGAACTGCCTGACCCAGTGTTGGGGTTCAGTTACTTTTTGTTGGAGAATTAATAAGCAAACATCTTTTGCTGCTTTCTTTGTGCCTGAAGTTTTCTAAAGGCCATTAAGCACATTCTCTCTCATGTGCTGGTCAGGCAGTGATGTTTCAAGGAGTAAACTTATGTCGTGTAAAGACACCACTGCTGAGTTATTTCTAAAGGTGTGGTGTGCTGCTGGGGGTTCAAGTTGATTTTTCATCTTGTAGCAACTCCTTGTGACAGAATAGAACTACCATGCAGGGTTTTCTAGGCTGTAATCTTGATCAAAGCAGATCACCAGTTCTTTCTCATGCAGAGCTGCTGGGTAGGTTCAGCCAAGCCTAAACCTTTTGTGCCGTCTGGGCCATATAATGGAGAGGGTAGAAGCAGAAGTCACAGAAAACCTGAGCTAAGGATAGTTAATCTAAAATTGAGATCCGAGCTTTCTCTCAGGGAAAGTGGTAGATAAGTCACATATTTCTATTTGTCCATTAAATATTTGGGAGGGAAACATTTTTACCGTACTATTAAATGCTGAGTGGATTTTTTTTTTTGTGTGTGTGTGTGTGTGGGTTGTAAATCTGAACACAGTCTTCAGACTATAATCAGGCTGTCATGATTTTCAGTCCTGGTTTTATGGATTTAGTGAAAGCCAAAGTTTTCATACTTAATTTATATCTCCCTAAAGTCTTTCTTTGGATAACTGAAAGTCTGAAGCGAAGGTGTACAACGTTCTAGTGACTTACCTTAATACCTACCAGCAGCAGTACAGAGGGAAAAAGGAGATGTGTCCACTCAGGGAGAAGTAAGCATCTTGTGAGGACCTTGAGCAGTCTTTTGCCTCTGATTACTATCAATGTAGTCACTGCCCAAAACTTCTCAATAGCAGGTCTTACTCTGGATTTACCAACAGTGGGTTAACTTAGAGTGAACTTAAAGGACTCAAAGTCATCTCTCTTAGATGCACTTCTCTCTTGTGCATATAGGCCATAGTTCCAGAAAATCAGAACTAAACCCACTTCCATTGAGTCAATTCTGACTGCTACCAACCCTAAAGAAGACAATAGAAGGCCTTTATAGAGTTTCCAAGGAGTAATTGAACTGTTGACCTTTTGCTGAGCAGCTGTAGCAGTTAACCAGTGTATCACCTGGGTTTCTCATAGTTCTATGGAAAGATTTATGTCATTTGAATCACATGAGAAATGTCTGAAATGTTAAAAGCCTCTTACTCCCAAAGTGGTGCATGGTACTTCATTGAGAATATACTGCCAAATATTAATTAATTGTATGTAAATATCATACATGGCTTAAAATAGATACAAGATTCTATTTAATATATTCATTGCTACAGTTATTTCACATTGCTAATCCTCTATTTACAAGCCTTATATTTTTAGTTTCCTCTGAAGCTAATCAGTAAAGTGTGTAAAAGTCCTTGAAACAAGACGGTCTTTGTATTACTTTCAAATGTCCTTTAGAATTCTATAGTTAGGTCACCTCCTCTTTTCCTTTCAAAGCAGAGCTTTACTGTAATTCTGGGAATCATAAGTAGTACAGCAGGTTTCAAGCTTTTGATTATGACTCACAGTAAAGCATGTATTTTTACTTTGGCTTGAGTCTTAATGAAACAAAACTGCCTTAAAGGTCATTTTACCTGTAATATGTTTTTTAGTTATCTAGTGCTGCTATAACAAAATGCAGGTAGATGGCTTTAACAAAGAAATTTATTTCCTTCCAGTTAGTAGGCTGAAAGTCCCAATTCAGGGCGTCATCTCCATGGGAAAGCTTTCTCTCTTTGTGGTCTCTAGAGGAAGGTCCTTGTTGTCAGTCTTCCCCTGGATTGGGAGCTTCTTAGGTACCGGGACTCCAAAGGATGTGCTTTGCTCTTGGTGCATCTTTCTTGTTTGTATGAAGTCCCTCTGTCTTTCTGCTCACTTCTTTCTTTTATATCCCAAGAGACTGCCTCAACACAATCTACACTTGTAGATTGAGTCTCACCTAACTAATACAACTGCTGCCCAGTTTTCCTCATTAACATCACAGTGGCAGGATTTATAACATATGGGAAAAATCACACAATGTCAGGAATCTTGGCCCAGCCAAACTGATACACTTTTTTTGTGTGTATCCAATCCTTGAATATTCAGGGACATATTGAATCCTTGAATATCCAAGCATATTCAATCCTTGACAATATGAAAAATATACCCTAACTTTTTCCTTTCTGTTTTATTCCATTCTGTCCCATTTCATCTTGGTCCATTCCTTTTATTTCCATTCCATTCACTTTAAAAACAAGAAAAGTAGCCTCTTCCAACTGCCAAATTATGTGACCAGTAATAGATTATGACTAATAACTGGAAAAACCACCAATCTAGAAAAGAATGGTAGACTAGAAGTAAGAATGTCTGGGGTTCTAATCCTGTGTTTTTCAATTACTAGTTGTATGTTCTTGAGCATAATTACTTATCCATCACGAGATCCACTTTCCTGTTTCATAAAATGAGAATTTGGACCTGTAACCTTTAAGGTGTCCTTTACTGCTAGCATTATTCTTGATCTCTCTTGTAGTTGAAGGTAATCTTGGATTCAAAGCAGAATCTCCCAGTGAATGATTAATCTGTTCACTGTTAGGTGCTGTCCAGTTGGTTACTACTCATAGCAACCCTGGCACAACAGAGTAAAACTCTTCGTGGTCCTGGCCATCCTCACAGTTGTTACTGTGTTTGAGGGCATTGTTGTAGCCACTGTGTGAGGGTCTTCATCTTTTTCTCTGATCCTCTACTGTACCAAGCATGATGTCCTTCTCTATGGACAGATCCCTTCTGACAACATGTCCAAAGTGTGTAAGCATTCTGTCTTGTAAGGAGCATTCTGGCTATACTTCTTCCAAGATGGATTTGTTCATTCTTTTGGTAGTCTGTGATATATTTGGTATTCTGTGGTATATTTGGTATTCTTTGCTGATGCCATAATCCACAGGCATCAGTTCTTCTGTCTTCCTTATTCATTGTTCAGCTTTTCCATACAGATGAGCTGAATGAGAATATCATGGCTAGAATCATACTAGGATCATCATCTCAGATCACTAAGTTTTGTATTTATTTTGTCTAGAGATGGTGAGAAGCTCCCAGTTTTGTCAGCTGCAGTTGTAAAACAATGAGTAATTCTCAGTTTCACCCCTTTTAAAAATTCTTATTTCTGTCCATATTCATTCATGCACTCCTGGAAGTCAGAAGATTTTTATGAGTAAGACAGTTTAAAGAGAGGTATGTCATTGAAGTGTATAATGGTATTTAGGATACTTGTAGCCTCCTGAGAGTTTTTCTTTTCTGTTTTTTTGATTGTCTGTTTTTACTTCCCTTGATTGTAGAACATCCTGAGGGTGTGCGTGAAGGCTGTTGTTAATTGCTGTCAGGTCCTGACAACCTTATGTATAATAGAATGAAACATCACCTAGTCCCTTGGGCATCCTCACACTTGGAATGTTTGAGCCCATTTTTGCAGCTACTGTGTCAATCTGTCTCGTGGGGAGTTTCCCTTGTTTTCACTGACCCTATGCTTTATCAAGCATGGTGTTGTTTTCTAATGAGGATTAAAGATGGGGCAGTATGACTTGGAGAAAAGAAGATTTACAGCAAGAGGCACTGAGAGTGGCTTCCTATCAGCAGCTAGTTAATGGTGTATGTTGATTTCTCTGCTGGGTACCAGGCCCAATGCTAACCAGCTACTTACCACTTTTTCTGCAGCTCCCTTCAGGGATGGTCTCTTGTTCTGGAGACCTCTGTTGGAAAATACACTTTGCTATCAGCAGGGCTCTTTGTGGTGTTTGTCTTTGGTATTTGGAACATTCTGGATTCAACCCAACATGCTGCGATTGCAGGGCCAGTGAGGCCAACCTAGCGGGATGGGGAGTAACAGCCGATGGAGGGAGCAGTGGGATTCGGGAACAGAAAGGGCCTTTGAAACCAAAGCACTGACAATAGTGTTCTCCCTGGACTGAGTTCTAGAGAATGAGATGCTTACTGGAACTGTCCCTACACGCTGTTTGTCTTTTGCTGAATAGTATAGAAGGAAACAGTTTCATAGCAAAGTGAAAACGAATGAGGAAGGGAAGAGTTTGCCGTGTCTTTTGGGAGGTAGAAAACAGCCTTTGAGTTTGGCAGTGTCAACTCTGATCTGACTCAGATGCTTATTATTTGTGTGATCTTGGGCAGGTTTTCTGAGCCCCAGTTCAGTTTTCTGCCAGATAAAATGAGGATAATAATAAAAATGTAGAGTTCTCAACAACAATAAACATAATTTTTAAAAAATATACAAAGTTTTTACAAGAATTATATGAGAAAGCGCCTGTCATACAGTGGGTGGACAAGAAGTGTAGATTTTCTTCCCCAATGGCTGCAGACTGAACATCCCTGGGATGGGAGTCTTGAAGCTGGAGATTGGTACCTGGAGCATTAGGGAATCTGCCAGGGTCCCCAGGTTGGGGAGGTTAGGGCTGGTGATGAAGCCACAGGACAGAAAAGGCAGAGCTCCAGCACTACCAGCTTCACTGGGGTGGGAAAGTCTTAATTTGTCCTGAAAGTTCATGCATTTCTGTCACCTATATAAAGTGAACTATTACTGATATCTGTTCTTACTATGTAAGCCCTTCCTCCCCCATGGTATTTCATGACTCATTTCAGAGTATCACGCAGAAAGAAGCCTTAAGGAGAATGTTAGATGGTCACATCTGACTCTCTTTTGCCACAATTTCAGGAGCAGGCTCTATCTTTCCTTGGCTGTCTTGTACTGGGAGAAGATTAATGTGATTAGAATGACATTTTTTTGTATTATTTGCAAAATAGAGATACCTTAACCAGGGGATCTTCTTGCCCCTGCAGAATAGAGATCTGATTAGGAGCTTTTTGTGCTCTGCTACGAATCATCACTCGTCTGCATTTTGTTCTTATAAAATCTAGATAATGACATGGCTGTGTCTCCTAGGAGTTTGAGTGCATTAGCTAATGATCATGAAACTTAGAAATAGGAAATTCATATGAATGCTGAGAGCTTTTGTAATTATACACTTGCAGCATTTTACTTGGCATCCTTGAAAGTCATGATTTCAATGTGAGAATGGTAGGGTTGATTCATGTTTTTCTAATTGTAGAGCAAGCTACAAAAAAATAAGCTGTTGTGCTCAGAACAGATAATGTTGTCACAGCATCTTGTGGCAGCCCGGAGTGGCTCAGGCTGGAAGTGTTTGGTTTGTACAGTGGTGAAGAAAAGCCTAAGATACTGTAAAGGGATGGCGATGGCTTCCATACAGGATTGTGCTTGGATGCCCACGTCCCTGGTTCCTGTACCCCGAGACCCACCCACTGTTTTCCCAGGCTTTATTCTAGGCAAAGGTAAACTTACTGTACTAAACTAGCTTTTTGTAAATAAATAAAAAAAAATTATTGTGCTTTAAGTTCGAGTTTATAATCCAAGTCAATTTATCATATAAAAACTTACATAAACATTGCTGTGTAAGTCTAGCTGTTCTCCCCACCCTGTGACAGCATGCTTCTCCTTTCCACTCACTATTTTCCACGTCTGTTCAGTTACCTCCTGTCCCTCTCTGCCCTCTTGTCTCATCTCTGGACAGGAACTGCCCAGTTAGTCTCATGTACATACTTCAGCCAAAGACACTCTTTGCCAGTATCATTTTATATCTTATAGTCCAGTTCAGTCTTTGTCTAAAGAGCTGGCTTTGGGAATGGTTTCATTTTCTGGCTAACAAAGTCCAGAAGCCATGTCTTCAGGGGACCCTCCAGTCCATTGTGCCGTTAAGTCTGGTCTTTTTAGTAGAGTTCTAGTTCTGTACCCTCTTTTCTTCTCCATTTTCAGGGACTCTTTGTTGTGTTCCCCATCAGGGTAGTCATTGGTGGTGGCTGGACACCGTCTAGTTCTCCTGGTTTCGTGCTAATATAGTCTCTGGATTGTGTGGTCCTTTCTGTCTCTTGGGCTCATATTATCCTTATGTCTTTGATGTCCTTCATTCTCCTCTGTTCCAAGTTGGTTGGGACCGATTGGTGCTTCTTGGATGGCCACTTGCTAGCTTTTAAAGACCCAGATGCTGCTCATGAAAGTGGGACGCAGAACAAATCCTTAAAAAGCTTTGTTATGCCAGTTGACCCAGAGGTCCCCTGGAACCATGGTCCCCAGAACCCTGCTTGAGAATGGGCTTTCTTGACATGAGTTGTGTCCCTGGACTGAAAGCCTTGTGAGGGCAGATACTGTCTTTGTAACCTCTAAAATAATCTAGTTTTTTCTTTTTTCTCCTCCAGATAATCATTTTGATATTTAAGAAGCTTTTAAATAAGATGTCAAGTGGTAACATTTTGAATACCTTGACAACCTGAAAAATAAACGAAGTATTTATTTATGGGAAATATCAAATATAGTAACAAAACAGTGTACTGTTTGAAAACCGATGTTATTTTTCTTTTCAGGCAGTGGAGCTACTGCTGTGGTTCAGGCTGCTCTGTGCAAACCAAGGCAAGAGCGAGTGGCAATAAAGCGGATCAACTTGGAAAAATGCCAGACCAGTATGGATGAACTATTAGTAAGTAAATGTGAAGGGATACCTGCTGGTTGCTTTTCTTATGGGTATATAGAGACGAGTAAAATTTGCAGGAGCTAAGGAAACCCTGTGGTGTAGTGGTTACTGCTTTGTCTGCTTACCAAAACGTTGGCAGTTCAGATCCACCAGCCACCTCCTGGGAAACTCTGTGCGTCAATTCTACTCTAAACTATAGAGTCACTGTGAGTTGAAATCAACTCGATGGCAGTGGGTTTGTTTTTCTTTTTTCTGGTTTAAGAGCAAAGAAAACGTGGTATTAACTTCTGTTTTGATTCATGCATTTCTTGGAGAGCAATCCATACTGCCTTCCCCTTTCCTGATTGTTCTTTAATATTGTATAATACGTAATTTGCCCTGCTTTGATAAATAATATTTGACTCAGCCCTCATAATCCCCAAGTGGAGATGTTGTTAGTACGGACACAGTTTTACAAAATGAGGGAACAGTTAGAAGTCTTAAGGTCATGTGACTACTGCCTGCTAAGTTAGATGGCAAGTCTCTGGCCCTTGTTCTAGAATCATGGCAGACACAAGAACTACTCTCCAGAGGACTGCTTGGCCGTTTTCGTTTTCTCGTACATTACACAGTCACAGGCAAGTTTTAGTTATTCATCAGACTTCAGGGTAGTTTGCATTTGGCTGAAAAGAGGAGAGTTTGTTTTTCTTACGTGTCAACTTGTAGTTCTTGTGCTCAACCAAGTGTATTATGTAAATAATTAAGGCTTGTCAATGAGGATGTGATCGTAGTAGCCTTGGTTGGTGGAAGGAACGTTAGCTTTTGGTTTAAGTGACTCATTGTTAAATGAACAACTTGGCAAATGGTTGTTAGTTGCCCAGCAAACTGTGACGGGCTGGAGAGTTTAATCTCGTAAATATAGCTGTCATTCGGTCTGCCCGTTGTCTTTTTTTTCCCTTTTGCCATTTGTAGGAGGATAATAGAAAGACACGGCGGAAGAGTTAACTGATCGGTTTTCCCAACGCTAATCCCAGGACAAATATTAGTCCAATAGCTCCACACAAGCCACAGAGGATAATGACAGTTGGCTCCAAATGAAGAAGCTTTTTGTTCAGCTCTACATGGGGAATGGAATGTCCTCAACAAGAGCCTTTTGTTTTGACTCAGAATATAGCTTTTATTTCAGGCTTAATTACAGTACACTATAGTATAAATTAAGTACAAGGATAAAGCTGTACTTTTCCAGAGCTGTTTGGCTTTACATTTTAATTTAGGCAGCACAGCGCACAGATTTCATTGGGACAGAAGCAGCCATTGCCTAATAATACTTAGGCTGAAGCAAGGACTTCCAAATTTTAATGTGTATTTAAAAAGTTTGCATAAATTTGAGGCTTTTTACCATCCTCAGATTTCAGTGTGATTTGCTGTTACTGAAGCTATTACTCTGTCTATGGCTTGCTATCTCAGTAACCAGTAAGACCATGCCTTTGCCATGCAACTGATTTTCGAGGTCACTGTGCCTGAGCGGAAAAGGCAGTGAGCACACTGGGAGAACTGGGGCTTGGCTTGGCTTCTGCTGTGGTGTTTTTTTTTTTTTTTTTTTAAATTTAAGGCGGTTTCCCCAACAGTTCTGTGGTAGTTAACATGAGAGTTGAATTGGTGGCTCTCTAAGAATCCCATTATTCTTGTTGTTAGGCCTTCAAGTCAGTTTGAATTCATGGTCACTATGGTGACAGAGTAGAACTACGTTATAGGGTTTTCTGGGCTGTAATCTTCTGGGAGCAGATCATCAGGTCTTTTCTCCCACAGAGCTGCTGGGTAATTCTGAACCCCTAGACTCGGGCTGAGCAGCTGAACACTTAGTCATTTGCGCTACCAGGCTCTTAAGTGCACATCCTCTTTTTTTTTTTTTTTTTAAATTCTGAATATACATTTAAGCTTATGTACTGTTTAGAAATGCCATTCAAGAATTTACCTATGATACTTATGTTTGATGGTTGTGCTCTTAATGCAGATTTTAAAAATAAACATTAAATTATAGCAGCTCTTGCTTTAGCCTTAGTATTAATGGGCAATCAATCTTTGCTTCTGGCCCAGTGAAATCTGTGCATTTGGTAACCTACAAGGCCAAACAGATCTGGAAAAATACAGCTTTATCCTTGCACTTAACTTGTACTAGAGTGAACTGTCATGTGTGTGTGATGTATGTCTACTGTATGCCCAGTGGACTATATGTTGTGTGTATGAGACATCACATAGTTATCTTTTTGCTGGTAGCAGAATATTTATACAAAATTACATGTTGGTGGTTCTGGAACCAACGTCCTGGACCTGTCCTTGGTTCCTGCCCTGGTCTTTGGTCTCTGCCTCCACCTCAGTTGCCCAAAGCACCCTTTGCTGGGCTTTCATCAGTTGCCAGCAGTGGCAGCTGTGTGAGGGCTGGCCTGGGCTCTGCAGGGCGGCAGCGATTCCAGCCCCCTCCTGTCTTTCCTTGGGACCAGTATATATAGTAGTGTCATTTGGAGTAACAGCCAGAGCCATCTATCTGATAACTGGTGCTTTTCTGGCTTTGTGCCTGGCTCCATTAGTCTTAGATTTTAGGATTTATGAGTTTGCCTACTAGCAGTTAATTTACTTCTCTTTTTTTTCCTCTTAATGTCTATGCAGTGCTAATAGAGAGTATAGCATGTATGCATTAACTATTTATTTTTCCCTTAGAAAGCTCTATTAATTTACAACTTGGACCTTCCCTAACCCTGACCATTTGACCCTTTGATGTCTTGTTGTGACTGGAGAGGGGAAGGTAGCTATGTTTAGTATATAGTACTCCCAGGTCCTCTATGAACAATAAAAAAGTGGAACTTACAGTATAGGCTGTCTGAAGTTGTTAGTCTTTGTGGCGTGTGGCTGTTGGCATGTGATACTGTGTGCTTTAATCCTTTCAACTTTTAATACTGCTGTTGCTTGCACTTTGATTATTTCTGTGGGATCACATTTTGGCAGTGTTTGGACATCCAGTATCCTGATAATCCTTTAATTCCATGTGTGTGTATTGTATACAGGTCAGTGCACAGCATCATTTCACAAACAGTGCCATGTGTGAACTGGAAAACATTGTTTTTATAGGAAACAATGGCCACTGGAATCTTTATCTTCTGAGGGTATTACATCATAGAAGTGACGGTGATTAAGATTTTGCCGGTCATCAGGACATCTATCTTTCCTGGTGAAAATGTATCTCACCCTCCCCACACTTGGCTCACAGAGAAGGTGGGATTTATACACAGTGGCCAGTTGCCCCAGCACACAACAGTTTTGGAGAGTTGGCCATGCACCCTGCGCCTTTATGTAGTGGAGGCCGTCAATGGATTTTCGAATGGTTTTGGAATTGGCCTTAGGTTTTGCTGAAGAAAGATTCAAGGGGTCATGGTTACTAAAACAAAATGATACTTATCTGATTTTTAAAATACCAAAATTCATGCATGTTTTAAATCACAAACAGTATGATTAGTGCTTGCTTTTGGAATGTAGAGACAGTGCCAGCTTCTCTGGGAAAGAAGGCAGGAAAAGATGTGGTAGAGGAGATTATTGGTGCTAAATAATTAGTAAATTAAATAAACACTGTTGGAATCGATCCTGAAATATTCCTCAAAATAACTCATTTACAGGTCTGTCATTTGGTGAACATTTACAGAGTTTCTGTAAGTGTTCTGTAAATGTTCTGTAAATGTTCCTGGGTGTTGTTGAGTCAGTTTTCAACCTGTAACAACTCTATATGCCAGAGAAGAACAGCCCTGCAATATTTTCTAGGCTGTAATCTTTAGGGGAACAAGAGCCACTGGGTAAGTTCCAGCTCCCAACCTTTCAGTTAGCAGTGGAGCGCTTAACCAGTGTGCCACCAGGGTTTCTGTGTTATACTTAGACCCATAAAAAGGATGAATTTTATGTGTATGTGTGGGAGGACAAGGCCATATGCTCAGTAAAAATTGTAGTTTTATTGCAGTTAGATTAGAACACCCTAGAACAAATGTTTTCCTTGGCATCACATGAATAGTCTCTATCTTAACTAATGCATTTTCGGTGCTATCTTTTACATTTTTTGTATATATTTGGCCTGTAACTGTGTCCTAATCTCTTTGAATATGATAATCCTGTTAATTAATTTTCCAGAAGCCAAGGGGATGTTGCTGGTGTGGTGTGTGTTTCTTAGCATCCCACCAAGATTCTTTGATAGTTTCTGAGATTCCGTAATCTTACATTTGTTAATCCCACACTGGTGTAAATGACTAGTTAGCATAGCATCTTCTCTGAGATATTTCTAATTATGGAGGAGAATTTGTTCATTTCGTAATTATTGAGCCTGTCAACCACTGGGCACGGGGAAGGGTGATGGGTGAACAAAGAGAGTCCCTTGTTCCTTCGGTAGCAATGCCTCTTTTTTTAACTGGGAAGGTAAGATCTTTGAGCTGGGGACATCTTCTGCACCTTGTCCCTCTATTTGCCTAGACATGGCATAACAGATTGGTAGCTACTTCTCATAGACTGCTGTTCTCTAATGTGTACTTTGTTGAGGGGAGTTCTTGCTTTCTCATAGGAATTGAAGACTTGCTAAATGGGCCTGATCCCCCTTCAGGCAAACTGTTATTCTGTATGTGAAGATGGCCCTCAGGTGCCTTGAAAGAGGTTGGTTCTTTGGTTTGTGGTGAGCCTCAAAGGTTAGGGCTGCTATGCTCGGGCACACGTGGCTTCCCTTAAAACTCTGTTACATCTACGGAGAATAAATCTGTCTTTTCTGAGGTCGTCTGTCTTTTCAGTTTCTATTACCAGATAACAGAGTCAATTCCATAAATCAGACATGGAACTTCCTCCTGTTTATTCTGAAACTCACTTTTTTCCCAACTCTCTTTTATTCTACCCAGGAATTGATGAAAATTTTTGTTCATCATTTTAATTGTTTTTATGATTTTTCACCTTGTCTTTATTGTTTTAAAATTTAGCCATCTTTTGTAGTATTTTTTCTGTATAGACTTAGGTTCTCTCTCTCTCTCTCTCTTTTTTTTTTTTAAATTGTCCCTTAGGTGAAAGTTTATAGAGCAAATTAGTTTCTCATTAAACAATTAATACACATATTACTGTGTGTGATGTAGTTTTCCAAACTGATAGTATGTCAACACTCTACTCTTCTTGACCATGGCTTTACCATTTCCTGTCTCTTCCTGGTTTCTTACCTTTGCTGTGGGCTGGTGTGCTTATTTAGTCCTGTACCGTGTTTCTGACATGGGTTATTGTTTGATGAGTTTGTCTAATGTTCAGCTTAAAGGGTGAAACTTCAGGAGTGACCTCCTTACTGAGATAAAAGGGTGGCTGAATGTCATTCTCTTGGGTTTCTGCAGTCTCTGTCAGACTAGTAAGTCTAGTCGTCTTTTTCTTTTTCCAAGTGTGAATTTTGTTCTACATTTTTTTCATGCTCTGTCTGGGACTCTCTATTGTGATCTCTGTCAGAACTGTCAGTGGTGATAGCTGGATACCACCTCACTGTTCTGGAGCGTTCTCATGTTTTCAGTTTGTCTTGGGTCCCTAGTCACAGAAAACTCAAGTCATGTCTTCTCTTTTCTATATCTACATCAAAGCTATCAAAGGAGAGCTGTATGTATGAGAAATCTTTTTTTCTTTTAAAGGAAGGGTATACTTAAGTGACTATATTATGCAATAGTGATTAATGTATTTTGGCTTGTGACAGATGACAAAGTGTGAATGAGGTCGTTTAGAACAAGGAGTGGCCACACAAAGATGATGACTGTTGAGACTTGGCTGTGGAGGTGAGAAAGCTCCAGAGTCTGGGCTTCTGAATTCTTCCCTTGAGTTTCTTGCAGATTTTCACTTTGTTTTGCTGCTGATGGGCTCACGTACTTTGGACAAATCAGTTTCACATGTAGTCCTTAAGGTTCTCATTTGTTCAGTGAGGAATTATACTCGATGACAAAGAAATCATTTTCATCACCAAAATTCTATGATTCTATGTATTCGAAAATTAACTCTTGTAACTGAATACTTTTTAAAAGAACAGTCGACCTTTTTGTTGTTGAAAATATGCACGTCAAAACAGATGCCAATTCAGCAATTTCTGCATGTGCGATGCAGTGACGTTATTTATTCTTTGAATTGTACGACCGTTCTCATCCTCCTTTTCTAAATTGTTTCTTCCCTGTTAACAGATACTCACTGCCCCCTAAGCTTCCTGTCTAATCATTGCAATTTGCTGTTGTCAGTTAGATCTCTTATAAGTGAGTCAGTTGGATCTCTAGATAATATGGTCAGTGAGCACAGTGTTCCAGGTAGATGCTCTGCTACTTAAGCTGAACTACTTTAAGTGTAGGAAACCCTGGTGGCGTAGTGGGTTAAGTGCTGCATCTGCTAACTGAAAGGTTGGCAGCTCAGATCTGCCAGGTGTTCCTTGGAAACTCTATGGGGCAGTTGGACACAACTCAATGGCAGTGGCTTTGGTTTGGTTTGATTTTAGGTTTAAAGAAGACTTTGTGGGGTATTTTGGTTTAAAGTTTTATTGTTATTTCAGGATATTGGCTTTGGAGATTCATCCAACTTCAGTGGCTCCAGAAAGTCTCAATTTCATGAGAATCGAAACTCTTTTTAAAATCACTTGATTTTATACAACATTGATTACCAACAGATTATGGTTTATAGTATAGACTAAAGTCAGGTCACTCTAGTACTGTGGTGTGACAACAAAAATTGGTTAAAAATTGGTGGATTTGGTGCACACTCATTTCTGTCATGTATATAATTAAAGAGTTTCTGAGTCATTAAATAGACTCAAACTGGAAAAATTCTGATGGTTTACCTTTCCTTGTATCATGTTTATAAAGGTATAAAGGTATGATGATACTCAACAGATACATGTAGAATTTCTTTCCTCAGAACAGAGCCACTCCCCTCAGTTTGTGTTCTGGTTATGTTATTTTATCAGTTATTTTTCCTTTATCTTCACCTTTTGTCTCTTTCTGCCTTCTTTCTACTTCTCTTTATTTCTGTCCATAGAGGAAGGAGTTAACTAGGATTTCCAGGTGGCTTTGGAGAAGAAAGCTCTAGATATTTTCTTGCCTGATGATGGCTTGAGAGAATAGTTTACTTATTCCCTGATCGTTATCTGACATAGGCTTGTCTCATCCTTTTAACATTAAATTATAATATTTTGGGAGGCTCTGAATAGTTCCTCCAGACATACGTTCTTCTCCCACCCCCCTTTTTTAATGAATTAAGAAACGGTAATTGAAAACAAATACCAACTTTGCACTGCTTTAGCCAGTCTCTGAAATTATGTTGATATTTTTTCAAATCTTGTTTAGGGTAGAAAAAAATATAAGCCACTTTAAAGAAAATCATTTTGAAAAGCTGGGTGCTGCATTGTGTGTGTGCTATCTTCATTGCATCTGTAGAAGCATTTTTCCCTTCTTCTTAAACTTAAGAACTTTTTAATTAGCAAATTAATTATTCATATCCCACCTCACCCCTTTATCATATGTGATAACAAATTGCACTTTGCTATTTCTTGTAGATTCTTTTAGAACAAGGGCATAGCATTAAAATGCAAGCCTTCTTCACTGAATATGGTATTATTTTGAACATTTCACGTCTGAATTTTTTTCCTGTCATCTGTCTTTGCCACTTTGCGTTGTAATTATTTTCATATGATTTCATGTTTGTGTTCACCCAAGTGTATTCTAATTGATGGCAGAGTTAGAGATGGAAATTTTTGCATATTTTGAAGGGATGGAAGCATCTTTAAGAAATTAGGGAATAAAGATTACGTATGCAAATCTAACTTATCATTAAGGCCCTAAACTTACATAATTATTTTAGAAATATGTATTTAATTGGACAAAACAGTTTTCATTTTTAGAACATCAGAATTAAAAGCTGCACTATAATTTATTCTGATAATCACTAATTTGCTTACATTTTCAAAAAATGTTCTAATGCATTTGATTAGAGGTGGCTCATTAACCAGCATGTCATGATTTTTGCAAAAAGTAAGAAAAAATGGACGTTATAAGGACATTTATGTTTATACAGTCTCAGTAATAAGAGACCCAGCATACAAGGTCTGAGGTTTGACAGTTTAAGTTCATGAACTTAATTGTTCTGAGTGCTGTATGCGTCACTACTGAATATCGCTAGGGTCGCTTTAGAAGTGCTCCCCTTGGGAAGTCATGCAGTAATGCCAGCGCCTAGTCCACCCTTCAGAGCAGTGTTGGCAGTCTTTCTGGAATGGCCATTGTGCACAGTGGCACAGTGGCAAGTTTGTAAACTAACTGTGTAGTTGTCTGTGAGGGAGTTTTTAGGCAGTAAACAAATAACAGTATTGGAACACACTTCCTGCTCATGTAACCTGACCCCCAAGGACTTTTTTCTTTACCTGAATGTAAATAGTGAAATGGAGACATTTTGATGACATTCTGGACATCGAGGGTAATAATGGCTTTGATGGCCATTCCAGAAAGAGTTCCAAAATTCTTTGACAGATGAACTAGGCACTGCATCAGTATGTACTTCCCAAGGGGAATACTTTGAAGATGACTGTAGTGATATTCAGCAGTGAAGTATGTAGCACTTTTTCTAGGATGAGTTTGCAAACTTAATTGTCAGATCCCTCTCTCTCTCTCTCTCTCTCTCTCTCTCTCTCTGTGTGTGTGTGTGTATGTGTGTGTGAGTGTTTCTTTTTTAAATTAAGTTGAAGTGTGGAAGTGTGCCTGGGAGCTAGCTGCTTCCCATACCATTTCGTTGACAGAATAATGAATCTCATTGCATAGTTCAAAAGGAAAGCTTCTCAACCTTGGCTGCATGTAGAATCACCCGGGAGCTTTTGAAAATTTTCATGCCCAGGCTGCATCCTAAACCAATTTATATCAGAGTCCCTGGGGATGAAATCCAGGCATCAGTGTTTTTTTAAAGCTCCCTAGGTGATTTCAATGTGCAGCCAAGGTTGAGAACCAGTTTTTTAAGAGAAAGTTAGAAATAGTCTAAAATATTCTCTGCAGACTTAATTGCAAATTATCTTGGAGCTTGAATAGGTTTGATTTTTTTTTTTTTAACTAAGCCTGAATTGGGGTAATTTTTTCGCACAGTATCAGATAAAGCAGAATTTATGTAGGGTTTACATAAACTGGGGATATGTTAATTTGCTTACTTATAACTTAACATTTTGGATTCAGAATCTATTTTCCATTTTAGTACTGAAATCTCTTTTAGCTGCTTTGTGAATCTCATGGTCTTAGTAATGAAAGAAACTAGGCTTTCACTTTTTCCTAATTTTCGTATCTTCAAACTTGTCTTATTTTTCTTCATTTTTAATCCTTTTCATGAGTATATATTTAGACAACCCTTTACTCTGTAAAGTCTTTGGGGAAGCTTAACAGGATGCATAAAATATTAAAGAGTGATATACATTAAACACAAAGTTAAATAAGATGGATGAATATGGATAAGGACAAGTGAGATCGGTAATGTAGCTGTAAATTAATGATCAGAAGACTTGTATACACTTCATTGGACGTTCCTTGAGCCAGCAGGTCCCTTGGAATGCAGTATTTGCTGTTTCGTGTATAGTTCTGCCAAGGTGTGTTTCTCTCTGCTGTTTAGGTTGTTAGGAAGCCAGGATAGTTTGAGGTCAGTAATCAGTATATGAGGATGCTGACATATGGAGAAGAAATGGAGACACTGAAAAAAAACCCCAAACCAAATCCACTGCCATTGAGTCAATTCTGACTCATAGTGACCCTGTAGGACAGAGTTGAACTGCTCCATCGGGTTTCCAAGGGGTGTCTGGTGGATTTCAACTGCTGCCCTTTTGGTTAGCAGTTGTATCCTCTAACCACCGTGCCTCCAGGAGTATTACTATCCTCCCTTTATAGAAAGGGAGACAGGCTTAAGACACTGGACAGTCTGCAGAGGTAACAAAGGTTCAGAGCTAGGTGTGTCTCACAGTGTAGCCCTTCAACCTTAGTGGCTCTTCCAGGGTCACATCCTTGCTAATCACTGTCCCTGCTTGTCCTCAGTACTATTTATAGGAGAAATAATTAGAGAAATAACTAAGGCTGTATAGCAGTATAAGCAGTATAAGAACATCTCTTGAGATCTCCGCTAAAAGACTGCAATTGATGGTCCAGGGGCCTCAGAGGTCCCCTGGGAGCATGGCCCCTGGCCCTGATGCTGCCCCATCCATAAATCATAATGGAGATCAACTCATTGGACAGGAGTGGACTGGACTTGGCGACACAGAGTGACCATATCATGTGCACACTTTACGGTTCTAGGCATCTATAGGGTGTCGTCCTGCTGACCTCTTACTGGAGGCAGGGGAGTGAGTGGAGAGAAGGGGATAGGAGATTGTTAGGAGGATAAGACATGTATGGAGCAGAGAGAAAGAGTATGCTGTCACCGGGCAGGGAGAGCAGTGGGAGCTGCATATAGGTGGGCATGAAAATTTATATGGGAATGTACATTTTCATTCAATCATTATGAAAAAAAATCTCTTATAAGCATTTAAATACAGTTTTCTATTCTTCTTGGGGGGAGGGGCATGGGGGAGGCTTTCTTTTTTTTCTCTCCTAACTTCTCATTTTTTCAGAGTAAGACACTTTATGTTTTTGTATTCCTCTACCTAACCTATTGTGTGCCATGTAAAAACCTTCTGTTGTGTTCTGGTTTGGCAAACTTGGCTGGGTTGGCGTAAGCAGTAGTGTGGTCATCCTTTGATGATGTTTTTTCTTCCCATTTGCACCCAGCAGAGGGCTGCTGTGGTGGCTGCCACTTCAGTTTTAGCAGATGGATAAGCTATCTTACTTGCAACCTTGTGTTTTGGTAGATTTTTCGACTCTTGTGAAATTTCACTTATACTGTGTTTCAGATGAAACTATATAAAGCAAACCTTGCTCTGTAAGCCATGGAAAAACCCACTTGCAACTGGGTCAGTTCCAACTCATAGCAACTGTGTAGGACGGAGTAGACTGGCTCCTGGGATTTCCAAGGAGTGACCGGTGGATACATACTGCTGACCTTTTGGTTAGCAGCCATAGCTCTTAAGCACTATGCCCCCAGGTTTTCCCTATAAGCCAAAGAGAAGGTTAAATAGTGTGCCATAAGTCACTTCAGTATTTGATGGTGTTGAGTCTTATTTTTATTTAGACTTCCAAGGGAATCACTGTGTTATTTTGTTTACTATATTTTTGGCCGTTCATAAGGTTTTTCCTGGCTAACTCTTTTCAGAATGGACTGCAGGCTCCTTCTTCATAGTCTTTCTTAGTCTGGAGGTGTAGCTGAAACCTTTATACCATGGGTGATCTGCTGGTACCTACATACCAGTGGCATAGCTTCTGGCATCACAGCAAGAAGCGAGCCTCTACTGACAGACAAGTGGGGGCTGCTCACTCTATCTCTTCTCCCCCTATCAGCTAAGATACCCAGTCAACTCAATCAACCCAGAAGTCTGCAGGACAGATCGAATGTGTCACCTGGATTTGAGAGTTTTTCTAATTTTCGCCTCTGTTCTTTTTATCTTTTTTTATTTTCCTATGTGTGTAAAATTCAAATTATATAGGTAATACAACCTATTTCCAATTTTGTTTCCTAAAGCTTTCTTCAGTTAGGTAGTGTTGTTTGGTCATTGATCCATCTCTGTGTTTTTAACCATGTTACCTGCTTTACTGCCGTTTCTGTGCCTTCGTCTCACATTCCCCTCTGCCTGTGTGTGTCACGTAATGGTTAGGGGATAACTATTTCAGATGATAGTTAGGCCAAGGAGATACCTAGAGCTTTGTTCTCCAAGATAAGCATCCTACAAAGCTTAGTGTACCACTTTGCCATGCAGTGTGGTTCTGGGACCAACAGCTTCAGTGTCATTTGGAGGCCCGTTAGAGATGGAGAGTCTCAGACCCTACCCCAGACCTACTTACTGAGTCAGAGTCTGCAGTTTCACAGTTTTCACTGCTCTAAATAACTTATCTTCTTCCATGGATTATAGCCTAATTAAGGGAATAGAATATTAGAACTCTTTCATTGTGTAGGAAGAATTTGATAATCTATTTTTATTTTTTTTTTAAATCATAGCCACTGATTAGCCTTTGAACAACACTTTTGTCATTTTAGGGATAAGAGCAGATGGACATGCTTGAGTGTGAATGTCTTTGCATTACCGTATGAGTGAAATTAGGACACTGGGAAAAGTTGGGGTAAGTTCATTGGCAGGTTACTAGCAAGGAAGGATTCAAATAGCAACCATCATCATTATTTATGGAAGCCCTGTCGGTGTAGTTAAGTGCTACATCTGCTAACCAAAAGGCCAGCAGTTCACACTGGCCAAGCACTCCTTAGGTCCTCTATGGGGCAGTTCTTCTCTGACCTATAGGTTCACTGTGAGTTGGAGTTGACTCAGTGGTGACGGCTTTTGGAAAAGCAATGGGTAGTATAGTTATGTGGAAATGGTATTTGATTCTAGTAATATTTATGTTTTTCATTTGTTTACTTATACCACTCTACAACCCATTGCTTCTCTAGAGGACAGCTAAACAAAAGAGTTACATATCAGCCAAGATAGGAGTCAGATAAACTCGTTCTTGGGGCGCCAGGGGTTCAGTAGAAATACAGAAATTGCTGCGGAAGGACATCATGTTTGGTAAGAAGGAGGGCAATGAAAACAAGGGAACCCTTCAAGGAGATGGCCTGACACAATAGCTGCTCAGACAGGGATCGGATGCCCCAGTGATTATGAAGATGGTCCAGGACTGAGCAGTCTTTTGCTCTGTGTATATAAGGTGGCCATGAGTCGGAGACCACTCAGCGGTAGCTGACAAATATGACAGGTAGGGGACCTTCCTTCTTTGTGCTTCCACCCCATTGTAGAAATACTGAGCTTAATGTTTGATAGTGGTTAACCACTGGGCTGCTAACCAAAAAGTCAGCGGTTGAAACCCATCAGCAGGGTAAAGATCTGGTAATTTTCTTGCTTCAAGTTTTATGGCCTTGGGAACCTTATGGGACAGTTTTGCTCTCTTCTGTAGGTTTGTTTCGAATCAGAATCAACTCAATGGCAATGATTTGAGTGGGAACATTACTTGTTACAGGGTTTCACTGATACCACAGGGGCATCTCCCCAAACAGAATCACAGGTGTTTTTTCCTAAAGCAAGTTTCAGTGTGTTCCTGGGCAATAGAGTATCTGCTGGGTGGGAAGGTGATGTGGTAGAATGGGTGGCATAAGGGAAGCACGTGTGGTTTCCCTAACGTAGCAATGAAGAGGAGGGACAAGGCTGCACAGAAGAGTGTGAGGTTGTAAGTGGCCAGCCTGATGCAAGTCCACTCTCAGGTGTCCCAGCTTGTCTTGGGTCTGCCCTCATTCTGCTTCGGTTGTTATATAGGTAGGGGTCCATCTTTGCCACTCTTTTTTTTTTAAATCATCTGAGCCTTTAAATGCATAGCTGGTATTTCAGAGTCTCAAAGACTTAAAGGAATAGAATTTGATAAGGCGCACTCATCGAGTGTCTAAGAGTTCCTCTTGCTGTTTTCTCTCTCTGTCTCACACACCCTTTGCTCAGTGCTCCATTAGAGAACCTGACGATCTGAGTTGGAAGTAGTACTGACCATCTAAATATAAGAGGCTAGAAAACGTGTTCTTACAGGGTCTGACTCAACCTTGCTTCAATATAAAAGAATTTCCTCTTGGATGAAAATCGGTTGTTTATGATATGTTTGATTTATAATATATAAGTTTGCAGCTCGTAAGCTAGAAAGGCATTCGTTTGCATTTAACATAAAATTGTGAGAATGTAGAGCACACACACATTAAAGAACATTGTTCTCCTTTCTGCAAACAACGGGGACATGTGTTTAAACTCTATCTAATGCTGCAGACCTTTGAAGTGGGCCGGCCATTCCTGCAGTGAGCAGGTGCTCGGGACTGGAAGTGAAATAAGAATGGCCGGAGCAGTGTTCTATTTCTCCTTCAAAAGTGTCTGTGGTATCAAAACCTGATACCGGAAACAGATGGAAACTGGACCTTGGGTTTTACTCTTGTTTAAAGGACAGGAGTTGCTGAATTGAAAAGTATCAGTTAAATGGATGAGGGATCAGTGAGACGAAAATGTATGTATAATGAAAATAGAAAAAGTGGTGAATTTCTCAGTGGAGACAGAAATTTATCCTTCGTAGAAAGCATTTGTGTGTGTGTGTGTCTGTGTATATGTATATATAAAACCAAATCCATTGCCATCAAGTTAATTCCAAGTCACAGCAATTCAGTAGGACTGAGTATAACTGCCTCATAGCATTACCAAGGAAACGCTGTTGGATTCAGACTGCATTCAGACTGCAGACTTTTTGGTTGGCAGCCCTAACTCTTAACCACTCTACCACCAGGGCTTTGTGTGTGTATTTTTTTTTTTTAACATGTCAAGGTATTTTAGTAGAGTTATGTTACGCATAGAGTATTCTTGATAAGTTGCAGATTAGGTAGTACTGGATATGTCGTAGTAGCGGCCCCAACTGGAATATTTTGGTCAGATGACTTGGAAACCCTGGTGCTGTAGTGTGGTAAGTGCTGCGGGTGCTAACCAGAAAATCAGCTGTTCAAATCCTCCAGCTGCTCCTTGAAAACTGTGTGAGGCAGTTCTACTCTGTCCTGTAGGGTCATTCTGCATTGGAATCGACTTGATGGCTGTGGGTCTTGGTCAGATGACTTTTATTTAACTCAAAAACTAGCATCTCATTTTTACAGAAAATATTTGTAAGAAAAAGAAAAGAACAACCCACAAATGTTTACTAGCCTAAATGAGGTTTCTTTGATGAGTTAGGTCATTCTTGTGGTTTTGGACAGTACTGTGAAGGTGACTTATGCCCGTCTGTTGCCTTGACTGAGGGTTAGCATTAGACTGATGCTTTTTAGGAGTTGTGTGGCAGTAACTTAAAACTACTAAAACCCATCTGAACTTGAATACTGCAGGAAAGTGTGGTATTTCTTGAAGGTGCCCATGTGTTTCATTTCAAGGTTTGCTTGAGATAATTTATCTGAAACTTTTGTCTTGACAATATTGCTTCCCAATGAGCATTATTGCCCTGCAGTGTTACTGTGAATTAGACTATTAACAGATTGATGTATTACAGGATTTCTGAGAACCTCTGCTGGTGTGTATATTCCCTGTGACTCATTACAGTGTCTGATGTCCTGAACTTATTTTAACCTGCCTAATTCCTACCCTCTCTTTTTTTTTTTTCCTGATGGAGTAGCTACCATGAAAGATAATTTGGGAAGATATTCTAGCATTTTCATATGTATTTTCTAATTTACTGTCAAGGTCTTGAGAAACAAGAGTAGTTTGTTGTCCCCTTTTGGATGAGGAAGGAACTGAGGCCCACCAGAGTTCGGCTGACACGAAGACCCAACTCTGTTAATAACTCAGTGTTTTAGCTTTCTAGTGAGGCCTTTAGCTTTCTGATGAGGCCCTCATTGCAGGTAGAAGACAGTCATAGATAGCAGGGCTGTATATTGGAAGAAAGAGGGGCAGAGAGCTGTCTGTGTGCTGTGCTGATTGATCTCAAGTTCCTTCCTCTGTCCTATGGCTGGTCCACAGGGTGCTGTGCTCTCCTACGGGGATGTGGTAGTTCTGTCCAGTTGATAATGAAGGTGACAGTCCTTATGTAATGTCTTTGAAGTACTGATTCAGGCAGCGCCCTGGATATGCAAAGACTCAGAGATACTGAGCTGTATTTCACTTGTGTTTTGCCTCCCACTTTTCACCCCATGGTGCTATGTCGTCTTTGCTCTCTTTACAGAAAGAAATTCAAGCCATGAGTCAGTGCAGTCACCCCAACGTGGTGACATATTATACCTCTTTTGTGGTGAAAGACGAACTTTGGCTGGTTATGAAATTGCTAAGTGGAGGTAAGTGGGTTTGGTTGTTTGCTTGCTGTTTTTCTCTTCGTGGAGCGGCGTAATGAGTAAGACTTTAAATTCAGTGCCCCCCTCCTGGTTTTAAAGTTTTGTTTGGTTTATCATTGCCTGTATCATAAGTCTGTGTATCTTTGCATCTGTATTCAAAGTCTTTCATAATCCAGCTTTCCTTCCTGGAATATCTGTGTCCTTCCTCCGTGTACTGAATAGCTGTCCTGCTCTAGGTGAGGCCCCTTAAACAACTTATGTGCCTGGTACCTCTGGGCTGTCACGTGGGCTGTCTTCATCCCTGAATGACTCTCCTTTCCTTCTCCCTGGGCTTAAGTCCTAGAAGGCTGCATCTTCTGCAGCCATCCCTGATTCTTTTCAAGAACGTAAATAGCCCTTCTGCTTAAAACCCTTTTCTTTCCAAGACATTTTTAATTGTAAGTGTATGTGTAACAAACCTTTTAACATTTTGGCCTTCTGTATGTGTAGTTGAATGACGTTAATTATGTTCATTATGCTTTTCCACCTTCACCCTTACCCATTTCTAAATTTTTCCTTCATCCTTATTGGAAGAATGTCCCTTAGCAATGAGTCCTCCTTTCAGCCTCCCTCCTTTCTTTTGTGCAAACTTTGATGTCTGTACTTTAAGCTGTTCTAGATTTTTCATCTAAGTGGGGTTGTGTATTTGTCCTTTTATGCCTGACTTATTCCACTGGCATAATGTTTTTGAGATTTCTCCACGTTACTCATATTAGGACTTTGTGTCTCTCTATGACCAACATTCCCTTACATGAGGGCACTGCGTTTTGTGTATCCATTCATCTGTTCATGGACATTTAGACTGTTTTCACCTTTTGGCTACTGTGAACGTACTGCGGTGAAACTGGTGTCCATGTCTCTGTTTGCATTCTTGCTTTCAGGTAAACTTTTTTGTTTTCAACATTAGTCATGTGTACACTGCAGTACCAAACCGATCCAAACCCAGTGCCGCTGAGCTGGTTCTGACTCATAGTGACCCTACAGGACAGTGTAGACCTGCTCCATAAAATTTCCAAGAAGCTCCTGGCGGCTCTGAACCATTGATCTTTCTGTTAGCAGGCGTAGTGTTTAACCACTGTACTACCAGGGTTTCCTACACTGCAAAATAATGAACTCCTTCTGTGCCTTTTAATGGAGATGCTGTCTAACTGTGCTGTCCAGGAACTGCTAGTCCCATGTGCCTCGTGAGCACTTGTTGTGTGGCTAATGTGAGGAAGGGGACAGATTTGTATTCACTTTTAATTAGTTCATATTTAACTAACCTCATGCAACTATGGTATTGGACAGTGCAGATTTAGGTTGTCAACTTCGTGAAGAAAGAACTGCCCATTGTACTTCCTTTATAAAAAATTATTTATTGTGATTTAGGTGAAAGTTGACAATCCACGTCAGTTTTCCGTAAAAAACTTAAACGCACTGCTGTATAACTCTGACTGCTCTCCCCACCCTGGGACAGCACATGCCTTCTTAATGTGCTTCTAAGGTATGAAGCCTGGCATCACTGGTACACAATGAGTATTGCTTCAGTTGAGACGAAGAAAAATGCATGCTAAATTTCAGTGCTGATTGGAAGTTAAACTATTTGTAGTCAGTTCTGTATTGGGGAAGGGAAAACTTTCCCTCTGTAGCCCCAGATGACTGAAGTTCCAAAAGTCATTTAATTTGCAAGACACTTTGACATCTCTTATTTTATTTCTTTTAATCTTTTAACATTACTGTAAGATAGAGAGTGATAATGGTAACTCTTCATTGAACACTTACTGTCTGGCTAGACACCATTTAGAGCAACTTCCTTACCTTATTTCGTTTAATCTTGATGGACATCCTGAATGGTAGGTGTCACCTTACCCGTTTTCCAAAAACCTATTGCCTAGGGAGTTATGCACCTTGCACAAGGTCGTACACACACAGATAGCAACAGTTAGTGCTGGAATTTGTGACTTTAGGACCTGTTGTTGACTTACAAGCTGCTGTGCAGCAGGTATTACTGGTTTTGTTTTACAGTTCTGGAATTGGAAGCTTAGAACACCCAAGTGATTTTCTTCATAATACCCAGCATACCCACATCGAGTGCAGTCCCTGTCTGTCTTTCTGAGACATGTAGCGTGGTATAGAAGCAGGTGATCATTCAGGCAAGGAGAGCATTCTGTGGTGCCTAGACAAAGCCTGGAAATGCTGGTGGTGTAGTGTTTAAGTGCTGAGGCTGCTAATCAGAAGCTTGGCAGTTCGAATCCACTAGGTGCTCTTTGAAAACTCTGTGGAGCAGTTCTACTCTGTCTTGTAGGGTTGCTGTGAGTCAGAACTGAGTCAGTAGCAGTGGGCCTGGTTGTTTGCTTTAGACAAAGTGTGGTGACCTAGTGGTTAAGTACCATGTCTGCTAACTAAGAGGTCAGTGGTTCAGATCTACCAGGCACTTGTTGGGAAGTCTGTAGAGCAGTTCTACTCTACCCTGTAGGGTTTTTGTGAGTCAGAATTGACTTGGTGACAGTGGGTTTGGTTTTAGTTTAGACAAAGCCAGAATTGGCATAGCAGAATTTATGCAGCAGAACCCATTCTTGTCTGCAAACCCAGTTCTAGCTAAGGCTGAATCAAGGAGGCATTGTAATTTTTTTTTTCTTTTTTTAAAAAGGATCTATCTTGGATCAAGCAGAGGCCCAGAAATGAAATGGGATGACGAATGTATTGAAATTGGCTGGGGTCTGCTTGTGCAGTTCTCTGTAGGGAGTCCGGGAGAGCTCGGTTCTGTTTTCATCAGTCCTGTTAGTCATTGTTTCCTTGAGTGCCTACTTCACTTTTCAATTAAAAAGGAAAGAAAAAAAGGAAAAGGAAGCCTGCCAGAGCCATACTCCAGTAGCGAGTATCTGTACTGCTCCTTTATCCTAGGGAGGGTCATGCCTGGCCAGCCAGATTGTCTTGACCCCGTCTCTTCTTGTGGGGTGTCACCAGCTCAGAGGAAACAAATTCTGGTGATTTCAAACCTAGAATAGCCCTAAATACTGCATTCACATTGAGGATTTTACCTGATCTCCTTGATTTTATCCCATTTTTTAAATTTCTGAGGATCTGATACAATATTTCATTGTCATTTTAAGATTTCAGTTTAGTCTTCCTGAGCTTTAGGTAAGAGGAACTGGTTTGAACAGGTTTCCACAGGTCAGGTAAATGTGGGCAGCTATGGCCTCTGCTTGTTTTTGTCTCAGCAGATACACGCCTGGCAGGATAGATCCTTGTAAAATAAAAATAAAATGTCTTGTGGATTACTGTTTTCCAAATTATCCAAAATTCAGAAGTCAGTGAGTGAATAGAAGTTTTGTGTCCCTTTGAGAGAAAAATATGCATTTGCTTTCCTCTACAACATTATGTCATATCAAGTCTCATTTTAATGAGAGTCAGGCAGCTAGCCTGGTGTAGTGATATTGGATGAGGAAACTCAATCCTGTTAGTCAATCTTAGAGGGCTTGGAGCCAAATTCAGGTTCTGAGGTAAGCCATTTGTTCACTCATCAGAAATGCTGAACCCTAGATAATTACAGTTTTTAAAATGATCTCGAAGTTTGGAATATTAATTAATATGTGTTGAAACAAGAATTCACAGTGCCAGGGATACTAATCTGTTTGTAGTGAAAATGCACTGAGTATTTATTTCTTTCGTTATGAAAGACTAAAATCAGCCATCAGGTAAGTAAAGACTGCCTAGAGTCACAGAAAGGAACCTTCTGGTTTTAAGCCGAGCTCTAGAGACAACATGCTTTGGTTTGTTTTTACCCCTTCCCGCCAGTGTTTTAGGTTCTAGGAAGGGTTGTGCTGCTCTCTGTCTCTCAGAGCTTCACTGCTGTCTTTTCTCCTGGCCTCCTACTCATTTCCCTTTCCGCTCTCGTACCTTGAACCCTCTTTGACTCCTATATCTAGAGAAGACAGACCAACCCAGAAGTGGTCCAGAAAAACCCTGTGGGTTCCAGACCAGAATCCTACTTACTAAGTAGTGATCTTGCAAACTTAGATTTAGTGTTTGAGGTCACAGGATTTGCCAGACAGTTGTCCGTATACCTAGGGAATGTTTGTGAGTTTAATCAACAGGAAATATGTTTTAATGTTCTCATTTATTTTTCCAAATAGTAGAGCTCTCTCATGGAAGGGTAACAGAGGTGCTTATAAAATAGCCCTTTCAAATCTTTTTGTCCACATAGGTTCAATGTTGGATATCATAAAATACATTGTCAACCGAGGAGAACACAAGAACGGAGTTTTGGAAGAGGCAATAATAGCAACGATTCTTAAAGAAGTTTTGGAAGGCTTAGACTATCTGCACAGAAATGGTCAGATTCATAGGTAGGACCTGCCACGAGTGTTTAAATTCAACTGTCTATGTATGTTGTCCTGGTTTGTAAAAGGAAACACATCCTGCAGATGCATATAGAGTATGGTGTTTTTATGCAGATAACACTTGCCTTCTGCATTTGCTGGCCTTGCCCTGGAGGACAAACTCACTGCCGTTGAGTTGATTCCAACTCATAGTGACCCTGTAGGACAGAGTAAAATTATGCCATACTGTCCAAGGAGTGCCTGGCAGATTCTAACTGCCAACCTTTCTTGGTCAGTAATCATAGTACTTACCCAGTGTGCCACAGAAGAAAAGGAGAGTCAGAAGTAGGAGGAAGATGTGGAATGTGTGGCTGTGTGCCTCCATGCCATGAGACTGGAAGAACTTGATGGTGCCTGGCTACCACTATGAATGTTGTAAGCAAATATTCCATAAAAGAATCCTGATCAAAGGAGGAAAGTGTGGAAAAAGTTCCAAATTTTTTATGGACTTCAGACTTTCTGGAGTCATGAAGGGTGTGAGTGAACCCCTGCAATGATTACTCTGAGATAATCTTTAAATCTTAAACCAAATGTATCCCCCTGAATCTTAAAACCACACAATAGTTTAATCTGTAAGAAAGATCCGCCTTGAGCATTATGTTCTTTCAGAGCTATCATTACGGTACCAAATTGACAAAAGCAATTAGATTTGAACCTCAGGAGATAAGTGAGTTTGTGTTAACAAGGGAGGAACAACTCAGAAAAGCAGGGTGAGAATAGTTGTCCAGCTTGAAGAATGTAATCAGTGTCACTAAACTGTACCTTTTGAAGCTGTAGAATTGGTATGTGTTTTGATTTGCACATTCTTGCAATCAACAATAAACTAAAAGAATAATACAGGTAGAAAAGTATGAGTGAATTCATTGAAAAAATTAGTTAACATACTCTTCTTGAAATCTGTTCAGTTTTACTCCATAGCATCTGCTGACTTTGTAATAAGGGCAGAAATGTTCCAGACATTATACTGTATTAATTTTGTTGATATGGTGTTGAGAGGGAAGGGGGAAGCACTGATTCTGTTTTCTTTCTTGACATAAAATATTAGCTTTTTAAATAGCCAGCAGCATAAAAAAAAGGTACCTGATGTTTCAAATGAGTCACTGCTGCTTTATGTTCTTTGGAATAGCTTCAAGTAAATAATCATTTATCAGTAATACTAGAATCCTATTACAGTATTATTTTAATGTAATAAAATTTATCATAATAAATGTGTCTACCTAATAGGTAGACATTACCATCATCATTTCACAAGTGAGGAAACTGTGGCTTACAGAGGCAGTGTGACTCAGGCCAAAGTCTTAGCTGATTACACAGATTGCTTTCCCAGTGGCCTTCCAAACCAGAGTGCTACTTAGAAGCAAGGATGGCGAGACTATGTCTTCCATACTTTTGACATGTTGTCAGGAGGGATCAGTCCCTGGAGAAGGACATCTTACTTGGTAAAGTAGAGAGTCAACGTAAAAGAGGAAGACCCAGTCAACAGGGTGGATTGACACAGTGGCTGCAACAGCGGGCTTAAGCTTGAGAACAGTTGTGGGTGTGGGCATGGCACAGGACCAGACAACTTCTCCTCCTCTTGAGCCTAGGGTCACTGTGAGTCACAACCCAGCTCCATGGCACCCAACAACAAAAACAACACTGCGTTTCAGTAAATGGGACATTGCAAAATGGAAAATCTGGTGATGTAGTGCTACATCTGCTAACCAGCAATTTGGCAGTTCAAATCCACTAGATGCTCCTCGGAAACTCTGTGGAGCAATTCTGCTCTGCCTGGAGGGTCACTGTGGGTTGGAATAGACCTGACATCAGTGGGTTTTTTTAACCTTACAGAGTGAGAAGGACTGTAAGTGGCTTGTCAATATCTACTATAATCATGGAGTGTAATACTGTAGAAATCAGTCCTCTAGATTATAAATGTTCGTTTTTCTTATGTAAGTGTTGAGAGTACTTCACACAGTTTCTATAAAGTACATAAGACATTACATAATGTGATTAGTATTATGTAATTGGTAACTACCCAGAGACAATAGGGAGCATCAGAGGAGAGACTTCACAGTGAGTTAGGAGGATGGTAAGATTAATCTGGCATTGCACCTAGAGGAAAATTTAAGTGGAAGCTACACAGATTTACATAGATGAGTCTTTAATTCTTCATAAAATGACAGTGCCCTTAATTTATGGATAGGCTCTAATACTATGGCATAAAATAAAAATTTACTCATGATTCATTTAGTGGAACCTGAATAATGATTTCGCCTAAAATATTTTTACTAAAATCTCAGCCATCCCCCGTGAGTAAACAGTAAAATCATAGTATTTGTACCCTTGTAACTTTTAAAATATGTGATATAATTTTAATTTTACTATTTATAAAATAATGTCAAGCAGCCATATTATTTGATATGTTTAAAATCTGAGTAAATTGATGTGCTACATCTCTGTATTACAAAATTTAACTGGTCTTTTTTTTTTTTCTTTAAGGGATTTGAAAGCTGGAAATATTCTTTTGGGTGAGGATGGGTCAGTACAAATAGCAGGTGAGTGGACAAAGATAGATGTTCCTTTGTTGTTGACAAAAGTGTTACAGTTTCAAGGGATGCAGAATTGTTCCTGGGAAATGAATGAGTGCATGTAATTAGTTTGAAGAAGGTATCTGGCTATCCTGCTTTATACACAGATATTTACAGAATGTCTGGGTCTGGGGCATGACCTGTGTTCCTGAGAAATCCTTATTAGATCATTCTATAAACAATGCCATTTTAGCACATAGCATGTTGATAAAGAATAATGCTACTTTAAATTTTACTACATTTTCTCCCTTATAGTCTGACTAGTGGTGATGTTCATATAACCAGAAGGAGAACACTTATGAAAAAGTTTTTTTTTTGTTTCTTTAATTGTGCTGTAGTTGAAGGTTTACAGCTCAAGTTAATTTCTCATTCAGAAATTGATACACATGTTGTTTTGTGGTATTGGTTGCAATCACCACAATGTGACATCTCAGTCTCAATTTCCACCCCAAGCTCCCTGTGTCCATTTGGCCAGTTCCTGTCCCTTCCTGCCTTTTCATCCTCATTTGGGATGGGAGCTGCCCATTGGGTCTCGTGGATATGATGGGGCTAAGGAGCTCATTCCTTATGTGTATCATTTTTGGTTTTATCGTCCTGTGTTATCTTTGTCTGAAGAGTGGGCTTTGGGAATAGTTTCAGTTGTGGGTTAACAGTACGTCCAGAGGCCACAGTTTCAGGCATTCCTCCGTCTCTGTCAGATCATTAAGTCTGGTCTTCTTACATGAATTTGAGTTCTCTTCTGCGTTTTTTTCTCCAGCTCTCTCTGGGGCTGCCTGTTGTATTCCTAAATGGTCAGAGCAGTCATTGGTAGTAGTGGGGCACCATCTAGTTCTTCTGGTCCAGACTTTGTATGTTAATTAGAAGCCTTTTGTTTTTGACGGCACTTGGCTTGGCTTGGCTTTGTTTCTGAAGAGGTAGATGAAATAATGGTTCACTTTTAAAGTCTAAGACTTACGTGTTTTTTAAATCTGACCTAATGTGGTTGCTTAGGGCTGTCATAGGCTGTCGTAGGCTCACAGATACAGTCAGTGGTGTATGAATGTGTCAGGCACTGCTTCCGTGCTCAGAGCGTCTCGTTTTTTAACTGGTTGCAGAGTACCTGAATGGCTTGAGGGAACATGTAGCCACATCCATAGTTAACTCTCATTTTACCCTGGATCTGAGGAGATGTGTCTCAGCAGTCCATCTAGTCATCAGTGCTGCTCAGTGGGGACTGTCCCTCTCATTGTAGGTTGCTCAGCCTCTGGTGTACAGCTATTAAACATCAGCAGCACTTTCTGGCAAAATCCTTGGTGAAAATCACTGATTTAACTTCTGTTACTGAAAAATATTGGAGTTGGTTCCAAATGTTTCATCAGCTTTATCTGCTTATTTTTGAGTCAGAATGGGAAGAATCCTGTTTTCTAGCATAAGTTTCAGGGTTTCAAATAAGTTATTATGCCAAAGCCAGTCATAGTCCTTTGTTCCAATTTTGTTTCTAGATGAGCCTGGGGATCTAGTGTTACTACTAGAAATGTAAGAGTTGATTAGAAAACAGCATACCACTTTTATGAGTGGTGTCTGGACTCTTTAAGGCTAACAAGTAGCCACCTAAGATGTCACTGAATCCCAACCCTCACAGAGCAAAGAGAAGGAAGAACACTGAGGACGTAACAAAGATATGAGCCCAAGAGACAGAAAAGGCCACATAAACTAGAGACTACATCAGCATGAGACCAGAAGAACTAGATGGTACCCAGCTAACATCAGTGACTGCAGTGACAGGAAATACAACAAAGAGTCTCTGATGGGGAAGTGTGGGGTACAGAACTTAAACTCTTTTAGCAAAAAGACCAGATTTAATGGTCTGACAGATAGGAGGGTTCCTGGAAAACGTGGCCCCCACACTATCTGATAGCCCAGAACTGTAACTATTCCCAAAGGCAGTTCTTTAGACAAAGATTGAGCTGGTCTCTAAGAAATAAAATAATACTGGTGAAGAGTGGGATTCGTGGCTTTAAGTAGATACAGGAGAATAAAGTGGGCAACTGCTGTCCAGAGGCCAGATGAGAAGGCGGAGGGGGACAGGAGCTGATTCAGTGGGCACAGGAAATGCAGGGTGAAGAGGGGAACTATGCTGTGATACAGCAGCTATGTCCACAACAGTGTGTCAGTAAGTTTTGTTTTTGAGAAACTGACTCAAATTGTAGACTTTCACTTAAAACACAATTAAAAAAAAAAATAATTCATCAGGAAGCAAATAAACTGCCAACACAAAGGATAAACTGTAAGTGTTTCCTTGGTTCATTGTTTGCCCTCCACCTCTAGGTGTCAACAAATCTGTCCAGTGATGCCCCTGGCCTGTATGACAATCAGGGCAGTGACCTTATTTAGGCTCTGTGTTTTTTGTTGTTGTGTGCTGTGGGGTCAATTCTGTGTGATAGCAAACCTGTATGACAGAGTGGAGCTGCCACAAGGGGGTTTCCGAGGCTGTCGTCTGTACAGGAGCAGGTTGCCGGTTCTTTTCTCTTACTGAGCTGCCGAGTGGGTTTGAAACACAGAACTCTTGATCAGCAGTGACTACTTTACAGTGCTTCACTGGGTTTTTTTCAGCTCCGTATTGAGTTAGATGCCTTTAACTTAGGGAGACTTTTAAACTTTTATTTTTTTTTCAAAGGCAGGAAAACAGGTCTCAAAAATAAAAATGGGAAATTACGAATTTCTTTCAAATTAAATGTTTCTGCTCTTGAGAACTAGTAATGAAATTGATATCCTCATTAGTTCTCACGTTGGAAGCGCTAGATTGACTCACATGCAGTAGTTGTTTTAAAATGACTGGGGAGGCACTCTTGTATTAGTTAAGCATGAAGACTTTGTTGTAGAACAGGCCTGAATCACAAACTGGTGCCTTTAAGCCTCAGTTTCCTCATCAATGACATGGTGATAAATTGCCAGTCTGTTAGGCAGACACAGCTTATGCTTCAAGCTCCTGTGAGTGCAACATGCTTTTAGGAGTTTTAAAGTGTTCTAGGTGAAAAGAGGAAGCAAGTTTGCAATCAGAAGGTATTTCTAGGTAAGTATTTGAAGTAATTTTGTCTAAAAATATCCAAGAAGAAAGGACCTAAATCTCTGAGCTACAGTGAACTGATAATGATTTTTCAATTCTAAATATATCTTCATGTTTATACCTAATTTTTATATGTTTGTTTTAAAGAGAATGCTCCTTCCCCAAGTTGTATAAGCTTTGTGTCCCATGAAACCTGGATCCACTTCTTATAGGGCTGTTGCAATAAATACATAAATATGCAAAATGTTTAGTACAGCGAGCAACAGACAGATAAATGAGAAAGGAAAGTGGCTCTCAAATATATGAAAATATGCTCAGCCTCACTGATAAACAGAAAAATTCAGATGAAAGTGACATTAAGATGGCATTTCTCACAAATCCAAAAAGTGAACACCATTTTTTTTGTAAAACGTTAGAGAAACAGGTAGGTTTCTCTACTGGTGGTGGCAGTACTGTAGGGCAGAGTCTGATGTATCGTCACAACCGCAGATGCATTTACTGTTTGACCTAGTAACCCAGTGGTATGCTGTAGCCGGCTTGTGGGATATATCGCATATGTACATGTTTTCCTAGCTCTGTTCTGTAAATTCACCGTGGGAGCTTGAAATCAGCAGTGGTAAGAGTATATACACCAGGAAAATCTGCAGATGCTATGATCAGGGCCCTATTTGAGGGGGAGCTGGTATTTAAACATTTACTAGCACACTACTGCAGCTACGTCACTACGGAGAATCTGTCCTCCAGGTATCCTTGTGCGTGCCTGCAATGACGTGTGTGCAAGGGTATTTATTGGAATGCTGTGATAGAAACAGTTTGGAAATCCCTCAAGTGTCCCCGTGAACATATGGTATAGCCACACTAATGGCATACCTACCAGCTGTAAAGGACAATAAGATGCTCTATATTCATTGATGTGAAAAACATCTTCAGGATACATGGTTAAATGGCTCAAACAAGGTGGAGAACAATATGTGTACCACTTTTTTTTTGATGAAAGAAATGAGGAAAAGTAAAAATGTGTTTGCCCATAATGTATACACCAAGTAGTAGTAGAAACATAATCAAGTGGCAGTGAGAGTGTTTGATGTATATCTTCTATAATATTTTGAAGTTTGAACCGTGTAAAAATATGACCTGTTAAAAAAAAAGAAAATGACTCAATAGGCTTGATAAACTGTTAATAAGTAAAAGCCATTTTTAAGTCTTTTATTATGAAAAATTGAAACATAGCTCAAAGTTGAGAGGAGTAGGA
Organism: Heterohyrax brucei; assembly: GCA_028571685.1. Classification (NCBI taxonomy): domain Eukaryota; kingdom Metazoa; phylum Chordata; class Mammalia; order Hyracoidea; family Procaviidae; genus Heterohyrax; species Heterohyrax brucei. The sequence continues at coordinate 74,778,819 of CM053146.1, read as the reverse complement.
TGACTCCCATGGGTCCATCACTAGCTTTAGCTGCTGTCAATCTTTGTCTGCTCCTGAGTGTTCTGTTCCCATCATGCCTACTTTGGTAGCTCTTACTAAAATAGTCATACGTGGCTGAATTTTGTTCTTGAACTGTGTAAGTAAATACGTGGTATTCATATCTTTTCTTCACTCCAGAGGTCCGATCCTTGTCTCATAGTTGAGGGACATTTTGGAAAAACATTTTAAACAAGTGACATCTGAAAAAAAGTGAGCAAATTCTCCCCACTATCTAGTCCTGGAGTTGTGTTGTTGCTAAGAGTATAGCCTCCAGGATCAACTGGCTTGGCTAAAATACTCACTAGTCACCAATTGCTGTTGTGTTGATTCCAACTCATATGATGACCCTATGTTCGACACAGTAGAACTTTGTTTCACAGGGCTTTCAAGGGCTGATCTTTGTAGATTGCCAGATGGTGCTTCTGCATGGACTTGAGTCTCAGTTAGCAACCAAATACGTTCACCATTTGTACTACCTAGGGGACTCCCTGAAATTCTCAGGCCACCACATGTTAGCTTTGCAAGTCCCTACCCTCTTTAAGACCTAGTGTCCTTCAGTAGAAAACTCCCTGCTGTCGAGTCATGTCCCGCTCAGAGCAACTGTAGAGGTCAGAGTGCGACTGTCCCATAGAGTTTCCAAGGAGCACGTGGCAGATTTGAACTATGTATAAAAAAGAGGCTGAAAATATAATTTTTTTAATTCATTTTTCTTTTGTGAAATCAAATGAGGCTGTACCTGTCCTGTGATGATCACAGTGACTAGCACACAGTCCACCCACTGCCATGGAGTCGATTCCGACTCAGAATGAATCTATAGGTCCAAGTAGAACTGCTCTGTAGAGCTTTCAAGGAGAGCCTGGTGGATTCAAACTGCCAACCCTTTGGGGAGCAGATGTAGCACTTAACCACTATGCTACCAGGGTTTCCATCATCTAGTAGGCACACAGTAAGTATCATTAACAGCTACTGCAGTACTGTGGCTGCTGTTACTACTGTCGTTACTATGGTTACTACCATTACTGCTGTTACTACTGTTATCACTACAGTTACTGCTGTTACTACAACTAAGAAGAGCATACCCACTCCCCCTTGCATTGCCTGGAGATCATGTTAATCTCAGATTTGTCTTGCAAGAGGTTCTGCATGGATTATAAGAAGGTAACATTAATCATGGAACTTGGAAGTTAATGTGTCATTAATCTTGCTCTAAGCTGATAAGGAAGTCTAACTAACTTTCTCTGTTCTGTGATGAAATGATCATTTCTCACTAGGAGGGTCAGAATCAAATGAGAAGGCAGGGGCTAACCTGCCACTTGGTGCTTTGCCACCCACCTGATCCCATTACAATGATCTGAGTTTCTTTCCTGAGCTTTTTGGAATATGTTGCCCTTTTCTTTTTTCTCAGTTCGGATACCCTGAGGTACAGTTTCCTGACTTTTTTATGCCCTCTTGGGGTTTTGAATTTTTCCTTGCTGTAGGTGGTGGTGTCACCCAGTCCATAGCTACATTGTGGGGGTGGCTGTGTTCCGAGAGGCACCTTCAGAAAGCAGTTGGCCAGGGCTGCTGTGGGCAGTGGTTGAGTCCGTATGTAAGGTGCCTAGAACGTAGTTGGTACTTCTGTGCTACAGCCGTTGCAGGGTTTTGTTGCTTACCTTTTTGCATATATGACTTCATGCTTTTATAACAGTACAAACTGGAGTTGTGATTTCCTGGAAGTGTAATGGTGGGTTAACAGACATTTAAATGTGCAGCTTCTGTGCCTCCGGACCTATAGCTTCCGAGAACCCACATTTAATTCTCAGCACAGTCTCTGACTCAAGCATAGCACTGAAGTCAGGTAATATTTGAAACTTTCACATTTTTACATTTCTAACTATGAAATGAAGATACTGTCTTTAAAAAAAAAGGAAAAACTTTTCAGTGTTTCTTTGGAATAGGTAAATGCTACTGGTATCCGGAGATTGGCTTGCTTGGTCATGCAGTTGGTGCTGGACAGAACAAAAACTAGGACTGACAGCTTTTGTGTCCTCGCTCCAGGGAGGTGAGAACACACTTCGCAGGTTATCTTTGTGCAGTGGGTGAAATAGAGGAGGTGAGGAAGGGCAGAAGGGAGAGAGTCACAGTGACAGCAGGAGCGAGACTGTCTCTTTTTGTTGCTACCTGTTCTTTTTCAACAAAGAAGGCCTTGCTTTTAATAGACTGCCTTTCCCCTTTCCCCTTTATATCTTTACCCATTCTAGCCTGTTTCTTGAAATGAAAGTTAAGCAACGGGGACGTTTGCATTATTTGTTTGAATGTGCTGTGTATTTGTCTGCTTTAAAATTATTTTTATGAGCATTTTCTAGAGAACAAAAAGACTTTTGCTGTCTTCAAGAAAGTATAATTTTTATTAAAAAAAATCACTCTGTGTACTGCAGATGTGAAATCACTTTTTCAGAATGCAATATCAGAAAAGGGAAGATCAGGGGGGACTGGTTCAGACCATGAAAAACCCTCACTTATAATGTCATGCAGCTAATGAGTGTGGCGAATGAGGTAAATGTGTTCTGTTTACCAACCATTCTGACTCTGTGGAGATTGTGTAAGTGGTTATTGGCTCTTAATATAAAACCAGTAATTCACATGTATCGAGGGCTTCCTTTGTGCCAGGCTAGATTCTAGGTGCTGAGTGTTTTGACTCAGTCTTCAACCCCATGGGAAAGGTGCTATTATTATGCCCATTTTACAGATGAGACACTAAGGTACAAGATAGAGAAGTAAATTGCCCAGGTTACCACACGTAGAATAAGCAGTGAAGCTGGGATTCTGATTCTGCCAGCCTGACTCCAGAGCCCTGGAGTCCACATCTGTGGGAATTCTTGGGGGAGGACCCTCCATCTGGATTTAAGGTGGTCTCAGTGTCAGTTGTAATACTGATAGCAATCACGTTGCAAACAAAAACCACATTTCCCTTAACTGGCTCCTCTACATCTCTGCACAAATTAATTCCATTTTGGGTGAGGAAACAGATTTATTACCTTGTACTTGTTCACTCCTTCAAGTTCAAACACATAGTGTAAATGATGACATCTTAGGGGATTAGGAGAAGCAATCATTTTAGACCTCATTTGGTATAGAGTTAAACTCAGTAGTGACACTGCATCTCACTGGACTAGAAGACTTCCAATTTGGGGTCTCCAGTTAAAACTTGAAGACTAATGTGAAAAAACAGAATGAAGATGCCGTGAAGCTGAGTCTGACTCGATGATCCTGTGTGCGTTGGAGAACTGTGCTCCATAGGGTTTTCAGTGGCTGAGTTACCCAGGATGAAAAAAGTAAATCAAAGCTTAATTTAAAAAAATGATATCTTCTGTGCATAGAGCATCTGTATGTGTGACTTCTTGCTAATAAACTTGGGTAGGCTGTGTTAGTAAATGTCAGAGTTTTTACTGGTGCGAGGAGGGGCGCCTGTTTGAAAGTCATGCTGTTCCCGTGGCACCACATCTTCTCTTCTCATTTCATGCCCTGTCATGTTGTCAGGAAATGCTTACTGCTTTGGGGAGTGACTAAGGCTATTTGTCCAGAGTTAATGACTTTAGAAAGTATTTGGAGCAAGCAAAAATTCATAGAAAACTGGTTACCTTGGGGTGTCATCTCAAATACACTTACTCTCGGATTCCTTTAAATGATGACCACTCTTCCTGTGCTATCAGAAAGCTGATTTCAAAACATTTGAATTTGAATTTCAAAACTTTTTGGGCGCAGTATATACATATATATTGTATAACGAAAACACCATATGCACGTATAATACAGTAGTTATATAAGGTAGACCTCATGCTCATTGGCACTTAAACTGCATCATGGGAGTGTATGTATGCATGTGAATGTGAAATTGTCATCTCTGATACTTTGTATCAGAGAAAAATCCAAGTCAGTGTAGAGCAAAGGCAGCCTAGAGCTGACCCCCTAGATTTTTCACTCTTTAAGGCACAGTAATAGTATTTGAGCTCAAACTAACCCAAACTCATTGCTGTTGTGTTGATTTCAACTCACAGTGACCTTATAGGACAGGGCAGAACTGTCCCATAGAGTTTCTGAGAAGTGCCTGGTAAATTTGAACTGCTGATGTTTTGGTTAGCAGCTATAGCACTTAACCACTTTGTCCCCAGGGTTTCTGGGTTTAGGGTAGCATCTCTCTTTTCTGGGGTGTGAATTTTATCCTAAAACAGCCTTTGAGTATGTTTTAAACTCCAGTCTCAATCTTGAATGCTGAAGGTCCTGGGAGGAAAACCTGTGCTGGGAATACGTGTGCTTAGACTTGCCTTGCTTTCTGTGCTCTGCTAGTACCCTCAAGGAGCCAGGGGAAAGTGTGCAAAATAGTTGAGTTTTTGTACCCCAGCTGCAAGGCTCAAAAGGTATTTTTTGTGTTGTAGGGAAGAGAGGTAATGTGGACTCTGGTTAAGTACCAGAGGCAGCCAGTGACAGAATCAGAAAGCTCTGAAAGCCCCCTGAGGCATTGACTGAGGAAATGATGTCTTTGCATTTATGAGTGCCTGGGCTGGGAGTTGAAGGGCTGATATCCCAAACTGACTGGTTTCAGCCTCTGGCACTGCTGTTTCTTTCAGTGTAACAAGATTATTTAACCTGGCTGTTGTTTTTACAGCTTTGTGATGGGAAAATACTAGAGGGTTAATGGAGTTAGAACACTTTCCATTTTAGAATTAATTAGTTTACATTGTTTTTGTACTGCAGTGGGTATTAGACAACCCATTGCTGTCAGCTTTCGCAATTTAGGCGACCCTGTAGGTCAGAGTGCCACTGCCCCATTGGGTTTCCAAGGAGTACCTAGTGGATTCGGACTCCTAGGTTTTTGGTTAGCAATCATAGCACTTAACCATTATCCCCCCAGCAATGGGGATAACCAGAAAAACTCACTGCATTCAAGTCAATTGCAGCTCATAGCAACTCTGTAGGATTGAGGAGAACTGCCCCATTGAGTTTCCAAGGAGCACCTGGTAGAGTTGAACTGCCTACCTTCTGGTTAGCAGCTGTAACACTTAACCCACTACGCCACCCGATAGTTCCTGGCACATGGCAGGTGTTTATGAACTTCTGGTTAGTGTGATCTGACCTGGAGTGCCAGACACCCTGTCTCAGCTGCCTGTGCAAGTGCGTGGACCTGTCAGAGGTGCAGGCAAAGCACACCTGGGAGTCCAGAGAAGACAGTGTCAGCTTAACAGAGAAGGAGGTGAAAATATTTTAAGAACTTAATGTATATACTGCTGGTTTTTTTTAAAGCTGAAAATAATTTTTTTTTTAATGATTGTTTTTCAGCTCTGATTTTGGGCAAGTTCTGCCAGAACCAGCTAGCAATGAAAGGATTAATAAATTTAAGAGAAATTGGTCACATGCAGAAAAGAGAGTACGTATGTACGTTAAAATCTTTTAGGTAGGAAGTTCTTCATCATGACCCAGAATATTTAAGTTTCAAGAACAGTTTCAATTATGTGAATTATGCTTAAGACATCATGCCAGAATTCACACATACCAATTCTTTATTAGTTTTAGTAAATGCAGACCGTACATTAATGTGGCTTCCTGGGTTGTAGGATCTTGACAAATGGTAACATTTGGTGAAACCTCTAGCATGAACCAGGGATGCAATCAGTCCTGAACACTCAGTTTTGCATTCTGTCTCTATACCATCAGTGAGAAATACGTGGGGAGCTTTTCGGCAGCTTCCAGTGCTTTAACAGCTGCTAGCAGTTGTTTCAACAGCAATTTGTGGATGAACTCAGTGGGGGCAAATCACTTTGTGTACCACCCTGGCCCCCTACTGGAATTTTCCTCAGCTGTGCATAGGGGACATGGTTGGACTTCCAGGAAGGGTGTTTGGGAGGGCATGAGACCAATGGAAACGAACTGTGCTTTCTCTCTCCCTCCCTGCCTTTCTGCTTGCTTTCCTCCCTTTAGGGGCCTGCAGTGTCATTCTTAAATTTTATATACTACCAAAAGTTGTTGAGGTCTGGGAAAAACAAGAGTGTTTAAACTGAAAGCAGATTGTTTTTATGCTTGATCATTTATTATTTTTCTGTTTCCCAGAACTTTTCCTTAGAACCTATTCTTCCTGGTGAACAAGTGAGCATTAGATGTCTGGGTTTCATGTGCCTTAAGTGATTAGTGGAGAGGTAATTATCAAGCGTCCACCATGTGCCAGACATAGCGTGTCTGAGCTGACAGTGTTAAGCTGTGATGACATTGTCTCTGCTCTCATGAACATTAAACAGTTAAGTATAAAAATACATTTTCAAAAAATTGTAAGTAAGTGTATAGGGAGGTATATATGTTCTTGGCAAAGGTAAATTAGCTGTAGTAGAACCAGTTGAATAGACTCACCTAGAGATAAATCGTAAATGTGTATTATAAAAGGTGAATGATTTGTGGTCAGTCACATTTTATGATTAAGAAAATTACTGTGTAGATCATACATTGATTATAGATTTTTTAGGACTTTTAAATAGAGGTAATGTGCACTGATACTTAGTGGAGGACGCCTGGTTTTCCAGTGGTTCGCTGCTTGACTGGTAACTGAAAGGCTGGTGTTTTGAACTCAGCGGCTGCTCTGTGGGAGAAGATGTAACAGCCTCTGTCTGTAAAGATTGATGCCGTGGGAACTCCTGGGATAATTCTAAGAACTGGAAGGAGCCCAGTTAGAGTAGACGGGGTTTGGGTTAGGTTTTGGCTATACTCTGTGGAGTGTGATTGAAAACTTACTACAAAGCATATGCTTGAGGACCCAGAACTCAGGGATTTTCTGTCCTCCTTCGTCCCTGACTGACCATTTCATCATAACTCAGCCAAGTCTTTTACTGACAACAGTTTATGTCACCTGCAAAATAGAGTTCTTGAGGTTGTAAGTTTCTTTTCAATTCTGAAATTTGTATAACTTCTGAAATCTGAAGAACTCTTTAACTCCCATGCCCCTCAACAAGCTGTCTTTCTCATGGTTTTCCCCACCTTGTGTAGAGGCGGCTTTCTGGCATACCCCACATCCTGTCCATTCTCTTCCCAGACCTGCTGGTCACTGGGTTTCGCTGTCTCCCTGGCCGTCATCCTGGTGCATGCTGCCGTCCCCTCTGGACTGGTACCGTTACCTCCCGTTACCTCCTGTGAAGTCCACATCCCTCTGGAGTCTGTTTTGTATGCAGCATTTAGAGTGATGCTGTTAAACTGAGTCCGTTTGTATCACACTATTGCTCAAAAACCCACCAGGGCCTGTCTGTCTCCAAGTGAAAAATCTCTTGTAGTGACGGTCCACAAGACCCTGTAAGATCTGGATCACCATTTTCTTTTCGGCTTTATCTCCTACTTTTTCTTCTGCCTGACTCCAAAGACCACAGCTTTCAGTATCGATTACACTGCAACATAAATAAAACAAAAATCCTCACAACTGGACCAATAAACAACATCATGATAAATGTAGAAAAGATTCAGGTTGTTACAGATTTCATTTTACAATCAATACCCAGGGAAGCAGCAGTCGGGAAATCCAAAGACCCTTTGCATTAGACATACCAGCTGCAAAAGACCTTTTTGAAGTACTGAAAAGCCCAGACATCACCTTGAGAACTAAGGTGCCCCAGACCCAAGCCATGATGTTTTTGATTGCCTCATATGCTTGTGAAAGCTGGACAATCAGTAAGGAAGACCAAAAAAGAGGATGACCTCTACGGGATTTATGGGCGACCTCTGCGGGATGTACTGACTCAGTGTCTGCAACAAAGGTCTCAAGCATTGCAACAATCATCAGGGTGGTGCAGGCCTGGGCAGTGCTAGGTTCTGTTGTGCACTGGGTCCCTGTAACACGGAACATCGAGCAACAACAAACACTGCAGTCCATCTGGCCTCCTTGCTGTTCCTACAGCCTGCTGTGCATAGTCCTGCTTCAGTTCTTCCCTTTGTCTCAGTTCTTCCCTTTTCCTCACCTCGTGTTAATCTTGGCTTCAACCACATCAGTGGGGTTTATGTGGCATCCTGTGGTAAATTGCAAGCCCCTCACCTACTCCGTTCTTCCTATCCTCTGTTGCCTGTGCTGTTTTACTGTACGGCACATACCATTCTGAATCAAGCAGCTGTCAGCCCCTCACCCCCAACTCATGCTGGTCTGTGTGTGTCAGAGGAGAACTGTATCCCATAGCTTTTTCAAGGCTGTGACCTTTTGGAAGTGGATCATGAGGCTTTTCTTGTGAGGTGCTTCTAGGTGGGATTGAACTGTCCACCTTTTGGTTAGTATTATACTGAATCAGAAATGATGGAGGCCTTTTTAACAGATCCTCCAGTTGTTCTGATGCACAGTGGAGTCTAAACACCATTGCTGCGCGTTATACTTAGTTGTTTATTACCTGTATCTTCTATGACCTCCACCCTCCCAGTTTAAAGGCTAGCTGCATGGTGGTAGCGATTTCTGTTCTTTAGTCCCAGTGCTGACAGCTGGAGTGGCAAAGAATAAGTGTTCACTAGAGAGCTGCTGGATGAAGTAATGAATGCATAGTAAGTTCACCTTAAAAGAATATTGGTTGTTGGACCTCAACAAGTGCTCCATGGAGTTAACCCGCATTTATAGATCATCTGTTAGAGTCAGGGACTGCTTCCTGCTTGGGAATGTCAGCAAACACGACATGACCCTAATGGGCCCTGTCAATGTTCTTCACTCTTCCGGGGTTTCCCTACCCTTCTGTGCCTGCCCAACATGAATGCTGTCCCCTCAGTCTAGAATGTTTCAGTGACTCTTCATATCAAGAAGTGAGGTTTTTTCTTTACAACAAATTTAAAGTTCTGTCTATTAACTGAAGCTTTTCTCTGCCCCAAGTAATCCTCCTCAAAACTTTCTGGAAATGATGTAAGTTTCACTTTAAATACTGGTGGGTAACTGGAATTGTGCAGTTTTTAATCACATCCCACAGGGACCATCTCTTTAAAAGGTACAGATGGGTCATTCTGATGAAGTTTCATGGAGTCTTCTGATAGCTGAGTGAGTTGAGTGGGGATTTGTATGAAAAAGACCACCTGTGGGCATATAAATATTGCATTGGAAATTTAGACCTATTAATATTTGATCTAAGTTGCTTGTGCCTGTCTTTGTGATGATGGCCAGCTAGGATCCCCTGCTGACTTCAGAAGCGTCTTCGGCTTGGGAAATAATAATGCTTGTGTAATATACTTAACTGGTGCTCTTCCTGCATCACTTCTGTGAATTTAGCTCAAAAGGTCTTATACATGAGGGGACTGAGGACCACTGAGCAGTTGTTAATTTAAGATTGTACTGAACATCCTAGAGGCAGGCAGCTCTCAGCTCTCTGACTTCAGCCCTTGGCTTCCTTCCTTGCCCTTATGGCAGCAGCCTTCCACACCTTCCTTTCCTCCACATACCAAAACCCACTGCCATCTACTTGATTCTGACTCACAGAGACCCTGTAGGGCAGAGAAGAGCTGCCCCATAGAGTTTCTGAGGAGCACCTGGAGGATTGGAACGGCCAGCCTTCTGTTTAGCAGCTGTGATGCTTAATCACTATACCACCAGGCTTTCCTTCCTCCACATGAAGGGCTTAAATCTCTTCATTTTTGATGATGGTTCAGCTAACCCAAGGCTCAGTTCTTTCAGCTGTAAAATAAGGAAAGTTGGCAAACCTTTCTCCAGTTACTGAACCTTGCAATGAAATAATCTGAGTAACCTTTCATTAAAAAAAAAAAAACAGTTGCTGTGGAGTGAGTGCCTACTCTTAGCTACTCCATGTGTGTCATGTGTACTCCATAGCATTTTCAATCACTGATTTTTCAGATGTAGATCACCAGGCCTTTCTTCCGAGGTACCCCTGGGTAGACTTGAACCTGCAGCCTTTTGGTTAGCAGCCAAGCACATGTTAACTGTTTGCACTAACCAAGCATTGCAGCACTTCATTAGCCTGGTGATTTCTGTCTTTTAAAGCACTCAAAATCGAAGGTGTTTTGGGAACATGAAGGGGAGACTAAGTCCAAATATACTGTGCCCTCTGGCTGTTTTTGCTGGAGTGTCTTTTAAGAAGTCGTCATGCCCTGCCTCACTTAAGGAGCTAGAGTGGAATGAATTGGTGTTTTGGGAGCTATCTGTGGTTTGCACTTGTTTACAATAATTTTCATAGTGGAGAGCTGAAAACTAGTGATCTGTTGTCAAGGTGTATTGTGGGGGCTGAGAATGCTGGCTCTTAACCTTGCCTTTGGTGAGCTGCCTTGGGATGATTGCTTCCTCCTCCCAGACATGCTTCCTTCTGCTGCTGCTCCCAGGTGAGACCTTCAGCTCCTCTTCTCACCTTAACGTCTCCTGCTTTGGGGGCATGTGTTCTGTGGCTCTGACGTAGGCGAATTTGGCTTGCTGTTCTCTTAAACTGGTGCTGTCCTTCACTTGCATGGCTAATTGAGTATATACTATTCAGCTGAACTGGGGGCTAAATAGGAATTGGTGTTGATGACTTACAGGGTTGCTGTGAGTTGGAACAAACTCAACCACCACCACCAGTTCTTTGGGGGCCGTGATCGTTTATTGGTGAAATTATCACTTCCACGGAGGAGACTCCACCGGTGCAACTTACATGCAGCCACCAGTGTGGAGGTTTGCTTGTTGCTGTGATGCAGAACAGCAGCTTCTACACTAAGCCAGACTAGAAAGAAAGGCCTGGTGATCTGCTTCTCAAAAACCAACCAGGGTACACTATATGGATTACACTAGTTTGATCTTGTATATGGTGATTCCATGAGCTGGGGAGTGACTTGATGGCAGCTAACAGCAACAACCACTTAACTCTCGTACCTTTTTTCTCTTTTAAATCTGTGTTCCCTTGATTGTGTGAATGGAGAAATTAGGGGGAAGGAGTGGTAGCTTGTATATCTACAAGTGGTATTGCAAAGAGTTCTTCTGTTCAATTTGTCTTATAATTGGACTATATCATTGTGGATTGGCATTGATTCTATGTGTAAGGTGCAAACAGGCATTAAGAAGTTCTTGCTTGTAGGTAAAAACCTACCTTGCAAGTATACACCTAGTACGTTTGAAGGACACCCGCTAATGGCCATTTTGAAAGTCTGCCTATATGAGACTCCAGTCACAGGAAGGCTTGTGTATCTTTTATTTGTTTACTTATATATATTTTTTTACAAAAATTCACTTTAGAACAATTGAGTACAAGAATATTTCAAGTTCATTAAATATGTGTATACCTATATGTATATTAAAGAATATTTTACTGTGTTTTGGGTGAAAGTTTACACACCAAATTAGTTTAACATTAAAAAATGTATACGTAAATTATTTTGTGACATTGCTTGCAATCCCTGCAATGTATCAACACCTGCACCCTTTCCCTTTACAGCCCTGGTTTTCTGTGTCCCTTTGTCCAAGGCCCTTCTTTCTTGTAACTTCATTTTGGGGTAAATGTTGACCAGTTGTTCTCACAATTGATTGGGTAAGGGAGAACTGTACTTCTGGGTGATCGTGTTTACTTTATAAGCCAATCTGTTATTTGAGTGAAAAGTGACCACTCGGAGTGGCTTCGTTTCTAAATTTAAAGGGTGATAGTCTCGGGGGTTCCTATATAGTCTTGGTCCAGTAAATCTGGCCTGTTTTAGGAATTAGAGTTTTGTTCCACCGTTTTCTCCCATTCTCTCTGGGACCTTACATCGTGGTGGTGGTCAGAGTGGTTAGTAGCCAAGTACCACCTTGTTCTTCTGGTCTCTGGCTAGATGAGACCTTGGTTCATGTGGGCTGTTTGTCCTGTGAACTGGTTTCCTTGATTTCTGTTTTGTTTCAGATGACTAGAGACTAATAGTTATGTTTTAGATGACCACTCACAAGCTTTTAAGACTTAGATGCTGCTTACCAAACTAGGATGGAGAAAATTATTTTTATGCACTGTGTCGCTGGTTGACTGTGTTGCCCTCCAAGATTATGTTCACAATAAACTGGTCCCAGGAGATGTTTGATTATAGCTAGGAAGTGTCTGTGACTGTGCCCCCTTTGTGCTTTGTTGTATGTCTTAATATATAACCAGCACATGGGAAATGCTGGTGGCATAATGGGTAAGGACTATGTCTGCCATCCAAAAGGTTGTCCGTGGAGTCCACAGGTGCTTCTTGGAAACTCTGTGAGGCAGTTCTGCTCCTACCTATGTAACAACGTACTTTTTTTTTGATTGTTACTGCTGTTGCTACATGTTAAGACATTGTGTTAAGACAATGTGTTAAGACATTTGTCGTAATTGTCCTTTATTCTTGTGTGCTTCTCAGTGTCTCCCTTTACCTTGGTCGAGTTGTGCTGACTTCCCTGTGTTGTTTGTTGCCTTTCCTTGCACCAGAAATAACACGGGTCTGTTATCTGTCACGTGATTCCCTCTCCCGTCTCTGGTAACCTTCAAAGAATGTTGCTCTCTGTGTATATTCCTGCTCTTCATTTTCTGTAGAAGCGAGACCGTACAATATCTATCCTTTTGTGATTGACTTACGTTGCTTAGCATAGAGTCCTGTAAGGGGCCCTGGTGGCACTGTGGTTAAAAGCTTGTGAAAGGTTGGCATTTGAAACGCACCAGCCATTCTGCAGGAGACAGATGTGCTTCTGTAAATGTCACAGGCTGGAAACCCTTTTGGGAAGTTCTGCTGTGTCCTGTAAGATCTCTGTGAATCAGAACTTGACTGCAGTGGGTAATGTTCTCCAGATTCATCCATGTTCTAAAGTGTTTGTCAGACTCATCATTATTCTTGATAGTTGTGTGGTATTCCAGTGTACCTTTCTACCGTAATATCTTGATCCATTCCTCTGTTCACATGCATTTAGGTTGTTTCCATTCTTGTGTTATTGTGAATATTGATGCAATGAACATAGGTGTGTGTATGTCTGTTTATGTCACTGTCTCGTATATGGATCTAGGGTTAGGATTGCTAGCTCACTAGAAATATTTATATTGCTAGCTTTTTAAGGAAGCACCATACTGTTTTCGTTAGTGGCTATACCATTTTACAGTCCTATCAGTAGTGTGTGTGAGTTCTAATCTCCCCCAAACCTCACCAGCCTTTGTTGTTTTCTAATTTTTTGATCATTACCATTTATGGAGGTGTGAGATGGTATCTCATTCTAGTTTTGATTTGCATCTCTGACGTCTGATGATCACAAGCATCTATTCATTTTAACCATCTGATGTCCTCTGGTGAAATGCCTGTTCTTATGCTTTGCCCATTTTTTAATTGTATTATTTGTCTTTTTGCTCTTGAGTTGTTAAATTTTTCTATGTATTGTTTTAGAGATTGGACTCTTACCAGATTGTTGTTGCCAAAGATTTTTTCCCCCTAGTGTATAGGTTCTGTTTTCTTGTTTGGTGGAGTCTTTTGATAAGCATAAATATTTATTTTTTTAGGAGGTCCTATTTACCTTTCTCTTTTGTTGTTTGTGCATTTGTAGTTGTGTTTCATAGATTATTAATGCCCCAGATCAGGTCCCCTAGTTTTGTCCGTATGTTATCTTCCAGAACTTCATAATTTTAGCTTTTACATTTAGCTCCTTAATCCATTTTGTGTTAGTTTTCATGCGTGGTGTGAGGTATGGATTCTGTTTCAGTTTTTGCAAATGTATATGTTTTGCCAGTACAATTTGCTAAAGAGACTGTTCTCTTCCCTGTTGAATGAACTGGGACCATGTGTCTAAGATAAGCTGCTCATTGATGGGTGGATTTCACTGGGCTATGTGTCTGTCAGTGAACCAGTACCAAGTTGTTTTGATTCCTGTAGCTGTAGAATAAGTTTTGAGATGGGGAAGTGTGAGGCCTCTTGCTTCAGTATTACTTTGACTATTTGAGATCTCTTTCCATACAAAGTTAGTGATTAGTTTTTCATCCCATTAAAGAACATTGTTGGGATTTGAACTGGAATTGCATTAGATCTCTAGGTCACTTGTGGTAGTATTGGCATTTTCACGGTGTTGAGTATTCTGGTCCATGAGTACGGAATGTTTTTCCTTTTATGTAGATTTCTTTTTCGTTTTTTGCAGTAGTGTTTAGTGGTTTTTCACATCCTTGGTCAGATTTAATCCTAGGTAGTTTACCCTTTAAAGGGCTGTTGTAAATGGCATTACTTTCTCGGTTTCCTTTTTAGAGTTTTCCTTGTTAGTGTAGAGGAACCGATCTGATTTTTGCATGTTGGTCTTAATACCCTCCACTTACCCACTATACCATACCCACTACCATCAACTTGATTCTGACTCATAGTAACTCGATAAAACAGACTAGAACTGCTTCAAAGGATCTCCGAGGAGCACCTGGTGACCAGTTACTGAATCCTGTTAGGTCTAGTGGCTTTCTTGTGGTATTTCTGGGATTTTATTTGTATAGGATTATATTGTCTCCAAATAAGGATCCTTCTACTTCTTCCTTTCCAGTTTGAGTGTACTTTGTTTCCTGTTCATGTCTAATTGCTGTGGGTAGGACTTCTAGTACAGGATTGAGTAAAAGGGGTGATGGCAAACATCCTTGTTTTCCTTCTGGTCTCAAGGAGAAAGCTCTGAGGCTTTTGCCATCAAGAATAATGTTGGTTGTTTGGCATATGTGACCTTAACTTTGTTGAGGAATTTCCCTTTTATTCCTTTTTCACCAGGAGGTTTTTTCAGTCAGGAAAGGGTATTGGATTTTATCAGATGCCTTTTTTTTGCATTGTCTGCGATGGTCTTCTGAGGCTTTGCTTTATTTATGTGGTGACTTACATTTTCTAGTGTTGAACCACTCTTGCGTACCGTTATGAATCCCACCTAATCATGATGTATTATTTTTTGATACGTTGTGGTATTGTGTTGGCTAGAATTTTGTTGAAAATTTTTGCGTCTGTATTCATGAAGAGTAGTGGTCTGCAGTTTTCCTTTTTTTGTGATGTCTTTATGTAGCGTTGGTAATAGAGTGATGCTGGCTTCATTGAGTAAGTTTGGGAGTATTCCTTCTGTTTCTGTGTTTTGGAAGAGTTTGAGTAGAATTGGTGTCAACTTTTCTGTGAAATTCTGTAGTGAAGCCCTCTGGACCAGGGCTTTTTTGTTGTTGGTGTTGGCAGTGTTTTGATGATGCCTTCAGTCCTTTGTTTTGAATCTGTGTATGTTTTCCACTTCTGAGGTAGTGGTTAAGAGTTATGGCAAGCTATGGCTGCTAACAAGAAGGCTGGCAGTTCTGTTCTACCAGCTAGTCCTTGGAAACCCTATGGGACAGTTCTACCACGTTGTAGGGTGGCTGTAATTTGGAATTAACTCTGTGACAGTGGGTTTGGTTTGTTTTATTTGAGTAAGTTTAGGTAGGAAGTGAGTTTTTAGGAACTTGGTTTATTTTTATAGGTAAAACTCTACATTTAAGGAATAAAGAGGTACCTTCTATTTCTTTCCTGCTTTTGCTGTCAGAAAAGACTGAATTTATCAGTCTCTGATATTTCAAAGAAATTCCTCGTTAATGTATGGGAAACATGGATTTGTCCAGAGCAGCTTATAAGTGAAACTGTGTGACTGCGACTCCTTAACTACTGCAGGCTTGTGTTTTCTTGCTGTAGAGGTCTTGGACACCATGCTGGGATGGGCGTTGCAACCTATAGCACCAGACAAGGCCATTGAGTGGCATTTACTTGCAAGAAGGAATAAATAGAATTGAAAGTCAGGAGCCTGGTGGGAGGAAAGGAGGCGGAGGGAGTGGAGATTGAAGGCATCCGAAGACTCTGTGGTCCTGCCCGGCTCCTCGGGGTTAAAGGCTCACTCCAGAGCAGGGCAGCTGGTGGGCCCCAGTCTGTTGTGAAGTGTGCTGACTAATTGGTTTCTGCAAGTAGATTGGGTAGGGAGCCCTGGTGGTGCAGCGGTTAAGTGCTCGACCGTTAACAGAGAAATCGATGATTCAGATCTACCAGCCATTCAAACAGGAGAAAAGACCCAGCAGTCTTCTTCTGTGAAGATTTACAGCTTTGAAAACTTATAGGGCAGTTCTAGTCTGTCATACAGGATCGCTGTAAATAGGTATGGACTCAGTGGCACACAGCAACAACAACAACAACAACTTACAGCAACAAATTGCTTCTGTAGAGATTGCAGCCTAGGAAACCCTATAGTATAGTTGTACTCCATCATACAGGGTTGTTACAAGTCAGAATTGATTTGACAGCATGCACCAAGAATTAGCTAAGATACCAGTGTATTAATTATTGACTCACTTAAAAGATGAGCTGATTCCAGGTCATTACTCTAAGACGACATCCAGCTCACCCAGTGGCATTTGAGAGGCTTTCATGAGGGAGAGAGAAAGGAGTGGAATTACAAGCACCTGTGCCAGGAGTAGTGGCTCCCAACAGCTTGTCTCATCTGGAGAGTGCCTGTTAGTGAGCAGCTGATACTGATAGTCTGTTAATTTGGTGTGATTATAAGTAATTTTCCAGTGTTTTAGAAAGCAGTTTGTAAACATCTGAGTATTTTCTATAAATGTGTACCATGTGTGTAAATTTGCCCTGTTTGGTGAATTAGACACAGTTGAGAATCACTGAGCTACATAACACAGTTCTGTGTGGGACATGATTTACATTTCTAGTATTGCCTTTGTGCTTGCTGTGTCATAAAATAAATGCATGTGCAGACGTCAGTGCTCATCTGCTATTCTCCTTTTCTGTGGTTCTTAGCATCCATGAGGAGAAACAGGGAAACTTGGAGGTGGTCTTTCAGTGACGTCTTCAGTTCATACTGAAACCATGTCCCGCACCTGCTAGAAAAAAAAGGCCTCTAGATCAAGTGCTTCTTCAACTGTAATGGCCACGGAATCCCCTGGGGAGGTTGCTGCAAGGGAGCTTCTGGTTCAGTGGGTCTGAGATGGGCCTGAGATTCTGCATTTCTTAGAGGCTACCAGGTGATGCTGGTTCTTCTGGTCTCTGCAGCCTACTTGGAGTAGCCAAGTTTTAGACAGGAATACTGAAGGCACTTTTCTGTCTGATTTTGCTAGAAGAGACTCGTTCTGTCTATGGGAGGTTTGTGTAAGCAGAATCCCAAACAGCAGCTATTGGCAAAAAAGGAAATTGGACTCTTTTTGTACTGTGTTTCCCTCCCTTGAGATTTTTCTGCGTGTTTGTTTTCATTTTTGCCCCCTGGCAGTAGGCAACATGCTTAATAATGGGGCTGTTTAAAAATCCCAAATTGCACAGTGTGCTAAGTTCTATTCTCGTTTTTTTTCACTAAGTGCTTTTGGGAATTGCAGCAATTCTGGCCTCTGATGAAATGGTTAACCCCTAGCACTTAGGAAGCAGGCATGAATGTGGCTGGAATGGAGGAGACAGGGAGACTTTGAGAGTTAAGAGGGCTTCAGGAACAAATAACAGAGTCTTTGACGGACATGGGGTTAAGCAATAAAGTCATTTAATTATATCCTGTAATGAGAAGTTTGGGGTATTCCTTTTCTGGGTTGACACAGAGGCCATGGGGTGTTTCAGAGGTCACAGGCTCTTTTCTGTTTTCTGTTCTGTATCCTCAGTGTGTTGAGCAGCACCTGTCCTCAGGTTGCTGTGCTCCTAGCATGGCAACCTCATGTGACAGTGTCTCAGGAGGGAGTGGGAGAGTCAGACAGCCGACTACTGGTCTGTCAGTTCTATTGTAGAGGTTTGCATGTTGCTGTGATGCTGGCAGCTATGTGACCAGTACTTCAAATGCCAGCAGAGTCACCCATGCTGGACAAGTTCCAGTGGATCTTCCAGACTAAGACTGCAAAGAAAGACCTGGTGATCTACTCTTGAAAGTTAACCAGTGAAAACAAAACATTGTCTGACTTGGTTTGGACATGTCTTCAGAAGAGATCGGTTGCTGGAGGACAGCTTCATACTTGGGGACACAGAGGGCCAGCCAAGGTGAAGGAGACCCTCAGTGAGACGGATAGGCCCCATGGCAGCAGCACTGGACTTGCACACACCAGGGTTCTCAGGGTGATGCAGGACTGGGCAGCATTTCATTCTGTTGTGTATAAGGTCACTGTGAGTCGAAGTAAACTTAAGGGCAGCTGTCTCTCTAACTTACTGAGGAGGGGAAGCTTCCCCAGAAGAGGCTACATAGTAGTCACTTTAGGTCCCGTGTGCCAGGACTAGGGCAACCCTCAGACCACTCGCTGGTAAAGAGGAGCAAAGCACCATGATGGGTTTAATTCAGTAGAATTAATCCCGGAAACCTGGCAGGCAAAATAGGGAATCTTTCAGAGAAGAAAGGGGTGTGCTGGGTGAGCCATCAACAGTGCATATTCCAGTGACTACAGTTACTGAGACCCTGCTGTATTCTAAGCATGCCAGTGTCTAGCTAGGCAAACCCTTGCTCCAAGAAGTCAAGTAGGTTAGCAAGGAGTCTGCTTGGCCTCACTCTGGCCTATGATCCTGACGTCCCTCCTGAGTGTGGAATTGTGGCTTCTACACCCTCCTTTTTGTGTCTCCCCTTGCTGTTCCTTCTCGTCAATTTCAGGGGAACGTTGGTGGGATGCTAACTGGAAGGGCTGTGACTCTGGGGTATGCCTGTGAACTGGGCCACGTATACCACATCAAGTGGATACCTTCTTGGTGTTTACCTTCTTGGTAGTGATGATCACATTCGTGGAACAATGTCGTATCACTGTTAGAATACTGAAAAAACCACGTATAGAAGCATAAATGGCATTATCTCAAGAAAGGATGTGTCTAGTGAGTGTTGGCAGCTGCTGGCAGCTGCTGTCTGAGATGTTGTGGCCCCCTGACTTGAGTCTCCTGGGCTCTGCTCCTTTCTTGAGTGCTGAGTTCAGCTGAGCGTGGCACAAGCACCCAGAGGTGTGTTGCCCGTGCTCTCTCCAAGGTGGCTGTGCACCCTGTCTCTCCTGCCATGGTTTGCAGGATTCCCAGCAGGCAGGACAGGATGACCCTCCCCTATTTGCACTCAGACTTGGCTGTTAGTGGTAAGAGGTCTGAGGGTACCCTGACACTGGCAAAGCTCCAGGAGAGTGACACGTTGCTTCTATTTAATTTAAAACCAAAATAAACAGAAAAGGTGACAGACTAAGACTGGGTTTAATTATACATTAAAAACACAAAATTGAGAAACTGCAATTGGATCAGTTAGAAGGCTTTTAAAAGCTTTTTGCTGAAGTATGTGATAAATTGATATGCATTATAATGAGAAGGAAAAAATACTGCAAGTTACATGTACATGACAAATTGGAGCCAGGGGTGGGCTTCTTTGGTCTTCACATGCCTTAGAAAGGGAGAGGTTTTAAGTAGAGCATGATATTATCAGAACTGCACGTCAGGAAGAGTCATAGGATGGAGTAAGTAGGAGGGCTTGGGTTAGAAGAGGTTTTGCCTCTGATTCTGTAACCATTACAACTACAACTTTCCATGTTCTTCTTTCATTTTCTCACTTAGAAAATCAGGGGGTAGGCGGGCACGCAGAGAATGATGTTGTTAGCTCTGATTGTAATATACTGGACGTTAACATATTTCTTCTACTTATGTCCTTTAGGTCATGTAATAGTCACTGTGTTTAATATTCACATTTCCCCATGTTATCTCTCAATGAGCGGCCAGGATTGTACCTAAGTCAAAGCCCATGAGCCTGTGAGCCCTGTGATATTTGAATACCCAGCAAGCACACTGCGGAATATACCCCAAATTTGCTGAATATTGGTATTGGTGTAGTGGTTAAGTGCTACTCTTGCTAACCAATAGGTCAGCAGTTCGAATCTGCCAGGCGCTCCTTGGAAACTCTATGAAGTAGTTCTGCTTTGTCCTGTGAGGTCTCTGAGTTGGAATAGACTCACTGGCAGTGGGTTTGGTTGGTTTTCTACCACTGACGTGTTCTATAATATAAAAACAATGTAAAAAGGAGCCAAGTGAATTATTTTTTAAAAAAACTTTCTATAATCTTCTAACAAAATTTAGAAAATATTGGCTTCTATTTTGTACCCATGATTACATTGTTTGCATAATTTTAATCCTAAGGTATATGATATAAATGAAGCTTGTTCATTCATTGGGATTCAGGAAGGCTGAGTGCTGGCAGCCCTGGGAATGTTGCTGTTTGTTTAGAAGTACATTTCAGTTGTGCTGGTAAAGTCTTGAGAGCCTCTTATGAGAAAAAACAAAAACAAAACAAAACAAAAACAACTTGGAATCAAACCAGTTTTTGCAGGGATTGATTTTGATGATATAAATATGACATTGAGGATTAACCGGAGAACCTCAAACTAGTTTTTCTGTGTTGGGTAATCACAATGTGATCTTTACTCAAGGAAGAGCTTAGAGACTGTGAGATGCTAACCCCATTAGTCCATTTTGCTGTCTTTTCAGTTAAGAAAAAGACTTTGAATTTCCCAGAGGAGACAGGGAGGCTAAGCCATTCCCCCCGCTGGGAAGGCTCACTGACTTGCTGTGTGTCCTTTGGCAAGTCATTTACCTCATTTTACGTCCTCCCCTTTTTTGAAAAACAAAACGAAACAGAACACGTTATCCACTAAAACCATCAGGTTTTCTTAAGATTTGGTCTAATCCTTTCCAGAATCTCTGTTCGGGTACAGGCTCTGTGATGTCACTCTGAGTTACAGTTGTCACCTCCGTAGCATCTAATATTTTTCTCCTTTTCTGAACACCCTTGCGTGAACACTAGTTAGCTGCCATCAAGTTGACTTCCGACTCATGGCAGCCCTGAGCGCAAAGAAACAGAATGGCACCTGGTCCTGTGCCATTCCTGATAGGTTGTGGATCGGACTTTGAGGATCATGGCGGATTTTCAGAAGTAGATTGCCAGGCCTCTCTTCCTAGTCCTAGTCCTAGTCGCAGCTCCCTGAAAGCTCTTCAGTGTCGTAGCAGCATGCAAGCCTCCACTTACAGATGGACAGGTGGTTCCAGTATCTGAGTGGCATTGGCCAGGAGTTGAACTTAGGTCTCCCTCACGGTATGTGAGAATTCTACCACTGAACATCTGTGGCCATTCCTCCATGTTTCCTTTTCCCCAGTTTTCTTGAAAGAGTATAAAAGTAGTCCTGGTTGCTAACTGAATCAGTTACAGATTCCTTTACTCGATCTTCAGGCTTGTCTATAGCTGGGCCCTCAACAATCTTGGGGCTTCTCAGCGTTTTTACATCATGACCTCTGGCGAAAAGAGACTGCTTATAGCAAGAGACTCCCAGGGCTTCCTGAAGTTTGGGGGCTCATGCTGCCTTAGGCACCCTGCAGCCAGTCACTTGAGATCTGAAGGAGTCATTATCTCTTGTAACTCATTTTCAAAATAATTTAGGTAGCTCTGCATCAGGTTTGGAAACGCTGTGGCATAATGGTTAAATACTGTGTGTGCTAATCAAAAAAGTCAGGAGTTCGAATCTGGCAAGTGCTCCTTGGAAACCTTACAGAGCAGTTCTCCATCTTACAGGCTTGCTGTGAGTTGGAATCAACCTGACGGCAGTGGGTTTTTGGTTGGATACTAGGTTTTATTACTCTCTAGCCAAATGTTGGAAACCCTGGTGGCATAGTGGTTTTGTGCTGCTAACTGAAAGGTCAGTAGTTTGAATCTACCACATGCTTCTTGGACACTGTGTGGATCTGTTCTCTTAGGTCCTATAGGGTTGCTGTGAGCTAGAATTGACTCGACAGCAGTAGGTTTGTTTTATCCAAATATTGAATTCACCTTGGCCAGCTTTTTAGGCATAACTCAGGTTTTTTTTCCATAGGTAATCATAGGTGCTGAAGAAGTTTGAGGTATGAGAAAGTTGACCATTCACCCTTGGCCTCACTCTTAGGTTATCAGGAGGGCAAGTTCCAGACTAAAGTTTGCCATTCATTGGCAAGCAGTCTCTCAAACTGTTCTCACAGTCTGTTCTAGAGACTCAAGGAAATTCCTATTCTCTGTCCTGTTAGGTGGATGAAAAATGAACTTGAGGCAGACATGCTAAGGTTCTCAATGCAGTTTTCTTTAATCCAGGTACTTTGGCATCATAAATCTTACTAAAGGTGGAACTAGTTAGGGATTTAGCCTACACATTGTGTCTGGTTGTATTCTTTTATCTATTCATGCAAGGATGAATCTAAATTATTATAGCCAGTGTCTGTGTCCCAAATACCTTTACTTTTACCAGTGAAAGCCCATTTCAAACGTATCATGCCTGTTAACAGGTCACTGCTTTCCCTAATAATAATCTCTTTGCATATTCAACTGGCTTATACTTACCCATACTTAGATACAGGCAGCAGAAATACTTCTAGCAGCTGCCTCTGGCATCCTGAGTCAAATGGCATCCGTATCCCCCAGCACTGAGTATTCTGGGTTAGAATGGTAGCTGACCAACCTGGTGTTCATATCACAAGCATCATACCACATTGTATGTGATGAAGTATTAAGGTAAGTTTTAAACATAATAGTAACAGTTGAAAGACAAATGGCTTGCAGACTAAATCAGGCTGGTAGAATTGCTTTATTTTGCCTTTTCAGCTTTTTCTTTTTATGAGATTTGTTTCCAGGGAGTGGTGGGGGTGGAAAAGAGAGAGAGCGAGCTTTTCCGTAAAGGTCCGGATCTTTGACTTCTTTGGGAAAACTGGGAGATCCAGCAACACCAGGTCCACATTCCTCTGCTGTTTGTCTTCTCCAGCTAAGTAGCAGAAGCCTCCTTGAGACCAGGGGTGGGTGAGAGGATATGGAGAAAGGACTCCCCGGCTCAACATGAAGCCCAGGGCGCCTTAGTGTCTCCCAACACTATGACGAAATGTCATTTCCCCTTTATTACTGAGAGTGTGGTTTTCAGGACCTTCTTCCCTGCTTTGTATTTCTGCCTGACCCTTGTAGGTATTTGAGTTTTTGACCCTTGCAGTAGTCGGACCGGTTTTTTTTTTTTCCTTAGTTCAATGCTTGTGCTTTGCTCATACCATCTCTTTGGAATGTCTCTTGCTGATCCAAACCTGAGCCTCATCTTCAAGGCCAGGTCCAAGGCCCGCTTTCATGACCACTACTTAGGAAACCCTGGTTGCATACTCACCTGCTCAACAAGAAGTTGGCAGTTCGAATCTACCAGGCACTCCTTGGAAACCATATGGAACAGTTCTGCTCTGTCTTGTAGGGCCACTATGAGTTGGAATTAACTCAACAGCTGTGGGTTTGGTTTGGGATTTAGAGTGGCATGGTGGTTAAGCGCTGTGTCTGCTAACTGAAAGGTAGGTGGCTCATATCCACCAGGTGCGCCTTAGAATGTTTATGGGGCAGTTCTACTGTGATTTATAAGTCACTATGAGTCAGAATCAACTCACTGGCAGTGGCTTTGGCTACTTCCTCTGTGCCTACACAGACAGCCTGGCATTGGATGTTGTATGTTGTTACATTGTTCATTGTTTCATGTCTTTTCCCTCCTAGATTGTAATATCTTTGAGATCAGGAAATGTTCTCTTTCTCATATTTCATAAATACTGCTGTTGAAAGGTCACCTTAACCCAGTTAACTCCTTTGTTAATAAGCACTGTTTATTACTAGCTTATTGATGCACATAACAGTTATTGTAAAGAATATTTAGACATGGTAAAAAAGAGAGTGTTATAAATATGACAGTCATATAAAGGTAGGCTTAAACAAGAAGCCTGGTGAGGAGAGCCAGGGCCAGAGAGGGCCAGTACTTTCTGGACTGACACAGTTGTAGAATAGCCTCAGTGTTCTCCTAACCTCCGTCATAACCCTGCCCCTGCCAGTTAGGCTCTGTTATTTTCTGGTGAATTCACGTATTCCCCAAATTAGATAACAATACCTCAAAACCCTGCAGAACCTCCTTAAGGTTTGACATTCACGTATCAGAATAAGACCATTTTCAGAGTTCCTTAATCATATACCACAAATTGGGTGAAAGTAGTGGGTGCACAGCAAACTAACCATGCCCTAACCCTGGCAGTGTAGTGGGATAAGTGCTATGTCTGCTAACCCAAAAATGAGCAGTTTGAGTCCACCAGTTGGAAACTCTATGGGGCAGATTCCATGAATTGGAATCAGCGTGATGGCAGTGCCTTTGGCTTTGGCTAGCTCAGAAATGGAGTCCCTGGTTGGCACAGACAGTTAAGCAATCCACTCTACTAAGTGAAAGACTGGCATTTAGAACCCACCAAGGGGTGCCTCAGAAGACAGCCTTGGTGATCTGCTTCCAAAAGGTCACAGCCCTGAAGACTTGATGGAGCAGTTCTGCTCTGTACACATCCAGTCACCAGCAGTGATTCTATGGGAACTAACACAACTAACAAGAACTTCAAAGCAGGCCGTGCAAAAGCCCCAAGGCACCAAGAGTCCCAATGCCAGAGATGCTTTAGTCCTGTAGTGAGGACATGCAGAATATCCTCTGCTAACTGCCCTACCCCTAACAGCAGAGAGGCTTGGAGGTGAAAAGGTGTTACTCACGATCATGACTCTTAACTTGCAGGATCAAAGAAAACAAACCTGAAGGCTAGCTTAGGATCTTCATTGTACCATGTTCTCTTTTAAGCCAGGGGATTTGTGGTTCGTTCTAACATCTGAGCAGTATCTTTCCACATCCAAAGAAGCCCTGGTGGCACAGTGGTTAAGTCCTGGTGTGCAAACTGAAAGACTGAATTGTCTAGCCACTCTGTGGGAGAAAGATGTCTGCTTCTGTAATGATTTATAACAGCGGGAGCTTTCTGGGCTGTTCTGCTCCACCCTATGGGATCGCTATGAGTAGGAATTGACTCGACGGCAGTGGTTCTCTCTCCACGCCACTTCCTTCTCAAGCCTCTGGGGCAACGGGACAGGGTTCCTGGCCTGTGTCTGTAGTTGCAGGGTAGTGTTTAGTGGGGTTTCATGCTCAGCTGTCTCTGCCATACATTTCTTATTAATTTTTGAACAAGGAGGCCCACATTTTCAATTTGCCCTGGGTCTACAAATCATCGTGCTGGCCCTGTCTAACAGTAGGGGGAGTTTAGTGAAGCTATAGCATTAATTCAGTAAAATCTGTATTGAGTACTCCTTCATTGGGTGTGCCTCTTACATTTATATTCTTCAGCAGGGAACCCATACCTGAATGCAAACTGCCTGTTCTAGGACTCAACTCAAAAATCCCACTTACTGATACTCACCACCCTCTCCCCATTATCTCTCTCTGTCTCATTTCCTGGCCGTTTCAGGCCGGCTCCATTCTCACTCTATCGGTCTCTCTCTTCCTGCTTGCTGTGAGTCAGAATCAGCTCAGTGTCAGTGGGTCTGGTGATGGTGTATCCAGTCTAGTAGCAAACCCTGTTGGCTTTGTCATCAACATACAGGGACCGGATTTTTAGCCCTCTTCCACTCCTGCCACCTGGTCACTCTGGTAGCAGTCTGCTAAGTGGTGTTCAGTCCTTGCCATCTGTAGTACAGCAGCGCAGTCAGGTTGTCATTGCTCTGCTCACAGTCCTTTGGTGACTTTCCGTCTCAGCGTGGAAGTCACAGAGCTTACCTAATGGGCCCTGCCCCTGTGGAGCACACCACCGTGTCTTTGACTTGTACCCTCCTCTCACCTCCTGCTCCCTCTTGCCTTCCTCTTCTTCAGTCATGGTACATACTTGGTGCCTTTGGACATGCTGTGTCTTCTGCTCAGATGCTTGTCCTACGGACATCGGTATGATCTGCTCCCTTCTCTTCAGGTCTCCCTCTGTGAGGATATCCCGACCAGTTTAACACAGCGGTACCCTGAGTCCCGTGCCTCCCACACCTCCTTCCCTCCTTTGTTTCTCCCCATGCGATGCATTGCCATCGAGCTTGATTATTGATTATGCTTCTTTTGCCCTAAAAAGTGAATCTCCCATTAAAAGAATTTCTGTATTTTTTTCACTGTCAGGTCCCCAGCATGTGGAACAATGATTGACACAGAACTGCTAAAATAAATGAACACTGTGTGCCGAGTACCAGGACAGGGAGGACGGTCACTAAGACCTTGCCCTTGCACCCCAGACAGGTGTCACAGGGCTTGTGTTGCACTGCTGAGCGTGAGCATAGTGCACACCCCGTCACGTGCAAGTCAGGAAGGCTTGTCTGTCGTGGCTTTCAGGGGACAGGAGCACCAAGGTGAGGTGACAGTCACACCGAGTTCTGGAGACTGAGTCCTTCTACAAGGGAAGGGGACCATGTGCCGGATGACAGAGCACCATGTGCAAACACAAATGGGACGAGAGAGAGGATGGTGGTGGAGTCGGGATAAACAGCAAGCAGCTCATTTCGTGGAGGTTCCTGGGTGGTGCACATGGTTGGCTTTCAGCTACTAACCTAAAGGTTGGCAGCTGGAACTCTGTCGTGCCACGGCAGAAAGCCTTGACGGTCTTATTTTGTGACGATTACAGCCAAGAAAACATGGTGGGTCTGCTCTGCATCAGCTCTGCATGCATCAGAATCCACTCCAAGGCAGTAGGTTTGGTTTTATGTCTAGTTTTTGGTGCCAGAATGGACCTTCAGGTTCAATTCCTGGCCTGTGTACCTCACGTGCAGCCCCTGCTCACCTGTCACGGAGGCCTGTGTGTTGTTGTGGTGTTGAATGGGTTTCAGCAGAGTTTCTGGACTGTGGTGGACTAAGGAGAAAGGCCTGGTGCTCTGCTTCTGAAAAATCAACCATTGAAAGCCCTGGGGATCCAGCAGATCTGCAGCTGATCATGCTGGTGATGCTGTGTCTCATTTTATTGCGCAAGAGCCGCCTTGGGACGTGGCCAGCATGACAGCAGCTAACAACAGTGGTTTATTTAGTAGGACTGGAGCTCAGGTCTGAACTTGGGAGCAGTGATGGATAGACAGAAAGGGGAGTCTGATTTGTGTGTCACGCTGAGACATTTGACTTTATCCCGAGGGGACAGGGAGCCATTCAAGACTTTTAAGGAGAGGGTGTCTGTACAGAGAAAGGGTCTGGCTCCTGCTGCAGGGAGGTAATGACTTAGGAGGCTGCCACAGGCATCTTGGCAAGAATGAACAGTGGCTTAACCTGAATCAGTGGCAGTGGGAAGAAGTGGATGGGTTCAGGGGATGACAGAGCCTTCTAGTCACTCAGATGACAGCGTTTTTCTGGTTTTAGAGTCAGTTATGCCCAGAGACAGGAAGATAGACTGGCTAACTTGATGTGTCACTTTGATTTGTGTTGCCAGAGAAGTGTCTGTGGTTTCTGACCCAGAGTTTCTGGCTCCATTCCCTTTGGCTGTATCGATGTACCCTTTCGGAAAGAAGGACGCTTGATACCATTGCCGGGCTGTTACCTTGTTCTTAACTGCTGTGTGAAATCTGTCTCAACAGAACATAACAATTTTCCTAATAACACAAGCACACTTTTTACTTCGGTCAAAGTGTTCTGTTTGTCAGTACATATATTTCTGTATACCCATTAGCCATACATAGGAGCAAATAGTGTATTTAATGTGTGGTCTAAAGGATGAGTAGATGTTTGGGTTTTTGCCTTTTGGAATTTTTGTTCTGAGCTTTAAAGGCATTTAACCATCTGTTTATGACTTTTTAAGGTGAGTGTTCTAAGTGGAGGTGATGAATAAACATGTAAATTATGAAGAATATATTGAGGGGTGCTGTCAGTATGAATTGCTACTATGCGTCTTTCTTGGCTACTTGTACAGCTTTAAAAAGGTTTAACAAGCAGATAGTATTTATATGGAATTTTCATCTAAAAGTATCTATGGATTTTTATCTGGATTATATCTTTTTAGGAGGAAACTTCAGTATGCAGGGTTACTTCAACAGTGTTTCAATGAATCCATTCATTTTCAGAGCATCTTTTGTCCATATCTTCAGTTATTTACAGATGATGCATTATTTACTTAATACGATCATGTTACATTATTTTAAAAAATGGGGTGGTTAATTTACTGTGGAACTTCTTTTCAGAAATAGAAATCAAGTTTAAATTTGTATTTTTAAAAGTCTTATATTGTATTTTTCTCTAGCCAAAAAAATTCAATTTATATAATGCCTCTGAAAGAGAATGAGTTTTATCTTCCTCTACCCAAAGGGGGCGGCAAGTCATTAGTTGCAGTTCCTTCTTTCCACAAAGATTTACTTTCTGACCGAAAGATAAGATTTCAAAGAGTTGTTGAGTTGACTACATATATGCAAATTAAATTATACAGCCGTTTTCAAAATATACTTTTGTTCAGTATTAATATTCAGCCAAATCAGGTGGGTATAGCAGTTGGAGCAAAGACTTCATTCATCAGTTTTTATTGCTTTTTGCTTATAGTTGAAATTCTGTTGGGAATTGAGTAAATCTAAATGTAAGTAAAACAAAGCATCAACATATTTCAACTCAGAGATGTGGTTACCATGTTAATAAGTCACAAAATTGCATGACTGAATGTTTTATAAACCTAAAGCAAATGCTAATCTGTTTTGACCCTGGTCTGTACTTGACATTATTCTTTGGTAATTGCTGTGGTGCTGACAATCAGCAAAGGAAACCAGCAAAGCCAAGGAGAATTACAGGAGAGCAGCGTGGACAGTTTCATATTGACTGTGTGGTGTGCTGTGGCAGTTTGAGATGTTGACAGCCCTTTTCTGTGACTGTCTACCAGCTTTTCCTTGAGTTGGCTCACGTAGGTAGAGCTATACTAATCCTGACTGGCCAGCTCTTGAATTTGTTCATTTAACCCTTGATGTAAAACTGGAAGCAGAAGGGCTTGTTTTGATAATTGCAGGCGTTCCTTCTCTCCTGTCACATACAAGCATACATATTTGTAAATATGCGCTCGTGCGTCTGTCCAGTGTGCCCACGTAACTCACTGCTCCAGAAGAAGCTCCGGTGTTGTCACAGATGTTAAGAAGAGAATTATTTAAATTCTGTAAACCATTTAATCTGGGCGTATGAAAATTATCCAGAAACCCAGTGCCGGGGAAAAAAAAACACTCTTTGCTGACTAAGCTTTTCCTTTGTGTTGATGGCTGCAAATGGACAGGCCTGGACATGTTTATTTTATGTACCTGGGTTTATGGGTTGGCTGTTCAGGTTTTGGCTATGGTGTTAGAGAGTGGTATTTAGGAAGGAATACATGAATGTAAAAGGTGTTATTCTTCATTAAAAATAAAACAGCAAACGAAAGCTTGGAATGAAAGGGACTAGAAAATAGTCATCTTTTAAAAAAAGAAAACACTGCAGAGTGCTGCTAATTTTACTGCCTCCTGTGGAATTCTTATGAATGGTTTTCTTAAAATAAATCTTCACAAAAAACTAAGCTACTTTAAATTTTAGCTTTTTCTAACATGTTTATGTTCTTCTGTCAAAATGTGTTTATATTTTCATTGATATTGTAATCTAAGATCAGTTATGACTCGATTTTTTTTTTTTTTAAGTTGGAAAATCTCCATAATTTGGTATGCTGAGCTTTTGGCTCTGTGGGCTGGCTGAGCTGTTCCTGGTGTTGGTGTTCTCTGCAGTGTGGGGTGGCAGATGGTAGGACTGCCCTGGTGTACACCTGAGGGAGCTTCAGGAATGTGTTTGCAAAAATGCATTACCACTGTATGGCTTACCAGCCAGTGAAGTGTTGCAGAAGTTAGTATTTGTGACCAAAAAATCTTACGTGAATTAATGGTGAATTATGTGTGTGTATGTGTGTTCTTTTGCCCTTTCAGATTTTGGGGTAAGTGCATTCTTAGCAACAGGGGGTGATGTTACCCGGAACAAAGTAAGAAAAACTTTTGTTGGCACCCCATGTTGGATGGCCCCCGAAGTCATGGAACAGGTAAAAACATTATGATGTTTTGATTGGCACAATGCAGTAGTTTATATCATTAATATATAATCATTTCATTGAAGTCTATCATTTTAGTAAAATGTATCGTGTAACTAAGATTTAATTTCTGCTGGCGTGGACTTAACATTAACTAGTATGAAAGCTGCGAATACATAGCTGTGAATTTCCTGTGTAATACGGACTTTGTGATTTGTGAAGATGCCCACTGTGTAATTGTGTGTTCTTTCTTTCTTCCGGTTCCTGTGTTAGGTGAGAGGCTATGACTTCAAGGCCGACATGTGGAGTTTCGGAATAACTGCTATTGAATTAGCAACAGGAGCAGCGCCTTATCACAAATATCCTCCTATGAAAGTAATTACTTTTGGAAATACTATGTCTGATTTGAAGGATATCTTAAAGGAATCTGTCACCTGATTCTCAGAAATACACTCCTTTTTCTTTGAGACTTGAGAAGTAGTGGAGGGATGCAGCCAAGTTCAAAGGTGTTTGATGTTTCTTTGCAGGCAGAATAGAACAAAGGCAGTATTTCCCAGCTTTGAAGCTTGCTTTACATTTTTAGCACAGAGCTGAGGAAAGAATGTGCTCACTTGGGCTGATGGAGGTTGATCGCTGTGACAAACGCTAGTCATTATTCTTTTTGATAGCAGAACACCCTCACTTCCCCAAGGAAATCTAAAAATAGCCTGTAGCAGTATTATCTTTGCAGACGGATTTCCCCAAATTTCAAGGCTTTATTTTAATGGTTTATAACAGTTTAGCCCTGCACTCATACAGTCGTGTTGGTGACTCATTTGTAGAAATGAACCACATTGCTTTTAGGAAATATGTTTTGGATTCTGTGTTCAGGTTCTGTTAATCTCTAACCAGCTTGCATCATCGTTTCTTGGGGTTTTGCGATAGCAGTACCAGGGCTGGATTTTGTTTTGAGGATGATATGTTTGAGGGTAAAGTATAAAGATATTTTATGGATATTATGGCCCATGATTGCTTTTATTTTTCCTTAGGCGGTTTATTATAAAAA
Source organism: Heterohyrax brucei (assembly GCA_028571685.1). Classification (NCBI taxonomy): domain Eukaryota; kingdom Metazoa; phylum Chordata; class Mammalia; order Hyracoidea; family Procaviidae; genus Heterohyrax; species Heterohyrax brucei. The sequence continues at coordinate 74,748,023 of CM053146.1, read as the reverse complement.
TGTAGGAGGATTTAAAAAACAAACAAAACAAAACCTGAAAATAGAAATGTTAAATACTATTACAGATTGAAAAGAGTAGTACATTCTTAATATAGAAAATTTGGAAGTCTAAATAAGAGTAAGATCTGACTTGACGGCACTTGGCTTCGCTGAATAAGACTAAAGAAGAAAATAATTGTCACTAATTCCATCAGTCACTGAGAATCCCATTTAAAATTTTAGTGTAGTTTATTTCATTGTGTCTCTGTCTATGTATGTATGTATATATGTAACATAATTAGGTTTTAGTCTGTCTGCCTGTCTATCTATCTCTCCCTGATTTTGTTGAAAAGCTAACTTGGAGGTATAAACAATTGAAATGACCTTTTAGGAAACAACAGCACTGAAGCAGCAACCTGAGGAGTTTTTCTTCTGGCTCTTCTGGATTCTTATTACTCCTTGTTTTCTTTCTTTCCCACTTCCCTATTTTTCCCACAGGCATTCAGAGTCCCCCTAGCTGATCTCAGCCTGTGAAGCTCTGTAAGGCTTGCCTTCTGAGCTCTCTGTGGTCAGACTGTCTAGTGTTTGCTGTGACATTCCACAGACAATGAACTGGCCCTTTCATCTGTCATCTTTGCACACGTCTGAGAGTGTGTGAAAGAATCTTGGCATGTATAACATTTGCATAAACTAGGGTTGAGTTTTGCATTAATGAGACTCATTTCATAGGTCAGTAGTTCACAATGCATTCTACGTTATTTTGATGTTAATGAGAAAGACTGCATTATTTTTTTCTTTTTGAAGTTGTGTCTTAATTTTGAGTTCCTGTTATTCACAAGAAGCATGGCCTTTTGATCTGACTATACTCTTTAGCGACTCGGTTGTATTCCGGCTGTCATTCAATATCTTGCTGTCTCAATGTACTCAGGTTTTTGTAAAGACATTTTTTGCATTTTCCAAGCACCAGAAAAAAGAAGAGGAAATTATATTACCTCCTGGGATGTTGTAGATTATTTTTAGGATTGGTAATGTGTTACAGAAGCCTTGAGTACAGACAGTTCCTTAGTATGAATGACCTGCAGACATGAATGTTCCTGCTGCTCTGGCTGTCTTTCCCAACCAGAGTCCCAGCCTTCACTACTTTGGGTATGTTCTCCTTGAGGCCGTGTGAGAGACAGTTTCCAGGAAGTCGTGTCCATGTCTCTTTGGGAGTCTCATTCATTTTATTTGTTTGTTTATTTACGTTGTGAGTAAGTGCAAGCTTATAATCTAAGTCAATTTGCCATATAAAACTGAGAGCACACTCCTTTATGCCACTCTGTCTGTTCTCCGTACCCTGTGACAGCACACTATTCCTTTCCACTGTGTCGTTCTGGTATTCGTTGAACCAGCTCATGTCCCCTCCTCTCCACCCTCCATTCTCACTTCTAGAGAGAAGTTTGTCGGACAGCCCCTTATATATATTTAAGCCAAGACGTACACACGCCACTTGCATAATTCTGTGTCTTATCGTCCAGTCTAATTTTGTCTGAAGAGTTAGCTTTGGTACTGGTTTCAGCTCGGGGCTAGCAGCAAGTCCAGGGGCTATGTTCTCAGGGGACCCTCCAGGATGTTGGACCAGCAGTTCTGGTCTTTTAATAGAGTTCTAGATCTGCACGCCCCTTTTTCTCACGCCTCGTCAGGACTCTGCATTGTGTTCATGGTTGGGCCAGTCTTTGGTGGTGGCCATTTCACTTTCTAGTTCTTAGGGTCTCGTGCGGATGTAGTCCTCCAATCACTTGGGCCCTCTTGTCCTGTGGGCTCATATTTTCCTCATATCTTTGAAGTCCTTGGTTTTCGTCTGCTCCAGGTGGGTTAGGGCCAGTTGATATTCCTTAGATGGCAGGCTGCTGGCTTTCAAGACCCTAGTTGCTACTTACCAGTAGGGGATGAAGAACATTTTCTAAAAAAAAAAAAAAGAATTATGCTGGTTGACCTTGATGTTCTCTATGAAACTGTGGTTGCCAGACCCTGGACCCTGTTACTCTCTTTTAAAATGTTAGGTTGTTGTTTGGAAGACCTTTTAGCGTTTGGTGTAGTCCATTTGTGGTGACCTCCCGTAGGGGTTTCATTCTTAACATGTAGAGCATGTTTTGTAAGGCCTGCCAATGAAATTAAAAAACAAATGTTAAAGGTTAACATGAACAAATTTGTGAAAAACAATACTCTCAGGAATAGATAATTTCTGGAAAATTAAAATCATAAGAAGGAAAGTTTGTATCTAACCAAGGATACTCCTTGGTGTTTTTGTGAAGAATTAAAAACCCGTCTGTAGCAGTTGCTGTGCTCAGACGTGGTTGTTGTCTTTGTTTCTGCCGTAGGTGTTGATGCTCACTCTGCAGAACGATCCCCCTACTTTGGAAACGGGAGTAGAGGATAAAGAAATGATGAAGAAGTACGGCAAGTCCTTTAGGAAATTACTCTCCTTGTGTCTTCAGAAAGATCCTTCCAAAAGGTATGTGAAACTCAGTGGATGAATTCATGGCCTGCTTCAGTCGTGACAGAGCTTTGTTTGTTGGTGGAGACAGCCTAGGTGAGGACGTCCAAAAGGCCCTTGTGGTCTCAAGGGGAACCTGCACTGGGCCCGGGGTGTCCAAACTGTTAGTGAAGACAGTGTGACACAGAGAGAGAGAAGAGCGAGTGGAGAACTAGGGGGAGGCCGAGGAAAGCCATTGGTGTTAATAGGATTCACTGCACTTGTTAGGTGTGGGCTCTTGTCATCCAGGGAAATGGAGAAAAACAGAAATCAAGGAGCTGGCAGTGCCCCATCCAGAAGCTGAACTGATGCCCTGCACAGTGTAGGTTGAGCTGACCTCTCAGAATCTGAATATCCTGCTAGCTCCAGTCTGCACCAGGCAGAGCTGTTGAATTTTGCATGAGCTTCCTTTTAGTTGCAGAACAAGTTGTTTGTGCCCTTTAAAACACGGTCAGTAAAGAAGTTTAAGGAGACTTTTTTTACCTTAGAAAGATTAATCATAACAGATACAAATGCCACTGAATTAACTTGAGTGTTTTCTATTTATTCTTGGGTGATTTTCCCCTACACCACTGTTTGTGTGTCTGTTTTTGGAGTTTGTTTCTCCCCTTAGTTTCTGTGTCTGTGAAATAAAGCAGGGGGTGGGGGGGCGGTGATAACAGAGGCCAGTGTTGCTCATTACTTTCATGGGAATTTTGGTGATGGGAACCACACATTGCCTGGATATTTCCTCTGTGAGGCTCAGCTGTGCGTAGCGCTGTTGTAACATACTGTGCGCATAGACTTAGAGACCCAGAGAAGCTTGCGGGGCGTTACCGGTTATCCTAATCTATCCAAGGGTCCAGTTTGATCTTTACTTTTTAAAACTTGATAACTGACTTTTCCTCTGAAATTTTGCTTTTTCAGGGAAGACCCTGCTTTTAAAACCTATTCCGTTAATTTTAAATTCTCTGTGAAACTGGTTAAGCACTTTAACCTGCTGTTTGAGTATGGGTTAAGTGCTACGGCTGCTAACCCAAAGGTCAGCAGTTGGAACCCATCAGGCACTCCTTGGAAACTCTGTGGGCAGTTCTCCTCTGTCCTGTAGGGCTTCTGTGAGTCCAAACTGACTCGACAGCAGTGGATTTGGTTTGGCTTTGGTCCTGTCTGTTAAACGCAATTGACCTTATTTCACTCATTCTTTGTAGCTGCTCTCTTCATTCTTCAAAACTTGACTGAAATTGCTTTTAAATCTTTTTCACAGTAGTCACTTTTCTCACAGAGCTAGGTGTAAAAGAGTGTTTGCTATTAAGCAACAGTCTTAATAATAAATAGTCTTGTAATTTTATGTTATACAAGGCATGATTACTTTGTTATACCTATAGATTATTTCCACTGAAGCATCTCAGTTGTTTATAATTGACATATAGGGCTTGTTTTCTCTCAAAATTGTATTCCTCTTTCATTGTGGTTATTTTTTATGTACTCTCCTGTCAAGTGAAGATGCTTGTAGATTCTCATTTGTCTCAATCCCTGCTTAATTTCTCCTTAAGCCTGGTGTCATCTCAGAATGGAAAGTTTTGACATCATCCAAGAAACAGAATTTCAGCCTCTGTAGGCCGGTAAAGGAGCCCTGGTGGTACAGTGGTTATGTGCTCAGCTACTAGCGGAAGGTTGGTAGTTCACACCCAGGAGCCTTTTCTCAGAAAATAGATGTGGCAGTCCATTTCTATGAAGATTAGAGCCATGGAAATGCTGTGGGACAGCTCTACTGTGTCTTAAAGCGTCACTATAAGTCGAAATTGACTCCACAGCAATGAGTTTAGTTTGGTTTGGTTTCAGTCTGGTGAGAGAAACGCTTGTTTTCCTAGTCAATACCAGATTATCACTGATGTCTTTGTGATCCTTGAACTAGTTGAGGTCCCCCCTGGTGGCTGTGATGTGCAGTCACAGCTTACTGGGAAAACTGTTCTGTAGGGCAGAACTGTTAGTGTGCTCAGTGATAAAGCAATGGATTTCTTCAGGAGATTTCTAATTTGGTGAAGATATATTAGATTGAAGCACAGATTAACAAATCATATTTATCTCAGTGATTTTGAAAGTTTTTCCAGGTTTTATATATGAACCGAGTTATAAAGTTTCCCCTACCTCCCTAAAAAAAATCCTTCAGAAAAGAGCGATCTAGCATATATTGGAATACATGTAGTCTTTCCTTAGTAGTACTCTTTTAGGAACATTATTTTGCTGTACAAAGTATTAGTAGTTTAAGAATTTCTTGTAGAGCTTTTGTCTAAAACCTAATCTGTTCTCACTATTGTGCAGTTGCCCTGTGTAACAAACAACTTTAGGCTGTTAATGACCCACAGACTTCTTCTGAAGAAAAATACATAGATATTTAGCATGCATGTGAGGGGTTTGAACACACACAAAAAGCTTTATGAAGTGTGAGGATGAAAAACTGATATTGTTAGATTATTGTATAGGATGTGATTTTCAAATAAGCATATATTACTGAATTAGTGGACGGTACAAATGGCTAAATTATTTATTATTAAGTTAAAGGTCAGTGGCTGAGATCCACGCAGAGGTACCTTGGAAAAAAGGTACTTTGGAAGTCCGCTTCCAAAAGGTCACAGCCTTGAGATCCCTGTGGAGTGCAGTGCTAGTCTGCATGCATGAGAACTCCAATGAGTTGGTCTGGATTCTGTGACAAAAGGTTTAGGTTTTTATTTATTTATTTTTAAATAAGTGAATGTTTGGTTGCCGTACAGTTCTTAAACCATGTGTGTTTTTAGTGCCTTGTGTCTTTGCTTATTTTAGTCAATGATTTTTTATTTCCTTTGTACTTCCACCTGTCTTTCAATACTTGGTTCAAATACCACATCTTCTTAGGTCTAGGTATACCTAAGTACTATTTGTAGCTCTACTTTATCATCATCTACCTGACTCAATTTCTTCATCTGTAAAATGGAACTCATCATAATGCCTACTTCATAGGAATGCTATTAGAAAAGAATGAGACAGAGCAGGTAAAGCACAGTACTTAGTCATTCCAAAGGGTTCAGGAAGTTACAATTGCCATCCCTTTTTCTGTCTTTTTTCCTTAATCAAGTGAAGTTAGTGCAACTTTCAGCTTTCCTATATTATTTTGTATATTTGTCTGTTGTGCTTATCATGCTGTTATATGTTATATGTGTGTATATAGGTATGTGTGTGTGTATTTACACATCTACTTCCTCTTGGGTTTGTACATGTTTTAGAAGAAAAGCCTGTGCAGCTCATCCTTGTATCCAAAGTGTCTGGTCTGTATTATGTCCTCAATACCATTAATACTGTTGATTAAAAAAGCAGAGAGAAGATGTGGAGCTTGGCAATTTGGAGATGATTTGCACCCACTGAGAGAAGTTTGAGCAACAGAAATCAGAGTAGTGTGGGTTGAGGTGTGAGGGGAAGATTTTTTGTGATTTATATTTATTTCTGGTGCCTGCACATAGATTATTCACTTGTGATCTGAAAGTAGTCATCTGGCACCAAAGTCCTGGTATTGCCGAGAACCTTTTTAGCAGTGAATGAAAAAAATGTCCCAGAGGAACACAGACCAGAGCAAATTCACTCCTACGCTGGAACCCACAAGCTAACTGAGAAGGAGCTGTGCCTTCTGGCGACTCTGGGAACTCCTGGAGCTGTCTTAATAAAAGAGAGCTGGGGTGTTGCTTTGTTTGCCTCATCCGAGTCTGTGTTCTGCACAGGCATAGACAAAAAGATGGCTTAGATTTGCATAGCAGGCCACCTTGCTGTTTCCTAAAAAAAAAAAAAAAATCATCCTTAGTCCTGTGGATTACATGCCTTGTGGCTGGCAACTATAAAAAGAAGCAGTGTTTTCTTTGAAAAACAAGTGAGTAGAAGTTGCATAGCTAAATTGGTAAGAAACGTACAAGTATTGAATGTTTCTTTTGTAGGGAGTGATGGAGTGAGAAAGGAGAGTGGCCAGAGGTCAGTGAGATGTTAGAGTTCAGTGATGCATGTGGTTAGAACTGTTTAAACTGCATCCAGTTCATCCCAAATCTTTGGAAAATTATTCTAAGACTTCGTGGGCTTTGGTTCACCCATGTATATCAGCTGAATCAGTGAAGAGATTTGCTTAGGAGAATTTTGGTGCTTGCAGACCACTGCATTGTTCTTAAGGGTTTTTAATTGAATCGCCATTCAGAGTCTGGGCCTTTAATTTGGCTGCTGATAGCATTTTAGCATTTCTTGTGAAACAGTGTTTGTATTGATAACATAGTGAAATGCTCTGTATGTGTTGGGGGCCATGTAAGACACAGCTGTGCTGGGAGAACTCTTCCCTTGTAGTACTCAGCTGGAAGGCTGCAGCACCGATAGAGCCTCAGTAACTGATGGTACGCTGGTAATTGCTACGGTGTACTTCTGAACTAAACACAGACGCACACGCAGACGAAACCCCGAATTCAGATTGGCAGCATATTCTAGTGCTTCTCTTACTCCTTTTATCACTGGCATCCTTCCCTCCTTCGCCTCATTCATTTCAGTTCTGTTTTTCATACTTCTGCATGTACATAGTTTGGGTCATGTCGGAGACTGCTTCAAAACTGTGGATACCTCAGCTTATTTAAACCCAGCAAGGAACCAGAGACCTGCTAGTTAGTTAGTCTCTGTTTAGGATAGGCGTGAATTACTATTTAAGTCTATAGCAAAAAGAATAGAATGGCTTTAAGCTGGTTCTCCTTTCCTCCTGTCATGGTGTTTGCACATCTGTTGAGGAAGGCTAAGTAGGAGTAGAGTGCAGAAAAGGGAGTTCTGTCTGCCCCGTGCTGTTCCCCTTTCCAGTTTTGGTTACCATAGAGATGACCTTGCTGGGGAAGGGAAAGTATTTTCCCAGCCCTGTAGCTCAAGGTATGCCTGGCATTTTCCAAGTCTTCCCTCTGTATCAGCCGCACACTGGGAAAAGAAGATGCTTTGGGAAAAGAAGATGCTTTATTCGTTGTGTGCAGAGGAGACAGTGGGGGATGTAGGGAGGAAGGGAAACATTGGACTCCCAGCCTCAGCCTCTCAGCTGTGCACAAGCTTACCTGCTTTCTTTCTTTCCTGGCTAGCATGGGTCTCATTTTTATCAACCCATTTTCCACACTACATTGAGCAGATACTTAGAATTTGGGACTGACTAAATCTAGCTCTAAGTGTTGTGGTACTGTGTCCAAATGTCTAGCAGCTTGAAATGTTACCTTATGTTTGATGATAGTATAAAACTGAGTTATAGTGGGCTTTATTTTTTTCTTCCTTTGCTAGGGATTGGAAATATAAAAAGGAATAGTGTGTGGGCTCAGCCTTGGAACGTTTTAGAAGCTAGTGGGATGGGGTGGGGAAACATGGGAACAGGTCACTCCCTGCAGAATAGGGGTGTGGGTAGAGGGCTGTGTGCACACAGAGCCGGGAACAGTGATGGGTAGGAGCTAGGGAGGATGTTTCAAAGGAGGGACAAATTCCTCCCAGTATCATATGACATTTAAATTGGCTCTTGACTGATGAACAAGCGTGTTTTGGTTGATGGGGAGGAAGAAAAAGTTGAAGTAACTAATAAAGAGGCATGTACTTTTTCGTGAGAGAGCAAGGATGGTAAGAACATGAGTGTCGTTGGAGAACAGGGGTCACCCAGGGTGCCGTGGGAAATGGGGCTGGAGGAGTCGGGGTCTAGAGCCTGCAGGACTTTGGCCTTCACTGCTGTCAGCATAGCTAAGAAAAGATCAGACTGGTTTGTGTTTGTTTTTGGTTCTGAAGAAGGGCACTAGTGAGCTGTGTAGAAGGTGGCTTGGAGTGAGGGACAGAGAAATAGCAGAGACACCAGCTGGGAGGGTGTCGGAACTGTGTTGTCAAGAACTGATGAGAGTTTCAACCAAAACAGTGACCTGGAGTTCTTAATACTGACTTTCTTAGATTTCTTTTCATCTTAAAAAAAAAAAAAATGTTTCTTCTTATTTGTTTTAAATTTTGTTTCATGTCGTGAATGAAGCAAGCCTGACTCCAGATCTGGCTCGGTCCTTTCTTCAACAGTTCTGCTGTGTGCTTTCCCAGTAGCTCTTCTTCCATGCCAGCACGGTTCAAAGATGTTTGCCTGCTGTGCCGCCTGTCCTGCCTGACAGTGCCCGACGCTTACCTGCTGGGTTGTGAGCTGAGGAAGGCAGTGCTTATGCATGTCATGTTCCGTGTAGTGAGCCTAGGCTCTGTAGCGGGGATTCAGCGGTCACAGGTCTTCATCAACAGATTTTTGTCTTTTTTGAAAAATGAAAGATGGATTTGGAGAAGCTTGAGGTCAGAAATAAAAGTTGCTGGTAATTGGTAACAGTATAGACTAAAATAATAACTACCATTGAATCCTGTAAAATAGTAACATCACTTTGGTTTTATGGGGCAGTTCTGCTCTGACCTGTAGGGTCACTGTGAGTCAGAATTGACTTGACAGAGTGACTGGCTGTTTGAGTGCATGTTTAAGAAGGTACACCAAGTTCATGAATTTGAACGAGCTGACCAAGGAGTGTGGCCCACAAAAAATGTAAAATGTAGCCCCCCTTTTGTTTAGAACTTTATTTACTCAAGGGAGTTAGCAGTTAGTGGCTGCTTATTGCAGTGGTTGTGGGGATGAGGAGTACTTGGCTGGCTGTGAAGTTGTTGAAATCTGAGGAAAAGTGCAATAACGATGTAAATACAAAATCGCTTTGGATGGAAATTGAGTTTATGGCCTCTGTAGACTTACACAGTTCGTGCACTGCCACAGTTAATGCTGTCTCTTAATTCTTGTACGTGCTTGGGTTTGGTCATCTTAGTGGAACCTTCTGGTTCCAAAGCAGTACTTTGTAGTCTTTTTCAAGTCCGAGAATTCCGGTTAAAACTTGCAGCTTCCTCCTGCATAATGATATTTATGCTTTTGATAATCATGACCAGGGGAAAAACCTGATGATGTTCAGTAATACTTCCATACCCCTTCCCGATGTTTTTTATGAGGAGGAACTTAGAAGATAACAGAAAAAGGGGAAGAACGGTAAAAAGTTCACTGCCGTTTTGAGTCAGCAGTTATCAGCACTTGGCTGCATTTGCCACGTGTCATTGATCTACGTTTTATTTTGCCGAAGTGTTTGAAGGTAACAGATTTAGTGTTTTCTTTTACAACTTTTACAAATAACATTTCCCCGTATTACCATACCGCTTTTCTACACCTAAGAAAATTAGCAATAATTTTCGGAAATTGTCTAGCATATTGATGCATCCTCAGTTATTTCCAAATGTCTTTGGAAGCTTTTCACACCTTCTTTCCCAGAAAACTCAGGCTTCAGGGAAGGGCCATATGTTTTATTTGATTGTTGCTTCTGAAGTCTTTATTGGCCTGGAACAACCCCCCTACTCCCATATGACTCTGGAACAGCCCCCCAACTCCTCTCCTTTCCCCTGTGACACTTCTTGGAGTGATGCCACCAGTTGTCTGCTGACTTGTTCACAAATCTAGATTTATCTGTGGCTTTTCAGAAAGAACTATTAATGAAGGAAGCTGTTCTTTGTGACAACACACAAATGTAGAAGCAGTGATAAGAATAGAAAATTAGTATTCTGCAAACGCTTATGCAGTAATTATTTTAGTCAAAGATACCAAAACCATTAGGTAAAAGAATTGTTTTGGAACTTGATATGCATTCAAGGCTACAGAGTATTACCCCACGGAGTATTACTGGCTGACCACAATGGAAAAAGCGTACCTTGACCATGGAGAGATTTGGAGCCTAGAGACCGAATGATTAGATTTAACATCACAAACAGTGGAGTAACTCTGCTGCTGTAAGAAGCACATAGCATCATCTGTGAAGTGTTTTTTTTTTTAATACATTTTTTTGTGATTAAGAACAGTTTAACAATGTGTGTTAATTTGCCATATGACACCCAAAATTTTCATCGCTACTCTGGACTAACTGCTTCCCCCTCACCTCCCCGTACCCCCATGACAGCACACTCCCCCTTTTCATCTGGAACTTCCCATGACCCTTTCACCAACCTCTGACCCCTCACTCCATCATCCCTGCTCCAGGGATGAGCCTCTAGGACAGCCCTGTGTACACATTAAAGTTCAAAGGTTTGCTTGTTGCCAGCCACACTCCTTGTTTTGTATAGTCCAGTTCAGTCTTTGGCAGGAGGCCTGGCCCCGAGTCTGGGGACCATGCCCCCAGCGGGCCCTCCAGTATGACAGACCATCAAAGTGGTCTTTTGGTGGAGTCTATGACGTATTCTTGCCAGAAATAATTGATTAAGCCTAATCAAGCCTTTAGACTAACTTTCAGTTTACAGAGTACATGGGAGATAGGGGAACAAGTTAAGTGACAGACACTTCAAGAAAATAATCAGACAGATGTAGTAATTCTTTGAAATGAATTTGGAATTTATTAGTCACAATTGGCATTTACCTTCACCTGGAAAGTGATAGTCCCTGTACACTGAGGCAGGGCTAGTCACTACCCAAGGATCTGTGGACCCCTTTTGTAGCTGCCTGCTCCTGGAGGTTCTCAGTGCATAGGAGACTGTAGTTTCTTTGATGGGACCATATTATAGCTTGTATGGTTTCTTAATAAATATAGGAATTCAGCTTACAGATGTGTCAGTCTGTCACCTTTTAGAAACACTGAATTCCCTTAGTGAAGTGTAAGAATGAAGAATGGAAAATTGATCATGTCCCAGACATTTAACTTAACAGGAGTTTATGTGTTTTGCAGTCATGGTGTTTGGAATGAACTGGAAAATTGGCACTCTTTTCTGTGGTGCCAGCTTATGATTAATGTAGTTTCTTGTTTTGCTATTCCTAAACTGGTCTTCCAGAAATACACTATGATTAAGTTGTTTCATCAAGGCAGTGTATTTATTGAGTGGTCATTGTTTCAACTCTAATTTATTATTGATCTTACAGGCCCACAGCAGCAGAACTTTTAAAATGCAAATTCTTCCAGAAAGCCAAGGTAACATGCTTAAAAACCCAAGTAAATCTGCTATTTTGAAATCACTGTGAATTTCCATATATGATACTTGGTTTTAAACTGTTGGGATATTTGTTTTGCAGAACAGAGAGTACCTGATAGAGAAGCTGCTTACAAGAACACCAGACATAGCCCAAAGAGCCAAAAAGGTAAGTGTCGCTAGCCCCGATGACCCTGTGGGACCTGCTCCTCACCCCAGGAAATAAGACCCATGGAAAAGTAGGGAAAAGTTTTGGCACATTATTCAGGGTTTGTTACTGACAGACGATGTGGTCAGTAAAGCACTCAGATAGTTGCATTTTGCCTTTTATGTTGTGTCTGCGTGCTCTTGTGTCTTTGGGAGTGGAAACAACATGGAACTTAAGTGATTTAAATTTTCCACTGAGTTGGGTTTAAAGAAAGTTGGAGAGCAGGGGAGGTTGAAATACTAGATAATTAAAGGATCCTTTAATATCTTCCGTTTGAGTTTTGCAGAAGAGGCAAAGTAAGTTTTTAGAGATGGTTTGAAGTGACAAAAATGACCGTTCTGAATATCTGTGGGATGTAGTTTCCTACAAAAGGCTCGTGATCCCTTTTGTGTTCCACGTTGTGTTAATTGCATTGTGTTAATGATTACCTAAGGAAACCTTTCCATTCTAGGCTTTAGATTTTTAAGTGGTTTGTGTGTGTGAGTATATTTATACGTTTATCCAGGATTTTTTTTTAATTTGTAATTAATTACGGATTTCATTATTGTATTCATTATAGTGAAAGTATCCGTGATTTAGTTTTGTTTTAAAATTTGATAATTAAAATTTAATAAGTATTAACTAGTCAAGAGATTAGAAAGGGAAGTTTTTTTCCCCCCTTTTCACAGTTAATAGTTGTGGGAAAGCCAGTAGGAATCTGAATTGTCTATTCTATGAATAAAATTGGCAAAGAAATGTGCCCTGGAGTTTGCATCTCATCTTACCAAGGTATAAGTAAATTTGCATGTTCCCTGCAGACACTGCCTTTTCTAAAACATTCTGCATGAAATGTGTTCTCATGTTTTAAAACCATTGTAAGATAAACTTCAAGACATGAACCCTTCTCTGCAGGTGTCTGATGGCTCCTGGGGCCCAGCAGGGTGCCGTGGGGTGGGCTGATTTGTGCCCCTGGGCTCTCAGGCCTGGGCCTGGGATGGGGGTTGGTTTATTGATGGCAGAGACCAGAGCACAGTTGACCTGATGATGGCAGCACCAAGAAGCTACAGCTTAAGTTTGTGACAACAGAGAAACTGGAAGTGCCATACCAGAGTTTGGGGGTTTCTCGCAAAAGCCTCAGGAGATTCCTTGGGGTGTCGGGGTCTAGCACAGGGCCTTTTGAACAGATCTGAAACCTCAGTCAGTGTTAGTGTGAGCTGTTGGAATACCACTGGCTTGTGTGGTATATACCCCTCGCCGATATCTGCAGGATTTCTTCTTAAAGTGTCACATCCTGCTGGTCCTCCATGTGAGCTGGATTTCCCAGGCCCGCTTTGTCTCTAGAGCTTTGGCGTCACACCAGCTCTTTGGTAAGTGGCCTACCAGTGGAATTCAATGCAGTATTTCCAAATGGCTCACTTTCCCTCCCAGGCCTAAGCTTCTTCCATGCTCTGTGTTTCTTCCTGTGAGCCACCCAGCCTCAGAGCATGGGGGTCACAGGCCACCTCCTGCTTCTCTCCCATGTCTAATCTCTCTCTTAAGTCCTTCCTGTGTTTTCCTTTTCACTATAGACTCCCAGAGGTTTCCTTTTTAGTTTTTAATAGGGAAGTTGCTGTAGACTCCCTTAGGTTCTTAATGTGACTCCAACGTTTTGTTCAGAATTTGGTATGGGGAAGTCTTTAGTACCTTCCATTCTTGGGCTTTTCTTTATTGAGATCTCCTAAACCCAAAAGCAAACCCATTGTTGCTGAGTTGATTCTGGCTCATAGCGACCCTAAAGAACAGACTAGAACTACCCTGTAGAGGCTCCCAGGAGCACCTGGGGGGGAGGGGGTTGAACTGCTGGCCTTTTGGTAGCAGCTGTACCACTTGACTGTGGCACCCCCAGGGTTTCCTCAGCTACTGCTTTTCCTGTTTGCTGTGGTGCTTAGAAGTTTGATCTTGCTCTAGTTTGTGTGGTGAAAGCTTGATTCTCAGAGACTGCTTGTTGATACTGGGCTTTTGATTTTTCTCTTCTTACCTTGTGGTCGGTCTTAAAAATGCAAACACCCATTGTGATGCTGTTAGCAACTCTGCCATTTACGGATCATTTTGATTCTCTTTTGCCTTGACTTTTCTGTCTATGAAATGGAAATTTCATCTGACCCCAGGCATGTGGTGAAGGTTAATGAGAGATTTGAGGTTCCTGGGTCATGAGATGCTCTGTGAATTCTAAATGAGAGCATGCTAATCATGACCCACGGGAATAGGGCTAAGTGCAGTTACATAACTTCTTTTCAACTTGTCATTTATCCTTCTAAATGAGAAGAAAGAGTTTAATACCCATTACTGACTCTTATGTGAGTCTTCAGGGACCTGTTTCCGGCTATTGTAGGGGGTTTAAAAGCTTGACTATGTGATGTTCCATCACGTACTCTTTTGGATTCACTGGATGGGGAAGAGCGTAAATACTTCTGTTAAAACTGAATGCACATGCTTAGGGCTGTGTGCATTTTCTCTAGAAATATCCAAGCATCAGAATTGGCTGATACCTAAGCTCTGTATTGGTGATAACAACCTTGAATTATCACATCCTCACTCATATTCGTATGCAGTCTAAAGCCCACCAATGGCAGGATGAGGGCGGCAAGTTAGAAGCTACACAGTTGTCAAAGTGTTTAACACAGCTAAAAAGCATAGTGGCCAGAGAAGGAATGAATAGGGAAGTATTTTCATGGGAAATGGAATCACTGAAGATTCTTCATTGAACATGCTTGGTGCTGAAATTGAGAAGTTGGAAATGGCTGGTTGTCATCAGGAGGAAAGTGGAATGGCAGCACTGCCCCATGTGGGTAGCATCAATGTGAATTAGAAAGACAGGGATGTTCTTTGTGGGTCTCAGAATGTCTTACATGAGATGTAAAATTGATTTCATATTAAGAACCTGAGATGCTGGCTCTGTTTGATCCTCTTGTATGCTTAGGAATCAGTGGGTAGGAAGATTAAAATTCATACTGTGTGTCGATAACATGTTATCTTTTTTAACTTTTTATTTTGGAATGACTTTAGAGGCTTGTAAAAAAGTTGCCAGAATACTACAAAGAATGCCTGTAAGTATTTTCTCCCTTTTAAAACATTTCAGAGTAAGTTGTAGTCCTAATACCTTTTACCTTTTTACCTCTAAATATTTTAGTGTCTGTTTCCTTAAAACAAAGATACTCTGTTGCATCAGAACAGGACAGTGATCAAATTAGAAAATAAACATTGCCACTGTACTGTTACTTAATTTTCAGACATCCAAATCATGACAGTTTTCCCAGTTGTCACATTGTATCATTTATCTGGTCCAGGGTTCAATCCAGAATAAGTTGTCAGTGTCTGTTTTAGTAACTTAATCTAAGGCAGCCTCTATTTTTCACCAATTAGACACCTTTTTAAAGAGTATAGGCCAGTCATCTTCTGAAATGTCCATCAGTTTGTGTTTGTTTAGTGTTTCTTCATGATGGGATTCAGCTGATAAATTTTTTGATATGACAAAGTGATGCTGTGTTCTTCTCAGCATAGCGTATGAGGAGGCACAAGGGGTTGGTTTATTCCTTTATTGCTAATGTTAATTTTGATCACATGGTTAAGGTGGTACCCACCAGCTTTCTTCATTGTAAACCCAAGTAAACAAACAAACAAACAAACAAACAGCAAAACCCTAGGGGACAGAGCAGATCTGACCCATTGCATTTCCAGGGCTGTAAACCTGCAGTCCTTTTGATAAGCAGCCAAGTACTTAACTGTTGCCCCACCAGTGCTCCTTGGAAACGCGAGTAAATGAGAGGAATTCATTCATGTTATATTCATTCATTCATTACGGTAAGTATTAAAAGACAGAGTGAATGCCCTTACTGTACGGGCTCTTTGGAGTTTTTTGGAGGAAGCATTTGCGCTGTGTGTCTGGCGCTGAAGGCGAGCGAGAGCTGGTCTTTCTCTCGTGGCAGTAACCCATCTCCACCGCAAGGTGGAGTGCGTGTGTCCGGGAAGAGCCTCAGAACAACAGAAATTAAATTCCCACGCAACTGATAACTCTCTTAGAGCTTTCAGATCGCTTTCGTTTGTGCTTCCTGTGTTTATTCCAAACAGTTGTGCTTGGAGATGGATGGGCCAGGTAATAAGACCACAGTTTACAGATACAGAACCTGATGCATGAAAAGGTGGAATGACTTGCCCAGAGTCAGAGACCTAGTAAGGAACATGAGGGCTCTCCAATTCTTACCTCAAGGTCTGTGCTCATTTTATTAATAACACTTCAGAAGGAATGAGAGCAGATAGAGGAAATACAGATGGAAAAGGTAGGCAGAACTAAATGGTGCAAGTAGGAAAAAACAGATACACGTGTTCTTCTCAGAGCATGTGTCTGCCATTTAACACATGCGAGGGGAGTGTCCATGCCCCTCATGCCTTGTGAGATGCTGAAGCGCTGCAGTAAACACTTCGGAGGGCTACCACGGGGTGTAGCTGGTGTGCAGGCAACAGGGTAACTGCCAAAACCAAAACCAAACCCGTTGCATTAGAGTTGATTCTGACTCATAGCAACCCTGTAGCAGGACTTTGGGTATTCTGAAGGGAAGAAAAATGACTAATGAGAGCTCGGGGGAATCAGCAGTTATTGAACTCACAGGAGCTCAGTTTTGTGATTACATGATAAGGAAGGAAATGGTAGTCGCCTTAGATTTGTGGGGACTGAACTGGGTAAAGCATGCAGAGTATGTCACCCGGTAGTTGGCACAGAGTGCTCACTGGGTGGTACTAGTTGTTGTTATTATTATAGTAAATTTTATTATTTGTTAGAATCACATATATGACTTTTATTTTTATGATAGTTTTGTTTTTATGATGTCATTATTGTTTCTGTGACTTTTACAATTGCTTTTGGTTAAGACACCACTTTGCGGTTCCTTGTTTCTGCTGCTGCCGTAACAGCTGCTTGCTCCCCCGGCCACCACCACTGCCAGCCATTGGTACTGAGGTGCAGTTAGACACAAGGACATAGTCAGTGAAACCCGCCTTCAGGGAGGAAGGTAATGTCTTGTGATGCAAACCTCAGAGAGTAGCAGGAGACAGGCTTTCATGGAGTATCTGCGATGGGAAATGTAGGGAGGACACAAGAGGGAGAGGAAGAAGATAAAGTTAGCAGGTACCTTGTGCACCACGTGAGTTACTTGGTTTATACATTTATCTCTGTCACTATAACCTCACAGCATTGAAGTGCTGAGTCACAGGGCAGAGGACAAGATACATTAGAATATTAAAACCGGTTTAGGGAAAGAAAAACTGGGTTTGACAGTATTTTGAGATGTAAGTGGAGAAGAATGCTCATGTGTTGAAAGTAGGTTAAACTATCCTTTATAGGGTTGGGTTAGCCCCGGAAAACTCAAAGCCATTGCCATCAAGTTGATTCCAACTCATAGAGCCGCTGTAGGACAGAGCAGAACTGCCCCACACTTTCCAAGCCGTGGCTGGTGGATTTGAACCGCCACCCTTTTGGTTAGTAGCCATCGCACTTAACCACTATGCCTCTAGGTTTCAAGTGTCACCGGCTCTACAGTCTTTTCTACTGCAGAAATGAAAACAGATCTAGGAGGTTGACCCTTGACCATAACCACGTTGGCATGTAGTAACAAGCTGACTGTATGATCACTTAAGTCTCTTATTCGAGTCATTAAAGAGGGTAGATGACTCAGAGTTCCTGCAAAACTACTTTATTTATCCTTCTGGAATCTTATAATCAGTTTATAAGATAGTGGCCAAGCCAAGCCAAGTGCCATCGAGGGAGGTTATGCTTTATTAGGAAACCAGAGCAATTTCAAATACTTGGTAGATGAAGTTTAGTTTTGTTCTGAGTCTTCCCTGTAGAGGGCAACAGTGGGTTTTGATTTTTGTGGCCCTCTGGAAAGCAAACTCAGCAAAAGTGCTCAACTCCCTCGAAGATTTATATTAGTAGCCTAGTGAGCTGAGAATACTTAGCACCTTCATCATTTGGGGTCTTTTTCTGCTGGGCAGGAGATTGAGAGGTGATGGTCTATGTTTTTCATTAGGACTACTTTTGTTTTAAATTACATTTTCTGTTAACAGAGTAATCAGCACTTGTATTTTACATGATTTATGTTAAAAAAAATACTTTGAAGAAGAGATTTGAAGAGTTTTCAGTATTTTGTGGACGGATTAATACAGTTCCTGGTGGTGCCAGGCCATTTCCAGAAAGTTCTGCAGTTCTATTGGTTCTCCTCATAGCCAGGGAAATAGAAGGAAGAAGTTAAAGTGTAGGTTACAGTCTATGAGGACAAGTGTGAACTGGCCTCTGTGACTACGAGGTCTGACAGTTAAGTCCGTGAACTTAATTGTTCCAAGTGTTACATAGCTCATTGCTGAGTATATGGTAACCTTCAAAGTACTCCCGTTGGGAAACTGTTCACCAATGCCAGTGCCTAGTCCACCCTCCAAAGCAATTTTGAAACTTTTTCTGGAGTGGCCATTATGCACAGTTGCATGGTGGCAAGTTTGCCAGCTTAATTGTATAATTTGTCTATGAGGGAGTTTCTAAGTAAATAAATAACTGTATTGGAACATTGTCCCTACTCACCTGACCTGGCCCCCAATGGCTTTTTTTCTTTACCTGAAGATAAAGGAAATATTGAAAGAAGGCATTTTGATGACATTCAGGATATCAAGGGTAATCCGAAGACAGCTGTGGTGGCGGTTCCAGAAAAAGAGTTCCAAAATTGCTTTGAAGGGTGGACTAGGTGCTGACATTGGTGTATAGCTTCCCAGAGGTAGTAGTTTGAAGATAACCATAGTGATAGTCCACAGTGAGCCATGTAGCACTTTTTATAGGATGGGTTCACGAACTTAACTGGTAGTCCTGGTATTACCACGTATATTAAATATCAAAATGCTAGTAATCTAGGTAGACCCAAGAGTACATTTCCACTCACTGCTGTTTGTTTCTTTTCACCCATTTTACTTTTGAAAACAAACATGCGTGTTGTTAGTATATCCTGCTGAGGAACTCATAAAGGTACATTTATTCATCACTTGGAAGGGGAGGAGCTCCTGTCGGCTGTGGCTGAGGCTGTTATTTTTCCTGTCTTAGAGCTGAGAACACAGTAAGCCCCATAGGTTCAAGTTAGTGCCACTAGATGGTGCTAACAGAACAGCTAACGTAGAATCTTTGGCCAGGAATTGCTTACTCCCTGCTGTAGGGGCGCAGCAGATGTTTGTGCTGGAGGTGGCTGAGGCAGAGGTGAGGGGGGAGGAGAGAATGCAAGGGAAGGCACTGTGGAAAAGGACTTTCAATTCATTTGGTAGATTGAGATGAGAAAGGCACAGATTATGGGAAAGTGGCCCCTTTCTGGTGAAAAACCAAGTTAAAACCAGGATGATTTGCTCATTCTGGTGTTCTCTTTGAGGGAAAATGTCTGTATTTTCAGGTCGGGGTATCTTTGAGAGACTGACTGCTTAAGAGAGCTTTGTAAGTTTTCGTAGATCTTAGATGTCTAGTTTGAGATTGAAAAATAATGCATGTGTTTTAAAAGTATTGTAAGAGAGACGTTTTATAATTGTAGTTGTAAACAAATGATTGTTTCCTGTTACCAAAAAGAGTAGACCTTATTTCCTGTTATTGGTACTGAGCCAGTGGCTTTATTTCAGGTGGTAATTCAGTTTTCTGAACTTAGCGTATTCAGATGAAATATGTGCTCCTGCCTTTTTTTTTTTCCCCCCAACCTTTGGGAAATTTCCCGAAGCTTGTATGTACCACCTAATTTTTCTGATGTGCTGGAAGAAGCTGGCAGCCTTATCCATGTCTCCACCTGTCCATCCAGGTTCCACTGAGTCCCCTTAAAAATACACTGGACAGTGACATTTAGCCATTTAGCCTTCCTGATGCTACAGTGTATTGTAAAAACTGCATGAGGGTACCATCTGACCTCCTGTAGCCTCACAGTGGGCAGAAGATCAAGGTCAGTAACCCAGGGCTGATTCCTGTGAGGCCAAGGTCACACACACCCACTTTCTATACCATCCACCATCCTTTCCAGTTTTGACATCAACTGTCTGGTCTACAGCCCTCTTTCCCTCTCTGCTCTGGATTTCATGATTCACTGCAATGCCCACACAGAACTCACAGGCACTGCTGACCATCATGGGTTAATCAGGGAAGTGATAGATTACAGTTCAGGGTCAGGAACACTGAGAATCCAGTTATTCCATTAGGACACTTCTCAGCTCTGCATGCAGGTCTCTCTCTCTCTCTCTCTCTCCCTCCCTCTCTCTCTCTCTCTCTTTCACCCTTGGCCTCTGCCCTGCTCAGGTAAGTGTGACAGAGGGCATTTAGCTCTGTGGATGCACTCCTGTCTGCCAGTAAGCCTCAGCTCAAAGCAAGATTGCTCAGTCATGATAATAGTCTTTGTGGGAGTTGATGGGCAAGAATGAGGGGAGGTAAAGAAAATCGACTTTTATTTTTGAAGGTGGAAAAATCAACATTTTGTTCTTCAAGCCTAGTACCCAGGGCTTAGCTGTTTTTTGGTTTAAAATTCTATATGTCACCAACTTGCCCTGAGTCTTGGGTGGACCCATTGACTTGACTTAGCTTTTCACAAAATGCTTAGATTTTTATTATTTAAGAAATTTTTATTAGATTTTCATTATCATTTTGGATGATCTGATAGCAAAAACATAATCCCTACCACTGAGCATATTCCTTATTGTCATTTTCTTCTCCCAACCAGGATGTGCATCGTGTTTGCTATTACCGGAAACCACTTTTAATTAGGAAGGGACTTCAAAACTAGATTTAAATGGGTTTCTAGTTCTCTGTAGTTTTGGATAATCTCTCATTTAAGAGAACTCTTTACACTCAAGTCTTTACATCATGATCTTATTTTTAAAAAAAGCAAAACAACAACAACAAAAAAAAAACAAATTTGTTACTGTCAAGATGATTCTTACTCACAGGAACCTTACAGGACAGAGTAGAACTGCCCCAAGAGTTTCCAAGGAGCGACTGGTGGAGTTGAACTGACAACCTTTCGGTTAGCAGCTGTAGCAGTAAACCATTATGCCATCAGTTTCCTGTCATCTTGTGAATCTTTCAAATGGCTCTGGCACTTTGGAGCAGGGAAGCTGAAGGGGCTGGGAAGTAATGGAATGTTCCTGCATCATCAGGAAAAGAAGAAATCCACATCATCAGAGGGAATCCAAGTGTCTTGTCTTTTTCTTCATACAGTCTTTATGTTGCTGTCATTCCGTCCTAGGAAGTATGATATGGCCAGCAGGGGGCATAGCACACATGCCTGAAAAATCAACGGGTCCTTGTTACTTATATGTGATGAAACTTGATTAACATAATACAGATGTAGGACTGGTTTGTGTTATATTTTTAAAAAGGCCAGAAATACTGTGTTTTCACAGCTTTCCCCTGAAATTTAGTGATTTTAAAACCAGCTAAAATACAATGGGCACAGTCAGAGTTGTACTTTGATGTAGGATTTTCTAAGCCTCCCATTAAATTAACTCCTGGCAAATTCAAACATTGGTTTAGAGGCATATGTAATGACTTTCATTTATTTCTGTAATTTTTCCACACTTAATAGACGTACAGAAAAGAAAGGCACCCCTGTATAAATTACAAAGTGAGAAAAGAGCAAGAAATTTAAGCAACAGCTTTTAATTTAACCCAGATTTAAAAGACCAATTGAAGTTTGGCAATAGGTTTACTAGTTAACGTAACTAAGTTTGGTCTTGGAACCAAGGTTTGGAAGTGGGTGGAAAGTGGGACAGCCCTGTTTTACCAAGGCAGGAAGGCCCCTGAGAAAGAAACCTGCTGAGAGTTGGCCTTCTCTTTGGCTTTGTGCAAGCTACAGAAGGTAGGCTTTATTGAAGCAACGGGAGGTAGATGAAGGGTCAAGAGACAAACCAAGCTTCCTGGAAAGATGTGGGGACAGGCCCAGGGTCAACTCCACATCAGGAAGCTGGGACTGACAGAGGTCCGTGCTCAAGAGTTCAGACCAAGCTTGGCCTCTTGAGACAAGCTCCTAGTCAGACTCTGGTTCTATTACCCATGCTTGGGGCAATCCTAAGTGTCAGCTAAAACTCCTGTGCCTCATTTTGTGATGTGTGGATGGACCAGTGATTCCTCCTTGGCTTTTAGGGTGAACTCAGAATTGCTGATAGGCCCCCAGTTCTCTGCACAGTTATACCTTTTTTTGAGCTTAAGCCATTTCTCACTATTTCCACTACCAGTTCTCATGTGCTCATCTGCCCCACATCCCTTGTGTGTGCTACTGTTCCCTCTGTTTGGAAATGTCAGCCTCTTCCACCCCATCAGACCTCAGTTTCAGCTCATTGAGGCACATCTCCTGAAAACAAAATTGAAAACCCAAGACCCAAGTGCCGTCGAGTCTTGAATTATTGTTGTGTAACCTACATTTTTATTTAGATTATGTGTGGACATATTTTTGTGTCAGCAAATCTAGATTTATGTAGTCATTTTTAATGACTGTATAATATTCTGCTGTAATAATGGCTAATTTTGTTAATCAGTTCCTTCTTGTTAGAAGTCCACACAATAAATGTCAGCCACACTGGAGTGAACAGTATTGTAAATGAATTATTATACCCAACCTTACTTGTTTTCCTGGGAATGGAATTGCTTTGTCAAAGATCATATGTCTTTTAATTATTGATGCACATTGCCTTAAAAAGCCAAACTCAGTGTCAACGCTACATCTTAGTAGAACTGCCCCATAGAGTTTCCAGGGGGCATCTGGTGGAGTTGAACTGCCAAACTCTTGGTTAGCAATGTAGCCCTTAACACCTACACCTCACCAGGGTTTCCACATTGCCTCCTTGGTGTTTAAAATGGGAGCCAGTGTATCTCATTGTATCCTAGCCTGAGTCTTAGGTCTCTTACATGTAGAGTAACATGTCACACATACACATACACCAGTATAAATGCTGAGCTCTGTACCTACTGTAGGGTATTTCATTATTATTTTTGATGTTGCAGTGTTATCAGTGTGCATGTACTTTATTTCAGCTTTTCCTAATCTGCAGTTGACCATTTTTCTGGAGCTAATTCCCGATCTCCTGGCACTTTTGGAACTTTGAGACTTTCCCTAACTTTAAGAGAGAGGAATGCACTGTGGACTTAAACCTAATGGGTGTAGAGCCTGTTCCAGACGTCCCAGCATAGTGTCCTGAACTCATAGCACCATTAAAGGTAGTTAGAAGGGAGCCATTGATGGTGAATAGTATGTTCTGCAGCCTGGGCTTGGATAAGGAATTCTTTTCACTGTGGTAACTGGGCTGAGTGTGTGGTGTTGGGAAGCGTTTTTGTTCATTACTCTGTCACTGTAATCTCTTCTGTCCAGAACAAATAGATGATAAAACCGGCTGCCAGCCTAAGAGTGATGATCAGACCATTTTCATCATCTGCTGGCTTATAGCTTTCGAGTGTTCGTGACAAAGGTACCGTCTCAGCTGTGTGTGCTGTACTGGGTGCTGTTCATGAGCAGTATCTAGAGTCAGAGGGGAGCAGCACACAGTTTGGATGCGGGACTTTTTTATTTGCCTCTTAAAAGTACTGATGTCTTGGTTCAAATCTCCTGTGATCCTAACCATTTATAGCTTTTAGAGTCGGAAACCCCGTTTCTCCTTTTTCTGAATCATGGCATAGGATGTTTAAAAAGTGTGACCTTTATTTTCTGTTCTCTTTTTCTGTTGCTGGCTTTGAACCTTGGGCAAGTCACCAAGCTTCTCTGTGCATTGATTTCCTCACCTCCCTAAGGGTTTTTGTGAAGTTTAAATGTAACACTTTATGTCAGATGCTTAGGCAGTTTCTGGAACATAGCAGGGATTCCATAAATACTCTTTTCCCTTCTACCCCTTCTCTCACTGTGTGTCGGAGAACATTTTGCAAGGAAAGAGTTGTGTATTACACAAGTGAGCATACGGAAGAATTTGAATGTTGTATGAGGATTGCCTTTTATTTCTGTAAGGAAAGTAATGTCTAAGCTTAGTGAGTTTTATCCTGCTCTTTTAATTTTTTTCCCTGTCTCTACAGAGCACCATAATCCAGGGTCTATAACTTTGTTCTTAAGAGAAAACTGATTATTCTTGCTTTTCTGCCAATATACACAGTCTTGGTGATTTCCTCAAGGACTTTGAATTACTGGACTTTATAAAAAAAACTTCATCATTTACTAAAATGTTTTAATATCAGATTTCCACTTTCTTCATTTGCTGATAAATTTTTAAGTTTTAACTAAAACTTATTGCATAAGATAAAGTTTATTGCGTTCACTTAACATTTGTAATGCCTTTTTTGTGTTGGAGCACAGTAAACATTTTCTGTAATCAGTGATGTCTGAATTACTTTCATCCTATCCATTCAGTGAGGTTGTCTATATGATTTTTTTTTCCTATGGGATCCCTCCTTCTCTTCTCTTAGCAGTCCCCTCTAGCCATGTCTCCACTGGTGTCTTTCTCTGTGTGTTGTTAGTAGCCGTGCAGTCGATTCTGGCTTATAGGGAAATGACTCCATGTGTGACAAGTAGAACGGATCTATAGCGTTTTCAAAGGTATGATGTTTTGGAAGCAGATTTCCGGGTCTGCCTTCCAAGAAACCCATGGGTGGATTCAAACAGTCTACCTTCAGAATGGTAGTCAAGTGCTTAACCATTTGCACCACCCAGGGACTACCTTTTTGTTACAGAAGCATTAGTGCCTAATCCAATGAGTTCTAAAGGTTACCATACACAAGGAAGCACATTTAGTAAGTCTGGGAGCACCTCTCAGAAAGCTGCATGTGTAATAAGCAGTCCAGGTGACAGTGATACAGGTCACTGAAGCAAAACCTCTTTGATTATCACAATTTGCTTCTCTGGTTTGGAAGGAAGCAGTATTGCTAACTTCAGTTTACAGAATGACTGTTTGCTAGTCCTGCTTTCTGATTACATAGGAGTAACTGGAAATGCTTGTATTTCTTCTGACACCTCCCTTCTGTTGCCTGCAGGTCTTTGGGCAAAGCTGGCCCACCTCTCTGAATGCTGGGGAACAACCCCTCTCTAGTTGATGCATGTAAAATCTGTTTTATTTGGCAGCGTTCCCACCAAGTTTTCAGGCAGGCTGTACTCTGGGAAGCAAGCTGCAGTATCTCTTTAGAGTGTGACTTCTTTGAGTGTTATTAAATATGTCTCATATTCCTTATTAAAGCAGGCATGGCTACCTTTAGAGTGCACTGGCTGTTAATATAGGCATTGATTTTTACCATATGATGCTAGTTTCTTTACTGCATTAGATAGGAAGACATGTGGTAGTCTTAACATCTTCAGGAGGAAAGATGGATGAATTAGCCTTTGGCACACTCTAGCATAGTGTAGGGAGCAAAGTGGAGAGTTTATATGGGACTACTCAAGAGAGAGCTTGGAAATGGTTTGGAGCTGATTTCAGGAGAGGATTTACAGTAAGGGAAACAGTTGAGGCATCAAATAGACTGGAATTAAAAGTACAGTGGACTTTCAGAATTGGAAGAGACCTTAACTGTCATCTTCAACAGAGTTTTCTGAAAAGGTAACAGCTTTTAGAAGTGAAACATTTAAGTGTTAAAAAATAAAGCAAGAAACCTCAGTGTAAGGGCTTACGTACCTGTTTTAGCCATCTAGTGCTGCAGTGGAAATACTACATGTGGATGGCTTTATTAAAGAGAAATTGGTTCTCTTGTAGTTTAGGAGGCTAGAAGTCTGCATTCAGGATGCTACATCCAGGGGAAGGCTTTCTTCTCTTTCAGCTCTAGGTTGAAGTCCTTGCCATCCATCTTTCTCAGTTGTGTTGAGGAGCTTCTCAGTGCCGTGACTCCAGGTCCAAAGGATGTGCTTTTATCCTGGCTCTTGTTTCTTGGTGGGATGAGGTCACCCTGTCTCTCTGCTCACTTCTCTCTGTTATATCTCCAAAGGGATTGACTGAAAACACAGCCTATCTTGTAGATTGAGCTTTGGCTCATCAACCTCAATACCACTAATCCCACCTCATTACCATCATAGGGGTAGGATTTACAACCCTTAGGAAAATCACATCAGATGACAGGATGGTGGACAGTCACATAGTACTGCCAATCGTGGACTAGCCAACTTGGCACACGTTTTAGGGGGTGACACAGTTCAGTCTGTACAACATAGATGAGAGAAGATTTTGAGATCAGACAAATTTGCCAGATTAGATGAAAAGAAAATTGATAAACTGAAGTAATTACCAAGAATGCAGCACAGAGAGACAGGGAGATGGAAATTACGAAAAAGTGCTCCAGAGATGTGAGAGACAGGATGAGAAACTGTGATGTAAATCTGATCACAGTTTCGAAGGGTTATAATGGAGAAAATGCAAGAGAGGTAATATGAGAAGAATCTTCCAGAAGTTATAAAGGATATCAAGCCACGGATACAGGAAAATACTGTAAACAGTCAAGATGAGGTAAAAGGAGTTGACACTTTGAGACACTGCAGTATTACTGCAGAACCTGTGAGTTAGGAAAGAAGATCTTGAAAGCAACTAGAGAAGTAAAACAGACCACCTGAAAAGGAATTGTAAATGCTCAGACAACAGGCTTCTCAGTAGCAGCAGTCGAAGCGTGAAGACAGAGGAATAACTTAGTATCTTCACAGTACTGGAAGAATATTAGAAATTTCAAGAATGAGAATGAAATTTTCGTATTAACAAAAACTGAATTTACCCTAATGAATCTACATTAAAGGAAGCTTCCTACAAAACTGCCGCATAGGGTTTGGTGGATTTAAACTGGTGACCTTTTTGGTTAGCACCTGAGCTTTTAACCACTGTGCCATCTAAACCAAAACTAAACCCACTACTGTCCAGTGATTTATGACTCAAAGGAACCCGTTATAATAAGGATGTCAGTTACCCCAAATTAATTGATAGTGTTGTCTGCTGTTCCCAATAAAATGTTTTACAGAAGTTTTTTTCTTTCTTAAACTTGGCAAACTGATTCAGCAATTTATTTGAAGAGCAAAGGCTTAAGAGTGCACATTAAAATCTCAAAAATAAGTAGAGGAAACTTATTAGTAGTTTAGAGTCTGTGATATTGTGGACAGAGAAAAGATCAGTAGAATGAAATAAAAGAACCCAGAAGCAGAAGAAAACTTGATATATTACAGAGATATATTAAAGATCTGCAGAGAAACAAAGAACTCTTATGTTAAGTAAAAAGTTATGGGGAAAGATCTGTGTATCTATATAGGGGGAGAAAAACAATAGTTATCCCACACTATATTTACAACTTCATTCCCAACTAAAGACTAATGTGAAAGGAGAAAGATTAAAATTTTTAAAAGAAAATGCATAAACTTGGAGTAGGGTAAGTTTTCTTAAATGAAATTCAAAAAATCTGTCCATAAAAGACCATTAAAATCAACCGCATTAAAATTAAGGAAAACTGTTCGTTCGTCCAGGGACACCATTAATATAATAGAAAGCAAATTTTGCTTAAACTGGGAAAAGGTGTTTTTTCTTTTTATTTTACTCTAGATGAAGATTTATAGAACAAGCTAGTTTCTCATTAAACAGTACACATACTGCTTTGTGACATTGGTTAACAACTACAAGACATGACAACACTATCCCTTTTCTATCTTGAGTTTTCTATTTGCAGCTTTCCTGTGCCTTACTAACTGTTGTCCCTGGGCTGGTGTGCCGCTGTAGTCTCGTTTTGTTCTGTGGGCTAGTCCAATCTTTAGCTAAAGGGTGAACCTCAGGAGCAACATCATTACTAAGCTGAAAGGATGCTCGGAGCCATATCTCAGAATTTCTCCAGTCTCTGTCAGGCCGCCAGGTCCAGTCTTTCTTTTTGAGCTAGAATTTTGTTCCACATTTTTCTCTGTCTGATACCCTCTGTTGTGATCCCCGCTGGAGCAGTCAGGAGTGGTCCGAGCATCGTCTAGCTGTGCAGGCCTCAGTCTGGTAGAGGCCATGGTAGATGCGGTCCATTAGCCCTTTGGGTTGATCTTTCCTCTGTGTTTGTAGTTTACTTCATTCTTCCTTGATCCCAAGTGGATGAGAGCAGTGGAGAAACGTAGATGACTGTTCAAGGCCTTGAAGACCCTAGATGCTACTCACCAAAGTAGAATGTAGAACATTTTCTTCGTAAACTATATGATGCCGGTTGAGCTAGATGTCCCTCAAGACCGTGGTCCGCACATTCTTCAGCCCAGCAGTTCTGCCCCTCAGGGAGTCTGAATGTGTCAACAAGCATCTGTGACCTTGCCTTGTACAAGTTGTGCTGGCTTTCTCAGCATTGTGTTCTGTCTTACCCTTCACCAAAGTTACCACTTGTCTATTTTTAGTGTTTTCGGAAAAAGATATTAAAAACACACAACAGAAAGTGATTGAAATCTAAAATGTATAAGGAACTTCTACAAATCAACAGAAAATGAGCATAAACAAGCAGGCATTTGCTAGATGAAGAAATACAAATAGGCCAGAATCATGTGAACGGATCCTCAAATCATTGGTGTATGACAAAATATTAATTTTTTTTAATGAAAATGAGATACTGTTTTACAAACCCTATTAGATCAGCAGGAATGAAGACACTTGCTAATAGCGTATTAAGGTGAGACGGTAGACTTATTGCATCTCTTTATTTAGTTTTGCATCTCTTTAATAAATAGTTGGTGAGAGTACAAGGTGTTACAAAACCTATTTGGAAGACAGTGTGGCCCCTTTTCTGCTCTTCACCTAAAATTAAAGTAGACAGTGCTCTTAAGCAGAATGCTCCTCTATTCTCATAATATGGTAGCCCATTGCTCCAAGTTGCTTCTCTATAGGATGGAGTAGAACTCCCTAAAGGGTTTCCAAGGCTGTAATCTTTGTGGAAGCATACTACCACACCTGTCTCCTATGGAGTGACTGGTAGGTTCCAGTTGCTAACCTTTTGGTTAGAGGCTCTGTGCTTATCTGCTATGATAGCAGGGCTCTTGATAATATGATACCCATCCCCCCAAACAAACAAAAATACCACCAAACCCATGGCGTTTGAGTCAATTCCGACTCACCACTACCCTAAAGGACAGAGTGGAACTGCCCTGTAGATTTTCCATGGAGCACCTGGTGAATTCTAACTACTAATCTTTTGATAGCAGCCGTAGCTCTTAACCACTTCCTCACCAGGGTTTTCTGATAATATGATAAAAACAAGATACTCCCAATATTCAAATATGCAAAAATAATATATCTTGAATTATCAGAGGGCTTAATGAGTTCAGCAGAGTGATTCCTTGCCTCTGACAGATCAAAGAAGGGGCCTTTTGAAGGGAGGAGCAACCTGTGTCTCCCTTCTGGTGCAGGTTTTTAAATCCTGGGATGTTATTAACACCAGTGCTATGTCATCTCTTGGCAGCTCTGAGACAACATCAGAGAAAGGCAGTTTCCCAAAAATGGGACTCTGGTGGCTGCACCATGAGATCTCAACATCTCCAGAAAGGTTTGTGCTCTTGACTTAGAGGAAATCACCTTTAACTAGCAGGTGGGAGTGTGGCAGTCAAGATGGAAGGCTTTCAGAGAGTATGCAATTCCTGAGGACAAAGTAAATCAGCATCTATCAGGAAAACCCCAGAGTCCCAGAGCTTTTCGGAAGATTTTCCTACAGCCCATTATGTTATACAAGGGTGCCTAAGTTCAAGATGGAACCATTTTTAAAGACAGGTTCATCATGTTGTGTAGTTACTCATATGAAAACTAGGAAAAAAAGTCAGTTTAGAATATTGAAGAATTAGTCCCAAGGATAAAAATCTCACTCTCTGATTTTCAGTATGATAGCTGTGAAGTTAACAATTATTTTAAAAGCACAGAATGATTTGGTAAGTATTACTGTTAATACCAAGGGGCTTTGGTGGTGCAGTGGTTAAATGCGTGGCTGCTAACTGAAAGGTTGTCAGTTTGAATCCACCCAGCAGCTCTGTGGCAGAAAGACCTGGCTGTCTGTTCCCACAAAGATTACAGTGTAGACAGTGCTATGGGGCAGTTCTGTAGGATCGCTGTGCGTTGGAATCAGTTTGACAGCACCCAACAACCATTAGTACTAAATAAGTATTTATGGTAAAATAGCCAGCTGAGGTAATTTTTTTTAAAGCTGTATGATGTAAAGAAGCCACCATTCTTCAGTTGACTATTAAAATGATTGCTTTGTTTGAAATTTATAGTACATATAGTCTGTGTAATTCTGTTCTATGTTTTAAGCTTTAGCCAAAGTACAGTGTAATCTGGAATATAATCTGTTCTTCTGCATTTTAGGTCTAATAAATGTTATAGTGAAGACCAAACCAAGAAACCAAACCTGTTGCCTTCAGATTGATTCCAGCTGCTAATGACTGTGTAGGACAGAGTAGAACTGCCCCCTACGTTTCTAAGGAGCAGTTGGTGTATTTGAACTGCTAACATTTTGGTTAACAGATGAGCTCATAACCGCTACATCAGTGGTCTCAAGTCAATAAGGGACCAAAACCCCACTGCCCTTCAGATGATTCCAACTCCTACTAACTGTATAGGACAGAGGAGAACTTCCCCATTTAGTTTCCAAGAAATGCCTATTGGATTTGAACTTTGGTTAGCAACTGTGGCACCACCAGGAGTTTCCATCATTAGGAGAGGAGATACTCAATAACAGAAACAGCAAACACAGCTGGTCGTTATTGCGCTTAAACTATACCAAATGTTGTATGAAGTGCTTTTACCAGAATTTTCTCATTAAATCATTGTGAAACACCTATCTCCATTTTCCAGATGAGGAAACTGCTGTACCTTGAATGTACGTTATTTATCCAGAGCCCCAAACCTTGTTAAGTGTTTGAGTGGGGGTCTGTATGTAGGCAGTCTTACTACAAAGCTGACTGTTTTAAATATACATCCTACCTCCAAGCTCAGTATGGATACTTTAAAAATATATTGGAGTCTTGCTAGATTATTTTCTGGGCTTATATTTCAGTATTGCAAGATATAGTGCTTTAAACAAAACCCTTGTTCTTTAAAGAAAGGCAGAATTCTTATCTTGAACTTGAGTGCTGAAGTAAGGTTCTGGAAATAAATACGGTCCTTCAGTCAGACACAGCCGATTTCATTTCTCCCAGAATTGGAGTCATTTCTCACACAAGGTCTTGCCCTTTTACGTTATTAATCCTGCAAACCTTGGCTTTAAAATCTCAATTAAGTGTGGACAGCTCCATGCAGACCTTCTGAAAGACACAATTGGTATTTCCTGCCAATGTAAGCTCCTCTGAGTAATGGTGTTTGCTTATTTGAAACTTTCCCTCTAAGTTTCCAGGGTTTCTGGCTGTACCTTAGCAGCCAAAGCTTGCTTAGAAATTGACTTACCGGCCCAGAGTCCTGCTTCAAGGTCCTTTATTTCTACTACCCATTACATGCTGCTATTTTGTGGGATTTTCCTCAAGTGTGCTCCATGAAACGAGCCTGCCTTTCAGAGGCCAGATACACTGACTTCGGTGTTTTATAAAATGACTTCAAGGAAGCTTCTTGGACCGGAGCTAGTTCTCAGGGTGCTGAATCATTGAGTTGTTTTGTCCCTAAGGTCACACAGGCTGTAGTTTGTTTCCTTGTAAATATTAGACTGGAGGAGAATGTGCAGACGCTGTGATGTTAATCATAATGAGTAGGGTGGGACGAATTCCCTAATGTTCTGGCAGAAACTATAGGTTATAATAAAGATGCACTGTAAAAATTCAGTCTGCCTACTCCTGCCACAACCACCTTCTTGAAGTTGTTTCCACCTGTCATTTCTCCATTCAGATGGCAGATGCATAGTCTTAGTTTTTGTTCCTTTTAACCCAAAGCGTGACGTATTATACAGTATTTGCCTTGCTTTTTTTCCACTGAATGTATTTTCACATGTATCTGTAACTTCATTTGTTTTTATTGCTATGCAGTATTCTCTTGTTGGACCTATCATAATTTATTTAACCAGCCTCCTAGGTGGGCATTGGACATCTGGATTTTTTCCAAACATTTGCAGCTACAAACACTTCTTCATTAAATATCTTTGTGTATTTGTCATCTTGCATATGTCTAAGTTCATCTGGTGGCATAGTGGTTAAGTGGTATGACTACTAATCACAAAGGTTTGCAGTTGGAATCTACCAGGTGCTCCTTGAAAGCTCTATGGGGCAGTTCTGCTCTGTCCTATAGGATCGCTATGAGTTGGAATTGACTAGATCGCAGTAGGTTTGATTTGCTTTTTAAGTTCATC
This sequence comes from Heterohyrax brucei, assembly GCA_028571685.1. Taxonomy (NCBI): domain Eukaryota; kingdom Metazoa; phylum Chordata; class Mammalia; order Hyracoidea; family Procaviidae; genus Heterohyrax; species Heterohyrax brucei. Next base: position 74,716,064 of record CM053146.1, on the reverse strand, counting down.
TGCAATATGAATAGCCAAAAGTGGGGCCAAAGGGTGTATGCATTTTTAGTTCACATAGATCCCACCAACTGTCGTCCAAAACATCCCTGTTTTTAAAACTCTCACTGCTCTTCAATGAAGGTTTCAGATAGATTGGAGCCTTAGTGACCCTGCGAAATGTGATGCAGATTTTTACCATTGTACCTGTCTTCTGGAAACATCACTTTCTCCTCTTCTCTTCTATACCATCTCAAGTCCTCCTCATCCATAAACACACCTGAGGAACTGAGATAATCATAGCTTCCAGCACATGGTGCTTTTCTTTCCGGAACTTTTGCAGCATGTGTACACTATACTGCACTCACTTGGAAACTCAGTGTCATAGTTCTTGCAGTTGAACTACTTCTTTTGCAGTGTCTTCACTTTCTAGCAGTGTTATCAGCTGTTAGAGAAGCAGGAACTTTCTCTTTTTTTGATTTTGTAGTCTTCTTGATGCTTAGGGCAGTGTTTTGAACACCATGTGATTTTTTTTTTTTTTTAGCTAAGGAAAATAGAGTTATGGTTTTGGTTTTTTTAAGAAAGGGAGAAACATGCTTATTGTGAGAAAAGAATAAATTGATAAAACTGTATAAATATATAAAAATTCTGTGAAATGCCAGCAATACCACCATCCAGAGGTAACTACTGTTTAAGTTTTATGCATATATCATATCTTTCCATATATCTCTTTGTCTCTGTATATGCGTACTGTGTATATGTGTACATAAACATAGGTGTACATACATATGTACACACATACACAAATAGATGTGTGAAGTTTTATGCATGATCTTGTATTATTTCCACTTTTAGCACATCTTTTCCTTACTAAATACATCTCTCCATGTTAACCAGTTTAGTTTTATAAAATTTTTGTCTACTTAGTATTTTTTTCTGTACACATGCCATATTTTTCGTATTTAACTAGTGCATATCTGATCAATGGAAACCATGGAGGCATAGTGGCTAAGTGTGGTATATGCTAATCAAAGGGTTGGCAGTTCAAATCCAACAGGTACTCCTTGGAATCTCTATGAAGCAGTTCTGTCCTGTCGTTCAGGTTCACTATGAGTCAGAATTGGGTTCACGGCAGTACTTTTTTTAATCAGATTGACATTTGTGGTTTCCATCTTTCCATCTGAGTGAATACATCTTCCCATACTAGTGCAGTTGTCTCCTTAGGTAAGGTAAACTCTTGAAAGGGAAAGAGCTCTGTTAAAGCATGAGGTCCGCATTGTGGGATCTTAGTAAGTGCTTGGAGAAGAAAGTGTATAGGAATTCTCAGTACTTTTTGCCAGGCAGCTTTCAGATTCAAATAGTTAACAGTGACCTTCAGCAGCACTACTCAGTCATCAAATTATAGCAAGAAATTTTATTCATAGATAGCCAAAAGCCAAGTGCCGTCGAGTTGGATCCGACTCATGGCGACCGTAGGGGCCCGGGTAAAACTGACCCCCAGAGTATTCAAGGAGCACCTGGTGGATTTGAACTATAGAAGGGAACATATGTCAAACATATTCTCAGGGAAATAATCTTTGCATGTGTTCTTGAGTGTACAATGAATCATTGCTTTCTTTATCCTGCCGGGCAGTAACTACCTATCTCTTTTCCCAGCCTATTTTGGAAAGCTGGTCTAATTTAGTATAGTATAACAGAATTTTCCCTCATGCCAAGGTACAGAGAAGAAAGAGCTTTTCTGTTTCTCTGAGAATCTTTTGCTTAGGAAAGTATGAAACCTAATGCAAGGGGCTGTAGCTGTGGGTTGTTATCAAGCCACTTGGGAGTGTTTATTTCTTTACTACTCCACTTTATTTCAGAAAGGCTTTGAGATAGCTTACAAAGATGCAAACAGTGTAGCTGTATGAAATTTATTTGGTAGATGAGAAAAAAGAGATAAAGTAAAATATGATAGAAGAGTAGACAGTCAGGAGTGAGGTGAATTCACGCAATACACATGAAACAGGAAATTGCCATTGTTGGATCAAAAATGATTTGGTTGAATATGGGCAGTTGTGCATGTTTCAAACACAATATTAATCCTGATGTACACATTTAACTCCGTGTGAACCTCAGATTTGGCCTCAAGCCAATGTACTATCATTATGATTAGGGCACACACCTTCTACTTAGAAGAAGTCCATTTATTTCTGACGTTGAGGCCAAAGGGGAAATTCACTGAGAGAAGAGATTTTTTGAGCAGTACAGATTCATGATCACAGAATGTTACAGCTGGAAAGACTCAAGAGACTGACCTGTTCCTTCTTTTTAAGATCCCATGAGGTCCTGCAGTTGTTCATCGGAGGAGTTCTGGGGGTACAGGTCTGCATAGGACTGTGACCTTCAGCCGGTTGCCAAACCTCTTGAATCCATAGTTCTCTTGTATACTAAACAGAAATAATGGTTGGTTCTTACCTCATAAGACTGTCTTGAGGGTTAAATTAGATAATGCATCAGGGAAATATAAATCAAACCCACTAGAATTCATACAGTCAAAAAAGACAGGTAGCAACAAGTGTTGACTCCCCAAATCAAACCCTTTGCTATTGAGATGATTCCAACTCATAGTGATCTATAGGGCAGAGTAGAACTGCCCTATAGAGTTTCCAAGGAATTCCTGGTAAATTCCAGCTACCAACCTTTAGGTGAACAACCATAGCACTTAACCAGTACACCACCAAAGTTTCCAAGCATTGGCTAGGAAGTGGAGAGATTGAAACCTTTGTGCATCGCTTTTGGGGCTGTATGTAGGTGCAGGCACTTTAGAAAACAGTGTGGCGCCTCTTCAAATGACTAAATAAAATTATCCTGTGACCTAGCAGTTTGACTTTTAGAAGAGAATTGAAAATACTTGCCTACACAAAACTTTTCCATGAATGTTCATCACATTGATCTTAATAGCCAGAAGTGGAAATAACCCAAACCAACTAATGAAGGGATAAATAACCATATTTTTTGTTGTTGTAGTGTACCATCGAGTCAGTTTTGCCTCATAGCAACCTAGTACGCTAGAGCACTACTACCTCATAGGGTTTTCAGTCTTTACAGAAGCAAGTTGCCACATCTTTCTCCCATAAAGTGGCTGGTGGGTTTGAACCACTGATCTGATGAGCAGTGTTTCCTGTGCTCCTGCATAGCCATGTAATGGAATATTACTTAGTAATAAAACAGATACAGTACTGATACATACTACACCATGGGTGGGTGCAATATAAACCTTAAAATGGCCACATTTTCAGTTAGCCATGATAAACTGAAAAATTGATTCATGGCTCTGCCTGCTATGGACTTTTCGGAGACTGAGTAGCCCATCTAAGAATTACCCAGGCCCTTTGCTTTTTTTCCCTTTTGCTCCATGTGGACTGTCTCTGGCTTTTTTACTTTTTAAACTTCTCCAGTTGAACTAGTCTGGGGCAGTTGAAAGCAATGGAAACCTGTGTCTCTTGAGTTTTCACGATAGCACACTGGCATAACTTTTAAAGTTAGAGTGTTACTGTGAAGTGAAATTTGGATTTTCTGTTAGTCCTTGTTCCTCTCCATGTTTATATTGTAGTGTGTTCGGGGTGGGGGCAGTGAGAGCACCTTATCTGGGCTTTGTCAATTCCTTGTGAATAGAGAGATTATGAAGGCCACTATCAACCTGGTATTCTCATTGTGGTGAAACTGATAGTGTTTTGTATACTTTGAGTTACATTATTTTGCTGCACATTAGCATAACGAGACATAAGTTATCAACATCATCAAAAGCATGCATGTTTAACTTACACTGTATATTGTTTGGTGTTCGCTAGAGTATAGCTGAGGCTTTGACAAATACAGTAAAATGGGAGCTTTCTGAAAAATCAGATTTCACAGTGATTGAGGTTTCCAGAATGGCCTTCTCCTTAAAAATAGTCTGGGAGCAAAAGCATTAAAACCCCTCTTTGGGTTGTAAAAAAGTAGCCACCAAGAAATGAACATTAACAAGCTGAAAAAGGGATTAATTCTGCAAGTTAACACCCCTATTTGTGCTTGACTTGACATGTTCACCCGTAGGTGTTAAGACGCTGTAATGTGTTAGGTCACTGTTCTGGTTGTGTATCATTGTGTAATGGATCCCCTGCAAACTGGGTGGCTTCACTCAGTAACAGCAATTTTTTGTATTATTTAGTGTTCATTTATTTATTTTCTAAATCGAGTTACCTCTTCTTGCCGGTAACCACCAATGAATACTTGGCTCTCTCCCTATATATTTTATGTATGTATCATACAATGTTTGCTCTTATATGCTTGAATTAGTTCGCTTAGCATTGTGTGCTCCAGCTTCATCCATGTTGCAGTATATTCCGTGCACTCATCACTGTTCCTTATGGTCGCATAGCATTCCATTGTATGTGTATACCGTGATTCACTTGACCCATGTATCTGCTGATGGGCACTTCAGTTGTTTCTCTTTGTTTGCTCTTGTGAATAAAGCAGCAAGAAATATAGGTGTGCATATGTCTGTTGTGTCATTATTTTTAAGTCTCTAGGTAGACGCTGGTGGCATAGTGGTTAAGTGCTGTGTCTGCTAACTAGAAGGTCAGCAGTTCAAATCCTCCAGGTGCTCCTTAGAAACTCTATGGGGCAGTTCTGCTGTGTCCTGTAGGGTCACCATGAATCAGAATCTAGTTGACGGCAGTGGGTTAGGATCTACCTTGGTGGCCTAGTGGTTAAGTGCTATGGTTGCTAACTAAAAGGTCAGAAGGTCAAATCCACCAGGTACTTCTTGGAAACTCTGTGGGGCAGTTCTACTCTGTCCTATAGGGTCACTGTTGGTTGGAATTGACTTGATGGTGATGGGTTTAGTTTGGTTTTAGGGCATATACCAAGAAATGGGAATGCTGGATCGTAGGGTAGTTGTATTTCTGGCTTTTTGAGAAAGCACCATACTGTTTTCTGTAGTGGTTGTGCGATTTTACAGTTCCACCATGGATTATTGTTCCAGCACCCCTCTCCCCTATTCTTATCTGTTTGGTGGCATCTTTTTTTTTTTTTTTCAGTTGGTTCCGTTTTAGCTAGTGAAAATGGTATCTCATTGTAGTTTTGACGTGCATCTCTCTAATGGCTAATGATCATGAGCATCTTTTTATATGTTCATTGGCTGCTTGGATGTCCTGTTTAGTGAACGTTCTGTTCCGGTCCTTTGCTCATTTTGTGACTGGATTGTTTGTGTTTTTGTTGTTGCAGTTTTCTATAGACTTTAGAGATTAGACCCTTATCAGGTAACTCATTTCTGAAGATTTTTTTCCCCAGTCCATGGATTGTCTGTTACCTCTTTAATTCATTTGATGAGCGTAAGTTTTTATTTTTTATAAGGTCTCATTTATCTGTTTTGTCTTCTATTTTGCACATTTATTATGTTTGTTATCCTATTTTTACAAAAGATCAGGTTTCACAGTTCTCGCACTGTATTTTCTTCCAGGAATTTTATGGTTTTAGGTTTAACATTTATGCCTTTGATTCATTTTGAATCAGTTTCTATAGATGGTGTGAGATATGAGTCCTGTTTCATTTTTTCTGGACGTGAATATCCAGCTTTGCTAGCACCAGTTTATTGATATTTTTGCTGTATTAAGTCTTTTAATCTATGAACACAGGATGTCTTTCCAAATGTTTGTAGGTCTCTTTTAGTCCGTTGTAGTAGAGGTTGGTAATTTTCATTGTATAGGTCTTTTATGTCCTTGGTAGGTTAATTCTTAGATATTTTATTGATTTGGGGGCTATTGTAGATGGTATTGTTTTGTTGATTTCTTTTTTGGAGTATTCCTTGATAAACAGAGGACTCCAAGTGATTTTGGTGTATTGATCTTGTGCCTTGCAACATTACTTAATTCTTCTTTTAGTTTCAGTAATTTACTTGTGGACTCTTTAGGGTATTCTACATATGGGATCACGTCATCTACAAATAGAGATAATTTTACTTCTTCATTTTCAATTTGGATACCTTTAATTTCTCTTTCTTTACTTTTTGTTTTGCCTACCATCTTTAGTACAGTGTTGAACAAGAGTGGTCATAGTGGGCATCTGTGTTTCATTTCCTGTTCTGAAAGGGTAGGCTTTCAGCCTTTCTGTGTTGAGTATAATGTTGGCATTTGGTTTTGCATATATGCCCTTAATTATGCTGAGAAATTTCCCTTCTATTCCAATTTTGCTGAGAGCTTTTATCAGGAAAGGTGGTTGAATTTTATTGAGTGCCTTTTCTGCATTGTTTGTTAAGAATGTATGAATTATTTTTGTTTATGTGGTGGATTACATTGATTGATTTTCTAATGTTGAACCGTCATTACAATTCTGGTATGGATTCCTCTTGATCATAGTGTGTAATTCTTTTGATATGTTGCTGAAGCCTGTTGGCTAGAATGTTGTTGACAGTTTTTACCTCTATGTTTATAAGGATTATTGGCCTGTGTTTTTGTTTTCTTGGAGTGTCTTTGCCTGGTTTAGGCATGAGGATAATGTTGGCTTCAAATAAAGAGTTTAGTAGTGTTCTTTCTTCTTCTGTATTTTTGAAGAAATTGGGTAGGCTTGGTATCAACTCATCTCTGAATGTTGGTAGAATTCTCCAGTGTAGCCATTTTCTCCCAGACATTTTTGTTATTGTTGGCATTTTTTTAATGACATCATCAATCTCTTTTTTTGTAACAGCTGTGTTTAAATTTTCTGCCTCTTTGTGTTAGTTTGGGTAGATAGTGTGTTTCTAGGAATGTTTCCATTTTATATAGGTTTTCAGATTTGTTGGAGTACAAATCTTGATAGTAATCAGTTATGATCTTTCTCTCTGTTGGATCATTTGTAATGTTACCAGTGTCATTTCTTAAGTTGATTATTTGTTTCTTCTGTTTTTTCTTTTTGTCAGTCTAGCCAGTGTATTGATTCTTTCAAAGAACCAACTTCAGGTGTTGTCAATTCTGTTATTTTTCTATTATTTTGGCCCTGATCTCTATTATTTATTTGTCTGGTGGCTTTTGTTTTAATTGGCTCTTCTTTTTCTATTTGTTCAAGTTGTTTGTTTCAGATGATTTTGGATCTTTCTTCCTCAGTTTAATGAAGGCATTTTATTACTATGAATGTGCCTCTGAGTTCTGCTTTTGCTTGTCCTCAAATTTTGATACATTATTTTTGTTTGTCTTTGATTCTTGGACTTTTCAAATTTTCATTTGATTCCTATAATAGCTTATTACTTAGTTTCCATGTATTTTTTTCCTTGTTTTCCTCTTGTGACTTCTAATTTTATACTGCCATGGTCAAAGAAGATGTGTTGTATGATGTCAGTCTCTTTAAACTTGTTAAAACTTGTTTTGTGTCCTTGTAAGTGGTCTGTTCTGGAAAGTGATCCATGTGCACTGGAGAAGAATGTGTATTGTTGTGATCCTGAGTCTAGTGCTTTATACATATTTGTCTATTAGGTCCAGTTGGCTTATAGTTTTAAGTTTTCAATGTCCAGTCTTTTTAAATGTTTTGCTTATAATTGAAATTAATATGTTGAAGTCCTCTTCTATTATCGTGGAGTTGTCTGTTTGTCCTTTCATGTTAGTATTTGTTTTATGTATTTTGAGACATTGCTGTTAGGTGCATATATTTTATAATTGCTGTGTCTTCTTGCTGGATTGATCCTTCTATTGATATGTAATGTCTTTATCTTTTGTAATAGGTTTTGATTTAAAGTCTGTTTTATCTAATAGCAGTATGATATCCCTGCCCTCTTTGGTTTACTGATTGCATGGAATATTTTCTTTCATCCTTTTACTTATAGTCTGTTTGGGTCTTTATGTCTAAGATGTATTTCTTGTAGACAGTAAAGAATGGATCATGTATATATATATTTTAAATCCATTTTCCACTCTCTCCCTTTAGCATGGATTATTGAGAACATTTGCATTTAAGGTTATTAGAGAAAACAAAGTGCCTGTTTGACTCACTTTGCTGCTTGTCTTTTGAGTGTTTAGTGGCTTCTTTATTTGCTTTTCTGTTTTGTGTCTTATTTGGCAGCATTTTTGTGATATATCTTTTAGTTTTATTCTTTTCTTCTGAATATTTCTTCCTTTCTGATAATTTCTTAGTGGCTATCCACATGTATTACATTACACAACTTCTAACAATGTTTGACATATGAAAAATGGTTAAAATGCAACCTTAACATAGTAAATTTTATTTCAGATATTCTCCTCTTGCCCTCATTTCTGTTAGTGTCTCCATTAACATCAATAAGCAATCTATGTTTATTAAGCTTGCTTGTATATTACAAACTGGATGTTACATTGTTTGCAAGATTTAATTATTGAGTTTATTCCTCAAGAGTATCATATACCTGGTCCTTATGATTGTCCATGTTGTTTCCATCTTGTGACTACCTTGTATGCCCTCCTTCCCTCCCTGCTCCCTCCTCCACCCTTTCCTTAGCCCCTCTCTCTCCCCTCTCAAGCCTCTCCCCCTCCTCTGGGATTCTGGTAGTTCTAAGGTATTCTATATTCTATCTGACTCTGTTGCTGAGTGTTTCTCTTGTTTTTTCTAATGCAGTTGCTTTATTCTTTAATTCTAGCAGTTCTCTTTAGGTTTGTTTGTTGTTGATGTTTTCATTTTCATTGTTGAGTCATTTTGTTCCTCCGTTTATTTCCTGATCTCCTCTAGCTTGTTTTCTGAGTGCGTTTTGCTTTCTTTAAATAAATTTGGCACCACAATCTAAAAATAATTCATTATTTTGAAATTTCTCCAGAGAAGAAATTTCCTATTCTGCGTGTTTGCTTTTGATTGGTTCTTCATCTCTTGTGATTGTGTGTGTGTTACTGTTCTTGGGCCATTTTGTTATCTTTTTTTTTTTAAAAAAAAAAAAAAACACTTTAAATTTTGTATTCTAGGTTTTGTGGGCAGATTTTCTGATTGGGTGCCATGATGGCCCTGCAATCAAGTACCCAGCTGCCAGTCATAAGGCCAGGGCCTGTGCATAGTTGCTGCCCTCTGGGAGAATGCTGACCTAAGACTGACAGCCCAGACAAGCCTGCAGGGCAGTTTCATTGTACCTCATGCCCAATGATTGTTATGAGTCAGAATTGACCCAGTAACAGTGGGCTTGTTATCTTCTTCTGAGAGCCTGGAGGCAGGCTCTCTTATTTTTAGGTTTATTTCAGTGCTGACTCAGGAGTTTTGGATGCTTGATCTCTGGCATTTAATATGCATGTGCACAGGAATGAGGAAATGTGCTTAGTTGGTCTCATACGCTAACGTAAGCAGTGAGGCTTGACTTTTCTATGAAGCTGGTGGACTCTTTTATGTCTTCCCCTCATGGGTGCCCCTGCACAGGCTGTCCCATGGTGTCTCGCAGTGGGCAGGGAGCCAGCTGTTTCCCTCTGTTGTGCCTGTCTGTCTGAAGTATGTGCCTCATTCTGCTGTCTTGAAGGGACATTTAAGTATATCAGATTGATGTAGTACAAAAATGGTTTGCCACGCGAAGCCAAGTGCTGTTGAGTTGGATCCGACTCATGGCGACCCTAGGGGCCAGGGCAGAACTGACCCCCAGGGTATTCAAGGAGCGCCTGGTGGACTGAAAAGCAGTTACTGATGGTGAGGTAAAACTCTGGGCTATTTTCAAATAAGTCATCTCTGAGTGCAGTTTTTCCTGAGTGGTTTCAAAGCTCTAGTAAAAATGGTCTACGTGATAGGGCTTGTCAACTTTAACCCTGGCTGGTGCTAGGTAATCAGATTTATCAGGGCAAGGACAGATAGAAAAATGTGTTAGGAGTCCTAGAATAATAAATTAGTCCCTTGTTCTCTCCTCTCTATAGCACCTACCATAGTAGATGGGGGCATAATTATACATGTTACAAGAGTTTTTTTGGAATTTGCTCACTGATTTGACCTATATATTCATATAAGTTTATTTAGAATATGATATGGCAAAAGTCTCTTATGAAAGTCTATCTTTAACTCAGGCATTGTATCATTAATACTTTAAATCTCATTATAACATTATAACCTGAATGCCACATCTTTCTTCCTACATGGAGAGCTTAGAGAAGAATTATGTCCGGATGTCATTTTCGTTCATTCATCTCTTGTCAGTGTCCATAATGATGATCTCAAATCTCCAGAAATAATTAGGCTATGTACATAGTTCTAAGAAATAGATAAATCTACACTAGGTGTTTAAAGTTGTGATTGAGCTCACTGTCTGGAATGTAGTCCAGCGTCATTCATCTTTCTAGGAGTCTTTGAAGCTGAGGACAGAACCAGGTCTCCCTCACCCCTAAAGTAGAATTTGGAATGAAGATAATAGGATAATAGACTGGAATTTGGATAATAGACCAAGTGAAGGTTTTTGATGATAGCAGTGATTTGAGTCTCTTTTTTCACCCTCCTTTTCTCCCTCTACTACTATAATTTGATTTTGGAAGCAGCTATCAGTACTGTGTAGGGTATGTTAATTGTAGATATCTGAATTAGCTTAGGTGGTTTCTTTAGTCCCTTCCACACATTAAAAAAAAAAAAAAAAAAACCAGCATTGTTTTAACATGTACTCAGTTCTTGGCATTGTACTAAATACCTTAGATACATATCCCATTTAGCCTAATGACAACTTGATAAGATAAGTATGCTCATTCAGTTTTATAGGTGAAGAAATCAAGAGTTAGTGAGGTTAAGTGAGCAACCACCGTGCGACATCTTGTAAGCACTGAAGCTGGAACTTAGTGTGAAATCTCTTCTTACGCCAAAGCTTTTGTTGGTGGTCTCAGTGCTCTACTGCCACCTAGTGGAAGCATTGCCCTTACTCCTTTCTTTTTTTTCCTAAATGTCCTACAATATGAATTAATTATATATTTAAAAATCTTAACCAATGTAATAAAAATTTAGTAATGCAGTTAAATTGAAAATATCGGTTTATATGTGTATGTGGTATGGAAAATATAAAACAGTATGAACCTGAACACTCTAATGCTGTATTTGGAAGTTAAATAGATGTTCTAATTAATGCTCCAAGTAAAATACAACACATATAAAAGTATCAGTGCTTCTATTCCAGTTCTTTTTCTCAGTAAAATAACACCTATTGATTTAAGATTCTTAGTCCTAGATTCTGAATTGATTTTCTTACTTTGCTGTCAACATAATTAAAGAAATGTCTGTTTGGGTTTTTTTTTTGTTTTGTGCACAGGGAAAAGAAAAACGTACTCTGTTATCTTAGTGTAGAAACCCTGGTTGCATAGTGGTTAATAGTGACAACAGTCACTCCACAGTTCATATCCATCAGGCACTCCTTAAAAGCTCTGTGGGGCAGTTCTGCTCGGCCCTGTAGGCTCCCTGTGAGTCAGAATCAATTTGATGGCATCAGGTTTGGTAGTTTAAGATCATCTTGGTAGATATTTATGTGTGTAAAAAGGTCATAGGTGATTTTTAGGAAGTTTGGTAGTTAAAGAAAGCAAGTGTGTACATGAGTGGATAACAGACTAAGTGAAGATTTTTGCTGATAGCAATGACCAGCCAAGTGCTGACATGAGTCTCTCTTTTTCACCCTCCTTTTCTCCTTCTGCCACTATAATTTGATTTTGGAAGCAGCTATCTGTACTGTGTGGGGTATGTCAGTTGTAGATATCTAAATTAGCTTAGGTGGTTTCTTTAGTCCCTTCCACACATAAAAAAATCCCCCCAAACCAAATTCTTTGTTACTGAGAAAATTCCAATTCATAGTGACTCTGTAGGATGGAGTAGAACTACCTCATAGAGTTTCTAAGGAACTCCTGGTGAATTCAAACTGCTGTCTTTTTTGGTTAGCAGTGGTGGCATTTAACCACTGCACCATTGAAGTTTCCCTTCTACGCATAGCTCCCTCCTTTTTGGAACTGACCATGCCACCAAAGATCCCTTGGAGGTTTTGCATCAGTGAATCTTAGATAGGGCCTGGAAATTGGCATTTTCTAAACAAATGAGCTAGGTTGTTTTTATGATTGGGCATATTCAAGAACTCCTGGGCTAGAGTAGAGCCTCCGTGAAGAGACATGATGGGAAGTGAGGTTGCAAAGCAGGACTGAGTCCAGAATGTGAAGACCTTTAGATGAAAAGCCATGGCTTGGGATATGGTGCTGTCAGCTGTGGGGAGAGTGGGCAGGGAATAGGTAGAAGATGTGTTTAGGCAGAATTGATGTGACTTGGTGCTCATTTGAAAGGTTTTTGTGGACATGAGCTGTCTAGAGGATGCCAAGGGGTAGGGAAAGATTTAGGGAAAAGTTGAGATTGACTTCCCCCTTTCTGACTTTGTATTTGGAAAGTAGGAGGAATAGTGAGCACAGGAATAATAACTGAGATGTTGTGTGCAAAAGACATCCTGGACTGTGTAAACTGCATCCACAGCCTCTTAACGCAAGAACTGATTATTCATTTTGTGAAATTTCACAGTGTCTTCATCTTTCTTCTCTCAGCTGTCCACAATTTGGCTATTGGATTGTTAGAAGGGAAAAAAACAATGATGCTATACAAACACACGTAGTTTTACTACTGATGAGTAGATCTGATGACGTGGTTAGATAGAGTTAACAAGGATAGAGTTAACTGTTACAGTGATGCTAATGTTACGTGCAACACTCATTCATAGGCTGACACCAGCTGTTCCCCATCCCAGCCCATGGATTCTGGAGCTCAGATTGTTTTTTTTTTATAATTAACCTCATGAGATACACAAATACACGATTTCTTGAGTTAGAGACTGACTTCATTTTGAAAGTACATGGATTAGAATATGTAATCCCACAACTTTTGAAAGGGAAATATCTGTGTTCTTTTGCTGTCTTAGCAGTCTCTTTTTAGTACGAACTGGATGAACAAAAATAGAATTTGTGTCCCTTTTCAGCATTGAATTGAAGCACAGCTGATCCAGTTCCCCGGGAATAAAACTTGTGTCTGGAGCATCTTTACACTGGAGGCTCTGCCATAGCTTTTGCTGGTTTCTGAGAATAATTTTCTTAGTGATGTGAAAGGACAGATGTCTGCTCTTGGGAAAGTGGTGTTCTCTGCTAGCAATGTGGAAACAAGGAAGCTCTTTCACTTTCAGTTGTCCTTGTCGTCACAAGAGCAGTGTCAGACTCAGAGCTTGCTGACGGGGATGAGACGGCCAGCTTTTTAAGAGTGACCCCAGTAAGAGGTGTCGTAGAGCAAAGAGTATGCATCCCCCTTGGACCTGCTTTAGATCTGGTTTTGAATGAGTTAACGGAAAAAGATGTTTTTGAAACTGTTGGAGAAAATTGGACATAAACTGATAGTAAATTTTGTCAAGGAATATTGATGCTTTTATTTTTCATGAGAATGATACCATGATGATGTTTTAAAACATCCTTACCCCCCAAAAAAACAACAACCAGGTGGCATAGTGGTTAAGAGCTGTGGCTGCTCACCAAAAGCTTGAGAGTTCACATCCACCAGATGTTCATCAGAAAAGGTATGGGACAGTTCTAATCTGCCCTCTAAAATCAGTAGGAGTCAAAATCAGCTTGACAGCAATGAGTTTAGAATTTTTTTTAAAAAAAAACAGTGGAAGCTGAAACCTGTATAAGATGGAAGCCTGTTAGAGAAGGAAAGCTCAACGATTTCCAACTAAAATGCGTGATAGAAAGTACAGAAAACTGTACCCTGTCAAAGGCAGGAAAACTTGTGAGAGCCAGAAGAATGAGGCAGACCTGGAAAAACGAGGCATCCCGTCGAGTTCTCACTGTCACATTTTCACTGCATATTAGTGACGTGCACTGAAGTTTTTATAGGTAAGATGTTATCAGGTCTGAAACTGGTTCTGAAAACACCAAAGCCAAGATTCACGGTGTGTGGGTGAGACAGGAAATGCAGGCTGCTGATGACTGATGAAGGTGAGGAAATGGGGTTCATTATAACGTTCTCTCCTTTTACACGTCAATGACAATTTCAGTAGTAAAAACGACTGAACAAAGCGAACCCATAGAATGTAGTAGCCCAGTGCGGGATGGTTCAAAGTCTGTTTTGTTCTCATTGTGACACTCCTGTGGTACATGTGGAAACCGTGGAGGTGTAGTGGTTAAGTGCTACCTCTGCTAACCAGAAGATCGGCAGTTTGAATCCACCAGGCGCCCACTGGAAACTCTATGGGACAGCTCTACTGTTTCCTGTAGGGTCACTATGATTCAGAATAGACTTGACAGCAGTGGGTTTAGTTTTTCTTTGCTGGTACACGTGGAAATCTTGGTGGCACAGTGGGTAAGAGTTTGGCTGCTAACCAAAAAGTCAGCATTTCAAATCCACCAGACACTGCTTGGAACCCCTGTGGAATATTTTTACCCTGTAATCAGCTTGATGGCAGAGGGGTTTTTTTTTTTTGAAGTGGTACATGGGTCACACTTTGTGCACACAGAGTACAAATCTTCCTACCATTCTGACCCTCCAATCAAGGAATGTTGTTTCAGAGCTAAATTGTGTTTCTGTGAAAATAGCCTCGCAACACCCAGGACTTGGGCAGTTTATTGAGCAGATCCTGTCTGACCTTTGCAGAGGCTTCAGTTCCCAGTAGAAATGGGCGTGCGGGAGATTGCTTGTCCCTTGATATTTTGGAGACATTTGAATGAGTGAGATGTGGGAGGGGGAACTTGGGTGGCATGATTAGTAAAGAGGTGGAATTGGAATTAGAGTAGACATTAACTCTGGGCATGATGTCTGTGTTGTTTCTCTTACCAGTTTAGACTTGTTCTGGGGTCAATCCCTTCACCGTTTTCAAATTAAAGTGTAAGTGAGTGCTCTGTGTGTGTATTTTCTAACTGCGCTTACATCTGACATTTCCTGTCTTTGCAGACAGTTGCTCCTAGGTGCCACCAAGTCTGTTCCAACTGACAGCGACCTTACGTAACAGAACGCAACAATCCTTGGTCCTGCGCATGCCCACAATCATTTTTGTGCTTAAGCCCTTTGCTGCACCCACTGTGTGTATCCATCTTGTTGAGGGTCTTCCTCTTTTTTACTGACCCTCTAATTACCCTCCTCCGGGGACTGTCCCTCCTGACGCAAGAGCACAATGAGTTGGTTGCAAAAGGGGAATATTTTCTGTGATCCAGCGAGGACTGGTTTGCGTCTTTGCGTTATTCCCAGCGTGGTAGAGTGTTAACATCGTCTCAGAGGCAGACGAGCTCATTTGTTGCATCTTCAGCTTCAGTGTTGCTTGACATTTAGAACTACTATCCTTTGCTTTCAGGATCTTCAGACGCTTAAAGGAAGGCCCAGGGTTTTCTTCACACCAGCTGCTGCTTTGCTTAAGCTGATGAATAAATTAAGCCCTGCAGCTTCTCCATACTCATTTCAGTTAAACGTGTCACCTGAAATGGAAGGGTCTGTAGTTTCCTGAGGAAATAACAAAATGCCGTGAGTCTCAGGTTGTGAGATCTTGCCCTAGAAGTTTTCTGTGCCTATGTTTCCGCCTTGGGTTACTTAGTCATCCAACTATTCTAGTAATATTTCTTAGGTACCAACTACAGTGCACTAGTCTCTGTGTTGGGTGCCGGCTCCCAGGCGTGGACAGTCTCCCAGAGTGAGGCTTTTTGTTCGCTGAGGCAGACGTCACTGACGTTCTGGACCTGTGGGTCCTGCATGTGAGGAGCTAAAGGAGTTACAGAAACTAATGGTATTGTAACTTGCCTTTTTCCTTCATATTCCCACAGCAACTGTTGGAAGCCACATCTCCAGCCCCTGACACTGTCTCTGAGAGGAGAAATGGGGTGGGGGAAGGATAGAATAAATTTAAGAACTCAGAATAGATTTTTAACTGTGTTTTACCCCCATGGCATGCATTTTTCTAGCTTCAGATTCTCTTGTATGGGGGGGAAACGTTCTTAGTATTTTTGGGATTTTATAACAACTACCAGTGTAAAACAACAGAATTTGTTATTCTAGACCGTAGTGTGGAAGAACATAGGCTTAGATGTTTGGCCAAGAGAAATTGAAGAACCTAACACTAATAACTATGAATTCTTATCATTAGGTTTTCCATGTGTTCAAAAATTTGATGATGATTTTATTGACCATAGCAATAGATTTTTGAGTTTTCATTCCTGAATCAATTGCATAAAAATCAAGTATTAAAAAATGTTAATCATCTTAAGTTTTTACACTTGTTGCCATAAATGCAGAAATGCAGGTGAATACCAGTGAATGTTCTTGTGTTTTACCCCTGTGGTCATTTTTCCTTGCTGTGGCAAGATTTTACAAGATTGTTTTTCCATTTTTAGTTCTTGAAAAATCATTAGGCAATTCTTCTGTTACCCCTTCACTTCCTGGAAAGGTGACGATCTTTATGCATTGTTTAGGATGAAGTAGTTATTTTTACGTTTTGTTTCATACTGCCACGTTGCTTGAATTTTTCCAGTGAAGCATGTGTTTCTTTCATTTTTAAATACTTGTTTTTTTTTATTGACACTGTTATGTGCAGTCATGACAAAAAAGATACAAAGGGATGTATTGGGTACAGAAGTCAGGGAGATGTTTTTTCTCCACTTCTAGTGTTTCTTTGGAAACCCTGGTGGTGTAGTGGTTAAGTGTGACATCAGCTAACCGTAAGGTCAGCAGTTTGAATCCATCAGGTGCTCCTGTGTCCCATAGTGTCACTGTGAATTGGAATTGACGTGATGGCAGTGAATGTGGTATAGCACTGCGTTAGTAAAGCATTTTTGGCCTCTCTCCACCCAGTGACTTACAAGTTTGGAGAGAGAAGTCAGCATGTATGGTCCAGCCCTTCCCCTCTCCCCTTCTTCTGGGAGTCAGCCTGCCCAGAGAGAGAGATTCTTTTAGTCACCAAGCCCTTCCTGTCAGTGAGGAGTGTGCTAGTCAGCACTGCTGGTTATCTGTAGCCTGGACTCTATTCGCCACACAAGGCTGCTTCCCAGCCATTTAAACCACATTCTCAGATGTCAGCTTTAGCCATAATACGGGTGATATTTTGTCCCCTCTGTGCTTATTAGGAACCCTGGTGCTACAGTGGTTATACACTTGGCTGCTAAATGAAAAGTTGGCAGTTTGAACCCACCACAGACTCTGCTGGAAAAATGACCTGGCAGTCTGCTTCCTTAAAGATTTCAGCCTAGGAAACCCTGTGGGGCAGTTCTACTCTGTTGAATAGGGCTGCTGGGAGTCAGAATTGACTCAGTGGCATGTAAGTGGAGAGGAAAAGCATTATTTTCTGGGCTGCTTGAATGGCAAAACAACAGTGGAAAATAGTGCCCCTCTCAGCCCAGAATCCATCACTGCTTTTAAATCCTTCCAGGAATGCTCTGTGCATCTACAAATGTGGCTAGATTTGTATGTATGCTCCTTCTTCATTTCCTTTTAGACAGTGAGGGACAGTGTGTTTCCTACTAGTTTTTCTTCTCAGTATATTTTGATAATCTGTTGGATGCTTGTTATTGGCTGTGTACTATTCCCTGGTATGGATGGTATGTTGATAACTGGAAGAAGTAAATTTGCTTCTACTTGATCCTCATACCCTAGTGTATAGTGAGAAGCTCAGTTGCTGGGAGACACAGATAGCTTTCATTTTTTTTGTAGTGGAAGAAGCTTGTTATCTCCATGCAAGTGATAAGAGTTCACCCTTGGTAATGGGGAGCGTGCTAGAAATTCACCATGTATGGGCCTTCTGACTTCTTCAGAGAATGTGTTACTGCCGTTGGAACTAGGATCTCTAAGCTGAATCATACCTAAAATGTATCTTTAGGACAGTTAGAAATAATTTTTATGAAGGTGCTCTTTGGAACTGGTGTCCAAAAGTTATTCTGAAATGTTTGTATAAATTTGTGCATTTTAAAAATTTGTGAAATTGCAGCAACCCAGATATTGTATCCTGTGTAACAGTTCTGAAGCTGTGGCATTGTATCAGGGATGCCATTTCCAGTCCATAAAAATCCATGCATTTGAATATCTTTATACTGTCTTCATGAGTCAATATTCACTAAGTGGACTTAATTCTTGACAGAAGGTTTTCCAAGGTAGTACTGTTGATTCTGTCACTCAAATGTAACGTAAGTGATGTTTGACCAATAACTGACTGTGTTAGTCAGCTAGGGCTGCTCTAACAGAAATGCCACAGAGTAGATGGCTTTAACAAAGGAAGATTTATTCTTACACAGTCCGGTAGGCTACAAGTCCAAATTCAGGATGTCCGCTCCAGTGGTAGGCTTTCTGCCTCATTGGCTCTGGAGGAAAGGCCAGTATTGCATCAGTCTTTGTCCAGGGAGCATCTTGGCGTAGGAACCTCAGGTCTAAAGGATGCGCTTTTCTCCCAGTGCTGCTTTCTTGGTGGTGTGAGTTTCCCATTTCTCTGCCTGCTTCTCTTTCCTTTTATCTCTTGCAGGCTGAAAGGATTAAGGGTGGGCCGAGTCGTACTCAGGGAAACTCCCTTTACAGTGGAGCAGGGAGGTAATCCTATGAAGGGATTTACACTCACACCCTAATCCTTTAACATACAACACAGGAAAACCACAAAATGGAGAACAATCACAAAATAATCGGAATGATGGCCCAGCCACATGGCTACACGTATGTTTGGGGGGGACACAATTCAATCCATGACACTGACCCCTAATCATTCCTTATGTTAGCTGTTTTCACAAGCTAGGACTCTGGTCTCTGTTAAGTTATGGTAGTTCCATATCATCTTCGTTCTTTTTTTTTTTTTAATTGAGAATAAGTGAAAGTATACAATCCAAATTAATTTTCCATGTCCACCTATCTGCAGCTCCTCCTTCTCTCCTTGCCTGTTGACAGCACACTCTTCCTTTTCATTCTGTACTCGTCAGATCTTCTTAACAACCTCATATCCACTTCTCTCCACCCTCTTCTTTCCCATCTGGAAGGAGACCGGTAGGATAGAATCCTGTAAATGCATAGATCCATAAAGTATACACACCATGTGGTCACAGTGTATCCCCAAGTCCAATCCATTTTTTTCTAAAGAGTAGACCTCAGTTGTATTTTCTGGACAGGAGCAGCAGCAGGTCTGGGGGCCATGCGCCCAGGGGAGCCCCCCAGGTTGTAATACCATCAGTTGTGTCTTTCAGTAGAGTTCTTGAGCTACACCCCTCTATTTCTCATGTTGCCACAGGGACTCAACATTGTCTGCCCTGTCACGGCTATCTTTGGTGTGGCCAGGCACCATCGTATTCTTCTGGTCGCATGTTGATAACAGTCTCCCTTTTGCATGGGTCCTTCTGTCTCCTGAGCTTTCTTCCTCATGTCTTTGTTGTTCTCGGTTATCTGTTCAGATGAGTTGGGACCATTTGATGTGCCTCAGATGGCAGCTTGCTAGGATTGAAGATCCCAGATGTCACTCACCAATAAAGGGTGCAAAAGACTCTCTTAGCAATAGGCTAATTATGCCAAATCTTAGTTATTTTGTCTTTTATTGCCCTTTTTTGTCCAACTTTTTTATATTTGACTTGAAGACATTAGTATATTCCATTAACAAATGCCAGTAGTTGCTGCTGTTGTTAATACTCTTCTGCTGGTCAATTTGCATTTTGTTTTTCAATAGTTGTGAGGCTGCTAGATTTGGTATATGTGTATCAGTTAGAACCCAACCAGAGAGTCAGAACCAGTTGCAGAGATATGTTAAGAAATTCATGTCAAGGAATTGCTTACAGGATTGTGGAGGCTGGCTTAGTAAGTATGCCAGCTGTAGGGCAGGCATCAGTCAGGAAGGGTGGGCTGGCACTCTAGGGTACCACTGGAGCTGCTGTCTGCAGGTGTTAAGTTCATTCCCTTTTCAGGGGAGCCTCAGCTCTGCTCTTAAATGCTTACAACTGATTGAGTCAGGCACACCCAGGTTATCTAGGAATAATTTAATTTCTTAAGGTCAGCTCACAATGAACTGGAATCACATTTACAGAATACCTGCACAACAACTCCTAAATTGTGCTTGACTAAATAACTGTCTCATAGCCAGGTTGACGTGTAACACTGACTGTCTCATTGTGTTCCTTTTTTGCTTGTTAGTTTTCTTCTGGTGCTAGAACTCTGTGATACTCCCTGCCTGGAGCTGTAAGCCGCTGTCTGGGTGCACGTCTCTCTTGTTCTGTCCCTCCTTCTGCAGCACACCGACTCATCGCTGCATCCAAGGCAATGCCTCCTGTACTCTAGTGCGAAACATTTATTCTCTGTCTTTTTTTTTTTCTCCCTTGGGTTTTGCAGGAATTATGTTTTCTCATTTGGGTGATTTGTCTTACCAGGACAGAAAGTTCCCATTGTCTTCTTTATTAACCAAAGTTACAGATCCGTTGGCAGCCGTCCAGCAGGGGCTTTAGTTCTCAAAGACAATAGTTGCGAAATTGGATGCCGCTTTCTTGGCTCCTAGCTGTTGTCATTGTTCTCTGTCACCCTAACTTGGGGAAATGCCATATTGAAGGCTTGATAGGACACAAACAGAATAAGAAATCTAAATTGCTTCTCTGTGTTTTGTGCTGCTCCTTCAGCATAGCTCCCGTCCACCTTCCAGAGTATTCTCTTTCAAGACACTGCCCTTTCAGGCAGGACTTCTGAAGTTACAAAATCCCATTACCATTATCTGAAGAGCAACATTTGTCAAATTTGGTTCTTTTCACGTTAGAAAGTGGTAAAGCATTGTAAGTACATATGTCTTGCATGAAACTAGCGTACCATTTTGAACTGTTCTTATTGAATCATGTAAGTCTTTGCTTCTCCAAGGTGGCTTCTGATTGTCTAGAGAACATTCTCATGTCCTCATCCTTTATTCTGTCCTGTTTATGCTCTAGAAAAAGAAAATGCCAGATTTTAGCAGAACTAGATAAGCACTGAATCCGAGCATTGAATCCCCAGAGGTCACAAAATGAATACAAATCACTGGTAAAAAGGTCCAGGTTAGCTGAAGCTACTTGTCTATGCCTGGTAGGAATACACATTTTTTCTTCCTGGTGTTTTTAATGTATGATAACATGATCAGATGGAAATAATTTGTAGATATAAATTGCAGTCTGATCTTCAGAGGCCCAAAATGTCCACAGTCAGAAAATACTGACAAAGTGGCAAACTATGGTGGAGTCTTTTACCTGGCGTGGTAAGGAGTACCCAGTAAGATGTAAAAATTGTTAAAGAATTACTGACTATGCAAAAATGAAAGTTAAATTCAGTAAATTGCCTTATTACTAATCACTATTCTTATTGTTCTGATTATCTATTACTGTATCACAGACAACCTTAAATTTAGTGGCTTAAAATAGTGATAGTCATTAGATCTCACAGTTTCTGTCGAGTCCCTGCGGGGTGGCAAATGGTTAACACTCTTGGCTGCTGCCCCAGGGTTTGAGGTTCAAGTCTACCTAGAGGTACCTTGGAAGAAAGACCCTGACCATCTACCACTGAAAAATCAACCACCGAAAACCCCATGGAGACAGTTCTAGTGTTGGCACACGTGAGGTCACTATAAATCAGAACTCAATCAACAGCAACTGGTCACAATCTTTGTGGGTCAAGGGTTTGAGAAAGGCTTGGCTGGCCAGTGTCTGACGTCCTGCAGCTGCAGTTGGGCAGTGGCTAGAGCTGGAGTAGCAGGGGTCAGAGCAGCTGGTGACCAGCAAGTTGTTTTTCTTTCTTTGTGTAGTCTCAGGTTGCCTCATGGCCTTGTCTTGTCTGGTGGTGTGGGCCAGTTTGCTCCTCCTGATGGTGTGGAGGTCTCAGAGCAGTTGGACTGATGATGTGGCAGAAAGGCTTTGACTGTGACGATCCCTGAACAGGTGGCACTGGTGTGATCTCTGTGACCCCACCTTGGGAGCCACTTCTACCTCATTTGGTTGGCTACAGGTGAAGCATAAACTCACCCAGATTCAAGTGAGGCCCTAACAGAGGTACCACAGGCAGATGCCTTTAACAGAGACCTTTATTTTCTCACAGAAGTGTTAGCAAGAAGTCCAAGTTCAGGGCATCAGCTCCAAGGGAAGTCTTTCTGTATTGGCTCTGGAGGAAGGTCTTTGTCGGCAATTTTCCCCGGGACTGGGAGCTTCTGAGGCACAGGCACCCTAGGTCCGAAGGACACACTCTGCTGCAGGCGGTGCTGCTTTCCCGATAGTATGAGGTCCCCGTCTCTCTGCTTACTTTCCGTTCTGTTCCAAGAGATTGCCTCAAGGCAAAATCCAGTCTTAGAGATTGAGTCCTGCCTCGACAACACAACCACTGCCCATCCTCCCTCATTAAATCACGGAGGTAAGATTTATAACATAATAGGAAGATCACACAGTACTGGGAATTATGGCCTAGCCAACTTGCCACACGCAGTCTTTGGGGTACAGAAATCAGTCTATGACAGTCCTCATCTCAGGACAGAGGAGTCACAAGATTCTAAAAGGAATATGGACAGAAGATGTTATCATGGGCTTCTTTGAAGAAATCAGTCGGCCGCATCTCACGTCTGACTACAGCATTTCACACACATTTTTCCCACATGTATTTCCAAGACCCTCCAAAAGTCTTATCCCTTTCTGGTGTCAGGCTCAGGCTCAGAGTCAGCTGTCTTATCTAAATCAAATCAGAGAATACGTCCGCATTTTCAAGAGCACTTCCTTGGATATTGTTTCTTGAGTGGTGTTCTTCTCAATCTGAAGACCTGTGCACTAAACAGACAAATTACTGACTCCTTAAATAGCCAAAATGGAACAGAATTAAGGCATCTTAAAGACCTGCTCCAAAAAAGGAAGGAAAAGCGGAGGTGCATGGGCCATGATTATATTGAAAGCTAAGCAGATCCCTTCTGGTTCCTCCACTGGGGCTCAGTCTTAGTCCACAGCCCCCTCTCTGGCTCCTGTTTCCCCTCTCTGGGCTCTTGGTTCTGCTCACTGAGTCAGCCTTCTTTTTTTCTCATAAGAAAGAGCATACGTTTCCAGGTGAGCAGTCTCAGACTGCTTGCTGCTTCTGAAATCTGGGGATCCAGAGGCCTCTTTGTTTTGTTCTTTCTCAGTTTCAAGTTTAATCTGACAGCAATTTTGTAGTACAAATCTCCGAAAAACTTTGTGGGTTTTCTGTGACCCGTCCTAGGTTTATTCCATTAGTTAAAAGCCATGACCACAAGACTGTCCTTCTTGGGTTCCTTATGAGAATGCTATGGGACAACACCCTTAAGAAACTTGTTAGCTGCCATGGAGTGGGCCCTGACTCGCTGTGACTGCATGGTCAGTGAAAATGCTGTCCAGTCCTGTGCCGTTTCATGTCAGTTGTAGGTTGGAATGTTGTGATGCATTGGCTAATATTTGGGACAGAATTGCCAGAACTTTCTTCCTAGTTTGTCTTAGTCTGGAAGATTTGCTGAGACCTGGTCAGCATCGGAGTGGCATGCAAGCCTCTCCTGACAGATGAGTGGTGAGGCACATTGTCTGGGAATCAAACCCGAGTCTGTGGCGAGAATCCTACCACTGAATTAACAATGCCATCACATGGCCCCCTATTATTTAATGGAGAGGATCAGTAAAATATGCTTCTTAAATCCTTAACAGACTTTTGGTCTCTGTGAGTCTATAAAGAACTCCCTGAGATCTTTCTGAAATCTTAGCAAAGGATCTTCCATTCGCAAGCTGGGTTTGATCTTTGTTCTGAAGCTATTTCTTGGTTTGAGAATTATTTGACATCTGGCAAGGTCCAGAATGAGAAATAGTTTTCTGTTTAACAGTTTGATCTCAGCTTGTGGTTCTCCTCCCACATCTTACCATAGGCTGTGGTGAGAACCCAGGTGCTGTTTTATGTGTGCTGCCTGGAAACCTCCTTAGCTCAGCTGCTGAGTTCTTTACATACATTTCTGTTTCCCATGTTACCCTAGATGATAGTATTGCCAAACTCTGTCTCTACATAACAGGCTTCTCCTTTCCCCTAGCTCCCTGCAATGTTTTCCTCACTTTCCTTTAAGCTCTCACTGACAGCCTTTGTAAAACAGCAACAAGTATTTTTTTATCTTGAAGAGTTTCTGTGTGTCAGGAGCCCAGGAAAGGCTTGTGCTGACTCGGGGTCCCTCACGCACAGCTGTCAGGTCAGAACTGCGTCTCTGGTACGTTGATTCCCCGAACTGCCATGAAAGCAAAGCTGACGTGATTGTTGTCGCTTTAAGTCACTTTGTTTTGGGATGACTTTTTATGTGTCAATAGTAATAGGACAGTTTAACACTGTTTTTCTTTGTGGTCGCTGTCATTTGAAGTTCCAGTACATCCTCTACTCTGCTTCCAGAAATCCAAAGTTCATCACCTTCCCTGTGACCCTTGATGTGAAAATTTTCTGTTTTCCCTTTGTCTGAATTCTAAATGTTTTGACTTGGTCTATGGCAGGGGATGTAAACTCATGGGCTAAATTGGTCCCATAGACACCTAATTTGGGGAGGGGGAGTTTGTTCAAAAGTTTTTTTTTTTAAAGACTTGATAACACTGAAAAATATCAGGAGCAGTCACATAAAAATCCGGATTTTTCCCTCATCTTGAAAGATCAGGTCTGGTGACAGTGGGGCTGTGTTCATGTGGGAGCACTCAGCCTGTGCCCGATGGCTTCTTACAGGAGATGTGTCCTTTCCAGGTGACCCAAGTCCTCACTCGGCCTACTTTCCCCTTTTCCTGCTGCCTCCTTGTTGTTAGGTGCCACCAAGTCTGTCTGTCTCGCAGTGACCCCCCGTATGGTCGAACCAGCTGCTGCCTGGTCCTGCACTAGCCTCACAGTCCTGGCTGTGGTTGAGCCCATGGCTGCAGACTCTGTGTCAAACCAGCTCCTTGAGGCCGTCCTCTGGTTTTGTCCGTACTGTACTTTACCTTCTCTAAAGACTAATCCCTCCTGATAACCTCTCCAAAGTATGTGAGACGAAGCCTCTCCCACCTTGGCTCCTTACCCACCCCACTGCCATCCAGTCAGTTCCTACTCATATTGCCCCTGTAGACAGAGGAGAACTGCCCCATAGAGTTTCCAAGAAACACCTGGTGGATTTGAACTGCCAGCCTTTTAGTTCGCAGCCGTAGCGGTTAACCGCCACCACCTGGCTTTCTCCGTGGCCCCTTAGGAGTTTCAGTTTGCCACTCTTACTGTACAAGATTCTTCATATAACTTTTCCAGCCTCATTTTTAGCCATTCCTTAAACCTAACACCCCGGATCCCACTACTGTGTAATTTAGCCCGCTTAGGAGTTAGCAGAACCTGATAATTTCTTACCTTTTCTCTGAGCAGAATACTTTCCACCTTCCACTGCCTGATGAGCGTTTACTAATCTCTCAGCAGCCATCGTCCCACGCTGTCCCGCGACAGATAGTCATCCTCTCTTCTGCGATCTTACAGTATTTGTGAGTACCTCTGTTAGAGCAGACACATACTGAAATTAATTTAAATGTATGGCCACCTCTCTGGGTTGTAAACTACTCTGAAGTATAGGCCTTTATTTTATTTATTTTTTGCCTAGAGCTGGTCCAAAAGAGAGCTGTTCAAAAACCCTTTTTGATTGAGTGAATAAATACATCTCTTTTAAAACTGGCTAAGACAAGCTTCCTACCCTGAAGGAGTAGACATTTTGATATGCCATCCATTAAATTTAATACAAAGTAGAGTGATAGAACGGTACAAGGAAAATTTTAATTAAAAGCCTCATAAAAACTTCTTGGGTTAAAAGAAAATAGGTGAGTAGAGGCTGTGCAAGGGCATATCTTGCCAAGGGAATGGTATATGCAAAAAAGCAGAGTTGGGAAAGTATGTAATGTATACACTACTAGTTGGCAGAGCATCTTGAAGGTACTTGGTGGGAGGTGAATCTGAAAAAGTAATTTGGGGAGCTAGAATATGTAAAGACATGACTATTAAGGAATCTGGACTCTTTCTGTAAGCAGTAGTGAATTTGTGTAGGTTTTCTGAGAGAGTTTATGCATACTGCTGGTGACAACATGAAGGATAAAATAGCCAGGCCATCAGAACCCAGGAAATGGTTTAGCAGTCTCTTCGTCAGGAGAAGCAAGAGATGGTAGAGGAGCAGATACAGCATAACGGCAGCTGAGGAACTAACATTTGCAAATGTAATGCTTGACAGACTTGGGCTGTGAGAGAGAAGATTAAATACACAGGCAGTCCTCAGCTTGTGACAGGGTTCTGTTCAGACGACTCTTACAGGTCAGTTCTGAAGTGTCTCCATTACCTCTCTTCTTTTTATCACCTTTTATTCTCAATATCTGTGTAAATCTGATCTTTATTTGTCTTTGGAGTTGGAAACATTCATGTAAATCTACAGCTTCAGCAGTGACCCTTCTTGCTTCTCAAATTATACAAGCATTATGTAAGCCCAGAGATAAAAGGAGGGGGATAGTTGTGTGATTTTTCACCGTAACTCAAATATGTCATAGGTTGAGAATTTCCTGTATTAAGAATAATGGCATCTTTCATGTTTTGAGTGCTTATTGTGTATAAGGCAGTGCTTCAGATAGGTTAACTAAGGCAGAGAATGAGAATGAGGCAGGTGTGGAAGATGAGGCCAATGTGTTGGATTTCAGTTTTTGAGAAATTCATAGACTGTCCATATCCAACAGAATACTTGGGCTGGGGGAAGAAGTCAAGACTAAGAGATGAAGTTACCAGCGTTATCAGTTTAAATGAGATAGGGGAGGCCATAGGAGAAGGTGAGTTGTTCGCTCGTGAGGCTAGTGTCCAGTGAGTCAAAAGAGTCGTGCTTGTGGTAAAGGCAGAAGACGAAGAAGAGGAGGTGGAGAAGCACAGGGGAGAGGTAGAAGGAGATGCACCATGAACACAGCTTTGGAGAGAGATTGCAGAATATAGTTTAGCTGTGTCTCCAGGATAGCATTATGGTAACAGGAGAAGGAGTACGTAATTAGGAAGTGAAATCATTGAGAGAGAGAGGGCAGAGAGCAGTGTCAGTGACCTAGTGGGAGCAGATAACATTTTGGGGAAATTAAAGAATGAGACTGGGTTGAGGAAGTGAGTGCTACTATTACAGACAATCTAGAAAACACTGACAGTGCAAGGGAAGGGCAGTAAGTGATTATTGAAGGAGGAGGCAAAATCAGAGGGCCTTCTTTTTCGGTAAAATAATTGGAGAGTCTTGAGTGTGTTTACAGGTAAATATACAGGAGTTGGGGTCTGGCTGTACATGTCTTCAGGGAATAAAGAAGTAAATCAGTAAATGAAGAGCACAGATGGGGGCATTAGCATTAGCCTTGTAGGTGAGAAGGAACCCATTTTCCTTGTACACAGACGGGAGAAGGAGAAGAGGACTGAGAACCTGAAAATGTTTATTAGGAAGAGAGGGTTAAGGAGCATAAACTGGATACAGCTGGTGTTTTCTCAGGGTAGCAGGTGACAGGTTAAGTGATGGGGGATGGATGAGATAGAACACTTCAGTGAGTTGCAAGAGACACAGGTTAGCAAAGGAGACTTGGAATTCAGTGTCCTGGTCTCACATCTTAGTACTGTTACCTCTGAGCCCTGTGAGCTGTGGCAGGTTAACATGGACGAGTTGTGCTTCAGGTTTTGTGTCTGAAAAATGGGCAAATAAAATGATTCTCAACCCCAGGGGCTGCTGTGAAGATTAGCATAGTTGAAAGTGCTTTGAAGTGCAGTTCCTGGCCCTATATAAATACCAGCTGGTATTGCAGACTGGAGGATAGGTTATAATCTAAAAAATGAGGTTAAGTGTTAGGTCTGATGCATTGCTTCTCAGCCCTGAATGTATATATTAATCTCCTGGGGATCCTGTTCAGTGGATTCTGATTCTTTGGGTCTGGTTTAGGGCCTATGAGGCTGCATTTTTAACAGGCTACCTATAGCTGGGCCCCTGTTGGAGGGGCAGTGTTGTAGCAACACTGATGACCTGACCGGCAGTGGACAGGAGAAACTTTGATGGCATCAGGCGGTGTCACTGTGTCACTCATGCCATTGCTGACCAGCTCTTTGGAATGGGGGAATGGACGTTTCTGCTCACCCACAGCATTCTTCCCAGGCATCTAGTGAATAAGAGGGTTTTTCTAGCCCTTCTGAACTTTCTATCTGACCAACATTTCTATGCCTCTCTCCAAGATTCTGGTGGCTCCCAGAATCCTTGGTGTTGCTTCGTTGGCATGCAGCCGCATCTGCCTCCATCATCACAGGGCTGCTTGTCATCTCTCTAACTCTTCATGTGTGTCATTTCTTTTGTAATATACCTCTCAGGTAGGATTAGGACCTACCCTGTTTCCAAGCAAAGTCGTGTTCCCAGAGGGGAGCTAGGACTTCAGCCTAATCTTTTTGGGGAACAGAGTTCCATCCATGATAGAGACTGAAGCCAGAGAGAGGCTGATAAGGACGGGAAGGAGTGGTCTACAGGTTAGATAGTGCAGTGAGGCCAGCCACAAAGTGTTGTGGATTGGATTGTGTCCCCTCAAAATGTGTATCCTCTTGGCCAGGCCAGGAGTTCCTGTATTGTGGGGTTGTCCTCAATTTTGTAATCTGATTTGATTATCCTGTAGTATATCCTAAGCTCTATGGTATTAGTGAGACAGAATTAGTAATGTTACTGAGGCAGGAGTCTATCTAGGGATTACATTCTATCTTGAGTTACTGTCTTTTGAGAGAAGCAAGCAGAGAGACTGAGAGAGCTTACACCACCAAGAATATAAAGACAAGAGATGAGTGCATCCTTTGTACCCAAGGTCCCTGCACGGAGAAGCTGCTGTGTCAGGGGAAGACTGTTGACAACGAATTTCCTCCCCCTGTAGATGGCAGCAGGGGGGTTAGTGGAAAGCTGTCTTCTAGAGCTAGTACCGCGAATTGGGACTTCTAACGTCCTGTGAGAGGATACATGTCCTTGTTAAATCATCCCCTGGTGGTATTTCTGTTATAGCAGTACTGGAACTAAGACAGTAGGTAGGGGACTGAGGTGCTAAAGGAGAGCTGTACTGATGGAGAAAGGTCTGGGTATAACATACAAAGACCGTGAAACATTTGTTGCTAAAATCTTACTGAGTCTAATTTTAGTTTTGTTGACTCAGAAGACGTTTTGTGGTGGCACTGCCACATGGATATTATAACAGCAGTTAATAAGAAACATTTTTTATACTTTTAGGCTGGAAAAGGAAACCCTTGTGGCATAGTAGATTAAGTGCTACATCTGCTAACCAAAAGGTTGGCCATTCACATCTGCTAGGTCCTCCATGGAAACTCTATGGGGCATTTCTACTCCCATCTATAGGGTTCCTATCAGTTAGACCTGACCTGATGGCAGTGGGATTTTTTAGTCTGGAAAATGTCCAGTAACAGAAGTTTTATCATGTATTGCTTTTGTGTCTAGTACATCCTTGGTGAACAGACGTGGGATGGGGGCCCTGTGGGTCACTCAGTCTTAGGCTGTGTTCACCCAGGCAGTGTACCAGGAAGTGGAGAAGGGGAAACACCTATGATTCCCTGGGAACCGGGGACAAACATTCAAGAAGATTCTGGAATCGCAAGTCCGGGGAGAAGCTGAAGTGACAGTGGAAGAAGCTAGCAGGTGCCTCGGGTGAGAGGGAAGGGCATGCAGGGTTAGGCAAATTCTGCTAAACTTTGATCAGTGTTTCTTGGAGTCACAATCAGCCTTTTTCCAAGACTTTTCAGGGTTGTGCAATTTAATCTCCACATTTAATTAACATCTATGTAGAAAGTGGAAACCCTGGTGGTATAGTGGTTAAGTGCTTTGGCTTCTAATCAGAAGGTTGGCAGTTCAGATCTGACAAGTACTACTTGGAAACTCTCTTGTGTGGTTCTACTGTGTCCTATGGGGTTGCTGTGAGTCAGCATCAGCTTGACAGCACTGGGTTTGATTTGGTATGTAGAAAGGTCAACTTTTGTCTCTCTTAGGTTGTTGCTGTTGGTTGCCAGCAGGTCGGTTGTGATGTATGCTGACTCCATGTGTGCAGAGTAAAAGTGCGCCATAGGGTTTTCAAAGCTGCATCCTTTCAGAAGCAATCGCCAGGCCTGCCTGTTGAAGTTTCTTTGGGTAGGTGTGAACTGCCAGCATTGGCTAGTCATTGAGAGCTTACCATTTGCATCACCAAGAGGTCCTTGACTCTCCTGTGCTCTCTTTTTATCCTTCTTGCATGTTCTGATGTCAGGGGCCAATGGCACCTTTAAGCTGTACAGAGATGGTGAATCCCAGTATTTATATGACACTCCAGTTCAGAGGGATGCACCAGGAAGCATTAGTTTGCCTGTGTATTAGTTTCCAGGGCTTTTTGTGACAAGTTATTGCAAAAATGAGTGGCTTTTACTATATGACATAAATTCTGGAGGCTACAAGTCTGAAATCAAGGTGTAGGATGAGCCAAGCTCTCTGTGAAAGCTCTAGAGGAGCAAGACTTTCTCGTGTCCTCTAGCTTTTGTGGTGCCATGCATTTCCTGACGTGTGGCCTTGTAAGTCCAGTTTCTGCCTCTGTCTTCACATGGCCATCTTGTCTCTATGTCTGTTTGTCTGTGTGTCTCTTCTCCTGGTTTTATAAGGATACCCAGTCATATTGGACTAGGGTACACTCTCTTTCACTATGACTTCATGTTCGCTAATTACCTCTGTGAAGATGCCATTCCCAAATAAAATCCTATTAATGGGCAGTAGTGGTCAGGACGTTAGCATACCGTTTTGGGGATGCAGTTCAGTCCACAACACTACCCTAGTATTATTTCCTTCCCTGTCTCTGAGATCGTACCTCGGGGCCACCAGAAGCGGCCGGTGAACCACTCTGTTGCTCTGTTTGCTTGTCTGACTTCTATGCATTGGTTAGTTTCCTTAGTGGATTTTATGAAGATGTAGTTTAGAGAAAGGGAAGAAAATACCGCTTTCCTTTTCAGATGTGTGGTATATTAATACTGCTCCCCTGTATTTTATTCGTGGTCTTGGGAATAGGTGTTGCTGTGTATAAAGCTTTTTATAACCTCACCATTGCCAGTTATGACCTGAGATGTTGGTAGGATTATGATGAGCTCTAGAGATCGCTGGAATTTATGTGTCTGAGAAGTTTACTTTTAACCTCTAACAGAGAAGATACAATGCCACCTTTGCACTCTACTTCTAATCCAGAAGTTGACAGGTTGAACCCACCCCAGGCCATGGAAGGAAAGCCTAGTGATGTGGCTCTACAGAGATTACAGCCAAGGAAATGCTGTGGAGCAGGTTCTGCTCCGCAGCATGAGTTCCGTCATGGGTCAGAACCGACTGGACGGCAGTGGGTTTGTTTTTTAATTGGAGTGTTTTGCTTCTCCAAGTTAGCAAATCATTTGATAAAACAAGAACAATGTAACAGTAATACAGTCAGAGTTCTAAGGGTAAACAACTTCCATTTTTATCATTGCAGAGGATGAGGGAGAATAGAAAAATAACCTATATATGTACTATGTATATATATACACATTCACACGTACATACATATACGTGTATGTACACAAGTGTATGTCTGTAGGTAACTATACATCTGTCTTTCTATATCTGAACTTCTTATATATTTACCTATCACTATGTGTAAGCTTTCTAATTTGCAAAGCTTCAGTTACCAGGTAAGAAAACTCTTTGTTTTCTAAACTGTGAGAAACCTGTTTCTCTTGGCTCTGAAAGATCCGAGTTGTTTCCACTCCCTACAGTTCTCTGTGAAGGTATCAGTTTGTAAGCTCGATTTCTGGTCTCTTTCTTGAAGGTCAGTGTTACACGGTTACACCATGAAACCTTGGCTCCAAAATACACTCTTAGGGGTAAACTGAGAACATTCCCAAAGTTAGATCTTTATTCATCTTCTTGCTACTTTTATTCTTCTATTTTAGCCACATCAGTTTTTCTCTGTTTTGTATCTTAACTTGTCCAACATTTATACACTTATTTGTTTAAGCAGTATTTATTGCTTAAAGGTCCATCCACCATTTCTCTCAATATCCAGGACTGTGATCCTAGACATTTTATCTTCCTGTATGCCAGCAATTAAAGCTAAGAAAGAAACAGCCAGTGTTTTAAAATAAAATGGAAGTGGAAAAAGAGGACCATTTGGTTTTCTGTCCTTGGATCTTGCTTGCAGATACAAAATTGACTAATCTTGTAAACATAAATGGAGAGAGAGGGTAAAAGGGAGCATAAACTAAATTTTAGGGTGTAGAGCGGAACTGGTTTTCAAAAGATTTTCTAAGTATAATCCCCTGGGTGAGACTTGAAGAATCCTGATTCATCAACTGTACTTGGTTTCGGCAGGCTCAGTGAAGGTAGAGTTTACTGTCCTTCTGATATATAATTTCACTTGTCTCACTTCGTAGTTAATAGTGTGTTTTGTAAAACCTGTGTCTTTCATTTATTTCTTTACATGTGGTCATTAACATTCCCTTCTGTGCTGCTATCACTATGATTAACGGTACTCAGAAATGAAGTTTATCGTATATGTCAACATAAACATGTTTTCCTGTCCATTAACCGTTTTGTTATAGCTTTAAATGAGCAGTCTCTGAAAATTCTGACATCCGTTTCAGCCTTCTTTCTACTGCAGTTTGCTGGCATCTGTAAGCATCACTGAAATCACTGTCATTAAGCTGGGTCTTTTACAGTGACGCAAAATGCAAGTGGAAAAAATATACCAAGCACGGAGATATTTTACTTAATAATATATCTTTCACAGGTGAATTAATGATAAAGAATATAGCTTGAAGTGAAGTAAAAAGCATTTTTTAAAGAAAATAAACTATTCATAATTATGAATAAAAACGATTTGCCTTTTAACTTGTCCCAATAGCATTTGACCTTAAATCCCCCAGACAGAGAGGTCAGGATTGTGTTTACAGGTCACAGATGGCGACGTGAGTCCTCAAATGAAACCCAGCCCTGGGCCTGTGTTGTGTATGACTTCACATTGATCTGATATGTATGCATGCTTACTTGAAATTTAAACCCTGTGATACTTCCCTTGGGATTAATGAAGCATCTGTGTTGTAACTAATTATTTTTTTACCACAGAGAATAGTTTTTCTTCACATCATAGTCTTTGTAAACCTTCCCAGGCACTATTGGACAGTTCTTTTTCACAGTTATTCAGTGGCTTAATGGAGGCTCACATTTGATTGTGAGTCTCAAGGCTTTGTTCTTACTTGATTTTGCCCCCTCATAGGTGTGTGTCCTTGGGTCACTTTTTTGGACCTTTGCTCCTCAATCTATAAAATAAGATCATCTCTAAGATTCCAGGATCCCTTTCTGCTGGAAGTGTCTCTGAATCACTGAATCGCTGGCTGTTAGGATCACATCCGGTTCATCTGCTGCATTGCTTTTGCTTGACTACATCTCCTGATTCATTTATTTATTTTTTTAAGGTAAATAAATGACTTTGGTCAGAGGCGCATTCTCAGTCATCCGATGCTTGTAAAACTTTTGCTTTTTTCCCACCACAAAGACATTTGGAAAGCACATTCTATGGGTTTCATCTCTATCCGAGTTCAAAAAATTGAAATAATTGAGGAAGACTGATTGTAATCTAAACTCTGACACAGCTGCTAATTATCAGGTTGTGTGCCCAGCAATCTCACAAGTCTCATAAATGCTACAAGGTGTGTTAAGAGTATTCTGATGCTGTTGGGTTTTGCTCAAGTAGGTTGAGCAGAATCCTGGGAAAACAAGCATGATGGCACGGTCTGGGAAAGAGCAAGGCGGCAACAAAAGGGTATTTGCCTTTGGGACTTCAGTTGTAGATTGCACATACCCCTGGTCTACTGTGCTGTAGTAGGCTGCCCGGCTTTGCTTAGTCTGCCGTCTGTTGCTTGCTTGCATGTATTTACTTAGGCAGTATCGAAATGTACCACGTGGCCTTTCTGTGTAGTGATTATAATAAAGTTTTACCTGAAGTGAAAGAAAAAGGCAAGCTTGATTTACATGTATGGTGTTCTTCCGAAATAATTTTGTTCTACATGTGTATAGCCATGCATTTCAAGAACATGGTATTTTTGGAGAGAAGGTGGCTGTGAGCTTCTGGAGCCTGTGTGGTTGTTTGGGATATTAACTGCTAGTTATCTCCAAATTTGTAACCTCATAGGTTGTTTTCAGGGTAATGTGTATGCTGTATAGCTCAAGGGGCAGTGCCAGGGATCCCTGTTCAAAGTTAACTAGTGAAGAATTGTCTGGGTTTGTTTGATTCAGGTAAGAAGAGTTCCTGGGTCCAGCGGTCACCTTCATAAAACTGAAGACGGTGACTGGGAGTGGAGTGACGACGAGATGGATGAAAAGAGTGAAGAAGGGAAAGCAGCTTTTTCTCAAGAAAAGGTGAAAAACACTGATGATGATTAGCTAACCTGTGTTATGTATTGTTTATTAGGCAGTGTGCGTCTGTGTGTTCTTATGGCTGTGTAATTGTTTTACAGTCGCGAAGAGTGAAAGAAGAAAATCCGGAGGTGAGTTGATTTTTTTTTTTTTTCCTTTCCTATTTTATTTTCCTCTTATGGTATCAGGGTTTGATGCATTAGAGGAAGAGACGTCAACGTTTTGGTCTCGTTGCAGAAAATGAAAAGGTCACAAAGACTTCACAGGTTCTGATTGGGCTGAGTTGCTTTTGGGCTGTATGAATGGGGACACTTTCCTTTTGGGCTTCAGTTTCCTCCGTCAGTTGTGGAGGAAGACAGTACAGCATTTCTCACCTAAAGTTGCCCTGGGGATGGATGAAATCACATACATAAAGCTCCCACTGGAGTCCTTGGCACAGGCTAGGTACTCAGTCGTAACTCTTAGTGTTGCTGTCACTTAGGAAACACAACAGGCACACAGGCAAAATCACTTGCAGATTTTTAGTTTGCAACAAAGCAGTCATTAAAATGGTTAGAAACTCTAGTTAACTCTGTGGATGCTCATTTTTAAATCTCCTGGGTAGCTCTCTTATCAGCTCTTCTTTGAGAACCGGTCATCTTTTGATTAACTTACTTCTTCCATCTGATTAATTACACTAATGCCTGATGATGAATAATAACCATGTTTCAGAGGATTTGCTGATTTTCCTAAAGGGAAACTGAGTATATTTAAATAGCTCTAAATATTTTACAGACCGAATAATTAACGTGTACCTTGATAAATTCTCATAAGAAAACAAAACTTGAGGCTGTAAATGGTAGCTGTCCCACCTTTCTTTAATTAGCAGATGTTACCCTTTGATTAAATATGGTAAACCATGTCATTTGGCTTCCAGTGGCAGTAGCTAGCTGGACCTTTCTCACAGGAGGGGATCAGAGCTGCAAAGCTGCTCTCTCCTGTTATGCTTTCCTCCCTCCTTTTTCTCTTCATCTTTTTTAATGTCACATTGATACACCTTTCTTAGAGATTCTTCACTCAGCCTATCTTCCAATAGTAACTGTCCTTTAGATCTTCCTTCCTCTTATGTTGATCATATGAATTAATCTTTCTACTGCATGCATAAAATATAAGCTTTTGATCAAGGACCATGTGCATCCCCATTAGGAATGATGGTGGTGAGCCCCACAGTGGGACATGTTCACTCTGTAGGTATCTTGCTGGCTTTCTAGAATGATCTGAACCAGGGGTCATGAACTCTGCCCTCTTCCTGCCTACTTCCTATTTTGCCTAGAGTGAAGTACAGAGTCAAAGATGTTTAAAAAAATGTATTTCTAAAAGTAAATCTTTAGCTACAAATGTTAGTTTTGCATAGAAATAGAGCAGAATAATGTGGCTCCTGCAGTGTCGTTGACTCAGAAAGCATTCTTTGTTGGTCCACTAGAGGAGCTCTTTGTTGGATGACAGTCACTGAATTCTGCTTTACTAATAGTGGAGTAATGGGTGGTTTTCCGGTATGAGCATTTGTTAAGCATATTATGACACTTAATCCGTTTGTGTAGCCAGTTGAAAATAATGAATATCTTGCCATGTGAAAACTTGCTCTGCTAATTCATTTGTTTATTTGGGTAACAGCAATGTCTTTTTTTGGCTATGTTTTCTGGATATACAGGAAGGAGAATAATCTATAGCGTACTGTTTATTGGTCATCAAGCATCACTATCAGCCTTCAAATCAGGATTTGAAAATCATAGACTCTTCATGAAATCTAGACTCTCTTGATTTCCCAATGTCATCTATCAGTTCCATAATGCACTGGGGAATAACACTCCCGCCTGCTAGTGCAGCTTCTCAGTCCAGTTTTATGACACTTTCTTGTTGGTGGAGCCCTGATGGCACAGTGATCAAAAATTTGGCTGCCAACCAAAAGGTTGGCAGTTGGACTCCACCAGCTACTCTTTGGAAACCCTATGGGGCAGTTCTACTCTGCCCCATAGGATCACTGAATCAGAATCAAATCCGCAGCAGCAGGATAGTTTTTTTAGTTTAAATATTCTGCATATCTCTGTTTATGTTATTGTGTGCTATCAGGTTGATTCCCATACATCAGTGAGCAAAACAAAGAGAACCCTCTGTACATGAGGAGCTTACATTCTTTTAGAGGAGGAACTAAAGAAGTTGCATAGCCTTAATATGTGAATAATCTGTGTGATTTGTTTAATTCGGATAAGAGCAGTGGAAAAGAAAAATAGAATGGGATGAGGAGCAGGGAGGTGGTAAGGGGTTGCAATTTTACATGTGTTGGTCTAGGTAGGTCTCAGCGAGAAAGAGAATAGAATAAAGACTTTGAAAAAGTACAGGAGAATTAAATAGAATAAAAAATGAAAACTACTTTTACTCTGCTACCATTATGACTATTAATTCTTTTCTTTCAAAAGTCAAACACCCATTGCCATCTAGTGAAACAGAGCAGAAATGCTCGATAGGGTTTCCAAGGTTGTAAACCTCTTTGTAAGCAGACTACCCCTTCTTTCTCCTGCAGAGCAGCTGATGGGTGTGAACTGCGTATCTTTTAGTTGGCAGTTGAGCACTTAACTACTGTGCTACCACCACTGCCATCCAGTCAGTTCTGACTCATGGTGAGCTCCTTAATTCTTTCCCTAAAGGTGGTCATTTGTAATATTTCCTTCCAGAACTTTTCCTACTTATTTACGTACAAATATGTACAGACAGAAATCTCACATATCCTTTTAAAAACATACGTGAGGTTATAAAAACTATATTTTACATCTTACCTTATGTTTTTGAAATCTTTCCACGTTAGTTGCTATATATATATGTGTGTCTGTTTACTTTTAACTGCTGTGTAGTTTTACCTTGGATACTTGAAAATAGTTTATTTCACCATTTTCCTTTTTCGGACCATTTTGGTTGCTATTACAAAATAGCGTTCTGTTAACATTTTTTGTATGCTTGTTGGAGGCAAACATGCAAGTAGAGTATAAGTGTGCAGTATTGACGTTGCTTTGTTGACGAACATACTGATTTTGGATTTTATAGATGGGATCAATAGCAAAAGCCTGCCCCAGTGTCTTCAGTATCTGACAAATGTGCCTTATCTGCAGAATGGCACGTTTTAATTTCAGTAACTTTTTATTTTAATGATTTTCCAAAATGTGTGCCCTTTAAATTGCAGTTTAGTTATATACTTCACTATAAGCCACCTGAAGACTGGGATAGAATTTTATTCATGTTTACTGTCTCTCTTTTCATCCAGCAGACATCCTATACATGTTCATTGACAACATGAATACCCATGTCTGAAAATCAAACACTAAGCAAATACATAAAGAGGCACTTAGTGCTTATGGTTAGGTCAGAAGTGGAGGGTAAAGGTTAAAAGATGTTATATAACTGAGGTGCAGTTCCGGAAAAAGTAGCCTCAGTAGTTAGTGCTATGTTCAGACAGTGTAAGATGCCACAATAAGGGAAGGGTGCATTAGGAAGGCGTAGTTTTCAGAGGAATAGTTTTGCCTTCTGGAAAGTGGTGTTGCACGCTCACTTGCAGGAGATCCCAAAGGCCAGTTGGAGATGTTTCTCACATTGGATAGATGTGCCTGATCCTGGACATTATTTGTAGATTGTCCTTAATCCTGGAGAATTTCCAGTGGATGCTGTACAGTCATACCACTTTATCTTGAAATTTATGCCCAAATGCTTTGAAAAATTGGTCCTGTATTTTAGACCTGATTTTTTAGAAATAGCCTTGCAACCACTGCCAAGTAACCCATTAGTAATTAATAATTTGTGACAAGTAGATGATTCATGCTGATTTTGTTTGTATATTACCTTCTTCTCTTGTATGGTGGAAGTCGGTTGTCAGTACTTCTGTAGGGGAAATACCACAAGTGGATGTCTTTAAATAACAGACACTTAACTGTCTCACACATGTGTAGGCTGAAGGTTCAAACTGGGGTCTTGCCCATGGTGATTCCTTCCTTGTTGGTAACCCCAGGTGTTCCTTGTTTCCTTGGCTTTTAGACTTCTCATATGGCATTGGTCTTCCGCCCCATGTACATAGCTCAGTATCCAGTCTTCTCTTTGAAAACTCAAAAGCAAGGAGAGCAGTAGGAGCTGCACATAGGTGGGCGTGTGAATTTGAACCAGATTGTACACTTTCCCTCAATCTCACACACACACACACACACACACACACACACAAACACACAAATAGAACAACAACAAAAAGGTGGTTAGATTTAGAACCCATTATGATCTAATTAATATAACAAAGAAAACTCTTTCCAAACAGAATTATATTCACAGTGTGGAGGTTAGGATTCCAACAACATGTGTTTTGGGAATACACAACTTAATCCATAGTGTCAGTGGACACTAAGGAATAGTGATAATAAAGTTCATTAAATGCATGTGTGCTTAATCTGTGCTTGATTTATCCATGGGAACGTGTTGGAGATGCAGGAGTTGATAAAAGTACTGAAAGCTTTCCATCGTTCCAGGGAGGGGTGGTATTTCCAAGGAACGGGCTTCCTTATGTACTGCAGCCTCCTACTTTATATGACTATTGTATATAAAGCTATGACTGTTATCCTGTTATTGATTTACTTTTCACAAGTGGTTTTGAAATCTCTTTTTTGCCATTCTCTGAAGTAGCAAGTACATATGTTTTATAACTTTCTATCAATTTTGCAATTATACCTTAATTTTCCATAAAAAGTGAAATTGGCTCTGTCTGTAAGTTCACAGGGTTGTTTGGTTTCATTTAACTGAGGAGAGCATTTACTAAGAGTTCAGTTAAAGCAATGTTCTTTTCATAGCAGTGCCTCAGGTGGCGTGAAAGCCAGTGGTCTTCAGCCCTGGCTACACATCAGAAAACCGGAAAGCCTTAAAAAGGCAGATATGCAGACCCAACCCGGAGAGGATCCTGATTTGATCGTTTGGGGCAATGTCCCATTTTTAACTTTTAGAAAGCATCTTACCTGATTCTGATGTGTGGCCAGGATTGAGAACCAGCTACTCTCCTGAGAAACCATACAAATAGCTGCAAATTCAGAAGCCTTGGTTGGAATCCAGGAAGACTGATTGCTCTGAATTCCTGAGGGTTTGTCCTAAATTGAGTACCTACCCAAAGTCTCCAGAGGAAACAAAACAAATGAACAAAATCCAGAAAAATGTTTCAGAAATGCACTGGAAAAGCTGTCCTTATTTAAGGAAGTGCAGTGAAGTTGGTGGAAGGTTTCTTGGCTGAAGCCCTGTTGGGTGCACAATAGATGTATTGAAGAGTTTTGCTGTAGACAGTCCAGCAGACTCTAGGTAAGAAAAATTTTTCTGTTACCCAGAAAAGAAACTTTGTTCTCAAGAGAGCGTACTTGGTATGGATTTAGGCTAAGTTAACCTTAGCAGAGATGAGATATAATGTGAAAACAAAATTTATTGTTTGTGATATTCATTGCAGTTACCTCATGATTTTAAAAGCACTTTTAGCTTTTTTTGGAGCCCAAGCAGCACAGTGGTTAAGAGCTTGACTGCTGACCAAAAGCTGGGCGGTTCAAATCTTTAAAAATCTAGTAGCTAAATGTAAGGTAGCTAAATGCTGGCACGTTTTTCACAATTAAGACACCAGCACTAGTGTGTTATTGTAACCTAACCGTCAGAATCTATTTGATTTCATGAGTTTCTCCTTGGAAACACTACAAAAGGGCAATTCTGTTCTGTCTTATAGGGTCTCTATAAGTCTGAATCTGTCTGTCAGCAGTGGTGGTTTTTTTTTTTTTTTTAGTTTTCCAAAAAACTATTTTAGATGAAAGCTTGTTTTCCGGATGCATGTCAGTTCTCGTGTATGTTTGTTTTATATCTGTATATAGGTGGAGAGAATGATTGATTTATGCTAAATTGATTATGTTTAGTCTTTGTCATCACAGTGAGCTTGAACTTGATATTTTGTGATGCCACTTTCTAAGTGCTGTTTTTATGGCATAGGACTGGCCTTCTAGTGAGAAGAAAGTTGCATCACAGACTTACTCTGTTTTTCAAAATACATTTTTATTTTGGAACAACTTTACATTTACAGAAAAATTACAAATGTAGTCCAGCATGCCCATACTGCCCTTGCCCAGTTTGCCCTGTTGTTAACTTCTTATATAATGCTGGCACGTTTGTCACAATGAAGACACCAGCACCAGTGTGTTACTCTAACCTAACCATCAGAATCTATTTGATTTCATGAGTTTCTCCAGTAATTTTTCCAGGATACAATCCAATCCAAGGGACTACCGTACATTTAGCTACTAGATTTTTAAAGATAGAGAGTTAAATATTAGGCAGAGCTCTATGAAAAATTCAAGAATAGATGTTGACTGTTTCTTTTCTCTATTCTGAGTCCTTTTCATTTCTTTTCCGCAGGCCCAGTGCCCCACCAACACATGCTTCCAGGATAATGCCTAATGTTAATTTATTACTTTTTTTCTTCTCCTCCTGTCAAAAATATCCATTCTTTCAAGTGTCTTTCTTATAGCAAGCTGTTCAAAAGGAAAAAAAAAAGAAATTTGATAAATATACCTATAGTATATTTGCTAATGGAGGTCAGCTGCTTAATGTGTTAGCTTTTAAGAGTATACTCAGAAGTTATGCCCCATTCCAGTAGGGTGATCTGTGATGGTGCACTTGAGGTGCTGCAGCTGTTTTTCAAGGAAGCTGTTTGGTGCAGGTACCCAGCTAAATCACTCCTGTGCATTTTTGCATGTGTTCTGAGGAATCACTTACATTGCTTATACATCAGTGAGAGCCGGTGGCTGGTGCCTTGATTATATGCAATTGGTTCTTACATAGTGAGGTTGCAGGTTGTGCCCAAGGTTCCAGCCACCAAGCAAGTTAACTAGCTCTCCACTCTTATGTTCCTCTACAAGTCAACTGAGCACGGTTCTAAGGACTTTCTCAGTGGAGGAGAGAAGTTGTCTCTTTCTAGTAAATTCCTTCAAGGCATTTCAGATTACAGTGTAAAGGTTTGTAATGGTTTGATGTGTTGTAAATGCTGATCTCACCTTTGGTTGTGTCTCAGTTCTAAATTAAGAGTGAGAAATCAGTGGAAGGATTCTTTGCAAGACAGCATTGGGTGTAGGCTCAGGCCCTCAGGCTAGATAATGAATACAGGTTATTTATTCTTCAAACATAGTCATTTTACCCAACATTTTATTATGAGCATTTTCAAATACATTACAGTGTTGAAAGACTTACAGTGAACACTCATACAGGTTCTGCCCTGACTATGCTTGCTTTATCACATAACTATCCACCATTCATCATTCCATCTTAAATTTTTTTTTGGATCTATGTCAACATAAGTTGCAGACATCACTTCATTTCCCCCTGTTAGTTCAGTAGTAATAGAACTATTTTTGAGAAAGCAAAAAGCAAGCATTTTATGCTTTTAAGTTTCAGAAAACTGTTGCCACAAAGAGTATCTGATGATTGTTAATTATTTTAAAATTGATGGCTAGTTTAGAAATGGGAACTCCTTTTCATTCATTTTCTTTGCTGTTTCTCTTTGAAAACTGTGTCTTTCAAGTTTTGTTATAGGACAGTTCACAAAAGTAGTTCTTGAGGAGAGAATATTTTAGGTGTCACATTAGCTGTTGGTTCTCAT
This sequence comes from Heterohyrax brucei, assembly GCA_028571685.1. Lineage (NCBI taxonomy): Eukaryota > Metazoa > Chordata > Mammalia > Hyracoidea > Procaviidae > Heterohyrax > Heterohyrax brucei. The sequence continues at coordinate 74,674,125 of CM053146.1, read as the reverse complement.
CTTTGAGTGAAAAATGGAACCTGTCACTCTGGTATTTCTGATGGGGAATTTTTTTTTAATGTGATGTTTGTTGTTGAGAGTTTACACAGCAGAACGTACACCAATTTAACAGCTTCTACATGTACAACTTAGTGGCACTGATGACATTTTTTAAGTTGTCCAGCCATTCTCACCCTCCTTTTCTGAGTTGTTTCTCTCCTGTTAACATGAATTCTCTGCCCTCTAAATTTCCTGTCTAATCTTGCGAATTGCTGTTGTCAGTTTGCTTCTACATAGTTAGAATGCTCTAGGCAATCCTTACTAGTTAAGACAAATCATTGTTTGATTTTAGGAAGACTTTAAGGGGTGCTTTTGACTTAAGGTTTAAAGATTTTCGCAGGGCAGTAGTTTTCTGGGGTTTGTCTGCTGTCCATAGCTCTGGAAAGTCTGCATTCCATAAATGAATTTTTTTTTTTTAAATCCAGCTATTCTTACCAAAACCACATCAAACCCACTGCTGTTGAGTTGATTCCTACTCATAGTGACACAGTAGGACAGACTAGAACTGCCCTGTAGAGTTGAATTCTAAGGAGATCTGGTGGATTCGAACTGCCAGCCTTTTGGTTAGAAGACACAGCACTTAACCACTACACCACCAAGGTTTCCAGCTATTCTTGAGTATTTTCAAGTTCGGTGAATATTTGTTCAAAGTAGTGAGTACAGGTTTTATACTAATCCTAGAATACTTTTCATTTAGGGCCCTTAACTTTAACTCAGATTATGCAACGAGAGGGGAAAAAAAACTGTCCTAACGTCTCGCTCAAGTTTAAAATACCATACAGTGTGTTCAGTTGTTGTTCATTCATTCTGTAAATGCATCTGAAGGATCACTTGGTGAATTTGCTGAAGATACGATTTTCCCCTCACTCCATGCCATTCTGAGTCATGGTCGGTGTGGGTTCGCAGGAGTCTTCATTTTACCATGTGACCTCTAATTTCATGTATGACTTTGTGAAATACTGCTTTAAGACTTTTTGAAAGTTAATTGTCCCTGGTAACTATGACTTGATGTTAATTGTTAGTGACTTTACTGTTCCATTTTGGATGTCCTAAAGTGCTGTAACAGTGACTCTCTTAACAGATCGCAATGAATGCCAGCAGTATACCTGAGCAAATACAGTCCCTTTCTGTGCAGGACTCTCAGGTATGTGTCTCCACCAGTTGTTCATATTTGGGATATTTAGAAAAACCAGCATTTTAGAAAAAGAGACAGTTTCAAGACAGTCCTTCCGAATCAGGGGCTTGTAAGTTGTCTTTTCTAATGGGTGCAGAGTAAACAGGAGGCTTTACTGTTGACTGTGACTTTTTTCAGGGTATCCAACCTTTAAATGATAGGTTCAGAATCAGGAATTGGTTACTAGGCTGCTTCTGAAATTGATGGTACTGTGTAAAATAAGAAAAGGAAAGAAAAGAACTCACCATTGTGTTGCATCCCAGCCACAAAACATGTATTTAATTTCTATTTTTCTTTTTTTTTTTTTTTTACCCCCAGTTGGATACCATAAACTGTGTTCATGATTAACCATTGACTGCTATGGACCGATTTATCTCTACAGCTTGACTTGTAAAAATCAGACCATAGACTCCAAAAATGCCTTTAAATTAAAGTGAGGTGACAGAAGAAGACATGTGCCATAAACTGTGTTAGGTGGTGGTGAAGGATTCCGAGCAGTCCAGGAAAAGGAATGTGGACATAGAGGCAGAGTGCAGGCTTCCAGTTGTGAATTTGCTGAATAATTAATAAGTTAATCTCTTCTCTCTCAATGTGGTTATGCTGTAAAATACACCCTCCTTTGGGCATTTTCCCCCCTAAACCTGCATATTCCATTTCAGTTCCTTCCTATTCCATCTAATGTGTGTTTCATGAAATAGATACATACTATGGAGATGATTAGAGTGTTGGAATTACATGGTGGCAGGAAGCATGTTTGAGGTCAAATACCTAGTTCTTCGCCTTTGGTTATAGATAATGAAGCAGAGACCTGTCAAGGTTAAGTGGCTTGTCCACAGTCACACACCTTTATGGATACTTTGTGCCTTTACAGTTAACCCAGTAAAGTGCCTTAAGATAAACTGTAGGGATTAGTTGAATGATAAAAGGCAAATTGGGGATAATAATAAATCACAGACAAAGAGAGTAAAGGAAACCAGAAAAGGGATTAGGGTAACTAGGACCATGTAACATTTATAGTTTATAAATGCACTGTAATATCTGTAACTTTGTTTCCTCAACAGTCTTTTGAGGCAAATACTATTGCATCGTTTTGGTTCATTAAACTGTTTGCCTATGGTTGCATAACTGATCATTGGCAAAACTAAATCTTGACTAAAACTGATCATTGGCAAAGCTAAATAGGGAAAAAAATTGTTTTTTCCCTATTCCAGCAAGCAGGTTGGCTTGTCTCTGTGAGTTGGTAGGGATGGAGCAGGGCCTTGGGGTAGAGGCACTCCTGGTTGTTGCCTGTATCCCAGGGAATAAACTCTAGGTGAGAAAACAGGAAAGATAAATGCTGGTTGGATTGACTGGGTTCCACAAGGTTCAAGGTGTGCAACCTCTGTGCCCCTCCACCCCCCAAGGCCCAGAGGGTCTGTGGCTTAGGTCCCACATTGGATGGGTGGTCCTTTTTCTTTGGACTTACTGCAGCTTATACCTTTTGCTTATAGTTCTCATCCTGCAACTGAAGTTTCTGTATGAAACCTTCATACCCACAATTGTGATGCAAATTAGGTATAGCACCCCCTCATACAGAGCTGTTTGTTATAATAATGCCAAATAGGACTAGATGTGCTAACATCTGGTTTTGAGATGCCAGAAAGCAAGGGCTGTAGGAATCCAGAGATGTTGTGATTGTCTTCATTTCCTGAAAAATTGTATCGTAACAGTATTTGCTGTTTTGTTTTTAAAGGGCCAACCCAATGCTAGCGAAGACTATAGAGAAGCCTCTTGCGTTGTGAATCTTGTTTTAAGATTAAGGTAAACAATGTTGTTGTTTACTTTGCATTGTTTTTCATATAATACAATATTCTGATTGCCTTTATTAACCTTTCATCATACGAACATAAAAAGAAATTGTTAACTTGTTTGATTCCCTCAAACCACCACTGTAGGCTATATTCCCAGGGCTGATTGCTCTCTTCCGCTAATTGTGTACTGAGGAAGAAGGAGAATGTCTGCAGGCTCAGTGGACCCTTCATTAAGTATATTTTTCCCTTTTGTTTCTCTCTTTCTGTCTCTCGTTTTATTTTTCACAATGTAAGATCACAGTAAGAGATTTTTAATGAGTTTCTTTCACACTTCAGCAGTCAGTCTTTGACAGAAACAAACCAGGCTTATGCTACCAGTTGCTTGTTCAGAACGTTTTTCAGTGGCAAGTTTGATCAGCCACTGTGGAGAAATGACAGATAGGTTTTGAAAGAACTCTCAGTCTTCTAGGAAATGGATACAAATATGGTACTTGACAGGGGAGTTTTTCTGTCTACTGAGGAAAAGCTCTTTCTATTTTAAGGACTTTTTCATTTAAAGGCCAATTTTACATATATATCTTTTTTTTTTTTTTTTTTTTGCTAAGAACTTGGTATCTCAAGACAAAAGAAAATTAAAACTTTAAATTTTGTTTTCCATTTACAAGTAATCGTGATGATTTTTCATTATTAGTGAATTTAGCAATCTCTCAAAACTGAAGTAGCTTATTATTCCCTTTTTGCATCACTTTGGAACCAGTACTGCTTTTTCTTTTTTTTTTTTCTTCCCACTGTGCTAGGTCCTGTGTTTTCCAGGGGGTTCAGGGATGAACAAGACTGTGGTGGTCCCTATTGAATGCTTACTTACTTCAGCTAATTGTCCCCGTTGTCACCTCTTATGATACTGGAGGAGTCCTGGCTGCACAGTGGTTAAGAGCTATGGCTAATCAACCATTCCTCCTTGGAATCCCTGGGGGGTGGTTCTGCTGTCTGCTGTGATCACTGTGAGTCGGAACTGAGTTGATGACAGTGAGTTTGTTTTTTGATCCGGGGAACTTTAACTGTTGACTATTTTTGCTCCTTCTGAAGATTCATCCAGCCTTCATGTTCTGGGCTTCTGTGGGCTCTAATTGTGCCCCAGAGAGCAAATATTAGACTCTCTAGATAAAGATCTCCTGGGGATATGTTAAAAAGCCTATCTCAGAACCTTACCTATGAATATTGTTTTGATCCAGACAAGAGAACAATATGGAACAAATGCACACCCTCATTTTTCTGATAATCATTTGTGTGTTTGCAAGTCTTGTTCTTCTCTTTGCCTAGGTGAAAGAATTCAAACACCTTTAGCCTTTTGAATTATAATATAGTTTCCTTATCAGTTCTCACAGGCACGGGTGTTCTTTTATTAGTCTTTAGTCTGTAACTTCTGCTGTACCTTTTTCCTCACAGGACTACGGTATTATTTCTTAAAGTTTGTGGCTTAGATCCCTAATCCCATTAGTCAATAGAGTTATCTTAAGAAAGTAGACTTGTCATGAAGAAAGAGTTTCGTGTTCAAATACATTAAGTCTATTTCATTCTGCATCCCTATCTGTAGGTATGAGCACTGTTCAGAAATCTCAATGAACAGTAGCACAGTAAAGGTTCTAAGAAGTTCTGCAGCAAAGAGATTTTTTAAATCTGTTTACTCTAAACAGATGTGACAGATTTGACCTCAGAGCTCTTTGCATGGAATTATTTTCCTGCTTAACATTGATCCTTTTAAGTGTAGCACCTTTAATAAAATGCAGGACTCAAGACGTGGTCTGAGCTAATTGGAGAGTACAGCAGTGAGATCATGTGATCTTTGCAGTTTGCCTTCTCTGTTGCTCATAAATTCAAAGTGTTTGTTGCCTTCTGAAATACCCACATGCGTGGTGCCAGTTTGGCCTGACCCAACAGTCAGAGAAAACTTGACTTTTATTGCTCTGTTTGACGGGCTGCCATACCTAAGCATTTTTAAATTTTGTGTATGAATTAGCATTTATCACTATAACAATTGACCTATTAGTTTTGACTCATTGCTTGCCTGCCATTCCTTTCAGTCAGGATTGTCAGTGTGTCATACTGGTTGCAGTGTTTGGATATAGGTCCCTTGCCAGTCTGCTAAACTTGTCTTTTACATCTTTATCTGAAGCATTGATTAATTTATACAACAGGGAGGGCAGAGTCATCTGGCATCTCTTAGAAACCACTTTCTGAGTGGCATTCAGTAACTAGCTAGAATCCTTTGTTGCTCAATAGTTGTTCAACAAGAAAGAAATCCAGTTGACTGTTGTCTTTCAGTGGACATTTAACTATTTGAAAGCCCATCCTAACAGAATCTAATACTGTATTTTTGTGCAAATAATGTGCACCTCCTACTTTGTTTGCTGACTTTGGTAGGTATTTTCCTAAGTGCTGTTTTGCCTTTTTTTTTTTTTTACATGTTGCTGTAGCAGACAGTGCTTATAAAAATACTCCATGTAGGTGTAATAAATTGAATTGTGTCCCCCAAAAATGTGGGTAGCAATTTGGCTTGGCTATGATTCCCGGATTTGTGGGATTGTCTTGTATTTGGTGAGTTTCCTGTGTTGTAAATCGTCTTCTCTGTCTGTGGTTAGTAGGACAAGATTGGATTAAAACATTAGAGTGAGATTGTAACACTCTTTACTAAGATCACCTCCTTGATCCAGTGTAACAAGCACTTCCCTGGAGTGTGGCTTGTACCACCTTTTATTGTTCTATCTTACAAGAGATAAAAGGAAAGGGAAGTAAGCAGAGAGTGAGGGACTCGCACCACCAGGAACAGAGTGGATCCTTTGGACCTGAGGTTCCTGCACGCAGATGCTCCCAGATGAGGGGAGGACTGGTGGGGACCTTCCCGCAGAGCTGAGACAGAAAGACACCTGTCCTCTGGCACTAATGCCTTGAGTTTGGACTTGTAGCCTACTGGGCTGGGAGAGATTAAACCTCTCTTTGTTGAAGCCATCTGTTTGTGGTACTTGTGTTAGAGCAGCACTGGATGACTAAGACAGTGGGCAGGGAGGTCAGGGGAGAGGGCGCTGGCAAACCGATGTAGGAGGAGTACATTATTTGAATAAAATACAGTGAATTTGTTTTTGAAATTAAGACGTACAACAGTAATGACGTTTTTCTGAATCTAACTGCTTAGAATCACTTAAAAAAATGGAAGTGAATTTTAGGATGATGTGCTTTTTTTTTGTTTGTTTTTTTGTTATGCATTAAGAACCATGTAACAGTCTGTATCAGTTTGTCATATAATACCCAGAAGCATCACTGCTACTCTACCCTCCCCCTGTCCCTGCCCGGTGACAGCACACTTACCCCTTCCATCTGGAACTTCCTGTGACCCTTTGACCAAGCCGTGGCCCTCCCCTTGCCTTATCATCTCAGCTCTGGTGATGAGCCTCTAGAACAGCCCCGTGTACATATTTAAGTCCAAAGGTTGGTTCATTGCCAGCTGTACTCCATATTTTGTATAGATGAGTTCAGTCTCTGTCTGGAGAGCTGGTCCCAGTGCTGGATCTGGTTTGGCTTTGGAGAGTCCAGGGGCATGCTTCCAGGGGACCCTCTAGACCACAGGACCATCTAGTGTGATCTTTTGGTTGGGTTCTAGCTCTGCCCTCTAGTCTTGCTTCCTCTGTGTCCAGGGGTCCATACTGTGGAGCTCCTTCTAGGCAGTTACTGGTGGTGGCTGGGCACCATCTAGTTCTTTTGGTCCCTTGCTGCAGAAGAGACTGGGACACATGGCTCCTTCCATCTGATGAGCTTATATTTTACTCCTGTCCTTGATGTCTGCTGTTTTCCTCTGGTCCGGTAGGATTGGGGCCATTTGGTGCTCTTCAGGTGGCAGCTTGCTAGCTTTTAAGATCCCAGACGTCACTCACCTCGGTGATATGCAGAGCATTTTCTTAGGAGAAAGAGAGGACAAAGTTTGCAGTTACTCTGGATGTTCCCTGAAAGCATGGCCCCCTCACCCCAGACCCTGTTCCTCCGTCTTGCCAAAGAGGTGAGCCACATTTAAGGAGCGGTATATTTTTGAAGTAGAGCAGTTGGGGTACCCCTTCTGTAGTATGTGCTGTCGTGTCTTACATTTAACTGCTTAGGATTCACGTTAAGGTAATTTACTTTTGGGAAATACATATTGGTGCCTAATTGTTGGCCTCCTTTTTTTTCTCCTCTAAATGTTTACAAAGCATTTGTTTAAACTAGTGTTTTTCAAATTTGAGAACTCATGAATCATTGAGAGTGTCTCATTGGACTCCCCTAGACGGGTACTCGTAGTTAAATGTGTGAAATAATCTTTGAAAGTTAAAAGTTAAATGCTGTTATCTTTTTTGATGACTTTGTGGTAATGGAAATGTAAACAGGATTCATTCTGTAAATATTTATTAAGCACATACTAGGTGCACAGAATTGTTCTGTATGCTTTGATGCAGCAGTAGAGAAAATAAAATTAGTTGCCTTCAAGGAGCTTACATTCTAGAGAATGAGAATCAATAAAATAGTCAAATGATACACCAAAAAATATATACAATAATAATGAAACTCTTTGCTGTCAAGTCAATTTCGAGTCATAGTAACCCCATAGGACAGAGTAGAATGGCCCCAGAGGAGTGGCTGGTGGATTTGAACTACCAGCCTTTTGGTTAGCAGTCATAGCCCTTTACCACTGCAGCAGCAGGGTTCTGGCACACATGGCACGCATGTCTGTATGATACATACTTACACGACAACACACATGTCTATGAGCTGTATGATAAAGTTCTCTGAAGGAAAAGATATGTCAGGAGAGTAGAGAGTATGGGAGGACTTTAATGTGTGTTAGGGAAGGCATCTTCATTTTCTATTGCTCTGTAACAAGTTAACAAAAACTTAGTGACTTTAAAGCAAAACATTTATTACCTCATAGTTTCTGTTAGTCTGGCTGGATCCTGCACTCAGCGTCTCATAAGGCTGAAATTAAAATGTTGGCCATTATCTGGAGCCTCTTTCAATCTCATTTGGGTTATCAACAGAATTTAGTTCCTTGGAGTTGTAAGGCAGAGTTCCTTAGCTACTAGAGGTTGTCAGTAGGCAGTTTACAGTGTGGGCAGGTTGCTTCTTCAGGCGCAGCAGGAAAGTGTGTTCCCCAGGGCTCAGTCCTTCTTTGAGAAGGGCTTTCACCTGATGAAGCCAGGCCCACCTAGCATCATTTCCCTTTCGCTTAATTCACAGTTGACTGGTTTTAGACCCTGAGGGCAAGAGTAGAATCCTTTGCCTCTGCCGTATAGCATAACCTGATCACTGGAGTGATCCTTTCAAGAAAGGAGTGAAAATTTGCACCTGATATTATTAAAAAATGAAGCCCAGTGAGAAGTTAGAATTCACCGTCTTACATGGTAGTGTGGAACTCGATCTTGGCAAGAAATGTCTTAGCGGCATGATAAAGAGAAAAGCCTGACCGCGCGGGGTTCAACAGAGTGACAGGAAAGAACATGGGAGTAAGAAGTATAAATGACTTGTGAGTATAGACAACTCTTTCTGCAACTTTTTTATATCAGAGAGCAGGAAAATAGGGCAGTAGCTCAATGAGAATATGGGCTGAAAGGAGTTTTTTATTTTTTAAGCATCTTTATAGATTAACAAAGAGCCCTGCTGGTGCACTGGGTAAGAGCTTGACTACCACCAAAAGGTCAGCAGCTCAAACCCATTGGCTGTTCCATCAGAGAAAGATGTGGAAATCTGATTCCGTAGGCTTTGGGAACCCTATGGGGCAGTTCTCTATGTTCTGTAGGGTCACTGTGCATCAGAATCAACTCAGCAACGCTGGAAAAGATTAATGGGAGTGATCCAATAAAGCAGGAAAAAATGAATGGCAAGAGGAAATGTTGGCAAGGCTGGTGTTCTTAACTGAGTGAGTCAAGATGCCATCTGGGCATTACTGTGGATGTCAGCCTTTGACAGGAGAATGAACAGGGCATCTGCTGGACAGTGCAGCCACTAGAAGGGAGGAGGCAGATGGAGGTGCGTTAGACTGGACAGTTTGGGAACAGGAGTGTGAAATTTGTCTTCTGTTGCTTCTGTTTTCTCAGCAAAACATGGAATGCCGTGAGTTGAGAGTGAGAAAGGATAAGAAAACATTAAAGGATTGAGAAGACAAAGGAGTGATTATCTGGGAGAGTAAACTTACTTGGGAAATGTGGTAGGATTAACAGGCTACACTAGGGATCACTTGTGACTGGTGGGTCAGTTAGCATGGTCCCTGAAAATGACACTATCCTAATGTCCCAGAATATGTGTGTGTGTGTGTGTGTGTGTGTGTGTGTGTGTGTGAGTGTGTGAAGAGAGAACAAGATTATAATTGAAATGGAAATGAAGCATTTAAAAGCATTTGGAGGATTCTGTGAAGACACCCACATGTCCTGTTTTAGAAATACTGTTTGTACCAAAATGAACGTGATGGTGGAATCCCCATGGAGATGATCTCTCATGCGCAGGTGGCAGTCCTCTGCTCCCTTCTCTCCTTACCAATAGCATGTAATATGTCTGACTTCCTTCTTGTAGACTCTTCAAAGCAATAAGCTCTTTGTGTCAGAAACCTACCGTCCAGTGTTGCTCCCTGCCATAAAATTTCTATGTATCCTATTCCTTATTTGAAATTTACCCTAGATCTTACCATCTCTGGGACCAAGCAAGCTATCTCCTGTACCAGCCAGTGTGATAGGTAGTTGGAGGTTGCTTCCTATCCTCTCTTAAAAATATCAATGCCTTCCTTTTTGCCCTTTGCTTCCATTTCTGTCTCCATATCAAGACACTGATGTGTTAGTGTGTATATATGCATAGACATGTATGTGTATGTGTGTATATGAGATAGGTAGACAGATCTGTTATCAGTCTGTCTTTGTGAAATCACTGATCTGGACAGAAAATGTGTGACTGTTGCGTACTGAGAAACAGTATGCTTGCCTTTCTTGCCTATTTTCTGAAGCTGTTAGGGCATGGCCTTTATGCGTATTGTGCACCACAGGTTAGTGAGTAGGAGACTTCAGTCCGAGCCAGCCTTTCCGCAGTCCTTAGCTAATGCTATGTGGGTAGCTACCACTCTTCCTCTTGGAAAGGTCACTCCAGTTTTCTTCTTGGCCTAGTGTTTTACAAACCTACCTGCTAGGAATGTGGTTTCCTCCTCACTCCCTCTCTTTCATTCTGTACATTGAAAACTGGGGAAAATTTTACTTAACAAAATGCCACATTCTACAAGAAAAGACAATGTACTGTAGTTACAAGTAGTATATTTTTATGTCATTAATTTCTGCTCATCAGAGGCAGAAGGCTAAGGAATGAAAAGATTAATGCCTTCATTGAAAAAATTACATTTTTTTGCTTTAATTTGCTTTTAAAATAGACCAGGTGTATGTGCAGTAAGTTCAGAGAAAAGAAAAGGTTACTGCTTCAGTCTCAGTGTTACAGGCTGCCATAGTTAATGCTTTTGAATTTTATGTACTTTTCTGCAAATGTTCTCTTGTTCGTTGTGTATATATGGTAATGTCAGCTGTGTTATCAAGAAATCGAGTATCATAAAGTTAGGTACAAGATAAGAAAAGCCTCTTGAACACATCTCAGGAGCAAAATACTAAGCAGGCTACCTGGTAATTTATATACTGTCAGTAGATGATAACACAATCCCTGGTGTGAGTCAAATACTGCACAAATATGTTACCATTAGCACATTTTTCATAAAGTATAATAGTCATGTGTTTGACATAAAACATGTGTTTTTTTAGTACCTGACTCAGTGATTTGTAAAAGAATAAACTTACTGCTTAAATTGTTAACTCTTTTATGTTGGATGCTATCTGCCCAGCTCTGTGGATTACGTTTACAGTTCTGGTGAAGGCAGCCGTGACAGGTGGCATACAGAGATGCTCTGGTCTGGTACTTTCCATCAGCTAGCTCATAAGGAATTTGCCTTGTCTGTAAGTTGTTGTTCATGATTGACAGTAACCCCGTGTACAACAGAATGAAACGCTGCCCAGTCTTGCACCATCCTTACGGTTGTTGCTCTGCTTGAGCTTGTTGTTGCATCTGCTGTGTCAGTCCATCTCACTCAAAGTCTTGTCTTTTTTGCTTACCTTCTACTTCACCAAATGTGATGCTCTTCTCCAGGGACTGATCTTTCCTGATAACATGTCCACTGTGTGTGAGATACAGTCTTGCCGTCTTGCTTCTGAGGAGCATTCTGGATGTACTTCTTACTAGACAGATTTGTTCCTTCTTCCGACGTTCTGTGGTGTGTTCTGTATTCTTCACCAACACCGCAATCCATAGGCATCAGTTCTTTGTTCTTCCCTGTTATTAAGTAACATTATCTTTAGACCTTAGTGGACTACTTAAAAGTCCCATGTCAACACAGTGGCTTGTGTGGAGAGTAATCTCTCTGGTAGGACATTTAGTTTAACAAGAAAATAATTGCCTCGTTGGACATGCTATTTTAGATTCTCCTTTAAAAGATGAACTTAGCCATTGGTAGAGAATAATATTGTTGTTAGTAGTTAGTTGTGAACTCAGGATGGCCGTGTGTGTTCTGGAGGAGAACTACCCCATAAGGTCTTCTTGGCTGCAATATTAATGGTAGCAGAGCACCAGGTGTTTTCTTCTGCAGAACCACTGTGTTAAAATAGTGTGAACTTGGCTGGGGCATGATTCCCTGTTTACCTGTGATCACCTCTGTGAGGAGATCTGCTGTGAGTGGCCCATCATTTGAAAGAGCGTTTCTTGCATCTGAAGGTAAGTGCATATTCTGGTTTTTGCCTACTACTCTAGATCCTGCAGCTGCCTTCTATTCATGGACCTCTGGTTCTTGGGACCTAAGTTAGCATCATATCTGGCAGTCTTGGGGTTGGTTTGTGTTCACAGCTTGTGAGCAAGAGCCCTGCTTGCTTCTTTGGAGTTTGCCAGCTCTTGCAGATTTGTGGTCTTGCCTGCTGATCTTAGGCTTCCTTGCTCTTCATAGACTCAGGAATACTCCTCTCGAACCTGCTGATTTGGGGTTCATCAGCCCCTATATTTATGTGAATCAGGAGAAGCCTCTATCCTGATCCACATGCTTGGGATGTTCCCGCCTTGGTAATTGCATGAGCCTGTGACTTTAATGTAGATCTCTCTGTATGTATAATTATACATTTTGCTGATTTTCCTGCTCTTGAGAACCCAGCCTAAGGCACACCTTGAGGTTAGCAGTTAAGCAACAATCATTCGTGGTAGCTGGACACCTTTAGTAAAAACGAATATTGTTGTGTGGCATCGAGTTGATTCTGGTCCACAGCAACCTAGTATGGCAGGGTGGATCTGCTGCAGGGAGTTTTCTGGGAGTAGGTCGCCAGCTGTTTTCTCCCACAGTTCTCCCTCGGAGCTACTGGTAGATTTGAGAGGCTAACCTTTGCTTCTCAGAAGAGCTGTTAACTTGGGTACCACCAGGGCTCCTTAAAGTACATTATTTAGTAAATGCTCATTTTAGAAAGATAGCTAAAGCTGTTAGAAGCAGTATTGATCACAGTTTTAGCATTAGCATACCTGACTTCGTAATTCATCGTATCATTATTCTAGAGGAATTAAAATGCTTAAATGATTCTCCAGCTTGTAAAATAGGGTTAATTGTATAATTCCACTAGTCAAGTGGCTGGGAGGCTTGATTAATTTTTTCTCCAAAAGATTAAATAGTGCAGGCATGGGATTTAGTTGCAGTGGTGCTTTTTAGTGCATTTTCTTTTTCCTTCCCCCTACCCTACACTACTCATTTCCTGTTTTCTTTGTGCAGAGCTTTGTTAAAAATCCAAAGATGAGTAAGAGGCTCTCTGCACTCAAAGAGTTTACAGTGTAGCTGGAGAGAGCAGCCCCTCTCACACCCCAAATAACTCTGAGACAAAGTAGAAAGTGATAAATGCAGTAAGAAGAGAGAGAAAAAGAAGAGTTACGGGCATTGAGAGGAAGGTGAGAGCCCCTTATGTCTAGGTGTTATCTTTTGTTTGCTTGTTCCCTTAGTAACCAGTGTTTGTTTATTTATTTTTTGACATCTAAGCTTTGAGGAAAGAAATGGTTGGGATGAATGCGAGGGCTGGGTCAGGCTCTGGTCTTTGGTAGGGGGCTTATCAGTCCCAAATGATATCTGATAAGCCCACATCTGTTTTTCCATAAAGCAGTATATATTGTTAATTAAGTTCCAAATTATTAGAAATCTATGCCCTTAATATGAAAATGAAGAGATCTGGTGGTGCAGTGGTTAAACAATTGACTGCTAAACGAGAGGTCATCACTTCCAACCCACCAGCTGCTCCGTGGGAGAAAGAGATGGCAGTGTACTTCTGTATGGATTTACAGCCTTGGAAACCTTACGAAACAGTCTGTCCTGTAGGACCACATAGGAGTTAGAATTGACTTGATGGCAATCAGTTTGGTTTTGGTTACTATGAAAGTTATTTAGCATTTTGCTTAATTTTTAAATGTTGTCTTTGGATTGTTTTCTTTTCTCTGAAAATAGAAGTAATTGTTGCACATTTTGAGTTTATTGATAGCAGTATCCTTTAAAAAGATGACATGCCTGCCGTGAGCCAGGCAGTGGAATAAGAACTCTGAGTGCTTTGTCTTGTTTAATCTGCATAAAAATGTATGACATCAGTACTGCTGTTAATTGATATTTAACAGATGAGGAGACTGAGATTCAGAGTGGTCAGGATCCTTGTCAAACAACTCATGGGAAGCAGAGGCTGCACTGGAACCTGGATCTCTCTAACATGCAGATTAGTGCTCTTAGCCACTTGACCCAGCTGTGGCCATTCTCAATTTCAGTTCCATTTTGAATGTAACAAGAAATGAGCACACTTTTAGAGCTGTTACATTTGCCTGCCTTCTCATTAGCATTTCACATAAAAATTCTTTTAACAGTGTTTCCTGATAAACTCATCATTAAATATTGTGACAAATACACCAAGAAAATATTTTTCTTGAGTAGATGGTAAAGAAGATGACGCTAATAGCAACCAGCATTTGCAGAGTGTTCCACAGCTTTCAAAGTACTGTCGCATCAGTCACCTGATTTAATTCATCTTTTAGTTCTACATTTCCTGCTGACAGGTGGAAAAGCAAGATCAGAGACCTTAAGTAGCTTTCTTACAGTCACACAGCTAATAAGCCCAGCCTAGAGTCCGGGGGCGGGGTGGGTCTTCTGATGCTAAACCCACTGTTGGTGTGGGATTGTATGGAATAAGGAGATGGTATAGATATTGGTGGTATAGGGTGCTGGCCTTTTGCATATAGTCTGCTTGAAGACTAGGGTCGTCATGAGTCGGTTCCGACTCGACGGCACTTGGCTGGCTTGGCTGCTTGAAAACTTATTAAAGGAAGAAATAGATATATTCAGAAAACAGTTGGTGACATAAGGAAAGCCAAATAAAAGATGAAAGACTTCATGATGGCAGTGCCATTTTTTTTTTTCTGGCAATGGAGCATGAGGACATTGTAAGTACAGATAGTTTCAGTAATAAGCAATGTGTGTAGAGGACTTGAACAGTGTTTGTTGCTTCTTTATTTTCAAGTGGTACATAGTCATCTGATCTAAAAGGAAATCTATGTAAATTGGTGATGTAGTGGTTAAGTAAGATAAAAAACGAAGTCATCCATAAACTCAGGATGTAGAGTGGAATCATTATTAGCCTTTTTATACACATACATGTTGATACGTACTTTAAATTGTAAAATATTTGTTATGTAAATGTTTTATACAGTACATAGTGTCGTAATATATTTAGGAATAGGTACTGGATGTTTTTTCATATCAATTAATATAAGTCTACACAGTCCTTTGATGCTTCCTTATTTTAATTACATGTGCCAAAGATAACCTTATTTGAAAATATCACTTGATATTTAGGGAGCTCTCTGGCTTTCAGTATTGTAGCATGTAAAAGATTATGTGTGCAAAAACCATGTTTAAAAATCACACAGCAGAAAAATCACTTGCAGCATTGAATTTTGACCTTTTGAAATGCATTTAAAGTTTGAGAAACTGGAAGATGTATAAGTGAGTAAACCCAGTATGAGTGTGCATGGAGGTTAATAGGGTGCTGGCTGTGGCTTCTGGGGTCTGTGGGACACAGCAGCACCCAGTAGCAGCAGACATTGCTGCCTCACTCTGTGTCAGGGCTCTGAGGATTTCAACTCAGACACTGTGCCGAGAAGCCACAAAACTGAATGATTTTTTTAGTGTCACTAGCACACAAAGATAGCACTCTGTTTGAAGCCATTCTTTTGGATTCCTCTTTGTAATTCATGTTTTCAGAGCGGTCCACCCTTAGTTGCTTGCTGTGAGCTCTTGGGGTTACTGAACAGGAGCCCTTGGAGTTAGAAAACTTGGCCTGTGTGAGACATTGGAGGAGACGAGCACTGGCCTTTATTCTTGTGCAGCCACATGATGCCCAGCGTGCGACTGCTATTGTTGCTAGGCACTATCAGTCGATTTCCATCTCCTAGCGAAACCCAGCTGTAGAACTGCCCCTTTGGTGTAATTTGCCGTGGTGTAATTTTTCTGGAAGCAGATCATTGGCTTCCCTGTGACAGAGCTCTGAGGAAGAATCATCTCAGGGAAGCTCTCGTCCAGCCTCAGAGAAGAAGGATAAACTGTGCAGTGCCACAGGGCCCGTCAGTGTCCATGCCACGAATCAAACCCTGGTATCTGCCTTAAGAATGAGATGGAGGGGCAGGCTCCTTCATCTCTTGTCACCGCTCCACAGCCCATTGCCCAGCACTCTGTCTTCCATGCTGGACCACTTGGTCATATTTCTAGAATCTTGACATCTTTCCATCTTCCCTGAACTCGTACTTCTTACTCATAAGCCTTTTAATGTCATTGCACGTTTGAGCATGAGAAAATGTCTTAAAAAATCAGGTACCTCAAAAAGCTCTGGTGGCATTCAGCGTTATGTTAAATCCCTAGAACCTTCTCTGGTAATGGCCTGAAAGTTTAACCAATACCGTAGTATTTTAAGTTGTCGCTATGGTAGCCAGCAGGGCCTGCCTCCGTATCCTTTTTGATATTCCACCTTCCCTAGCCACTGATGAGGTAACCTGCTGCTCTTAGCATTCTGAAAATTCTCTTCTCCAGTTTTTTCAGCCAAGGTTGTCTCTCAGGAATTGCCCTCTTGTTCAGAGTGGAGCAATTCTGGGACTGTTTGCAAAGTTATTTCAGTTCTCAGTTTCCATATCCCTGGAGATAATGAGTGGAGAGATTGTAAAGTCTTGGAAGAGTAACAAGCAGGTTTCGGTGTGGGGATTTTCTTTGCATTACCTTTTCTTTCCATGTTGAAATCAGACTTCATGGAACACAGTTTCAGCTTTACTTTACATTCCCCAGAGTGCTAGAAAACTTTGTTCTCCTTGGTAAAATTCATACAGGCTTGTTAAGTGGTGGTATTGTGGGGAGTCGCTGCTGCCCACTGAATTTCATTGATTGGTCTTTGTATTAGTTTTCTGTTGCTGCTGTAACAAATTGACACAAATTAGTGGCATAAAACAGCACAAATTTGTTATCATGTTGTTTTGTGGCTCAGAAACCTTAACACTGAGTTAAAATCAAGGCTGTGTTCCTTTCTGCAGACTTGAGGCTGAGAATCTGTTTCCTTACTTTTTCCAGCTCCCAGCAGCCACTCACATTGTTTATCTCGTGTCACCTTGAGTGCATCAGCAAAGCCGGTCATTTGACATCTCTCTACCTCAGCTTCCTTAATTCTGTCTCATTCTCTGACCCCATCAAGAAAGCTGTCCACTTCTAAGAACCCATGTGATGAGAGTGGGCCTACTAGAAATCTTTACGTTAACCCTGCTGGCAGAGTCCCTTTGTCATATGAACAAACGTGTTCACAGGCTTTCTAGATTAGAAGGATGGATGTCTTTGAGTAAGGAGGGGCATCATCTCTCTTCTGCAGTCTTGAATGATGGTGATAGCAGAGAACAGTTTTAAGTGTCTCCTCTTAACTCGTGGTGCATCACTGCCTTTCTAATTTTGGTTATACTTTCTTCCCAGTCTTAACATTTCTGGGTGTCGCAGGACCGGATGCCATGCGTGCCACATTCTTAATATTCATGTTCCCCAGAATTTGGGCACTGTGTATTCACGACTTTGGATTATTACTGTGGAACACTAGAAGAGATGAAGCAGCACAGTGGGACAATTTACGGGGCCTTACTCACTCTACTCGCTCTTTGGGGTTTGTTTGTCTTGGTGCCTGTATACTTGTCTTATCTAACATTCTCTGTATATTCTGGATGTTGGGTGGTAGCGGGGAAGGTTTTGGGTAATTTAGGGAGTCTTTAGTTTCTTCATTTCACTTTCATCGACACTGAATCTTCTGTAGTTTGTTTATACTTTTTTACTCAGTGACCGCTGGTTATTGCAGCTGTCACTAGTTTGTCCTTTCACAAATGGTGATGCAAACTGTCTTCTCAACAGCATTAGACATTAGGCTCCTACGAGAGCCGGTCCTGTCTAGGCTGTGGGCTGCTGCCAAGGATATTGCACACACGGAGGAAACCCTGGGCTCAAGAACTCGGGAGCATTGTCTGAGAAGTCACCTACGGAGTTGTAGAACTGGGAGAAAGAGGTGATACCAATACCTGAATATGGTGCTGAGTTTGGAGGCTGGGTACTGGTTGTTAGGGGGTAAGGCTAGCAGGATAAAGCAGAGCTATCACTGAAGACTAGAAGGAGTCAGCCACCAAGGAGGTGGAAAGAACAAAGATAGGACATCAGTGGTTCAGTTCAGGTGGTGACTTCCAGCAGAGTTCATCTTCGCAGGTCCTGCTTTGTACCTGGGGGACAGTAAATGGCTTATTAAAAGTGACTGAGCTGGCTCTATGTGCATGAAATATGATTAAATCATAAACTTACCTGAATGTAAATGCATAGACTGAGAAAAAAGTTGAAAATGTCCACTGTATTTTAAGGAAACTTGGCCAAAGGAAACTTGGGTTTTAATAAGGATCTTGATTTAATCAGAGTTTGGCTGAGCAGAGTAACCAAAAAATTGCCTTCTGAGCTTCCAACATCTGCACAACCTAGAAATCACACTATCCCCCAAATATCAGAGCCCATGGAAGCAGCAGTCAGGAAATCAGACGATGGATTACATGGGGCAAATCTGCTGCAAAAGACCTCTGTAAAGTGTTAGAGAGCAACACTGTCACTTTGAGGACTAAGTTGCACCCGACACAGTCCGTGGCCTTTTCAGTCACCTCATATGCACCAGCTGGAAAATGAATCAGGACGATCGGTAAAGAATCGGTGATTTTGAATTAATGATGTTGAAAATGCTGAGTCTATCATGGAGTTCCAGAAGATCAAACAAGTCTATCTTGGAGGAAGTACAGAGTGCTTCTTAGAAACAAGGATGGCAAGACTTGATTTCATGTACTTTGGACCTAATCCAGAGGAATGTGTCCCTGGAGAAGGAATCATGCTGGAAGTCCACAAAAAGAGGAAGACCCTCAGAGAGATGGGTTGACACAGTGGCTGCAGCAGTGGTCTCAAACACAGCAAGGATGGTGAGAGGACGGCACGGGACCGGGCAGTGTTGTCTTCTGTCGGACGTCAGGTTGCTGTCAGTCAGAGCCAACCCAGTGGCAGCTAATAACAACAGTCACTACTTGAAACATTTTTCAGACAATGGGTCTGATAATCTTAACTCAGCTGTTTCCCCAGTGAGGTAAGTAGTTAAGTACCTTTAATCTTCAAGGGAAAATCTGACTGTTAGTGGGGTTTCTAATGAATGTGTTATTTGAGGTTGCTTTAAAGTGTAGCTGGCCACAAAATTCCCATAGTCCTTTTCAAAAGCTGTTGACATGTTTTTACATGCGCACCACTTTCCCTGACACACAGGGCTGTGAGGAGTTAGAGTCAGCTCCCTGCCCTTGCACTGGTCGTGTAAATCAGGGGATGCTGCCGTATGGTGTTACTGGGGTTTTTTTGCAGTAGGTATCTTCAGGTGATTTATCAACTCTTTACACAGCTGATTGCTTATATGCTCTTAATGGAGAAGCTCGGGGAATTCCATAAAATCACACTCTGTGTGTTTGTCTGAAATAGGTTCTAGATTTTCTTGCAGGGGAGCAGATACAAAGTCAGTTCCATCAAAAGGCTGTATTGGGGTTTTTAGACTTCCATCTGTTCTCTTTTTATAGTTTGATTGCACCCTTTTGCTCTCTCTCCTGAGAGAAAGAGCTTTCTCTGAGAATATTCAGATGAAGTATTAGTCCTTTCCGAGGTTTAAAGTGAATGTTTATTACCACAGCATGGGCTCCGTCATTTTAAATCCTTACAGTGTAAATCATACCCAGAATCCTTGTGGGTTGGCCGTGTGACTGCGCAAGGCTTACTGTTCTGTTGCAGGGAAGTGCAGCATTTGCTTCCAGTATTTTTAATCATATCCAAGCAGCTAAGAAGAATCAGTTTTGGTTTTCAGAATACTCTGATCCCCTTACATCAGTCCCCTCCCCCACTCAATGTCTAAATGAAAAGGAGGAACGGACAGAATCAGGACTGAAACTTAATAATCATTTATTAAACCACGTATTGAACCACATATATTTTCTGGGGTTAGAACTGAAAGTTTTATTTTTCTTTAATCACTGCCTTCAAAAAGCTCGGTTGTGTTTTCCTTTCCCACCTTTTTAATGGCATCTTTGACATTAGTCCATAATTTCCCAGACTCTTAGGATGTAAAAAACTCCATCCTTGTGTGAGCATCAGTCTCGTATTTAATTTAATCTTTCCATGTTCCCCTGGTCCAGCTCCTCCCCCTGCTTGAGCAGGGGACAGTCGATGGTTTCTTTCCTTCCCCCAATTACAGGCTCCTTTCCCTCTTGACTTCGTTCTCTAAGGCTGACCGGCTGCCGTGCTGATGTGCTCCAGGCAGGTGTCCACGGCTGGCTCTTGGTCAAGAACCTTAGTGGGAACTTCTCAAATGTCTTGTAGGCCTTTGTCCTCCCAAAATTATGTGTGGCAATTTGGCAAGGCCATGGTTCCCAGTATTGTGTGATGTTCCTCTATGTTTTAAAGCTTGCCGCTATGAAGCCAAGGAGGGAGAAGGGGCAGCAGCTGTGTCAGTAGGGCAGGACTCCATGGGAGATCGTACTGGGCCTTGGGGGAGCCTCTTGGGATATAAAGGAGGGAGAGGCAAATGAAGATTTGGGGACAGTGTACCACTCCCAAGAAAGTACCCAGAAAGCAGTCCCAGGAACTGAGCAAGTCCTTTGGAAAAGACTTGGGGTTCCTATGCCTGAGAAGCTCCCACCCAATCTGGGGGAAAATTGTCAACAAGGACCTTTCTCCAGAGCCAACAGAGAAAGCCTTCCCCTGAAGCTGACACCCCCAATTTGAACTTACAGCCTCCTAGACTGTGACAAAATAAAAATTCTCTTGTTCAAGCCATCTACTGGTGGTGTTTCTGTTACAGCTGCACTAGATGGCTAAGACAGCCTTCTTCTCTGAATGATTCTGGGCTGTTGCACTTCAGCTCACCTGGGCAGGCGACAGGTACTTCCCTGGAGTCGGGTAGCAGTAAGAGGGCTTGATGTGGGCACCTCCCAGATGTCTCCTCTGCCACACCAGGCTGGGGGTGTGTATTGTGTGCGCATTGTACTACTGCGCCTTCTCTCTCCTGGGCCACTGCTCTCTAGTTGTCTTTTTGCTGCTCAGGCAGAGGTTAGGACTGAGGAGTAAGCCAACTCTCTGAGCTGATGCCCTGCTGGGAAGTGAGACCAGCCTTCCCTCTTGCAGGCATCCCCAGTCTGTATGAGGGATTCTCTGGGACACTTCTGCATTTGACTGGGTAGAGGGGAGCTCTGCCATACTGTCTGGGTCAATCAGTCGTAATTGACAACTCCCTGTCTCTTCACTGCCCCAATGCCCCCCATCTTGTGCTTATATACGTAGGGGTTACAGAAGGTCAGAGGTTATAGTATAGTTAGGGCTAGCATTACCCTTGTGACCAATTCTTAAACAGCCTTGAAATAATGGCAGGCCTCTTAAGATTTGTAACACTTGTGAGTGTGTGGGAAACCTCATACCTGTTACCCCATTTAGAGTGTGGAGAAATGCATGCCTGTTTATCCATAGCTGAGCATCCTAGAAACCACACACACACACACACACACACACACACACACACACACACACACACACACACACGGACTTAAGTTCATGAACTAACATTTTCTTATGTTATATTTTCTGATGAAAGGAAAGGAAAAATAAAAAAAGGATCAGACCCTTTTCTCTGATGTACTTTCCAGAACTACTCGTCAGTTTTTTTTTTTTAAATTGAATAGTAGTAGTTCTATTGTATTATTATTTTTAAACTCATTAAAATAGCTTGTAAGAAAGTATGTTGGTGATCACAGCCTGTTACTAAAGTGAAAATGAAATGAGACTACCTTTGTCGCAAGCAAAGCAAGACCACCATTACCTGCTTGTGAAAATCCACAAGAGCAAAAACTTTTTGTTTGTTTGTAACCCATCCAAAGGGTGAACAGCCATTCTGGATACAGGAGTTTCCCAGGCCAAGCTTGTATCAGCAGTGGCCAACTTTGATAACAGCTCCAAGTCTTTCAAGAGCACAGCCATTCTGACAGCCAGATACAGGGTCTAGTGTGTAAAAAAGCTTTTCAGGTCATTTAAAAATGTTTTATTAATGGCCACATCAACAGACTGAAGAAAGTCAGTATACTGAGGCACAGATAAAATGAATATTGCATTTTTCTCCCTCCTAGTTGGCTCAGTGGGAGATCCTATTAGTCTCTGAAAAGTTACATAATTAGCATGGCACCCGCTGCTCATTTGGTGATCCAAACTGGTTTTTAATGTTCAGAATACAAAACATAGAAATGTCATCTTTAGAATGCTCCATGCTGTCACTGATTGCCGAGAGCATTTCTGAGTGACAGATCCAGTAATAACACTGATGAGGAGAGTCACAGTTAAATAGCACTCTGAGTCTGGAGCACTGTTCCTTTAGGCATTCCTGAATCCAAAGAGGCGTTGAGTGGTGCAGAGGGAATAGCATGAATG
The DNA here is from genome assembly GCA_028571685.1 of Heterohyrax brucei. Lineage (NCBI taxonomy): Eukaryota > Metazoa > Chordata > Mammalia > Hyracoidea > Procaviidae > Heterohyrax > Heterohyrax brucei. Next base: position 74,651,990 of record CM053146.1, on the reverse strand, counting down.
ACGTGTGTGCGCTGGCTTCTGTACAAAGGAAGAAAGTTACCACGACACTGGCTGGACTACCTGCATAATGGGTGTTTTGTGGTGCCCGTCTTAGAGATTTCCTGTAAATGACTAGACAAGGTGATATACTTCCAGGTATACATCAGTGTTCTGCTTTACCTTGCTACCTTTAATGTGTCATATGATTTTTTTATTTGACCAAGCACAACCAAGTACTTACATTATTTATAAGGTAAAGTGATATGCAATAGATTCTTAGGAGAGTTCTTGAATTCTCGTAGGTTTATTTTACTCTTTGATGTTATCAACACTTCTAAATTAGTCCTGGTGTACAGTTTCTTTCTTTCCTTGAAACTCTCAGGTGGATAGTACCATTCTCCACCTCCAAGTGATCAGATTACATTTGGGTAAGCATTGTTGGAATTGTCAAGGAGGTACAGAGACCAGTACCCCATGGAAATCTATGTTGGGGCTTATGATTAGAAGCTACTGAACATCTCTGTGGGAGATTTGACACTTACTGTCGTGATCAGGGTAGATGAAGAGAATGGAAGAATCTCAGGGGAGGGGCCTACATCTGACAGCTGGCGGTTAAAGGTTAAAGACTAATTTATTTTTGCTCTTGTTGTTGCTGCTGCTGATTTAACAAATGCTAACTGCTGTGTGCTAGGTGCTGTCTATGCCTTTTCTCATATGACCTTGTTAACTACTCTTAAGTAGTTAGTGTTCATCTTAGTCCTACTATTTGTCTCAGTCATGCCATGCTGCTATAACAGAAATGCCACAAGTAAATGGCTTTAACAAAGAAAAGTTGTTTCTTCTATAGTGTAGTAGACCAAGAGTACAAACTCCAGGTGCTGGCTCCAGGGGATAACACTCTTTCTGTGTCTGCTGTGGAGGAGGAGCTAGTATCACATCAGTCTTTGGTCTAGGAACATCTCAGGGCAGGAACCTCAAGTCAGAAGGATGTGCTCTGCTCTTGCCGCTGTGTTCTTGATGGTATGAAGTCGCCAGCTTTCTGCTTGCTTCCCTTTCCTTTTATCTTTTGTAGGATAAAAGGAGGTGCAAGCCACACCCCAGGGAAGCTCTCTTTACATTTACAGGGTAGATCTCACATAAAGAATCAATCTGGGATAGGTAAACTGGGCCTATGATATTGAAGAGACTTCTGGCAATTCTTCACGAGCAGTAAGCCAACAGTCATCATTCAGGATGTTATTCTCAACCCAGGTAAGACTCACATTAAATATAAGCTGTAGACTAGCTGGCTGACACCCAGGATGTGGGCTGCTGAAATGAGATGACCTGGGTCAGCGTGTTAACAGTTGCACCCATATCCTCTTTAACATAACTCAGTCTTGCCCTGTTAACCACAGACAGAGATTAGAATTTATAACATAGGAAAATCACAATGTGGAGGACAGCCACAGAATAGTTGGAATCGTGGTCTAGCTGATTTGATACATATATTTTGGGGGGAACACAATTCAGTCCATGACACTGTTACTACTTTATAAAATAGTGTTACTATTTTATTTTACAGGTTAAGATACTAAGACTTGGAAAACCAAGTAAGTTCCCTCTTATGGCTCATGAATATTAGTTTGGATTTAAATTCAAGAAAGTCTCTCTTTAGACACCAGGCTCTGGCAGGCTGAACAGACAAGTGTTTGTTGCCCTCTTTTGATTGCCACAGAACAAGCTCAGAGATGTTGGAGAGGAGTCAGAGAAGAGATCTGTTACAAGGAAATTTTCTGCTTTACCTTCTATACATTTATAAAAAGATGTGTGTTACAGCTGTTAGAATAGACCAAAACTCAATGCTTAAGTGGCAAAGCAATGACATTTTATAACCCTAGACTCAAAGCTTTTTCAGCAGCCCGCATCCTGGGTGTCAGCCAGCTTGTCTACAGCTTATATTTAATGTGAGTCTTACCTGGGTTGAGAATAACATCCTGAATGATGACTGTTGGCTTACTGCTCGTGAAGAATTGCCAGAAGTCTCTTCAATATCATAGGCCCAGTTTACCTATCCCAGATTGATTCTTTATGTGAGATCTACCCTGTTGGTCATAGCTCTGGCCCATGTAGTAACTTGAGTGCCATCTGTCTGAAAACTGACTTACTGGTTATTTAGGTATTCATTGTTTACCTTCATATGATGAGTTGTTCAAAGCTCACCATGTAAGAGTTTTGTCAAGTGGGCTTAAATTCAATACAAAACTTAACTGTTCTAAGTGCAGCATACCTCACTGCAGAACATCACTGTGGTCGCCTTCGAAGTACTCCCCTTGAGAAACTATGCACCAGTGCCAGTACCTAGTCCACCCTTCAAAGCAATTTTGGAACTCTTTCTGGAATGGCCATTGTGCATGGTGGCACAGTGGCAAGTTCACAAACTTAACTGTATGGTTGTCTGTGAGGGAGTTTTTAGCCAGTAAACAAATAACTGTATTGGAACACCCACCTTACTCACCTGATCTGGCCCCAACGCCTTTTTTCTCTACCTGAAGATCAAGGAAATGTTGAGAGGAAGACATTTTGATGATATTCAGGACATCAAGAGTAGTGCAAGGACAGCTCTGATAGTCACTCCGGTAAAAGAATTCCCCAGTTGCTTTGAAGGGTGGACTAAGCGCTGGAGTTGGTGCATAGCTTCCCATGGGGAATACTTCGAAGATGACCATAGTGGTACTCAGCAATGAGGCATGTAGCGCTTTTTCTAGGATGAGTTTGCTAACTTAATTGGCAGACTTTGTGTAATGTCATGCAGCTGGGTGAGGAGGACTGTTTGTATTATTTGATTTGGTTCAGCTTCTTGAGTATTCATTGAGAAAGTACCTATGCACCACACCCTGTAGTAAGCACTTTGAAGGTAGACACTATGTAGCCATGTAGTGCCTTTGATCCATCTTTTGAATTCTGTGTATTCCCTTTTTCCCTTAGAGTGCTCTTAACTGCTCTTCTCTCCTGTCCTGTCATCTTTCTTAGGTATATCCTGCAGTTTATATACTTTTGTTAGTGAAATAATTTACATAAATCTTTCATAAATAATCAATGGTTATTTTGTTTTATCTCAAACTGATAGAGGAAGGCTCTGCTGGTATAGCCCCAGTAGTCATTTCGGAAAGGACCCTTTTAGCTTTTCTTTCAGAAACTCCCTAGGCATTGTCTTTTTGCATTTCATTTCTGTAAAGCACATTTATCAATTTAATATAAATATGCAAATAGCATAGCAAATAGTTTGCAGGATTCTGTCTATTCAGCCTGACCTCCTTTATTGAAGTTGCACTTAAGGCAAACCTAAGAAGGTTAAGTTAGTCTTAAAAAGTTGTCAGTTTGACAGACTGAGTGTAGAGGTCCGTCGTTGAAAAACCATCATGAAGGAAATTGTTGGTTATATCTTTTTTTATTAGTGATGGTTAGATAAGAGAAATACACTGACCCCATAGCTTGCTAAGTCCTTAACTTTGGGGTAGATTTACACATATGGGAGTTGCTCATTACACATTCTCAAGCAAGATTTTCAGAATCAATATAATCTAAGTTATGGCTCTAGAACATTAATTCCGTGACTCACAATGAAAATCAGTTTATTATTTTATAGTCATACGGTGTTTGAGACACAAACAGTTGTTCTGAGTGCTTGGAATAAAGCTTATATGTTACACTACTCTGCTTTCCAAAGTCTGGGCTTCAGATATGCCTGTCACAGTGGAGGCAGAGTTACACCATTGAGGAAGAAGCGCTGCAGTTGAGCTAAAGGTTTTTTCCCCTTTTGGCAAACTGGGAGTGTTTGGAAATTTCCAATTAGATGTCTTGATTTCTGTGCCAAGTGATTGATGTCATTTTATTTATCTGGGGTTGCCGAAGGAATAGTTTCTTCCTGAAGCATTATAATAATAAGTGTCATAAATTAGGGCTCCAGTGGCTGAGAGCAAATTTAGTTTTTACTAAAGTGATAAATGTTGATTTTTTAAAGGTTTGTTGGGATCAGATGAGAAGGTAAACAGAGTCACATTTTAAGGACTTGGCTTGGCTTGGCTTATAGAAATAAGAAAAGTTATACAGTCATGTATCAGCAGCGGGCTTGCAAAAGGATACCCATGGGAAGCAATTAAAACCAAACTTCAGTCCCTCTCTTGGAGGTAGGAGTGGTCAGAATTTAAAAAAACAAGTGAATAATGTAAAACCTTACTGGGAAACATTCTCAGGTGTTTGACCTCACTTTAAAATCATATTATGCAAATAACTCCATCTCAAGCCATTACCCTTGGATATGTTAATCTGAAGGAAGCTTCCCAGACTCCACTTCCCATCCTCCTCTCTAGAAGAGTCCAAAAGAATTCTACCTTTTCACCTCTGCTGGTGTTAGTAATTCAAGAATTATATAACCATAAGCCTCTACAACAAGTGGATGCATTTATTGGCCTTGAAAGAGTTTTGAGGGTTTTTTTTGTTTCAGTTTTTGTTTTCACATTATTCTGGATGAAAGTGTCATATTTCATCCTTCTGACAAATGCGATCTGATGTGCTGTAATATCTTTGTGTTTCCTACCGATGCACTTAAAAAGGCTTTCAAATGCCTAGTAACCATACTGTTTTCTGGGCAACTGTATATTTTATAAATATGTGTGAACTAGCAATTAGCTGGAGTCATTTCAGGAGAGTCCAGCTGGAGAATTGATGGTGGTTTTGCTGCAGGATTACCAGCGATGGACAGTAAAGGCACTTACTTAAGGCCGTTTCTCCAGAATGGGCCAAAAGGAGAAATACTGTTCAGTGTCATTCATCATTGAATTTAGTTGTATGAAAACACTGCCTGTGGAAAAGCCAGGAGGAGCTCAGCTTTCTGCTGCTAACCTAGACTGGCAAATTTAGTTTTTACTAATGTGGTAAATGTTGACTTTTAAAACTCTCAGGGTCAGATGACAAGGTAAACAATGTCGCACAGTGGCCACATGTTAGGGACACCTTGACAGTAATAAGAAGAGTTGTACAGTCATATGAGCAGCAGGCTTGCAAAAGGGCTCCCATGGGAAGCAGAGAAAACCAAACTTCAGTCCTCCTGTCAGTTGTAGGAATCAGTCCTTCAGACTTTTCTCCTTTGTGGGATGACTGTTGAAACCTAACTGAAAGCAGTTATCTTCCTCTTAAGCTTGCTGCCCTCTAAATTGGTTTTTGTTTGTTTGTTTGTTTCTGGATCTGCTATGCATGTAAATTAATAGTAAAATTACAGGAAGAGAAAAGTTAACATCGAACAGGGTTCTATCTACTTTTGTGACTGCCTTCCTGAAATTTAAAAAGTGGATTGTTGTCTGTGTACTTTGTCTTGTCACAGCCATCCTAAAGTTCTCTTATGGTTGAGGCACTTGATTAGTAGCACACATTCTTGACAACTTTTATGCAAAATATTGACCCTTCTCTGTTGTGGAGCCACAAAGATGCAGGTTCAGTTGAGCCCGTGTCCCAGTCCTTGGACAGACACAGAGCTGCCTTTTGAGGTCCAGACACCCTGTAGCCCACCGCCCTCAGCGGCAAGCTGGCCGGCTCTCCCTGGGAGCCCTCTAGTCAGTCAGTTCTGTCCTCGCAGTAGAATGCTACCTCTGCCTCCTGCCTGCATGTTAGCTGAAGTGAAAGATCTAGATTTAATCAATATATAGGCAGCCAGACCCTTTCAAAGAGGTCTCAGAGAATTCTGTCATGAAATCTGCCACTGCAGCACTTCACGGAGGCACTTTTGGGGCACCGGGACGCAGTTTGTATGGGTCACCCATTTCTTGTCGTTCTTTGAGCTCCATCTGTTGAGCTAAATCATCAGGAAACAATGGGCTTCAGCTGTATTATTTCAGCTCAGCAGAAATACCATCATTCAGTCATAATGTAATATTGTGCCTTCAGCACATAGGAAAGAATTCCCATTTTTTGTAATATATAGTTGAAGACCTTCATATGAGAAAAAGGTTTTTGTCTTTCCAACACGGAGTTGAAGATGTTAGTGTGTCTTACAGGGGGGCTTCCATTAAAAAAAAAAAGGCTGGAAATGAATGCCTGACATGTTTCTTTTTTGATAAAGTAGGAACTGTGTCATGCAATATTATTCCCTTAGCTGCAAGAAAACAAAGCTAAAGTCTGTGCTCAGTGATAGTAGCTAGCATCTCAAGTGTGCCGTAATACATCCTTCTTGGTTCCTTTTAATTTTTTTTCTGTTATTTTACTAGATGCCTACTGATATATTTGATTTAAATTTGAAGCTGACATATTTTTGCAAGAATTAAGCCAGATAAATAGTTGGCATGAAAGAGAATCATCCACAATAATTAGTTTTAACAGTTCCTGCCTGAAAGGGGAAACTTGCCATTGTCTTGAAAACTCTTCTCTGAATGCTACAGACACATGCAGCCCCCTTCGCCTCCCTCTGTATTACATCGTCTGCGTGCACACATCGTGAGTGACACTTAGTACCTAGAGCCCAGATACAGACTTGCTGCATTCATGAGCAGAGCTGTCTTTATGTTTTTATTAAGGAGAACTAAGGTGTGAATTTGGTCCCAGGGTAGGAACCACTGGGTGGTGCAGATGGTTGAGTGTTCAGCTACTAACCAAAAAGTTAGCAGTTTGAACCCACCAAAGTTACCTTGGAAGAAAGCCCCAGAGATCTGTATCCAAAGGTCATAGCCTTCAAAACCCTATAGAGTGCAGTTCTGCTTGGCTACATTTGGGATCACTGTGTTAGTCATCTACTGCTGCTTGAACAGAATGCCATCATGTAGCTTTAACAAAGAAGTTTAGTCTCTTACTGGCTGGTGGACTGGAAGTCTGAATTTAGAGCATCTGTTCGAGGAAAGGCTTCTTTCTGCATCAACTCTGGAGGAAGCGCTTTGTCATCAGTCTTTCTCTGGTCAAGGAGCTTCTCAGCACAGGAACCCTGGGTCCAAAGGATATCCTCTGCTTCTGGTGCTTCTTTCTTGGTGCCACGAGGTCCCTAACTGTACCACCATCTCCCTGCTTTCATGTGAGAGTATAGGTGATGCAGGCCATACCCTGGAGAAACTCCCTTTACGTTCAGTCAGGGGTGTGACCTGAGAAACAGTGCTGTGTCCTACCCTAATCTTCTTCAGCGTAACCCAGTCTTGCCTCATTAACCACAGGCAGAGATTAGAATTTACAACACACAGACACATTATTACATCAATTGTGAAATGGAGGATAACAACACAATACTGGGTGCTACAGCCTGTCTAATATGATGCACATGTGTATTTAGAGATTACAGTTCAATCTGTGATGGTCACTGTAAGTCAGAATCGACTGCGCAATGACAGGACAGTCCCTGGGGGGTGCCAACAGTTCAGCATCCAGCTGCTAACTGACGGGTTGGCCTTCCAGGTCCACCAAAGGCACATCCCAAGAAGAGTCAGGCATCTACTTCAAAAAATTAGCCACCGAAATCCCTATAAAGCACAGTGCTTTTCTGCTAGAGATGCAGTTGCCGTGGCAGAAACTTGTTTTTAAAAATGTGTTCGCATGTGTTGAGGTGTAATGAATCGAGGTTTTCTGTACTGTCAACACCAAGCTTATAGGCACAGATTATGTTAACAAGGGCTAGTTATACACTTATTTTATAGGATTTAAATAAAAAGGCACATCTCAAAACTTTCAACTAACATATGTACTTTTTCCTGATACAAATAAAGGTCACCTTTAACCAGACTAGAATGTTTTCCTTCCAACCAGCCGTGCACATGAATCTGAATTTTATGTGGTCACTTCATTTCCCTTTTGCCCTGTAGGTGAAAAATAAGTTCAGTGAACATACTCCCTGGACATTCTGCATTCTCAAAAAAGGATGGCTGCACATGAAAATGTGGTGCCATTTTCTTGACAGGAAGCAGAGCACTCATACAGTAATGTGTTTACTCAAGATTTACCAGAACTGGGACATAAAACAATCAATTTTGTGCTGTGTAGCTGAAACATCATTAAAATTGTGTGGATTAAGCTCTGAAGAAAATATAAAATGTTACCATTGTAAAAAATCTGGGTGGTAGTACATCTATGTTTGTTACTTTTTTGCATTTTTTATAATTTTAGAAATTACTTTGCCCTGGAAGAAACAAAAAATCAAATGTGTGCTTAGGTTGGAGGGTGAGTAGGGTAGGGAAAAGAAATGACAGTATCATTTACCAAGCTGAGCTGAGATCTTCAGGAGGTTTCTGTTAAAGAAAAACCTCAGTTTGGATCACTTCCAAATGCAAACTGCTCGCATAAATTGTAAAGAAGACAATTATGTATGATAATATTTTTGAATGTGATCTCTTTGTAGGCATCAGCACTATACTCAGCATTGGAAATTTCCGAGATAATCCTTTATGCAAGCCTTTAACCTAGGTGTTAGCTTACTCCTCACAGGCTGCACACATTCCTGCAGGGTGCCGAAGATGCTGTTTGCACAAAGATTTGCAGACAACTGGTGTTAGAAGGGCAAATTCTTTAAGATATATCTTTTGAAGAATAAAGTATGTTCTTATTGCTTTATATATATATATAAAACAATACCTTTATATAGATATGAAGTATATACATATATAAATAGGTAATATATATTGTCCTATTGTGTATTATAGTAATACAGATTCATTATATTTAGTATATATACATTACATGCAGGTAGTCCCTGGCTTACAGCAGGACTCTGGACAATGCCATCATAAGTCAGTTCTGGTAGAAGTCAACTACCTCTTTTTTTTGGTGCGTCTTCTTATTGTCTTTTATTATCAATATCTTTATAAATCCAACCCCTATTCTTCCTTGGGGTTTAGAAACATTACACATGAATTTACAGACATGTTAATACATTCTGTTAGCAATAGCCAAGCCAGGTGCCCTCGAGTCAGATCCGATTATGAGATGTACAAAAAAGCAGAAGCAGTTTTTAGAACTCCGATATGTCATAGGTCAGGGAGTACCTTTCTTATAATCAGATATAACAGAAACGTATAGGCAGACATCAGTCAGTCAGTCACTTGCTTCTTTTTGTTGCATGACTTTCTGGTCTGTTTGAAAACGTTGATCTTGGTCTGTGAAATGGTGTCTATGGCTTGATGTACATTAGGATTCCTGATGCTACCCTACAGCCTCTAGTCCATGAACATGTCTCTGGGTGTCTGGGAGTATAATGCTGAAAGCAGTTTTTACTTTTTAGAAGACTCACTGATCCACAAATCATGTTTGAGGCCTGTCAAATGCAAGGCCAAGGGTGGTAACTGGGCAAGTGTGGAACGTGGTTTGATGGGAGCCAGCCCCAATTCTTAGGGGACCACACGGAGGGAAGGAGAGGAGGGAAGGAGAGGCGTCGGCAGGAAATGAATTGAGACAGGAAAGAGTTTTGGAGAAAAGACAGCCCGGTCTCCAGAGAGAAAAAGAGGACTGTCTTGCTTTATTGTTATTTTTTATAGTCAGTAAGGTAACTGTACTTTGACCACGTTGGTGATTGGCTAGGCAAGAAGCAGGTACCTCGTGGTCTCTTCATGTCAGTCACTAGAGTCTTCTAGATAATGGCCCTAGACTAGTGTCTCTTTTCATGTTAGCTATTAAGATCTTCTAAACAATGGTTATAGACAGTGGTCTTCTTGTCTTGTTGACTGTTAGGGTCTTCTCTGTTAGTAAAGAACAAACACTTTGTCATTCTTTTTCATGTTAGCCATTAGGGCCCTCCAAAGAATGGTCTGAGACAGGCATATTTATGATTATAATTAACAGTTGGAGCAAAACTAATCCTGGAACTTCTATTAACTTTACCTAAGCAGGAAGAGAGAATAAACCCATCTTAAAAATTATACTTTGACAGTCTCTATTTGTTCCTTCTTTGTTCTTCCTTATCTCTTCCTATAAGAACAATAAGTGTCCACCGTCCCTCATTCTAAACTTTCTTTAGTATTTGTCTGTTTGCCAATACCAAATATAATAGACTTGGGAGGAGCAGAGGGGGGGAGGGGGAGGGGAGGGGGAGGGGGGAAAGAGAGGGAGAGGGAAAAAGAGAGGGAGAGGGAGGGAGGGAGGGAGCCAGGGAGCCAGCCATCCCTGGGAAGTCTCTCAGAGCTTTCCTGCAACCTTGCTTATCTCATGTGAAGGGAGGGGTCAGCAGTTGGGAGAAGTCAGCGGGGGTTGGGCCGGCCTCCGTGCTTTCAAGCTCCCTGTGTTAGAATTCATTCCTCTGAGCTCTTTTCCCTAGAAATTCCTGTACAGGTTTTCCCAATATTATTTCATAAACCGAGGGGCGTAGTAAAGGCCCCTCTCAGAAGGCATCTCCCCTGATCCTTGTGTCAGGAGAGGAGGGCATATTTTTTTGAGGAAAATTTAATTAAGAAGCAAAATAATATCAGGGACAGTAGGCTAAAAAACGTGTCACGGGTGAGATGCCTCAGCCTGTCATTTACAGAAGTTCCTGACTTTGTCTACAAGGGCTGATGGCGGACCTCCTCAGTGTTTTTAATCTCACAGGCCTGGAGCCTGTGTTGCGTGGTGTACATTTAGGGTCAACCTTCGTTTAGGGCAGGGCTTTGGGGCACAGCGCTGTTGTATACAGCAGTGGCTGTCAACCTTTATGTCTGCCTCACATCCATTGTATGTGTGAAATGCATTGCTATCTACAACCTCTCTCGTTGCACACAGTAGTTCATCCTGGGGGTGAGGGTTTAACTGGGGGCATTTCTGCCCACACTGCCTAGGGCTTGAGAACCATTGATTGAAAATAGAGAGCTGTCACCTTCAAATTCACACCCCAGGTTTGGGTGTCATTTCCCCCAATAATGCCACCTGGCATAGTTTTAACACTTAGTAGGTGGTCAATAAATATTTTTTTGAGTGTTGAATGAATTAGCTAGCTCTGTAATCTTAAGCAAGCCACTTAATTTATTTGGCTTCAGTTTCTTCAGCTGAGGAACAAGGAAAATGGATTAGATGACCTCTAGGGCTTCTTCTAGTTGTAAAATTATATGAGTCTGTGATTGGACCTTTACCTCGGAGAAAGATTAATTTGACAAGAGTATAAAGGATGGATCAAAGTAGAGTCAAGGGAGGGAAAATGCACCTTTCTCTAAATTAGTGTAAGGGTTCCTTGTCAGTGATGTTTTTAGCACTTACATTTTTTTTTTCTCTATAGTCTTACATATGTCAGCTATCATTCTCTAGTAAGATTGTAAACTCTTTAAGGACTGGAATCACAATTTTATGTTTCTATTCCTTTGCACCTCTAAATATGTGGCTTAATAATGCTTTATGGCAGTTCCAGTGAGTTCATACAGTGTTTTCACACAGCTCATTTAATCTGTGAGGGAAGCATTATTTCCCCTCTTCCTGCAGAAGAAACAGAAGGTCAGAGAGGTGAAGGAACTTACTCAATGCCATTGCTGGTAAGTGGCTGAACTGCAGATTGGGTCCAGATGACCAGTCTCCAGGTGTGAGGCTTCTGTCCTTAAGGCAGCCTCATTAATTGACTTAAAGAGTTTGTAAAGGGGAAGTCTAGAGAGGCGTGTGATCTGTGTTTCCAAGCAGCCCCCGGCTTAGCTACAGGGAACTGCTGCTTTCCCCTTCAGATCCTTTTTTGTTTTTTGCCCTCATTGTAGGTGTCCTTCATCTTACCATACACTGATGTACTTTTTCATAGCTGATTAAATACGGTTTTCGTCCTGGGCTCCATGTCCATGTGCCAGGAATTACTGTTGCTGGCCAGTGGCATCACTGAGGCTGGCATTCACCAGTATGCTGACTGGTGATGTCATTCTCCCATGGATCTTCAGTACCAGCCCATACAGAATCCTTAGTAATTAGTCCTATTACTCTTAAGTCATTATTCCTGTATATCACTGGTGATCAGTGTAATGGCAGTAATAGTGACAGACAACTACAGTACAAATTATACTTTTAAATTACATTATCGTGTGCGCAACCTAAATATATATATATATAGGTTCATGGGTTAAAGTGAAAATTCAGTAAGAAAACGCTAGAATTCAAAGTAAGAACTTGAAAGAATTTCTCCAAATTGTTCATTTTCATGTTTTAGGCTTTAAAATTACATGAGATATGTTACCAGATTAGGTTTTCATAATCATTAACAGCCCACACAATGCAGAAGTTCTAGACAAAGGTGTATGAAAATACATTTATAAATGAAATAATAGTATAAAAATAGACAGGAACAAATGCTCAAGTATTTCAGCATTTAGTGAATGCCTCAGCTAAATCAGGTCAGTCCTTTCCTGGTCTCCAAAGCTGTGAACTTGTGAATAAGTTCATTGAAATCTGTCTTTTTTGATGGCTTACTTTTTAATGTAACATATTGTTCTTAAACCTAGTTCAAACTTGAACCCTGAGAATTTTATTGAAGTCGTGTATATATGTATCTTTACAGGATAATGCTGTTTTTAAAGAAATTTGTAAAAAGACTAAATTTAAAAAAACTGAATTTAAGATTTAAGTTATACTTGTTTTTAAACATGTCAGCTAAGCCAAGTGCCGTCGAGTCGGATCCAACTAGCATTTTCCCCATTTAATACTTGAAACTGTCCATTTCTCTATCAGAGATATATAATCAATAATTATTACACATGTAAGTTTATTATCAATTTAATCACAGGATAATATATGATAAATATAGTTGTAAATTACTTAAATGTATGTAACATTTCTTAGATTATATAAATACTAACAACAAAGTTCTATTAAACTTTTCTACATTGAATTTTAACATCATCACAGATAGGAAGCCTTTATTTAAAAATTCTTTTCCTTTAATTACTACATAATTCTCAAAAGAATTATTGATAGAGTTTCACAAATACTATTTATCACAGTATTATAGCTAAAACACCAGAAAAGTTGACAAAATCAATAACTATAAAAACACTGACAGCAGTAAAATCGACAGTGCACACTTGTAGCAAGTGCAGACAGAAGCCTGTGATTTGAAGTATTGGTGTAACTGGGTACCAACGGCAGTGCTAAGTGTTAACATGCTACAAGATTCAAAGGTAAATGGCCATGGAGTTTTAGCCTAGTAGGTACATTGATACATGTATGCCTGGCTTATGAAGACTGGCTTTGTTTTTATAACTAACTACTGGAGTATTTTTAGAAGAGATAATAAATGCTGAGATACTGCACAGAAATTTTATAGACAGTTAGTTTGATGCCACCCGCTGACAGTGTCACCTGGTGTGGTCTGCAATGCCTATACCCCTCTAATGAGGCCGTTGGTTGAGTGCTGTCCAGTCTGACTCGTAAGAGACCCTGTAGGACAGGGTAGAACAGTTTCATAGGATTTTCTTGGCCGTCATCCCAATGGAAGCAGACCCAGGTTTCTGCTGTGGAGCTGCTGGATGAACTCAAACCACCAACGTTTTGGTTAGCAACCAAGCACTGAACCCCTCATTGTGCAGTCAGGGATAAGACTCTGAATAACAGTTTGCTCAATCATCTGTGCCCATTTTGTCTTTTGCTGAGTGTCTTTGCCTTTCTAAATAGCTGTCTGTCTATTATATATGTGTTGTATCTGTGTGTATAATATATTTTTGTTCATTGAATTGTTTACCCCCATATGTGGCAGATAATAGTGACCTGAACTTGGTCAGTAGCAGTGAAGTTTGGGAGCAGTGGATGCTTTAAAAATTCTTACAGAGGTATGACCAATAGATCTTCATAGTTGGCTGTGGAACTGAGAGGAGCAGAGACATGGATAATGTCAAAGCTTATGACTGATGTCACTGGGTGCTTGGCAGCACCACCATCTGCTTCAGCAGGGAGAAGAGAAAGAAGTAGCTTTGAGAGGAAAAGTGACATGCTCCATGTTGAATATACTGAGTTTTAAGTTTCCTTCTGAACAGTACATGGACAGATACTGTATGGGCAGTCAGATAACGGATCTGTATCTCTGAGGCAATCCCTGGTTCAAGTTATGTATGAACTTGGAATTAGTCACCTAGACCTGGAGAGAACAGAAGATCACAGAGGATGGAACATTAACCTGAAAAGGACAGGCAGACAGAGGTAGACAGCATTTAAAGCAGGCAGAGAAAGTACAGCTAGGGAATGGAGGAAGTCCAGAAGGTGGCAGCACGGAAGTCAAGGGAGAGGCACTCCACAGGAGCCAGACTAGTAACCTCATCCATTTATTCATTCATTCATTCATTCAATACCCTCTGGTCATCACCTAGAGACTGTGCTGGGTGCTGAGGGAAGGACAGTTTGAACAATGTAAGACGGGGCCTTGCTCTTTTGGAACAACTGTCTAGTGACTGGAAATCCTGGTGGTCTAGTGTTTTAGAGCTATCTACCAGGCACTCCCTGGAAACTCTGTGGGACAGTTCTACTATGCTCTGTAGGATTGCTGTGAGGCAGAATCAACTTGACAGCGGTAGGTTTAGTGTTGGTTACAGTTCTAGTAAGTGAGACAGACACTGAAGTGATACGCATATAATTACATTTGTGCCGAGCGTACCATACCAAGTACAGAACTGGGGCCTAAAAGAGAAGATGGGAGGGGGACTTGGCTTCATCTGAGAGACCACCCCAAAAAGTTAAAAAAAAAAAAAAGGAAGTTCCAAATTAATTACTTATATGATGTCTATATCAATCTTTTTAGTATACCCCTAAAAAGAGAACATGTAAATGTAAAGCTCGTCATTTCAGACAACTGACATGTTTCTACTTCCCCTAGAAATAGATTTATTAGGTTTTTATTATGTTTTAATGTTAGTAGAAGTTATATTTTGTATCAGGGCTCACTAACTAGTGGTTATAGACTGAGTCTGCCTCACATACTGTGTCAGCATTTTAAAGTGAACTGTCAACATCTAAAATAGAGAATTTCATGTGGCATTTAAAATGTCCAGCTTAACTCAAAAATCCAAATTCGTAGCAACATTGGGCCCAGATTTCTCCTGGGCTCCAAGCCACTGGTGCTGTGTAATGGTAGCCCCCTGCAGAAGGGGGATATACTTTTCGAAGTTTCAGTCCCCGGTTCCCATGTGTTTTTAATGGTCTGCCGGCTTTACTCGGTGTGTGAGCCGTGGTGCTTACCTGTTGCCGGTGAGACGTAAATCAGTGCAACGTAAATGACAGGCAGCTGGACAGTGTTTTTCAGATTGCAAAAGCATATACCTTTGGCCATATAGTTCAATTCTAATAATTTGTTCTTACATGTTTATAGATATGCCCAAGTATTTGCAAGATTACGTAAGAATAAGTTTATTCATGGAAGCACGGTTGATGACAGCAGAATATTAGGAACACCCTGTCTATAGATTAAAAATAACAACAAAACGCTGGATCTCAAGTCAGCTCAAACCCATGGCAACCATAGAGGGTCTTCAGTGACTGATTTGTCAGACTCAGATCTCCAGGCCTGTCTTTCCAGGTGCCTTGAAGTGAACTGGAACCTCAGACTTCACTGTTAACATCTTGAGTACGTTAATGATTTTGGCTTTGAGTACTGTGTATCTGAAAAGGCGGAATGAGAACAACTAAAGCAATCTAATTTAAAAAGAGAAAAAAAAAGTCACCAGGGCAGAAAGAATTTACAGCATATTTAATAGTGAAACGATGGAAGGAAAAAATAAAAAGGAATTTGATTTGTGTCATTGATTCTTTTCCCTCTTCCTTTTGGTTAGTGCCACGTAAATTAATTTGTTCTGCTTAGGCCATGAGAGGAGAGAGTGGAAGTATATGTACCATATTTAGAATATCATTATGCACATCCTAAAGCTTTAAATGTTAATACTACAAAGGTAATATCCAACTCCCATAATCTCTGTAATATCAACTGAGGCTCAAGTTATGGAGCTTGCCTAGTCAAATCATTCTTTTATGGCTCTAAGTCTAAAATACTTGCCTTTGAAAAGATCACACTGATTGACTGTGAACAGTAGACTAGTCCCATCAGGATGAAATATAGTTGGAAAAATGCCTAATTGTATCTAACTACTGAAGGTCATCCTTTTATAAAGAATTAATCTCTTCAGACTCATACTTAACACCTTTAATTGAAAGTACATTTACTTTAATTGATATGGCACAGGATACTCTTGATTTCAGGGAAGCTGAAAATAGGTATAATTTAAGGCCTGCAAGAGGTCTGGGTAGCTTTACAGAGGAAATGGTAGAAACGAGAGTAACAGTTTCAATACTCAAACAGCGCTTTGATGACTCTTAGTAAAAACTCTTAATTCTAAAACTTGGAAGGCACACTCTCTCACTGCTGTGCGTACACTGTGCTGTAAACACCAATATTTACAGACACCCAGCAGGAACTTTATTTTTCAATAGGTGACATGCTTTAAAACATTGCAAGGTACAAAAAGGTCTCCTGGGATTATTGTCCATCCCACTTCTGTCCCTTAGCTACCTGGTTCCTCTCACACAGTCACCGAATGCTACAGGCTTTTTGTGTCTTCTTCCAGAGACGTTTCATACATAAACTATCAAATACATACTTCCCTCAGCCTGTTACTACAAATGGTAGCATACAGTATCCACTGCTATAAGCCTTTCTTCTTTTTTAACTTCGTAATATATCTTACTGCTCCATAATAATTCATAAAAAGCTTCTTCATCTCCCCTCCTTTTTAATAGTATGCAGAACTCTACTGGTGGACAAGTGTGTTTGTCTGCATGTGGACGTGTGTGTATGTGTGTTTAAACCAGTTCTCAATCTAGGGATGGAGTCCCTAGGGGGAAGGAGTGGTATAAACAGTTAAAATAGAGAAGTTTGAGCCAAAGGGCTGCTGGGAACTTTTTGGTTAAGAGCATAGTGGCTCAAGGTTCTCCTGTCCGTAGCTTTGGCTTGAGTGTTCCTTTTGTTCTTGATGCTGTATTTTTGGAAAGGTGTTACAGACTTGGGCCACCTTTCTTAGGCTCTCGAGAGACAGGCTGTCTTTGAGTTGACACTATTCTTTGTGTGTCCTTCGAAGCCTTCTTGCACCTTAAATGCAGTCAGATGCAGTGGAACGTGAAGATCCATGATTAGTGTAGAACAAAATGGGCCCAGAGAAGAGAGTGCCATGGTTTGGGTACTGGTCGTGCAGATCATGTGGTACTCTACAGAGATTTAGAGTACTAAAGCTGGAGTGTGCAACAGGAGTAGATCCTGTTTTCTCCTGCTACCTGAGGATACTCAGGATTGGCTAATCAGCCAACTCTCTCTGTGTGAGAGGCTCTAGGCAGCTAAGCCAGTAGTTAAGTGGATGTAAATTGCTTGTGAAAATTGCTGTCTACTGTTTCCTTCTGCAGTTTCATAACGTGTTTTTATTAACTATCATTCTAGCATCTATTGAGTTGACTGTTCTTATGAAAATTGAAAAAAATTCTAATTCTTGCTCATTGCCCATTATTAGTGTATCTTGAAATTAACATGAATGAAAAGAATCTTGTCTTAGATATTTAGGTGTTGTGTCTCTCTCTAGCATCCTTTAACTTTTGAATGAATATATGTGTGTGTATATGCACATGTATGTATATATTCCAGTTTTATATAAGCATTTTGTATTTTAAAAAAATTTTTTTTTTATTAAATAAAAAATGAAAGTGTACATACCCTGTGCTTACAATTTTGGGTTAAGATAGGAGGAGTACACAAGTTGTCTCAAAGTCCCATTAATATTGATCTTCATACTAATGTGTATTGTCACCAATTTCACCCAACCAAATTTCTAACAACTATCTAATCTAAACCCTCGCCCCTCACCCTCCTGCTATCCCACGTGCCCCACCCTTGTAGCCATCAAAGAGTCTTTTCTGTTATGTATGAGTATGCTTTTAAGTTTTTATCGTAGAGGTCTCATACAATAATTGTCCTGTTGCTGACTAGATTCACTCAACATAATGTCCTCCAGTTGAGACCAAATTGAGAGACGTTTCCTGCTACCATTGTTGTTCTTTATCAATGTATAGTACTCCACTGAGTACATATAGCAAAGTCTACCCATCCATTCTTCTGTTGTTGGGCATCTGGGTTGATTCCAACTTTTGGCTATCGTGGACTGTGCTGCAGTGAACGTTCATGTGCATGTATCAGTTGTTGTGAGTGGCCTTGATTTTGTAGGATATATTCCAAACAGAGGAATTACTGGGTCAAATGGAATATCTATATCCATTTTAAGGTAATGCCAAATTGCTTTCCAAAGAGGTTGCACCATTCTGCAATCCCACCAACAGTGTAGGAGAGTTCCAGTCTCTTCACAGCCTCTCCAACATTTAGTGTTTTGCGTTTTTTGGATCACGGCCAATCGTTTTGGGGTGAGATGGTATCTCATTGTCGTTTTGATTTGAATTTCTTTAAAAATTAATGATCACGAGCATGTCTGCATGTGTTTTTTGGCTGCCTGGATCTCCTCTTTAGAGAAGTGCCTGTCCATCTCCTTTGCCCATTGCTTAATTGGATGATTTGTCTTTCTCTTATTGATATTTTGTAGTATCTTATAGATTATGGAGATCAGGCGTTGGTCTGACATAGTTGCCAAATATTTTTTCCCATTCTGTAGGTGGTCTTTTAATTCTGTTGATGAAGTCTTTGGATGAGGAGAAGTGTTTGATTCTTATTAATTCCCATTTATCTATTTTCTCTTCTGATGAATGTGTTTTGTTTGTCAGAGTTTGAACTCAGTCTCTATTGCGTATTAAAATGTCCATTATTGAGTCTATTTTATCCCAGATGAGCTTTATCGTTTTAGCTTTTATATTTAGGTCTTTTATCCAATTTGAGTTGATTTTTGTGTAGCTGTGAGATATGGGCCTTGTTTCAATTTTTTGCAGATAGATATCCAATTATGCCAGCAGCATCTGTTAAAGAGACTGTTCTTACCCCAGTTCAAAATCTTTTAGGACCTTTGTCAAACATCAGCTGTTCATAGGAGGATGGTGGCATCTCTGGGGTCTCTACTTTGTTCCACTGATCTATATGTCTCTTTTTGTACCAGTACCAGGCTGTTTTGACTACTGTGGCGGTGTAATAGGTTTTAAAGTCAGGTAGTGAGAGGCCTCCCAGTATGTTCTTCTTTTACAGTAGTGCTTTACTTATTCGGGGCTTCTTCCCTTTCCAAATAAAGCTGATAATTTGTCTCTCCATCTCATTAAAATATGTCACTGGAATTTGTATTGGGATTCCATTATATAAGTAGATTACTTCAGGCAAAATAGACATTTTCACAATATTGAGTCTTCCTATCCATGAGCGGGGCAGATTACTCCACTTATGTAAGTCTATCCTAGTTTCTTGTAGTAAGGTTTTGTATTTTTCTTTGTAAAGATCTATTGTTTTTCTAGTTAGATTTATTCCTAGGTAGTTTATCTTCTTGGGGGTTATAGTAAGTGGAATTGATTTGGTGATTTCTTCGTTAATAATTTCACTGTCGGTATAAAGGAATCCTATTGATTTAGTTATGTTTATCTTGTATCCCGATACTTTGCCGAATTCTTCTATTAGCTCTAATAGTTTACTTATGGATTTCTTTGGATTCTCTGTATAAACAATCCTATCATCTGCAAAGAGAGGAATCTTTACTTCTTCAGTGCCAATAAGGATGCCTTTTATTTCTTTCTCTTGTCTAATTTCTCTGGCTAGAACTTCTAAAACAATGTTGAATAGAAGTGGTGAGAGCGGGCATCCTTGTCTAGTTCCCGTTCTCAAGGGGAATTCTTTCAGTCTTGCACCATTCAGGATGATGAAAGCAGTCGGCTTTGCATAGATGCTACTGATTATATTTAGGAATTTCCCCTTTATTCCTATTTCTCTGAGAGTTTTAAGCATGAATGAATGTTGAATTTTGTCAAATGCTTTTTCTGCATCAATTGACAAAATCAGGTGATTTTTATCTTTTGTGTTATTAATATGGTTGATTATGTTAATTGTTTTTCTGATATTGAACCAGCCTTGCATCTGTGGAATGAAACCAACATGATCATGATGAATTATTTTTTTTTACGTGCTGTTGAACTCTATTGGCTAGAATTTTGTTGAAGATTTTTGCATCTAGATTCATGAGTGATATTGGTCTATAATTTTATTTTTTTGTGGACTCTTTACCTCGTTTTGGTATCAGGGTTATACTGGCTTCCTAGAATGAATTTGGAAGTATTTCATCTCTTTCTATGGTGTGAAATAGCCTCATTAGTATGGGAGTTAATTCTTCTCTAAAAATTTGGTAGAATTCTCCAGTGAAGCTGTCAGGGCCAGGACTTTTTTTGGTTGGTAGATTTTTGATAACTTTTTCAATCTCTTCCTTTGTGATAGATTTATTAAGTTGATCTATTTCTCCTTGTGGTAGTCTTGGTGGGTCATATTAATCTAGAAATTTGTCAATTTCCCCCAGGTTTTCAAACCTGTTAGAGTATTGCTTTTCATAGTATTCTGTTATGATATTTTATTTCTCTTGGGTCTGTTGTAACATCTCCCAACTCATTTCTTAATCAGGTTATTTGTATCTTCTGTTGTTTTTCTTCTGTAAGTTTAGCCAGTGGTTTATCAATTTTGTTGATCTTTTCCAAGAACCAGCTTTTGGTTTTATTACTTTTTTCAATTGTTTTTCTATTCTCTAATTCATTTAATTCTGCTCTAATCTTTATAATCTGTTTTCTTCTGGTGCCTGAGGGGTTTCTTTGTTGCTCTCTTCTTGTTCAAGTTGTGAGGTTAATTATTAATTTGTGCTCTGTCTTCTTTCTGGAAGTGTGCATTTATAGAGATAAACTGACCTCTGAGTACTGCTTTTGCTGTATCCCATAAATTCTGGTAGGATGTGTTTTCATTCTCATTTGAATCCATAAACTTCTTTAATGTGTCTTTATTTTCTTTTATAACCCAAGGCTTTATGAGTAAAGTGTTGTTCAGTTTCCACAAGTTGGAATTTTTACCAATGAATTTTCTGTTATTGATTTCAACTTTTATAGCTCTGTGGTCCGATAATTTACTTTGCAATAAATCAGTGTTTTGGATGTTATGAGAATTGTTTTATGACCTAACATATGGTCTATTCTGGAGAATGTTCCATGTGCTTTGGAGAAGAAGGTGTATTTATCTGCTGATGGATGAAAAGATCTGTATATGTCGATAAGGTCAAGTTGGTTGACTGTTGCAATAAGATCTTCTGTATCTTTACTGAGCTTTTTTCTGGATGATCTGTCCTTAACTGAAAGGGGAGTGTTAAAGTCCCCGACTATTATTGTGGAATGATCAATCTCATTTTTCAATGTTGTCAGTATTTGTTCAATGTATTTAGGTGCTTTCATATTGGGTGCGTAAATATTTAATATTGTTAAATCTTGCTTGAGTATTGAACCTTTCAGCAATAAATAGTGACCATCCTTGTCCACAGTAGTGGATTTCACATTAAAGTCTATTTTATCTGAGAGTAATATTGCCACACCTGCTCTTTTTCATGTATTATTAGCTTGATATATATTATTCCAAACTTTAATTTTCAACCTGTTCTTATCTTTAAGTCTAAGATGTGTTTCTTGTAAGCAACATACAGATGGGTCATGTCTTTTGATCCGTGATCTCACTTGCTGTCTCTTTACTGGAGTGTTCAGTCCATGTACATTCAATGTGATTATTGATAGATATATGTTCAGTGGTGTCATTGTGCTATGTTTATTTTCATGTTGATAATTTCTCTGTTGTTCTTATTAATCTGTTCTGGGACTTCTTTATGGATGGTATGAGTTTTGATTTTATATTTGTTGACACTCCTGTATTATGATTTTTAATTTCAAATGATATATTGTTAATCTGTTTTATGGCTACATGTGTAATTCCCCTTGACATATAATTATTAAAATCAATTTTAACTATTTTATAAGTCTGAAATTTTTGCTGTATCAAAAACATGGTAGTGTATTCCTCTTAATGTGATGTTATTATAGTTGTCATGATAAGGTCATGGATTCTCGTTATAATATTGTAGCTTTTGGCTTGGTTTGGTGAAGTTTTGTGCCTTCCTTAACTGATTAGAAATTTGGATGAAGTGCCTTGAATTATCACTTGTATTTACTTAAATAAAATATATATTCTGTGGTTAATTTCATAGCATTTAGAGGTCTTCCTGTATTTAGATTTTTTTTTAATTATGCAGTGCATACCTTACTATGGACATTTTGTTCATGATTTAATGTATAGTTGCTGGTATAAAAATTATCACTGTAATGTGTAATTGCTATCATAAAGTTTTTCTCTGTCTTTTCAAAATTATTTGATAAAATGCTGTTTTTCTAGGAAAATATTGAAAAAAGCATAAAATATTATCTACTTTACACTGAAGACTTCTGGAGTTTTTAACTATGAAATTATATTTAAGGTTATCAGTTTAGTACAGATTGTGTAAAAATGAACATTTTCTTTGTGGGACTTTGTGAGATAAACATGTTTACATCAGGTAAGTTTGATCAGTCAGGCAAATCTCTTCCTTTATTATTGTCGTAGCTGCCTCCTCCAGTTAAGCAAATATTTGAAGGTAACTCAGAACTGTAAAATGCCATCTGCATCTTATAAAAGCTGGAATACATCCAGTTTGATTAGACTCTGCTTCCTTAGATTTTAATATGCTGTATGTAATGTGTTTCAGAAACTCCAGAAAGGAACTGAATGACATACGCTTTGAGTTTACTCCAGGAAGAGGTAAGCTTTAATTGAAATTATTATTTTTTCAGAAATTAATTACAAGTGTGTGATTATAAAGTTGCTGTTCCAAATGAAGGATGGAAGGAGAAAAAGAGGTAAGCTAGGAGGAAAGGATGAATTTGGGGTAATTTCAGGAATTAGAAGCTGACCCACCACTGACTACATGAATCCCAGTGATGCATGCTATAGAGTGTGTATGTAAATAATACATTAGCTCAACCATGAAAATAAATACAGCAGTGTGATGCAGGTCCTGAAGGAAATTAGGATGCATGTAATGAGATGCATACAGCAGCAGTGATGAAGGCTGAGGACCAGACAACAAAGATCAAGTACCTAGTCTTCTCAGTTCAGGTTATAGGAAGCTTGAACTGAAGAGTGTCTGTAGCCTCCATTTGTTACAAGCACCCCTGATAAATTTGGTAGGAGCAATGCCAGTCTTGCAGTTGAATATAATTTTAGTATTTTGAGTCGTTATTGTCACAACTGCTTAAACACTAACCTGGTTACTCTTTAAGCTCATGTGTGACATGGAACCATGTGTTACTTCTCAGTGTCCCCAGCACCTTCAGAGAACCTGGCACACAGTGAAGCCCAGGTCATCTTGGTTACCTGATGGGTGAAGAACATATACCAGTAGTCTCTAGAACGTAAAGACTAGTTGTCTTGTCTCCAGAGACTATGTGTACATGTTATTGTTAAATTAAATAATAAAATTAATTTTTTTTATTATTTCCATTATTTAGTTTATACTACAACAACATAGAGAAGTAACAATGAGATTTTAATGCTACATTTCCAACTTTTTTCTATGACTCATGGCCTTGTATTTTTATATATGTGAAGATAGCTTCCATGGCCACATTGAATCCCTGTATAAAGTACATTAGTTTCATATATTTGAATTTATTTACATTTATAAGCTAATAACATTCTGCATTTGTTTATGTGACAGAGCACCACAGAAATTTTAATTTGACTTAAGAAATTGTATCTGCTAAAATTTTGAAGGTTTTAAAAAACAAGAATTTCTAGTTTGAGCTCTAGCCAGTCAGCAAAATGTTTTGATCTCCCTGTTATCAAGAGCTATAAGAAGATGCAAACTTAGATGCCTACAGGAGCCAGAGAGAACGATGAGGACTTAAGGAAACCAGACCGAGGAAAAAAAAAAAAAAACAGAGCAAATTCATTACCATCAGGTCAATTTTGACTCGTAACAACTGTCTTTGTCATCTAGCAGGAATTCCACAAGTAAATGCCTGTAAAAATGGAAATTTTATTCTGTCTTAGGCCAGTAGGCTACAAATCCGAATTCAAGCCATCAGCTCCAAGGGAAGACCTCCTCTGTTGGCTCTGGAAGAAGGTCCTTGTTGTCAGTCTTCCCCTGGACTGGGTGCTTCTGAAGCACAGGGACCCTGGGTCCTTTCCAAAGGATGCGCTCTGCTTCTCATACTGCTTCTTAGTAGTATGAGGTCCCCAACTCTCTGCTTGCATCCCTTTGCTTTATGTCCCAAAAGGTTGCCTCAAGGCACAATACAGTGTCAGACAGAGTCCTGTCCCACCAACACAACTGCCAGCCCATTCTCTTTATTAACATCACAGAGGCAGTGTTTCTAGCATAGGAGAACATCACACAGTACTAGGAATCATGACCAGGCCAAATGGCTACATGCATTTGAGGGGAGCAGGGACATAGTTCAATCCATGACAGAATCGTATAGGACACAGTAGGACTGCACCATAGATTTCCAAGGCTGAATCTTTTATGGAAGCAGACTGCCACATCCATCACCTGTGGAGTGGCTGGTGAGTTTGAAATGCCTCCTTTTCAGTTAACAGCCAAAGCTTTAACTACTGTACCACCAGGGCTCCTTGCAAACCAGACAGTATTGCCTGAATACATTTGCATTCAGATTTTAAAATAACACTGCCACCCAAACTATTTTTGTTCCTGGGCCAGATGCGGCCATAGACTCATGGGTCCCCGATCTCTAGTTTTCTGTAAGCACAAAGTTACATTGGCTTTCCAGTGTATTTGTCGAGCCCTGGTGGCCCATTTGAAATTGACTCTCTGGCAGTGAGTGGGTTTTCAGTCGAGTAGTGCAGTGGTTAAAGGTTAGGCTGCTAACTAAAAGGTTGGCAGTTTGAATCCATCAGCCATTCCTTGGAAACTCTGTGGGGCAGTTCCACTCTCTCCTATAGGGTCACTAGGAATTGGAATCAACTTGATTGCAACAGATTTAATTAAAAGTTAAGACAGTTGATTATTTTCATTACTTAGTGTACAACCAAAACAACATAGAGAAGTAAGAATCATATTTTTCAGTTGTAGTGTATTTGTATTTTAAAGTAACATATAGAGTATCTTTTACCAAAAAAATGGAATTAAGACCCTAATCAATGTGCTGATCGATTTCTCATTCTGAAGACATCCGTCTTTGACAGCTTAAGAGCAGGTCTCTGAAATTGAAAAGGCCCGTCAGTGTTTATCAAAGACCTGTGTTTTGTTGTAATATAAAGATATTGACCAAGCAGTAATTAAAATGACAAAGTGCTTCAAGTACAGTAGAGTGAAAGAACCGATTGTTATTTTAAGATTATTTCCTATACTGGAATTGTTTAGAATTGACTATGGCAATAAACATCCGTTGTAATTTAAAGAGATAACAAAGAAATGAATTTCGAAAGTGAGGAGCTTTGAGGCGAAGATGGCCCTGTCAGCATTCCTGAGCCGTGGTGCATGGTTCGGCAGCTTTATTTGCTGTCACTAGATTAAGAGTCTGTGCTCCTGTTGCCCAGGCAGAAACCATAGCATTGGCTTCGTGGTAATAGCTGGCATTCACTGGACAGCTCGCTGTGCACTGGCCGGGTGTTAGCAGATGCACCGTGGGTGTCTCACAGTACTCCTGTGATTGCTGTTGCCCGGTGCATTCCAGACGTCCTCTGCAGTAGCCTCCACATGCACGCACATGTGCGTGTGTTTGCACTGTATCTGCACTTGAAAATGTGTATGTGATGTAAAATATTTTCTGTCTTCATTTAAGAATAAGCCTTTTGTGTGTATCGTATTGCTGTATCCTTTCAAAAGTGGACATTAATGCATGATCTTTTAAACTCACATAGATACCAGGAATGTTAACCAGCTTAAAGGAAAATTACTTATGAAACAGTTGTCTTCAACTGTCTGTTTTTGAATATTGCTGGTATCTGAGCTATATATATACTAAATAACTACTTGATGACACAAGCATGGAAACTTGCTCCTATTGACCAGCCAGTATGATCTGTTTTCCATTTTAGTATGATTCATAAAGTTCATAGAAGATGTAAGAGACACTGTATCCTTTAGTTGTATCACTGCTCGTCCCTAGTTTGGCTGTGTTCAGTTATGAAATTTTCAGCTGTCTCCTGTAATTGTGACACCTCACCCAAGTGTTACAA
Organism: Heterohyrax brucei; assembly: GCA_028571685.1. Lineage (NCBI taxonomy): Eukaryota > Metazoa > Chordata > Mammalia > Hyracoidea > Procaviidae > Heterohyrax > Heterohyrax brucei. The sequence goes on along the minus strand of CM053146.1, from coordinate 74,625,880 downwards.
TCATATTGATAACAGGAATGATGGTGGTGACACATCTAGATGGTGTACAAGATTATCAATTAATAGGAACGTAGTAAGTGCCTACTGTGTGCCAAGTGCCTAGGTAGGCACTTTAATTTAGTCTGCAGCATTTCCTGGGATTCATTTGGCATCTAGGAAGATGGAGATCATGAGGTTGAATGATCTTTCCAGTGTTATGTAGATAAATCACATTCAGAGAAGAGCCTTCCATTGTGATGCTGCCATAGTTGTCATGCAGTGGGATCATTTTATCATTAAGAGATTTTTATAAGGTGTTTCTTGCACCTCTAGCAATAAAATGTCTTGGACAAGACCCAAGAGAAGCCCACATTACGTGGAATTGCATACCTTAGTGAGATTCCTTTTTTTTTTTCATTGACTTCATTGTGTTCTACTTTGTCATGAAGTGGAATCAGTAGAATGATAGAATACCACAATATCTAGAAATACAAAAATGATATACACTGAGTCTGAAATTTGTGGGAGACTAGGGAGATTGGGCTAGGTATGAGGGGGAGAAAGCGCATACACAAGGATGTAAGATACAGTTCACATGAACTTTGGGTGATGCATCATCGTCATCATCAAAGATACTGTTTGTTGGGTACTTGCTGTGTGTCAGACATCAGACTAAGCACTGCAAAGCCCAATCATTATAAAAGATAACTGCATCTCACACACGTGCACCACTAGAGATGCAGTTATCTTTTATAACACACACACACACGCATACTCAAGCACAGAGCATTTGAGGCACAGATGAAGCAATGAAACCAGTGTTAAGGACAGCCTTGGACACAGTGAACCACAATTCAGTCTGGAAGCTTGTTTGTTTCAGCAGCTGACGGTCGGGTGCTTCTTGACTCTAGGAGACATGTGTCAGACCTCCACCTTGATTGTTACTGGCTGATGAATGGTGTCTATTGTTTGTTTTGTTTTGTTTTGTCCAGTTGTAGTTCTGTGTGATTATAAGAGCATCAAAATGCTCTGTGGACCGAGTCACTCCCCCACACCCTATAAAAACACAGAGATGTACCGTGGTTCTTTTGAGCACATAGCAGTTTATCAATTTCCCCTTACAAAGTCTACAAAAAAGACTTCTCAGGGTTATCATGCTTACTCATAACCTTTCAATTAAATAATTTCAGCTATATTCATTTGCCTCAGCCTGTTCCATCCTATCTTTATGAGATTGCTAACTCTTGTCACTTATCATTGAGAAACTACATTGTTTTATTCAGCCACATTTTCTAGGGTAATGAATGTGTTGCTATCAAATGATGAATGTCTTGTTACAAGAGTTTCTTAATAGCATGCATTTAAATAGCTCATTTTAATAGTCCAGTAAGCTCATAGAATGTTTGTGCCAGATATAAGGTGTATCACACTCTACCCATTCAACACTTGGCATATGTGCTGGCTCACTGGCAGTAATGATAGCAAAGGTTTTAAAGATGCCTGGAATTCACCTTGATAAGAAAGGCAAGCTGTGTCCTAGGGAAACTCATAAGAGAGAACTTTCAGGGATGCATTTGCAGACTGAGTCAGGTGATAACTAGAAGCCAAAGGTTTTGTGGTTCACCAAGAATGAGAAAATAATTTTGTATAACTTCTACTGAGTAAATAGCAGGCAAAAATTGTGCATAGCAAATGTATTTCAGCCTCTAATTTTTCCTCCTGATAGAATTTGAATTGTTGAATTAAAACACATGTGGGTGACTTTAGTAAATGAAATATACATATTTTTTACATTGCACTGGGTTGTTGGCTTTTATCTAATGCATATTCATTTCACATTTGGACAGACACGGCAGATGGCGTTTCTCAGGAGCTCTTCTCTGCTGGCTTGGTCGACGGTCATGATGTAGTTATAGGTAAATCATCTTTTAGTATGCAATATCATTGTGGTGATATAGTGAATGGAAATGTTTTTAGAAGCAAACATTTTAATAAATGACTACTTCACTGTATGAGTTTTGAAAAATTTCTTCTTGCATTCTTGTATAAAGAAGTCAGTTAAGAGTCATGTTTAAACTTTCCTTTTGAGAAAGCTTTTGATGTTTCCATAGGTATCTCATTTACCTGGACATCATTTATTTGATGAGGGACATCAGTTACGGCAACTGCAGCAAAGAACCTAAAAGAAAGGTGCAAAAGGCCATGAAATAGCGAAAATAAGATTTTAAATTCCATGTTCAAAAGTACTGGAACCTCTGAGGTCCTTTCTCATAGTTTCTTATTTTTTCTTTGGACCCAGTTCTGGGAAATGTAGATGATAGTTCTCCCAGCTAATATAGTCTTCAAGTTGGGACCTCAAAGATAAGTCAGACCACTTTTTTTTACATATTACATAAGGAAGCAGAATCCTAGAGAAGTTCAGTGGTTTGTCCAAGGTCGTGAGGTTGGGCTGTGGCAGAGACAGGGCTGGACCCTGGTTGCTTCACTTTTAGGCCACAACTCGTTCTACTGCCTTAAAATCAACAGTAACTATATGGAGAAAGAGGAGCCTGCCAGATGCAGACGTATTGATAAGAGCAAGAAATGTTGTAAAACCTGCTGACAAAAGAGGTGGAAGGCTCTGAGAGGCAGTCATGGTCACCTAAGGAAAAATGAAGTCTGGAGCTACCGAGGATAACGTGAGGAGCACCACACTTCTTAGCACCGTCTGAGTTCATAAAAATGTCATAATGGAGGCCGTTATTGGGCATCCATAATGATGACTCTAAGTAATCAAGATTGGTTGACATTATAGCCTAATGTTAATTATAATTATGGTATACTCATTACGTTGTTAATTATCTTAACATACTATTAATTAGGAGAATGGATATTATGAGATATGATTGTCTTAAAAAATATTCAGACCGTAATCAGTGTTTCAATTTACATACTCTCCATAAATGACACATTATAAGTTAAAAAAAAAAAACAATGAAAACTTGTTTGTTTGTAATAAATTGTTTTTGAGTAGTGCTGGAGGATATGACTTAAGAAGGATAATGAGGGAGCTACACACACATATGAATGTAATTTGTTCCTAGAAACTCTATAATGCAGATCATTATACAATAGTGAATTATTTTATTTAAATAAGAGTAAAATTGGGTTTATAGGAGGAGGTTAGGATCCTGGCTACTGAGTAAATGTCCAATGTGTCATTGCTATACAAATGATATGTCATAAATGCAAAGATAGATTTATAATTAGAAAAAAACTGAGTTATTCATATATGTGTGTTTATTAGATATCCTGTCTGTCTTACTTGCCTTTAAAATCTTGTGTGATCTCCTCAGCAAGTGGGTTCTTACTGAATTTTTCTCATCTGATACAAGGAGGAGACAGAAAAAAAGGTTAATTTAAATTCATTGTGTACTTTAAATAGCCTCTCAGAGTTCTTTATGTTAACCTAACAATTTTTTGATGAAGGGACATACCTTCATCCTTGTTAGAAGAAATAAGCATAGACCTTTATGTCTTAGTTTACCCAAAGACATAGAGAAAAGGTAATGACTAAATCAAGATATATGGTCCATGCAAAATAGCCAGAACTAAAAATTAATTAATGGAATGAAATTAATAAAAAATTTGCTTTTGATTATTATCCTTTTATTTGAGTTGATCCCTGGCAAGTGGGAAGGGAATATGGAGAATAAAAGAACTTCCAGGAAAAGTGTCCAGTCACATCTTTTTGTTAGGCTTGATCTTGCCCTCTGCTTGCAGTCACATTTAGTGTACCTAGTATGCTTCTCTTTACCCAAGGCCCAGTTGAACCTAAATTTAGGGACATTCTGTTGTTCAATTTTTAGAAAGCAGAAATTAAGGTACAGTTCATGTAAAGTTTGTTTCATGTGTTCTAAATACAGTACATAATCAGGAAGTTTCTGTCTTTTTGTGCCTTAGTCATTACCCTTCTGAAACTGTTTGACCTTGCCATGCTGTCTCTTCTGGGGGCTTTACTAGCATTCATATGTGTAGGGTGCTGGAGTCAGACCCAGCATGTGCGAGTCAGCCGCAGGAAGCGGCGCTAAAGATGCCTCATGTACAGAGCACGCCAGAGAGTTTACAAACTGCTTTTGCATCCTTCCTTTGACCATCACATCAGTTCGGCAAGGTAGTGGTAACAGGTTGTTTTTAATTACTTGGGGATGAAAACTTGAAGTCAAAGTGGTAGAGCACTGCAGCTCGCGACAGTCTCTGAACTTCAGTCTTGTAACTGTAATCCCACAGCTCAACCTTGACCCTGATAATCTCTGTAAAACTTATCTGACGTCTTCAGTCTTGAAAATAGACCTTAATCACTTTAAATGATGGTGGTTTTTGTGTCTCCATGGACACACAAAAAAATTCTGTTCAGTAGATGTTGTTTTATGTTGTAATTGTTGACTATTGGATGAACAGACAAAATGTGTTTGACCCTGCCTCTCTAGCTTGTCTCAGCTGTGTCTGCTCCCTCCCTCATCATCTAGATCCTTCTTTACTAGATGTCTCCCGTCAACACACTGATAAGCTTTTATTTCTCTGATCTCAATGCTCTTTCTTCACCACGCTTTCCCGTTACAGCTGTTTCCCTACATTCCTGTACAGCTGAACATACGTCCCTGACTTCAGTTCCTTTCCTGCTGCGCTCTCTTATACCCGGTCACTATGGTGTTTGGTCTCCCAATTGCGCTTGTTGTTTCCAGAGTTATGTCTTGGGGAGACAGATGGAATGGCACGTGCTAAGGGTGGTATGGCTGGACTGAAGTGAGCAAGGGGGAGTTGGTTACAGGGCGTGGGGCGGGAGAAGGACTGCTGTGTTTCTAAATCCAGTGCTTAACTCTCAATCCTCATCTGACTGCACTGACCAGCAGTACTGGGCAATTCACCATGCCCTGTGCCGTGACGAACTTTGTTGTCTTGGCTTCTAGAGATTCTACCTTCTTCCAGTTCTCCTTCCATCTCACTGGTCCCTCCTTTTCAGTCTTTTCTGCTGGTCCTCATCATCTCTCTGACTTGCAGATATTGATGTGCCTAAGGACTCCGTCCACTGAATATTGTGGTGGTTGTTAGCACTCAATCTTGGCAATCTCATTGGAATTACCAAATATGTATCTCTGGGCTAGATCTCTCCTTTTAATTCCAGACTCTTGCCCAGCTCCCTTTTCTTTTTGACACTTTCCTTTTCATGTTTGCATCTCAGATTTAATTTAGCATCTCTAAAATCTGGTCTCTGGAATTTAAAGGAAGGATGGCTAGTAGTCTGGGACTCTTAGTTGATGTCAGTTCTGTCATTCCAAGTGCTTGGGCTGAAAACCTGAAAGTGATCCTTGACTTTTCTTTCTCTCTCATACCCACATCCAGTCTCTCAAAGTGTACCCAAGATTTGGCCATAGTCTCTACCTCCCAAATCATCCTGCTTTAAGCCCCTGTCTTCTTTTAGCTCAGTTATTATAGCTGTACTATAGCTGGTCTCCCTGCTTCTGCCCTTGCCTGCCTTCAGCCTATTATCAGCCTCCAGAGAAATCCAGGTAAAAAGTAAGTTAGACATATGAGATGTCCAGAGTGAACAAGTCCACAGAATCAGAAAGTTAATTTGAAGATACTAAGGCATGGAGGAAGCAAGAGTGACTGCTTACTAGCACAAGGTTTATTTTGGAGATGATGGAAATATTCTAGAATCACAAGCATGATGCTGTCTAACCTAGTCAATCTGCTAACAGCCACTGACTTGTGTACTTTAAAAGGGTGAATTTTATGATTGTCAATTATATCTCCATTGAAAAGCAAGTCAGATTCCTTTAATCCTTTAGTGAAAACTCCCTAATGTTCATCACACAGAGACCTGTCAGTGGCCTACAACCCGTTTATGATCTGTCCTGTCTCTGCTTCTCAGACCTCCTATCTTCTTTTCTCCCCTTGTTTGTTCTACTCCAGCCAGTTCACTCCAGAAACATTGGCTGTTTCTTCCACCAGGATGCTCTTGCCCAGGTACTCATCTGCTCACCCCCGTAGCTGCCAGGGCTGTGCTTAAATTAATAGTACCTCCTCCGAGGGACCTACGCTGAGCAGTCTGCTTAAAACTGCAGCCCACCCCCAGGCCCCTGCCTTCTTCCTTACATCATGAGTCTGTCTCGCCTCTATCTAACACATTGTCTTATTTATCAATTTTGTTAATTATATAGCTTTTCCCTTTGAGCATACATTTCCTGAAATTTCTTTATATTTTGTTACTATGTTCCCAGTGCCCCAAACTGGTTATCTCATATAGTCGACGCTCTATAAATATTTATTAAAGAGAAACAAATTCCCACTTTGAAATATTCAAATGTCTAAAAGTGACTTTTGAAACAAGACAATTTTGAATGTAGGATTTCGGTATTTTAAGAATCTTGAACTTTCAAGATTGCCAAATTCAGATAACATTTGCAAATATGAAACAAGCTCACCTGATGAAGGCTGTTTTAAAAGTCTAATTCAGCTTAGAATGTGGTCATAGAGAGTTTTGAATGAAATTTTATATAGGTATTTTTTTCAGCTTCCATAATATCAAATAGCTAACACTGAATTTTTAAAAATATTTTTTTTCCTCCAGAATTTTTGGTGGTAGTTGTAATTATTGGAATAAATGCTCGTGGCAGCAGGAGGAAGCTGAAAAAAAGCAATGGCATATGTTCTGGAGAAAACGTAACAATTTTAACTGTAATAGTAGCAAATATAGCTTTCTAAAAATCTTCCATACCTAGCTTCAGGGCAGTCTGCCTTTAGAATGTGAACCTTTGTGAAGCAGAGTTGGAATTCAAGAAGGGCTGGTATAGCAGTGTGGAGTGATTGCTTTTGTGCAGAGGCAAAGCAGTGCAGAAATTAAATGCAGTGTTTGTAAACTGAAATAAACCCACTTCAATTGTGCTTTAATGTGGCACTAACCTTAGGGAAGAAACAGGAAACACTTTTAGGCTTTGTGTAATTGGAAACTGATAAGATTGCGAGACATCCTGGATAGAAGTTGGCTTGAGGGGAAAAAAAAGTTTGTAAGATGAAAGACTGTATGATAGGAATCTTTAAATTTGTTTATCTTCCCTGGCTGGGCTGGCTGACGAGTGAAAGTATACCAGATCTGAGTTTACATTCCAGCTGTTGCAAAGAGAGATCCTGAGGATGACTAATAGGAAGGCTACCTAGAAACTGGTTTCCTTTGTCTGGTGGTTAAAAACCAGCCTATTAGAAGTCTTTTTTTTTGGCAATGAATGCAAGGGATAAGGGTTGGAGGGAGCGATGAGACTGATATGTACTATGAAAAAGAAAACAAAAATTCTGAATTCCCTTAAGACCTTGTGATGTGTGGTATTTTGGACTCTCTCTTCCATGGGTTTTTGAACCTTAACCACAGGAGGAAGGGTCAGCTATAAATGTGTTCAGCTAGCAGTTGCCTGGTCTCCTAGAGCCTGCCCCACAAAGCTGCTGGGTGCCGATCAGCAGGGTGTATTCAGAGGCCAGGAGTGGCTGTCAGCAAGCTCTAGAGGAGAAGCTGGCTGAGGGCTGCCTTCCACAAAAAACGCCTGCCAAATGCCTCTTGCCTGTTTTTATACCACCGCTTCCTCCTGTCCTGGTAACGACACATGTCTATTTTCTTTAAGTGAAATTTAGAGACAGATGTTGGAATTTCCAGTTTTGAGAAGGAGCCCTATGTCTGCATTTGTTCATACGGTTTTCTTCTGATGGATTTTGAGCCTAGCTGACTAGTGACCACTGAGATGAAAGCTAACATTGGCCAGGCACAAGGACTATGAATTAAGTTCACAAACTCACCCTAGAAAAAGTGCTACAAACCTCGTTGCTGAATATCACAACGGTCACCTTTGAAGTACTCCACTTGGGAAACCGTGCATTGATGTCAGCGCCTAGTGCAGCCTTCAAAGCAGTTTTGGAACTTTTTCTGGAATGTCCATCAGAGTTGTTGTGTTACCCTTGATGTCCTGAATGTCATCCAAGTGTCTTCCTTTCAAGATTTCCTTTATCTTCTGGTAAAGAAATAAGCCTCTGGGGGCCAGATCAGGCGAGTAGGGAGGGTGTTCCAATACAGTTGTTTACTGGCTTTAAAAACTCCCTCACGGACAGCTATACAGTTAAGCTCACAAACTTGCCTCTGTGCCACCATGTGCAATGGCCATTCCAGAAAGAGTTCCAAGATTGCTTTGAAGAGTAGACTAGGTGCTGGCATTGGTGCCTAGCTTCCCCAGGGGCAGGGGCACTTCAGAGGTGACCCTAGTGATGTTCACCAGTAAGGTATGTAGCACTTAGAGCAATTAAATTGACAGACTTCATTGTCACACCTCATAGGCTCTCATTTCTGTCTCCCCGTCTCACCCCTGGGTACTCTTTCTGCACAGGACAGAAAAATCATGTGCATACTGTGTAAGCCCTTCAAGATTCATCAGTGGGACAACTTCCCTGAAGCCTTATAGGATACTTCTCTCTTTTCCAGAATCTGGAGGGACACATTTTCCCTGTCTAGCATGCCAGAGGAAACCCTGGTGGCATAGCGGTTAAGTGTTATGGCTGCTAACTGAAAGGTCGGCAGTTCGAATCCACTTGGCATTCCGTGGAAACCTATAGGGTTGCTGTGAGTCAGAACCAACTCAGTGGCAGTGGGTTTGGTTCAGTTTAGCGTGCCAGAGAACCCAGTTTTCCACATCTTTGTGACCTGTTGCTTTCATCCTACTGTATTTCTTGATGTCTTTTGTGCCTTTTTGTGGAGATTAAAGGTACCTCTAGGGCAAAGCCTGTCTTCTGCTGTATTGATTCCCTACCATCCTTTGCCACACACAGGCACCTAATAAATATGTTGAACAAATGATTATTTTTAATTTCATTTAGCTAGTTTAACCCCATTTTGCATAAATTGGTAATTTAGACAGTACAAATATTGTTATACCCTCTAAAAATGGAAGAGTAATTCACCATAAAAGATTCTCTGTCTCTCTCTCTCTCTCTCTCTCTCTCTCCTTCTTCAAATTCTTCTGCCTCTCTCTCTCAAAAATTGATTTATTACATGACCTTTGAGTCCTGCCCTCTGGGAAGGAGATGTGGTTGGTCTTGGAGGGCCTTCTGTCTGTCCTCTGGAGCTTGCTGAAGGTTACAGTTTCTCAGACTATGCACTGCAGACTTCTTGCATCTAAATTTTATCTGGGGTGCTTGTAAAAAAAAAAGTGCGTATCTGGATCCTACCCTGGAGCTACAGAATCTGGGTCTTGGGCTGATGCTGTGGAAATGACGTTTTTAAACAAGTATTCCAGGTGATTTTATACTCAGTAGAGTTCCATGGCCAGTTTCTGCGTACAGGCATCTTTAGAGTCTGTTTCAGCCCATTCAGTCACCTGTGTCTTGCTGTTTTCGCTAATCAACTCTGTCTTCCTTGGTTCTCTTCTTCCTTTAGAAGCCTGTCTAAAAACTCTGCCAACAGAGAACTTTGAAACATTGTGTGTGCGTGAGTGTGTGTGTGTGTGACGGGGGTGGGGTGGGGAGAGTGGGAGATGCTGCATATGCGGAAGAGAGCATTTTTTACCATAATGGGTAGTTGTAGTGCGTGTTAAGGTTAATTTTGCTATCCACAGTGCAGTAAGTCCTTCCATGGCCTTCAGCGTTTATACTTCTATATAATGGCAAAGTGTCTTTAGATTCCATGGTCTGCAAGCAACAGAATCCTTTGTTCATTCATGAACATATGGTTGAATATATGAAGCGCTTTGTTCTCCCGGCTGTAGTCATATATTTAAGTGTACTGTGAGTGATTTGAAATTTATTGAACAGCAGCATGCTGTTCAAGTCCTGGAAAAGAGTGAACATATTCTCTGATTTCCAGTGCAGTGACTAATGGTTAGTGATTTGTGATGTTAAATTCAGTAGAAGAAAACTCGGGTAAACAAAATAATGTCTGTATTGTAATATGACCATACCATGGTTTTTAAATGGTGACTGGTAATTTGGGGGGGGGGGAGTCCCTCTTTGAATGAACACCCTTGAGTTGAAGCAGGCTTGTAGTTGAATGACCTCAGTCAAGACAGATATGTGATTCCTGATTGGTCACTGGGTGGCAGGAAGGTTGAGTGCTTTACTAGTGACTGCAAGGTTGGTGGTTCAGAGGCATCCAGAGCACCTTGGAAGAAGCAGTTGGTGATCTGCTTCTGAAAGGTCACAGCTTTGAAAACCGTATGGAGCACAGTTCTGTTCTGTCATACATGGGCTCACCGCAAGCAGGAACGGACTCAACAGCGACACATTTTGTTTTTTGGTTTTGATGCCTGACTTAAAAAGCTATGTCCTGTTTAATACATTTGGGAATTAGAAACTGCAAGTGGTTTGAGAAAACTGCTGACTGATTCTTGCCTGTGTATATTTTTACCAGACATAACTTTGAGCTGTGTAACACGGCGCAGGATTTTCATCCAGGACAGGATTCCCACATTCCCAAAGCTGCTGCTGACAGTTTGTTGTATTGTAGCTCATTGTTCCTAGCATCCCAGGTATCTTTGTCCTTTTTTAAAAAAATCTTACTGTTTGTACCCTAACTAGGAAAATAAGACGTTAAAAACTAGTGTGCAAAAATTATTTTTAAATGCTTGTGAGTGGTAGGATGCACTGTCTGATATACAATACATCATGCATATTGAATCCTCATTCTAGTTGCATTCAGGTGAATGAATGGCTACCATTTGGAGACTAAATAAAATATTCAGCAGCAGACAGCTTTGGTGAGTGTGACTGCTTGCTCAGTGGTATTATGGGAAACAGGCCTGAAGAAAGGTACAGAGAGAAAACTCACACACACACACAGATGCACACGTACTCACACACGGTCAGCATGGATTTGGTCACACACCTGAGGGTTAATTTTTTTTTTAAGTTTTATTTAGCTACAACAGAAAGGCAGGTAGGCTGATATAGCATATAACCCTTGTTTTAAAAAAATACTATTTTTATAATCTGGTTACAAAATCTCCCCACACCCTCCCACACCCAAATTCAAGGAAATGAAATAGAAGATAAGATTTTTCTAGCAAACTGAGTCAGAAGCTAAGCCGCAAATGTCCTCTCATGACTGAATGCTCTGCCCAGCCACCCTCTGTACTTCATTATTTGTAAATTTTAAGACAAAGTGATCCACGATCCAGATGAGGGTTGGCTAAACTATTGTATAAACAGGACTTCTGAGTTTTTGGAGGTGGAGAGAGTAATTCAAAATTCTCTTTCAAAATGCGAGCATCTGTTATTTTCGGGAAATTCAAGCATAAAATAACATCTGTAATTCCTCCAAAGATGTTCTCCATTTCTACATTACATAATTGTGAATTAGTGCAGCAGTAAACTACACTGCAAGCCCTGATTTTCCAATTAACTTTGTCATTTTTTATTTCGTTAGGAATTGGGTCTCAACTTTACAGCCATCGGTTTGGTGATACTCCAGTTCAAATCTGTTCTTCACCTGTATTTACTTGAAACAAGAAGGTGCCTGTGGATGAGTCGTAGATATCTACTCAGGAAAATCTTACTTCTTTGAATTCCTTTGAAATTTCTGTTTTCAGGTCATCTATCCTTTAACTGTAGAGTCGGATAGTTGAAGGTTACAGTCTATCCAGTCAAAATCTCTGACTCTTGGAATAGAATGCACCCCAAATTGCCAGTTTCTGCTTAATGACAACCAAGCCTTCTGGTATAAGTAGAGAAGGCTGAAGTCTGAGGCAGGAAACCTAGATTGTCAGTAATTTGCATTGTTCTAATAATGTTATATGTCTTGTGTAGTATTTAAATGACTTGTTAGTTGAAGAGTATGCTCCATTAGTAGATTGGTTGCCTTTCACTGTAGTCTGTGTGTGTATCTATATGAATTTTAACTCTTCCGTCAGTAGTACAGTATTCTTTTCAGTAAATGCAGTACTGCTGTGCTTGTTAGTAGCAAGTCTGCCTGTCCCAAGCCAAATCTCTCTTCTCTGTTTTTGTTTATTTTTAATAGATTTATTTTTTTTTCAGTCTCTGAGGTATTTTTAATTTTTCAGTTAAGATAAAAGGAAAGTTACTGTCTCCAACTAATTTCTTATATAACAGAAAATGGAGCCCCTTGATTACTCAGTTAAAAAAAAATTAAACCAAGAAAGAAAGCTAGGTGAACATCTTTCGAACCAATGAAGGGTTTAGGCTTCTTACTGGTATTTTTGGCTTCATGTCTAATCATAACCTGAAATTTGTTCCTGTACCTTGTATTTGGTTACCATCTTTTGAAACAAAGAGGACTTCTTACCAGTGCTCTAGAAGATCTAGCTCTTAATCTTCTACGAAGGATCCCAAGTGGCGCAGTGGTTAAGAGCTCAGCTGCCAACCTAAAGGCCCACAGTTTGAACCCACCCAGTTGTACTGTGGGAGGGAAAACCTGATGGTCTGCTCCCATCAAGATTACAGCCTAGAAAATCCTGTGGGGCAGTTCTGCTATGTCCTGTGGGGTTACTACTATGAGTTGGAACAACTCAGTGGCACACCGTATCGACAGCAGCGTTCTTGTATGACTGAAGTTTAGTGTTCAAAAGTTTACGTAAGAATGGCTTTACCACAGACTCATTGTAAGACATTGGGAGAGCTTAACTAATCACATTCTGAGAGGCTCAAAGGTTTATCTTAGTTGTCAGGTTATATTTTCTCCTTTATATTTTTGACATTTTTACCCAATTTTGTTCATAAGCTAATACTTTTAGAAACACCCACTGTACTGTGCAATTCATGGTCAGTATTCCATAACTGGCAGGTTTTCCTGTAAGACTACATGTAAGATTGTCCAGAGACCCACCCAGGAGCAATTTATAGTCAGGAAAGCCTTTGAACACCATGGGTAGAAAATCCCAGACCTGGCACTATACCATTTCAGCCCACAGTGCAAACAGTATGGCAGAACATGAAGGAGCCCTGTTAGACTTTGAAGGTAGGTTTTTATTTATTTATTTTTTGGCCTAATTTTTTAATAGTAAAATATCCCAGCCTCTACCTTGGGGGACGTAGGCAGCCATGAAAAACGTGTTGACTGATTGTGAATCTATCAAGAGTCAAAGCGTCCTAGCAATAGACTTCCCTAAAGGGCTGATGTATGTTTTTGGCTTCATATCTAATCATAATCTGAAATTTGTTCCTGTATCTTATATTTGTTTACCATGTTTTTTTTTCTTTTTATTTAACATAACTGAGTGAAAATGTACATTCACATGTAAATTTACATGCCCCCCTATATGCAGCTTCCACTGCTCTCCCTGTCCGGTGACTGCACACTATTCCTCTCTGCTCCATACATGTCTCATCCTCCCAACAGTCTCCTTTCCCCTCCTCTCTGTCCACTCCCCTTCCTCCAGCCAGAGTGTTTACCATGTTTTAAAACAAAGAGGCCTTCTTACCAGTCCTATAGAAGGTCTAGCACTTTATCATTTACAAAAGAGGCCAGGTGGTGCAGTGGTGCATGTTCTGCCATACTGTTTGTGCTGTGGGCTGAAATGGTATAGGGCCGGGTCTGGGATTTTCTACCCATGGTGTTCAAATGCTTTCCTGACTGTAAATTCCTCCTGGGTAGGTCTCTGGCCAATCATACATGGAATCTTACAGGAAAACCTGCCAGTTATGGAATGTTGACCATGAATTGCACAGTACAGGGGGTGCTTCTAAAAGCATAGCTCATGAACAAAAGGTGTAACAGATGCTGAGGCATACTATTTTGTGACTGTTGGCAGAGTCTTTAGAAACTCATTATGCCTACGATTGGATTCTTCATTGAATGGGTGAATCTGGTGTCAAAATTTGGCTATCAGGTTGTTAAATTCTCTTGGCTGTCTGGGGTGTGCAGAGTCAGAGGACAAGAAGGGCTTCCGACTTGCTTAGGCATTGCTCTTGCTGTCCTTCCCTTTGGTTTGGCTGTTAATTCTTTGCATATTTTTCCCACTGTTTTGATTCTAATTTGTGTAGTTGTTAGGGGAACTGAATGAAATGTTGAGAATGGCGTACCATAGAAATTTAGCAACTAACAGAAATGTAGAATACAGGTTGGAGGACGTGATTTAAATAGCTTATATGTGAGAAGTATAAAAATGCTGTAGATTATTCTGACTAATGAACCTCGCAGCCCCTGACATTGTAGGCTTGCTGAAGCTCTTAAGATTAATGAATAAATAAGTTGGCTTTTTCTTTCATGCCTTTGAAAAATTGTATTGGATATGGAGTACCAAACCCAGATAAGGAGTAAGTATGAGAAATTAATTGCTGGCATTTGTTTTTTTTTTCACAATGGATTATTTTGTGTTAAAAATGTAAGACTGCATTTAAAGTCACTCTGAACAGGAATTTTATATATAAATAATAAGAAATAGTTAAATATAGCACTTTATCATGTCATAATGTGAAATAGCCATGCAGTCCCCATGTCTGTGGATTAGATGTGTTCTTAGCCAGTACCCATCGGCATCTAAGAACAGCGACGAAGCTAGTAATAGCAGAATCTGCTCTGGGATGTTCCTAGGAGTCCCCAAAAGAAGTATCGTAGGTCCCCTCAAACTCCGTCGTCAGTGGTGCCTACCATGTGCTGGCCTCACTGACTGACACATGTCCTCTCCTCCAGCAGCTGCTTGAAGGAAGCATCCGAGCTAGTGTGAGGGCCTCAGTGCCCACAACAGGGCACTGCTTCCCTACGGATCCGGGGATCTTCCTGTTACCCAGTCAGAATGGTACTTGCTTCCAGGCAGAAGTGGGGAGAAGGACTATTCTCAGATTTTGTCACCCAGGCCATGGCTGCCCTATGTCGTCTATTCAGTAGAAAAAGCATCTGATTTACTTGGTGCTGGGTATGCCATGTTGAATAAAATGGACAAGACTCCTGCTCTCATAAAGCTTCATTCTACCACAGGAGGCACACGTCAGGCAAGTGTCTACACAGATGAAAGGGAAATTGCACGTTGTAGGGAGCGCTCCAACAGAAAAGAGTGTTCTCTAAAGGCAGTAAGAAACCAAGCACACTGCTGTCAAGTGAATTCGACTAGGACATAGTAGAATCGCCAAATAGTTTCCAAGGAGTGCATAGTAGATTTGAACTGCCGACCTTTTGGTTAGCAGGCATAGCACTTAAGCACTGCACCACTAGGTTTTCCAATAAGGAACAAAAGCAAACCAACTGCTGTTGAGCTGATTCTAACTCATAGCAAAGGCCATTTAGGGGAGGAAGGTCGGAGTGAACTTCTAGAGCTACCCTTCCCAGAGAAGACAGACAGAGGCACAGCTTGTGGAGATACTGAACCTGGTGAAAGATCAGTGTGGCCAGAACACATGGACAAAGGGAGAGTTGCATGACATAAAGATGGAGAGGAGGCAGCTGAAAGCCACAATGCCTTGCAGAAAATCTAAATTGGATTTCAACTTTGGTTGTGTTTCTCTGTTGGAAGAAGATATATCTTTTGCCTTTATTGGCTTGTTTTTCTTTTACTTCATTTCATCCGTAGAGAATCTAAATCCACAATCTAAGCTAACTTAAAGTCCTTTCGCTGCTTGGCATGATTCACATTTGAATGAGGAGAATAAGAGCCACAGAGGGTCAGGAAAATATCCCTGGAGGACTTGTGAAATAAAAGCTGAATTGTTTCAATATTCTAGGTTCCTTCAAGTTAGAAGGCATTGAAAAGTGGCTGTTGTAGTTTGATGTTTGCCAGTCAAGAGAGCTTCAGAGATACCTTCCAGTAATTCTGAATCTTAAAGTATTCTATCAAAGAGAAATTAGGATTCCTAGGAAAGGACAAACTTGGACGTTTATCAGAGGCATTTTTTAATATTAATTGGTAACGAAAGGGACTTCACGTCCATTCCCGAAGAGGATGATCTGTATTTTCCATTTCATAATATTGCCTTATTCTCTCGTAGATTGTCATGTGGGTTAAGGTAGCACTTACGTACACCATAGAATTATTATCATCATAATAGACTACAGAATACATAAAATATTCATGTGTTCATTGGGCTAAAACAACCCTTCCATTTCAGGTACGTTAACTGCAGGTGACTTCAGTGAATTTTCTTCCAGGCTCTAATCCTCTAATTACTTAAAGTCAGTGTTCAAGTGGCCGCATGTCAGATGTTCCAGAAAGCTGGTGCAGTAAACGCAGTTCTCGCTTCGCTAGCCTTTGCCCCGGCGTACCAGGTGTAGGGCTAGGTCAGTGTTTCCCCAAACAGTGATTTCCAGAGTGTTTATAAACCAGTCAAGCTATCTTTCTCTACACATCCTGTATTGGTTTTATTCTCTGTACAATAACTTCTTTTCTGGAGAAAAACCTGTCCAAACCTCTGAAGTATAAAGAGAATAAAAACACTTGAGTGGCATAGGAATTACCCTACGTAATTCTAGTTTCAGCCAGCTGATATCTGCCATACTAATTTAAATAACTGATTTCAAATGGATTATTCATAAATTACAGTAAAGTCAATTTATATGCGTCTCTTGATTGGTCACATGGTTTTCTATATTGCATACTGTTTTTTTGTGTGTGTGATTAACTGTGAAAACCAAAAGGAAACAATTGCCCTTGAGTCAGTTCTAACTCACGTCGACCCCATTTATGTCAAAGTAGGACTGTGCTCTATGGGGTTTTCAATGGCTGATTTTTCTTCCACAGTGCTTTTGGGTAGATTGGAAGCTCCAGCCTTTTGATTAGCAGCTAAGCACTGTTTTGCAATACCCAGGAACTCCAACTGTTAAAACAACCCCATTTTATTTCTTAGACTCTCAGAATCTTCTGAAACATCTGTAGATCTAATGTGGTGGATGGAAAGGTTCACAGCCTTCAAATCAAACAGACCTGGTTCAAATCTCAGCTCTGTCAGTTGATAGATGTGACTTTGGGAACTGATGTCATCTCCCTAGTCCTCAGTTTCTTCTTTACCCATAGACTGACCCACTTAATTCAAGAGCTGTCATAAGGATTATTTTGATTACATAAGGAAATTAGTGCCACAGCTGGCACATAAGAGGCATTGCGTAAGTGGTAGTTCTGTTTTGGAGTCAGTCTATCTATCTGACCTCTCCTGTATGTGACTTATTTTATGATATACTAGTCAAAATGTGAGATAGCCATGGAGTTTCTCCAAATAAAATGTGTCTCAAATCCCTAATTGGTAGTGGAGGTAGAAGCAGCACTTGGGGAGGAGTGAGTGAACCCCTGTAGCCCCGCTTTTCTCCAGGAGAGTCAGTGTTTGCACCTCTGCCGTCCCTATGCTGGCACTGGGAGATGCCTTCTATTAATGTGGTAGTCCAAATATGCTCTGGAAAGTGGTGTATAAACAAAACGAAAATGATCACTCAAAAAAGAATAGCAAACAGGTCATTGGTCTTACAGAACAGTTTACATTTACTTGTATTTAGCCAAGAGACTAAGTAAATAGAGACATCTGAGAACTAGAGGGTTTTTTTAATGGCCTTGTCCCTATATCACAAGATTGATAGATGAATGTATGTTAATATGTTTTAAGTTAAATCATTAAGGTTTATTTGCATGATTTTTGTCTTCCATTTTATGTATTTTAAATTGTCTCTTTATATTAACCAAGCAAATACCGCTCCCAGCTTCATTAAAAGAAGAGTGTTTTGTCCACCTACAGACAAGACCAGGCTACATAATTTTGCAAACCTATTGGAAAGTGAAACTTGTAGGTCCTCTTGTTTAAAAGTTACTGAGAATTTCAAGGCGGTGAGCACAGAGCCTTTAGCCAGGTGTGTACCCTGTGTGCCTACACAGGCTGCACTGCCGTGAAGCTAGCCCTGCCTACAGACAGGTGGCCTGGGAAGTAGAGGTAGTTTGAGAATATTATCCCATGCTAATTACCCGTTTATTTGCATTCTGTATTTGTATGGTTGGTTTTCTGAACAAATGCTTTAACTTTGAACATCATTTTTTTTGTCTGGATCCATGTTAAGAGGATTCATTGCATAACCCTTCTGTCTCTTATTGGCATTTCCTATATGGGTCTTCACCTTTCCTGAGAATATTTTCATTCAATTCATGGAGAAGTTTTCAGTGCTATAGGATCAGGTACCGAGTTGCTATTACTGTGCTGGAGATTTCTCTCCAGGGAGGTCAAAAGTTAACACTGTCTCTGGCAAAATTTTCAAGTTTAAGTTTATTAAAGTTCTATGAAACGATATTCAACTATTTGGAATTTAGTATTGCCCATATATGTTAGGAGTCAGTAGTAGTGGTATTTTCCTGCTAGTAAGTCATAAAAGTATTTTTTGCTGTCTGCTTAGTACCAGCTATTCTCACTGCTTTGATGCTGACAGGTCAGTAGTGTGTGATATTTGAGACCATGGATTTATTTTGCTCGTAGCAATAAAAAGGTCTGTAAATTTTTAGTGATGTCTTGCGTAGTGGTGTGGACTTGCTTGATGTTCATCCAGACTCTTCACTGGTTGGTATAAGACTATTCCATAACAGCAAATAAAAGTGGTTAGGTCAAACCCAAAAAGTTATCCTTTTGAGAGATACCAAATGAATGTTTCATAGAGTTTTAAAAATGTCTATTTGTTTTTAGCCTGTTATTTGTGTCCAAATAGAATGTGTTGTTCCTAGCAGATGATGGTACCTTAAGAAACTGATAAGAAGACAAGACAACTTTCCTTCTAGCTCTGTATGATTTTATGTATGAGCACAGTGCATATCAAAAAACTAGGATGTATGTATACTGGCCCATAATGTTTTGCAGAATTCTAATGATTTCTCTGAAGAAGGTGCATTTTCATTTAGAGTAATTTAAACCATAAGAGCACAGATGACGCAAATGGTGAAATTGGTCAGCTGTTAACTGAAAGTTTGGTGGCTCTCATATACCCAGACACCCCTCAGATAACAGCTGTTGAGGACCCATGGAGTACATTTCTACTTGGGTACATACTTGGAGTCACCATTAATTGGAATCCATTCAATGGCTACTGGATAGTAAAGACCAGGAAAGTTTTTCTCTTAGAAGCTACAAGAAGCCTATCCTCGTCTATCAGTGATCCAGGTAGACTTCTTGCCCCTTCCTAAGCAGGTCAGTCGGTGGTGGCATTTGAGGTCCCCATGAGGAGGTAGGTTATGGGGCATCAGCCACGTTATTCACCTCAGGTCACATAATAAAAAAAATCCAGACCTGTGCCATTGAGGTGATTCCAGCTGATAATGACCTTATATGACAGAGTGAAACTGCCCCTGTAGAGTTTCCAGGGAGTGCCTGGTGGATTTGAAGTGCTGACCTTTCTGTTAGCGGCCAAGCTCTTAGCGGCTCTGCCACCAGGGCTCCTTAATGGACTTGTTAAATAGTCTGAATTTTTCCTTTTGAATTGTCTTACACACACCACTTAGTCTAGGTTGAGATGATTCACCTGCTCTTCCAAAAATTTATTACATCGCTCTTAGGTTGTGTCATGGCAGTGTAACAGATCTTTCAAATGTGCTATTGAGATGCACTATTTGCAGCACATTTTAAAAAGCCCTGAGTATTAAAGAGGAGGAGAAACTGCTGTCTTCCCTCATTGGTGCTCATATTGCTGTTCATTGGTGTTCATATTTCATTGCTGAGTGTCTCGTACTTGACAAGAGAGCAAAATCTAGTTTGTTTATGCATTTTTATTTGGATTTTGCATGCTCTGTGGGTTTCTTTTTAATAGACTCTCTTTTCTAGTTGATGGACCCTTGGCACTTCCTTGCTGATTATGTTGTTTTAGTTTCATTTTCTTAACTACATTCTGCATGTAAAATTTCATGCCTTAATTTTATATTATAGGCTTTTCTCTTGACTTCAAGCCATGACTCCATTTATTTGAATATGTTCCAAAAAAAAGTCCCCAACAAATGAAAAACTCATTTTTGAAATTACTTTAGCCCACATTTTCTATTTCAAATCTTGATTTAATCATTGTTTCTGGAGAAATGAACCTAGACAGTCTTAATTGAGAGCCTGTCTACCTGTAGTGGAAACCCTGGTGGCATAGTGATTTAGTGCTTTGGCTGCTAAGCAAAAAATCAGCAGTTCACGGCCACTAGGCACTCCTTGGAAATTCTGTCGGATAGTTCTACTCTGTCCAATAGGGCTGCTATGAGTTGGAATCGACTTGATAACAGTGGAGTTTTCTTTGGGGTACCTGTGATGCCCCTTTCTACTGTGGGAGTATCAAGATTGAAATCTGTTGTGCTTCACATTTTTGCCAGAAAACCTCCAAACCGTGTTGTGCTCAATAATCTGACCCACATCCTTTTTTCTGCTCTGACTCTGGCTGTTCCTCTAGTACAGAGGTGACAACTGTGTGGCCCAAGGCTTGGGCCTTGCCAGCAAATGTATTTGGCTTGGCCTGGAAATGTTTTTGAAGTTTTGAATAGTTGCTAGCCTTTTAAAATTGGGAGAGTTCACGTCAACATCCTGTCCCAATTTGTCTTAGAATAACCATAAGATCTTAAAACACTGAGCCTGAAACCGCGTGCTGCTGAAGTCCTTCTGCCCACTTCCTCTCCGGATGGTGTACGTTATCTCCCTGGCCTCTGAAGACATTTGAGTTTGTGACCGCTGCAGAATATATGAGTGTTAACTGAGACCATCTCATTTTCTTCCTGCATACATGGCACATCGTTTCCACACAGCTAGATTATTTTTCTAAACAAAAGAGCAGGTGTGATTGTTCATTGTAAGATCAGCCTCTAGATATAAATCTCTGCAGTGTTTTTTTAAAGTCCCTTCTCTCTTGCAACTCTTCGGAACCCATCTAGTTCCTTAGACAAGAGCTTGGAGTAGAATTTAATGTGGCCCTAATTGTCCAGTTGTGCAGAAGATTTAATAGCAGGTTTACAAACAGAAAGTTTTAAATAGTTTCCTAGGGAAGGGGCTTACGTGTGTCCGTAAGCATGGATTGGAGCTAAGGAAGCACACGGTTCTCTTGATCACTGATAGCTGAGACATCTACAGGAGTGCTCCTTCTAAGAACACTCACTGTGAAGGTGATTTCTGCCAGTAGTCAGCACAAGACAGCATTTTGTTCTTTTATACGTAAGCCTGCCATGAGGCAGAGCTGAGGCAGAGACAGCTGTCAACAACAAAGTATGAATTTTGTGGTCATTTATTAGTACTTTATTGATAATGCTCATTAGTGCTAAACTTGATCACTGTGTCTCCTACTCCTAAAATATAAAACTGCAGTATAATGTGCATAGCATGTTCGTATCACTAGATAATAAAAACAGTAGCAGTAATGGATAGTATTCTTGCTCAGAGATGAGTTAGAGTATGATCTTGATATCCCATTATTAATCTTGAGTGTTACTGTTTTGACCTAACTGTTGCACCTTTGTCCACCCCCTGTCAAATAAATTCATTTTAAATCTCTGACTCTCATCTCTCTACATTTCTCTCAGGTGGGCTACCAGCCTTTATGTTACCTTCCATTCCTCTTCAAAGTGTCAGGGTGCTGTCCTGGGCTGAATGCCTTCACAGTAGTGATGACTCCAGCCCAGGCACAGAACTTAAAGCAAGGTACCATCCTTGGCTTAGTTTATTTATTCTGACTAAGACGTTCATCTTGACAGTTCCTGTTACTGGGCAGGTGCGTAAGTTAGAAGAGATACTTGTGTTCTCTTAGTACTGACTTCGTTGGTCACTTTAACATTTTTATGATTATTAGGGTTTTATAGACTAGTACAGTAGTTAAGAATTCAGCTGCCAAGCAAAAGGTCAGCAGTTTGAATCCACCAACCAGTCTCTGGAAACCCTTTGGGGACGTTCTGCTCTGTCCTATAGGGTTGCTATGAGTTGGAATCAACTTGGCAGCCATGTTTTTTTTAATAGACCGGCAAATCTTAAAAACATTTGTATCATGTACTGAACATTCTCACATAGCAAGCATTTGTTATCTTGCTTAGGTAATCTGGACAATCCTTAAAATTGAAACTAGTTACTCTGAACCATTTTACTGAGACATCGCATTGTGGTCCAGATTCCCAGTAGGTCTCGACTAATGTGGACTCTGTTTGAACCTTAAGACTAGTAATGTCTGGTGAAATGTAATTTCCAGAAAATACTGGTTGTTTAGTAGCTTGTTTGAGAAACTTCACTCATCAGTGGACTGAGCTGCTTGCATGCAGGATTGTGTGTCTACATTATTGACTGATGTGATCCCATGATGCTAGAATGGTGACTTCCACTTAGTAGGCATCTCATAGTACTTGTTGAGTGAAAGAATTATGGGGGTTGACTTAAAGCACACCATTGTGTGTGTTGTAAAAATATATAGGGCTCTTTTTACTCTCATGCTTTACTGATCTTAATCAAATCACTGGCCTGTATTAGCAGCATAAGTTGGGGTCTGCATTTTTGCACTGTTCATTTCAGATTTATTTCCTAAGCTGGAATGGGCATTCCAGAGGTTTCTGTCTTCCAGAATTATGTCTTAGAAACCAGAAGCTGGAAATGCAATCGTTTTTTACTACATTACACAGGCAAGAATGAATTTATCATTTTTATCTCACCATTTCTCATTAAAAGCCTAATGCCAATATCTCATCCAGAGCTGTGCCAAATTTCAGCTTCTGCTAAACTAAGAATAGGGTGTGTGTTTGAACAGCACACTGTGGGCCTATGGCAGATTAACTCTTTGGAAATGGAAAATATATATGTTTGACTGACCTTCAGCCAGCCAGAAATAAATCCTCTGCATAGTCTTGCCAAAATGTCATTTGGTTGTGAACAGGCCCCCTCATTTGTCTTACAATTGCCTGCATGTTAAATGCCAAGCCACTGCAGTCTTTTCTGCTTCTCTTTTGTTCTCCCAGTTAGTTAAATCATTGATAAGGTGGATTGGTGGAGAAATATAATTATGATCCTTTGCTTTATCATTAACTGCATTCTCCCTTTATTGAAATGTCTTGTTGGGTGAGGAATGTTTTTTTTGAGTTTATTTTGTAATGATACTTAGTTAGCTTTTAATCATGTTTCTTATTTGTTCTTATACTTTCAACCTATGGTTCTTTCCATTTCACCCTTGTATTATATCTCGTGGAAGCCGTGGGAGGGTGCAGTCCACGTGCTTGGCTGCTCACTGAAAGGCTGATATTTGGGTCTATCCCAGAATGCCTCAGAAGAAAGGGCTGGGAATCTACTTCCAAAAAATCAGCCATTGAGAACTCTGTGGAGCATATTCACTCTGGGACATACATGAGGTGAAATTGTCTGAATGGCAACCGTCTGTTGTTTTTCTTCAAGTATATTTCACATTAAATTTTATTCTAATAGCAACTGGAAATAAATTTTTGTGCTTCTGGTTGAACAACTTTGATCATGATTTTTTTCTTTAATAACCTGTTTGCTGAGCTATGCTTTCAGTGGGCAATAGATGTATTTTCTGTCTTTAATACATAATTTCTTGCAGTTTACAAAATTCTCTGTGTATAGTGTGTATGGTGGAAGTAATAGTTAATTGGGCTAAGTGACTATTTCATTTTCATATTGCTAGGAAAGCACCCATGTTTCTGGGTAAATAAGAAGGGTTAGAACCTTTCAACCCAAACTTTTTTAATTTCTTGAATAATTTTTCTGCACTTAGAGTCCAAGTGGAAACCGTGGTGCATAGTGGGTTAAGTACTATGTCTGCTAACCGAAAGTTCAGCAGTTCAAATCCTCCAGATGCCCCTTGGAAACGCTATGGGACAATTCTGCTCTGACCTCTAGAGTCACTATGAATCGGACCCGACTCAATGGCAGTGGGTTTTTTTTTGTTGTTGTTGTTGTTTTTTTTAAGAGTCCAAGTTTGAGACCTGGCTCCATGAACTGCATAACCCCACTGCTTTCTGGTCTGACTCACCAGTGACATCTCTTAGGTGTCAAATCCATACCCTTTTTTCTGATGCTGGTTGAATATTTAGTATCTTGGTTTTCTTTTTCTTGTGCTTGCATAAAGATCACATAAGTTCCCTGAACAATGTGCAGTTGGCTTTTGGGGGACAATGGATTGGAAGGTATTTGGTAGGGGAGAGGATGCCACCAGAACATAGCTATGTAGTGAAGCCAGTTCACAGGACAATTCACTTTAAAGATTAACTCTCTGATGTCATTGCCAGGCATTGGACTTTTAAAAACCCACAGCCATGGTTCTTTCTGATGATTGTTAGTCAGGCTCGTAGCCTAGAAGCCATTGACAGATGGTGGAACATTCATCACACACCTTACCATACCTGCCCAGTCTCTCAGCTGTACCAACTAAGACATCTTGGTAGTAAGAAAGAAAAGCAGGGGATACAAGCTGGGCATACAGCTTGCCCTTGGTCTGTAGGGGCTGAGCATTCCTGTGTAAAGATCAAGGTCTGCTCTAGGTTAAAGCCTCAGGTCAGTGAGTGCTTCAGATTGGTCATTGTGGCTGCCCATCACATAAGCATCACCCGTAAGCAAGTCGTTAAGCTGCCATCTTTTCACCCCATTTATTGCTTCCTTCGGAAACCCTAGTGACGTAGTGGGTAAGTGTTAAGGCTGCTAACCAAGGGGTCTGCCGTTTGACTCTGCCAGGCACTCCTTAGAAACTCTGGGGCGGTTCTACTCTGTCTGTAGGGTCGCCGTGAGTTGGAATCAACTCGACGGCGCTGGGTTTATTGCTTCATTTGTCTTCTAGAGGCAGTTTCTGAATAAATCTAAATGTAGGGGTTTTGCCTTTTTTGATAGTTTTGAACATGCCCTTGATCTAGGAGCTTTACTTGGAAGTGTTTAAAGTTGACATTTAAGATAGGCAAAACTAACTCTGTGGCTATCATCTTTTTTTACTCAGAAAGTAAATTTTATATGAATAAGATGAAGCCTTCACCTAGGTAAAAAGAGATTTGTTTCTCCTTAAAACAGGAAAGAAAAGCTGTAGAAGCATCAACAACAAAGTAATCCTCAAAGCAGCTTTTCTTTTCAACCACTTTTAACTGGGTCCAGCTGTCAAGTTTTTGAGGGCAGAGATGTTTAAAAATCTTGGCTGAAAGGCACTGACATCAAAAAGATGATGGTATTTTTATGATGGGAAGTATCAGCCCCAGTTCTTTCTAAAATGGTCATGCTGGACACCACAGAAGACTTTTTGAAGTGTGTTTTTTGGTTCACGATTTGGGTCCCTTGAGGGACCTTCACATCAGTCTGTGATGACTTGCAGGAGCAAAATCAGCTTTTAGACAAGATAGAAATGACACTGGTCCCTGCTCTTTGAGGTAGGGGAGAAAGCGCCATACATAAGGGGAACCAGGTAGTGCTTCTTAAGTGTTGGTTTTTAAGTACCTGTCTTAAAACAGTTAGAGTCTGTTCTCTTACTGTGAGGCCGTATGCAGTTTGGTTATGTATGTAGGCTCTGGGGCACCAGACTACCTACAGTCAAATCCTGCCTCAGCCTCTTCCTGGCTGTGTGACCCTGGGCAAGTTGCTTCATTTCTGTGTGCCTCAGATTCCTCTGTCAAATGGGGCAAATACAAGCTGCCACTTAATAGGGTGACTGTAAGGATTAAAAGAATTTACATGTATACAGAGTGCTTAAAACTATGTGCTATGTCCCAATAAGAATATTATCATTAATAGTAGTTTTACTTATTCTACATAAAATATTTCTCTAGCTTGCAGAATTTCCAGAATAGACTTGTCATTTGAGAGAATTGCTCAATAAGTGGTCATCAGCAATCGATGAAATTAAAGTGTCATTTTTAAAAAGCAAAGAAAAACATGTTTGGGGGCTTTTTGGAGATTTCACTATTTGTATAGCTTACCCAGGCTATGTCATTTAGTGCAGACTGGTCTTTGATTGTGAAAACTTCAGGATTCTAGCCAGCTGGGGCTGTCTCTGCCATGCCTTTCTAGAAACTGGTTAGAATTTCTAGATTATTTCCTTAATGATCTGTTTCATTAAATGGTTTGACAGCCATGAACAGCATAGATTAGGGCAGAAGAGAAATATTGTTTACCTTCTGTCTCAGGACCAGCCTATCTTTATTTTTCTTATGACCCCTCTACCACCTTCCATAGTAAACTTTTCTAAACCTGCTCTTCTACTGTCAAGGTTTATAGAAGAGGTGAAGAGGATTGATGTAATCACAGAGTGAAAAAGGGATACCGAACATAGGCATCCTTGGTCCTCTCACAGTTGGGTAACCTAAGCCTATGAATGCTCTTCTTAATAACCTAAAAGTATCAGATTAGGATAAGCCCAAGAAAGGGGAAGGGAGGACATTCGTCTTTAGTGGAACTACAGTGGGGTTGGAGAACCATGTTGTCTTTGGTGCATGTCTCTTCTTTTGAACCATGAATCGACTTTAGTTGCCACTCTCAGCTTTTTATTCCACTTCTTCCGACAGGAAGGATAAGCCAGATTTGCCCAGAGTTAATGAGATCCTGCTGCCTTAAATAGCATCAGAATAAGCAGTGCTGGCTGCTCCTCTCTGAGGCTACGTGTGCAGCCCACAGTCTTGTTTGCCCTTTTCACTGCTGTCAAACATTCTTCTGATTTTTATTCCTTAGTGCATTATTGATTATCATCCCCGAGTCAGCATCTCTTTTCTGACTCCTGTATTTTGATTGCTTCCGACTTCTCTTGGTACTCAGACTCATTACTGCACACCGCCTGAACCTCTTCTCCACATGATGATGTGAACGACTACCTTCCTAAAGATCACCAGCATCCTTATTTACATAGATAGCAAGCTACCTGTGCCACGTGACCAAGTGCTGTTTCTTTTTTGTCTGCTTCCTTGCCAGTACTGTTTTGTCTGTCTCCCTCTGTTTTCTGTTCCCCAAACTGGTGTGACATCTATTCCACTTTGTTCTTTTCCTGTTACCTGTCATAGAAATCTAAGTCAGCTGGCTGTACTCAGGTGTCTAAAGCTGAAGACAGTAGTAAATTGCTCTGCCCTCTCTTTTATCTATTGCAGTGGGAAAGGAAATCTGAAATGCAAATAGTTTTACTATGCTTCATATGTCTGCAAGAAACTTAATCTGACCCCTTCTTGAATAAATAGTACATTTCTGAAAGTTTGGTAACCATTTAGTTCAGAAACACCAATAATTATTGCAAGAATCAAAGCACTAGTTGCCCCCCTGATTGCTTTGTTTTGCTTTATTTTCAAGTGGACTCTGATTGAGACCTTCACCAATCCTTAGATGGAGCCCTTGTGGAGCAGTGATGAAGGGCTCAACTGCTGCTACAAAGATCAGCAGTTGAAACCCACCAGCTGCTTCCTGGGAGAAAGATGTGGCAGTCTGCTTCTGTAAACATGACAGTCTGAGAAACCGCCTTGGTCGGTTCTGCTTTGCTCTGTAGAGTTGCTACCAAGTTGAATTGATTTAGCAGCAGTGGGCTTGGGGCTGTTTTTTTTTTTTCCTTCTTTCTTTGTCTTCTCCTTAGGGACGAAGCAAATCCTCAGTGCAGCCTGTCTTGTTTCCCCTGCGATTCTATCAGATATTTTCAGATAGTGACAACAACAGCTGCAAAATCTTTTTGATAATTCTCTTGACTGTGATTGCCTTCGACAGCCGTATTCCTAAAGAGCACATTTAAGATTACCTTGGTTCTCTCCCACCACAAGTGAGGTGATAATTTCTAATAAATTGGGTAGTTGTGTGACCACATGGTACTGGCCATGGATGCATAGCAGGCCAGCTCCTATCTGGAGAAACACTGATAGGATGAAGACTTAGAAACGCTGTGACTGTGCACCTGATGAACTACGTATTTCATGCACTCAGTATTTCCTTCTTCCCCAGATACTATGTTCTGTTTAATGAATAAAGCAGAAGTAGAAGCTCATTACATCAGTGAACCTTAGGCTGCTAAGAATTTCTTAAATGTAAGATTACTTTCAAGCTCTTGTAATTATATAGCTACAGGGCATTTGTATCTTGAAAATAGCTTCCGGGGGCTTGCAGAAGCTTTACTTCTCTAAAGCATGCAAGTTAGTACTTAATAATGCAGCCATGTGGAGTCCTTTCTGAGGTTATATCTGACTATCTAGAGACCCTTTATCTTCTTCAGTTAATGTCAGGTACCCACCAATAGTTTAGTAAGATTACTGGTTTCATTAAGAGACACTGCCACATAACAAAATCATAGCCAGTGTACTATAGGACTAGGTAACGAAGGAACAACGGAACTTCCTTCTCTTGTTGTTAGGTTCCTTCCAGTGGTTTCCTACAACTGAGAGAAACACTGTGGGGTCCTGCACCATCCTCACGGTTGTCGTGCTTGTGCCCATCGTTAGAGCCACAGTGAGTCCATCTCGTTGAGGGTCTGCCTCCTTTTCACCGATCTTCCACTTTTCCTAGCATCACGTCCTTCTCCAGGGACTGGTTCCTCCTCCTGATATGTCAAAGATAGGTGACACAATCTTGCCGTCCTTGGTTCTAATGAGCATTCTGGCTGTACTTCTCCCAAGACACGTTTGTTCACTCTTCTAGAAACACATGGCATGTTCAGTGTTTGTCACTAGAACTGTACTTGAGAAGTCCCTTCTTCCTCAACCTTTATTATTCATCGTCCAGCTTTCGCATGCATATGAGGCGATTGAAAGCACCATGGCTTGGATCAGGGGCATCTTAGTCCTCAAAGTGAAATCTGCTTTTCAACAATTTAAAGAAACCTTTTACAGCAGATTTGCCCAGTGCAGTACATCATTTGATTTCCATGGGTTTTGATTATGGGTCGAAGTAAAATGAAATTCTTTGCAAACTTTAGTGTTTTCTCCATTTATCATTAATGTTGCTTATTATTGGTCCAGTTGTGAGGATTTTCGTTTTCTTTACGTTGAAGTATAATCAGTACAGAAGGCTGTGGTGTCTGGTCTTCATCAATAAGTGCTTTAAGTCCTCTTCACTTTCAGCAAGGAAAATTGTGTCATTGGGGTATCACAGTCAGCCCTGACCTTGTTCTAAGTGGTGATACTGAGATTTCCTGTCATCTCTTTCCACAGATACAGTCAACTTGGTTCTTGAGTGTTCCATCGGGCAAAGTCCATATGTTGAGTTGCCATTTATGTTGTTGAAAAAAGATATTTACAGTGAAGAAGTTATACCAAGGTCATGAATAAGTCATACCAATGCCATTGAGTTGGGTCTGACTGATCGTGACCCTAGATGTCAGAGTAGAACTGCCCAGTAGGATTTCCGAGGACCACTGAGGGGATTTGAGTTACCAGGCTTTTGGTTAGCAGATGTAGCACTTAACCCACTATGCCACCAGGGTTTCCAGAAAGTCATAGGTGTTGCAAAAGTCCTGTCAAGTGATCTGCAGTGTTGTTTCTATCACCAAGGCCATGTTTTTTACCTGCCAATCCAATCCTTCTTTGCTTCCAACTTTCTCATTCTAGTTGCCAGTAATTATCAATGTCTCTTGCTTGCCTGTCTGATCAATTTCAGGATGCATAAGTTGGTAAAAATCTTGAGTTTCTTCATTTTTGCCTTTAGTGTTTGGGGCATACATTCCAGTGGTAGTTGTATTAAGTGTTCTTTCTTGTAGATGTATGGATATCATCCTATCACAGTGGTGTTTTTCAAGTTAGATCTTGAAATATTCTTTTTGACTGTGACTGTGATGCCATTCCCCTTCAAGTGGTCATTGCTGGCGTAGTAGACCATATATTTGTCCTATTCAAAATGGCCAATAGTAGTCCCTTTCGGATCACTAGGATATCAGTGTGTCTGCATTCCATATCATTTTTGATGACTTCCAGTATTCTTAGATTCATACTTCAGACATTATGCATTCTGGTTATTAATTATAATCTGATTATTAGTTATATATAAATCTGATTATTAATTATAATTCTGATTATTATTAAAACATTTTTAATTAATGTTTTGCAGCTGTTTCTTCTTATTTAGAGTCATACCATATCAGCAGGTAGAGGTCCTGATGGCCTGAGTCCATCTACATCATCTACTTTGAGAAGGCAGCTCTTCACTAGTTGTGTTTTGAGTGTCTTCCAACCTGAGGACCTCATGTTGAGGCACTGTATCAGACTGTGTGCTGTTATTTATAAGGTTTTCACTGGCCAGGTTTGCCAGATGTAGACTCCCAGATCGTTCTTCCTAGTCTTTCTTTTTTTTTTTTTTTATTTAACATAACTGAGTGAAAATGTACATTCACATGTAAATTTACATGCCCCCCTATATGCAGCTTCCACTGCTCTCCCTGTACGGTGACTGCACACTATTCCTCTCTGCTCCATACATGTCTCATCCTCCCAACAGTCTCCTTTCCCCTCCTCTCCGTCCACTCCACTTCCTCCAACCAGAGGTCAGCAAGATGATATCCTATAGACATATAGAACCATAAAGTGCTTCCAACATATGGTTACTCTGCATTGCCAAGTCCATTCCATTCCTGTCCAAAGAGTGGACCTTTGTTATAATTTATGGGAACGGGCAGCATCAGGGCCGGGGGCCATGCTCTCAGAGGAACCCCAAAACCGCTGGACCATCAATTGAGGTCTTTTAGTGGAGATCTCATGATGCACCTCTTTTTATACTTGTGTTGCCAGTGAGGCTCCTCTCTGTGAGCTCCGTCATGGCTATCACTGGTGGTGGCCGGGCACCATCCGGTTCTTCCGGTCCCAGGTCGATGTAGGCACCCACTCTTGTGGGTCTCTCTGTCTTCTCGGTTGTCTTTACCGCATGCCATTTTGGCCCTCAGTGAGCATCCGTTCCTGCTGAGTTGGGACCATTTGCTGTGTCCTCGAATGGCAGCTTGGCAGCTTTTAAGACCCCAGACGCCACTCACCAATGTGGGGTGCAGAGAGCTCTCTTAGCAAAACGCTAGTTGTGCCAATTGGCCTGGAATTCGCCTAAGAGCATGGTCCCCCACCCCCCGCCCCAGCTACTCTATCCTTGCAGGATTGAGTTAAGATGGAAGGAGTACTCAAGTTATGCTGAAGTCCACTTAATGTTGTTCTTGTTCCTAATGTGTGCTGTCACCGCTTTCTCCCAACTAGATTTCTAGTAACTACCTAAACTAAACCCTCCCCCCCTTGCCCTCCATCCCTCCCTCCCCTCCCTTGCAGCTGTCAAAGAGTCTTTTCTTCTATACACAAGTCTGTTTTTGAGATCTTATCGTAGAGGTCTCATACAGTATTTGTCCTTTTGTCGCTGACTACTCTCACTCAACATAATGTCTTCCAGTTGAAACCAAGTTAGGAGATGTTTCCTGGAATCATCGTTATTCTTTATCATTGTGTAGTGCTCCATTGAGTATATGTACCACAGTTTACCTATCCATTCTTCTATTGTTGGGCATCTGGGTTGATTCCACCTTTTTGCTATTGTGGACTGTGCCGCAATAAACATTCTGGTGCATGTGTCCGTTGGTGTGAAAGGCCTTGAATCTGTAGGATATATTCCAAGTAGTGGAATTACTGGGTCAAATGGTATATCAATATCCATTTTTTTAAGGAAGCGCCAGATTGCCTTCCAAAGAGGCTGGACCATTTTGCAACCCCACCAACAGTGTAGGAGGGTTCCACTTTCTCCACAGCCTCTCCAGCATTTGTTGTTTTGTGTTTTCTGGATCATGGCCAATCTTGTTGGGGTGAAATGGTATCTCATTGTTGTCTTGATTTGAGTTTCTTTAATAGCTAAAGATCATGAACATGTCCGCATGTGTTTTTTGGCTGCCTGGATCTCCTCTTTAGTGAAGAATCTGTCCATCTCCTTTGCCCATCGCTTAATTGGATGGTTTATCTTCTTCTTATTGATATTTTGTAGTATCTTATAGATTAAGGAGATCAGGCGTCGATCTGACATAAAGTTGCCAAATATTTTTTCCCATTCTGTGGGTGTTCTTTTAATTCTATTAATAAAGTCTTTGGATGAGCAAAAGTGTTAGATTCTTAATAGTTCCCATTTATCTGCTTTCTCTTCTGTTGATTAAGGTTTCTTTGACAGATTTTGGAGTCTGTCCTCATTGTGTATTAAAACTTCCATTGTTGTTCCTACCTTTTCTTGGATGAGCTTTATCGTTTTAGGTTTGACGTTTAGGTCTTTTATCCAGTTGGAGTTGGTTTTTGTATAAGGTGTAAGATACGGATCTTGATTCAGTTTATTGCAGATGGATAGCCAATTTTGCCAGCACCATTTGTTGAAGATGCTGTTTTTACCCCAGTTTAATGTCTTAGGGCCTTTGTCGAATATCAACTGTTCATAGGCAGATGATGTCATCTCTGGGGTCTCCATTCTGTTCCATTGATCAGTCTGTCTGTTCTTGTACCAGTACCAGGCTGTTTTGACCACTGTGGCAGTGTAGTATGTTCTAAGGTCGGGTAATGAGAGGCCTCCCAGTGTGTTCTTCTTCTTTAGTAGTACCTTACTTATCCGGGGCTTCTTCCCTTTCCAAACAAAATTGGTGATTTGTTTCTCCATCTCATTAAAAAATGATGCTGGAACTTGTATTGGGATTGCATTATATAAATAAATTGCTTTGGGTAAAATAGACAGTTTCACAATGTTAAGTCTTCCTATCCATGAGCAGGGTAGGTTTTTCCATTTATCTAAGTCTCTCTTAGTTTCTTGTAGTAAGGGCTTGTAGTTCTCTTTGTAAAGGTCTGTTGTTTCTCTGGTTAGATTAATTCCTAGGTACTTTATCTTCTTAGGGGCTATCACAAATGGTATAGATTTGATAATTTCCTCCTTAACAGTCTCGTTGTTGGTATAAAGGAATCCTACTGATTTACTTACGTTTATCTTGTATCCTGAGACTTTGCTGAACTCTTCTATCAGTTTGAGTAACTTACTTATAGATTCCTTGGGGTTCTCTGCATATACAATCATATCATCTGCGAACAGGGAGATTTTAACTTCCTCTTTGCCGATGCAGATACCCTTTATTTGTTCGTCTTGTCTAATTGCTCTGGCTAGAACTTCTAGCACAATGTTGAATAGGAGAGGTGACAGTGGGCATCCTTGTCTAGTTCCTGATCTCAGGGGAAAGTCTTTCAGTCTCTCTCCATTCAGGATGATGTGGGCAATTGGCTTTGTATAAATGGCCCTTATTGTGTTGAGGAATTTGCCGTCCATGCCCATTTTGCTAAGAGTTTTTAGCATGAATGGGTGTTGGACTTTGTCAAATGCCTTTTCGGCATCAATGGACAAAATCAGGTGATCTTTGTCTTTTGTGTTATTTATGTGGTTAATCGCATTAATTGTTTTCCTGATGTTGAACCAGCCTTGCATCCCTGGTATGAATCCCACTTGGTCATAATGGATTATTTTCTTGATATCTTGTTGTATTCTGTTGGCAAGAATTTTGTTGAAGATTTTTGCATCTAGATTCATGAGTGGTATCGGTCTGTAGTTCTCTGTCTTTGTTGGATCTTTCCCGGGCTTAGGTATCAGGGTTATGCTGGCTTCATAGAATGAGTTTGGGAGTACTTCATCCCTTTCTATACTGTGAAATAGTTTCAATAGTATTGGGGATAACTCTTCTCTAAATGCTTGGTAGAATTCTGCCGTGAAGCCATCTGGGCCCGGACTTTTTTGGATTGGCAGTGCTTTGATGACCTTTTCAATCTCTTCCTTTGTGATGGGTTTATTAAGTTGTTCTGCTTCACGTTGTGATAATTTGGGTAGGTGGTATGAGTCAAGGAATTGGTCCATTTCCCCTAGGTTTTCAAATTTGTTAGAGTACAGTCTTTCATAGTATTCTGTTATGATGTTTTTGATTTCTGTTGCATGTGTGGTGACAACTCCCTTCTCATTTCTAATTTGGGTTATTTGTTTCCTTTCCTGCTTTTCTTTAGTAAGTTTAGCCAGTGGTTTATCAATTTTGTTGATCTTTTCAAAAAACCAGCTTTTGGTCTTTTCGATTTTTTCAATTGTTTTTCTATTCTCTAATTCATTTAGTTCTGCTCTAATCTTTATGATCTCCTTTCTTCCGGTGCCCGAGGGGTTCCTCTGTTGTTCTCTTTCTACTTGTTCAAGCTGTAGAGTTAGTTCCTTGATTTGGTTTCTTTCTTCCTTCCAGATGTGTGCATTTATGGAGATAAACAGACCTCTGAGCACTGCTTTGGCTGTATCCCATAGGTTCTGGTAGGAAGTGTTTTCATTCTCATTGGAATCCATGAATTTCTTTAATTGATCCCTGATTTCCTCTATAACCCATGTTTTTTTGAGCAAGATGTTGTTCAGTTTCCAAGAGTTCCACTTTCTATCCCTGTTTTTTCTGCTATTGATTTCAACTTTTATGGCTTTATGATCTGAGAAGATGCTTTGCAATAATTCAATGGTATGGATTTTGTTGAGCATTGCATTATGGCCTATGACGTGGTCAATTCTGGAGAATGTTCCATGTGCACTGGAGAAGAAGGTGTAGTTGTCTGCTGATGGGTGGAAAGTTCTGTATATATCAATGAGGTTTAGTTGGTTAATCGTGTCAATGAGGTCTTCTGTATCTTTACTGAGCTTTTTTCTAGATGATCTGTCTAGTAATGAGAGTGGAGTGTTAAAGTCTCCCACTATTATTGTGGAGTCATCTAACTCTCTTTTGCGCATAGTCAGTGTTTCTTCGACATATTTAGGTGCTCTGACATTAGGTGCATAAATGTTTAATATAGTTAAGTCTTGCTTGTGTACTGAACCTTTCAGCAGTAAATAGTGTCCATCTTTGTCCACGATGGTGGATTTGACATTAAAGTTGATTTTGTCTGAGATTAGAATTGCCACCCCTGCTCTTCTTTGTTCATTGTTAGCTTGATATTTATTCTTCCAACCTTTAATTTTCAGTTTGTTCCTGTCTTTAGGTCTCAAGTGAGTTTCTTGTAGACAACATATGGATGGGTCGTGTCTTTTGATCCAAGATGACACTCAGTGTCTCTTTACTGGAGCATTCAGTCCATTCACATTCAATGTAATTATTGATAGGTATGTGTTCACTGCTGCCATTGTGATATGTTTATTTTTATGTTGATGTTTTCTCTGTTGTTCTTATTAGTCTGTTCTGAGACACTCTTTTTTGTGAGTTGATTTTTCACCTTTTTCAGAGCTAGTTTTATAGTTGTTGAGACTCGTGTGTTAGATTTCTTGAAATGGTATGATACATCTTTGTTGTGCTTTACAGCTGCCCCTATGAACCCCCTTAATAAACTATTTATAAACCCAATTTTAATTACTACCAGTCTGGTCATCTTCCTCTCCATCTGGAAGGACTATAATGACTGTAGTACATCCCTCTTTTATTATGATGACACCATAGTTTTCATGATGATCACTGGATTGCTTCTTTCCAAATCAAAGCTGTGATTTACTTTGGAGCCTTCCCTAAATGAGTATTGAGTAGTGTGTCGTTCTAAAATATAAAGTTAGTGGTTTCGTTCTTCTAAGTCAAAGCCAAGAACTTCTTTCAGTATTTCTTGTAGTTTGGGTTTGGTTTTTACAAAGTCTCTGAGTTTCTGTTTATCTGGAAATGTCTTAATTTCATTTTCATGTTTGAAAGACAGTTTTGCAGGATATATAATTCTTGGTTGGAAGTTCTTCTCCTTCAAGACTTTGAATGTGTCATGCCACTGTCTCCGTGCCAGCATGGTTTCTGCTGAGAAATCTGACGAGAGCCTACAGGGTTTCCCTCTGAATGTTAGCTTTGCCTTGAGTCTTGCTGCCTTTAAGAGTTGCTGCTTATGTTTCATTTTGTTAAGCTTGATTATAATATGTCTTGGAGTCTTTCTTTTGAGATCTATATTGGGTGGCGTATGATATGCATCTGAGATGTCTATATTCGCTTCCTTCATGATTTCTGGGAAGTTTTCTTTCAGCAGCTCAGCAACAATATTCTCTGTGTTCTCAGATGTCTCACCCTGTTCAGGGACTCCAATTAATCGAAAGTTGTTCCTCTTAATAGAGTCCCACATGCTTCTTAATGTTTCTTCATTTTTCTTGTTTCTTTTTTCTGATTTCTGCTCATAGACATTGGCATCAGTAGCTCTGTCTTCCAAGTCAGAAATTCTTTTTTCCATTTGTTCCATTCTGTTTTCTTGGGTTTGCATGGAAGCTTCTATGTCTTTGATTTTCTTCTTGATCTGTTGGATTTCAGAGTACTGGTGTTCCATCAGATCGAACAACTTGCTTAATTTTTCATTTTGTTCTGCTGCATTTTGTATAAGGTCTAGAAGGGCCCTGTATATAATCAATTTGTATTCACTTCCTGATGCTTTCATAAAAGTTTCTTCATCTGGAAAACTCCTTGGTTGCTTTGTTTGGGAGCCTTCTGAAGCCATGAGTGATTGCTTGTATGCCACAATTGTCTGTTGCTTTTTGGGTCCCATGTGAGTATATAGAGGCTGGAAAAGGTACTGTGAGGATGGATTGCAAATGTTTCCCTAGGCTGTCTTCAAATGTAAAGCAAAAGGTAACTGACCAGTTCACAAGTCAGTTAGGTTTTCAGGTGTAGAGGTCCCTCTTCCCATCTGACAAAGTAAGCGCCACTGTATCCAACCCCAGATGATAACAAACTAGTTCAGAATACAGCACTGCCAGTGCCCTGGTGGCCTCTGCTGACAGAGCCTAGCCTTATCCAACACTGCGTCGAGTACTGGTTTTGTGATAGAAAAGCGCTCTCTTGTGGACAGGGTCTGGCTCCCAAGCTAAGAATTAGGTCCAGCTGCGGCCACCGTACCCAAGATGGCGTCCTCCACACAGGCAGCAGACAGGGGGGCTAAAGATGCCCAGAGGCAGCGATTCCTCTGCTTCTGTTGCAGGGCCCCCAATATAGGCAGCACTATGCAAAATCACTACTTTTCTGACGGAGAAGCGCTGTCCCGTTTGCAGGCGCTGGCTTCCAGGGTAAGAACGAGGTCCCGCTAAAATCTCGGTAGCAACATGGCGTCCCGCACACTGACTGCGAAGCTCCGCACAAACCCCGCTGAGGCAGTTACAAAACTAAAGGCTCAAAGTGTCTAGATTAACAGAGTCCTGAGCCTGGCTCTCAGAACATGGGAATTTCGCCTGCCTATCCCCCCAGCAGCGTGTCTGAGTCCAGCCGCCGGGCAAGGCCCAGCTCTGCCCGCCAGTCGAGACAGAGGAAAAAAAATTCAAAATGGTGCGTTTACCTTCCGCCGTGAGAGCCGGGGCTAGCCAGGAGCAGGAGTCAGCGAAAGAGAGGAGATTTTTCACTGAATGGTATAAAGTCCCAATTAACAGCTCTGTGCCGTGTCCTGAGACTGATTAGGTGCTCAGAAGGCTCTGTTTGATTGTCAATTCAGGTCTTGGTTTCCAGAGGGATAGAAAGAGACGTGTCCTTAGTCCGCCAACTTGACTCCGCCCCCCTAGTCTTTCTTAATCTAGAAGCTGAGCTGAATCCTGTCCACCAAGACTGACCTGCTGGTATTTGAAAGACCAGGTAGCAAGTCTTGTAGTATTACAGCTACATACAAGCCACCAAAGTAGGTCAACCTGGCAGACACATGGTATAGACAGTCTCAAATATAGTCTAGACAACTCCATCTTGATCTTAAGTGATGTACAGACAGCCCTGCCTAAAGAAGGCTAGTTTTGAGAACTCCTGAACATCCCTTCAACCTTTAGGACACATTATAAGCCATTTTCTACACCTAATTTTATTCACACAGTGTGTGAAATGAACAAATGTAGGAAAAAATAAAAAAAATTCAAAAGTTCTTCCACTGAAAATCCTAACCCCCCCCCCCCCCCCGTGTTACTATTATCTTCTTTGTAATAGCTCTTTTTTCTGCATTACCCTGGGGGCAAGAGAACAGTATCAGAAAAGAAAAATGAATTCCCTGATAGCGGTTTCTTATCTATTCAATTAGGGCAGCTAATATAGTGAGATAAAGTGATTTCTCAATTAATGAATCATCTGGGGAGAAAAACTCCTTTCCATAACTCTAGTTTCATTAAAACTCCTACCCTGTGAACACAGGCTTCTTAGAATATGTGAGACAGAGCTGCCCACACAAGACCAGGTATATTAGTGTCCACTTTTATTTGTCTCAATCCGGGCAATGTTAGTATTAGTTATTAGTGGTAGTATTATTTTTTCGTGCGTTCTTTGTAAGAAAACTGTTTTACATGAGTGGTAAATACGAAAACTGACTACATATGTATAAAACTTCATTTGGAAATGTACAAAGACATTATGTGACATATGTGCTGTTATCTCAATTTGTTTTTGATAGTTTCATTGTGGTAGAATATATATATACATGTCATTATGAAATGTTTCATTATATATACACATACATAATGAAACATTTTCCAATTCAACATTTTTCACATTTGCAATTCATAGGAAATCCTGGTGGCATAGTGGTTAAGTGCTATGGCTGCTAACCAAAAGGTCGGCAGTTTGAATCTACCAGGCACTCTTGGAAACTCTAGGGAGCAGTTCTCCTGTGTCCTGTAGGGTCACTGTGAGTCAGAATCAACTCAGTGGCAGTGGGTTTGGGTTTTGAGGGGTGCAGTTCAGTGAGATTGATCACATGTACCAGTTGTACAACCACCACCACCATCCAGTTCCACCTTATTCTGTTGTCGTCATTAACAGAAGCTTTGAGACCTCTAAGCAATGACTCCTTATTTTTCCCTCCATACCACCTAATAAACCACTAATAAACTTTGTAACCACTGAAAAACTTTATTGTTGTTGCTGTTGTGTGCTGTCAAGTCCATCCCGACTTGTAGAAGCTATATATGATGGACTAGAACTGCACCATAGGCCTTTGTAGGCAGTAATTTATATGAAAGAAGATCACAGTTTTGGTTTTTTTTTTCTTCCTTCCACAGAGAGACAGTTGACCTCATATCACAGACCCTTTGGTCAGCAGCCAAGTCCTGAACTATTGCCAAACCAGGGCTTCTTAATAAACTCTTGTCTCTGTATTTGCTTCTTCTAGATATTCCATGTCAGTAGAATCATAAAATATGTCTTTTGTTTCATTTTTTTCTTTACTTCAGCGAAGTATGTATAATAATAAACAAGTTCACATGACTTAAAAAATATGATTACATTTACAAAGCCAAATAAAAATTTTAGTATTTTTTCTCCTTTCAACACAGTATTAACGTTTCCCAGAGTTCACGGTTAACATTGTCACTATTAACTCGTGTGCTGTTTAAAACTCCTTTCCTGCAAGATGAAGTCCTGTCCTTAGTAGACAGGGCCTGTTGTTCAGTCCTTTGCCAACTTACCCACCCGTGTCCCTTACAGTGCCCCCAGCTCCCCAGTCTTCACTCCAGTCACGCTGAAGCCCCTCACTGTGGCGCTGTAACCTGCTCTGTTCCTGTCTTTCACCTGTTCTTTCTTTCTCTAAAATGTTCTGTGCACTTGACCAAACCCCACTCTTCTTTCAGAGTTTACGCTAACTACCTGCTTTTCCTGGACTCCTACCCAGAACTCCCTAGGCAGTTTCCTCAGTTCCGTCTTTGCCCCTGGATCCGACCCCTCCAGCAGCCAGCGTATCGGTGCTGTAGTGGTTTGTTTGTGGTATGTTGGCATCATATGCATGGCAAGGTTTTCGTTTCTTGTGTCTGTATCTCCCAATCATCTAGCAGAAATACCTGCTTATACTACACACTGCATATACTGGAGCACATACCTACTTTTAAAAAAAAAGAAAGTCCTAACTCTTCCTAGGCAACAGCTTAAATTTCCTGTTCATATATCGTCTTTCCATTTCCCTGCATGTTCTATCTCATTGTTAGAGATACTATATGACATTCTCAGGCAGTTTTCTTATACTTGACCTAGGCCAGTCTATCAAGGATGGTGGAAGAATGTGGAAGAGATTAATATTATTTTGAGAACAGTCTAAAACAGTGCTACTAAAAGTGTGATTTGTTGATTGGTTTCTTCCACAGTGTCAAGCAACTACTTTACATATATTTCTGGCTTTTTGGGGGGGCGGTAACAAGACTTTCTCAATGAAGGAAGCATTGGGTTGACTTTCTAGTGCTCGTTCCTTACCTTATGGTAACAAACCTTTCAGTGATGCACTGCATTGCATTTCACTTGTCTGAGGCATAGGGAAAGTGATTTTGCAAAGTCTTGCACTGAGTATTACAAACAGGATTAGATTTCAAGTTTAGTTTAAATTGATTTGATTTGTTATTATTAAAGGGTTGAATTATTCAGCCTTGCTCTTTAACTCATACTGGTTGGTATATCTTTATTTTTATATGCTTGGAAATATACCATAAATAGAGAAAAAGACTAACCTAAGAAATTACAAGAGACAAGATAAGCTTCTCTGGGACATTGTCACAGAGTGTAAAGAAAGGCCCAGCTCTCTGCTTTTTCCTATGCTGGCTGGCCACATGTGTGAGAAATGTTTCTGCTTGGAAGGCTGCCACCATGTGCTGGGGTCGGAGTCCTACAGATTCTCTCCCAAGTTTGTGCTTGTGCCAGATGGCTCTACCTCAGTGGGTTCTGTTGGCTCACAGTTTAAATAGTACTGCGCATGGCTGTGTGTTCACTGTCTCAGTGATTTTAGCTTTCCAAATCTTCTCCCAGTCCAGAAGCAACTAGGTTGAACCTCAAGCTGTGAGTGTCTTATTAATATCTGACTACTGAAAAAAACTCTCCTCTGTAAACCAGATCAAGGTAAAATGAGAATGGTACTAAGAAAAAATTGATCCTCTGAAGTTGTGTTCCTTTTTATTTGTCTTTGGCATATCTCCTCTGAATGATTAGACTTTTTTCCTAGAATTTGCTTGATTTGAGAAGGCTGTAAGTAGCTTAAAACTTATTTTTATAAGCTTTTATCTTTTTAAAAAGATACTTAAATTGTTTCAGTCTTATGTATAAACCACCTTGGAGGCCAGGCTGCCTTGTCTCTTCGTGTTACTTGCTACGTGTGAGTCTTCCCTGATGATGGTTGTGAGATTGCCCGTGGAGGCCCTGAGTGCGGTTAGCCTTCATGTCCTGCATACCTACTGTCTTGTTAATATTTCTACGGTGTGCTCCTGAGTGTAAGGCTCTTCTTCTGTATCTAGAAAATCAGCATAGTTAAATTTAAGTCTTTCCTGTTCTATACATAGCCCTGGCGGCACAGTAGTTAGAGCTCTGCTGCTTACCAAAGTGTTGGCAATTAGAACACACAGCTGCTCCTTGGAAAGCCCGTGAGGTGGTTCTGTCTTGTTCTCCAGGCTTGCTGTGAGTCAGAATCAACATAACAACAGTGAGTTCGGTTTTGTTTAATTTGTGATATACAGGAAGGATCTAGGAGGGCTCGGGCTTGTGTATCTCAGGTGAGTGCTGGATGCGTTTCCTTTGTCATCCCATCACAGTGGTCTGTCATACTTTTACTCCTCTTTGTTTGCCGTCTACTCAAACTCATGACCTACAGACTTAACAGTTCTAGCGAAAAAGAATTGAGGTTTCTGAGCTATATAGAAGGCTTTGGGAAATTTTCCGGGAGTGTGCTGATGCCAGTTGAGCTGATACTGTCTGCACTTTATAGATGTATTTCATTCGTTCACTGCGTGAGCTAGAAGAGTGGTCTGATAACACGCTCTGAACATCCTGCCTCTCTGATAAGGAAACACCTGTGATTCCTAACAATGACCTTTATTTCCTTAGAGAAAATCTCTTACTTAACACTGCAAAACCACAGTTGCACAGCATATGTGGAAATCATTAACTAATGCTTCTGTTGTCAGAAAATGGCTTTAAAAAGGCTCCACCAAATAAGCATATGAAAAGATGCTCATCATCATTTGCTGTTAATGGAAATGCAAATTAAAACCACAATGAGTGGCCACTATGCATTTATTAGAATGGCTAAAATTAAAACAAAAACTGACCATACTAAGTGACCATACTAACTGCCCTACACAGCTGATGGGAATGTAAAATGATACACCCACTTTGGAAAACAATTTAGCAGTTTCTAAAGAAGTCGGACATACACCTTGCATATGATCCAGCCATTCCACTTGTATATATTTACTCAAGACAAAAGAAAATGTGTACCCACACAAAGTCTCATGGAAGAATGCTCACGATAGCTTTATTTGTAGCAGCAAAATTAGGAAACAACCACAGTGTTTGTCAGTAGGTAAATATTATGAGCAAACTATAGTGTATGCATACAACAGAATGCTAATGAACTATATAGAAAGGAAGGAATATTGATACACGCTCCTGCATACATTGCAGAAGAACTGTACTGAGTGAGAGAAGCCTGGCAAAATGATTGCACACTGTGTAAATTTATTTGTATAAAATTCCTGAGACTGCAAACCAATCTGCAGTGACAGAAAACAGACCAGTGGTTTCCTAGAGAAACAAAAGACCAGAAAGGGCAAGCTGAGAGGAAATACAGTGCATTTCAGGAAACTCTGAGGTCTGGCGAATATGTTCATAATCTTGATTGTGTGTGGTGATGTCACTGGTATATTTGTGGCTAGCATGATGCATACAATGTCTGAGTTCTTGGGCAGAGTCTTACTTAAGAGAAATGTAGTTTGTTTTGTGCAAAATGACTCAGTGTTATAGATTTACATGGGGTGGTTTTTTTTTTTTTTGAGGAGTGTTCTCATGATCAGTATCTATGAGAGAATAAAAACTTCCAAAAATCTAAATCCACGGCTGTCTAGTCAATGCTGACTCATAGTGACCCTATAGGACAAAGTAGAACTGTTTCATAGAGTTTCCAAGAAGCGCCTGGCAGATTCGAACTGCTGACCTTTTGGTCGGCAGCCATAGCACTTAACCAAACCACTACACCACAGAATAAAGGAAATAGAATTTGTCAGAAGAAGGAAATAAATTTTGATGCAGTTACCAGAGAGGCCTCAGCTGGTCACACAGGGATCTTTAGAGCTGGGGAGATATTCAGAATTGTCCTGTCTTGAGATGAGAGAACTTTTTTACTCCTGTGACCACCCATTGGATGCAGGCTATCCCTGGGGACAGAATTTGACTTTGGGTGAGACAGCTCTCTGTGGCCACGGGGAATTTCTGAACAGATCTGAGCTCTGTGCCTTTGGCCAGCAATAATCTCAGCAGCTGGGAGAACTGTTGCCTCATTCCTAGGGAGGTAATCTAGGCAGCACACAATAATGTCAGCTTAATCCATCCTTTGCACTGCTTGGAGCC
This sequence comes from Heterohyrax brucei, assembly GCA_028571685.1. NCBI lineage: Eukaryota > Metazoa > Chordata > Mammalia > Hyracoidea > Procaviidae > Heterohyrax > Heterohyrax brucei. The sequence goes on along the minus strand of CM053146.1, from coordinate 74,582,763 downwards.
ACCTGGAAATTGTTGCTGTGGGATTGGTTGGTCTGTTTACCTGGTAGAGAGTTGTAAGAGTTACAGTATTGCAAATATCAGTCCCTGCTGCTACCACCTCTGCTAATCTGGGAAGCTTACTTGGGTGGTGACTGTAGACCCTCATCCCCCAAGAAACTGAATGAAAAGTGGCCCATTGTAAAAATCATGATGGTCACGGGTACCTAGTATCCACTGGAGATGTGGCAAGACTTAATATATTTGCTTTGGAAAACAAATGCGATTGTTGCCTAGGAGACACGTATGTGGAATAAAATCATTGAATTCTTCCAACATATGAATAATTCTTTTATCAGGAATTCCTAAATTGAAGTTCATAAGGTTTTTTAACCCTCTAGATTATACACAAATCTTCGTGCACATGTTTCTGAGGATACAGGCTATAACCTGTACAACTGCCGTGTGCTAGCCATTGGGCCAGACACTGGTATCACAGATTCAGTTGTTCATTTACTCATGTATTCAGCAGACTGACACCATATGTCAGGTGCTGGAGATAGAGCAATGAACCAAATACAGTTCCCATACTCATTTTGCATTATCTTCTAGATATGTAGGGGTAGGTGGAAGGGTGCATTCCAAAATAATTCATAAATACTTAGCATGCCAGGTGGTGGTAAATACAATGAAAAAGGAAAAATCAGGTAAAGAGGTGGTGGTGGCAGCAAGGGGGTTGTATAGGGTGTCCTCTGTAACATTTGAGCAGAGACCTGAAGAAGGAAGAGCGGGAGACAGTCCTGGAGGCAGAGGACTTCTGGCTGAGGGACCAACAGTGCAGCAGTTATCTGGGAGGCACCTGCTTTGAGTCCGCAAGGATCAGCGCAGAGGCTGTCAGGGCTCAAACTGGGACAGCTGGAGAGAAAATTAAGAGCAAAGTTCAGAGAGAGAGAGGGAGCTTGACCCAATGGTGTCTTATCTTCCTAAGGCTGCTGTAACGACTGTGAACTGGGTGGCTTAAAACAGCAGAAATGATATTTTTTTCAATTTCTAGAGGCTGTGAGTCTGAAATTAGGATGTCTACAGTGTTGATTCCTTCTGTGGGTTCTGAAGGAGAATCCGTTCAATGTTTTTCTCCTGGCATCAGGTGGCTTCCTGCAGTCCGTGGTGTTCTTTGGCCTGTAAATGCATCGCACCAATCTCTGCCTTCATCCTCATGTGGCATCCTTGTGTATCTCTTCTCCTCTTTTTATAAGGCTGTCAGTCAGATTGGATTAGGGCCCACTGTATTCCTGTGTGATCTCTGTTAGCTAATTATTACATCATTGGGTATATGGACGTATTTTGAAGATAGGCCTTTTGCGAAGATGAATGAGATTCTTCCTGGGTTGTCAGGTAGTTTGAACCCAGCAAGGGAAGCACATCTGTAGTGAATTATTTCAGTACACAGTGGGAAGAGTGGTGGTAGGGATTTAGAGGAGACTGAGGTCATAGAAGTCTTCCTGAGAAGGTTCAGGGTAGGAGATGACAGAGGTAAACTGGAGAGGTAATTTGAGGCAGGAACACAGAGTATCTCATGGACTATATTAAGAAATTGGATTTTATCCTGGAGTTGATGGAGAACAGTTAAAGGAAATTAGCTAAGTAGGCAGCACATTCTGATCTGTGACTTAGATTCTCTAAATAGCTGTAGTGAGGCTGAGAAAGAAGGCTGTAAGGGGTTAAAAAGGAAGGCAAGAAAACCAGTTAAGATATTGCAGTTGTGCACAGCAGAAATAAGAAGATAATAAAAAGAAACAAAAAACCCACTACTGTCAAGTCGATTCTGACTTCTAGCAACCCTATAGGTTAAAGTAGAACTGACCCGTAGAGTTTCCAAGGAGCACCTAACAGATTTGAACTGCTGACATTTGGTTAGCAGACATAGCACTTAACTACTACACCACCAGGATTTCCAATAAGATAATAGTTAATGTTTATTAAGCATTTGCAATGAACCCTGGTGGTACAATGGCTAAGCACTTGTTTGCTAATGGAAGGGTTAGAAAGGTTGGCTGCCTGAACCCATCAGCTACTCTACAGGAAAAAGACATGGATGGCAGTCCATTTCTATAAAGATTACGGCATTGGGGACAGTTTCAGGCAGTTGTGCTCTCTCCTGTAGGGTCACTATGAGTGAAAATGGACTGGCTGGCAAGCACTATTCTTAGCACTTCATGAAGTTAATTAATCTTCCAATCCATTCTATCTGGTAAACTGGAACCAGTTCCTTTGGAGTCAAGTTTGACTCATGGCAACCCTTTGTGCATCAGAATAGAACTGTCCTGCGTGGTATTTTCAGTGGCTGATTTTTCAGAAGTAGGTTGCCCCATGCCTTCTTTGCAAGGTGGATTTGAACCGTCAGCCTTTCAGTTAACAGTTGGATGCTTGACTGTAGCCATTGTTATTTACACACGTCTCACATGTAAGTCACCTGGGGCACCTAGAGGCAAACTAAACCTGCCGAAGTTGACAGAGCTCGCACAGAGCTAGGCAGGGAGGCTGGATTGTTGCATCAGGCACTCTGGCTTGACAGTTCAGGCTCTTCGTCACCATGCTACATGGCCTGTCATGAAGAGAAGCACCCACAGGTGTAAGGGCAGTAATGGGGCAGATCTGTTGTGTTTTGTCCAAAACAGAATTGTTACACATAATGTTGCATAAGTCTAATAGCTGTTGCCATCAGAAACCTACTTTGACAACAGCGTAACACAAAGAGCAATTGTTTAGGTGTCTCTTTGGACAAACAATATCCTGAAGTTACCACCTTGTCAGGTAACCCAAGACCATGTTTCATCTTATTTCAGAATTTCTCACTGTGGGGGATAATACATCAGACTTGGTGTGCGTTGATTCTCTCTCCCCGCCGACTTTCGTTTGTTAAAGCTCAAATTAAATAACTTACTTTGCACCCTGAACATCATATGAGATTACTGCAAAGTGTGCCACTGTCTAGGGAAAAAAGGTAACCAGACTGCTCAGGATACACTGTATTCTGTAATCAGGCAATATGTAACTGTTACTTTTCTGTCAAAATGAGGAGAATTTGAGTCACAGGAAGAGTATAGAGAAAACCAGTGTTTGGACAGTGCCTGACTTACAAGGTTCGCCAAAGAAATGTCAGCCCAGCTGCCTTCATCTGATGACTAACTCTCAGGACAATCTTATTTTCTTCTCTGTTTAGATCCGGGGAGATATTAAGGCTCAGTGTCTTTTCTGTGTGGTTGTTAATTAATACTGTTTTTCACAGTTTTCATAAAGCACAATACTTACTGTACCTTAGACCAACTGTACCTTAGCCCAAAAGAAAATGGAAACTTCTAGCCCTGCTGAGTATTCAAGCCTAAAGCATGACAGGAGGAAAGAAAAATAATAACAACAACAAAAAAAAATATTGATTGCTTATGCTGTGAGAGTTTTAGGAAAAAAAGAAACCACATAGGTATCACACAGTGCTCAGTGGTCAGGCAGGAGACCAGCCTCAGGGAGTATTGTCTCCGATCTGTTTGGCCAAGAGGCTGAGGGAGGAAGCACTTGTGATTGAAGACGGTGACGGGAAGGGGGAAGAGATGAGCTCAAAGAAGGCTACACCGAGTCCACACCAGAAAAGAGGGCAATGGTTTTATTCCGGAAAGCCGGGGGCTAGGGAGATTTGAAGTAAATTGATGGCCACTGCGTAAGCAAGCAGGTTTCAGAAGCTCTGTGTTGTCCGGAACCTAAAGTATAATTGGCCTGAAGTTCAATATTGTTAGTGCATAGTGGAGAACCTGTAACAGCGTGCTCTCCCCAGCTCTTCCTTCTCTGCTCACGTTCCAGGTAAGGAGCCTTTTTATTTTTGAAACCCAGGTGCACAGTCAGGGGAAGGGAGAAAACAGTGACACCCATCTCTTTAATGAGCATTGCGACTGAAAGAGAAATTAACATCACCCTGAATTTTGTGTGATGTCAGTTAAACAGAGGTATTTTATAGCACTTTACAACAAATTAAAATCAACTAAATTGAAAATAAGCATAGCAGCTGGGATAAGTAATCAGGTAAGTGGCCAGTTTTGCTATTTTTACTTTGAGCTGAAGATGGAATTTGAATTTCTTAATGTCCCTGAGGTGTGGGAGTCACCATTGGAGAGTGTGGTTTCTAGGATGATTGTTTTAAGATGCAGCTCAGTCTTTCCTTCCATTGTACAATGTTCTTAGCACGGTTCCTTGAAAACTGGCCCTGGTATTTATGTGGGTGCACCAGAGTGAGGGCTGTGAATTAGTGGAGAAGAGAACCCCGGTACTGGCTGAACGCTAGCGAGCAGTCAGGAAATAGATGACCCGGAACGAGGCAGTCAGTGATCCACAGTAACTGAGGGCCTCTAATGAGAGGACTGACATTCGTATGAAGACGTATGGCAGCTCATGAAAGCAGCCCGAATCAGAGGAACTGTCAGAACTCTCACATGTTAAGAAAACAGGTGCTGTGTTGAGTTGCTGAAATTTACATCTAGTCAGAATGCTCTGATACAGTGAGTACCGGCTTTAGTGGACAGGATTTTACAGCAGAATTTTCCACTCCATGATCTGGTGTCCCTTGCGTGAATTGCTTGCTGGTGTTCGTCTCTAAGAAATGGTCAGGAAATTGTCGCGAAGGCCAAGGGACGGTTGATGATGACTCTCATGGGGTGGTGGCCCAGGATAAACCTTGTGTGTCTATATCTTTGTTTATGTGGGCAAAAGAAGGTGGAGAAAAAGTTGGGGGGTGGGAGGACATTAGTAGAAATAAAACTGTTGATGGCTCAGAATTCAAGTATAAAGAGGGCAACAGATGACGGTAAAATAATGTTTGTAATTATGGCTTCTAATGAGAAACAGGCCAGATTGAGTATATCATTTTCTTCTTCTTTTCTTTTTTTTTCTCCTCTGCAGCTGATGAATTAAATACAATACACTAATCTGCAAAAAGTCCATGCATCTAGGTTGTTTTTGGTCAATCTTAGAGAGAAATAAAGGTTACATGGATTTTTTTTTTCAGCTCTGTAGTTATTAACTTTCTTTTTAAAACATTTATTTCTTAAAATACTTTATTTTAAAAATATGGCAGTGTTAAGTAAATTTTTTAGATCTCTGTTTAAGTTTTCCTTCTTTCCTACATTCCTTAATGGTAACTTCCTCTTCCCTGGGCAGTAGCCTTTACTTAACTTTCAATACTTTGGGTTTGGGAAGACTAAGCTTTGGAATTTCCATCATCATTACTTTTTAATAATTCTGTTCATAAACAGCACCCCGAGCCAGGGAGCTAAGCAGGAAAAACTGCTTCCTCCACTAGACTAACAAATACATCGTGATGCTCTGGAGACCTGGACAAGTCTCTAATGAACCTGGCTGGTACTGAAAACATCTCATCAGTACTGAGCACCAAACTGACAGTCTGTATTGCTTGACTCTTTTTAGCTGACTCAGTATTCCGGGTGGTAGTTCACTAGTTTGGTAGATATTTTTCTGCGTGAAAGCATTAAAACTTATGCCCGAGTTGTAGAAGTGCAACCACTATACTCTGTGGCTTTGATAAAAACAGGTGCATAGAACTGAGTGAATTCATAGCACAAAAGTTCAAATGTGCTGACCTGTCCTTCCCAGAGAAACTTGTCTTGCTTTTGTACTGCCTTCTCCTGGTGGTGATTAAATTTCTTGTAAGTGAATGTTTACAAAGGCTAAGGGGTGAAAACGCTGGATGCTGGTGTCATTTTCACTTCCTGTTAGAAATCACTCATTTTACTGTATGAAAGGTGGTGTTGACTGACAGTGATTAATGCAGATGTGCCTAGGCACAAGGTTGCTAAAGCTGTTGAGATGTAGTAAATACGGTCCTTTATATGGGCTTTGCAATGTTGGTAAACAGTTTTAGTTCAGTTTGTTACATCATTGGCCAAATTTTCTCAATCACAGGGTAAAAACTCAGTGTTCATGGAAATAATCTGGACGCTTTTTCTCCATGTTTGTGTTTTACAGTGGCTGCTAATTTACAGAAGATTGTAGACGATCCCAAAGCGTTAAAAACATTGACATTTAAGTTGGTAAGTGAAAGACTATGGCAAGAAGCTGAATGTTTTGCCATGCTGTGCCAGCAAGTCGCAACAAGAGAACTTTATAGCTTCCCATGTACTTTTGTTGTGGTTCTTTTCCTCTGGGACCCAGTTTTGTATTTGCAATTTGCCTTCATCATACCTGGAAATGTTTTCTGACCGTGACCAGAAATTTCCTCTTCAGCGAGCATGTCTTGTTCTTTTAAATCTTTAACTCACAATGGCCATTTGAGAATCTTGTAACCTGTATCATTTTGCTTCCAGTTTGTATGACAACTTGATTGTACAGGCAAAACTTGAATTCAAAGCAATGCTTTTAATAAAGCTTTCCTGTAGTGAAAGCCAAATGGATCTGAGATTATTAGGTGTGATTGTAGAATAGCTCACCAAAGCCTAGTGAACAAAGACTGAACATTTTAACTGTACATTTCAAGTCACCGTAATAAACTCTTATAAGGAGGAGATATTCCAACAGGTTTTCTGCACTACTACTTTTTTAACCTTAGGATCTGGGGCAGCAGGGAGCCACAGAACACTGGGCACTGTGAAACTAAGACTGAGGGGAGTATGGCCAGAAGTGGAGAGAAAAGTGAGTCTTTTCATGAAAGTTTCAGCAGATAGTACATTGAGGTCTAATGAGTAGGTTTATAATTTAGGATACCAAGGAGTAGTCAGAATGATGCAATTTAAAATCTAGATGACCAGTGCTTGTCCATAAACAATGTATATTGATGATCTGCCTTATTTTATTTCTTGTGAAAATTACATGAAAAAATGTGTGTGGCCAAAAATGCTAAATGATGAGTCACAGTGAACGTTAGCCCAGTGCTAATCAACTGTGTGGGTCTGGCTTTCCATCTCATTTCAGATGGCGAGGCAGTGTGGTACAAGCACAAAGGTTTTCACAGACAGATTGTATCTGAAGAAATTATCTTTGTTTTGATAATAAAAGAGCATTTTATTGAGACTTAGAGTGACAAATTAGGAAATTGAAAAATTCATCTTCTAGCTTGGAACTACACTATCACCTCTGCTTTGTTTCTAATTTACCTACAGTTTTCAAAATTTGTTTCATTTATGTGAGAAGGTATGAATGAGAACATTGCAAGCCAATACACTTGCCTTTTTATTCACTTTCTGTAATGTAAGAAAGTTAGAAATTATGCCACATCCAGGACATTTTTCTGACGTTGAATGTGTAAAGAGAGAGATAAGAGGTTAAGATGTTTGTGCTGATTTCCACTGTCTTTAAACTTGCTCACCTATAAAACAGGCATTCCAGCCCAGCTCTTTTCCTGCTACTGAAAATTTTATAACAGAGAGTACTCACTGTACTCTGTGTAGATAAACAGTAAGCCTCTGCCTTATCATCTTCTTGAGTCGATTGATAAATTCTCCAGATTCTCTCTCTTGATTCTGACCTCTTCAGCTCCGCTTCAAGCACTCTGGTAAACCAGGATCCTCTCCACGTTTGCCTTAATTGTTGCCTGACCTCCTAAACTGATCTTCCTCCTTGCAGTCTGGCTGACCTGTGGCTCTGCTTTCAGACTGGAGCTGGAGCTGGGGTAGTCCTTCCACAGTTCCAGAATGCTTCCCACACTTGAGTGGCTGTCCAAGACTGTCCTCCTCTAAAAGCCGAGCCCTTGAGGCACTCCCAGCTCAGACCTCCCTTTGGATCTCCTGCCTTGACTCAATCTCCTGCCTTCTTCCCTTCCCTGACTCACCTTCTCCTCTCCCTCCCTCTTTCTTTCTCCATCCTTCTCTCTCCATCTCTCACCTTCCTCCCACCCTCCCGTACTCTCTCTCTCCTTCGCACTCTTCCTCCCTCTCCTCTTTTCATCTGCTGACTCGTATGCTTTTACTTCCTGATAGAATGTTCTTTTCTCCCAACTTCCCCTGGCCTCCTGTTGATCTCACTAACTCCTCGAAATGTTTCCATTTTCTGCTTAGAGTTCACCGTCTTAAGGAAACCCGTCCCTGACACCCAGCCCTGGCCTGGGTGGACCTCCTGTGTTCTCCCCCATGTGGCTGGCCATAGTGTATTGAAGTTACGTGCTTTCTTATGTATGTCTCTAGGCAGTGTAGCCCCTCCAGTAGGGCAGACGATCTTGGGTCTGTAGTACTTAGCACAGAGAGTGGCACAAAATGGTACTTGGTTGTAATTAACATGTGTTGGAATAACACAAGCCTCATGTATAGGAAAGTCTCAGCCATCATTATGTTTCTTTTACATTTGTTGAATCTCCATAGTAAGATGGTGACTTCTGTTTCATGCCCTCTTTCCAGAGAACCCTCCTCCAAAAAAAAATCTAATGCCATTGAGTCAGTTCCAACTCCTAGAGCCTTCAGAGGATTTCCAAGGTTGTTAATCTCCACGGAAGCAGACCACCACGTCTTCCTCCTGCAGAGCCGCTGGTGGTTTTGAACTGCCGACCTTTCCGTTAGCAGTGGATTGCTTTACCCGCCGCTGCCACAAGCAAGTTCCTTAAATTCCATGGCCTTGACTGCAAAAATAACAAGACTTTGTGCCATTTATTGTGGGTGCGCTGTGTGCCAGCTGCACATGATTCATTTTATATACTTCACATCAGTTAGCTTAGTCCTCCCAATCCCGTAAAATGATGATATCATTAGGACCATGTAATGTATTTGGGGACCAAGTGAGGTTAACTTGCCCAGAATTACACAGCACTGAAGCTGCAATCCCAGCCATGGTTATGCCTCAGACAAAGGCCATACTCTGAACAAGTATTCCTTTTTAGAGGCAGACTCCTGCAGCCTTATGCTCTTGCAGAGTTGTTTCTTTGTGAGAAGTCCCTGAGCAGTGCAAACAGTTAACTTGCTCAGCAGCTAACCCAAAGTTTGGAGGTTCAAGTCAACCTAGAGGCATCTGGGAGGAAAGGTCATGCAACCTGCTTCCAGAACAACCCGCCCCTGAAAACCCTGTGGGGCGCAGTTCTGCGTGGAGTCTCAGAGGGTCCACAGGAGTCCAATTAAACTTCATGACAACCATTTTGGTTTCTTGGTGGACTGATCGCTTTGGATGTATGAATAGCTTTGCGTTAATGGAGTTTCCTTTGTTCCTTAACCAGAGTGAGTGAGGTCCCCTTCTTGGCCCGGGAAACTCCTAGCGGCAGACTCATACCTTGTTCTGCCTGTCCCCAGAAGCTCTCTGGTGTCAGACTGTGTTGTTCCCAGCAAGTGAAAATGGATGTCTTTTTCTCCAGACGTAGTTAAAGATCTTAAACCAGGCTCAGAAGTGACGTTCTGCTGCTGTCATTTGACTTGCATGCAGCCCTCGTTAAAACCTGAGAGGGTTTCTTTGTTGTTACCAGCTGCCAGCCAGTTTGAGATCCACTTGACAGAGTTCATTTGAACTGATTTTTGGCCTGATCTTCTGTAGGACACTAACATCCTGATAAAGCCACAGAGATTCAAATGCATTCACCTTCATTGATCAGTTTGGTTCTTTGATTGAAGAATAAAAGATCAGAGTATTTCAGCAGTGGTTTTCCTCTAAAGCTGCTGCTGCTGTTGGGCCTCTTAGCACTCAGCTGTTGATTATTCATTTTAATCTCAGAGCTTGCTCTGCTTCTAAGGGAGCCTGTCACAGGCCTGAATTAAAGAACTAATAATGTCTTAAAATGTTGGCTTGGGCACTCAGGTCATTAACTGTGTCTGTACAGTGGTTTCATTTGAGGGGTAGGAGAAGAACTTAAAAAAAAAATAAAACAACAACTGATAGCGGGAACCTATTCCCAGAGATAACCTATTTAATTGCTCTAGGCCTAGTGGGGGTTCACTGATAGAATTGTTACCTTCCACGCGGGAGAGCTGGGTTTGATTCCCTGCCACTTCATCTCATGCATGAGCTGTCTGTCATTGGAGACTTGTTGCTGTGATGCCAAACAGATGTCAGTGAGACTTCCAGATAAAGATTGACTAGACAGAAAGGCCTGGTGAGCTACCTCCAACAGCTCAGCTTTTAGATCTGTGGGTCATAACGTCCCGTCTCATTGTGCGTGGGGGATCGCTCCAAGTCGTGGACAGCTCCAGAGCGGCTAACAACAGTGGCAGGTAGAGCCGAGGCTTGGGGATTTTGAAAGTACCCACTATGATTCCAGAGCTTAGCTAAAGTTGAGGAACACTGATTTATGGATGGCTGAGTCTGTGACCCTTTTCTTGTCCCCTCCTCCCACCATTAGAAATATTTGCTGAAGTTTTACAGTACACTAGGGGCATTTGCCCACTTTTGGGAGGGGGGTACATCTGCTTATATACACAAACCAATAGCCCAAGAAGCAAGACTATCTGTTATATAGAGGAGCACAATTTATTTTTTTTCTTTTGATCTTTGAGATCTTTATAGCTTCATCTGACAGACAGTAGTGAAATGTGTGTTCTGTTGTTGCTGTGGCCAGCGGCAGAGATCACAAGCCTTCATTTCATGACTTTTAGCCCAGTGGTTTAGGCATATATAACATTTCCACTCAAGCATTGTTATTTGCTTTCAATTTGACATATCAGTACTCTTTTATTGTTGTTTTAAAGCCTTGAGCAGGTCTTTGTAAACTTTTTATAAATCATTTTTTAATTTGCTATTCTATAGTTTTATAAGGTAGGTGAGTCTTAATTTCAGTGTGGAGTTTTTTTTTTAAATTGTGCTAATGAAAATATGAAATGTGAAATAATATGTATTTAATTTACCCTTGGAGGTAGAATACAAGTTTTAAGCGCATCTAATTAACATCCAGTTGATATTTATCGACATGTGTGTTATATATTTTAGTGACTGAAGTATAGAAACATTACATGGATTGCAGATAGAAATTTTATAAGCGTTTTGGCAGTTAACTACTATGAAAACCAAACCTGTTGCCTTGGAGTTTTTCCGGCTCCTAGCCATCCTGAAGGATGGAGTAGAACTGTACACAGGGTTTCCAAGACTGTAAGCTTTACAGAAGTGGGCTGCTTCATCTTTCTTCTGAGGAGCAGCTGGTAGGTTCAAACCGTCCACCTTTTGACTAGCAGCCAAGCCCTTCAACTAAACACTGTGCCACCGAGAAAACCACAAACCCAGTGCCGTCAAATCCATTCTGACTCTTAGCTGTCATGTAGGTCAGAGCAGAACTGCCCGTGGAGTTCCCAAGGAGCACCTGACTGATTTGAATTGCTGACCATTTGGTAAGCAGACATAGTGCTTAACCACTGTGCAACCAGGGTTCCTGCTGTGCCCCCAGACTCCTTCAAAGGACTTGGTTAATTAAAGGCATTCAGTTTAGATGTAACTAAGGAGGCTTCATGACTAAGGCAGCAGTTTCCAAAGTGCAGGTGAGTTGTAGGCCCCCACCAAGGCCTAATTTCGTTCATACTCTGTTGGGGCTGCAGCACAGGAATCTGTGTTTTCATAGCAGTTGAGGTCGTTCTGTTGTACGCTACTGTTTGGGGGCCACAGACCTAAAGGAAATCAGAGGACTTCCTTCTTTTAGAGCAGTAGTTCTAATACTCTACTGGACCACTGATTACCTGGAGAGCCTTTAAGATCCCTGGTGTCCAGGCCACACCCATAACAATTAGATCACAGTCTCTGGAGGTGGACACAGCCATTGGTTGGTTTTCACACACTCCCAGTGATTCCCAAAGTGAATCCAAGTTTGCAGTGGAGAGAATTCTCTTGACTGATGCTGGACAGCCCCATGTCTGGCTCATCCCTAGGGCTCAGGCTCACCTCTGATCAGGGTGTTTAAGATCAGAGCCCAGTGCAACACCACATGCGTTTGTATAAGAGTGTGCATGCACCATGCTGTTACACTAAGTCCCTGATCATGTGTATGTTTTCCTTGGAAGCTGAGCTTTACAAATGTGCTTTCTGGACCTTTTGGGTTCCTTGAGGCCTTTGTAGGGAATCATGGACGTCAAAACTATTTTCACAATAATGCATGATACTTGCTTTGCCAATATGTTGAGACTGGTGTAAAGCAGAGATGGGTAAAACTCTTGAGGTCTTGACATAGATCAAGGCAGTGACATGAAATTGTATTAGAGCCTATGTATCTTAAAAGCTCACTTTTTTTTTAAAGCTTCAATTAAGTATGTTCCTGATGAGGGGGGAAGCATTATTGATTCTACTCATTTCAACTTTGAAGTGCTCATCTTTTTAGTATTCTGTATAATGAAATGAGAAGTCCATATGTAGCACTTCTGCAGCTGGCTGACTCCAGGAAGAGTGTCTGTGGGATTATTGGAGTTGTCAGTTGAGCTAGCCATTTTTTTTTTTTAAATGGAACACCATTTTTTACTTGAAAAAACAACTAACAAACTATGGCTATTCAGACCTGAGCAGAGACAGACCTGCACAGTTGGTCAGGTAAACACAGTCCTTTCCTTGCTTTACTAGCTGATCTCTAGTGAAGGATTTCATGTTTTCTTCACCACCAGAAAGATTCCACCTTTAGGTAAGGCCAGCATCTGTCTCTCCCCCAGCCCCACAGCACCTTCCTAATGAATCAAATTTATAATCCCTGACCAGGGCATGTGACCCAGTCATTGTGTAAGCACAGGCTTGCTTGTGCTTACTTAGTAATCTGTAATGGAAAACTTCACATAATTTTTACCACACATGAAACTGTTCACTACAGATCATCTGGTAAGCAAAGTAAGCACAGTACTTACCTTGCCTACTTGACAGTGAGCCCCTGGACTTGAATCATATGGGCAGGCATTTTCTTGAAAGTGGACTAAGGTGCCTGACACTTCAAGGAAGACAACTGGCAGTATTTGTTGTCAATAATAAAGCTAAGCTTTCAAGAAAAACTGGAATTCTGGAAAAATTTTATCTGTTACTGTAAATCTTACAGCCTCCCCACTACTTAGGACTATACTGATAAGATCAGTGGTGATACTAAAAATATGATTTGTTGGCATTGTATAATGAAAAATGTCAATATTTAGAAGATTTGCACAACTCAATGATGTTTAAAAATCATTCATGGGTAAAAGATTTATTTCAAGTAAAATAGAGTCTTTTATAGGCTTCAATGTAACAGAGTGACAAAAGTCCAGTGGTAAGGTTTCAGGTCCACATTGCAGCTAATGTGTCAGAAACCACCATTTAGTAAGTTTTAGTACAGAAAAGAAGAATGTCAGTAATTATTTAGAAAAGCTATTAAAATCCTCCTCCCTTTTCCAATTACATGTCCGAGGATGGATTTTTTTTTTTAATATACTTTACGGAATATGAAGCAGATACGAGAATCTGTCTCCTATTAAGTGAGCTATCAAAAAGATATGTAAAAATGTAAAACAAGGTTACCCTTTACAGATTTTTTTTGTTTTGGAAAAACAGCTATTTTTAATGAGTATGTTAGCATGTAATATGTGTATTATTGTATGTTTAAGGGATTAGTAAGTGAATATTTCCCAGTTTCTCAGTTTTTGCTTGTATAGCAGTCAGTACAATAAATACAACCCACAGAGGCCATCGTGGCACAGAGGTTAAATGCTATGTCTGCCAGCCAAAAGTTTAGCAGTTTGAAGTCACCAGGTCACCTTGGAAACTCTGTGGAACAGTTCTGCTCTGCCTATAGGGGCACTGTCAGTTGGATCGACTCAACAACAGTGATTTGGTTTGATTTATGTAGACATAAGGTTTTGGAAAACCTCAGTAATTTTTTAAGCATGTAAAGGAGCCCTGGGATTTATGTATTTGAGAACTGCTCTCTGAAGGGTCTCTGGTGTCTTGTTGCTGAGTTTCACAGCCGTCACGTACTCCCCTTGTCTGTGTTTTTCCATAAGGGATGGTGGAGGAGTGGGGGCTGATGCCTTGAAGAACAGCCAGACAACCTGGTCTGTGCCTCCTTGCCAGGAAACAGAATATTCCTGTGTAGCTGTGGGAGGGCCTGGGGACGTAGAATGTGATGTAGTCATGATAACCTCTGGTTTGATCACCCACTGTCTTTGTAAATTGTCACTTTCATTAGTCATTACAAAGAAAGGATTTAATTTTTCTTTCACTTCTATTCATTTCAACCACTGTTGGGTATGTTGTTTTTTATTTCAAGTTCTTTTAACCTCCTGAAATTTACAGTTGCCAAATTTCTGATTGGGCTTTGGGATGCACTGACCTCCTTTTTGGTCATCAGCAGTATAGCTTTGTCCCCAGCGTTTGTCAGTTGCCTGTTGCACAAACAGTCCCAGCCACCACTTAGTAGGTTGAGCAAATGATGACGTTAGAAAGAGCAGGAGAGAAGGGAAGATTTGGGAACAAAGGTGAAAAAACGGTGATGACAGAATGAGAAAATTGTTAGGGAAGTGAAAAAGTTTTGGTATACCTAACACCCACCAGGAAAATACTCAGCTGAAATGCCTTCTATGACTATACCACCACTTTTTTCAAAGTAGTAAGGAAAGCAGTTTTTGCAATGTAAACAGTGAAAAGTTCTCTTCCCTGAATATCTTCTCTGTCAAGTAAAACTAGATAGACCACAGGACCAGGGACAAATTACTTGTTTTTGTTTTCCTCTTCGTACTAATACACCTACTATTTAGGTTACTGGTTGTCTTACATAAAAAGAACGACTCATACTGAATTTTAAGGACAGTTATTTTAAACCATGCAAGTTATGTGTTCTAATTGGATGTTTATTATAAAGGAAAATGCAAGAGTTGACAAAACGCTGGTTTTATTTATTCTGTGGTCTTTTAGAATGTTCTTGATATATACAAGCAGTGCTAAGCAGGCTAATTGTGATGACTGGAAATTTTCCCATGAGAAACTAATTGTTATGACAATAATTTAGCAGGAATTAGGCCAAGAAAAGGTTTAGCTGGTTCTTTTGTAACTGATTTGCCATGCCAGGCATTCATCAGCAGTTTTTGTCAGCACTTACGTAACATCCAGCACTGATTGGTACACAGTAACGTGCAGAGTCGCTTTAAAATGATGGTCTGAGGATTGTATTTGTCTATATATAGGGAAGGAAAGTGAGAGAACTAGAAAGAAAGAAAGAAAGAATTTTAAGCATTAGAGCCAATGAGAGGCTTGAGGACCAATGACTGACATCTAGTTCCTTCAGATTTTGAAATTAAAAAGTAGTACTGGACATGTATAATTTGGGCTGATATTGGGCAAATAATTGCATCCTAAAATACCAGAAACAAAGTTCTGTTATGGGAAAACAATTCTGTTGTGGCCCATTTCCCTGTAAAGATTTCTCATTGGTATTTGCATAGAAGGTACCTATACTGAGCCGTTCCATTTTAGGTGACCACTGCTTTTTTTGGCTGTTTTTACGGAGGAGACGAATTACACCTTAGTTTTAGATCTCTTCTGCTATTTTTGTAATATTATTTTTCTTTTTTAAGTATTTGGGTTGGCTTTGAGTCAGTTGCAGCTTATGGTGAACCTGCATGTGCCAGAGCAGAACTATGCTCCATGGGATTTTTGGTGGCTTGTTTTTCAAAAGCAGATCCCCGGTCCTTTCTCCCTAGTTGCCTCTGTGTGGACTCAGACCTCCAGATTTACAGTGAGCAGCTGAGCTTATTAGCCTTTTATACCATCCAGGATTTACTTTGAATTATTAAGAGAATCTAATTAGAAAGTATATTTAAAATAACTTTGTAGAAACGAATGTTACATATTGTCACATTTATGAAATGACATGAATACATAAATACACAGAAACTTAATGTTTATTAATGGTTACCAGAGATGGGAAAGTATTCACTTTCTAAATAATTAGACACATGTTATTTTTGGTGACATGAAAGTAACACCAAAGAAGAGTGAATTGTACGTAGCTTGACCAAAGCGTATGATGTCCCTAAGCTGTACAGAAGAGAAAAGGATCTTTTGGTAATTGATATGGTGGATATAAGGAGCCCTGGTGGCACAGTGGTTAAGCACTTGGCTGCAAACTGAAACTGTCAGCAATCTGAACCTCCTAGCCACTCCATGGGAGAAAGATTGGCGGTCTGATTTCATACAGATTACAGACTTGGAAACCCTATGGGGCCATTCTACTCCATGAGTCAGCATGGACTCGAGGGCAATGGGGTCTGGCATATATAATTTTGTGACAACAGTAGGAACAGCTAGAAAATGTGCAGATATCTATGTAGGCATATGTGTGTATAGGTAGAGCATCGCCGTGAATTTGAATTAACTTGACAGCACACAACATGAGTATGTGTAGATCATATGTGTATGTATATGCATGTATATGTGTGCATATGTTTGGATTCATATGCATGTAATGGAGCACATAGGAGGCACAGTTATGGAGACTTCTTAGGCAGAACCAAATACTTCACAGGATTAGTTTTCGAAATTTAAAAGCCTCAGACCCTAGTCCCATGGGACAGCTTGGGCAGTTGACGTGATACAGTTCATAAAGTTTGTGTTCTGTGTCCTACTTGGCTGAGTAGTGTCTGGAGTCTTCAGAGCTTGCGAGCAGATGTCTAGCATACAACTCTTGGTCTCTGTTCACCCTTAATTGTGCTTATGAGGAATCTGTACATGGATCAAGAGGCAACCATTCACAGAAAACAAGGGGACACTGCATGGTTTAAAGTCAGGAACGATGTGTGTCAGGGCTGTATCCTTTCACCCTACCTTGTCAGTCTGTAAGGGTTGTATCCTTTCACCATACCTTGTCAGTCTGTATGCTGAGCAGATAGTCCGAGAATCTGGACTATATGGAGAAGAATGAGGCATCAAGATTGGAGGAAGACTCATTAACAACCTGTATTGTGTTTGTTGGAAGTGAAGAGGATCTGAAATGTTTACTGATGAAGATCAAAGACCATAACCTTCAGTAATAATTGTGCCTCAACATGAAGAAAGCAGAAATCCTCACAGTTGGATCAGTAAACAGCACCATGATAAATGGAGAAAAGATTGAGGTTGTCAAGGACTTCACTTTACGTGGTTCCATAATCAATGCCCATGGAAGCAGCAGTCAAGAAACCAAAAGACACAATGTACTGGGAAACTCTGCTGCACAAGACGTCTTTACGGTGTTGAAAAGTAAAGATACCACCTTGAAGACTAAGGTGTGCCTGACCCAAACCATGGTATTTTCAGTCTCATATATGCAGAAGCTGGACAGTGAATAAGGAAGATACAAGAAGAATTGATGCATTCAAGTACACCATAGACTGCCAAAAGAATACACAGATCTATTATGGAAGAAGTACAACCAGAGTGCTCCTTGGAAACAAAAACTAGAGAGACTGCATCTTACATACTGTGGACGTGTTATAACGCGGATCAATCCCTGGAGAAGGGCATCATGCTTGGTCAGTGGGAAACAGGAAGACCCTCAGTGAGACACATTGACACTGCCTGCAGCAATGGCCTTAAGCATAAAAAAGATTGTGCATACGGTGCAGGACCAAACAGTGGTTTGTTCTGTCACACATAAGATCTCTCTATAAGTCAGAACTAACTTGACAGCACCTAACAGTGACAACATCAGCACTCATCCAGAGCAAAAGAGAAAAGGAAGAAAAAAAAGAGACTCAAAGAACCTAGTCTAGAGGACTGATAGCCTACATGAGCCAAGCCTCACCTATCCTAAAACAAGAAGCATTAGATAGTATCCAGCTACCAATAGGAACTGCTCTGATCAGGGTCAAAATAGATAGATCCAGATAAAATGGGAAGTGATGTGGAACGGAAACTCAAATTCTTAAAAATAAAAAAATAAAAATCCATTGCTCTAATACATTCTTCATACTTTGAATGAAAACTATCCCTTGAAGTACTTTTTTTTCTTTTGAATATTTTATTGTGCTTCAAGTGAAAGTTTGCAGTCCAAGACAATCTGTCATGCAAAAACTTAGACGTGGCTGTGTGACTGTAGTTGCTCTCCCCACCCTGTGACAGCATACTCCTTTTTCTACTCTCTATTTCCCATGCCCATTCTGCCAGTTCATGTCCCCTTTTCCTTCCCGTTTCTCTTCTGGACAAGAGCTGCCCAATTCATCTCATTTATCAACCTAAGTGCAGAAGCACACTCTGCACCAGTATGATTTTATGTGTGATAGTCCAGTCCAATCTTTGTCTGAAGAGTCGGCTTCAGGAACGGTTTCAGTTCTGGGCTAGCAGAGAGCCCAGAGGCCCTGTCTTCCAGGGACTCTCCAGTTTGTCTGGCCTTGAAGTCTGGTCTTTTTCATAGGATTTGAGTTCTGCACCACGTTTTTCTCCTGCTTCTTCAGGAACTTTCTGTTGTGTTCCCTCTCAGGGCAGACATTGGTGGTGGCCGGTCAACATCAGGTTCTACTGGTTTCATGCTGACATAGTCTCTGGATTATGTGGCCTTTTCTGTCTCTTGGGCTCATATTTTATGCTTTTGATGTCCTTCATTCTCCTCTATTCCAGGTAGATTGGGACCAACTAATACTACTTTGATGGCCCTTTGCTAGCTTTTAAGACACCAGATGCCACTAAGGTCACCTTTTAACTAAATAAATTGGCTCACAAAATAAAGACTATCATATCACTCATGAGTACTGTGCTCCTTTAAAAAATCATCTGTATGAGACCAAACAGTCAACAATTACTTTAAAACAAAGCTGAGAATATTAGGGGGCAGGGAAACAACAGAAATAATGAGACTAATCATTCATTATAAAGAATGCAACTAATGTCACTGAACAATTTATGTAAAAATTGTTGAATGGAAACCTAAGCTGTTATATAAATCTTCACCAAAAACACAACAAAGTATTATTTTTTTGAAAATAACTGATCCTAGATTTCCAACAACAGAAGTTAGGACCCAGGAGTCGTTCAGGAGGGTGATGCAGAGAACTTACCTGGAAGAGGTGGGACGTGTGAACACAGGCTGCTTTTGTTGGAGCTGCCGTTGCGTTGTGATTGTTGGTGTTAGCTGACTTTGAGTTGGCCGTGACTCGTGGGACATCAAAATCAAATGCCACCCTGTCCTGGGCCATACCCCATGATTGGTTGTGGCTAAACTGTTGTGACCCTTTGGGTTTCCATTGGCTGATTTTCTGAGATAGATGTCCCAGTCTTCCTTCCTAATCTGTCTGATCTTGAAGCTCTGCTGAAATGTGTTTAGGATCAGTGATAGATCAGGGTGGCTGCATATGAGGTGCATGGCTGGGAAATGAACTCAGGTCTCCTGCATGAAAAGCAAGAATTCTGTCACTTAAGCCATCAGTACCTCGTGCCTTCCCATGATCAGGGCTTTAAATCCGTTGATGACAGACTAGCACTGATAATTTCTTTCTTCTTCTCCTTTCAGGCTTCTGGCTGCGATGGGTCAGAGATTCCTGACGAAGTGAAGCTGATCGGGTTTGCTCAGTTGAGTGTCAGCTGATGTCTGTCCCCTAATGCCACCCTTATCTATCATGCCTCTCCTCACCACGCTCCCCTCAGCCCGCCCTCTCCCAGTTCTCCCCACCCCCTCACTCCCACTTCCCAGCAAAATCAGAAGATTGTGAAGAGGCCGACTTAGACAAAAGTGGGATAAAAAAATATACATATATTTTTTGTTTAAACTTAAAACACTTGGAGTTCTGCTTTATTCTCTAGCATCCACAGGACGAGAACAAGCAAATGCCACAGCTGCACGACTGTTGCTCACTTTCCACAAGCTGTTTAATATTCTTAGCCATCCATCTGGATAGCCCTTAAGTGAAAAGAATCTGAAATACACTCAGGTGGTCCTATTTATTGGCAACAAAAGGAGTTTTCTATCAGAAGCCTATTTCTTCTTTCATTGTTACCCTTTCTGTTACAATGCTTTAACTGTACATCTGATGATACTGCCTCTTTTATGTTGTATTTAGAAATAGTATACTTATAAAATTAAGATTTATTAGCCAAACTTGAATTCTAGTTTTAAAACTGACTGTGAATTTTATTTTTCATATATTTATGCATTACACACCTTAGCAATAGGGAAAAAAAAAGGTTTTGATTATATGCTTCTTGCAGTTGATCTCTTATTTAAACAAAAAGTTTCAGGTATATCTTTGGAGTATTTGTAACTTCTCATTTTTGAAATGACTGAATTAGGAACTGGGATGTTTATCCTTGTGGTTTGTTTCCTGAAATCTGATTTACAATCTGATTGTCTCTTGGGAGTGGGAGGTGCCTTGCAGACTTTCATATTAAGAATGTGCCTGAGGCTGCTTTACTCTGGAATAGTCTCAGATCCCAAATCTCCTCTACATGCGGTGGCATCTGTAAGTTTTGCTTCTTTTGGAGTTTAGAATGCTATGTAAAATGTTGCTGTTCTGTTAGATGTTAACTATCTACCCACCTCTGATTTGGCTTCTCCTTAAGTAATAGGATGTGTTGTTCTGAACGTGGGAAACTTGAAAATACCGGCATCTAAGTTTTACTTGAATTTCTGCAGAATACCAAGATGGAGTGAGAATAATAGACAGGGTTTTGTGCAATGACTATATGGTAAAACGCTGTTCAGTTTCGAGACTAAATACTTTCAACCTGAGTAGCCCTCTGCTTGACTATATCGTATGGAGCTAGTAAACCTTAGAATTTTCAAAATTGGAGTCTAAACTTTCGGGGAGGTGGGCTCCCGGAATGGTACCATTGCTCTTTCCTAGCTAACCCTAGATACGGCAGCTCTTTAATGTACTTTAAAAAGCAAATATATATTACTAAGAAAAAAAGTTATTTATAATTGCCTTGTCATAATTGTTAAGGTGTTCTAGAGCCATTTGCATACAATTTAATGTAATTTCATTCCATTCTATTGTTTACACAATGATTACTCAAAGATGACTGCAAAGATAAAAGGAAAATAAAAGTGTATTGCACAGAGAGATGGTGTTATATATTGATTCATTCCTCCGTCAGGTATTATCTGCCTTGCTGTGGTGATATTTAGCACTTTCATAAAATGCCTAGTAAAAATTAATTCGCAAAAAGTGCCATAGAGGAAGAATAAAGCATCCATCCCATAATAGAGAACCAGGTTTGACAAGGCTCTTAGATTAGCTTGAGGACAGAAGGAAAGGCAAACATTTATTCTCCATGTAGATAGACTGTCTTTGAGTTGAAACCAAAGAGCCGCAGGGGACAAAAGGAGATATTTTTTCCATCCACTTGAGCACAGGTGGGCACTAAGGCTGTGAGTGGTTCTGTGCCTTATCGCAGGTGCCTGTCTGAGCTCCTTGCAGGGCTGGACTTCTGGGACTCTGCCTGCCTGCCATCCAGAGCACATTCTTGACACTCTTGTGTTCAGATGTGATATGAAAGAAGTTGTCTTCAGCTCAAAGAGGGAAAACACACATGAAGAACTGGAGAAGCCTTATTTGGCTACATGGTAGTAAATATTATTTAGTATCTATATTTTATTTATACCTGTAAGCCCATATCCTGCCAAATGGTGTCTGTGGTGGCTTAGATATGTTCATCTAACATAATAGAATAAAGATAAAAAGCACACAGAAATTATGATGAAGTGGAAATAAGAAATCAGTTAACAAGGTAAAATCTTAGATACAGCTAGTATACAAAAAGTCACACTGTGAGATTCTGCCAGTTGCTAGAAGAGTGCATAGTTTTGGTATGTACCAGGAGGAAAACCTGATGGGAAAAGCCTTGAGTTAATAGCATTTTCTTGTCCTGTTTATTTAAGGAACTTTTTTTTTCTCCTAGTACTGAGGCCCTGGAGATTCTTGCAGGAGTCATCATAAAGTAGAAGTTAGGTACAGCAGGTTATGAATGAGATCCATTCTAGTCTGTATTTAAGTTAAATTTGTAGGTAAGCCGAAATAGGTATGTACAGTTCTTATTTAGAGGCAGTTACTCAGATGTTCTAGTTACACAGTATGTATTTAACTTTTCAATGCATACAAACCCCTTAAGAACTGCTTCCAAATCATGCAGTCTTTTCATGAGCATCTCAGAGTAGTATGTGCATTCACTGTTGCGAACCATCATGTTAAAATTTTGATGCAGCAGGCTTTATGGCAGTCTGTTTTTCAAGTACAAGTTGTCCATGAAGTTGACCATTTGTAACCAGAAACCCACCTGTATTTAGAAACATAAAAAAAAAAAAATCAAAACATGCTTGCAATACATACATAGCCAGTTTTGAACAATTTTGTAGCACTCTCCCTGCAGGCCCAGAGTTAGGCTGTATGTTAGGCAGTGCAGTCCAGTGAGGAGCTGAAGGGCATGGCCCAAGTACCTGACTATCTCTTGTAGTCTGTGAAGATACAGTAATGAAGTTAAATGGTACCTGAGGCAGGGAGTAGACTGCATACCCTTTAGGCAAGCCTGTGTGACTATTTCTCTTAACCAAGCTTTTGATTACAGATGTCTTGAAGCAGTGAAATGCTGTGATTCTGTCCACTGGAAAGGACCTAAATTTCCCTCAACACAAATATTTTAGTACTATTGATTTTGAAAGACTCATGTTCTTTGACAGATGGTAGAGTTTACAAACTCTTACTAAAATTAAGGCACCAACATTTCATGCCTAAATATGTACAAAAAGTTGTCTTTATCCAATGTACTTTTATTTTGGTCAACTTGCACAGATGTAAAAGAGAAGGAAATTCTCATCTCGCTGTCACTCCAATATGTTGTTCTTAGGTAAACAGAGCGGTCTTCTGTGTTTGAAAGAGCTTGCATTATGAAAAAAAAAAAATTGTTCTTGTAAAGTTGAGAAATTGTGTACTAAAAATCTTATATGCTGGTAAATATGGTCGCTGGCCACCTTATCTCATGTTCAAGTGAAGTGAAGTAGTGTCCTGTAGGGACAGAGGCAAGACTTCCATCAAAAGACAAATTTGTTCCTGTTTACAGTCATTTTAACATGGAGAAATTTCATTGTCAGAATTGCCAGTCACTCATTTCCGTAGTACATCTATGCCCTGTTTGTTTTTAAGGCCTCCTGGTAAACTCTCCCAAGTTAAATTTGTAAGTACAATCTACTGTTGAGTAATTAAGTTATTCAGTCTGTGCAGAGATGGTGAATATGAGCCAACTAACACTGGAGAACTTCTGCCTAAAATTAGGCTTTGCATTTCATAGTGAATGATCTTGGGTCTCCCACGCTCTCAGAAGATTGTTTGATAAGAAAAACTGTTGCTTACTGAGGCGCATTTAGATTGTGATAATAAAATTAAGTGATCAGTATAAAATAGAATGCTTATCCCTTCCTGAGAGCAGAGGGTGTGCTTCCAGCTTATCTGAAAGTGGTTTTGTATAATTAAGATACCATTGAACAGGAGCAGGGAAAGCCAAATACACCCATTTTTATGTTGCACGCATTTGTTGTCCAGTCTGTTAGCCTAGCCTGGCGAACAGTGCTGACTCTTGCCAGGATGTGAATGGGCAGGCTGGTTATAAGCAGTGTACCAGGGTGGATGCACCTGGAACATTCCCTCAGGGCCATGATGTCCTAACCTGGGACTATGGAATGCTTTCCAAGGCTCTGAGCTTCAAAAAGTCTATTACCTGGCATAATAGCCATAAGCAAATGGCTTTCAAGTGACAGTTTCTGTTGTGTACTGTCAGGAACTGAAAAGTAAAGTGTAATGAGTTTGACTGGAGAGTATTTTCTTGATGAGGACACAGTACTTCCTGAATTTGTTACTTGGCCTGTGTACTCCCCGGAATCATCCGTGTTTAGTGCATGCACAGTGCATGAATTATAAGAGAATATATATAAAACATGACAAAGTAATCGACTCTTTCACATGCCTTAGACATAAGATCTCAACTCCAAAGACCCCCCCTCCCCCCAACAGCTTACCACTCCACGGGAAAGGATCTGCGATTTCCTGCTGACTGATGGAAGCTGGTCAGAAGAACTTGTCTCCAAGGAAAATTTCACTACTGCCTCTTGTCACGCTCAGCCAGTCCCAGTGATTGCCTGGACACTTCCACTGCAGAGAAAATGTCATCCTCAAGTAACAGTGATACCCCCTTACTAGCTGTCAAGTGCCGCATGTACCAAGCCTACAGGCAAGATTAGTTTGGGAATCTAAGAACAGTGAAAATAAAATGAATGAATAGGTAATCTGCTGTTGGACGTTTTGTGCCCAACCTTTGGATGCCATTTTTGTTACATACTCACAGGTGGACAAGGGTCTTATAACTGTGGAGGGTATAGAAAACTTCCACTTACCTGAGTGTTAGCCTCCAAAGCAAGCATTGTTAGCTGAAAAGGGGGCTTATCCTCTTTAGCTCATAACTCATCAAAGGCCAAGGAGTGTTATTAAAAGTTATAATCTTATGCTACTGTTAATTGAATTTGCTGCAGAATGATGAAAGGTCTATAATAGAATAATCATTCTTGTCGTGTTCCTGTCATCTAGAATATGAACATGAGAAAGCAAGACTTATAATTTATCACAGAGGAAACCTGCTTATTGTTGAGGTTGACTATCCAGTAAATTAGTGGACTCATAATCTGGAAGAAAATCTTGAAAAAAATGACATAGATAATACTGTGGTCCAGTCCTGGCCCCAACTGGAGATCATTATTTTAGAAGCTGTATTAGATGCTTTAAGTAACATTAAGTTCAAAGTCAGCATGTGGTCAGAGTCAGTTTGGATATATTCAGGTAGATTTTTTACGTACTCGAGTCTTTTTTCTTCTCTCCCCAAACTCTGTGGAATTCTAATAAAATAAGTGAATCAAATGAAATGGAGAATTGAAGAAATGTACAAACTTTTCATACTTTTTGAACAAATCTGAATTAAGATTCAGCACTCTTTCGTTTTTCCCATTCTAGAACATTTGTATAGTTGGGTTGTATATATTACTGAGTTCAGTCATACAGTAATCCTGTGATAATACATACTTGCACATTGAGTACTAATGTAAAGTCTATTACTGTGGATTGTGGCAAAAAAATGTTTGAAAGCTACTGTTCTAAGCCCTTTTGAGTTTTTCTTGTTACTTGCAGCCCAAAGCAGTCAGTTGTGCTGCCAAATAGTTTACATTATCTCATTTAATGTTAAAGAATTCTGTTGCATAGGTTCTATTATTCCAGTTTAAAGATAAGAGAACTAAGGTTTAAAAACAAGCTGCCCAGGATAACACGGTAAATACTCCAATAAGAAGCAGGAATTTGAATTGAGGTATATTTGGTTCCAAAGCCCATGATCTTAAGTATTATATTGGACAGCTTCCTTTTCTACTACTAGTTAATACTTTATTTCAGCTTTGCTCTGGACCAGGCACTAAAGCAAGAGATTTTCCAACAGTACATCATTTAAGCCTCACAACAACTCTTAAGAAATCCATTTCTGTATTGGAAGCTGATAAATGAGGAAACTGATGTATAGATGGGAAGCCCTGGTTGACATAGTGGTTAAGTGCTACAGCAGCTCTGGCAGGTCATATTCACTAGGCACTCTTTAGAAACTATGGGATAGTTGTCCTCTGTCCTGTGGGGTTGCTGTGAGTCAGACTCTACTTGATGACAATGGGTTTGGTTGGGAGTCTGAATGTATAGATAAGGTAATTTCTCTGGAATCAGCCATCTAGTAGGTGACAGAGATTTGAACCCAAGTCATTCTAACTCTAAAGCATTTCCACTGTATGCTGGCTCTCAAAGAGCAAATCTAGGTCTCAAGGGCTTGATGTTTACTCAGATTCGGGGAGGGCGCTCTTTTACATTTTTGTTATAGTGTTATGGAAGGGGTGCTGGAAATGATACGTGGTAACTCAACCACTGTGCTGTAGATGGTGCATTTGCTTTTCATATGAGTATTTGTGTTAATAGCTAACATCTGTGTTCATCAGACCCTTTTGTGATGTTGCATCCAACTTTAGGAAGGTAAGTGATTTTCCCAAGAAGAAAGAACCAAATGTCGTTGTTGAAGAAGGGACAATTTCAGTCTGGTTATCTTGAAGAGCTTAATTTTTTTTTTTTTAAATTAAAACTAAGCTAACATTCTGTAGTAATAAAAAGTGAAATATAAAAAGGCTTCTTAGGTGTTGTTGCTGACCTCATCCAAGTTCTATTTCACTTCAGTAAGTTTCAGTGTTCTCATTATTAGATTGAGGAGGATTAATTAGTTGATCATTAACATCCTTTCCAGCATTAACATTCTACGGACCTAATTGAGCGAAGGAACAAATAAACCAGTTGCTGCTTGGCTGAACTGGTCCATCTATTCAACTTTAACAGTCCAACAGTTGGTGAATTGGGTTTTCTAAATTCTAATCAGCTAATTAGGATCATTTGTTACAGCAAAGATTTGTACAGGGAAAGTCAGGACCCACCCTACTGAAACTTCTAAAGGTGGGGGCTCTTCGCTATACAGTGCAGCTTGATTGCCTTCTGCGGCTTCCCTGGGGAAACCCTGGTGGCGTCGTGGCTAAGTGCTATGTCTGCCAACCAAAAGGTCAGCAGTTAAAATCTGCCAGGTGCTGCTTGGAAACTGTAGGTCAGAGTAGAACTGCCCCATAAGGAGGCTGTGAGTCAGAATCCACTAGACACCAGTGACTTCCCTGCAGCCTCAAGAGCAGCTGATGAGTGAGATGAGGTTAGTGAAATAGAGAGTCTTCAGGTTGTAACAGCATCAGACAGCTCGGGGCTCTGGGTGAGCAGAAGGTGAGAGATTTCTCTTAGCATCTGGGCTGTCTTCATGGATATTGTCAGTGGTGTAGACTGTCTTCTGGGTGTGGTTGTGATGAGGGAGTGAATGGCCAGAAGGTGGGCTCACAGCTGTACTTGCTCTCTAGAACCTTCCACATATATTTTGTTTTGCAGTTAGAAACTCCCACCTTGACACGTCACTTAATATTCATTGGATTCTCCATTATTATACAGATGTGTTCTTTAAATATAAAACATTTCTGCCTGGGAACGAATTATACTCTCAACACAGCGCATGGGACTCCGTGGGGACCCTCCCCCAGCTCTTTCTTTCCCCACAGAGCTCCTGTTACAGAGAATGGAAGGAAGCGTGTTGATGGAGAGGCCCAGAGGAGGGCACACTCACAGAATATCCCACCTAGTCGTCCTGCCGCACAGGAGTAAAGGATGCCGTCCTTGTGGATTTTTAGGAGCTGAGTCAAAATCTGTGTCCTGGAAATTGCATATCTTTAGTCTTTCTAGCACTTTTGTTTATGAATTATTATATCTAAAATTATTAAGGGATTGACATTAAAATTAGTAACCACAGAAAGTCTCTCATATTCCAGGTGCTTTACATATCTATTATATCTCTTAGTCTTAATATAACTATATAAGGTAGGTCTGTCTATGTCCAATTTTCAGATGAAGGAAATTAAGTTCAGAGAAGCAACGTACACAAGGACACGAAGCCAGTAAATAACAGTACTGGTATTTGAACTTAGTGTTTTCCCACCATACATTGCCTCTCAATGAAATCTGTATTTCTTTTATATTTATTATAAGGTTGCTTGATTGCTTTCCAAGTATAAGCTTCTTAAAGGTGTTCTTTCAAAGGAAAACTTGGTAAACAGTTTACTGTAGACCCTTATTCAATAGGTATTGGAAAAGTCGATAATACAACTGGGAAAAAGAAATCCACCTGGAGAAATATATTGAACCAGTGCTTGCAGTCAGACCAGGAAAGAGTCAGGCTATAAAAATTGCAAATTATAGTTGCAGAGAGATCAAGAAAAGGGCAGTCTGGCTGGGCAGTCGCTCTGTCAGCTGTTCTTATGTGTTGGCAGGCTTTCAAAGCCACAACATCTAATAAATGCATTAGTGTAAGGAAGAAAGTGATAGCACCCCAGTCAGTTGTGCAAAGTGAATTCAGGTGTGATTGACAGCCAAGCAGAGTTTAAGTAGCAAATTGCTGAAAAGATCAGCCAGAAACTGAACATAGGCAATAGGACTTGACTGTCGGTTAAAAAGAGAAAAATATTGACTTGTCCATCATTTAGAGGCACTTTCTGGGAGTCAAAATCAACTCGATGGTGTAAGTTTCATTTTTGGTTTTGGTTAGAGGCTCTTTGGGCACTGGTCAAGTATTTATTGAACCCGCAGTATTAGCATGGTATAGCATAAGGTTGGCCTAAAGCAGTCCTTTCCATTTTTTTATATTTATTGCTCTTTGCCCTCCATTAGGAGGATATAGGACTTGTTTTAAAAAATGTAGTAGGATCTGTTCACTTTGTAAAGAGTGTCATTAGTTCTAAGCTCCACTTGAGTAAGGAGACTTGGAATGCCTTCCAGGAATGGCAGATGCTGCTCATGGCACTCGCTCAAGGCAGACACATCTAATCAATCACAGCCGTTATCCTCATACAGCCTCAGAGTATTTCCCAACACCGCAATCCAGACAGCCTCAACCTATCAGAATTGACACTTGCAAAGAGAGGTAAGCCATGACGACGACAATTCTCTGTCTGTTTTATTCACACCCATATTCATATCGACACAGGCCAGTAAGCCGCAAATCCATTTATGAGTTACAGGTCCATTCAGTAGGAGAAACTGTCACAGTCCAGTAGGCTGAGTTCAAATACAGTAATAGTGTCTTGGCAGAGGAACCTCAGGTCCAAAGGGCGTGCTCTGCCCTTGGTGCTGCTGCTTGGTGGTGTGAGGTTCCCAACTCTCGGTGCTCACTTCTGTCCCTTATATCCCACAGCTGATAACTTGAGGCGTGCCACGCCAGCACAACTGCTACCCATGTTCAATCATCAATATCACAGAGGCAGGATTCACAACACATGGGAGGAATTTGTACCATACTGGGACTCATAGCCAAGTCAAGTCAATGCGTATGTTTCTAGGGGGACACATACAATTCATGACAGTGGCCAAGCAGAGTCTACATCCCAAAATGTTCCCAGTTTAACACAGTAAATGGGAACAGAATTGGCGTTTGGTTTCCTGCATCACTGGATGTGTATCTTGCCGGGAGGCGGTAATGGCTTGTCAGATTTGATTCGTCTGAAAAGAACAGTTCTGTATTTCCCTGGCAGCCCTCTACTGGCTGGTACAGCTGATAGATATTCAGATTTCACTGCTCAACATTGCAGCACTTCCATTATTTATTTGGCCACCATGAGCAACACTAATATTACAGAGCATATAAGCACCACTCGATGGCTATTTTTGTGATTGTTAGATGGTTGATGGTCAAGCTGTTTTCAAACTCAACACATCATCCTTTGGTTTCCAGAGCTTTCAGAGCCAGTCAAAGAGGTGAACCAAACAACCTGGTGACAGGCTGGGCAGGGTCCACAACCGTGTTTCTTGGAATCAAATGCTGTTTGTGATGTGATTTGACATTTGTAGGAAAACAAGGAATGGAGAATAGAACAAGAAACTGACGCTCAGGGCACTGTGTTTCCATCAGCAAAATGAAGGAATGTGTTTATAGGAATTTTGGAGGTTTTTCTACAGTCCCCTCTGGATTTAAAGTCTTCTGCAATAAATAATGACAATAACTGCCATTTACTGAATGCTCACTCCTTAAATCACCACACAAGCAAGTTTGCATTTAAGCCACATAAAAGCCCTGAGCAGTGGTTGTTATACCCATTCTACAGATGAAAAAAACAAAATAAGATTCAGAGCCATAGAGTGTCTGCCCAGTTTCACAAGGTAAAGAAGTGGCTGACCTAACTAACATTCATGCCCTCATACAACACTGATGCCACACAGCAACTCTGAATAAGTAACTGGGTCTACAGAGTGTTTCAAGAGATATCTGTCACAATAGAAACTTTCTCCTTCAAAGGGTAGTGTCAGGTTTTAGGATGGAAATCCTCTTTGTCCTTTTTGTGCTCCTCAAACTCTGTGACTCTTAAAAGAGTGCTGCATAGGGACAGACTAACCAGTCAGCAAGGCATGCACTGGCTTACTCGTGCAGAGTTAAAATTTTGTACTACACATTAGTAAGTAAGCACAGGTAAGCCTGTGCGTACCTTGCTTCTAGGTAGTCAGTCCCTGGTGCTTTATATTTGGTGGAGGACAAAGGAGTACATATTAAAAGCAGTCAGGTTCACTGAAGTGTATATTCCATTTGTTTCACTAACATAGGAAGCAGTTTTTAAAACTTATTTGTTGATCGATTGATGTATCTATTTACGTAAAAATGCTTGTAGCTTCTCACTTTGCAAAATGCCATTGCCACTGGTCCCTTCAAGATTCAAGGAGTGAAAGGTGATCCAGATGAGGCAAGATCTTGATTTGTTTTCTTCACAAAGTAAAACCAAATGTTTTCTCGTGGGTAGCAACAACCCAGAGAGCTGTCATTAGTTGGTAGCACTGATAAGGGGATTAGATGACTTCACATTGTCTCCTAAGTGTTTTTAAAATGGATCAATGTGAAGGAACGTCACATTTCTCTGTTGACAGAAGGTCTTTGGGGATGTGAAAAATGAATAATTTGGGTAAAAATTGAGAAAATGTCTAAGATAAATGCTTCTATTTGAACAGGGGCAGGATGTAAGAGCACTAATGTGCTGTAATTTGGAAGGGCTTCTGGAGAAAAGCCATGCCTTTAAAATGAGCTGTATGTTAGGCTTTTACAGTAAATTCGGTAAGTGCTTGTACTGTTGGGTATCACAGAAGGGAAGCTGAATTACAAAGCCTGTAAAACAATATACAAGCGAAAGGAAAAATAAGGGGTAAAAGTTTCGTCCTATTTTTTTCTTGGCCCCTTTTAAAATACCCTGTGACTATTGAAGCTGTTTGCTGAAGAATTTCTTTATGCCATGTGCTTTTCTTGGTATTATTTCTATGTTTTAGTTGCTATAGAATGCCCTTTTATTATTAAAAGTAGAAGTCATGAAGCTAATCCATAGTTAATGTCAAAAGGGCCCATGATTCACAAATAAAAACTATTTTTTCACAAGTATTAATTTTTTTGAAAAGTCACACAGACTACATTTCTAAACATCGGAATAGGCAAACTAATCAGATCCTAGAGAAATTCCATTCTCTAGTGAGGGCAATAAACCCATTGTCTCTACTACAACCCTAAATGTGTATCTTGCTTCACTTTTAGCTTATTCTGGTAATCATATTCTAGCTTGAAATTGGGTCTCCTTATGTTTCTGTTAGTATTTACTGCTTTTTAGTTATTTTGCATACTTTAGAAAGTGTGTAATAACAACTATTTTTATAATTATTTTTATTATGAAGAGTTTAGGGAATCCTCTAAGCTTGAGAAGAAACAGGTTCTAGAACATTAGGAAATACAGAATACCCGGCCAATCAGACTCTAACTGAAGAGACCTAAAAGGTTAAAATTTCCAATTCCGATTTAAAACACAAGAGGAAAAAGGAATTCTGAACGGGACACAGTGCATCATAAAACTATCTCTGCAAGGAGCCTTGCTGGAATTTTGCACAAATCGAGCTGAAGCCAGACAACAGCTTCCTCCCCGGCAATCTCGGTGACCAATGCAAAATGGGAACACACTTTAGACTCCGTTGATTCCCCGCATAGTAATCAGACTTTCTCAAACTGATTATGGGACTAAGACGAAAAGAAAGAATGGGCAAACAATGATAATCAAACTAAGCTATTTTAAAACTTCGCCCCCAATTTGTGAAAATAAAGAATACATGATTGTCTTAGTCATCTAGTGCTGCCCACAAGTGGAGGGACTTAACAAAGAGAAATTTATTTCCTTACAGTTAAAAAGACAAACGGAAACCCTGGTGGCATAGAGACTAAATGCTACCGTCACGCCAGCCAAGTGCCGTCGAGTCGGATCCGACTCATGGCGACCCTAGGCTACAGCTATTAACAAAAAAGTTAGCAGTTCAAATACACAGGAGCTCCTTGGAAGCGCCACTGGGGCGGTTCTACTCTGTATAATAGGGTCACGGTAAAGTAGGCTAAAAGTCCAAATTCAAGGCTTTCTTTCTCTGTCAGCCTTCTCATCAATCTTTCCCTGCACTAGAAGCTTCTCTGCACAGAAACCTTGGGTCCAAAGGACACACTTTGCTCCTGGCTCTGCTTTCTTGGTTGTATGAGTTCCCCATGTCTCTCTGCTCGCTTTCTTTTACAACACTGATGTTTGTAGAGCTCAATACCAGTGCCACTGACCCATCTCAGTACTTCATCGTGACAGGATTTACAATGCACAGAGAAATCACATCAGTTAACAGCATGGTAGACAATCATACAAGACTTGGAATCATGACCTAGCCAAGTTGACAGATATTTTGGGGGGACACAGTTTAATCTAGGACAATCATCCTGCTTGAGAGCTTCCCTGAGAGTAAGGAGGAGAACAGTCCAACAGAAGTCATGAATTATATTAAGAGGTGGGGACAGAGGAATGTTTGCCAAGCAGAGTAGGGCATAAAATCAGAAAATGTTAGAGCTGAAATATTTGAGAAACACTCTGTTCCAGCCACATCTGCTCACATATAAAGAAAGTCAGGCCCAGAGAACTGAAACTCATTCCCCTCCACATTCTAAGAACTTGTTAGTACCAGGCAGAGTCCAGACAAGAACTCAGATGACAACTTCACTCTCGGGCTGATGCCGTTTCTTCAGTACACACAGCCTTCTCTTTACTGTGATAAAGGTGTTAACCTTAGCTATACTTATTCCTCCAATATTCTTCCCACGACTGGCTGGCTTTTGGTAAGTGCTGAATAATCTATCAATAAAGGCTGTAGGGATGCAAGCAATTACGCCTGTGTTATCTGTGACCTTTCCAGGGTCTTGCGTATTGGACAGGCCATTGAATGGGCACACCAGATTGAACATCTGTACCAGAAGACTACAGGCAGTGGTGGTTCAGGGGTATAATTCTGCACTTCCACATAGGAGACCTGATTTGATTGAGTACTGATACCTTTTAAGCGTAGCCACCACCCTTCTGTCTGTGGAGACTTATGTATTGCTATGATGCTAAACAGATTTCAGTGGAATTTCCTGACTATGACAAATGAGGAAGAAAGGCCTGGCTATCTACTTCCGGAAATCAACTAGTGAAAATCCTGTGGATCACAGCAGTCCAATTCCATTGGGCATGTATCACCGTGAGGAGGAGGCCGACTTGATGGGAGCCAACAACTCCACCACCACCAGAACATCAGCTTACATTCTATCTGTGTTTTGTAGCTAACTCCATGGTAAACACTGTAATACTGGCTTATATTTTACGTGATTCAACCCAAATGAAAGGCCCTCGTTAAGCAGTGGTCTTGACCTGAAGTGCTCAGGTAGCAAGAGAAAGAAACCTTTACAAGGAACATGCTAGTGAGTATTTGTCATGGATTGAGTTGTGTTCCCCCCAAAAAGTGTGGCAGTTTGGTTGGGCTTTGATTCCAGGTATTGTGTGATGTTCCTCTGTGTTGGGAACCGTGCCCGTATGATGTAAATGAGGGAGGATGGGTGGTAGTTGTGTGGAATTGTGCCTCGGGGCAGCCTCTTGAGATATAAAGGAAAGGGAAGCAAATGGAGATTTGGGGACTTCAGACTACCAAGAAGGCAGTGCCGGGAGCAGAGTATGTCCTCTGGAAAGGACTGGGGTCCCCGTGCCTCAGAAGCTTCCAGTCTAGGGGAAGATTGATGTCATGGATTGAAGTGTCACCCTCCAAAAAATATGTGTAGTAATTTGGCTGGGTCAGGATTCCCTGTGTTCTATGATTGCCCTCAACTTTATGATTTCCTTATGCTGTAAATCCTAACCCTGCCTGTGGTTAGCAGTGAATTATATTAGAGAGGATTAGGGTGGGACTGCAAATCCTTTCCTACGGTCACCTTCCTTTTCCACTGTAAAGGGAGTTTCCCTGGAGTGTGACTTGTACTACATTTTACCCTCTCATCCTGTGGGAGATACAAAGAGAGTGAAGCAAGCAGAAAATTGGGAGCCTCTCATCACCAAGAAAGCATCATTGAGAGCAGAGCATTTCCTTTGGAAATGAGGTATCTGTGCCAAGATGCTGTCATTGAATTTGGACTCAGCTTACTGGACTGTGACAATTTCTCCTATTGAAGGGACTTACAACTTGTGAATTGACTTGTGGTTTACCAGAATTTGACAATAAAATCTCTCTTCATGAAGCCTTCTGCTCACGGTATTTTCCATTAGAGCGATAGCAGGTGATTAAAACAATGGGCGACAAGGACCTTTCCACCAGAGGCAGCAGGGAAAGCTTTCCTCGGGTGCTGACAACCTGAATTTGAACTCTTAATGTACTGAACTCTGCCAAAATAAGATTTCTCTTTTTAAAGCCATTCACTTGTGATGCCTCTGCTATAGGAGCTCTAGATGACTAAGGCAGTTTTCCCCCCTTTGGAAGCTCAGTGTATCAGTTTCGCATACCCTGTTTATGATGCTGCTGTTGGGTGTTGTTGATTCTGACTCATAGCAACCCTATGTACAACAGAACAAAACATTGCGCAATCCAGTGCTATCCTCATAAATCATTGTTAGGTGTGAGCTCATTATTGCAGTCACTGTGGCAGTCCATCTCATTGAGGGTCTTTTTTTTTTTTTTTTGCTGAGCCTCTGGCCTCTATGGTTGCCATGAGTGGGATCTGACTCGATGGCACTTGGCTTGGCTACCTTACCAAGTAGGGACTGATCTTGATTGTTCACAGTGAGACAGCAGTTAATAGGCTGTGTCAGCCATTATGTTTCTGATGGAATTGAGTACAGATACAAGGAATATTTAAGAGACTTCATTTAACTTAGTTTTAAGTTGATCTGAATCCTCCCCAAAGATGCATTCAAGTCCTAACCTCTGGCTGCAAATATGGTCTTATTTAGAAACAACATCTTTGTAGATATAGTTAGTTAACAGGAAGTAATACTAGAGCAGGGTAGGCTCTAATCCAATACGATTAGCATCCTTAAAAGAAGAGACAGAAACATAGAGGGAAGATGGCCCTGTGAAGACGCAGTAGACACTGGAGTTCTGCTACAAAGCAAGGAGTGACAGGCTATAAGAAGCTGGAAGAGGCAAGGAGAAACTTCCCTAGAACCTTCAAAGAGAGCATGGGCCTGCTGGCACCCTGTATCCAGACTGCTAGCCTCCAGAACTGGCAGTGAGTAACTTCCTACTGTAGTAAGCCACTCACTTGGTAGTACATTTTGACAGTAGCCCTAGGAGGCTCATATAGGCAGGGAGCTCCAGAAACAGCAAAACAAGGTTCATAAATAAAAAGCTATACAGCTGGTAGTGGTGTAATCTCATTCACCTTTTGATACCAACAAAGCCTATTGGTCTAATACGTGTATATGTTACACATGGAACATTTTGCTTTTTTAAATAGACTATTTCTTAGCGAAGTTTCAAGTTTACAGAAAAACTATGCAGCAATTACAGAGTTCTTATATACCCTCTTGTACCTGCACGTTGTTTCTCCTATTAACAACTTAGATTTTTGTGGTGTATTTGTTACACCTGGTAAGCCAATATTGATCGATTATTATTATTAACCAAAGTCCACAGTTTTCATTAGGGTTTGTACTTTGTATTGTAATCATTCTGACAAATGCTTAATTAATGTCATTGTGCACTGTTACAGTATCATAGAGAATAGCTTCATTGCCCTAAAGATGCCCTGCGCTCTGTCTATGATTCACCCGTCCGCTTTCCTTTGGATTCCTAGATATCCTTCAAAGGGGAATGAAATGACTGATTTTTCACTCTCTCTATGACTTTGACTTTCCCAGCGTGTCATTTATTTGGAATCCTACAGTATGTGGCTTTTTCAGATAGGCTTCTTAGGCTTAGTAGTATGCATTTAAAGCTCTCTCATGTCTGTCCATGGTTTCATAGCTCATTTCTTTTTACTGCTGGATTAGACTCTGTGGTATGGATGCACCACAGTTTGTGTATCCGTTGTCCTTTGAAGGGTATCTCAGTTGCTTCCCATTTTTTGGCGATTATGAATGAGGCTGTTATAAACATTTGTGTGCATGTTTTTATGTGGGCATGACAAAGGGCATTTCTAACATGGAAAGCATCTTTTTCCCCTGATTAATTTCTGCCATGTAGGGACATTTTCATTAGCTGAGTAGACAGTTTCCTTAAAGCTGTTCTTCTTTTGAAAACTGAATAAGAGTTTCCTTGTTTAGAGGGAATGTAATAGTACTAGTTTGATTAACCGTTACTGAAAAACAACAGCAACAACATTGCCATGAAGTTGATTCTGACTCATGATGATAATTACTCTATAGAACAAAGTGGAGCCATCCCTTAGGGTTTCCAAGGAGCAGCTAGTGGATTTGAACTGCTGACCTTTTTGGTTAGCAAGTATAACACACTGTAGCTCTTAACTAGTATACCACAAGTACTCCAATAATTACTAATGAGTCAACCATCTGCTAATAGGTGTAAGTTATCGTATAATTTATTGACTAAATCAGAACGTGATGAGAATGAATTTTATCAATAATTTTACTGCAACAAAAGCCAAAAGCATGTCCTGATCAAACTGGGATGAAATGTCACATGTAACAACTTTAAACATCTCTTTACTGTGCTGCTCAGGCCTTCTAACTGCTAACTAAGACTGGCTGCCAGCCATCTCATTCTACATGTGGACTTTAAAAAGCACCTTCCAGCTCAACACCAGTTTTATTCATCTTTACAATGCTGTCATTACATCAGACCTTCTGGTGGAGTTGGTACCTTTGTACTTTTCTGTATGTTTTGCTTGCATATTCCTATGCTTTTTATTTTTAACAATATGTAATTAGTTAATTGTGTTTCTAGTAACTTGATGACTGACTTTCCATTAGACTGGCAGCCCCCCCACCAAGAGAAGGGACCTTGTCCCCTTTGTTCCCCACAGTGTTCTCAGCAGCTCACACTGAATGTGCAAACCCACAGAACGCACAAGCAGTATCTGCCAAATGACTGCGTACTACACTTCTGAAAGTGTTTAATGGGTGTTTATTAAGTAAATGGGAGACAACCACAGATACTGAAATAAAACTTGTTACTTCGCCTTTCCTATTATGTCTTTTGTTTATTTTATTCTACATATACAACAAATACATACTGGACATTTAATAAAAATATGGCAATAAGGTGTGTGGTGTGGAAACAAACTTGAATGAGACTACGCTACGAGACGGGGATCCTGCCCTGGGAAGACATATGACCTGATATTAAGAAGGAAGTGAGTTACTTTCAGTAGCAAGTCTCCACTAAAAATGGGAAACAAACTGAATCTAGAAGCCTTCTGTTTTCTAGATAAATCGGACTGAACACATTTCTTCACAGCAATTAAGAATGTTTTCAGGCAGTAATGTCTAGAGCATGCCTACTTCACTTTGTCTGGCCTGCCACACACATTTTACGACACCTCTGGCCCCAGGAGGTAACTGAGGCAGTGGGAGCCAATGGAGATTTTCTGGCAAGAAAGTGAAACAGTCCGAGCAATGCTACCGGAACATCAATCTGCCAACCCTGGAGAAAGGGCACTGGAAAGGAGAGAGACCCGAATGGGGAAAGCATGGCGGCTATAAGGCTACCCTAGAATTTTGCAAAATATTACCACTGGGGCGAAGTAGGCAAAGTGTGCAAGGGATCTCTCTGTATTGTTTTCCATAACTACAAATGAACCTCCATTTATCTCAATGAGAATTTCAATGAAAAGAAAGAGGCTATGACAATTAATGAGAGTCTTGATTAGGTTTGGGGTGGAAGGAGTAGAGTGGATTAAAAATACTCTGCTACCTACAGAGTAATAGGTACCTAGAGTCATAGATAGCACACAGCACACTGCAGCACTGCTTAGAGTTTCATTAAAGACTCCTTTAAACCTATAAAAAGCACAAAAGGGTAACCCAATTTCCTATTCCCAGGACCTAACTGGCCCTTGATGCTGAAGGCTTCTGGAAAAGAGGGCTGTGTTGGCCATGCTTTAACACCTAGCAGGCAGCAGAGGAAAGATAGTGGCCCATGTAGGCTGTCCACATTATAATCCACCAAAAGTTTCTGCCTCTGAGCAAATAATTTATTTTGTAATGATCAGCACAAAGCTGGTTCCCATGAGGCAGATGTTACAGATGTCCCAATGTTCAACCTTTCCAAGCTGCTGTACCATCCTATCATCTCTAATTTCACCTGCTCCCTCTCCCCTCTATACTCTGTCTCCCATCTTTTGTTTCCCTAATTCAATGCAGTGACTCACAGAACTCATGAGCCATAGAAAGAAATTGACTCACACAAGCCCCAAATTTGTGGCTCAGGCATAGGCTTCTCTCAACCCATGTGGCTGCAGGAGCTGATGAACCGAAACTGACAATTCAGACTGCAGGCTGCTAGTTCCTGAGGCTGCAGAAGCTGTAGAGGCCAGTGAATTCCAGAACTGGCAGGTCAGACAGCAGACTTCTGGGGAGGTCAGTTGATCATGAATCAGACATGGAAATCCAGGTACAGAAAGAAAGCCTTGCCAGGGCGCACATAGGTATCTTAGATGCGGGCCATGCCCTAAGGAAGGATGTAATTGAGTAAGGGTAGGGCTTTAATCACACCCTCCTGCAAGGATGCAACCCAAGACATAACTTACACCAAGCCTGCCTCATCAAAGATGTGTCAGGATCCACAGTATGTAAAACAGAGGACAACCACACAGTATTGAGAATCACAATCTAGCCAAGTTGACATGTAACCTCAACCATCACAAGTTTTATATACCTTATTTGTATAGTCCCACTTGATCATTGTGCTTGAGTCACAAAGACCAGGCTACAAGGGCCATATTAAGTAATTCATTGCCCCATAGACTCTCAGTCCCAAGGAAAGAAGGCAGTGCTCTGGATGTTCCCTCTGTGTGTCTGGTTACCATTGTTGATTCTTGAAATTTACCAGAAATCTGCTCCCTGAAAATGCTGGAATGGAGCATGAAAAGGAGAAAATGAATGCCCAGCAATAGGGAAGATGATAGTAGTGAACACATTAAGAGCTCTATACTTGTAAGTCATTTAACTGTCATCATAACCATTCCAAACAGTCATTAATAGCAGCTCCATGTTAAAGATGAGGAAATTTAGGTACAAGGATGTTAAATATCTCACTCAAAGTCATATACCTAGTAACTGGAGGAACGAGGATTTCAACAAAAAACTTGCAGCCTTAACCACAGCATTTTTATCATCTCAAATATGGTTCCAAGAGTTCAACCTTGCATTCTAGGAAATAGTTGTCTTAGTCATCTAGTGCTGCTTTAATAGAAATATCACAAGTTGATAGCTTTACACAGAGAAATTTCATTTTGTCACAGTTCAGAAGACTAAAAGTCTATGTTTAGTCAGCTCCAAGGGAAGGCTTTCCCTGCTGGCTCTAGAGGAAGGTCCTTGTTATCCATCTTACCCTGGACTAGAAGCTTCTTAGGCACAGGGACTCCAGGGTCCTTTCCATAGGACAAGCTTAGTTGCCAGCTCTGCTTTCTTTCTTGACAGTGTGAGGTCCCCAAATCTCTGTGCTAGCTTCTTTCCTTTATATCTCAAGAGACTGCCTCAAGGCACAAAATAATCCTATAAACTGAGTCCTTCCCCAGCAATACAACTGCCACCTATCCTCCTTCATCAACATCATAGAGGCAGGGTGTCATAGATTGAATTGTGTTCCTCAAAAAATGTGTGTAGCAATTTGGCTGGGCCATGATTCTGTAACTGAGAAAGCCATTTTTCCTCTAATAAAAGACAGAACTAGAGTGGGCAGTTATAACTAAGTTTTCAGGACTGATCTTTTGTTTTTGGCTCTAAAATCCCTGGCTTACTTCACCTAGGCTCTGGCAGGAAGTCATGCATTAACTGTCAGGAGCTACGGAGATAATATTTTTGCAGCTTCTACAGCTTCTTTAGGTGCATTAAACAAGTGGGGAGACAAGTGAACAAGTACCAGGTGAGATCAGGCACCATTTTTGAGGCTTCCCCAGGAGAGAGCAGAGAGCATCGAGACCCCAGCTTTTTGATATGCATATTTCACCAGCCTACTCCATGACAGGTGCTCCTCCCAACCACTCTCATTGTTCTCCTGACCCCATGTCAAAACAAGCTTCCCTTTTAAAGATCTCACTGTTGCTTGATGGTTTTGGAGAGGCCTGGAGAATGAACGCACTGTCTGTCCCCTGTGTTGCTGGCAGCACAGAAGAAAACTTTTTGGTCGCTCACCCAAATACCTGTCTTAGGTATTAGCTTTCTGGGGGCAGGTAACCAGAATCTGGAGCCTTGTCCAGTAACAATTCCCTGTATGGTGTGATTGGCCTCCCTTTTGTGATTTTCCTATGCTATAAATCCTAATCTCTGTCTGTTGTTAATAGATAGGATTCTGTCAAAAAAAGATTAGGGTTGGACTGCAACACACTTACTAAGAGAGTTTCCCTGAAGTGTGAGTAGGGAGGGTGTTCCAATACAGTTATTTGTTTACTGGCTAAAAACTTCCTCACAGACAACTATACAGTTAAGCTAGTGAGCTTGCTACCTTGCCACTGTGTGCAATGGCCTTTCCAGAAAAAGAATTCTCAAATTGTTTTGAAGGGTGGACTAGGTGCTGGTGTCGGTGCATAGCTTCCCAGGAGGAGTACTTCGAAGGTGACAGTAGTGAAATTCAGCAGTGAGGCATGTAGCACTTAGAACAATTAAGTTTGCAGGCTTCATTGTCAGACCTTGTTTGTGAGTGTGTGTGTGTCTATGTGTAAAGGATGAGTTGCAAGGAATAAAAAGGGACTGGGAAAGATTGAGATGTGACGGTGACCGAGTCCCAGGCAGCAAAGAAAAAGCCAGAGACATTGGATGTCTGAGAAAAAAAAGAGTGGAGAGTAAAGGAAGGGTGAGGGGGGATAGCAGGTGTGTGGTGGGGCTGGGGCGGAATATGACTCTTCTGCATAAACCATGGATGGATATTTAAAATCCTGTGCTTATCTTAGTCTCAGATTTACATGCAGATATCACAGATAGACTAGCTTATCCACTTTTTTTTGACATTGTGGGACCCAATGAAGAAAACCGTTGAAGCATATAATGCAGTGTTTTCAAGGCCAAAGAAAATGCTGTATATTTAACCTCCTTTTACTCCTAAATAAATTCGCTAATCAATCCAGGAGATGAACCCATGTTTTCTTTTCACAGCCACATCCCACGTAACATGATGACAATTCTCCAGCCCCCAGTAGTAGCTGAGAGTGGAACTGGTTGCATTGTGTGATGTGGTGGTCGCTCACTGCGCACTTCCAGAGACCTCCATGGCTGTGTTAGACGCGGGAAACAAACCACACGGAGCTCCTGCGAACTGCAGGGACTCCCTCTTGCTGAGAGTCATGCCTATCCCTGACCGCCACCTCCGTTCCACTGTCCTTTGTTTCTCCTCTCCCTTGCTGCCTACTCTCTGTGTCATTTATTCTTCAGAGCCACCTGATCCTTGTCTTCATGCTCCCAGGTGCCAGTGCTCTAAGATTTGACCTCAGGAATTGACAACTTTGAGGCTAGGATAGCTTTCCCATCTGCAGCAGAGGCATTTCTAAAAGCAAGGAGAGAACTGGGCTTCTCATATTTTCCTTGCTAGATGTGTTTGTGTCTGCAAAAACCAATTACCGAAGCTCAGCTGTAAGACATGAAATGTACTTAGTCACAGGTAAAGTTCATGAACAGGGTATTAGCTGCAGAATGCGTGCAGTACATCTTTTACAGATGAATGCGAATCCTAGATCTTGCACTTTTTACAAATAAGCCATCACCAGAGAGGTATTGATGGCCCAAACAGAAGCAAGTCTAATGGCCTGGCAGCCTCATTGCTGGTCAGAATAATGAGTTACGGCACTTAGCACTTCATCATCATCAGATTTTTCCCCCCTGCTTGTTTAAAGCATCTGAAGCTCTCATACTTCCTTTGGATCAAGCAGGATTATGGTTTTGCAGGACAAACTCTTCCCTATACGATTTCTGGGTTAGTAATTGAAGCTGTTGCACCAAGAGAAATTGTTAAATAGAGAAAATACAGAGTGCAGATGAAGGCACATACGGATGGCAGCTTGGCTCTACCAGAACTGTTCCTGAGAATGACCATATGTTTCCCTGCAATTTGCCAAAAACCGTTGGGAAACAAGGAACGAAGCCACCAGATTTAGTTGGCCTGTTCATGCCAGATACTTAATTTGGTTACTTACTTATTTATTTGACTGAGAAGGAAATTTGCTCCTGAGTGATTTGTGCTTGCATAGAGAAGATAAACGGGGAGACAACTCAGTGTTACACATCTTCCTAGGTGAAAAGGGGAAGCTTCCTAAGACCCTGGCTCCAAGAGGGATTTCAAAATGGCCTTGAGGTGTTAAACTTTCCAGGCTGTTGGTTTACTCTTCAAACCATGGGATGAAAGCCATTTGAATAAATTACTTAGACTCTTAACTGTACCATGGCTTTTGCTGTGGTTGGTTCTCCTTGGTTTGATCCACAACCGAAGATAAACTGACTGGTCAGGTTGGATGCTGAATACTGCCAGGTGGCACTTGATGAATTCTATAATATTTCCTTATTAGATTCAACTCTTTGTACTTCCTTTTCTTCCTGGAGCCATTATACAGTAAAAACAAATCTGAAGACAGTTTGAAGTTGAAGAAAATAGAATTCCTGGTAGTCCCAAACTTACGACAGGGTTCCCTTCCAATGGGTACTCTGTCACAAATTAATTTGATGTAAGCTGAATACCTCTTTTTTTTGTCTTTGTTATTATTATATATTTTTTAACTTTATTGTATTTGAAGTGAAAGCTTATAGTTCAAGTTAGTTTTTCACTCAAAAATTCATATACAACTTTTTCTTGTGACATCAACTGCAATCCCCTCGATATGTTGGCACTCTTGCCCTTCCCTTTTCTACCTGTGTCCTTTGTGTCCATTGATCCACTTTTCCTGTCCCTTCTTGTGTTTGCTTCTAGGCAGGTGTTGCCCATTTTGTCTCTTATGTTTGTTGAACAAAGAAGCAATTTGCTCACATTGTTTGTTTCAGAGGACTGTCTGAATTTTGGCTGAAAGGTGGTATTATAATATGGCTTTGGTTCTGAGTTAGCAGGATATCCAGAGGC
The DNA here is from genome assembly GCA_028571685.1 of Heterohyrax brucei. NCBI lineage: Eukaryota > Metazoa > Chordata > Mammalia > Hyracoidea > Procaviidae > Heterohyrax > Heterohyrax brucei. The sequence continues at coordinate 74,539,720 of CM053146.1, read as the reverse complement.
CATAGTCTTTGGGGTTCCTTCAGTCACTGCCAGATGAGGTAAGTCTGGCCTTTTTAGTGAATTTGAATTTTGTTTCATATTTTTCTTCTGCTTGGACCAGGACCCTGTACTGTGATTCCTGTCAGAGCAGTCAGTGATGGTAGCTGGACACCATCTAGTTCTTGTGGGCTCAGGTGGGTACAGACTATGGTTCATGCTTTGGGCTAGTATTGTCCCTGTGTCTTTGTTTTTCTTCATTTTACATGCTGGGACCAACAGGTGTATCTTAGATGGCCACTTGCAAGCTTCTAGGATCCCAGACGCTACTCACTGAAGTAGGATGTAGAACATTTTCTTTGTGAACTACATTATGCCAATTAACCTAAATGTCCCCTGAGACCATGGTTCCTAACCCCAGTGACTCAGTCCCTCAGGGTGTTTGGATGTGTCTCACAAGCTTCTGTTACTTTGTCTTGGTCAAGATGTTCTGACTTCCCCTTTGTTGCGTGTTGTCTTACTGGACATAGAACATTTTCTTTATGAACTACATTATGCCAATTAACATAACTGTCCCCTGAGACCATGGTCTCTAGCCCCAGTGACTCAGTCCCTCGAGGTGTTCGGATGTGTCTAGGAAGCTTCTACGACTGTGCCTTGGTTAAGCTGTGCTGATTTCCCCAGTGTTGTGGGTTGTCTGACCCTTCACCAAAGTTAACATTTAACCTATTGTCTAGTTAGTGTTTTTCCTTTCCCTCCTCTCACCCTCTCTGTGTAACCTTTTCTCAAGTTTTTATAATTACCTCATACAATGTTTGTCCTCTTGTGGCTGACTTATTTCACCCAGCATAATGCCCTCCAAATTTATCCATGTTGTGAAATGTTTCACAGATTCATCATTGTTCATTGTCATTGCATATTATTCCATTGTGTGTATGTGCTATAATTTATTTATCTGTTCATCTGTTGATGGGCACTTAGGTTATTTCTATCTTTTTGCTATTATGAATAATGCTGCATTGAACATTGCTGTGCATATGTCTGTTCCTATGATAGTTCTTATTTCTCCAGGATATATTCCTAGGAATGTGATTGTTGAATTACATGGTATTTCTATTTCTAGCTTTTGAAGAAGGTGCCGTATCCTTTTCCATAGTGGTTACACCATTTTACATTCCCACCAGCAGTGTCCCAGTCTCCTTGCAACCTCTTCAATATTTGTTGTTTTTTTGTTTTACTGATTAGTGCCAGTAACATTGTGGTGAAATAGTAATTCACTGTAGTTTTGATTTGCATTTCTCTAATAGTTAATAATTTGAGCATTTCCTAATGCACATGTTAGCTGCCTAAATGTCCTTGTTGGTGAAGTGTCCAATCACATCCGTAATCCATTTTTAAATTATTTGTGTTTTTGTTGTTGAGGAGTTGAAGTACTCTATAGATTTGATAGATTATACCTTTGTAGGATATGTTGTAACCCAATATTTTCCTGCCTGTATGCTTTCTTTTCGTTCTTACAGTGAAGTCTTTCAGTGAGCATAAGTGTTTAATTTTTAGGAGCACCCAGTTATATAGTTTATCTTCTGGTATTTGTGCATTGTTATTACAGTTTGTATTGTATTTATGCCATATATTAGGGCCGCACTGTTTCCCTATTTTTTTCTTCTGTGATTTTATAATTTTGATTTTATATTTAGGTCTTTGATCCATTTTGAGTTAATTTTGGGGTAGAGAGTGAGAATAGTCTTTACTAATGTAAATCCAATTTTGCCAGCACCATTTGTTAAAAAGACTATGTTTTCTTCATTTAAAATATACTGGGCCTTTGTCAAAATCAGGCTACTGTATGTGGATAGATTTACATATGGGTTCTTTCTTCTGTTCCATTAGTCAGTGCATCTGCCATTGCACCAGTACTGGGCTGTTCTGACTACCATGGCCATATAGCCAGTTTTGCGATATGAAAGTGCGAAGCCTTCTACTTTGTTCTTTTCTTCAGTTGTGCTTTGATTGTCTAGGGCCTCTTTCCTTTCCATACAAAATTGGTAACTAGTTTTTCCATCTTATGAAACAATGTTGTCAGTGTTTGAATTGGGACTGCATCACATATGTAGATTGCTTTGAGTAGGAATGATATTTGACAATCCTGAATCTTCCTATTCATGAGCCTGTTATACTTATCCATTTATATAACTCTCTTTTGGCTTCTTGCAGTACTGTTTTGTAGTTTGTTTGTTTTTTTTGTGTATAAAAGTCCTTAAATCTCTGGTTAGATTTCTTCCTAAGGGTCTCATCTTTTTAGAGGCTGTTAATAAATGAGATTGTTTTACTGATTTGCTTTTCAAAGTTGTCTTCACGGGAGTATAGAAATCCAACTGACTTTTGTATGTTGATCTTGTATCCTGCTACTCTGCTGAATCCTTTTATTAGTTCCAGTAGTTTTCTTGTGGCATCTTTGGGGTTCTTTATGTGTAGAGTCATATCAGCTGTGAATAGGAATCATTTTACTACTTCTTTTCCAATTTGGATGCTCTTTCATTTCATTTTCTTGCCGTATGGCTCTAGCCAGTACTTCCAGCACAAGGTTAAAATATGAGTGGTGATAAAAGGAATCCTTGTCTTGTTCCCATTCTCAGGGGGAATGATTTCGGCCTCTCCCCATTGAGAATGATGTTGACTGTTGGTTCTGTATAGGTGTCCTTTTATGTTGAGGAGTTTCCCCTCTATGCCTATGTTATTGAGACTTTTATCTAGAATGAGCGTTTGATTTTGTCAAATGCCATTTCTGCATCAATTGATTTTACCATGTGATTCTTTAATTCTATATATGTGGCAGACTGCATTGATTGATTCTCGAATGCTGAACCATCCTAGCATACTCACTTGATCTTGGTGTGTTAGGTTTTGATATGATGCTAAATTCTATTGGCTAGAATTTTGTTGAGAATTTTTGTATCTATGCTCATGACATACATTGTTCTGTAATTTTCCTTTTTTGCAGTGTCTTTAGCTTTGGTATAAATGTTATGCTGGTTTCATAGAGTGAATTCAGGAATATTCTTTCCTTTTCTATGATTTGAAATAGTTAGTGTAGCATTGGTGTGAGCTCTTCTCTGAATGTTTAGTAGAATTCTCCAGTGAAGCCATCCAGCCTTGGGATTTTTTTGTTGTGAGCTTTTTAAAAAATTATCTCTTCAACCTCTTCTCTTGTTACTGGTCTATTCAGATTTTGTCTTTCATTTTGTGTTGGTTTGGGTAGGTAGCGTGTTTCTAAAAATTTGTCTGTTTATTCTAAGTTCTCAAGTTTGTTGGAGTACAGTTTTTTACAGTTTTATGTTATACTTCTCTGCACTTCCGTTGGGTCTGATGCACTGTTCTCCATCTTCCTATTTGGGTTATTTGCTTTCTCTCTCATTTTCATTTTGTCAGCTTGGTCAGTGGTTTCAGATTTTGTTGATCCTTTCGAAGAACCAAGTTTTGGTGTTTTGTTGATTCTTTTTGTTGTTTTTCTCTTCTTTATTTCTGATCTAATAATTATTATTTCAATTCTTCTGGTGACTGTGTCTTCTGCTGTTCTCTTCCTATCTGTTTGAGTTGTAGGACTAACATTTTTATTTTGACCTGTTCTTCCTTTTTGATATACATATTTATTACTCCAAATATATTTGATCGTCTGTTCCCGCCTTGATTTTGACCCTCTTCTCTCCTTCAGCTCTCATAGCACCATGATATTATAGTTCTTATCAAATCTCTATTACCTTTCTTTTTCTGTCTTCTTCACCATCTCTATTACGTTTCTTTTTCTGTCTTCTTCACTAATTTCCTTCTCAATAAATAAGAGCACGGCCCACCTTTTAGTAACTGCATCTTTGTCATTCTTACTGTAATGTCTCTTACATCATGCCTTCAGTACTATCATCTGCCAATGAATCGTGGTTCTACAGACCCAGTCTTGTCCTTTTCAGGTACTAAGCTTGGATTTTCAGCTATGTGATAGAATTTTCCACTAGATTATCTCAGTTTCACTTCAAATTCAATTTGGGTTAATATAAATGAACCATATTTCCCTCAAAAGTCTAAAGCATTCTTTTCCATTTCCCTCCATCTCTGCTTTTGTTCAGTGGTACTATTGCTCATCTAGTTATCCAGACTTAAAAGATGGATGTCATCTCATCATCACCCTTGAGTTTCACCTAATCAAACAGACTTTTTCAGTTCTTTCTTTTGTGTTTCCCACAATGTTCTCTCCCGTTCCATTCTCTTTTCAGTACCAGCACCCTAGTTAATGCTCTTCTTAGCAAATGTTTGTCTTACAATTAAAGCTACTCTCTGAACTTCATATCTCTTCTTCTGACCCCAATCCCCATGGCTGGCTGCCAAAATGTCATTGATCTAATAAAACACTACTTCCATCATGCTATTACCCTGCTCATAAATCTGAAGAAGCTTCCTATGAGCAAAACCCAAACTCATTAGCCTGGCATTTAATGCCCTTTCTAATCTGACCACAATTTATCTTTCCAGTTCTACATCCTCTACTCCAGAGTTCTTACCTTACCCAAACACTTCCATTTCACTTCTCTATCTACACCATTGTTCTCCTACCATGGGATGATACTCCAGCTCTTCTTCATATGTAACTTATCTTTCAAGACCTAGCTTCCACTCTTATTTCTCTAATCAATATGTTATGACCACATTCCCCAGACATGATCTCCTTCCTCTGAATTCTATAGTAAGGATTGTCTATGTTATCAATTAAGCACTTAGCATTTCCTGCCAATATTTTCATGTGTATATGTATTACTTTCCAAATTATTTTTTTAAAGACACACTGAACATGTGTTACAGTCTTGGCATTATATAGGGAGTTTCATGTCATCATAATCCCTGGGAAATGCAACTGGTTAATGCATTTGGCTGCCATCCGAAAGACTGAAAATTAGAGTACACCCAGAGATGCCACAAAAAAAAAAGTGCTGATGATCTATCTCTGAAAAATCAGTCATTGAATACCCTATGGAGTACAGTTCTACTGTGACACACATGGGCTTACAATAGTCAGATTTGACTTGATCACAACTGGTTTAAATTTTTCTTTTAATGTCATCATATTTTAACAGGTAGGCTTGAAAGGTAGGCTTTTCATCTGAATTTTATTGAGATAAATAATAATGTTATTGAGTCTCTGAAAGGTTAAGTAGATTGGCCAAGTGTGCTGCTAACATAAATCTGTGTGGGAAAACTTTTATCCAAGGAACATCTGATTCTGGTACCTATAGTTACACTACATCCTTTCAGTTGCATGAAGACAAAGACCTCATTTTATGTTTCCTTGTATATTCCATGATATCCAGTATAACTCTTGAATATATTGTGTTCAAGATGTTTTTAATCAAAAGATGTGCTGCCAAAAAACAAACTTTCTGGAATATAAATTACAAAATAAGACCCAACTGCTGTCGATTAGAGTCTGACTCAGTGACCCCAGAGGTCAGACTAGAACTGCCCCATAGAGTTTCCAAGGAGCGCCTGGTGGATTTGAACTGCCGACCTTTTGGTTAGCAGATGTAGTACTTAACCCACTATGCCACTACAGTTTCAAAATTACAAAATAGAAACCTTATCATATTGAAAACAAAATGTTAGTATCAGTAATACAGGCAAAAAAAAAAAAAAAAAAAAAAAAAAACCCAAAACAAAAAAACCCTTATTTTCCTGTTTATATATTTAATTAAAACTTTATTTATTCATTTGTAAGACAGACCAAAACAAAAAATGATTTAAATTTTAAAAGGTTGTAAGGAATATTTCTCAGACTGGGTTCCCTGGAGACAGACTTTTAGATGGAGATTTGCATGTAGGAAGTTTATTACAGAGAGCCCTGGGGATCTCCATTAATGAGGGAGTGAAAGAAACAGAATTGGCCAAAGACAAGCTGAACAGTGACACAGTTATATAAAAAGGCTTCAGCCAAAAACATGATTATATGATCCCACAGGGAGTCTTTTGATGTATGAAAGTTTTTTTTTATTGTGACTGAGTGAAAAAGTACATTTCCATGTAAATTTACATGTGCATCTATATGCAGCTTCCGCTGCTCTCCCTGCCCAGTGACAGCACACTATTCCTCTCTGCTCCATACATGTCTCATCCTCCCAAAAGTCTCCTTTCCCCTCCTCTCCACCCACTCCCCTTACTCCAGCCAGAGGTCAGCAGGATGATATCCTATAGATATACAGAACCATAAAGTGCATCCAATATATGGTTGCTCTGCATCGCCAAGTCCAATCCATTCCTGTCCGAAGAGTGGACCTTCATTATGATTTATGGGCAGGGGCAGCGTCAGGGCCAGGGCCATTCAGTTTATCTGTTTTTTCTCATGACTCACTTTTTTGGATCATATCTAAGAATCCATTTCACTTATACGTGAGTATGTATGTACAATAACTTCCTAAGAGTGGAATTGCTAATTCCCAAGAAATGTGTACCTGTAATTTTGATGTATATTGCCAGATATTGCTCTCCATCGAGGTTATAGCAATCTACACTCCCACCATCAATGTAAGAGAATGCCTGTCCGACTCGACGGCAACTGGCATTTCCTCATACCCTCACAAATGACAGTGCCCTACCGAGTGGTGTCATCTTTGTATATCTAAGAGGTAAAACACTGGTATGTTAGTATAACTTTAACTTGTATATATTTAATTCATTTCTATACCAAATATTTATATGGTTCTCAGTATGTGCCAGGCTATGTTATGACCAGTTTACAGTTACTAACTCTTTTAATAGTTCTAACTACTCTAACAGATGATTATTCTACTGTCCCTAGTTTATGGATGTGAAAACTGAAGCGCACAGAAGTAAACTCTAAGTGAGAACATAAACTAGAAACAGGTGTAATTAGGATTAGAACCAGGATTAGAAAGTTTGGTTGCAGTCTCATATTTCTTATGAGTGAAGTTGAACATTTTTTCTGAGCAGTCTGTCAGGTCTGTCTTTACATTCTTGCTTTGTATTTCTAATAATGCATTTGTGGACTTGTTATTGCTTTTGTTGCTTTATGAGGCTTATCTTTTGACTACTGTCTTTATTTATGGTAGTTCATTTTCTGATTTTTATTGTTGCTAGCGCTAACTATCTCCTAAATTAAATTGTGAATAAGTCTAAAGCCAGTTGAATTCCTCTTCATGCGTAGACAAATTGTTCCTTTTGCCTAGCTGCCCAAAATCATCTTTCCTAATCTTTGAACTCTAATAATTTTATTAAAGCCAAGCCAGCCAAGTGCTGTCAAATTAGAGCTTTGTCTAAATGTGGACCACTTTGGAACTTTCCACAGCAAGACTGCCTTGTTTCTTCCTTATAGAATTATACTATGAAATAACTTTTGTTCTGTTATTCTTGTTTCTTTTTCAGAGACTCTAGTTAAATAAATGTGGAATCTCTCTTGCCTCATTTCCATATGTTCTTTTCTTTTGTTTATTTTACTTGATTCTACATCAGTTGCTTTCTAGTTGCTCACCTTTGAAGAGACTGTGTATTTCTTGGACCAACTATTTGAAAGAAATTTGTTTGAGAGAGGTTAGAGAGATGTTGTTCAAAGGCAATTAAACATTTTGTAGTAGTATCTAATGGCTTTAAATGTAAAATTACTTAGAATTTACATCAGCTATGTTTTTATGTTTTTTTACCCCCTAAAGTTGCTTTCTACTGTAAAGACAGTCTACAATTTGTGAATATCGTTTGTTTTTAAGATTTTCATTTACTTTACCTTCTTTGCTCTTTCAGAAACCCTGATGATATAGTGGTTAAGTGAGATGGCTTGTAACCCAAAGTTTGGCAGTTTGAAACCACCAGACACTGCTTGGAAACTCTATAAGGTAGTTCTACTTTGTCCTATATGGTCTCTATGAGTCGGAATCAACTCAGTGGCAGGGCGTCCCCCGCCCTGCACTTGGGAGTCACATTCAGCCTAGGAAGCTTTGCTAGTATGCCCTCATTCCTGCTTCTTCAGACAAAGCATTTAACTTTCCCATCAGAATTTTCCACCAGCCTTTGAGAGGTGTACTTTGCTGAGACTCAGAACCACAGCATTTTCTCTCTCCTGTTTGTGCGCCTGCTTGCTAAGCCCTGTTACTGGTAGCTCTCCCCTCTACTTGATGTTTGGGAGATGGAACTGTCTTCAAGTTTTGCCAAAAATGGGCTAATGGTATTTCTTCCATTCTTCCTATTCATTTATAATTATTTTCAGAAAGAAAATAAATACTGACTCTATACCAACATTGTTAAAATAAAAGCTTATAAAATTTCTTATGTACCAAGAAAAATGATCTCAAGCGATAAATGAATAAAGGCAACAAATAAGACATTTACAAAATAGGAAATGGAAAGGTCAATAATTTAATAAAATGCAATATTTGACATTGTTATCAAATAAATGTAAAATGAAACTAGATGTATTAGATTAGCTAAATTATAGAAATGCATTATTAAGTGTAACAGTCAGTGATGCCCAAACTGTAGGGAAATAAGATCTCTTCTATATTGATAAACCAATAACTGGGACAAGTTTTCTGGAGGCCATATGGGCAAAATCATTCTAATGCTTTAAAAATATTTGTATCTCTCAAAGAATACAGCAATTCTAGTTACAAGATTTACCCAAGAAAATAGAGATTTTTAAAAAGATTTATGTGCAAGAAAATCATCAAAAATAATGGTTTTGATTAAATAAATTGTTCTGTGCCCGGAATATGGAATAACATCTCAACACTAAAATCAATTGGAATCGACTCAGTGACAACTAGGAACAACAACAAAAGGGAAAAGAGCCCAAAACAAAAACAACAACAAAAAAATTAATACAAGTTTATTAAAGGAAATCTTTAATCAGAAACACTGAGTTGCTGATTTTAAACCTAGGTCTCTAAAGGTGTGTTGAATAAATAAATGTGCTATAAATTTGAAAACAACAAAGAAAAAACAGACTGAATGCTTTAACAAAATGTTTAAAATATAAAGTTATTTTATCTAGTACAAACTACGTTATATATTATAAGACAATTAAAATGTGGTGTGGTTCCAAGTATCAATATTCATACCCATATCTGAAGTCGTATCTAGCTATTTAGTAAAATGACCGTCAAGTTCACAACCCTGTAGGACAGAGCAGACGTGCCCCGTAGGGTTTCCAAGGCTGTAATCTTTTCAGGAGTAGACTGCCACATCTTTCTCCTGTGGAGCAGCTGGTAGATTTGAAACATCGACCTTTCCTTTAGCAACTTAGCTGTGAACCACTGTGCCAGCAGAATTCCTCACACCCGACTATATGTATCTATATAATATAGCTATTTAAAGACTGGAATGAGTGTACAAAGTATTAAGAGTTTTTATACCTATGTGGTAGGATTATACGTGGCTTTAATTTTTGTGTGTTTTCTATATTTTTGAAGTTTTAGCATTTACATATATTATTTTTATAATCTGAAAAAATAAATATTTCTTTTTCTAAAAATGAAATTGATGAAAAGTTCACTGGACTCTAGTTATCTGACACTAAAATCTGGCATCAGTTGAGAAAAGGACTCCTTGTTTCTTTTATGTATCCTCCCTTCTCAGCTGTTCTGGTAGAGGGGTAAATAGTGTATGGTTTTCTTTAGGTGAAGTCATCAAGACTTTGGCAGCTGTCGTTCATCCTGTCATTTGGCCTGTTCTCTCCTGTCAGGAGACGTTTGCTGACTAGTTGCAATGAGGGGTCAAGTAGCTCTCTCTTTTTCCGGGTCCTCTGCTTTCTTCCAGGCACGGGGCACGTAGCCTCGCTTCCCTTTTGGGTTTCTGTGGCTGCTCACTCCCAAGGACTGCTCACAGAACACTTCCCAGAAGAAAAGGATGTTCTTTTTCTTCCTTTTTTTTCACTCACTAGTCTTTCTTTGCTTCGGAGACATAAAAGTTCCTTTGACTGAAAACCTGTCAATTTTGCTTTTCCAACCCCTTCAATGAGTAATTTAACTGTCTCATTAGAGTTTTTATGTGAAGATTTTAGTAGAATTCCTCTGAGTCTTCATTGTCCTTTATTAGTTGGTAAGGAGATACAAGCCTTCATTATAAAGATTCTTAAGAAATTAAAATTGTTTCACTGAAACAATCTCCTTTAAGAACTCCCAAGATTTGTATCAGTGGGACTTCTCTTTGGTTACATTCTTCATGTGTCAGCTTCTGGGGCTCAAATGAAGTGGGCTGGTGCTTTGGTGGATGTTTAATTTGGGGATAGTGGGGAGGTGACAACATCTGAGTACGTGTTTTATATTTATTTGTTGGTTTTGGGGGGGCACTTTTTTGTTTCATTTTGCTTTCAAAGATCTGCTCTTTCCATAAAAGTTTGGACAGTTACATAACCAGTAAAGAAAAAGAACTGTCTAAAAACAAAACAAGAGAAAACGAAAGGAAATCCCTTAAACCATTAATCTCAACTTCTCTCAATGTGATTTGGGTTGAGGTGATGTACAAAGAAAAACCCATAGTTTCGTTGTAAGTACACTACACTCCTTCCTTCTGTTGATTAGTTTATTTTTCCTTTTATTAAGTCTTCTGCTAGATTGAGATTTATAATAAACAAAACACCACCACCACCCCACTCCCAAAGCTGACCAACATGATAAAAGCAAACCTTTCCTTCTCTATGTCTCATAATCAAGGACACAGCCTGGGGAGGAGGGGAAGGGGGTCAAATAGGCACACAGCGTTAGATTCCCTCATCTTACTTTGTCCCTTTCCTGGGGAACTCAGTAATAAGTCTTAAGGATTTGTGCTGCCTTAAATGACTCTTTGAAGCATACACTGTCCACTGGTCGTATCTGGCTCACAGATATGTTTTGCATGGCCTGTACACAGCTAGAAAACCCTGGTGGCATAGTGGATAAGTGCTGTGGCTGCTAACCAAAAAGTCGGCAGTTTGAATTCACCAGGTGCTCCTTGGAAACTAAGGGAGAAATTCTACTCTGTCCTTAAGGTCTCGTGAGTTGATCAACTCAGCAGTGGTGGGTGGGTACACAATTAACAAGTGGTAAATGACACATTAAAATTCAGTTCTCCTGAGTCCCTTGGAACACTGAAAAATTTTGGTTTAGTTGACTCAGATTCCTATATTGTAGCAACTTATTAGGGGTAGAGTAGTAGTAGCTTACTTTTTAAGTCGGGCATGCACTCTCTATTTTGCTACACAACTCAATACCCTTGTTATTTTGTGTCCTGTCTTTTCCCTTGATGCTCATTCCTTTATGTGACTTGGTTTTCTTGCAGCCATTTGAATTTGTGTCCTCTCCCCTAATGCAGAAACTAAGATGTGATTTTAAGGCCATAGTTCTCGAGGTCGAACATATATGAAAATCATCTTGAGAGTTTATTAAAACATAGATGGCTGAGCTCTTCTCAACCCTTGAGTTTTTGATTCAGTAGGTCTCAGGTAGGGGCTGAGAATCTGCATGTTTAACAAGTTGCTAGGCCATGTAGATACTACTGGTCCAAAGACCATACTTTGAGTTCTCTCAGGAGGGTATCTATCATCCGTCCATCCATCGATATCCTCCATTCATTCAGCTGTGCCCCCAGCATTTACCGTGAAGCACTTTGCTCTATGTTAAAGACTCAGTAGTGATCAAACATATACAGTTCTTGTCTTGGCTATCAGGTGAAATCATGTGATTTTATTTGTTTTGTATACAGATGTATAATTACAGCTGTGACAGCTGTGAAGGAGATTCAGGCAGGGCTGATTGAGGAATGACACTCCACAAGGCTGTCAACAATAAGTAGGACTTGGTTAGGTAGACTAGGGAGGAGAAAGATAACTTTCTAGGTCATGGGAAGAACGTGTGTAACTAAGAAACACAGCCTCCCTGATGTCAATGAACACATCTCCGATGGGGTTTTCAAAAACTGTGGGAGAGATATCAGGCCAGGGTGCTTCCCAGCTGTCGTGCCAGGGAGCAGGAGCCTATTTTGATGACTTTCAAGGCTGATTGGTTCCCAAACTGCGGAATATGGAGCCAAGAGGGAAGGAACCATCAGTAGTGGTGGTTGGATTTTTCAGTCCTGATGAAGTGGGCTACACAGGGAAGCTGCGACAAAAGTTATTTTTAAATACTCCCATTCTGGGGAAAATCCCAGTGGCACATTGGCAGCTCATTCTAATTTCTCCGCACTTCAGTTTCCTGGGCATCTGAGCATTGAAAGGAAGTACACACTGCAAGATTAGGTCACTAAAAATTCAGGCTCAGTTAAACACTGCTTCTGCCCTGGCCTGTAAGTCCAAGCCAAGTTCTGCAGCCTCCTCAACACTTTCAATCTCATCTCTTCTCTCTCATCTGTGAGCTTTCCTTTTGCACCATCTGAAATCATTTCTTTGGCTCATAACTTATTTTCTCCTCACTCTCTGGTGTCTGCATATAAAAAGCATTTGTTCTCCTTGGCCTTGGTTTTTACTTTTCTCTTCTTAAGCACCATCCTGTACAGGACCCTGTCTTCTAAATGCATTGCACATGTAGACAGGCTGTCTCCAACTCGCAGGCAGCCCCAAGACTGCTAAGAATGAGGCACACACACCCACTGGCATCAGCAATTCCATGCACGTTTCATTCATCCATGATTGAGCCTGACACATGAGATGCTTGCACAGTGTTGGCAAAGTGAAAGGCATTATTATTACTTACAGAAAGCAAATAGTAGATAATAAGAGATTCTCATGGGGGAACTGCCTAGCCTTCCTCAAGTTACAAGCTCATTCTTATGCCCCTGGACCAGCATGCTCTGATTCAGGTCAAATGCTATGTTCAACACTCTGCTGCCTCTGGCTACTGCCAGGCTACCTGGGGGATTTACATGATTGTGCAAACTTCTGCTTTGCTGCTGGGTGTTGCTTGGCTTTGTCTCACCAGCAGAAAGACCTGTACATAGGATTTCCCAGGAGTCTGACACAAGGCCCTTCTTGACCTCTGCCACTGGCCTCCGCTATACTACCCAGGCCCGGGCGACTCTCTGTCTTGGTGTCATGCCTACCAGACCCACACTGGCGGGCCCACTACACCATTGTGGGGTGGGGTGGGGTGGGGTGGGGGTGTTGCATGGGGCACTCTCAAGCCTCTGCCCTGCAAAGAGTTAATAGCTCTTTAACAGTAAGCAAACCTGCATGGAGTTGCCCAATTTTGTCTCTCTTTCCAAGGTCCAACAGGTCCATTACCTCTCCATCTTCAGTGTTACAGCTCTCTCTTCTGGGTCTAGGAAGTTATCATTGCAGAGACTCTGTTCCAGACTCATCTGGATGACAGTAAGGTCCCCTTGAACCTCTGTGGCATGGGCCCCTGTATTTACCTAGCAAGACAGCACAACTGACCAACGCCTAGCTGAACCCCAAGGGGCTCAGTTCTACTGGGCGGATTTTCAACCCACTGTTTGTGTAATAAAATTGACCAACCCGTTGCAAGATTATGGTCCAGCCAATCATTTTGTGTGAGTTACAAAACTGTGATAACAAAGGCCATCTAATGGTGATTCGTTGTACCACAAATCTATAAATAAGAATATCCCCTTTAAAATTGTTTTTATTTCTTCTTGAACTTTTTCATCTTTTTTTCCTATTTGCGTGTATACTTAAATTCATTTGTACATAACAGTATCCAGTTCACACCTCAGAGATTGTACTTTTTAGTGCTTAGTGTTTTAGACATTCACAACCACTCTTGGCTATGTTTAAAGCTGATAAATTGTTTTCTGACCTTTGATTATTCCTTATAGATGACTTATGATATCTTTTGTACTAAGTATGGTCGGACCCAACTCGACGGCACTTGGCTGGCTATGGTCCCCTTTAGTTCTGAAATATGGTTGCATGGAACTTGCTGCTCTTCCATATAAACTTTGATTGAATTCCCAGCTTTTAATAAATTAATTTCGGGTATTTTCATAGCATCATCAAAAAAAAAGAATGCTTTTCACTGTAAATTTTATGTCTTCATTTTTATCTCACAAATGAATTATATCAATGCTACTAGCCACTTCATTTTTTCTAATTTTATTCTAGAGTCCTAAAGTGTGTATGTAAAGTTGTGCCCTTCACTAAAACTGTATCTTGCACACCGACTATAATTTTTAATTTTGCAGGAGGCTTTTGTCCCTGTCCAGGTTTTTTCCGAGGCAGTTGGAATGCTCATGGCATCTATCCGGTCCGCAGAAAGCATAGCAGAGCTTTAAAGAACTTTTTTCTTACATTTCTTTTGGGACCATATGTGATTTACAAATGTGATCTTGGCCTTTCCCATTTCATATTGCATAGTTTCATTTCTATTTCAATATAGATCTCTTCCAATATCTTACTGATAATTCAAAACTTTCCCCAGGGTTAAGCTTCCTGGGACCTTCTTTTTCTAATATGCATTAAACCAAACCCATTGCCTTTGAGCCAATTCCCCCTCACAGGGACCCTGCAGGATGGAGCAGAATTGTGCCATCAAGTTCCCAAGGGTGCAGTCTTCACGGAAGCAGTCGGCCACGTATTTCTCCAGAGGAGTGGCTGATGATTTTGAACAGTTGACCTTTAAGTTTGCAGCTGAGCATTTTAACTACTGAGTTATGAGGCTTCTCTAATAGGAGATGAGAATCTCTGTTCCCTGACCCCTTGTATCCAGTGCAGTGGGGACTCTCATTCAGTATACAAAATGCTTATTTTTACTGGTAAAAACTGTTCAGTGGCTGTCATAGACTGAATAATGGCTCCCCAAAGATATCTTTGTCCAAATACCTGGGATTTGTGCATATATGTTACTTTCCATGGCAAAGAGGGATAAAGTAAGGTTGCAGATGGAATAAAATTGCTAATCAGATGATCTTGTGTGGGGAGTATATCCTGAATTATCCCAGTGGGCCCAATATAATCATGTGTCCTTAAACATGGAAGATGGAGGCATATAATGGGTCAGAAGGATGCCATGTGAGAAAGACTCAACCCATAGCTGTTGACTTTGAAGATGGACTAAGGGAGCCATGAGCCAAAGAATGCTGGCAGCCTCTCAAAACTGGAAAGGCAAGGCGATCAAACTGCTCCTCCCTTAGATCCTCCAGAAAAAAAAATCCCTAACTGCTGATGCCTTAGTTTTGCTCAGTGAGCCCTGTGTCAGGCTTCTATCCTACAGAATTGCTGGATGATAATTTGCGTTGTTCTCAAACTGCTAAATTTATGGAATTTTGTTATGACAATAGCAGGAAATTGATATACAGGCTGCAGAATAGGCTGAGGAGTTAACTGTGAATAAGATAAACTCTAGTTTCTCTAGAAACCTAAGTGATTACTCCTTTATTCATTTTATAAATTAAGTTTGAATAAAGATGGAAAAAATTCACTACAAATATTGAGGAAACCCTGATGTCGTGGTGGTTAAGTGATGTAACTGCTAACCCAAAAGTTGGCAGTTTGAATCCATCTGGTGCTCCTTGGAAACACTGTCCTATAGGGTTGCTATGAGTAGGAATTGACAGGATGGAAATGGGCTTGGGTTTGGATATTTTTTATGGGCACTGGCGATTCTCATGGAAAACCTGGTGGTATAGTTGGGACACATTCCCATCTGTCTTTTAATGTGGAAGACTGAAACTAGAGTGATTTTCTTCTTTTGAACATAATGTTTCTTTACACCTAATGATCTGATTTCCCCTCCCTCTCAGCCTTGGAAAAATAATAATAGAATTCTATCATCACCTAATCAGATAATAGAAACCCACTGCCCACTAACATAGGGAGTAAAACTCACCCTTGAAATTAAAAAAATAAATCAGGATATGGCTAGGTGTGGATCTTGTTACACAAGGTTGAGCTACTGTTGTAGGTTTTATTTGGTATCAGGTATAACGTGTGACTCTCAAAATGACTTTGAGATACGAGTTATTATCCACACTTCAGCTAGCAACTAAAAGGTCAGCAGTTTGAATCCATCAGCTACTCCTTGAAAATCCTAAGGGGCATTTCTACTTAGTTCTATAGGGTTTCTGTGAGATGGAATTAACTTAACAATGGGTTTGCTTTGGTTTTAAACTCGAAGTTTAGAAATTTTTTCTCCAAGCTAATCAGTTTTGAATGTATGTCTGCTGACTCAAAGTGATTAATTCTTCACCATCGAGGTTATTGCTCTCATTGCTTTGCTTCATTTCCCCCGGATTTTCCTTGGCTACTGTCCTCACGTGTTGACTCTGCAGTCTTGGGTTTTCCGTGAATAGTATCTACTATGCCTAGACCTTACCATATTATCCTTTTCTCTCACTTTCTGCTTTTTACATCTTTGATTCCATTTTTCAAATATTAATTCTTCTCTTTATCACTTTCAGTGTAGATTTTAATATGCTATTGTACTTATTGGAAACCCTGGTGGTGTAGGGGTTAAGTGTTGTGGCTTGTAACTAAAAGACCAGCAGTTCAAATCCATCAGGTGCTCCTTGAAAACCCTATTGGGCAGTTTTACTCTATCCTGTCGGGTCACTAGTAGTTGGAACCGACTTGATGGCAGTGGATTTCTTGGTTTTTGTGTTTATAGGGCCCTCCCTGATGGCATGGTGGTTAAATGCTCAGCTGCTAACCAAAAGGTCAGCAGCTGGAATCCACCATCCTATCCTTGGAAACCCTATGGAGCAGTTCCTATAGGGTAGCTATGAGGTGGAATGAACTCAACAGCAAGGGGTTGTTTGGGGTATTGTTCTTATGAGGAGCCCTGATGGTGCAACAGTTAAGGGCTAAGCTGCTGATGGAAAGGTTAGTGTCTTGATCCTGCCAGCAATTCCATCAGAGAGAGACCTGACAATCTTCTTCAGTAAAGATTGTAGCCTAGGAACCCCTATGGAGCAGTTCTGTCCTACTACATGGGGTCACTCTGAGTTGAAATAGATTTAAAGGCACCTAAAAAGCTTATTTTATTTGTAGTTTTCTTGTCTTTTTAAAATTTTACCATGGTTCTTTTAAATAATTCTCTGTGTTAGCTTGTTGCCTTTTTTCACCCCTTGGTTTTATGAGGTTCGACAATTAAGTCCGTGAAGTTCATTTGTTCTAAGTGCTACATACCTCATTGCTGAATATCACCATGGTCACCTTCAGTGGCCACCTTCAGTGCATAGCTTCCCCTGTGGGAAGCACAGTGGCAAGTCCACGAACCTATTATATAGTTGTGTGTGAGGTAAAAAAACAGCTGTATTGGAACACCCTCCCTACTCACCTGATCTGGCCCCCAGTGACTTTTTCAATTTACCTGAAGACAAAGGAAATGTTGAGAAGAATACATTTTGATGACATTGAGGACATCAAGGGGAGTAGGATGACAACTCTGATGGTCATTCCCGAAAAAGAGTTCCAAAATTGCTTTGAAAAGTGTACTAGGTGCTGGCATCAGTGCATCGCTTCCCAAGAGGATTACTTCGAAGGTGACCATGGTGACATTCAGCAATGAGGTACATAGCACTTTTTTAGCATGAGCTCATGAACTTAATGGGCAGACATCCTATACATAAATGTAGGAAAAGACAAAAGAAATGTTTTCGAATTTCTTCTTGTTTGATAGATTCCCCTTCCACCTTCAAATCCACAGAATTTTTTCACTTCTTTTGAGTTTTATGTCCCTCAAAAGATAGATTGCTTTATCAGATAGGTGCTGAGAACTAATGGTTCCTTTACCTTACAGCTGGAAATGGAGAGTGTCTTCCCGGCAGATCTTGACCTGGAGGATCTATCCCATTCTGATTCCAATAAACATGACCTAGTCCAGCTCTCTTGGACTGTGGAAGGGTGTTTACTGTTTTCTGTTCTTGTGATTTAATTGAGGGTAATTAGTCCTTTCACATTAGAAGCTGTCTGAAGTTTTTCTGTATTCAAAAGTAGAACATGAAAAATACAGTCTGTACAGTATATTGTTCCCTGGACCTTCCTGTCAACATTTCTTCTTGGAGACAGCTTCACATGTTACATGACTGTCCACCATCCACTTTCACAAATGCCTCATTTCCATAAGTATATGGAAAAAGAGATGCTGAAGGTAAGAGATTTCTATAAATGTGTGTCTTATGTTTGTGTGCATGGTGCATGCTCTGCTTTCTGTTTTTCCTAGGACTATCATTCAGGTAAGGGTTCACAGAGAGCAAAGGGAGTAGATGGAAGTCAGTCTTTATCTTTCCAGCCATCCATCCATCTGCCCGTCCATCCATCCATCTACCCGTCCATCCATCCATCTGCCCGTCCATCCATCCATCTGCCCGTCCATCCATCCATCTGCCCGTCCATCTGTCCATCCACCCACCTACCCACACATCCGCCACAGTTATCTAGTGCTTCTATCACAGAAATACCACAAGTGAATGTCTATGACAAACAAAAGTTATCTCTCACAAATTAGGAGCTTAGAGTCTAAATTCAGGGTACCAGATACCAGAGAAGACTTCTTCTCTCTGTTGCTTCTGGGAGAAGGTCCTTGTCACCAATTTTCCCCTGGTCTAGGAGTTTCTCAGCATAGGGACTCTGGATCCAAAGGATGTGATCTGATCAGGTGCTTCTGTCTTGCTGGGATAGGTCCCTATCTCTCTGCTGGCTTCTCTGTCCTTTTATCGCTTGTGAGGTAAAGGATGATGCAGGCCACACCCCAAAGAAACTCCCCTTGCATTGGGTAAGGCCTATGGCCTGAGTAAGAATGTTGCATTCTACTCTAATCATCTTTAACACGATGTAATCTTGTCTCAGAAACCCTGGTGGCATAGTGGCTAAGTGCTATGGTTGCTAACCAAAAACGCAGGCAGTTTGACTCCACCAGGCATTCCTTGGAAAGTCTAGGGGGCAGTTCTATTCTGACCTATAGGGTTGCTATGGAATCAACTCAGCATCAGTGGGTTTGTTTGTTTTTTTTTAATTTTGCCTCATTAGCCACGGGCAGGATTAGGATTTAGAACACAAAGAAAAATTCATTACATCACAAAATGTTGGACAGTTACACAGCACTGGGAATCATGGCCCAGCCAAACTCACACACATTTTGGGGGAACACAATTAAATCCAGAACTCTGTCTATCTATCTGCCTATATCTGTGTCTCTCTCTCTCCCGCGTGACCCTGCTCTTCTCTCTCACACAGTGACACATTTGCTTGTCACTGTCATTTTCACCACCTGTTCTCATCTGAGCTTTCTCTAGTGGACCTTCCCTTCTGAGTCTGCCAAATTGTTGATAAATACTTCTAATTTCCAGTGCTGTGAGGGCTTTGTAACTCATTATATCTTTGCATTGCTATTGTAACCAGAAAGTTGAGAAGAGTGAACTGGCATCATTTTCTTAACCCAGAAGTCAGCTCTGCAAAGATCTCATCGTTGAGTACTTGCATCTTGTTTTTCTGCCTTATGGGAGTTTTTCTGCATGCCACCTTTCCATCTCTAGCCACTTTCTCTATTCTCCTTTACTTTCACCTCCTTTTTCTCTCTCTGAAGCCCATCTAGGCTGCATGACCCCATAGCACCATCGGACAGCTGTCTCTGTTACCGCTTGTGATTCACTGTGACCCTTGACTCCTAGACCTTGAGCAGTTTGCTTATATTTGGATACGTATGAAGTTCCTTTTCCAAGAGGCCTTGTTGAGCTCTTTTCTCCATATAGAACCTGATTTTCCTCACTAGAGGTTGCACTCAGGTGATTTATTGAATCTCAACTGTAATACGTCTTTGATTCCCTTGTATGCACTGAGAACCTTCTGTGTCCCTAAATGAAAAGCACTTGGCAGGTAGTTCACCTTATCTTTCTTTGCCACAGTTCTATTTCATGCTTATGTCAAGAAAAACAACTCCTAAATTGTCTGCTACTTTTACATATTTCTCAAGTCACAGAATTATTGATCCTTAGGGTTTAAAAGAGTCTTAAAGTTAACTTGTTATATATAATTACATGAGAATTGCCTGATATAAAATTATATAAAGTCCTCATATGAAACTATATATATATGACCTTGTGAATCTGTGTGTGTGTGCATGCACGTTCAGGTGTGTGGCTGTCAAGGGTATACACCACACTGTTAACACGGTCAGCTCAGGATGGTAGAATTATTGGTGCTTTTTATCTTCTTTCATACACTTTTCCACATTTTTCCAAGTTTTCTATCATACCCAATACTAGATGATAAGAGGTAGTGGAGAATTGCTTTCAAAATTTTGAGGGTAAAATTTTCAGCTTAGAATAGAGTTCAATATCAGTTCAATCACTTGTCAGTAGCAAGTGAGACTAAAGACACGTGTAGACATGAAACTACTGAAAACTTTAGCTCCAGTTTGCTTTTTTTTTAGGAAGCTCCATGAAGCTATCTATGATACAATAAGGAAATTAATTAAGGCGGCAGAGGACACAAGATCTAGAAACAAAAAACCCAAACCAAGGTATTTGCAGAAATTTTTAGGCAAACAAATATGTAACAGGCAAAAGAGCCACTTCTTTTGAAAGGAGCAGAGGCAGAGAGAATAAGAGTGAGAGAGAGAGAGGGCGCGAGAAACCAATCCCCACCTCCACCCCCCCACACCCCTGCTTTTGGGAGGAAATAAGAAACCAGCTTAGATATGTTCCTCAATATGAGTTTCAACAGATAGTATTCTTTCATTCAGCAGTTGCTTATGAAGAAGTTATTACGTGCTGTTGGGGAAACCGTGGTGGTGTAGTGGTTAAGTGCCATAGCTGCTAACCAAGATGTTGGCGGTTTGAATCCACCAGGATCTCCTTAGAAAC
Source organism: Heterohyrax brucei (assembly GCA_028571685.1). NCBI lineage: Eukaryota > Metazoa > Chordata > Mammalia > Hyracoidea > Procaviidae > Heterohyrax > Heterohyrax brucei. The sequence continues at coordinate 74,518,966 of CM053146.1, read as the reverse complement.
TATAGGGCAGTTCTACTGTGTCCCGTAGGGTCACAGTGAGTCAGAACCACCTCAATAGCAGTGGGTTGGGTTTAGGTTTGGCGTGTGCTGTTACTTTGCTAAGTTCTGGGGCACAGTAGAGAACACCAACAACAAATTTCTTTCCATGGAGAATGAGAAGACAATGCCTATTGTCTCCTTTAGTGTTTTCAGTACCCTATTTTATAAAAGAGGCATTCTCCCCATTTAATACACACGGAAGTCAAGTTCAGAAAGTCTACATAACTTACTCAAGGTTACCAATTAGCAAGTGCCAGGGCCAGGAATTAACTACAGATTTAAAGCTCAGGCTTTGTTTTCTCTGCCCAAAGTAAATCTTTTACTGGGGGTGGTGGTAATTTTTGCTAAGAAATTCGCTTTCTTAGAATTGTATACTTAGCAAAAATGGGGAGCAAAATAATTTTTAAAATTCTCCTGGCTGGCTGTTTTGTGGATGATGCTTCTGGATACATTTCCACCTGAACGTCTGTGACAATACTCCAGTGTACAGATGAACGCTCAGCAGACGACACTGCAATCCGCCCCCCTGAATTCTCGCTGCACAGCCCAAACTGTGTGCTCAGCATAACAGCAAATTGAAAATAAACTTGTAAACCATTGTCAGTGATGTAGCTCAAATACTTTATGTGCTGAAATGTCTTTAAAGCTGTTTTTCATTACAGTGTGCCCTTTCTCAATGGGAAGAATTCATTTTCTCCTCCCTAAGTGTGCTCAGTGAGGGAAAAGCAGATCTTAAAAGGAAGACATAGGCCTGATTTCCTGGTGCTGTGCGTGAAATGCATCACATTGTCCGACCTGGGAATCATTCTCTGCCTTTCTCTCTTCCCTCCACCCTATTTCCAACCTCCTACCCCCAACTGCTTTCCCCGTAGACTGTCAGTCTCTTCCTCAGGGAACTCAAACTGCCTTTTCCAGCAAAGAGGTATTTGCTCGAGGAGTGGGGGACAGGTGTCTATCCAGTCTACAGGCTCTCTAATGTTAGGTTTGATAAAACCAAACCAAATCTTTTGCCATCAAGTCAATTCTGACTCATAGTGACCCTATGGGACAGAGTAGAACTGCTGCAGAAAGCATGCAAGGAGCACCTGGTGGATCTGAATTGCTGACCTTCTGGTTAGCAAATGTAGCTCTTCACTGCTACACCACCAGGGTTTCCTTAGACTTGATAGAGGACCCTAAACCAAGCTCAGCCTTGGATGCATTATGACTACAGGCTTCCATTGACACCTGGACTAACCAACTCATAGCTTCCCCTGTGTGTCACAGTAGAATTCTGTTTGTAGAGTTTTCAAAAGCAGATAACCAGGCCTTTCTTCCAACGAGCTTTTGGGAGAGGTCAAATCACCAACCTTTTGTTTAGTAGCAGAACACTTCAACGTTTGTGCCTGAACAAGACTACTTGTGTCTAACCCCAGCTCCATCTCTAATTATCTCTGGACCTTGGACAAGCAACTTCATCTCTCTGTGCCTTGGTTTTCCTCATCTATAAAGAAGGAGTGATAATAATAGCCCTTTATTTTCAATGAGAATTAAAGAAACCTTGGTGGCATAGTGGTTAAGTGCTATGGCTGCTAACTGTAAGGTCTGCAGTTCAAAGCTACCAGGTGCTCCTTGGAAACTCTGTGGGAAGTTCTACTCGGTCTTATAAGGCTGCTATAAGCCAGAATGGACTCACAGCAATGTGTTTGTTTTTTTTGTTTTTGTTTTTTAAGGGAGTTAACAGACATAACATGGCCTGGCCAGTAGTAAGAGTGATTTGGGAACTTGGGGATATGATTCCTCACCAACATTCTTCTCACCATGCCTTCCCAACCTAAAAATAATTTGCCCCAGGATTTCAAGAAAAAGATTCCTATGAGTGGGGATGATCTGTCTACATGCAATTGACACTGGACTAAAATAACAGTTTTCGTTCCCAATTTGTTCTCTCAGACAACAGGAAAAGCAGTTTGCTCAGAGGAATTACATCTGTAGATTTCCTCTCCTTGTGTTAAACCTGTAGACACTGACACACTTTTTATTGTAGGAAAGGGAGCGCTGTTTTCTTTCTACAGCTGTTCTTCCCCCAGCTTGTAGCTGCTTTGCTACAATGTCTGCTAACCAGGAACACAGGTTTGGAGGATGTGTCCACTAGGCACATATGAGGGACTGTCAATTAAGTTCTCGAACTAATCCTAGAAAAAGTACTGTGTATCTCATTGCTGAAAACCCCTGTGGTCGCCTGTGCTGTGCTCCTCTTGGGAAGCTCTGCACTGACACCAGTGTCTAGTCCACCCTTCAAAGAAATTTTGGAACTCTTTTTCTGGAATGGCCATCAGAGTTGTTGTCCTGTTACTGTTGATGTCCTGGATGTCATTAAAATGTCTTCCTTTCAGTATTTCTTTTATCTTTAGGTTAAGAAAAAAGTCACTGGGGGCCAGATCAGGGGAGTAGGGAGGGCATACCAATACAGTTACTTGTTTACTGACTAAAAACTCCCTCACTGACAATTACACAATTAAGCTTATGAACTTGCTACCATGCCACTGTGCACAATAGCCATTCCAAAAAGAGTTCCATGTTGCTTTGAAGGGTGGACTAGGCACTGGCATCAGTGCATAGCTTTGAAGGGGAGTACTTTGAAGGTGATTGCAGTGATATTCAGCAATGATGTATGTAGCATTTAAAACAACTAAGTTTGTGAACTTAATTGTCAGACTTCATAGGTTTCAAGGATGCTTGTGAGAATTTAATTGGCAACTTTCTCAAATTTTTATATTGTTAAGGAGTTTGTAATAGCCAAATCAGATTTTACACAATAAAAGACTTTCTCTTAACCCAGAAAATATAAATAACTAGTATTCATCATTAACTATATGGGTTACTGTGTTCTCACAATCTTGAATACACAAACTGATTTATCTATTTAGCAAACTTCATCTGCTTCCAGACTAAGCCCAAGTCCCCTGTAGACCCCCTAATGAGGAATTAAGAAGGCAAACCTGTGCCCAGTCTCCTACTAATGTTCAAAGACTTAGAACACCAAGGCCAACACAACCCGAGATGGAAAAGAAAGCCTGCCCTGTCTTTAAAAACTGGGACTACTTTAGGCTCCATCCCAGACCTTCCTCTGTCTCCCTCCACTTCTCATTCCTCTATTCCCTTCTGCTCACTTGGCACACTCCCAAGAAATGCAATCACATCTCTGGCTCCAAAAACCATCTCTGCATTTGTAGTTACCTGTGGGAGGAGTAGTCTCTACTTTCTTCTTTCTCCTCTCCAACCAAGAGAAATATCCATCTCATGATGGATCCCTTTCAAAAATTGCAGAATCAGTGCACGTGGTTGTTGCTGCTTTTTCCTGGACTTTCTTCCTTCTGTTTACTAAGTTGCTGTTATTTTCTTAATTTCTCTTTCTCCCACATAGCCAGCCAAGTGCCGTCAAGTCAGATCCACCTCATGCAGCTGAGTTATATGTATTTTCTACTGGTGTTTCTGCACCCCAGTGGATAGAATGGATGTTCTCTAGCTGTATTTTGCATGAAGCAAATTGGGATCTTCTAGTTTTGAAAAACAAGATTGCAGTGAACCTCTGTTATTTTCTGTCTCCTAGTACCCACTCACCCTTTCCTGGAAAGAGTTACTCAGTTCATCTACAGAAACTACATTCTTCTCTACCATAATTCATATTCTTTGAGTGAACATTCATCCCATGGAGCATGTGATTCAGTCCTGGTCAATCAGAGCACTGCATTGCTCTGGCCACTGTTTTTTTCTGCCATCAGAAACCAAAGAGAATTTTTTTCTGATTAGGCAAATATTCTTTTCCACTCTTGTGAACTGTAAGAATGTGATGCTGAAACACTTAAGCTGAAATAGGAAGTGTTTTCCCCTCATTTATTTTCTGAAAAAGTTTATATATGATTGGAGTTAATTTTCCTTTAAATATTTGATAGAACTCATCAGTAAAGCTATCTGGACCTGAGTTTTCTTTGTGGGTAGACTTAAAATTATTAATGAGATTTCCTTACTTTTTATTGGCCTATTCAGAATATATATTCTTTTTGAGTCCGTTTGGCTAATTTGCAACTTTGGGGGAATTTGATTCATCTAAATGCAATGTTTTGTTCGTTGGCATAGATTTTTCATAATATTCCCTTACAATCATTTTTAATTTCTCAAGTTCCCTCTTTTATCCTTGAATTTAGTAATTTGTGTCTTCCCCTTTTTATTTTCATTAGTATATATAAAGATTTATTAATATTGTTGATCTTTTCAAAGAACCTGTCTTTGCCCCCTGGTGCTGCTATCACAGAAGGACCACAAGTGGATGGTTTGAACAAAGAGAGATTTATTGTCTCAGAGAAAAGCGAAACCAGAGGCTGAAAAACCCCAGGGTGAGCCAGCCAGGGTGAGGGGTAGTTAAAGATCAAGGGCTTGAGAGGCATTGTTTCAGATCACCCCCACCTCGCAGGCAAAGGCCTGACCTCCACATTCTACAAGCCCCAGGCAGGTGCACTAAGGTGGGGTCCTTGGAGGCCCCACTATAGGCAACGAATGACTCCCGTTGTCCTGATATTTGGACTCTAACCACTGATAAAAGAATTAAACAGGAGGCCCGGAAGGACAGTGAAGTCACTTGTATTTGAACCTTCTTCTTTCAGATTGTTGGCTAGATGACATCTAACACCACTTTGATTTCCCTGATGGCCAGTGATGGCCTGCAAAGTTGTGAAGCAGACAACCTTCACCCAGTTCACTTCTACCCGGTTGACACCCACATGCCCCCAGCTGCCCACATTGTTCCCTGCAATTGCATGTGGCCTCTCCCTTTAAATCCTACCACCTTGCCTGACAACTTTGGACAGCCTATGAGGACAAAAATGCTACCTGTCTCCCATGCTGCCAGTGGCACAGAAGTGAAATCTGTCTCAGTGGTTGGCTTTTTGCTGTAGGTAGCTGAACTCTAGGGCTTTTCCAGAAACAAAAGTAGGCTAAATGTCCAAATTCAGGGCATCAGCTTCAGGGGAGGGCTTTTTCTGTCTGCTCTGGAGGAAGGTCCTTGTCATTAATCTTCCCCTGGGCTGGAAGCTTCTGAGGTATAGGGATCCTGGGTCTGAGAATGCTCTCTGCTCTAGGTGCTTCTCTTCTGGGAGCATGAGATCCCCAGCTCTTTGTGAGCTTCCCTTCCCTTTATATTCAAGAGATTGCCTCAGGGCGCCAGACCATCCTACACACTGAGCCATGCCTCACCAGCACAACTGCCACCTGTCCTCCTTCCTTAGCATTATAGACAGGATTTTCAACGTATAGGAACACCATGCAATACGGGGAACCGTGGCCTAACCTGCTACACACATTTCTTGGGGGGACACAACTCAGTCTAAGGCAGAACCAGTATGTGGTTTTATTGATTTTTCCCTATTATTTTTCTTTTTCCTGTTTTATTGACTTCTACTTTGGCCTGTTTTATTTCTAGCATCCTGTTTGCTTTCGGTTTAATCTTTTGTTTGTTTTATTTTTACAAGTTTAGATAATAATTTTAGACCTCCCTAGTCCCTGGATGGTGCAAGTAACTAATGAGTTCAGCTGCTAATCAAAGGGTTAGAGGTTTGAGTCCACCCAGAGAAGCCTTGGAACAGACTGAGGGTTTTTGGTAATGGCTGATTTCTTGGAAGTAGCTTTCCGTACAGTGTTCTAATTATTGCCTCCTATAATCTAATATCTTTTAAAGTTATTTAAGAGAAATAATCAGATGATGTTTCAGTAGACTTAATTTATTCCTATGGAATCTTCTTAACATCCAGTGTCATTTCCTGTCACCCAGAAAGACTTTCTTTAGCATCTCTTGTAAGGAAGGACTGTTAGCAACATACTTCTGTCTTAATTTCATCTCTGTCTTTATTTCATCTGCATGTGTGAAGGAGAGTATTCTTGGATATGGAATTCTTGGCTGACAGTTTGTAAAGAATTTTGAATGTCATTGCATTGAATATGTCTTCTGATTTCCATTGTTTCAGATGAGAAGTCAGCAATTAATCATACTGTCATTCCCAAGTATGTAATGAGTTACTTTTCTCTTGTTTCTTTTAAAAGATTCTTTTTGTCTTTGTCTTTCAACGGTTTCACCATAATGTGTATAAGTGTAGATCTGTTTATATTTGTCCTGTTTGGGCTATGGTAAACTTGTTTTTAATCAAATTTTGACAGCTTGGGGCAATTACTTTTCAAATGTTTTCTGCCCCCATTTTCCCCTCTCTTTCCAGGACTCCCACTCATACATGCTAGTTTGATTGATGTTGTCCCCTGAGTCTCCATGGTTCTGTTCATTTTTCCTTGGTCTTTCTCTGTGTTCTTTCGGCTGAGTAACACTTCTATCGATCTGTCTTTACATTTACTAGTTTTTTCCTCTGCTATCTCAAGTCTGTTGTTGAGCCAATATACTGGCTATTTCATTTGGATTTTTGTAGACCTCAAGTCCAGAATTTGACTTTTAGTTTCTGTTTTTTATTGAGATTTCCTACTCATTAAGCCATCATTGTACTTTCCTTGAACTCTTTAAATACGGTTAAAACATTTCTTTGTATATATTCATAATAGCTGCTTGGAGACCTTTCTGCCAAATCTGACGCCTGGCCTTCTTTAGTCAACTGATTTTTCTTTTCCCCTTGAGCATGAGTAATAATCAACTGTTTCTTTTATGTCTGATGATTGCTGTCTCAGTTATCTAATGCTGCTGTAACAGAAATACCGCAAGGGGATGACTTTAACCAAGAGAAATTTATTTTCTCACAGAAATACCCCAAACCAAACCTGCCACTGAGTCAACTCTGCCTCAGTGCTTGCTCTCACAGGAAACTGTGCTGTTGTCAGGGTGTCACCTCAGGGTGTCACCTCCAGGTGAGGGCTTTCTCTGTTGGCGTGGAAGGAAGGTCCTTGTTGTCAGTCGTCCCCTGGACTGGGGGTTTCACAGGCATAGGGACCGAAAGTCCAGAGGACGTGCTCTGCTCCTGCTGCTTCTTTTCTGATGGCAGGAGGTCCCCAGCTCTCTGACTGCTTACCTTTCCTTCTATCTCACCAGAGATTGCCTCCAGGCACAGCACTACCTTGTAGACTGAGTGCTGCTGCACGAACACAATTGCTGGCCCATCCTTTCTCATTAACAACACAGGGGCAGGATTTACAACAGAGAGGAAAAGCACACAATACCAGGAATCATAGCCCAGCCAAACTGAGAAACACATTTCTTGGAGGACATAACTGAACCCATGAAAATTACTTTCTTTGAAAAAAGAACATTATAGATAATATTTTATAACGACTCTCAATTATTTTTTTCCTGATGCATGATGGTGGTGATTGCTTTGTTGGCTTGGATGATTTAGTACCTTGGATTAATCTCTGGATTTCTCCCTTTCTTATGTTGTATAACTGCTGATACCTCTACTCAGTTTATTATCATTTATATGTATAAAACTTGATGGTCACTGAATGAATTATCAGAAGACTGTACTCAAATACTTTGATCCCATAGTTAGTTTCTCTTGGCTGAATCTGCTGATGTCCTCTTAAGTGGACTGCAAAATGCTTTCAAACTTCAGGTGGTTGTCAAGTCTTATTGACTTTTCCTCTTTGCTAGGCCACTTTGGTTTTCCCTACGAGTTCCTATACTCTCATAGTAAGCCAGGGATGTGTGGAGTGCCTGTCTATCCCTGCTATGGCTCCCTCATGTCCCTGTGAAACTTCTGGCTCATCTGTTCACACTGTTCCCTTCAACTGCAACTGAAATCTCAAGCCAGAAGAATTGCTCTTTCCCGGATCACTTTCTACCTACACTGCTACTTTTACTGACAGTGCTGGGGAGTATGGGTTTTCAATTTCTAATCAAAATCAAGTCAGCCCCTGTCAGCCAGGAAGCTCTTGATTTTTATGGCTAGCATCACCCTGGCAAAATTAAGACACTGACTGAACTCAGGCAAGGGAGGAGGGGATGAGAAAAGCCCCAGGCAAAAAAACTACAGAGAGTCTCACTGCCTCACTATATAGAGCTCTAGCAGCTTTTTATGAATAAACATTTCTCAATTTGATGTGTTGCTTTTGGTCAATTTTCAGAGTACCAAAATAGCTCTTTAGGAGAATTTTGTCTGGTGCTAGACTTCTTTCAAAATGAGAGGACTTGTAGAATTTATCTTTATGCCATAGCCACTGCTGAGTGTTTTGAACCACTAAATTTATATCAACTTATATATACACTCATCTATTTTTCTTTTTTTGACCATTTTTCAACCAACAGGAAATAACTTTTTGTTAAAACTTTCTTTTTGATTGTACAAAGGCTTGAAAAGTTTGGTTACTCTCTGCAATCAACCTATCACAAAACTCCTCACACTAAATTGCAAATTGCATATTTTAATTATTCTTAATCTCCACTAAACTACAAGCTTCATTAGGTAGGAGCTGTGCTCATTTTGTTGCTCTGCTATATTCTTAGGGCCTAGTGCAGTCTGTAACTTCATGAGGTTCTTGAACTTATTTAAATGTTCGATAAGTGGATGATTAAAACTCTCCTACCATGGTCCTCCTCCCTTGGTCACTTCATCCTTTCTGATCTTATAGGTGAGTGTCTGCTGCTTCCCAGCCTGAGCTTATTTTAAAATAAATTGAGTGAAACTTTGCATGCATGTTTATGTGCAAACATTACTTTTCTTAACCAACTCTGTGGTCTGTTTTCCTGGGAATAGAATAAAATAAACTTTAAAGAAAGTGTGGAATGCCAGCCAAGCCAAGTGTGGAATAGAGCTGCCTAAATTAACTCAATGTTCCTGACTCAAAAACAGGCATTTGATTCCTATTTGTCAAAAATAAAGGTGCATCTCAGCCCCTAAGAGGAAAGCTGAGATTGATGTGATGGTCTGAAGAAGCTGGTGCTCTCTGTGTTAGAAGAGAATGCTTCTTCTAGGTGCTGAAGGCCAGTATTTGCTGAAGTAGGCTATTGCCAAGCAAACCCACTGCATAGCAGAATGGTGCTGTCAAAGCACCAGTGATGTACTCTGTTCTCTTAGCAGAACCATAGGCTGTGTGAACTTCAGTCAACTTGGTGCTATTGTTTGGCAGGTAGCAATTCTATTTTGAAAACAAGAAAATAATAAATAACTTTAATATACAATTGTCTAAATCTATGATTCAGCCTCTTTGTAACTACAAAATACAGTGTTTGACATAAATATTGTATAGTAGTAGGTATTTTAATTAAACTCTAGTGTATGTGCCTCAGACGAAATATAATGTGAACATTAAAAATAACATGCACAGAGTAGAACCACACATAAAATGTTGATGACTTTAATAAAGACAAAATTCAAGATCATATGGAAAATACCATAAATACATAAAAATAGACATAAGAAAATTATTAAATGGGATTATGCAGAATAATAACTGCATTAGAATGGTGATATTAAGGGTAATTTTTCTTGCCAAACTTTCTGTAAGGTGGTTCAAAAAATGGTTAATTAAGAACAAATGCCAACTGAATGGAGACAATCTATATGTGAATGGCCATCTTCACCTCCTTTTATTCCTTTTGTCCAAAGAAAGAGGACAAATGCTAGCTATACAGAGGGAAGAGTCTTAGAGGCTTGAATTGACTGTAGTCAGTATGAATCTGACTGTCTCAATCTGAGATGATTAAAGGATGGAAGGGTGCTGACCACACTGAGATTATTGTCCTAACTTTGCGGCCATCAGCCTTACGAAGGTGGTTGACCAATTATATTGACAAGAAGACCAAAAAGCCAAACCAACTGCCCGTGAGTAGATTCCAACTCATTGTGACCCTAGAGGACCAAGTAGAACTGCCCCATAGAGTTTGCAAGGAGTGCCTGGCAGATATGAACTGCTGACCTCTCAGTTAGCAGACTTATCAGTTAACCACTAGGCCACTGACAAGAAGGGATACTGAAATCTGAAATCTGAAGATGTTGCTACACATGCTCCCTCAGTTCCATACTTGAAGGGTTATCTACACCTGTTCTTCTTGAGTCCAATCCCCACTGCCACTACCTATCCTGCTTTGAAACCCTTTAGAAACTCCCCAGCTTTTTTTGTTGTTTTTATTATGAATTAAGAACAATTTTATGATCTATAATCTATAACACCCAGAACTTTCACCTCTGTTCTATTCTACCTGTCCTCTGCCACCACATGACAGCATGCTTCCCCTTTTGTTCGGAACTGCTTGTGACCTTTTGACCAAGCTCTGGTCCTCCTGACCCAGCCAACTCATCTCCAGCAAAGCGTCCCTCAGACAACCCTATGTACATTTTTGAATGTTTGTGCGCCTCCAGTACCACTCAATGTTTTGTATGGTCCTGGCCAGTCTTTGTCTGGGGAGCTGGTCCTGGAGCTGGGTGCAGTTTGGGGTTAGAGCATCTGGGGGCTGTGCTCCCAGGGGGCCCTCCATTCAGAAGGACCATTAAGTGCAGTTTTTTGGTAGAGTTCTAGCTCTGCCCTGTGTCCCATCACCCACTGTGTCTAGACCTCCATTCTGCTTACCGCATCCGGGCTGTCATTGGTGATGGCTGGGTACCATCTAGTTCTTCTGGTCCCATGCTGAAGCAGACTGTGTTTCATATGGCCTCCTCCATCTGGTAGGCTCTTATTTTTTTCTTGTCCTCAATGTCCAGTATTTATCTTAGGTCCAGGTGAATTAGGACCATTTAGATGGCAACTTGCTAGCTTTTAAGATCCCAGATCCCACTAACCCAGGTGGTATGTGGAGTGATGTCCTGGGAGACTCGTCAGTTTTTTATATCAGCCACCTCTATGATTACCTTCCAACACTACTTACCAGAGAAGTGAAATTTCATGGCACTTTCTATTTTTTCTTTTTTTATGTTATTCACCTGTCTGGTGGTCTGCCCTTTCCTAGGTAAGTTTTGTTCTTTTTAGCTTATTTAGATTAGAAGTGATCTATTCTGAAGAGTTTAACACAAAAATTCTATGCTTGACTTGCTTCGTCCTCTACTTTTCCATCATATTCTTTTTATACCACTATTAAGCAAATAATCTTGGTATATCATGTTGAACTCTTCCTTCCCGACATATTCATCTCTCCAAGAGAGGGACCGTGTCTTATTAATGCTGTTACTTACAGGACCTGGATCAATTCTTGACGCTCAATAAATGACAAATATTTGTTGAATGAAAAAAGTTCATTTATCTGTTACTATATAAGTGAAGTTTTCACTGGTTAATTCTTTTCAGGAGTAGACTGCTGGGTCCCTTTTCTTTTTGAGAAGCTGGGCTATATGAAGAAGAATGAGGCATCAGGATTGGAGGAAGATTCATTAACAATCTGTGTTATGCATGTGATACAACCTTGTTTACTGGAAGTGAAGAGGATTTGAAACACTGATGAAGATCAAAGACCACAGAATTTAGAACAGATTAAACCTCAACATCAAGAAGACAAAAATCCTCAGAACTGGACCAGTAAGCACCATCATGATAAATGGAGAAAAGACTGAGCTTGTCAAGGATTTCATTTTACTTGCTTCCACAATTAGTGTCCAGGGAAGCGGCAGCCAAGAAATCAAAAGATGCAGGCATTGGGAAAATCTGCTGCAAAGGACCTCTTTAAAATGTTAAAACATAAAGTCTTCACCTTGAAGACTAAGGAGCACCTGATCCAAGCCATGGTATTTTCAACTGCACCATATGCATGCAAAAACTGGACAATGAATAAGGAAGACAGATGAAGAATTGATGCTTTTGAATTGTGGTGCTGGAGAATAACTGATGTACCATGGACTGCTGAAAGTACAAACAGATCTGTTCTGGAAGCAGTACAACCAGCATGCTCCTTGGAAGCAAAATTGGTAACACTGTGTCTTACATAATTTGGACATGTTGTCAGGAGGGATCAGTCCCTGGAGAAGGACATCATTCTTGGTAAAGAGTCAGAGAAAAAGAGGAAGATCCTTAACAAGATGGACTGACACAGTGGCTGCAACAATGGGCTTATGCATAAAAACAATTGTGGGCATGGCACAGGACCAGGCTGTGTTTTGTTCTGTTCACTGTGAGTTGGAACTGACTGAATGGCACCTAACAACAGCAACAGTGTGTAAGTGAGTAAATGAATAATAAATTGTCAGCAATCATTCCAGCGCACACTTCTGGAATGGTGCATAAAGAACTTAGGCAATCTGTTCCTCCATCAAAGTAATGAGAACACTCATAAAAACTGTCAAGATCAACTTTTTCAGAACTTTGGAATGTAACTCAAGGCTTGAAAATGTTGGAAAAGTACTTGTTTTAAAAAGATAGCAGAACTTTGATAGCAACGGTGAATCATGTGACATTTTAACTTGCCGTATTCCCATCATCCCTAGCTCTACAGAAATCTCAAAAACCAATATTCTCATAACAGAGGTAGCTCTGAAAACCAACGATCTAGAAGTTCTACTTGTGAACAGGTAAGCAGGTGATTACTATGAAGTGTGATCATTAGACTGAGAAATACCAAGTGCTTTGAGAGTAAATGAAGAGTTCCTAGAGTGGATTGGAGAGGGGATGTTAGGGAAGCTACCAGACGGAATGTGTTCCAAGCTCAGAACAAAAGATTGAGGAACAGTTACCCGGGTTAAGAGGTGGAAGAATGGAAGAAGGAGGAGGAAGGAAGAGGGGGTCAAGCCAAGAGGATAACATATGAAACGCCCAGAGAGAGCAAGGGACTGAGAGAGAGAGAGAGCTGTGCGTTTGGAAAACTGAAAAGTAATTGTATTCAGTATGACCAGAGCAAAGAGTGACAGGGGTAAGAGAGGTGACGCTTGAGAGGAAAACAGAGGCCACGTGACTCTTGTTAAGGTATTCTGCCTTCATTCTGAAGACACGAGAAGTCATCGAATTAGGAGTAAATACGTCAATCAGATGTCTGGGTTTTAGAAAGATCTTATGTCATAGGAGGATGGCAGGGCAGATTAGCCAACAAGCAAGATACTCTTGGACTTACAGTGAGTGAGGCACTCAGGGCTTACTTGTGCTCACTTTCTAATGCATAGTGTGCATCTTCATCTGTTTCTCAGCTGTGCACTCTAGGTTAGTAAGTAAGCACAGGCAAACCTGTGCAGTCCTTGCATTTTGGTTAGCCCATCCCTGAAGGAGGGTTATGGGGAAAAAATAAATAAACAGAGAAGACTAAATGACAACATGATAATTACGTAGAGGATGGCCAATGATCTGTCCCTAAAGCGAGTGATTGGCCTCAGGAACAAATGAGCTGCATGTATTTGGAGTTAAATAAATAAAAGTTGGATAAGCTTTAACCTGGAGACTGAAATTTCTTAGGTTAGAACATAAAAATCCTTCTAACAGCTTAAATTTAATGATTTATGACTTTCCTATTATCATTCTTAAAAGATGTAATAAATTAAAAAGACAGTAAGCATGCAAGAAAGTTAACCTTGTTTTGAGAACTATTTGAAACTTTTGGAATTTGCCTTCAGATAACAGAAAAATTAGTTACTACATATTCAATAAATGCTTACTGAGCACCTTCTATGTCTAACTCTGTGCTTGGTGTTGGGTGTACAGCGTAGACAGGACAGATAAGTTACTGAATCCTTGAAGACTTTGATTTAGAGGAGAAGACAGACTTTAAAGAAATAAATCCTCAAATAAATAGACAATTATAGATGTTAACACACATGATGAAGGAATACAATAACATGTTCTACTCGTTATGGAAACTAATTCCAGATAGAGGAGTGGGGAAAGTCTCACTGAAGAATGATAGCTACACTATGTTTTGAATGACAAGCAAGAATTACTGAAGTAAAAAAGGGAAGAATGATAAGTACGAAAATTAAATTAGAAGTAAGTTCCAAACAGGGAAGAGCTGGGTAGGGTAGGGCAATGAAGGAGGAGAGCCAATGTGGCTGCACAGTAAAAAAGGAGTGGCAGCAAGAGGCGAAGCTGAAGCCATAATCGGGGACCTCCTCATGCAAGACTTTGCTGGCCGTGTTAAAACTTCTGCACATTGGTGAGTGGCGTCTGAGGTCTTAAAAGCTGCCAAGCTGCCATCTGAGGGTACAGCAAATGGTCCCAACTTCAGCAGGAATGGATGATCACCAAAGACCAAAACGACATAAGGGAAAGAGAACCCAGAAGATAGAGAGACCCACGTGAGTGGATGACCACATCAACTTGTGACCAGAAAAAGGGGATGGTACCTTGCCACCACCAGTGATAGCCATGATGGAGCTCACAAAGTGAGGTCTCACTGGTAACACAAGGATAAACAGGGGTGCACCCCGAGATCTCCACTAAAAGACAACAATTGATGGTCCAGGGGCCTTGGCATTCCCCTGGGAACAAGGCCCCTGGCCCTGATGCTGCCCCTGTCCATAAATCATAATGGAGGTTAACCCTTTGGACAGGAATGGATTGGACTTGGCGACACAGAGTGACCATATCAGGTATGCACTTTAGGGTTCTATGCATCTATAGGATATTGTCCTGCCGACCTCTTACTGGAGGTGGAGGAGTGGTTGGAGAGGAAGGGATAGGACATTGTTGGGAGGATAAGACATGTATGGAGCAGAGTGGAAGAGTGTGCTGTCACCTGGCAGGGAGAGCTGTAAGAGTTGCATATAGGTGGGCATGCAATTTTATACAGGAATGCACATTGTCATTCAGTCATAATAAAAAACAAAGACTTTTGCATTTTATTTGAAGTGCATTGAGAAGCCAACAAAATGCTTAAAGTGGGAACATAATTTGATCTGATCTTTCTTTCAAAAAAAAAAAGAAAAACTCCTGCTGCTGTGTAACCAAGGCTTGAAGAAGTGAGAGTGGGATTAGAGAGATCAGTAAGCAAGTTACTAACGTGGTTAAAATGTTAAAACTTACTTTAGAGGACCTGGCGATGGGCTGGTTGCACTGTCGTTAAGAACTTGGCTGCTGACCAAAAAGTAAGTGCTCCAAATCTCACAGCGGCTTCTTGCAAGCTCTGGGGGGCCGTCCTAGTCTGTCTTACTGGGTTGTTATGAGGTGGAATCAACACAACAGCAAAAGGAACCGACCAGGGGACTTCACTGTCGGTCATCATTGCTCTGGGGGATTCTGAAGGCGCTCCTCATCTTTTCAAACATAAAGGTCATCAGTAGGGTAAATCTTCTCTACTGCCATGGGTTGGTACTGTTGTTGTTAGGTGCCTTCCAACTGGTCCTGACTTGCAGTGACCCTGTATATGACAGGATGAAGCAATGCCTAGACCTGCACTATCCTCACAATCACTGCTGCGTCTGAGCCCATTTCTGAGGGCACTGTGTCAATCCATCTCCTAAAGGGTTTTCCTCTATTTTGCTGATCCTCTACTAAGCACGATGTCCTTCTCCAGGGACTGTTTCTTCTTAATAACATATCCTAAATATATGAGACAAAGTTTTGCCATCCTTGCTTCTAAGGGGCATTCTGGTCATATTTCTTCCAAGACATACTTGTTTCTTCTCCTGTCAGTCCACAGTATATTCAGTGTTCTTGGCTATCACCATAATTCAAAGACATCGATTCATTTTTGGTTTTCCTTATTCATTGTTGATGTTTCACATGCATAAGAAGTCATTGAAAATACGATGGCTTGGATTGGGTGCATTTTAGTCTTGAAAGTGAGGTCTTTGCTTTCTAGCATTTTAAAGAGGTCTTTTGCAGCCTATTTGCCCAGTGCAGTATTTCATTTAATATCTTGAGTTTTGCTTCCATGGGCATTGATTGTGGATCCAGGTAAAATGAAATGCTTGACAACTTCATAAGTTTCTCAGTTTGTCGTCATACTGTTTATTGGTCTGGTTGGGAGGACTTGTTTTCTGGATGTTGAATTACAATCTACACTGAAGGTTGTAGTCTTTGATTTTCATCAGTAAATGCTTCAAGTTCTGTTCACTTTCAGCAAGCAAGGTTGTGCCATTGTCATATTGCAGGTTGTTGATAAATCTTCCTCCAGCTGGGATGCCAACTTTTGCTTCATATAGCCCAGCTTCTTGGATTATTTGCTCAGCATACATATTGAACAAGCACGGTAAAAGAATACAAACTTGAAGCACATTTTCTGATTTTAAATTACATAATATTCCTTTGTTCTGATCGAATGACTGCCTCTTGGTTTATGTACAGTTTCTACATGAACACAGTTAAATGTTCTGGAATTCCTATTCTTCACAATGTTATCCATAATTTGTATGATCCAAATAGTAGAATGCTTTGCATAGCCAATAAAACACAAGTAAACATTTTTCTGATATTCTTTGCCTTTAACTGAGATCCTTTTGACATCAGTAATGATATCTCCCATTCCATGTTCTTTTCTGAATCTGTCTTAAATTACTGGCAGTTCCGTGTATTGCTGTAACCATTTTTTAATTATCTTTAGCAAAATTCACCTTGCACATGATATTGATGATATTGTTTAATAATTTTTGCATTTCCTTGGATCACCTTTCTTTGGAATGGGTATAAATATGGATTTCTTCCAGTTGGTAGACCAGGTAGCTGTCTTGTAAATTTCTTGACATGGATGAGTGAACACTTCCAGTGTTGTATCCATTTGTTAAAAAATTTCAGTCGATGTTCTGTCAATTCCTGAAGCCTTGTTTTCACCAGTGACTTCATTGCAGCTTGGACTTCTTCAATATAGTTGATTCTTGATCTATGTTGCCTCCTGAAATGGTTGAAAATTGATCAATCCTTTTGGTATAGTGACTCTGTGTATTTCTGTATTTCTCCCATCTTCTTTTGATGTGTCTTATGTCATTTAGTAGTTCCCCTGAAGAATATGTGTCTTGTGTCATTTAATATTTCACTTGCAGAATCCTTCAATATTGTAATTCAAGCCTTGTTACAGGGAGTATTTGTAAGTTCAACTTTATATTCTGTGAACCTCATACTTAAATCACGAAATGCATCAAGAAACCCCACAAACCTCTTTATGTATTGTTGCCCATGTTTATGTGTTTTCTTTGCTTTGTGAGAGAGCAATAAAGAAAATCTTATTAAGGTGGTAGCATTTGACTTGGTCTGTAACTTATGGGTAAAATGGGGCATGGATGGGGAGGTCATCCCAGGCTATACAGCATCTATCTTGCTAAGAGAAAAAAACTTTAAAGAGCATTTTTTGAGCATTTATGGTGAGTACAACAAAAGTGAGAGATGTCTCAACTATAGTGGGGCAATTGCCAAATGATCTGGGGATTTCAATCCATATGCAGATACTGCACATTTGTGGTCATAAATGCAGATTGTCCAGCGGTTGCTGACTCAGAACAGCAGGCTGTGACAGGTCTGCTTGCCTTAAGCTTGTCAGCTAATTCTATTGCCCACTGTACAATATGTTTTTCGTAATTTCACAGAAGTATCTTTATATTCAATGTTATTAAGCTTATTTATAGTGCTATACAATTTTTCATCTGCTTGAAGAAGCAAAAGCATCAGCATGCAATATAAATTATGCCTGTTGGCTCTTGGTTGCTGCCAGGCCTGAAACACAATTTGCTTTGCAATGAAAATGGGTTTAGTTGTTGCAAGACTCACATGCAGTGAACTACATATGCACTATTATGTTTTTTTCTCCGGATAACAGACACTAATCTAATCCATATTCTAATCCTTTGTGTTTATTCATAAAACAACAAAAAGGCTGATTCCAAGGAGTAAGATATAACAACTCTGATTTGGTGAGCCTGGGATTGCAATTCTTACTAGAGCGATACTAGAGTGATGTATCATGTGCTAAGATACTCTAATTCTGAATAGTACAACAAAGAAGCTTGAGATTTGAAAATAATATCTGGCAATTAGCTCCTAAATGTATAACACTTGGTCTTAACATTGTGTCTGGTCCCTAGTTAACCTTCAAGGAATATTTATTGAATAAATGGTAGAATACATAAACATGTTTCCATGGATTCAATCTACATTCTGCTCTCTATGCAAGATTAATAAAGTAATATGACAGGTTTCTCAAATAGAATTGATTTTATAGTTTATCAGAAACCTAAGGTGAGTCTCATTATTTTGACATTTAAAACTAGGTTGCTTTAGGTTGGAATTGTCTACTGATACTATAGAAAGAAAAGTATCTAACAATCACCTTTCTCTTAGTCACAATGCTGCCCATTAAAAAAAATACACTGCCATTCAGTTAATTCTGACTAGCCCTTTAGAGCAAAGTAGAACCAGCCCATAGAGTTTACAAGGGGTGTTTGGTGGATTTGAACTGCTTATCTTTGGTTAGCAGCTGTACTTCTTAACCATTATGCCAGCAAAGGATTTTGTTTATAGCTTAATCCATGCTCATGGAAAAACCAAGCAGGACTAATTTCTGGAGTCCAGTGAATGGAACTATTATTCAAATTTACACATCAACCACAAATGCTAAAGATGAAGAAGTTGAAGCTTTTTTTTTTTTTTAAACCAACTTGTGCAATTTGAAATTGATCAGAAATGGAATCAACATAGACTGATAATTACCTGTCATTGGAATGGGAGAGCTGGGAACCAAGAAGGGTAAGTAATTGGAAAACAAGGCCTTAGTGATAGAAATGGTGGTAGAAATTACATGATAAAATTTTGGAAGATGTATTTGTTGGAAGCAGTTTTTTAAAAAATGTGAGTGGAAACTATACACATACCAAA
This sequence comes from Heterohyrax brucei, assembly GCA_028571685.1. Classification (NCBI taxonomy): domain Eukaryota; kingdom Metazoa; phylum Chordata; class Mammalia; order Hyracoidea; family Procaviidae; genus Heterohyrax; species Heterohyrax brucei. The sequence continues at coordinate 74,500,255 of CM053146.1, read as the reverse complement.
ACCAAAAACCTGTTGTTGTCAAGATAATTCGGACTCACAGCAACCCTGCTGAACAGGGTAGAACTGCCTCAAAGAGTTCCCAAGGAGCACCCAGTAAATCTGAACTACTGTCCTTTGGGTTACCGGCTATAGCACTTGACTACTACTTGTCACCAGAGTTCCCAGCTATACACGGGGACCTCGCTAAATGGAATACAAAGGAATTTGATCAACTGTATTTGTAGAAAGAGATCATGGACAAGCTCTGAACAAGGGGTCATGGCCCAACTGTGGAAAAGGTCATCAATTGTTCATACACAAGTTCAAGGTGAAGCTGAAGAAAATTAAAACAAGCCGAGAAGAGCTGAAGTATAATGCTGAGTATTCCCCACATGAGTTTAGAGACTGTCTGAAGGGTAAATCTGAAACACTGAACACTAATGACTGCAGACCAGATGAACTGTGAGATGACATCAAAGGCATTGTACATGAATAAAGGAAAAGGTCACTAAAAAGACAGGAAAGAAAAAAAGACCAAAATGAATGTCAGAAGAGACTCAAACTTGTTCTTGTACATACAGTAGCAAAAACACATGGAAGAAATGATGACATAAAAGAACAGAAGAGAAGATTTCAAAGGGCAGCTCAAGAAGGCAAAGTATTATAAGGAAATGTGCAAAGACCTGGAGTTAGGAAACCAAAAGGGAAGAACATGCTTAGCATTTCTCCAGGTCAAAGAACTGAAGAAAACATTCAACATTTAACAGTATCAGAAGATTGTACAGACAAAATACTGAATGATGTGGGAAGCATCAAAAGAAGATGGAAGGAATACACAAAGTTACTGTATGAAAAAGAATTGTTCAGAGCTCCATCATTTTGGGAGGTAGCATATGACTAGTAATCAATGGTACTAAAGGAAGAAGTCCAATCTATGTGGACGATATTGGCAAAAAGCAAGGCCCCAGAAATTGATGGAATGCCAACTGAGATATTTCAGCGAATGGGTGCACTACTGAAGGGCTCACTCATCTACGCCAAGAAATTGGGAAGGAATTTGGCCAAATGACTAGAGGAGATCCACAGTCATGCCTACTCTAAAGACAGGTGGTACAACAGAATGTGGAAATTATTGAACAATATCATTAATATCATACACAAGTAAAATTTGGTGAAGATAATTCAAAACCATTTGTAGTAAGTACAGTAACAAGGAACTGCCAGAAATTGAAGCCAGATTCAGAAGACTACATGGAACAAGTGATAATCTTACTAATATCAGAGTGATCCTTGCTGTAAACAGAGAATACAAAAAAAAAAAAATACATTTACCTGCATTTTATTGACTAGGCAAAGGCATATGACTCTAAAGGCATGTGACTCTACGGAGTGTAACAAATTATGGATAACAGTGTAAATAACGGTTATTTCAGAACACTTAATTGCTTTCATGTGGAACCTTTCAATACACCTAGGGATTACTTTGTGGTGTAAAGTCAGGAAAGGTGTGTGTCAGGGCTGTATACTTTCATTACACTTATTCAACCTGTATGTTGAAAAAATATTCTGAGAATCTGGGCTCTAGAAGAAGAAGGTAATACCAGGCCAGGGGAAGACTCATTAATAGGCTGTGATACACAGATGACACCACCTTGCTTGCTAAAAGTAGTGAACATCAAAGACTGCAGCCTTCAGTAGGAATTACATCTCAATATAAAGCAAATAAAAATCTTCACAACTGGACCAATAGGCAACATTACAACCAATGGAGAAAATATTGACCTTGTCAATGATTTCAATTTCCACCCACACCTACATTGTTGGGTTTCAAATACCCGGTTATTATGCATAAATCCACACTACAATGATCACAAAATGGAGGATGACTACATCATTATAAAACTGCCAAATTACATCTTTACGTGACTTTGAAATCACTGAGAATCATGCCCAGCCAAGGTGACACACAACTATCACACCTAGCACCAGTCCTGCTTCACACCTCAATATTCCTCACTGCCAGATGTATGTCATTAATGTTCACAGTATTTAGATAGTAGATTTTTTACCATTGCTGTAATGAGAAATGTTGGATAATGAGACAGTCAATAAGTGAGGAGTAGGTATACTTAGATCAACAATCAAGGCCCATAGAAGCAGCAGCTGATACAGCAAAAAGATGTATTGCACTGGAAAAATCTGCTGCAAAAGACCTCCTTAAAGTGTTAAAAAGCAAAGATGTCACTTTGAGGACTAAGGTGTGCCTGATACAAGCCATGATATTTTCAGTCACTTCATATGCATGGGAAAGCTTGATGATGAATAAGGAAGACCAAAGAGTTGATGTCTTTGAAGTATGGCATTGGCGAAGAAAATTCAATCCACCATGGATTGACAGAAGAACAAACAAACCTATCTTGGAGGAGGTACAGTCAGAATGGTCATTAGAAGCAAGGATGGTGAGACTTTGCCTGATGGACTTTGGCCATGTTATCAGGAAGCAACAGTACCTGGAGAAGGATTTCATGGTTGGTAATGTAGAGGATCAATGAAAAAGGGGAAGACAAGACGGATTGATATAATGGCTAAAGCAATGGCCTCAAGCACAGCAGTGACTGTGAGAATGGTGCAGGACCAGGCAGAATTTTTTTATTTTGTACGTAGGGTTGCTATCGCTTGGAACTGACCAATGGCACCTAACAACAGCAGTCTCTAGCACACTGAAAAATTTAATAGTGAAGAATGTACAGTTTTTGATATAAGAAGTAACAGGGTAATATAAAAAAAAGAAAAAGTAAGCAAGCAAATAAGCCCTCCTAAAACCAGGATGATATACAAAGAAATGTGAACGGATAAACATTACCTTAAAAAAAGCATGTGCTGACCACTTCCTCTGGGAGACATTCCTTTTTTTTTTCCCTCTAGCTACAAGGGAATTTGGGAGTCCTTGGTAGGCTCAGTGACACTAACTGAAAAGCTGACCGTTCATTCTCACCCAGAGATTCCTGAAGGAAAGGCTGGGATGTCTGCTTCCAAAAGGACACAGGCTAAAGACCCTACTGAGTGCACTTCTCCTCTGGAGCATGATATGGTGCTTAGAGTTGGAATCAATCTGATGACAACCGGTCGGTGGTGGTGGTAAGGGAATTTGATAATGTATTGACAGCAATAATTTAAATACTTTACACAACAGTAAAAGCAAATAAACAGTGATCAGCATAGTCCAGAAATAAGTGCCACTCTTCCCAGTTCTACCACCTCATCCTGAATTACTGCTTGCTAACCTCTTGCCTTTTCTTTCTGCTCCTTACTGTCTTTCTTTTTACAGCCTTTATTATATCTATATCTCCCTCTCTTCCTTTGTTACCCTAGAGTCATCTTTCCCTCTTTTCATTTGCCTTGGAAATAAAAAATCGTACAAAGCCTCTGCAAAGCATTTTTTCTCCCCTCTGTGTTCTTATTGAAAAACACTTTATCTTATTTTCTTTGTGGCTGCATCTAATCCAGGCTATTTTAGATTCCAGAGTAGTGGTACAACCCTTCCTCTGAGGATCCTGTAACCACTGAGCTTATAGTGGTTAACTGTGTTTTTGGATGAGAGGGAATACTGCTTGAAAAGTCAGATGTTCTTTGTTTTGCCATTTCATGTTAAATATTCTGGATGGATGTTCTGAACCTGTTTCTCTGACTCTTGCCTAGATTTTGACTCTGTTGTCTCAGTTATTTTCACAAGCTCTGGGCTGTGTATCTGGACTCCAGATCTCTTCTCTCTTTTTAATGCTGACTTTCTATATTTATCTGTTACTTCAAGTAGTGACTGTCCATTTAGACCTTGGGTATATTACTGCTTTCCAGAAGCACAAATGGAATTGAGAGTACATGATATAATGGAAAAACAACAACACTGGACTTTAGTCAAAATAACTGATGGTGAATACTGCCTTTCAATTTATTAAGTTTATGATATTTGCAAGTAATTTAACCTGTCTGACAGATTCCTCAACTTTAAAATAGTACCAATAATAACTACTGGAGTCCTTTTTTTGGAGGGATCACCTAATTTCTATTTCATACCAGAAAAGCTTTCTTTGTCTCATTCTAATTGTTGCTCTTCCTCAAGAAGTCAGATTACAATCTAAATGGTCAGATTCTAGAACAATGGTTGGGCTACATTTACAGATGTGTGGGGTCACTGTTAACAGGTGACATGTGTGCATGTGGTACGCTCTGATGCTTTTCTTTTGCTCCTGCACTCTCTCAGCTCTTGCACCTGGAGTCCTACAGTCTGGCATCTCCTCCTCCTGTGTATGTTGTATAATATGTCCATCCTTTGGCTCGTAAGTGGCTGGTAGTTGGTGAGAAGATGAAGTTATTGGGCTATACTTGAACTTTGATCCAAGTAGTAATACATTCTAACTTAGTTTTAACATGAAATCTGTACTGGGATGCTGAAATATAGGCCAGAAACTCTTATGGTATAGTGGTTAAGTGCTTTGGCTGCTAATTGAAAGGTCAGTAGTTGAAATCCACCAGGTGCTCCTTGAAAACTCTATGGGGCAGTTCTACTCTGTCCTTTAGGGTCACTATGAGTTGGAATTGACTCAACAGCACTTTTTTTTTTTTGATGCTAGTGCAGCATTTCGCTTTCCATTGTTTTTGTGTTCTTGGTGTATGGCTTCCTCTAGGGCTTCAACCTTATTTGTTTAAGTCTTGTTGAATGCCACTGTCATGGACTGAATTGTGTTCCCAAAGAATATGTGTGGTGGTTTGACTGGGCCATTATTGTTGATATTGTGTGATGTTCCTCCATATTTTAAATCCTGCCTCTATGGTATTAGTGAGGGAGAATGGGCCAGCAGTTATGTTGGTGGGACAGGATTCCAATGTAAAACTATAATGTGCCTTGAGGCACTCTCAAGAGATAAAAGAAAAGGGAAGCAAGCAGAGAGTTGGGAACCTTATACCCTTAAGAAAATAGTACCGGGAGCAGAGTTTGTGCTTTAGACCAGAGTTTCCTGCATGGACATGCTCTCAGACCAGAGGATTGATGTGGAGGGTCTTTACCTGAATTCAGACTTGTAGCCTAATAGACTGTATAAGAATAAACTTTTCTTTCTTAAACCATCCACTGGTGATATTTCTGTTAGAGGAGTACCACATGACTAACACAGCTATCAAGTCAATTTTGACTCATAGCAACCTATGTAACAGGGTGTAATTGCCTCATGGGGTTTCTAGGCTGCCATCATAATGAAAGCAGATTGCCAGGCCTTTCTTCTGCAAAACTGTTGGGTGGATTCAAACTGTTAACTCTTTGGTTAGTAACCAGCATTTAACAGCTGCTTCACCAGGGCTCCTTCTTAAATTCTTAAAAAACCATTGCTGTAGTATAAATTCTGATTCACAGCATCCTTACAGGACAGAGTAGAGCTGCTTGATAGGATTTCCAAGGAGTGACTGGTGGATTCAAACTGCTAAACTTTTGGTAAGCAGCTGTAGCTCTTAACCACTGTGCCACTAAGGCTCTCTTAAGTATCAGAGAAAGCTATATGTAGAAAAAAGAGGGGCAGGGCCAAGATGGCAGACTAGACACACATTTCTTCAATTCTGTCTGAGTACTAAAGCCTGGAATGACAACTGAATGGAACACCATGGACATTCAGGGTCCCTAGGGACCCTAAGATCTGGCATAGGGTTGTCAGTTGGACTACATGCTAGCCAAGTGCCGTCGAGTATGCTAGTAATGAGTTAAATCTCTGTCTCAAAGACGAGGTAGCAGCATGCCGAGTCCTGCTTCTGCTGACTTACCATTTACGAGGACTGCAGGTACTGACACCTTCTTTATTTTCCAGGAGGTAGGGGCTGGACATGAGTGGGCCAGTACACTGAAGTGCAGTGTTTAAGTAAACAGCGAATAGTGCAGCAGAAAGACTGTGCTTGGGGTGTCCACATATTGAGGGCCTGGCAGCTGACTGAGGACAGCATTGCCCCTCCACCCTCTGTTTTCTGAGCTACAGTATGGATTCTGCTGTTTCATGGCAGGCAGGGCAGCTTGGGTGGGACAATATCTTAGTCATCTGGGAGATAGAGTCACCCACCCAGAGGCCTTTGCTGGGGCTAATTGTCATGCTGAGAAACAGGGCCTGTTTGGAGAGTGCTTCTCCAGCAGAAAAGCTGTGTTTAGGACAGTGGTGGGTAGAGGTCTGGGTGGGGCCTGGCAGAGGATGGCAGCAAGGCCATAACCCCTCTCTGTGGAGAACCATGTCATAGCATCTGGGGGTGGCCTATGAGGTGTGTTCATTGTTAGTTGGAAGTTGGGGCCTGCCACACCTGAGAGCCTGATTGATTTTGGCAGCTGTTGGACAGCTCCTACTTTAGCAGTAGAGAGACTTTTTAAAATAAGACCATGTGGAAAACTCACTGCTGAGTGACCTGAAAGCATCTCCTTGACCCTTCACTGATTCAAAACACAGCATCAGCTGACAACTCCCAGTGACTCCATAAGTAAGATCCCAGGAAGCAGAGCCCACTATCCTAGAGTCCACCTGTGGCCAATCCTTAGAGTACACAGAGATAGCTGGTGACTAACTCCTGTCTTAGAACTATACCTCAGCTCCTGTAGAGGTAACACCGGGGAAACCAAGCAGCTTCTTGATGGCATGAAGGTAACAATCAATAGCTAACCATTTAAAGAAATAGTCCACCAGAGCTCCGGATCACTCATAAAATGAAGATTCAAAAAACTTCCCAGAGGAAGAAGCCTTTCAGACACCACTGGAAGTTGAGTGCAAAAGAATTATATATAGAGCCCTCTTAGAGATCAAACAAAATGAAAAATTAAGCAAATTACTTGAACTGATAGAACATCAATGATCTGAAATCCAGCAGATCAATAAGAGAATTACAGAATTAGACAATTCAATACACAGCCAAAAAGGCAGAACTGAGGAAATGGAAGCCAGAGTTAGTGAGCTTGGGGGTAGAGCAACTGACACCAGCATTTATGAGGAGAACTTGGAGAAAGGAAACAAGAAGAATGAAGAAGCATTAAAAAACATGTGGGACTCTATTAAGAGGAAAAACTTTATGAATATTTGGAGTGCCTGAATACGGAGGGACAGCTGAAAATACAAACAGTAGTGCTGTAGAATTGCTCACAGAAAACTTCACTGAATTTATGAAAGAAGAGAATATAGATTTCCAAGATGCATACTGAACACCACAAAAAGTAGACCCCCAAAGAAAGACACCCTGACATATTATAATCAAAATTAATAAACTGAGATGCTTAAAGACAGCAGGGCTTACAGCAAAACTAACCTTAAGAGGAAAGCTCTATAGGATTTTGCCTGACTTCTTGGAAGAAATAATGTTGGCAAGAAGGCAGTGAGATGACGCATTCAAAGTCTTGAAGGAGAAAAACTTTCAAACAAAAACTGTATATCCTGCAATATTGTCTTTTAAATTTGAAGATGAAATTAAGACAGCCACAGACAAACAGAAGCTTGGAGACTTTGTAAAAACTGAATCAAAACTACAAGAAATACTGAAAGAAGCTGTTTGCTTAGATAAACAAAAAAATTAAGTTTATACGTAAGGATACAATGCAGGACACAGCATCCAGAATCCTACTCACTTAAGGAAGTAACAAAACTCCATCAAAGCCACAATATTTAAAGAAGAGAACCAGTGATCATAACATGAAAACTATGACATTGTGACATTAAAAAGAGGGATATATTACAGTAGTTATAACCTTTCAGATGGAGAGGAAATTAAGAAGGTATGTAGAAGTTAAAGTCTGGTTTAAATTTAGAATGTTAAGGGGGATAATAGCAGGAGCTGCAAAGCAAAATAACAATGTAACATGTCAAAACAAGAAACATAATAATATAGGAGTCTCAATAAACACAAAACCAACACTGAAGAAGATAATAAGTTAACCCATTAAGAAGAATGTCCCAGAACAGAATATTAAGAGTGACACAGAAAACATCAACACAAAAATAAATACATCAAAATGACAGCACTAAACACATACCTATCGATAATTACACTGAATGTAAATGGACTGAACTCTCCAATAAAGAGACAGAGAATGACATCCTGGATCAGAAGACACAATCCATCTGTATACTGCTTACAAAAAACACACTTTAGACTCAAAGATTGGACAAACTGAAAATTAAAGGTTGGAAAAAGATATACAAAGCCAACAACATACAAAGAAGAGCAGGAGTGTAACACTAATCTCAGAAAAAATGGACTTTAATGAAAATCCACCATCATTGACAAGGATGGCCACTATTTATTGCTTAAAGGTTCGATACATTAGCAGGACATAAACAATATTAAATACTTATGCACCCAATAGCAGAGCACCTAAATACATTGAACAAACACTGACTACATTGAAACATGAGATAGATCACTCCTCAATAATAGTTGGAGACTTCAACACTCCACTTTCATTAATGGACATATCATCCAGAAAAAAGCTCAGTAAAGATACAGAAGATCTCACTGTGACAATTAACCAACCAGACCTCACTGACATATATGGAACTTATTACCAATCAACAGATAAGTACACCTTCTTCTCCAATGCACATGGAATATTTTCCAGAAGAGACCATGTGTTAGGGCATAAAGCAAGTCTCAACAAAATTCAAACCATTCAATCATTGCAAAGCATATTCTTGAATCATAAAGCCATGAAAGTTGAAATCAATAGTAGGAAAAACATTGGTAGAAATTTGAACTCATGGAGACTGAACAATGCCTCGCTCAAAAAGCCATGGGTTATATAAGAAGTCAAGGACGAAATAAAGAAATTCATGGATTGAAGTGAGAATAAAAACACATCCTACCAGAACCTATGGGATACAGTGAAAGTAGTGCTCAGAGGTCAATTTACCCCTCTAAAGCATACATTCAGAATGAAGAAAGGACTCAAACCAAAGAATTAACCCTACAGCTTGAACACCAAGAAAGAGAGCAACACAGGAATCCCTTAGTCACTGGAAGAAAACAGATCATAAGGATTAGAACAGAACTAAATGAATTTGAGAATAGAAGAACAATTGAAAAATTAACAAAATCAAAAGCTGTTTCTTTGAAAAAAATCAATAAAATTGATAAACCATTGGTTAAACTTACAAAAGAAAAACAGAAAACAAATAACCTGAATAAGAAACAAGATAGGAGATGTCACAACATACCCAACTGAAATCAAAAGTATCATAACAGAACAGTATGAAAGACTATACTCTAACAGATTTGAAAACCTAGAGGACATGGACAAATTTCTAGATTCACATCACCTACCAAAATTATCACAAGGAGAACAACTTAATAAACCTATCGTAAGAGATTAAAAAAGTGATTAAACAACAACAAAAACTACCAACCCAATAAATTCCTGGCCCAGATGACTTCACTAGAGAATTACACCAAACTTTTAGAGAGGAGTTAACTCCAATACTGCTGAGACTATTTCACAGCATAAAAAGGGATGGAATACTCCCAGATTCATTCTATGAAACCACCATGACCCTGATACCAAAGCCAGGGAATGGTCGCACAAAAAGAAAATTACAGACCAATGTCACTCATGAACCTAGATGCAAAATCTTCAACAGAATCCTGGCCAATAGAATTCAACAACATATATATAAAAAAAAATTCATTGTGACCAATTTGGATTCATACCAGGGATGCAAGACCAATTCAACATCAGAAAAACAATTAATATGATCAATTACATAAATAGCAGAAAAGATAAGAATCACCTGATTTTGTCAATTGATGCAGAAAAGGCATTCAACAAAGCCCAGCATCCATTCGTGCTAAAAGCTTTCAGCAAAATAGGAAAAGAGGGGAAATTCCTCAGTGCAATAAGGGACATCTATGCAAAGCCAACTGTCTACAACATCCTGAATGGAGAGAGACTAAAATAATTCTCCTTGAGAATGGGAATTAGACCAGGATGCCCACTGTGACCACTTCTATTCAACATTGTGCTAGAGATTCTAGCCAGCGCAGTTAGACAACACAAACAAATAAAGGGCATCTACACTGGCAAATAAGAAGTAAAAATCTCCCTATTTGCAGATGTTATGATTGTATATGCAGAGAATCCTAAGCCAAGTGCCGCTGAGTGAGAATCCTAAAGAATTCATAAATAAACTACTGGAACTAATAGAAGAGTTCAGCAAAGTATCAGGATATAAGAAAAACATAAGTAAATCAGCAGGATTCCTTAATACCAGCAAATAAGAAGAAATCACCAAATCAATACTATACTATACTATAGCCCCCAAGAAGATAAAATACCTAGGAATAAATCTAGCTAGAGAAATAAGAGATCTATACAGTGAGAACTACAAGACCTTACTGCAAGAAACCAAAAGAAACTTACACAAATAGAGAAACCTACCCTGCTCATGGATAGGAAGATTTAAAATTGTAAAAATGTCTATTTTACCCAAAGTGTTTGACACGTACAATGCAATCCCAATACAAATTCCAGTGACATTTTTTAATAAGATGGAAACACAAATCACCAACTTTGTTTGGAAAGGGAAAAAACCCTGGATATGTAAAGCACTAGTGAAGAAGAGGAACACAGTGAGAGACCTCACTTTACACAACTTTGAGAACCTATTACTCTGGCACAGTAGTTGAAACAGCCTGGTACTGGTACAAAAAGAAACATATACACTGATGAAACACAGTTGAAACCCCCTTCAAAAGAGATGCCACCTTCCTCTTATGAATGGTTGATATTTGACAAAGGCCCTAAGATTGTAAACTGAGGTAAAAACAGTCTCTTTAACAAATGGTGTTGGCAAAATTGGATATTCATCTGCCAAAAATTGAAACTAGATCCATTTCTCACACCTTACACAAAAACGAACTCAAAATGGAGCAAAGACATAAATATCAAACCTAAAATGATAAAGATAATGCAAGAAAAAACAGAGTCAACAATGGACGTTTTAATACACAGCTTAGACAGACTTTAAAATCTGACAAACTAACCATGATCAACAGAAGAGAAAACAGATAAATGGGAACTACTTAGAATTAAGCATTTTTGCTCATCTAAAGACTTCATCAAAAGAGTTAAAAGACCACCTACAGAATGGGACAAAATATTTGGCAACTGTATGTTGTACCCATGTCCAATCTCCATAATCTACAAGGTACTGCAAAATATCAACAAGGAAAAAGTAAATAACCCAATTAAATGATGGACAAAGGGGATGGATTGACACTTCACCAAAAAGGACATCCAGACAGTCAAAAAACACGTGAGATAATGGTCAAAGAAATCCAAGTCAACACAACAATGAAATACCATCTCACTGAACAAGGTTGGCCAGGATCACCAAAACACAAAATAACAAATGCTGGAGAGACTGTGGAGAGATCGGAACTCTCTTACACTGCTAGTGGGATTGCAAAATGGTACCATCCCTTTGGAAAGCAATTTGGCACTTCCTTAAAATGCCGGAAATAGTTATACCATTTGACCCAATAATCCCACTGCTCAGAATATATCCTACAGAAACAGAGCTGTCACATGAACAGACACATGCATGTGAATATTTACTGCAGCACAGTCCACAATCCACAATAGCTAACAGATGGAACCAACTCAGATGCCTATCAACAGATAAATGGATAAACAAACTATGGTACATATACTCAATGGAATACTATGCAATGATAAGGAACAATGATGATTTTAGGAAGCACCTCATAACCTGTTTTTAACTGGAAGACATTATACTGAGTGAAATCAGTCAGTGGTAAAAGGAAAAATATTGTATAAGACCCCTGCTATAAGGATTTAAAAATAGACTTACACACAGAAGAAAAGACTCTTTGGTGGCTACAAGTGCGGGGAAGGAGAATGAGGGTTGGTCATAGATTAGATAGTTGATAGAAATTTGGTTAAGTGAAAACAGTGACAGCACGCAGTAGAAAGTTGATCAACTTAACTAGACTTCACCATGAACTGAAAACTTTTCTAATCTCAATTTAGTATTACAAGGATAGAGTAGCAGGGGTGGCGTCTGGGGACCATGTTCTTGGGGGACTGTTTTAGTCAGCTAGGGCTGCTCTAACAGAAACATCACTGAGTGGATGGCTTTAACAAAGGAAGGGTTATTCTTACAGAGTCTAGTAGGCTACAAGTCCAAATTCAGGATGTCCGCTCCAGGTGAAGGCTTTCCCCTTGTTGGTTCTGGTGGAAAGTCCAGTACTGCATCAGCCTTTGTCCAGGGAGCATCTTGGCACAGGAACCTCAGGTCTGAAGGATGTGCTTTTCTCTTGGTGCTGCTTTATTGATGTTGTGAGGTTCCCAATTCTCAGCCTGCTTCTCTTTCCTTTTCTCTCTTGCAGGATGAAAGAGTTAAGGGTGGGGCAGGCCATAGTCTAGGGAAACTCCCTTTACAGTGAAGCGGGGAGATGATCCTATGAAGGAATTTATAGCCCCTCCCTAATCTTTTAACCTACAGCATAGGAAAACCACAAAATGAAGGACAGTCACAAGATACTGTGAATCATGGCCCAGCCACATGACTACACATATTTTTGGGGGGACACAATTCAATCCATGACAGGGATATTGAGGCCAATTGGCATAACTAGCCCATTGCTAAAAAAGTCCTCTGCACCACATATTGGTGAGTGGCATCTGAGGTCTTAACAGCTATCAAGCCACCACCTGAGATACACCAAATTGTCCCAACTCATCCAGAACAGGTGATCACCGAGAGCAACAAAGACATGAAGAAAACAGCTTAGGAGACAGAGGGACCCCTGTGAAGGTGAGACGGACCAGAAGAAACAGATGGTGCCTTGCTACCACCAAAGACAGCCATGGTGGGGCACACAATGTTGAGCCCTTGTGGCAGTACAAGAAAAGTGGGGTGCAGAGCTCAAGAACTCTGTTAAAAGACCATACTTGATGGTGCAATGGCCTGGGGGGGTCCCCTGGGAGCTTGGCCCTTAGACTGACTGTTGCCCTTGTCCAGAAAACAGTACTAGGGTCAACTCTTTGGATAAAAATGGACTGGACTGGGGAAAAAAATGTGAACATACGGTGTGTGTACTTTAAAGTTCTATGCATTTACAGGATGCTGTCCTAGTGGTCTTTTTCTAGGTGGGAAAAAGGAGGATGGAGAGGAGGAGATAGGAGAATGTCAAGATGATACAAGTACAGAATGAAAAGGAGAAGTGTGCTGTCACTGGGCAAGGAGAGCAGAAGGAGCTGCAGATAGAAGGGTATGCAAATCTAATTTGGATTGTACACTTGAACTTAATCACAATAGAAAAGAAAGAAAGAAAAGACAATAGAGTCTGTAACCTAAAACCATACTAGAGACTCAGAGCTCACCTTAGTTCCTTAGTACCTTCCAAAAAATTTTTGTGAAGATTTAGAAACAATACAGTAGGCAGGAGCTGGTGGTATGGCTCAAAATTGGTGTTTAACAAATTCTAGTCATCCTGTCTAGAATTTAACCTTGAATACTACAGTCTTGTTGGTATGGCTCAAAATTGGTGTTTAACAAATTCTAATCATCCTGTCTAGAATTTAACCTTGAATACTATAGTCTTGTTAGTCAAAGGGCAGTCTATGTGCCAGCAGCATTGGCATTGTCAAGAGCTTATACATTTAAAAGAGACCTTGGGTTATACCCCTCCCTCCCAAAACCTCATTGCCATTCAGTCTATTCTGACTTATAGTGACTCTGTAGGACAGAGTAGAACTGCCCCATAGAGTTTCCAATGAGCAGCTGGTGGATTTGAACTGCAGTCCATTTGGTTAGCAGTTCTAGCACTTCATCAGTACACCACCAGGTTTTCCTGGGTTATACTCCAGAACTATTAAATCAGAGTAGTCATTTTAACAAGAAGCCCATGTAACTACTACACACATTACAAACGAGAAGCTTTGCATAAACAATCCACCTTCCTAGTCTTCTCCCTTCCTCTCAGCATCCTGCAATGCCTCGACACCACTGTTGCCTATTGACTCTGACTCCCACTAGGATTAAGGAGCATACTGTTGCAAACGGGACACTTTCCAAGTTCGCTCAGATGCTTACTTAAATTGATTGATTTTGAAGAGAAGCTTGTGAAGTCAATTTTTCCTAAAGGAAATGTGAACTAGCATTTGTTGAGGAGACCAGTGGAGAGGAAGCATGGGGATAGAAGGAAGGAGGAGAGCTCACCTGGCTGTGGTTTGAGGCAGGTGTGGAGACACATCCTGGAGGGTAGAGAGGGCTTGCCTTTTTAAGGAGCTAGCTAGTGATGGATGCCGCTCCAGAGGAGTCTTTGCTTCTAAGAGGGGGAAAAAGTATAATTGAACTTATAGATTGTTCTCTCTGCTCCACAGAAATGTGTCTGTGAGCTCAGAAGGAGAGATGCTCCATTAAAGTTCTTGTGAGTGGGCTAGACTCTGGGCGAGTGGGGTTATAGATTTTTTACTTCTGCCTTCCATTAATATTCATTAGCCTTGGACTTTATTGAAGCAGCGGTGGTTTATGTTAATGTTCCCAAGTATTTCACCTTCACCTTCCTGTTGTTTATGTATTTCTTTTTCTATTTCTTCCTTTTTTGGATTTTCCCTTTACTTTGTGCTAAGGTACCATAATGACTTACCCAAGGAGCCTTGTCTAAATGTGATACATCATATGATGTGATGACTACTGAGTCTCATAAAAATTTCATGTAAAATGAAAGTCTGAAAAGAAATCAATGAGTATACCAAAAGCTGAGAAAGACAGGATGGTTCCAAAGGGGTACAAAATAACTTTGGCTAAGGATGATGGAACTGCTCTAGATCTAGAAGATGGTGGCATTTGTCAAACTGTACATTAATAAGGATCAGTTTTGAAGTATATCTGTAAATTATAAAACCACGAACCAAACCTATTGCCATCAAGTTTATTCTGCTTCACAAGGACCCTACTGGATAGAGCAGAACTGCTCCAGAGGATTGTAGCCGCCACGTGGTATACCTTTCTCCCGTGCACAGGCTGAAGGGTTGCAACTGTTAAGCTTTTCGTTAGCAGGTGAGCACTTAGTCACTCTACCATCACGCCTCCCTATGTAAATTATACCTCAATTAAAAGAAAAAGGTGGGGTAGAGGAGTTCCGATTTGAAAGTAACATACTAAAACAGCTACACTGAGGTCCAAAATACTGAAGGTTTGGGTGGGGATATATGTCCTTACGCTGGTTAAGAGTATAGACCCTAGAACCAGAGGGGCCAAGATGACCCTTTAAGTTATGAAATGCTCTGTTGCCTCAGTTTTCTGATTTGCCAGATGAATGTAGCTGGAGCACCTACCTCATGGGTTGTTGTTAGGGCTAAACAACAGGAATACGAATCACAGTGGCAACAACACGGAAGAATGGCTCTGAAAATATAAGGCTTTGCAATGGAGAAAGGCTGAAGGTTTCTCTCCCCTCACCTCATGCTTGGTGAGGTCATCTTTGTCTCAGCTTGAGAAATCCCCTTCATCACATAACCCTCACACGTGACTCTGTCGAACCTGCCGTACCAGGCAGCCACTCCTGAGTAAATGCTGTGGCCTAGACCGCGTGGGGAAAAGAAATCATCTCTTAGGCCAAGTTCCCTCCAGGTGAGGACTGAGGTCATTGCAAGAGGCATAACAAATAGTTGACATAATCTACCAAACTAATAGATTCTATAAGAAAAACTAAATGGAAAATTTTTCTTGAGTGCTAGGCACCTCTAGCTGAGCAGCCAGTGGAGCCAGTGTTATTAGAGATGTGGTTGAATCAATAACATTTTTTCATTTCACAAAAATGTCCATTTTAACCAGCAAAGAGGTAAGGAGATATTATCACGGGTGATTTTTCATGCTTATTTGGGTCATATTCTGGCATGTATTGTTTTTATAAATAATACCGGTTGTTTATTTATTTTCTCTCTCAAAAATGTATTTCATTCTCTTCCAGCAGCATGAATTCATCTGGAAATCTATGACAATCAATTAAGTCAATGAGAAAATAAAATGCTTATAATTATGATAATCAAGCTACAAGAAACCCACCCTCTTAGGTCTGATACCCAGCATCTTTAAGTAAGTGATATATTAATTAGGCTGTGGGTAATTGTTACAATTAGAATCATGCCTTTATAATTTTTAAAAATCATTCAGAGAGAAAAGGTAAATATTTTTAAAATACTATATCTGCAGCTGTTGGTTTTTAAAACAATTCACTATCATGCCTACATTGTCTTTTCCCTGGCTGCTTTATTAATGCAATCCTTCATTTACAACTGGAGAAATCTGTATGCAGCCCCTTTACAGAATTTTTCTCTGTTTCTCTAGGTCAGAGGTTGGTGAACTGCTTGTGTAAAGGGGCAGATAATGACCATTTTAGGCTTTGCATAACAAGTCACAAAGCTGAAGATATAGGAAAGTATTCACGTGACAAAAAATGAACACACTGCCACAGATTTTTTAATTGATGGACTTCAAAATATAATAGTAATTGAGTACAATTTTTTTTCCCAAAATGCAAATCTATTATTGAGAAATTACTTTTTTTTTGGCATTAGGGTAACATTCTGCTCAGGTGGGGTTGAATACTAATGTTCCCTGTGATCAAAACACTGTAATATTTCATTGTGGAAATCATTATTAGTTTGCAGGAGATGGGCTAAATGTAGTTTTCACTCTGTAGTTTGCTAATCCCTTCTCTAGATTCATTTTCTTACACTAGAGTGTGCATGGAACAATCTAGAGGGCTTGTTAAAATAGATTATACCCTCAAGTTTTGGTAAGGATCAAGAATCTGCATTTCTAACGAGTTCCCAGATGTCTTTGAAGCTTCTGTTTGGGGACCATACTTCCAGAACACTGCTCTTGATGTTCATCTTTTTAAAAAGTCACACTGAATAAAAATGTATTTTATGGTTTCATAGTTTACCTATACATCTCAGTTTACCTGATAGACTTTGTCTTTTTCAACTCCAAACCAAAGGTGGTAAATTCCAAACTTAAAATTTCATTAAGAAGTGAAGCCCTATTTAGCTAGCCAATGTTTGAGAATACAGAGGAGCTTTGGACTGTTGAATAGCTGTTAGTCCCTTGTTTAAGAAGACAGGCATTAGCCCCTACTCATCTGCTACAAAGAATGTCTGAATAGTATTTTTCCAATCCAGCAGCACTTTTAAAATAGTATGCACTATTCCAAAGGATACATGTGGGTAAGAAATAAAATAGCAATTTTGCATTAGATTAAAAGAAAAACAAGAAAATCTTTGCCATCCAGCAAATTCCAACTCACTGTGACACTGCAGCATGAGCAGCACTGACCCAATGTGGTTTCCAAGGTTGTAAATCATTATGGAAGCAGATGGTCACATCTTTCTCCATGGAGTGCCTAGTGGGTTTGAACTGGTGACCTTCAGATTAGCAGCCACGCTTATGGCAACTGTGCTCCATAGAGTTTTCTTGCCTGTAATCTTTACAGAAGCAGATCGCTGGGGCATTCTTTTACACTGTTGCTGTGTGGGTTAGAACTGTCACCTTTTAGGTTAGCATTCAAGGGAAACTTATCTGTACCACCCAGGCCTTTTGAATTTAATTGAGAGGCTAGTTAAAACACCTGAAGCTGTAGAGGGGAAGCGAGGTGCTTAAATTCCCCAAATCCTGGAGCTGTCCATGGTTTACAAAGACCAAATAGTCTCTAAATTGAGTGCAAAGCTGCTTTGAGCTCTTGCTGACAAGCTTTCACTTCTGCTGGGGTTGTGAGAAGGTTAATGATAAATGGCAGGCACTGGCTAATTTTAATGCTCACATCTTACTGAAGAGATCCTTTCATAAAGAAGCAAAGTGGAAAACATGTTCTCCTTCTGTTTATTTGTCCCAATGGTTTTTTTTAAAAAAAAATCAGCTTTATGGAACCATAATCTTCCTCATGACAGACAGGCCTATACATTAGCATCGTGCTTTCAATCAACAGTTTACATTTCAAGAGGAAGGTGAAAAAACAACGTAAAGACGCATTTAGGATCTAGCTGTCATTTTTCAGTTTTATAACATTGATACAAAAAATAGTGTTCTGGTTAGCAGCTTAATTGGCAACCCATGTAACCCTAAATAGTTCTACAAACCTGGAGAGTGCACTTTTACAGACAATTACTTTTGGTGAAACAGTATGTACAATTTTGACAAATAAATACATAAATACAATCATCCATATATAATGATATACCTAAATGTCAATTATTATCAACAAGTGTTTCTAGTAAATTACTTCTGTCATTCACAAGTTACTCTTTTGCTTATAAAAACTATGTTCACCTTTACAGAAGAAATGACATAATCAATTCCCCCCACTAAACCCAGATATTAGGAAAGGTAGAAAAGGAATCCCAGACACTTTATGTAAATATCCTACTGTCCTTTGACAGAAGAAATGTGATTGAAAAAGTCCTTCCTTTGCTTCTCCGAAAAGTTTATTTTCCCCATATCATATCACACAAAGGGGTTTTGTTCTTTTGAATTTAATCCAAATCAAAAATGATTTTCTTCATTTTTTTTGATTCTGGTCATTTAAAAATACAATGCTATGTATCAAAACAGGCATTTGCTCCAATGTCAGAAGACACAAAGCCACATAAACTAAGCTACTGAAGATAACTTTTAAAAAATAGGGAAATTAAAGAAACTTTAGGAATATAGACACTGATTATTGATAGCTATTATTATCCAGTGCTTAATGGTCTAAAGGCAGATGGTCAGAAAGTTCTTGTCAAAATTGTCTGAATGACTCCTGGTAGACAGTGTCTGGAACATTATTTTATGGCATGGAAGTGATAAGAAATCCACAAAAAGGCCTAACAAATAATCGAAACCATAATTTGGCCAGTATCATAAAGTTAACAAAACTAGAAAATTAGAGCTATTTCTTGATTTGACTTAACATTTCTCCGAACATTCAAAAAACCAAAGAGTAAAGATGCTTAAGGCTATTGAAACACTGGACAAATGGCCTTGCCTCACCAAGCGCCATGCAGAAGAAAATGACACACAGCAAGCATATTCTAACTACGCATACAGCTGGGAAGAAGGAAAAAGAAAAGTCTTTAAAAATATATACACGTGGTCTCTGATGAATATTTACATATTTGTCACATGGGCACTACAGTCTTAAAAAGTTAGGAAATATTCCTTTAAGACATACAGTTCTTTGATTTTTGCTCCTTTTTAAGATTAGGGATTTAATATGCACATAAATATGTAAAACAATTCGTAAATGCACACACATGATGTTTATAATGTGCAGTTCCTTGATACCAGAGTCAGTTTAACTGAGCCCAATGTCAGTGCAAGACAACAGTATGAGACAGAAGCTTGACTCTACTGCAGGACTGAAAGGTGAACGATGCGCCAGACCATGGGACCTCCTCAGTGGTCAGTACTCAACAGCAGTTGGGGCTACAGGGCTGGAGGGTGGTTCACTTCACGTGCTTCCATCGCTTTCAGTGTGCCTAATGCTGTTCTGGCATCAAAACTAGCAGTCCTGCTGATCCTAAGATAAAGATGCGGCAGGAGGGCGGGGAAAGTCCCAGTTCATACTGAGTTCTTTTGGATAGGGATGAGAGATGGAATATTTTCAAGAAATAGAACATAGATTCCATTTGTTGGGTTCATCTATATATTTTCTATTAATTTTACTGGGAGCTTCCAGGGGTTAACAAAAATTAAAGGGTACTCTCTTTCAGTTGTGGAACTTTCTTTGGATGAAAACAAACAAGAGTTTGTTTTAATCCCCGGTAGAAGATCTTCAACGTGTGGGTAGTGATATGTTTGCTGAGTGCCTATTCATCTGCTGGGGTGGACTAGCCCTACCTGTTTCCAAAGCTGTTAAAGAGAATCTCCTCAAATCTTCCTGACATGTAGGTTGATAGGAGGCATTTTTCAAAGCAACTGTTTTAGTTACTAGAATCCACCAGCTAGAGGCTCCTCGCCAAAGAAAGGCAGCCACCATCATGTTCAGCATCCTAGGAACCAAGGCAAGAAACTGAAGTACTAACTTATTTACTGACATCACAAGATTTCATGCACAAGTGAAATTCAAAGTTGTGGAAGGATAAGGCCCACTGGTGGTTCCTAAACTCGTTGCCACTGAACCAATTCTGACTCACAGTGACCCTATAGGACAGAACAGAACTTCTCCATAGAGTTTCCAAGGAGCACCTGGTAGATTCAAACTGCCAACCTTTCGATCAGCAGCTGTAGCTCTTAACTACTACACCATTGGGGTTTCCTAGTTAACATTTATTGTGGCAGATTTTATATTAAGATCATGTTAGTACACATGCTAGCCAGCATAGTTATTACATAAATTATTTTAGCATTTACTATAACACATTATATCTTGCATTATGTAGCACCTTTTAAACTAAGGATCTCAAAATACTCAGCAAATTGAATTTGCTCTCACAGCTCTGGGAGGTAGGTGGATTTTCTTGTTTGTTTAGTCATTCTATAAACGAGCGTATTGAAGAACACCAGGGTTAAGGTGCCAGCTCACCTGACCCATTAGATATGATGGCAAGAAAAGGACCTGACCCCAAGCTTCCCCACCTTCTCGCCTGTGAACCTCAATCACAGTGCCACAAAGCACCTCATACCAGCATTGCTGCTAAAGATATTTAGATGTTCGAGAGTGTTACTACAAGGTTCGATTAACTAGTAAGCAAGATGCATGTGGGTTTAATTGTGTTTACACTGTAGTTTCACATGTGTTTCCCCACATCCTTGATGTGGCACAAGTATGCCCAGGCATACTTTGCTTATTGGCTAACCTTTTCCCATTTTTATTTCGTCTCTTGATTGTAGGACCAAATCTTTCGATAAAATTGATACCCATTAAAGACTATCTCTATTGCTTAGCAAATGTATGTGAAGGGCATCTTATACTACTGCTAAGCTTATGTGAATTATAATGCACACATACGCTTGTATTTCTTAGTGTGATTTTTCATTCATCTGGCCTCCTATCAACTTGTTTTCTGTACACGGAGGCACATGCCTGCATGATCCAGAAGCTGTGAAATGCACTTAGCATGCTGGATGGAGGGAACAGGTGAGATTACATTTGGCAAAGTCTCCTTTGAGGCATCATGTAATCTTTTCTATGAAAGAGCCAAAAAACAAAAACAAAAACAAAAAACCCACCTCTTCTTTATTAAGTGGCATTTTATATACATTCCGCTTGCTGACCAGGTTTATTCCTTGTATGAGCCAGCAGAGTTGTCTCCCAAACAGAAGGAATATTTGTTCCCCAGGTTTAAGTTTCCATCTTTTTTACTGAAGCATCCCCACCAGTGCTAAGTTCATTTCTTGGTGAAAGCACCAATACTGCACATATTACATGAAAATATATGTAAAACTTCAATGCAACACCACACACAATATTAATAATCACATCCAGTGTGTCTTCCTGACTATGCATCATTTCTGAATATTTAAAAGTTATTTCCTTTTTTTTTCAGAAATGATATGAAGACAGTATTGTAAGTTTCAGTTTCTCAGACCCAGATTTTTGTCTTAGATGCACACAGTACCTGATTCTGTAAATCCTAAGATTTGTTTAGAACTGTTTTTTGAGATAAATGGCAACACTGTAGGACCTGAGAATGATTCCTGGCCCTTCTAGCTCACATGTAGTTCTTATGACTAGAGCCTAACATTTGTAAATTGGTAATCAAAGAAAGATATTAAGAATGGGAAGAAAAAACTTTTACAAAACCCCTTCTCTGGTCTTCCCCTGATGACATCTGTAAAACACTAATATCTTAGGCCCCATTTCTTAGAAAAGAAATCATATTTACATCAATAAAAATTCTAACATCTCAGATGTTTCTTGCTCGACATGTCATTCCAGATTCTGTGCATTTCTTCTGGAGAGATCTGATGCACAGTGATAACTCGGCGGTATCTACACAAACTATAGGCCATCTTCCAGTGATTGAAGCCACTGTTCTGGAAAGGATGTATGCCCAACTTTCGAAGACACAATCCCACATAGACATCTTCAAGGTGAAGTAGCCGTGTGTGGAGTGAGGTCTTGTAAATGAGTTCAGCTACATCAGCTGAAAAGATGTAGCCAGTCCCCGAGCAGAATGGTGGGTAGTTACTGTCAGGGTACAAATCCCTGGGCATATACCACTTACTACGAACGTCCCGGATCGGCCCTCCATTGATGACATAGCCAGTAAAGTATCTTCTCCTTGGCTTTGTGGTGGGCTTCAGTAGTTTATAAATAAGATTGTCCATATTTACAAAAATGTCACTGTCTGTTTTCATGACATACTTGGCTTTTGAGCAATAAGTGGCTACCCATCTCATCCCCATTAATGTTTTGAGGGTAAGGTTATGGTAAGAGTCAATGAAGTCCTCCACTATAATGTCGTGGAAGATCTGACTCTCTTGCTCTACCATCTGATTCAGAACAGGATCAGCGTTCTTGCCCAGGAGGAACAGAGTAGCTATCCTGATCCCTTTGAAGTTGTTCTCATCTCCCCACGTCTCTCGGATTGCCTGGCGGGCATCAAACTCCTTGTGGGTAGTGCTGATGAGGATGACAAGGAAAGGAATGTTTTTTTCACATTTGTTGGGCTCATTTATAAGAAATTCAAAAGAATGCGGGTTGATGGGTCGAGTTCTTATGTTTCCAAAAGTGAAGTTTTTTCTGGCCACTGTCAGGTGGCTGAACGGCTTGGAGCCAGTGTAGGATGATGTAGGACGAGTCACACTCAAGTACCAAAGAGCGCTGGCCCAGCACACAACTGTCAAAACATACAAACAGGAGACCTTTGAAGCCATTGTCTCAAGAGCACGTCTATTCCAAATACTGAATGACAGGCCTTTTCGGCACTAGCTTCTTTTCATCTTGCCAAGGCAGCATATTACTAAGCAATCTTAAAGTTCGACAGAGAAGCGTGAGTGTGGGATTGTTCATGGGTCTCAGTGGCAGTCTCACATTTCAATCAATGTTCTTGGATCTTAAGTTCAGTCTATGTTCTTCCAAACCTGATGGATGCATCCAGGCTCCATAAATTGTCCTCTTAACTCTGCAAAATGAAAAAAACAAAAAACAAAACAGTCATTTTATATCTTCAGTAGATATAATAAAGGTATGAGAAGTATCCATGTTATTAGAAATAAAGGATAACCATTGATTTCCATCAGTACTGAAGCCTTTCTGACATACCATATCTACTTCACTCTCCTTACTAGAAGTCATTTATGTATATTCACATTCAAACTAAGAAATACAGAGACTATATAATCTAGATGAAGTAAACTGAACATTAGTAATTTAAAAAAGTGTATGTCATCCTCTTCCCAGAGGCCTTTTTTTGTGGTTAAATAGCTTCTAACACTAAAATCTTCCGTCAGTCAGTAAAGTCTCACACATGGCCTCAAAGATTTTCTCCCTTTTTCCAAGCTGTAGTTTTTCTTGGCTTGAATCCGATGAGGGAATCAATTCTGAACATCTCTTTGTTTTCTCTAACCCTCCACTTGAAAATGTGTCAATCAAGGCCTGAAAGTCTCTGCTAATACTTGTGTCCCTTGTGGTTCTGACTCAGATGTAGCTCTCAACTTCTTCTCATTTTTCTCCTGGATTTGGCTCTCACAATTCTTAGTTTCTAATTTTCAGTTTTCTACAAGACCTCATAGACAGAACAGCCTCATCCTTCCTCTCCTGCCCAGAAACCGTCTCCAAATGTGCTTTCTGACAGCTGGCAGCCTTCATTTGGTAGTTGATCTAAATGGTATTGCTTTTTGTAGTTTTCAACAATTCCCCCATATGTTCCATTGACAAAATCACCCTGGTGCCTTCTAAATCTTTTTACTGAGTTACACTTGCCTATTAGTATATCAAGAGTCTAATGAGGGAGACTCTTGGGCTTGGGGGCCGCAAATTCAATGAAGGCATGACAGAGCACTTTAACTGGTGATCAATTTAAAAAGTTGTCCTTGGGAGCTCACAGCCTTTCTAGAACTTCAGCTGCCATCATTCCAGTTAAAAATATCTGCCAGGATTTAAAGCCCAATCATACAAAAATGTTCTCTTCCTGCCTAGTTAGAAGACAATGTCGTAGTCTGGAAGACAGAGACAGTCCATAATAGATGTGTCTCAACAAAGCCAGCTTCAAAGAAATCTGACCTCTTATATGTATGGACTGTGTTGAAAGGATTTAACTGGAATTGTAGATTGAAAATCACGCTTCTAAGCACGAGAGCTATAATGAGAAGAAAAGGCCTGATGGGCAACAGCAGAGACAATACCCACCCTCTTGTCTAACCCAAAAGTTAACTGTGAATATATAATCCAGATGAGAGAGCAATAACTCAGTGTGTTACAGTTCTAACTAAATGAATATTTGAGTGGCTTCCAGCAGCATGATTCTAGGAATAGGCTTTCATCCAGCCCATAATAAGTATTCTCTAAGTATAGATTTCAGTATCCTTGGCCTCCTGGAGGCAATTTCTGCTCTAAAGGTGCACCAGTACTGATAAAAAGAGAACGTGCTGTACAGCAAGCATTGAAACTTTAAACAGTAAGCAAAAGGAAGTGAGAGAAACTAGTAGTGAAGAGTTTAGAAAAGAGATTCTCCACTTGACATACCCAGATATTGATTCTTTCTCAATTCCAAGCCCCAAACCAAACCCGCTGCCATCAGTTTCAACTCATAGCAACCCTCTAGGTCAGAGTAGAACTGCCTCTTAGAATTGCCAAGGAGTGCCTGGTGGATTTGAACTGACGACCTTCTGGTTAGCAGCCATAGCACTTAACCACTGCACCACCAGTGTTTCCATCCAAAGGGGTGTCAGGGACGCCCAGGACGGTACTAGACACTAAACTTGCTCCACCATTTGTTCTAGCCTACATGACCGATGCTAGAAACCAGTGAGAGTTGAGCTGATTCCGACTCACGCTGCCTCCACGCATTTCTGACTAGACTTGTACTCCTTAGGTTTATTCAGTGGCTGTGACCTTTCAGAACCAAATTACCAGGTTTCATCTAAGGTGCCTCTGGGTGGATTTGAATGAGCAACCTTTTGGTTTGTAGCAGCCAAGAGCTTTGCTGTTCAAGCCAGGTCGTGATTCTTATGAGCCTTCTTCGTCATCATGTTTGTTATCCTCTTGCACATTTTACGCCAAATTTTGAGTGACCGATTACCCACATGTCAGGGGCTCCCAAAGGGCCTCATCTGGAAGAGCTCCGCCCCATTCTGACTGTTTTCCTCTGGGGCCACAAATCAGATTATTAATGGAAGATTTCTCCACTTTATATTTGGGTCTCTTTTTTATTATTCTAATCCTGTTCCTGCTGAGTTCATTTCGCAATTTACCGTCCCCTACTTCTGTAATCAGGTCTTCATTTAACACTTGAATGTATTTATTTGTTAATTCACTTTTTAATCAATCAATCAAAGATTTATTGACTGCCTAGTGTAGGTCAGGTATAGGAAAAAGAGAAAGTCCATATACCTGTCTCAAGAAAACCACAAAACCCACTGCCATTGAGTTAATTCTGACTCATAGCAACCGTATTCCTGTCTCAAGGAAGTTATAACCCAGCAGGAAAGAGTGCAAGTAAATGATGAAAACAGTGAGATACAAGTGTTCACCACAAGGCCATTGGCATAGGAGGGGTGGGATGGGGAATGGATTGTGAGCAAACTGGCAACAGTTGTGCAAGCCATGCACAGAAAAACTCCAGAGGCCAACACACACTTAAACTGCAACATGACTTCTGCTTCTCTACCCTATGCCAGAGTCAAATGATGCTGTAACCCTGGCTGGGTAGTATGCCATGGACAATTTAGAAAAGGTGATCTAAGCTCAATTGTAAAGGACAGCTAGAAATTCTCTAGATGGGAGAATCTGCATTCTAAGCAGAGGGAACAGCATAGGCAAAGGCATAAAATGAGAGAGCAAGATGTGCACTGGGACTGTGAGTGAAGGACAAGGACAGGGTGATGGAGAGGACAATGGGGATAGTCGGAGGAGGAGCTGTTGAGACAGGCAGGGTCAGGTGCTGACTGGTGCTTGGAAATGATTCTGAGCTGAGTAGCCAGCCACTGTCTGTGCAATCTAATGGGCCTAAGGGAAGCATTCACCTTTCCCAAATCCCATACACTGATTTCTGTAGCAATTCATTCTTCCATGCCAAAGTTTTTTTTCTCCCTTAGTGTTACGCCTAAGAAGATTAAGTGAGATTTGTTTTATCAGATATCTTCCTATGTGATGTTTTGGAGCTAAAAGAAGAAGGCATATAAAAGAAACAGGGGAGAACATGACAAAATTTATGTATTTATAAACAGTTTTTCATGGAAGGATGAGAATTCCTCTCTGGACAACTAACAAGCCTACTACTTCGTACTATTGTAGCTCTCATTTGAAAATATTCATTACAGCCCACGCATGGTGTGATGTGCTATTTTCTATGCCATGTATTTTGCAGAGCTTCTTTTCTTACAATGTTACAAGAGAGATATCATTTCTTACATTTTACAGAATGAAAACTCAGAGATAATAACTTGCTTGTCCAAGGCTACACAGCCAGGGACTGGTAAATATTCAAACCTCCAGGCCTTCAGTGCCTTCCAAGGTCTTTTAGTAAGTATCGTCTTGGATGGGAAATTCACTCAGTATCAGAGAGCATCCCAGGCTGCTATGTGCCCAGTGATACGTACATTTATTTTCTAGATTTGTATCCATTGCCTGGACTTTTTAGTTCATTTGAGTTTGTTATATACTGTACTATATTAATTCTGTGGGGATGCCTGATCATTAAAAATTGATGATTTGCAAAGGACAGATTACAGCTGGAAGATGCTGCAGGAAGCTGCAAATGGTGAACAGTTGAGAATATCTGGCAGGTTCCTTTCTCCAAAGGCATGCAAAACACATACACCAAGAGAATCACTATTTCTGTTGACCTTTGTCTCCAGATTAACAAAGAAGGAAAGGCACAGTACTACATCTTGGTCGATACTAAATGCAAATTATCACCAATAACAAAGGCTTTGAAATGTGAAAAGGAATCAGCATAGCATCTGACAAGGGGCCAAGGATAATGTAGCTCTGCTGCAAAAAGTGTCCCTCTAAAATGACTTTTTTCTGAGAACAGAACTTAGATTTCTCAGGTGGTCAGATAAGAACAAAATTATGCCTTACTGCTAGAGGGAGTGATATCACTAACCAGAAGGCTGAGTAACATGAGGTATTCAGCTAAAAAAATCAATTTCATATATGTTGGATGGTGTAGTTGGTAATGGACTAGAACATCCATGTTTTACTCTTTGAGTAATTCTGACTTGCTATGTGGCTTTTCTGAGCATTATTCCCACCCAACCCCCACCAAAAAAAACAAAGCAAAAAAACCCCACAAAAAAACAAACCAAAAACATTGCCATAGAGTCAATTCAGACTCACAGCAACCCTCCAGACAGAGTAAAACTGCCCCATAGAGTTTCTGAGGAGTAGCTGGTAGGTTCAAACTGCTGACTTTTTGATTAGCAGCCTGGGCTGTTATCTAGTGTGCCACCAGGGACCCTTCTGTGCCTTAGTAGCCTTAGGTATGTCACAGAGGCAAAAATCGTATCTAACTCGTGACAACCCCCCTGTACAATGGAACTGAGTACTGCCTGGTCCTGTGTCATCCCCAGGATAGACTGCCGATTGCAATATTGTGACCCGTGGGGTTTTCACTAGCTGATTTTTGTAAGTAGACTGCCAGGCCTTTCTTCCTAGTCTAGATCTGAAAGGTCCACTGAAACCTGTTCTTCATTATACCAACATGAAAGCCTCCACTTAGATAGAGATGGGTGGTGGCTGCCCATGAGAATCATTGGCTGAGAATCAAAGCTGAGTGTCTGGCTTGGAAGGCAAGAAATCTAGCACAGAACCACCACTCAACCCAAATCCATTATAGGTATTGATGACCATAAATAAATAGTTGGAGACTCTATGAAAGGGTACTATACCTATACAGAGAGATGGTATTATAATAAAAAAGGAGTGTCTAACAAGGATGAGAAGATTCTATCAGTTCACCAGCTCACAGTTTTGGATCCTGAGCTCATATATTGAACAATTTTTCTAGGAGTTAAGTAGAAATGCTGTAAGTTTTTGTTTTGTTCAGTCAAGGTTAGTGAGTACATTGTGAAGATTTTTCTGCTGGAGAATTTTATTTTCTTCCCAGAAAACTTAAACCTGAATGCCCACTAAAAAATATAGAAAATAAGGCAACTGAAAAATGCTGAGGAAGGAAGCGAGTATCACAAAGCAGAATCCTCTGGAGGGTTCTTTCAGTTTTACAAGATTTTAAAAAATCCTGTTTAACAGACAAGTTAATGTATCAGTAATATGGAAAGCTGCACATCTAACATTTGTCATTGCTTTTAGCAGCTCTACCTACAGACACTGATGACATGTTTTAACTTGTCATCTACTAAATACAAATGCCTCTGAATAAGAACATTCAGCTAGAACATTTGAAAGATACTTCCCCCCAGGGGCTAAAGTATATCTCAGAACTCTCCGGTAACTTTCCACTTGTACCTCTCAGGAAGGTAATAAGCAGGGTTTTCAATTTAAGAAGCATATATTCTCCAAGAAATCTCATGGTGGGTTGCCTGCTACTTTGAATAATTTATTGAAAAAACAAACACTTGGCAAAGCCCTTCTCTTTTGTGGCCAGAGGTAGAGGCTAAGAGCAAGCGAGCAGCGCTCTCGTGGACTGTGCAGAATTTGGGGTTCCATCACCCTGTCTGTCACCGTCATGGCTCAGTCAGGTACAGGTCAATATTGATTTCCTTTGCCTCCGTAGCCGCTGACACTGAACTGGCTTGCAATCTTTCCAGCTTCTCTTCGCACACAGATAAGTTTGCAGGGGCCTTGCTGCACAGCCTCCTCCCGCTCTCTGTTGTTTCAAGGAATATTAGGTCTCTGGGTCCTGATTTTCCTTTGTATTTTTAAACCTATTTTATTAAGCCATCAAATATACACTGCACACCTACTAGATGCCATGCACTGTTCTAGGAGCAGGCAAGACAGATAGGGAGGCAGAAAATAAACATATGATGTTGCTGTGGTCAGCTGCCCTGGCTCATGGTGACCTCAGGCCCAATGAGACTGGACCATTGCGACCCGTAGAGTTTTTCATTGGTTGAATTTTGGGTGCACATTGCCAGACCTTTCTTTCTAGTCTTAGTCTGGAAGCTCTGCTGAAACTTGGTCAGCGTTATAGCAACACGCAGGCCTCCACTGACAGGTGGTACATTGGTAGGGACTCAAACCTGGGTTTTCCACATGAAAGGTGAGAATTTTATTCCTAAACCACTACTGTCCTCAAATACATGATAAATCAGTGTAAAAATAATTCAGAAAGTGAAAATACTGTGAAGAAAATAAAGTAGGGAAATGAGATAGAAGCTAAATGGTGGTGGGTGGATGGACTATTTTAGACAAGCTTGTCACTCAGGAGGTATCATGGATTGAATTGTGTCCCCTCAAAAATATGTGTAGCCGTGTGGCTGGGCCGTGATCCCAGTATTCTGTGACTGTCCTCCATTGTGTGGTTTTCCTATGCTGTATGTTAAAGAATTAGGGTGGGACTGTAAATCCCTTCATAAGATCACCTCCCTGCTCCACTGTAAAGGGAGTTTCCCTGGAGTATGGCTTGCCCCACCCTTAATCCTTTCATCCTGGAAGAGATAAAAGGAAAGGGAAGCAGGCTGAGAATTGGGAACCTCATACCCTCAAGCAAACAGCACCACAAGAAGAGTGTGTCCTTCAGACCTGAGGTTCCTGCGCCAAGATGCTCTGTGGACAAAGATTGATGCAATACCAGACTTTCCTCCAGAGCTGACAAGGGGAAGGCCTTCCCCTGGAGCATACACCCTGAATATGGACTTGTAGCCTACTGGGCTATGTAGAATAAACATTCCTTTGTTAAAGCCATCCACTCTGTGGTGTTTCTGTTAGAGCAGCCCTAGCTGACTAAAACCGAAGGTGACCAGAATGTCTTGCTAACTCTGGTTTGGCACTGGAGTCTTTTACTCAGCTTTGTCTGTTTGCTTGGCTCTTTTGGGATTAATGCCTAAATGTCATTGTTCTTAGCTGCCATTGGGTAGGCTGATGATTCATGATGACCCCATGCACAATGGAACAAAATATTGCCTAGTCTCATGCGATCTCCATGACTGGTCATGGATTGGACCATTGTAATCTATAAAGTTTCAATTGACTTATTTTCAGAAGTAGAACACCAGACTGTTCTTCCTAGTCTATCTGAGTTTGGAAGCTTCACTCAAACCTCTCAGCAACATGCAATACCTAAGCCTCTACTGCTAGACATATAGTGATTGCACATGAGGTGTATTGAACAGGAATGAAACTAATAAGAGGCATGTGTTTGGTGTTTGAACTTGGTTCTTCCCTAGTCTTTTGTATCTTCTTGGGTTCCTAGCTTCCAGCTATGGTAACTCCTTTCACTCCTGCAAGTACCTGTAACTTCTAGGGCTCTAGGTTGCCTGCTTTCCTGGGATGGGACAACACAAACTGTATGGATCTACAGACTTTACTCCTTCAGATGGCTAGGTAAATTCTCAGCTCTTGGTAGGCCAAATTTCAAAGGATACAAATTTTGTAATTAACATTCAAAGAAGAAAGAAATAACTGTGTAGAGGGAAACAAGATTTGATTTTTTTTCTAGGTTAAAAAAGTTGGGGAGGCAGAGTTAAGATGGCAGACTAGACACATATTTCCTCAATTCCCTCTGAAAACTAAGGCCTGGAATGATAATGGAACAGAGCACTGTGGACATCCAGGGAGCCCTAGGATCTGGCATAGGGATGTCAGATTGGACTACATACCAATAATGGGGTAACAACCTCTCACAAAAATTGAGGCAGCTCCCACTCATTCTGACTCACCATTTGGGAGGAATGCAAGCACTGGTGCCTTTCTTGTTACCCAGGAGGTAGGGACTGGGCATGAGCCAGCTAATACACTGAACTGTAGTGCTTAAGTAAACAGTGTATAGCGCAGCAGAGACAGTGTGCTTGGAGTAGATACATATTGTGAGCCTGGCTGCTGACTGAGGGCACCACTGCTCCCTACCCTCTCTTTCCTGAGCTGTGCCATAGATTCTGCTGTTTCATAGCAGGAAGGACAGCTTGGGTGAGACGTCATCTTGGTCAGCTGGGAGGTGGAGTCACCTAACTAGAGGTCTTGCCAAAGCCAAGTGCTGTCGAGTTGGATCCAACTCATGGCGACCCTAGGGGTCAGAGTAGAACTGACTCCCAGAGTATTCAAGGAGTGCTTGGTGGATTTGAACTGCCAACCTCGTGGTTAGTAGTGGTAGCAGCAGGGGTTAATTCTCAAGCTGAGTAGCAGAGCCTGTCCAGAAAGTGCTTCTCCAGCAGAAAAGCTGTGTTTAAGATGGTGGTGCTTAGAGTTATGGGTGGCACGTGACAGGGGATGGCAGGAAAGCTGTGACCACTCCCTACTTTGAACCACATAATAACATCTGGTCATGGCCTATGAAGTGCTTTCATTGTCAGCCAGGCAGGTAGGGCCTGCCATACCTGAGGGTCTGACCAATTTCAGCAGCTGTTGGACAGCTCCTCACATAGCAGTAAAGTACTGTTTTAAAGTAAGACCACCTGGAGAACTGACAGCTGAGCAGCTGGCAGCATCTTCTTCACCCTTCACTGATTCACATCATAGCATCAGCTGATGGCCCCCCTGTGACTCCGTAAGTAGGGTGCCGTTTTTGTCAGCCAGGAGGCAGAGTCTGCTGCCCAGAGAGTCCACTGGGGCCAGTTACTGGGGTACACAGAGACAGTTGATGACCAACTCCCCTCTTAGAACTATGCCTCAGCTCCTGCTTAGGAAACACGAGAACAAAATGAACAGCTTCTAGATAGTGCAAAGACAACCATCAATAGCTAATCATTTAAAGAAACAGTCTGCCACAACTCTGGAAAACTCCCAAAATAAAGAATCAAAAAGTTTTTCAGAGGAAGAAGCCATTCTGAAACTAGCAGAAGTTGGGCACAAGAGAATTATATAGGGAGCCTTCTTAGAGATTAAATGAAATGCAACAGATCAAAATGAAAAATTAAGGAAGCTACTTGAACTGGTGGAACATCAACAATCTGAAATCTAGCAGATCAATAATAAAATTACAGCACTGGACAATTCACTCCAAAGCCAAAAGAGTAAAATTCAGTATTTGGAAACCAACGTTAGTGAACTTGAGGATAGAGCAACTGACACCAGCGTTTATGAGGAGAAATCAGAGAAAAGAAATAAGAAAAATGAAGAAGTATTAAGAAACATGCGGGACTCTATTAAGAAGAAAAATCTATGACTAATTGGAGCTCCTGAGCAGGGAGCAATAGCTGAAAATACAGAGAGTATTGTTGTAGAGTTGCTCACAGGAAACTTCCCTGCAATTGTGAAAGAAAAGAACATAGATTTTCAAGACGCATATTGAACACCACAAAAACTAGACCACAAAAGAGAAACACCTAGACATGTTATAATCAAGCTTAATAAACTGAAACATAAGCAAAGAAGAGCAAGAGTGGCAGTACGAATCTCAGAGAAAATAAACTTTAATGAAAGATCCACCATTGTGGACAAGGGTGGTCACTATTGCTGAAAGGTTCAAAAAATAAGCAAGACATAACAATAGTAATTACTTACACACCCCAAACCACAGCATCTAAATACACTGAACAAACAATGACAACACTGAAAAATGAGACAGATCACTCCACAATAACAGTTGGAGACTTCAACACTTCACTTTCAGTAAAGGACAGATCATCCAGAAAAAAAGCTTAGTAAAAACACAGAAAATCTTACTGTGACAATTAACCAACTAGACCTCATCAACATATACAGAACTTTGTACCCATCAACAGATAAGTACACCTTCTTCTCCAATGCACATGGAATATTTTCAAGAATAGACTGTGTGTCAGAACATAAAACAAGTCTCAACAAAATCCAAATCACTATACTGTTGCAAAATAACTCCTTAGACCATAAAGCCATAAAAGTTGAAATCAACAGCAGAAAAAACAGGTAGAAATATGAACTCATGGAAACTGAACAACACCTTGCTCGAAAAGTCATGGGTTATAGAAGGAACAAAGGAAAAAATAAAAAAATTTATGGACTTGAATGAGAATGAAAACACAACCTACCAGAACTTATGGGATACAGCAAAAGTAGTGCTCAGAGGTCAATTTTTCTCTATAAATGCACACATCTGGAATGAAGAAAGGACCCAAACCAAAGGATTAACCCTACAGCTTGAACACCAAGAAAGACAGCAACAGAGGAACCCTTCAGGTACCAGAAGAAAACAGAACCTAAAGATTAGAACAGAACTAAATGAATTAGAGAATAGAAGAACAATTGAAAAAAATTAAGAAAACCAAAAGCACTTTTATTTGAAAAGATCAACAAAACTGATAAGCTATTGGCTTCGCTTACAAAAGAAAAATAGAAGAGGAAACAAACAACCCAAATAAGAAATGAGATAGGAGATGTCACACCAGACCCAAGTGAAATCAAAAGTATAACAGAATACTATGAAAGACTGTACTCTAACAGATTTAAAAGCCTAGAGGAAATGAACAAATTTCTAGATTCATATCATGTACCAAAATTATCACAAGGAGAAGTAGAACAACTCAATAAACCTGTCATAAAGGAACCCAATCCAGTGCCATTGAGTTGGGTCTGACTCATGGTGAAGAGATTGAAAAAGTCATCAAAAAAACTACAAATCAAAAAAGGTCCTGGCCCAGATGGCTTCACCAGAGACTTCTACCAATCTTTTAGGGAAGAGCTTACTCCAATACTATTGAGACTATTTCAGCATAGAAAGGGATGGAATACTTCCAAATACATTCTATGAAGCCAGCATAACCCCGGTGCCAAAGCCAGGGGAAGATCCCACAAAAATGTAGAAAATTGCAGACCAATATCACTCATGATCCTAGACCCAAAATCTTTAACAAAATGCTAGCCAACAGAATTCAACAACATATGAAAAAATAATTCATCATGACCAAGGTGGATTCATACCAGGGATGCAAGTCTTGTTCAACATCAGAAAAACAACTAAGGTGGTCAACCACATAAACAGCACAAAGGAGAAGAATCACCTGACTTTGTCAATTGATGCAGAAAAGGTATTTGACAAAGTCCAACACCCATTCATGCTAAAAACTCTCAGCAAAATAGGAATAGAAGGGAAATTCCTCAGTGCAATAAGGGGCATCTATGCAAATCCAGCTACTTACATACAGCATCCTCAATGGTGAGAGACTGAAAGAATTCCCCTTGAGAACAGACTAGACAAGGATGCCCACTGTCACCACTTCTATTCAGCATTGTAATATAAGTTCTAGCCAGAGAAATTACACAAGACAAAGAAATAAAGGACACCCACATCAGCAAAGAAGAAGTAAAAATCTCCCTATTTGCAGATGATATGACTGCATATGTAGAGAATTCTAAAGAATCCATAAGTAAATTAGTAGGATTCCTTTATATCAACAAAGAGATCATCAAAGAAGAAATCACCAAATCACATTTACTATAGCCCCCAAGAAGATAAATGCCTAGGAATGAATCTGACTAAAGAAATAAGAGACATATACAGAGATAACCAGAAGACCTTACTGCAAGAAATCAAAAGAGACTTGCATAAATGGAGAAGCCTACCCTTCTCATGGATAAGCCAGCCAAGTGCCATCGAGACTTAACTCTGTGAAAATGCCTATTTTACCCAAAGTGATCTACATATAGCCAAGCCAAGTGCCATCTACATATACAATGTAGATATATAAACTTGTGACTTTTTTTTAAATCACCAACTTTGTTTAAAAGGGAAGAAACCCCAGATAAGTAGGGCACTACTGAAGAAGATGAACATAGTGGCAGGCCTCACTCAACCTGACTTTAGAACCTATTACATTGCCACAGTAGTCAAACAGCCTGGCACTAGTAAAAAAAGAGACATATAGACCAAGGGAACAGAGTTGAGACCCCACAGATGTCACCTATGAACAACTGATACTTGACAAGATTGTACAGTGGGGTACAAACAGTTTTTTTTTTTTTTAACAAATGTGTTGGCAAAACTGGATAGCCATCTGCAAAAAATTGTAACAAGACCCATATCAAACACCTTACACAAAAACTAACTGAAAATGGATCGAAGACCTAAATATCAAACCTAAAATGATAAAGATCATGCAAGAAAAAATAGGGTCAACAATGGAAGTTCTAACACACAGTGTTACGGATTGTACTGTATGCTCCTAAAAATGTATGTGTTGATTTGACTTGGCTATGTGGTCCAACATGGTGCCCTTCCTCCCATGTGCTGTGAATCCTGCCTCTGTAATGTTGATGAGGGAAGATGGATGATGGTTGTGTTTCTGACATAGGACTCAAGTTAGCAGCTGTGAGATACAAGAGAGAGAAGTGAGCAGAGCAAGTTGGAAAGCTCATACCACCAAGACAGCAGCACCGAGAGCAAAGCACATTCATTGGACCTGAGGTTCCTGTGCTGATATGCTCTCATTGAATTTGGACTCTTGGCCTACCACACTGTGACAATTGCTCACAGTGAATGGACTTGTAACTTGTAAATAGATTTATGGCAATAAAAGTTGCTCTTTATGAAGCCTTCCAGTTGTGGTGTTTTCTGTTGGAGCAGTACCAGGTGACTAAAATACACAGCTTAGACAGATTTCCCAATCTGACAAAGGACAATCAACTGAAGAGAAAATAGATAAATCAGAACTACTAAGAATCAAACACATTTGCTCATCCAAAGACTTTATCAAAAGAGTTAAAAGACCACCTATAGAATGGGAAAAAATATTTGGCAACTACATGTTAGACCGACATCTGATCTCCATAATCTACAAGTTACTGCAAAATATCAACATGAAAAAGGTAAATAACCCAATTAAGTGATGGGCAAAGGAGCTGAACAGACACTTTACTGAAGAGAACATCTAGGCAGCCAAAAGACACATGAGGAAATGCTCACGATCATTAGCTATCAAAGAAATCCAAATCAAAACTACAGTGAGATACCATCTCACCCCAGTGAGGTTGGCCATGATCCAAGAAACAAAAAACAACAAATGCTGGAGAGGCTGTGGAGAGATTGGAACTCTCCTACACTGCTGGTGGGATTGCAAAGTGGTACAACCTCTTTGGGAAGCAATCTGGTGCTTCCTTAAAAAGCTGGAAATAGATATACCATTTGACCCAGTAATCCCACTGCTCAGAATATATCCTACAAAATCAAGGGCAGTTACATGAACAGGTACATGCACATGAATATTGACTGCAGCACAGTCCACAATAGCTAAAAGATGGAATCAACCCAGATGCCCAACAACAGATAGAAGGATAAACAAACTATGGTACATATACTCAGTGGAACACTATGCAATGCTAAAGAACAAGGATGACTTTAGGAAGCATCTCATAACCTGGTTTCAACTGGAAGACATTATGCTGAGTGAAATCTGTCAGCAGCAAAAGGGCTAATATTGTGAGACTCCTACTATAAGGACTTAAAAATGGACTTAAGTGCAGAAGAAAAGACTCTTTGACAGCTGGAAGAGTGAGGAGGCAGTGAGATGGTTGGTCATAGACTAGATAGTTGATAGAAATTTGCTTAGGTGATAGCAGTGACAGCACACAGTAGAAAGTAGATAAACTAACTGGACTTCACCATAAACTGAAAATTTTTCTAATCTTAACCCAATATTGCAAGGATAGAGTAGCAGAGGCAGGGTCTGGGGATCATGCTCTTGGGGGACACTGAGGCCAATTGGCATAGCTTGCCTATTGCTAAGAGAGTCTTCTGCAGCCCATATTGGTGAGTGTTGCCTGGGGTCTTAAAAGGTAGCAAGCTGCCATCTGAGGTACACCAAATGGTCCCAACTCATCGGGAATAGATGATCACCGAGAACCATGACAAGAGCTAAAAAGTGCTCAGGAGACAGAAAGACCCATGTATCAACACGTGACCAGAAGAAACAGATGGTGCCTGGCCACCACCAAAGACAGCAGTGATGGAGCACACATGTGGTAACATGAGAAAATGCTGGGTACAGCTCAAGAACTCTACTAAAAGACCACCACTGATGGTGCAATGGCCTAGGGGACCCCTGGGAGCTTGGTCCCTAGACCTGCTGTTTCTCCTGTCCAGAAAATGCTACTGAGGTCAACTCTTTGGACAAAAATGGACTCGATTCAGGGACTCGATGTGACCATATGGTGTGTGTATTTTTTGTATTTATGCATTTATAGGATGATGTCCTATTGGTCTCTTTCTAGATGGGAGAGAAGAAGGTTGAGAGGAGGGGATATGAAAGTGTTGAGGATATGACATGTATAGAACGGGAAGGAGGAGTGTGCTGTCACCGGGTAAGGAGAGCAGAAGGAGCTGCAGATAGGTGGGTCTGCAGAATTAATCTGGATTGTATGCTTTCACTTAATCACAGTAAAAAAAAAAAGAAGGAAGAGAAAAAACAAAGTTGGTGCAGATTCTTATTTTAAGCCTTGTGAAGAATGTGCCAGAGTCATTTCTCTTTCCTTTGATCCCCTGAAAAACTTATATTAATCAACCAAGATAACACAGGACTGTGGTACATTTTCCAAACATTGGGGCCAGAAGTTCCTGAGATACTGGCTTGATGTCTGAAAAAGAAGGACGATTGTCCTCTGTCACCTCAAACTGCTACTATTTCTATCACTCAGAGCATATTTTGAATTTTCACAGGAGACACTGTACTACAAAAGTGATTTTAACATTAAAAATTACATGGGAAAAATGAACAAACATGATGCAAGAAAATAAAACAGTTGAATAAATAAACTCAATTTTAATCAATTAGAAGACAGAAAAGCAATCAAATACAATGCAAGAATAGAAGAAAAGATAGTATTTATGAAATACTCTTGAACTGGATGAGGAGCTGGCTGTATTTCACATCATTATGTCTAGCAATGTGGAAAAGATCCTTTCTGATGAATATTTTGATGAGAAATGGCTTTCCCCATAGCTACTGCATGAATGAAATCAAAGTAGCTTTATTCTGTGGGGAAATACAGGAAGTCAGGCTGCAACAGAACTAATTGATAAACTAGCGTCAAAGGCTAGAGATTCTGCTTGGCTGCATTAATTTTGAGTATGGTTATCTTGATGCCCGACTGCCTCCCTTTCTCTCTCTCATAATTATGCTCTAAATAAGCACAGGAGAAGAAGTAAAGCACTATTAACACTAGATAATGGTCCTTGAAGGAAGAATTTCATAAACCATTATGCTATACAGCTTGCTAACTTATTATCGCTCCAAATCACAGGGGGGCTGGCTTTCTCTCTTAGCCTTTCCTTTAAGTAAGCCTCCTTGGCTGTGGAAGGCACAGAACCATAGAAGTGGAAATCCCTGAATGCTCATAGAAGTAACCATTTTGACTCTTCTGCGTCAGAAAGACAAAGACTTAATTTGTTCCTTTAAAAAATGTAATTATGAATCATTTCTAAGAGACTCCATAATTGAACTTACCCAACAGATCACTTCCAATGAGGAAGTGAAGTGTAGCGACAGGTACCATTCATCATGACTTGGTAGCTGAAACTATTTTTTTCTCCCAAATCTGGAAGAAATGAGTTGAATCGTTCTCCTTTCAGTTCAATATATTTTGAAATGTGTTGAAAAGTCTTTATAAGTTCCTGTACTGAGAAGACTGGGGATGACTTGAAAGAGGTGTGGCTAAGATGAAGATGTCTCTTGCTTTTCTAAAAACCCACATTCTATTTCACTGAAGAGAAAGCATGCTTCAAATTAGAAGGGAAGATTACAGCTTCCTTTAAATCAGTGTACTGCCTTATTTCTAGAACTCAGTGAATTTTTTTTAACACAGCTACAATCCTCTCAGGGGAAAATGAAAATGAAGGTATGTCATTATTTTAAATAAATGCTTTGCTTCCTTTGCTGTGATGGATGCTGTATCTTGACTGCCTCATACAGGACAGATTTTTAAAGATGGGGAGAGAATCATTACTCAATTGCAGAAGCCTGACAGGCTGACCAGCCTGATCAGGACTTGGGTGGGGCTTCTCCACTGGGAAAGGAAACACCATGATTTTTTATTAGAAATACGGATGAAGATGAGAGGAGAGACATCCTACTAACATAAACAGCAGGAGGAATAATTTAAACATGATGAACTACGTGATACCAAAATTGTGCTCATGTGACCCATGGTTTTTGGGGAGGCTAATATATAAAAGGATATTCTGAAAAACTAGAAAGATGTGTTGACATACTTACCACATAAAATTATGAAGTCTAAGGGAATATGTCTTAGACAGCACAGCATAGGGAGGTAATATCAATTAGATCATATTTCAAAGAATGATACTAGTACTACGCATGAACCTGTAAAGCAAACAAAAGAAAACAAATAAAAAACCCAAGCACACTCCTGTTAAGTTGATTTCAACTCATAGTGACCTGAGAGGACAGAGAAGAACTTCTTCCATGTGGTTCCAAGCAGCGGGTGGTAGATATGAACTGCTGACTTATTTGGTTTTAACAGCCTAAACCCTTAACCACTGTGTCACCAGGGCTCTGTAACCAGTAAAGTAGGGAAGAGAATTTAATTTTTTTTTTAATTT
Source organism: Heterohyrax brucei (assembly GCA_028571685.1). Lineage (NCBI taxonomy): Eukaryota > Metazoa > Chordata > Mammalia > Hyracoidea > Procaviidae > Heterohyrax > Heterohyrax brucei. The sequence continues at coordinate 74,460,447 of CM053146.1, read as the reverse complement.
TCCTTTTTTTTCTTTTGATGTTTTATGCAACACATCAAATGCCCATTAACACAGTATCAATTTACTGGAATACATAATAGCTCAAAATAATTTATGTAGCTGTTCTTAATGGAAGGAAACCCTAGTGGTGTTGTGGTTAAATGCTATGGCTACTAACCAAAAGGTCAGCAGTTCAAATCTACCAGGTGCACCTTGGAAGCTCTACGGGACAGTTCTATTCTGCCCTACAGGATCACCATGAGTTGAAATCGACTCGATGGCAGTGAGGTTTTACGAGTTTTGGTCTTAATGAAAACTCCTTTGTTGATAGTTAATGTGAGGATACGGAAAGACTAGGATTCAAGTTCCAGGTTTTTGGTTATCAGTTTTGTGCCACGTGTGTCACTATGGCTTTGTCTCCATTTCTATAAAATGAGAATGATAACAGCTGGCTATACTTTGCAAAGTTACTGTAAGGATCAAATGCAATAATGTATGAGATACCATATTGGAATATAGGATGTAAAATATCATCTTTATTAATATAAATCCAATAAAGAAAGACAAACCCAGAGAGAGTTGTTTATAACATATCTCATAAGAAATGATCAGTCAACACATTATGACCTATTGGTGCAAAAGCAGTTTTCTTAGTTAGCTGTTGCATGCGGGGGGTGGGGGGAGCTAGACACCTCCAGTTGATTTTTTTATAAGAAACTTTCATTTCCATTTTATAGTATCTGTGTGATAAGGTCTTGAACTGCTGTAAAAAACAGCAGTATGTAAGTTAGAAGAAATGTCATTATAATTATTGTTACCACTAGCAGTAATGTGTTGTATAATTAGATTTTTTCGAGTATAACTTTAGAACATTAAAATCTATGAGATTTATATAGTCCATTGAACAGAGTATTTGTATAACCACAATTAACATCCTATGTAAAGAAAATATCCTGAAATGGCTATGCTGTGTTTATTTTACAGTTTTAAGAAAAAGCCAGTAAAAAAATATAACTTCAATTGCTTTTTCTTCATAGACTTATCAAGTGTTGTGATACAGCATATCTAAACTGTAACATTACGAGGTGTACCATTATTTAATGAGTTAACCATGGGACTTACCAGTTTTCAGCATTAGAATAGGGTTTATGGATTATTCTAGAAAGGCACCCAAAGGAAAGTCTGGTGATGATGACAGCCTTTTTGACAGAGTAATTAAAAAAAAAAATGTGATTAAGTGAAAGTTTACAATCCAAGTTTCCATATAAAACCCCAAGTACCCACCTCTCTGCAACTCTATCTGCTCTCCCCACCCTGTGACAGCACACTTATTCACTCTTTACTTCCAGTATCCATTCAGCTAATACGTGTCCCTTCCTGTCTAGCCTCGTCTCTCCCCTCGAAAAAGAAACCAGAAGGACATCCTCATATAGATACTGAACCACAAAGCACACACACCACATGCGTCACTTTGTGTCCCCAAGTCCAGTCCATTCTATGTCTGGAGTACTAGCTTCTTTCCCGTTTTCAGCTTTGGGGTGGCAGCAAGACTAGGGTCCATGTTCTCAGGGGACCCTCCAGGTTGTTAGACCATCAATTCTGGCCTTTAATAGAGTTCTTGATCTGCATACCCCTATTTCTCATGTTAGGTCAGGGATTCTACATTGTGAGCCCTATCAAGACTGTCTTTGGTGGTGGCCGGGCACCATCTAGTTCTTCTGGTTGGCAGAGTAATTTTTAAATTCTACCTTTTAATCTCTGAAATCTCTGGTTTTTGTGTATAATTTTCTTAAATTAGTACTCATTGCCCAATCACGTGAAAATGTGCCCTTTAATCTGTTCTCATCTTCAGCCATCCTTGTTGGTTCTTCACCCTCCTCAATTTTGTTGATCTCCAATGTCACTCTATAAATCTAATAAACACTTGGTCATTTTCACCCTCCCAAGACATTTTATACCTGAGATTTCTATTTCTATACATTCTTCGTTTTTATAATTTCTTTTTGTTACAGATTCTTGTTTCCTTTATAGTTAGGGGGCCAGCCTGCCAGTTTTTATCCTACTGGTGCCTTCAACCCTGCATAAGCAACTTTGCATAGCTCTTGAAATTGCTTTAGTCTATACCCCACTCCTCTAACTTAGATTACATGGGTAGATCCAAAACCAAACCAAACCCACTCATGATGACCATATAGGTCACAGCAGCACTGCTACATAGAGTTTCCTAGGAGTGCCTGGAGGATTTGAACTGCCAGTCTTTTGGTTAGCAGACATAGCACTTAACCACTATGCCACCAGGGTTTCCGAAGAGTTCAATATTAAGGAGCCCTGGTGGCACAGTGGTTAAAACAACTGACTACTAACCAAAAGGTTGGTGGTACAAAACCACCTGCAGCAACATGGAAGAAAGATGTGGTGATCTGCTTCCATAGAGACTTATGGCCTTGGAAACCCAATGGGGTTACTACGAGTCAGAACTGACTCAATGGTAGTGGGTTTGTTTGTTTCTTTGTTTCTTAAGGACCCCTGGTGGTACACTGGATAAGTGCTTGGCTGCTTATTGAGAAGTTGTTGATTTGAACCCATCCAGGAGCTCTGCAGGAGATAGACCTGATGATCTGCTTCCATAAACATTACAGCTGAGGAAATTCAACGGGGCAGTTCTTCTGTCATGTGGAGTGTCTACGAGTCCAGTTGACTTGAGGGCACCTAACAACAACAAAGACATTTGCTTCCTGGTTCTCATTCCTTTATCACATCTCCATTCTCTCTTCTTCACTGCTTGTTATCCCTCTATTGTCCACCAGCTTTATTCTTCCGCCTGGATCTTAAAATATTGTTAGATAAGATTTTATAATCAGAGACTTTAGACAAAATATGGCACAACAAGCAACAGAAAAAGGGTTTTAGTTTTAGCTTTGTCATTTTTCTTTTTCCTGAAAATCTCTTAGTTTAAAATTTTCTGTCACAGTTTATGTTTCCTTAACCCACGTTGGCATTTTTATTGTCTATTCCTACTGGCTCCTCTTTTGCCTCTAGAGGTGCCTGTCTGCCTTTGCTTGGAAAAATGACGATAATAACAGCAAAATCTTTTCTTGACCCTGGTGTCATTTTCAATTTTTCTCATATTTTTTCTCCTTTATTTCATAGCTAAACTCACTAGATACTCTCTACTTTTTCTGTTTCTTTACTTATATTTTTCTTTTTAATATTTTATCATGCTTTAAGAGAAAGTTTACAATCCAAGTCAATTTGTCATACAAAAACTTACACACATATTTTTGAGTAACTCTAGCTGCTTTCCCCACACTGTGACAGCACACTTCTCCTCTCCACCTTGTGTTTGCTGTGTCCATTCAACCAGTGAACATCTCATTCGGCTTTCTCATCTTGCCTCTGGACAGGAGCTGTCCATTTACTCTCATGCATCTACTTAAGCCAAGATGCTCACTCTTTCCAGTATCATTCTGTGTCTCACAGTCCAGTCCAATCTTTGTCTGAAGAGTTGGCATTGGGACTACTTTCAGTTCTGGGCTAAGGGAGTCCAGGGGCCATTATTCCAGAGACCCTCTGGTCTGTCAGAGCAACAAATCTGGTCTATTTACTAGAGTTTGAGTTCTGCACTCTATTTTTCTCCCACTTCATCAGGGACTTTTTGTTGTGTTCCCCGTCAGGGCAATCACTGGCAGCGGCCAAGCGCCATCTAGTTTTCTGGTGTCAAGCTGATATAATCTCTGGATTATGTGGGCCTTTTGATTTCTTGGGCCCCCACTTGTGTCTTTTATGGCCTTCATTCTCCTCTGCTCCAGGTAGCTTGGGACCAATTAATGCTACTTAGAGGGCTACTTACTAAATTTTAAGACCCACAAACCACTCACCAAAGTCGGGTGCAGAACATTTTCTTAAAAAACTTTGTTATGCCAATTGACCTAGATGACCTGAACTCTTGTGTGACATCAGCAGATGGGGGCTGTGGTGGTTCGGTGCTGGAATTCTTGCCTTTCAAACCTGTTGCCATTGAATCAATTCTGACTCATAGCGGCCCTAAAGGACAGAGTAGAGCTGTTTCCAAGGAACAGCTGGTAGATTCAAACTGTTTGTCTTTTGGCTGACAACCACTGTGCCACCTGGTAGTGCAGTGTTAAGTGACATGGGTTCAATTCCTGGCTAATGGACCTCAGACACAGTCACCTCCCAGCTGTCAGTGGAGGCTTGTGTGTTACTACGATGCTGAGTAGGTTCCAGCTGAGCTTTCAGACTAGGACGAATGACCCAATGGTCTACTTCTGAAAATTAGCCCGTAAAACTCTATTAAGTCACAAGAGTTCAGTCCACACCGATCATGGAGATGGTGTGCTGGACCAGGCAGTGTTTCTTTCTATTGTGCATGAGTGAGTCAGGGACGATTCAATAGCAGCTAACCAAAAAAAAAAGTCTCGTCATGGCGCATGTTGTCATTCTCATGAAAACCACATAGCTTTCCCCGTTAGACCCTTCCTGGTCTTAGCTGCTTTTGTCCTGAGAGTCACTCTCTTCCTGAAACTCTTGCCTTTGATTGCTTCCTACCGCACACTCATGTTTCTCTGCTCATCTTCCTGGTGGCCTCCTGTGTTTTCTTCTTTTCACTTCCTCTGCTAAGTCTTTACATTCTCTAATGCAGTACCCAGTCTTCTCTCTGGTCTAATCAGCATGGAGAGCTCACTCTCTTGAGAAGGAGGTACGTGCTGTCTGCTTTCCAACCATGTTCACCAGAAAGGTGGATCCAAGACCAATAAACTTGACATTCTTCCCATTTTCAGCACTATTTTCTCTCTTAGACAGGGTGTAAGTTTATACCTGAGTGGAGGAGAAGAGCATTTGCTTTCCTTCTGATTTTTTTTCTATCTTCCGTCCCCTCCACCCAGTGAAAAACAGTGTGCAGAACACAAGTGTTTGAGTGCAATTTCTTGAATCATGAAGTTCATATCATAGCTTTGAATGAATATAGGACAGGTCTTGCTAATGACAACACAAGGTTAAAAAAAGTTTCTGTGCTTTTTGTTCACTTACATAATTGTAGGCTTTACTTTTCTTTATCTCTGAGATGTCAGGTTATGTCTGGAACTGTGAAAATGTAATGTCCCATTGAAGGAATTTTTCTTTCTTCACCCATTAGAGGTGATTTTCCATGAAATTCTGAGGCTTTTCTTTGTTTTAGAACTTCATTTTAATAGTCATTTCTGCAGTAAGTCCTAGATAGACAGTACAGGTGATTTTGTAAGTGATTTCAAGCAATTTGCTTCCCCTTTTCCTTACTACATAATTTGAAAGCCTGTAAGACAATTTTAAAGTTTTGCAGAAGTCAAAATTAGGCAAGATCTCTAAGTATAATTGGAATTAGGTCAGTCGTGAAAGGAAGCAGCACTTTTCCTTTAACACGTGGAAACATATAAATGTTAGACCATCAGAAATCAAAGGAAAAAATACCTCATTTGTCATTTTTACAATATCTCTTAAGTCAAAAGATCAACTTATCCTCTGGCTGGGTAGATTACAATCACACATTATTATTGAGATTTGTTAAATAGAGATTATAGCATTTCACAATTATTCTTGAAATATTTTTTAAAATAATAGATTCTATTTTGTCAGCATTCACTATTTGCCAGGGATATAGACTGTGTTACAATTAACTTATGTAGTCTTACTATCATTCATAAAAAGTATCTTTGTTCCCACTTTGCAGATGAGGAAGCTGAGGCCCAGAACTGTTAAGAAACTTGCCCCAGCTTATGAGTGATTTAACCTGAATTTGAACACCATTTAACTAAATTATAAGGCCTGGGTTCTTAATTAAGAATTACTATAGTCTGCATTTTACCTTTGATGTGATAGTCAGATTTTTCAAAATTTTACTTATTTCTTTTAGTTATCCATAAAGTAATATGAAATGTAGGGGAAATGAACTCACATATGCTGTTCACCTCACTACAGCTCCAGGATTTTTCTGGTCCTGAACTCAGTTTCCTAACTTAGATGTGCCAGTCAGTATTTTTTTAATGAAAACTGTACAAAAAGAATGGAAAACTCATCTCTATTGATAAGGCTGTACCTGTCCAATATTAACACATCCAGAAAGCCAAACTAGTAATAAAACTTTAAGCACAAGCATTTCTAGGTCAAAAGGAAAAAGTAACTCGTACGGGATATTGTAATTAGGGTCTGAAGGTAAAGCGAGTTACTCAGCTCTACTATAATGAAGTAGACAGTTTTTCTTGGGAAAAGCAATAAGACTTGGCAGCTGAGGGCTCTGCCACCTACTAACCACGCAAACCTTGGTCATTTAAATTCTCCATTTATGAGAGACTTTGTAGTTTTGCCAACTCATCTCCTATTCCAACCTCCTTTCAGTTTGCCTTCCTGATTATAGGAGTGGAAGCCCCAATTGAAGGTTCCCAGACTCTCTTACAATTAAGATAACATCATGTGACTTAGTTTTTACCAACTCAGATGCTTCTGGATGAGACGTAGACGTAGAAGTGAACAACATGAGATGCCTGTTGCTTTCTGGTTATTTGGATCATTTGGAAAGGAAATGGAACGACAAGGGTGTTTGGTTCTTCTGGAACAGGTATGATGGAATTTTTGGCCTCCAGATGTGGGCATAATAGGTGTGAATGAAGGCAGTACAAGCAGCACTATAGCTACAAAGGCAGCCTCAAAACATTATGAGGCATTTTCTTGGTTGCATGGTTTATGGCAATATTTTCTGACTGGCTAGAAAACCCAGGGTTGTGCTCTCCCAGAGATTTCATGATCTACCTCACACCCTAGCATAAGTCCCTTCCTCCTTATAGTGGATACTGATGTTGGTAACCAAATACCCTGAGCTAGTCACTATTCTCTCTACATAAAATAAGGTGATGGTAATCTACTTTGCCAGTCATATGTGAGGTCCATGGTAAACTTGAAAACGTCATACAGAGTTTATTTTCTGTTATTATTAATTGCTGGCACTTTGACATTATTTGAGAAAAAAACTCACCACTATAAAATAAACAAATAATTCCCAACTGTACTCATTTGGAAAATACTACATAGAGTTGCCCATGAGAGGAACAACCTTTTGAACTGGGGATTGTATTTGAAAACTCTTCCTTTTCTCTCTCTATGCTATCTACGGAAGCCCTCGCAGATAAGCACTAGTCTGCTAACCATAAGGTTGAGAGTTTTAATCCACCAGGTGCTCCTTGAAAACTCTACGGAGCAGTTCTATTCTGTCCTATAGGGTCACTATTAGTCAGAATTGACTCAACAGCAGTTTATGCTATCTAAGGGGCAGTTCTATTCTGTCCCAAGGGGTCACTATGATTCAGAATTGACTTGATGACAATGAAGTTTTTATGATATCTAAATATAACCTTTAAAATAGGCCACTATAAGCACACTTTCTAAAACTGTTGAAAATTCACATGGTTCTTTTCTAGTGATGTATTAGTTTTATTTACATAAGACATGCCAGTATACATGTGGCTCCTGAAAGGTCTGGAGACACGTTGAAGACTTCTTATTGTCTATTCTTTGCTTTTGTATTGAAGAGAGACTACCACTCTTTTATTCATTCATTTGATTTGACAATTCCACAACAATTTATAAATGATATACTAAAATTTATAAATGTTACACTAAGTATGTGTATATATATATTTAGTATATAAACATTCGACGGCACTTGGCTTGGCTTAAATATACTTCATGAGGGTCTTGTAGGGAATGCATGGGTAAATGTGTAGAAAGGCCTGGAATAGCACCTGGCCCCAGTAAACCAAATCAAACCCACTTCTGTCAAGTTGATTGTGACTCAGCCTACAGGGTAAAGTAGAACTGCCCCATAGGGTTTCTAAGGAGTGGTTAGTTGAGTCTAACTACTAAGTTTTGGATTATCAACCAAGATCTCAACCACTGGTGGTATAGTGGTTAAGTGATACAGCTGCTAACCAAAAGGTCACCAGTTCAAACCCACCAGCTGCTCTTTGGAAACCTTGTAGGGCAGTACTACTCTGTCCTCTAGGGTTGCTATGAGTCAAAACTGATCTGATAAATATAAATATAAATTAAAAGGCAAATTTCATATCTTGTGATTATATCAAGCATGACATATGTGAGAATAAATGGAGGTAAAATTTGCATACTACTAGAACTGACATAGTTGATTTTTGATGGGGTTGTTTAGAATAGATTTATGGAAGTAATAGAATGTGACCTGGAACTCAAATTGAAAAGAGAAAGACAGAGAGATGGAGAGAGAAACGTCAATAGGAGAATAAGTCCTGGAGAAGGAAGGAGAGACATTCACCAATAAGATAAAGCATTTGCCAGGAAACAAAGGTATTAATTTATTTGCTTTGTTTGGACAATAGGGAGCAATCTCTAGTGTGTGTCAAATTGGTGAAATACAGTTGAAATAGAGAAATGAAGGGAGTCATATGTTATGAATGAATTTTTTTCCTTCTACCGGACTGTTATAATTTCTTTTTCTTCACTATACCCTCATGACTTTACCATTGATTGTACTTCAGTAGATTGATTCCTTATGTCTTATATGATGATCCTTCAATCAATCAACTAGTTTCAGTTGCTTTTAACTATGCCTTTCAGATCATCTGTAATCTTTGTCAGGGTAAATATTTTATCTGACATTATCACAATTTTTATCATTATCATTATTATATCTATTCTTATCGCTATTCCCAGGCCCAGCACAGTGAAAGAAACATTATAGGTGAAGAATATATAATTGTTGAGTAAATGGCTTCCAGTAAACCATAATCAGTATCTGTTATCCAGTAGTAGCATTGAGGAGAACTATTTGCTGAGATATCTTCGAAATGTGGACCATATTCTAGAGCAAGAGATGGTGTGCTGGAGATGCTAAACGGTGTTATGTAGTTTAAAAGAATGATATCTCTTCTCATACCTGTCTCACCTCTCTAAGACCATCAAGGAAAAGCTCTGACTCTGATATAATTCCCGACCTCACATGACCTCATTGCTATGTTTCTAGATTAAAATAAAATTTCAGGATAAATGCTGTGTCTAGGAATATATTCCCAGTGGAAGAACATAACGACACACACATACACATGCCTGTGCACACATTCACTCAAAATGATCCATGAAAAAAAAGAGAAATTCAGGAAACAGAATATGAGCCTTTTCTGGGATGCATATTTTCCAAGTTTTCTCAGGTTGTCAACTGTCAAATCCTTGAATTATTCTTTCCCAAATGTCTTTCTGAACTGATTTTTTTTTTTTTATAAATTATCTGACTTGGTGCTGTGGTAGGTCATTTGTGATTACATCCATCTTGCCCAGCACAGCAGTAACATGTGTAAATTGCATCTCTAAGGAGTGATAAAGTGATGCAAATAATTCTTTTCACCTTGGGCTATCATAGCTACATCATTATGTGGAACAGCTATTATGCTGTGTTCTTCTATGAAATCTCCCAACAAGATACTTCACCTCAACTCACATCGAAGCTACTGATAAAAGTCTAGACATTGAAAAATTTTGAGCTGACATAACTTTAGGGCCAAAATTGTCCTTGCAGGAAATTATCTTTAGGGCTATTGTTAAGTTGTTTTAATATGCTTGCAAATTCTTTACACAAGTCATTTACTGCCAGATTCAAGAATATAAATTGCATTTTTGGGTAATAGGAATGAAGTGAAGAATAATCCTGTAATAACTGAAAGGCTTTCAAGGCATAAAGCACAAGAACAGTAACAGGCTTCATGCCCTCCCAGGCATATGTCAGTCCCTGGATGACTACTATAGAAGTACCTTGGAGAGCTCCACGGTTCCAGGAATAATTGTCAGAAATCAGGAATATCAATGCTCTTCTACTCGAGGCACTAAGCATGTAAGTGCCCAGTAGGAGTAATGCATTCATGGTGTCTAAAAGAAGGAAAGGTTTTTAAAGTTCTGCCTTGTAGCAGAGAGTGCATTCCACTGTACTTACTACTTGGGTTTATGGGCTGTTAATGGGTGTAAACATTGGATTAAACAAAGTTTTTTAGGTTTATTTCCTGTAGGACTTCTCAGAGTCTTTAATGTGACCTATTCCTTTGAAATCTCAAGACAAAACATGTCCCACAAGATTTCTTTTCTTTTCTAGAAGCTTCTTGGGAATATAGTTTGGGATGCTGTATTCTAGGGGACAGTTAAGATATTCCATGAACTCTCTTTTGGAATTGTAAATGACTATCACCACTTTTTTTTGTGTGTGTGGATCTGTTTCTTAAAAATGAGGTCTATAAAAAAGGGAGGATTGGTCAAAACTTTTGGTTAATTCATGGGTAAACATACCATCTCTCCTCTCTGTGTGTATATCTTTCAGAATTTTTGCTAAGTACACAATAGGCTTCCCTTTTAAAAGTACAGAAAGTTTAGAAGACAAACATAAGCAAAGAGCAGACGTTAAAAATCACCCATAATGCCATCAAACTTATATCACCACTGCTGATAAGTGGATCTTTTCTCTAATTATATTGTGTAGATTTTTATATATGAATATGGGATCATGTTGTATACATGCTTTTATGTTTTTTCTGCACTTAACAAGCATCATCAACACTTTTTCATGCCATTACGTACTCTCATACCACTTCATTTTCAATGATTGCCACATTCCATTTAGGTAATTTTCCCTCTGCTGGTGGATATTTAGTTTAACACATTCTCTGATCTTTTTAGATTTACTCTGTTAGTATTCTCAGATACTCTAGTGATGTGAATGTTAGAATAGATGACAGCAGCCTTGGTTGCATAAAGCACTGTCCTAGAGATTTCACATGTTTCACTTGAGGTGTCAGAGAATAGAGGCACAAACAATGATCTGCTGCCTCAAGTCTCTGAAATCATTCTCAAGGTGCTACTGATAGTCAGAACTTCTCAACATGGGTCATCAATCTGCAACTACAACTTACTCCCAGGCCACTGATATTTCAGAGAAACAATGCAAGCAATTGAAACCTGCAATTTATGGGTCAAATACATAGACATGTACTGGTTCAACCCTTTCTGTTGTTGTGATGAGAATAGTACAGGATCTGAGGATCACATGTTGTCAGCAAGAGACAGGTCTGTTTTGTCTGATGTCCTCTTGGATGTTCACTGCAGAGCTTGGCATGGATGCTATGTCATGTACTCTCTAGACAGTATCTTCAGCCCTGTAGAAGCAGTTTTTAAAAGGCTGAAAATCAGCACATGCTGACTAGGCTGTCTGATAAGCCAGCTCCAATAATGACTTGAACGGCCTGCCAAGTACTGAGGATCCCTATCCGCAGTGTGGCCGCAGAACTCCTTATGTCAATCATGCCAAGCATGGCATGGCAGTGAGCGGCAGGCTGGGGTTCCCTGGTCTAAATGGTGCTCCAGTGCAAGCAAGTCATCGTGTAAGGACAAAACCTTGATTTTCTTTGATCTTGGTTTCTCTAACTGAAAACGATCTTGAAGTAAGACATCATATAAAGGAATTTCACAGAGCAAAATTCAAATTCACAAGAAAAGACCAGACTTACTGGTCTGGCAAAGACTGGTAAAACCCCACCCCCAAGACTCAGGACTGAAGTCGCTCCCAAAGTTCACCCTTCAGCCAAAGGTTGCACAGGTCTCTAAAATAAACAATAACACATATGAGGAATATGCTTTTTAACTCAGTAGTGTAAATGAGTCCAAATGGGTAACACTTTCCTGAAACCAAACACAGGAAAGCAGAAGGGGACAAGAAAACAGGAGGAATGCAAATGGAAGCGTAGGGTGGAGAAAGGAAGAGTGTTGCTATAGCACCAAGACTGCAACCAATGTCACAAAACAATCTATGTATAAATCATTGAATGAGACACTAATTTGCTCTATAAGCTTTTACCTAAAACAATAAAACAAAAGAAACAAACGACTACAACCTTGGAAATATAATTGGGACAGTTCTACTCTGTTCTATAGGGTTGCTATGCGTTGGGAGAGACTCAGTGGCAATGGGTTGAATTTTTGTGGAAGTAAATTGCTAGGTTTTTCATCTGCCGAGTGGGTTTGAACCACCAACTTTTGGATTAGTAGTCACGCACAAACCATTTTGTGCCATTCAGGGATCCTACTAATACAGAAGCCCCCCCCCCCCCCCCGCAAAAAACCAAGCTGCTGCCATCAAGTTGATTCCAACTCCTAGCAACCCTATAGAACAGAGTAGAACTGCCCCATATGGTTCCCAAGCAGTATCTGGTGGATTCAAACTGCTGACTTTTTGGCTAGCAGACATAGCACTTAACTACTACACCACCAGGGTTTCCTACTAATACATAGATCATTCATAAATATTTGTTAATGAGTAACTAAGTGAGTGAGTGAATGTCTGATGAAGGCTGTTGTTCCTCACCTTACCAGTGGCTTTCAAGGTTACTATTTTACACAGAAAATCTCAGCCTTGTGGCACCTCATGGCCCAGCTTTCTGTGTAAGTACAATCTTCACAAATTCTTAGCAAATAAGTAGGGTAGAAACCATCTGTAAGGAACATGTAAAATGTGTTGTTGTCAAGCTGATTCATAGTGGTCCTATGAATTCTGCTCCACAGAATTTCCAAAGAGTGACTGATGGATTTGAAGTGCTGGCTTTATGGACAGCAGCCAAATACTTCACCACTATGCCACCACGGCTCCAGAGGAACACGGAAAGGGAAACCAAACTGCTAATCTCAGCTGACCTTCATTTTAAATTTTGTCAGCTTTGGAACTGAATTCACATCTTTGGGATAAAATAAAAACAAACTATGTGCAACTATTGAAATAAATAAATATATAAAGTAACTCCAATTGTTCTTGAAATACCTTGGCTGTCTCTCAGCATCAAATGTTTATGAAAATTTGCAGCTATAATTTTTTTTTTTAGTCTTAGGGTTTTATAAGTTTGAAATGCATTTCTTGAAGGATTTGTCTCAGGAGGCAGTACAGTGCAGTGTTAAAACTAGATTGTGTCGTCTGACAACATGAGTTCAAATTCTGCCATTTACCATCTATATTACTGTTCTCAACTCATTTCCTCAGTAGACAGGTAGGGGCGTAAGCCTACTTTAGATATTCATGAAAATGAAATGAATGTAAGAAAAGTGCTCAAAACCAGTCTTAGCACTCATTAGTGCTAAATCAATACTTCTATTATTCAATATTAAAGAAAATTATGAGTATGTTCTAAACATTTTAATGCAATTTATTGTGCACATGGATGCTACTGTTAATATTTTTACAGCTTATCACGCTTGGTAGAGTGGAGGGTCAGAGAAAAAGAGGAAGACCCTTAACAAGATGGATTAACACAGAGGCTTCAATGATGGGCTTAAACATAAAAACAGTTATGGGCATGGCGCAGGACCAGGCAGTGTTTTGTTCTGTTGAGCATACGATTGCTTAAGTTGGAAACAGTCCGATGGCACCTAACAAAGACAGCAGTAGCAACACTGTAAGAAGGCACTGTGCGAGTTCCTGGGAGTACAAAGCTGAATAACAAATGATCCTGTATGGAGCTGAAGTCTAGACAGTAGTCACCAGTATTTTATTTTAATATAATGCAGAAATGATGAAACTGCTGAGATGAAACTAGGTACGGAGTACTGTGAGGTGTTGCTCCGTGTAGACAGATGCAAAGACCTAGGAAAGGTGCACTGGAGTCATGGTGGAGTCATAGGAGCAGTTGATTTTCACTTGCTGGGTACCGAAATGGGTGACTAAAATGTTGTTGCTTCCCCTCAGGATTTTAAATTCAAGCACAAATCTAGATAACTTGAGAAACAGCAAATATTTCTATTTTGACCACTTTTATAGTCTCTCCGAAAATGTGATAGAATAGGTCTCTACCATTCTCTGTACAAAGTAACTTTTGCGATAACATGTACTTTTGTATCACCTGCTGTTGTTGTATGCCACCGAGTCCACTGACCCTAAATAAAAGAATAGAATTGCCCCATAGGGCGTTCTAGGCTGCAGTCATTACAGGAAAAGATTGTCAGGTGTCTTCTCCTGAGGAGCAGCTGGGTGAATTCACACCTTTGAACTGTCATCCTTTCTACTAGCAGCCAAGCACAGACCCTTAGTGCCACCAGGGTTCCTTGGTGTATAACCTAGTTCTGGGAATACACTTTAAATTATTTGTGAATTTTTTCAGCTTATTTAACATTCACACCAAACCACATTCTATTCAAGTGTTTTGAAAACTTGGTCGTAGCCAAGTAAATAGTTTCTGGTGTTTGGTTAAACAAAAACAGGCAAAGTATATACATATATATTCTAAAGGAAATGTATTCTGGTAGGGAGAATTACTTAACTAAATTAGCTCACCTTTTCTTATTTCCTCGGGTTTACTTGATTTCTTTCCTTGCCTGAAATATTCTCTTGACAGCTGAACACAGATTCTCAAAATTCTGTAGTCGGTATAACTATTCCAATTTCTGATTTCTTTGGGACTTTTTACTTTCCAAATTAGGAACATGGCAGAGTCCCTGCTGGCTGAAAACATATCTGGTATGTGTTTCCCACACTGTTAGAAGAGGGAGACTGGATGGTACCTCTGGTCCAGAAGATTGCTTCTGAGTGGCTATTTATATACACTTAAAAAAAAAAAGCTGTTCATAAAGGTTGTGAGTACCATGTAGGTATTTTATCAAGTTGTAATTCTCAGTGATATTAATGACAGCCTGAAGGCAAAGGCAGAGTCTCCTAGCTTTCATAAAAATGTCAGCCTCAACATATGAATAGTGTTTTGCATCAGAGGATTTCAACACGTTTACAAGCATAATTAGTTTAGAAAATTCATTACTAAATTTTACAGGGAGAAATTCTGTATAGAGATTAACCATTTGTGACCATAGTAAAAGACTGATAGAATCAAAGCTAGAACTTGGGTCTCTCACTCTATTAAGAGACTTGTTATCGTTCAGAAAAGAGACTATACTGGCTTTTAAGGATGGACAAGCCAGTGTAAGCCAGTTTTCTCCATCTTCCCCTGCCTTTAAAAACAATGTGTGCTATGGAAATTTTTATCTGGTACTGCTAGCTTTCTACAAAGAGGAATCTAGGCTCTGCTAGGGTGCCATCTATTATTTGACTTTAAGCTTAGGTTGTCTACTGTGGGCACAAGTGTTTACATGGAAGAATGTTAGCTGTATGAAGATTGAAAACACAAAATGTCAGTCCCTTTTAGTCTGAATGATACATGAAGACTCTGATCAACAAGAACATCACTGCCCTGGGCTAATTCTCTTTATTCTTGACTTCTGAACAGTGTTACACAGTCTTTTTGAAATGGTAGCCAACAGACCCAACTTTGTCTAGCAAAGTTCTCTTTTTAAATAATCTACACTACATTAATGTTCAATTTCTCATTGATATGGAAACTTACCATTGAGCTTGTTTTTGTTAAAAACTCTGATTTAATCCTTAAGGCCTACATGTCAGTTTTGAAAGGAGTCTTAAGAGATAATTAAAAACAATCATTTACTCCTAGGAAGAAACAGCATTTTAAACACAGATGTATCTTAGGAGTTGCAGAAAAATAGTTCCCAAAATTTCCTTTGGGAATTTGTACAAAGATCTGATCTGTTTAGTATAACGATGTCACTTTTCATGTTAGCCATTCCTACAATTCAAGCATATATCTTCCAGTTTTATCTTGGTATTGAGGGGAATGGTGAAAACAATTCTCATTTTTATATCACTTATGTGAGAATAAACAGGTAGCTTTCAGCTTTGCTTTCCCCGTATGAAAACATACTCATTTCATTGGTGGGAGAACCACATAGAGCTAGCTCTTCCATAACTCCTCAGTGTCACTTTTCAGTGAGCAACTCAGCAAACAGCTACCTTGAGCACTGTTTTTCATCTGACTCATTGGCAATAAAGCATCTTCAGGATCTTTCTGAAGTTCACTGAAAGAACTGGATTTCCTTGAGATCCTAATTGTACAATCTGTAAGAGCCATTGGTGCCTGTGTTTTTGTTTTAGCTAAACTAATTGCCCAGCCTATGAGTTTCAGAATTATATGCTCTGCAGGAGACACTGCCATCTGCTATACAGCTCAGCCTCTGAGCTGTGGGCTTGGAGGCGGCTTTATTTCAAGGACAAGGAAGCTTGGAGGGAAGGGGGCTACATTTATTTTCACTTCTCACAGACAACAGTAGGAGTGAACATAAACTCTGGCAGGAAGACAGCATCAAGTGCCAAACTGCTACCATCATTTGCATAATGTGTAATATAAGGTGTTGATTCATCTCTGATAAACAGGCATGTTTAGTGAGGGGAGGCAAAGTTATACATCGCCCCTCTGCCTGCTCTTTAAGAAACCAATCACATTTCTCCTCTCCATCAGCTCCCCAGAGGCAGGGACTTTCTGCTTCATTGAACTTGCTTTGAACTTGCTCTGCTTAGCAAACTGACTAATTGTGATGGTTCTTCTTCCGTTGCTGCCTCTGATCTTGCCATGTGTACCTGTTTTTCCCCCAGAGGAAGGGAATCAGTGTCCATGTGATAGGTCGGTTTGGAATGCATTTTTGTAAATTTAACCACTGGACTGCATCCCACTCCTAAATAGAACTTTCCTGTTGAAAATGGTGACGTGACATATCTGTTCAGAAGATGCGGTACTGTTAAAATCAAACTATTTGGTGTTAATATAATTGCAGAGTAACTGATTTTTAACAGGTCATTTGTTCAAGGTGGTAGTTAAGCACATAATGTTGATTTTAGTAAATGGACCAAAAGCAACTGCTTTTGCTTTAACAAGTGAGTCCTCATAATTTAATGAAACTCCTAAGATTAATATTTACAAAAAAATGATATATTGGATGTACTTTATGATTCTATGCATGTATAGGATATCATCCTGCTGACCTCTGGCTGGAGGAAGGAGAGTGGGTGGAGAGGAGGGGAAAGGAGACTGTTGGGAGGGTGAGACATGTATGGAGCAGAGAGGAATAGTGTGCTGTCACCGGGCAGGGAGAGCAGTGGAAGCTGCACATAGGTGAGCATGTAAATTTATATGGGAATGTACATTCACTCCAGCCACCCAAGTGCCGTCGAGTCAGATCCGACTCATGTGAGTCGGATATTTTCACTCAGTCATAATAAAAAAAAATTGTATTTATACACCTGGGGGTTCCCCCTGGGAGGTGCTGCCCCTGATCATAAATCATTACTGAGGTCAAGTCCTTGGACAGGAATGGATTGGGCTCAGCGACACAGAGTGACCATCTTGTGTGTGCACTTTATAGTTCTATGCATCTATAGGATGTCATCCTACTGGCCTCTTACTAGAGGGGAGTGGAGAGGGTGGAGAAGAAGGGACAGGAGACTGTTAAAAGGACATGACCTGTACAGAACAGAAAGGAAGAGTGTGCTGTCACCAGGCAAGGAGAGCATTAGGAGCTGCACATAGGTGGGCACGCAAATTTAAACCAGATTGTACACTTTCACTCAATCACAATAAATAAAATTTAAAAAATTGTGTATATAAATATATATGTGTGTATAGAAGTTTATGTAGGAAGAGGAGACTGAATACTTGACTAAAGAAAACTTATGAATAGCAGCTGCTGAACATTGTGTGATACAGTTTGGAAGGCAATCCAAATATGACTGGGGACATATTGTCTCCTCAAAGGAGAGTTGACCGTAATGATGTGGAAGGAGTAAAGCTCTCAGGATCTTAATTTGTTGACATGGCATGACTCAGAATAAGAAGACACAGCTGCACACATCCACTAAAAACTGGAACATGAAATTTATAAAGTATGAATCTAGGAAAACGAGAAGTCATCAAAAATGAAATGGACTGCATAAAGATCATAATTTCCTAGATGTTAGTGAGTTAAGTGGATTGGTATTGGCCATTTCAAATCAGTCATATGGTCTACTACTCTAGGGATGACAAACTGCAGAGAAATTATGTCATATTCATTGTCAAAAAGAGCATTTCAAGATCTACCCTGAAGTACAGTGCTGTCAGTGATAGGCTAATATTCATATATCCACATGGGATACCAGTTAATATGACTATTATTCAAATTTACACACCAACCCAAATCTCAAATATGAGGAAATGGAATATTTTTACCACCTTCTGCAGTTTGAAATTGATCAAACTTTCAATAAAACTGCATGTATAATTACTGGTGATTGGAATGAGAAAGTTAGGAACAAAACAGAACCATCAGTAGTTGGAAAACATGACCTGGGTGCTAGAAATGACTCTGAAGATCACATGATAGAATTTTGTGATACCAGTGGCTTACTCACTGCAAATACCCTTTATCAACAACATAAACAGCAGCTATGCACATGAACTTCACCAGATGGAATACAAAGGAATTAAATCATTTATATCTGCTGAAGGAGACAATGGAGAAGCTCAGTATTATTGGCCAGAATAAGGTCAGGGGCCAGTTGTGGAACAGATTGTTGATTGCTCATATGCAAGTGCATCCTGAAGTTGAGAGAAAACAAGTTGACAACAGCCAAAATACAACGCTGAGTATATCCCACATGAATTTAGCGACAGCTCAAGAATAAATTCAACACATTGCTGACTAACGACCACAGACCAAATGAGCTATGAGATGACATCAAGGACACCACACATGAAGAAAGCAAAAGGTCATTAAAAAGATGGAAAAGAATGAAAAGACCAAAATGCACGTCAGAAGAGATTCTGCAACTTGCTCTTGAACGTCAAGAAGCTAAAAGGAATGGAAGAAATGATGAAGTATAAAGCTGAACAGAAGATTTCAAAGGGTGGCTTGAGAAGATAAAGTATCATAATGAAAGGTTCAAAGATCTTGGTTTAGAAAACTGAAAGAGAAGAACATGCTCAGTATTTCTGTAGCTGAAAGAACTCAAGAAAAAATTCAAACTTCCAGTTGCAATTTTAAAGGATTCTATGGTGCAGTGATTAAAGCTATTGACTGCTAACCAACAGTTGGTAGTTGAAAATCACCAGCAGCTCAGCGGGAGAAAGATGGGACAGTAAGCTTGTATAGAAATTGACAGCCTTAGAGACCCTATGTAGTTACTGTGAGTCAGAATAGATTCCATGGTAGTGGAAGCAGTGGGCTTGTTTTTTTTTGGTTGGTCTAGGGAATATATTGAGTGATGCAGAAAGGAAAAAAAGAAGGTGGAAGTGTCACTGTACACTTGGCCAACATTCAAGCATTTTAAGAAGTAGCACGTGCTCAAGAACCAATATTATTTTGCCTGCTCTGGAACCTGAAGCTGATTCCTGTTCCTCTGACCTTTGCTTCTTGGGACTTGAGTTAGCAGCTTATCTGCCAGTCTTGGGATTCCTTGATCTTCCCATTCTATGAATAAAAGCCTTGTTCTCTGACCTGCCTATTTCGGGTTCGCCAGCTCTTGCAGCTTTGTGAATCTTGTGGTCTCGTCTGCAGATCTTGAGATTCACTGATCTTTGTGGCCTGTGAACAAGAGCTCTGCTCTCTAACCTACCAACCTTGGGTTTGTCAGCCCCTGTGATTATCTGAATCAGAGCCTCTCTTCTGAGCCACACACTTGGGACATTCCAGCCTCTGTAATTGCCTGAACCACTTCCTTGATATAAATCTCTCTCTCCAAGTATATTTATATTCTTTACTAGTTTTGCTTCTCTAGAGAACCCAGCCTAAGGTATCACTGATCACTGGGAACTGCGGAATTGGAGAGAGCTTGCTGTGTATATTTTTGCCTAACATAAAATAGGAGAAGATAAACAGGAAGTGTCATAGACCTGTTTTGTTATTCTTTAGCAAAGTAATGGGTCTTGGTTTTTACTCCTCAAAATCTAGGTGGTATAAAATACTACGAGATGCTACTTCCTGAGGTACTACTTCATTTGCTCTCTATATCTGGTATGGTTTCCCCTAGACCCAAATAGATATCTCTAGTTATGGTCTCTTTTTGGAACAGGTGAAATTCTGCATCTCTGTTCTATCTTCCTCATGTCTATTTCTTTGTGTTTTCTCCAACCATCAAGGCTTAGCAGTTTCACAGGCTTCTCAGAGATGACTTAAAAAACACATAGTCTGCCACTAAAATGTCCTTCTCCTTTCTTTTACCACTCTATTAACTTCTACTTTCCACACTTTCATTTTTTCTCCACTTACCATTTATTCTCTTCTGGAGATACTCCCGGTACTCTTTAATTTTTTGGCCCCAGGTTTTTTAGCTCAAATTCTTATATTGACTGTTTTAGGAATGCACCTGCACATGTTGGAAACAGCCAGGTGTTTGTAGTATACAGGATGACCCAAAGATATGAATTTTGATAGCAAATCAATAACTCTACAATTTAAAGTGTAATTACAAAGTAATTACTCACTTTGCTTGTGAATGCCGTGCCCATTTCATGAGTCTGAGGCAGCTGTTACAGCAGATGCACCTTATTTAAAGGAGAATTTCCATCAATGGCTGCAGCATTTGAGCTTATTATCTTTGGTGGCACTGAATTAAATTGTTAATAGAGGGCACTGCTGGTAACTATTAGGAAGTGTGATTCATACAGGAGAGGGACAGCAGTTGTCAAACATGAAAAGGTGCCCATGAAGACGTGTATCAATTACAGTGCATCATTTCAAAGAATTGATGACTACTTGGCTTCATGCTTGTATGACAGTTATTGATAGTAGTAACTGCATTTTGTAGATAACCATCTGAAGTACAAGCTTATTTGCATGTATGTTACCTTAGTTGATTATCACTAGAATCCAGGACTCAATTTTGAACGTTCTGAGGCTCACAGTCTTGCCCAAGTTCATACAGCTAGTGTGTAGTGGAGCCCAAACCAGAGTCTCGGCTGCCGAACTTTCAAGTCAATTTTCTTACCATCACACCACACTGGTTCTTCAGACAAATCTATTAGATAGTGCATGCTCTTTTAATCAAATTGACTGACCTTTTGGCTTGTTAATTTAAAATCAAAATGATTACAACAGTTGTGAAAACAGAGGTTAAAGGCCCTTTGTTTATTGTTACATCAAACTTTTGGTTTTTGTGGTATGTATTTTCAAACAGCTACAGTTTGAAAGCAGTTCTTTGTGCAACATAGAAAACTGCTAGACGTAGACCAACTGGTCTTTTCCACTAAATTATTAGACATTTGGCAAAACCACCACCAGGAGCCTCAACTTCAAATACGGAAAACAGTGTGCCCATATTAATAATGATAATTCAAAATTATGGGCAAGTTTGAAAGAAAAGAATATATAAACCCCTCAATTGAACCTTGAAAGCATTTCACTGAAGGCAGGGAAAACATACACTCACACTCACACACACACACACACACACACACACACACACACACACACACACACACACACACACACACACACACACACACACACACACACACACACACACACACATCCTTCAGTACCTTTGGTGACCAGCTATTTTATTTTGAAGCACATATCGATCCTTCAACTCCACTCCAGCTGAGTCTCCTACCTCATCCAAATCTCAACAATGATATGTCTTTCCCAATTCCCTTGCCACTAAGTGAGGCTTGTCATTTAGGAGGCCACTCTAGAGTTGAAAACTTAAGCGAATTCACTGTGGCTTAGTCCTTGAAGGCATTTCCCTGGGGCACCACTTCCAGGTGGGTGGTGACAGGCGAAAGTGACAAAGAGGAATGATCCGGTTGTCTGTCAATAGGACTCCCACACAAATGTCAGAGCTTGGCTGTGAAAAGCTGCTTTTTCTCTTTATATGTGGTGATGCTTCTTCTTAAAAAATTATCAGTGCTCTCTAGAGGTTTCTTTCCATCTTTTCCCCTCCTACCAAAGACTCTGTGGTAGCTTGTAGCCCCCATGCCTGAATTCACAGTTCTTCATCTGGAAGAGCTGGCTGCCCTGCTTTGCTCTGCCCTTGCTCATGTCGCACCTCCCTCACCGTTCTCCTCTTTTGGTCCTCCTTGCACTTTTTACCCCTCTTTGGAAAGCTCACCTCCTCCTACTCCTCTTTCCTAACATTATTTTCTGTCCTGTTGTCTCTCCCAGACATCTCATCAATGCTTGTTAGTGACTACAGCTTGAGTCTCAGCTGAGGTCAGCGAGGCGAACATGAGGCTGGTTGGTGGAGAAGGAAATCAAAAAAAGGAGGAGAAAAGACATCAGCTGAGACTAGTAACCAAACCCATTGCTGTTGAGTAGATTCTGACTCATAGTGACACTACAGACAGAGTAGAACTGCCCCAGAGAGTTTCCAAGGAGCACCTGTGGATTTGAACTGCCAACCTTTTGGTTAGAAGTCTTAGACCTTAATCACTATACCACCAGAGTGGCAAGGCTAGCAAAGAGCTGGGAAAAGAGAAATTACAGGCTTCACTGAATCCTCCAAACAAAATTAACAACATGGTGCAAGATTTAGCTTTGTTCTCCTTCAACTTTATATCTAACTCCTTATATTTCTGTGATTAGAAAAACTCACCCTTTGCGGTTGAGTTGTTTCCAACTCGGACTGATGCTATAGAAACCATAAAGGACAGAGTGGAACTGCCCATCCCTCTCCCCACTCCCTACCAAACCCCCACACATGTAGGGTTTCCAAGGCTGTAATCTTTATGAAAACTGACTGCCACATCTTTCTTCTGGGGAGCAGCTGGTGGGTTGGAACCACCAACCTTTTGGTTAGCAGCCTAGTACTGAAACACTGCGCCACCATCAGGGCACCCTCATTACTGTGATTGCTAGAAATAATATATGGAAAGTATCTGACATACTGTCTGGAAACATAATAATAGTCACTAAGTGATAACAGTCGGGTATGATGATAGTAGAAAGAAGAAGGTGACCCATATTCCTGTCCCAGCCACTCACAAATCTTGGGGATGTTACTTGACCCCTATTTCCTAATCTTTGAAGTATAGTGTCTGAGGAACCAGCCACATAGGGTTGCTTGTCACTTGATAGGATCATGTATGCAAAACTTGAGGCACAGTGTTTGGGACATAGTAATCACATAATAAAGGTCACTTGCTATTAGGGTTGCAATTTTTAAATTAGAGCAGATTCAGATTAAAGACATTGATTTTACTCACTTGCTTTCTGATTTACTTTTTTGAAAGAGAAGGAAAACAGTGCAGTTAAAGCAAAACTCCTAGAAGAGCTTAACCCAAGAAAAACTAATCTCTTATGTGGATGGCGGCAGGTAAATATCAAGAGTGACTGTAGTAGGGTCCTCATCAATTATATGATCATGGCTGCGATATTTCTGGCCATTTCAATTGTCCAGAGAACATTTTCCCACAAGGTGGTGTTTATTAATTCATAAGGCAGTTCATCATACGCTAGACTGACTTTATTAGGGTCTGAGGATGTTTTATGCCAGCAGGAAAGACTTCAGAAGCCAAGAGGAAAAGAGAGTCTTCACTGGTGAGGAAGAATTTGTTGATCATTTTATATTACAAAGCACTTTCCAAATCCTTGTGACTATGATTTATGCTAATTCATTTGACTAACATCGATACAGCACGCATTGTGTTTCAGGCTCTGGCTGGTTCAAAGAACCAAAGGTGCATTA
This sequence comes from Heterohyrax brucei, assembly GCA_028571685.1. Lineage (NCBI taxonomy): Eukaryota > Metazoa > Chordata > Mammalia > Hyracoidea > Procaviidae > Heterohyrax > Heterohyrax brucei. The sequence goes on along the minus strand of CM053146.1, from coordinate 74,436,875 downwards.
TATGTGCTTTGTGAGAAAGCACAGGGCCTTTTGCATGAATGAATAAATAAATATATTGAGATGGCTGGGCTACAGGCCTTTTCTTAATCAAAAGTGCCTTTAGGTGACTATGAACAAGCTACTGTGGGAGGAAACGGGAGGGAGAGATCACTCGCGGTTATAACAGGTTTGCTACCTGGAGAAGCATTTCCTGGGCTTAGCGATCCCCTCTATACAATTCTTCCAGGGCTCAGTGAAATCCGCTAAGAATAACTTTCACAATATCCCAGGAAAGATGCAGTCATGTGGCCTGTCCTACCGCAACAACTGCCTTTGATGCCTTCTTCAAACCAGAGTGGGCTTGATTATTTCTTCTACATCCTGGAGAGGTAGGTCTCAGTCTAGACCAACCTATTATCTAGTCAGGGAGATCTTAGGGGCCCCGAGTGACTGCAAACCTCATTGAAGTTCCAATTTCTAGGAGCTGAACCAACTACTTTCTGTTTTGTTTTTTATCACTGAACGTCTAGCCTGTGTCCTGCTCCCTCTGTCACCTCTCTTGTTCTTTGTATCTCACTCTCTTGAGCCTAGTTTCCCCACTGCCAGATGAATGTGCAAATACCTATTTGCAGGGATGTTCTGAGAATAAATGAGGTGAACTGAGAGGCACTTAATACAGCTTCTGGTACTCAGAAGATGCACAATTTCTGTTGGTGTCAGAATCTCCTCCTTGGTACATCTTATCATGCCGGTGTGCTTGGGGCCTGCAGCTCTGTCTTAGTTCTTAAAGCATGGTTGTTTTGACGTGGAGGACATTCAGTCCCTCAGTGTGTAAAACTCTATCTTTTATTGGCTGATACTCACGTGTCTCACAGTCCTACCTGATTTGTACCCATCCTTGCCCTTCATTCATCACCCAGTCAGCACCTCGTCTCTGACAAGGCATCTCCTAATTCCTTTCCATAGATTTCTTTGGCAAGTTGGGACTCAGTGATGTCTTGGGCATACACAGTCCCCTGGTTGATGTCCAGAGCATCAGGATTTCTGACTGCCCTAACGTCTCCTGCTGTCTCCTTCTCCCTCAGATTGGGCTCAACTGCTTAGAGAGACGTCATGAAAGAGCCCCATCAGAGATGCAAGGACACTGCTTTCGTATCAATTCCTCTTCCCTGGGCCTTGAAGGACTAAGGCAAGTCCTTGTACACAGCTGGTTTTCAGGAAGAAGACAAACACATGGTGAACCCTGGAAGGCAGGGTAGTAGAATGGGCAGACCACAAGGCTGGAAGTCAAGTGATCTGACTCATTTCCAGCTATGCTTCCTGAGAACCACCGATAGGTCAAGTTATCAGACAGACTATGACTGGAAGGAAGGTGGCTGAGAAATGGGGGAACCAGATACAATGGAGCTGGCTACTCTACCCAGCTGGAAAGGTGAGGAAAATCCCTTCTTGAAGAAAATTGTGTCACCCCAATCTCAGCAGTGGAGAAAAATAAAGGATGCCTCAATTAATGTTCTAGCTTGCAAGGATGAAAGAAACAAAATCATTTGAAATATTATCTCTTAAATAGTCATCCTGCAAGATGTTTTCCAGTATTTGATAAGAAAAATATCTCCTGCCCATCTCATGAGGGATATTGAGTTATAAGATGGACAGCCTGCCAAACACCATGGTAACGACTATAGAGATGAAAGAATGACCTCAGGTGCCACTGCACAGCCTCTGTGCCCAAGTCTGCGACAACACTGGAAAACAACCACAAAATCAGAACTTTTCCAACTGCTGCAGCAGCTGGAGCAGAGGGCAGTATTCCTTCTGAACAACTGGCTTGTGTAGGTTAAATAACAGGGATGGGTCTAGCCTCAGTTGTCAAAATGAGAAGGATGAGAGAGAAAATTATTTATGGTGTCTCCTGCAAACAAAACATGGAATTAGCAACAGACTCATCTTCTACTGGCAACTTATCTTTGGAAAAACCACTTTGGGTCACACTAGAGGAAAAAAAATAAAAAAGCTTTAAATCTAATATTTTTTTAAAACAAGGGATGATGTTTTAGAGTGTTCTCCACTTTTCACTTTGAGGTCCACTAAATCTGGTTCTGAACAATGCACCAATTCAGTTTAATTTTACTCTAAGTAGGAAAATTTTTCCAGACCTTCTAGATCTTCTAGAATAGAGAGAGTCACACACATACACACACACTTACAAACATGCATGTGCTGCTAGTTAAGGCCACATTAGCAGCTGTAACAAAGAAATACTAAATTCCACAACCTTTTAAATTAGAAAGTGATTTCTCACTTGTGTAACAACCCAACAGGCTGTTCTTGCTAGAGTGGGCTTACCACCTGGTGCTTCGGTCTCTGTCAGTGGCTCCCCCCTTTCCCCGAGGGCCTCTGAGCTCTGTCGTTAGATGGCAGCACAGGAAACAGAACCACTTTCTTGAATCCCTGCCCCCCAGAAGTGAGTCATGTCACTTCCAAGCATATTCTATTGTTAGAAATTCATCACACAATCACACCCAACTCTAAGAACGGCAAAGAAATGCTATCAGTTATGTGCCCAGAAAGAAGAGAGAAAACAGATACCAGTGAGTCACCAACAGTCTTTGCCCCATGGTGCATTTCTGTAAGACAGACGATGCCATAAGAGTAGTACAGGGGGCTATGGGGTACGGGGAGATGAGCTTAATTCTGACTGTGCTGCTTGCAGTGACCCTGTGCACAACGTGATCAGACTGTAATCTAGTCAGGTTTTCACTGGCTCTTTTTTAGGAGACCGACTGGCCTTTCTTCCTACTGTTAGTCTGGGTGCTTTTCTGAAATCTGTTCATCAGCATCATAGCATAAACGAGTGGCGGCTGCTGCACTTGAGATGCACTGGCCAGATACTGAACCTGCACATGCTGCATGGAAGGGGAGGACTCCACTAAGGAATCATCCCTGCCCACAATTTTAACTAGAGCTCTGGAAGAGCTGCGGTGGCGGGGATGACGATGGAGGCTTGAGAATGGGTTTTGAACGACAGACAGGTCTTGGACAGGAAAAGTCTGTAACAGGTGTAACTGAGACTGAGGCTGAGAGAAGTAAGTTCCGACGCCAGCTGGGAGTGAGTCTGTGACAAAAAACCTAAGTGTGTTTCTCGGTCTAAGTGTGTGTACCAAGTGGAGACTGTTTAAGCAATTTTTCCTCCTTTTTTCTATTCTCGTTCTAAAAATAATTAATCAACAAGCAAACAGATTTACCCTTCTACCAAGAGTACCTTAGTCCCTAATACGAAGATATGAAATAATTAGAGGGTATGCTGTGGAAGAATTTTAATGTCACGGAAAATGTCTATTTTCAAGACCATGCTAATTATACAGGATGAGGCTGAACAAAGGGAAGATGTACACGGAGCAGAGCAGAGCTTGTTACAACCACCTCGATTTAGGGTGCTTCTAGGTCTATATACTTGGTGAGTGAGTAGTAGTTGAGCATTTATCTTTTTAGCACAAACTTGGGCCACCTTGCATCTGACTGTGGTAACAGTAAGGGGAGACATTTATACTCTAAGGGACAAGGTACGAAGAGCATGGTCTTTAGAGCAACAAACGGCTGCTCCTTCCTTGGTCTGCCACTCACTGGCTGGGTGATCATACATGTTTGATAACTAAGTCCGCAAACATAATTGTTCTAAGTGCTTCATAGCTCATTGCTGAATAGCACTAAGGTTACCTTTGAAGTACTCTGCTTCGGAAGCTGTGCACTGATGCCAGAGCCTAGTTCACCCTTCAAAGCAATTTTCGGACTCTTTTACTAGAATAGCCATTGTGCAAGGTGGCAAGGTGGCAATTATTGGTATAATTGTCTATGAGGAAGTTTTTAGGCAGTAAACAAATAACTGTTTTGGAACACCTTACTTATCACCTGATCTGGCCCCCAATTATTTTTTTCTTTACCTGAAGATAAAGGAAATACTGAAAAGAAGACATTTTGATGGCATTCAAGACATCAAGGGTAAGATGATGACAGCCCTGTTGGTCATTTCAGAAAAAGAGTTCTCAAATTGCTTTGAAGGGTTTACTAGGCTCTGGCATTGGTGCATAGCTTCAAGGGGAGTACTTGGAAGGTGATTATAGTGATGTTCAGCAATGAGGTCTGTAGCACTTTTTCTAGGGTGAGTTTGCAAACTTGAGAGGCACACCTTGTAACCTCCCTGGTGGGGTTGCTTCCTCCACTATACTGGGGTAGTAATGTATAGGAAGCATCCAGCACTGATCCTGGATTATATGAAAGGCCTGATGATTTTGTTAGATTATTTTTCCCTTCCTCCACTTCTTTTTTCTCTAAAGTGGAGTTTTTGTTTACCTCAAATAAAAATCCTAAAGACTGTTAAGAACTACACAATAATAAAAGTAACATCAGGCTTATGTACTTCCTCTAAGTCTACCAGACTTCAAAAAAGGCAGTTATAATATCAGTAGCTTTGGGTCAGCAGTGTCAAGGATAAAGAAATACCTTAGCCATCATCTCCCAGGAAGGCTGACTCAACTCTCCTTTTTTTCCGACCAAGAAAAACTGCATATCATGCAATTGCTTTTTGCTAGGGGGTCCTGCTTTGTATTTTCAAGCAAGATCTTAAGTGAAAAAACCAGTCTCACCAACACAAACATTCAAGAATCTATGAGGAGTCCCACAGAAGTTTGAGTTTTCCCCTAGGTTCTATTGCCAGACTACTAGAAATCAATATGAAAATCTGGGAGCTCAAGAACTACACAATATTGCATATATTCAATTGCAAAATGCTGTGGCTTGCCTATTCCACACGTCAGCTCAGTTCTGAATGGCCAACGCATCCCAGTGCTTCTCAGTATTGACAGAAAAGACAGAGGTCCCTAGCTCCAGAGAAGGCATTAGGAAGGTATTATCACATCAATAGCCCATGTGCAAAGTTCTTGATAAAATGATCATAATCCAGAGGAGGAGATAAAACATGAGAGTTTGAGTTGTGTAAACAAATCAAAGACATTTTGAGTCAAACTACTTAATCTGTTTTACAGCATTGCCAGGAATATAAACATCACATTAGCCTGGAAACGAGAACAGCCTAGAGGAAAAGGAGACTCTAAAGATTATTCTCTACTTTTCCTTATTCTCTGTGCTCCAGCCCTATTGGCCTTCTTCCAATTCTGTAAACAAGCCAAAGTCCAAGACAGTTTGTCTTCACGTCTCTATGAATCATTTTTCTGTCTCTTCAGAGATGCCTTTTAGATCAGGACAATCGCAGTTATGTGGTATTAACAAACAGCTTGTCTATCTCAGCAGTGTAAGACAAGTTTGTTTTTTGTGTGTGCTACACCTTCCTTGTGGCTTAGCTAATTGAAGTCACTCAAACACCCAGCCTGAGGAAGTGGCCACATTTTGAAGATATCAGTAGTCAGAATGTCACGGAGAAAGAGCACCAGAGGGTCCTGCAACAGCTATTAAATGCTCTGCCATCATTCCTACTCAAAACACATTGTTGTTGTTAGGTGTCAATTTCGATGCATAGTGACCCCATGTGACAGAGTAGAATTGCCCAGTAGGGCTTTCTAGACTCCTTTTTACGGGGGGACCCTGAGTGAAGCAAACAAGCGATTGACTACTAGCCGAAAGGCTGGCTGTTCAAATCCAACCAGTGGAACGCAGTTCTGCTCTGCACACATTGGGCCACTATGAGTCAGAATCAACTTCACAGTAATTCATAACTATCCGTCTGGGAGCAAATCACTAGTTCTTTCTCCCACATAGCCACTGCATGGATTCAAACTGCCAACCTTTTGGTTAGCAGCTTAGCACTCAAGCATTGTGCTACTGGGCTCCATATTCCATCACCCCAGGGAACCTCTAGGAGACCAAGGCGATGCTATCAGACCGTGTGTCAGGAAAGGGCTACATGCCTGCCTTTCACTCATCACCCTACTGCCCTTTCTAAAGCAGACCCCGAGTCTTCAGTGTCTTATTTATTTTTTAATAGTGCTTATTACAGAAAACCCTGGTGGTGTAGTGTTTTAGTACTACATCTGCTAACCATAAGGTTAGCAGTTCAAATCCCCCAGGTGCTCCTTGAAAACTCTATGGGGTAGTTCTGCTCTGTCCTATAGGGTCACTACGAGTCAGAATCGACTTGACAGCAGTGGGTTTGGGGATTTTGTTTGTTTTATTGATTCATTTTCTGCTTTGTTTTTCTTCTGTCCCTACATTGGACTATGAGGAGAGAGCATGTCAACAAGCTAATTCCGCACCAGCAATTCTCAAACATAGTCCACCTGTCTAGTATATTTGCATACTGAACACATTTTAGGTGAATGTGGAGAATCCTGATGGCTGTAACTGGGTGCCCCTCAGCCTACATCCTCTTTGGCTGGGTGCTGATTCCTCTCTATCTGTCCTTGTCAGGTGAGCCTCTCTCTCCCCCCAAACTCATTCTAGCACAATGGAAGGAGGCTTGGGCAAAGTGAAACTGGCTGTTCCTTCGAAGACTGTTATGAAACAAATTGAAAAACCATTAAATGAAACCTCCGGAAATCTCCCAAAGCTGTTAACACCAAACTGCTGTAAACTTTGTAAGTAATGAAAAGGAGAAAGGAAGTTGGTGTAAACTGGCATTTTGTTGAATTAGCTTTCAGGGAATTTGCTCAGAGCTACCCTCCTCAATGCCCTCTGCTAAGAGCTGTACATCAGCATCAAGTTAAGCTAGTTATTTAGAAGGTACTTTGAAAATAATTTGAAAACCCCAATGGCGCAGTGGTTAAGTGCTATGACTGCTAACAAAAAGGCTGGCAGTTTGAATCTACCAGGAGCTTGTTGGAAACTCTGGGCCAGTTCTACTCTGTCCTATAGGGAGCTATGGGTTGGAATTGACTCAGTGGCAGTGGGTTTTGATTTTTTTTTAAAATAATTGTTAAAAGAATGTATCATTTGACCCACTCTATTCATTTTATGGAGAAGGAGGCCATAGTCTGGTGAGATAACTGATTGATCCAAAGTCACGGGGGTGGAGGAGGGATGGTAGGAGGAGGGGTTCTCTTGGCCGGAGAGGAAAGTATAATCCTTATCTCTTCTTGCTAGGGTTGTGCCTTTGTTTCTATACAACACTCTAAAAACGCTGCATCATTTTTATTTATTTAAAGCAGAAAGTGAGCACCCACAAAAAAGTTCTCAATCTTCATCTTGCTTTTTATCAGTTTAAATAAAAACCTCCTATTAAGCCTGTTATTGTAGACACTTTTAGAAACGACATCATCATTTTCTCTTGAAAACTACTGTTATTTTCAACTGAAATAGGAAATTATGGAAGTACAATTGCCTGTAGGACAAGGTTATTTCAGTAAAGAAGATTCAAGAATCAATTAGCTATGGCCTTGGAGAAATGGATTTTAAGTAGGCATTGTTTCAGGTCACCTAAGGCATATCTTTAGTTTCCTAATGTTTAATCTTAAAGAGGCCACCATTAAATTCAGTTAAAGGTTTTATAGATACTTGCAAAGACAACTGAAAAAAAGACATTTTTAGAGCTATCAAATTTTTTTTCGCTATCATTCAGGAACAAAGCTTTTATGGCTATGGTATTTAAATACTCTAACAGGTAAAGATTTATAATAATAATAATAAACCAAACCCAAGCTCGCAACCTTTGACTTGAACTCGTAGTGACCCTACAGGACAGGGTAGAACTGCCCTACAGAGTTTCCAAGGAGCGCCTGGTGGACTTGAATTGCTGACCTTTTGGTTAGCAGCTGTAGCACTTAACCTCTACACCACCAGAACTAAAATCATGCTTCTACTCATTAGGTCTCAGATGTTGTAACTGAATGATCTCTCATTTCACAGAATTGTTGTTACTTTCCCCAGGGACACACTGTATAATTCAGCAGTGCCTTCCTCTCCTACCTGCTGAACCGACTGTGCCACGGTCTTGTTCTTACCATAAGTGAAGGACACCAAGGGTGGTCTGTCTGTCTGATGGGGAAATTTGTGGTAGTTTCTTCTAGGAGAAGCTACTGCTTAGCAAACAGCAGCACCGCAGAATCCTAAATGGATACCAAGCAGAGAGAAAATGTTACAAACAGTGACAATTAATCAGGTCTGGAAATGAAGACAGAATTATTTCACTTAAAAAAAAAATTAAAGCCTTCTACATAGCCAATAAATTCAGCATTCAATACATAAATTCAACATATTCATGTGAGTAAGCACCAAAAGAAAGGCTGCTTAAATGAAAAAAGTGAATGAATGAACGAGGGTTAGAGCCGGTTCTAAAATTGCAAACACAGATACCTACAAAATCTGGCAAATTAGGTAAGTGAGGGAGCCGACTGACTGGGCAATAGGGAATGGTAGAGACTGTGGTGAATTTAGGTGAGCAGATGTTTCATCTGAAGGGGGCAGTAGCTGCTCAGGTTTAGCTGAAAAACAGGCTTGAAAATGCCATATATTCAGTTTTTAAAGGGAAGACAGAAATCAGAAATACAGATTTTTGTGTAAAATCTCTTAGCTTTTAAATTTTAGCACCTAATTTAAAAACAAAGATCTCTATATAGGTCAATCAAAGCTAGAAGTGTATAGAAGGGTCACAGTCATCATGTAGGTGATCAGCATTGTCTATGATCTAGTGCAGCACCTTCTTTTTCCAAGTATTGAAAAGGGTCCTGAAGGATGAAGCTGTTTGGGCAAGGCCACCAGCCCACTAGTGGCAGAGCTTGGGTTTCTAGGTATGATTGCTTTCCCTTTTATTTACAATTACTCTATGACTGGTGGAATCTCATCAGACCTATGTCAATTAATTGGAAGCGAACCAGAAGCTACTTTCAATTTATATGATTCTTGTAGCTCAAGCTATACTTGCATTCACATAAAATTCTGAAAGGACAGCTACAATTTTCTATTCTTACCACTCATATTATGGAAAGACAGTTATGGGTATACTTGAGTAACTGAAATATGATGTTCCTTCATATATGAAATAATACTCTGATTACAAGTATATGAGGTTGAACAATTTAAGTTCATGAACTCATCCTAGAAAAGGTGCTACATACCTTATTGCTGAATATCACTATGGTCACCTTCCAAGTACTCCCCTTGGGAAGCTGTGCACTGTGACTAGCACCTAGTCCACTCTTCAAAGCAATTTTGGAGCTCTTTCTGGAATGGCCATCAGAATTGTCGTCATATTACCCTTGATGTCCTGAATGCCATAAAAATGTCTTCCTTTCAATATTTCCTTTATCTTTAGGTAAAGGAAAAACTCATTGGGGGGCAGACTACTTGAGTAGGCAGAGTGTTCCCATGCAGTTATTTGTTTACTGACTAAAACTACCTCACAGACAACTATACAATTAAGTTCACGAACTTGCCAATATGCCACTGTGCATAACGGCTAATCCAGAAAGAGTTCCAAAATTGTTTTGAAGAATGGACTAGGTGCTGACATCAGTGTATAGCAGACTTAATTGTCAGAAATCATATGACTGGGATAGTGTTTCAGCAGTGTGGCTAGATGGGATATGGCAGTGCCATGAATGAGCCCCACTGGATCCAGTTGCTGCTTCCAGTTTCTGTTAAAGGGCTGTTCTGTTTCTATGAGGTACAGGGCTTAGAAATGGTATACAAGGTAACACCCCCTCCCAAACAAAATCTATTGCCATTGAGTCAATTTCGACTCAGAGCAACCATATAGGATAGAATAGAACTGTCTCCAAGGTACAGTTTGATAGATTTGAACTGTCAACCTTTGGTTTAGTTTCCAAATCTTTTACCACTGGGCCATCAAAGCCCCTACAAGGCTGTAGGTACTCAATAAATGTTAGTTAGTATTACAAACTACTACCACACACTAATTTATTTACATATACCATCTGAATCAAGAAACCCTGGTAACATAGTGGTTAAGTGCTACAGCCACTAACCAAAAGGTTGACAGTTCAAATCCACCAGGAGCTCCTTGGAAACTCTGTCAAGTAGCTCTTACCTGTACTACAGGGTTGCTATGAGTCAGAATTGACTCAGTGGCAATGGTTTTTTTAATCTGAACCCTGGTGGCGCAGTGGTTACACCCTTGGCTATTAACAGAAATGTCATGATTCAAACCCACACACTGCTCCCCAGGAGAAAGATGTATCAGCTTGCTTTCATAAAGATTTACAGACTAACCATGTAACTTCTCATCATGAATAGCCATTCTGATTAACTTTTTGATACACAATTTTTTTTTTAAATTAACTTTAGCCAAAAAATGGAATGATGTTCTTTCAACCCAAACAGCTAATTATCACCAACACCAAGAAGGCAGACACTAGGAAAGATACAGGTACAAACTGTCTGTGCTGTACAATGAACTGAACATTGTTTTAAGAAATAATGATATTTATCTGCAGCTCTATAGAAAACAGGGACACATTTTGCTAGACTAGATGAATAGCATAAGCTATTTTTTTTTCAGTCTGATTTGTAAAGCTTTAATTTCAGTATTTAAGCTAGATGCACTGCAGATTTCCAGAACATAAAATGTACCTACATTCAAGAGCTGGCTTTAGAGCATTGCACGATGTTTCAAAGTCAAACAGAAATGAATTTGTTCATTATGTACCTGTTTGGATAATAGCTATTAATACTATTTCTCCTACAGCAGATAATTGAAAACTGACTATATAAATTGTTGTGTTTTTTTGGGGAAATAGCATAGACTCAAATTTTGTTATCCACATTTTAATCTAAGTTACAATGTTGACAGGTCTAAAAATTATAGCTATTCTGGCACATTGATCTATTACATTTCTTCAGTATCTATCCTTCCTTTTAGCTTCATGTGACAAGGAGCAATTTTGATAGTGCCATTTATGGCCGAGGAATCTAATCATTTTGTTCGCCTACATACAAGGGCTAACTATGGAACTATTTTAGTGACATAATAGGACCAACTAAGACAGTAATATTTCAGCTTTCTGTGCTCATTTCTTCCCAACTTCATTTCAGTGATATCATTTTGGTACCTTGAAATTGCCAGAGAGAGTGGCAGTTACCACAGAAGAAATAGGCAAACACTTAGAAACCGGGCATTTCTTCTCCCCTCTCCTTAACTTCTAACCTCTGGGAAGTTAGTTTAACAGCAAACTTCTGGTTAAAAGAAATTGACTTTTGGTGTAGTGGTTAAATGCTATGTCTGCTAACCAAAAGGTTGGCAGTTCATATCTATCCGATGCTCCTTGGAAACTCTATGAAATGGTTCCTCCCCGTCCTATAGGATTGCTATGAGTTGGAATTGACCAGATGGCCCTGAATTTGGTTTGGTTTTTTACCTGTCAAAACACTGGAACCTTGGAGGCACAGTGGTTAAAAGCTGTAGCTGCTAAGCCAAAGGTTGGCAGTTTGAATCCACCAAGTGCTCTTGGAAGCCTTGTACAGCAGTTCTACTCTGTCCTATAGGGTCGTTATGAGTTTGAATTGACTTGATGGACAGCTGTGGCTTTAGGTTAATGTCAAGATCCACATGTGAAATTCTTACTTGCACATTATGCTACATTATGGGAATTATATATTGTAATTTTTAGATCTTGTGATGCCACAATATCTCCTGGCCAGGTTTCCTCTGTTCTGTACAGAGCATTGTTTCAATCCCAGGATTTCCAGCACTGCTGTGCTATGATCTTTTATTGTTGCCTGTCTGAAACAGGCAACTAGCTGCCTTGGAAATGAAACAATTCCCAAGAGGTACAACAGTGATACAACCACCAAAGCCTAAGTGACAGCAGTATCAAAGGCATAAGTACTAACGATGACTGAACAATGTCCTGGATAAAATATTTAGGCAAAACCTCAATTAAACAACAGCAATGATTCTGTTTAAAAGTATGCCCATCCACTTGTAAATATGGTCATTCATACTAAAAGTGGAATAACAGTAATTTCAGGGTATCTTTTAAAAATGAAGTCACGAAATGTTTGGGGGCTAGTTTAGAGTACACGCCATAAGGTAGGGAGAAGCTCTTAGATGTGTTAGCCGAGCTACAGAAAGAAACTGGGTTAAAATCATTCCAGCTATTTTTAAAGTTAATTTCTAAGATGATGAACTAAGCCACTTGCTGTATATAAATGCTGACATATTTAGGAAACTCAGACAGATAGTGTAACAGAGTTCACCATCAAATGGGGTAGCAGAGATTTTTAGGGAGATCACTGTGAACACAGCTCCCCATCTATGAGTATTCTTTTTGTTGAGTATTGTTACTGTTGTTGGGTGTATTACTGCCTAGTCTTCTGCCATAGTCACAATCTTTGTATGTTTGAGCCAATTGCCACAGCCACTGTGTCAATCCATCTTGTTGCGGGTTTTGTCTTTTCGGATGACCGTGCACTCTACCAAGAATGATGTCCTTCCCAAGGGACTGGTCCCTTCTCGTAATGTGTCTGAAATATGTGAGATGAAGACTCATCCTCTTGGCATCTAAGGAACATTCTGACTGACTTTTTCCATGACGTATTTGTTTATTCTTCTGGTAGCCCATGGTATATCCAGTATTCTTAGCCAGCCTCATAATTCAAAGGTATCAATTCTTCTTCAGTGTTCTTTATTCAATGTACAGCTTTCAAATGCATATGCAGTGGTTGAAAATATCGTGACTTGGGTCAGGCATAGCTGAGTTTTCAAAGTGCCATCTATAGTCTTTAATGCTTTAAAGAAGGCTTTAGCAACAGAGTTGCCCAATTTAACATGTCATTTATGTGTGCATGTGTATGTGTGTCTTGGTGTGTGATCACATGCATTTCTCTCTTGAATGCAGTGCTCAGAATATTGATAATTGAGAGCACTAGGTTCCCTTTGTATGGCTCTGAAATATGAATGCAGCTTATATTTTTTGTTAATGAAACATGGGGCACTGTGCAGAAGGAGGAGTGCAACATGGAAACTTCAGACTAATCTGGCCTATATTTTTTCTGATTTTAAGGCGAACTACATAGGAGATGGATCGAGACAGTCACTGCAGCAATGAGCTTAAGCATAGTGGCAGCTGTAAGGGTGGCAGAGGACTGGGCAGTATTCCCTCCTGTTGCACATGGGTCAGTGTAAGTCAGAATCAACCTGATGTCACCTAACAACAACACACATGGGCTAGGCTTTCAGCAAATTCAGCAGCATTTTTACTTTCCTATTGTGTGAAATTCACATTACAGGCCCCAGGAATTTAAAGAGGGATGAAAAGAGTCCAAGTTGCCTTCCAAGTCTTACTATGCAAGACATTCTCAGTATCTGATATGACACAAAACTTGAAAATGTGTGATATAATTTCAAGATTCTCTCAAGGAATAGAAATATTCTAATTTATGTTTACTTACAAATTTTAGCCTGGATAAATGAATGGCTTCATGAATGATATTGGCAGAACATGAGTGGAGCTTTATTATAAGCAAACACAGAACAACAGGGTTGTCAAAACTTTTTGGCTGAAGCATTAGGTCTCTGCTTTTCTGGGTGGCAGAAGCTGGTTCTAAAAGTGAAGGTGATTCCAGGACATGTGTGCAAAGGAATTTTGCTAAGCTGGCATGTTGAGTGAGTCAAGCATGGCTCAGCTGGATTTCACAGGTCATGCTCCACATATCTTGCGGGCTGTCACAGTAAATCACACCACATAAGCTAATGAGATATGTACGTAACTTCTGGTTTTGACATAGACTGTCTGTAGCTAGTTAGCCCCAGTGAGAATTGAGTCTAGTCCATCTGTAGGCACTTGCTTTGCTTTTTGTTTTCAACAGATATTTTACTTTAGATCAGTCTTTTTAGAAATGGATATGACATTTGTCACCACAGTCAACAGGTGAGAGAATAGGCCAGGGTCTGTACAAATGTATTTCCACATTGACGAACAACAAAATAAACCCAACAGCTCGATGTGCATGCCTGCAGAGGGTCAAAGCAGCAATGGCATCTCTGCTTCAAGTGGTAGCATCCTGATCTGTTACATGGCCAGAAAACAAGCCTCCTCTTAATTTGAATGGTTCTCTTTCATAAAAACCAGTTGCTGTCTAGCTGATTTGATTGCATGTGTGTCAAAGTAGAACTGTGCTTACCAGAACTTTTAATGGCTGCCTTTTCGGAAGTAGATGACTAGGTCTTTCTGTAAGGCATCTCCAGGTGGACTCAAAACTCCAACCTTCTGGTTAGCAGTTGAGGATGTTAACCATTTGCATCACTCAGGGACCAGGCACATTTAGTGCAGACTCTAGTGGCCATACTGACCAGCGAGAGGCATGGCAGAGGACCCACAAGAGCTCCTGCAGAAAGTGATGACCTGGGAGGTGGGACTTACAGAGAAGCTTTCCTTTGCCCTACAATGGATCATTCTGAACAGGAATTTCTTCCTTCCAAGATCAATGAGACTGTTGAAGCTGTGGCACAGCAAGCAATACACCCAGAATGTGAGCCGTTTAGCACTGTACCTTTTCGTCTGATGCATAAAGCTCTTCTCTCACACTAGGTCTTTACTGATGGGTACTTAGACATGAAAAGGAAAAAAAAAAAAAGCACAATATGTTTCATATTTCTAAATTGGACACATTTTCTTCAGTAGCCCTTCCAAAGGAACAAGGAGTCAAACTTGCCACTGTGAAAGTGATGATCATGCTTTGGCAAGTGGTGAGAGGAATTGCTTTAGAAATGTCATGAGTAGACAGGGAAAGTATTAGAACACATTTAAAAACTAAACAAACAAACCTGCTTCTTTATTTGGGAAACAAAAACAGATAATGTGTACATAGATTGAATATCTCATCCAAAAGAAACCCATTGCCGGGGAAAGTATTAGAACACATTTAAAAACTAAACAAACAAACCTGCTTCTTTATTTGGGAAACAAAAACAGATAATGTGTACATAGATTGAATATCTCATCCAAAAGAAACCCATTGCCGTCAAGTTGATTTTGACTCATGGCGACCCCATAGGACAGAGTAGAACTGCTCCATAGAGTTTCTAAGGAGTGCCTGGCAGATTTGAACTGCTGACATTTTGGTTAGCAGCTGTAGCATTTAACCATTAGGCCACCAGGGTTTCCAAGGATCTCACAGAAGAACTGAATCTGAATGTCAGGATATCAAGAAAAATAAATTCATAAAGAGATGGCTTACAATTTTCACTACAGTAATACTGCTTGAACACACTTGAAGCAGTTGTCGTGAAGTCTGTTTCAACTCATGAAGACTTCATGTGTGTCATAGTAATACTATGTTCCATAGGATTTTCAATAACTGATTTTTTGGAAGTAGATTGCCAGGACTTTCTTTGAAGGTGACTTTGGGTGGACCTGCACCTCCAGCCTTCCAGTTAATAGCTGAGTGCATTCATCATTTATACTGCCGGTGAACTTCAGATGTACTCTAATACCTGTTATTTCAGTGCTTTAATTAGTGGTATTTCATTTTCAAGTTGAGATCTAGAATCTCCTGCTTTCTCTCTCTCTATTTTGGGATCTGTTTTCTAAGGATCTCAGAGGCCACTTATGCCTTACTACCTTGACAGTGACTCACCTGGGCTGCTTGCCATTCTTTGTGGACTTGAACTTCATGGAGGTTTAGACAGCCACTCTGACACTGAGAGGAGGCTGACTGAACTCTATCCTCATGCTTTCTTCTTATGTTTTTTTTATTCTTCACCTGATTTCTTCCCAAGAGGAAGCTGTACATTTGAACCAGACAGATATGAAAAAATAAACTAATTTTTCTCCTAAGATAACCATCTATGATCTTGAGCAATATGCACAGAGTTTTCCAGGTATTCTATTAAAAACATTACCTTTTGGGTCTCTGTGTTATTTTCTTTGTGTTGGGCAAGAAGTGGGAAGTATTTGACTTAGCAAGCATAGCCGGATGGTGCTTAACCTTTAAGCAGGAAGTAAAGAGTGCTAGGCAGTGCACAGATGGCTGGAGTGATGAATTTTAGAGTTAAAAGTTACATTAGGAGCTACCTGGTTCTGCCTATATTCATTAAACAGTGCAATAGTAGCCCCAAAGACATGGTACCTTAAGCAGCCCATCTGTTCCCTCTATTAAAACCTTCTCCGTCTGGCTCATAAATACCAACCAGTTCACCTTTGTCTTTTAGTGTAAAAGAGAGAGAAAGAAAGAGAGGTAGGGGAGGAGGGAACTGAGAGCACAGTCACAAATCAGGGCAAGTGTATATGTACTCCTTGTAAGGCATTTTTCCCCTGGAATAAATGGTAATAAATACAAAAAGACCTGTGAACTATGTCTCCATTAAAGTAAAATACAAGTTTTTCACAGGGCTGAATGTGTACTCTAGAACTGTTCACTGCTCAATGGGATTGAGAGACGTGTGTGATGGAATGAGAGTGTAAGTGGGTCACTAAGAGTATACTTTATATGAGAAAGTATACCTTGGGAGAGTTTTGGATAAATGCACTGAATGTTCTTTCATCAACGAGGTCTTTGCTCAGGAAGCCAGTGAGGCCAAGTACACTGAGCAAAATTATCTGCTACAGGTCAAAGAAGTAAGGTGGGTCCTACAAGCTCCCAGCTTGATGAGGCTGTGTGGAAAACACAGGTGCCAGTGCGTTATCACCTCTTCCTTACCTGGAGGATTGCCGATATCTGAACTAATCCCAAATCAAGCAATGTATTTTCCAAAATCGATAGAGCTAAGCACATTTTGAAATCTCTAGGATGATAGAAAATACCACATACGCCCACACTATACCAGCACCACAGCAAGTTTTTATTTTTGTGAAGCAATTATCAACTTATGTATAAATGATTACATTATTTGAGATCCAAGATCTCTGAAAATCTGATGTTGTAATCACAACATACTGGGCTATT
Organism: Heterohyrax brucei; assembly: GCA_028571685.1. NCBI lineage: Eukaryota > Metazoa > Chordata > Mammalia > Hyracoidea > Procaviidae > Heterohyrax > Heterohyrax brucei. The sequence goes on along the minus strand of CM053146.1, from coordinate 74,420,045 downwards.
CTGGAATAGAAAGCCTATTTGCTTTTCAAAACACATAAATAACTAAAAAGTAAACGATGACCCATTTACAACAGTATCTGTTCCACTGTAATTTTAAAAAGTTTTACTTGAAGTAGACTTTCCTGCATGATGGAAAGTCCCTGTAGTCTGCTGTTTGTAATCCTAGGAGGCGTATGTGTGTGTGCTGGGGGCAGTGCATGGCTATGGTCAGTTGTGACGATTTCATTTCTTCAGGAGACCTGGCAATCCATCTGTTCCCCAATCACGATCTGCAGCCTAAATAAATTATGTCTTACATGTGTATATACTACTATTTTGGCAAATGTGTTAATTTGCTGTTGTAAAAAAAAGTACTAATTTATTTGAAAGTACTGATGCCTTCATTGTAGATTTCTGTTATTATTACTTTTCAACTCACAGTTTATAAAAACAGTAACTACCTGTCATGGATTGAGTTGTATTCCCAAAGAATATGTGTGGAGGTTTGGCTGGGCCATGAGCCCTGGTAACGTGCGATGGTCCTCCATGCTGTAAATCCTGTCCCAATGATGCTCATGAGGGTGGATGGGCAGCAGTTGTAGTGGTGGGGCAGGACTCAGTGTGTAAGATTGTTTGTGCCTTGGTGTAGTCTCTTGAGATATAAAAGAAAGAAGCTACCAGAGAGATTTGGGAATCTCTTACCAAAAAGAAAGCAGCACCAGGAGTACAGCATGTCCTTCAGACCCGAGGTTCCTGTGCTAAGATGCACTGTGACCAAAGACTGATGCAACACAAGGAACTTCCTCCAGAGCCAACAAAGAGGGAAAGCCTTCCCCTGCAGCAGACACCCTGATTTGGACTTTTAGTTTAAGGGACTGTGACAAAATAAAATTTCTCTTTTTAAAGACATTGATTTGTAGTATTTCTGTTAAAGCAACACTGGATGACTAAGACACCACCTATGGGAAGCCACAGCATTTTAAATGTTGAAAAAGAGTCCTTCTTGAATTAGGTGCACTGCTCTACTCTGGAGTAACATATTTCAAGAGATACTGATACAATAACTATAACAGGATTTAACAGGAATATACAATATAATGGAGATATGATGGATATAGTAGAATTTTCAATTATGAATAAGTTTCATTAGAAAAGTCATTAAACCTTTTAGTTATGTTAAATTCAGATGTTTAAACCTAGTCCTTAAAATAAAACACTTAGAAAACAATTGATAGTCACTGCCTTTGGGGATAAAAGTGAAATTATGTGAGCAGCCAGCACAGAGACTTCCTATTTTTTATTCTCCAGACCCCTGTTAATGTGTAATCTGTAATGTGTAATAACTATGGATTCAAGTATTTTATAATGTAAAATGATTAAAAGAAAAACAAGCACACCAAATGAGGATCAACAATTTTGCCTTATCCCAGTGAGGTATTGTGTTTCAGGTGCCCTTCCCAATCCTTCTCAGCCACTAGGCTTACATTTTATTACAGAGAATTACTTTCATTTCCTTGTAGCCATTGGAAGGTTCACACAGCTTGACAATAGTATTTACCACGTGCTAAAGCCACATGCTGAGTCCTGGGCTATACACTTTTTACGAAATTGGAGTTCACTTGGATGAGCTGCAGTATCAATCTAGCCATGTGCTTGGGGGCTACAGGGCCAAAGCATATTCTTATCTAACTGCAGCTTGTGTACAGCTGCCTATGGGTGCAGAAAGAAGAATGATTCTTGCCTTCTGCTATTCAATGTGTGTGTTAGCACACTGTATGGAGCATTTATGAAATTCTACTCTGTCCTTCACCAGGAGATTACAGCTGGCTAATCTATGGTGTCTTCTTTCCAGGATAATTCTGAGAGCTGGTATTTGGTGTTAGGGATAGACAGGAATCATGTGATATTTAATGCTTTTAGGCTTAAAAGGCTGTAGCAAATACCATGCAACACTTGCTAATGTGCTAAGTTAATCGAAAATACTTTAAATTCTTTCCCCCAAGATGCTGCCATGCTGAATTACCCCAGGTTAGGTTTTGTCATGTTGCGTTATGGCATGACATTCAGGTAGATCATCACAGCAAATAAAAACATTTCTAGCCTTTAGGGCAATTTCATGGGAAGCAGACGCAACTGACCGTTATTTTTTTCTTAGGAATTTAGTCCAACTTTAGTAATGCATATGCAGAGCAGATGAAGACACCATGAATATGAAACTCTGTTTTTAATTTTTTAAAATTTTATTTGAAGTGTAAACTGGAAGGGGCGGAGTCAAGGTAGCAAACTAAACACACGTCTCCCTAAATCCCTCTGAAAACCAAGCCAGCCAAGCATGTGAATTGATAATTAAATGGAGCCTTCTGGACATCTAGTGAGCCCTATGACATGGCATAGAGCTGTTAATTTGGACTTTATACTGCTGAATGGAAAACTTCCTCTCTTTCACTGATCCCCACTCTTGGTGAGCACTGGCTTTCACACACCAAGGGTAACTCACCATTTTAACTTTTTTTCTCTGTCTTAGATGGCAGGAGAAGCTGGGACTTGACCAGCAGCTAATCTCAGATGCTCTGCTAGTGAGATCGGCAGACAAAATTGCCATATTTTGAGAGTCTGGCTTTGGACTTGGTGCATCTTGGCAACCTTGGCTTTTCTTTCTGCCTCCACCATTGAGTAGCCTGTCCTGAGGCAGGCAGGGAGCCTGTGCAGGATGCTATCTTGTTCCACTGGGAGGTGGATATACCCAAACAGAGGCCTTAGTTGGACTTAATTCCTAGGCTGGTAGGCAGCACCTGCCTGGAGGAGAGCACTTTTCCAGCAGAAAAGTGGTATTCCACATAGTGTCACCTACAGTTGGGGCCTGGCAGCAGAGGCCAGAATGGCAGTGACCTTTCTGTATTTTGAACCAGTTTATAACATCTGGGGTTGGATATAGAGGTGCTTACTTTGCCAGCTGGGAAGAGGGACCTATACACCTGTAAACCTGACTGACTTTGGAAGTTGTTAGATACCTTTTACTATTCATTTTAAGATGGCCTAGAGAAACAACTGCAGTCCATCCTCACAGCATCTTTCCCAGCCTCTACTGACTCACATGATACCCCAAAAGTAACAAACTCTGGATAAAAGTGTAACCAAGAAATCACCCATGGCTTCAGAAGGACACCAAAACAAAGAACCACAGAACTTCCCAGATGAAGAAGCCCTTCTGAAACAATTGGAAGGTGAATACAAAAGAATTACATAGGAAGAAGCCCTAGTCCTTACACAAAATGCAGCAGAACAAAATGAAAAATTAAGCAAGCTGTTCAATCTGATGGAACACCAGTACTTTGATATCCAACAGATCAAGAACAAAATCAAAGACATAGAAACTTCAACTCAAAGCCAAGAAAACAGACTTTCTGACTTGGAAGGCAGAGCTACTGATTCCGGCATCTAGGAGGAGAAATCAGAAAAAAAGAAACAAGAGAAATGAAGAAGCATTAAGAAGCATGTGGGACTCTATAAAGAGGAACAATCTATGATTAACCGGCGTTCCTGAACAGGGTGAGACACCTGAGAACACAGAGAGTATTGTTGCTGAGCTGCTGGCAGAAAACTTCCCAGAAATTATGAAAGAAGAAAATATAGATATCCAAGAAGAATATTGAATGCCACTCAATATAGATCTCAAAAGAAAGACTCGAAGACATATTCTAATCAAGCTTAACAAAATGAAATATAAGCAGAAACTGTTAAAGGCAGCAAGACTCAAAGCAAAGCTAACATTCAGAGGGAAACCCTGTAGGCTTTCATCAGATTTCTCAGCAGAAACGGTGCTGGCACAGAGACAGCGGCATGACATATTCAAAGCCTTGAAAGAGAAGAACTTCCAACCAAGAATTATACATCTCATAAAACTGTCTTTCAAATATGAAAATGAAATTAAGACATTTGCATAAACAGAAGTTCAGAGACTTTGTAAAAGCCAAACCAAAGCTACAAGAAATAATGAAAGAATCTCTTGACTTAGAAGAACAAAACCACTAATTTTATATTTTAGAAGCAAATACAGGACACATCACCCAGAAACCTACTCAGCTAGGGAAAATTCCAAACTCAATCAAAGCTATAATAGTGAAAGAAATGATCCAGTAATCATATCATGAAAACTATGATGTCATCATATTAACAAGAAGGATGTACTACAGTCGTTACAGTCCTTCCAGATGGAGAAGAAGTTAATAAGACTAGTAGTAGTTAGAATTGGGTTTATACATAGTTTATTAAGGGGGATCATAGGCACAGCTGTAAAGCTCAATAAAGATACAACATATCAAACCAAGAAATGTAATACAGGAGTCTCAACAACCAGAAAACCAACCCTGAAGAAGGTGAAAAATCAACTCCCAAAGAAGAATGTCCCAGAACAGATTAATAAGAACAGAGAAAACATCAACACAAAAATAAACATAGCACCGTTGACAGCACTAAACTCATACCTATCAATAATTACATTGAATGTGAATGGATTGAACGTTCCAATAAAGAGACACTGAGTGACATCTTGGATCCAAACACACAACCCATCCTTATGCTGCCTACAAGAAACTCACTTTAGACTTAAAGATATGAACAAACTGGAAATTAAAGGGTGGAAGAACATATATCAAGCTAACAATGAACAAAGAAGAGCAGATGTGGCAATTCTAACCTCAGATAAAATTGATTTTAATGTAAAATCCACCATCATGGACAAGGATGGACACTATTGCTGAAAGGTTCAACACACGAGCAGGGCTTAACAATATTAAATATTTATGCACCTAATATTAGAGCATTTAAATACATCGAAGAAACACTGACTACACTCAAAAATGAGATACATCACTCTACAATAATAGTGGGAGACTTCAACACTCCACTCTCAATACTGGACAGATCATCCAGAAAAAAGCTCAATAAAGACACAGAAAACCTTATTGCCACAAATAACCAATGAGACCTCATCGACATACATAGAACTTTCTATCCATCAGGGGGCAACTACACCTTCTCCAGCACACATGGAACACTCTCCAGAATAGAGCATGTGTTAGGACATAAAGCAATTCTTAACAAAATCCATATCATTGAATCAAGCAAAGCATCCTCTCAGATCATAAAGCCATAAAAGTTGAAATCAATAGCAGCAAAAACATAGATAGAAAATGGAACTCAATGAAACTGAACATCTTTGTTGAAAAGCCATGGGTTATAGAAGAAATCAAGGATGAAATAAAGAAATTTATGGATTCCAATGAGAATGAAAACTCTTCCTACCAGAACCTATGGGATACAGCCAAAGCAGTGCTCAGAGGGCAATTTATCTCCATAAATGCACACATCTGGAAGGACAAAGAAACCAAACCAAAGAACTAACCCTACAGCTTGAACAAATAGAGAGAGAACCACAGAGGAACCCCTCAGGCACCAGAAGAAAACAGATCCTAAAGATTAGAGTAGAACTAAATGAATTAGAGAATAGAACAACAACTGAAAAGACCAAAAGCTGATTTTTTGAAAAGATCAACAAAATTGACAAACCACTGGCTAAACTTACTAAAGAAAAATAAGAAAGGAAACCAATTACCCAAATAAGAAATGAGAGGAGAGCTATCATAACAGAGCCAACAGAAATAAAAAATATCATAACAAAATACTACAAAAGACTGTACTCCAACAAATTTGAAAACCTAGAGGAAATGAACAAATTCCTTCATCCATATCATCTACAGAAATTATCACAAGGTGAAGTAGAACAACTTAATATGTCCATCCCAAAAGAAGAGATTGAAAAAGTCATCCTAAAACTACCAACCAAAAAAAGGCCAGGCCCAGATGGCTTCACTGCAGAATTCTACCAGGCTTTTAGAAAAGAGTTATCTCCTGTTCTAGTATGATTATTTCACAGTATAGAAAGGGATGGAATGCTCCCAAATTCTTTCTATGAAGCCAGCATAACCCTGGTACCAAAGCCAGGTACTAAGGCCAGGGAAAGACCCCCCAAAAAGGAGAACTACAGATCTATATCACTCATGAATCTAGATGCAAAAATCTTCAACAAAATTCTTGCCAATAGACTAGAACAATGTATCAAAAAAAAAAAAAAATCCATCATGACCAAGTTGAAGTGTAAACCAGACCTTTAGAATTTATGGATAATCTGGGGGAAATGAATTATTTCAGTCTAAGATTCACATTTTCCATTCTGTTTCTTGTGTCTACAATGACTTTTTTTAATAATGAATTCTAACTGAGAACAAACAACATGGGTTTATTTCTCTGATTTGGGGTCAATACACACCAGCTGGCTATGGAACTTTAACCCCAAATCCAAACCCACCGCTGCTGAGTTGATTCTGACTATTAATGACCCTGTCGGACAGAGAAGACCTGCCCTTTATGGGTTCCAATGAGAGCTTGGTGGATTCAGATTGCAGCCTTTTAGTTAGCGGCCATAACATTTCACCACTGCGCCACAAGGCTTTCCTACAGAACATTTAAGAACCTATCTTACTGGAGCCGCAGGTCCTGACACTTGTAGTACAGTTTTCTAGACAAAAAGAGTACAAAGCAAAACAAAAACCCCACACTGTCTCAGAATGCGATCACCGATCTGGCCAAGACCAAATTTTGTCAAATACCCTATGTACCCATCATTATTGCTGTGTTTAATTAACTATTTCACCTTTTACTTTGATGAATTTGTGTTACATAGAAGCAACCCTCAATGGATAGATTCAGTAAGTGGCTCTTTTCAAATTAATTCTTCATGTGTACTTTTTAAGTACAGGTCTAGAAGTAGTCTACAAATTCTGTCCCTAGACTCCACTTCTCAAAGTGAAATGTTCCTAGCTCTCCTAGGCCAGGGCATAAAAGCTGAGCATCTAAGCCCTCAGTGGTTTGGGAGGACTCATCAAGGACAGGTCTCCTTAAGACAACAATTGCCCATCCCTTTGCACTGACAGAAACCAGGGTCAACAGATTCTTTCTGTTGTCTTTGGAAATTCTTTTTAGCGAAGCTGGGAAGACAAGTTTCAGTAGAGTGTGAATCCAAATTGCTTCCAGGGGGCTTTTCAATACTAAAGAATAATCTTGAGTCTCAGAAGTCTAAAGTTAGATAGAAAAGCTGAGTTGCAGACAATAGTTTCATATATTTAGTACTTTCATTGTGAGACTTAATTGTATTTGTCTATCTTTGTCTTTTGCTTTGATTTTGCTTTTTTGAGGAGAAGATTTACAGGGAAGATTGAGACCAGGGTTGGGTGTGTGTGTGGGAAGGCAAATGGCACAGGGAGCTGACTGCCTATCTTAAACATCTGATTTTGGGGTAAGAAAAGAGGCTCCCATGTTTGTTCTTGGGCATAAGTGATTCTAGGTCTCCAAATTTTTGGAGGCAACACGAAGGTGTGCTGAGCATTGGCCATCTGGCAGTTGCTTCCATGTCTAATGTTCTTCTTTCTGGGGTTTCTGTCCTAATTACTTTTTGTCCATGAACTAAAATGATGAAGAAAGTGTAACTGAATAAAAACCAGCCAAGTGTCGTCGATTTGAATCCCAAGATAGTATTAAAATGCTAAGTGCCAGCAATCTCAATGTAAACTTTTTACAGTGATTCAACAAATGTCCACTGAGAACAGTGTCAGGCACTGGGAACACACTGGTTCACAAAACAGACCAGAACCACTGCTTTTGTGGAAACTCTACTGCAGTGGGATGAACTACATTTATGTCTTGTATGTGTACCTATTACTCAGAGAACTTGACTGAAATCAGACTGAAATATGTTGAAACTAAGAACCCACTGTCTATGGATCTTGTACAGATTTCCACTTTCAATAAAGTAAGTAGATTGCCCCTTAACATGAACTTGAAGCTCTCCACTTTGTTTCTTAATGAGATTACAGCCTCTCACGGCTTGACAAGAAGAGGTACCAGGAGCAAAGAAGAAAACCATGAGGAGCTACTTACATTATTATAGAAAGTGTGATGTCTCCAAACTCAACTCAGGTTTAATGATTTGGTTTGTTCAAATATTTACATTTGCCGGTAAAGTATTTTTAGCAAGAGTTACTAAAGTAAAAACAAAATTTTCCCAACATTTACTTTATTATTTCTGGGGTTCTGGAAATGATGGTTTATTTTTGAGAGTTGTTTCTGGCCTATTTTACCAGTAGCAAGACTAATACTTGGATATACCAAAGAAACTCACTGCTGTCAAGTTGATTCCAACTCACAGTGAGTCTATAGGACAGAGTAGAATTGCCTCATAGAGTTTCTAAGGAGCATCTAATGGATTTGGACTGCTGACCTTTTTGTTAGCAGCCAGAACACTTAACCACTACGCAATCAGGGTTTCTTACGTAGGCTACTTTTAATCTGATAATGTTCCTCTCACAGACGAAATGGTTATAGAACCAAAGGGAGACATCAACCACCATGTTAAGGATGTTGGACTTACAGCAACCTAAGTGAAAGAACATCCATTGAACTTTCAGGATTGGAAAGCACCTTGAATATTTCCTCCAGAAGGAACAACTCTGAATAGACAAAAACATGTTTGGCTTTTAAAATTGTATTACTGAAGTACCACAATGGATTCAATATTATTTTATGAACTGGAAATGATAAAATATGGGTCATACCATTAAGAAGCCAACAGCTACTGTAGTCAGAAATACAGACAACTTACCAATATAACTATTATAATGATGGTGTATTTAAAGTGATGTGAAAATGTAGCCAAAACCATCCTTCCTTCCACAGCTTCTCTCTTCCTCTCACACACATGCATACAATTCTTGCAATCTACCTCAAGAATTACTTCCTCACTAGAGAACAAAACAAATTTTATTACTTCTCCATGCCTGGTGTAATTCATAATCTCATTTATTTTTTACCTTGCTCTTAGAAACCAAGATAAAATATCTGATTAAATTTGTTTTATAAAACACTTCGTGTTTGAAAATCAGAACATTATTATGTCAAAACAGTGGCGTACTTTAATGTTTCAATTTATTTATACATCATCGCTTTTCAAAAAAAAACTTGAGACATAAAGCAGAAGATAAAATAAGGCAAATCAAAAACAAATGGAAAAATAGACCTGAGTTATAAAAGAATTCAAAGAAGTTAACCATAAATTATTATTGCTGCTAATGATTGGAATCTTGTTTAGAATTGCATTTGAGCTTCCTGGTAGCCAGTGCAAGGGGAGGAAACATGATAAATTATTTGTATACTTAAAAAAAAAATCTAAAAGGGAAAAACAGACTAGTTTCAGAGATCAAGTTAGTTTTTACATCACATTCTAGAACAATTTTTTTAACATAGACAAACCAAAAAGACCATACTTGTTGCTGTCAAATCAATTATAACTCACAGTTACTGAAAGTAGGTATTAAATTATATAATGGGTGTTACAAATGTTAGGAAGTCCTCGTGGTACGGTGGTTTTGAACCTACCAACCACTCTGGGAGAAAGATGTGGCAATATGCTTCTGTAAAGATTATGGCTTTGGAAACCCTATGGAGCAGTTCTATTTGGTCCTATGGGGTCACTGTGAGCTGTAACTGGCTCGATGGTACACAACACCATTCAAATGTTGAAGTATATTGTATACAACCAGTTATTAAATCAACTCCAGTAACAGTTAAATAACAAATATGTGACCCCGGATAGAAATAAATGGAAGGATCGATTGCTCTGCATTCTTCGAGTCAGTTTTTCACCTGGCATTTGAAAGTGTCTGCATCCCTGACAATTCAAGGTGGATAAATAAGCTTTGAAATTTAAATCAACCTATGATAGGAATGTCAGTGAAAGATGAGAAAAGAAAGGAGCATGGATTCCCGTTCATACAGGGAGCAGAAGTTGTCCCATCTTTGTACCAAAATTGCCTGCAGGCATCAAGATTTTCCTCAGAGTACAATATTGGATTGATTATAAGACTTGCATAAATGCCTAGAATTTTATGCTAGAACAGAGAAAAATGACTTTTTTGGGAAGTTTTTTTTTTAAGGCAGATATAAAACAACCCATCATTTTAGTTAATTCAGGCAAATGAAAAGGGCAATTGTGCCAAAAGCGCAGTAATGAGCGTAACTAGGAGAAAAAGAAAGCAATAGACATGCCAAAAAAGAGTCATTTGATGTCTTTCCTCCCCCATTTCTCCAAAGGCGGCATTGGATGTCATATGCTGTTGTTGTTCTGATGTGCCATCCAGTCAGCTGTGACTCACAGCAACTCTGTGACAACAGAAGGAAACACTTCCCTGGTCTTGTGCCATTCTCACAATGATTGCTATGTTTAAACCCATGTTGCAGCCACTGTGCCATTCCATTTGTTTGAAGGTCTTGCTCTTTTTTGCCTGTCTTCTACTTTACCAAGCACGGTGTCCTTCCCCAGGGACTGGTCCCTCCTGATAACATGTCCAAAGTCTGTGCAATAAGGTCTCACTACGCTCACTTCTGAGGCACGTCCTGGCTGTACTTCTTCCAAGACAGATTTATTTGTTCTTCTAGCAGTCCATGGCACAGTCAATAGTCTTCCCCAACTCGCTAATTCAAAGGCAACCAGATATTTATTGTTCAGCTTTCACACGCATACGAGGTGATTAAAAGACCACGGTTTGAGGTAGCTAAGCCAAGTGCCATCGAGTAGACACACCTAAATTGTCAAAGTGACATCTTTGCTTTTGAACACTTCAAAGAGGTCTTTCGCAGTAAATTTGCCCCATGTGATGTTATTTGATTTCTTGACTGCTGCTTTCATGGGCACTGATTGTGGATCCAAGTAAAATAGAATCTCTGACAATTTTTAGTCTTTGTTTATCATGATGTTTGTTGGTTCGGTTTTGAGAATTTTTGTTTTCTTTATGTGGAGTTATAATCTACACTGAAGGCTGTAGTCTCCTTCTCATCGGTCAGCACTTCAAGTCCTCTTCACTTTCAGCAAGGAAGGCTGTATCATTCACGTATCCCAGGTTGTTAATGAGTCTTCCTGCAACACTAATACCCGGTTCTTCTTCGTGTAGTCCAGCTTCACGGATTATTTGCTCAGCATACAGACTGATTCAGTACAGTGAAAGGTTGTAACTCTGAGGCACACTTTTCTGATTTTGAACCATGTGATTGTCATAAACCCAACACATTCCTCCCCTTAGCATTTCCTTGTAGAGCAAAATAATATCAAATTGTTTCTATATTTCCTTGCAACTTTGGATTCTCTTTTAATTCTCTGAATCATGTGTACATTTGATATAGGATCTTTGGAGAACAAAAATTATAGTTTGCCAAGAGAACTTTAAATAAAAAATCAAAGCACATCTCAGATTGATAGTGGAAACCCATTCAAACCTGACCAAGCTGTCCAAATACGTATTTAGATTGCCTGCTAATCAGTTTACCTCTTCCACTAGTCACCCATTTATTTGTTCATGCCCAGAACCCATTGTTTGCAATCAGAAAGAAAGCCAGTACTGGAGGCTGTGAAATTTATTTTACATCAATCCATATATAATTTCAGAGGTGGGAAAAGAAAGCCATTTCTTTTTTATCTTGATATTGGTAACTGGAGCTCTGTGTAACTGTGTTTCCCTTCTGTCTTCTATGAGGCAGAGATTAAAGCAAGGTGAGAAATAGCTGAGACTTTGATCACTTTGACTTTTGGAATTGGGTCACCAGGATGAAAGTTTATCACATTAGTGCATTCCAACTTAAACTATTTAAGACGGAAAAATAAAAAGAATTTGCTCAACAAATGCATGTTAGGAAAACAGTGACAGTGAATTTGACCTCTCTGTTACATCAAGGGGATTTTACTAAGTGCTTTATGGGTAAATTTCAAGTTTGAGGAAAAGAACGACACACAGCAATGCTTTCTAGTTTCTTTGTTTATTGGCTCAGCCAGGAATGGTTCAAAAAATTAAACTGTCAATTAAATATCTGCCAAACGTGACGTTTTCAATGTGTTGTTTGGCTATAACTGGCAAGCATTACGCATAGGCTACAAATGACCTGGCACAACTATTACAAATTTTTATGCAATGGTGAAATCAACTGAAAGAATTTTATTCTTTTACTTTATGAGCTACAGCAACATGTTCCAGACTGTGTTTTGCTTTATTAAAAATATCAAACAGAACCCAACTTCTTTGAATAAAACATATATTCGTTAGTTTCTCTGTAAGATGTTAGTTTATTCAGTGACAATAAAGCTGAAAAATAATTGAATCAGACTGGCGTCAAATGCAAGAGAACAGACAGTGTTTCCAGAAATAGAAATATTTATCAACGGTAAGAAATGGACCTTCAGCATACAGGAAGAGCTGGGAAGCAAGGTGGAAATAGGACTTTAAGAGTGCATAACATACTTACTGAGACCCCTTTATCCTATTAAAGTTTTTGGTGGTAGAGAATCTTCAAATTTCTTCATTTTTAGAAAATTATATTTGAAAAATGGGCTGATTTCAAAGAAGTGAATTGGCTGTGAGGTCTGATTTCCTCACCTATTCCCTAGGGAAATAGGGAGAAAGACAGTGTGTTTAAAAGAAGAAAGGAAATCTATGGAGAGGTACAGTCTAGAGCCTGTGTACACAAGAAATCACACCATTTGAAGAATGGTAAGTGGGTATCCAGTATTCAAATGCATGGCAAGTATTTTGGGCTAGATATCATGTGGGTCAAACATCAGACTACTAGCCACAGTATTTCATTTATAAAAACAAAAATGAGGGAAGGTGTCTGCTTTATCCTCCAGTCTTCCATAACATTCATCATTTGGGTTATTTGTGTTTGAGAAATGTTACTTACCACCTTGCTTTTATGGAAACCCCGGTAGTGCAGTGGTTCTGTGCTATGGTTGCTAACCAAAAGTTCAAGTCTCCCAAGGGATCCTGGAAACTCAATGGGGTACTTCTACTCTGTCCTATAGGGTCACTATGAGTCAGCATCAACTTGACGGAAGTGGATTTCGGTTTTATAGTTTTTCTCCTGGCACACTTTGCCCCTACAACTAGACTGTTGTAGAAAAGAAGCTGCACTATCCTCCCTGCAGCAGACTAGGTTAATTTTTATCCTGTTTTACCGTGCTCTTCTGGCCCTTCCCTACGAACAGGATTTTGTTCAGGTCTGCACCCTCTCTAAACTCCAGGAAAGACTGACCCTTAGAGCTGGGTGAATTCCACTGACCTAAGTAGCCCAGGTGGCTTCATTTCCTCAGTCAGTCACAGGTTCAGGCAGAGTATTGTACTCTACTCTGGCTGTGAGACTCGAGAGACAATCCGCTGAGGGTTTCTGGGAAAGACTTCTTACCCTTGAAAAAGAGACACCTAGGGGCACATTTGGCCTGGCAGGCAGCCACATGCCAGTGTGCCCCTATGCAGTGCTGGCAACTTTGACTGCTACATTTTGCAGGTGAGTAGCATAAAGAATGGAGAGATGGAAGGAAAGGGAATCTAGCCTTTTGAGGACTCAGCTGGGTCACTGAATTTGGCCAGTGGTTCCCTGGTAGAATTCTAGCCCTCCATGTGGGATAGACAGGTTAGATTTCCAGCTAATTCATCTCATGCAGACTCCTCATCTGTCTGTCAGTGGAGACTTGCACTTTCCTACTAATTGCTGACATGCTGTCAGTGGAGCTTCCAGATTAAGATGGACTGGGAAGAAAGACCTGCGCTTGCTTCTACACTTGTTATCTGAGACAAATTCCTTTATTATTTATGCTATTTCTATTGAATTTAATATTATGGCCTGCCCCAAACGCCATAACTGATAGGTTTCTCTACAAATGTTGTTGTCCTAATTTTAGAGGATGGCACTGTTCCCTATGGGCTACAAAACAGAGTGTTCATCTTCCCATTCTTTTCCTTTTTCAGCCCCCAAACCTAGCAAATTTTCTTCCTGAATATTCTTTTGTTTTTCCCCCCACCTTAATTTTGTTCCTTGATATATTCTTTTCTTTTTCTTTTTCTATACTCTATCATAGCCTTCTAATTGACCTTCTTGTGTGCAGCTTTGGTCCCTCTATCTATCCATCAAATGGCAATCATTATGCCCTTTCTAGGAGAAAATCTGGATCACATTATTCTTCCACTTACATTTTTTTTTTAAGTACCTTACTGTTAGGGATAGTGAATAAAGTCTAAGCTCCAATTCATGACTTCCAATGTGTTCTGTAATCTGATTCTTACCAGGTTTTCTGTCCTAAAATGCTCTTTTAAGGTATCGTTCAACTGTCTCTTATTGATCCTTCAAGATCTGGCTTTAAAAAAAGTAAAACTATCCTTTGATCTAATGCTGGTCCATTCTGGTCAAGTGACCATTCCTTTTTCATGATATGTCAATGCCTTATATGGAACACTAGTAACACTTATCTCACAATTTTCTTTATATTTATTTACATGTGCTTCTCCTTCAATAGACCTACAGATTCCGTGAAGCCATGTCTTATGTATTTCAGTCTTTAGTTGTCAGTCTTGTGATTTGCTCATATTAGGAGATCCATAAGTACATTGTGATTGATTCTGGAGGATTTGTCATTTTCTTTTAAAGGTAGCCTACAGTGCAAAGGTGGAAAATTGAACTCAAATGAGCTTCAGTTGCAGTGTGAGGAACATATACAGCTTCTCTCTTAACTTTACACTTGAGCCAATAATACCCACTCGATGACACGGGTGAGATCAGTGCTGTAACAACCACGACCCCGTCAAAGACACTGGAGTAAATTACTCTCTATATTTTTTTAATGTGCTCTCATCTTGGACAGTCATTGTGGAGCCATTGATAAACGGGCTTCTACAAGTCCTAAACTGCAGTAAATAATGATGGAAATGTGCATGGTTCAATAGCTCCATAAGAAATAGTTACACAGTGTCTGTCACACACCCAGAAGTTTTGCTTTTTTATATTTTGTCTTTCTAGGAGCAGGTTAAATGACTGCAGGTCTGTGAAGTCTTTTGAGAAATACGTACAATAAGTAGAAGATACAATGTTCAACAAGTCAAAACAATGTAATTTTCACGCCTTTTGCCTAGGAGACAATACAGCTGTGGTGTACCACAATGTTCATGGATGTATGGCAGCCTACACTTTACGTGGAGATGTTTTATGGCTCTCCCTGTAATAAACAGAATGGATTCATTATAGGACTGTCTGTGCTCACATGCTCTGCGTAAGTTAAAGGCATGATCAAATGACTACTATATTGACATAAAAATCAAATGAGTAAATAAAATTCTGTAGCAAATTTTCTTCATGTTCACCCTACAGAGACCATTCTGAGCAGACCCTGGCAAACAGAAGGTTGTATGTCATAGCTGAAATTTGGAATGACAAATATAGATTTGAATTTGTACTCTGCCTAATCATGTGACCTTGGAAAAGTGACTTAGCCATTTACAGCCATAACTCCCTTCCTTATATTGAAAATGAAGAATAGAACACCATACTTCAAGGTCTTTTTTCAGTGCAATAAAGAGTGAGAAATTGGTTTATGTAACACAACCAGGCAGTACGACCTAGTGGTTAAGGTATGGCTCCCAGAGCAAGGCTGCCTGGTAAGAATTCTGGTTTACAAGCTGCATAACCTTGGTTGAGTAACTCACCCTCTCTGTGTTTTAGCGTCTCCATGTGTCTGTGGAGGTGCTAATGATGTCTATCTATAGGGCTGCTAGAGGATTAAATGTGTTAATGTTTCTAAAACACTTAGAACACTGACAGGCATATAGGAAGCATTATCTAAGTGTTTGTAGTAATTTGTATTCATCTCCTGACACAGTTCTGGGAAATAAAAACTTAAAGTGGAGATCCTTACATTTATGCCACACTGATACAGAAGCGTAATTAGAAGGAAACAATATAACAACGTAACTAGGAGACAAGGGACACAACTTGTTTAAGAGCTTAATTAGGCCAATGCCAACAGTAATTTCAAAACTTCAGTGGGCTAATGTGGTAGCTCAAGGAAACAGCTATTAAAAGGCACAACAATTGCTATTTTAAGTTACCAGAGATGCTGGAAGGTACTCCCTAGGCTTTGCACAATCATGTGGACATTTACCCCATTCTGAGCCGGGAGTAGGGATGGAGGCTTTTCCGTTAGGGAAAATGCTTCTTGTCTTCAGCATCGGTTTCAAAACCTGGTCTCTGAGAAGTATGTTACGTGATTGTGTGTGCAACGGTGTGGGGTGAGGATGATGCTGACAGGTGCCCAGCTTTGCCTGTCAGATTCAATAGTTGCCAACATAGGAAAGCATGGTTACAGCTTACCTGGGTGGAGGGATCTCAAAGGAACCGGCCTCTCAGTGTCCACAGGACATAGACTATTAGAGTCTACTCTGATTGCTCTAGTTGAGACCCACTGAGGTGTTGTTTTAGACTGAAGAACTCAGACCTTAGGAAATATATCTTTGGGCAAAAAATTATAAAACCTCACACCAGACCAACTTGGGTAGATGGCCACCTCAAAAAAGGTGGATTGAAATTTTCTTAGTAGATTCATAGAGAGTGGTGGGAAAACCAAAGTTCAGGGGAGCAAGACTAGGATCTGGAGAGTGCTTTCAAGGGGACAGCAAGAAAGGATTGATTTCTTTTAGTACTTCTATTGGACTAGGGGACAAATGTCTATACTCTTACGAGGCATAGAGATTTTATAAACAAATTCCCTGCTTCTTTTGTAATTCTCTTTGTTATCAAAAACTCCCAAAGAAGTCTGAGCCGCTTTTCATTCTTGTGTGATAGTGGTTGTGTAGAAAATAAAGGGAGAGAGCAAAAGGTGGGTCTGCTGAACACTTTCTCCTCTGTTTGTATTCACTAATAGACAATGATATTGTTCCAAGTGGCTTGCCTCTACGATTTCCCAAAATAACCACAGGACACAAGGTAATTGTTGAAACATGATGGAGCTGGAAACCGTGGGAGGTGCAGAAAGTGTACAGAAGCAACAGAAAACAATGGATGACTCTAGAGGGATCTATGATGATATTTCTCTTTCCTAATAGATACTAGCCAAGCCAAGTACCGTCGAGTCTAGTGGGGTCCTAATATACATACTAGCGGTAAAGTAGTTAAGAACTTGGCTACTAATGAAAAGGCTGGCAGTTTGAATCCATCATCTATGCCTTGGAAACTGTATAGGGCAGTTCTACTCCATTCTATAGGGTCACTATGAGTCAGAATTGACTTGAGGGCAACTTTTTTTTTAAGTATATACTAGATGAAACTGACATTCTGGGGTGCATTAATAATATTGATTGCTTCCCAATATAGATATAGCAGTTGACTTGGGCAAGATCCTTTTAATAACAATGGTCACCATTATTACTATATGGAATCTACCATTTTGAGTACTTAAGAGTCAAGCATTGTACCAAGCGGTTTATCTATACTATTTCTTTTAATCTGTAAAACAGCCCTATGAAGTAGATATTATGCCCATTTTGTTGGTAAGTAAATCAAAGTTAGAGAGGTGAAGAAACATATTAAAGTTTCATAGTTAGTGATACTGATAGGATTAAAATTCAGGTCCATCTGACTCCAAAGTCTGTGCTTCCAACTTTCTCTAATCCAAAACTCACTGCTGTTGAGTTCGTTCTGACTCTACAGGTTAGAGTAGAATTGTCCCATAGAGTTTTGAAGGAGCGCCTGGCAGATTTCAATAGCTGACCTATGGTCAGCAGACACAGCACTTATCCACTATGCCACAAGGGTTTCCCCAGCTTTCTCTACACCCCTGCACACACCAGGGGTTGGGACCGACAACAAGAGAAGTGGGTTAGACCACATTACCATAAAGACATGGGGATATCTTCCTGTTGAGGCTTTTGAAAGAACTAGCTGTAAGAACTGAGCAAGTTATACAGCATCTGAGCTAACGGCTGGCGCCCACTAAAAAAAAATGTCAGGGAAGTCTTTACCTTGAAAGAAATGGAGGGTACTCTTAGAGGACTAGAAATCTGTCTCAGAAAAGATATGATGCCATTCTTAGTCATCCTGAAATGTGCTTAGACTCTGGTAGTGGCAGGGGAACACTGGACCATCTGCCTGGGAGGAAACATACACAGTGATAGGACATGGGCTGGACTTGGAAGGATGCAGTCATGAAACAGCATTCATTTTTTTTCACTTCATTGCTCTTCCAGTCTGTTTTATTGGGTCTCCCTTCCCTTCCCTCGGTCACTATCTTGGCTCATTCCATTGACTTTTCTGGTTACTTTGGCGTATTCAAAGAATTTCATTTTCCAGTTATTAAAAAGTCAAGTGTCATCTAAATCAAAATGGCAATAGCTCATCCAATTTAAAGAAACTCCGTTTCCTAGGTCAGACCTAGCCAGCAGTCAGGCAGTGCTGGGCCATGGTATTTGCTTACCACTCTTGCACCTCACTCTCCTACGATACCCCTTTCCCCTGGGCTCCATTCACAGCTCTACTTCAGAGTCAGGTGGAGGTGTGGGATGAGTGCAAGACAATAAGGTCTCACTTGAAGGGTACTGCCGTTATCTAGCCTTGCAATGACAGGTTTTCAAATAAAGTTCTTTGTCTCATGGGGCAGAGTCATGGTTTCTTTAGGCCTCTGTCTGCCACTTAGAGGGTTAACTAAGTAAGGAGTGGCAGGTATGGCATGGCCTAGGTGTCACTTTGAGGAGGGGTGCTAATGAACTGTTTCTACTGGGCACCGTTGGTTTATCACCAGCTATGGGAGATCATTCAGCAAATTAAAACGAATTACCATAAGCATTGTTTTCCATCCGCAGGTCCCCGCTACCACCCCCATTCTCACCTGCCCCAGGATCCTCTGGCCCTGTCTTTTCCCTAATATGTTGTTAGGCATCATGGAGTCAGTTCTGACTCGTAGTGACACTGTGCACAACAAAACAAAACACTGCCTGGTCTTGTGCCATGTCCACAATTGTTTTTCATATTTCTACAATTTGATTTACTTATCTATACTGTGATTAAGTGAAAGTATTCAAATCGGTTTTGCATGCCTCACCCATCTGCAGCTCCGTCTGCTCTCCCCACCTGATGACAGTACACTCCTCCTTTTAACTGTATATATCTAGTATATTCTTAACACACAATCGTTTTTATGCTTAAGCCCATTGTTGTGGCCACCATGTCAATCCATCTAGTCAAGAGTCTTCTTCTTTTTTGCTGACCTTCTCCTCTACCAAGCATGGTGTCCTTCTTCAGGGATTGATCCTTGCAGACAACATATCCAAAGTATGTAGAACACAGTTTTGCCATCTTTGCTTCCAAGGAGCACCCTGCTTGTACTTCTTCCAGAACGGATCTGTTTGTTTTTTTGGCAGTCCATGGTACATTCAACATTCTTCACTGACACCACTGCTCAAAGGCATCAATTCTTCTTCTGTCTTCTTTGTTCATTGTCCAGCTTTTGCATACGTATGATGTGATTGAAAATACCATGGCTTGGGTCAGGCACGCTTTAGTCTTCAAGGTGACATCTTTTCAGTGCTTTAAAGAGATCCTTTGCAGCAGATTTTCCCAGTGCAATGCATCTTTTGATTTCTTGACTGCTGCTTCCATGGGCATTGATTGTGGACTCAAGTGAAAGGCAATGCTTCACAATGTCAATCTCTTCTCCATTTATGATGATGTTGCTTAATTGTCCAGTTGTGATAATTTTTGTTTTCTTGACCTCAAGTTGCAATCTACACTGAATGTTGTGGTCCTTGATCTTTCTTACTCAGTAAGTGTTTCAAATGTCCTTCACCTCCAGCAAGTAAGGCTGTGTCATCTGCATAACACAGGTTGTTAGTGAGTCGTCCTCTAATCCTGATGCCTCATTCTTCTTTGTATAATCCAGCTTCTTGGATTATTTGCTTGGCATACATATTGAAAAGGTATGGTGAAAGGATACAACCCTGATGCACACCTGTCCTGACTTTAAACCATGCAGTGTCCCCTTGTTCTGTTCGTATGACTGCCTCTTGATCATATACAGA
Source organism: Heterohyrax brucei (assembly GCA_028571685.1). Taxonomy (NCBI): domain Eukaryota; kingdom Metazoa; phylum Chordata; class Mammalia; order Hyracoidea; family Procaviidae; genus Heterohyrax; species Heterohyrax brucei. The sequence goes on along the minus strand of CM053146.1, from coordinate 74,400,075 downwards.
TTCTGTAAGAGCACAATTAAGTGTTCTGGAATCCCCATTTTACACAGTGCTAGCCATAATTTGTTATGATCCACAGAGTTGAATGCCTTTTCATTGTCAATGAAACACAGGTAAACATCTTTCTTGTATTCTCTCCTTTCAGACAAGATCCAACTGACATCCGTAATGATATTCCTGGATCCACATCCTCTTCTGAATCTAGCTTGACTTCCTGGCATTTCCTTGTCAATATACTCTTGCAGTTGCTTTTCAGTGATCTTGAGGAACATTTTACTTGCGTGTGATATTGTTCAGTAATGTCTGCACTTGGTTGGATCATCTTTCTTTGGTATGGGAATAAAAATGGATCTCTTTCATTCAATTAGCCAGGTAGGCATCCTCCAAATTTCTTGGCATAGACAAGTGAGCACTTCCAGCACTGCATCTATTTGTTTAAATACTTCAGTTGATATTCCATCAATTCCTGGAGCTTTGTTTTTTTGCCAATGCCTTCAGGGCAGCTTTGATTTCTTCTTTCAGTACCATCAGTTCCTGATTATATGTTGTCTCTATAGATGGCTGAACATTGACCAGTTCTTTCTGGTATAAAGACTCTGTGTATTCCTTTCACCTTCTTTTGATGCTCCCTGAGTCGTTTATTAGTTCCCCTGTAGAATCTTTAACTATTACAACTCAAGGCTTGAATTTTTTTCTTCAGTTCTTTTAGCTTGAGAAGTGTAGAATGTGTCCTTCCCTTCTAGTTTTCCATTTCCAGAGCTTTGCAAATGTCATCAGAATACTTTATTTTGTCTTCTTGAGATGCTCTTTGAAATCTTCTGTTTAGGTCTTTTACTTTACTATTCCTTCCTTTTGCTTCAGCTATTGGACATTCCAGAGCAAGTTTCAGAGTTTCTTCTGACAGTAAATTTGATCTTTTCTGTCTTTTTAATGACCTGTTGCTCTCTTCATGGATGATGTTCTTGTGTTTGGTCATTAGTGGTCAACACATCAAATCTGAGATGGTCTTTAAGTTCAGGAGGGATATATTCAAGGTCATACTTGGGCTCTTGTGGACTTGTTCTAATTTTCTTTAGCTTCAGTTTGAATCTGCATATGAGCAATTGAAGATCTGTGCTGCAGTCAGCACCTGGTCTTATTCTGACTGCTAATATGGAGCTTTTCCATAGTATTTTTCCACAGATATAGTTGATCTGTTTCCTGTGTATTCTGTCTGGTGAGGTCCATGTGTACAGTCGCCATTTGTGTTGATTAAAAAAAGTATTTGCAATGAAGAAGTTGTTATTCTTGAAAAATTCTATCATATGGTCTCCGGTATTATTTCTATCACCAAAGCTCTATTTTCCAACTCCAATCTTTCTTTGTTTTCAACTTTTGTATTCCAGTTACCAGTAATTATCAATGCATCCTGATTGCATGTTGGATCAATTTCAGACTGCAGAAGTTGGTAAAAATCTTTCAGCTGTGATGCTGAAAGCTGTACCACTGGTATGTAGGTACCAGCAGGGTCAACCATGCCAGACAGGTTTCAGCTGAGCTTCCAGACTAAAACAGACTAGGAACAAGGACACAGTAGTCTACTTCTGAAAAGAATTAACCTTATGAATAGCAGCAGAACATTGTCAGATATAGTGCTGGAAAACGAGCCCCCCAGGTTGGAAGGCGTTCAGAAGACGACTAGGGAAGAGTGGCCTCCTCAAAGTAGAGTTGACCTCAATGATGTACAATGAGTAAAGCCTTCAGGAGCTTCATTTTCTGATGTGGCAGAACTCAAAATGAGAAGAAACAGATGGACACATCCATTAATAATCCGAACATGCAATGTATAAGATATGAATCTAGGAAAATTGGAAATCATCAAAAATGAAATGGAATGCATAAACATCAATATCCTGGACATTAGTGAGCTAAACTGGACCAGTATTAGCTATTCTGAGTCCGAGAGTCATATGGCCTACTATGCTGTGAACAAAAACTTGAATAAGAACAGTGTTGCGTTTATCATCAAAAAGTGCATTTCAAGATTTGTCCTGAAGTACAGTGCTGTCAATGATAGGATAATATTCATATGCCTACAAGGAAGGCCAGTTAGTATGATTATCATTCAAATTTAGATAACCACCACTAAGGTCAAAGATAAAGAGATTCACTAAAACAGCTAATGTAAACTCCAGCACCTCCTTTTAGCTCCTGATCTTTGGACTAAGGCCATCATGCTCTCACGGGAATTTAAATGATGGGAGACATCCTTTAAAGATGGTTCTAGCCCAAAGGTGTTCAACAGCATGCCTGCTCCTGGAGTACAAGCTGGGGTAAGGGGTTACAGAGCCAAAATTCCTTGTATCTTGGCATATCTTCCATGGATGGGGAAGTATCTTCCTTTAGAATGTGATGGTATTTGATTCCTACTGTGTCAGTTTTGAGCTCTCAGGAGAGCTAATTTATAAGGAATCACAAGGCCTATTTAACATCTTGTTATGTTAAGTGATAAGAGTGCAAAATACCACAGGACCATGAAGTTTTCATTTGATTTAGCCACTAGACCCGACTTCTCTGTTTTAACATCAATGCCATTTTTTTTATGCTGTATTGAGTTTGTTCACTTTTGATAAGGAAACAGAGGCCTGCTAGGATGCATGAATTACAAATATAGCTATCATGTTTTGAGTACCTGCTAGTACATATACTTTCTGCTGCAATCTTGACAACAGCCTTTTAAGATAGGTACTCTTATCTCCATGATGTAGATGAGAGTACTGAGGTCAGATCATTCATTTATCCATAGTAACACACTTAGAATGAGGCAGACAGATTTCATTCCATGCTGACTCCGAAGTCTGTGTGTTTCCACACTGTATAACTGTTGTTGAATTTAAATGTCATGGCTACTGACGGACTTATAAACTTGTTGCCATGAGCTGATTCTGATTTATAGTGACCCTATGGACAGAGTAGAACTGCTCTCTAGAGTTTCCAAGGGACAGTTAGTGGATTCAAACTGCTAACTCTTTAGATAGTAAATAAGCCCTTAACCACTGTATCACCATGGTTTCTAGCAGGCCAAAATACAGATTGACCAGGCTGTGAGCATGGGCTGAGGATTTCCTTCTTCTAGTTAATCAAAATTTACAGCATGACTAGACATTTGAATCATTCAAACCTGTTGCTGTCAAGTCCATTCTGACTTATAGCTACCCTGTAAGGTAGAGCAGAATTATTCCATATAGTTTCCAAGGAGTGCCTGGTTGATTCGAACTGCTGACCTTTTGGTTAGCAATCATAGCTCCTAACTACTATATCACCAGGGTTTCCTTGCAATAAAGGGGCTTAAAAATAAATAGATGCACTTGGGACTCACCTAGCCCAATGAAATCAGAATCTCTGGGGATTGGCTTGGATGTCTAGATATCTAAAGCTCCCCGTGTGTTTCTAGTTAAAGCTAGGGAGATTCACTGATTAAGCTGAGCCATAATTTTATGCAGTTGCTTGGGTTAAGAAAATAGATACTAGGTTGTGAAAGTCTAACAGACGTCTGTATATAATCAAAAGGGAAAGTACAAAAGAGGTTATCCTTGGTGTTTTACTTAAAACCCATGATCCAAGATAAGCATAAGTAAATCAGTGGGATTCCTTTATACCAACAATGGTATTATTAATGAAGAAATCACCAAATCAATACCATTTACTATAGCCCCTAAGAAGATAAAGTACCTAGGAATAAGTCTAACCAGAGAAATAACAGACTTTTACAAAGAGAACTATAAGTCCCTACTACAAGAAATTAAGACAGACTTACATAAATGGAGAAACCTACACTGCTCATGGATAGAAAGACACAACATAGTGAAAACGTCTATTTTGCCTAAAGCAATCTACTTATATAATGCAATCCCAATACAAATTCCAGTGACATTTTTTAATGAGATAGACAAACAAATTGCCTACTTTGTTTGGAAACGGAAGAAGCCCTGGATAAGTAAAGCACTGCTGAAGAAAAAGAACACCCTGGGAGGCCTCTCACTACACAACTTTAGAACCTATTACACCGCCACAGTAGTCAAAACATCCTGGTACTTGTACAAAAAGAGATAGACAGGTCAATGAAACTGAATTGAGACCTGAGAGATGACACCATCTTCCTATGAACAGCTGATATTCAGCAAAGGCCCTAAGACATTAAACTGGGGTAAAAACAATCTCTGCAACAAATGGTGCTGGCAAAATTTGATATCCATCTGCAAAAAATTGAAACAAGAACCATATCTTACACCTTATACAAAAACCAAATCAAAACAGTTAAAAGACCTAAATATCAAATCTAAAATGACAAAGCTTATCCAAGAAAAGTAGGAACAATGAAAGTTTTAATACACAATTTAGACAGACTTCAAAATCTGTCCAACAAATCACAAACAACAGAAGAGAAAATAGATAAGTGGGAACTATTAAGAATCAAACACTTTTGCTCACCCAAAGACTTTATTAATAGAATTAAAAGACCACCTGCAGAATGGGAAAAAATATTTGGCAACTATATGTCAGACCAGAATCTGATCTCCATAATCTATAAGGTACTAAAAAATATCAATCAGAAAAAGATAAATCGTCCATTTAAGCAATGGGCAAAGGAGATGGACAGATGCTTCACTAAAGAGGAGATCCAGGCAGCCAAAAACACATGTGGACATGCTCATGATCATTAGCTATTAAAGACATTCAAATCAAAAGTACAATGAGATACCATCTCACCCCAATAAGGTTGACTGTGATCCAAAAAACGCTAAACAACAAATGCTGGAGAGGCTGTGGAAAAATTGGAACTCTCCTACACTGTTGGTTGGATTGTAAAATGGTGCAACCTCTTTGGAAAGCAATCTGGCACTTCCTTAAAAAGCTGGATCTAAATATACCACTTGACCCAGTAATTCCACTGCTCAGAATATATCCTACAGAATCAAGGCCATTCACACCAACTGAGACATGCACATGAATGTTTATTGCAGCACAGCCCACAATAGCAAAAAGATGGAATCAACCTAGATGCCCAAAAACAGAGGAATGGATAGGTAAACTATGGTATATATACTCAGTGGAACACTATGCAATAATAAAGAACAAGGTTATTTTAGGAAACATCTCATAACCTGGTTCCAATTGGAGACATTATATTGAGCGAAAGTAGTCAGTGTCAAAAGGACAAATATTTTATGAGACCCCTACTATAAGAACCTAAAAAAGACTCATGCATAGAAGAAAAGACTCTTTGATGGCTGCAAGGGTGGGGGTGGAGGGAGGGTGAACAGGGGAGGGTTTAGATTAGACAGTTGATAGAAACTTGGTTGCAACAGCACACATTAGAAAGATCAATATTAACTGGACTTCAACATAACATGACTACTCCTCCCATCTTAATCCAATATTACAAGGACAGAGTAAATGGGGTGCGGGGCCAGGGACTATGCTGTCAGGGGAAACCGAGGCCAATTGGCACTAGTGTTTTGCTAAGAGAGCCCTCTGCACCCCGCATTGGTGAGTGGCATCTGGGGTCTTAAAAGCTGCCAACTGCCATCCAAGGATACAGAAAATGGTCCCAACTTAGCATGAACAGATGATCACCAAGGACCAAAATGACGTAGGGGAAGGAGAACCCGGAAGACAGAGAGACCCACGTGAGTGGGTGACTACATCGACTTGTGACCAGAAGAACCAGATGGTGCCTGGCCACCACCAGTGATAGCCTTGATGGAGCTCACAAAGTTGAGTTTCACTAGCAACACAAGAATAAAAGGGGGTGCACTGTGAGAGCTCCAGTAAAAGATGACAATTGATGGTTCATGGGCCTCGGCATTCCCCTAGGAGCATGGCTCCTGGCCCTGATGCTGTCCCTGTCGATAAATCATAATGGAGGTCAACTCTTGGACAGGAATGGATGAGACTTGGTGATACAGAGTGACCACATCATGTGTGTACTTTATGGTTCTGTACATCTATAGGATGTCATCCTGCTGACCTCTTACTGAAGGAAGGGGAGTGGGTGGAGAGGAGGGGATAAGAGATTGTTGGGAGGATAAGATATGTATGGAGTAGAGAGAAAGAGTGTGATGTCACCGGGCAGGGAGAGCAGTGGGAGCTGTATATAGGTGGGCATGCAATTTATACAGGAATGTGCCTTTTCATTCAATCAGAATAAAAACAAACAAAAACAACAACAACAACAAAACATGTTCATAAATGCTACTCTGTCCTAGTATACCAGACAAAAGAATAGAGGTGCACTTAGCTGTATTTATCAGTGTCTGTCACTATCTTCCGTTTTGTTAAAATAGTTAACATAGAGAGAAAACCAAAAGCAGAAGTAAGACTTTTCTGGCAATAATTTAAGTTCATAAAGTTAAATAAATTCTAAACAAAGGGAGTTAGAATGCAACCAACATAAGAAGGAACACATCAGCTACCAATCATGAGTTGAACTGTGTCCCCCTATAACATACAGTCAAATCTTAGAACTAGTCTCTATAAGCTTATTTGGAAATAGATTCTTTGCAGATGTAATTAGGTCAACACGAGGTCATACCGTTGTAGAAGTGGTGCTAATCCATATGACTGGAATGTTATTAAAGGGGAGAAAAGATATAGGCACATGTGGAAAACATGCTTAGGAAAACGGAGGCAGAGATTGGTGTTATGCCACCACACATGAAGGAATGCTGGGGCCAAGCACCTCAGACAAGAAAGTATCTTCCTGTAGTCTTTGAAAGTTCATGACCCTACTGACACCCTGAATTCAGACTTGTAAGCCTCCAGCACTGTGACACTATACATTTCTGCTGTTTAAGCAATCCCCTTTGTGGTGTTCTGTTAGAGCAGCTGTAGAAAAGTAACACATTACGAATGCTCTGTTCTTTCACAGAGAATCAGAAGATGCTGTGTTGTTTAATTACTGTTTTCCCATCTTTATTTCATTTATTTCTAACAAATTTGTGAGACAATTGGTGCTATTATTTTTGTGTAACAGGTGAGCATTCTGAGATTCAGAGTGGTAAAGAACTAACCAAGGGTTGGAACTAAAACCCAGGTGTCCAGGCTGAGAATTGTCTTCTTTACACCTTTATACACTAACAGAAATGATCTGGGTTCAGCAGATTTTTAGTGGTTTCAAAGCCTATCCAAATCTACAGAGTAAGAGGCAGAACTGCCATCTGCGTCTGAGTTGATTTAATAGCCATAGTGATTCAGAAAAGCTGATTAGTGGGAATAATTGGAAATGAACAGTGGAAATTGCTTTCAGTGTAGCACCCATGAATCAATGATTCTTGCTGATTTGAACAGTTGGAAAGAGTTTACTGATATGAAATCAGAAAAGCAGTTGTAGAAAGGCTCCAGGGTGAGCAGAGCTCTGTCAGCCTTCACAGAGAGCTTCTGACTTCTCATTTGGTTTCATGAACAGCCGTCAGAATGGGGATTGATGCAACTCCCTAAATGAGAAGCCCCACAGAGAGAAAATCTGGAAGTTGACCACTAAATTCATAAGCAAATCCCTAGATGAATAATTCTAGATCTAAGCCTGCCTATTAAATGCTCAAAGGAGGATGACAGTCAAAGATATTAAGTGTTTTGTTCCTATTAACTACTTGATTTATTCCAGCCACAGGAAATAAAGTACTGCTACTGATGTGATGTAGACCAGTTCATCACAGTCTCTATCATTATAAATTACACTGTTCCTTTGAAACTTGGAATTCACACGCCCCTTAACTAAATTACAACCAATGGGTTATGTATGTATGGAACAGTTTGCGGACTCTTTCTAGAAAACCTAAGACTAGTTCTTTCCAAGGGACAGTTGTGTAACTACTCTCTGATATCTGAAAATAAAGGCTAATGAGAATGAAGCAGAAGTGTAACTCAGGTATGACAGGTGGGTTAGGTTCCCTGGATGCCACGGGAGAAGAAGCGTTTATGAGCAGTTTCTACTGGCCGTGGCAATTTCCATGCCAACTGTGGGAGATCATTTAGCAATCTGAAACTAACTGCCATAGGCAATATTTTTAGTAGATAGTCCCCTGCAGCAATGTTGCCTCTGGGATAACCTGGTGCAGACAACTCTTTGTGACGGCTTTTCAGTAGTGTTTCTATTTCTAACTTCGAGTCTGACTGTTCTTTCCTTGTTCTACACCTCTATGACCTTGACTGTTCTCCACAGAACCCTCACATAGACTTCTATCTCAGATCTGGACTTTCAGCGCTGCTTCTTTCCTTAATTCATAATTTGGCTATGGAATTTTGACCATGCTTTAGATCCTGATTCAAATGGTCATTATTTTCTGAAAGCAAAATTAACTCTTACTCTTAGATACCAAAAAACCCGCTGTCATTGAGTTGATTCCAACTCCTACTTTTAGATATGGCCAATGATATGTTGTTTTAATGTGTTTCCTGTGCAGGATCACCAGTTCCTGTTGATCTTGCGGTAGAAGTCTGAAATATGCATCGAATGAATGGACTGATGTGGGCTCTTTTCAACTTTTTTTAAATTTTAACACCACAGTGGAAACCCTGGTGGTGTAGTGATTAAGTGTTATGGCTGCTAACCTAAAGGTGAGTAGACAGAGTCTACCTTGGGAACTCTATGAGGGAAATTCAATATGCTGTCCTATAGGGTTGCTATGAGTTGGAATCAACTTGATGGCAATGGGTTTTCAGTACTAAAACAAACAAACAAACACAAAAAACCAAACCAGTTGTTGCTGAGTGTATTTGGACTCATAGTGACCCATGTGCTTCAGAGCAGAACTGTGCTCTATAGGGTTTTTAGGGCTATGACCTTTTGGAAGCAGATGATCCAGCCTTTCCTCTGAGATACTTTTGGGTGGACGAGAACCACCAAATTTTCAGTTAGTAGCTGAGGCATTAACCATTTACATCACCCAGAGACTGATACAGTGTTATAACTGCCATTAAATATTAATATTTGAAACTAGCTTTTAAGTTTTAGTTAAAAGAATAATCGACCTCTTAAACTGTCATTAAAAACACAAAGCCTACATTCCTCTCAAACATTAATTACATGTAAGACTGGCCTCTCCGACTCTTATCATTGCTCAAATATGATTTGCACATTGTTATAATAACATTTTGCCATCTTGTGCTTGAAATATTTTGTGTTCTCGTTTTTAATAGAGCCTAATTTTTCATATGCTTTCTAAGGATTTACAGAGTGCACATATTTATCATTTTAATTACCACACACTTTATCACTATATGGAAATTCCAAAGTTTGCTTAATCCCTCCCTAATTGTTGAGTGTTTGGGTTGTTTTCAGGTATGTGGTATTGCAAATATAGTGGCTATAAACATCTTTGCGCAAGTAGATTTAGAAGTTATTTTCTTTAGGTAATTCCCCAAGGTGGGAGTACTAGCTCAAAAGGCACAATCTTTTTATTTAGCTCTTGTGGTGCCAGGTGCTCTCTGAAAATAATATGCTAATTAGCAATGTCCCTGTCAATGGCAGAGGGCACCTGGTCACTCTGTTTCTTTTATAACCTCTCTGTGTGTTTATACTGTTAGGAAAAACATAACATGGCTTCAGATCTGTCCAAAAACAACAGGCTAGCTGGACAACATTCTGCACAACCAAGCATTCCAGCAGGGCTCTGCAGAGGCCCATGCTTGTTCCCTTGCCACTGGCCACCAGATTTGCAGGTCCCGTGACAGTGACCTCTGGGCATGCTGCCCATGCTGCCCATGACTGTGTGTGTTGACTGGCCTGCTGGATTTCAGTACTTTGGGGACATAGCAGGAAACAGAGAGCAATGATTTGGAATTTGAGGAGGAAAAAGGCTAGCTGAGGTAGCTTGGAAAACTCCCAGTAGTCACAGCTTCAAATTCCTCAGTAGCATCTATTTCATACTCATTTGCAGCTATCTGTATTGATTTCTCCCCAGCTCCTCTCACTGTTGCCACTGCAAATGATCATTCTTATTTCTGTTCTCTGCAGTCATCAGCCCTGCTTCTGCCAGAGGTTACTAGCCTGGGGTAACTGCTTTTAAACCTAATGAGATAGATGAGTGTTGTCCTCAAGACAGAGGAAGTTAATGACCACAGCAACTTTGCTGAATTCCACTTCACCTGACTTGGAGACTGAGTAATGGGAACCAAGGCTGACTAGACGCGCACAGTGTCTCCGTGAGCTCTCTTCCTGCCCCTAGGGAGTCCCTGGGGAGCCACATGGACACCACCCCACCATTTTTGCCCCCTCCCCCCTTTCCCAGGCTAAGTAGCTGTCTCTCTCTCTCTTATTACTGCCTCATAAAGGCATCAGCACTGTTGGGGATAAGAAAATAAACTCTCAACTAGCTTCAGGGTAAGAAAATGTGTGGAAAATGACTATGCTTTTTGTGTGTGTGTTTTTCTTCAGATTCTAGAAAAATAACTCCCACTCTGCTGGTGGAGGCATCACACGGTGACTCAGAGCAGGTGGAGGTGGGAAGGGAACACAATGGATCTCGTGCCTCACTCGACTCAAGGAAATAATTGCGTGGACGCTCAGCTTTTACCATCTTCTCCCTCACCACCATCAGTTGTTGCTGACACTAAGACAGATAGAAAAATCTTCCCTGGTGGGCCATAAACACATGACATTTTTATCCTCCGTGAGCTCAATGATTAAACCTCACTGAAAGAGACATATATATATATTTTTTTATGCCATCTTCATTCTTCCTAATCGCTTTTGCCTCTCTTTTAAACTTCACTTGTTTGACACGGGATCAGGGGCATCACCGGAGGTACAAGTGGTAAATTTAAAAATCTACTACCTGTCTATTATATTCCTCCATGAGTGCAGAATCTCAGCAGACAGCCTGCTTTCCTGTTCTCTGCTGAACTGCCATAAATTAAACATCCCACCAGACTCTTGGCCCAAAACTGTGCGAGAGCTCCCCAGTAATTTAATAAATTGTACAGTCAGAAACTGTGCCTAATGTTTAATCTAAAATGCTTATTTCTTTCAATTATCCCTGTTTTCTCATCATTTTTTTATACTGAAATAATTGCATAACTTTATTGTATCCAAAGAAAACTTGATAGATAACATGGTTTTACTTATGTATTTAGGAAGGTTTCAGAAACAATTCCAGCCAGACGGAAATACAATTAGATTTAGAAAAACACTTGTCTACTGTTCTCCTGAGAATCTTCAAGTATGTGGTGTAAGCTCTGTTAAAATAATTCCCTGCCCCAGGAGTTGGCAAGGGCATATAATTACCTGTTATATTTATGGAATAACTGAGACAAACACACCATATCCACGAGGACCAGCAGAACCTCTTGTACTGTTGTATTTAAAAGTCTGAAGTTGATTTTGTTTGCAAAGGATTTTGGTAAGACGGGAATTCATATTGTGAAAATGTGAAATATTTACTCAAGGTTTTAAGAGTTGTGCCTCATCTTATGGGACGAATGCTGACATTTCTGCATGTGTACTTAAGACGATGATAAGCCTTGCTTCTGCCTTCTTTGCTTTAAATGACCCATCCCAATCCATGTAGCAATGCTAAAGAGCTTTACCACTGGCACACCATATCCCTTCAGAATTTCTCCCAGGCCACTGACAACTGCCTGCTTTATCATTGCTTTCTTTCTTGTCTTCTTACCTTTCTGTTTAAATCTGGACTCTTGGTTCATATACTTCACCCAGTACAAGACTTATTATCCTAGCTTTAGCCTTCAGCGTTCTGCCAGTTACAGCTTCTGCTTTCCAGCCTCCGGCTTCTCCCATTATGTCCCTGGGCAATAGATAGCTAATACCTCCCACAGCCCAAGGAGTCCAGACTGGAAGAAATTACCCATTATCCTTTCTACTGTAAATGAACAGGGGTCTGGACACTCAGAAATAAGCAGAAAACACCAAGTGGGAAGGCCTTAACACCAGACCTTAAGCCCCAATTCTTTGATTTTTCAGATGCTTTTGTATCTTTCTCTTCCTCTTTTGTTCCTAAGGCTTTATATGCAGCTTTTAGAGGAATTATAATCTGTCCTATTAAGTGGACTCCTGTACCCATTTGGGCAGCCTTTAACTTCAAATAAAAGCAGGTGACAAACCCTGAGCTCTGGGAAAGAACTTATGGAGAAACCAATTAGATTTTGCTAAGAAAGAAAGGATGCCCCCATATTGTCTAGGAGTCACTATCTAAATTATTTGGAAAATAATATTATTTTTTGATGGATCGGAAAAGTGATCACATAATTGCTTGTTTTATTACCACTACATTTGATAATGCTACAAAACCCTTATATTTGCTAGAAATAAAGAAATTCTCAGTACCAAGAAATATTAACAACTCCTCCCTAAGACTCACAGCCATTAACTTATTGTAGATCCTTGATATATTCTTGCAGAAATACTGGCGGTATAGTAGTTAAGGGCCACAGCTGCTAACCAAAAGGTTGACAGCTCAGATCCACCAGGTGCTCTTTGCCTATGGGGAAGGTCTATTCTGTCTTATTGATTCCCTGTGAGTCACTATGGCAATGTTTTTGTTTTTGTTTTTTTCTTTTCAAATACACTCAAATGCTTATTTAAGAGCGGTTTTTAGTGTTTGTACAGTTTTAGTTATCTTGAGGGTGTCCTTTGTCACCTATGTGCTGGACAAGGTGGACTCTGAGCCTTTTCTAGTACTGTTTCTCTTGATTCCACATGTGTTTGCAATAGCATTGCTGTTAACTGATGTTGAGTGCATTCCTGCTCATGGTGACTCCACATACAAGGAAGGAAACGTTGCCTGCTGTGCCATCTGTATGATAGTTGGTTGGCTGAGTTCATTGTTGAGGCCACTGTGTATTTTCAATGCCTTCCAACCTAGGAGGCTCCTTTTCCAGCATTATATCAGACAATATTCTATTGTGCTTTATAGGATTTTCATGGGCTAGTTTCTGGAATTAGATCTCCAGGCTTTTATTAGCCTTCATCTAGAAGCTTTCCTGGATCACGTCTGCCATGAGTGACTCTGCTGATATCTGAAATGCTTTTGACATCGCTTCCAGAATTAGAGCAACATGCAAGTCACCAACAAACTGGTTTAACAGTATAAGACTACTTAATTCTTTCCAGACAATGTTTTGAAAATAAATGCAGGAATAACAAGCCCTGGGTCATACTTCATATCCAACTTCTAGAAAGTCACAGTACCATTAAACATGTCATTTCACCCAAGAGCTACAGGATGTTTCCCTCCATGACACTCAGCTCCGTTTCTTGGGTCATCCCTGGTGGTACTGAAAGATACGGACAGCCAACAGCCTGTTGGAAGTTCTCAACTTTGAAACACATCTTTGCCTTTAAAGAACTTTCTTGTTACAGTCTACAACCTGATGATTCACTTACAAGAACATGACAATTTTTTCAGGTATCTATGAAAAGGCTTTTTCCTGATTTTTCTTGGTATATTCTACTTGTGATCACAGAGTGACATGTGGTATACTAACTCAGACTGCCTGTCAGACACAGTAGCACCTGCAGAGCTGAAATCGAGATGAAGTCCATAACTGAAGCTTCAGCCTAGATTACTTCTACAGTTTCAGAAAAGCGGCATTTTGGTAGTGTCAAGAAACAATTCCAGGATACAACTGCACTTCCAAAATACAGCAGGCTACTCAATAAGCAGAGTTTTATCCACCAAGTGTGCATCTGTAAGACTACATCAAGACTGCATGTACTAACAAGATGTGAAAGAATCTTTAGAAGCTTTATAGGCACAGTCCTGTTGAAGCAATTGAACATCAGTTTGAAGGTGTCTGACAACAGATAGCCATGTATAGAAGTCATCATAATAGCTGCCTTCTCTGTTAGTGAGCTCTTACAATTTTAGTGGGCATTGCAAGGTCAAAAAAATAAAAATAAAAAAAGGCTTTCTTACAGCATCCTTCCTAAAGCTGATTGTGGAAAGTGGTACTTTCAATCTTTCTCATGCACATAGAGAAAAACGTTAGACAGCTATTTGGGTAAATGGCCAAAGCTGACCATGGTCAGTGGAGACTGGACTGAGTGTTCTGGCCACTTCAGATCCCGTTAGTCACCCCAAGGGCTCAAGGTTCAGTGTCTCAGCTCACAGTTTGGAAGCTGTGTCATTCAAGAATCTCTTACCCACAAAAAGTCTGTGTTTGCGAAAAACTGCTGTGAACTCTTGACTCACTGTTTTCAGGCATTGTCTAGAATGAGCTGTAGGCTACACAGTGAAGATATAAAACTAAAACTTGTATTATGTTTTCTTTAATCTCGTTGAAAATTGCCTGAGGTTTTTGATCCACTAAGTGAGACAGACCATGGCAGTTAGCAGTCAAATTAATTTCTTAACATTCACATTGACATTTTGATGCAGATTTTCAAAATGTTGAATGCTTTTAGGATATGTGATATTAAACGGAAGGGACGACATGTGCGGTAACTCTTTTAATAGTTTTGCACAATTCTCTGAACAGATGGATAGAACTCTATCATCCAGTGATTACTATGAAATGAGTAACAGTTATGAGTTTGAGTGGCACTGTGAGAACAATACAATATGTGATGTTCCAGTTCTTACTGTTCTTTTTGATGGCTGTTTTCATAAACAGACATTAAAACTTGGCCTTTCCTTCTAGGCATGGAGGCGCAGTGCCCTTGAACACCCGAAATGACTAATACCTACAAATCAGTGAGAGGCACTAACAGTCCCTGAGAGTATGAGTGTCAGTTCGCATTTCCACAGTCCTTCTCAGTGTAGTGGCTATGATTGATAAATATCAACAAATAAAAGCGTATTGATCACAGCTAACTACATCAGAAAAAGAGCAAATGACCTGTGCATGTACTGTATGCAAGTCACAGCCTTTCTACAATGGAAGAAAAATGCACCTACCATAGCTAAACCAAGCCCATTGCTTCTGAGTCAATTCTAGTTGATAGTAATGCTATAGGACAGAGAAGAACTACCCCATAGGGTTTCCAAGGAGCACCTGGTGGATTTGAACTGTCAACCTTTTGGTTAGCAGCCATTGCTCTTAACCAGTGTCCCAGCAGGATTTCTACTTATCATAGAAGGTATAACTTAAAGAAAACTGTTTCAATTTAAAATATTAACCAGTCTAAAACCCTTCCATTGGTTTTCTAGGGAGTCCTTCACTTCTAATTATGCTGATTATTAAATTTTGGTGATATCTATCCAAGGCAAGTAATTCCAAGTAACTCCAAATGTCTTTCTTCTGGACTTGCTATCCAAATAATTAACTTACTTTGTAATATGTTGTTAGGTGCCACTGAGTCCATTTCTACTCGTAGCAACATCTCTTGACAAAGTAGAACTTCCCCACAGAGTTTTCTAGGCTGCAGCCTTTATGGACTCAGATAGTCAGGTCTTTCTCCCAGGGAGCTGCTGGGTGGATTCCAACTATCAACTTTTGTTTAGCTGGCCAAAGCTTAACTGGTGTGCCCCAGGACTCCTTTATGTCTGTATATAGTAACACTCAATGTACAGACACACACACACACACACACACACACACACACACACACACACACACACACGCATGCACGCACACACACACACTCAAGTGAATGAAAGAAGAATATGTTTCGGCTTCGTAAACCCTTCTTCATGTGTTTCTGAACTTTTAGATGATAGTAACAATGCATAGATCTAGCCTCCTCCCAGTTCTGAGATCAAAATTTTCACATTTGATGTCATTAGAAACTGATAGGCATTGCAGACGAAACTTGACACATCCTCATCAGAAAGCTAACAAAAGTTGGGGGTGAGCATGCAAGCCTACAAGCACTAATGTCTCCAATGAGCAGCCAGAGCGTTGCTCTGACTGGGCTCCACCCATCAGCCCAGCAGAACTGGGTTACAGAAACTCTTTTGCTTTAATACCTGAATCAGTTCCTAAAAAATTTCAGGAATTTGCCTCCAATACCCACTTGTTCTGTTTATTCTGGGGACTGTCATTTTGCATTGCAGAATGTTTAGCCATTTGTTTGACCTCTTCCTACTAGATGCTAACACGAAAAACACATAGCCATCATAGTGACCCTATAGGACATGGTCACTATGAATTAGAATTGGCTTGGAATTTGCCACCCATACCCAATTGTACAGGTTGATCCTCCTTTATAAATTCTATGTTCTTGTGAAGAACTGATCTAAAAGAAAATAAAATCCTAAGAGAAAGAAGTCATGGACCTTTCGAAATAGCTATTGGGGGCTATCTTAGGTGCCAATGGAGGACACACAGCACTGGGTCCACTCCAAACAAGATTCATTCCTGTGTTTCTACACAGTTTACACATTGCAAGGAAGAGATTCTCAAAACCTTTAACCTTACAAGAAAGAAAAAAAGCCAAGAAGGTGAAAAGTACAGGAGAATAAAGGTGCAGGGTAGGTGGTAGGGAAACAAAATTGACACGGGAAAGGTGATACAAGCCAGAAGTGGGAGAAGGAAAAGGAGAAAATAAAATACAGCGGAGACTGAAAAGTAAAGCAGAAAACAAGAAAGACAAAGCAAGCAAAATGGTGAACCAATCAGGGATTAAGGAGAAAACCCTTTTTAAAATCTTATCATTCATTTATCAGTGTTCCTCCACCAAAAGTCTAAACTCTCTATAGTGCCTTGCTTTGGTATTCCAGGTGTGCGCACCAAATGAACAAATATGCTATTAAAAAAAAAAAAAAAAAAAAACAGTGCTGTTGAGTTGGGTCTGACTCATGGTGACCCCAGAGGCCGGAGTAGAACTGTCCCATAGAGTATCCAAGGAGTGCCTGGTGGATTTGAACTACCAACCTTTTGGTTAGCACTTAATCCGCTACACCACCAGGGTTTGCTATAGATGATTCTTAAATTCTTTCTTGTTTGAGGCTAGAGTTTTTCAGCTGCAGAATTAGTGGGCCAGATAATTTTGCTGCTTTGCATTGCAGAATGTCTAGCCCTATCTCTGGCCTCTTCCTACTAGATGCTAATGCAGTCCCCAAAACACATTTCCATCAAGCCAATTCTAGTTCTAATTCATAATGACCATGTCCTATAGGGTTGCTATGATGGCAACAAATTTTTGGTGTTGGACTGGCATCTAGAGGGAAGATGTCAGAGAAATGGCTAAACATTCTGCAATGTGAAATGATAGTCCCCAGAATAAAGAATTATCCAGGCTATAGATGTAGCCCCTAGAGGGGCACTGTGCATTGGAATTGACTTGACAGCACTGGGGTTAGTTGTTCTGGGTTTATAGGCGTAGTGATTAAGTGCTACATCTGCTAACCGAAAGGTCGGCAGATCAGATCCACCAGGTGCTCCTTAGAAACTCTATGGGACAGTTCTACTCTGTCTATAGGGTCACTATGAATTGGAACCATCTTGATGGCATTGGGTTTGGTTTGGGTATAGCACAGTGAAACCCTGGTGGCATAGTGCTACAACTACTAATCAAAAGATTGGTGGTTCAAATCTATCAGGTGCTCCATAGAAATTCTATGGGGCAGTTCTATTCTGTCCTATAGGGTCACTGTAAGTTGGAATTGACTCGATAGTACTGAATTTTTTTTTTTTTTTGGCTGTATGACAGAGTACAACTTCAGAATAGGGTTTCCAAGGCTGTAATCTTTATGGAAACAGACTGTCAGGTCTTTGTCCCTCAGAGTGGCTGGTGGGTTTGAACCTCCAACCTTTCTGTTAGCAGCCATGCGCTTTAATCACTGTGGCACTAAGATTCCTTTAGATGCCAGATACCTCCCAGTCCCAGTTATGACAACTGAAAATGTCTCTAGACATTGCTCTGGTCTGGGGTAATATCACCATTATTTGAAAACTACTGTTGTAGTTCGTAGGAGCGTACTGGAATATACCTATCCTAGTCTGTGAAATGTATTGGGTGATTAATGACAATAAACTGTTTAGCTATCAGGCTAAAAGTATGTCAAGTTGTGTGTAGTTGAGAAATTACTGTAGGTAATTGATCTCAAAGGATTGTTAATGTTCTCTTTTGGAGGAATGCTATAATAATATCAGAGAAGACTTTTATTTTCTTTTACATGATGATTACAGTACTTAGTACAATATGATGACTCATAATGATCATTTGTAGTTGATACATTGATAAGTCTTCATGGGCTTATTTCCATATTAAATATATTTTAAAAACCAAACCTATTGCTATTAAATGGGTTCTGACTCATAGCAACCCTACAGGACAGAGTAGAGGGTTTCCAAGAAGCAGCTGGTGGATGTGAATTACTAACCTTTTGGTTAGCAGTCTAGCTCTTAACTACTTTGCCACCAAGGCTCCTGTTAACACATAGCTTACCCGTTCACTTTATATTTCTGTTGCTACAAAAGCTCAGTTTTAAACTGTGTTATTCCCAAATTCTATTAAACAGTAGCATCATATGTTTTTGGTTCTATCAGTTCTGGTGTGTGCCTGACACTCCGAAAAACTAAACAACAAGACTTTAGTGGTCTCTTACACTTTTTCCTTAAACAATGTGAAGGTGCTGTGATATATTTTTACTCAAAGTTAACAAGTCATTACTTGATCCCCACCCCCAAAAATGTAAACAAACAAAAACTTTAGTCAGTGCACATAGAGATAACACAATACATGTAAATGGAGGCTGAAAGCAAAGTATAAAATTTCAAAAAGATTTGTTTTTTCTTTCAAAGACGGAAACAAATGCAAATCACACCAAACTCCAAGTGTACAACTATAAAGAAAACTTTGGAAAGTTTTCCAGAAGTCACTCACAGTTCTCCCATGAACTATGTCACATTCGCTGCTGTATTTCTCCAGGTGCTTAAAGAGCAGATATTGAAGTTATATACTGTTCCCATTTCACAGAGTAGAAACCAAGGCAGGAGAATAATAAAAATAAATTCTTGTGACATGTTCGTTAAAGAGTATGTGAGACACAAAGAGGAACCACGAAAGCGGAGCTCTTGGTCAGCTACAATGCTGATTTATCAACATCCAAGCTGGGAACTCAATTTCCACGAAGCTTATTGTCTCTTATAGGTCAGCCACTACACCCAGAACATTCACCTATGTTCTCTAATTTACTGCTGAGGAAACTCTGTGTCATCAGTTCTGTCATCTATACTTTAGAGAAGAGGATGCAGACTTAGAAAGTAATTTGCACATGTTTAAGAAACAGTAAGCGGCAGAACTAGGATAAAAACAGTTTTTATGTGGGGGTTTTACTCTGCACTGTGTTAGCTTCTGGAAAACTTGGTGGTGTAGTGGTTAAGTGCTTCGGCTGCTAACCAAAAGGTCAGCAGTTCAAATCTGCTTGGGGCTCCTTGGAAACTCTATTCAGGGGATAAATGATGCAGAACCTTTCCTGGTGACTTCCTACGAAACACTCCCTCTGATGGTATATATCTCTTCTGAATGCCTCATCATTTATAGCTCTGTTCCAGTTAATTACATGAATTACATGAAAATGCAAGGATGGAAAGACCGCACCCAGGTCTGGAGGCATTGGGAGTCAGCACAGAGGTCAAAAAGTGTCTGTCTGTGACAGCGGACAAGCATCCTAGGTATCTCGTGTGTGTGTGTGTGTGTGTGTGTGTGTGTGCATGCATGTGTGCACGTATGATTGTCTCTTGCTTCTTTTAGCAGTGCCTAGAGCAGAACTCTGTACAATAGTGAAGTACATTTCCTATCATTGTCTGATTTATGAAAAGTGATTGCGAGTCATGCAAAGTGACATGACTGATTGTGTAGCATTCTGGTAATACCCAATATTATTTCTTTGTGTATTTGGGTATGGAGGTACTTGTTTTTATTTTCTAAGATCCTTGTGAGTACTATTTAATTTTTAAAATTCCAAAACTGAGCAATATTATCATCATTTTAGACATCAAGAAACTTGGGAAATGCCCTGAATATGGTATTTGAAAATTCTTTTTTTACAATTCATTTTTTACAAGAGTTAAAACTAACTATCTTGAAGAGGTCTTGAAAGTTACGACAAAATACTCCTTACTAGTGTATCTCCTATTCTTGCTTTGAAGTTGGTTATCTTCATACTTAGCCAGCCAGCCAAATGCCATTTTCATACTTAGTATTTTGAGAATCTTATACTCCATGGCAATCGTGTATATAAATCTAGATTTTTATGAGGTAATTAGAAATAAACACTTTTAAATTATTGAGTGTCACACGTATACTGTATGAAACCTAGAAATTATGGGAAAGTGTAGTGTTTTGCATACAGCCTTCAGAGTCTGAATTCCATGAGCAAAGATCTGTGTGGCGGTATAATTTCAAAACTGAACTGAAATTCTTCTGTTACAATTTATATTTTTATATAGCACTATGTTCCAAGAGGGTTCCTGTGAGATGCAAATGGTTAAGGCCTTGATGAGTAACTAAAGGACGGTGGTTTGAGCCCACCCAGAGGGGACTCAGAAGACAGACCTGGCAATGTCCTTCTGAAAGGTCTATGGAGATGATCTGCTCTGTAACTGACGGGGTCACAAACCCCGGTGGTGTAGTGGTTAAGTGCTGTAGCTGCTAACCAAAACGCTGGAAGTTCAAATCTGCAGGTGCTTCCTGGAAACTCTGCAGAACAGTTCTACTCTGTCCTATAAGGGTCACTATGAGTCGGCATTGACTCAGCAGCGCTAGATTTTTTTTTTTTTTTGGTTCTGACGGCAACTAACAACAGATCACAAGAACTTCAAAATTTTTTGCAAACACATCTTTTAATGGATGAAAAAATGCATCATCATTTGGATGTGCCATGATTGAACTATTTTCATACATGACTATTTCGCTACTTTAAAATTTTTGTTTCAATTGAGTTTATATAACTTTCTTACTCACAAATCTTTGTCAGCATCTCTATTTAGCTAAGAAAAAAAAAATCAGTTGCCATTGAGTTGATTGTAACCCATGGTGACCCCATGTGATGCACAGTAGAACTGCACTCCATAGTGTTTTCAATGGCCATGAGCTTTGGAAAGTAGATCATCATGCTTTTCTCCTGAGGCACCTCTGGGTAGATTTAACACAGGCCTTTTGGTTTGGTCCTTCTTATAGAGTCCTTGGAATCATATTATTGGGTTGAAAGGTTGAAACATTTTGAGTGCCTTCAGGAAGGATATATTAAATTTACTACAAGAAGTTATACATGGGATGCTTTTTAATGTTTATTCATCAGCATTAAACATTACCATTTAAAATTAGTAATTCTTCTCTGAGAGTCAAATAATAATATCTTATCGCTGCTTTATTTGCATTCCTTGGATTGCTAGTAAGCTTGATTTTTACAATAAATTTCTTAATGTCATTAAGAAAACACGGCTTATCAGCTTAGCTCTAGTTTTTGGAAACAAAAACTGGGAAGCTATATTGTTGTTGTTAGCTGTCTTTGTGTCAGTTGTGACTCATAGTGCTCCTAAACGAAACAGAATGAAACACTGCCAGGTCCTGCGCCACGCTCACAATCATTGTTATGCTTGATCCCACCACTGACCGTCACTGTGCTAATCCATCTATTGATGATCTGCCCCTTTTTAGCTGACCCTCTACTTTACCAAACATGATGTCCTTCTCCAGCCACTGAGTCCTCCTGATAACATGTCCAAAGTATGTGAGACATAGTCTCACCATCCTCACTTCTAAGGAGCATTCTGGTTACACTTCTTCCAAGATAGATTTGTTCCATCTTCATCTTTGCATTTTAGCACTTTAAAGAGGTCTTTGCAGCTAATATGCCCAATGCAATATGTGATCTGTCGGTTTGTCATACAGTGGTGGCTTGGCTGTTGCTATGATGTTGAAAGCTCCACCACTGGCATTTTAAATACCAGAAAGGCCATATGTGATGGACAAGTTTTGGCAGAGCTTCCCATACTAAGACAGACTGGGAAGGAGGACCTTGTGATCTACTTCTGAAAAAAATTGGCCACTGAAAACCTTAAGTAAAAAAAAATGATGTTAGGTGCTCCTAATCTTTTCTGCCTAGAGTTTAAGTGAATGCTTTTCTTTGACTGGGGAAATTCTGCGCTTACCATATTAGGAATCACTTGGACAGCTGTATTAAATGGTAATTACATTTTGACAGATATCAATAACATTTAATCAGTATCACTGCTTATGTTTGGATGAACTTGAAGCTAGTAATATACTTGGTCTGCTGTGCATTTTAAAGTGCTAAAATGTTTAGGAGATTAATAAGGAAACATAAAGCCAGTGTGACCTTTAATCCTGTAATTGCAAACTGAAATACACATGCACCTAATCAAAAGCCCCTGTGCTGCATATCTAAAAGTCAGGAACATCGCTGACTCACTGGGTCTCTCTGATTGAGGCTGCTTGTCATACAGCACATTTCTACAAGCTGTAAACCATGTAGCCAATGTTGATAAAATGTAGGAGTTCAAAAACAGGGGCCTCCCAGCACATAGCCCTGAGTTCAAATCCCGAGTTAGTCATTTAATAGCAGTGAAACTGTGAGTTAGATATTTAACCTGTTTGCAGTTTCTCTGCCCATAAAACAAGGAGGACAATGACATCTGCTTCACAGAGTGGTTAAGCCTATTGCTGACGAGTTGATTCTGACTCATAGCGACCCTCTAGGATGGAGTAGAAATGTTCCATAGGGTTTCTAAGGAGCAGCTGGTGGATTTGAACTGCTGGCTAAAAAGTAGCAGCTGTAGCATGCCATAGCTGTTAACCACTGCACCACCAGCCTGACCACAGAGTGGTTGGAAGAATTCAATTAAATAATGCATAAAAAGCCTCTGTAACGCTGCCTGACATGAAGCTAGTGTTTTGTACATACCATTATCATTAGAAAAGCATATCATTATGTTCTTGCTTTTATGTCATTTCTCAAAATAATCAATCTTAAGAGCACCTCAAATTTAGGAGCACCTTTAGGTCATTTCCAAAATAGTCAATTTTCAGAGTCTGAGATTCTGAACCGACTAATAATTTTGAGTTTTACTTTCTACTGTGTTAATCAACCAATACAATTATTCAGTTTATCAACTTAATGTTTGGGACTATAAACTTTGCCAGCCTTTTTGGCAGTCATTAATGAGCTCTCTTAGCTGGGACAAACCTTTTGCTTCAAAAAAGAAAAGAAAAAGAGAAAAATTAAAAAAACAAACAAACCCAGGACTTTTAATAAAATGTAGCTTAACTCACAATGGTAATAATCGGCTACAACAAGTCATGAACAGAATCGTTTTTGCCCAGATTGTACTTAATTACCAGTCAGCTAATCAGTTGCCAGGTGCAAAAGAAGACTGCTTTGCTGACTTCTAATCAGTGTTATCAGGGAGCTGTGGTGGCACCGTGGTTATACTCTCAGCTGTTCGGACCCACCAGCTACTCCATGAGAAAAGATGTGGCAGCATCTTTCTGTAAATACTACAGCCTTAGAAACCCTTTAGGGGCAGTTCTGCTCTTTTCTATGGGGTTGCCTATGAGTCAGAACTGGTGTGATTGCAATAAGTTTGGTTTGGTTTTAATATGTGTGAAAAATGAATCTTCATGAATGCTGCACTCCAGAGTTTTCCCTTTGTCTACTCTCTATTCCCAACCCCTTTTCATTCCCTCTATTTTTGTACAGTAGAAGGGAAGTTCTACTGAAAACGGCAACGTGGAACCACTTTAATTATGTTTGCTAAAAGTGGACGCATGCTTGAATATGCTCAAAGAGCTAACATGGAATGTACTGAGTCAAAGCATGATAGAAGATGCTTATATTCATACCACAGCTGCTTGACTATTAAACCCAATCATTTAAAGATGGAAAATTAAAGAAAAAAGAAGAGAAAATAACTTTTCACAGATCTCCTATTATAAAGCTGGTGCTATGAAGACATCTTCACATGTTACCTCATTTAATCCTCTTGAAAATCTTAGCATGCATTCTTAACCCATATTTTTTAAGTTTGGAAGCTGAGTCCCAGAGAAGTAAAGAAAACTGGCTGACAAACCTCACAGAGCCAGCAAGATGTGACACTGAGCTCTAATTTGAACATAGAGCTGATGACAAAGCCCATGCTTCTTGTTTGACACAATGCTGAAAAAGTCATTTACATCTCAAAGAAGATTTATCAACTGTTAATAAGTATTTATGGAGCACTTAGCTGCTGCTGAGGACAGTGGGTGGACAAGGCACAGGGATGTGCTTGTGAGTACACATTTTTGCTTTCAGTGAGCTAAATATTGAACTGAGCATGTAAAATTTTTTCTGACATCTTGCATTTTCTTATTTACAGCATCCAGAATTTAACAGAGAACATACTGGTTCATTAAAAGGGAACACTGATAGCTAAAACAAACTTTTAGAAGAAAGCCTAAAAGAAAATCATTGTGACCTTGGGTTAGGCAAAACTTTCTAAGATGCAATGGCCAAAGCATGATCTATAAAAGAAAAACTTGACAAATTGGATTTCATCAGTATAAAAAATTTTGCTCCGCGAAGAAGATGCAAAGGCCATCCACACATGGAGAGGAAATATTTCCAAATCACATATAACATATCTGACAAATGACTTGTATCTAGAATATTCAAAGAACTCTGAAAAATCAACCATACGAAAGCAAACAACATAATTTAAAAAGTGGACAAAAGATTTGAAGAGACACTTTGCCAAAGAGGACAGACAATAGTAAAAAAAGCACATGAGGAGAAACTAGATCTCATTAATCTTCAAGGAAATGCAAATTAAAGTCACAAGAAGACAGTACAAATGGTAATACCACGTGCTGAGGAGAATGTGGAGCAGCTGGAGCTTTCCTGCGTTGCTGATTGGAATGTCAATATTACAGTCCTCCTGGAAAACCAAGGGTCAGTTTCTTATAAGTTAAACACTCTTGTTGTTGTTAGGTGACACCAAGTCAGTTTCAGCTCATAGCGACTCTATGCACAACAGAAGGAAACACTGCTCAGTCCTGCACCGTGGTCACGATTGTTGTTATGTTTGAAATCATCACCTCAGCTACTGTCTCAGTCCATCTCACTGAGGGTTTTTCTTTTTCATTCTGAACCTCTGCTTTACCAAGCATGACGTCCTTCTTCAGAAACTAGTCCCTCCTGATAAAGAGCCACTGCCAGAGAGTCAATTCTGACTCATAGCAACGCTACAGGACAGAGCAGAGCTGCTCCATAGAGTTTCCAAGGAGCGCCTGACAGATTTGAACTGCTGACCTTTGGGTTAGCAGACAAAATGCTTAACTACTACGCTGCCAGGGTTTCCATCCCTCCTGATAGCACGTCTGAAGCATGTGAGGTGTAGTCTTGACACCTTTGTTTCTGAGGAGAATTCTGGCTGGACTTCTTCCAAGACAGATTGGTAAAACAGACACTCTATGAGCCAGCATTTTAAC
The DNA here is from genome assembly GCA_028571685.1 of Heterohyrax brucei. NCBI lineage: Eukaryota > Metazoa > Chordata > Mammalia > Hyracoidea > Procaviidae > Heterohyrax > Heterohyrax brucei. The sequence continues at coordinate 74,374,703 of CM053146.1, read as the reverse complement.
TCTTAGGTATTTTAAATAAAGTGAAAATCCACGTTAATCTCAAAACCTGGGTGTGTTTTTCACATTTGCCAGAAGCCAAATTTTGTCTAAAGGGACAGTCAAATGTCCCTCAGCTGACAATCAGATAAACAGTGAGAGGGTTATCTACAGAACAGAATATGACAAAAGCCCCCAAACCCATTGCCATTTAGTAGATTTCAACTGACAGAAAGCCTATAGGACAGAAGAGAGCTGCCCCATAGTGTTTCCAAGAAGTGGTTGGTGTATTTGAACTGCTGACCTTCTGGTTAGCAGCCACAGCTTTTAACCACTGAGCAACCAGGGCTCCAAAAGAAACAAACTACTGACTTATATAACAATGTGGATGAATCTCAAAGGCATCGTACTAAGAAAAAAAGTCCTAAACAAAAGACTACAAGCAGCATTACATTTTAATAGAAAATTCTGGAAAGGACAAAACTCGAGGAACAAAGAACAGGTAAGTTCTCTGTTAAGGATATGGGAAGGCTTCACTACAAAGGGACATTATGGTGAATCAAGGGAAGGTCTGGGGGCAGCCTGGTGGAAACACAATGTTCCTGAATTTTGGTGGGGGTTACATAATTCCACACATTTGTCAAACTCAAAGACATACACACTCAAAAGTGAAGTTTACAGTGTGAAATTTAAAGAAGGTGAGAATAGAAATTCAAAACCACCACCCCAAAGGCACTGAGAGTGAGAGACAATTGGGGTTAGTAGAATTGCCTGGCCTGCCTTTTCTCTGCTGGCACAAGGGTTCATGTGAAATTAGTGCAGGCTGATGGGATGGTTGGAAGGTCTGGGAATGACAGTTCTCTTCCACTGCAGAGGCTGGCCCGGGACCCTGACAATGGCTGGCTTGCCTGTCCATGCCCTGAGCTCCAATTATCCTCAGAATAATCCATCTAAATTTAGTGCAGTTCCAAGTGTCTTTTTTTCTACTGATATATAACCCTTTAATGGTAGATTCAACAGAAAATTTTCTTGTATTAGTTCAATCCTTTAAAGGTGAGAAAATGAGGCAACTCTGGAAGTCAATTACCCTTGTAAGATGACAAGGATCCTGTTAAGCAATACATTTTCAAATGTTATAGCAGAGGTAACAAGATCCTAATTTACCGTCAAAATATGAGTCAAAGCAAATAGGATCCAGAGATGCATTGGCTATCAGCATATTCACAGAACCACAATCAAGCACAGCCAAACTCTGTAGCCTCTCAAATGTCTTTCAGAGACATGAGGCCACCTTAGGTATGTTTTTAAAGCAGTAAACGTCAGTTGTCTAGATGATTTGCTGGTGACAACACCAAGAAAGAGGTACACTTTATGAAGTTGTCAGAGGGAAATATCCACTTTAAACACTGGGGATAACCTTTGTTTTTCTAGGTGTCAGTGTGAGTAACATTTTAATTTATGTTCTGGTATCATTGAGAATAAATGTCTCACTGCCATGAAAATAACTGCTTCTATTATCAGTAGAATTTATAACTGCATCATGATTCCCTAACCTCTGACTTGGAATAGATATGCCACACAAACTAACAGGCTTTCGCTGGAAAGTAATGTTATAAATACTGATGGGGGAGGTCTTTTTTTGCCTGCCATTTATTGGCAATCCAGCTGTTGTAGGGAGTCCTAGGCCATGATGCCTTTATTTTTTTAAAAAACAAAAACAAAAACAACAAACTTTCCCAGTCAGGTGCAAATAATCCCAGTCCTACTCTTCAGCGTGGAGTTTCTGGGTGATACAAATGGTTAACATGTCAGATGCTAACTGAAAGGTTGATGGTTTGAGCCTGCCCAGGGGCACAATGGAATAAAGAAGCCTGGTGATCTACCTCTGAAAAACGAGCCACTGAAAACCTATGGAGCACAGTATTACTCAGCCCATGACGGAGGGGCTGCCATATGCAGGAAGTGACTTGATGGCAACTCTTATTTTGGGGAGGGCTCTTCTGAGTAAAGAGAGAGTTGGTTTACTAAGATGTGTGTTGTGAATATATTGCTACAGCGTTACTTTTTTTTCCAGATATTAATAAATGCCTTTCTGATTAGAACTACAAAGAGTTACAAATTTCTTTCACATAAGTCTCCTTTTGGGAAAATATTTTACAATGCAATTTATTTAATTAAAGCTAATTTTAAATGAACTGTTCACCTCTCCCCTTGATGTGGCAGGTTAACAAATACATGTGATTTTGTTACATTGCTGAAGTTTCTACCTACAGCAAGAAATCTTCCTCAAGATTTTTCTCATTATTTTTTAGGAGTCATAAATAAGAGTAATGTTAGCTAGCTTGTCATGGATTGAATTGTGTCACCCAAAAATACGTGTGTCAGTTTGGTGAGGCCGTGATTCCCAGCACAGTGTGACCGCCCACCACTTCGTCATCTGCTGTGATCTTCCTTACCTGTTGTAAATCCTGTCTCTATGATGTCGATGAGACGGGATCATAGGCAGTTACGTTAATCTATAAGACTGGATTGCGTCCTGAGCCAATTTCTCTGGAGATACAGAGAGAAGCAGGCAGAGACAATGTGGACACCAGACCACCAAGATAGCAGCCCTGGGAGCACAGTATACCATTTGGGCCCAGGGTTCTTACATGGAGAAGCTCCTCATCCAAGGAGAGATGCAGCTGACACTCTGAAGCTGGATACCTAGCCTATGAGATTGTGATAGAATAAAATTCTGTTGGTTGAAGCCATCCACCTGTGGTAGAGCTCTAGATAACTGAGACTGGGCTCATGCAGTGTCAGGGTATTCCAATCACTGAATTTAAAATGTTGTTTCTGCTCATTGCAAATCCTTTGACACTGGTTCCAAATGTGATTTCCCATAGATTTGTCACTCCAAGTCACATGTATGTTCTTTCTTTGGGTACAAAGTCAAGTAATTGGAATGATCTTTCAAAGAATCAGAGGAAACCCTGGTGGTATAGTGGATAAGCATTGTATCTACTAACCAAAAGGTCAGCAGTTCAAATCTTCCAGGTTGTCCTGGAAACTCTGTGGAGTAGTACTACTCTGTCCTATGGGGTTGCTATAACTCAGAATCAATGCAATGGCAGTGAATTTGGTTTGTTTTTATTTTTCAAGAATCAGTAACTTAAATGAGTCAAACCATTTTGCACCCATCCTTCAACAGACATCATTTCAAATACGAAATATCATAGAACATTTAGGAGCATTCTCTTAAAAACAAAGAAATTCAAGCCAGTTGCTGTCAAGTCACTTCTGACTTAACAGAGGTCTCATGTGTGTCAGAGTAGAACTGTGTTAGTTAAGATTTGAAATGACTGATGTGTTTGGAAGTAGATTACCAGATCTGTCCTCTAAGGCACCTCTAGGTAAATCTGAACCACAGCCTTTCATTTGGCAGCAAGCATTTTAACCATTTACACCACCCAGGAAATTCATTTAATAACCACCCCTCTCCAATAGGGCAAGGAGCCCTTGGGTGGTGCAAACAGTTAAGCCCTTGACTTTTAAGCTAAGAGGTGGGTAGTTCAAACCCACCCATAGTTTCCTTGGAAGAAAGGACTAACGTTTGCTTTTGAAATCTCACGTCCTCAAAAGCTCTATGGAGTGCAGTTCTACTCTGTAATGAAGAGAGTCACCATGATTCAAAATTTACTCATGGTAGCTGACTTGGTGTTTCTGGTTTATTATTGGGCAGCCATCATCTGTCAATGTGTCATAATGCAGTGGCCGGTGTGTTGTCACCGTGCTGGAAAATATGCCACCAATATTTGAAATGTCATCAGAGTCACCCAAAGTGGACAGGTTTCAGCAGAACTTCCAGAACAAGACAGACTAAGAAGAGAAGGCTGGTGTTCTACTTTTGTAAATTGCCAAAGAAGACATGGTGGGACAGAACAGAATGTTGTTCATTATAGTGCTGGGAGATGAGAGCCCCAGACTGGAAGACGGTACAGGAGGGCTGCAACGATAGTCTCAAAACATGCCATTGATTGTGAAGGTGGCACAGGACTGGGCTTTGTTTTGTTATGTTACACATGTGATCTCCATCAGTGGAGCTGCCTGGGTTGCAACTAATAACAACAACTGTGGGTTAGCAGAGGATGCCAGCACTCTGGCTGGCAGCCTGGCAAAGTGGGCATGCTTTCACTTGGAGAGTCACTTCCCAAATGATGTACTAATAAATCACGAGATAATTTGGATGTTTCTGGAAGATTTTAAGACTGGTTACAAGGAAAGTCTCAAGAAGGTGTGAAGTCATTATGGTGCTTCAAAGTTTACCAGTACATAACACACTTAGAGCGTCAGCATCCCTAATTTGTTAATTCTATCTTTATTTGATTAAGAATAGGCATCACTTGATTTGAGTGTTGTGCTCTTTTAGAGAACTATCTATACAGAATTAAACTGACAACAGCAACTCTACAGGTTAGACAGGAAGCTTAGGAGGCAATGAGCTTATGTCAGTGTGGCAGGTACCATCAGAGAAGGAGGGAGAGAAGAGCTGTACAATTTGAAGAATGTAATACTACTGGATTGTATGTTCAGAAATGGTTGAATTGGTGTACACTTCTCTGTGTGTATTTTCCACAATCATTAAAAAAGAAAGAAAAGACATCATCTCTAAGATGCATTGCTTGAATTTAAACTTGATACTTATACAATTTCAAGGGTATGGGTCATCTGGTCAAATCTTGTATCCGGCTTTGGTGTGTGAAGTGTGTTTTTCCTTAAACTAACAATTTTTTTTTTTTTTTTAATGTGATACAACAAAGGGAAGACAAATAAGAAAAGAACAATGTTCACTCAACCATTTAGGCAAATTCTGGCTATAAACACAATTGTTTAGAAATGAAACCTATTCTGGATTCACACCTGGTAGATTTGAACTACCAATCTTTTGGTTAGCAGTCATGGTTCTTATTTACTATGCCACTAGAGTTTCCTATTCTGGATTACCCTTGGATGAGAAACAAGCGATTTATCGACTTTCCTGTTTTCACATCAGCAACATGTCATTTATGCCAACCAGCCTTGACAGAACTTATACCAGAGGGGCTCCCACTTCCTTTCGGACTCACAAATTGTCACAGCTCCAAGTGGACAAGAGGATGCTTGTTGTATTTTGTGTGGAGGTTTCTGTTTCCCTCAGTGCAACTATAGACAGTTCGCAGATTACAAATGAAGTCTATTCCTAAATCTGTCTTCAAGTCGAATTTGTATATCAGTCAGGATAGCTGGGTACAGTTCAGGATTTAAATATTTGTCTTAGCATGTAGTATATAGTGAAACTTTCCATACATTAAAAAAGTTATAGAAACACTTTCAGACACCCTAAAATATATTTAACATAATAATACAATATAGTAACAACTGCAAAGTAGTGCCCTATAATTACTAGAATCACTGTGTTTACCTCAAATGTAATACAACATGCTTTCCATGTGATTTGAAGCTACCAGTAGTACGTAAGTTAGGCATTTGTAACCTGGGGACTGCCTGCATTTAATCTTCCATACACACAGACACAGCAATGAACACCATCAGCCAAACACTAATTTCAGAATGAATCACAAGCAATTTGACCCTAGGAAGTAATTGCCCTCACGTCCTGCTGGGTCTCCAGGTGGTTGCACTTACTAAGTCACTTCACAGTTATTAATAATCAAAGAGTGACATTAAGTTGAGCCTGGTGACCTTGGAACTGGACGGGATGTCTGCTTACTTCAGAATGGCTGTTCAGACTGTTGTGAAGTGAGGAAGGGTTGTTGCCTCCACACTACCCTGTGATAGCTCACTGAGAGGTAGGTTGTGCCAGCACTGCCCCAAGAGTATATACTAATAAATCCCCTACTTGTGGTTACAAGATCCAGTGTAGATGGCTGTTACTTATTTTCACACCCTGATGATTTAATAAATATGAGGCTGGAAGAAAGCAATATGCAGAGTCTTTCCTTATTTGCATTCATTATTTGCTCTGTTATGTTTTGAGCCCTTTAGCTAATTTGGAACAAATCAAGAAATAATTCTTTTTCTTTTCTCAAAAAATGTGTTTATCTAGGAATGGAATTATAAAACTCATTAAACTTTTGAAATGGGTGCATTTAACATATTTATAAGAATGTATCCAAGATGCATAAATAAAAATGCATGATGTTTTGTAATTATGCCAACTTAATTTAAACCTTTATAAAACAATGACAAGGTAGTGATATTTGTGAGAGTAAGCCATTCAGGTCTTCAGACTCCAGTATCTACCTGCATAGTTAACAACTGGGTCTTCAGCTATTATGTAGCTGTGCAGACAACTGCTCCCCAGTACTCTTACTATTGGTAATGCTCTTTAGTAAAAAGTGTGGGCTACACTGTGTAGTTGCAAATAGAGACGAACTTTGAAGAACTGCAGTCCATTTATGATCAATTCGTGAATATGGTAAGTGGAGTTCAGTGACTTGATCAGAAAATTTTTGTGAAGGGAGAGAGTCATTTGATGGTTAACATCAGCTGTAGTACTATCGGGGGTCCTAGTGGTCCAGTGGTTGAGAATTTGGCTGCTAACAAAAAGATCACCAGTTTCAATCCACCAGCCACTCCTTGGAAATTGTATGGGGTACAGTTCTACTCTGTCCTATAGGATCACCACGAGTCAGAATCGACTTGAGGGCAATGGGTTTGGATTTTTTGTTAGCGATGTTAAGTTCTCTGGGTGGCACAAACAGTTGTGGTTGAAACCCATTCCATGATGCTGCGGAAGAAAGGCCTGTGATCGGCTTCCATAAAAATTACAGTACTGAAAACCCTACAGAGCTGTAATTCTCTGTAACACATACTGTCACCATAAGTTGGACTCAACTCAACGGCAAACAGTTTTGTTGTTGTTGTTTATAGAGCTATTTAGAGCTCTTAAATCTGAAAAAAGAAAAAAATAGTTACTTTTGCAGCAAATTAAAACAAAACAAATTCATTGTCATCAAGTCACTTCTGACTCACGGCAACCTTATAGGGCAGAACAGAACTGCCCCATAGAGCTCCCAAGGACTGCCTGGTGGATTCAAACTGCCAGCATTCTGGTTAATGGCTGTAGCACTTAACCATTATGCACCAGTGTTTCCCACAGACCTCTAAAACCTTGTTGTTGAAAATTAAGGTGATTGTGATGTATAAATGCAGGGCACCTTTTCCAACAGCACTTAGAAATTCACTCCTTTCCATTTCATACTCTTAAGCTTGCAGTGATTTCATTTCCTATACTTTGTAAGCGCCTCTCGGTTACGTTTTATCACAGACTTTCAGGACTAGGGTCCTTTGTCCTCAAGGATAAGCCTGTTGTTCATATTTTTCCCTTTGTTCCTCTTCAGATTATTTGGTACTTGTCTTTAAGGATTAGGGATGAAGTCAGTGATTAAGATCTTTTATTTTTTAACACAAACACATTAGCTTCTATTTGCACACCTGAATAAACACTTTCTAGAATTCTGAAGCTGACACTACCAGACATAGGGAATGCTATTAAGAAAAGTGGATATACCATAATTTATCTCCTTTTTTGTTTCCACAGATGCTGTCCAATGTATGTGTAATTGAAAACACGTAGCTGTCATGTGCATTCCAAGGTATTTATTTAATTTTTGATTGGTAAACTTATTAATCCAAAGTTATCCCTTTATGTCCTTTCAATCACTAATAATAGAAAAGGCCAAATACAATTTGAAAGACAATGGGAGTTTCCCCAATCTTTATTTCCTGAATGTTTTCATCATTTATTTTGCATTTCAATGCAGAATCTGCAGTTACCCGTTTCTGGCATTTTCAGAAATGATTCTGAAGACAACCTGGGCAACAACAGAGTTAATTCTGTATATAAACTGAGCACTTGTTAAATGTCATTTATTAAACTGATTGACCCTTAAATGCAGCTTAATCATTATGAACCTAGAGACCACTTTTGGAATAAATAAAACCACAGAGCATTTTAAAGAGAGAGAGAAAAAAAAAAAGAAGAATTTTTTTAAACAGATGTAATTTTCCTACATGGCTGATGAATTTTAGGTTTCTTTATCCTCTGGGCAAGAATGACAGCACGTGTTTTAAAATCACAACTCTAAACAATTCTTTTTGTGCTCCAAAGCAAGCATTTTTGGCCAAAGATTAGGTTTTACAAAAGAAAGAATTGTGCCTTCAGCATCTCATGGGTTGTCTCACTATTTCAACCCAAAGTTAGCTAAATGGAGCCACTTCTGAAGTCCTTCATACAAATGTCCAGCTGGAATGCCTCGCTAGCCTCTTAGGGTCAATTTGGTGGCATTCTTTCAAGAGGGAGACTGGCCACATCCCAGACTCTAAATGTGAAGAGGCTTCAGTTCAATCAGCACCTGAGTAAATTATTAAGCAAGAAATGGTTGCCTTCTTACATTTTATCTTTACAGTTCATTAAGTTTTTTGGTCCGGGTTTTCTTTGGACTCACAAAGCAATTTCTCTCTTTGAAAATGTCTTAACAGTCCTAAGGCATTTGCTCAACCTAAATGGTGGGAGTAATGGCGAGGGGGGCAGGGAGTGGATAATTTTTTTTTATTCTTTTGGAAGCTTCTACAGTGATCATCTAGCATTGTTTAGGAGGAAGATAAATTTATCCTCAAAAGACAACTGCTGACATGAAGGAGTCAGAGCAGATTCAGTAACAGTTCTCACTGAAGCCAAGTATTTGAATCTCATGTAAGTATTGTTATTGCTTTAATGGGATTTCTATGACAATATTTTTTAAATATAATTTAATGTCAAATAAATATTAAGGGACTTATCATTCTGCCATGAAGTAAAACAAACCAAACCAAACCCATCACCGTCAAGTTGATTCAGACTCATAGCAACCCTATAAGACAGAGTAGAACTGCCCCATATGGTTTCCAGGGAGCATCTGGTAGACTTGAGTGGTCAGCTTTCTGGTAAGCAGCCGTAGCACTTAACCACCACACAACCAGGGTTTCCATGCCATCAACAGCAGGGAATAAATGTAAACCATTCTGAATCCAAATACAGGGATTAAAAACTATTCGGTGGTGGTTACAAGGGTGTTCAGTTTTTAACTACTTGTTAAATTGTAAATATATATTATATGCAGTTTTTTTAATATATAGATATTTTTTTAATTAAAAAAAGAACAGAGAAGCAGTTGGAATCTCTGACAATTTCTTGTTTAAAGCTAGGATATCTCATTATCTCAAAGTTGATTCACATAACATTGATTGTGTACCTACTATGTGCCAGGCAGTGTGGTGAGGAATCAAAAATGACCATGACACAGATGTTTTAGAACTTGCGTATTTAACAGATACGAAAGCTCAAGAAATCTGAGCCTGTCTTTAAATATATATATATATAGATTAAATGTCTTGTTTGAACGCATTTCTAGGACCCAGAGACTTTTTAACTTGTGGAGGTGTTAGAGATGGGAATCAATTACGTATCGCTATTTCCAGATGGTGAGCATCTCTGCTGCGCGAAGACTCAGACCTCTCAACAAAGGGCCAGAGGATGCTTATGAAGCAGCTGGAGTTCCACTTGCCCTGGTTAGTTACAAACCTATGATGGACTGCTATCATATATCAGTCCTGTGTTACCATACATCAGCTCTTTCAATCTTTCCTCTTCCCTAGTTTTCCCTTGAACATCTAGTGAATAAATGGAAAAAATTCTTCAATTTACAATATCACCTAAAAGCACCATAAGAATAGATAAAAAATATGTTACATATATATATTTAAAAATACATATATATGCAGAAAAGGAATACTGTGAATCTACTGACTTGAAATGCAGTCTTCGTATAACAATTGTCCAACCTGTAATTTTATTTATAAATGAAATTTTTTTCCAAGTATGCCACTTCCCTAAGGAGAAGGAATCTGATAATAGCAATAGCAGTAATGTTCTGAGGGAAATAGTCCTCTGTATCAATAAAACCCATTGCTGTTGAGTCAATTTTGGCTTGTAGAGATGCTACAGGACAGAGCAGAACTCACTGTAGTTTCCAAGAAGTGCCTGGTAAATTTGAACTGCTGACCTTTTGGTTAGCAGCCGTAGCTCTTAACCACTATGCCACCAGAGTTTTTTTTATATCAATAAAGCGTCACAATTTGAAACTCAGTCTTTTGCACTGCTACTGAAATTCAAACTTAGATCTGTTTTTATTATTACATAAAGAGGGTTCTGATGAGAGTTCGAAGTATCACCAAGCGATCAGCATTTCACAAGACTTTCTACTACTCTTTTGTTTTGAAAAGTTATATAGAATTTTGAAACAGTGCTTCCAATGAATGTTCCACTGAGGAAAGCCCAGTCTCAGGGAACTCAAGGTCAAAGGCACAGCTCATACTGAATTATACAGCACTTCAGGCTCAAATATACTGCATCCCAAAGTCTGGTGTGTGGATGGATGGATGTAGTAAAAATGTTATAAACACTTTAACAGTGATGCCAAAGACATGGGTGATGCCTATATTCCTTTATTGTTCCTTTTGTAGAAATTTAAATTTACCCATGATCATTGGGTGTTGTTTACTAAGTAACCTAATGTACAGATTTTGGAGCCCTAGTGGCCCAGCAGTTAAGAGATATGGCTGCTAACAAAAAGATTGGCAATTTGAATCCACCAGCTACTCTCTGGAAATTTTATAGGGCAGTTCTACTTTGTCCTATAGGGTCTCTATGAGTTAGACCTGATTCTATAAAAATAAGTTTGGTTTGGTAATGTTCAGGTCATATTAATAAAAATTATACTTACTGAAACTCTATAGGACAGAGTGGAACTGTCCCATAGGTTTTGCAAGGAGTGGCTGGTACATTTGAACTATCCATTTTTTTTGTTAGCAGCTGAGTTCTCAAACACTGCACCACCAGGGGCCCGAGAAACTACTAGAGAAGCTGAAGAAATTCCTATTCTGTAGATGAGATTTTTTTCTTAATAAGTCTATAAGGTAAAATTAATCTTAAAATAATTTTCTTGTGCCTAAAGAGAGATGATGAGAACTACACAACACTCAGAATTTCATTTTATCCCAGCAAGAAGTGTGACTGTGATACTGTGGTTCTTATTTTTAACAGGTCCTTCTTGTCATTTTAATGCATTGCCCTGTCCCTGATAACCTACTTGCTCAGCATGTTGCAGGGAGTAGCTTGGACTGATTATTTATTACAGAGGACAACTGCTGCTGTGACATCCAGCTTCTTTGTTCATCTGAACAATGCTGTTTCCCAAACCCAGTGTCTTCACATTCTGAGTGATCCACAAACATGTCCCTGCTATCATAATTCTAGTTATCCTAATATTATAAAGTGTGACCTCAAGTCAAAACTTAGTTCTCCTCATTTATTATGATGGGGAAACTTTTACTTGAATGAGAAACTTACACAAGTAAAATTTCTCCCTCTGGTCTAAAAGAATCACATTATAAAAACACACCTCGTGGCTATTTCCTTTGCATTTCATTTTTTGTATGAAGTAAACTCAGTATGGCTATATCCTAAAGTGAATGCTCAAGACCCTCTTTAATGACCTTCTTGTCTCTTAATTAGACTTTTAAATTAGTACCTCGGATTGACACTCCAAGGATGATAGAAAAACTTGAGCTAAATAAATCCGAGAGCATAGCCATGTGTTTTTCATACTATGCTTTCCCCAGGAGCACTTAGACTTAAGTAAACAAACCTTTAAAATGTCTTAGCTATAATAACACCCTAATAGGTCTAGATGAACACAAAATCAATGCAAATCTAGAGAAGTTCTGAATTCTCCCATTATAACAGGATATGCATTTTGCAAGCTAACAGAGTAGATTATTTTGGCTACAGCTGGCTGCAGTTGCCCTTTGCTCACTGGCAAACCTCAACTTTTCCCTACATGGTTGCCTCTTGCTCCCCATCAGGATGGAAGGAGAGTTGCAGCAGCTAAGGCATGCACAGTGAGAGAAAATCGCCACTGTGTTTCAGTCTTGGCTCTGCCAAATAACTACTGGCTTGCCTCTAACAACTAGATTCCCAGTATTGGCTCTCTCTCCTGTATTCTCTATTTTTTCTTCCATTGTACCTTTTTTCACACACTGCCATTTTAACATTTAGGTTGAACTAGATAATATGTGCTAGTCCTTGAGTGACACATACAGAGTGTGACAAGTGAGTTTGCTAATTCATCCTAGAGAATGTCTTACATAGCTGATTGATCAGTATCGCTATGGTCACCTTCAAAGTACTCCCCTTGGGAAGCTCTGCACTGATACCAGTGCCTAGGCCACTCTTTAAAGCAATTTTGGAACTCTTTTTCCAGAATGGCAATCAGAGCTGTTGTCATATTATCTTTGATGTCCTGAACATCACCAAAATGTCTTCCTTTCAATATTCCCTTTATTTTAGGATAAAAGAAAAAGTCATTGGGGGCCAGATCAGGTGAGTAGGGAGGGTGTTTCAGTGTAGCTATTTGGTTACTGGCTAAAAACTCCCTTTCAAGCAACTACATAATTATGTTCACAAACTTGACACTGTGCCACTATACACAATAGCCATTCCAGAAGGAGTTCTAAAATTACCTTGAAGGTTGGACTAGGCACTGAGTTGGTGCATAGATTACCAAAGTGAGTAGTTAGAAGATGAACATAATGATATTTAGTGATGAAGTATGTGGCACTTAGAACAATTAAGTTTGCGGACTTAATTGTCAGACCTCCATATGGTTAATAGGCTTGGCTGCTAATCGAAAGTTTGGAGATTTGAGTTTTCAATACCTATATTTATAAAGGGTAGTCCCTAAGAAACCCTGGTTGCATAGTGGTTAAGTGTTATGGCTACTAATTAAAAGGTCAGCAGTTCAAATCCTCCAGGCACTCCTTGAAAACTCTATGGGGCAGTTCTGCTCTGTCCCAAAGTGTTGCTTTGAGTCAGAACTGACTCAACTGACATGGTTCTGGGTGATTCACATGGTTAAGCTCTCGGGTAATAATTGAATAGCTGGCAGTTTGAATCCACCTAGAGGAGCATCAGAAGAAAGGCCTGATGATTTACTTCTGAAAAACCAGCTGTTGAAAACACTAAGGAGAGTATACACACATAGGCTCTCTATGACTCAAAGCTGACTTGACAGCAACTTATTCATTCTTCATTAAACTCTGTGTATTCCAGGCACTGAGCTAAGTGCTTTATGCACTAATTAGTGTATCAGGACATCAAACAAGTAAGGAATTACTGTCTCCATATTCCAGTTCTCCACAAACCTCCAGCCTCAGTGTTCATTGAGCTCATTTTCTGTGTATCTTTTTTTTTGGTTCCTTTATAACCTTAATACAAAAAACCCATTTTGAAGATGAGGAGATGGAGGTAACCGAGGCCTATGGATAATTAGGATTATTCAGCTAATAAGTAGAAGATTCATGATTTGAACTGGTATCTAAAACTCTTTCCCTTTACCACTGTCATACACTGCTGCTCTGAGTGTCTTATGTGTCTGTTTCTGCTACTAGTCTGTGGGCACTTAGTGAATGGAGACAGTGCTTTATTCAATCGTTCTCTCCTCTGTGTTAGTCTATAAGTTTAACAAAACAAAGAACAGAGTAAATGCAGTAGACATGTTACAAAAAACAAACAAACAAAAAACCCAAACCCATTGCCTTCGAGTAAATTCTGACTCATAGGAACCCCATAGGACAGACTAGAACTTTTTTCCACAGCTTCCAAGGAGTGCCTGGTGGATTTGAACTGTCAATCTTTTGGTTAGCAACCATACCTCTTAGCCACGAGTATACCACACCATCAAGGTTTCCATGGCTATTATTAACTTGATTGTTTTAAAATAATAATTATGAGGCAGAGAGGTTAACTGATTTTCCCAAAGTTGAAATCAAAGATTTTTTTTTTTTTTTTAAAATCAACCTGTGGTGGTTTTAGAAAACCCTGGTGGTGTAATGGCTAACAGCTACAGCTGCGTGTTTTTATCATTTTAGGTTTGATATTTATATCTTTGATCCATTTAGAGTTAGTTTTTGTGTAAGGTGTGAGATATGGGCCTTGTTTCAGTTTTCGCAGATGGATATTCAATTTTGCCAGCACCATTTGTTAAAGAGACTGTTTTTACCCCAGTTTACAATCTTAGGGCCTTTGTTGAATATCAACTGTTCATAAGAGGATGGTGGCATCTCTGGGCTCTCCACTCTATTCCATTGGTCTATTTATCTCTTTTGGTAACAGTACCAGGCTGTTTTGACTACTGTAGCAATAGTTTACTTAGGATTCCATAGGATTCTCTGCAGATACAATCATATCATCTGTGAATAGGGAGATTTTTACTTCTTCATTGCTGATACGGATGCCCTTTATTTCTTTGTCTCATCTAATCACTCTGGCTAGAACTTCTAGCACAATGTTGAATAGAAACGGTGAGAGTGGGCATCCTTGTCTAGTTCCTGTTCTCAAGGGAGATTGTTTCAGTCTCTCTTTGACTATTCAGGACAATGAAGGCAGTGGACCTTGTGTAGATGCCACTAATTGCATTGACAAATTTCTCCTCTATTCCTATTTCACTGAGAGTTTTTAACACGAATGGGTGTTGGACTTTGTCAAATGCCTTTTCTGCATCAATTGACAAAATCAGGCAATTCTTATCTTTTGTGCTATTTGAGTGGTTGATCACATTAATTGTTTTTCTGGAGTTGAATCATGCTTGCATGAGATCAACTGGATCGTGATCAACCTGGAATGAGATCAACTTGATCGTGATGATTTTTTTTTTTTACATCTGGTGTTGAATTCTGTCGGCAAGGATTTTGTTGAAAATTTCTGCATCTAGGTTCATGAGTGATATTGGTCTGTAATTTTTGTTTTTTGTGGGATCTTTCTCCGGCTTTGGTATCAGGGTCATGCTGACTTCATAGAATGAATCTGAGAGTATTCCATCTCTTTCTACAGTGTAAAATAGGCTCAATAGTATTGGAGATAACTCTTCTCTAAAAGTTCGATAGAATTATCTGGTAAATCCATCTGGGCCAGGACTTTTTTGGTTGGTAGTTTTTTTGATGACTTTTTCAGTTTCTTCCTTTATGATAGATTTATTAAGTTGATCTACTTCTCCTTATGATAATCCTGGTGGGTGACATGAATCTAGAAATTTATCCATTTCTTCTAGGTTTCCAAACCTGTTAGAGTATAGCCTTTTGTAGCATGCTGTTATGATATTTTTGATTTCAGCTGGGTCTGTTGTAACATCTACATCTCATTTCCTAATAAGGTTATTTGTATCTTCTGCCACTTTCTGCCAATGGTTTATCAATTTTGTTGATCTTTTCAAAGAACCAGCTTTTGGCTTTGTTAATTGTTTCAGTTGTTCTTCTGTTCTCTAATTCACTTAGTTCTGCTCTAATCTTTATTATCTGTTTTCTTCTGGTGCCTGAGGGAATCCTCTGTTGCTCTCTTTCTACTTGTTAAAGGTGTAGGGTTAATTCTTTAATTTGGGTGCTTTATCCTTTCCAGATGTGCGCAGTTATAGACATAAACTGACATCTGAGCACTGCTTTTGCTGTGTCCCATAGATTCTGGTAGGATGTGTTCTCACTCTCATTTGATTTCATAAATTTCTTTGTTTTGTCCTTATTCTATAACCCAAGGATTTTTGAGGCAAGTGTTCTTCAGTTTCCATAAGTTTGAACTTCTATCTATGACTTTTCTGTTATTGATTTCAACTTTTACGGCTTTACGGTTTGAGAAGATGCTTTGCAGTCAATCAATGGTTTGGATTTTGTAGAGAACTGCTTTATGACCAAACACATGGTGTTTTCTGGAGAATGTTCCATGTGCATTTGAGAAGAAGGTGTACTTAGCCATTGATGGGTGAAAAGATCTGCATATTTCGATAAGGCCAAGTTGGTTGATTGTTGCAATGAGATCTTTTATATCTTTACTGAGCTTTTTTTTCTGGATGATCTATCCATTACTGAATACTATTATTGTGGAATGATGTATCTCATTTTTCAATGTTGTGTTTGTTCAATGTATTTAGATGTTCTGGTATTGGGTGCATAAATATTTAATATTGTTAAGTCCTGCTTGAGTATTGAACTTTTCAGCAATAAGTAGTGACCATCCTTGTCCATTATAGGGGATTTTACATTAAAAATTGTTTTATCTGAGGTGAGTATTGCCACACCTGCTCTTCTTTGTATGTTGTCAGCTTGGTATATATGATTCCATTCTTTAATTTACAGTTTGTCCATATCTTTGAGTTTAAGGTGTGTTTCTTGTAAGCAACATATAGACGGATCACATCTTTTATTCCAGGACGTCACTTGCTGTCTCTTTATTGGAGCATCCAAACCATTTACATTCAGTGTCATTAATGATAGATATGTGTTTAGTGCCATCATTTCGATGTCATTTTTTTTGTTGTTGATGTTTTCTATATTGCTCTTAATATTCAGTTCTGGGTCATTCTTCTTTATGGGTTGACTTTTCAGTGTTGGTTTTGTGTTTTTTTGAGACTACTGTATTGTGTTTCTTGTTTTGATGTGTTGCATTGTTATTTTGTTTTGCAGCTACACCTGTGATTCCCCTTAACATACTAAGATTAAACCCAATTTTAACTTCTGTATAACTTTTTAACTTCCTCTCCACCTGACAGAATTTTAACTATTGTAATATATTCCTCTTTTTATTGTGATGGTATCATAGTTTTCATGATGTATACCTCTTTTTAGTGTGATGGTATCATAGTTTTCATGATGTGATCACTGATTCCCTTCTTTTAATATTGTAGCTTTCACTGAGTTTTGTGACTTCCCTAACTGTGTAGGATTCTATATTCTGTGTCCTGCATTGCTACCTTAAATATACATTTGATGGTTTTGTTTTTCTAAGCAAAGAGCTTCTTTCATTATTTCAAGGAGTTTTGATTTAGTTTTTACAAAGTCTCCAAGCTTTACCTGCAAGTGTCTTAATTTCACCATCATATTTGACGGGCAATTTTGCAAGATAAGTAATTCTTGGTTGGAAGTTTTTCTCCTTTATGGCTTTGAATGTTCCATCCCACTGTTTCCTAGCCAACATAATTTCTGCAGAGAAGTCAGGTGGAAGGCTACAGGATTTCCCTCTGAATGTTAGTTTTGCTTTGAGCCTTGTTGCCCTTAAAAGCATCTGCTTATGTTTCATTTTATTAAGGCTGATTATAATATGTCTTGGTGTCTTTCTTTTGGGGTCTGGTTTTTGTAGTGCTCAATACACATCTTGGATACCTATGTTCTCTTTGTTCGTAATCTCAGGAAAGTTTTTTGTCAGCATCTCTACGGCAATGCTCTCTATATTGTCATCTATCCACCCTTGTTCAGAAACTCCAATTAAATGTAAACTATTCCTCTTAATAGAGTTTCACATGTTACTTCACTTTTCTTATTTCTTTTCTCTGATTTCTCCTCATAAATGGTGGTGTTAGTTGCTCTATCCTCAAGGTCACTGGGTCTAACTTTCATCTCCTCAATTCTACTCTTTTGGCTTTGGATTGAACTGTCTAATTCTGTAATTTTGTTGTTGATCTGCTGTATTTCAGATCGTTGATATTCCACCAGTTCAAATAGCTTAATATTTCATTTTGTTCTTCTGCATTTTGTTTAATCTCTAGGAGGGTTCTATATACAATTCTTTTGTACTCAACCTCCAATAGTTTCAGAAAGGCTTCTTCATCTGGGAAGTGTTTTGAATCTCTATTTTGGGAGTTTTCAGGAGTCAAGGTGGACTGCTTCTTTAAATAATTAACTATGTCTGCTGTTTGCATGTCACCTAGATGTTCTTTGAATTCTTTGGTGTTATCTCAACATGAGCTGAGGTGTAGTTCTGAGGGAAGAGTTTATCACCAGACATTTCTATATACTCTCATGATTTGCCCCAGGTGGACTCTCTGAGGTGAAAGTTTCTGCTTATCAGGTGGCAAAGATGCCACCCTACTTATGAAGATACTGGGGGCTGTCAGCCAACCCTACAGTGTACATCAGAGAAGGTTGGGGGAAAAGTTGCTGGGCCTCTCAACAGACAGATCTCTAGACAAATACGTAGGCCTCTCAATCCTAAAAACAAACTTCACTGCTATGTGGAGAACTGTCCTAAGCGCTGAAAAGCAGAAAACTCTCAAACTAGGAGCTGTGCAAAGTGCTACTGAAAGCAGTCAGGGCTTCAGGAGCAGCAGACCCTGCCTTACAGCTGATACTGAAATTACATTACTGGTTGTTTGCAGAAGCTGCAGTACTCTGATATGGTGAAACAGCAGAAGCAGAGGTCAGATGGTTGTTTGTCTTCGACAGGGGAAGATCAGTCTAATACTGGTGCCCAGTCAAATATGCCAGACCCTAGGGCTTCTCAAATGTCCAGTGCTCCATACAAACATCATTCCAGGTCTTAAATCTCAGAGAGAAATGAGGGGAAGTGTGTCTAGTCTTTCAACAGTCAGCCAGGTTTCTTTCAAAAGTAGGATCAATGATGGATGTTCTAATACACAGTTTAGACAAAATTTAACAATCAAAGTATGATTAACAGAAGAAAAACTAGATAAATGGGAACTACTAAGAATCAAACACTTTTGCTCACCCAAACACTTTTTGCCACCTACAGTATGGCTAAAGAAATTTGACAACAACATGTTGATCTCTATAATCTACAAGGTTTTGCAAAGTATCAACAAGAAAAAGGTAAATAACCCAATTAAGTAATGGACAAAGGAGATGGGCAGACAATTCACTAGAGAGGACATCCAGGCAGCCAAAAGACATATGAGAAAATGCTCACAATCATTAGCTACCAGAGAAATTGAAATCAAAGCTGCAATGAGATATTCTCTCACCCCAACAAGGTTGGCCATAATCCAAAAAATATGAAACAACAAGTGCTGGAGATGCTGTGGAGAAACCGAAACTCTCATACACTGCTGATAGCACTGCAGTTTGCTATAATCTCTCTGGAAAGCAATCTGGTGCTTCCTTAAAAAGCTGGTAATAGATATATTATTTGATCCAGTAATTCCACTGTTTCAAATTTATAATTCAGAAACAAATACTGTCACAAGAACAGACACATGCACGTGAATGTTTGTCATAACACAGTCCACAGTAGCTGAAAGATGGAATCAACTCAAATGCCCATCAACAGATGAATGGATAAATAAACTATGGCACATATACTCAATGGAACACTATGCTACGATAAAGAACAATGCAGATTTTAGAAAACATCTCATAACATAGTTACAATTGGAGGCTATTACGCTAAGTGAAATCAGTGTCAAGGACAAATGTCATATGAGACCCCTGTTATAAGAACTTAAAAAGAGAATTATCTACAGAAGAAAATAACTTTGATGGCTACAAGGGTGGAGGTGGGGGTTGAGGTTTTATCATAGATGAGATAGTTGATAGATGTTAGAAATTTTATTCATTTACTGTAATAAATAAAAACTTAAAAAGAGCTATAGCTGCTAACAAAAAGATTGTCAGTTTGAACCCACCAAGCAGTCCTTGGAAAGTCCATGGGGCACTTCTACTTTGTTCTGTATGGTCACTATCAGTTGGAATAGACTCGATGGCAAAGTTATTTTTTTTTAATTTCTTTTTTAATGGTGGTTTTAAAATATGGTCTCAAAAACTTTGACAATTCCCACAAAAAACTAAACCTATTGCCATTGAGTCAATTTGGACTAATAAGCTTCTTCCTCTCAAATCTGGGCTCCATGACTGCTTGACCAGTAAAATACACTGAGTGCTGTGACAGTTCTAGACCCAGGTCAGAGGAAATAGTAACTTCCATTTCTTGATTTTTGGCATATTCACTCTAGAACCCAACTACCATGTTGCACCATGTTGAGTTGTAAAAGCACTCTGGTTAATGTTCATCTTTAAAGAGATGTAATGTTTGCCACATCTAAGGCTTACACCTAGAGCCTACTGGAAACATGTCTGGAGGATTTGTTGTTCTATAGAGTTTGTGGATGGTGCAAATGGTTGACCTGCTAGGTTGCTAACTGAAAGGTTCGTAGTTTGAGACCACCCTAAGACACTTGAGAAGAAAGACCCGAGGTTCTGAAAAATCAGCCACTGAAAACCCTGCGGAGGGCAGTTCTACTGACATGCTTGAAATCACCAAGACTTGGATTCGACTTGATGGCAGCTGGTTTAACTGGCTGGCATTGTTGTGTTGTGTAGCAAGGGTGATGTGAGGCTGAGGACCTGCCTCACCCAGAAGCACTACATTATGCCCAAGTGGACACATTTTGTTTCAGGTGGCCCGGTTACATGGACAACAGCAGGGCCTGGGATCTGATCTATGGCCTGCGAGACGATGCGATGTCACAGCCCTCTGTAATAAGGAAACTTGTCATTGATTTCATTAATTAATGAATGAAAACAGTCCTGCAGACTGAGAGTCTGAATGTGAGACACAGAGAAGAAGCACCAATACCAAGAGATTCACAGACAAGAAGCACCAGGCAGACCCCAGGAGAGAATGGCAGACATAGAGAGCAGGCACCTTGGGCCAAGTGGAGTGTAGTTGGGGGAAGAGGAACAGGAATAGAAGTAGTAAAGTCAAAGCAGAAACTGGCATCACCCTTTGTCCCACTGGAGTTTCTGGAGTGCTCTCAGTTATGATCCATTTCCTGTTTCTATGAAGCACCCAGCAGCAGGCTGCTGAGCCCATTTCCTGGGCTTCCTCTTCTCTGTAAATGCCCAGTGCTAAGCCTCATCACGGGAATCCTGTTGGCATGGTGGCTAAGTATTACCTCTGCTGACTGAAAGGGTGGCAGTTCAAATTCATCAGGCACTCCTTGGAAACTATGGAGCATTTCTACTCTGCGCTATAGGGTCTCTATGAGTCAGGATTGATGATAGTGGGTTTGCTTTTTCTTTGTGCTAAGCCCCATCATGAGATTATCTCTGAATGTCTCTGATCCAGGGGTGGGGAGGAAACCACATGTGTGTGTGTGTGTGTGTGTGTGTAAAATGATGAAAACACATGATTCCTGTCTTTTAGGAGCTATGATCTAGTGAGGCAGACAGAATCATTCACAAGTGATTCTGCGAGAGAGTCTTTCAGCATCCTTACATGTTTGCACTGTAGCCCTATTTGACAGAGTAGGGAATAGACAAAAAAGAAAAAAGAAAGGGTAGAATCTGGGGAGAGTAAAAATGCTAAATCCTATTATAATTCTACTCCCATTTGAATTAATCTGTTTCAGTAATTGCCTGCAGTGCTAAAAAAAGAAAATGTAACCTTTTTTCTTAATACCATGTGTAATAAAAACTATCAGTGTATTTTGAGTCAGTTCAGTATTCCCTAGAGTGAGGGACAAATAGCAAACGACTTACAGCACTGCACAATGAAGAGGTTACCTGTAACGGTTTCCTTGTTCCTGAGCTGGAGGAACAGAAATCACACCCCAAATTATGGGCTAATTTTATAATACGTTCTCTGAATGCACCAGTATTGCACCTGGCATGTAGTTCTACGCCACATAGGAACTAAAATCAAATAAACTGTGGCTGACCTGAATGGACAAGGCCTGGATAAGAAAAGAATCCTCTGAGCTTCTCTCTCCTTCCAGAAACTTAACTGGTGATTCTTCTCTAGCCAGTAACCCAGCTACCTATACAGGCAGAAGCTTGAGGTTACTGAAGGGCAGACTTGACAAACAGCATTTCTTGCCACCATTGACTCTCAGGGTCATAGGGTTTGCACAGCTGACCTATGGTGAAACAATTTTTTTCTGGGTAGACTAGGATTCTATTATACATAGTTCATTATTGTGCTGAACTGAACGGACCACCAAGTAAATCAGGTTGTTTCAAATCTACTAATGGCTTACACGTTGTGAATGCTTATGGTATGCTGGGGTGGAATAGCCAATAAACAAGGCACGCACGGTTTACTTGTGCTTACTTATTTTACTAATCTGTAGTGCAAAGATGTGGTGAAATTGCGCACTGCAGATTAGTAAGCAAACACAAGTAAGCCTGTGCGTATCTTGCTTTATGTAAGCCTGTGGGTACCTTGCTTATTCAGGGCTCATCAGAGTGAGGGACCAATAGCGCATGAGTTACAGCACTGCATAATGAAGAGGTTCCTTGCAACGGCTTCCTTGTTCCTGAGCTGGAGGAACAGAAATCACATCCCAGATTATGGACTGGGTTTACAATATACTCATTGAATGCACTGATATTGCACCTGGTACATAGTTCCATGCTACAGAGGAATTAAAGTCAAATAAACTGCACTCACCTTGATGGATAAGGCCTGGGTAAGAATCCTCTGTGGTACCTTGCTTACTCAATCTGATGGTGTGCCAGGCCCCTTACATGGCTTTCTTACCACTTCCTCTGAGACAGTGGATGATAATAACTATTATTAGTCCCAAATTACAGATGACAAGCAGGATACTCGACAGAATAAACAGCTTGTCCCAAACAACGCGACAGATAAGTGATGAAGAGCTAGGATTTGAACTCACTCATTTGGACTTTAGAAACCTCTCTATTTACTGCTTTAATACAGTGCCCTCTAACTTTAGAAAGAGTTATTTTCACTTGCTTGCAAAGACAATCAATGAAACTGGCTAATGTCTAACTTTGCGGTGTAGCAGTACAGATTAGTTAACAGACCAGCCCTTGGTGGGTATCTACTCAAGTCCCCACATTCTCTTGGACATTCACATAGTTTATCTTCTCTTTCTGACTCTGAGATTTCCTTCCTACGGTGATTATGTTTTGTTTTTTTCTGTCTGCAGAGCTTTTCTGGTGGAAGCACATCAACAGAGGGCAGTGTGTACAATGATTTCTGTCCCCAAAGTTTAGCCATCCGCTAGCTTAGTCCACAAGTAAAGCAACACATATTTCAAATTCCATCCCTGAGTAGCTACCGTCTGCAGTTTTAGCCTGCTGAGCCCAAATTAATTAGAGATGAGTATCATAATAGCAGAGTATTGATCGCAGCACATCAGTAAAGAGTGCTGGCCTACGTTAATTAACATGATTTGCCATCAACACTTGATAAATTTAAATACAATGAGATTTGTCTACACAGACCAATACGCTTTTTAGTAGTGTCAAACCCCACCTCAGAAATGAACCAGGTATTCAAATGCTTGTCCTTTCTGCCTACCCACCTTGACCTACCATACATACATTGGTGGCCTCATGGCCTCCAGATCAGCTGCTTGCCAGCATGGTGTGCAACTTTTGGAAACTGAGTGTTTCAAAGTAGAGGAATAGAATTTTTTGGTATAAATGTGGGAACAGATTAGGATAAAATAAGTCTAGCCTATCCATGATCTCCCTTTTGTCAAAGAAATCATTTGTATTCATGTAGCCTTAATATTACATTACACTGTCTACAACTTCAACTGAAGATACATTTTTAAAAAATAAATAGAATTTTATAAAAGTAAATTATCTTTGGAAGGCTAAAGAGCTATCAATCATTTACCTACTTAATCAAATTGGTCTACATTTGCCCTTGGCTTAGACCAGTTGGATTTGGGAATGTGAGTTTTGGCTGGGGGTATGGGAGAATGGCAGAGAATTTTGTAGCATGGAATCCTCTGGAGGAAGGGCAAATTTGGGGAGAGGAGAGTACAGGAGGCCTAGGGAAATAGTGCTAGGAGAACAAAGGACATGACATCCTGGTCTATGAGCCCAGTACAACAGGTTGTGCCCAGTCACCACTACCAACTAGTATGAGAGGCATCATAACAGAGGGTCCTGGACAGAGTCATTATGAGTCAGAATTGACTCAGTGGCAGTGGTTGTGGACAGAGTGGGAAAAAAATGTAGGAAAAAAGTTTAACACAGACATGCACACTCCCCCCACCCCCCACCAATGTACTGATATGACAGAGAGTGGAGAAACCTCAAGAATATAAACCCAGGACACTCCTGTAGCTCAGTAATGAAGTCACCTGTGAGGTTCACACTTTAGCCAAAGGCTGTTGCTGTTGTGTGCACTGTCCGATCTATTCCAACCCATAGCAATCCTATAGGAATGGGTAAAACTGTCCCATAGGATTCCCAAGTAGCGGCTGGTGGATTGGAACTGCTGACCTGTGGGTTAGCAGCCTGAGTTCTTAACTGCTATACTATCACACGTCCAGCCAAAGATTAGATAGGCCCATGAAACAAAATGAGAAAAAATGGGCACACTAGCCCAGGAAGAAGCACAAGAAGTCAGGAAGGGACAGGAAAACTGGTAATGGAGAAGGAGAGAGTGTTGACATGTCACAGGGTAGACAACCAAAATATTACGTACATTAGCTGTTTAATAGGAAACTGGTTTGTCCAGTAATTTTCATCTAAACTACAATAAGCAAATTTAATAAACAAAGCAATCTTGGTCTGTTCAAAGTTCTGGCTAGGGTGATCCTTGAATCCAAGAAAGAAAAATATTGTTCCTCTCCTCCTCTTCCTTAGGGCTTCATGGTAACATTCCGCCTTCAGAACTCAGCCAGATATTTTACTTCATACACTATATTAGTTATGTTATAGATTAAAGAGTCTTCTGTGGGCTGTCCTGAGCAACTTGCTAGTATATGCAACATGGTTTGCAGAGCAAAATACTCCCTGAATTTCCAGCAACTGAGTGGCAAGCCAGTCATTGAGACAGAATCTGTCTGTAACTGGGGACTGTCTGTGCACGGCTCTAGGCAGCATCTTCAGTTCCCCATTCCACAGCACATCCATGAGACATCGACTGTTCCAGAATAGAAACACCCATCAGAACAGAAGGCTTGAGTGCATTACGTGGCTCTGCATCCAAAGCTAAAACATCTGGACGAGCTGTTGACTAAGTATGCCATCCAGATGCTTCAAAATAACTGGTGGAGTAGACAACACATTTGTGTGACTAAAGATTTTACTCTTTTTGGAGGAGGGCTGGTGTTGGATAGTTCTACTCTGTCACCGCAATGCTGCTCACTAAAACCGTAGGTGATTAGCTCCGGATTCTCAGGTCAGATGTGGACTTGGTGTGGGTCAGGGAAAGGGGAGCCAGGTGAAAGGCCCGGCTGTATATACTCCCTTTTATCCTTTTTTTCCCTTCAGGTCCACTACTCTCAACCAGAGGCTTGATCTCAGCCGTGATTTTAGTTATTTTAAGCTTCTTAACCTCTATCTTCTTTCCTGTATGTGTCCTGTGTCAAAACTCATTCAAAAGCCGGATGTATTCTATTGCAGTTTTCCTCAGAATGTAATCAAAGACCACAAAAGACGTATGCAGGAGCTTAGAGTAAACGTTGACTCCTCGGCTCCCCTAACCCTTCCGGGTCAGTCCCTGAGGTTGGGGTGGGGAGAGGCAGCGCTGGAAATCTGCCCTTTAAATGGACTCCACAGATGAGTCTATTGTGGATTTAAGACAACTGCTGGATAATAGACTTGTTCTGTCTGTTGTAATTTTTACTTTCCAATTTCATTAATCTATGAAATCTAGAAATCTATGAACATAGGCCAAGTTACATGCCAAAGTTTCAGAGTTCTTCTGAAAATGTAATGTCAGCAAGTAAGGAACCTGCTAACAATCCATCAAATATACTTGCTTTAGAAACTATTCTTAAGCATGGTGCATTTTCTGTCAGAAATTTCAGATTTCCACAGATCAATAAGGAAATATTTACATCGTCAATATGTCAATCATTTATTATTTGATTTTTACAAAATCCTTGCCTCTCTGTGTGAGCGGCATTAAAACAAATCATTTGCTCCTCAGCCATAAAAATGCTGAGTGCAGAAGTACTAGTCTCACTTACATTATCTGTATTGTATGCAGGAGGCACACAACTTGCAAACCCCACTTTATCACAGCACAGACTGAGCAGAGAGGCTAAATGAAGGTGATCCGGAGGGTTTGTCCCCTCGCATTAGCAATCAGAAGAGCTAATATCTGAAAGCCCCTAAATCGGTCTGTGATGGAGTGAGGTGTGTGAAGAAGGGTCTGCCATCTAGAGCCATCACTTCTGCAAAAGCCTTGGCAGCCTAATTTACTGCAATTAAATCATCTGCCAGGCCGGGTTGTCGGGGATCAAGACAAGCTACCGGGCAAGCAGCTGGTTTTCTCCAGCTGCTTCTCAGGGGCGGGGCCCAAAAGAGACCTGTGGAGATGGCTGGGGCAGGGTGCCCGTCAGGGCCTCCTTGGGATGCTGTCTCATCTGAGAGACAAGATCTTCTGGAAAGGAAACTAGAGTTTCTTAAGGGCTTTTTAAGTGTCTAAACTGAACTTTCTGTATGGCAGCTGTGAGATACAAAAACAGCTTAAGGACAAGGAGCCTCAGAGGCAGATTCAAGGTTTTCTTTCTCAGCAGGTTGGTTATTTCTGTTCCACCTGCTGGTCAGGAACTCTCCTCGCCTCAGTATGGTTTTGGTCTAAGTGACAACACAGATTCAGGGGCCCAGGGCTTGCTGCAGTTTCTGCAGAGGTGTGAGGCTCTGGGAATCCCTCCAGTACAGGCAAGTGTGAGTGACTTAAGGATAAACATATTCCTCATAATTGTTTAGGTACATGCTTTGCTGGGCATGGAAAAATCTCAGAATAAGCAGACATAATTGATACAAAGACACTGGCCCCACACTTGCACCCACAGAATATGATGGATTTCCAGTTCAAAGTCATTCACTCCTTATATCTAAAGGCTTACTTTGTTCTGAAATGCCTTTTACCCAAGAGCGCCCCACATTGGAACTTATCTTCCATTAACAGTTTACCCAATACTTCAATGAGTTCTTCACTTATAACCACCTAATAGTCTCAATAATACAAAATGTAACAAATCACCTTTCAATCCTTCTTTTGTGAAAATGTTTTTCATTTTAATACTTGGCCCTAAAATGTCAAAGTTGACAGTTCCTTGATAAATCGTCAGCAGTATCAAATTTTATTCCGCTAATGTTAAGCGTACTTACTGATGATTATGTAAATAGCAGTGAAAAAGCAAATATTGAGAGGCAAATCATGAAACAATCATGCACAGAGTATCTGTTGTGTTTGCTGACAAGGAAAGGGCAAATACTAAATAGCAATAGAAAATTTAAAAGCTTAAAAACACTTAGAAATTTGACAGAAATACAAAAAATCTGATATATACACATGTTTGTCCTAATATCATATTTTGATAAATCCTGCTCAGTTTATATTAATCATAGGTATTTAGGTGATGGGTAAAATCAGTCCTTCCCTTTTGTTCTTTTTTTTTTTTTTTTAAATTCATTTATTGTGCTATCAATGAAAGTTTCCCTTTTGTTTTAACCTTACTGAAAATGAGTGTTACTCACATTCCTTAGTTTCAAATTCAGTCGTATGGTGGGATTTGGGTTCACAGTTCCCGTAGCACTAGCCCTTCTTTCCAGTGCTCTGCTTGCAGTAGGACTTTCATTAATGTTGGTGGGCTGCCTGTATATGGTTATTTCCCAGAATGCTCTTGTGTGGTTCCTACACTTTACATACTGACTTATCCTGAAAAGCTGTATGAATTTAGCTCTTGCTTCTCTCCTAGCTCACTTAGAAGACAACTCCATTCTCTTTGTCTCAAGTTTATCTCCCCCACCTCTGTCAGATGGCAGCTCCCTAACTGTGATTACCCCAAAGCCATGTGCCCAAGGTGTCAGTCCTGTTGTTTCCAACTATCGTAAGACTCTGAGCTAAGCTTTCTTTTTTTTAATTCTATATTTAGAGATTTGTTCATTTAGGATATGTTAATTTCTTAGAACTGGAGTGCAGTTTTCCTCTCAGGCAAATCTTATCTATAAAAGCCACTAATTGTGAAGTTAAAAGAATGAAAAAACCCAAACTTGTTGCTATTGATTCTGACTCACAGCAACCCTATAGTTAGAGGTGGACTATTATTCTGTTAGGGAACACTGGCGGCACAGTGATTAAAACACTCAGCTGCTAACAGAAATTTTGGTAGTTTGAATCCACCAGCAGCTCTGTGGGAGAAAGTTGAGGAAGCCTGCTTCTGTAAAGATTTACAGTCTTGGAAACCCTATGGAGGCAGTTCTACTCTGTTCTATAGAGTTGCTATGAGTTGGAATTGACTTGATGACATGTTTTTATTATTATTAGTCTCTACTGATAGCAAAAGCATGCACTTGGAAGAACGAATAGAGTACCTCTTTTTAGAAAGTTTACAATAAACCTGCACAAATGGCATAGAAAGTCATACTGGTTTCCTTATGGCTATAAAAGCAATACCTTTTTTGCTGCCTTTATATGATTATATAATATCAAACTTTCTCTTTTACTTTCATTTGCAGGTACATTGAAATTCTTGTCATAAAAAGCAGCAATGTTTCATGTTTAAATATACACATAAAGGTTAAAAGTATTACTCTCTTCAGTTTTTAAAATATTCTACATTACAATAACTTAACTTGAAATGTCTACTGTACCTAATACCTATTATACTGTTCTTTGTTTCCTCTTTTCATTTTGAAAATGCTTCAATTTCCACAGTGAATTCTTATTGCATCCTTTAAAATCATTTTACAATGTAAAAGTTCTTTATATGTCAAAAAAAAAAGGTGGCTCTTATGACTTTCAATAGCTAAGACTCATGGAACAATGCAGTATTAGACATAGTCTCTAATTTTCCTGTGGAGGTATAAATAAGACTTTACAAAGTTCACTGCTAGCTCTCCTAGTCTCTTTGCCATACAAGTGCGTAATACCCAAAGCACTGACTCAATCAGACTGTGCCTAGTTCCTGGGTCTTGATGATCCTCTCCATCAGCCTCAGTGGCAGCATCTGCTGACATCCATCTGATTTAGATCAGAAACTCGGTCACATACCCCAACAGGGCCTTAATTAAATCTTGATGTCAATACTGGAGGAACTGAATTGTCTGAGATAACCTTGGGCATCTAGGCCAGCTATTGGCTCACATAATTTTATACTCTTCTTATTGTCTTACCAACCACTCCTTGCTTCTCCCCTCCAGTGCCTCCACCTCCGTCAACCATCCAGACTCCCCTATCTCCTACACACACCCAGCGGAACAAGCAGTCCAGTATCCTTATTGGGAATCAAGTTTTCCTGGAACACAGCCACATTTGTTCATTTACCTGTTGCTCATAGCTCACAAAGCAAAGTACTTACTTTCTGGCCCTTTCCAAGAAATGTTTGCTGATTCTTGCATTACTTCATCTCTTTTCTCGAATTCAAATAGATCCAACCCGAGGTGTATCCAGGAACACAAATATCAAACTGGTAAAATTCCAAGTTGTGTTCACCAGCTAGGAGCTTAACCAAGCCTATTTTCAAATTACAGACACTGACTGAAGACAGGATCACATGTGAAATATATAAATAAAAGCTAAGATGCAAGACTTCTAGAAGAAATAACTTAAAAAATACCTCTCCAGGAGGGCAAGCTTAAGATAAATTATTATGATCATTGCAGTCCAGTAGCAATTTAGAAATATCAAACCCACTCCTTACTGAATGCTTAAGAAAGCTCTCTTTCTCATTCCAAGTTACTAACCACACTCTGCTGCTAGACAGATTCAGACTACTAGATTAGAGGAAAAGTTAGCTTTGATTTGTTCCCATTAAGCAAAATATTACAGAGGAGTGCATACCAAGGTTCCATCACCTAGGCTTGCAAATAGAGGAGATAAATATATATACATATATTTTTTTCTCAGATTCATTTGCTAAATTGAAACTGCCAGAAAGAACTCAAAATTTATCATGTAACTCAAATGACTAGTTGTGCTGACAGTTAAAGTCACAAAACAGTCATTCTCAAGGGTACGTGTATAACTAAAATTAAAAAGAGTTGAAGAGAGGAGTTTTACACCCTATTTTTATTTTATTTTCTCTTCACTGATTAAAATAAAGGAGTAATCATTGTTAGTGCATACAGCTCGTTACATCGCTTTTTATCAAGTGCAAGAAGGTGTAAATACAAACTGTAAACTAGAAAAGATCATGACTCAACGTCTGACAGTGAAGCTATTAAATATAATCAAAGACTCAGAGTGAACTCATGTTACCTC
Organism: Heterohyrax brucei; assembly: GCA_028571685.1. NCBI lineage: Eukaryota > Metazoa > Chordata > Mammalia > Hyracoidea > Procaviidae > Heterohyrax > Heterohyrax brucei. The sequence goes on along the minus strand of CM053146.1, from coordinate 74,344,660 downwards.
TCAACACATTGCTAAAGGATTCTTCTAGCTGTAAAAGTAGCACACAACGCCACAATCCTGACACCACTATCAGAGAGATTTGGTTTAAAGCATTTAAAACAACTTGAAAACTTCAGATGGAGAGGAGTTACTTACCTTAAGTCACATTGCAATTAATCCAGACCCTGGGTTCCTCAAATTGCAATCATTAACTGATTAAAAGTTGATCTTTCAGGGTATTATAAACTGAAATTTTAGGACTCGACAGCACTTGGCTACTGCTGATTAAAATATATCTCCTATTGAATGAACGAAGGTTCATGTATGTTAATAACAAAATCAGTGTCATCTCCAGCGAAATACAAGGACAATGATATCTTTGCAGGAAGCAAGTTGGATGAGAATGTAAGGCACATGGCTCTATATCGAGAAGTGAAAATCCCATCCACAGCATAAGATTGAGTGACAGAAACAGATGGGCAGGAGGACAGGGCAGATAGGTGCAATAGAACAGAGAGGAAAATTCAAGAGTTCCCCGAGCGCCATCTGAAAAGTGTTTATTTTCAGTCCAGCAGTCCTTTAAAATCTTGTGTCCTTGAGATCAACTTATTACAGTACATTTGTTTATAAAAAGGCTTTGAACCAAAGGCCAATTATGATGAATCAAATCTGTTCTGCGGAGAGCTTAATCAAGGCTGTTTTAAAGCGGAAGCTAGTCATCTAATGGAGCCCTGGTCATGTGGTGGTTGTTTTTGGCTGTAAACCAAAAGGTCAGCGGTTCAAACCTATCAGCTGCTCCGTGGAAACCCTATGGAACAGTTCTACTTTGTCATATAGGGTTACTGGGTGTCAGAACTGACTAGATGGCACCTAACAACAACAGTCATTCAAGACTAGTGTCAGCCTCACAAAAACACAAGTAATTTAGTGATATGTGGCTCACTTGGGTTTTATATTTTGCCTTTGGACTCTAGAAGGAGTCCTGCTGGCACAGTGGTTAAACAGCTTGGCTGCTAACAGGTCAGGGTTTCCAACCAATCAACCCTCAACATTAGAAATTTGTGGCAGTCTATTTCATAAAGATTTACAAGCCTTGGAAACCCTACAGGGCAGTTCTCCTTTGTCATGCAGAGTCCCTGTGAGTCAGAATTTACTCAGTGGCAGTGGATTTAGTTTTTTGGGTCAGACCCTAGGTTCTGGACCACCAACTACTTTCATTTGAATCTCCATACACAATCAGCATCGAGTGTGGAACAAAATAGTTGCTTAATAAATGCATGGCTTGAACAAAAATGCGTCCATGTCTTGCACAAGTAATTGCAAGAATAAAGTCATCACTTATTATTGAGCAATGTGTATAGAGATTCTGGCCTGTTCAAAGGAGACTGGCTTTGGACAGCCATAGCCATTCAGCCACTGACCAGTTGACGCTGACCTCATATATTCCCCCATGTACTCTGTAAAAGCAAGTGTCAGACACAGGCATTTGTTGTGGTGCCCCATGTGACTGACTTAAGGAACTCTGGATTCATAAGCTAACCGTAATATCTGCCTCTGGCTCTTTCTGATTTGTGGTAATTACCTTTCTCCTCTGAAATTCTGGATGAGAGCCCCTCCTCATAGTTGCCTACTTCGTACTTCCCTTCATTCTTGGTGCCTTCTAGGTCTTCGCATGAAAAGTTCCTTCTTTAATATCTAGCCCTTTGATTCCTCTCAACACCAAGGCCCACCCATGACAAAGAAGGATCCTGACCCAAAAGGAACTGTTTTAGGAAAAGTGTGAAGAGAGATATTCATTTCTGCTTCCTTCCTGGAAATCTCATGGACTTTGGAAACTTCTAGCAAATTTGACAGCAGAAAATCTTTTAGCAAGGATCAGTTCCCAAGATTTTCTAGTTCTCTCTCTCCCCAATGGACAGTGATGACTTGAAGTGGAAGATCTGAACCAAAGTCAGTGTCACTCTCAACTGTCAATCTTTATAGCAATAGCCAAACAGGTTATTCAGAGTTAAAGGCTGAGCATTTTAGATCACTCAGCATACAACACTGTGCTTTATCTGTACTTCCCAGAAAGCTCACATCATCGTCTACCTTGCGTTATGTTTATTGTTCTATTTTTCATCTTGTAGTCCTTTGGTAGATACTCAAGGTCAGCTGGTTTATATTTCTTATTCACCATATGCTTCAGAATACTGGCAGTATACCTTATACAAATACGGTCACTAGATACGTTTACTAAATGTGAGAAGAGAAAAATGGAGCATATGTAAACATTTCTAATACTAGTTTAATGAAATAGATACTTAACCACTATATTGGAAAAGACTTCTAGTTTTTGTGAGTTAGTTCTCATAGTCATTCTCAGAACTACGTGTATTATGAAATCCTGTAAATGCAATAAACCGCCTCTAGGGAAACTCTGGTGGCATAGTGGTTAAGAGCTGTAGCTGCTAACCAAAAGTTTGGGAGTGCAAATCTACTAATTGCTGCTTTGAAGTTCCAAGGGGCAGTTCTACGCTCTGTCCTATAGAGTTGCTATGATTCCGCATCAACTTGACAGCAATGAGTCTTTGGTTGTCTACCTTTAGCCCCTTAGGCTTTTGATCACCTGGGCCGGTAACTTCTATGGTCCTTTCCTACTCTCCATGACTCCTGCCTATTGTGATACCAAGTAAGATTGGGCAATATAATACGTCCTTCAGGCTATGATCAGTACAATTCATAGGTTGTTCATGTGGATGTTTGTTTTCTTCACTTCTCATTGACACTTCGGAGCAGAGATGGGCAAAAATGGATGCCAGGTGAGTTCCTCTTGAGCCTCTTTAATCTTGAGAAGGATTCTTCCTCTCCCCTTTGTTTGTCTGCCTGCAATGACTTCCCACTGCTCTCTGAATGCTTAGTGACCTTATCTCTTCCTGAATCCTTTTCAAACTGAATCTCTTTACTTCCTACAAACATCTGCTCTCAGCCTAATTCTGCTGGAAAAGTTCCAGTGTATGAATTAATCATATGATGTTAATGAATGATAACAGCTAAGGCATTTTCTGGCCCAGAGGGATTTGCATTTTAATAAGGGGCCATGCCCTATCCCACTGGAATAAATTGCTAATGGTGGAATTTAAGTCTTCATGGATGGTGTGAAGGGTCAGGAAGTCTTCCAACCTCATCACATTGGCTTCTGGCTGTAGCAGTAAAGAGGAATGCCATCTCCCCAACACCATCCCCCTTTATCACCATGAATAATAAAGAAGTTATATTATATGAACCCCAAATGATGACACCGGCAAATGCTGAACTCATAATAAGATGAGGCAGTGTCAACAGAGTGCCCTGATGCCATTTCTAGACTTCACAGGGGGAAAAATAAAGGCAGGAAGGATGAAAGGCCAGAAAGAGAATGTTCACACTGAGAATGAAAGAAGTATTTATGTAATGCACATGTTATTACAAGATTAAATAGATAGATTACATGTTATTTTAACATCTCATAAGATCAAATCGTAAGTATTAATACAATTTTTCTATAAAGTAGGAAAAAGATTGATTCACAATCCTTGGGGAAGGAGATCTAAAAGGACACCAAAAAATTAAAGGCTACATAACATAATGTGTTAACACTTAGAAAAAATACTGTAGTGATAGTTCTATAGCTTAAATTAGCATGCAAAAGGAATAGTAATTTTGACAACCAGGTGACTTCAGGACCATTTACCAAATTATTATCAACTGAGGTGTGTCACCAATTGGCTATTGTTAAGAATAGTAGAGCATCAACTCTGCAATCACATTGTTTTTGAAATTAGGAAATAAATTTGCTTAATAGCAGGAGAATTCAGCTGCATCTATTGGACTTGTAGACACTTCTTTTTTGAACACAACCAATCTCATACTCGAGGAATACGGTGTTGGCTTTTGTTTAGGGCTTGCATATGTTTTCATAAATACGAGAAAGAGGCTTCAGATGACTATGAAGATGATCCCACATGGAACAAATGAATGCAATGAGCCAGCTGTTACTGTTAGCTACCACTGAGTCAGTTCCAGCTAATAGCGACATTATGTACAAGAGAACAAAACGCTGCTTGGTCCTGCATAGTCTTCACGATTCTTCCCGATAGCACGTCCAAAGTACAAGAGACAAAGTCTCGCCATTCTCACATCTAAGGAACATCGTAGCTGTATTTCTCCTGAGGTAGACCTATTTTCTTCTTCTGGCAGTGTAGGGCACATTCGATATTTCTTGCCAACACCATAGATCAAAGCCATCAATTCTTCTGTTGTCTTTATTTATTCTACAGCTTCCACATGAATACGAGGTGGTTGAAAATGCCGTGGCTTGCGTCAGGTGAACCTTAGTCCTTGAGTAACATCTTTGCTTTCTGAATACTTTAAAGACGCCTTTTGAGCAGATTCGCCCAGTGTAGTACATCATTTGATTTCCTGACTGCTGTTCCCACGGGTGTTGGTCATGGATACAAGTAAATGGAAATTCTTGACTACTTCAGTCTTTTCTTTTCTATCATGTGTTGCTTATTGGTTCGCTTGTGAGGACTTTTGTTTTATTTATGCCGAGGTGTAGTCCACAATGAAGGTAGTAGTCTTTGATCTTCATCAGTAAATGCTTCAAGTCCTCTTCACTCTCAGAAAGCACTGTTGTGTCATCTGCATAGGTCAGGTTTTTAATGAGTTTTTCTGTAATTCTGAGGCTGTGTTCTTCATAAACTCCAGTTTCTTGTATTGTTTGCTCAGCATACATACTGATAAGTATTATGAAAGTATGCATAAACCTTTCCTGATTTGAACCACATAGTATTCTCTTATTCTGTTCTGAAATTTCCATTGTTCTCAGTGTTATTCATTAATTTCTTTTATGATTCACAGTCAGATACCATTGTGTAGTCAATAAAACACAGATAAACATTTTTCTGATATTCTGTACATTCATCTATGATCTTTCTGACTTCAGCAGTGATATCTTTCATTTCAAGTCCACTTCTGAATCTGCCTTGATTTTTCTGGCAGTTCCCAGGTGATGTACTGCTGTAACTGTTTTTAAATAATCTTTAGTAAAATTTTACTTGCATGTAATATTAATGATTGCTTCATAATTTCCACTCTGGGTGGTTTTTTCTTTTGGACTGGGCACACACATGGATCTCTTCTGGTCACTTGGTAAAGTAGTTGTCTTCTAATTTTCTTCTAATAGACTAGGGAGCACTGCCAATGCTGCATCTGTTTGTTGAAAAATCTCAGTTTGTATTCTGTCAATTCCTGGAACTTTGCATTTGGCCAGTGCCTTCAGTGCAGCATGGACTTCTTCATTTGGTATTATCAATTCTTGATCACATGCTACCTCTTGAAATAACTGCACATCAACCAAGTCTTCTGAGTACAGTGATTCAGTGTATTCCTTCCCTCTTCTTTTGATGCTTCCTACACTGTTTAACAATTTGCTCATAGAATCCTTCAATATTGCAACCTAAGGCTTCAAATTTTTCTTCTTTTCAGCTTGAGAAATGCTAAGCAAGTTCTTCTCTTTTGTTTTTCAAACTATAAGTCTTTGCACTTTTCACCGCAATATTTTACTTTGTTTTCTAGAGCTGTCCTTTGAAATCTTTTTTGTTGTTGTTGTTGTTTTTAAGACAGTGAATCATTTTATTTCTTTTATCTTTCTGGACTACCCTCGTTTCACAGGTACAGTATTTATGTTTTCATCATGGTTGAAGAAGTAGCTTGGAAACAGGTGAGCTGCAGATGCATGTTACTCTTGAACTTGTTCAGGAGCTCTTCCAGTAACTTTTTATCTGCTCCACTTGAGAGTTGAGGCAAGACTTCCAAAGCTTGTTTAAAACTTGACTTGCTTTCAGTGTCAGGTAAAGAACCACAATATCCCTTAAAGCATAGATTTCCAGCCTTGTCTGCAATGCCCCATTTCTACTGAATGATGAGACACACTGCATCAGTCAACTCAGCTCTTCAGAAGCAGCTTCCACCACCTCGGACAGTATTCAAGGCACCAATTCCTCCTCAATAGTGAACACCTCCACGTGCACAGCAATTACATTCACCAGTGCTTCTTTTAAATAGTTTCTGACCCCTATTGGATGTGGGCAAGCTTTCCAGTCAAAACAGCCTGTGTAGATCCTGGGCTCCGGGGAGCCAACAAGGGGATCTGCTTTCAACTCAACGTAGTTTTCAAAGAGCCTTTGGTCTAACTCTTTCAATGAGGCCATGCTAACCTATGTTATTTACCTTTCAATTCATCATTTCTTCTGTTTTCTTTAGCTAATCTACATCCAAGAGCAAGATTCAGAGTTTCTTTCTTTCCTGTCCTTTTAGTGACTTTTTGCTTTTCCTTATATATGATGTCATTCCACAACTCATCTGGTCATTACCGTACAGTGTATTCTATTCTTGAAATGGTCTCTAAATTCAGGTGGGGCTATACCAGGTCATACTTCGACTCTTTTGGACTAGTTGTAATTTTCTTCAGCTTCAATTTGAACTTGCATATGAGCAACTGATGGTCTTTTCTACAATGGGCCCCTGGCCTTGTTCTGACTGATAACACTGAGCTTCTCTACAGTCTCATCCCACAGATTTGGTCCATTGAATTCCTGTGTATGCCATCATTTGAAGTCCACGTTACAGTTGCCATGTATATTGCTGACAAAAAGTATCTGCAATGGTAAGTTGTTGGTCTTGCAAAATTCTGTCCTGAAATCTCCACTGCCATTTCTATCACCAAGGCCATATTTTACAACTGCTGATCTTTCTTTGTTTCCAGCATTTGCACTCCAACCATTGGCAATTATCAATACATCTTGATTGCACAGTTTGATGAATTTGAGACTCCGGAAGTTAGTAAAACCTTCAATTTCTTTACCTTTGTCATTAGTGGTTAGTGAGTAAATTTGAAAAACACTCATATTAATTGGTCCTCCTGGTAGGCATATGGATGTTTTCCTATCACTGACATTGTTATACTTCAGGATAGATCTTAAAATGTCTTTTTATACAATGAATATAAAACTTCTCCTTTTTCATTTATCATTCCCAGCATAGTAGACTATGTGTCTGTTTCAAAATCGCCAATACCAGTCCATTTCAGCTCAGCAGTGCCTTAGGATGTTGACCTTTAAATATTCCATTGCAGTTTTGACAAGTTTTAATTTTCCTTCATTTATACTTTGTACATTCTGTTTTGATTAGTAATACATATTTGTAGTTGTTCTCATGTAGAGTCATGCCAATTCAACAAATGAAGGCTCCCCAAAGCTTTACTCCATCCACATCATTAAGGCCAGCTCTACTTTCAGGAAGTAGCACTTCCCCAGTCATATTCTGAGTGTCTTCTAATCTGAAATGTTCATCCTCCAGCACTACATCAGACCATGTTCTATTGCTGTCCATAAAGTGTTCACTGGCCAATTGTTTCACAAACAGGTTGTGAAGTCCTCTGCTGAAATCTAGCCATCACGAGTGACCCTGTAGATATTTGAAATACTGGTGTCATAGCTTCCAGCATCACAGTAATATGCAAGACACCTCAGTTATGACAAACTGACAGAAGAGTGGTGGTGAGTCCATAAATACATGTTACTGCAATAGTCTTTAAGTTTCCTAACTGTATTTTTATCTCATTTTTATTTATCTTTAAGACAGAAAAATTAAATATTTCATATAATACTTGCAAAGAGAACAGTTAAAATTTCTGTCAATGTGAAAAATTAAATTAATTATATAACATGACGTTTATAGATACACAACAGAACAATGTTGATAGTAGCACTGTTAATGAAGGTACCTAGTAAAGGAATTATTCTCTTCTGTCTTCAAAATGACTCTACTACTTCCTAAATCACTTTTACTCCTCCATTTCTACCCTACTACGCAGGCGCTGAGGAACTCTGATAGTAAAGTGGTTAAACCCTTGGGTGCTAACTGAAATGTCAGTAGTTTGAATCCACCGGCCACTCTGCTGGATAACGATGTAGCAGTCTTCTTCTGAAAAGGTTACAGCTTTAGAAACCCTATGGAGAAGTTATACATTGTCCTGGTGGTACAGTAGTTACGAGCCACATTTGTTCACCAAGAGGTCGGCCGTATGAATTCACCAGGCACGCCTTGGAAACTCTATGTGGCAGTTTTATTCTGTTGTTATTACCATGAGTAACAATCATGTTGTTGTTACCATGAGTTGTTACTGATTTGATAGGAATGGGTTTGCTTTTCTTCTTTTTTAAATAAAATAGGATTGTTATGAATTGGAGTTGACTCGATGGCAACACATTTATGGGTGCCATTCCTGTAATGTGTTTGCAAAGTATCTAAAAAAAAAGTAAACAGAGCTATTCATTATTATGCGGTATGGGGTTTCACCTGTCAAATTTGACTTTAATTAAAAGAAAGTCCACAAAGGAGTTTTATTCAGTATCATTTTCGATCCAAGTCAAGAGTGCCAGAAGAGCCAAAGACATCTCATTATTAGGTGGCTTCACTGGTAATTCCCAGGGCACAGACTGCAAGAGCAGCATATATTAACATTCCTGGATAGGAGTAGGTTGAAGTGCTCTGAAAATTTTGTACTTATGCATGGATACTTAATGCTTCACTTGCTGGCATGAAATTAGAGAGCCTGTAGGTACCATTTACCTTCACTTCTCAGAGAAGATGTTAAATGTTTTCCATCAATTCCAAACTGAGCAGTATCAGCCATATACCAAAATCCACAACATGCCCTTAGCCATCAAGTAGATTCTGACTCATAGTTATAGGACAGAGTAGAACTGCCTTCTATAGAGTTTCCAAGGAATGCCTTGAGGAATCAAACTGCGACCTTTTGATCAGTAGTTGTAGCACTTAACCCCTATACCACCAGGGTTTCCAACAAATATATAGCTTTATAAACTTCTCCAACAGAACTTCTTTTAATGCAATATGGATTATGAAAAAAAATAACATCTGTTATTATTCTTTCCTTCATTTCACAAATATTTATTGAACTCCTCCTATGGGCTAATCTTTGCAATGATGGCTTGCTTATAGCCTACTGATATGCAGGCAGAAAATAAACACATGAATATATAATAAGTTGGGCAGAGAAAAGCAACAGGAAGAAAATAAAGTAGGCTAGAGTCACAACCCTGACTTGTCTGTCATTTTGTTGTACTGTAGGGGATTCAGTGTTTCTCTCATGCTGCAACCTATGCCATGGTATTTAGATGACAGCAGGCTCACTTATTGTGGACAGGCTTCAGCTGAGCTTCCAGACTAAGATTAGGAAGAAGAACCCAGCAGTCTACCTCTAAAAAGTTAGCCAGGGAAAACCTTATGAATAGCAGTGGAATACTGCCAAATACAGTGCTGGAAAATGAGCCCTCCAGCTTGGAAGCCACTGAAAAGACAATTGAGAAGGATCTGTCTCCTCAGAGTAGAGTCAACCTTAACAACGTGGATAGCGTCAAGCTTTTGGGACCTTTATTTGCTCATGTGGCACAACTCAAAATGAGAAGAAAATGTTTCAAACATTCATTAATAAGCAGAATGTTGAATGTACAAAGCGTGAATCCCAAAAAATTGGAAATCATCAAAAATGAAATAAAACTTATAAACACCAATATCCTAGGAACTACTGAGTTGAAATGGACTGATGTGGGCCATTTTGAATCAGACAATCATATGGTCTGCTACACCAGGCATGACAACTTGTAGAGGAATGGTGCTGCATTCATCATCAAAAATAACATTTCAAGATCTATCCTGAAGTACAATGCAGTCAGTGGTAGAGTAATATCTATAGACCTATACAGAAGGCCAGTTTGATGTGACCCTCATTCAAATTTATGCACCAATCACTAAGGCCAAAGTTGAAGAAATTGAAGATTTTTATCAGTTTCTATGGTATGAGATTGATTGAACATACAATCAGGATGCAGTGGTAATTATTGGTTACTGGAATTGAAAAATTAGAAATAAAGAAGAAGGACTGGTAGTTGGAAAATACGGCCTTGGTGATAGGAATGATGCTGGAAGTCACAAGATAGAATTCTGCAAGACCAATGGCTGACTTCTGCATTGCAAATAGCTTTTTTTCACCAACATAAATGAAGACCTTATAGATGGGCCTCACCCGATGGAATACAGAGCAGTCAAATTGACAACATCTGTGGAAAGACACGGAAAAGCTCAGTAACATCACTAAGAACAAGACTAAATGCTGGCTGCAGAAGAGACCACCAACTGCTCATATGCAAATTCAAATTGAAATTGAAGAAAGTTAGAACAACACCATGAGAGCTAAAGTACGAACTTGAGTATGTCGCACCTGAGTTTAGAGACCACCTAAGAATAGATTTGATGTACTGAACATTAATGAACCAAAGGTCAGATGAATTGTGGTATGACTTCAAAGGCATCATTCATGAATAAAGCAATAGGTCATTACAAAGACAGGAAAGAAAGAAAAGTTCAAACTGGATGCAAGAAGAGACTCTAAAACTTGGTCTTGAACATAAGAAGATACTCTGAAACTTGGTTTTGAACATCGAGTAGCCAAAGCAAAAAGGAGAAAGGTTGGAGTAAAAGAAATGAACAGAAGATTTTAAGGAGTAGCTTGAGAAGATAAAGTATTATAATGACATATGCAAAGAGCTGGAGATAGAAAACAAAAAAGGAAGAATGTGCTCTGCATTTCTCAGACTGAAAGAACTGAGAAAAATATTCAACCCTCAAGTTGCAATAGTGAAAGATCCTACAGAGAAAACATCAAACAATTAAGGAACCATCAAAAAAAGATGGAAGAAATATACAGAATCATTAAACCAAAAAGAATTGGTTGATATTCCACCATCTCAAGAGGTAGCATGTGATTAAGAACCAGCGCAGGTGAAGGAAGAAGTTGATGCTGCATTGAAGGGACTGGTGAAAAACAAAGGTCCGGGATTTCATGGTGTATCAGTTGAGATGTTTCAGCAAACTGATGCAGTGCTGGAAGTGTTCACTCATCTATGCCAAGAAATCTGGAAGGCAGCTATGTGGCCAACTGAATGAAAGAGATCCATGTTTATGCCTATTCCTAAGAAAGATGATCTAACTGAATGCAGAAATTGTTGAACACTATCATTAATATTACACGTGAGTAAAATTTTCCTAAAGATCATTCAAAAGCAACTGCAGCAGTATATTGACAGTATATTGCCAGAAATTCAAGCTGGATTCAAAAGAGAATGTGGAACCATGAATACCATTGCTGATATCAGATAGATCTTGGCTGAAAGCAGGGAATACCAGAAATACGTTTGCTTATGTTTTATTGACTATGCAAAGTCATTCAATTGTGTGGGTAATAACATATTATGGATAACATTTCAGAGCATGGGAATTTCAGAATTTCAGAGCTTGTGATTGGGCTCAAGAGCAAACTGCAGATTGACCAAGAGGCAGTTGTTCAAGTGGAGCAAGGGGACACTGCATGGTTTAAAGTCATGAAAAGTGTGTATAAGTGTTACATTCTTTCCCCATACTTTTTCAATCAGTGTGCTGACCTAATAACCCGAGAAGCTGGACTCTTTGAAGAAAAACAAGGCATCAAAATTGTAGGAAGACTCATTAAAAATCTGTGTTATATAGATGACACTACCATGGCTGCTGAAAGTGAAGAGGATTTGAAACACCGATGAAGATCAAAGACCATAGCTTCAGTATAGACTGAACTCAACATCAAGAAAATGAAAATCCTCACAAATGTATCAGTAAGCAACACCATGACAAATGGAGAAAGGCCTGAGGTTGTCAAGGATTTCATTTTACGTGGATCTACAATCAATACCTATGGAAACAGCAGTCAAGAAATCAAAAGACACTGCATTGGGAAAATCTGTTGCAAAAGACCTCTTTAAAGTGTTAAAAGTAAAGATGTCACCTTGAAGACTAAGGTGCACCTGACTTAAGTATTTTCAATTGTATCACGTGCATGTGAATAAGGAAGACAGAAGAGGAATGGAAATCTTTGAATTGAGGTGTTGGAGTAGAATATTGAATACACCACGGACAGCCAAAAGAACAAATAGATCTGCTCTGGAAGAAGTACAACCAGAGCTCTCCTTGGAAGCAAGGATGGTGAGACTCTGTCTTACATACTTTGGACATGTTGTCAAGAGGGATCAATCCCCTGGAGAAGGATATCATGCTCAGTAGAGGGCCAGTGAAAAAAAGGAAGATCTTCAACAAGATGGATTGACACAGTGGCTGCAGCAATGGGCTTAAGCATAAGAACGATTGTGGGCGTGGTGCGGCACCAGGCAGTGTCTCATTCTGCTGTGCATACTGCTGCTACGAGTTGTACCAGCTTGATGGTACCTAACAACAACAGCAACAGAATCAGAAAGAAAGAAAAAAATCCTAAATATTTAGAAAATGTGTAGTTGAATGGAACACAAGAAAATTTCCCACATGTTCAAAAAAGAGAAGCCATTTATGCCAAAGTCTTTTTTGAAGAGAGTCTTCAGGAAGTCTAACTTTAGCACTCTAGACAAACAGTACTTTCTGCTAATATTTCCCCCTCTGCCTCCTCCATGGTTTTCTTCTTTGGACCAAGAAATTTACGATAGACATTTTCTAATCTTTTATCTTAAGAATTATTTAAGCTTTTCATTTCTATATCACATTATCCAGAAAATTATACCAGGAATCTATACGAGTCAGTTTAGGTGCTACAGTTGTTTTAAAAAGTTCAGAACAGCAATCTAATTTTAAAATCTCCCTGTTCTATAGGAAAGATTTTAGCATCAGAGGCAATCTTACTATTCATCCCATTACCACAATTATTATGGCTTTGGGAGCTGAAAGGAAATCAATCCAACCTAGAGCAAGAGGGCCTCGGGGAGTGGAATTGTGAGGGGACTTGATTAACAGGATACAGAAAAACTGGTAGGCTGGATATAAGAAGACAGAATATATCATTTCTAAACATCAAGGAATGGCTGTGCGTAATATTGTCTTAATAGATACGCCTTTCAATACTAGGGCTCTTTAGGGAAACCAGGAAAATGATGGGTGTCAGAAAATGGCAGATGTGAAAGGTTCAAAATGTAATTTTTTCTGGGTTTTCAATATAGCTAAGGGATTGTCCCTCAATAGAAAGTCCACAAATTAAACCATCAGATGAGAGAGTTTGACTTTTCTCTGAAACTTCTAGCTATTCTGAAAGGCTAAGAAATCTGGAGGTGTTATTTGACATGTCGTTCTTTTCAAAAATTTGAATTATAACCCTTTTTGACTGCTGAGAGATTGTGAACTTTGTGTGTGTGTGTTGTGCGTCTGTGTGTTTGTTTATCCATGGATGCATGTTTCACATAGAACATATTATGGTATTTGGGATAGAAAGGAAACAATATATAAAACAAATGCCCTATGGTGACTTCTAACAACTATCCTGTGCTCTTTAAAAATTATCACTTGATAAAGTTAAAGATGACATTTACCCTAGCCTTTGAGAATCTGCTGACTGATCACTTACCTTGTGTTCATCATTAACACCGGTTTTACTGCATTTTAAACATTTGCTCTTTCAATGAATTTAAATTTTTCACTAATTGACCCATATACATATACAGTTGTACAATTACATTTAACCAAGAAAGATTCCCTGTCACAAACACTGTGTCTCTAACTCACTGATATCATTTATATTCACTAAAACTTGGATGGTGTTTTGTTCAAAATGATTTCTTATGCATTATCTTAGCTCTTTTATAAATTTTCTTTCAACCTTGTGTATGTCCTTCTAGAATTCAAGTGCAAGGGCTGAGAGCTGATGCTTCTTTCATACACTTTTCTATCTAAAACTCTTGTTTTATTAGAGGCTTTTTGAGAGGACCAGAGGAAACACTGCATCTCAAGCTCTGGGAATCTGAAGACACTGTTGGGGCATTTATAATCATGCAGCATTTTTGTGTAAATCCTTGGAGTCTCAAGTCTGAGGAAGGCATCTGGTGTAATGAATCATCCCATATCTAAATCTGTTTTCCAAAATTCCTGCCAAGCGTTTTTCTGATCTCTGATAGAGACATAACTGACAGGTTAAGCTTGAGACACAACTTACATCATTAGAATGTTCTATCAGAAAATTCTTCCTCATGCTAAGTTAACTTCTACTGGCTCTACTCCTTAGCTTCATGAAGACCAAATCATAGAAGTATAGAATGCAAGTAACGTTGGAATTGGTCTTTAGGCCTCTCCAATTCAGAGGTTCATTTCACTTCCTTCAGGGAAGCTCTTCAATATCTGAAGATAAAGGCCGTGTTAATCTTCCCTTCTACAGGTTAAATATTTCTAGTCCATAAGATCCCTCTGTAACTGATATGGTTATGGGTCCTTAGACTGTGAAGTTGCACATTTCTTAAGCACATCCGAATTATTTGTATTACTTTCAGACTGCAAGATCAAGAACTGAACCCAATATGTAGCCATTCTAAACTGATGATAATCTATTAATCTGCAACTTTTGAATATGATCATTTGACCAGCTATGAATTCAATGAATACCGATTAAGAGCTCAGGCTCTGTATACAGAAAGAATAGGTTTGAAGCCAAGCTCTTTTCAGCTATGTGACATGGAAAAATTAACTAATCTCATTAAGCCACAATTTCCTTGTCATTTAATGGAGATTGAAAAATGCCTACCTTAAATGATATAGCACAAGTAAAATGCTTAGTAAAATATCTATCTCGCAGTAAATATTCAATGATACATGTTTCTGTAAGCTTTTTATTTTTATTTAGTCCATACTTTATCCACCTACTCAAAATGACATCATGAGAGTTAAAGATATTTAAACAGTTAAACGGAAAAATAATTACTGGAATCATATTTCTTATCTGCATTGCTTGTATAGGTGGCTTTAACAAAGAAGAAGTGGGCATCTGTAATTGTTTTAATACTGTGAAAGGGATTTAATAGAATGATTTAATTTGTTTTTATTTTTCTGCACATAACCCTAATATCTGGAATTTGTTCTGGCTGAGTTCTTCAAATCTTTTCACGTTTTAACCCTAGTCAATAGTAGTCTGCTAATTCTGCATGAACAGTAGAGTTAACTGGATTTTGATTAGAGTTAATAATTTTCAGACTGTTCTCTCTTCCTTCCTCAACTGCTTGGAACTCCAGACACACGCCATCCATACAGGAACTCCTAACTGCACTGCACTAATGACAAGATGTGGACGACACTTTCCAGGCATTCTGAATTTCAGTATCTGGGCTAGACTGGCATGCTAGTCACGTCTCCAAAGAAACAGAATGGTTATTGCAATGTCAGTTGGAATCCTTGTCCTTTCTATTAAACATGGTACTGATACACACTTTTAGTGTTCAATTTCCATTTTGAAGTATCACAAAACATGGGGGTAGAGTGAAAAGCATGTGAATTTGCGGTTGTCTGTGTGAGATCTGACCTTAGTTGACCGTGGTTCAAATCTTGCTATCCACTAACTCTGTGACTTGGACAAATTATTTTACCTGTGTTACCATTTGGTTCCTCCACAAAATGGAGGTAATAATGTTTATATACTTCAGAGATTTGTTCAGATAAGTGAGATCAATTATATGAGCTGTGTAGTATAAGATCTGGCTATACAAATGTTAGCGTTCTCTTTTTCATCTGCATCCTTCGGACTTGTAGAAAGGTCTACTTACTGAGTGGCCACCAGCCATTCTGTGCCTCCACTTCCTTACCTTTCTAACAGGTTTAATTACAAGGACTTCATAGAATACTTGTAAGGATTAAATTAGACAATGTTTGTAAAGCACTTGGGACAGAGTAAAGGCTCAGTGAATTAGTAGGCATTATTCCTTTCCCTTCCTATTCTCACCTCTTTTTTTTCCCATTCTTCACTGGTCTATACCAACATATCTACATCCATGTATATTTACGCCTCTAGGAATTTATATGGCAAAGATATATTTATTTCATTGTTTTTGCACAAGTAGCTTGAGCCAGGGGAAAACATTTCTCAAGTGTTATGTACACATTATCAACTATAAGAACCTCTGCTAAGACAGCAAGGCATGAGCAGAAATAGACTAGAATTCACTGTCTCCTTGCTCTTGTTGGGTGTATGGCCCAATGGAATGTTGGCTGCTGCAGGGCTCTGAGGTCTCTAGACAGTGCATCTGCTAGAATTTCATCTGTCAAATACTGGAGTTCGCAGAGACCAAGGGAATATATTAAAAAGGCATGGCTCTGGGATTTATTAGCATGTCCAAAGTGATAAAAAAGCAAAATTTGATATAATCAGGGGCTCTTTACACTATCATTTTTCACCTCTGCCACCTCTCTAACTACTTCTCAGTGTGACTGCGAAAATCAAAACAGGGGATTTAATGTCTTGGTTGAGAATGATTTTGCTTTGCTCAGACTGATTTATATTTAAGGTTGTATTCCTTCCTCTTGAGACACCTAAAATGTTGTTGGAGTGATTGTTTAAAAATATAAAACCATGTGCAAAATCAGTTCCTTGAAGAGTGAGTGAGAAGATGATGACTGCAGAAACACAGAATGGAAAACAGGGAAAACGCTGCTCGTATTAAAATGAGTCGGGGCAGAAAAACGACAACTCTTAATAAGATATCTGAAAATTGCTGGATATCCAATAAAGACAGATGGAAGGAAAAACAAATAGGAAAGAGAGAAACTGGAGGAATCAAAGATGCAGAGACGAGGTGATGAAAAAGACGTCCAACTGACTTTGAGAATGTCTCTGTCTCTTCTTTACTTCATGTACTTGATTCAACAGAAAAGAGTTCCAGGAGCGCAGTGTGGGGAATTGGATTTTTAGGCAGAAGGGAAATTTAAAATGGAACCTCTACAATCACCTCTACCTCCAACTTAATGGCAATGAGTTTGCTATTTTTCTGTCCCCTCTTCCCCCAAGACCACATGGAAACGCTGGTGGCATAGTGGCTGAGTGCTAGGTCCGCTAACCTTAAAGTCAGCAGTTTGCATCGGCCCGGCATTCCTTGGAAATTCTATGAGGCACTTCTGCTCTGTCTATAGGGTTGCTATGAGTCAGAATCAACTCGACGGCAGTGGGTCTGGAAGGACCATGCGTCAGTACTCTTTAACTGTCACCATCACAGCTGATAGGAAAGTTCCCAGGGCACCCCTCGTTTGCAGAAATGACTTCCCACCCATTGGGAGCTCTGGAACGAATGGATCACTGAGGCAGATTCCTGGAAAAAGGACTCCCTTGGGCATGAGCTGCTTGCTCATAAAATGAGATTAACCTTTTTTGTTTTGTTTTTTTGTTTTTCAATCTTAGCCTGCTTGAGTAGTGATCAGGTCTACTTCTTCACTGATTTGCTATAGAGAATATCACTGGGGAGTTTCTCCTATAGAACATTCTCTGGACTCATGTTTCTGAATCTTTGTAGCAGTCAAGAATTTTCATCGATTATAAATATACTCCTAGATGTCAATAAGCCCATTATATAAGTGTCCTGCTTATGCATGAGGGCTTGCTTAAGGACTGAGTAGCCTGAGATTTTTCTCTCTAAATTCTTGCATGACCTTGATTTTAATTTGCCAGCTTCTTACTTTCTTGGACTTGGAAACTGGGTAATATTACTTAGCTTAAACCAGGATATGGCAAAATGCCTGATGCCCTCAAGTGACTTTAGTCTGACAGCATCGCTATGTTATTGGTCTTCATCTAGCACACAGGGACATGATGGAGCATCATATCAGCCTCATTTTGCCTGTGAAAATCTGAGCCAAAGGTTAATGACTCCATAAGTTCAATGTCATAACACTGTTACTCAATTCAGATATTGACTTAACCAGCAGCCAGCCCTGCACACTTGCAAAGTCATCTGACATCTCTCTGTGCCTCTGAAGCTACTTTGCAAAATGGACTTAGTATATCTTACAGGACTGTTGTGGCAACCAAATTGTATTCACTCAGTTGTTTTAGCAAGTTGGAAACTATTACCAGTTGCCTTCAAATAGATTTTTGCTTGTGGTGACCCTGTGTGTGTCACAGCAGAACTATGCTCCATGTTGTTGTTGTTAGGTGCTGTCGAGTTGGTTCCAACGCATAGCAACCCTGTGAAAAACAGAACGAAACACTGCCTGGTCTTGCACCATATCCACAATTGTTTTTATGCTTAAACCCATTGTTGTGTCTACTGTGTCAATCCATCTTGTCAAGAGTCTTCTTGTTTTTCACTGACCCTCCACTCTGCCCAGCATGATATCCTTCTCCAGGGATTGAACCTTTCTGACATGTCCAAAGCATGTAAGATGAAGTCTTGCCATCTTTATTTCCAAGGTGCACTCTGGTTGTACTTCTTCCAGAACAGATCTGTTTGTTCTTTTGGTGGTTCATGGTACATTCAACATTCTTCTCCAACACCACAATTCAAAGACATCACTTTATTCATTGCCCAGCTTTCACATGCATATGATGCAATTGTGAATATCACGGCTTGGGTCAGGTGCACTTTAGTCTTCAAGGTGACATCTTTACTTTTCAATACTTTAAAGAGATTTTCCCAGTGCAGTGTGTCTTTTGATTTCTAGACTGTTGCTTCCACAGGCATTGATTGTGGACCTAAGTAAAATGAAATCCTTGACAATCTCAATCCTTTCTCCACTTATGATGGTATTGCTTACCAGTCCCGTTGTGAGGATTTTTGTTTTCTTGATGTTGAGGTGCAATCCACTTGAAGGTTGTCATCATTGATCTTCATCAGTATTTCAAATCTTCTTCACTTCCAGCAAGTAAGGTAGTGTGGTCTGCATAACACAGGTTGATAATGAGTTGTCCTCCAGTCCTGGTGACTTGTTCTTCTTCATGTAATCCAGCTTCTAGGATTATTTGCTCAGCATACAGATTGAAAGGTACGGTGAAACGATACAACCTTGACGCACACCTTTCCTGACTTTAAACCATGCAGTGTCCTCTTGTTCTTTTCTCACGACTGCCTCTTGACCCATATATAGATTCCTTAAGAGCACAATTAAGTGTTCTGGAATTCCTCTTTTTTGCAATGTTAGCCATAATTTATTATGATCCACACAATCAAATGTCTTTGCATAGTCAATGAAACACAGGTAAATATCCTTCTGGTATTCTCTGCTTTCAGCTAACACCCATCTGACATCAGCAATGATATCCTTGGTTCCACATCGTCTTCTGAAACCAGCTTGAATTTCTGTCAGTTTCTCTCAGTATACTGTTACCATCACTGCTGAATGATCTTGAGCAAAATTTTACTTGTGTGTGATATTAATGATATTGTTTGGTCATTTCTGCATTCAGTTGGATCACCTTGCTTCGGAATGGGCATAAATATTGGTCTCTTCCAGTCAGTTGACCAGGTAGCTGTCTTCCAAATTTCTTGGCATAGATGAGTGAGCACATCCAGTTCTGCATGTTTGTTCAAATATCTATTTGATATTCCATCAGTTCCTGGAGCCTTGTTTTTTTTTGCTCAATAGGGTTTTCAGTAGCTATGTTTTAGTAGTAGATTGTCAGACCTTTCTTCTGAGGTTCTAGATTTGAACCTAGAACCCTTAAGTTAGTAGCTGAGTGCATCAAGCATTTGCACCACTCAGAGACTTGAAGAGATAGAGTTCTGTAGCTGTGTCTCTTTTTAGTTCCTTTGTCTTACCCTTTTCATTTGTAAAATGGGAATAAAAGCAGTACTTTTCTTGCATGATGCTGTGTAGATCAAAAAAGATAACACATCCATAAATAGTCAGAAATTGTTGGTTTTGCCACAAAATAATCTTCCTATTTCTCTAAGAGAATATTCTTTGCTCTCTCTTTTATCTTCCTTTTACTTATGTTCAACATAGAGTCATGATGGACTTGTTACATTGACGTAGTACCGATGTTATTTGCATAAGAGCAACACATTCAATCAAAGAGCCTTTTTTTCTTCTTACACTGAGTAAACAACCAACTCAACCTATTCTTTCTCCTACCTCTTGAACCTCCTTCCCCAAGTCTTATTCAATTATAAGTTTCCTGCCAGACTGATATTGTTTTAGCCTTATGCAATGACAATATGGACTTATGATGGAAACAGCTGTTCTGACAAAGTTACAGCTTTACCACCATCAGATTCAACAGTTGCCATCCTACTAGCTTATTTCTGAAGGAGCCTTAATGGTGCAATGGTTGAGCCTCCACTGCAAACCAAAAGGTTTGTGGTTCAAACCCAGCAACTGTTGCATGAGAGAAAGATGTGGCAGTTCTAATCCGTCCTACAGAGTCACTATCAGTCAGAACTGGCTCAGTGGCAATGGGTAATGAAGCTTAGTTCCAATGGTATATCTTTACCGTGAGTTGGCTCCAGTTCTGTGGAAAAGACTCACTAGGATTTAATTCTGGCCATCTGCTGAAAGTTTAAAAAGTAATTGTCTTGCGTGAGCTCTGCGAATCCAAATAGGTCCAACAGCTAATTACATCTGTGCTACTCACAACTCATATATACATTTTTTTAATGTTTGCCCCTAAATGAAGAGATCTGACAGAAAGTCTTACCATAATATTTTATAATATCAATAAAGCTTATCCACATGTCCAACCTACAATTTTATGCCTCTTAATGTATTCTAATTTTGGCTATGTTGGCTGTGTGGAACAAGTTTACAGAAATATTCAAATCATAAAACGTCTGTTCCAATTAAAAATGTTTTGCATTTGTTTTATCACAATGGCATCAGGTTTGACATTGAACTTAGAAGTTTTGTTCTTGGCCATATTCATACAGAAAGGCATTATATAGTTGCAACCTGTGTATAAAACCCTGCTCTTCCAAGTGAGTGCAGTAAGGCTTAACAAAAGCATTTTATCAAGTCATTGTAGGTCAAAGCAAAGTGAAAATCTACTAAACTCTAAGAGCTGAGGAATGGAGAAACCAAAATCGAGGGGAAAGATAGTTAACATTAAAGGTAAGTGATGCAGATGATTAATACATTCAGCTACTAGGCAAAAAGGTTGAAGATCAAGTGCATCCAGAGGTATCAAGGAGGAAAGTTCTCGTGATCTATCTTTGAAAAATCAGACATTGGAAACCCTGAGTTTGGAAGTACAGTTCTACTCTGAAACATAGGGGGTAGCCACTAGGTGGAACTGACTCAATGGCAACCGGTTGGTTTAACATTCGTTAAGTATATTAATGTGCCAGACTATATGCTAAGTATGTTCCAAATACTATCACAGTGAATGCTCACAACAAGCCTATGTACTAAGAACTAGTATCATCCCCAATTTGTAGGTGGGGGAACTGAGTTGTAAGACATTCTGAAAATCACTCAAGCTAGCAAGTGGTGGAATAGGGATTTGAACCCAGGAAAATGGCACACTCTTAACCACTAAATTGCAGGGATTAAGAAGTCTGATTCTTTCATCAATCTTTGGTTTGATTTTTAGCTCCACCACTGACTAAACAAAAACAAAAACAAATCTATGGCCATCAAGTCAATTCCAGCTCACAGCAACCCTACAGACACAGCAGAACTGTCCAGTAGAGTTTCCAAGAAGCATCTAGTAGATTTGAACTGCCAACCTTCTGATCAGCAGCTTTAGCATTTACCCAGTACACCACCAGGGCTTCCTCACCACTGAAGCTCAAAATTTTCATCTGTGAAACGGTTAAATCAGCTTAAGAAAAAAAAAAAAATTGGCTACTAATATAATTAGTAGTCAATAAATGTCATATGGTAGCATTCTAGAGCCCTGATGGCACAATGGATAAGATCTTGGCTGTTAACCAAAACAACTGGCAATTTGAACCGTATGGGGCAGATATACTCTGTGCTATAGGGTTGCTCTGAGTTGGAACAGACTCCACAACCATGGGGTTGGTTTGGTCTTATTATTCTACCCAACCACAGGGCGCTGGTGGTGCAGTGGTTAAGTGTTTGGTTGCTAACCAAAATGTCAGCAGTTCAAATCCACAAGGCACTCCTTGGGAACCCCATAGGGAAGTTCTACCCTGTCATATATGGCTGTTATGAGTCGGAATCAATTCCTTCACCATGTGGAGTCAGGATCACTCACTTTTAGCTTGGTATTGTTGCAATTGCTTCAGAAGAGTTTGGAAATCTGACATCTTCTGTTTCAGTCTTATGACCACCCTATCTCCTCCCAGTGTGTCCTTCTTCAAGACACTAGAATTCCTTTGAGTGTTTTCCAGGAGTATTTGAAAACGTCTATATATGAAGAACACCAGCTTTCACTGAAGAGTTCTGCTACTGCAATCAAAAATGTAAAATTGCAGGCTTCCTTCTCAAGATGCCTTCTCTTTTCTGCCTTTTTAGGCAGATCAGATTGTGTGGTGGTCCCTCAGAGGCAGGGCAGTGGTGCTTAAGGATCCTCTACACTGAAGTGTTTTTGTTGCTAGGCTCACTTCTGATTTGCCATCAAGCTGCCTCTGACACATGGTTGTATGTGTGTCAGAGCAGAATGTGCTCTGTAGGATTTTCAGTGACTGATTTCTTTTGGAAGCACAGCACTAGGTCATTGCTTCCGAGGTGCCACTCTGAGGACTCAAACCTCCAACCTTTTGGTTAGTAGCTGAGTGTGTTAACTGCACCTCCCCAGGATGTTCACTAACCTCTTCAAATGCAATTGCAATTGATGTTTTGTGTCTTGCTGTCACATACCAAATCAAACCCACTGCTGCTGAGTTGATTCTGACTCATAGTAGCCCTACAGGTCAGAGTAGACCTGTCCTACAGAGTTTCCAAGGAGCACCTGGTGGATTTGAACTGCCGCTGTCACATTGACAGGAGCAAAAACCATTTCTGACTAAAATCGATAGTCAGAACCTCTTTCTAGGCACTGAGGTTTATTCTCCTTCCAGTTAAATAATAGTTATATTCGCTATCCATAACTTATGGTGAAATATTATGCTAGGAACTAGTTAAGGTTTAAGAGGCTGGGGTTCAGAACTGAAAGACCAGGTTGAATCCCACCTGTGATACTAGCTATATAACCTCTTACAAACCAGTTACCAACTCTAAGTCTCAGTCTCTTCTTTGGCATAACACAATCCCTATTAGTGGCCCCTCTCAGGAGATGATGGGCTTGAAAATAGTATCTAAATTGTAAAGTCCTGTACAAACAACATTAGTTACTATGTTAACACAGTAGGATGACTTGAAAAAAAAAAAAACAACAACAAGGAAACAACACATAGCTAGTGAGGTTTGAAGAGCATTCTAATTTGGGAGCTGTTGCAGACACTGTTAAGAACTGAGACACTGTGCTAAATTTAGTTTAAAACAAAAAATAATGAAATGGCAAGCAGCAGCAGGGAGGGAGGGGGGACTGTTACTTGGTGTACACGAGAAAAGAACCCTGAAATCGAGTCAGAGAAACTTAGAGAGCAACACTGTTGATATGTGACCCAGTGGCTATAGTAAGCCAGAAAATGGATGTGAGTTTTTTACAAGCTGTGCAGCACTTAAAAGGGCAGCTCTATTTTAGGCTTTTATAAAGAGACAACAAGCTCCTTTCTTCCTTTTGGAGCCTGGAGGATGCTGCCAAGCACCTTTATGGGCACTGCAAGTTAGCTGTAAGGCTCGAATGCCTCGTCCCTCTATACACCAACTCTGCCCCCTACCACATACACACACACAGCGGAGAGTTCTGCTTATGAAAGAGAAATGAGCCTCATTGGAAGAGGAAGACCTGGGGAAGGTTCAGACACTACCTGCCGGTCTGCAGGTCAACACAATGCTCCTCAGCCTTTTCATGTTTTTTCCAAAGAGGTGGTCCCTACTTCTCCTCTGCACACTGTTCCTGTGGATTGGCTTGAATCTGATCTATATGTATAGAAAATAGTAGGAAGAAGAAAACACTTGGAAAAAGTTATTAAAGATGAAGGGAGATGGTGCTTATGGATAAATATGAACCGTAAATTTTGGAAGAGCAACCTAATGAAGAATAAACTCAGACTGCATTTATTCAAGATTTAAAGAGAAATTGTAAATAGGGAGAATTGTAAACATACGGGGTGTACTATTTTAATTCTCAAAAGGTTCCATGGCTGGCTTTTGTGAGGGGTGACCATGCAAACCATCCTAGAAAGTCACCTTTCTCGCATTACGCATTAGTCCCTGAGCCAGCACTTCAGGGACCTTGATGCTCCCTCCGTTTTCCCGGCTATTCTTCCCAATTCCCTGACATCAGCCTGCTGCTCACTACCTGCACCTGCTGCTTCTCAGCAGTGAAACGGTAGTAGTGAGGGCATTAAGGTATGCCCGCTGGTCTGCTGAATCCCTGGGTAAACCGAGAAGTAGGTCAAGTTTACCTCCCACCATCCTCCGCCATTCTTCTTGGCATCTGCCCATTTGACAAGCTCCTCCCCTAGTGATTCTTCTGCCCTCTGAGCAGACAGAACTGACCTCTACTGATAGTCTCTAGCAGTCCACACTTTCCCCTTTGATCCGTCCTGCTCGAAATTCAGCGGTCCATTCTTTCTTCTGCAGACCTTGCCAGTGTACAGCAACTAATTTAGCAAACAGTATACTGATGAAGTGTTAACACTGATAATGGCTTGGCTGGCTGATAATGACTTAAGGAGATACCCAGTCAATTTACTCAAATGAAGAATACTCTGGTGAGCTGAAACATATGCTAAGAAGAAAAGTAGCTGAGATTAGAAAATATTGTCCTTTTGCATATTAATCCAACATAATTCAGATATGTTAAAATATTTGAACTCCATTTCAGTACAAGATAATTATTTTTAACCCCAATTAGAGAAGTAATGGAAATAATCTCAGTGTGCAGTAAGCAGAGGCTGGCTAGGCAAATTGGAGTACATCCAGAGAACAAATATACAGCCTTTAAAGATGGTATTATAAAAGAATATCACGTGTTGCTATGATGCTTAGCCTGATTGCCCAGTGGTTAAGAACTTGGCTGCTAAACAGAGGATGACACTTTGAATCTACCAGCCACTCGTTAGAAACCCTGTGGAACAGTTTCACTCTGTCCTACAGGGTCAATCTGAGTCAGAATCATCTCAGCAGCAACGGGTTTAGTTTGATGATGCCAGAAAGATTTCAGCAGAGCTTTCAGATTAAGACAGACTACGATGGGAAGACATGGCAATCTGCTTCTAAAAATCAGCCAGAGAAAAACCCAAGGGTCACAATGGTCTGCTCTGTAACCAGTCATAGAAATGGTGTTGCACTAAGCAGTATTTCATTTCATTTTGCATGGGGTCACCATAATTCGGGGTGCTGATTAGATGGCAGTTAACAACAATAATAAAAAGAATAATCATCTGGAAATACCATATCACCTTAAGTCTAAGATGAATGTGTCTTGCTTTTAAACATTTCTAAGATTGAGATGTCTTACAATCAATCTCAAAACAATTCAATAGCTTCCAAGTAGATGAGGAAGTTGTGACATACAATCTTTTCTCCACATGGGCAAACACAGCAGCAAAAACCATGCCTCTATTTGTCTGCATCTCCTCAATTAATGGTAATAGCACAATCATATCTGTTGAATTTTAAATTTAAAATTTGAGCCCTCATTTTCATTCTAGTTGTCTTAGTGTATACTTTGAGACAGCTTTGGCATGATAAACATTTCTGCTGACAGTTGTGTGTGATGCATGCCAAACAATGCAATTAAAGGTACTGTTGTTGTTGTTAGGAGTTGCTGAGTCAGTTTCAGCTCATGGTGACTCTATATATGATAGAACAAAACACTGCCTGGTCCTGTGCCAGGCCCATAATCGTTGTTACACTTGCACCCACTTTTGCAGTCACTGTGTCAATGCAACTTGTTGAAGGTCTTCCTCTTTTTTTGCTGACCTTCTACCTTACCAAGCATGACATCCTTCTCCAGGAACTAATTCCTCCTGACAACATGTCCAGAATGAGTCGGATCCGACTCGATGGCACTTGGCACTTGGCTTAGTCTCAAAATTGTTGCTTTTAAGGAACACTCTGGACAGACATGTGGGGGTATAAAATGTCCTTGAAATAGACCAATCTCCAGCAGTAGACTGTAGGGTTTTCAAGGATGGAGGAGCTAGTGTAACAGACACACGCATCATGAAGTACTCTCTTTCAGGCACCAGCACATCAGACACTTCTGGTTGACTTGCAACATAATTAAGCAGAAGAGAAAATAAAGAATCTAGCCAAACTAAAAAAATGCCAATAGCATCCTTAGGGTTCCTGGATCTGCACTGTCAGAATTTCTGCATCAACCCAGAAGACGTGAAGAGGTTAAGAAGATTCTGTGTTAGGAGAAGCAACGTATCGTTAGGAAACAATATTCAACTGTTGGCCGGAACTGTGAGGAAAACAACTTAAAATGACTTAGATCCCACTTTGGGCCGTATGTTAGAGTGGATTAGGGCGGGACTGCAAATCCCCTCCTAAGGTCACCTCCCTGCTCCGCTGTAAAAGGAGTTTCCTTGGAGTGTGGCTTGCACCACTTTTTATCCTACAAAAGATAAATGAGAGGGAAGCAAGCAGAGAACTGGGAACCTCACACCATCAAGAAATCAGCACCAGGAGAAGACTGTGGTGTTCAGACCTCAGGTTCTTCCACCAAGAGGTTCCCCGACCAAAGACTGGTGCAACACAATGACTTCTCTCCAGAGCTGAAAAGGAGCAAAAGCCTCTCCCTGGAGAGGATACCCTGAACTTGAACTTGTAGCCTACTGGACTGTTTAAGAATAAATGTTCCTTTTTAAGGCCATTCACTTGTGGTATTTCTGTTAGAGCAGCACTAGATGACTAAAACAGGCTGATATGCTAAAACAATGGCATATAATAGCATGATATACATTTATCAGGACATATTGAGTAAAAAAGACTAAAAGCATACTGTAGTATAAACAACTTGTTGCTGTTGAGTCAATTCTGACTTACAGCAACCCTACCAAGCACAACAGAACTGCCCCATAGGCTTCCAAGGAGTGACTGGTGAATTCAAACTGCTGACTTTTGGGTTAGTAGCCCAGCTCTTCACCACTACACCACCAGGGCCCCACTGTAGTATAAGGTCACTTTAATTTAAAAACAGAAGACTGAAGGAAAGTAAGCAAACAAGAAAGGAAGAAAGGCAGTGCGGAAGACTGCATGACATGCTATTTCTGGAAACTGAAAGCTTAGGGGTATTTAATCACATTCTTTTTGCTTATATGGATACAGCAGGATTGAAAAAGAAAACCTACTGCCATGGAGTCAATTCCAACTCATAGCAACCTTATAGACAGAGTAGAATTGCCCCAATTTGACTCATGCAGAGTAGAGAACATAGTTCTCTCCAGGAGAGAATGCAGGCAAATCTCTCATTTTATAGGCACTACAAATCGTTTTCCAGAGAATGCTATTGTTGTTCAGAAGAGGAACATAATCTTTTCTGTTGCTGACACATATCTCAGGCTTTAGTATATTTAATATTTCCAGATTATTCAAGAATCTTGAATGATGAGAGAAGAGGGATTTGATACGGAGGGATGAAAGGGAGGAGAGTAGGAACAGAGAAGGGAAGCCGAGGAAGACAGGGAGTCCCAGCTTGGAGAGAGCTTTAACAATGGTGTGTGGGGTGGGGGGACGATGCTGCAGCAGTGGGCTAGAAGAATAACCACTGCTTACAAAGGTATTAGTATACAGGGGACATTTTGGACCAGGAGTAGACAGCAAGTTACATGGTTTTTGGATATGTACTTCAGCACAGGGGTAGGAGCTCTGCGCGGCAAGAACCCCAAATCTCTGACCCATCACCATTTAGCAGCCCTGTGACACCCTGTGGGAGAAAGATTTGCTTCTACCAAGATTATAGCCTTGGAAATCCCATGAGTCAGTTCTGCTTTTTCTATAGGGTCATTATGAGTCTGAATAGACTCAAAGCCAATTTTTCTTTCTTTTTTTTTAATGATACTCCCAGAAATTTTAAAACTAAAGAGGATCTTTGGGTACAGTGGAAACCCTGGTGGCATAGTGGTTAAGTGCTATGTCTGCTAAGTGAAAGGTTGGCACAAATCCACCAGGTGCTCTTTGGAAGCTCTGTGGGGTAGTTCTAGTCTGTCCTATAGGATTGCTATGAATCAGAATCCATTCAGTGGTGACGCGCTTGGTTGGGATGGTGAGGACAACTTCCGATTGCTGAACTTCATGGTTAAAATGAGGTACTCAACTTGGGATACGGAAGGATGGATGTCCTATTTCATGTTCTCTTTTTTATTACATGCATGTAATACTTAAAAATAAGGAAAACAGTAGAAAGAAGAAAAACAGCATGATAAATAGAGAAAATACTGAAGTTTTGAAAGATTTCATTTTATTTAGACTAATACTCAACACCCATGGGAGCCCCAGCCAAGAAATCAGATGACATATTGAACTTGGCAAATTTTCTGCAAAAAGCCTCTTTAAAGTGTTGAAAAGTAAACATACCTCTCGAGAACTAAAGAGCACAGGACACAAGCCATTATATTTTCAGTCATCTTACGCACATAGGAAAGCTGTAGAATCAATAAGGAAGACCAAAGAAGAACTGATGCATCCGAATTACAATGTTTGTGGAGAATATTGAATTTACCATGGACTCCCAGAAGAATGAACAAACCTGTCTTGGAGGAAGTTCAGCTAGAACGCTTCTTAAAAGGAAGGATGGTGTGACTTTATCTCGTGTTCTCAAGACGTGTTATCAGGAGAGATGAGTTCTTGTAGAAGGACATTACACTGGGTAAAGTAGAGGGTCAGTGAAAAAGAAGACAATCTTCAAGGAGATGGACTGACACAGTGGCTGCAACAGTGAGCAAAAGGATAGACAGCATTGATTGCGAGGACGGTGCATGACCTGACAAGAGTTTAGTTTCATTTTGTTGTACACAGAGTTGCTGTGACTTGGAACTTGACAGCACCTAAGAACAACAATAAAAGAAGGTAAATCCAGTTTCTCTACATCTAATTTACATTTATGCACATTTATTGAATATTTTAAAAGAAGAATGAGGAAAAATCCATCACTTATTGAATCGCATCATTGGTTAAAATAGTAGTTGACTGGTCTAAGAACTGCTTAACCCAGAGTTAGTTCTTTGAGCCTGGGGACTTTCAAATTGGAAGGGTCTAAAGTTTAAGTAAAAGTAGAAAATGACCTCTAAAAGTGTGAAAAAAAGCTGATGAAGATAATCACATCTAGCTCCCTAAGGATAAGCTTAAATCCATTACTTGCCGTGCTTTGCTACAATTTGATGATGGAGCTTTTTGGCTTTAATGGTAGCTCCAAGCTCAAAAAAGTCTAGGTAGCTTGTGCTGATCAGTGAGCTTCTGGCCTGGAGCAAATCATTCTGATTGAATTGTCTGTTACCTGATACAGAAAAAGGGGTCAGATGCTTACGGTGCCATAGCTTTATACCTGCATTCAATCAGCCAGTTTGTAAAGAACATATATCACCCCTTCCGTTGGTCAAGGGTGAATTAATATGTGCACAAAAATGATAAAGTACCTAAGCCAAAGAGCTTATTAAAGGCTAAATGCTAAATGTTGCTTACACGTAAACTGAAATTAATCTAAGGATGTTCAAGGAACTTTTGAGACTCGTTCTGCAAGGTGAGATGTAGCCCCTTAGGATGAAATCTGGGTCTTCTGTATAATACCTGTATTAACGTGGACATACCACTAACTTTTTTGAATCTTGGTTTCATCAGTTGTGTAATGTGGAATAGTGATACCTATCTCAAGTAGACATTGTGAATATTAATTAGTCTGTGTATCTATCTAAACCAGCACCTTTGGTAAATCCATTCACTAGTGTTCTTCAATGCCTCATCCCTAAGATTTGCATAATTGGGAATTTTGTCACATGCAAGCCTAAAACTGGTAGATAATTTAGGGTAGGGATGGTTTCCTAGCTCTCCTTTAAATCATGTTTACTCCTTACTCTAAAAGTCAGTCTTGGCTGCTGCTATGTCTCAGGCAGGGCAGTGGAAGAAAGCTAAGAACAGAAGCAGGTAGCAGACTCCTCACAAAGATTAGGCTGTAAAAAGGAGGTAAGATCAAGTATTGGGCAGGACTGCCAAAACAGACTCGCAGGGTAAAATATCTGAGTGTGAAAAAAGATATGCATTGTTTCAAGTAGTAATCATAGCAAAATTCACAAAGAAGACTGGTGTTCTAGAAATACATAGGAAGCAGAGTATCTCTGAGCTGGCAAAACAGGTTTAAACATTATGCTGTATTAAGAGTACCAAAGAGCTGCGAAGGAGCTTACTAAGTTGAGTCTCACTGGCAACACAAGAATAAAAAGGGGTGCACCCTGAGATCCCCACTAAAAGACCTCAATTGATGGTCCAGTGGTTTCGGGGTTCCCCTGGGAGCATGGCCCCTCTCCCTGATGCTGCCCTTGACCATAAATCATAACGAAGGTCCACGCTTCAGACAGGAATGGATTGGACTTGGCAATGCAGTGACCATATATCGGGTGCACTTTATGGTTCTATACATCTATAGGATGTCATCCTGCTGACCTCTGGCTGGAGGAAGGAGAGTGGGTGGAGACGAGAGGAAAAAGAGACTGTTGGGAGAATGAGACATGTATGGAGCGGAGAGGAATAGTGTGCAGTCACCGGGCAGGGAGAGCAGTGGAAGCTGCATATAGGTGGGTATGTAAATTTACACAGGAATGTACATT
This sequence comes from Heterohyrax brucei, assembly GCA_028571685.1. Classification (NCBI taxonomy): domain Eukaryota; kingdom Metazoa; phylum Chordata; class Mammalia; order Hyracoidea; family Procaviidae; genus Heterohyrax; species Heterohyrax brucei. Next base: position 74,313,983 of record CM053146.1, on the reverse strand, counting down.
TTCACTCAGTTATATTAAAAAAAAAAAAGAGTACCAAAGGCAAGCCATTTTATCCTTCCAAAATTTACCATTTGTACCCCCCATCCATTCAAACTGGATATTATGGAAAACTCAACAGGTCTCTGCCTATTCTCATTCACTCAAGATTTCCCAATATAGGCCAGCAATGACCTAACATCTGGACAGAGCTCTTCATAGGTCTACTGTGACCTTAATTAGTTTGACATATGGTTGGTCTTCATTCTTGGAGATACTAAATTAATTTATAGTTCTTTCAGGAGCATACCTGTTTCCCTTAACACTACCATGGACCCTTTGAAGGCACTTGGATAATGGAGTTTAGGGGTTAGCGGTGGATCAGCTGTAGAACGTTTCAACTAGGTGATGTCATATTTGTGGGAAGAGGCTCCCATTGTGTTGTTCTAGGGCCATATTTACTCTAATCCATTAGGTAGTCTAACCACACTGATGTTTAAGGTCCAAAACCAAAATCAAACCCATTGCTTTTGAGTGGATTCTAAATTATAGCAACCCCACAGGACAAAGTAGAACTGTCTCATGGGTTGCTAAGAAGTGGTCAGTGGACTTGAATGGACAACCTTTCGGTTAGTAGCCGAGTTCTTAACCAGCAGTACTCCACTAGGGGATCAAGCCAAAAAGACTAAACTCTGCCATCAAGTGAATTTTAACTCATAACACCCCTTTAGGACAGAGTAGGTAAATACAAATTCTCTTCTATATTCTGTGTGTCCTTGGGAAAGTCATTTTAGTTCTTGTCAGCTTAAGTTTCCTTATCTGAAAACGAAGAAATTGAGTGAAAATATTTCAAGGACAGATAAGAAGTTCTATTAACATGATGAACATAATCAATGCCACTGAAGTGGAAAAAGCTTTATTACATATTTAGACTTACCACAAATAAAATAAACAATCTGGAGTGTGCAATTACAAGTATTAGCTCTGAGCTCCCACAGATGATCCTGCTCAAACCTTGATTTTAGACTTCTAGCCCCCAAAACGATGACAGAAGAAGCTTCTGCTGTTATAAGCCACTTTCTTTGTGGTACTTTGCTACCATAGCCCTAGGAAACCAAAACAGGGACCCAACTCTCCTCCTTTCCCATCTGTATGTCTTTGTGAGGTCAAATTTTCTTCTTATACTTTAACCAAAAGAACAGAGAACAGACCAGCTGCAAAGCAGATATGAGAATACAACTGTTTCTTATTGAGCTTGCTACAAACAGATCAGCAAAAGTAAAAAATAATGATATCTTTTCACTGATTTGTTTTGTTTTGGAAAATGGAATTATTTTTTCTCAAAAACACATTTATTTTTTAATATACCTAGGGTTTATTGCTTTTAAGAATAAAATATTAAAATTTCTCTGTTTTATTTTCTAATACAGGTAAATATTCATGAATATAACCCATATACTAAGAGAGGAGACCTAGTGATACGTGGTGAAAGTGCTCAGCTGCTAACTAAAATGTTGCCAGTTTGAAGCCACCAGCAGGAGAAAAGATATGGTAATCTGCTCTATGAAGATTTACAGTCTTGAAAACCCTATGGGGCAGTTCCACTCTGTCCTTTAGGGTCACTATGAGTTGGAATCAAGTCACTGGCAGTGGGTTTGGTTTTTGGTATAGTAGAAAGTCCTGTGTAAGTTCTCAATAATTTTTAAGCGTGTGAAAATTTCACAGATCAAAAGCTTGAGAGCCACTATTTGGGTTGCATCAAAAATTCAGATTTTTTAGAATATGAAATCATTATTTTAATATTAGGCTCAGCCAGCAAAGATTCTTGGTTTCTGAGGTCATGCTAGATGTAAGTTGTCTGGGCAATATAGAGGCTGCCTTTAGGTTGTTTAAATTATTTATTTTTTCGTTAAGATGGGCCATCAGTTTTTCGAGGTTTGCCTTCAGGGTTTTGAGCCTCTTCGCTTTGGGTTGGATTTGAATTTTGGAGAAACTTGACAAATAATACCAATGAGCATCCAACTCTTCACCTACATTTCAAACTCTAGAATAACCTGGTAATCCAAGAAAGGGTTGCACAAGCAGGCACGTTTCAATTCAATAAAGAAAAGCTTATGCTAAATGAAAGAAAAATCTTTGCTGATACTAGTGAGAAGTATTACACTGAGAAATATCATCTCTAGATGACTGGTTAAAGCTTCCTCACTTAGATATATCAAATGTAAAAATATCTCCTTTTTACTAAAGTGTAATATACAGAAATCAACAAAGAATACTGTAAGCTTTATCCTCAAAGCGAAGAGATTTATGACTATAGGCCAACATCAGTAAACTTGGCTAATGAAGATGTAAAAAAAAAAGAAGATAAAGTCCTAACTAAATATACAAAAATAAATTAGAGTGAAAATACTATCAAATAAAATAGTAAAACAAATGAAATTTTAATGCTATAAAATGCATATCATGTTTTCAGCTAGTAGGTAATGGAATTAAAAAAATACATACACTACTGGACCTACTTTAACAAAAGCAAATCTGTTGCTTTGTGACTTTGAGTAAGTCGTTTAGTCTCTCTTGTATTCAGCACTTTTATCTACTAAAGGAGGAGATTGGATCAATAGTCACCAGCTCCAACATTTGTTCCTGTTTTATCTATGAACAGAGTAGGTTTCTTTAATATAATCTGTTCTTTCAGGTAAGTTAAATCTGTCTCTTCTTGCCTTATAATTCTTTTTCTTTACCTTATAAACTCTTTCTTGCCTAAAAGTTCAAAGACAAAGCTCATCACAACCTTAGATCACATCATTACAAAATAGTGAAGCGCAACACCAGTTAATTGACATTGTGATAGAAGACTTCAAGACCATCTTCACAGAAAAGTGCTCGTACATTACACAAGAGTAGAATTTGTACCCTTAAAGAATCTAGATTTTTCAATAAAATAATTTTGGATTCACTTAATCTTTGATAAATCTTTTTCTTTTACACTCCCTCCCACTCCACCCCACCCTACAGGCTGTCTTGGAATGATGGGAGTGGAAGAGAAACACAGGGGTGTAGAAGGAGGATTCAACATTTATTTCTCTGGCTCACTTGGTTTAGAAATTTTGGGTTTCACTACTTCTGTTTTTTGCCCAAATCTAAACAAGTGTTTCTTAAAATGTGATTTCCAAGGCACTGGAATGAAAGTCTTATCAAAAGGCCACACTAATTCAAAATTATCAGCTTAAAGCTTGTCTACTATGCTACTGCATTTTAAGCAACCAATTATTATGTAAAATTCTGGCTTCAGTAGCATTAAGGATGTGTAAAAGTCATGAACTCTGTATGATTAGAAAAAATGTGAATGTTCATTAAAAGATAGAAAGTTAATTAAAAGCTAATTAAAAGGAATGGGGATTTTTGAATATCTGATATTTTTCTCTACTTAGTACATCTGGAAAATTGAAAACTGTGGTCAATGTCAGGTCAAAGACATTAAAGTCTTTCTCTTTGAGTAACTTCATTCTCTTGACTTTGAGGAGTCAATTGTTTATATAACTGAAAATATATTCATATCATATCAAAAGGAGGAAGCAGAACTCAGTCTGTAATGTACTGCATAAATTCATTAACTTCATACTATCTGTGCAGGGAATTCTCTTCTACAAATGGAATTTATATTTACATTATAGTGTATTTATACTGTAGTCTACATCAAAGCATATGATCATTATACAAAGATTCCAAGTAAACAAGCACTCATGCTACAATTAACTTCTGAGAACACTCTTTTATCTTCTTTACACAAAACAGATTTATTTTTTCAACAAGAGCAACACAGAATACTACAGCCAAGGGTAACACTGTTGAAGATGACAAACAAAATGAAAGCAAAAGATAGGGTTTACCATTAGAGAGAGTAGAAGCACACAAGCCTACCCAAAAGAGGTCAGAAATTAAAAAGAAAAAAATGTTCCTAACATGGGAAATGTCAGTTGCTGCCCACTCTCATATTTTCGTTTACTAGGGTGTAGGTTTCACCCCTCTATAGGACTGGTCCTCGGAAACCCTGGTGGCATAGTGGGTTAAGTGCTATATCTGCTCACCAAGAGGTCAGCAGTTCAAATCCGCCAGTTAGTACTCGTATGGGGCAGTTCTACCCAGACCTATAGGGTCACCATGAGTCAGACAGATGTGTTTTTTTATTTTTATTTTTTAATAGGACTGGTCCAGAAACCCTGGTAGCCTAGTGGTCAAGTGCTATGTCTGCTAACCACAAGGTCAGCAGCTCAGTTCCACCAGGCACTCCTTGGAAACGCTATGGAGCAGTTCTACTATGTCCTATAGAGTCACTATGAGTCAGAATCAACTTGATGGCAGTGCATTTTTGGTTTGGTTTGGGTTACAGGACCAGTCCTTCCTGGGTTTGGAGCCATTGATGACCGACAGCCAGTGTGCAGGGAGAGCTGGGGATCGGACAGGTAGCCATGAATCCTTGAGGTATGTCAATCACAGCCAGATGCCTGGGATGCTACCTCAGTTTTCTTTTCTGTCCTACTTTGGCTCTTTCTTGGTTGGAAACCTTTCTCCAGTTTGCACTCCCGTTCACCATTTGGGACTCTCTTTCTTGTCCTACCAAACCCTAGCAGCTACCTTCGTTCTTGTTCCCACAGGCTGCTCATCCAGAAAATACTACATGGTTGTACTTCTCTTTCCTTGAGATACACCTGCCATTTTCTGACAGGAAAACAATTCTAAGTCAGGCTATTATTTTCTGCTTCTGTTCTTGGCTGTCCAGAGAGAGGAGTTTCCCTAGTGGGAATGATCAAAGGCAGTACGGACTCTGAGATATAAAAACTCTCACTTTTTTGCTTCGCTTCAGCTGCTCACAAATTGTTTCCTCCACTTTAACTGTGTGCAAACCTGTTAAATTCTTTGCTGTTGTCCTCAGCTCCTCTTGCTCCAACTAGCAGCTGTGATCAGATACCAAAACTTCTGGTTGCATTAAATAGATTGTCTGTAACTGTGTATTTGCTCTAGCACATAAACTAAATTGTCTGTAACAGAGTGTATTTTCAGTGATGAATAACACCTGCACAGCATTTTCTGGCTGACATGAGAGAGAGACTAGGAATGGTACTGAACAACGATTGCCACCACAAAGCGACAGAAAGTTAGACTTCATGCGAGGTCCTCCTTCAACTTTCGAGTAGGTGATACACCCTCTGCTCCTCTTCCCTAGGAGAACTTTTTTTTTTTTAAGTGCATAAAATGCAGGTATTTGGCAGTAATTAACATCCATCTAAAACATTACTGTCCCAAATTAACCAAACCAAAAGTGCAAGAAGGGCAACGAGGTGGCTAAATGTGTGGAAGGAGAATTATTTCAGGAGAAATTTTTGAAATTCTGCTTTAATGCATCATTTCTAAAGCTAAAGCCTGAATTTAGCTCAAGTCTGCTTTCAGCAACACTAGGTGCACTTATAGATGACTGACTGAGTGAGTTAATGAATGAAGCTTTCACACGTCCTGTCTTTGGAATCCTTCCTGGGTGATTTTGCAGCTGTTTCATAGCCTTCTTTTTGTTAATCTCTCCCGCTAGAGTCAGCTTCAGAGATGCCTTGCAAGCAAGCAATGTTTATAGACATTGACTGGATTTGATACCACTTACAACCATATGAATACTTACTGAGAACAGTTTCACATGTCTAGACGTTTGGCATGATGTAGGTGAAGCTTTTGGATAACTGATTCAGCATTTAAATTTCATTCAGATGTTTCAGTCAGTATCTTCAAAATATACCCCCTACCAGCAAGGACCAAATAAGTGAATACATTAACAAATAATGAACCCCGATTCACAAAACTAAACAAACAAAACCAATACTATTACAAAAAAGTCAATTCCTAAGCAAATACTGAGATAATGCAAGTATAATTGCCTTCAAATATGGGCTATCTGGCTATATGTGCACAGTGGCACTATCAAGAAAACTCACAATTTAACCACAGCATGAAATGGAAAAGGGAAATAGGGGCTATGTTTTTAGATGCACAATAACACCATTATTTTTTGTGCATGAATTTCAATAACAGTTATTTTGGTGGTTCTATCACTGTGCAAATCAAGAGCAGAAGTGCAACCCACTTTGATCAAGAGCAATGGCTGTTTCTTCCCATTCACCAAAGGATCTGTCACCAAGTAATACTTCTTACTCTTCACCAAACATTGCTCTTGTAAAACAAGATTTAAGCCTCTCAAACAAAGCAGTTGTCTTGGGTGACCAACAAATTTTTCCTCTGTAGGTGTGAAGTCGGAACTAGAATTTTTGCATAACAGATGACAATCAGAAACAAAAATGTTTTTTTGTAGAAGTGATAAGCTTATGCTAAATTATAAATATCAGTACAGGAAAGCCCTTGTATCCTTTTAGTATTTACTATTTCTGTTATAAAATTTCAAGAGCAAATTTACAGAAACCATCCATCCATCAAACATTATATTGTTTTGGGTAATAAAGAAAACAGCAAAACTTATCTACGTGTCATGCAAAAAAAGTTTGAAAACCTGCACACACACCACATACACACGTCTGACACAAACAATGCAGAACATAAGATCAAAATAAGTTGTAGTCACAGAATCTGGGATAATGTCACACACACTCTCTTAATAGGAGTAGGAATGATACTGTTCTTTGATAATCACAGTGAAAATGGCACTATTTTACTTGACCTCCATTATGCGCGAATTGTGTCCCTGCAAAAGCTATATTGAAGTCTTTAGTCTTGTACTTGCGAATGTTACTGATTTGAAAATATGGTTTTTCTTTTGTTATCAGTTAAAGAAGTCCTATGAGAGTGGGGGGGGGGGGGCACTAATCCTAGTCCCGTCAAGTAGCATTTTATAAAAGAGATGGACAGGCACAGAAACACAGTCACATACAGAAGGACGACAGCATAAGAGGATCCACTCCAAGTCAGAGAGCACAGCAATGCCTGGGGTGACAGAAGCTAAAAGAGACCGGGAAGGATCTTCCTCTGCAGCCCACGGAGAGAACAAGAGTACAGCCCCGCCAACATCTGTTTGTGGGCTTCTAGCCTCCAAAACTGTGAGAAAATCAATTTCTGTTATTGAAAGCCATTCCTTTTGTTATGGCAGTGTCAGGAAAGGAAAATCACTTAGATTGCTAAAATAACTAATCCCAATTTTTGAGATTCTTTTTATGTGAATAATAAATATACAGTTGGGATAATGTAGCATTAATCAAGCATGAAATGCTTGAAAGATAATTCAGTTTACATTGTTAAACTGAGAGCTAAAATTCTACATATCCTGAGCACTTAAATCTCAGAGACTGCAAATACTAACACTGATATACTAAAGCAGTATTTATTAAGACTACAATCACCTTTACAGAAATACATTTAACATGTTTTTACGGTGCCTTTGTCCCAGAGGACAAACAACATGTTTAATTGTTTCATGAGTCACGGAGGATAAGTGGAGGCTGGAGTTTTTTTTTGTTGTTTTTTGGTTTATAAGCCAACTTGGATAAATCCAATTTAAGAATCTTTATTATACATCTGACACAACTCTTTCAAGACAAGAATCCTTAAGTATCACTGAAGAAATTATTTTTACTTTGGTGGCCTTCTGTGATTTAATCACAGCTAGATTCAGATCTTTGTTAACAACTGCATTGTCCTTTGCAGACTCTGTAACTAAAACAAACTGTCATACACTGCATTTACACGCCTGTGTTATTTCCAGCCTAGGTTTTCTGTTGAGAAGTCCTCCAACAATCAGATACATTCAAAAACAATAATAGACCATTCAAAAAGGAGAGGAAGCATAATTATTACTTAATGTGTTAAAATGATCTTACTGGGAACCAAAGAGATAGAAATGAAAGCACGAACAAACTACTATTTTTTTTACCCATTAACATGCAAAGAGAAAGAGACAGATAGATCCTTCTGGGCTGGAAAGGATGAAGTAAATTGGGAATGTTAATGTGGAGCTGGAAAAGGGATGAAACAGAACAATGACTCTTACAGATTGAACTGTGTCCTCCTAAAATATCTGATGACTTAGCTGGGTCATGATTCCTAGTATTATACGATTGTCTACCATTTTGTCATCTGATCTGATCTTCCTATCTGTTGTAAATCCTATCACTATGATACAATGAGATGGACTAACAGCAGTTAAACTGACAAGCTCTACAAGATTTTGACAGTGTAATAAGCCACATTTTTTGAGATATACAAGAGAGAACAGAGTAGAGAGACATGGGAGCCTCATACCACAAAGAAAGCAGTGCCAGGAGCACAGAGTATCCTTTGGACCTGAGCTTTCTGTGTGGAAATGATCCCAGACCAAGGGAAGACTTGTGTCACAAGGACCTTTCCTCAAAGTGGACAGAGAGAGAGCCATTGCCCTGAATCCAGATTTACAGCATACGGGACTGTGAGAGGAAACTCTGGTGGCACAGTGAGTTAAGGGCTACATCTGCTAACCAAAAGGTCGGCAGTTCAAATCTGCCAGGCACTCCCTGGAAACTCTTTGGGGTAGTTTTACTCTGACCTATAGGGTCACTGTGAGTCAGATCCAATTTGACAGCAATGGGTTAGGTTTGGTTTTAGTCTGTGAGAGAATAAACCTCTCTTTGTTAAACCCATCTACTTGTGGTATTTCTGTTATAGCAGCACTAGATGACTAAGCCAACGGCTTTGCAAAATAAGACCATATTACACTGTCATGAAAATGTTCAAATTCTGATTATCATGGATCTCATAATCCCACTTTGGTAAAATTATCTTAAGAATGAAAATGAAAACAGCAGGAAAAACTTTACCAGAAAAGATATTCACTTCCAATATAATTTTTGGTATTGATAGAAGCTTAAATATCAAGTAATACTAGATTATTATGTTGGAAACAAACAAACAAAAAAGACAATTGTGGAGACAGGTATCGTAAAGAAAGAAAATACCGAGGACAACTTAAAAAGCTCAGTACATCACAACTGCTATTGTTGTTTGATGCTGTTGAGTCAATTTTTGACTCAGCAACCCTGTGTGACAGAATAGAAATGCCCCATAGAGTCTTCTAGGCTATAATCTCTATAGCAACAGATTTCCAGGTGGTTCTCCTACCTGGAGGCTGGGTGGATTCAAACTGCCAAACTTTTGATTGGCAGCTAAGAGGCTAACCATTGCACTAATAGCCCTCATTATACAATGATAACCACTATGCAAAATGTGTAGACTTCTGGAAGTATTCTTGAAGGACAGAGATAGCACAGACAGTGAGTTTCTTAGGATGGTGAAATGCCAAGTGTTTTCCCATTCCCTTTTTTTTTTCCTTTACCTTCTATCATATTGTCATATAACTGGATGAGAATATACAGTACAATAATTTGTGTTCATTTTTAACTAAAATTTCAAATAGTTACCTTTCCAAGAATACCTTCATAAGAATATATTTACATTTAGTTTTAAAATTTACATGATGTTGCATTATTGTTACAAGTATATTTGTGGTAAGTTAACAAACTGCATTAATTTGATAGTAGATTTTAGAGATGGGCACAAGTGTTTGTTACCAGATCCAATAGTGTTAGTAGCTGATTACTTGTAAGCACAACTGACTAATGTTTTAGCACACATATACTCATCTATCTACTCAGTCAGAAGCCACGGTTGCCATGCTGTACAGCTGCAGAATCTGCAGGCCCTGCTGCTCCAATGACATATTATTGAATATTTTCATAGTCATTCTTTACCTAAAATGGTCACTAAATTCACTCCATATGTTTTGCTATTGACATCAGAAATCAATGAATAATAATACACAAATAATAAATAAAATAGTCACCACACTTATTTTAACACATGTTAACTTTTAAATTAAAATTTAAACAGATTGTAACAACTCTCTCCCATTATCACCCCTACACCATGCAATTTTGATGGCTCAAAGAAACGCATGTGCAATATAATTTGCACTAAGATTTAGGAGGAGAACAAAAGGGAGAGGCTTTGTTTCCAATCCCAGATAAATAAACCCAAACCAGTGAGCATCCAGATGATTCTGAATCATGGTGACTACATGTGTTTCAGCATAGTATTACCCTTCATAGGTGTGCAAGGGCTGTGGTCTTTCTTAAGTAGATCAGCTCATCTTTCATCGAGGATCTCTGGTTGGATGCAGACTGCTAGCCTTTTCTCAGTCCAACAGTTTGCATCACCCAGGGACTCCCCTATGTAAACACAGTTTGATTGAAACTAAATGATTTAGTTTGACTAATGTGCAAGCAGACACCTCCAGGTTAGAAACCAAACAGCAAAAACAAACCCCACAAAATTTAAGAATTAAGAAGCATAAAACAGCAGTTAAAGTGCTTGGTGGTTTGAACACATCAGCCTCTCAGAGGGAGAAAGATATGGCAGTCTGCTTTGTAGAGATTTATAATGCTGGGAACTCACTAGGGCAGTTTTACTTTGTCTTTTATGGTTGCTATGAGTTAGAATCTTCTGGAGGGCAACTGATTAATTCAGTAGTGAGGCAAGCTGAGGTTTGTGATTCTCAGATGAAATGCTGGATTTTCCTTCTTCAAGGCTTTTGTTTTAAAACACAGCTGGTTCTATCCCAGGCACCTTGTGGGCACGCAGCTGTTGTAGATGGAACTGTGTTCCCCCCAAAAACATTCTGAAAACCTAAATCCTGGAACCTACAAATGTGAGCTTATTTGGAAACAGGATCTTCGCTGAAGTAATTGAGATGCGATTACATGGCAGTAAAGTCGATCGTAATCCAATAAGGTGACCTTACAGAAGAAAGAGCAAAGAAACAGACACACAGGAAGGACATCATGTCACGAGGGAGGCAGAGGCCACAGTCATAGGTCTAGAAGTCAAAGAAGGCCAAGGACCGCCAACAATTGCTGTTAACACCAAAGAAAGGGGTGCAACACATATTTTCCTAGTGTCCTCAGTGAGAGTATGGCCACGCTGACACAGTGATTTTGAATTTATAGCATCCAGAACCGTGAAAGCCCAAATTTCCTCTCTCTGTTTTTTAAAAAATAATGTTTTATTGTGTTTTTGATGTAAGTTTATGCAGCAAATTAGGCTCCCATTTATTTCTACACGTGGCACAGGAAGAGGTTAAGAGCTCACCTCTTCTATTGGGTCACTAAGAATGAAAATTAACTCAATGACAAGGAGTTTCAAAATCCTTTTGCTTGAATGTTAAGTTTACCGTTGCTCCTTGGCAAACTTTCTTTGTTGTTGTTAGGTGCTGTTGAGTGGATTCCAACTTGTAGTGACCTCATATGGCAGAGTAGAACTGCTTCACAATATCGTCTTGGCTGTAATCCTTAGGCAAGCAAATCACCAGGTCTTTTTCCTGTGGAGCTGCTGGCTGGATCTGAACCACCCAGCCTTTCAGTTAGCAGCCAAAAGCTTAACTGTGGCACCACCAAGTTGCCTACTCCGAGCTGGAAAGTTTCCATTTATTCTGATAAACTTATTTGCTGAATACATGATTTGCAAGCTTAACTTTCCTGAGTGGAGTATATTTGTCTGCTTGTGCCCATACATATGTAAATATACATTTGACATCACTGAGCATTGTACAGTGGGCCAGATATTGCACAAAGCGGTAAGTGATTTTCATACATCGACTTAATCCTCACAACTAGAAGTGGTGGTATATTTATTCTAATTCACAAATGTATTAACTGAAACTTCGCCAGCTATAGAGCTGGGATTCCAGCCCAGCTCTGGAATCCTTAGTCCAGGCTCCGAACCTTCAAGGCACATTCCCCCAGCCGTTCCATGTATTATCCTGATGAACAGTCTCGCTATGCCTTTCACGCTATTCAAGCCTATATTTTGTCGAAAATATTTATCTTATTCATAATTCTGCCCTGCTAAAGTTATCTATCAAAGTTTAGCTCATTGTCCCAAGCAAATATTGACATAAATTTAGCATATTTAAAACCCCAGTGACTTCTGGAGCCCTCAAGCATTAGTTGGATTAGGGGTTTACTGGACACCGGTGGACTTTGTGGAAGGTTTGTTTCTTTCCCTAGCCACCCTTCCTTCCTCCTCTTTCTCACTTCATCCAAAATTCTGTGGAAGTCCACAGGGCACAGAGCTCAGAATGTATTATCTGGTTATCAGTTTTTAATTTTCCTTGGAAACTCTAAAACACTCCTGCAGACTCTGGGTTCATCCCGGCTTGTTACCCTTCTTGCCTTTGGCACCACGCTCCTCTGGGCCCAGGCCAGCTCCCGGCAAGAATTTTCCTTTTGTTTCTCAAGCACACATTAGCAGGTACTTTGAAGTGTTGATTAGCAACCTCCTCTGTCTGCTTGCTTTGCCTGGTTTACAAGCTGTAGGTCACAGCAGGGTAAGAGGAGGACATGACCAAAAAAAAAAAAAACCCAAACCAAACCACAGCAACCAGACACACACGCAAAGATCTCTAGCTCTTTGAAATGACAATAGTTTCCTAAATATCAACATTAACTAAATTTTTTTTTATATTTATATAACTGAATGCAGGAGAAAATATATTTTAAAGCAAAACTGACTGTAAGCTTTTCTGCCTTCTAAGGGGTCCTACAGAAAAACCCCAAACCACTGTCACTGAGTGAATGCTGGCTCACAGTGACCCCATAGGACAGAGTAGAGCTGCTCCATAGAGTTTCCAAGGGGCATCTGGTAGATTTGAACTGCAGACCTTTTGTTTAGCAGCTGTAGCTCTTAACCACTATACCAACAGGGTTTCCTCTAAGGGGGCAGGGGTAGTCTTATCCACATTATTCTGAAAGTAAGTCTCTAGGTGACTCTCTTCTTCTTGTAGACACTGATGAGGAAAAGAGAAACAGGGCACCCTAATGAACTTTGTGTTTAGTGAAGGAGCTGAGCTTGCAGGGAGTGGAGGGCTGGAGCAGAGCTTGGAAGAAGCTTGAGGAGCTGACTCCGGCAGGAAGCAATAAGATGATGTCATTTGTAAAAGCGAACACTGAGCCTTGCGGGGAGGTGTTGCTGGCTGAATGGGTTATCTCTGTTTCCCACAATTTTAGGAAAATTTGTTGATGGTTTCTTTTTCTTTTTTAAAGTTTCATTTCACTTAGTTTATTTGCTATTTTGTGGCAATCAAGGGAAGGAGATACGTCACACCTAAGTGAGACACAGTACAGACAGCAGGGACATTCTGTGAAGGATGGTGAGATAATCTGTAAAATTAACTAATTTAGGAGCAGGAAAATCCCCCAAAACCAAACCCATTGCCACTGAGTTTAAGATCTAAGATGAGTAGGCATATGTAGAGGAAACCCTGGTGTAGTGGTGAAATGCTGTATCTGCTAACCAAAATCTGGCAGTTTGAATCTGCCAGGTGCTCCTTGGAAACTCTATGGGCAGTTCTACTTGACCCTATAGGGTCACTGGGAGTTGGAGTCGACTTGACAGGAGTGCCCCTGGTTTATGAATACACAGAAGCCCTCGGCTCCTGAAAATGGTTACCATGCTCGGCTGCTAACCGAAAGGCTGGAGGTCCGCTTTTACCCAGAGGTGTCTTGGAAGAAAGTCCTGACAATCTGCTGCTAAAAAATTAGCCTTTGAAGACCATGGAGCACAGTTCCACTCTGACTTACACACGGTTACCATGAGTTGGAATTGACTTGATGGCAATTAGTATGAAAATTAAGTTGTTTTCGCCTTAGCCAGAATTTACACAAGACTGGAAGGAACGTGAACCCTTCAGTATGCATGGTGTGGTGTCTGAATGAATTTCATTTACATCTCAGTGGATGGGGTGTCTCAGCTGCTGTCCAGCGGTATTAACTCCTCTGGCTTTCCATAGGTTGTTGGGCCTTCCTCACAGAATAGTGGCTGGGATTTAAGATGATGCATCCTAGAGCAGTGGAGAAGACTCAGGCAAAAGTGCTCTGAATTTTAATGATTTAGATTTGAATGTATATAGTTTCACTTCTGCAGTGCTCTACTGGCCTGTTCAGTTGATGCACAGAGGACATGGATTCACTTCTTGGTAGGGGAATGGAAAGTCTAGTAGAGTGGGTAAGTTAAGATACATTGTTGATGGCATCTTTGAAAAACTAATTCTGCCACACTCACTATAGGAGAATGGAGGGTGGCCCTCCATGTTCTATCCCCAGTTGCTTTGAATGTGAACTTATTTGGAAAAAAGATCTTTGCAAATATAATTAAGTTATAGATCTTAGGTGAGAACTTCCTGATTATCTCTTAATTCAATGACAAGACAACAAAGAGAGATCATAGACAGGAGCTCTTACAAACACGGAGGTTAAGTTTGAAGTGATGCCTTTACAAATGAAGGATTGCCTGGTGTCACCAGGCAAAGAATACTGGAGGCAAAGAATACTGGAACCTTCAGAGGGGCCTTGCTGACACCTTGATTTTTTTTTTTAATCATCTTTCGAGTGAAAGTTTATAGCTCAAGTCAGTTTCCTATACAAAAATGTACACACATTTTGTTACATGACCCTATCTCGTCTCCCCAGACTGGAGCAGCACACTTCTCTCTACCTTCCTGTGTCTGTTCAGCCAGCTCCTATCCCTCTCTGCTTCCTCATCTCACCTCCAGATGGAGCTGCCCAGTCAGTCTTTTGAATCTATTTAAGCCAAGAAGCACCCTATTCTCCAGTATCATTTTATGATACCTTGATTTTTTATATCTTGCCTCCAAAATGGTTTGCGAATAAATTTCTGTCATTTGAAGCCACCAATAAATAGACAAATCATGTGAAACCATAGCACCTTGGGTGTTATCTCCCCAAGTGATTTCTGGGAGCCCTACAGAGATATTCCATGTGCTTCAAAGTGAGCGTTGCACTTAGCATCTGATACAAGCAGTTTGGAGGAGTCCTGGCAGCACCATGGTTAAGTAAGTGGCTGGCTGCTAACCATGAGGTTGGTTGTTTGAATACATCAGCTACTCTGCAGGAGAAAGTCTGCTTTTGTCAAGATTTACAGCCTCAGAAACCTGCAGGGCGGTACTACTCTGTCCTATGGGGTCGCTATGAATCAGAATTGAGTGAATGAGTTTTATGGAGTCATGCAGTTTTATTCTCTTTCAAGTACTGTTGCTGGGTACAGGTGTGTCTTCTGGATGATAGAAGGTTTATTGTTATTCCTGCTGTACGGGAACTCTTAAGGAGCCAAATGCGTATATACCAAGTCCTAACCAGAAAGGAATGGCAGCTCTCCTCTCTGTTTTTTGTGTTATACTGTTAAGGAATACCTAAATAAGGTGGGCTATGACACCACATCTCACATGCTTTGGACACTTTATCAAAAGAGATCAGTCCCTGGTTGGTAAAGTAGAGGGTCGCTGAAAAATAGGAAGACATTTAATGACACGGATTGACACAGTGGCTGCAACAACAAGCTCAAGATTAACAACCGTTTTGAGGACGGCTCAGTGTTAGGCAGTGTTTCATTCTGCTATACAAAGGGTCACAACGAGTCAGAACCGATTCCCTGGTACCTAACAGCAATTACAACATGATGCCACACTGTTGTAAAGAGCTTTTGTTTAAATGGTGTATTCACTTTTTCTTATTAGCATTTCAGTTGTTTCTCTTTCATGCTTAGGTGCAAATCCATGAAGGTCTGCTCAGAATACAGTCTGAGGCACAGAAACCACGTAACCTTCAAAACTGCCACTCTCCACTTGACTGCTAAAGCTGCATCTGCAGATCAACTTATTTTCGTTTTCTTTAGGATGTGATTTCTTTACGGAGCTCCTCAGTCCGTTAAATGAATGGATCAAAAGCTAATTGACATCTGAAGTATACATACTAGACTCTAACTTACAATAAACAGAATTGAGAAGGAGATAACCTTTGGAAATTTTAACTACTGAAGGTACAGGATTACACACAGTCTTAGTTGATAGCAATTACAGCGATTAAGATCACCCCTGTCTTTTTGTCACTATGTCTTTATTTCTGAGCTTTTTAGCTGCAAGATCAAGCTTGGCTTAATAATACATAAGGTAGGTAAATAATACATAATAATAATACATACTTAATAATACATGCTTAATACATAAGGTAGCTAAAAATTCTGCATCTTGATCCTTTAGATAGCAGTTCAAGTCACTTACATATGGAGGTCTGTCGTGGATGGGATTATGTTCTCCCAACAATACATGTACCCATGTGGCTGAGCCATGATTCCCAGTATCTTGTGACTGTCCTCCATTTTGTGGTTTTCTTATGCTGTATGTTAAAGAATTAGGGTGGGACTGTAAATCCCTTTATAAGATCACCTCCCTCCTCCACTGTAAAGAGCCTTTCCCTGGAGTGTGGCCTGCCCCACCCTTAATCCTTTCAGCCTACTAGAGGTAAAAGGAAAGGGAAGCAGGCTGAGAATTAGGAACTTCACACCATCAAGCAAGCAGCACCAGGAGAAGAGCGTGTCCTTTAGACCAGAGGTTCCTGTGCCAAGATGCTCCCTGGACAAAGACTGACGCAATACCAGACTTTCCTGCAGAGCTGACAAGGGGGAAAGCCTTCCCCTGGAGCAGACACCCTGAATATGGACTTGTAGCCTACCAGACTGTGTAAGAATAAAACTTCCTTTGTTAAAGCTGCCTGCTCTGTGGTATTTCTGCCAGAGCAGCCCTAGCTGACTAAAACAAGGTGTCACTATTTATAATCTCCTCGTCTGGGCTTTTCACTTTCAAACAACGGACTACAAATTTTAGGCCACAATTCCAAATGGCTTCAACCTCCTAGCTTTAGGAGAATATGACTGCTGGAGGGTTCCTCTTGATTCTAGACAATGCTGTCCAATGGAATTTTCTGTGATGTTGGAAATGTCTCTGTATCTGCATTGTCCAATGTGGTAGCCACTAACCATATGTAGCTATTTAGCATTTGGAATGTGACTAGCACAGCTGAGAAACTAGATTCTTAATTTCATTTAAATGTAATGGTAAATAAATTCAAATCGCCACATGTGGTTAGTAGCTATTTTATTGGACAGGGCGACTCTAAATGGTGGAACCCTGGTGTAACTTCTGTGTCCTCCGTTTCTGAAAGCTTCCTTACAGTCTAAGAATGAGGTCTGGAGGCATTAAAGTCCCAGTGGTATCTGGTAGCATGTGAGCCCTTTCTTTGCAGGTAGAGTTCTCACTGAGCCACGGCCAAGTGGACTCTGATTTTCCCCACTGTATTGGTTTCCCAAGGCTGCTGTACAAAACAGGACAAACTGAGTGGCTTAAACAACAAAAATGTATTCCTTTACAGTCCTGGTGGCCGTGGCAGGGCCCCAGGCATCCTGTGTCTTGTGTCAGCATAATTTCTGTCACTGCCTCCATCCTACCAGGGCTGGTTTCCCTCTGTGTCTTTCTCTGCCCCTTCTCCTCCGGTCACAGTGGATCAGAGCTCACTCTGCTTCAGTGGGACCTCATTGTAACTAACTACATCCACAAAGATGTTATTTCTAAATAACATCACATGCATAGGTACTGAAGATTAGGACTTGAATGTATCTCTGTCAGTGGACACCAATTAATCTATAACGACCCCAGTATGATTTCATTTTATGAGGCTAGACTTATTCACTGTCATGGATTGAATTATGTTTTCCCCCAAATGTGCCTATCAAGTTGGGTAGGTCATGATTCCTAATGTTGTATGATTGTCTACCGTTTGGTCATCTGATGTGATTTCCCTATATGTTGTAAATCCTATCACTACACCGTAATGAAATGAATTAGGGGCAGCTATATTGATGAGGTCTGTAGAATTAAATACTGTCTGAAGCCAATCTCTTCTGAAATATAAAACAAAGAAGGGAACCAAGAGACTCGGGGATCTCATAACTGCAAAAGCAGTGTCGGGAACAGGCAATATCCTTTAGACTCAAGGTTCTTATGCTGAGATACTCCTAGACCAGGGGAAGAATAAGGCATTGCTAGGACGCTGCTCCAGAACCAACAGTGAGAGAAAGCCTACCCTTGGAGCTGGTGTACTGAATTTGGACTGCAAGATAATAGTCTTCTCTTTGTTAAAGCCATCTTCTTGTGGTATTTCTGTTACAGCAGCACTGAATGACCAAGACATCGACTAAAAATACAGCTACACCAATTATCTCCTCATAGATCTCATGGCTGCTTTTACTGCAGAGAACTCCTTGATCCCTTTCATAAGCCCCCCTAGATCTAATCTTGACATTGGTGAAGTTGACTATGGGCCCACAGTGCCTTCTTCCAATTTTCCAATATGATGAATAGCTTAGCACACCTCAACAGAAGAGTTCTTTTGGACTAAAAACAGAGACAAGTTTTTCTTTGAGGTAAATTATAACTAGCAGTAAGTCTGCTAGTGCTACAACAATATCATGTTTAAAAAAATCTCTCTAAAACTCAGTGGCCAATTAAACACACACGTGTAGGTTGACTGGATTTGGCTGATCTAGGCTGAGTACAGCTGAGCTTGGCTGGAGGTCACAGGGTAGGCTCACAAAGAACATGTGCTTGTAAAGATGTCAGAAGTTCAAAAGAACAAGCCCAATCTTACTAGCACATTTCAAGTCTTTGCTTGTGACACGTTAGGTAACATCTCATTGGCCAAAGAGTCACAGAGTGACTGTGTCAGAGACAGGGTGCAGTGGTATACTTTTTTCATGATGATACCACAGCAAAGGTGTGGATATAGAACACTGGTGTAACTGTTTGCCATTGAGTTGATTCTGACTCATAGTGACCCTATAAAACAGAGAAGAGTGGTCCCACAGAGTTTATAAAGAGCACCTGTGTGGATTCAAATTGTCTAGCCTTTAGCTAGCACCTGTCGCTCTTAACAATTGTGCTATCAGGGTCGCCAAAGTGAAGATACAAGACCTTTAATTCAATCGACCACACTGCACTGGTTACAGTCTGTCTGTCTCTCTCAAACGCACAAACAGTAAATTCTGGTGATAATTATCAAATCAACCAACTCCACACTTACTATCTTGCTGTCTGAAATTTCACTTTATGACAAGTGTAAAAATACACTATCTGACAATAAGGAGGCACTGGGCATGCCAACAACAGCTGCAAAGCCTCCCCTTGCTCAGCGAGGGCCTCCCACTGCCTTCTAGAAGTCAGGCAGTGCCGTCCTGCCCTCTGTTCCCTTCTGCACTTGGGGGGTGGGCAGGGCACCACCGCTGCTGCAAGGGCCAGCCTCTTCCTAGGAACTAAGCCAGCAGGCACCTGTTCTGCCCTGGGATCCCAGCTCCGGTGTGGGCTGAGGCCCTGCGGCTCTAAACTGCTGTGGAGTGGGAAGCAAGGAAAGAAAGGCATTGGAAAGGATGTTTGGAAAAAAAATGCATGTGAGCTTAACAACATTCCAAAGTTATCCGATCTGGGCCTGAAGCCTCCGTCTCAGTGGGGTCTGTAGCAAGGCCAGGCTCCCAGTGCTCTCGCAGGAAGCCATGAGTCTCAGGACTTCCCAGGCCTGGGACACAGAACAAACTCCAGCATCCTGCAGACAAGGAAGAAGGTGAAGTGGTGGCTCCTCAGTCACATGGCCTGGCTTTGCCCAACTTTTTCTTCTCCAAGCCTCCTTGTGGACTTGTTAGAGTGATAATCCCACCAGGAGGTCTTATTGTCAGGTGCTGTCCAGCTGGTTCTGACTCACAGCAATTGTATGTACAATAGAACAGAACCCTGCCCGGTTGTGTGGCACGCCCACAATCGTTATGCTTGAGCTCACGGTGGTAGCCTCTGCGTCAAGCCATTTGTTGAGGGCGTTCCTCTTTCTTGCTGACTCCACTCTACTAAGCCTGATGTCCTTCTGTAGTCATGGATCCCTCCTGACAACATGTTCAAAGTATGTAAGGCATAGTCTCACCACTCCAGTTGTACTTCTTCCAAAACAGATTCGTTTGTTCTTTTGGCAGTCCATGGTACATTCAACATTCTTCTCCAACACCACAATTCAGAGGCATCAATTCTTCCATCTTCTTTGCTAACTGTCCAGCTTCTGCATGCATATGGTATGAGTGAAAATACCATGACTTGGGTCAGGCACACCTTACTCTTTAAGATGGCATCTTTACTTTTGAATACTTTAAAGAGGTCCTTTACAATAGATTTCCCCAGTGGAATGCATCTTTGGATTTCTTGACTGCTGTTTCCGTGGGAATTGATTGTAGACCCAAGTAAGATGAAATCCTTGACAACCTCAATCCCTTCTCTATTTATCATGATATTGTTTACTGGTCCAGTTGTGAGGATTTTTGTTTTCTTGATGTTGAGGTGTAATCTATACTGAAAGAATAATCCACCCATCAGTATGTGTATCAATTCCTTCACTTTCAGCAAGTAAGACTGTATCATTTTCATAACACAGGTTGTTAACGAGTCTTCCTTTAATTCTGATGCCTCATTTTTCTTCATATAGTCCAGTTTCTCAGATTATTTGTTCAGCATACAGATTGAATAGGTATGGTGAGCTAATACAACCCCAACATACACCTTTCCTCACTTTAAATCATGCAATGTCCCCTTGTCCTGTTAGAAAGCTGCGTATTGATGTATAGATTCTTCATGAGCACAATCCAGTGTTCTGGAATTCCCATTCTCTGCACTGTTATCCATACTTTCTTATTATCCACACAATCGAATGCCTTTGCATAGTCAATAAAACACAAGGAAACAGCTTTCTGATAGTCTCTGCTTTCAGCCGAGATCCACCTGACATCAGTAATGATATCCCTGGTTCCACATCCTCTTATGAATCCAGAAGTTCCCTGTTAATATACTGCTGCAGCTGCTTTTGAATGACCTCTAGCAAAATTTTACTTGTGTGTGATGACATTGTTCAATAATACCTGCACTTGGCTGCATCACCTTTCTTTGAAATAGGCATAAACACGGGTCTCTTCCAGTTGGTTGGCTAGGTGGCTGTCCTCCACACTTCTTGGCACAGACGAATGAGCATTTCCAGCACTGCATCCATTAGTTGAAACTTCTCAGTTGATATTTCATCAATTCCTGGAGCCTCATCTCTCACCAATACCTTCAATGTAGATTTGCCTTCTTCCTTCAGTACCTTCAGTTCCTGGTTGTATGCTGCCTCTTGAAATACACTTGATGGCCACTGGTACTTGTATTCCTAAGCATGTGAAAACTTTGTTTACCCTTGTTTGTTATTTTTTCCCTTGGGCACCTTTTATTTTTCTAGGTCAGATTTTTTTGGGGGGCCAACTTATGCTTTTTAATCAGTTATTGCATGTTCTAAGGAATGTGACAGAAGACTTAATCTTAATTCATCACTTTTTCTTAAAACCTTTAATGCCCCATTACTTAAAAACCTACAAACTAATGTAGGATCAGTCTTTCTGGAACAATCCCACTTGGAGCTCTATATTATCTATGTAAAGTATTTCTAGATGAGTCACATGAGAAACATTTTAGAAGTCATATGTTTAATATTATTGATAAGTTTTCTAAAAAGTAGATCAAATAATTACATACCTAAATAATTCATATACATAGTAATGCTATTTATATATATAAGTATTTGTGTTTATGTGTGCTTAGAAAAGACATCAGGAAAGCCATGTCACTATGGAGAGTGACAATGATGCTCTTTTTACTTTATGCTTTACACACCATCATATAGTTTAAGTATTATTCCATAGGCAAGACTTATATTTATGACCAAAAATATGTTGAAAATAAAACCCATATCTTTATATTTCAACTATTCTGACAGGGCATCACCAGTAGCAAGCTACAAAGAAACTTCATGTTTCCATGATATACCAATTTCTGTTCTGAATTCCTTTTTCAGAGGAGGAGAGGAAAAGCTGTGGGTCCTTTAAGGGTTCAACTAGTCTTTGGGGGTTCAGAAAGTATTTTCTATTTTGTATTGCTCTTGTTCCAATTTCAATTTTTCCTGAGTCTCTTGGTTTCTAAATATCTCTTACTCTAAAACTGTCTGTTCTTGGATTCAGTTCTAAGCACTCCAGATTTAGCTCAGCTTCCCATAAAGGGAAGTCACTTAGAGGAAAAATGACCAAGACTTTCTGTGTTCTTCTGAGAGCTCCATGGCCTCTGTAGCATCATTTTGTATCATCTTAAAATTACTTGTAGCCAGGCAGCAGATGTCATCAATTCTAACAGTAAAAGCTTCTTTTTGCACTGCTCAAACATCCTGTCCTTATCTTCAAATAGTCTTAATTTCTTCAATATCAATTCTGGAACAAAAAAAGTATATACATATAACAAGTTTTTCAGGACTATGCTCCTCCTGGGTCACTTTAACATGTGTCAGGGTTTCATAAATCAAATTCATGACCATTTGTGGAAGTCTGTCACCGTCTTTCTGGTCACTTGCCACACTCTGGGCATTTCATGGGGAGGAGACTGGGCAGTGGTAAAGCAAACTCCTTGATTACTCAGTTTAAATCTGGCTCTATCAATTACTATGCTACATACTTTTTTTTAAAAAAAATATGATTGAAAGAAAATGTACATTCCCATATAAATTTACATGCCCACCTATATGCAAGTTCCACTGCTCTTCCTGCCCGGTGGCAGCACACTCTTCCTCTCTGCTTCATGCATGTCCTATCCTCCCAACAGTCTCCTATCCCCTCCTCTCCACCCACTCCCCTTCCTCCAGTCAGAGATCAGCAGGATGACATCCTATAGATGCACAGAACCATAAAGTGCCCACAAGATATAGTCCAATCCATTGCTATCTGAAGAGTTGAACTTCTTTATGATTTATTGATAGGGGCTGCATAAGGGCCAGGGGCCACACTCCCAGGGGAACCCCAAAGCCCCTGGACCATCAACTGTGATCTTTTAGTGCAGATCTCAGGGTGCACCCCTATTTATTTTTATGTTGCCAGTGAGACTCAATTTTGTGAGCTCCATCATGGCTATTACTGGTGGTAGCTGGGCATCATCTGATTCTTCTGGTCACGAATCAACGTAGACATCCACTCAAGTTGGTCTCTCTGTCTTCTGGGTTCTCTTTCCCCCATGTCGTTTTGGTCCTCGGTGATCATCCATTCTTGCTGAGTTGGGCCCAGTTGCTGTACTCTCAGATGGCAGCTTGGCATATGCTGTATACTTTTACGGAAAACTTTGAGGCATAGTGGTTAAGTGCTACATCTGCTAACCAAAAGGTCAGCAGTTCAGATCTACCAGTCACTCCTTGGAAACTCTATGGAGCAGTACTACTCTGTCCTATAGGATTGCTGTGAGTCAGAATTCAATTGACAGCAGTGGGTTTATTTTTTGGTTTTTGGTTTTATACCTTTATTAAGTTATTAAAACCTTATTGAGTCTCAATTACTTTTCTTCTGAAAAATGTGCACACAGATAAAAGCTACGTTGTAGAGTTCTATGAAGATTAAACAAGGGAGTTTGTCAACTCAGTAGCAACTTGCAGTGGTGGTGGTGGTAGTTTGAAAGCATCTAAGACAGTGTCTGACTCCTAGGGTCATATAGGTCACCCACTAAACCTTAGTCTTCGTAACAGTTCTCCATTTGTTAGCTGTGCCCTGCCTTTCTGAAGAGGCAGCTCAGTAGGTAGCTCAGAAGAAGAATTCTCGCCTCCCATGCAGGAAACCTGGGTTATTTTCACAGCCAGTGCACCGTATGTACAGCCATCCCATCTGTCTGTGGTGGGGTGCATTCCACTATGAAGCTGAAGGGGTTTCAGCCGAGCTTTCAGACTAAGACAAACTAACAAGAAAAGGCTGGACATCTCCTTCTAAAACTCAGCCCACGAAAACACGATAGATCAGGAAAGGACATTGGTTGATCTGCTTCAATTGTGGGGACAGCGCAGGTCGTTGTGTGTGGGATTCCCATGAGTCAGAGCCTACTAGATAGTAGCTAAAAACAACAAATTCAGCATTTTACTTTATGAGAAAACCATGAGTGACTGTGATCAAAACTAGATACGCATGTGTAATTTACATGAGAAATTCACATTCACAGTGTCATGGATTGAAACATGTCCCTCCTCCCCAGAATGTGTGTAGCCATTTGGCTGGGCCATGAGTCCTGGTATTGTGTGATGTTCCCACATGTTGTAAACCCTGCCTCTATGTAATGTTAGTGAGAAAGGACAGGCGACTGTTATTTTGGTGGGGCAGGACTAACCGTATAAGATTGCATTGTGCCTTGATACCATCTCTTGAGATATAAAGGAAAGGGAAGCTAGCAGAGAGATTTAGGGACCTCACATCATCAGCAAAGAAGCAGTGCCAGGAGAAGAACATGTTCTTTGGAAACGACTCGAGGTCCCTGCAACTCAGAAGTAGCCAGTCCAAGGAAACATTGACAACAAAGACCTTCTTCCACAGCCAGCAGACAAAGCCTTCTCCTAGAGCTGATGCCTTAAATTTGGACTTGTAGCCTACTGGACTATGATGGAAAAACAGTTTTCTGTTACCTTTGTTATGGCACCACTAGATGACTAAGACACATGGTATGCTTAAAATTAAAATTTAAGTGGAGCAAACTTGAGCACTCATCTAATTTATGTATCTTTTGTAGCTTTTCTTTTGTCATTACAGAATATGTATGTTATTTAGAAGAGGAGGGAAAAGAATCCCTTGTTTTTAACATGAAAATCACTTTAAAAGTTTGAATTAGAAGCCTATAAATCATGTAACATTGTCTCAATTTTATTATAATGCACTTCAGGGAATGAGTTTGGTTTTCTGAAATATTTCAATAGGAATGGCTTCATTATTCACTTTCCACGGTTCTACCTATATTGAATTACACATCATCACATAATACTACTGGATTTTATTTTCATATTATATTTTATCCCTCTGAAATCAATATCTGGAACATTTAATTCCTATAAATGGGAATTTGCTTATTAAAATGCATAGAATATAAAACAAACCAATAACTATTTCATCTATATTGTGCAATACCTTCCTCTGCCCTTCAAAATATATGCACATTATTTTAATCACATTCTCTCAGAAATTGAAGATGGAAGACTATTGCTTCACTGAGTAGAACACGTCTCTGAAAAAATAATATAGCACAGAAATAATACAGAATATTTGGCACATACAAGAATGGATCTGACTTAGACTCAGCTATATGAAATCCTTTATCTTCAGCCCTGGTATCTTTTCACAGAATTTCTGGTGAGTGACGAAGGGAGATTCGGGACTTTTGGTCTGCTGGGGTAGTATGTGAGGTAAGAGTCTGTCAAGAAGCCACTAACAGAGAATTTCTGGAAGAGAGACAACTGTACCATATAGAGTTCCTTTGTGTTTAGGACAAGGAATTGCAGATCTTAGTACTAAGAGTGCATACTGTTTATTCTGCAAGGGATGCCAACAACCTCAACTCCTTTAAAATCAAGTCATAGTTCAGGCTGGTAGCTGACATGCCATATTTTAGTGGGCATAACTGGAAAAGGATGAGAAATTATCAAAGGTGTTAACACGTCCAAGTGCCTTGCAGTAGTAAAGCACCAACGCTCTCACAAAGGGCTTGAGAGAGGCTTTATGTAACGTGTTGATGCCTGCCAAAGGAGCACCTGGCCACAGAATGCCTGGCTGGAAAAGCGGATGCCAAGTTTGAAAGCCTATCTGCACTTAAAACAAGGAAAAAGACAGCCTTGCATACTACACGTATTTACAATTATAAAAAAAAAACATAGGTCTGTATTACAATTAGTTAATTTTCAGTTGAGGACATCTGCTTGAGTGAAAACAATGAAACATGAAAAAGTCAACCTCTTAGAAGTTTATTTCAGTTTGACAATCCTTAGGGAAAAAAATCAGGTTCACAGCATAACTCATTTTTAATGCAACGAAATCCAGCATTCATTACTCTGCAGATGCGCTTAGAAAGGAAACTTTATGATCACCACAGGCATCTTTATAGGAAGCTGCTAATTCTCTTCAGCAAAATGTTGACGGCTCTGGCCGCTCTAAGCATCGGTAGCTGTGGTCTCCTTGCCCACAGACTGCTGTACTGGAAACCTTCAGTTTGTCATCTCACCATGCGCAGCACCAAGGTCATTCCGGAGGAACCCCTTCCCATCCACCATCTGGTGGCCAAAGCCCTCCTTCTACCCATTGCTGTCGATTCTGACTCACAGGAACCCTGTAGGGCACAGAAGAACTGCCCCATTGAATTTCCAAGGAGTGCTTGGTGGGTGTGAGCTGCTGACCTTTTGGTTAGTAGCTGTAGCACTTAACCACTAGGCTATCAGGTTTCCCTCCCTTCTCCCAGTGGTCTAGGATTTGCCACTGTCAGCCCTCACGGGTCCACATCCTGGTAGAAGCCATTACACTGATTGGGATCTTGCCTAGCTATGTGAACCCCAGCCCCAGTAACTTGGACCCTGAAGGTGTTTGGACGAGTCTAGGAAGCTTCTGTGGCTTTGCCTTGGTGAAACCATGCTGATTCCTCCCTAGACTGTGGGCTGTCTCTTCTTTCACAGAAGTTGAACACTTCCTGAATGGTGATTCCCTGCCTCCAGGTGTGCGTCTCTCATTTGTAAAACCAAGAAAACAATAGCACTTGTCTTATAAGGCTATTAGGAATATTAAATTTATGTAAGTTGATCCATATAGATAGGGAACTTTCAAGAAATTATTTTTATGAAGGTACGTGACAGGATCTTGGTTCTGAGAAAAGATTATCTGTTGAATCACAGCCCTATGACCTGGGTGACTACAAATGACACATTTTCTCCGAGACAGCTGCTGCTTGACCCCTTTCTACCTCTATCTCTACTCTTCCACTGTGTCCCTAGCATAGAAGTGCCAACCTGGACTCAGATTTGATTGCTGATTTAGCCTGTGGGCCACTGTCCATTAAGGCAGCCCTGAAACCTGACGGGGATAACCTCACCCTCACTCCACTGCGTTCCTTCATCAGCTTACTGTTCTTTTACTTTGTGATTCTGTGCGGAGATTCATTGTTGTGGCTGCAACAAAGGGCTCAAAGAGCAGCACTGAGTGTGACCATGGTGCAGGACTGGGCAGTGGCTTGCTCTGTTATCCATAGGGTAGCTATGAATTGGAAATGACAATGATGGCACCTAACAGTAACTGTGATTCCAAAGTTCTTGGGTGGTGCAAAAGCTCAAGCACTCAGTAGCTAAGTGAAAGGTTGGTGATTTGAGCCTCCCAGAAAGGAGTCTATGGAAGAAAGGCATAGAGTTCTACTTATGAAAATTTCAGCTGGAGCAGTGATACTCTGATACACACGGGACTGCCATGAGTAGGAATCAACTTGATGGTAACTGGTTTTAGTGAGATTCCAGCATACCTTTTGTACCAATGTAGGCTGTGCTAAGAGACACCTGTTTCACCAGTTGACTCTCTATGTGTCTCTTTGAATAGAATTTTAGGATCCAGCTAAATTTTAGAAACTCACGCTTTTTTTTCTAGGCATATTGGCTCCCAAGATATCTCTCTGTTGCGGGTAGCAATAAAGATTCACTTTTCTTTTTGAAAGAAGAGGAGTTATTCTATTCTAGTTTATTCTGTAACAGTGAAAAGCATAATACCAAGGAGCAGTGTGTTTGGAGGGCAGTGGAGGATACTCAGCACATTTACTGAGTGGGGCTTCAGGAACACCTCTTTAAGCAGGACCACACTTTGTCCAGAGCAGCCACTACCCTGGAGTGCAGCTAATCATCATCAGTCCAAGTGTGGAGCTTGGGTGCTAGGATGCAAGGGGTTGCTTCTTCACATTTTAACAACCAATCCATTGTACAACTGGCTCTCCCTGCTGACTGACTCCTTATTCACTTATCTCAACTAATCCTCCTCCAATTATCGTATTTAAACTTTCAAATGGATATATACTTGTTATAACCATTTGGTTTCATAATGTTCTTATTTCCATGTAACATGTTCAGTTTGACTTAATCCAGGGCAATTTTTCAGTTTTTTTTGGAATCTACCACAACTGTATCACTCAATCAAGGCATTATCTGTTAGGACAGTAATACACGAATAACAACAACAGCAGTAACAGTGACTCAATATTATTTAAGCTCTTCCTATATACAACGAACAGTGTCAGATAATTTACATGCATTACCTCATTTAATCCTCACAATAACACAGTGTGTTAGGAATCACTGTTTGTTTTAGATTCTAAAACAGAGGCCCAAAGCTACTAAGTGGCTTCCCCAGGATCATACATACTAACTCGATTAAACTCATATTAAGTAAATCAAAGGTCATCGTTACTAAGATGGGGATGTCCTCTCAAAAGAGTTAATACCTATAAACACCTGCTTTACAATACTGCTCTTACTTATGTGCCCAATTACATCCAGATGGCCACATGTTTCTCAGTGTAATACGGAAAAATTACACCATGGATGACATTCTTGCCTCTTGCTCCCAGCCCGAGGTTGCTTTACATTAACCATGATTATGAAATCTTTCAACCAATTATTATACATATTATTAGGCAAAGCGAGGAAATTTTATAAAATAAAAACATGACATGTTCTCTGTTCTTAATTACAGAGATAGCAACATTGGGAATAAGGACAAATATGTTGACAGCATGGAACTGATTGTTAACTATGTGAAACTGTTAATAAGCACAAGGGATTGTTTGAAGGTTGAGGCAGTGGGAAGTAGTCCAATGTAATCACCACAGTTACCATCATTTATTGACCTCCTACTACATGTCAGATGCTGTGTTGGTATTCTATCTGCACTCTTCCCCTCCACAACCCTTTTTCCAATAAGACTCAGAGGGGTTTAGTCATGTGCATAAGGTCACACAACTAAATAAGAGGCAGAACTTAGATTTGAACTCTGCTCTGTCAACTTTAGAAATATAAGCTTGGCTTTGAAATATGATAAATTTAAATAAAAGTGTGGCAGAGACAAATTTGTATTCCCAGCATCCATTCTCTCCTTCCTCTTTTAGTGAAGTATCCCCATTTTATACTTGAGCACATGGGCACCAAGGTGAAAACAATTCCTGCCAGGTTTTCTTGTGGCCAGATGTGGCTATGTGCCTGCTTTCTAGCTAGTGGAGCATAAAGTGAGGGATCTGTGCTGCTTCTTAAAGAAGGAGCATCACTTGCTTTGCATCCCTTTCCAGTGGCTGGAGTGGGGACATGCTGGTGGAAGCCGTAGCAACCTCTTACATGATGAGAAGAAAGCTGTGTTGACAATGGTATAAAGAAGTGAAGTAACCAAAACCATGAGGCTGCAATATCAGCCTGGAAATGACTATGCTTTGACTCTTATATGTCCTGTGAATACAGTGACTTGCTTTCACCAATATAATGTAGTGGAAATGACATTCTTGGAGTTTTAGGTCTAGACCTTCTGGAGGTCTTCAACTGCCGTTGTTGTACCATCATGTAATAAATATGACACTATAGAAAGGCCCAGCCAATCTACAGCTGTTTTAGTCAATGCTGCTGAAGCTCCAGAATTGTGAGTGACACTATCTGGGCATTACAGTCCCACGCAAGCTCCCAGTGAATTTAGCTTCATAAGAAACTAGCTAACACTACATGGAGCCGCAGAAGTGCACAGCTGACACCAGTTTTCTGATGGTACTGTGAGAAATAACTGATTACTGTTGTTCTAAGTTTCTGTATTTAGAGGATGTGTGTAAAGCAGCAGAGCCCTGGTGCCACACAGTGGTTAAGAGCTTGGCTGCTAACAATAAGGTTGGCAGTTTGAACCTGCGAGCTGCTCCCTGGAAACCCTACCCAGCAGTTTTACTCTTTATGAGGCAGAATCTACTCAGTGACAATGGGCTTTTTTGTTACGCAGCACTAACTAATACAATGAAAGAAGTGGAAATCTGGGAGGGCCTCGAGATGGACCAGCATCATGTGGTGTCACGGAAGCAGAGTGAAGAAAACTCTGTAAAGTAGAGGGCAATGTACGGTGTCCGAAGTAAGGAAATCAGACATACTGACAGGGCAGGAAGCACGAGGTCAACATGTATTCTTAGGAAACCAAATATCATGAGCTGAATAATTTGCTCACAAAAAGAGTATGTCAGGATGCACACAATTTGTTCCAAGGAAGAACGTGTGTAACTGGATCACCTCGTTCCAATTATCTAGGGAATAACCTACCATTTCCTATCCACGTGACTGACCTTTACATTTTAAAGAACTTCTGACTGAAGATGATCTCATCAACCATGAACCCTCTGCCTTTATTTTGTTGTCTATACATATAGACCCCTCTCCCTGCTTGAAGAAAGGAATACTTCATAATGTTTACTTGCTGCCAGCTATAACCGTGCTCCTCCTGAGTAAAATTCTTCTTTCACTCTGAACAGAGTATGACTGTTTCAACACCGACAGATTCAAATAAATGTCACATTTCCAAAGTACAGACCTTATCTGTAAGTACTGATTAATTGTAATACCCAAGCTTGTCATTGTTGTATATGGTTAGTAACAAGGGCATTTTCTTACTGAATAAAAGATCACTGTGAGAATTTTTCTCCCCTAAATGATGTTTATGTTTCTAAAAGAGACTACTGTAGAAAATTCATCCTAGAGCAGATGGTTCTTTTCTCTATGTGCCACTCCTCCTGAGGCTAGATAAAGGTGACAGTTGTATGGATTCCCTTATTCAGTCCAGGTTGCTCAAGCTCCTAGTCTTTCACTGAGGGGCTTACATAAGGGATTAACCCACGGGTCTCTGCCTTCTTAATGTCAGGTTCCTACTTCCCAGGCTGTTTTGAGACACTGTGATTCTCATTAGCATCTGATGCCACATCCACTAACATTTCTGTCTCTTTTTGTTTCTAACTCCTGCTGATTTTCAAGTTGGTACTCAATTGCAAGTCTGGCTCCTAAAAAAAAAAAAAAAGTGCCTCTTGAAATGAATGCAATTAGATAACCACTTACCCATATTCTCTACAAGGATTTGCACCAAGTCTTTAGGCCCTCTTGTGTTGTGAATTCTCATTTGGCTTTCCAAAGTCTCAGTGTTCTCACTGAGAGCCCCAGATGATTCAATCACAAGTTCAGCAACCCCTTATGTTGCTCTGGCTTCCTTAAGGGCTATAATTTTACTTATCATGTTGTCAGTCTGTGTTTTTGCAGACTTCCTTTCTTTTCTTGGCTCATCAAACTTGTTCTAAATTGGCCTGAATTGCATATCTGCGGAAATTGAAAAGAAGAGCCCATCTCATCAGTTTTCTCCTGGATTTCCCACAGGCCATGATATCCTTACCGAGTTCAAATCACAGAACTGCAATGATTAAAACATTGAGACAACATTATTTTCTTTTAGAATAATTTATTTATAGTTGATACTTTTCATTTGATTTCTTATGATTTGGATTAATTTTAAAACTCTTGTAATAATCTCAATATTCTTAAATTATTATTGATAAAAAGTGTATCTAAGTCTACTTAAGTGAGTATGTTTAAGTAAATAGAAAGATACAAAATTTAGTCTACAGGGCACTTACAAATCTTGTGTCTACGAAGATAATAATGAGCACATTTTGGTTCTCAAATCAACTTGCTGTAAAGGAGAGAAAACGTTCTCAGCTCTAATTTTTTAAAACAAGAATATATACTTTTTTCCTTATTAAAATATATGTATTTCTCATACATAATAATCTTACTAAAATTATGTGAGATAAGCTGCAAAGATGGCTCTTAACATGATCAAGGAAATTGCTCCAGAGGTCTTGTAATGGAAAAGTTTCCAGACCAAATTAAGATGCCTTGAATCACTTGATTTATTAAATTGATTTATACACACAGTAAAAAAAAAAAAAAAGCGGGAGGGGGGCAAGTGATGGGGTACATAAACATCCTTAATTACCTAAAATTACCTAATATTTATATAGCATAAATTCATCAAACAACTGCTTTGTGTTAAGCAAAATTCAGATTCTGGGGATACAGCAGAAAAGAAAGTTGACAAAAACTTCAGTCTCTGGGAGCATCTAGTGAATTTTAATTGGTTAAAACTTTTCATTCATGGTGCTATTACAATGTATTCTTATGATAATTTCTTATAATAATTTTCTCTTGCTTGTATTAATCTCTACTGAATATGGGAAAATATGAATGAGCCAGTGGGTAAGCACTGGGCTGCTAACCTGAAGGTGAGTGGTTCAAACCCTCCAGCAACTGCATGGGGACAAGGTGTGGCAGTCTGCTTCCATTAAGATTACAGCCTTGAAAACCCTGTGGGACAGTTCTGCTCTGTCCTATAGGGTTGCTGTAGGGACATTACGAGTTGGGAATCCACTTGACATGAATGGTTTATGATGAAGGCAATGTGATTACACTGTTCAAAATGAGATGTAACTTTTCAGTACTCACTGTAGGGAATATGGGTCAACTGAACAATTGCAGATAAGATGTTTAGCTGCTACTGGAAAAAGATGATTTGTCCCACGTATGGAAGATTAAATGGGTCATTCAAAGCCAGTTTACAGTGAATACACTTTGAAACAAAGGTGATGCTAACACAGTGTGTATATTGGCTGGCTGCATATATATTCATATATATATATAGTTAAACTCTGACTAGCTCTAAAGAGAAATACAAGAAAACAGGAAACTGATCCTAAATCACTTATGAGGATTTAGGTTTTCAGAATTTAGCTGGTAATTACAGAAAAAGACACTAGAACAAGAAGCTATTTATCAGTTTTCTATAGTCAGACATTATGGTATTTTGTGCTTTTTAAAATATTTAATGTAGTGATTTTTTTACATACTTAGGTTTTTTTTCAGATTTTTAAAAAAATATGAAATTTTAGTCCTTTGCATCTTATGATTCAGCTAGAGCATTTTAAACTGATTAAAATTTTATATAAACAAAGTGCACTTGTTTAAAAAGCATCTATCCATATGTAAATAATTCTCAAAAGGAAGAAGAAAAAAAAATGGACAGAGCAAAGCTTCTACCGCACAAATAATTCTCACTCCAGTTCAAAAGCTTTCTGAACACTAGACGCTCCATCTGTAAGTGATGAAACTAAAAGAAGATAAGCTAGTAATATATTCTTTGAAACACAAATTTCAGCTTTCACTCACTATAAACATTTCACCCCTTGCAAATAACAAAGTTTTTGAAAAACGATCTCCAAAGGCATCAGATAAGAAATCGAATTGTCTGAAAATAAGAGAGTCAAAGGAAAACAGTTGGAATTGGCCTGTAACTATCTCTTCTTTCTTCCCAAAGCCTTTAAGACTCAGAAAGATTGTTTTGTATGAGTTAGAGAATGTGCACCACAAGTGTATTTGAAATTCAACAGTCACGTTAACACCCTTGTTTTGTAAGGATTTTGCTTTCCAAAAGATAGCTATTATTTTACCTTAGTTTTTAAATAATTGGTTGAATTTTATTTTTACTGTGTAATTATTATTTTGACTATGTATGGTAGTAAATTGTATTTTTACTGGGGTGTTGATTTATACTTACTCATTTTACATTTACTTTTCACTTCTTGTTTTTAATGTTTGTAACTTTCTATATTTGAAATGTATTAAATGTTTATTTTCAAAAATAATAAATTCTGAACACTTTATTTTTTACTGTGATTGAGTGAAAGGTTACAACACAATTCAAATTTACATGCCTGCCTATCTGCAGCTCCCTCTGCTCTCCTGGCCCAGTGACAGCACACTCCTCCTTTCCATTTCATACATGTCATATCCTACTAACAATCTCCTGTCCCCTCCTCTCCACCCTCTCCACTCCTTTCCAGTAAGAGGCCAGTAGGATGACATTCTATGGATGCATAGAACTATAAAGTGTACACATGATATGGTCACTCTGTGTCCCTGAGTCCAATCCATTCCTATCCAAAGAGTTGACCTCCCTAATGATGTATGATCAGGGGCAGCACTGGATCTAGGGGCCGTGCTCCCAGGGGAACTCCTAGGCCTTCGGACCATCATTTGTGGTCTTTTAGTGGAGTTCTTAGGGTGGATCCCCCCCCTTTTTTTCTCATGTTGCCACTGGGACTCAACATTGTGAGCCCTATCACAGCTGTCACTGGTGGTGGCCAGGCACCATCTGGTTCTTCTGATCACAGGTTGATATAGTCTCCCAGTCATGTGGCTCTTACTGTCTTCTGGGCTCTTTTTCCCTCATGTCATTGTTGTCCTTGGTGATCATTTGTTCCAGCTGAGTTGGGACCATTTGGTGCACCTCAGATGGTAGCTTGCTGGCTTTTAAGACCCTGGATGCCACTCACCAGTATGGGGTACAGAAAACTCTCTTAGCAACAGGCTAGTTATGTCAGTTGGCCTTGATGTCCCCTGAGAGCATGGTCCCCGGACCCCTGCCCCTTCTGCTATATCCTTGCCATATTGGGTTAAGATTGGAGGAGTTTTCAGGTTATGCTGAAATCCAGTTGAACTGATCTTTCTAATGTGTGCTGTCTGAACACTTTTTAATAATCAACCTGCTGCTCTTGTGTTGATTCCAACTCATGGCAACCCTGGAGGACAGAGCAGAACTGCACCATACGGTATCCAACAGCAGCTGGTGAGTTCAAACTGCTGACTTTTGGGTTAGTAGCTGTAACTCTTAGCCACACCTCATCTACCCCATCAGGGTTCCTTTATAAGTTTGGTCATTTCCCACCTTGTACTTCACCATTCATACGGGCTCAAATCATAGTTAATGATTTGAATGCTTTCAAATTTTCAAATATGGAAGCAGATAAGTGTGGCTTTTTGAAGGTTTACATGAGAAGATAACCAAGGAATTTAAATTTTTCAAATTTTACTTGTTGATGGCCTATTGCTCTTCCACCTTATCTGCTCCATCAACAGCCTTTTCCATAGCTGTTGATGGCAACCCTATGCTTCCAGTTGCTGTGACCCCAAACCCTGTGGTGATTCTCAAAGAAGTCTCTCACCTTTTTGCTCTTCATTTGGCCTAAAAGGAAATCATGTTAGGTCTTAACTTTCAGCATAAAGCCAGGAATGGATCACTTCTCATCCACTCAGTGCCCACATCCTGGCACAGCTTTCCATCATCTTGTTCTGAATTGCCTTGACAGTTCTGCCCTGGCCTCCCTGCTTCCACTCTTGTTCTTGTACAGCAACCAAGAAGATTCTTTGAAATGTCAGGTCAGGTCATATCCTTCCTCTGCTCCAGATCTCCCAATGGCTCCCTGTATCTTTCCGAGCTCAAAAGTCCTTCCATGGTGAGACACCTTCATTTCCTGCCTGTCTACCCTCTTCCTCAATGACTTTGCTCAGCTCACTTCACTCCAGCTACCTCAGTCTTTTTGCATCTATTGGAATGTGCTAAGTATACCCTAGGCTTATATGTCAATTCCAACTTACAGATACCCCATGTGTGTAGAGTACAATCACTTCACAGGGTTTTCAAGGGTGTGACATTTCAGAAACATATTACCAGGCCTGTCTTCCAAGGCTACAACCTCTCCCCTAGCAACTGAGTGTGTGACAATTTGTGTCATCTAGTATTCCATGCTCCTCCCTGACCATCCTGGATTATCTTTAGCCTAATTTTTTTTTTCAGTTTATAAAATACTATATAATGTTTGTTATGTTAGGCTACTGGTTATTATCTGTGTCATCTTGAATAGGCTGAAGATTTCACAGGGAATAAAATCTTTGTCTACTTTGTTTACTCTAACAGTTGAGTAAGTTCTCAACAAGTACTTTTCAGTGAATGAATTACAAAACTATTATGGAAAACTTCCATCATTTCAGGTTTGAGAATGAAATAATTTTGTTCCAGTAAAAAAAAAAAAGGCAACATTGCCATTGAGGTTTTCTGTTCATTTGTTTTTTAACTTCATTTCTTCAACCAACTCACTGATTTACATTGTAAACTATAACTTAAGTAAGATTTACCATACTATATGAGCTTACTATTGGGCAAGATTTTTGCCATCATTTAGCATTCTAATTGGTTCTAATGGAGTGAAAAATTTGTTAGTAATTCAAAGAGTTCAGGAAGAATATAATTACATTACACTATGTAGGTTAATGTTTATGGAATAAGTAACTTACAAGTATTTGCTGTCATTATTAAAATATATTTGAACTTCATTAATGGTACTTAGAAGTCAAACAATTAGGACGTATTGTATTAAACTATAATAACCAAGACTATTTGGAGATCTGATGACATTACTGTTGTTAGTAAGTTATAACAAAAATACTGAATAAGAGTCATTATTCACTAGGTGCCAGTCACTGTGCTAAATGGTGAATATGCCTTATTTCATTTGATTCTTATAGCCAACCTGTGGGACAGATCTTATTGGTAACCATTTATCAAAGAGTAAGTTTAAGAAAGTCCAGTAACTGTCACATTTACAAAGATAACCAGTAAAGAAAATGTTATTTATTTCTGTGTCTGATCAGGTACAGAGTTCATACCTTCAATCTTTGGGTGCTCTGCCTTCATATTCCCTTGCTGTGTGCACAAATGCAATTATAATTGTCTATGTATCCAAAGGTTTTACATTTATTGTTACAATCAACACAAAATCAGCATACCTTTTGCTTCCTGATTTGTGTACTTACTTCATTCTTTTAAGAGCTGAGTAATAGTCTATGGGGTAAGCATACCTTCATTGACTTAACCTGATTTTTCTCCGTCTGTTCTCTCCATTGTGTTGTTTAGCCCAACTATTGAGCTTTTCTTTAATTTGTTAGAGTATTTTCAGTTCTAAAATTTCCATTTGATTTTCCTTTACATCTTTTGTTCCTTTGTAGAGACTTCATTGTTTTTCATCTGTTTAAAAAATGTTTGGGTTGAAATATTTTTATGACTTTAAAATCTTTGGCAGAAAACTCTGTCAAATCAGCGTTGAGGTTTTTGATTGCCTTTTTTTCCATTAAGTTTGATAGTTTCCTTGTCTCAGAAAGGTCCCTTTTTTATGTGTTCTTTTATTATGCTATTTTTTTTTTTCACACAAAGTTCAGATGGATTCAAAACGCAACTTTAGAGATGGGATCAAGAGCTGAGACTAATTTCAGGTGTGTCTAACACCAAAGTCAAGCTCTTGAATTATCAAATTATAGGCAAGTATGTATATCATGATTCTATATATATCTAAGAAAAAGTGTACAGCTAGATACATATTTTTAGCATACAAAAATTTAGGACTACAAAATGTGGAAATTGTCTATGAACAGTAAGATGTGGATGAGTTTCATTTTTGTCTTTACTTTAAAAATTATCTGTGATAACTCAGAATTAATCACCTTTTCATGCTGTGATTTTGAAAGAGTTCTGAATATCTTATATATTTGTGTAAACTTTCAATTATTCTTCCAGGACTTTGTTTCTTGTGTCAAGCATTACAAATTAGGTACTTTACAAGCAACTCAATACTAAAAATATGAAATTATTCTTCATTTTTAGATCTGTACTTGAAGGAAACAGATTTAACATCTTGTGGGGAAGGAAATTTGTTTACTATTTATTCTCTCATATTTTAAATGTATTTTATTGAACTTTAGGTGATAGTTTATAGAACAGACTAGTCTCTCATTAAATAGTATGCATATTGTTTTATGACATTGGTTAACAACGTCACAACATGCCAACACTCTTCTTTCTCATCCTTGGGTTCCCCATTACTAGCTTTCCTGCCTTTTAGTCCTTGCTCCTGGGCTGGTGTGCCCCTTTAGTCTTGATTTGTTTTGTGGGCTTGTCCAGTCTCTGGTTGAAGGGTGAACCTCAGGAATGATTTAATTACTAAGTTAAAAGAGATTTCAGGGGACATCTCAGGGTTTCTCCAGTCTGTCAGGCCAACAAATCTGGTTAGAATTTGTTCTACAATTTTCTCTAGCTCTGTCTGGGATTCTCTGTTGCAATCCCTGTCAGAACAGTCAGAGGTGGTAGTTAGACACCATTTACTTGTACTGTACTCAGTCTGGTGGAGACTGTTGTAGATCACATTCTACATTTTTAATCTCAATTTTGTTTTTAGTCATGTTTATCTAAAATTTAGATCACATAATTTTCAAATTTGCATTACCTAACATAAGCCAAGCCAGCCAAGTGCCGTCGAGTCGGATCCGGTTATACATTTTCCCTGGCTCCGTGATTACTCTCTCATTCTCTTCTTTCCTCTTCTACAGTCAGTATTTAAATTAGCAACAAAAACCTTTGGAATGATAATGCATTTTTCTAATAGATTTGAATGGCATGGTATATTTTTGCATCATGTTTCCATGACTACCAAACCTTTTAGTTCTTCTTCATTTAAATATGTTTGGTGTTAAACTAAAGATCCAGTTTAAGTAATCTGGAATATTCTGAAATTTTTGTTTTAAATAATGGTTTCATGTTTACTCTTGATAACAATAGTGCCAGAGAGTCACTGGCTATAGAACATCTATTTCATAATTCCTCCAAAGCCAGTTTAAAACAAACCAACAACCAAAAAGGCCAACATTTGTTTATGAGAGCTTTTCAAGCTCTGTATACAAATTTGCCACTCAGCTTCAAATAAAAATGTGTATGTTTTGAAACACATGGAGAAGATTTTGCTAAATTCCAAGACATCTTGGTTGATATTTAGATCTGTTAGATACACTTCCACATCCCATCAGAATATTGAAAAACCCCTCAAGGCCAATAAAAGCTCTTTCTGGCTGATTTAGAAACGTCTGTCTAGAAACAGCACCCTGCATCGCTGTTAGAAGGCATGATAATTGCACATTGTAGGGAGGCAGCAGCGACCTCACACTCACTGGCTCCTTAATGAAGGATGAACAGTGACAGTTTAAGTAAAGAATAGGTAGTGTCCAAGGGCTTCTACTGGTCACTTCTTTCCTGGGAACCTTATACCCTTACACTCAGTCCTTGAGTGATACAAATGGTTAAACTACTTTGAATTAACCAAAAGGTTGAAGGTTTGATTCTGTCCCAAGGATCTCAGAAAGAAAGACCAAATGATCTGCTTCTGAAAATCCCATGGAATATAGCTTTGCTTGGACACACTAGGGCCCTCTTGCATCAAGGTCTTTTCAATGGCAACTGGTTTGGCTTACACTAGGTAATGAGCATATGAATTTATTGTGTGTGCCCATGCAGGCATGTTGGAAAGAGCATGCTATAGGACCAGTGTGGTGACTTTGCACATTACAAGTTGCTTAAATCCTGAAATAAAAAAAAATAACAACCAAAACAAAAACACAAAACCTGACCAGCTTAATGGAGAAGTTCAATCTTATTAAAGGATCATTCTTTTCAATTTTTAGACTAAAACAAAATCTTAAGTAACAGTAAAACAAGGAAAATGAATTGGTTTGATCTTCATAATTCTTAGATTCAATTTTTTAAAATGATACTTTCTTTAAATGGTATGGAACTAAAAATCTCAAAAATATGTCTATATTCTCCTAATGTCTAATTAGATACAGACACACATATGAATTGATGAATTGTCTAATATTGTGTTTCATTTCTGAACAACTGAAACATGAGATTTTAAGTAGCTGAGGCTTTTGCCTAAGTGAGAATTCTATGGCTAGATTCTATATAAATGTAAAATTGTAAGATCTCATAAATAATTTTGGATAGCCAAGCCAAGTGCCGTTGAGTCGGAAAAGTATATGAAAATATTGGAATGACAAGCAGCAAATGCTTTTATTAGTAAACCTAATTTTGCATACAGCATAAAAGGGTTTTATTAAAATCAGCTCCTCATAAATCTTTATGTACTATTGAACCTTTCTATTTCTCTCAAAATGAAATACTAAAAATAATGAAAAAGTCTAATCAGGAAAGGAATTCTAATAATTCTTCACTTTTCATTTCAGGATTACAGACTGATAGTCACTACTTACTGCTAATGACTCCTGATCTTATTTTAGCTTCCAAAAAGGCAAACCAATAATAAATAAATTAGAGTGACCTTTTCATTTACATGACGCTGGAGGAGTAAAATATTTAACAGGTTTAAGGAAGCAAACAAAACAGTGTGTGTCCCTAGTTGATTTAAATTTGCTTGAGAGACTGCCTGTCTGTTCAGTCCCTTACTTTGAAAGGAAAGAATAGCTTAATTAAACAGCAATAGTTTGGGGTCTGTCACTTTAGAATTCTCCAGTGATGTTTTACCACATAGAATAAAATCCAGACTCTTGACCTTTGCCCACAAAATCCTTACATGATCTAGCCCCTGGATTCTTTCTCTGCTGCATAGCTCGGCTCTTGTGCATCAGTTTATTTTCTGGCCTCACCAGCCTATTTCTATTCTTC
The DNA here is from genome assembly GCA_028571685.1 of Heterohyrax brucei. Taxonomy (NCBI): domain Eukaryota; kingdom Metazoa; phylum Chordata; class Mammalia; order Hyracoidea; family Procaviidae; genus Heterohyrax; species Heterohyrax brucei. Next base: position 74,273,765 of record CM053146.1, on the reverse strand, counting down.
AAACATGCCAATTTCTTTCTGAACTCAGGGACTTTGTATCTGCCAGGGATGCTCATTCTTAGATTCTCATACTTCTCAGTTTACATGGTACCTTTTAGGTCTTTGTTGAGTATCTTTCCTAAATAAGCCCTGGACATTATTTTAATTTGTTTGTTCCCATGTGTTTGCTTTCTATTTTCTCTAAGAATAATAATATATACTTTTAAAACAACAAACAAAACAAAACAAAACAAAAAGCAGCTATGCCTAGAACTGTGCTTGACACATGTTACACAGTAAATAAAAATCTGTAAGTTGACAATAGGCTTTGTTATATCAAATGAAGAATTGGCATTGGTCTGAGTTTGTTTAAGACCTAACATTTGTAACTTACTAAACTTTTCACATATAATGTTTTGTTAAATTCTTAAATCCTTATACAATTTGGGAGGTAATTAAGATAAAGTGGTGTTATCCTTATTTTTATAATTTAGAAAGTAGCCATGCCATGACTCATGTCCAAATTTAAGTGATTGAGATTGATGCTGCCTTTCACTGTCTTCCACTTGTTGTGTGCCCTAGATAGCTATGGTTAAGTGATTAAATAGCAATACATATGCTGCAGATAATTGCACGGCCTCTGCTAACCAAGCCATTCATGCTGTGGCATCGATGCTACTTGATCTGACCACCAAGCTCTTGTTACCACCACTGGGTACAAAAGCAAGTTTTTCTTCTTTTATATTAATTCTGCTTAGAATAGACAACAACAACAACAAAACACCATGTGGTTAAATTCATTGGATTTTTATTGGTGTAACTAATAAAAACACTATCATACATTAGGAAAATTAAACTTATTTTTAGAATTGGAATAGCTGTTTTGCTGGAGTATGTAAATTTCCTCATTGGAGTCATGGACTCTTTGGGTAGGAGTTCTCTCCTCTAGGTGAGGAAAATAAGGACCAGAAAGCATAATGATCTGACGAAGTCACTTAGCTATTTAGGGGCAGAGCCAAGAATGAACGAATATTGTTGCCCTTTGCAATTTACTTCTCTGTTGAAATGACATTAGGTACCAGACAAATTTTCAGGTTTGGGAGGCATGAGGAAAAGGAGAACAAAATGAAAAATTTACATGGGCTCTGACTCTACCCAGCTGTGGCATAAATACAAATTAATTTGAGAAGTGTTTATCCCAGGCCTATTTTATTGAAGGCTCTATTCTAGACAGTGATGACACGATGGAGAATGTTGACAGAGGCCATGGTAGGTAAGCAGAGCTCAGCCAGGAGACGTGCAGTTTACCTACACCGCAGTAGGTGTCGTGAGAAAGACAAAGTCTAGGGGAGCACAGAGTGGTGCTGGCCAACCCAGGTGGTGGAAGCTAGAAAGTGTCGTTGGAAAAGACAGCTTTCAACCTGAGATCTAGGCACGTGTCCCCTGGGAACAGCACACACTCAATCTGAATGGACTAGTTAACCACCTACGCCTTGTGTTCCAAACTCAAAGATACAGTAACAAACATTCTAACATGCTCTTTTGAAACATAATTCTTTGTGAGGAATCACACCAGACACTTCAGTACCTGGATCACTTTGGGGTGTGTTTTTATCTTAACTATCATCTTAATGAGTGCCCCCTGTGGTACAAATGATTAAACGCTTGGTTACTAACTGAAAATTTGGCAGCTTGAATCCATTCAGAGGCAGAAAAATCTACTTCCAAAAGGTAACAACCACTGAAAATCCTATAGACGCCAGTTCTACTCTAACATACGAAGTCACCATGAGTCTAAATGGACTTGGCAGCAACTGGTCTTTACTTACTCCAAAACAAAATCTTCATCTGAGAGAAGGGAGTGATGGCTGGGTAATACTGGCTGGCTCTGCAGAAAGACAGGGCTTCGTAAACTTGAAAAAAGGCTAGGTTCACATTCATGTTGTTCATCCCGCACCTTCCTATGATGTCTTTGGTAGTTACAGTTGTTATGTAATTTAAAAGAAAGACAAAGAGGAGATCTTCTGCCTTAAAGTACTAGTACACTGTTATAAATGAGCACCATAATTTTATTCATGCCTAACTGCTTAAACCATTTAGGGAATTTGTATCTTTGTAAATTAACAACTCTGGCAATTAAAAGCAGCCAGCCAAGCCAAGTGAAAAGCAAGTGAATTGTTTTTCTAAAAAGCTACTTGTTTATGAATCTTCACCACAATAATCATAATTATCATAAATTAGAATTTTCTCCCCTAAGGATCACTAGAAATAGATGTCAGTCAAAGCCAAAGCTGAATGCTTTGTATGTTTCCTTCCCCTCTTTGACCAAATGATACATTCATTTCAGATATTTGTAAAAATCTCACATGTTTCTAAGTTTTATCAAAGCAGGCAGAATAATTTTGAGTAAACATATTGTTTTCTTCCTTCTCTAAAAGGATTATCAAGAGTCAACAATGTTCTAAACACTGCACTTGGTGCCGAGAATATAACTAGGTACTAATCAAGGAGTTTATAGCAATGTTAGAGAGAGAGAGAGAGAGAGAGAGAGAGACCGAGTGGGGAAAAAGGGGTAGAAGTGAAAGAGTTGGTCGGAAAGAAGAATGCTTAAGAGTCCAGGAAAGAAGGCATCTGGGCCATACTAGTCTTAATCATTTAGTCTCTACACCCTGTAACTACTAAATCAGAATCTTGGAAGCATTTTACCTTGGGACCCTTACTGATTCTCATGTGCACTCAAGTCTGAGAACATTTGCTTTGGAAATGTAGAGTCACTGAAGAGTTTTGAGCTACAGATTAGAGTTGAGGTGAAGCACTTTAGGAGGAGTGCTGTGCTTGCAGTGTGGAGGGAGGCAGGGCATTCTGATTATGCCACGGAAAAGGACCATTTTGATGGCCTGGGATCAACTACAGTATGATGGATAGGATAATGCACAGAGATGGAGTAACATGTAGGACTTGCATGAAGACTTCTGCACTGTACTTGAAAAAGGGTAGGGGTAGTAGTAGTAGTATCAGAGCTTGTCCAACTTCAGATGGAAAAATGACTAGGACCAAACCAAAGCTGATCACCTACGAGGTGGAAATCCAATACACTGCCATCTTCCAAAGTTTTTACCAATTCAAGTCCAAATTTACAAATTTCAAGTCTATTTTTATGTATATCTACTATTTCTATGGTGCATAGTGAAATATATTTAGCCATCCTTTCCATGACACTCTCTACTTCTCTTGTGGGTTTGACAATCCATTGCAATGGCCATGGAAGAACTCAGGCCGCATTCAGAGTTAAGTACCTTATTAAGGAACAGGCTACAACTCAGGTTCAGGATCAGTAAGCGTGTAGGCAAAGTTCCCCTTCTTCAGAACAGGACAGCTCTCTCAGCTCCCCTGGGCCCCCTGAGGACAGGCTCTTCTTGCCTCCCAGAGGACACGCTCCTTTTGGTCTCCTGAGAAAACGCTCCTTTCGTTTCCCTCTGGACAAGCTTTAGCCCTGTCTGCTGTGACAGATGGCTCTGCTACTGGCCCTTTCTGGACATCTTGCTGTCTTCAGTGTTATATATACCCACTAGGCAGTGTCACAGCTCTTTTCAGAGGTCCCTTGCCTTCTTTCTCTCTCTGTTTCTTCTTCCTTCTGCTTCTCTTCCTGCTTCTTTCTATCTCAAAAACCTCTGTGGGGATGGGTCCTTATACATACATAAAACTCCTTGTCAGTTTCCCCAGTGGGGGCCACAAACTGACCAGTCCTCTCTCAGTAAGCCATAGACACTTAATTTGACTAGTAGGCTACAACCTACCTCATTTGCATACTGTATTGACCAATCCCTGAAGGTGCGTGTCAATCGCAGGGCAGGCCACAGCCTAGGACTAGGCAAAAAGTCAAGCTGTTTACAGCTTTTCTAGGAAATGTTAATCACACTGAACAAAAGTAACAAATCCTTTGGGGTAAAAAACTGTAGCAAGGTAGCTCCTCAGGGCCTGGGGGAAAAAAAAATCTCTAAAGCTGTTTTTCCAAATAAACAAGACTAAAGGCCACATAAAGGAGTTCATTTCATCACACATTTTTATTTGATAATTTTAAAAGTTGAAAGCATAATATTTTATTTTGGCAAAAAAGCTTATTCCATGGGATAAAAATGCCCCAGTCAAAACATCGGGGAACAATAGGAACACTAAACTACAGTTAGGTAGGGCACTGCAATGTTGCTGAAAGCAAGAGAAAAAAGATGGTGCAAACTACAGCAACAGTAATGGGTGGGGAGAAGCGAGTCAAAGCAACAACATGTGCAAAATGAAGGGACTCAATCTTTAACTGGATGGAAAGGACACGAACTAATACATATTTGTGCCATTAAAAAATATTTCACTATTTGAGAACTATTGGAGCATGGAATGGAATCAGAGTAAGTCGCCTTTATGAGATCACAGAAGTGGTTCAGCGGGAACCAAGCCCACAATGAGTACAGCTCAGCCCAGTCATTCCCTTTCTGAAAACACATGTAACAAGGACAAGGATTCTGTTCATCATCTTGGACTGAAGATCTGCTCTTTGACTTTGGAAAACTTGCTGGTGTAGTGGTTAAATGCTGGTGGTGTTAACCAGAAGGTTGGCAGTTCAAATCTACCAGGCCTTCCTTGGAAACTCTGTGAGGCAGTTCTACTCCATCCTGTAGGGTCACTATGAGTCAACATCAACTTGACAGCAGTGGGTAGGTTTTTGACTTCAGACCTCACCACGTTGCACTGCAATTATGCTTGCGTGTCTACCTCTTGCACCGTGCTCTGAGCAGCTCAGTGATACAAACTATCCACTTCTGATAATATGCAGTGAATCACACATAGTAGGCCCCTAAGACATGATTTTACAATAAATGAACAAGTGAATTAATTCGTGGTGTTGACTGATAGCAGTACACTGATTTAAAACAACTTTCAGAGAACCCTTAGTGCATGCCATAGATTAGGCGATAAGTAGACATACTGGTGCAAACAGCTGACCTGTGGCATGTTCTTATGCTAGAAAGTCCAAATGAAAGGCAATCTACTCAGCACACAGTTATTTAGAATACTGTATATGATAGTAGGGAATAGACTGAATCCAAGAGCCTCTGTGTGAACTACAGCAGATGGCTTTCCAGATGTTTTTCCTGGTTAACAGCAGCCAGCAGTTCAACTTTGGAGAAATGACCTAGGATTGTTTGTGGTCTTTCAAGATGAATTATACAAAACTTCTGCATGGAAACACTGAAGGGACTGCTCATTGTAAATAACACAGTTATATTCACGTAGTAGAATTTTGTTAAAGGTACAGGGATTTTTAAGGGTTTCTGTCTGCTCTGAAGACTTTAGCTGTAAATAGTACCCCAACACAAGAGAATTCTAGGATATAGAGCTGAATGGAACCTGACAGATAATTTAGTCCAATCCCTATCTTACAGACAAAGAAACTCAGATCCAAGGAACAGGGTGATATGTGTAAGGTTTGTGGCTGACTTTTGCAGATCCAGGTTTAGAATCCAGTTCTCATGGCAGCTTATCCACTGGGTAATGATTCTGCTTTAGGCTTATTTTGATTAATAGTTTATTTTATTCTCTCCCACTGTTGCCCATTTCCTCTAATTTTACCCTATTGCTTTAGTTCTCATCTCTCTCTATTTTCTCTCCTCAACTTACAATTAATAAATTTCAATCAAATGGAGTAACTCTAATACAAATCAGCAAATATTGTCATTATCTTTTATTTGGTGAACATCAAGTCCATTTTTATGTAAATCAACTATTTCCATGGTATATAGTGAAATACAGAAAGAAATTTATCAAATAAATATTATTGATCAGTAGGTCTTAAACTGAGTAAGAGAAAAACATGGTGGCTATCATTTGTTTAAATGTTAGTGGTGTGCTAAGCCTTTCTCATATATCTTCATATTTACTCTTTATAGTGGCTACATGACACATGAGGACTCATATTAATAAACTGAAGCCCAGAATTATTAAATAATTAGCCCAAGTTCATACCACTGGAAACTGACAAGAGTTTGGTGTATGACTCGGAGCCCAAGTCTGTCTGACTTCAAAGCCCCTTCTCTTACCAGCTTAGCCAACAGAAACCTGAAAGGTGGCATCACAGGAACCTGAGGAGCCTGTGAGCTGCTAAACGAGCCTTCTCTCAGAGGGACAACAAGAGTCACACCACTGACAGCATAGGGTTTCAAAGGATGGTTTCACAGCATACTTGGGTCATTGCAAAAAGAAAAAAAAAATTATGTCACCCAAAGCCTTTGCTTTATCCACCAGAAAATGTTGATTTAAAACATATTTTGGTTACTAGGTGAGGAGAACAGGTGGAGCTGCAGACAGGCAGGCATGCAAAATTGATTTGGTTTGCATACTTTCACTTAATCACAATTAAAAAAAAATATTTGGGGGGATGGAAACGTATTATACCTGGTGACTGCAACTTCACACCTTGAAAACAAAATGTAGTGACAGGAGTGCAAATATGTGCATCGCATGGCCTTCTCCCAGGCTGGGTGCTTGCCACAGCGTGTGCCCACATGACCTCCTCTCCTTAGTCATCCCCGCGTCTTTCCGTTTCTAATCTCTCTTCTGGTCAGGCAAGGCTCTCTGCCTAAGCCTTCACTGTCACGGTTCACACCTTCTGGTAAATAACAAAAGCCTTGCAACTATAAATTTAAAAATATAAGTTATTTAGCTTTTGAATTTTAAAAATGCCTGCAAAACATTCATAGAAAAGGTTACATGTAATTCTGCAAACACATGCAACTTACTATGCATTACAGTGTATTTCATTTTATGTGTTTTATTTTTACTAGAAGGACATTGAAAAATATTTCTTTATGCTTTCAGTTCTTCCAAAGAAGTAAATTCTGCACCCATCATCAGGGAAGGTATGAGAAATGTCTCCAAGTACTTGTTCTAGCTCTGTCACTGATGCTTCCTGTGACCTTGGCCTAGGCAAAGCCCTCAACCTCTTGAGATGTCTATGTCCTTCAGTGAAAGTCACAAGAATCATAAACACCTGCATCATCAGGCTCTGTAAACTTACAGAATACTGGAAAGGCATTTTAACAACATACAAACGTAAGATAAAAATGAAGGGAATAGAGGGTTTTTGTTTTGTTTTCCTTAAGGAAAAAAAAACTAAAAAATTCTTATCCAGTGCCCAGTGCTTTGGGGACTTAACTATCGAGTTTTCTTGTCATTAGAAAGGTCACCTACCCAGTGTGCATCCTGCAAGCAACCAGCAAATTTTGATGCATGGTTATCAGTGCATACAGAGTGCTACCATTACACACATACATTTTCTCTCTCTGTTTTGAAATCTTTATTTCTGAATTTTAATACAAAATATCTTAACAGATTGACTTGTTATTAATAACTTTTTACATATCAAGTTCCTGAAGTGTAGAAATAGAAACAGGCTGCTCCTGTGTTTCTGGCAACACGGTGACACTGAAGCATGGATACACATTTATAAATTTGCTCCTTGCATTTGAAACAAAGGTTTAACTTTCTACGTGATATTTCTCATTCACAAAATGTTTATGTAGAACTAATCCCTCATCAAAAAGGTGTGCCTGGGATGAATTAACAGAGAGAGAAAAGAAAGCAATTAGCATTTAGAAAATGCCAGCTCCAAGCTGTTACCAAAAAGCAGTGAGAAAAAAAGTAATTTAGACATTGATATGGTTTATTAAGTGGAAAGAATGTCTATGTTTATGAGTTAGAAAGATCAATATCTATCAATAAAAGAAAACTAAGAAAGAAATATGTGCTACTTGCCACAAGGGAAGTGGCAAGGGAAAATCAGAAGGTCTAATAAAAAGATGTTACACATATTTTTACCAAGCTGCCTGTCTCTGCAAGATGAATATGAAATATAAAAGTAGCTAACAATTACTGACCATATATTATGCGCTGGGAATTGAGTTAAGCTGTTTGAAGACAATGAAATAGGGACTGTTTCTACAGATGGTAACGGTAATCCACTATAAAAGGTATCCTTTTCCTGTGAATGCAATCTGCTTCTACAGATGAGAAAACTGTTGCTAAGAGATGATGGGTAACACGGCTATGTCATCCAGCTAGTAAATGGAACATACAGAGTCTGATGCATCCAAAATCTTAGGATCTGGAAAATTCTTAGAGAGCTCTCGAAGTTCTGAATTAGGAAGATACACCAGGGAAAAAGAAATACACTTGTCATCAGTGAGTGAATACAAATAATAGGTACGAAAGTTAGGCAAGGGTGATATTGTACACAATTTGATAAAAAACATGTTTGGAAAATGAAAAATAGAAATAGTTCCATTTATTATTTTAGGGTATTTCATAGAAAAAAAAAGGCCATTTAATATAACAACATGAAAATTACATGTTTCATGAAACAGATTTACCATTAAAAAAGTATATCTGAAATATTAAAATACAGTTTGTTCAGAAAACAATTATAAATTTCCCACACGAGCTTAAATATTGTCAATTTCTAAGACATTGATAAGGAGAGGCCTGGTGGACATGGCACCAGGTCACTACTCTAACTACAGCAGAACTGATTTCTATCTGCATGGTCCACCGGAGCCTACATTAAAGGAACTTGAATAGCCAGGACAGAGCAGTCTGCTCCCTTCTGATTCTCAGGAAGGTAGTGTGGCACACTTGTAGCTTCGCCTGGGCTGGCAGGGGAGCAAAAGCGTTGGGCTATCACGGCCATCCTGAGAACGAGGCATGGTTCTGAACAGCACTGGACTCATCCTTTAGGGGTATCTTGGAAATTTCTGGAGATATTTCTCGTTGCTCCTAGAGAAGGTGCTACTAATATTTAGTGGTTGGGCCCAAGAATGCTACACACCCTACAATGCAGAGAGTAGCCCACAGCCCTGGAATGGCTTTCCCACATGCATGGAGGCAAACAACTGTGTATCATTTCAGAGTGTTACAGCCTACTTTTTATAGAGAAACAGAGTATTTCTGGTATGGTTTTAACACACTGAATTTACCAGGAATGGAACTACAATATAAATTTGGGAAGGACTATTTTGATTTGTCCTTGATTTTATAGGAACAGATCACTGTTGTGAAAACAACACCACAGGACAGTTAACACTGCTCATAGCATTCAAATGCCCAGTGCACTCACCTGTATCTGCCTGTCTTTGTCAATGCCACATTCACCATGAGGCTGTAGTGACTCTTTCCCTAGACAGATACAGTACTTCATTATTGTATTATTTTATTATGTCATCTACTCTTACCGTCCTTGGGGCATTTCTATAGTTTTTGTTTCTATAACATGAGATTTTGTATTTATTTCTCCAACAGTCTGTCTAGGTAGGTTACCTCTGAATTTCTTTGAGGAGAATAAATGTGTCATAAAATATTTGCTATAATATTTACTTGGAGTGGGAGAGTGTTGACAGCCAATGTGTCAAGGTAACATAAAAAAGCATTTTCAAACCACTCAGTTTATTTTTATATTATGGAGGGTTGGAAATTAAATTCTTTATCTGACTGCACCATTGCAAAGGAGAGGTCATTGTTACTCATATGTTGTAAGAAAATGGAAGCTGGTAAAGCCAGCCAGAAAGAAGAAGACCCTAAGGCTTATGCTGCAGCAGGGTCCAGCCATTTATCTGGCACAATCAGACCATAGTCCTAGGTGAGATGCTCAAAGATGGTGCATGTCTATAATTCTGGAAAGTATACTTTGAGCGTCAGGTTAGGTCCCATGTCTGCTGCTTGTCTTGAAATCCAGTCAAACATTTCAGTAGATGACATATTAGAGCTCTACTTCTTTTGCATTGGAGGCAAATTTACTTTGATAATTTGCTAGTATGTCTTATACACCTGTAACGACAGTGACGTACTGGTTAAGTGCTATGGCTGCTAACCAGAACACCAGCATTTCAAATTTACCAGGCAGTCCTCAGAAACTCCATGGGGTAGTTCTATTCTGTCCTATAGGGTCACTGCGAGTAAGAGTTGACTTGATGGCAATGTGTTTGGTGTTTTTTAATGACAGACAGTCACTATGTTTAAATTTTGCTTAGCATTTAAAGTCAGAATCTAAATTCTTTAAAATGATTATGTTTTTAAAAAAACACAGCTCACTTTTCTTCTTTAGACTCTTGACTCTCTGGCCTAGTATTCCCATCAAATTGTGGCCAGTTTGCCATGAATGCACTTGCCAGCATATCACTTACAATGTGTCCAAGATAAGCTGGTGGAGACTCCTTTGAGTAAACCTGGGTCCCAGTTAAGTTTGAACTAAGGAGGGACAACTTGGTTCATCCAGGGGCTTACTGTTCTGTGACAGCTGCTCCTCTGGAGGCTGAATCAGAATGTTTGTTCAGTCTAGACGTGGCCCTGGGCCCACTAATTGGCCAGTTTACGTTACAAGAACATATTTGAGTGTCAATCTTTTGCTCACATAAGAGCAATTGGTACATTTAATCAACTTTTTTCCCAAAGAAAATGAGAAAAAGATGTGTATAATGTGATAGGAGGTGGGAGAGGGAGAGATAGAGACCTTACTTCCCACTTACTAACTTTCTATTAATAAACTAAGAAAAATTATTGTTTTATAATTCAAATGGGTATTTCTCAACATATTGTTGGCAGGCATGCTCTTAATGACAAGTAAAAATAATCAAGGCCAAGAACACTAAAGCAAATTTTCTCCCCCATCTTTTTTTTACTACCAATATTAATTGTGTCTAATATACACTTAATCCTGGTAATTGGTAGTTCATGTAGATTCTATGACCACTCACTGGTATTTACTATCATTGTGTCGTTAATTAAAACAATAATTTCCCTAGGCAAATAGGATAACAAAGCTTAGCGCAGAACTAGCTAATATCTAACTTCCAATTTATCTAACTATTAAGAATTCATCATGCAAGGCAAGTGTTACAATAATTAGTCATTACTTTTTATCTCTGTTCAGTCCTGTAACGAGAGGGACAAATTTTCTGATTATTCAGAGGTCTGTGGAAACATTTCAGCCCAAGAGGCTTTTCTATACAACTAACCAGATAATAACATCTAACTATAATCTAAATAACTAGATAATTGTTAGATATTTCCTGTAATTCTTACGAGTTCTAAATGGATGATTTGGAAGTGGTATGCTAATATTTTTAAAAATATTCTTAAGAGTATTTTTTAAAATACTCTTAAAAAAGACTCTTTCTTGGATTCTCAATATCTTTCCAGGGAAAAATCTTACTGTCTTATATCGCTCAGATGGTGGACAAGAATCAATGCGAAGTACGTGTTTGGATTCCATGCTGGAAGGTCGGCTTCTACAAGACCGATGACCACCTGATTCTGAAACACAGCATTCACTACAAAAATCCTAAAAGCTTGATTTTGGTCTCAGTTTTGTAAGTATGTGCTCATTAAATATTTATTGGGCAAGATAGTGTTCAAGAAGCTAACCTTGTCCAAGTGCATCCCCAAGTACTTGGCACATTGGGAATAAATGGGAAAAACTAGCAATGATTGTGGGGATGGCTCAGGGCTGCGCAACATTTCATTCTGTTGTACACAGAGTCACTGTGAGTCAGAAAAGTCTCTGTGGCGCCCAGCAACAGTCATTACCCTCTCCGAGGCCATCAAATCTTCTTGTAGGTGTTGCCTCAATCTCTTACAAAAGTTAACGTCAGTTTATTTTATTTGAAGACTAATTATTTTCTGCTTGGGACCATGCATCTTCTATCTGCTAACTTTCTTTGTATCCCACATTAAATAAGCACAGTGCCTTAGTTTGCCATTCACAGCTCACATCAAGGTCACCTGAAACGTGCTTTTTCAGTCATTGTCCTCTCCCCCTTCTATACTCTGTGCCATCATCTTTTCCATAAAGCCTTCTCTGAAGGCTTCTATTGGAAGAGACTTATTCCTCCTCGGTGCTCCATAAAATTCTTCCATGACTTAACAGAGGAATCAATACCTGTTAACTTGTTTTGGAATGCTCACTTAGAATACTTTAGCTTTCTGAAGGTAGATGCTAGCCTTTGTTTATTGTGTGCTTTTCTTAGAGCTTTGACCCAATATCCCAAAACAAGTTTGTGTGTGCACACATCCACCAACCTGGGGTCACATACACACACACATGCACATACTTTGTCTCTCCTTCCTCTCCTCCCTCTACTCTTGTTTTCATTCGCAATAAACTGTATTGGTGCCTTGTAGGTCTTAGAGGAAGTTTGAGAACTTACTGCATTGAGTATAACAGGTTAACATTACAATCTTTTAAAAATTACTCGGGTAATTCATCTTCTGATTTCATGTAGATATCATAGTCGTATAGACACCCTGGTGGTGTGGTGGTTAAGTGCTGTGGCTGCTAACCAAAAGGTTATATATTTGAATACACCAGGTGCTCCCTGGAGCATTTATCCATTCAACAGGGTTGCTATGAGCTGGAATTGACTTGAAGGCAATGGGTTTGGTTGTGCAGTTTTTGGAGACATTTTTGATTTGTCATGATCGAGAGTGGGAGACACGTCTTATATCTACTGGCTATGAATGTTATTAACCTCCTACAAAGTAGAGAATCACCACCTCCCTCAAGAAAGAATTATCCAGTCCTTAGTGCTAGTAGTACTGAAGTTTGCCATGGATTGAGTTGTATCCACCTAGAAAATGTGTGTAGCAATTTAGCTGGGCCATGATTCTTAGTATTGTGTGACTGTTCTCCATTCTGTGATTTCCCTATGCTGTAAATCCTAGGGTCACTATGAACAGGGATCAACTTGACAGCATGGGTTTTGTTTGTTTGTTTTTTGTAAACCTTAATTTCTTTTTTTTAACTTTTTTATTTTTCATTAGTTAAGTAAAAGAATAAAATTTCTAACATATATCAATTATCTCATCTATGATAAACCCTCAGCCCCCATACACCCATGTAGCCAACACAGTCATTTTCTTCTATGGATAATTCTCTTGTTAAGTCCTTATAACAGGGGTTTCATACAAAATTTGCCCTTTTGACACTGATTGATTTGACTTGGTATGATCTCTTCCAAATAAGACCATGAGATGTTTTCTAAAATTGTTTTTTTTATCACAGCATAGTGTTCAATTGAGTATATGTACCATAGTTTGCTTATCCATTCTTCTGTTGATGGGCATCAGGGTTGATTCCAATTTTTTGCTCTTGTGGACTGTACTGCAACAAACATTCGTGTACATGTGTCTGTTCATATGACAACCTTTGCTTCTGAAGCATAAATTCCAAGCAGTTGAATTACAGGATCAAATAGTGTATCTATCTCCAGCTTTTTAAGGAAGTGTCAGACTGTTTTCCAAAGAGGTTGTACCATTTTCCAATCCTACCAGCAGTGTAGGAGAGTTCCAATTTCTCCACAGCCACTCCAGTATTCATTGTTTTGTGTTTTTGGATCATGGCCAACCTTGTTGGGGTGAGATGGTATCTCACTGTAGTTTTGATTTGAATTTCTTTAATAGCTAATGATTGTGAGCAATTCTGCATGTGTTGTTCAGCTGCCTGGATATCCTCTTTAGAGAAATGTCTGTCTATCTCCTTTGCCCATCACTTAATTGGATTATTTATCCTTTTCTTGTTGATATTTTGTAATAACTTATAGATTATGGAGATCAGACATCAGTCTGACAGAGTGGCCAAATATTTTTTCCCATTCTGTAGGTGGTCTTTTAATTTTTTTGATGAAGTCTTTGGATGAGCAAAATTGTTTGATTCTTAGTAATTCCCATTTATCTATTTTCTCTTCTGTTGAATGCGCTTTGTTTGTCACATTTTTAAGTCTATCTACATTGTGTATTAAAACTTCCATTGTTGATCCTACTTTATCCTGGATGAGCTTTATCGTTTTAAATTTTATATTTAGGTCTTTTATTCAATTTGAGTTGGTTTTTGTATAAGGTGTGAGATATGGGTCTTGTTTCAAGTTTTTGCAGATGGATATCCAATTTTGCCAGCACCATTTGTTAAAGAGACCACTCTTACCCCAGCTTAAAATCTTGGGGAGTTTGTCAAATGTCAACTGTTCATAGGAGGATGGTGGCATCTCTGGGGTCTCTACTCTGGTCCATTGGTCTATAGGTCTCTTTTTGTACCAGTACTAGGCTGTTTTGACTACTGTGGCAGCATAATCAGTTCTAAAATCAGGTAGTGAGAGGCCTCGCAGTATGTTCTTCTTCTTCACTAGTGCTTTACTTATCCGGGGCTTCTTCCCTTTCCAAACAAACTTGATGATTTGTTTCTCCATCTCATTGAAAATTGTTGCTGAAATATGTATTGGGATTGCATTATGTAAGTAGATTGCTTTGGGCAAAAAGACATTTTCCCAATATTGTCTTCCTATCCATGAGCAGGGTAGATGACTCTGTTTATGTAAGTCTCTCTTAGTTTCTTGTAGTAAAGTCTTGTAGTTCTCTTTGTAAAGAGCTCTTATTTCTCTAGTTTGATTTATTCCTAGGTATTTTATCTTCTTGGGGGCTATAGTAAGTGAAATTGATTTGATGATTTCTTCTTCAATAATCTCACTTCTGGTATAAAGGAATTGTACTGATTTACTTATGTTTATCTTGTATCATGATACTTTGCTGAACTTCTCTATTAGTACCAATAGTTTACTTATGGATTCCTTTGGATTCTCTGTATAAACAATCATACCATCTGTAAAGAGGGAGATTTTTACTTCTTCATTGCTGATATGGATGCCCTTTATTTCTGTGAGTTGTCTAATTGCTCTGGCTAGAACTTCTAGTATAATGTTGAATAGAAGTGGTGTGTCTGGGCATCCTTGTCTAGTTCCTGTTCTCAAAGGGAATTGTTTCAGTCTTTCACCACTCAGGATGATGAAGGCAGTTGGGTTTGCATAGATGCTACTGATTGCATTGAGGAACTTCCCCTCTATTCCTATTTTTTTGAGAGTTTTATGCATGAACGGGTGTTGAACTTTGTCAAATGTCTTTTCTACATCAATTGACAAAATCAGGCGATTACTATTTGTGTTATAAATGTGGTGGATTACATTAATTGTTTTTCTGATGTTGAACCAGGCTTGCATCCCTGGAATGAAACCAACTTGATCATGATGAATGATTTTTTTTAATTTGCCGTTGAATTCTATTGGCTAGAATTTTGTTGAAGATTTCTGCATCTAGGTTCATGAGTGATATTGGTCTGTAATTTTCTTTTTTTGTGGGATCTTTCCCTGGCTTTGGTATCAGGGTTATGCTGGCTTCATAGAATGAATTTGGAAGTATTCTGTCTCCTTTCATGCTGTGAAATAGCCTCAACAGTATTGGAGTTAACTCTTCTCTAAAAGTTTGGTAGAATTCTCCGATGAAGCCATCTGGGCCAGGACTTTCTTTGGTTGGTAGATTTTTGATGAGTTTTTCAATCTCTTCCTTTGTGATAGATTTATTAAGTTGATCTACTTCTCCTTGCAATAATCTTGGTGAGTGATATGAATCTAGAAATTTGTCCATTTCCCCTAGGTTTTCAAACCTGTTAGAGTACTGCCTTTCATAGTATTCTGTTATGATATTTTTATTTCAGCTGGGTCTGTTGTTAACAACTCCCACCTCATTTCTTAATTGGGTTATTTGTATCTTCTGCTGTTTTTCTTTTGTAAGTTTAGCCAATGGTTTATCAATTTTGTTGATCTTTTCAAAGAACCAGCTTTTAGTTTTGTTCAGTTTTTCAATTGTTTTTCTATTCCCTAATTCATCTAATGCTGCTCTTATCCTTATAATCTGTTTTCTTCTGGTGCCTGAGGGGTTCTTCTGTTGTTCTCTTTCTACTTGTTCAAGCTGTAAGGTTAATTCTTTAATTTGGGCTCTTTCTTCTTTCCAGATGTGTGCAATTACAGGGATAAACTGACCTCTGAGCATTGCTTTTACTGTATCCCATAAATTCTGGTAGGATGTGTTTTCATTCTCATTTGAATTCATAAATTTATTTTGTCCTTAATTTCTTCTACAACCCAAGTCTTTTTGAGCAAAGCATTCAGTTTCCATAAGTTTGAATTTCTACCCATGAATTGTCTATTACTGATTTCAAATTTTATAGCTCTATGGTCTGAGGAGATACTTTGCAGTAATCAGTGGTTTGGATTTTATAGAGAATTGCTTTACAACCTAACACATGGTCTATTCTGGAGAATGTTCCATGTTCATTGGAGAAGAAGGTGTACTTATCTGCTGATGAATGAAAAGATCTGTATATATTGATAAGGTCAAGTTGGTTGATTGTTGCAATAAGATCTTCTGCATCTTACTGAGTGTTTTTCTGGCTGATCTATCCATAACTGAAAAGTGAGTGTTGAAGTCTCCAACTATTACTTTAGAATGATCTATCTGATTTTTCAGTGTTGTCAGCATTTGCTCAACATATTTACATGCTCTGGTATTTGGTGCATAAATATTTAATATTGTTAAGTCCTGCTTGAGCATTGAACCTTTCAGCAATAAATAGTGACCATCCTTGTCCACAATAGTGGATTTTACATTAAAATGTATTTTATCTGAGATTAAAAAAAAAGAATCCTAACTTCTGCTGCAGTTAATAGACTGGATTATGTTAAAGAGGATTAGGGTGGGACTGTACCACCCTTCCTAAGGCTACCTTCTTGCTCCAATGTGAAGTGAGTTTCCCTGAAGTGTGGCTCATACCACCTTTTACCTTTTACACTTTTATCCTACAGGAGATGAAAAGGAAGCAAGACGAGAACTGGAGACCTTATACCATCAAGAAAGCACAGCATGTCCTCTGGACCCAAGGTTTCTGTGCTGAAATGCTTTCAGACCATCAAAGACTGATACAACACAAGGACCTTCCTCTAGAGCCAACAGAAAAGAGGGAAAGCCTACCCTTGGAGCTGGCATCCTGAATTTGTACTTGTAGTCTACTGGACTGTGTGAGAATAAACTTTTCTTTGTTAAAACCATCTACTTACACTATTTCCTTTGGAGAAGTACCAGATGACTAAAACAAGGCTGTGAGGCATGACTTTAGAACAACAGTTTGGAAGCACTTGAATGGGGTGGATGGATCTCCAAGTGGACAAGTTTAATCAGCTCAGAGAAATCAAATTCTAGAGCTTCATCCTCCTGCGGTTAGGGAGAGTTATAGCTGCTCCATAATGGGCTTTTGCATAGTGTAACTTAAGCAGCAGTTCAGCACCTGTCATTGTATATTACTGAAATTGTTTTGGCATTTATTGAAACACAAAGAGCTATAAAAGCATCTTTAATAAAATTCTAATAAGATTTCACACATTGTAGTAGAGGGATAAGAAGGTGACAGGTTTGCTTCCCAGATTTAAAGGAATATCTCCATACTTATTTGATTATTCATTTTGTAGTCTGAGTGATGGTGGTGAATGTCCATCCTGCATTAAAGATTTAAGATCCTTCGCATTATGACGAAAGTCCAGAGACTACGGCATACCCTTCTTTCTTTTCACTCCAGATGATCAAACAGACTCTGAAGACTATAAGGTGCATTAACAAAAACAAACTGTTGGGAACAATCTTCAAAAGTTATTTATCAAATACATAAACATGATGGAGAAGTCCAGGAAATTTTCCCTCATTGTCTTATTTTCTTGATTCTCAGCTGCACATATTTTCCCTTTTTATCCTTTCTGAAGCAAAGCTTATCTTACAATGCAATGCACCATACAGTTACAGACAGCCAGGTAGCAATCATGTTGCAGTTATGTGAAAACCTTCTGATAAAATCAAGTCAACATCAGCATCAGTGTGTCTTACATTAGGTAAAATAAAGGTGGTTACCTAGGATTCCGTCATCAGGGGAGAAGCCAGTGCCTTCTGCTACAGTAAGACTCAGATGCATATGAGAGTCTTGACCTTCAAGAACTTCTATTTTGAAAAAGACTTTATAGATACTAATTCATATATCCACTATGCAAATAATAGTATGCAAACAACTAGAAAGTAGTAAGGCCCCTGAGACTTGAAAAGTCAAGTCTCATAATAGAATCTTCTTAGGAGACCTTTGCAATCTTAGAGAACGACAAGATTGCTCCTTCCACTATAGGACCTTTCTTAAACTGCATTCAAGTTCTTTCTTGACCTAATACAGACTGCCTGTTCAGAGGTGAGCCCTTAAAACACAGCTCAGGCCCCCACCACAATACTCACCACTATTCTCATTTCCTTAAAGTGGAGAGTCATACAAACAATTGACAAGGCAAAACAGCAATAGAGATAGCATTCTTTAATAACCTACAAGTTTTACATCTTTGTTATATCTCAGTAAAGGCTGTAAAAAGAGAGAGCTCTAAATGACCAATTGACAAAATTCACTTCTTGAACAAGCTGCATAAACTTCAGGTTTTCCCTGGAAAAGAACACTGCTATGTTTATGAAACATCACTTAGTTTACAAACAGATACCCCTTCTTTCTGGAATTAGGCCAACAAGAAGGACAGTTATATGCCAAGGACTCAATCTAGGAAATAATCTACTTGGGGAAGGTCAGACTCAGGCCAAGACAAATAGATCTCCTGTAACTGAGATAAAAATTGGAACTGGGTGTCACTAAGCCCTGGATTTGGAGGAACCATCACTACTAGTCTTCATTCTCTACCAGCTCGGGCTCTGTTCCAGTGTAGGAGTAGGAATTTTTTCCTCCACAGTAAGAACAAGAGAGGAGACTCTGTCTCTGAAGTGCCCTAAAACTCAACTACTGGTGATCCGGTGGGGACATCAACTACATTAGTGTCTCTCTGCAAAAGGAGCCTCATCTATTTAATTCCCACAAGACTACAGCAGTACTTTACAACTGTGGCAGTTACAATGAACTCTTCACAAATTTATTTTAGCTTCAGCATGTGGAAGTGAAGGAGCAAGAAGAGAAACAGCAGAAGTGGCCTTTTCTGTATTTGTGTCTACCACCCACAATCCACAGAAGAGACAGCTTTGCTTTACATTTGTTTCTTCTGTACCTGTGGAAGTTACAAAAATGTTTGAGAATTCAAGGTCATCTAGACAGGGTTGAAAAATAGTAAGTAAAATAAATATTCCATAAAGTGGCAGAAGAATATTTCTTATTATAAGTGGTGTCAAATTTTAAAGTTTTCCTTATGGTTTATTTACATAAAATTTTCAGCACTTTCTAGTAGTCAGATTTCAGCATTGGAGTTTCTATTTCATTTATCACTTGCAGAAAGACATTGGTCTAATTTTACATATTAAACTACCCTGTAGCACTTGCATTGCAACTTGGAGCCAATGAGGCATAACGGAGTAACTGTTGAAAGAGATCATATTTTTAAAAGAAGAAGAAGAAATTACAAACAAAACAAAATACTTGGAGCTAGCCCAGAGCATTTTTCTAATTAAAGTTTTTATAGTAATTCCACAGTTTGAATGGTTCAGATATACCTCTTGTTTTCATCTTCTATTTGATTCTTTAGATTTTACAATTTGCAAGTATTATATAAATCACAGAATTATAGACTTCCCTAAAAGAAATTTAATAAGCAAGTCAATGGTAGTGATAAAAAGTAACTGAAATAAAAAAAAAAATCACAAGAGGCTCATTTATATCTACAACTCTAGGAGAAAATCTGGGAAACTAGCTTAAAGGCAGAAAGTAGACTAGAAGTTGTTCCTCCTTAACAATCATCTTTATAATAAAATGATACAATGTAACCTAGAATTAAGTTGGACTTTCAAGATCATCTAGTTCAAATTCTCACTAGATATGTGAATCGACATAGAATCCATTGACAGCAGCCACTCAGATTCTATTTAAATGTCTCAAATCTCTGACACAATATCCTCTGTTGATAACCTGACTATAAAACCAAAAAACCCACTGCTGTCAAGTTGATTCTGATTCATAGCAACATTACAGGTCAGAGTAAAATTGCCCCCTAGCATTTCCAAGGAGTGCCTGGAGGATCTGAACTGGTGACTTTTTGGTTAGCAGATGTAGCACTTAACCACTATGGCACCAGGCTTTTCCTTTGCTTCACTCAATAAGTAAATATCATCAGGTAGGAAACAATTTATCATCCCCTAATGCAACGTATCTGTTCATTCATACACTTTGCCAGTGATGTTCTAGCAAATGTATAACAAACAGCAGCCCAAGAAGGTGGGAAGGGAAACCCTGATTTGTTGCATTTTCTGATTCTCACTGTAGAAATAAGAATATGATGCTACCAAAGTGAAGTCTCTGAAAGCAGAGTTAGGAACAGAGTCTGCTCTCATGAACAAATCCCAAACCCAAACCCACCGTATGGAGCAAATTTCCATTCATAGCAACCATATAGGACAGAAAAGAAGTGCCCCATAGAGTTTCCAAGGCTGTAATCTTTACCAGAGCAGATTTCCACATCTTTCTCTTGCAGAGGGGCTGGTGGGTTTGAGTTAGCAGTTGAGAACTTAACCACTGCACCACCAGGATTCTTTGATGAACCTATGTCCCTTGCCTTCTGTTGCCATGATAAACTGCTTTTGCTTAAAGGTTAATCCCTCAATTTGTGCTCTGGATATAATCTGTCTTTATTTTTTCAAAATTTGATTCCTACAATTAAACTTCTAGATAATCAATTTCTCCAGTTTTCCCATCAGCATCTAACATGTTTTAGCACCTTTTCTTTTGTTTTGTTTAAATTGTTCTTTAGATGAAGCCTGCAGAGAAAATCAGTTTCTCATTTAACACTTAATACACATGCTGTTTTGTGACATTGGTTGTCAACCCCCCGATGTGCCAACACTCACCCCTTCCCAACCTTGGGCTCCCCATTACCAGCTTTTCTGCCCCCTTCTGCCCTTGTAACATTGCCCTGAGCTGGTGTGCCCCTTTTAGTCTTATTTTGTCTTATGAACCTGTCTGATCTTTGGCCAAAGGCTGAACTTCAGGAGTGACTTCAGTACTGAGTTAAGAGTGTCTGGGGGCCATACTCTTGGAGTTTCTCTAGTCTCTGTCAGACAAGTAAGTCTGGTCTTGTTCTGTGAGTCAGACTTTTGTTCTCCATCTCTGTCCAGGACCCGTTATTGTGATCTCGGGCACAGTAGTTGTTGGTGTAGCCAAGCGCCATCTAGTTGGCCAGAACTCACGCTGGTGGAGGCTGTGGCATTTGTGGTCCAATAGTCTTTTGGACTATTCTTCTGCTTGTGTCTTTCGTTTTCTTCATTCTACTTTGCTCCAGACAGGGTGGGATGACTGGAGTGTCTTAGATGACTGCTCACAGGCTTCTAAGACCCCAGATATTACTCATCAAAGTAGGATGTAGGACACTTTATTTATAAGCTATAACATGGTTTATTTAGTATCTTGTACCTTTAATGACACTTCCTTGATTCTAGATCCTCCTCTAGCTACCATTTTATTTGTCTAGCTCCCTTCACGGCAGTTTCAAAGAGATGACTATGGGTATTTTCACCATACTCTCTTCCTCACATTCTTCCTAATGTATTCCAATCAGTTTTCTGTCCCCATCATTCCACTGTCCAGTCACCAATGACATCTAGCAAGTATCTCTGCTTTCATCCGACATTGTCACTTAGTGACTTGAGTAGTGTTTGTCAAGCCCTCATTCTTGAAGCTCCCGTGCTCTCCTGTTTTCCCCTACTTCAATGGTTGCTCTTTCTCTTCTTTGCAAATTCTCATTCCTCTGTTTAACCAAAAATGAGATCCACAGGCCTCCTGGCCTCCTTCTATTTCTCTATATACACACTTTTCTTTGGTGGCATCAGCCAGCCCAATGACTTTAACGAATTTAAATACCATTTATATGCCAATGATCACTGAATCCATATTTTCTTGGCCTTCACTCCTATGTCCTGACTCATCTCTCTACGTGGTTTTAAACTCTTGATGCCTGCCCTTACTATTTTCTACCAAACCTTCTTCCATGTGTTTCTGATTTCAGTAAAGGTCTCCATTATTTCCCTTATTGTTAAAGTAAAAAAAATAAATAATTATCTTTACTTCCTTATTCCTACATAAAATACTATGTTGTGTTATTGAGCCACTGAAACAGCTAATCCATCCACTTCTGTTTATGTCCACTATTAGCACACAGGTCTAAGATAACATCATACCTCACCTCTTTAAAAGCAACATCGTCCAAACTGGTCTCTGTCCTGCTCTTCTTGCTCTGTAGTAGTTTCTCCACACATAGAAATGACCTGCTCAAATGAGTCAATTAGGTCTACTTCTGTCCATTTGAACTATCATAGTCCAAGCCATGTAGAACAGTGGCTTCTTCTCTTCCATAGAACAGCGCAATACTTATAATACTGTTGCCTCTTTGGTCCATTTTCCACACAACAGTTGTATCTTTCCTCTGATCAAAGCCCTCAAGTGACATGGTTTCCCCTGGAATAAAATCCAAACTTTTTATCCTAACCTCAAAACCCCACTTTATCTACTCTACTTCACCTTCTACCAGTCTATCCTATATTCAGTATATTCTAGGTATGTTGTAGATTGAATTGTGTCCCCTAAAAATCTGTGTGTCAGCTAGGCTAGGCCATGGCTCCTGCTATTGTGCAATTATCCAGCATTTTGTTATCTGACGTGACTTACCTATGTGTTATAAATCCTGCCTCTATGAAATTAATGAAGCAGAATTAGATGCAATTATGTTAATAAATCAGAATTCAGTCTATAATATTAGGTTGTATCTTGAGTCAATCACTTTTGAGACATAAAAGAAAAAAATGAGCAGAGCAGTGGGTGGGGACCTCAGAGCACCAAGACAGAAGCACTGGGACTGCAGCACATCTTTTGAACAGGGACTTCCTGTGCTGAGAAGCTGGTAGACCAGGAGAAGACTGCAGACAAGATCCTTCCTCCAGAGCCATCAGAAAGAGAAAGACTTGGAGCTGGCCCTCTGAATTCAGACTTTCATCTTTCTAAACTGTATGAAAATCTACTTCTGCTTGTTAACATCATCCACTTGTGGTGTGTCTGTTACAGCAGCACTAGATGATTAAGGGGAGGTGCAAGACACATTTCTTTCCTTGAACATAAGAATCTCATTCTCCCCTCAGAAGCTTCCCATGATTGATTTTTCCATTTTCCTAGTATACCAGTTCTCTAGATTTTCACACGGCGGTCTCTTTCTCAACGTTCAAAGATCAGTTTAAACACACCTTCTGGGAGGGGCTTTCATGTCCATCCCATCTAAAACAGACTTCCACCCTATTGATGATTACCACACTCTATTTTGTTCTCTTAGTAGCAGTCATCATTACATGATTTTATTTTTCCTCATGTGTTTGAATATTTAACTGTTTTTATATCCTGTTTCACTCAACTAGAATGGAAGCTTCAGAAGTGCTGTAGCCATTTCTGTCTTCATTACAACCTTATTGCCAAAGTTTAGAGTAGTTCTAGGGCCATAGCACATATTCAACAAACAGCTGTGAACTTATGGGAAACACAGGAAACTCCATAGCATAATCTTTCATTTTTGATAGCACTAATCCTTAGAAATTCCTTCTTTATATTCATGGGAGGAGCCTTTTCCTAATTCTACCGACTGGCCTCAGTTATATCCTAACTATTGAGACAAATGAATAGAGTTTGTGTGCTGGTCTTCCAAAGAACAGGCAGAGAAAAGCATATGCATGGACCATCAGAATAATTTAACTAATTACTTGAAAGAGTATCAGTTTAAAACTAATGAATCAAATGTTCAAATGCTTCTACACTGTACATTTTAATGAAATATATTGAATGAATTTAAGTTGATATTAACTGGTAAATGCTCTGACCATTAACATTCAAGAAGAGTTAAAAAAATGACAGTAAGTCAACAGTTTGCCTAACTGGTTTGAAAACTGGTTTGGGAAGTGCATCTCTTTCCTGACTGAAGATAAAAAAGAATCAGCTCATGTTCACATTTTAGGAAGAAAAAGGTCTTTGACCATTCATCCTTATTCCTTGTTTATAACTCTTGAGTGAAGTATTCCTACAGATTTAATAAATCACAAAGAAACTAAACTGATTAAATTTTACCCAAATTTCAAGCAGATGAGCTTCTCAAACGTTAGTGTTGGTAACAGACGATGTGACTTCTCAGGCGATTCCTGCTCACCACTTGCTGTGGAGACATGCTGGCATGTACCTTTGACTACTGACCTTGTACTCTTACAATTTGTTGGGCAGCCTTCCATTTTCCAGTCCATTCCTTAAATACTAGAGAGTCTTAAAGTTTCCTCCTTGGTGTCTTTACCCGTCTACCCTGTACACTCTCTTACGTTGATCTCAGCCTGTCCTAAGTATTCAATGAGCAAAGAAGACAATTCCCTGCATCTGATTCTTCAATCCAATTATTTATCCTGAGACTCAGAACTGGTAGACTCAGTTGCCCACCAGGCATGGCCACTTGGATATCCCACTGGTATCGCAAAAGAAGACATACTAAACTGAACACATCTTTCTCTAGTCCTCACCAAGCACATTTCAATGTCTCAGTTTTTCCTTTCTCAGAAAATGGCATAACCCTCCATCCAGCTGAAAAAGCTACATTTTGTCTCCTATCTTGGCTCTTTATCACATTCTTTCTGTCTTTTTCTTTACCTCCCTCCCTTCCTAAAGGGTAACTAAAGTCTATTGTGTTTACTGCAGTGTCTCCAGCACTGAACTCTGTGCTTAACAAATACAGATTATCAGTAAGCATTTACAGAATATGTATCACCTCAAAGGATCCTGGTTAGGCTTCCATCTCTCTCTAAAATCTAGACAATATATCTATCAAATTGAGCATTTATTAAGTCAGTGTGGTCAAATTCTGTATGGGCTATACACTATAATCGATTTTCCCTTTGCTGTAGCAACAATAAGCTTTAGGATGGCTAATCCAGTATAAATCACGACTTTCAAATGCGTTTGCCAATTCAATGCCTGAATGCCTTGTCATTATTCTCATTTTTGATGCCTTCCTTTTTCATTCCAATTACATGCTTGAAGCACAACACACTGAAGCACACTCTTTTTTTCTTTTAATATTACTGTAGTTTAAATTTAGGTTCCTTAGAATTTTAAGGGAAATGCATGTAGGAGAGAATTGAAAAAAGTCGATAATACTTCACAAGAAAATTCAACTCTACTGAGTGTAATTCTTGAAGAAAAGAAATCTGACTCTGAAAAGTATCTCTATCCAACAATGAACTTTATGTTTAACTTTGTTGTGGTTACTTTGGTTGTTTTTTACTCTATGTCAACAACTTGTTATAGATCCACTGTGGACTGGACCTAAATGTTGAAACACGGGGAAGACCTAAGAATAGTTAATTCCTCAAGGGCACAACTAGACTCTACTAGAGCATGGGGAAGGTAAGAAGAGGCTAACAGAATAAAGAACTACAGTCAGAAGAAGGATTACTAAGTGACTGAATACCTTTAGTGATCTGAGACAATCCAACATGCTGACCTCACATGACCATGGGAGGGTTACACGCCCATTGCCATCAAGTCGATTATGACTCACAGCAACCCTGTAAGTCCCAACAGAATTGCCTTATAGGGTTTACAAAGAGCAGCTGGTAGATTCAAACCACTGGCCTTTTGGTTAGCAGCCTAAAACCTTAGCCACCACATCACCAGGGCTCTGTGGGTGTATAAAAAACCCATTGCCCTCACGTCATTTCTGACTTACAGCTCTGTATAGGACAGAGAAGAGCTGCCCTGTAGAGTTTTCAAGGAGTACGTGATGGATTCAAATTGCCGACCTCTTGGTTAGCAGCTGTAGCACTTATCTACTACACCACGAGGGTTTTTGTCAAGGGTGTATATAGGGATGGTAACAGAGGGGAACAGTAGAGATACCTGAGTTGACGAAACCGATTAATACCAAAACTGGCAGTGAAACTCACTAGCTATATTGTCAGAGAAAGGTGAGTCCCAGAGTAGCTGACCCAGTGTGGGAAATATGTTAGTTCTTTCTAAATTGAGCACTTGTATTTACATGAATAAAAATGTTAGTGGTATGTGAGCACGGGTATTTACACTTAGAGATTCTCATCGATTTGTTAACATTTGATCAGATATTTAAAAGTTTTGTGGAGTGACTGACTCAATTAAAAGTTTTATCAGTTATCAGAACTATTAGACAATGTAAAATTAATTCTAAGTACAGCTTTGACAGAACCTATAAAGCATACAAAAAACATAATTTGCAAAGGGTAATTTACACATATGTGTAACTGAGAAGTGAATTTGGAAGATGTTAGCCTCCCATCTGTACTACACGAAGAAAAATGGAAAAGATGGTTTGCCAACTGTCAATAAACAATTTTAAATGTATCTGCATGTTCTTATCCCAAAATAAAATTGCCAGTCCCTCAAATACCTTTTCTGCGATCCCTTGCTAAGAATGATGTTATTTCCATGTGATCCCATAATTTCTATATATATGTCACAATATGTTGATTTTCAAGCTCTAAATTATTATTTTTTAAGCTTGCATAATCAAATGCAGTCAGTTATTTGTGGCTAAGAAACAAATGATGGTAATTCAGGTTATGCACGATGTATAGGATATTCATTCAGTTATACTTATTTTCTTAACTCTTGAGTGCTCATCTGCTTCCACTGGGTTTATGATTTCTCATCTCTCGAGCCATATTGTGCATTTGTTACACACACCAGTGTACCTTTTAAACAATTGTTTCAGTTGAGATTCTAGATTACAGAGCTAAGCAGGTTCATTGTTCATCTTGCGTGTTTTAAGTTCTATCTTAAAAACATGTATAACCAATATTTCTTGCCAGTAGTCTAATGGAATGTGTGCTTTATTAAAGGTGGCAAACATTTTTCTTTTCAGGATTAAATATATCTGAGTAAAATTTTAGCACAACCCCCTAGGTAAGAAGCATAGTTTCAATTTACACGACAAAATACTGTTTCAAAAAATATTTCCTTTACTCATGGAATCTGTTAATTGATTCTACTCCAATGGTTTCCTCTATTTTCCCAGGCAATTAGTTAGGAGGCACTGACTGCTGATCTGGGGTAGGCAGAATATGAAAGGTCACTATAGAACATAACAGCAAAAAATGAGCAAATCCTATGGTTTTTTTTTTTTTGAAGCAGTTGATCTAGACAGAGGATATTCTGGTACAGGGTTGCAGGGAAGCTTTCTCGTCCCCTATCTTACTTATTCCTGGGCTGTGAGAGGTGACAAGAGGACAGAGTTCAGCCCGTGCAGCCAGCGCCATGGTTTACCAACAGAGCAGAAGTTGACAATGAGGAGGTATACAGTTTAGTTCTTTTCAGTTACATCCTATGAGGCTATTATATTAGCTAGTATTATCACGGAGAAGGAGCTCTGGTGGTGCAGTCATTAAATGCTCAGCAGCTAACTGAAGGGTCAGAGGTTCAAATCCACCACCCATGGCACCGTCTGCTCCCGTAAAGGTTACCAATCAGCACTGAGTACATTCCAACTCATAGCGACCCTACAGGACATAGTAGAACTGCTCTATAGTTTTTCCAAGGTTGTTTATCTTTCCAGAAGTTGACTGTCACATCTTTCTCTTACAAAGTAGCTTTGAACTGCTGACCTTTTGATGCAGCCAGATGTTTTACCCACTGTGCAAACCAGCTCTTCTTCAACAAGGCCTGCAGTCTAGAGAAACCTGTGGTGGCAGTTCAATACTGCCCTATAGGGTTGCTAGAAGTTGGAATTGACTCAGCACAATCACATTACTGAATGCATCCCAAATATAACCAAACAAACTCAACCTACTGCCATTGTTTCAATTCTGACTCCTAGTGACCATACAAGACAGAGTAGAACTTCCCCATACGGTGCCTGGTGGATTCAAACTGCCAACCTTTTGGTCATCAGATGTACCTCTTAAGCACTAAACCACCAGGGTTTTCTCCCAAATACAAAACAGCCCGCATTTGTTACGTGTATTAACTAATTTAATCCTCCCAATAACTCTAAACAGGTAATAATGTTATTTTCATTCTACAGAGGTGTGAACAGAGGCACAAACATGTTTCAGTGACATGACTGATATCATACAACTAATAAGTGCCCCAGCCAGGATGCCCACCAGTGAGCTTGACTCTGGAGGCCAGCCTGTTGACCTTCCAGGGTGACCCATTCAAGGAACCAGTCTGTGTGTGGCCTACTCATTGTCAAGCAGGAGTGAAACCCAAAACTTTTCCCAACAACCCCATGGATCTGCTGCGTGTAGGCAGCTCTTGTTCAAACTGTCCAGGATACTCACTCGTAAGCTCCTAGGATGCATGGTGGGATCCTGGATAGCTGGGAGCAACTATTAACTGGACAAGCAGGGACCAGATGGACCTAACTGCTGAGCTCCCACCAAGTCAGGGGAGTGGTGGCACACACTATTTTGGCTACTTAAATACTTTTGAATTTGAAATGGTGTGGTTGTCAGGAGACCTAGGTACAGGCCATTGGCAATGATGCAGGTACTCCTCAGCAAATGAGGAGGTTGGATAGGAAGCCGAGTCTACAGCATCACCCATAAATAAATAACGTAATAGAGGGTGTTGGAACCCGGGAGGGAAGTTGAGTTTGCTGATTTCAAAAGCTCTTTCATCAAGGACTTGATAATTCTGTGATTCCAGGGAGCTATCACTATTCTTGGAAACCCTGATGGTGTAGTGGTTAAGTGCTACATCTGCTAACCAAAAGGTCAGCAGTTGGAATCTGCTCCTTGGAAACTCTTTGGGGAAGTTCAGCTCTGTCCAATAGAGTAGCTACAAGTTGGAATCAACCCGGTGGCAGTGAGTTTTTGATTTATCACTATTCTTTCTCCAATTTCTTTCTTTTAATGTTGGCAGCTCAAATAGGTTCTGGGGTGCTTGGAGTGAAGTTACTTATTAAGAAATAATTAACAATGAGATCATCGCAGGAAAGGTTAGACTTTAACAAAAGGGCTCATACAATTTTCAAGACTTTACAATTGCTATATTTGAACCCAAAGACTAAAATTAGCAATAAAGATTAGGAAATGAGACATAAGAGTTAATGTCCACTTGGCCACCAGAGGGAAAGTATCTGCTGTTTTGAATCCTGAGCTCTTTCAGCATTTCGTATTAAACACTATTCTGGGCTATAAATAGACACCTAGCTGTACTACCTAAATATCTACATTTTATTATTTGGTTGTCCTCCTCAAATACTTTTACTATTACTAGCATTTAATGAATATGCTTATGAAAGTCCACTTTTAGATACTTCTGTTACTGAACATGAAAGATATGCTCCCAACATCTCTACCCATGAGTGCAGTTTCAGCTCTTAAACAGGGATTTTCTAACTTGTACATACATACACACACACAAGTACATATACACATACATACACATGTTCATACAAAAACACATAACGTACTTTATTATTCCTAAAATTTTCAAGTAAAACATGTCTGAAAATATGATGCAAAGTGAAAAAGAGGCATACGTAGTACTAAATATTTATTGATTACCTACTGCACGTAAAAAGTATGGTAGTCAGTAGGAAAATAGATAAATAAGGCACGTGTTTGGGCCCAAGATGCTCAGGATGACTAAGAAGAAAGGCCTGGAAATCTACTTCTGAAAACTGGCCAACAAAATCCCTCTGGATCACAAAAGAATACTGTCCCATCTAGAGGGGAAGGTGGGCCCCTAGGATGAAAGGTACTCAGAATACACAGTGGCTGCAATAACGGACTCAAGCCTATCAACATTCATGAAGGTGGCGAAGGATCAGGCAACATGTCATTCTGTTGTACATTCTGTCGCCGATTCAGAGCCACTCAGTGGCAACTACCAGCAAGGATAAGGGTATTATAAAGTGTATCACACGAAGGCAGAAACAAGTCATTAACAAGGCATCTGTAAGGCAGCCACCCTGATTTGACACCAGGCTCTTAACAGCGAGAACCACGGTACAACTCTGAGAAGACTACCAGGGGATTCGTGATCGCTGAGTACACACTTCAGAATAAAAGTAGCTGCCAATTATCAAATCCCAGTTTACAGTCATCTTTTTCTAATTCTCACAATCTTGCAAGCTGGTTTTACCGACAAGAAAGCTGAGCTTCAGAGGTTTAGTGACTTACACAATGTCTCAGCAGGATGGTGGCCGAGCTGGAATTCACTCCTAAGTCTATCACTTTATGCTGCTCAAACAAAAACGGGCTTGTCTGACCCTTGGCTTTGCTAAATCTCTTCTTTGTATCCTGCCTCCTTTGTTTCTCAGGTTGTCTTTTCTATGATTGGCTATTCCTTCATTTGTGAGCTTTTACTCTGTTGGTAGATTATTTGACTCTTGGCAGATGAGATTGTGTCTCTGTCAATGGCTTGAAGGTTTCCTTCCCTCCAATATGTTCAGCAAAATGTTGGCTTCCTGCTTTCCTTGTTAACCCCTGGTGTGGTTCTTGTTGGTTTGGTTGACCCTGCAGCCTGCTGTCTATTGTGAGCATTCAGTCCTCTTTCTTGGATCAGCAGCCTGGAGTGCGCTGGGGCAAAGGGAAGGGATTTATTCTACTTTCTCTGGCAGGCGAGAATTGCTTCTTTGTCTGGGTTAGAGCTGAAGACAGATGCCCCTTTGTGCCGTGTCATGATACTTCCTGGGTAACACCATTAAATGTTTCACAGCAGCAAAAGCACTGAGGTCATTGTTGAATTACTATTTAACTTCTACTAGTATGTGAGCCTTCAACTGTTCTGTTCAACTGCACTATTGAACTCTGTGTGTGACAGACTAGGATGTCTCATGACTGAGTCTTTGACAGAAGACAGGCAGAGACCATGTCTGCTTTGTTCATCACTTGTAGCCTAAAATGAACATCATGCATGCACAGCACACAGCAGTTGTTCAATAAAAGTTTACTGGATGAATGGGCTAGGAGAAGCAGCTAGGCTCTGTGTGTGTTTCTGTATGTTTCACCAGATGTCTCCTTTTCACCCAGAATGGAGAAGCATATTTCTCTGTGCTAACTTCATAGAATGAAAAATAACTTAGGTGACTCTTATTACAAGAGACAAGAGATGTACAGACAAAATAGTAAAGATGTAGGCGAGATCAGAAGTCATGTTTAAGATGCTGGTAATACTGTTCTGGCTAAACTCTATTGCCTTTTGGAGTCACTAATGATTACAAATAAACTGGCTACTTATCTCACTTACTGTCTCTTGTTATGCCTCTGACTCTTTCATACACATACCAGGCATGTTTTATGTTTAGTTCTTGGTAGTCCAAGTACGCTTGGCAGCTTAAACCCACCCAGTGGCTCTGACGGCAAATGACCTGGCCATCTGCTTTTGTAAGGTTTATAGCCATGAAAACCCTATAGGTGAATTTGACTCTGACTCATAGGGTCACTATGAGTCAAAATTGACTTGACAGCATCCAACACCAACATAAAGGTGACACACAGTTTCTAGGACAGGCAACATGGTAAGAGAAAGACTAGCAATTGTATTCTGTTTACCCTAGGAAGATTCTATTGCACAAAATACTAATAGTAATTTTCTCATTTAGAATCTTAGAACAATTTACCTTTCTAGAAAAATGGGTACGAAGAGCGTAATGTTCATTCTGTGAGATAGAAATATTTTCTTGTCTCACTTTGGCATGTCTTTGGTGAAGACAATGTCTTAACACCACTTCAATATAGTTCTATTTAGATTTACTTTCAAATACACACCACCTTTTTTCTGACCTTAGCTTCATTTAGTCTTTACAGAAGGAAGCAAAAAAAACCTTGATTATTAAGAAAAGAAATCCTAGAAACACACAAACTACAAAAATGAATTCATGAAAACAGGGTAATTCTGAACAGAACTGTAACAAGAGTTAAATCAGTAATAAAAATCTTCCCCCAGACACAAGTCCAAAAAACTTGTCTATCAGAAGACTTCACTGGTAAATTCCAGCAAACATTTTAAGAAGAACAAATGCCAATCCTTCTGAAACTTATTCAAAAACTAGAGGAAGAGGGAACACTTCCCCACTGTATCTATGGAGCCAGCAATACCCCAACACCAAAACCAGGTAAAGATATCACAAGAATAGGAAACAGTAGACCAATATCTGTTAATAAATACACATGCAACATCTTCAAGAGAACACCAGAAAATTAAATCCAGTAGCATATTTTGAGAATTATGCATCATGACCAAGAGAGGTTTACCCCATGAATAATAATATATCAATGTTGGTTCACTGATTATATCAAATATGTTATATTAATGCAAGATGCTAATAGTAGGTGGACCTTTGTACAGAAGGGACAGGGGCATATAAGAATTGTGCTTTGGTGTAAATCTGCCACTGCTCTACAGAAATAAAGTGCGTTTAAAAAGTGGGCAAGGAACTTGAAAGGGCATTTTTCCAAAGAAGATGTACAGATGGCCAACAAGCCAGGAAAAGATTCTCAACATCATTAGTCACTACAGAAAATCAAATAAAAAATGCAATGAGTTGTAACTTCACATCTACTATGATGGCTATAATGATAACAACAATGGAGAATAACAAGTGTTAAGAGGATGCAGAAAAATTGGAATTCTCATACATTTCTGATGAGAATGTAAAATACGCCACTGCTGTGGAAAACAGTTTGGTTCACAGTTCCTTGAAAAGTTAAGCATAGAATTGCTATAAGACCCGGAAAGTCCACTCTCAGATACATATACAAAAGAATAGAAAACAGTGGTTCAAATAAAAACCTGTACATGAATGTTCACTGCACATTGAGAATAGCCTGTTGACAACATCCAACAGACAGAAACAAGCAAACATTCGTCAGTTGATGGATGGGTGAACAAAATGTGGTACAACCATACAGTGGGGTATTATTCAACCTCATAAAAGAATGAAGTTCTGAAACATGTGACAACATGGATGAACCTTGAAAATATTATGCTAAGAAGAAGGAGTCAGATCAAAACATCATATACTGTATGAGTACTTTTATATGAAATATTTGGGATAGGTAAAGCCACAGAGACAGAAAATGGGGAGTGGCTGCCAGTGGCTATGACATTTCCTTTTGGGGTAATAAAAAAGTAAGTAGATAGAAGTAATGACTGCAAAACATAGTGAATGTACTAAGTGTCACTGAATTAGAGACTTTAAAATGTTTAACATTATGTTATGTATTTAACATAGTATTACATATTTAACAGAGGAAAAAAGGGACAGAAGAAATTTTGTGATACATCTGTTTATCATGGGTAAAATTAAGTGTGAATGAAAGAATGACGGGCTTTTGTCTTTGAAAAATTGACAGATGTTTAAAAATTAACCAAAATTGAAAAAAGAGGAATTAAGAAGTTATGTGTGAATGTAACGGCGCAGCACAGCTCTGTTGATAGGAATAAACGGGTGCTACATGTGAGGCACTACAGT
The DNA here is from genome assembly GCA_028571685.1 of Heterohyrax brucei. Classification (NCBI taxonomy): domain Eukaryota; kingdom Metazoa; phylum Chordata; class Mammalia; order Hyracoidea; family Procaviidae; genus Heterohyrax; species Heterohyrax brucei. Next base: position 74,240,385 of record CM053146.1, on the reverse strand, counting down.
GAGTCAGTCAACAACATCACAGCTCACACTAGATTCCCAGTGTGGTGCTATACTGCTTAACCAACTAAAAAGCTATAAAATCTTTGTCATTCCCTATGCACTTTTTAACATAGCTAAGGCATTGACCATATGCCTGATCACTTTCCCGAACAGCAGGCAGGAGCCAATGGCAACTGACATCATCTAGAAAGAAAATTCTCAGGATATGGCTCAGGCAACTACATGGGGACGTAGCAGTGCGGAGAAACCAAGTCAAAAGCCAGGTAGCACATCCACCAGTCGTCAGCCTAAAGGAGAATAAACAGATACACAGCCACAGCAATTAAATCAAGGAAACCACATAAAATTGAGCATTTCCACAAACGAGCAGGAGTTGTTGGAGTACAGAAGAATATGGAAAAGGCAGCCAAAAATATTGATAGGCCATTGTGGCCTTTGACAGGAAAAGAAGGAGCCATTAAGAAAACCTACTCAACTTGAACAACAGCAAAACACACATGGAGTAGAAAAATATTTCATGTTAAATTGCACATAATTTTCTCTAAATAAAAGAGTAATATATAGATTTGTGAGGATTAAAATTGGTGATAAAATTTATATAGAAAATAGAATTTTATATTCTAAAGATTGGGTAGAATTTAATTACAGATGATAGAGACAGAGGAGACAGGAAACTGCTTAGAGTAGTAGTTGATGCTGCTTGGGAAATGGACTTAAGGTTGGATAACACAGGTTAACACAGTCCTTTGATGACGGTGTGAAGAATTTGGACATTATCCTAAAGGCAGATAGGATCCACCTGGGATTTTGAGAAAGGTATAGCATGATAAAAAAAGAACTTTAGAAGATCAATTTAATGATACTCAGGATGAACTGAAAACCTGAGGCATCACTATAAGGAGATTTCGGTGGTAATCCAGGAAAGATTATCATGAGGCTAGGGTGATTACACTGAGATTGAAAGGCAAGGTTATACTGATATGAAATTCAGTGACACACAATTTGGAGACGCAGTGGATACACTATAAAAGTCGAGTAATTGGGAAGAAGAACTAGATTTGAGGGGTTAACAATGAGTATGACTGGACATTCCAAGTGTGAGATCTTAGAATATCAGAGTGGAGATTTCTGGTAGGACAGGCATCGAGGAGAGAAAGAAAAAGCAAGGACAGAATTCATGGCAGGAGATACAGATTTGAGAGTCATTTTGTGACCACTTCTAGTATAATCATGGCACTCTTTCAAGGGTTTCAAATAATAAAGTTACTCTGGTTAAACGATTTAAATGGCATCTTGCATTGTTATTTCTTAGAGTGCTTCTTGGCCCTTCCTCTGCATTTGTCTATTCTGGCTAGAATGATGAAGAAAGAGACTTACGAGACAGTGTTGCCGCACGGAATTGTAAAAGAAGAAGCTAATGCTTCTGTTGAAATAATCTTCTGCTCATGCTCAGCCTAGTTCTGAAGATTTGAGAGAAATCTTTTGTGTAAGATGATAAAGGGTTCTGTAAGGGTTGCCATGAGCCGGATCTGACTCGACGGCACTTGGCTTGGCAAGAACTATAAGGGGAGTAGAAAACAAACACAAAGGCATATAAGCTGGCTGGATTTTTCAGGATAACGTGTGTAAGTGGTGGTGGTGGGGGTTCTACTTGCTTCATCATGTATGGAGGTACGTTCATGGGAACACTGTCTGCTCCTATCTGAGATGGACACTCAGCGTGGGTGAGAAGATTCATGCCCAACTGTCAGCTGGGGTTTCTATCAGGTTTCCTAGGAAGAACGAATTGTAATAAAGACAGGGTTCCAGTAGGAAAGGTGAGATCAGCATACAGAGTGTCAAAAATAAATACACTAACTCAAATTAAATCAAGGCAATAAATTTGACACCCATGGTTTCCAAAGAAGAAATCTCTGGAAGACTTCTGAAGACCCAATGTCACAACAACGGCCAGTGGATGATTCAACAAAAGGAAAAAAATAGTTATTTTAGATTAAGATGATAAAAAGGCTGAAAAAAGTTAAATCTGTTAGTAATATTCACCCTACTGTCAAAATTCATAGCCATAAAAATATTACATTTAGCTAAAAAATGATGAATAATCACCTCAACTTTCCTTCTTTAATTTTTTTTTCCATTTTATTTCTTTTTCTTATACCAAGGTTTAATGAATCTTCACTCAGCCTCAGTGAATGAACAGCTTCAAAATGTGCCAATTCAGATTTACTCACTGGATGCCTTTGTACAATTATCTGACTTTCCACTTCTGTGGATACAAAATTTAATTGGATTATGGGATGGTAGCTGAGGGTGGGAGTGGAAAACAAAGTGAGAAACAGTAGTTAAAAAATACATAAAAAGGTAGTTTTGGCTGTGTCAGCACCCACACTGGTGGGTTAGAGAAATAGAACGACTTGGAAATATCAGAAAGGACAGTGACTAGGAGAAGGGAAGGGGAATGAAGTTAGAACAGAACAGTCCAATCTCTTGCTTTCTTCACTTGAGGAAATACTCCATTCTGGTGAGGAAGATTTTAGACTGAGGACAATTTGGGAGAAACTCGAGGTCCTACGGATGGGAGACCAAAGAGTCTAAAACAGAGCGGCTTTTGATTTCTCTACCCAACAAACCTAGTTTATTCAGACCTGCCCTTGGACGTTTATTAGGACTCTGCTGATGATTACCAAGGAGCCCTGCTTAAGGGGCTATGAGCTTCACTGCTAACAAAAATGCCAGTACTTTGAATCCACCAGCAGCTCCCTGGAAACCCTACAAGAAGGTTCTACTCCATCCTATATGTTCATTGTGAGTTGCAGTCAGCAATGGGCAACCTCTCACAATTTGTCCTCGGCAAATTTAATTCACTATTTGTACCAAACCATTTCTTTTTGCCCTAGTTTGGTTGCCTTTCTGTAAAAAGGAGTCAAAGAGATAATCTCTAAACTTTCTTTTACCATTAACATTGAATGATTTCACGAAAGTACCAATAACTGCCCACCAGTAAAAAATAATTCAAGCCAGTATCATTTACCGACAAGTCATTTCTACATTTTCATTCATACTTTTGAAGACATTCTCCTAGTAGTAGGCCGGTATGGAATGTCTCAACTCGTATAAATCTCCCCATGCCCCCTAAGTCATACATTTTTATTGCCAGTGGCCAGTGTGCAGAATAAGCACAAATGCTTCTAAAACCACTGGTATATTATGAAATGTGTTGACACCTTAGACCTCAGTGTAGCAATGCCTGCCTGCCATTTCTAATAATGTCCACAGTTTGCCACATCTGAGCTCAGATTTTGAATGCTGAATATTATATTTTGCCTGTATCACCTTGATTCTCCAAAAAGCTGTTAGTGACACCTTAAAGAAGAATTTATGCAAAACGTTGCCCCAAATATTAACTATTATTTTTCATTACAGCAATTTATTTATTAGTATTGCTAGAATAAATCTGAAAGAGCCATGAAAAATCAATGAGGGTACTCAGCATACGGTAGTCAATTCTGCAGACAGGCTTTCCTGAGCAGTGGTGAATGGCTGAGCCCAATTCAAAAGTCAGCCCCTTCAACCTTGCCTGCTCAATAGGAGTTCTGCACGGAGAATCAGAGAAGAGGACTGCTATGGAAGAGAAAGAAAGCTCTTGGCCTAGGGCATTCTACACTCAGAATAAAGGGGACACACACTGAAAACTTCTGAAACTGAAGTTGCCAGCATCCTCAAGTAAATACTCAGCTTCAGTTAAACACATCAGAGCAACATGGCTCCATGACTGGTGCTAAAACTTAGATAAAAAACTCAGTGCACTCAATTTTGGAACAAGGATTCCTTTTTGGAGACACAAGAGAAAATCTATTGGGACTGCATTAGAATAAAAGCTGGCAAAACAGTTTATAAGATCAGCTCTACTGTAGGTGAGCTTAAAAATGTTTCTTTAGGTACTCTGTGTACAGTGTATTCAAGGCCTTCTTACTGGGGGAAACTGTCATACAAATCAAAGGTGAGACTCCTTTCACATCCTCCAGGAAACAGTGTTCTCCTTTTCCAACCAGATAATAAAGCTTTTTGTTGTTATTATTATTTTTTTTAATCAGTAAAACTTATGCTGTCTTTCAGAAACACCTCAATTACACTCATTCATAAACATTTTTGCTTTAGCCCTCACTTTCTGACATTTGACCATTCTCTCCAATATGGACAGTCCAGTGACTTCCCATGTCTGCCAGTATCAAAATAAATAGACATTATAAGAAATAACTATTACTAGCAAATCTAAACACTATATTCAGAGCTATGAACAGTGAACAAAATAAGGGTGGTTCTTTTGTGATGCCTTTGAATTAAGGTATTGAGAAGAATGTTGGATATACCATGGGCTCCCAGAATAACTAGTGAGTTTGTCTTGGAAGAAATTACAGCCAAAATGCTCCTTAGAAGTGAGGATGGCTAGACTTGTCTCACAGGCTTCAGATGTGTTATCTGGAGTGACTAGTTCCTGGAGAGGAACATCATGCTTGGTAGAGAGTCAGCCTAACAGAAGAAGACCTTCACACAGATGGATTGACACAATGGCTGCAACCATGGGCTTAAACATAGCAACAATTGTCAGGATGGCCCAGGACCAGGCAGTGCTTCATTCTCTTGCACACAGAATCACTACCAACTGGAACTGACTCGATAGCATCTAGCAACAACATTTTATGATCTTTTACATTATTTCCATTTTGGTTTTAGGCTTCATTTTGCTTTCTTCTCTTCTTTTTCCATTGCTAATTCCCCTTATAGACATGGTAGTGTCGACACATAAGATAGAGATGGTAGAAATGACAAGACAAACCAAGACAAAGATAATTGCTTTCATCCTATGGTTCTCTATTCACAAGGAAACATAACCATAAATGAGCAGTATGATAAAAATCAAGAGAATTAACTCTCCTAGAGACCAGTCTGCCTATGGCAAAAGCATTTCTCAGATCTCTGTAAATCATAATGCCAGTTACCCATACCTTAGACATCCATAAACGCGTACAGTTTGATTTGCATTTTAACACATTTTATACCTATTTATTGAAAGCCCAATGTGAGTCAATATTTTAGGTGCTGGAAATATAATAGTGAGTACAAAAACACATGCAAATTATAAAACCTCTGTTCTTATGGCATTCATATTCTTTGGTCTTTGGTCTGCATGGTATCAACTCAGGCAATCAAGAGGGTTAATTCTGAGAGAAAACAGTCAAACTTACAGTAAAACAAGTGAATTAAAGAATATTTTGATACAATTAGAATTTTAGATAGTAAGACAGCTAAGAGTTTTAAGAACATAAAAGCCCTGAGAGAATAAAACATATTTCCAGGCCTTTGTTGTATGTAGAAAAGACTGGGTAGTCTGTCACCATCAGTATTAAAAGTAGATTCGCCTGAAAAACTTCTGTGACCCAGTGCACGAGAGTGGCCCCGGGGACTACCGTAAGTATAACTCTCTCCATGTTCCTTCTCTGAGGTGACAGTTGAGGTGACAGCGTCCGGCATCATTCACTGAAACATGAGACGTGAGGTCAACTTTTTCCAAAGGAGAAAAATATCTTCTATAGTCAGTTAAATATTTTATAACTGCTTGGCATATCTCACAGCACATTGCACAGATCAAAGGAATATATCTGCAGAGATGAAATTTGAAAAATATACATATTTGTTTTTTACAATGCTGACTGACAAATAATACTCTAATCATAATTCAGACCTAACACTTTTGCATTTGTTTAAGCATCTCAGATTACAATATCTCCCAGGTAACCCCCAAATGAGCTTTCACCCGCTTTCATATGTCACACCATGTCTCCTGGTGGGGTCTTTGGGGCTGGACATCAAGGGAGTGTGCGAAGGAAGTGTGTTACCCACATGCAGGGCATCAGCTCATTCTTCAGTGACGTGGATATTAACTGAATAATTTCTTTTGATCAACAACGGTAGCAAAGTACTTTGTGGTTTGGATCTGTGGAAAGATAAATCATTTACACACTGAAAAACCAAAGAGCGAGCATGTATTCCAGAGGGAAAAAAGGGCAGCATGGAATTTGCATTCTATTGTTGGAAACACTGATGGATAAGTAGTGGTTAAGAGCTACAGCTGTTAACCAAAAGGTTGGCAGTTCAGTTCTACCAGGTGCTTCTTAGAAATTCTATGAAGCATTTCGACTTTGTCCTTTAGGATCTCTAGGGGTTGGAATCGGCTTGGCAGTAATAAGTTCTAGGTTACTGTTGCCGCAAGGTTACTTTATTTGCCACAAGATTGTCTGTCTATCCCTCATCTCTTTAGTTCTGCAGTAGTCACCTCTTAAATAGTTTGTGGATTAACGAGTACAAATAAAAATAAGTATAACATTTCACTTTAACGTAAAACATACTATAAGCAATGTAAGTAATCCCCCCACATATGTTTTCTTTCCTTTATATGTTTCTGTTTTGACTAAAAGATCTTTATAGGTTTGACACTTGATACTAAAAAATAAATAATTTCAATGATCCTCAAAGTTCAAAGTAAAACAGTGCAAACTGATCACTACAGTGTACATTGACTCCTAAATCATAGGTAAACCAAGTACTAGATATCTAGTTCAGTACTGTGAGAAGTAGTCACATCTTGCAACATGACATTTCTCAGGCCTGATTCCTACATGTGATGGTAGTTCCATTATGGTTCATAATCTGTAACTTCCTGTTTCTATCTTCCCCAGATAATAAATGTCCTGGAGAGCAGAAGACTCACAGACTTCGTATTTGTGCACCAAGGGGCACCTCTTGCCTCTGATAATTTTTAAGGAGATGTAAGAGCTCATCTTTTCATTAAAAGTTTCAATTTGTGAAATACTAACTATGGCTCCTCGCTGTTAAACATGACTGACCAGTGGAATTAAAGAAAAAAAAAAAAAAGAATCACCTTAAAATGTTAGAACAGAAACATTAAACCAGGAAATCAAGGGCCAGAAAAGTAACTTCCCCAAGTGTGCACAGCTAATCAATGTCAGCGTTGCAACTAGAATTCCGGATTTGTTTTCCCTTTACTGTTATTAACCAACCCTCTTAAATTAAAAGCGTGATAATCAAGAAAGACTTGAAAAAGATAGATAAGACTCCTACTTCAAAGTTTTCCTTGTAAGCCATGGATGTTGTTGTTAGGTGCCGTCGAGTTGGTCCCAACTCATAGAGACGTTATGCACAACAGAATGAAACACTGCCCAGTCTTGAGCCATGTCCACAACTGTTTTTATGCTTAAGCCCATTGTTGCAGCCACTATGTCAATCCATCTCATTGAGGCTCTTCCTTCTTTTTGCTGACCCTCCACCTTACCAGGCATGACACACTTTTCCAGGAATTGATCCTTCCTGACAACATGTCCCAAGTATGTAACATGCAGTCTTGCCACCTTTGTTTCCAAGGAGCACTCTGGTTATACTTCTTCCAGTACAGTTCCGTTTGTTCTTTTGGTGGTCCATGGTACATTCAATATTCTGCTCCCACCCCACAACTCAAGGGCAGCAATTCTTCTGTCTTCTTTGTTCATCGTCCAGCTTTCACATGCATGTGCTAAGATTGAGAATACCGCGGCTTGGGTCAGGAGCACTTTAGTCTTCAAGGTGACATCTTTATTTTTCAGTACTTTAAAGAGATCCTTTGCAGTAGATTTTCACAATGCAATGTGTCGTTTGATTTCTTGACTGCAGCTTACATGGGCATTGATTGTGGACCCAAGTAAAATGAAATCCTTGAAAACTTCAATCTTTTCTCTTTTTTGTGATAATGTTGCTTACTGGTCCAATTGTGAGGATTTTTGTCATCTTGATGTTGAGGTGCAATCCATAATGAAGGCTGTGGTCCTTGATCTTTATCAATAAATGTTTCAAGTGTTCTTCACTCCCAGCAAGTAAGGTGGCGTTGTCTGCGTAATGCAGGTTGTCAATGAGTCTTCCTCCAATTCAGATGCCTTGTTCTTCTTCATATAATCCAGCTTCTCAGATTATTTGCTTGGCATACAGATTTGAAAAGTACGGTGAAAGATACAACCCTGACACATACCTTTCCTGACTTTAAACCATGCAGTTTCCCCTTGTTCTGTTCACATGACTGCCTCTTGATCCATACAGATTGCTTAAGAGCAAAATTAACTGTTACGGAATTCCCATTTACGCAATGTTAGCCATAACCATGGTTTTTAGCCCAACAAAAAAGAAGTTCGGTTATGAATGTTAGCCCAGATTTTCTGCTTAATGAAGCTACAGAAATATGCAATAAAATTATAAAGCATGATGGATGTATTGTTAACTTCAGAATTATAGGTGAAAACACAAAAATTTGGGATCTTACCTTATTCTAGACAGCCAAATTACTGTAACTCTATATGAACCCTAACAACCACATCAGGCCTTTGAGCTGTTCAAGTATAGACCTCTCTTTTCTTTCCCCTGTCTTTGATTTATGAGGCTTCAGAAACAAATCTCACTGCACGGTACAGTGAAACGTGAAACAAGACAGCTTGCTAACTATGGGAAGCCAACGAGCATGGCAGCTTGCTTTACATAAGACCATTTGAAAAACAAGTTTTGCTGTAAGCTCATAAAATGTGATTTCATTAAACTGTTTTAATTTATGAAATATGACTGTCATGCCAATGCTGTTTTATTTTGGCAGTGAGAAATATACAAAACATTTCTTTATAATATGACAGCACAAAATACATTTTAGTTATATTTTACTGAAATATTTCTGAAATCATAGATCTCCAACCTTAGTTTTGAAGTTGATTAAATAAAATCCAATAGGTTTCTCTTCACACATATCTACAGCATATCTATAAGTCTAGTATCTGCAGATATGCAATTTGTTATTCTGTATCCAACGAGTAGTATACAGTGTTTTGCATATGACAAACACTTGTCACAGACTGATACAGAAAGCTGTTTGCCTGACTCTGACTCCCTGCTTTGGTCACTAATAAAGACTGAATTGTATCTGCCTTAAAAATATGTTGAAGTCCTAATCCACAGTACCTGTGACTTTCTTTGTAAAAGAGTCTTTGAAGATGCTGTCTGTAAACTAACATGGGGTCATATTAGAGCACATGGGCCCTAATTCGATCTAATGGTGTCTTATAAAAAAGAAGAAATACATGGAGACAGACAGAGGAAAAAACAACTACTCAAGGACAGAGTTATGCTGTGGCTGTAAGCCAAGGGATACCGGAGGCAACCAGAAGCTGAGAGACACAAAAAAGGATCTTCCTCTAGAGTCTTCCCCTAGGCAATGAAGACACTCACTGTCGTCACTGTTCTTGGTGTGTCCTTTAATTTACCTGCATTATTGACTTCGATTGTTGCGGGCATCAATATGGCGGTAGTGGCCTGAACAATCAGAATCCGATGACACAAGAATCCTGACAATCCTCTTTAATGTCCTAAAGAGTAGCAGTGTACTTTCAGGCCTTTCTATTCTACTTAAGCACTGTGTTGTTTCTGCTGTTGCTGTGGTTATGTCACTGAGTTGACTCTGACTCACAGTGACCCTACAGAACAGAGCAGAACTCCCCATAGGATTCCCCTGACTGTAATTTCTGGGTTCAGACTAGTGATTTTTCAGTTAACAACTAAGCACTTAATCATTGTGCCACCAGGGCACAAGCTCTGTATGTACCACAAGCCAGCAAAAGCAGAGGCCACAGGAATGTGCCTTGCTCAATATGTAAATGAGATGCTGATCATACTCCCCACATTGATTGTTTCCTGTAGACATGAGAGATAGTCAAAATATTCAACAAACTGGAATATTCTTGGTACTAATCAGTGAAAGGAGACCGAGGTGGCACAAACTGTTAACCACTGGTTGCTATAATCAAAACACTGGTGATTCAAAGCTACACAGAAGCTCCTTTGAAGAAAAGTCTGGCATTCTGCTTCTGAAGGGTCGCAGTGATGAAAATCCCACAGTTCTACCGTGCAAAAAAATGTGGTTGCCATGAGTTGGAATCGATCCAATAGCAACTGTGTTGTGTGCCTAGAAGGAGTCCCTGGATGGTACAAACAGTGAAGCAGTTGACTGTTGATGAAAATCTGGAGGTGTGAACACACCGAGAGGTGGCTCAAAAGAAACACCTGGTGCTCTGCTTCTGAAACATGAAATCCCTATGCAGAACAGTTCTGTTACAAGCATAGGGGATCCTCATGAGTTGTAATTCACTGGATGTCAACTGGTACCGGTAACAAGTGAGAATGGCTAGGAATAATCATAGGGGTATACTGTCCGTTACCTAACCTGCCACCGGGAAGTATTCAGTGTGGTGAGGAGACAGGCCTCCCCAGTTTCTAGGAGGGGCTGGATCAATGCTCTTTATTTCACTGTTGTCAGAAGGTGCATTGCTTCTGCACTGCCAACCTCAGAGCAGGCAGGAGAAGGCCCGGTGATGGAGAGTTAATATTACTTTGAGACTCTTAATCTCTTCAGCTGCTGACACAGTTGCTTTTAAATCTGTCCATTATTTCATAGCTCGGTTCAATTTCTTTTTTAATCTCTTCAGGAAAGGAGATGTAGGTAAGAAAGGGAGGAAAAAGGCTTAAGAATACTTGTAGCTATCCATACTCTTCAAAACTTTTCAACTCAGACTGCCAAGAAAACTTTATCCCGGGAGATACTTTTTAAACTACATTATCACAGTGACCACTTAAACAATCTGTATTTTTTTAAGGCAAGCTGAAGAAACTAAGGAGACAAAAGTAATTCATCTGCATGTTGTGGCCCCAAATTTTCTCTCTCACTCTCTTTTTTAAAGTCCTATTCAGATAATGACAACAGCAGTGTAGTCAACACTTTCTCTTACTCTATTGAGTCTTATCTCTGTTAAAGATTCCCTTTTCTTTTTGAAAAAATACTTTATTGTACTTTAAGTGAAAGCTTACAATCCAAGTCAATTTACCATATAAAACCCCGCACCCACACCACTAGGCAACTCTAGCTGCTCTCCCCACCCCGGGACAGCACACTCCTCCCTTCCACCATGTACTTCCCATATCCATTCAACCAACTCCTGTCCCCCTCCACCCTTTCATTCTGACCCTGGAAGGAGCTGCTCAGATAGTTTCATGCATATATTTAAGCCAATCAGCACAATCTTCATCAGCATCACCCCACGTCTCATAGTCAAGTCTAATCTTTGTCTGAAGAGTTAGCTTCGGTACTGGTTTCAACTCTGGGCTAACAGAGTCCAGGGGCTATGTCATCAGGGGACCCTCCAGTCTCTCAGACCATCAAGTTTAGTGTATTTAACAGAGATCTAGTTCTGCACACCCATTTTCCTCCCATTATGTTAGGGACTCTACGTTGTGCTCCTTGTCAGGGCAGTGATTGGTGGTAGCCAGGCACTGTCTAATTCTTTTGGTCTCATGCTAACGAAATCTTTAGATTATATGGCCCCTTTCTGTCTCCTGAGCTCATACTTTCCCCATGTCTTTGATGTGTTTCATTCTCCTCTGCTCCAGGTGGATTGGGACCAATTGATGCTACTTAGATTACAGCTTGCTAGCTTTTAAGACCCCAGATGCCACTCAGCAAAATGAGATGTAGAACATTTTCTTAAAAAGCTTAGTTATGCCAATTAACCTAGATGTCCCCTGAAACCATGCTCCTCAGACCCCTGCCTCTGTTACTCTGTCCTTCAAAATGCTGAGCTGTATTTAGGAAACCTCTTAGCTTTTGGTATAGTACAGTTACGCTAATTTCTACTGTGTGCTCTCACTCCCTTCACATGACCTAATTCTTATCTACTATCTGATCTATGAATATTACTCTCCCTCCCCATGCAAGTAACCATCAAAGATTATTTTCTTCTGTGCTTAAACCTCTTGAGTCCTTATAGTAATTGTCTCATACAATATTTGTCTTTTTTATAGCTGACTAATTTCACTTAGCACAATGTTTTCCAGACAACTCCATGTTGTATTTCCTAAGATTATCATTGTTCTTTATCACTACAGTGTATGCCATTGTGTGACTATACCATAGTCTGTTGATCTGTTCATCTGTTGATGGGCACATATGTTGATTCCATCTTTTTGCTATTATGGACAGTGCCGCAATAAATATTTGGTGTGCATGTACCTATTTGTGTGACAGCCCTTATTTCCCTAGGATGTATTCCAAGAAATGAGATTGCTGGATCATATGGTATTTTTATATTTAGTTTTTTAAGAAAGCACCTGTGGTGGTCAGGATTATGTCAACTTGGCTCCTCCATGTTTGGCTGCTGTATTAAATGGCAGGGGCAGGGCCTGTGGTTGCTTCCTACCCCTCAGCTCACTTCTCTCCACCTTCCACCACCTACTGCTGGTCTGCTCATATAGCCAGCAGCTCCTGCTCTCTTCTGGCATCTGGTTCCAGGACTTGAACTAGCAGCTGCTGGATTCATCAACCCTTACAGCCAATGCTTGACAGTCCTGTTCCCTGACCTGCCAATCCCGGGTTCACCAGCCTCTGCAGCTCCATCTCGCCACCAGCTTGGGATCTGCCGAACTACACAACCGGTGATCTATAACTCTGGTCTCTGACCGGCCACGTGAGGCTTGTGACAGGACTTGGGACATTCAGCTTCTGCAACTGTGTGAGTTGTTTCCTATCTATATAGATAGATAGATATACAGATATATATATATAGATACAGACATATAGATATCTATCTATAGAGATATATATAGATATCAACATATAGATAAATCTCTATATAAATATCTACCTCTATGTATCTATATAGATAGGAAACAGCTCAGGCAATTTTTCCCTATGTAGATATACGTAGATAGATCTCTATATACCTCTATAGATCTCTCTCTCTCTCTTTCCTTGTACTTTATATGTATAAATCTTTCCTTGTACATACATGTGTTACTGGTTTTCCTTTCCTAGAAAACCCAGCCTAAGACAGCACCCAATCAACTTCAAAAAGGGTTCTACTATTTTACATCCCAAACAGCAGTAGAGAGGGGTTCCAGTCTCTCCACAACCTTCCAACATTTATTATTTTGTGTTTTTTTTAGATTAACGCCTACCTTGTTATGGTGAGATTGTATCTCATTGTAGTTTTGATTTGCATTTCTCTAATGCCTAATGATCATAAGCACATATCTGTTAGTGCCTGGATGCCTTCTTTGGTAAAGTGCCTGTTCATATCCTTTGCCCAGTTTTAATTCTGTTATTTGTCTTTTATTGTTGAGGTTTTATAATAACTTGTAGATTACAGAGATTAGATACTGATCCAAATCACAGTAGCGAAAAATTTTTTTCCCAGTCTGTAGGTATTTTATTTTTTATTTTTTATTTTTTACTTTTTTGGTGAAGTCTTTGGCTGAGCATAAGTGTTTGATTTTTAAGAGTTTCCAGTTATCTGTTTTCTGCTGTTTGTTCACTGTTAGTAGCATTTTGTAGTTGGTCTATGTTGTGTATTAGGTCTCCTAGGGTTGTCCCTATTGTTATTTTTCTGTATCTTTATAGTTTTAGACTTTATAGTTGGGTCTTTGATCTACTTTGAGTTAGTTTTTGTTCATGGTGTGACATAAGAGTTTTGTTTCCTTTTTGTGAAGACAGGTATTCAGTAATGCCAATATAATTTGCTAAAGAGACTGTCTATTTCCTGGTTTAAGGACTTTGGATCTTTGCCAAATACCAGCTGCTCTGAGGTGGATGATGATTTATCTGGATTCTCAGTTCTGTTCCATTGATCTACGTGTCTGTTTTTGTACCAGTACGAGGCTGTTCTGACTACCCTAGCAGTGCAATAGGTTCTAAAGTCAGGTAGAGTGAGGCCTTCTACTTTGTTATGCTTCTTCAGTAATGCTTTACTTATCTGAGGCTTATTCCCTTCTCACATGAAGTTAGTGATTTCTTTCTGTCTCCTTAAAAAATGTTGTTTGGAATTTGTATTGGGATTGTATTGTATGTATAGATTGCATCAGGCAGAGTAGCCATTTTCATGATGTTAAGTCTTCCTATCCATGAGCAAGGTAGCTTTCTCCACTTTTGTAGGTGTCTTTCGGTTTCTTGCAGTAGAGACTTGTATAGGTCTTTTACAACTCTAGTTATGTTTATTTCTAGGTATTTTATCTTCTTGGAGGCTATTATAAATGGTATTGATTTGGTGATTTCCTCTGATGGTCTCTTTGTTGATGTAAAAGAATGAAACTGATTTATGTACATTTATCTTGTATCCTAATGCTTTGCTGAACTCTGCTATTAGTTCCAGTAGTTTTTTTTTTTTGGATTCTTTAGGGTTTTCTGTATATAAGATCATATCATCCACAAATAGAAATGCTTTTACATCTTCCTTACTAGTTTGAATGTTTTTATTTCCTCATCTTGCCTGATTGTTCTTGCTAGACCCTCCAGGACAATGTTGAATAAGAGTGGTGACAGTGGGCATCCTTGTCTGTTTCCTCTTCTCCAGGACAATGCTTTCAGTCTCTCTCCATTTAGTATCATGTTGGCTGTTGGCTTTGCATAGATGCTTCTTAGTGTGCTGAGGATTTTCCTTTCTGTTCCTGTTTTTCTGAGAGTTTTAACATGAATGGATGTTATTTGACTACTTTCTTTGTAGTCAAATAAATGTCTTCAGCTGGCGCTCTGAAGGAAAGCACTGGATGCGAATGTGGTGTCCTGCCACACTAAAGGGAAGATTTCAGTTCACAGAAGCACTAATAATTTTGGTGAAATAGTTAATAATAAGGAACTTAAAAGAAATCTGGCAATGACTTCATTTTATTCAAACACTAAAATCTAAAATTAAAACAGTATTTAAATAATTTTGAAAGAAATAAAATGAAAAATGCAATCCCCTTAATTCCTGGTTCCTCTTCTGGAAAATAAACTGTGGTTTATAGTTTCTTTCTGACTTTTCTAAGATAAGAAATAAAAAACCCACAGAATAAAACAAGGAAGAAAAGAAAAAGCCAACGACAAGATTATTCTGCATTCTCCTACTTGTTGGCATTTTGCTTTACTTGCTTGATAGCGTGTCTTGTAATCTTTACCTTCTCAATGCATTTGCCTCATTTTTTTCAAAGTATTTATGATAAGATTTTTCAAACATACAGAAAAATATAAGGTTGGTATATGAGCACTCATATACCCCTCATCTTGAAAAGTTGTTATAATTTTCCCTATTTCTTTTCTGTCAATTATTTCAGCTCTTTCAATTGATCAATCTAGAGATCTTTTGTTGAATCATTTCAAAGTAAACTCAGATATCATGATATTGCTTGAACTCCTACCATTTAAAACCAAAGCCATTATCCTACATTACTATTTTTGCATCTAAACAATTGTTAATACCAATATAGTCTAATAGTCAGTGTCTAAGTTTCTACAATTATCTCCAAAATATCATTAATAGTTGCCTTTTAAGGACTTGTATTTAATCAAGGATCAGATATTGAATTTTGATGTCAAGTCTTTTAAATCTCTTATAGTCTAGAATGTTCTCCCCAATTTTTATTGTCGTTGTTAATTACATTCACTTTTTGAAAACATTTTTCACTGTTTCCTCAGAGTTAGTTTTTTAACTTTTTCCTTTGCTCCCTCAACTTTTTCACAAATCAACTACTATGCCTGTGTTTCATGAAATGTGGTAAGTGTATTTATATGTTTTACCTCTTTAATCCTTCCATGAAAGATTCCTGGTGGCACCGCGGCTAACAAAAAAGTTGGGAGTTGGAACCCATTCTGCAGCTCCATGGAAGAAAGACCTGATGATGTGGTCCCACAAAGATTACAGCCTAGAAAACTCACATGGGGAAGTTCTAGTCTGTCACAGGAGGTCGCAACGAGTTGGAATTGACACAGCAGCACCTAACAACATTTCTTAGGTACAAGAACCCTAAGACATTAATAATAGCTGCATATCGATTTTAATGGTAAAAAAATGAAGGTTAGAAAGGTTGACTCCCTTTGTCCAAGATCACATATTACTTATGTTTGCTTTCCTGATCTTCATGTGCATCATACATAACTTAGTCTAATATGGTAACAGTTAGAGGTGGAAAAGACTATAGATTTTACATATGAAGAAAAGAGGCTCAGAGAGACAAGATTGGTGATATGGCTTGCCTTGTAACTACTTCATACATAACTTCCAAATGGAAAAAGTCACTTAATGAGCTGGTGTTAATGGGGAAGGTCAATTGGCTTCTCACAGGGTGGCATTACATTTGTAAATCTGTCATTGTACAGAGTGGTGTTTACAAAGTGTGGTATGTAATGTAGTTGTAGGTCCTTGCACAATTTTTATTTTCACAGTTGCATATATATTTTAAAGCATGCATATGAGGTGTCTGAAAATATCATGGCTTGGGTCAGACATTCTTTAGTCCTCAAAATGACATCTTTGCTTTTTAACACTTTAAAGAGATCTTTTGCAGCAGATGTGCCCAATGCATTATCTCATTTGATTTCTTGGCTGCTGCTGCCATGGGTGTTGATTGCAAATCCAAGTAAAACAAAATTCTTGACAATATCAGTCTTTTCACCACTTATTATGACACTGCTTATTAGTCTAGTTGTGAAAAGTTTTGTTTTCTTTGTGTCCAGGTGTAATCCATACTGAAAGCTGTAGTCTTTGATCTTCATCAGTAAGTTCTTGAAGTGCTCTTCATTTTCAGCACCCACCCAAGGTTCTGTTATCCGCATACTGTGGGTTGTAAATGAATCTTCCTCCAATCCCGATGTCATGTTCTTCTCTTCAAATAGTCCAGCTTCTTGGATTATTTGGTCAGCATTAAGATTAAATAAATATAGTGAAAGGATACAACCCTGATGTACATCTTTGCTGATTTTAAACTACACAATATCCCCTTGTTATGTTCAAATGACTGCCTCTTGGCCTATGCACAGGTTCCTCATGAGCATAATTAAGCATTCTGGAATTTCCATTCTTCACAGTGCTATCTGCAATTTGTTATGATCCACACAGCCAAATGCCTTTGCCTAGTCAATAAAACACAGCTAAGCACCTTTCTCATATTCTGTGCTTTCAGCCATGATCCATCTGACATCAGCAATGATATCCCTCCTTCCACATCCTCTTCTGCATTAGGCTTGCATTTCTGGCAGTTCTCTGTCTATGTATTGGGGCAACCACTTCTGGACAATCTTCAGTGACATTTTACTTACATATGATATTAATGATACTTTTTGGTAATTTCTGCTTTTTGTTGGATCATCTTTATTTGGAATGAGCACAAATATTGCCCTCTTCCAGTTGGTTCATCAGATAAGTTGCCTTCCAAAGTTTTTGGCACAGACGGTCGAACACCTCCAGTGCTGCATCTGTTTGTTGAAACATCCCAATCAGTATTCCATCAATTCCTATAGACTTCTTATTTTTGTGACCAATGTCTTCAGTGCATCTTGAACTTCTTCATTTAATATCACTGGCTTGTGATCATATCTTGTTTCCTGAAATGGTTAATCCCCTAGCTGTTCCCTGGGATATACTTGAGGTTGTATTTTGGCTCTTATGGAGTCATTCTTATTTTTATCAGCTTCAACTCAACTTGCATAAGAGCACTTGATGGTGTTTTCCACAGTCAGCCCATGGCCTTGTTCTGATTGAGGATATTGACATTTTCTATTGTCTCCTTCTACAGATGTAGTCTGTCAGATTTCTGTATATTCCATCCAGGAAGGTCCACATTGTACAGTCACTGTTTATAGTTGTTAATGAAAAAACATCAGCAATGAATAAGCCCTTGATGTTGCTAAGTTCTATCACAAGATGTCTAGCATCACTTTTATCACGAATAACATGTTTTCCAGCTACTAATCCTTTTTCTTTGTTTCTTATGTTCTCATTCCAATTTCCAGTAATTATCTATTATCCAACCACTAGTAATTATCAATCCTGAAGTACAAAGCTGTTAGTAGTGGAATAAATACACCTACTCCTGTAAGGAAAACCAGTTATTATGACTATTATTCAGATATACGTACCAATAACTAATGCCAAAGATGAAGAAATTGAAGATTTTTACCAACTTTTTATGAAAAAATTTTGGCTGTTTATGAACTTTCAACACATTGTTTGTGGGAATGCAATATTGTATAGCCATGCTGGAAAATGATTTGGTGGTTTACTTGAAATGGGCCGTGGTGTCAGAGTGGTGAAGAGCTTGGCTGCTAACCAACAGGTGTGCAGTTCAAATCCACCAGTCAGTCCTTGGAAATCCTATGGGCCAGTTCTGCTCTGTCCTAAAGGGTCACTATGAGTTGGAATTGACATGATGGCAGCGGGTTAAAAAGTTTACTTTAAAAGTTAAACATACCAGTTGTAGCAGTCCGAAACTGAGCAAAGTAAAATATAGGTTCTTACTAACATAATGAAAATGGAAGTATAGCAACATGTCACCAAAGTGCCATTTTAAAAAAAGAAAATTCTCTTGCTGTTAACTCAGTTCTGACTCACAGCTTAAGCAATTTGTCCCCAGCTAGTCCCTCTTCCTTTATTTTTTCACTACACTCACTTAGTCCATGATAACAGGGATAAAAGAGGAACTATTTACAGACACAAAGAATCTAAAAATCTGAGGATTTTAAAAATCCAATTAGGCAACTTAACTTGTATTTTATTTTTTAACATTAATGATAAATCCTACTGGTGGCCATGGATCAAGAAGAACCTTGGAGGCCACATATATTCATGTTGCATCTTTAATGGTTGGGCATATATTCACCTACGTGTAGGGTAGGAGTTAAAGATACAACCTGAGGTTTTGATTGAATGGGTCTCTAGTGCAGAAAGTCAAGTTCCCAAACAATGGGAGAGAATGCAGAAGCAACTGTGTCTCCTCTATCCTCTAAAAGTTTACTCTGACAGATTTAAAACCAGTTAAGGTAAAATCAATATGTGTATTGACATACAAAGGGCCACCTCTACTTAAAGGGCTTTAGTTTATTATCTCCAATTCACAACAGGATATCATGTTATAAAAATTATTTGTGGTCAAAAACACAATATATACTGCTAAGAGAATGAAGATAAGCCACTGCTAAGAGAATGATGACTGGGAACAAATACTTGTAAAACACAGATACGCTAGAAGACTGCTAACCAGGATATGTAACACATTCTCAAAATCTCAATAGGAAAGCAAACACTATGATATAAAAAAAAAAGAGCGAAAGATTTAAACAGATACTGCACAAACTAGAGACAGATAGCAGATAGCCACAAATGAAGTTATTCAATATTATGTCATTATTGTTCTTAGATATTATCAGGCTGATTTTTGACTCACAGAGACCCCAGTTCTACTGTACTTCTACAGAGCAGAATTGCCCCATAGAGTTTTCTAGGCTGTGACGTTTATGAGAGCAAATCACCAGGTCTTTTTCCTGCAGAGCTAATAGGTGGGTTCAAACCATCATCCTTTCAGTTAGCAGCTGACCATTCAACCACTGAACAACTGGGTTCTTTTTGTAAATCATTAGAAGAATGTGAATTTAGATAGCAATGACCTACCTTTAAGAAATATTTCAAATAACAAAGAAAAAGAGAATACTAAATGTTAAAAACAATTCAAAGCAACCAGAACTTTCATGCATTGTTTGTGGGAACATAAAATGGCACTGCCATATTGGAAAATGATTTGGTAGTTCACTTAGGAAGTTAAACATACACTTATCCCAGACATTTTACTCCTAGATATTGATCAAAGAGAAATAAAGACACATGCCCACACAAAAGCCTGGACATCAATGCTTATAGCAGCTTTATTCATACTTGCCCCAAACAGGAAACACTTTAAGTAAAATCCACAGGTGAGAGGATAAAACAAACTGTAGTACATTCATATAATGATGGGCTACTCAGTAATAAAAAAAGAATGAACTACAAATACATGCAGCAAGATGATGAATCTCAAATGCATTATGCTGAATGAAAGAAGCTGGACTCAGAAGGCTTCGTGGTGTATGATGCCAAGTACATGTCATTCTGAAAACATCAAAATGATAGGAATAGAAATCACTAAGAGGTGTCAGTGGCTGGGAAGGAAGGTAGGCAACAGACTATAAAGCGCCTGAGGAGACTTTCCGGGGTGACAGAAATGTTGTACATCTTGACTGTCTTGATAGTTACATCATTGTATATGTTTATTAAAATTCATAGAATTCTATGTTAAAAAAAGTGAACACTGTCCTAGGTGGCTAACACACACACACAAAACAGCACAAATACAGCATAGATGGAAACAGTTGCATTACAGAAAAGAGCTTCATTGATCCCAAAGCAAATCCAGGTCAACAGCATCCAAGCTATTTTTGCCTGAGACTGGAATTTGTTCTGATGAGGGAGAAAGCTCTTGTTTGATGCTGAGAAAAGAACTGACAGAATATTGCCAATGTTTAGGTTCTTTTTTTTTTTTTTTGACCAAATGCATGAAAATTGAGATGGTATTATTAATTAAACATCTATTCAAGGCCTACTATGTTTCAGAATCTATTCATACTGAGAATGCAAAAGAATGCAGCAGATAAAAATCTCTTCCCTGGTGGAGGTCAGATTTTAGTTGAAAAAGATAAACAATAAAGACCAAGTAAATAAAATATATGTCAGATGGAAGTAAGCACTATGGAAAAAGTGGAAAGAAGGGAGAGCGAGTGGTGTGGAAGTGGGGAGATATCATGAAGTTCCATCAGTAAGTCAACAAATGTACAAGAAGGGTTCTAGGTGTCTGTCCCTCAAGTGACAAGGATAAGTAGACACAGTCCTTGCTCTCCTAGAACATCTGGTAATGGAGGACACACAGGAATGAAATAACTGTATAAATGTGAAACCATATGGTATAATTACATTGTGTTTTGAAGAAAACTGTGTGAACAGTCCTATGAGAAAATAAGGAAACCCTGGTGGCACACTGGTTAACAGCTGCATCTGCTGACCAAAAAGGCTGGCAGTTCACATCCACCAGACACTCCTTGGAAACGCTATGAGGCAGTTCTACTCTGTCCTATAGGGTTCCTATGAGTTGGAAGTGACTCAATTGCAGTGAGCGTTTTGGGATTTGTATGATCAAATAAGAATGAAAAACTGTAACACCACACTCACTCCCTTCCAGATCCCATTTACAGATAAGAATTAATACTAGCACAGTAAATGTCTTAAGAGGATCCCTGTTGGTGTAGTGTTTAAGTGCTAACCAAAAGCTCAGAAGTTCAAAGTTACCAGGCACTTAACAGCAGAAAGACGGTACAATCTGCTTCAGGAAATATAGCCTTGGAAAGCCTAGGAAGCAGTTTTCTCCTGTCTTCAGTGTTGCTATGAGTTGCAATGGACTTGATGGCAACAGGTTTTGGGCTGTAAAAACCATACCAGTCTCTACAGAGACTATACATGAATCTAACTGCACATCTACCAAGTGTATTTTGCTGTGGAAGAATTTGCCTGTTAGCATCTCACAGAATATTGCATGTAAAGAACAAATAATGATAATATGTTGTTTTTAGTTATTCTAACTTCCTTCCCTAAACTGCTACCAACACAAAGGTAGGAGGAGAGAAAAAAAACACTAGGGGGAAAAAGATAAGGCTTTCTCCACTATTTGCCTATTTTTTGATCTTCGAATAAAAGAATGAGTCAGGGGCTAAAAAGAATCGAGTTCTCTCTTCCAATCCCATTCTCATACAATTTGCCTATTTAGCAATACTTTTAGCTTCAAAATCTATTATCTAGATATCATATTTTTCATGTGGAACCATAAAGAAATCTTGACTTTTACTTTACACTCTATTGTTATAGATCACACAAATGAGCGAACATATTGACACTGGGTGCTAAGGTTCACACTGTGGAATAAAGAAAATACAAATACCTAACAGGGGAAGGCAGGCAAGATCCCTGTGTTGCTGAGTTGTTATAAGAGTTATCATTATGAACGCATAATTTCAAAAAGATTCTTGAGATGACTGGGGCATAATGTCAATTTAACAAAAGTAAAAAAGAAAATGCATGACATTTTCCAAAATATTTCTTATGCTCTTCATGACCAACTTACATTTCTTCTCAAACCATCTTCTCCTTTCTTTTTTCCTACACCCTACTGCTGCAGTTTCAGTTGTGCTGAAAATTGTTTCCTTTGAACTGAAATTGTTTTAGAGTTTTCAGCAACCATTGGCATGGCTTAGATTTCAAAATTCCTGAATTGGGGGGGGGGCGCGGGGGGAAGTATGACAGACCCAAAATGTTGATTTTAAGGTGGATTCTAATCCTGGTGGTGTAGTGGGTTAAGTGCTACCACTGCTAACCACAAGGTCGGCAGTTCAAATCCACCAGGCGCTCCTTGAATTTGAGAGTCAGTTCTACCCTGGCGCCTAGGGTCACCATGAGTCGGATCCGACTCGACGGCACTTGGCTTGACTTGGCTCTAATTTATATTTCCTGGCTTTGAACAGAAAGCAAACTTCAAAAACGTCTGTGCTCACTGGTTTCTGCAGTCTCACCTTACTGTGCCATACCCAGAGATGATTTGAAGTCAATGGACAATCATTACAGAAGAGTGAGAAATTAACAGTAGACAAAAAAAAAGAAAACCAATTTGCAAAGATTAAAAAGAATTAATGACAAGCAAATTGTTCCAAAACTATAGTTGGAAGGAATTATACCATATGGTTAATTACAGCACTAATCTAAAGCTCTTCCTTGAAAGGGAAATGAACAATGGTTAGTGAATTTTTTCCTCTGAATGTGAAAATACAAGTTAGTGTAGGGGTCTGCTTGGTTTAATATTCAATTTATTCCCCTGATATTTATCCTTTTTACATTTTTATTTTACTGATTAAGCAATTACACTGTATGAACACAGACATCTGTTTCACCCTGCTCTATCAAACATAGATGTTTGGGCAAAACACATATTTTATTGTACATTTTTAAAAGCAGCTCAAATAAAAGGATGACAAAATTGTAACAAAATTTTTGTTTTTTGCAGAAAATAAAATCTATACACTTTGTGATGTATGCCTGAGATTTATTCTCTAATTATGCCTGGTCCTCTGTTCTTTATAGAATGAAACTTGGCCCAAAAGACCATTAAATAGTTTAAGCTGATAGAAAATCACTAGCTGGTTGATCAGTTGGGATTGACGAATCTTTAGACGGCTATTCAGTAATTTTTTAAATAGGTAATTATAGTTTATTTCTCAGTAATAAATATTAGATGCTCCTCATGAATATTTATCATATGGCTGAATGCAAACAGTACACCAAAGCAAACAGATCTTTGCATGAAGAACAAATAAAATGAAGTAATCATAAAAATATTTCCAAGCCCCCGTTTCCAATATGGCAAGTCAAAAAGGTAATCTCACCTATTTAAAGCCATGTTTGAAATGAGATTGGGAGACAGCATTTAAATATCGGGTTTAGCTAAACCTGCAGTTATAATCCAACACTTATTTACTAGTTATTTGACCTTAGACAAGATACTTAAACTCAGTTTTCTCACAAATAAAATGGAGATCATAACAGTATCTATCAGGTTATTCTGAACAGTAAATAATCTGTAAAATGCTTAGCATGATGAAAGTACATAGATGCCAACAGTTGCTTTGATTTTCCTTTTAATTACAATTATGATGTTTAGTTGCAATTTCTTTTCTAGCTCAGAAATTTTTCTGTTCTACATTTCTTGAAAAAACTGTATGAAAGCATATTAAAGAAAACTGAGGATTCAATTCCTGCTTTTCCAGAGATCCCAATATAAATGTGTACGGACACACAAGTGTTATCAGTGCACATACATTGGAAATTCATTATTACGTCTTTCTAGAAGATCTAGGAGAACAGGATTGGTAACAAGCATACCATCTATTCCCAGTCTACCCAACAATCCTATCTCCTATTATTAAATTCATTTTAACGCCTTCCTTACTCCTCCTGGCATATACTCTGGCCTTTGCAGCCTTTATGCTTTTGTTTGGACAGATGTTTTTACTTTTAATACTCTTAGCTTATTGCAGAAACCCTGGTGTCACAGCTAACCAAAAGGTCAGCAGTTCAAATCCACCAGGCACTCCTTGGAAGCCCTAGAGGTGGTTATTTGTTGTCCTTCTGGGTCACTATGAGTCTGAATTGACTAAATGACTGGGTTTTGGTAGCCTACTGCATCTTTACCTATCTATATCATAGGCAGCCCTTAGGACTGAGTTCAAATGCCTTTTCTCCTTGAAGACCTTCCAGCACTCCCAAACAGTGTCCATTTGTACCCCACTGGTAGCCCATCTGGAGTGTTGTAAGACTACAGAGCAGGAAGCAGCTCTTGAAGAATGTGGCAGCAACCAGTGCATGGTAGCAGTTTGGAAACTCCTGGTGTAATAACAGCTAAGTGCTACATCTGCTAACCAAAAGGTTGGCAGCTTGGATCCACCAGTTGCTCCTAGGAAACTCTACAGAGCAGTTCTGGTCTGTCCTATAAGGTTGCTATAAGTTGGAATCAGCTCGAGCACAGTGATAGGGTTCAGTTTAGCAGCAGTTTATACCAGGACTGAAGCACTGCTGTCTGTTACAGCTACTTGCCTTCGTGTCTTACCTCTTCTCAATGTCATGGGTTAGTCCCTTAATCTCCTATCCTCAAAACTTGGCATTCGATCATTTATTTTCAGTTAATTGGAAACGAATTTGTATTTTAAACGCAAATAGCTCTATTTTCATTTTGTTGCAGCTGAAAGAAATGCTACTTAAATACAAAAAATATGTTTGAGGAGTATCAAATATAATCTTGGCAGTCTAATCTTGAGTCCCCCATTATAGTTCCCGTACCTTATCATTATCTCTTGTAAATAATAGAAGGAGTGATACATTGTCTTGTTTGAATCAGGTTAATACTGATTGCCATCGGTCCTACTCATGGCTATATAACTTAGAATATCACTGAAGCGCCTTTATTTAACATAGCACTGTGGCATATTTTAATGCTGGAGAGCAAACTTGGCAAAGGAGAAAATAGTCCTGCATTTCACTAACTGTAAGATGCTATCAGTTGTAAGATGTACAGCTTTTCAGAGATACTAAAATGAGCAAATGTGTGCCTCTTACACATGAGGTAGGAAATAACAGATCCTTTAATAGTGGTTCATATTAGGATGCTTTTAGTTTCAGGTTACACAAGACTTACATAAAAACAGCCATGTTGTTGTTGTAGTTGAATAGCTCAGCAATGGTATGATATAACCAGGTTTTTAAGATATTTTTGCATTGGATTGGCTTTTGTCTTCAAGTTTGAGCTGCTTATTTGCTTTTGAATTCCAGATTCATGTATTTGCTTTTTTTTTCCTAAATCACCTCAGAATTTCACACAATTTCCAATGACTTATCCAAAACACAGTTTTTTTTCTATGTAGACATTCATCCCAAGTAAAAATGCAGCTGTAAATTCTATTGAGACCAGTTATCTGCCTAGAAATGTCTAGCAAAGAAGTAAAAATTTTAATCAGAAAGATATTTTAGTGTGAATTCTCAACAAAAGTATATGTTGTAAAGACATAAAAGAACATTTCAAAGATTAAAAATATTATTTATTGGAAAATAGATTCATTTTCCACTATTACATTTACTGTAATAAAGATAAATGTTGCAAAACTAGGCTGTTTTCATTAGTCCCAGTTTTCAATTGCTTATGAGTTTTTAAATGTCCAGTCAGAGTGTTATCAGTTAAGTTTCTTTAATTTACACAATATTTTTATAGATTCTGTACATGAAATGAACTAAAACTTTTGAGTGCCTGCATAATAACACATAAGATAACTCATGTTAGGAGGAACAAGCAACGTAATTGGATATAAACTGTTCAGTCATTTAGTCAGTCACTTAACAAGCATTACAGAGCAGATTTTAAGCAGAGGCACTCCACTAGATGCTGAATGAATGACACAGACCTGCTTCCTGTCTTCATGAAGTTTAGCACTAGTGGTAGAGTGGGGACAGTACTGAAATATACATATGTGTGTATATACTATATAGCATATGTTTCTATGTAATTGCAAATTATGATAAGTGCTGAAGACTAAATTAAAAGCAGTAAGAGTTCAATGGTAGCAGAGCATCAGAATCTGAGAAAAAGTTTCTGGATTAGAGCTCTACTTGTGGCAGTTATCAAAATTCAAGTTAATCTTAGCGGGAGTCGATAGGTGCTTTTTGAATATTGGAGAGGACAGGTGTATACTAAATACATGAACAAAGCAGAGCCAAGTTAAAAAATGTGCACCAATACCAAATGCAGATGTTGCTAGGCATCTAGCATATGGACTGTCATGCTCTGATATTGTCTTGTTCAAAAACTCTGTGAGTGCATGCAACACATGTGAAGGGAGAGAAAAATCAGCACGTCCGTCTTGAAACTGAACTTTCATTAGCTCCATCGACATTTTCACAGACCTGCTTGGTAAATCATAACAAAGAAGATGATTTAAGACTTGCAATGAGCCAGGCTTGGACCTGGCCTTTAGATGTGTTAGCCCACATGGTCATGATATTCTCGAATCATAATATTCTGAGATACAGTTTTAGTGGTAAACACAATGAACCATTTCACCATTCTGTGGCTGATGACCCTAAAGTTTAGGGGAGTTAAATATTTTATCCTGGGTCACAGCACCAGTAAGGGCTGAAAGTGTGATGGGAACACAGCTCTTGCAGTTAACAGGATCCAGGATCTGCAACAACTACAAAACAGCAACAAAAACTGAACTATCAGGAAACAAACTTTCTGCCATTTTCTTGTGTGTGTGTGTGCGTGTGTGTGTGTGTGTGTGTGTGTGTGTGTTTGTGAGAGAGAGAGATACATAGCTGTCAACACGTTATCATACGTTATGAAATCAAGGTTTTCATAAAAGGTATTACCATCATATGGTTAAAGCCACAGTCCAGTAGACTTATACACTTGCAATATGGAGAATCCAAAGACTAGTCTTAAAAGGTGATACTCTAAAATTACCTTCAAAGACATCATCTAGACAGGTATTTTTTTTTCTGAGACACATACTTGGGTCTCAGAAAAATGAAATTTTAGTTTTCTGAACCTAAATAATAAATGCCTAGTAAACAAATAGGTGTATTTCTACTAGCTAGGAATTTAGAGCCGGCTGTATTTGAAATCACTGCTGGATCATTAATCATAGTGCAAAGCATACAGAAAAGTTTTCTCTCCTGAAACACTGATTTTTTTTTTCTTTTTGTTTTCTACCTGTTCAGTGCTGACTGATGAAGACAGACAATGCTAAACCAACACTAGAGGAAAAAAGGCAAGAGTCAGGGACATTTAGGACCACTTTAACTCAAACTGGTGATAATAACATGTTGTAACCCATAGAATAAAATAGGAATCCAAGAATCTATACTGATAAAAATTAATCAATACATAAATACATAAATAAATTAAAAGGGAAAGATCTTTCTTGACAGCAGAATGCCAACTCAGAAATGTAGCAGCTATAACAGAGTTAGAAAATCATCATTTGAAAATCACCACAGTAATCACTGTTTCAGGCGAAACTAGTTGGTGTAGTCGATGAGAAAACAAATACTTACTTGGTTTCAAAATACTCCTCCACAAGATACTTATTAATTACAACAGAAAAATAACTAACATTGAAGTGGAGAAACCTAGCAAGATATGACCTTAATCAAATGATCAAAGTTAGGACAAAGTAATCCAAAAATTGACATCATTTGCTCCCTCAAATGATGTACTGAGAATGATACAGATTCACTTCTGTGGTATTTCTACAAAGAATGCTTAATTTGAACCTAATCATAAGTAACATAGGCAAAACAAATTTGGCAGACAATCTACATAATAAGGGGCCTGTGCTATTCAAAAAATAAAGACAAAGACAGACTGAGGAATTGTTCCAGAAAAAAAAATAGACAGAGACTACGAAGACAGGACAACAAGTGCAATGTGTGACTGGACTGATCCAGACTGGAAAACCTTGTTTCGCTTTGAAGGACATTAGTCAGATGATTGGTAAAACTTGAATAAGGCATGTAGATTAAATAATACCATTGCATCTATATTACTTTTATGATTTTGATGTTTGTTTTGTGGTTATGCAAGAAAATGTCCTTGCTTTAAGAAGTGCATACTGAAGTATTTAGAAGTAAAGGCATTTCATGCTATAACTTATTCCCACAAGGTACAAAAATATTTATGCACATGTACATATATACATACACAGAGAATGATATACACAGTAAGAGGTTAATACTTTATCTTACATGCTTTGGACTTGTCACCAGGAAGGACCAATGACTAGAGAAGAACATTATGCCTGCCAATACGGAGGGCTGACGGAAAACAGAAAGACCCTCAGTGAGATGGGCTGACACGGTGGTTGCAACGAAGGCTGAAACACACCTTCACAATCACTGTTTGGACCCTCTGTCGCAGTCACTGTGCCAGTCTATCTCATGAAGGACTTCCCTCTTTTGCGCTGACCCTCCACTTTGCCAAGCATGGTGTCCCTCTGCAGGGACTGATCCTTCCTGAAAAGATGTCTAGATTCAAACAAGCTTGAGAAAACAACATATCAAAGAGGAAATCAGGAGGTTGAGCCTGGATTGTTCACTATAAAGCCAGGCAATGTGGAGCAGTAGATTATAACCTGGCTCATTATAACCACTCCCTGATTCATTAGCTAGGTGAATTAGGCTAGGAAATATTTGAGACCCCTTCTGGTTCTAAATTTTTATAGTTCTGTGTCTTCGAAACAACAAATGACAAAACAATGTAGTTACCCTGAAATTTTTCCAGTAAGTCTTACAAAGTTCTCTCTCTGTGTGTGTGTGTTGCTTTACTGTGTTAGCAAGATAATTCAGTTTTATGGAAGATAATACTTGTGTCCTACCTAGCAGCCTTTACTCCTTTCTCATAGCTAAAGGAATCTTAATTTTGTAAAGGTGGGAGCAGAATGGTAGGATATCTTTTAATTTTAGTGAGAGTGCATCACCTCTGAGCCTTACAGGTAGCTGGTGTACAGTTGTGCTAAGAAAACAGTGGGCATCTCATGCCTCTTTGCCAATGATAGATCTAAGGGTGGGCACACGAGCCTCAGTGATAAGCACAGAAGTTTGCTGCAGCAGGGCAACTATGGATGTCTCTTTCCAGATAAAAAATGGAGATTCAGAGTAAGGAAATGTTTTCTCCCTACTCTTAATTTTTCTTGCCTTGAATGTAGTTGAACAATGAATGTGATTGTTAGAGTTGACATACTATTTTATGATCATAAGGTCCATTTTCCCCAAATGGCCCCTGCCTCATCTGTTCTATCCTCATTTTCTCCCTGCCTCAGTTACCAGGGACCCCTTGAGGTCAATGGCTCACATGGCCTGGGGACTGGTATGACCTAGAGGAGAGGGAGCACAGTTGTGGCCTGGCCTGGATTGATAGTTCTGGCCCTAGGTTGAAAAGTCCACATGGTGTATGTGGGAGATGGAGAAACAGAAAACGCCTGAGTGCTTAATGAAACTGCTTAATCGCTGGACCAAACCTGAAACTGAGTCCTTCGAAAATTTATAAAATGTAAATTTTATAAATACCTTCATTTCGTAAGCTGCAAATTATTTACTTAGGATATAATTCCTGAAGTTGAGGTACAGAGCTCAGTAGAGAGTCAATGAAAGCAGGCAAGACCTTCAGTGAGATGTATTGATACAGTGGATGTGATGATGGGTTCGAGCATAACAATGATTGTGAGGACGTCACAGGACTGGGCACCGTTCCATTCTGCTGTATACAGGGTTGCTACGAGTTGCAACCCACTTGATGGCGATAGCAGCAGCAACAACAACAGGAATACTCATACTTTCAAGATTTTGTATAGGGGCTAGCTCCCTCTTTCTCTTCTCTAGAGGAAACAGATAAGGCACTCATTCTTTTTCTCTTTTCTTTACTGGTCCATACCACTTTTAATCTGGAGAAGACAACAGAATGTCCAGATCTCTATTTTTCTGCACACGCCGATGGTAATTGTCTCGAGTCCCTTGGTCCCCATCAATGATGCCCTACTCTCTGCCCCGGAGTGATACAGTGTGATGAGGTTACAGACAGTTTAACACAGGGATTTTTCAGGTTTGATCATTGCTTTGTTTTCCACAGACTCTTTGAACAGCTATCTTGTTTAATGCAGAATAGGGTAGACTGATTAAACTGCTACGTTTATTTTCTGCATATAATAACATCACTTAGCCCTTTCGGCTGACAAGTGAAGCAAGTTGGAAAAGTTATTTAAATGTTGCTTCCCAAATAAAATAGGAAATAAAGGATGCATGTAGATCAGCACACAAATTTATATGGGAATGTACATTTTCATTCAATCATTATAAAAAATAAAATAGGAAATAAAGGAGTTACTGTAAAAACCACAGATAGTTTAGGATTACCCCAATTGGTAATTTTTCCTAATTTATCCCATGATGCACCGTCACAGTCTGACATTGTTATTAGTATCATGTTGCTGTTAAATGCAAAAAGTGTTTAAAAAATTCCCATTGCAAAATTCACATGTAAGTTGTAAATAATATGTGGAAATGACAAGGTTAATTTTGTACACCACTGGAGAGGATGCTGGAATTCTGAATCTCAAACTTCAAGACACAAAGAAACTTGAGTTATTTATTCTACTCGGCCAGTCAAGTATATACCCCAGTACATTCATAAAGTTTTTAATAGGAATTTTAACTCTAAGGGGTAGTTTTAGTCTGTGCTATAGAGTCACTATGAGTTGGAATCTACACAACAGCAATTGGTTTGCTTTTTGTTTCCACAGTAAAAATTACCTAAGACCCAGTTAATTTGCATGACGGAGTTCTGTGCCGGTTCATACTGCAAACAAACACTGATGTAACTAAAGTAAGAAGAACACTTCACTGGAAGAAAAAGCAAATAATGATTATCTGTGAAAATCATTTGACTCCTGATTTCAGGTAAAAGATTTAAAAAATTTAATATCTCACTTACTGGAAACATATTACCACAGGGAAGAAAACACTGAATTTTTTAGAGCTACAGCCGCTAATGCAATGCACTAGCTGCTGGGTGGAAATCCTACAGGGCAGTTCTACTCTGTTCTACAGGGTTGTTCTCAAGGGCACCTAACAAGAACAACAACATTCATACACTAACCATCTAGTGATAAAAGTGACAGACCAAATTAGTCAAAGAAATGGATTACTTTCTTAACTGCCCTTTCACAATGAAAGATGAATCTGCACATTGCTTTAGAACGAAGGAAGCTAAATTCTTCTGCTTATCCACAGGCTATCACCAAACTCTTAAATAAGCCCTACTGTTGATGACTATATGAGAAGACATTTTTTTTATCAGCTGTCTCCCACTAAGGTTAGGAACTAAAGTAATTCATCAACCCACCACTTACTCTCTTTTTTAAATTAAACAATGTGTTAGATATTCTTTTCCATCACAGAAGAAATACAATGGATTTTATTTCCCTGATTGAAAATGATTTTTGCTTCTTCACATCTGAAATATTTCTGCTTTGGCTTGACAATAAGGGGGGAAAAAAACCTTTTTAAAGTCAAAGTCATTCCTAAGGTTAAAGTAGATGCGTTCTCAGGAGCACTAGCTCAATTTTACCACTGGAGCAATAAAACAGGAGAGAACTTAGAGGTGGATATCAAATGCTCATTTTAGAAGCCATGGGGTTGCAACATTAAAAAAAAAATTGGCTTTACTAGGCAAAGGACATTCCTTATGATGAATTGCAAGACTGTGATATTCTCTTTCATTTACTTCCACACAGCTTCCGCTTGTTGGCCAAGATGGAATTGTCTGACCCCAGGATACTCTCATACCTCAGAATTTGCTTGGTACATTAAAATACTCACAGACACTTTATTTTTCTGAACACTGCTGGACATACCATTTCTTAACTACGAGTCCCTGGCAATGACTATTTAACACTATAAATAATCTCTCTCTCTCTGTATATGCACATTTCCACAGAAACAAGCCACGACCTTGAGGCAAAAATGACTTTTCAACACTTTCATAAGTAAAACTCCAATATGTAACCTGGAATTGGATGAATTTTGAGAAAATAAATTATGAAGGACTCCAGGTAACCTTCAATAAGCCCAATTAACTATATTTAAAAAAAACCTAAAAAACAAAACAAAAAAACCCCACTGCTTTCAAGTTGTTTCTGTTTTAGTAAATACGTAATGTTATGTTATAGAATTCCCCTAAACCCACTGCTGTCAAGTTGCTCCTGATGCAGTGACTCTGCAGGGTTTCTGCGGTCCTATCTTTCTTCCTGTGGAGTTACTGGTGGTTTTGAACCACTGATCTTTCGGTTAGCAGTTGACTCCTTTAACCACTGTACCACCAGACTCCTATAGAAGGTCCAGTTACTTAAAATAAATATATTCTGAGAAACTGTACATTTGCCTTTTTTTTTTGGTCCAAATAAACCAGGCAGAGAATTACCTGAATTATCCTGGAAATATATATTTTTTCTTTTCTTTGCTTAGATTAACTCTGTGACCTCTGGCATCTTAAGAGTTTACTTGGGTTTATGTGTGTCACAGGTTTTGGTCCCTACATCCTGTCAGTCTTTTTCATATATAATTCTCATCCCAAATTGTGAGTTAACATTAAAAGATTATGTCTTCTCATTTTTGCTATATGTCCTCTTGTTTTTCATTTATTCTCTTTAAGTATATACTCAACTTCATTTCTTAGAAAAAACAAAATCTCTCTATTAACAAGCGCAAAGATTCTATAAAAGTTTACTACCCTAGTTTCTTTCTTTTTAGTGAAATTGTTCTTATTAGTTTGTGCTGGGTTATTCTTTTAACTTGAAAGTTCTGCGTGGCTTATAGTTTCTCTATTTTTCTTTGAGAAAAGCTTGTTCCCAACCGGCCCTCAGTGCCTTCATTTTACGTCTACTTCTCTATCTTCTTTCTACTCAGTTTTCTTGGATTTATCATGTTGTAAATTTAACACTGTGGTTGGTAACCTAACAACCATTTCATTTATTTAGAAGCAGAAGTGCAGGTGGAGTTAATTAATAAGTATAATTACAATTATACCTACTATAATAAAAGTATAATTGAAATTGGCTTTCTGGCATTCCATCTGCTTTGCCAGTTCAGAAAGAGTATGCGACAAGATTGTAACTGATAAAACATAAAAGAGAATTTCTGGTGAGCTTTGCTGGCTCTTATAAGAGAATACTTGAAGCTGAGCTGTCTAACTCTTGGCTTGAAAAAGGGAGGGTATAGCAGCTACTGACAAAATCCACTGCCATCTAGTCAAGTCTGACTCATAGCAACCCTACAGAAGGGAGTAGGACTGCCCCACCGAGTTTCCAAGGAGTGCCTTGTAGATTCAAACTGCTGACCTTTTGGTTAGCCTGTGTAGTAATTAACTGCTACGCCTGCAAGTCACCTTAAATCAAAGGAGAATCAGTCTCGGTATAAAGACAACACTATGGTTGGGAAAATAAGCTGCAAAGGACCTCTTCACAGTGTTAAGAAGTAAAGATGTTGCCTCGAAGACTAAAGAGTGCCTGAGCCAAACCCTGATATTCTTAACTGCACTATACGCTTGTGAAAGCTAGACAATGAATAAGGAAGACAGAAGAAAAATTGATGCCTGTGAATTGTGGTACTGGAGAAGAATACTGAACATATACTATGGGTGCCAAAAGAACAAACAGATCTTTTCTGGAGGAAGTACAACCAAAGTGCTCCCTGGGAGCAAAGATGGCAAGTCTGTGTCTTATACACTGTGGAAATGTTGTCAGGAGGGATCCACCCCTGGAGAAGGACATCATGCTTGGTAGAGTGGAGAGTCAGCAAAAAAGAGGAGGACCTTCAACGAGATGGACTGACACAGTGGCTGCAACAATGGGCTCATGGTTGGTAGACCAGGCAGGGCATCATTCTGCTGTGCATGGGGTTGCTACTGGAACTGACTACTTGGCATCTAATCACACGGTCATTAAAGCAGAGGCAGAAAAAGTCCCTAGAACCCTGAAGGCATTGTCCAGCCACTGGACCCACCCAAGCT
Organism: Heterohyrax brucei; assembly: GCA_028571685.1. NCBI lineage: Eukaryota > Metazoa > Chordata > Mammalia > Hyracoidea > Procaviidae > Heterohyrax > Heterohyrax brucei. Next base: position 74,206,272 of record CM053146.1, on the reverse strand, counting down.
TACATTCGGCTGCCTCATTGGTTAACACAGCTCAGGTTGGACTTTCTGTTATTTGCAACCGAAAGGATTCAGACTGAAAGACCTACCTTCAGATACGATGAGTTAGAGCAGTGAAAAAAAAAAATTGGATGAACATGACAATTAAAGAACCCATAGATATAGGTAACAGTAATAACCTGGACAGTAGTTATCATGACATTGTAAGGATAAGGAAATCATGGGTCCTGTTATCAAGGAACAGCTTTTAAGATGGGAATGGGCAACAGACACATCAACAATTTTATCCTCTAATGATGAACTGGATTCTTAGGAGTCAATCACATCATTGAGCTGAGAAATTTTCTCTTACTCAGTGAGACCAAGTCACTCTAGAGGACACAGCCTTATTCATATTTATGAAAGCAAAGGATTCTGGGAGAAGAGTTTTTATATTAGAAGACAGACCATTAGCATCCTTGGAGCTATCAGAGTCATTTCAGTTCCAGCATTTTATTCTTTATTCTTTATAGATCAGAGCAAAAATTTTTAAAACCTTTAAAATTCAAAGATAGTAATTTTTAGACCATTTGGTTAAGTTGTTTTATTAAGATTATTCAGCTAGTTATCTTTCCTATTTATTTATTTATATGTATGTATAACTGTACACAAACACTGAATGACTATAAAACTCTCATCTTAGCAAAAATATGGCTTTTTGGCAAATCTAGCAATTTCCCTTAAAAATTTGTTTCTGCATCTTAAACCACAGCACTTGGCTATTTTAAACCAAAGGTAATTCAGAAGTTCATTTATATAAATAAAAATCTCATTCCAATTGTATGGGATTTAATGCAGCCTTCAACATTTATGGTTTAGAGATTTTTATTTTCTGTTATATTTCGATGGTTTCCCAACATGTCAATAGTGAAAAGATCAGAAATATAAGTATACTCCTTCACAAATATTTGATCAGCACCCTTTATGCTTTATTCTTCTTTAACTTAACAAAAGAGTTCAACAGTAAAACTCTTAGTAAAGTCAGAATCTGTGTTAGACATACCAACTTTTTCAAAAGCAATAAGTTATACAATTATTAGAAGATTAAGCACACATATACACATACATATATATAAATAAAACAAAAGAACATAGGATATCAAAACAATCTAATTTAAAAGATTAAGAATTCAACTTCAGATACAAGAGTTTCAATTCTCTAAGGTAATTAAGGCATCTTGAAACTGTAATGTAAAATTAATTGACATTTCAATAAATATCAAGCTATTTTATTGTCCAAATACGCCAGATGGATGCACATTATGAAGAAAGCTTTTAATGTCTCCATGAGGAAAAACTAACTTTCCACGTCTTTATTTACTCTGTAACTTCTTCTCCTATTTGCTATACATTTCTATTTGTTTAATTCTGTAATGGATTAAAAGCTAGTGTTGTTAATTTATCTTTCTTTTGTCTCAGGTAACAGGTAATCACCATATTAACAATTTATATATTTTGCTACAGCTTATTTAATTTACACGGACTGTTAGACATATCAGCATGTTGAAATGGTTTCTTTTCATAATTTTGTCTATGGGAACACTGCTGCATAAATTGTCTGCACTAGAGGTAGCCATGGGTGAAATGGCCTTTCTTATTAAATGTCACAAGATTTAATGTCACAGTATAATTGGGATGGAAGGATAATTGCACCAAGCTCAACATGTCTTTTTCTACTAACACATTATTAATCCACAGGAGTGTTAAAGTATGTTTAATAAAGGCCCCTTTCACATGGAAATTGTTGGCACTTGTTAAAAATTGTGCTATTTCATTGCTCAATCCTAAGAATGTCTACTGGGATTCATAGCAAGTTTTGATTTTCAAGTGAAATTATAATAGAAGAAGTCCACACTAAAAAATTTCAACATTTATCCTCAAAGCATATTTTTAAAGGAATTAAACATGGTCTTGTATTTCAAGCATATAGGTCAGAGTACATCTGCTCCTTAGAGTTTCCAAGGAGCACCTGGTGGATTTGAACCGCTGATCTTTTGGTTAGCAGCCATAGCTCTTAACCACTGTACCACCACGGTTGCCAGCCTTGACATCCTTTATGTTTAATAAGTACTTTTGAAGAGTCCATGGCTGGTGTGGATGGTTAATGCACTCGGCTGCTAACCAAAAGGTTGGAGGTCCACGTTTAACCACTGGCAACTCAGGAAAAATCCTGGTGATCTATTTCTTAAATGTCAGCCTTTGAAAATCTGATGAATCACAGTTGTACCCTGACACATATGGGGTCACCATGAATTGGATTTGACTTAACAGCAACTAGTCACTTTGGTTAGCTACTTTCAAAGAAAGTAACCCTTCTTAGCTTGGTGACCATCTCTCCACTTGCGCAGATATGCTCACACACACACATACTTACACATGCACAAACTCCTGGACGCACAGTGACGAGACCTTTACTAGCTTCCCCAGAAGTGAGGCAGGGTCCTATGACTGAGTTCTGTCTAATGGAATATGGGCAGAACTCAACCTGTAAAAACTTGGTCTACAATTCTGCACGTTCTCTTTTACCCTTTCTTCATGACACAGTGGACTCCAAAGTCAATCATTTAAACTGAACTGTCCATGAACAAAAATAAAAATTCAGTGTTAACCTTCTGAGAATACAGAGTTGACTACAAAATAGCTGGACCATTCTTTCTTTTCTTTATTTTTCATTCTTTTTTTTTGGAAAAGGATAACTACTGAAGAGAGGACGGGAACTAAAAAAAAGAAAAAACCTTTTCATACTCATTTGTTTATTTGACCACTGGTTTAGTCAATGCACTGGCTTAAGTTATTTAAATATGTTGGACTCCCAAACATTTATTTAAGATTTCATACACAAGAAATGTGAAATCAGAGCCCATGGAATTTTGGCAGGCAAATTCCTCATCTCCACCCATTCATGGAGAATCTGCCACCTAAATGCTACAAATTCCATAAAAGTCTTCATTGTTTTTACAGCAGTTTGGAGAAAAGAATAAGTATTCTACAACCTTACTCATGAGACTCGTCCAGGATTTACACTCTTCTTTTATGTGACATTTACCCATAAAGAAGTCTCACCACTCCACATTGCTATTTCAACACATCCCTATTTTTTCTTATTTTCAAATTCTTTTTTAAACTTCTTTATTATGATTATTATTATTTAATATGACTGAGTGAAAATGTACATTCACATATAAATATACATGCCCACCTATATGCAGCTTCCACTGCTCTCCCTGTCCGGTGACAGCTCACTATTCCTCTCTGCTCCATACATGTCTCATCCTCCCAACAGTCAGAGCATTTTAGGTTTTTCCCAGCTTTTTCTCCTCTAGATTAAACAAAGCCACATCAAATTTTTAAATATTTCCATACAAATAAGTTTCAAGACTTTGAACAGTTCCTATTTTTTTCTGTCTTTTTTGTAAGCCATAGTCACCTAATTGTTTTATTTGGGTGCAAACTAACCTGAAGCAGGAAAAGAATCCACCCAAATATCTGTTTATACAGGTGAAACTACTGTTGATCAAGCACTCATTTTTTCACAGGTTTTTCAGCTCTAAAGAACAGAAGCTCTAATGTACAGGGTACTCTAGGAAAATTGTAATAAATGAGTTTGAGGGAATAATTTTTCACAAATTTAAAAGTGTTAGATGTCCATGCATATTTTCTGGACAATTCATTTGAATTTAATTTAATCGTAGAAATAGTTACTTTCAATTTAGCCAGGCACATTCCCCATAGGTTTCTTTCAATTAAGTATATTTGATCAAGCCAGAGCTAGACATGATTGAAAAATTTGAAATTATATGAGTTACCCAAATCTGTTTGTAATTTCATGAATGGCAAGAAATCACCACATCCATTTCTCAGAAAAACTGAAAGAAGCAAAGAGAGCTTATACAGAGAATTGTACCATCGTAATTTTTAGGCAATTAATGGACTTAGCTTTAATGGATTTATTTTAAAAAAGTCTAAATGTTTTTTAAATGGAGAAACTGGGCAAAAGGACATAGCAAAGAGTCTGCTATGTCTAGAGCTGTACCCTTACCTAATAAATGAATGCAGAAGGAATTATCCTCATGCCTTTTCTCTATGGCTTAAAGGGCTATGAAGATAGACATATCTGCATCCTACTTAACTATGTATTAACTATATAATTTAATGTTTCTTAGTATAAAGATTGTTAATTGATAAGATTCTTAATTAACACAGTTTTAACGTGTTCTGTGGTTCTGGAGTTTATGTGATAGAGACTAAATACAGCACCTACCAGAATGTCTGACACACAGCAGACAGATGTAGGGAAATGAAGATGGCCACAAATTATTGCCATTCCTCCCATCTAAAAGAGAGTCTATTTCTCCTCTGCCTTGTATTTGGGCCTGCCCTCACCAATACACTGAAGGGTAAATAATGCTGTGTAACTTCCGAGGCTGGGCCTTTAAGAGAGTTGCAGCTTTCGATTTCATGTTGTGAGTACTTCTTGGAACCTAGTCACCAAGCAGCGAGAAGCCCAAGTCACACCGAGAGGAGAACCAAGGGGTTCAAGTAGGCAGACCATCTGATATCCTAGGTGACAGCCAGTACCAAGTGACAATCATATGAGTGATCTACCTTGAATATCTCAGAGTAGTCAAACCTCAAGAGGTCTGCAGCCCTAGTCAACACCACGTGGGAAAGGAGTATTCATTTGAACCTGGCCAATCCAGAGACACGTGACAGATAATACACAAACAAAACCAAACCCTGTGCTGTTGAGTCAATTCCACCTGATACAGACCTTATGGGACAGAATAGAACTGGCCCACAGAATTTCTAAGGAGCCCCCGGAGGACTTCCACTGTCAGTCCTCTGATTAGCAGCTGTAGCAATTATCCACTGTGCCACCAGGGTTTCTGAGCTAACACATAGTTTTTATTAAACCACCAGGTTTGAGGTAATCAGTTAGACAGCAATTAAAAATAAAATTGCCCTCTAGTCAATTCCCACACATGGCCACCCTACAGGACAGAGTAGAACTGCTGTGCATGGTTTCCAGTGCTGTAAATCCTTACAGAAGCAGACTCACACAGTTTTATCCCTCAGAGCAGCTCTTGGGTTCAACCTACCAAACTCTGGGTTAGCAGCTGAGCACTTTAGCTACTGCACCACCGGCTCTCCTTCCACATAGCAAGAGACAGCCAAAAAGATGCTCAGTAAGTACAGCAATTGTTACTCTATTTCCCCAGTGACTTGAAAATGGAGAACAGATGGATTCTTCTTTCCCAGCTTGGCTGAGAAATTGTAGGGTTAATACATCCCTTACTTTCCACTCAATGACAAGACATTAGGCGGATAAAAACCAGAGGTTTTGCCAAAAAGGAAGAAAAACTCTTGGCCTGTATCTAAGACCTCTGGATGGTCTAGTGCTTGCTTGTCATTGCAATCTCCACTGTGAGGTGGATTCTTTCATTATAACACATACAACTGTGAGCTCTTGCATGACTGACTAGAAACAACAGGTCAGCGAATGCATTTGTCCTAGGATCAGACATCACACTTCAATAGTGTAGATCTCAGTAGCTTCCTCACTCTTCTTCGTCTCGGTCCTTCACAGGCTTATACTGCTTGTCTGTCTGTTCCTTTTTCCACCTATCTTGGTGGCCATCGTAGGCCTAAACCAACATAGCCTATCCGCCCTCACTTGCTACCTTTGTAGACCACTTGGATCTGCCTTAATTGATAATATTTTAAAAAACCTCTTCCCATGCTTACTAAAGAAGCCCTGGTTGTGCACCAGTTACGCTCTCAGCTGCTGACCAAAAGGACAGGAGTTCGAACCTACCAGCTACTCCATAGGAGAAAAAGAACAGCAGTCTGCTTCTGTAACGATTACAGCATTGGAAATCCTATGGGGCGGTTTCACTCTGTCCTGTAAGATTTCTAACAGTCAAAACTGACTCAGTTGCAGTGAGTTTTGGTTCTATGCTTACTGCCTTTCTCCCTCACTCAGTCTTGATGTGAAGTATTTACATCCCTAGATCTACTGCATCTGATAGACCTAACACATAACAATGGATCTACTGAATCTAAGATTTTCAGCATTGGCCTTTTTTGTGTTATTTTGAATTGTTGTTGCTATGCCAGTGTGGCACTAGACATAAAATTATTTTAATTGCAGGTGTATAAATGTGCAAAGTCTTCCCCCAAAACACAAATGAAGGAAAATTACAGTAATCTACCAACTGACATGGTTATGTGATTTTATGTAAATTTCCTAATAGATGTGATAGCAGAATATACAATTGTATATTCAGTAGCCAATCATACCATTTCTTTTTGGTATTAAGCCAACTTCCTGGTTCCTCTGGAAGTTTCTACTTCCAGGGGTGCCAATTCTTTCCATATTTGGTGGGGTTTGCAATCAAATATAATCACATGAGGGCAGCTGTGCAATCATCTTGGCATGCTTGAAAGCAGTTCCTTAATATTCCCCGGTGATTGGGAGCTGTTTCCTTTGCCCAAAAAGGACACAAGCACTATAGGAAGAGAGTACTTGCAGTGTATTTGCAATATGAAGAAAATGATTATTGTAGACTGAGATAACTCAATTAAATCCTAAAAGTTTCACATCATTAAAAATTCCCATAGTTTTTATTCTACATGGATTTATTTTTTTCTTCTTTTAAAGCCTTCAATTTGAAGAAATATGCTACCACTTAATCCTCAGTTTTGTGTTTCTCTGTTGTTTCTATCTGCATGTGGCTGTCTTTCACATCTCAGTATAGCAAATCTCCCAGTGAGAGCAATTCAGACAGCAAGAAAGAGGATTTGATCCAAGGTACACAGAGACAAAGAGGTAAAGATCACATTTAGAGGTATCTGGCTGTCAAATAAGGAGTGGAACAGGGAAGCAGAAAAAGCAGTTCCAACACCTTCTATTACAGTGTGTAGAAATATTTAGCAGCTTTTAGGATGACGCATGCAAAGCAAGAGTCTGCCTAATGAGATTCCTTTCATCTTTACATGTGTGCAATAATGATCAATTTACAAAGAACTGTGCATCCTTAATCTCACTTAACTCTCACAACAACCTCATGAGGGACACTAGAATAATAAACACTTTACTTTTTTCACATATGAAGAAACTGACACTTCAAAAAAATCACTCCCAGTATTATTACTTTCATTACCAAGTAATCCAAGACAAGCTAATAAGGGGGCCAGAACTCGTATTTATCCATGTCTCCTGAACTCCGGGCAGGGCTACTTCCATTGCACTAAGCTGTGACTCTAATTTTGAGATATATAAAGTTGTGGGCGGGCATGGAGAAAATTTAGAAATCACATGAAAGGCTGTATATGTCCAATGCCAATAAAGAAGAAGAATTGTCTGTCTTCATAGGAGCTATGTGTTGTAAACTATTCTTTTTTATAATGCACTTAAAACTACCCTTGTGTGCAAATCTCTATCTTTTGTCTGGAGAAAAGCTATGGAAGCTCCACAAACAGGAGATTTTCAGCTGTGCTATTTGCTCTGTCAAGTGTGGTGGTCTCATCCTGTGGATGTTATGTATGGCCCAAACAGAATACTTCTCCCTAAAGTAATATTATGCAAGGGGTGCTGCCTACCTAATATGACCTATTTTTTGTAGAAATGTCATTTGGGACCACCCGAAATCTACTTCTAAATATGCATTGACTTTTTTTTTTTTTTAACTCATGATTTTGTCAGACAATGAAAAAAGACTGAACTGAGTTACAGATTACAGGTCACAACTCGATGACACTGGGTTTTTGATGGGTGTCTAACCAAAAGGCTGGCAGTATGAATCTACCAGCAGCTCCTTGGAAACCATAAGGGTCAGTTCTCTTTTGCCCTATTGGGTTGTGCTGTGAGTTGGAATCAACTTGAGATGGTAACAGGTTTGCTGTTGTCTTTTAATGGACTGAGAAAGGAGCCCTGGTGGCACACTTGTTAAATGCTCAGCTGCTGGGTCAGTGGTTCAAACCTACCAGCTGCTCCATGGGAGAAAAACGTGGCAATCTGCTTCTATAACTATTTCAGTCTTGGATACTCTATGTGGCAGTTCTCTTCTGACCTATATGGTCAGGATGTGTTGGAACCGACTCGATAGCAATGGTTATAGATTGAGAATTATATTAACTTGCTAAATACAATCAGAATCTATAATGAACCACAGAGACACGTGGTGTGGCTAGGGTAAACATATAGTATGACTTGGTAGAGGGTCAGTGAAAAAGAGGAGGACCCTCAACAAGATGGCCTGACACAGCAGCTGAAATAATAGGCTCAAGCATAACAACCATTATAAGGATGGCATAGGACTGTGTCGTATTTCATTTTTTGTGTGTGTAAGCTCACTATGAGTCAGTCAATATGTTAGATGACACCTAACAACAGCTAACAACAACATAGTTATGGTAAAATGTTTAACTCCTCTTCTCTCGCAATCATGTAAACTTTAAACAACTGTAGCAAAGAGAAATGTTTCTCATCAGGAGTGGTATTAATATCATGCTTCTGTCCCTGATCACTGATCTACTTTCTACTTGTTATGGTCCTATACTGATCTATTATCAAAGATCATTTCTTCCCATTTAGGCTTTTAGCATAGACTGCGGAATTCTATAATTCTTTGTCTCTAATTTTACAGTTGTTTGATGACAGAGCTGTAGCTGTATTTCTAAAGTGTCTGATTTCCCTTTGATATGTTTTACTACTTGTCCAGAAATATATGGTGAATACCTTGGAGCAGCACCACTCCATCTGTGTCACACTGCAGCTCTGTCTCCTTGTGTGCTCCCTTCTCTGGGAGTTCATTTAGCTCTGCAGAATGGTAGCTTGAACCCACTGTAACTGGCTGTGTTTCTCCAATTTTCCTGTAATAGTTTGCTGCTTCTTCATCATCTTGTGGCAGTAGGGAGGACTGTCACAGTTCCTAGCTATTTTCTTCAAGGGCAAAGAACTTTAAGATGACTCTAGGACAAAGAATATCTGCCCTAACTGTAGAGTCTGTACAGCAGTATCTTTCAAACTGTTGTTAGAGAAGTATGGGACTCGAGACCTGAATGGATGCATCCACACTCTAGTAAGGGTAAGTATTTTTCTTTGGAAATTTTGTTACAAAGTAGTATTAAGGGTGTTGATATAAAAACAATGTTATTATTATGGATCATGTTGGGAGAATATAAAAGGTACTATTCTGTGCCATTTTATGTGTAATATTATTACAATCAAAGTCAATTGGATGGCAACTGGTACTAATACTGTTATTAACTATTCAACAGTTTTTGGATATTTGAGATTTTACTCTGAAACCCACTGATGCATGTCACTGCGTGGAGTGAAGTGCTGAAACAATTACACAGCAGTTGTGAAGAACACTCCTTTATGTGTCGTGATTGGTCAAAGACTTCTCAATGTGAGACAGCTCAATATGTGAGGAAAAAGCGAAGCTTCTGAGTCACAGGGTTTTTGCTTGCAAACCCATTTCTACTGCTTCACTAGCTGAAGATCTTAGGTAAATGACTTGACTTCTTTGAGTCTCGGTTCTCTTAGCCGTAATACTGAGATAATCACATTTATCTCACATGGTGCTTTTAAGAACCAGAAAAATGCATGTAGAATACTAAGTAACTACCTGTACACAGAAAACAGTTAATAAATGAACAATACCATTCCAATGGTTGAAGGTGGGTTTATCATAAGTAGTAAAGCAAATCATGGACAGGAATTTTGAATTAAAGTAAATGTGACCAGAATAATAGTTCTAAAAAATCAGAATTACTTAGGAAATTTAAATGCATAATCTGAAACTGAGACAAAGAGGTAATATGATCTCTTAACATTCTTAGAATCAACAAAGAAGACAGATTTAATCATCTTCTACAGATATATGGATGTCAAAGCAACAGAATCTAGAAGTCAGATACTCTAAACACAAGAACAAATTTGATTTTTAAAAATTAAAATGTCTAAATAACCAAGCAATTCCATTCCTTGGTATACAAAGACTGACAATTAAATTCACGAATTCACCCTTGAAGAAGTGCTACATACCTAAATGCTGAATGTCACCATGGTCATCTTCGAAGCACCCCCCTTTGGAAGCTAGGGACTGATGCCAGTGCCTAGTCCTTTAAAGCAATTTTGGAACTCTTTTTCTGGAACGGCCACCAGAGTCGTCGTTATTACTCTTGATGTCCTGAATGTGGTTCTGACTCGTAGTAACCCTGAGAGTAACAGAAAAAAGTACAGCCCTGTCTTGTGCCATGCTGACAATGGTTTTTATGCTTAAACCCATTGGTGTGGTCACTATGTCAATCAATCTCATCAGGGTTCTTCCTCTTTTTTTGGTGACCTTCCACTCTACTAAGGATAATGTCCTTCTCCAGGGACTGATCCCTCCTGACAACATGTCCAAAGTATGTAAGATGCAGTCTTGCCACCATTGCTTCCAAGGGACACTCTGGTTGCACTTCTTCCAGAACAGATCTATTTGTTCTTTTGGCAGTCCATGGTGTATTCAGTATTCTTCTTCAATATCACAATTCAAAGGCATCACTTTCTCTTCTGTCTTCTTGGTTCATTGTGCAGCTTTCTCATGCATATGACATGACCATGGCTTGGGTCAGGCGCACTTTTGTCCTCAAGGTGACATCTTTACTTTTCTACTTTAAAGAGATCCTTTGCAGCACATTTTCACGATGCAATGACTCTTTTGATTTCTTGACTGCTGCTTTCATGGGTGTTGATTGTGGACCCAAGTAAAATGAAATCCTTGACAACCTCAATCCTTTCTCCATTTATGATGTTGTTTACTGGTTCAGTTGTAAGGATGTTTGTTTTCTTGATGTTGAAGTGCAACCCACACTGAGGGCTTTGGTCCTTGATCTTCATCAGTAAGTGTTTCAAATCTTTTTAATTTCCAGCAGGTAAGGCAGTGTCGTCTACATAACACAGGTTGTTAATGAGTTGTCCTCCAAACCTGATGCGTTGTTCCTCTTCATATAATCCAGCTTCCAGGATTATTCGCTCAGAAAACATGCTGAAAAAGTATGGTGCAAGGATATTACCCTCACACATGCCTTTCCTGACTTTAAATCATGCGGAGTTCCCTTATTCTGTTTGCACGACTCCTGGCCATATACAGATTCCTTAAGAGTACAGTTAACTGTTCTGGAGTTCCCATTCACTGCAGTGTTAGCCATAATCCATTATGATTCACACAGTCAAATGCTTTTACATAGTCAATGAAATACAGGTAGACATCTTTCTGGTATTCTCTGCTTTCAGCCAAGATCCATCTGACATCAGCAATGATATCTCCATTTCCACATCCTCTTATGAATCCAGCTGGAAATGTTGGCAGTTCCTTGTCAATATATGGATGCAGTCACTTTTGGAGGATCTTGAGCAAAGTTTTACTTGCATAAGGTATTAACGATATTGTTGAGTGATTTCCACAATTGATTGGATCACCTTTCTTTGGAATGTGCATAAATAAGGATCTCTTCCAGTCAGTTGGCCAGGAAGCTATCCTCTCAATTTCTTTGCACAGACAAGTGAGCACTTCTAGTGCTGCATCTGTGTTTTAAAAATATTAGGCTAAGAAAAAAAAAACTAGTCTTAAAATCCCACATATTATATGACGCCACATATATGACATGTCCAGAATAGGCAAATAGATAGGGGTAGAAAGTAAATTAGTGGTAACTGAGGGCTGTGGCAAAGGAGTGTCAGTGGGGGTGATCATTAACGGGAATGTTTGATTTTCTTTTTAAGACCATGAAAATGTTCTAAAATTGATGGTTTTGTAATTTTGTGAATATATTAAAAACCATTCAATTACATCATACAATGTGCATGAGTTAATGGTATTTGAATTACATACCAATAAAGCTGTTTCAAAGTTCAGCATTAGAGAAGATTGTGAAATCTTAATACTTTGAGGGACAATTGGCTCCTTCGGTGACATGGTGGGCTTTGAGTTGTACAATGGCAATATGACTGATTCTGGGATGCTTTGCTGAATTTTGTTTGGGCTTCAAGGTAATGTCACTCTTGTACATTTCTACTCTTAGAGAATTTTCCTTCCTTATGGATTTTTATCAAATTGAATTGGCTCTCTCCATTCTGAATAGACATAAATAATGCATCAAATAACACAAAACTAGACTGGTAATGTACAACATTAAATGCTTACAAAGACATGCAGCACATGAGAGACATATTTCTACTATAATATAGATTACACATGAGATAAATGTCCCATTTTTGCTATCCTTTTCCATATCTATAATTAATGACCAACTGCAAGCAGTTAATACCCTGATACAATTAACTGTCCCCCAGAACTTACCTGACAGTAATAAGAAAAGCACGTGCGCATGTGGCAATACAATAACAATTTTAGTTATAAAGCAGTGCACACTGCAATAAAGAATCTAATTTTCATTTGTGTTTATCTAAAGTTAAGGATATATAATATGAAAAATGAAATGTTCTATTGCTAGCTGACACTGGTGACACACAACAAAACTGTCTAATTAGTGGATATTCTTAGGACATGTGGGAAAAACAACAACAAAAAAAAAATTCACAAGATCACAGCTAGCTAGCTCCAACACATGCAATATGAAAAACTGCCTCTTTTTGTCATCTATGCAATCTAAAGTCTACTCTATAACAAAGAATTTAATAGGCTCTTACACATGATGTACAGATGGAGATTTTGATAATATCACTGGAAACCAAGAACAGAAATGTGATTTTTTTTTTTCAGATTTGTTGTCTTCATAAAATGGAATATCTCATTATTTTTCATTTCTTTGACTATTTTATATTCTATTATGGATAAGTTATACTCCAGGCTCTAGAAGTGACACACACAAAAATTAATGAAAAATAATGAAATCCTGTTCATCATAAAATGTTAGTAGCTATAGTCATTTCTGAATCAGAGAGAACTACATATTTTGCAGCTAATAGTCAATATTAAAAACCAATGCCTGTAGAGGCAGCTCAGAGTCATATGAGAGTTGGGAACTAAAGAGCCATTATTTCTAAATGGCTTTGTAACTCACTGGAAACCTCCCTGAGCCTCACTGTTCTTGCTTGGAGAGAAATGTTTGGTGAGCCGACTTTTCTCTACATCCTTTCAAATTTCTCTAACATCCGTTTAGATTCTAACAGTCTATGATTCTAGCACTGAATAGTTGAAAATGTAACAAGAGAGAAGGCTAACACACAATAAAGTCAGCACAACTGTACCAAAACAAAAGCTAAGAAGTTTCCTGGACAATGCAAACACTTTGAGGGACCATGTACCTGCTGCTGGGGCCTGGGGACCATGGTTTCAGGGGACATCTAGGTCAATCAGCATAACAAAATTTGTAAAGAAAATGTTCTGCATGCCACTTTGGTGTCTGGCGTCTGGGGTCTCAAAAGCTAGCAAGTGGCCGTCTGCGAGGACTGCCAATTAAGTTTCCAAACTCATCCTAGAAGAACTGCTACACACCTCGTCGCTGACTATTACTACAGTCATCTTTGAAGTACTTCCCTTGGGAAGCTATGCACCGATACCAGCACCAAGTCCACCCTTCAAGGCAGTTTTGAAATACTTTTTCTTGAATGGCTGTCAGTGCTGTCGTTGTATTACCCTTGATGTCCTGAATGTAATCAAAATATCTTCCTTTCAATATTTCCTTTATCTTCAAGTAAAGTCACTAGGGGCCACATTAGGTGAGTAGGGAAAGTGTTTCAATACAGCTATTTGTTTAGTGGTTAAAAACTCCCTCACAGACAATTAGACAATTAAGTGTGTGAACTTGCTGCCTTGCCACCGTGTGCAATGGCTATTCCAGAAAGAATTCCAAAATTCCTCGAAGGGTGGACTAGGTGCTGGTGCATAGCTTCCCAAGGGGAGTACTCTGAAGGTGACCATAGTAATATTCAGTAATGAGGTACATAACACTTAAAACAATTAAGTTTGCAGACCTTCTAAGATGCATCAATTGGTCCCACTACATTTGGAGCAGGAGAACAAAGAAATCCAAAGATACAAGGAAAATACTAGCCCAAGCGAGTAAAGGAACACATAAACAGAAGACTCGACCAGCCCGAGGCCAGAACTAGCTGGCGCTTTGCTGTCACCAATGACCTCTCTGACAAGGAACACAACAGATAGTCCTGGAAAGATCAGGAGAAAATTGTGGGGCAGAACTCAAATTCACATACAAGCACGACACTTAATGTTCTGACGAAGCCTGGAGGAATCCCTGAAACTGGGGACCCTGGAAACCCTGTTAACCCCAAACTAAAACCATTCCTGAAGTCCACTCTCCAGACAAAGATAAGATAGGACAATAAAACAAAAAATAATACATGTGAGGAGTGTGCTTCTTAGTTCAGCTAGATGCAGGAGATCAAATATGCAGCTCCTGTCTGGCGTCAGGCTAGGAAGGCAGGAAGGGAAAGGAGCTGACTGAACGGGCACGGGGAACTCAGGCGAAAGGTGGAGCGTGAAGCCACACTGGGGGGACTGCAATTACTGTCACAAAACAGTATGCACATAAATTTTTGTATGAGAAATTAACTTGAGATCCAAATTTTCACCTAATGTGTAATAAAAAGAACTCACTTAGCATTAGACAATTCCCATCAGACATATTTTGAAACAAAGCTATGAACATTAAAAACAGGAAGTCTGTGTTACAGTGGATTCTGCAATGCATAGAACCTGGGAGTAGCGTGTTCTCTAAAGTTCCTTGTACGACAGTAGCTAAGCTGTCCTTAATTTACCCACATGGCTTTATAAGAAAAATAGAAAGAACAGAATGTATGCCCCTTTTCACCACATTTTAATTAAGTCACTTTTATAATGAATAGAATTTATTTGTTAAGGGTCAAAAACAACTATGATTTTAAGCTAATAAAAATAGACTGATTGAACCATTCCAGTTATTTTTGCAAAATGGCCTAATATATACATGCAGCATAATAGAAATGGACACCCTGATGCCATAGTGGTTTAGTGGTCAGCTGCTAACCAAAAGCCAACAGTTCAAATCCATCAGGCTTTCCCTGGAAACTCTACAGGACAGTTTTACTCTGTCCCTATAGGGTTGCTACAAGTTGGAATTGACTTGATGGCAACAGATTTTATTTTTAAAATAATGGAAATAGTACAAAAATAGAATGTGTGATATAAATACTAACAAAGGAAGCTCTATTTCACAAGACACTAATACTGCACACATTACCTTGCTATGCTCAGGGTAGACTAAGTTAATTATACTGGAGTCTATATTTAAGCCTATGATAAAAAAAAATGCCAAATGTTGTTTTTTTCTTGTGTAAGTACAACAACAGTTTGCCATTTCATCTTTTTTTACACATCTAATTCAGTGGTATTAATTATATTCACTATATTGTGTAAACATTGTTTTTTTTATTTTTAAGCCATCTAATGTTTTATTTATTTATTTTTTGATTCTTCAGATTACAGCAACATTTACTCAATTTGAACAAGAAAAGATTCTAGATTGATGGCTCTTGTGTTTTTTCTTTTTTTTTTAATTAAGACTGAATGAAAATGTACATTCCCATACAAATTTGCATGTCTACCTATATGCAGCTTCCATTGCTCTCCTTGCCTGGTGACAGCACACTCTTCCTCTCTGCTCCATACATGTCTTATCCTCCTGGTAATCTCCTATCCCCTCCTCTCTACCCACTCCCCTTCCTCCAGTAAGAGGTCAGCAGGATGGCATTCTATAGATGCCTAGAAGCATAAAGTGCACACATGATATGGCCACTCTGTGTCACCAAGTCCAATCTATTCTGTCTGAAGGGTTGACCTCCATTATGACTTAAAACAGAGACAGCATCAGGGCCAGGGGCCATGCTCCCAGGGGAACTCCAAGGTCCCTGGACCACCAGTTGAGGTCTTTTAGTGGAGATATCAGGGTATACCCCTTTTCATTCTTGTGTTGCCAGTAAGATTCAACTTTGTGAGCTCTATCACAGCTATCACTGGCAGTGGCCGGGCACCATCCGGTTCTTCTGGTCACAAGTCTATGTAGTCATCCACTCACGTGGGTCTCTTTGTCTTCTGGGTTCTCTTTTTCCCATGCCATTTTGATCCTTGGTGATTATTCATTCCTGCTAAACTGGGGTCATTTGCTGTATCCTCAGATGGCAGCTTAGCAGGTTTTAAGACCCCAGATGCCACTCACTAATATGGGGTGCAGAGGGTTCTCTTAGCAAAATGCTAGTTGTGCCAATTGGCCTCGATTTCCCCTGAGAGCATGGTCCCCAGCCCCCTGTCCCAGCTACTCTGTCCTTGCAATACTGGGTTAAGATGGGAGGAGCACACAAGTTGTGTTGAAATCAAGTAAATACTGATGTTCTTACTAATGTGTGCTGTCACTGATTTCACCCAACCAAATTTCTATCAACTATTTAATCAAAACCTCTCCTCTCACCCTCCCTCACTCGCCTTGCAGCTGTCAGAGCCTTTTCTTCTATGCATGAGTCGGTTTTTAAGTTGTTATCGTAGGGGTCTCATACAATATTTGTCCTTTTGTTGCTGACTACTTTCACTCAACATAATGTTCTCCAATTCAAACCAGGTTATAAAATGTTTCCTAAAATCATAATTGTTCCTTATCATTGCATAGTGTTCCACTGAGTATATATATCATAGTTTACCTATCCATTCCTCTGTTGTTGGGCATCTGGGTTGATTCCATCTTTTTGCTATTGTGGACTGTGCCATGATAAACATTCGTGTGCATGTATCAGTTGGTGTGAGTGGCCTTGATTCTGTAGGATATATTCTGAGCAGTGGAATTACTTGGTCATACGGCTTTTTAAGGAAGTGCCAGACTGCATTCCAAAGAGGGTGCACCATTTTGCAACCCCACTAGCAGTGTAGGAGAGTTCCAATTTCTCCACAGTCACTCCAGCATTTGTTGTTTTGTATTTTTTGGATCATGGCCAACCTTGTTGGGATGAGATGGTATCTCATTGTTGTTTTGATTTCAATTACTTTAATAGTTAATGATCGTGCACATGTCTGCATGTGTTTTTTGGCTGCCTGGATCTCCTCTTTAGAGAAGTGTCTGTCCATCTCCTTTGCCCATTGCTTAATTGAATGAATTATCTCTTTCTTATTGATATTTTGTAGTACCTTAGAGATTATGGAGATCAGGTGTTGGTTTGACATAGAGTTGCCAAGTATTTTTTCCCATTCTGTAGGGAGCCTTTTAATTCTGTTAATAAAGTCTTTGGATCAGCAAAAGTGTTTGATTATCCAAATATTGTTTTTAAGTTTTTTTTTTTTTTTTTGGTGGGTTTTTCTCTCTCCATTGAGTATTTCTGTACAATGATAAAATCTAAGTTTTGCTGAATCCCTGATATTGCTGAAAATTGACACTGATTCTTTGATCCAGACATACTAGTTATGTCTCACTGTTATGAACTAATATTTACTTTAACAATATCTTGGACTACTACAACAAAATGAAAACATATATTTTACAATATGTAGTCTCCCTCCCTATATATATACACACACATATATACTAGACGTAAGCCAAAACCAAACACACTGCCGTTGAGTCAAGTCTGACTGACAGCAACCCTGGAGGTCAGAGTAGAACTGCCCCATAGACTTTCCAAGGAGCACCTAGAGGATTCGAACTGCTGACCAACAGTAGCACTTAACCCATCACACTACCAGTGTTTCCATAGTAGCCAAGCCTAGACACAGAATATATAAATATACATATGTAATATATCTTATACACATGTGAAACCTGAATTGGAAGTTTGAACAGAAAGATTATTTATATTGACTGACTCATCTATTTCAGTTTTGCTTCAATTTCCTAATAGAGGAATAAATGTAGTTGCCTCCATTAGTCTGCACACAGTGTGACATCTGTTAACTGCTTAGTTCGACAAACAAGTGAGTTCCGTGATGGGTTCCAGAAACACAAAGACTGATGACATACAACGGCTGTCTTTGGATTGCTGACTATCTGGGTGAAGGGGTCTTCATTTCTTTAGTTTGTGGACTACTTATTTCTTCACGTAAACATTAAGAAATCCAGTGAGAGTTAAGTTTCTGAAAATGTGTTGGGGATTCTAACATTTTGAGAGATGCAAAGCTGTTCTTTATGTTCAAAGATGGCATTACTAGAGTTTCAATTTTACACTTTTTTGCCAGAAGCAGAGTGACCTTAAACATGTCTCTGCAAAATGGCTGCCTAGGTTTGAAATCCAATTTTTCTCCTGAAGCAAATTACCAAATGCTAGGGCTATAATTCCCAAAATACTTCATTTTAAAAACACTACCTGGCAACATGTAACAACAGCTTTGCAAACCGGGATCAATACGTGAAAGAAAAGTGACATAGCAAGACATGGAAATGCCACAGCCCCCTTGACTTCTCTAAGACAGAACCGCACCCTCTTTCCTCTCAGTCGGCAGCACCATCTCGTCCTGGCTTTCTCTGTTCTACCCTGAACGGTAACTATAGCAACAGTGATATTAGACAACTAAAAGGATATTAAATGGCCCCTTAGAACAAGAAAATAGACACACATTATGCATCATGGTGGATGGTACTGTGAAACAGCAGTCACATCCATGGTCTTGGTTCTGTCCCTCTCACTGCATACCCTTGGATAAGTCAACGTCTCTGATTCTCCTTTTTCTTAGTTTTGAAATAAGGGATATGGATGAATTCCAAAGTGCTTCTCAGGGTCAATTTGACATGTATAATCTTTTCTAGCTTGAAAACTATTTCTAAATTTCTGCTAAATATTTCTAAATTTATCATTTCCTTTAATTCACAAAATCCTGTTTCTTTTCTTGTTAAATCCATGCCATAGCCAGTTTACAAACCACTGCTTTGAGGACCCTGAAAAGAAGCCCTTTAATAAAGATGCCAACCAAGTGTCCTTTCAAATTATTCAACTGCTGTGGGAACTAATGTGGCCATTTAAAGAATGTCTAATATAAACGTAAAAGAGATTTCTACAATATTTTCACTTTTACATTAATCCACTTCCATGGAGTCAATTTCAACTCATAGACCCTGAGGACAGAGTAGAACTGCCCTATAGCATTTCCAAGGCTGAAAATCTTTCAGGTAGCAGACTACCACATCTTTCTCCCATAGAGTGGCTGGTGGATTTGAAACACCAGCTTTTGGGTTAGCAGCCAACTGCTGCAGCACTGCACCATTACAGGGGAAAGGTTAAGGGACAGAGGCGGCTCTCAATAATAATAATTCATTTTTATCATCCACTGAAAATTTACTACAGTCATACACTCTACTGAGTGTTATGTGCACATTATCTCCAGGACAACTATTCTTCAAGTGCTCAGTAGTGTTGTCCTTCTTTTACAGATGAGAAAAATGAAGCTTGGAATTTCAAGCATATTTTCAACTACCTTGCAACTAGTAAGTGATAGAGCTCTGCCCAGGACTTTGATGAAAGCCAGTGTCTATAGCTATAGCACACGTATGTAAAAATACAACTATATTTACAGTCCTATATTAAAACCAACAGGCACAGTTCAGTGATACACCTGCCACCTAATGTATTTGTTACAATGGGTGTGATCAGCAAATGACCTGTCGTGCTCTGTGTTACGATCCTTTTTATTCCATTGCTTAGATGTCCCACACATTGCCTAAAAGTCTCAATAAAATGAAAACATTCACAAAATATCTGTGCTCTTGTAGACTAACAGGGAAAAATTTAATTTCTCTCCTCAGGAGATAAAACTGCAAATGTACAGACTAATTAACCATTACCAACCGACGTATGTTACACTGCTGGAGAAGGAGACCAGGGAGTCCTGCACAATTATCTGCTTTAGAAGACTCCTAGGAGTTTTTCCCTCTCTTACAAAACAACAGCATTAGAAGCTAAGAAGATAAAGTCAGAAGAATTGAAAAGTTTAATCCCACTGGAACAAATGTGCAAAACCATTACATGCATATACTAACACAGAAATAAACAAAATAGATCCCCCTCAATCTCTCTCCCATTAATCTTTGATATTTGAAAACAGATTAACAACTTTCATTTTTATTCTACCAAATATATAAGTACTGGTTTTAATTCACTCCAGTAATACATTGTGTACTGCTCACATTCCGACTGCATGAAAGCTGTGAATAATACTTCTAAAATGAGTTATTTAATCTCCATCTCCTTTCCCTATGATGAGTCATCAGTGAAAGCCACTGGCCATTACAATGGGTTTCCACGGTATTTTGAGTATGGCACTCAGTGATTGCTCAGTTCATTTATTTAACACAAAATAAAGAATAGAACAAGTTAATAAATTCCTCTTACATATGCATAAACACATGTAGCTGAAGCCACACTATTTCAAAATATTCTTGAACAATATTTTAAGTCTTAGCTGTGATTAATAGAATTACCTTTGTTTTAATCATGTTTTCATAATAAGAATCACAACAGCAAACAAAATGTGTTAATGATGCGAAAAAATCATGATGTGGGTACATGGTTTACAGAAGATAGCCAAAATAAGTTACCTATTGATATTTTACACACACACACACAATTATTTTCCCAGTTTGACAGATGAAAAATGGTATTTTATTGTAGTTCCTTGTATTTATTTTGTTAGGAATTTTGTCTTTTATTTTTCTTTTTCTGCATATGCTTGCTTTGTTCCTTTGATTTCTGTATATAAATTAAGGAAATCAGTTCTTTGACAGCAATATGTATTGTACAATTGTTTCCCACAGGGAGATTAACCATGTTCCTCCACTCAAAACTAGTGTTTTAAGTTGTCTTGAGGCAGAATCCAGGATGCAGGCAAATTGGAGAGCACTAAACTGAGGGCTAGAGGACTTACAGAGCAAAGACTTTTCTTATTTTTTTTTTTTTTAATTTCTGAGGCGGAAATTTACAGAAGGTATTCTACCCCGTGCAGCTCCTCTCTGTTAACTAGACCATAGGATTCAGTGACTGAAAAACCAGTAAGCATTTGAGAAAGCTACAAGTGCAGAAAATTGCCAATTCTGACAGACAAGAAAGATCTGCCATCTCATACTCAGCGTAATGTCCACGTCCCCAAACCTGCACCAACAAAAGGCACTGGTAAAGACATGTAGTTACCCTGTGTAACTTTCTTAGGCGTCTTCTCTAGTGATTACCATGAAGAGCAACGGATAAGAGAGATCTTCTTTCTTAGATTAGGGGCAGCAATACTGACTGATCACGGAATTCACTCCACTGTCAAAGCAGAAAGTGCCTGGAGATCTCATTACTTCTAACACTTCGCACTTTATCTCTGTTCTGGAGATGCTACCATATGTCTCCAGCTTAGCCCACTATACTGAGTGTCAGATGCACTTATTCCCTGATATACTTGACATCTCTACTTGGTATTCCTGTCCTTCTCCCACAGACTTGCTATTCCCATAGATTTCCCATCTCAGGGAGTGGCAGCTCATTTCTTCAGTTGCTGAGGCCAGAATCTTTTCATTATTGCTAGTTCTTCTCTTTTTCTTAAACCCTGAACTGATCCACTGTCAAATTCTGTTGGCTGCAGCTTCAGTATCATATCACTTCAGGCTATGCCTATGCTACCACTCTGGTATAAGCACAATCATCTCTCCTTTGGCTCATCGCAGTAGCTTCCCTGTTGGCCCATCTATTATGACCTTTACCCTCTCTACAAAGTCTAGTACCCAAACCAAAACCAGAGCTATTGCTGTCAAGTTGAGTCTAACTCATAGTGACCATATAGGACAGAGTAGAACTGTATCATAGTGTTTCCAAGGAGTGCCTGGTGGATTCAAGCTGCCAACATTTTGGATAGCAGCTGTAACACAGCAGTTAGGATGAGCCTCTTAAAGCATGAGTCAGATCAGGTCACGCTGCTATTCCCCATGCTCCAATGTAGATGTACAAGAGACAAAGGGCTCAACACGGCCCACAAGGTCTCTCACTGCCTGTCTATCCTCCTTCTCTACTACTTTACCTCCCTCTCACACCTGATTTCAGGTACTCCACCCACTTGTTGCTCCTCAATGTGCCTGGTATGATCCCAAATCGGGGTCTTTGCATAGCAACTCTTCATTGATATCACCCTCTCAGAAAGACCTTTTCAGTCACCCTGTCTAAAATTCCAGCTCTCATACACACTCCCTATCAACTGCCTAATTTTCCACTGTACTTAACAACATCTAGCTGACTTATTTTACCTATATATCTTTGTTTTTATTGTTT
The DNA here is from genome assembly GCA_028571685.1 of Heterohyrax brucei. Lineage (NCBI taxonomy): Eukaryota > Metazoa > Chordata > Mammalia > Hyracoidea > Procaviidae > Heterohyrax > Heterohyrax brucei. The sequence goes on along the minus strand of CM053146.1, from coordinate 74,183,948 downwards.
GCATAAGAATGTAGGTTCCAAGAAGGCACAAAGTTTCGTACTCTTTAGTTCACTGCTACAAATCTGGTACCTGTAATACCGCCTGACACACAGAAATAACTCAATATGCTTTGATAAATGCATGCATGAATGGATTTCAATCAACCAGATTTTATTTGCTATATGCTATGTAGCAGAGAAGGAACGTTGGTGGTACAGTGTTTGAGAGCTATGATTGCTAACCCAAATAAACAAAAGGTCAGCAATTTAAATTGATCAGCTGCTCCCTGGAAACGTATACGGCTGCTAGGAGGCAGAATTGACTCAATGGCAATGAGTTTTATGGAACAAAGATGGCTCTCTGTTGTTTTATATTCTTTGCTTTTCCAAAACGGTGTTTTTATTGCAACTATCTTGAAACATAAACATGATGACTTTCACTTTGTGGGTGGTACTTTATTTTATTTCCATATCAGTCTACTATTTCCATATCAGTCACTATTTCCATATCAGTGCTCCAATTTTGCATAGATTTCTCCAGATAATGTCAGTATCACTTGGGAGATGTGAATTTTTCAAACTGTTTGGTGTCATGAAATTTATAAAATTATATTTAATACTGGCCACTGATGAGTCACTTTAAAAGGTTTAGAACTGTGGCTCTTAATTTTTATGGTCATGAATCGTTTGCCAAATCTGCTAAAAGCTTTTAAAAGCAAACTACTGTGGCTAACATATGTAAACCCAAAATATGCTTTTTTTTTCTTTTTTTCTTTCTCTTTTCTTTTTTTTGTAAGAAAATAAATTGGGCAGCATGGACTAGAAGAAAATGTAGATGGAAAATGATGAAGTCAAAAGTAGGCTTCACATACAGTATATCTGCAAACTGTAGAGTTGCTGAAGATGCTACCAAGTTTTGTTTCTGTGCTTTCTGTTTTTAGTGTGGTATAGCTTTCAGTGGAAGATGGGTAGTACAAGTGGTTTGCAGTCAGTGCCTACTAAAAGTTTGATGGTTTGAACCTACCTAGAGGCTCTGGGGAAGAAAAGGTCTGGAGCCTGCTTCCATAATGAGTACTGCCAAGAAAGTACTCCTGGGTCTACTCTATAATACATGCGGTCACCATGAATCAGAGGCCAACCAGACAGCCAAAGCTGAAAGCCACCGATGTTGAGTGGATTCTGACTCATAGTGACCCTATAGGTCAGAGTAGAACTGCCACATAGAGTTTCCAAGGAGTGCCTATTGGATATGAATTGCTGACTTTTGGTTAGAAGATGTACCACTTAACCCAGGGTTTCCAACTGGACAGTAGGTCACAATAAAAATGCCTTTTAGTACCAATGAACTAATAATAACGAAACTTCTCTATTTTGTGCTAGTAAACAGCTACCTAAGCTTTTTAGTATTTATAATAAAATTGTAAAGTAGGTTACTGTCATGGATTGAATTGTGTTGTTTAAAAAAATGTGTGTAGAAATTTGGTTAGGCCATAATTGTGCATTGTGTACCCTGTAAACTCTGACTTTGTGATGTCAGTGAGGCAGGTTGGCCACAGTTGGGTTGGTTGGCAGGACTTAACATGTGGGATTGGGCATGGGGCAGCCTCTTGAGATATAAAAGAAAGAGAGGCAAGCTGAGATTTGGGGAGGCTCATGTTTTCAAGAAAGAAAACAGTGTTGGGAACCAAGCAAGCTGTCCTTTGCAAAGGACAGAGATCCCTGTACCTTGGAAGCTTCCAGTCTCGGGGAAGATTGATGACAAGGACCTTCCTCCAGAGCCAGCAGAGAAAGCTTTCTCCTAGAGCTGACACCGCAAATTTGAACTTTTAGCCTACTGAACTATGACAAATAAAATTTCTCTTTTTAAAGCCATACACTTATGATATTTCTGTTAAAGTAACACTAGATGACTAAGACAGTTACTGTGATTTTTTCCAAAATATTATATGAGTTTAATGCAACCTAATAATCCCCAAAAGTAGTATTGTCAGAAAAGATAGAGAAATGCAACTAGATAAAACTTTCAGAAAGAGACACAATTATATCTAAAGTGTGTAATAAAATTGAAAATTAAATTTGTAAACAAAGTACATATTATTTAGCACAGAGTATTAGAATAAGTAGAGAGTGATTTCAATAATCAAGTTTTAAAAAATTCTTACCTTTTATTTCATTGGGATAACAAGATACATTTTAGATGAGCTCAATTTTGAATGTAAAAATAAAATGATAAAACAATTTGAAATAATTGTGCATTTTAAAAAAGTCAAGGTAGGGGAGGCTCCCCTGTGTACAACACTTAAGGTGAAAATTATAAAGAAAAGACTGATACATCTAACCTCTAAACACATTAAAAACCTTTAAGTCACATAGATCAAAAATAAAAATATACACAAGAAAAAATACGTAACACATCTCTACAAAACACACACAATTAAGAGTTCTACAAATAAATAAGAAAAACTTGAACAGCTTAACTTGGGAGGCACAATGATATGAGGAAACAATTCTCAAAAGAAATTCACATGTCAATAAGCACACAGAAAGCATTCAACTATTTCAGTAATCAAATAAAGGCAAACTAAAATATTGGGATGTCACTGATTTGACAAAGACTGAAAAGCAATAATCACTATTGTTAAGGGTAGGAGGAAACTGATTCTTTCATATACTATTGTGGAAAGTATGTGTTTGGTTCAAATTTCTAGCAAGCTGTTTGACCCAAAAAACCCACTGCCATCGAGTCAATGCTGACTCACAGCAACACTACAAGACAGAAGTGTACGGCCCCATAGAGTTTCCGAGAAGGCCCTGGCAGATTTGAACTGCCAGCCTTTTGGGTTAGCAGCCATAGCACTTAACCACTATAAAAAAGTCAAAAATTGCACTTGTCTCAGCAATGCTTTCAGCACTTTACATAAATATAATAATTTGGGTATTATGCAAATGTGGAATCTATGATCATGGCTTTTTCTTTCTTTTTTGTTTTAATTAACACAAAGGTTATTGTTTGTTGTGGGAAAGGAAACTAGAAATAGAAACCACAATGTTATCAATGAATCACTGGGTTTTGAGAGCTCATGTGATTTAAGTCTGTTTTCTATTTATCTGCCTGGATGTTTTCACTAGAAGCCCTGTCTGGAAACAAGAGGCACATATGTCTAGGCTTTGTTCTGAGATGACTGTTTTCAAAGGCAATGGATTTCCTGAGCACATTTAACATGTGGCAGCTTAGAAGAACAGGGCATATTTAAAGAGGTGCAATGAGTTAATCAGAAGCAGTGGGAAAATTCTCACCAGTGTTGGTCAGTTTCTGATCCCTAAATATTAAAAGAGCCCTCAACTTCCATCTAATGAACTCCTGTGATAGAACGTAACAGCTATTTCTCTGACTCTACAATCTATAGGACCTGAATTCTGTTTCCAAAGACAGTAAACAAATTAGTTATAATTCTCTCCGTAGTTATACTCAGAAAATTGCAGAATTTTTTTCTGAGCTAACATAGCTAACATAAACATACTAAAATACAAGACCAGAGATTTTGCAATTAGAACTAGCAGTGAACAGTCTAACACTAGTTGCAAAAATTCAGGTTTCAATTTTGGTGAAGCAATTCTCAGAGGCTTATTAAGAAAATACATATTCAGTATCCATTGAAAGTTTACTTTATGTTCCATTTCTCTGAAGTAAATAAATTCTTTTTATCATTCACAAAAAGTTAATACACTAATGAAAATAAATGCCTTAGATTCCTGCCTACCTTGGAGTTTGTTTTTCTTATTGCTCTGTCCGGGGCCCAGTAAATAATCAAAAGGCAGCATAGCTTAGTTTTTAAGAATTAGGCTCTGGAGCTCCGACACTTAATAAATAGGTAAGAGTTCAACTGCCAAATAAAAGGTGGTAAGTTTGAATTCACCCACCCATCTCTGGAAACTGTAAGTCCTATGGGACTATTATGAGTCAGAATCAACTTCTAGGGTTTGGTTTGAGTTATCTGATCTATAAAATGAGGACAGTAATAGCAAGTTCATACAGATTTTGCAAGTACTAAATAAGTTAATGAGCATACTAAATATGTGGCTGCTAAGTGGAGTAAACTACACTTAAAGAGATATGATGCATAATCAATGAAAGGACAAGAGTTTGCTAAATAAATAACCAATAAAAATATATTGAATATTCAATAATCCCTAGATACAGTAAAGAATAGCAAAGTTTCTCAGGCATACGGGAAAGTTTTTTTTAAAAACAAATAATGTGCATAAACTATAACACATAAAAACACAACTGAGACAGCACACAGTATAAAATAATGAGGATCAACTTAATGATAACCAATAATCAGTGATCAATTTGAGTTCCAAGGCATTAGTAGTGACTAAGGCTTATTAGAGGAGGTGGAGTTAAAAGAAACCCTAGAGGTAGGAATAGGACCAGACGGCCAAGAAAGACGGCGGGAGCATAAGTAGGAATATAAGCAGGAGTAAGAGATCTTCACTGAGTTGGTTAGCTAAAGTAAATCAAGTTTTATAATCCCACTTTAATATATCAGAGTATCTTCTTTTTACTTCTACTACACCGGAGTCCATTTGCGATACACTTTGTTTTAGTTTCTTTACAACAGGTGTATAATTGTATTTTTCTTCTAAAAAATAACTTTTTACAGCAAATGGTCCCAATTCAGCCACAACAGATGCTCACCGAGGACCAAAATGACATGGGGTAAACACAACCCAGAAGAGAGACCCACATGAGTGGGTGCCTACATCGACTTGGGACCAGAAGAACCAGATGATGCCCGGCCACCACCAGTGATAGCCACAATGGAGCTCACTAGGTTGAGCCTCACTGGCAACGCAAGAATAAAAAGGGGTGCATCCTGAGATCTCCACTAAAAGACCTCAAATGATGGTCCAATGGTTTCGGGGTTCCTCTGGGAGCATGGCCCCCAGCCCTGATGCTGCCCTTGTCCATAAATCATAACAAAGATTCACTCTTTGGACACAAATGGATTGGACTTGGCAATGCAGAGTGACCATATGTTGGATGCACTTTATGTTTCTATACATCTATAGGATATCACCCTGCTGACCTCTGGCTGGAGGAAGGAGAGTGGGTGGAGAGGAGGTGAAAGGAGGCTGTTGGGAGGATGAGACATGTATGAAGCAGAGAGGAATAGTGTGCTGTCACCGGACAGGGAGAGTAGTGGAAGCTGCATATAGGTGAGCATGTAAATTTATATGGAAATGTACATTTTCACTCAGCCATGTTAAACAAACAAAAAAAAAAATTCAAGTGTAGGAAACAGTGGAAAAACAGAGTACTGAACCTCTGTGTCCTGTAACTCAGCTTCAAACTGATTATCAATATTTTGCCATTCTTTTTCTTCATGTAATATATTGATTAGCATATCATTTTAGACACAGAGATTTTTGTTTGGAACAACTTTAAATGAGCTATCGTGAAGCATCTGTGAAAATGAGACTCTTCATTCTTGTGCGAAATATTCCAGAGGAGACTTCCTGACTTTGCTCATCACTTCTGGAATGAAAAGATTAAAGGATTTTGTTCAAAACAGCGTCTACTGTGAACTCAGTAATTGCTTTAGCCAAGCCAGCCAAGTGCCACTGCTTTAAGTAAACATTTAAAAAAAATTGAAGTAAATGTAAATACAGAAACATGCTCAATCAAAAAATATACAGCCTCATTAGTGTTTACCAAGTGAATATATGTTATCTCCTCCCACTTCAAGAAATAGCACATTACCCAGATTATTCTAGACACTGATCAGAAAGCAAACCAAACCTGCTAAGTCTATTCTGACTAATGGCGACCCTATAACACAGAGCAGGACTGCCCCCACAGAGTTTCTAAGAAGTGCCTGGCAGATTTGAACTGCTGACCTTTTTGTTAGTAGACACAGAACTCAATCGCTATGTCACCAGGATTTCCTCCCAGATATTAACCCTTCCCAAATGTAATCTTTATTCATACCTTTCGCTTAGTTTTATCTGCCTCAGCACTCCATAAAAATAGATTTACACAGTATGTATTCTATTGTACTCTTTTGTGCCTCAATTCATTTGCTAAACGTTACATTTAAGACAAAAATTCCTGTTACTGTTATTGTATATTTTTCGATAGTGTAAATATGTACCATTACTGATAAGACATTTCAGTTGTTTCCAGTTTTGTAATATTATGAATACTGCTGTTATGAAATTGTCATATCTGTCTTTGGATCACATATGTTCATTTCTGTTGCATATAAATCTAGGAGGAGAATTATTGTTGAGTTGGTGCCTACTCACAGCAACCCTATGTACAGCAGAATAAAAACACTGCTCAGTCCTGTGCTGGGCTCACAGTCATTGCTATGCTTCAGCCTATTGTTGCAGCCACTGTGTCAATTCATATCACAGAGAGTCTTCTTTTTTTTCCTCTCACCCTCCACTTTACCAAGCCTGATGCCTTTCTACAGAGTCTAATCCTTCCAATTAACATGTCCAAAATATGTAATACACAGTCTCACCATCCTTAGGTCTAAGGAGCATTCTAGTTGAACTTCTTCCAAGACAGATTTGTTCATTCTTTTAGGAGTCCATGGTGTATTCAGTATTTTCAGTATTCTTCTCTAACACCATAATTCAAATGCACCTTGAGTCTCGCTTATTAATTGGTTACCTTTTGCTTGCATATGAAGCAATTGAAAACATCATGGCTTGGGCAAGTTGCACCTTAGTCCTTACAATGACATCTTTGCTTTTTAGCACTTTAAAGGTCCTTTGCAGTAGATCTGCACAATGCACTGTGTCTTTTGATTTCTGGACTGCTGTTTCCATGGGTGTCCATGTGAATATAAGTAAAATGAAATCCTTGATAACATCAGTCCTTTCCCTGTTTATCATGATGTTGCTTATTGTTCCAGTTGTGAGGTTTTATTGTTTTGATTTTTTTCACTATGTTGAGGTATAATACATACTGAAGGTTGTGGTCTTTGATCTTCATCAATAAATGCTTCAAGTCCTCTTCATTTTCAGCAAGCAAGGTTGAGTCTTCAGCATAAAACAGGTTGTTAATGAGCCTTCCTCACATTGTGATATTTCATTCACTCTTTCTCACAGAGCCTAGCTTCTCAGATTACTTGGGCAGCATATAGATTGAATAAGTAGTGAAATGATACAACCCTGACACATACCTTTCCTGTCTTTAAACCACTCAGGATCCATTTCTTCTGTTTGAATGACTGCCTCTTGATCTATGTAAATGTTCCTCACGAGTACAACTCAGTGTTCTATAACTCCCATCCTTTAAACTTTTATGCACAATTTGATATAATTCACACAGTCAAATACCTTTGCATAGTCCCTAAAACACAGGTAAATAATTTGCGGTTATTTTCTGTTTTCAGCCGGGATCCATATGACATCCTGGATTCCATGTCCTCTTCTGAGTCTCGCTTAAATTTCTGGCAGTTCCTTGTGGACGTACTGCTGCGACCTCTTCTGAGTGATCCTCAGTAGAATTTTACATGTGATATTAATGATACTGTTTGATAACTTCCACATTTGATTGGATCACTTTTCTCAGAAACAATCGTAAGTACAGATCTCTTCTAGTCAGTTGGCCAGTGAGCTGTCTTCCAAATTTCTTGGCAGGGAGAAGTGTGCACTTACAATGCTGCACCTGTTTGATGAAACATCTCAATTTGTATTCCATCAATTCTCAGAGCCTTGTTTTTTGCCAACACTTTCAGTGCAGCTTGCACTTGGTCCTCAAGTGCCATCAGTTCCTGATCATATGCTACCTCCTGAAATGGCTGAATGTCAACCAATTATTTTTTGTATAGTGACTCTCTGTATTCCTTCCATCTTCTTTTGATACCTTCTGCCTCATTAAATATTTTCTTGGTACAATTCTTCACTACTGGAACTCGAAGCTTGTTTCCTCCCCCGCCCCAATTCTTTCAGGTTGAGAAATGCAGAGCATATTCTTCTCTTCTGGTTTGCTATTTCTGGCTCTTTGCACTTGCTATTATAACACTTTGTCTTCAGAAGTTGTCTTTGAAATCTTCTCTTTAACCCTTATTTCATGATTTCTTTCTTTTGCTTTCACTCCTTAAAGTTTAAGAGCAAGCTTCACAGTTTATTCGGACATCCATTTTGGTCTTTTCTTTCTTTGCTGTCTTTTTGCTGTCTTTTTGATGACCTCTTGCTTTCTTCTTTCTCCCTGATGTCATTCCACATTTTGTATGGTCTTTGGTCATTTAGCCAAGCCAAGTGCCGTCGAGTCGGATCCGACTCATGGCATTAGTGTTCACTATATTAAACCTGTTCTTGAGATGGTCTTTAATTTCAGGTGAGATATACTCAAGGTCACACTTTGGCTCTCTGGACTTGTTCTCATTTTCTTCAGTTTCCACTCGAACTTGCATGTGAGCAATTACGATGGCTGTCTAGTTGTATCTAAATTGTATTTAATTTATAATCCTCTGATAACCCACCAAGTAGGGAGGTTGAGTATCTTCCTTTACATCTATTGACCATTTGGATAGCCTCTCTTGTGAGTTTCTGGTCAAATTAACTACTCAAATTTTAGTGGGGTTTTCTATTATTTTTACCGGCTTGTACAACTTATATATTTTGTTCATGAGTACTCTGTCCATGCTAAATCTGAACCCTAAGTTCCTATTTCATTCAGTCTGTTTGTTGTTGCTGTGTGCCGTCGAGGCAATGCTGACTCATAGTGACCCTGTCAGGCAGAGTAGAACTGCTCCATATGGTTTTCTAGGCTGCACTCTTTACGAGGAAGTCCTGGTGGGATGGTGACTGAGTGCTGGTAGATCACCAGGACTGTTCTCCCACTGAGCTGCTGGGTGGGTTGGAACCGTCAGTCTTCCAGTTGGCAGCCAGGCACTTAATGCTTGTGCTAGCAGTGCTCCAGCCCATCTGTTTAGAATGATGAGATTCTCAAGAACTCTGCTTAAACTATTAGCCTAAGCCTAGTCATTTGCAAACACCTCAAGAGTCATCTGCATTTTCTTTTCCCTTCAATCCTTGCTTCACTGTTCATCTTAAACCCTAATTTTTGTCTCTCTAGACTTCTGGGACCACTGAAGTTTCCAGGTCACTGCCTTCTACTTGGTCCCTCAGCCCATGCTATTTAAGGAAGGGCACTATCTTGGGGTGAAGGTAGACAAGACTGGCAGGCTCACTTAAATGCATTTCCTTTCTCTGTGGGAACTGAGGCCCCAATCTGTGGGTGTGTTGGCTGTTCTCCAATGCATTCAGATGGCTGGGTATTTTTCAAAATATTATTTTGTGTTTAAAATTGTTTGCAGAACGAGTACTAGTTTGACATAAGCTATTTTGTCATGGCTGGGAGCTAAATAGATGTGGAACTCATAATTGAGATTTTATTATTCAAATTTTATCAGAATTTTGTGAGTGGAAAATATTTTGGCTTATTTCTGTCAGATTCTAAAAGAGATTATGCATAAAACAAATTTAAAAACTATCGATATGAACAGTCTAAAGTGATTCATTATGGTTTCACAAATTATATATATATTCCTGTTTTTTATATATATATGTGTTTATATATATGGACATATATACAAAAAAATCCCTAAATCTGTTGCTGTCAAGTTGAAATTGAATCATAGCAACCTTGCATGTGTGTGTGTATATGTATGTACACACATATAACATATGCATATACACATATATAGTGTTGTATATATATATACACACACACACAACATGTACACACACACGCATGCATGTATGTATGCGGTCTGACAATGAAGTCCACAAACTTAATTGTTCTAAGTGCTACATACCTCACTGCTGAATATCACTATGGCCACCTTTGAAGTACCCCCTTTGGGAAGCTATGTATCTATGACAGCACCTAGTCTACCCTTCAAAGCAAATTTGGAACTCTTTCTACAAACTTAATTGTATAGTTGTCTATAAGGGAGCTTTTATCCAGTAAACAAATAATTGTATCGTAAAACCCTGCTCGTTCTCCTGATCTGACACCCAAGGACTTTTTTCTTTATCCAAAGATAAAGGAAATATTGAAAAGAAGACATTTTGATGGTGTTTGGAGAATCAAGGGTGATACGACAACAGCTCTGATGACCATACCAGCAAAAGAGTTCCAAAATTGTTTTTAAGGGTGGACTGGGCACTGGCATCTGTGCATAGCTTCCCAAAGGGAGTACTTTGAAGGTAACCATAGTGATATTCAGCAATGCAGCATGTAGCACTTTTTCTAGGATGAGCTCATGAACTTGATTGGCAGTGCTTGTATATACAATACATGTATATATACATATGTGTATAGAAAGAGAGAGAGAAAGAGAATTGATACCAAAACCCACTGTCACTGAGTCAATTGTGACTCAGAGTTGAACTGCCTCTTAGCGTTTCCAAGTCTGTTAAACTTCACTAAAGCAGATTGCCACACTCATCTCCCATAATCAACACCAATAAATTTTAAAGTATATTAATATCAAGTTTTGAAACATTCAAATAGCTCAAATGATGCTACAACACTAATGGAAAAATACACAGTAGTTCCAAGTGTTGTCATATGAAGACAGTTACTGGAATTAAAGCAAATTAACGGGTATAATATTACAAATACAAATTATGCACTGTAAGTTATCCTTTAAAAACTATTCTCTCAGCCTTCCAACAGCCTAGAAAAGAAGCACTTGAGGCCTTTCACAGGAAATTGGTCTTGAAGAGCAGGTAGGATAAACGGATGAGTGGTACACAGATAGACAGATAGATAATGAATTTCTTAAATGACTTTAACATATGAATAAGAACCATCAACATGAAAGTCTCAAGTCATAGAATTTCTCCCATAATGAATGGAAGATATTCCTTTTCAACTAGCTACATCACAAGCTTGCTTTCATATAGTAGATGGAAGAAAAGACACAGTGCAAGAGAAGAAAAGCTTGCCTCTTATCATCCAAGTGATAGTGAAGAAAACAGGGAGAAGATAGTGATGAGGGATAAAGCGTCAAACTCATAAGCCTTAGTCTTACTTCTTTGACCTGAAGTTGCAGGCATGATACAAAAATTTAAGGCAAAACTTATCTCTGAGGACTTTTTGTCCATCTTCCTATTAGGGTGCTGGAAGAAGTCTTTAGGGTGGGATGGAGGTCATTTCTCAGTGCTGTAGTATAGTTTCTGCTGCTGCCAGTCAAGTCCCATGGTTAAGTCTCAAAAATTATATACCGACAGGGATCTGCATCAACCAACTTACTAGATGGGGGCAGATGGCTGGGCACAGAGTCCAGTCTGTAGGGCCACACCTCTTGCAATGCCCATGTGGCAAGGAAGCTGAGTTGACAGCCATCAGCTGCCTTGAGAATACAGCAAAGCTCAACATGAATGTGAGACTAACTGGCCCACAGTCACTCCTACACCTTGCTGTAGACATAAAAGGATGAGCATGGATTATGCCAGCCTCTGAACTCAGCTGCAAGATCTGGGAGGGTGTCCAGAACAGGCCTAGAAGTTCAATCATTGTTAGTAGACTCCATTTAGCACAGACCCAAGGATCAGCCATGGTCCTGGAGGCCCCCTCCCTATCAAGGTCCTAGCTTACCTGAGTATTGCCCTGCAGATATAACACCATGTTAGCAAGCATCAAAATGAGACTGGGAGAAAATCGTGGGATTAAATGTTCTTTCCAAAGAAATGTTAAATCTAGAATGACTTAAGTACTGGCTCAGGCTATGTTTGTATTATCTTTAGTATGTCTCTACTCTCTGTAAGGCTAGTAAAAGACATAAGTTTTAAAGAATAAAGTAACTATATTTTCTTGGCATATCTGAGTACAATGTGTAAAGTTATGTTCCCAATGCAATATCAACCACAAAGTCAGTTGCATAATGCTTATCATTACTGCTAAAACAACGGCATACTAAGTATCTGCAAACTCATGGCAGGCAACAACAACTCTCTGTTTTTTGAGCCACTTGCAATTTTGTTTGGGGTTGAGTTTGCAGAGAATGAAATCCTCGTGTTGGCAAAAAGAAAAGGAATCTAGCCAGATTTCAAGATAATTAAACTGGTCAACCAGCTCCAAGACATTAACAGCTGCTATTTTAATCATTAATGAGACAGTCACTGTCTACGGTCTGGGAGACAGACCAAAAATCACGGGGTTGGTTTTTCTTTCATTTTAGATCAGTTCATTTGAAAGGAGCTATCCTTCCATCTTAGTACTGCCACATTGCAAGCTGCTGATAACCAGTGGCCAAGAGGGAGCACTGCTCTATCACTATGGCACATATGCACAGAAGACAAAGCACATCAAATCAGATGATTATTAGCAAAACACAGACCCAGTGTAGTCCTAAGAAATCATATCTGCATACTCTCGTTTGCAGGGCCCATGTGACCTCCACCAGACAAATACATAAATAGGAAGGACAGCTACCTTTTGGAAACATCTGGAATGCGACTCGTCAAATAATTTGGAAAACCCTTTATGGTTTTCCCAAAGCCTTCCTGCTCCTGAAATTAATGTTCTGATTTAATTGACGTTGTGTTGGTCTTGCAATACAGTTCCATGTCATTACTGTGTTACTTAAACTTTCACTTAATGTAATTACATGAATGCCATAGGAGTTTCATATAGGCTGGAATCCGAAAACTTCCATTTTAGGAGGACTGTGAGATCTAAGGATCTACAAAAGTATGTATTTAAGAAATATTTTAAAGCAATACACAATCCAGAAGGGCTAGTTAATCTGTTCCAGTTTTATCCAAGACAAAAATATTTTCTAGTGGATTAAAAATCTCAGAGGGAGAATAAGGAAGAAATTACAAGCTGTAGACTAAATTAATGATTGAGCAATCAATCAGTTGAAGAAATGATTTCAATGACTATTAGAATTCTTTTCTAGCATTTCTAAGATATAACGCTTGCAAATGCTTTGTATATTTCTGTTACAGTATGCAATATACTACAATGAAGTTATTTATTTACATAGTGATTTCTATAGGTAAACATGTGGGCAGTTTTTGTACAGGGGCAATTTAAATATTTCATTATAGTATACCTTCCTCAAATTCTCTATACAGGTACTCAGTCAATGCTATTAAATGGATAATGAATGATCCATTACTGCATTATGAATGGAAAACTTTTACTATCTCAAACTGGAACACTACCTAATAATTCTAACAGCTTACTAGGATGCAATGTTTTGCATAAAAATAATATGTTTCTTTACTGAGCCTAGAATACAGTGAATCAACAATAAGAGTACCGTTCATAATAACAAGAGATTTAAGAAGCTATTGTGATTTCCCTTCATCATTTTTTTTTTCAATCAGGTATAAAAGAACAGAAACTGCAGTTGCTATATGGTACACTCATTAAGAGCTATGTTTGCTAACCACAACTCAGCAGTTTGAATCTGGAGACTCTATGGGACAGTTCTGTTCTGTCCTATAGAGTCTCTATGAGTTGAAAGTGACTTGATAGCATTTTTTTTTAATAGTAGTGGGCATATATCAATGTCTATGAAGACCTCTCTCTTAGTCTTCTAGTGTCCCTGCACTCATCTTGCCACCACCATTGCAAAGCCAGAAGGGTCGTAGAAAGATCTCTTACTCTGGGACCATAAGTCTATCTTCCAAACAAGGCTATAAGATTTGATGAAGAAAACTCATCTCTCCCTACCCAGTCACAGAGGCTAGTAAGTAAATATTTTTAAGCATTAAAAGGGAACTCACAGAATTAAAAAAAAAAAAAAAAAACAGTACAATTTTCAAAAGCTGATTGAAATGGCGATGCAGAGAGAGGTCTAAAACAGCGGTGTCTGTATTCGGGGCTCCTATTTCATCGTGAAGTTAGATGCAGTTTCTCACTGGGATGAAGATGACCATCCTTAAAGTCTAGTGTCTGCAGGATATCATAAGAGAAGACACAAGTAGAGCTGACCTTTGTTTTCTAAACCTGAGAGAAGGAAAGAATAACCAACCAATTAAATGGATAGCTAGACCTGAGAAGTCAAGGGAGGGAGTCAGTGTTGAATTAATACAGTATTTTTGTTTTAACAGAAACTCTGGTGGCATAGTCATTAACTGCTACAGTTGCTAACCCAAAGGCTCATAGTTCAAATCCTTCAGTTGCTCCTTGGAAACTCTATGGGGCAATTCTACTCTGTCTTACAGGGTCACTATGAGTCAGTATGGACTCGATGGCAGCGGGTTTGGTTTTGATTTGTTTTTCTTTGTCGGAACAATGTAGGTTTTACTTTAGAGAAACAAAGGCAAATGATGGTTCTACACTGATTTTTGCTTCAATTTCATCATCTGAAACAATTACAGATCTTACTGTCCTATGTAAACTAAGTAACAACACAAAACAGACATTTGAAAAGTTTTCATTTCATGAGGCATTTGTGACTTACCTCAGTAGATACACTACTGAGGAATCACAAACTATTTTATCCAACACTGTATTTCCCAATATTGTAAAGATGATGTAAGAATTAATGAAGTTTTGGAAAGGTTGATACTTGTTGCTTATTAAAGTTTAAATTCAGCTAAAAGAGATAATTGAACTCCATCCTTTATCAATCACCTACCTTCAACGACCTATGTAAAGACTTGAAAGAAAATATAAATAAAGCCTAGTCCCTGCCATCTAACAGTGGATTGCCAACAATCTATTATTTAAAGGTTAGAAATATGAAAGAAATACAATCTAGTCCTTTCCCTGTAGGAATGAGAAAGACAGAAAAGGCAAAGATTTTGATAAAGTAGGAAAAGCAATATGATAGTTAGTCCAAAGTATTATGGTATCAGGGAGGATAGCTTCCAGCTTAGTTCTTTCGTTATTTTCTCAGCAATACATCAAAATTCCAAATACTAGCTTATGTGCAAATCTTTCTAATTTTGAGGATAGTATCCCAGAAGTTCTCAATACTTGCTACGGGTTGAACTGTGTCTCACAAAAAGATAACTTGAAGTCCTAGCTCCTATACCTATTAATGTGACCTTGCTGGTGAAAACAGAGTTTGTCTTTGCAGACATTGTCAGTTAAATCATACCAAGGTAGAGTGGATCCTAATTTTAATTTAATTTAATTTTAATTCCTTCTGAATAGTATTTTAAGAAAAGAGGGGAGAAAGGGAAGTAGAGTCACACACAGGAGGAAGGTGCTATGTTAAAATATGTCTATAAGCAGCAATGAAATGCCAAGAATTGTTGGCAGTCACTAAATGCTAGGAGAGAGGCCTAGAACAGTTTCTTTCATTTTTTTTTTTCTTTCCTCAGAACTCTCAGAAGGACTCCACATGGCAGATACCTTGATTTAGAATTTAAGATGCTACACTCTGAGAAAATAAATTTCTGTGCTTTAAAAGCCACCCACTTGTGGTATTTTGTTCTGTCAGCCTAGAAAACTAAGATAACATTCATTGAACATCCTCATCCTTTGAGGATGTTTTGAAACAAACCTATATGAAGGCTGTACCACCTAGGGAGAAATCTATAGATTTAGTTGCTTCTGTGCAGAGAAAGGGAATCTGAAGGGGGTGGGTAAAAAAAGAAATTCCTCAACTGATTCTAATGTCAAGTTAGGATTCTAAGCTACTTCTTTTTCTAAAGGTATTACGTGAAATTTAAAAGTAGTAGAAGGTAACAGTTACTTTCTATAATATTTCATTTTACGAGAGAAACTGGAAGAATATGTGAAGTCAAGATTGGAGTCAGAAGGTTAAACAAATTCAGAATAGGACATGTAACATTAACAGAAAAAGGCAAAGTCAAGCTGCAAACTGAGTTCAGTCTCTGAAGACTTATTAGTAGGCACAGAAAGTCAATGAACTGTTAAAAAAAAAAAAATGATTTAAGCCCTGCCACTGCCCTTTATGCCAGGGGCAAGCTCTGTCAAAGACTAGTTAGTGCTTTGCCGTATTACCACAGACTTATCCCCATCTGTTCCCTTTCTGTCTGCCTCTCTTTCTGCTGAAATGTTTCTGGTTATATTATTAGATTTCCTATTACGCACACCCCAATTCTGTGGTTTGAATATCAGAGCTTCCCAAAGAAAAAGCCAAATATTTGTCCTCCAAACGTCCTTTCCACTCTGGATACTTGTTACACTGCTGAAGCTCCAACTCTCCATTTCTGGGATTTCCCTGAAACACGTTTAAATGAGAAAAAAAGGTTATGTTAAAGCTCGTGAGCATACCTACATTCTGAGCAAGTCTACTTTTGTTCCTCCACCTCTATCAGGATACCTGTTACGATTTTAAGAGAACTCTTATTAGAAAATTTGATTTCAGTTGCTCTGGTCCCTGGAGAGAACCCCTGGCAGTGTAGCAGTTCAGTGCTACAGCTGCTAACTAGAAGGTCGCAGCTCAAGTCGGCCAGGCGCTCGTGGGAAACTCTATGGGGCAGTTTTGCTGTCAATGTGAGTCAGATAGAATCCATTGGATGAAGAGCCCTGGTGGTGCAGTGGTTAAGCACTCAGCTGCTAACCAAAATATTGACTGTTGAACCCACTAGCCGCTCTGCCAGAGAAAGATGTGGCAGTCTGCTTCCATAAAGATCTACAGTCTTGGAAATGCTACATGATAGTTCTACACTGTTCTGTCGGGTCACTACGAATCGGAATTGACTTGGTGGCAGACAGTTTGGTTTTGGTTGCTTGGGGAAAATTCATTTATTATAGAAACATGATATCTGTGCTTATTTTCAAAGGTAAAATTTTCATCCTTTAAACACCACAAAGAAAACTTAGTTTAGATGTATTGATGCAAATAGGTAAAATCCTGTCTAATAGATTTAAGTCTGATTTCAGCTGAATTTTTAAGCTTCAGTGTCTTATCAGAGAAGTGTGCATCTGGGAGATCCAGAGACTCAAAAGTATCTGACGCCATTATTCCTTTTCAGTCTGTCCTTGGATAGACCTGGAAACTAGTTTTTGTTATTGAACATATAGATAATGTTTACAAACTTAAGATTTTCACATGTGTAATTCAGTGACATCAATTATATCAGTCAAGACATTTCCACTACTGTCAAGATGATTCCAACTCATAATGACACTATACGTCAGAGTAGAATTGTTCCATAGTTTTCAAGGAGCTCCTGCCAGCCTTTTGGTTAGCAAATGTAGCACTTAACCACTACACCACCAGGGTTTTCAATCAAGACCTAAACCCACTGCTGTCCAGTCAATTCTGACTCATAACTGCCTTATGGGACAGAGTAGAACGGCTCCACAGAGTTTCCAAGGAGTGCCTGCTGGATTAGAACTTCTGACCTTTCGGTGAGCAGATGTAGCACCTGACTATTTCACCACTAGGGTTTCCGGTCAAGACAGAGACCTTGGGAAATGTTTTCTCTTATTCCTTTGAGCTGACTTGTGTGTGTTCTTCTCACTGGGGACCCAGGATAGTGGCATGTGAACAGTCCTTCCATACTGCATGGCTGTGGTTGATCAATTATGCAAAAAGAGTGACTCCTCATAGTCCCCTCTAATACTGAACAATCATAAGAAAGAGCTGCATTTATTCAGTAACATTTCCATTGCTTAAGGTTTATGATAGATCATAATAAATCTCTGAACAGAATTTTGTGTTGTAGGGAAAACATTTGTTTCTTTTATGCATGGTGTTTATACACTTTTTTCAAAGGATGACTTGTCAAGTTAAGTGTTTAATAAGGTGAAAGGGATAAAATTTTTTTCAAGTGTTCATGAGGAAATATCTAACTTGTTTTCTGTTTAACATTTCTCAGTAAATTACTCTGGGGAAGTTAATTTAATTTTACTAATGAGGAATGTTCTTGAATACAGTCACCCTAGCTTGCTGCTTGGTAATTTTTTCACAACATAGCATGACCTGTAGGAAATTCATTTTAACATCTGCAATCCCTGAAGCTATATGAAAAACTGTTATTGTGTTGTATGTAAATCAGAAACATGATTGAGCTGGAACAGGTACAGATGAGTGAGGAGAGGAAATATACTCATCGTGAAAGGAAGCATACAACCCAGATTAAGTGAGCAATTAATAGACATGGACTGATTTAACTGAAAGCAATGCCTTATTGTTCCTTTTGTAAGCTTTACGTTATCTAATACCTATTACAGAAGCATATTATCAAAAAATGGTGTTCATTTTTAACAGACTGATATGACATCCTTAACCTAGTCTCTGCTTTCCAGTTCATAAATGAGCATCATAAGGTGCAGCCTTGGAAACCTTGTGAGATTCCAACTCAATACAAGTTGGAATCAACTTGATGGTAATGGGCTTTTTCCCCTTCATTTTTAAGGCACAAAGAAGAAACTTGCTCATATAATTGAAATATTACTATCCTCAGTATTAGAACTCCGGTCTCTAAATTTTATTTATTTCTTCTTCCCATTTTACAACTGTTTCTGTGTATGAGTCATCTGATTAAATACTACAGTGGATATTTATTAAATATTGTGATAAGAGTGGGGAAGGTGCTAGAAGTATAATATATCATGCAAAAATGCAGGAGATTTCATCATTGCCCAGCGAATTTTTTAAGATTTTATATTCAGTTACAATAAAGAGTCATCTGCTTCACCAGCTTTTTGTACGACTAAGTAGTCATCTGTTTAAAAAACAGAGTGCTTAGCGTATGGTGACAGAATGGAGGAAGGAGAGAAGGGACAATATTACACTGAAAGTTCTCAAGTGCATTAAGCCTGGTGCCCCTGAGAATCTGGCGTATTGGTAGATGGTAGCACTGAGAGATGGCTTTTCTTTCCTTTTCTTTCCCGTGCTTTCTGTTGAAAAGCTGTCTGATTTTTTGAGTTTAAGGATACATCCAAAACCAAATCCAGTTTGCTGTCAAGCTGAATCTAACTCACAGCAACCCTATGCGTGTCAGAGTAGAACTCCGCTCCATGAGGTTTACAACGTCTGATTTTTTTTAGAAATAATCATCAGTCCCTTCTTCTAAGGTGTTTCTGGGAGGGCTCAAATCTTCAACACTTTGGTTAGCAGTTGAGCACATTAAACTTCACCATCATTGAAAAAGGGCTGCAAGGTTACAAGGTAGAATGTGTATGGTGATAACAGTATTGATTTCCTTGGCTCCTGACTCCCTAAAAAACAGTCAACAGGCTGACTGGAGGAGACGGTAGGTATACCGACGAGCACCACATATATTTAGAGATGGAGAAGAGACAACACTAGAACGTACAGTCAGCTGCTGACACGCACAGTTCTTCAGTAAGGAAAGAAGCCCTAGTGGTGCAGTGGTTAAGAGCTAAGCTGATAACCAAAAAATGGGCAGCTTGAATCCAAGAGCTCTTCCTTGGAAACTCTACGGGGCAGTTCTACCCTATTTTACAGGGTTGTCCTGAGTTGAAATCAGCTCAGTGGCAAAGGATTTGGTGTATAGTAACTAATGAGGCCTCTAATCATTCACTCATTCATTAAGCATGTCTGTCTATCTTACCCAAGGAAAGCCTGGTGGTATGCTGGTTAAGTGCTATGGCTGTAAACCAAAAGGTCAGCAGTTCAGATCTACCAGGCACTCCTTGGAAACTCTATGAGGACATTCTACTCTGTCCTACAGGACCTCTGTGAGTCAGAATTGACTTGATGGCAGTGGGTTTTTTGGACCTTACCTAAGGTACTGTGATTAGGTTTAAAATATCTTGCTAGGGTATCTATCCAGATTCTTATCAAATATTACTCAGAGAATGAATAGAAAACTTACTCACTAAACCCATCCTCCCTACTTTTTATCCCTTCATCTGTGCCTATGTAATGTATACTTGAGATCAACAATTACCTACTTAATTCAATAGGAGAAACCTACCTACCTAAAGTTTCAAAGTACACTATTTTTAAATGTGAAGGTGTACTTTGCTCCATGCAATAATTATGCTATTGATAAATTGTTCTTTGGGTAAGTTTTGACATATTCATTTTTAAAGTAATTGAAAAGCATGTTTATGAAAGGAATCTGAAATGAATCACTTTTTAAAGGGAAGAGTTTTACAGAAGTGCAAATAAAGCCCTTAATTTAGTGTTTTGTATAAAGAGACCTATGGACAACAAGCAGGCGAAGCACCCCAAATAAAACACAGATTCCTGGGTCTCACTGAAACTCACTAAATCAGAAATATGAGAACTACAATTCTAATCTGTTTTATTATGTGTATTGTGTATATGGATTTTCAGTTACTGGGTTTATCAAAGATACAGGATTACAGAGAGATGATTATACATAGCTTAAGGAGCCCTGGTGGTGCAATGGTTAAAGTGCTTGTACGGTAACTGAAAAGGAACACCAGCAGCTCCAAGAGAAAAAAGGGCTGGTGACCTGCTGCCATGAAAACTATGACCTAGGAAATCCCGTGGGGTAGTTTTACTCTGCCACATGGGATTTCTAGGAATTGGAATCAACTTGATAGCACACAACTTCATACATGCTAAAAGGGGAAACTTCATAACAAATAGCTATGGCTGAATATATATTTCATACGTAGCCTAGAAACTGAAAACACAAACACTCACTTATTTTTAAAATATTTGGTAACGTCATGAAAGTTAGGTTGCGGTAATAACCACAAAAATGACTTACCCATTGGTTTCTCTTTTTTTCTTTGTATTTGGAGAATATAGATATTTTGCAATCAGTGAGGTAAGTGAGTACACCCATATCTGATCTATATTAAACTTCAATTAAGAGGTGATTTTTAGATAGGCATTGTCAGTTTTATACAAACATATTTCAGAAAGTAATTTCACAGTATCATAATTTCACACGATATCCTCATATACAAGATACAGATGTACGAGCTGAATCATAATTGGTCAAAACAATGCAAAGCTAGTGGAACCATTGTGTAAAGAGTGTAAGATTAGTGGATCAGTTTCACCCTGGCAGGAGACCCCAGTTAGTGTGCCAAAGGGCTCTGTACTCATCCACGATGTGCTAAAATTTATAAATGACTTATATGAAGATGTAGAAAGTAATTCTGTCACATTCACAGAACTCAGAGTGAAAAAAAGTAGAACAGAATAAGAGTTCTGAAGTAAGCAGACACATTGGAATGATGGAGTGGGACCAACAAGAGTATATCAGTGGCCAGGAAAAAAAAAAGAAGCTATATCCAGACTTGAGTCAATAGCCTAACGATAGTATTAGACGCTCTCGTGCAAGAGACAACTAGTTAGTAAGTGGAAAGAAGGGACTGACATCAACAATCTAAAATGCTCAAGAGATTCCATTAAGAAGCTTGTGTTCATGTAAGGAGGTGACAAGCTAGTAAAGGTAGATCAATTGAAAAACTTTCTGGTGAATAAACCTTTAGTGGGCTGGCTGTGTGTTCTTCGTACTGCAGTAACTCGTCCTTCCTTTACTGTGAGCAGAGCCCTGTGGCACAGTATTTAAGACCTCGATTACTAACCAAAAGTCAGCAGTTCAAAACCACCTGTTACCCCTTGGAAGCCCTATGGGGCAGGCAGTTCTACTCTGTCCTATAGGGTCACTATGAGTTAGAATTGACTCAATAGCAACAGGCTGGTTTTTTTGATTACTATGGCCAAAGCAATCCTTGATACAAAAAACTAAAAGCCGTAATAATCATGATAACTTTTCAAATAGAACTCACTGTGTGGTAGGGACCTTCTTATGTGCTTGTATGTATTAACTCATTTAATATTCAAAATTATGCCAAGAGATACTTACTACTATTCTGATTTTACAGATAGGAAGACCAGTGCAAAGAGAAGAAAAGGTATTTGCTATAGGTAACAGAGGGCAGCAGTTCAAATCCACCAGGTGCTCCTTGGAAACTTTGTGAGGCAGTTCTACTCCAACCTACTGAGTTACTGTGAGTCAGAATTGACCCAACAGCAGGGGCTTTGGCTTTTTTTTTTTTTTTTTTTCCAATAAGTAATAGAGCCAGTAAATGGAGAGGTGGTGAGAATCAAGCACAGGCCCTTTAATTCCAGAAGCTCTATGCCATAAATTCTACACTTAGGTTTCAACAAACAAACAAGTGTAGCTTAGGGAGACATTGCTTAATAGCTCCTACTGAGAATTTCTTTGACAGAGAGTATAATATAAGGTATTGGGGTTGCCAGACTGGTTGGCATCTCTAAAGCAGAATTCTTAGATGAAATGTATATAGAACAAGAAAATGACATTCTTTTTCCTCCATGTTGTATCATCTGTTTTAAAATCACTCATAATTTAATGCTATGTTCCACACACGTCTCTCATTCATGTTGACATTGAGAAAGGCATTCACCTCATTAATAAAAAAATAAACAAACAAGTAAACAAAAAATGTTCAAAAATAGTTGCAGCAATACATCAACACAGAACTTCCAGAAATTCACACTGGCTTCAGAAGGAATGAGGGGCATTATTGCTGATGTCAGATATTGGCTGAAAGCAATGACTGGAAGAGATGTTTAATCCTGTTTTATTGACTATGCAA
Source organism: Heterohyrax brucei (assembly GCA_028571685.1). Taxonomy (NCBI): domain Eukaryota; kingdom Metazoa; phylum Chordata; class Mammalia; order Hyracoidea; family Procaviidae; genus Heterohyrax; species Heterohyrax brucei. The sequence goes on along the minus strand of CM053146.1, from coordinate 74,161,474 downwards.
AATCATTCACTTGTGTGGGTCACAAAAAATTATGTATAACATTTTGAAGAATGGGAATTCCAGAACACTTAACTGTGCTCATGAGGAACCTAGACTTAGACCAAAAGGCAGTTTTTTGAACAAAACAAGGGGATGGTGCATGGTTTAAAATCAAGAAAGGTATGCATCAGGGCTGCAGACTTTCATCATACTTACTCAATCTGTATGTTAAGCAAATAATACAAGAAGATGAACTATATGAAGAAGAAGAATTCAACATCATCATGGGAAGAAGACTCATTAATAACCTTTGAAATGCAGATAACACAATCTTGCCTGCTGAAAGCAAAAAGGACTTACTGATAAAGTTCAAAGACCACAGACTTCAGCAGGGCTCACATCTCATCTTAAAGAAAACAAACATCCTTACGATGGAACCAACAAACATCATCGTGATAAATGGAGAAAATACTGAAGTGGTCAAAGGCTTCCTTTTACTTGAATTCACAGTCAACGCCCATGGAAACAGCAGTCAAGAAATCAAAGTGCAAATCTGCTAAAAAAGACCTTTTTAAAGTTTTAAAAAGCAAAGATGTCATTCTGAGGTCTAAAGTAGGCCTAACCCAAGCCACTGTGTTTTCAGTTGCCTCATCTGGATGCAAAAGCCGACCAATTATCAAGAAGACTAAGGCAAAAATGATGCCTTTGAAATACAGCAGTAGGAAAGAATATTGAGTGCACCGTGGAATGACAGAAGAATGAACAATGTCTTGGAAGAAGTACAGCCAGAATGCTCCTTAGACGCAAGGATGCTGAGACCTTCTCTCAGGTACTTTGGTTGGCAAGGACTACTTCCTGAGAAGGACATCATTCTGGGTAAAGTAGAAAACTGAAAAAAAAAAAAAAAAAAAACCCCAAACCCAAATTTTTTGCTGTCAAGTCAATTCTAACTCACAGAGAGGTGAGAAAGAGGAAGACCCACAGTGAAATGGACTGACACAAGAGCTACAAGAATGGGCTCAAATTCAGCAACAACTGGGAGGACGGTGCAAGACGAGGCAGTGTTTCTTTCTGCAGGGGGCTGCTGCAAGTTGAAACCATTTCAGTGTACCCACCACCACCACCCAAGAAACAGTTACCTAAAACAAAATGGAGATGAAGTTAAGTTCGAAACATAAAATCACAAGACAAGTTTAGCAACTCTGTAAATGCACTTGATGAAGACAGCAATCTAGATAAAGGTAACCAGCAGCCTGTGACTTGGTCTACTTTATTTTGTTGAAACATTTTAATATACAATTAACATAGTCAGCTGGCTCAACTAGGTGATCTTTATTTTGCCTAAATTACTAGAACTGCCAACAATTACTTAATTTGGTCCTAGAGTCATTATTACTACTATTTTTTCAGTTCAATGTTACTGCTGCAATTATGCTCAGAAAAAAAAAAAAAAAAAAAGAATTGCACTTGGCTTGGCATCTAAATTCAGTTTGCTTGAAGGTACTCTGAATAATCAGTTTTAACAATTTTATCAGATTTTAGGTTTGGATTTTAAATTCAGGTTTGTTGCTGAATGATTGTCCTATTTTTTGAAAATGGTATCTAAATATTAAACGTCCTCAAAGACTGTTTTCTTCATCCAGGTTACCTGAGTCTACGCATAGCTGGTATTCTAGGACAACATGTTTCAAATTTATATGGGAATATAGATTCTCCAATATTGCAAGAAATTGATGGAATAGCAACTTGAATCTTGTAAGCAAAATAATTTCATATGCAAATTCCAAAAAGTTTGGAAGTAAAGTAAAATTCAAGTGTCAGTGTTTGTATTACGTTTTGCTACCTTTCATATACTCCTGGCCTGTATCATTTCATATGGCAAACTACTTATACAACAGAAAAAGATATTGGAACATAGTGTTCAGACTAGGCTTTGGACACACAGAAACGTCATCTTTGCAATTTTACCCTTCTAAACTTCAATCTTTTCTTACCCCTGATAAGCCAGTAGCCATGCTCAATAGACTTGCTCCAGATAACAGGCAGTGATCATTTTTGTAGCCCACCCCCTTCTATAATGGATCTCAGAAACTATACATTAAGAGAAAAATTAAGTACAAGTCTATTTTTAAACATGAAGACAATACTAATTACAATTCTCCAGATAAACATACATAATTATAGCAATTACAACTTAACAATAACTCACTGGTACTTACTATTATAAACTCATAAACTATTATTCAGTACCCTACAAAATTCAAATCTAATTGAAAGTGCTAGTTTAGCATAATTCCCACAAGCTATCATTCTTTAATATTCTGGAATGAACGAGGTTTTCTTTGAGCTATTAATTGATACTGACAAGCAATAACCACCGGAATGAAACTGCAATTATGAGTGGCAATTAATCACATTTGCTGTCATCTCTGGTGTCAAACAAAATTCAATAGTATTCTAAATAGTATTTTTAAAAAAAGTTTATACCTTCTATGTTTCAATGCGCTTAATGGAAACCTAGCTTCCTGAGATAAGGAAATCACACTTTTTGTAAAATATGAGTATGGCATTCTGTTAGCTAAAAAGGCCTCATTTTTCTGTAAAATTATTTTGAGAATAAATCTGTCTCTTTTCAGTCTTGGAAAGCCTGCTCATCTGACCTCACACTTGCCTTATTTCAGTGCATCTCCGACTCACAGACCACCTTGGGGCACAGCAGATATTACGCATGCAAGAAACTCTCACGGGAGCGGGGACTCGAGGAAGCATCATTAAAGACCTGGGAAAATTTGAGAGAGAACTTTATGAAGCTACAATTGATCAATGTGTCTTTGAATTGGGGCAAGGAGGTCACAGGATTTAATTTACTTTTCCTCATTATATCTAATTAACAGGACAACTACCAGTGCTCCTTTCCTCTAACCTGAGGCATCCAAAAGCCAGCCTCTCTCACCAAATCACTGGGTTCATTCAAAAGTCACTGCAGAGTTCACTTTTGCACCAAGACTGTGACCTCAGGGAGAAAACATGCAAATGCGTCTTGTAAACCAAGGTAGGCCACCAAGCGAAGTGTCAGATCAAGGGCAACATGAACATAAACAAAGGAACACCAGATAAAATAAACACTCACTGCTAAGTGGAGGACATGACCTTGATAGGTAGATGTGTGCCAGATACGCAAGCGGATACACAGGCTTTACCTAAAAATATTCACAAATCCCTACCTTTGCTCTTTGAGATACAGCTAAAAAGAAAATGTCTTGCTTCCATTAATACACTTAGAGTTTGTGGCAAGTTTCCTGTACTTGGATAGAGACGCCTCAATAAAATATGAAAGGAAGTAAAGCATCTGTTCACTGTAAACCCTAAATTTCAAAAACACTTCGTGGTAGAATCTTCCCATGAAGCAGAAAATGTCAATGCCTTTAAACAAAGTGTTAGGGCCTACAATTACAAACTGGAATGGACACAGCAAAGGCACTTACTTATTCAGAAATATTTCAAAACACATAGCATTTGTATATTTTTCATGAAATGCTATTAAAGTGAAGGGACTTACTAGCAGGCAAACCCTTAGAGAAGGAAGAATATTATACTAATTGCTTATACTTATTAATAATGTAAATGTAATGACCTTCAGTTTAATTATTCTGTTTCTGTCCTTTTGTTTCTTCTAATTGCATTTATGCTTATTATTTACTTGTAATGATATAATGAACTAACGGTCAAAGTTTAGAACTCTGCACTGTTTTAAAATTCCATCAGTATATTATGACCTGTTCTTTTCTGTTATTTATGGTTCTAATACTAGATTATATTTTTTTGTTTCTTCAAAAGTTGTATGGTTTCTACTCTAGTTTTGGACTTCTCTCTTTTCTTCTTTTTGTTCTCTGATGCTTTCCAGAGCTGTAATTCTGCAAAATTTTAGGACTCTAAATAACTGAATTCAGAGGTCAATTACTTTGAGTTCTCTGAAGTTACTGTGTGCTGTGGTTAATTCATGCTGCACACTATAAAGAAAAACTTGATTAAATACAGAAGTGACACAGGAACAGTACTGGAATTCTTACAGTTGGTTGTTGTTTTTATTAGCTGCCATGCAGTCAGTCTCCGGCTCATAGTGACCCCCCCCCACACAATGGAATGGGACCTTTGCGATCCATAGAGTTTTCAGGGGCTGATTTTTTGGAACTAGACCACCAAATGTTTCTTCCCAGTTTACCTCAGTCTGAAAATCCCCCGAAACCTGCTAAGCATCATAGTAATACACAAGTCTCCACTGAAAGACGAGTATGGGTTGTACTTGACCTGCACTAGACAAGAACTGAACCAAGTCTCCTGTACAAGAGGCACAAATTCTACCACTGCACCTCCATGCATCCATGGTTGACCAGAAGTTACTCCTGATCTTGCTATGAGGTGGAATTGACTCCACAGCAGTGAGCGTGGTGTTTTCTTTTTTTGTTTGTTTGGAAAACTCACAAGTCACTGTTAAAAATCTTGTTGCACAGCTTGCTCTTACCTGAAGAGTTAACCAAGGCATCTGATCAGAACCCAGGCTTCTGGAGAAATCTTTGTGGCCTGCTTCTGCGTGAGGTACCTCAGGTGCATTCCAAAAGAAATTTCTTTTTTCCTAATTAAATGCCAATCTTGCTTTGTTTGCATGTTGCCCTTCAATTAGAAACTGAGAGCACCCAGCGTATAATCTCCTCTTTGATCTCTGCAGGCCTAACCAACATCTGGCTGCTAGAAGTGGTATTTAATAGAAGCATGAGACATGCATCTCCTAGGTCGTCTGTGCTTCAGGCTCATGCCTGGTCACAGGATTGGAAAGGCATGTGAATTGTATGGACTTCTCACTACAGAAACACCTCTGTGGAGTTGTAGCTTAATGTTAACGCAGGGACACTTTTTAGGGCACAGTCAAGAAATGATTACATAAAGAATTTTTCTGTACATTCTGTTGAAATTACTATCTGCTGTGTTATTTAATGTCTCTTGTAAAATTTCTCCTTAGCCCCCAAAGATGAATTTCTTTCAGTGCCAGATAGCTTGGAAAAATGTATCTCTTCAAGAAATCAAATGCTTCATTTCACCAGAATGGTAATTATGTAACTCACCAGTTTCCAAAATAGTTTTAAAAGAAAATTATGGTGGAGGATGTTATTATGTAAGAAAAGCAAAAAGTCTATACCTGTAAAACTAAATTTGTTTAACAATTGAACTAAGATTCAAAAATTGAACAAGTTTAACTGTAGGATGTCCTCAAGTCTTTGATTTACTAATGTGTATTGTGAATCTCAGGAAGCAGATTTAGCAGTCACATTCCCTTAGCTCACTTAAAGCTATAACTCTGTTTTCAGAACACTAATTAAAATGTCTCTGAACCAAAGAACGTGGTTTAGAACTCCAGGATTTAATTTTTTGTGAGTCCTGTTTTGAGTTCATAGCTAAGAAGCACAAAGCTAAATGCATCACTGAATGAGAATATCTAAAATACCTCTTCAGTTAACGTATGAGTTTCTCCATTCCATTAAAAATTGTATCATGATGGTTTTATTGTTACCCACTACAATATCTTGGGAGCAAATCAGGTATAAACACATGACACTTAAACAACAGTTATACCATTACCGAAAACCGTACAATAAAAAGTAAGCCAAAACATGCTTAGTGACAGTAGTTTTCCCCTTGAAGTACATTTAATCATCACTCTCAATATTATTTAAATTTATTAAAAATACAAATCTTCAAGAATGTTTCCTTCAGATGATGCAGAGAGCTTAATGCAGTAAAACCAAATAAAAATTCCATGCATAACAAAAGACAGCTCCTATGTCTCAGTCAAAGGCTTAGGTTCACGTGAAAATTATCTGAAAAAGAATCAGGCATTATTATGTAAGTCTTGCAGATTAATACCATTTCTTATTTATTTAAAGTTTAAAAATACAGTTTTCTAACCAGCAAAGCCACTGTACTAATATTAATTCAATATAGCCACACTATTCAGCTTCCAAAGTATAAATCACTCAAGCTTGTTGCCATTGAGGTGATTCTGACCCATAGCAACCTTTTCTCTATACATATATACAAAGATACATACATATATATATACACACACATACAGACATGTTATATGCAGAAACTATGCACATGGGCATCATTCTATTTCAGCTTCTTCACAGCGGGTTTAGGCAAACCTAACTGAGTGAATGAATCATCAAAAAGCTTGGTGATAATGCAGACTTCCTAGGTCGTTTCCCAGAAATTTTGGCTCAGCAGGACTGTGTGGGGTCCTGGAATCCCCACCTTTAATAAGCACCCCAGATGACTCAGATGCTGGTCCATGGTTCAATCTTCAGAAATTGATGTTTAAAGACCACGTTTCCAGGAGAGACCAATTGCAGTTGAATTTAAACTTAATTTTCCTCCCAGTCCAAGAGGACATAGCCACCGACATGGATCTAAGAAGGATTTATGGGTCACTCAGGACTAAAATATAGAAATGCCATCCTTCTTATTTCATTAGTACTTCTAACTCTCCCTTCAAAAAAACATGTTTTGTTAAACCTGGAGGTATAAGCTCTATGCTCAGCATTGTTATTAACTAGCTTTACATTCCGATTAGAAAACTATAACTTCAAGAAGCTTTATGTTATTCAAATAAAAAGGGTGGACTAGATTATTTCTACAATCCTATTCAGCTTCAAAATCCTGTGAATGTTGTGTGAACCCTGAGTTTAATTTTTCTATCATGGTCTTTGATGCTGTTTTCAACATGAATAAAGGCAGGCAGTTTTTCTGACATCTCAAGACTTCAATCTTTTTTGCAGTACCATAGATTATCTACATCTTTTTCAAAGATAAACCATAAACAATGCAAAAAAATCAAAGAACTGTGACTTGAACCGGGATTCAGTATTATTCCTCTTAACCCCATTTGGGGAACCCTGGTGGTGTAGGTCAGCAGTTCAAATCTATCAGGTGCTCCTTGGAAACTCTATGGAGCAGTCCTACTCTGTCCTATAGAGTCGGTATGCATTGGAACTGACAACAGTGGTGAGTTTAGTTTTGGGTTCTAACCCCATTCAGATTCGTGACTGACTTGGTGAGAACACTAGTTCAGGAAAAAAGTTTTACATTTTGAAGTACAGAAAAAAAATTGTAGGAAGAAGTGACTGAGGCATCAAGACAACCCTTTCCACTCCCCCTTCCACTGGCCCCTTTCCTGAACAAGCAAAGTAAGTTGGAATGTTGGTGCAATTTCCTAGTTTGCAGTATAAAACTTCTGCGACAATGATGCCAGCAAACAGATTGCATTTTTCTCGGTCTCTGGTCAAGTCAGTGATGTCTGTTTACGCAGAACACAGAAGCATGCAATATCCATTTTTTTTTTTTTTTTTGAGGCAAGTTAAAGAAACCAACACATATCCTTTGTCTCCCATACAAGCTATTTGAGAGAGAACTGCAGACATCTGTGGGTGCTGAGGTGAAGTGCTATCTCCATGATCCCCTAAATAATCAGCACTGGAGCTGGGGTTAGAAAACATAATTCTCTGCTCTTACTTTGTACCTTCTAGATTTAAAGAGAAGAAGATCTAAAGAGAAGAAGGAGAGAACAGGCTGCCTTGTGTCCTGCCAAATATTGATTTGTTCTTGAAATCTAAAACACAGTGTTTTCCTATTCTACTGAAACTTTTAAAGCCAAATAATTCAGACATTAAATAATACATAACTTACATTCTGTGGCCAAATATCCTATTACTTTGAATCTAAACAATGTGACTTTAGTTGAGACGGTAAACATATCTATAATGTTTTATTAGGAAACGCAACATTCTTGGCAACAAAGAACAGCATTTTGGTGAGTGTTAGTAATTTTGAAAAACATACACATTACAATATTAAAATTAAAATGTTTTTGGTTCACCTAGGTCATTTATAAATTCACCCTACAATTCGTTTTGTGGTACACGACTAGAATTTTTTTTTAAAAAAAGAGTAGCACAAACTCCATAGATAACTAGTTTGTATAGTTAGTAATTCTGGCAGTATCAACCTTGTTATAGTTGAATCGATTCTGACTCATATGGTTTCTAACACAGTAAATCTCTTTTTGCGTTCTTTTCTCTTATTGTACTTTAGATGAAAGTTTACAAAACAAACCAGCTTCTCACTAAACAGCTAGTACACATATTATTTTATGACATTGGTTAACACCTCATGACTCAACAGCACTCTCCTTTCTTGACCGTGGGTTCCCTATTGCCAGCTTTCCTGTGCCTTTCCACCTTGCTGTCCCTGTCCCTGCGCTGGCATGCCCCTTTAGTTCCAGTGTGTTTTATGGGTCTGTTTTCTTTGGATGAAGGATGAACCTCAGGAGTAACTTCATTACAGAGCTAAAAGGGTGCCTTGAGGCCATACTCTTGGGATTTCTCCAGTCTCTGTCAGGCTAGTTACATACATAGATACATAGATGATATATAGATATATAGATAACTATATAGATATACGGCACCAAGCCAAGTGCCATTGAGTCGGATCCGACTCATGGTGACCCTAGATATGATCTACAGATCTATAGATATATTTTGTGAGTTACAATTTTGTTCTCTATTTACCTCTATCTATGCCCCGGATGTAAGTCTTTATATAAGCAGACTTCCATCTTTTTCCCACAGACTGGCTGGAGAGTTCAAACTGTTCATCTTTTAGTAGGCAGCTAATCACTTTAACTATTGCTTCACTAAGCCCGCTGCCATCAATTCAATTCTGACACAAAGCAGCCCTGTAAACCCTGGTGGCTTAGTGGTTAAGTGCTACAGCTACTAACCAAAAGGTCAGCAGTTCAAATCTACCAGGTGCTCCCTGGAAACTCTATGGGGTATTTCTACTCTATCCTAAAGGGTGTCTGAGATTTCTTCACTAGAGCTCCTTAATTCGAGGCACAGGTATATTATTATTCTGCAGGGTAAAGGGATTTACCGTGGTTAGTCAAAAGTCCTCATTTTAAGGCTCTGGAAGCACTGAAATTGAGAATTGAATCCTGGCCTGAACTATCACCTGTTTGACAAGAGAACATTTCCTCAATCCTTTTTACACCTCTACACTTCATCTGTATAACAAGCATAACATCACTTACCTATCTCCTAGGGTTATTGGGAATATTAAATAAAATATTCCATTGCAGGAACCTGGCATACAGTAAGGAGTAAGTTAGTTTGTTCGCAAGAGGACAATTATTATTTCAAAACGGCATCTTGAACAGAAAGTGTACTTAGAATGTTCATTCCTCCACAAAACTGCAATAAAGAAACATTTCCCAACTAAGGGCATCACTGATCAGCAAAGGCAAAGGACAGTGTACCTCTTACATCTATTTGCACATCTCTTTGGTGAACATCTCAATGTCATAGCTTCAAACTTTAATAAAATAGTAGTTTCTTCAATTTAAATTATCCTAAAGTTTTTTCAAAATGAAAAAGAGGAGATTTTAAAAATTGTGGAATTTATAAAAGATTTTCAAAGATTTGCTTCTGTATTACTCTTCCCCATGGTGTTCTTAATGTTACAGTTTTAACACTTCTGCTGGAATGTTTAACAGTAATTGCTTACTAAAGAACTTGGGCATTCCCACTATTGTGAACCACAGTCAGATAGATAAGTAGAACTTTTCTGTATTTAATTTTTTTTTAAGTGCTTTGTTCAATTCTTATAAATGTTTAGCCTTTACTACTCCAATGCCTCGTTTGCACTAAATCTTAAGTACCATGACTAAATCAATACTCTTCTAATCTCTGAGTAGAGGAATATTCTATAATTATAATTTTGAATATATTCTACGGCACTTGGCTTTGGCTAGATAATGTTGCTAAACTCTTCTACATGGAGTGATTTCTTCTTCCTTCCTGTCCTTCAGATTACTAATGAAAATGTAAAGCTTTATTGTATTATAATTGTAAAAATAACAGTTCACAAATAAGCAGCATTTGGCATTGATTCCTTCTGAGTTGTCCCTGCAAAACGTGGAATAATCTCTGATGAATTTGTCCCGTTGAAATAATTCATATTTCAGTGAAGTCAATAGCTAGAGACTGCAGCCATGTGCCTTCAGAGAATCTGGTGTTTCATTATTCTTGTTGAGTCACTGTGCATGTTAGCATAAACAAAGTCCATCCAGACTCAGATGATTATTCAATACACATTTAGAGAATTCTATTCTCCTTTCCTCCTGACTGCATTCCCCAAGGAAATAGGATATATCAACATACCATATGGTAAATGGAACCAGCCACAGAACCAAACAGTATCTTCTATCATACACTAGTTCACAACATGACAAGTTCAAGTTCTTTTCTGAAGAACACTGTAACTTCTGATAGAGATTTGGCACCATCACTTGCTTTTCTTCCCCCTTCACAGTTTTATCCCTGTCATTGACATTGGCCTATTTTTACGTCTGAATAAAAGCCTGTGTTTCTTCATGGAATGCAGCCTTTATAACAGTGTATAAAAGTAAGATGTAAGCAAAAAGCTGAAATTGCTCCAGATGTGGTAATTCAATGACAAGCAGTTGAGCTTCACACTGATGGGAAGAAAATGTCCATAAAAACTGCATTTTACTTCACCCTAGAAACACACCACAGTGAGGAGAACAAGGACTTTGGAGCTGTGTCTCAGCTTATCACTAGTTACATGACGTGGAGAAAAGTTAACTGTGAACATTCTTTTCATGAAGCTGGTGAGATTTATGTAAGGTAAAGTGTGTTCAAGTTCCCAGAACACCATGCCACAGCACAAAATTAGAGGGCAATATTGTCACTGTGTCTGCCCCCATGCTTTCTGCAGTTGCTTCCCTTAGATTGCCTCTGTTAACTGGACAGAATCCGTGACTTTGAGCTTCTATGTAGTAAGTTTTTTTCTGCTTTCTCTTGGCATATTTCAGTTAGCTGAACTTTAAATCTATTGTACACATCTGGATTTGTATGATACTCAGCACACTGTCTTATCTATGTCATCTATTTTATTCTAGAAGACCCAGAAAACAGGGCCAAGAATTTCTTGCTTTGCATTTGATTCAGTGCAAAATACTGTGTTTATAGTAATTGATAAAAATTATAGGATGAGTACTATGATCTTTTTTATAGTTTATCAAATGACAAGACATGGAAAGAAACACATGGAATTAACTCAGTTGATTAAAAGTACTATGCGTTTTGCAAGTAATTAAAAATGATTTTGCTTAATCTGGCTAACTACATAGCCTTATAGTGTGGTCGGGAGAAAACTGATGAAACACTGAGTGCATCTTCAGGCAAATAAGCAAAGCGTATGTGGAAGATCTACTCTAAGCTTTATAGACTAGCAATAAATATTAGATATAGGTTTTAAAATTTGAATATATTCTTTATTCTTATTTTACACACTAATTTTTATTCACACTAGCCCTGTACTAGAGGAAGAGGAAAAACATGAAAACTAAAAATATACTAGAAAGAAAGGCAATAGTCCTATAATCTATATAATACTGATTTCTAAAAACACTGATTTTCAAAAAATCCTAAATGTTATCTTTGTCTGTTATTCAGCTATTTCACCATTGGTTCATTCAGCACCACTTACTGAACACTTAGCAAATTGCTACAGAGTAAGGTGATTACCAACTTGCAGAGCACAGGAATTTATTAGACAGGACAAGCATTTCTAAAGTGTTTACTATATGTTCAAGCATAATTTATATATATTATCATGGTTAATCCTCTTAACTACCTTGAGGCAAGTACCACTATTATCCTCTTTCACAATGAAGCTGAAGATTAATGAGCTCAAGGTCATATAGTTTGCAGGTGGAAGACCCAGAATTATTATCCAGGCCAGTGACGAGGCATTGCTCTTAACTGATTTATGCTGTTACCACCTAAGAAATATAGATTCCTTGAGCCAAACTGGTAATATGCCGATCCATAAGGCAGTTGGAGATGTTTGATGGATGCCTTTACTTTCTAACATGTTGCCTGTATAGCTGTCGACTAAACGTACTATATAATTATGCCTCTCATATCTGTCTTTTTACCTTCTTTTCAATCACTAGGAAAAGTGATTGCAAAATTTGTTTTCTGAATTTCTGAAAACCGCATCAGCTTAAGTGTTTAGAAAAAAAAGCCTTTGATGATTAAGAACCTTATATTCATAGTTACAGTCCCAAACTTACAAGTTCAAAATGTGCCCAAGGAAAACATCTGACATATCACTAAGAAAAAGGAACCGTAGCAAGAAATCAGACCAAATTAGGGCTAAAGGATCCAAGTTCTGATCCGGTCCAGCCTAGCATGTTACAGATAAAGAGGCCCAGAAGACTGGGTCACACGCCGGAAAAGCTAATGAGGGCTGGAATGCAGGACTCTGATTCTACATGTTTTCTTCGCACTACGCCAACGGAAAGAAAACCAAGCCAGTAGTCAAACCAAAACCAAACCACTATTAACAGAAATGCTGGTGGCTGAGTCCACCAAGAAGCATCTTGGAAGAAAGATTTGGTGATCGACTTCCAAAAGATCAGCCTCTGAAAACCCTGTGGAACAGAGTACTACTCTGGCATACATGAGGTCACCACAGCCAGTAGTCAGGGGACCCCTAAATCTAAGACTTGCTGCTCAGCAGCTGTACTGCAGTCAGGTAGCCACTTAATGCTTTGGGATCTCAATTTCATACATGAAAGAAAGGACTTAAAATAGCAACTATTATTATTTGACCTCTTAGTTTGCTTCTAACTCTAACATTTTAATCCTGATTTTCAGTATATTACCACCAATTTGAAAATGATAGATAGCCATCAGTATTAATTCATTGGAAGTTAAGCCTATCACTATTCTGTTTTAAAAGTCAGCCCTCATTAGCTTTTCTGATATGTACATTTTCAGGCTCAGATGTAAGTTTTGTTTTGTGTCAGATACCTTTGCCACATTTCTTTTAAAGTCTAACATTCTCATCTAAAATTAGGGTAGCTTAAAAATTCTTCCTGCATAGGGATTAAATGTCTTATTAATGAGACATAAATGTTTGCTGATATGCTTTGGTCACTTAATCAGGAGTAAAATAATAAATCCCTGAAGATGTTTAACAGCATTCATGTACTGAAGACTTGATTATGACTGTTACAGAGAATAAGAAATGAGAGATAAACGTGATGAATGGAGAAATTCAAGGACTCTAAACTACTTTAAAGACACAGCAAAATGGGATATACTCTATGACTAAAAACATAAAAGTGATGTCTTGCCATTTAATACTCTTAGGCATTCCAATGGTTTTCCTTGACAGAAAAAAATATTTCAGTAAAAGACTCACTAGCTTACTTGTAGAAGGGCACAGCCACACCAGAATAAAACTTAGTCCCAAGGAGAAAATAATATTAATAATAGTAATAATAAAGATAATAAAAATAATACCTAATATAATGTTTATCATATAAAAAGCACCACTGTGGTATATTTCACACATAAACATTACATACATACATTGCATACATATGAGTCGGATCCGACTTGATGGCACTTGGCTTGGCTATATATTCATATACACACACATATGTATACACACACACAATATAATATATATATTGGACTGTCACAGATTGAATTATGTTTTCCCAAACCCCTGTGCAGCAGGTTGGCCAGGCCATGATTCCTGGTATTAGATGATGTTCCTCCAGTTGTAAATCACGCTTCTATGATGATAGTAAGGGGAGGGTGGGCAGTACTTTTATTTGTGGGGCAGGACTCATTGCACAAGACTGCATTGTGCTTGAGGCAATCTCCTGAGATACAAAAGAAAGAAGCTAGCAGAGAGTTAGGGACCTTATACCAAGAAGCAGTGCCAAGAGCACAACGACTTGGGGTCCCTCGTGCCTCAAAAGTTCCCAATCCAGGGGAAGACTGACTATAAGGACCTTTCTCCACAGCCAGAGGAGAAATCCTTCCCCTGGAGCCGACGCCTTGGACTGTGGGAGAATAAACTGTCTCTCTTTAAAGCTATCCACTGGTGATATTTCTGTTAAGGCAGTACTAGACAACTAAGATATATATGTGTGCATACACACACACACACACAATGCATATATATTACATATAAAATACATGTCAAATTTGATGGTATAGAATTTATTTTAGTATATACCTGATGAATAATACTGTTGTATTATTAGCTCACGTAAGTTTTGAAAAGATATTTTACTTTTGCTGTTCTAAGGTATTGCTGTGGGGTAGCTACGAGGGAATTGACTCTGGCAACTGGTAATAGTATTCTAAGTAAATAGTTTCTAAAATATTCATTTTGCAATAAAAACTAAAAAAAGAGCAAGTGCGCATTTCTGTGTTTTCTAAATTTTCTATACGTAAGGATCTTTGTCTAACTGCTGCAAATTAGACATAAGACATGCAGGCATTGTTTTGAGGTTAACTTTAAATCAGTTCTTAAAATCTAATGTTCTTACCTAAAACTAAGATAGTTTAAACATACTCCTCTGCACAGGGATTAAAATATCTTAATAGTGATGATTCAATAAATATTTGATGATTTGTGTTGGTCATATCATCAGGAGCAAAACAATAAACTATGGACTCTAGAAATATTAGAACTGAAGGGAAACCTGGTAACCACGTACTCAAACAGTCATCTGTACTAACAAATTAGAATATTATACAGCTGAGACAACGGAAGGAGGGAGAATATGTAATAAGACTCTCAAGGTCATCCAGATAATTAGGGGTAAAGTTATACCCAATTCTTACTTTGAGCCCTGAGAATTTTCCACTACAAACAGTTTATGTAGTTGCAAACTCTCAACAGTAACGAGCAGCGAAGGTCAAATTCTAAGTGGAATAAATAGTTTCCTTAGAATAAGTCCTTAAAACCCTAGAACATGACAGAAATATTACACAGTCTGTCTAAAATGCTGGATGGTAGGAGTATTTCAAATAAAAGATACAAGTTGTAACGGAAGGATCCAGCTCTGGAATTCAAGAGCTCTTTTCCAATGTCACCATCTGTGCTCTCAGACTGTCACACAGGGCAGGCATAGTATCACTTCTCAGTTGTCTACTTTGTGTGGTCCAAGACACCCTTATTGTTCACCAGGGCCACTGCTGACCCATATGATGCCTCTGTGTGAATTTAGGGAAAGGTGATCCCTCTGAGTGGTTGAATTGGAAGAAGGACTCCATCTGGATTATTTGCCACCTCTCAGATACAACGTGACCTTGTGCCAAGAAAACTGTGTCCTGTTTTCAGGAGGATGCAAAGGTCCCCAGACCACATGACTTAGCAAGCCATTGGCTGATTTTCATCTCTGCTCATTTGCTTGGCAGAGTGCTTTTGTGGAATGTACAAATGGGACAATTCTATGTGATGACGCTGCTTTTGAAACTTCTATTTGCTTCATGAGCTCTTCTGGAAACTAGAACGACAATGTCTCAACTGCAGAGTCCTTTACTGAGTAACGATTAACACCTTTGTAGCCTTTCATCTAGTCTCAGAAGATGAGTTAGTTTTTCTATCCCTGGATTCTAGAAATGTGGTTACTAAAGGAAAAATTGTTCAAAGGCAACATCTCTCACTACTGCCTTATATTTCATCTCTTCCTAGCCTCAATCAAATATATTTTGCTTATTTATCTTCATCTTTTTATGTATACAAAATTTTTATGTATATGCCTTTCCACGTTTTTGTCATCTGGTGAGAAAGGCTGGTTAGCTGTGTATCAATACCTTTTCCTTTTCTTCCTGGGCATACAGATAAACCACATTTCCCAGTTTCCCTTATGTTTAGGTGTGTTTCATGACTAAGGTGTGGAAAATGCAGGATGAATGGAAATGAATAGGCTACATTTAAGCTTAGCCTACAAAGTTTCCTGTCCAGTTCTCCTTGTTCTTTACCTTCTCTTCTGAGCACAGGATCTCATAGGGGTATTTGGGCCTAAGGGGATAGTAGAGCTATGAACTGAAGGGAAACTGGGCCCCTGAAAAACTGCAGAGTGGAGCACCCATGCCAATGTTCACCGAAAGTAAGAAAATGTTCTGGATTAGGTCATCCAAATTTGGTGGTGGTTTGTTATAGCGAGCAGCCTGCTCTTAGGTGCTGCTGAGTCAGTCCCACGTACAACAGCACAGAACACTGCCTAGTCCTGCACCATGCTCACAATCACTTTTATGATTAAGTCCATTTCTGCAGTCACGGTGTCAACCCATCTTCTTGAGGGTCTTCCTCTTTTTCATTGACACTCTACTTTACCAAGCATGATGTCCTTCTCCAGTGATTGATCCCTCCTGACAACATGTCCAGAGTATCTAACGCAAGTATGCAATCTTACCGTCTTTGATTCTAAGGAGTGTGCTTATTGTACTTTTTCTTAGACAGATCTGTTTCGTCTTCCGTCAGTCCACAGTATACTCAATATTCTCCCACACACAATTCAAAGGCATTAATTCTTCTTCTGTCTTCATTATTCATTGTCCAGCTTTTGCATGCATATAATGTGATTGAAAATACCGTGGCTTGGGTTAGGTGCACGTTAGTCTTCAAGGTGACATCTTTACTTTCCAATACTTTAAGAGGTCTTTAAAAACAGATTTTCTCAGTGTAATGTGTCTTGATTTCTTGCCTGCTGCTTCCATTGTTGATCGTGGAACCAAGTAAAATGAAATCCTTGACAACCGCAATCTTTTCTCCATTTATCATGAAGTTGCTTACTGGTCCAGTTGTGAGAATTTTTATTTTCTTGATGTTGAGCTGCAATTCATACTGAAGGCTGTGGCCTTTGATTTGCATTAGTAAGTGATGAAAATCACGTTCCGTAAGCAAGGTTGTGTAACCAGCATAACACAGGTTGTTAATGAGTCTTCCTCCAATCCTGCTGCCTTATTTTTCTTCATATAGTCCAGCTTCTCAGATTATTTGCTTGCCACATAGATTGAAAAGGAATGATGAAAGGACACAAACCTGATGCACATCTTTCCTGACAAACCACGCAGTGTCCCTTTGTTCTGTTGGCATGACTGCCTCTTGATCCATATACCGATTTCTCATGAGCACCACTGAGTGCTCTGGAATTCACATTCTCTTCAGTATTACCTACAGTTTGTTATGATCCACAGTCAAATGGTTTTGCATAATCAACAAAACATAGGTAAATACCTTTCTGGTATTGCCTGCTTTCAGCCCAGTTCCATCTGACATCAGCAGTGATATCCCTGGTTCTGTGTCCTCCTCTGAATACAGCTTGAATTTCTGATAGTTCCTCATCAATATACTGCGGTAGTCACTTTTGAACAAGTAGCCTAGCCTGCCACGTTATACATGCTCCACTCTCTTACATCCTAAATACAAAACAATCCATCTTTTGAGCATGTTATCTCCTCATTCCCATCCTCCAGATGCCACTTTCTCTCTTAACTGAATTTCTTAAATATATATATATAAAATCAAAGCCCATTGCAATTTACCACTTCTCAATAGCCCCTGTAGTGCATGGGTTGAGTTCATGCTGCTAAACAAAAATTCAGCTGTTTAAATTTAACAGTTGTTACTTGGAAATCCTATGGGATAGTTCTACTCTGTCCGACTGAGTAGCTATGAGTTGAGTTGGCATCCACTTGACAGCAATGAGTTATCAAGAAGTGGGGTAAGCACTAGAGGCAGCTCTCCTTCACATGACATTGGATTAACTGAGGTCAAGTCTTCTCTCCCCACCTCTGAAGACACCACGGCTTCCATAAAATAAAAAAGTGCCTCCAGCTTATGAAACTGTGTGAGACAATCATGCAACTTGTACCTTTCCATACTGGTATCTTAGAACTGACTCAGATTCCTTGTCACTGAATTCCCTACTACTGAAAAAGAATAAATGGATTTGTCTATCACTGTTAGTCATACAGCTACAGGTTTTTCCCAAAAGAAAAAAATTAAATTTCCATAGAAGTACTTCATTTTAGGTTATAAAATCCACTATGCATGCTTAAAATTCCACAACTTTTGTCTGAAGTGCCTAGACTTTCATCTAAAGGATGATAAATCTAATTTTTTTTTTTTAAAATGTATGCTCTGCCCTTAAACTTGACATTACCTGAGCTTAACTTGCACACCCCATCTGCTTTATCCCAGCCCCTTCGTGGACAGCAATGCAAAGAGACGGGAAGGATGTTTGCTTCCGAGATGAGAATCACCTGTGGTGATTAATTTTCAGTTGGTAGTAAGTCAGTTCACATCAAAGTAGAAAATGGAAGGAATTAGTATTGTAGACTATCTCAAAGATCACAGTTGAAAGCTGAAAATCAAAATGTTAAAAAAACCTACAGTAACAAATTGCAAGGTATGTCTATTTCAGCTGTTCATCAGATCAAAGATTAAGAGTATAGGACAGTGTTTTGGATGTAATCTCCTTGGAGCTACTTCTGTTTTGAAATAAACTGATAACAGACCTTAAAAGGAAAAATTAATTTATGTACATTTGTTTTAAGGATAACAATATTTGAGGCAAAAATTAGCAGAAGGTACTAAGCCCTTGTAAATTTTTTCAATCTTAGTTTCAGATTCTTTGATTATATAAAATAAAATGAATGGAACATACTTCAAGTGTGGAGCCCATGAAATTGTTTAGATGCCCAGGCCACTCAGTGCTGTCAAACGGGACCCCAGTGATTGGATGTTATCACAGGCAGGTAGAAAAGCTAGTTATCACCTGCAGTGATAACACCATATGGAAGCGGAAATATGTTTGGCGTGCATAGCTAAGGCACTTCTACTGGCCCCGTCACGTAGCTAGGGGCAGAACTCAGCAAAGAAAGGGTACGAACATTTGCTAATACAAGGAAATTACCATATTAATGATTTTAAGGATGAGCCTCTAGACAGCAGGGAACTCACCTAAGGTATAGTACCAAAAGTTAAAAGCATAATTTCACTGATGAACTTAAGGCAGCAGGGTATAGTGGAAAACCTATAAAGATGAGCATCCAAAGAATGTATTGTACAGTTTATGAACTTCTTTGATTCTGTTTCCTGGCATGAAAGATACAGATGCTAATATCTGCCTCAAAAGATTGTGAGTCACATACTGATACATTTTTGTTTTGTGTTATAAATAACTTATACTGTAATAAACACTAATAAATCATTCACTACAATTTTCTAAGTGGATGTTAAGAAAACTGTGTGTTCTCAGCATCAAAATACAAAATGTAAGAGATTTGAAGAAGTGACTGATGCCTGGTCTCAAGTAGATTATGGTCTAATCAGGGAGTCAAGACATATGTAGAAAGCAATAAATGTTAATATAAAATCCTATGTAATAATAGTGAAAATGAGTTATAGACGAGTAGTACATGATGAGATGTAATAAATGAGCAAGAGCAGATACATTTTTGCACAAGGGGTATTAAACATTAGTTAAGAAGTAAAAGACAAAGAATAATCTATTTAAGTTATTTTACATTTGCCTTAACCTTAAACTTACGATAAGTTTGGAAATTCTGGTGGCTTAGTTGTTACGTGCTGTGACTACTAACTAAGAGGTCAGCAGTTCAAATCCAACAGGTGGTCCTTGAAAACTTCATGGGGCAGTTCTACTGTGTCCTATAGGGTCACTATAAGCCAGAATTGACTGGACAGCAATGAGATTTTTTTGGGTTTTTTTTGGTTATGATAGCTTTAGTTGCATGTTACAGAAAACCGAAAGTAAGAGTAATTCAATTTCTGACTTAATACAAAAGTATATTTTGCTTTCACACACACACGTGTGCATTCGCGTGCAGACACACACACTTTGGATAGGCAGTGCAAGGTTGCTATACCCTCTTCACAGCATCAGACCTAGGTTCCTTCTATTTTAAGGCTTTCATTTTCATTCACCTCATAGTTCATAACAGCTGCAAGAGCTCCAGACACGCATCTGCATTCCATGTAGCAAGACAGCAAGAAGAAGGAGAGAGGAAGAAAGCCCACTCCACCACTAATAGAAAATCTTCTAGAAATAACATACCATGTTTCTACTTACATCTCATTGTCTTAACTTAGTCATGTGGTCACACCAAGATATAACGCTTTGGGGTATGGGAGTTATGTTTACTAGGGCAGCAGGGGAGAATGGATATTGATGGTGGAGTCAGTGGCAACCAGAAGTCTCTGCTAAGCTTGATTTCTACTTTTTTTTCTTTTTTTCCTAGGCAAAAAACTAAAATTCACATAAAAGACAATGCATGGGGAAAACAAGTAGATGTGGGCTCCCTTTCAGATTCTGGTACTGATTAGATAAGGTTACTGAATATCTCTGCACGTCCTTTTTCACATCCATAAAATGAGGGCTAGATTTTTCACCAATCTGGAACAGCCCAACAGAGCTGGACCCAGTGGCTTATGAAATGGTAAAAGGATCAAAAATGTAATGTTTAAAAACTGTACTAGGTCACTGATCCAAAGAAAGGATCCACTGTCATGAAAGGAGGGTTGTTCCTCAGTGATTTTGGTCCTTAGTGTGGTAACATGCTAAGTTAGCTAGTATAAATTGTTATTCAGAGACTGTTGATTTGATGCTTCATGAGTGTCTGCAAGCATAAAATTTCATGCTACAATGTCTGGTAGATCTGATTCATTTTGGCAGGTGAGCTAAGTAAAGCAGAAGAAAAAATAAGAAGATCTTGATTCCTGTCCTGTAAATTTGAGAAAATCATTTAACTTTTCTGGATCTAAGTCTTTCTAAAAGCATTATTTTTGGGGGGGGGGGGTAAGTATTCAAAAAGATAATGTAATGCAGAAGGCTCTTTGCATCTCAAGGACATCACAAACATTTTAAACATGCAGATATACTAAGCAGGCTGCCCACATGTGAAAGAAAGTGACCACTGAGTGATCTGTTGCAATATGTGGATTGTCCCTATGTAGAAGGTTCCAGTAGCAACAGTAGGGCTGGCATCCAATGCTGAGCAACTCCAAATGGCATAGAAAATACCAGTGATGCAAAGCAGTGGGAGTCTGAGCCATCATCATCAGCTTCCAGAGCTAGTGAGGGATTATTTCCAACAGCCGGCATGCCCAGTTAATGGAGACAGAGTGGCAGAATCCAGGATGTGATGCCGGGTGCTGGGAAGTGGCCAGGGGCCACAGTGGGCCATGATGGGAAAACGAAGGATAAAAATAGATCTGGGTCTTCAGTTGGTTTGGCACAATGCAGAAACCTTCTGGTGATGACAGTGCTTTTTGGTGCTAAGAATACTTCACACTCCTACAGGCTGGTATTGTTGGAAGATGCTGGATTGCTCACAGGGGAAGATATGTGTTGTAAGAAAAGTTCAAGGACAAAAAAGAACTATGGGAGTGAGTGTGGAGAAGGGTGTTCTACATTAAAGAGGAATTCAAGACTCTAAATTGGTGGCACATTTAGATGCAGAATAATATGAAAACTATCTCAGACTTTCTTTTCAATTTCTCTCCTTTAAAATACCCTTCCTCTTTGGAGTTCTGAGGAGCGCTCTGGCTGACACTATTAGATATCCATCCAAAATCAACTTTTCCTTTCTTTATACTCTTAAGGGCATCAAGGTACTTCCTCAGGCCAAGTATTGGGTCAGAATTTGCCAAAGTCCATCACGACAATCCTGTTTTCTTCTCTCCCTTTAATCTATGGGTCTCCGCTGACTCAGTTTTGGCTACTGGGGAAACTGACAGATTTCTCTCTGTCTCTGTCTCTCTGTCTCTCTGTCTCTCTCTCTGTGTAGGTGTGTACATATTCTAGGAAAGCTTTTGACTTCCTCATAAGAATATACTCAGCTTTTCTCCAGTTACTGGTTTGTTTGCCTTGACTGCTTGGTCTGTTTCCCTTGAACACCTCGAGGGTAGACCATAAGGTTATAAGCCAACCTCTCATGACGGTGGGATGGAGAGCTGGGTTGAGTCTGGGGCACTGATCACATTTTCAGGCCATTATATTAGCCTCAGACTATTTCCAGACTTCTTGTTATGTTAGAAAAATAAACATTTGCCTTTATTTAAGGCCAGTATATGTCTGGTTCTCTGCTGGTGGTAGCCAAAACCACTTCTATCAAACAAAAGTCACTACAGAAGAGATATACTGGTGAAGCACCATGTCCAAGGTCATAGGCTGCACCAAGGCTGTGCCCTGTTCTTCTGGCTCTCAACACCTTTTTATTTTCCACAAAGGAACACTTTTTTCTTTCCACAAAGAAACACATTTTCTTTTCCAATGCTTTTTTCTTTCCTTCTGTTTTGTCCCTTAATGATAATGAATAACATACTATTCTGTATAATAAAACAATCCTTAAGTTACAGAAACATATTTAAAATTACATACACCTCAGTGTTCCATTACAGAAAACAATTTAACTTGAATGGCCAATTTGATTTTCCCCTAATTTTGAGTTTCTTGTACTTTTATCTCTCTTGACTTTTACCAGCTACCATCCCATTAAACCTTAAAAATTCATATCAGGTGCTTGGTCATGTCACAGAAATTAAAACTAACACCACTTATTTCACCCATGAAAGCATTAATACTTTCAAAGGACATCCAAACCTTTATTAATCTGATATCAGCTGCCTAACTGAATCTATACAGTTCTTCAAAATGAAGTTGTTTTGTATTTTATTTTAAAACAAATATTAAATTCACTGCATTTCAGAGTAATTACTAAACAGGTTGATTCTACCCTCAGAATGTTCTGATTATTTACAAAAGCAGGCACCCCTTTTCTAGAGTATAATCACACAGCACAGACTAAAAATTTCACTTTGTTATTGATCCAACTGTGTTCAGTTCTACCCTGGCTCCTAGGGTCGCCATGAGCCAGATCCAACTCGACGGCACTTGGCTTGGCTTTGTGGACGTAATTAATATACATTTTCTTTTTACAGTGGATGAACTAACAACAACTTATAAATTCCATTCCTTACTGTCTAATTTCATAATATTAATGTTGACTTTGGAAACTTCCTATGAGAATATTCACAACTTCCTTTTCTCACCTAGAACTTTGGGCTCACACTTTAAAATACTCTACTTTGGAGCCCCTCCCCTTAACCTGTATTGTGTAAATATTAAGAAACAACATGAGTATAAAAAACAGTTGCCATCAAGTCAACTCATAGGAGCCCTGGTAGTGGAGTGGTTAGGAGCCCAAGCTACCAACTGAAAGGTCAGCTGTTTGAATCCACCAGCTATTTCTTGGAAACCCCATGAGGCAGTTCTACTCTGTCCTGTAGGGTTGTTATGGATTGTAGCCAACTCAACAGCAGTGGGGCTTTTTCTATTTGTTTTGGTATGAGTGTAAAGAATGTCAGCATTGGTTTTAGAATCTATTCAACTATTTTTTCTTTCCTATTATAAAAGACAAGACTTAATATAAAATTATGTGCACATCAGTAGAATAGTATAATACTGACAATATTCTTTTCATCTTATGTAAACTATGCATTTCAAAGCAAGATAGGAAGATCAGAATTCCACCAATTGGCTTTTTGGTTTTTCCACCATTATATTATCCACAATTCTGAGAATAAATTGTGCATTATATAAGAAGATTACTAGAGGCATTCCAAATATTTTTTCCATTCCTTTTGTAAAGGCTTTTTGCTGAATTTATAATTCATTTTATTGGCATTAAAAAAAATTACAATAACCTAAATCCCTATATAGGAGTCCCTGGGAGTGCAAACCCCTAATATGCTCAACTGCTAGCCTAAAGTTTAGAGGTTTAAGGGCATCCCTAAAGGTGCCCTGTCAAAGAAATATCTCAAAAGAAAGGCCTGACTGTACTTCCAACAAACCTGCTGACTGAAAATGCTATGAATCACAGTTCTAAGAGGACTCACCTAGAAAAAGTGCTACACAACTCATTGCTGAATAACACCACAGTCACCTTTGAAGTACTCCCGTTGGGAAGTTATGCACCAATGCCAGCACCTAGTCCACCGTTCAAAGCAATTTTGGAACTCTTTTTCTGGAATGGTCATAAGAGCTCTCATTGAATTACCTTCAATGTCCTGAATGTCATCAAAATGTCTCCCTTTCAATATTTCCTTTATCTCTGGTTAAAGAAAAACATCACTGGTGGCTAGATCAGGTGAGTAGGGAGGGTGTTCCAATATAGTTATTGGTTTACTGGCTAAAACTCCTTCACAGACAACTATACAATGAAGTTCACAAACTTGCCACTGTGCCACTGTGCACAATGACTATTCCAGAAAGAATTCCAACATAGTTTTGAAGGGAGGAGTAGGTGCTGATATGGGGGTGCATAGCTTCCCAAGAAGAGTATGTCAAAGGTGACCGTAGTGATATTCAGTGATGAGGTATGTAGCACTCAGAACAATTAAGTTTTTGGACTTAATTTTCAGACCCTGTATTATGACACACTTGGGGTCAGCAGGAGTTGGCATCAACTCAACAGGCAACTGGTTTTCAGATCACTATATTTGTATGTTTGTCCACAGAGAACAAACTATCCCATTTTCATTCTTCCAAATGTGGAGATTTTCAGGCAGAAAGTTGACCTCAATTACTATAATTCAAAAGAACAGAGACTTATGTGTCTTGATGGATGTCTCACATCGGACTCCCTTCTCAGGCCTTACTTTACATTTGGTAACTTAGAAAATTTAATATAACTGAGCAAAAAAAATATACTGAAAACACAAAGAGAATATATATGAATCATGAAAAGGGCAGATACATAACTTTTTATTTTATCAGAGCAAGCAGAACAATTACCTTACATAATTTATGTAAGATAACAAGTGAAATATGTATGCTTGTCCCACATTTTGAAAGGGGATGGAGAAACAATGAATAGTTTGGATTTACTTAAACATTCGTTCAGAGGACCTTATCCAAAACATTCAGTGTCTTTTCAAAATCTCCCTCTAACTTCTGTTTCAACGTTATTATTGCCATTAAAAATAACAAAGCTCAAGGTGGTCCTTCCATAGGAAACACAATCAGTTAAAAGCATATTCAAGACCAAAATCCTCCTGTTGTGACCTATGACCCCAATTCTGTTTATAAAAAATGATTTGTCTTAAAAGGTAATGGGTCATATTAAAGAGATTAACTATATGGAAATTCAAAGCATAGTTCAATTAGGAATAATGAGTTAAATAATTACAGCTTAACTGCAATTAGGATGTGGTAATGTGGAGGACGGTTATAGAGAATGATAAAATCATCACATATAAAAATCGAATAGGCCCTCAGTAAGGGTTCTGCTTGTATCACTGTAGTGATCCTGGAAAAGTTCTATCTATAGAGATAAAAGGATATAGAGAATAAAGATAATTTCTAAATATTTCAAGCTTTTTCCAAAGTCAAAAACTGAAATAGCTACTCTAAAAGAACTATAATTACTTAAAACCTTTTATCTATTTTATTGTGAGTAGCTAGCTTCATATGATTACTAGGGAGGAGTGAAACAAGGAAAAAGTCATTCACAAAACTTTCACAATTCTGCTTTACCTGAAAAGGGATTCTAACCCATTTGATACCATTTACCTCTGCACTGGTTGCTATCAAACACAGTGCTTACAAGTGACGAAAAGAATGGAAATGAAAGAAACACAGCCTGGAAAAGGAGCAGCCAGGCCTTCAATGAAAGTGAGCCAGAATGAAATTGACGATCTCTCTTCTTTACGGTATAAGTGGAGTAAAGTCAGAAAGGGGAATACACTTTGTTCTACCCTAAAGGGTACAGTAAATTAGTAAAAAAAAAAAAAGGAAATAAATTGTATGTTTAAGAATTTCGCCACCAGCATTTACTCTTACGTAAAAAAAGCATATGCATGAAGAACCTAGGAAAGAAACTAGATACAGTCATTAATTACAAAAATGTTCCACTTGGCTGGAATAACTAATTTTGTTTGAAAGTAACATCAAAATTTTCATCCAAACAAAGCATGACTAATGCTCTTATTTGGGGTTGTTTTAATGATTGATTTATATGTGCCAGGACTGGAAAGTGATAATTTCAATTATTTGATATTAATATCTGTTGTCACCATCTGGCTTGCAGACTTTTTGAAAAAGGTCACCTTTATATTTCCAAAATCCCTGACTCCTCTCAGGGGCTTGATAATTCTGCAGAATTCTAGAAAATGGGAGAATGATACAAAATATAAAAGTAGTTATAAATGGTGCAGCAGTGGTTAGAGGCTGGCGGTGGTGCTCTGTGGGAGGACAACTTGGCAGTTTGCATCTGTAAAGGCTGACAGTCTTGGAAACATTACGAGCCAGTTCTACCTTGTCCTACAGGATCCCTATGAGTGACAATCACCTTGATGGACAGTGGGCTTCTTTGTGTGCTTGCTTTTTAGAAATAAGATATTTGGGAAGTGAAGTAAGCTTGCCCTCCAAATGGAACCAAAATATAAAGATCATAAAATCAACAACAAAAAAACAGATAGGTCACTCGAACATCAATTGGCATGTCTAAGATATAACAGAAAGCAAGCATCTGATTTTTATCATAATTTAAAGCAAAGAGACAAATTATATGATTTTCAACATGTACAAGAAAACCAACGAGCATTAGAGGTAATACAAGGAAGGAGGGCTTGGGCATTCAGACGCATACCTGAGAGGAGCACTTCTCCAGCATTAAGGTGCACATGAATTATCTGGGAATTTCGATTTAGGAGGTCTGTGGGGGCGGGGCTGAGATTTTGTGTTCCCAGCACCCTTCCGGGAGAGCAGAAGCTGCTGGTCTGGGAACCACGTTTCGAGCAGCAGAACACCAACGCATGGAGCAGGAACAGATACAGGTGCTCTGTGGATGTATGGGTGTAATGAGCCAACTCAGGATGTTGACCTGCTGCTGTCCAGTGGATTCCAACTCACAGTGACCCTGCCGGACAGTAAAACCGCCCCATAGAGTTTCCAAGGATGTCTGGGACTGCTGAGCTTCTCATTAGCAGGTATAGCATTTAACCACTAGGCTACCAGGATTTCAGTCCGGGCAAACTCTTGCCTAGATGGCACTGCCTTCCCTATGGTGACTGGAATGCCCAGAAGGGGGAAAAGAACAGAATCCGTATGACCTTTTTGGAAACAGTGAATAAGCTGAATAGCAGTCTACTAAAACCTAAAACTGAGGAAAATGATCAATTTATAATTGCTTTTGATTGATTTATTTTAATAGATTCTATCCGTCTCTAATAAATAAAATCTGTATCACGTTCAATATGCTTCTTTCTCCTGCAAGGAATAGATTTTCTTTTAACAAGTTAGAAAAATATCAGTTCATTATTGATATGATTATTAGCAAGGGTTGGAAAAACAGAAAATAATTAAAAAAATTTTTAGAAAAGTCTCTTAAATTAAATTAAATTTAAATTACATCAGATAATTTCCTATTTTCATCAATATTGTGTGTGAACTAGATCATGTTATCATTGTTTCAGCTTATCTTCTAGTAATCTAAAAAAATAAAGCTGTAAAAATAGAATGAAAGTATTTTTGGTTAACTGTGAAGAATATGAAAATGAAATAATAACAAGTATAATTCTGCCACTCATTTTACTATACTTCAATTTCTGAGCATTGACATGACCTCAAGTTTATGCTGTAATGTCAAAGAATAATCAGCACTGTCCTATCTTCTCATGAAATTTATCAGTACCATAAATCACATCAGGTTCAGGTTTAAAATGTATTGCTTCATTTAAAAAGGACAGCGTGTTTTTGCAAAGTAATGCATTGTTCTGGGTTTACATGGGATAGTGAACAATTTTTGTCTAACCTTTGCTTCAAGTGTATACCTATATCACTCTGGGAAATTACAAATATTTGCATTTTCTGATTTTTTCTTTTTGTCCTTGACAATCTCATTTGTCTGCTTTTGTACTGAATTACAAAATTTATTTCAATGATACAGCTAACTCTGTTCTAGTCCAAATCTTGTTTAAACAGAAAGAGAAATGACTACATTCTGCTAAAACTCTTTTTAAAAATTCTAATCATGTTTATACCACTGAGAAAAGAACAGAAGCTGACATAGTTCATATGAGATTAAGAAGATTAACCTACTTTCATTATTGTTACTGGACTGCTTTTCCTTGCTGTTGATTTTTAGCAGAGTGTCTGTAACAATTAACAGAAAAGATATATTTATCTTTTTTCATTTTTGTATTACTTATTACGAACTAAGAGTATTCAATCTATTTCCTTTGGGTTCTTTTTACAAGTAAAAGCTCAAGAAATATTTATCACATAGATTTTGAGGTACAATTAAACATGACAGATAAATTACATTTTTTCACATCCTTTAGACTCATATCAAATGTAACATCTATCACTGCCCTAAAAGCAAGTGTAGATTTTTTGGAAAAGCTGAATTTTACAGAATAAAATCTGTCTGTAGTTACATAATTTTCTACAATACTATTCAGGTTACACAAAGACAAAGTGGAGCACGTTCCTTTTTTTTTTTTTAAATGACGCATTTTGGTGAGCAAAGAAAACCAGTATGGAGAATAACCAAAGCAGTGTGCAGATTACTGCTCTGCCCAGGCTTCTCATAAGGAAATGTGCTCCTTAATATTTGGAAGTCAAAACAATCAACTGTTTTACACACCATGTTGTTGTTAGGTACCAATGAGGTGATTCTGATTCATAAAGACCATACTTACATGGCTATATACTATGTATATTAGGTATCATTCATGTTACATATATATATTATATACATATGTACTGTATGGATGTATATACATCTATATCTACATCTACACAGTGCATGTATATGCATAGACATATATGTATGTACTGTATGGCTATATATACATATGTATTGTATGGTTTATACAATATTTGCACACAGATAATGCATGTCTTTGATGCCCCTGTGCCAACCAAGCCCTCCTCCTTTGAGTTATTTTCATAAGTACCATTATACAATTTTTTTTTCAAATACCAGGGGGAGGGCATGGTTGGCCAACTGATGGTAGAAGGGTGCAATTATTTGCTTGAAAATATAATAGTAGCAAAACTGTAAAACAGTGCTTACAAAACTGACCCCCTTAATGTACCTTAAACAATGTTGCAGGTTTTATATCCTGAAACACCCCTTCTATTATCAGGCCTTTAGAACCAAATATATACAGACATGTGTATCACTGTTGTTGTCTAATTGGCTACAACTCATAGAGACCCAACATGTATCAGAATAGAACTGTGCTCCATTCATTTTCAGTCGCCCATTTTTCAGAAGGCATCTCCTGGGATGCCTCCATGTGGGCTTGAACCGCGAACATTTCTGTTAGCAGCCTAGTGAATTAACTGTCTGCACACACAGGGGCTCTTTATGTACAGGTATATACATACATAAACTCTACTTATTGCATATTTACCTGTGTGCTTCACTCAACTAAACTGTTGTTTTGTTGTTGTTTTAACAGTGCTTTAAATCTTGTTTATTAGTTCCCTAGTGTACTGACATAGCATGAATTGTATTGATGAATTAATATGATGTAGATCACAGAAAGTATTCTCAAACTCAAGAAGTCTAGGACATAGGCAGCTTCAAAAGAAGCATCCAGACAATTTAAGAAAAATGTTTGGAAAGAGTTTTGGGCATCTCAACATCAAAGATTTGGGATTACTTTTCGACCTGCAATGAAAGCAGAAGCAAGGAACAGTTTAAATAGGTGGAGAAAAAAGTCTAGAAAAGTGTCTGAGGAAGAACTTGAAGGAATCTCCTGATAGTTTGTAATGGGATGTCAGAGGGATGCCTGAAAGAAAGGGGGGACTGAAGAAAGAATACATCCAAGTAACTACTCCAATCTCTAGATTTTAAGTGCTTTGCCTGATTGTATCCTTCCTGTTCTCTCTTTATTTGCTTCTCTAGAGACACAATGCCTGTGTAGATGTAATCACTACTCTGTTCTCTTGATCATCAAGTCAGGCTTTAGAACTTCTTGGTCAAGGGATCTGGGACTTTTTACAGGCTTTCATAAACCCAAATTGGCAGGAAGTAGGCAGATCAAAGCTACCTTTCAAAAGGGATGAAAAGACAACTAAAATTTGCATTTTCTTCTGCAACTTTAACTGGGTCAGTTTCTAGCTCCTTAGTCAATCCACACCCCTCACCCCATAAGCTGGCAGAAGGCCCTTTCTTTTCTCATGGTTGAGGCCTGAGGTCAGGGTAACCAAGCAGAAGGACCTGAGCGTGCAGGTTCCTAAAAGATTCAACTCTCCTGTAGTCCTCATGGGAACAAATCCTGTCTGTAGAGTTTCCTGCCTTTCTGACACGTTCTCCTTTCTCCTCTGTCTGGTCTCAACACATAAGCACACCCTTGCCTGACAAGAGAATTGCTTTCTGCAAAGGCCGAAAGGTCAGAGAGGTAGGAAGGGAACAACCGTGGGCCACCCTGAGAGACATTCAAATAAAAGTTGGAAGATGTTACAGAGCAGTGATAAGTGACAGTGCACATGTATTTTTCTTTTTTGCATAGTTACTACTTCAGGACAGAGAAAACATTTTGCAGTTTCTTTATAAAAATGAATTACATCTTTTTTTTTTGATATATCTTTGTTCACTAAGGCTGCTGTTGCAAAATATCACAACTAGATAGCTTTCAAGAACTGAAATTTCTTGTCTCATAGTTTTGGGAGACCAGAAATCCAAATGAGGGCACTGGCTCCAGGGGAAGACCCTTCCTGGTCTCTGTGGGCTTCTCGTGGCTGTCGGCTACATCACGGCGTTCCTAGGCTTGAAGCTGCATCTGCCTCCGTCTTCAGGTGCTGGCCGTCTTGCCAGTGTGCACGTAACTTTCTATTCCCCTTTCCGCTCTGACTCACAGGGTCACTATGAGTTGGACTCAACTCGATGGCAGTGGGTATGGTTTTTAACAGACGAAATACCAAACAGGATTACATTCACAGGTAAAGGAGTTAAAACTTCCTATCTTTTTGGAAGATAGGCACAACTGGATATATTACAAATGGTCAGTGCCTCAGTACCATTTAAAAATTCTTTTATTATTACCATGGCACTCTTTCTTTTCCTTCTTTCTTCCTAATATTTAAGAAACTGCATATTTGGCATAAACTATGATATTATGATATCTAACGTAATGCTGCAATGTGGAACAAAGTCTGTTGAGTTAGACACTTTTAAAACTGGACTTTTTGACTTTATAAACCACTTAAAATATAAAATGCAGTTTGACTTGTAATGGTTTTCAATATTATTGCATTCTATGTAGTAAGAGTAGTCTAACAGAAATTAGCATTCTCGTTTCTATTGAAGAAAATGGCACATTTTTTATAGTACAGAAGTAAATATTCTTAATCTAGTTGTTTTGAAAATGTAATTTATGCTAATTACTTACTCGACGGCACTTGGCTGGCTACGCAGTAACATGTCATCGGTTAGATGTGATGAGTGAGCAGGTTTCCCTGTCCTTCATATCACCTAGGTTTTTGTCTGTTTTTTTTTTTAAACTTTCGATGTTTTGCCTTTTTCCTAAACTGAACAGTTTCAAAGCCACCTTTTTTTCTGCAAGGACTGCCCAATAAAATGATGAAGTACTAGTTTGATTCTGTCAACTGACCAAGCTTGATTTTTCTGCCCAGTTTTTTTAGGTGCTGTATCTAAAAGCTAGGAAGACCATGCTGCTATAGCTTGCCTGCAATGGGTTGTTGCATTGTGAGGTTGTGCACCAATGATTTTGAGGGCTCCAGCTCTGCCCCAACCCTAGAGTTGTATAAAGGGTTGTATCTGACCAGTGCAGCCATGTCCCGTAATTCTAGAATTTCATTTTATATTCTCTAGCAACTTATTGTAGGAAAACATTTTTGTTTTTTCTATCCTTGCTGAACTGAGAAACAGAACTCACAATAAAACAGCATGGTTTTGTGAAAGATCATGGTCCTTGAAGCCACTCGAGGTTGAATCCTGACTCTGTCAATTGGTAGCTCGAGTGATTCCAAGTAGCTATAACTCTAAGCTGAATTTCTTCTTTTGTAAAGTGGGGATAACAAAATCTTCCCCTCAGGACCATTGTAAGGATTAAGCAGGATTAGTGCCTAACACAGACCATAGTACATGTTTAATAAGTATTGGTTTCTTCTCCCTCATATAGATTTGATTGCTAAAGTTGTGGGAAAATGAGGACTAAACAGTGTACAAATTTAGACAAGATCACCCAATATAACTATAGCCACGCCAACAAAATACGTCTACACATGCATGTATTTTCTCTGTGTGTCTGTGTTCACAGGTCACTAAATAGGAAAACAAAAGGTTCACAGGGTAACTTATAAATCAAGTCTGTTACAATCTGAAGATCTCTTTTGATCGATTTCCTGTGCTTTTTATAATGATATTCATTACATTTTTATCTTCTCAATTTAGAATGAAAATTTCCATTTTTCTGTAGCTTAAAAAAGTCTTCCATTGAACTCAGGCAAATATTTCCAACGAATCTATTTTACATCTAAAAACAAGACAAACCCTTGACAAATCATTCTCTAGTCTCCAAATGTTCCACACCTCTATCTCCTCTCTCCCCCAAATCTCCATCATTTTTCATTTCAAAAAGGGCACTGAATATGCACGTGTTATATGTGTGACAAAAACAAAAAACAACAACCAAAAAAACACCAACAAATACAAAAACGTGTTGCCATCAAGTTAATTCTGACTTACAGCAACCCTGTAGACCTTACAGCAACAGAGTAGAATTGTCCCATAGAGTTTCCAAGGAGCACCTGGTGGATTTGAACGGCTGACCTTTTAGTTAGCAGTGCAAGAGTAAATATTGCTTTTCTCCCTTTTCCAAAGATTAAGAGAAGTAGTATTACGTGTGTGTACATGACAAAAGAGTGGAGTAAGAAAATACATGAAAGACCATCCTGGTATTCTAAACACATTATGAAATATAAAATGACAGAACTATAAAGAGGTCTGACTTTTCTCTTAATTCTTTCTAAGATAACAAGAACAGCAAATGACCATGGTCTTCCATTCTGATCCATTCCCCTTTCCTTTTCCTGCTACCTCCAGTCTAACCTCAGACACACTCATGAGCCAAGCAGAAGAGTCATTTTTAAACACGATAACATAACATCAATATGAGTTAATTATTACTTAGACTTCAAGATTTTAGTATTAACATTTTAAAGCTGTATTTGTTATATGACATTTGATATCTTTGTTTTGGTGGGGAATGAAACAGAAAAGATTCAAAGCTGAAAAATAAAAATAATTAAGTGGATAAATATAGGCTTTATGCAGACAAACCTGAAGTACTTGAAATAACTACAATATACTTTCTCATTTTCCATTCAACAAGCATTAGCTCCCCTATTAGGCATTCATGTACTGAACAGCGAAACTACTCTAGCTATGTGTTTTGTATGTAAATTATTTTTCCATGTCTTCAAAATATCTACAAAAGAGATGAGGTTACACTGTTGTGAACAAGTATGATCTGACTTAGAAGGAAAATAAGAGTTAAGCGTAAGTATAATTAAATATTAGGAAAGTTTTCCCATCAAGGTGGTGAAATTCTGGAAGAGTTGTAAAAATAAGAGAAATATTCAATAAGGATGAATGGTTACCTAAGCTCTATATTGGTTAGAGGATGTGTGGTGGTCAGGATTATGTCAACTTGGCTACTACCTATTTGGCTGCTGTATTAAGTGGCAGGGCGGGGTTTGTGGTGGCTCCCTGCCCCTTGGCTCTCATCTCATGACCCTGGACTACGGCTGCTGATCGCTCACGTGGCCAGGAGCTCCTGCTCTCTTGTTCTAGCGTCTGGTTCCGGGACTTGAGCTAGCAGCTGTTGGGCTCAT
This sequence comes from Heterohyrax brucei, assembly GCA_028571685.1. NCBI lineage: Eukaryota > Metazoa > Chordata > Mammalia > Hyracoidea > Procaviidae > Heterohyrax > Heterohyrax brucei. Next base: position 74,127,645 of record CM053146.1, on the reverse strand, counting down.
CAGTCCTTACAGTCGGCACGTGAGAGTCCTGCTCCCTGACCTGCCAATCTTGCGCTCGCCAGCCTCTGCCCAGTCCTGCTCCCTGACCTGCCGATCCTGGGTTCGCCAGCCTCTGTCACATCGTCTCGCCACCAGCTTGGGATCCACTGACCTGCACAACCGGTGATCTGCAACTCTGGTCTCTGACTTGCTGACCTTGGGTTCCTCAGCTTCCGTGGACACGTGAGGCTTGTGCCAGAGCTTGGGACATTCAGCTTCTGTGATTACGTGAGCTGTTTCCTATATTTGTATCTATCTATCCGTCTCTCTCTATATATATTATAAATCTTTCCTTGTACCTACACGTGTTACTGGTTTTGCTTTCCTAGAAAACCCAGCCTAAGATAGGATGGTAGCTGATAAAAATGAGGTTTTGGAGTCTTTTCCATCTCTGATTCTTACATTTTTTAATGAGCTATTTCATTTAAAATGGCCTCAATTAAGGCAACACCAAATATCAAGAAACTGGATCATTTTTCTTAACCTACCACAAAAGACAAGGAATGCTACATTTGTACCAGATTTGTAAAGAGATCATTCACTTATTTCATTCTCTAGAAGATATTTGACAAACATCTGTTCAGTTCCACGTACTAATCTTTTCGGACCTAGAAAATCATGCAAAGCATATGTCCTTATGATACAAGTTCTAGTAGAGAAAACAGACAAAAAGTAGATAAATGATGTATCAGGTATGATAAGTGCAATAAAACACAAACACAGAGCTAAGAGAAGAGGGTGACATGAGTGTCATTTTAGTTAGCACTGCAAGGTAAAGTAGTAGAAGCTATTTGAGCATAGACCTGAACAAAATGAGGGAATAAGTTATGCAAATATCTGAAGGAAAACAGTTCTAAGCACAGAGAAGAAAAAACATCAGTGCCACAGAGACCAGAATGGGTTTTCATGTTCTTGGAAGGAATGAGCAATGGAGAGATGGTAGAAAAAGAGCTAAGAGAAGTGAACAGAGGAGAGATCAATTAAATTCTTGTGGGCTGTAATAAGGATTCCGGGTAACATCTGGTACAATGGCATCTCTCTAGAGAGTTGAGAGAAAAAGAATTACATGATCCTATCGATGATTTTAAAGAATTTCTTTGGCCAATGTATGAAAAACAGGCTGGGGGTATAAAAGTAGAAGCAAGGAGATGACCTACAAGAAATGGTAGTACCTTTGGACAAAGTGGTAGTGGTGAAAGAGTGAGAAGTGGTTGAGTTCTGGATATAGTTTATGACACAACCAGCAAGATTTACTAAAAGATGAAGCAAAAGCTACGAGAAAAGGGGAGAAGTCAAACTGGATTCCAGTTTCTCAGCCTGAGTAACTTACAGGATGGAACTGCTATTGACTTAGGTGCGGATGGCTCTTGGTAGTTCTCATTTGGGAGGATGATGAAACCAGGAACACAGTTTGGATACGCTGAGTCTGATAATTCTACGACATGTTCAGTCAGAGATGCCAAGGTGGTAGGTGTCAAGAGGACGGCACCAGTGTAGTAACTTGTTCTAAAAAATATCAATTTGGGGGTTTTCAGTGTATACATATTATTTTAGGTCAAATGACTGTCAGAAATCATCTAGCAAACTAGTGTAGATACGGAAGGAATGAAAGGTTGAGCCTTGAGATATACCCATACTAAGAACTAGTCTGACGAGGTAAGACTCATAATAAAAATCAAAAGCGAACAGCCAGTGAAGTAGGTGAATAACCAGGACATAGGCGTCCCGGAGGCTAGGTTGTTCTATAAAGAACAAGTGGTGAGTATACCTATCTTTTTGACAGATTAAATAAGATGAAAACTGAGAAAAGCTATCAGCCTTAATGAAGTGGAAGACACTGGAGACCTTGACTACAGTAGTTTTAATGAAAAGGTAGGAAACAGATATAGCTGGAGTGGGATAAAGAGATAACGATAGGTGAAAGGGAGAGTCAACAACCCCTAGAAGAGTTTACTAATAAACAAAGAGAAAAGCAGATTCATGGCTGAGATCACAGAGATGCACAAGAGTCTTTCAGGAATACCAAGATTACTATGATAAAAAAGCAATTTAAAAAAACCTATTTCATCCATCACTGCCTTATTTCATATAAAATAGGATAAGATTTCTCTTTTGTTCTTTCTCAGTATTCCACAGACCTACAAGCATTACAAATAACAGCAACAACAACAAAACTACATGACATAGGTAGTTCTATTTAGCATACGGGTATTTAGATAAGGGTATTTTATATATGAGTAAGTTGAGTCAGTGAAAGGGTAAATGACTTGCCTAATGTCATTTGGTAAACCCTAGTGGTGTAGTGGTTAAGAACTACATCTGTTAAGCAGGACAGAATCTGAATCCACCAGGTACTCCTAGGAAACTCTACAGGACAGTTCCACCCTGTCCTACCAACTTGATGGCAACGGATTTGTTTTTGCTTATGGGTTTTTTTTTTTTTTTTGGTAATGTCATTTGACCAAAAGTAGCAAAGTAGAATTCAGTTTAAATTATGGCTCCAAAGTACAGTTGACACTAAATAATTTTGTCTTTCTGAATGAGACCAACATTGACCCTGTCCTACTGAGTGGGAAGAAAAAAGAATAGGATTGCACTAAATACACAGAGGTGGGTTGCCTCCCTTAAATGGAGCAGCTAAGGATTCCAGAGTGGTAAAATAGACCTCATCTAGGAAAAAGAATCAGTGTAGGGACTTGAAGACAGGGTTCTCTTGATAGAAGAACTGCAAATGCAGAGTCTCTGACATACCAAAAAAGCTAATGTTTTCCAGGAATGGGGAGGCCAGCAACTTGGGGCATAGTGAAAGTGAGAAGACAGTCCAACAAATGAGGTTATAGAGATAGGAGGGGCCAGATCATGCTTGGTTTCAAGGGGCACAGAGAGGAATGTGGCTTTTATCATAAATACATGTGAAAGAACATGCTTACTTCTTTGTGCTGCTGCTAGAAAGCTGAAAGTAAAAATGTGTAGCCCATATCTTGAAGTCATATAGCATTTTACAGCATGGTCTTTCTCTCTAACCTAAGGTTACTTAATCTTATTTTTCATATGCTTACCTAATTTCTTCCAATGGAATAAAAGGACAAGCAATGTAAACATCGCATCACAAGTATATGGCTAAATAAATTATGATAAATTCACAAGATGCAATAAGATGAAGATATTGAAGAAATATATTTGAAGAAAATGTGAAAGTGTTCTTTTTTTTTACTAGTATCTATCAAGTTAACTCCATCTTCTGGCTATCCCACCTGTGCCAGAGTACAGTTATGTCAGAAAGAGTTTCAGTGGCTGAATATTTGGAATTACATTGCCAGATATTTCCTTGGAGGCACTTCCGGGCATACTCAAACTTCCAGCTTCGCAGTTCAGCTGCCATGTGAACTAGAAACAGTAGGTGTAAGGTATACATATGAGATATGTATACAAGTTGTATATACAGTTTGATGCAAAGTATGTAATAAGATATATCCAAACACGTGTTCACAGAAAAATTCTGGAATGAAATACAACAAATGGTTAATAATGGCTATCTATGTTGTTGCTGTTGTTGAGTGCCATTGAGTGGGCATAACGACCCCACATACAACAGAATGAAATGCTGTCTTGTCCTGGCCCACCCTCACAGTCACTGCTATCTTTGAGCCCATTGTTGAAGCCCCCGTGTCATTCCATTTCTTCAAGGATCTTCCTCTTTTTCACTGACCCTCTATCAAGCATGAGTGGACTCATAGCAACCCTACAGGACAGAGGAGAGCTGCCTCATACAGTTTCCAAGGAGCACCTGGTGGATTTGAACTGCCAACTTTTTGGTTAGCACTTAACCACTACACCACCGCAGTTTCCCATTGGGATATATTTCAGAAAAGTATCATAAACTTAAAAAAATCACCACTGCTACTATGTTGATGTATTTTCTAGTTCTAGAGTTAGTTTTCTTTTGACCTACGATATTCACAATTTTACATTATTATTATTATTGTTAACATTATTATGCAAACCCTGGTTGCATAGTGGTTAAGTGCCATGGCTGCTAACCAGAAGATTGGCAGTTCAGATCTACCAGGTGTTCCTCAGAAACTCTGTGGAGCAGTTCTACTCCATCTTATGTAATGAGAAGTTTTTGCTTTTACAATAACAAAAATTGTTAAACGAACTCCTCCTAAACATAAAATTCAAGGGAGAAAAGCATCAAAAACATCCATTTGGGAACATACCCATGAATTTCTAAAGTAAAGCTGATTTTTAAGAATTAAAAAGTGGGTTAAAAAATGAACAGCTGAACATTAAATAACTAGAGAATGAAATGCCTCCAAGCCAGCCACCTTTTTTTTTTGGTAGATTTTATTTTGGCAGAGAAATAGTGCTATTTAAATTAAATGGCACTTGGCTTGGCTTGGCCTGTAATCTTTAAGGGCTGTGTACTGTGTTAAGTTCATGTTTTTAAAAAAGTCAACGAAAAGACAGAAAATAGATAATTCATCATCAGCAATTAGCCTTCTAATTATTTACCCATATTTCAAAGTTCAGTCTTTTTGCCCTAATTGAACCCTTGGCAGAAGCACAGCTTTGTTGCCCGAGGTAAAGCAAAACCAACGCATTATATTTACTTCATGTAGAAGAGCTGAGATTTTCTTATTTCTATAAACTTACAAATCTAATATAGTTATTGGAATGAAAGACATAAAGATATATCCTTAATATGATAATCCTAGTCAAACAAGGCATCTCCCAATTATTCACCACAGCTTTAGTCTTGTAATAAAAATTCAATGCCCCAAAAGATGTGGACCTTGTATGTAAAAGGGTATAAATATTTAGTATGTGTCTGAGGGGCAACTTATTTGCAGAAGACATTGGGGTCAGTCTTGAATATTATGTAATCACATATAAAAGAAAACTTTATAATAGGAGACTGTTAAATGTTTTCCCTCAACTAATGAATCATTAGGTCAGTTATGATATTGGCAAAACTTTATCTAAAAGAGTTTGAAGTGATCCATATACTGACTAGGTCAAATTCTTCTAGAAACAGAATCAATAAAGCTCAAAATACAAACTGGGCATACACTGATTCTCACTTATATAAGTGAGATTTATGGGAACACCCCAAATTTAAGTATATGAGATTATGAACCCATTCTTGTACATGATTTAGTTTTGACAAAAAATTATGAAATGTAATTGTTGCATAACCATTCGGGATAATGTGTTAAACTATATTTCAAGTAGACAAAAAAATAAGCTGGTTAAAAGTAATCTCTTACCCAGAAGATATAAAAGAATACATTGACATATTTAACTTCATAAAAAAACAAACAAAAAATTAATAAAAGACCATATGTAGTCAAATAGCAACCTGAGAAGAACAATTAAAACTCATGCTGTGGACCGAAATTTCCTGAATATTAAAAGTACTTACAAATGAATAAGAACTAGCCAATAACCCAATTTTCAAATGGTAAAAACAGAAAAAAAAAACAAATGCTTCTTAAATATATGAGAAGATAATCTCACGGAGAATATGAAAACATAAATTACAATTACAACAAAAACTCCAGTTGGGAAAGTGGTTTATCAGAGTGATACACATATTCTCAAACTGCTTTACTTGTATTCTGGGATTGAACAAATAAATAAATGGATGGAGAATGGTGGGAGCCAAGATTCTCACTGTCAGATAAATGTTACAGATCACTGGATTAGAGCTGGAGACATAAATCTGAATTCATTTTATCTTAGAATCACAGTGTGATGGGTCCCTTCTTTGTACCCTTTCTTGCCATGGCCTTGTAACTCCCACCCGAGTAACGGAGTGGGACAATGCTAATAAGGTACATGGAACCCCACTGAGGAGATTGTTAGTTCTTCCACCTCTCCAGGTTTAAAAGATCCAGTTTTAGAGCAAGGAGATGATAGTGCCACATCTAGGAAGAAGGGCCAAGGGCTGAGATCATCTTTTGGACCTGAGATCCCTGCAGTGAGAAATTCCTGGAACTAGAAGACTGACAAAGAGAGGGAGAGGGAGAGAGAGAAAGAGAGACAGCTGTAACGCTGAAGACAGTGAGAAGCAGTGGTGGAGAAATGGCAGCAGCAGAAACCAGCAGGAAAGACTAGCAGGAGATGGTACCTTAGAGAGAATCATGGGAGAGACAGTTTGTTTTACAATTGGTAAAGATGGTGGGGACAGGAGGCTTATCTGACTACCGCATCACAGTAATCAGCCTTGGACTGTTGATCTTGATTCTCCTTCCTCGCAGTGAAGTTAAACAAGGTCAGATGCTGCCTTTATGCTGCCTCTCTTTCTCTCTCCCTCCCCAGAACTATATATACAGTGGAAAAATATAGAAATAATTATAGATACATAAGTATGCATGGCACGTGTACACACATGTATTACCTACCTCTCTCCACAGAGAGGGCTTAGAAGCAATAGCTCAATAGTAGCAATAAATATACTCAATGCCCAGATTTTGGTTCCTTATTATTTGCCAATAGAACAAGCCCTGGTAGCAAAGTGGTTACGTGCTTGTTACTAACCGAAAGGTCAGTGGTTTCAAGAGCTGCTCCGTGGAAGAAAGATATGTCCGTCAGCTTCCATAAAGATTACAGCTGTGGGAACCCCAGGCGGTTAGTTCTATCCCGTCCTATATGATCACTATGAGTTGGAATTGACTGGACCACAACAGGTTTGGAAAGTCCAGTCACAGAACCACTGGTCCTTGGAGAAATGACTGGCATTCGGGCTTGAGCAAGGAAAACACAAGATGTTCCTGGGGCATCTTGTACCAGACAGTAAGGAATTGCTCAAACAACAAAAAGGTCCAGGCATGCCAACTTGAAAGAACTCCCAATAACTAAACGGGTAACAATTGGAACAACAACAAAATGTTACATTATAATCCATGGTATAAAATTAGTCTACATGAGTCCACACTAATATAAATGACTAAATAAATTTTAAAAAGAGAGAGAGAGAGTACTTCATCTTTTCTTACATAAAAATTCCAAAGAATAATTGTAGACACAATCCTCTCCAGGAGCAGGGGATGAATCTCTGTCCTCTCTCCTCTATCCATACAGACTGAGAGCAGACTAGACTTAGAGAATGCCTTTCAAAGAATAGAAGGCAGAAAGGGAAAAGTAGAAATTTGATCATGAAGAAACCAGACAAACACTGCCTTAACCTCATGATGAAGGTTTAACATCATAAACGTGTCACATAAGTATCATGTACCCACTGCTATGGTATGGCAAGAAGGGGATTTCATCTCGTCGTAGCATTTCAAAAACTGTAAAGCCAGTCTGATCATGAGAAAAACAATGGACAAACTCAGCTTGGAGTGTGTTACTCAGAATACTTGGCTAGTACTCCTCAAAGCATGGAAAGAAGAGAAAACAGAGAAACTGTCATAAGCCAGAAGAAATTGAGGAGATACGACAATTCATTGCACTGTGGTACCCTTTAATGGACCTTAGAAAACAAAAAGAACATTAGTGGAGAAATAAATAAAATTCAAATAAACTCTGGGACTTGGTAGTAACATGCCAGTAGGTACCCTGGTGGCTTTATGGCTAAGCACATGGTTGCTAGCCAAAAAGTCAGTAGTTGGAACCCACCAGCTGCTCAGGCACAAGAAAAGCCTTGGTGATCTATTCTCACATGGATTGCAGAGCAGGGAACACTATGGGAAAGTTTTACTATGTCACACAGGATTCACTATGAGTCAGAACATGGCCCACACAACAAGATATACTAGTGTCCGTTTCTTAAATTTTGACAAATGTACCATGGTAACGAAGGAGCCCTGTTGGTGCGGTGGTTGCACTCCACTGTGAACCAAAACATTAGCACTTCAAACCCAGCAACTACTCCATAGGAGAAAGGTATGACAGTCGGTTTCAGAAAAGATTTACAGCCTTGGAAACCCTACAGGGTAATTTTACTCTGTCTGCTGGGATCACTCTGAATTGGAATCAACTCAGGGGCAGTCAGCTTGAGTTTTGATTTACTATGGGAAGGTTTTGCTACAGCCCTGATTCTGCAGTGGGAGTTAAGAGCACAGCTGTTAATCAAAGAGTCAGCAGTTTGAATCCACCAGCCACTCTGTGGAAATCTTATAGGACTGTTCTACTCTGTCCTATAGGGGTGCCATTAATTGGAAACGAGGCGACAGGAATGGGTTTGGTCTTGATTTTATGGCCATGTTAGGTGTTGACAATGGGAGAAGCCGATGAGCGATAGACGGGGATTCTCTCTACTATCTTTGTAATGTTTCTGAAATACCCTACAATACAACATTCTACCTCTATTTGACAGGTATGGAAACTTTAATAAAAGACTGTTTTTTCACGGGCAACAGGCATTTTCATACAGAGACATGTCTGAATGAAAGTATAATTGACATAGCAACAGATAAACTGAAAATGTGCCTATCCTTTTACCTCAGAGTTGTCTTAATAATTTATACCATTGATAACCTTGTGCATGTGGAAAACAGCATATGTGCATGAAAATTTGCTGCAGCAAATTTTGTTAACATACAATGCTTGGAAATAACCTAAATGCCCATCATTACAGACTGCAGTATATCCAGCCAACAGACTACCGTACAGCTGTTTGAAAGAAAGACATGACTTCATATATACTGATAAGAAAAAGTCTCCAAAATACATTGTCCAGAGGTGCTGAGAGAAGTTTTCAGACGAAAGTATGAGCTTCATTTACCAAGATAACATTCACTGGCTTGTTAATATTACACACACACCCATTTGTAAAAACAACTGGTTACAAGTGTTTGTCGCTGGGGAGAAGAACTTGCCAATGGGAAATTGAGGAGAATACACAGTACTTTCACTATACAATATTTTGTACTTAAATTTTGTACCATGTGCTTGGACTAGAGTGGGTGGAGAGGAGGGGAAAGGAGACTGTTGGGAGGATGAGACATGTATGGAGCAGAGAGGAATAGTGTGCTGTCACCAGGCAGGGAGAGCAGTGGAAGCTGCATATAGCTGGGCATGTAAATTAATACGGGAATGTACATTTTCACTCAGTCATAGTAAAAAAATAATAATAATAAAACGTCAAATAGTTTTTAACACAATCCCTTGAAACATGCAAGGAATTTAATCAATAAGGTAAGTAAGTTTCAGTTAGGTTCTGTTAACAAATTAAACTGTTGAATAAGCATTTGTGTATATTATTACGAGATGCTAACAACCTTAAGTAATTAACTAGTTATGAACTGCATTAATTTAACAGCTTACAGTTATGCGCCAAAAGAATTATTTAGCCTGGAGAAGAAAATGTTCGGACATTGTTTTCATGCATATAAAAGCCACCGAACAACTGTTACCCTTGCATGCATGAAAGACCTGCATTCTTTCTATATTGGTTAATGGTTGACCTGGATTCTAAAATAGGTCATGGAACTGAATTTTCTTCTTAGAGGTTCACAGACAAGGTCAGTTTAAAAATAGATGTGTTCTGATGGGGGAAAAAAAAATAACACAAAAGTACATTTAACCTCTGATAAAAAATAAATTTAAAATTAAACTACAAGCTATGACTTTTCTCTCTCAGTTGCAAAGATAAAAACATTCAACATGCTGCATTGGTGAGGACAAATCAAACTTTCAATGCCCTTACACATCAGTAATATATGGGGACAATATCTACAGAGGGCAATTTGGGGAGACATGATGATTACATTTCAAAAATTAAAAAATACATATTCATGTCCTATTACCTAGAAAATTTCTCATATATGCAAAAACAGTCACTGAGTATTGTTTATGGGAGTCAGTTTTTAAGACAGCCTAAATGCTAACTAACAGTGACTGTTCAAATAAAAAATTCTTGAATGCATCCAATGGACTAGGAAACCATCAAAAAGAATAAGGAAGTTTAATTTGCAGAATATCTTTATAGTAGTGCCATATACTTAATAGGAAAAGACAGAACACTGTATTTGCTGGTCTCAAGGGAACAGAAAATAAAAGACTTTCACATAAATGCCTACAAATGAATGTGAACAGCCTTTCAAAGGACAGGCAAAAAATTACTAACTAGTTCAGAGTGAGGAGGTAGACTGTGTTCATGGGGAACAAGACTAAGAGAGAGACAGCATTGCTTTTCATTTGTATATCCCTTGTAGTTTTCTATTTTCTCCTTATTAAATTTTTAAGCAATAAAGTAGGTGTGATTTGAAGGATTGGTCTAAAACATACCTTGAACTATGAGATTGTGTTTTCATAGAAGTCAATTTTTTGGGTATTCTCTTCAAAAATATGAGGTAGGAAATATCAGCTTTCAGTAGGATGGAATGTTGTGTTGTTGTTAGGTGCCATCAAGTCAGTTCCAACTCATAGTGACTCTGGAAAACAGAATGAAATACTGCCCAGTACTGTATCATGCCCACGGTTGTTTTCATGCTTAATTAAGCCCAGTGTTGCAACCACTGTGTCAATCCCTCTTCTTGAGGGTCTTCCTCTTTTTTCACTGACCTTACCAAGCATGATGTCCTTCCCCAGGGATTGAGCCCTCCTGTCCAAAGTATCTAAGATGCAGTCTCACCATCTTTGCTTCCAAGGAGCACTCTGGTTGTATCTCTCCTAGACAAGATTTACTTTTCTTTTGGCAGTCCATGATACATTCAATATTCTTCTCCAATGCCACAATTCAAAGGCATCAATTCTTCTGTTCCTCTTATTCATTTGTCCAGCTTCCACATGCATAGGATGCTATTGAAAACACCACTGCTTGGGTCAGGTGCATCCCAATTTTCAAGGTGACCTCTTTAAGTTTCAGCACTTTAAAAAGATCCTTTGTGGCAGATTTTCTGACTGCAATGCATGTTTTGATTTCTTGGGTGCTGCCTCCATGGGTGCTGATCGCGTAACTTGATTGGGGAACCAAGTAAAATGAAGTCCTTGACAACGTCAACTCTTTCTCCATTTTTATCATGAAGTTACTTACTGGTCCAGTTGTGGGATTTTTGTTCTCTTGATGTTGCAGCACAATCCACACTGAGGGCTGTGGTCTTTGATCTTCATCAGCAAGGATTTCAAATACTCTTCATTTTCAGTCATCACTGTTGTGTCATCTGCATCACGCAGGCTGTGAATGAGTCTTCCTCCAATCCTGATGTCTCCTTCTACTTCATACAGTCTAGCTTCTCAGATTATTTGCTTGACACACAGACTGAGAAAGTACGATGAAAGGATACAACGCCGATACACACTTTCTTGACTTTAAATCATGCAGTGTCTACTTGTTCTATTCCCATGACTGCCTCTTGATCTGTGTACAGATTCCTTGTGAGCACAATAAAGTGTTCTGGAATTCCCATTCTCTGCAATGTTATCCATAATAACGTGGTCTAATGACTATAAATTGAGAGCAGGATTTAGGCTGGGGCAAATAGAAGAGATTAAAACATGAAGGATTGTGGTCACCAGGTGCTTTTCCAGGGCGTGTAGGTATCCAGGGGCATCCAAAGGTAGGAAAAGCCAAAAACACTAAGATGAACACTCTCTAGTCTACCTTTGTACCAGAGGCTGATCCTAGACTGAAAATTTCTCTAAAAAACTGTAGGGCTCTTCCTGGTTGAAAATACTTCAGAGCTCTTGTATAAGCACACAGGGACAGCTGAAGGACTCCAGTGAGTGCTATTTTTGGTAAATGAAACTTATTCTTTCTCTTGAGAAATTTTAGAAATTTTCCGTCTCATTTAAAATTTAAAATCTCCCACTGATAATAATTTAAGGAAAAATATTCAGTTTTCAATTTAGGAACTCTAGGTAAGAGCTCAATCTGCTCTTTTAAAAGTGCTGTGACATTTTGCAGTTTGGCTTCAAAATCACTGTTTAGGAGGTTTCATTTGAAAGAAAAATTTTAAAGATTGCTGATTAGCAGCGTATTTTTATTATAGGGTCACTGTGAGTCAGAAATGACTCGACAGCAGTGGGTTTTTGATTTTTGGTCTTTAATATACAACCATCACTAGAACATATATTACTAAGGAATTCTTTTTTTTTCATTCTAATCAAATATATATTTCAATAGAGAAAAAAATTAATCTGGTATGGAAACTAAAACTTTCATAAACATCTTGGGATGTGCTTATGGAAAATTCTAGAAAAACTTGTAATATTTACCCATCTGTTGCTAATAAAGCATGTATAATGGAGTATGATTTTAATCACAAGTGAAACATTTGACTACAGACTGAGGCTAGGAATTGTAGAGAAAAAAGTGAAAGATCCAAGCTGTGAGAAGAAAAGACAAAAAGAACATGCAAGGAGAATGTGAAGAACTAACTATGGAGAAGAATTTATATGTCCAGTTTGCCTCTTCAAAAAATTCTAATGATATTTCAGATCTTTTTCCAATAGTATTTGTTGACTCCATACCTAATAATCTGACTCAACAGCACTTGGCTGGCTATACTTAATAATAAAGATAACAAAGGCTAGTATCATAAAAGTTAGATTGTCATTTCCTTTCCTGAAGTCTCTGGCAGAAGTCCTATGACAAGCTATGTTTGTGTTACAAGGGCCTTATTAATAATTATTAATACTTTTTGGCCAACAGTTAAACAACTTTATCTTTTAGAACATAGAGGTACAAAAATTTTGTGCCAACTTATGTTTATTAGTTTACAAAACAAATCTAATGTTGTTCTGTGGCGAGACTAGATCTTTCTAAAACATGTCTGTATAATTTGGATGAAATGAAATATAAATGCATGACTTAAATGTCCTTACAAACCTAAACTGACCTGGAAATAAAGAGGGATTACAAAAAAGCAAATTCTATGAATTATATAAAACTTTAGTGCTTATGGTTTTAAAATGATAAAACTACAGTAGGCAACGTTATGAAGAGCTGATAGTCCTTGTATTCTGACGGTGGCAGAATAAACTGGGACAGTATGTGTGCAAAATCAAACACATAGCCATGGAGTCAATTATGACTCATAGTGACCCAGTAGGAGAGACTGCCCCATTGGGTTTCCAAGGAGCAGTTGGTGGATTTAAACTGCTGACCTTCTAGTAAGCTGAACATTTAACCGCTACATCACCAGGGCTCCTGGGAAAGGAAAGGAGGCAAGAAAAATGCTTAGTAATTTCTGATACAAACTTTGAAGATGTTCAAGTCTTTTAACCCAACAACCTTAGTACTCAGACTATCTGAAGAACCAATGAGAGACCTGTACAAGTTTCTAGACAAAGATGTTCATTAAACCATTACTTCTAACAATTAACAAATATAAACAACCACAGATCCTAAGATTTGGATAATACTTAAGCAAATAATAGTATATGCTTTATGAAGTTATTAGAGTAGTGTTTTTCAAGAACAACTAATAAACAGGAAAATAATTATGGAGCGGGGAGAAGCAGGCTAGAATTTTGGATACACATCTGAGTCCATTTTCTTATTACTGTACTTATTACATAATGAGAAACAGCATAAAAGGAAATACATTGTTAACATGATTATGATTGGCTGAGATTTTGCATGGATTATCTTTCAGGGTTTTTTTGCCTTTCATATATTTTTTGAATTTGCTGACAATGACTATGTATTTGTGTTAAATAACACTATAGAATTTTTAATTAAAAAATTAAATGCTTGAAAAGTAATTTAAGATATTCAACAAACCTAAAATAATGGCAGAGTTCCAACTCTACTTTTAATACCTCAATATCTGGCTAATGCATAGAAAATATGTAAAATATATTCATAATATCCACATTGATAAGATGTGACATATCAGAAGCAGAGTGAACTTACATTTAGTTTAACTGCTTATCTCAGTATATATATCTGATAAAAGTATAAATGTGTTTCAAGTTGGCATTATTCAGTTTGATATAACACTGCAAATAAAAAATAATTATTGATAATTGTTCTAGCAGGAGGTCATTTTCTCAAATATTCCTTGCATACTGCAGCTGTGATCTAAGTTCAGTATTCCCACTGATTTCTACATGATTTCCAGTTGTGTGGAACTAAGGGAGAAATTAGCTGAATCTATATTCTACTTTAAGTGTGTGTTTAAATGGCTATATGTAGTTATGCAACTGGCCAGTTGTGAAGTTACATATTGTAAGTTTGCTTTAATCTTTTTCTTTCTCCCCCCGGCCTCCCCAGTAGTAAAGGTGGTTTTCTCTGACCTTTGTATACTCCCATATGCTGGCATTTTTTTCATAAGGATTCCTTTGGGGATCCAAATTATGGTTTTTGAACAGTTTTCTTCCATATAAGACTAACTGCGTTATACAGGAATCAAACCTGAAATCTTAATCTCATTAACACCATATTCTAATCAATTTAGCTGACACTTATATACTTATTCAAAACCAGCAAATGAAAAACTATTTTCTTAAGCTTCATGTAAATTCATACTATTCCTTTTATTCTTTCCAGTCAAAGGCTTACAATAATGAAAGATGTTGACATGTACTAGACTCTTTCATCAGCAGTTTAGAGACTTACAAGAAATAAATGTAAAAACAGATTAAAAGTAAATAAATAACAAAGAAAAATCTTTGGGATATTACGATAAAATGTGCCTGAGTTAAATAAGTACTGAATACTGAATATCTGCTCTATTGAGGTAAGAGAAAACATGTGACTGAGTAAGAACTCAGCGGTCAGTTTCTGGTATCAACATTAACTTGGGAATTCTCCTCACCAGGTTTAATCTCCTTTTGAGAAGATGGTGACTATAATACATAAAAACCTAGAACAAAGTCCCACGATTTGCAGTTATTCAGCTTCTTATTCTCCATTTCTTCAGGATTTCTCAGGTGTGCTAACTTGTCCCAATGTACTGGAAGGAAAATAGTTAATGCCGAATCGTTTCACTTCTTCTAGGCTTATTCTTGATCCTGGCCCTAGGAATGTTCCTTACATTGAAAACCACTTATGAACAAAGTTCTACTGATTGGGAACTCCATAGCAGGTACAGCTCACATTCTAAGCAAATCAGATTAAATGGTATAATACCCACTTCAGTCAAGTTGATTCTAACTCATAGAGATCCTGTCAGGCAGACACAGAACTGTTCCACAGAGTTTCCAAGGAGCACCTGG
Organism: Heterohyrax brucei; assembly: GCA_028571685.1. Lineage (NCBI taxonomy): Eukaryota > Metazoa > Chordata > Mammalia > Hyracoidea > Procaviidae > Heterohyrax > Heterohyrax brucei. The sequence continues at coordinate 74,112,495 of CM053146.1, read as the reverse complement.
TGGATTCAAACTGCTGACCTTTTGGTTAGCAGCTTTCCAAATGGTTTCATATATATATGTATATATATATATCTGTCTCTATATATGTATCTATACTCAAGTGCCACATCATAAGAGGTATGATTCATAAAATTAAAGATAAATATTTTATTCTAGAATTGCTTGAGACTAGGCAATAGATTAACCTTTAGAAACACCTGCCTTGCTTGCAAAATCCAGCAATGTGATGTCCATGGAATTATTCATAAACCCTTGTCAAGGAATGTAAGAGTGAATAAGATGGTGAATGGCAGAAGCTTATGTCCAGAACAAAGCTAGTTTAAAGTTTCATTTTTAGTTGTCTGACTGTTGAGTCTGTAAAGAAACTTCCAGTTCACCTTAATTAAATTAGATAATGCAATTTATGGTTTGTTTCTGGACCACTGCTTTTCTTACTCTAATGGAAATCAATAAAAGTTAAGAGGCTGAATTATAAAAGACAAAATAAAAAGTGCATATAAAATTAAAGGAAAAACAATTTCTGATCACAGGGGCAGTATACTAACTGGCTAGAATTGGTTAAAAGTAGGAAACACTTCCATATAATCTACTTTGCTACATTTTTAACTCTTTCCAGACTGAAAGCTGTTTTGTTATGAGAATTTTCCCACAACACCTATAAACAGTAGCATCTCCATTGGAAAATACAGTGGGTTGCTCCTCAGGTGCTCTAGAGCTGAAACTACAAATCTGCTAACACTAATGAAGAACATACTTTTGAGGACCAAGCTATGTTTTCCTTTTAGATGTATAGAAAAAAATCAGTAAAAATTACATGTCAAAGTAGGAAGCGATAATTTTCCTTCATGTTTTATACAAGAGAAAGAAAACCAATTAAAGAGACTCTCCCTCTTTGCCTACATCTCATATAAACAACTATTTAGATACTTATCAAGCACCTACTATATGCTGGCCTATGTTCTGTTATAGATGCAGGGATTTTAAAAAAAATTACAAAAAAATCTTTGTCTTTATAGTATTTATAATCATGCAGTATAGACACAAGAGTAAATATTATATATGTATAAAGAGATACTTATAGGGAATCTAGGCAAGTAGTTAATCCACATGGAGAGTGGTCATGGGATTGAAATATGCAGTTAATCCTTAAGAACACGTAGGATTTACAGAGGCAGGGAAAGTGTATTCCAGGTGCAGGGAGTAGGAGGCAAGGTATAGAGGGTAAGGGCTGATTATATATTTGAAAAGCCACAGTCAAATTATTATGGCTGTCGAATAGTATGTTTGTACATTGGCTTGGAGGACTCTGACAGGATTAGTAATAAAATCAACTGCAATGATAATGAAACAAATAACAGCTGGGTTTATAGTTTGTAGATTGTGCCACTGTTCAAGGCACTTCAAATGTATTAATTCATCTTTTCAACAATACTATCTTCTCAATAATAGAATGACTATTTTCACCTTTTTGCAAACGAGAAAATAGAGGCAGAGAGATATTAAGTGACTTGGCAAAGGCCACCTGGCTAACTAATTTTTGAGCTGGAATTTTAACTCAGAAATCTTGGTTCAGGTGCCAAGGATTAGCATATAGTCTCTGTCCAAATCTTGCATGGCTTTGTACATCACAGCAAACTTTCAAACGATGGGTGGGTGGTGAGGAGCCACCAATAATTTTTAAGCAAAAGTGAAAAATCAGATTTATGTTTTAGAAAGATCTCTCAGATAGTGATGTTGAGGATGGCTTAGAAGGAAGCCAGACAGGCAGCAGAGCAATCATTAGGAAAGTTCCTTCATCTGTCCATACAAGAAAAATAAGAGCCTGAGAGAAAGCAGATGAGATACTTTCATAGACAGGAAAAAAATTCAGTTGACTTCTTCAACCTATTTAATAGAATCATCTAGTCAAGTACAGTATATCATAGGTAGTCATATGAATGGCCTCAAAAATAATTAGAATTAAAAAGAAAGACTAGAAATCAGTAGATACTTTTTTTTTTTTTTTTTTTGCTTCAGTGGTGAAGTCCATTTTGTTTAATCTTTGCTTCAGAAAATATATTGAATGCATTGGCTGGCCTTGAATATTTATGCAGGTTTGTCTTGTGGCCTAATAAAGTTGACTTTCAAAAGTGATTTGTTTGGCTAGGATGTTCTTTCAATATATAACTTAAAGATTATGTTATCATAATTGTATCCTGATGAGCCATGAGTTCAAGGAGATTTACTAGTTAAGTCTGTGCTGAAGAGGGCCCCAAAATTTAATCTAGAACACTGTGTATTTAGCAATAAACTTTTTATATAAAGTGGGATGTATTGCATTCTTTTGTGATGAGTTTACTTTCCTTATGAAAAGACAGTAATTAAAGGTAATATTATAAGACCAAAAAACAAAGCCACATATTCAATATTAGTAAAAAAATGAGAGACAGTTTTATACTGATGTAAAAACAAACCAATAAATAGATGTACATCATCCTTGAAGTGAAAATCAGTTTGCAAAGGCACGTTCAAGTATTTCCATTTCTGCTTCAGTATAATTCTATGGTTTATCAGCTGGTGTCTAATCAGTAGGACTAGGTTAAATAACACTACTCAGGGGCACATCATTCAGAATTATTCTGTAAACTCCACCATAAATATGAGGACAATTTGAAGTGAACATCTTCTCCATCATAAGTGCTTGCTTCTTGAAGGATGCTTGATTAGCTTTAAGCATATGGAATGCAATAACATTTGAAGTAGATATGTGCATCAAGGAAACACTAGTGGCATGGAAGTAATGTGCTGTGTCTGGAAATCAGAAGGTTAGTAGTTTGAATCTACCAGTTGCTCCTTAGAAACCCTACAGGGGAGTCCTACTCTGTCCTCTAGGGTCACTACGAGTCAGAGTTGACTTGATGTCAGTGGGTTTGGTGTGTGCATCTATTCTCTAAGTTTCCAGCTGAGAGCTATGCTCTCTACCTTACCCCCAAAGGAAAAAATACTTGAATGCCTCTTTGAAATTCTGAAGATTCATTGTTTTTGAGTCAGTTCTGACTCACAGAGACATTCTAAGGACAGAGCGGAACAGCTCCATAGATTTCCCATGCAGTACTCTTCATGGAAGCAGACTGCTATGTCTCTGTTACATGCAGCATCAGGTGGGCTTAAACTACACAGTCAAGAACTGCACCACTTCATCACCAGGGCATCTTCAAGACAAACTGAAGACATTAATTATTTCTGTTCTTTAATATTACTTTGATGTCTAAATTTAATATCACTAATGATCATGTGTAAAATGAATTGTAAATAACAGTATTAAAAAATCTAATTTGTTTCTAAATTCTAGAAATAGTCATGCTTTTTTTTAAGCAAAGCTTTTGGAAAACTTGTAAGTTAAAAAACTTAAATCATGATAATAACAATAGCAAGATGGATATAACAGCTACAGTAGTTTACATTTATTTAGCAAATATTACATAGCAAGCTACTCCTTTTACCTGAGCCTCACAGAAATCTCAGGAAATCGGTGTAATTATTATTTTTATGGGTGAAAGGACTATGTCATAAAGAAATTAAAAAACTCATCCATATTTCTACAGCTGTGAGCAAAAATTTAGCTGCCTGACTCCAAGCCAAGCCAGGTGCCGTCGAGTCGGCAAAAGTTTACATTATTAGTCCCTATCCTATAATGTTCACATTATTTCATTACCTACAAAAAGAGATGAAAGTAGACAATAACAGAAAGATGTTTACCTGTGTTTTATTGATCACGCAAGGGCATTTGTCTGTGTGGCTCATAGCAAATTATGCATAACTTTACTCGACGGCACTTGGCTTGGCTTATGTAAAATGGGAATTCCACAACACTTAATTATGCTCATGTGAAACCTATACATAGATCAAGAGGCAGTCCACTGAAGATCAAAATTGGATGCTGCATGTTTTGAAATCAGGAAAGGTGTGTGTCTGGGTTGGATCCTTTCATCATATTTATTCAGTCTACATGCTGACCAAAATACCCCAGAAGCTGGACTACATGAAGAAGAACCCATGTTCAGGACTGAAAGAAGACTCCTTAACCACCTGTATTATGCAGATGATACTACCTTGCTGACAGTGAAAAGGACTCTGTGCGCTTACTCATGTAGATCAAAGATTACAGCCCTCAGTGTGGATTATAACTCAACATCAAGAAAACAAAAATATCACAAGTGGAACAATAAGCAACATAATAGAGACATTATTGAAGTTGTCAAAGATCTTATTTTACTTGGATCCACAGCCAGCACCCATGGAAACAGCAGATAATAAATCAAAGAATATGTTGCCTTAGGCAAATCTGCTGCGAAAAACCTCATTAAAGTTTCAATAACCAAAGATGTCACCTTGCTTAGTAAAAGATTAAGGTATGCCTGACCCTAGCCACCATACTTTCAATTACTTCATATGCATGCAAGAGCTGGACAATGAAAAAGGAAGCCTGAATTACAGTTTGCGCAAAAAATACTGAATATACCACGCACTGCCAGAAGAATGAACAAATCTGTCTTGGAAGAAGTACAACAAGAATGCTTCTTAGAGGCCAGGAAGGTGAGACTTCATCCCATTTACTCTAGCCTTGCTATCAGGAGGGAATCTAGCCCTGCAGAAGGACATCAGACTTGGCAGAAGGTTGGTGAATAAGAGGAAGAGTCTCAACAAAACAGGTTGACAGAGTGACATAGCAACGACTGTGAGAATGGTGCAAGACATGGCAATATTTTGTTCTTTTGTACATAATTTTGCTCTAAATTGGAACCACCTGGATGGCACCTAACAACAGGACATCTTCGGTGCATAAAGTCACAGATACCCTATACACCAGTCACTCAGTTACTACTTGTGAGCACCAAATGTACTTGTTTGTACTCAGTACTATGACAAAGAGCCTGGGAATCTGTAAACCTCATTTTTCATTTGCCACAGACTCCTAATTAGATTCTTCCAATAGGAAACAATAAAGGGACATTGGTAGGCAGAAGAAGAACAGAAAAAAACATCCTTGTTCCCATTTCATTGCCAAACATTGTAACTGGTTGACAACATCTATTGTTCAAAACTGAATGTCATTTTAGAAAATTGCAATAATTTGTTCACTCTACACCAACTGACTGGAAGACAGCCATATTCATGCCTCTTCCAAAGAAAGGTGATCCCACTGAATGTGGAAATTATCAAAGAATATCCTTAATACCACACATAAGTAAAATTTTGCTGAAGGTCACTCAAAAGCCATTGCAGCAGCACATGGATAGAAAATTGCCAGAAAGTCAAGCGGAATTCAGAACATGGTATGGAACAAGTGCTACCATTGCTGCTGTCGGATGGATCCTAACTGACAGAAGAGAATACCAGAAAGATGTTTACCGGTGTTTTACTGACTATGGAAAGGCATTCATGAATCATCATAACAAATTATGGATAACGCTGAAAAGAATGGGAATCCCTGAATACTTAATTGTGCTTATGAGGAAACTGTACATAGACTAAGAGGCAGTCATTTGGAAAGAACGAGGGAATACTGCATGGTTTAAAGTCACACAAGGTGTGTGTCAGATTTTATCTTCCTCAATACTTGTTCAGTCCATACGCTGAGGAAATAATCTGAGACACTGGACAATACAAAGAACAGGACATCAGGATTGCAGGAAGACCCACTGACAACCTGCATTATACAAATGATACAACCTCGCTTGGTGAAAGTGCAGACACTTGAAGCATTTACTGATGAAGATCAAAGACTACAGACTTCAGTATAGATTACATACACCTCGACATACAGAAAACAACAGTCTTCACAACTGGACCAATAAGCAACATGATAAATTCAGAAAACATTGAAGTTATCAAGAATTTCATTTTACTTGGATCCACAACCAACATCCATGAAAGTAGCAATGAATAAATCAAACAACTGATTGTACTGGGCTAATGGTCTGGAAAAGACCTCTGTTAAGTTAAAAATCTTGTAAAGATGTCACTTTAAAGACTAAGGTGCGCCTGGCCCAAGGCATGGTGTTTTCAATTATCTCAAATGCATAGGAAAGGTGGGCAATGAATAACAAAGAGCAAAGAACTGAGGCCTTTGCATTTTGGTGTTGGGGAAGAATACTGAGTATACCGTGGACGGAAAAAGAATAAGCAAATCCGTCCTAGAAGAAGTACAGTCAGAAGGCTCAGCAGAAGCAGTGATGGAGAGATTAGTCTCACGTACTGTGGAGATATTGTCCACAGGGATCAGTTCACGTGTGGTAAAGAAAAGGGTTACAAAAAAAAGAGGAAGACCCTCAATGACGTGGATTGACACAGTGGCTGCGACGAAGGGCTCAGTAACAGCCTCTGTGAGGACGGTGCAGGGCCGCGCAGGGTTCTGTCTTGTGTCACATCACGTCCCTAAGCCCTGTGACTCAGCACTGACTGAGCAGCACCAAGAACAACTACATACCGAATTTATGTTTTATTGTACGAAGCAGGGTCCTTGATCTATTTTTTAAGAGTGTTTAACATGCCTTTTCAAAACTACCTAATAAAATACTTACCACTTAAAAATTTTTCTCATACTTTAATGTAAACCTTGTAAACAGTGAAGAACAAGGTACATCATTTTGTATCAGCTATAAAAATAAGATTGAAACAGACTGTGGATCCTGAAACTAGTAAGCCCTTTCTTTTAACTTTTTCTTTTCAACTTATGCAAAAATAAAAAAATATATATATAGTAGAAAGAACTATTAGCATAAAGAATGTTATTATAAAAGGATAATAATTTAGTGTCAACAACAGTTTGATAATTTTGGTTTATCTATTTCAATTGCTACTTTTTATTTGCATTTTATGTATTCTTTTCATTTTTTTTAACTCAGATATCCTGTCATTTACTTCAAACCCTTCAATATGTACTCTAACAGACAATATTTTTGAAAACCATATGTTTAAAATTAATAATAATTCTTAACACCTTCTAACATGCAGTTGGTGTTCAAATTTCTAGACTGTTTCAGAAATATCTTTTTGCTATTGATTTGTTCAAATCAGAACTCAAACACAGCCTACATTTGCATCTGTCTATTAGGTCTCTTTAAACCTCTTTGAAGTTGTAACTATTCTTTTTTCTTCTTCCCTATTTTTGTGTCATTAGTTTGATGAAGAAATTGGATGATGTTCAATTCTTATTATAAACAACAGTATAGCAAACAATCTTTCCTCATTTCCATGATTATTCCGTAGGGTACATTACTTAAAGTGAAATTCTGAAAGAAATGGTATGCATATTTTAAGACTCTTAGTTAATACTTTGCCTCTTTTTTCACTGGTTCTGATATTACACATTGTTGTTAGGTGACTTGGAGTCATTTTCGATTCACTGCAGCCCCATGTGACAAAGTACAACTGCCTAATAGTTTTTACTAGGCTCTAATTCTTTATGGGAGCAGATTGTCAGGTCCTTACCCTAAGGAGCATTTGGGTGTGTTTGAGCCATGAACTTTTCAGCTGGAAGCCAAGCGCTTGATCACTGTGTACCAGGGCTTCCTGAGTCCACATGTAGGGCCATCCCCACTCATTTTTATTTCTATTTATTCACATGGCACTGTGCCTTACATGCTAAACTGCACATTTCTTTATTCACTTAATGTATTCCGGAGGTCTTCCTAGATTAATATATAGAGACACACTACTCACTCTTTTTTGGCTCTACGTATTATATTGCATAGATGTACCACAAGTTAATTAATGAATCACTTACACATAACAGTGGAAGGCAGCTACTCCTTTCTGATAAGCCACTTTCTTTGTTTCCAGTATGGCTTTAAAGAGAAAACAGGTATCCATATATATCAAACAGTCCTATAACTTACCTTCCCATAAAAACCAATCACAATGAAAACCAAGCAAGCAACACCTTAAATTCAAGATGATTTATTTTGAGATTCTGAAAAGTGGCTAATTCTTATTTTCATGGTTCATAGAATTTTTAATCTTGAGGTGCTTATAACTAATACTGGGAAGGAGATTCTAGGTTGGAATTGTACCCACTCCAATTCAGTGTTCTGCACATTCTTAGCAAATGATTACCCCTAAATAAACAAGGCCAGCTAAACAAAAGTAGAACACTCTACAGATCTGGCACAGAATTAAGATACTTCATTGTGATTCAAGTATGGCTCCTGAATTCTGAGAGTATTTTAACTTCTTCATGACTTGTAGCAATTAATCTCCTAGGGAATTGTACCCACTGCATAAAAACAAGGGAGCCAGCTGGAGATCAAGTTCCTGGTGTTGCGGCAGCAGTTCCATTGCTCAGGAGTTACTGTTACGTCTCTGTTCCCTATCATTAACCCAGCAGGAGACACTTATTGAGCACAGAAAGTGGGTAGAGCACTCCGACTTAAGAATTTAAAGATGATCTAGAAAGATTAATTTGAAACATGAAAAATAGAACTGGAATATAAGACAATATCTGGATCAGTTACGTAAATTGAACCTATGGACATAATAAAGATAGTAAAGTGTCCTAGCAAATGTAGCACAGGGAAGACAATCTCAATTTCACAGCATTACCAGGTAGGACACACGTCTAGGAACATGGATTGGTGTGAGACAGCATGTATGACTTTTAAAATGGGAATTCAGAAAAATAAGCACTCTATAATGAGGTGATTGGTGATAAGCAACTGGGTAGGCATTTTTGATGGGGAGTTTGTTGGAAGTGTGGCAACTTAAGGTCCATTAGGGGAACAGTAAAGGAACTAGTGTGGCTGAAGCAAGCAATCTGTGTCACGAAGTAATCCGTGATAAGGCGGGAAATGTAGGCTGGAGACCACATTCGCTGTACCAAGGTTTTAGCGTCCAGCTACTGTATTTTCACATGATCTCACAAACTGTGTCAGCTACTGGAGGCTTTAAATGTGTAACGTGATGAAAACTTAACAGGAAGTGAGCGTCCCAGACAGAGCAAGAGAAAAGTGTAGAACAAAATTCTAAGTCACAAAAAAAGACCAGACAGATCTGACAGAAACTGACAAAACCCGAAGCTTTTGGAGATCTCTGTGTGCCAACATATCGAGACAGGCATACTCTTTCTTTTTAATGGTTGGGTGTTTTATATTTCATAGTGTACTATAATTTAACTAACCAATCACAGATAGCAGTCGACATCCTTTTAACTCAGTACTGAAGTTACTCCTGAAGCTCACCCTTCAGTGGAGGATCGGACAGGCGTCTCAGACAAACAGTACCATAGGTAGTTCAACCACGGATATGAGACCAACTGGGCCCGCTAGCCAAAAAGCAGAGGCGAGAAGGCAGGAAGGGACAGGAAAGCTGGGCAAAGGGAAACAGAGCCTCAGGTCGGCAGGGCAGACTGCTAGCACACCGAGGGGCTGCCCGTCAACCTCGTAACACAGCATGTGTAATAACTCTTGAACGAGAAAACAGTTTTCGCTGTAAACTTTCACCTAAAGCAAAAAGATGAAAAAGAAAGCCTTAATGGTAAGCTTTTTTAAAAAACAGTTTGGGGCAAGTATTCAGGTGGCTTGGCATTCAGGAGTTAGCAGTAGCCTGGTTGGCACTCAAGTGGAGAGAGGATTTGTGGCAGCCAAATCTCCTGCCAAACTAGATTTGAAACACAGGCATCCTTGAATCTTTCACAAATAATCATACATAAATGTCCATCACTATTTGTCTACAAACTCTTGTAATACTTGAGTCAGTCTGTGAGTTTGGGTAAAAAAAAAAATTATATTGTGAGGAGATAATTTAAGAAGGTTTCAGTGCGCAATGTATCAATAATCTTACCTTTTAAAGTATTATGACACAACCTGTACGTTATAAAGTAATAATTAAAATCTTATACAGTTCTATAGAGCACCGTTGTTGTTTCTCCTGTGGTGTTCTTCGCCTTTACCAATCCTTCTCCAAAGGACTCCTGACCCCCCTAATTACAGTAAGCCACTCTATTTTACATGCTCCTGTCACCCTGTTCTTTCTGTGTAGCATTTCTCATGACTATAATTATAGAAGGACCAGTAACATTCTTCACTTCATGTGTGTAGACCCTACAAAAGACAAGCCTTCACCACCTTGTGCACTGCTTAGTACAGAGCAGACTTGTGGAAAAAATCTGCTGAATGCGCCACCTACAATTCTTTAACCCTCTGACTTTATTGTAAAAACTGATTCAATACATGCGAAAAAATGCTGAAGTGATGAAAGATAAGTTTATTTCTCTAGGACACTTAAAACCTTACAGGAATCAGTGTAAAAGAGAACAACAAATGTTGTCTTTGAGTTGAGTGACCCTGTAGGATAGAGTAGAGCTCCTCCACATGGTTCCCAAAGAACACCCAGTAGATGCAAACTGCTGACCTTCATGGCCAGCTGCCAGCTCTTAGCCACACCACCAGAGTTTCCAACATAAAAGAGTGGAAAGCAGAAATGAGACCACAGAGGCTCCCCCAATGTCATATGTAATTCACTCATGCACTGCTCATCTCAAACTCAATACTGCTTTGAAGGCTGAATGTCAAGAAACAAACAAGTACTTCAAGGTAAAGTCCAAAGTATTACTTATTACAAGAGCAGCCCCAGGGCGCCTAGTCCTCATTGACATTCTTTTTGCTGCTACTGATATGTAAATTAACACTTCTAAGAGCTGTCTTCAGGATCAAAAAGTTTTCAAAATTTGAAAAACATCAAATTGATCTGTATTTACATTTTAACTTCATAATTCTTCACAATGCTTAAGACTGTTTTGCTTCACAAATAAAAAACCCACTGCCGTTGAGTTGGGTTTGATACGTAGTGACACTAGAGGTCAGAGTAGAACTGCCCCACAGAGTTTCCAAGGAGCACCTAGCGGATTTGAACTGCCGACCTTTTGGTTAGCAGATGTAGCACTTAACCCACTACACTGCCAGGGTTTTCTCATAAGTAAAAGGTGTCAGTGTTTTTATCCTGATTTTTCTGTTATACATATATTTTAGATTTCAACTTCAAGCAAAGTTTAAAAGGCTTTTAAAACACATATTTAAGACCTTATATAGAGGAAAATGAAAACCTGAAATGTAAAAACTCAAAAGAACATAAAAATATCTGATGTATTAATATTGCTAGAACACAAGAGCATTATAATCACAAAATGATTACATAATATAAATATTTAAAGTTTTGAGTTAAAGATTTTCTACTTGCCTGCATTTCTAATTTAATAAATGTTATCATAATTTTAAAAATGGCTCCCACCATGATAATAAAAACTAACAGGGAGTCTAAAATATCCTCTTTGGGGAGTTTTCTATGTTTTGTAAATCATTTCTGTTTACTTCTATCCCACAAAAACCTAGTTAAACAGAGAGTCAATTTTATGATCACTGCTCACTAATTAAATATACCACAGAGTTGATTTGCTCATTGACTCTTTAAACATTAATTTTGAAATACCATGGAATTCTAACTCTAGGAATTTAGCCACAAACCAATGAAACAATTTATTCAGTCTATAGCAAAAGTTCTTTCTCTCCAAGACAGTGTCATAGTCATGCTATTAGTAAAGACTGTGGTTCTAACAGAGAGGTTATAATTACCTCATTGGGATCAATATTTTTCTATGAATCTATTCTTCACAATATTTTTTCTTAGTCTAGGAGTAAGTTAGAATCAGCAAGTTAAGTGAAAGTTCCAGTAACATTAGGAAAAGAATGATCTTTAATATTCATTTTTATGCCTATGTACGAGCAGAGTACTCAAGAATTATTGATTCTCATAAAAATGTAGCTGCAGGCAAAAACTCTACATTTAATAACAATATAGACACTTTTTTCTCCAAAGTCAAATCCTATCTGGGCTTAGGGTTGGAGTGGCACCAAGCCTCTAGATAATTAAGGCTGCTCTGGCGAAGGGCATAACCAGAGCTTCAAGATGTGGCCAAACTCAAAGAAATGCTGATATGACAACAACCAGTTGCTGTTAAGTCGATACTGATGCATAGCATGCTCATGCTGTCAGAGTCGAACTGTACTCCACACCACTGTCAATGGCTGATTTTTCTAAAAGAGATCACCAGGCCTTTCTTCCAAGATGTTTTTGGGTAAACTCAAACTTCCAACCTTTGCAGTTAGCACCTGGCTTTTATGAATCCTGTGCAAAACCCAGGGACTCTATGACAAATATGGCTGGAGAGAATTGGCTCCAAAAGTCATTCTAATCACCCCCCAAAGGGATTTTTACTGACTTAACACAAAACAAAAAACAAACACTGCCATTGGGTAGACTGCAACTCATAGAGACTCTAAAGGACAGAGCAGACACTGCCACACACATTTTACAGTACTGCACTCTTATAGCAACAGACAGCCACATCTTTCTCCGACGGACAGGCTTGGCAGATTGAAGCTGCCAGCCTTGTGGTTAGCAGTCAAGTGATTTAACTACTGTGTAATCAGGCTCCTTTTAGTTACTGTTGAAAGAGGTGAAATAAAACTAGGCAAAATGAAGCTGTATTTTCACAGGGCGGTGAGAAAAGTCAACCTGTAATTATCTAGTCATTATATAACTAGCTTTTAAGCAATTTATAAAAAAAGTATTCTCATCTTCTGTTTTTTATAACTTAGTAAATAAGCTCATCAGATGCTCAATCAGTTAAATTATGATTGACGAAGCTGAGGGCACCTTTCCAAAACAGTGTTTTCTATCCTGAATGTTTTTGCAGGCTTTTAGCAGGAACTATTCAACTGGCCCTGTGAGGCTATTGTGACATTAACTGGATATTTTTCTCAGAAAAATTCAGATGCAAGAAGGTGAAATGATGTTTCCAGAGCCACAAAAGCCATTGCAAGTACTATAAGCTGAAAGAGAATCAAATGTTTCCTTTTGCCTGGGACTAGCCATCTTTCCTTTGAGCTAGGTCCCTGTGACATTCTGATGCTTCGGTTTCTTACTCCCGTTCACACACACACACACACACACACACACACATACACGATCTCTTCCCCTCCCACCACCCTCCACAGGAGACGGCTCCAGCTAGCGTCTACCCCGGTCCCCACCACCTCTGGAGACAGCTTCAGTTATTTCAGTGGTAGGGTGAATAGTCTTCAGCTCACATCTGAAGGGTCTGTGGGACTGGACAATTGGGTTAATTTACCTGGGGCAGAAAGATCTTCAGTAAGATGAAAGGACAAGGTGGCTGCAACAATGGCTCTCACGTGGTAGTCGCTGTGGGGATGGTACAGGGCCAGGCAGTCTTTTGTCCTGTTGTACGTGGAGTTGCTCTAAGTTGGAACCAGCTTGACAGCACCTAACAGCAATAACTATCTCCAAGTTCCAGCCCAGCCACATGCTTTCACCTGGTTCACTTACTTCCTCCGCTAGAGTTATTCTTTTGTGGCTTTGTGCTGGGGAAGAAAAGGCATAATTGATACATGCTATGTCTGCTAACCAAAAGGTTGGCAGTTTGCTTCTTGAAAAGTATACAGAGCAAACAGCCCTAGGCTGTCCCACAGCGTTGCTATGAGTAAGGATTGCCTCGATGGCAGTGGGTTTGAGTTTTGGGTTGACTATAGAGCTTTGAGCTTCTTTGATAAAGTGATATTTTTCCCTCAGTCTGTTTCTATAGAGCATATTAGTTATTTACTTTGGAAAATAGAAGGAAAAAGTCCATGCATATTTCTGTGAATGAAAATTATGAATTCTGTTACTGATGCAATTACAATGAACATTTCAAATAAAACCTTTTTCAAAATGCTTTTCTTTCTTTTTTTTTTTTTGTTGTTGTGATTGAGTGAAAATATACAATCCAAGTTACATTTGCATGCCTGCCTGTCTGCAGCTCCCTCTGCCCTTCTTGCCTGGTGACAGCACACTCCTCCTTTTCATTCCATGTCATGTCCTCTTAACAATCTCCTGTCTGCTCCTCTCCACCCACTCCACCCCCCTATGGTGAGGAGCCAGCAGGACTACATCCTATAGAAACATAGAACCATAAAGTGCATACACCATACGGACACAAAACGGTCACTTTGTGTCCCCAAGTCCAATCCATTCCTGTCCAAACACTTGGCCTCAGTATGATTTATGATCAGGAGCAGCAGCAGGTCTAGGGGCCATGATCCCAGGGAAAATCCCAGGGAAAATCCCAGGCCTTCGCACCAGCAATTGTGGTCTCAGAATGCCTTTATTTCTGGGCAGACATTTCAGATGTTTCCAAATATGCAGCCAAGTAATGAATTCAACTCTTCTTCTAAATAAAATAAGGCAAAGTTTTTTCAGTAAAGATCTCTTTTTGCTGCTCAGCCCTTAAATCTCACAACACCAAATATAACAGGGCACTATCTTAATATTTGAGGTGATGGTGGCTCAGTGGTTAGGAGCTCAGCTGCTAACCCAAAGTGGGCAGTTCAAATCATTTGCTCCTTGTTAGTCCTATGGGGTATTCCTACCCTGTTCTGTAGGGTTACTGGGACAGAATCATGTCAATGGCAACCACATGGGCTTTTCCTTACTATTCTGATTGATATTTTACCCTTTCAGAAATAAAACTAAAAGTAGTAACTTTTACAAAATCATTTCAAGACTAATGCCTTCAATGACAAAATAGTTCCTTTTTATCACTAGATCATATTTAAATTTTTTTTATTTGAAGTAATGATGGGAGTGTTGTACAGTCAATAACAAAAGCAACCTACAATTAACAATCAATTTTTTTCATTTGCTTAAAAACTCAGCCAAATTTATTGCAGATTTGAAAAAGAAAAAAATAAAAAGGCAAGCTAATTAAAAATGACAAGAATTTTATCATATTGCAATTACAGCAATGACAGTTTTCCTTTAATGTAAAGTGGAAGCAAAAATAAAAATAAAAGTACAACCACTAATTTAAAAAAAAAAAAAAAAAGGATTCATAAATTCCCCAGACCTTACACACCCAGCCTGACTCAGGTACTTTGAAATTGTTTCGAATGGAGACGTCATTCCCATTCAGTATTTTAAAAATGTAAATACTCTTGGGAGAAGTAACACATTGAATTTCAATTTACACAGGAAGTTAAAAAAGACTAATAGTTGATCTTTCCCTGAGAGCAAGTTTTAATAGAGGCAGGATAACAGGATTCTGGAAAGAAAGAAAAGATTAAGGGGTAAAGGACTGAACTTAAATATGAATTTGGTCTCCTTCAGAGAGTTCTTGACAGCCAATTACTGAAATTTCAAATAACTTTCACCACCTAGCACGTTATCTTTAATGCACCTTTCCAGAATAACAATCCTATTCCTTTCCTTATATATATTAAGGTGGTTTTCATTCTTTAAATGTCCAATCTTTTGCTCGTCTAAAAGTAATCTTGCTGATAGACTCTCTACAAAGTGCAGAAAGATATTTTTAAAAATGAGAGCAAACTGCAGGAATGAAAGCAGACGATACTGATTTTATAAATCCCCAACTTCTGCACATCTTTTGATTACCGTCTGGTGGAGAAATGTTGAGTCAGTACTTATTGCGATGTTTTAATTCTTACAAACTTTTAAAAAATATCCAATAAGGGAACTATTGAAAGCATTATTAAATATTGATACTTACCACTCCTAAATGTATCACAGCTGTGTGCTTCAGCCATCTTTTTGAAAGCAGAAAATCAACCTGTACTATAAAAGGGCTTAGGGCATTAATAAAATACCAGCTTTGGTGAGTACCTGAAAATACCGTATTTCAAGCCCGCGAGTTTTGCAAATTGAGTGGTATTGCAGCATTACACCACTGAAGCATACGGCAACTTTGATTTTCCAACAAGTCAATACTCTGTCTGTTAAGAAGTCAGAGCAAATGGGGAGAGCAAAGGGGGAGTACAAATTGCACACACCTTCCATATGAAGTGTAACACGTTCAGTTTTAGTCTTTGAAACTTGTCAACATTTTTTATCAAATAGATTTCAAAACATTATTAAAATATCTTTAATAGACAGTTGAAAACTAACATAATTTGTGTTTAGGATTTAAATAAAAAAATAAGCTGCCATTGATTCTAAGTCATAGAGACCTATAGGACAGAGTAGAACTGCCCTGTGGAGGTGCTGAGGTTGTCACCTTTAGGGAAACAGACTTTCACATCATTGTCCTATGGAGTGGCTGGAGAGTTCAAACTACCAAACTTTCAGTTAGGAACTGAGTGCTTAACCTCTATATCACCAGAGCTCTAATTCTTAGCAGCACAGATTTTTTTTTTTTTAACTGTACCTACTACTATCTGGATCATGACAAATTGTGGGTAATATTACAAAGAGTAGGAATTCAAGAACAGTTAATAGTGCTCATATAGATTCTATACACGTCAAAATGCAGTCATTTGAACACAGCAAGGGGATAGTATAAATTGTAAAATCAAGAAAGATACGTGTCAAGGTTATGCCCTTTTACTATAATTATTTGATATTTATGCTGAGAAAATAATCTGAGAAATGGGACTATGTGACAGAATGTGACATGAGGATTAGTGGGAGATTGATTAACAATCTGCAGTATGCAGATGATACAGCTTTGCTTACTGAAAGTGGAGGGCTTGAAGCACTTGCTGATGAAGATCAAAGACTAGAGCCATTAGCATGGATAACATCTCAACATAAAACAAAAATACCAAGGGGCTAACACGCAATATTATGACAAACAGAAAAAATACTAAAATTGTCAAAGATTTCATTTCACTTGAATCCACAATCAACACTCATCAGCAGCAGTCAGAAAATCAAGAGATGTAAGTTTGCTACAAAAGATCTCTTTCAAGGAACTTAAAAAAAAACAAAGATGCCATTTTGAGGACTACAGTGCACCTGACCCAAGCCATGATATTTTCAATTGCCTCACATGCATGTGAAAGCTAGACAATGACTAAGGAAAGACCAAAGAAGAACTGACGCCTTTAAATGAAGGTGTTGATGAAGAACGTTGAGGGTATCAAGAACTGTCAGAATAATGAACACGTCTGCCTTGGAAGAAACACAGCCAGAGTGCTCCTTGGAAGTGATGGTGGTGAGCCACAGTCACATACTTTGGGCATGTTATCAGAAGGGACTAGTCCCTCTAGAAGGACATTATGGTTGGTTAAATAGAAGGTCATCGTAAAAGAGGAAGATTGCCAAACAGAGAAACTGACACAGTGGCAGCAACATCAGGCTCAAACGTAACAACTGAGTATGGTGCAAGACTGAGCAGTGTTTTGTCCTGTTTACATGGGACTGTTGTGACTCAGAACTAACTGAATGGCATCTGACAAAAACTGCTGAACACCTGACCTGTTGGGTGTGTTCTAATCCTATACTCTAAATAAACTGAACTGCTCTGTCGAGGAACATTAATAGCCTTCTTCCTAACCCTTATTGTCCTTTCTCCCCACTTCATGCAGGGGTTTGGTATTCTTCTTTCCCAGGCTTTATCCTCCTTTATTCCTCTTGCTGCATTTGGTATGAGAGAGCCTCCTCTTCCTAGGGAAGCCCTCTGTATGCAGCATCACGGACAGGCATGACAGTGATTCTCCTCTGACTTTTCCAACAACCGTCACTGCTATAACTTTATTTGGCTTAACTGCAGCTTGGCACAAGGCCGATTCCTTAACTCACTCTTCTTTCTACCTTTTTTGTCCTTCAGAAAATTAATTCATTCTGGCCTGGAGCAAAACAGAGAAGGAGGCCCTTTTTACTTTCGAGCAGCAAAATTCTCTTATTTCAGTAGTTGTTGGTGGGTATAATTGAACTTCTAGTCCTCAAACAGAGTTAAAATTCAAAATGTGGCTCTTCCTAGGACACTCCAGGCACACTCCCATTTTAGGGTATTTGCTTTTCTATTTGCTTATGTCTCCAGGTCATTGTCTTATGTTTCCATTGTTTGCCCAGATCTCCTCTTCTCTGACTGCCATACTTAAAACTGCTGTCATCCCACCCACCACCATCACCTAATACACTTGGTACTCTTTACCCTGCTTTAATTTTAATTTTTCTACAGCAGTTCAAACTTCTAACACATTATAAACTCCTCCCCCAGCACAAAAAATATCAAATGCATTGCCATTTAGTTACCCTATAGAAATGAGCGGTGCTGCCCCTTATGATTTTCAAGGAACAGCTAGTGGAAACTGCTAACCTTTTTGCTAGTAGCTGAGCTCTTAACCACTGTGCCACACTCTAACACATTATATACATTATTAATTATGTTCATTATTTATTGTTGTTTCCCCCTGATGGAACATGCACTCTGTTTTGTTCACTGATGTCCCAATGTCCTAGTAGAGTGACTGGCATGTGCTCAATCAATATTGCTCAAACTGAGTAGAGAAGCATCCCAATATTATCCACTACCTACCTGTGCTTTTTTTTACTGATGGCAACCTAGTCCAGGTTTCCTTTCATGGTAATTAGCTAATTAGCATGCTAATCACACTTCCTTCCTGTGGAACTATAAAGGTGACAGTTCCACAACATGAAGTACTCTACCCTCTTTACTGCTGGCTGGGTTTTTCTTCAAAACTCAATTTTATCTTCTCATTATCCTTCTTACAGACCTACACTATAAGGCCAAGCCTAAGGTCCTTATCCGGGCTCTGGAGGCCCTGCTCTACCTGACTTAGTCTCGCTCACATCCCGCCCTACTCCTTAGTTGACTGTAGCCAAGCTAGTTCTTCTTTTTAAGAAATATTTGTTGATCTCCTAGTCCTGGGTCTGATACTCGATAAAAAACTATTTCCTGTCAGTTTGGGCAGCATGAACTATAGGAATGCAAACTTAAGCAATAGCATTGGCCTTAAAGAAAAAAACTGAGTCTGCAGAAGAAAGGAACTTGGCCGACTTATTGATGTGTATGTGGTTTTCATCACTGAAATACCTCCCAAATTTACCTTTCATATCCTGAGAAAGCAACCATACATATTTGTAAAGTTCCAAGTTCAGCTATGACTGATTTCGTCTTTTAAAACCATAACTCCATTCAATAAACAGAAATAACAAATGTTTTGTCCTGTCACAAATATTCTAATATATCTTTCCTCATTTTCCTTACTTTAAGAAACACTAATATTTAGATGACACATGCCTTTCTACCCCTTGGATTAGTGAGACAGATGGCTGGCACCTTCTCTCTTACTGCCGTCTCTACGCACTTCCAATTCTTGCTTCCCCATTGCTTCCAATCTTAACATGAAGGTTGTAAACATGATGAAGCTTTTGGCTTCTGCTTCACCTCTTTCTTGGCCACCACAGTTGGCAAGGTTCTTATTCTAGAAAGCCTTCACAAATCATCTTCATCATGCCGCTTTCCCATTCATTCGAATCAATACTTTGTTTACTATTTATCTACATCTGGAAATATAGATCTGGAGAAACTGGAACCCTTATCCATAGCTGGTAGGAATGAAAATTGACATGTTACAGCTGCTGTGGTGAACAGCTGAGCAGTTCTTCATAAAAGCTAAACTTAGAATTACCATTTGACACAGAAATGCCAATCCTTCTACCCTTTGATACTGTTTTGTCTTAAACGTCTTGTCACATATGGAGGGTTACAGAACAGCTTTGGTAGTTGAAGATGCTTAGCCATTCACATGACACTGATAATGAGGCAGCTGGGGTGTCACTCCAGTATTTACCAAGTGACTCAACAAGTGGTAGAATCTCAAACACATTTGATTTGAAAGTTATTATTGCCTTAACTATTAAAAAGTCATGAACTCCCACTAGAATGTCTATAATAAAAGCAGGAAGCAAACAAAACTGGCAGGTGTTGGTGAGGATCTGGAGAAACTGGAATTCTCATCCATTGCTGGTAGGAATGTAAAATCAAATGATACAGCCAGTGTGGTAAACAGTTTGGTAGTTCCTCAAAAAGTTAAACACCAAATTAGCATTTGAACCAGAAATCCCAATTCTAGGTAAATACCCCCAAAGAATTTAAAGTGGCGACAAAAACAGAAATTTGTACATCGATGTTCATTACAGCACTTGTCACAAGAGCCACAATCTAAATGTCTATCAACAGATGAGTGGATAAACATATGTGCTACACACATTCAATGAAAGATTATTCAGCCATAAAGAGAAAGGAAGTCTTGCTACAGGTTGCAACAGGGATGACTCTTGAAAACATTTATGCTGAGTGAAATGAGTCAGTTATGAAAGGTCAGATATCGTATGATACCATTTATATGAAATAGGCAAAGGTATAGAGACTAAGGTTTATGACTGATTACCCAGGGTGACACGGACGGGGGAAGAGGAAATCTTTGCTTTTAGAGGACACTGATATTCTGTGACTGATGGTGAAATAATATGGAAATGTATAAAGGTAACAGATACTATGAACATAATCATTACCACTGAACTGTACATTCAAATGTGTTGAATTGTTATGCATATTGTTACTACAATAAAATGATTTTAAAAAGCCAACCTTAAAAATCTAAAAAATAAAAAGAAATCATGACTAGAGCTAGTGATACTAGGTATTACTGATTTACCTCATCTAAAACTGAAATTTTAAAAACTAAGAAAATTTGAATCTCACGTGTGACAGCACCATGACATCTAAGAAATTTTAAAAATTAAAATGACCTAAAATTTCCCCCATCTATGAGGTCTGATAACTAAATTTACGAACTCATCCTAGAACAAGTGCCACATATCTCATTGCTGAATATCACTATGGTCACCTTCAAAGCACTCCCTTTGGGAAGCTATGCACTGACAACAGTGCCTGCCCAGTCCACCCTTCAAAGCAATTTTGGAACTCTTTTTCTGGAATGGCCATCAGAGCAGTCATCATATGAATGGCAAAAAAATGTCTTCCTTTCAGTACTTCCTTTATCTTTGTGTAAAGAAAAAAAGTCCTTGGGGGCCAGATCAGGTGAGTAGGGAAGGTATTCCGATATAGTTGTTCATTGGCTAAAAACTCCCTCATAGACAACTACACAATTAAGTTTGCAAACTTACCACCACACCACCGTGTGCAATGGCCATTCCACAAAGAGTTCCAAAACTGCTTTGAAGGACGGACTAGGCACTCACATTGGTATATAGCTTCCCAAGGGCAGTACTTCAAAGATTACTGTAGTGATACTCAGTAATGAAATATATAGGACTTACAACAATTAAGTTCACAGACTTAATTGTCAGAGCTTGTACATAAATGAATTTTAATATAGTAATAATCATATTAAGCTTCCTTGTTTTTTTTTTTTTTTACATAACATTATGTTAGATACTTCCTACAAGTCATCATTCTTTAAGGCAATGAAAATAACACATGATTGGGTTGGGAGAAGTTTTGTACATTTTGGATATTTATAATTTTCCCTGTAATGGTAAATTTCATAGCAGATGTCTTTTAAATAATTCATTGAATATAAATGTAATTGTATTACATTTTATTCTATTTAGAAAATATGCATCTCGTTCTTTTTTTAAAACTTTCTAATCTTGGCCACAAGTTTTATACCGTTCTCACCATTCAGGCTCATAGACAATTTTCCTTCAACCACACCATCATAAAGGGCCATGAGAGTTACTCAATCTTGTTGGTCTGTTCTCTAGATTCCTATATTAAGGGCTCATTTCCCTATTATCCTGGTCTCAGATGTACTTCCTAACAACAGCCATATTTCAGGAAGGAAAACTGTAAAATGGTATAGATCAATGCTTCTTACAGCTTGGCCCACAGATCACCTGTAATAGAATTACCTGGGAGGCTTGCTAAAAGGGAAGAGTCATGAGTTCTGCAAACTAGCCAGAAATTTCCTTAGGGGGCCCAGGAAGGTGAACGTCAAACAAGCACCAAATGTAATTCTCATGCACACTAAAGTGTGAACAACCAATTTTCCATATACTATCATACCAGTCTTAGAATTTGCAACCCAGATTTAAGGTACTTCCAAGCACAGCACACCTCTCCTCATTCTATTTCTCCATAAAATTTGTATTCATATTAATCTATGATCATTAATACAACACAACTTCTTTTTCCTTTTACCACAATTACATCTTTACTAGGTGTATTGTTTTTTACAAAGGAGAGCACATGTTTGCTTTTGCATTTCTAATACCGATGAGACTCTATTTTGCAACTAGAAACTGCTTAAGTATGTTTAATTTTTTAACAAGATAGTCTGCTAAAAAGGTGAGTCTTGAACGCAACACAAAGTTGTTTACATGGTTGAAAGTAGTTTTTCTTAAATTATCATGCTTGCCTGGTAGCTTCATGACTTTGTAATAGATTTTTGTATCATTTGACACAGAGAACTGTCCACACGTTAACACAGTCAGTGTTTACTGAGATTCTATGATGTGTCACATTTTTCTGAAGAGAGACATATGAAAAGAGTGGTCCTTACCTTGGAGGAAGTGCCCTCATCACAAATATTTACAAAGTAACACAATTAAATCTTAAGCAGAAGCAGGCATACAATATGTAGAAACAGTACTATATCTTGAAAGGACCATTTAGTTCTATTCAAAGCTATATCTGCATGGCTGAATTTAACTGACTACAAAAATTAGAATGCTTAATTTGATGTGGCTTATATATAATCCCACTGTTTGTGCCAGAAAGCTAGCTTTAAATAACATTAAACACAGCCTGTTTTAACATCACTATATACAGAATATGCATTTTTAGAAACAAACAAAAATATTTTTATTTACTCTGCATATTTTCATTTGAATGGCTTATTATTAGAAGAATCTTTGGCTATCATGACGTCTTTCTACAATAAAGAATAATAGTCATGCCTATACACACGTACATGCAGACACATACATAGAAACTTATCTAACAAAGCTGAGTTACCACGGTGCGTGTTGCCAGGGAGAAGTTTAGACCCTTAATCGATGTCATTACCAAATATATACTGAAGATGGTTCTAGTGGCTAAGAATCCAGAGTCTTCTGGGCAATATTTTTGGCTAATTATACTGACACACAGGTTGCAAAACCAAATCCAAAGAAAACAACAAAATCAACAAGATAAGACAACATCTAGAAGTACGGCCAAGGAATATTTTATGCCTAGCATATTCAGCGATACCACTGAGCAGCCCTGTTGATACCTCTTCTCCCTGAGATAGCACCTTTGGTGGTAACCTGTGATGATACTGGAACGAGGCACAGAGGAAATACCAGAGAATATCAAGCCCCATTAGCTTGCAACCTGCCACTCTCCAATAGTCAACCTGAATTTGCATAAAGCCCTAAATTCTGTTGAACCTTTAGTCATTTTTTGAATGTCTACTAAGATGACTGAATCAAGACTACTGGATTAGACGAAATGTTGAACTGGGACCTAAAACTGTGTAACTACTTCAGACTGTGAGGAACCCACACAGTCACATGTTGTCTTAGGTACACTGCCTCGCCCCTAGAGCAACAAAGGGTTCTAACAGAATCATGATATTCCCATGGAGCCTCTAGGGGAGTGCCATATTTGTCTCTGTGATGAAGGAGAGCAAGGAGAAAAATATAAGCTCAAGTTTCTCGACTAAGATCACAGGCACTGATCAGTCTTTAGGTAAAATGAACTTCATGTGAATGTAGGACCCAAAGTATCATTTTTCTTTTCTCTATGAAAAACTCCTTTAAAACACAGACTCCAATCATACATGTGTACATGTATATAAAAAAGCAGAGGAGACTTCAGTGTCCAAAGGAAACTCTCCATTGCTCCTCAACAAGGAATGGCTTACTGATATACGAAGGCTGGATCTGTCTGGCTCTAGAACTGATCAGCAGAGTCATGGCAACCTCTTCAGTGTGTAACAGGAATATTATTAGTTTTTACACACTCAGTGACATGAAAAGGGCTGGAAAGCCCCTCATACAAGATCTCTGCTATGGTTGTTTCTATTCTAAAATGGCCAGACTGGCATTTTCTAATTCCTACTTTTTCCACCTACTACGTTACTTCAAACACAAGGATTATTTTTGTCACAGAATTATTTCAGAATATATTTCACAAGAAAGAGGCAGAGCATGAAATACTACAAAATTGTAAACGAATACAGAAGTCGCATCATATTTCTAATAATATTGTCTCTTTTTATAGCAGAGATTCAATAATTTTCACAGGTGACAAAACCAAAACCAAAAACTAGCCCTTACCCTGTTACGGAGACTTCAGTACTCCTCTCGGGGTGAAGCATCCATGTCTTCACACAGTTCTTCCACTCCTGGACTGAGGAGTTCCTGAAGTGCCTCTAATGTGTCTGAAGAGAAAGAAAAATATACAAGTAATCTTCTTGGAGCAATTTTCTGCTAACATTCAGGGTCTCTTTCAAGTTGATCAGATTCTTTCTTTGTCATTTCATAAAGCTGCCATACATCTTGTATCCAGTTCTCTTATGCAAAATAATTAGGATCTAGAAAACACTTGATCTGAAGAAAATTTTCTTATTTTACATAATTTATAATCTTCCCCTTATCCATCTTTAAAAGAATGATGCACTTATCCATTATAGAATCATACTATATTCTGCAGTTATTTACTTACCTTCCCTAGACCACAATTTTATTCTTTGGTCTTGTTAGTAATGGCAAGAGCTTCTTTAAGAAACATAAAAAATTGTTAGGCTTATATCAAGGCTGTTTTATTCCTTCACTTTGCTGTGAGATAAAGTAGCACATTTTGGTCCCTAATCTCCTGCGCCTAATTTTTTTTCTGACCTAAAAAGTCCCTACCACAGCCCTAAGTACCCCATCAAGTCTATAATAATGCTGACCTGAGCAATGAAAACGTATGCCTTGCCAGCATGTTCTAGAAGATAGCCTTCCATCAACACAAAGTTTCAGGCATTCTTTTTGGGAACTAGCAAAGAAAATAAGCTGGCCTTGGCAGTCAATCGCAGACTGCTCTAATTCGATGAATCCATTTTCCACAGGCTTTACTTGGCAAGCGTCTTTCCACCGCCTGCAACCTCACTAAGTTTGTTTTTTTGCAAATCTGTTTTGCAATCATATCTAACACCACTCTCTACATCCCAAAGAGGTATATGTTACTGAAAACACATTTCAACGAAAGCTTTCAGTGGAAATATCTAAATCTGGAGATCTTTCTTAACCTTCAACTTATTACATAAATTCGTTAGCCATAGAACTGTTTTTCAGGATAAACTAAGCCAATGATGTAGAGGTGAATAAAGCTTAGCAGTATCAGAAGTATCAGGAAGCCCAAGCTGTGTTTCCAGGTTTAAAATCTGCCACTTTTAATCTTCCTAGTTTGTCAAATGATCTGCCTCTCAAGGCTCACACTGCAATGATACAAGCTTGATGATACTTCTGAATTCTTATAAGAATCTTATGCTATATCTTTGGATTTGTTAAGAGTAAATGATTGGTGACTAGGGACCGTGAAGCTCTTAAATCCTCTGAGGAACCAATAGTTTTCTAATGAAATGGCCTTTCATTATTAATCTTATATGATCTTTTAATGTTAACTCCCATGAAATTTAATTAAATATCTATGAGAACAAACCTTATTAGTAACAGGAAATTTTTGTGTGAGAAGCACACAGAACTTTTGGAATTACATAGTCCTGTCTCTAGCTTCTGGACTAATAAAAGAACAATAAAGTGTGTGACAGAAGCCAAACATTAAAAAGTACATACTGTGTGTATGCATTCATATGAAGTTCTAGAATAATGAAAAATAAGCTATAGTGATAATCAGAACAGTGCTTATGAAAAATTAACTCGAAAGTAGCAAAAGAGAACTTCCTAGAATAATTAGACAGATGGTATATCTTGACTAGGATGGTGGTTACGTGTGTATACACATTTTACAAAACTAATGTAACTGTGCCTTTAAAATCTGCAAGTCATTGTAATTAAATTACACCTCAATGAATAAGAATCAAACAATGAGATTCAAACAGACCTCTTAATTTTTTTAAATCATTTTTGAATCAGGAAGTCTTTTAAAAGGACTTATTCCTTCCTGCTCTTTCACATTAAAACTCTGAGAATGAATTTGTCATTCATTATTTCATTTTCACCCACTTAGCAAAGATTTATTAAGCAGAGATATATCCAGAATTAGCAGAATGGCACTGATCTAGTTGCTAGACAAGACAGTGATCAGTGAAAGAGACATGTCCTCTGCTCTTACAGATTGTATAGTCTGAAACAGTTTAAATCAGGGTGAGGGGTGTGGTTACAGCATCAAGAGTATACTCAAGTTTAAACCTAGGTTTGCCGCAGAACTGAAGGAACTACTTTATGCTCATCTGAGATGAACGTATTGGTACTCACTGAGTCATTAAAAGATGAAAGAATGGTTAGACCAAAGAGAAGCAAATGATTTTCTATTAAACCAAGTCTTTTTTATTTTCTAAATCTCCTAAATCAAAACATCAACCTATTTTTAAGCCACATTTCGTCTAGTTACTGGAATCCTTTTAGGCAAGATGAAGGCGAGTTTCTATACCTGAAGCAATCTTGTATGTACAGCTGTTCATGAAGAAAACATGGTGATAAATGACTGTCTGTTCTATGAGCAAATCCCAGCCGAGAAAGACAGGTGCATCTGTTTCTGGTGACTGTGCTACCAATGAGGGATTTGCAGGCTCCCCCATCAACACGCATTGTGCATAGTCACTACACATCCAACCTTGTGACAGGTGCAGTATTGGATTTACAAAGGACAACAACAAGTGAGTGTGCCAATATGAAATGTTTTCAGGTAAATACAGTCTCCCCTCTGCCCTTCCCTACACTTTTAAGCAAAACCTTTCTGCAGTAATCCAATTTTTAAAGAGCATGAAAATTTTCCATAACTGGGAATCAAAAAATCTTGTTCCATTCTGATATTCTAATCTACTTGCCAAAAAATGTTTCCAAAAAAGGAAGGAATCATTTACAAGATAAAACACAAATGAAATACAGAAACCATATAATTAATTCGTGAATTTCCAAATTGTCTGAGGAGGTTACCATATTGCCTATTTTGTGAAACTCAAGAAGAAAATCAACATAATTTTTTAAAGAAAACAGTGGGTTTTAAAGAAAACATGCTAGAAACAGTGGGTCACTCAAAAATTTGTTTTGAAATAAGAAGCTTAATTAAACCAAGACCACACTACATGATGAATGCATGTGTTTTAAATCAACCAAACAGACACAATATTATCTTGCTTTCCCAGTATAACTACATATTTAGGGATTAGACTGCATTGTATTGGCACAAAGTAGATACATTCTAAAATAATATTTTAAACTGCTATCTTAAATACAAGAACTGTTCTCTTTATCCTCAGAAAGTACTGTAAGATTACAATTTGAACTGTAGAATGGCAATTTAATTACTTTTCTCATCTGGTCAATGATAAATTCCAAATGAATCTTGTTGTTAATAGAATTTTGGTTCCTTTTTTGTGTAGTTTTAATACACTTAAGAACGTATCCAGTGACCAAAGAGCACATTTTAAAATTTAAATGTTTAGTTTTTATTCTACAGTCAAATAATTAATGATTAGAATAGTTAACACAACGGAACATTTTCTTAACATTTTAGTATAATGTTACCTTCCCATTTCTCTGACTTTTACTCTAGCAATCAATTTTAGCTATTGTTTTCTTTCTTTTTCTCTTGCTCATGTAAGTATTGGCTCTCTGCATTTCCAATTTCTTGGTGATTCTTTGCTAGTTACATTTTCCCAAATTTGGCATTTTTAAGAAACGTTTAAAGAAAAAATTTAAGTTTGAATTTGTGAGCTCTAAAGCAACCTTATAAATACGGACGCTTAATACCTTGTCAATCTCAAGGCACTCAATAGAAAAATTGTGTAGCAAAATTCTAAATGATTGTCACAGCTTTCTTTCTGCACTCATTCTAACAGATTTGACATCATGACATTCAACATGCAGAATTCTATGCAAAGACAAAACAAGTCTTTCCCATGTATCCTTAGAGCAAATCGTAAGCATCTCTAGGCTTGAAGAACCTATTAAATACTGAAATCTACTCAACATGACCGAACTATTTTGAAAGGTTAAATAAAAACTTTAAAACTAATGCCTGAAGACTGAATTTTTCCATATTTCTAAATTTCAGGCATAAGTTTTATTCATCTGCTTGGTTTAAGTAAACACAAAAGTATACATTTAGTTTCTATTTTATGTCAGTCATTGTGTAATTCACTAGGGACACTTGTTTTTAGGGACACATGAATAAAACATGAGCTTTCTTTTAAATTCAGTCATATCTTAGTTAATGAAGGTTAAGAAGACATAAACACATAAAAAGATAGTGAAGGGAAGGTCAACAAGCCATATAGGGGAAGTCAGTAAAACTAGAGCAAGGTAAAAATGAAGAAATTTACACTTTGAAGGGCCAAATAATTGGGGATGAAGCCTGGGGAACATACTCCCAAGGGACATCTAAGTCAATTGGAATAGGCAATATAAAGAAATGTTCTACACTGGTAGGAAGCATCCAGGGTCTTAAAAGCTTGTGAACAGTCATCTAACATACATCCACTGGTCCTATCCCACCCAGAGCAACAGAGACTGAAGAAAAGCAAAGATACAAGGAAAACCCAAAGGGCTGTAGAGAACTACACGAACCAAAGATTTGACTAGCCTCAGACCAAGAGAACAAGATGGTGCCTGGCAATCACTAATGACCATCCTGACAGGGAACAAAATGAAGAGTCCTGCACAGAGCAGGATAAAAATGCATAAGAGAACTCACATCCATAGGTGGGGGTAGGATGGTGGACTAGACACATGTCTCCTAGAAAGAGAACTAAGGCCCGGACTGATAACTAAACGGAGCAGTGGACATGAGGAGCCCTAGGACCTGGCACAGTATTATCAGGTTTGACTAAATACTGGTAAAGGACTAAACTAGCCCTCTCAAAGGTGAGCCAATGGCTGCTGACCCCAACTCCTGCTGACTTACTGTATCAGAGAACTGCTGGTACTGACACCTTCTTTGTTATCCGGGAGGTGGGAACTGGGCACCAGCTGACAAATGCACCAAACGGAGGTGCTTAAGTAAATAGCGTATACACAGCATGCCAGAGAGACAGTACATGGGGAGCCACATACTGAGCACCCAGCTGCTGACTGAGGGTACCACCGCCCCTCCACCCTCTCTTTTCTGAGCTGTGGTAAAGAATGCTGTTTCACAGCAGGAAGGGCAGCTCGGCCAGGACACCATCTTGGCCAGCTGGAAGGTGTAGTCACCCAGCTAAGGGTCTTAGCTGTGGCTGATTCTCAGGTGGAGCAGTAGCCCAACCGGCAAATGCTTCTGCAGCAGAAAAGCTGCATTTGAGACAATTTGTGCCAGGTTCACAGGTAGGGCCTGCCGGGGGATAGCTGGAAGGTCTTAACTTCTCCCTACTTTGCACCATGTGATAACATGTGAGGATAGCCTATGCGGTACTTTCATTATCAGCTGGAAAGTGGGACCTACAACATCTGAGGGCCTGACCGTTTGGGGCAGCAGTTAGAGAGCTCCCCACTTAGAAGTAAAGTACCCTTTTAAATAAGACCTGGAGATCTGACTGTTGAGAGACCTAGCAGTTTCTCCTACATCATTCAGTGACCCACAACATAGGGTCACTTGACAACCCTCAGTGACTCTGTAAGTAGGGAACCATTCTTTGCCAGTCAAGAGGCAGAGGCTGCCGCCCCAGAGAGTCCACCTAGGACCAGTTACTAGAGTACGCAGAGATGGCTAGTGACCTACTCTCCTCTTAGAACCGTGCTTCAGCTCCTACTGAGGTAACATCAGAGAAATCAAACAGCTTCTAGATGGTGTACAGACAACAGACCATACCTAACCATCTAAAGAAGCAGTCTGCCATGCCTCCAAAAAACTCTCAAAATAAAGCGGCCAAAAACTTCTCAGATGAAGAATGCTTTCAAAAATATAAGAGGTCAAGTACAAAAAGAATTATACAGAGAGCACTTCTAGACATTAAACACAATGCAGAAGAACAAAATGACAAATTAAGTGAGCTATTTAAACTGATGGAACATTGATGATATGAAATCCAGCAGATCAATAACAAAATGACAGAATTACACAATTTAATCCAAAGTCAAAAGACCAGAATTGAGGAGCTAGAACTCAGACTTAGTGACCTTGGGGATAGAGCAACTGACACCAGCATTTATGAGGAGAAATCAGAGAAAAGAAATAAAAAATGAAGAAGCATTAAGAAACATGTGGGACACTATTAAAAGAAGTAATCTATGAATAATTGGAGTTTCTGAATAAGGAGGCACAGATGAAAATACAGAGAAAATTGCTGTGGAGTTGCTGACAGAAATCTTCCCTGAAATTATGGAAGAACATAGATATCCAAGATGTGTTTTGAACACCACAAAAACTAGACCCTAAAAGCAAGACATCAAGATACATTA
Source organism: Heterohyrax brucei (assembly GCA_028571685.1). NCBI lineage: Eukaryota > Metazoa > Chordata > Mammalia > Hyracoidea > Procaviidae > Heterohyrax > Heterohyrax brucei. The sequence continues at coordinate 74,082,087 of CM053146.1, read as the reverse complement.
CAATCAAGCTTAATAAAATGAAACATAAACAGATTCTCTAAAAGGCAACGAGGCTCAAAACAAGGCTAGCGTTCAGAGGGAAACCCTGTAGGCTTTTGTCTGGCTTCTCTGCAGAAACGACACTGGCAAGAAAGCAGTGGGATGACACATTCAAAATCCTCAAGGAAAAAAATCAGCAACCAATAATTATATATCTTGCGAAACTGTCTCTCAAATATAACAGTGAAATTATGAAATCTGCACATAAACAGAAGCTTAGAGACTTTGTAAAAACCAAACCAAAGCTACAAGGAATACTGAAAGAAGCTCTTTGCTTACAAAAACAAAAAACATTAAGTGTATACTTAAGTAGGCAATGTATGACACAGATCCAGAATCCTACTCACTTAAGAAAGTCAGAAAGCTCAGTCAAAACTACATTATTAAAAGAAGACAACCAGTGATCATAACATGAAAACTATGACATCACCACATTAAAGAGAGGGATACATGACAGTATGTATAACCCTTTCAGGTGGAGAGGAAATTAAAAAGATATGCAGAAGTTAAAGTCTGGTTTAAACTTAGAACAGTAAAGAGGATCTCAGGGTAGCTGTAAAGCAAAACATAAATGTGACATATCAAAACAAGAAGCATAAGACAGAAGTTCAATAAACACAAAACCAACACAGAAACAGATGATAAGCTAACTGATAAAGAAGAATGACCAAGAACAGAATATTAAGAAAAACATAGAAAACACCAGCAACATGAAAACAAATGCATCACAATGACAGCACTAAACACATATCTATCAATAATCACACTGAATGTAAATGGACTGAATGCTCCAATACATGGAGCATGACTCATCTTTATGCTGCTTACAGGAAACACAACTAAGACTCAAAGATATGAACAAACTGGAAAGCAAAGGATGGAAAAATATATACCAAGCCAACAACATACAAAGAACAATAGGAGTGGCAATACTACTCTCAGATAAAACAGACTTTAATGTAAGATCCACCATCATGGACAAGGATGGTCACTATTTATTGCTGAAAGTTTCAATACACAAGCAGGATGTAACATTAAACATTTATTTACCCCATACCACACCATATAAATACACTGAACAAACACTGACAACATTGCAAAGTGAGACAGATCACTCTACAATAGTAGTTGGAAGACTTCAACACTTCACTTTCAGTAACTGGCAGGTCATCCAGAAAAAAGCTCACTAAAGATACAGACCTTACAGCAACAATCAACCAACTAGACCTATCAACACATACAAAACTTCTCACCCATCAACAGATAAGTACACCTTCTTCTCCAACACACATGGTACATTTTCCAGAATAGACTATGTGTTAGGACATAAAGGAAGTCTCAACAAAATCCAAACCACTGAATTACTGCAAAGCATTTTCTCAGACCATAAAGTCTGAAATCAATAGCAGAAAAAACACAGGTAGAAATTAAAACTCATGGAAACTGAAAAAACATCTTGCTTAAAAAGCCATGGGTTTTAGAGGAAATCAAAGACTAAATAAAGAAATTTATGGAATCAAGTGAGAATGAGAACACATCTTACAAGAACCTGAAGAATACAGCAAAAGTAGTGCTCAGCAGTCATTTAATCTCTGTGAATGCACACATCTGGAATGAAGGGGCCCAAACTAAAGAATTAACCTTATAATTTACACAAATAGAAAGAGAGAAACAAGGGAACCCCTCCGTCACCAGAAGAAAATAGGTAATAAAGATTACAGCAGAACTAAACGAATGAGAGAACAGAAGAACAATTGCAAAAATTAACAAAACCAATAGCTGGTTCTTTGAAAAGATCAACGAAATTGATAAACCATTGACTAAACTTACAGAAGAGAAACAGGAGAGGAAACAAATAACCAGAATAAGAAATGAAATGGGAGATGTTATAAGAGACCCAACTGACATCAAAAGTATCATAACAGAATACTATGAAAGACTGTACTCCAACAGATTTGAAAACCTAGAGGAAATGGACAATTTTCTAGCTTCATATCACCTACCAAAATTATCACAAAGAGAAGTAGAACAACTTAACAAACTTGTCATAAAGGAAGACATTGCAAAGGAATCAAAAACTACTAACCAAAAAAAAGTCCTGGCCCAGATGGCTTCACCACAGAATTCTACCAAACTTTTAGAGAAGAGTTAACTCTAATACTACTGGGGTTATTTCACACCATAGAAAGCAATAGAATAGTCCCAAATTCATTCTATTAAGCCAGTATAACCCTGATACCAAAGCCAGGAAATGATCCTACAGAAAAAGAAAATTACAGACCAATATCATTCATAACCTAGATGCAAAAACCTTCAACAAAATCCTTGCCAACAGAGTTCAATAACATATCATAAAAAGAATTCACCATGACCAAGTGGTATGCATACCAGGGACTCAAGTCTGGTTCAATATCAGAAACACAATTAATGTGATTAACCACACAAATGGCACAAAAGATAAGAATCACCCAATTTTGTCAGCTGATAGAGAAAAGGCACTTGACAAAGTTCAACACCGATTCATGCTAAAACCTCTCAGCAAAATAGGGATAGAAGAGAAATTCTTCAGTGCCATACGGGGCATCTATGCAAAGCCAACTGCCTACCTCATCCTAAATGGTGAGAGACTGAAAGCATTCCCCTTGAGAACAGGAACTAGCAAGGATGCCCACTCTCACCACTTCTATTCCACACTGTACTACAGGTTCTAGCCAGAGCAATGAGACAAGACAAAGAAATAAAAGGCATCCATATCAGCAATGAAGAAGTAAAAATTTTCCTATGTGCAGATAATATGATTGTATATACAGAGAATCCTAAAGAAACCATAGATAAAATACCTAGGAATAAATCTAACTAGGGAAATAAGAGACCTATACAGAGAGCACTACAGGACCTTACTGCAAAAATCATACACCTACTTTGGAAATTGATGTTGGAGTTTTCTTAAAAAGCCAGAAATATCACATGATCCAGCAATCCCACTTTTTGGAATATACCCTAGAGAAATAAGGGCTGTTACACAAAGAGATATATGCACATCAATATTTATTGCAGCACTGTCGACGCAAAAAGTACGGAATAAACCTAGGTGACAATCAACAGAGGAATAGATAAACCAGGTGTATTCACACAATGGAATATTATGAAAGGATAAAGCACAATGACGATCTTGGGAAACATTTCATAAAATAGAGGCTGGCTGGAAGACACTGTGCTGAGTGAAATTTGTCAGCTGCAAAAGGACAAATACTGTATGAGACTACTATTATTATAAGGACTCAAAAAAGGTTTAAGCACAGAAGAAAATAATCTTTGATGGTTACAGAGTGGAGGAGGGAATGGGATATTCAAAGACTAGATACAGGAATTTTGCTAGGTGAAGGGTATGATACCACACAGTAGAAGATAGGTTAGTACAACTGGACTACATCAAAAGATAAAAGATATTCTAAATAAAATAGGACATTCTGAAGGATAGAATAGCAGGTACAAGGGTCTGGTACCATGATTTCAGGGGACATCTGGACTAAATGCATAACTAAATTGCTTTTAAGAAAATGTACTATATTATACTACTTTGTTGAGTGGCATCTGGGGTCTTAAAAATCTAACAAGCTGCCATCTAAGTAACATCAATTGCTCCCAATCCACCTAGCACAGAGGAGAATGCACAACATCAAAGCCATGAGGAAAATATGAGTCCAGCAGAGGGAAGGTGCCAAATGATCCACAGACAGCATCAGCATGACACCAGAAGAGTTCGATTGTATCAGGCCACCATCAATGACTGCCCTGATATGGAACACAACGTAAATTTCCTCATGTAGTGGGAGAAAAATGGGTGTGCAGAACTAGAACTCTAGTAAAGGACTATACCTGATATTCCGTCAGACTGCAGGTCCCCAGACTCTCTGTTAGCCCAGCTGAAACCAGTACTGATACCAACATTTCAGGGAAAGATTGTAGTGGAATACATGAGACAGAACGATGCTGGGGAAGAATGTACTTCTTGACTTAAATATATACATGAGCCTGTCTGAACAGCTTCTGTCGAGAGGTTCATTGAGAGAGTGAACGGGACAGGAGTTGGTCGAATGGATATGGGAAGTACAGGGTAGAAGGTAGGGGTGTGCTATTAAGGGTGCAGGGATGGCAGGAGCAGGAAGAGCAATTTAGAGTTGCATAGTGGTGTGTGGGGAGTTACATACAGGAAACTGATTTGGATTGTAAACTTTCACTTAAAGCCCAATACAGTATTAAAAATAAAAAAAGAAGGGAGAATGTTGACATGTCATGGGATTGTTAGCCAATATAAAACAACATGTATTGATGATACTGTTGTTTAGTACCATCAAGTCAGTTCTGACTCACAGCGACCTGTCCTGTTCCATTCTCAGTCTTCTTATGCTTGAGCCCATTGTTGCAGCCAGTGTATCAATCCATCTAATGTGACAGTCTGCCTCTTTTTTGCTGACCCTCTAAGCATAACATACTTCTCCAGTGACTGACTCCTCCTGAAACATGTTCCAAGTATGTGAGACATATCAATTCTATTCCAGAGATGGTCTCTATACTCAGGTGAGATGTACTTGTGGTTTTAAATTTGCTGTCATTGGACTTGTTCTAATTTTCTTCAGTTTCAACTTAAACTTGCACATGAGCAATAGTTGTTCTGGTCCCCATTCAGACTCTGGCATTATTTTGACTGATGCTACTGAGCTTTTCCATTGTCTCTTCTTACAGATGTAGCTGATGTCATTCCTGTGTATTCTATCTGGAAAGGTCCAAGAACATAGGTGCAATTTATGTTGATGAAAAAAGGTATTTGTAATGAAGAAGTCATTGGCCTTGCAAAATTTTATTATGCATTCTCCAGCATCCTTTTTACCACCAAGGTCATACTTTATAGTTACCAATTCTTCTTGGTTACCAACTTTCACTCTTACCTCCAGTAATTATCAATGCACTCTGATTGCATGTTTGATCAATTTCCGACTGTACAAGCTAGTAAAAATATTTTCAATTCTTTCATCTTCGGCGTTAACAGTTGGTGGTTAAATTTGAAAAAAATAATTGTAGTAACTGCTCTTCCTTGTAGGCATACAGATATTTTCCTATCACTGAAAGCACTGACTTTAGGACAGACCTTTAAATGTACTGTTTGACAATGACTTCACTGCCATTCTTCTTCAAGATTTTTTTTTTTTTTTTTTTTGTAGCATAGCAGACCAATTGTCTGATTCAGAATTTCCACTACTGGTTTATTTCAGTTCATCAGTGACTAGGATATCAATCTTTATGCATTCCATTTCATTTTAGATGACTTCCAATTTTCTTAGGTACATACTTTATACAGATATTCACATTCCAATTATTAGTGGGTGTTTGCAGCTGTTTCTTCTTATTGTGAGTGGTGCTACATCAACAAATTATGGTCCTCAAAGCTTGAATTTATTCATGTCATTAAGATCCACTCACTTTGAGGAGGCAGCTCTTCCTCAGTTATCTTCTGAGGACCTATCAAGCTGAGGGACTCTTCTTCTGAAACAAATCAAACAATGTTACATTGGTGTTTATCCAGTGGGGGGAAAACATCTTATGAAATAAGGTTTTCACTGGATAAATATTTTTAGAGGTAGACTTCTAGGTCTTTCTTCCTAGTCTGGTTTAGTCTGGAAGCTTAGTTGAAACCTGTCCACCATAGATGATCTTGCTGGTATTTGAATACTAGTTTTCAGCATCACAGCAACAAACAACCTCTCACAACATGACAAACTGACAGACACTGTTTAGTAAGAAGCTAGTTTGTTCTGTAAACTCTCATTTAAAGTGCAGTTAAAAAAAATAGATGTTCAAGTTGTCTTATAAGAATAAAAAATACACATAAATGTATGTATACATGCTACTATGACATTTAATGAACTTAGTATAGTAACTAGCACATAGCAATTATCTAGTAATAATAAACCCACATATTGCAATTGAGCTTTGTCTTATTATTATAAATATCCAATATCCTCCACCACTGAGAAACACTTTCATGTATAAAAGGGCTGGAATTAGTTATAACAGTTCTTCCCTTAAAAGAAGTCACATAGCTCATTCAAACAGTTGTGTTGGTGCTTACATTTCAAGAGAGAGACACACATTCTTCTAATATATACAAATTCTTTCTGGTAGAGGGATATTTGATTTCTCTCCTTACCCCATCCCTTAACAGATAAAGCCAGTTTTCCACTATTTGTGATTTTACATTAGTATGCCTGATATAATAATAAACTTGAGATACTTTAAAGGCTCTGATTAGCCAGCTGTTAATTTTATACTGCTGCTCTCATTAATTATCGAGTTAAATAAAGTCTGATATATTTGTATACTGGAAACTGGGGTGGCATACTGGTTAAGACCTATGGCTGCAGTCTAAAAGGTCGGCAGTTCAAATCCACCAGGAACTCCATGGACACCCTGTGGGGCAACACTACTCTGACTTACAGAGTTGCTATGAGTCAGAATGAACTCAATGGCAATGGGTTTGGTTTTTCTTTCAGTTTATATCTATACATCAGTCTTGAGTTTACTCTTTTGGGAAATTACTCAATAAAATATTGTTTTAATATTTGTGTTATGATTTCCCATAATAATTCACAACTAATGTAAGTGATTTCTGGGTCTTCTAGATAACCATTTAACCAAGTACAGTCAGATGAACTCAGAGCTCCTGTTTGTTTAGACAACCATTTTGGCACCAAGAAGTACCACTAGGAAAAAAACAGAGACAGAAACAGGCCAGTAATGACCTGGGATGAAGAGAGGCTCCACATATAAAATCTAAGGAGAACTGTAATCATACAGCACACTGTGTATTGCCACAGAGACCACAAAGATCACTGCCTAGCAGCCAGTAACGTAGTCCCATATGGAACAGATATTTTATTTCAACAAGTAGCTGCTTCTACATTTAAAAAAAGAAAGTGAAATTGTAGATACATCTGTATTTTATTTGCAATTATATTTTGTAAGAAGCATAACTATAAGTCATTCATGCCTGCTTTTATGTTTGCACATTTTAAGTAACACTGCAATAAAAATGATTTAACATACGGTTCAAAAAGATTTTTGTCTTAATTTTTTCCCTAAAAAGAGTCTACGATATTATAAACTTTACTTGGTAAAACAGAGGGTGAGCAAAACAGAGGAAGACCTTCAGCGAGACGGACTTACAAACACAGCGGCTGCAACGACGGGCTTAAGCATAAAAACCCCCGCGAGCGTGGCGCAGGACGGGGCAGTGTTTGTGTGTAAGGGTCGCTATGAGTCGGAAGGGACTCAGTGGCACCTAACAACAATAGTATACTATTGTACAGTTTGAGAAACACTGACTTAGAGGATGGTGCATTTAAAATTTCTTATTTGTAAAACATTTAGCGTCTAAGAGGCAAAACTTTAGTGCCTTGAATGATTTACTTCAGTTTCATAATAATCTTTAACTTCATATTTACTTTCCATCAGACCATCTGTTATTGAAAAAAAAAATACCCACTGCCCTGAGTCGATTCCAGCTCAGCAATACCATAGGACAGACTAGAACTGCCACCCCACAGGGTTTACAAGGAGTAGCTGAAGGATTTGAAGAGCTGCCCTGTAGGTTAGCAGCCAAGCTGTGAAGCACTACTTCACTAAGGCTCTGTACGAATAAAAAAGGCTCAAAATACATGTCATTGTTGCAGAAATTAAGATCTAATCGAGCTTTAAAGGCTCCTCTATGCAGTTGCAAAATATCATTCATCTCTTCAGATTTTGATATATTATTAATTAGAGTTTAGTAATGTTAGCATGGAAACCCTGGTGTTGTAGTGGTTAAGTGCTATGTCTGCTAACTAGAAGGTCAGCAGTTCAAATCTGCCAGGTGCTCCTTGGAAATGCTATGGGGCAGTTCTACTCTGTTTATAAGGTTGCTGAGTTGGAACTGACCTGACAGTAGTGAGTTTGTTAGTTTCTCTCTCTCTCTCTCTTTTTGTTTAATCTTAGCATGTGACTATGAGATTTGATTTTCTTTAGCAAAAGGCAGCAAAATAAGATGATTTTATAGCTTTATCCATTTTAAAACTGAAAGGACCCCCAACAGGGGAGACCCATCCTCAAGTCACAGGTGACGGCGTAACCCCAATCAGTCACAAAGTCTGCAGCTTGATGCAACAGCAAGAGGTTTTTATTCCAGCGCGCTGGGGCTCAATCCATACTCTTGTCAGAGTAGAGGGAATGGGTCCCGAACAAGAAAAGTACAGAGTATATAAAGGCAGGGTCTTACATTCTTGGGGGAGGTGGGGTTGGGGAAGATTCCGAGTGGGGTTGGTTTGTATTAGCTCGGGGCTAGGGCGGGTATTTCGGGTGCATTTACTTCCTGGTAATTCTGAAACTAGCCTTTTTGGGTAAGTTCCTTCTTGTTATTCCCGAAACCAGCCTTTTTGGGTAAGTTCCTGGAACTCTGAAGGGGGGTTGGTTCTATATTGTCCTGTTGTTTCCAAAACTAGTTTTGGTGGTTAGGGAAGTGGCCCTTCCCGTTTTCGTTCAACAGTCAGGAATGTATGGGCTGAGTGCTCCGGCGGGGGGGGGGGGGTAACTAGAGGAAAGTTGTAGAAAGATCTTTTTCCTTACAACAAATTTTTCCCTAACAAAACAATAACCTAGTAACTCAGAAAGGAAAAGTACCAAATTTGGAGTGGTTAAATGGCTGGAGTCATTCTCTACTATTTAAAAAAAAAAAAAAAAAAACTAGCTACATCTTAGAAAATGATGTTATGAAGTAAAAGTAGTATGTTTTAATTATTAAAAAAACTTTGTGTGCTTATTATTCTTTTATAAGGAGCTTTTTAAGGAAGTCAGCCTTAAAATTGTTTATCTTAACTCTTTTGGAGATGTAAGAGAGTGCTTTCACTAGTGGTTGAGACAGCCAAAAACCAACAAACTCACTGCCATCAAGTCAATTCTGACTCGCAGCGGCCCTATAGAACAGGGTAGAACTGTTCTATAGAGTTTCCAAGGAGTATTGGTGGATTTGAACTGCCACCATTTCTCTTAGCAACCATACAGCTTAACCACTGCACCACCAGAGTTTCTAGGAAATACCAACTACACAATCAGCTCTACTTCTAGGCCTATAAGGAGATGATTTCAGGTCTAGCTCTGAACTTCTTTGAAGGGCCGAGCTTGGGAAGCTCTACTGTGTGAAAGATGGAACCTTTTGCTACGCAGGTATGCAGTCACAAAGGAATTCTCAGCATGCGTTTGAGACACATCCATTGTTTTTATGTTTTTCATTGACTTTTCACCCCCAGTGCTTGGCACACAGTAAAAAAATCAGCAGCCATTACGACAGAAACCACGGCAGGTTTAAGCAATTAAGTGCTATGGCTGCTAACCACACCATAAGGTCGGCAGTTCAAATCCTTCAGGTGCTCCTTGGAAACTCTACGGGGCAATTCTACTCTGTTCTATAGGGTCACTGTGAGTTGGAATTAATGCGATGGCAATGGGTTTAGTTTGGGGATTTGGGGCCATTAAATCAGTTTCAATTCACAGTGACCTCAGTGCATCAGAGCAGAGCTGTGCTCTCTAGGGTTTTCAATGACTGGTTTTTCAGAAGTAGATCAACAAGCCTGTCTTCAGAGGCACCTCTGGGTGGACTTGAACCTCCAACCTTTCAGTTAGCAGCCAAGAACATTAACCTTTTGTACCACCCACCCAAGGACTCTGGAACACCCTAGGCATTCAGTAAGTAAATCAATGTTTCTCACAGTTAAGAGAGTCTAACCAAGAATGCCTGCTCAGGCTTAAAAATTCTGCAAAAACAGACTCAGTGATAGAATGCCAAACTTATTTCAACAAAAACAGTGTATCATTTAGTTTGTTTTATTTGGAGGAAAGTAGCTAAGTTAAAAGACGGATATGTATCGTTAACACATTTACTGTTTTCTTTTTGTTTTTACTTATGGAAAGAGGGAAACACAGATAAACTTACAGGACAGCTATCATTTTATTCCACTGTGGATTTTCTGTCAGCAGTGCAGCAAATATGCTGACATTAAACTCTTTTTCTTTTTTTTTTCACTTTGTTTTGTTCTACTTTTCTACTATATTTAAGTAGCAAAGAGGGCTTTTCTATACCTCAGGGTAAGGTTTATTCAGAGTAAATGAGGAATTACACTTTTGACCTTTAAGCAATTAATTTGACCTTTATAAGTCAACAATGCAGACAATGGTCTTTAAAGTCATGGCTTTGAATTGCAAGTACCAGCATCTCGAGAGGAAAAAATTCCAAAGGTTTAGATTTCAATATCAAGGGACAAATTCAGTGGGTTGAGGAAAAGTGTAGGAGAGTGGAAAAAAATAAGGGATATCATAGGAACAGTTTTCCTTCAACATGGAGAGGTAGAGAGGTGATATGAACCTTTCTGGAATAGAAATGATGGACACAGAAATCGTGAAAGAAAAAAACAATAGACAGCATGTAGAGCCTTATTCTCTAGGTTAGGATCAGATGGAAGCTGCTTCTAAGTCCCAGAGGACCACAGGACAACAGAGACTCGGCAAGGATCTAGGTCTAAAGAGGGTGCACATCAGGCTCCCTCAGAACTACACTTACTAGACAGAAGTCAAACAAGGACTGAAGACAGCAGAGATTTGATTACAAACCAGACATCTTTCTCCCTGATTCTAGGGCAATATATAAAACTCAAAAGAGGACGAAAACAGAAGGATGATTCAGGAGATGAAATTGAACCCACTACCTCCTGTCTTTGAACATAAAGAATGTGACCTAGCTGAAGGTCATCTCAAGAGGATTCACAAGGACACATTACCTGATCCCTGAGGTATAAAAACAATAGCTAGGACAAACTTGGAAAGTATCTTATTAGGAAACTTCCAAATAAACAAATCATAAAACACAGCACAAAACACTCACACACTTTCCACTCTAGTCTTTTTGTATTAGCGTTTAGTGAATAGTAAGATTTGTTGGAGGAAGGAGGACCCTTCTGACTGTCATTACGGAAACCTGAATCAGTGATTGTTAAGGACAATTCAAAATGCAGAATCACAGTGACTTAGCAGTTTTCATCCTATCTGTGAAAAGGTGAAGCTTTTGATGATTTTTACCCATTTGGCTACTTGGCTTAATGTTAATATATACTGATGATTCTGTAATGTTCTCCCCAGTCAGGCAGAATATTTGGCAGTGGCAGCAAACCTGTCCATTTCCCATTTTTGCCACTTAGAACATAGTCCAAATAAAATCTCTCTTTTTGCTTTACTCTAACTTTGTTGTGGAAACCCTGGTAGCATAGTGGTTAAGAGACATGCCTGCTAATCATGAAGTCAGAAGTTCAAATCCACCAGGATCTCCTTGGAAACTTTATGGGGCAGTTCTACTCTGTTCTATAGCATTGCTATGATGACAGTGATTACTTTGTGGTGATTTTACCCTAGGACAGGGTCAGATAGAGTACATTACTAAGCTTCAGAGGGCTAGAGGGCCACTAAAAGTCAGTAGCAATCTAAGTCTGCATCTGAAGCATGCTCCCACCAAACAACCTTCACATAGTTCTGCGGGAAAAACATCACCAAGCTTAGTATAGCAAAAAGGAAGGTTTTATTCAGCATATATTCAAAGAGGCAAAAGCAGGAAATGGACAAGCATGCTGCCATGGCCACATTTGCCCTAGCCCAAGGAATATTATAGAATAAGCAAGAATGGGAAAATGAACAAGCATGTTGCCACAGTCCTGTCTACTCAGCTGGGCGTGGAGGAGCTTTAGAGATCTAGTCACCAGTATAGATTAACATTACAAATGACTAAAACCACTGAAAACGTCACGTTTTCACAGCACAGCTAGAAACTGGTAAGACACTGTGATTCTCCAATTTAAACTGCCTTACTTAATAATTATTGCTACAGAGTTTATTAATGACAGTCAGGAGGGTCTTCATTCGTCCATCAAGTCTTACTACTCAATAAATGCTAATAGAAAAAAAAGATGAAAGTGAAAAATACGTGGGTCTTTTGTGCTCTTCTTAGGATTTGTTTATGTGAAAAGTTCCCTAAAAGATGTTTTCCAAGATTGACCTAGCTATTGTTTTCATATCTCAGAGCTCTGCTGACGTGTCCTTGTAAGTCCTTGTAAGTCCAGCTCCAGCTGAGTCATATTCTAGGGCAGGGAATCATGGTTCCAGTACGATCTCCTCGATCAATATGCTACCAGTACCTAGAGGACAAACATCAAACAACCAGAACTGCAGACAGCAGAGATTTAACTACAGACCAGACGTTTCTCTCCCGGATTCTAGGGGCAACACATAAGAACTCAAAGAGGCAGGAAAAAAGTTGCAGAGGAAGACCCTGAACTGATCGAAAAGGGGGTGAATCTGAGATAACAAGTGACCAAATGACCTTCAATTGGCAAGATTTAATTTTCTACTACCAACCAAAAAGCACCAGGGCACAGGGTTCTGGTTCTGTTAGTTGCCATCAAGTTGATTCCAACTACTGTCCACTACTAGCTGACAGATCGACAATCTGAATCTACCCAGAAGTGCCTCAGAAGATAGGCCTGGTGATGTGCTTCTAAAAGGTGACAGCCTTGAAAACCCCTTGGAGTAGTTCTACTCTGCACATATGGAGGCGCCATTTGAGTTTCATTTAGAAAAATGAGAGTTGGTTACTGGATTGTGACTTGTTCTATTTCCTTGCCCATTACATATATGTATTTATTGAAAACAAAACTAATGCATATAAAATATACACTCTGGCAAATGATCAAATAGTAACCAACAGAGAGAAGAAATTGTTCTGCAACTACTGAATCTTCAGCATTAGTTTAATATAAAATGCATGGGAATATTTTTGAATGAGTAATAGAAGAATCTCAAAAGAAAGGCTCGATAATCTAATACTAAAACACCAGTCATTTAGAAAAAGCCCCTCACGATCTCTTCTCTCTTGCCTTAGTTTTTTCCTCTCTTATATCCTCATCCATTTTAATAATTGTTTCAAAAGATAGGAAGGTGAAAAGTAGGACTATAAAAGATTAGGAGGACAAGATAAGCGTATGAAGGTTGAGGTTGATGACATGAATCTTTCTTCACAGATACAGTTCTACAAACCTGCCTATATCTATGTTTATGTAGAACTTGCTAAATATATTAATTATAAAGGAAATCTATATGACAGCAGAAATTTTACAATCTCTGACTTCCAAACTATTCTACTGCAAGACAGGGTTTCCTGTTTGTGAATACCTATACATATTCTATTTTAATGTTATCCTTTAACTTGCACAGATTCCTGGTGACACAGTGATGAAAGTGCTCAATTGCCAACCTAAAGGCCAGCAGTTCAAATTCACCAGCTGCTCTGCAGGACAAAAATGTGGCAGTCTGCTTCATGAAGATTTACAGCCTTGGAAACCCCACGGGAGAGCTACAGTTCATCCATGAAGGTCACTAGGAATCAGAATCCAATTGACTCAGTAGGTTTGGTTTGTTTATTTTTTTAACTTTCACAATATGGCACTTGGCTTGGCTAATACCCAGAAGGTAACAGAATATCAATTCTGTTTGCAACAATAAAAAGACTTCCCAAATGTCATTCATATATTGTTAGTGTTTTCTCTATATCATTCAGAAGGCATTTTTGTTATTTTCCGATATGTTTACCTGAAAGACGTGAGCAGACAAACAGATGTACTCGAAACTGATGACCTAATTGAATGTGCCTCAGCAGAAATGGTATTTTTAAAATGTCAAGTAGTTCTAACAACTCCCTCTATTCTTTAAGTCGATTCAGACACCGAGGTACACTGATAAGTGGGTCTGCTAGTTTTTTGCAGTGGTCACCTCAGCAGAATCAGCAACACACCTTATTACTTTCTTAGACATGCACTTCTGTGTCCACAAAAATGGTCTGATACTTGCAATAGGGATAAACAAAAGTAACGTACCACGGGCTTTGTAAATATGTTTCTTTAGAATGCTCTTGCACATGATTTCAGGATCTCACCACGCCATCCTCTTTTTTCTGCTTATTACCCATTTTTCTTCTTTGAATTCTTAAATATTCTTGCAGCTAATTTTTGTTTAAAGCTCAGGTACAATTTCTCTATGTGGTCAATCACTGCTTGCTGTGGAGCAGAAATGTATCTGGCTCGAGAAGGTGGCACAAGGGCAAGCAACCCAAGGCTGGGTCACCTTACCTCAAGGATAGCATTTCATCCTGCAGGTCCAGCTGTCCTTACCAACATGTTTTTTTGATACCTTCAGTCTATGTCCTTCTCCTTTGCTGAAGAGGTAGATCTGTCAAGTTCCTTTCCAAGTACAAAGCTTTATGTCAAGCCAACATCCGAAAGCACATATGCTCTTAAGTGAGAGGAATCTTAAACATAACAAGCAGTTGCCTGTGTCTTCGTTTTGCACCTCATTTTTAGTTTTGCACTCAGATTTTCTGATGACTCCTAAGGCTTGAATCATTAATGAAAACACGGATATGATCAATCAGTTTGAAAGTAAATGGCCAATCTGCAGAAAGAATAATTTACAGAACTGTAATGCTTATTTAAAGACCAAAAACAAAAAAAAAAACAAACCCAGTGCCGTCGAGTCGAATCCGACTCATGGCGACCCTAGAAACCAGAGTAGAACTGCCCCCTAGAGTATTTATGGAGGTTTTTTGAAGACACGATTTCTGAAAATTCAGAAGAAAGTACTTTCTCCATTTTCCTTTCTCTACATTCGATGATCCCACTTTTTCTCCCACATCTTCTCTACTCCACTTCTGTATTTTTTTTAATGATTCCATTTCATCAGGTAAAATTAAATACGGATATGGACTAAATATATGATTTAAATAAATTGCTTAAGTTGGTTAAAATTTGTAAAAAATCATTACGTCAATGAGAGGTGTAGAGGATGAAATTTTCCAGCTTTCTTTCTAACGGGGTACCTAAATTTTTAAACAGAGGAGTAGATAGCTGTGTAGAATGCTTTCTTTAGATACAGCGATCCCAACACATTACAGAGAATTCCAAAACTGTCAACAATATTCTCCCCACCCCTGGAGAAAAAAGCCAAGGAACTGTCAAATTTTGATTGAACAAGAAGGGGCATAATTTGTATCTCACAGTACCAGCTACTTTATAACTCTACTTCCTTAACTCTAACCACAAAGGTAATAAATGCTTATACCATGTTCACTGACATTACAGAAATGCTCAGTACTTTCAGCTCTCTTCACTCTGGCTGTGGCTACTCAAGCTAAACACCTAGAGGTGACTCTTTTCATTCAAAGCTCTAACGATAATAGGAGCAAACCCATTGTACAAATGGCAAGAATGTGTCTAATCCATTTGCCAACTTAAACTGTTTATCAGGAATCTTTTATACACATATGTTCTGACATTAATAATGTAAAGCGTGAATATTATTATTATGAGGAGACAAGATCTTCAACCATCCAGTAGTTATATCTGAGTTGGCAAGCTAAAAGTTTTAGAATCTCTTTAGATCACATTTATATACTCCCTTTGGAAAGGAAATTAACTTATTTAAATTTTAAAATCTGGGTCAAAATCACATGGGATTTAAGAATCTATCAAGTGGTGATGATGACAATCTACAATGTGAGTTCAGGAACTGATAAAAATACTGGTGACAACATTCTGACTTGTCCCATTTTCTTTCTATCTGAGATAACTGCAGAGGTAGGTCCAGGTGTTATGGATCCTGAGTCTCATACAACTCTGGTGTCCTTGTTTAGGAAAAGACAAGATTATAAACAGAACACTGGATTCAAAGTCTTAGACTGGGCCCACCTGCGTGATAATTCCTGAAACTCAGTCTTAATTAACTTCACCTTAAATCCACCTCTGCACATAAGACAGTGACAACACAGCCCACTGGCAACACAGTTTCACAGGGACACAGATGTTTATAGCAACACAATTTTGTTGGAGCAGAATGGTGAAATAAACGAGAGAGATAAGACAGAGCAGAAAACAGAAAAATGTGAAGACACATTACAGAGGCTTGGATCATGAGAAACAGACACTGCAGGCAGATCAATCCAGAGTGTGACAATCTCATTTCAGTTGTTATCTATAAGCAACTTGCTGTGTAGAGAATGAGCACCACTATAGACAAGATGTAAAATCAATCAAGGGCCAGTCTGGGAATTAGATTCAAACCGTAAGTCAAAATGGCTATTGAAGTTGTTCATTCATTCATTCATTAGAAATTTTCTATATTTCAATATTCCAGTTTTAATAGGCTATTTAATAGACACAGCTTCATATACTGCTGGATTATGCAATTAAACATTTAAACATCTCTATTCCTTCCCTTCTTTCCTGTCCTTCTATGTAGTATGCACTATCAAATTCCTTACAGCCAGCCGAACAGCCTGCGCTATGTCATGTGTTCACACTTCTTACCATGTGCTTTCTCTGTTTGGATATCTTCCCTACTTGTTTTCTAGAAAATGCCTATCTACCTTTTCATGTGCCATATAGTTCAGTGCCAGAACTTAATGTGTTGAGCAACCAACACAAATAAATTTCAGTTTAGTTATGTTCTTAAAATCATAAATGTGACACTGAGCCTATGAGATCGGCACTTTAGTACCTATGTACCATCTTCTCCTGTCTTCCTCATATTCCACAGCCCATCAACTCAGCTGTCTTCTAAACTGTCTTCCAACTCCTCTGCTAGCCCTAGTTCACTCATGTATTCTCCTTCTCCTACGGACCAAACAATTGGTCCAAGACAAAACCTTTCTAGGAAGGCGCTGACAGAGATCTTCAGCTTCAAGTGGAAAAGGAAAGCTAAGAGGACACTCTGTGGATAAGATGTGTTTCTTCTCTTTTCCAAACTCATATATTCTCAGATACTCCAGGAAAACTTCCCTAATTGAACTAGCTGCCACTTTTCTAACCATTAATTGATTACGTCCCCTTGAACATGTTTATATTATTATACTTACGATAATATACTGGAATCTTTTAAAAGCCATCAAGTTGACTCCAGCTCACAGAGACCCTATGGGACAGAGCACAACTCTCCCACAGGGTTGCCAAGGAGCACTAGGTGGACTCAAACAGCCCACCTTCTGCATCGTAGCCTTTCTCTTAACCATTTTGCTACCAGGGCTCCTGGAAAGCAGGTGCTTTCTATTCTCAGTGCCAAGCTCAGTAAAGGGCAGATAATACATTCTCAGTTAAAGTTTGTAGACAGCAAATTATTTTCATAGGTTATTCTCAATGTGTTTCCATTTTTAAGTCGTTTCTTTAGAATCTATAGACGACAATGGAAGTGTTCATATAATAACTCTTACAGTAATCTGCATAGAGTTGCAGCTCATTAAATGTTTATTAATTAAAACAATGAATTTGAAAGATAGGGGCAAGTGAATAATTAACCTCTGTGAATAACTAACCTCAGTTTAGAAGCTTTTATTATTTTTATTTACCTCCAGAAGAATACATTACAAATTTCAGCATACAGAATATACCTAAAGCAGGTTTGTTTCTTGATGAATTATATAATTAAGTAGTCACATTCATCTATTTCGGGGGGCTGCTTTTGACATTCCACATAAAAAATGTTTTTAGATTCCTTCAAGTAATAAGGACATTTAGCAGTAAATCTTTTTAAAGGAACCCTAGTGGCACAGTGGTTAAATGCTCAGCTACTAGCCAAAAGGCCAAAGGTTCCAACCTACCAGCTACTCTGCAGGAAAAATATGTGGCAGGTTGTTGTGTAAAAATTAGAGCCTTGGAATCTTTTATGTGGTTCTACTCAGTCCTATTGTGTCACTCTGGGTTGGAAAAGCTGACTTGACGGCAATGGGATAGACCTCTATGTTATATGGTACATATATGACAATTTGTAACAAAGAATTCCAAAGAAAATATTGATACTGCTGCAGTTGGTTGACATTTTAGCCACTGAATATCTGCCAGTTCTGTTCCTTTGATGTTGACAAATAAAGAATATACTTCAATGACAAAAACAAAGAGTGAGGAAGAACATAACAAGCACAGAGAAGAACATGCAACATCTCTCAATCAGGAAGAACTTGGACTATTCAGAGAAGAATATGTTTTCCTAACTGTCTTCTAGACAATAGTAAAGTGAAAGGGAGGCCATTGGCCAGCCCAACTCTGTCTTGCTACAAACAGTAGTTAAGAAAACCACATTATAAACATTAAGTCCTGAGAAGTCACTTCTCCTCCATCCGTAAGAATTTCCCTTATGCTGGTCATAAGTCACATGGCTATTCTTTCCTCTTAGGAACACTGATTAATTGCTCTGTTTATACCCTTTCAGTTATTCTCCAAGACTACTGAACTGAATCGCCAGTTAGTTTGGAGGATTATCAAGCCCTACCTTGTTGGAGCCATGAAAAGAATATTGTTGAAACATTGAAAGAATTACTTGCGCAGACCAGGAAAAATATTAACCAGCTTCCCTCCCTTAGTCAACCTATATAACTTCCAGACTTGGCCTGTGCATGCAAGCAAACTTTGGAGGAACTGATTCCCCCTTGCCTCTTGTGTGTTGGCACTGAATAAATGTCCTCATTTAATCACCTCACCTTCTGTCTCTGTATTGGCTTTGCAGATAAGCAGCACAGATCTGCTATTGCGGTTACATAAATATGGTGGACACAAGTAAATTTCTGTTGAATCTGAAGTTTAATGGGAAGCCAGTAAAGTTTTAGCAGATAGTGAGTCACCAATACAGGTCCAGGTGACTTAAAGAGGAAGAGCCTAGAATGAGAATCACTCTCGTTTTACGGTAAACCCTGCATCAAGCCCATGAATTCAGAAGGAGTTGACAGGATGCTAAGATGACCGGGAAAGGATCAAAAAATTTGGGGTCTACGATCCTTGACCTAAGGATTCTTGTCCATGCTTTCATCTCCCATCCCAACTTTTAATTCACATACTTTCAAACACACACATTGATACAGCATGTCTGAGTCACTGAAAAATCTATGTTCATGAATTATGACTGGAAGTCCCACTGCAGCATCTTATTGGCATCAGTAAACGAGGACTGCCTAATGTATATACATTATATGTTAGATTTAATCCTATAAAACCTACAGTCAGATTTGCAGGGACAGCAGAGCCAACACGTGTACTAATTGTATTTAGAATCTAAATACTGAAATTAGCTAGTCTTAGTTTATTAGTGCTGTTATAACAGAAATACTATCATGACTGGGTGGCTTTAACAAACACATTTTCTTATAGCTACATGTGAATTTGGGATGCCAGCTTTAGAAAAACATACTCTCTTTGGGGTTAGAGGAAAGGTGATCTTCCTTGGTGATCTTCAGGTGGCATGTATCTTCCCCTCCCTTTGTACTTGCTTCAGTGCCTAAGGGGCTCCTGTTATATCTCAAAAATGATGGGCTTAAAACACATCCTACAGCCTCATTAACAAATAAAATCTCATTCCCAGAAGAGATTATATAAACATACATGGGGGTTGGATTTACAATATATATTGTGAGGGACAAAATTCAACCACAACAACTAGTTATATATGGCCATTCATAGCAAGGATGTGAACATCAAGTGATTACAGAAAGGGAATTCTTTCCCATGGCATATAAGAACACTGAGATTTCGTAGTCTGATGGCAATTTCTCCTATTACAGGGCTTGCTACTATCTCTCTAGTCTCTTGGTTGCAGGCTCTGTTCCTACCTCCAAGAGCCCTGGGGCTGGATCTAATCCAAAGGTTGGCCTCAGCAGTCTCCAGGAAAGAAAGGGCATCCATAGCGTTTCGCTAATTAGTGAACCAGGTAAGGCACTCACCAAAAGATTAAGGTACTCTGAACTTTTAATCCTAGTCTAACATTCCCTCTGTGAGTGGTATGTGTATTAACAGGACAATTATCTCTAGTAACCATGCATGTTACCTTGCATACTTTTATCTAATGTTCAATAGCCCTATAAAAAAATTCAGAATGGCTACCTGTGGTCTGTTTTCCACATGCCATGGTGAAGTCAGTCACTGTAGATGTCAGACACCCTATAGCTTTGATAGCAATCAACCCAAACTCTGTATCAGCTGGGTTTCCTCAAAGCTCATTACTTTCCGATGCAGGCTGCCAAAATCTCAGTTTCTACATCTGTTCTTTTAAATCTGCAGACACACAATCATCTTTCATTTTCAATGAAGTAACTTAAAAGATGGGGTTTGGTATGTAGATTTTTTTTTTTTTCCCTTTCAACTAACTTGGGAGGGATATAACTATTCCATTTATGAGAGGATAGTTTGTATACAAGAATGTGTCTCTCCCTAGGGCTTGGTTCTATCTATGTGGCACACATGAAATAAATCTCAATTTTTATTTTCAAATGCACATATATTTAACATTTGCTGACTAACTAGCAGATCATCTTCAGAAATCATATGGAGCAGGTCCGCTCTGTCCTATGATCCTATGTGGTTGCTATGAGTAGTAATCAAATAGATGGCAATAGATTGGATTGGTTCAGAAATACGAGGAGCCCTGGTGGTGTAGTGCTTAAATGCTCAGCGGCTAGCCTGAAGTTATTCACCAGCCAGCCACGCTACAGGATAAATATGTGGTGGTCTGCTTCCATAAAGATATTTAAACATACCAACAAACACACTGCCCCTGAGTTGAATCCAACTCAAATGACACTACAGGATAGAGTAGAATGCCCCATAGGGTTTCTGAGGAGCAGCTGGTGGATTTGAACTGCCGACCTTTGGGACAGCAACCAAACACTGCCTTACCAGGGTTTCTCCACAGAGATTACAGCCTTGGAAACCTATGGGGTAGTTCCACTCATCATTTTGAGTCAGAATCAACCGGAAGGCGTTGGGTTGGGTTTGGGGGGTTAGAAATAATAATTTCCTCCGGGATTTTCAGGAAAGAAAGTTGAAGAAAAGCTGCCTTCACATTGTTTATCTAACATTCTGCTTATCTATTTTTAGCAAATTCTTCCTCACTTTTCCCCATTGGATGGGATCAAGAAGCTGAAACTACAGTATAATGAACCTATTCTATCAGCACACTCTTTCTCACCTGCATAAAGGATAACAAAATATCAAGCCGCCAAAAGCAGCAAAGCCTATTTTCTATGTAGAATAATAAATCCTTAGGATTGAGGCTTACTTACAGCCACATGAAACTGATCAAATTACATGCAAACATAGGTACAAATTTTATTTTTAATTCCTTATTTCCTCAATGCTTTTCAAAGTTCTTTAAAAAGGAATAGCTTTCCAGAAACTGGTCTATTGTATCTCACAAAGTAAAACTGAAATGCTGGGTTTGGTAATTTTAAGTAACATTGTAAAGTCTTCATCATGTACCGAATGGATCCTGGCACTCGGCAGACTGTACAGTATCACTAAACTGTGGAGATTACAGAGTTGGGACAAATTGTAACTGAGAAAAATGAGTTCTAATCCTTTTCCAGTTCCTTCTGTTTGCAACTGCAATTTAGTCATCTTTTTTTTTAAAAGAAAAAGTACTTAAAATTATTATAGTTGTTATATGAAGTTCACACCATTACATATTATTTGAAATCCAAATATTCACCGTATATCAAGGAATTGCACTGAATTACAAATATATGTTATTATTTAGAATTTAAGGTTAAGACACTGTGGCTATAATCCATTTTGTTTTAATTAATGAAAGAGAAGATAGAACACATTAAGACTAGTGTTTCTGTTTATTTTTTAGTTGCTAGAAACCAGAAAAATTAGTTAACATATTTTTTAGTTCTTTTTCTGGAATGATCTGACAGCAGGAAGTGACTAATAATACCATTTTGGGGGATGATTATGCCAGTAAACTTAGGGGATTCTACCTTGGTGTGATTAAATTAATACATCAAATAAACTTTCATTGAAAAATAACAAGAATCAAGTAAAGAGATGCCGGATTTGAACTCGATGAGACGTACTGCTGAACCTGTGGTACTGGAATTCATGACTATACGTTGGGATTATGGAGCACAGGTAAGCTGTAGTGAAAGGATTTTATTTTTGAAAACAAACAAAATGCATCTTTAAAAAAATTAACAGTTGTATTCTTGAAAATTAACAGTGTGGGAAAGATAATCTTTTGTTGTAATCCTTACAAACATAACTTTATACTTTTTACTGTTAATGATGAGTTTGAAAATACTTGATAATTTGTGTTAAGTTTTGAAGAAATAAAAGGCTAGTCACTTTCTAATGCTAACAATAGTTTTTTCTTACCTAATTATATGTGTTTATTAAAATCATGTTGATGTCTAAAAATATGCTCATAGTTAGAAATGAGTTCCAGTGTTGTCCTGTATTTCTAGAAAGACAACTACAATTCTACAGTAGGTATCAAGATCTCATCACTCTGCATAGCAATTATTTTAAAATGTTTTATTCAACAATAATAGCAAATATCTGTGAGGTCATGTTTTCATTACTATGCACAGTGATTTAAGATACATCTTATTAAGATCTAGAATATCTTCTAATAATGGAACATCTGTTCACACGTACTGCCTAAGTGCACATATATACTACTTAACCAGTTTGTACAGATTCTGTATAAACAGAGGAAGCCACTTGAAATTTAAACTTAAAATCATAAATTTCAGAGTCAAATTTTGTTTGTTTTTCCAAGATTCTATTTACTTAACAAATGCATATTCAGCTTGTGTCAGGCACCATTCTAAATGTTTTGTAAAAATTCACTTACTGAGTCCTTGTAACAGCTCCATAAGGAAGGCAATGTTATGACCCCTTTACATATGAGAAACTGAAGTATAGAGAATTCAGGAAGTTAGTTGTTTGGCTAGCAGGTGGCAGAACTGACTCCAGAGTCCACCCTTTCAGCTGCTATTTAGGACACTTTTAAGCAGTTCATCTTATATATTTGCTATTTATTCTGTTAGTTGTAGAAAGAAAGTTTTGAGCTATTTTAAGTATAACAGTTAAAAAAAAATCTCCTCACATCTCCTCAAAAGTCCTATCTCTTGCCTTTCAAACAGGTGACCTTTATTCTAATACCAGAGGCATGTTTCACTCTTTTTAAACTTTACGTAAATATGGGTATCTGTTTCTATCATCGGAATATGTCATTGCAGCAATATTTTCTTATTTTTTCTCTTCTTGTATATTATCCCTATATATGAATATGCCACCTTTTTAAAATCCATACTACATATTGTTGGATATTTGTGTTATTTTGGAATATTTTAGATACAACAAATAATATTGTTATGTACACATTTATACCTCTCTTGGTGTAATTTGTTGACAAATACACAGGAATAAAACTGCTGGGTCATAGATACCAGTTTCCAATGTAGAGATACTAATTTATGTCTACTTACATTTCTGTCTCTCATATACTCTCTTACAGTCTGAGAAATCCAGTTTGCTAAGAGTTTGTATTACCTGTCTTTTTAAGTTTAGCAGTTCTGGATATTATGCATTCTGATTTTACTGTTCCCTTTCATAATGACTAAAGACCTTATATACTTTTCATACACTTATGGTTCATTTGGAATTCACTGTTGTGAAGTACTTCCTCATGCCATTTTTCCATTTACTTGGGGGTTATTTGCACCTCTACTATTGTTTTGGAACACACGCACATGCACACATGTACGAGTCTTTCCTTAGATCCTTGTATATATAGTATGTCCACAAACAAGTTTTTTATTGTGATTAAGTGAAAGTATACAATTCAAATTACTTTGCATGCCCGCCTGTCTGCAGCTCCTTCTGCTCTCCTTGCCCAGTGACAGCACACCCCTCCTTTGTGTTCTATATATGTCATATCCTCTTAATTACCTCCTGTCCCCACCTCTCTACCCTGTCCTCTCCCTTCTAGTAAGTGGCCAGTAGGACAGCATCCTATAGACACATACAACCATAAAGTACACACACTATATGGTCACTTTGGGTCCCCAAGTCCAGTCCATTTCTGTCTAAAGAGTTGACCTCAGTAATGTTTTCTGCTGAGGGCGAGCAGCAGGTCTAGGGGCCATGCTCCCAGGGGCACCCCCAGGCTGCTGGACCACCAGTGGTGGTGTTTCAGTGGAGTTCTTGGGGTGCACCCATCTTTTTCTCATGTTGCCATTGGGATTCAACATTGTGTGTCCCATCACGGCTGTCTTTGGTGGTGGTTGGGCACCATCTGGTTCTTCTGGTCACCAGTTGATCAGTCACTCATTCACACGGGTTCTTCTGTCTCCTGGGCTATTTTTCCCTTGTGTCTTTGTTGTTCTTGGTGATTGTCTGTGCCGGATGAGCTGGGACCATTTGGCGCACCTAAATGGCAGCTTGCTAGCTTTTAGGACCCCAGCAGCCATTCACCAATATGTGGTGCAGAAGACTCTCTTAGCAATAGACTTCTTATGCTAATTGGCCTTGATGTCCCCTGGGAGCATGGTCCAGACCCCTGCCCCTGCTACTCTATCCTGGCAATGATCAGAAGAGTTTCCAGTTTATGCTGAAGACCAGTTAAGTTGATCTTATTTTTACTGTGTACTATTACTGCTTTCACCCAACCAAATTTCCATCAGCTATCTAATCTATGACCAGCCCTCTGCCTCGCTCCCATCCTTTGCAGGCATCGAAGAGTTTTTTCTTCTGTACATGAGTCTATTTTTAAGTCTTATAGTAAGGAACTTAAACAATATTTGTCCTTGTGCTGCTGACTGATTTCACTCAGCATAATGTCTTCCAATTAAAACCAGGTTATAAGATGCTTCCTAAAATTACCGTCATGGATTGAATTGTGTCCCCTCTCGCCCCCCTCCCAGATATGTGTAGCCATGTGGCTGGACCATGATTCCCAATATTTTGTGATTGTCCTCCATTTCGTGACTTTCCTGTGCTATAAATTAAAGGATTAGGGTGAGATTGTAAATCCCTTCATAGGATTACCTCCGTGCTCCACTGTAAAGGGAGTTTTCCTGGGGTATGGCTTGCCCCACCCTTAATCCTTTCATAGCTACAAGAGATAAAAGGAAAGAGAAGCAAGCAAAGAATTGGGAACCTCACAACACTAAGAAAGCTGCACTGGGAGAAGAGCACGTCCTTCAGACCTGAGGTTCTTGTGCCAAGAGGCTCCCTGGACAAAGACTGATGCAATATCAGAATTTCCTGCAGAGTCAACAAGGAGGAAAGCCTTCGCCTGGAATGGACATCCTGAATTTGGACATGTAGCCTACTGGACTGTGTAAAAATAAACCTTCCTTTGTTAAAGCCATCCACTCTGTGATATTTCTGTTAGAACAGCACTAGCTGACTAAAACAATTATCATTGTTCTTTATCATTGCATAGTGTTATATCATAGTTTGTTTATCCATTCATCTGTTGTTGGGAATCTGTTTTGTTGTTGTGGACTCTGCTGCAATAAACATTCATGTGCATGTATCTCTTCATGTGACTGCCCTTGATTCTGTAGGACACACTCCAAGCAGTGGAATTACTGGATCAAGTGGTATATCTATTTCCAGCTTTTTCAGGAAACACCAGATTGCTTTCCAAAGAGGGTATACCATTTTGAAATCCTACTGGAAGTGAAGGAGAGTTCCAATCTCTCCACAGCCTCTCCAGCATTTGTTGTTTCTTGTGTTTTGGATCATGGCAAACCTTTTTGGGGTGAGATGGTACCTCATTGTAGTTTTGATTTGGAATTCTCTTATAGCTAATGGTTGTGAGAATTTCCTCATGTGACTTTTGGCTGCCTGGGTGTCCTCTTTAGAGAAGAGTCTGTCCATCTCCTTTGCCCATCACTTACTAGGGTTATTTACCTTTTTCTTGCTGACATTCTGAAGTACCTTGCAGTTTATGGAGATCAGATGTCAGTCTGACATGCAGTTTTGGAATATTTTTCTCATTCTGTAGGTGGTCTTTTAATTCTTTGATAATGTCTTTGGATGAGCAAAAGTGTAGGATTCTTAATAGTTCTCATTTATCGATTTTCTCTTCTGTTGATCGTGGTTTGTTTGTCAGATTTTGAAGTCTGTCTAGGGTGTGTATTAAAGCTTACAGTGTTGACGTTATTTATTTTTGGCATGATCTTTATCGTTTTTTGGTTTGATATGTAGGTTTTTTATCCAATTTGAGTTAGTTTTTGTGTAAGATGTGAGATATAGGTCTTGTTTCAAGTTTTTGCAGATGGATATCCAATTCTGCCAACATCATTTGTTAAGGAGACTGTATTTGCCACAGAGACAATCTTACGGCCTCTGTCGAATATGTTGAATATCAATCGTTCATAAGGACGGTGGCATCTCTGGGGTCTCAACTCTGTTCCATTAGTCTATGTGTCTCTTTTTCCATCAGTACCATGCTACTGTGGCAGGGTAACTGGTTCTAAGTTTGGGTAGTGTGAGGCCTCACACTGTGTTCCTCTTCTTCAAGAATGTTTTACTTATCTGGGCTTTATTCTCCTTCCAAACAAAGGCATATGTTCCTTCATCTCATTAAAAAATGTCACTGGAATTTGTATTGGGATGCCACTGTACATGTAGATCACTTCAGGTAAACTAGACATTCCCCCAATGTTAAGTTTTCCTATCCATAAGCAGGGTGGGTTTCTCCATTTATGTAAGTCTCTCTTGGTTTCTTGCAGTAAAGTCTTGTAGGTCTCTTTTTATAAGTCTCTCAATTCTCTAGTTAGATGTATTCCTAGATATTTTATCTCCTTGGGAGCTACAGCAAATGGTATTGATTTGGTGATTTCTTCTTTGAAGATCTCTGTGTTGGTATAAAGGAATCCTACTAATTTACTTATGTTTATCTTATATCCTGATACTTTGCTGAACTCTTCTATTAGCTCTGGTAGTTTACGTATGGATTCTTTAGGATTCTCTGTGTAATACAGTCACATCATCTGCAAATAGGGAGATTTTTACTTTTTCTCTGCTGATGAAGACACCCTTTCTTTCTCTTGTCTAATTGCTCTAGCCAGGTCTTCTAGTACAATGTCGAATAGAAGTGGTGAGAGTGGGCTTCCTTGTCTAGTTCCTGTCCTCAGGGGGAATTCCTTCAGTCTCTCTCCATTCAGGAAGATGTAGGCAGTTGGCTTTGAGTAGATGTCCCTTAATGAACTGAGGATTTGCCTTCTATTCCCATTTTGCTGAGGGTTTTTAGCATGAAGCAGTGCTGGACTTTGTCCAATGCCTTTTCTGCATCAATTGACAAAACCATGTCTTTCTTATCTTCTGTATTACTTATGTGGTTGATCACATTAATAGTTTTTCTGATGTTGAACCAGCCTTCCACCCCAGGTATGAATCCAACTTGGTCATGATGAATTGTTTCTTTGATATTTTGTTGAATTCTATTGGCAAGGATTTTGTTGAAGATTTTTGCATCTAGGTTCATGACTGACATTGGTCTATAATGTTCCTTTTCTGTGAGACCTATCCCTGGCTTTGGTATCAGAGTTATGCCGGCTTTACTGAATGAATTTGGGAGTATTCTATCCCTTTCTATGCTGTGAAACAGCCTCAGTGGTATTGGAGTTAACTCTCCTCTAAAAGTTTGGTAGAATTCTCTGGTTAAGCCAACTGGGCCAGGACTTTTTTTGGTTAGTAGTTTTTGATGGCTTTTTCAATCTATTCCTTTGTGATGGGTTTATTACATTGTTCTACTTCTCCTTGTGATAATTTTGGTAGGTGATGTGAATCTAGAAATTTGCCCAGTTTCTCGAGGTTTTAAAATCTGCTACAGTACAGTCTTCTGTAGTATTGTTATGACAGTTTTTATTTCAGTTGGGTATGTTGTGACATCTCCCCTCTCATTTCCTATTCAGGCTATTTGTTTCTTTTTATTTTGTTTCTTTTTCGTAAGTTTAGCCAGTGATTTATCAATTTCATTGATCTTTTCAAAGAACCAGCTTTTGGTTTTGTTAATTTTTTCAATTTTTCTTCTATTCTCTGACTCATTTAGTTTTGTTCTATTCTTTATTTTCTGTTTTCTTCTGGTGCCTGAGGGATTGTGCTGTTGCTCTCTTTCTACTTGTTCAAGCTCTAGCATTAATTCTTTGGTTTGTGTCCTTTCTTCCTTCCAGATGTGTGCATTTATAGACATAAATTGACCTCTGAACACTTCTTTCGCTGTATCCCATAGGTTCTGGTTGGATATGTTTTCATTCTCATTTGATTCCATGATTCTTTATTTTTTCCTTAATTTCTTCTATCATCCATGCCTTTTTGAGCAAGCTGTTGTTCAATTTCCATGAACTCAAATTTCAATCTATGTTTTTTTCTGCTATTGATTTAGACTTTTACTGCCTTATGGTCTGAGAAGATGCTCTGCAAAATCCAATGGTTTAAATTATGTTCAGATTTGCTTTATGTCCTAACACATGTTCTATTCTGGAAAATTTTGCATGTGCACTGAAGAAGAAGGTATACTTATCTGTTGACAGATAAAAAGTTCTGTATATGTTGATGACGTCTAGTTGATTGTCACAATATGATCTTCTTTGTCTTTACTGAACTTTTTTCTAGATGATCTGTCCATTACTAAAAGCAGAGTGTTGAAGTCTCCAGCTATTATTGTGGAGTAATTTCATTTTTCAATGCTGTCAGTGCTTGTTGGATGTACTTAGATGCTCTGGTATTGGGTGCATAAATATTTAATATTGTTAAGTCCTGCTTGTGTACTGAATCTTTCAGTAATAAATAGTGACCATCCTTGTCTATGACAGTGGATTTTATATTAAAATCTATTTTATCTGAGATTAGTACTGCCATACCTGCTCTTCCTTGTATATTGTTAGCTTGGTATATATTAGTCCATCCTTTAATTTTCAGTTTGTCCATATCTTTAATTCTACAGTGTGTTTCTTGTAAGCAACATATAGACAGGTCATGTCTTCTGATCCAGGATATCACCCATCATCTCTTTACCGGAATGTTCAGTCTGTTTCCATTTAGTGTATTTATTGATAGGTATGTGTTTAGTTCTGTCATTTGATGGATTTGTTTTTGTTTTGGTGTTTTCTATGTTGTTCTTAATCTATTCTGGGTCATTCTTTTTTATGGGTTGACTTTTCAGCTTTTTAGTGTTGGTTTTGTGGTTGTTGAGACTCCTGTATTATATTTTTTGTTTTGATATGTTGCATTGTTATTGTACTTTGTGGCTACCCCTATGATCCCCCTTAATATTCTATGTTTAAACCTAAGTTTAACTTTTGCATATGTTTTTAACTTCCTTTCCATTTGAATGTACTATAGCTACTGTAATATATCCTTCTTTTTAGTGCGATGGTGTCATAGTGTTCATAATATGATCACTGGTTCCCTTCTTTTAATATTGTAGTTTTGATTGAGATTTGTGACTTCTCTAAGTGGGTACACTTCTGGATGCTGTGTCCTGCACTGCCTCCTTAAATATACACTTAATGGTTTTGTTTTTCTAAGGAAGAGCTTCTTTCAGTGTTTCCTGTAGTTTTGCTTTCATTTTTACAAAATCTCTAAGCTTCTGTTTATCTGGGAATGTCTTAATGGCATCTTCCTTTCTTATTTGAGAGACAGTTTTGCAGGATATTTAATTCTTGGTTGGAATATTTTCTCCTTTGAGGCTTTGAATGTGTCATCCCACTACCTCCTTGCTGACATCATTTCTGCTGAGAAGTCAAAAGAAAGCCTACAGGGTTTCCCTCTGAATGTTAGCTTCGCTTTGAGCCTCTCTGTCTTTAAGAGAATCTGTTTATGCTTCATTTTATTAAGCTTGATTATAATATGTCTTGGTGTCTTTCTTTTGGGGTCTAGTTCTTGTGGCATTTGATACATGTCTTGGATATCTATGTTCTCTTCTTTCATTATTTCAGGGAAGTTTTCTGTCAGCACTCAACAACAATAATCTCTGTGTTTTCAGCTATCCCTCCTTGTTTGGGGACTCCAGTTAATTGTAGATTATTTCTGTTAACAGAGTTCCACTTGTTCCTTAAGCCTTCTTCATTGTTTTCTGTGATTTCTTTTCATAAATGCTGGTGTCAGTTGCTCTACCTTCATGGTCACTAATACTGACTTCCATCTCCTCAGTTCTGTTCTTTTGGCCTTGGATTGGATTGTCTAATTCTGTAATTTTGTACTCAACCTCTGACAGTTTCAGAAAGCCTTCTTCATTGGGTAAGCTTTTTGATTTTTTGGGAGTTTTCCAGAGCCATAATGGGCTGTTTCTTTAAATAGTTAGGAATGGATTGTTGCCTTTGGACCCTCTAGAGGCTGTTTAGTTTCACTGGTGTTGTCTCAACGGAGCTGAGGCGCAGTTCTCAGAAGGGAGTTGGTCAGCAGCTGCCTCTGTGTACTCTAGTGACTGGTCCCAGTGGACTCTCTCAGATTGTAGGCTCTGCCTCCTGGCTGGCAATGATGGTGTCCTACTTATAGAGTCACTGGGGGGCCATCAATCAACCCTATAATGTGGGTCAGTAAAGGCTGGAAGAGATACCACCAGGCCACTCAGCAGTTATTCCTCCAGGCAGTCTTATTTTAAAAATGCAGGAGCTATTCAACAGATGCCAAAATCAGTCAGCTCATCAGCACTGCCTTCTGGCTGACGTCAGAAGCTCCTCTTCAGCCAACCCCAGATGTTATGACGTAGTTCAAAGTAGGCATTTGTTATGTCCTTGCTGCCATCATTAGCTGGACCCTACCCATAATGTAACAGTATGCTAAACACAGCCTTTCTGCTAGAAAATCACTTTGTGGACTGGTACTGCTTCTCAGCTTGGGAATTAGCCCCTGCTGAATCCTCTGTTTGGGTGACTCTGCATCCCAGATGACTAATATGGTGTGCCAGCTGAGCTGCCCTTCTCACTGCAAAACAGCAGAATCTATGGCAGAGCTCAGAAAAGGGGGGGGCAGTGGTGCCCTCCATCAGGAGCTGAGCTTCCCAAAATGTGGCAATCCCATGCACTGTGTCTCTGCTGCACTATGCACTGTTTACTTTAGCACTACAGTTCAACATATTTGCCAGCTCATGCCATTCCCCACCTCCCAGATAAGGAAAAGAAAAAAGAAAAAAGCATCAGTACCTGTAGTCCACCCAAGCAGTGAGTCAGCAGGAGTGGGGCTCAGCACACTCTGCCTTGTCAGAGAGAGGTAGTTTCCTGTTTAGTGGTGTGTAGAACAATCTGACAACCTTATGCCATATCCTAGGGCTCCCTCAGTGTCCACAATGTTCTGTTCAATTATCAATCTAGGCCTTAGTTTTCAGAGGGAATTGAGGAGACATGTGTCTAGTGCACCATCTTGACTCCTCCTCCAGAAACAAGATTTTTGTTGATTATTTCACTTTTGTGGCTTTGTTTTTGTATAACAAGATGCCTTAGTTATCTTGCTCCTATAACAGAAATACCAGAAGTGGATGGCTTTAAAAAGAAATTTATATTCTGTCACAGTCCAGTAGGCTACCAGTCTAAACTCAGGGTGTCACCTCCAGAGCAAGTCTTTCTCTGTTGGCTCTAGAGGAAGGTCTTTGTCATCAATCTTACCCTGGACAGCGAGCTTCTAGGTGCAGAGACACTAGGTGCAGGCACTGATTCTTGGTGGTACGAAGGTTCCAATTCTGCTTGCTTCCCTTTTTTATATATCTCAAGAAATTGCCTTAAAGCACAGTACAATCTTACATACTGAGTTTTGCCACACAGACACAACCACCACCCATCTTCTCTCATTAACATCATACAGGCAGGGTATACTGCATATAGGAACATCACACAGTATCAAGATTCACAGCTTAGCCAAATTACTACACACATTCTAGGGAGGATGGAATTTAATCCATGACTCAGAAGTTCCCATCAACCAATTTTTTCCCTTTATAATTAGATTTTTTTTTTTTTTTTGTCTATAGAATACAGTAGAACTCCTGAGAGGGTTCCCAAGGAGCAGCTGGTGGATGTGAACTCCTACCCCTTGGTTAGCAGCCATAGTTCTTTAACCATTATACCACCAAGGCTCCAAGGAATTAGTACCTACCCTGAGACAATGAAGATATTTCTCCAGTTTTCTAGAAACTATTTTACCCCTCATTAAAAAGAAAAAAAAAAAAAGTTGCCTTCAAGTCTATTATAATTCATAACAACCTTATTATAAGAGAAGGAAACTGCCCCATTGGTTTGCCAGGGAACACCTGGTAGATTCAAACTGCCAATCATTTGATTAGCTCCTGTAGTTTCTATGGCTCTTAACCACTGTGCCTCCTTACCCTCTGTCATGGTTGAATTGTGTCCCCCCAAAAATATGTGCAGCCATGTGGCTGGGACATGATTCCCAGTATCTTGGGACTGTCCTCCATTGTGTGGTTTCGCTAAACTGTATGTTAAAGGGGCTGTAAATTCCTGCATAGAATTACTTCCATGCTCTGCAGTAGGGGGAGTTTCCCTGGAGTATGGCTTGCCCCACCCTTAAGCTTTTCAGCCTGCAAGAAATAAAAGGAAATAGAAACAAATAGAATTAGGAGCCTCGCACCATCAAGAAATGTGCACCGGGAGAAGAGTGTGTCCTTGAGACCTGAGGTTCCTGAGCCAGCACGCTCCTTGGACAAAGATGCAATACCGGACTTTCCTCCAGAGCCGACAAGGGGAAAGCCTTCCCCTGGAGCGGTCACCCTGAATATGGACTTGCAACCTACCGGACTGTGTAATTACCCTGAATATGGACTTGCAACCCACCGGACTGTGTAATTACCCTGAATATGGACTTGCAACCTACCGGACTGTGTAAGAATAAACCTTCCTTTGTTAAAGCCATCCACTCTGTGATATTTCTATTAGAGCAGCCCTAGCTGACTAAAACACCCTCCATGGTGAGATATGAAGTCCACACATAATTTATTTTTGTATCTGACATAGAATAGGTATCACTACCTTTCTACCTCCTTACAATTCTTTTTATACTTTTACGAAAGACTTATCATCACTTGACTTATTACAAATGTATTCATCTGATCATTTATTGTCTATTTCCCTCCACTGGAATAAAAGTCCCATGAAATAGATACTTGCATTTATGTCAGTGCCTTACACAGTGTCTGGCATATACAGGCACTTAATACACATTTGTTGAATAAATAAAGGAACACATTAAAATCATACCATATAGTATGTGCATTATACATGTTGTATAGTCTCTGCTTGGTGTAAGTTGTTTGTGCTTGGCTGTTAACTTGGTGGTTTGAACTCATCTAGTGGTGGGTTTGAAGAAATGCCTGGTGATCTGCTTCCAAATAGACTGCAGTCAAGAAAACCCAATGGAGCAACTCTGCTGTGCACCCAGGGGATTGTCATCAATTGGAATTGACTTGATGATAACAAGTTTGGTTTTTAAAAACAAAAAGTTTGTGAAGTTTATGCTTAATTAATTCAATGACTTGTTTGATTTTTTCCAGTGTAGAAAATATTTTTGACAAAGAGAATATAAATGCCACACCAGATGACATTTTGATTTGAAAGCCAATGTATTAATCACTGTCTCATTATCTTTACCATGGAATAGCCTCTGCTCCCATTCTTTATAAGGAAAGCAACCCTGCCAGTCATATGTCATCATGTCAGAATTGTGGCTGACAGGAACAAAACAAATGAAGAATCACCAGTCAACAGTTTACAAAATAGGGATCACAAACAAGTGGGAATAACAGCTCAAAGAAATAAAAAAGGTAGGTTTTTTTTTTTTTTTTTTTCAAGAATCTTGTTGTGGTATCTTTGTTCCTTACTGTTTGCTTTACTGGTCAATATAAATCAATGTAGTCACTGAGGACCATCTATGAGTTACCATAAACAATGCCAGAGTCAGACCCTATGTTAAATAATAAGTCAAGGGTATACCTGCATTTCTGTAATTCTATTTTTACTTTTCCCTAGGAGAACAAAAAACAGCTACAGACAACTGAGTTAAAAATTCGTAGTATTAATGAGACCCAGACTAAGTTTTGCTTCCTTCCTTGCTAAGCTTCTCCCTCTTCCCTTTAACTCCAACTTTTCATTTGCAAAATATGAATGTCTCCTCTCTCGGCCAATCACTAGATTGAGAAAAGAAAACTGCAGATGGATTTGCATTCACCCAAAGGCCAACCACTACAGCATTGTGGAATCATCTTTTAATTTGAAAAAAACATAATAATAGTTAATAATTATACACACAAACTAGGTACTGGCTTACTGAGATCAAGTTAAAAGCCTTTCTTTTATCTTCAAGACCACCCACTTAAGAAATTCATAGGCAGCACACAAATTTATTAATATATGCTGAATATCTCCACATATGATTGTCAAATTTATTGCTTCCATTTCTGACGTCTTAATGCCTTATTTCTCATCTTAAAAAAAATGCCCACAGCTCCCTGAACACATCAGTGAAGCTGGACCATAATTAATATTTCTTTATGAGGAATTCATTAAAATAAATCAGTTTGAGCATAGAAGACGGGATGCATTTATAGGAGGGTGAGGCTTTCTGAAGCGAGCACACTGCTGTCTGACTGGGAGCAGTGTTTCTTTCTGCCTTGAAGCAAACCTGTGACTGACTGGCTGAGAGGCAGCAGATGATTCCTGCAGGCAATGTCACTGAGCTTTCTTTCACAAAGGTGATTATGAGAAAGGCCTTTAGAGATGGAAAGGAATAACTTTATTGAAGGGATAGTAAAAAAAAAAAAAAAAAATCCAGTCACATCTTCATTAAATTTTTCACATTCCCTTTCAGTGATATGAAGTTAAATTTTTATCACTTAGAGCTACTGTGTTTTACAGTTCAATTTCAATTACTGGACAATGGAAAAGAACAATGTTTTAGGTAATTAAAAATGATGAATATTTTCTTCATGGAGTTCTTTTTGAAGTACATTTAATATATATATCTTTGATCTTGTTATGAGCAAATACTTTAAAAATATTTAAGCAAACAGTTTCAATGGACTGAGCTTTAGATGCTGTTTTCTTTCTTAAATCTGTTGCTCTTCACACTACAAAATGCAAGGCAATCCTAGATTCATTCAAAGGACTAAAACAGAGCAGCTGGCAGCTACTTCCAAAACAACTTGTTGGATGTCTCCTCAAGAAAAAAAAAAAGTAACAAAGTTATCTATCTTTGTAATTCTCTTGCCTTCTATCTTCTACCTATCTACCTATCTATTATCTACGGATTTCTGTTTGTTTTAAAGATCCCTCTTAAGAACAGTTTGGATACTCTAAACTAGTATCTTATTTATCTCAACACATAAAGAATCAAGCAGCATAGACCACAATGCCATTAAAATTTTAAAAATGATCTTGTGATCAGTTGTGCTGTGAACAGTTCAAGAATTACTCAGAATGCAGAGGGTATACTCTAACACTGTAATTTGCTTTAATTGCACTAGGAACCTCATTTTTGTTGTTCTTGTTCTTGTTCATTTATTTTTGTGACAATTCTTTGAGTTAATATTTCCATTCACATCTTTATGAGAGATTTGGAAGTAGAAGCTAGGGAAAGTTATTTAACTGCCACCCGTCAGTTTGTACTAATAGGGTGACCTGTGTGTTACTTTCATTCTAGAAGCTGTAACACTGATATTTCAAATACCAGCAGAGTCACCCACAGGGGCCAAGTTTCAGCAGAGCTTCAAGGAGAAGACAGATAAAGAAGCCATGGCTGGCTATCCACTCCCCCAGATAGGCAAAGAACATTCCACGGATTGCAAAACAATATGGTGCATGGTAGTACCAGAAGATGCGGTCCTAGGTTGGATGGCATCCAAAATGCACACTGGCCATACTTGAGTGTATCAGCGATCATGAAGATGGCACAGACTGGGAAACATTGGTACATCAGGCTGCTACAAATTGGAATAACAAGTAATTCAAGGTCATTCAACTAATCATTAGAAAAGCTGAGTTTCTAATTTAAGATTGTATGACCTCAACCCCAAGGTCCTAAAAACCAGCCTGTATTGCCTTGCTCTACATTACATCAGATTCTGCTAAACAGACAAGAACTGGATACTGTTAGTGATCAAGAGACTCTTTCTTTCTAAACATGGGCTTGGATTATGTTTTCCTGCTTAGCCAGAATGTCAGGGAATTTTCCGTTGATCTAATAAAATCTTTTCTCAAACAATCCTGACATTTGACAAAAAAAAAAAAAAAAAAAAGCCCATTTTAATCATTCTTTGTAGAAGATTAAAGAAAGGCTTAAAGCAGGGTGTTAATGATATTACCTAATTAGGACCTTGGTTTTCGCTGTCTCTCCCTGCCACCATTATTATTCTTAATAAAAGAGATCTTTTTAAAAAGTACACAGGACTTTTGGTTTCTAGCAATGAATTCCTCATATAAATCATTTAAAAGCTCTATGTTTCGGAAAGCTCCTTTTTCAGAGTTTGACTTTTCTTAGAAATTAGATTAAAGGTAGAATAATGTAGTTTCTCAGATCTGAGTAAAGGAAGCATTTGAAAGAATGATCTCAAAGTTCAGCTTGTCTTAACTCTTGGTCAGGTTCACTGGATTAGACAGGTCTTGCCAAAGACATGAAGTACAGTTTCAAAATGTCAGGTTTAATCTTGCGAATGCATTCTGCCTTTAATGTAAATTGTTGATGAATTATATATCTCATTTCTCATGTTCTACAGAGCTCAAATCAAACATTCATCAACTCATCAAAATGAGTTTGTTCTCAAGTCAGCTTTCATAGTTTGCCATTTTCATATCTTTGTTCTTAGCTTGATTCTAAAACTGTAAATTTAATTGTTAAATAATCTGAAAATCATTGAAATCCATCAATATTACAATTTTTGTTGGCAGAACGTTTGAAACATGTTGCCATTATTGCTGACCCATATACGCCTATAAGGTAGGAGAGTGAATGCTAAGGCCACAGATATTAGAGTCAAGATTCCTGGGTGCCAGTCCTTAATCTGTGCAGTTACGGGAAATTCTGCTCCTCTGCTATTCAGGGTTTGGAGCCCTGGTGGTGCAGTGGTTACATGTTTAGCTTCTAATCACAAGGTCAGCAGTTCAAATCCACCAGCTGTTCCTTCGAAACTCTATGGGACAGTTTGACTCTGTCATTGGGTCACTATGAGTTGGACTCAGCACCATGGCAGTGCATTTTTAAATTTTTTTGTGAGAATTATACAGCCAATTTATGTGAAATACGTAGAATAATGCTGGGCTTTTAATAAGCACACTGTCCCATAGCGTTTCCAAGGAACAGCTGGTGGATTTGAACTGCTGACCTTTTGGTTAACAGACATAGCACTTAACGACAATACAACCAACATTTCCATGTAATGCTATTGATTAATATTTGATTAAAGAAGAGGTGACTGAATACACTCTTGTGAAGGATGTATTTTACATTTCTGTCTATTTTAATAGATATTGCTTACTATTATGTTTCTGATACTGCTCAAGATTAAGTGGAACAAAATA
This sequence comes from Heterohyrax brucei, assembly GCA_028571685.1. Classification (NCBI taxonomy): domain Eukaryota; kingdom Metazoa; phylum Chordata; class Mammalia; order Hyracoidea; family Procaviidae; genus Heterohyrax; species Heterohyrax brucei. The sequence continues at coordinate 74,044,571 of CM053146.1, read as the reverse complement.
AAAGACTATCCTATGAATCTTAAAATTTAGCCCAGGTGACACAGCAATGGGAGAACAATGACATTCTAATTTTGCAACAAAGACAATAAGAAGAGTAGGTAATAGAAATGGGAAAAATAAAAAAGTTAGGAAAGATTTTGCAGAGAAGATGGGACATAAGTTTTGCTTTCAGGAAAAGGCACACAATGTTTCCTAGAAGCCTAAGTGGAAATTGAATTTCACTTACAAATAAATTCATACTCAATTTACCTTTGAGAAAAATGTACCACAGAACAAATCTATATGGCAGTTATCTTTTTGTCATGTTAGAATTTTTATTCCCTGAATAAGGTGATTTGTTTGATATACTTCAGGCAAAGTATTACAAACAGTAAACAGAATGGGTTTAATTATTAGGGGTGTTTTTAAAAATGTGCTATAGTAAACTAAAGCATAGTATGTTGTTGTTATGTCAACGCATCAATTTTGACTCATAGGGACTCTCTATGACACAGCAGAATTGTGTCATAGAGTTTCCTAGGCTGTTACCTCTATCACAACAGAGTCACTGGGGGACGGGAACTGCCAAACTTTCAGTTAGCTGCCAATTCCTTAACTACTGTGCCACTAGGGCTCCTTAAAGGTTAGTCTATGAGGAATCTATCTGGAAAGAATCCTTAAATATAAGTGATCTGGTCCAAAAAAGAGAACTATATTGAAGAAAAACATATAATTATCCTTGTCACTAAACCTAATGACACAATAATGACAGCAAACTTTGAATATCAGACTACTTTCAACTCCTCTCTTCCCTTCAGTGCCCCAAAACAATCCATTACATGTATCAGGACAAAGATGGATAGAAATGCTAATTTTTAGGAGGAAAATAATGTAATTATGGAAAATAGGAGTGGATAGAAATCAGATTTTCTTTCTTTAATGGTAATACTTTGCGGGTTTGGAGAAAGGATACAGGTCTCAAAACAGCTTATTACATTAACCATTTTCTCTCATAAATTTTGAGTAGCAGTAAGAGCATATCACAATGGGCTAAACCAATGGCTTTGAAACTTGTTGGTGTAGACCAACTGTGTGCTTGAGCAGATGGTGTCTGTGCACAAGAGTTGATGGTTAAATTTTTTAAAATATTAGCTGGTTGTTTAACACTGTCATTATCAAACATCATACAATTTAGAACTAAATAAATTATGTTACAAATAAAGGTAACAGATACTCAAAACTCATCACTTCCTGTTTTACCATAGCCTACAACACACTGTTGAGGTAACTTCATGGTGCAAATAAGACACGCAGTGGTGTGCATTGTGCATCTTGCCCCAGCTCAGTCTTCACTGGTGTCACACTGGTAACTTGAAATCTGTCACAGGGTTGGGAGGGACAGCATTTATACCAGACCTCCACCTACCTCCTCCAGTGAACTGGTCCTTAAATGTTTTATATTGCAATCTACCCACACATATATATTGTATACATGTGATATGCATCTGAAAAAAGTTTCACCTTCTAGTCTGTAGTTTCTATTCAGTTCAATTCCATTCTCTATTGTATTTTTAAAAATCTGATTGAAGTTAAATATAGCCTAGAATTACTAAGGGATAATAATCTTATAATGACCTATAAAGATCATGAAAAACACAGATCTAAACCAGTTCAGAAGGCAGATACTTAATTTAATGTATAGTCCAAGAAATGACTTCCTTACATCTTCATTTGACTAACTTAGTATGCCTTTGAAAAGTTTTCACTATCAGATAAATATACTTTATAGACATCACGTGTGGTTGACTTCATGGGTATGTCTACAAGAGGCTCACCATTTTCCAGCTAATCAATAAATGTGTAGTTTGAGGGTTTGATGTCAGCTCCAGATGTGGCCTCTGATAAGCTAAAACCAGTAGTTCTCTTTATTTTTCTGTACATTAGAAAATATAGAGGGCTCAAAGTAAAATACAAATTGCTGGGCTCTGCCTTAAGACTGTTCTGATTCAGTTAGTCTTATTTGGGACTCCAAAATAGCATTTCCAAAAAAATTAACAAATAATGTTGATGCTCCTGGCTGAGGGGCCACGTGTGGAGAACTACTGTGGTAAAGGACTCATGTGATCTCAATTTGTCCCAACAATTCACTTAACATAAACTAAGTATGACCATTCACCTAGCCACGAGGATTTGCTCAAGAAAGGTGCGTATGATGACCAAAGACATGTAAGGCCAGCTTTGATGATGGTTTCCTTTGATTTACTTGTAAATGTCAAACAAGGAAGTGTAACAGCGATCTTGTAAAAGGCCTAACTATGAAACTGACACACAGAGGACGCAGAGCCATAGAATAACCATGAAACAAAACTTGTTCACTGACCTGTCTCAGAATTTATTCAGCTATGCAGACCTCAGAACTCTGAACAACAAGTAAGCTATTTTGAGTTGAATTTTCTTTTTCTTAACAGCCAAACCCATCTCAAACAATATACTTACATTCTTTGAAGCAAAGTATTGAAACATCCCTAGTAATACATTTCAGAAGCCTTGGTAGAACAGTAGATAAGAGCTTGGCTGCTTTTATGGATTGCATTGTGTCCCCCCAGAAAAGCGTGTAGCCGTTTCCTTAGAACATGGTGACTCGTGTTGTGTGATGTTCCTACGTGTTGCAACACCTCCTTCTATGACATTAAGGAGAAAGGACGAGAGGCAGATTGTTGGTGGGGCAGGACTTACTGTGTAAGACTGTACTGTGCCTTGAGATAGTTTCTTGGGATATAAAGGAAAGGGAAGCAGGCAGAGAGATGGCAACCTCATACTACCAAGAAGCAGTGCTGGGAACACAGTGTATCCTTTGGAAAGGACCAAGCTCCCAGGCCAGGAGAACTCTGATGACGAAGACCTTCCTTCAGAGCCAACAGAGAAAGACATCTTCAGTTTGGACTAGCCTGGTTTTCTGTGAGAAAATAAATTTCTCTTTGTTAAAGCAATCCACTTGTGGTATTTCTGTTACAGCAGTATGAGATGACTCAGACAGGTACTAATTGAAAAGTCTGTGATTTGAATACACCAGACACTCCTTGATCCTATGGGGCAGTTCTACTCTGTTACATAGGGTTGCTATGAGACAGAACCCACTCACAGGCAACAGGTTTGGTTTGGGTTAGTAATATACCTAAAACCACTATGCTTTTTATAATACTGCCTATGATCTGGGATATTGTTGTGACCACCTTTTATGAGGGTAGAAGCAAAATTGATATTTTGTCTAGCTGCCAATAAAGTGTGCATATCACATTCCAATCACAAAAGCAAAGGTATGTGGAGTGCACACACACATACGCACACACATATTTAGCCTCCTAAGAAAAAACAAAAATATAAGGTCACCCTGGTCAAATCAAGTCTCAAAATAAATAAAAAGTTGAGTGTTACCTCTTTTGTTTTGTTTTTAACAAAAAACTTTTCTTTTGATGTTTGAAATGCTGAGTTCTGAAAATGTCTCAACCTTTGCTGACATGATACCCATTCAAGGGGAAAAAGAAAAAATGTTGCTTTCTTACCACAAATAGACCTACCATAAATTTAGGAGCTTTGAAAATTTTGTGACTTTCTTCCACATAGAGATACCTGATAGTTCTATGTGATGAGCTAGTCCTTCTGAAGTCTCTTTTCCAGCAGCTTCAAAAATAAATGTCTTCTTTTTTCTGTAATTAAATGCTTTCATCTCTCAGTCATCCTTTCATTTACCTCCATTTTCCAGACCAGGTGTCAGCAAACCACACAACTTGCAGGTCATAGATACAGATATAAATTTACATATAGATATAAGTTGATACAATCTCCCATGCATGCTTTGCCCTTTCACTGTCCTAGCAGTATCTTTTGATAAACCAAATGTTTTATCCTTAATGTGGTCTTATGTATCTTATTTATTCCTTCATCATTAGCACTTTCTGTTTCCTTTTCAAGAAACCCTTGCCTGATCCATGGTCATGAAGATGTTTTTGTAAGCTTTCTACTGAAAATTTTATTACCTTACCTATTACATATGGATGGGAAACCCTGGTAGCATAGTGGGTTAAGCACTATGTCTGCAAACCAAAGCTTGGCAGCTCAAGTCCACCCGTCACTCCTTGGAAACTCTACAGAGCAGTTCTACTCTGACCTATAGGGTCACTATGAGTCAGACCCAACTTGATGGCAGTGGGTTATTACATATCAAATTTACATGGAGTTGATTTATATGTATGGTATGAGTTAGGGGTCAAGACTCATTTCTTTCATATCCAATTATTTGTTAAAAAGACTATCTTTTCCCCATTTCACTGTAGAGTCTCATTGCCATAAATCAGGTGATCATATTGTTGATTTGATCTCATTTTTAAGGGAACGATATGCTGCACTCTAGAATTCCATAAATATTAATTATGAGGACAGTATTTAAAGTGATCCATTAAGTGATGCTTGGAATTACGATGTTAGCTATGAATACTGGCTGTACCACAGACTGCCAGAAGAAGTACAGCCAGAAGACTCCTTGAAAGGAAGAAGAGTAAGATATCATCTCACATACTTCAGATACGTTATCAGGAGATATCAGTCCCCGGAAAAGGACATCATGCTTGACAAAGTAGAGTCAGCGAAAAAAATGCAGACCTTCGATGAGACAGACTGACACAGTGGCAGTACTAACAGGCTCAGGCAGGACCAAGCAGTGTTCCCTCCAGCGGTACACAGGGTCACGACAAGCTGGAACCAACGTGATGGCACCCAATAATAACCACAAAGTTAAGAGTCAAGGACTGAATTCTGCTTCAAAAAGATAGGGCAGTAGTTAACTGTCACCAACACCAACAAACTAAAACAGGATAAAAAAAGTATGTTTAATGAAATAAGGAACTGAGTATATCCTTGAAATGATATCTAATATGTGTACTTTCAAATCTAGTGCACTTGGATTGAAAGCTTCAAAAACACTGAAAGGGAACCTTGATCTAGTAGAGAGTGCTCTAAATGTTAATGTCATCAGGCTAAAAGGTCCAATGAGTGAGAATAATTTTTAGAGTTTCTTGGTTTAGGGTAATGCATGGGACACAGGAGAAGTATATGTCACTGCAAGAATCCATGTGTCAGTAGGATTCAATTTAGAAATGCTGACTTTAGGAACATGAATTTCTTCCAAATAAAGTTGGTCAGTAAGTCGAAATACAGGGCTGGCATTTTGAAAAGCTATCTCTGAAGAAGAATTCCTTGACTTACAGATGATCTTCATGTGTTCTAAAGCACTGGAACACGCAACTTTCAGGTCCCCGTGTGTGCCTCTACACTGCCTCTGAAACCAAACGTTTCCGACTCAGGTGGACGAGGCCCAAACACTACCTGGAAGTCCAGGCCACTGTCACTGCTATGGAGTCAACTCCAACTCATAGCGACTCTAGAGGCCAGAGTAGAATTGCCCCATAGAGTTTCCAAGGAGTACCTAGAGGATTTGAACTGCTGATCTTTTGACAAGCAGACGTAGCGCGTAACTACCATGTCACCAGGGTCTCCAGAAACAGAAGTAGGTTATAAGGTATGTTTAATTTTTATTTATTTATTTTTGACTAGCCAAGGACTCACATTTATAGATCCTGATTTTCTCATATGGAAACACAGCATTACAGTAACTAGTGTCTCACCTTGGAGAGATATTCTGAGTAGCAATAACAGATGGGAGCATTATTGTGTTGATTACTATAAAACCTTATTCAAAAGGGTTATTATTTTCAGTATGGCTCTCCTCTTTTAGCATCATCAGTATTTTCCAGCAAAACAAGACCAACAGTGAAGCAAGGAAGTGAAATGTACACAAGGCCAAGTCCAAATCACATCTCTCCTTTTAGATTCACTACACTTGAGAAATCAGTCCCTGAATTTCAAAGTATTTGCTTTGCCATCTACTTCACCAGATACCTTCTTGGAAATTATGAGGTGGATTTTAGGTTTCCCAGGGCTACCAGGTAACAGAGGTAGAGGGACATTTGGGGAGACTGAGGTAGAAGTAACTATCGATTTCTTGCTATGATGCAATGCCTTCTTCAGAAGCTTCTCCAGTTTTCCTGGTGTCCCAAGAAAAACTTTCATATTCCATTAGCAGACCATTAGCTTTGTTTGTGATTTACACACACACAAACACACGTACACACACACACGCATACACACATTTTCTCTCTCCAAATACTTCCTGTTATGCCTTACTCTAATAACTAGTTTGACTGCCGTTGTGTCCAGAGAACACACAATATAACATAGACATAATTATGGAATTAACATAAAAGAACTCCAGGCATGGACAGAAAAATCACAGACAGCTTGACATAATTCTCTGATGTGAATAAATAAAACTCCAACGCTGGATGGCAACCATGGAAGATTCTAGTCTAGGCCACTTTTAAACATCTGTAATTTGTATGCCCAACAAGTTTGAAGCTTATTTAAAGCCAAGGTAAATTCAAGTGTGACTTGACCTGATGTATCAGTCCATCATCTTGACAAAGAGGGAAATTCAGTTCGTCTGACAGGCCTTCACAAAGAAATCCTGATTACTACCTCTTTCCTTTTACATGTTTTCAAAAATGATGTGTTGTTAAAATTTACACTGGGTTTAACGATGGTGAAAGGTCACCCATAAAGAAAATAATTCCTGGTTAACCATTTTCTCACTTGCAACAGAATGTAAGTTAAACACTGCTTTGGTGCTTGTCCAGGATTCACTCTGAAGTGTCTTTGTAAGGCAAGATTTACAACACGTACAAAAATCACATCAGATGACAAAATGCTGGACAATCCCACAATACTGGGACTCACGGTCCAGCCAAGTTGATAGATATGTTAGGGGGATACAATACAATCTATGGCAATACATATTCAGTTTTATGTTAAACATTTTTTCCTAACAGAAAAAAGCAATCATATTCTAGAACCATAAATCAAAATATCTGCTATCCAACCTCTTTCTAGATTATCTTACATTTAGATTACATTACAGCTCTTCCATTAAAGTTACAAAAATTAGTAGAATACATTTCACTTCATATATTCATCTAATTGAGTAAACTATTTAAGATATAGAAAGCCAGGAGGGCTGTCTGACAATTTAGAAATAAAGCTTACTCCTTAAAAAAGATTTAAAAAGCAAACAGCAACAGAAAATACTAGTCACATGTAATGAAAATCCACCCTTTGGGGCAGGATTTCTGAGTAATCAATGAAGAAGACTTTTGAATATCAACTTTCAAACAGGGAGCCTAAGGTGAAATTTTAGGGAACTGGAAAGAGATAAATGGAAATAAAGTGAATTCAAATCTTTATGTGAACTAATGTTGAAAATACATTTTAAGGAATGAAAGAAAATAACAGAGATGGGATAGTATAGGAAATGAGAGCTCAGAATAAGAATGCATCAGATGGAAAAAGGCCCCGATGTGCCTATCTAAACACCTGCTCCCCTGGCAAGTTCATCCTGTGGCAAAGGCTTATGTACCCAGCCTGATTATCCTGGCTCCTGAGATCACTGAAGCACTTCTCCGGTGAGTCCATATTCCCCAGGGGAAGCCGCTAATTTCATACTGGCTTTCTACAATTCAGGAGAAGAAATGTGTTGATTGGCAGACAATCATACTTCATCTACTCGTTATTATCTGTCTCAGTGTATATCAGTGATTCTCAATGTAACTGTGTATTGGAATCACCTAGAAAACCTTTAAAAATACTGAAGTCAGGTATCATTCCAGGTTAATTATATCATAACTCTCTAGGGTTAAGCCTAAAGACCAGAATTCTATAGGTGATTCTTGGGGCATCCAGATTGAGAACCTGCATCATAAATTAAACTGACAATTTAGCTTAGTATAAGTCTCTCGTCTCTGGTTTTTGTATGCTGGTATCCTCATGATTAAATCTTATGTGAACTGGGAAAATCTAATGTTTGGATTTGCAAAGTTGAAGAATGATCTCTTTTACTACACAAACTGTAGCTTCCTGAGTCAGCAGTATAAGCATTACCTTGGAATTTTTAAGAAATAGACTCTCAAGGCATTATCTGAAATGTTTTAGAAATGCAGAAGACCCCAGACTAAATGAATCAGAATCTGCATTTTAGTAGGATTCTCACCTAATTCTTTAGCACATTAAAGTAGGAGAAGCATCGTCCTTGAATGCTTCTCAAACTACAGCTCTTGTGCCTGTAAATCTGCAGGAGGTGACAAACGTACACTCCTGGGCCCCACCCAAAGTCAGCAACACATGAGACCCTGCCTAAGGCCTAGCCACTGTTCCACTGGGACTATTTTCTTACATCTTTATCTTTCTTCATCAATAAATACTTAAGGATAAAAACAAAAATAACTCTTAACAGGTACAGATAGCCATGAGCATGACTGGTGTGCAAAACATGAATTATTTTAGAAATTCATTATTTAGTTGAAAAATACTATAGCAATCCTCTCCATGGTAAGTCTATGTTGCTGTTTGGTCATCTGAAAAGCAACGAAGTTATACAAACAGTGATTAAAGAAAATAGGGAATATATTTTAAAATACAGATTTTACATTTATAAGTTCATCACATTATTCATGCAGCTGACAAAGACTCTATTCAGAAGAAAACAAACTGGTATCCTCACAGAATTGGTCATTATATCCTTGCATTCTGAATAATGTATGAAGGATCTAGGGAAGACTAATCTGAGTGAAAAATATTCTGAATAACTTTCACTTTTTAACTGAGATCAAAATTGAAAACAATATTGCTGCTAAATCATTTATTCATTTCTGTTTACTTGGTAAAAGTTGTGTGGCTAGAAGTCTCTCCCATGTAAAGGATGAAGGGGCTTGAGAATTACCTAGCATATATTTATTTTCCTTCCTTCTTTGGTAGATAACAAGTCCCTAACTATTCATCTTCCTGCAGAATAAAGGGATAAGTATCCTGCAATCATTTAGGAGAAAAGTCAAAGATGGAAAACTTGGTCAGCAACAAGAACTCATGTTCCTGGCACATGAGTTATTTAAGAAAGAAAGAGCTACCAGTGGAGGATGTTTTGAATACAAGTTTTGACAATATGCTTCCCAAGAATACAACTGCTCGATAATAGAATATTTATGTTTAAGATAGTATGCTATGACCAATTTTTTGTAGAGTTCCCTCTTTGCATCATACAGGTTTTGGTTATTTGATTCTGTGAACTACAAGATGCAGCTATGAGAAAGGATCTTACCATTATTTGTTAGTTATATCAAAAGAAAGATGATTCTCTCTACCTTAGACACCCTGACAATCTTCTTCCTATTTTGAGTAGCATGAAAGCATTTGACTGAATATTTTGATCTGAATTCAGGAAGCAAAGGCAAGTCAAGCCAACCAAGTGCCATTGAAGCAGCTGTTATTCTTCCTGAGCATCACTTCTTCTGAACGTGTTATCTTGGCAGGTTTTTGTTGTTTCTCTGAGTAAAAGTTAATAAATGTGAGAAACAGAAGCCATAAATAGCACATCTTACTTTAATTATTTACAACTAAAATAGTTCAAAGCATTGGGTACCAGAATCAGGATGATGTCAAATATTTATTTTGTAAATATTACAAGACACGGTATTTTTTTTAAAGGTATCTGCTTTTTAAATAGTCACATAGGTTCTATCCAAATCTAATAATCATGGTTATTTAAAATCACAAATGTATGTAAACATGTTTATTCTTCCCAAGCCCCACTGAAAATGAATGAGATTAAAATACAAATTTGGCATAATTTTTTTGAAATTCTAAATAAAAAATGCTGTAATATAAATAAAAGAACAAATCCGGTATAAACTAGATGGCACATGGCTACCACCAGGGACCACTGTGGCCACAATCCGGTAAATGGTCCCCACTAAAATGGGAGAAAAATACATAATAAAACTCAAATTTCTAAGAAAGGCCAGACTTAATGGACCAGCAGAAACTAAGGGAACCCTTGCAATGAATGTCCTGAAACGCCCTTTAAGCTTGGAACTGAAGCAACATCTGGCGGACCTTTCATTCAAATAGCAGATTAGCCCAGGACACAAACAATGTCATCCATGAGTGCTGTGTTCCTCTAAATAATCATTTGTGTGAGACGAAATAGTCAATGCTTACCCTAAAGTAAATAAAAGAAGGTAGGGGAGTCTGGGAGAGAAGCCAGATTATTGGAAAGATAGCAATCGGAATGGAAATAATAAGAATGCTGATACATCGTGAAAAATGTTGTGAATGCAACTGAACAATACATACAGAGAATGTTAAATGGGACTTAATTTGTTGTGTAAATAAAAAATAAATAAAATGTTACAAAAACGTATGAGAGTTCTGTGTAATATAAAACAAATAAAATAAAACAATAAAATAAATCCAAGGTAGTAATGGTTAACAAACAATGCTGCTATCAAATCAGATCTTGAAATATTTTTGAATATAAAATGTGTGATACCAAATCGGCAGAAAATTTCTGCAAAATTTAAGAACCTATAGTATCACACATGTAAAAGATAGGACTACCCCAAAATGAGCTTTCTTAGAAAACCCTTGCAGGGAAACATAAGATCTGAGTTACAAGAAACCAGAATCAGCACTGAAGGGTGGACAACCAGTGAACACAATAATAAAATGTCTGTAACAACCTGTCTAAGGTCCAACTTCCCAGCTTTCCGAACTACCGGAGTTTGCTTCAGGTAAACATACAATAACAGTCCTCTAAAGCAAGGAGTCTTTCACTAGACATTCACACTGTGTGTGCTTAAATCAAAGTTAGAAGTGGGGTCATGTCCCAGAAAACCTCTGGATTGCTTCGTGGTGTACCTAGAAATTCAAATACTTACGAATACAATAGTGGAATTCATTTGGCCAAATAGATGCCCAGCCCAACCCCTAAAAACTGGGAATTCTATAATCAGAGTCTAGATTCATTGTCCTACAAGGCCTATAAGAAATAAAGAAGCTCAGTCAAGTAACCAGTGCCGATGAATATAAACTTTCTCCTTTGAAAAAGCAATGAACAATCATGTTTAATGAGAAGTCTCAAAAACTAAACATGACTGATATTTTTAAAGGCTCAGTGATAGAGTTACCTAGAATTATTGATATGGCTGAAGAGAAAAAATAGATTTAAAAAAGCAGAATGATCTATAAAACTGAGACAAAAAAAAATTCTCTCAGATTACAATGTAAAGTGAAAGAAAAAATTATGAGACATGAGAAAAGGCATGAGATATAGAGGGTCAATTTAAGAGATCCCATAACTAACAAAATGATCACTCCAGGAGACGATAATACAGCTAATACACAAAAATCAAGAAACAAAGAATAAAAGACAATATTGAAAGAAAAAAAAATCTGTAGATAGCTAAGAAACCAAGAAACAAAAGAAAAATCAAACTACACACACACAATAAAGGTGATATTTTCATAGGCCTAAGAATCATACTTGCATCATACTTTTAAGCTTCAATATGAAATGTTAGGGAAATAACAGTATAGATCTGTTAAGGCATGAGGACAGACTGTCTCAAACCCTGGCTCCTTTGACTACTTAAAAGAGTAATTCTGAATATACGTAGATGTCATATTCATAGTTAAGCCCTTAAAACTTAAAATGTTAGTATTTAATGTACTTTTAGCAAAAACACTAATGCCACCAAAATAACAAAACACAATTCCCACAAACAGGAACAGAAGAAGCAAAGGAGAGAAATGTGTAAGACAAAAGCTCAGTAAATTTGTATCTAATTCTAAATAAGTTCTTGAATAATAGAGCTGTGAGATATATTACCTTTGTTATATGAGAATTCAGGAAAGAGGGATAATTAAGAAAGAGTAAGGTGGAACTAAAATTATGAATAATACAGAATCTGAGAAGTAATCAAGGGAAGGTAAAGAATAAATTAAAATCTGCTTAAAGTCTTGTGTCATTCACATGAGACACTGCAGATGTTTATCAGATGTTAGCATTGAGAGTAAAATGTAAGTTTATTAAAAACTTAAAGATGATGCTATAGAAACTGCAAAGTTCTATTATCTATGTACTTATACAAACACACATACACACATCTTAAGGGATAACCTTTAGCATTAGAGAAGCAAACGAAAATAAAATAGCAGAAACAAGACCAAAACATAACTGTACTTTAAACATGAACTCTCAGAGTAGGGAAAGTATATACACATCATATCTTTAGGCAAATAACATACACCCTTCTAGTTTTGCCAGCTGTGCTCTCCCTCCAACCTCTCTACAGGATATTTTTATAAACATGCTATGCTAATATTTTTTATACAGCAAAAATTAAAAAAAAAAAGTGTTATAGTGGCACTCATCAAAATAACCCACAGGGAGAGGGTGCAGTTGGCAAACAAGTGTGCTATATTTGTGTAAAAAATATGATATACACTCAAATTCAGCAACCTACAACAAAATATAACACAAATTTGAAAATAAATGTAAAATATTAGGACAATATTAACATGAAGAAAACAGGGTTGATAATACTAATATGAAAACCGAGAATCAAAGGAAACGGCCTCAGATGACACATGAAGACCAGGTGGCACAGTGGTTAAGAGCTAACACAAGCTATAGCTGCCAACCAAAAGATCAGCAGTTCGATCCACCAGCTCCTCTATGAAAACCCTATGGGGAAGCTCTCCTCTGTCCTCTATGGTCCTTATGCATTTGAATCAACTCTGTGTCAGCTGGTTTGGTTTTGGGTTTAAGACAACCTAAAAGTCTCTGGGTAGTGCAAATGGTTCATGTGTTTGGCTACCAACTAAAAGACGGGAGGTTTGAGTTCACTGGTGCCTTGGAAGAAAGTCACGAGATGTTTCCAAAAAATGAAGCACTGAAAACTCTACTGAGCACAATTTTCCTCCAATACACAAGGTTGCCCAGAGTCAGAAGTGGTAAGATGACATATGATAACCAACGAATCTTCACACACCAACTAACACAGCATTCATGTGCATAAGGCAAAATTTGGTAGTAAGAAAAAAACTTACAAAACAAAAAACTTGAACACTACTATCCCAGTATCAAAACATAATTAGTATATCAAGGATTTGAATAACAAAATCTACAATGTTAGTTATGGGTACACGTGCGTGTGTGCAGATCACACACACACACACACACACACACACAGTTTGACAATTAAGTCTGCAAACTTCATTGTTCCAGATGTCACACACCTCATTGCTGGATGTCACTCTGGTCACCTTCGAAGTACTCCCCTTAGGAAGCTATGCACTGACACTAGCACCTAGCCCACCCTTCAAAGTAATTTTGGAACTCTTTTTCTGGAATGGCGATTGCACACAGTGGCACAGTGGCACGTTACAAACTTAATTGTATTTAGTTGTCTATAAGGGAGTTTTTAAACACTAAACAAATAATTGCATTGGAATACCCACCCTACTAACCTGATCTGGCCCCAAATGACTTTTTTTCTTTATCCAAAGATAAAGGAAATACTGAAAGGAAGATTTTTATTTTTATTTAACATAACTGAGTGAAAATGTACATTCACGTATAAATTTACATGCCCCCCTATATGCAACTTCCACTGCTCTTCCTGTCCGGTGACTACACACTATTCCTCTCTGTTCCATACATGTCTCATCCTCCCAACAGCTTCCTTTCCCCTCCTCTCCGTCCACTCCCCTTCCTCCAGCCAGAGGTCAGCAAGATGATATCCTATAGATGTATAGAACTATAAAGTGCTTCCAATATATGGTCACTCTGCATTGCCAAGTCCAATCCATTCCTGTCCAAAGAGTGGACCTTTGTTATAATTTATGGGAAAGGGCAGCATCAGGGCCCGGGGCCTTGCTCTCAGAGGAACCCCAAAACCACTGGACCATCAATTGAGGTCTTTTAGTGGAGATCTCAGGATGCACCCCTTTTTATTCTTGTGTTGCCAGTGAGACTGCTCTCTGTGAGCTCCATCGTGGCTATCACTGGTGGTGGCCGGGCACCATCCGGTTCTTCTGGTCCCAAGTCGATGTAGGCACCCACGCCTGTGGGTCTCTCTGTCTTCTCGGTTGTCTTTACTGCATGTCATTTTGGTCCTCGGTGAGCATCCATTCCTGCTGAGTTGGGACCATTTGCTGTGTCCTCGGATGGCAGCTTGGCAGCTTTTAAGACTCCAGATGCCACTCACCAATGTGGGGTGCAGAGAGCTCTCTTAGCAAAATGCAAGGGGCCTGGAATTCGCCTAAGAGCATGGTCCCCCACCCCCAACCCCAGCTACTCTGTCCTTGCAGTATTGAGTTAAGATGGAAGGAGTACTCAAGTTATGCTGAAGTCCACTTAATGTTGTTCTTGTTTCTAATGTGTGCTATCACCGTTTTCTCCCAACTAGATTTCTAGTAACTATCTAAACTAAACTCTCCCCAGTTCACACTCCCTCCCTCCCCTCCCTTGCAGCTGTCAAAGAGTCTTTTCTTCTATACACAAGTCTGTTTTTGAGATCTTATTGCAGAGGTCTCATACAGTGTTTGTCCCTTTGTCGCTGACTACTTTCACTCAACCTAATGTCTTCCAGTTGAAACCAGGTTAGGAGATGTTTCCTGGAATCATCGTTATTCTTTATCATTGCATAGTGTTCCATTGAGTATATGTACCATAGTTTGCCTATCCATTCTTCTATGGTCGGGCATCTGGGTTGATTCCATCTTTTTGCTATCGTGGACTGTGCTGCGGTAAACATTCTGGTGCATGTGTCCATTTTTGTGAAAGGCCTTGATTCTGTAGGATATACTCCAAGTAGTGGAATTACTGGGTCAAATGGTATATCGATACCCATTTTTTTAAGGAAGCGCCAGATTGCCTTCCAAAGAGGCTGGACCATTTTGCAACCCCACCAACACTGTGGGAGGGTTCCACTTTCTCCACAGCCTCTCCAGCATTTGTTGTTTTGTGTTTTCTGGATTATGGCCAATCTTGTCGGGGTGAAAGGAAGAAATTTTGAAAACATTCAGCACATCAAGGGAAGTACGACAACAGCTCTGATGGCCATTCCAGAAAAAGAGCTCCAAAATTGCTTTGAAGGGTGGACTAGGTGCGGGTACATTGCTTCCCAGGGAAGTGTTTTAAAGGTGACCACAGTGATATTCAGCAATGAGGTATGTAGCACTTTTTCTAGGGGGAGTTTGCGAACTTAATTGTCAGGCCTAGTATGTCTATATATCTACATTTATCTATCTATCTGTATATATAAGGAAGGGTCAATAATAATGTAACCATTTTTTGTCAGTTTTTGAACAGTCGTTCTGTGGAGGCTAGGATTTCTCTATACTTGGGTATAATCTCTCTTAAATACTACGAAGTCTTCAAGTCATAGACAAAAACAGTGAAAAGGTGGGCATGTTACCACTTCTCTACCTTAAGCTGCTATTTCTCCCCCTATAAGGTACTTACAAGCAGTAACTGGAATAGAAGACGGCTTCCTAAATTGAAAGTGTAAGCTGGATTTGGTGGTCTCTTAGTTTGGTAGATGTTTAATGCTGACTTTCATTCCTTGGTGAGCTTCGCATGCGCCTTAAAGAACACGCATTGCCTGGGGACTCTGACTGTGGTTCTTTGGTGCACTTCTCTAGGTGGACATTTCTGATAACCACCTTCAGACTTGGGTTCTCAGTAGTCTATGCTCATCCAAAAAGCTCTCTTTTGGAATTCTGCCAAATCTATATATTACACTCTTAGGAAAATCCCAGTAACAACTCCAAGGGGCTTTCTCTGTTCATGTATCATTCACCAGAAACATCCATATTTGATCCATCTGTAAGAAAGTAGTATTATCCAAACTAAACCCTTCTATTGGGTTTTCTGGAGATACTATAAGTTTTTTTTTTTTTTCTCCTTTCAAGATTGTGTTTCTTGAGTCCCCAGAGAAAACATCAAGATTTCTGAGGTATCTCTTTGAAACCACTCTCAACATACTTGTAGAGAGAGAAGTAGTCCTTCTCCGCTCTCATGGTGTCTGTAGGGAAATTTCAACAACTTTTAAAAGACATTCTGTCAACAACTTCCAACTGTCTCTCATCCTTTCTACTCATGTTTATAGAAGGCTGTTCAGCTTGAGGAAACCCTGGTGGTGCCTTGGCTGCTAACCAAAAGGTCAGCAGTTTGAATCCACCAGGAGCTTCACAGAAACTCTACAGGCAGTTCTACTCTGCCCTATAGGGTTGTTACGAGTTGGAATCCACTCCACAGCAATCAATTTGTGGGTCAGGCAGAAGATGAAAACCTCCTCTGCAAGGCATGCGTAAGTGGTCTAGCATCTCACTTCAGAAACACTGGAGTACTCATCACTTATTATTTAGTACTCTTTATAGGCCTCAGTAGAAATTAAGTCCCATTTTAACATCCTGTTACACGGTAAGTGTAACACTGGGACAATGCCTACATACTAGCGCACATACTAGTGCACATTATTTTTCAATGTCTATTAAAAAAAAAAAAAAAAAAAAAAAAAACAGTACATATTCCAAAATAAAGACATGAATGTCTCTACCTTAGGTTATGGAAAATGTCCCATGCAAGTCAAGGCAAATCCAAGCCTCAAAAATTTTATGTACCCAGTTAAGAAACAAATTATCTTAGTTCAAGGTATAAGGATACACCCGGCCTTACTTCATAAGTGCCTCTCCTTCTGATGAGAGTATTATCTGATTACTTTGTATATCTTAATGGAGACATATGTTTTAGAATCTATAGAGACCATTTTTTTTCTTCCAAATTGCAGAGGGTGGATCCAACTGCAAAACTTGAGCTGCTGCTTCCAGCCAAATGCTCCACCCACACAGGCTCTTTTAATCTGAAGATAATTTAAGCAAGAAGCATTGGAATTGGTGTGCATAGACCTTTGTCTTTGAAATAGAATAGCCAGAAACTAGAGAGACACTTGTGGCGAATGAACTCTTGGCTTTTAGGCTCCAAATTATCCCATCTAAGATATAAAGGTCCTACTAGTTGCTCCCTTTTCCTAGAAGATACACTTACATGTGTATACACGCAATAGGAAATCAAGTCTAGAAGTGGCTTACTTGGGGCAAGATTTCCAGAATCCCTTGGTGTGGGAAGTGCTCCACCTAGTGGGAGTTCATAAATCCAGAACCATCACCTTCCATTCCTGGAGGAACTCTCAGTAAAACAGATTGAATAATAGCCTATTAACATGTTTGTAAATCCTGGTGGTATAGTGGTTAAAAGTTATGTCTGCTAACCAAAAGTGTTGGCAGTTCAATTCC
Organism: Heterohyrax brucei; assembly: GCA_028571685.1. Classification (NCBI taxonomy): domain Eukaryota; kingdom Metazoa; phylum Chordata; class Mammalia; order Hyracoidea; family Procaviidae; genus Heterohyrax; species Heterohyrax brucei. The sequence goes on along the minus strand of CM053146.1, from coordinate 74,027,291 downwards.
ACCACGCAGTCCTTGAAAACTCTGTGGGGCAGTTCTACTTTGTCCTATAGGGTTGCTATGAGTCAGCATCAACTTGATGGCAGCGGGTTTTGCCGTTTGAATCCACCAGGAGCTTCACAGAAACGCTGCCTGTAGAGAACTGCCGACCTTTTTGCTTTTTATTAACATGCTGGGGACACATTCCCCTGTGGAAAGGGGCATGTGCAGTGTACCTCAGTTGCACTACCAGAATGATGTCATTGTTTGCCCAGTTTTTCAGGCTGAGAAACAAGCTTAGTTACTCACCCATTTCCACACGCGGTGAATGATGGAAATCATATATCCAGAAAATACTGTGCAGCTAATCTCAGTGACAAATATCATGAATAATACCTCTAACTGTTAAATAACTCTAGCTACTAAATAGCTACTTAGCCTAGGGTACTCAGTGAAAGTGAATGACAGTACCACCCCTGAATTAAAAAACGCAGAATAACAGCAGACGGATCATTACTTGAACCCCATACCCTCTCTCTTATTAGGGAGGTGTGAAAGTTAAGAGTGGATAACTTTGTTCTACCAAATATTTGTTAACATGCCATTCTAGGGCTGGAGATTTAACAATGTAGTTCATATTTCAGTGAGCCAGCCAAGCCAATACCATCGAGTCAGATTGGATTTCAGTGAGGGGAGGCATATAATACAACTAATTAATTTGTTAATATGTTGCATTCTAGGTGGTAACTATGAACTCTTTTTAAAAAGTAAACCAGGATAAGGATATGCAGTAATTGTTATTTTTGATTTGTGGGTTAAAGGAGGATTCTTTCAGCAGACACCTGAAAGTAATGAGAGAATAAGAGAATAAAGAGTAGAAGCAAAATAACCGAGTTGGGAATATTCTTGGCAGGAAGAACAAGAAGGCCAATGCGAGTGGAGAGGTTTGCAGGAGAGAGAAAAGGCAGCAGGAAAGGTCACAGAGATTTTCAGGAATTAGACAACTAGGTCTTGCTTGATAAGGGCTTATATTTTACTCTGAGTGAGATGAAAGTTTTGAGCAGAGAAGTGACATACTATGAGTTATTTTTCAAAAGGATTATGTCAACCATATAGATTAGAGGAGGGCAAGGGTTGAGAAAGAACATTAGATACGAGGCTACTTCAGAAGCCTAGAGGGACAATAATAGTGACTGAATCAAGGTAGCTGTGTTTGTCTCTGTGTGTGTATATGTGATGCAGAGACGAACAAAGACAGAAAAAGAGATTATAATCCTAGAACAGAATATATACACTTTTTCAAGTATTCATGAGACATTTATAAAAAAATATGAATCATTTCCTAGGATAACAATTAAAACTCCATTCTAAAAGGACGAAAGCAAATAGTTCACCTTCTTCAATCACGATATAACTAAATTCCTTATTAGCTCTGTTAAACAAAGCAACAAATCTAATCCACTGGGAATTTTTTTTAAAGTCCTCTGCATAACTTTTAACCTATTACCTGAGAGGTAGGCAACTTGCACTCATGTGTCCATTCTTCTGGTTTGCTCAGGCGCACAATGAGAATGCAAAAGCCAGGAAGCTTACATTTCCCAAGCATAATTTCAGGAACAATTATTTTAGTTTTTATTTCTTTGTTTTGACTCTAGACCTTCTTGTGATTCCTCTCCTCACTCTCTCCTCCAATATTTTTAACAACATATATCTGTTTTTGTAGTGTATGTTTTTAAAGTAAGTATCTTTTAAAATTTACTAAAAATTCTTTAATTATCCACTTCAAAGACAAAAACTTGGACTACCCATTCTGATAGAAAAACCAATTTAATATGATATTGACATTGTATAAAAGTATAGATTCTGACATTATGTATCTTTGCTTTCAACAATCAGCAATGATAATTCATTCTATTATGTAAGGTACACTTGTAACTTTAAGATTTATTCCTATTTACACTGCCAGCTGCACTGTGTAACTTTTCCAGTTTGAGATTTTTTAAATTTTTTGTGCATTTTCTTGTTTATTTGCAATAAGTTTTTAAAGAAGTCTTTCTAGGAGAAATCACTGGATGATACATTTTCTAATCTCACAAACAAATAAATGCCAATTTCAGCAAATTTGTAATTTTTAAATCACAGCATTTTCTCTTGAAACTCTGTAAAAAGGACAAACAATTATTTCTTCAACAAATTACAAGGAAGAAAAATAAGAAGAAACATACAGATTAAATGATCCTTAAGAAACATAATAACAAAGTACAATGCATGCACATACTTGGAATCCTCATTGAAATAAACCATAGAGAGAGAGAGAGAAAAAAAGAGAGAGAGAGAGAGAGAGAGAGACAAAAAGAGGTGGCATAATGGTTAAGAGCTATGTCTGCTGATCAAAAGGCCAGCAGTTCAAATTCACCAGGTGCTCCTTGGAAATCCCATGGAGCAGTTCTACTCTATCCTGCAGGGTTACTATGGACTCAGTGACAACAGGCTTGGTTTGGTTTTACACATATACACACACACACACTTGCACACACACACAAAGACTGACGGTCAGTTTCCCTGTTTACACCTCCTAGCACAGGGATAATTACCTACCATGTATTTTCTATGAAGTCATCCTTGGCCTTTGGACCACTAATTCCTCCAAGTGGATTCCTCTGTATTCATGCTCCACTACACTGACGCTAGCAGGAAGAATTCTAAGTTAATAGTAGTTTCATGGCTTTGTTCCCCAGTGTTCAGTGCTATTGCAGAACTTCCTCCTTTTTTTCCATTTTCTAGACATTTTTCTCAGAATGGAGAGGGAAGACCAAAAAAATTACCAAGCCATCTTCTATTCCAGAAAGACCAACCACGTTTCAGGCAACAGTGTTAAATGGTCTGAAAGACCGGTGTACTGTGGCCCATCTTAACATGTATTCTAAGACTTAAAACTACTTTCGGTTGATTTAGATGCAAAAGCTTCTGCCACAGCAAACAGAAACTTGCCAATAAAATATTTTTATTAACTCAAAGAAAAGAAGTCTCAAAAGAAAAGTGAATGAGATGTAAAACCATTGTCAAGTAATGGGACTCTGGAAATAATATAAAGAAAGCATCTTCACTTGGGAAGGTGTTATCCCTCAGTACTAAAGTTTCTTTTAATTATGACCTCTTGAAGAAGGTTAATTCACTTAGCTACTCAGAGATGCATTTTGCAATTAGTCCTAGAAAGTTCATCAAGAATACAGTGCCTTAAATTCAAACTCTTATGGGCCCATTACTAGGACTCTTCTATGGTGGTTACTGGTAATGACTGTTGTGAATTCTTTTAGGATACAGTAACTAGAACAATGCTTTATTAAAAATGATTTGAAATCTTTACTTACCCCTAGAAGCACTGGTGGTATAGTGATTAAATGCTACAGTTGCTAAGCAAAAGGTCAGCAGTTCAAATTCACCAGGTGCTCCTCGGAAATTCTGTGGGGCAGCTCTGCTCTATCACACAAGGTTGTTAGAATCAGAATTAACTCAACAGCAGTGAGTTTGGTTTGCTTTTTGGTTTATTCACTCCAGCCATGATTACTACGTGATCTTATTCTAGGGTGATTAATTTGCCAGCCACAACTCTCATTCATTTTCATTGTAGATAACTAATTGTCTCTTACATGCAAATGATTATTCTCTAGGCAGTAGCATAAAGAACACTACAAATTCAAACCAAAGAATTCTATGTAGTCCAAATAATAGCAAACTTTCAGTTGCAAGAACGAACATGGAAAGCTGCCTGAAAGATAAGTCCATTCATCCCTCTGAATCTCCTACGTTTTGTCTTTGTTTTGGCTAGACTATCAAAAAGCTGCATTATTTCAGGATCCTCACTGAAGTGTTTTTTCTGACTTACATTTTTTGGGTATGTCATCACTTTTCTGCAAGGCCAAGCCAAGTGCTGTGGAAAACAGCAATAATATTAACAATGATAATATTGATGCTTATATTATTCTTCCCAATTTTAGATCCTCCCATAGTCTCCCAGAGAGATTCGAGTTTCTCTGGTATAGTTCCATCATTACAGTTGTTCAGACCAAAAGTTTTGGAGAAATAACCGCCTCCTCTTTTGTCTGTCCATCAGGTACTGGATGTCCTCTGTTACCATTTGTCGGCCCTAACTACAAAAAACTCCAGATACTATCTTCACCCCCTTCCCGCTACCATCATGGTTCAAGCCACGCTCACTGCTCACCCGGACTAATACAAAAGTCACCTGATTTCTTTTGGCCCTCTACAGCCAGTTCTCAACAGAACAACCAGACTGGTCTCATTAAAATGTAAGCCAGAACATGCCATTCCTCTGTCAGACTCTCCAGTGGCTCTGTCTCACAAAGAGGGTGACAAGGTCCTACAACTTGTGGTCCCTCAATACCTTTCAAGTCTCATCTCCTATCATTCTCCCCTACATTTCCTTTCCTCAGTTAAACTGGTCTCCTTGTTTCTCAGACCCTCATGAACAGCCTAAGTCTACTCTGCTCTCTTTCTGTGGAATGCCTTCCACCAGAGATTCTCATGCCTACCCTTCAACAACATCAGGAGAATTCTCCCCAAGCAACATTATTTAAAATTGAGAATACCCACTCTTGGCATTCTTTATCTTCATTCCTGCTGATTTTTTTTTTCTACAGCACTTATGGTTTCCTACTACATTGTGTCTTTTTAAGAAAAGAATCTGAAACTTCATCTTGAACTTTGAGTAGTTAAGCAAAAGGAAGAAATGATGAACTCACATAACTGAACAGAAGCTTTTAAAGGACAGCTCAAGAAGACATTATTATAACGATACGTGCAAAGAGCTGGAGATGGAAAACCAAAAGGGAAGAACATGCTCTGCATTTCTCAAGCTGAAAGAACTGAAGAAAAAATTCATGCCTTGAGTTGCAACAGTTGAGGATTCTACCCAACCCACTGCTGTCAAGTCAGGTCTGACTCACAGCCACCCTTAGAGGTCAGAGCAGAGCTGCCCCTTAGCATTTCCAAGGAGAGTGTGGTGGACTTGAACTGCTGACTTTTGGTTAGCAAATATAGCACTTAACTTACTGCACCACAGGAAAAATATTAAATGAGGCAGGAAGCATCAAAACATGGAAGGAATACACAGAATCACTACACCAAGAAGAACTGGTTGACATTCAACCGTTTCAAGAGGTGGCATATGATACGAAACTGATGGTACTGAAGGAAGACATCAAAGGTGCATTTAAGGTACCAGTGAAAAACAAGGCTCCAGGAATTGATGGAATATCAATTGAGATGTTTCAATTGAGAAGTCCTCACTTGTCTATGCCCAGAAATTTGGAGGACATTTACCTGGACAACTGACTGAAAGTGATCCATTTTAATGCCTGTTTTCAAAAAAGGTGATTCAACCAATGTGGAAATTATTGTACAGTGCCACTATGACCACATCACATGCAAGTAAACTTTCACTCAAGATCTTTCAAGAGTGGCTGTTTACTGAGAAGGAATTTCCAGAAATTCAGGCCAGATTCAGAAGAGGATACAGAACCATGGATATCAGTGCTGATGTTAAATGATAGATCCTGGCACAGAAAATACCAGAAAGATGTTTACTTGTGTTTTATTGACTATGCAAAGGCATTCAACTATGTGGATCACATGAAACTATGGATAACATTGAGGAGAATAAGGATTTCAGAACATTTAATTGTGTTCATGAAAATCTGTACACAGATCAAGAGAGTGATTCAAACAGAACAAGGAGACACTACATGTTTTAGAGTCAGAAAAGGTGTGTATCAGGGTATCCTTTCACCATACTTATTCCAACTGCATGCTATGTAAATAATCTAAGAAACTGGGCTATACGAAGGAGAAGACGGCATCAGGATTAGAGGAAGACTCATTAACAACCTGCATCATGCAGACGACACAACCTTGCTTGCTGAAAGTGAGGAAGACTTGAAGCACTTGCTAATAAAGATCAAAGGCCACAGCCTTCAGTATGGGTTGCACTTCAGCATGAAGAAACCAAAAATCCTCACAAATGGACCAATAAGCAACATTATGATAAAAGGAGAAAAGACTGAAGTTGTCAAGGATTTCATTTTACTTGGATCCACAATCAACAATCCACAATCAAGTAGCAGCCAAGAAATCAAAAGGTGCATTGCATTGAGAGAATCCACAGCAAAAGGCCTCCTTAAAGTGATGAAAATTAAAAATGTCACCGAAGACCATGATGCACCTGCTCCCAGCATGGTATTTTCAATCGCGTCTTATGTGTGTGAAAGCTGGGCAATGAACAAGATAGACAGAAGAACTGACACTTTTGAATTGTGGTGCTGGAGAAAAATAGCGAATATACCACAGACTGCCAAAAGAACAAACAGATCTGTCTTGGGGAAAGTACAACCAGAGTGCTCCTCTTCTAGAAGTAAGGATGGCAAGTCCACATCTTACATTCTTTGGACACATTATAAGGAGTGATCAGTCCCTGGAGAAGCACATAACCCTCTGTAAAATAGAGGATCAGTGAAAAAGAAAGACCCTCAACAAGATGGACTGACACAGTAGCTGCAACAGTGGACCCAAGCACAGCAACAACGGTGCATGCGGTGCAGGACTAGGCAGTTTTCGTTCAGCTGTACATAGTGTGCTATGACTTGGATCACACTCGATGGTGCCCAACAACAACAACCATACTATGTATTATAGTTCTGTATTTTATTTGGTGTCTCCTCCCCACTAATTTAACTCAAGCTCTCTGGAGGCCCAAGTTTTGAACTATTTGGTTCACTGTCGTATCCCAGTGTCTAGAATGGTGCACAGCAGACATTCAAAAAATGCTGAATTATTATTATTTGTTAAATAAATTACGAATAACAAAATCAGAGACTAACATAAATTGTCACTTGCTACTGACCAGATATTGTGCTTTGCAGGAATTCTTAATTATCCCTCGTGGCCCTATGAGGCTAGTGCTTTTATTATCCACATTCTCCACAGGAAGAAACTGAGGCCATCTGTGGGAGAAGTGTATTCAAAGTCACACATGAGGCAGAGACAGAGCCGAAATCCAGAGCTAGTCTGTTTGTCCCCCAAGTCTCCATTCTTTTAATCACAATAGTGTATCTACCTTTATCAGAGTCCTATAATACTTGGCTTTTTAAAAATTTTTTTTGTAATGTAAATGAGGATTTTATTCACTATTTGAGATAGTCTTCCCTTTTCATACACCCTTGGGAGATATTATTCTCAGGCCTCGATAACACAGGAGCTATGTTTCTGTAAGTCCCTGATTCATTTTTTTCTTTTGGACTCTGAGGTGTTTAAATGTTTGACTTCTTCACCTAGGACACTCAGAGGAAATTGTGGAGATAAGTCTGAGCAAGAAGTGTTGATTTTTAAACTTAACCTTGGCTTTACTTTCTAACAGACACACACACACCCCCCAATATCCTTTTTTTTATTTACCTTTAATAGTGTATGGTATTTGTGTAACCTCCTCAAATTCCCCTTGGGGCGAGATGGCAAGGAGATAAATGTATTTATTTATTAAGCACAAAGAGTTCTGTTCCTGTACCAAATTGCTTTGACCTCTTATACAATTGCTTATTCCTCAGTTGTCCGTTTCTGTTATGCTCTTGTCTTGTAATGTGGATGAGATATTATAATAAACAGTCACAGAACAAAAAACAAAGTAAACCATACTCTTTTGTACATTCACTATACACAACAAATGTATAGGATGTTGTCCAATTAATACCAGTTTTTCTGCTGAATGAAAAATAAGAGAATAAATTTCTGGTGTGCCCAAGAAAATGGCATATTTTTCTCTTACGAATATTCACAGCTACAAGTTTCATGCTTGCTCAAAGCCAAATTTGCCGTCCACCTCTAGAGCTATATAGGATATCATTAAACAGTGCTCACTTCACTTTTAAGTCCACGTCACTCGCTTCCCTTTGTTTTCCCACAATTTTGATCATTTATTCAACTTTCATTTTTATCCCACAGTATATATGTTTAACCAGCCAAGTTTATGTCTTGCTAAATATTATTTAGTGGCAAAAATTCACTGCTTTTTGTTTCCCAGTGTTCTCCTTTCCCTTTCGCCCATCCTAGAAGGTAGCAAACTCTACTTCATTGCCTCAAGAGAGGCATGTCACTGGGCCAAGAAGAGAAACAGGTTACAAGTCTTTCTTGCTTTTGTTTTTCAGCTGTCTATGGCCTTAAAAGAACATAGAGGGCTTTGAGAGAGAAGAGGAAAGGAGAATAGAATTTGTGAGCAAAAATTACAAGAAACATGATTAAAGGAGGGGATGAGAGAAACAAGGAATGGCTGATGGGACCTAGAGCAGCAGTGATGGGCCCCACCTCTGGCAGCCCCAGTGGGGACTCAGTGCAACCCCGGGGAGGCTCTGGCGAGTCTCTGGGCAGACAGGACAACAGCAGTGCCTGGAAAGTCTATGGCTAAGGGCAGAAAAAAACAGAGAGATGAAAGGGCCACATAGCTCCTAGTGGGACCTCTTGACAAACATACTCAGATAAAGACTGGACAGAATGGACCATGGTACTCTGAAAGGCTCCTTGACATGTACGACACCCCAAACTTTGAGAAATAAAGCAAGATGGACCAAGTTAACTTTTCTACTAGCTCTTGGGCTTCAGGGTCAGAAACTGAGCAGGGACATAGAATATACTTTTTTAAAAAAGTGACAGCTTTGCAAGCCTAAGTCTGTGGACTGCATTTTATATTCCCTACACCATGTAGGCAAGCTGCTTTAACTGTTGCTTTTGGCACTGGGTACAATACTAATGAACTAACCCAACAACAAACAAAAGCACATAAGCCAACAAGAAATCATGCAAATAGACATATACACCAGATAAGAAATTCACAGTTAGTATGACATTACGTTGAGAGCTTACAGTATAATCTTTAAACAAAATTCAAATAACCTTGCTATTGAGTACCCTGAAAACTGAAACAAAATCTGTTCTATCAAATTTCTCTTTCCTCCAGATACATTTATACATCTCAATGAATTGTGAGGAACAACCAAAAAATTTAGTATACAGAATGTTTATCACTGTAAATTCTCAGTTACTATTATTACTGAAGTATTTTCAATTTTGTACTCTCAATTTTGAAATGTCCTCTTTAAGCACTACACACACACACACACACACACACACACACACACAAAATCAGACAATTAAGTTCACAAACTCATCCTAGAAAAAGTGGAACATACCTACCTCATCACTGAATGTCACTAGCGTCACATTTAAAGCACTCCCCTACGGAAGCCATGCACCAACGCTAGCACCTAGTTCACCCTCCAAAGCAAATTTGGAATGGACAACAAGAGCTGCTACTGTATTACCCTTGATGTCTTGAATATCATGAGAATGTCTTCCTTTCCGTATTTCCTTTATCTTCAGGTAAAGAAAAAAGTCATCAGTGGCCAGGTCAGGTGAGTAAGGAGGGTGTTCCAATACAGTTATTTAGTTCATGAACTTCCCACTGCGCCACCTTGTGCAATGGCCATTCCAGAAATTGTTCCAAAATTGCTTTGAAAGCACTGGACTAGGCACTAGTGGCAGTGCCTAGCTTCCTAAGGCGCATACTTTGAAGATGACTATTATGATATTCAGCAATGAGGTATGTAAGTTCAAAGACTTTAATTCTCAGATCGTGTGTGTGTGTGTGTGTGCGTGTGTGTGTGTGTGTGTGTTAAATTTTAAAGACTGGCTCTAGCTACAGGTAACTAAACAGTAATGATGACGGTCATGTCCTAAATTAATTTGCATTTTACATTTAACTCATTGTCATTATGTGTCACTGAGTCAGTTCATAGTGACCCTGTACACATCAGAATGAAACACTGTTCTGTCCTGAACCATAGTCACAACAGTTACTGTGTGTGAGGCAGGGTGTCAGTCCACCTCATCAAATGTCTTCCTCTTGTTCCCTGACCCTTTACCTTACCAATAATGACGTCCTTCTCCATGATCTGGGCCTTATTGAGAGCATGTCCAAAGTACGTGAGATGAATCCTCCTTGCTTCCAAGGAGCACTCTTCTTCCAAAACAGACTTGTTCATTCTTCTGGCAGTCCAGGGTATATTTAATACTCTTTGCTGCCACCGTAATTCAAAGGTATCAGTTTTTTTCAGTCCTCTTTACACACTGTCCAGCTTTTGCCCGCATCTATGAGGTGACTGAAAGTATCATAGCTTATGTCGGGCACGTCAGACTTATCAAAGTAATTCTATGCTTTTAGTCACTTTAAAGGGCTCTTTTGCAGTACATTTGTCCAAAGCAATGAGTAGCTTCATTTCTCGAATTCTGCTTTCGTGAGTACTAACTATGGATCCCCAAATCCTACGACACCAAACTCATTGCTGTTGAGTCGATTCCTACTCAAGTACGATGAAACCTCTGACAACATGAGTACGCCATCCCCATCATGTTTTCGGAAACCCTGGTGGCAAAGAGGATTTTTGCTTTATGTAGAGGTACAATCCACACCAAAGGCTGTCGTCCCTGAGCTCCATTAGTGAGTCAAGTCCTCTTCATATTCAGCTAGCAAGGCTTTGTCCTCTGCATATCACAAGTTGTTAAGGAGACTTCTGCCAATCCTGACATCACATTCTTCATATTGTCCAGCTTCTCAAATAATTTGCTCAGGGTACAGATGAAAGGATATGACCATTATGACCACAATGCACACTTTTCCTGGTTTTAAACCATGCAATATTCCCTTATTATTTTTGGATAACTCTCTTGGTATATTTAAAAGTTCCATGTGAGTACAATGAAATGTTCCGTAACTTCCATTCTTTTAAACCAGCTGCACAAATGTTTATCTCCTGTATATGTAGAAAAGCCTGGCAAACTGGTTATAATTCTTCTCAGTGACTTTCTATGTCTGAAATCTGGACTTATTCCCCAAACAAGGAAAGTAGATTTGAAGGATGCAACGTTACAATGAGGAGTTTTAGAATTAAAACAAAAGTACGCTTTTCTCATTTGTTCAATCTGAAAATGTCCCATGGGGCCAGTTAATATTGGCTATTTCAATTCTCCTTAGAAACATGTATAATAAAACAACTTTCTTGAGCACCAGCTGAAAGGGCAGCCTCCACACCAGCCACTGCCACATAGCACTCTCTATGCTGAGTTTGATAATTCATTAGAATGATTACAGAGAACTCATGCAAACAACATAACTGCCATAATAACTTTACTAACAGAAGAATATAAACAAAGACAAAGATATACAAAGTGGGTGGTCTGAGAGTGGTCCCAGCGTAGAAACTGTATGTCTCAAACGGAACTTGCTCACCTTTTATTCTCATCCATCAGGAAACTCAATGATTTCACTTAGTAGGCTCAGCTATTGGTTGCATCTTCGACCTGCAGCTATTGTCTGAGTCTGCTCTTTTCTCCATTTTTTTTTTTTTTTTTTTTGGTACCTTTACAGGTTTACTCAGCTTGGAGGGGGGGGGAGCCTATAGTTTAGGGAGGGTCATAGCACATACTGGTGTCCACAGACACGCTTCTCTCATAGTTACTTGCCTCTTCTGGCTCTCATTTCTTCCTCCATTAGGAAGCAGCAATGTTTTAGAGTTTGATTAGTCACTGGGGGAAGGAGGGCAAGTCAATCCTGGTAAAGGTCAAGTACCAGGTGGATACTCCCCAACCAATACAAGTAAAAGTCAGACTGGACATTGTCCACCAGTCAATTTCCATAACTGTCAGCTATGGGCTTGGGCTTCACTACCAAGATTAAAAGGTCTAATAGTCATTTTTTTTTTTTTTTTTTTTTTTTTTAGTAAAGTGATTTGGGATCATTCAATATGGAATTGGAAAATACAGTTACCATGGTACTGTCCTCTTACCTATGACCACAATGTATTGCCTAAGAAATCTGAGATCCATCAGCTCAAAATATCTTCCAAAAGATATTTGGAAGTACTTTTGAGTACTTTCAAAATATCCTATATTGAGCTCTAGTTAAAAACAAAAAACAAAAAAACCTACAAAACAAAAACAAAACTATCAGAATCAGTAAGTATTGCCTACAGTTGACTATGTCATCTAAAATTTTAGTTTTCTTTAAATGGTTGAAATAAAGAACAATTACCTATATATAAAAACCCTGGGGACACAGTAGTTAAGTGCTACAGCTGCTAACCAAAAGGTCGGCAGATCAAATCCACATAGAACTCCCCAGAAACTCTACAGGACCGTTCCAGTGCTGTCTGTAGGGTCACTATAGTGAGAACTGACTTGATGGCAATGGGTTTGGGTTATTTTGGTTTATAAAAAACAACCACATTGACTAATATTTTTAGGCCTAAACTCTTTTATATACTTATTTATTTAAAGAAACACTAGAGGAGCTACTGCTCTGAAAAACTACATTTTTTGTTTGTAGTTTCCACAGTAAATATCTTTTTATGAGATTCACACATAAGCTAAAATTCTTCTAAAAATTAAAATAAATAAGATCTTCAAGTTAAAATCAATCTGTAACTTCGTATCAGTCTCTGGTAAAATTTTCAATAACTCAGAGACTGAAAAAGTATATGTTTCTGGTGGGTTAATCAGCGAACTGTATTTCATGTCAGCTAATCTCCCTCAGTGCTTCTTTTTGATTTAAGCATCAGAATTTTATAGATATGTGTTAAGAAGGCAGGTTGTAGAGTCTAACCTCTCTACCTTTTGATTTCAAACTTAAATTCTTAGTAGCCTAATGGACTCACCAACATTTCAGAATTTTGGTGCCAATCTCAATCTTTCACAAAAAAATCTCCACCTATACTTCTTCCTAAACCAAACCAAACCCAACGTCATCAAGTTGATTCCAATTCACAATGACCCTATAGGACAGACTAGAACTGCCCCATAGAGTTTCTAAGGAGCTCCTGGTAGATTTGAACAGCCAATCTTTGGTGAGCAGTTGCAGCACTTAACCACTACACTGCCAGGGTTTACAATACCTCTTCCCAGCCCCCTTAAAAATATCAAAAATGATTATTTCATACTTAACTAGTAGAATCAGTAAATACTATTAAGTCACTGTCCCACACCTCTCTCCTTAGCTACAAGAGAGAGAAGAAACTTGAAAAAGACGTATTTCAAAACAAATAAACACATGGCCTCAAAGAGAAGAAACCCAGAGTGAAAACTAGGAGAATGGATTTGTATTTTTTCCCCTAAATCTTCACTGACAGGAGAAAAGTGTATTAATTATATTCTTCTTTTAGGGAGAGACATAATGTTGGCCAGAAAAGCCTGCATTTGTGTCACTAGCGCTCGGATTTACCTTAACTCGGACAATTCACTTTGGTCTCAACTTGTTTATCTGGAAAGTGTCATAAACAATTTGACTACTTGACTGTTGGCATTAATATTTTATGATCCCAATATCATAGGTGATCCTGATGACTTGGCAAGTATAGTATAAGCTATCAAGTTATTATTGATCTGCTCTGAGTGATCCTTCCTACAAAATTTGGCCAAAAATTCTTGCTAGGCGAGTTCATGACCTACGTACTTTCCAACTGCTCTAAATAGATTTAAGTAAATATGAGTTGGATTCAACTTTCTACTTATTTCAACTCTGTATTTAGAAATACATTGTATTTATTGAAGAGTACATGACATTTTATGAGCCAGCCAAGTGCCAAGTGCATTTTATGAAGAGTTTAGTAAATAATTATACAGCAATCACTAGTGTAATTATAAATGAGGTCAGGAAATAGAACATCATTGGTACCCAGAATCTCTGCAGGGAAACACCCCTCACTGACCCCAATAGCCATTCTTAATTACAGTTCTTTTCCTCTCTCATACAAGTAACCACTACCCTGGGTAATAATTCATTTGTTAATCATGTTGACCTATTCATTTTACCTAAACAATGAAGTATAAGTTTGCCTATTTTTAAGCTTTTCATAAATAGGATTATACTTTGAGCATTCCTTTGTGCTTTTAATTTTTTAGTCAATATAATATTTGTAAGATTGAGCCAGAATAGTGTGTACAGTACTAGTTCTTCATTTTAATCGATGTGTAATATTCCATTATCTGACTGTATCATAAGTTATTTAACCATTCCATTGATTATAAGTGTTTAGGTTGAATCCAGTTAGAGGAAAACTATTATCAACATATTTGTCCATAAATTATGTACTCCATAAGCACACACTTCTTCAGGAGCACATGTACAGGACTGATATGCAGGGTCACAGGGCATGCATATCTTCAACTTGATTCATTTTGTAAAGTGGTTTTGCCAACTGACATACTTAGCAGTATTACATGAGTTTCACTGAGAGCTTTGGCTCTATGTACTTGTGCTCATTTGTCGGGTTACTTAGTATCACAGTCATTCACCCATCCATCCATACATTTATTCAATAATTATTAAGATTTTTGTATATCTCTGTCAACATGGTTCACAGTGTTCATTATAAATGGACAGAATGGTAAATAAATCTTGAGTATCCTTCAGGCATCAGATTTCTATCACTAATCCACTGGGCCAATAAACTGTGAACATGATTTTCCAGGAAAGAATTTTACAGTAGAGGTAAAGAATCTAATGCATCATGCTAGTAATGATTACAGAACAATCTCAACTGCTTCACTTTTATTGGTTTAAGATATGCACCTTATATGAAGAATATTTGTCTCTCAAGTCACAGGAAACAATCCCCAGATGGTTGCTTTAGAGGTTACAGGTACATGTCTTAGCCTGACAATTTATTGATGGAATGAGTAAAAGTGCCTCAAAGCAGAAAAGAAGGGTATATTACGGTAAGAGCAGGACCAACGCATGTGACGACCCTATACACAGGTAGTCTATGGTGCAATCTCTGCTGCTTACTTCCACATTCAAACAGGATATGTGAGTTACCTATATATGTGTATATTCATCTATATATGTGTGTGTATGTAGGTCTCAGTTATCCACAATGTAGCCTTCTTTTTAAATGCAACACTAACATTAGTGATTGAATGTAAAAATGGAGTATGCCATTTTAGGAAATAAGATAAACTGTGTTATAAAATTTTTAGTGGATATGAAGTACCAAGATTCTTACTACACACGTTATGTAAAAAAAAAAAAAAAAGCATACACCACACATTCAACAAAGAAAATGAAGAAAATGAAGTCTGTCATACATGAGGGTCCTTAGGAGGTAGAACATACCTGATGGCACCTAACAACAATATTTCTGCAATGGTGAGCAGACTCCCAATCAATATTTACCAGTATTCATTTTGTTATGTTTTCATAATCTTTCTTTTAAATAAAGTAAAAGCCCTGTTAATGACTGGTATAGATCTACAAGTGTCTTTGAATTAACTTCTGAATCCTGGAAAGATTGACTGGCTGGATGAAAGTGCCGCAACATATTACTGCTTATCAGCAACAGACATAAGCATTCAAAGGTCTGAACTTTGTTGGTGACATTTCCAGCTTCCTTTCTGGCATCTCCTTTTGGTTTCTGGTCTACAGAAATATTTTCTAAGGCATCTAGAATCTGAGTGTACAACTCCAAGATTGCAGTCACTACTACAGCCATGTGGTTTACAACATGTACTAGACATTTTAATACTTAACCACTGCTTAAATATGTTTTAAGAACTGTCTATCAGTGAGTGGATGAGCCCAAGGGCATGCACACACTCACACCACACCCCTCCTCACAGGTTACGCAGACACAGAACATACACGAGCTATTCATACATCTCTCATTCTTCAAGCACCAGGTACACAGCCATGGAATACCACAACACACACAAAACGCACCAACACAGGAATATATACACAGAACTCAGACACCACCACAGAGACATACTGGTACAGTTTCAAGGCTGTACACAGACAGGCAAAGTACACAGATACATAAACATATGCAGAGCTATTTGCATAGAGATGGATGGGGTGGAGACCACAACCTTCATAAAATCAACTTAGTTCTATTCACAAAACTACTGGCAGGTTTCCAGGGCCACAGGAGTTCACACAGACACACAGAAAATACAAGGATACCTGGGAATAAGTGGAACTGGGATCTATGGATATAAGCCCACACCTAGGCAAGATGCACATGGAATAGAAATGGTGCATAGGCCAAGGGTCCCTGATCTCCCAGAGATACTCACACAATTCCCCCTCATACTCCTTCATACACATACACAAAGTGCATGGAAGCACACATAAATTCTCGCCCGGAATACTCACAAAGACTTGCCCCTTCCCCTGCATACTCCTTCAATATGCAGACAGCCCCAGGCCACCTGACTTTCATGGCTGATATGGCTCATGTGGGGAGATCATGTCGAGGCAGATTGTGGCATGAGGTAGCCTCCCATCAATCCAAGCAGACTGACAGATTTTCTATTCTGTTTATTTATTTATCCCCTACTTTAGTCTGAGAAGGGATTGGAGAGATCTTTGGGTTCCTCTTCCTTCCCCCACAAAAGCCCAGTGTACGATGCAAATACAAGGATATGTCCAACCTGAAGACATGTTTTGGTTTGCTCTGTGTATGACAGGAACAGGTACATCACAAGTGAATGAATATAGTGCTGCTAGCACATTTTTACGTGGTAAGTGATACAGAACTGAACGTCAGGTCATACTTGATGGGTTAAAAATGGGGAAAAATGTATATGTACAAGTTATCTTATCAAATGTACATTTTATTTCTTCATGGAACTATTCAGTGCCCATATTCAGAGATAGGTATTTAACTGACGTAACTAACAATAGAACCACTTCTCAACAAGCAAGTTTATTTTGTGAGTCATAACAGCATCGATCAATTTCTTGAAAGAAAGTCATTCTGCAATATTCTACAACCTTCTTTGGTGAGTAGCATCTGTGATCTTAAAAGCTTGTTAGTAGCCATCTCAGATACCACTACTGGTCTCGACTTATCTGGAGCTAACGAGAAAGAATAAAACCAAAAACTCAAATAAAAAATTAGTCTACAGAATCAACATTCTATGTAAATGACACCACTTACCTTGAGGCCAGAAGAACTAGGTGGAATGGACCAGAATGGAAAAAGTGACCAGTCTGACAAGGGATTGAATAAATGGTTCCAGATACAATTGGACAAAATGTGGAATAAGACTCAAATTTCTGAGAAAAGATCTGACTTACAAAAGCTAGACGAACCCCTGAGGCTGTTACCCTGAGATACTGTTTAAACTTAGAACTCAAATCAATCCCAGAGATCACCTTTCAGCCAAAAGACAGATTTCCCATAAAGTAAATAACATCACCCCTGTACTCCTCAAAATAATCATCTAGATGAAATAAAATGGTTAACACCCTAGGCTAAAGATGAGAAGGCTAGCAGGGAGAGGGAAACTAGATTAATGGAAACAGAATAACCAAAATGGAAATAATGAGAATGCTAATATATTGTGAAGAATGCAACCAATGTCAGTGAATAATATGTAAATCTAAAAACCAAAACCAAATCTGTTACCATTGAGTTGATTTTGACTCATAGTGACCCTACAGGACAGAACACAACTGCCTCACAGGGTTTTCAACGAGTAGCTAGTGGACTCCAAATGCTGACCTTCTGTTTAGCAACCAAGGTCTCAACCATTGTGCCATCAGGGCTTCAACAAAAGCACATACAGAAGTTGTTAAACCAGAGCCTAATTTCTTGTGTAAACATCCTCCAAAAACACAGTACTGTAAAAGAAAAGCAGTCTGAAAGGAAACGAAAAATAAAATAAATTTATATAACTTTTATTTTCTAAATGTTTAATTTATTTCTTTGAGGAATTATTCAATTTTCTTACAGGAAATATGGTGGCATAGTGGGCTAAGTGCTATGTCTGCTAACCAAAAGGTCAGCAGTTCGAATCCACCAGGCACACCTTGGAAACTCTATGGGGCAGTTCTGCTCTGACCTCTAGGGTTGCTATGAGTCAGACCTGGTTCAACAGCAGTTAGTTCTTACATGAAAAATATGTAAACATTCCGATCAGATAGAAACGCAATGTTCTGATAAATACTCTTTGTTGCTTTCTTGAGGAAGAATTTAAAAACACATTCACTGTTGCAAAACAGAAACATTTTGTACAATAAAATGCTCAATTTTCCCCCTCATAATGTGCCTAAACCACTGCCATAGAGTAGATTATGACTAATAGTAATTCTATAGGTCAGAGTGGAACTGCTCTATAGAGTTTCCAACCTTTTTGTTAGCAGATGCAGCACTTAAACACTACACCACAAGGGTTTCCCATAATGTACCTAGTACCTTGTTTATTAGCATATATAGAGTAATATCTAGCACTATGACATGCACGACAGTAAAAACCAGAACTCACTTCATACATAAATTAAATGCTTGCTAGATAAATATTAATATTTCCAGTATTTAAGGCTGTTTGCTGTTAATCTGTATTATATTATTATCCATGTTAGCATTATAAGAAATGTCTGGTAGATTATGTCTGCATGTAGGACAAATATTTCAAAGTTAAAGTTATAAATATTATTACTCACAATACTCAGGACATAACTGTATGTAAATCCTACACAGTTAAAAAATAACAACTGAATTCATTGCAGTGATTGATTTATTGATATTCCTTTGCTTATGTGTACCATCTGGGACTAGAGTTCTCATTGGTTGATTACCAGGACATGTGTAAGAGCATACATTTGTGTTTGTATCATAGCAAAGAGAACTGCTAGCCCTTGTGGCTAAAGCTGCTGATCAGCAGATGTGGATGTACAGGGCTCATTCCCTCAAAATGTATCAGAGACCAGTTATCTGTTAACACAATCCATCCACGCCCAGTAACCATTCAGGTTGTATCCAGTTGCATGTTGGTGAATGTGGCAAGAGTGAGACTTAAAACACAACTCCCTGTTCCTGTTTATTAAAAGGGAATAGTATATACCCAACAGACTCACCAAGATAAGAAATTTCAGTTACACGGGAGGGAACCATAGGAGACAGATGTCAACAAAAGTGATGAAGTGGTAGGAGCCTTATAGCTTAATTAAACAACTTTGCGTGTGGGTACCCATGTGACTCTGCATGAATTTTATTTCTGGTCAGCACATTGTCATGTACCTGTTAGTTAGCAACCTGTTAATCCCTTCCACTGTGGGGCTTGCTTTTCCTTGTGTCCTATTTGCTTGGTATCTACGGATCTTTGTTTTGGGCAACTGGTACCCCTACTTTGTTGATTCCTCGTGCATGTGCTTGCCATGCTTATTGGGTAACACGTCCCTGAATATGGTTGTTGTTAGATTACTACTATTTAATCAGTTCAGTTTTTCAGTAGGAATTCTGATTTCATTTAAATTCAGCAGACACACTTTTCTGACTGCCTCTGTTTTTGCACAGGCATCTATAGTGCTCATAATTACAACATTAGTGCATATAAATCATAGACAAAGCATGGAATCATTACAAATTTAGTATTCAGATAGGAATATACATTTCTGTGTATAAAAGCAGAATGAAAAGAAAAAGAGGAAGAAAAATAACCTGAGAAAATCTGGCAGTGAATACCAAGTAAAAGACTGTTCAGCATAACAATTTTCTTATTCCCACACTAATTTGCCAGAGGAGTTAATGCTGATAACCAAATTCCAGCAGTGGTCCCCTCAGCAAGCAAGTGGAGATTCATACATCATCCAGAGAGGTACGAAACGTGATTTTTCTTAGTTTTACTGCCACACTATTTATCATCCTTTAAAATGCATATTATTTGAGATTAGATGTTTCTTTTACAACAGTTGAAGTTTTTTGTTTGTTTGTTTTTCTGTTTCTTCTTCCATTTGGTGGGATTTGTTTTTTTTTTGTTTGTTTGTTTTTAAACTCTACGGTGGACCTTTAAACCTATGCAGAATCTCCTGATTATTTAATGCAACTTGTCACTGCATTACTTCATGAAAAAAAAATGAGAAAATTATATGAAACCCCCAAACCCATTGCTGTTGAGTTGATTTGGACTCACTGAACTCTACAGGGTACAGTAGAAACATCCCATAGAGTTTCCAAGGTGCAGCTGGTGAACTCAAACCTTTTGGTCAGCAGCCGAACACTTAACCACAAGTACATGACTTATGCATAAATAAAAACCAGGGCAGCTGTACACTTCAAAATTAGTTTAACGTGATAAATGGTAAATGTCAAAGGAATGCATCAAGCTCACATTTTCTAATGTGCCCTCAATATAGAACATAGACAGCAGTCTGCTGTAGAATTTATTCAAAGACTGCAGGCTTTGTCAAGTGTCTGTCATTCAAAGAGGTTGCCAGTACTGTTTAAAGTCATAAATATAAATTATTTACTGCTGCATATTAGGTAATAGGGCAGATTTATAGTACCAAGAGAGTGATAAAACCACTGGCAAGATGTAGCTTGTGGAAGAAATTAACCAGAAGGAGCAGCTGGGAAAAGAAGAGCAGGCATATGTGAGTGCATTTGGTTCAACTGCAATGTTGAATTCAAAAATGATGGGAAACGAATTCTCTTCCTCCTCCTCTGTTCACCCTCAGGCACAGAATACAAACGGGATATTTTCAAACCTCATTGTCTGTCTGCTGGTGGAAATCAGGTGCCATATATGTAAGCCTTCTATTATTGCTGTGACTCTACAATCCCTCACAACAACCCTCTTGGCTATAAGAATGAATGGCTGTTAGTATATATTCCCTGTGTCAGCTACAGAAAAATGAGCAACGGATGAGAGATTCCAAAGATTTATAGACTTGCCTCAATCTAAATATGGTTTGCAAACTATTTTTGCTTCATCTTTTTGAAAATCACTACATGCACACACACATGCATATCACTGTACAGAACATTTCTTAAGGTTTCAAGTTGGAAAAAAAAGCTCTTCCTCAGATTACATAATTTTAATTATGTCTTCCCTCTGGCTCTTCAGCAGGTGGCATTTCAGTGATCAATGAAGCTCTGGCATCTGCGCTTCCTTGTATATTATACTAGTCTGCCAGTCCACTGATCTAGAATTACATTATTGTCACTGTCATTTTTATACGCCTATAAAACCAGGTCTTCTGACACCTCTTCTCATTTTCCAGCAAGAAAGTAATCCTAAAATTACTGGTATTTTATTCTTATAGAGACTTTTTTTGTGTCAAAATTCTCTTTCTTTACCTCTCTGATTCCATTCAAGATCTTTAACTTGTGTCATGTGTGATGAAACAGACTGGGATGGACACCTTAAAGCAAGACAAACTTATATGTTAAGTGGTTAATAAAATGTAGTTGAATGATTAGAGATACAATTTTGCTTGGAAAAGATGGTATTTGAGCATTTCAAAGCATTTCCATTCCATATAATACTTTGTGTATATGTTAGGCTGTGGTACCATGCTTAAAGAATGTTGTTATGTGCACCATCTCATTTAATCTTCAGAGCATTTCTATAAGCTAGACAGGACAAGCATTCATTCAATATTTGTTATCTCCTCTGTGCTACAAGGAAAACCTGGTGGTGTACTGGTTTAGTCTACAACTGCTAAGCAAACTGTTTGCAGTTCAAATCCACCAGGCACTCCTTGGAACCTCTATGGGGCAGTTCCACCCTTTCCTACAGGGTCGCTGTAAGTTGGCATTGACTTGATGGCAACGAGTATTTTGTTTATGTGCCACGTATTATTCTTGGCATTAGGAATAGAGCGATAAGAGAATACTGTTTGTTTCCCGGGAGATATACCCTAGAGGTTATCATTGCCAATCTGCATATCTGGAAATAGAAGCATCAAGAATTAAAAGTTAACTTTAGTTGCAGAGGATCCCTGGTGTCACTGTGGTTAAGCACTTGGCTGTTAACCAAAATGATATTTGCTTGAACTCATCAGCCACTCCGTAGGAGAAAGATGTGGCATTCTGCTTCTGTAAAGATTACAGTTTAGAACACCCTATGGGGCAGTTCTATTCTGTCCTACAGGAATGTTATGAGTTGGAATGAACTCTGTGGCAATAAGATTTAAGCAGTTGTAGGAACACACCTAGTAATAACGTCTTCTGATTCTAGCCTTTGGTTCCCAGGTTATTCAGAATGCCTTAGAATTGGTACTAATTGCCACAGTAAACAATGGGGACATCCTGTACTCTGAGTGACAATATTTTTATTAATTTGAATGGGAACCCTCAATGTGCTTAACAATGCATCATGTGCATTTTTACAGGCTGTTTATGCCATATGACTTTTACATTTTAAACTGTATTGTGGAGAAATACTTTTGTACCTAATTTATCACATAGGCTGACGCTGGTGGGCTGTGAGCAGAGCAAGTAAGATTCTTTCTCACCAAAGTCACTCCCAGTACTCTCTGTAACATCCTTCTTCCTCTCATCTGTCATTTTATGTTGTTTTCTGGTGTTTCAAAACTCAGCCCAGTTGAAAACTCCTCCTTCTCCCAGCTCAGGTCTGACACAGGCTTACGGCAGACACACAGGCAGAAGATACAGTTAATTTCTTTACTCCCCTGGTCCCAGGTTCATCTCATTGGAACCTTATAGACAGATTAGAACTGCCCCACAGAATTTCCAAGGAGTACCTGGCAGATTTGAACTGTCAACCTTTTGGTTAGCAGATGCCAACACTTAACCATCTATGAGTCAACGAACTGAGTTGATCACAGTGGGTTTGGTTTTGGTTGGTCCCAGTTTCTTCTACCCTTTCCTTGATTCACAATGTTATCCCATGCTCCCTCAGGATGGAGGAGAGAGAAATGAAAAGTAAAAGACAGACAGGAATCATTTGACTGGTACTGGTATAACCTAGTATTAGTGATCTGTGGAGTTAGATGCCCAAATGTTGGCTTTTTCCTCCTTTGGGTGCTCCTGAGGCACTTTCAGATTCCTGTTACCAGGAGGAGGGGAGGATGATGTCTCCTCAGGCTGATGCTTCTACTTCTCTCTGCAGCCTGGTTCTCAAAAGCCCACCCTATGTAGTGCCCTCAAGGGATTATCTTACTCCTAACGATAGCACACCTCATAACACCTGGTTGTGTTCACTTCAAGATGACCTAAGCCTAATGTCCTTTTGTGGAGTCCACATCAGGATCATTGGAAAAAAGTACGTTTGCCCTGCCAATCTCTGGAATGACAGAGCATTCTTTCCAAATTAGCCTGCTTGGTTCTGTTGCCACATGTAATTCTGCCAAGCTGCTAACCACTGATCCCCACACCTTTACAGTCAACAATCAGATACCCATACCCACATCCCCCAATCTCCAGGCAACACGAGCAATCATAGAGATGCTCTGTGCCTCATTGCACCCAGCTGTCTCTAAAAAATCAACTATCCTGTCTCAATTCATCAATGTTCAAGCCAAAAGAAGGCTGAGGATCCAGCACTCATAGAGCTAGTTTTAGTCACTTCTTTTGAAGCACTCATATGCAGTTTAAGAATCCCCTTTCTGGTGGGAGTACTTAGATTCATTTTCCTCAGTTTGGGGATTCAGAAGAAATGCTAAAACAGAAGGATGACATTTTAACATCCTTTTTAGCATGTGTGGGCTGGAAAAGCTAACTAACTTCTTTTTATTTGTAGAGACTTACCCTTTCCAATTTCAATATTAATCTCCTTCATAAAGTCTTCCAAAATAGACTCTAAACAGAAAGAGTAATTACAGTAACTTCAGAAGATCTAAAGACTTGACTAATATTTTAATACTGTAATACTAACTGTTGTTATTTGCTTGGATTCCATCTTCATCATGTACAGTAAAACCACTTAGCTCTAGATTCTATACAATATTAGCACAATCTGAAGGAACTTTTAATGATGGAAAGTACCCAATATCCACATGTGGCTATTGAACACTTGCACTGTGGATAATATAACTGAAGAACTGAATTGCCACTTTTATTTTAATTAATTGAAACTTAAATAGCCACCATACCAGGTAGTGCTATCATATAAGGTAATACAGTGGTTACTTTATGAGATAGTGCAATGATCAGGGCCTAATTATGTCCCATGACTCAACCATAACTAGAATCAAATCCTCATCACAGTCCCTTAAATATGCAAAGCTGCTGTTTTTTATAATTTTTACATTCGTGAATAAAAACACTGAAATGTGCCTAGTCGTTAATGTCAGTATAAATCACTGATTTATATTGTAATGCTATAAAAATCATCTCGAAATTTTGATATTACAATATAAATTGCTGTCCCTTTTTATTTGCTGCCCAAACTATTTTTATGCACTTTTACTTTACGTGGAAACCATGGTGGCTAGTGGTTAAATGCTTTATCTGCTAACCAAAAGGCTGGCAGTTTGAATCTGCCCAGTGCTCCTTGGAAACTCTTTTGTGCAGTTCTGCTGTGTCCTATGGTGTTGCTACGAGTTGAAATTGACCTGATGCCTGGCAGTGGTTTTTTTTTTTTTTACTTTACTCAGTAAGTAAATATGGAAGACACGTTTGTTGTTTTAGGTGCCATCAAGCTGGTTTTGACTAATAGCACAACAGAACAAAATACTACCAGTCCTGGGTCACCCTTACAATTGTTATGCTCGAGCCACTGTTACAATCACTGTGTCAGTCTACTTCATTGAAGGTCTTCCTTTTTTTTGTTGACTTTTTACCAAGCATGGCATCCTCTTCCAGGGACTGATTCCTCCTGATAACACATCCAAAGTATGTGAGATGTAGTCTCATCATCCTTGCTCTCTAAGGATAATTGTCGTTGTACTTCTTCCAAAATAGATTTTGTTTGTTCTCTTAGCAGTCCATGGTATGATTCAATAAAAACACCGGTGGCATAGTGCTGACGTACTATGTCTGCTAACCAGTACTACGAAGTACTATGTCTGCTAACCAGCAGTTCAAATTTGCCAGTTGCTCCTTGGGAACTCTATAGGACAGTTCTACTCTGACCAATGGGGCTTCTATGAGTCAGAATTGACACAACCACGGTGGGTTGGGTTCTGAATATATTCAATATTCTTTGCCAACACAACAACTCAAAGGCACTGGTTCTTCTTCAGTCCTACTGTTCAACTTTTGCATGTATAAGAGGCAACTTAAGACACCATGGCTTGGATCAGTCACACTTTAGTTCTCACAGTAACAACTTTGCTTTTTATCACATTAAAGAAGTCTTCTGCAGCAGATTTCCCCGGTGCAATGTATCTTTCAATTTCTTGACTGATGCTTCTATGGACACTGACTGTGGATCTAAGTAAAATGAAATTCTTGACAAACTCCATCTTTTCCTTGTTTATCTTGATGTTGGTAGGTCCAACTGTGAGGATTTTTGTTTTCTTGATGTTGAGGTGTAACCTATACTGAAGGTTGTGGTCTTTGATCTTCATCAGTAAGTGTTTCAAATCCTCTTCACTCTCAGCAAGCAAGGTGATGTTATCTCCATAACTAAGGTTGTTAATGAGTCTGATGCCCTATTCTTCATATAGTCCAGCTTCTTGTATTATCTGCTAAGCAGACAGATTGAATAGCTATGATGAAAACACACAACTTTGACGCACATCTTTCCTGACCTTAAACCATGCAGTTCTGTTAAAATGACTGCCTTCTTTTTTATGTACAGGTTCCTCTTGAGCATAATCAAGCATTCTGGAATTGTCATTCTCCTCAATGCTATCCATAATTTGTTACGATCCACACAAGTGAATGCCTTAACATAGTCAATGAAACACAGGTAAACATCTTTCTGGGGTTCTCTGCTTTCATCCAGGATCCACGTGGCATCAGCAGTGATACCCTCCTCTCATGTCCTCTTCTAAATCCAGCTTGAATTTCTGGTGGTTCTCTCTGCATAAAATGCTGCAGCCATTTTTGAATGATCTTCAGCAAAATTTTCCTTGCATGATATATAAATGATATTTTTCAATACTTTCCACATTTGTTCAGATCACCTTTCTTGGGAATAGGTATAAACATGCATCTCTTCCAGTTGGTTGCCAGCTAGCTGCCTTCCAAATTTCTTGTCATAGATAAATCAGCCTTCCAGTGCTGTAGCCATCTGTTGAATCACCTCATTTAGTATCCTGTCAATTCTGAGTCTTGTTTTTTGACAATGTCTTCAGTACAGCTTATACATCTTCTTTCAGTACCATCAATTCTCGATGGTATGTTACCCCTTGAAATGGTTGAACATCGACCCACTCTTTCTGGGATAGTGACTCAGTGTATTCCTTCCAACAACTTTTTTTTAAATGTGTGGTTTTTTTTATGTGTGTTACAAGTGAAAATCTACAATTCAAGTCATTTCCTTATACAAAAAGCTACATACACTTTGTTATGTGACCCTAGAAGTTTTTCCCACCTTGTGACAGGATGCTCCTCCCCTTGACCTCGAACTTCCCATGTCCATTCAACCAGCTCCTGTCCCCTTTTCAATTTATCTCTGTATAGCAGCTGACCAGTTAGTCTCCTGATTAAGCCAAGAAGCACACTCTTCACATCTATCATTCTATGTCTTACAGACCAGTTCAATCTTTGTCTGAGGAGTTGGCTTCGGGAATGGTTTCAGTTCTGTGTTAACAGAGAATCCTGGGGTCACGTCCTCCAGGAATGCGTCAGTCTGTCAGATTATCAACTCAAGTCTTTTTACTAGAGTTTGAGTTCTGCATACCACATTACTCCCACTCCACAGAGACAGGGTAGTCACTGGTGGTATCTGGGCAACATCTAGTTCTCCTGGTCTCCTGTTGAAGTAGACTCTGGTTTATGCAGCCCTTTCTGTTTCTTGTGCTCATATTTTCCATATCTCTTTGATGTTCATCATTCTCTTTTGCTCCAGGTGGGTTGAGACCAATCATAGCCTCTTAAATGGCCATTTACCAGCTTTTAAGACCCCAAATGCCACTCACCATAGTGGGATGAAGAGCGTTTTCCTAATAAACTTTGTTCTGCTAATTGACCTAGATGTTTCTTGAAACTTTTTTTGCAGGTGAATATCCAGTTATGACAACATAATCTGTTAAAGAGGCTGTCTTTTCTGTGATTTACGGACTCTGGACCTTTGTCAAATATCAGGTGCTCATAGGTGGAAGATTTTATGTCTGGATTCTCAATTCTGTTCCTTTGGTCTATGTGTCTGTTTTTGTACCAGTACCAGATTGTTTTGACTACAGTGGCAGTGTAATAGTTTCTAAAGTCAGTTAGTACGAGGCCTTTCACTTTGTTCTTCTTCAGTAACGCTTTCCTTATACAAGACTTTTTCCCTCTCTATATGAAGTTAGTAATTTGCTTCTCTATCTCATTAAAAAAATCACTGGAATTTGGATAGGGATTTCATTGTATCTATAAATCACTTTGGGAAGAACAGCCATTTCCACAATGCTGAGTCTTCCTAACCATTAGCAAGGTAAGTTTGTCCACTTAATATAGGTCTCTTCTGATACTGTCTTGTAGCTGTTCGGTTTTTTTTGTATAGGAACTTTACGTTTCTGGCTAGCTTTACCTCAAGGTATTTTCTCCTTATGAGGGCTATCATAAATGGTGTTAAGTGGTTTCATCTTTGATATGCTCTTTCCTAGTGTAGAGGAATCCAACTGACTGTTGTATATTTATCTTGTATCCTAAAACTTTGCTGAACCCTTCTAGTAGTTCTTTCGTGGACTCTTTAGTGTTTTCCACATATAAGATTTTATCAGCTGCAAACAGAGATACTTTGCTGCTTCCTTGCCAATTTGGACGCACTTGACTTCTTTTTCTATCCTGACTACTCTGGCTTGAACCTCCAAGCCAATGCTGAATCAAAGAGGTGGTAAATGGAGCCCTTCTCTAGTTTCCTTTTTCAAGTGGACTGCTTTCAGACTCAGTCCATTAACGATTATATTGGTTGGTGGCTTTGTATAGATGACCTGTATTATGAGGAAGAATTTCTCTCCTTTTTTGCTGAGGGTTTTTAAACATGATTCAGTGTTGGACTTTGTCAAATGCCTTTTCTGCATTAAGTGATAAAATCTAGTCTAGTGGTTGTTGTCTTTTATTTATGTGGTTGATTACATTGATTGTTTTCTAATGTTGAGCCATCCTTGAATATCTGGTATGAATCTTGTTTGGTCATGGTGAATAACTGTTTGGACCATTTTTAAAATTCTGTGGCTAGAATTTTGGCATTAAATTCATTAGAGATATTTGTAACTTTCCTTTTTTTGTGGTGTCTTTACCTGGGTTTCTATGAGTCAGAATTGACTCGATGGCAATGGGTTTGGTTTTTTTGGTTTGGGGATCAAGGTTTCACTAGCTTCATAAAATGAGTTTGGGAGTATTCCATCCTGTTCTATGCTCTGAAATACTTTTAGTAATAGTGGTGTTAACTTTTCTCTCAAAGTTTGGTAGAACTCTCCCATGAAGGTATCAGGCCCAGGCCTGTCTTTAGTTGGAAGTTTTCACTTTCCTTCTCAATCTCCTCTTCTGGTATCGGTTTATTTCATTGTTCTACCTGTGTGTTAGTTTAGGCGAATATGTGTTTCTAGAAATTTGACCATTTCCTCTAAGTTTTCTAATTTTTAGAGTACAACAGTATTTTTCATATTGTTTTATTATGATTTTTTTTTTATTTCAGTTGGGTCTCTTGTGATATTGCCCATGTCATATTTTATTTGAGTTATTTGCTTCCTCTCCTGTTTTACTTTTGCCAGTTAGGCAATGGTTTATCAATCTTGTGGATATTTTTAAAGAACCAGTTTTTAGTCTTGTTCACTCTTTCAACTGTTTTTCTATTCTCCTCCAATAAATTTAGTTCTGCTCTAATTTTTATTATTTATTTTCTTCTGGTGCCCACATATTTCTTTTGTTTCTCTCTACTTGTTTGAGTTGTAGTGTTAATGCTTGATTTGGATCCATTCTTCTTTTTGGATATGTGCATTTATTGACATTAACTGACCTCTGAACACTGCCTTTGCTGTGTCCAAAAGGTTCTGATAGGATATGTTTTCTTCTCATTTCATTTCTTTAATCTGTCCTTGATTTCTTCTATAACCCAACAGTTTCTGAGTAAGCTGTTGTTCAGTTTCCATGTGTTTGATATTTTTTTCTCCTTACTTTTTCTGTTATTGATTATACTTTGATGGCTTTGTGGTCTGAAGTGACGCTTTGTAAAATTTTAATGCTTTGTATTTCATTAACTCTTGTTTTATGGCCTACTATATGGTCTGTTCTGGAAAATGTTCTATATGTGTTGGAGAAGAAAGTATACTTGATTGCTGTTGGGTGGAGTGTTCTATATATGTCTATAAGTTCAAGTTGGTTGACTGGCATTTAGCTTTTCTGTGTCTTTATTGTGCTTCTTTCTGGTCTTTCACTGAAAGTGGTGTACTAAAATCTCCTACTATTATTATGGAGAATCAATTTCTCTCTTCAATGCTTTTAGAATTCATTTTATTTATTTAGGAGCCCTACCACTGGGTGCATAAATATTTAATAACATTGTATTTTCTTGGTGCATTGATGGCCAGCCAAGTGCCGTCGAGTCGGATCCGACTCATGGCGACCCTAGGGGCCAGGGTAGAACTGACCCCCAGAGTATTCAAGGAGCGCCTGGTGCATTGATACTTTAGTCATTATATAGCATCCTTCCTTATACATTGTGGTGGATTTTGCTTTAAAGTCTATTTTATCAGAAATTAATATTAACATTCTTATTCATTTGGGAATTTTGTTTGCTTGGTGTATTTTTCCATCCTTTGAGTGTGAGTTTGAATTTTTAAGTCTAAACTGTGTCTCTTGCAGGCAGCATATAGATGGATCATATTTTCTTATCCATTCTGTCACTCTGGGTAGTGCAGGACATACACATATCCTTTGTATCTTGGAGTGCATTACAAAACTAATCACATCATGCCTAACAAAACCCAAATCAACTGCCAGTGAGTTGATTTCGACTCACAGTGACTCATTTCAAAGAAATTTTTTTTTTAACATCAATTATTCTGATTATAGCAACGACTTTAGTTCAATCTGATAACTTCAGATGATATAGTATTAGAATCTTCTGGGAAATATCATTATCCGACCCACCAACTCTGACACAAACAGGTTTAGGAAACTGTTTCTTCATAGAGCCCATGAACAGAGTCATCAGTTACTGAAGAGTACACACAATTATTATGGGTTTTCAGAGTAGAAAGGACTCTCAGAGGTACTTTGGTGCACTAAAACACATTAATTAAGGTATGATTCAAAAATTTAACTCTTTGATTATGAATGATCATACAAATAAAGGCAGATTATTGTGCTTTCTCACTGAAGACCAATTCAGGTACTTTATTCCATATCAAGCTTTTACATTTTCTAAATTCCTATGGCACTTTCTGTTGTTATTACATAACTTATTAATTTTATGTCTTCTACTATTGCTTCCTACATAAAGACACTGCCTATGGGCAGGGGCCATGACCCACATATTTTCTTTTTTTTTGTTTTTATTTTTATTTAACATGACTGAGTGAAAATGTACATTCACGTATAAATCTACATGCCCACCTATATGCAGCTTCCACTACACTCCCTGTCCAGTAACTGCACACTATTCTTCTCTGCTCCACATCTGTCTCATCCTCCCAACAGCCTCCTTTCCTCTCCTCTCCGCCCACTCCCCTTCCTCCAGCCAGAGGTCAGCAAGATGACATCCTATAGATGTACAGAACCATAAAGTGCTTCCAATATATGGTCACTTTGCATAGTCAAGTCCAATCTATTCCTGTCCAAAGAGTGGACCTTTATTATAATTTATGGGAAAGGGCAGCATCAGGGCTGGGGGCCATGCACTCAGAGGAAACCCAAAATCGCTGGACCATCAATTGAGGTCTTTTAGTGGACATCTCATGATGCACCTCTTTTTATTCTTGTGTTGCCAGTGAGACTCCTCTCTGTGAGCTCCATTGTAGTTATCACTGGTGGTGGCCAGGCACCATCTGGTTCTTCCGGTCCCAAGTTGATGTAGGCACCCACTCTTGTGGGTCTCTTTGTCTTCTCGGTTGTCTTTACTGCATGTCATTTTGGTCCTCGGTGAGCATCCATTCCTGCTGAGTTGGGACCATTTGCTGTGTCCTCGGATGGCAGCTTGGAAGATTTTAAGATCCCAGACGCTACTCACGAATGTAGGGTGCAGAGAGCTCTCTTAGCAAAACGCCAGTTGTGCCAATTGGCCTGGAATTCACCTAAGAGCATGGTCCCCAGCCCCCCACCCCAGCTACTCTATCCTTGCAGTATTAGTTAAGATGGAAGGAGTACTCAAGCTATGCTGAAGTCCACTTAATGTTGTTCTTGTTTCTAATGTGTGCTATCACCGCCTTCTCCCAACTAGATTTCTAGGAACTATCTAAACTAAACTCTCCCCCCCCCACCCTCCCTCCCTCCCTTGCAGCTGTCAAAGAGTCTTTTCTTCTATACACAAGTCTGTTTTTGAGGTCTTATCGTAGAGGTCTCATACAGTATTTGTCCCTTTGTCGCTGACTACTTTCACTCAACATAATGCCTTCCAGTTGAAACCAGGTTAGGAGATGTTTCCTGGAATCATCGTTATTCTTTATCATTGCATAGTGCTCCATTGAGTATATGTACCATAGTTTACCTATCCATTCTTCTATTGTTGGGCATCTGGGTTGATTCCATCTTTTTGCTATCATGGACTGTGCTGCAATAAACATTCTGGTGCATGTGTCCATTGGTGTGAAAGGCCTTGATTCTGTAGGATATATTCCAAGTAGTGGAATTACTGGGTCAAATGGTATACCGATATCCATTTTTTTAAGGAAGCGCCAGACTGCCTTCCAAAGAGGCTGGACCATTTTGCAACCCCACCAATGGTGTAGGAGGGTTCCACTTTCTCCACAGCCTCTCAAGCATTTGTTGTTTTGTGTCTTTTGGATCATGGCCAATCTCGTTGGGGTGAGATGGTATCTCATTGTTGTCTGGATTTGAATTTCTTTAATAATTAAAGATCGTGAACATGTCCGCATGTGTTTTGTGGCTGCCTGGATCTCCTCTTTAGTGAAGTGTCTGTCCATCTCCTTTGCCCATCGCTTAATTGGATGGTTTATCTTCTTCTTATTGACATTTTGTAGTATCTTATAGATCATGGAGATCAGGTGTCGGTCTGACATAGAGTTGCCAAATATTTTTTCCCATTCTGTGGGTGTTCTTTTAATTCTATGAATAAAGTCTTTGGATGAGCAAAAGTGTTTGATTCTTAACAGTTCCCATTTATCTATTTTCTCTTCTGTTGATTGAGGTTTCTTTGACAGATTTTGGAGTCTGTCCTCATTGTGTATTAAAACTTCCATTGTTGTTCCTATCTTTTCTTGGATGAGCTTTATCGTTTTAGCTTTGATATTTAGGTCTTTTATCCAGTTGGAGTTGGTTTTTGTATAAGGTGTAAGATATAGATCTTGATTCAGTTTATTGCAGATGGATATCCAATTTTGCCAGCACCATTTGTTGAAGAGACTGTTTTTACCCCAGTTTAATGTCTTAGGGCCTTTGTCGAACATCGACTGTTCATAGGCAGATGGTGTCATCTCTGGGGTCTCAATTCTGTTTCATTGATCAGTCTGTCTGTTCTTGTACCAGTACCAGGCTGTTTTGACCACTGTGACAGTGCAGTATGTTCTAAGGTCGGGTAATGAGAGGCCTCCCAGTGTGTTCTTCTTCTTTAGTAGTACCTTACTTACCCGGGGCTTCTTCCCTTTCCAAACAAAATTGGTGATTTGTTTCTCCATCTCATTAAAAAATGATGCTGCAACTTGTATTGGGATTGCATTATATAAATAAATTGCTTTGGGTAAAATAGACATTTTCACAATGTTAAGTCTTCCTATCCACGAGCAGGGTAGGTTTTTC
The DNA here is from genome assembly GCA_028571685.1 of Heterohyrax brucei. Classification (NCBI taxonomy): domain Eukaryota; kingdom Metazoa; phylum Chordata; class Mammalia; order Hyracoidea; family Procaviidae; genus Heterohyrax; species Heterohyrax brucei. The sequence continues at coordinate 73,994,442 of CM053146.1, read as the reverse complement.
CATTTATCTAAGTCTCTCTTAGTTTCTTGTAGTAAGGGCTTGTAGTTCTCTTTGTAAAGGTCTGTTGTTTCTCTGGTTAGATTAATTCCTAGGTACCTTATCTTCTTAGGGGCTATCGTAAATGGTATTGATTTGATAATTTCCTCCTTAACAGTCTCGTTGTTGGTATAAAGGAATTCTACTGATTTACTTATGTTTATCTTGTATCCTGAGACTTTGCTGAACTCTTCTATCAGTTTGAGTAGCTTACTTATAGATTCCTTGGGGTTCTCTGCCACATATTTTCTTTATTTTCCATAGTGCCTAGCATGATGCTGGTCAAGTACAAGGCATATAATAAGTACTTACTAATCAGTTGCAAATATAATGTCATCAATTCTTGGGAAGAAACTAAAATTTAAAGGTGGTATTTTGGGGGCCGTTATTAAGTATTAACACCTAATTTCTCTTTAATAAGGTACTATATGCTTTAAATAACTGTACAAGTGACTTTTCTGTGATCATATTTGACAGTAGCATTGTTCTCAATTGGGGAAATTCTGGGGCTTATGTATTAGTTCTTCATTCAACAGAGATTTGTTTTGTATTTGGACATATCTTCCTGAGCTCTCTTGAAGTGGATTTTTTTTTTTTTTTTTTCTCATTCCAACACAGTAGTCCTAAACCAAAGGACACAAAGTCATTCTCCAGTATGTTTTCTTCTGGTGAGGGAAAAATATTAGCATGCAAAAATAATCTCATTTCTACAGTGAGACACTACCAATGCCACCTCAGGCCCATGAGACAGATGGCTTTTGTGCCACTGTGTGCAGTAGGCACTTACCAAAAGCACTTGGTATCCTCCAACAGGAGCAAGAGCCATCACAGCAAATTCTCTCTCCCCTTCCTCTAACTCATGCAACAACTCTTTCAGATAGATAGAAATGAGATAAAAGGAAAGAAAAAAAAAATTGGGAAGGTTGGTTCACCTGCATCCTTTGGTAAAAATCACAGTCCTGTTTTTAGAGATGGTTGAGAAATCACTATTAAGTACAAATCAATTCTACAAGTGCTTTAGGGTCTCTGAAAGCCTCTGAAATATCATTCAAGACAACAGAAAATTGACTTTTCTGTGACACAAAGGCAGCTGTCCTCTTTGCTGGTATGCTCTCTTTTTACACTCCTACCCAATTTTTAATCAAGGATCTCTTCCGTGCCCAATGGACATGCAGTATCCCAAACAATTTTTATGCCTCTAATGTTCTTTGGGAGGAAAATAGCTCAATTTTAATGCAGTTAGCCTCACGCTAGGATCTTTCTGACACGTGTGAGAATCAAGAACCCTGAGTTGGAGCTCCATTTTTACACAGACTGAGCAATGTCTCAGGTGATGCTCCCTGGATGTGTGCATTTTACAAACTTTTGACAGGTTTGCCTTTATTTCTGTGAGATAAACCACCTCACTATGTTTCTCAGGCACTATATTCCTGGGAAAATGTACTTCTCATGAGAATAAGCTATTCTTAGTCTTCAGTGAGTCATAACGGCCATTTTCGCCTTGACACTATTCATTGTTTCCAGGTGTTACTGGCTCCCGCTTTTTGGCTCCTCAACAGTAAATGATGCCACTGTAATAACGCATAATGCATTGCAGCAGTACTTTTCAAGAGACTCCAACTCTTATAAGGCATTCTTGTCATACACTCAATCTTAGAACCCAATCATTGCTTCCACATGTAGCAGGTGGGATGCACCACTGTGAGCAGTTCTGCAGCATTCCAAGGCAGCTGTTTCTGCCTCTTAGCTGTTAGGACTGCTTTTGTTAGAACAATGAATAAATAGTAGCAGTAATTTTTTTGAGATTTAAATTCCTTTAGTTTAATTCATTTGGCCTGTTAAGTTATTACTCTTACAGTAAGAAAGAATGCATTATAACATGTTTTGGAAAGTTTCATAGAAAATAATAAAACAGCTTAGAAAGAGACTAGAGTAAAAAGTATACACAGTCATTGCCAGGTGTCTTCACAGTTTGCAAATTATCAGGAGATTAAAAATAATAATAAAAAAGTAATGATTTTATCATTGTTTCATATTGGCAGGATTTAAAACATTTTGTGTACACTGGGATATGTGGTCTCAGGTAATGGGTACTGAAATCCATAGTTTATAACGATAATTCTGAATTGCTCCTTTAATTAGCAAGAGCCAAGAGCAAATAGTTAACAAAAACACACAGGATCAGTAAGAATCTAAAGGAGAAAGTAATTGGGTCTTTGAAAGGGGTACTGAGCACAACAGACTTGCCACCAAGCTGCTTTCCTTAATTCACTGCTTTTATACTCACAGCTAAAGACATAAAGTGAAAGAAACTAGAAGTCAATTAATTCACAAATTTCCAGAAATGAGTTCTCCAAAAGTATTCTGAAAGCACAGAAACAGAGAGGGGTATGTCACTTTAGGAGTAAGTAGTTTCATGGAAATGATGAATAGAAGCGATTGCTGAAATTGCCTTCAATCAAAGGAACATGATATGGCCACAAAGTGTAGGGGCAAAATAAACATAAGTCAAGTGCAAACTGTGCTGAAGTGAATAATAAACTATGATCCAAGCCTGCCATTTTCAACTTTGAGAAAGTCTTTTAAATTGCAGAGTACAGAGGAACATTTACAACATAATAAATACTGCTTAGCTTCACATAAGAATCAGTAACTACTACTGTAACACTGAAGTGATTATGCTATGTAATTAATTCTGTACAATCACTGGATCAAAATCTGCAGAACACTCATTATGGTAGCTAAGTGATTACTACGACAGGGAAACTTGTTTTTGCCAGAAAACTTAATATTTGTCTGGGTAGTTTACAATTTAATAAATCTTACTATGATAGTTAAGATAACGAGTTAAGTAAAATCATTTAAACTATTCACTTGTAGCTAAAACTGAGAATCCAACCCCCTGCCACAGAATTAATTTCAATTCATAGTGACCCTATAGGGCAAGTAGAACCATCCCATAAGGTTTCTACAGCTGTAAATATTTATGGAATCTGACTGCCACATCTTTCTGCCATGGAATGGCTGGTGGATTTGAACTGTCAACTTCTTGGTTAGCAGCTAAGCACCTTAACCACTGGGATACCAAGGTTCTTTGCACTTGCAGACTATTATTCTTGAGGCCACCTATCAGTCACGGGTCAATGAACCAGTTTTCCTTCACAGCTTCTTAGAGGTCATGACATAGGGAATGAATACTAACTTTGAATAAAAGAACTCATCTTAAATCCTGACTTCCAACTGACTGACCATATAATCTGGGCAAATGTAACCTTTCTGAGATGTATTTTCTTATCTGCACATGGAGAATAAAATATTTCTATTTCATTGACTTGTTACAAAATTAAATGAGATAATGCGTGTAAGACATCTAACACTTAACCACTCAGTAAACATGAAATTCCTTCTTCCTTGGTAAGTATTAAGTGCATAGTAATCTTGGAATACATCTTACAGAATTAAAACTTAAAGTTGGATTGTGCGTTAATGGAATATATCTAATGCTCCTCAGACCTAAGGCTACAGAGATTAATACAACAGTTGTGAAAGCCTGAGGAAAGATGAAAGCATATTTGCACAAAGCCATAACACCTCAACCCATTAGTGGCACTAAAAGTAACTGCTGACTGACGGTTTTCAACAGTTTACAATAGGCTTTACCCTAGATCCATGAGACTGAGCATGCATTCATCTCAAAGGTAATAAACTTTTAATATAACTTTTTTTTTTAAGATTCAGTAGCTGATATAAAAGCCTTTAAGGAAAAAAGCACACTTAACTCTTCCGCATTGAAATCTAAGATTCAGCATCTTAAATTTATTGTAGATCTTATAAAAAGCACTGAACCAAGGAGGGGTCATATGGTTAATTGTGCACCATTCTAAGACTGATGAGACACACAGTGAACCAAAAACAACTTCCATAAAGTGAACATTATAAACTAATTAGTTACTCACCCCTTGTAAATGAGAGCTAATTAACAAACAGATATTTTTGCATCTCAGGATGGTTACATTGCTTGGCCAGAATTTCACAGTCAATTGCCAAGTCGAAATTTAAGCCCAAATCTTTTGAGAAATATACTGAAGACCTTTGGTTGATATTCATTCTTTTTGCTGTACTCTTAAGAAGTAGTTAGCAGGAATTGGTGGTATTCAGTAGGACTTTATGGAAATTTCTAGAACTCATTGACTCAAGATAGGTCAAAAAGAAATTGTTTTCACTCTGTATTGTCTATTAGAAAAGAAGGCTGTTCTTCAAAAACTTGCATCTACCTCTTAAGTTACCCTATTTAGTAAATAAGTAAATTTACATTTAATCCCTATCATATAAAGCACTACAAAAATTAACTATAAACATTCATTATTTTAGTTATGTTAATGTAATTTTCTTAAACATACAGCAGGAACACTGATCAATCAAAGTGGATAACTGGCTGTATATAATAAGCACTCCAGAGTAAATAACAACTTTATTAGCTATCAACGAAAACTTTGTTACAATTGGTAATTAGTGTTATCAATTCCTAGGGGTAATCAATTACACATTGTATAATGATCTATTATGTAGATAAAGACAAGATTTAAAAAGTGGTGTTGCAAAATGAGAAATCAATGTAAGCCTTAGGTTTAGATATCAGCATTATTTCTTTCTCATTCCTCTTGCCTCACAATTACCCCTCAATGTTAATGGCCCTATGCTTCCACTAACCATTAATGATTAGGTTGACTACATCTTTCCCAGAGTCCCTGAGTTGTACAAATAATTAACATACTCAGGGGCTAATGGAAAGACTGGAAGGTCAAGTTCCTCCAGAGGTACCTCAGGAGAAAGACCTGATGATGTACTTCGAAAACATCAACCACTGACAGCTCAATCCAGACATGAGAACAGAAGACAGAAAGAGACCGGAGAAGCTGAAATGCAGAGTACAGGGGGGTGTGCGCTCTCGCAGTGCAGAAGAGCAGCTGGGGTCACAAAACAAGGTCTGTACGTTTTTATAAGACTAATGGACTCGAATTGTAAACTTTCATTTAAAACAATAAAAAAATGAATCAGTGATTTTTAAAATAACTCAGCCACTGAAAACTCTATGGAAAACAGTTCTATTCTGACACACATTATGTTGCCGTGAGTTGCAATCAGCTCAATGGAAAAGTGTTTTACACAAATATACATGAAGCTCTGCAAGCATGATCGTTAAGTGCTTGGCCACTAACTAAAAGTTTAGCAGTTCAATTTCACCGAGCAGCTCTACAGGAAAAAAGACCTGTAGTTCTGCTTTCATAAAGATTACAACTAAGAAAAACCCTACGGGACAGATCTGCTCTGTCATACGGGGTTACTATGAGTCAGAATCAACTTTATAGCACTGAATAATGACCTCTGAGTTCTGACAATTAAGTCCATGAAATTCACTGTTCTAAATGCTACATACCTCACTGCTCAATACCACTACAGTCATTTTCGAAGTACTTCCCTTGGGAAGCTGTGCACTGATGCCAGCACCTAGTCCACCCCTTCAAAGCAATTTTGAAATTCTTTCCGGAATGGCCATTGAGCACAGTGGCAACTTAATTGTATTGTCTGTAAACAAGTTTTTAGCCAATAAACAAATAACAGTATTGGAATATCTTCCCTTCTCACCTCATCTGGCCCCCGATGATTTTTTTCCTTACCTGAAGATAAAGGAAATATTGAAAGGAAGACATTTATATGACAATCAGGACATTAAGGGTAACACAATGACAGCTCTGATGACCATTCCAGGAGAAGAGTTCCAAAAGTACTTTGAAAGGCAGACTAGGTGCCAGCATTGGGAATAGCTTCCTAAGGGTAGTACTTGGAAGGTAATCACAGTGATAGTCTAGGATGAATGCACCAACTTAATTGGCATTCCTCATATATATTTCCCACTTGATCACCTCACTGAAACAGACTTGTTTTAAAAGAACACCTGAAGTAAAACAATTTTAATGTTAAAAATCTTCTAGTTTTTTGTTGTTGTTCTCTCGTGAAATTATTTCCAAAGATTAAAATAACTTGACATTGCTTACAGAGTCTAGAGTTGGGTTAAAGAAATACAGCAGATTGGTTGTTGAGACATTCCTGTTATAAGTTTTGTACATGAATGCTCTTTAATCATTCCAAGAACCACTCCCTGCTAGATGCATGCTGCAGTAAATACCTGAATAAAAATGATCTTTGCAATGTTCTGGGACTAAGAAATATATTGAAGGCCTTAAAGAAAAATGAAACTCTTTCATAAAAGGCTTATAGATTAGACCTATGGTTTTCAATATTTTTGATCATTAGCTACAATAACAAGTACAATAACATTTTGTTCTAACACACATAAATCAATATTAAATCAACAAACTGTGCTTAGTCTTAAGTACTAATGCACCTGTCATACTAGGGAAGAGACTGATATGTTAGATGCATCAATAGGAATAAACTGCACATGGCTTTTAAATTTATGGCAACCACTGTAAATAAACAAAACTAGAAGGTATGACTTAAACAATAACAAACTGAACTATCTAAAGAAAGCAAAAATGGATAAAAATAGTGCAAAATGATAGTACAGAATGTTGAAAATATTGACCAAAAAATGTCAAGTCTTAATAAAACAATAATATACATAAATGGGTTAATTTGCCATTTAAAAGGCCTATCAGATAAAACTAAAAATAGATAAAAGAAACTTTATAGTAGGGGTCTCATAAAATATTTATTCTGTGATTGACTTATTTCACTTAGCATAATGTCTTCCAGATTCATCTGTGTTGTAAGATGCTTTGTAGATTCATTGTTCTGTATGGTTGGGCAGTGTTCCATTGTGTGTACATACATCATGTATATAAACACAGTTTGTTTCTCCATTAATCTGTTGATGAGCACCTAGGTTATTGCTATCTTTTTGCTACTGTGAACAATGTAGCAATGAACATGGATGTACATGTCTATTTGTGTGACAGCTCTTATTTCTCCAAGATACATGAGGACTGCCAATTAAGTTTGCAAACTCATCCTAGAAAAGTGTTGCATACCTCACTGCTGAATATCACTATGGTCACCTTTGAAGTACTCCTCTTGGGAAGCTATGCACTGATGGCAGTGCCTGGTCCACCTTTCAGAGCACTTTTGGAACTTTTTTTCTGGATTGGCCATTAAAGCTGTCTTCATATTACCCTTGATATCCTCCTGAATGTCATCAAAATGTCTTCCTTTCAATATTTCCTTTATTTTCAGGTAAAGTAAAAGGCCATTGGGGGCCAGATCAGGTGTGCAGGGAGGTGTTCCAATACAGTTACTCGTTTACTAGCTAAAAACTTCGTCACAGACAATTATACAATTAAGTTCATGAACCTGCCATCTTGCCACTGTGCTCAATGGCCATTTCAGAAAGAGCTCTAAAATTGCTTCGAAAGGTGGACTAGGTGCTGGTATCACTGCCTAGCTTCCCAAATAAAGTACTTTGAAGGTGATCATAGTGATATTCAGCAGTGAGGTATGTAGTATTTGGAACAATGAAGTTTGTGGACTTAATTGTCAGACCACGTATTCCCAGGAGGAGGATGACAAGATTATATGATATTTCTATTTCTACTTTTCAAAACAAGTACCATATCATTTTTCCAAACTGGATGTGCCATTTTGCATCTGATCAGCAATTCATATAAGTTCCAATCTCCCAGCAGCCTCTCCAACATTTGTTATTCTCTGTTTTTTTGATTCATGTTAGTAATGTCAGGATGAAATGGTATCTCATGGTTGTTTCGGTTTCCATTTCTCTAATTGCCAGTGACTGTGAGGATATCTTTTTTGGTGAAATGTCTGTTTATATTCTTTGCCTATTTTATAATTGGATTAATTTGTCTTTTTGTTTAGAGAGACATTGGATTTGCTTATAGATTTCAGAGACTAGACTTTTGCTGGATATGTCACAACTAATTTTTTTTTCCCAGTCTATAGGTTCTCCTTTCCTATTTTGATGAAGTCTTTTTTGTGATGAGCATTAGTATTTAATTTCTGGAAGATCCCAGTTAGCTAGCTTATCTTCTGGACTCTTAAATATTGTTAGTTATGGTTTATATCCTGTTAATGTTGTGTGTTAGGGCCTCTTAAATAGAACCTACTTTTTCTCCTATGACCTTTATAGTTTTTGGTTTTATATTTAGGTTTTTGATGTATATTTAATTAGCTGCTGTGTATGGTGTGAGGCATGGATCCTGTTTAACTTTTTTATGGAGGGAGAGTCAATTTTGCTAGCACCGTTTGTTAAAAAGACTCTGTTTTTCCCATTTGATGAACCCTGGTCATTTGTCAAATATAAGGTGATCATAGGCGGATGGATTAACCTCTGGGTTCGTAATTCTATTCAACTGAGCAGTGTGTCTTTCACTGTACCAGAACCAGGCTGTTTTGATAGCTGTTGTTCTATAGTAGTTTCTAAGGTCAGGTAGTGTGAGTCTTCTTCTTTCATTCTTCTACTTCAGTAGTACTTTACCTATCTAGGGCATCTTCATTTTCCATACAAAGTTAATGGTTCATTTTCCATCGCTTTTTATATGGGCTATTATAGGTTGCATTGTTTTCCTGATTTTCTTTTTTGCAGTTCTCTTCCAGCAGGCAGATCTGACTCGACAGCACTTGGCTTGGCTCATTGTATCTAGGAATCCATTAATTAAAAGTTCTCATGCCTATTAGGTAAACAACTTTAACCAAAAAAAAAGGAAAAGAAAAACTCATGAAAAAGTTTACACACTAAAAGAAACAATCTTTTATGGTTATGAAGAAGGGAAGAAGTGGGAGCGAAAAACACTAAATAGACAATAGATAAGTAGTAACCATGGCAAAGGGTAAGACAGGACCCAACACTTGAGAAGCCAGCACGACTTGCCCAAGGCAAGGTCATGGAAGCTCCATAGGTACACCAAACTCCCTGAGGGACTGAATTACTAGGTTGAGAGCTATGGAGACTATGGTCTCAGGGAACATCTAGCTCCATCACTATAACATGGTTTATAAAGAAAATGTTTTACATTGTATTTTGGTTAGTAATATGTGGAGTCTTAAAAGCTTGCGAGAAGCTATCTGAGATACTCCTCTGGTCTCACCCTGCATGGAGCAAGGGAGAATGAAGAAAAGCAAAAAAAAAAAAAAACAGGGAAAGATTACTCCAAAGGACTAAAGGACCACAACTACCACAGCCTCCATTAGACTGACTCAGCACAATTAGATGGTGTCTGGCTACCACCACTGACTGCTCCAACAGGGATCAGAATAGAGGGTCTTGGACAGAACTGGAAAAAATACAGAACAAAAGTCTAACTCTTTCTCACACACCCACAACCTCAGGCTTACTGGTCTGACTAGAACTAGAAAATCTTAAAATTATGGTCCTTGAATACCTTTATAGATCAGTAGTAAAGTTACTGCTAAGGTTCACCCTTCAGCCAAAAAACTAGAAAGGCCCCCAGAACAAAACAAGGGTAAATGAGCACTCCATTGCAGGGGGAAAGGCAGGAAGGCAGGAAGGAATAAGGAGATGGTAATGCAGAGCACAAGGTCAAGAAGGGGGCAGTGTCGACAGGTTGTGGGGTGAGCAAGCAAGGTCACAAAACAGTATACATATTAACTATCTAAGGAGAAGTTTTGTCCTGTAAACCTTCCTCTAAAGTACAGTAAGACTTTAAAACACACAAAAAACATATAAACTGGAAATAATAGATTAAAAAATATATTAGGTAAATGCAATTCAAAGAAATCTAAAGTAGTGTTATTCACATCTGAAAATTGAAGACAAAAATACATAAAGTACAAAAAAGATGTTAAATATTTTTAAAAGAGCAACAGATGAACAGAATACATCCACTGTAAACACAAATGCACTCAACAATATGGTCTCAAAATATATAAAAACTTAACTAAAAATTGAAGGAAGTATAAAATAAAAATTTGGATTGAAGGTTTTATTTTACCCTTCTCCAAAAATATAGATCACTGAGAAAAAAATATGCACTGATATACAATGGAGTATTGTGCATCAGTGAAGAACAATGACAAATCTGTGAAGCATCTTATCATACAGAGGAAACTGGAGGGCATTATCCTGAATGAAGTAAGTCAATCATAATTTTCCAGACCCCCAGCTCATGAAGCAGGGTTTACAACAAGGAAGAACACTGCACAATACCAGGAATCGGCTCCCAGCCAAACTTCAGGAAATCACTGTATGAAACCACTACTGTACAAACTTATCAAAAGGTTTACAATCAAAAAGAAACAGTCTTTGATGGTTGCTTATGAGGAAGGGGACAGGTGGGGATGGAAAAACACTAAATAACAGACAAAGGGTTACTGTGGTGAAAGCTAATCCTGGTGACATAGGAGTTAAGTACGACATGTGCTAACCAAAAGGTCGGAAGCTCAAATCCATGAAGTGCTCCTTGGAAACTCTGTGGGGCAGTTCTACTCTGATCTATAGGGTTGCTATGTGGCAGAACTGACTCCACAGCAGTGTTGCTTTTTTTTATTTTTTATTTTGGTGGTAAAGGGTGACACAGTATACAATACTTGGGAAGCCAACACAATATGTACATGGTAAGGTCATGAAAGCTCCATGATGAAAACAAAACAAAACAAAACCCGTTGCTGTTGAGTCAATTCTGATTCATAGCAACCCTATAACAAAGAGTAGAACTGCCCCATAGGGTTTCTAAGGAGTACCTGGTGGATTTAAACTGCTGACCTTTTGGTTAGCCACTGTAGCTATCAACCGTCACACCAACCAGAAAGGTTCAAACGCCCTGAAGAAATGAATTTCTGGGCTGAGGGACATGAGGACCATGGTCTCAGGGAATACCTAACTTAGCTGGCATAACATAGTGTATAAAGAAAATGTTCTACATTCTACTTTGGTGTGTGGCATAAGGGATTATAAAAGCTTGTTCATAGCCATCTAGGATATCCCGCTGGTCTCACCCCTTCAGGTGCAAAGAAGAATAAAGAAAACTAAAGATATAAGGGAAAGATTAGTTCAAAGGATTAATGGACCACAACTACCATGGCTTCCACCAGACTGAATCTGGTATAACTAGATTGTGCCCAGCTACCAACACTGACTGTTCTTACATAGATCAAAACAAGAGGTCCCAAACAGCTGGAGAAAAATGTAGAACAAAATTTTAACTCCAAAAGAAAGGTCAGATTTGCTGGCCTGACAGAGACTGGAGAAATACATACGGCATCTGGACACACTTCAAGCTCAGTAATGACGTCACTCCTGAGGTTCACATTTCAGCCAAAGATACTGCAGACCTCTAAAACAAAATGAAATGAAAGGGGCATTCCAGCCCAGGGAGAAAGGAATAGATGGCAGGAGAGGACAGGAAAGCTGATAAGAGGGGAAGGGAGCATGTTGACATGTTATAGAGTTGCTAGCCATTGTCATAAAACAATATATGCACAAACGTTTAATCAGAAAAGTTTGTTCTGTAAACTTTCATCTAAAGTACAATATTTTCAAAAATGCAGTGGCATAGAAACCTCAAGAATACAACTACACCATCATTGCTAGGATTAGACTTTAGACATGCGTAAAACTCTGTCCCTCAAAGCAGAATACATATTTTGTTCAAACACACAGGAACATTTTAAAAAATGGCCATGTGTTAGGATAAAAAAAAGGCTCAGTAACTTCTAAAGAATCAGTGTAATGCTTCACATATTATTCAATTATTTCTGTTCTCATCTATTCATATTCTCTGTCTACCTGTCACTAAGATTTACTGCAGCATAATCTATATATAGAAAAGTACACAAATCTTAATTATATGCTCAATTAATATTCAAAAGTTGCACAAATCCGCATAGCCAGACCTCCCAACTCAACAAATATACTCATACATGTCATCTGGTGAAGGGATATACACATTTCTGTTGGCTTGATACTAGGTGTACAACTGTAAGGTTGTAAGGTATACGTATGTTCGGCTTTAAAAAAAAATAATACTAGACAGTTTTCCAAAGTGGTTGTACCAAAATACACTCCCATTAGCATGGGAGTGTATGCATGACAGTTTCAGTTGCTTCACATTCTTGCCAAAATTTGCATGTTTTTCGCTTTTTTTATATCAGCCATTCAGGGAATATTACGGTATTACATTGCAATTTTAAATTGTATTCTATAATGTTTTAGTCATCTAGTGCTGCTATACCACATGTGGTGGCTTTAACAAAGACAAATTTATTTTCTCACAGAAATGTAGGCTAAAAGTCAAAATTCAAGGAATCAGCTCCAGGGGAAGACTTTCTGTATTGGCTCTGGAGGAAAGTCCTCTTCATCAGTTTCCCCTCATCTGGAACTTTCTGAGGCACAGAGATCCTGGGTCCATAGGATTCATTTTACTTCCTGCACTGCTACTTGGTAGAATAAGGTTCCCAGCTCTCTGATTGCTACCTTTTCTTTTACATCCCAGAAGACTGCCTTAGGCACAATATAATCTTACAGATTGAGTCCTGCCTCATCAACACAACTGCTACCCATCACAGAAGCAGGGTTTACAACACGGAGGAATATCACACAATACCAGGAATCGGCTCACAGCCAAACAGCTACACAAATTTTGGGGGTGACACAATTCAATTCATGATACATAATGAACTTGAACACCTTTTCATATTTTCATTGGTCACTTAGATATCTTCTTTTGCAAAATACTTGGTCAAGAGTATTGTCCATTTTCCTTTTTGACTGTCTGCAGTCTGATTAGCAATTTTTAGTAATTAAGTATTCTGGATACAAGTTCCTGGTTAGATAAAGGTACTGTAACTGTCTTCTCTAACTCTGTGGATGAATATTTTGACTACTTAGTGAGGGTATTTGAAAACAAAATTTTAATTATAATGTAATAGTTTATCTCCTCCCCCCATGGTGTTTTTAATATGCTGTTTAAGAAATCATTGCCTACTCCGTATCATGAAAATATTCCCCTATGATTTCTTTTTAATAGCTTTGTTTTATTTTCCCATTTACTTCTGTAATCCACATGGAATTACTTTTTGTATATCATGTGAAGTAAGGTCAACACATTTTCTTTTTTTAACTTATCTTTTTTGAAGGTTGTGTCATAGCTTTAACTATTACCTTCAGTTTTGAAGCAAACAATAGTGCATAGTGACACAAATATTAGGTGATTTTAAATAAATAAATTAAACTTAAAACAGGTCCCATGAAAGGCAGCCTTGTTTTTCACAAATGGTATGCTATAGTGTGTTAGGCTGGTAATCAGTTGATTCCTCATCTGCCAGGGCTACAAAACTTGAAGTACATCAGTTTCTGTGCATCAGTTTAATCATAACACGTGGCTCGAACCAGGTGCTTGCTAAGATCTTTTCTTCTAGTTTTAATTTCTTTTACCTTTTGAATATTTTTAAGTCATCGTATCTGAGATTGTACTGTTTATTTTAAATTACTATTTAAAAATAGTTCAATTACGTTAAAATCACCAAAAGAAAGACTTTTGCTCCAAAAACCATTCATCTTTAGACAATCACTGCTTTGCTTGCCAATGTGTCTTGTCTGTCTTTCCTTCAATTTACCTATTCATCCATTCTGATATATGTCATTACTGAAACATGTATGTTGAAATATAATTCTATTATATTATCCTGAGAACATATAAGTCTCTGTGACTACCTTCAGTTACTCTGGATAATAGTGAGATTTGTTTATTTTTTGATTCTCTAAGGGGAAGTTCAATTTAAATTACAGTTCAAAGCAAAATAAGGTATGAGAAAAATAAGATAGAATCAAACCACAGAAGAATGTTTTACAATTCTTGTAAAAAAAGAAGGCATCAAGAATATAATGATTAAGCAATTCTGTAGTGTCAAATGTATACAGGCAAAGATAATCCTTTGCTTGCCAGGTAACGTCACAAAAGACAGTCAGATTCTCTGTATCTTGATGTCATTCTGCCCCCAACACGAATCTGCAGATCATTTCCTTAAAAGGAATAACACCATTCTATCTTCTGCCTCACTGGAGTAGAAAACTGGGCTCATTATAATAAAAAAATATATATATCATAGGAAGAATAACATTTGGAAAACAGTTATTGCACCATGATAGTATTAACAGCACTTGGAAATACTTACAGTTTCAAGATTCCTACCATAAATGGATTGGATACATTCAGGGTTATTAGGGCCTTTATTAAAATATAGTCCTTTTAAATTATAATAGTTATTCGTTCTTGTTAGGTGATGATCAGTTGGTTCCAACTTAAAGTGACCCTATTTAAAACAGAATGAAACATTACCTGGACTCAGGCAATCTTGAAAATTATTTCTAAGTTTCAGCCCATTGTTGAAGCACAATGTCAGTTCATCTCCTTGAGGGCCTTCCTCTTTTTTGCTGACCCTCCTCTCTACCAGCTATGATGTCCTTCTGCAGAGGCTGGTCCCTCCTGATAACATGTCCTAGGTATAGGAGACCATCCTCACTTCTAAGGAGCATTTTGGCTGTACTTCTTCCAAGACAGATTTGGTCACTCTTCTGAAAGTTCATAATATATTCAACTTTTTGTCAATCTTTCTTTGGTGTCCGTTATATATTGTCTAGCTTGTATTTGCATATGAGGCAACAGAAAATACCACAACTTGGATGAGGTGCACCTTAGTTCTCAAAATGACATCTTGGCTTTTTAACACCTTAAAAGAGGTCTTTTGTAGCATATTTGTCCAATGCAATACGTCCTTTGATTTCTTCACTGCTGCTTTACTGCTGGGCTTTGACTGCAGACATAAGTAAAATGAAATTCTTAACAATTTCAATCTTTTCTGTTTATCATGAGGTTGCTTATTGTTGTGTTTTTGTTTCTTTCTGTTGAAGTGTAATTAAATTATTGATCTTCATCAGTAAGTACTCCAAGTCCTCTTCACTTTCAGAGAGCAAAGTGTGTCATCTGTATGTCATAGGTTGTTACATTATTTTTCTCCACATAATCCATCTTCTATGATTATTCACTCAGCAAACAGACTGAATAAGTATGGTGAAAAGATACAACTCTGAGACACATCTTTCTCAGCTTTAAATCATGCAGTGCCCACTTGCCCTGTTCACACTGTTGCCTCTGAGTTTAAGCACAGTTTCACCATGAGCACAATTAAGTATTCTGACATTTCTGTACTTCACTGTGTTATCCATAATTTATCATGATCCACTTAATTGAATGTTTTCAAATAGTCAATAAAAACAGGTAAACTTGGGAGTCAAGGTGGCGGACTAAGCACACATCTCCGTATATCCCTCTGGACACCAAGACCTGAACTGACAATCAAACAGAGCCTTCTGAGCACCTAATCAGCCTCAGGACATGGCACAGAGCTGTTAATTGGGACTTCATACCACTCAGAGAAAAACCTCCTCTCTTTCGCTGACTCCTGCTCCTGGCTGGCCCCAGCTCTCACAGACGGAAGGTAAACGCACCATTTTGACTTTTTTTTCTCTGTCTGGGCTGGTGGGCGGAGCTGGGTCTTGCCTGGTGGCTGGACTCAGACGCGCTGCTGGAGGGATAGGCAGGCGAAATTCCTATATTCTGAGAGCCAGGCTCGGGACTCTGTTAATCTAGCCACTTTGAGCCTGTCATTTTGTAGCTGCCTCAGCGGGGTTTGTGCGGAGCTTCGCAGTCAGGGTGTGGGACGCCATGTTGGTACTGAGATTTTAGAGGGACCTCATTCTTAGCTGGAGCCAGAGCCTGCAAACGGGACAGTGCTTCTCCGTCAGAAAAGTAGTGATTTCGGACAGTGCTGCCTGCACTGGGGGCCCTGCAACAGAAGCAGAGGAATCACTGCCTCTCGGCACCTGTGGCCCCTTTGCCTGCTGCCTGTGTGGAGGATGCCATCTTGGATACGGTGGCCGCAGCTAGACCTAATTCTTAGCTTGGGAGCCAGAACCTGCCCACAAGAGAGAGCTTTTCTATCACAAAACCAGTATTCGATGCAATGTTGGCTAACGCTAGGCCCTGTCAGCAGAAGCCACCAGGGCAGTAGCATTGCTGTATTCTCAACTAGTTTGTTATCATTTGGGGTTGGATATAGTGGCGCTTACTTTGTCAGATGAGAAGAAGGACCTCTACACCTGAAAACCTAACTGACTTGTGAACGGGTCAGATACCTTTTGCATTACATTTGAAGATAGCCTAGAGAAACATTTGCAATCCATCCTCACAGTACCTCTTCCAGCCTCTATATACTCACATGGGACCCAAAAAGCAACAGACAATTGTGGAATACAAGCAATCACTCATGGCTTCAGAAGGCTCCCAAACAAAGCAACCAAGGAGTTTTCCAGATGAAGAAACTTTTATGAAAGCATCAGGAAGTGAATACAAATTGATTATATACAGAGCCCTTCTAGACCTTATACAAAATGCAGCAGAACAAAATGATAAATTACGCAAATTGTTTGATCTGATGGAACACCAGTACTCTGAAATCCAACAGATCAAGAAGAAAATCAAAGACATAGAAACTTCCATGCAAAGCCAAGAAAACACAATGGAACAAATGGAAAAAAGAATTTCTGACTTGGAAGACAGAGCTACTGATGCCAGCGTCTATGAGCAGAAATTAGAAGAAAGAAACAAGAAAAATGAAGAAACATTAAGAAGCATGTGGGACTCTATTAAGAGGAACAACCTTTGATTAATTGGAGTCCCGGAACAGGGTGAGACATCTGAGAACACAGAGTATTGTTGCTGAGCTGCTGAAAGAAAACTTCCCAGAAACCATGAAGGAAGAGAATACAGACATCTCAGATGCATATCGTACGCCACCCAATATAGATCTCTAAACAAAGACTCCAAGACATATTATAATCAAGCTTAACAAAATGAAACACAAGCAGCAACTCTTAAAGGCAGCAAGACTCAAGGCAAAGCTAACATTCAGAGGCAAACTCTGTAGGCTCTCGTCAGATTTCTCAGCAGAAACCATGCTGGCATGGAGACAGTGGCACGATACATTCAAAGTCTTGAAGGAGAAGAACTTCCAATCAAGAATTATATATCCTGCAAAACTATCTTTCAAATACGAAAATGAAATGAAGACATTCCCAGATAAACAGAAATTCAGAGACTTTGTAAAAACCAAACCCAAACTACAAGAAATACTGAAAGAAGTTCTTGGCTTTGGCTTAGAAGAACAAAACCACTAACTTTATATATTAGAATGACACACTACTCAATACTCATTTAGAGAAGGCCCCAAAGTAAATCACAGCTTTGATATGGAAAGAAGCAATCCAGTGATCATCATGAAAACTATGGTGTCATCATAATAAAAAGAGGGATGTACTACAGTTGTTATAGTCCTTCCAGATGGAGAGGAAGATGACAAGATGGGTAGTAATTAAAATTGGGTTTATAAATAGTTTATGAAGGGAGTTCATAGGGGCAGATGTAAAGCACAACGAAGATGTATCATACCATTTCAAGAAATCTAACATACGAGTCTCAACAACTATAAAACCAGCTCTGAAAAAGGTGAAAAATCAACTCACAAAACAGTGTCGCAGAACAGACTAATAAGAACAACAGAGAAAACATCAACATAAAAATAAACATATTACAATGGCAGCAGTGAACACATACCTATCAATAATTACATTGAATGTGAATGGACTGAATGCTCCAGTAAAGAGACACCGAGTGTCATCTTGGATCAAAAGACACGACCCATCCATATGTTGTCTACAAGAAACTCACTTGAGACCTAAAGACAGGAACAAACTGAAAATTAACGGATGGAAGAATATATATCAAGCTAACAATGAACAAAGAAGAGCAGGGGTGGCTATTCTAATCTCAGACAAAATCAATTTTAATGTCAAATCCACCATCGTGGACAAAGGTGGACACTATTTATTGCTGAAAGGTTCAGTACACAAGCAAGACTTAACTATATTAAGTATTTATGCACCTAATATCAGAGCACCTAAATATGTCAAAGAAAGAATGACTATGCTCAAAAAAGAGTTAGATGACTCCACAATAATAGTGGAAGACTTGAACACTCTACTCTCATCACTAGACTTATCATCTAGAAAAAAGCTCTCATTGACACAATTAACCAACTAAACCTCATTGATATATACAGAACTTTCCACCCATCAGCAGACAACTACACCTTCTTCTCCAGTGCACATGGAACATTCTCCAGAACTGACCACGTCATAGGCCATAATGCAATGCTCAACAAAATCCATACCATTGAATTACTGCAAAGCATCATCTCAGATCTTAAAGCCATCAAAGTTGAAATCAATAGCAGAAAAAACATAGATAGAAAGTGGAACTCTTGGAAACTGAACAACATCTTGCTCAAGAAAACATGGGTTATAGAGGAAATCAAGGATGAATTAAAGAAATTCATGGATTCCAGTGAGAAAGAAAACACTTCCTACCACAACCTGTGGGATACAGCCAAAGCAGTGCTCAGAGGTCTGTTTATCTCCATAAATGCACACATCTGGAAGGAAGAAAGAAACCAAATCAAGGAATTAACTCTACAGCTTGAACAAGTAGAAAGAGAACAACAGAAGAACCCCTCAGGCACCAGAAGAAATGAGATCATAAAGATTAGAGCAGAGCTAAATCAATTAGAGAATAGAAAAACAATTGAAAGAATTGAAAAGACCAAAAGCTGGTTTTTTGAAAAGATCAACAAAATTGATAAACCACTGGCTAAACTTACTAAAGAAAAGCAGTAAAGGAAACAAATAACCCAAATTAGAAATCAAATGGGTGTTATTACACGGAGGCAAGAGAAATCAAAAATATCATAACAGAATACTATGAAAGACTGTACTCTAACAAATTTGAAAACCTAGGGGAAATGGACAAATTCCTTGACTCATACCACCTACCCAAATCATCACAACGTGAAGCAGAACAACTTAATAAATCCATCACAAAGGAAGAGATAGAAAAGGTCATCAAAACACTGCCAACCAAAAAAAGTCTGGGCCCAGATGGCTTCACAGCAGAATTCTACCAAGCATTTACAGAAGAGTTATCCCCAATACTACTGAGACTATTTCACAGTATAGAAAGGGATGGAGTACTCCCAAACTCATTCTATGAAGCCAGCATAACCCTGACACCTAAGCCCGGGAAAGATCCAACAAAGACAGAGAACTACAGACCAATATCACTCATGAACCTAGATGCGAAAATCTTCAACAAAATTCTTGCCAACAGAATACAACAAAATATCAAGAAAATAATCCATCATGACCAAGTAGGATTCATACCAGGGATGCAAGGCTGGTTCAACATCAGGAAAACAATTAATGTAATTAACCACATAAATAACACAAAAGACAAGAATCACCTGATTTTGTCCATTGATGCAGAAAAGGCATTTGATAAAGTCCAACACCCATTCATGCTAAAAACTCTTAGCAAAATGGGCATAGACGGCAAATTCCTCAACACAATAAGGGCCATTTATACAAAGCCAATTGCCCACATCATCCTGAATGGAGAGAGACTGAAAGACTTTCCCTTGAGATCAGGAACTAGACAAGGATGCCCACTGTCACCTCTCCTATTCAACATTGTGCTAGAAGTTCTAGCCAGAGCAATTAGACAAGACCAAGAAATAAAGGGCATCTGCATCGGCAAAGAGGAAGTTAAAATCTCCCTGTTTGCAGATGATATGATTGTATATGCAGAGAACCCCAAGGAATCTATAAGTAAGCTACTCAAACTGATAGAAGAGTTCAGCAAAGTCTCAGGATACAACATAAATATAAGTAAATCAGTAGGATTGCTTTATACCAACAACGAGACTGTTAAGGAGGAAATTATCAAATCAATACCATTTACAATAGCCCCTAAGAAGATAAAGTACCTAGGAATTAATCTAATCAGAGAAACGACAGACCTTTACAAAGAGAACTACAAGCCTTTACTACAAGAAACTAAGAGAGACTTAGATAAATGGAAAAACCTACCCTGCTCATTGATAGGAAGTCTTAACATTGTGAAAATGTCTATTTTACCCAAAGCAATTTATTTATATAATGCAATCCCAATACAAGTTCCAGCATCATTTTTTAATGAGATGGAGAAACAAATCACCAATTTTGTTTGGAAAGGGAAGAAGCCCCGGATAAGTAAGGCACTACTATAGAAGAAGAACACACTGGGAGGCCTCTCATTACCCGACCTTAGAACATACCA
This sequence comes from Heterohyrax brucei, assembly GCA_028571685.1. Lineage (NCBI taxonomy): Eukaryota > Metazoa > Chordata > Mammalia > Hyracoidea > Procaviidae > Heterohyrax > Heterohyrax brucei. The sequence goes on along the minus strand of CM053146.1, from coordinate 73,974,148 downwards.
CACTGCCACAGTGGTCAAAACAGCCTGGTACTGGCACAAGAACAGACAGATGGATCAATGGAACAGACTTGAGACCCCAGAGATGACACCATCTGCCTATGAACAGTCGATGTTCGACAAAGGCCCTAAGAATTAAACTGGGGTAAAAACAGTCTCTTCAACAAATGGTGCTGGCAAAATTGGTTATCCATCTGCAATAAACTGAATCAAGATCCATATCCTATACCTTATACAAAAACCAACTCAACTGGATAAAAGACCTAAATATCAAACCTAAAATGATAAAGCTCATCCAAGAAAAGGTAGGAACAACAATGGAAGTTTTAATATACAATGAGGACAGACTCCAAAATCTGTCAAAGAAACCTCAATCAACAGAAGAGAAAATAGATAAATGGGAACTGTTAAGAATCAAACACTTTTGCTCATCCAAAGACTTTATTAATAGAACTAAAAGAACACCCACAGAATGGGAAAAAAAATATTTGGCAACTCTATGTCAGACCGATGCCTGATCTCCATAATCTATAAGATACTCCAAAATATCAATAAGAAGAAGATAAACCATCCAATTAAGTGATGGGCAAAGGAGATGGACAGACACTGCACTAAAGAGGAGATCCAGGCAGCCACAAAACACATGCGGACATGTTCATGATCTTTAGTTATTAAAGAAATTCAAATCAAGACAACAATGAGATACCATCTCACCCCAACCAGATTGGCCATGATCCAGAAAACACAAAACAAAAAATGCTGGAGAGGCTGTGGAGAAAGTGGAACCCTCCTACACCGTTGGTGGGGTTGCAAAATGGTCCAGCCTCTTTGGAAGGCAATCTGGTGCTTCCTTAAAAAAATGGATATCGATATACCATTTGACCCAGTAATTCCACTACTTGGAATATATCCTATAGAATCAAGGCCTTTCACACCAACTGATACATGCACCAGAATGTTTACCGCAGCACAGTCCATGATAGGAAAAAGATGGAATCGACCCAGATGCCCAACCATAGAAGAATGGATAGGTAAACTATGGTACATGTACTCAATGGAGCACTATGCAATGATAAAGAATAACGATAAAGAACATCTCCTAAGCTGGTTTCAACTGGAAGACATTATGTTGAGTGAAAGTAGTCAGTGACAAAGGGACAAATACTGTATGAGACCTCTACAATAAGATCTCAAAAACAGACTTGTGTATAGAAGAAAAGACTCTTTGACAGCTGCAAGGGAGGGGAGGGAGGGTGAGGGGGTATGGGTTTAGTTGAGATAGTTACTAGAAATCTAGTTGGGAGAAAGCAGTGATAGCACACATTAGAAACAAGAACAACATTAAGTGGACTTTAGCATAACTTGAGTACTCCTTCCATCTTAACTCAATACTGCAAGGATAGAGTATCTGGGGCAGGGTGCAGGGAACCATGCTCTTAGGCGAATTCCAGGCCAATTGGCACAACTAGCATTTTGCTAAGAGAGCTCTCTGCACCCCACATTGGTGAGTGGCATCTGGGGTCTTAAAAGCTGCCAAGCTGCCATCCGAGGACACAGCTAATGGTCCCAACTCAGCAGGAACGGATGCTCACCGAGGACCAAAATGACATGCAGTAAAGACAACCGAGAAGACAGAGAGACCCACAGGAGTGGGTGTCTACATCGACTTGGGAACAGAAGAACCAGATGGTGCCCGGCCACCACCAGTGATAGCCACGATGGAACTCACAGAGAGGAGTCTCACTGGCAAAACAAGAATAAAAAGGGGTGCATCCTGAGATCTCTACTATAAGACCTCAATTGATGGTCCAGCGGCTTGGGGGTTCCTTTGATAGCATGGCCCCCAGCCCTGATGCTGCCCTTTCCTACAAATTGTAACAAAGGTCCACTCTTTGGACAGGAATGGACTGGACTTGGCAATGCAGTGTAACCATATATTGGAAGCACTTTATGGTTCTATACATCTATAGGATATCATCTTGCTGACCTCTGGCTGGAGGAAGGGGAGTGGATGGAGAGGAGGGCAAAGGAGGCTGTTGGGAGGATGAGACATGTATGGAGCAGAGAGGAAAAGTGTGCAGTTACCAGACAGGGAGAGCAGTGGAAGCTGCATATAGGTGGGCATGTAAATTTATACATGAATGTACATTTTCACTCAGTTGTGTTAAATAAAAATAAAAGTAAAATTTAAAAAAAAAAAAGGTAAACTTGTTTCTGGTATTCTCTGCTGTTGGTCAAGATCCATCTGACATCAGCAATGATATCCCTCATTTCACATCTCCTGGATCCAGATTGAATTTTTGGCAGTTCCCTACTGATGTATTCTTGTCACCATTTTTGAATGACCATCAGCAAAATTTTTCTTTCATATTATATTAAAGATACTGCTAAACAATTTCAGCATTCTGTTGTGTCATCTTTCTTGGTAATGGGTACAAATATGGATCTCTTCCACTCAGTTAGCCAGGTAGTTGTCTTCCAAATTTCTTGGCATACACAGGTGAGAACTTCCAGCACTACACTCATTTGTTGAAACATCAATTGGTGCTGTGTCAGTCTCTAGAGATTTGCCTTCAGTGCACTTGTACTTCTTCTCTCAGTAGCATTGGTTCTTGACCATATCTGTCTCTTGACCAATTCTTTTTTGTACACTGACTCTGTGCTTTTAATGTTTCCTGCATTGTTTTATCCTGTGTCCATAGAATCCTTCAATATTGCAACTCCACGCTTGAATTTTTTCCTCAGCTCTTTCAACTTGAGAAATGCCAACTGTGTTTTTCTCTTTGGTTTTCTAACTTCAGATCTTTGCACACTTCATTACAGTGTTTTACTTTGTCTTCCCTAGCCACCCTCTGAAGTCTTCTGGTTCGGTTCTTTTACTTAACTATTTCTTCGTTTTACTTAAGCTACTCAGTGTTCAACAGCAAGTCAAAGAGAATCTTCTGACATCCATTTTTGTGTTTTCTTTCTTTTTAACGACATTTTGCCTTTTTCAAGGATCTTGTGTCCTTGATGTTATCCCACAGCTCCTCTGGTTTTTGGTAATTAGTGTACAATGAATCAAACCTATCCTTGTGATGGTTTCCAAGTTCAGATGGGATATACTTCAACGCATATTTTGGCTCTTATAAACTTGTTTTAATTTTCTTCAGCTTCAACTTGAACTTGAACGTGAGCAATTGTTAATATTCTGACTGATGACATTGAGCTTTTCAATAATCTCTTTCTACATATGGAACTGATTTGATTCCTGTGTATAGCATCCTGCAAGGTCTACTTGTATAGTTGTTGATGCTGTTGCAGAAAGGTGTTTGCTGTGAAGAAGTAGTTGGTCTTGCAGAATTCTATCATACCAAATTTCCATCATGAAGGCCATATTTTCCAACTATCTATCTTTTTTCCTTATTTCCAATTTTCACATTCCAATTACCAGCCATTATCAATGTTTGGTCAATTTCAGACTACAGAACACAGTAAACATCTTCAACTTCATCTTTGGCCTTAGGGATTGGTGACTAAATTTGAATAATAGTTGTATTAACTGATATTTCATGCTGAGATGTGGATACTATGCTATCACTGTCAGCACTGTACTTCAGGACAGATCTTGAAAAGTTCTTGTTTACAATGAATGCAGTACCATTCCCCTTTAATTTACCATTACCAGCACAGTAGACAATATGATAGCCTGACTCAAAACGTCTAGTATCAGTCCATTACAACTCACTATGCCTGAGATACATCCTTTTACGTGTTCAATTACATTTTGACCATGTCCAGTTTTCCTGAATTCACAGTTCATACATTTCATGTTTCAATTATTAATGAATGTTTGTTTGTAGCTGTTTCTCTTCATTTTGAGTCAGACAATTATATAGTAACACTGATACTGAATAAAACACTTAATCCTGATGTTTTTGACAGCTACTTCATACTTTTGAATGTTTAAATAAATACATTTGTAAACCGGCTACACATATAAGAAATCTGAAAAGGTTCTATTGTATAAAAATTACTGGAACATTTTGTTTACTCATCCTAGCTAAAAGGAAAGATTCGTGAATTATAATCACTCAAGGTGTAATTCTTCCTACCTAAGGAGCAGAACAAATGTACTGCCAGTAGTAATAGCAGGCACAAAATGTTAAAACACTGACTTATTGACATTCAGTCTTCTTTTCTCCTATGCTCCTAACAGCAAAGTCGAGTTTATAAATTACCTTTGTATGTAACACATGATTTGAAGGCTGCTCTTTCGCTGCCACAACCCAGTGGAAATAAAAAGACAGCAATTAAACAAGCATCCTAATTATCATAAACTCTGAGGAATACAAGAACTGACTGCCAGGAGGCATTCATTCATTTTCATGCCAGAATGTATTTTATTTAAGCATAGTATAAATCACCAAAGCATTTGAAATCTATATAAGGTAAGGCATTCTTGTTAAAGGAGATGACTTCGAGCAAACTTCACTGAATGAAGAACTACTGGGCCATCAAACATTAATTTTCACTATAAAAAGAGGGCCTGACATTACAGTGAATAAATTACATTGGCTGTGATGCATCTTCATAATTGCAAAATAGTCAAGTTGGTCATATCAGCCCCCAAAATATCAGATAAGCAAGTTGTGTTTCACACAAATGAAACAAAGCAAAACAAAACACAATAACCTGTTAATTAACGGAAATTTTACTCAAGTTTAATACTTGAACAATCACTACTTCCCAAAGAACTGTATTTTGTTTTTTGTCAATTCTCACTGTGACAGAGATTTTCTTATATTATCCTGAAATTTTTCTTTAGATTTGTATGTCCTTGCCGCTTGGGATCAAGTAAAAATGTATAATCCTTCTTCATGATTATAACACACACACACACACACACACACACAGAGTCTTCGGCTTTTGTTTCCCTCACTGTCCAAGACAATCACTTCCACTTTCAACAGCTATTCCTCATCAGGGTTCATTTTATTTCTGCATCAGGTTGTCTTCCTTATGGATGCAAAATTCCTCAACAAATTTCTAGACAAGAAAATTCTACAACATATTAAAACAAAAAATCAGTATGACAAAGTGGGATTCATACCAGGGATGCAGGGATGATTTAACACTAGAAAAACAATTAATGTAATCAATCACCTAAAGAAAACAAATGACAAAAACCTCATTATTTTATCAGTTGATGCAAAAAAGGCATTTGACAAAGCACAATACCCATTCATCTTAAAAGCTCTCAGCAAAATAGATACCAAAGGAAATTCCTCAACCTAACCAAGAGTAATTATACAAAGTCAACAGCCAGAATCATTCTAAATGGAGTGAGTCTGAAACCAACCCCCTGAGAAGAGGAATCAGACAAGGATGCTGTCTGTCACTACTTTTATCCAACACCATGCTGGAGGTTGTAGCCAGAGCTAACAGACAGGATAAGAAATAAAAGACATTCAAATTGGTAAGGAAGAAGTAAAATATCCCTGTTTGCAGATTATATGCTCTTATAGACAGAAAGCCATAGAATGTCCACAAAAGTCACTAAGGGAACTAGTAGAAAAGTTGAACAGAGTTTCAGGACAAAAGATTAATATGCTTTACTTCTAACTAAAAGGTTGGAAGACTGAGTCCACCCTGAGATAGAAGAAAGACCTGGTGATCTCCTTTGAAAAATCAGTTATTGAAAACCTTATGGAGCACAGGTCTACTCTTGAGATACATGGGGCCACCACAAATCAGAGTTGATTTGATGGCAACTGGTTAGTAAGATGTGAAAATGTGACATTCTTTTCTCATGTTTGGTTCAGTCTGTTTATCAGAAAGAATTCTGAGAGACTACCATGACTGAGAACTCTTGGAACATGAACCTATATTTGGGGGGAAAAGGCTTAGGTTACTAAAATTTGAGAGGAACTGAAAGAGGACTTATTTGGAGAGAACTTACTGGAAATCCCCATTATGAGGGGCGAGTGTTAGAAGCATTATACATTAGCCTCAAGCAAAAGTGAGACAGACTTCTAAGGGTTCACTCAGATAACTTACTGTGCATCTTCTGCAGCTGGAGATACAATGGATTAGAGAAAGAATCAGACTAAAAAGGATCCTGATCAACAATACAGCCTTCCCAGTAAGAGAATCCTATTGGTAATAGTTTGTGTGTGATCCTGTGAGGGATCAAAATTGTGGGGGCTCAGCAGAAGCATGGTAAAGGTGAGACAGTGCCCATCTCAATGCAGCTGCAGATAGAATGGGGGAAACTTCAAAACTTCACAAATGTTCCCATGAATCAGTTTTAAACATACGCCAAACTCAGAGAATGCAAGACCACCTCTCCCTGCTACAAGAATAGGATCAAGGAAGGATATATGATTAATTGTAAGCAATGTTTGAAATTTTTCATAATTATTTGGGAATCATTTTAATTATTTAACGGAGACTTTTTTCAGCAACTTAAAGTGAGTCTTGGTGCAATCTGTGCTCCTCCAAAGGCAGGAATGTACACACTCTCATGAAGCAGATTTAAAGGAACAGCAAAAGACAAAAATAACAAAAATTTCTAACTATGCTGTAAGGCCTTTTGTTTAATTACACAGATTACATACTCATACATGAGAAAAAGCAAACTAAAAGACAGATAACTCCACTCTATATTACTTGTTAGGGAGTCTGCTAGGGAGCCCAGTTAAAACTACTGGATTGAGTATTTGAATTTTCAAGCCTCAGAATTTACAAGTCTGAGAAAGTTTAGTGTGCAATTTCTGCTTCTTGCCTCTGATGGCACTTATTTGGAATATATTTCCTACACAAAGCCAGATTTCCTAGTAGGCTCTTCAGCCAATTAAGCTATCAAAAATGTGCATCCCATTCAGCTTGAGATAGCCAAATTACTATACAAGTTTTTCCTCTCTTCCTTTGCAGGGTCCCCTGAACAGACAAAGAAGAGCATAAACCCATAACAGTGAAGAAAACAGAACTGAGAGGTAGATCCTTACAGAATGAGCTTATAATAATTTTTGAAAACATGGGGTATCTTCAAGAGTGTAGTCAAGGCAAAAGAATCCTAGCCCTGCCACTGGTAAGCCTTACTTGGCTTGGCTGGCAAAACAGAAAGTTGATAAAGATGTGCTGAAAGATAAAAGCTAGTGGAAGAATTTGTATCAAGATGTCCAAGGAGATAGAAAGTATAAGTGAAAGATAAACAGAGTTCATTCAGAAGGCCAGGTATATGACTAAATGATTTCAAGAAATGAAGGACAGAGGAAGCATACGGGAGAAAATGACCAAAGACAGGGTAAAAACAAAAAACTTTATAAGAGGCAAAGAAAGAATCCTTAGATTGAAATTGCTCTCCTAGTTCCAAGCAGAACTGATGAGGAAAGACTTGTCCTCACAGATACTTATAGAATTCCATAACTCCAAGGAGAAAGACAAAAGCCTTCAAAACTTGAATGACCTATAGTGGAACAGAAATCTTTCTGCTATGAGACTTCTCACAAGCAAAATCAGATACTAGGTGATAGTGAAATAATGCATTCGAAATTTAAAGAAAAATAATTTTGAATTTATAATTTTATTTCCAATCACATTATCAAGGATGAAGGTAAAACACGACAGGTTCTGACATGTAACTATTACATTTTTTCACTCTTTCTTAGAAAATAATTTGATGAGCATAGACTGTATTAAAATGAGGGTAAAAACAAGAAAAGAGGAAGGCATAAAATCCCAGAAAACAATGTTTTTAACACAGAAGTGCAGCTAAGAGAAGTCTCAATGACAACTGTGCAGGAGGCTTGGGGGGGGGAAAAATCATACTGCAGAAAGAATCAAGGGCTATGAAAATAACCCCCTGGGAGAAAAGCAGATTCCTCATGCAGTAAAACTGAAAAAAAAAAAAAAAAAGACAACTTTGAGAAATATAAAAGAAATGCATGGCTTCTATGAACAAAAACAAAGGCAATTAAAAGTCTCAAGAAAAACTGAAAGAAATATAATGAATATTACAATATGAAGCAAATTTAAATATATATCACAATTTTTTAAAACTGAAAATAAAAGAGCTAGAAGAGAATGAAATAAAAGAAACGAAGACAGTGAAGGAAGCAGGTAAGAAAAGAGCATGGGAGGGTGAACCATTTGACCTTGGTCTAAACTATGAATATATAATTTTAAGTGACACTGGTAACATTACATTAGACTATTACATTGGCTTCATCTATACTTTGGGGGAGGAATGTCTTTAAACTGTTTCACCTTGTTCATTTTATAAATTAACATTATTATAAATTAATAATTTATAAATTATTCTGAGTTTATGACACAGAAGACATTTGATCCATTCTATGGGAGGCCTGCTACTTATTTTGAACATGATTCTCAAGGACAGCCTTCCAACTTAATTGCTGCTGTGTGCTGCTCCTTCTGTCCCACACTGTTCTAGAATTCTAGAGGGCCATGCTTGATCACAGAGACCCTGGATGATGGTTAACAGCCAGCTGCCAATAGAAGTTTGAAAGTTCAAGACTACCTGGGGTGCCTTGAAAAAAAGGCCCAGGGATCTGCTTCTGAAAAATCAGCCATTGAGATCTCTGGAGAGCACAGTTCTACTCTGACACATATGGGGCACCATGAGTCAGAGTCAACTCAATGGCATTTTTTTTTGTGAATGGTGGTCTATGACTCATCTAATGAAATTACCTGCACCACTGATATACAAGGCATCTCAAATAGATGAAATGCCTGCTCTGTAGCAGATGTAAAAAATGTTTCTGCCATATATAGCCATGGTACAGTTTTCCATGTCTAGAGCTGTTCAGTGTGCCAGGAATGCAAACCCTGTTGGTTGATTACCATCAGATGTCTTGGCATATGAAGTTCTTTGCAGAGAGCTGTCATTTTGGCATTGGATATACCAGCATCAGGAACATTGGTGCCTGTAGACAGAGCTCACAATGCAATGCATGTCTTTCCACAGGACACTGGGAGGTTGTGGCATTAGGGAACAATGTTCTTTTTGCTCTGTAACCACTACTTTTAGCATAGTCTCTGATCTACGGTGGACATCTAAGACTTTCTTGGAGAATAAAGAAAGAGACACATAAACTAAATGAGTGATAAAGCAAATGATATTCTGCCTAAGTAGTCTAGTCAAGCATGTAACTTTAGTGGATATTTCTCTCACCAACATTTTTAGTGGGTATTCCTCTCATGAATGTTAAATATTTTAAAATATATTTTGGAGCTTATTTATTATAAAATTCAGAAATGCAGTAATTGTTTTGGTCTTCATTTTACCATTTCTCCAAACCTAAGCAAGACATACTCATGCAAGATTTCCACCTAACACACATTAAAAATTTAATAAAGATTTGCTATTAGCTATTATTAAGAGTGGGGAAAAATAGATATTTAGAAACAGAAATAAAGATATAAGTAGAGATAGAGACAGAACTAATGACCGAGAGAGACTAGAGGGAAGGTAAGAGACGAGACATAATAAAGAGGCAAATGAAATTTGTAACCGTTAGGGCTGTAGTGATACAGTGAAAAGCCAAAACTTTTGGTCTTTCTGTGGATCCTGATTGATCCAATTGCACAGCTACTAACAACTAACATGAACTGACCTTGATTACATCCTCAAAGACTAAACCATAAACTCTGCTCAAGTTAGAAAACACTTTTATTTTTTTGAACATTTCTATTAGTTTGAAGTCAATGAATTGGATTTCAAATACAGAATTTATCAAAATGTCTGCTATTATTATTTTGCACAGGCTACTAAGATTAATTGCTCCACAACACTGGGGTGCAAGAAATGCTACAATAATTAGCTTTTGTATAAATCAGATCAATGGTTAAAGACACTGACCTAGTTGAATAAAAAGACCAAGCTCAGAGCTTATCATCCTCATTCTTAGGTTGTGGTAGAATTTAGGATTACACACCTACAAAATGAGGGACAGGGCATTCTGATCATTGATCTACTGGTTTGATTGCTGAGTATGTTCCTGGGTAGAATAGGGTTAGCCTCACACATCCACAGGTCTTGAAGGGAAAATAGCATTTCATTTTCAAGGTGATTATAATAGCACGACAGACAAAACAGCAATACTTTTTTTTGTTATTATTATGACTGAATGAAAGTGTACATTCCCTTATAAATTTGCATGCCCACCTACACGCAGCTTCCACTGCTCTCCCTGCCCGGTGACAGTACACTGTTCCTCTCTGCTCCATACATGTCTCATCCTCCCAACAGTCTCCTTTCCCCTCCTCTCCACCCACTCCCCTTCCTCCAACCAGAGGTCAGCAGGATATCCTATAGATGCATAGAACCGTAAAGAGCACCCAATATATGGTCACTCTGCGTCGCCAAGTCCAATCCATTCCTGTCCAAAGAGTGGTCCTTCATTATGATTTATGGGCAAGGGCAGCATCAGGGAGAGAGGACATGCTCCCAGGGGAACTCTGAAGCTGCTGGACCATTAACTGTGGTCTTTTAGTGGAGATCTCAGGGTGCACCCCTTTTTATTCTTGTGTTGCCAGTGAGACTCAACTTTGCGAGCTCCATCACGGCTATCACTGGTGGTGGCTGGGCACCATCCGGTTCTTCCGGTCCCAAGTCGACTCTTGTGGGTCTCTCTCTTTTCTGGGATGTCTTTCCCCCATGTCGTTTGGTCCTTGGTGAGCATACATTCCTGCTGAGTTGGGACCATTTGCTGTGCCCTCGGATGGCAGCTTGGCAGCTTTTAAGACCCCAGACGCCACTCACCAATGTGCAGTGCAGAGAGTCCTCTTAGCAAAACAGTAGTTGTGCCAATTGGCTTCGATTTCACCTAAGAGCATGGTCTCCTGTCCCCTGCCCCAGCTACTCTGTCCTTACAATATTGGGTTAAGATGGAAGGAGCACTCAAGTTATGTTGAAGTCCACTTAATATTGTTCTTGTTTCTAATGTGTGCTATCACCGATTTCACCCAACGAAATTTCTACCTATTGTCTAGATCTAAACCCTCCCCCTCTCGCCCTCCCTTGCAGCCATCAAAGAGTCTTTTCTTCTATGTATAAGTCTGTTTTTGAGTTCTTATCGCAGGGGTCTCATACAATATTTGTCCTTTTGTTGCTGACTACTTTCACTCAACATAATGTCTTCCAGTTGAAACCAGGTTAGGAGATGTTTCCTGGAATCATCATTGTTCTTCATCATTGCACAGTGCTCCATTGAGTATAAATACCTTAGTTTACCTATCCATCCCTCTGTTGTTGGGCATCTGAGTTGACTCCATCTTTTTGCTATCATGCAATACATTTCTTGATAATTCATTTGTTACATATGCAGTATGAACCATTTAAGAAGTAAATTATCACACACACCCCTTAGTCTTCTTTCATTCCTTTTATTTATCATCCAAGAATTCATCTGCATTCTTAATTGGTCAGTATAACTAGGCATCAGTGAGTGGGAAATCAACTTGACAGTAATGAGTTTGGGTTGGTTTGGGTTTCAGAATATGATGTCCAAGAAGTTTTTGTGGTATATTAATGTATTTCCATGCTGTTCCTTTTGAGTTGAGGAGGTTTTTCTGACATCTACTCAATGAATGAGAGTCAAAAAAAAGAAAAAAAATAGTTCCCATGATATTTACCCTCAAATAATAGGCTCAGTAGTTCAGTCAATTCTGACTTGTCCTAGTAGATAGTACAAGTGGGGAAGGATGGTAAAATAGGAAAGAAGGAAGAAAGATAAGAACAAAGAAAGGAAGGAAGGAAAGATGGGAAAAAGAGAAAAAAGGGAGATAGGGATGACAGAAGAATGAAGGAAGGAAGGAAGGGAGTTCATTACTAATAAAAGATGACAGAAGAAACAAAAGATCTCATCTGGGGTTGTAACAATTAAAAATCTTACTCTAAACGCCATGCCCCAGCCTAGCCCACCCTAGTCTAAACCCATTGCCATCAAGTAGATTCTGACTCATGGCAACCCTACCGAACACAGAAGATCTGCTTCATAGGGTTTCCAAGGAGTGGCTGGTGAACTGGATCTGCCAATATTTTGATTAGCAGCAGAGCTCTTAAGCACTATGGCACCAGGGCTCCCTAAATGTCATACTGCCTTTAAAACAGTATAACTTCAGAATCGATTAAGAAGACCCAAAACTGAAGGACTGGCAGACTCCATGATTGTTTTACTCAAATTTTACTTTGGTCTTTTTAGCGATGCAGAGTGACCATATATTGGATGCACTTTATGGTTCTATGCATCTATAGAATATCATCCTGCTGACCTCTGGCTGGAGGAAGGAGAGTGGGTGGAGAGGAGGGGAAAGGAGACTGTTGGGAGGATGAGACATGTATGGAGCAGAGAGGAATAGTGTGCTGTCACCAGGCAGGAGAGCAGTGGAAGCTGCATATAGGTGGGCATCTAAATTTATATGGGAATGTAGATTTTCACTCAGTCATAATAAAAAAGAAAAAAAAATACTTTGGTTTTATAACATTAGCTTATAAAAAAAAAAAGGCCGATAAAACCTTACAAAATCATTGTAGTAATTTAATAGCCATAAGAATGCTGTTCAAGGTTTTGTTCATTGCATCATAGTGTCATTTCTATCAGGACCTTCTGAAGGAATCTGTCCACATGGCAGTACCAAGACAAGTTGTGTCAATAGCATTCTTATGGATATGAGATTTGTAAGAGATAGTTTCATCCTTTTTGTACGAGCTGTTAGAAAGGCCAAAGTCATGTCTGTTTCCCTCCTTGAACATGTTCCAGATCTCATGAGAAAAATGGAAGTAACAGAAAGCAGAAACATCCTGAAGTCTGATGCTATGAGTGGAATTCCATATCCACACCCCTCTAAGTATGTTAATATCCTAAACTTTGCTACATGTAGACGTGACCTTGTTTGGAAACGGAGTCTTTCAAGATATTTTCAGTTATGTTAGCAAGAAGTCAACTAGAGTAGGGTGGATCCTACGACAATATGAAAAGTGTCTTTATAAACGAGAAGAGAAACAAAAAGACACTCAGAAGGAAGAATGCTATGTGAGGACGGAGGCAGATACTGGGGTTACGATGCAGCTGCAAGCCAAGTGATGACAAGGACTGCCAGGAGAAACCAGAAAGTAGGAGAGAAACATGGAACAGATTCTCCCTCAGAAAGAATCAACACCCTCAACATTTTAATGTTGAACATTTAATGTCTAGAAATAAAAAATATATAAATTATGTTCATACAAGCCAGCCAGTTTGTGACAGTTTGTTACAGAAGACTGTACTAACATAGAGAATGAAGGAGGAAGGACATAAGAAATTCAGTATCTAAAAAAAAAAAAAAAAAAGGACCACTCATGAACATAAGGAAAGCATGAGGACTTATGTTGAGAGCAGCAAGAAGTCACTGAACAGTAAACGACTGCCACAGATCCCACAACAACATGCATACACAACTAGCAATTCAAACAGCATAGATACCTAGGATCACTTAGAGTGGGTGTACACTTTGGTCTTACACATCTTAATGGGCACCAGTGTTCTTGTGCTTTGATTCAAACTGTCTTCCTGCTAGTATGGTTATCACTGAAGAAAGAATTATATTCCACATAGTGTTTTCAAAAATCACACATAATCCTTTAATTTGTACACCACACAGGTTTCCACCTAAAATGTTTAAAATTAAAAGAAACAAACATGACTAGTAGATGTTTAGCATTTTTTTTTACCCAAATGGAAAAGTCTACCTAGCAAATACTTTAATCTGGGAACAACTCTTTTTTCCGAGAGTTCCAAGTGGCAAAGATTTTAGTCTACTTAATGAGCTAACTCTTTTGTTCTCTCAAAAGCCTCATTCTGTTAAATAAGCAATCCCACAGGTACAATACATAAAAACAGGAGATGTGATGCAGAATATAATTTATAAAGGACATACTGGCTTTTGATATAGCAAATCTTAAGGTGAATAAACTTTCAGACTCATCATAATTAACTGTTTTCATTCAGCTGTTTTCCATGAGACATTAACATCATATCATGCTAAATAGCAATTAGATATAAACACTTCAGAGGAATTATTTGGTTTTATTTCCAGTAAAGCCAAGCCTTCATAAAAGCCATTAATTAGTGTGTCTTTTGTCTCAGCAGGGAAACTAAGAATTGAAGTCCTTGAACTTCATTTAACCTTCAAAATGGTCTCTGCTGATCTAACTGAAATACTCCTGTGGCAGGGATATCAGAGAGAAATTATCCTGGAAAACCAAGAAAAAAGTGGTTTTTGACGCAGTTTTTTGGACATTAATCAAAATAGCCTTGTCAAACCGTAAAATCTTTCCTCTTTATTACTCAGCTATGTGCGCAGTAGATATTCCTGACCCTTACTTCGTCTACAACTCCAACCCCCATTACATAATCAATTAAGAATTCAAAAAGGAAAAGTACTTATGAACACTTAGAATGGATGTACACTTCAGTCTTAACACATCTCAGTAGGCACAAAATTTCTTTGATTTTTTTCCAAAAAAGTATGAATTATCATTCAAAGAAGCACCAGTTTTCTACCAGGAGCCACCATTATAAAGCAGTTTCACTGGACTCCTTGTATTAGCTTCCCATTACTCGTGTAACAAATTACCACAAACATTGTAGCTTAAAAACACAAACTTATTATCTCAGAGCTCTAGAGGTCAAAAGCTTGAAATCTGTTTCACTAGACTAATGTCAAGTTGTTGGCGGAGTTAGTTGCTTTGGAGGCTCTCAGGGAAGAATCTGTTTCTCGCCTTTCTCAGTTTCCGTTGGCTACCTGTATCCTTTAGCTGGGGTCCCTTCCTCCCTTTCTAGAACGCATCACTTCACTCTACCGTCATCATCATACCGCCTTTTCCTTTAACTCTGACTCTTCCGATAAAATTCCCATCTCCAGAACCTTAACTTGATCATATCTACAAAGTTTTTTTGGCATAAAATGCAACATTCACAGGTTTCAGGGATTAGGATGTGGGTATCCTTTCCATCTGCAGACCCATGAAATGAGAAATATGTTGCTATGAGTCTGAATTAACAGTACTTTTTTTAAAAACCTGCTCCTGAAATACAATGGTAGGAATGGCACAGGGTAATTGTTCTAGACATTCCCATTCCAACAGGGAGGGAATGAAAGTAAGAAGAGAGTTGCTGGTCCCAAACAATTTTGAAATACAACTGGGCAAACTTCATTACGTTTCAATTTCTGAGAATAAATCCTCTGTGACTTGTGGCTTTAACCTCTCGACACTCAGCTTTACTCCAAACATACCTCATTCCCAATACCCATACAGGGTATGGAGAGGAGCAGTGAGTATCTGCATGGGGTATAGCTCAGGGATACAGGTAAAATGTGTACCCTCAAAATAAGAAAGGGCACAGCTTCATGAAAACTACATCAAAGTCACAGCATCAAGCAATCACGTAAATATCAACAGTCATCTATAAAAAAATGCTGTTACCACAACGAACTGCTCACATTGTTCCAGGAATACAGCAGAGTGAACCTGGTGGCACCGCAGTTAAGAGCTATAGCCAGTTACAGCTGCTTACCAAAACACGGACAGCTGGAATCTACCAGTTGCTCCTTGGAAACCCTACAGAGCAGCTGGCTCTGCTCTGTCCTATAAGGTCGCTATAAGTCAGAAGCTACCTTACAGCAATGGGTGTACTTTGCATAAGGGAAAATGTGGTTAGGGCAGGTTTTTGTTCTGTTTCTCACTTAAATGTGGTGATTACATTAAGGTAATCTGGCCTTTGTAATGATAGATAAAATTTAGAAGAGTTACTGAAACTCCTCTGCATATAGAAAACAGATTGTGTTTGACCGAAAACTGCATGTTTAGTTTCCAATGTTTTCTGTTCCTAGTGTGTTAGATACCACCTCATGTAAAAACCTTTGTAATTCAAAGATAGATGGAGGTTTATTGTTGACAGTACACAGTGAGGCAGCAATTTACTCTGCTATTTACTGTGGATTAATTTCACAGCTAAAATTGAATATGAGGAATGTCTTGTTTATTTTAGATAGCAGCTCTAATTGGAACAAAGTTGTGATGTCTCTGGAATGTGAGCCAGCTCCCTCTAATTCAACTGGCTAGGTTAGATAATGGTAGGGGAAATTTGGCTATATGATGTATTCAGACAAATAACTGTAAAAATTAAATTACTATATTGAAATATAATGATAGCATTATAAGTTCCATTTAGCCAAAGCAATAAGCTTATGTTTCAAACGCATTTTCATCAATAGGAACTTCAAAACAAATAAAACAAGCCTAACTTTCTGTTTTGCAAAAAAGCAGATATTGGCTCATGTCCAGGTCGATAGGGGAAAAATTAAAGACATGAACTCTTCTGCTAATCTAAAGGAGAAAGGGTGTGTTTTCACTATTGCTCCATGTGAGAATTAATTAGAGCAAGTCAGACAATGGGATAAGGGCTCTAAGACATGACACATGTACAGGTCCTTTTGCTGCTTTAAAACTCGGCCTTATGTGATGAGTACAAAGAGGTGACAGACATATTTAGGCCTGTGGTTGAGAAAATACCACAATACATAAAAGACAGTGTAGAGATGGAAAACAGTTCCACAGTGGATATGTTCTTCACTAAAAGCAGAATGTCTTCTTTACCGAGTGGGAGAAATTAATCTCTAATCTTAAAAAGAGGAAGGTAGAAAGTATGTTTTTTAAATAAACATTTAACTTTTTAAAAAGTATGTCCAGTTGTGTTAGAAACAAACAAAAGAAGGAGCAAGGCCTGAACAGATTGGCTTTATGACCACTATGTGTTTATTTCTTGCTGAGTTTCTGTGAGAGGAGGAAAAGCTTCAAAAACACCCACCTTGCCTTCAATGGTTTTCCCTACCCTAGAAACCCCACTATCAGTGTCTACTTTTCCTGTATCTGAAGATCTGGGTATTTCCCTCAATTTTGTTTCAATGAACCTTGCTGCTTAGGAGGTTCCCAATGGATCACAGATGTGATTTAAGAAATAAACAAACAAAAAGATGCATGTCTTAACAGTTCACTTGTAGCCCAGAAATAAGGCTTTTAGAAGTTTCTATTCTAAAGGAAGATATGTTATGAAGACACTTTCTGTCTCACATGGATTATACAGTGTCCTTGGCAAGATTAACTTGTATGAATTAAAATAAAGAATAATATATTGAGGCACATAAATGTACCAAAATATGGAATCTGCTATTATTTTTAAACTTTGACATTTTAATGCTATTTGTTTTGAATAACTAAAAGATGTTTAAGATAAAATAGTTTTTTAAAAATATTTAACAACCAAGAAATTTTAACTATACTTTGTTAATGTGCTGTTGAGTCAATTCCATCTCATACTGACTCCAGTGAGAGTAGAACAACTCCACAGCATTTTGTTGGTTGTAATCTTTACAGCAGCAAATAACTGGGTCTTTCTCCCAGCAGCTGTATAGGTTGGAATAGTTAACCTTTCAGTTAGATGCTGAGAGCTTAATGGTTGATTCACCATGGTTTACTAATTGTATCTTACTTGCTTTTAAAAATTCATCTTGACAAAAGCAATAAGACACTTTTTATACATCCCAAGAAAGTTCAAACTAAAAACTACAATGATTCTGGTTACTGTGAATTCTTTGACTATGAATAATGTAAGCATCATAACAACTGAAACTATATTGTTTTCATCATGAATTGACCAGCTGAGTTACCTGCAGCAATTTTAGATATGATATATTACACATTTGAGTCCAGTGAACTTAGTTTCTAAACAAGAGAGCTAAAAGAACCAAATCAACAAGCTGAGACGAAAAGAAGTACATATTTCCAAAGTAAGATAGCACCATACTTTGGGGAAATTTTTGTTGTTGTTGTTTTACTTTGCTTTTCTTCAGATTCTTCCACATTTTCAACCCTTCAGTCCTTGATGGCAAACTTACCAGATACTCATTAGAAGGTTGTAGAAATAATTTGAAGAAATAAAGTGCAGAACAAGGAAGAGACAACAAGTTTATTTAGAGGACCCAGGTGAAGAAGAAAGGAACAGGAAGGTCACATGAGAAGTGGAAACAGTGATTTACCTTGTTATTAGGTACCTTCCAGTTGGTTCCAGTTCACAGTGACCCTACGTACAACAGAATGAAACACTACCTAGTTGTGCATCATCCTCACAAACGTTGCTATGCTTCAGCCCATTGTTGCAGCCACCTTGTCAATCTATCCCATTGAGGGTCTTACTGTTTTTTGATGACCCTATACTTTACCAATTGTGATATCCTTCTCCAGGGGCTGATCCCTCCTGACAACATGGCCAAAGTATATGAGACATAGGTTCACCTTCTTTGTTTCTACTGAGTACTCTGGTTTTTCATTTTCCAAGAGAGATTTTTTCCCTTCTTTTGGCAGTTCATGATATATACAACATTTTTCACCAACTCAAGTCAAAAGCATCAACCACTCTTTCATTTTCCTTATTCACCCTCCAGCTTTCACATGCATATGAGGCAACTGAAAACACCATGGCTTGCGTCAGGTCCAGCTTAGTCTTCAAGGTGCCACCTTTGCTTTTCGAAACTTTACACAGGTCTTTTTGCAGCAGATTTGTCCAGTGCAACACATTGTTTGATTTCTTGACTACCTCTTCTATGGTTATTGGTTGTGGATCCAAGTTAATTGAGATCCTTGACAGCCTCAACTTTATCTCCATTTATCACAATATCATGATGTTGTTCATTAGTCCATTTGTAAGGATTTCTTTCTCTTTATGTTAGGGTGTAATCCAAAGTGAAGGCTGTGGTCGATATCTTCATCACTAAGTGTCTCAAGTCCTCTTCACTTTCAGCAAACAAGGTTGTGTCATCTGAACACTGCAAGCTGTTAATAAGTCTTCCTCCAATTTTCATGCCCCATTACCAGATTCCTGGACAGTTTGCTCAGCACACAGATTGAACAGGTATGGTGAAATTGTACAACCGTGATGCATAACAACTTTTCTGACTTCATGCAATATCCCCTTGTTCTGTTTGGAAAGACTGTATCTTCATCTATGTACATGTTCCTCATGAACGCAATTAAGTATTCTGTAGTTCCTTTCTTTACAAAGTTACCTATAATTTGTTATGATAAATGCAGCTGAATGCCTTTCCATAGTCAATAAAACACAGGTAAGCATCTTTCTGGTATTCTCTGCTTTCAGTGATGATCCATTAAATATTACCAACGATATCCCTGGTTTCATGTTACCTTCTGAATCAGCTTGAATTTGTGGGAGTTCTCTGTGGATACACTGCTGAGGTTGCTTTTGAATGATATTTAGTGAAATTTTACTTGTGTGTAATATTAATAATATTGTTGAATAATTTATGCATTCCACTGGATCACATTTTTTTTTGAATAAACATAAATACGGGTCTCTTCCACTTTGTTGGCCTGGTAGCTATCTTCCAAATTTCTTATCACAGATGAGTGACCACTTTGAGTGTTGTGTCTCTTTGCTGAAACATCTCAATTACTATCCTGTCAAATCCTGGAGACTTGTTTTTCATCAGTGCCTTCAGTGCCATGTGGACCCCTTTCTTCAGCAGCATCTGTTCCTGATAATATGCTACCTCCTGAAAAGTTTGAAAATCAACCCATTTTTTAATAGTGACTCTGTATTTCTTCCATCTACTTTTGATGCTTCCTGAGTACTTTCATATATTCCCTGTACAATCCTTCTCTCTTTCAACTCAAGGAAATTTTTTGTCACTTTTATCAGTGTGGGAAATATCAAATGTGTACTTCCTTTTGGTTCTTCTTTTATTATTATGACAATGATGATTGAATGAAAATGCACATTCCCATATAAACTCATGTGCTCACCTATATGCGGCTCTTACTACTTTCCCTGCCTGGTGACAACACACTCTTCCTCTGCGCCATATATGTCCTATCTTCCCAACAGTCTCCTATCACCTCCTCTCCTCCCACTCCCCTTCCACCAGCAACAGGTCAGTAGGATGACATTCTATAGATGCACAGAACCATAAAATTCCCATAAGATATGGTCACTCTGTGTCACCAAGTCCAATCCATTGCTGTCTGAAAAGTTGAACTTTCTTATGATTTATCGACAGGGGCAGCATCAGGGCCAGGGGCCATGCTCCCAGGGGAACCCTGAAGCCCCCGGACCATCAGCTGCAGTCTTTTATTGGATATCTCAGGATGCACCCATATTTATTATCTTGTTGCCAGTGGAACTCAAATTTGTGAGCTCCACTGTAGCTATCACTGGTGGTGGCCAGGGACTGTGCAGTTCTTCTGGTCACAAGTCGATGTAGAGACCCACTCACATGAGACTGTCTGTCTTCTGTGTTCTCTTCTCCCCATATCGTTCTTGTCATTGGTGATCATCCGTTCCTGTTGAGATGGGACCATTTGCTGTACACTCAGATGGCAGCTTGGCAGCTTTTAAGACCCCAGATGCCATTCACCAGTGTGGGGTGCAGAGAGCCCTCTTAGCAAAACGCTAGCTGTGCTAATTGGCTTTGATTTCGCCTGACAGCATGGTCCCCAGCCCCCTGCCCCAGCTACTCTGCCCTTGCTATATTTGGTTACGATGGGAGGAGTACTCAAATTGTGTTGAAGTCCAGTTATTATTGATCTTCTTTCTGATGTGTGCTGTCATTGATTTCGCCCAACTAAATTTCAAACAACTATCTAATCTCAACCCTCTCCCTCTCCCCCTCCTTTCACCCCACACTTGCAGCCACCAAAGAGTTTTCTCTTCTATGCATGAGTGTTTTTAAGTTCTTATTGTAGAGGTCTCAGACAATATTTATACTTTTGTTGCTTACTACTTTCACTCAGCATAATGCTCTGCAGTTGAAATCAGGTTAAGAGATGTTTCCTGAAATTATCACTGTTCTTTATCATTGCAAAGTGTTCCATTGAGTATATAGACCATAGTTTACCTATCCATTCCTCCGCTGTTGGGCATCTGGGTTGATTCCATTTTTTTGCTATTGTGGACTGTGCTGCGATGAACATTTGTGTGCAAGTTTCAGTTGGTGTGAATGGCTTGATTCTGCAGGGTATATTCCAAGCAGTGGAATTACTGGGTCAAACAGTATATCTAGATCCAGCTTTCTAAGGAAGCACCAGATTGCTTTCCGAAGAGGTTGCACCATTTTGCAATCCCATCAACAGTGTAGGAGACTTCCAATCTCCCCACAGCCTCTCCAGCATTTGTTGTTTTGAGCCTTTTGGATCACGGCCAACCTTTTTGGGGTGAGATGGTATCTCATTGTCATTTTGATTTGAATTTCTTTAATAGCTAATGATCGTGAGCATGTCCACATGTTTTCTTTAGCTGCCTGGATCTCCTCTTTAGAGAAGTGTCTGTCCATCTCCCTTGTCCATCACTGAATTGGATATTTATCTTTTTCTTACTGACATTTTGCAGTACCTTATAGATTATGGAGATCAGGTGTCTGTCTGACACGTAGTTGCCAAAGATTTTTTCCCATTCTGTGGGTGGCCTTTTAATTCTATTAATTCTTTGGATGAGCAAAAGTGATTGATTCTTAGTATTTCTCATTTATCTATTTTCTCTTCTCATGATTGTGGTTTGTTGGACAGATTTTGAAGTCTGTCTACATTGTGTATTAAACCTTTCATTGTTGTTCCTATTTTTCTTGGATGAGCTTTATCACTTTACATTTGATATTTACGTCTTTTATCCAGTTTGAGTTGGCTTTTGTATAAGGTATAAGATATGGGTCTTGTTTTAATTTAGTTCAGACGGATATCCAATTTTGCCAGCACCATTTGTTGAGTCAAGCTAACTGCCGTCGAGTCGGATTGTTTTTACCCCAGTTTAATGTATTTAGGACCTCTGTCAGACATCAACTGTTCATAGACAGATGATGTCATCTCTGGGGTCTCAATTCTGTTTCACTGATAGATCTGTCTGTTTTTGTACCAGTACCAGGTTGTTTTGACTACTGGCAGTATAACAGGTTCTAAGGTCAGGTAATGAGAGGCCTCCTAGTGTGTTCTTCTTTAGTAATGCTTTACTTATCCAGGGCTTCTTCCCTTTCCAGACAAAGTTGGTAATTTTTTCCTCCATCTCATTGAAAAATGTCACTGGAACTTGTATTGGGATTGCATTATGTAAGTAGATTGCTTTGGGTAAAGTAGACATTTTCACAATGTTAAGTCTTCCTATCCATGAGCAGGGTAGGTTTCTCCACTTATGTAAGTCTCTGTTAGTTTCTGGTAGTCAGGGTTTGTAGTTCTCTTTGTAAAGGTCTCTTATTTCTCTGGTTAAATTTATTCCTAGGTACTTTATCTTCTTAGGGGCTATAGTAAATGGTATTGACTTGGTGATTTCTTCCTTAATAATCTCGTTGTTGGTATAAAGGAATTCCACTGATTTAATTATGTTTATCTTGTATCCTGAGACTTTGCCGAACTCCTCTATCAGTCTGAGTAGTTTCCTAATGGATTCTTTGGGATTCTCTGCATATACAATCATATGATCTGTAAATAGGGAGATTTTTAGTTCTTCTTTGCCAATCCAAATGCCCTTTATTCCTTGGTCTTATCTGATTGCTCTGGCTAGAACTTCTAGTACAATGTTGAATAGGAGAGGTGAAAATGGGCATCCTTGTCTAGTTCCTGTTCTCAAGGGAAACTCCTTCAGTCTCTCTCCACTCAGGATGATGTAGGCAGTTGGCTTTGTATAAATGGTCCTTATTGCATTCAAGAATTGGCTGTCTGTTCTTATTTTGCTGACAGTTTTTAGCATGAATGGGTTTTGGACTTCATCAAATGCCTTTTCTGCATCAGTAGACAAGATCAGGTGATTCTTATCTTTTGTGATATTATGTGTTAATCACATTAATTGTTTTTCTGATGTTGAACCAGCTTTGCATCTCTGGTATGAATCCAACATCGTCCCGATGGATTATTTTTTTGATATGTTGTTGTATTCTATTGGCAAGAATTTTGTTGAAGATTTTTGCATCTAGATTCATCAATGATATCGGTCTGCAGTTCTCCTTTTTGGTTGAGTCTTTCCCTGGCTTTGGTATCAGGGTTATGCTGGCTTCTTAGAATGAATTTTGGAGTATTCCATCCCTTTCTTTACTGTGAAGTAGTCTTAGTAGTATTGGAGATAACTCTTCTCTAAAAGCTTGGTAGAATTCTGTGACGAAGCCATTTTTTGGTTGGCATTTTTTTGATGACTTTTTCAATCTCTTCCTTTGTGATGGGTTTATTAAGTTGTTCTGCTTCACCTTGGGATAATTTTGGTAGGTGATATGAATCAAGGAATTCAACCATTTCCTCCAGGTTTTCAAATTTGTTAGAATGTAGTCTTTCCTAGTAATCGGCTGTGATATTTTTTGATTTCTGTTGGATCTGTTGTGACAACTACTCTCTCATTCCTTTTCTTTCTTTCTTTTTTTTAGTAAGTTTAGCCACTGGTTTGTCAATTTTGCTGATCTTTTAAAAAAACCACCTTTTTGGTCTTTTCAATTTTTTCTTTTTTTTAATTATGATTGAATGAAAATGTACACTCCCACACAAACTCACATGCTGACTCACATGCTGACCCACATGCAGCTTCCACTGCTTCCCCTGCATGGCAACAGCACACTCCCCCTCTCTGCCCCACACATGGCCCATCCTCCCAACCATCTCCCACTTTCTCCCCTCCATCCACTCCCCCTCCTCCAGCAAGAGGTCAACAGGAAAACTTTCCACAGATGCCTAGAACCATATAGTTCAATTTTTTCAGTTGTTCTATTCTCTAATTTGTTTAGTTCTGCTCTAATCTTCATGATCTGTTTTCTTCTGTGCTTGAGTGGTTCCTCTGTTGTTCTCTCTCTACTTGTTCAAGCTGTAGGTCATTTCTTTGATTTGGCTTCTTTCTTCCTTCCAGATGTGTGCATTTATGGAGATAAACTGACCTCCGAGGACTGCTTTGCTGTGTCCCATGGTTTGTTCCGGTTGGAAGTGTTTTCATTCTCATTGGAATCCTTAAAATTTCTTTATTTCATCCTTGACTTCTTCTGTAACCCATGTTTTTTTGAGTAAGGTGTTGTTCAGTTTCCATGAGTTACATTTTCTATGTTTTTTTTCTGCTATTGATTTTGACTTTTATGGCTTTATGATCTGAGAAGACGCTTTGAATTAATTCAATGGTATGGATTTTGTTGAACATTGCTTTAGGTCCTAACACATGTTTTATTCTGGAGAATGTTCCGTTCCATGTGCACTGGAGAAGAAGGTGTAGTTGTCCACTGATGGATAGAACATTCTCTATATGTCGCTGAGGTCTAGTTGGTTAACTGTAGCAATAAGGTCTTCTATGTCTTTACTGAGCTTTTTTCTAGATGATCTGTCCAGTATGGAGAGTAGAGTTTTGAAGTCTCCTACTCTTATTGTGGAGTGATCTATTTCCTTTTTGAGGGTAGTCAGTGCTTCTTTTATGTATTTAAGTGCTCTAATACTAGGTGAATAAATATTTAATATTGTTAAGTCCTGCTTGTGTATTGAACCTTTCAGCAATAGTGTCCATTCTTTTCCACGATGGTGGATTTTACATTAAAATCAATTTTATCTGAGATTAGAATTGCCACACCTGCTCTTCTTTGTTCATTGTTAGCTTGATATATATTATTCCGTCCTTTAATTTTCAATTTGTTCATACCTTTAAGTCTAAGGTGAGTTTCTTGTAGGCAACATACAGATGGGTCATGTCTTTTGATCCAAGATGTCATTCGATGTCTCTTTACTGGAGCGTTCAGTCCATTCACATTCAATGTAATTATTGATAGGTATGTGTTCAGCACTGCCATTGTGATATGTTTATTTTTGTGTTGATGTTTTCTCTGTTGTTCTTCTTTGTTCTGCAACCTTCTTTGTGAGTAGATTTTTCACCTTTTACAGGGTTGGTTTTGTGTTTATTGAGACTCTTGTATTGCATTTCTTGATATGGCATGTTGCTTCTTTATTGTGCTTTATGGATGCCCCTATGTTTCCCTTAATAAACTATATATAACCCTAATTTTGATTGCTACCAGCCTTGTCAACTTCCTCTCCATCTGGAAGGACTATAATGACTGTAGTACATCCCTCTTTTTAATATAATGATATCATAGTTTACATGATGTGATCACTAGATTGTTTCTTTCACTATTATAGCTTTGATTGTATTTGGAGCCTTCTCTAACTCAGTAGGATTCTGGATAATGTGTCATTCTGAAATATAAAGTTAGCGGTTTTGTTGTTGCAAGCCAAGAGATTTCTTTCAGTATTTCTTATAGCTTTGGTTTGGTTTTTACAAAGTCTCTGAGTTTCTGTTTATCTGTGAATGACTTAATTTCATTTTCATATTTGAAAGATAGTTTTTCAGGATATATGATTCTTGGTTAGAATTTCTTGTCCTTCAAGGTTTTGGATGTGTCATGCCACTGTCATGATGTCAGCATCATTTCTGCGAAGAAATCCAACAAAAGCCTACAGGGGTTGCCTCTGAATGTTAGCTTTGCTTTGAGTCTTGCTGCCTTTAAGAGTTTCTGCTTGTTTCATTTTGTTGAGCTTGATTATAATATGTCTTGGAGTCTTTCTTTTGAGATCTAAATTGAGTGGTGTTGGAAATCTATATTCTCCTCTTTCATAATTTCTGGAAAGCTTTCTGTCAGCAGCCCAGCCACAATACTCTGTGTTCTCAGGTGCCTTGCCCTGTTCAGGATCTCCAATTAATAGTAGACTGTTGTTCTTAATAGAGTCCCACATGCTTCTTAATGCTTCTTGTTCCTTTTTTCTGATTTCTCCTCATAGATGTCTTCCAAATCAGGAATTCTCTTTTCCATTTGTTCCATTCTATTTTCTTGACTTTGAATTGAAGTTTCTATGTCTTTGATTCTGTTCTTGATCTGCTGGATTTCCAAGTACTGATGCTCCATCAGATTGAACAGCTTGCTTAATTTTTCGTTTTGCTGTGCTGTATTTTGTATTAGGTCTAGGAGGGCTCTCTATGTAATCCTTTTGTATTCATCTTCTGATACTTTCAGAAAAGCTTCTTTTTCTGGGAATTTCTGAGGTAATTTCTTTTGGGGTCTTCTGATGCCATGGGTGATTTCTGGGTTACCATCTTCTCCAAACTTTGTTACTTTTGGGGGTTCATGGGGGTCTATAGGGGCTCAGAGAGATGCTGTGAAGATGGACCACAGTTGTTTCTCTAGACTGTCTTAAAATGAGAAGTAAAAAGTATCGGATAGCTTCCAAAGTCAGCCAGGTTTTCAGGTGTATACGTCCCTCTTCCCAGCTGGCAAAGTAAGCACCTCTATATTGAACCCCAGATGTTATAAATTAGCTCAAAATATAGAAAGGCTACTGGCCTGCTGGCCTCTGCTGTTGGGCCCCAGCTGTAGGCAATACTGTGCAGAATTCTGCTTTTGTGCTGGAAAAGCACTCTCTTCTGGGTAGGCACTGCCTCCAAGCCCAGGAATTAGGTCCAGCTGAGGCTTCTGTATGAATGACTCAGCCTTCCAGTGAAACAACATGGTGTCCCACACGAGCTTGCCAGCTGGCCAGGACCAGGCCCTCGGTGGAAAGAGAGGCCAAGAGTGCTGAAATGCTCAGAGTCCACAGCCTCTGCCACTGGTTCCTAGCCCAAGGTGGTGCAAAACACCACCTCCCTGCCAGAAAAGCACTCTTCCCCTGGCAGGTGCCACCTCCCAGCCTAAGAATCAAGTCCGGCTGAGGCCTCCGCCTGGGCTTCTCTGTATCCCAGTGGACCAAATGGCATCCTGCACAAGTGCATCTGTATGGCTACCACATGGCGGAGGCAGAAAGTTAGGCCAGGGGAGCCAAGATGTACAGAGTCCAAAGTCAGGCTCTCAGAACATGAAAATTATGTTTGCCGGTCCCACCAGCAATGCGTCTGAGACCAGCAGCTAGTCAAGTCTGAACTCTGCCCGCCAGCCAAGAAAGAGGAAAAAAAATCAAAATGGTGAGTTATCTTTGGTCTGTGCAAGCCTGTGCTCGCTAAGAGTGGGGTCAGTGAAAGAGAGGAGGTTTTGAATTCAGTGGTACGAAGTCCAAATTAACGGCCCTATGCTGCATCCCAGGGCTTACTAGGTGTCCAGAAGCCTCCATTTAATTATCATTTCAGGTCTTGGTTTCCAGAGGGATTTAGGGAGACTTGTGTTTAGTCCACCATCTTGACTCAGCTCCTCCCTTTTGGTTTTCTATCTCCAAGTCTTTGTCCACGTCATTATACTTCGTCTTCTTAAGTCACCCTCTGAAATCTTCTGTTCAGCTCATTTACTTCATCATTTCTTTCTTTTGCTTTACCTGCTCAAAGCTCAAGAGTCAGTTTCACAGTCTTTTCTGACATCCATTTCAATCTTTTCTTTCTTTCCTGTCCTTTTAATGACCTCTTGTTTTCTTCATATGTGATGTCTATTATTTATTCCACAACTCATCTTGTGCTCAGTCACTTGTGTTTAATGAGTCAAGTCTATTACTGAGATGATCTCTAAATTCATTTGGTATATACTCAAGGTCATACTTTGACTCTCCAGAACTTGTTGTAATCTTCTTCAGCTTCAGCTTAAACTTGTATATGAGCAATTGACTGTTCTGCATTCAGCCCCTGGCTTTTTCTGAGTGATGGTATTGAGTTTTTCCACTATCTTTTTCAAAACAGTTAAGTACTACAGCTGCTAACAAAAAGGTCAGCAGTCTGAGTCCACCAGGCACTCCGTGGAAACTCTGTAAGTCGGTTCCGTTCTGTCCTATAGTCACTATGCATCAGAATCAACTTGATGACAATGGTATCATTTCTTTCCACAGATATAGCTGATTTGACTCCCATGTATTCTAACTGGCAAGGTCCACATGTGTAGTCACTGTTCATGTTCGTGAAAAGAGGTATCTGCAATGAAGAAGTCACATTTGTGGTCTGCCTATATACTCAAAAATGCTGCAGTAGAAAAACATAGGCAGACAATTGATGACTACTGCAGGGCTACAAAGACTTAAAATTCAAGTCTCTTGAGGCTAAAGGACAGATTCAATGTTCATTCACTTTTAAAATTAGTACAATTGTCATGCAGGTTCAGGTTTATTTTCATTTTCCTCAAAGTGGGATTGTGGTTAGATTATGACATTTATTGATTCAATGGCTATTTACTGAATGCCTTTATTGTGAGTGGCTCTACAGAAGAATGGCCTGGCAAAACATTTCCATGAAGATTACAGCCAAGAAATCCCTATGAAGCAGTTCTACTCTGCAACACGGGAGATCATCATGAGTTGGCATCACCTAGATGGCAAAGGGTTTGGTTCCTGTTTTGTTTTTGGTGTCCTGGGCAATGCTTTATGTGCTGGTAATTTAAAGTAGCACAAAGACATAGTAAAAACTCAGTTCTTCTTATGGAAATTACTGGCCATTTACACTAGGATCTAAAATAAATCACACAAACTTGTAGTGGAGGGGGAGAAAATGGTGATAAAATTCTAGACAAAGAACAACAGAAATAAAATAGAAGTAGGGAGAAAAGCACTATTACATTATTGAGCCTCTAAAACACCAGGACACTTCAAAAGTTCACACTTGCCTTAAAAATCAGGTTAATCTAGATTGAATTTTAGCCAAATTGCACCCATCTAATAACCATATGATTAAAGTAGCCAGCAGTGGCTGTAAGAGCAACCACTATGCTTTCATCAGTTATTCCTATGCTTCATAGGTCTCAAATCTGTCTCATATACAGTTTTCTGGAACTGTTAGGTAAAGGTTTCTGAATAACAAATATGTAAAAGCACACACACAAAAAAAGCTCCTGAAAACTTACATCTTGGAAAAATAATTTATAAACATAGAACTGCAATCAAAACTGGCTTGAGCCCCTGGGATAAAACCTAGCTGCAGCCACAAGTGTTTGAGTAGTAGCCTTAGTCTCACCTTCCTTACGAGTCAGGATTGGCTTGATGGCAATCAGATAAACTTTATTCTTACCTTTGAGTGGGGTTTGGAATAAAACCAAATTATCAATAAACTGCTGGAAAGGGCTGGTCTTGGGACCTGATTTAGGTGGCTCCTCTCCCCTGCCTCACTCCACAATGGCCCAGTCTACAGAGGTTTGGGTGTCTGCTTCTTCATACTGCTGGTCCACCTCTCTGAATGTGGCTATTCCCAGAACCTCTCCTCAAAGAGTTCTCTTGGTAATTCACCAGGCCTCCTACAGTGCCCTTTTATGTAAACCATACTATTGATCCCTGTCTAGGAACTTGTGGTGAATAAACAAATTTCCTAAAACCACCATGCAAATCTGGTTCTCTGTACACTGTACAATGATTTATAAGTTCCTTTTCCTGGATTCTATTCAAGGCTTAGATATTCCTGGCAGTGATGATGTCCTCTGTTATGCCTTAAAGTATTTGGCTGCCCTCACTGGGTAATTCAACTAACCCTACACAGCAGGGACTCTTGGTGCTGGTTCTTTTTGTTCTTGGGTAGTTGACCCTTAGAGGCAAGCTTATTACTCAGACTGATACTGAACTAATAAAATAACACCAAGCCATTGAAAATAAGCTAGCCTCCATCAGTGGCTAATTCAATGACATTTCTACCAAGGGAGTCCCAATGATGCATTGATTAAAGCACTCCACTGCTAACCTGAACATTGGCTGTTTAAACCCAAGGGAGAAAGGTGTGGTAGTCTGCTTCTATAAAGATTATAACATTGGAAAGCCTATGAGGCAATTCTACACTGTCCTATAAAGTCATTACAAGTTGAAATCAACTTAATTGCAGTGAGTTTTTTGTTTCTTATCAATGAATGTACTGAAATCTATACATCTGAATTTGTTCCATAATTTGCAAACAAAATAACTAAAATTCTGAGCACAGATTAAGTATCCAACTCCTTTTACCTAATGCTTTTTGGGGAAAAAAATCTAAGACTTAGCTTTGCCATCAAAATTATTCACAGGCAAGCGAGAATCACAGAATTCATTCTATGACAAGATGTTATTCTTATATAATATACTGGCTCTCTTTGTAACCAGATTGTGACTCCTTCCTGCCAGCCAGAGTTGATATATTCTTGGAAATGTCTATTCCAGATTTTTAAAGAAATAATTTACCCTCTAGGAAATTTTTTTGCCCACAGAACAAACAGATATTTTCTCTCCTAAGGTGAAAGACCTCCTTGTCCTTCAGTTACAGAGGTCAATTTGCTGAATACTAATGGGTTTATTAGGGAAACGGATCTCCTAGGTTCTTGGGGATAGCCTGCTATTGTATTTTCGTTATAGAAAAGAAGTTCTCAAGGCTGACTGTACATTCAATTTTTCAATCACCTGGTGAGATTTTTAAGGAAGTGTTCTAATGCCCATGCTTCATCCCACAGGGACTTTAACTGACCTGGAGTGAGGCCCAGGTCAGTGGGGATTTTCTTCACAGTTCCCCAGGTGACTCTGTTGCGAGGCTAGGATTGAGAATCTTGGCTACAGGGTCAGTTTTTCTTCTTTTTCTTATTGAGCTCTGATATCCTGGTCATGAGGACAGAATATCTACTTCAGTTGTTTTCACTTTCTAACTCTCGGGTATTGCCTTCAAGTTTGACTGTTGTTAATTATTGTAGAGTTGATACTGACTTGGTTATTGAGAAAGTGAAGCTCACTAGGGCTAAGAGGTGATAAGCCCCTCAATTCATCCATAACCATCTGTTACATATTAAAATAAACAATCCAAATTCATTGCCATCAAGTCCATTCTGACACCCACAGTGACCTTATAGGACAGAGTACAGTCATCCCATAGGGTTTACAAGGAGTGGCTGTCAGATTCCAACTACTGACCTTCTGGTTAGCAGCCGAACTCTTAACTATTGAGCCACCAGATCTCACTATGGAGATCTCCATATGTCTTAGCCTATGTCATACCCCTTCTCTGCTTTTCCTCCTTGCTTCGTTAATCTCTTTTATATCTCAAGAGAGAATGACTCAAGAGACTCCTCACATTCAATCCTGCCTCATTAATATAGTAAAGAAAACCTATTCCCCAATGGGATTATAACCTGAGGCACAGCAGTTATGATTTACATTACATGTATGATTTACAATACATTTTTTGGGGAACCTAATTTAATCATTCAATAAAAGCCTACCTGAAGGCTATCTTTTCACATTCTATTCTTTAAAACTCACTATTGCTGCTATTGTCCATTGGTAATGAGTCATTTCCCATTCAAGGCAATGTATGTGTGCAGAGAAGAACTGCTCCATAGAGTTTTCAAGTCGTTAGGTCTTTTGGACTCAGACTGCAGGACTGTTTTCAAAGCACCACTCTTGCTGTTGTTGTTAGGTGCTGCTGAGTCAGTTCCAACTCATAGTGACCCTATGTACAACATAAGGAAACACTGCCAGGTCCTGTACTATGCCCACAACTGTTGTTATGCTTGAGTTCATTGTTGTACCCATTGTGTCAACCCATCTTTATTGAGGGTCTTTCTCTTTTTTTAATGACCCTCTACTTTACCAAGCATGATGTCCTTCTCCAGGGACTGATCCCTACTGATAGCACATCCAAAGTATGTAAAAACATAGTCTCACCATCCTTGCTTCTAAGGGGCACTCTGGTTGTAGTTCTTCCAAGACACATTTGTTTGTTCTTTTAGTAGTCCGTAGTAAATTCGATATTCTTCTCTAACATCGAAATTCAAAGGCAACAGCTCTTCTGTCTACCTTATTCATAGTCCATTTTCTGCATGCACATGATATGACTGAAAAATACCATGACTTGGGACAGGTGCACATTAGTCTTCAAGGTGTTATCTTTACTTTTCAACACTTCAAAGATGTCTTTTGCAGTAGATTTCTCCATTGCAATATATCTTTTGATTTATTGACTGCTGCTTCAACAAGTGTTGATTTGGATCCAAATAAAATGAAAACCTTGACAACATCAATCTTTTCTCCTCCATATATTGCAGTGTTGCTTGTTGTTCAGTTCATGAGGATTTTTGTTTCTTCATGTTGAGGTACAATCCATACTGAAGACTGGTCTTTGATCTTCATCTGTAAGTGTTTCAAATCCTCTTCACTTTCTGCAAGCAAGATTGTATTATCTGAATAATGCAGGTTGTTAATCAGTGGTCCTCTAATCCTGATTCTCCATGCTTCATCAAATAGTCCAGTTTCTCAGTTTTGCTCAGCATACAGATTGAATAGGTATGGTGAAAGGATACAACACTGATTCACACCTTTGCTGACTTTAATCCATGAAGTGTCCCCTTGTTCTGTTTGAATGACTGCCTCTTGAATGATCTATGTAGATTCCTCATGAGCACAATTAAGTGTTCTGGAATTCCTATTCTGTAGTGTATCCACAATTTGTTAATGATCCACACATCTGAATGCCTTTGCCTAGCCAATAAGACAAAAGTAAACATCTTTCCAGTATTTTCTGCTTTCAGACATGATCCATCTGACATCAGCAATGATTATCCCAGGTTCCACATCCTCTTCTGAATTCAGCCTGAATTTCTGGCAGTTCCCCGTCAATATACCATTACAGCTGCTTTTGAATGATCTTTAGCAAAATTTTATGTGTGTGATATTAATGATATTGTTTAATAATTTTCACATTCAGTCAGATCATCTTTCTTGGGAACAGGCATAAATATGGTTCTATTCTATTCTGGCCGAGTACCTGTCTTTCAAATTTCTTGGCATAGGTAAGTGAGCACTTTCCATCCTGTATTCATTTACTCAAACATCACAAATGATAAGCCATCAATTCCTGGAGTCTTGTTTTTCACCAGTGCCTCTAAATGCAGCTTCAGCTTCTTCCTTTGGTATTATCAGTTCCTGATGATACGCTGCCTCTTGAAATGGTTGAATGTTGACTAATTCTTTCATCTAATGACAGTGTATTCCATCTTATTTTGGTGCTTCCTATGTTGTTTAATATTCTCCCTGTAGAATCCTTCAGTATTGGGACTCAAAACTTGAATTTTTTCTTCAATTCTTTCAGCTTCAAAAAACCAGAGTGTGTTTTTACTTTCAGTTTTCTATATCCAGCTCTTTGAACATGTCATTATAAGACTTTACTTTGTCTTCTCCAGCCACCCTTTGAAATCTTCCATTCAGTTCTTTTACTTCATTTTTTTCTTCTGCTTTAGCCACTCAACATTCAAGAGCCAGTTTCAGTCTCTTCTGACATCCAATTTGGTCTTTTCTTTCTTACCTGTCTTTTCAATCACCTCTTGCTGTCTTCATGTATGTTATCATTGATGTCATTCCACAGTTCATCTGGTCTTTGGTCATTAATGATCAACACATCAAATCTTTTCTCAAGATGATGTCTACGCTTAGGTGCAATATACTCAAGGTCATACTTTGGCTCTCATGGACTTTTCTCATCTTCTTCAGTTTCAACTTGAACTTACATATGAGCAGTTGATGGTCTGTGCCACAGTTGGCATGTAGACTTGGTCTGATCATGTTGAGCTTTTCCATTGCCTCTTTCCATGGATTCAGTTGACTTGATTCCTGCATATTCCATCTGATGAGGTTCATATGTATAGTCACCATTTATGTTGGTGGAAAAAAGGTATTTGAGATGAAGAAGTCATTGGTCTTGCAAAATTCTACCATGTTAGAAACCCTGGTGGTGTAGTGGTTAAGTGCTACCACATCTGCTCACCAAAAGGTTGGCAGTTCAACTTTGCTAGGTGCTCCTCGGAAACTCTATGGGGCAGTTCCACTCTGCCCCATAGGGTCACTATGAGTCAAAATCAACTCAACAGTACTGGGTTTGGGTTTGGTTTTATTTCTGGCATCATTTCTGTCACCAAAGCTGTATTTTCTAAACATTGATCCTGCTTGTTTGTTTCTAACTTTCACATTCCAATCACTAGTAATCATCAATGCATCCTAACTGTATGTTCAGTCAATTTCAGACTACAGAAGTAGGAAAAACCTTCAGTTTCTTCATCTGTGGACTTAGTGGTTGGTGCACACATGTAAATAGTCATATTAACCAGTCTTCCTCATAGGTATATGGCTATTATCCTATCACTGTCAGGACTGTACTTCAGGATAGATCTTGAAATGTTCTCTTTGATGACGAATACAACACCATTACTCTTCAAACTGTCATTCCCAGTATCATAGACCATAACACTGTCTGATTTGAAATGGCCAATACCAGTCCATTTCAGCTCATTAGTGCTTAGGATGTCCGTGTTTACACATTCCATTTCATTTTTGACAATGTCCAATTCTCCTAGATTCATGCTTGATACATTCCATTCTGATTATTAATGGACGTTTGCAGCTGTTATCCTTTTGAGTCACGCCACACCAGCAAATGAAGTTCTTGAGAGCTTGACTCTATTAACATGACTAAGGTAGAGGACACAGTAAATCATCCTTTGAGGGCCACCCAACCTGGTTGCTAATCTTCCTGCACTGTATCAGACAATGTTCTACTGCTATTTGTAAGATTTTCACTAGCTAAACTTACCAGAAGTAGATTGCAAGCATCTGTGGGTGAGTTTAACTGACAACTTTTGGTTTGTAGTCAGGTGTTTGGGATAGATAAAAAACTTGATCAAGGCCCAGAAGAGCACAAACTGTTGTCTGCCATCTTTTTATTTCTAAACCCTAGTATCCTACATAGAGATTTCCTCAAGCTCTTGCCTTCTGATACTTTGGAACAGGTGGCTTGCATTAGCAAAACATTTTTGCTATTTTTAATTCATTTGATGATTTAAGACCAGATTCTTCACTCCAACTGCACAGAAGCCTTCAGTGGATTTCACAGCAATTTTAAATCCTAGCAGGTAATTTATTCTACCTGCTTCAGTGTATCACACTGGGCCAAATTCATTTGCCCCTGATTTTGTGATTTCTATCTTATAACCTTACTTTTACCAATAAATAGTGGATTTAGTATCCTTATGCCTTGGAAAGTCTCCTCCATCTAGAATGCTCCTTTTAAAAAATTGTATTCAATGCTATTGACATGAAAGTTATCTCCTTGCCCAATGCCAACCTCTAGTCAAAAGAATTTAATATTTGTCTTATATTTTTTATTCAAGTTTTGCTCTTTAGGAAATGCCACTAGTGATGTAATAGGCAGTATCCCATTAAGTTACATATGCTTCACTCAAATATCCTTCAATGCCATCATAAAATAAGGAAAATGGAGTTTTAAACACAATAGTCTGTATTCTGCCAGCTGTAAGAAATAAGCCATTTTTTTTTGTGGGAGGACTGGCATTGTATTTTCCCCCACATAAAACACGTGCGCAATATTATAGATTCAGTCAACCTAAGCTACATACATGTAAATCAACACATTGAATGACTTAACTAGTAAACAAATGCATTTAAAAATACATAAAATGTATTATGAAGCTTATTAACAGCTTCAACTGAATCAACTTTTCTAGAAGTTTTTCAAGTAAGCTTTATAGTGAAAATAAGGAGATAACACCGAGTTAAATTATTTGATTTTCCTTACTATCATAATTGCATTTTGCAACATCACTCAGTCTTTTTGTGGGTGCAGGCAAGGGAGTTCGAGTAATTTCTACATTCTACAGTTGAAAGCACACAACAAAACTCCCCAAGAGATGCCATGTGATAACATGTAACTTCCTCCACAGGGTCCTATCTAGATACAATTTTCTAATTTTGAAGCTGTATTATATTATTCTACTTAATTAAGATAATGTCTGGTTTTATTAGATTTTTCCCAACTGGCAAAATCAAATGGTTCTTTTAATGACATAATAAAACTAATGTAACTTGACATGTATTTTTCCATTTATTCTAGCAATAGAAAATCTGAAGTTAGGGATAGCACATAGATCAAATGTTAATGGGACAGTATCAGCCCCTTATATCCTTTAATGCCCTATACTGGTGAAAGTAAATAAATAAAATAATGAAAAGCACATTGAACTGATAATGGGCACTCTTTTAACATGGTATACAAGCTAGGTCACTCCACTGCATGGGGGCTCAGTTTTCTAACCTGTGAAATGAGGTGGCTAGATGGTCAACAGTTTAAAGCTATGCTTTTTGAAATTCAAAGGAAATCACGAAAGCACTACAATGATCAAAGCAGGTTTGAGACAGGTAGACCAGACCCTGTTTCAGCCAATTACCGTATTTTTACCCAAATAGTACATCGGAGCAAATTAACCAACAAGCACAGTAGGCATTGAGCAGCCATAACTGTATTTACTTGCTAATCCTTGGCAAGCAATTGAACATGAGTTTTGACAGGTCTTTGACCTGGTGGGGGACAGGTGAAACTGTTCACTGCTGATTAGTGAGATGGCACAATTGGGCCTGATTGTACTTACTTAGTGGATAATCTGCTCTAAATCCTGACCTTTTATCTTTGTTTGCGAAGCAGGGTCCCTCCTTCTACACGTATTTTTATAAATGCATAATGCTTTACCTAGAATAAATCTTTTAGATAAATGAAAGCTTATAAATAGTTCTCCTTATAATTATTACTAGGCTTTGTAGGATGCAGTTTGGGAGATGGGTTGCCTGATCTCTTTTAACAGCCACCCTTCAAGAAATCTGAGATTGGGATGCAAGATGGAAATCTATGATAGTCAATGAGTTGTCTTAGATTTCCAAATCTGTATTAGTGCTGTCTAATGGGGCAATTATTTTGACTAAAGGAAGACTGTATACACATTACAGCAGCATCTCTGCAGTTATGCTGTCTAGCCTCCAATACTAGTGGTCATTGCCTATCAGTGTGTCTCTTGGAAGGTTATCAACCTCTATGCCTTTCTGTTTTCTCATCAGCAAATGATTAATGAATGTTGTTGTAAGGTGGTGTCAAGTTGGTCCTTACTCATAGCAACCCTATGCGTAACAGAAGGAAACACCACCAAGTTTTGCACCATGCCCACAATTGTGTTCATGCTTAAGCCCACTGTTGCAGCCACTGTATCAATCCATCTAGCTCATTGAGAGTCTTCCCCTTGTTCGCTGACCCCTTGTTCTACCAAGCATGTTTTCCTTCTCCAGGAATGTAAGATGCAGTCTCGCGATCTTCGCTTCCAATGAGCACTC
The DNA here is from genome assembly GCA_028571685.1 of Heterohyrax brucei. NCBI lineage: Eukaryota > Metazoa > Chordata > Mammalia > Hyracoidea > Procaviidae > Heterohyrax > Heterohyrax brucei. The sequence continues at coordinate 73,937,031 of CM053146.1, read as the reverse complement.
TGGTTGTACTTCTTCCAGAACAGATCTGTTTCTTCTTCTGGCAGTCCATGGTACATTCAATATTCTTCCCCAACACCACAGTATAAAGGCATCAATTCTTCTTCTGTCTTCCTTATTCATGCCTAGCTTTTGCAAGCATATGATGCAATTGAAAATAACATGGCTTAGGTCAGGCACACCTTAGTCTTCAAGGTGACATATTTACGTTTCAATACTTTAAAGTGGCCCTTTGCAGCAGATTTTCCCAATGCAATGAATCTTTTGAATTTTTGACTGTTCCTTTCATGGACATTGATTGTGGACCCAAGTAAAATGAAATCCTTGACAACCTCAATCTTTTTTTCCTTTTTACCATTATGTTGCTTACTGGTCCAGTTGTGAGGATTTCTGTTTTCTTGATGTTGAGGTACAATCCCTATAATCGGTGGCGGTCTTTGATCTTTATCTGTATTTCAAATCCTCTTCACTTTCAGCAAGCAAGGTTTGTGTCATCTGCATAACATTGGTTGTCAATGAGTCTTCCTCCAATTCTGATGCCTCATTCTTCTTTATATAGTCCAGTTTCTCAAATTATTTGCTAGGTATACAGAATGAAAAGATATGGTGAAATGATACAACTGCTTTTAAAACATGCACTGTCCCCATATTCTGTTCACATGACTCTCCTTTGATGCACACACAGATTCCTCATGAGCACTTTACGTGTTCTGAAATTCCCATTCTCTGCAACATTATCTAGATTTGTTACAATCCACACAGTCAATTGCCTTTGCATAATCAGTGAAACATAGATAAACATCTTTCTGGTATTCTCTGTTTTCAGCCAAAACTCATCTGACATCAGCAATAATATCTCTGGTTCCATGTCCTCTTCTGAATCCAGCTCGAATTTCTGGCAGTTCCCTGTCAATATACCTTTGCAGCTGTTTTTGAAAGAATACTAGTTATTGCTAACTGCCAGTGCCACACCAATCATTCCTTCTGAGCCTAATTGTCCAGGCCATCGGGAAACTGCACATGCAATACAATAAATTCAATAAATATCTACTGAACCAAAAAGACAACTCTGACTCAGAGCAACCCTAGGGTACAGAGTAGAAGTGACCCACCGAGTTTCAAAGGAATAACTGGTGAATTCAAACAGTCAAAGCAGTTAACCACTATGCCACCAGAGTTTCCAGTATTTACAAAGGACCTATCAAATAACTGGAATCCCAGGATGATGCAAATGGCTAACAAAATTGGCTGCTAACAAAAAGGTTGAAAGTTTAAGTACACCTACAAGTGCCTAGGAAGAAAGGCATGATGATCGACTTCCAAAAAAAATTCACCATTGAAAACTCTATGGAGTACATTTCTGCTCTGACATACATGGAATCATCATGCATTGGCGTAAATTCCATGGTAACCAATTTATCAAGATTCTCATTTGCCACTGAAGATAAAGCAAAAAGGTAGTGGAGGTGAGGAATAAGACATAATTAAGCCAAAGAGAGACAGGTAGATACGTAACTAGATGTGACAGTAAGTTTAAACATAGATATTTTCAAATGCTGGTAAACCATGAGGAAGGTGGAAAAATCAATGAGTTGGAAATAAACAAGTAGAGGAGACAGATGAGACAAAAGTATAGCAATACCATGAATAAATCCAGGGGTGAACTGGAGTGCCTGCTCTTTTGGGAACATGGGAAGGAAGCACTGATTAAAGCCTCTAGCTCTGGTGTTCCATGGGTGAACAGTGGAGTTCTGTTTCCTTGTTTTCAACTCCTCAAATCTCAATTTCCATCTCTACAACACCACTGCATTTGTCTGAAGTAAAGCAAATGAGACAACTCATTCTTAGCACAGTGTTTGGCATAAGGTAGATTGTTACTGTGGTAGTGGCAGCAATGATGATAAACAATATTGAGGATGATGCTGATGATCTGGTGCCAAGTGAGGCTGAAAAGTAAAAATGAGATCAATTTCCTTTGGGTCACACAGAGAAGTTGGGTCTCTACCCTACAGATACTAGTGAAATGGAAGTTTTATGCAAAGGTGTAAGGTGTGATCACTTCAGAAGGTCACTCAAGCAGCAGCACTGACGATGGCTTGGGTTAAAGAAAGGAAACACCAGATACATACAGAGATACTGAACAGGAGCTTTCCTAATAGTTCCAGAAACAGATGCCAAGGCCTAGCACTAAAGCAGCAGCAGTTTGAATGGAAAAGGTGAGACAACATGACTGACATCTTGGAGAAACCTGGTGACTGGCAGCAAAAGTGGAAGAAAGGAAGAGAAATCAAAGGATTTTAGCTTGAGTAACCAACTAGATAACGATTTTTGTCAAGTCAGTTAGGAAATGGCTGTTCATGGATATTTGCAACCCTTTTTACTCATTTGAGTCACACCACATCAGTAAATGAAGGCCTCAATATCTTTACTCCATCCTAATATTTAAGGTCAATTCTATGTAAGGGAGGCAACTCTTCTCAAGGTGTATACTCAGTGCATTCCAACCTGGGGGCTTATCTTCTCACACTATAAAAGACAATGTTCCACTGCTATTTATAAGGTTTCCATAGACCAGTTTGTTTCAGAAGTAGACTACCAAGTCCTTCTGCTTAGTCAGTCTTAGTTCAAAACCACCGTTGCCAACTGTCCACCATGGATAACACTGCTGATATGTGAAATACCTATAGCATAGCTTCCAGCACCACAACAACAAGCCAACACAGTACGACAAATTGCACCAAGGAAACTGGAAATCATCAAAAATGAAATGGAACACCGAAAGATCAATACCCTGAGCAGCAGTGAACTGATATGGACAGGTACTGGCCATTTGACTCAGACAATCATATGATCTACTATGCTGGGAATGAAAAACTGAAAGAGAATATATTTGCACTGTTAAAAACGACAATTCAAGATCTATCCCGAAGTATGCTGTCAGTGATAGGTCAACATTCATATACCGACAAGGGGGACCAGTTAATAGGACTGTTACATTGTTAGGTGCCCTTGACTCAGTTCCAACTCAGAGTGACTCCATGCACAACAGAATGGAAGAATGCCTGGTTCTGCGTCTCCCCCATAATCCTTGATATGCTTCAGTCCTCTGTTGCAGCTGTTGCGTCAATCTAGCTCATTGAGGGTCTTTCCCTCTTTGGCTGACCTCTACTTTCCCAAGAATAATATCCTTCTCCACAAACTGGCCACTCATGACAACATGTGTAAAGTATGTGAGAGAACATCATGTCATCCTTCCTTCAAAAGAGCATCCTAGTTGTACTTCTCCAAACTTACAACCAATGACTAATGTGAAAGATAAGTGTTTCCATCAGTTATTGCTGCTCTAACAGAAATACCACAAAGTGGTGGCTTTAGCAAAGAAAAGTTCATTCCTACACAGTCCAGTAGGTTACAAGTTCGAATTCAATGTGTCCTCCCCAGGGGAAGGCTTTTCCTCTAGGTCAGCTCTGGAGGAAAGTCCTTGTGTTGCATCAGTCTTTGTTCAGGGCGCATCTTGGTGCAGGAACCTTGGGTCTGAGGGAGGCACTCTCCTCCCAGCGTGGCTTTCTTGATGGTGTGAGGTTCCCAATTTCCTGCTTTCTTCCCTTTCCTTTTCCCTCTCATAAGGTAAGAGGATAAAGTGTGGCACAAGCTGCACTCCAGGGGAATTCCCTTTACATTGGATCAGGAAGGTAACCTTAGGAAGGGGTTTATTGTGCCACCCTAATCCTCTCTAATATAATCTACTCTGTCAACCACAGGCAGAGATAAGGATTTACAGCATCCGAAAGGTATGAAATGGAGGGCAATCACAGAATACAGAGAATCTTGGCCCAGTCAAATTACTACACATATTTTTGGGAGGACACAATTCAATCCATGACAATAAGGATACTGAAAAATTTTACCTACTTTTGTAATCTGAAACTGATCAAACATGCAATCAAGATGCATTGATAATTACTGGACATTGAAGTGTATAAGTTTAGAAACAAAGAAGAAGAAACACTTACTGGAAAACGTGGCTTTGGTGATAAAAATGACACCTGAGATCTTACAATAGAATTTGGTAAAACCAATGACTTATTCATTGAAAATATTTTTTTAACAACATATTTGGTAACTTCACACATGGACCTTACCAGATGGAATACAAAGGAATCAAATCGACTATGTGTGTGGAAAGAGACCATAAAAAAGCCCAATAACATCAGTTAGAACAAGGCTAGGGGCCGGCTCCAGAACAAACCATCAACAGCTCATATCTAAGTTTAAGTTAAAGCTGAAGGAAATTAAAACAAGTCTACAAGAGCCAAATACAGGCTGGAGTATGTACCACCTAAATTTGGAGGTCATCTCAAGAGCAGATTTGATGCATTAGATAGTAATGATGGAAGACCAGAGGAGTTGTGGAATGCCACCAAGGACCTAGTACTTGTAGAAAGCAAAAGGTCATTTAAAAAAACAGGAAAGAAAGAAAATACCAAAATAGGTGTTAGAAGAGACTCTGAAATCTGTTCTCAAACACAGAGTAGCTAAAGCAAATAGAAGAAATGACCAGGTAAAAGGGATGAACAAAAAATTTCACAGACTGGTTTGAGAAGGCAAGTAAATATTATAAGGAAATGTGCAAAGATCTGGAGTTTGAATACTACAAGACAAGAATGACTTGGCACTTCTCAAGGAGAAAGAACTAAAGAAAAAACTGAAGACTGGAGTTAAAATTTTGAAGGACAATGAAGTGCTCCATTCACCAGTAAGAAAGCTCATTGGGAGCAATTACACCAGTTAGACTGAATAACTGACTATACGTGTATGTGTGTGTGTCTGTGTGGTAATTATTCTAATAAAACTAAAAACCAAACCCTTTTCTATCAAGTTACTTTTGATTTATAGCAACCTATTGGAAACCCTAGTGGTACAGTAATTGAGTGCTACAACTGTTAACCAAAAGGCAGGCAGTACAAATCCACTAGGCACTCTTTGGAAACTCTACAGGACAGTTCCACTCTGTTCTATAGGGTTGCTATGAGTGGGAATCAACTCATGGCAGCAAGTTTTTACTTTTTTATTTTATAGGACAGAGTAGAACTGCCTCATGGCATTTCTAAGCCTTATGCTTACAGAAACCAACTATTACACTTTTCTCTTGTAATCACTGTAAGACCATCTGTTAATTCCTATGATAGGAAATTCAAAGCTGTGATCCCTAACCTATCCTTTAACCAGAAGAGGTGACAGTGTCTTGAAGGGAGAGTAGGAATTAATGAGGTTAAAAGGTAGGCAGGCTTCTTTTAAACAGTGGAAAAGAGTGGTATCCCATTCTTTGGAAATTTCTTGCTTCCTTGATTGATCTCTAATTTGGTCCCCTCATACTCACCTTGGAGCTTCCTCCTTGCACAGCTATGAAGTATTTCCTCTAGACTTACAAATTATTCAGCATTGAGCTATAGCTGTCCTGATGGCAAACTTTGGTAATGTCATCAAATGAATTCTCATTAAAAAAGCCACTGCACACAAAATTATAAAATGCTACAGCTGGAATGGTATTGAAGTCAGGCCTTTTAGTGTGTAGGTAAGAAACCAGGGATCTAGGAGGTGTTTGGAGAACACCTGGTCGCACAATGATTAAAGCATTCCAATGCTAACCAAAAGATCAGCAGTTCAAACCTCTGCCACTCCACAGGAGAAAGACCTGGTGATTTGCTCCCATAAAGATTACAGCCTAAAAATCCCTTTGGGGCAGTTCTACTTGGTCTTCTAAGGTTACTGTCGACTCAGTATAAAGCCCCAAAGCCATTGCTGTCAAGAGCCGATTACAACTCATAGAGACCCTATAGGTCACAGTAGAACTGCCCTATATGGAGTTTATAAAGTACACAGTAACATCTCCAAGGTTAAGGAAGATATACTCTTCATTGATGATTTAGTATATGTTCATATCTATCTCTCTTACAAGTTCAGATATGACCCCTTTTCTTCCAGTACTCCAATTCTCACTGTGTGGACACCTCTAATCTTGTTTCACTTAACCTACAGAGAAGGTTGCTTAAGTTTCCATATACAGTATTCACCAAATATAACTTCTAGATACAGTAGTTTGTTACAGTTTATTCTACATACAGTAGTCCTAACAGCAATTGCTTTTTAAAATATTGATTTCCATAGTAAGATAAAATCCCAGTTATCTCCATCATAAGGGGTTGCTAGGTAATAAACAGGGGACAATGGAAGAATGAAAGAAGCAAGTAAGAGATGAAAGAAAACGCAGGAACACAGCTCAAACTCAATTTTTAACAATAAGCAACATCCTTAAGAAATAAGAGACACAGACAAAAATAACAGAAAAATCATTTAAGAAAATTAAAAAAAAAAAGCTCATAAAAAATTTTGGAAAGAGGAAACCAGTAAGACAGAGAAACTCATGAAGCATTATAGAAAGGAAATGGGAAGCACTTTAAAACCAAAGCTATGATTGGTCCACTAATTGTTTGCCATACAAGAAAATTATTTAATGGTAGACTCAGATAAATGGGATTTAAAGCAGACTCTCTAAGCCTGTACATACAGATGTGGGAAAATGTCACCTCGCAACTGTAAAATGAATAGCCTCAATTTATGCCCAATAACTTACTTTGGCTACTGTTGTTACAACCAGCCACCTTTGGCTCACACCATCAACCTCTGATAAAACACAGTTGGTGGAAGTGGTTACTGAGCTTGTAGGATCTGCTCAATATATGTGATCCAAATTCAAAAGGATCCTGCTGTCCATATCATCAGAGTAAGAAAGACAAATTGATCAAAACGGTACATAAATAAACCATTAAACGAGATGCTGGTTGCCAATTCTGCAGCCTCAACACCACAAAGGCTTTTTATGTGACCCTGTAACAACGGTTCCTCCCTGGTTAACAGCTGGTGTTACTTGCTTCCCATAATTTCCTGTTGTAAAATGCCTAATATATCTTCATAAACTTGGCAGTGGTGAGTCAGATTTTCCTGGTACAAAGTCACCATAGTTAATATAAGCTTTCCTTAAATCTAGAGTCAAGTGTAACACATCATATAAGAACAGTCAGATCACTGATTCTCAACCATGGCTGCATGTAAGAATCATCAAATACCTTTTTAATAACCCTGACTACATGGTCAGGGATGGAGCCTGAACACTGATATTTTTAACATCTCCCAAGGGATTCCAAAAAGCATGTAGGGTTAAAAATCACTGGTTTAGATTTTTTTGATAAATCAAAGTATAATTTGTGGAAAAAGTCTATTAATAACAAAAACAATTACAAGTCAGCACTTCAGTGGTAATTTTATCATCATTTTGCCTCTAAAAACAAAGACGATGATATTAAATGCTTTTATACTGAAGTCTCTGTTCAAGTCTTTAACTCCTTTTTTCTTATGGGGCTGTTTTTGTCTGTTGTTTGAGTCATTTTTAGGAATTCTTCATTGTATTCTGGATATTAGTAGTTTGTCTGATACACGCACTGAGAATATTTTCTCTCAGCTTATGGTTTCTTTGTTCATATATAATGGTAATTTTGAAAGAACAGACATTGTATATTTGACGAAGTTCAATTTATTAGTTATTTTCCTGTATGGCTTTTATGAGTCCTATCTTCCCTAACTGTGTTACTACATCCTCACATTTCCTTGTATAAGTTTTATAGTCTCAGCTCTTAGATTTACATTTATGTTGCATCTTGAATTAGTTTTGTAGTAATAAACAAAACAAAACAAAACTCATTACTGTCGACTTGATTCCAACTCCTAGCAACCCTACAGGACAGAGAAGAACTGTCCCATATTTTCCAGAGGGCAAAGATATTCTTTTCACCATTAAACTACACTGGAACATTATTTGAAATTCAATTGACCATATATGTGTAGGTCTTTTTCTGGGTTCCCTATTCAACTTCACTGATGTATTTGTTAATCTTTATACCAATGCTACTTTTGGTTTTATTATTGTAATTTTAGAGTAAATATTCAGTCTCTGGAATGCTCACAATTAGAAAGGTTGGTATTTCCAGTGCACCTAGAGACACTTAAGAAGAAGGCTTGGCAATCTACTTCTGATAAATCAGCCATTAAAAGTTCCACGGAGCACAGTTCTACCCTGACACATGTGAGTTCACTATGAATCAAGAGTTAACTTGATGGCAGTATTTGCTTTAAAAATAAATCTTAAAATCAGGTAGTATGAGACCTACAAGTTTTTCTTCTTTTGAAAACTGTTTTGGCTATTCTAGGTAAGGTCATTTGTATTTCCAAATAATTTTAGTATCATCCTGTGAATTTCTGTATATAAGTCTATTGGGATTATGAATAGAATTGCACTGAATATATTCATCAATTTTGGGAGAAATGACATCATAACCATTCCATGAATATGCCTGCATTTATTTGTCTTCCTTTCTCACCATCAGCAACTATTTCTAATTTTCATTTTACAGATCTTCCACAACTTTTGTTTTCTTCACATATTTTTTTCTTTAGCATTATTGTAAATTGTTAAATTTTTTAACTTCATTTTCTAATTCTTTGGCTATATATTGGTATGTATTTTTATCTACATATGTATAAATACATGTGCTACATATATAAACCAATGTGTATATCCAACACATATATATTTTTATATACTGACTTCTTAAAAGGTGGCCATGTTAAATACATTTATTAACTTTAGAAGTTACTCTTTAGACTCCTTAAAATTTCTGAAACAATTATGGTTCTGTTACGTCTTTATTTTCAATATGTAGGTTTTTTATTATTTTTTTCTTCACTTATTTTAGTGGTTTAAGCTTCCAACATAAGGAAGAATAAAAGTGGTAAGAGTGAGCATCTTTGCTTTATTCCCAACCTTGGGGAAAACATTTAAGTATTTCACCATTTAATACTGTATTTGTTATAAGTGTTCTGTAGATTCCCTTCATAAGTCTGAGGAAGATTCCGTCTATTCTCAGTTTTCTTGTAGCACTTTTTTAAAAAATCATACATGGGTGTTGAATTTGTTCAAATACTTTTTGTGCTATTATTGAGAAGAACATATGAATTTTGTCATCCATGTCATAAATATGCTAAATTGTAGACCAGTGACTTTTTAATGCTAAATAACTTCAGATTTCTGAGAGGATCCCACTTGGTCAGGATATTTTACTTTTGAATACACTGCTAGGATCAATTTGATAATATTTTATTAAAGACATTTCCATCTCTGTTGATGAGGGATACTGGCCTATAATACACTTTTTTGTAATGATTTGCTCACAATTTGTTATAAAGGTTGCATTTTCCTTATAAAGGAGTGGAAAAATGGCATAAAATTGGTATTATTTCTTCTTTAAATGTTCCAGCCATTTAGCCAATGTAACTATCCAAAACTAGGACTGTCTGTGTGGGAATACTTTTATTATAAATTTAATTTTTTCAACAGCTAGTATCCAATTCAATTTTTCTCTTTTTTCTTCAGTCTGTGTAATAAACAGCATTTTGAAGGAACTTTCCCATTTCCTCTAATTATTCAATTTTTTTGGAGCCACTGGCCATTCACATACAAAAAGCTTATTTCAATTTTAATCATATCTTCCAATCAGGTTTTTAAGTACATTAACAATTTTGAAAAATATATTGCAAATATATTTATGCATCAAAGTTTGATGACCAAACTCTCTTGATTTTGTTACCAAAGTTTTCAAATTTTTCATCTCTGATTAGAAACTTTAGAATTGAAACAACTATATTGTATAAATAGTTCTTCTTTGATTAGAGATTCAGAAATAATCCATAAAATTTATATTAATTGATTCATTTATTTTTAAATATGCGTAATTTGGTAATTTACAATTTTTATCATCTTCTTTAGTTTGATGAGATTAATTGCATAGATTAGAAAATTTCTAATAATTCATCCAGTTCCCAAAGCCTATAAGTTATCAATTTATCACTTTATAGCACAGATAAAGCGTTAAATGATTTACCTAAAGTATGAATAAATTTAGCTCACTAATAATCTTAATTACATCTATTTTTGAGAGTTGCTAAAGTACTACACAAGAATATTTTAGCATTTCTGAACTTTCTCATTGTAGTATGGAGTGGAGATTCAGTATTGTCTATTTAATCACAGTATAGTTAGTAGCTAAACTCGATCTTTAAGACCTAAATGTTACCATTTTAGCAATATGTGCCTTTTATAACACAGGAACACATTCATTACATTTTGACAGATATTTAGGATGTGAGATTTCTAAATAGTAAAAAATTTAATCATATAACATTTCAGTATTTAACAAATATTTTTGAATACCAGCTATGCACCAAGCACTAAGGATACAGCAGTGAATAAAACCACACACAAGAATCCACCTTGTAAAGTTCATATTCTCATGAATATGTGAGAGAAGAATAACAGTTATTAGCTCTTACAGTTCTTGACACATTACAGAAATTTTGCAACAGTTCTTTCTATCTATTGCTGTCACTTCTTTTTTCTCCACACCCAATTTGTTTACCTATGTTTTCCCCTCTTGACATGACCTCAGTACCCCCTCTTCGAATTAACTATCATAAGCCAAAACAAAAAAAAACAAACCTGTTGCTATCAAGTCAATTCCTATAGGACACAATAGAACTGCCCCATAGAGTTTCAAAGCACCACCTGGTGGATTTGAACTGCTGACTTTTTGGCTAGCAGCTGTGGTTCTTAACCATTACACTACCTTGTTTCCAGTAACTATTGTGTCTCTCTCTAATTTCTCCACTAGACTAAATCTTCCCATCTCAGAATCACCAAAGTGAAGTCTGAGTTTGTGTATGCTCCACTGGACCAAATTTGTTTCTCTTCCCACAAGGACTAGAGCTATACTAGGCACACGGCATACATTTAGCAAAAACTTCTTGTATAATAAAATAGGAACTCCTGATTCTGACCTTGCCATTAGGTGTAAACATGTGCCTCTGCAAGAAATAAGCTCAAAGGAATAAATCTTCATATGTACAAGCCTGACAGTTAAGTGAACACAATTTCATCCTTTAAGAGACTAGAATCTAAACTCCTATGGATGTAGTGTAATGAGGTATTTGCATAACTGTAAAGCATATTAAAATACCATAATACAAGCAACAAAAATGCACTAACATTGGTATGGCCAAGTATAGCAATAGAAAATTTGGCTTAAAAAAAGACTAAAAGTAACCTGCTTTGCATCAAATTAGTTAATTTCAACCATCACTGCTTCCATTTAAAAAAAAAAAAAAAACACAAAAGCTTACCAAGTCTCAGTAATGAAACTGAATTTTCTAGGCACATGTCTTTTCATTCAACTGGCACATTTAGACAAACCTCGCTATTAGGTGCTGTTGAGTCATTTTCAACTCACAGCAGCCCCATGAGTTGGCACCTTTAAAATATAAGAAAACCACAAAAGGGACTTTAGGAAGCATGGCATGTTTATCGCTACTACGCTGACTTTTGCTTTGGTCCTGAGTCCAATACTATCCTACTAAGATTCTCTCTAAAACTTGTTCTTTATTTAATAACAACCACTATTATACTCAACATCACATATTCCTTGCCTTGTTGGCTGCTGGACACACTGTACTAAAGCAAAGAGTAATCTTGTTTCAGACCTACAAAATCACCCTAGCCTCATTTCCTCCACCTAATATACTCCAGTCTATGCTTGGATGGTGAAGAGACAATTGAGTATAACCCTCACTATCTTTGTAAAGTATGCATTTTTACTCAACTATTTCACAGCTCAGTAGATTTGGTAGTGAGTTGATGTAAAATATTCCCAATATATAGTTTACTTAAAGCAATACCCCAAACTTTAATCTTGTTTATTTTCATTCAAAATAACACAATGACGTTACAGTCCTTTCATGAAAATCTCTTAACAGCTTTCATACAGTAAGTAAATAAATACAGGTATCATCAGCTATTATTCTTATTAACTTTTACTTTGATTTTCCCACACCTGAAGTTCAAAGACATCTAACATCCTATCCCTCACTCTTTCTCACTACTGTAAATATGGGGAGAGAAAATGGCAAGGTCTCCAATATAACTTCACTATTTTCTGTCTCCCACTGCATGCAAAACGAGGCAGATATAAAAAGAGTGTTGATAAGACAGAGGTGCCTAGGCTATGAAAAATTCCACTGCTTCAAGCAGCTTGCTTGACTTCCCTCTTAGCTTTGCATTAAAAACCTGGTTCCTTTGCTTTTATACCCACAATTTTACTTTAAAACCCTTGTTCCTTTGTCTGGCATGCCCTGTAACTTCACATTAAAATCCTAGTGTTTCATGAAATTATATGAGACCTCATTGCACCTATGTAGTATGATTAAGAACGATGCTGATGTAACTTGTACAAACTTCCTATGTGTAAACCCCTTAAAAGTAACCTTTCCCCTCACCCTTGCTGCTGTTCAGTCTTGGTGGCAGAAGCCCCAACTGTTTCCTTCCTTAAACCATAAAATAAAGGTACCTTTCTATTCTCCCACTTTGATCTCTCATTTACTGTGCTGAGACAAGTGATACCAAGGAGAAGCCGGGGTTTCTATCCAGTAGCACCGAGTTTCAGTTTTCAGTGATGAAAAAATACCTTGATTAAAGTTCAAATAGATGATTATGATAACTGCAGTCTAAGATGTACACCTGTAAAACACTGACGTGGCAAAAGTTATGTGATAAATACAAAGAAAAAAAAAGAGCAGCTACTAAGGCTGCTCATGTATAACGAAGCACCTCATAGGAACTGGTTCCTTGTGAAGTGTTATTTGTTGGTTAAAAAAAAAATAGGATGAGCTATTAAACTACAAAAAGATACAGCAGAATCTTAAATGCTTAGTGGTTAATCGTTCTGCTGCTAACCAAAAAGCTCATCAGTTCTTATCTACCAACTGCTCTTTGGAAACCCTGTGGGGTGTTCTACTCTCTCCTGTAGTATTGCTATGAGTCAGAATCAAATCAATGACAAGGAGAATTTTTTAAGTGAAACAAGCAAGTCTGAGAAAGCTACTGACTGTATGATTCCAACTACAGTAAATTCTGGAAAAGGCAGAAGTACAGTAAAAGACCAGTGGTCATCAAGCATTCACGGGGACAGGGAGAGGGATGAACAGATGCAATACAGGGCATTTCTGGAGCAGTGAAATTATTCCGTACGGTACTTCAACAGTGAACACAAGACATTATGCATTTGTCAAAACTAATAGAACTGTACACTACTAAGGCTGAACCTTAATGTAAAGCATGGACTTTAGTTAATAACAGTATGCCAATATTTGGTTCATCAATGCCAATAAATGTGCACAGATGTTAGCAAAAGGAGAAGCAATGTGATATGCAGGGGACAAAGGGAGTATATGGGATCTCTGTACTTTCTTCAAAACTTTCCTTTAAACCTAAAACTAAAAGTTAAATCAACATGAAAAAGTAACACTTTTTCTAAAAATATTGTAGCCTTTCATATTTATGCTGAGGGAATCTTGAAATACTGAGATTCAAGAGGGCATGGATCCATAAAGCAAGGCAAGACAGTAAGGATAACATTCACTTGCACACACACAAGTTTAAATTTAGAGACCTAATTGTGAATCTTATAAAGCCTTAATTAACACTTTCTAATCAGATGTTCAGGTGAATGTGATTCCTGTCTGCAAATCTCTTAAACAGGAGCAACAAAAGTGCCAGACCCACACAGAGCTGGAAAATGTGGGGTGTCTGAACCATGTGCAGCAAATACTGGCTGAGAATTTTATTTACATCATCTCTGCATACACATAAAGTAGTCATAGTGATCTGAGCTATCCCTGTCATCTAGGGATCCATTTAGAGGGAATAGGGACAAGGAAACTGGAAATGAAGGAACAAGGGCAGTGGGATTTAAGACTTCTAAAATTTAAATGCAGTTCTCAGGATTTATGTCTCGGCACAGCTAATTATTCAACAGAATTTCATTTTTCTGAAAAGCTCTTGGACTTTAAATTACACATCTCATATTGTTACATGATAAAAGGAAAAAAGTGGGACAAAACTTCAAGGCAACTGAAAACGAAACGTATGAACTCGAGCACTCTTTGGGCACATACTTTAGAAGATGGTTTTTCCCTCAAAACACATTTTTCTTTTTTTCTATTTAACTGCTTCCAGGATCTTCATAATCCTCTGGTCTATAGACTACCTGAGATGAAAATGTCATACTCTTCTCATTCTTAGAAAGGAGTATTCCTAATAGGTATTGGTCCTCTCACTTTTTAGTCTGGCTGCTAATACAAGAAGTATTCAAAATGGAGTAACCCTGCTGAGAGCTAAGAGACAGAAAACTTCTTTTCCTGCTCACAAGATTGGTAGAAGAATAGATGGTAAAATTCTTGCTCCTGAAGTCCTGTTATATTGATTTGCTCTGCCTTGAAACACTCCAGAGATTCCTATTTATAATTTAAAGAATGACAGCACTAGTGTAAGGGGATGTTAGCAAAGGAGATGTAGCATTTGATAAATGTCCCATGTAGGAGGCTAGTCCTGTTCAGGGAAGAGGACGGCGGTTTTTATTTCAGTTAGGAAGTAAATATTCAAATTATTGATTAAATGATTTCAGGGATAGTGTATATGTTTAACTAGAAAGAACATTCATTGCCTTTCCCAGATGTAAAGTTGGTGACAATGGATAATTTTTCAAATCTTAATAGATTTTCAGCAAGAAGTTGCTGAACAGAGCTGATGGATAATGCGCACGCACACAACCTTCCATCTCCAGTTCATGGAGAAACTACGATCGCTTATTAGCTTAATCATCAAAAACATGCTCTCTGTGAAATATAAGAGAATTCTCTCAAGTCATAAAATAATGTGAATAAAAGGCTACTGACATTCTCTAAAAAGAGAACCCAAAGTTAAGCACTCTTACTGAACAGAACTAGTTAAAATAGGATCACCAAATTTTACCTAAACTGTTAAATGACAATAAATGAATGAACGAACAAGGATAGCCAAACAATATTCTAATTTAAAACCTTTTTCAAATTATCATGGAGTGTTTCAAGGAAGGGAAATACATTGTTAATTAAAATTTATCCTCGTAACTACCTGACTTCTTGGAAATCTTTACAAAATGTTGTACGGTGTATCTCTTAATGCCCACACTTGGGTCAGTTTTTCATACCATGGCGCTTTGTGTGTTACTCTAATGCTGCTGGAAGCTATGCCTCCAATATTTCAAATATCAACAGGGTCACTCCTGCTGCACAGCTTTCAGCTTAAAATCCAGATTAAGACGGACTGGAAAGAAGGACCTGGCATTCTACTTTTGGGAACGTTAGTCAGTGAAAACTTTAGAACGGCAGGTGAACGTTGTCTGCTACAGTGCAGGAAAATGAGCACCTCAGATTGGAAGGCATTTATAAGTGGGGAAGAGCTGTCTCCTCAAAGCAAAGTCAGTCTTAATGAAGTGCATAGAGTCAAGCTTTCAAGACCTTCATTAGATGGTGTGACACAACTCAACATGAGAACAAAGAGCTGGAAACATCCATTAGTAATCAGAATGTGGAAGGCACAAAGTATGCAGCTAGGAAAAGTAGAAGTTATCAAAAACGAAATGCAAGGCATAAATACTGATGTCTCATGCATTAATGAGCTGAAATGGACAGGTGTTGGCCGTTTCAGATTGAACAATCAAATGGTTTACTGTGCCAGGAATGACAAATTAAAGGGAAATGTGTTGCATTCATCATCAAAAAGAACATTTTACGATCTTTCCTGAAGCACAGTTTAAATGATTGAATGATATCCACACACCTGAAAGGAAGACCATCAATACTGTTATTCAGATCTATGTACCCACCACTAAT
The DNA here is from genome assembly GCA_028571685.1 of Heterohyrax brucei. NCBI lineage: Eukaryota > Metazoa > Chordata > Mammalia > Hyracoidea > Procaviidae > Heterohyrax > Heterohyrax brucei. The sequence continues at coordinate 73,921,161 of CM053146.1, read as the reverse complement.
ACAAAACATGAGGAAACTGAAGATTTTTTTATGAACTACAGTCTGAAGTTGATCAAACATGCAAACAATATGCATTAACAATTATTGTTGAATGGAATGTTGTAATTGGAAACAAAAAAAGACTGATAGTTGGAAAATTAGGCCTTGGTGATAGAAATGGCACCAGAGATTCTAAAAATTTTTCAAAAAAGATTTCTTTATTGCAAATTTGTTTTTTTTAAGAACATAACTGGCGACCACACTTTTGAGAAAGTTAGTCAGTGAAAACCTTAGAATGGCAAGTGAACACTTTCTGCAACATGGATCTCACCAGATAGAATTCATAGGAATTAAACTGATTACATCGGTGAAAAGAGATGATGGGAAAGCTCACTATCATCAGTCAGAACAAGGTCCGCAGGGGCCAGCTATGGAACAGACTACCAAATGCTCCCATGCCAAGTTCAAGTTGAAGCTGAATTAGAAAAAGTCTACAAGAGCTAAAATACAACCCTGAGCACATCTACCTGAATTAAGAGACCATCTAAAGAATAGATTTGACTCTTTAAATACTAATGATTGAAGAACAGACAAGGTGTGAAATGACATCACACCTAGGGAGCAACAGATCATCAAGAAGACAGAAAAGATCAAAACCAATATTTGAGAATTTGAAACCTGTTCTTGAGCACAGAATAGCGACTGTGAAAAGAAGGTATGACAAAGTGAAAGGGCTGAGTAAACGAAAAGTCAAGAAATGTGCAATGACCTAGAGTTAGAAAACCAAAAAGGGAGAAAATACTCAGTATTTCTCAAGGTGAAAGAACTGAAAATAAAATTCAAGATTTGAGTTGCAATACTGAAGGATTATAGCAGGAAAATATTAAATAACACAGAAAGCATCAAAAGAAGATAAAAAGAATACACTGTCACTACACCAAAAAGAGTTGGTTGGTGTTCAATCATTTCAGGATGCACCATATGATCAAGAACTGATGGTACTGAAGGAAAAAGTCCAACCTGTACTGGCACTGGCAAAACACAAGGCTCCAGAAACTGATGGAATACCAACTGAACTGTTTCAATAAACGGAAGCACTGCAGGAAACACTCATACATGTAAAGAAATTTGTAAGACAGCTACCTGTCCAACTGACTTGGAGAGATCCATATCTATCCCCATCCTAAAGGAAGGTGATCCAATGGAATGTGGAAATTATTGAAGAATATTATTAATATCACACACAAGTAAATTTTTGCTGAGTATAATTTAAAAGCGGCTGCAGCAGTACATACACCAAGAATGACCAGAAATTCAAGGTGGATTCAGAAGAGGACTTGGAATGAGGGATATCATTGCTGATATCAGACGGATCATAGCTGTAAGCACAAACTATCAGAAATATGTTTACCTATATTTTATTGACCATGCAAAGGAATTCAACTGTGTGGATCACAACAAATTATAGGTAGAATTTTGAAACAGGAATTGTGGGACACTTAACTGTGCTCATCAGGAATCTGTACGTACACCAAGAGCCACTCACTCAAAGAAAACAAATGAATATTAATCAATTTAAAATCAGGAAAGGTGTACTTCAGAGCTGTACCCTTTTACTACACTTATTCAATCTGTATGTGGAGGAAATAATCAGAGAAGCTGGACTGTATGAAAAAGTACAGGGTATCAGCGTTGAAGAAAGACTCATTAACAACCTGTGATATACATATAACACAACCTCATTTGCTGAAAGCAAAAAGGACTTGAAACACTTATTGATGACTTTGGATGTGTTATCAGGAAGGACCAGTCGCTGGAGAAAGACATTATGTCTGGTAAAGTAGAGTGTTAGAATAAAGAGGGAGATCCTCAACTTTAGTGACTGACACCATGGTTGCAACAATGGGCTCAGGCATGAAAAGAACTGTGAAGATGCGACCAAACCAGGCAGGATTTTGTTCTGTTGTCCATAGGGTCTCTTTGAATTGGAATTGACTCAATGGCACCTAACAACAGGTATCTTAAACCAGATATTGTAAACTCTATGTAATATCATGACCCCCAATGACTTGCACTCCCCTGAGTGTGGACTATGACTCCTTTTGACCTACAGAATGTGACGAACATGATGCTCTCCCAGTTTTAGACTCAAGACTTAAGAAGGCTTCTAGCTTAAATTTTTGTGCTCTAGAGGAAGCCATAAGCCCTCTGAGAAATCCAACCTTCCTGAACCTCTTGCTCAAAGGAAGAACAAGCAGCCCTATGGAGAATTTCGTAAAGAGGAAGCCCAAAGTCCTGGCTGGCAGTCCCAGCTGAGCTTCTAAACAACAGGCAAAATCAACATACCCGCCCAATTTGTAGACATATGAGCAAATGAATGACTGCTGTTTGCTCATTGACTAAGTTTTGGGATAACAGACATCTTAAACCCAGTACTTGACCTTTTTCTTAATGATTCATGGTCACCACAAAAGGTTATTTTTGGAAGGAGCATAACAAAAGGCATCTAAAGATCTAGGTTCTACTTTTAGGCCCACCACTATTTGTATCCCCAGTTTCCCCATCCATAAATGCTGTCTACCTCCTCCCCAGGATTGCTGTACAGATAACATGAAATAAAATGTACTACAGTAGTCTTAAAATACTTCTATATATCTGAGTTTATTCACTGTTGGCATTATTACCTTTAATTTCTAATTCCTTTTTAGCTTATCATCTATATAAAAATAAAGATTTTGGGAGTCAAATGAATGGTTTGTGTCAATACACTTTGTGTTGGTAGATCAGCACATTTACTTTTAGACATGATTTCAAGCTGGTAAGGCACAGTTGCCAGCAGTTTGACCACTCGATAAACAAGGTGTTGCTATACTTGTACATATGCCCAAACAATCAAACCTGTTGCCAGAATCAGCTCTAGTTGATTCTAACTCACAGTGACCCTATAGGACAGGGTGGAACTGCCCCCTTAGGGTTTTCAAGGAGTGCCTAGTGGATTTGAACTGCTGACCTTTTGCTTAGCACCACCGCTCTTAGCCAATATGTCACTAGGTTTTTGTACTTATATGAACAGTAGGATAACTTACATTGTAGACAAGCAGTTGAAAAATGTTTCAAAATTACTGGTCCCTCAAAAAAATTTCCTCAAACTTTACAGTGTGCCTTTGGTAACATTCACATTTCTGATACTGTTCTCTGTAGGCAATTCTGCTCTTTCATATGATGCTTTCCAAACTGCCAGACAAAAGGAACACAGGCATTTTACATATAGGTTGTCTTGGCCAGATAGTTAATCATTTTGCAATTCAGTTTCCTCCTGTATAAATTGGGGATAATTATTTCTGCCTTGCTGATTTGTGTGAGTGCTTGTTTTATAGGCTTACCAAGGCATTCAATAAACTGTAACCAGTAATTATTTTCATTACTGTTAGCCTGATTTGCTTTTTATGCTGTATGACTAAGTATACCTTCATTTGTATGAATTAGAAAATTTTTAGATAACCTATTCCTTTTTTCTTACTCATAAGAAATGAAATAAAAACAAGAAATTAAAAAATAAGGCATTTTTTTCCTTCTGTGGAATTTTGTAAAAGACATTTCACTTACGTGTGTGTGTTTATAATGAGTATGAGCTCCCAAAGGAAAGAGATAAGATCTTATATATTCTGCGCAGCATCTTGCAAACCAGTGGTGATTAAGACAAGTATCATTATGAAACGAGCAGTAAAAACAAGAGCAGATATGCACGAGGCAGCGACTTGAATCTTTTCACAATGGAATGAGATGTTCCTATTTGCGTGAGAAAAAATGAAACATAACTTGCACTGTTATGCTGAGTTTTAAAGATAGCTTTCCAGGCAGCTTTACCAAATGCTCTAAACTGAAAGGGCAGGAAGAACATAATTCTTTCTGATCTCTTCCCACTCAGAGACTGTTCTTAGACTTCAGCGCCTGATCTATGAAAGGAGGTGGGCAAAGATCCTAAATGAAAGGCTCTGGTTCCTACCCCACAATCATAAATCATTTTGTAATGCCAGGAAACTATCTGTAGTCAAGACATACCAAACCCTTCTGGAGTGTTACAGAGATAATCTCAGAAATTACAGACACAGTGTAATGTCCAGAAGAAAAGTGAATTATTAGGTGCACATTTTTTTTTTTTAATTACAGCTGAGATATTTCTAGGAAAAAAAATTCACACATAAGAATGAGTCATTCTCCCCAACTCTCTCAGAGAACTGAGTCTATATTTTCATGTTTTTTAAAATACTTTACTGTTTTCATCTTTTTTTTAATTCTATTGTGTTTGGGGAAAAGTCTGCATTGCAAACTAGTTTCTGAGTCAAAACTTTAAAGACAAATTGTGTTGAGACACTGGTTGCAATCCTTGCAATGTGTCAGCATTCTCCTTTCTCTTGACAACTTGGGTTGCTCTAAGTCCATTCTTACAGGGTTCCTGACACTTCCTGCCTTCTTGTCTTTACTTTGGGGCAGATATTACTCATTTGGTCTCATGTACTTGACTGAAACAAGAGGCATATTCCTTACGTGTGTTATTGTTAGTTTTATAGGCCTCCCTAAACTTTGGCTGGAAGGTGGACTGTGGCAGTGGCTTCAATTCTGAGTTAACAGGGTAGTCAGAGGCCACAGTCTCAGGAGTTCTTCCGGTCTGTGTTAAACAGGTAAGTCTTGTCTTTTTTTTTTTTTCTTTTTGCATTTGAATTTTGTTCTATATCTTTCTCTGGATCCATTGCACACTCTATTGTGATCCTGTCAGAGTGGTCAGTGGTAACAGAAAGTCACCATCTAGTTCTTCTGGGCTCAGGTTGGTAGAAGCTGTGGTTGACTAGTCATTTGGATGAATACTTTCCTTGTGTCTTTAGTTTTCTTCGCTCTCCTTAGCTCCTAACATGATTGGACCAACAGATGTATTGTAGTTGGCCATTTCCAAGCTTTTAAGATCCCCAGATGCTACTCACAATGAAGTAGGATGTACAACACTTTCTTTATAATCTGTGTTATGTGAATATTCCGTCAAGCCCAGAAACTGAACCCTTCAAGGTATTTGGATGAGTCTAGGAAGCTTCCATGGCTTTGCCTTGGTCGAGCGGTACTATCTTCCTCTCTATTGTATATTGTTTTTCCCTCCACCAAGGTTAACATTTGTCTACTAGAAACCCTGGTGGCATAGTGGATAAGTGCCATGGCTGCGAGCAAAAAGGTCATCAGTTCAAATGCACCAGAGGCTCCTTGGAAACCCTATGGGAGAGTTCTATTCTGTCCTGTACGGTGACTATGAGTCGGAATTGACTTGAAGACAACAGGTTTTTTTCATTATTATCTAGTCATTGCCCCATCCCATCCCCCTCACAACAATCAAAGATTTCTATGTTCCTATGTATAAACTTTAATTGGGTTTTTATAATAGTGGTTTCATGTAATACTTGTTCCATTGTGATTGACTAATTTCACTCAACCTCAACATGATGCCTTTCAGATTCAACAATGTGAGAAATTTTGTAGATTCCTCATTGCTCTTCAGTGTTACACGTTCATCATTGCCTGCACTATTATATGTAGTATAATTTGTTTTTAAAATAAATTATGTTTACCTGTGTTTTATCGACAATGCAAAAGTGTTACACTGTGTGAATCACAAGAAAAATTATAGGCAACACTGAAAAGAACAGGAATTCCAGAACACTCAAATTGTGCTCATAAGGAATATGTACATAGACTAAAAAGCAGTTGTCCAAACAGAAAAAGGGGATACTGCGCAGTTTAAAGTCAGAAAAGGTGTGTGTCAAGGCTGTATCCTTTCACCATAGTTACCCAGTCTGTATGCTGAGCAAATAATCTGAGAAGCTGGACCACAGAAAGAAGAACAGGACTTCAAGATTGAAAGAAGACACATTAACAATCTGAATTATGAACTAACACAACCTTGGTTGCTGAAAGCGAGGAGGACTTGAAGCACTTACTGATAAACATCCAAAGACTATGGCCTTCAGAACTTCAACATCAACAAAACAGAAATCCTCACAACTGGACTGATAAACAGCATTATTAGACACAGAGAAAAGATTGAAGTTGTCAAGGATTTCATTTTCCTTGGATCTGCAATCTGTGCCCATGGAAACGGCAGTCAAAAAATCAAACACCTTATCTGTCGTGGATTGAATTGTGTCCCCCCAAAATGTGTGTAACAATTTGGCTAAGCCACAATTCTTCGTATTGTGAGTTGTTCCTATATGTTGTAAATCCCATCTCTAGGATGTTACTGAGGGAGGACGAGTGGTTGTGTTAGTGAGGCAGGACTCAATAAGCAACACTGTATTATGCCTTGAGGCAATCTCTTGGGATACAAAGCAAAGGGAAGCAACCAGAGTGTGGGGGACCTTATACCATCTACAAAGCAGTCCTAGGAGCAGAGCACATCCTTTGGAAAGGACTTAGGGTCCCTGCACATTGTAAGTTCCCAGTACAAGGGGAAGACTAGCGACGAAGACCTTCCTCCAGGGCCACCAGAGAAAGATGTCCCCTGTAGCTGATGCCCTGAATCTAGACTCTTAGCTTACTGGACTGCAACACAATAAAATTTCTTTTTGTTAAAGCCATCCACTTATGGTAGTTCTGTTATGGCAGCACTAGATGTCTAAGACAATATTGCACTGGGCAAGTCTGCTGCAAAAGACCTCTTTAAAGGATTACAAAGACCCAGGCCATGTTGATTTCAGTCACTTCACATGCATGCAACAGCAAGATGATAAATAAGGAAGACAAAAGCAACATCGACAATGTTAAATAGTGGTGCTAGTGAAGACTACTGAATATACCAAGAGCAGCCAAAAGAGTGAACAAGTCTGACTTGGAGGAAGTATAAACCAGAATGCTCTTTAGGAGCAAGGTTGGGGAAACTTTGTCTCACACACTTTGGACATGTTATCAGGAGGGAGCAGTCCCTGAAGAAGGACATGATTGTAAACTAGGGGTCAATGAAAAAGAGGAAGACTTTCAATGAGATGGACTGACACATAAGACGCAACAACAGGCTTAAGTATAACAACAATTATGAGGACGGTACAGAAATGGGCAGTGTTTTATTCTCTTATACATAGTGTTGCTATGAGTCAGAACTCACTTCATTTTGCCCAACAACCATAATTTGTTTATGCATTTATCTATACATGGGTGGACACTTCAATTGCTTCCAGCTTCTTGCTATTGTGAATAACACTGCAATGAAGATGGATGCACATACGTCTATTCCTGTGATAGCCCTTATTTCTCTAGGAAATATTCCTAGGATGGGATTACTAGATTTTATGGCATTATTATTTTTAGCTTTTTAAGGAGGCACCATGTCATTCTCCACAGTGGTTGCACCATTTAATTTCCTACTAGCAGTGAATACATGAGAGTGCCAATTTCCCTGAAACCTCTCCAACATATGTTATGTTCTGTTTTATTAGTGCCAGAAAAGTCAGTGACATGGTGTCTTACTGTAGTTTTGGTTTTCACATTTCTAACAGTTAGTGGTCACAAGCATGTCCTCTGTGCCTGTTAGCTACCTGAATGTCTTCTTTGCTAAAGTGTCTTTTCATACCCTTTATCCATTTTTAAACTGGATCATTTGCTCTATTGTTGTACAGATGTCAAATTTTCCTGTAGACTTTAGAGATTAGACTTTTGTTGGATATGTCACAGCTAAACGTTTCTTCCAGTCTATAGGTTCTCTTGTTACTATTTGGTGAAGTCTTCTGAGGAGTGTAAGTGTTTAATTTTTAGGAGCTCCCAGTAATCTATTTTTTCTTCTGGTGTTGGTGCACTGTTAGTTATGGTTTGTACTCTATTTATGCCATACATTAGGACCTTTATGATTGTTCCTATTTTTTCTTTCACAATACTTGTCATTTTAGGTATTATATTTAGGTCTTTGATCCATTTTGAGTCAGTGTTGGTATATGGTGTGAGGTATAGGTCTTGTTTTTATTTAACACATGGATATCCAGTTTTGTCAGCACTATTTATTTAAAAAGACTGTCTTTCACAGAATGATACAGGAGTGTTGTGTACTTCATAATTTAATACCTACATAAGCTATTGGTTTCTTTCTAGAAGGCTGACAAGACGGTGGAGAGGAGGGGACAACTGTTGGCTGATGGCTACTATAAGAGCGAAGAAGAAGATGCGCTGCCACAGGGTGAGGAGAGCACACAGAGCTGAAGAGAGGCAGGTACTTGGGGTTTTACATGGAAAACTGACTTGGACTATAAACTTTCACTTAATCACAATAATTTTTTCTTAAAAGGCTGTTTTTCCCCCCACTTGATGGACAATGAGCCACTGGATTGTTTATCAAAATAAGATCCGGTGCTCACATTAATTACAGTGGGTTTTAGAAGTATTCCATGCATATTTTGGTTCCAGCTAGTTTAGTAACACAGTACATGAACTGAAAAGGACAAAACTGAAAAGAAAATAAGATGAGATAAAAGGCAATGAAAGCCACACTCCAGAGAAACTCTCTTTACACTGTATCAGGAATACGACCTTAGTAAGGGTATTACAACATAAATTACAACTTCTGTCCAAAAGTGGGGGGCAGGGTTCTGGGGAGGTAGGGATGTATATGAAGGCAGAAAGAGAATATTTGGTTATAAATGAAGTCTTTAGGTCTATACAGATGACACCCCAGCATAGCTAACAATAACTTCTCCAAAAATGTACAGAATGGTGGAGATATATCTTAGTTATCTAGAGCTATTATAACAGAAATAGAACAAGTAAATGGCTTTACCAAAGAAAAATCTATTTTCTTCACACTACTCACCCTTAGAACCTATTACACTGCCACGGTAGTCAAAACAGCCTGGTATTAGTACAACAACAGATATGTAGACAAATGGAACAGAACAGAGAATCCAAAAATAATATCACCTACCTGTGAACACCTGATATTTGACAAAAGCCCAAAGGCCAGGATCTGGGGAAAAAAACAGTCTCTTTAATAAGTATTGGCAAAATTGGATATTTATCTGCAAAACAACGGAAACAAGACCCATATCTCACACCTTACACAGAAACTAATTCAAAATAGAATAAAGACCTTAATCTAAAATGATAAAGATTATGCAAAAAAAATAAGGATAACACTAGAAGCCTTAATACATGGCTTAAATAGCCTACAAAATACTACCAACAATGCACAAAAAGCATAAGAGAAAACAGATAAGTGGAAACTGCTAAAAATCAAACACTTATGCTTATCTAAAGAATTTTTCAAGAGAGTAAAGCAAATGTCTACAGATTTGGAAAAATATTTGACAACCATGTACCTGATCTATGTCTAATTTCCATCATCTACAAGGTACTGAAACATATCAACAACAAAAATATAAATAACTCAATTAAACAATGTGCAAAGAATATGCACAGATGCTTCCTCAAAGAAGACTTCCTGGCAGCCAAAAGTTATATGAGAAGATGATGATGATAATTAGCTACTAGAAAAGTCCAAATCAAAACTACAATGAGATACCATCTCACCCTAATAAGGTTGGGACTAATCCAAAAACACAAAACAACAAATATTAGAGAGCCTGTGGAGAGACTGGAACTCTTCGACAATGCTGGTAGGAATGTAAAATGTACAACTTCTTTGGAAAGTGATTTGGTGTCTTCTTAAAAAGCAAGAAATAGAAATACCATATGATCTTGCAATCCCACTGCTTGTAATATATCCTACAGAAATACGGACTGTAACATGAACAGATACATGCACACAAATGTTTACTGCAGCACTGTCTACAACAGCAAAAAGAATCAATCTAGGTGCCCATCAACAGTTGACTGGATAAACAAACTACAGTATATATAAACAATGGAACACTATGCAATGATAAAGAACACTGATAATTTCATGAAACACCTCATAACCTGGAGTCAACTGGACAACATTATGCTCAGTGAAAGAAGTCAGCTGCAAAAGGACAAATATTGTATGAGACCAATGTTATAGGACTTAAGAAAAGATTTACGCACAGAAGAAAATACTCTTTGATGGCGAGAAGGTGGGAAGGGAGGGAGAAGGTTATTCATAGATAAGATAGTCAATAGCAATTTGATTAGGTGAAGGAAGTGACTGCATGCAGTAGAAGGCAAGTCAACATAGCTGGACTATACCATAAGCTAAAGGCTTTCCAAATTCAACCCAAAATTTCAAAGGCTACAGTAGCAGGGACAGAGCACTGGAGATCATGTTTTCAGGGGACATCAAGGTCAACTGACATAACTAGTTTTTTTCTAAGAGAGTGTTCTGCACTCCATATTGATGATTGGTACCTGGGGTCTGAAAAGCCAGCAAGCTGCCATCTAAGGAACATCAATAGGTCCCAGCCCACCTGGAGAACATCAAAGAGACAAGGAGAAATGAGCCTAGGAGACAGAAGGACCCATATGATTGGGAGACTGCATCAACTGGAGAACAGAGGAATAGGATGGTGCCTGGCCACCATCAAAGATAGCCCTGACAGGGAACACTATGTACAGTCCCTGATTAAACATGAGAGAAGTGGATGTGCTGATCTAAAACTCTATTAAAAGACCAGAATTGATGGTCTGACACCTTCGAGGGTCCCCTGAACACATGGGCCTTAGTCTTGCTGCTAGCCCAGAGCTGAAACCAGTACTGAAGCCAACACTTCCGACAAAGAATGGACTGGACCGGGAGACACAGAGTGACGCAGGTAGTATGTGTACTTTATGGTTTGATACATACATACATATATATATATATATATATATAAGGCTGTGCTAATGGTTTCTTTTTAGAGCAGAGAGGAAAAGGTGGGAAGAGGACATGTGTTGGTTGAGTGGATATTAGAAGTAAAAAGTGAAAAGGAAGAGTGTGCTGTCACAGGATGAAGAGAGCAGACAGAGTTGCAGAGAGTCAGGTTTTCAGGGTTTTATATGGCAAATTGTCTTGGATTATAAACTTTCACTTAATCACAATTTAAAAAAAGATTTAAAACATATATTTTGTCACTGTCTAGTGGGCTTTGTTGTTAGGTGCCGTCGAGTCAGTTCTGACTCATAGTGACCCTACGAACAACAGAATAAAACATTGCCCAGTCTTGCATGGTGTCCACAGTTGTTTTTGTGCTTAAACTCACTGCTGTGGCCACTGTGTCAATCCATCTGGTTGAGGGTCTTTCTCTTTCTTGCCGACCATCCACTCTACCAAGCATGATATCCTTCTCCAGAGGCTGATCTTTGCTGGCAACATGTCCAAAGTATGTAAGACGCAATCTTGCCATCTTCGCTTCCAAGGAGCACTCTGGTTGTACTTCTTCCAGAACAGGTCTGTTTGTTCTTTTCTTCTCTGACACCACAATTAAAAGGCATTAATTCTTCTTCTGTCTTCTTTGTTCATGGTTCAGCTTTTGCATGTATATGATGTGATTAAAAATACCACAGCTTGGGTCAGGTGCATTTTAGTCTTCAAGGTAACTTGTGAATACTTTAAAGAAGGCCTTTGCAGCAGATTTTCCCAATGCAATGCATCTTTTGAAGTCTTGACTGCTGCTTCCAAGGGCACTGATTGTGGACACAAGTAAAATGAAATCCTTGACAACCTCAATCCTTTCTCCGTTTGTCTAGTAGGCTTGATGCCCAAATTCAGAGCATCAGCTCCAGAGGAAGTCTTTCTCTCTCTGTCAACTCTGGAGGAAGATCCTTCTCAGCAATGTTCCCCTGGACTAGGAGATTCTCCATGCAGTAACCCCAGGTTCCGAGGACATGTTCTAATCCCAGAACTGCTTTCTTGGTGGTATGAGGTCTCCACTCTATACTTGCTTTCCTTTCCATTTATTCCTTGTAAAATAAAAGGTAGTGCAGGCCACATTCCAGGGAAACTTTACCTTGGATCTCAGGTATTACAATTCTACCTCTTCAACATGAAAGTACAATCACAAAATGAAAGACAATCTCATGATACTGAGAATTATGACCTAATCAAGTTGACACATTTGGGGGGGGGAGTAGGAGCACAATTCAATTAATGACATTCCACACTTCAGCTCCTCAAAACTCATGTCCTTGTTACATGTAAGACACATTCACACCATCTTAAATGAACTCCAAGTTCAAAATCCACAAATTACTCTTCATTTGTGAAATCTAGAATACAAGTTACATGTTACCTGCTTTTAAAGTACAATGGCAGAATTGGCACATACTACACACTACACATTTCCCTTACAAATAGGGGAAATTGGAGGAAAAGAAGGCAAAACAGGTACCAAGGGAGTCCACAGAACACATTACATTAACTCTCAAGACTTTGAAAATAATCCTCTGTTCTCTGAGACTAATTACTCAACAGCCCTGTCCTCCAGGCTCTAGGTAACAGCCATACCCTCTGGATTCTGAATGGAGGTCCCTTGGCCCTGGGCTGACAACTCTGCTCCCTCAGCATCAGGAACACCACTCTCCTAGTCCAGCTGAGTGGCCATTTTCAACCCTTAGAAACACCAGAGGCCATGGCTCCACCCTGTGAAACTCCAGAGGTGATAGCCATATCTTTTGAGACCAAGGCAGCTCAGCTTCTTCGCTCCCTGATGTCTCAGGCCTCAAGCCTCACACCTGCATCTGCCTCAGCTGGGATAAGTGTTCCAAAACTCAGTAGTGGCATCATTAAATGTCTAGAGGTACTACACTCCACCAGGAAGCCTCCTGCACACAGGTGCTCAGCTCCCTCCTTTCATGGATTATGGGCTGGCTCCAGCAGTATCTGGTACTAGTCTCCTGGTTCTGCTGCTGCCAGTTCATAGCTGCTATTTCTCACCATCTGTCCCTTTCCTGGTGTTATAAATTCTCCTTACTTCCTTCTAAGTGTTCTATCCATTCACAGTTTCAAAACTGCTTCCACACTGTAGCTATCTGTTAGAGCAGTATCCCACTCTTGGTACCAATTTTTTTCCTAGTTATCTCATGCTGCTATAAAAGAAACATCACAAATAGATGGTTTTAACAAAGAAAAAATTATTTTCTCACAATCTAGTAGACTAGATATCTAAATTGAGGGCATCAGCTCTAGGGTGAGGCTTTCTCTGTCACATCTGGAGGAAGATCCTTCTCATGAATCTTCCCATAGACTAGCAGATTCTCCATGTTGGAATCTGAGTCCAAAGGCACTGGTTTCTTAGTAGCTGGAGATCCCCACTTTCTATTCACTTGCCTTTCCTTTTATCTCTTGTAAGATAAAAGTCAGTGCAGACCATACTCTAGGGAAACTCCTTTTACAATGGATCAGAGATGTAACCTTACTAAGAGTGTTACAATTCCAGCCTACTCCTCTTTAACACAAATTCACAATTACGTAATGGAGAATAACTACACAATACTTGGAATCATGGCCCTAACAAAGTTGACATATATTTTGAGGGGATACAGTTCAATCCATGACATGCGGTAAGAAGCAGAGTTGGGTAAACATTCTTCACTTATGATAGCAGACAAAATGATGATTTCACTCAATGTCCATCCTTTCATTTAGCAAAACTGTATTGAGAACTTATGCTCATGATTTAGTATTAAGATCACAGGAGTCTGAGATGGAATCCCTGCCCTCAAACACTGAGAAAAATAAGCAAGTAAACAAACAAACAACAATGAATGGCAATAATAAGAGCAAGTGACACAGAGGGTGGAAGAAACGACACCCAGCATACAAGTGGCGAAAACACTTGTAATTTGGCTTCCTCTTGTGAGCCAGGAACTGCCCATAGAAAACCGAGTATGAATCCAAAAGTGGTGGGCATCTCTTCCTGGGAAACAACAGAAAATTGAGTAGGAAGTCTGAGTTCTAGACACTGAAGTTTACCAGTTGACGTTCAGAGTCTGAGCAATGAGAAGAGGAGGAAATTGAAATAATGAGACAACTTGTAACCAACAGTGTCTCTTTGAGTTACCACTTCGGAGGCAAGGCCATCTTCTGACAATAAGGAAGACCAAGAGAATGCTAGAGGAGAGAAGAGTAAAGGACGCAAGTGTGCAAAGGAGTTGAGCAACAGTGAGTACAAAGATTATGACAAAGAACTGAGGCCTCCGATGACAAAGGACATAATACATTGCAGAGGCAGGAACCCCAGGCCTTTGCGAACCCAGCCTTCACCATGGGCCAGAATCACACCTCATGCATCTTGCTATGACTGGTATAACAAGAATGAAGAATTTAAATGTAAGAAATGAAAATGAGAAGAAAAAAAATTATAAAGAAACAGAAGGTTCTCAGAAGAGCCAGACCAAAAGACAAACAGGTAAAGCAGTAGCAGAAAGAGGAGAAGAGCCCACATCATGAAGGGACAAATGGACATGAGCAAAGGAACCTGAAGAGGTCAAAAAAGAATGGTAGTATGGAATGTATAAGTGAGATAATGAGTTAAAAGAAGAATATGACATGACAATTAGAAAAAAAAATAACTTTTCAAGACAGAACAGTGGAAAAATGTGAAACAAAGGACATGGGATACTAAAATGAAAATGAAAGTTCACAACCCAGAGGAATAAGAAGAAAAAATATGTGTAGAAAAGCAGACATGAGGAGGAAAAATTTTAAAAGAAGAGAAACAAAGGCAAAATTATAGTTATAGTTCATGACATTATACTTTATTCATAGTTTTATTTATCGCTACATTTTTGTTAGTCATGCAATGTCTAAAGACAAAAGAGAAAAATATAGTTTATTGGGAGAGTTTACAATATATCATACAGCTTTAAACTATGCAATATGTATATAATTTTTTAAGTTTCTGCTACAGTGGCAGGTAATTTTCTTAGAATCTGCAACTGATTTGGGACACAGTAGGTTTAGAACAATGACAACAAAAATAAACAAAGGAGGGAGAGAAACAAGGAAACAGGATAAGCAGTGATTGGAGCTGGCTGTCAGCATTTTGACACAAGGGAAACAGATGAACAGTCACCAAGAATGCTAAACACTAAGATGCACTGACAGAGGAAAAGTAGAGATTTTTTTATTTCTCTCTTTCAATTTTGTTGATGGATCACGATCTGCTATATGTCCAAAAGCAATTCAACCGCCAGTACCCTGAAAAACACTTCTATTCTATTTGGCTCTTGTAGTCACCACACTTCTGTGTATTATCAGCTGTTATTGGATCATTTGACTTTCTTCGTAATATAGAATTTTCTCTGTATTATTTAGAAAGATGATTCATGGAGAACTGCTTTGTTTTCGCATGAGACACCTGGTTACGCATTCCCCACCATAAGTATCATCTCCATTTATGAAGATCAATGGTTCTCAAACTTGAGTGCCAGCAAGAGTTGCCTGGGGGCACACACGTCAGAAGAAAACTGCTGGGTCCTACCTGCTGCTTCTGATTTACTAGCTCTAAGGAACACCAGCAAATCAGCCTTTCTAAGAAGTTTCAAGATGATGTCTCAGTCCCTCTATGGAAACCACACTTTGGGAAACTTTCTTTTCCCCCTCTTTTTTTTTTTTTTATTTGATATGACTGAGTGAACTTTGACATAGATTTTTCCTACTAGGTACATTTTGTCAAGCACTTGGTCATGTCATGTATTAAGAATGGCAGTAAGTTCACTTAGCAATCTTCGATTAGCAAAAATGGCCTCTGCTCCTACCAATGGAAAAGAATGCTTAAAATACTCCTTATCATTATCGATAGCAAAACAGTTGCTTATTACACATCTGTTTGTATCTGACTGCTAACTGAAAGACTGAAGGTTCAAGACTACACATGGAAGCCTTGGAAGAAAGAACCGGCAATCTACTTACAGAAACAGCCTATGATAAGTTTTTGGATCACGACAGAATACTGTCTGACTCACTTGCTTAGGACACATTATCAAGAGGGATCAACTGCTGGAGAAGAACAACACAGTGAAGCAGAAGGCCAGTGATGGCAGGGAGAAGTCGAGGGAGATGGACTGGCAGGAGAGTCAGAACAGTGGACTCAGAGTTGCCAGTCATGAGAAGGATGATGCAGCATCAAACAGTGCTTTCTTCTGCAGTGTATAAGGTTAACAACCAAGTTAGAGTCAGCTCAAAAGCAATAATCTAACTATTCATCCACCTGCCTACCTATCATGGTTTAATAAATATAAAGCTTGAAAGTTTAAATCGAGTCTTTTGTAAAACATTCATTATTACTAAAAAGAAGTTCACAGATTTGCTGTAAAGAAAATGGGTCAATTTTCTTAGTTTTGTTCATAATTAGAAAAGTTTAATGAAAAATACATACTTTTATATTACTGTCTCTAACAGCAGCAGCAACAAAAAATTCACCAAGTAGAATTTTTTTTTTTACCATCATGACCTATAAACATTAAGTCCCAAAGTTCAACACCAGTCATGGAAATCATCCAAAATTCTTTCTCTCTCAATTTTTCTCTGATTGTACTTGTTCCTCACCAGGAGTGGCTTCAGGCTTTTGTATTTATAGGCATGACATTCTTTATGGAAATCCTGGTGGTGTACAGGTCAAGGGCTATGGTTGTTCACCAAAAGGTCAGCAGTTTGAAACTGCCAGGTGCTCCTTGGAAAATCTATGGTAGCAGCTCTGAACTATACAGTCTCTATCAGTTGAAATAGACTCGGTGGCAATTTTTTTTTTTTTTTTTGGCTCATGAAGTGAAGAGCTACAACTGCTAACCAAAACAGTGACAGTTCAAACCTACCAGGTACTCCTTGAAAACACTATGGGATAGTTCTACCCTGTCCTACATGGTTGCTATGAGTTGGAACTGGCTCAACAGCAACAGGTTTGTTTTTTTTTTTTTTTTTTTTGGTTTTATAGTGATCAACTCAGACTTTGTCTCTGGCCATCTTTGCTTTGTACCCAGCATTCACTAACTTGAGTAAGCTATCTACAGATTTTGCCCCATCCTTCACAAAAAGAAGCAGGTGGCAATTTTGATATCTTTTCAGAGTAGGCGTTCCTTTAAGTAGGTATGTAAACTTTACATTCTACGTAAAAATACCTAGTTTTTGATGATTAAAAAAATAAAAAAGTTTATCATTCATTCATAATGCCCTTAGTTTGATACCCAATAATTTCAGTAAATGTTAAAATGAATGACTGTTGGATTCAAATTAGTTTATAGTTTTACCTATTGTTTATATTGCAGTTTAAAAAGATGAATGCACAATGTTTCATTAAAAAGCTATGAACTGTGTCCAAACAAATAAAAAGGAATGTTGAAATAGGTTTCATGTAGGAGAATGTATGACTTTTATTTCGTATAGCAACTCCGATAAATTAAAGTGTTCAATATTGTACCAGCCAGGTGTCAGGAATGAATAGTGAACGTGTCAGCAAAAATGTTTTCAATTTCTTAAGCACCATACTGGTCCCTGACAGGATTGATTGGCTTTTTGACATGAAGTTATGGTGGCAGAGATTTTAAGAAAAGAAGAAAATTCCTCTTTAACAAACTACATCAGTGATAAACTATCCAAATGTAACTGAATACATCATTCTATTTTACAGTGAAACTAAAACAAATAACAGCTTTATTATTTTGGAAATTTTATTATGTAATGATAACAATGGTAAACATTGAAGCAAATTTTTAAAATAAATATTTTTAAAGTTAAATGTAACAACCATCCTGGAGGTGCCATTTAAATTAAGTAAACATTTTTCATCTATTGCACTTCAAAATTTTTATTATATATCATATGTAACAGAAAAAAATTCAGAAAACACAAAAATCTCAAAATTAACATCATACCCTATTTTCTTCCAATTTCTATATATTTTTGCTAAACAAAGTTTTAATGTATTTACTACATTTTAAAAACATATGTATATATATTTTTTACTGGGCATCTTGTGCCACTGAATACAAATGCATTTGCATTTATTATACATTTTTATACACCTTATCTACAATGCAAAGTTACAGAAGGCACTAGAAAATAATTCTTTATATATGTATATTCAGGGAAACCCTGGCGGCGTAGTGGGTTACGTGCTAACCAAAAGGTCAGCAGTTCATATCTACCAGGCACTCCTTGGAAACTCTATGGGGGCAGTTCTACTCTGACCTCTAGGTTTGCTATGAGTCAGATCTGGCTCAACAGCACTGGGTTTTGGGGTTACACGTATATTTATGCGTGCATGTGTATATTCAGATACACACAATTTAAAATATATCTGTAACCACACCAAGCCAAACCTGTTGCCACTGAGTCTATTCTGACTCACTGTAACTGTATAGGACAGAGCAGAACTGCCCCACAGAGTTTCCAAGGAGTGCCTGGTGGATCTGAAGTGCTAATGTTTTGGTTAGCAGCCATAGCACTTAGCTAGTTAGCAATCAGGTTTCCATATTTGCAACAGTCATATAAAATACACAGAAAACAGCTGGACTAACTCATAGAGAATGTACAACAGAAAGAAACACCGCCCAGTCCTACACTGTCCTCACCATTGTTGCTGTGTTTCAGCCCATTGTTACAGTCACTTTGTCCATCCACCACATTGAAAGTCTTCCTCTTCTTTGATGACATCTATTCTACTAAGTATGTTCCAAAGTGCCTAAGGCAAACTTTGGCCCCTCTCACTTCTAAAGAACATTCTGGCTGTACGTTTTCGGAAACAGATTTGTTGTTTATTCTAGCAGCCCATGGTATATTCAGTATCCTTTGCCAACACCACAATTCAAAGGTATCATTTTTGGTTGGTCTTCCTTATCCATTGCCCACTATCAGACAGTGGTCCACTATTATTTATAAAGTTTTCAACGGCCAATTTTTTCAGAAGTAGATTGCCAAGTCCTTCTTCCTAGTCTGTCAGATTCACTGAAATATGTCTACTCTTGTTGCCTTTAACTTTAAAAATATTTATTTTAAAAATTTGCTTCAATGTTTATCATTATTATCATTACATAATAAAATTTCTAAAATAATAAATCTGACTCTGTTGATATCTGAGATATCACAGTATAACAAGTGATTATATATGTGGCCAAATAAATAAATGGTTATTTGTGTTTTATGGGAGCCCTGGTGGTTCAATGGTTAGGAGTCAGGATGTTAACCAAAAAGTCCATGGTTTGAATCTACCAGTCACTCCCTGAAAACCCTATGGGGCAGTCCTACCACATCCTATAGGGTAGCTATGAGTCAGAATCTACTTGTCAGCAACAAGTTTGGTTTGGTTTGGGTTTTATATTTTACTGAAACTAACCTTAAAAAATTAGCTTAATGCCAGAGTTTAAGCAAGGTTTAAGCAAAGTCTGAATTTCTAAAGCACATTAAATGAGAGGAAATTTGATGTAATTCATTGTTAAAAACTTCATCTTGAAAAAACAGTCACAACTGGAAAAAAAAAACCAAACCTGCTGTTGTCAATTCTGACTCATAGTGACCCTCCAGGACAGATACATTTGTATGAAAATTCTTACGAAAAGTGGTGTACTTATGCTACAGTTAAAAGACAGCGGTGCTTTGAAAAATAAAATGCACTGCTGTAACCTGCATCATCCTCCATCATTCACTCTCGAAGTTCTGGCCAAGGACATGTGTGCATATTGAGAGTCTATTTCACTTTCATTAGTTGGTTTAGGCACTATAAAAAAAAAGTAACAATATGTGTTGAGATACATCCAAAATACCTCCATTTCAAACACTACTGTCTATGATGTATTATAAATGAGATATCGATCTTACCGCCAGACTGAGAGCAATCCCTGCAGAGAACACAGGAGAGTTAGGGTACTAACTCTTTTGCCAAGGATATTTAACCAATCTTGGACTTCACACTCCACCAGTTGTGCTTAGTGTCTCGTTTTCCATAAAGAACTTGATATACTCAGTTGCTATAAACAGTTTGAATCCAACAGGGGAGCGTTTGGAAACAGTGCACTGTATGAGTCATCCTTAGTAGCAGATTTGATTGCTTTCCCTCACACTGGAAACAAAAACTCACTCCCTACCTCTGTCCGCTTCACCTGTACATCTCACTATTAACTATACTTTTGGGAAAAAAAAAAAACTGTAAATGTTCATTATTCTACATTTTGTCTTACCAAAAATATCATCATTGGTATCAGAGATTCATTGTAAATGTTTAAATTAATTGTATACATTTTACAGTTAGTGCTTGAGGAAGCCAGTCATCTTATCGAAAAATATGATGGGCAAAGTAAAGCTCATCATAAAGAAAAAGTATTCTGAAATAAACATTGATTCACCATTTTCTCTCCTTCCCATCCAGCCCTAGTAATCACTAATAGACTATGGTTTTCTATGCATCTGCCTATTACAGCTATCTCAAACAAGTGAAATCACACAACATTTTTACAAGTGACTTATTTCATTTGGCATAACGTTTCCAAGGTTCATTGATGTTGTACCACACACCAAGACTTTCTCTGTAGGGTAGAGTAATGCTGAGTTTCATATACGTACCACGTCTTGTCTATCCGTTAATCTGCTGAAGGAAATTTAGGTTGCTTCCATGTAAACAGTGCTGCAATGAATATCGGTGTACATGTCTTTGTTTCTGTTTTCTGCTTTCAAGTTCTTGGGGTATATGTCTAAGAATGGAATTGCTGGATTCTATGCTGCAGGGTAGCTGCTAATGAAAAGGTTAGCAGTTTGAATTCCCCAGCTGCTCCCTGGAAGCCCTATGGTGCAGTTCTACTCTGTCCTACAGTGCCATTATGAATTGGAATCAACTCAGTGGCAATGAGTTAAAGTAATTCTATGTTTAATTATTTTAAATTAAAAATCACAAAATTGTTTTCTCCAGTAGCTATACCACTTCATACTCCTATCAGCAATGAATGAGAGTTCCAATTTTTCTAGATACTCACCAACATCTTTTTTCCATTTTGTTTGATTATAGTCATTTTAGTCAGCATGAAGTGCTATCTCACTGGTTTTGATATATATTTCCCTACTGGGTTAACCCTTTTTGACCCACTGAATAACTGAAATTAACTAGAAGGAGATAATACCCTACTTGAGAATATCTTTGCATTGGTTCTGTGGGGATCTTCCATGAATTTGATAAGTTTCAAGTGTTTCCAGTTACTTGTAAGACAGGTATGACCAGAATGATTATCAGAGTACTTATATTTGGTCAATATTTTCTAATGTTATAATTGGTGTTAACCACACTGAGACTTAAATGATTGCATTCAGTGATTAACAGTATAGCTTAAAGAGCCATCTCTAAAAGGAATCTCTCCTGTCAATATAACACAAAACTCTAAAATCACTTAGTAACACTTACAGATGAAAAGTTAAGGAGAGTTGATATTTAAACAATTTATTTGAACATGATAAATCTTGTTAGAATCTTGTTTCATTAGCAATAATGCTAAAATTATGCTGGGTTATCACAAATTTGATTTATTATCTGTAGGATCTATTTGTTTTGACCATATGGAAATATGATCACATGCAAAATATCAACTTTGATGCTACTAATTCTTGAGCTTTTTTTTTTCTTCTTTTAGTGAGAGCCAACTTTGGACTCGTCTCTGACCAAAAACATTTTTATATGCAGCACAAATTCACAATCAGTCATTTATCAAGTGTTACAACTAAAGCCCTCATCTACTTTTCATTATGTTAGCCAACTAATTATATATGCCCAAAATAAATGTGGTTATTATTTGTTCCTAAGACTACAAAATCTACTGTGTTTTGATGTTACGGACTTTTAATCTCTGACATGGATAAGAAACTAGGGAGAAAACTTGAGCCTGAGGGTAGGTACAGCTACTGTCTTTCAGCAATGCTCAAAGTATCTGTATCAAACTCAGAAATCAGATATATCAGTCTCTTTTTATCTAACTACCTGTGTTAGCACTCTCTGCTCTTCCTCTCAGCCTTAAGTCATGCTTAAGTCTTTCACACACACAAAAACATCCAGTTTCCTGAAACTGATTCTAAGAAAGCCAACAGTGGCCTAATAGTAGCAAAATCTAGTGAGGACTGTTCTTTTTTTTTTTTATCTTCCCAGATCTTTACTTGTAATCAAAATGCTCATCATTCTCATCTTTTACAAATGCTCTCTCTCTGCCACCATAATATGGCAATGGTCTTATTTCTGTAACTGTTTCTTCTCAGCTTTCTTAATTGATATGTTTTATCTAGTCATTCCTTAAAAGCTGGGGCTGCCAAGTGTTCAGCCCCTTCTCATAGTGTACAACTCCCTCGAATCATTCCATTTGCTCTCATGGTTTAATTATCTTATGTTGCTGATTCCTACTTTGATATTCTCATCACTGACCTTCCACAGGACGCCAAATAAGTACATGTAGCAGCCTGCCAGAAAGCTTACTGGATATGCCAAAAGGAATTCATAACTTTCCTGCCCTCAAATGAGCTCATTCCACCTCCCAGTTGTATGTATTCTTTTGTTTCTATTTATCTTAATTTTGGGCATCAAAATTGTGTTAGCAAGCCTTGTATCTATTGCGTTTACATTGAAATCTGGCACATAGTAGGTGCTTGCAAAATGTACAGATGCTTATGAATAAGCAGTCTAATTATCAATTTGTACAGTTTCATGATAAGCTTTTGCTGAACAGAGAACAGACACTGGTGGAGGATGTGGATAGTCATTTGTGAAAGAGATGCATGCAACATTTCTTTGCTAGGAAACTCTAATTACCATACTTAGAAGCTTTGCAAATTTTTCATGTGGGTCACACCACCTTCGAGAATGGCTACATTATTTGAACTACAACCAGAGGACCCCAAACAACTGTGAATTAACCACTTATTTCTGGCTGTGAATTAAATGTTGAGACACCCACAACCAATGTTCTTAATGTAAAAAATCACATAATCAAAAACATTTTTGTCAATAATACATTTACTTACAACACAAGATGGTGAATGAGAACTTAATGTAATTTAGAGTGTTTATTTTAAACAGTCTCACTTTTTCTTTCTAAGCCTTCTGGATTAAATGCTACGGCATGATTGGAATGCTTTTGTAATTATGTTCCATTACTACTTTCTTATTAAAGTGAACAAGTTTTCTTATCAAATTTGTTGTAAATGTTTCACTGAAGTTAGATTTCAAATCATACTTTATCTTCCCAGTTTCCTCCAAGTAAAATATTAAGATAAGTATTTTTTTCCAACATATTCATTACTCTGAGATAATTACTGAGGCAATTCTCTAAAGTCCAATAGTAAATCTTAAGTTTACTATGTCCTCTTTTTCATTTCATTTAGATATTTCTAGGTGCACCAGAAATTTTACCATATAACTTACAGTTTCATCTAAAGAGATTTGTTTTTGCACACATTAGATACAATAATTCCTGCTAGTACAGAAAAAGAGTAAAACACAAATCCTTTTTCAGTTAGTATCAGAGCCTATCTTTTAAAGATTATCATGTGCAAAAGGGTTGCATTTTCTTCCCTACTTACCATGGTGTTATGCACCAAATAGATTATCATCCCTAAGGAAAGTTTGTCAGCTGTCATTGCATTCACCTTCCCAAAGCTCCAAGTTTAATTTAATTTCAGTGTTTGATTAGCATAAGGAGAGAGAAAAAAGATGTTGATTATGAGCACATGATTAAAATAAAATATAGCACAATAAGATGCTAAATGAATTTAAATGATACAAAATGCTTCCTCAACTATACTGTTTTCCTTATTCCCTCTTTTCACTTTTGGAAGCAAAGGTCAGTTTATTTTGAGAATGCCCAGACATAGTACTTTTTACAATTCAGGAATAAACTGTGACTTGACAGCTCATCTTATTTTTATGGGTTAAATACTTCTTATTTTATTTCAATTATAGAGTCACAGATCACACTCTCTACCTGTTACATTGTTATTTCATTTATTGATCAAACTCTCCAAATACAATTTTACGTGAGTTATGTTTTTCTTATGATTTTAAAAAGTTAACAGAAAAAACAGGAATAACTGAGACACAGGGAAGAAAAAAAAGGAAACCCAGTGCTGCTGAGTCAATTTCAAATCTCAGAGACCCTATAGACAGAGTAGAACTGCACCGTTGAGTTTCCAGAGAGGGCCTGCCAGATTTAAACTGCCAATCTTTTGGTTAGCAGTCGTAGTACTTAACAAGTACTCCACCAGACTTTCCACTGAGACAGCCACTGTAAACTAGTCTTCCAACAACAATCCTTTACTCCTTTCTTCCTTTTATTCTTCTAACTTAAAGGCCAGATTTGGAACTATTAGCCAGCTTCAGCCAATGATATAGAATCATGGGCTGTGGAGGAGTGGGACTCTTACCACACTTTTTCAATCTGTATGTTGAGCATATTATCAGAGAAGCTGGACTAAGTGAAGAACATGGTATCATGACTGGAGGAAGGTTAACCAAAAACCTGGATATGCAAATGATACAATCTTGCTTGCTGAAAGTGAGCCAAGCCAAGTGCCATCGAGTCGGATCCGCTGAAAGTGAAGATGACTTAAAATACTTATTGATGAAGATCAAAGACTACAGTCTTCAGTATTCATTATATCTCAACATAAAAAAAATAAAAATCCTCACAACTGGACCAATAAGCAACATCATGATAAACAGAAAAAATATTAAAGTTGTCAAGAGTTTCATTTTCCTTGTTCAACCATTGATGCAGCAGTCGAGAAATCAAACAACATATGACATTGAGAAAATCTGCTCAAGAGACCTCTTTAAAATTGTACAAAGCAAAGATTTCATTGCGATGACTGTTTAGGTTGGGTTCTCCAGAACAGCAAGTATATAAATATATAAAGAGACTTATATCAAGGAAGTGGCTCACATAGTTGTAGAGGCTAGAATGTCACAAGTCTCTGGGCCAAGATACAGGCTTCTCCTCCTTCAGGAAGCTGCAGGGGCTGGCAAACCTAAGATCATCAGATCAGAGAGCAAGGCCCTTGCTCACAGGCTGCAAAGATCTATGAATTCCATGATTATCAGGCAAGACCATAAGTAAGCTGTTAGCTCAAGCACCAAGAACAAAGGCCAGATGAACAGGCATCAGATGAAGGAGGTAGAGCAAGCAAAAATCCACCAGCCTTGCCAGAATGTCCACTTATATTCAATGCAGGCCACACACCCAGGGAAACTTCCTTTCCAGTTGACTGGCTACTCATAGCAGATACCACCATGGAGGTGATCACATTATATTAAATCTCACCATGGAAATGATCCCAACATTTTATGACTGTTAAACCACTGAGAATCTTGGCCCAGCCAAGCCGACACATAAAGTTAACCATTACAATGCCTACAGTGCACCTGACCCAAGCTTTGGTTTCTTCCATACGCATATGGAAACCCTGGTGACCTAGTGGTTAAGTGCTGTGGAGGTTAACCAAAAGGTCAGTGGTTCAAACCCACCATGCACTCCTCTGAAACTCCATAGGGTAGTTTTACTCCATCCTATAGGGTCACTATGAGTCAGAATAGACTCAACAGCAGTGGATTTTGTTTTTTTGTTTTCATATGCAAGTGAAAGCTGGACAATGAGAATGTAAGATTAAAGTAGAACTCACTTATTTGAATTACGGTGCTGGTAAAGAACATTGAATATACCATGGACTACTGTAAGAACAAACAAATCTGTCTTGGAGGTAGTACAGTCAGAATCTTCTTAAAAGCAGGACTGGAAAGATGCTGTTTGGCTTACTTTGGACACATTATTGGGGGGTACAAATCCTTAGAGAGAGACATCATGCTTGGCAAAGTGGAAGGTCAGTGAAGAAGACAAGATCCTCAAGGAGGCAAACTGACATAGTGGCTGCAACAGTAGACTCAAACATACCTATTGAAAGGATGGCACATGTCTTGGGTGACATGTCATTCTATTATATGTGAAGACACTGTGAGTTGTAGCAGATGCAGTGGCTCCTAACAACCACCACAACTTTTTGTCCTTTATGTTTTAGTTTCTTCCATCCACCCCTTTCTAATCTAGCCTGGAAAATAGACCTGAAATCTGAAGATACAGAAGTCATCTTGCAATCATAATGACAACCACATGCTCATAATCTGTATCTTTTGTTCCTCTCTCCTCGTCTAGTGAAACACACTAAAATTAAATTTGAAAGTATGGATCATAACAGGTTATGGATAAAATTGCAAATAATAGGAATTCCAGAGCACTTAACTGTGCTCATGAGGAACCTACACATAGACCAAGAGACAGTTGTTTAAGCAGAACAAGTAGACAGATACTGCATCATTTAAACAGAGGAAAAGTGCGTCACAGAGTTTTATCCTTTCACTACATTTATTCAATCTGTATGCTGACCAGTTAATCTGAGAAACTGGAGTATATGACGAAGAAAGGGGCATGACGATTGGAGACAGATTCCTTATAACCTACTAGGCAGACGATACCACCTTGCTTCCTGAAAAAGAAGAGGACTTGAAGCACATACTGATGAAGATTACAGATTGCAGCTTTTCATATGGATTACATCTCACATAAGGAAACCACAAACCTTCACAACTGGACCGATAAGTATCATCATGATAATTGGAGAAAACATTGAAGTTCTCAAGAATTTCATTTTACTTGGACACACAATTCATACCCATGGAAGCAGCAGTCAAAAAATCAAAAGATGCATAATATTGGGCAGAAGACCTCTTTAAGGTCTTAAAAACCAAAGATGTCACTTGATCCTAGTCATGGTGATTTCAATCTTCAAATGCATGTGAAAACTTAACACTGAATGAATAAGGAAAACCAAAGAAGAACAGACACCTCTGAATTATGGTGTTGGCGAAGAATATTGAACATACGATGAACTGCCAAAAGGATGAACAAATCTGTCTTGGAAGAAGTACATCCAGAATGCTCCTTAAAAGTAAGGATATGAGACTACATCTCACATACTTTGGACTTCTTATTAGGAGGGATTAGTTCCTGGAAATGGACGTCATGCTTGGTAAAGTAGAAGGTTAGTGAAAAAAAAGAAGACCCTTCATGAGATGGATTGACACAGCAACAACAAGCATACCAGAGAATGGTGCAGGACTAGGCAGTGTTTTGTTCTGTTACACACAGGATCACTATGAGTAGGAACTAACTCAATGGCACCTAGCCACAACAACAAAATTAAATTGCAATTGAGATTATGTGGTAATGAATATGATGACAATTGGCAAATTTTCTTGGGGATAATAAGCAACACAGGTGAAGAACAAAGGAGCATGCTAATGCGGGAAAAAAGTGTTTTGCTTTTCTATAATCAAAAGAAGACGATAAAGACAAAAATGGCAGAGTAGGAGACAGAAGAAAGCTGGTTCTTTCATGACACTTTTGAGCCATCATGCCAATTCTGGATTAATCAGAGTAAATCCCTGTTTGTTTTGTTCACTTTAAAGGTTTTCTGATATTTGTAACTGAAGACATTCCCTAATAATTTAAGATCGCCAAACTTACAGAAACACATTCAAACTGATTATCTTCATTTGACACTGATAGTGTCACCTTTTGTTTTAGATTAAAATTCCTCTGAAAACTTGAGCTTCAACAAAAGAAATAACTCCTAGCATGCTTGCAAAAAGCAGGGATATTAGACTCAAACCTGTCTGTATGTCACAAATCAAATTTGCTCTTTTGCTCCTTCCCTGAATATTGATCCCATTTTTAACTTAGCCGGCTTCACATTTAAAGTGCTATGATTCAAATATAACCAGAAAAAAAGGTGAACTCAAAAATATAAAGCTACTTCTTACCATACAAGTTTTTCAAATTTTAAAAATATTCACAGGCAATCAACCCCAGTGGGCAGAACAAGGAACATCTTTCAAGTAAGAAGAATGAATAAGTCCTAACAACCCCCTGGACGTGACATTTATTTGAACCATCTTAAAAGTCATTTGCTTTTATTATTCTTTCTCCTTTGACTAAATTCTTAAAAACCGACACAGCATAATTTTTGAGACAACGAAAAAGGAAGTAGTAAAAGCAGATGTTAAACAATGGCCCCAACAAAAATGTCCCCAAGACCAGTCAAGTCCTTTATGTTCAGAACACATACCGAGCTATGTAAGCTGAAACTGGAACTGCATTTAAGGGATAGAAAACCCAAAAATGGACCACAAGGAGGAAAAAAAACACAATGAACTAAATGGTAAGAAACGTCACAAAGACTTACTTCTAAAAGCATTTACAAGTTTTGTTTGTTTTTTTCCTGTTGATAAACCTCATCTTGTATTAGCAAGCACTGATTCCATGACCTTTCATTTTTGCTTAGAGTTTTTCCAGATACGTACATTTTTATGTTCACTGCTTATTTCATGTTGTTTATTTTATTTTCCCTTAAACAAACCAAAAAAGAAACCCACTGCCATAGAGTCAATTCTGACTCATAGCAACGCCATAAGATAGAGTGAAACTGCTCCATAGAATTTCCAAAGTGCACCTGGCTGACCCGAATTGCCAACCTATTAGTTTTCAGATGTTGCATCTAACCACCATGCCACCAGTATTTCCCTTTGAGGCCTTAGAATTCTAAACCTTACAGTTCTTTATTCAAAGCAACATCTTTCAGATGTTTTCAAAGACTTCCTGATTTAGATAATACTACTTATTTCTCCTGTGGTACAATATACTTTTTATATGGCTTGCTTATTTATCACTGAAACTGAAATAAACAATGAAAGTTCAGCCACGGAGGCAAAGATCATCAGTATATAAGAACTTCCAAATATACTACAGATCCCTGGTGGCACAATGGTTAAGCTCCAGGCTGCTAACCAAAAGGTTGGCTGTTGGAACTCAGCAGTCATTCTGTGGGAGAGAAGACCTGGTGATCTGCTCCTATCAAGATTACATCCTATGAAACCCTATGGGGCAATTCTACTCTGTCATATAGGGTTGCTGTAAGTCAAAATCAACTTGATGGCACATAATACCAATAAGGTAAATATACTGAAATATAGTAAAATGTTGAAAACTCTATTCTACCACAACTTTCCCCTAAAATAATGCTCCATACAATTGAAATAAATATTTTGATAAACTCACTGAATAAGTGGTGAGCTTCACAAAAGGCATATTCAAGCAAAAACAGGGTCTGCTGAAGATCTAAGGGAACTGTGTCTCATTTAGGAGTTCTGTAACAAAGAGTCAAGAATTCATATTTCACGTCAGAGTTGAAATGTTTGGTGTGACAGTAAAGACTGAACAGTGATCCTCATTTTTGCCATTTTCTGATGCTTCTGTCAGTCTCTCTTCTAAGTAAGTGATGAACAAATACCCGAGGAGCATCAAGTTCCTAATTATTAGTCCGATCTGCTGATTGAGACATCTCAATGAAGTCATGTAGTTTTTGCTCCATTTGAATCTATTTTGCAATGGTTTGTTTGTCTCTATGTTTCAAATTATCTTTCCTGTTCCAATGTTATTTTAGCTGTGCTGCAATTTGGATATTTTATACTGTCCTGTCCCAAGTTCTATGATTCTGTACTGCAGTATGAGAAATTTGTTTTTAAATCTAGAGCTCTTTATGTAAATTTTTCAGTTTTAGAGTTTGCATTTAATTTTATCTAATAGATTCCCTTTTTTTGATGCATCTATTCATCTTTTCACTTGCCTACATATTTTCCTCTATTATTCTGAATATATTAATCATACTTATCTTCCAATGAATGCCTGCTAATGCCAATGTTTGCCTCATCCATTGTTTCTTTCCATTATCAATTTCCTGGCTTTATCTGTTCCCATGTCCAGTAATTTTTATTTGAATTATAGACTTTGTGAATTGAAAAAAACTAAAGACAACAACAATGCAGAGACTCCAGATGATGCTATCTTGAACGATGGAAGATTTACTATTTCTTCTCTTAGAATGAGGGAGAGGAAATGCTATCACCTTAATGAGTTCATGAAGTGAGCTATTTTATAAAAGGCAAAGTTGCCACTGTGTAAGACTCAGTCTACTTTTGGTTTGCCTTTGCTACTGGAGGGTAGACACTCATAGTTTCTCTTAGAAATACTTTGTCTCTTCAACACTGAAAGACTCAAAGTATTTCTTTTAATTTTTTGGGGGGGGAATATTTATGGTTGCACACTTTGCTCTTGCCTTATGTAGCTTCCTATTTTAGCAAATGTTTGAAGGGGGAGACTCCATGTTATTTTGAGGTCTGTCAAGTCTCTGATTATATCCCTCCAATCCTGTTCCACCACCAACAGCTCTGCTGTGTTTTCTATCTAAACCATAGTAGGGTTGTTTGTTTGTTTTTTCCTAGGGTCAAACATGGTTTGTCAACTTCCAACTATACCCAGATTATAACAGATCGTAAGTGAAAAGAGTATGGCTGCTGTCCAAAAGATTGGCAGTTCAAATCCAGCCACCACTCCTTGAGGTGGGAGGCAATTTACTCTGTACTGTAGGTTGCTATGACTTGGAGTTGACTTGAAAGCGACAAGATTGGTTTGTTTCTTTGTGCTGTTTTGGGAAACAGTGTTTGGGGAGGCTATAAACGTCAGTTTACTACTCCCACAGGACTTTCAAGTCTCACCTGTTCTCAGCTCCTCCTTCTCTTTATTTCATAAGGACTACAGAGTGCTAGAAATATCACTCCGATCTAACCCAGTTTTGCATCAAATTTTGTGAATCACAGTTGGCACCTGGGCATGGGTTTGAAATACCCCAAGTCTCCTTTTCGTTACTCCAGCCACATTGTTGCCAAAAGCTTTGTTGGCTTCCTTCTTGTTAGCGGCCCTCCATCCTGGCATAGCCCTTTTTGACACTGCTAGCCTATGAACAGTTTTAGTAACTTCCCTCAAGAACAGCTGCAGATTCTGAGCTCACTTTTGAAAGATTCTTCTTGACTGAAATGCTACTCTTTTTAGTTCTTACTGTGTCAAGAACTTTCTGATGCTTTAAATGTATCCCTTCTGTAATTAATAGATATTTCTTTGTTTTCTAGTGAGAGCTCTCCCAGTCTTCTTAGGAATGGGATATGCCATTTTGAATTTCCATTGTTGAAATGAAATTCTCATTAGCTTATATATTAGACCAGCAGAAAACACAGAGAATAATGTTTCTAACATAAGTATATCTTCTACCCAACATAAGAAGTAAACTTCTGCAAATCAACCTACTTCCCCACTTAATAAATTGCTACAAGTACAAATGAAACGTCTTGTATAAGTTCCTCAAAATTATTCATTTTCTTGAACTCGATGTTTATCAGTCTATACACATTTTCCTCCCCTTTCCATAAATATAAACATACATTTTTAAATTCAAACACATAGTCTACTCCATCATGTGTTTTTCAGTTTGTATACTGTGATAGCTTGTGTGTTGCTGAGATACTAGCAACTTTTCCATTGGTATTTAAAATACCAGCAGGGCTACCCTTGGTGACAGGTTTCAGATGAGCTTCCAGACTAACACAGACTAGGAAGAAGGACTTGGCAATTCCCTTCTGAAAACAAACTGGCCAGCGAAGAAAACCTTACAGATAACAGTGGCATACTGTCTGACATAGTGTCAGATGAGGAGCTCCTCAAGCTAGAAAGAACTCAAAATACAACTGTGAAACAGCAGTATCCTCAAAGTGGAGTCGACCTTAAAGACGGGAATGGAGGCAAGCTTTTGCAACACTCATTTGCTGATGGAATATGACTCAAAATGAGAAGAAACAGCTGCAAATAACCATTAACAATAGGAACATGAAATGTATAATGTACGAATCTAAGAAAATTAAAATTAGTAAAAACAAAACAGAACATATAAAAGTCACTATGCTAGGCATTAATGAGCTGAAATAGGCTGGTATTGGCCACTTTAAATCAGACAGTCATATGGTTTACTGTACCAAGAGTAACAAATTGAAGAGCAACCACACTGCATTCACTGCCGAAAAGAACACTCGGTATCTATCCTGAAGCACAACACCATCAGTGATAGGATAATATCCATACGTCTACAAGGGAAATAACTTAATATGACTATTACTCAAATTTACATACCAACCACTAAAGCCAAAGACAAATAAACTGAAGACTTTGACTAACTTCCATAATGTAAAACTGATCATACACGCACTCAAAATGAACACTGATAATTACTAGACATTGGAATGCAAAGTAGAAAATGAAGAAAGACTGGCATTTGTGAAATCTGGCCTCAGTAAAAGAAATGACACCAGACATTACATGATAGAATTTTGCAAAAATAATCATTTTTTCATTACAAATATATATATATATCTATTTAGCAACATGAAAAGTGACTATACATGTGCTCTTTACCAACAGAATACACATGAATCAATATTACCACAACTGTGGAAAGAGATGATGGGAAAGCTCAATTATTCTGCCGGAAAAAGAACAGGGGCGAACTACACAACAGACCATAAATTATTCACATGCAAGGTCAAGTTGAAGAAAATTAGAACAAGTCCATCTGAGTTGAAGTACGACTTTTAGTATATCCCACCTGAATTTAGAGATCATCTCAAGAATAGATTTGATCCACTGAACACTAATGACAGATGATCAGTGAGGTGTGGAGTGACACCAAGGACACAATACATGAAGAAAGCAAAAAGGCAGAGAAGAGAGAAAAGATCCAAATGTATGTCAAAAGGGATTCTGAAACTTGTTCTTGAAGTTTAAGTAGCTAAAACCAAAGGAAGAAATGATGAAGTAAAATAGGTGAACTTAAGATTTCAAAGGGTACCTCCAGAAGACAAAGAGAAGTATTAAATGATATGTGCAAAGACTTGGAGTTAGAAAACCAAAAGGGAATAACATGCTCAACATTTTTCAAAGTGAAAGAACTGAAGGAAAAAATTCAAGCTTCCACTTGCAACAGTGAAGAATTCTACGGAAAAAAATATTAAACAACACAGGTACCATCAAAAGAAGATGGCAGGAATACACAAAGTCACTGTGCTAAAAAGAATTGGTCAACATTCGACTGTTTCAGGAGCTAGTATATGATGAAGAACAGATGGTACTGAAGGAAGAGATCCGAGCAGCACTAAAGACACTGGCAAGAAACAAGCCTACAGGAACTGACGGAACACCAACTGACATGTCTCAGCAAAAAGATACAGTGCTGGAAACACTCACTTATCTATGTCAAGAAATTTGGAAAATAGCTATCTGGTCAACCAATTGAAAGAGATTCATATTTATATTTATACCCATTCCACAGAAAGATTATCTGACAGAATGTGAGAATTACTGAACAACATCATAAATATCACACACAAGAAAATTTTGCTGAAGATCATTCAAAATTGGTTACAGTGGTACATGCACAATGAACTCCCAGAAATTCAAGACGGAGTCAGAAGAGGACATTGAATACGGGATATTACTGCTAATGTCAGATGAATCACGCCTGAAAGCACGAAATACCAGAAAGATGTTTACCTGTGTCTTCTTGAGCATGCAAAAGCATTTTTCACTGTGTGAATCATAACAAAGCAAAGAACGAAAATTCCAAAACAATTATGCTCATGAGAAATCTGTACTTAGACCAAGAGGCAGTCATTCAAATGGAACAAGTGGATATCGAGTGCTTTTAAGTCAAGAAGGTAGTGTGTCAGGGTTGTATCCTTTCACTGTACTTAGTCTGTATGCCAAGCACTAATCTGAGAAGCAGACTATATAAAGAATGGGGCTTCAGGATTGGAGAAAGACAACTTCACAACCTGTGATTTGCAGATGACACAACTTTTTTGGTTCAAACTGAAGAGAATTTGAAACATTTATCAATAGAGATCAAAGATCACAACCTTCTACAGGATTACAGCTCAACATAAGAAAACAAAAATCCTCACAAGGGTACCAATAAGCAACATCATGACAAATGGAGAAAAAAACTGAAGTCGTCAAGGATTTCACTTTACTTCGATCCATACTGCCCATGGAAGCAGTCGTCAAGAAATAAAAAGAACTCATTACATTGAGTAAATGTGCTGTAAAAGATCTCTTTAAATTATTTAAAAGATGTCACTTTAAGACTAATGTGTGCTTGACTCAAGCCATGCTGTTTCCAACTGTCTCATATTCATGTGAAATCTGGACAACGACTAAGGAAGACCAAAGAAGAATAGACACCTTTGAATTATGGTTTTGGCAAAGAATACTGAACATACCACAGGCTACCAGAAGAACAAACAAATCTGTCATGTAAGAAATATAGCTGAAATGTTTGTTAGAAGCAAGGATGGTGAGACATAATCTCATATACTCTGGATATACTTTCAGGAGTGACCAGTCACTGTAGAAAGACATTTAAACAAGGAAGAAAATAATACCATTGTTGCTGAGTCAATTCCAGTTCATGGCAACCCTACAGGACCAAGAAGAACTGCCCTAGAGTTTCCAAGAGCACTTGGTGGATTCAATCAGTTGACTTTTTAGTTAACAGTCTTAGCTCTTAACCACTACGCCACCAGACACCATGCTTTGTACAGTGAAGGGTCAATGAAAAAGAAGATGCTCAATGATATAGATTGACACAGTGGCTAAAACAATAGTGGCACAGTGGCATAACAATGATGATGAGGATGGTGCAGGGCTAGGCAGTTTTTCATTCTGCTTCATTCTGTTGTACATGTGGTCACTATGCTGGAACTGACCCAAAAGAACCTAACAATGAAAACAACAACATACACATCTTCCCGATCTTTGCACACAGACACACATTTTTATTCAAATTCATGTCTTTAAATTTTATATATATGCGTGTGTGTACACACACACATGCTATCACACACTGAAACTCTGGTTGCTTAGTAGTTAAGTGTTGGACTGCTAACCAAAAGTTCAGCAGTTCAAATCTACCAGCCACTCCATAGAGACCATGAGCGGCAGTTCTACTCTGTCCTATAGGGTCGCTATGAGTTGGAATTCAATGGAAGACAAATAGATTTTATTGGGCTATCTATCATACATTATATTACTTTTTGAAATCTGCTTTTTAAAAAATTCAGTATTCTTATTTTTAAACTTAATTATATGATAATCATAGTTTTAATTGTACATTTTTATTGAACATTTGCACTTTTAAGGCATTTTTTTCACTGCAGTCAATGCTACTATGAGTCTTTTTATACAGTTTATCCTTATACATGTGTAAACTTTTCTTCACAGGGTATAACAAGAAGGAAAATGGCTACGTCAAAGGTTCTACACATCTTCAACTTTGCAAACTGCTGTCCAAAATGTAAGACCTACTCAAATGCTATTCACATTTTATCAGAGTTCTTGTTCCAACACATCCTCATGAATACGTGGATAAATTATCTTTTTTAATTTTGCCAATTTGATGGTATAAACTAGAAGCTCATTTTGCTTTTTTATTTGTATTTTCTTATTTATTGAAAGAATTTTTTGTATTTGATAAATATTGATACTCAGGTGATTGAAAAAATGCTGAAACCTTCTACTACTCTGTGCTTCTTTTCACTTTGGCTATGAGGTCTTTTAAGTGCAATGATACCTAATACTTTAATGCATTCCATTTTTGTATTCCATTTTTCTTTTCTTTACGACCTGTATTATTTTTTGTCCTGATTAAGAAAGAATTCTCTTCTATAAAGATATAAATTTTCCTGTGAAATCCATGCTTATTTTACACATTTTATTTCTTCATCCAACTATAATTAATATCTTCATAAAGTGTGAGGTAAGTATTCAGATTTTTTTATATGACTATCCAACGGCCTCTGGCTTTTTCACTGACTTGTAATGTCATCTCCATTACTAATTAAGTTTTCAGGCACATCTGTGTTTGTTTCTTGAATCTGTATTTAATTCCATTGTTCTATTTCTTCTCTTACCTTATGTTTATTTGCCTTCAAAATTAGCTGTTTATTTCTACCCTGGTGATGATGTCTGAAGTCTTAAAAGCTAGCAAGCAGCCATCCAAGAAGCTAAGAGCCCAAGAGACGGAAAGGGACACACAACACCACAGTCTACATCAGCATGAGACCAGAAGAACTAGATAGTGCCCAGCTACTCTCAGTGCTTCTCCTTGCAGAAAACTCAACAAAGAGAGAGTTCCTGATGGAGCAGGAGAAATGTACAGTGCCAAACTCACTCTAGTAAAAAGACCAGCCTTGATGGTCTGACAGACTGGAGGATCACCAGAAGACATGAACCCTGGACTCTCTTTTAGCTTAGAAGTGAAACTATTCCAGAAGCCAGCTCCTCAGATAGAGAGTGAATTGCTCTATAAGACATAAAACGATACTGGTGAAGAGAGGGCTTCTTGGCTTAAGTAGATATAGAAGACTAACTGGGCAGCTCTTGTCTGCAGGCAAGATGAGAACAAAGAAGAGGACAGAAGCTGGTTGAACGGACACAGGAAATTCAAGATAAATGGGAGGCACATGCTGTCACAGTGTGAGGAGAACAGGTACAGTCATATAACAAGGTGCATGTATGTTTTTGTAAGATAAATGACTGAAATTACAAACTTTCACTTAAAACACAATAAAAAATTAATTGCTTGTTCTTGCCATTTATTCCTTGGTATATATTTTTGTGTTTATGGTTTTGTTAAGCAAGGTAAATGAGGCTATGCTATGGAAGGAAATACAAAAACCCAAACCAAACCAGTTGCCGTGGACTCAGTTCTGATTCATCACGACTCTACAGGGCAGAGTAGATCTGGTCCACAGGGTGTCCAAGGAGCCACTTGTGAATCTGAACTGCTGACCTTTTTTTTTTAGCAGCTGAGACTTTAACCACTGTACTACCGGGGCTCCTACAGAATCTTAGTGGCTTAAAACAAACAAACAAAAAGTTTACTTCTCACCCACATTATTGTTTAACGTGGGTCAAGTAGTTCTCCCCTAAGTGTAGACCCAGGCGTCTAGGCTACTTCATCTGTGGCTTCACAGCTATCTTAGTGTCCTCAAAGTCACCTTCATGTATACTATTTGCTCTCATGTTCCACTGGACAGTGCTAGTCAACTGGCCAATGAAGAAATGCAGTTTCCAACTTACATATTAACTAACATTCATGCAAAATCCTTTGGTGTTTCTGTTTCAGTGAATTTGTAGAAAAGATTATTTTTTAAAAAACTAACATCTAATATTGAATATTTCTATGAATGAATGCAATATTTCTTTCCCTTTTTAGATTTTCCTATAAAAATTTCCCACTTACAAAGAAATATAATTGGCTACAGAGCCATCAAGAGGTAAAATAATTTAATTTTGCCAGTTGATAAATTCACTACACAAATTTGGTAGTCTATCTAAAGCCTGCCAAGCACTGTGTACCAACACCAAAAACTAAGATAACAAAAAAATCTATTTGCCGTTAATGCTGTTAATGACTCTCCTGTAAATTTTATAAATGATCTAATAAATATTAGATTTTCTCTGTTGTACATAATCAACTAATCTTACTTGACTTTTGTAAAATAGGAAGTTAGGTCACTTCTTTCAAAATGATCTTGGAAATATCCAGTCCTCTTACTTTGTCAGTCCATTATACTCAGGATTTCCCTTATTCACAGAGGAATATGTAACAAACTTGCTAAGCATATTCTTTGTTGGAGTTTCAGGTATTTTCATACGTGGCAGTGAAAGGAGGGCAGAATATACTTCAGAAGCTTGCTTTAATTGGTTTCTATAAACCAAAGACTTGGGTCTGTTGAAAGTAATAACATTGATTATTCTTTATTACTTACGATTTGAGAAAACAAATGCATCTGCAATGCATATCAATATCAGTTTCCATAGAGTGAATTCTGACTCATTGTCCAAGTAGAACTATGCTCCTTATGGTTTTCAGTGGCTGATTTTTCCAGAGTAAATCACCAGGCCTTTGTTCCAAGGTACTGCTTGATGGACTCAAACCTCCAGCCTTTTGGTTGGCAGTTGTTTTAATCACCTGGTACTACTCTAATAGGAAGTACCACGAGTGGAAGGCTCCATGAAGATAAATTTTATTGCTACAGTCTGGTAAGCCACAAATCCATTCATGAGTTACAAGTCCATGAAGTACAAAAAATAATACACGGAGAGCATCTCAGCACAGGAACCTCAGGTCCAAAGGACATGCTCTGCTTTCAGTTCTGCTTTCTTGGTGGTATGAAAGCCTCAACTTACTCTGCTCACTTCTCTCCCATATACCCCACAAGCTGGTAGCTTGAGCTCTACCTCACCAGCACAACTGCTATCCATTCTCCCTCATCACAGAAGCAGGATTCACAGCATACAGGATGAATCGCACCAGAATGGGACCCATAGGTGAATCAAATCAATACATACATTTGGGGGGCACAGTTCAATCCATGACAACAGTCAAGTGTGTCAACCATTCCCACCACAAAGGGATTCCACATGCTTCTTTAACAAGATACATTTCAGTGTTTTGTACATAGTAAATGCTTAACAAACTACAAAATACTACAGCAATATTAATTTTCTGTGGCTAGAAGTATCTAAAGTTCAGAATTTAATCATAGATATCCCATTAGGCAACTAAGCAACTAACAACATTTCTGTAGGGGGAAAACTTACTTAAAGAAAGAACATTTGAAACTAGTGAGATACATTTTGTTTTAATTTTTCAATTGTTAGGATGACAGCAAATGAATCTAAAAACCTATTTCAGTAGTCTGAAAGAGTTATTTGTATACCCCAAATGCTAAAGTTATAGCTTGAAAATAGGCAATTCAGTTGGTGAGGTATTTGTTCTCAAAATAAATGTACTTGGGGAAAAGTTTAAAAATGTGTTGTGTGTAGATGTGTGTGCATTGGGTGCATGCACATATTAGAGAAGTAAAGAAAAGGGAAGAATGGTGGATATTTTCTCTCCAGAAAAAAAGAAATTATATATATTCAATCCTCACATCATATTACCTACATCTCCCACTAAGCACCTGCATTATAGGAATCCACACACAGACACACACACACAAAACTATATCCTTTGACTCTGCTGTACAGATTCTTATTTTTCAGTTAAAATTAAAGGGCAACCTCACTTTCAACTACAGTTTTGAACCAACCCTCATGTAATGCTAGTTACTGGCTAATGTTCCGACCCTAATTTATCCAGCTCTGGCTTCCCCACACTCTAACATGGCTATGCGAAAGAGATGTAGGGGATGAAAGAAGTGAAAGCAACCCTTGGATAGCAAACCTGGGAGTCCTGCAAGTTCTGTTGTTCCAACCACACCCCTACTGGATGAAGATGTGACTTCCATATAGGCCCCTACATTCAGTATGGCTACAAGCTAAGCTGAAACTAGCTAAGGCTCTTGGGTCAAATTCATAAGAAAATTCAGGACATGGGTCCTTAAGAGGAAGGTCATTACAATTTATGACTTTAAATATCATTTTAAGACACCTATTAGTGCTTAAGAGCTACAGATGCTAACCAAAAAGACTGCCACTTGGAACCCACCAGCTGCTCCTTGGAAACTATTGAGCAGTTCTACACCATCCTATGGCAATGGGTTGGTTGGTTGGTATTGATTTAAGAAGACTTGCACTTACCTATCAGTTTAAAGACTCTGTGATAGACTAGAAGTTTCTAAAAGTGGTGAAATGATTACTAATAAGTATCTACACAAAAAAGAAAAAGAACAGTCATAGAAAATGGAGACACTGAACTTGACTTCTACACCTAAGAAAAGAACTAGAAAGAATAATCACCAATCAATTGTCAAGTGCATAGGAAAGAATAAAGTAATGAGCAATAATCAGGCTGTCTTGTCAGACTAATCTAATCTGCTTTTATGTCAGAATGCCCTACTTGACCTACTACAGCTCACAGTGCTGCAACTGCATCCTGTTTAAGAAATAAATTAGAATGCAACCAATTATTTCTGATGTCTGATCAGCATCTTTGTTGATGACCATTACAGTGACTGGCTTTTGATGGGAAACTTGTCTTTTGGCATCAGTGTATATTATTACTAAGAACTCCATAATGCTTACTTTAAGAAGCATCTTCTAAATAAAAAATAAATTAAAAAAAAAACCAACCGACTTGAGTCCACTTCAAGTCTACTATAAGACAGAACAGAACTGCCCCTTAGAGTTTCAAAGGAATACTTGGTAGATTAGAAGTGCTTACCTTTTGTTAACAGCGATAGCTCTTAACTACTACATCACCAAAGTTTCCATAGACATCTTAACCCAAAACCAAACCCACTGTTGTTAAGTTCATTCTAACTCATAGCAACCCTATGGGACAAGTAAAATTGGCCCATACAGTTTCCGAAATAGCAGCAGCTGGGATGACTTGTAGAAACGACTTCATACTGAGAGTCACTGTAGTCATAAAGTTTTGGAAGTGTAGTGAACTTCATCAGATCTTCCTCTGAAGGGTCTATCAAGCCAGCAAGGTATTAGCAACTGTCCACTACCTAGTAAATACGTGATACACAGCAAGAACAGGTAATGCAAATCAAATATCTATTTTTTAATAAAAATTTTTATTCTTGCCCAGAAATATATGCACCAACAAAGCAAAAAAAAAAAATTAATCATGATCTGCTACTATTTAGCTGGAAAATCCTTGACCTACATTTTTTCATCTTTAAAATAAAGGCGATAAATTACCTGATGATCTCTAAATAACTACTGGAGCACTAGTTCAGTGGAAGATGAACTGGAAAAATACACTTCCTATTACATGTATGTATTAAAAATGTAAATAAGTATAAGCTAAGTGGAAGTTTTTTTTTTCAGTAGTTACTTCTAAGACGCCGAGCTGAGGAAGGCTGAAAAGCGTATGAAAAAGTGGTGTATCCATGTGCAAATACAACTTCTATAGTACTGAAGAAATGTTCAAAAATATACATGTGATCACTAGAAAGACAAGTAAGTCAGTTCACTTTTTAGAATAAAATAGGCTCTGCTGCTATTTTTTATATATTTTTTTCCTTTTCCTTTCGAGAAGATTTTATAGAAGACAGAGCTAGATTAAGTAAACAGTTGTATTTTAGGCTATTTAAAGGGAAGAAGCTTGTCCTATATCCAGCCCTACAAGCAAAGCTACTTATTATATCCAAAGTTGAAGTATAAAACAGGAATAAAAAAGCACTACCACAGAGAAATTTATCAGCAAAGCTTCAGCAGGAAATCTGATAAATAAAGCAGGAAAATGACCTAAAGACTAATACTAAAGGAATAAAATTTCAGAATATAATCACTTGAACCTTACAAGAAAACCAACCTAAGAAAATTACTTTGCCAAAATCAAAGAAGAGCAATCCCATAAGTATGATCTTTAATTCTTAAGGAAAAATCCAGAATTAATCTGTGCATATAAAATATTTGTTGTGTTAAAATATCTTTGAATTCACTTTATTTACTACATTTCATCTGTATTTTATATGTTCTTTTTAATATTTCATAAAGAATGCCACCCTAAAACAGCATCTACTTAATTTTTCCTTCAGAAAGAGAAGTTACCACCTTTCTTTTAAGGATTGTAAAATTTTATTGCCCATTGCAACTTACTGTCCTTCAACAAACATGGAAGTTAGCAGTAAAAAATACACTTCACTGTTAGTCCGCAAGCAGTCCTTAACTTACAAATGCCCAACTTATGTACAATCCATAGTTATAAATCAACCTCCATAAAGCCTATTATATTAAGGATTTGAGGTACCTATAATGGTTTATAATTAACAAACAGGTGCTGTTTTGTGACCTGCATCAAAATACTATTATTGATACTGTTATTCTGTTAAAGATGTTTTAGTGTATCTAGAAGTGTTTGTTTTTTATGCATAGAAAGGTACACTATATACCAAGACAAATACTTGATGGACTTAGATAACAAGCATACTGACCGATTAGACTTACATACATACAAATTCAACTTAAAGACAGACTTAGCCACAAAAACTCATTTGTAACACAGGAACTGTCTGTGCTGTCTAAACACCTTCAGTTCAATATTGATTTTACAGGGAATGACAAACCGGAACAAAACAGCTCATGACCTGCTTTAAAACTAGCTTCAAAAATGACTGGTTCAAGCTTTGTCAACTGTCTTTAACACAATGAAATATATAGTAAGGTTAAATCACCTTGCTTGGACTATTTCAAAGTGAATAGAGCCCCTTTTTCTTTCCACCAAACTCCACTAGCTGCTCTGCGAGAGACAGATGTGGCAGTCTATTTGTGTAAAGAATATAGCCTTGCAAAACCTATGAAGCAGTTCTATTCTGTCCTACAGGGTCACCAGGAGTCAGAAGCAACTTGAAAGGGCAACAGGTTTTAGTACCCTAATCATGATATATAAAATGCTTGTCAAATTATACTGTTAGAAAAGAAAAATGAAAAAAACCTGGTGCCGTCAATTCCAACTCATAGCAAACCTATAGGACAGATTAGAACTGCCCCATTATGTTTCCCAGGAGCAGCTGGTGGACTTGAACTGCAGACCTTTTGGTTAGCAGCCATAGCTCTATAATCAGTATGCCACCATTGTTTCCATACTGTGTGGTAGGTGGTAGTATGAATAGGATCATGTGTTAAACAATACTTGCTCTAAATGCAATCATTAATGATAACTGAGGGAATCAATAAAATAAAAATTAGCACCTTAATCACAGGTTTAGTAATCTATTATCTGGAAAGCATGAGACAAAAAGTGCAGCGCTTTCATAGTACAAAGACAAGATGGCTCCTTTAAACCTAAAAAAGAAAATATCCCAGTGCCCTGAAACACAACTTAAGAAGACTGGTTGTTTTTAAGACTTTTAAATCCGCACAGTCTTTTCACTTCTAGCACTGTTACCCATACTTTAAGCCAATCTAGTTCAGTTCCTTTCCGAAATACTGCAAGGAGTTCACATCCTAAATGAGTTCCCTTCTTACTATCTGTGTCTTATCTGGTGCATTCCATAAACTACCAAAGAGTTAATTTTCAAAACATTATACAGTTCCAAATCTTGACCTGGCTCATCCTATAGCTTAGAGAATAACGTAAAAAGCATTTTCTTGCAGTGTCATTTAGGGTTAGTAGGTAGCTTCCTACTAACCCCATTTATTTCAATAATAAATAAATGAAGAATGCAGTTCTAATGAAATCTCAGCCACTAATTAGCTGTTTGAACTTGAACAAGACACCTTAAACTCATGATTCAAATACCTATCTAACACTGGCTTACTGACTATAAAACTCCACATCTGTACAGTACTTTGGCAGGCAGAAAACAATAGGACATTCAGAGATTTAACTTACTCTTAAATAGAATTTTGACCAATTTTCAGGTTTTAGCCCTAATTTGCACCTACTTACAGAGCTACCTCTTGGTGTCAAGAGGATTTCTTAAGACGGCTAGGTTAGGCACCACTTGTCCACCGATTTTTCAGCTTTCAGAATTTTGGTGCTACTGTCTCTTTTTTGTGTGTGTCCATGTGTATCCAAAACATTTTAAAATCTCACCCTACTATCATTTCAATGAGATTTCAATAAAGAATTAAAGTAAATGCATGTCTGATTTGTCATCAGTACCTAGAACTAAATTTCCTTAAACTTGTTTCTAAAAACAACTGCTGTGAGGGCCATTTCTAGCAGGACTAGACTAGGCCTGAGCTTTGTTACTAAAATAAGAAACCTACCTGCAAAGTATTGTCACCTGGTTGATGTATGAGATGTATTGATTAATAGTATTTCTTTTTAACCATGGGCCCAAGAAATTTCAAGTAGGTTTGCATCAGCTTGTTGGCATTATTTATTGATAACAATGAGGTTGATGACTTGCATTTAGTCTCTGAGAGGCACTCACGGTGAGCTCTGTTGTTGGGGCTGTTTACGTAGCAAAAACATGCTTATGGGACTAGTGAACCATCTGGGCCAAAACTCCACTTCGGTGCCCCTGTCTCCAATGTGTGCTTTATGCACACATCCCCAGATTGTGATCTGAGAGTAGGTATAAGCAGAATGGCCTTGACCCAGTGAAGGATCAGAGTTTAAAACAGCCCTTTCCTGATGGTGCTGTGAAACAGCCTTATGGTTTCATTGTCATTGTCATACATATTTGTACTTAAATACTACTGCTATATTGTATCGTTTTCATGCAATAAACTGTAAATTTCTACACATTGCAATTTTGAATCCTGTGTCTTCTTTAGTAAACCAGCACTGCTTATATAACTGACACTGTAAGCAAAAAAGTTAGTTGTGTCCTATTCCATTTTCATTATTTTT
This sequence comes from Heterohyrax brucei, assembly GCA_028571685.1. Taxonomy (NCBI): domain Eukaryota; kingdom Metazoa; phylum Chordata; class Mammalia; order Hyracoidea; family Procaviidae; genus Heterohyrax; species Heterohyrax brucei. The sequence goes on along the minus strand of CM053146.1, from coordinate 73,876,997 downwards.
CTTTAGTAATTTCTGTTTAACAAATTAGTGTATATGGTTTAGCTAAAGACTGTTCTCAGTGGTTGCAGGTTGTAATCAAATCAAAACCTCATATATGAGTAAATTTAAATATACCATTAATTAATTTCAGAAGCAACAGAAATTTCAGGAAATATAATAAATAGAAGCCATTGCCAAATATCAACAGTAAGCACCTTAGTGTCACCATGGGAACAATCTGTAAATAACTGATTGCTCATAATTATCATTCTGACACTCCATCATCCATCATAAAGGAGTGTGCTTCACACTGTGAACTGAATGTCATGAAGTAAAGCAGTCAAAAAAAAAAAGTTAAGAATTTCAGAGACAGAACTGTCATCCACACACTTGGAAATTTTACAAAAATATTACTTCCAATTTCAACTGTTAAGATAATAAAACAGAAAAAAGGAATCTAGGTGGTGGTAGTCAAAGCAATTTCCTGTATCCTAGGAATTTCAAGACCTATGCTGGCAACTTGAACTGCATTTTTGAATCAACTTGACTGTTCATTCTGTAACAGGGCACTAACACCTTTCCAGCCAGAACCAAGGTAGCCAAACCTTGCACCTGCTGAAACATCACTCATCAATCACAGTTACATGTGAGCCACACAGGAACAAACCATCACAGAGACTGTCCAGGGCCTGGATTGCTTCTTTCAAGTTCCCACCAGTAAGACAGTAACACTGGCAATTTTTAAAAAGGAATGAGGTACCTATTAAAATACTAGACTTACAGTGCGACTTTGGAGCACTAAATCACATGTGTCATTGACAAGGGACAAATACAACTTCTCAAACGAAGGGAAAATGACCACACCTTTTGAATGCTGACCAAATATGAAGCACTTAATGAGAAACCTATTTATCCCCATGCTATAAATGACAAAACTGAGGCTCAACTTTAAGGATGAGAAAACAGAGGGTATAAGTACTTGGCAAAAAAAAAAAAAAAAAAAATTCACAGTGCTTGAAATGTCATAGACAGAAGCCAAAAACACTCATGCATCTACAAATCGCAATCTACAAACTGCACTCTTTCTACTAAATCACATTCTCTCCAAAAACAAAACAAGAAAACCCTCTATCATTGTATACCATCTACACATGTTCCCTATTAGTATTCCTTCGTAATTTCTAATTTCAACTTTGCTCTCTATCTTGCTCAGTTATTGAGTTTCCTAATAAACTGCCATTTTGACCAAGGTAGTCTTTTATTCATTCATTAACTGACTCGTACACACATTAAACAATTTCTGAACACTCACCTATTCAAAGTAACCATATAAATGTTGTAGTAATTACAACTAAAAATACACACTTGATCAAGGATTTTACCCTATAGAAACCAACGCACATCTGTGATACATACTTTATCATCTAAAATAAGTCTTTTCTTATTATCTGGTATGCCACATACATCTTATACATTCACACCCTTAAATTTTCTTTAATTTTTATAACACCCTTAAGTTTTCTTTCTTTTAATTTTTGTTAACATCAGCTGATGAACAAATATTTCAAGGTATTAAATAGAGGGAATATCTGCCTCCCTACTCTACATAGTAGTGTTCTTACATAAAACACAATTTTTTCTATGCAGAATGATCTTTTGAGAATCATAAATTAGCACTTTACTGTGCTATGCCTTTAGTTTATAAAAAAATTACGGGAAAATGGAAAATGAAGGCACTGTTTGGGAGATAACAAAAGTGAGACAAAGTGGAAATGGTTAGTCTAGCCAAAAGTGCTGAATCCTAAGCTAACTGGCTCTGTTTTCCATAATGTGAGGGAAAGAACTCAACACAAAATCATGAGAAAAATCTACCAGGATTTTCTGCTATTGAGTATTTTGTTGAAAGCTATTGTTTGGTGACATTTAAAATAAACAAATATTTAAAATTACAAATTTAAAAATTAATGTTGAAAAGATCATCAGTAATTTAGATCTAGACAGAGGTTCACAGTGCCATACAGCTGCTGCCATAAGCTTTTCACATCCTTTACCAAGAGAAGAAAATTTGATGCTCCTATTTCACTTGAGAAAATTTCCAAGGACACTGATAAAAAGTCACCAAAGTGAACATCAGAATCTCTTTTTGTTCCCTTGGGAAATCATCACCAAATACTTGCTAATGTTCAAATCATTTTCATTTTCCTGTACATTACCAAAATAAAACTATGTACTTACGTGCATTTATAGATCAGATAAGTTACTATTTTAGACATTAATTTCTCAAACCATTTTCACCTTTTTTCATTTTATTGTCCTTCAACTGCAAATCAATTTCTGATTCAGAAACATACACACACACAGTTTTCTGACATTGGTTGCAGTCTCCAATTTGTGTCACCACTCCCCTCTTCTTCCTCTCCACTCCTGGTTCCCTGTATACACTGATCAATATTCCATCCCTTCCCGCCTTCTGATCTCTGCTTTGGGGCAGATGTTGTCCATTTCGTGTCCTCTGCTTGATGGAATGAAGAAATGTTCTTCATGTGTGTTACTGTTTGTTTTATAGGCCTGCCTAATGAGTCAGATCCAACTCAATGGCACTTGGCTGGCTTGGCAATCCCTGGCTGAAAAGTGGACTTTGGGAGTGGCTTCAGCTGAGTTAGCTGGGTGTCTAGGGGTGACAGTCTCAGGGATTTTGCCATTCTCTGTCGAACAAGCCTAATCTTCATTTTGTGCATTTGAATTTTGTTTTACCTTTTTTCCCCCGCTCTGTCTGGGACTTTCTAACGTGATCGTCATCAGAACAGCTGGTGGTGGCAGCCGTGCACCACGCAGCCATGGTGAAGGCTGTGGCTCATGTGGTCCATTAGTTCTTTGGGCTGATACTTACCTTGCGTCTTTGATTTTCTTCATTCTCCTTGGCTCTGGATGGGATGGGACCAATAGATGTATTTTAGATGTCAGTTCACAGGCTTTTAAGCCCACAGATGCTACTCACATTAAAGCAGAATATAAAGCATTTTCTTTACAAACTATGTCAATTGATCTTAATGTGCCCCAAGGCAATGGTCCCCAATCCTCAGTCCCACTAGCTCAGTCTCTTATGGTGTCAGGATGTGTCTACAAAGATTCCATGGCTTTGCCATAGTCAAGCTGTGCTGACTTCCTCTATATTTTGCATTGTCTTCCCTTCACCAAAGTTAATACTTGTCTGTTTGGATCTGACTCGACAGCATTTGGCTTGGCTTGTTATCTAGCTAGGGATTTTCCCTCCACTTCCTTGTAACCATTGAAAGTTGCTTTTTTCTGTAATTTTTTTTGGTTTTTATAAGAATTGTGTCAGACTACTTACCCTGTCATAATTGTCATATTTCACTCAGTATAATGTCCTCCAGATTCATTCAGGCTGTGAGGTGTTTCATCATTTTTCTTTATCGTTGTGCAGTATTCTACTGTGTGTCTATAGCATAATTTGTTTATACATTCTTCTGTTCATAGGCACTTAAGCTGTTTTCTTCCTTTTGCTATTATGAATACTACTGCAATGACAATGTGCGTGCATATAGCTATTTCTGCAATGTCTCTTATTTCTCTAGCATATATTCCTAGGATAAGATTGCTGGATCACATGGTATTTCTATTTCTAGCTTTTAAAGAGGCACAGTATTGTTTTCCATAATGGTTGCACCATTTTATTTTCCTGTAGCAGTGAATAAGAATTCCAGCCTACCTGCAACCTTGCCTACATTTGTTTTCTGTTTTATATACATATTATATATATATGATGTATATATTTGTTTTATATATATATTAGTGCCATTAATGTAGAAATGAGATAGTAATTTGTTGTCACTTTGATTTGTATTTCTCAAATGGCTATTGATTGCATTTCCCTATATGTCTGTTAGCAACTTAAATGTCTTCCTTGGTGAAGTGTCTGTTCACGTTTTATGCCCATTTTTTAAATGGATTGTCTTTTTTGTTGTAGAGGTGTTGAATTTTCTCATAGATTTTAGAGATTAGACCTTTGTTGGATATGCTGCAGCCAAAAATTGTTTCCTGGTCTCTAGGTTCTCTTTTTACTTTTGGGACTTCTAGCTCTTTGGTAAAGTACTTGATGAGCATAAGTTTTTTATTTTTAACAGATTCTAGCTGTCTGGTTTCTCCTCTGGTGTTTCTGTATTGTTAATTATGATCCATATTCTGCTTATTCTATATTAAGGCCCCTAGTGTTGACTCTGAAAATCCCAGTAGCATAGCGGTTTTAGCTGCTAACCAAAATGTTGGCAGTTTGGATCCACTAGGTGCTCCTTGGAAACTCTCTGGGGCAGTTCTACTCCATTCTATAGCCTGAAATGAGTCAGAATCCACTCAACAGCAATGTGGTTTTACTGCTGACCCCACTTTTTCTTCCATGATCTTTATAGGTTTGGATTTTATATTTAGGTCTTTGATCCCTTTTGAATTTGTTTTAGTGCATGGTGTGAGGCATGAGTCTTGTTTTTGTTTTTCAGATAGACATCGAGTTTTGCTAGCACCTTTGTTAAAAGAGACTATCTTTTTCTCATTTAATGGTCTTTTGTTCTTTGTCAATGATCAGTTGACCAAATGTTCTAGTTATCTCGTGCTGCTATAAAAGAAATATCATAGGCGGATGACTTTAACAAAGAGAAACCTATTTCCTCACAGTAAAGTAACTTTGAAGTCCAAACCCAGGGTGTCAACTCTAGGTGAAGGCTTTCTGTCTCTGTCATCTCTGGAGGAAGGTCTTTCTCATTCATCTTCCTCTGGACTATGAGCTTCTCTATGCAAGAATGCCAGCTCCAGAGAAAACACTCTGCTCCTGGTACTCGTTTCTTAGTGGATGAAGTCTGCTATCTTTCTGCTACTTCTCTTTTTTATATCCCTAAAGAAACTGATTCAAGACACAATCCAACCCCATAGATTGAGTCTTGTCTCATCATACAACTGCTATCCATTCTTCCCTCATTAACATCATACAGGCAAGATTTAGAACATATAGGAACATATAGGAAAATCACATCAGATGATAAAACAATATGGGGAATCATAGTCCAGTCAAACTGATAAACACATTTTCGGGGAACACAATTTAATCCATGATACCATAGCTGGATGTATTTATTGTTGGATTTTACTGGTTTATGTGTCTATTACTGTACCAGTACCAAGCTGTTTTCACTACTTTGGTTGTAGAGTAGGTTCTGATATTATGTAGAGTGAGAACTCCTACTTTGTTGTTTTTTTTTTAGTAATGCTTTACTTACCTGGGCCCTCTTTTTTTTCATATAAAGTTGGTGATCAGTTTTTCATTCAAGTTACAGAATGCTGTTGGTATTTAGACAGGGAATGTGATACATCCGTCGATAGCTGTAGGTAGAATTGACATTTTCACAATGTTGAATCTTCCTATCCACGAGCATATGTTTTTCCATTTATGTAGGTCTCTTTTGGCTTCCTCCAGTAGTGTTTTGCAGTTTCTTTGTATAAGTCTTTTACATCCATGGTTAGATTTATTCCTAAGCATTTTCTCCTTTTAGGGGCTATGTTTTGGTACTGTTTTTCTGATTTCCTTTTCAATATTCTCTTAATTGTTGTACAAGAATCTGAGTTTGTATGTTGATTTCACATCCTGTTGCTCTGCTTAGTTTTCCTCTTAGTTCCAACAGCTTTCTCATAGGGATTTTTACCTTTTCAGTAGCTTTCTGGGAGCTGAAGTCCATTTGCAACTCTGATCTACTTTTTTCTTTAAAAGAATGAAATCAATCTATTTTCACAAATGTTTTAAGTGAAAAATAAGGAGTTCAGCTTGTATCAGGACAATCTCTTTAAAAATGTTGGGGAAGAACATTTTCCAGGTATTTCTCATTACAGAAATTCAGATAAACTTAACTATTAAATTGCTTCGTTTAGATGTTTCAGAGTAACCTGATTCTAAGTTTCTCAAGAGCATGTATTTTTATTTCACATGGGCAACATGCAAGAGAAAGAAGTCTCACCTTTCAAACCTCACCAGGATCAACTATGTCATTGTCTGAATTCCTTGGAGCCACTCAAAATTTTAATATTTTAAAAATTAGATTTGACTGCCTCAGAGATAGTTCATTTCTCAAATAAAATATCCCTGTAATTTTTCATTCAATATTAGTGTACTCTCTTTTATTAAAAAGCTTATGAATATTAGATAGCACATTTTTAAAACTGTTAAATGTATTAAGTTATCCTCAAATAGCTCTCTCTAATGAAACTGATTAGAGGTCTTTTTACAATGGAGTCTTAGAAGACACGCCCAGTTATTTAAGGACTGTTTTATGCTAACATCTCTTTTTAAGAGCAAACTTCTTAACACACTGGTTAGGGTGGAAAGAGGGTTAATAGCTAGAACACAGCATTTTTTTTTTTTTATGTTTTAGAGTTTATGCAACAAAAATTAAGTTTGAGACAACATGGTTTAATTTTGAAAAATCAAAAAGATAGAACTAACAATTTCCCTATCATTTTAGTCTTATACTGTGCTCCATTTGTTTTTTTCAAGTCTATTACAACAAAATAGCTTAATAGCTTTGCATGCTAGTCCTTTCACAGAAAATGCAATTTTATAAAATGGCATTTTGTCATCCTCTAACAATGTTAATGTTTTTCATAAAAAAAAAAAAAATGAGGGAAAATTCTCGTGTCCCGAGAAGCTCAAAAGCATAACTTTGGTTTTCTATTTTTAGACTGTTATTTCTTCAATCTTCTGCCATTCAGTCAATACTGTTATTGTCGGTGCTGTAGTCAGCTCTGACTCACAGCGACCCTATGCACAACAGAACAAAACACTGACTGGTCTTGCACCATGCCCACAATCGCTTTTATGCTGAAACCCATTGTTGCAGCCACTGTGTTAATCCATCTTCTTGAGGGTCTTCCTCTTTTTTGCTGACCCTCCACTCTACCAAGCATGATGTCCTTCTTCAGGGACTGACTGCTCCTGACAACATGTTCACAGTATGTAAGATGCAGTCTCACCATCTTTGCTTCCAAAGAGCACTCTGGTTGTACTTCTTCTAGAACAGGTTTGTTTGTTCTTTTGGCAGTCCATGCCAAGCCAAGTGCCGCTGAGTTGGATCTGACTAGCTCATTCAATATTCTCCTCCAACAACACGATTCAAAGACATCAATTCTTCTGTCTTCTTCAGTCAATGCTATTGTGCATAGAAAAGTGATGAAATTATCTATCATATTATTGGAAAAATTATAGCACACACATGTATTTAGTGTAATTTGATGCCAGATAAACTGAGTCAGAAGCTCTCAATAGAACATGGCAAAGGCAAAAGCATGTATCATCCTGAGGTTTGAGGCATTTACAGACCATACAGCCATGACAAAGTGCCTGGCATAGGGTGGAGATTCAAACAGTAGTGGAATGAATAAAAAAATGAAAATACCATTTGAGTTTAAAAATTAGGCAAATGAGAAGGTGCAAAAGAGACTGGGAATGAGCAACCAAATCCTAGGAGGAAAACAAGGACCATATAGAGTCTTAGACACCAGGGAAAGTTTTTGTGCAAAGAAGGAGTTGTCAAAGGTATTGGATGCAACGGAAATTTCAAGCCAGAAATGGACCACAGAGCATCCAGTATATGTAGCCACTGGACATCAGTGGAGACTGGACTGAAAGCATTTAAAGTGAATGGTAACTACAGAGTCAGGTTAGAATCGGTTGAGGACTGAATGAGATTTAGAAATACAGACCCAAGGACAGATTATCACTTCAACAAGTTTATCAGTGTAAGAAGAGAGGAAAGGTAGCAGGTAAGGGCAGGGTGTGGCATAGAGACATTCTCTGTCTTGATTATTGTTTTTAAGATGAAAAGAGACTATTTAAAGACATGTAAGTAGGTGCCAAAAAACAGGAAGGTTTTTAGAAATCAGCAAAGAAGGGAAGAACCATAGAATAAGGTTCTTGAGAAAACATGAGGGGAAAATTGGAGAGCACAAGTGGTGGGATGCTTCTTCAACCTTGAATTGGTTAAAGCATTAGTGTTGGGGGAGATGCAGGTATTTTATTAGATATTGTCTGAGTTACATAGAACTGTTGTCACAGAAACACTGTAAGTCAGTGGCTTTAAAGAACCAAAATTTATTTCTCATCTGCAGAAAGCTAGAAGTCTGAATCAGGGTATGGCTCTAAGGCGTAGTCCTTCCTTGTCTATTTCAGGTTCTAGTAGCTTACAGCAATCCTTGACATTGGTGGATTTCTAGATGCCTGTGTCTCCATCATCTGTCTTCCTCTTTCCTCTGTGTATGTCTCTGTATTAATTCTCTTCTTTTTTAACACTGAGAGCTGATAGGTTCCATCCTGCTCTAGTATCACTTCATTAACAAAAGAAAATTCCTATTTCCAAACAGAGTCATCTTTACAGGTACCAAACCCATTGCCATCAAGTCAATTATGACTCACAGTGACCCTATAGGTCAGAGTAGAACTGCTCCATAGGGTTTCCAAGGAGCAGCTAGTAGATTCAAACTGCCTACCTTTGGGTTAGCAACTAAGCTCTTAACCACTGCACCACCAGGATTTCAACACATATTTTAGGGGAGCATAATTCAATCCATAACAAACATGAATTTGGATATTGAGGTTAACTGTTCTCTGATCACTGATGAAATTCAAAGCCATTTCAGTGAATGGTATAAGAGAAAAATATATATTATATGTAATATACATATGGAGTAAATGTTTAATTTTGTGGTTCAAGAAAAGTAATTTATTAGTTGACATGTAAAACCAGTACCTTCATATTTTGATTGAGCATTGTTTACTAAAATTATTTTCAGTATTAATGGACCAGCTCAGAGATTTATTTTCCTCTAACAGGTGTACAAATACTAGTTGTTTTGGCATTTATATTTTTCAACTAAACAATATCTTGTCTTAGCTTAAACTCTATGAATACATAAGATAGATTAATAGATGTCAAGGATCATCTTATCACATCTTAAGTAACACAAAAAAAGTTCATTTTAGAAAAAAAAGTCATAACAGTCCTTTTCCTTATATTTTAGTTTCACCATTTCCAATGCATACTAGCTTTTCAACCTAGGTTCATTTTTCTTCAGAGTTTTCCTAAGGATTTCTTTTCTGCCCTGATTACCAGAATTCCTTAAAAAGAATGTAGTTTTATATTTTTGATTGTTTGAGATATTTTGGGGTGGACAATTTTATGGTGATTGATGGGCTTAAACTTAGAAATCTTTTTTTTAACCCCAAAAGCAGACACTTGGTGAACATTTTCTTAAGGATCCATTATACAGCTCTAATGCCCGTTCTGCATTTCCTGATGCCCATTTATTCACTTAAATGTTTTTAATTGATTTTTTAAAACACGTTTTCTAAAAATATAATCAAACAGTAAGAGCAATTTATAATCTACACAGGAATCATTACTTACTGAAGTGCCTTGAAAATGTTTTTATTCTTGTGTGTATAGAGATGGGGCATTCTGAAAAGGGAAGAACAAAGAAGTAATACTGGAAAATGGATTTTACTGCTTTAACACAAACATGGCCATGTCCAGAACTAAGATGAATGTGAAAGCCAGAAGCAGGGTTTTTTAAAAAAAACAGCAAAGATGTTGAGTTGCATAAATGGAATAATGCTTAAAAAATTCATAAAATATGAAAATTCTACAACTTATCTGGAAAAAGTAGGTTTCACTATATTTTATATAGAAGGCAAGCAATACAAGACAGCAATTAATCAGTCCAACACAGGATTCTAATAGATGTGTGTTTGAATTGAGACTTGACCACTGTTATGTATTGAATTATTTCCCCCCAAATATGATCTGTAAATTCTAACTCCTAACTTTGGGTTGGAAACCCTGGTGGCATAGTGGTTAAGTGCTATGACTGCTAACCAAAAGGTTGGCAGTTCAAATGTGCCAGGCACTCCTTGGAAACTCAATGGGATAGTTCTACTCTGACTTACAGGGTCACTATGAGGCAGAATTGACTCGTCGGCACTGGGTATACTTGGGGTTATGCTCCCATTTGACAATTGATTTTGTTGTTGTTGTTCTGTTAATGAGGCTATAATAGTGCAGGATGTGCCCTGAGTCAACCTCTTCTGTGATACGAAAGGAACAGATTAAGCAAGCAGACAGTAGGAAAGACAAATGCTATGCCACATAAAGGTCACCATGATCACTAAGAAACAAGCTGAAGAGACAGGGACCTTTCATCAGAGCCGACAGAAAAAGAGAAACCTGCCCTCAGAGCTGGTGGCCAGAATTCAAACTTCCAGTCTCCTAAAAGTAAAGAAAATAAATTCCAATTTGTTGAAGCCACTCACTTGTGGTATTTCTGTTACAGTAGCACTAGGTAACTAAGACAATCGCTTCTTCATCACTGGTCACCTAACCTCTGAGTCACAGCATTCTTGTCTCAGAACAGAGACAGCACATCTACTGCTAGCTAGTTGAAAGATTCAGTGAGATAATCTTAACCAAGGTGGCTTGGCATACAGCAAACACACCAAAATATCAAATACAGTGCCATCGAGTCAACTAGAATTCATAGAGACCCTACAGGACAGAGTAGAACTGCCCCACAGAGTTTGCACAGGGCTCCTGGTGGACTCAAACCAGTACTTAACAACTATGCCACCAGAGATTCCAGTAAACACTCCATGACATTGTTATTCTTAGTTGCCTGTCCAGTGAATTCCACCTCACTGCAGCCTTCTGTGTGCAGAGGGAAACTGCTTCCCAGGACTTTCAAGGCTGTGGCTTTCAGGAACAGAGTATGCGGGCTGTCTTCTGAGGCACCTCTGGGTGAGTTTGTACTGCCCACTTTTGACCTAGCAATCAAGTGCTTACTCAACTGTTCACATCACTCTATGACTCCAGTGACATTGCAAACAAATCAGCCTGTTGCTGTCAATTCTGACTCACAGAGACCCTACAGGACAGAACAGAACTGTCCCACAAGGTTTCCAAGGAGCACCTATGGGAGCTGAAGAGCCAACCTTTTGGTTAGCAGCTGCAACTCTTAGCCACTACACCACCAAGGTTTCCTCCCAATGGTGTTAGTCATTATTGATAAGCATGAATAGATTTTTCTTTTGCATGTACTTGAATACCTGTATCTGAGAAATTGTCTTAAAATAAGTACAACTAGAATGCTCTTTAGAAGTAAGGATGGGGGATGGAGTCAAGGTGGCAGACTAAGCCCACGTCTCCGTATATCCCTCTGGAAACCAAGACCTGAACTGACAAACAGAGCCTACTGATCACCTAATCAGCCTCAGGACATGGCACAGAGCTGTTAACTGGGACTTCATACCACTCAGCCAAAAACCTCCTCTCTTTCGCTGACTCCCGCTCCTGGCTAGCCCCGGCTCTCACCGACGGAAGGTAAACGCACCATTTTGACTTTTTCTTTCCTCGGTCTCAGCCGGCGGGCGGAGCTGGGCCTTGCCCGGCTGCTGGACTCAGACGCGCTGCTGGGGGGATAGGCAGGCGAAATTCCCATATTCTGAGAGCCAGGCTCAGGACTCTGTTAATCTAGCCACTTTGAGCCTTTCGTTTTGTAGCTGCCTCAGTGGGGTTTGTGGGGAGCTTCCCGATCAGTGAGTGGGATGCCATGTTGGTACCGAGATTTTAGCGGGACCTCGTTCTTAGCTTGGGAGCCAGCGCCTGCAAACGGGAGAGCGCTTCTCCGACAGAAAAGTGGTGATTTTGCACAGTGCTGCCTACGTTGCAGGCCCTGCAACAGAAGCAGAGGAATGACTACCTGTCAGCACCTGTAGCCCCTCTGTCTGCTGCCTGTGTGGAGGACGCCATCTTGGATACGGTGGCTGCAGCTGGACCTAATTCTTAGCTTGGGAGCCAGAGCCTGCCCACAGGAGAGCGCTTTCCTATCACAAAATCAGTACTAGACGCAGTGTTGGCTAACGCTAGGCCCTGTCAGCAGAGGCCAACAGGGCAGTAGCATTGCTGTATTCTGAACTAGTCTGTTATCATTTGGGGTTGGATATAGTGGCGCTTACTTTGTCAGATGAGAAGAGGGACCTCTACACCTGAAAACCTAACTGACTTGTGAACTGGTCAGACACTTTTTGCTTTTCATTTGAAGATAGCCTAGAGAAACATTTGCAATCCATCCTCACAGTACCTCTTCCAGCCTCTATATACTTGCATGGGACCCAAAAAGCAACAGACAATTGTGGAATACAAGCAATCACTCATGGCTTCAGAAGGCTCCCAAACAAAGCAACCAAGGAGTTTTCCAGATGAAGAAACTTTTATGACAGCATCAGGAAGTGAATACAAATTGATTATATACAGAGCCCTTCTAGACCTTATACAAAATGCAGCAGAACAAAATGAAAAGTTAAGCAAGTTGTTCGATCTGATGGAACACCAGTACTCTGAAATCCAACAGATCAAGAAGAAAATCAAAGACATAGAAACTTTCATGCAAAGCCAAGAAAACTGAATGGAACAAATGGAAAAAAGAATTTCTGACTTGGAAGACAGAGCTACTGATGCCAGCGTCTATGAGCAGAAATCAGAAAAAAGAAACAAGAAAACTGAAGAAACATTAAGAAGCATGCGGAACGCTATTAAGAGGAACAACCTTCGATTAATTGGAGTCCCTGAACAGGGTGAGACATCTGAGAACACAGAGTATGGTTGCTGAACTGCTGAAAGAAAACTTCCCAGAAACCATGAAGGAAGAGAATACAGACATCTCAGATGCATATCGTACGCCACCCAATATAGATCTCAAAACAAAGACTCCAAGACATATTATAATGAAGCTTAACAAAATGAAACACAAGCAGGAACTCTTAAAGGCAGCAAGACTCAAGGCAAAGCTAACATTCAGAGGCAAACTCTGTAGGCTCTCGTCAGATTTCTCAGCAGAAACCATGCTGGCACGGAGACAGTGGCACGATACATTCAAAGTCTTGAAGGAGAAGAACTTCCAACCAAGAATTATATATCCTGCAAAACTATCTTTCAAATAGGAAAATGAAATTAAGACATTCCCAGATAAACAGAAATTCAGAGACTTTGTAAAAACCAAACCCAAACTACAAGAAATACTGAAAGAAGTTCTTGGCTTTGGCTTAGAAGAACAAAATCACTAACTTTATATATTAGAACAACACACTACTCAATACGCTACTCATTTAGGGAAGGCCCCAAAGTAAATCACAGCTTTGATATGGAAAGAAGCAATCCAGTGATCATCATGAAAACTATGGTGTCATCATCATAAAAAGAGGGATGTACTACAGTTGTTATAGTCCTTCCAGATGGAGAGGAAGATGACAAGACTGGTAGTAATTAAAATTGGGTTTACAAATAGTTTATTAAGGGGGTTCATAGGGGCAACTGTAAAGAACAACAAAGATGTATCATACCATTTCAAGAAATCTAACATACGAGTCTCAACAACTATAAAACCAGCTCTGAAAAAGGTGAAAAATCAACTCACAAAACAGAGTGTCGCAGAACAGACTAATAAGAACAACAGAGAAAACATCAACATAAAAATAAACATATTAAATGGCAGCAGTGAACACATACCTATCAATAATTACATTGAATGTGAATGGACTGAATGCTCCAGTAAAGAGACACTGACTGTCATCGTGGATCAAAAGACACGACCCATCCATATTTTGTCTACAAGAAACTCACTTGAGACCTAAAGAAATGAACAAACTGAAAATTAAAGGATGGAAGAATATATATCAAGCTAACAATGAACAAAGAAGAGCAGGGGTGGCAATTCTAATCTGAGACAAAATCAATTTTAATGTCAAATCCACCATCATGGACAAAGATGGACACTATTTATTGCTGAAAGGTTCAGTACACAAGCAAGACTTAACTATATTAAATATTTATGCACCTAATGTCAGAGCACCAAAATACGTCGAAGAAACACCGACTATGCTCAAAGAGAGTTAGATGACTCCACAATAATAGTGGAAGACTTCAACACTCCACTCTCATTACTAGACAGATCATCTAGAAAAAAGCTCAGTAAAGATACAGAAGACCTCATTGACACAATTAATCAACGAAACCTCATTGATATATACAGAACTTTCCACCAATCAGCAGACAACTACACCTTTTTCACCAGTGCACATGGAACATTCTCCAGAATTGACCACATGACAGGCCATAATGCAATGCTCAACAGAATCCATACCATTGAATTACTGCAAAGCATTTTCTCAGATCATAAAGCCATCAAAGTTGAAATCAATAGCAGAAAAAACAGAGATAGAAAGTGGAACTCTTGGAAACTGAACAACATCTTGCTCAGAAAAACATGGGTTATAGAGGAAATCAAGGATGAATTAAAGAAATTCATGGATTCCAATGACAACGAAAACACTTCCTACCAGACCCTACGGGATACAGCCAAAGCAGTGCTCGGAGGTCTGTTTATCTCCATAAATGCACACATCTGGAAGGAAGAAAGAAACCAAATCAAGGAACTAACTCTACAGCTTGAACAAGCAGAAAGAGAACAACATAGCAAGGCTGGTTCAACATCTGGAAAACAATTAATGTGATAAACCACATAAATAACACAAAAGACAAGGATTACCTGATTTTGTCCATTGATGCAGAAAAGGCATTTGATAAAGTCCAACACCCATTCATGCTAAAAACTCTTAGCAAAATGGGCATAGACGGCAAATTCCTCAACACAATAAGGGCCATTTATACAAAGCCAATTGCCCACATCATCCTGAATGTAGAGAGACTGAAAGACTTTCCCTTGAGATCAGGAACTAGACAAGGATGCCCACTGTCGCCTCTCCTATTCAACATTGTGCTAGAAGTTCTAGCCAGAGCAATTCGACAAGACGAAGAAATAAAGGGCATCCGCATCAGCAAAGAGGAAGTTAAAATCTCCCTGTTCACAGATGACATGATTGTATATGCAGACAACCCCAAGGAATATATAAGTAAGCTACTCAAACTGATAGAAGAGTTCAGCAAAGTCTCAGGATACAAGATAAACATAAGTAAATCAGTAGAATTCCTTTATACCAACAATGAGACTGTTAAGGAGGAAATTATCAAATCAATACCATTTACGATAGCCACTAAGAAGATAAAGTACCTAGGAATTAATCTAACCAGAGAAACAACAGACCTTTACAAAGAGAACTACAAGCCCTTACTACAAGAAACTAAGACAGACTTAGATAAATGGAAAAACCTACCCTTCTCATGGATAGGAAGACTTAACATTGTGAAAATGTCTATTTTACCCAAAGTAATTTATTTATATAATGCAATCGCAATACAAGTTCCAGCATCATTTTTTAATGAGATGGAGAAACAACTCACCAATTTTGTTTGGAAAGGGAAGAAGCCCCGGATAAGTAAGGTACTACTAAAGAAGAAGAACACACTGGGAGGCCTCTCATTACCCGACCTTAGAACATACTACACTGCCACAGGGGTCAAAACAGCCTGTTACTGGTACAAGAACAGACAGATGGATCAATGGAACGAATTGAGACCCCAGAGATGACACCATCTGCACCATCTGCCTATGAACAGTTGATGTTCAACAAAGGCCCTAAGACATTAAACTGGGGTAAAAACAGTCTCTTCAACAAATGGTGCTGGTAAAATTGGTTATCCATCCGCGATAAACTGAATCAAGATCCATACCTTACACCTTATACAAAAACCACCTCCAACTGGATAAGAGACCTAAATTTCAAACCTAAAACGATAAAGCTCATCCAAGAAAAGGTAGGAACAACAATGGAAGTTTTAATACACAATGAAGACAGACTCCAAAATCTGTCAAAGAAACCTCAATCAACAGAAGACAAAATAGATAACTGGGAACTATTACAAATCAAACACTTTTGCTCATCCAAAGACTTTATTAATAGAATTAAAGGAACACCCACAGAATGGGAAAAAATATTTGGCAACTCTATGTCAGACTGATGCCTCATCTCCATAATCTATAAGATACTACAAAATATCAAGAAGAAGAAGATAAGCCATCCAATTAAGCGATGGGCAAAGGAGATGGACAGACACTTCACTAAAGAGGAGATCCAGGCAGCCAAAAAACACACGCGGACATGTTCATGATCTTTAGTTATTAAAGAAATTCAAATCAAGACAACAATGAGATACCATCTCACCCCAACAAGATTGGCCATGATCCAGAAAACACAAAACAACAAATGCTGGAGAGGCTGTGGAGAAAGTGGAACCCTCTTACACTGTTGGTGGGGTTGCAAAATGGTCCAGCCTCTTTGGAAGGCAGTCTGGCGCTTCCTTAAAAGAATGGATATCGACATACCATTTGACCCAGTAATTCCACTACTTGGAATATATCCTACAGAATCAAGGCCTTTCACACCAACGGACACATGCACCAGAATGTTTATCGCAGCACAGTCCATGATAGCAAAAAGATGGAATCAACCCAGATGCCCAACAATAGAAGAATGGATAGGTAAACTATGGTACATATACTCAATGGAGCACTACGCAATGATAAAGAATAACGATGATTCCAGGAAACATCTCCTAACCTGGTTTCAACTGGAAGACATTATGTTGAGTGAAAGTAGTCAGCAACAAAAGGAAAAATATTGTATGAGACCTCTACAATAAGATCTCAAAAACAGACTTGTGTATAGAATACTCTTTGACAGCTGCAAGGGAGGGGAGGGAGGTAGGGTGAGAGGGGGAGGGTTTAGTTGAGATAGTTACTAGAAATTTAGTTGGGAGAAAGCAGTGATAGCACACATTAGAAACAAGAACAACATTAAGTGGACTTTAGCATAACTTGAGTACTCCTTCCATCTTAACTCAATACTGCAAGGATAGAGTAGCTCGGACGGGGGGGCGGGGGACCATGCTCTTAGGCCAATTCCAGGCCAACTGGCACAACTAGCATTTTGCTAAGAGAGCTCTCTGCACCCCACATTGGTGAGTGGCGTCTGGGGTCTTAAAATCTTCCAAGCTCCCATCCGAGGACACAGCAAATGGTCCCAACTCAGCAGGAATGGATGCTCAGCAGCAACGAGGGCCAAAATGGCATGCGGTAAAGACAACCGAGAAGACGGAGAGACCCACAAGAGTGGGTGCCTACATCGACTTGGAACCGGAAGAACCGGATGGTGCCTGGCCACCACCAGTGATAGCCACGATGGAGCTCACAGAGAGGAGTCTCACTGGCAACACAAGAATAAAAAGGGGTGCATCCTGAGATCTCCACTAAAAGACATCAATTGATGGTCCAGTGGTTTTGGGGTTCCTCTGAGAGCATGGCCCCCTGCCCTGATGCTGCCCTTTCCCATAAATTATAATAAAGGTCCACTCTTTGGACAGGAATGGATTGGACTTGGCAATGCAGAGTGACCACATATTGGAAGCACTTTATGGTTCTATACATCTATAGGATATCATCTTGCTGACCTCTGGCTGGAGGAAAGGAAGTGGACAGAGAAGAGGGGAAAGGAGGCTGTTGGGAGGATCAGACATGTATGGAGCAGAGAGGAATAGTGTGTAGTCACCGGACAGGGAGAGCAGTGGAAGTTGCATATAGGTGGGCATGTAAATTTATACGTGAATGTACATTTTCACGCAGTCATGTTAAATAAAAATTAAAAAAAAAAAAAGAAGTAAGGATAGTGTGAGACTATGTCTCACATACTTTGGACTCAGAAGGACCAGCCCTTGGAGAAGAACACAAAAGGTAAAATACAGAGTCAGCAAAAAGACTCACGACAAGATGAATTCACCATTTACTATATTTCAAAAATAATAATAATACAAGTTACAACAACATGCTCAAGCTTAGCAGCAATTGTAATGATAAACTAGTCAATGTTGCATTGTGTTGTGCACAGGGCCTCCAGGAGTGGGAGCTGACTTCACAGCACCTAACATCACCCCCTAAGGAATTAGAAACATCACGTGCATTATGACTTTTTATGCCTGCTTCTACATGATAAGAGGAAATGTTTCTCCATTTTAGTTTCAACTAAGGAGAATGTCCTTTTTTCTTTTCTTCCTTTTATGTAAAAATGTAATTAGGCCAGTGGTGTTATTCCTATAAGAAAATTCCTAGAAGGTTCAATGTATGATTTAGAAAGGTTTCCCTACATGCTTCTATTTTCTGTTTGAGTATGATGGCCACTGTTTACAGAAATTGTATTACCAGTTACATCTTTGGACAGGTACTTTGGATAACCTAAAATCATTTCCAGCTTTTGCAGCACTTGTGCATGAGTGCCAGCTCCATACCACTCAATCAGAAGACATCATCCTTTGATTCCTGGAAAGCCGTCATGGCTACCTGGAAAGAATATTACAAAAGGTACACTTAACCGAGGCAAAGATGAAAGCTTCTGAAGTGCTCCCTTAAAAGTGTAGAGATATTTTCATGCAGACCTCCCTGTCATACAAATGTTATCAAGGACATGGAGATTAATGGCAGCTTTCCACTTAACCTGTCCCAAACAGACATTTGAACAAAAAAGAGGGCAACTTTCTGTCTGCCCCGGCCATTATTATTCCTCACAGAGTCCTAAAACCATCAGAAAGCAAGACAATGGCGTCTAATGCCGAAGTCGGCCAGCACCCTTTTGACCCATCTGTGGCACCTCTACTAGTCAGCCTTTTTCTTCACAGCTATAAATAGAAGTGGCCTGTGCTCCTCTGAGAGCAAAGATGTGAGAAAGGTTTTCCGGACAGTGAATGTACCCTGCAGGCTCCGATGACTGGATCTACAGTGCCCTGCTGTCCTGTTTGCAGCTTTCTGTGGCTGATTTTCAACTTGTCTGAGAGACTCTTCTCAGCCTTTGTACAGACAGGACTCTATTGGCCATGGCAGCACGGCTCTCCTTCCCGGAGGCTGGCCCAAAGCCCTGGCACCTCAGGGAATCCAGGATGCTGGAGGAGGAAGTTTTTTTCCTCTCCTTAGCCGATGCATGAAGTTGACTCATATTCCTGAACCCATAAGAGGATAATTAGGATTAACATTAAACTTAAAAAATGATCAAATCTTAACTTTTTTTTTAAGTAACATAACCATCCATAATAAATAAGCACAAGCCAAAAAAGCCAAGTGCCGTCGAGACCAAGTCACACCAAATTTTTTTCTCCCCTCTTAAAGATCCAAATGTTTAAAAGTAAAAGGGTCTAATTGTAGAGAATAAGAAAACTGGAATCTGACTCACTTATTTGTCTCCTAAAAATAATAACAAGAAAATTCTTATTTTATACCATAACTTGCTAAGAAAATGGAACTTGGGGGAATGTCTGCTGTTATTTGGGCATTAGTAGTTTTTCTTTTTTTAATGTAAGCATGAGAATATTGAGAGTGCAAAAAATAGATCACATAGAATAATTACAGCATTGGGTATGACTGATCAACTGACTTTTAATATACTTATAAAATTTTATCAAATTGTAGCACTTCTTCGTACCAATGAATTTTAGCAATTGTTGAAGATTACTGAATATACCACAGGCTGCAAGAACAATGAACAAATCTGTCTTGGAAGCAGTATAGCCAGAATGCTCTTTAGAACTGAGGATGGTGAAACTCTGTCTCACATACTCTGGATATGTTATCAGGAGAGACCAGTCCCTGAAGAAGGACATCACACTGCTAGAAAGGCAGTGAAAAACAAGAAGACCCTCAATGAGATGGACTGACACAGTGGCTGCAACAAGGGCTCAAACACAGCAACAACTGTGAAGATAATGCAGAATCCAGCACAGCACTTTGATCTGTTGTATACAGGATAACTGGGAGTACAAACTAGCTTGACAGCACCTAACAAAAACAATCATTTTGGAATTGAGTCTATTGGC
This sequence comes from Heterohyrax brucei, assembly GCA_028571685.1. Classification (NCBI taxonomy): domain Eukaryota; kingdom Metazoa; phylum Chordata; class Mammalia; order Hyracoidea; family Procaviidae; genus Heterohyrax; species Heterohyrax brucei. The sequence continues at coordinate 73,857,105 of CM053146.1, read as the reverse complement.
AATCTGAAAACTCACCTTTCAGGAATATTAACAGTGTTCCATTCTCAAGAAAATAATCTCAGAATTTAAATGATGAAATTTGTTTAGAAAGAAACTGTCATTCTCTTCATGCACAAGACACAGCGACATTTTGCATAAAAATTCAAATCATGCATTTATTTAATCACAATTACTGTGAGGAAAGTTATCCTTGATTATTTGACTTCCAATTTTTTTCAAAAGTGATAGAGTAGACTGCAAATATGAAATACATATTCACCTGAAATTGTGATGCTACTACCCAAGAAGAACATAATCATTTCTTTTAAAAATGCAAATAGGAGGTTAAAACCCCAAAACCCATTCCTGACGAGTTGATTCCAACTAACAGTGGCCCTATAGAACAGAACTGCTCCATAGACTTTCCAAGGAGTGCCTGGTGCTTCAAACTGCCGACTTTTTGGTTGTTTCATTAGCAAACATAGCACTTAACCACTACACCACCAGGGTTTCCAAAACAGAAGGGTAGACTTCTTTAAATCAGTTGTAGGAAATGTCGCAGATCATGCTGGTCTAGGAGTCCAGAAAATTCACACTCTTAGCAATGCCTCAGTATGACTATACTGTGTGGGGAGAGGCACAGCACCCTAGCTTTTCCCGCTCCACACCATGAAGACACTAGAGGCATGCCAAACTCATGTAGCACAATGCTTCCCTCTAAAGCTTGAGTTGTCCATACATTTGTCTGTCCAACCACCATTCCAGGTAGTAAGCTGATTATCCAGTCTCTAAAAGTGTCTGCAACATTCATTTACGTTTTGGGGTAAATGCTGAAACAGTGTACATGTTTCAGTCTCTCCTGTGAACAGCCAAGCCAAGTGCCATCGAGTCAGATCCAACTCATGGCGACCCTAGGGGCCAGGGTAGAACTGACATAAACATATTACTTATGTAGCCTTCTAAATGCTTATATTGCTTCACAGCAAAATAATTAGAGCTGTTTTCTTTTTTGTTTCTCCCTCTCAACCAAAGATATCCCCTCTATTCAATCCTAGTGGCTTGGGAAATGGAATAATTACATTTCCACATCTCAAAAAACTAACATAAACTGAAAATTGGTAAGAAATTTAACCAGTTTATGCCTTCAGTATCTGTACTATGAATGGACTTTTCCTTTGTTAGTGTCCTCATAATTTTGTGGCAGGTGCTATCTTAGACTGGATTCTCCCAGTATCAGACCCGGGAAAAAGGATTTCAGTGCACACAGTTTATTTGGGAACTAATCTCAGACAGCACTACAGAGGAAGCAGAGGATACAGAGAAAAGAAGAAGCTAATGAAAGGTGTGCGGTTACTGGCTATTATTCTGGGCACCTGGAGCTTAATCCTGCTGGGGAATACTAGGAGACTGTATAAAGCATGCCTAAGAGTTACCCCACTTGGAGGGCAAGGAAGACATTTACCTCCAACTCCCATATGCTAGTATATTAGGTAAGGGATTCTCCTAGGGGCAGGCTGAGACAAAGTTCTCAGTTGGAGAATTACTGGACTGGTAGCAATGCCATATGTCAGCAGAATAGACTATGGGCAGGGCATTGAAGGTATCAGACACAGGGGAGACATCACTCTTATTTACACGTAGGTATGATGGCAGAATATTTCAAGTTATACTTTCAATGAAGTTGATAAGACAACTATTCACAGAGTCATTTCTTTATTGTCTACCATGGTCCAGGAAGACCCATCCTACACAAAAAAATTCTGTGGTAAATGTTTTCTTGAATCAAATGTCCATCCCCAAGACAGTTTTTCTTATTCTTGTTACACATGCATTTTTATATTTTAGATGAGCATACAGAATCTCTTAGCATCTCCTCCCAAGGGGGAAGAAATGGCCCAAGGAACTTGGTGTAGTGTTTTTCTCACCAAACATCCCAGCTGTTCAACCTTCCCTTCCATTTCAATCAGTTCTCATCATGTTGGCAAATACACAACTCTGATAGAAATTCACTGGTATTTCTTATTGCTGTTTTCAAGCTTGATTAACTGTGAAAGAAAATCCTGTTTAGTTGTCTTATATTTATACACAAATTATGAGTTGAGTAGATATATAAAAGTCCAGATGTTGAAAAACATTTGTATTTTACTAATAGGTAAAACATAGTTTGAAATATGATATACCGGGTAGAAATACTTGAACCATGTCCCATCATACCAAGCCAAGAGAAAAATTTTATCTACCTATACCTTATGGGGCAGTTCTACTCTGTTCTATAGAGTCCCTATGAGCTAGTATCCACTCAGTGGCAACAGACGGGTGTGTTTGTGTGTGTGTGTGTGTGTATGTATAAATAAAACTGCCATTACACTTTCATAAGATCTTTTCCCAGCACACATTTGTTGTTTTAGAAGTACCTATGAAGGCTGTGAAGTTAAGTCTATAACATGGGTTAATCCCACTCAACTTGATGAGCTAAAATGATACTATGTTTGGCCATGGGGGATGGGAGGAGAAAATATTCAAATTTATGAAAATTATAAAGCATATCAACCTAAGGTTTCAAAGCACAAATATCAAATATGATCCTTTTCAAAGTGTTCTGAACTAGGTAAAGCGCTACTTCCCTCCATTTTCCAATAGAAAATTTGATGAGTGGTGAAGATCTCTCTGATGGCTCTGAAAAAAACAACCTGGAAGGTAGGGGATGATAAAGTCGATGACATCTGCTATTGCTCATCTTACCCTGTCACAGAAAACCAACAGTCATGCCACAGGCCGCTGGGAAATGTCTTCCAAGGGAATTCAATCTGAGATTGAAAAAGTTCAATTTTTGTCGACATCCAAACAGATCAGAAAAAGTCTATTTGAAAAAAGATTTTTACTTCATTTTGATCTAGATTAGCAACTGTTCCAAGAGTCTTTTGAAAGCAGGTGGATTTATACTTAGTCACGAAGACATTAAACAGGGATTTTAAATACAGAGTGACTTAGAAGAAAAAGCAGGGTTTCTTATTCTGTGGATTGTATTTTATTATAAACTCACTGCCATCAAGTTGATTCCGACTCATAGCAACTCTATAGGTCAGAGTAGAACTGCTCCTAGAGCGTTTCTAAGGAGTGCTGGCAGACTTGAGCTGCCGATCTTTCAGATAGCAGATGCAGCATCTAACCACTACACCACCAGGGTTTCTGTATTTTATTATATAGAATATACTTTTCATTTTTAAAGGTCTAACTAGTATTTCAATAAAATATCAAGAACGAATGGATGAGACATGTATGGAGCAGAGAGGAATAGTGTGCTATCACTGGGCAGGCAGAGCAGTGAAAATTGCATATAGGTGGGCATGTAAATTTAAATGGGAATGTACATTTTCACTCAGTCATAATAAAAAAAAAGAAAGAAAACAGAAAAAGAATGAATGGATGCACATCACTATCATCACTACAATACAATTCTTATTAAATATGCACCAGGTTTATTTTAATAAGGGTTGAGTACAGTTTATTAAGTACCGCTGTTCTGGAGGTATTCCGCAATCTAATGGACACGCTGAGCTGCATCATGAAATAGCTTTATAATTATAAATAGTCAATACGTGCCAACAGATTTATGTAGATTTTAGAGAGTTTTATTAGGATATTTATACTATACAGTCATATAATTTATGCAAATATATTTTCTATGACCTTTATTTGTGAGAAAAGGGCTACTAACTTGAAAGGCTTTAAAATACAAAACAGAACCTATATAAATTGATCAAATATAATATAAATTTAGTTAATATAAATACATCAAAATATTTCAGCAGCCTAATTTCACAGCTTTATCACATTCAGAAAAATAATAATTGTGACCTATTTTGATGAAAGCTAAAATATACACCTTAATAAAAGTTACAATTTAAAATGATAATTATTCAATTTTTACATATTTTGGCTTTTGAAAACAATAAACTAAGTCTACAGTTTAATTCCATATAAGCAAATCATTTGGTATATCCATGAATGACATATTACTGGCAGAAATCATCCAATTATTAGAATATCTGGTAAACATATACAATGATAGCAACACTTCTTAAGGAACCTGTTGGCACGTATCAGTTAGTTTATGACGTTTGTATAAGTGAAAGTAAAATTGTTTATACCAGTCACAATGACAGACTGAACTCAGTGCTGGTAAAATGCCAAATTAAATTAGTATAGGGCAAAAAGACATTGCTCAAGTAATTTTTCCTTCCCTCCCTGGGGACAAATTACTCAACATTTAGGCCAATTTCTGCCCAATTTCTTCTTTCTTAACTTTTACTTTATTCTTCTACAGTTTAATCTGGAAACCAGTATCAAGAAAGATTTATGCATCCACAAGTAAGACCCTAAAACTTTCACTGCTAAGCTCAGTTCAAAAGTACTTGAAAGTAATACTGTTGACAAGTTTTTACAAAGAATTAAGACCTTCCAATTTCCCAGACAGTGATGCTCCTAACAGGATATGATCTTACTGAGGAGTTTAACCTAATGGCAAAGCCATGTTACTCAGTGATGCAGAGTGACTGGAGACCCTCTTAATACACTTCAGGGCTTAAAAATTGCAATCCAAAAAGGATACCTTTTCTTTGGTCAAAGAAGAAAAATGGTAAAAGAAAATCTAAGTGACTACAAGTGATACGGACATTGACAGGTTATAAAGGAAAGATATTTTCTCTTGGAAGATGAACTTGGTGCACATTCATCAGGATCACAGTGATGGAGAAACCGAGTGACAGAAATAGGACCAGAAACCACCATCCACAGAGATGGTCCCAAAGGAGGAGATATGGTAGCATCCAAACGTTGTGCTGGAAGAAACTTTTCTCTCCTCACCTTAACCTGGTCAGGGGAAAAACTGGACAGTCTGCATTGAGGGGAACTTTATGTGACCTTCAGACTACATTGAGTCCAGTGTCAAAATCTTTATTAGTATTTGTCTAGTGGCTTCCCACTCATGGACTCCTCGGGTATAACAGAAGAAAACATGGATCTGTCTTGCGCTATTTGTATAATTGTTGGTATGTCTGAGTCCTTATAGTTCTCTTGGGTTGGAAGAATGACTCTGAATTTAGATCTCAAAATATCCTTGTTTGTTTTGTTTTGTTTTTTATTCAGGCACATATCTAAATTGCATCTGGAAAATTAACAAAAATAGGTTGCCAAGCCAAGCCAGCAAAGTGCCGTTGAGTTAAAATATACTGTGGCCACAGTGATGGACTCCAGCATACCAATAATTGTAAAGACAGCCCTGAATCAGAAACATTTCATTCTGTTGTGTATGAAGTCACCTTGAGCTAGAGTAGACTCAGTGGTTAACTTACCACAACTTATGTATAAAATGTGAGTCACGTCTTATGTTTTATCATAAATAACTTTTGAAAAATATAAATAGTGGTGTGACATTACATTCTGATTTATGTGTAATCTTTACAACTTGTCATGCCTAAATTGTTGTGCTACCTTTGAAACAAAATGAGTAGCGATGTCTTTCCCATCCTTTTAGTTTCAAACTTTTTACATACTAATGGTTTGTATATTATTTTGATTAAAGTACATAGTTGGATTATTTAATGCAATCTAAAAGCTTGTGTCCAATTTATTTTTTGTCCTTTTTTATTGTACTTTAGGTAAAAATTTATGGAGCAAATTAGTTTTTCATTAATTTTTTTTTGTTTTTTTATTAATTACAGTTGGCTGGCTACAGTAAAAGAGGAAAATTTCTAACATCTATGAATTATGTCACCTATGATAAACCCTCAGCCCCCCATCCACCCATGTAGCCAACACAGTCATTTTCTTCCATGGATAATTCTCTTGTTAAGTCCTTATAACAAGTGTCTCATACAAAATTTGTCCTTTGACACTGATTGATTTCACTCAGCATGATCTCTTCCAAATGAGACCATGTTATGAGAGGTTTTCTACAATTGTTGTTTTTTATCATAGCACACTATTCCATTGAGTATATGTACCACAGTTTGCTTATCCATTCTTCTGTTGATGGGCATCAGGGTTGATTCCAACTTTTTGCTTTTGTGGACTGTGCTGCAACAAACATTTGTGTACATGTGTCTGTTCATATGATAACTTTTACTTCTGAAGGATAAATTCCAAGCAGTGGAATTACAGAATCAAGTGGTATATCTATTTCCAAATTTTAAGGAAGTGCCAGACTGTTTTCAAAGAGGTTGTACCATTTTGCAGCCTCACCAGCAGTGTAGGAGCATTCCAATTTCTCCACAGCTTCTCCAGCATTTGTTGGTTTGTGTTTTTTGGATCATGGCCAGTCTTGTTGGGGTGAGATGGTATCTCATTGTAGTTTTGATTTGAATTTCTTTAATAGCCAATGATTGTGAGCAATTCTGCATGTGTCTTTTGGCTGCCTGGATATCCTCTTTAGAGAAATATCTGTCTATCTCCTTCACCCATTGCTTAATTGGGTTATTTAGCCATTTATTGTTGATATTTTGTAATACCTTATAGATTACGGAGATCAGATGTCGGTCTGACATGGAGTTGCCAAGTATTTTTTCCCATCGTGTAGGTGGTCTTTTAATTCTTTTGATGAAGTCTTTGGATAAGCAAAAGTGTTTGATTCTTAGTAGTTTCCATTTATCTATTTTCTCTTCTTTTGATTGTGCTTTGTTACATTTAAAATCTGTGTACATTGTGTATTAACACTTCCAATGGTTGATCCTATTTTATCTTGCCAAGCCAAGTGCCGTCTTGGATGAGCTTTATCCTTTTAGATTTTATATTTAGGTCTTTTATCCAATTTGAGTTGGTTTTTGTATAGGTGTGAGATGGGCCTTGTTTAAATTTTTTGCAGATGGACACCCAATTTTGCCAGGATCATTTGTTAAAGAGACTGTTCTTATCCCTGTTTAAAATCATGGGGCCTTTGTCAAATATCAACTGTTTGTAGGAGGATGGTTGCATCTCTGAGGTCTCAACTCTGCTCCATTGGCCTATGTGTCTCTTTTTGTACCAGTACCAGGCTGTTTTGATTACTGTGGCAGTGTAATAGGTTCTCAAGTCAGGTAGTGAGAGGCCTCCCAGTGTGTTCCTCTTCTTCAGTAGTGCTTTACTTATCCAGGGCTTCTTCCCTTTCCAAACAAAGTTGATGATTTGTTTCTCCACCACACTAAAAAATGTCACTGGAATTTGTATTGGGATTGCATTATGTACGTAGATTGCTTTGGGAAAAACAGACATTTTCACAATGTTGAGTCTTCTTATCCATGAGCAGGGCAGATTACTTCATTTATGTAAGTCTCTCCCAGTTTCTTGTTAGTAAGGTCTTGTAATTTTCTTTATAAAGATCTCTTCTTTCTCTAGTTGGATTTATTCCTAGGTATTTTACCCTCTTGGGGACTACAGTAAATGGAATTGATTTGGTGACTTCTTCTTTAATAATCTCACTGTTAGTATAAAGGAATCCTACTGATTTACTTATGTTTATCTTATATCCCAATACATTGCTGAACTCCTCTATTAGTTCCAATAGCTTACTTATGGATTCCTTTGGATTCTCTGTATAAACAATCATATCATCTGCAAAGAGGGAGATCTTTACTTCTTCATTGCCAATACAGATGCCCTTTATTTCTTTGCCTTTTCTAATTGCTCTGGCTAGAACTTCTAGCACAATATTGAACAGAAGTGGTGAGAGTGGGCATCCTTGTCTAGTTTCCGTTCTCAAAGGGAATTCTTTCAGTCTTTCACCATTCAGGATGATGAAAGCAGTTGGCTTTGCGTAGATGCTACTGATTGCATTGAGGAATTTCCCCCTCTGTTCCTATTTTTATGAGAATTTTAACCATGAGTGAATGTTGATCTTTGTCAAATGCCTTTTCTGCATCAACTGCCAAAATCAGGTGATTCTTGTCTTTTGTGTTATTAATGTGGCTGATTACATTGTTTTTCTTATGTCGAACCAAGCTTGAGTCCCTGGAATGAAACCAACTTGATCATGATGAATGATCTTTTTTATATGCTGTTGAATTCCACTGGCTAGAATTTTGTTGAAGATTTTTGCATCTAGGTTCATGAGTGATATTGGTCTCTAATTTTCTTTTGGGGGGGGATCTTTCCTTGGCACTGGTATCAGGGTTATGCTGGCTTCATAGAATGAATCTGGGAGTATTCTATCCCTTTCTATGGTATGAAATAGCCTCAGTAGTATCAGAGTTAACTCTTCTCTGAAAGTTTGGTAGAATTCTCTGGTGAAGCTGTCTGGGCCAGGACTTTTTTTGGTTGGTAGTTTTTTGATGACTTTTTCAATCTCTTCCTTTGTGATAGATTTACTAAGTTGATCTACTTCTCCTTGTGATAATCTTGGTGAGTGATATGAATCTAGAAATTTGTCCATTTCCTCTAGGTTTTCAAACCTGTTAAGAGTACAGTCTTTCACAGTATCGTGTTATATATTTTATTTCAGCTAGGTCTGTTCTAACAACTCCCATCTCATTTCTTAATCGGGTTATTTGTATCTTCTGCTGTTTTTCTTTTGTAAGTTTTGCCAGAGGTTTATCAATTTTGTTGATCTTGCCAAAGAACCAGCTTTTGGTTTTGCTAATTTTGTTATTGTTCTTCTATTCTCTAATTCATTTTAAAAAATGAAAATTGTTTTGTGAAATTAGTTGCCAACTCTTTATGTTTTTATTTTTCTCAGATCTTCTCCTCAAATAAAGTGGCTTCCATAGATATATTTTCAGTTCTGCTGATCTTGTCTTTCATTGTTTCAAATTTGCTCTTAAACTTTTTATTGTGTTCTCCATTTTTTAATTTTTCATTTACTTTTTTGATTCCAGCTGCTGACTTTGTATTATTTCCATTGTTTTATTTTGATATTTTGTTCTTGTATTATTTTTCCATTGCTTTGTCTGTGTTTTCCCTGTATTGTGCATGGTTTTATCTATTCCTTTTTTATTTTTTTCTCTTTTCTTTGATGTCTTTTCTACTCTCTTAGAGAGTCCTCAGTGTTAGACTTTTAAATTCTCTCTCTAGTAGTTCTAGTACCTTTTCCTCTATCAGAAAGTCATTTGGTACTTTATTTTATTTGCTTACTAGAGTCATCCCCTATTTCTCTTTTTTTAAAGTGTTTTGATATTGTCTGCTGTCCCCAAGACATTCAGGAATTATTTGTTTTTCACTGTAAGTTTGTTCTGCACTGATTTTTTATTTTATTTGGTTAAGTGGCTAAGTGGTCTGGGCAGGTTTTGTTGCTTATCTCTGGGTATGACAGTTCTCACCACCTTGCCCCTGTGGGCAAGGCTAGTCCTCATCTGTGGTGTAGCATGGCAGCTCAGAGGATGAATGCAGAGACAGGCAGGGATGTTTCATTTGCATGAGGCATCAACTGAGGGAAGCACAGTAAGCCTGGGGGCACTGTGAGGGTTGGGGCCAAGAGGTCCAGAGGTCCATACAGGTATCACTCAGAGGTGCAGTGCTCATTGGGGTAGGGCTAAGAGTCCATGCTGTGCACAGAGTCCAGGGGTTCAGACATCAATTCCAGTGCTACTCAGAGGCACCGTGTTCAGCAGTGTGGGGCCAGTGCCAGTGCAGGACTGGGTCCAGCAGTTGATAAACATGCTACTTGGGAGTGTGGCACTCAGCAGGCAGGACAGAGAGGAAGGAGGGAAGGGAGAGGATGTGATGTGCAAAGCTAAATGACAGAAAAAAAAGGCGAAGAGAGAGAAACAAAAGCCAAAAAAAAATAATGGAAGTGCAGTGAGAGCCATTGAGTGGGGGTGGGGCAGACCAGGGAGGCTGGGCACTGGCAGCTCTCTAGCTGAGTAGCTCAGTTCATAGAGCAGGGGTGGAAGAGGCACATGGGGGTAGGTGTAAGAGATAAAGGAAAGGAATGAAGAGAGAGACAAAACAAATACAGTGCTAAGGGAACTGGCTACTGGGGCTGGGACAGAACCGGGATGGTGATGAGCTGGTATCTCTTTGAACATGCAATTTGGTAGAGCCAGTCAGGAAGAGGCAGAAGCAGCACAGGGGGCTAGGTAGGAGGGACAAGGAAAGGGAGAAATGGAAAAAGAGAAAAACTATAGTGTTGAGAGAGCTAGCCACAGAGCCAGGGCAGTAGTGAGTCAGTGTGTCTCTGACCAAGCTCACTGGAAAGCAGTGGAGGGAGCATACAGCACAGAAGTGCAAGGGATGGGAAAGTGTGTATCTCTGGTTAGTGGGTGCATTCCTGTTGAGGCCTTCACAAAACTGCCTTCCCATTCTCCCTGGTCAGGGTCATTGCTCACTATGTTCCAAGACTGCAAAAGGTGGGACACACTAGCTAGCAGGGTACCTCTACTCTGTAGCTCTCTTCATTCTCTATTCTCTGTCAGTTTGTTTTCCATTAAGTGCTTGATCTAGTTCTTATCCTTTCATTTGATGCTTAGGGTTCCAGGATTGAAACCTGTATCTATTTTAATTAGTTTTTCGAGTCTTTGCTGCAAAGCGGGGGCATGGTGCTTCTGTTTATACTGCCATGTTGGCTCAGCCTCAAAATCTTCCTCTTTAAACTAGATCATTAGTCAATTTACATTTTATGTAATTACTTAAGCATTTTGTTGTGCCTTTACCACCTTATGTTTTCTATTTGTCTTGGTTCTGCTATTTTCCAGTTTCTCATATTTGGAGGAAAGGACAAGTCTCTTTTTAAACTGAACATTTCTTGTCTCTTTTTAGACTAAGTATTTTTTTTATAATTAGTGTTTCACTTTCTCTTCTATTATCATACTCTCTTCCATTCTCTTAGATTTGATCTAGAAATGAAACAGCAGAATCTTAACTTATCAAATTCTAATGTTCTATTTCAGCCAATTCAAAGACCACAGAGCAAATTTATCTCGTACACAGAGCAAATTTAACTTCCTCTTACTCATATGATTTTCTTGTTGTGTATTTTAATTCCCTCAGCTCAGTTTACTCAATTTCATTATTATTTTATGAATCGAAATTTCATTTAGGTTTTCCCACTCATGTATCAGCCTCTTTGCTCTTTATTGTTTCCTGTGGCTCAGGAACCGTTCTCCTACTACATAGGTCTTTTAATACAGGTTTGATGGTGATAAAGCCAGTTTTTGTTTGTTTGTTTGAAAACTGGCTTTACTTATTTTGCTTCAAGAATATTTTCACTGATTATAACTTCTAGATTAGTAGTTATTTTCACTTCTTACAGTGACTATTAACATTTTATTGTCTCAGCTTCTACTAGTGCTTTTGATGTTATTTTTACTCTACCAATTGAAGAAAATGTCTCTGTCCTTCTGTGCTACTGTTTTAGCAATTTATGATATACCTCAGTGCATTTTCCTTCTGCTTCTTCATCCTTCCTTTCCTAACCTATCTGAGACTCTCTGAATGACTTTAATCTTGGGATTGACCTTTTTTAATTGGTTCTGGAAAATTGGGGCATTATTAATCAAATATTGTTTCTGCCTCTTTGTTTTGTATTCCACCTACCTTTTCTTGTTGCTCTTCATAGAAAAGTTGGTCAGTAATTTTTAAGAGAAGATGAGCTATCCAGGCTTATCTAATGGAAACTGAACAACAGTGTCTTCCTAGATAACAAAGAGGTCTTTTCTATTACCTCACAACAAATATCTCTTGTCACACAGCTTAACCAAAAAATATAAAGTCTGTGCTTCTCATAAACAGGTCCTGACATGTATTTAAAATAAGTTATTTGAAGGGGACACAATTATTTTTGTAGCTCCAATATCTGTTCTTTGACAAGAGTGATGACATACAGGCTTTGGGTCATTATCAGCCCTTCTATGGAGCACCACAAATGGATAGTGATGTGGGATAGGCCACGGACAGTTATGACACGTCTTTGGGACACATTACTTAGGTCATATGCCTAAACATTCTTTTAGGACATGTCAGAAAAGAAGCTCATTCTCTCTATGGCATCTTGACTTTGATAGTTGCTAGTGGTCATCATGCTGCCATGAAGGCTACAGGGAGGATGGGAGAGGAAAGGTCAGGGGAAGAAAAAGGAACTGCCTGAGAATGAAGTAAAGCAGTACCAAGTAAAACAGAAAGATTCAGGGTTAGAGAAAGATCCCTGTATCATTGTTTTGAACCTTGTTTCTGATATGTCTGCATTGAGAAGCCCTTGGCTTGCCCAGTTATGCAAGCCAATAAATTCACCTAAGCTGTTTTAAATTGGGCCTCTGTCTCTCACAGTTCAGACCTGAATCAGTCTCAGACTAATTCGAAAGGTATAAAATCTAAGTAGTCAATAAAATTCTGTCTGTAACTACAGTATATATCTCTTCCCTCAGTAACTGTGGGTCAGTGAGCAATAAACAAACAAGAAGTAGTCACATAAAACGATTAATAGTGGTGTAGTAGGAACTAGAACTTAAGAAGAGAAAAGATGAAAATGCTAATTAGCATATTTAACTTTTATGCCATCATATATTTTAATGTTTTTACTATTGATAAGATGCCTTAGGGGAAATAAAATGCACATACACGATCAATGCATAATATGGCTCCAAAAAAAGTCCACAGTACCTTCGTTTCCGGCATTATCCTTATAAAAAATGCAAAAAGGGAGATATTAGCAATGAAATAAATCATTATCAGAAGTGCTAGGACAAAGCCAAGGGGTTTCTAGTTGAAACCTCCAAAATCAACATTATCTGCTATCAGGAACACTAGTGGAACAGTGGTTGACATGTGGCTGCTAACTGAAAGGTTGGCAGTTTGGGTCTACCAGCTGCCCCCGGGAAGCCCCAGAGTACAGTTCTTTGTAATAGCTTCTACAAAAGCAATGCTGAGTTACCAGTACAAAAATCTGTTGTCCAGTAAACAGTGCATTCCACTGAAAAAATTAAATCATCAACAACACTGTGCATTGCTAAAAGTAAACAGCTTGCTTTTGATGTCTACACAGAATATCACTTATATATTCATGACTACTATTTTTGTGGGATATGTATGACAGTTCCATCAAAAGTTAATAGGTAGTACATGTGTGTGGTATACAAATACTAATTTATTACATATTAGTATTGTTTATGCATCTTTTTTGACTTTTTTAAGACATCCTTCATAAAAAAAAGAATAACACATATAAATAAGGAGCACCTAAATGCTTTTTTTTCTAACTGTGGAATACCTATTTAAAAAATATATAACTAAAGTCATATTACTAACTGTATCAAATATATATTTTCCTAATGAAATTTTTCAAAACCAACAACTTAAGTTTTCTACAAATTATTTTTATTAATGCATCCTTCACGGCTAATGAATCAGGGTTCTTAGGTTTATAACACAACAGTCAGGAGACAATACAGGGAATCTTGGTGCTGTAGTGGTTAAGTGCAATGGCTGCTAACCAAGACGTTGACAGTTTGAATCTTCCAAGCACTCCTTCGAAACTCTATGGACAGATGGACAGTTCTACTCATTACTATAGGGTCTCTATGACATGTAATCAACATGATGGCAGCAGCTTTGGTTTGGAGACAATACAGATTTGAAGTATTTTAGAAATTACTAGGTTACTGATACTGGCAAACAGACGAAATAACTTTCAAGAGGTAGGTGAACGGAGTTATGGAATCCCACTAACCTTTCACTGTGCTTGCCATCTAGACTGAATCAGCCACACACAATACACACACAAAAAATGTTCATGAATATAAAGTAATACCAAATAATAGGATATGTGATTTTAGGGTACATGAACTCTAAATTTCCATTTTTCCTATATTCACATATTATCTGTTTCTTCATGCTCGAGAACAATGAAATCTTGTTATTTATTTAGGATTTTACAGTACATTAATTTAGCTTTGAGCTAGTACTGAAGGTACAAAATGTATAAAAAGTGAACAAAAACAAAAAAGCAAATTGGAGCAAAGTATTTGTGCTATATTGATTCATAGCAAATCTAACCTTTCTGCTTTGGAACACCCAGCTTCAAATACGAAAGAAGGTACTTTTAACAGTTATGGTTGTTATTTTTCCAGTCATAAGCTAAAAGTAGTCAGTTGCTTGAAATACAGCATTAATACATTTAGCAAAAAACTTACTATGACTGTGATTCATAGCACCGTGCAGGGTACATCAGGTACTGACACGTAAATTAGTTTTGTAACTGGTAAAGTTATACAGAAAAATATGACACTGAATATAGCTTTAAAATAACTAGGAAACAAGGCTCCAACTCTAAGTCCCCAGTTCAAACAAGAGTAAATTATTGAGTTTCCTGGCTATACAGAAATACTGCTTTTAACATATTTAGTTACTTTTCAGAATTCTGTATAGATGAAAGTCATCAGCCTTCATAAATACTTGCCAAACCACTGATGACACAGGGTAGCACTTATCTGAATTACGGGGAATAATTAACACAGAATGCTGGTATTCCATCATTAAACAAGAAAGAGGAATAACAAGCTATCAAGATACAGGAAATACTTCCTTTTACATACATAATAGTAGAAATTCACTTTTCCCCCATTAAAAAGTTTTGATTATCAGGCAAATCTATTAACTACATTTTTAAATTGAGTATGTAACGGGAATCTTAATGGTGAGTTTTTCAAATTTAATGTTAAAATGTCACTTCATTTACCACTTTTAAAGTGAAATGTGAAATAATAAAACAGCATAGTGAACTATGACAGGAGATATAAATAATATAAACAGAAATTATACCCAACATGTGAGGCAAGTGGAGCTGTCTGTCCAGTTATTGGACTTCTCTTGGTGAAATTTCACTTAACAGCTCCCTTCTGGTGAGACAGACAAACGGATGATAGATAGACAGACAGAAAGCAGACAGATAGATATAAGATAGAAACATAGATACGTAGATATGTACGGCACAGTAGTTCAGAGGTTGGCTATTAACCAAAAAGTCAGCAGGTAAAAATTTAGCAGCCACTCCTTGGAAATTCTAAGGGACAGTTCTACTCTGTCCTATAAGATCTCTATGAGATTGAATGAACTCAGTAACAAGGGCTTTGTGTGTTTATTTGCTTTCATATATATTCCTTCTGCTGTTGTCAGGTGCTATCTAGTAGGTCCCCACTCATAGTGACACCATGTAAACCAGCAAGAAACATCACCTGGTCCTGAATCACCCCCACAATCAATGTTATGCTTGAGCCCCTTGTTGCCACTGTGCCAATTCATCTCATTGAGGGTTTTCCTCTTTTTCACCCACTCTCTACTTTAACAAGCATTATTTCCTTCTCTGGCAAATGGTCCCTCCTGATAATGCATACAAAGTATGTGAGATGCAGTCTCACCATCCCTGCTTCTCAAGAACATTCTGGCTGTACTCCTTCAAAGACAGTTTGTTCTTTCTTTTGGCAATGCATGGTCTGTTCAATATTCTTCAACAACTCCATAATTCAAAGGCATCAATTCTTCTTCAGTATTCATCATTCACTGTCAAGCTTTCACATGCATATGAGGTGATTGAAAATGCCATAGTTTTCATCTGGCACACCTTAGTTTTCAAAATGACATCTTGGCTTTTCAACACTTGAAAGAGATCGCTTGCAGCAGATCTCCAAACGCCATGTGTTGTTGATTTCTTGACTGCTGCTTTCACGGGTGTTCATTATGGATCCATGTAAAATGAAATCTTTGACTTCATCTTTTCTCTGTTTATCAGGATGTTGAGTACTGGTCCAGTTGTGAAGTTTTTTTTGTTTTCTTTATGTTGAGGTGTAATCCATATTGGTGTGGTCTTTGATCTTTACTAAGTGCTTCAAGACCTCTTCACTTTCAGACAGTAAAGTTGTGTCACCTGCGTAATACAGGTTGTTAATGAGTCCTTCTCCCACCTTAAGACTCATTCTTATGCATACAGTCTGGATTCTTGGATTACGTGCTGAGCATACAGACTGAATAGTATGGTGAAAGACACAACTCTGACACACACCTTTCCTGACTTTAAATCATGCAGTACACCCTTCTGTTCTAACGACTGCCCCTTGGTTCCTCATGAGCACAATTAAGTGTTCTGGAACTTCCATTCTTCACAATGTTATCCATAATTAGTTATGATCTACATAGTACAGCACCTTTGTATAGCCAATAAAATACGTAAACATCTTTCTGGTAGTCTCTGCTTCCTACTAGGATTCATGTGACATCAAGAGTGTCATCCTTGGTTCCACATCCCCTCCTGATCTAGCTTAAATTTTTGGCAGCTGCTTGCCAATGTACTGCTGTACTCACTTTTGAATGATCTTCACCAAAATTTACTTGTGTGTGAGATTAATTATACTGTTTAATAATTTCATCACTCGGTTGAATCACCTTTCTTTGGAATAGGCATAAATATGGATTTCTTCCAGTCAGCTGGCCAGGTAGCTGTCATCTGAAGTTCTTGGCATAGAGGAGAGAGCACTTAAAGCACTGCATTCAAACTTTCTGAACTGGTATTCCATCAATTCCCAGAGCATTGTTTTTCATCAATGCCTTCACCGTAGCTTGGACCTCTTGCTTCAGTGGCATTAGTTCATAATCATATGTACCTCCTGAAATGTCGGAACACTGACCAGTTCTTTTTAGAAGAGTAACTCCATGTATTCCTCCTATCTTCTTTTGATGCCTCTTGCATCTTTTAATAGTTTTCCCACAGAATCCTTCAACACTAAAAAGAGAGACTTGAAGTTTTCTTCACTTCTTTCAGCTGAAAAAATACCAAGAATTTTTTTTCCTTTCGGTTTTCAAACTCCAGGTCTTTGCACATGTCATTATAATAGTTTGTCTTCTTAAACTACCCTTTGAAATTCTCTGTTTAGCACTTTTGTTTTATCATTCCTGTCTGTGTTGTAGATACTTGATATTCAAGGGCAAATTTCAGCTCAGTAATGCACAGGATCTGAAGACTAAGGTTCACCTGACCAATCGCATCATAAGCATGCAAAAGCTGGGCAATGAGTAAGGAAGTCAGAAGAAGAACTGATTCCTTTCAATCACGGTGCTGGAGAATACTGAATATACCTGAAATGTTCAAACATTTCAAGAGGTAGCATATCAGTAAGAACTGATGTCACTGAAGGAAGAGATCCAAGCTACAGTGAAGTCACTGGTGAAAAACAAGGATCAAGGAGTTGATGGAATACAGTTTAGATAATTTCAAGAAATGAATGCGGTATATCGAATGTACTATTGAATGGACTGCCAAAAGAACAAACTGATCTGTTCTGCAAGAAGTACAACCAGAGTGCTCCTTGGAAGTAAAGATGCCAAGACTTCATCTTACCTATTTCAGACATGTTGTCAGGAGGCTTCAGTCCCTGGAGAAAGACATCATGCTTGGTAGAGTGGAGGGTCAGCGAAAAAGAGGAAAACCCTCAATAAGATAGATTGACAGTGGCTGAAACAATGGGCTTAACCATAAAAAAGACTATGGGTATGGTACATGACTAGGCAGTGTTTTGTTCTGTTGTGCATAAGGTCAGTGTGAGTCAGAACTTACTTGATGGCACCTAAGAGTAACAACAATGATGTGTAGGATATCGATGTCTGTTCATTCTATGTTATTTACGATGATTTCCAATTTTCTGAGATTCATACTTCACGCATTTCATGTTTTGATTTTTAACGGATGTCTGCAGCTGTTTCTTCTCATTTTGAGTCATGCCACAACAGCAAATGAAAGCCCTGAAAGCTTGACTCCATCCACATCATTAAGGTCAGTTCTTCTTTGAGGAAGCATCTCTTTCCCAGTTGACTTTTAGATGCCTTCCAATCTGAGGGACTCATCTTCTGGCCGTACATCAGACAACGTTTTGCTGCTATTCAGAAGGTTTTCATTGACTAATTTTTTTCAGAAGTAGGCCACCAGATCCTTGTTTCTGACATGTGTTAGTCTAGAAGCTCAATTGAAACCTGCCAACCATGAGTGACCATGTTCATATTTCAATACCCATAGCATAGCTTCCAGCATCACAGCAACAGGCAAGCTCCTACACTATAAAAAATTGACTCTCTCTCTCTCTTTCTCTGTCTGTCTGTCTGTCTCTCTCTCTCTCTCTCTGTTTGTGTGTGTGTGTGTGTGTAGGACAGAGTAGAACTGCTCCATAGAGTTTCCAAGGAGTGCCTTCAAACCGCCAGCACTTTGGGTGGCAGCCAAAGCACTTAACCACTATGCAACCAGGGTTTCCACACATACACGTAGATATACATATATACACAGATTTACATATATACATATTTCATGTCCATTAGTGAGGTTTTTCAGTAGAGGGGAAAAATTTGAGAATTCAATTATCTCTACTTCTCCAAAAGGTCATAAACAAAAGCAGTATACTTTTTCATGTTTGCGTTCTATTATTAGATTCTTAGCTTCATTAGAAGCTCACTTTTGAACTTTGAAAATTTTAACTTATACCTTGCTCTCAGGTTCAATGCTTATAAAATGGAGATAATAATAACATCTGGCTCCTAAAGTTGTGTCATGTATTAGATAATCTAATACCTTAAAATGCTTAACTATTGTATACATAACACATATTAACACTGTAAAACTTATTTGCTGCTATTATTTTTAACAGTACTCCTATCAACAAATGCCATAGGAACTACAGTTCCATTTACTAAAATCACATTTTATCCTTAGTTTTCACATTTTGTTATGTTATCTCTACCTCTAACTACACCTGAGCACTTAACTATGAATGTATTTTTAAATGAATGCAATTTCAGAGATAAAAAGGCTATTGAAAAATTTTTATAGTGAAGATATCCTTAACTATTTTAACTATCAATTGGTGTTTGTGGGGAAGTTGTAAAATAGTAGTATCTCTAAGTATGAAATAGGAAATGATATGAGGTGCCTCTTACATGTTTGAAAGCTGGACAGTGAATAATGAAGACTAAAGAAGAAATATAGCCAGAGTATTCCTTAGAAACAAGGATGGTGAGGCTTTGTTTCACATATTTCAGACATATTACCCAGAGAGATCAGTCCCTAGAGAAGGACATCACACCTGTTAAAACAGACCATCAGCAAAAACAAAGGAAAACCCTCAACAATATGGACTGATGGAATGGCTGCTACAATAGTTCCAGCATAACAGGGGTTTGTGAGGACAGTCCAGGATTGGGCAATGTTTCTTTGTGTTGTACAAAGGGTCATTATGAGCAGGAAGTGACTTAAGAACATCTAACAACAACAACATGACATAGATAACAGCACTGATTTCTAGAAACATTACAGTGGAGGGAGGAAGAGGAGTTTTATCCCTAAATAATTAAAACAGAAACAGTTCTTTAAAATTTGATCTGTTCCTTAATAATAGTCTAGGTGAACCACATATATGAACAAGTCAGAAGCAAGTTCTTTCAAGACCTACCACCATCCTCCACCATAGCTTCAAAATGATCCTATCTACTCACTGGTGCACTGTGTTAGAAAATAACATCTTTATTAGGGACAAAATCAAACTCAGTTCACTTGACAGGAACAATAAGCACACGGAAATGTAAAATATCGTGCTTCAAACATGAAATGACACTCTTATTCTCATCACATTCTCTTTGAAATTAACTGTGAGCTTAACACTTTGAAGATAATGTGATAATCAACTGGGCAAAGATAACAAGATAGTCTGTGCTATAAAATGTGTTTCAGTAAAGAGCTAATGTCACCATATTCATTTCCCTAAGAGTTAGACAGGAAGATACATATTTCACAATGTTCCTTCCTACTTCACTTCAAGTTAACAAATTAACTCATACATAAAAAGACTCTTTTTGTCATTTTATTTTCATTATGCTTTTTCTTTGGAATATTCAACTAAATAGACAAGCTTATCTGGAGTCTATCTACTTCATAAATTAAGCAGACATGTGCGCTACATTTTTTGCCATGTTAAAATTTTCATTGAGATTACTTTAACAAAACATGTAGAATTTAATAACGCATCAAAAAGCAGTTTGATGCTTCATAGAAGTTGTTCACAATTGCCTGATTTCTAACTAATTCATTTAGAAGAGAATACTAATATTGAGGAACAAAACATCTCTATAAAGTTATCTAAAATAATCATGAGGTTTAGTGTGCCTGAGAAGAGGGAAGACCTGCATACTGAGACCTACTAAGCATGAAGAGAGAGGTAGAAGAATAAGGCTGAGTTGTAGACAGGAGGTAAGTTCAGGACTGTTCAATATATTTGGAACCATTTTTCCAAAAGAGAAAGCATATCATGAGGAGTGATACTGTGAGGAAGTTCACTAAGTAAGACATCCTTTACACCTTGGAAACCATAGGCAACAATGAGTTGCATGGAACCAACTCGATGGCATTGGTTTTGATTGTTTACTTTTTGATATACAGAAGGAAATGAGATAGCACTTTTAAAAACAAGGTACATCTGCAATGCAAACACTCAGATGAACTCAACTGCATAACAAGAGTATATTTTGAAAAAATTCATAGCAGTGAATAGTAGCATGAAAATTAGAGCAACCAAAATTATGATTTATAGTCAGTGCAAAAATATGACAAATGAAAAATTTAGTTGTGTTTAATTTATAAAATAGTCCAGAAAACTGAAGTACAAAGATAGGGACAGAAGAACTCATTTTAAAGCCAAACAAAACTCACTTTCATAGAGTCAATTCCAACTCATAGTGACCCAACATTTTCAACACATTTATAACTTCAGTGTTCATATACTTGCATATTTTCGTTTTACACAGCTCTAGTATGTCTTGCATAAAATTTTCAGCAATATTTTCCCCAAGAAATGTGATAGCATAACTACTTTTATTCTTTCATAATCATCATGTGTACTTTTAATAGATACATATTATCCTTTCAAGGAACCCTTATGGTATGGGTGGTTAGGTTATTGACTGCTACTGATTGATCAGTGGTTTGAACAGACCAACCGCTCCCAGGAGAAAGACGTGGCAGTGTGCTTCCATAAAGATTACAACCTTGGAAACACTGTGGGGCAGTTCTGCCCCACCCTAAAGGGTCACTATGAGTCAGAATCAACTCATTGACAATGGGTCATTGTCCTCCCAAATGAAAGGGTCGAATTGAACATCTTTGAACATCTAAATTGCTTCTGATTTTTTATTGCACAGAACACATACATCAATCTTTAGACATCTAACTTTTTATTTTGCCTAATTTCCTTTGGATATATTCCCAAAAAGTGTGTTAATGGCTAAGACATTATGAATATTTTTATCCTTTTCTCATATATTGGCAAATTGCTTTCTAAAAGGGTTGTGCCAATCATAATTGCAATGAACACTGTCTGAAAGCACTAGATTCTTGCACAATATTCTTGCCAATGTTGGACATGATTATTTTTAATTTTGTCATTTAGTAAGTGAATGGCTGTTCTTCATATCATTCACATGATTTATTTAGTCTAGAAGACCAGAGAATGGGAAATGAGAATATCTGAAATTAAAAAACAATTTCACAAAAGCTCTCTATTCTAGTGGTCATCTTTATGGCCAAGATATGTAAATAGATGCTGGAAGATTGCCAAAAGAGACTTGATCAAAATAATTTGCATATTTGATGCACGCTGATAGATAATTGTAAACTTGGGAGGAGACTGTAGGTGATGTCACTGAACCAGACCCTTGGTCCAGTCCTTTTCAGCACCATTAATCATACAACTAAAGACAGGGAGGCAAGAAAATCAAATTTGAAGATAAATAAATGTACATGCATTTTAAAAAGTAAACACACACAAACATTTTAACTAGCAACTCTATTTCTAGTTCCTACAGATCCCTGTACATCTGAAATAGTGTGTACAATGTTATTCACCATTGTCTTCTTTGTGCTAACAAAAAAGACTAAAAACAATATAATTGTTCTGGATGATAAAAATGAATCATGGTACCTTCAACGAACAGAATACCATGGTGTAGGAGAAATAAGACACTCATTAAATATTGATATGAGAAGTCCTCTAAGAATGCTGAGTTTAAAACAGTATGAAGCATAAAATGGATGCAGTCTATTATAATTTGTATAAAAACCAGGGAAAATGTTTACTTAATGTTTTTTTGCATGCACAAAGAGGATCTGGGAAGAGACCAAGAAAGTACTAAGAGTGATAATCAGCTGGTGCAGGGAGGTGGGGAGAGGGTTACAAATTGGGTGTATAGGGAAAATATATTGAAGGGAATGTTTTTACTGTAAATTTTTTGAACCATGTGTATGTACTGCCTATTTAAAAATTAGAAGCCCTGGTATACAATGGTTAACAACTTGGCTTATAAATGAATATATCAGCCACTCCTTGGAAGCCCTGTGGGGTAGGTCTACTCTGTTCTGCAGGGTCTCTATGAGTCAGAATTAACAGCAACAGGTTTCTCTCTATTTTTTTCACTCAAAAATTAAACACACTAATTTAACAAAAGAAAATAATAACAATGAAATTGATCCTACCGTATAGCCTGGAATGAAACTAGTTGTCAGATTGTACAACCCTTTGAGCTACAAGAAGGCAATCGGATAAGAACGAACCAATTCTCAATTTCTTTTGTTCCTCTTTTGCAATAATTTCATTATTTTCACAAGCATAATTTATGAGATTATCAAAACTATCCTGTCCAGATTCATTCAACACATCAAAATAAACTGCCACTTAAAAATATATTACAAGAACAAATGCTTTTAAGAAAAATTCCACCATTCTAATTAAAATATGAGCAGAGGACCTGAATACATACTTCTCCAAAATGGTATATCAATGGCCAATAAGCACATGAAAGCTGCTTAGCATCATTATTCATCAGAGAAACACCCATTCATACCCACTAAGATGGCTAGAATCAAAAAGCCAAACAAGATGACATGATGGAGAAACTGGAACTCTCATACACTGTTGGTGGGAACAGAAAGACTGCAGCTGCTCTGGAACAGTCTGACAGCTCCTCTGACACAGTTACCATGTCATTATTCTTGTTGCTGGTTGCCTTTGAGTTGGTTCCAGCTCATGGTAACCCCACGAAAGCAGAGCTACCTACTCCCTAGGGTTTTCAAGGCTGTGATATTTCACCTCCGAGTGCGTTTGGACTGTCAACCTCTTTCGTAGTTGTTTTTGTTGCTGTTGTGTTCCATTAGGTTGATTTTTGGCTAATAATATTTGAGGGCTTGTTTTAGTTACCTGGTACTGTCTAACACAGATACCATAAGTAGATGGCTTTAAAAAAAGAAAAGTTTATTCTTACACAGTCCAGTAGACTACAAGTCTGAATTCAGGGTGTCCACTCCAGGGGAAGGCCTTCCCTCTGTTGACTCTAGAGGACAGTCCTTGTGTTGTATCAGTCTTTGGTAGCGCAGCATCTTGGTAAAGGAACCTCAGGTCTGAAAGATGCGTTCTACTCCCAGTGCTGCTTTCTTGGTGGTGTGAGGTTCCCTGTTCTCTGCTTGCTTTCCTCTCTTTTTATCTTCCATAGAATGAAAAGACAAAAGCTAGTGCAAGCCACACTCCAGGGAAATTCCCTTAGCAAGAGTGTCACAGTCCCACCCTAATCCTCTTTTAACATAATCATCCTGTCAATTAGCTACAGACAGAGATTAGGATTTATAGCACAGGAAAATCACAAAACACGAGGAATGATAGTTTATATTTGTGGGGGAACACAGTTCAGTCCATGACAAGGCTTAACTGTTTGTACCACTCAAGACTCATTATCACTATGAGATAGTTACCATATGAACCAGCAATTCAACTCCTATGTGTATACCCAAAAGAAATGAAAATATGTCTATGTTTATAAAGGAATATTCACAGTAGCATTATTCATAATAGTCAAAATGTGGAAACAACACAGGCATCCTTCAAATGAAAAGTGAATAAAGAAAGTGTGATATATCCATAAAATGGAATATTATTTACACATGCTATTATTTATACATGCTACAATTTGAATAAATCTTGAAAAAAGTATTCTAAGAGAAAGAATCAAGTCACAAAGTATAGGAATCTATGAAACAACAAGTAGATCAGCAATTGCTTAAGGTGGGATACTGAGAAATGGGTGATAGGAGTGTAACAGCTAAAAATCAGATTTTGAAATTTAATATAAAGAAAATTCTATTTGGATACACTGATTCTTTACAGAGTACAAAAATGACTGTGAATATACCAAAACAATTGAATCGCACACTTTACATGGGTGCGTTACATGGCATGTGAATTACACCTCAGTAGATGCTGTTTAAGAAAGATATAATAGTGCATATTATCTAAAATGTAGCTTGAGATGATTAAGAATTAGAGGTATAACTAATGAAGTACAAACAGTGTTTTTATTCAGTCTTTAACCTTTCATGTCAACAATGATGCTTACTCAAATCATAAAATGCAAATAAATACTAAGTTCTTCAAAGGAAACTTCATATTGAGACAAACTTCTGAAGAGCAAAGTCTAAAATAACTTCTTAAAACCTTTCCAAATAGTAAACCAGCCAGATTTCACTTGATATATAGTAATTCAACGTGGAAAAAGAAATGTTGTGCAATTACCTCCTTCCCTTATAAATTATAATACCTTAGCTCCTTCCCTTATAATACCATAGCTCCTTCCCTTATAAATTCCATGAGAAAAGTTCTGATGAAATAATAGGGGAAAAAAGCAAATTTATAATACATGGTATTATAATTTAACTGCTCCCTTACTACTGGACAAATAACAGTGGTTCTATCTTAAACTACTACAAATGGTACTTTCATGAAACTCTGTGTCTCTGTTAAAAGCTATGAATTCATTCCTAGAAGCAGTATTATTAAAACAGAAGAATACATTTAAGGCTCTTAATATATACACTGGATATCTACTGTTTTTATCTACCCAGTACCCATGCCCCCTCACTTTCCTTTGTATGCAGTCTTTCTTGATAAGACTGGCAAGCAGTTGCTTAGTGATCCATTGACTAAGGTGAGGGCATGAAACCTGAGGTACATCCATTACATCCCCATGCCGGGAAATTGGGTCTGGAGTAAATTGCCAGATGAGCAGAAAAAGACTCATGGTGATCCATCCCAGAAATGAGACCCCAAAGGGACTTCATCAGTTCCTGCCATGATATCTGCAGCCATTTTTCTTCCTCTCTAGATTGTGATTCTATAAACTACAAAGCACCTTTCCTTTAGTTGTGGATGTTATTCCGTAAGCTATCCATGATTGGCTTCTGTGACCTGAAACCAAAAAATTCTGAAAAGCCTGTGAATCTCCTTAGAGAATTTTATGAAAATCTACAGTCCACCTTATCTTCATCAACTTTTATAAACAACTTAATCTTCACTTATAATCTTTGCTATTTTGATGTTTCATACTGTTATTATCATTTTTATATTTTTATGTATCTTTTATCATTAACTCAAAATTTTAAATGACTATTGGAAGTATATATACTTTCTTTTTTGGTGAGTTATCAATTTTCTTTTGGTCCATTTTTCTGTTGGGACTATGAATATACATACATATATCCACAATGACAATGCCTATTGTGCCCCATTTATGTGCAAAGCATTGGAGACACAATGATGAGTACGAGTCTCTCTCTACAAGTTTTCATTCTAGGGAGGGAGATGGCTATAAGTGGGAATCAAAATACTTTGAGATAAATCAGCTACTAGTAGAAAACACCAAAAGGTTTTAATAAGGGTGAATTTTAAACTGTTGCTGGTCATGAGTGTTGAAAATATTTTCATTCGTTCTTCATTTATTTTTTACTTAAAAGTCATTCATTTTTATATGGCTAAGCATTTATAGCTTTCCCACTATGCAGTGGGCATGTAAATTTATACAGGAATGTACATTTTCACTCAGTCATATTAAATAAAAAAACAAATAAAAATAAAAAAATAAGTCTATATTTTTTCTATCTTAAATGAGTTTTTTTACATAAATTAATTATTTCATCTGATATTAATTGGAGAATGTAATGTAAAGTACAATGCTCCTCACTACCTCCATGGATTATTACTTAATTTTCTCAGCAGCATGAACTGATCATTTTCCTTTTCCCAATGATTTGTAGTTACTTCATATCATGCTTAATTTCCACCTGTTTTAAAGCTGGCATCTGAGCTCTTTCACCTCCACTGTTGGTTATCTGCATGCCTGTATACTGGTGACATGTATTGATTATTCTCATTCTGCAATATCTTCAAATAGTTGATAGTGCAACCTGCCTGCAATGCTTTCATTTTTATTTAATAAAACTTTTGACATTATAATCTAGTTGTTATCCCACATTAACTTGAGAATCTCTGTAAAATTTACAACAATTTTCTTGCAATTTATTTGGGATTGAATATATAATGTATATTCCCATCCTGGCAATTTCTTCACTTACTGACAGGTATTATAAATGTCCCTTAATAAAAGTTTGACTTATAATATCATCTGATTACTGACTTACTATGACATACTGTCAGGAGATAACTTCAGGGTATCACTGAAATATTTTAAACATTTTAAATGTAAATGTGCAAAGAATACAGATATATATAAAAATACAGATATACAGATATAGATAGATGGAAAGGAGAAACCAACATAGAAAAATGACTATTAGTAGCTAAACACCAAACCTATAGCTACCATTAACTAAGTTTGAGATTGGGCCTATTTTTTATTTCAGGGAGTAAAACTAGAAACTGTTATCTTTTATTTCTTTGGATAAAAATATGCAACCCATATTTGTTAGTTGCTGCTTATAATAAAACACTATATCTCTCACAATCTGTAATTACATAGCTATGTTCATTCTGTACAATCATCATATATTAATCATATTCTATTTGTCTAATTCTCCAAAGATTACAATTCAAGCAGCCTGTGATGCTATCAATTGCCATTTGCAGACACAGAAACTGAAGTAGTGTGGGTTACTGGCCACGGCTAAACCTGGCGTAGACAGACACAGAACTGTGGAAGCCTTAATGCTAGTTCATTTGCCCTATTCACAATACCATGGTGCATTTATTTATATTTACTGCAATATTACTCATCTTGGAACATGCAAAATTTGTAACTGACTGTAAAAAAGCAAACTCTACCTCCGGCAATCCTCTTTGACTAAGAGCAAAGGCCCTGAAAAAGTCATCCACAAGTCTCACAGCCCTGCTGTTACCTTTATAAACAAATTTCATACTCAAATACCAAAGAAAATGTTCACTACAGTAATTCAGAACCAAGTGCAATGCATCATGCAGTTATAAACCATTTCTTCAGTTGCAAGTTTGCATTCAACAATGAAGTGCCTCTTCTGAACCCTGAAGAAGTTGTTTTCTGGGATTCCACCAATACATAGTCTTTCTTTTCTTATCCCTGAGTGCCAACAGACAAGCACATGTTATTGAAAATCCTCTTCCTATCCACACAGTTCCCCTGCTCTGTCCTACTTTTATTTACCTATTTTTTAAAAGCTAATTTAGAGAAGTAGCTCTTGGCCTTTTTATTAACCATTTTCCCCTGGTTTTTAAACATCTGAGAATGAAAAAAGCTTGCAAACAATTTTGCCATTTCCTGGAGTTCTAAAGCTCCTTCAGTGACCCCAGTGAGGTCCCCTGACTGCTTGAGATAACAAACCCTGTTGCAGAGAATCTACTAGTTATTTAAAGGAATTTTATAAACATAAAGACTGGATTAAATACAAATATTTCATACAAAAATTTACCTCTAGCCTAAAAATCTTCAGCAACATCTCCAAATTTATCATTTTCTTGATTCCAACACACTACTACAACACAATATTATATTATATATTAAAATAATTACACATACAAACTGTTATAAAACGAAGAGCTACTAACGGGAAATTGGCAGAGGAGTTAACTAACTTCAGAATACTTTCGACTGGGCTTGGGCAATTAATATCAGTTTCCTGAATTAAAGTTCTTGAATACACATACAGGAGGTTGGACAGATGACCTTGTATTTTCTGGCTCCAACTATCTGATTCACGATTTAGTCTAATCATTCACTAATCTACCAGAGGTGACTTTGTATCCTAAATACGTTTACATTGGTCTGTTTGTTTACCTGCTTTTTGTAAAAACATTGTCTTCATAAAGTTTTGCATTTGGACTACCGCTGTTTAACAGAATAAAGTATGTAGTCTGGGCTCTGGATTAATCATGAACTGAGACAACAATATTAGAAGACTATTCCTTACTTCCTAAAACTGGCTTGGATAACAGGAATCATGAAGACTTTCCCAAAATAATGAAATCCAGTCAGAAAAAACTGTTAGTACTGTTTACTGCATTAATATCCTGTCATACTAAAACTTATGAATAAGTTGGTATTAATACCTTATGCAATACAGCTGTTCGAGGTACAATTCCCCTTTTCCTCTAATGTGAAAATATCACTTGCAAACCAACTTGTAAATGTCAAGCTATATTCTATTCATAAGAAGGTAAAAAATTACAGTTTTTTGAGTTCTAAGCTAAAGACCCCAAAGAAAATAATAAAATGGGAACCACAGGAAGCGAAACTGGAACGGTAATTGCACACTGTTTAAAGTATAAGAGAACAGAACCTGGGAAACCTACAATACAGTTTTATCTGTAACTGGTCTGACTGGAGAACTAAATTGATTTTGTGTTAAATAAAGTCAAACTTACTTGGAAATTTTAAAAATATAATGGCTTTTCATTTTAGAAGAACAAATGTGAGTCCTGCGTGTGTGTGTGCGCATACGCATGTGTGTACAAACTCAAATTCTCTATGGGTTTCAATCAGCTTTCACAGGGGTACATGAACATGACACATTCAATCTTGAAGAAGCAGAACGTTTCTCACTAGAATTTTACTTTTGATTCCTTCCTTACTACTACCCACTCATCCGTCCCATTTCTAGGAAGCTATGTAGATCTGACTTTGTGGTAGTTGTTGTTGTTAGGTGCCAACGAGTAGATTCTGACTCATAGTGCCCCTATTATAGCACACGGTAGAACTGCCACATAGGGTTTTCAAGGAGAGCCTGGTGAATTTGAACTGCTGACTTTTTGGCTCATCACTACTTTGGGTAGTTAAAATGTCTTTAAAAATGTTAAGTTAAATACAGTAAAAGTAAATGTTACCTATTTTAGTTCCTCTGAAAAACATGATTTCATTTTAAAAAAAAATTTTTTTAAGGAACTCTCACCATCTCACCTTTTGCCTTCAATCCCCCAAAATCTTACACAATGTTGTTGTTATGTTTTAATACAGTGTGTAGAAAGAAACAGTGGGCAGCTATGTTGGATTATAGCCATGTTTACTTTCCAATTTCTTGATTTATTCAAGTGTATTTGGAGTATGTGTAGGGGTGGATTGATGAAAGAGACATTGAGATGGAAAGAGACTGGGCCATGAGATGGGAAGTTTAGAAAAAATAGTTTGATAGGAGATAAATATTCTATATAAGGCATTTACACTAAACACTTTTCTGCTAGTGATTTATTTCACCCAATAAAAGATTTAAGAAGCCCTTCTGGGAGCATGGTTAAGAACTCCACTGCTAACTGAAAAGTTAATGGTTCACACCCAGCAACTGCTCCAAAGGAGAAGAATGTGTTGGTCTGTTTCATAAAGATGATATACATTAGAAACCTTAGAAGGGCAATTCTACTCCATCCTACAGGGCTGCTTTTAGCTGGAATTGCCTTGAATGATAACGGGTTTTTGTTGTTATTGTTTTTTAAACAGCTGATAAACCCCAGGAGGGCACGAATCTTTCTCTCATTTATTCTCTGATATATCCCAAACAACTAGAAGAGTGACATACATAGTAGCAATGCAGTACAATTTGCTACCTTTTAATTGAATGAACCAGCATCATGACAACTAGAACCAGCATCTAGACAACTAGAACAACAATGGGAGTTTTAATACACAACACAGACAGACTTCAAAATCTGTCAAACAAACCACAATCATCAGAAGAGAAAAGAGATAAATGGGAACTACTAAGAATCAAACACTTTCGCTTATCCAAAGACTTCATTAATAGAATTAAAAGGCCACCTACAGAATTAGAAACAATATTTGGCAACTTTATGTTAGACTGATGCCTGATCTTCATAATCACTAAAGTACTACAAAATATCAATAAGAAAAAAGTAAATCATCCAATTAAGTGATGGGCAAAGGAGATGGACAGACACTTCTCTAAAGACGAGATCCAGGCAGCTAAAAAACACATGTAGACATGCTCACGATCATTAGCTACTGAAGAAATTCAAATCAAAATGGCAATGAGATACCATCTCACCCCAACAAGGTTGGCCATGATCCCAAAAGCACAAAACAACAAATGCTGGAGAGGCTGTGGGGAGATTGGAACTCCCCTACACTGTTGGTGGGATTCCAAAATGGTACAACCTCTTTGGAAAGCAATCTGGAGCTCCCTTAAAAAATAGACCTGCTCGGAATATATCTTACAGAATCAGGACCATTCACACCAACGGATACATGCACACAAATGTTCATCGCAGCACAGTCCACAATAGCAAAAAGATGGAATCAACCCAGATGCCCAACAACAGAGGTATGGATAGGTAAACTATGGTATATGTACTCAGTGGAACACTTATGCAATGATAAAAAACAACAATGTTAACCTGGTTTCAACTGGAGGACATTATGCTGAGTGAAAGTAGTCAGC
The DNA here is from genome assembly GCA_028571685.1 of Heterohyrax brucei. Classification (NCBI taxonomy): domain Eukaryota; kingdom Metazoa; phylum Chordata; class Mammalia; order Hyracoidea; family Procaviidae; genus Heterohyrax; species Heterohyrax brucei. The sequence goes on along the minus strand of CM053146.1, from coordinate 73,826,447 downwards.
AACAAAAGGACAAATATTGTATGAGACCCCTATGATAAGAACTTGAAAACAGACTCATGCACAGAAGAAAAGACTCTTGGATGGTTGCAAGGGTGAGGAGGTAAGGAGGGTAAGGGAGGAAGGGTTTAGATAGTTGTTAGAAATTTGGTTGGGTAAAATTGGTGACAGCACACATTAGAAAAAAGATCAATATTAACTGGACTTCAACACAATGTGAGTACTCCTCCCATCTTAACCCAATATTGCAAGGACACAGCAGTTGGGGCAGAGGACTGGGGACTATGCTCTCAGGTGAAATCGAGCCCAATTGACATAGCTAGCTTTTTGTTAATGAGGACTCTCTGCACACCACATCAATGAGTGGCATCTGGGGTCTTAAAAGCTGCCAAGCTGCCATCTGAGGGTATAGCAAATGGTTCAAACTCAACAGGAACGGATGATCACTGATGACAAGAACGACACGGGGGAAAGAGAACTCAGAAGACAGGAAGACCCACATGAGTGGGTGTCTACAATGACTCGTGACCAGAAGAACCAGATGGTGCCCAGCCACCATGAATGATAGCCACAATGGAGCTCACAAAATTGAGTCTCACTGGCAACACAAGAATAAATAGGGGTGCACCCTGAGGTCTCCACTAAAAGGCCACAATTGATGGTCTAGGGGGTTTGGAGTCCCCCTAGGAGAATGGCCCTTGGCCCTGATGCTGCCCTTGTCCATAAATCATAATGAAGGTCAACTTTTCGGACAGCAGTGGATTGGACTTGGTGATGCAGAGTGACCACACCTTGTGGGAACTTTATGGTTCTATGCATCTATAGGACGTCATCCTGCTGACCACTTACTAGAGGAAGGAGAGTGGGTGGAGAGAAGGGGATAGGAGACTGTTGGGAGGATAGGACACATATGGAGCAGATAGGAAGGGTGTGCTGTCACCAGGCAGGGAGAGCAATGAGAGGTGGATATAGGTGAGCATGCAAATTTATATGGGAAGGTACATTTCCAATCAATCATAATAAAATAATAATAATAATAATAGATAACTAAAACCCACTGCTATCAAGTCGATTCTGACTCACAACTACCCTACAGGAGAGTAGAGAGTACAGCTGCCCCACAGAGTTTCCAAGGAGCACCTGGTAGATGGTTAGCTTAGCACCAGGTAGATGGTCAGCTGTATCATTTAACCACTATACCACCAGGGTTTCCAAATAACTAAAGAGAGACCATGTTTATCATGTTTTCAATCATCTCACACACATGTGAAAGCTGGGCAATGAATACGGAAGTATGAAAAAGAACTGATGCTTTTAAATCACAGTGTTGGTGAAGAATACTGAATATACTATGGACTACTAGAAGAACCAACAAATCTGTCTTTTAAAAAGTACAGCCAAAATGCTCCTTAGAAGCAAGGATGACGAGACTGTTTCATAGACTATGGATACATTATCAGGAGGGATCAGTCCCCGCATAAAGACATCATTCTTGGTAAAATAGAAATAAAAAACCCAAATCAGTTGCCATAAAGTCAACTCTGACTCCATAGCAACTCTACATGACACAGTAGAACTGCCCCATAGAGTTTCCAAGGTGTATCTGGTAGATCTGAACCACTGACCTTTTGGAGGGTCAGCGAAAAAGAGGAAGACCTTCAATGAAATGGATTGAACAATGACTGAACAATGGGCTCAAACATGCAACAACTGTGAGGATGGCACAGGACTGGGAAGTGTTTGTTCTGTTGTACAGAGACTGTCCACCTGCTGGAACCAACTGAATGGTACCTAACAACAAAAGCTAAAGAATAAAACCACCCCCTTCTCCCTGCGGAAGTATGCTCATCATTCAGGAGAGCTTACTGTATCCGTTTCAAAGAGAGAGTTTTTACACATCCTCAGAGAACCTTTGGAATTCTACCCTGGCATAAGAGTATGTCTAAGAGGGCTGAAGGGTAAAAATAAATTTGTGATTTACTGAACTAGTTTAGAGTTTTAATGTGAAGTTAAATAACTTCCCTGAAATCGTTAGTTTAAAAAATAATGATTTTACCATTATGAAAATAAATTGCTATTGTTATAAATTTATCTTACCTGTAAACACACAAACACTAAACATGACTATTTAACACATCACATAAGTTACTGCTCTTAAGCTAAGTAATGATATGTATTGCTTTTCATAGTAAAAGTGATATTTTTGGAAGTCACTCAGTGAGTAATGAAATTAAAATTTCAAATAGATCAAAAAGTGAATTTAGGGGCCTAGAGTCTTGACAAGTTGACATTTACTTGAGTTACTAAAATCAATCTTTAAAACATGGCAGTCGTAGCTTACAGGCTGCCCTGCAGCAAAATAAGTCAAAATTGAAGTACATTTGCTGAACTGGCAGAACATGAATTCCTTGTATAAACTAAGTGGCTACCACTGCCCACTAACTCCCTTGTGCCTGCATACACATGCCTATATACACAGAATCATTTCTGCATTAAGTTAAACAAAGCTCCTACTGCTTTTATTCTAATATTTATGCCACTGGCATTTTCCCTGTGGTTGATTATATTTTACCTTAGTGGTTTACAAAATATTTTTAAATTTATATTTAAAAAGTTTTCCAACGTAAAAGCTTTCCCTCTCCCTGAAAGAACATTCTAAAAACAATACATACAAAGATTCTAACTCCTTTTAATGCCTTGGACTTACCCCAGTATATGATGCAGTGAATTTCCAAGATATTACTTGAAAGCAACATGAAAAACTACTCTCAGTAAAGCAGTTAATTTTTTTTTCAAACTTTCCATTCTTAGGATTCAGTGTTATTAGTACCAAGTTTTAATTTATTTTTAAATTATTAATTAGTAAGGGATAAAATATTTTAATCTTATTCCCCATATTAACCAAAAGGCAGAAATAATTTCACCAGCTCACTTCATTGCCTAAATGACACATCAAATCAACTACTCAGTAAGTTTAGTAATCTTAATAAAAGTCCTGAAAGTTTTATCCACTAAATACTGACATATTAAATCACCCCGTGCTAATAAATACTGTATAGAAATATAGCTACAACTACAAGCCTATACTCTGTATCAGAAAACTGTAGAGTTTTAAACCATATGTGATATTTGCTAAGATGAAAATATTTAGCATTAATTTTTAACTCTCCTAAATGTGATGTGTTAGTGTTCAAATAAAATAGTACTAAAAATTCTACTTACAGCTTATGAGTTAAGTGGTAAAAAACTGCAACCATCCTTGGACACAAAGCTAAATCACTGTAGGTGTACCAACAATCGTGCAATCATCTACTTTTAACTAAATTAGGAGAAAAGGACAATTTATCCCTCTTCTCCCCAATAAACGCGAAATAAATGTCTAACATTTTGGACAGCTCCCTCCTGATTTTTGCTTAAGGTATTTCTATGATGTGTCTTTCATTTTGTCTGCTTTACCAAATCAGAAACGAAGCCAACCAAAGTGAATTCTGCAGCTTAGGTTTTTTTTGTTTTGTTTCTGGACAAAAGCTTCCTCCAGTTACACAGATTACGGAGCTACACAAGAGGAAAGAGCCGTCCTCAGTTCAAGATCCGACTCGCTGTGTTGAGACAATTTTTTTTATTTTTTATTTTTTTTATTTTACCAAGGATACTAGCTGGCAGGCAGGGAACTGCCCTCTCTACTTTCGTTCTCCGCAGCAACCCCAGTACCCTATCAGCGAGTACTGTCTCCTCAACTGCGCCAGATCGGTGGTTGCTGAGAAGTACTGAGGTACTGCAGTAACTTTTCCCAAGCGGAGACTCATAATGGAAGCAACTGGCCATATATCAGACAATCACTAAGAGTAAGTTTGTGCACCCTTGATAGGGACGGAGAAGACAGACACTGCGCGGAGCTACCGGGATTTGGACTCAGCCCGGCAGCACCATCCATCTGCAGCAGCGCGTAGTATTTGCCTTCTGCGGAAGGGCTTGCAGCCCGGAGGGAAACTTTGCATGGGCTTACAAAATAAAATGAAAACAGCGTACGCTCTGGAGAAAGGTGGGTACGGAAACCCGGTGACACTCAGTGGTTAACGCACTTCACGGTCCGGTTGCTCTGACCCCAGCAAGCCGGGACCTTACTCAGGGGGCGGAGCCATGGGGGCTGCCCGGGGCTGCCCAAGAAGCTCCAGGCCCCTGCGAGCCGGCAGGGCGCCAGGGCCAAGCTGGCCCCGAAGGCAGCGACTCCACCTGGACGCGTGGTTGTGGAGCACCCGAGCCCCGCCTCTCTCCGGTCGCGCGGTCCTGTCGGGGGACACTCGAGCCCCACGCCCTCTCGGGGCAGAAAGAACCTCTGCCAGCCCCTCTCAGAGTGAGACGCTCGTCATCTTCAAATCCGCGCTCACGAAAAGTGTGGCGAGCCACCGAGGAGAGGCTTCTGACACCAAAAAGTCGTCACTCCTCAAACCTACTTTTCATCTCCATCCTCTTCTTTGTAAGCAAGGCTTGCCAACCATTACTTTGTCCCTTCCCTTCTCTCTCAAGTCGTCCCTGTCGTAAAGTGGGACTTTGGGGAGTCTAGTTGATGCGCCTGTCCCCTGGCGCGCTGGATCCATAGCTCCTTTTCATTAAAGCAATAAAGTTCAATTTGTCTGATTCTTTATGAGCCACGGTGGACTTTGCCTGTGCGCTCTCCCTCACCCTGAACCAAGAGCATCCTATTCACTCCATCCCACCTATATCCCTGAAGGACGTTGGTCCACTAGACAGGGGACCCGCCGCTCTCACTGCCAAGTGTCCACGCCCGCGCGAACACACACTCGCGCATACAGACTCTCTCTCACACACAATGCCATCCCCGCGCTGTCAAAGTCTGTCAGGCGGAGGGGAGAACGCAAGAGCAGCAGCAGCAGCGCGAGTGCGGGCTTCAGCCTCGCAGTGCGCCCGGACTCGCTACCCGGGTCCCAAACACACTCGCTGGGATGCCCTAGGCATTACGCTTCTCCTAACCCCAAAGACCACAGCGGAGATGCCGGGAGCCCCGCGGGCGCGGCCAGGACGAACCTTACCCGTGGGGCTCGTTGTCTCCGGCCGCTCAGCTGGCTCACGGGCCACAGGGACGCTGCAGCCGGGGTCCCGGAGGTGCTGCTGCCGCGCTGCTGCTGCCCCGATCCCTGGCGCCAGCATCACTTCTCCTCCGCCTCCGTCTCCTCGTGCTCTGCTCTCTCCGCCGCCTCCTCCCCTGCAGCCTTTTGCAAGACTAGCAGCGCTGGTGGCGCGGCGGGTGGGCAGCGGCGGAGGCGGTGGCGCCCGCGCGAGCTCACCCAGCTGCAACAGCCGAAGCGGCCGCGACGGCAGCCGGAGCACCACAGCTCGGCTGCGCTTCCCAGGCGAAGGCTCCGGCCTCGGCGACTGACAACGCCCGGCAGCCAATCGCTGCTGCGCCCCGCGCGGCTGAGGGAGACCAATCAGAGCGGAAGGCCCAAGGTTTTCCTCCGCCTTTGCTCAGCAGGCTTGTTTCCGGGAGAGGCAGTGATGCTGGTGGGGTTTGTCGTGGGGGTGGCGCGTGAGAGAGAGGCTCTGGGTGGGGGGCTTTTGGCCTGGGAATCTTAGGTGTGACGAGAACGCAGAGCCAAAAGTGGCGGTGGGCCCGCGGCGTTTTCTGGTTGCAAGGAGTCCGCAGCTTGGCAGAAAAGGGCGCCCCAGGGTGACTGTCCCCAGAGCCACGGCCCCGCGCGCGGTTCAGCGTCTCGGCATCGCTGCGTGGCGGCCGTGGGACCGGAGTCGGAAAGGCGCTGCTAAAGAACGAATCCCTGGAGGTGGTCGCCGCCTTGAAGGAATCACGCGAACAGTCACCAGACAGCGCCCCCGTTCTTCTCCCTTCGGCAGCGTTGGCAGCTGAAAAGAGCGGTACTTCTTTGCTCGGAACCACCCCTTCTCATAGTAATCAGCCGGGGCTGTGAAAGGGGCACATGGAAAAGTGTTCTCAAAGTTGTAGGTCGGATGGATCTTCCCTGTCTTTCCTGCAACCTCCTCACGCTCTCACCCTCCTTTTCCTCGTAAAGCAAAACACAAATCCGCAAGAAGAAAGTGAGAAATATAAACTGGCAATCGAATGTTTCCTCTCATTTGGAGAAACTGTGAAATAGAAGATTTTTTTTTTCTTTTTCACACTGTGTTTGGTTTTTTGATGAAGTGATGAAGGTGGAAAGGGGCACATGGAAAAGTGTTCTCAAAGTTGTAGGTCAGATGGATCTTCCCTGTCTTTCCTGCAACCTCCTTACACTCTCACCCGCCTTTTCCCGGTAAAGCAAAACACAAATCCTTAAAAAGAAAGGAAGATAGTTTAAAGTGGCAATCGAATGTTTCCCCTCATTTGAAGAAACTGTGAAACATAATATAGTTTTTTTTTTCTTTTTCACAGTGTGTTTGGTTTTTTGATGAAATGATGAAAGTGGCAAACTGCCCCTCCCAACTGTCCCCCCCAAACTGGAATGACTGTTCCTTCTGGAGATTTTTGTGTTCTTTCAGAGCTAATATATGTGAATGATCCACTGTCCTACTACTGATATACCCTAATACATGCCATCTTCAAGTAAAAGAATAAGTTCTACATAAACCAAACCCAAATCCACTGCTGTCGAGTTGATTCTGAATTACAGCGACTCTCAAGAGACTGCAATATACAGGATTCTGGTTTTCAGTACTTTTATGATGTAGAAGAAGGAATCAAATTCTGGAAAAAGGAAGGCTTAGTTTGCTTCTAAACGTGTGTCTGAATACTAGAAATGGTGCCTTCAGCAAGTGACCTTACTCTGATATGTATAGTCGTACCCCTACCCCCTATAAGGTTGTTGTGAGGGTCAAAAGTTGAGTATATAAACTAGCAAATAAACTCAAGCCTACTGCTGTGGGTCGATGCCTACTCACAATGACTCTATAGGACAAAGAAGAACTGCCATATAGTTTCCAAAAAGTCCCTGGTGGATTCCAAACTTTGACTTTTTGATTAGCAGCCACAGCACTTAATCGCTATGTCTCCAAGGGTTTCCAATGCAACCTAGGCTTTGACAAATAGGATTCAGTCTGTTGTAACTGTTGCTGCAGCTGTTTAATTTTTATGTGATCTTTTTTGTAGTAATTGTCCCTTTTTTTCATTTGCTGTTCTTTTAAGAAAATTCCGTGAATACTCCAGTACCTCAAACAAGCCCAGTGTAAAGTTTATGGGAACTATAAGAAAAATTTGATTGTGGAGTAGACGTGAGTGTTAACATTTCCAGTACTGTCGAAAGTATAGACAGGCATGTCACTACCATTCTTGGCCAGTTTTATTTTATCCCCTCACCTCTGTCTTAGTCATGTGATCAGTCTCATCTGAGAACCAGGGCATCTTCTCTTGAAGAAAGAACTAAAAGTTTATTAGGTTAAGAAAACTGCTGTAACAGGTGAATTTTCAATTCTAGGAGGTTTTATAACATTTTTTTTAAATTACTACTCTTCTTACTGTATAATTTGAAATATAACTGACAGTCATGAACTGTATGAGCAGCTTAGTAGACCAGTGATATTCAGTCCTGGGAAAAGAAAATACAAGTGTTTTATTTAGAACTTATTTTACAATATTTTCCATGTTAAGCCATATTTGCAACCATTATCAATGAACATATATGGGTTCTACATACCATATTCCTTAGTGATTAGTAACAGAATGAAAGGACTGTCTTAGAGAAGAAAAAAGCTAAAGAAGATCCCAACAGCATGCTTACAGATAGAACTCCAGTATCTCATATTGGCAGCGTTGTGTATAACGAGCTCTGAGGAAAACAGCCTTGCACAGGAATCAGTAAAGTCAGTAAGCATTTAAAGTCATTGAAGGTGGAAAATAAAGAAAAAACTTTACAAGTAGCTTACATGATTGGATATTGATGCCAGATTTTCATGCGTTTCTAGGAAAGCCTGGTGGTATAGTGGTTAAGTCCTACAGCTGCTAACCAAAAAGTCAGCAGTTTGAATCCACCAGATACTCCTTGGAAACTCTATGGAGCAGTTCTACTTTACCCTACAGGGTCACTGTGAGTCAGAATCAACTCTATGGCATGGGTTTGGTTTTGCTAAGAATTGCATAGAATGTGTGAGAAAGATTATTGTTAAGTAAGTACCCGTTCAATGAAATAATTATACTTAAATAATTGTTTAATATTTATTTACTTGCCTGCTAGGTGTTATGGATTGTGTCCTTCAAAAATGTGTGCCAGCTTGGCCAGGCTGAGATTTTGAGCATTGCATGGTTGTCCATCACATTGTCATCTGATGTGATTTTCCTAAGTGTTGTAAATCTTGCTTCTATGATGTTGATGAGGCCAATTTGGAGGCATTTATGTTAATGAGGACTCAATCTACAAAATTAGGCTGTATTTTAAGTCAGTTTCTTTTTGAGACATAAAAGAAAGAGGTGACCAGACAGACAGAAGGAGCTCACACCCTAAAGACAGTAGTGCCAAGAGTAGACTACCTCCTTTGGACCTGGCCACCGTGCAGAGAAACTCCTAGACCAGCGGAAGATTGATGACAAGGAACTTCTTCCAGAACTGATAGAGAAACTCTAATCACCCAGAACTGGTACCCTGAAGTGAGACTTCCAGCCCCTTAGAGTGTGAGAGAATAAATTTCTCTTTGTTAAAGCCATCCGATTGTGGTATTTCTTTTATAGCAGCAATGGATAACTAAGACCCTCAATAGCCAGTTTTCCTACCAGTGTAATGAGAGAACTCATTCACCTTGCTAGTAGAAGAGGAAATTTGCCTATGCACTACTTAATTTAAGAATCACTGTCATGAATTAAATTGTATCCTTCCAAAATATGTGTACCAACTTGACTAGGGCATGATTCCTGGTATTGTGTGACTGTTTACCATTTTGTTATCTGATATGATCTTCTTATGTGTTGTAAATCTTACCACTGTGATGTTAATGGGAAAACAAGAATCCTCACAACTGGTCCAGTAAGCAACATTGTCATAAATGGAGAAAAGATTGAGGTTGTCAAGGATTTCATTTTCCTTGGGTCCACAGTCAATACTCTTGGAAGCAGCAGTCAAGAAATGAAAGATGCATTGCATGGGGAAAATCTGCTGCAAAGGACTTCTTTAAAGTATTCACAAGTAAAGATGTCACCTTGAAGACTAAAGTGCACCTGACCCAAGCCATGGTATTTTCAGTTGCATCATATGCATGTGAAAGCTGGACCATGAACAAAGACAGAAGAAGAATTGGTGCCTTTGAATTGTGGTGTTGGAGAAGAATGTTAAATGTCCCATGGACCACCAAAATAACAAACAGATCTGTTCTAGAAGAGGTACAACTGGAGTGCTCCTTGGAAGCAAGGATGGTGAGACTGTATCTTACATACTTGGGGCATGTTGTCAGGAGGGCTCAGTCCCTGGAGAGGGTCATCATGCTTGGTAGAGTGGAGGGTGAGTGAAGAAGAGAAAGACCCTCAATGAGATGGATTGACACAGTGGGCACAACAGTGGGCTTAAGCGTAAAAATGATTGTGGCCGTGGCACAACACTGGGCAGTGTTTCGTTCTGTTGTTCATAGGGTCACTCTGAGTTGGAACCTACTCAGAAGTAACTAACAACAACAAGATGATGTTAATGAGATAGTGTTGGCAGTTGATGAGATCTACAAGATTAGATTTTATATTGAATCAGTCTCTTTTGAGATATAAAAGAAGCCAGCAGAGAGACTTGGGGTCCTTATACCACCAAGATAGCAATGCCGGGAACACAGGACATTCTTTGGACCCAGGGTTTCTGCTTGGAAAATTTCCTAGTCCAGGTGAAGAGTGACCTTACTCCAGAGCCAACAGAGAAAGCAAGCCTTCTGGAGCTGATGCCGTGAATTTGGACTTGTAGCCTACAAGGCTGTGAGAGGAAGCCCTGGTAGCACAGGGAGTAAGTGCTATGGCTGCTAATCAGAAGGTTAGCAGTTCAAATCCACTAGGCACTCCTTGGAAACTCTATGGGACAGTTATACTCTGTCCTACAGGATCGCTATGAGTTGCAGTGGACTCAACAGCAGTGAGTAGACGGTGGGAAAGTCTCTCTTTTAGAAGACACCTACCTGAGATATTCTGGTGTAGTAGCACTACTAACTAAAACACTCACCTAATCTTGAAAATATGCAAAACAGTTTTGCGCTAATTAATGTAACGAACCTATGTTTGTTAAGAATCAAAACTGAATACATCAGTGGAGTCGGTTCTCACAAAGCTACACCCAGCAAGTAGAAAACTGAATGAGACATGAAAAAAGGATCAATCTAGTCCCAGCTCTAGTTATAGCTTGTGAGTAATCTCAAGTCAGTCACTTAAACTTTTCTAGCTTTCATCATCCATAAATAGAGATTACAAACAAAATCAAACCTGCAGCTGCCCTTCTCAGGTGTGAGGATTAACTTCTAATTGGAACTGCAAGCCACAACCGGCTGCTTATGGAAAAACCCTTCTAAAAAGATGGAAAACTTAAACTTAATGAAAATTCTATCCTCTCTTGAATTGGAATTAGTTTATTTAATTCTTACAAGAGCCCTGTTCATTATAGGTACCTAATGCTCCTTTCCATAGATGAGCATACTAAGTTCCAAGTATGTTCATTGACTGTTGAGTACATTTTATTGGTTGATGTTGCCCAGCTAGAATGCTTTTCCCATGATTCTTTCACCGTGCCGTTTCTCATTTGGATGGTACATGCAAATGTAAAGATTATCGTCTTAATTTAAATGAACAATAACTCGTTTTATTTTATTAAGATGTCAGTTGAACCTGGAATAGATCTATTTTCCAAAAATCGTACAATTAGGTAACTTAGAATACAAAAAAAAAACCTCTTCATATTAAAACTGTAACACATCTGAAGCAATAACCATTACTTGTACCTGTGTGAAAAGGTGGACACATAAGGCATCACTTACAAAGATACACAGTCCTTCAGTGAATAGTATGTTACAGAGATCAAAACCTTACTGAATTTGCAGAAAATTTATTTCTTTACCTATCAAAATCAGTCTTCAATTTTTATGACTTCGAATCAGGTTCTTCACTTCAGTAAGAGATTCCAATCCTTTTTAATGAGATTCTTTTTCCCTTGATTTGGTCACTAGAAAGAAGCTGCTTATTACACAGTCCAGCAGGAAGTAGAAGCGTGGAAAGGAAAAAAAATATACATGTGTGTGTGTGCACCTGTGCATGCATGGAGGTGACAGAGGACAATGGGAGATGAGAAGTAAAATTAGGAGCAAAGATTTCCAGTTACTTATGCAGAAGTTCTCCATGGTTTCATTGATCAATATTTGTTTTAGAAGTCACTTAAAGAATAGGACACTAAAAAATTAATTTTTGAAAAATTGATGACTGTATTACCATAACAGAATGCTATTTAAGTGCCTAGCAGAGTGCTAGGAGCTCAATGAATGTTTGATCAAGGCAAAATGAATGTATAAATGTTGCATGGATTTTATTGGGGGGTAGAGAAGATGCTGCTGGAATTTGAAATTGATAAATGCAGCATGGATTCTTCTAAGTATTACTACTTCAGCTTTACAGAAATTAAATTATAATATGTAATTTCATTTTTTCATGTTTTCCCTGAATTGTTGGTCATGTTGTATAATCCATTCCATTCTTTATATAGTATGAAGCTTTACTTTTTCTTAGTATCTGAGTCTTTTAACCAGTTAGGCTTTTAACTAATTCTCCAGGTGTTCTCTGGTGATTAGGAAGTGTGCCTAGAGAATCATCCTACTTACCTTGAGAGAAAAGTGTTAATAAAAGGTCAAAGCTGAGTTCCAAGGGACTGAGGCCACTGAAACTAATAACATGGATCATCATTAGCTTTTACTGATGCCAAGTCATGCAAGTCTGTGAAGTTCATACAGAAAGAGAAATGTGGATCAATAAAACCTTATGCCACCATACAGCTTTATAATTACTTTCTAGAGATTAAGTTTGTAAAGCTTTTCTTTCTTTGTTACCAAAAGAAAAAACAAATACTCTTCCCTCTGAAACTCTGCCTTAGTCTTTGAACCTATAATGTATGATAAACCTACACAGTGCTTTTCTTTAGCCATTTCTTTTTTGTTATTTTACTTTGAAGGCTGTCTGTATGCATACTTTGCATTCAGTAACCTTTGTTGTCTATTTAACAATGGACTGCTATTTCATGACAGTATTGATATTTTCAGTCCACTTCTCTGAATACACATCAATTCACCAGGGATATTTTGGGACCATTTTTGTGGTCTAAGGTATACTTGCTATTGACCTGGGGATATTAGAAGGAGGCAGGCTGTGTTGTTTGGTTGGTACCTGAATCATGGAAGGGCCATTGCTGCTTTTGTTTTATCAGGTATTGACCACACAGAGACTCAACAAGCACTGTGCAGCACTTTTAGGGGGAAAATAGACTTGCACATCTTAGAGTCGAAGACTTTAAATAAAAAGACCCAACAAAAATTTTATGCACCTGCTATCTTAGAAATTGTTGAAGCTTTAAAATAAACCAAGGAATTTAGAGCATGTGTTTATGAGCTTAATACCATTTAATGTACCAGTTACGTTGCAGGTAGACTCGGCCATGCCTTATTATCTTTAGCTCTTAGCTAAAAGGACATTTACCTCTAATTTGAAAGAGGAAGTGAAAGTTATTCTTTGTGTTTGTAAGTGTTACCTGTTGGCACCTATTGTCATCTCGTGAACTCTGACTCATGGCTATATTACTGGGCAGAGTAGAACTGCCCTATAGGATTTCCAAAGCTGTATATCTTTCTCCTGAGCAGAAGCTATTTGCCTCCAACTGCCAGCTTTTGTGTTAGCTGCCAAGCACTTTAACCATGGTGCCAGCAGGGTTCCTTTAAAAGTGGTAGAAAAATCTAATTTCCTTTATGAACATTAATCACAAACTGAAAATCTAGTTTCACATTTCAGAATTTTCTTAAAATTTAGTTTATATGAACTAAAGCAAACCAAACCCATTGCCATTGAATAGATTCTCACTCACAGCAACCCTGTGGGACAGAGTGGCACTGCTGCGTAGGAATCTGCAAGGAGTGACTGACTGGTGGGTATCAACTGCCAGTTTTTTTTGGTTTGCAGCCATAGCATGCCCTGACTGGAAATCTCATAGTCTAGATCTTTGTGCCAGTCTTTCAATCCTTTCTAAAATTACTTCCAGCTCTATTTCTCAATAGATGAGTTCTGTCCCCTAAGGGATGCAAATTCTTAGCAGTTTTAGAGGAATGTCTCCAAATAAAATGTTCATCATTTTACGTAATTTTTAAAAACTGTAATGATGATAGTTTCTTCTTTTTTTGTTTTTTTTTTGTCCTGTGTTGGTTGAGATTTCATGCGTATATACTGCATTTAGGTTTTTTTTTTTTCTTAATTCTGTTCACCAGTTAAACCTGTGTAGTACTTAAGTACTTCATTCTTAGAAAAGCAATTTGGATTATTATTAAGCACTTTTCAACTGAGACATTAATTATAAATATTTATAACTAAGACATTATAAACCATGGCATAGTAGGGTAACATAAGTCAGATCTGAACATGATACATTTTAAACAACTGTATTAAGTTTTAGGTATTCTAGAAATATATTAAATTACATGATAATATGGATTAGAAATGTGGAAGAACAAACTATGGCAGTATAACTTAATATTCTTCCCCTCTCCCACTCTCGAAGTGTCACTAATTTTTGAATCTCTATGCGGCAATTCTGCTCTGTTCTACAGAGCATCTACTCAACAGTAAGTTTTTGTTATGTTTTGTTTTTTAGTGTTAATTTCTGTCAGTACATCTAGTGGTAAGCCACAGATCATCTCAGGCACTGGTAACAGCATCTCTGTGCCCTATATCCCCAAGCCAAGTGTACAAGAAATGTTACAACAGAACTACCCATTAAAGATCACGTAATGTCTCAAGTGGTTACAGCAACTTGGAAATCCCTTAACAGTACATTAAATCAGGCTGTTTAGCGTAACTAATTAGCATGTATTTAGTCTTTGAAAAATAAAAGTTGTTTCTTGAAATTGCACTAGAGACCCTCAAATCTAGAAGAAACAGATAGACTTTGAGCTGGAGGAAAATTTCTAACAGCTAGTATTGTCACCAAAACATACATCCTCTGTGTTGGTCTTTAGCCTCTGAGGGCAAGACTGTCTTAATTTTCTGGAGAGTGAAAGGATAATTGTATGAGGCACAATTTCAGATCAGCCAAAAAACTAAAAGACCTAACGTATGTATCAGCATCTTCTTGTGCTTGGTTTCTAATGAGAAGCTAATGAACATTAACTACTGGGTAATTAATATATTATGCCTGTAGTCACTGATGCAGAGTGGTTAGTACATCTTGACTTAAACACAGGCCAGATATTTATTTTGTGGGTTTTCTCAGGGCTTCAAACCAGTTCTTCTAGTTCAAACCTCTGCTGAGAATTGCCTTTCTAGTAAGTTCTCTACTGAGAATTTACAATTCCACCCCAAATATACTTAATCAGAATGTACATTTTAACAAGATCCACTGATGATTCTTATGTATGATTTCCAAGGAAATTGTTAGAAATGCAATTTATCAGCAAGGATCCTTACCAGAAAGAACTAGTTCAAAGTTCTGGATTTTCTGAATAACCAACAGAGTCATGATGATGTAATACAGCTAGTGCTGTTTTTGCCAGTCAACTGAAAATAAAAGCAGGTTTTTTTTTTTTCTTTTAAAAAAAAAGCATGGTGTGGGTCATTCTGGAACGCTCAACCACAAAACCACAGCCATCTATGCATATTTTGATTAATATCAAGTAGGCAGTGGTATTGTTGTTAGATGTCATTTCTGGCTCATAGTGACCATATGTACAACAAAACAAAACACTACATGGTCCTGCACTCTCCTCCCGGTCACTGCTATATTTAAGCTCATTGTAGCAACCAGTATATCAATCCATCTCATCAAGGGTCTTCTTCTTTTTCTCTGATTGTTTGCCTTGCTAAGCATAATGTCCTTCTTTAAGGTATGGTGTCGTCTGATAACATGCCCCAAGTAAGTAAGACAAAGTCTCTTCGTTCTTACTTTCAAGGAATTCTCTGGCTGTACCTCTTCCAAGATAGACTTGTTAGTTCTTCTGGCAGACCATGCTGTAACCAACATTTTTTACAAACACCATAAAGCAAATGCATAAATTATTTGATCTTCCTTATTCGTTATCTAGCTTTCACATTTGTACAAGATGAATGAAAATATGGCTTGGGGCATCCAGATCAGCAAAGAAGTTGAAGTATTACTGTTTGTGGATGACATGATCCTATACACAGAAAACCCTCAAGAATCCATCAAAAAACTATTGGATCTAGTAGAGGACATTAGCAAAATACCAAGATACAAGGTAAACATGCATAAATCAATGGGATTCCTTTATATGAACAAAGAGACAATCAGAGAGGAAATCTCAAAATCATTACCACTTACTATAGTCCCCAAGATGATAAAATACTTTGGAATAAATCTAACAAGAGATGTGAAAGATCTATACAAAGAAAACTATACAACCCTACTGCCAGAAACTAAAAGTGACTTACATAAGTGGAGATACCTACCATGCTCTTGGGTAGGAAGATTTAACATTATGAAAATGTCTATTCTACCCAAAGCAATCTATATATGCAGTGAAATCCTGATAAAAACCCCAATGACATTTTTCAGTGAGATAGAGAAACAAATCACCAATTTCATACGGAAAAAACGGAAGCCACAGATAAGCAAAATGCTACTAAAGAAGGAGAACAAAGTGAGAGGCCTCACACTACCTGACTTTAAAACCTGCTACAATGCCACAGTAGTCAAGATAGCCTGATACTGCTGACACAAAAACAGATATATAAACTAATGGAACAGAATTGGGACTCCAAATATAACACCATCCACCTATGAGCAACTGATATTTGATAAAGATCCAAAGAATAAAGTAGGAAAAAGATAGTCTATTCAACAAATGGTATTAGCATAACTGGATATCCATGTGCAAAAAAAAAAAAAAAAAATGAAACAGGACCCTTGTCTCACACCGTGCATGAAAACTAACTCAAAATGGATCAAAGACGTAAATATAAAAGCTAAAACAATAATGACCTTGGAAGAAAAATTTGGGACAACTTTGGAAGCCCTGATCTATGATATTAACAGTCTACACAAAATCACCAGTAACCCGTAAACACCAGGAATGAAAAGAGACAACTAGGAATACTTAATCTAACACTTATACCCATCCAAAGCCTTCATCAAAAGAGTAGAAAGATGACCTACAGAACAGGAAAGAATATTCAGTTACCACGTTTCTGATTGACATCTAACCTCTCTAATCTACAAGATACTGCAAAACCTCAACAAGATAAAGATAACCCAATTTAAAAAATGGGCAAAAGACTTGGACAGGCATTTCTCTATAAAAGATAGAATGGATGCCAACAGATACATGAGAAAATGCTCACTATTACTAGCCATCGAAGAAATCCAAATCAAAGCTACAGTGAGATACCATTTCATGCCAGCAAGGCTGGCAATATTGAAAAAAACACTAAATAATAAATGCTGGAGAAGAATTGGAGAGAGTGGAACTCTTCTACACTGTTGTTGGAAATGTAAAATGGTACAACCATTATAGAAATTGATTTGGCACTTCTTAAAAAACGAGGAATACCATATGATCCAGCAATTCTACTTCTTGGACTATATACCCAAGAAATAAGGGCCACCACAAAAACAGATACGTGCACACCAATGTTTACTTATTTTTATTTTTTGCTGTACAATCCATTTTACTTTAATACCTTAATATCTCCCAGCCATTTGATCTTGGTAAGGATGGTGATACTGCATACACCATTTTCACTTGATCATTACAGAATGAAGATGAGGAAACATGAGCTTTAGAAAGGCTAGGAATCTCACCAAGATCACATAGCTAGTATGTGGTTCAGTCAGACCTGAAACCTGCGTCCATCCAAACCCAAGACCCATGCTTTTCCAGTTTAGTCTTTGCTTGCCATTTTGCTTCAGCTCCTTCAGCTGCAGTTTCGGAAGACTAGCAGTGCTATTCTGACTACGTTAATCATAATAATCACATTTCACATAAAATAATGTGTGCCATTTTCTGAGTTTGTGTGCTAGGGTTGTCCTCTTACCCAGCAATTAGAAAATTGTTCTCTTATCTGAACACTGTGAGTTGGAACACTTTTAAAAATCAGCTTCATGGAAATGATTTTATATTTTAAATATAGTTTCTAATGGCTCATTTATACAGTTTTCAGATTGCATTATGAAAATATTTTATTGCTTAATAGGGTTTTTCTGGGAAGGGAAGTCCTGGAAATTTCCAGCTATCTGTGTTTGGAGGCAACATAGATGCTCATCAACAGATGAATGGTTAAACAAACTATGGTATATTCATACAAGGGAGTACTATGCAATGACAAGAAACATTGATGGCCTAGAGAATTACCTGTCAACATGGGCCCACCTAGAGGATATTATGCTGAGTGAAATTAGCCAGATTCAAAAGGTTGGATATTGTATGAGACCCTAATTATGAGGATGCACCAAAACATTTAGGAATGGAAGAAATCAATCTTTGATTGTTACAAGGAAGGGGAGGGAGGGAGAGGGATTCCTACTAATTAGATAGTGGTCAGGATTCAGGCTGGATGTAGGGCATGACAGCATACACCAAAAAAGAGGCACCTACAACTATACAACATCAAAACTAAATTGTTCCCTAAATATGGTCCAATTCTTTGAAAGGACTTAACAGAGTTGGGAGTCAGGGGACCGTGCTCTTAGAGTACACGCAGATTAATTGATATACCCAAGCTCTTCTTCTTTTCTCTAAAGAAAATGTTCTGTAAATCACTTGTGTGAGTGGTGTCTGGGGTCTTAAAAGCCAGCAAGCTGACATCTAAGTAACATCAGTTGGTCCCAATCCAGCTGGACCAGAAGTAAATGGAGGGAATCAAGAAATGGAAGAAAGTATGATTCCCTCCCAGATAGAGAGGGCCACATGAGTCAAGGTCTGCTTCAGCATGGGACCTGAAGGACTAGATGGTGCCTGGCCACCACCAATGACTATCTGGATGGGGCACATGTTATTGAGTCCCTGACATAGCGAGAAAGGATTAGAGGGCAGAACTAGAACACTTGATGGTCTGTCAGTTTGGAGGACTCCCTGAGGGCGTGGCCCTGGAACTCTCTAACCCCAAATTGCATCCAGCACCAAAGCCAAAACTCTATAGACTAAGACTGAACTGGAGTATATAAAACATCGAGTGAGGATCGCTATGAACAAACTTTTGGATTCAAATACATTCTTGGGACTGTCAGAGAAGCTCATTGCTGGAGATGAGAAGATAGGTAAGTGGGGACAGATCTTGGTCATATGGACACAGGAAGCTCTGGATGAGAAGGGGGAGCATGCTGTCACAGGGTGGGGGTAGGGAGAAGCAGAGCAGAAATGCAGTGAAAGTTCTGAGTGTTACATGGAAAGTAGATATAGAATGTTAACTTGTGTTTAAACCACGATGAAATTTATTTAAAAGAAAAAAATTATGTGACTTGGGTCAGGGATACTTCAGTCCTTCAAATGACATCTTTGGTTTTTAACACTACAAGGAGATCTTTTGCAGGAGATTTGCCCAGTGCAATACATTGTTCAGTTTCTTGACTGCAACTTTCATGGGTGTTGGTTGTGGATCCAGGTGAAATTAAATTCTTGGTAACTTTTATATTTTTTCCATTTATCATATTTCTTATTGGTCCACCTGTGAAGAATTTTGTTTTCTTTATGCTGAAGTGTAATCCATACTGAAGGCTGTAGACTGTGATCTTCATCAGTGTTTCGAGTCCTTTTTGCTTTCAGCAAGCGAGGTGTGCATGTCATTGGTGTATCACAGGTTGTTAATGAGTTCACCTTCAGTCCTGAGGCTGCATCCTTTTTCATATAGTACAGCTTCTTGGATTATTTGTTTAACATACAGATTGAATACGTATGATGAAAGGATACAATGCTAACACACCCTGTTCCTGATTTCAGACCACTCAGTATCTATCCCCTTGTTCAGTTGGAATTGCTGCTTCTTAGTGGGAAGATTGTAAAGTGTTTTGATTTCTAAGAAAAGAAGCAATTCAAATTACACAGTAAAGTAATTAAGAATGTGGATTCTTGGAAAGGTCCACACTGAGTTAACATTCTAGATCTAAGTTTTATGAGCTTTGTGACCTGGACATTTTACTTATATATTCTCATTTCAGTTTACTTGATAATAATATATCTAGCTCTTAGAGAGTTTTGGGGATTAAATGATATGTGCAAAATGCTTAATCCAATATCTGAAAGAAAAGTCCTCAATATGTATTGTCTATGTCAGTAATGGAAAACTCTGATGACTTAATGGTTAAGCACTAAGGCTGCTAACCAAAAGGTTGACAGTTCACATTCACTGACAACTCCTTGGAAACTCTGTGGGGTAGTTCTATTCTGTCCTATAGGATGGCTGTGAGTCAGAATTGACTCAACAGCAATGGATTTGGTTCTTTTGATCTTATCTCAATAATGATCATTACAATTATTTAATATTTTGGAGCAGGAGTAATTATAAAGGTGAGATACTTGACTTGCCTTAATTTTTGATCATTCTTTCAAAACTCAGTTCAGTCCTGTAATTTTTACTCATCTTTTTGTATGGAAGCATAGATGCCAATTCACCACCAGTGACTTTCTGTGACCATCTCATTTTCTATCTTTTCTTGGAAGTCTTTCCTAAAGTATTTATTAGGGTAGCTACCCTATGAAAGATATATGTTAAACTACTGATATATATTAAACAATTCATTAAATATTGATGGCTTAATATGATAGAAATGTATGTCTTATTCATTTCTTCTTCTGTCACTGTAAAAGAAGAACAAACTGCTCCACACAGTCATTCAGACTCTTCGGTCTTGAATGTAAAGCTTTCCACATCACCCTGACCATTAATAGCATATGCGATTGAGGAGGATCATTTAGATGTGGGGGTATTCATCATTTCCGCTGAAATCTCTTTGGCCTGAACTAAATGACATGGCTACATGGCTACTTGAAGGGAGTCTGAGAATGGTAGTCTAGCTATGTATCCAAGAGGAAAGAGAAATGCTTTCATGAACACTTAATCAGTTTCCACTCAGCTCCTTTAGTTCATCATTTCTTTCATTTGATTTAGCTACTCTGTATTCAAAAGCAAGTTTCAAGAATCTCTTCTGATATCCATTTTGGTCTTTTCATTCCTGTCTTTTTAATGACTGTTTTCTTTCTTCATGTATGAGGTCCATGATGTCACTCCACAGCTCATCTGGTCTTCAGTCATTAGTAAGAAATGCATTAAATCTATCCTTGAGGTGGTCTCCAAATCAGGTGGTCATACTTTGGTTCTCATGGACTTGTTTAATTTTCTTCATTGTGAATTTTTACATAATCAGTTTGTAGTCTGTTCCACAGTCAGACCTGTACTTGTTCTAATGGTTCTGAGCTTCTCCATCATCTCTTTCCACAAATATGGTTGATATGATTCCTGTATATTCCATGCTGAGAAGTCCACATGTATAATCACTGTTTAGGTTGTTGAAAAAAAATGTATTTGCATGCCCACCTATAAGCAGCTCCCACTTCTCTCCCTGCCCGGTGACAGCACACTATTCCTCTCTGCTCCATACATATCTCATCCTCCCAACAGTCTCCTTTTCCCTCCTCTCCACCCACTCTCCTTCCTCTAGCCAGAGGTCAGCAGGATGATATTCTATAGATGCATATAGGTGGGCATGTAAATTTATATGGGAATGTACATTTTCACTCAGTCGTAATAAAAAAAAAAAAAAAAGAAAGAAAGCAAAAGGTACAGACAAGGACCCTGGCTCAAGGAACTTTCTTCCTGGTGTAAGGAGATGCAGCGGAAACCAGTAACGAGGAGATGGTTTAAGATCCTTGTAAATGCGATCCGAGGGCAATGATGGTCAAGGACCACCCCTGCAGAATGAAGCTGCAGCTTAGATCAGTGTAGGCAAGCCAGCTTGTCTCCTGGGATCCAGACCCAGTTCCTCTAAAGACTTTGAAGGAGCTGTCAGAAGCCCTCAAGTCAGGAGCCTTGGCCACTCCCCTAATCCTATTCTGATGGGAAATGATCAGGGAGTTTGTACACACTGGGTGACACCATAAGAAGGCGTGACACCTGAATGACTGCGTAAAATGTTTGTGCAGTGTTTCAGAGGAATTTTTTTTATCTTTTATTAAAATATTCCTGTAGCAAATTAAAAAAAAAAATGTATGTGCAATGAATACATCATTGGACTTCACAAAATTCTAACACGCAGTCTCCAGTTTTGTTGTTATCACCAAAGCCTTGTTTCCAATTACAAATCCTTCTTGTTTCTGACTTTTGTATACCAATCACCAGTAATTATCAATGCTTCTTAATTATTTGTTTGATCAGAAGTTGGTAAAAAAAATCTTCATTTTCTTTGTCTCTGGCCTTAGCAGTTGGTACATAAATTTGAATAGCAGTTGCATTTACTGTACTTCCTTATAGGCATGTGGAGGTTATCCTGAATCTGACAGCATTATACTTTAGGATATATCTTGAAATTTTCTTTTTGACGCTGAACAGAGTGTCATTCCCCTGCAATTTTTCATTCCTTGCATAGCAGACCACGTGATTATCCAATTGAAAATGGCCAATAGCAGCAGTTCATTTCAGCTCACTAGTGCCTAGGATATCGATTATTATGGATTCCATTTCATTTTGGGTGATTTCCAGTTTTCCTGGATGCATACTTCATACATTCCATGTTCTGATTATTAATGGATGTTTGCAGCTGTTTCTTCTCATTTTGAGTTGTGCTACATCATCAAATGTAGGCCCTAAAACATTACTCCATCCCTGTAATTAAGGTTAACTCTGTTTTTAGGAGGCAGCTTTTCTCCAGTCATATTCTGAGTGATTTCCAACCTGAATGGCTCATCTTCCAGCCCTGTATCAGACTATATATTCCACTGCTATTAGCAGAAATTTCAGAATTAAGAATTATTTCATAGTAGACCATAGGTTCTTTTTTTCTTGTCTGTGTTAGTCTGGAAGATACCCCAAAACTTGTCCACCACTAGTGACCTGATGGTATTTAAAACATCAGTGCCATACTTTCAGCATCACAGCTACATGCAAGCCCCTATAGTACAAGAAAGTCTAGATGTGTGATGAAAATTGTTCTTAAACCATACAGTAGCTAAAGCTAATGGAAGAAATGATGAAGTAAAATAGCTAAACAGAAGGGTAGCTTGCCAAGCCAAGCCAAGTGCCATGAAAACTACATAGAATATTGTAATTAAATTTTCAAAGATCTGGAGTTAGAAAACCAAAAGGAAAGAACATGCATGGCATTTCTCAAGCTGAAAGAGCTAAAGAAAACTGCAAGTCTTAAGTGGCAATATTGAAGGATTCTATAAGGAACATGTTGAATGGCATAGGAAGCTTCAAAAGAAAATGAAAGGAATATAGAGTTTTTACCAAAAAGAAATAGTTGATGAAGAGCCATTTTAGGAGGTAGCATATAATAAAGACTTGATGGTACTGAAAGACACTGGTGAAAAATAGGCTCCAGGAATTAATACCAACTGATATATTTCAGCAACAGATGCAGCTCTGAAAGTGCTCACTCATCTATGACAATAAATTTTGAAGATAGCTACCTGACCACCTAAATGGAAGAGATTCATACTTGTGCCCATTTCACAGAAAGGTGATGCAAAAGAATGTGGAAAACAGTAAACAATATCACTGATACCACATAGAAGTAAAATTTTGAAGATAATTCAGAAGCAGTTGCAGCAGTAAGTTGGCAGGGAACTGCCAGAAATCCAACCTAGATTCAGAAGAGTACATGTAAAGAGAGGTATCATTGCTGATGTCAGGTGTCTCTTGGTTGAAAGCGGAGAATACCAGAAAGATGTTTATCTGTGCTTTATTGACTATGTAAAAGAAATCTGATTATGTGAATCAAAACAAATTACAAATAACATTGGGAAGAATGGAAATTCCAGAATATTTATTGTGCTCATGAGGAACCTGTACGTAGACTATGAGGCAGGCATTTGAAAAGAACAAGAGGATGTCACATAGTGTAAAATCAGTGAAGGTGTGACTCATGGTTCTATCCTTTCACCATACTTGTTCAATCTGTATGCTGAGCAAATAATCAGAGAAGCTGGACTATATGAAGAAGAATGAGGCATAGAGGTTGGAGAAAAACACATTAGCAACCTGTAATCTGCAAATAGCACCACTTTACTTGCTAACAGTGAAGAAGACTTGAAGCATTACTAATGAAGATCAAAGACAACACAGTCTTCAGTACAGATTATGCCTCAACATAGAGAAAACAAAAATCCTCAAAAGTGAATCAATTAGCAACATTGTAACAAAAAGAAAAATATTGACGTTGCTAAGGATTTCATTTTACTTGGCTCCGCAATGAACATCCATGGGACAACAGTCATGAATTGAAAGGACATACGAAGTCTGACAATTACGTTTGAAAACATTCTAGAAAAAGTGCTACATACCTCATTGCTGAAGAACACTGTGCTCACCTTTGAAGTAACCCCCTTAGAAGCTATACACTGATGCGAGTGCCCAGTCCACCTTTCAAAGCAATTTTGGAACTCTTTTCCTGAAATGGCCATCAGAGTGCTCGTTGTATTACCCTTGATGTCCTGCTTGTCATCAAAATATATTTTTTCAATATTTCCTTTATCTTTGGGTAAATAAAAAAGTCATTGGATGCCAGATCAGGTGAATGGGGAGGGTATTCCAATACAGTTTTTGTTTACTGGCTAAAAACTCCCTCACAGACAACTATACAATCAAGTTTGTGAACTTGCCACCATGCCACTGTATACAATGGCTATCGAATAAAGAGTTAAAAAATTGCTTTGAAGGGCAGACTAAGCACTGGCATTAGTGCAGAGCTTCCCAAGGTGAGTACTTTGAAGGCGACCATAGTGATATTCAGCAGTGAGGTATGTACCACATGGGACAATTAAGTTCTCGGACTTAATTGTTGGACCTTGTATTGCATAGGATAAATCTGCTACAGTGTTAAAAAGCAAAGATGTCACTTTGAAGACCAAGTATGTCTGACTCAACCCGTATTTTCAATTGTCTCATGCAAGCCAACGCTGGACAATGAATAAGGAAGATGGAAGAAGAATCTATATATTTTAACTTTACAAATAATACCATATATGCTGTGGACTGCCAGAAGAGCAAACAAATCTGTCTTGGAAGAAGCACAGCCAGAATGATCCTTAGAAGTGAATGGTGAGATACATCTTGTTTACTTCGAACATGTTATCAGGAGGAACCAGTCCCTGGAGAAATACATCATGCTTGGTTAAGTAGCAGGTCAGTAAAAAAAAAACGGATATCCCTGATGAAATGGATTGACACAGTGTCTATAATGATAAGGTCAAGTGCCACAGTGATTGCGAGGATGGTAGGAGACAGGGCAGTGTTTTGTTTTGTCGCACATAAGGTCACTGTGAGTTAGGACAGACAGGATGGAACCTAACAAGTTTCTACCCTTCTTCTAATCAAATACCTATACCGAGGGCTTCTATGCTTAGAAGATAAACTACTTTCCACTAAAGCACCCTTCCATCTCAAAGTCCAAGATATTTCTTAAAGTATATGTGTTTGCTGCACAATCTTCTCCAGAATTTGATGTTCCTTTTCATAAACTATAAATTAAAAGGCAAATAATCTTCCCCATTCTCAATGAACAGCCTTCAGTATCGATTACACCTGATATATATTGATATATTAGCTATTAATAACTCTTTTAAAACTGAGGATACTGGGTGACACAAGGAGTAACTAATTCACACAATCGGGAAACTTTATTGTAGACCCTGGGGAAACCACCCTCCTGTGTGAGGGAAGGTTCTTTTAAGAACACTGATTATGCCTTCTGGGAGAAAAACACTGGAACAGATTTCTCTACAACTACCCAGAGGAAGTTCTCCCTAGTAAATGATTCTCTTTGATCCGATGTGAAGTTGGTGATGGTGATAATGCCCTCCTTTTATACAGCCTTCTGCCCAGTGGTGCAAGTGTGAGACAGTTATGGTTGTTTTAAATCTCAGAGTCAAAGATTTGTAATTGTTATAATTTTTAACTGTTATTGTTAATTTTTAATTATTGTAATTTTTAATTGTTATAATTGCTTCGACTATAAAATTCTGCAAACAATTAATAGACTTCTGTTTGTTTCTAGACAGTCCTGTATATCAGTAACCACATTCAAAGTTCTGTCTTAGACATAATTGTGAGACCTAGTATGTCCCACCACCCCTTTATAGTGTGTTGCTAGCTTGCAACCCAATCTAGGTTTCCTTGGAACCAACAGACAAGGTCAGAGGATGTATTCAATCCAACTGAATAAACCAAGTTCATCAATGTATTTTTGAATCATATTTGGTAATATGTGAAGACCAAAACTAGTCAGCTTGTTCAATACTTTGTCCCCAATTTATTTTGTTTCACTTTGTCTATTATGTAACATTTCAGCTTGCAAACATATCAATTGTTAATTGATCCTACCTTTTATCTTACCTTGCTAATTTAGCTATTAACAAGTAATGCATACTATTATCATTGTGTTTTGCAACTTCTTTCCTAGTTCTGATGGCTCAGTGGAGAATTGATTTCAATTTATTGCAGAAAATGGTTTCTCATTTATTTTGCCTGTGCATGGCATCATTCATCACTTTTTTAACCCACAGTGTTAATTACACTTCAGCCTGCTACCCTGTTACTAAGCCGGTGTTGTGATTTGTAGGTTTTTGTTTTGTAGCATACCACTTCTAATACCAAATTACATGTTAGCCAAAGAAATACGAGTTGCTGTAACTGATAAATCCATAAATATTATTAATTAGATTGACATAGTAGAAGTTTATTTCTTGCCTAATAAAGTCTAACCAGGAATAAAGGATACTTCCATATACTGAAGTCTTTCACACATCCCGGCTAACAGAAACAACATCACTTTCAACATGTGGCTTCCAATACATACTAGGCATTGACGTCTAGTCAGGAGATAGGAGAAAGGAAGATTATGTAAGAGATTTTTATGGGACAGACTTCAGAGTAATATACAGTCATAACCACAGTAACCATAAATTAGGCTGAGAAATGTAGTCTAGCTATACAGAACAAAAGGGAAACAGATTTGTTGAATAGTTTGCTACTTTCTGTCTTGGGAATTTACTTCGGTTCTTTCTGACCGTTCATTACACTACCGACCACACCATATGAGATTATTTTTCATCACATATCAGAAGCAACATTTGTGTCAGTTCTGCTTGCTTCATCTCCCACCCACATAAGAAATGCCTGTGTGCAAAAGTTATGACATACATTTTCTCTTGTTCTGCATGATAATTATTCCTGTACTGGTAGATGAGAAAGTTCAAGATTCTGAATCAATGAGGCCTGGGATCAAAACCCAGCTCCACCACGTGTTATCTGTGTGACCTTGAGTTACTGAACTTTTCAGAGCATGACTTTTCTCATTTATAAAATGGGGATAAAAATAGCTATTTGTGCTGAAAAGGAGCCCTAGTGACACACTGATTAAGTGCTCATCTGCTAACCAAAATATTGGCAGTGAGAACCCACCATCCGCTCTGCTGTAGGAATACATGCCAGCCAGCTTCTGTAAAGATCACGGTCTTTGAAATTCTATGGGACCATTCTACTCCGTCCTATAAGACAGCTGTGAGTGGGAGTCAACTTGATGGCAATGGGTTTGGTTCTCAAGGGCTTTTTGGTAGGGAAACTGTGAAGATTAGAAAAGATAATGGAGAAGACATTTTGTCCTTTTTCCTGGGTACATATAACACAGCAGTTGACTTGACTAACCTTATCAAAATTGAAAGGCGATTTTGTGTATAGAATCCAGAATGTAGTATTAAATACAAGCCTTCAATTTACCGTGCTTCTCCTTATCATGGTTATTACTATTCAGGGGTGACTCAAAGAACACAAAGGAACAATAATCTTCATCTTGCTTATA
Source organism: Heterohyrax brucei (assembly GCA_028571685.1). NCBI lineage: Eukaryota > Metazoa > Chordata > Mammalia > Hyracoidea > Procaviidae > Heterohyrax > Heterohyrax brucei. The sequence continues at coordinate 73,799,262 of CM053146.1, read as the reverse complement.
GAGCTCATCTTTAAATTCAGGGACTCTATGATTCAAATTCACTGCCACACTAAGTCTTTTCTTCTGCAATTTATATTCTTAGATGTTCTTAGATTTTAAAGCTTTTCATTTTATATCACAAAGAACTAGGCTATACTTTAAGTAGCATGACCAAAGACATGTTGATGTTCTGATTATCTTTAACTATCCACCTTGTCAGTGCAACAATGATAGTGGCAGAACAGAAATTAAAATAACAAGAGAGAATCAGAGACGTACAAGAGTACGCTATTGGTTGTGTTTCAAATAACACATTCAATTGTACACAAAAACAAAATTATTAATTTTTTATTGAATTTTTATGCTTAATAAACTGAGCAAATATTCCATCTCACCTGTTTTCCCTGTGGTCATTTTCAAAACTATAAGTGTACATTTATTAGCAAGGAATTTAAGTGGAAACAGCAAGTTTAAAGCAACAAAAACTTTACTGAAGTAAGGGAATAACCAATAAGTTGAACTTTCTAAAATTAAAACTTATACTCTGTGAAAAATACTGTGAAGAGAATGAAAAGACAAGCTACAAACTGGAAGAAAATATTCTCAAAACACCTACCTGATAACGTACTTATATCCCAAATAAACAAAGAACTCTTAAAAACTAAACAATAAGGGGAAAAAAAAGACAAACAAAAATCAATTACATAATGGGCAAAATATTTGAATAGACGTCTCACAAAGAAGATACAGATGATAAATAAGCATATAGAAAGATATTCAATATGATATGTCATTCCTGATGCCATCAAGTTGTTCTCAGTTTATAAGACCCTATAGAACTCTGATGGCATAGTGGTTAAGTGCAATGTCTGCTAACCAAAAGGTCAGAAATTCCAGTCCACTGGGCACTCCTTAGAAACTGTACGGAATAGTTCTTTGCTGCCCTACAGGGTTACTATGAGTTGGAATCTACTTGATGGCAGCAGATTTTAAATTTTATAGGGTAGAGTAGAACTGCCCCATAGGATTTGCAAGAAACAGCTGGTGGATTCTAATAGCCAACATTTTGGTTAGCAGGCAAATGTTTAACCACAGCACCACTGGGGCTTCCATAGTATCTCATTACTTACCCAACCAAACCCACTGCTTTTGAGTCCATTTCAACTCACAGCAACTCTGTAGGACAGGGTAGAACTGCCCTCTAGAGGTTCCAAGGAGCATGTGGCAGATTAGAACTGCCAGCCTTCTGGTTAGCAACCATAGCACTTAACCACTAATCCACCAGGGTTTCCAAGTAAATCATTAGAAGATTGCAAATTAAAAAAAAGAAAAAATATCACTACTCACCTATGAGATTATTAAAATTAAAAAACAAAATAACAACCCCAAATATTGGTGAACATGCTGTGCAACAGGCAACTCTGATTCATTCCCTGTGAAAAGCAAAATGGCATAGCCACATTGAAAGATGACTAACCCTGGGTTTATGATACAATCTGGCAACTGTGCATCTAGGTATTTACCCAACTGAATTATAAACTTAAACCAAACCTTCCCCCCCCAGCAAAAGACACTTCACATGACTGTTTATAGTAAGCCAAGCCAGCCAAGTCCTGTCGCATCAGATCCGACTTACAGTAATGTCATTCATAATTGTCAAATAAGTTTCAACAGTCAGAATCTGAGCAAGCCTCACTAATTTCTGTCTACATCTTTATAAGTAAACCAAAAAAAGCCCACCGCCATCAACTCCAACTCATAGCAACCCTACAGGTCAGAGTGGAACTGTTCCATAGAGTTCCCAACAGATGCCTGGTGAATTTGAACTGCCAATGTTTTGGCTAGTAGATGTAGCACTTATCCACTACCCACCAGGGTTTCCACCCATATTTATAAGCTACAAACTAGGAAAAGGCCTTCCTTCTTTGTGTTTCAAATTCTTCCCACCTAAGCCATTGTTCCTCCCTCCCACCTACCAGACTCCCAGCTTCCTTCTGCTTTATAGCAACAAAGTGACTTTAGCCGGGGTCATCTGTGCTTTCCTTGGCATCAGAGCTGCTGGATGCCTTTCTGCTCTGATTTGTCCTGAGTGGCCAGTAGTTCTATGGCAGAGAGGATTATCACTTAATGCTAAATGTCTTCTTAGCTTTTTTCAAGGGATACAGTATGCACTTGATTTCTGTCTTAATCTTATTCCTAAAAAATGATGTGCGTCTTTGGCCTGCAATGTTAGAATACTCTCCCACTCTACTGAAGGATCAGTTGTTCCAGAATACCTTGTCACATTGTGACCCTAATACCTTGCAACATGCTTTTTTTTTTTTCCTTTTCAAAATGGGTAACTGAGAGCTTGACGTAACTAATACCATAATGATATGCTAAATAATCTCTATATATATTTTTTTAACTGCACCAACTACACTGGCCTCTGCACTGTTCTGTTTCCAAAGAGATGCAGATGCCCCTTGGCTCCTATAGCCTTGGTCTCCCACCCACTCTCCGCTCTCTTGAGAAATGGCCTTCAGTCTGTGACACAGCAGCTAGGAAGGCTGCCTGGCACTTTTTGCATCTACAACTTTTTTGCTCCTTATCTCAGTCACAGTGGCCTTGGCAGACTGGTTCTACTAGCCAAAGAATTTTTATGTAAGTTTTGTCTTTGCCTATTACAAATACACGGATTAGAGTCCCACTGTCCAACATATGAGTATTTATCTGTAGTTTAATAAAGTCTTTTTCTGTGGTTATTTTGTGATGTTTACAATTATCTGTGGGCTATGTGGTGGATTCTAATACCCAACATTTTGGCTATTAAAAACATGAAATAATTCTTGTCGAAGTGATCTGTAAACTCTAATGGAAAAATTGTCTTTTGAGACACCATGGAGAACAGTGCGTGTTGCTGTTGAGGTTCTGGTATCATATCTCCTAATAAACCCTCCTATTCCTGACTTGGAGTATGTTTCATTGGCTTGACTGCCTCAGAACACAAACCCGAATCAGGTAACAACATCTTTAAAGCTAAAATGCTTTTGGTTATCCTGACATTATCAGTGGAAACCGTGGTGGGGTGGTGAGTTAAGTGCTACACCAGCTAACCAAAAAGTCAGCAGTCAAAGTCCACCAGATGCTCCTTGGAAACTCTATGGGGCAGTTCTATTCTGACCTGTAGGGTCGCTATGAGTCAGACACCACTCAATGGCAGTGGGTCGAGTCATTATCAGTGAGTGATTTTTAGGAAAAAAAATTAGGAAAAAGTATTACTGCTTTATCTACATCCTTACTCTGTCTTTCATTTGTTTTGTTTTGAAATAATTATCAACAAATTAATGAACAAAACAAATCAAAATAGATTTAAGGTACCAGATACCACTTTTTTGAAGGTGCAAAGGACAATCTAGACAATATTATTTGTCTCTTCATGTCTACCTCTGCACCTCCTCATCTCCTCATTTCAATGCCTTTTTCAGCCAATAAGTCTAGCACTGTTGATGTTCTGATGCTAAAAATCATAAAGGTGACAGCCCATTGTGGACTCTTTTTGGCCTCTTTTCTATGACTGTTTAGTGTTTTAAAACAATCTAAAATGCCAACCCTTAAAATGTGTCAACTGAATGTGAATTCCAGAATTCCATCTTACACCCATTTTTTAAAATTTGATTATCTGCTGTAGTGTATCACATTCAACACAGCAGCAGTAGGCTGGCACTGACAAGAAGCTGCCCCCTTCTGATGAGCTGAACACATTCTAGATTGCTACTGGCCCTACCGTGCCCCTTGGTTCAGTCCTGTGGAAGACAGGTGGTAATTACTGCTGATGAGTAAACTTGCTCTCTTATGCCCAATCTGTGGAACTCATTCATAACACCTGCTTGGTTCCATGGGCATTTATGCTTGTTAGCCTTTTTTGTGTGTTTTCAAACCCCAAGGGGAGAAGTAAGCAGTGTGCCAAGTTTGTGGCAGTTTCTAGGTCCTCTGTCGCCTAGATCATTTTGTGATTCCGTCTTAAATCTCAAACTTGAAAGCAGTGAAAACGCGTACAACTCTTTCACTTTGATTCACAATAAGAATATATTTAGGAAAGGAGTTATAATGGTTAATATCTCAATTGTTTTTTATTTGTTTCTTCCTGCTGTGAAACTTGTTATGAATCTAGGGTTCCTTCTTTCTCCCCTTCACAAAGAAATGTCACGTAGTAGTGAAAACAACACTAGATTTGTAGTTAGAAAACATGGTTAATGTTTTAAATCTAGTACTTGGTTGCTACGTGGCTTCTAAAGAGTGACTAAATGGTTAGGAATCTTAATGATCTTTTCTATAAAATAGATATGCCTCCCTAATGTCTTTCATAGGGTTATAATAATGTATGTGAAGACAACATATGAATCAGGAAGCTCCTAAGATTATAGATTGTTTTTAAATGGAAGAGATTCTTGATGTTAATAAATGAACGAAATTTAGATATTTGTCTACTTTTTATTCTTATCTGTACTCTGTGGTAGATAGAATAATGTCTTTCTCAGTAATGTCCACATCCTCATCCCCAGAACCGGTGAATATGTTAGTTAAATGGAAAAAGGGACTTTGGAGATGTCCTTAAGTTAAGGATCTTGAGTTAGAAAGATTATAGTGAATTATCCTTGTGCCCCAACATAATGTCAAGAAAGAGAAGGGTCAAAATTAGAGTCAGAGGAGGAGATGTCACCATGGATGCAGAGGTCACAGAGAAAGAGGGAGGAAAAGGGAAAATGAGATCAGAAGACCCTGGTAATTTAGTAGAAAACCTGGTGACAGTAGTGGTTCAAGCGCTATGTTTGCTGACCAAAAGGTCAGCAGTTCGAATGTGGCAGATGCTCCTTAGAAACTCTTTGACATAGTTCTACTCTGTTCTATAGGATTGCTGAGTTGTAATCAACTCAACAGCAGTAGGGTTTTGGTGGGTGGTATAGTGGTTTTCATAGATTGAATTGTGTCCCCCAAAAAATATGTGTAGCCATGTGGCTGGGCTGTGATTCCAGTTATTTTGTGATTGTTCTCCATTTTGTGATTTTCCTGTGTTGTATGTTAAAGGATTAGGGTGGAACTGTAAATCCTTTTCATAGGATTACCTCTCTGTTCCACTGTAAAGGTAGTTTTCCTGGAGTATGGTTTGCCCCATCCTTAATCCTTTCATCCTACAAGAGATAAAAGGAAAGGGAAACAAGCAGAGATTTGGGAACCTCACGTCATCAAGAAAGCACCACAGGGAGAAGAGTGCATCCTTCAGCCCTGAGGTTCCCACGCCAAGATACTTCCTGGACAAAGATGATGCAATACCAGACATTCCTCCAGAGCTGACAAAGGGGAAAGCCTTCTCCTGGAGCAGACATCCTGAATTTGTCCTTGTAGCCTATGGAACTGTGTAACAATAATAAACTTTCCTTTGTTAAAGCCATCCTCTCAGTGGTATTTATTAGAGAACAAGTAGCTGACTAAAACAGTGGTTAAGTGCTATATCTGCTAACCAAAAAGTTGGCACTTCGAATCCACCAGTTGCTCTTTCAAAACTCTATAGAGCAATTCTACTCTGACAGTACCAGCCATCACAAAACGAACGGGACTGAAGGGAGGGTGCAGGAGCTTAAAGAAAGATGCTCACATCAGGAGGGACCCAGTCAAGCTGAGATGTTTATTTCTTTATCAAGCGAACTTTTATACAGTACACACTTCTTTGTTTATTCTTAACTCTGGTCTTTCTCATGCACCTGTGTTCCCTAGTTCTCAAAACCTCTGATCTAATAATAGCCCTATCGAAGGACAGCCACATCTTGTTTATTCTTTCCTGGGAGATTGCTGAGCAGTCAGTTCCCATGACCTTACTGGCACAATATTTTTCTTAAGTGAGCCTTGCCCAGTAAATTTCTTTAAGATTTTCTTTAAGATGATTTCGGCACCCCACACTACTCTGTCCTATAGGGTCACAATGTGTCAGAATCCACTCAGTGGCAGTGTATTTGGTTTTCTTTTTTTTGTTTGTTTTCACTTCTCTGTAGTATATGAGTCAAAGAATCAGGGACAGACTATCCAATAAATAAGTTAGGCACACCCACTCCTGAAATTACTTCTCTCTTCAGTACCTTACCAAACTGTTCCCTTTTTGGTATTTAAATAATTGCTAAAATCCTGCTTTGTATTGTGTCAGAGTGAATCAAGAGTGAAAATTTCTAAAAGCCTTTAGGATTACTCTTCATCCTTTTAACTTATGTTATGATCCCACATATACTTTGTGGATAGCACACATTTTCATGATTTTGTTTCATTCACTTGTGTTGTTGATCAGTTTACCAGCATGAAATGCTGTTTGTCTTAACTCTTGAACTCAAAGGTACTATATACAAAGTTCCGTAATTCATAATGTAAACCAAGTGTTGTCGTGCTCGTATACAATATTGATGCTTCCAATTTAAGTCTTTGTGTATTTTGCTCAGACAATTGCATCCAAATTTGTGTAGATGAAAGCTCAAGACTGTGTCTCTGACTTTCCAGCCTTGACCTATTTTATTCTCTTATCTGAGGATTCTAGAGGGCAGTTCTACTGTGGCCTCTAGGGTTGCCATGAGTCAGATCCGACTCAACAGCACTTGGCTTGGCTAACTCAGGATTCAGATATGATAAAAGCACATTTTCTAATGTAAACACTGTGAAAGAAGAAAAGCTGACCACCCACGAAGTTCAATAAACACCATATAGGATATACCCCCAAAGAAAGTCTAATGTTGTTTCTCTAACTGAAGTATTGTCTTTAATATTTCTTGGAAGCTTGGTTTGGTTTTTACATTTTTGCTTCATTTCTGTTTATCTGGAAATGTCCTAATTTCACCACTGTACTTAAAAAGGAATTTTACAGGATATGTTATTCATGGTTAGAAGCTTTTTTCTTTCAAGGTTTTACATGTCATCCCGTTGTCTCCTTCCCTGTGTAATTTCTGCCTGGTAATCAGAGTTTAATCTAATTGTTTCCCCTTTGTAAGTGACCTTCATTTTCCCTGTGCTGCTTTCAGGATTCTTTCTTTGCCTTTGGTTTTGAGAATTGTGATTATGACATGTCTTGGTGACTTTCTTTTGGTGTTTACTGAGCTTCATGGGTGGTCAGCTTTTTTCTTTCGTGATATTTAAGGATTTTCTGCTAGCAAACATTCAAGAGTCTTTTATGGGTTTTTCATTTTCTGTGTCCTCTGAGCTCTGATCACATGCAAATTTTTGCTATTGATTGTGTACCATATAATTAGTAGATTTTCTTCATTCCTTTATCTGATTTTTCCTCAAAGTGGTGTCTATCGATGTGTCTCCATTCTCACTGATTCTGTCTTCCATAGCTTTAAATTTGCTCCTAAAACTTTCTATTGAGTTGTTCATTTCTGAAATTTTGTTGCCTGTCTTTTCAATTTCTAATTGCTGTTTTTGTATGATTTCTAGTTGTTTATTTTGATGTCTCGTTTTTGTGTTATTTTTCTGAATTCTTCTATTGCTTTGTATTTTTCTTGGTGTTGCCTATGTTTTCCTGGGTTTTGTCTGTGCTATCCTCTTTCCTAGTCTCTTGGAGAGTCCTACATATCAGTCTTTTGAATTCCATATAAGGAAGTTCCACTGCCATTTCTTCTAAGGGAAGGGCATCTGTTTCTTTATTTTAGTCTGCTGCTGGAGCTGTCTTGTCCTGCTTTTTAAATACATTGTAATATTTTCTGCCATATCCAAGATATTATTTTCTGGGTTTACTGATTGTGTCTTTATTTCATTCTGCTTGTTTGTTTTGTTTTGATTTGTCAAGGCAAGTAGGCCAGGTGTGCTTTGTTTCTAACCTTTTCTGTGATCAGGAAAGCTCTTAACACCATGTCTGGGATGGCAAGACAGCTCCATGTAAGATAAGTCCAGTTTGCTCTACACTGAATTCACAAAGCAGGCTGAGGGCACCCTGGGTGGGTACTGCCTGTCTCCTGATGATAGGCAAGCAGTGTGGGATCATTCACAGACCTTCAGCAGATAAGTGAAGGAGTCGACAAGGAGTGGTATAGGATCTCTTCGTTTAGCAGCTGGACTGAAGGGGCAGTGCAGGCCCAGTGCAATGATAGTGAGCTGTGGTGGCATCTTCAGGGGCAGTTGGAAGAGAGAGTCATGTACAGGGCTGGGTAAGAGAAACAAAGAAGAAAAAGGGAAAAAAGAAAAAAGCATAGATGGTGCAGACTTGGGGGCCACTGGGGTGTTTGTGGGGGTGGCAGGTGAGCTAGGAGACAGGGAGAAAGAAAAGGAAGAAAGGAAGGAAATGGTGCAATGGAATCTGATGCTTGGAGTGAGCAGGACCTGAGTGGCAGGAGTCAGGTAGCTCTCTGTGGCAGCATGACAAAGCCTTGTGGGAAGGGTTACAGATGGGGTCTGGAGCCAGATGTGAGGGAGAAAACAAAAAGAAGAGGGGAAAGAAAGATATAACAGAAACTGGCAAGTGGAAGTGGGACAGACCCTGGCTGACGGCCTGCCTGTATCTCTCTAGCCAAGACAGTACAACATGGCCCAGTGGCAGGGGGCAGAGGTAGGGTACTGAGCTAGACATGAGGGAGAAAAAAAGAAACAATGGCTAGGTGGGAGCTGGCAGGGAGAACCTGGGCTGGTAGTGGTTTGGTAACTTTCCATACGTGGCAGTTTGGCTTGGCCCATTGGCAAAGGATAGAGGTGGCATACACGCTGCTAGAAGGGGGAGGGAAACAGAAAGTAAAGAAGTAAGGTTCAAAAAAAATGGCAAGGCAGGAGCCAGCAGGTAGGGGTAGGGCAGACTCAGGCTGCAAGCAGGCTGATATCTCTCTAGCCAAACTGCTTAGATGTGACACACTGGGAAGGGATAGCACTGGCATATGAGACAGAAAGGTGAGGGGTAGGAAAGGATGTTTCTGTGTTTCCTGGGCTATCTGTCTCCTGTTGGGTGCTCTGTGAAGCTGCCTTGCTGTCCATCCCGCTCAGGCTTGTTGCTCACCGGGCTCCAGGATGGCAATGATGTGCTGTGTTAGCCGGCAGCAGACCTCCACTCTGTAGCTCTCCTCACTCTTTGTATTTCTTCAGTTTCCACCTCCATTTGATATCTGATCTAGTTCTTTATCCCTTCACTTGATGCCAGTATTGACATTTGTATCTGTTTTACTTAGTTTTTCAGGTCTTTGCTGTAGAGGGACAAAATAATACACCTGTCCAGGACACCTCTTAGGCAAAATTTTTAAGGAAGTAGAGGATGAAATTCAGAAGAAATGAGTTTCTTTTACCTACAACTTAGCTTCTGTGATTTTTGATATGGGGAAAGATAGAAAAATAGAAACTTTTGATGAACATAAATAAAATTTAAAGGCATAGCATGACAGCCTTGTTACATTTAGAGAAAGAGAAATGTACACACAACACACCTGTCATGTATTGACAGTGCCCTCTCCCCCAGAAATGTGTGTAGCCATTTGGTTGTGCCATCATTCCCAATATTTTGTAATTGTCCTCTATTTTGTCATTTTTCTATGCTATAGATCTTAATCTCTGCCTGTGGCTGATAGACAGCATGATTGTGCTAAAAGAGGATTAGGGTGGGACTGCAACACTCTTGCTAAGGGAATTTCCCTGTAGTATGGCTTATACCACCTTTTATCATTTTATCCTATGAGAGATAAAAGGAAAAGGAAGCAAGCATCAAGAAAGCAGCACCAGGAGAAGAACATGTCATTCAGGTCTCAGGCTCCTGCACCAAGATGCTCCTTCACCAAACGATGTGATGTAACAGAAGGACCTTGGGTAAGAATAAAAATCTCCCTTTTTAAAGCCATCTCCCCGGTCAAGCCAAGTGCCGTCAAGTTGCATCCAACTCATGGCGACCCTAGGGGCCAGGGTAGAACTAACTCCCAGAGTATTCAAGGAGCTCCTGGTAGATTTGAACAGCTGACCTTGTGGTTAAAGCAGCACTAGGTGATTAAATCAACACCTAAATACAGCGAGGAAATCTTGGCTGTATAGTGATTAAGTGCTATGGCTGCTAACTAAAAGGTTAGCAGTTCAGATCTGCCAGGTGCTTGTCGGAAACTGTATGTGGCAGTTGTATTCTGTCTATAATGTTGCTGTGAGTCAGAATTGACTCGATGGTGGTGAGTTTTTTTGTTTTAAATACAGTGACGTATTTTTCAAAAACCTAAGTTTATTTAGTATGACAGAACTACAGTTTAAAGATTGGCATTGAAAAATGAACTCTATAAATAAAGTGGCCCCTGAATCTATTAATTATATTCCTATTTGATGAATTGTAAGTTGTTTATTTGATAGGGAGGGGGAACAAACCTCCAACTCCTCTCCCATGGGCAGAATTTATTCTTTTGTTTTCTTTAAACTCTTTCCACCTTTTACTCATAGCAGATACTAGTAATTTTACATTCAAAAGAATTGAATTAACTTGTTAGTTAATATGTTAAAAGTATGATTCAGTAAACAGAAAACAGGATTTAGAAAACACTTGCATCTAATTAGATGTCAAAGCCAAATATCTCTATAAATATGACTACATTTTAACACTTGAAAGAATAAAATAATTTATTCATTTCTATACTAATAGTAGAAACTGGGGTGGCATAGTGGTTAAGTGCTACATCTGTTAACCAAAAGGTTGGCAGTTCAAATCTACCAGGTGCACTTTGGAAATTCTATGGGGCAGTTCTGTTCTGTCTTATGGGATCGCTATGTGTCAGAACTGGTTTGATGGCCGTAGATTTGGGTTTGGTGTACTAACAATATCTACCTTGTGCTCCATCCACCCAGGCCCAGAAGGGTTACTGTCCTTTCCTCTTAAGAACAGAATATGCCAACTTCTCTAGACATATGTGAAGACGTAGTTTGAAAACTGAATCCATATCTACCAGAGTATTTCCAGAGTTTTGTATCAATGAAGCTTAAATAAGTGTTGTCCTGGTTGCCTGGTGCTGCTGTAACACAAATACCACAAGTTGGTGGCTTTTAAAAACAAGTTTATTGTCTTACATTTTAGAAAGCTCCAACTCCAAGTTTAGGGTATGGCTCTAAGAGGAGGTCCTTCTTTGTCTATTTCAGCTTTTAGGAGCTGCCAGTATTCTTTGTAGCTGTATTTGTCTCTGTCTTCTGTCTCGTCTTTTCTCCCTGAGTAGATATTTGTGCACATTCTGCTATTTTTATAACTAAGAAGTAGTTAGACTCAGAGCCTATTCTATTCAGGTATGACCTAATTAACATAAAAAATAAAGCCTTATTTCCAAACAGGATCATATTCACAAGTACAGGGGACAGGATTTCAATATATATCTTTAGGGGACACAATTCAATCCATAACAGGAATCCAATTGGAGTAACTGCATGAAAAAAAGACAAAGGAATACATAAACCACATACAGAGGAAATCATACTGCTAAACTAAATTGTCAGACATAGCCGAGTATCAAAAGGTTATTTCCTGCAGAAGGAGAAGGAGGTAGAATAGCAATGGTGGCAACAGCAGAAACAACGGCATATAATCTATACGTCTGTCATATGCCATTACCTGGCTCTAAAAACGTGCACTTTCTCATTATCTGCTCCAGGAAAAAGACAGAGGTCTTAGATGGTGCAAAGCAGTAGATAATGCCCACCACAAATCCACTCATGTTTAGATTTAGAATGCTTTTTTCCTGAGGACATGTATCTAAAAATACTAACGATGGACTTAGAACTAGTCCTGTTTCTTTTCTTTGATTTTTTTTTTTTTTTTTTTTTTTGGTGAAGAAAATTCAGAGAGGCAGAAAGAAGAACATCATCACCTACTTCCAAAGCCCAGAGATAATCATGTTTAAAATAGAGGTGTGTTTTAGTCTTGTCTATTCTGTGAGTACTGCCCTCTTTTTTCACTTAATTTTGTAGTTTGTGCATTTGGGAAAGGTAACATTTTGGGAGATAGAATTGAAAAATGAGAAGGAAAGGCATTCACAATCTAGGACACAGCAGGATAAGGGCATAGTGTCTCGGGCTCTCTATGCATCCACATCACAGGTATCTGAGTGCCCAGGATGGACACCTGAGCACCCAGGTCCCCAGACTCCCTACTCTTCAGGTCTTTGATTGGTTGATGTGTCACCCTGTTGCCCTGCCTCAGTCCATCTCCCCGCCTGACACCCTGGGCTAGGGTTCACGTTAATGACTGAAGCCACTCTTTTTCCTAGCATAGTCTCCCAAACAGAACAGAACCATTTTTAGTGAAGCAGAGTTAAGCTTTCAGCTCCAAAACTAAATAAAGCAGATCAAACCCCAGAAACAACAATATATATCTGTATTGCTAACTAAAAGATTGGGAGTTCAAATCCACGAGGTGCTCCTTGGAAACTCTTGGGGGCAGTTCTACTCGGGCCTGTAGGGTCTCCATGAATGAGACTCAACTTGATGGCAGTGAGGTTTTTGGAGCAGGGGCACCGCTGATATGGTAGCCCCTAGCCACTCGTGGCTAGTCCAAATTAAGATGTACTGTTACTGGGGAGTCCTGGTTAAGTGGTTGAATGCTACAGCTATTAACCAAAAGGTCATCAGTTTAAATCCACCAGGTGCTCCTTGAAAACTCTTTGAGGAGCAGTTCTACTCTGTCCTATAGGGTAGCTATGAGTCAGAATCGACTTGATGGTAATGGTTAGAATGGTAACTGTGAAGTACACATTAGGTTTTTTTTTTTTTTTCTGGTGCTTTAGGTGAAAGTTTATGGCTCAAGTTAATTTCTCATGCAAAAATGTGTACATATATTGTTTTGTGACCTAGTTATAATCCCCACAGTGTGGCAGTACACTCCTCCTTTCCACCCCAGGTTCCCTGTATCCAGCCACCTAGTTTCTGTCCCATCCTATCTTCTCATCCTGCCTCTGAACAGGAGCTGGAGTATTTGGTCTCAAGTGTCTGACTGAACTAAGAAGTATACTCCTCACATGTGTTACTTTTTATTTTTTATAGTCCTGTCTAATCTTTGTCTGAAGAATGGGCTTCAGATCACCACGGGGCCATGGCTTCAGGGATTCTGCCAGTCTCAGTCAGACCATTAAGTCTGGTCATTCTATGGGAATTTGACTTCTGTCCCACACTTTGCTCCCACTTCATCAGAGATTCTCTGTTGGGTACCTTGTCAGTGCAGTCGTTGATAGCAGCCAGGTACCATCTAGTTCTTCTGTTTTCAGGCTGACAGAGTCTCTGGTTTATGTGGCCCTTTTGTCTCCTGGACTAATATTTTGCTTGTGTCTTTGGTGTTCTTCATTCTCCTTTGCTCCAAGTGGGTTGGGACCAAATGGTGCATCTTAGACTGTTGCTCAGGTGTTTGAGACCCTCTACATCACTAACCAAAGTGGGATGCAAACATTTTCTTAATGAATTTTGTTATGCCAGTTGACCTACATGTCCCCCCAAACCATGGTCCCTACATCATGAACTTGTCCTTTTTCCTCTCAGAATTTGGAGTGCTAGCCATATATTTGCCCCTAATTCACAGTCTTCGTTGTTATCATTGCCTTGTTTTCCTTAATCTTTAGATTTAGCAGCAATGCTTCAGTCTCTGACAAGGAGTTCTGAAAACTGAAAGTAAGGCTCATAAATAAAAACAATTAGCCATATTGGCAGGTCTCACAGATGGGCTCTTGATTTTTTCCAGGTGAACAATGCTTTGAATCTTTAATGTTATAGCTGAGTTTCTATAGTGGCCTCTCTCCTGCCACATGTCCCTACCTGAGCAATAGCCTGTACTGCTATGGTTGGGGACTGCTTTGAACCCTCATGTTTCCTAGAGATGAAAGTTTGATTGAAGTGCCCCTGCCTGAGTTCCTACCTTAAGTTCTAATATAAAACATCTTCCTACTTGGTTTTTTCTTTGTCTGCTGTTAACACCTGAATCTGTGTACTTCTGGCCTTTTAGTGTATCCCTCTGGCACCTGTTGTTCTCCAAGATATCGCCTGCAAGTCTGCTTTGACTAAGAGTTATTCATACAATACTCTTTCCAAAGAATAGCTGTGAAGGCTTACCAAATTAAAGACTATAAACTGTATAACTCCAAATTTTAAGGGGTAATTTTTGGCTAAAAATCACAGAAAAAATAGACATGATTGTGCTTCTGGAAGGCTGTACTCCTATCTTGTCATTGGCAGAGGTTCTTTTACAACATCTTCTCTTTTCCCTGGGCCCTAGTTTGACTACGTCTCCCTGGCTCTAGGACCAGTAGGTATGACTTTGTCACTGAGTCCAGGACTGGCCTGTAGAAACCTACTGCAGCTCATTGTCGTTCTCTTGTATCTGTCTACAAAGTGAGAAAATTCAGGCCTTAGATGAATGCAGAGTGACAACATGGAAAGAGCCTGGGTTCCTGATGGACTTTTATGGAGCAGAATCCTGTCATTACCAATCCACATGGATTGTAATATGAGCAAGAACTAAAATTTTCTTAAGATGTTGAAGTTTCAAGGTTTACCCGTTACGGCTACTGACTCGAAGGAATACATTACTCTCACTGCTTGCTTTCCTCCTCAGATTTCAATTCTAGAATCAGAACCAATTTGGTTTTCCCTTTTCTCACTAATGGAGGCTCAGTTGTGCTGCCACGTAATTTAGTTTCTCTTCACTTGTTTGTTATCTTTCTTATAAAAATGAAGAAAACCATAGTTTTAGGTTGTTTCATTAGATCAGTTCCTCTTTTACTATTTCTTAAGTATCTCACTTCCTAGACCTAAGTGAAATAGGTTTAGGCACATGTATTTGTGGCCAGAGTCCCCATAGTGTCTCACAGCTTACTGTGATCTGGCCCCTGCCTGGTGAGTGGAGTGAGTCGATCTTGCGAAGGCAATTTAACATCATTAATTGCACAGTTTATAGTCTTCAGTACTTTATATAGAGATAACACCTTATGTCAGAAGTAGGTTGTTAAAAGTACATCAGCATTAGTCACCTCAATTATAAAATGATGGCACTAAATTATATCTCACATATTTTGATGTCAATATCAAATGGACATTATTAAGGCCTTTATTTTAAAAATCTTTGACCTTTAGCAAAATGTGGGCATCCCATGACGGTCCCTGGGTGGCATAAACGGTTAAGTGCTTGACCACTAACTGAAAGGTTGCCAGTTTCAATCTACCCAGAGGCGCCTCAACAGAAAAGTCTGGTAATTGGCTTCCAAAAGTTCACAGCCTTGAAAACCGTATCGAATGAAGTTCTACTCTGCAACAGACTCATGCAGTCAGAATTAACTCAGCAACAACAGGTTTGTTTGTTTCTTGGTAGGTATTTATCTTAGGTTGGTTTGCCTAGAGAAACAAAACCAGTAAAGCACATGTATGTGTGTGTGTGTGTGTGTGTGTGTGTGTGTGTGTTACATATATATATATTTGTACTATACCAGCCACTCCTTGGAAACCCTCTGGGGCAGTTCTACTCTGTCCTTAGTGTCACTATGAGTCAGAATCAACTTGGCTGCAGCTGGTTATATGTACATGTATATATATGTCTGTGTGTGTATATACATGCAGATACTACTCAGCAAGTTCCATCTGTGGAGTGGTCACATATCATATTTCAACAGGGAACTGATTATACAACCGTCAAAACACTGAGAATGATGGCCAGCCAAGTTGACACACAATTTTAACCATCACAGTATTCCACAAACATTACTTTCCCCTGCTTTATTTCTTATCCCCTTACTCTCTGTCATTACCTAAATTGGGGGACACAGACTGAAGATTTTTTCTATAAAGTCTCACTGTTTGCCACCCACAGGAACACAATATTTTCTCACGCATTCAGTCTTCCTTGAGTACTCATCGTATACTGAACTTTAGGCGGTCAGAGGTAGGATGCCATAGCTGACAAAAATGCTGAAAGAATTGATATGAGAGTAAGTAGCTGCATATCCTCAGGTAGGAGAAAGAAGAAAAGGAGGACAGATGAAGGAAGATATCTGTGAAAAGACCTTATAAAGACTGCCATTGAAAACAGAAGCAGTAGAAATCCAAGGTATGGCAGGTATCCCTACAAGTCCTCTTCCGCCTGCCTTAGAATAAAAATAACAGTGGGAATTATTCTATAAATGTGGCCATTATGTTTAACTTCTGCTCATATTGAAGCTCATTCATATTTCCTGTGGACACAGGTGAAAGTGAAAGGGGGACAGTGAGCTGGAATCGAATATCTTCTGTAGGCAATACCTTCATGGATAATTGAAAGTGGGCTCTTTGAAACACTTGTGATTTAATAATTTTCTTATGAATTAAAAAATAGGTTTGTACTCTTCCCTTCTTTGTAAAGCAGCCATTTAAACATCACTCTGTTCTGGAAACATTTCTAGCTTAAATATTCAGAACTTTCAAATTCAAAGGTTTAGTATTTAAGGCAAATAATTCCTGTCCTGTTTCACATAGCAAAGGCTGAACCTTTAAAGTGCTGACATTTCCTGGCACAGTGACAAAGGATGCCCAGTTTTATAGCCAGGCAGAGTGTGAGGTAATCACTAGCAGCAGAGGCTCTGATGTCTTTCTCTAAGTTATTCATAATCTTCAAGTCCCACATGTGCTGATTTCTACCTGACGTCTCCTCTCCACCACATTCAATTACTTTTGTTAATTTCATTGATTTAAAAAGAGCAGTCTGCTTTCTGCTTGCCTTTCAGGCGGGTAGGATGGCTGATGTATTTCCTTGACTTCCATTCCCTGTGGTTGATAACATGTTCAGTAAGTAAGCTTATTTTTTGTTCTCTGCTCTGCATTATAAACATGTTTATGGTATGTACAGGCAGAGGTATAGGGTTATGATGCTATGTATGCAGAAACATGCACAGAAATGCACATAACCAAAAATTCAAACTCATTGCCATTGACTTTATTCCAACACATATTGACGACCCCTTTGGACAGTACAGAAGAACTTCTCCTGTACCGTTTCCAAGACTGTAATCTTTTCAGAAGAAGACTGCTACATCTTTCTCCCAAGGAAGAGCTGGTAAGTTCCAACAGCCAACCTTTTGGTTAGCAGCCGGTCTCTTAACCACTGTAACATCAGGGCTCCTTATCGTTACAGATATATACTTACATCTGTATGTACATATGTGAACACTTTATTTGTATAATATATATTTTCCACACAATGTGTCGAGAGGGCAGATGGATATGGAAAAACTGTGTTTAATGGACTTGGTATTATTATTTTTTTAATGAATTAGAACTAATCTCCATTCATAGCTTGCAATTTATAAGCTGGGTAAAGTTGGGCAAATATCTTTAACAAAATATTGTGCTTTAAGTGAAAGTTTATAATCCAAGTTAATTTGTCATAAAAAGAAATACCTTACACACATTTCTATGTAACTCCAGCTGCTTTACCCACCCTGTGACAGTGCACTCTTCCTTTCTGCCCTGCATTTCCCATTTAGCCAGCTCCTATCCCCTCCAGCCTCTCATCTCACCTCTGGACAGGAGCTGCCCAGTTAGCTTCATGTATCTACTTAAGCTAAGAAATGGATGTAGGACATTTTCTGAACAAAACTTTGTTTTGTCAATTGACTTACGTGTCTCCTGAAACCATAGTCCCCAGACTCCTCTGAGCAAATATCTTAACTCTCTAATCCACAGATTCTTCTCTAGTAATAATAAAACCTTATTTCACACCAAGGCCATGAAATATTTGTTAGGATTAAATGAAATCAACAGCTAAAGTTCCTGCTCTTGCTGTGTGTTTGGAATACAGCAAGACATGAATACATACTTTTAGCTGATAATCATTTTTTGTATAAACATACAAAGCTGTGCTCTAATTAACTGCTTGGTTACCTACCTATCTAAAATTCTGGTTAAATAGTGATTAATCCTTCCTTTTTTGTTTTCCTTCTAAATTCTTGTTACAAACATCCATAAGTCAATTGATCCCCAAACCTAGGCCACTGCTACTGCCGTGGAGTCGATTTCAGTTGATAGCAACCCTATAGGTCAGAGTAGACCTGTCCCATAGAGATTTCAAGGAGCACTTGGTAGATCTGAACTGTCAACTTTTTGGTTAGCTTTTAACCTCTATACCACAAAGGTTTCCCAATAGATTTTATAGACAGATTATGTAAGTTCACTACAGTGACCAGTGTGCTAGATTCCTAAATATATTGAATGTGCATGCACACATACACATGAAAGATCTGCAAATTATGGTCTCTTCAGCTAAATCATGAATAGAACCTTGATTAAGCAATGGCTATTCCACTTGATTCTAGAACATTAATAGAAAAAAACCCATTTCCATTGAGTCAACTTCAACTCATAATAACCTTATAAAACAATTAATAAATGTGTATATGCACACAAGTATGCACAAGCATGCATAAGTACAATATATGCATCTGTGTCTTGGTTATCTAGTACTGCTATGACAGAAATACCACAGGTGGAAGGCTTAAAGAGAAATTTATTTCCTCACAGTAAAGTAGGCTGGAAGTCCAAATGCAGGGTATCAGCTCCAAGAGAGAAGACTTTCTCTGTGTCACCTCTGAAGGAAGGTCTTTCTTGTCCACCTTCCCCTGTTTGAGTAGCTTCACAGGTGCAGTCCATGGGTGCCAAGAACACACTCTGCTCCTGGTGATTCTTCCCTGGTAGTATGAAGTCCCCAACTCTCTGCTTTCTTCCCTTTCCTTTTATCTCTTGAGAGGGATACTCCTTTTACACTGGATCAGAGACATGACCTGGGTAAGGGTGTTACAGAAAAAAATACTGCTGTCAAGCCTATTCTAACTCATGACAACCTATACACAGAGCAGAACCACCCCACAGAATTTCCAAGGATCAGCCAGTGAATTTGAACGGCCAACCCTGGCAGCTGTGGCACTTAACCATTATACCAGCAGGGTGTCCAAGGGTATTATAACTCCACCTTAATCCTGTTTAACTTAAAATTACAATCAGAAAATGGAGGACAACCACAGACTACTAGGACTCATGGCCTAGCCGCAATGATACACACCGTTTTGAGGGGATGTAATTCAATCCATGATAATATATATACACTATGAGCATTAAGAATAATGAGTGCAAGATCATAAAAATAAAGCCTGTGTATAAAAATTAGATGCATAACAGAAAAATTACACTTTTTATGAACATCACATAGAGGAAGAAAAAAACAGTGCTGTTGAGTCAATTCCAACTCATAGTGACCCTGTAGGGCAGAGTAGAACTGTTCCATAGAGTTTCCAAGGATTGCCTGCTGGATTTGAACTGCCAGCCTTTTGGTTAGCAGATACAGCACTTAACCACTATGCCATCAGGGTTTCCAGATAGAGAAAAGAGTATGGAAATTCAAACAATAACACTTTTTCACATCTTTGTGTCTCAGCACTCATTGCATGCAATCTTGGGCCAGCCAAAACTTAACTGGTATCTGTAAATCTTGTTTTTGTCATATATAAACTAAGGATATTTATTTTAACTAGCTAGATTATCTTGGGATGGTTATTAACATCTCTGAGACTCAGTTCCCTCATATGTCAAATAGAAAGAAAATTTACCTGCAGTGTACAGCAGTCGTGAGAACTGAGTTAAATAAATTATGTGTAAAAACTTTATAAACTACCAAGAGCTAGTAAACTTCTGTAGCCAGTAAAAACAATAGAGTTATTTCTACATGACCGAAACCCAATAATGCTGAGTGGATTCTGACACATACAGACCCTATAGGACAGAGTATAACTGCCCCATAGAGTTTCCAAGGAATACCTGGTAGCTTCAAACTGCCAACTTTTTGGTTAACTCAACCACTATGCCACCAGGGTGTCCATTTCTGTTTGAAATATATTAAATTCCACTCAAGACATCATTTTTATTTATATATAACTGTATTTTCTGAAATGTGGTCTCCAAAAATTTACAATCAGTCCAAACTTTAATTATTATATCCAATTTATTAGGCAGAAAATATTAACTCTTAACATATGGAGAAATATACATTTTAAAAGCTACTTTAGTGAACATTAACATGGGGTTTCATGTTTCTCTGTGTGTATGAATTTGTCTACTAAGTTTATTTTGGCACTCTTTAAAATAAGCAAATTCTACTTGTCCTATTTGGATTAATGAAATCTATCCACTCAGTCATTTTTCTGTAAATATGCCTCAGATTTCCACTGACATCTGACATTCAATCCAGGAGTAAAAGTGTGGTTCCCTTGGAATTATTCCTTTCACATGTTATAATGATGGCCTATGGTTGATATTTTGTGTATAATCCCCAAAATGTTCCAGAAGATCTCCCTATCAACCTCCTTATGTTGCTCTAAGATGATCTGTACAGTGGTCCAAATTTGAGATTTATATAACAATTGAATCTTCTAACAACATTTATCAAATACCTACTATATCCTACACTTCTGTTGCTGCTGAATTGGAAAGACCATGAAGAGTAAAATTAGACTCTGTCCTTGTGTTCGTAAACTTCCGGTCCAACGTGTATGTGTGTGTGGAGTTTGTGAAGGGGTGTCACTCACAATGACTAAATAGTTTACAAAAACCTGCACAACTACAACCATGCTGAGAACCAGGAAGGAACAGTGAGAGACAGAGACACTTACGTAGTAAAAATTAACTGGATTCGGTGGTATATTTAGATGGGAACAACAAACAACAAAACCAGACTCATTGCTGCTGAGCCAGTTCTGACCCATAGCATTCGTAAAGCACAGAGTAGAACTTCCCAGAGGGTTTCTGTGGAGAAACTGGAGGATTCAAACGGCTGGCCTTTACTTTAGCAGCTGAACTCTGAACGATTACGTCACCAGGGCTTCTAGTTGGGATGGGTGAAAAATACAGGAATATAAAATTTGATTCCTCAGTTTTCTGTTTCAGGCAGTGATCAGGATAATGATGTCTCAGATAGAGAATACTGTGGTAGGATGAGGTTTGAGATTGGTGGTGAGGAGTGCATGACACACTGAATCAGATCCACTGAATTTAAGGTGCTACTGACATAGTCTAGGAAAGCTATCAAGTACGCAGGTGTCTGTCCACATGATTTGAGTTTAGAGTTCAGAAACGAGCTCAGGGAGGCAGGTATACATTTGACAGTCACTGGCACTAAAAATTATGGAAGACTTGAGCATGGATAAAATTACTAGGAATAGCATAGATGAGGAAACAAAAGAGATTAGTAAAATGTTTGAGCAACTGTAAAATGGTTGTAAGTAATTACATTAACTGTTTGGTGATCCAACTATTTTTGCTTAGAATTTTTTGTTGATACTGTGTGCTTTCATTAATGGAAGCAGGCTGAATCACTGAGTATATCTGAATTTTTGATAGATAGTAGGTATCTTCTTCCCTTGCTCTCCCTTCCACGTGTGAAGTACCATTAATTACACCCCAGAGTACCCAGTGGGATTTATTGGTACACATGTGTAACAAACACAAGTTTTCAAAGTTTCTATTTTCCTTACCCAAAACTTAGATATCTCATGCATACAACACCCTATTAAAACAGTGATTTGTGGAACAGGCCTGTGACTTTGGCTTCAATCATTCAGAAAGTTCTCTCCCTTGTGGCAGCATACACTGTCAGTTATACAAAAGCTGCCCAATAATCTTCAAAGACTAAAAAAATTTATGATTCTTACATGTAATACTGGGGACAATAGGGTTAATGGGTACATGCCTGCTCATACACCTACAACTACCATACAACTATAAATAATGAAGACATTAAACAAATAGAGAGAAGTCATGTATACAATCTAAACACTGATAACTGGTAACATAAATGTTACCCACTTACAATATATGCCTATCCACCTGATGTTGCTATTAGTTTATAAACACCGGTTGAGAGCTCAGGCTGCTGAGAAAAAGGTTGGCTGTTTGAATCTACCAGCCATTCCTTGGAAACCTTATGGGGCAGTTCTATAAGGTCACTGTGAGTCAGAACAACTCAGTGGCAAAGGGTTTGGTAATTTGGAGTATGCATTCCTAGTTAATGATTTCAATGGCCTTGTAAAGGGATGCTTTGGGTTACTAAAAAGAAGCTGACAAGTATTGAAAATTTGCTGATGTTTGTGGGCATATACTTTGCACATCAATTATTAAACACATATGCAATCATCGTACATACAAACATACACACTTACAGGATTAAATTCTGGAATTAAGATTTAAAAGAGATCAGTTAATGAGCTAGGACATGGCATTTAATAAGTTTTGTTTAATCATTATTTGTTCTTAGATATGGGCAGTGCTGATTGTGGTTTATATATTGTCTCCATTAAAAAATCATTAAAATTTTTATTAAAAATAAACATTGTAAGTATCTTCAACAAATGGTGCTAGCAAAATTGGTTATCCATCTGCAATAAACTGAATCAAGATCCATATCTTACACGTTATACAAAAACCAACTCCAACTGGATAAAAGACCTAAATATCAAACCTAAAACGATAAAGCTCATCCAAGAAAAGGTAGG
The DNA here is from genome assembly GCA_028571685.1 of Heterohyrax brucei. NCBI lineage: Eukaryota > Metazoa > Chordata > Mammalia > Hyracoidea > Procaviidae > Heterohyrax > Heterohyrax brucei. The sequence goes on along the minus strand of CM053146.1, from coordinate 73,776,793 downwards.
AACAACAATGAAGTTTTAATACACAATGAGGACAGACTCCAAAATCTGTCAAAGAAACCTCAATCAACAGAAGAGAAAGTAGATAAATGGGAACTATTAAGAATCAAACACTTTTGCTCATCCAAAGACTTTATTAATAGAATTAAAAGAACACCCACAGAATAGGAAAAAATATTTGGCAACTCTATGTCAGATCGACGCCTGATCTCCACAATCTATAAGATACTACAAAATATCAATAAGAAGAAGATAAACCATCCAATTAAGCGATGGGCAAAGGAGATGGACAGATACTTCACTAAAGAGGAGATCCAGGCAGCCAAAAAACACATGCGGACATGTTCACAATCTTTAGTTATTAAAGAAATTCAAATCAAGACAACAATGAGATACCATCTCACCCCAACAAGATTGGCCATGATCCAGAAAACACAAAACAACAAATGCTGGAGAGGCTGTGGAGAAAGTGGAACCCTCCTACACTGTTGGTGGGGTTGCAAAATGGTCCAGCCTCTTTGGAAGGCAATCTGGCGCTTCCTTAAACAAATGGATATAGATATACCATTTGACCCAGTAATTCCACTACTTGGAATATATCCTACAGATTCAAGGCCTTTCACACCAATGGACACATGCACCAGAATGTTTATCGCGGCACAGTCCACAATAGCAAAAAGGTGGAATCAACCCAGATGCCCAACAATAGAAGAATGGATAGGTAAACTGTGGTACATATACTCAATGGAGCACTACGCAATGATAAAGAATAATGATGATTCCAGGAAACATCTCCTAACCTGGTTTCAACTGGAAGACATTATGTTGAGTGAAAGTAGTCAGCGACAAAAGGACAAATACTGTATGAGACCTCTACGATAAGATCTCAAAAACAGACTTGTGTATAGAAGAAAAGACTCTTTGACAGCTGCAAGGGAGGGGAAGGAGGGAGGGAGGGCGAGGGGGGGAGGGTTTAGTTTAGGTAGTTACTAGAAATCTAGTTGGGAGAAAGCGGTGACAGCACACATTAGGAACAAGAACAACATTAAGTGGACTTCAGCATAACTTGAGTACTCCTTCCATCTTAATACTGCAAGGATAGAGTAGCTGGGGCGGGGGGCGGGGGACCATGCTCTTAGGCGAATTCCAGGCCAATTGGCACAACTAGCATTTTGCTAAGAGAGCTCTCTGCACCCCACATTGGTGAGTGGCGTCTGGGGTCTTAAAAGCTGCCAAGCTGCCATCCCAGGACACAGCAAATGGTCCCAACTCAGCAGGAATAGATGTTCACTGAGGGCCAAAATGACATGCGGTAAAGACAACCGAGGAGACAGAGAGACCCACAAGAGTGGGTGCCTACATCGACCTGGGACCGGAAGAACCGGATGGTGCCCGGCCACCACCAGTGATAGCCATGACAGAGCTCACAGAAAGGAGCCTCACTGGCAACACAAGAATAGGTGCATCACGAGATCTCCACTAAAAGACCTCAAGTGATAGTCCAGCGGTTTTGGGGTTCCCCTGAGAGCATGGCCCCCGGCCCTGGTGCTGCCCGTTCCCATAAATTATAACAAAGGTCCACTCTTTGGACAGGAATGGATTGGACTTGGCAATGCAGAGTAACCATATATTGGAAGCACTTTATGGTTCTATACATCTATAGGATATCATCTTGCTGACCTCTGGCTGGAGGAAGGGGAGTGGACGGAGAGGAGGGGAAAGGAGACTGTTGGGAGGATGAGACATGTATGGAGCAGAGAGGAATAGTGTGCAGTCACCGGACAGGGAGAGCAGTGGAAGCTGCATATAGGGGGGCATGTAAATTTACATGTGAATGTACATTTTCACTCAGTTATGTTAAATAAAAATAAAAAAAAATAAACATTGTAGATTAGAGTTCATGAAATGGAATTTTTTTTTAAGAATCGGCTTTTTAACTAATTTGTTGGGAAAAATTCTACATAGCTCTCATAGATTGAATTGTGTTTCCCCCAAAATGTGTGTAGCCACATGACTGGGCCATGATTCCCAGTATTTTGTGATTGTCCTCCATTTTGTGATTTTCCTATACTGTATGTTAAAGGATTAGGGTGGGACTATAAATCCCTTTATAAGATCACATCCCTGCTCCACTCTAAAGAGAGTTTCCTTGGAGTGTGTCTTGCGCCACCCTTAATGCTTTCAGCCTGCAAGAGATAAAAAGAAAGGGAAACAGGACGAGAATTGAGAGCCTCACACCAGCAAGAAAGCTGCACCCAGGAGAAGAGCGCATCCTTCAGACCTGAGGTTCCTGCACCAGGATGCTTCCTAGACAAAGATTGACACAGTAAAGGACTTTCCTCCAGAGCTGACAAGGAGGAAAGCCTTCCCCTGGAGCAGACATCCTGAATTTGGACTTGTGGCCTACTGGAATGTGTAAGAATAAACCTTCCTTTGTTAAAGCCATCCACTCTGCAGTATTCCTGTTAGAGCAGCCCTAGCTGACTAAAACAATAGGCAAATAATAGTAATGTTTGGTACATTCACCTGAAACATCCTTCAACCAGTCTGCCCTTCTCCTATAGGAAGGGACATGATAGGAATACCATAAAAATTAATAAGCAAAAATCTGCCAGCATTTTACCAAACACGAAAGGTAGATACAGCGGTGGTCATGCCAATTATTGACTCTTCAGGCTTTCAAATCTTCAGAAGAAACAATCTTAAGTTAAAATGATAAAACTCGAATTACAATACATCAGGAGCAAATCACTGCTCTTACTGAAATCTAATATTTGTAATAAAACTGTGGTTATGAGTCTGTAGTACAGTAGATTGCATTAGCGGCCTCAATACTTTACGTTCCCTACATGCACACACTTTCCTATTTAATGTTGCAGGAGTCACACTCTAACTCTGAATTTACTTTGACAGAATAAGGCAGAAGGAAAGGAATACAAGCTCTGAGGAAGTTTCCTCTCACCTGCTTTTGTTTTATCCACCAAGCGAGAAGAGCATGCTCAGAGCAGTACACTGGTGGTAGAAGAAGGAAGAAAATCCCATAATGCAGCCCTTTTCAGCTCATGTCCCCCAGTCCTGCACAGTGTAGGACACAGTCCTCAGCAGACTTGCTGATGGAAGAATGAGGTAACCCCAAACCAGCGGAACCACCCAGCGCAGGTGGGAGAGGTGCTATATCACCTCCCCGGAGTGTGGACGCTAGCCCTGAGAGGTAGCGTAGGGGCACAGAATTAAGCATTAAGGGCTTCACAAGAAACTGGGGCTTCAATATTTTTATCTGCATTGACCAATGTATCCTTGCCTCATATAGGTGGATTCCACTCTTTTCTGAGCAAGCTGATGTCCTTAGATAACTTTGGATGAGAATTGAACCTTCCACGGGGCTCTGCTACTCCTATGTTTCAAGCCTGCTCTTGGCGTCATCTTTCTCTGCTCTCTTCAGAGCTCATCACAGCTTTCTTTACAGGAGATAAAAGCCTCTTCATGTGCTACCACAGAGACCCTCTGCTTTTCATACTTAGCTTTTAATTGCTGGTTAATCACTGTCAGGTTTGTGTTACTTTTTTTTCCTGGAAGGCTGTGGCTTACCAATAGTAACCCAATTTTGTTTTCTTTGCAATTGCTATTTCCCCTGTCTGTCTCAGATGTTTGATCCATGGTACTAGCTACACATTTCAACCAGTCTAGTCATCATAGTTATCGACTGTGAACACTTTCCCAATTATACTCTCTCTTGTGCCCGTTGCCAGCCAAGAGGCTAATAACCAGGTGAAAAATATCATCCAAGTGTCTGCGTTCTTGCAACACTCTTGACATCAATTGATCCTAGTCAAGCTCTCCATAAAGCCAACTCTGATACAGAGATATACATGTGGAGGATTAATGTTCTTGGTGTCTTGGAAAGGAAAAGACGCAGAATTGGCCAGAGGGAAAAGCTGAACTGTGATGCAATCTCAGTGGAAAGTCCAGCAAGTCTTACAGGGGGTTTTGAAGCTAGTGTGAGCCTTCATAATTATACTGCCATTCTTCGGTCATTGAATACAGTCCTGGAAGATGGCTCTCTTTAGCTAAAGCAGTCCTGATAGGGGCTTGGCAGTTGAGGGCTTTCTGTAGGCCGCATTCCCAACACTTTACAAAGTATACCCCTCATTCCTGAACAAGGATCTTGTTTGCACATCACAGAGTCCAAAGTCACATAGTTACAGCTACATAAATTATACCCAACCGAAAACTGTTAGAATACATTTTGAAATAATGAAACTCTTTCCTACCTATTCACTTACTATTGTTTTGCAGTCCTCTTAACAAAATCCTTTGTGGTTACACATTTTCCTGAATTGATTCCATCGACACTTTGAGGCATCAACTATAGGTGTTTTCATTTTTAATGTGCCTGCATTTCTAGACTAATAACTTTATGTGGACAACATCATGTTTTATCCTTTTTTTTTTAACTCACCAATATACCACTTACCAAGTGCTTCATAAGAATTTGTATAATAGATTTTACAAGTTTCCACCCATTTTTACTTACTTTCTACAAAAAATTACTGCAGGAGGGAAAAATGAACACACTGTAGATTTTCTACACTATTATTTTCCCTCTACCACTTCATTTACATGCAAATACCTAACGCTGAAATTTTTTTTTCTGTTATATTTAGGGGGAAATAGGTCCACAGTCAATGAATCTTGTTGGGTAGCTTCAATTAGCCTTTTCTGAGAACTCTATTATTGTTGTGATTAAATTACTTTTGGATTATGTATAGCAAAGGATATTCCCCATTATCTCTTAGATATAATACACAGGGGATGAGGCTTAACACTCTTTTCACACTTTTCATTTGCTCTCATAGTCTTACTGTGAGTCTGTGTATCATATCCATGGTCTATTTCTGATCTCCACACAAATTTTATTTTTCTAAGATTTCACATTACTTTTAATACATGCAGGTTTCAAAACTTTTACATTAGGTATGGAAATCTCACTTGGTTCCCAGTAACATTTACAGAGTGAGGGAGGGGAAAAAGTGTTTCAGTTTCTTTCATTTCAACATCTGTGGTTACCTTTCTATAAGTTCATTTTCCTGGCAATGGGAATATTTTTCTACTCCTCAATTAGATAGAAGCTGGTAGCAAGTAACTATGGGTATTTTTTTTCTATCTTCCATTTCCTTGAAAAATTAATATTCCTTTAGAAATTACTCTAGTGATGTTCACAGAGAATTGCTAGTTTGGGAGAAAAAAATGCCAGAGGAACAGGTGAGTTGCACACTCCGGAATGAGCAGTAGATTTTCATTCTGTAGATGTTTTACTGTACTGTGGGAAAACCATTATCCTGCTCCAAAGACTGTGATCCACAGAGCCCCAAATCTGTCACGAGGATTGATAGTGTGAAGCTGAAATAGATAATTCAGTACAATTTTCCGGAGGATAAAACATTCTCTAAGATTCACTGGAGGGCCCAAGTCTTTTGTAAATAATGCAAAACGCTCCTATGCCCAGCTTTGCCGTTACACAGATGCTTCTTCCATGGTTATCTGCTCTCTCAGGAGTCTGTCTTGATTACATTCAAACAGAACTTTATTTTTGGAAATACTAATTTTGATAGCATAAGCGTATATATTACACGATTCTGCAGTTTTAGTCCCAAGTAAAATTATCATGAAGTTGTTTTATAGTATCAGTAAGTATGTATAATTAAAAAAAAAAAACTGAAGTTGAAATGGCTGCTGCCTGCAACAATACAAAAGCTTAACTGAACGTTTGATTTTGGTATCTATACTTTACTTTCTAAAACTTACTATGTACTTAGCTGGGAGATACTGTCATACATTGGTTTATATTTGGATTTCAAAAGCACATTTGAACTTCTAAAAATTCATCTTACATTTCCTCTAAGGAACTCACATAGCCAACAGTTATGATACTATTTTTGATTAAGAGTAAGATTAAAACGTTATTTTGTTGACAAAATGAAGGCTGCAAAAGACAATCCCTTCTTTTAAATTGTTTTTCCTGATGTATTAGTTTGTTTTAATTTCAAATTTTAAAATATTTCAACACTGTACTTGGATACCAAGATTTAGTGGACGAGTCTCAAGACAGGATTTTTATAAAGGAAAAACTATGTTGGTAAAGGGTCATTGACGTTATGAAACTAGACATTAAGATATTATGTCATGATTTCATGAATTATTTCCTTCTCCATTTGTGTTATCTTTTTTAATTAAGACTGAATGAAAATGTACATTCCTGTATAAATTTATATGCCCACAACACACAAATGACTATTGTGCTAAGAATGCATGAAGAATAATACAATAATTTAGTTTAAATAAAGGATTTTATGTGATAATCCTACAGCTTGCCTTTCTCCTGGTAGTTTTACATAGAAAGTCTATTAAATTTGCCTAACAATGTAGGTTTCAGACATCTGTTGAGAAGACACTTGTCTTAGTTTTGTACTTAATACAAAGGAAATGTTTTATGTTTATGCTGGCAAATACGTGAACAGGTTTGTATTCATCAAAACACAATGACAAAAAAAAGAAAAAAAACCCTAAAAACAAAGTAGTGATATTTGTATATTTATAAATTAAACAAAGGGAGCAATAAAAATACAATGTGCGTAATTTATTTAAATGACTCCTGGATTTTCCAGTCGTTTATTTCTGGATATGGACCACACAAGGAGCCCTGGTGGCACTGCAGTCAAAGCCGTCAGCTGCTAACTCAAAGCGTGGTGATCTGAATCCATGGGCTGTGGGACTTCTGTGGAGATTTATGGCCTTAAAAACCCTATGGGGAAGCTGAATTGTGTCCACCCGGGGCACTATTAGTCAGAATTGACTTGACAGCACTGGGGTTGAGAGTCTGGTTATGGACCTACAGTTCAGTTACTACTTTTGTGCGTGGCCTTTCTGGCCATGGTCTTGTAACTGTCATACAGATGATTGCATGATAGGATAATTGTGGCCTAACAAGGGGACTGGTCAGTTTTGCCTTAAAACTAAGCCAATTCCAAATCAGAAGGAAGAATTCATCACCAGCAAGGAAAGAGAGACCAGCAGACACCAGCAGGAGATGGCATGGTGGGGTTCCCAGCCCACAGAGAGAGAAAGCGGAGAGCCTTTTGGCAGAGACTGAGAGCCAGAGAGAGGTATGCCCTGAGTACAGCAAGAAGAGGCTATCCTGATGGAAGACCTGTATCCTGTGTGTTCTTGAGCCTGAATTGTAACCTGTCCCTTCCCTAATAAACCCCAGAATTGTGACTTTGGTCTGTGAGTTGTGTGGCCACTGCAGTGAATTACTGAAGCCAGCAGAGAGTGTTGTGGGAGGGATGGTTGATGTCAGAATTAGTAAAGTTGGAGAGAGGAGGCTTGTCTGGTCTCTACCTCAGGGGAGTCAGTCTTGTGCTATCTATCTTGATTCTCTTTCCCCTTTGTGAGGCTGAAGGAGGTCAGACACTGACTGAACCTGTTTTTAAAGGATCTCACATAAATATGGAGGAAAATAGATTTTTTCCTTAAATGTTGACAAACATGATCAATGAAAGTTTCATATGTGCAATCATTTCAGGAATCCTTTTATTTTTAAAATAAAGAACAAAAGAGAATGCAAAGTTTATATTTTCTAACATTCCTACAGCTTTGAACTAGTATTTTATTTGGTCCAGGACATTGTGTGTAGTGTGTGAGTGTGGTGAATATTTGCCCCAACAAGACAAAAACTTCCTAAGTTATGGAAAACATAGAAGGAAAATACATGTGGAAAAAAAGTCACAGAAGAGTGTTTTATATGTATCCCAAGTGATTTAATTTTATTTTAGCAGATATTATAAAGGTATAAGAATTGTGATAAATATCATCAGTATAGAATCCCATCAATGATGTTATCTGGCCCGTAGAAAAACAGCAATAGACTGAAGTGCTCTTTGTCGGGAAAACACAGACAAATTGCTCATTTCATTCAGAAAAAACAAAAGTAGATTTAAACAAATCATGAAGAGAATCATAAGTTGTAATACAAGAAATATTCCATTGTGATAGACATGAGATTTCAGAACATTAAGTTTATCAGCAAATTCAACAAAAATTGATCAAGTTGCCAAGTCTCACATGAAGACTTCAATATGTCTCAGTGCCTATGGGTGGGTGGCAGGCAGCCAATGACGCTTCACTCAGTGTCACTATAACATCTATTCCTTTTAATTTGCTCCTCCACAGTGAGCTGCTCAGATTGCACCTCCACATTAGGAAATGAAAGCTTAGCTGCACAGTCAGTGCTCAGAGCATCACAACTTCGGTGTATGCGGTGGTGAGCTGCTCCTACTGTTTCCCCACGCCAATGATTAAGGTCCTCCTCAAATTCTCCAAAACACAAGCGTGGCATGCTTTTGATTTGATCTACAGTATCTGTTAAATTATGTTCAAAAATGTTCTCATCTTTCTTGGAAAAAGCAGAGATTTTCACAGTGTTGGAAAAGAAGAAGTGTAAATTTTTGGTATTTGAGTGATTTCCCCTAATGTTTAGTATGCTTGTAGGGGAAGAAGGGACCATGGAACTTTTCCCCTTGACCCTTAGCCCACCATGGAGGATGGATTTGGGAGCAGAACTCACAGGACTGCCAGCAGTAGCTCTGTGAGTCTGTTTATTGAGAGCCATAGCTAGTGCATTCCTCGAATAAGTCTTTTCGGATTCAAATATACCAAGTAACTCTGAAATTCTAGATGCGTTTTCTAACTTTTCGATTTCATACTCACTTGCAGTGTATTTGGCTTCACTTGACAGTGGTAATAGATTAGGAAACTCTAAAATAGATGTCTTCTGTCTACAGTTATTCAGACGGGAGGCTGCTACATAATTGTTATTATTATTCTTATTTAAATTCTCTTTGTGACATTCCGACACCACCTCATCATCAGTGCTAGTAACCTGTAAAACTTCTGCACCATCAGGTTCATTAATGTTTTCATTTTTCTGCTTTTCAGTACTCTGCACAAGCACATTACTGTCATTAAGATCCATTTCACTTTTCCTCTTATTCTTTGTATCTTCAGCTTCATTTTGCCTGTCTGGCACACTTTTACTTCCTCCCTTCTCCTCTTTTCTTGCTTCATACATTTTCATTTCTTTGATTCCTATCACATCCTCTTTCTGACACATAAGGATGGACTGCAGATATGGCTGCAAGAAAGAAATATTATCTTGCTCGTGTCCATTATTTTCCAGAGGTTTAGCATGTTCTATCAGTGATTCACTTTTAATTTCCAGAGGTACAGCAGTTGTCATTTCAGGTGGCCACTTAGGTTTACTCATTTTGAGCTCTTCCTCAAGGGTGAAGCCTTTTTTAGGCATCTCCCTGGAAGGAGGCCAAATGATTCTTAATTTTACCCTCTCCCCTACTCTTCTCAAACCATCCCTTTGCTCTTCATTATTAGAAGAATCTGGACACCTAAGGTCTGCAGGTTTAGGAGAGTTTCCTGCATTATTTTTGCACATATTTGTTTCTTCATTTGGAATAAAGTCCACTGAGCTGCTTCGATTTTTGTAATTCCATCTTTCTTTATGCTGTTTGTGTCCAAAACCTTCATCATAATTTCCTTTAGATTTGAAAAGTTGCTTGAAGTGTGGTTTACAATATATTTTTCCATGGAGTGATGCATAATTTCCCAAACTGCCAGAAAGGAAAACAAAACAAAACAAAAACTTAGCCTTCTATATATGAATGCAAAACTCAGTGAATTATTTCAATAGTCAGTTAGTATAATTAATACACTGACAAGAGGAATATCTTTATTAAGTAACATTCCTTTTATATGACAGTTACCACTAGTACCCTACATAGTGCATATGTTAGTTTTTAGATTTTCATGATGTAAGTATTGGTCCAACAGGTAAAGAAGATACAAATGTAAATATAGATCATGCAACAGAATGCGATTAAACCTGTGCTAAGTAAAGAATTTATGTGAGGGGTGGCAATTTACAGTTATTATCCTAACTAGCACACACATTCACAAAATTACTATTTGAACTTCCTAGTTAATTGGATTTTGGATGAATTAGAAATATTCCTTATGCAATTATTTATCTGGCCTCTTTAGGGAGATCAACAAATAGAGTGTTTGTTAAAATTAAAATGAAAATTAGTTGGAGGCAGCAACATAGTTTTTTATTATCTATTTACTTCCACATAAAATCAGAAGAAATACATAGCAAAACTGAAAATCCACGGACAACATTTATAACAAATTATAATTGAGAAATTGAGCATTCCCACCAACTCCAGAAATACAAGGGATAGGAGGGAGGGACACAAACCACCATCAGCCACATGACTTGCATGATATTTGTATCTGTTTTGTAGATATTGGAGAAAGCAAAACTGGTGACTGATGGCCATGAAGATAAGAGACCCCCAAAGAGCTAGTTGATATTTACTAGAAAGTATCACATGCCAGTTATAGAGCAACTGAAACTGGCATAGGTTTTGCCATCTCCAATAGCCAGTGAGTGCAAGATTCCTGTGGTAAGAAAAACTAAAGAGGCTGGATCAGTCAAACTCTCAAAGGTGACCTGCTGAGGACTCCTTTTAGAAGGAAATAATACAAGAGCAGAATCAAAACTGAGCAGGGCAATGACAGCAGAAATGAAAGAGAAGGTCCTGCCCAATGGTGGGAAGAGGAAACAGGACAGGAAATTCCAGAAATCAAGCTTCCATATGTTTTTGAATAGTATATGGAAACAATAGACAAGGAAACACTGTGAAGTTAGAAAAGTCATTCTGTATTTTACTTCCTTCTGAAGTGCAGTGAAACTAATCTCACATAAAAGTGAGCAACAGAACAGCATCAAGGTAAAATTTATACAGGATTGATTTTAGGAAAAAAAGACTAAGGAGCAGATAATGAAACATATCTGTTCATTCTGGAGAAGACAATCTCCTTGACAAGTGGCATTGGCATAACTGGATATCCATCTGCAACAAAATGAAGCAAGACCAATACTTCATATCAGGCACTAACTCAAAATGGATCACAGACCTAAATATGAAATCTAGAACAATAAAGATCATGGAAGAAGAAATACGACAACACACTAATATGTGGCATAGACAGAAGACAAAACATTACTAACAATGCACAAAATTCTGAAGAGAAAACAGGTAACTGAGAACTCCTAAAAATCAAACACTTACGTTCATCCAAAGACTTCACCAAAAGAGTAAAAAGACAAACTAGGGGTTGGGAAAAAATTTTGGATATTTTGGATATACCAAATCTTATCAGCATCTAATCCCTAAAATCTACAAGATATTGAAAACCTTCCACAACAAAAAGATAAATAGCTCAAATTAAAAAATGGGCAAAGGATTGGCCCCAATCCACCTGGAGCATAGAGAATGAAAAACACCAAGGAGAAAAGGGAAATATGAGCCCCAAAGACAGAAAAGGCCAGAGAAACCAGAGACAACATCAGCATTAGACGGGAAGAAGAATTAAATAGCGTCTGGCTAGAGGCAATGACTGCCCTCATAGGGAACACGATAAAGAGTCCTTGAGGGAATGGGAGAAACGCGGGGTGCAGAACTCAAGAGAGAAAGAACAGACTTGACGATCTGGCAGACTGGAGGGTCCCCGGAAGACACAAGCCCCGGAATCTCTGTTAGCCCAGAACAGAAACTATTTTTGAAGCCAACTCTTCAGACCAAGATTGGATTTGACTACAAGACATAAAATCATACTGGTGAAAAGTGTGCTGGTTGGCTTAAGCAGACACATGAGACTACACTGACACTTTTGTCCAGAAGCAACATGAGAAGGCAGAGAAGGACAAGAACTGTCTGAACGGACATGCGGAATACAGGATGGAAAGGAGGAGTGTGCTGTCCGTGTGGAGAGAGCAACTAGGGCCATAAAGCAATGTGTGTCTAAGTTTTTATATAAGAAACTGACTGAATTGTAAACTTTCCACGAAAGCACTTTAAAAAAAAAAAAAAAAAAAAACCTACCCACAGGAAACATAGTAAAAAAAAAAAAAAGAAGAAAGAAATATGAAAAAGAAAGAACATAATAAAAGGCATTAAAGAACAACATGAATCACAATTAGAAAAAACTCATAAATGATGTAACAGGGAAAAAATATTAAAAAAAACAACAACAACAAGGAAAACAATGCCAGCAATACAAACATTAAAGGAAACAGAGGAGCAAATTAACACAATGAAAAGTGTTTTAAGAAACACAGAATAATAAGATAAAAATTTTTTAAAATCAAAAAGAAATGGAAAGAGATTAAACAGATTTGAGAGAAAGAGACAAACACTAGAGATAGGCAAAAAAGCATCTGAAGTATGTATAAGAGCTTTTGAAGGAGAAAACTAAAGCAAGGGAACAGATGAAATACTAAAATAGTAATTCAAGAGACCTTTTCTGATATAAAATATTTGAAACTATATTTATAAAGAGCACACTGGATAACTGATACCGTCAACCTGGGATGGCAAATATGAACAACAAAACCCCGGTGGCATAGTGATTAACAACTATGGCTGCTAACTGAAAGGTCGTGAGTGCAAATCCACCAGGTGCTCCTTAGAAACTCCTTGGGGCAGTTCCATTCTCTCATACGACGTTCACTGTCAGTTAGTCAGAATCAACTTGATGGCAGTGGGTTTTTTATCTTAGAGAAATAACTTGATTTAAAGAAAAAGAAAGAAATTCTTAGCATTACTGTAAGAGCATATGAATTATAATGAAAATAATATCAGGCATCTTTACGGCAATATCTAATGCCAGAAGGAAATGGAATAATATATTTAACATTATGAAAGGAAAGACTGGACCCATACTTGAGGGTCAAAGCAGACTTCTGTAAAGATACAAAACCTCAGTTGATGTCTGATAAATCAGGAGACATTAGCCTGGTGGAAAGCAGAGGTAGAGTCTTAGTAATTAAATGGAATGACACAAAAAGATGTGTTTCAGTACTAAACTTTAATATTTGTAAAGTTGACCTTTGTTTGGAAACAGGGCCTTTGAAGATGTTAACAAGAGGTCCCACTGCAGCAGGGTCTGTCCAAATCTCATCTAAGCACTCTTTTGTAAAAGAGGACAGACACAGAGACAGAAACAGATGGAGGAAGGATAGCCATCTGTCGAGGGAGGCAGATACACCAGAAGTCAAACAATGCCCAAGAATGTTTGTGTCACAAACTACAAAAGCGTTTTACCTCAGTTTACTGTTGCAATGATGACATCGGAAGCAGGACTTATGAAAACTCTGCTTGTCTGCTACTAAACACTCCATTGGATAAACCGTCTTTTGACAAAGTATACAAATTTCCTTGTCTTGAAGTGGCAGTTTCTAAATATAAAATAAATTAATTAAAAAGACTTATTATACAGTATGTTATTAAACCACACAGCAGAAATGCAACAAAGCACCACCAACCATCATATTAACTGGCCATGCAGCATTTGAAGTCTAAAGCTGTAAGGGAACTGCCCGAACACTGCTTCTCCAGGCTTAGACAACTATGCCCAGTAGGCAGGCTCTGATATAGTCAGCCTTACTCTATTTTCTCTCCTGTTTATACATTTGAGGAAATATACAAGAATGAATGTTACATAAGCTTAATACATTTATTTATATATTTAGTACAGTCAGCAATGAGAATCATTGAGAGAATTTATCATTCTGGATAAAAGAACTTTCTACATATACAAAGATTTATACCTTGCAACTTGGTTCAAAGACATCCTTTCTTAAAGTATTCAGGATAGAAATTTCTAAAACACACTTGATTGTCATTGTTCACAGATTTCGTATTAGCAAAGCTGTCTGCTTGCTATAATTTATTTGTAAGCCCCAACTGACTCCTTAGAGTGCTTTTCTGATTATTCACAGACATGTGAAATGGGCAGAGTGGCAAGAATCTTGAGTCTTCAGTGCAGAAAGTTGGTCAGGTATTCAGTCATTCAGTGTTTACAGGGAATGTATAGAACCTGACTGCCAAGGATCACAAGAATCAAATATACGTACATAGAGTTTTAAGATGAGGACATTGTATTTAGTTAAATATTTTCTTCATGATTAGGGTTGTCCCAGGACACCAGTTCTTAATTGTAATCTGATAACACTTCTGCATAAAGGGAAATGCTTAAGGCCACTTGCCCTTCATTGAAATGGCTTCAATTTTAGAGCTTCTTGAATTGTCCTGTCTGCTGCTTTTAGTTTTCCTGCCTCTTCCATTGCTGTAAACTACCTGTAGTCACTTTCTACCACTCCCACATGGGTACTAGCATCTAAGAATCCTAATACTTACAGTAGTAGCCAGTGTTTGTGTAATGGTTCAAAACTGGTACAGAACTTTCCCTTCAGTCAGTACTGCTGTTGAGCTTGACAACATTCCCACAGGAATAAGCTTTCCTATCAGAGTCTGATCTGACTCGCCGGCACTTGGCTTGGCTTATCAGTTATACATAAGAGCAAATATACACGGGTTACTGAGCGATCTCTTTTGTTTACTTGATTCTAGTAGGGAATCTGCTTCTATATTTAGCACCAGTTTCTTTATATTTTCTACGTGAATCTGAGCTTTTGTAACAACTGAGCACTTGAAATTAATTAGACAGCTTTGCTTAATTAAGTCAGAAGCAAGTAGTTTAAGGAACCATACTAACCTGCTAAATGTTGCAAATATGATAGACACATAACCATTGGTTTCAATTTTTATTTTTCAGCTTCCTATTTCTTTCAATCTGTCTAAAAATATGGACTACAGTAATGATGCTCATTAATTATATCAATCCTTTTTTGTGAAATCTCATTAATTGTTTTAAAAAAGAAAAATATACAAAGCAATGAGCTGTTCCCCAATGCTTAAGAAACCATGCTAAATTCATATGTTTTAAATCTTCGTCCTTCTAAATACAATCAAATTTGAAAACAACATCCATGTTCATCTGTGAATGAGGACAACTGAGCTAACATTTGGGGGTTGCTTTCAGAAAGGTGAAAAAATAAGCTATAAAAACAAGCAGTGTATTAGAGAAAGCCAACTATATCTAAAGCAATAACATAAATTAAATTAAAAAATTTCTAATGCCACACCTACACTTTTGTTAGAGTTACAACTCAAGGGAAAAAAAAATACCCCTTACAGCACATAGGAACAGTATAAATTGTTTCTTGGATTATTACCATTACCTGGTTGTGTGGAACTCAAAGGAAATCTCCAAGGAAGTCTGGCAGTTAAAAATACCAGGGCTTGTCACTAGTTCTTTCTAGTTCAAAACTCTGCTGAAAATTTGCATTTCTTACCAGTTCCCAGGCAATGCTAATGCTGCTGATTAGGGATCAATACTGAGAACCATTAATATTGCCAAAAACAAAACAAAACAAAACAAAAAATAAACCAAACCATTTGCCACCAAGTTGGTTCTGACTCACGGTAACCCTACAGGACAGAGTGGAACTATTCCACAGAGACTTTAAAGAGTGCCTGGAGAATTCAAGCTGCTCATCTTTTGGTTAGCAGCTTAGCTCTTAACCACTGCACCACTAGGGTTTCCCTTTGTATTGCAGCAGTTCTCAGAATGTTTTATACATAAGAATTGCCTGTTTTAAAATATAGATTCTGATTCAGCATATCTGAGGTACCAAAACCAAATCAAACCCAGTGCTGCTGAGTCGATTCCGACTCATAGCAACCCTACGGAAAAGAGTAGAACTGCCGCATAGAATTTCCAAGAGGCAGATTTGAACTGTCGACCTTTGGTTAGTAGATGTAGCACTTAACTACTACACCAGTAGGGTGTTTCCCTATCTGGCTTGGAAATGCAAATTCTCAGCAGGGGATCTGAACCAGAACAAACTGGTTCAAAGCCCTGAAAAATACATCAAGAGAAGGTCAGCGGATGTTCTCAGACATCATCTAAACCAATTGGATGAAATAATAACTTTTGGGTATGAGGTGCTAATGGTGTATCATTATATATTTTTTAACAAGTATATAAACCAAAAACCAAACCCACTGCTGTCAAGTTGACTCTGACTCATGGCAACCCAATAGGACAGAGTAGAACTGCCCCATAGGGTTTCCAAGGAGACCCCAGTGGATTTGAACTGCTGACTTTTCGGTTAGCAGCTGAGCACTTAACCACTACATCACCAGAGTTTCCAATAAGTATACAGCTGTATATAATTATTAATTCAGTAACAATAACAATTATTAATGTCCAGTGCTTTATCCAAAACATTATTTACCTTGACAAACACAATGTTAAAAGTCTATGTGGTAGTATTTGTTATTCTTATACACCATAGGCAAATCACATATACTAGATGCTTTGGTAAAGAGAAAGCAGTAAAAACAAAACAAAAAAAAAAAACAGTAAAAAAAGGGATGCAAGCATAAAGGGAACACTGTTAGTTTTATGTTATAATTTGATTGTTTTCCCACATGTGCTGTTAACTGCATTTTAGCTATGGAATAGAAGCCTTTAAATTGGTTAATCTTTCACACTTTGCAAGCTCATTTACCACTTAAGAACGCAGATTCTTCTTGGAAGGTGGTTCTCATCTCAGCTGCAGAAGACTCTGAGGTAGCATATCCCAGGTTTTTAAAAAGGCTTTCACTCTCCTGCCATGTCTTTCCAAAATTCTTCTTGAGTTCTTTAGGTGAATCGGAAATATCTAAAATATGGCCAGCGATGACATCTTCATAGGTTGGTGGGGCATGCTTGAAGTCAAAGCCTGATTTGCTGGCTTCTGAGCTATGAGTTGAAGAGGCTCCTGTCTTACTCCCAACAACTTGACTTTCAAATACATCCATACCTGAGAAATGTCCACTTAGAGACCTTGTTTCAGAGCATAGCCCGGGCTGTTTAAAAGAAATTTTTTCTTGCGGTTCTCTGGGATGACTGCAAGAAAAGCTCCCCAAACTTGTGTTTTCTAAAGATGTTAATCCAAATTCCTCTTTACAAAATGTATGACTTTCTTGTTTTGTATCACGGTTTGATTCTCCATTTGAATAAACTCTTCTGTCTGACTTCGCTTCAAAGACTGGGCTATCTTCAAATTCCCTGAACCACCTGTTTACATTGTTTTTGTGGTCATTTACAAAATTTTCAGTCATTTGAACATTTCTGTTGGCTGCTTCGTATCTCTGCATGTGCCCTGAAACATGAGGAACTTCGACCTTGCGAATGATTTCTACTGCATCAAAACTTTCCATCTCCGGCACCAAGTGATTAGTGACATTAGTGCCATCTTTGTGAGTGTACATTGTCCTTTTTTCTACTTGTCGAACTTCCTCTTGTGCTTCCATGGATCCTCTAAATGAACCACTATTAACGTGATTGACGCCTACAGGTATGGTGATGGTAGGTGGGGAGTCCCTGTCACGAGTTTCTATCTTAATTTGACGACGAAGTGTTGCTGGAGATGTGATGATCTCAGCTCTCTTCTCTACAATTGGAACTGGAGTTCCTGAAGGGCTTGAGATGGTGGTCCTTCTGGATAACTTTGCAGTGGTGTCTTTGAGTTTGATGAGTTGCTCAGAGCGACTCCTGGGTGGAGAAGGAGAGGCGTTTGCTCTGTGAATTGTGGATGCTTGTGATACCGGCCTTCTTGGTGGTGATTCAACAAAGTGGTCCTTTTTAGGAGACTGAGAAAGCTCATCTTTAGTTGGGGTGTCTGATCGTCGTGCAGTAGACTCAATTGTTATAAAAGTAGGTGACTGCGGTGGTGTTTTTAAACAGGAAGGAAAAATTTTGCTGTTACTCAGTTTAGTTTCTTGGTGGATTTTTACTTGATTATGAGCAGTTTTTGCTTCATCATGAGTTGTTACTTTATGGTAAACTGTTTTTTCTTCTAGAGTTTTATTTGCTTCCTGCTCAGTGTTTTTCTTGTAGCTGACATTAGGCACTTGAGATAACATTTCATTAAGATTAGTAGGTTTGTTTCGCCGATCTCCAGTCTTAGAAGACTTCATGGCTGTTTGAATCACATTCTCATAGGACACAAGCATATTCTCTGCTTGAGTTTTAATATGTATTATTTCTTCTTTTATTTTTTCTAAATTTTCCTCCATGACAATGCGCACTCCATAGCATCTCCTTTCTTCACTTATCAGCCATACTGGAATGATATTTAAGAGTGTCTGAAATGTTTTCAGGCCATTTGTATTTGGTTCTGCTTCAAACTGTTTCACTCTAGACAAAATCTCCTGTAGCTCTTCACGTTTTCTCAAGAATTCCAAGATGTTTACAGCACATTTTCTATCATCCTGCTGGGATTCTTTCACAGTTGAAAATAGAGATTTGTTCTGTGTTATCTCTTGCTTTGAATCTTTAGTATTAGAGAGTGCTTGTTTCTGTTGTATGCCCTTGACTCTGAGACATTTTTCTTCTTGCAGACTATTACATGGCTGGGGCAATTTTTCATGTTCAACTTTACTTTCAGAAGTCTGTATTTGTGTTTGCTGAAGACTCTGAGTCTGTGAATCAAGATGTGTATCAATAACGCTTTGCTTGACTACCTTCTGTGCAGATTTATTTTTAAAATGTTCTTTTTTTCTCTCCTCTATTAGTCTTTCTTCTTTCGGACCAATTATTGGTGGTCCCCGACTGTCTTCTTTATTTCCTGGCAGTTTCTCACTTTCAAATTCCTTAACTTCTCTTTGCTTCCCCTGAACTATATTGGGCTTTCGTTCTTGGTTCTTCTTCTCTGGGGGTTCTATAGGTAGTTCTGTTGTCACATTTTTCTCCTTCTCAGGTAATTGATAATATTTTTCAGCCACAGTTTGCTTATTAATACATTCAGTGCTTGCCTCAGTTTTCTGACTTTTGTGATACTGTTGTTCAGTAACGACATGAACGTTAACTTCCTGTTGCTCTTTATGGCTTTCATAGCTGTGGTCACTTTCATTTAATTTAGAGTCTAAAGTTGGGAGCTTGATAGTTTTAACTTTAAAACTTTGAGGAACTGCCTGGTTTGGGGGCATGTGCAACTGCTCCAGATGCTTCTTTTGTTCAGTACTATGTTCTCGGTGACTCTGTTTAAGTTCATGAGCGGACTTAGACTGTATAGTGTCCCTTGAGATCTCTAAAGCTTCCTTTTTGACACTATCTTTGTCTTCTGAGGCTGCTGAAACGTGTTGGAGCTTTCTGGCAGCCACTGACACTGGTGCTGTTTTGGAGAGCCGGTTATTTGTGCTAACTTCTGTTATTTGAGTGTTATTTTGGAAGTCTGGACTAGATGGGACCACAGCAACCTCTGACTTGTTTCCAGGCAAACAGAACCCCTCACTTTTTTTCTGTAACAGCACTTCCTTTTCCAATTCTACTGTGTTTTGATTTTGGCATTCGATTTTGGCTATTTTGTAGCACGAACTCTCGTATTTCTGCTTTTCAAGCTCTTCTCTTTGCTGTCTGTATTTTTCTTCAGCAATCATTAAAGGTGTCTTAAATTTTCTCACATAAGGTTTTGGGATTTGTTGTCCTGAGCCCACTGGAAGTGAATGAGATTTTAGAAGAGGTGCTATCTGTTTTTCCTTAGGTGGTGAAGTTTCTTGAACTATTTGTGAGAGCAACTTTGATGACTCAGTAGATGAGTGTTTTCTTTCCTCAAGACTTTTTCTAAACATGTCCTGTTTAGTCATTGTATGCTCGCTGCTAGTAGGCATCACAACCCTTTTCTGATCCTTTGGGGGAGTAATTTTACATTCTATATCTGATAGGGAATTAGCTGCTTCAACTTTTGAGGATGAATGATCCATTTTGTCTTCTATCAGCTTCTGCTTGAGAAATTTTGGTTTGGGTAGTGTTGGAGGTGGCAAAGGTTTGCTATATTTTCCTGTCATGATTTTGGTCTGAGAGTGACTTTGCTCAGAGCTTGAGGCTTCTTCTTGGGAATACTGCTGAATGAATGCTCCACTTTCTTGAATAGAAGGGGAAAGAGGTAGTGGTTTCTGAGACAGAGCTGGAGGAGGGGGAGTTGGTAGAAATGTTGACAGGCACTCTTTCTCAGATTTCTCATCTGTTGGTGGTGGTGGAAGAGGCAGATTTGGGAAGCTTTCAAATTCAGCCGGTACCTTCTCTGTGAACAGTGAAGGAAGAAACGTACTTTGATCAGGCAACATCATTAAAGGTGGCGGAGGAGGAAGTGGAAATTCAATTTCGGATGATTCATTGGAAGGTAGAGGAGGAGGTGGGGATGGAGGTGGAAGGGAGCATTCATTTTCTTTCATATTATTCTCAGGGTTAAAGTTGACTGTATTAAAGGATTTTTCCATTGCCATTTTTAAGTCTTTTGAAGTATTTGTCTTCATTAGAAAGTCCTGGCTTTTCAGATAAACATCAGTCTTCTGCTTTTGGTCGGTTGCTTTTAATTTATTGTGACATTTTTCAGAAAATTTCATTTCTATAACATTTGATCTGTCTTGATCTGCAGGCAGAGGCTGCCACACTGGTTGAAGGTTCATGTTATTTTTCTTTATATCCTTATTAGAATATTGCATTTCTTGCTTTAATGAAGTTTGTTTCTGAGAGTCTTCTGTTACTTCGCAAGTTTCCCTGACTGGCATGTTGACTGGGCACTGGGTAGGGCTGGGCTTGGAGCTGGGTGTATCTGTCGATATCTTCATGTTTTTCTTCATTTTAGGATTCTTTGGATAGGAAGCCTCAGTCTTCTGGTGGCCATCTCTTGGCTCACAGGTTTGTGTCTGTTGCTTTCCAACAGCTTTGTCGGTAGACTGGGTGGAGTTAAATTCATTGTCCTTTTTCTGCTCTGTCACTCTGGCTGATTCTTTAGTTTTTAGGTTTTCCTTAACAGAAACAGTGGAAGTCAATTGTTGGCTCATATGTAAATCTTTTTGATACTGTTCTTTTGCAGCATCAATCCAGAAACCCACTCTACCCCCAGATTCCAACACATTTTCAGTAGCTTTGTGTTGTAAATTAGCTAGCCTTCTAAAATTTTTCTCAAGAGCACCATTGTTTTGTTCGCGATCTATGACAATTTTTACAGTGCCTCTGGGGGCTTTTGGAAGATTAATCTCATTCCTTTCTTCTATTAAATTATCATAACAAGATTTGCCAGAAGTTTGCTTGGCTGTATCTATGCCACCTTGCCACCTGGCTGCTGACTCAAGTGGTCCGGGTCTTGGCTGAAGAATACTCTTTTCATCTCTGTGAACATCCACCCGGTGCATCTCTGTTTTCTGCTCTTCTGAGGCTTCTTCCATGACAGCTTGCACATCTTCTTTGATTGCACTTTCTTTATCTACCTCTTTGAAAGTCTTTTGTGCTTCTTTCAGGAATCTTAATGATGTCTCAAGGTCATCTCGGATAAGCTCCTTTTTCAGGATTTCTGACTTTGTGTTTGCAGTCTTTTCAAGGTTTTTAATAGCCTGCTCAATATCACTAGGGATGGCATCAGGCTGTCTAGTTTCTGTCCATTGATTGATTGATTCCTTAAGTGACTTAAGAGTGGCCAACATGTCACCTTTTATAATTTCTTCTCTCTTAGCCATTGTTTTCTGATTTATGGCCTGACTCAGGGAATTTAGGGTTGCTTTCAAATCACCTTTTGTAATTTCTTCTTTAGGTGTCTTAGAATTTGTGCTCTGAGGCTCTGTCATAAAAATCCTAGCTGTATTATGCACATCTCCTGGGATGATGTCAGTTTCATTAACAGTACGTTCAATCTGAGATTGCCTTTTCTTTAGCAGCAGCTTTGTGCCCTCAACATCACCACCGATTATTTCTCCCTCTTTCTCTTCTTTTCTAGCTGTTAGTGTTTCATCTGACCCTGTCTGGAGTTGTTTGAGATAATCCAAAGCTCCAGTTTCGATACATGCTGTGAAAAACTGAACATTTCCTCTTTCAGAGGCATCAATTTTAGCCCTTTCAGATATTTTATTGTTTGCTGTAGAAGATAACAGATTATGAATGGTGCGTTTTACATCACCTCCGACTACTTCTTCACGCGCAGTGGTGTCACCATCATTTTCATGAAGAAGACAATAGATCGTCATGTTAATATCTCCCCTTTCATCTTCCTGAATTACAATACCTTTCTTGACAGCTCTTTCCTCCGAGAACAGGTTTTTTATTGCTTGTTGTACATCTCCTCTCACTATCTCTTCTTTCTCAGCATGAAATTCTGTTGATCTGTTTAATAGTTGAGCTTTGGTGAAATTAACGTTGCCCTTCTCTTCTTCACTAACCAAAATATCTCTTTTTGTACGGTCACTTTTGGAGAGTAGATTCACCATTATACTTCTGAGATCCCCCGCAATGATTTCTTCTTTTTGTACTTCAGGAGATGTTTGATTCATGAGTTTGTATTTTGCCATTCGGACATCCCCAACTTCATTGGCTTCAATGATAATTCCAGGAGCCTCAATGACTTTTTGAGTGTACAGCTCTTCTAAGGTTTCCTTAATGCTCTTGCCAATAATCTCCACCTTTTCTACCCTATTTTCGTTAAATTCATGAAGGGGTGTTGTTTCAAAAAGCCATGTCGTTGTCTTCACATCAGAAGGAGGGATTTCTTCCTTGATTACTTTTGTGATACTCGCTTCTGTTTCCTGAATAGAATCTAAAGTTCGATTTTCAAAAAGCCACACTGCCTGTTTAACATCACCTCTCTGCACTTCCTCCCGGGTGACTGTCTTGATATTTTCGTGTTCTGATCCTTCTCCTCTCAGTTCATCTAGAGTGTGGGTTTCAAATAGCCAAGTAGATGTTTTAACATTGCCCTTTTGTATTTCGCTGATGCTTACTGTTCTTACAGAAGTATTTCTATCCACATTTTCAGACTCAAATAATTGTTTACTTGTCTTTACACTCCTACCTTGAATATAGTCAACAGTGGGCACAGTATCACGTGATTCTTCAGAAATCTTATCTAGTGGCTGTGTTTCAAATCTGTATCTGACAGAATTAACATCTCCCTTCTGAATGTCTTCTTGTGTGACAGATTTAATAATATACACAGTATCAGATTCATTAATTGAGTCTAATGGTTTTGTTTCAAAAAGCCACTTTGTCCCTCGTACATGACCATGAATTACCTCTTCCTTTTTAACTGTTGTTACTTCATGATAATACCCCGCTTGGTCTTGTATTGCATAGAGTGGCTGAGTTTCAAACAGCATTCTGTAGTTTTTCACGTCACCCTTTATTACTTCTTCAGTACTTGTTTCCTTGGTGCTAATATACTCAGATTCTTCTTTAATCTTATCTAAAGAAAATGTCTCAAAAATAAAGCACCTTTTTCTTACATCTCCGCCTTGTATGTCTGTCACTGTCTTCACTAATTCATCACTTTCTTCGCTCTCTTTTATCATATCAATTGGTTGGTTTTCAAAAAGCCACCTACAATTTAAAACATTGCCGTTTTGAATATCTTCAGTTTTCAGGCTTTTGATCTTTTTCAAAACTTCCTCTGAACTGGAACTTATGGAATCCAAAGATTGATTTTCAAATTTACACCGCATACTGGAAACGTCTCCAGCTTGGATATCTATTTCCACAGGCTTGATTTCCTTTCCTTCCTCTCCTTGTATGCTGTCCAAATTTTCGGTCTCAAAAAGAAAACATGCTGTACGAACATCCCCACCTTGGATCTCCTCCTGTTTTACAGTTTGCAATTTGACTGTTGCTTCAGAATCGTCTTTTATGGTATCAAGTGGCTGTGTTTCAAAAAGCCAAGTACAAGTTTTGACATCTCCTTTATGAATTTCTTCATTGCCAGTCACTAATGAAACTTTTTCGTAGAGAGACTCCATCGGCTGTGTTTCAAAAAGCCATCTACAGGTTTTGACATCCCCCTTAACAATTTCTGTGGCTTGTTCAGTTTTAGTTTCCGTTTCTTCCACATTACTAAAATATTTAATTGAATCAAGAGGTTGGGTTTCAAACAACCATCTAGCAGATTTTACATTTCCTGTCTGTATTTCTTGAGCAGATATTCCTCTGATAATCTGGTATTTATGAATACTTTCATCAAACTGGTCAATGGGCCTTGTTTCAAAAAGCCACCTACAGCTTCTCACATCACCTCTTAGGATTTCTTCTTGCTGGACTGTCTTTACTTGATGATATTTTCCTAGGTGGTCTTGAATGGCATACAGTGGCCTTGTTTCAAAGAGAGACTTATTAAACTCCACAGCACCTCTTGTGACTCCTTCCACCTCTATTTTATTGGATGCATCAAATTTAATTAAATTGTTTGATTCAAAAATATGTGTGTAATTCCTTACATCTCCTCTGTCAATCTCTTCAAGTTTCACTGTCCTTGTGTACTCTTTTTTATCTTCTCTAATCTCTTCTAGAGGTTGGGTTTCAAAAATCCATTTCTGGTGCCTAACGTTCCCCTTTTCTTCTTCAGAGGCAGTAATCTTTTGAAGCTTTCCTACATCAGGGCTATCTTTTAAAGCTTCCATTGGAACTGTTTCAAATAGATGTTTAGTGGCTTGCACGTCACCACCTATTATCTCCTCAGGTGGTAGAGGATCCACGTCAGGAACTCCTTTTAGAATGTCTAATGGCTGGGTTTCAAACATCCAACACTTTCTAGAGACATCTGTACCTATTATTATTTCCTTTTCAATGACTACTTCTTCTGTCTCTTTGATTTTCTCCAAAGGTTGGGTTTCAAATAGCCACTTTGCCCTACTCACCCCACCTTTGACATTCTCTTTTATGGATATTCCTCGGACAACTTTAATTTCTGTGATATCTTTATTAATCGTGTCTAAGGGCTGTGTTTCAAACATCCAACGTGCTGTTCTCACATCACCCTTTTCAACGTCTTCTCTGTGGACAGTTTTAATTTCTAGCATTTGACCTGAACCATCTCTAATAACATATAAAGGCTGGGTTTCGAAGCATTTTATACTTCTCTTCACGTTTCCTTTAATCTCTTTGAGCTCAGACCTGAGTTGCAGTAAGTGAGCCTCATCCACGGAATGAAGCTGTCCAAGTTGATCTAGATGTTGAGTCTCAAACATGTATCTCACTGTCTTGACGTCCCCCCCAGTTATGTCCTTAATGGTAGTTACTTCTGATTCTTCTTGTCTTGGATACATTTTATTCAGTGAGTCTAAAGGCTTCGTTTCAAACATCCACTGGGCTGTGCGCACATCTCCTCTGGCTAGCTCAGGAATTTTCTCAGCATTTTCTGTACTGACAGAAGACTGAACCCCCAGTGTATCTATGGGTTGGGTTTCAAACATCCATGTGGTATACTTCACGTCACCACCAGCAATGATTTCTTGATCAGCAATGCCTTTTGAGATGCTACCGTCACCTTGAGAACCATTGTTGATGGAATCTAATGGCTGATTCTCAAAGATCCATCTCATGGACTGTACCTCCCCCTTCAGAATTTCATCCCACTCCATGTGTTCTCTTTCAGCATTCAGACTTCTCTGAGACCTGCCATTTGTATTTTCAAAAACATAGCGAACTTGTTGTACATCGGCTGAAACTGAGCTCTCTGAGTTCACTTGACTAGAAACGATCTCAGAAACCTCACTAATATAGGCTTTTTCTAAATTTTTTCTTAGTTCAGGATGGATGTGTTTATATAAGCGATTTAATTCATACAAATTTCTTTGCTTGGAATATAATTCTTTGGGGACTGGTGGTCTTCTAGCAGGACTAGGCGATTCAGGGGACTGGGAAAATGCTGTCACATCTACTGAAGTTTGAAGTACATCAGGTGGGGGAGGAGGAAATTCTTCTGTATTTTCAGAAGGAGTAGCATTAACTTGTGCCAGAGGTGAAGACTTGACACTGTGATCACTGTGTCTTGTGGTTGATATTGCCTTTCTCTGGCTAGTTGAAGCACAAGAAGTAGAAGAGGTATTCACAACTGAAGGTGGCTGTAAGGGCGCTTCATATTCACTTTCAATCTTTAGGGGAGAGGAAATCAAATCTTATATAGATAGGTGTAGTGGTAGAGGCTTCCTAGTCACTGCCCGCTATTGTCCAGATACCAGGTCCCTGCTATGACATCTCTACTGGGAACAGCAGGTGATAGACTTCATTTAAAAACATACCTAGGAGCAGTATTCTGCATTTGTTTCTTTCTCAGCTACAACCTATTTGCACTATAAAGTTATATTACACATCCAACCCATCAACTACTATTTTAACATTTACCCATCACCTTGATTTTTTTTTTCCTTTGCTCAATGTGCTATGCAGAATAATCTAGAGAGAAAAAATAAAGCCTTGAAGTATTTCTTAGAGTTGTTCTGTTTTCCTAGGAATTTTAAACAAAACAGAACAAGTATTTGAAATTTAAATTTTACTTTATTATTATATCTAATATTAGTTATTAGACTTTAGAACATACATAATTTTCTGCCCTCATTTTCTCTAGTGAGAAAAATGTGTTGTTTCTTGAGCAGGCCAATGTTCTCCTTACAGAACAGAAGAAGTATTTGTTCAAGTATGTTTTTCTTGAAAAACCACCTTAAAACATTCAATAATCTAAAATTGTTATGCATTCAGGTATGGTTACACATTTAATATGATTCTATTTTGAGAAATTGCCTCACCTTAATCTGCTTGGCTGGGATTGTTGTCTCTTTGTCAGAACAAAGGACCTTTTCCTGAGCAGACCTTTCAAATTGCTCTTTTAAAATCTTGGTTGAAACCTTTGGAGTCTCTTCATCCTCAGGTGTATCAATCACTATGAGCAGAAAAGACCACTAAGGATATTAGGTAACTCATCAAAAGTGATGTTTAAGAAGAAATTATGATAACATGGAATACTTCTCAAAATACATAAAAAACAAAAAACAAAGCCAAACCCAGTACCATCGAGTCCATTCCGGCTCATAGAAACCTTACAGGACAGAGTAGAACAGCCCCATAGAGTTTTCAAGGAGCACCTGGTAGATTTGAACTGCTGCCCTGTGGCTAGCAGACATAGCACTTAACCTCTCACTACACGATTTCCAAAATGTATACTAAGTGAAAAATCAATAGGAAAATATACATCTATGGTATTACTGAAATATACTAGTTAAGGTTATAGGAAACCCCGGTAGCATAGTGGGTTAAGTGCTACATCAGCTGATCAATAGGTCAGCAGTTCAAATCTGACAGGCACTCCTTGGAAACTCTGTGGGGCAGTTCCACTCTGACCTCTGGGGTCACTGTTAGTTGGACCCATGGCAGCACCTTTTTAACTACAGATATGAAGAATGTATAGGAAAAACAAGGTAAAAAAAATTGGGAAGAGAAATGTTATTGGCAATAACCTCTAGATAGCATGTTTTAAGTGTCAAAAACAGTTCTTTATTTTATCATATATATTTTCCAAATCTTCTGTAAGCATGTTTTAATGCTCAGGAAGAAGATAATTAAAAAGTTAGAAAAATAAGAAAAGAACTGAAAAAGGAAGACTTAACTTTCTTAAGTAGTGAAACCACATTATAGATATAGTTAAATAATAGTTTGGTCATAAAACCCAAACTGCAAACCAAACCTGTTACAGTCAACTCCAACTCATAGTGACCCTAAAGGACAGAGTAGAACTGTTCTATAGGGTTTTCAAGCAGTGGCTGGTGGACAGTTTGGTCATGGTTTAAATATTCCCTTTTCGCTCTTCAGAGTACAGTATAACTTCTCATTCTTCATTTATGTGCAAGACAAACTATACCTGTCTTATGTAAACCTGCACAAATTTATCCCTAGTTTAATCTCATTTATCTGTAGATTGGAGAACTGGACTTATATGCTTACATCTATTATTAAAAGCAATATGCACACATCTATTATTAAAAGTAATACAATCTAGATATCAATTCTATTCTCAGGGAGCTTGATAAACATCAAATTTTATTGAGTCCTTGAGGCCAAGAACAATACAGGGTAGTTAGCTTCATATTTTCTAGGCTTTTAGGATGAATACATCATAGCGGTGATAGGCCATAAACTCTTTTAGAAAGTTATTGCACTTATCACCACAGGCAGAACCTAATTACACCTGGAAATGCCACTCTGGCCCTTTGCGAGGATGTGTTATCATCAGTAGAGTTTCTCAGTGGGATGGCTGTGCTGTGGACTTCATTCAAACTCAGACACACCAGTGGGAGGAAATTATACTGAAACTAAATAATCTACCAAATTAAATAACAACAGAAAAGGACTCCTACCTGTTTCTTGAACATACTGATGGAAATGAGAGGCAGCTTGGTTTCTTTCCTGGGTATGCTTCTCAAGACGAGAGATCTGTGATTAAAGATAATTTAAAATAAACAATTGCTTATCAAGTGATCTTTTCCCACTGCAAACAATATTCTTCATCTCACGGTGGTTTTCACTTAAGACTTCAGTGAACACTGAGTGATGCCAAATAAGGCTGTAGCATTTTTTTTTAATGCTACATATTTGAATTCGTACTTAAAATTTGATTATATTTTGAGGGAGCCAGTTTTTTGTTTCAGCTTCAAGTAATGCCAACTCTAAAAGAAAGAGAATTACTATCACTAATTTCATAAAGGACAATTTAAATAAAAAACTACTTGCAACAAAGTCAGAATTTTCACACAGTTCTAGAAACTGAAAGCATTGTCTTTCCAAGTAGTTAGCACATCTGTTCCAAGAATGTGAATGCCATGTGCTTCGGAAGCTTTCTGTTCATTTTCTTCCATTTCCTGGCTGCTTCTTGAAATACTGGCCTGGCTGCTACCAGTTACCTCCTGAATAGAAAAGTGAAGAGATAAGTAAATAGACAAGTAAGAGAACACCTTGAGAACATCTAATTTTCTTTTTTTTTTTTACTTTATTTATTAATGTCATTTCCATAACAAAGACTTCTGGAAAGAAAAATGAAGGTTCCTCAGTGTATTTTCTGTATTGGTGCTCTAACAAATCACCACAAACTTTGTGGCTTGGAACAAACAAATTTATTATCCTATAGTTTTGTAGGTCAAAAATCTGAAATAGTTCTCATTCAGCTAAAGACAGCAGGGCTGCATTTCTTTCTGGGGGCTCTAAGACAGAATCTTTTTCCTCTTGTATCTTCTAGAAGCTTTCCACATTCTTTAGCTCGTGGCCCCTTCCTCCATCTTCAAGCTTGCAAAATTAAGATGAATTCTTCTCAAGATGCAAATATCTCTCTGATTCTCTATTACAAGCCCCTTTCACTTTTGTGGACTCCGGTTACTATGCTAGACAGATTCAGATAATCCAGGATAATGTCTCTATTTTAAAGGTCAACTGATCAGCAGCCTTAATTCTATCTGCATTTTAATTTCTCTTTTCCATGAAACCTAACTTATTCGTGTATTTTGAGGATTAAGACACAGATATCTTCAGGTGGTCATTATTCCGTCTACTATCCTCACCCTCTTGGAATGTGACAGCTGTTAATGATGCAACAGGTACTCAGTATAAGAAAGATGACACTGAAGAAA
This sequence comes from Heterohyrax brucei, assembly GCA_028571685.1. Classification (NCBI taxonomy): domain Eukaryota; kingdom Metazoa; phylum Chordata; class Mammalia; order Hyracoidea; family Procaviidae; genus Heterohyrax; species Heterohyrax brucei. Next base: position 73,747,340 of record CM053146.1, on the reverse strand, counting down.
AGAAAGGCAAGTTTTTGAAGACAAAGATTCCTTAACGATTATATTTTTTTTATGTTACAGATAGACATTACAGTCTTCAAATTGCTCACCAAGTTTGATGACACAACCAAAGCTCAATATCTGTGGCAGTCAAGTAGATTCCAAATCATAGTGACCCTATAGGACAGAGTAGAACTGCCGCATAGAGTTTCCAAGGAGCACCTGGTGGAATGAAACTCCTGACTTTCTGCTTAGCAGCCACAGTTCTTAAACACTATGGAACCAGAGCTTCTGATAGAAGGCTGTAAATATTAAACATATCCATTGAAATAAACAGGCCATATTATGCTAGTTTGTAGCTCTCTGTCTTCACCCATGTGGCTACTTATGATTTTGGTTAAGGGCATAGGTTACCCTAGATGAATTGGAAACTTGGAGCTCCTGTTTAATTTAAGTGATACAATTCTGCTTTTAGGGCATAATATGATTCTGGAAAATTTACATGATTAGTGGATTGATCGATGTGATGAAACAGTTTGCATAATTGTTAAAAAAATTTAATATTGAAAAATAAAGATGGAGACTACTGATATTTTACTTGAAGACATGCATTTGAACTTTGAAGTTGCTGTCTTGCTTTGGTCTTGGTATCTAAGTGGCTAATTTATATTTGAGATCTGACTGCTTTTAATTTGGTAAGTAAACAAAGATGCTTTTTCAAAATAGTGGTATCAATTTTTTCTTTTTACAGTGAGTAGTTTTCATTTGAAGTAATCAAATCCCAATCCTTTAAAGCAAGAATCGACTTGTGAGTTTTTGCTAGCAGACTTAGTGTGTGGTTTTCCCGTAAAGAATTTGGTGTACAGAGTTAATGTTCTGAATAACCCAGAGGACAATCATATTTTTATCCAGGAATGTATGATACAACCTGATCTCATTACACATTTTCAGGAAAGAAAATTTAAAAAAAGGTTGATACTCTCCTGAAACATCCTACAAAGAATTGAGGCAGAATACACATTTATATTTTAAAATACAGGTTCTGTTTCATTAAATTTAAGACTGATGATATATATATATATATATATATATATATATATATTTCAGTAGAATAGTTTCCCAGTGTCAGTAAATGATCCACAAATTTCAAATAACATTTCTTAACATGCTCAAAACACTGTTTAGGTTAAGAAAAAGTTCACGATTGATTAAGAAAAAGTTCATGGATTGAATGAATGATGAACCAATGAATGAATAAAATAGCAAACTTTGATTAATAAATTAGTATCAGTCTTTTTTTTTGTCCAAAGAGTGTCCTAGGAACTGAGAATAGAATAACTAACAGCAAAAAAATTTGCTTTGCTTTCTCAGGTCTCAGTATAGAAGAGAAATAACTCATGCTCTTTGCTTTAAATTCAAAGAATCAGAAGTAAAAAGATACTTCCCATAACCAAATTTTATTTAAGACTATCAGTAGCATTAAGCTGGAGGGATGAATAAAACCGCTGAGGACAGTAAACAACAACAACAACAAAAATGCATGGGCATAAATAACAACTCCTCTTATGAAACCTCTCTTCGCTGGCTTCATCTGTGACAAGTCTTTTCATCCACAGAGATATAATGAGGATTTGCTATGGCTTTCTTATGCAAACACTGAAGAAATCATAAGTATTTATTAGACAGACACTGAACTAGCAATGGAGAGTGGTAACATGAGAGGTAACAAGATCTTTATTAGGGAGCACCTTGATCATTCCAAAGAAGCCCTCGTGGCACAATGGTTAAGTGCTTGACAGTTAACCAGGAGGTCTCCAGTTTGAAACCACCAGCTGCTCCACAAGGAGGAACACCTAGAAATCCGCTCCTGTGAAAATTACAGCCTTGGAAACTGTGGGGGTAATTCTACTCTCATCCATTAGCTGTGAGTTGACGCTGACTTGAGGGCACACTATCACCATGTGATCATTCCCACAGAATGATGTTTCCAGCTAAAGGTCTGTATGCCAGCTATGGCCCACAAACATGATTTATATGGTTCACACAGTGTTTTTGAAGTTTTGAATTAGTTAACTCCTACAAAAATCAAGATTTCTGTCTATCCATGAAAACTTGGAATATCTGGCAGCATAGGATTTGAATTCCCACACGGCAGTAGCTGGCTGGAACACGTAGCTGGTAGCTTTTGTAGTTGAGGCATGTATTTGTTAGCTGACCACAGTTCCCATCAATTGCTAATATAATCAAGTTGACATTTTAAAAACCCTGTCTTGTACTCATAGAAATTTGAGTTTCTGATATCTGTTAACAGTTATACTGAAAGAGTAGAGTCAGTGACACAAGTCTGTGTGTAATGAAAGCAAGTGCAAAATATTAGAAGTAGAAGTGATAGCAAATGAATGTGTTTTTGACCCATATTTTTTAAAAAAATTATCATTTCCTGGAGCAAACATTTCACATTTAATGCGTACCTACTTGAGGAAAAACAATCCATGCCATCATCTCTTAAATATATTTTCTTGAGAGAGATGATACAAGAGCAATACGAGTGTACATAAATTTAGTTTAGAGTTGTAAGTTTCTACTTCAGCATTTATGTGCTATAACTAAATAGAACTGTAATTGCTATACTAGTTTGGTGTGTTAGCATCAATGCATCAATTTTACTGCCCCCTGGTTGCTGTAACTTACATAAAACCCGTCTTAAAAGTTCCAAGTTTTTATTTCCATCATTTACTGTTTCATATTTTACAACTGGTTTAGTTTGTATTTTAAATCTGACTTTCATTCTTTTCAGTTGCTGTAGTCTATATTTTATAGGGTTAGAAAAATAGATGGATCACCATAATGCTCAGGAAGAATTACACAAATAAAACATAATAAATAATTCTGTTCAAGAAACTATACATATTCATACAATATGATTCATGAAATTTGTTCTAGAAAATTAAATTCAAATATACACCAAGCGTCTAGAAACAAAATGCAGTTGTGTTCTCAGGTGAATTAACAAGGAATTAGGAATGAAGAATCTGTACTAGCTCCATCCTTCACCACTTATATTGGGTAAATCAATGTATTACAGCTAAACTCAGTTTTCTCATCCCATGCAACCATTAGAAGAAAGATAAAGGGACAATATATATTACATAATTTTGAAATCTAAAGAAGAAAATGTGGCACAATTACGAAACATAATTTTATGTTTGCATAGTTCACACCAATCTCATGTCAGCTCATATATTCGGATCCCACTCGATGGCACTTGGCTTGGCTTGGTATTACAACAATCTGTACTTGATACCTTGATGCCTGTGAATTGTGGTGTTGGTGAAGAACTTTGAATACACAATGGACTACCTAAACAATGAACACATCTATCTTAAAAGAAGTAAAGCCAAGATAGTCTGAAGAAGCAAAGGTGGCAAGACTTCATCTCACATAATGTGGACACGCTATTGGGGGGGACTAATCCCAGAGAAAGACATCATGCCTGGTGAAGTAGAGGGTCAGCAAAAGACAGTAAGACCCTCAATGAGCAGGACTGTGCAGTGTTTAGTTCTATTGTACACAGGGCAGCTATGAGTCAGAACCAACTCAATGGCACCTAACAACAGTCCTTGATACACAAATCTTCTAAAAAATTATTTCTTCCAGTACAGTAAATAGTTCACGTTCTGCCCTCTCAAGTTGTCATTGTTATTATCATTATAGGAGAAGACATCACCAATTTCTACTGGTAAAAATGAAAAAAAATCTGCTAGGTCAATGAGTGTGGAAAGAACAAGACAGATTTTTATGGTTATTCAATACTATTGTGACTCTTTCCCTGTAGGAAACACTGGCTGGATAGTAGATGACAGCTTCCTCACTAGTGTGCAAGAAACAAAGGCTCATGCTCAGCTCTAGTAATTCAGCAAATTTACCCATCACTAATATCACTTTCTATGAAATTGAAAAGGTTATAATGCATTAATGTTACTTCTACCTTTGGCAAACAATAATTAAAATGTTGTTTATCTCAGCAAAAATGTCCATACAGATTATTGGGGCAGAGACAAGATGGCAGACTAGACACACATCTAATTAATTCTCTCTGAAAACTAAGGCCTCGATTGATAATTGAATGAAACACTCTAAACACTGAGGGAGCCCTAGGATATGCCATAGGGTTGTCAGACTGGACTACACACCACTAAAGAGGAAACTATCTCTCTCTGATAAGGCAGAACATGCTGAGCCCCGCTCCTGCTAACTTGCTGCTTTGGTGGACTGTAGGTACTGATACTTATTTTTTCTTATCCAGGAGGTGGCATATGGCACGAGCCAGCAAATATACTGAACTGCAGTCCTAAAATAAACAGCGTATAGCACAACAGAGACACAGTGCATGGGATAGCCACATTTTGAGAGCCTGGCTGCTGATAGAGGGCACCACTGCCCCCCTCCCCTTTTCTGAGCCCTGCCATAGATTCTACTGTTTTGCAATGGGAAGGGCAGCTCCGCTGGGACACCATATTGGTCAGCTGGGAGGTGGAATCACCCAATTGGCAGCCTCAGCAGAGGATAATTCTCAAGCTGAGAAGCAGTGCCAGTCCAGAATGTGCTTTTTCAGCAGAAAGGGTGTGTTGAGCACACTGTTATGTTACAGGTAGGGCCTGGCTGACGATGGCAGCAAGGCTGTAGCCCCTTCCTACTTTTAACTACATCATAGCATCTGGAGATGGCCAAAGAGTTGCTTTCATTGTCAGCCAGAGGTGGGGCCTGCCATACCTGATGGCCTGACTGATTTGGGGAGCTGTCAGATAGCTCTGAAGTTTTAAAAATAAGACTTCCTGGAGAAATAACTGCTGAGCAGTCTGGTAGCATCTCTTCCAGCCTTTACTGACTCACATCATAGGGTCAGTTGATGGCTCCCCAGTCTCCATAAGTAGAGGGCCACCTTTGCCAGACAGGAGGCAGAACCTGCCACACCAGAAGTCCACTGGGGTCAGTCACTAGACTACAGAGAGGTGGCTGGTAACCAGCTGCCAGCTCAGAATTATGCTTCAGATCCTGCTGAGGTAATACCAGAGAAACTAAACTGCCTCTAGATGGCCTGAAGGCAATGATCCATCTCTAACCATTTAAAGAAGCTGGCTACCATGGCTCTGGAAAACTTCCAAAATAAAGAATCAAAATCTTCTCAGAAGAAGAAGGTTTTCAAAAACCATCAGAGATCAAGTGCTGCAGAATTACATACAGAACCCTCCTAGAGATTAAACAAAATGTGGCACAGTAACATGAAAAATTAAGCAAGATATTTGAATTCATGATCTGAAATCCAGCAGATCAGTAACAAAATTACAGAATTAAACAATTCAATCCAAAGCCAAAAGAGAAGTGAGGAGATAGAAGTCAGATTTAGTGATCTTGAAGATAGAGCAACTGAAACCAGCATATGTGAGAAGAAATCAGAGAAAAGAAACAAAAAGATGAAGAAGCTTTAAGTAGCACGTGTGACTCTATTAAGAGAAATAATCTACAATTAACTGGTGTTCCTGAACATGGAGTGATAGCTGAAAACACAGAGTATAATTGTTGAGTTGCTAACCCAAAACTTCCCTGAAGTTATAAAAGAAGAGAATATAGATATCCAAGACATATATCAAATGCACAAAAACTGGACCCTAAAAGAAAGACATCAAGACATATTATAATCAACCTTAATAAAATGAAACATGAACAGATTCTCTTAAAGGAAATGAGGCTCAAAGCAAAGCTAACATTCAGAAGAAAACCCTGTAGGCTTTCATCGGACTTCTCAGCAGGACAATGTTGGCAAAGAAGTAGTGGGATAACACATTCAAAACCTTGATGGAGGAAAAATTTCAACCAAGAATTAGATCTCCTACAAAACTGTCTCTCAAATAGGAAGATGAAATTAAGACATTCACAGATAAACAGAAGCTTAGACACTTTGTAAAAACCAAACCAAAACTACAAGAAATACTGAAACAAGCTTTTTGCTTAGAAAAATGAAACCATTAAATGTGTACTTAAGGAGGCAGTGCAGGACACAGCATCCAGAAATCTATTCACTCATGGCAGTCACAAGACTCAATCAAATCTACAATATTAAAAGAAGGGAATTAGTGATCACATCACAAAAACTATGATGCCATCACACTGAAAAGAGGGATGTATTACAGTGGTTACAGTCCTTTCAGATGGAGAAGTTAAAAAGATACATAAAAGTCAAAGTTGGGTTTAATCTTAGAATATTAATGGGGCACAAATGAAGAACACGAACACAGTGGGAAGCCTCACATTACCTGACATTAGAAACTGTTGCACTGTCCTCATACTCAAAATAGTCTGGTACTGGTACAAAAAGAAACATATAGACCAATGAAACAGAGTTGAGACCCCAGAGATGCCACCATCCTCTTGTGAACAGTTGGTATTAGACAAATGCTCTAAGAGTGTAAACCAGGGTAAAAACAGTCTCTTTAATGAATGGTGCTGGCAAATTTGCATATGCATCTGCAAAAAATTGAAACAAGACCCATATCTCACACCTTACACAAAAACTAACTCAAATTGGATAAAAGAACTACATATCAAACCTAAAACAGTAAAGACCAAGCAAGAAAAAAATAGTAGCAGCAATAGAATCTTTAATACACAGCTTAGCCACACTTCAAAATCTGACAAAACACAGTCAACAGAAGAGTAAATAGATAAAGGAGAATTGCTAAGAATCAAACACTTTTGCTTATGCAAAAACTTTATCAAATGAATTAAAAGGTCACCACAGAATGGTATTTGGCAACTACATGTTGGACCAATGTCTGATCTCCATAATCTACATGGTACAACAAACTATCAGCAAGAAAAAGATAAATAACCCAGTTAAACGATGGGCAAAGGAGATGGACAGACACTTCACCAAAGACGACATCAGGCAGCAAAAAGACACTTGAGGAAATGCCCACTATCATTAGCTACTACAGAAATCCAAATCAAAACTGCAATGAGATACTGTCTCACTCCAACAAGGTTGAGCATGATCCAAAAAACACAAAACAGTAAATGCTGGAGAGACTGCGGAGGCACTGGAAATCTCCTACACTGCCGGTGGGATTTCAAAATGGTATAACCTCTTTGGAAAGCAATCAGGAGCTTCCTTAGAAAGGTCTAAATATATATACCATTTGACCCAGTAATCCCACTGCTTGGAATATATCCTACAGAATCAAGGGCAGCCACATGAACAGATAAATGTACACGAATGTTTATTGCTGCACAGTCCACAATAGCTAAATGATAGAATCAATCCAGATGCCCAACAGCAGAAAAATGGATAAATAAACTATAGTACACATTCTCAATAAAACACTACACAATTATAAAGAACAACGATGATTTTAGGAAGCATCTGATTAACCGGTTTCAATTGGAAAACATTACACTGAGTGAGACCAGTAGGCGGCACAAGGATGAACACTGTATGAGACCCCTACTGTAAAGACTTAAAAGACTCATGTACAGAAGAAAAGACTTTGATGGCTGCAAGGGAGAAGAAGAAGAGAGAGGGCTGGTCAGATTAGATGGGAGATAGAAATTGGGTTAGGTGAAAGCAGTGGCAGCACGAAGTAGAAAGACGATCACTTTAACTGGACTTCAACATAAACTGAAAACTTCTCTATTCTTAACTCAATATTGCAAGGATAGAATAGCAGGAGTGGGAATGTGCTGACCCTGCTCTCAAGGGACATCAAGGCCAATTGGCATAACTATCACTAAGAGAGTCTTTTGCATCCCATATTGGTGAGTGGTGTCTGGGGTCTTAAAAGCTAGCAAGCTGCCATCTGAGGTACACTGAATGGTCCCAACTCTTCTGGAACAGACAATCACCAAGAATAACAAAGACACGAAGGAAAAAGAGCCCAGGAGACAGAAGGACTCATGTGAATGTGTGACTGTATGAACATGTGACCAGAAGAACCAGATGGTACCTGGCCACCACCAAAGACAGTCGTGATGGAGCACACAATACTGAATCCCAGTGGCAACACGAGAAAAAGAGGCATGTACCCCAAGAACTCCACTAAAAGACTGCAATTGATGATCCAGTGGCCTGGGAGTGCCCCTGGGAACATGGCGTCTAGACCTGCTGCTTCCCTGACCAGCAAACATTATTGTGGTCAACTCTTTGGACAGGAATGAACCAGACTCAAGGACACAAAGTGATTATATGGTGTGTGTGTGTACTTTATGGTTGTATGCATCTATAGGATATTGTCCTACTGGCCTCTTACTAGAAGATAGAGGAGACGGTAGAGAGGAGGGGCACACACACACACACACACACACACAAACTCAATTGATTCAAGAATTGCAAAAATAATCCATTCTTTTTTGAAGATGAACAAAAAAATTTTCAGCTGACTACTTACTATACAGTTGTAATAGTTAGAACTGCTTGATACTGGTACAATGACAGACACATTGACCAATGGAATAAAAGTAAGAACCCAGATGTAAATTCATCTACCTACAGTCTACTGATCTTTGAAAAAGGACCAGAAACCATTAAGTCAGGGGAGGGGTGGGCATACAAGTCTTTTTAACAAAGGGTAGTGGCAAAATGACTCTCATCCCTGAAAAAATGAAACAGGACCTATACATCATACCATACACAAAATTAATTCAAAGTGGATCACAGAATTCAACACAAAACCCCAAACCATAAAGATCATAGAAGAAAAAATAGGGTCAATGTTAAAGGCCCTAATACATGGCACAAATAAGATACAAATACAATAATATACACACACCAGAAGATAAGTTAGATAACTGGAATCTGTGAAAAATTAAACACTTATGCTCTTCAAAAGACTTCGTCAAAAGAGTAACAAGAGAAACTACAGACTGTAAAAAAGATTTCAGGCTGTGACAAATCTGACAAAAGTCTAACCTTTAAAATCAATAGAAAATTCGCACACTTCCACAGTAAAAAGACAAATAATCCAATTAAAAAAATGGGTGAAGAATGTGAACAGACACCTCACCAAAGAAGATATTCAGGTGCCTAAAAGACACATGAAAAAATGCTTGCAATTACTATCCAATAAGAGAAATGCAAATCAAAACAATAATGAGATATCATGTCAGCCCAATATTGCCAAGCCAGCCAAGTGCTGTCAAGTCAACATTACTGGCATGAATAAAAGAAACTAGGAAACAGCAAATGTTGGAGAGTCTGTGGGGAGACTGTAACTCTTATCTACTGTTGGTAGGAATGTAAAAAGTTATAGCTATTTTGGAAAATGATGTGTAACTCCCTTAAAAAGCTGGGGATAGGAACACCATAGGATCCAGCAGTCCCAAATCTAGACAAATAAGAGATGTCACACAAGTAGACACACACACATCCATGTTTATTGCAGTATTATTCACAACAGCAAAAAGATGCAAACAACCAAAGTGCCTATCAATAGATGAATGGATAAACTGTGGTACGTGCACACAATGGGGTACTATGAAAAAATGAAGAATAACGATGAATCTGCAAAAAATCTGACAACATGGATGAACTGGAGGGCATTATGTTGAGTGAAATAAGTCAGTTGCAAAAGGACATGTACTTTATGAGACCACTATTATGGAAACTCAAGAAAAGTTTTACACACAGAAACAGTCTTTGATTATTACAAGGGAGGGGAGGGGTAGAGAGAAAAAAATGCTAACTAAACAATACATAAGTGGTTACTTTGGTGAAGGGTAATACTGAGAAGTCAGTGTGATGCTCCAGAGTATTTTCAATGGCTGATTTTTCAGAAGTAAATTACCAGGTATTCTTCCAAGGGACCTTTAGGAGGACTCCAGCCTCTAGCCTTCTGGTTAGCAGCTGAGCCAGGGAACTGTTAGCACCACTCAAGGACTCCCGTTCACAACTGTCCTGCCTGAAGCTGTGGGAGTAAACCAGCTAGACTACTGGGTCCTAATTGACTGATGATGCAGTATATAAAAAAGTTTTTTAAGGAAGTAGCTTTTGCCCTTGAAAACACTGAATCACAAAATCTGAATGACCTTAGATGGCCTCTCTTATACGTGTATTTATTCAACCAAAAGCTAATGACTATCAGTTATCTGCATGGAATCATGCTAGGCATTGACATATAGTTTTTCTAAAAATATATGTGATTCTGTCAGTCTGCTTATCTATCTGTATACATATATAGGTATATATATATACATATAATATACATACACAAGCACAATATGTAAATAGATACATATGTATGCACATACATGTTTAATAGAGTAAAAAAAGCCCAGTTAGCTTGAAATTCCCTTGATAAAAGAATTCTAGATATATACCAATGCATGAGTTGTGAGATGTATTCAGATATATTGTATAAATCTCTGAGGGAAGTGTTAAATGTTCAACAAACTTTAACTCTTTTGCTCTTTATAGCTAACTACTCCTGCTTTGAGTCAAAACAGGAGTAGTTAGCTATAAAGAGCAAAATTTAGACTTTCAAAATAAAAATCTGTAATTTAAATTTGAAGCATTTACCTTCACAAAGAGGTAATTCTGAAGAAGAATTGTGATCTGTAACTATCAGAGTTCTGACTGTTGTACTCTTTCTTAAAAGTGTTATTTATAATGCCATATCCCATAGTTCAAAAATACTGAAGGTTCATAAGAAGAGTATATAAACGACAAATTCTCAAGAGCCATCACACATATTAGTTACATAAATAACAACATGTTAAAAAAGCATATTACATAAAAACATTTGTGCCACAAAGAATGCTTTCTTGGGAGTATTTTTATAGATATAGATAAAAGCTATATCTTTCATTCATATGTATTTAAATCCAACATAGATACTAAAAGAATCAGGACCAAAAGAGAACTGGGATATAAATAATAAAAGAAAAAAGTCTGATAGAGTTTTGAATAAGTGAAATTGAAGATAAAAACTTGCAAAAAAAAAAAAACTAAAATATTCTAAATGAAGGAAAAATTAATGGAATATGTACTTCATATTAATTAATACAAACCAAAATAGAGAGTTATACCTCTTCATTATTATTCCCTCCACTAATATTCCATTGATTCCTAAGCCCTGACAATGTTACCTTAAATATCCCTTTACCTTAGAACTTCTGACCCATTTATGTACTCATATATTTAATATGGACCATTTCAATAGTCTTCTAACTGGTTTTCTTCCATCTAACCTTGACCTTCTTGTATCTGTCCTACACTGTCAGGATAATATTTCTTAAATGCATCTCTATTTATCTTATTCCACTGTTAAAATTTTTCAATGGCTCATGATTGCCTTAGAATAAAGTAAAAATTCTCTAACATGGTATGTAATTTTCTCCATTACCTGGTCTTTGCATACATTACCAGCTTCACATCTCAATTATTCCTCATGACAGTCACACATACATCATGCTATACGGCTGCTAACCAGAAGGTTGGTGACTTGGATCCACCATCTCCTCCTTGGCACTCTGTGTGGGGGCAGGTTTCCTGTGTCTTTCAGGGTCACTGTGAGTTGGAGTCACCTCAATGGCAATGTTTTTTTTTTCTCTCTCTCTCTCTTTTTTAACTGACTTCCACATAGGTCGTTCTGTTTCCTAGAACGTAACTTTAAACGTATGTAAAATACCACAAATCTCAGCTGGAGCATTCTTCACTTTCAGATGTCCTCCTGACCATCCTTCACCAAAGTGAAGTATATAACAACCTCCTTGTGTCCATAGAAAGCCTAGTGGTGTAGTGGTTAAGAGCTAAGGCTGCTACCAAGAGGTCAGTAGTTTGAATCTACCAGGTGCTCCTTGGAAAGCTCATGGGGCAGCTCTACCCTGTCCTACAGGGTCACTATGAGTTGGAATCAATTCAAAGGCAGCAAGATTGGTTTCTTTAGTTTGTGTCCCCCCAGATTTCATGTGTATTTTCTACCATAGAATCTACTATATTGGACTGTGACTATTTGTTTTGTCTTTCTCCCTGATAGACAGAACTCCTCCACAGCAAGCATAGTATTATAGTTATCACTAAAGCTTTGGTGCCCAGCACAGGGTAGATATTTACGGATCATCAGATGAATTAAATAACTAAATATAGGGCACGGATTCTGGAGTCAGGTTACCTGGAATAAAATCACATTTCCTTAACTTTATTTGGTCAAGTTACTTACGCTCTATATGCATTAGTTTCTTTATCTGAGAAATGGGAAAATCTGCTGTCTCAGAAGGCTGTTCTGAGGAAAGGCAAGTTAACAGTCTATGTAAATTACTCGATTTACAATAAGTACTGTATTAGTGTTTGCTCTCTTTACATAACAAAATGTCTTGTACACTTACTTTGTAGCAGACCTTTTCTTAGTAACTCAGGATGTAGCAGGAACAAGGGAAAACAGGATGGAATGAAAGCGGATTATCTGTGGCTATGTCAATAAATGTATGAATGAATGTTATAATTTTTATCAGGAAATTTTGTTGTAGAATTAAATCTAGAAATTAAAGAAGACAAAAGTCTCAATTACTAATTTTTTTTTTCTCCACTAGAGAAGGATTGGATTTTGGCAGTTTATCCACTGGGAGCTAAGAAAAGAAGACTGTACATATTATGGCTTCAAAACCAATCCTGTCCCTCAGGAATGGGAATATTCTGTAGGGACATAGCCAGAGAATGGAATCGTGATAGGTTGTCTAGTTTTTCTACGATTTCTCTTTCATGAACTGATACCTGATGAGCAGTAAATTCACAGAGATTAAATCTACTAATATATAATTCTTTTGCTAAAAGAAACTACTGTACTACTATCTTCTAGATAATAACGTTAAAATGTATAGATGATTTATCATTTTATGTCCCAGTTTCAAGCACTGGAGTCTGACAGATTCAAACAGAAACAGAAATTTATTAAAGAGCCATTGGGTGGAGACAGGGTGAGAAGGGTATTTCACAGAATCTCCAGGAGACTAAGAAACAAAATTTGAAAGTTTCATACTAGGGAGAATTCCAGAATACTCTTGCAGAAGTCTGGGAAATGCACCCTTGCTATTGCTGTTAGGTACCAGGCTCACTGACTGGCAATGCCATCAGTACTGTTGACCAGATACTGCTTCTAAAATAGCTCTTTCTTGAAACTGGATGCAGCTAACACCTTGCCACTAGTCATCACCAGAAGAATTGATACTTGTAAATTGTGGTGTTAGAGAAGAATACTGAATATACCATGGACTACCAAAAGAATAAATGCATCTTTTCTGGAAGAAGTCCAATCAGAGTGCTCCTTTGAGATAAGGATGGTGACAATGCATCTTACATACTTTGGACATGTTGTCAGGAGAGAGCAATCATTGTGAAAGGACATCATGCTTGGTAGAGGGTCAGCAACAAAGACGACCTTCAGCAAGACGGACTGACACAGTGTCTGCGACAATGAGCTTACGCCTAAAAACGACTGTGGGTATGGCCCAGGATGGGGCAATGTTTCCTTCTGTTGTTCTTAAGGTTGCTAGGAGTTGGAACCAACTTGATGGCACCTAACAACAACAGTCATCACCAAAAGTGACTGTGCATGACCCCTGCTTCTTATGTTGGTATTCAAAGCCTGAGCTGGAGGTGGGCGATTAATGCAGTTTATTACGTAAGTCTGAACTTTAGATAACAAGGAAAGGTCAAAAACAAATGATTATATAGTATTTTTAGCTTCTCACAGTAGAGGGTGATTCTGCCTTATTGGTTGGTGAATTTCTCCAGTAAGTTCAAGTATTAGGAAGAATGAAATGAGTCAATTGTCTGTGCTAAAAAAAAAAAAAAAAAAAATTACTCCTTAACACTGAAGTCTTCTGAACCAAATAAAAATGAGCTAAAAACACAAGATTTGTTTTGATAATGGACAACATTGTAGGAAACATGAGTCAAGTCACACAATGAAATTGATAAAGGATGCACTGTTAATTGGTTTCCTTTCCAATTAAGTTCTATTAATACAAGTGCTCTTTAAAAGACAGAATATCCATGCAGTTGTTGGAAGGCCCTTTATACTTGTCAGTGTTTGCTCTGAAGTCATTTCTGCCTCACAGCAACCATATTTGACAAGGTATGTTCCATGTGACATGGCAACCACGTGGATGAAGACTTTGAGGCAGTGTTTCAAAGATTTCGTGTTATACAAAATGCCTGCTCCATTCATTGCCTCTCTGAGCCAGGATGGTCATCAGTCTTTTTCACTGGGAGAAATGACATTTTAAATACTTACAAAAAAAATCCAAATATGAAGGAGGAGGAATAATGAAACAGACTTGGCTCTGGTCTAAACTACTTTAGGGCAATTTATTTATAGTAAGTACAAACAAGTGAATCTAATCACTTGGGTTTGTTTTTTTTTTCAAAATAAGTATATTCAGGAAATCTGCAAAAGGTAGTTAGCCACATTTTTATTAGTGAATGTTCCTACTAGCAACATGGAGAGTGGAAAGAGATTAGAGTGGTGGATAGGAGTCCTGGGTTATGGCTAGAGTCTGTCATCAATTCAAGTGAAAAATCATGTGAATATAATTAATTCAGTCTCATTCAATATTCTCATCTGTAAACTGCTGGATCAGAGGGTGAGGAAAGAACTAACTGAAGCAGATAGGAGTAGTGGTATGTGTCAGGCACTGTACAAAGCCCTTTACACTTAAATAACCTCTGTTGTTGCCTGTTGTCAATTCCTACTCATAGCAACCCCGTGTGACAAAGTAGAATCACCTCATATGGACTCCTAGGCTGTAATCTTTACAGGAGCAGATTGCAAGATCTTTTCTCCTACAAATTGAGTGATGGATTCAAACTGCAGAGCTTTTGGCTAGTGGCTAAGCACTTCATCATTACACCATCAGGACTCCTTGAATTACCTTTGATTCCTCTAAAATTCTACTATTCTAGAATTCTATATGTTGATCACATATAACCAGTAAAATAAGTTGAGAAAAGAATACTATGAAGCCTATTTTTAAAAATATGAAAGACATGCTATCAACATGTGTTAATTAAAGTTCTATCACTCAGACATTTAGAGCCAATACTTTCAACAGAGAAAACCAGTAAGTAGTTTAGTCTACTTGCGTTCCTGATGCACCTATGGTGTGTTTAAAGCTGGAAAAAAGGAGAAGGGCCACTGCTCTTAAGCAGCTAATGATGCTGAAGGACTTCAGAATTCTGAAATGCATTCAAACAATCTACAGGTGAAGTCCTTTCCAATAATTTTTATTGTGTATTAATTCTTAAAAAATTATTGAATCTTTTACCATAATATCCTTTTCACTATTGTCTCACGGAGCTGAGCATTTTTCTGTCTCTTTGTTAGAGTTTGTGAGTCAACGAAATTTCTTTCCTGTCAAAATAACTCATCATGTGTAAAGATTCAACAAATACAAAAATCAATATTACACATTTGAGGTTTCCCAAAACTAGAAAGAGGTTCTTAAAAATAAAAATGGACAAAGCATTATTTAAGTAGATATTTCAAACCTTCATTTTATGTAGAATTAGCTATCAATAACTTAAAAAAAATGGAATCACTTAGTTCCTATATATTTATAGAAATAAATCTGAAAAATGGAATTTAAAGATACTGTCTGATCAGTACTGGACTTCTTTCCAATTCATAGACCTCTATACCTGAAATACATTTTAAGGACATTACATCTATTGCTGTTGAGTAGATTCTGACTCACAGTTATGAGTCTTTCCAATCAGGAGATATCAATACCAATGCTCTTTAAATAACAGAAGAACACTCACCCAGTTGCTGGAAGACACACAGAAGCTTGACTGAAGACTGAGCTTATTTTGTCATCAATGTGTCAGCACAAATGAGATTCAAACAGGCTTTGATTAGAAGAAGCTCTAAAATGTATTTCAGGTATAGAGGTCTATGAAATACTAAAAGATAAATACTTGATCCCGTATCTCAAAATTATAAGGAGAAAGATTATAGTGTGCTTAGATGCCAAACACAGAGTCCATGATCACTATATTTAAGTACTAATCTAACTCACATTTTTGTGAAATGTTATCATCTTTCTTATTACTGTTTTCATAGGCAGTGTCTTAGTCATCTAGTGCTGCCATGACAGAAATATCACAAGTGGATGGCTTTAACAAAGAAAAATGTATTTCCTAACAGTAAAGTGGGCTAAATGAAAGTCCAAATTCAGGACTTCAGCTCCAGGGGATGGTTTTCTGTGTTGCTGCTGGAGGAAGGTCCTTGTCTTCAATCTTTCCCTGACTGGCAGCTTCTGAGGTACAGGGACCCAGGTTCCACAAGACACCTCTGCTCTTGGCACTGCTTCTTTCCTGGTGGTATGAGGTCTTCAACTCTCCACTTGGTTCCCTTTCCTTTATATCCCAAGAGACTGCTTCAAGGCACAATGCAGTCTTCTAGTCCAGCCCCACCAACACAACTGCGGGCCACCCTCCCTCATTAACATCATAAAGACGAGAATTACAGCAAATAGAAATATCTGACAATATCTGGAATCACGGCTCAGCCAAATTGAGACACATGTTTTTTGTGGGGACACAATTCAACCTATGACAGGAGAAAATTAACATATTTTCCATTTTATTCTCATACAGAAAAAAAAGAAGTTCTACAAATATAATTTTCTAGTTGATACTTTTTCAAGCTCCCTATCCTCAATGTTGCTGTTGTCTGTTATCTGTACTCAAACTTACTAACACGTTTTCTTATTATTAGGAGTGCTGCGATACAGTGGTTAAGGCTAAAAGGTTTCCCACCAGCTACTCCATAGGAAAAAGATGTGGCGGTCTGCTTCCATAAAGATTTACAATCTTGGAAGCCTCATGCAGCAGTTCTGTTCTGTCCTGTGGGGTTGTTATGGGTCAGAATCAACTTGATAGCAATGCGTTCTGGTTTTGGTTCTCATAATGATAACTTGGCTGGCAATGATAATCCCCTATGTAATAATGCTCTTAACGTCTGTGCCACCAGGGGTCCTTGTAATAATGGAAGAGCTAGAATAAATGAGGAAAGTAGAGAAAATAAAATGTTTTGCTCCTACACCAACAAATAATAACATAAAATAAAATACAATATTATGAGGGGCTTTATTTGTTTATATTTTTAGAATAATAACAAAATTTTATAAGGCTCACAAACTACACTTTAGCCTAAAATTCTGACTTCATTTAAACCCTAAACTCCCCAAAGTGCTTCTAAACATTATACACTATAAACTGTAGCATCAGATTATTTAATTTATACTCTGAGGACAAGAAATAAAACTTCAGTTTCATAGCAGAAGGCACTGATGTCTCTGGAGGAGACTGGTTGTTAAGAGCAGGGTAAGGAAGATTGAGTTCTTGGCGCCCCCTGTCGGTCTCTATCTAATAACTGGTGCGTAATGTGCACCTGTCTTGCTGCAGGGGTCGCAAACAAAGCAGCCTTCAGGTGGATAGAGATGGGTAATAATTCGCTCCGCAGCAGACTTACGTAGGCTGCTCAGGAAAGAGAGGGATGAAAAACAAACCTAAGAAAAAGTTGTCTGAAGAAGTTGCAATCATACTTTTTTTCTTATTGTTAAGATTAGGAAAAATATTGGAAAAAGAGTGTTTTCAAAACATATCTGTAAAATCAAATGATGGTAAAGACCGAACCTCTTAATGCTTTCTACTTTTCCTAGGCCTTGTGTTCTTCCTTTTAGCATGTCAATTTATGTGTAATTATACAAACCAATAACTAAATGAACATGCAAAAGAGTCAAAAAACGCGAAAACCACTGCCGTCGAGTCGATTCCGACTCATAGCGACCCTGTAGGACAGAGTAGAGCTGACCTATAGAGTTTCCAAGGAGTGGATTTGAACTGCTGACCTTTTGGTTAGCAGACGTGGTGCTTAACCACTATGCCACTAGGGAAGAGTAGACAAGCTTAATTCAATCCAATCATCTTCAGAGACTCATAAAGATGGGTTTATTTTGAGAAATACAGTGCTGGAAAAATCAGAAAAAATTAATGGTATCCTCCGATGTCAAATGCTTACAGAAATCACCGTTATCATAAAAGTAACTGTGTAGAAAAAACACTTTGCAAATTTCACTAACTTTGACAAGCATGAATTTATAATGTTAATGGTTTCTTTTGTTGTTATAATTTTCCTTTCTCCTCACAAATTAGCAAAATCCAAGAACATATAATCCTCTAGTTTGCCATTCCATTATAACACTTTTAAAAAGTACATTTAATTAGTAAACTAGCAAATGTCATCTATGTATTTGAGAATCATACTAAATAGAATAATACATAAATACACTTATATATTTAGACAAATGAGATACTTCAGATTGAAGAGGAGACTTCAAAAATGTATTTTTTTATACTCCAACTTTCCCTGAAATTTCTACCCTTCCCACAGAAGGGGACATAAAAATCTATTTTGTCCAAGTGTCTGCACTTGACACCATTATCACCATCAAGTACTTTTCAAGAATGCCAGTCCAAGCAGAAATGATTTAAACTGAAACTTATTTCTTATGCTCTTATGCCTTTGGGGAAAGGTCTAGATGTCATTTTCTCAAAAACTTGGGTCCCTGTAATAAAGATAACACTTCTTTTATCTAAAGCAGTCCTAATTCAGCTTATTTCAAAGGAGTGGAGTGCACTTGTCTTTTGCAAATGAAATTGAAAACACATTCTCTAAGAGCAAACAGGTTTATAGAAACACAAGACTCAACGCCATTAGGAAGAAGAGAAGCTGTGGTATTGGTACTTCACTAATTAGGGTAAACATTGCTCTTACTAATTCTGTTTTGAGAAAAACTAAGATGAATCATAGAAGAGCAACCCATTCAGGATTTTTTAAAAAAGCACCTGATTCTGTACTTACAATACATGTTTACTTATAGACATCAATATAATCTACTACTGAGAGTGCCAAAGTACCCTCTGCATGTTACTTTTCTAAGCCTCTCCAAGTAACTGGAAAGATTGGTTCATTTGATTTTTCTTAGCAGAGTAAAGAAATCTGGGCTGAAGTCATGCACATAACATAGTACACTCTTTCACCAAGAAGATACGGTTTCCATGATGGGCTCAGGTAAACATTTTGCCTGTGTCTGCAGAGTGTACGGGTTAGAATGAGTGTTCTCTTCTAATTATGCACTGGCATGGCTGCTGGGTTTCTGTAGGAGAGGGAAGACAGAACCCTTCTATGAACTAGCCCGATAACTCACATACTAACATGTTCTGCAGAAAGAAGTAGAAATTGCAAGTTGCAAAGGGACTATGACTGAGATTTTATGGTCACACCTCAGCAGACAGTAATTATCATCAGATACATTTGGGGACAGAAGAGGTTGAGAGTTATAGTGTGTGGTTATAGCATAATGTGATTGATGTTTGAGGATTCTGGAAGACAGTCTTAGTTTATCTTATGGACACACCTTGTCTCCCAGGTGAAGACCAGACACTGGTTTAGTTAAGCAAACAGCCAAATAACTGTGAGTATATTTGTTATGTTAATTAATCAAGCTTACCATTTTTCAAATAAGTGAATTCCTTTGTCTTTCAAGTAACACTCTACTTTCTATAGAAATACCAAGAGACATTACATAATCTCACGACATTCATTATTATTATTATTTTTTTTTAAGTGGAAGATTGCAATCCTATCTGCCATTAGGAAAGGAGTTAACTGAGTCTGCGGCGCTAGTACCCAGGTAACTGAGCTGCTTCTTTATCACCTTCACCATGAGTTATTTAGGCCCTTGACCTCTCTGCATTCTCCACAGTACTTGTTCTATTCTTTGAAAGCAGTAGGCATCTCAAGAAAACATGTCATATAAGCAGAAATGCCCTGTTATCAGGAGGGGGATAGAATGGGGTAGGCAAATGACAAGCTTCTGATTAGAAACTAAGAGAGAGTGACAGGACCAGATTACCTAGTAAACAAGGTGAACACAGGCCAGTTGTTCTTCTTGACAGTCTGCAGTACACAATTTCACAGTCTCTTCTGACATAAAAGATGTGGTCAAACCCACATGAAATTGCACACCACAGAATAAATACTATCAAGCCCATGTGTTCCCTACTCAGTGCAAGCCAGTGCCCACTGTGCTTTCTGGTTAACCTGCCCCTGAGGAGTGATCGTCTCTGGGCTAACAAATCCTAGCTCAAGTTTGCACTGTCTTGTACTTTGATGTACATTAGAATCACCTAGATACCTATAGACTTCCCTGATCCCTGGACCATATTCCAGAGCAATTAATCAGAATTACCTGGGCTGTTCAGGTAATCCCAGTGCACCACAAAGATGAGGGCTACCTCACTGCAAAGTGAGATGACCAGAATGCCCAGTGAGAGTCCAGGGTGCAGCCTAATGGGGAGGGTGATAGGATTCTAAACCCTGTCCAGTGAGGACAGAGTGAGAGGTGAAACACTACAGGCTATGAAAAGACATCTGTCTTCAGGTCTCAATTGAACAGAAACCAGCAAGTGGAGGACTCACGGAACTCTGCCCCTCCACGGCACCCTGATCCTTGCAACACAATCGAGAGAAGTCTGGATAGCGGCAGGTAGGAAGGGCCTGAGGAGCAGCAGTGGGCAATTCTAGACAGATATGGCTCATGTGGGCATTATAGAGTTGGGGAAGATTTAAGGGCTTGTCAGAGCTGTAGAGAGGGCTTTTTACCTTTCATTCTGAGAAGTACAAGTTTTCAGACTTTTTTGTGTGTGCTTTTGCATTTTTTTCTGTAGTTGGGTATAGCTGATATACCAAAACCCAAACCCATTGCTGTCGAGTAGATTCTAACTCACTGTGACCCAACAGGACAGGTTAGACTGCCTTATCCAGTTTCCAGGGAGTACCTGGTTGATTTGAACTGCCGATCTTTCGAGTATTAGCTGTAACACTTAACGACAGTGACACCAGGGTTTCCATACTTGGTGTAGCCAGGTCTAAATGCAGCTGACTTAGCTCAGAGCTTGAGTGAGGAATTTTTCACAAAACGTAATTCTAACTATTTGATTTCTGGAGGAAAGAACCTGGAATTCTCCCATGCCATAGGAAGGTGGGTGGGAAGAGAGAGTCCGAGAAATAGAAGCAAAGCTGCCCCACAGCAAGACAGCAGTGCTGGGTAAACTAGTTAGAAAAGCTGTAATGAAATGGGTCATCGTGAATGTGACAGAGCTAGTTTTAAATGCAGGAGTGGAGAAAAAAGTCAGTTCATGACATATGAATATACGACTCAGAATTGGATCAGACTCTGCATTTCCACTTCCTGCAGAAATGAATGGAAAACTGATTTACGCGTGTACAGCAAAGCTGGTCTTTCTATACAGTCTAGCCAAGAATGGGGATGTTTTGGTTAATAGAGAAATTCAGTCAACTGAATTCCGAATAAGCCAGCTCATGAAGATCTGGCTGCATGTGTACTATAGACCATAATTTGTCGAGGACATATATATTTTTTAATAAGCAAAACTCAGTCTTCTGCTACTGGAGTGAGGACCTCTGTGTTTTTATTTTAATCATTAAAGCCCACTCAGCAGTGAGCATTGAGCTGTAGCAGATAAGTAGCTTATAGGGCCTGCATTTGGAATGGAAAAGCACTAGAAATTTGTTATTAGAGTCGTAATTTTAAATAGAATAAGGACAGTTAAGTCCAGTTACTTAGACCTTGCTTATGAACATTTTGGGGACAAGCTTTGTGCCATTTCCATTCTTGCGCTTTCCTAGAGACTCAGGGCATATTTTGCATGGTCACTGAGCCACTGGGAAGTTTAAGTGTTAACTCCACCTGTCTGGAAAAAGGCCGCAGGTGTCAAATCAAAAGAACCAGTTCTCTGGCACATGTTGTTATGCTGCTGCAGAGCTGGCCTTCGACTTCTGTCAACCCTATGTAAAAGAGAAGGAAACTCTGCTTGGTCCCGTCCTATCCGCCACTACTGATGAGGGTTGGATCATTGTGATTCATAGAGTTGTCAGTGGCTGCCTTAGTCCTCTTGGTCCGCCTTAGTCTCAGATGTCTGCTGACACTGGGTCCGCATCATAGGAACACAGGCAGGTCCGCTGACAACCGGTGGCAGTTGGCTGGGGACCTAGCCGGGTTTTCTGCATGGAAGGTGAGAGTTCTACCACTAAGCCAACAATTCCTCATCTCCGCCAAAGATGCATCCTCGTTTCTTAATTTCTACATATAATGGCATGTTGAACAGGCATTTGCTGTATTTATTTTTATTGTTTCAACTGCATAAGCCAGAAAACATCATGAGGCAATTTTCACCTTTCCAAATTTCTCTTGTTTACAACAACTAAAATATTCTGAGAAATCATAACACTTGTAAAAACACAAAAACTAAACACACTCCCAACTCTTTTTTTCTCATTTAATCCAGCAGTGTAAACTTTTCTCTCCTTCTTGAATCCATTTATGTATTAATTACATTCTTTTCCTCTTAGTACATCGTGTCACAATACTGTGAATACAGAAATCTTCAAAAGCAAATGCTATACAATTCTGCTAAAAAACAAACCCTTATCCATAATGACATCCTTGGGCTTTGACTTAGTTGTATAAGTTACTTGTGTGTGTATTCCTGTCCCCAACCTTCAGAGAAATCCAGCTTATCTTTTCATTTCCTGGAGTCAGTGTCAAGCACATTTTCCTCAAAATAAGACCTTTGATTATAATCTATACTGAAATACAGACTGACTACTCCATAACAGCATGAGTAAAAGGCACATACAAGTGTGTTAATTTTAAAACAATCTTTAATTACCTGCAGACCTCCTAGCAAACTGTCTCCCAGGGCGAAAGAACTGATAAGTCAATTAAGGATGGAGGCATAGAACAATGCAGTGTTTCTTTGTCTTTTTACATGTCCATAAAATGTTTATGAATCATTATCTATCTTGAGAATAATCACCACTTGATTATGTTTCTGCTTGGCTTTACTGGCAATACTCCTATGGCAAAAGCTGGTATGTACTGAACAATTAATACATAGCAGGTATTATACTAAAAGCTTTATGGGAAGTACCTTATTTTACTCTAAAAAAGACCCAGTTACTTTATCCTCATTTTGCAGAAGACATTAGGTGGCTAAGTTAAGGGATCACAATCTAGACCATCTGAGTCTGCAGCCTGCCAAATGATCACATCACTGTCAAGTCATTCCAACTCTTAGTGACTGAATAGGATGGAGCAGAACTACCCTAGATGGCTTGCAAGTCTTTATAGAAGCCGACTGCCCTGAACAGCTGGTAGGTTTGAACCACGGACTATTCTGTTCACAGCTGAGCCCTTAACCACTGCACCACCAGGGCTCCCTAGAGTCTACAGGCCTAACCATTACTCAGACTACCTCATTAGATTTACTTTAAATAAAAACAATAATTTAAAAATAAAGCACACAGTTAAAAGACAATACAAGAAACAGTATTATTGGTAAGGATCCTGTATGTTGGTGACAATCTATTTTAGGCTGGGGCTGTTAAGAGCATTCTGTGATCTTCAAAAATTATGTATATGGCAGGAAGCTAAAGGCAGGTATAAAGCCTTTACATGAGAAATGCTTGCAATATGGAAAGTTAGTTGATGAAGATATATTTAATTTGCCAGAAAATAATTGTAAGTCACCTCTAAAGAGTCTAAAACACACAGATGCCAGATGATATCTGTTACAAGCTGTCAAAAATGTTTTCTATTGACCTGACATTGTCCAGGAGTTGTTCCAAATCCGTATAATCTTACTGAATGCTGTTTATATTAGAATTTTGCACCAGCAGATGTATGCATAAAGATATATACTGTCATGCAGCTCCCAACTGGTTCACATCAGAGTTGGCCACTGGGAGCCAAGGTCAGGAATACTTTATACTCTTGACATGGATTCAGTGCACTAGTTTTCACATGAAGGCAATCACCTAAACTCTATAATGCACCAAGTATTTCTAAAATATTCGGAGATCCATCTGCTCTTCTCTGCTAAAGCCACTTAAAAGAAAAAGTAAAAAGCAACTCCAGAAAGAAAGAGATTCTTAGGACTTCACAGTTGATACCCAAAGAATCCCTCGGTACACTATAAATACCAGGCAAAGAAAAGGGAGACTCCATTCACAGGCAAAGATGAAAATCAAACTGAGTGTGAGAACAGGACACAAAGAAGGCAAGTTCTTGATGGCTGGTGGGCAAAACATTTCTTTTGGGGCCTATGGAAACATTCTGAAGTTAGATGGTGGTGATCACTGTACAACTCGAAAACACACTAAACAGCCACTGAATTCTTTACTTGAAACAGATGAATTTTATGGTATGCAAATTATATCTCAGTAAAGTTGTTTAAAAATAAGAACGAGGAGGAGGAGGAAATTCCTAAAGAGCCAGATGGAAACCATTTGTAAGGGCGAGTGAGAATGAGGTCAGAAGTGATGGCAAGTTCACATTTATTCTAATTTTTGCTCTTGGGTATTCCCATACACTCCAAGGATGAAGAAATGTAATTTTTTTTCCAAACAGAGCTTGGATGTAGTGGATGGACTAAAAACATCCCTTTTAAATGGTCCTTTCCATTCTAACATTAAGAACCTATCAATTTGCATTGGCATAGAATTCTGACAACCCAGTCCTAAGGCAAAATCAGAAATACTGCTGATGTGATAGTTGTAACATAGATATCAACAGGAGACATGCTGACTGGTTTATAATCCCTTAATGAGAGTCGAATGTCATTTGTATTCGCTGGAAACAGGAAAGGCTATTTTGAAAAGTGAATTCTTAGTCGGTGATGTAAAAAACAATGCTGATTACCAGTCACCTAATGAAGGTCTCCAACCCATTCTTCAAGAAGCTGTCCCTTCCTACCCTCCCCATATCCCTCACTGCCCCCAGATACTGATTTTGAGAATGGCTCCTTTTTCTAATTTACAGAAGGATATTCACAGTACTCCTGTTAGAAATATAAAGTATGACACAGTCTAGAATATATAAATGGAACATCATCCACTGTTTAAAATGTCTGGCATAAAGAAATGCTCCTGTATTTTGCTCCACATTTTTTTCCTATTTCAGAACCTCTTTTATAGTAGGTGTAAGACAGTCTGGGCAATCAGCACACAGAAAGCGAGCTTAACCTCAAGGTAGCTCAATTTTCAAAATTCGTGTAGCCCAACTGTTGATCTTCCAGACAAATGTTTACCAAACAGTCATCTAATTACCCTGCAAAGTCTGATTTCAACACACTAGGAAGGAAAGAGGCATTCTAGACTTAATTATTATACCTATGAGATTATTAACTGTGACATTAAGTATTGTCACATATCCAAAATGAATGCTCTTTCTTTCAACTCTAATTAACTTGATTTCAAAATTAATATTAATTACTACATATCAACAAAATAAATATTAGTAGCAAGGTAAATCTCAAGTATGTTCAATAAGAGAAGAGACAGAGTATAATCTCAACATTAACAACAGCCAAGGTAGTGACAGAATTAACTACTGGAGGCTACCAGTAAATATTTTGTTCTCAATCCCTGCTGATAAAAGTAATGATTTGAGAATGCATTTAGAAAACCTTAAAAGATCAAGTGAATGTCTCATTGTTTTACAGGGCCCCTCTACAACCAAATGTGACATTTGTCTCAAATTCCCAGTAAAAATTACAGTGTCAAATGCCGTTTAATTTTCTAACAGATGATTTTTGTTTTCAATTTCCCCAGAATTCTGCATGTAGCTAACTAAAACTCATTGCCGTGGAATCACTTGTGGCCCACAGTGCCCCCATAGGGTTTCCAGGGCTGTAATCTTTACAGAAGCAGAGAGCAACATCTTTCTTCCGCACAGAGGATGATGGGTTTGAACTGACACCTTTTGGTTAGCAGCTGAGCGCTCGGCTTCCGCACCAGTAGGGCTCCTTCTTATGCTTATAGTGAACATTTAGTACATGATGTTTAATGTCACAAAGTCTCCCTTATACTGGATTTATATTGCATTGCATATGGTTTAAGCTTAGTCATTCTTCCTGGAATTATCAGATATTTTTGACATGTCTAAAGATAGATACTGAATGAAGTGCAGAGAAGTTTCTGCATGCAGATATTCAGACTTCCGATACATGGTTTTCTAGTACTCACACATGTTAGTTAGTATTTCACATTCATAAAGACATGATTATTTCTTATAATATTTGCAAGGAGTTTAGGAAGGTCATATGGTTTTACATTTTTTTAACCTGACATCCATTAATTTTTCTTTGATAATCACATGTCAGTTTTCTTCTGGAAAATCTTCCACCCTGATTTGTTGCAATTGCTAATTCTCCTGATGTAAATGCTCTCACTATGGCTGATTTTAAGCTATTATTAACTGGTTCACAAAATCCCTGAAAATTTAATAACTGGGGAGTTAGTGCAAACCAACTCCAGCATAACACTGCAGCTCACATCAAACCTCCTGAAGTCAGTTCTTCCACAAGACTGCATTTTTGTCAACCTATAATACTTCTTTTCCTTTCAGTCATTTGGAGTAGGTTTTGTTATTACTATCGAAAAAGACTTAACAAGTATCAAATTTTATGGCTAATGAAATACTTTCACTTAAACTGCATGTTGCCACTTTGTTTTTATTAGTTGCTGTCCAGTCCACCTGTTAAGGTGATACCATGTGTGCACCACACAACTGCCTAGGGTTTTCTTGGCGGTAATCTTGGTGGCTTGGTGGTTAAGTGCTGCGGCTGCTAACTAGAAGGTCAGCAGTTCAAATCCATCAGGTGCTCCTTGGAAACTCTATGGGCAGTTCTACTCGGTCCTATAGGGTCACTATAGGATCTCTATGAAAACAGACTCAATAGCAGTGGAGTGTGCTAGCGGGTTCAATTTTTGTAGTAGCAGATTGCCATGCCTGCCTTCCAAGGGCCTTCTGGGTGGGTTCAGATGGCCAACTTTTCAGCTAGTTTGCATCATCCCGGGTCTTCTTGCCATATTAAACTTCCACAGAAACACCATAAGGTAGACAAATGATTTATCAGTTTCTCCATTTTACTGATCAGAAACTGAGGCTCATGTTTGTTAAAATTTAGGCTACAAGTTTAGGTTATATAATTTTCCAAATCCAATGCAAAATGAAAATGTAGGGCCCCTTGTTAAGCGATGAAGAATTTCAAGGCAGTGACAGTTGAGCATTAAACTAAACGTAGGGCACTTCTAGGCAGGAGGCCTCGGGCAATGGCATGGGTCACACACCTGCGAAGCCTCCTGACTCTATGTCTTTTCACCTGGTAAGTAGAAGAGGCAGAATGTGAACTCAGAGCTTGAGTCCATGCACACTTACATTGTACTACACTGCTTCCTTGCTAAGTAAAGAATCTGTAAATAAATTACTAGTATTTATGGGTAGGATGTTATTTATTTGTAGTAACTATATTTTGTACTGTTGACTGATTTCAAACAAACACACACTTTACATCTGACTAACTTAATGAGCCCTATGTTAGAATACCTGCCTCTTAAATCACAAGGACATTCAGCTTTAACTTCTGATGTATATCACATTTCTTTAGGCTACATTAGAAATCTTGCCAGAAATTTATTTAGCTGACTATATGACACATTTTCCACTTTTCAGACAAGGCTAGGAAAAGATAAATAATTATTTCATGTATTGCCATTTTAATTATTCTACTTGATTTACTCTCCCAATTACCTTATTTTCTTTAAGTTAGGCAATTCTATATGTCTTTAGGAGTTTTATGAAAACATACTCATTTTTATATCCCATTAAAAAACTTTAGTAACATCCAAGCATCTTTGCTCTTCCCAGAAACCATGGGCCTGAGTGCAGCTGCTTGCAGTGCAATTACTATTTTTCAAAGCACTGAGCTGAGTCTGATGAGTTTTAGTACTTAGCTTCTCACATTCAAAAATCATTGTATCTTGTGAAATAAGTGGTGATGTATGATAATGAAGCAATGAAAAGTGGGGGGGGGGAGAAAACCTCTTTTATATAAAATAGTCCTTAGAAGTTGCATTTTGCAACGTTATATAGTGTCTGTGTTTCTTCTACTAAATTTTTGATGATTTTCAAGAAAAACGGAAAACTCCCCACAATAAGCAGCTGCATAATACCTCAGACTTAATCTGTGCAAACAACCAGCCAATAGTTTAAGGTAATCACAACATCTATGCAAACTATCAGCAGATAGTTTATCATATATTATAACCTGGAAGTACAGACTCAATATAAACATTGTTCTCTACATGTCCCTTAACCTGCTGACTAACCTGAGCTATTTAACTTTCATTTATGTATGAAGAAAAAATATTCTAGCAGGGTTCTTGGAAACATGGAAAAATGCTACGAGTCAGTCAGTATGTAGATAATGGTTTCCAAAGCATTTAAAAATTATAATTTTTGTTAAAGACAGTTGAAAATGAATGGACCACCCGAGGTGGAATTTCTACATTGACACTCAAATGAGATCATTTCAACTGTATGTGACTTAGCCATCAGCCCCAGTAGCATTACCTGCTCGGATCTGTTCCGCTGTTGGTATTGGTATTGAGAAAAGGCATTATGGGTAGAAGCAATTCCATCCTTCTCAAACTGTCTCTTCACCCTGGCCAAACCACCAGGTACACAGCACATTTCTGATTCCTCCATCATCTAAGGTGATAGAGGAGAAAGGAAAATTCAGCTTTATATTTCGTTCAGGATGTCATTTTCAGATTTTTTTTTGTTTTTTAATTTGACATTTATTTATGGTGGGTCTTACAAAAAGATATTAATGTACTCAATTAGTTTTACAGGCTCTTACCCAAACCTCTAAGAAAAATAGTCACTCCACAGTGTTTTCGCCTGTATGAGCCTTTCATATAATGTCAAAAAAGATCTTTAAAATACAAGGATTGCCAATTAAGTTCATGAACTTATCCTAGAAAAAGTGGCAGATACCTCATTGCTGAATAACACTAAGGTCACCTTCAAAGTACTTCCCTTGGGAAGCTATGCACTGATGCCAGCACCCAGTCCACCGAACAAAGTAATTTTGGAACTCTTTTTCTGGAATGGTCATCAGAACTGTTGCTGTCTTACCCTTGATGTCCTGAATGGTGTCAAAATGTCTTCCTTTCAACACTGCTTTTATCTTTAGGTTAAGAAAAAAGTCACTGGGAGCCAGATCAGGTGAGTAGGGAGGGTGTTCCAATATAGTTACTTTGTAACTGGCTAAAAACTCTCTCATAGACAACTATACAAGTAAGTCCATGAACTTGCTACCTTGTCACAGTACACAAAGGCCATTCCAGACAGATTTTCAAAATTGCCTTGAAGGGTGGACAAGGTGCTGGCATCAGTGCATAGTTTCCCAAGGGGAGTAGTACTACGGAGGTGACTGTAGTGATATTTAGTGATAAGGCATGTAGTATTTATAACAATTAAGTTCGCAGACTTGTTAGACCTTGTGTAGACTTAACTCTTCTCATCGCAGATCAATTTTGATATCTAGAGAACATACCTACTAGAATATATTTCTAAAATAATGCATAGAGTCGTAGATAGTAATGGGTCGATTTTAGTCCCAAATAATGTTGTCATTAAAATCAACTTATATAAGCAACAATTTTAAGAAGTGTTACCAAAATTACTTTGACTCATTCCAAAATTTAGTAAAATCATTAAGGATGAGCAAAATAAAGAGCCTTAGACCATGTATTTGGAAAAATATTACCACCAGAAATGAAAATGGCTACCTAAGGCATTGTGTTAGGTAATGCTATGTATATTTACATACATTTTTCCATTTAACACTGCTCCGTAGTCTGTGAGATATAGACACTTTTCTCATTTTAAAATGAGTAAATTGAGGTTTCAAGAAATAATGAGGCTTATTAAGTCTCATAGCTACGACGTGCGTGTTGGCGCAATGAAACAGTAAAACAGTAGTTCCAGGACGGACATAACCCGGGACTCAGTTCAGAGCATGGGCATGTGAGAAAGAGGAGGTTTTATGTTAGAACTGTTCTGGTCCAGTCGTTTTACCGATGAGAAAACTGATTGTGACAGGTATGAGTGGGAGCAACTTGACAAACACTTGTGAAGTCCTGTGTGAGTTTATGTTCCCTTGGGAAGTACAGCAGTAGCTCCCGGCCCTTGGTTTTGATGATTTAGCACACTTCAGGGTCCAGGAGGTATTCAGGCTCAGATGAGATGACAACTTATAATCAAACAGGCCCTGAGCCAGCCCGCCACAGCAGGCTTCCTGAGGTCCTGCACAGTCCTGGCAGAACCTTGTAAGCCTTGTGGCCTGAGAACACCTGGTGGCCCAAGATCTGAGATTCCCAAACCATGTGTAGTGGACTCTCAGGAGTCTTGAAATCTTTAACTAAACGAATAGTTTCTCAAACAGATACTGAAAACATATCTGCTACCTTGGGGTTTCCTATACTCCAAACTAATGTATACTGACTTTATATTCTGATTTTCTGAATTACTAACAAATTCTTAAGTAGTTTCTTTCCTAAGTTCATAATGCTCCCCGCTATCATGGACTATCAAATATTTCAGAATGTGTACATTGGCTCTAGAGGAATAAAGGAGAAGATAGCACATTTATATGCACTATATGTATATATGGAAACACTTGTGGTGCAGTAGGTAAGTGCTGCACCTGCTAACCGAAAGGTCAGTAGCTCAAATCCACCAGGACATCTGCAGAAACTCTACGGAGAGGTCTACTCTGTCTTATAGGGTCACTGAGATTTGGAATTTACTCAGTTGCAGTGGGTTTGGTTACTGGTTTTTATATGTGTCTCTGCGTGTATATATATATATATACATAGTCAATCAAATTCTGTAATGAACTTCAAATGTACATCTTGGTCAATTACTATCATTTGATATAGGTAAGATCATGGGAAAGAATGGCATCAGTTTTGAAATTTAAGGTAGCATAAAGAAGGGAAGGGGTGAATTAAGGCCACAATATAGCTTTTCCCCTCTCTCCCATTTAATTTACATAAATAGCTTTCCTGGATGTATCCTATATGCACAACTGTAAGTATCATACAAATGAAAGTAGATACTGGTAAAAAAAAAATTGAATAGCTGAAAACAATGTTCCATGTTATATGCAAATTAGTTTGTAAGTCTCAGTATTATGCTGGAGACTGTATATTTTCTTAGTATGTGCATTTTCATAAAAATGTTGAGCTTAAAATGGACAGGGTATCTCTTATTTACTAGATGGTTACCAGAGTCGTGGTTTAGAACCAGACTCATTTCCCACTAAACCCACCCACTGCTGTCAAGTTGATTCCAACTCATAGCAACCCTATAGGTTAGGGTAGAACTGCCCCACAGAATTTCCATGGAGTACCTGGTGGATTTGAACTGCCAGCCTCGTGGTATGCAGACATAACACTTACCTCTACGCACCAGACCACTTTACACATGTGAAAATGCACACAGTTAATTATTTCTAATAGTAGGACTGCTGTTACCCCTATAAAACAAAAAACAAAACAAAAAAACAAAAAGCTTGCTGCTGCCAAGTTGATTCCAACTCATAGAGACCCTATAGGACAGAGAAGAACTGCTCCATAAGGTTTTCAGGGAGCGCCTGATGAATTAGCATTGCTGACATTTTGGTTAGCCCCCAAGCTCTTAACCACTGGGCTTCCATACCAAAAATAAACAATCCTGTTGTGGCTGAGTTGATCCCAACTCATCATTGATTCCAACCCTTACTCCTGCAGGACAGAGTAGAACTGCCCCATAGAGTTTCCAAGGAAAACCTGGTGGATTTGAACCATCCATGTTTTGGTTTGCAGCCATGGTGCTTAACCATTATACCACCAGGCCTGGTAATACTGTAATACTGCTACTGTTGCTGACCCACTTACATGAGGCAGGTCCTGTGACCTGTAGTTTGCTGGTGCCATTTACATCTCAACTTGTAAACGAATGGTTCCTTATGGGATAGGGCAGGTCTTACTCAAGAAGCAGCCTATGGCTATGCACTGGATGATGCTGCCTGGCTCAGATGTGTGTGCTCCTTTTCTAGGACCATGTTCTAAATACTCTGATTGGTCTAATTGCTGTTGAGTGGATTCCAACTCACGCCAATCCTGTTTGTGTCAGAGTAGAATTGTGCTCTGTAGGATTTTCAGTGACTGAGTTTTCAAAAGCAGATCCTGTAGGCCTTTCTTACAAGTTGCGTCTGGGTAGATTTGAACCTCCACCCTGTCTGTGAGCAGCTGAGTGCATTAACAACTTGCACCACCCGAGGGATGTATAAATGACCGAACATCCTAGATGGCTGGGTGTTGAATCTTTTCATGCTTATTCTAATTTGGTATTTCTTATTTTGTGGCTGTGAACAAGATTTAGATACCTCAGTAAACACACAAACATCAACTTCCTTGACAAAGTACTGTCCTAGAACCATAGGGTCTAGTGAAGATAGTACAATTTCAGGGAGATGCAGTGACACTAATCTCAGTTCTGCCACTTAAAAACTTCAGCAAGATTTGAAGAACTTCAGTTTTCTTTTTTTGTAAAGTGAGTCTAACAATATCATCCTCACAGATTTTTTATGAGTGTTAAAAAACTAAAACCAAAACCAAACCCATTGCTGTCAAGTTGATTCTGACTCATAGCAACTGTATGGACAGAATAGAACTGCCCTATAGAGTTTCCAAGGACCATCTGGTGGAATTGAACTGCTGACCTTATGGTTAGCAGTCGTAGAACTTAACCACTACGCCACCAGGATAAACTTTACAGCATAGAATCTGGTCTTTTAATTTGTTTCGTTCAACAAAGGTTATTTCTCCTGTCTTCCAGCAGCTTCTGCAAACAACTCCCATTTCATAGTCATGACTCTAATTTGACTTCAAATGCTATCTGGCTGAGTCTAAGGCAAGGAGAAACAGGTCATTGTTATAACGCTATGTAAATATGGTAGAAACCAACTAGATTCAGTTTGGGGCAGAATCAGGGAGTTTCAGGTTTTGCAGTGAAAATATCTGAGGTAATTGTATAGACAAAGACTTAGTCGCAAGCCATTTTTCCCAGAATTGAAAACATGTGAGGCAACTGACCAAACAAGGCAGTTACTTTTCTTCTCCTTAAGTATTTACTAGGATACCTGAGAAAATAAACTGTGCCCTTCCTTCTCACAAAATGTATTTACGGTTGAACCAAATAGCAGGTTATTTGGGGGGCCATAAATGCTTTCATGTATGAGAGGAGACAGCTGAATATAGTTAAAAGAGTGTTGGAGCACTAGCTTAGCTTTATCATTACCTAACTGTATCCAACACCCTTACTGTTGACTCAGTTGTGACTCATATGGCAGCCCTAATAGACCAAACCAAACCAAACCAACCAACCAACCCACCAACCAACCAACCAACCTGCCAACCAGCCAACCAATCAACCTGCCAACCAGCCAACCAAACAACCAGCCAACCAGCCAACCAACCAACCAGCCAACAAACCAACCAACAGCCTTTGCCATGGAGTTGATTCTGACGCATAGTAACCCTGTAGGATAGAGCAGAACTACCCGATAGAGTTTCCAAGGAGAACGTGATGGATTTCAACTGCCAGCCTCTTGGTTAGCAGTGATAACACTCAACCTCTACGCCACTTTCTTATATAACCCACCCGCCATCACTTCTCCTCAGTTTTCTTGTCTGTAAAATTAGCAGGAAAGAAACTAAAGTCCCTCGCATCTAGCTCCAGAAACATTGTAAACGCGTTATAGGTAAACTATTTACAGGATAGCATCAAGCTTTTTGATTTTTTTTTTAATACCGCATAATGGGATCTCTCATGTAACCTTTTAAACATTCTCTTTTTATCTCAGTATAAATAGAAATCATGCACTGATATCAATCTGTTTCATAGCATATTCTTCTTCTGTGTTACAGGATCTAGTCTTCTAAAATAGTATTTACTAAATAAGCTGTCTTTAATTAGATGTTTACAAATCAGCTATTTCCCAAAGATCACATCACCGATTTAGAACACAAATTTGTAGTAAAGTTTCATTGTGGTCCAGCAGGGGGTGCTATCGAAACAGATTGGCAGGAGGTGCGGGTTTTATACTATTTGTTTTGGAAGTGATGTAGCTATTTATATCTTTTGGGTACGTTCATTCAAAATCTATGCTGTGTCTCAAATGTATTTTAATGACTATGTAAAAACCTAAATGTCATCTAGAAATGTAATAATGAGTTTGGCACAGTCAGCCTTGTCTCTCGAAATACTTTGTAAAGAATGTTAACAGTAGCTATTTTAAAATACCACCCTTTTTGGTTATTCATTCTTCCTCCCTCCTTCCTGCCTTCCCTGTCTCTCTCAATATGTTTTTCTTGCGAATTAAAAGAACAACTTTGCTAATTTGAAGAGTATAAGTATAGACGAATATCCTTGTATTGCGTTAAGCGGGAAAGCGTCTACTAATAAAATGACTCATCAGATCCTGTTGGATGGACGGCGACAGAATACAGAACTCAACACATTTTTTTGAATATGATTTTATTATGTGTTGTCTGTAAAAATTGGTGGTCTCACTGAGTCCTGCAGTTTCCTGTAATCATAACTGGTTTAGCAGAGTGCCTACATTGCTAATCTCTCTCATTTCTATGTTGATTAAGCTGCTCCTGATGGATTTAGTGCATACAGAGAAATGAGAAAAGCAAAAGTAAAGATACCGCCGGTGCATTTAAATGAACCATGTGTGAGACCAAGGAGGGCATTGTGGAGACCCACATTATTAAAATTTGAAATTAATTACCAACTTTCCTGAAGAGAACAGCTATAGGTTAAGTGACAGCAATGACAATAATAATACGTTTGTGCAGTGCCTTATGGCCCGCACAGAAATTATCTCCTCGACCCCTCACCAAGATGCTATGTTGCTGTTAGCAGCACTGAGTCAGCCTCAACTCACGTAGTCTCCATGTGTTACATTTCTTGGTTATAATCTTTACAAAGGCACTTCACCAGACCTTTCACTTGCGCAGACACCCACTTCTAGGTTAGCAGCCAACTGCGAACTGCTTGCACCACCCGCGCTCCTTAAGGCCTTTTGCAGTAGCTGTGTGATTTCCATTTTCCACTAAGGAAGCTGAAGCTCAGAGATGGCTTTAGCTAGCAGCCCAAGTTCACACACGTAATAAGGAGCAGAGCTGAAAACATAAGCGAAGATCTTCCGAATTTGATGCACACACTACCCACTTGATCTAGCTGTCTAGTAGCATTCTTTCATTGCAAATTCAAGGAGAAGTGTGAAGGGCAGACTACAAGCACAGTGGTTAACACGAAACCACGAGGAGCAGCTTACATTAGCAGAGAAGCTGTGACCGTCTCCTCGGGAAACCGCTGCCTGGTACCTCGCCATCCTCTCCTTCAAGGAGACCACCTCTTGGAGGTCTGACACACTCTTGCTCTGCGAAGCACCGTCTTCAGCAAATCCACTCACCGGTGTATTACGGCCAAAGGGAGCTGAAAATAGACATGGCATGTTCAGGTATGTGTCAGGCTTTGAAACGAAAACAGCATTACCTCACGAACACTGAAGACATATTTGGTCTTCTAAAACGGAATGGCACGTTTAACAGTATTTTCCATGTTGCATGGTCACCTGATATTCTTCAAGCTTTCAAGTAAGACTTGAGAATGCTTGTATGCGAGCATTTGCTTATATAAACACCTAAATTAAGTAGTTTCTCTTTTCTTTGTTTCTGGAATTATTCTGATGTGAAAGAGTTATGGAAGCCCATACAATGTTAATAAAGACTATCCCTTGAGTGCTGACTGTGAGGTGGGATCACATTAAATTCCATTTAAGAGCACTTTTACTCATTTTTCTAACAGTCCCATGAAATAGAAAACCAACCAAGCCCACTGCTGTTGAGTCAATTCCGACTCATGGAGACCCTATAAAGTAAGAGCAGAGCTGCCCGACGGGGTTTTTCCAGAAGTGCCTGGTGGACTGGATCTGTTGCCATTGCTCTACACCCCTACACTGCTGTGTCTCCGTAAGGGTTACAATTTTCTATAATTAACAGATAAGGAAACAGAGACTCTTAGAGGTTAAGAAACTGTCCTATGATCACAAATTAATAAGTGGTAGAAGCGTGTATAGTTAGAATAAATTTTTATTAAATCTAAAAATTGTTCTTGGCTTCTCTGTCTCCGTCACAGATACATCTAGCTAAGACAGGTGAATGCTCGGAGATTTACAGGCTATTGATATTCTCTTTTATTCACAGAGGCATGTTTTACGTAAGATAGAAGTAACAGTATCACTAGAAACAGCTTTGTCAGTAACCTCTTTCTGATGTCTGATATTTTCCTCTTTAAGCCATCTACCTGACAAAAACACAGGGTAGTAGGAACTACATATCTAGAAACAGAGCAGAAGTCTGGTGATATGGTCACAGAATAGCAATCATGAGAAACAGAATTGTGTTAGAGATCATCTAGTCTAACCTTCTCCTTTTAGGCATAAGAAAACTAAGACTCTGAGAGTTTAAGGATTGTCCGTATTTATGTAGCTATTAAGTGCCAACAACAGATCTTAAAACTAGGTTTTTGTTTCATTTTGTTGTTCTGTTTTTCCTAATCTATTGCTTTTGTCTGTGTTATCACTCTGCTTGATAGTTAATCACTCTTAAAGCATTATAATTCCAATACCATTCTAAGGGTTCATTCCAGGACCCAAAAGAGCATAGCATGTGTCTATATACATATATGCATGAGTGTGTGTGTTTAGATGTACCTCTGCATATCTGTATATATTCATCACTCCTTCATGGATCCCTTGCCTTTCATCATTAGAACTGTTTGGGATACTTTATTATTTGCACTGGTTTGATTTCATCACTGTAGAACCACCTGCCAGTCTACCCAGATAAGAGCCAAGCTGCTCCCTCCTTTCCCCATTCTTCTTAAATCCTCCATCAGCTTCTCTATTGAACTACCTTACTGAATTGTTTGCTTTTTCTACTAGCACCTTCAGTGTTTATGTTCATAATAGCAGGAGAGAACAATTTCTCTGGACTAAAATAAATGAATAAAAAGCACTTGTGTTTTTTTGACTCTTTTGTTAGAATTTTGTTTTCTACTGACATTCTCATTCAAATAAACATTTGCATATATTCTGATATAAATTGTAAGTATATTATATTAAGTATGCTATATATATAACCATGGGAGGTCTTTCAGATGCTAAAGAAAATATATACCTTTATTTTCACTGTGGACCACCAATCTGCCTAGATGAATTCAGTTATTTAAATGTATTCTTACTTTGTTGAATGAACATGAAACAAATTTTATTAAACATGATGCTCTAAAATTTTATATTAAAATACCAATTGTACTTTGTGTCTTATTTTTACACACCCCCAGAAGAAACATGCTTATGTTTTCATTAATGTTAACAGAAAGTCATTAGTTTATTTCTGTTAAAATTTACAGAGATAGTATTTATTTTTACAATGGCAGATCGTTATCATGTTTCCATGTTTACACTGGAAAATGCCTGAGATGAATGGTCAGGAAATCAGTGGCTTGAGTACTCAGACAGCTGGCCACTGCTTTTTGGTCTTCTAGGCTGAGCACAAAAAGAAATTCTACCTCTTACTGTTATTATTATCTTTTTTAAAATCAATAACCTTGCCTCTCAACTCAGGTAGGGTAAAAGCAAGAGACCATTGCCACTGGGGTTATTCCAGCTCATGGAGACTCCATATGTGTCTGAGCAGAACTATGGTCCATAGGATTCTCAATGGCTAATTTTGCAGAAGTTGATCTTCAGGTTAAACTCGAACCTTTCTGTTAGCAGCTGAACACACTAACTGCACCATCCAGGGACCCCTTAGGCAAGGTAGTGGAGCAGAAACATTATTACAAACTAATAGTCTGTGTACCCATTATGTTCTAAAACTTACTAAAACGTCCAGCACATTGCTTTGGACTCAAATCTGACTGACTGAAATGCTACAGGGCAGAATAGAACAGAACTGCCTAGAAGGTTTTCAAGACTGTAGTCTTCTTGGAAGCAGACTGCCTCACCTTTCTCCTTCAGAGATGCTGGAGGGTACGAACTCAATGCAGACCTTTCAATTAGCAGCTGATCTTAACCACTTTGCTACCAAGGCTCTGACCTCCTAAGTCAATGTACATCAATTTCTCCATCTGAAATGCGAAATTGTGCTTCCCGCACAGTGAAACTTACAGAGCTAAAAGATAGTGCTTCCATTTGCTCCCATCTTGGTGCAGTTGACACTTGAGGTTATTTTTCAGGGTTTGCAAGAAGAAAGGAATATGAGGAGCTTGGCCTCATGATGCCTTATTTCAAAAGACTTGGAGGATATTGTTTGAGTTGGAGAACAAAGTGAAATATGTTTAAGGTTTTTTTAAAAAGAGAAAAGAGACACAGAAGAACAAGTAAGATGCTTATGATCATAAAACACTTGTGAAACAGGGAATGCTGAAACTTTTAAGTATGAAAATGGAACAGTGGAGGACACATACTATTAGCCAATGTGCTCTATGAAACAGAGGCAGGGAAAATAAAGATTTCAGATAATCATACCTGTTAGAAGACACTATGAATATCAATAACACAAGATCATTGTGTTAGAATGTACTTGTCTCTGGAGTTTAGAGGTCAATTCATTGTGCAGATGAGTAAACTAAAGCCTAAAGATCAATTAATTCTCTTAAATCTCCAGAGTTAAAGGCATAGCTGGCTCTAGACGCCAGCATTCTTCATTCCCAGAACTGTGATTGGCCCACTACACCCAAAACATGGAATGTTCCCTTTTATCTATTGATAAGAAAACAATTGCCAATGTATACACAATATTAATCCTTTATATAACCAAATAAATTCTGTAGAGTGGACATAAAATACAGAGAAGAACCTTGAAAAAAAAGAGGGCACTAAAAATTAAAAGTCAGTACCACGACACCTATTAGATAACAAAGAAGAGGTTGTCAATGTAAAAGGTTCTATGCTACAAATATATACAATTTATGTCAATTTTCCACTTTCTTAAATCATAAGAAATGTATGATTGGAGATCTATTTTTTGTAAAATTCAAACATAAAAGTAATGCATTTACAGTTCTTAAAGTTCTAGCTAACTAGCTTCATTTTGTCTAGGTTACAAAAATTCTTTATGTCTTCCTGAATATTTTCATTTATGGAGAACTTAGGTTTAAATAAAACAAAATTTAAAACCACACATAAAACACAGTAACACATTGTTCATATAACTGACTATACTTCTTTCCCTATTGACTTATTTTCAGTCTTACAGTTCATCACAGAGATTACAGTCACCTCTCTGTGTTTCCATATGATAAAATGAAAGCTTTGTGAAATACAGAAAACAAGGAAAGGCCAACCTAATTAACGTAATTTAAGAATCTCTCTTAATTTCACAATTTTCATTATCAGTAAAAGAATTCCTAGAAACACACACAAATTAACATCCAAAGACATTTAGAAGGTTCATTGCTACATTTATTGTGAACCATCCTTTTAATTGTGCAGAAAACTTCACATTTGTAATTCTGTGATTTAGAAAAATTTGTTCTCATGATATTAAGATATCAACATGTGACAACATTGTCTGCATTTCCTTCTAAGTAAATAACTGTCTAAGCCAGAAATCACACAAGATAATCTTACGATTTTTGATACATTGTGCTAACATTAGAGTGTTGTTGAAAAATTTTTATTCAGATGATACCTTAATGTGGCAGAGTTCACAAAGCACAAATACATCATTATGATCTTATTTCTAAAGACAGATTCTATCTCAACACATTTTATAAATGTAAATATTTCTTATTACTTTAGAAATATAGAAGGCATATTCCCAAAACAGTAGTAGTGGTTAAAGCTTTATAGAAAGAGTACTGCCTAATGATACATGGATATTACTGGATGAGAGACATTAAATACCAGATGTTTTAAAACTGGTTTACTTTACTATTTTTAAATTTATATATCTCACTTTACTTCTTCTTTCCTTTTGCCAAATACAGATTATGTGGACATCTATAGAAGAAAATAGAAAATGATTCAAATTCTTCATTTTATTAAGAGAATACTTGCTAGTACCAGGGTTCTGAAATTGATATTAGCTCTCTCTGATTTACAACAGAAAACTGGTTAGGTTGAGTGAGAAGAAAAGAAAGTTGTCAGAAGTGACAAAAGAACTAGGGTATAAAAGTATTTCAAAAGAATTCAAATATACATTGAAGGCAACAAAGAGAAAAACATGTGCTGCAGAAAATAAAATTGATAACAGATAAAGAACAATATAAAAGAAGATGGCAGATAGAGAGAAGAGAGAACAAAACCAAAACCAAAACCAAAACCAAAACTACCAGATAACAGCATTTCAGTTGGGAGAGAGTGCTGCTGGGAAGAACAAAAGTAATGTAATAGAAGATATAATAAAAGAAAACGCTAGCTGAAAATAAAAATTAAGCATAGATTTCAACTATTTACTATAATACAAGAATAATTTTATTAAAAAGAGCTCTTAATATATGGGATAATCCTGGTAAATCATTTTAAATTCAAGGAAAAAGAAAAAAGATAAGCATCTAGATAAATAATTATTTTCTGTGATGAAGAACCAAATTCAGACATATGAAGGCACATTCAGATATCTCTCCAACAATTCTGAACACTGAATACCAAATGGAATGGAATAAGATTACCAAAATTTCAGTTTTGTGAACCTGAGAGTCTATATGAGTCCAAGTTATTATTTGTGTAAGAAGACAACAAAGTCAAACACAGCCCACGTAACAGAAGATAGCTAAAAATATAGAACCTAAAAATACAATACCCAAACAAAATTTTAGAAATAAAGTAAAATGTATTAGTTATGAAAACAAACATTTTTCAAACTTAAAATGGAAAAACAAGGAAAAAGAAATTCAACCATGTGCTAACTGCAAGAAATAAACCTAAAACAAAATACAGTGAAAATTTAAAACAAAGTGTTAGGCAAAAAAATCACCAGGCATGAAGGGTAAGACAGTATACAATACTGGGGGACCAGCGCAATATGGACAAGGTGAGGTCGTGGAAGTTTCACAGGCACATCCAAACTCCCTGCGGGACCAGAGGGCTGGGCCGAGGGCTGCAGTGACCACTCGGTTGGCGGGATATCTAGCTCAATTGGCATAACAGAGTTTATAAAGAAAATGTCCTACACTCTGGCAAGTAGCCTCTGGGGTCTTAAACGCCTGTGAGTGGCCATCTAAGATACCCCACTGGTCTCACCCTGTCATGGATTGAAATGTGTCCCCTAGTCATTTGACCGGGCCATGATTCCCAGCGTGACTGCCCTCTGTTTTGTGATTTTCTAGTCCTGTAAAACCCAGTCTCTGCCTGTTGTTAACAGACTGGATAAGGGTGGAACTGTAGAACCCTTCCTATGGTCACCTCCCTGCTCCAAAGTAAAGAGAGTTTCCTTGAGGTGTGACTTGCACCACCTTTTATCCTACAAGAAATAAAAAGAAGGGGAGCAAAGCAGAGAGTTGGGGGCCTCACGAGTCAAGAAAGCAGCACCAGGAGAAGAGTGCGTCCTTCGGGCCTGAGGCTCCTGAGCCACGGGCTTTCAGACCAAAGAAAGGCTGCTGCAACACAAGGAGCTTCCTCCAAAGGTGACCGAGAGGGGCAGCTTTCCCCTGGGCTGGATACCCTGAATTTGGCCTTGTAGCCTACTGGACTGTGTAAGGATAAACTTTTCTTTGTTAAAGCTATCCAGTCTTGGTATTTCTGTTAGTATAGTACCAGATGACTAAGACACATCCCTTTGGGAGCAAGAAAGAATGAAGAAAACTAAAGACACAAGGAAAGGCTTAGTCCAAAGGACTGCTGCTGTGTGGAACACAGCCTCCACCAGACGGAGTCCAGTAGAACCCGACAATGCTCAGTGACCGCCACTGACTCCTCGGGCAGGGTTCACAATAGAGGGCCCCGGAGAGAGCTGCAGAACAATGTAGAATGAAAGACTAACTCAGATAAAAAGGCCAGATTTACTGGCCTGACAGAGACTGAAGGAACCTCGAGAATACGGCCCCCTAATACCCTTTTAGCTCAGTAAGGAAGTCACTTCTGAGGGGCACTCTTCAGCCAAAGATTAGAAAAATTTATAAAATAAAACCAGATTAAAGGGGTATACCAGCCCATGGGCAAGAACTAGAAAGCAAGAAAGGACAGGAGAGCTGCTACTAGAGAACTCAAGTTGAGAAGAGAAAGTGTTGATGTGTCATGGAGTTGTTAACTAATGTCATAAAAAAATATACATACTAACCGTTTAATGAGAAACTAGTTTGTTCTGTAAACCTCATTTGAAGTACAGTTAAAAAAGAAAAAACAACGAGGCAAACACAAAGAAAAGCCATCACTGCTACATTCTTCTCTACTCATGAATGGTATCATTAAAGACCAACTACCATACCCGACTTGACGGCACTTGGCTTGGCTTGGTACAAGGACGGCCAGTTAAATTAGCTAACTCATCCTAGAAAGAGAGCTGCACCTCTTACTGCTGAATATCACTATGGCCACCTTTGAAGTAATCCCCTTGGGAAGATATTCACTAATGCCAGTGCCTAGACCACTCTTCAAAGCAATTTTGGAACTCTTTTTCTGTGGCTTGAGTGTTAGTAAATGGTTAACTTTACTTAAAAAATAGATGAAGGACTTGAAAGAATGATTAAAACAATAAAAATAGCAAATATGTATGGAGTGCTTTCTGTGTATCAGACTTTAATTCACTTAGTGATCTCAGCCACACCATGAAGTAGAGACTATTTTTACTTTTAATCTCCACTTCACAGATAAGGAAACAGAGATACAGATAGGTTATAAAACTTGCTCAAAGTCAGATGGCTGGTGTGTTCCAGAGCTGAGAAGGGAAGCTGGGCTGCCTGGCTCCAGGTTCCATGGCTTTGCGAGAGTTTTATGCTAACACTTCAGAAGCCCAAGCGCCTCCCTCTCAAATCACCTCCCCTAGTAAATAGATGAAGGAAAATTCAAACAGCAAAGATACGCCTTTTTCTGTTGTGAACTGACTTCATGTTATGCA
Source organism: Heterohyrax brucei (assembly GCA_028571685.1). Classification (NCBI taxonomy): domain Eukaryota; kingdom Metazoa; phylum Chordata; class Mammalia; order Hyracoidea; family Procaviidae; genus Heterohyrax; species Heterohyrax brucei. The sequence continues at coordinate 73,704,192 of CM053146.1, read as the reverse complement.
TAGAGTTAAGAAAAGAATTCCTAGATTGATATACAGAGTAAGATTCTGATGCAACAAAAATTTTATGGTTTAATACAGTACTTTAAACTGTCTAGCAAAGAAATGGGAAACCCTGGTGGTGTAGTGGTTAAGTTCCACGACTGCTAGACACAAGGTCAGCGCTTGAAATCCACTAGGTGCCCCTTGGCAACTTTATGGGGCAATGCTACTCTATCCTGTAGGGTCTTTATGAATTGGAATCGACTCAATGGCAGTAGGTTTGGTTGGTTTTTATAGCAGAAAAATGAGTACTTAATCTTTTTCTTTAAATTTACTAAAATAAATGCAAGAAGCCTTTATTTCACACCAGCTGAGACCCAGGCAGACCATTCTGGTTAGACACACTGAAGCCCAAGAAGCTAAAACTGACACAGATGCCATCTTCAAGAAACAAGTAAACTCTTGGTGTGACATCAAATCTTGCTATTTTATTCTGGATGTTGTAAAAGAGGTCAATAGCTTAGTAATTAGAAAACAAACTGACATAGAACTAAATTGGGAGAGTGAGGAACTCGCTTCTGTCAAATCTAAATACGTGATCTACAGTCCATTTTAGATTTGTTTGTGGTATCATACCAACAGAGACATCATTGGCTTAGAGTCATTAGCATGAACAAATTTCGCTGTCATTCTTGATATATACATACCCCTCAGCTAATAATAAAATTCATCTTCTTTTAACATTTTGACTGCTGCGGCCAAGTCAAATTTTTGATCAATTGGAGTTTTCTTATTTTTTATTTTTATTTTTTTATTTGATATGACTGAGTGAAAATGTACATTCCCGTATAAATTTACATGCCCACCTATATGCAGCTTCCACTGCTCTCCCTGCCCGGTGACAGCACACTATTCCTCTCTGCTCCATACGTGTCTCATCCTCCCAACAGCCTCCTTTCCCCTCCTCTCCGTCCACTCCCCTTCCTCCAGCCAGAGGTCAGCAGGCTGATATCCTATAGATGTATAGGACCATAAAGTGCATACAATATATGGTCACTCTGCATTGCCAAGTGCAATCCATTCGTGTCCAAAGAGTGGATCTTCGTTATGTATTCTCACCCCATTTGAAAATTATAAAACCAAGAAATAGATGAGTAAAATGAAACAGCCTGTGTTTAGCATAGTCTTGCATTAATTTACAGTTCTGAAAAAACAGGAGAGGCATAGGAGTAAAAAAGGCAAAAATGTGTTCCACAACAGCACAAAAACTATGACTTCTTTCAGCAAATGAACACTGCAAATCCCCTTGAATTTTTAAAACTGACCTCCTTAGAGTCCTATTCCACCAAAATTCATTGTGTTATTACATTCATGCTTTTCTCCTTCCCTAAAAATCTATGCATTCATCTGATTACCATACTTTATACATTACCAAAATCAAGTCTTTCATGGTTATCAAAAGGATTAATTCTTGCTTTCTTACTAACCCTTCCCCAAACATTGTTCTTCTAGCTCAGTGAACATGACAGGAGATCCTGTATATCACATGACCCGTCGTGGACAGCATAGTTGTCCATCCAAAGATGTCCATGTCCTAATCTCTAGAATCTGTGCCTATGTTATGTAACATGGCAAAAGGGATTTTGCAGATATGTTAAATTAAGAATATGCAATAGAGAGATTATCCTGGAGTATTCAGGTGGGTTCATTATTATCATAAAGGTCCTTATAAGGAAAGAGAGAGGCAGGAGAGTGAGTCAGAGAAGGAGATATGAAGATGGATATGGAGTGAGAGAGACTCGAAAATGTTATGCCGCTGGATTTGGACGTGGAGGAAATGACCAGGAGCCACGGAATATAGGCAGCCTCTAGAATCTGGAAAAGGAAAGGAAGGAAGCAAAAGAAAAGGAAGGAAGGAAAGGGAAAGGAAGGAAACAGATTCTCCTTAGAAGCTCTGTAGGGACCACAACCCATTTGACCTTGATTTTGACACAGTGCAAATCATTTTGGACTTCTGACCTCCAAAACTGTCAGACAGAAGAATTGTGCTGTTTTAAGCTACTAAATTGGTGGTAATTCATTACAGAAGGAATTACAAAAAACTAATACAGATTTTGGTATCAGAAGAAGGGTACTGCTATGACAAAAACCTAACTGTGGTGAACAGGCTTTGGAACTGGGCAATAGGCAAGAGATCGAATTTTGAAAACATAAGAGAAAAATTCTGAATCTTTTGTTTGTAGAAATAGAGACATTGACAATTCTACTAATGAGGACTTGGAAGGAAATTAGAAGATTGCAGAAAAAAATACATTGTCCAAATTATGATAAAGAGGCTCTTGGTAGAAATAATGGATTTAACAATGCTGCTGGTAAGGGCTGAGAATGAAATATGGAATATGTTATTGTAAACTGGAGAAAGGTGACCCTTGTTATATCAAACCAAAACATCAAACCCACTTCCATCAAGTTGATTCTCACTCATAGCAACCCTATATTACAGAGCAGAAATGCCCCGTAGAGTTTCCAAGGAGTCACCTGGTGGGTATGAACTCTCAGCTTTTGCTTAGCAGCCATAGAAGTTAACCATTACACCACCAGGATTTCTCCTTGCTATGTAGTGGTGAAAAATTACTCAAATTACTTAGTGATGCTGCAGTTTTATGGAAAGCAGAACTCATAAGCATTGATCTTAGATACTTAAATGAGGAAGCTTCCAGGCAAAGTATTAACAGCACTGTCTGATTCTTCTTGTTGCTTACAGTAAATAGTGAGGGAAAAGATGTATTGAAGAAAAAACTGTTAAGCAAAGAGGCACAAACCAAACCCACTGCCATCAAGTCAATTCTGACAGAGTAGAACTGCTCCACAGAGTTCCCAGTGAGCACCTCATGGGTTTAAACTGCTGACCTTCTGGTTAGCAGATGGAGCTCTTGACCGCTGTGCCACCAGGGTTTCCATGGAGGTGCAAGGACTTGATTATTTGGGAAATTCTCAGCCTGTTCTGACTGTAGAAGATACGAAAGTCAGATGATCACTATCAAGTATGTATGTTTGGAAAGAGTCAAGGATGTAGCCGGACAACCTTTTGCTAGTAACTTAGATAAATTAATGGTCACAGTATTTAGTCACACAGAGAGGTCTTTGAAGAGATTAGGCATGTGATTCATGGATTCCCTCAACTATCTCAGCAGAAACCAAGGACATATGTGAGTTATCTAGTAAAGATCTATAGAGGGACTCTTGTTTAATGAAGTGAATCCCAAAGCATACTCAGAAGTCCGACAAGGTTTTTGAGAATTCTCTATCAGCGAAAAACACTGTCAACCTGGACAGAAATGGAAAGAAAGGACAAAAACAAACAAGGACTGTTTAAATCCCCACATTCTGCAGGTTAGAACCAGCTGATAGAAGTAGCCAGTCACAAATACATGATGTGTAGTTATGTCATCAGCTGAGTCAGTTCCCGCTCACAGCAACCTGACATATAACAAGGAAACACGACCAGGTCCCGCACTATTCTCACAACCATTGCCATATTGTTGTTGCAGTCATTGTACCACCTCATGAAGGGTCTTCTTCTTTTTTGCTGACCATCTGTTTTACCACCATGATGTCCTTCTACAGGGACTGGTCCCTCCTAATAACATAAAAAAGCAATTAAGGTGAAGTCTCCCCATACTAGTTTTTGGGGAGCCTTCTTGTATTTCTTCTAAGGCAGAAGTGTTCATTCTTCTGGTAGTTCATGGGATGTTCAATATTCTTCACCAGCACCATAACTGAAATGCACAAATAATTCTTCTGTCTTCCTTACTGTCCAGCTTTCTCATGCATATGAGGTGACTGATAAGATCACAGCGTGGGCCAGGTGCATCTTAGTCCGTAAGGTGGCATCTTCGCTTTTAAATACTTTAAAGAGATCACTGGTAGCCAATTTTCCTAATGCAATGTGTCCTTTGATTTCTTGACTGCTGTTTCCATGGACATTCATTGTGGATCCAAGTAAAATGAAATTCTTGACAACTTCAATATTTTCTGTTTATCATGATTCTGCTTATCGGTCAAGTTGTGAGAATTTTTGTTTTCTTTATGCTGAGGTGTAACCCATACTGAAAGCTGTCATCTTTGATCTGTATCAGTGAATGCTTTCAAGTCCTCTTCACTTTCATCAATCAAGGTTTTGTCATCTGCATAATGCAGATTATTAATATCTGCATAATGCAGATTATTAATATCTGCATAATGCAGATTATTAATATCAATCCCGATGCTTCATCTTCACTAACCGATCAAAGCTGTGGTGAAACTCATGTGAAACTGTTTACTATAGATTAATAAGTAATCACAAGTAAACTTGTACATACCATGATTACTGATTAGTGCATCCATGAAAGGGACTTTACAAATGTGATTAAATTTAGAAAATTTAGATGGGAAGACTGAGCTGATTTACCTGTGCGGGGGGAAATGTAATCACAAAGGCCCTTCCTTAAAAGGGAAAAAATGACATAGAAGAGTCAGAGTCAGAGGAGCTGTGCCAGCAGAAGGGCAGGCAGAGCACGAGGGAGACTTGAAGGTACTAGCCCACTGGGTTTGAATACAAATAAATAACCCATAAGCCAGACTGCAGGCAGCCTCTAGAGGATGGAAAATGCAAAGAAATGAGTTCTCCCCTAAAATCTACAGAAGGAATACAGTCCTGCTAAGATCTTGATTTTACAGCTTCTGACCTCCACAACCACAAGTTATAAATTTGCCTTGTTTTAAACCACTAAGTGTGTAGTGGTTTGTCACACCAGCCACTGGAAAACAATGCAAGTATCCCGTGTACACCCAGATATATTGATCCAGATCCAAAATCACGGATCAGGTTCTGGACAACTCTGGTTTCAGTACTACCTTCACAAATTACTCAGATTTATACACACAAACCACTCAGTGATTGGAGATACTCTTCACGTTCCAAAGAAGAAATGTCTATCTATTAACAAATAAAACTTAAGCTAAATGTCCCTTTAGGATCTAATTTCTCTGAGTTACAGAACTGCCATTTCTAGTGGTAGTTGGTTTTTGGTATATGCACTTCCCCTCTGGTTTTCTGTAGCACTTATCACCACCTAGGAAGCACTTCTGGTATGAGAGGAGTTACAATGGAATGAACAGAATTTAGTTAGAAATTAGAAAACCAGTGTTACATTAATACTGTTAAATTTGCCATGTTTGAAAATCTAATCTTGTAGCTATTGAAACATTAAAATTAATTGCTTAGTTTTGTTAAAGAATTGGCCATTTAAAATAATCAATATTTGAATAAAATGACTTAAATTTCATTGAGATGATCAGATAAATTAAGATCATTTAATACATGTAGATAATGAATATTTTTACAACATAAATCTCTTGTTCGGACATTTCCCTAGCATTCTATTCTGTTACTAAATTACAATAATATATTACTGAATTATATTACACTTAAATAATAATAACTAGCTTAATGAGTGTTACATGCACAGCAGTTTACATTTATTATTTCATTGATCCTCAAAACTATATCAGACAGGTGGTATTATTTCCATTTTACTGATGAAAAAGTACCACTCAAAAGATAAAATTAGAGTAAATGGCTGAGCCTGGAATCCAGTTTAGGTATTTTTGAATACACATCTACTCAACTCTACATAGTCTCTTACATAAATGTATTCTCAATAAAATACATATTTTTATTGCAAACTAAAACTTTAAATATGGGTATAAATCCTCCATTGTGTTTCATAAGTGTCTGCATACAAGTCCTGTCCAAACCTTGATTTTAGTGTAATCCAGGGATTAATACAAGGAAAAACCAATAGGCTCAACTTCTATGTCTCTAAGTGGCCCTCCTTTATTAAGTCTGAGTTTAGAATTAGAAATCCAAGCAATTTCATCAGTTTTACTGCTTAGGTCACTATACAGGTCAATGAATTCAACTACGTGTGCCATTTGGTTGATTCTGACTCATAGTGACCCTAAAGGACAGGGCATATCTTCCACACAGGGTTTTCTAGGCTGTACCCACCAGGTATTCCTTGAATACTCTAGGGGTCAGTTCTACTCTGGCCCCTAGGGTCTTCATGAGTTGGATCCAACTCAGTGGCACTTGGCTTGGCTTGGCTAACCTTTATGGGAACAGATCACCAGATCCTATCTCCTGTGGAGTGGCTGGTGAGTTCAACCTGTTAACTCTTCAGTTAGCAGTGGAGCATTTACCCTTTGTGCCATTGGGGTTCCTTAACTGTAAAACTAAAAATTGCCATCAAGTCAATTCCAACTCAAAGAAACCCAGTAGGACAGATGAGAACTACTTCATAGAATTTTCAAGGAGTGGCTGGTGGATTTGAACTGCTTACCTTCTGGTTAACAACCATGACTTGCTGTAGCTTTTAACTACTGTACCACCAGGGCTCACAACTTGACCATTAGGGGAAGAAAATGAAAAGCAGAGACCACTGCTCACATTTTCTCATAATCTATTCTGTCCCAGTACATAAGAAGTGGCATCATGCTTCTGTCAAGGTGTCCCCATGTTTATAGCTGTATCCTGGACATATAATGAAGGTGTTTGATGAACTCTCATACTAGATTTAGTTATACATTCAACAGAGAGCCATTTCCTGTCTACTGTCGGCCAGATGCAATGTTCAGGTCTGAGAATGAATTAGTCATCACATTAATGAATGCAGGCATGCACTATTTGAAAAGAGACGAAAAGAAAAACACCAGAGAGATCTTCTAGAAATACAGTATCCTAAAAGGCGTTGATCTTGCCTTGCCTCTAAAAACACAAATACAACAGGTTGCATCATTTCAACATGCTGACTGCTGAATAAAACAAGTTTCCAGATGGCTGGCCCTGCTGAAGAAGCCCGGTCACCTGAAGGCACACAAGTGGAATGTCTTATGTGGGGTCCTGTGAGGAACTTGGTGATTCACACTCTACATACCTACTCCCCTAAAAACATTTGTTTGACTAGAGGTTAAATTTGATTAATATGAATAAGCCTAAAACTGACTTACGGGGGTTGGAATATCACTTACCTGGAGCCTCATGGTGACTCATTGTCAAAATTTTTCTGCTTACCAGGTCTCTTAGCTGTGCTCTGTTTCTATTAGGAACGCTAGTTGTGCAGTTGGAAACCCTGGTGGCATAGTGGTTAAGTGCTACAGCTGCTAACCAAAGAAAGGTCAGCAGTTCAAATCCACCAGGTGCTCCTTGGAAATGCTATGTGGCAGTTCTATTCTGTCCACAGGGTCACTATGAGTTGAAATTGACTCGATGGCACTGGGTTTGGTTTAGTGGTGCAACGGTTAACCCAGATCCTAACTGAAAGGTTAGTGGTTTGACCCCACCCAGTGGTCTCACAGGAGGAACACCTGGCAATCTACTTCTCTAAAGACTACAGCCAAGGAAACTCTAAGGGGCACTGACTCACGGTGTCACTATGAGTAGAATATCAACTCAAGGACACTTAACAGCATTTATATTAAACTAGTTGCTGTCTAGACAATTTTGACTCACAGAGAACTTGTGTGTGTCACAGAAGAATTGTGCCTTACAGGGGTTGCAATGGCTGGTTTTTCTTTGCAAAGACAATTCCCAGGACTTTTTTCTGGGAAGCAACTGGGTAGACTGAAACTGCCAATCTTTGACTTAGCAGCTGAGCACATTAACTGTTTGTACCACTCAGGAACTCTAGCACTTTCTAGTGTTTCTGTGAACACTCTTTTCTTCCCTACTTCTCTCACCTTCCACCTATGTGTAAGTTTCTTTAGCACAAGGTGGGGCTAAACCAACTTTATAAATTGCTCTTATACTGGGCAATGTCTCGGGTGCTACATGTTTGAGGAGGTTAAGCAGTAGACGGATTAACCAGGGGTGCTGGGCTCAGAAAGCCTGATTCGGAGCCCTTCTCTGACACTTACTGTTTGACTATGAACAAGTTGTTTAACTTCAACTCAGTCTCCTTCTTCTTACCTAAATAGTGGAACTAAATAATTGATTCTGATGAAATGGTTGTCTGTGAAGAAGGAATGATGTTTACAAAAACTGGTTTATACAACTCTAGCACACAGTATACACTCACTAAATGCTCACTGGATTCCGAACAGCCTGAATGGCAGGTAGTATTATCCAGATAAAAATTCATACATGGGAAGCCTGAGAATAAGGAAAGACAGGAAATGCTCCCAAATCTCACAGCCTAGGACTTTACTATGGTCCTGTTGAATCTAAAGCCTCTCTGAGGCTGTTTCACTCCCTCCTCTTTATAAATCAAGTATCCACGATGTTTGTTGTCTCCAGAAAGTAGAACTCAATGAATCATTAAAAGAATGAAAAAAACGTAAGATGGAATCGGGGTGAAAGAGATATAGTCTTACTCATATGGCCCCAGTAATGGAACAAAGGACAAAGAAGAGAGGAAATAACTAGTTTGATATATATAATATTCAAAGTATTTGTTTGTCTGTGTTTTGGGCATTAGTCAATGAGACAGGAATTTTTCACCAGTAAGAAACACAGGAGCCCTCTGAAAACGTAAAGTTCAGAAAAATCACCCTAGCATATCAAACTTTAGGGACAGATGCTTTTACCGCCCCCCCCCCCCCCAATGATTCCTTAAGCTTTTACCCTACTCTATGTATTTTAGGTAAAGCCACAAAACCGTTAGTAAAAGTTATTTACTTGATTCATTTCCCTATGGGGGCTTCTGAGCACTAGGCTTAGCACAGTGGGCCCTGTCTTAGACTAGCCCGATGGACTGCTCTCTGAGTTCCTGCTGCCCTGTGGCTACCTACCAAACATAAAGAGAAGGAAGCTGTATTCCTCACTTATGTTCTATGCTCTGTTGTTCTATTAAGTACCCATATACCCTGAAACTTTGCAGTGAGGGAAAGCCCTAAATGCATACTACATCTGGTTAGAGTATGTGTCTACTGCCCAATTTTTCCATCTAATTTGAATATTTTTTCTTTTTAAATGGGTTTTCATGACTTTCTTCCTAAAATATATTTCTAGAAAATCCCAAATTTTCCTTTCATTTTACATCATTCTACCTCTTACTGAGTTGCTGTTTTTTTTTGTTATAACTTCCTTTTCTTACCCTGTATTTCATAATGCAGTCATTCCCTCCCAAATACTTCACTTCTAATTTTCGCTTTCCCAAACTTTTCCATGATTTCTGATTCTCCAAATCCACGTGCATGTGTGGCTCAGTTACTAGGTGCAATGTATGGGTGTGGACAAGGTCATCTCCCTTCTGTTTTTCTAGGTTGGAAATGAAAACTTGAACATGGCAAGCAAAGGTGTGCTCACCTCCCTTAGCCAGACAGAGGAAGTCACTGAGCTCAGTCCATGACTAGGAGCAGAGTGCACATCTCTAAAACACACTGCACAAACAAACTGGCTAAGTGTCCATCCATAAAACCCACTGTCCTCAAGTCAATTCCAACTCATGTAACCCTATAGGACAGATTAGAACTACTCCACAGGTTGTCCAAAGCTGTAACTTTTATGGAAGCAAACTGCCACATCTTTCTTCTGCAGAGGGGCTGGTGTATTAGAATTAAAGAACTTTCAGTTAGCAGTCAAGAGTTTAACTACCTTGCCACCTAAAAACCAAATTCCATTGAGTGGATTCCTATAGGACTGAGTAAAACTGCCCCATAGGGTTTCCAAAGAGCAGCTAGTGGATTCGAACTATCAGTCTGTTGGTTAGCAGTCACACAATTAACTGCCATGCCACTAGAGCTCCTTGAATGCCCACTGCCACTGCTAAAACCACCAGGGACTCCATAAGGCACAGGAAGAGATCTCATTCCAGAGTAGAGGAGAAGTAATTCATCAGCAGATGGAAACGATCCATAGATACTAACTTAGAATTTTTTTCTCAAATCATGTGCTTTGTGTCTTGACTGGTTTGTTTATTTCCAAGTACGTTGTTGGCACTCAACAGAACAAAATAATCGACAGTAACGGAAATACACCTTTAATAATTGATAACTTTGAAAAACATCATCCTAGAATGCCCACTTTGAAGCTGAGTATACGCAGAGGCAGGAAAGTTTATTATTTACAAACAATCACCTTTAATCATTTCGATGTTATTTACATTCTGGAGTAGCCAGAGTTTTCTTGATCTGATTTTAGGAATTTTCTGGTTCTTTAAGCTCTTTCCAACTTTCCACCCACCTAAGGGTAAACCAGCTGAAATACTTCATTGCTGTTGAGTCGATTCCAACTTATAGGACAGAGTCTCATAGGATTCTAAGAAGTAGCTGGTAGAATTGAACTGCAACCTTTCAGCTAGCAACCAAGCTCTTAACCACTGTGCTATCAGGTTGGCATCCAAAATTTATTTTGGCAAAGGATATTATAAAAAAGACCCAGTCAAAACTCTAATTCTCAAGGACTTAGACAACAGGTGCTGTGGCAGCTTTTCTTCCACTAATCATCCTTTTTCCGTTGAATAATAAAATGTATTTAATTCACTCTGCCTTTTGTCTTCAAGAAAAGCATTTTCTGAATTTACACTCTTCAATGATCTGAAATAAGTCTTTCTTTAAGATGTTTTCTCTGCCAAAGTCCACACACAGCAACATACTTTGATTTTTTTTGTTTTTTTGTTTGAATTTAATGGCTGATAGACTCAGTCAAAGAGAGGAAACCACACAAATTCCACACACTTTCTCTACTGAACATTACTAGAAGAGCTAAGCAATTGAGGGGAAAAGTGAAAATGCTCAAATAAAGCAACATATTACTTGGTGAATCGACTCTGGAAGTAAGTGTAATTTCAGAACAAGGAGGTACTCAGACAAGTCAACCTAAAGAGTTTAACACTTTCATAATGGATATAGATAGGTATACCGTTTGACCTAGTAATTCCACTGTTTGGAATATATCTTGCAGAATCAAGGCCATTCACACTAACTGATACACGCACATGAATATTCATCACAGCACAGTCCACAATAGCAAAAAGATGGAATCAACTCAGATGCCCAACAACAGAAGAATGGATAGGTAAACTATGGTATATATATTCAAGGGAACACTATGCAGTGATAAAGAACAACAATGATTTTAGGAAACATCTCATAAGCTGGTTTCAGCTGGAGGACATTACGGTGAGTGAAAGTAGCCAGCGACAGAAGGACAAATATTGTATGAGACCCCTACAATAAGAACTTCAAAGCAGACTCATGCATAACAGAAAAGACTCTCTGATGGCTGCAGGGGTGGAGAGGGTGGGAGCGTGAGGAGGGATGGTTTAGATTAGACAGCTATTAGAAATTTGGTTGGGTGAAATTGGTGACAGCATGATTAGTAAGCAGATCAATATTAATGGGACTCCAACACAACTTGTGTACTCCTCCCATCTTAACCCAATATTGCATGGACAGAGTGGCTAGGGCAGGGAGCCGGGGACTGTGCTCTCAAGAGAAATCGAGGCCAATTGGCACAACTAGTGTTTTGCTAATGAGGTCTCTCCACACCCCACATTAGTGAGCGGTGTCTGGGGTCTTAAAAGCTGCCAAGCTGCCATCCGAGGGTACTGCAAATGGTCCCAACTCCACAGGAACTGATGATCACCAAGGTCCATAACGACATGGGGGAAAGAGAATCCAGAAGACAGAGAGACCACATGAGTGGATGTCTATATCGACTTATGACTGGAAAAATCAGATAGTGCCTGGCCAGTGATAGCCATGATGGAGCTCTCTAAGTTGAGTCTCACTGGCAACACAAGCATAAATAGGGGTGCACTCTGAGATCTCCACTAAAAGACTGCAATTGATGGTCCATGGGCCTTAGAGTTCTCCTGGGAGTGGGGCCCCTGGCCCTGATGCTGCTCCTGTCCATAAATCATAATGAAGGTCAACTTTTCACAGCAATGGATTGGACTTGGTGACACAGAGTGACCATATTGTGTGGGCACTTTATGGTTCTAGGCATCTATAGGAGGTCATCCTGTTGACCTCACTCTGGAGGAAGGGGAATGGGGGTAGAGGGGAAGATAGGAGACTATTGGGAAGACAAGACATGTATGGAGCAGAGAGGGAGGGAGAATGTGCTGTCACCATGCAGGGAGAGCAGTGGAAGCTGCATGTAGGTCAGCATGAAAATTTATATGGGAATGTACATTTTCATTCAATCATAATAATAATAAAAAAAGAATTTAGCACTTTCAAAACAAGGCAGTCATCAGTCATTTCATCTTGGGAAGGAAGATAAAATTGCTAATATCAAACAGAAATATTAGAATCCATTTAGCATGAATTTCTTTTTTCTTGTCAAAGCCATAGGTTTTCCTCATGTCATCTAAAATAACACATAATTGGCATCACGTTGAAGTGTTTGTCCTGTCACAACCAAGAGCCCATCTGGAGAAAATAGTGCCAATGGCAATTAGTTCTGAATTGCTGAATGAGCTCTCACAGCTGCAATGGCCGATGGAAAGGGCTCATCAGTGCCCCTGCTCAAGGAGTGTTCAGGGCATGTGCCCTTCCTGCCATACCTTAGCTATGTCTCTGTTCACATCTGCTTCCTGATTGATCAGTAGCCAGTAATCAGTTGTCATAGAGTCCAACTCATGGTGACTTCACATGTGTCAGAAGAGTGCTGTGCTTCACAGGGTTCTCAGAAGTACATCACTAGGCCTTTCTACTAGTTATCTCTGAGCAGACTTGGTTAGCAGCCAAATGCACTAACCACCCAGGGATTTCACTTTCTAGTTACTATCCTCACTGTTGTAGGGGACACTAGGTGATGTTATGTACATTTTTAACAGTCTTATTAAATGTACAACATGATGTTTACAAATTAAATTTATACAGTAATACTTCTGATGTGTCAAAATCTTGACTCAGTCAGATGCTGGGTTACTCTCTTTGTCATCATTCCTAAGATCTGTCTTCTGCAAACAAATGTAGTGTGTAGTTTCAGAAGAAATAGATAAGATGCATCAGATTCCTAGTGATAGGCTGGTACTAAGAGCTGTCCAAAGAGTGGAAAGAATAGTCTTTGCTGTAGAAGATACATATGCATACATTGTTAGTCTTATCATCCCTGCATTTACCTACCTTTCAGAAACCCTGTTGACATAGTGGTTTAGAGCTACAGCTGCTAATCCAAAAGTCAGCAGCAGTTACATTCCACCAGGTGGTCCCTGCAAACTCTATGGGGCAGTTCTACTCGGTCTTATAGGGTCTCTGTGCGTCAGAACCAACCTGACAGCATTTTTTTTTTTTTTAAGAATCTGGCATTGGCATTCATCTTGTTTTCCTCAGATCCAAAGCCTATTCCTATAAGTGCAACATAAGTAGAGAAATTGTTTATGCTTCTTATTCCACTCTTGATTTTAAAGGGTGACATGTAAAAATCATCCTTTAAATGTTATTTATTTTGAAACCTGCTCTTGTCCATGCACAGTAAAAGAGTAACATCTGTGAGCAACAAAGAATTTAATTAAAACGTACGAGCAGTATTTTCCTAGAACAATGCTATTTATATGCCCAGGTGTGGCAGAATGTGAGGCAACAGGAGGGGTGGAGGGCAAGTGTAAAAATAAGGCCATTTTTTCAAAGTAATTATTTTGGATTGACATTCTTTATAGAGTACCACGTGAAGCTTGGTTTTCACAGCTTGAATACAGTTTTAAAACCACTTTCCTAAGCTTTATTCCTTCGATGCACCAAAAGCATTGGGCAGATGTCCAAATCACATCAACTCAGTATGCTCTCCTCTGTTCAGACTAAAGTTAGGCATCTCTTTCCCTTTAAAGAATATTTTTAAAAAATTCAGGTGACTAACTGCAACTACAGGTTATTGACCAATAGCAACTAAGCATCTGTTTCCATCTCTAAGTTTTCTAATAGCCTGTGTAGCCATATCTACCACACTGCCAATCAAAGAAGCCTTCAGATTCATCAGTTTACCGAATGGCACCACACACACTGCGGAGATGAAAGACTAGCCATCACACAGCAGGTAGAAATGCTCCTTATAGGCCCTAGGTGGGGCTGGGAAAAGTACAGAGCATTTTTAAAGAGCATGTTTGTGCTTTCTCTAATTATGAGGGTCGGAACCTTTCCTTAGATGTTTGCAGACCTGATAATCAAGTTTTGATTAACACCTGGAACCACAATTCCTAGATCACCAAGATGATTAAAGACATTGAAGTTTAAAAAGGCAGGCTTCACAAATAATTAACACTTAACATAGTGGTTTACACACAGTGGGGGCTCATCAAGCATTTAATTGAAAGAATTTGTTCTGAAATAGTATTCCAAAATTCAGTGCTGTCATTTAGGGTTCCCTTGATAAATTCAGCTAGATTCTCACTCTCACTTCGTAAAGAATACAAGTTTCAAATACTGCAAAGGAAGTTGTATAAGCAGCATGGGAAAGTTAAGGGAAAGCTGGGATTAGAGTTTCCAGGAGGAGCAAAAATAAACATCTTGCTTGTGAACCTGTGAGTCTCCCGCAATGAAATCTAGCTCATCACCCAAAAATGCTCAGCAGGGCACAATATGAGCAGGTGAAAATTAGAACTGTGCCAAAATGTTTGCTTGGAAAGTGAAACCAGTCAGCTTTGGGCTTTCTGCCAAGTTTAATTTCTGCCAGAATTTCTCCTTTTATTACATAGCTGCAGAAAACAATTAGAAAAGTGTTATAGTTAAAAACTTCCAAATGCCATTCATGTGCCCATCACATTTCTCTCCAGAAGGAAATAACTAGCCTCCCCGCCCAGCAGGCCAATGACAGACAGAACACACAGAAATACACATGCCCAGACAGCACACACATCAGTTTTCCACGGAGGACCACTTAATCGCATTCAGTATACTACTTATTTTGCAGCATCCAGGAAGAAGACCCCAGTAGGTTTGCAGGGTGTCTCTGTGCACGACTGAGCAGGAAGCCACTCAGGTAAAGCAGGTGTAGCAGAGCACCTGGACTGCCATTCGCCAGCAGTGCAGGGCCTGCAAAAAATGTCACAAACCCTGACACTCGGTTGCCATTCCAGAAAGTGTCACAGAAAGAATTCAAAATGCTTATCTCTTTAGCACTCACTGTATCACGTTTTACAAAATTTCAAGCGTGAGGTGGAGTTGGTGAATAGCTTAGACTAGACACTAATTATGTGTCTATCATGACCTGTACTCTGAAATACACATATACACACATATGCACACACACATACACACATTTACCTGCTGACCCACAGCCAGTATACTCTCCAGCATTCCATTCTCAGATTTTTGTTTTTGTCTTTCCACACGCTCTGTGATAGCATTCATCCATGCCTCCGGCATTTCAGCTCTCAGTTTCATGAACATCACACTCAGTGTATATAGATCACTACTAACTATTTAAGCTCTAAGCATGTAATGCCAACTCTTCAAATGCAACTTGGCTTTTAAATAAGATATATTACCCACAGACTGGTTTCTGTTTCCCAATTTTCTAGTTGTGTATTAGCATACAGAACATCTGGTATTGTGAAGAACAGTGGTGAAAGTGAGAAGGAGCCAATTGAAAGTGAATAAAATGATTGTTGAGTTACAGCAGATGTTCAAAATTGTGAATCTTTAACAATACCAGTTATAATTTTTTATGGTTTAGCAGCTTGGGAAGGGAGCAAAATTAATAGATTACTGGAAAATTTTAATAGGCTTTTGGTGATGTAAGCTCAGCTCAGAAACCCAGGACAAATTAAATAGGTAGTCAGTAGAAACTTGTTGTTGCAGCTAAGAGTAGGGTCCAGGCTGAGTGGGCACTGGGTCTGTGTGGCTCCTCTACATCCTCAGATCTACCCCCAAAGCCTGAGCCAGGCATTCCTAATCCCAAACCTCCAACACTCCTGAAATGCTCTTGGCCTTAGTTCTGAAACATGTGCCCTAGTCATCGCATGCTCCACTCCTATCTTGTTCTTAGCCCTTTTGACTTGTAACCTTGTGTTTTGTTTTCCTGTTTATAGCTTAGCTTCATCTCTAGAATCTGATACATTGCATCATTTCACGGTGCATAATCTTTTGCTTTCTTTTCAAATATCATTTGGATTCTTCTTTGGGCTACTCTTTTGATTCCTTTGATAAATAGATCTATCCTCATGATCTCTTCTATCAGTGCCTCCTTGCTGAGTGAGGCTCTCCTTCTATCTTTACCCAAACATTAAGTGAATCCAAGAAACGAGAAACAAACAAAGGTGGAAGGGATTGATAAGCTAAAGCTGTTAAGAATGTGGAGGCTGAGCTTGGGATCAAGATCGTTTCTTTGTTAAGAATAAGGAGTAGCTGTGATTAAAGAGATTATTTTTGAGAGTCCAAGAATTAGGTCAAAGTAATGATATGGTCCCAAATGTGGCTGTGAGTGGTTCCTTTAGAAAAGAGACAGGAGTCATTAGGATTGAGGCAGGTGAAAAATTCAGTTTCTTGAAGTAATGTGGCTGTTGATGTCACCAAGGATAACACAAAGATTGTAAGTTTGAAGTGTTGCAATGATTGTACTAGAAAGAGGACACTGAATAGCTTTCTGCTATGCCAAAATGGATAGGAATTTAATTTGACCTGAAGAGTACATGTCTGAAAGGCAAGGGTGCCTTTAACAGCACGGTGTTCTATTAAGTCAGGAAGAAAGTTTTCTAAGTAGCTTTTAATGTGGTGCTATTTTGACAACCTTTTAGCATCTAGGCTAACTTGGTGATTTACATTGTAATCTTGTTTTGTGCGAAATTGATATATGATATGTAACCATGAATAGTAGTTATTATGGTACACTGGCATCATGTATCAAGTGAGAATAATAATAATACCAAAAGTTTATATAGTAATTTATATGTGCTTGGCTATTATTCATCAGGTTTTCACTGGTTAATTCTTTCCAGAAGACTGCTAGGTCTTTCTTCCTATGTGGTATTTTCAATCACACTATAGGTATGTGAAAGCCGAACAGTGAATACTGAAGACAGAATTGATGCCTTTGAATTGTGGTACTAGAGAAGAATATTTGAATATACCATGGACTGCCAAAGGAATGAACAAATGTTTTGAAAGAAGTATACCTAGACTGCTCTTTGGAAGCAAGGATGGAGAGCCTGCAACTGACATACTTTGGACATGTTGTCAGTAGAGATAATCCCTGGAGAACAACATGAGGCTTTGCAAAGCAGAGGGTGAGCATAAAAAGAGGAGATGGACTGACACAGTGGCTGCAACAGTGGACTTAAGCATAAAAATGATTAGGGTCATGGCACAGGACCAAGCAGTGTTTTGTTCTGTTGCACATAGAGTTGTTACGAGTCAGAACTAACTCGACAGCACCTAGCAGTAACAAGAACAAATATGTTCCTGTAGCTATTGTTCTAATTACTTTGCAGGTATAAACTTATTTAATCATCAAAACAACCACATGGTGTAGGTACCATTAGCATCTCCATTTTCAGATGAAGAAATGAGAAACAGATATTTGCCCAAGGTCAGTGTTACTAGGTAAGTGTCAGAATCAGAATTCACAGTCAGGCAGTCTGGCTCCCATGTCTGTGATTTTACCCAGTTACCATTTACCCGACAGCATTTACTGATTTCCCAATAAAGTGTTTTGAGTTTATTTGGAACTTCTGGGTCTAGAAAACAGTGTTTCTGTAATTCTGGTAAACTAACAACTTTGCATATATTTTAAGAAGGATTGTAGTTTTGGAGTTAAGAAAAGATATATTTCCAGAGGTTTTTAATAGAAATGGAAAAAAAAAGGATGGAAAAAGGAAAGAGAGGAAGGCAGAAAGCAGGGAGGCAGAGAAGACATACCACATCAGCTGCAAAAATTTCCTAATTTCAATAGCTACTCAGATTCACTAAAATGTAAAGATAGTATTAATAATGAAATTTTCTCTCTCAACTATACTCTGGAAAAATAATCATATAAAAAATCCAGTTATTATTATTATATTTAGCTTAACACTTCCTCAATACAAATGCTTACAAAATTCTGTCAGATTCTCTACAATATATTACACAAGGGGTAAAAAGAGATGTCATTATGGATGATACATGGTTATTGGTTAGAATTTGAGGAAAACTCACCCCTGAACAACTCCCCAGTGGACTTCAAGAATATGAAACAAATGGAAAACAATAAGAAAGCAGAAGCAATTTCATAAAAAAGAATATATATACACACATAGATATATATATGTGTCTATACACACAGACACCCATATTAAGGTCAGATAAAACATTCACAAATGGAGTTATAATTAAATGGTAATAACATATCAAAAGAATTCAGAATAAGCCAGAAGCTGGAGGTGGTTGGGTTGAAATAGTGAAGTAAATGAAAAGGCATGAAAATTGAAGCTTGGGGTAATTTAAAGCTTCTACTTAAAGGGTGGGGTGTTACAGGCTATAAACAGTAGTTTTGAGCTGACAGCTGCAGTCACTGAACTAGATCCCCTTGAGAAATAAAGGGTTGTAGCTTAAACACAAACACATTCCTTCTTTCCAGATTTCATTTCTTTGAAATTTTATAGAGTCAGAGCAGCAGCTGTTGTCCAGCTCTGGCTGATGGATGGATGATGAATTTTGAAATTATTCCCATTCCTGAATGAGTCAGCAACTGAAAGCAGGAATGCACTAATACAGCTATATTCCCCAAAATAAATGTTTTTGAGTCCTCCAGGTCTCAAAGGGCTAGCATGCTTTCTACTAAGAAGTCAGGGCTCATGTAAGTCTGTTCTAACTCTGAGCACCCCGGAATGGTAGAGGAAAAAGGGGAGCAATCAAGACTACTGCACTGCTTATTGCTGCCAATTGCTCCTTCTCTGTGTACCCTTGCCAGAGCCCTTGTGTTCCTGTTAGAAACTGCTGCGGATCTTCCAACGTAGTAGAACAGCTGAATTCATGATGCAGTGCTCAGGAAAATGGTTCTGGACCCAATAGAAGTAGTGGTAGTAAATTTTAAATTAAGTCTGTACCTAGAAGTAGCAAACAATAACGTGAACAAAATTTATTTTTTTCCTTTCCCAGAGTATCTCAGCTTGACAATATGACTGATTCTTAAGTAGACATTCAAAAACTCCAACTTACAAAGGCAAAATCAAAGAGAGATCTTGGACTTTACAAGAAGACTTTCTCAGTTTCCCTGGATTGCTCAATTACTACAAGCTAAAAAGCCAAACTCATCACCATCCAGTCAATTCTGACTTAGAAAGACCCCATAAGATAGAACAGAACTGCTCCATGGGGTTTCCAAGGAGTTCCTAGTAGATTCTAACTGCTGACCTTTTGATAAACAGCTGAGTTCTTAACTACTGTGCCATTAGGGCTTCTTAACTACTATAGTTGTTCAAAAATCCACTGCCGTCGAATCAATTCTGACTCACAGGGACCCTATAGGACAGAGAAGAACTGCTTCACAGGGTTTCCAAGGAGCACCTGGTGGATTCAAACTGCAGACCTTTTGGTTAGAAGACGTAGCACTTAATCACTACACCAACAGGGTTTCCAGAGTTGTTCAGAAACTTCTAATTATTTGACAAAAAGTCTTGGTGGCTAGATAACATAAAGATGAATGGTTATTACAGTGCTGAGTAAAACAAAAGCAAAAATTCCACAACAAAGATATTGATACAGCCACCCATGAAGTTACAGTGCAGTTTAATGGGAAACGTGATTCTATCAATCAAAATAATGTGCATAGTTTTCAAAAACACAGCTAATGCATGTATTTTATTTCATGCATTTAAGTATCTATAAATTAAAAATCCTTCATTTTCAAACATCACTGTATACTGAACCCACATTTATTGAGCCTGAAATAGACAACACTGAGAACTTGTTTTGAAACCACTGTAATTCTGGACTCTGCTTTTAGAATTAATGGCGGCATGTGGATTTTTTAAATAGCTTTTCTATGTTGGCAACCACTAAGTTAACTCATTTAGCAATACACATGCTGATATATTCAAACATTTGGATCTTTGACTAACAGAGAAACTTCCCAAAATAAACTGCTTTAGTATTATATTTATTTTAAGTCATATGCAAGCCTGGAGCAATTTGGTAATTATTTATTTTGAACAATCAGAGATATCCAAAGTGTTAGTTTCACCAGGCAATAAGGATGCATCCTGCACGCAATTAAGAAAAAAAGTGGAGGACTAAGACCTACTTGAAGACCTGTAAAAAAGAGCTGTGAAAAATAATAAACATCTTATGACAAAAAAGTGGAGTAGGAGAGGAAGAGCTCATCTAATAAAGAAAATCCACCTAAATGCTTAGTTGAATTTAACAATAAGCCATTTGTCCTGCTTTGAGCTTTAAATGAGTATGAAAATCAGGTCTCCTATTCCACCATTTGTTCTAATTTTAAGAGAAGCACAACATGCAGAATAAAAATCAACAAAAAGCTACCACTGGAAAAAACAAACCCATTGCTGTCTAGTAAATTCAGACTCACAGTGGCTGTCTAGGATATTATAGAACTGCACCATAGAATTTCCATGGGGGGCATGGTGGGTTTGAACTGCTGACGCTCTGGTTAGCAGCCATGGCACTTAACTGCTATGCCAACAGGGTTTTTGCTGGAAAAAAAACAAGACTTTGTCAATGTGTGTGTTTGGATGTACGTCGGATCATGGGGTGAGGCTTGGTGTTGATGTGGTAAAGATTAGCTCTTTGACATGCAAGCCAAGAGAATGGGTTTCTAGTTGCCTTTGTTTAATCATTGTATGAGGATACTCTCACAGGTTTCTCTTACTATCTATCATTTTCCTACAAAATCTTCCATATTCCTATAAATCTTCTGTAAGCCAAAATGGCCAGAGAGGAAGAAACAATTACCAACAACATATATGGAAGTTATTTATTTATTTTTTAGATTTGGCGTAGTGGTTACTTGCGCTGGCTGCTAACCAAAAGGTCATCTTTTCAAAGCCACCAGGGCTCCTTGGAAGCTCTATGAGGCAGTGTAGAGTACTCTGTCAGGTAGGGTCGCCATGAGTCATAATCAACTCAATGGCAATGCATTTGTTTTTTGGTTTTAGACTCCCCAAATAACTTACTGAATCATACTGAATAACACATACATCCCTTACTAGTTCTCTTCGTCTTTTCTGATACTTTAGGACAAAGGATGCACAAAATAACTGAGATAAAGCACACAGACGCAGTTCAAAGTCACAATGGCGTGACGCTAGATGCTGAGTGTAGTTCCTGGGAAGTAGCTTGGCTCTGCCTCTCTCTGTTGATGGGGTGACTGCTGCCTCTTCAAAGGTTCACTGTGAGACACACTCAACATTATTTCCATTTTTTTTCCATAAAAGTAAAAATTGTCCTTAGATTTCTTTCAGTTACGGAAAACAGATACTAATGTAGATCTTTCAGTAAACATCAAGTTGGCATAAAGCAAACTTAAAAAAACAGGGGATGCCTGTACTAATTATATTCCTGGGCTTCAGTTTTCTCATCTAGTATTTTAAGTTATTGAACCAAGTAGTCTCTGAGGTTTTCTGTGATATCTATGTGATAAATCCCTTTATTCTCAGCCACATTTTAAGAACTATGTTGTTGCTCTTGTTAGGTGCTGTCAAGTCGGTTCTGACTTTTAGCGACCCCGTGAACAACAGAATGGGACACTGCCCGGTCCTACCCCATATCCAAGATAGTTTTAATGCTTACGCCCACTGTTGAGGCCACTGAGTCAATCCACTTCTTTGAGAGTCTTCCTCTTTTTTGCTGACCCTCTACTTTACAAAAGCATGATGTCGTTCTCCAGGGACTGATCCCTTCTGACAATATGTCCCAAGTATGTGAGACATGGTCTAGCCATCTTTGCTTCCAAGCAGCACTCTGGTTGTACTTCTTCCAGAACAGATCTGGAACTATAGCTACTAGGAATTTGGATTACCTGTAGTGAGATGGCAAAACCGTTTCAGTCTACACAGGTAGCATTCCATGGAAAGGCCTGGTGATCCACCCGGCTAAGAACACAGTACGTGCAATCCTGTGGAGCACAGTTCTGCTCTGACGTGCATGTGGCCACCATGTGTCAGAACTGACCGGGCAGCAAGGAGAACTGTGTTTTCTCACTGGCACACTATTCTTATGCCATCATTTTGTCCCACAGACTGCCAAGAGTCATTAAGTATAACTACACTGTCATTTGCTGTACCCAAACTGATACAAATAATTCATTAAATTTGGCAGCTTTCCATTTTTGTAGGAAAACAAATCTTTTGCTTTTTCCTACTGTCTAACTGCTTAATTGTCAATGTTCCTTGTACTTGAACTACTTCTATTGTACAGCCAAAAATTGTCAGGTTAGTAGATTTTGCACTTGATGGATTCTAGTGATTTGGAAAATAAATAGTGTGAAAGTTTTACATGGAGTTTATAGGCGGCATTTTAAAGAAAAACAATATACACTGTCGTCATACCACAGAGTCATATAAGACTGCATCTGTAAGAAATAAATTAGTTCCAAAAAATCCATTACTGAATCAGAAAATTCAGAAGTTACCCACTACTCTGCAAGGAATGAGCCTGTAATTTGAATGAGCAAGTGTTCCTTTCAGAAGCAGTAAGAAACAAGTTGCAATTAAATTAAATTTCAAAGTGTAACTAGAATGCTTTCAAAAGAGGGAGAAGGAAGCAAATAAAGGACATTAAAATGTCAGTTAAGTTCTGTCCCTCACAGATTGTTCAATCAAAAAATCTGGAATTACACTGCCAAGCATTTATTAAGTGTCTATCCTGCTCTACAAATAACTGAATCTAGACTTGACTTGTAACTATGGAATAGCCCTTTAAAAATGCTTTTTTGTTTGTTTTTTTCACCACCTGGAGGGTGTGTGTGTACATGTGTATGTGTGTGTGAGAGACAGAGGCAGAGAGAGAGACGAGAACATGTCGCTCTTTAGCGTTGAGGTTGCCAAAGGAATCCAACACCCCATTACCCTGGCTACCTGTCGTAAGAAATATTTTAGAAACAAATAAAAAAAAAAGAATATTCAATTGTGGTAAAATATAAAATGAGAGGCAGAATGCTGGAACCGAATGAAGAAGGGCAGCTACCAACTGGAAGGTGCCCTGACGTGCCGCAGTGATTAAGAACTCAGCTGCTAACCAAAAGATGGGCAGCTCCAACCTACAAGCAGCTCCTTGAAACCTTATGAGGCAGCTCTGCTCTGTCCTGTGAGGTAATTAGGAGTCAGAATCAACTCAAGGGGAACAGATTTTTTTTTCCCAATCTGTGGGAACCAACTGTGAGTTATCCAGGGTGTTGTAGACTTTTTACCTGCAGGAAGACAGGGGACCTTAACTAACCTTTTTAACACAAATTTTTTTCTGAATTACAGCTCTCTGTGATCACTAAAGAATACCTTGTTCTACTTTTCAAGATTAAGGAAAACATATGTATCTTAAAGAAGCTCAACACTGGAATGAAAGCAGAATCATTCAGTCCAAAATCCAGACTACATTCCTTACCAAACAGCCAGCATCTTCCCATATTACAGACACCTAAACTAGTGACTGGCTTGTAAAAATGGATCCGATTGCTAGTTTATGTGAAGATAGCAAGAAGGAAAAAAATTCAAGGACTATGCAGTGTCGGAGAGAAAGATTTAAACATAAAATTCATAACATTCTAATTTCTGACCCAATACATTTGTCACTCAAAAGCAACATCTTCTGAAAATCAAAACAGGTGCTCTTTCATATTGAAATTCATGGTTTTGGATATAGCTGAGGTAAATATTTTACCTGTCCTTTGGCACCTGCACATAATTTTTTTTTAATAATTCGAACAAACTGCAGCTCGTCAGTGACCAAATAGAGCTCTGGTAAAAATAAAATCTCTCTCAGTTCTGCATCAGCTGGCTAAATTTAAACCCTGTATTATGTAATCTTGAAGTGTCCTTGCTTTTAGTCAGCGTCTTAAGAGATTCTGTTATACAGTCTCTCCAGAATAACTTCAGGTTCTAACATCTAAACACTTCAGGCACAACAGGACCAAATTAAGGTGTTCACAGGCAATTGAAGACAGAAAAGATCTATTTGAAGCATTATAAAGGGCATGATACCTTTAAAGTAAAATCAGTTTTCCCTATTTAACTTTGTAGTTACTATAAAAAGGGCTGGCAGATTCAATTGGCAGTGCTTTTCTTAATCCTGCAAAACATGTAAAGACCTGATTCTTTCATTCTTACCCCAGTAATACACCCACCGGAAACGAGACGACAGCTAAAGCAAGAGATACAAAGTCAAACTAAGGTTTGGAGAAAGAACAGTTCTCTTATATCCCCCTGACAGTACTCCAACTGTTGAACATGATATAAACTCTTTCTTTCCCTCACCAAATTCTCAGAAGTATAGTTTATATTTTCAAATATACTCACCAAATATATTGTCCATTTATGCTCATAAAAGTCTCATTATGCTCATAAAAGGAAATGTGATTTTAACTTACAATTTTGTGCTGAGTTTGGATTATTCTTCTTTAATACTAAATACCAGCAGTGCTAAGTATTTCAAAGAGACTGAGGAATGTAGCTCAAAAAAATTAAAAATATAAAGCAATGCCAACTATTGTCTTAAAAACAAAATACAACAGAATATTGTCAAAAATTTAACCTGTGGTCTTCTTTGATCTTAAGTGAGCAGCAAGAGCACTTCATAATCTGTGAAACAAACACATATCAACGACTATACAACACATACCTTTCGTAATATTAGAGTCAACTCCAAGTGTGTAGAAATGTCCTATATCTTTCCAGATAGTCACAGGATAGATTCCTCCCTTGTTTTATGTACAGCAAATTTCCCAGTCCCCTGAAAGCAAACAGCGGCGTGGAGACCAGCTCCACTGAAGGCTCTATCAAGCAAATTGACGGGACGGCTGAATTTATTTTAGCCCCATGTCTAAAGGATGCAACATGGCACCTATTTTTAGGAAGTGAGCTCTGTATAGGTGGGGCTTGAGTCAATCATTCTTTTCAGAAGTGTGTCTCTGAGGGCAGTCTCCCCTGCAGTGCCCTCTGTAACATATGCAGGGCTTCAACATGAGTCTAATCAATCAAACTTCCTTCTGCAGCTACAACCGTCGAGACAACTCTCAACTTCGGAACAAACCTTGAAATGTAACTATCAGAGACGGAGTAGAAGTTGGAATTAAAAGCACTTGTTTTAATAATTTCACTCTATTCAGAGTCAAGAAGTCAAAAAATGAGGCATACAGAAAGTTCAACTTAGTCTGGTGGAATACTTACCCAAGTTCTCAAGAAGAGAAAACCCTATTTTTATTTCAGAAATGTTTCTCAGATATGAAAAACATTAGTTTCCTTTTTGAGGATTCATATATAAAATAAAGCATGGCTATGTGTTTATTCAAGTAATGGAAGTGCTCCTGTTTTTCTTTTTTTAAGTAAAATAATTGTGGAGGGAAGGAGTGAGAAGGCAGAACACACTCTGTGATTCCTGACCACTGACGTTAGCTTTAAACACTTGGCATGAGGAAGAGCAATCAGAGAAAGGGAGTCACCTTGGATGCTCCTGAAAGACTCATATTAAATATCCTCTGCTGTCACCCTAGTTATGCAGCACACTCTGTCAACCTGACCCATTAGAAATTCAGAGAACTTAACTAGAATTAAGGAGACCTGGTGACACAATAGCTAAAGTGGTTGACTGCTAACCAAAAGGTAGGCGGCTCAAAACCACCACTCCAGGGGAGAAGGATGTCGGTGGCAGTTGCCTTAGAGATTTACAACCTTGGAAACCTTGTGGAGTTGCCATGAGTCAGAGTCAACTCTGCAGCACTAGATTTTGGTTTCAGGGTGGCACAACAGTGACCCATTTATTGCTAACCAATAGATCGCTTGTTCAAACCCACCCAGAGTCTCCACTGGAGAAAGAGCTGGCAATCTATGACAGGTAAAGATTCCAAACCTACTGGCTTTGAGTTAATTCGAATTCATAGTGACCCTGTCAGAGAGAGTAAAACTGACCCATAGGGTTTCCAAGACCATAAATCTTTATGGAAACAGACTCGGAATTGCTGGTGGGTTCAAACTACCCACATTCAGCTTAGCAGTGGAGCACATAACCACTTAAATTAGGGCTCCTTCCTATGAAGATAAAAAATAAAACAAAATAAAAAACCATTGCCGTTGAGTTGGGTCGGACTCCCAGAGACCCTAGAGGTCAGAGTAGCACTGCCTCATAGAGTTTCCAAGAAGTGCTTGGCAGATTTGAATGGCTGGTCTTTTTGTTAGCAGATGCTCCACTTAACCCACTACACCAAGGTTTCCTTCCCATGGAGATTAGAACCTAGAAAACCTTTTGGGGGCAGTTCTATCACACAGTGTTTCTGTGAGTCAGAATTGATTCAGTGGCACACAACAATAAACTAGAATTGCACTTAGCTCTATAATGCCAACAACTAAAACACTCAAAGTATGTAACACTCAACAGTCCTTCTTTCCTCTCTTCTGTCAAATTTCCAGTGTGGTGTTAAGTGTGAAAAACTGGCCTCACAACAACCACAAATAAAGAAAGAGGAAATTGACCTTTGTCTTAGGAAAATACCTAATATACTACATATTTCACACAAAAAGTGTTTAGCATTAAGGTATTTATCATAGTAAAAACAAAAACGCACTGCTGTTGAGTTGATTTTTATTTATTATTAAATAGCAGTATCTACATTTCCCATATATTGTGCTAGTTTCTATTAAACATATGCTACGCAAAGATATTCCTTCTTATTAACTTGAAGACAGTTTCTTAAAAGGTAAGCCTTTATACGACTCCAGATTTTACAAACGTCAGTGTAGCCCAAATATTTAAAACTGTGTGGTCCGGTATGATGTCTGTTAGCCACATCTGGCCATTTGAATTTAAATTTCAATTGATTACAATTAAGTAAAATTAAAAATATAATTCCTCACTTGCAAAAGCCTACTTTGAAGTGTTCAGTAGCTGCATGTGGTTAGAGGCTACTATATTAGAGAGTTCAGACACAGAACATTTCCATCATTACAAAAGCTCTTTTGGGCAGTGCTGACTTAGAACACATCATTTCAACATGCTTCTGACATTAACTAAACTCTGGGCAAGCTTCATAAGTTTTCTAAGCCTCACTTTATGCATCTATGAGTAAGTAGGACTAATTTACCTACTAGAAATGGTTGTGGAAAATTAAATGAGACAAAGTATATAAAATACCAAAAAATCAAAACCAAACCCAGTGCCGTTGAGTCAATTCTAACTCATAGTGACCCTATAGGACACAGTAGAATTGCCCCATAAAGTTTCCAAGGAGTGCATGGTGATTTGAACTGCAGACCTTCTGGTTAGCAGCTGTAACACTTAGACACTATGCCATCAGGGTTTCCATGTGATAATAGTAATAATAATAATTTATTAAGTAAAAGTTATAGTCTAGGTTTAGCCTGTACTAAGTCTGTAAAATATCTAATACACTACTATTATGTAAAATACGTAAGTACAGGCTAAACCTAGACTATAACCTTTACTTAATAAATCATCATTATCACCTTACCATGTATGTTAAAAAATGGATTCAAGTACTAAAATAACAATAATTCAGTTTAAGATAGGAGATTGATCCTACAATATAAATACAACCAAGTATATTCTTGTATTTGTGTATTCATAGTTGCCAGTGATTTTTATGATGGCTTCATTTTGAAATAGTGTTATTTACTCAGAGATCTGAGTGTCAACTTCCTTGTTTCCTCTCTCAGTTTAATAATCCCTTGCTTTCCTTCGTAGTGATAGACCAGTTTCATTCAAGACGAGTGTCTGAGTCAGCTCGTGCTGCTCTAACGGAAATACTACGAGTGAACAGTACAGCAGGCTACAAGTCCGAATTCAGAGCGTCCGCTCCAGGGAAAGACTTCCCGTTTTTGTCAGCTCTGGAGGAAAGTTGTCGCTTTGCGTCAGTCTTTGGTCAGGGAGTACCTTGACACAGAAACCTTAGGTATGAAGGACATGCTCTACTCTGGTGCTGCTTTCATGCTGGTATGAGGTTCCCAATTCTCTGCTTGTTTCCCCTTCCTTTAAAAGGTGGTGCAAGCCACACTCCAGGAAAACTGGTGACCTTTAGAAAGGATTTACAGTCCCACCCTAATCCTCTTTAACATACAGCACAGGAAAATCACAAAATGGAAGCCAATCATAAAATACTGGGAATGATGGCCCAGCCAAATGGCTACATATGTTTTTTTGAGGGGACACAGTTTAATCCATGACAATGACTTTTCTCTAAACTTTGTTTTTGCTGTTCAAAAACAACTGTATTTGACATAAATTCTTTAAACTTATCTAAGCAAAACAGCTTCTGTTTATGTTATCAAAGAAAATAATTTAATAAGCCATAGTAGGTAATAATACTGTTTTGTTGTTGTTAGCTGCAGAGACTTGGTCTCTGACTTACGGTGACCCCGGATAATACAGATTAGAACTGCTACACAGGCTTTCCTTAGTGATCTGCTTTATGGAAACAGATCGCCAGGCCTTTCTTTTGCAGGTCTTCTGAATGGGTCTGAACCACCAGTCTTTGGATTAGCAACTGATCTCAAACCTTTGGCATCACTCAGGTGACAATATTAAAAAATTTACAATATTTTCTGGGTAATTATCAGTTGAAAAATTATTTTTCACATTTTCTTAACATAATTTTTTTACTGTTTACGAGTAGTCCAAAATTCCAATGACTAAAAATAGGCAAAATGAAAAAGAAGAAGAAGAATAGGAAAGGAAATTTTATGGAGCATTATAAAATGATTGGCAATTGAGTAAGAGCAGTATTAGATTTATAGTAGCATGCATATATTAACTAATCCAAGGTCAAGCAATAATTTTTAGATATAGAACAAATTAGGTATCACACAATCACCTTGATTTAAGTATGCAGGCAACCATATCAGCACCTAGGTTCTAACTATTCATTATTTCAGTTGGTTTGACACTGAACTGTGTTCTTCGTTTAGCAACACACTAATTGATTATACAGTTTTTTATCACTATGAAAATAAGATGGATGGATAGATGAATGTATGGAGAAATAATAGAGCATACAGATAGAAAGAGCCATAAAGTGATTTGTTGTACCTAAAAAATCTTAGACAACTTGAACTGAAAATGTCCCTCCCTATTTAATTTATGGAAACCCTGGTGGTGTAGTGGGTTAAGTGTTACATCTGCTAAGCAAAAAGTTGACAGTTCACATCTGCCAGACACACCTTGGAAACCCTATGAGGCAGCTCTATCCTGTCCTTCAGTGTCGCTAAGAGTCAGAATTCACTCGATAGCAGTGGGCTTATTTAATTTATAAACATAGTTTAAAGTATCTCCTCAGGGCTTATATATTTCGTACTACTGTATTTTTACACAGATAACACACATCTGTGTTTGTTTGACAGTGAGCCTTCCCCTGGGATGTATTTTCAAAAGTAACACTTTATTTGTACTTTATTTGAATAAAACTACGGTACTCCAATCTGTTTCTGTAAAACTTATGTAAGACTTTTCCTTCTAATTGTTGCTGCTGTTAGTTCCTGTCGAGTTTGTTCTGACTCCTGGTAACCCACGTACATGAGAAGGCAATGCTGCTCAGTCCTGTGTCATGCCCCCTGTCATTATGCTGCAGCTCGTCGTTGCAGTCACTGGGTCAGTCCATCTCACTGAGAGTTGTCCTCTGTTTCACTCATCCTCTACTTTACCAAGCATGTTGTCCTTCTCTAGAGCCAGAACAATGCAGACATGTCCAAAGTATGTAAGATGGAGTTTCATTACCCTTGCTTCTAAAGAATACTCCGGTTGTACTTCTAGTAGCATGGAATGATTAGCATGAGACCAATACTTCCACCGAGAATAATTAAACAAGCTGGATCAATTAGAAAAACAACATATCAGCCCAAACAATGAGGGCTAGAGGGAGTACAACTGAGAAAGTTCAAGAACAATTAAAATATACGAGGAGATAAGGTAGTGCCTTGGATTTTTTTTTTTGCCCAATTTTGGTACAGCTAGTGATTGAGAATTTGGGCTTGTGCCAGGAAGAGCACTATTTCGGAGGGACAAAAGAATAGCAGGACTTTCAATAGTTACATGAGGTTTGAGCCACAAAATTGGAAAGTTTAGGGGTCTCAAATTTTGTATTCTCCCAGGACAGAAGGTTGAAAGGACAAGCCCAAACTGAGAAAAATTAGAGAAGAATAGCCCACATATTCACAAAGAGCTTTTGAGGGTACCTATTACAGTTGAAAGCTCTGAAAGGAAAGTTGAATAGACACTAAAATAATCTGCAACCACTGCTTTGTCTCTGGGGTTGCTTGAGAGTCAAGCTTAGCTAGAGGCTGAGAATTATGTCTGGCATCAGCAGTTGGCTGCAACTGGGAGACAGAAAAATGAGCAGAGATTTTTGGCAGTTGTACAAGCTCGGGGTGACAAAACTGGCAAGCTAGGTGGACTCAAACACAGCTAGTCTCCCCTCAAGGTATTTACCAATACTGAACAGTCATAGGATGTGAGGCTAAATATGAACAGAGAAACTCTGAAAAGTAGAGCAGAAACGTCTGCAGTGTTTCAATACTAAGGAGAAATGGATCCATCAGCCCTTCAACAGGATGCTATGGGAAAGTGGTTACACCACCTCCTCTCATATTCTAGCTATCTATTCGAGTAAAAGTTCAATCTCTGACAGAAGGTAACATCACCTGCACCTTATCACTTCTGACTTGAAATGCACAATGTTTAACTTTAAAATAAAATATAAATTGAAAACAGAAAAAATGTAGAGGAAATCAGTAAAACCAGAAGTTGGTTCCTTGGAGAGATCAACAAAATTGATAAATTTGTGGTTAGACTGACAAAGAAGAAAAGATGCAAATAACCAAAAAAAAAAAAAAAAATGAAAGGATGTTATAACTGACCCTCTAGAAATAAAGAAAATTATGACATTATATTATGAACAACCGTAGGGCAACAAACTGGATGTTGTCGTTAGGTGTCCTCTAGTCAGTCTTGGTTCACAGTGACCACGTGTACAACAGAACTAAACACTGCTCAGTCCTGTGCCGCCTGCATGATCATTATTATGTTAAGCCTATTGCTGCAGCCACTGTGTCAATCGATTTAATTGAGGGTCTTCTTTTGGCTTGGCTACCTTACAAAGCATGATGTTGTTCTCTAGGGACCAGTTCCTCCTAATCATGTGCCCAAACTATGTGAGACATAATCTCAACACCATGGCTTCTAAAGAGCACTCTGGTTGAATCTTTTTCTGAGACGAATTTGTTTGTTCCTTTGACCGCCCACAACATTCTTTTCCAGCTCCACAATTCAAAGGTGTCAATTCTTCTCCAGTCTTCCTTATTCATTTGCCATCTTTTACATGCATATGAAGTAATTGACAACATCATGGCTTGGGTTGCACCCTTTAGTTTTCAAGGTGACATCTTTACTTTCCAAAACTGTGGAGAGTTCTTTTTGCAGCTGATTTGCCCAGTGCAATGCATCTTTTGATTTCTTGACTGCCATTTCCACAAGAGTTGATTCTGGATCCACATAAAATGAAATTCTTGACAACTTCAGTTTGGAGGTTAACAGACTCATTATATACGTATTTCAGGACATAGATAAAAATAGGTATAAAATAAATGAAAATACAGAGAATTTCACAATAAAATTAAAATAAAGTAATAAGAATGAAACAGATGATGCAGAATTAAAAAATACAGTGACAGAATTTTTTAATGCAATGGAATGTCGTTAGGTGTCCTCTAGTCAATCTCGGTTCACAGTGACCCCGTGTACAACAGAACTAAACACTGCTCAGTCCTGTGCCGCCTGCATGATCATTATTACGCTTAAGCCTATTGCTGCAGCCACTGTGTCAATCCATTTCATTGAGGGTCTTCTTTTGGCTTGGCTACCTTACAAAGCAAAAGATAAGGTTAGTGATATGGAAGGCAGATCAACAAGATATAGAAAGCTACAATTTGGGTGTTACACTGAATATCAAAAAGTGCTCATTAAATTTTCAGCAGCAATATCACATTATTGAATCATGTAGGTTACAGTTCATTGAAATCTTAGTGTTTTTTGTATAGGTTATTGATAAGCCACATGTACACTCTCTTATATTTGTCAGTTCCAGCCTAAATAAATGTTAATACTGTGACCTCATTCTTCCAGCCTGCTTCTGACCTTGAGTAGATTTGCTCCTTTCATCAGTTACAATCTATGTGTGTGTCATTATCTAAATCCATCATAAAGAATATTTAATAGCACAGAATCCCCAGCATACGTAAAAGTATTCAACTACTAAAGACCTCTTTTTGCAGTGAGACTGATGTATGTACTTAGGCACACTTTGGATTCACACTCTTTATAAATGCTCCAGAAAACCTAAAATACAATCTATCTGGGTTGACAGATTTCAATATTTTATGATTTTTACGAGAACATCAATCATATTGTAATTGTTCCCTTTCCTACTCTTGCTGGTGTTAACATTCTCAGGCTTAAGACTAGTCTTCTTGACAGAAAAGATTGGAAACATCTAGGAATTAACTGGATTCGCTTTCTTTTTCATTGCTCTTAAAACTTCCCAAGA
The DNA here is from genome assembly GCA_028571685.1 of Heterohyrax brucei. Classification (NCBI taxonomy): domain Eukaryota; kingdom Metazoa; phylum Chordata; class Mammalia; order Hyracoidea; family Procaviidae; genus Heterohyrax; species Heterohyrax brucei. Next base: position 73,671,533 of record CM053146.1, on the reverse strand, counting down.
AAAGTAGTGACTATCTCTCTTTCTGTTAACAACACCCACACCTTTAAATGGAGACTGAGAATGAGTGGAGTTATATAACATTTCTAAAGGCAAAGAGCTAATAATCAGCAAAAGTGACATTTAGACTCAATTCTCCTAATTCCACTCTCCTTCAATTTTTTTTAATATTAGTTATCTTAATTTAACAGTTCCAGCCAGTAAATACTATTTGTACTCAGTGATATTCTTTGAGAGGCATCAACTCTTTCTCATATTAAGGTATTATTTTAGGTCTGCAATACATAGGCTCTGGAAAGGTACTAACAGTGCATGACAGCGAAATAAACTATCAGAAAACATTCAAGAGACAGGAAAAATGGGGCCTTTAAATCAGGCACAATAGGATTTCAGTAATCTGATGTTTAATTCTTGGATCAGTCAGGCTCATATGTTATTTGTAGAATTAAAAAATATATGTCTATAAATATGCAAGTTTTACATTATTAGCTAGCATATATGAAGTACCATATACAATTGTTAGAATTAAAAAATATATGTGTATAAAAACTCAAGTTTTACGTTACTTACTCACGCATGTGAAATACTAACCCCCTAACCAGGGGCTGGAAATTCTGGGGGCACAGTTGTTAAGAGTTTGGCTGTTGTCATGGATTGAATCGGTGTCCTCCTAAAAACGGGTGTAGCAATTTGTTTAGTACATGATTCCTGGTATTGTGTGGTGTTCCTCCACACTGTAAATTCTGCTAATGATGGATGATGGCTAGCAGAAGTGTTGGTGGGCAGGACTCAACATCTAAGATTGTAGAGCTGCCACAGTTATGGCCATGACCTTAGGGGTTTCTAAGGGTGGAGCCATGACCCTTGGTGCTCCTAACCATGGAGATGCCACTCAGATTGACCAGGAAAATGGCGCACCTAAAGTTGAAGGAGCTAACTGGTGTGCCTAAAGTTGAAGGAGCTCAATGGTGTGCCTAAAGTTGAGAACTACTGTCCCAGTGGGCCTGGAAGGTGTTGCTGTAGGACAGGGTTGAAGGGTCTCATCTCAGAATCTGGAGAGGGTGATCAAAACCTAGAGCCTGGAGCGCAGGGTCATTATGTAAATTGTCTCAGAAAATGGAGAATTATATTCAAAGCTTTGAGGGCTAATATACTGTGTTCTGTTAATTTGTTTGGTACCTGTTATGTCTCTTTCCCTGCACTTTCTTCCATTTGTAATGAAAATTTTTAGCTTGTGGCTGCCCCTTTCTGCCACCGTACTTCGGAAGTAGGTACTTGTGCTCTAGATTTCAAAGTGAAAGAGGAATTTCTGGCTTTGGGACCTGGACTTAAGACTTTGGCTACGATGGGGTAAAATTTCTTTTGTGTTGCAAGGATATGATTTTTGGGGTGCCAAAGGAAGGAATTTCATGGATTGAATTCTGTCCCCCTAAAATGGATGTAGCAGTTTGTCTAGGCCATGATTCCTGGTATTGTGTAGTGTTCTTCCATACTGTAAACCCTGTCTCTATGATGTTAATGGGGCATGATGGGTGGCAGTTGTGTTACTGAGGCAAGATTCAATGTGTAAGATTGTAGTATGCCTTGAGGCAATCTCTTGGGATATAAAGGAAAGGGAAGCAAGCAGAGCATTTGGGACCTCTTACCACCAAGATCAGGGCTGGGAGCTGAGCTTGTCCTTTGGAAAGGACCCAACATCCCTGTATCTCCAAAGCTACCACTCCACAGGAATATTGATAACAAGGAGCTTCCGCTAGAGCCAGCAGAGGAAGCTTTCCCCTGGAGTTGACACCCTGAATTTAGACTTGTAGCCTACTGGACTGGAATGAACTTGTTTTTCTGTTATGACAGCAGTAGATGACTAAGGTCAGAAGTCTGAATCTACCAGTTGCTCCTTGGAAACCCTATGAGGCAGTTCTTCTCTGTCCTTCAGGCTTGCTATGAGCTGGAGTCTACTTTCAGTCAGCAAGTTTAATTTTGGTTTTAACCAGGGCCTAACTATCAACCTTAAACATGTTGTCATTAAGGTACTGTTGAGTCAGCATAGTGACTCTATGCAAAACAGAAGCGAGCATTGCTTAGTCCTGTGCCATGCCCACAGTAGGTTTTATGCATAAGCCTATAGTTTTAGCCACTGTGTCAATCCATCTTGTTGAGGGTCTTCCTATTTTTCACACCCCCCCTACCAAGCATGATACCTCCTGAGAACATATCCAAAGTAGGTAAAATGAAGTCTTGCCATTCTCGCTTCCAAGGAGCACTCTGGTTATAGTTCTTCCACAACAGATCTATTTGTTCTTGTGACAGTCTGTTGTACATTCACTATTCTTCTCCAACACTGCAATTCAAAGGAATCATTTTGGTTTTTTTGTCTTCCTCATTCATTGTACAGCTTTTGCATGGACATGATGCGATTGAACATACCATTGCTTCTGTCAGGAGCACCTTTGTCTTCTAGGTGACATCTTTACTTTTTAACACTTTAAAGAGGCTCTTGGCAGCAGATTTTCCCAGTACAATGCATCTTTTGATTTCTTGACTGTGGCTTCCATGGGTGTTGATTGTGGACCCCAGTAAAATGAAATCCTTAACAACCTCAACCCTTTCTCCATTGATCATGATATTGCTTACTGGTCCAGTTGTGAGGATTCTTATTCTCCTGATGTTGAGGTGCAATCCATACTGAAGGCTCTGGTCTTTGATATTCGTTAGCAAGTGTTTCATATCTCTTCCCTTTCAGCAAGCAAGGCTGTGTCTTCTGCATAATGCAGGTTGTTAGTAAGTCGTCTTCCAATCCTGATAGCCCGTTCTTCATATCATCCAGCTTCTCAGAATGTTTGCTGAGCACACAGTTTGAATAGGGATGGTGAAAGGACAGTACCCTGATATGTACACCTTTTCTGATATCAAAAGATACAGTGGCCCTTGTTGTGTTCTAACTGCCTCTTGAAGCATTTACAGATTCCTCATCAGCACAATTAAGTGTACTGGAATTCCTATTCTCCACAATGTTGCCTGTAATTTGTTACGTTCCATGCAGTCAAATGACTTTGCATAGTCAATAAAATATAAGTAAATATCTTTCTGGAAGGCTCTGACTTCAGCCAAGATCCATCTGACATCAGTAATGATAGTCTTGGTTCCATATGCTTTTCTTGAATCTCTGGCAGTTTCCTGGCAATATACTGTTGAGGTCACTTTTGAATGATTTTGAGCAAAATTTTACTTGCATATGATATTAATGATATTTTTCAATAATTATCACGTTCAGTTGGATCATGTTTCTTAAGAATTGACATAAATATGGATCTCTTCAAATTGGTTGGCTAGGTAGTAGCTATCCTCCAAATTTCTTGGTATAGATGAGTGAGCATTTCCAGAGCTGCACTCATTCGTTGAAAAGTCTAGGTCAATTCCTGGAGCTTTTTTTCGCCAGTCCCTTCAATGCAGCTTTGACTTTTAATTCAGTGCCTTCAGTTTCTGATCATATGTTACGCTTTGAAATGATTGAGTATCAACCATTTATTTCGGTACAGTGACTGTGTATTCTTACCATCTTCTTTTGATGACTCCTGAGTCAAAAGATGGTTCACATTTTAATATTTTCTCTGTAGAATCGTTCACTATTGCAACTCAAGGCTTGAATTTTTTCTTTAATTCTCTCGGCTTGAGAAGTGCTAAGCATCTTCTTGCCTTTGGTCTTCTAGCTCAAGCTCTTTGCACATGTCAGCATAATACTTTGTCTTCATGAACTACCCTTTGAAATCTTCTGTTCAGTTCTTTTACTTCATTTCTTCCTTTTGTTTTAGGTACTCAACCTTCAAGAGCAAATTTTAGTCTCTTCTGATGTCTATTTTGGTATTTTCCTTATTTCCTATCTTTTTAATGACCTCTTGCTTTTTTCACAAATGATGTCTTTGATGTCATTCCACCACTCATCTGGTCTTCAGTCATTAATTCAACATGTTATATCTATTTTTGAGAAGGTATCTAAACTCAGGTGGGATATACTCAATGTCATATTTTGGCTCTCATGTACTTGAACTTGCATAGGAGCAATTGATGTTCTGTGCCACAGTCAGTGCCTGGTCTTGTTCTGACTGCTGATACTAAGCTTTTCCATCATCCCTTCCCACAAATGTGGTTGATTTGATTCTTGTGTATTCCATCTGGTGAGTTCCATGTTTATAGTCACCACTTATGATGGGACAAGCTTATTTTCATTGAAGAAGTTGCTGGTCTTGCAAAATTCTATCATGCAATGTCTGGCATCATTTCTATCACGAAGACCACATTTCCCAACTACTGGATCCTTCTTCTTTGTTTCCAAATTTCACATTCCAGTCACCAGTAATTACCAATGTATCTAGATTGCATGGATGATCAGTTTTGGACTGCAGAAGCTGGTAAAAATCTTCAGCTTTGGCCTTGGTGGCTAGTGCATATATTTGAATAATAATTGAACTAACTGGCCTTCCTTGTAGATGTATGACTATAATCCTATCATTGACAGCATTTTACTTCAGGAAAGATCTTGAAATGTTCTTTTTGATGATGAGTGCAACACCATTCCTCTTCAAGTTGTCATTCCCAACACAGTTCACCATAAGATTGGTTCAAACTGGCCAGTACCAGTCCATTTCAGCTCAGTAATGCCTAAGATCAAGAGGCAATTGTGGGAACAGAACAAGGAGACACTGCATGGTTTGAAGTCAGGAAAGGGTGTGTGTCAGGGTTGTATCTTTCACCATAACTTTTCAACCTATATGCTGAGCAAATAATCCGAGAAGCTGGATTCTACAAATAAGAATGAGGCATCAGGATTGGAGGATGACTCATTAACAACTTGGATTACATAGATGACACCACCTTACTTGCTGCAAGTGAAGAAGATGTGAAACACTGAAGAAGATCAAGGACCACAGTCTTCAACACAGATTGCACTTTAGCAGCAAGAAAACAAAAGTCCTCACAACTGGACCAGTAAGCATCATCATCATAAATGGAGAAAGGATTGAGATTGTCAAGAATTTAATTTTACCTGGTTCCACAACCAACACCCACTGAAGTAGCAGTCAAGACATCAAAAGATGCATGGCATTGGGAAAATCTGCTGCAAGGGATCTCTTTAAAATACTGAAAAGTAAAGACATCACCTTGAAGACTAAAGTGTGCCTGACCCACACCATGGTATTTTCATGCACATCATATGCATGTGAAAGCTGGACCATGAGCAAGGAAGACAGAAGAAGAATTGACGTCTTCCAATTGTGGTGTTCGAGAAGAATGTTGAATGTACCATGGACCATCAAAAGAACCAACAGATCTGTTCCGGAAGAAGTACAACCAAAGCGCTCCTTAGAAGTAAAGATGGCAAGACTGCGTCTTACATACTTTGGACACATTGTCAGGAGGTGTAAGTTCATGAAGAAGGACATCACATTTGGTAGAGTGGAGGTCCAGCCAAAAAGAGAAAGACTCTTGATGAGATGGACTGAAACAGTGACTGCAACAATGGGCCTACTCATCAGAACAACTGTGGACACGGTGCAAGACCAGGCAGTGTTTTGTTCTGTTGTTCACAGGATCTCTAGGAGTCAGAGCCAACTCTACAACACCTAATCACAGTGCCTCGGATATCAGTGTTTATGTGTCCCATTTCATTTTTGATGATTTCCAATTTTCCTAGGGTCATGTTTTGTATGTTCCATGTTCTGATTATGAGTGGATGTTTGCAGCTGTTTCTTTTCATTTTGACTCATGACACACGCCAAATGAAGATCACAAAAGCTTGACTCCATCAATGTCATTAAAGTTGCCTCTATTTTGAGGAGGCAGCTCCCCCTCACACATCTTTTGAATGCCTTCCACCCTGTGGGCCCATTTTCTGGCACTGTATCTGGCAGTTTTCTGCTGCTATTAATAAGGGTTTCACTGGCTAATTCTTTTCAGAAGCAGACTGCCAGGTCCCTCTTCTTAGTCTGTCTTAATCTGGAGGTGCAACTGAAACCTATCCACCATGGGTGACCCTGCTGCTATCTGAATACTGGTAGCAAAACTTCCAGCATGACAGCACACAGAAGCCCCCACAGTATGACAAAGTGACAGACAATCTGGGGACATTGAACACTGTAGGGGTAGAACCCATTCATATGTTATTCAGAAGGATTAGGGGATTAGTAACTGAATTGGTGCTGAATTTCATTAAGAGTAATTTTCAGCTGCTAAAATTTAATTCCATTAAAATTACATCATGATGTTAGGGACATATGAAGGATGTGTAACAAAAAGAAAAATAGATATGAATAAGCCAGACATATTTGACTCACATTTAAATCATATCTCAATGTTACATAGGGTGACCAAGTAATTTTACCATCCAATCTAGGACACCTTAAAAGGGTGAAAGTAGCTCTATTAATAACCATACTAGCACAATATCATAACCTGGGGCCATCCAGGGCAACCAGGGACCTGACTAATAAGCCTCTTGACTCACTGTTGATGTCCTTACTGAGGACTACTTGTAATGTTCTGACTCCCAAAGTAAAGAAAGAAATCAAAGAGCTCATGGCTACATATTTCAGTGTGTGAGTCATCTCGTTCCTTGCAGTCTACTTTGCATTAGTCATGTTCTATAACAAAGCCTGAGATGAAGGAACAAACTCTAGGAAACTTGTGAAATTTGATACAGAAAGAAAAATTAAGTTATAATTAGAGATATTACTAGTTAAAAATGGCAGAACAGTAGACATTCCTCATAGACTTCTTAACACCTTCCAATTAAAGCAGTGAAACAAACGCACAAACTAGCATGAATTTATAATAATGAGAGTATGTGTGAGACAAAGTGAGAGAAGAAATCAAAGAAAACAAAAACCAGGAAGAAGACAAAGAAAAAGAAGGAAGAGGAGGATGATAAGATATGCTGCTATCTGTAATGAATTTCCAGTAATGGTTTTCATTGAGAGCAATGAATATGAATATAGTTCTGGATAACACACTTCATACAGCATCTTCTTAAACAGAAGAGAACAGATAGACTTTGACTGAACCCACAGTCTCATGTTGCTATGACAAAAACCAGATAGATGACCTTTCCCTGATTCCAAGTGCAAAATCTCTTGAAACAACCGGAGCGACCCTCCTGACTCCTCACAGCCCCTGTCCCTCTCACTGTGTACCTATGCATGTACCACATCTCTCAGGACTGACATGTCTCAGCAAACATTTCAGAATGAGTGCTGGTTGGAGGTCTGCATAAATTTTCAGTCTTGGTACTAGGCAAAGAAAGGTTTGAACATTGTATCTGACAACCTAAATTAGGACTATAAATACAGGGATAGAAGTTTCAATATTAATTCAGCAGATTTTTACAGGTTCAAAATAAAAGATTTAAGGGTAGTTAAGAGTGAAAAATAAAAAATAAATGGTGAAAATAATAGGATACAGGAACTCAGTGATGGCAGAAAAAGACTAGGTCCCTGGGTAGCACAAATGGTTGGCGCTCCACAACCAATGTAAAGATTTGTACTTAAAACCTACCCAGTGGCCCAATGGAAGCAAGGCCAACTGATGTGTTTCTGTAACAAGTACAGCCAAGAAAACCCTATGGGGCAGGCAGTTCCATCTTGTAGCACATGGGGTCTCCACGAGGCGGAATAGACCCAGTGGAAACAGATTTGTTCTTGTTTTGCTTTTTTTGTTTTTATTAGAAGTAAATGGTAGCCCTAAATTAATTTCAACTCAACAAATGTAAAGTAAACAAATTAAGATATAGCAGAGGACTTGTAATGAGTCACTGCTAACTGACGGCTAAAGAAGCACTAGATTGATGATGCAAATTAATCACAGACACACAACTCACTGCCACTTAGTTGATTCCAACTCATAGTGACTATATAGGACAGAGTAGAAATGTCCCATAGGGTTTCCAACAAGCTAATGGTGGATTCAAACTGCCAACTTTTTGGTTTGCTGCCAATTGCTTAACCACTATGCCATCAGGGCTGCAAAATTAATAGCACAGTTCTTATAACTGGTTTATTTCTGAAATGCTAAAAAAATCAGAAGTTATATTCTAATGTACTCAAAAAGATGCAAGAGGAAAAGTATCTATACAATGGGAGTGGCAGGTATTATTAAGGAGAAAAATAGAATGAAATGAAAGAATGGAAAAAGTGGAGACAAAAATAGGTTGCAAAAATGCAAAACTGAGTGAAAAAATTAAAATAGCATTTGAAACAGTAAACAGCATGCACGAAAAATTGAAAGTCAATCAACGAAGTGGAGAAAAATTTGAGAAATTCTTTTGTAATGCAGACGTAAAACCAAAGAGATCAAAGTAATGACATATAATGATGGATATGAAGGACATAGACATGATCAAAGAAATATAAGTGTTTCAGAAGAAGAAACAGAAAGATAGCAAAGAAATAAATAATTAAATTTAAAAGAGAAGAAAAAATGTTTTTTAACTGAAGCAAGATTTGAGATGACAAAACCAAAGACTTTCAAGACACCCGGATATGCCCTTATAAATTTTTGAATTTAAAAGAAAAAAAGAAAACAGTTGAATATAAAGAAAAGACAAGCTAGCCTCTGAGTTCTTTGCTAAGACATCACGTCCTATAATACAGTGGAATATTTGTACAAATTTGTTTTAAATTTCTTTTTATGATGCACAAAGATTTGAATGAAAATTTCTATTTACATGCAAGTGTCAGTTATTTCTATATGATGAAAACAGAGCTGTAATTTGCAATATATAAAAAACATTCTCAGAAAAGAAACTAGTAACTATTTCCTCACTGGAAAAGCAACTAAAATGTATGTGCAAGCCAACACAAGGTGATTTGAAATCAAGATCAGAGAAATGGAAAATTTATTGTATAAAAGGACTAGCAGTTTGTATTAAAGCCAAACATACTTTAAGTGTAGTTATAAAATTGCATGCTAAAGCAGAAAACAGTCTCAAAACAAAAAGTATCTTGAACAGAAAAAAAGTATTTATAGCATATTACTTTATATTGCATATTAGTAATTATGTGATAATTTGGGGTTCTGACCACAGATTAAAATAAATTTCATGACATTAAGTGTTCAGAGTGGAGAAAAGCAAGGAAATAAATTCCAAATATATATATATATTTTTCTTTTTTGGAGTTTGATGAAATTATCCCCTAACTCACTCATGCATTTATTTATTAAGTCTTCAAATATTTATTGAGCACCTGTGTGTGTGTCAAGTGCAGTGTTGGACTCAGTGTTTACATAATAAACAAAACATAGACAGGCTCCAGTAAACTCACACATGATGTCTTTACAACGGGATACATTTATTTAAAAAAAAAAATTCAGTACTGTGAGACATAAAGCAGCCATTTAATTTATGTAGTCAGGGAAAGCAACCTAAAGTGGTAACTAAATTGTAAATATCATCTAAAGAATAAATGCTAAAAAACCAAAACTAAGGATATAAGGCACTTGCTAAGCCCCAACAAACATTACAGTTCACAAAGTAACATTACTTAAAATGGTGTAGAACTAGCAGAAAAATTAAATTGCTTTTATTGTAGTAAAAACAACCATCCTGTGTCAAACAGAAGTGCTAGTAAATGTAACAAAAGGGAACAAATTTCCCAGGAAAGAGTGTTTGAAAACTGTAAGTGTAACTAGAAAAGAAAAATTATTTCAAAGGCTTACTTGATATTTCACATCAAAATGTATTCCAATCTAATTAAATATTTAAATCTAAATGTAATAAATTGCTATCTAAATAGAAAGATATATTTTTAAAGTAGTATGCACACATGGCAAACATTTCTTAAAGCACAATAGTGTGCATAGACTAAAGCTGGGTCTTCAAAGGAGCAACTGCTCTCAATCTTTTCACGTTTTGTTCTAGAAATGTACTTTATGTATGTCCAAGTTGTATACATAATGTTGTATACTTGCTTTTTTTCTAACTGAATAATGTGTCTTGAAAATCCATTTCTATCAGTACATATAAATCTAGATAATCTTCATTGTCTAAACACCTCATATTCCATTTAGTTAGTCCCCTATTTGTGGTTATTTAGGTGGTTTCCAGAATTTTGTTATAGTGAGCAATGACACAATAAATAACACTGTACACAAGTGCTGTCATCATATTAAGGGTCATGTGCCTTTTAATCACTGTGCCACCACAGCTCCAACAAATGTGATAGATATTTCCAAAGAGCAAAGTTAAAATTACTATCTATCTGTGGGGTGTGGGTGTACTGCTGAACATTTGGATATTTTGAAAATCTGATAGATCAGTGGCTTTCTCACTATTTTTATTAATTAGAAGTGAGGCAAAGCAACATGTGAACTTTTAACTCAGTTTGTGGACCCAAACTGAGGAATTTTATAAAGGTGAAAAATTAAAAATTCTATCATGAAATCAGGGATTGATTAAGAAAATTAATATTTATGTATATCAAAAAGAAAAAAAAATCAAACCTGTTACCATCAGGTTGATTCTGACTTGCCTCATATGGTTTAAAACCAGCAGCTGGTTAAAATCCATAGCTCTCAAACACCGCACCAGCAGAGCTTCTATTTATCTATATGTAGAATGAACTGTTAACGACTTACTAAACTAACATTACAAAAGAATGTTTAATGACATGAGAAAATATTCACATTCAAATATCAGTGTAATTTCAGGTTCCCCTTAGGGTGAAGAGCTGTTTCAAGAGAACGTACCCACACAGTAAACACAAGAAAGATAATGTACAGACTTAGAAAGTTGTCTATTCAAGTACAGAGTTCACAAAGAAAACTAATGTAACAAGCACCTGCTGAGAGAGAAAGGTCACTACTGCTTTCAACTTTTGCAGATCAGTGAGAAGAGGAATCTACTATAGACACAGATGAAATGAAAAAGCTGAGTTATTGATTCTCTTTTAAAGGAATTTTGAGTTGGAGTGATAGATTAAAACTGAACACATACCTATCAATAATTACACTGAATGTGAATAGACTGCATGCTCCAGGAAAGAGACATCAAGTGACATCTTGGATCAAAAGACATGACCCATCTATATGTTGCCTACAAGAAACTCACCTTAGACCTAAACATACGAAATAATTGATAATCAAAGGATGGAAGAATATATATCAAGCTAACAATGAACAAAGAAAAGCAGGTGTGGCAATACTAATCTCAGATAAAATCGATTTTAATGTAAAATCCACCATTGTGGACAAGGATGGACACTATTACTGAAAGGTTCAATACACAAGCAGGACTTAACAACATTAAATATTTATGCACCTAATATTAGAGCATCTAAATACGTCCAAGAAACACTGACTACACTCAAAAAGGAGATAGATCACTCCACAATAATAGTAGGAGACTTCAACACTCCACTCTCAATATAGGACAGATCATCTAGAAAAAAGCTCAGTAAAGATGCAGAAGACTTTCTTGCCACAATCAACCATCTAGAGCTCATTGACATATGCAGAACTTTCTATCCATCAGCAGACAACTACACCTTCTTCTCCAGTTCACATAGAACATTCTCTAGAACAGACCATGTGTTAGGACATAAAGCAATTCTCAACAAAATCCATACCATTGAATTAATGCAAAGTGTCTTCTCAGATCATAAAGCCATAAAAGTTGAAATCAATAGCAGAAAAACCATAGATAGAAAGCAGAACTTATGGAAACTGAACAACACCTTGCTCAAAAAAGCATGGGTTATAGAAGAAATCAAGGATGAAATAAAGAAATTTATGGATTCCAGTGAGAATGAAAACACTTCCTACCAGAACCTATGGGATATAGCCACAGCAGTGCCTAGAGGTCAGTTTATCTCCATAAATGCACACATCTGGAAGGAAGGAAGAAACCAAATCAAAGAACTGACCCTACAGCTTGAACAAGTAGAGAGCACAACAGAGGAACCCTTCAGGCACCAGAAGAAAACAGATCATAAAGATCAGAGCAGAACTAAATGAATTAGAGAATAGAAGAACAATTGAAAAACTTGAAAAGACCAAAAGCTGTTTTTTTGCAAAGATCAACAAAATTGACAAACCATCAGCTAAACTTACTAAAGAAAAACAGGAAAGCAAACAAATAACCCAAATAAGAAATGAGAGGGGAGTTGTCACAACAGATCCAGCAGAAATAAAAAAATATCATAGCTGAATACTATGAAAGACTGTATTCTAACAAATTTGAAAACCTAGAGGAAATGAACAAATTCCTTAACTAATATCACCTACCGAAATTATCACAAGGTGACACAGAACAACTTAATAAACCTATCACAAAGAAAGAGATTGAAAAAGTCATCAAAAACTGCCAACCAAAAAAAGCCCAGGTCCAGATGGCTTCACTGCAGAATTCTACCAAGCTTTTAGAGAAGAGTTATCTCCAATGCTACTGAGACTATTTCCATGAAGCCAGTTATCTCCAATACTACTGAGACTATTCCATGAAGCCAGCATAACCCTGATACCAAAATCAGGAAAAGACCCAACCAAAAAGGAGAACTACAGACCAATATCCCTCATGAATCTACCTACATGCAAAAATCTTCAAAAAAATTCTTGTCAATAGAATACAACAACACATCAAAAAAATAGTCCATCAGGACCATGTTGGAGACCCCTACAATAAGAACTTAAAAGCAGACTCATACATAACAAAAGACTCTTTGATGGCTGCAAGGATGAGGGGAGCAGGAGGGTGAAGGGGGAATGTTTAGGTTAGATAGTTGTCAGAAATTTGGTTGAGTGAAACTGGTGACAGCACACATTAGTAAGAAGACCAGTATTAATGGGACTTCAACACAACTTGTGTACTCCTCCCATCTTAATCCAATATTGCAAGGACAGTATCTGGGGCAGAGGTCAGGAACCATGCTCTCAGGGGAAATTGAGGCCAACTGGCACAACTAGTGTTTTGCTAATGAGGTCTCTCCACACTTCATATTGGTGAGTGGCGTTTGGGACCTTAAAAGCTGCCAAGCTGCCATCTGAGGGTATAGTAAATGGTCACAACTCAGGAGGAACAGATGATCACCAAGGTCCATAACGACATGGGGGAAAGAGAATCCAGAAGACAGACAGACCCACGTGAGTGGATGTCTACATAGACTTGTGACCGGAAGAACCAGATGGTGCCTGGCCACCACCAGTGATAGCCACGATGGAACTCACAAAGTTGAGTCTCACTGGCAACACAAGTATAAATAGGGGTGCACCCTGAGATCTCCACTAAAGGACTGCACATTTTGGTCCAGGGGCCTCAGGGTTCTCCTGGGAGAAGGGCCCCTGTCCCTGATGCGGCCCCTGTCCACAAATCATAATGAAGGTCAACTTTTCAGACAGCAGTGGATTGGACTTGGTGACGCAGAGTGACCATATTGTGTGGGCACTTTATCGTTTTAGGCATCTATAGAAGGTTGTCCTGTTGACCTCGTACTGGAGGAAGTGGAATGGGTGGACAGAAGACTGTTTGGAAGGTAAGTCATGTATGGAGCAGAGAGGAAGAGTGTGCTGTCACCGTTCAGGGGGAGCAGTGGAAGCTGCATGTAGGTCAGCATGCAAATTTACATGGGAATGTACATTTTCTTTCAATCATAATAAAAAAAATTTTCTAAAGTAATAGTATAAAGAAATGTCATAGAAATAGACAAGCAAAATAAAAGCAAAATCAAAACCTGTTACTTTTCAAAGATAATACAATTAATAAATTAGCAGAATTGATGCAGCAGAAAAAAAATTAAATCACAGTAGTAGGATTGTAGACCACATGACTGATTGTCTGATTCAAAAGGACCAATACCTGTCCATTTTTGCTAACTAATGCTTACAATATCCACCTTTATGCATACCATTTCATTTCGGCAACTTCTATATTCCTAGATTCATATGACATTCATTCCATATTTGATTACTAATAAATGTCTACAGATGTTTCTTCTCATTTTGAGTCATTCTATATCAGCAAAGGAAAGTCTGAAAGCTTTAGTCCACCCATATCACTGAGGTTCACTTTACCCTACTAACTGAAAGGTCAGCAGTGTGAACCCACCAGCTGCTCATCAAAGGAAAGATACAGCAGTCAGCTTCCATAAAGATTACAGCCTTGGAAACCCACTGAAGCAGTTCTACTATAGGGTAGCAGTCCTATAGGGTTGTTATGAATCAGAATTGATGCAACAGCAATCTTATTGATTTGGTTAGGCAAATGAAGAACGACAGCATGTTAGTGTTAGAAAATTCAATATTCTTAGGATCTCATTTCTCCACAAATCAATCCATAGAATCAGTAGGTCTACATAAAAGTTCTAGTAGTTTCTTGTTAAAAGGGAAATAGACTTTGTGCAGGTGAACATTAGTGCCTACTGGTTTGCTATAGCTTGCCAAATCATCCTTATGTAACTCTTTGCCATGAAGCCAGTATTGTCTACCATCTTCTTGAGACCTCTTTCTTCTTACTGCAGGGTACAAGATCCATTTGGATCTAGCAGCTTCCTAGCACTCACCTCCTGTCTAAGTCTAACTAATGAAATCCTTCATTCTCATGCTGGAACTGCATGCCTCTTTCTTTGGGCTCTCTATATCCTCCATTTTTTTTTTTTTTTTGAGACAAGTTTCATGTTACTGGTCCATGCCTGAAGACTTGTTGAAAAACATTGACAAACTAGTTCTAAATGTATAAAAATGCACCGAGTAAACCCAAAACAGTATTGAAAGGAAAAAAAAAAAGAACAAATGTGGAAAATATAACTTGCGTTACTTGAAGGTTCATTATAAAATAAGGAACATCATCAGTTTGTTAGGAAACTCTGGTGGCACGCTGGTTAAGTGCTACAACTAATAACCAAAAGTCGGCAGTTCAAATCCAGCAGGTGCCCCTTGGAAACTTTATTGGACCGTTCTATTCTGTCAATAAGGGTCATTATGAGTCAGAATCAACTCCACGGCAACGAGTTTTGTTTTTATTTGTGTCAGTATGTTGTACTCTTGGGGCTTGCATGTTGCTGCGTTGTTGGAAGTTATGCCACTGGTATTCAGACACTGGCAAGGTCACCCACGGTGGGCAGGTTTCAGCTGAGCTTCCAAACTCAGAAACTCTAGAAAGAAGGACCTGGTAGTCTACTTCTGAAAAGAATTAGCCAGCAGAAATTTTTAACAGCAGCAAAACCTTGTCTGATATAGCGCTAGAAGAAGAGCTACTTAGGTTGGAAGGCACTCGAAAGATGGATGAGAGAAATGTCTCCTTGAAGTTGTGTCCATCTTAATGACCTGGATGAAGTCAAGCTTTCATGACCTTCATCTGTTGATATGGCATGAGTCAAAATGAAACAAAACAACTGTAAACATCCATTTTTAATTGAAGGCGGAATGTATGAAGTATGAATCTAAGAAAATTGGAAATTGCCCAAAATGAAATAAAATGTACAAACATCTGTGTCCTTAGCACTAGTGAGTTAAAATGGACTGGTATTGGCCATTTTGAATCAGATACTCCTTTGGTCTATTCTGCTGGGAATGAGAACTTGAAGAGGAATGGTGTTGTATCATTCATTAAAAAGAACATTTCAAGATCTATCCTGAAGTATGATGCTATCATACGTCTATAAGAAAGACTAGTTAATATAACTATTATTCAAGTTTATGCACCAAGTACTAGTCGAAAGGTGAAGAAATTGAAGATTTTTACCAGCTTCTGCAGCTGAAACTGATCAAGCATGCAGTCAAGATGCATTGATAACTACTAGCGGTTGGAATAGGAAAGTTGGAAATGAAGAAGGATCGGTAGTTGGAAAGCATGGCTTCAGTGATAGAAATGACACCAGAAATTACAGCACAGAATTTTACAAGGCCAATGACTTCTTCATTGCCAATATCTTTTTTCCAACATACATGGCAACCACACACACAGACCAT
Source organism: Heterohyrax brucei (assembly GCA_028571685.1). Classification (NCBI taxonomy): domain Eukaryota; kingdom Metazoa; phylum Chordata; class Mammalia; order Hyracoidea; family Procaviidae; genus Heterohyrax; species Heterohyrax brucei. The sequence continues at coordinate 73,655,588 of CM053146.1, read as the reverse complement.
GCCAAATAAAATACACAGGAATCAAAATAACTATGTCTGTGGAAAGAGCAATAGAAAAGTTCAATATCACCAGTCAGAACAAGACTAGAGGTTGATTGTGGAATAGACCACCAACTGCTGTTATGCAAGTTCAAACTGAAACTGAAGAAAATTAGAATGAGTCCACAAGAGCCCAAGTACGAGCTTGAGTATATCCCTCCTGAGTTTAGACATCATCTCAAGAATACATTTGATACATCGTACACTAATTATCAAAGACCAGATGAGTTGTAGAATGACATCAAGGACACCACACACAAAGAAAGCAAAAGGTCATTAAGAAAACAGGAAAGGAAAGAAAGACCAGAATGGGTGTCAGAAGAAAGTCTGAGGGTTGCCCTCGAACGTCAAGTAGGTAAAGCAAAAGGAGGAAATGACAAGGTAAAACAATGAGCTGGAGACTTCAAAGGAGTACTCAAGAAGACAAAATAAAGTATTAGAATGACATGGGCCAAGACCTGGAGATAGAAAACCAAAAGAGAAGAACAGGCTCTACATTTCTCAAGCTGAAAGAACTGAAGAAAAAATTTCAAGTCTCCAGTTGCAACAGTGAAGGTTTCTATGGGGAAAATACCAAAATAATGCAGGAAGCATCCAAAAAAGATGGAAGGAATACAGTCATCATAACAAAAACAACTGGCCAATGTGTGTCCACTGAGAGGTAGCATATGATCAGGAACGGATGGTACAGAAGGAAGAAGTATAAGCTGTACTGAAGGCACTGATGAAAAAGAAGGCTCCAGGAACTGACAGGACATCAGCTGAGATGTTTCAATGATGGATGCATCACTGAAAGTGCTCACTTGTCTGGGCTAAGAAATTGAAAGATAGCTACCTGATGACCTGTCTGGAAGAGATCCATATCTATGTCTATTTCCAAGAAATGTAATCTTGTTAAATGTGGAAATTATTGAACAAGAATATGTATGTCACATTAAAGGTAAATTTTGCTGAAGATCTTCCAAAACTGGCTGCAGCAGTAAGTTGATATGGAAGTGCCAGAAATTTTGCCTGGATTCAGAAGAGGATGTGGAACCGGGGATATGATTGCTGATATAAGATAGGACTTGGCTGAAAACAGGAAATGACAGAAAGATGTTTAGTTGTATTTTATTGGCTCTGCAAAGGCATTCAACTGTGTGGATCATTAACAAATCATGGATAACTTTGCAAAGAATGGCAGAGCACTTAATTGTGCTCATGAGGAACCTGTACATGGATCAAGAGGTAATTATTCAAACAGAAGAAGGGGACATTGCATAGTCTAAAGTCAGGAAATGTGTGTGTCATGGTTGCCTCCTTTCATCATACCTGTTCAATCTGCATGCCTAGCAAATAACCATAGAAGCCGGGTCGTGGAAAGAATGGGACATCAGGATTAGCGAGAAAGACATTAACAACATGCATTATGCAGATGACACAATCTTACTTGATGAAAGTGAAGAGGACTTGAAGCAATACTGTTGAAGACCAAAGGCCACAGTCTTCAGTACGGATTACACCTCAGCATAAAAGAAACAAAAATCCTTACAACTGCACCAGTAAACAACATCTTGATAAATGGAGAAAAGACTGAGGTTGTCAAAGATTTTGTTTTACTTGAATCCACAATCAACATCCATGGAAGCACCAGTTAAGAAATTAAAAGGTGCATTGCACTGGGCAAATCTGCCCAAAAGACCTCTTTAAAATACTGAAAAGCAAAGATGTCACCTTGAAGATTAAAATGCACCTAACCCAAATCACAGTGTATTCAATTGCAACAGAAATGCATACAAAAGCTGGACAATGAATAAGGAAGACAGAGAATCAATACTTTTGAATTGTGGTTTTGGAGAAAACTATTGAATATATCATGGACTGCCACAAGAAGGAACAAATGTCTTGGAAGTGGTACAACCAGAGTGTTCCTAAGGAGCAAGGAGAGTAAGAATATGTCTTAGATACTTTGAACAGGAGAGATCAGTCCATGGAGAAGAACACCATGCTTAATAGAGAGTTAGCAAAAGAGAGAAAGACCCTCAACAAGATGGACTAACACAGTGACCGCAACAATGGGCTGAAGCATAACAATGATTGTAGGCATGGTGCAAGACCAGGCAATGTTTCCTAGTGTGTACATAGGGCCGCTACTAGTTAGACTGCACTCAACAGCACCTAACAACAACAGGAAGACATTAAACTGCAAAAGAAGCATCCAAAGAAGATGGAAAGAATACAAAGTCATTAGACCAAAAAGAACTGGTCAATGTCCAACCGTTTCAGTAGGTAGCATGTCATCAGGAATTGATGGTACTGAAGGAAGGGAGCCAAGCTGCACTGAAGGCTCTGGTAAAAAACAGTGCTCCAGGAGTTGAAAGAATAGCAACTGAGAAATTTCAACAAATAGTTGCAGCTCTGAAAGTGCTCACTTGTCTATGGTAAGAAATTTGGAAGACAGCTACCTGGCCAACTGACTAGGAGAGATCCAAATTATCTCTATTTCAAAGAAAGATGACTCAACCAAATTTAGTAATTGTTGAACAACATCACTAATATTACACACAAGCAAAATTTTTCTGAAAATCTTTCAAAAGTGGCTGCTGCAGTACATCAACAGGGAATTGTCACAAATTTATGATGGATTCAGATGAGGACATGGTACCAGGGACATCATTATCAATGTCAGATGGATCCTGGTTGAAAGCAGGGAATACCAGAAAGATGTTTATCTGTCTCTTATAAAGGCATTTTACTTGTAACAAATTATAGATAACATTAAGAAGAATGAGAATTCTAGAATACTTATTTGTGCTAATGAGGAATCTAAGTAGACTAAGAGACAGTCATTTAAACAAACAAGATAATAGCACATTCTTTAAAGTCAGGAAATATGTGCATCATGGTTGTATCCTTTCACTGTCTTTATTCATTTGTATGCTGAGCAAACAATCACAGAAGCTGGATTATATGAAGAACACACGATCAAGATTGGAAGGAGACTCGTTTACAACCTGCTAGGGTTACTGTAAGCTGAAATTGACTGGATGGCAGTGTGTTTTGATTTTGGCCTATATACTGATGACACTATCTTGCTTCCTGAAAGTAAAGAGAACTTGAAGCACTTACTGATGAAGATCAAAGACTACAGCCGTCAGCAGGAATCACATTTCAACACAAAGAAAACAAAAATTCTCACAACTGGATCAATAAGTGGAAATTCTGGAGGCTTAGTGGGTTAAATGCTGTGTCTGCAAACCAACAGGTTGGCAGTTCAAATTTACCAGGTACTTCTTGGAAACTCTACGGGGCAGTTCTACTCTGACCTATAGAATCACTATGGCACTGGCTTTCGTTTTGGTTATTTTGGACCAATAAGTGGCATCATGATAAATGGACAACAGATTGAAGTTGTCCAGGACCTCAGTTTACTTGGATCCACAATCATCACCCATGTAAGCCACAGTCAGAAAATCAAAGGACACATTGCTTTGGGCAAATCTGCTGCAAAAGACCTCTTTAAAGTACTGAAAATGCAAAGGTGGCACCTTGAATAATAAGGTACACCTGACCCAAGCCACGGTGTTTTCACTTGTCTTATGTGCATGCAAAAGCTGGAAGAGAGATAAGGAAGGCTGAAAAAGAATTGATGCCTTTGAATCACAGTGTAAGCAAAGAATATTGAATATAGCATTGACAGCCAGAAGAATGAACAAATCTGTCTTGGAAGAGTACAACGAGAATGCTCCTTGGAAGGAGAGCAAGATTATGTCTCACATACTTTAGATGTGTTATCAGGAGGGATCAGTTTCTAGGGATGGATGTCATGCTTGGTAATGTAGAGGGTCAGCAAAACAGAAAAAGACCCTCAAGAAGATGGACTGACACAGTGGCTGCAACAATGAGCTCAAGAATAACAACCATCCTAAGGAGGATACAGAAGAAGGCAGTGTTTCTCATTGTGTTGTATTGTTGGTCACTCTGAGTCAGAACTCAGCCAACAGCACCTAACAACAACAGGAACATAAAATTGTGGTAAACAAGACAGAATGACATTGGTGAAAGAGAAGACAAACAGATCAGTGCAACAGGACAATATTATACATTTTATACTCAAATTATTCTGACAGGAGCACCAAAGCAGTCCCATTGGGACTGTTCAACAAGTAGTGCTAGAAAAGCTGGTTATATATACGGGGATTAAAGAACCTTGGCTCCTACTTTATACTACAAACAAAAATTCATTCAAGTTGAATCACAGATTTAAATGTAAAACCAAGAACTCTAATCTTTTAGAAGTAAACACTGGAATACCTCTGCAAACCTATGGCACCGAAAGATTTTGTAGACAGGATTATTTATTGATATTTTTACCTCCCACTCTTCTCCCAAAACACAACCCTGTGCATCTCATCATGCTGTTTGCTAGCACTGTACTTGTTAGAGAAGCCTACAGTATGGTTTTACATTTGTTGCATTGTAGCTGAATGATTTTCTGCCTGGGATGCTTGCTGGCTTTTTCTCTTTATCCTAGAAATCTTCAACATTATTCAATGAAAGAAGTAATTAAATTATATATAATAATCATTTCCAGAAGAAAACTATCTCTGTACCAGGTCCATTCTAATATCCATGTCATTTATAGTCTATGCATATTAAAAATAACATCCAAGGTATTCTTCATAATAAATATATGATGTACATTCTCTTTTTATAACATAGATGTGCAAGGAGGTAACACATTTTGCCCACAGTCTCGGAGTCAGCAATTGAATACAAACAATGTCATATCCAATACTTCTGATTACCGGGTTGTACATTTTACTCTTTATAATCATAAGCAGAACACCTAACTTTGATTTCTGCATTCTTTAGAAATAATGACATAAAATATATTTTAAATGTATTCATCTATGGTGTAAGAATAACATATGCACCCTGATAGTGTTGTTGTGACAAATAAATAATACAACCCATCTGAATGTTTGTGATATACCAATGTGCCAGTTATCAGCACATTCCTCTCAGCTCCAAATTTACCCACTGTGGCTTTGTCTGTGAAAGCGGAACACTTCTTTGCCAAGAAGACCCTGAAGCAACACTGGAAGGAGTGCAGTCTATTTATCCTTGATTTATGATTATACCCTTGATTTCTGAGTGTCTGCAGAGCATGGTGGTCACAAGCACATTGCACCTCCCCATAATCAGACTCCTTGATGCAACAGTGGTGATTTCCCAGTACAGTCCTCAATTAACTTCTCTGCCATCTGAAGGGTCACAGTGGTGCCCTCTCCAACGTGATGTGGATCCAAATCTGGAGGACTGGACCCGTTTCCAGATCTGTTGTTATTTTCTTGGTTACTATGTATTAGGCCTAGAGGAAACAGAGAACCAAAGCCAAACCCATTGCCATTGAGTTAATTCCAACTTACAGCAACCCTACATAACAGAGTAGGACTGCTGCATAGAGTTTCCAAGGAGTGCCTGGTAGATGTGAACTGCAGATCTTTTGGTTAGCAGCAGTAGCACTTAACCACTACACCACCAGGTTCTTTGCCACTTAGTAACCAATATTATTATTTCAATTCCCTGTAAATGTTAATGTTGCTTCATTTCACACCTTTCCCATGAAAATTACTCGGTGGTTGCTGACTCTTAATTGGAACTTTACCAGCAAAAGCACTGTGAGCAATAGAATGTAAATGGCCACTATTTTGTGGTTGAATTTCAGGAATCTGTCTTTGGAGTTGACCCATAACACCCAGTCTTAAATTTCTACATCAATAATTATATGTATATACTGGGAACAATAACTCCAACTCAAAGGATAGAGAACACGTAACACAATGTTGGTGAAGATGCTTTTATAGTGAAAGCTCTATAGGAAAGTCAGTGATTTTTATTAGATGGTAAACTCAGTGAGTGTGGAGTCATCTCTGTGTTGCCATTCATATGTACCTAGGCATGCTGTTACAACAGAAATACAAACAGGTGGCTTTAACAAAGAGACATTAATTCTGTCACAGTCTATGAAGCTATCAGTCTCTTTGCTGGCTTTTCCCTTTTATATCTCAAAAGAGACTGGCTTAAAACACAGAATAATCTTGTAGCTTGAGCTTTACTTCATTAACATAACTGCCATAATTCCATCTAATTAACCTTATAGAGATAAGATTTATAAGAATAGGAAAATCACATCAGATGACAAAATGGTAAACAATCATACAATATAAGGAGTCATGACTCAGCCAAACTGACAGATATTTTGGGGGACATGATTTAATCCATTGCAATACTCAATAAATTTTGATTTGATAAACGTGTAAACACAAGTATATTGCCCATCTTATGTTCATTTAAAATTTTTTCTTGAAAATGTTGCATAAATAAATCTAGTGCATCCAACTTTTCTAAAGGTAAATATTATATTGTAAAAATATAATTAGCATACTTCAATCACTGCATCACTAAATTGCAAATAATGGAAACTACGAAATCTTGTATTCTCGAAGATTAAAACTTTGGTATGCTTTTTAGCTGTTTACAAGTTCCTTTTGCAAGCATACAAACTCTGTATCCTGTGAATAGGCATATAATTGACAGCAATTATTCTCTTGTTATATTTAAGTACAATCTATGATATCTCATGGAAACCCTGGTGGTGTAGTGGTTAAGTGCTAAATCTGCTAACCAAAAGGTCAGCAGTTCAAATTAGCCAGGTGTTGCTTGCAAATTCTATGGAGCAATTCTATTCTGTTCTATAGGGTCACCGTGAGTTGGAATCAACTGGACAGCAGTGAGTTTTTTGATTATCTCATGGTAAACTCTCTTACAGCACAACCAGATCACTGTTTTAAATCATTTTTCAGTGCATTAATAACTTCCTAATTAATGTCCTTTCTTTTAATAGAGACGAGAAATAATTTCCATAGATTTCTTACTGTTACAGTCTATCCTTCAATACTGTCATCAAAAAACCTAGACACACATCAAACAAACATGTTACTATAATCAAGATGAAACTGTGCAGTCTTTTTTTTTTACAGAAACAGTATATAAGATGCACACTCTGATTTTTTTTATTCACCTATTGCAACATTTTAAAGAATAACCACTAGTATCCTTGTCAAGAAACCATATTGCTTTCTCCTCTAAGTTCATGAAGACAATAACATCACTCAAGCTGATCTGAGTAAAGGAACGGCAAGAGGAGGGTAAAAATACTGGATTGCCAACACTTTTGCTAAAAGTAATGAAAATCTCCTTTTTTCTTCAGTAGGAGGTATGTGTCTGTATTTGTGTATGTGTGTGTATGTAATGTTTCCAGGAAAAACGGAGATCAAGGATAACCTCCAAATTAGTATACATACATGGTTACACATTTGTACAAAACGGAGCGAGCACAATTTCATTTTTCTTTAAGATCATGAATCGAAGAGCTTCAAAAATAACAACTAGAAAAGCCATGGATAGTTAACAACCTGCAGATTTTTCAAAATCCAAATGGCAATGAATTAGGCTTTCCCTCATGAAGACACCTCAGGACAATTATACGAAAAGCAGTCGCTAAAGGATTTCTTATTTGAATATTTCAGGAAGCAACATTTTTTTGTTGGTAATTTCAAGTAACTGAGACTATTGCTTCATAGTATCTAACTTGTTGCAGCAGCTTAGAGCCCACTGTGGATATGCAAGTTGGACTTCCCATAAAACGCCAGCCAAGTGCCGTCGAGTCGGATCCAACTCGTGGCGACAGGGAGTCAGTTTTTCCCCAAAACCAAGCTTTGCCAAGTTAACATATTCTCATTTTATGTTCTCCCTCCCTTTCTGCAACACTCAGTGATCTACCTTGCTGCTAATTAAACTGTCAATGTCACTTTCAGGAGGCCAAACTTTTTTCTTCAGCTATCTTCCCTTCAACTTTCTCCTCTATTCAGTTTCAATCATCTCTCAGAAAAGGTCGCAAGTAATGGAAAGTGGAAATATAGGTTAAGGCATAAACTGGAGATTATTGGATTCCAATCCCAGGTCTACACCTTGCTATTTATATGACTTTGGGGAGTCTGTGCCTGTTTTGTCATCTATGAAATGAGATAAAAATCCTTCCTCAGAATAGTAAATGATAGCCAAGCCAAGTGCCGTCGAGTCAGATACAGAAAATATAAGTAAAGTATTTGGCATAGTCCGTAAGAAACAGGAATTTGATGAAAGGTACTGAGGTTCAATGTATCCATTGCTCTTCATGTTGTTAGAGACTCCTTGAGTTTCTAGTCCTTCCTTTTCATACCTAGTCTAGCTGGTATGATTTTATCACTGAACCTCTAAATTCATGTTCCCTAGAGTATACAAGCCTGGCAACAGAAAACTGATTCATAGCCAGCGAAGTTCCTCACCCAGGGCCAGATAAAGGAGTGCTGGGGCCCTAAACCCTGATAAACTGTAGCACCTTCCCCTCTGGTTATTCATGCATTCCAGCAGGACATGTGAATTCTCTCTCTGTCTCTCTTTTCGTGTGTTAGCTGGCCAGTAGCGTAAGTATTTTTGTTTGCTTGTTTTTCATACAAGTATAGTACTAGAAATTGAATGCAGAAGTGGCATATGACATTTTAGCAGAATGAGATGAACCGTATTATAAAATTTGTAGTGCATAAGGGGCACTAAGATTTTTCTATATCCCATATTTTCTAAATAAAATATGTACCACATATTCTTCAACAAAGGAAACACATTTATGAACGTAGTTGTTCCAATGATCTATGTAAAATTCTATTGATCTTCCACAATGAAAAACTGACTTCTACCAATTTTGCTTCAAACAGCTCATACTTCAGTTTTGACACTGGTTTCATAATAAATGCTATAATTATGAAAATGAACAAATGAAGAGATTCTTAAAGGAAAATTTACTGATCAGAAAATAAATATTACTACATTTGGTTTTTTAGATGCATTTTTCATTTCTAACTTAAAAAATATTTGTGCTGTAAGTGAATATTTACAGTTCAAGTAAACTTGTCACTCACAGCCTTGCACACACACTGCTATGCAACTCCACCTGCTCACCCCACTTGTGACAGCACACTCTTCCTCTCTGCTCTGTATTTCCCATGTCCACTTAACCAGCTCTTGCTCCCCTCTGGTCTCTCATCTCACCTCTGGACAAGAGCTCCTCTGTTAGCCCCATGTATGTACTTAAGCCAAAAGGCACACTCGTCAGCAGTATCATTTTATGTCATACAATCTAATTCAGTTGTTGCCTGAAGAGTTGGCTTCAGTCCCGGTTTCAGGTCTGGGCTAACAGAATACAGGGGCTGTGCCTTCCAGGAACCCTCCAGCCTGCTGGACTTTCAAGTTTGGTCTTTGTAATAGAGTTCTAGTTCTGCATACTCATTTTTCCTCCACTGCATTAGGGACTCTATGTTGTATTCTCTGTTAGGGCAGTCGTAGGTGATAGGCAGCTACACTGATTCCATTATTTTTGCTGTTGTGGATACTGCTACAGTGATTATTGGTGTGGTGGCCCTTATTCTCTAGGACGAATTCCAAGAAGTGGGATTTCTGGACGGTATGGTACTTCTATTTCTAGCTTTTTATGAAAGTGCCAAACAGAATTCTAAAGTGGTTGTGCAATTTTATATTCCCTATTCCCACCAGCAGTGTAGAAGTGTTCCAGTTCTCTACAACCTCTCCAGCATTTATTACTTTGTGTGTTTTGGATTAATACCAACCTGTTGGGGTGAGATGGTATCTCACTATAGTTTGGATTTGGATTTCTCTAACAGCTAATGACTATGACCATTTCCTCACATACTTGTTAGTCACCTGTCGGCACTTGGCTTGGCAGATATATTCTTTGTTGAAGTGCTTCTTCATATCCTTTGCCCATTTTTAATTGGGTTCTTTATCTTTTCGTTGTTGAGTTTTTGCAGTATCTTGTAGATTATGGAGATTAGGTGCTGACTGGATTTGTAATATCCAAAAGTTTTGCCAGTCTGTATTGTCTTTTTAGTCTTTTGGTGTGGTCTCTGGCTAAACCTAAGTGCTTTTTAGGAGTTCCCACTTATCTATTTTCTCTTCTGTTGTTTGTGTACTGTCAGAAATGTTTTGTAACCTGCTTACGCCATGTATTTAGGGCTCACAACATTGTCCCTATTTTTCCTTCTATAATCTTTATTGCTTGGGATTTTATGTTTAGGTCTTTGATCCCTCTTGAGTTAGTTTTTGTGCAGTGTGTGAGATACTGGCTTGGATTTATTCATTTTTTTGCAGATGACTATCCAGTTATGCCAATATCATTTGTTAAAGACACTATCTTTTCTCAGTTTATGGACTTGGAGCCTTCTTCAAATATCAAATGATCGTAAGTGAATGATGTTATATCCGGCTTCTCAGTTCTGTTCCCTTGGTCTATGTATCTGTTTTTGGACCAGTACCAGGTTGCCTTGACTACTGAGACAACATAAGAGGTTCTAAAGTCTGGCAGTGTGAAGTTTCTGATTTTTTTTTTCTTTTTAAGTAAGGCATTACTTATCTGAGAGTTCTTCACTTTCCATATAAAATTGTTGAATTGTTTCTCTATCTCATTAAAAAATGCCATTGGAATTTGTATTGGGATTGTGTTGTATCGAGAGGCCACTTTGGGTGGAATGGACATTTTCACAATGTTGAGTCCTCTAATCCATGATCAAGGTAGATTTCTCCACTTACGTAGGTCATTTCTGGTTTCTTGCAGTAGAGTCTTGTAATTTTCTTTGTATAGGTCTTTTGTGTCTCGGTTAGATTTATTCCTAAGTATTTTGTCTTCTTGGGGGCTATTGTGAATGGTATTGTTTGGTGATTTTCTGTTGGTGTAAAGGAATCCAATTGATTTTGTATGTTTGTCTTCCATTCCGATACTTTGCTAAGCTCTTCTATTAGTTCTAGGAGGTTATTTTTTTGTAGATTCTTTAGAGTTTTCTGTGTATATCGTATTATCTGCAAATAGAGATGCTTTTACTTCTTCCTTACCTAATTTGTTTCCTTATATTGTCCGATTGCTCTGGCTAGAAACTCCAGTACAATGTTGGATAGAAGTGGTTAGAGTGGGAATCCTTGTCTATTTCTCATGCTCAAGGGGAATTCTTTCAGTCTCTCCATTCAGGATGATGTAGGTGGTTTGTTTTGTGTAGATGCCTCTTATTGCATTGAGGAATTGCCCTTCTATTCCTATTTTACTGAGAGTTTGTTACATGAATGGGTGTTGGACTTTGTCAAATGTCTTTTCGGCATCAATTCACAAAAATCAAATGATTCTTATCTTTTGTGCTATTTATGTTGCTGATCATATTGATTGTTTCTCTGATGCTGAACCAGCCTTGCATCCCTGGTATGAATACAACTTGGTCATGATAAATTATTTTTTTGATATGTTGTTGAATTCTATTAGCTAGGCTTTTGCTGAAGATTTTTGCATCTAAGTTCATGAGTGATACTGGTCTGTCATTTTCTTTTTTAGTGATATCTTTCCCTGGCTTTGGTTTCAGGGTTATGTTGGCATGACAGAATGAATTTGGGAGTCTTCCATCTCTCTCTATGCTGTGAAATAGTCTCAGGAGTATTGAAGTAAAATCTCTAAAAGTTTGGTGGAACTCTCCAGTGAAGCCATCTGGGCCAGGGCTTTTTTTGGTTGGTAGATTTTTTTTTTTTTTTACTTTTTCAATCTCTTCTTTAGTGATGGGCTTATTAAGTTATTGTACTTCTCATTGTGAAAATTTTGGTAGGTGATATGAATCTAGGAATTTGTCCATTTCCTCTAGGTTTTCAAATCTGTTAGAGTACAGTCTTTTGTAGTATTCTATTGTGATACTTTTGATTTCAGTTGGGTATGTTGTGACATCTCCCATCTTCTTTCTTATTTGGATTATTTGTTTCCTCTCCTGTTTAGTCAATGGTTTATCAATTTTGTTGATCTTTTCAAAAAACTTGCTTTTGGTTTTCTTAATTTTTTCAACAGTTCTTCCATTTTCTAATTCATTTAGTTCTGTTCTCATCTTTATTATTTGTTTTCTTCTGGTACCTGAGGGGTTCCTCTGTTGTTCTCTTTCTACTTTTTCAAGCTGTAAGTTTAATTCTTTGATTTGCGTCTTTTCTTCAATCTGGAGATAAAATGACCACTAAGCACTGTTTTGGCTGTATCTCGTAGGTTGTGGTACAGTGTGTTTTCATTCTCATTTGATTCCATAAATTTATTTATTTCATCCTTGATTTCTTCTATTACCCATGGATTTTTGAGCAAAGTGTGGTTCAGTTTCCATTAGTTCAAATTTCTACCTAGGTTTCTTCTGCTATGGATTTCAACTTTTATGGCTTTGTGGTCCAAGAAGATGCTTTGCAATAATTTAATGGTTTGAATTTTGTTGAGACTTTCTTTATGTCCTAGCACATGGTCTATTCTGGAAAATGTCCCATGTGCGTTGGAGAAGAAGTTGTACTTATTTGTGATGGGTAAAAAGTTCTGTATATGCTGACAAAGCCTAGTTGGTTAGTTGTCACAATAAAATCTTCCGTATCTCTTCTGGGCTTTTTTTCTGGATGATCTGTCCATTGCTGAAAGTGGAGTGCCAAATTCTTCATCTATTATTGTGGAGTGATCTATTTCATTTTTCAGCGTTGTCGGTGTTGGATGTATTTAGATGCTCTGGTATTGGGTGCACATTTAATACTGTTAATTCCTGCTTATGTATCGAACCTCTGTTTATGTTTCATTTTTATGAAGCTTGAAGATAATATGGCTTGATGTCTTTCTTTTAGGATCTAGTTTTTTGTGGCCTTTGATACACATCTTGGAAATCTATGTTCTCTTCTTTCCTAATTTCAGGGAAGTTTTCTGTCAGCAACTCTACAACAATACTCTCTGTATTTTCAGTTATCCCTTCCTGCTCAGGAACTCCAGTTATTCGTAGGTTATTCCTTTTACTAGAGTCCCACATATTTCTTAATGCTCCTTCATTTTTCTTAATTTTTTCCTCTGATTTCTCTTCATAAATGCTCACGTCAGTTGCTGTATCCTCAAGATCACTAAGTCTGGCTTCCATCTCCTTGATTTGGTTCTTTTGGCTCTTGATTGAATTGTCTAATTCTGTAATTTTATTACTGATCTGCTGGATTTCAGATCATTGATGGTCCATCAGTTCAAATAGCTTACTTAATTTTTGAGTTTGTTCTGCTGCACTGTGTTTAATCTACAGGAGGGCTCTATATGCAGTTATTTTGTACTTGACCTGTAATAGTTTAAGAAATGATTCTTCCTCTGGCAAGTTTTTTGGTTCTTTATTTAGGTAGTTTTCTGGAACCATGGTGGACTATTTCTCTAAATGGTTAGCTATATTGATTGCTGTGTTTGCACCATCTAGAAGCTCTTTGGTTTCTCTGATGCTATGTCAACAGGAGTTGAGCTGTAGTTCTAAGAAAAAAGTTGGTCACCAGCCACCTCTGTGTACTCTAGTGAGTGGCCCCAGGGGACTCTCTGGGGTGGCAAGCTCTGCTTCCTGGCTGGCAAAGATCGTGTACTACTTTCAGAGTCACTGATGGGACATCAGCTTATGCTATGATGTGGATCCATGAAGGGTGGAAGAGATGCTGCTGGGCCACTAAGCAGTTAAGTTCTCCAGGTGGTTTTATTTTAAAAATGTATTTTACTGCTAAGCAAGGAGCTGTCCAATAGCTGTCAAAGACAGTTAGGGCCTAATGTGTGGCAGGCCTCCTCTTCCAGCTGACAATGAAAGTACCTCATAGGTCGTCCCCAGATGCTATAATGTGGTTCAAAGTAGAGACGAGTTACAGCTTTGGTGCCATCCTCTGCTGCACTCCACCCATAACTCTAGGCACCACCATGCTAAATACAGATTTTTCTGCTGGAAAAGCACTTTTCACCGGGCTGATGGTCCATGTGAGAATTAGCTCCAGCTAAGACCTCCAGGTGGGTGACTTCACCCACCAAGGTGAATCTCACCCAAGCTGCCTTTCCTGTCATTAAACAACATAATCTATGTTGCAGCTCAGAAAAGAGAGAGTGGATGAGCAGTGGTGTCTGTAGTCAGCAGCTGGGCTCCTAAGCAGAATCTCTCTGCTGTGCTATGAGCTGTTTACTTAAGCACTGCAGTTCAGCACATTAGCTGCCTCATGCCCAGTCTTTGCCTTCCAAATAACAAGGTGTCATTACCTGCTGTCCTCCCAAATAATGAGTCATCAGAAGCAGGACTCAGTGTGTTGCTGCCTTGTCTTAGAGAGAAGTAGTTTTCCTCTTACTGGTGACTAGTCCAATCTGACAACTCTATGCCAGGTCCTAGTGCTCCCCGCATGTCCGTGTAGCTCCATTCAATTATCATTCCAAGCCTTAATTCTCAGAAGGAATTGAGGATACATGTGTCAAACCTGCCATCTTGGCCCCACCCTCTTTTTCGCTCCTTGACAGACTTTGCAGTGCTGCTCAGCTTGGAGCCTGTTTCTAGTAGGTTCACTTAAGGCATTTTTTTTTTCTTAATTTCTTCTTTTTTTGTTTGGTTTCTTGTCTATCTCTATTTTCTCTCCTTCTCTTCTTTGCAACAACCTGGCAGCTTTTTTTGTTTGTGTTTCTTCTTTCTCAGTTTCTTGACACTCTTTACATTAATTTCATTCCTTTCTTTTGACCACCTGGCTACATGTACCTTTATTTCTGTCTCTCTTTTTAAATGTAGTCTCTTGTCTTTCTCTCCCTTCCTTTTGTCTGTCTACTTAGCTGCGTGTGCCATATCTGATCCTTGTTGACGAGCTGTCCCTCACTGCCTGGCTAGAAGGCCACTTCCTTGGGTCTGTGCAGAACAGTCCTTCAGTACTTTTTTTTTTTTGGCTTTGGTTTCTCTCTCCTCTTTCTTTCCTTTCCCATATCCACTGAATGCCACACATTGCAACTTTTCTGTCCCTCATGCCTAGCTGTACTATGTGCTGAGCATTATGTGACAAAGCAATACAGGAACATTCCACCAAAACCTGCTGTAACTAACCCCTGGCCCTGACCTGACAGCTCCAGTAGGTGCCACAAAAGACCCATCCTAGCACCTCTCCCTTTGCTGGACCTTCCCTATTGCACCCCAGCTGAACAAGTGGCTCTGCCCATTGGACAAGGTGATGAGAAATACTGTGCCCACAGATGGCTGACCACCAAAGGATGCCCAGTCTGCCTGCTCAGAAATAACCAAGTAAAACAAAAGAACAGGAAAAAAGAAACAAATATACAATCAAAAAATGAAGAACATGATTAATGAATGTCGCAAAGACAGCAGACAATATGAAATGTAGGACAGGATTTTTACAGTAGGTGTCCAAAATAAAACAATAAATGACCTTTCAGTAAAAGAAAAGGAACTGAAACTACTTGATAGAGAATTCAAATCTCTAATATTAAATACATCCTAGAGTTGTAAGAAAAAGTGACAAAAATGGAAAAAAAGACAAAATTATGAATAATATAGACAAAATCATGGAAGAGACAGACCAAATTTGTAAGTTGGTATCTTAAAAAAAGAGCAAATGAAGATCTAGAATTTAAACACAAGATTTCAGAAGTGGATAGCATCATGGAACGTCTGAGAAGCAGACTTGAAACAATGGAGGCCTGTATCAGAAAAACTGAAGACAAACACTTGGATGCCCACTTAAGAAAAAATCATGGAAAATAATAAAGAAATTCTGAGAATGATGCAGGATACAGTCAAAAGCAAAAATGAGTGAGTGATTGGAGTTCCAGAACAGGGGAAGAAAATGTAAAACACAGTAAGGATCACTGAGGAATTTCTGACAGAAAACTCTACTATTCTGAAAGATGAAAAGTTGACCATCCAAGAAGCTCAATGAACCACATGTAGGATAGAAAATCAGTAAGGCATACAAGAAAACTACAAAACACTACTGCAAGAAAATAAATCTACATAAATGGAAAAACATACCATAATCCTGGATTAGTAGATTCAACATCGTGATAATGTCAATTCTACCCAAAGCAATGAACAAATACAATACAATCCTGATCCAAATGCCAACCGTATTCTTTAACGAGAAGGAAAAACTAATGGTTAACTTCATATGGAAAGGGAAGATGCCCCAGACAAGTAAAGCACTACTGAAGATGAAGCATAAAGTAGGAGGACTCTCACTACCTGATCTTAGAACCTACTATAATGCTACAATAATCAAAACATCCTGAAACTGATACAACTACTGATATACTGACCAATGGAAAATAACTGAGAATCCAGTTGTAAATCCATCCACTTATGGTCACCAGATCTTTGACAGGGCCCCAAAGTCCATCATATGGGGAAAACATAGTCTTTTTTAACAAATGGTGCTGGCAAAATTGAATGTCCATGTCGGCTCCGACTCGACGGCACTTGGCTAGCTATCTGGAAAAAAAAGGAAAAGAAAAAAAAGAAAGAAACAGGACACATACCATATACAAAAGTTAATTAAATGGACCAAAGATGAAAAGCAAGACATGACGAAAATATGAGCCCAGGAGACAGAAGGGTCCATATGATTGGGAGACTACATCAGCATAAAACCAGAACCAGATGGTCCCTGGTCACCACCAAATACAGCCTATAAGGAAAGCAATGTAGAGTCCCTGGCATAGCATAAGAAAAAGATCAAGAAGTCTATTAAAAGACCAGACCTGATGGTCTGATAACCTGAAGTTCCATGAGAACTTGGCCCCTGGATTTGCTGCTAGCCCAGAGCTGAAAACAGTACTGAAGCCAACACTTGAGACAAAGATTGAACATGATTAAGGGACACGGAGTGATATAGGCAGTATGTGTACTTTATGGTTTAATATATATATGAAGTTCGTCTATCTGGACTCTTTTCAGAGGGGATAGGAGAAGGAAGAGAGGAGGACAAAAGTTGTGGTTGAATGGTTACTGGAAATAAGGAGTGGATAGAAATAGTGTACTGTCACAGGGTGAGGAGAGCAGGTAGAGTTGCACAGAGGTAGGTGCTGGGGGTTATGTGGCAAATTGACACAGACTGTAAATTTTCACTTAATTACAATAAAAAATTTAAAAACAAACAAACAACAGCAACAACAAATTTTCCAAACTTGCTGGGGAAAAAAGAAAAAGGACCAAAGACCTAGGTATAAATCAAAAAGTATAAAAGATGTGGGAGAAAAAAATAAAGTCAAGACTAGAGGCCCTAATACATGGTGCTAATAGAATACAAGCCATAAGGAACAACATACAAACTACAGAAGATAAGCTAGATAACTAAGATCTTCTAAAAACTAAACATTTACAATCATCAAAAGAGTAAAGTGTGAACCTACAGATTTGGAAAAAAAAATTGGCTATGACAAGTCAGACAAAGTTCTAATTTCTAAAATCTGCAGGAATATCCAACACCTCTACAACAAAAACCACATAATTTAATTAAAAAATGAGCAAAGGAAATAAATAAATACTTCAACAAAAAATACATTCAAGTGATGAACAGACATGAGGTAATGCTCATAATCATTAGCCATTAAAGAAATGCAAATCAACAGTACAATAAATACATTACCCTGGCACTACTGGTATGAATTAAAAAGAAAGAAAATAATAAATGTTGGAGAGGTTGTAGAGATATTGGAACTCTGGCACACTAGTAGTGAGAATACAAAATGGTTCAACCAAATTAGAAAACAATATCGTGCTTCCTTGAAAAGCTAGAAGTAAAAACACCATTTGTCTAAGTAATTCCATTCCTAGAAATATATCCTAGAGAAGTAAATAGCTGCCACACAAATAGACATGCACACTCGTGTTCACTGCAACACTGTTTACAATGGCCAAAAGACAGGAGCACTTAAGGTGTCCATCAACAGACCAATGGACAAACAAACCGTGGTGCATACACACAATGGACAATGATGAACCTGCAAAGCATATCACAAAATGCATGAATCTGGAGAGTTTTATGCTAAGTAAAAGAAGCAATTACAAAAGGGCAAATACAGTATGAAACAGTAAAAACTCATAAAAAGATTGACACACAAAAAGAAATAATGTTTGCTTTGAGGGAAGGAAAAAATATCAAACAGACAATAGATAAGTGGTAGCTCTGATAAAGGACAAGACAGGGCAATACTAGGGACGCTAACACATCTTGTCCAAGGCAAGGTCATGGACGTTCCATAGACACATCCAAACTTCCTGAGGGGTCAAATTCTGGGCTAAGGGCTGTGGGGCATCGTCTTGGGGAATATCTAACTCAACTGCCATAATATTGTTTCTAAAGGAAATACTCTACATTGTACTTTGGTCAGTGGGATATGAGATCTCAAAAGCTTGTGAATGGCCATCTAAGACACTCCAAAAGTGTCATCCTGTGCAAAGAAGAATGAAGAAAACCAAAGACAAGGTTTAGTCCAAAGGACTAATGGATCACAACTACCACAACCTCCACCAGACTGAGTCAAGCACAACTAGATGGTGCCCAGCTAGCACTACAGACTGCTCTGAAAAGGATCACAACAGAGGGTCCTGGTCAGAGCTGTAGAAAAAGATACAGAACATAAATCTAACTAGCAGCAAAACAAAAGAACAGACTTATTAGCCTGACAGAGACGGGAAAAACCTCAAGAATATGGCCCTAGTACTCATTTTTGGCTCAGTACCAAAGTCACTCTCGAGGCTCACCCTTCAGCCAAAGATTAGACAGGGCCATAAAACAAAATGAGACTAAATGGTCACACTGACCCAGGGGCAAGGAAGAAAACACAGGAGGGGACAGGAAAGCTGGAAGTGGTGAAGCTAATGTCAAGAAGGGGAGAGTGCTGACATGTTG
The DNA here is from genome assembly GCA_028571685.1 of Heterohyrax brucei. Classification (NCBI taxonomy): domain Eukaryota; kingdom Metazoa; phylum Chordata; class Mammalia; order Hyracoidea; family Procaviidae; genus Heterohyrax; species Heterohyrax brucei. Next base: position 73,636,730 of record CM053146.1, on the reverse strand, counting down.
TGGGGCTACTGACCAATGTCACAAAACAGTAAATAAATTAATGAGAAGCTGATTTGCTCTGTAAAATTTTATCTGAAGGGTAATTTAAAAAAAGAATAAATTACAATCAAAAGCACACTTGAAGCATATCCTTATTCCTGGAATCTTAGATAGATAAATAGACATAATTAATGGTAGATAGATAGACAGATACACATAGACAAATGGACAGACAGTTGGATGGGCAGGTGGACGGATGGACCAATAGACAGAGAAAGACAGAGAGAGGTAGAGAGATAAGCAGGCAGGCAGACAGATAGATACAGACAGCTGGATAGACAGGCAGATGGATGGACAGACAGAAACAAACAGGTAAAAATTTCTGAAAGCTCAGAGGAACAGATCAGTAGTGCATAACTAAGAATGTGAGACTCTCTCATGAGCCTAGCACCTCTTTCAAAAATGTCATGAACAGTTTGGCATGTCTTGGGAATACTTCTTTTCATGCTTTTAGTACACTCTTTGCATTTTGCTTTTCTTTTTGGATATAGTGCATCAAATATTTCTAATAACATTTGATTTGCTTCTGTTGGGAATTAGGAAAATGTATATGAATGGTTTAAGATGGATATTTTTAGAATGTAAATTAAAAAACCATCAGCAAGAAGAAAATACAGTCTAAAAAAGATGCAATGGGACTTAGAATAAGGGAAAGTAAAAACAGACAATTTCATTATCTTTGACATTTTAGCTATAAAGTGTGCATTTTCTTATCCATTTTTATGGACTCACCAAGGAGGCAGTCCATCTATATTTTGCTTCAATCATCATTTTAAGTTGACTGTTCAATTTCTCTTAAACTCCTACTCACATTTGTGTCTTCAGAGCCTCCTATGATAGATGCTAAACTGCTGTCCAGTGAGTTCAAATCAGAAGTTGCAACACTGTTACACACACACACACACACACACTCAAATCCAAAACAGTATTTCCTTGAATGATTCTAACATGAGTAAAGGAACCTCCCGGGATTCACCCAAGGGCCAATTCTTCTGTCATTTTCTCTATTTCTCTCTGTTTAAAGTGATTTTTCTCTGCTCTGAATCCTTGAAGTTCACTTTTTATTGTGCGTTTTTGAATCTTACACTGTTAGTTATTGACATGTTGATGGTCACTACCCAAACCTCAATACTTTGGTCCCAATTCATCCAGGATGGCCCGAGCATCTCTCCAGACATATAACGGAACTTGGTAGAGAAGAGCTCCTAAAATTAATTTGAATTTCCCTTAGTAAATGAAAATCTAAGATAACATATAATTTGCCAACCTAGTCCAGAGTGCTGAAGAATTATTTGACAAGTTTTTAAAAATGTACTGATATTCAGACAAGTCACTCTATGCATCTGTAGGATATCATCCTGCTGACCTCTGGCTGGAGGAAGGGGAGTGGATGGAGAGGAGGGGAAAAGAGACTGTTGGGAGGATGAGACATATATGGAGCAGAGAGGAATACTGTGTTGTCACCGGGCAGGGAGAGCAGTGGAAGCTGCATATAGGTGGGCATGTAAATTTATACAGGAATGGACACTTTCACTCAGTCATAATAAAAAAAAATTAAGCTGCTGACATTTGAATTTTAGTAATCAGTCTACGATTACACTTTTGAAAAACTCTAGGTCAGGCCATAAAACTTACAAGTTCAAGTTGACTGTCTCAAGGATCCCTGCATTGCCAATGCCTAGAAAGAGGTCTGACATATAATCAGTGTTAATGTTCTTCTTTAAAATATAGATGTCTATGCTCCTTAAGTGAATCTGTTTTTCCCAATATCTACCTTTTTTATTAACCTTTTTCGGCTCCACAATTTGTTTCCTATTACTTCTTATCCTATTCTGTGGACTGGATTCAGCGGGGACTTTGGTCCATTAGTTAATATTTAATAAGAAACTTCTTTAAGATATTAATAACTTTCAGCATTACATAAGACATCAAAAATGTTCATTTTGAGCCAGTTGTAATTCGAACAACTTATGCAAAATCTTATAGCTATCAGGACTCGCTATGGATTGAATTATGTCTGCCAAAAATATGTGTTGTAAATCCTAATCTCTATGCGTATGGTTATAATTCCATCAGGGAATGGGTTGTCTTAAATGACGTAGGATTTTGAGTAAATTTCTTTGCAAATATAAGAGATATTAGATGAGAGGTGAGGGAGGGGAGGGGAAAAGGATCTACTACCAGCCAGAAAGAAGAGCTGGGAGTAGCAGAACGCATCTCTGTGGTGAAAACCCCCCTAGACCCAGGAGAAGATTGATTCCAGACACATGGAGATTTCTAAGGCAAGCCAGGTCCACAGATGTTGAAAGAAGACAAGACCCTACCCCAAGAGCTGACAGAGAGAAAACCTTTCACTAGAGTCAGTCTCTGGTTTGCTAAATACACTTGCGGTATTTCTATTACAGTAGCACCAGATAACCAAGGCAACTCCCAACTCAGGGTAGTTAGCAATAAATGAACAAACATTGAAATCACCTAGGCAATCCTGTGGAAGAATTCACTGTTCTCCAAATTATGAAATCTATCATAAATGGTGTTGTGAGAAACAATAGATTTGCTTCAAGTTACATAATTTTTATATTAACTTCTACTGAAATATCTATTTCATTAATATTTTATAAAATGTGCACATCTAAAAACTTCCATCAAACTGAAAATACATTCAAACAACTCTGATAAACTCACTGCCGTCAACAAGAGCCCAACTCATAGTGACTCCGTAAGACAAAGTGGAACTGCCCAATCAGGTTTCCTAGGCTGTAATCTTTACAGAAACAGATTATCAGGTCATTTCTCCTGTGGAGTGGCTGGTGGGTTCCAACTGTTGACCTTTTAGTTACCAGCTGAACATTTAACCACTGTGTGACCAGTGGTATCTGAAAACATGGAATCAAAGAATCAATGAAAGTTACGTTTTTCTGTCTAAATGACATTTTCATGTATGGCCTTGCTATATTTAAGATATGACTTCACATTGTTGTTACTGTTTCTGCTGAGCAATCAATTATTAGTTTAGTTGTCATGTTTCAAACATAATAGCTCTTTTATCCCTATCTGCTTTTTCTGTAGTCATATAAAGAAACAAGCTGTCAATGAGTCGATTCCAACTCATGGTGACCCTACAGGACAGAGGAGAACGGTCCCATAGGTTTTCCAAGGAATGCTTGGTGGATTCAAACCATGAACCTTTTGCTTAGCAGCCAAGCTCTTAACACCGCCACTAGAGTAGTTCCATAGTGTCCTGTAATTTCAGTCATTAGTTAAGAGACACGAATTCTTTTAATTTATACTAATATCCCTTCATTATGCTTCTTTAATCTTAAATTCAGATCTTATATTTGTTCTCCAAAAGTCTTAGTCATTATCTCCTTGAATATTTCATTGGATCATTCTGTTTTTCTGGGATTTCAATTTCAATATATGTTAAATTATTTAATGGTGACTTTCGTATTGCTTAATATCTCCATTACTTTCACATCTTTTTTCTTTGTTTCATATTGTCTCTATTTTTTTTCAAATTTTTCCTCTAGCTCATGAAATCTGCCTTAAGAAATATGTAATGAGCTGTATAGACACATCTTTTCATTATTCATTTTTTTTTCTTCTCAATCACTACATTTTTTTATTTTTTTAAATTATGATTAAGTGAAAGCATACAATTCACATCAACTTTGCAAACCTGACTCATTATAACTCTGTCTGCTCTCCCCACCCTGTGATAGTGCATTCCCAATGAACCCTTGTCCCCTCCTCTCCACTACCTCCTTTCCCTTTTATAAAGAAACCAGTAGGACAGCCTTCTATAAATGCATAAAACCACAAAGTACACACACCACATGATCACTCTGAGTCTAGTCCTTTTTGTGTCCTAAGTGTTGACCTCAGTACTGGTTTCAGGTCTGGGCCAGCAGCAAGTCTAGGGGTCATGTTCCCAGGGGATCCTCCAATTTGTTGGACCACCAGTTCTGGTCTTTTAGTAAAGTTCTTGATCTGCATACCTCTTTTCCCATGCTATGTTAGGGACTCCACATTGTGTCCTCTATTGAGACTGTCTTTGCACGGTGGCAGGGCACCATATGATTCTTCTGTTCTCATGCTGATGAAGTCTCTCAAACATACGAGTCTTTCTGACTCCTGGGCTTTTCCCTTGTGTTTTTGATGTTTTTAGTCATTTGTTTCAGGTGGATTGGGACCAACTGATAATCCTCAGAGCAGAGCCTGCTGGCTTTTAAGACCTCACATGCCACTCCCCAACATGGGGTACATACGGCTCTCTTAGCAAAAAGCCAGTTATGTTAACTATTTGCTATTGCGGGCTGTTCTGAAATAAACATTCATATGCAGATATCTGTTTGTGTGACAGCCTTTCTTTCCGTAAAATGTATTCCAAGCTGTGGGATTGCTAGATCAGATAGTATTTCTAATCCTAGCTTTTGAAGAAGGCACTAAATTGCTTTCCAAACAGGTTGTACAATTTTGCAATTCCACCAGCAGTGTAGGATAATTCTAGGCTCTCTGTAGCCTCTTCAGCATTTTTTTTTCTTTCTTTCTTTTTTTTTTTGTGTGTGTGTGTTTTGGATTACTACCAACCCCATTGGGGTAAGATGGTATCTCATTGCAGTTTTGACTGGATTTCTCTAATAGCTAATGATCATGAACATTTCCTCATATGTCTTTCAGCTGTGTAGATGTCTTCTTTGGTGAAGTGTCTGTCTATACCCTTTGCCCATTGTTTAATTGGCTTATTTGTCTTTCTCTTGCTGATATTTTGCAATACCTTGTAGATTACGGAAATTAGATGTCAGTCCAATACGTAGTTGCCAAGTAATTTTTCCCATTCTGTAGGCAGTCTTTTAACTCTCTTGATAAAGTCTTTGTATGAGCATAAGTGTTTGAGTTTTAGCAGTTCCCATTTATCTGTTTTCTACTCTGTTGGTTGTGCATTGTTGGTAAGATTCTGTAGTCTGCCTAAACCACGAACTAAAACTTCCATTGTTGTTCTTATTTTTTCTCCCATGGTCTTTGTTGCTTTGTGTTTGATATTTAGGTCTTTGATCCATTTTGAGTTAAGGTTTGAGTTAAGGTGTAAAATACGGGTCTTGATTCTTTTTTTTTTTTTGGTAGATAGATATCCAATTTTTTGTTAACATCATTTGTTAAATGAATTGTTTTTACCCCAGATTACCACCTTTGGGCCTTTGTCAAATACCAACTGTTTATAGGAGGACGGATATTTCTGGATCCTCTATTCTGTTCCACTGGTCTATCTGTTTTTGTACCAGTACCAGGCTGTTTTAACACAATCACTGTATTTCTGAAATTACTGATTCTTTTTCAAGTCTGAATGTTTTTTTCTTTTTATCTGTTATTGTCCAGTTCTCTTATTTTCCATGTTATCTTTATTTTATTCTAATTTTGAACATTTTAACCATGCTTCTTTGATGTCCCATTTTTGACAATTATATTAGCTGAAATTACTGGTGGTTTAATTCCGTGTTTATATTTTCTACTTCCTCTCACCCACTAGTGATTGTTTTCCTATGTGACTCCAAATTTTGAGATTTGAATTTACAGTATTTCATTTTTAGCAATCCTGTGAAACATAAAGGTAGTTTGATTTGGCTTTTACTAGACACTTTGTGGTGGAAATCAGCAACTGCTTTGATTTGTCATTTTGGAGTTTCTAAATATTTTCAGCAGTGAATTTTTGTTGTAAGTCTGTGAGCAAGAAGTCTCAAGAAGAATCTTTGCTCTGCTATTTTCTAGCACTCAGCATTGCCAGTCAAGAGTCTTAGGCCAATTAGTCTTACTGCTTTTTCGGAAGTTTGCCTTTTTCTCTCCTCTGGAACATGCTAGGACTTTATGTTAATATTCAGTATGTATTTACATGTGTTGCTACTTAACTCATTGGGATACTGTGAATCCTTCTAATTCAAAAGCTCTTGTTCTTTTTCGGCTCTGAAGTGTTTCACAATTTTTACTCCCTTCCTGGTTCTCACCATTCAGTAACTCTGAAATTCCCATTGATTTCTATCTTTCAGTAGTTTTTCAAAAGTTTAATTCCACTAATGGCAGTTACTTCATGAAATCCACAAATTTATTTATTTTTTTCCTCTTTTGTTGGGAAAAAGTAGGCATAAGTTTATGGATTTCTATTTGATCAATTCTGTATTCAACTTTTAAAAATCTTTTCTGCTGCTTACCAAAAGATGGAAAAGCAGTAGGAGTGAGAATTACAGGGAACAAAAATACACACATGCTTGACTACAGTGCACTTCTTGTTTTACTCCTGTAATTATAGAAATCACAATTGCATATAATGCCATTCATTACCTTCCTGCTAAGAAATAGGAATATTTAGAAATATGTAGCTAGAATAAATCATTGTATGCCATGGCATAAGAAAGAAAAATCAGGGGTGAGCTGAGACAGCTGATGCAGCATAGGAACAGGGAATAAAATGCTGAGAGTAAAAAAGTAAAACAAAATAGTATTCGACCTCCAAAGAAGTATTTAGAGTCATTAGAGTTCCCAGTTTCACTCATTAGACAGTATGGCTATCTGAAATACATTCAGTTCCTAAGTTTTGGATCTGAATTACTGTCATAGATTGAATTGCATTCTCCCAAAATATGTGTGAAGTTTGCTAGGCCATAATTCCTACTATTGTGTCATTGCCCACAATTTTGTCATCCGATGTCATTTTCCTGTGTTGTAAATCCCCATGTAGTGGTTCAGTGCTTCAGCTGCTAAACAAAAGGTTGGTAGTTTGAATCCACCAGTTGCTCCTGGTAAACCCTATGGGGGAAGTTATACTTTGTCCTCTAGGGGTAGTACAAGTCCTAATGGACTCCATAGCAATGGATTTGGTTTTGTTTTTATGACGCAAACAATATAGGATTAGAAGCAGTTATGTTAATGAGGCAAGACTAAATCTACAAGATTGGGTTGTGTTTTAAGTTAATTTCTTTTTCTGTGTAAAAGAGAGAAACATGCCGAGAGAGGAGGGAACTCCATACCACCAAAAAAACAAAGCCAGGAGAATAGTGTGTCTTTTGGACTCAGGGACCCTGAACTGAAAGCCTCCTCAAATAGGGAAAATTAATGAGAAGGACCTTCTCTCAGACCTGACAGAGAAAGAAAACCATCCCCTGAGGCTTGCACTCTGGATTCGAACTTCCAACAAGCTAAACTATGAGAAAAAAAAATTTCTCATTAAAGCTGTTCACGTGTGGTATTTCTGTGACAGCAGTACTAGATGACTAAGACAATCATGACAAGCAAAATCTAGAAAAATTAAAATTCCTGAATATTTTACTGTCTAACCTATAATTCAGTCCCAATGTCTTGACGCCATCTTGCCACAGAGCAGTGTGTCATCACTAGGGATGGGGCATGAACAAATTTTAGCAATGAGTCACAAGTATTGTGAAGTGATGATACAAAATAGACTTGGAGGTGGTGCATCAAGTTCTCTGATGTTTACAGAAAGCAAAGGTCTTCCCTAGTCACCAGAGAATGATTACATATCCCATAATAAAATGGGAACAATCTAGAATGGTAAGCGATGAAATATTAGCCTCCGTAAACTATTAACAGAATGAGTTTCCTGCTGTCCTTGCCAAGAGCTGGCATTTTTTTAAAGATGTTCTTCAAAAAAATGTAAAACAGGCTCTGGTCTTAGGGTCACCATGAGTCGGATCCAACTCGATGGCACTTGGCTTGGCTAATACAAAGTTACGTGGTATTTTTTAAGAATATGTGGACCCTCTGGTTAGCACTTTGTGTACCTTTCTAATTGAGTCCTCGTACACTATTTCATCAATTTGGAAGTTGTATAAAAAGAATCATAATTGTGACATGCAACATTTATTCACAGACCATTATTTTAGCCTCATTCCCATATTTATAGATGTAGAAAAAGAGCCAGATTTAGAAACCTGTAGTTCTTTGTAGGTGTTCATGCCGCCAAGACAAATATTATTGTGCTAATATTATTGTCATATTTATTATTAAGATTACACATACTTTACATTTTAAAGGGTTTGAAAAACTGCATAGACCAGAAATATTAATTTTTTTAGTTAAATATTTACAGTTAATTTTGATTTGAAATAAGTTATTTATCATGTTAAATGTTCACAACAAATTGTGTAACAAAAAAATAATTTTGCTAAAAGCATTTGGGCTAAAACTTGAAAATGCAAATATATGAAAGACTTAATACCTTGAAATTTGGGTAAAAAAATTGAAAATTAGTTCATATACTTAGTGGTTTTATTTTTACATCCCATTTCTGGGATGTCTAGAGTTTAGTTTTGTCCTGTCTTGGAAGAAATATACCCAGTGTGCTCCTTAGAAGCAGGGTAGGAGACTTGATCTCACATACTTTAGACATGTTATCATAGGGATCAGTTCCTGGAGAAAGATATGCTTGGTAAAGTAGAGGGCAAGAGAAAAAGATGAAGACCCTCAACAAGATGACTGACACAGTGGCTGCAACAACGGGAACAAGCAGAATGACAACTATGGGGACGGTGAAGGACCTATGAGTCATCACTGTGAGTCGGAACCAATTTCAATAGAACCTAACAACAGTTTTGGCCTCAGAATGTCACTTTTACCTGGTTAAAAAATAGCCCAATATATCACTTACGCTATTTGTAAACATTGTTAGGGAATGTCAATGAACACTTCAACCAACTTCAAAAGTATAAAATCAGATCTTCACTTTTCATTCAAACCATCTGTCTTTACCTGGCAGATGAGTCTAATTAACTCAACCTGAATTGTTTTACCCCTGGTTTAGAATCTGGCACTGACCCTGGCACCAGCACATGGGAATCTAAGGACATTTACTGAAATTAGCTGCTCAGTATCAAACGTATGGAACTGGCTTGATTTTCCCCAAATCCCTTGCTTTTGGTGCCCCTCCACCACCTTGTTGGTTCTACTGGCAAATTCCCTCCCTTCCTTTTCTCCTTCTCTCTCTTATATCCTTCTTTTTCTTCTTGGTCAATCTCCACTCATACACCAAATCAGTTTAAAGAAATCAGCACTTCTGTTATATCTCTGGGACCAAGAGACTGAAACAGTTGCTTCTTGTGTGTCCTTCTATTGCAGGACATTTACCTCTGTGCATATTTATGAAACATGCCTACTGTCCTGGATTCTTAAATACTCAGCAGCAGGATCTATGTTTCATATACTCTTCTCCCCAGCTGCAAGCACAGAGGTGTGTTCAGTAAAGGTTTGTGGAATATATAGACACTAGTACTGTTCCTGTTCTGTGTCTTTGACACTCCCAAAACAATTTTTTAGTAACTAGAGTCTAGTCACTTCTAAAACATTCTTAGTGCTGCTTAGTTTTTTCCTTCTTTCACCTCCTTCCTCCATTTCTGTCCCTGCCTTGTTCTGTCTCTCTCTTTCCCTGCCTCCCTCTTCCATTTTCTTGTCTGAATTCACTTGAAATCAGTGTCGCAAAGTAGTAGGTGTTCTGAGCCACACTGTAATCTCTAGTGACTGGGTTTTCTAACCTTAAAGTTGTCTTGCTAGGATTGCATCACCAGTGTCTGTCATCAAACCTCTCTGGTGTGGAACTACCACATTGTTGAAACTCAATAATGGTCTTTATTTTGAAACACTGAAAATCATGTGAGCCACACTAACCTGCATAGAGGCATGGAATGATGAACTGTGCTTAAAGCTGTGATGTTCTTGTGGGTTGTTTTTGCAATGACATTCTAATTTCAAACTTACTAGGTAACACAATCTCTATGTACCTATCCCTAGAATAACCAATGCCTGGTTTGGCTCCATGTATGAACTCCAAATCTTCAACCAGCCCCATGATTCAGCTGTAACTCCTTATCCTCTATTCTCCTGTTTGAACCTGTCCTCTAGAGACCAGAATAGAGCAATACCCAAACACATAACAGGCGGAATCAGGAACAAGGGGAAGAGTAGTTTCATATGCTTGCATAATAGGTATAAGAACTTTACTGCCTTTTATCTTTCTTCTGTCTTCAGGTAAACATGGAAAAGTCAGCAATATAGTCACTCTAATGATTGGGTGTAGGACCTCCCAGTGATGACTCTGCCTCAAATTTTACTGAATATGTTTGTCTTTAACACATCAAAAATCTTATTTTCTGTATTTACTTTTAAAAATGAAGAAAAAAAAATTCTTCAAGTCTTTGCTTAAATGCCACCTGGGTCTATATTTCTGTAGCACTTAGTACTTTCCGGAATACAATAGAACTTTCAACTTCATTATTTTTGTGTATGGTCTGCTTCCTCCTTTTAGAATATAACTTCACAGGGAAGGGTTTCCTTTGGTTGTTTCACTCACTGATACTCCCAGCCACTAGAACGGTATCTACTGTATTCTTGAAATTCAATAATATTCACTGGTTGAGTAAATAAATGGACAAATTAAAGTTGCACACAAAAGATATTTGCCAAAATTAAATACGTCTCCGACATTCCAGAATCAGCATATTTTTAAATAATATTAATTTCCTTACAATTTCAAGAGAGAAAAAGAATGAATAGTTTAAAGGGGTATTTCTGTTTGTTCTCCTCTGTAGTGGCATCATGCTTTAAAATTAAATATGACCCTGCACAAGCTCAAAATGAGTTCCTGGGATTTTGACTGCTCATCTATGGACATTTTCCAGCATTCCAAGGTGTTGATTTATAGCTACCATGTGAACGACCCCATGAATAGAGTTTTCATTACGTATTCCTCAGAATAGCAAACTCCTAGCTGCCCCCCCCCCCCGCATTCTCCTTGGGCTCATGATTTAACTCTGGAATTTGTTTTGACTCACTGACTATAATAGCAACTAGAAGGAACCTCCAGAAGTCATTGAAAAACTCCAGATGAAACCTAATTTGAGAGAGAGAGAGAAAAAAAAAAAAAAAAAACTACCAAAAAGCTCTAAACTGGGCAAGTAGATAAATTAGAGATGATTACTACATAAGAAAAAGTATTTTTCACTTTATAAAAGGCCACATGTTAAGAATATTTTAAACAGGGATGCACAGACAGTATTTGTCTTAGTCATCTGGTGCTGCTCTAACAGAAATAACACAAGTGGATGGCTTTAGCAAAGAAAAGTTTATTCTTTCACAGTCCAGTAGGACACAAGTCCAAACTCAGGACGTACATTCCAGGGGAAGGCTTTTCCTCTTTATTGGCCCTGGAGGAAGGTCCTTGTGCTGCATCTGTCTTTCTTCAGTCTGAGAGCATCTTCTTGGCACAGGAACGTGAGGTCTGAAGGATGCCCTCTGCTTTGTGTGCTGCTTCCCTGATATGAGGTCCACAGCTCTCTGCTTGCTTCCCTTTTCTTTTATCTCTTGTAGGGCAAAAGGTGGTAGAAGCCACATTCAAGGTAAACTCCCTTAGTAAGGGTGTTGCAGTACTACCTTAATCTTCTTTTTACATAATCCTATCTGTTGATCACAAGCAGAGGTTAGGATTTACAGCATAGGGAGATCACAAAATGAAGGGTAATCACACGATACTGGGAATCATGGACCACTCAAACTGCTACACACATTTTTTGTGCAACAAAATTCAATTCATGACAGTATTTTTCCTAGTAAAACATGTCCTACATGAGCGAGCTGATCTTCAGTTTTAGCACACCATGGAGTGCTTGCTGATCAAGGCTCCCTTCTCCTGATAAACATAGTTCCTAAACGAGGCTTTAGGTTCTAGTCTTACCCAAGGAGGTAGTTTTCATTTAATTCCTAGACTGTTTTGAAACATATACCCACCACAAAAACAGGAAAACAACACTGCTGTTCTTATAAAGAGGTTGTTTGGGACATCAATAAGAGAAGGATGAATGAGGATGAACACCTGGACTCTTGGGTCCATAATTATGTATCCAGGAACCAGATTTAGAAGACTGGCCTCTTCTCTCATTAAAGATAGCAAATCAGTCAGAGCAGGACAAACGGGGTTGTTGGGCTGCTGGTGCTGCTTGGGAACTAAATGCGTGATTTATTTATAAGGTTTTCAACAATGAAGTGCTTCTTATTAAAGGAAGAGTGATTTTAGTTTTAAAATATCTTTTTTAGACCATTTCATTTAACTTTGTTGACAGTTAAGCTTCCTGACAATAAAGCTCCAGATATTATAGAAAAAATACACAGTCTAACAGTACATATTTTTCTTCCTTCAACAAAACCATTGCTTTTTAGTATCTTAGAAAAGGAACACAGGTGAAATTCATTTCTATTATTATTTTATTACTAGATGATATGACAGAAGAGATACTATAGAGAAGAGATAGAGGAGATACTATAGGTCTTAAGGTAAATTTTCTTCTTTTTTGTTATTTTACCTCTAGAAGAGAAGACAGAGGAGACACCATAGAGAAGATACAGAGGAAGTACTCTTATTAGCTATCGGATCCACCATGAGTTGGATCCGACTCGACGGCACTTGGCTTGGCTTGGCATGGATATTGATTTATTTATTTGCTGACATGAATTTTGTTTCCACTTATCCACACATGTTGTAATAAAGATAATTTGTAGGTAAAGGAAAACTTCAAATTCATAGCTGAAACATATGTTACTTCCTATGGGAAGTGCTGTGCTGTTCAGTAAATTAACTGTTTAAATTTAAATGAATTAAAATTAAATAAAATTAACAAAGAAGTTCCTTAGTTACACTAGCCTCTTTTCAAGTACTTAATGGCACATGTGACAAACAGTTATCATTTAGGACAGCACAGATGTAGAACACCTCGTTACTGCAGAAAGTTTTATTGATCTAAAAAGTGATTTTAGGCAAAAATTAAGATGTGTAAATAATAGACCTTATGAACATACAAATGTATCTGTTCCTCACTTATTATTTATCCTGTTAGATAACATTTCACATTTATAACAACAGTAAAAAATCTACTATCCCAACTATTTTTCTCAATGAGAACATACATCTAGCAGTAACTAATGAAGAGGTGCTAGGTGAGAGGAATACTGGCTGTGGAGGTTTAGGTTATCTGTCCACTTGTCAGGGCCATAAATATCAATGATCTGGTAGCTATGTAATGATAAAATTTGGCAGTTATGTAATAGTGTGATTTGGCAGTTATGTAAGGATGCAATTTGGTAGTTATGTAATGATGTAATTTAGAATTTACACAATAATGTAGTCATCTTCCATTTTTCTGATTTGATGTAGTCATCCTCCATTTTTGGACTATGCTCATTTTGCATAATGATCTGGCCTTTGGAACCTAACCATGTCAATAGGTGAACAATGGGTGTACACATATCACACATGTGTTAATATTTTAGAAACATTAATAACCTAAAGGGTCCCACCACTTAAAGAGAAAAAGAATATTTTAAATCACTAGAACCTTCAGCTTGTTTTGTCGTCAGGGGAAAGGAAAGGGAATTATAAGAACAAAGAATTAATTTAGTTTTAATGAGCAGAATAAAAAGAGAAATACAACAGGTAATTTCCAAAGTTTATTATAAATACCTTGGAAGAGTGACTTTGAATATATATTTTATCTGTTATCATTTTACATGGTAATAAGTTGAAGACTAAAATTATGTTTTAGAGAATAAAAATGGAAAACAAGGTAATTGGCATATAAAGATTTCCAAGCAATATAAACTTACTGAACATTACCCAATCACATATGCTATTTGAAGCATTCTTTGACTGACAGGTTTTCAGCAAAGTAGGTCTGTATTCTGCATATACATAGATCACATGTCAGTACCTGAGACTCCCACTATTCAATTTAGTGTATTGATCTTATCTAAAAGAAATGCCCCCAATCAGATTTTTATATTATTACACTGATTTTTCTCTCTTGTACCTTTTTCTTTTTAAAAATTTTTTATTTAATATAACTGAGTGAAAATGTACATTCCTGTATAAATTTACATACCCACCTATAGGTAGCTTCCACTGCTCTCCCTGACGGGTGACAGCACACTATTCCTCTCTGCTCCATACATGTCTCGTTCTCCCAAAAGTCTATTTTTTCCCTCCTCTCCACCCACTCTCCTTCCTCTAGCCAGAGGTCAGCAGGATGACATCCTATAGATGTATAGCACCATAAAGAGCATCCAATATATGGTCACTGCATCGCCAAGTCCAATCCATTCCTGTCCGAAGCGTGGACCTTCGTTATGATTTATGGTCAAGGGCAGCATCAGGGCAAGGGGCCATGCTCCCAGGGGAACCCTGAAACCACTGAACCATCAATTGAGGTCTTTTAGTGGGGATCTCAGGGTGCACCCCTTTTTATTTTTGTTTTGCCATTGAGACTCAACTTAGTGAGCTCCATCGCGGCTATCACCGGTGGTGGCCGGCTACCATCCAGTTCTTCTGGTCCCAAGTCGATGTAGGAACCCACTCATGTAGGTCTCTTTGTCTTCTGGGTTGTCTTTCCCCCAAGTCATTTTGGTCCTCGGTGAGCATCCATTCCTGCTGAGTTGGGACATTTGCTGTGCCCTCGGATGGCAGCTTGGCAGCTTTTAAGACCCCAGACTCACCAACGTGGGGTGCAGAGAGCCCTCTTAGCAAAATGCTAGTAGTGCCAATTGGCCTAGCTTTCGCCTAAGAGCATGGTCCCCCGCCCCCTACCCCAGCTACTCTATCCTTGCAATATTGGGTTAAGATGGAAGTACTCATGTTATGTTTAAGCCCATGTAATATTGTTCTTGTTTCTAATGTGTGCCATCATCGATTTCACCCAACCAGATACCTAGCAACTATCTAATCTAAACCCTCCTTCCCCTCCCTTGCAGGTGTCAAAGAGTCTTTTCTTCTATACACAAGTCTGTTTTTGAGATCTTATCGTAGAGGTCTCATACAATATTTGTCCTTTTGTCGCTGACTACTTTCACTCAGCATAATGTCTTCCAGTTGAAACCAGGTCATGAGATGTTTCCTGAAGTCATCGTTGTTCTTTATCATTGCGTAGTGCTCCATTGAGTATATATACCATAGTTTACCTATCCATTCTTCTGTTGTTGGGCATCTGGGTTGATTCCATCTTTTTGCTATCACGGACTGTGCGGTGACAAACATTCTGGTGCATGTGTGAAAGGCCTTGATTCTCTAGGATATATTCCAAGTAGTGGAATTACTGGGTCAAATGGTATATCAATATCCATTTTTTTAAGGAAGCGCCAGATTGCTTTCCAAAGAGGCTGGACCATTTGGCAACCCCACCAACAGTGTAGGAGGGTTCCATTTTCTCCACAGCCTCTCCAGCATTTGTTGTTTTGTGTTTTTTGGATCATGGCCAACCTTGCTGGGTTTCTCTCTTGTACCTTTGCATCATCAAAATCATCAAATAGTGGATTTCTCATGTTTGACATTATTACTGAATCCCTAAAACGACAGGTGTTCAGGTTGGGCTCACTGAGCTAGGTTGAGCTAACCTGCTGTATCCATAAGGGTGTGAAAGAAGGGAGCAAAAGTGTTTTCAGAAAGAACGTTTTCATGCAAATAGCCTTGGTCCTTGAAAGAACACGTTTACAAAGTACTTAACACAGACTGGCTCCAGAATGTCTGTAAATTAACTGTGACTTTTGGTTAATGTTTCTTTAAATTTTCATGCATACTTTTCCTCAGCTCCTGTACTTTGAAGCATTTAACATTTCTGCTTCTTGCTCCTCAATTGTAGTTGCTCTGTTCCTCAATAAAACTAATTTATTTTCTATTCCTAACTGATTAAGAATTTTGGTTTTCGATAATATTTAATTACAAGTGAACAAAGTCTTCTGAAAAGACGGGAACAACCATTACATTCCAAAGAAAAAAGTGAATGCGTTACATCAACAGGCACAGAGATTCAAGGACACTTACTGGACACCAATATGATGGTCCAGAAAGTGAAACAAACAAAATAAGATGTGGTGAGAACAGTTCAACACAGCCTGGCAGTAGATAGTTAGGTATGGAAAGGAAGGCTGGAGGAACCGCAGCGCCTGTCTCTACTGCACTCGACTGGTGGTTGAGGATCACAGGTGGGACATAATCCAATGACACGGTGAGTCCTGATCCTTGGAGTGGATTCTTCAGTTTATATTGGTTTAACATTATGCAGGATATAACATAGACACATTTAAAAAATCTATCATGAGCTTGCTTTTTCTCACATTATTTATTTATTCATTTATCTATCTGTTTGTTTATTTAGTTTTTCCTACTCTCCTGTTCAGTTGAGAGCTATATATGATTACCACCTTCATATATGAAACTCTTGTGGCTACTTAAGATGTTAGTATATGAGGTCATTGCAGTCACTCAGATAATTGTGTAAATTGACATTCTTCAGTCATCACACTTTATCCAGAAATACCTGTTTATCTCTTGGAATAAATTCTCTATCTTTGCTGCAGAACAGCAATACCAATGTGTTATTTTTCTGTTAGGGGGAATATGTATATCTCCTGTCAGTTAAGAATTGCTTTTACTACAAGTGCTGCTATGAGTTGGAATCCTAAAGGGCAGTGGGTTTTTTTTTTTTTTTTTGGTTGTCATTGTTGTTTACTCTTAAGTAGTAATCTGAGTACCACGGGAAAAACTAAAAAAATTCCATAATAAAACAAATTTCTTTATTTTAGCAATGATGATGCATAGGATTTAGTATTCTTTTGCTATGCAAAAATAAAATAAAATAAAATAAAATGGAATTAAAGGTCTCTGTGTTCATCCTTAGTTACATTTTCTAACCTGTGCTTTTATGTTTAGCACATAACTTTTCCAAGTTACCTTGAAATCTAAATCTCAGGTCACTTTTAAATTTAAATCATGTGTTAATGCTACATAAAGATGATCCTCCATAATATTTTTTCTAGGCTTGCAAAATAAAGAGGGTTTTGAAGCTGTTGAATGAAAACACAGGATGTGGAGATTTAATGATCTATAACTCCTATTAGTTTACTGACCTCATTTTTGCCACCCTATGCTAAGACTTCAACTGGACAGCATCACATACTGGATACTATAAAGGGTCTCCTTTTTGAGCTCTGCTAGTCTAATTTATCTGCATTCAGCCAAGTGCACATGAATTTTAATTTCAGGCCAAGAGATGTGTGGAGTAAATTCTCTAAGGCTGACGCTAATCATATTATGTTATCAATGGGGCAGACCAAAATGAATCGAAAATGAACAACAGAGACTGAGACTCCAATTTATATATACTAAGAAACTCACGCCCACTCTGTTAGCAAACTGCCCTTTACTTTTCTCACACTTCCTCCCACTCCAGTAACCCAAATGAAATAATCAGTAACAGCTGAACTATATACAAATTATCACAGGGTTCAGTCGGTATTGTTTTAGAATATTGTTTCTCAAACTTTAGTGTGCATGGACCACATCTGGGGATCTTGTTACAATGCAGATTCTGATTTTAATGGGTTTGGGCTGAAGAGAAAACCCTGGTTGCCTAATGGTTAAGGGCTACATTTGCTAACCAAAAAAAGTCAGCAGTTTCAATTTACCAGGTTCTCCTGGAAATTTCATAGGGTAGTTCTACTTTATCCTACAGGGCCATCATGGGTTGAAATCTACTTGATGGCAATGGGCTTTGTTTTGGGGGTTTAAGGCTGAAAATTCTGTATTTCTAATAAGCTTCCAGGCAGTTCTGATGGTCTGATACAATTATTCAGACTTTGAGTATCAAATCTGAGTAACATTTGCTTTCCCCAAATGTGAGCTCTCATGTTTCATAGATGACTTCATATTGTTAATGTTGACTGCAATTTGACAGTTTGCTATGTATATTCTAAATGATATCCTAAAAATTAGACCAGTTGCATTTTTAGGAAACATCATACATACTATAACATGTACTACTTGGATAAAATGGAAAAATTCAGAATGTGTGGAATCAGACAAGATAAATGATATCTGCATTTTTAAATAAATTATTTGTTTTTCATTTTTGTCACTGTTAAAAATTACATTAATAGTTGAATTTCTAACACATGAGCTAGTAAGTTTATAATGACATTTGTAAAACAGTAAATGAATTCATGAGGTCCCCCAAAATATGACACTGTCACATCCCATTTTATTCCAAATTCATTAAGCACATTTGGTTTAACTGCCTGAAAGATACTAAAGAGATTTTTTTTTTGGTCACTGACAGGCACTTATATTTCATCCTTTTACTATCCAGAAAGAAAAAGATACAAATATCTTTCTTTTTACACAAAAGGAAAAGTCAGTAGCTCAATCGATGATCAAATACATTGTTTCACAAAGTTCCTCATCAAAATGCTTAATTGAACTGGTTTATAATCAATTAAAAGATTTTTTCTTTTTCCCTTTTTTTTTAGTTTTTAAAGTCGTAGATATAGAAGCATTTGCATATACTTATATTTCTCCCAGATTGTGTTTGCTGAGTTATCTGCTGTCAGTGTTTCTTAATAATTTTAAACAAAACCGTCATTTTGTTTATTAGCTATTTATGTTGCACACGGGATGGTCCCAAGAAATCACATCAACATGTTACGCTAACCTTCAAAGATAGGCCTGTGACCACCTCCAGATGACATCTTGTCACACGATGCTTCCCCGCCTTTCTTGTCTGAATCCTTCACAGTATCATCTGACTGGTTCCCAGGATGCGTCTTAAATGTTGGTGAACACAAACTTCGCTCAATTTCCACTTCCTGTTAGAAGACATGAAAGGGATGTATGCTAAGAGCTATCAGCAGAAAACAGATGTGGTCTTCAGGGAGTTTATAAGATGGGAGCGTGAGAAGGAGGGGGTATCTATCATGAGTGATGTTTTCCAATATGCTTCGGGTTAAATTTTGATAACTTTGCAGAAAACTGCAAAACACATATCTGACGCTTAGTTTACTTTCCTACCAGTGGTTCCACTCTGAATTAACTTTTCTTTCATGTGATATTCTTTTTTTCTCTTCATAAAGTGAGTCAGTGGAAATAAGGGTCACCACACAATATAGCATATGTTAATAGATGCAACTTCCAGGCCTGAGAAATACTGATGAACAAATTTCGGAAAATGGCAGTATATCAACATTATGCTGAAAACAGAAGGAAATGAGGTTTTTGCATTATTTTTAATGTCGTGTTCACCTTATAATAATTAACTTAGCAAGTAGACCCAAACCAGTTGCTGTTGAGTTGGTTCTGACTCCTGGCAACCCTATAGGACAAAGTAGAACTGCCCCATAGCGTTTGCAAGGAACAGTTGGTGGATTTGAGCAGCCAGAGGTATTTGCCCAGTAGTTGAACTCTTCACCACTGTGCTACTGGGGCCCTGACAGAGTTCTCAAATTACAAACCAATTCAGCCACAGGATAAGAACAGTTTG
The DNA here is from genome assembly GCA_028571685.1 of Heterohyrax brucei. NCBI lineage: Eukaryota > Metazoa > Chordata > Mammalia > Hyracoidea > Procaviidae > Heterohyrax > Heterohyrax brucei. Next base: position 73,617,342 of record CM053146.1, on the reverse strand, counting down.
TTGATTTATAAGGTTATACAATGATTTCTTTTGCATAGGAATTTAAAAATAGAGAAATAAAAAGACTCCCAAAGAAAGGTATAAAGGAGATTTCAAATGTAAGTACAGCTTTTTAACTGGATAAATCAAGTAACACGATCTAATAAAGCAAGTCAATATGGCTGAATGTTTGAATAAAAAATTGTAAAAGTAAGTAAATGACTCAAGATATCTTAAGAACAAAAATTATATTAAAAAAATCAAGTACTGTGCTCGATTATTTTTAATAGTGACTCAGAAAATTTAGATTTCTGAACCCAAGCCAGTCAAGTGCTGTCGAGTCGGATCCGACTCATGGCAACCCTAGGGGCATATTTCTGAACATGAAACAGTATTTTCTAAACTGCCCCATTCTAATGATGTGATGAATTGTTCTTCATTTTTGTTACATTTTGTATACACTAGCCTGAGAGAGTCATATTTAGGAAACTGCTAAAAACTCTAAAATATTTCTTAGAGTAGATACATTGTCTATGCCGGCTATGATTGGAAAGCTAAGGCTGTTCAGAAAAAAATAAAATAAAATCCTTTGACATGCTTCTTAATTTGTGCATCTATTAAATACATATAATTGATATCTGTTGATTACTTTATCTTTAAATACTCCAAGAATCTCTACGGTATATACTCTTTTTATTACTGTGTCCTTGAACTAAGACTAGAAAACTGTACAGCAGAAAAATAAGAGGAAGAGGAGTCCCCAACTTTTTTTAAGGGAATTACTTTCCACGTATGTGTTTCCAACTATTCCAAAACCTCAAAGGTTCATAACATGTAGTGACAGTTTGCTGAACTGTAAATTCCAGATATATGGGAGCGAGCTCCTTAGCTAGTGTCTACCTAACCCGCTGCATCTGTGCTTTGGTGTCCTCTTCCATTGTCTTGTTGTAAAGTGACTGCAGTGTATTGGATGCAGTATACCTGTTTTTGTTTGGTCAATTTAACTCAACAGCTAGCATTTTTGCAAAAATAAAATAACTGGAGAGGAAACAAAGATGCCTAAAACAGTGTCCATTCTTTTTCAGAATATTTATGCTTTGATAAATTAGAAGGTGGAAGGTTGAGCACTGCCATGGATTCAGACTGACTTATCCGAATCATCTTTACATGTCATAGAGAAACGTGGAAATGTGATCCTGCGAAACTGCTGAAGCAACTCATTCAGGCAGTGATGACGCTGTGATATATATTGCTTTGGAATTATCAATGTGGGATTCTCAGAGGATCCGTATGCAAATCCAATGGACCTGTTTCCAACCTGTTACCAAGATTCAAGTCATTCTGAGGCAAGTTTCTCAGTTTTCTCACAAGGGCACAAGCCACAGGACAATGTAGAGAAGTTAAAAGAACTTCTCAGATAAAGCTGAATTGAGTTGTCATCAGTCAAAGCAGCCTTAATCTCTTTTAATCTGTTGTATACACGTGTTTTGATAAAACATTTCTTTGAGTAAAAATTTACAGGCTAAAATAAACGAATAAAACCCTGGCTTAGGGGAAGAATGTAGCACTTGAAAATGAGAGACTTGTATTCAAGTTCTCCCCTGGCTGCTAATTAGCTATGTAGCTAATTAGCTAGTTGATTTTCCAGGCACTTGACATTTTGAAGACTAACTTTGCTCATACGTTAAATACAAAGATTTGGTCACTCTAAACATCCAATCTTTAGTAAGTAGCCTTTTGTAGTGTTTTTGTTCTGTTTTTTTAATTGTGTGTTAGGTAAGAGTTTACAGCTCAAGTAAATTTCTCATGGAAAAATTTATACACATATTGTTATGTGACACAGGCACAATCCCAAAATGCAACAGCACACTCTCCTCTCCCACTCTGGGTTCCCTGTGTCTGTCTGACTAGTTCTTGCATTCTCTTCCTGCTTTGGGAAAGGAGATGCCTGTTTGGTCTCTTATATTTAACTGAGTGAAGAAGTATTTTTCAGTAACATTGAAGTCTTTTTGAGAATATAAAGTTAAATAAGACATAAAATTTCCTTAGAATTCAGCAATAGAAGTATACACTGTTCATCTACCTTGTTTAGGTGGAAGTAGACATATTAGACAGCAGACTGAAGTGGGTGAAGGAGTGGTCAGGACATAGTGAGCACAGGTAATTCCTTGAACAGTTTACTGCTACAGCAGAAACCGGGAAACTTTTAAAAGGATAAACTTGCATATTCGGAAAAGCATCTGGTAAGAGTTTAGTGAGATGGAGTCGTTCACTGTACAGAAAACAGAAGGGATAAGTGATGATAGAAAATTCCCGCGAGGGCTGAGAGGGTGGAACCTAAAGCCCAGATGGAGGCACAACACAAAGCCAGGAGAGCGGGAAGCATCCCTGCTGTACTGAGGGGAAGGGACGAAATTAATGTAGACACTGGTAAGCTGCGGTTTTTGTATCTTAAAATTAAAAACATTCTTACTTGAAGTCATCTATTATCTCTAGCAGGGTGTAAGGCCTCATAGTAGTAGTAGAGGAGAATGATTAAATGTTTGCAAAGAATGGGGAAAGTTTAACTGCTGTGGGGAATGGGGGAGTGAGGTGATCAGACAGAAATGACCATGGATGTGTAGACCTGAGGACTTGTTGGACTCATAAGTGACCCCATGAGACAGAACTGCCCCACAGAGTTTCCAAGGAGTGGCTGGTGGATTCGAACTGCTGAAATTTTGGCACCTGAGCTCTTCGCCACGGAACCAACAAGAGCTCCTTATTGAGGAAAAATTCATACAGCATCCAATCTCAGATGTTGTCTGAAATTTTCCACAGTTCTATTTTGGACAGTTGGGAATTAGACGGCAGACTTCAGTCATGGAAAGTTTTTCTGAGGGGAAAAACCAAAGAGGAGTAAAAGAAAAAGTTTTTTGCAAGGTTGGCTAAGGCATAGTGAGGTGACACAAATAAAGGGACTCAGTTTACTATCAAGAGCAGTCAGAGAGTGATTAAAACAACATACCACAGAATCTAAGATGAATTAAAAGCAATGGAAGGGAAAGTGGACTGGAAGACCAAAGGGGATCAGCAGACTGAAGGTTTTGGGGAGTTTAATGAACAATTGTAGTGTGAACAGTTGACAAAGCAAGCAGGAAGGAAGAGACAGTAACATTTGTTTTAGTGTTTCAAGAAATAGAGAAGTACAGTTGCCAGGATCCAGGTGTGGCCATGAAAGCAGGATCTCAGAGGCCATGCTGGTGCTCCAGGATAATAAGAGGGCTCAGGAGGCAGAGGAAGACTGTAAGTTAAATGTCAACAGTTCTGTAAACCAGAGAACCTAACCAACCTTTAATAAAGAGCAGTGATGAAGTGGGAAATAGTGGTAGACCTAATTGTTACAAATCTCCAAAGAGCTGAGCTTTAAAAGGCAAGTAATAGGAGAGTGGGCAGGAAGAGCACCGGCCTCCTGACTCATGAAGGGGAGGCAGGGATGGTGGAGTTTCCAGGGGAGAGTCTGGGATCCATTAAGACAAGAAGGTAGAGGAAATATCTTGGAGAAGAGGTTGAGGGCACAGAGGTTCCCGATCACAGAGATGCAGCTCCAGAGACACCAGTGGAAGCTCTAGCTTAAATAATATCTAAATAAAATCTTCTTCAAAGTAGAGGAAACTAAGCTTAAAACATAATGAGATTTTTTTTTATTTGTGTACATTTCTTCTTTCACAGAATGTCTAATTATTATCTTATAATGTACATATAATGTGAAAATGGAAAATGCTGGCCTTTAATTACAATCAAACATCTTTTCAACAAGATATCATAAAGAGGTAGGATCACTTAAGATGGTCAGAAAGTAGACTGCCTTTCTGTTTTACAGTTTTTCCTCTAAGGGGGGATTCATACATGAAGATGTCACCAGGAAAAACGAACAAAAAAGATGAGCATGGACTGACAAAATAGTTGGACTTTACCTCCTTTAAAATACTGAGCTAGCTCACACACTCACAGAATCACCTGGGTTCTTCCAGTCTTGTTGTCACTGGGGTCAGTGTCACTCAGTGAGGTAACTGATGTGTCATCCCACAGATGCTAATTACAACAATATGTGGCTAAAACATCAGAAAATTTAACAAAACCAGCAACTCTAAAAACATCAACAGCAATGAAAACAGCAGCTTATGCTTATAGCACCTGCAGACAAAACCACTTGAAGCATCATTGCCATTGAGTGATAATGACCGTTCCGATGGAGTCAGCACATTAGAAGTTTCAAAAAGTAATTAGTATAGAGTTTTATCCTTGCAGGTACACTGATACATACAAACTGGGTTTACAAAATTTTTTGTTTGTTTGTTTAACAACAGGAACATATTTTATTAAAAAAATACATTGCTGAAATACTGTACAAAAATTTCAGAGACAGTCATTTTGGTGTCAGCCTTCTGACAGTGTTACCTGATGCATTCTGTACCCTCTCCACCCCAGCCCACCCCCACTAGCGATGCCACTGAGTTCTTGCATGTAGAGAAATAAAGTAATGAAGTAGATAAATTTTATACAGGTTTGAAGACAAAGCCAGAAACAAAGGACAATTAGAAAAATACAAGAGAGAAAAGAGATGTTGTCAAAACCAATTCTGCTGTTTTGAGGAGAAAGGAGAATTCCAGTCATGGCTTACTTTTCTCATTTGGGTTTAACAAATTACTCTTGTTCATTCATGTCTTTGTGTTTTTATTGTCACTTCTCCTACCTGGAAAACTTAATTCCTCCCTCTATGTATTAAGAATCTCTCTTCCTTTGTAACCTGATTCAGTACAACTTCTTTTATGAAGTTTTTCAAAGTCTGTTCTATCCTCATTTTTCATTCTTTCAGAAATATTTTTGGACACGTGAATGTTTGTCAAGCACTGTTTGAGGCCCTGTGAATTCAACAATGGTTAATATGTTGGCTGGGTCTTCAAGAACCTTACAACTCATCGACAAGTAAAGACACAGCACTTGAGCATTATGGCACCACACAGTATGCAATAGTAAAGGAAATCACGGAGCATCCTGGACACACAGAAGGCGTATTGCAGAAGGTGTGGTCAGGAAAAGTTTCCTGAAGATGATGTCAGAGCCAAGACATGGGGGAAGCTGCACCTCAATTCTGTAGATAACAAGAATCCTAGAAAGTGAATTAAAGAGGGGTGACAAGATTAGATTTCTATTTTAGATAGATATTTGTACCAACTGTGTGACAAACAAATATCAATGGGACGTGATGGCCACATCTTATACAGTAAGTACAGTAAGGAGTCTATCAGATTTTCTCTGATGGATAATGCCTAGACTGGAATGATGACAAAAAGAGTAGGGGAAATGGAACAGCTTTAAAAATGTTTAGGTATGTAATTTGTAATTCTTAGGGTAAGTGTAGTGGAGAAAATGTCTAGGAAAACCAGATGCCCTAGTTTAGATGGCTCTATGAAACTGACAAAACAAGATGAAACCCTTCCCCAAACTGATTAGCGAATCAAAGAGGTGAAGGCCAGTCTTAGTTTCCCTTTTGTATCCACTTGTCATGGATTAGAGTGTGTCCCTCCAAAAAAAGTGTAGCCATTTGGCTGGACTATCATTCCCAATTATCTCTATTTACAATTTTCGTATGCTGTATGTTGAAGAGGATTAGGGTGGGACTGTAAATCCCTTCCTAAAGTCACTTCCCTGCTCCATTGTAAGGGGAGTTTCCCTGGAGTGTGGCTTGCTCCACCTTTTAGCCCACAAGAGATAAAACAAAAGGGAAGCAAGCAGAAAGTCAGGCACCTCTTATCCTCAAGAAAGCAGCACAGGGAGTAGTGTGCTTCCTTCAGACCTGAGGTTCCTGTGCCAGGCCCTGACCCAAGACTGATGCAACACAAGGCTTTCCTTCAGAGCCGACAAAGAGGTAAACCCTTTCCCTGGAACAATCATCTTGAATATAACCTTGCAGCCTACCAGACTGTTAAATAATAAATACTTCTCTTTTTAAAGCCATCAACTTTGTGGTATTTCTGTTAGAGCAGTATCAGACAACTAAAAGACCACTGCAAAGAACTAGATCATAGAGATGAATCCTAAAAGATCATAAGTCCTTGTCAAGTCAACAGCTTGGGAGCAACATCCCTTTGGATAGAAGTCACCAAGTGATTCCCACAAGCATACACACTCAGTTTTTCTTAATATGCATAGTGAAAGTGAATTTGACCTTTTCAATGACAGCATTAATAAAGAACAACTGGTTTATCTTGCTTTAAAAATGATACCTGAGTTTCATTTTTGAGGGGAGGATGATGAATTGTTTTTGACAGTTTGAATTTGAGTTTTCTATGAAACATCCGGGCAAAAAATTCCAGCAGGCACCTACTTAGATAAAACTAAAGGAGACTGCTGGAGTGAAAGATTTAGAACTCATTAACGAGAAAGTGAGTGGATTAAATTATCCAAGAAGAGTGCACAGAATAAGTGCAGGCTGTTGAGGAAAGAACTTCACTGGCATTTGAGAAAAGGCCATGGAAGTTTATCTCACGACGGCAGTAGAGAAGGAAGAGTCAGAAGCCAGTCCACAAATAGTGCCCCGGGCTGTTTGTGTGAATTATAACACAATGTCCCGTCCTCAAGACACTTTAGTGCCTCTGACATCAAGTTGCCATAATACACTGATTTTATTAGTATAGAACTGTTGTCTGCTGGGAAACTTTCATAATAAATGTACAACTCGACCTTGTTTGTGATGTACATATCTTTTATGCTGATATATCCCTTTATGCAGGCTACAACATGTACAACTGTATGTGGCTTTCAGAATCGGTCAAGGAAGAGTGAAATTATCAATACTAAGGAAGCAGGGCATTTCAAATGCAGCAGGGAGTTTAGAAAAAAGTGAGCAATGAAAAATATTCCTGGTTCCAGCAATAAGTTAAAAAATCATTTCTGCACAAGGTAGTTGGTTCAGGAAGGACTCATAAAGATAAAAAATAAACAGTGATATGACTATCTTGTTACATTTGCATATCGACAATAAAAACAATAGCTAGAATTTGAATACTTATTATGTTTCATGTATTATAACCCGCTGCTGTCAAGTTGGTTCTGACTCATAGCGAGCATAGAGGTCACAGTAGAACTGTCTCATAGTTTCCAAGAAGCACCTGGTGGATTTGAACTGCTGATCTTTTGGTTAGCAGAAGTAGCATTTAAACCACTACACCACCAGGGTTTCCTACATGTATTATACTCATGTAATTTTCATGTCACTTCTAAGGGTAGTGCCATTATCTCCATTTTGCAGACGATGAAACTGAGACACACAGGAAGTGGTAAGGTTAAGGACACAGTCTCAAAAGATGACAGTGTAGATGTAGATATGTAGACGGGTAGGGAATTGGAGACAGATCACTGCTATGACCCTCCATGGTCTTTCTCATCTCTGACCAGAGGCAGAGTAATTTGCCCAGAAGATCATATTTGGGTTCAGAAGGCCAGAGTTCACTGTCAAGGTCTTCCATTTAATACAGGTACTATCTTGGCTAACTCATAACATCTTAAAGACTGTTGTCTCATTGGAAAAATCAAGACAACTAATACCTACCCTCATAATTTTCACAGTACTTTCATAAAGTTCACAAAGATTGTCTGAGACAAAATATGTGAAACCACTTTGAAAATTATTAAGTCTGAACAGTTTTAGATGTAAGCATTGAAATACTGGAATGCTTGAAGCTTTGACTGCCTTGTATGAGTTAGTGTGATCTTTGTGCCAGAATGTGCAGCCCCTGGGAAATGCTACCCTGGTTTTTATACACTTTACTGTTATTACTAGTTGATAACAAGTCAATTCCAATTCACAACAATCCTGTGTGTTAAAGAGTAAGACAGCTTCATTGGGTTCTCTTGGTTATAATTTTAATGAAAGTAGACTGTTGTGTCTTTTCTTCCCCATAATTTCTGGATGGGTCCAAACCACTGATTGTTAGGTTAGGGGTAGAAACCAAATCATGTGTGTCACTTAAAGATCCTCTAACCATCTTTTATTGTTAGATACCATACAGTCAATTTTCAATTTATAACAACCCCATGTGACAGAGTAGAACTACTTTATAGTTTTTTCTAGGCTGTAATCTTTATGTGGAAACCTTGGTGGTGCAGTGGGTAAGAGCTGTGACTGCTAACCAAAAGGTCAACAGTTTGAACCAGTGAGGGATTTCTTGTAAACAATATGGGGCAGTTCTACTCTGTCCCATAGGGTTGCTATAAGTCAGAATTGACTTAATAACAATGAGTTTGGTTTTGGTTGGTTAATCTTCACGGGAATAATTTCCTGGTCTCTCTCTTGTAGAGCTGGTAGATGGATTCAAACTGTGAATCTTTTTGTAGGCTGCCAAAGTGTTTAACCATTGTGCCACCTGTAATCTTTATTATACATATACCCACTCCTCACTTATTGCCATAGTTAGGTTCCAAAAACCACATTATTATGCAAAAATCTGTATTATATGAAAATGGAGCATGATAATATTTGATCACAAAATGGAGGATGATTGCATCAATACATAACTACTAAATTACAACATTATATAACTGCCAAATTACATCATTACATAACTGCCTAAACCACAGGTTCTTCATACAACTGAGCAAAACTGCCCAACAAACCTGATGAGATCAAGTAGATTCTTACTCTTGGTGAAGTAACCAGACAGAGTAGAACAGCTCTATAGGATTTTCTAGGTTGTAATCTCTATAGGAGCAGACTGCCACATCTTTACCATGGAGCTGTGGGCTATGTTCTAACTGCCAATCTTTCAGTAAACTGCCAAGTGCTTAAGCATTGCGCAGCCAGGGTTCTTTGTTTATACCTTACAAACCAAAAACCCCATTGCACTGAGCTGGTTGGCCCTATAGGACAAAGTAGAAGTGTCCCATTGATTCTCCAAAGTTATAAATCTTTACAGAAACAGACTTCTACACCTTTCTCCTGAGGAAATGGCTGGTGGGTTTGAACTGCTGACTTTTCTATTAGCCGTGGAACACTTAACTACTGTGTTACCAGGATTCCTTATCTAACTTACATACTTACAGCTATTCTTGATAGCATAGCACATTTCCTTTTATTTTCCAAGTATATTAAAAGAAAGAAAGAAATACAACCACCAGGAAGGTAGGATGGGTATTGTTTACAAGGTAAACATTCCTTCTGGCTTGAGCTGCACAGGTTATTGATTGCTGATCATTGGTAAATATATTTCCTGTAAGAGTCACAGAGGACAACTATTTCTTCTGAGCTGCCTGTAAGCAAAGTATAGTGACAGTTTTATGAGCTATCTTGTATAGATTTTAAATTGGTAGCTCTAATAATTCACAAATTAAATAGCATATTAAGTATAGTACCTGTCTCATGCTTTGAAAAGCCCATTTCCTTAAATCACAAAGCTAAGTCTCATCTTACTCACCCCGGTGAGAAAATGGTGAGGTTAGATGCTGCTGGTGAATGGGACTGACCCCATGACAGCCACCGCATTAGGGCCCTTTCTGCAGGTAGCAGGCTATGTTTTCCCGAAATGGCTACAATAGCACCCCTCATCCACGGGATCATATGTAGTGTGATCTTGTCACTCCTCTGTCAAGAAGTAATGTCTACTTCTCCACTTCCTTGGATCACGGTAGGGCTTGTGATGGCTTTGATCAGTGAGTACAGCAGATGTGAAACTTTGCCAATCTGAGCTTAGCGCCCCGCTAACCTGGAAGATTTTTCTGTTGATTGGAAGTCAGCTATCGTGTAAGAAGTAGGATTGTAACTGAGACTACCACGGAGTAAGAACCTCAGTCAAGTGAAAGATGAGACACCAGAAGAAAGAAAGAGAGACAGAGGAGGTAAAAAGGGGGTGGAAGGGAGAGGGGAGAGGGGTCATAAGATGCCCAAGGTGGCAGAGCATGCAAGTAAAGAAGCCTCGAAGCTTTTCTGCAAGTCCCTGTGAATGCTGGCTTTCAAGTTACTCCTCTCAGAAGCCATACACCCTGCTTTGAGAAGCCCACCAGTGAAGAGACCAATTGTAGCTACTCCGTTCTACAGCCCCAGTTGATCTCCTGAGTGACAGGAGCATCAGCAGCCCGCAGTGTGAGTGCACCACCACGAATGTTCTGTCCCACAAACTCTCGAGCTAGCTGTAGCCCCAGCCCATATCAGGAGGCAGCTGCATGGGAGGCTGCAAGAAAGAACCGCTCAGCTGAGTTGAGCCAACCCACAGAATCATGGGAGCTAATACATTTTTGTCTTAAGTCACCAAATTTTGGTGTGGTTTCTTATGTAGTAATAAATAACCAGAAGATACTATCCATACTCACTGTATCTCTGATTGTCCAACTTCTCTGACCCTTAATTTTCTACTCACAAATATAAAAATGGAAGAAAAAGAAATAAAACTTTATTGAAGTCATAAAGTTTAGTATTTCTTGAAGGCATTTTGTACCAAGTGCTCTGCTCAGTTTTCACTTAATCTTCTTCACAATACTGTAAGGTAGTTGCCAATATTACTCTATCTTATAGTCAGGAAGCGATTAGAGAGTTTGAGTCACTTGCCCAAGGCCACACAGTTAGAAAGTGGTCAACCCAGCCCTCAAGCATTGGTCTCTCAAATTCTAGGCTGGTGCTTTTCATTGCCACATCATCTTGCTTCCCTGGTATAATCTGTTTATCAGTCCCAGAACCTGAATTAATATAAGTTAGAACAAGATGATAAGAATAATAACAACTCCTTAATGGCTATCAAGGGAGCCTGAGGGGCCCAAGTGGCTTGTGACCTGCTGCTAATCCAAAGGCTGCCAGAAACAAAGACCTAGCGGGCTGCTTCTGTAAAGAAAATATTTTGGGACAGTACTACTCTGTAAGACAAGGGGTCTTTATGAGTCAGGATCAGCTCAAAGGCAATGGGTTTGGTTTGGGTTAATGGCTAGGAGCATGTTTTACTCCTCCTTAAGAGACGTTGAGCTGAACTTCCAAAATCTCATGACATTTAATACTCATATAGAACGAAGGGAAAGAAGCAAAAAATATTGTCACATAATTAGGAAATTTTAATGGTTGTCATAACATTAACACATTTTACTATATACTTCACTCATCCAGAGGGACAAAAAGAAACCATCAGGATTACTTCTGCATTTATCCATTCTTGGTAAAGAATATAGATGATGTTTTAGGCAACTAGGTTAACTGGGTTACCTGGTTTCCCAGGAATCTCTCAGAAACTTGGCATTGGGGATCCTTTAGCATGCCCCAACTGGGTTCCCCCATCTTCTGCTGGGCCGTCTCTCTAGCTGTTCTCAAAGGCAGAATAATTGGTGACTCTTGAATCACCTCTGTACTTTCTCCCTCCCCACAAGCTTGTCTGAGAACACCGTGCCTACAGCCTCACTTGCGTGTTTTTTCTGTGGGAACTCCAGCTGTCTTCTCATGTGAGGCTCCAATGTCACTAGCTCTGGGAAACTTTTTCCAAATGCCCCAGCTGGGAGTAACCATAGATCTCCAACAATATTTGTAGTCCCTTTGCTGCTTTTTGTTTGTTCCCCCCAATTCTGTGCCGTAGTTCAGTCATTTCTGACACACCTTGTACCCCGCCACCCCCAATACAGTTAGTTCATTGGAGGTAGGGACCTTTTTAGCCTTCATAGATCCTAGCACATTGACTTGCTTGAACATTGCAGAAATTTACTAAATGCTTGTTGAATAAACTCCAGTGTTTTGTGCTATATTCACATTCAGAAAAAGCAACAGCCTAGAAATGTCTGAAGATGTCGAAGATGTGTCTCATAAAACGATCATAAAACGAAAAGGCCACACATAAACACAACAACATAACTCTCATAGGGAGAAGAATACAACATTTTTATCTTTGTACATAACAAAACCAAATTTGACTGCCTTTAGTTTTTAAATATCCCTTTAGATAGAATTCTGTGCCTAATACGCATTCTTTTTAGAATGCTATAATTTCCTTTTTTCCTAAATTGATCATCAGTGATGATATTCCTATCATTTTTTTCCAGAATAGATTTATGTATTAGATAACAAAACAGAAGTTCCCACTTTCCAGAGTAAAAAAAGGCATTAGTAAGTTGCACAATTTTGAACGTGTTTTTTTGTCAATCCTTATTGACCGTACACCCACAAAGCCAACGGCATCTGTGCATACTTCTGTGGGCCCGCTTCTTCCAAGTTCCACAGTTGTTTGTTCTGCCCCTTGCCTACAGACAGAATACGTGCCCACATTAATTCATTCATTTCACTTACCAACTTTAGATTAGGGGAGCATGAATGTAACGTGTAATTGAATATAGTTATTAAAATGAGTAAATTTCTCAGTAGCTTTAAAAAGAATAGATTTAACTGACTGCATCTCTAGAGCTAGACATAGAACTCCTTATGACTGTGATTTACCTCTTTTGGATGAATTAAATAGGACAGTTCTGTACTCACAATTTTTGACCTTACTGCGTTCACTGTGCATTGGAGGTAAGGTCTGCATGTGGCACAAGATGTGTAAGCACTAAATTTTGAGACGTGTGTACAAGCACAAGGTTTTGTACCTCTTTTATCTCCTCCTGAACAAAGTGAGATAGATCTTCAAAATGATGAACTTTTGAGATATGTTTCCATCATGACTCTGCTTGCATTCCATTCAAGTTTGTAAAACACTGACAGAATTTTAGGTCCTCATGTCAAAAGAATGCAGGCCTTATCCAGCCCTTGATAAACCAACACAAATTAAGGCACAATGTCCCATGGAAGTCCCCAGCATTAAGACCCAAACAAAAAATTATAAATGCAAAATTAGCATTAACCTTTAAGATTATTCTCTTTATATATTTTTTTATATAACAGTTTAATTTTCCCCTACCACTTAATTCTAGATTCACCTCTAAAGGGCAATCACTACCTTGACTTCAGTTCCACAATCATAGAAAGACATCTTGTTATCTCATCACCTTGGCACATTATTCCTAAATCTGAGATGTACACTGACCTTCTCCACAATGTTCTTTCTTCAGAATTATGGAAATAAATAATAAGGTCTTCAGGGACTGAGGCTATGTCATCTCCATCTTCTGCCTTCCCCTCTTAGTGCTCTGTAACAGCTAGGAGCGCAAAAGACAAGCACTAAAAATGCTCTCATAATAAGAGAGAATTAAACAATTTACTTTGACAACAGGAACTAGACAAGGATGCCCACTCTTCCTTCTCCTATTCAACATTATACCAGAAGTTCTAGCCAGAGCAATTAGACAAGGCCAAGAATTAAAGGGCATCTGCATCAGCAAAGAAGAAGACAAAATCTCACTGTTTGCTGATGATATGATTGTATACACACAAAATCCTGAAGAATCCATAAGTAAGCTACTCAAACTGATAGAAGCGTTCAGCAAAGTCTCAGGATACAAGATAAACATAAGCAAATCAGTAGGATTTCTTTATAACAACAATGAGATTATTAAGGAAAAGATCACCAAATAAATACCATTTACTATAGCCCCCAAGAAGACAAAGTACCTGGGAGTAAATCTAACCAGAGAAATAACAGAGCTTTACAAACAGAACTACAAGACCTTACTACAGGAAACTAAGAAAGACTTACATAAACGGAGAAATCTACCCAACTCATGGATAGGAAGACTTAACATTGTGGAAATGTCTATTTTGCCCAAACCAATCTACTTATATAATGCAATCCCAAAACAAAGTCCAGTGACACTTTTTAATGAGATGGAGAAACAAATTACCAACTTTGCAAAGGGAAGACACCCTGGATAAGTAAAGCACTACTGAAGAAGAAGAACACACTGAGAGGCCTCCCAGTACCTGACTTTACAACCTATTATACAGCCACAGTAGTCAAAACAGCCTGGTACTGGTACAAAAAGAGACAGACAGATCAATGAAATAGAACTGAGACCCCAAAAGACGACACCATCTTCATATGAACAGTTGATATTTGACAAAGGCCCTAAGACATTAAATTGTGGTAAAAACAGTATCTTCAACAAATCGTACTGGCAAAATTGGATATCCATCTGCAATAAACTGAAACAAGACCCATATCTTACACCCTATACTAAAACCAACTCAAACTGGATAAAAGACCTAAATATGGCATCTAAAACGATAAAGCTCATCCAAGAAAAGTAGGAACAATAATGGAAGTTTTAATATATAACATAGACAGACTTCAAAATCTGTCAAACAAACCACAAACAACAGAAGAGAAAATAGATCAGTGGGAGCTGCTAAGAATCAAAAACTTTTGCTCATCCAAAGACTTTATTAGTAGAATTAAAAGGCCACCTACAGAATGGGAAAAAATATTTGGAAACTATATGTGAGACCGACGTTTGATCTCTGTAATCTATAAGGTACTACAAAATATGAATAAGAAAAAAATAAATAATCCAATTAAGTGATGAGCAAAGGAGAAGGACAGACACTTCTCTAAAGAGGAGACTCAAGCAGCCGAAAAACACATGTGGACATGCTGATGATCATTAGCTATCAAAGAAATTCAAATCTAAACTACAATGAGATATCATCTCACCCCAACAGGGTTGGCTATGATCCAACAAAGGCAAAACAACAAATGCTGGAGAGGCTGTGGAGAAATTCGAACTCTCCTACTGTTGGTGGGATTGCAAAATGGTGCAACCTCTTTGGAAAGCAATCTGGCACTTCCTTAAAAAGCTGGATCCAGATATACCATTTGACCCAGTAATTCCACTGTGCAGAATATATCCTACTGAATCAAGGCCATTGACACCAACTGATACACGTAAGCAAATGTTTACCACAGCACAGTCCACAAATGATGGAATCAGCCCAGAAGCCCAACAGCAGAGGAATGGATAGGTAAACTATGGCATATATACTCAATGGAACACTACACAATGATAAAGAACAACGATGATAGCAGGAAACATCTCTTAACCTGGTTTCAATTGGAGGATGTTATGCTGAGTGAAAATAGTCAGCAACAAAAGGACAAATATTGTATGAGACCCCTATGATAAGAACTTGAAAATAGATTCATGCAAAGAAGAAAAGACTCTTTGATGGCTGCAAGTGTGGAGAGTGAGGGAGGATGAGTGGGGAAGGGTTTAGATTGGATAGTTGATAGAAATTTGGTTGGGTAAAATCTGTGACAGCACACATTAGAAAGAAGATCAATATCAACTGGACTTCAACATAGCATGATTACTTCTCCCATCTTAACCCAATACTGCAAGGACAGACTAGCTGGGGTGGGGGGTGGGGGCCAGGCTCTCAGGGGAATTCAAGGCCAATTGGCACAGCCAGCATTTTGCTAAGAGAGCCCTCTGCACCCCACATTGGTGAGTGACATCTGGGATCTTATAAGCTGCTAAGCTGCCATCCGAGGGTACAGCAAATGGTCCCAACTCAGCAGGAACAGATTATCACTAAGGACCAAAATAACATGGTGGAAAAAGAACCCAGAAGGCAGACAGAACCACGTGAGTGTGTGGCTACATAGACTTGTGACTAGAAGAACCAGATGGTGTCCGGCCATCACCAGCCATGATGGAGCCCACAAAGTTGAGTCTCACTGGTAACACAAGAATAAAAAGGGGTGCACCCTGAGTTCTCCACTAAAAGACTGCAACTGATGGTCCAGGGGCCTTGAAGTTCCCCTGGGAGCATGGCCTCTGGCCATGATCCTGCTCCTGTCCATAAATCATAATGGAGGTCAACTCTTCAGAGTAGAATGGTTTGGACTTGGTGACACAGAGTGACCAAATCATGTTTTGGTTTTACGGTTCTGTGCATCTATAGGATGTTGTCCTGCTGACCTCTTACTGGAGGAACGGCAGTGGGTGGAGAGGAGGGGATAGGAGATTGCTGGGAGAATACGATATGTATGGAGCAGAGAGGAAGAGTGTGCTGTCACCAGGCAGGGAGAGCAGTGGGAGATGCATATAGGTGGGCATGTAAATTTATATGGGAATGTACAGTTTCATTCAATCATGAAAAAAATTGATAGACACATTCATTCAAAGGGGGCTTTTTGGTTCCAACTGGTGCTTGTGGATAGCCATGTGGCTGTGAGTTTTTGGAAGAACTTGGCCACAGGCGCTTTGGGCTTACCCACGTGTTTACTCAGGTCCCTTTAGATGACACTGTCTTTGGACTGTGCTCTTCCAGAAAGGGCAAACAGCCAACCCTGTCACACTGGTTTCACTTCTGGGGTCTAGAACAATACCACTCTTAGCTATGGGCCTGAGTGATGACCTACAACTTGTTCAACACTCATTATTTCTTTGAAGAATAAACTTGTTTATCTTTCTCTCTCTTAAAGTGTGCAAGTGTACCTAAAACAATTTGATTCATATTCACCTTCTGGGTGCAAGAGACTATGGTTGGTGCCATTCCATCAGTTCTGAGTCACCGAGACCCCATGTACAAGAAAACTGAACACTTTCCAATCCTGAGCCATTCTTACAATTATCAAGCTTGAGCCCATTGTTGCGGCCGTTGTGTCCATTCATCTTGCTGAAGTCTTTCTGTTTTTCGCTGACCCACTACTTTAGCAAGAATGATGACCTTCTCCAGGGACTAGACCTTTCTGACAACATGTCCTAAGTACACGAGACAATATTTTGCCACCCTTGCTTCTATGAAGCATCTGGCTATACTTCTTCCAAGAAAGACTTGTCTGTTCTTCTGACAGGTCATGGTATAGTAAATATTCTTTGTCAACACCATAACTAAAAGACATCAATTCTTCTTTGGTCTTCATTATCCATTATCCAACTTTTCACACTGTATATGAGATGACTGAAAATATTATGGCTTGAGGCAGGCATTACTTAGTACTTAAAATGATGCCTTTGCTTTTCAGCACTTTACAGGGATCTTCTGCAGCAGATTTGCCCAACAAAACACATTGTTTGATTTTCCATCTGCTTTTCCCATGAATGTTGGTTGTGGCTTCAAGTAAAATGAAATTCTTGACAACATCAATCTTTTCTCTGTTTGTCAAAATGTTGCTTATTGGTCAAGTTATGAAAATTTTTGTTTTCTTTATGTTGAGGCATAATCCAAACTAAAGGCTGTAGCCTTTGATCTTCATCAGTAAATGCTTCAGTGTTTTCAGTGATCAAGGTTGTATCATCTGCTTAGTATAAGTTGTCTATTAATCTTCCTCAAATATTGATGGAACATTCTTCTTCAGATAGTCTGGCTTCTTGGATTATTCGCTCAGCTTACAGACTGAATGAGTATGGTAAAAGAATACAACACTGGCACACACCTTTCCTGATTTTAAAACATGCAGTATTTCCTTGTTCTGTTTGAAAGACAGGTTCCACAGGAGCACAATTAAATATTTTGGAATTTCCTTTCTTTACAAAGTTATCCACAATTTGCCATGATCCACCCAGTCAAATGTCTGTGTGGATTCATTAAAACACAGGTAAATGACTCTGGTATTCTCTGTAAAACCCTGTACTGTACCCTGTCTTATTAATTAGGTATCATCATTGCAATTTTCTACCATGTGTCTGTCTGCCATTCTGCAGTGGCTTGTGTGTTGCTATAACGCAGGAATCTTGCCACCAGAATTTCAAGTAGTAACAGGGTTAGGTTTTAGTGGATCTTTCCGACTGAGATAGATTTAAAAAAAGGCCTTATGATCTGCTTTCAAAATTTAGCCAATGACAACTCTGTTGATTGTGACAGTATATTGTCTGGTATAGAGCTGGAAGATGAGTCTTTTGTGTTGGAAGACACTGAAAATACACAGTGGTCTAAGAATGGACTTCAGCACATAAACAATCATGAAGATGGTACAGGATATGACATCATTTTGTACTTGTATCTGGGGATCATCATGAGTCACAGCCAACTTGATGGCAACTGACTGTTACCAACAGTGTCCCTATTTTATGAGTGAGGGAAGCTCAGCATGGAAAATTTACTATTCTGGTCCTGGCTCAGTTTTTGTTGGGTCTCAAATTGAAACTCAAAAGTCCAATTTTTTAAGATAAATCATGCATACAGGAGTTCACTGTCACGTGAGATTGTCTGATTCAGACCTTGTACTAACTTTCTTTAGATTAAATGCTCTCATTTAGAATCTGAGCACGCACATGGTTATTTTACCATCTGCTACTGACCTAACAGAAAGAGTGATGTGAAACTGGAAGAAGTATGTTTATAAGTTTACTGGGGTTCCCTATGAGCAAAAATAAAACATGTCTGCTATTTGAACTTCAAGTGAAGAGTATATCATTATGTTCCTTTGTTTCTAGCCTTGTTCAAGGTTGTGTTCATTTGACTGCTACGTGCCTGAGAAACCCTGTGGTATTTCATGCTTAGAGAGTACTGAACATAAATTCCCCATGAGATACATATTTTTATTGCTACAAACCTTTGTTTTCATGTTGGCATCACATTTAGGCAGTTAATTTTCCATATAAAGCTGAAATATTGCCTTCCTTGATATCTCAGTCGAGAACAAAATTCTGCATCTTGCCCCAGTCACTCTCATTTTCTTAAATAGGGCCCTAAAGTATTTTATGATTGTCTGTATTAGTTGGAGACTATATCCAGTCTTAAAAGAATCCTAATGAAAAGAAAACTTCTATTAAAATATTTTAACTAGTTTCAATTGACCACATTACTGGTAGTGAGAAAATCCCTAACGGCTAAACCTTTTAAAGCTAATCTGCTTTAACACATTTTCAAACTGATGCACCACGTGAGATTTAGGTGTTGGTATGCAAAGTGTTTCTCTACTTTTTTACTTTGATTAAAAAAAAAGAAATTTCCCCTTAACTTTTTGAAAATAAGATAACCCAGTGATATTCCCTAGAGCCGCATGAATGAGCTAAAAAGGCCAAATAAAACACTTTTCTGTATGCAAATTAACATACCAAAAATTGTGCAGAACAATAAACATAAGAAAATGCACATTTACATGGAGATGATATAACAGCACTCAGTGAATTAGTTATGTTTATTGAAGATGCACAGTTATTGACAAATAGAATACTGCACACAATTGTGTTGAATTGGGATGACATGGTGGGCAGTCCCTAGTAGCTATTCATGATAATAAACAAAACTTGTTGACACTGAGTCGATTCCAACTAATGGTGACCCTACGTGCTATACACTACAACTGCTCCATGGAGTTTCCTTGGCTGCAATACCTAAGGAAACAGATTGCCAAGTCCTTCTGCCATGGTACTGCCGGTCAGTTCGAACTGCCAACCTTAAGGGTAGTAGATGAGCATAATGGATAATGGCTTGAGCCACTGAGGGACTCAGTCATTCCTGGGTTTAAATCCCAATTTCACTGCAAGCCAGCTTAATGAGCTTGAATCAGTTATTCCATCTCTAACGGGTTCCATTTTGTCATCTGTCATATCATAATAATTACTTCTTTGGCCAGCCAGCCAAGTGCCGTCGAGTCGGTACTTCTTTGGAGTCAATACTAAATATGATATTGGTAGAGCAGGTATTTGATAATTGGTAGATATTTTAATACACAACCATAATAGTCATTAGTGGAATGTTAGGAAGAAAACTGAGCTTTCCAAACTAAGAGTCATGTAAGAGAATGGTCCTCACATATATAGTTGACTTCTGGCTGGGAACATTCTTTTAGACATTTAGTGAAGAATTCAGGCAAAAAATGTGGCCCTCATAAAGTATTGATATGTATAGCCACGTGCTTATTATGCTGTGGTGAGATCTGAGACACATACTCTTACAAAGCTTCTGGCTGTCTATGTTTTATAGGACACAGTCTTCTAGTGATCAAAAGGGATGAGCTTTTGTCTTTTTTCATCTCTTCTGAGCTATGGGACCTTGAGTATATCATAAACTTCCCTTACCTCCATTTCTTTATCATAAACTGAGCATAGTAATAATACATACTCACTGTAGTGATAATTAGAAAAATCATTTAAAACATTGCCTATACAAATGCCTTGGATTCAGCTGTGCTGTCCTTCAGAGTTAGAATTATCCTGAATCAAGAGGTAGAAATATTGAGACTCCTGAGGGTGTTGCATAGTCTAGCATACCAATTTGCTGTTTTAAAAGGATATAACTCATAGCGACCCTACAGGACTGAGAAGAACTTTCCTATAGGGTTTCCAAGGCTGTAAATCCTTAAAAAAGAAGGCTATGAAGCTGCTGATGGTTTTGAACTGCCAACCTTTCAGTTAGCAGCCAAGTGTTTAACCACTGTGCTACCAGGGACATCTACAGCATTACTGGGAATCAGAACCGACTCAACAATGTTTTTGTTTGTTTATTTGTTTAAGGGAGATAGCACTCAACACAATAGAGGAACAGAGGCAAGAAAAGCTTGTTCAAGCCCTCACATCCTTGGGGACTGTGTGGTCTATTAGAAATAACAATGTGGAGATCTAGGAAACCAGATATGGAGCCCAAGAGAGAAGGTTCAGAGAGTGGCACTGAGGCATTGCAGAAAGGACATCATCTTTTGTAAATCTTTTCCTGAAAGAGCACTTCTTTCTGTATTACAGAACTACATGGTCAAAAAATCAATGGGAAGCAGCCCTACTGTGAATCAGGTAAGTCCTTTCAAAGGCTCAGTGAAAACTGAAAAGCATACTAGCACTCTGTCATTTCTCATCTCACAGAAATTCATTTTATAAGCCCCCATGAACAACACAACAAGCTATTTTAAATATAGTAGCACAGAAGGAAAATCTCTAAGTGGATTAGCCATATAACATCTTTACGATGCTGAAAGGGGAAAAAAGGGCTCTTATAGGCCAATTAGATCAGCACTTTGCATGCATGTCAGAGTGATGTTTAACATTTGCAGCAATGAGAGAGACAAGCAGAAACAAAATTGTCCTATAAATAAACTACTGAACTTTAACATGTGACATATTAAAGAATTGTCAATCTTCTTAACTCTGAAGCTATATACTGGGAATTGTAATGATGTCCCCACCCTTTGGAATAGTTATGGGCATCACAAGCATAACCCATGTATTCAGTGAGCAAACATTATTGAGCACCTACCAAATGCTAGAAACTGGCAAATACTGAATTCTACAGAGATGAACCATCAGGAGTTTACCATTCAGCAGACATCTGGAAGAAGCACCTCCAGGTTCCTGCAGTGGTTCTCAGAGGCTATTGGGTAGTGAGGTTGTGTTCAGCTACTGAACTGAGAGTGATTTACGTCTGCTGTCTCCTAGCTCTGCTTCAGGGTGATCCCTGTAGACTTTGTTTATTGTTTGCTTGAGTTTCAAAACATCTTAATTGAGAAATGAAAGCAGACTCAAGCACTACTGCAGAAAACTGTGAGTTTATTCACGGGAATGCATGCTGTAATGACTCTCTGTCATACGTGTTTGGTCACAGGCATAGATTGAATTGTGTCCCTCAAAAATGCCTGTAGCAACTTGACCGGGCCATGATTCCCAATGTTGCCTAGTTGTCGTACATTCTGTGATTTTCCTATGCTGTTAATCCCAATTTCTGTCTGTGCAGACTAGATTATGTCAAAGAGGATTCGGGGGGACTGTAATATTCTTCCTAAGGTCACCTCCCTGCTCCACTGCAAAGGGAATTTTCCTGGAGTATGATTTGTACTGTCTTTTGTCCTATAAGAGATAGCAGGAAAGGGAAGTAAGAAGATGGTTGGGGACCTCATACCATCATGAAAGCAGCACTGAGAGTAGAGTGTGTCCTTTGGACTTGAGGTTCCTGCACCAAGATGCTCTCAGACCAAAGAAAGGTTGAGGTAATACAAAAACCTTCCTCCAGAGCCAAGAGAGAGAGACAGACAGAGAGCATTCTTCCAGAGCCAGCACCCTGAATGCAGACTTCCAGCCTACTGAACTGTGAGAGAATAAACTTTTTGTTAAAGCCATCCACTTGTGTGGTATTTCTGTTAGAGCAATACCAGATGACTAAGATAGTTATGGAGATTACTTAGTCTAGAACAAATAGTTGCAGCATTAGACACTTCACTATCAAACTGGCCATCTTGAAGAAGCCATATTTGGTACATGAGAGAGTATTTGAGAAGCTAAAGGCAGTGAATATCGCAGCTAAAAAGCACAAGTTTACTGTAAATGTTACTTCTTTTCATGTATGCGAGAAATCATAAAGAAAAAGTGGTTAGCCTAGTTTACCTGATTTGATTATTAATTAAAGGAATTGTACCTGCTTTTTAAGTGAGTTCTCATAACTAAATGAAAAGGGATAGGCAGGAATTATTTTTTGTTCTAAAATTTTTAACTTAACTGCATCTGCAACACTCATTTCTCTTCTTTAGACCAAGAAGTATGCTCTGCACGTCCAAGGTTAATCCTCTCATCTGCAGTCTGATTCCTACCTCACCCCTTCATCCACCCTCAGTGGTTCTCATCTCTGGTTTTGCTGGGATCCCCTAATTAAACTGGAATTCATAGGGTGGAACCGCGGTGTCAGTTCTTTTAGAACTTTCCCATCTGCAGTAATGGTAAGAACACTATTCTCTTGCTTTCTATTTTAACTAATTTCACTTATACATGTTACCTACTATACTTTATCAGAAAAAAATAGCCATAACATGGAAAAAGGGCAAAAGCGGTGAGTGACAAAGCCTTTGAATGTCATGCAGGAGCTACACAACAAAGGATTGCCTTAGGGAATATACTTAATCCACTTAATTGTTTACCACTGACCAGAAATCCAAAATGCTTCACTTAGTGAAGGTACTCATTAACAAGTAGATTTTGCCCTCCAAAGTCACACATAATTTCTGACTGGTGAAGAGCATCAGCGATTTATAGTCTGTTGGACTGTAAACAGTTTTATAGCTAACCAAGTAATCTTATCCTAACATTTATTTGTTACATCATCAATAAATATTTAGCTTCTCAGATGCTACAGGAACTGGTCATAACATCACACTTTTCCCCTCATTAATTAATGAGTTAAATGAAATCACTGACTTTGTATTTGTCTGAGAATTATGACTTTAACATTTTGAAAATTATAATTTAAATTATTTAACTTTTCCCCACTTTCTGGCTCTTTCCAAAGATCAATCCAAGATATAAATGTTTATCTAGTATTAAACATAAAACAACAAAATCACACTTTTTCAGGAGCTCACTGTTTTCCTCTTTCTCTTCAGAACACTCAAAATAATTGAAATCTTCCACTATCTCCACTTCATCACTTTCTACTTACTCCTCTAGAAACCCAAACCAGCTTTTGCTTTCACTGATTTGCTGACATTGATCTCACCAATGTGTCAATCTCATCAATGACTTCTTTGTTACCTACATCAATGGACACGTCATAAGTCTTTAACTCACTTAATACTCTAGATTCCTCCTTCCCCTTGAAACTGTCCCCTTCTCCAGGCTTTTATGACACTGTACTCTTCTGATTTTCATCTTCTTAGGTTACCCTTTGGCTGATGTTCTTTTCTTATTCTGTCAAAGTCTTCCTCCTCTTTCTTGCAACATGTATTTCGTCTGCAATCTCATCCTTATATATTCCACTCATATATTCATAGCTCCCAAATCTGTATCTCAAATCCGGATTTAATATTCTGAATTTCATGTATGGGGTAGAATACTAAACAGGGCTTTTCTGTTGTCTCAGAGTTTTGACCAGACCCCAAGCTGAGAACAAAGTGTGTAAGAAATATGTCAGACTACACTACACGGAACTGATAAGGGATAATGCAAATAAACAAATAAATAACCTTGTCAACCAAACCTTATCTCATGACACACATAAAGGAAAATGAGAAAAAGTCACCAGCGTACCATGTATTAGAAACCCACTCACATAAGGAGGAAGGTGTTGCTGTTCTTTCCACTTCAAGCCATGTGAGAAAGTCTAAAACTTAATCAACTTACCTAGGTGTGTGTTGGACTTCAGAGGACCACCCAATCATATGATACTGAAGTATCAGAAAAGAGTTTAGAGAGATTTTGGGAGGTGAAGGTAATGGTATTTGCTGGGATTTTTCAGACTAAGGGATTTGTAACAGCACTGCCTGAGGAATCTAACAGCCAGAGGGTTTACAGTGAGCGCAAGCTAGGTATTCACTAAAGGGAAGATGAAAATGGATGGCTTTTCCTACAGAATTGAGGATGACTGTGCTTGAATTATCTTTAAATGGTACTGTCCCAAATGAGCTTTCTACCCAGAGTGAGTTGATTCAAGAAAAAGGGTGCTAGAATACACAACTAGATGTACAAACGGATTGTGTGTGTATGTGTGTGGGGGTGGGTGGGTGGGTGGGTGTGTTGAGTGGAGAGACATGGAGTCACAAGAGGTCAATCTGAGCTGTTATTGCCATTTCTAGGAAATGAGATGTCCAAGGAACAGGAAGAGTCTAAGGAACAGAAAAAAACTACTCCATGAAATAGAGTTAAAATTTGATTACTTATCTTGCTCAGATGTTACAAACACAGAATTACAAGTGTATCAGTCAAGTCATAGTATTTTGCTCTTAATTTTATTTAATTCTCCTTTATCCAATTCAAGTCATGTTCAGGTATATTTCCCAGTGCTAGATACTTCACAGTCCTAGATGAGAGGAGACAACTTGTCTCATTTTGAAAAGAAATTGTGTGTTTTCTGTTGTGCATTAAATCAAACTTCTCTTAAGCAAGGCCACTTATTCAGTTTGTTAGATTAATATCCACTATTCTTTTGTAAAACATGCTAACCTATAGTTATGTCACAAGGAATCCTCACAGTTAATTTGTTATTCTTTAGAATACTTAATTTCTTTGCTGATACAATTATAAACTATATGCTTTCCAGGAGGATGTTGTGTTTGTTTGCAAACTATCTATGTCTGTTAACCTTGTTGCTGTAATTATGTAATTTAATCAAATATTATATCAACTGATACAGACGAAAGGCAGGTCTTTCTATGAAATCTATGATGTATGCTTTGGAAAGGCTCAACATGATGAAAATAAATTTGTAACTGAACAACTCATAAGCAAGACAATTATAAAAACACAAGGGAAATTACATAAATCCCAAAGAATTATTAAGAAGTTTTTTATGTTTAAGAAATAAAAATTGACTTTCCTTAGGACGTTGTGTAATGACAACTATGATATAAAACACATCTGTAGAATTTGGAGGGTTAAAAGCCAGTGCACAAACTATTACTATACACACACATGAAATCAAAAGTGAAACTTATATAAGGTGGGTTATGGACTTGGTTTATTAAAAATTATGACACAACTCAAAGCAGTAGTGCATCTGTATATGAAGAAATAGTCTCATATCAAAAGTGGCAAATGGTTTTACATTAATATGTTTGTGAATGATCTGGCATGCCTTCCACTAGAAGGTAGGATCTCTGTCTACACTTCCTTGGATCTAAGTGAGCTTCTGACTGCTTATTATTGACCAATACCAATTAAATACAGTGAAAAATCTGCCGGTGTAGTGGTTAAGTGTTATGTCTGCTAATCAGAGAGGTAGGCAGTTCAAATCCACCAGAGGCTCCTTGGAAATTCTATGAGGCAGTTCTACTCTGTCCTATAGGGTCACTATGAGTCAGAATCGACTGGACAGGACAGCAGTGAGTTTAGTTTTATATTGGAATTGATTTTATATTACTTCTTATAAAAGACCACATAGCTTCTCTTTTCTTCAATGTAATATTTGCTTTTGGAGTCCCAAGATCAATCAACATATAAAGTTCTATCTACTGTAAGGAATCATGTTATAAGGAAGCTCACTACCAATGTAGAAGCCATTTACATGCACTCTGGTAGACACTTCCAGCAAAGCCCAGCTTTTAGGTCTACCAAGCCTCAGTACTAGATGTGTGATTAGAAGCTTCCAGATGATTCCAACCCTAAGTCATCTGAATTACCCCAAGTCATCACAGCTGTATTCTCAGACACTGTGGAGTGGCAATAAGCCATGTTCAAACTCCTGATTTACATAATCTGTGAAAGTATAATAATTTTTTTCTTTGAATGATACTATGTTTTGTAGTGATTTATAATAAAACAAGACATAATTTGAACACTATAGGTGTTTTCTATATTTTTCTGCATAAACCACTATCTTGAGATCACACTAAGAGAGCTTCTACTATTGAATGGAATTCTAATATTGAATTACACTTCTGGAGTGAAGAATATTTTTGCATGAGTGAATACATATCTGGGTTGGTGTGCTGGACCTGTTGATTTACTTCTAAAGTGACTGGCTAGTAAAAAACCTTATGAATATCAGTGAACCCTTTTTGATACCGTGCCAGAACCCCCTAGTTGGAGTGCACTGACCATATCACTGGTGAGAAAACCCTGCTGAAAGTAGAGTTAATGATGCAGCTAGAGGAAAGCTTTTGGACATTCATTTGCTGATGGGGCGAGCCTCAAAATGAGAGAAAAACAGCTGCAAACATCCATTAATAGTTGGGAAGTGGAATGCACAAAGTATGAATCTAGGGGAATTGGATGTTGTCAAACGAGAATTGGAATGCCTTAGTATGCTAATGGTATTGTCTGTTTTGAATTGGACAATCATAGGGTCTACTATGCCAGGAGTGACAACTTGAAGAGAAATGACACTGCATTCATCATCAAAAAGAACATTTCAAGATCTATTCTGAAGTACAATACTGACAGTGATATGATAATATATATGCTTTGCAGAGAAGATCAGCTAATATGACGGTTATTTATATTTTTAAACTAATCTCTAAGGCCAAAGATGAGGAATCTAAGATTTTTACTAACTTCCACAGTCTGAAACTTATTGGTCATGTAATCAAGACGCATTGATAATTACCGGTGATTGGAATGTAAGGATCTGAAGTTGGAGAATATGGCCTACATAGCAGAAGTGACACCAGAGATTGTGTGGTATAATTCTACAAGACCAATGACTTCTTTGTTGAAAATACCTTCTTCAGTAAAATAAAGAATAAGCTTGATACTGTTCGAGTTGAAATAACTGAAGGAAAAATTCAAGCTTTGAGCTGTATTACTGAAGGATGCTATGAGGGAAACACTGCACAACACAGGAAGCATCAAAAGAAAATGGAAGGACTACACACAGAATCACTGTACCAAAAAGAACTGGTTGACATTCAGCTATTTCCAGAGGTAGCATGTGATCAAGAACTGATGATACAGAAGGAAGAAGTCCAAGCTGCACTGAAGGCTTTGGCAAAAAAATAAGGCTTCAGGAATTGACTAAATACCCGCTGACACGTTTCAACAAACGAATGCAACACTAGTAGCATTCGCTTGACTGTGTAAGAAACTTGGAAGACAGCTACCCGGCCAACTGACTGGAAGAAATCCAGCTTTATGCTCATTCCAAATGAAGGTGATACAATAGAATGCAGAAATTATCAAACAATATTACTGATACTACACATAAGTAAGATAATTCAAAAATTGTTGTTGCAGTATATCTCTATAAGATACTTCCAGAAATTCAAGCCAGATTCAGAAGAAGACATGGAATAAGGGATGTCATTGCTGATGTCAGATGGATCATGACTGAAAAAAGAAAATATCAGAAAGATGAAGAACGGGCATTTCCTAACACTTAATTGTGCTCAAGTGGAACCTATATAGAGACGAAGAGGTACTCCTTTGAACAGAACAAGGGGACACTGCATGGTTTGAAATTAGCAAGGTGTGTTTCTGGATTTTATCTTTCTGCCACATGAGGTCTGACAATTATGTTTGTAGACTTGCCTCTGTGCGCTTTGGTTGGCAGCACTGTACAAACAACTCGGTGAGGTTACAAAACCTTGGTATATCAGTGTCTTTCAGCTGTATTCATGTTGACATGTGGCAGTGTCTTGCTGAGTGGCATTAATTATTGTTGTAACTTTTTTTGTGCCTTTGCAAGAATGTCAGAGCTTGGATTAGAGCAATAAACAAACATTAAATTTCTGTTAAACTTGGCAAGAGTGGAAGTGAAATCAGGGACATGTTACTCAAAATTTATATGGATAATGCCATGAAGAAAATGACAGTGTACAAATAGATTAAATATTTTTCTGAGGGGAGAGAAAGCATCACTAATGAAGAGAAGTCAAGGCTTCTAGCAATGAGCAGAACTGACAAAAACATCACAAAAATTTGTTAAACTGTGCATCAAAATTATTGGTTGACTGGGAGACACCAAGTAAACACTGATAGAGAAACAGGAAAATCTTAACTGAAAATCTTGGCATGAGAAAGGTGTGTGCAAAAGTGGTCCCAAAGGAGCTCACCAATAAAAAGCAAAGGGGAGTAGAAGTTTGCCAAGACCTTTTAGAGAGACAAGAGGATGTTTTCGGCCATGTTATCACCAGTGATGAAACACGAGTGTACCGAAATAACACTGAAACAAAGCATCAAAGTGCACAATGGAAGTCAGCCAATGCACCATGACCAAAACAGGTCCATCAGTCCACATCAAGAGTCAAAATGATGCTGGTAAGCTTTTTTTTATATCAGAGGGATTGTTCATTACGAATTTGTACCAACTGGACAAACAGTTAACAAAGTTTACTCTTTGGAAGCACTGAAAAGACTGGGTGAAATGGACAAAAATGACCCAACCTTTTCACCAACAACTCAAGGCTCTTGCATCATGGAGAATGCACCAGCTCATGTGGAACTGTCAGTGAGGCAGTTTTTAGCCAGTATATAAGTACCTGTATAGAAACACTCTACCTACTCACCTGATCAGGCCCCAGTGACTTTTTTCTTTACCTGAAGATAAAGGAAATACTGCAAAGAAGACATTTTGATGACATTCATGACATCAAGGGTAAGATGACAACAGCTCTGATGGCCATTCCAGAAAAGCAGTTCCAAAATTGCTTCAAAGGGTAGACCAGGCACTGGCGTTGGTGCATAGTTTCCCAAGGGGAGCACTTTGAAGGTGACCATGCTGACATTCAGCAATGAAGCATGTAGCACTTTTTCTAGGATCTGGTCATAAACTTAACTGTCAGACCTTGTATTATTTAATCTATATGCCGAGCAAATAACCTGAGAAGCTGAACTACACCAAGAAGAACATGGTATCTGGACTGGAAGAAGACTTATTAACAATCCACAACATGAAAATAACATAGACTTGCTTGCTGGAAGATAAGAGTACTTGAAGCACTCAGTAATGAAGATCAAAGACGACAGCCTTGTCATGGACTGAACTGTGTCTCCCCAAAAAATGTGTTTAGCCATTTGGCTGGGCCATGATTCCCAATGGTTTATGATTGTCCTCCATGCTGTGATTTTCCTACACTGTATGTTAAAGAGGATGTGGGTGGGATTGTAAATCCCTCTAAGATCCCCTCCCTGCTCTATTGTAAAGGGAGTTTCTCTGGAGTATGGCTTGCACCCTACTTCATCCTTTTATCTTGCAAGAGATAAAATGAAAGGGAAGCAAGCAGAAAATTGGGAACCTCATACTATCAAGAAAGCAGTACTAGGAGGACAGCACATCCTTCAGACTTGAGGTTCCTGTGCCAAGATGCTCCCTTACCAAAGACTGATATAAAACAAGGACTTTCCTCTGAAGCTGGTAAGGGGAAAGTCTTCCCTTACAGTGGACATCCTGAATTTGGACTTGCAGCCTTACTAAACTGTGTAAGAATAAGCTTTCCTTTGTTAAGGCCATCTACTTTGTGGTATTTCTGTTAGAGCAGCATTAGATGGCTACAACAAGCCTCAGCACCAAGAAAACAAAGATTTTCACAACTGGACCAATAAGCAAACTCATAATAAATGAAGAAAGTAATGAATTTGTCAATGCCTTAATTTTATTTGGATTCTTAATCAATGTCCCTGAAAGCAGCAGCCAAGAAATCAAACAGTGTATTGCATCAGGTAAATCTGCTGCAAAAGACCTCTTTAAAGGTTACAAAGTAAAGATGTTACATTGAGGATTAAGGTGAGGCTGACCACAAGCTATGGTACTTTCCATACCCTCATATTCACACAAAGATGAAGAATTGGTGGATCTCAGTTACTGTCCTGTAACCCATCAGACAGCTCTTTCTCCAGGGACTGATTCTTCCTGAAAAGTTGTTCAAAGTGTGTGACACAGTCTTTCCATCCTTGCTTCCAAGGAGTGCTCTGGTTGTACTAGGTTGGAAAGTCCCCAGTCCATGGGTCAGATTGGAGACTTCTTCTAACTCATAGAGCTGTAGGGGCTGGTGAACCCAAGATCAGCAGGACAGACAACAGGCCTCTGGCTCACAAACTGAGAAGGTCAATAAATTCCAGGATTGGCAGATAAGCTGTCAGCCTGCTGGCTCACAGACTACAGAGGCTGATGAATTCTGTAGCTGCAGGTCAAGCCCCAAGAACTGAAGGTCAGTTGAACTGAAACCAGATGCATCATACAGTGTCAACAAAAGCTCACGAGCCTTTCCAAAAAGTCTACTTATATTACATGTAGATTACACTCCTAAGGAAACTCTCTTTCATCTGATTGGCTGTTCACAGCAGATCCTGGCATGCAGGTGATCACATGATATCAGATCTCATCATGGAGGTGACTACATCACTATATGGCTGCCAAACTACACCATAACTGTCAAACCATTGAGAATCATCATCCAAACAAGCTTACATATAATCTTAAGGATCACACTTATGTAAATATGTATGACTATGTATGTAAAAGTAAGCACATATGAATACATTGGTGTGCACATATAGGTGTTTCTTTAGGTAAATATATGTACATGTTTGGGTGTGCTGAATATATATTCACATGTAAGGTAAAGAACATAGTGGGCATAGTTATGGATACTTCCTAGACATAATCAAATACTTCATGGCATTGGATTGCTAGGTTTGAGGGCTTAGGGGTATAGTCTTGGGGGACATCTTAGTTACTTGGCATAACATAGTTCATTAAAATAATATTCTAAATTCTAGTTTGGTGAGTAGAGTCTGGGATCTTAAAAACTTGCAAACAGCCATCAGAGGTATAATTACTGGTCTCTATGTGTCTGGAATACAACAGAAAGAAGGAAACCAAAGACTCAAAGAAAAAACTAAATTACAGGACTAAAAGTCTATAGGAACCATGGCCTCACCTGCTTTGAGACCAGAACAAGCTGGTGCTTGGCTACCACTACCAACCACGACTACCAGGGACACAACAGAGGGTCATAGCTAGGATGGGAAAAAAGTAGAACAAAACTCAAATTGCTAAAAAAAACCCACCACACTTATTGGACTGGTATCGATAAGAGGAATCCCTGTGGCCATTGCCTGGGGTATCCCTTAACTTGGAACTCAAACCATTCCCACTGGTCACCTATCAACCAAAAGACAGAATGGCTCAAACAATAAATAATATTACCCATGAGTACTGTGCTTCTTTAAAAAATCATCTAAATGAGACCTAATGGTCAACAATTACTCTAGATTAAAGAGCAGAAGGTAAAGGGAGGGTATGAAAGGGGGATCTTAGAAAAAGAACAATCAGAACTGAAGCAATGAGAATGACACACAGTGAAAAGTATAACCAATGTCACTGAATAATACATACAGAGATTGTTAAATTAGAATCTAATTGGCTATATAAATTTTTCTCCAAAATCATAACAAAATATTAAAAACTATTCTGAAGCAGAAATAAGAGCAACTGCCAAGCCAAGTGCCGTCGAGTCTACGAACCTTAAAACTCAAGAAAGGACATGATGGATTTTTTTTTTTGGACTCATATATCCTGGTCTTGGAACTGAAGATGTCACTGACCTAGGAATGCTCATAGACACAGATCAAAAACAAACAACAGAACAGAAACTCAACTACCTTCTCTCTTTAGCCAACTACCTTCTCTCTTTAGCCACAGATATAAAGAAGAGTACCTATTAAGTCAGAAGGCTTTTAGATAATAATCATTCTACCTAACAAACATTATAGAAAAATTGTAGCTCATTCCCCCAGTACAGTACAAGTGACGATCCCAGATTTCTACCCTTGCCATGCTGTAACAAAGTGTCTCAACTTCCCTACTGGGGTAGTGTCAGAGTTGGCCAATTATTGAGCTAGGTCTTGATAACTACCAGGCAGTATGAACCTTCCAGCCCACGAGTGTTGGTGGAGACCATGTGGGAATGAAGGACTTGCACACCCACTCTGCAGTAACATGGTGCCCTTGTCCTTCCCTGCTAAGGTGGGAAGTTAAGACTTTCACCACCATCCAGAAATAATAAGGCCACTGTAGTCCCTGAGGGGTCAGCACAGTTCACAGAAGTAGTAATGAGGCATTCTCTTTCCTTTCAGCCTGGTGGTTATTATCAGAGTACAAATGGGGAGTCAGAATCTTACCTATTATCAAGCAGCAACAAGGAGCACCCTACTCAGCATCAATAGAGCCCAAGTGAAAAACCTAGACTCCAACTTGCTGGTAATGAGACGGCAGCCTCATCCCCTTTCTCCTGTCAGAGAACTGCCAGAGGAATCCAGATAAAACAGGTTTAAATCTAATAACATAATACACAAAATGTTGAGGTTTCAAGTGATAATCATTCATCATATGAGAATCAGAAAAAAATTCAACCTGAATGAAAAACATCAGTAGATGCTGACACTGAGATGACAGAATGTCAGAATTAGCTGCCAAAATTTTCTAAGTAGCAATCATAAAAATTCTCAGTAAGTGTATTTGAACACATTCAAAAAAGGAAGAAATAAACAGTTTAAGTAAAATAGTACAGGATACAGAGAAGAACACAAAGGAAGTTCTATAATGCAAAATAAAATAACTGAGATGAAAACTCAATGCATGGAGAGGACAGAGGAACTAATCAATAAATTAGGAATACCATAATGGAAACTACACAATCCAAACAACAGAAAAAAACAGACAAAAATAAAAATGAATAAAGTTACAGTGATTTGAAGGACACAAACCAAAATAAATATGGCATCAAAGTCCCAGAAGGGTGAAAAAAGGTGGGGTTGAAGAAATAATTGCTGAAAATGACTACAACTTGTCTAAAGACATATATCTACAGACTGAGAAACTCAGTGAATCTCAAACATTATAACTGAAATAAACCCACATTCATTATGTGCAAGATACTCAAGTAAGATTAACAATTAAGTGCTCACCAGAAACCATGGATGATAGATGGAATGACATATTTGAGGTACTAGTAGAAAAAAGAAAACAAAAACTAGCCAAGAATTTTGTATCTGGCAAAACTATCCTTCAACAGTAAACTTAAGAAAATCCCAGAGAAAATCTGAGCAAGTTTGTTACCAGTAGACAAGGAATGCTAAGGGGAATCCTTCAGGTTGAAAGGAAAGGACATGGGACAAGAATTCAAAGACTCATGAAGCTATACAATAAAGGTAGCTACACAAGTAAATGCAAAAGCCAGTACTATCTTTAGTCCGTAACCCTACTTCTTATTTCATACATGATTTAAAAGACAAATACCAAAAAAACAAAAACATAAATGTGGATTTGTATTATTGGGGACCCTATACACTAAGATGTTATTAGTGAGACCAACAACAATATGCGGAGGGGGGTGTCTTTCATTCTTATTTTTTTTTATTATGATTGACTGGAAATGTACAGTCCCATATAAATTTGCACGCCAGCCTATGGGCAGCTCCTACCTGCTGTCCTTGTCCAGTGACAGCACACTCCTCTCTGTTCTATACATGTCATACCCTCCTAACAATCTCCTATTCCCTCCTCTCCACCCCCTCCCTTGCCTCCAGTAAGAGGCCAGCAGGATGACAGCCTGTAGATGCATGAAACCATAAAGTGCACACATTATATGGTCACTCTGTGTCGCTAAGTCCAATCTATTCCTGTCCAAAGAGTTGGCCTCTATTATGGTTTACAGATAGGGGCAGCATCAGGGCCAGGGGCCATGCTTCCAGGGGAATTCTGAGGCTCCTGGACCATTAATTGTAGTCCTTTAGTGGAGATTTCAGGGTGTACCCCTTTTTATTCTCATGTTGCCAGTAAGACTCAACTTTCGGATCTCCATCACGGCTATCACTGGTGGTGGTTGGGCATCATCCAATTCTTCTGATCATGTCAACGTAGCAACCCACTCACGTGGCTCTGTCTTCTGGGTTCTCTTTCCCCATGTCATTTTGGTCTTTGATGATCATCCATTCCTGCTGGGTTGGGACCATTTGGTGTAGCTGAGATGGCAGCTTGGCAGCTGCTAAGACCCAAGACACCACTCACCAATTTGGGGTCCAGAAGGCTCTCTTAACAAAACACTATATATGAAATTTGGATTTGAAGTCCCTAGAGAGCATGGTCCCTGGATCCTTACCCTAACTACTTTGTCCTTGTAATATTGGGTTAAGATGGGAGGAGTAATCATGTTATGTTGAAGCCCAGTTAAAATTGATCTTCTTTCTAATGTGTGCTGTCACTGGTTTCACCCAACCAAACTTCTATCAACTATATAATCTGTAACCCACCCTAGCCTCGCCCTCCCTCCCTCCCCTCCCTTGCAGCCATCAAAGAGCCTTTTCTACTATGCACGAGTCTGTTTTTAAGTTCTTATTGTAGGGGTGTCATACAATATTTTCCCTTTTGCTGCTGACTACTTCTACTCAGCATAATGTCCTCCAATTGAGACCACGTTATGAGATGCTTCTTAAAATCATCATTGTTCTTTATCATTGCATAGTATTCCACAGAGTATATATACTACAGTTTACCTATCCATTCCCCTGTTATTCGGCAACTGGCTTGATTCCATATTTTTCGCTGTTGTGGACTGTGCTGCCATAAACATTCGTGTGCATGTATTTGCTGGTGTGAATTGCCTTGATTCTGCAGGATATATTCCAAATAGTGGCATTATTGGGTCAAATGGTGTATCTATTATCAGCTTTTTAAGGAAGCATTAGATTGTTTTCCAAAGAGGTTGCACCATTTTGCAAACCCACCAACAGTGTAGGAGAGTTGTGATTTCTCCACAGCCTCTCCAGCA
This sequence comes from Heterohyrax brucei, assembly GCA_028571685.1. NCBI lineage: Eukaryota > Metazoa > Chordata > Mammalia > Hyracoidea > Procaviidae > Heterohyrax > Heterohyrax brucei. The sequence goes on along the minus strand of CM053146.1, from coordinate 73,582,363 downwards.
CTTGCTGTTTTGTGTTATCTGGATCATGCCAAACTTGTTGGGGTGAGATGGTATCTCATCATAGTTTTGATCTGAATTTCTTTAATAGCTAGTGATCGTGAGCATTTCCGCATGTGTTTTTTTTTGGCTGCCTGGATCTCCTCTTTAGAGAAGTGCCTGTCCATCTGCTTTGCTCATTGCCTAACTGGATTATTTATCTTTTTCTTAGTTGTATTTTGTAGTACCTTATAGATGACAAAGATCAGACATCAGTCTGACATATAGTTGCCAAATATTTTTTCCCATTCTGTAGGTGGTCTTTTAATTCTTTTGAAGAAGTCTTTGGATGGGCGAAAGTGTTTGATTCTTAGTAGCTCCCATTTGTTTATTTTCTCTTCTGTTGGTTGTGTTTTGTTTATTAGATTTTGAAATCTGTCTTCATTGAGTATTAAAACTTCCATTTTTGATCTATTCTTTCTTGGATGAACTTTATAATAGAGTTGATATTTAGGTCTTTTATCCAGTTTGAGTTGTTTTTTGTATAAGGTGTTCAATATGGGTCCTGTTTCAATTTTTTTCAGATGGATATCCAATTTTGCCAGCATCATTTGTTGAAGAGATTGTATTTACTGCAGTTTAACATCTTAGGGCCTTTGTAGAATATCAACTGTTCATAGGAGAATGACGGTATCTCTGGGGTCTCAACTCTGATTCACTGATCTTTCTTTCTCTTTTTATACCCGTACCTGGCTGTTTTGACAACTGTGGCAGTGTAATAGGTTCTTGGGTGGTGAGAGGCCTCCCAGTGTGTTCTTCTTCAGTTGTGCTTTACTTATCTGAGGTTTCTTCCCTTTCCAAAGTTGGTGATTTGTTTCTCCATCTCCTTAAAAAATGTCCCTGAAATTTGTTTGGGGACTACATTATATAAGTAGATTGCTTTGGGTAAGATAGATATTTTCACAATGTTAAGTCTTCCTATCCACGAGCACGGTAGGTTTCTCCATTTATGTAAGTCTCTCTTAGGTTCTTGTAGTAAGGACTTATAGTTCTGTATGTAAAGGTCTGATATTTCTCTGGTTAGATTTATTCCTAGATATTTTATCCTCTTGGGGGCTATAGCGAATGGTATTGATTTGGTGATTTCTTCTTTAATAATCTCATTGTTGGTATAAAGGAATCCTACTGATTTACTTCTGTTTATCTTGTATCCTGAGACTTTGCTGAACTCTTCTATCAGTTTGAGTAATTTACTTATGGATTCTTTAGGATTCTCTGAGTATACAATCATATCATCTGCAAATATGGAGATTTTTACTTTTTCTTTGCCTATGTAGATGCCCTTTATTTCTTGGTCTTGTCTAATTGCTCTGGTTAGAACTTCTAGTACAATGTTAAATAGGAGAGGTGAGAGTGGGCATCCTTGTCTAGTTCCCATTCTCAGGGGGAATTGTTTCAGTCCTTCTCCATTCAGAATGATGTAGGCAGTTGGCTTTGTATAAATGGTCCTTAGTGCACTGAAGAATTTGCCATCTAATCCTATTTTGCTGAGAGTTTTTAGCATGAATGGGAGTTGGACTTTATCAAATGCCTTTTCTGCATCAATAGACAAAATCAGGTGATTCTTGTCTTTTGTGTTATTTATGTGGTTGATCACATTAATTGTTTTTCTTATGTTGAACAAGTCTTGCATTCTTAGTATGAATCTAACTTGGTCATGATGGATTATTTTTTGGATATGTTGCATTCCATTGGCAAGTATTTTGTTGAAGACATTTGCATCCAGGTTCACGAGTGATATTGGTATGTAGTTCTCCTTTTTTGTTGGGTCTTTCCATGGTCCACAGTCTTCAATTGCTCCAGAAAATTCCCTAAATAAAGATATAAAAAATCCAAAAAATTTCCCAGATGAAGAAGCCTTTCTGAATCTAACAGAGGTTGGATACAAAAAAGTTATATATAAAACCCTCCTAGAGATTAAACAACATGCAATAGAACAAAATGAAAAATTTGGTAAACTGTTTGAAATGCTAGAACATCAACAGTCTGAAATACATCAGGTTAATAACAAAATTACAGAATTGGATAATTCTGTCCAAAGCCAAAAGAGTAGAACTGAACAGATGGAAGTTAGAATCAGTGACCTAGAAGACAAAGTAACTAACACCAACATTTATGAGGTAAAATCAAAGAAAAGAAATGAGAAAAATGAAGAAACATATGGGACTCCATGAAGAGGAATAATTGACATTCAACTGGAGTTCCTGAACAAGGGAGGATTAATGGCAACATAGAGAGTATTGCTATAGAGATGCTGACAGAAAACATTCCTGAGATTATGAACAAAGAGAACATAGATATCCAAGATGTTTGTTGAACACCACAAAAGTTAGATCCAAAAAGAATGCCAAGACATGTTATAGTTAAGTTTAATACGCTAAAACACAAAGAGATGCTTCTGAGGACAGCAAGGCTCAAATCAAAACTAACATTCCGAGGGAAACCCTGCAGACTTGCATCTGACTTTTCTGCTGAAACGTGCTGGCTAGAAAACAATGGGCAGACACATTCAAAGCCCTGAATGAGAAAAACTTCCATACCAGAATAACATATCCTGCAAAACTGTCTATCAAATATAATGGTGAAATTACGACTTTTGAAAATAATGAGAAATTTAAAGACTTCATAAAAACTACACTGAAATCACATGAAATATTGAAAGAAGCTCTTCCCTAAATATATATTTTAGGTGATAATTTAAGGCACTACATCCAAATTTCTAATCAGTTAAGGAAGGCACAAAACTTCACCAAAACAAGCCAAAAGCTACAGTACTATAATAAGGGGATCCACGATCATACCATGACAACTATAATATCATCCCATTAAAAGAAGGATACACTACAATAGTTACAGTTGTTTTTGATGCAGTGTCAGGTTCTTCTAAAATAGTTAAAATTGATTTCAATAATTATATGTTAAGGGGGATTAGGTATGTAGCCATAGTACAGATCAACAATGTATCATTTGAAATTAAAAATCACAATACAGGAGTCTCACCAAACATAAAATCAAAACTCATACCATCCATAAAGAAGAATGTCCCAGAACAGATTAATAAGAACAACAGAGAAATTATCAACATGAAAATAAACATAGTACAATGACACCACTAAGCATATACCTATCAATAATCACATTGAATGTAAATGGACTGAACACTCCAGTAAAGAGACAGCGAGTGATATCATGGATCAAAAGACATGACCCATCTATATGTTGCTTACAAGAAACACATCTTAGACTTAAAGATAAGAACAGGTTGAGAATTAAAAGTTGGAATAATATATATCAAGCTAATAATACACAAAAAAGAGCAGGTGTGGCAATATTAATCTCAGATAAAATAGATTTTAATGTAAAATGTACTATTGTGGACAAGGATGGTCACTATTTATTACTGAAAGGTTCAATACTCAAGCAAGACTTAACAATATTAAATATTTATGCACCCAATACCAAAGCACCTAAATACATTGAACAAATACTGACAACATTGAAAAATGAGATTGATCATTCCACAATAATAGTTGGGGATGTTAACACTCCCCTTTCAGTTAAGGATAGATCATCCAGAAAAAAGCTCAGTAAAGATACAGAAGATCTTATTACAGTAATCAACCAACTTGACCTTATCGACATATACAGATCTTTTCATCCATCAATAGATAAATACACCTTCTTCTCCAAAGCACATGGAACATTCTCCAGAATAGACCATATGTTAGGTCATAAAACAATTCTCCATAAAATCCCAAACACTGATTTATTGCAAAGTACCTTCTTGGACCACAGAGCTATAAAAGTTGAAATCAATAACAGAAAATTCATAGATAAAAATTCCAACTTGTGGAAACTGAACAACACTTTACTCATAAAGCCTTGGGTTATAAAAGAAATTAAAGACACATTAAAAAATTTAGGGATTCAAATGAGAATGAAAACACATCCTACTAGAATTTATGGGATACAGCCAAAGCAGTGCTCAGAGGTCAGTTTGTCACTATAAATGCACACTTCCGGAAAGAAGAAAGAGTACAAATTAAAGATTTAACCTCACAGCTTGAACAAGTAGAAAGAGAGCAACAAAGAAACCCCTCAGGCACCAGAAGAAAACAGATTATAAAGATTAGAGCAGAACTAAATGACTTAGAGAATAGAAAAACAATTGAAAAAATTAACAACACCAAAAGCTGGTTCTTTGAAAAGATCAACAAAATTGATAAACCATTGGCTAAACTTACAAAACAAAAACAACAGAAGATACAAATAACCTGATTAAGAAATGGCTTGGCTGGGAGATGTTACAACAGACCCACCTGAAATAAAACATATCATAACAGAATACTATGAAAAGCTATAGTCTGACAGGTTTGAAAACCTGGGGGAAATAGACAAATTTCTAGATTCATATGACTCACCAAGACTATCACAAGGAGAAATAGATCAACTTAATAAATCTGTCACAAAGGAAGAGATTGAGGAAGTCATCAAAAATCTACCAAACAAAGAAAGTCCTGGCCCAGACAGTTTTACCAGAGAATTGACCAAACTTTTAGAGAAGAATTAATCCCAATGAGGCTGTTTCACACCACAGAAAGAGATGAAATACTTCCAAATTCATTCTATGAAGCCAGCATAACCCTGATACCAAAGTCTGGAAAAGATCCCACAAAAAAAGAAAATTACAGACTAGTATCACTCGTGAATCTAGATGCAAAAATCTTCAAGAAAGTCTAGCCAATAGAATTCAACAGCATATAAAAACAATCATTCATCGTGATTCAGTTGGTTTCATTCTAGAGATGCAAGGCTGGTTTAACATCAGAAAAACAATTAATGTAATGAGCCATATTAATAACACAAAAGATAAAAGTCACCTGATTTTGTCAATTGATGCAGAAAAGGCACCTGACAAAGTTCATCATCCATTCATGCTTAAAACTCTCAGAAAAATAGGAATAAAAGGGAAATTCCTCAGTATAATCAATAGCATCTATGCAAAGTCAACTGTTTTCATCATCCTGAAGGGTGAAAGACTGAAAGAATTCCCTTTGAGAACAGGAAGTAGACAAGGATGCCCGCTCTCACCACTTCTAGAAATTCTGGCTAGAAATTCTAGCCAGAGCAATTAGACAACTCAAAGAAATAAAAGGCATCCGTACTGGCAATGAAGAAGTAAATATTTCCCTCTTTGCAATTGATATGGTGGTTTATACAGAGAATCTAAAGAAATCCATAAGTAAACTATTAGAGCCAATAGAAGAATTTGGCAAAGTATCAGGATACAAGATAAACATGACTAAATCAATAGGATTCCTTTATACCAACAATGAAATTATTAATGAAGAAATCATCAAATCAATTCCATTTACTACAGCCCCCAAGAAGATAAAATACCTAGGGATAAATCTAATTAGAGAAATAACAGATCTTTACAGAGAAAACTACAAGACCTTGTTACAAGAAACTAGAAGAGACTTACATTCAGTGGAGTAATTTGCCCTGCTCATGGATAGGAAGACTCAATATTGTGAAAATGTCTATTTTGCCCAAAGCACTCTACTTACATAATGCAATCCCAATACAAATTCCAGCAACATTTTTTAAGAAGATGGAGATACAAATTATCAGCTTTATTTGGAAAGGGAAGAAACTCCAAATAAGTAAAGCACTACTGAAAAAGAAGAACATACGGGGAGGCCTCTCACTACCTGACTTTGAAATCTATTACACTGCCACAGTAGTCAAAACAGCCTGGTATTAGTACAAAAGGAGGCATATAGACCAATGGAACAAAGTAGAGACCCTAGAGATGCTACCATCCTCCTATGAACAGCTGATATTTGATAAAGGTCCTAAGATTTTGAACTGGGGTAAGAACGGTCTCTTTAACAAATGGTGCTGGCATAACTGAATATCCATCTGCAAAAAAATGAAACAAGACCCATATCTCACACTTTACACAAAAATCAACTCAAATTGGATAAAAGACCTGAATATAAAAGCTAAAACAATAAAGTTCATCCAAGATAAGATAGGGTCAACAATGGACGTTTTAATGCACAATATAGACAGACTTCAAAATCTGACAGACAAAACACATTCATCAGAAGAGAAAATAGATAAATGGGAATTAATAAGAATCAAACACTTCTGCTCATCCAAAGACTTCTTCAAAAAGAATTAAAAGACCACCTACAGAGTGGGAAAAAATATTTGGCAACTCTATGTCAGACTGATGCCTGATCTCCATAATCTATAAGGGTCTAGAAAATATCAATAAGAAAAAGATAAATCATCCAATTAAGCGATGGACAAAGGATATGGACAGACACTTCTCTAAAAAGGAGATCCAGGCAGGCAAAAAACACATGCGGACATGTTCACGGTCATTAATTATTAAAGAAATTCAAATCAAAACGACAATGAGATACCATCTCACCCCAACAAGATTGGCCATGATCCAAAAAATACAAAACAATAAATGTTGGAGAGGCTGTGAAGAGATTGGAACTCTCTTTCACTGTTGGTGGGATCGCAGAATGGTGCAACCTCTTCAGAAAGCAATTTGGCAATACCTTAAAATAATGGATATAGATATACCATTTGACCCAGTAATTCCTCTGCTCAGAATATATCCTACAAAATCAAGGCCATTCATACCAACTGCTACATGCACACAAATGTTCATTGCAGCACAGTCCACGATAGCAAAAAGTTGGAATCAACCCAAATTCCCAACAACAGAAGAATGGATGGGTAAACTTTGGTATATATACTCAATGGAGTACTATACACTGATAAAGAACGATGATAGCAGGAAACATCTCTCTATTTGGTCTGAACTGGAGGACATTATGTTGAGTGAAACTAGTCAATGACAGAAGGACAATTATTATATGAGACCCCTGTCATAAAATCTTAAAAGCATACTCATACATAACAGAAAAGACTCTTTGATGGCTACAAGGGTGGGAAGGGTAGGAGGGCGGGAGGGCAAGGGTCGAGAGTTAAGATTAGATAGTTGTTAGAAATTTGGTTGGTGAAATTGGTGACAATACACATTAGTAAGAAGATCAATATTAATGGGACTTAGACACAACTTGTGTACTCCTCTCTTAACCCAGTATTGTAAGTACAGAATATGTATACTTTCATTTTTTATTTAATAAAAAAAGAAATTGAGAAAAAAAAGAAAATGTAGAAAGGTTACTGTTCCGCTGTCATCTGCTGCCAGGCCCCACCCACAGGGCGACACTGTGAAAAACACTGCTTTTCTACCAGAAAAGCATTCCCCAGCCTGGGAATTAGGTCCTGCTGGGGCCTCTGTTTGGGTAACTCTGCCTCCCAGTTGAACAAGATGGCATGCCACACAAACTCTCCTGTGTGATGTGAAATAGCCAAATCAATGGCGGAGGTTCAGAAAGAGATGGTGGAGGGTCAAAGGCGCACAGAGTGCAGAGCCAGTCTCTCAAAATGTGGCTATGATCTGCCTGCTGGTCCCGTCAGCAGTGCATCTGAGCTTTGCTGCCAGTTAAGACCAAGCCAGAGTTTGGGTTACTGTGCCTCCCAGTCAAACATGATGGCATCCTGCATAGGCTCTACTGCTCATTTGGGAATAGCTAATTCAATGGTGAATGTTCAAAGAGAGAGGTCAGAGGTGCCAAGGTGAGCAGAGTCCAAAGCTGGGCTCTCAAAATGCAGCCGTTGTGTCTGCCAATCCCATCAGTAGTGCTTTTCAGCTTTGCTGCCAGTTAAGCCCCAGCCCCACATGCTGGCTAAGATGGACAAAAAAAAATTAAAATGGTGAGTTACCTTCAGACCGCAAGAGGTGGCACTGAACAAGGGCAGGTGTCAGTGAAAGAGAAGAAGCTTTCGGTTCAGTGGTATGTAGTCCAAATTGACAGTGCTATGACATGCCCTAGGGCTTACTAGGTATCCAGAAGGTTCCATTTAGCTATCAATTCAGGTCTTAGTTTCCAGAGGGAATTAAGGAGATATGTGTTTAGCCTGCCATCTTGATTCCACCCTCTTTTATTCTTTTTTTATAACTAAATACTAGCCAATGCGTGAAATATAGTACAGTCCTCCCCTTTGCCTATTGAAGCTATGTTATCAATTCAAACTAGGTTATTATATATTTAGGCTGTTAATAATGGATAAGGCAGAATGATGGCAACGTCTGGAAACAGAAGTGCTAATTGCACAATACTGGGCATGGACTAAATGCCACTAAATTACTTATTTTAAAATGGCTGATTTTATGAGCAGCAGGTCATCTCAATAAATTATTTTCTAAAAAATAATTTAAAACTGTTGAAAATGTTTCCAAAGGCCAAGAAATGTTGCTAAGTTCATGTGATATAGTACAAATATTTGCTTATGGTCATAACTTTGTTCATTTAATTTTTTACTACAAGCAATTTTAAGTAGCTTGATTGATGTGTTAGAAGCAGAAAATTAGAATTTGGGGGTGTATGTAAATGTAAGTTGAAAATAACATACAAAGGTGATGATTATTTTGGGGAATGGAATTAAATTGCTATGTTTCTTTGACGAGAGAGTAAGGGAATTTGTAATTTTTATTTTACATATGCTGTTTTTTAAAATATTTTACTTGGGTACATTTATTATTATACTTCTTTTAAAAAGTATAAAATGGAAAAACATTCAGAAAAATTTTATTGCAAAATGTAAGTGCATATGTAGGCACCTTTCCAACCAAGTGAAAATACTAAAACCCTCATGAGAAAAACCAAAAAACAAAACAAAAAAAAGACAATAATTTCTTGTTAGGGAGAAACAATCATAGGTGAGTACCAGCTAATATCAATCAGTGTGCTGGTAGCTTAATTTTTATTCTCATACAAGACCTGAGAGAATTTAAATGAATTTCTACTGGAGACCTAACAATAGATAAAACATGCAAGGACTCACTAAGAATGACTGGTGTCTCCTTTTTCCAGTAGTAGATGTACAGTTTAGTATAGGAAAATAAATCTTTAGTGCTACTAATAATGAAACTAGCTTAGTAGAGCCTAGCAATAAGAGAAGCCATATTTAACATTAGCTGCAGTTTGGTCTTGCTCTTTTAAGATTTTGGTTGTTTTTCTTTTCCCCTACAAAGACAAGCCATGATCATGAGACTTCACAAAGTCGGGCAAGGACACAGCAGCTAGTGTTCGCCTTCATTCAGCTAAAATGTTTTCCAACAAATATATTTCTGTATTTCCTTAGGTATAACTACTTTATGAAAGCTTCTGTAGAACCAAAATATAAGGAGTAATCTGTTTTTCAACCCTCTAATAACATTCTGGTCAAATAACAGCTTTTCTGTAGCCTAGAGCATTGCTGTAATATTGGCTAAGTCTGTTTGCTGAGTTCGGCCAACATAAATTGCTGAAGTTATGGTCAATCTCTAAATGTCAGATTTTAGGGAGAGCTGGTTTTAGAAGAAAGAAAGATGTTATTGTGTCAATTCAGAAAAGGGAAATTGCAAAAAATCCCAACAAATTGAAAATCAAAGGCAAGGATTATTGTCTTCAGATATCATAGCTAATGATTTTCAATCTCAGGGGAATAAAAAACGTTAATTCTCCAATAAATGTCAAAATCAAAGGCCACAATTCTTTCATTGTAAGCAATAATAATAAGAAATTAATTTAGTAGACTGCAGTAGGCTAATATCCAAAGGATTCTATTCTTTTTATTTACAGGAGCAAATCTTTTGTCTGTTATAGAAAATAATAATAAAACGAATCAAGATATAAAGAGCAAGACCAGAATTACAACAAGAAAATCATGCACTTGGAAATCAAGTAGTAGCAGCACTAAATATCTGTCTCGAACAAAGTCTGCTATACCCTACAGACAGATAGGAAAGCAGGAGATGATGTATGACACTATGAAGTGATAAGACCATACGCACAAACGGGATGTGCAACAAAAAGTGAGCGGATGCTATCTACAGCTTTCTGATCTCTCTGCAAATGCTTCTTTTATAGAGATAAAAAGGGAGTGTACACTACAATTTTTATTCTATAGAAAGGTAATGGTATAATCCATCATTTTAAATGCTACATTTGCAGTGAAACTCCTCATAGCAATATATTTGGGCTAATGGTCTAGTAAATGTAGTTTTCATATACAGAATGTTTTCAAACTTTAACAGTGATTCTTTGTTGTCTTAAAGCTAATTGCTTCTTTACAACTTCTACCTGCAGGTTAAATTAGTTATATGAATGCCAATATACATATTTTTCCAGTCACTTTTGACAAGGTGGCTCACAAATGACCATCTCAAGGTATACAAAGACAGCTAATGGAAACAAAGGAGGTTTAAAAGCGTCATTCCCAGAAACCCCTACTGCAGGTAGATGACTATGCTTTAGGATGATTTTTTTTTTTTTCTCATGTAATACATATTCACCTTACATTTTCCCTCCTTGTGTCTAAATCTGACAACTATGCTTCCGCAGTACCTGGTTTGCTCCTTATAAATTGGTGCTCTACATAATCCAAAATCAATGAGCTTTTTACCGGTAACCACTTACCCCCCTTTCAGTTGAGCCCACTTATCTATTCTAAAGAAACCTGGACCCAAGCGTTGGAAATTCATCCTGGAGACATGAGCACTCTTTTTCAGCTTGTAAGTGTGTCAGTAACACCCCTTGACTCCATAATGTCCTGGAAGTACACATGACTCTGTTCCCTTATCCCCTAACAATGAGAACTCAGCTTTAATGGGTAACACACCATCAATGCTTAATAAAAGACTCTTAAATGACTGAATACATCCTATCTAGCAATATTTTAACAAATTTTAAGTTATGTTCTTATTAACCATCATTTTTACTTGAAAGTTACCTTCACCATGTCATAAAAATCCTGAATGGTCTGAAAGACTGAAAAGATAAAAAGATTCTTTCTGACTTCAGAACTCAGACTTTCTTATGTCTTTCCACTCATAGTGAATTCATATAAAAATATACATATTCAAATAACTATCATTTAATAGAAATGAAATTATCTCCTACACACAGTTCTAATCCTTAATTTTCATTTAATAATAAATCTTGGAAATTATATTATTACATGCAGTCGTTTATAATTTAATACTATTCTAATACATGAAATATATGATTTTTGAGTTGTACTTTTAAAATTAAAATACTGGGACTAATCTCAGTTATGCCAAATGAAAACAAACAAACAAAATATTCACTAGATTTCTTAACATTCAAATGACCTTAAGCATCTGGGAGAAAATATTTCAGAAATACCTAAAAGTAAAAAAAATAAAATAAAATAAAACCCCAAATTAAAGAATATAGAGTAATGGATCCTTTTTATACTTGAAATTCTAAGAAATAAACTTCTGTTGTATTTTCTCCGTAACTTATTGCTCTAGCAAGAATTGAGAAGATGTAGTAAAATGTGACTATCTAGAATTAAAACACACACACACACACACACACAAAACCCCGTATAAAACCCTAACCTGCTGCCATCGAGTCAATTCCTACTCATAGAGAAGAACAGCCCCACAATGTTTCCAAGGATCTCCGGGGAGATTCAAACTGTTAACCTTTTGGTTAGCAGCTCTAGCTGTTAACCTTTTGGTTAGCAGCTCTAGCTGTTAACCAATACACTACTAAGTTTTCCCATCTGGATGGGGAGCAGGAAATTGCTCATGATGGAAGGGGGATGTTGAGGTCAAGAGAGAAAAGTGACACAGACCGACCTGACAAAAGAGGATTCTAATTTCATGTCACTACCTTTCCTGAGTGATTACTGCCAACAAGAGGCTTCCTTCTTTTTAATCTAGAAAGACAAATAACAATTCAACACAACATGTGCTCAATCCCAAGTAATTATAGACTATAATTGCTAAAAGAATCTGCTGAAAATATTAATACCACATGTAGCTTCTTCTTTAGGCCAAGAGAAGTTTTCAGTAGCCTGCATCTACAGGAAAACTTTGGGTGTACTAGATAGAAGACTGTATCCTGGTATATTAACCACAGATGGATGAATATATCACATATAGTTTAGTAATTTCCAGCCAACTGTCACATTATGTATTATTCATATAAATCCTTAACTTTAGTGACTTTTATATACCTTGACAAAATGTAAGGTTTGAAAGAATGCTAATGAGGTGATCATTTCTCAAAGAACAAGTAACCATCCTATCCATACTATGCACACTATTTCATAAACTGTATGTATTTATGAATACTAGTATCACATGAATAAGGTAATCTGTACAAATGTTTTGTCTAAAAAAAATACAAATCTTGTATACATCTTGATAAAGACAGAGAGAGACAGGTAGGCAGTTAGGTAGGTATAAATATAGGCATTGACAGCATTTCTAAAAATTTAAATTTGGTAATTCTGGTTAAGAAAATAATTTTTACTTTTACATTTGTGCAAGTATCTTTTACATTAACATCCATTGTATACTCTTTCATTGTAAGAGCTTAATAAAACATTTAATTTTGGTTATGCTTTATACAGGAGTCACTGGGCATCACCAATGATTAACTTTTGACTACTAGCCAAAAAGCTGGAATTCAACCAACCAGAGGCACCTCGGAAGAAAGGATTGGCGATCTGCTTCTACACATTCACAGCCTTGAAAACTGTATTGTGCACAGTTGACCCTCAAAGGCAATTTATAACAACTTTTCTAGGTACAATATGTATCAGTAAATTTATTTTCTGCTGCAGTCATTTTATACTTGAAATTTAGTTTACTATTTCTTTTCAACAATGAGCTTCTCTTTCTAGAACAGTATCTGGCATTTAATTTGCTCAAACGTCTCTCTATAATTTACGAGTAACCATTAATTTCTATTGCTATGTATCTTTCTTAAAGCTAATCCTTAGATAAACCATAATATAGTTTTGGATTTGGCAGACGTCATTTACATTCTATACACGAGGTAGCTAAAAAGCCAAGAACAGTTCTGAAAAGTGATCAAAAAGAATCATTATAGTGTCCAAAAACTGATACCCATTTGCAAATGTGTTTTAGATTCACCATGACAACTAAATTCAGCATAAAATCAAGGGATAGATCAGAGTAAACTGTAATACATACAGAAAATACCTTTTCCAAAAAAAGTATATTACTTGATGAGATGCCTTTTACAAAATATTTCATTTACTGTGTCAATATTGTGTAAACCCCGGGGGCATAGTGGTTTAAGTGCTGAATCTGCCAATCAAAAGGTCAGCAGTTTAAATCCACCAGTCGCTCCTTGGAAACTCTGTGGGGCAGTTCTACTCTGACCTTTAGAGTTGCTATGAGTCAGACTTGACTCGACAGCAGTGTTTGTTTTTTTTTTTTTTAATTGTGCAAACCAAGCCATCTAAACCAATCCCATTGTTACTGAATTGATTCCATCTCATAGCTATTCATATGACAAAGTAGAACTGCTTCACGAGGTTTCTAGTGTTGTAATCCTGGCAGAAGCTGACTGCCATGATTTTTCCCACAGAGTAGTTTCAACTGCTGACTTTTTGGTAATCCCCTGAGTGCTTAAGCACTGTGTCACCAAGGCTCCTTCAATATGTGCAGTTTCATGCAATTAATATAGAAACAAGCTAGACATAGAGGTGAAATTGATAAATTGATCATTAAGCATGAAGTATCACTTGTAGATAGACTGAAACTTTTGTAATCATTACTAAAATGCATGATATTAAAAAATGAACATATCAGAATAACATGGGACAAAAATTACATGATACTCAGATGTACTGTTTTTCCACACAAACATAGGGAGTGAAGAAGAGTCATACACAGAATGAGTCATGATAGAAACACACACTAATTCAGAACTTGCTTCCGATATGATGGACTCAGTAGTTTGGTTTAACCTTACAACTGAGAGGAATCTGAAAAACCAACCAAACAAACTAACAAAAAAGCTGGGCAAAATATTTAAAACTTGTTTAGCCTTCATTGCAAAGCTTTCAAGGGAGTGCAGATTTACAGGGTCAAGACCTAGGAGAAGAAAGGAATTCAGGAAAGTGATCCTTAGCTTTGGAGCTACTTTTCTCCTACAGCTAGCTGATGGTACCAAAGTAGCTGGGAGGCTAAGAAGTTCAGCAAGATTGTTGACATAGTGCAAAGACCAGATGCCTGTTGCTGTTGAGTCAACTCATAGCAACCCTACAGGACAGACTGGAATTGCTGCATAGCATTTTGAAGAAGTACTTCGTGAATTTGAACTGCCAACCTTTTGGTTAGCAGCTATAGTACACAACCACTACACCACCAGGGTTTCTGTGAAGGCCACAGTGCTAAACAATTTTGGAGTTTAGTTTTCCTCTTACACTTTGAGATTGGCATATAAAGGGTTACAGCTTAAAAGAAAGGTGAAACTGGAAATTGACTTGCTCTGAGAACCAGTGCCTAACTATTTCATTTCCCAACAAAATCACTTTATTAAGTATCTTTCTAATATTGGACCTGACTCGACGGCACTTGGCTGGCTAATATGATCTGGGCTAACTAGTACTTATAGTAGCCATACAGATGCAATCATTAATTCTGTTTTAGAAAGAGAACATTATCCAATTGTACATCTACAATTTTTCATATGCAGTGTCCAATATTAATGCAAAACTAATAACCAGAGATAGGAGAATACAAGGGTACTTGACCAAGAGAACAGTCAATAGAATCTCTGGCATGGTTAGCTGAGACTTCAAACTGATTGTTATATCCAAGGGAAAAAAAAACCCAAAAATTACATGGTTAAGATTTCAGTAGAGAGCTTGTAGATTTTGAAAAGAGCCATGTGAAACTGCTAAAAGAGAAAAAAAATAAAGTACTGCAATTAAGAACTGAATATAATGGCTTAAATGTAATCAGACAGTGTTGAAGAAGTAGTACTTACATTTCAATCTGGGACTTGCTCTACAGTGCTTTGTTTTTCAGCTTCATACATGAAATGGTATTTCCCACCTCCCTTCCATCTCTTTGCTTTACTTAATCCCTTTCAGGTAAAAAGGATTAGATTTATCCCGGGCCATCCTTACCATTACAAGGCCATGCCCTTTAGGAGTTTACTTTTTTTTTTATGTGTGTTATCCTATTAAATTCTTGCCCTTTGTCACCTGCTGGCATTGACTTCTGGCCCTTTTCCTTGAGCATTCATCAAAGTCTGACCTGGTCTGGCGGCATTAGCAAGTATCTTGCTTCCAATGCACCTTAAACCTCCTATTTACTGGTCTGGTTTCTTACTGTCTCTTCAATTTAATCCAGAACTCTCCACCATTTGGCCAACTTCACAAAGCTTTTATGATATGATTCTTGTGTTTTACCAGCATCTTTACTTGAGAGTTGGTTTAAATAACCAAAGTCTCCATCATGGCAAGCAACATGATAGCCAGAATATAACAACATGTCACCATATTTCGTACTATTTTTGTTCTATTGCTTTGGGCCAAGTCTCCATCATATATTACCTGGATTATTGCAATAGCTCTCTCATTTTATTGCTCTTAAACCCCAACAGTCTATTTTCAATAGTACAGTCAAAACTATCCTGTAAAACCTAAAACAAATTATATTACTTCTTTGCTCAAAACCTTTCATAGCTTTCCATTTCACTCTGGAGAAAAGCTAAAAAGTCTTAAAATTGCCTACAGGTCTTTCCTCTGACACCCCAGGCATGCTTTTTCCTTTGTCCCTTAGCACTAGCTGTTTTGTGTGGCTACGACACGTCCATTCCACAGTGTCCACATAGCTTGCTTCTTTGCTTTCAGGCATTTAGTTAAATTTATTTCAGTGGCTTTCCCAGGCCATGCTGTTTAAAATGGCAACCCTTCCGCACCCCTGCTGTTCCTATACCCTTGCCAGTCACCAGTCTTCCGTTACAGCACCTGAACCAAACTGTGACTACCAAATCAATTTCAACTCATGGCAATCACATAGCACCTATACACACATATATGCGTGTATGTGTGCACAATTTTCAGCCTCTTCACTTGAAAATAAACTAAATGGAGGAATTCTTGTCTGCTTTTTCACTGCTGTATCTTCAGTACCTAGCTCAGCATCTGTCATGTAATAGGCTCTCAATAATTATTTGTTGAATAAATGATACAACATTGACATCAAGAGGAAGTGTAGTATGAGAAGCAGAAAATTCCTTTCACATGACTGAAACACCAGCTTTTACACTGAAACTGAGAAAACTCATCTAAATTTTTCATTCAGTAAAAATCCTAGTTTTTCCTTCATTGAATAACTGTTTCACATTCCTCAAAACAATTTTTTTTTTATTTAACATATCTGAGTAAAAATGTACATTCACATGTAAATTTACATGCCCACCTATATGCAGCTTCCACTGCTCTCCCTGTCCGGTGACTGCACACTATTCCTCTCTGCTGCATACATGTCTCATCCTCCCAACAGTCTCCTTTCCCCTCCTCTCCGTCTACTCCCCTTCCTCCAGCCAGAGGTCAGCAAGATGATATCCTATAGATGTATAGAACCATAAAGTGCTTCCAACATATGGTTACTCTGCATTGCCAAGTCCATTCCATTCCTGTCCAAAGAGTGGACCTTTGTTATAATTTATGGGAACGGGCAGCATCAGGGCCGGGGGCCATGCTCTCAGAGGAACCCCCAAACCACTGGACCATCAATTGAGGTCCTCAAAAACAATTTTTAAAGAAAAATCAGTAATTAAAAAATAACCATAGTCACTATTACCTTAAAAACGGGTAAACATTTTTCTAATGTCCATCCTTCCTGCAAAATGAATGCAGATTCAGTGTGTGTGAACAAATTTTCCATTTCAAAAGTCATTTTCACAACTTGTATATGTAATCAATTTACATAGACCAGTCAACCTGAAGTCTAAAAGCCAATGCTAAACAGAGAAAGATTTCTAAAGCTCATAGATAGTAATTAAGGAAGGAGATACCATGTTTGTTTGTGTTTTATAAAATATCTTCCCTCTGTAACTCTATTCATTTTTCTGTATATCAGCTGTCTTTATTTTTTGATTCATTTTGGAAGTTTATTTTTTTTCTTCAGTGAGTTTTCTCTTGCATAAAATAGGCAATGCTTATGAAAATTCATCTTGAAATTGTATTTCATTGCAATTTATTCAGCTCTCTCAGTTGTATTATTTAATTTTAAGAAAGGCTGCAAGACTTTCAGCTTGAGATGTCAACATTAAAATAAAAGATTGAGTACAATCTAAGTCAGAAATTGCCTGGATGCCACATGAATCGTTTTTAAATGCTATCTTAAATTTCACTGATCATTTGAACATCTAACAATTTAAGATCATTTACATCAAAAAGTACAGAAAGAAAAGAGACTAAGGAAGTGAGTCATTATTTTCTATCAAAATTAGTAAACATCTGCCACCCACTCTCATGATACCAGTGTCCACATATTATGAAGGTTGCATTCTAGGAACCCATTTTACCTTCATGGAGAATTCCAATAAACAACTGCCTGTTCTGCAGAATTGGCAAAATGAATACTAATTAGGCCTTGCTTGAAATATGAGTCTTACTGAAACAAGACAAAGGTACTCTCAAGTATCTTTTAATATACTGGACTGGGATGCAAACAATAATATTTACAAAATGGACAGGAAAAATTAAACTCTGAAACACTAAGAAGCAAAACCTTTTGCAATTTCTAAGAAATAATGAAAATATCTAGAATTAGCAGCTTCAAAACCCTTCGAAATAATGTGCATCAATACGAGTGAATTATTTTTCCAGATGTGAGAATAATAAACTAAATTGTAAACAGCATGGCATCTCAAATCCTTCTTTGATACTGTTGCACAGAATGAAAGGCCTGCTAAACAGACAACAGTGAGATTTTTTTTTTTTTTTTTTTCTGTTAATGTCTGATTTATAAGTGTAGCTTTCTCCCTCTTCATCTTTAGGGTGTTTAAATGTCAGCTTACTAAGTAATTACTTGATTAAGGAAAAGATGTAGAACAGAAAATTTTAATGATCAAAGGTCAAGTTTCAGATATAATTAAGGATGTTATAAAGGAAAAGACAAAACTATGTTTGAAATAATAATGTCAATCTGGGAATTTCAAAGTAATGATGATTTGACATATTTCTCAAAGGAATTGTTGAGATGGTCTTTCAGCCATTTTCAAAACATCACTTGGCTTACTGAAGGAATCATGGTTATTTTGAAGTTTTTTCTTTTAGTCTTAAAAATTCAATAAAATATGACTAAAATGGAAAATGCAGAATGCATGAAAGAATTCTGGCTTAAGTTTTATGCTATGAAATGTTATATATATACACTTTATGCAGATTATGTGGCCCTCTATGTGGTTCGATTTAAGAGACAAAGAAGGTACTTTTGGACCCCAAAATGTTTTCTATCTATTCTCTATGATAAGAAAATTTTGAGTGGCTTTGTTATTTCATGTAAATAATAATATTCACAATGCACGGTGATTTCATAATAAACTAGGTTAGTGTATAAGCCATTAAATATTCTCTAAAGGAAGCTTTGATTTGAGAAAACATAAAATTGAAAAGCAGTATTTGTTGAGTGCCTCGAACTTTACTCAACTTTGGATTTAAAGTAATATATAATACAGAATAATGTATAGTTTTACATATATATATGTGTGTATATAAAATTCCCAGCATATATATGAGGATTTCCAGTTAAGTTGGTGCACTCATCCTAAAAAAAGTGCTTCATACTTCACTGCTGAACATCACTACAGTCACCTTCAAAGTACTCCATTTGGGAAGCTATGCACTGATGTCAGCACCTAGTCAACCCTTTAAAACAGTTGGAACTCTTTCTAGAATGGCATCAGAGCTGTTGTCACATTACCTTTGATGTACTGAATGTCATCAAAATCTCTTCCTTCAATATTTCCTTTATCTTTGGATAAAGAAAAAAGTCATTGGGGGCCAGATCAAGTAAGTAGGGAGGGTGTTCTAATACAATTATTTGTGTCACTGGTCAAAAACTATACCAATATACAATTAAATTTGTGAACTTGCCACCATGCCACTGTGTGCAATTGGCCATTCCTGAAAGAGATCCAAAATTGCTTTGAAGGGTGGACTAGGTGCTGCCTTTGGTGCAGAGTTTCCCAAGGGGAGTACTTTGAAGGTAACTGTAGTGATATTCATCAATGATGTCTTTAGCACTTAGAACAGTTAAGTTCATGGACATCACTGTCGGCCTTTGATTATTAATAAGCACAGGCTTGTCATATTTAAGAAGCACAATCACTGCTATGACAGAGGAAATCATAGTCAAGGGATCCTACAGCAAAAGGACTTGACCTAGTCTGGTGAGTTGAGGAGGCTACTTCATCACGTGAAACAAAGTAGAGTCAGCCATGTAGGTGGCAAGCGAAATGACAACCAAGTCAGAGGCTGTGTTTGCTAACTTAATGTTGTCAATATTTTGCTTGGGGTTATACAAAACATACAGTATATAAATCACCGACTATTTTTTATGGAGACTTTCCCATAAAACTTTCCATATATGGACACATCTTCTGAGAGGTAAAAAGTTATTTTCTTTATATAGGGTAATATGTATACAAATATTCATGCATTCATATACACAGAAACACTCATACCACATGTGCACAAGACACTATCTATGCATGTATAACTATACTGTAAAATATTTTCTATTTTTATACATTATTGTAAGGAGCCCCAGTGGCACAGTCGTTATAGTGATCGACTGCTAACCAAAAGGTCGATGGTTCCAAACCATCAGAAGCTCTGATCTGTGGGACAGAGATCTGGGAGTCTGCTTCTGTAGAAATGTGCAGTCTTGGATTCCCTGTGGAGTCACTGTGAGTTGGAATCAACTTGACTGTAGTAGATTTGGGTTTTGGTAGGAGCCCTAGAGTTTCAGTGGTTCAGAACTTGACTTCTAACCGAAAAGGTCAGTAGTCCAAATCTATCAGCCACTCGTTGAAAACCCTGTCAGGCTATTTTACTTTCTCCTATAGGGTCACAGCAAGTGGAAATCAACTCAATGGCAGCAGGTATGTGTCACTGTATATTAAAAAACACTTACTCCATTGGCCTGCTGTTCTAAGTGGCCATTATTTTAAATACCATTTTCTACGCTTGGAATATAGCAGCGTACTGTGAAGTTCTTGTTAATTGCTTCTGAGTATAATGCCTCTCATATTTATGATCAAGATCTTTCATCAACTGTATGGTGCTTACAGTTATGGAAGTGTTCTTTTGTTCTTGATTTCTCCTGCTGTGTGCTTTAAACCCGCTGAGGATGACTGGTGCTTCGTTTTCGTGACAGATACCACTCCACACTGACAACACCGGCAGTAGGCTGTGTTCTTGATGTGCACTTGTCCAAGAGCCTTGCTGCTTCCACAGAAATGGGGTCAATAACAGTCTCCCTCTGCCCTATCTCTTGTGCAGTTCTGTACTGCCTTACACAGTTTAGTAGCCATTTAAAAATTTTCTTACAGGCAGGAATAAGTAAGAGAATGGACAAAGAGATAAGTCCAGGTAACAGACCCCACTCTATGAACAGAATCACTTTTTTATTCAGAAACGAAGACTTTAACACAGAAGCAAGCTTCTCCTATGATCAGTTTGCACCCAGAAGATATATTAGTTCCTAAGGATACTAGACTTTTGACCACAATCCTGTCCAGTTCTCCAGGTATGCTTGTTAAAGCACGTTGGAACTAAAGCAGTATACATACCTTAGGTTTATCTTGCAGTTTATGTTATATTTGAGAATTACATTACTTCTTAATAATGAACTGTTTTGGTGAAGATAGTTGTATGAAAATATTTGAATTTTATTAATTCATTCCCTTTTCTAGGTAGAATTTTGTCATCCATGCCAATTTATGATTAACTTATATTCTGTTAGTCCAATTGATGCCAACATTTTAAAACATGTATCTGTAGCCAATAATATTCCAATCTAATTCCTTAATGAGATTGGTCATTATTGATAACCTTCCATTACCTTTTGGCATAAAGGTGGTAATTCACAGGATTTAGCTTTGAGACAACATTTGGTAAAACTCTCACCCACATACTTGCTAAATATTCGAGCTTAGAAAAACTACTTAATTTATTCAAGCCCATTTACAAAATAGGGATGGTAATAGTACTGACCCTATGGATTTGTTGCAAATATTAAACAAGATATCATCTACAAAAATGCTTTGCCATTAATGCTAACATCTCAAGCTCTCAGGAAGTAGTTTTTTACTATTCTGTGTTGTCTTTCATTTATTTGAGATATTTTTTCTTGAAGATATATTAAAAAGAGCACCAAGATGAACTTGTTCCTTAAAGGAAAAATGCCAAAATTATGGTACAAAGAAAACAACTTTCTCTGAACCTAGCTTGGTCCAAGTTATATCTTTAAAAATTCTTAATATCACACTTCCCACCAACAGACACACTGTCTGCCCCTGTAATAAAAACTCATAAAAGAAAAGAATAGATAAATACGATAGGGAAAGCTGTTTTTATTGATTGATAAAAATACTCATTTGGAGTCTTATGAACATTTTAAAGAACACTGCATCTGAGTGTTAAATTCCAAACTATATTCAGTCATTAAATTCAGAATACATCAAAGACAAAGATTTCAATTTTATCGGCCTGTTCAGTGACTAAAATTCATTTAGATATTGGATTTTCTGTTTATCTGGTTCTGTGTTGCTAACCTGAAGGTCAGTGAGCTCAAAATTTGATGCTTTCACTAGAAATAATAACAAAAAAGCTTATCTGGAACTGAACTTTTCCGAATTAGGAAGTCACAGAAAGAAAAGATAGAGGGACGTCAAAGTACCAAATAAAGACTACTCAATTAAAAGAATAAAATACTTATCGGGTTCCTGCTACGTGTAAAGCTCTGTGCTGTAAGACATAGGAGACTCCAAAACTATGCAAGGCACAGCCCCTAACTTCAAGGAATATGAGACAATTTGAGTGAATGAAGTAGATTTGCCTTCTACAAGGTGAGTTTGAAAGACAATCATGGAATTCCAAGTAGCAATGTTGGGAGTATTAGGAACATTCAGCAAATTAGGATTGGATCATTAAAGACATATAGTTGAGATGTGATTTGAATGTAGGTTGAACTCAGACTATGGAAGGCTAACCTGATGATTTTTTTTAACTTAAATACTAAGCTTTCTTAGATAGTTCTGCTTCCAACAGGACAGAGTAGGTCATGGCAGAGGAGCACACCTTCTTAGAAAACCTGAAAAACCAGAGCAAATATGTAAACTCTTTTTGACGGCAGTGGAGAATTACTGAGGCAATAGTAAATAGAAAGCTCAGATGAAAAAGAGCACGTAAGCCTTGAGACTTGAGTTGGTTTCTAGACCCATTTTTACTCTGGAGGTTTTATGATAATACTGGGCATGAGATGAAATAAAAAATCCAAGTCAAAATTTGGTAGAAACTTTTGTGGACTGCCACTGTGGAGTTGCTGAAGGGACAGCAGAGACTTTAAAAAAAAAAAATCATTGCCATCAGTTCTGACTCATGGTAACCTTATAGGACAGAACAGAACTGCCTCCTAGGGTTTGCAAGGTTGTAATCTTTATGGGAGGAGATTTCCACTTCTCTTTCCCACAGAATGGCCAGCCAGCCAGCCAAGTGCCGTCAGAATGGCCAGAAGGTTCAAACTGCTGATCGCTTTGGTTAGCAGCTGAGCACACAGCCACTGCACCACCAGGGTTCCTTTGGCAGAAACTTGGAAGGCTCCAAAACTAGGACCTATGTTCTCCTCAGGAATTTTTCTAAGTACTGGAGATGATGTAGGTTGGAGACTACAAGCTCTGACAACTAGGTTTGCACTTGCCACCATGCATTTTCACTGGCAGCACTGTACGAACAACTCAGCGAGTTTTCATACCTTAGTGTATCAGTGAACCACATCTGTGTTCCTGTTGATGTGGCAGTGTCTTCCTGAATGGCATCCATGATTGTTTTTGTGTGCTTTTATGTGCTGTCATAAGAGTGTCAGAGCTTGAATTAGAGCAATGAACAAACATTAAATTATTATTAAACTTTGCAAGAGTAAACGTGAAATCAGGGACATGTTAGTCCAAGTTTATTGGTACAATACCATGAAGGAAACAGCGGTGAACAAATGGAGTAAACTGTTTTCAAAAATGGGTAAACTTTTTTTTCAAAAATGGAGTAAACTTTTTTTCAAAAAATCTCTCCCTGAGGGGAAAGATACCATCACCGATGAAGAGACGTCAGGGTGTTCAATAATGAGAAGAACAGACACAACTATTGCAAAAATTCATCAAGTTGGGCATCAAAATTATCAGTCGACTGTGAGAAGCATAGCAGACCAAATAAACATCGACAGAGATACAGGAAAGTCTTAACGAAAAATCTTGGCATAAGAAAGGCGTGTGTAAAAATGGTCCCAAAGGAACTCACCAATGATCAAAACCAAAGAAGACTCAAAGTTAGCCAAGACCTTTTGGAGAGGCAAGAGGATGTTTTGGGCTATGGTTTCATCACTGGTGATGAAACATGCGTGTATCCATATGATCTTGAAACAAAGTGTCAAAGTGCACAATGGAAGTCAGCCAATACACCACAGCCACTAAAGTTCCGTCAGTCTGAATCAAAAGTCAAAATGATGTTGCTGACCTTTTGGCATCAGAGGGATTATTCATTATGAAGTTGTGCCAAATGGACAAATAGTTAACCACATTTACTATTAGGAAGTGCTGAAAAGGCTACATGAAAAAGATGAAAATGAACTGAACTTTTCTTCAACAACTTATGGCTCTTGCATAATAATAATGAACCAGCACACATGGCACTGTGAGGGAGGTTTTAGCCAGTAAACAAATAATGGAATAGGAACACCCTCCCTACTCTCCTGATCTGGCCTCCAATGACTTTTTTTTAAACTGAAGATAAAGAAAATCTCTAAAGGAAGACATTTTGATGACATCCAGGACATCAACAGTAATACAACAACAGCTCTGATGGCCATTCCAGAAAAAGAGTTCCAAAATTGCTTTGAAGGGTGGACTAGGCTGTGGCATCAGTGCACACCTTCCCAAGGGGAGTACTTTGAAGGTGACCTTAGTGACTGACACTCAATAATGAGGTATGTAGCACTTTTTCTAGGATGAGTTCACAAGCTTAATTGTCAGACATCTGTAAGAGACATCTGTAAGTCTTACTAGAAGCATCTGGAAAGCAAAGCAGAACTTACAGAATTTTCAGAAAACACAGATTAGAATGTAGGACTTACTAGAGGGAAGCATCCACAGAACATATCCTGTTCTGGATGAAAAATGCTGGAGGACTTTGTCAAACAAAAGGCAAACGGAGAGCGCCAGGGCTTCATCTCAGCACAGTCCCTGCTTCCTCCTGTTTATGCCAGCTGTGCTTCTTTACGGAGTAAACGGGAAATGTTTCCCTGACAATTACAAATTCTCTTTATTCTCTCTTGGCTCCTGGTTTCTCTGGAATGATTGTTTCATTTGCCTAAATTTCTTTCCAGTCTTTTCTGAGCAGTGTTTTCTCCACATGTCCATCTAAGCCTACTTAGAATGGCATACAACCCTCTGGTTAATTTTGTCTACTAAATTTTGAATTTACAGTTATTTTTCCTTTATGTGATGGATCTATTTATTTTTCAAATATATTTCCAGTGATTTTTGAAGTTTTTGTTGAGTAAAAAGTGGATGCGTATGACCTATATATATCATAAGTCACTGCAATTTTGTTTGTTTGTTTGTTTTTAGTTGCCATCAGATCAATTCCAAGTCATGCTGACCCCATGAGTGCCGAGTAGAATTACTCCATAGAGTTTTCTGGGCTGTGGCCCTTCTGAAGCAGATCTCCAGCCCTGTCTCCCCAGGTTCCTCTGGGTGTGTTTGAATTGCTAATTTTTTGGCAGGTAAATTTAGTAAGTAGCACTTAACCATTACCACTACTGAATGATTCCTAAGGTACTCAAGTGAAGGGATCAATTGCTTTAATTGTACTCCATGTTTTAGTTCTCTATTAGAACTGCAAATGTTCCCTGTTCTCAGTATGTCCACAAGTTTCTTACACTGTGTTGTACTAGCGAGTTGCAGATAAGCCACACCTCCCAGGATTCAGGGCTTTCTGCGTATCTCACACTCACAGGCTTGTTCACAAAACATGATTTGCTCAACGAGCTACCAACAGGCATGATTCAAGGAGAGGTTTAAGTATCTTTTCCACATTGGGGCTTATCCTCCTTTAAAGTGGTCCAGGCTATCCTGCTGGATAGAAAGGTCACATGGAGAGGCCCTGGAGGATGACATACTATATAAAGAAAGAAAGCACATGCACGTGACTACAGTGCCACTCTCCCTGGGCTCCCAGCCAAATGCAGCCACATGAGTGATCCTAGACAAAATCATGAGTAACAGAATATTTGTCCAGCCAACTCACACAAGCCCCCAAAATAATAAGTCACTGTTTTCAGTCATTAAATTTGAGTGTGTTTTATTATGCAGCATTAAATAGCCAAAAGATGCTCAAAGGAGATTCCTGTCCCCAGAAAAACTGGATAACTTACACTGGCTGTAAATCTTTTTCTTTTTGCTGCCTCTGTGGTTTGCTCATGTTGTTGCTTCCTCCTGGAACATGTATGCTTCTCTGCCTATTAAATCTAACACAGCCTTCAAGATGCTGAGAAATTAAGTACAGAGCAAAGTAATAAAGGTATTTTGTACTTCTAATATGTTTTGGTTTGTATTTCTTTACTTCTCACCAAGCAAAAAATCCCCCAGGATTTATGATTGTCTCTATTTTTCATTAACCAGCTGGAACTGCAATGTTGTATCATTATTTTAAGACCAAGCAATTGTACACTGTCGACATGCCAAGAAAGCTGCTGGTGTAGATAACTGAAGCTTTTGTAGGAGTTCCTCTCCTTCTTCAGTTGCCTGAACCTTGGAATAAGTGGAAAATAGACTCAGCGATAATTACAGCAACTCTTTTTTTGGATGCTTGCTTCCCTGTGTTAAGGTCTTTGCATATAGGATCCAGGTGTCCCAGACCTCAGAAATCCATAAAAGAAGGTCCTTACCTAGTTGCTACCATGTTATTATTCTCTTGTCTAGCCCCACATATTTGTTACTTTACTTACAAATACACTTGGTTTCATCTCATAGTGCCATTTCCCATCATAAAAATTCTCATGTTCACCAGGAGTGTGGTCTGATATACCCAAGCTTTGAGACTCCTTGGTTTGAGCGTTAAAACACTGTTGACAAATCTAGCCTCTTGCCTATTTTTTGACCATACTTTACTACCTAACCCTAATGGTGTAGTGGTTGAGTGCTATATCTCCTAACCAGAAGGTTGGCAGTTCAAATCTATCAGGCACTCCTTGGAAACTCTGTGGAGTAGTTCTGCTCTGTCCTATAGGGTTTCTATGAGTCAGAATTGACTCAGCAGCACTGGGTTTTGTTTTTTTCTTCTGTTTTTTACTACCTAGGTCCTGAAACAGGTCAGCTTGTTTGCAGAGTTCCAAAGACAATCATAAAAGTAGTAATGATAATAATATTTACTGATCATGGCCAAGCATTTTCTCTTTCTCAACAGAATTTATGTTAGCAGCTTTATGAGATAATCTGATTATTATCATCAGTTTATGGATAGGGGCATAGAGAGGCTAAACTGCCCAAGATCAAACAAATTTCCAAGAAATTGCACCAGCTTTTGTACACTCTTCAATCTTAGGAGCAGAAATCCAGTACAAGGAGTTTAACACATGTCATTTCTCATTCCATTTGCTCACTCAAGTCTAATTGCCACCAGGCACCTTCAGTCTATCCCTAATCTCACGTCCCCAGCTGTGCAACAAAACAACCATCCTTATCACAGAGAGAAAACAGACCTAGAGGGAAGGAGGATGTGGAGGAACTTTCTGTGCTACAAACATTTGTGTTTGGCATATTCAGCCAAAACAATGGCCCAATACACTGGTAGGATGTCAATATTCTAAACAAACAAACAAATATATGAGATGGCATTACTGCTTTTAATTCACAGCTAAGGACATTACCTCCCAGAAATGTTAAGCAGGCTGCCCAATCTCACACAGGAATCATGTGATTATTAGTACAGTGATTTGGAATGGAGACTGAGTTCATAATTAGCATGTCATCATGGCTCCTGGAGAAAGCCATAGAGAACAGAGAAAATTAGAGCAGGTTTAGATAAACTAGGAATCTCTGACATTTATTTAGAAAGAAACTTCACATATTACATTATCAGTTTGAATGGAGGGGACTTGCAATTATCTAGGGATATGTATTGAGACTTTTAATATAGAGAGAGATAAAATGCAGAAATGAACAAGGAACTACTTAAATCAGTCAGCAGAAACATCTGTAAAAAAGTCATTTCACATTTATGTTCCAACACTCATTTTATAACTTCAGGATTCTAGCAGGAAATGAGAGGACTGTCGTCTTTTACTGCTCTCCTCTAACTTAGAATTCTGTGGACAGAAACAAATGTTGTACTCGATTTCTTCAGTAAATGCCACCTTAGCTGTTGCTTACTTTTCCTATTAAAATACTTTCTAAGTCGGGTAATGTTTGTACTCTCTCTAAGGAGAGAACTAGCTTAATTTTTATTACATACTTATTAAGGAACATCGTAACTTTTCAAAATGAAAAATTAGTGAGGAAGGAAATAAATTAAGATGAAAGACAAGGTATTTAGTGAACCTGATATATTCATGAAAAAAAAGGTCTGTGGCACAACACATAATTATGAAATTAGGTCTTACTTGAATTTGCAAGTGTTTGAAATGTTAATGCATTTCACATAAAATTGAGTCCTAGAGCATATAGTAAAAGAAGCAGATAAAACTTCATACTGTTCCCCAACTAAATGAATAAACAAACATTAATAAATGGAGAATATGAGGATAAAAATAATCCGGCTATATATTTTAGTCTATGTCAACTAGACATTTAAAATTTTTTTACTGAAAGCAGGCCTTCTGATAATGCTGCTTTCAGGCAAGTGCTGAAAATCTGTTCATTTAGCTATGTTTCTTAACATTAGATCAAATGTGCATATTCAGAGATGAGGATACAAGCACTATTTCAATTTTTGCCAGGAGAAATGTACTTTGTAGTCATTGAGTATAACTGCTTACACTTGTGATAATCTACAGTAAAAAAAATACATGCACTATTTTGCCAATAAAATTAATTCAAGCATGGTAGAATAAGTCAACACTTGGATAAAACCTGACCCAAAACACAGGCTAGGGAGTCAGTTTCATTACATAATAACTATTTTGCCAACACAGGAAGCAAAGTTTTTAAGTGTTTTCTATCAAAGAACAGATGATAACTAACCACTAAAAACTGCAAGCATGTATCTATCTTAGCTGGTCTGAAAATTCAACTATTTTGTAACCAAAGGCCCTTTAAGAGAGTTCTCTGGGCATTTTACATTTTTTAGTTGAAATT
Source organism: Heterohyrax brucei (assembly GCA_028571685.1). Classification (NCBI taxonomy): domain Eukaryota; kingdom Metazoa; phylum Chordata; class Mammalia; order Hyracoidea; family Procaviidae; genus Heterohyrax; species Heterohyrax brucei. The sequence goes on along the minus strand of CM053146.1, from coordinate 73,553,807 downwards.
ACAATACAAACTCTGTCAATGTATATTTGTAGGCAGTGCAAAATATTGTACTGACCAGATGGTCAAATATGAAGATGTTGTATCATTATTTGATCTTATATTCTTCACCTTTAACTGTAGGCACAACTGCAAATATAGTCTCAATACGTTTAGGAAGTTTCTACAGGAAAATAAAACAAAGCAGTTCTTGAGTCATAAAAGTTAATTTTTCTGAAGTATGATTTCAGGGAACTATGCAAAATGTTCCCGTTTTTAGTTTAGTTTTTGTTGTTGTTGTTTCCCCCAAGCAGCCTACTTTTTGCCAAGAACATATAACTTTACCAAATTCTGATTATTTTGGACATGCCTTGACCACTGGTATTTTGGTGATACCATTTGTATATCTATTATTGCAGCAGTAGATATGTAAGACAATAACTTTCCCAAAATATAATCTATTTTTTACATTTTACATTTCCTATCTTTTCTCAGATAATGACAGTTAATCAACAATGCTAACTGTATTCATATTATTTAAAAGCCTCCAATGTGCATTAGTCGCAGCTTCTAAGTTCATAGATTTCAAATGGCCACCATTTAAATCTGTAATAACCTAGGAGCCTGAGGACACTAGCAGATTGAATCACTACTAAAATCCAATATAAAACAGTATATTATGCCTTGCCAGATGCAACAGATGAAAGGTAGCTTGTATTGCAAAATAATAGTTTAGGTTTGTGGCAGTTACTTCATCATTAGTCACATTAGAAACTATAAGAAAGCAAAAAATCACTTAGTTGGAGCAGGTTTTCAAAATGAATGATATCCTGTTCTACATAGATCAAACAGATGCTGTTAGAATTTCAAGTGCTGAGGTGGAAGGAAAGTGCCATGTAACCACAATGTGTGCAATTAACCAGCATCAAAGATCATTCCAAAGATGCTGCTGTTGTTGTTAGGTGCCCTGGAGTCGCCTCCCCCTCACAGTGACCCCATGTGCCACAGAAGCACTGCCCGGTCCCGTGCCACGGTCAACACCTTTGGCAGGCTTGAGCCCACTCCTGCAGCCACCATGTCAACCCACCTTGTTGAGACCTTTCCTCTCTTGCACTGACCCTCGGCTTTACCAGGCATGATGCCATTCTCTAGGGACTAATCCCTCTGGACAACATGTCCAAAGTATGTAAGATGTAACTTCACTATCCTTGCTTCTAAGGAGCATTGTGACTGTAATTCTTCCAAGACAGACCTGTTTGTTATCCTGGCACTCCACGGTGTATTCAGTATTCTTCACCAACACAATTCACAAGTGTTGGTTTTTTTTTTTGTGTGTGTGGTCTTCGTTATTCATTTGTTCAGCTTTCACTTGCATCTGATGGGATTGAAAATACCATGGGTTAAGTCAGATGCACCTGAGTCTTCAAAGTGTCATATTTGCTTTTCAACATCTTAAAAAGGTCTTTTGCAGCAGATTTGCCCAGTGCAATGCATCTTTTGATTTCTTGACTGCTGCTTTCATGCATGTTGACTGTGGATTCCAAGTGAAGTGACATCTTTGACAACCTCAATCTTTTCACCATTTATTACAATGTTGCTTATTTGACCTGTTGGGGGGATTTCTGCGTTCTTTATGTTGAACTGGAAACCCTGGCGGAGTAGTGGGTTAAATGCTAAATCTGCTTACCAAATGGTCAGCAGTTCAAATCCTCCAGGCACTCCCTGGAAACTCTATGCCGCAGTTTTACTCTGCCTTCTAGGTCGCTATGAGTTGGACACGACCCAATGGCAGTGGTTTTTTTCTTTTTTTTTTTTCCTTTTATGTTGAAATGTAATCTATACTGAAGCTGTGATTTCTGATCTTCAACAGTGATGTTATCAAGTCGTTTTCACTTTCAGCAAGCAGGGTTGTGTCATCTGACGTAGGTAATTAATGAATCTTCCTCCAGTTCTAAGGCGCAGTTCTCCTTCATGAAGTCCAGCTCCTTGGATTATTTACTCAGCACACTGATTGAGTAAGTACGGTGAAAGGATACAACCCTTACTCACACCTTTCCTGACAATAAGCCTTGCAGCATCCCTATGTTAGGTCCCAATAACTGTCTCTGGATTTATATACAGGTTCCCCATGAGCACAGTGAAGTCTTCTGGAGTTCTTGTTCTTTGCAATGTTATCCATAATTTGTTATGTTCCACATAGTTGAATGTCTTTGCATAGTCAATAAAACACAAGTAAGCATCAGCTGGGATCCATCATATATTAGCAATGATATCCCTGGTTCCACATCCTCCTCCAAATCCAGCCTGAATTTCTGGCTGTTCTCCGTTGATACAGTGCTACACAGCTGCTTTTGAATGATCTTCAGAAGAAGTTTACCTGCATGCAGTATTAATGATATTGCTCGATAATTTCCACATCTGGCTGGATCACCTTTCTTGGGAATAGGCATAAATATGGATCTCTTCCAGTCAGTTGTCCAGGTAGCTGTCTTCCAAATTTCATGGCATAGATGACTCAGCAATTCTAGGGCTGCATCTATTTTTTGAAACATCTCAGTTAATATTCCATCAATTCCTGGAGCCTTACTTTTCACCAATACCTTCAGTGAAGCTTGAAATTCTTGCTACCTCTTGAAACAGTTGAACGTCCATTAATTTTTTTTGTTTGTTTTTTTAGTATAATCACTGTACATTCCTTCCATCTTCTCATTTGATATTTTCCCTGTGGAATCCTTCACTATTATTACTCAAGTTTTTAATAGTTTTTCCTTCAGTTCTTTTAGCTTGGGAAATGCTGTGTATGTTTTTCCCTTTTAGTTTTCTGACTCCAGGTCTTTGTCCACTTCTTTATAACACTTTACATTGCCTTTCTGAGCTGCTCTTTGAACCCTTCAGTTCTTCTACTTCATCAATTCTTTATTTGCTTTGGCTATGTGAAGTTCAAGAGAAAGTTTCAGAGTATCTTCTGACACCTATTTTGGTCTTTTTTTTTTTTTTTCTTTCTTTCTTGTCTTTTTAATGAGCTCTTGTGTTCTTCCATAACTCATCTGGTCTTTGTTCATTAGTACTCAGTGCATTAAATCCATGCTTGAGATGGTCTCTAAAACTCAAAAGAGATATACTCTAGGTTATACTTTGGCACTCGGTGGACTTAATTTTCTTCAGTTTCAACTTGAGATTGCATTTGAACAAATGATGGTCTATTGTACAGTTGGCCCACGTCCCTGTCCTGACTAATGAAATTGAGCTTTTCCATCATCTCTTTCACAGATGTAGTTGGCTTGATACCTGTAAAGTCCGTCAAGCCAGGTCCATGTGTACAGTTGGCATTTATGTTGGTGAGAAAATGTATTTGCAATGATGTCATTGGTCTTGGAAAATTCTGTTATAGGTTCTCAGGCATCGTTTCTACACCAGTGGCATGTTTTTCAACTACTGATCCCTCTTTGTTCCCAACTTCTGCATCTCAATCATCAGCAATTATCAGTGCATGCTGATTGCATGTTTGATCAATTTCAGGCTGCAAAAGCTGGTAAAACTCTTAAATTTCTTCATCTTTGGAATTAGTGGTTGGTGAGTAAATTTGAATACTAGTCATATTAACTGGTCTTCCTTGTAGATATATGGATATTATCTTATCACTGACACACTGTACTTTAGGATAGATCCTGAAATGTTCTTTTTGACAATCAGCACAATGCCATTTCTCTTCAAGTTTTCATTCCAGTAACGTTGGCATATAATTGTCCAATTCACAATGGCCAGTCTCGGTCCATTTCAGTTCAATAATGCCTAGGATATCAATGTTTATGTGCTCCACTTCTTTTATGATGATTTCTTATTTTTCTAATTTCAGCCTCCACACATTCTACATTCTGATTATTGATGCATGTTTGCAGCTAATTCTTCTTCTTCTCCTTCTTTTTTTTTTTTTTGTTGTGCCAAATCCTGAAAACATGACTCCACTTTGAGGAGGCAGGTCTTCCCCAGTCATCTTTTCAGTATCTTCCAACCTTAAGGGCTTACCTTCCAGTACTACTATAGACAGTGTTCTGCTGTGATTCATAAGGTTTTCACTGTCTAATTCTTCTCAAAAGTAGACCCTTAGGTCCTTCTTCCCAGTCTCTCATAGTCTGGAAGCTCAGCTGAAATTTGTCAGGCATAGGTGACCCTGCTGGTATATGAGCATCTGTGGCATAGCTTCTGGCATCACAGCAACACACAAGTCTGCACAGCAGGACAAACTGACAGACAATGGGGGAATTTCTGAGATATACTCTCCCAGATGAAAGCCTGAGGTGACAACAAACCTTAAATCATTGATCTTATAAATGGCAGTTTAGCCAGCAAAATGAAGACTATTATGTTCATTTGTGGCTCTCAGTAAGGGATTTTCTTCTATATAGATGTTATTATGATTGTTACTGTTGCTGTTAAGCACCCTTATGTCAGATTCAATTCACAGCAGCCATGTGAAAAACGGAAAAAAATACTGCTGGGTTGTGTGCAATCTGCAATCACTGACATGTTTCAGCCCAATATAGAAGCCACTGTGTCATTCCATCTCATTTAGGGTTTTCCTCTTCTTGTTGACCCTCTACCAAGCATGATGTCCTTCTCCAGGGACTGATTTCTCCTGATAACATGCCTGAATTCTTGCCATCTTTGTGTCTAAGGAGTATTCTGGCTATTTTCAAGATAGATCTGTTCATTTTTTTGGAAGTCCATTGTATGTTTAATATTCTTTGCTATCACTGTAAATCATAGTTTTTCTTCAACCTTCCTGTTCACTGTCCAGCTTTTGAAGGCATGTGAAGCAACTGAAAATGTCATGGCTTGGGTCATGTGCATCTTAGTCCTCAAGGTAACATCTTTGCTTGTTAACACTTTGAAGAAATCTTTATGCAACAGAATTGACCAATGCAATGCATCATTTCACTTCTTGATTGCAACTTCAGTGGGCATTGGATTGTGGCTCTGCATAAGGTAAAATCCTTGACAACTTCAATCTTCTCTCCATTTATCATGATGCTTCTTACTGACCCAGCTGTGAGGAATTTTGCTTTATGGTTCAAGTATAATTTATACTGATGCAATTTGATTCCTGTGGTATTTGATCTTAACCAGTAAGTGCTTCAAGTTTTCTTTGTTTTCAGCAAGCAAGATTGTATCATTTGCATAGAATAGATTGTTAATGAGTCTTTGTCTAACTCTCAGGCCCTGTTCTTCTTCGTGTAGTCCAACTTGTCACATTGAATGGGTATGTAGAAAGGATATAGCCCTTACTCATACCTTTCCTGACTTTAAACCTCAGAGTATCTTGATCTATGAACAGGCTCCTCATGTGCCCAATTAAGTGTTCTAGAGTTCCCATTCTTCACAATGTTATTACAATTTGTTATGATCCACACAGTCAAATGTCTTTGCACCATCAATGAAACACCAATAGATGGGTGGGGCCAAGATGGCAAACTAGACAAACGTCTCCTCAATTACCTCTGAGAAACAAGGCCTGGAATAATAACTGAATAGAGCAGCATGGGCATCCGGGGAGCCCTAGGATCTGGCATTGGGTTGTCAGGTTAGGCCAGCCTACAGTGAGGGGGTAACCAGCTCTCTCAAAGATCAGAAAACAGCATAGTCATTCTGGCTCCTGCTGACTCATCCTTTGGGTGGACTTTGGATACTGACACCTTTTTTGTTATCATGGAGGCAGAGGCAGGACATGAGACAGTTAATACACTGAACTGTAGTGCCTAACTAAACAGTTTATAGTACAGCAGAGAGACTGTGCTCGGGACAGCCACATTTTGAGAGCCTGGCTGCCAACTGAGAACACCACTGTCCCTCTACCCTCTCTTTTCTGAGCTGTGCCATAGATTCTGCTGGTTCTTGACAGGTAGGGCAGCTCAAGCTAGAGTCCATCTTGGTCACCTGGGAGACAGAGTCACCCACCTGGAGCCTTTAGCTGGAGCTAATTCTAACAGCAAGCAGTAGCCCATGTCTAGAAAGTGTTTCTCCAGCATAAAAGCTGGGTTCAGGACAATAGTGCTGTCATGGCTTGAATGTGTTCCCTAAAAATATCTGTAACAATTTGGCTATGCCATAGTTCCTAGTATTATGTGACGTTCTTCCATGTTGGAATACTTGCTGTGTGATGTTAATGAGGGTGGTGTCATAGATTGCATTGGGTTCCCCCCCCCCCAAATATGTGTAGCCATGTGCCTGGGTCATGATTCCCAGTATTTAGTGGTTGTCAATTTGTGTATGCTGTATGTTAAAGGATTAGGGTGGGACTGTAAATCCCTTCATTGGATAACCTCCCTGCTCCACTGTAAAGGGAGTTTCCCTGGAGTATGGCTTGCACCACCTTTAATCCTTTCATCCTACAAGAGATAAAAGGAAAGGGAAGCAAGCAAAGAATTAGAAACCTCACACCATCAAGAAAGCAGCACCAGGAGAAGAGTGCATCCTTCAGATCTGAGGTTCCTGTGCCAAGATGCTCCCTGGACAAAGACTGATGCAATATCAACTTTCCTCCAGAACCAACAAGGGGGAAAGCCTTCCCCTGTAGCAGACATCCTGGATTTGGATTTGTAGTCTACCGGACTGTGTAAGAAAAAACTTTTCCTTTGTTAAAGATGGCCACTGGTGGCATTTCTGTTAGAGCATCACTAGCTGACTAAAAACAGGTGGATAGGCAGCAGTTGTGTTGGCAGAGCAAAATTCAATTGCGTAAATTTGCTTTGTACCTTTAGGCTGTCTCTTAAGTCTGACAAAGAGATTTCAGAACTTCACATCATCAAGAAAGCTGCACCAAAAGTACAGTGCATCTTTCGGACTTGAGGTTCCCATTGCAAGATGCTCCCTGAACAAAGACTGATGTATCACAAGGACTTTCCTCCAGAGCCAACAAGAGGGAAAGCCATCCCCCAGAGAGGACACTGAACTCAGTCTTGTAGCCTACTGGACTGTGTAAGAATAAACCTTCCTTTGTTAAAGATATCTACTATGTGGTATTTCTGTTAGAGCAGCACCAGATGGCTAAAACAGGAGCCTAAAAATAGAGGTGAGGGCAGAGAGGATATCAAGAAGGCTGTAACCCGTACTATGAATCATGTCATAGCAGTTACACACATCTTATAAGGTGGTTTCATTGTCACCTGGAAGGCAGAGCCTTCTGCACCTGAGGGCCTGATGGATTTCAGCAGCTGTTGGACAGTTCCATGCTTAGCAGTAAAGTATCTTTTTAAAATAGGACCACCTGGAGAACTGACTGCTGAGCAGCCAGCAGCATCTCCATCATCCTTCACTGACCCACATCATAGCATCAGCTGACTGCCCCCCAGTGACTCCTTAAGTAGTGTACCCTCTTTGCCATCCAGGAGGCAGAGCCTGTCACCCCAGAGAGTCCATGTAGGGCCAGTCACTGGAGTATATAGAAGTGGCTGGTAACCAACTCCTCCCTCAGAACTACACCTCAGCTCCAGCTGAGGTAACACTAAAGGTACTGAACAGCCTCTAGATGGAGTGTAGGCAACAATCAACAGCTAACTATTTAAAGAAACAATCCACCATGGCTCCAGAAAACTGACAAAATAAAGAATCAAAAAACTTCCAAGATGAAGAAGCCTCTCTCAATCTATCAGAAGTTGAGTACAAAAAACTACATAGAGAGACCTCCTAGAGATTAAACAACATACAGCTGAGCAAAATAAAAATTAAACAAGCTATTTGAACTGATGGAACATCAACAATCCGGAATTCAGCAGATCAATAACAAAGTTACAGAATTAGACAATTCAATCCAAAGCCAAAAGAGCAGAATTGAGGAAATGGAAGTCAGAGTTAGTGAGCTGGGGGACAGAATAACTGACATCAGCATTTATGAACAGAAATCAGAGAAAAGAAATAAGAAAACTGAAGCATTAAGAAACATGTGGGGCTCTATTAGGAAAAATCTATGTGTAACTGGAGTTCCTGAACAGGGAGGGACAGCTGAAAATACAGACAGAATTGTTGTAGGGTTGCTGACAGAAAGCTTCCCTGAAATTATGAAAGAAGAGAACATAGATTTCCAAGACACATATTGAACACCACAAAAAGTAGACTCCAAATGAAAAACACCAAGATCCGCACTTGGTGTGGCTGGCTAATGAAATGAAACATAAACAAAGGCTCTTAAAGATAGCGAGGCTTAAAGAAAAGCTAACATTCAGAGAGAAATCCTATAGGCCTTCGTCTGACTTCTTGGCAGAAACAATGTTGGCAAGGATGCAGCAGGATAACACATTCAAAGCCTTGAAGAAGAAAATATTTCAACCAAGAACTACATATCTTGCAAAATTGTCTCTCAAATATGAAGACGAAGTTAAAGACACTCACAGATAAATAGAAGCTTAGAGACACAAAACTACAGGAAATACTGAAAGAAGCTCTTGGCTTAGGAAAACAAAAGCATGAAATGTATACTTATGGAGGCAATGCAGGACACAGCACCCAAAATGCTACTCAGTTAGGGAAGTCACAAAGCTCAAGCAAAGCTACAATATTCAAAGAAGGGAACTAGAGATCATATGATGAAAACAGTGACATCATCACACTAAAAAGAGAGATACGCTACAGTATTTATAGTTCTTTCAGATAGAGATAGTTAAAAAGATATGCAAAAATTAATCTCTGGTTTAAACTTAGAATAGTAAAGGAGTTATAGGCATAGCCACAAAGCAAAATAACAATGTGATATATCAAAACACTAAACATAATACAGGGGCCTCAGCAAACACAAAACCAATACTAAAAACGCTTAAAAGTCAACTCATAAAGAATAACCCTGAACAGAATATTAGAGCAACATAGAAAACATCAACAACACAATAATAAATGAATCAAAATGGAAGCACTAAACACTCATCTATAAATAATTACACTGAATGCAAACAAACTGAACACTTCAATAAAGAGACAGCAAGTGACATCCAGGATCAAAAGACACAGTCTGTATGCTGCTTACAAGAAACACACTTTAGACTGAAAGATACAAACAAACTGAACATTAAACAATGAAAAAATATATACCAAGCCAACAACATACAAAGAAGAACAGGAGTGGCAGTACTAATGTCAGATAAAATATACTTTAATGTAAAATCCACCATCATGGACAAGGATGGTTACTATTGATTGCTGAAAGGTTCAATACATAAGCAGGACTAACAATATTAAATAATTATGTACCCACTAAATACATAAGCAAACACTGACAACATTGAAAAATGACAGATTTCTCCACAATAATAATTGGAGATTTCAACACTCCTATTTGAGTAACAGACAGATCATCCAGTAAAAAGCTCAGTAAAGACACAGAAGATCTTACTGTGACAATAGCCCAAGTAGACTTCATCAACATATCAGAACTTTTCATCCACCAAAAGATAACAACACCTTCTTCTCCAATGCACATGGGACATTTTCCAGAATAGACTATTGTTACGGCATAAAGCTAGTTTCAACAAAATTCAAACCACTCAATTATTGCAAAGTATATCCTTGGACCATAAAGTCATAAAAATTGAAATCAATAGTAGAAGAAACATAGAAATTTGCATTCATGGAAACTGAACAACATCTTGCTCAAAAAGTCATGGGTTACATTAGAAATCAGGGACAAAATAAATAAATTTATGGAATCAAGTAAGAATGAAAATACATTCTACAAGAAGCTATGGGACACAGCCAAAGCAGTACTCAGAAGTCAGTATATCTCCATAGATGCACACATCCAGAAGTAAGAAAGGACTCAAACCAAAGAATTAAGCCTACAGATTCAGCAACTAGAAAGAGAGCAACAGAGGAATCCCTCAGGTACCAGAAAAAAAAAAAAATCATAAACATTAGAGCAGAGCTAAACAAATTAGAGAATAGAAGAACAATTGAAAAAATAACAAAACCAGAAAAAAGTTGTTTCTTCAAAAAGATCAACAAAACTCATAAACCACTAGCTAAACTTACCAAAGAAAAACAGCAGAGGAAACAAATAACCCAAATATGAAATGAGATGGGACATGTCACAACAGACTCAACTGAAATCAAAAGTATCACCTCAGAATATTACAGATGTACTCTAACAGATTTGAAAACCTAGAGAAAATGGACAAATTCTTAGATTCATATCACCTACCAAAATTATAACAAAGAGAAGTGGAACAACATAATAAACCCATTCCAAAGAGAAAGACTGAAAAAAGTCATCTAAAAACTACCAAACGAAAAAAGTCCTGGCCCAGATGGCTTCACCAGAGAATTCTACCAATCTTTTAGAGAGGAGTTAGCTGAAATACTACTGATACTATTTCACAGTAGAGAAAGGGATGGAATATTCCCAAATTGATTTTATGAAGCCAGCATAACCCTGATACCAAAGCCAGGGAAAGATCCTACAAAAAAAGAATATTACAGACCAGTATCACTCATGAAGCTACATGCAAAAATCTTCAACAAAATCTTAGCCAATAGAATTCAACAACATACTAAAAAAATAATTAACCCTGATCAACTTGGATTCATAGGTGGGATGTGAGGCTTGTTCAGCATCAGAAAAACAATTAATGTGATCAACCACATAAATAGCACAAAAGATAAGAATCACCTAATTTTGTCAATTGATGCATAAAAGGCATTTGACAAAGCCCAAGATCATTCATGTTAACCCTTTCAGTAAAATAGGAATAGAGAGGAAATTCCTCAACACAATAAGGTGCATCTACACAAAGCTAACTGCCTACATTGTCCTGAATGGTAAGAAACTGAAAGAATTCCCCTTGAGGACATGAATTAGACAAGGATGCCCACTCTCACTACTTCTATTCAATATTGTACCAGAAGCTCTCGCCATAGTAATTAGACAAGACAAAGAAATAAAGGGCATCCACATTGGTAAAGAAGAAGTAAAAATCTCCTTATTTGCAGATGATATGATTGTATATGAAGAGAACACAAAAGAATCCATAAGTAAGCTAACAAAGGAGTTCAGCCAAGTATCAGGATATAAGATAAATATAAGTAAATCAGTAGGATTCCTTTATATTAACAAAGAGATCATGAAAGAAGAAATCACCAAAACAATGCCATTTACCACAGCCCCCAAGATAAAATGTCTAGGAATAAATTGAGCTAGAGAAATAAGAGACCTATAGAAACAGAACTACAAGACCTTACTTCAAGAAACTAACAGAGACTTACAGAAATGAAGAAACTTACCCTGTTCATGGATAGGAAGACTTAACATTGTAAAACTGTCTATTTTACACAAAGCAATCTACATATACAACGTAATCCCAATACAAGTTCCAGTGTCATTTTTTAATGAGATGGAGAAACAGATCACCAACTTTGCTTGGAAAGGGAAGAAACCCTGGATAAGTAAATCACTACTGAAGAAGAGGAACACAGTGGGAAATCTTACACTACACAACCTTAGAACCTATTACACTGTCACAGTAGACAAAACAGCCTGGTACTGGTACAAAAAGAGACATATAGACAAACAGAACAGAGTCGAGACCCCAGAGATGCCACTATCCTCTTATGAACAGTTGATATTCAACAAAGGCCCTAAGATTGTAAACTGGGTTAAAAATCATCTCTTTAACAAATGGTGTTGACAAAGCTGGATAGCCATCTGCAAAAGTTGAAACAAGACTCATATATCTCACACCTTACTCAAAAAATTAACTCAAAGGGGATGAAAGACTTAAATATCAAGTTTATAATGATAAAGATGTTGCAAGAAAAAAGAGAGTCAATGATGGATGTCATAATATACACCTTAGGCAGACTTCAAAATCTGACAAATAAAGCACGATCAACTGAAGAGAAAATAGATAAATGGGAACTACCAAAAATCACACATTTTTACTCATCCAAAGACTTTATCAAAAGAGTCAAAAGACCACCTGCAGAATGGTGAAAACATAGTTGGCAACTACATGTTGGACAGACCACTGATCTCCATAATCTACAAGGCACTGCAAAATATTAACAAGCAAAAGGTAAATAACCCAATTAAGTGATGGGCAAAGGAGATGGACAGACACTTCACCAAAGAGGACACCCAGGCAGCCAAAAGGCACATGAGGAAATGCTCATGATCATTAGCTATCAGAGCAATCCAAATCAAAATTATGATGAGACACCATCTCCCCACAACAAGGTTGGCCATGACCCAAAAAACACAAAACAACAAATGCTGGAGATGGTGCAGAGAAACTGAAACTCTGCTACACTGCTGGTGGGATTGCAAAACGATGCAGTCTCTTTGGAAAGCAATTTAGTCTTCCTTAAAAAGCTGGAAATAGGTATACCATTTGATCCAGTAATCCCATTGCTCAGAATACATCCTACAGAAACAAAGGCTATCACATGAACAGGTACATGTACGCAAATGTTTACTGCAGCACAGTGTACAATAGCTAAAAGATGGAATCAACCCAGATGCCCATCAACAGATTAATGGATAAACAAACCATGGTACATATACTCAGTGGAACACTATGCAATGATAAAGAACAATGATGATTGTAGGAAGCATCTCATAACCTGGTTTCAACTGGAAGACATTATGCTGAGTGAAATCAGCCAGTGGTAAAAGGAAAAACATTGTATAAGACTCCTGCTATAAAGACTTAAAAATAGATATGTACAGAAGAAAAGACTCTTGGGATGACTACAAGGGTGGGGAAGGAGGCAGACAGTTGGTAATAGATTAGATAGTTGATAGAAATTTGGTTGGGTGAAATCAGTGACAACACACACTAAAAAGAAGACCAACTTAAACTAGACTTCACCATAAACTGAAAATTGTTCTAATTTTAACCCAATATTGCAAGGATAGAGTAGCAGGGGCAGGGTCTGGGGACCATGCACTCAGGGATACTGAGGCCAACAACTGTCATAACTAACCTACTGCTAAGAGAGTCTTCTGCACCCCATATTGGTGAGTGACATCTAGCAAGCTGCCATTTGAGGCACACCAAATGGTCCCAACTCAGACGGAACTGATGTTGACTGAGAACAGCAAAGACACCAGAAAAAAGAGCTCAGGAGACAGAAGGACCCATGTGAATGACAGACTGTAGCAATATGTGAACAGAAGAATCAGATGGTGCCCAGTCACCACCAAAGACAGCAATGAGGGGTACAAAATGTTGAGTGCTTGTGGTAACACAAGAAGAAGAGGGATGCTGCTCAAGTACTCTACCAAAGACCACAACTGATGATCTGACAACTGGGAGATCCCCTGGGAGCATGGCCTCTTGACCTGCTGCTGCCCCTGACCAGAAAACACTACTGAGGTCAACTCTTCAGACAAAAAAATGTGCTGGACTTGGGGACACAATGTGACCATATGGTGTGTGTACTTTATGGATCTATGCATTCATAGTATGCTGTCCTACTGGTCTCTTTCTAGATGGGAGAGAAGAGAGTGGAGAAGAGGAGACATGAAATTGTTAAGAGGATATGACAAATGTACAATGAAAATGAGGAATGTGCTGTCACTGGGCAACAAGAGCAGAAGAAGCTACAGATAGGTTGGCATGCAAATTTAACTTTGATTTTATACTTTAAATAATTTAATCGCAGTTTTAAAAACAAGTACCAAAAAAACTCAAACAAGCACCGATAAACATCCTTCTCTGCTTTCAACCAGGATCCATCTGATATCAGTAATGATATTCCTGGTTCAACATCCTCTTCTGAATCTGGCTTGAAAATTTGGCATTTCCTGCACATGTTCTACTGCAATTGTTTTTAAATTATCATCAGCACAATTTACTTACGTGATATGCAGCATATCACTGAATAATTTCTATATTTCATTGGATCATCTTTCTACAGAATGGATGAAAGTATGAATCTCTTTCAGGTGGTTGACCTAGCAACTGTCTTCCAAATTTCTTGGTCTTAGGGTGTATTTCAGGGTTGCACATATTTGTTGAAACATGTCAACTGGTATCCTGGTAATTCCTGAATCTTTGCTTTTGTCAATGACTTCAGGGAAATTTAGACTTCTTTCTTCAATACTATTGGTTCTTAATCACATGCTACCTCCAGAAATGTTTGAATGTTGACCAGGTCTTTTTGGTATAGTGACTCTGTGTATTCCTTCTGTCTCTTCTTTCAGTGTGTCCTGTGTTGTTCATTTTTTTGCCGATAAACAACAATGAAATTAAAAAAAAAAAATCCGTTACTATGAAGTGGGTTTCAACTTACAGCTACGTTATTGACAGAATGGAACCAAACCATTGGGTTTCCACAGAGTGGCTTGTGGATTCAAACTGCTGACCTTTTGCTTAGCAGCCTGAGCTCTTAACCAGTACAACACAAGGGCCCTTTTCTCCACTTAGAGTTCCTCAGTATTGCAGTTCAAGCCTTGAGTTTTTTCTTTAGTTCCTTCAGCTTGAGAATCATTGAGCATGTTCTTCCCTTTTGGTTTGATAACTTCAGGTTTTATCACATTTAATTATAATACTTTATTTTGAAATCTGTTCAACTCTTTTACTTCATCATTACTTCATTTTGCTTTAGCTACTCTACATTGAAGAGCAAGTTTCAGCATCTCCTTTGACATCCATTTTGGCCTTTCCTTTCTTTCCTGTCTTTTTAATGACCTTCTGCTTTCTTCACTTATAATGTCCTTAATATTATCCCATAATTTGCCTCTTCTTTGCTCACTAGAGTTCAATGTGTCAAATCTACTCTTGAGATGGCCTCTAGCTTCAGATGTGATATGTCCAAAGTTGTACTGTGATCATTCATTTTGTGTGTCACATTGGCTAGGTCATTATTCTCAGTGGTTTGACAGCTATGAAGCAGTTTGGCAGTCACATGTGATCACTTCCATGATAGGTTCTGCTGTGAGCTGCCAGTCAGCTGAAAGGAAGTTTCCTTGGGGTTGTGACCTGTATTGAATATATGTGAACTTTCTCTCAAGGTTCATGGGCTTTTGCTCACTCTGGATCAGTAGCTGGCTCATGTTTGCCTGACCTCTGGTTCTTAGGACTTGAGTTATCAGCTTACCTGTTGATCCTGGGACTCGCTGATCTTTGAAGCTTGAGAACAAAGCTTTTCTGTCTGACCTGCTGATCTTGGGTTCCCCAGCCCCTGCAGTTACTTGAATCAGTAAAAGCCTCTATCTTGTCCATGGACTTGTAACTCCCAGCCTGTACAACTTTGCAAACTTCTTTGGAACACATCCCTATGTATATATTTATATGGCTATTGGCTTTATTCTTCTAGAGAACCCAGATCAAGACATGTGCTTTGGCTCTTATGGGCTTGTTTCAACTTTCTTCAGCTTCTGCTGAAGATCTCTGTTGTGCAGTTGGGCCCCTGATCTTGTTCTAACTGATGATATTGAGCTTTTCCACTGTCTCTTTCCACAGATTTGATTTGATTCATTCCTGTGTATTCCATCCATCAAAGTCCACAGGTACAGTCATCATTTATGTTGTTGAAAAACACTATTTGCAACAAATAAGCCATTGTCTTTGTAGAATTCTAACATGCAAACTCTGGTATCATTTTTATCACTACAGCCATATTTTCCATCTACCAATATTTCACCTTTGTTCCTAATTTTCACATTCCAATCATCAGTAATTAGCAATGCATCTTGATCACATGTTTGACCAATGTCAGACTCCAGAAGTTGGTAAAAATCTTCAGTGTCTTCATTTTAGCATTAGTGCTTGGTACATAAGTTTAAAAAATAGTCATGTTGCTGGTCTGTCTGATGGGCTTGTGGATACTTTCCTATCACTATCAGCACTGTATGTCAGTGTAGATCTTGCGATGTTCCTTTTGATGATGAGATGCCATTCCTCTTTAGCTTGTGATTACTGGCATAACAGGCTACATTACTGTTCTTCTCAGACTAGCCAATACTAGTCCATTTCAAGTCATTAATGCTTAAGATATTGATCTTTGTGTGCTCCATTTCATTTTTGTTGCCTTCCAGTTTTACTTGATTCATATTTCATACATTTCATCATATCACAATTTTTACTTTATTTCATGCTATTATTTTTCATTTGCCATCTAATTTCTGTTTGCTCTTCCATTAAAATGCACTAGTACTTTGAAAAGCATTAGCATTTATTAGGGTGAAAAAAAAAAAAACCCTCCAGGACAAATACTAAAAGAAAAAAGTGATTTAAACACTCTTATTTGTGCAGTCTGGATATAAAAAGATAGTTCCTGTGCTAAGGATTTTCAATTGATGGACACAAAATTTATTAACTTTGGATTTATGAAAAGCTTCAATAGATTCAAATTGTGAAAGTGTAAATTAAATTATGCATTTGTAAATATATGAATTTTCTGAGTAGAGTACCCAAAGGTTTTGAAATACATCTATGAAACATAAAAATTATTAAGAAACACAGTATTATATTTTGCCATTTTAGCATTTTATTTTTATAACAGATAAGCCAGCATTTCTAATATTTTCTTCAGCTGAATTTAATGTTAGATTTCATGTGCTAATAAACATAATACTTAAAAGAATATAAAACTCAAAACAAAAAGCAAAAAGCCACTTTAACTTTTGGCTATGTAATCATAAACAGAGAACATAAAAGGCCAGACTGAAACAAACAAACAAAAAAATCTGTTATAAAATATAGAGCTACCAAAACATCCAAAAATAAAGAAGAAAAATTCCAGAGAAAGAAACAAAAAATCAAAAAAACAACTCACTGAGGCATGTTACTTTTCCCCTCTAGGTATTTGCCTTATTCTTGGCTATCAAGGAGAACCAAAAAACCTGAGCAGAGGGATGAAGCAAAGAGGTCTAGAGGCCAGTAGGTTTTCAATAATCTCACAATGCCACTGAGGAGAGCAATGGACTTCAGGGACAGCAAAGCAGCCAGACTTTAAGACCAAGATCATGAGATAAAGAGCAGTACCCAGAGCAAAGATTAACACTCTTCTACAATTTGTGGATCAGTGAATTTTCATTATTCTCAAACTATGCTGAAGGAAAGTCTAATGAAGCCATGCAATAAGAACTTAAAAATGAAAATAAAGTTCTTTTGATTTCTTACAGTGCTGGGGAAAGGGTAAATAGATTTGAAGACCAACAAAGAAGAAGACTGGAATCTGACAAAAGACAGGTCAATCAATAATTGTATTGAGATAGTCTGCCTTCTGCTGCCTGCTACATCCATTGCTGTGGAGTCAATTCCAACTCCTAGTTGCTATAAGACATGTTAAATCATTTCTGATGCAAAAAAAAAAATATCACCCAGAAGCCTTATGATCTTTCTACCAGAATGTTTAACATTCAATAAAACATAACAGGCATATCAAAGGGGGGGGGAGAGGGAGGAGGATAAAAAAGGAGAATAATATATACATATAAACAATAGAAACAGACATAAAAATGACCTAGATCTTCAAGCTACTAAACTGAAGGTAAAGTAACTATTTCATTTTAATATTTAAATGATAATTGGAATCTATATAAAAGACTACATGTCAATTACAAAACTAAAAGACACAACTAAATTCCAGAATTTAAGAGATTGAATAGTATTGAACAGAAGTTTATTGAACTTAAAATACAGATTAGGAGAAAACATTCATAATCAAGCACAGAGAACAAAAATAATGGAGCAAAAAATGCACAGGAGACACATTTAACTGAGTGAGTATGTCTATCATTTGCACAATTTAGGCTCAAGAAGACAGAAGAGAGAAAACAACAAAGAAGCACTATTTGGAAAGACGATGGCTGAGAATTTGTCCGAAATTTACAAAGGATGTCAGAGTACACATTCAAGAAATCCTAGAAATTTCTGGATAAATTAATTCAAATAAAAATTATACTAAGGGATATAAAAGTAAAAATACTGAAAAGACAAAGGGAATTTTTTAAATGAGCTAGAGAAAGAAAAGAAATTGCTTGTAAAGGATCATTATTTAGACTATGGCTGACTTTTCGACAGAAACAATGGATTAGTTTCTTTGAAGCAATGAAAGAAAATGATTGCCACTCTAGAATTCAGTGTACAAGGAAAATATATACAATAGTAAAGGCCCAAAAATACTTTCAGATACAACTCTCCCTCTCCCCAAAAGACTCACAGTATTTGTCACCATCAGACAAGACCAAAAGTGAATATTAAGTATTCTTCTGCAAAAGGGAAAATTATTACAGACAGAACCATAGCAATGCAAGAAAGAAGATAAAGCAAATTATTAAAGTTTTGTAGGAAATATTATTTACATTGATAAAAAGAATCACTTATGGAATTAAAATATGTGTAGAATGAAACAGATGATGCATTAAAAAATAAACACTCATAAAATATTTATTTCATGAATTAAATTGTAGTTTAATATCCAAATATTAATCAATGCACTTAGCTAAATAAATGAAAAACAGAAAAATTATGATAAGAAAATCAACCCATATTTATGACAGTCTTAGCAAGCAAGATTGGATGGCAAAACAACCTGACATAAACAAGAATATTTACTAAAAACCTAGACTAAATATCACATTTAATAGTGAAATTTTGCCTAAGATCAGGGACATAAAATTGTAGTTATTCCCACTCTATACAATACTGTACTGGAGGTTCTAACAAGTGTCATAAGTCATAAAAAAAAGTAAAAAAATTGTAACTTTTCATAGGTTACACAGTTGTGTGTTTGGAATATGGAAGCATATTTATAGCTGATTAGACTAAATCAGAGAATTTAGTAGATTTTCTGGATGCTTAAAAAAACAAAACAATATATATAATGCCAATTTCTATATAATTAGAAAATAAAATTTAATAAATTTAATGAAAACATCAGAAAGTTGTAAATAAATCTAGCAAAAGATATGTGAGAGTGAAAATTCAATAGCATTATTAACATACATTAAAGAAAACCCAAATAAAAGAAGATTTATACCATGTTTATGATATGGAAGATTCAATATGACATTGTAAAGACATAAATTTTTGCCAAATTGATACAGATATATATGCCAATATAAGTTTTTGCCAAACTGATGTAGACGTATATATATATTAAGTGTAATTTCCAATACAAAAAAAAGGTTGTAAGTTTTTTTTTATGTGTGTGTGTGAGAGACAGACAGACAGTAAGAGAGACAGAGAGAGAATCAAAGAAAGAGATAGAAGATAAATATTTGCTTTCTCATAACCACTATATATTTAGGTAACTTGTTACACAGTAATACATAAATAATGTAGAAATCCAGTCTAAATTTTACCACATACTACTTAGGCAGAATTGTGGAAGTCCTTTACATTTCGTGATTCTTCATGATCTACACAATGAGATGTCTAAATGCTCTTTTGAGTCTAAAACAATGATACATTACTTTTAGATACATTTTTAGAAATTGTATACAATTACTAAGGTAGACATAATGTCACTAACTATTGCTGAATCATCTTTCTTTCCTTTGTTAAAGAAAATATCTTGAAAGTGCTTTTATAGGCAGGTAAATCAAATCAGATATCATTCTTTTTCAATACCTATTTCTGTACTTTTGATAAGGTTAAATTTTCTTAGTGACCAAGCAAAGTGCTCAGTGCCTCAAGGCTCTTCTATCTTCAAAGCAAGTATATTGCACATACAGTGTCCTCACTGAAATGATTCAAAAGTTTCTCTATGGTAACTGATTTATTGTAATGATCAAGATTTCCCTTTACCTAATCAATTCTCCAATCAATTTACACAATTAATACCTGGATCACTCAATAACCAGTTAATTATGTTCCGCTTTAACTTCACGCTTTGTCCCATCAACAAATTATATAATCTTTGCATCAGAATCTAATTTTACACGACTTGGTATCTTTCATAACATGTAGCAGAAAGCTATTTATAAGTTGCTCAATAAAAATATATAATAATGAATTGATTTTCCATAACTAAAATATTCCAAAGTTTACTATTGCTATCATTACATAGTTCATAATTCAATTTGCATTTGCTGCATGTAAATCCCATTACCTTTAGATGAGAGCTAGGTAAACATGCCTTTTGTTTGCAATGAGGAAGTACAAATCTGTTACCACTAACTGCATAACAAGCCATATTCCTTCTGTGGAACTTACTTTTAATAAGTTCAATGGTTAAAGCACTTGGCTGCTAACCAAAAGGTGCAGTAAAGGAAACTCACTAGCCTTTCTGTGAGAAAAAGCTGTGACAGCCTCAGAAAACCTACGGCGGGGGGGTTCTACTCTGTTCCACTGAGTCACTGAGTCACAACAGACTCGACAGCAGCAGGTCTGAGTTTGGGAATGTCTCATTGTGGTCAAATCATATTAAGAAGTAGGCTTGATTTACTTCCCTTGGGAATAAGAATAATAATAAAAAACCTGTTCCCATCGAGTCGATCCTTTATGTTTCTGATTTAGTTTTGTTTCAACAGCATTTAACTAGATCTCTAACACTTCATCAAACAATTACTGAAACACTGAGTGTCTTTGTTTTCAGTCCTATGAGAAATTCATATACATTATCCAGTAAGTAAAATATTTGCTCCTGTTTTTGATATATAGTATTTAAGAAATCTAGAAAATTTCTTCTTACTCAAAGTTTGATGAATGTTTAAAATATTAACAAAGTGCAGAACTTTATAAAGTGCTTATGAAAATATATATTCAGATAACCATAATTGTCTCTTAGCAATCTATGTTATTGCTATACATAGAAATGCAGTAACAGAACAAATCGAACTTTACTCATTCACTTACTGATAAATACACTTTTTCCAGTTTTACTATTTCAAAGATTGCTGCAGTCAGTACATATGTATTAATCTCTTTAGGCTTACGTATGAGTTTCTGGTGAGTCTTTACCCTTGTGATATTGCTTGGTTGCATAAGTGATGAAGCTTTTCAAATTGAATACATGTTATCAAAACATCCCCCAACATGTTATGACTTGGAATGGACAGATATTTAAGTATATAAATTACAATGTAATATGCAATTCTGGTCATGCAATAGTTAAGTGCCTGGCTGCTAACTGAAAGTGTGGTGGTTTGAACCCCTCCTATTGTCCCAAGGGAGAAGGACCTGGTCATCGGCTCCCATGAAGATTACAGACTAGAAAAAGCTACGGGCAGTTCCACTCTGTCACATGAAGTTGCTATGAGTTGAAAAACCACTTGATGGCACCTACACATACGTGGTAAATGTTTGTAACCTATTCATAGCTCCCATCACCTATAGCAAAGAACACAAATGAATTAGTATGGCACTGTACAAGTCTTGTCAAAGTCTGCCCTAGTTTATCTTTCAACTTTGTCTTTCCATCCATGGCACATTTTTCTGTGATTTCTATCTTGTTGTCTATCTCATTTGAATGCTTTCCCTAAATTATTTAGATGCAGAAATGAGAAGCATTCCTGGACTCCCTTTGAAAACTAAAACAAAACTCATTGCTGTCAAGGGTATAATGTCCCATTGGGTTTCCAAGGAGTGCCTGGTGGATTTGAACAGCCAACCTTTTGATTAGCAGCCTTAGTGCTTAACCACTATGCCTTGGGTTTCTAGACTCCCTCCAGACAAACTTTACTGTTCTTTTCCTTGTAATTTACTCCGGTTTTATGTGTTTCTTCTTTGCCTCGTAATTATTTGTGTCTTTGAACTTTCTTCATCTGAAGTCTTTGTTCTAATGGTCTGCATCGTTTCTGTGTGTGTTCATAAGAAAGCCAAACACAGTGTCTGACATACAATAAAGTACTGAAGAATAAATGAGTGTGCAACTGAATAAATGAATGGGGGCATGTTGGCTTTTATCAACAAGAAAAACAGACCAAATGAAACAAAAATATTTTGTCCACAATCTAAAAGTAAGATTGTGCCTTGCCAATATTAAACTCATTGTGGCTCTCTATAGTCCTGAGATAGTCATTAAACCTTAAACAAAAATACCCCCTAAATTCTTCTTGAAACCAAAAAAGTGTCAACTTGTAAAGAAGTTCTGCCCTGAGCATTGTGCTCTTTCAAGATCTAGCTCCAAACAAAAAACAAGCAAAAACCCACTGCTGTGGAGTCAATCACCACTCAAAGCTATGTGGGATCAAACTGACAGCAGAAGCTCAAAAGATTAGAAAGAAAACAGTGGAGTAGTGAATTTTTGTTAATGGAAAGGAACAACTAGGAAAAGGATGGTAAGAATAGTAGCACAAACAAAAATCCATGTCACCGAACTGTGCTGTAGAAATTATTCAGTTTGTATACGTTCTGCTGTGTATATTCTCAATAACAAGGAAATGAAGTTAATTATTATTATGTTAAAAGCACACAATAAGGCAGCAGTGGTTGTACAGTGCTAGAATTCCAGCTTTCTGCGCAGGAAACCTGATGTCCATCCCTGGCAAATGCACTTCAAGCACAGTGAGCACTTGTCTGTCAGTGGAGGTTTGCCTATTGCTAAGATACTGAACAGGCTGGGACATAATCTAAGACAGAGTAGGAAGAAAGCCCTGGCAATTTCCTTCTGAAAACCAGCCAATGAGAACTCTATGGAACACAGTGGTCCAATCCTGTTGTAGACGAGTTGGGAAGCCTCAAGGGGTGACTTGATGGCAGCTAAGAACAACAACAAAATACATAGTATCAGGAGGTTTTAGATTTCTTTTCTACAAATTGTGTTTAATATTCATTGTGAGAAATAAATAAGATATTGCAAGAAAAAAAATGCAACTCAATACAATGCCTGCCAGAGTAAATATTACCATAATTTGAATCAACAATTTCCTTATTCTTTAATATTTGTGATTTTAAAAAAACGTATTTTAAATACAACTAGATTGACTATATTTTATCATATTGTTAAATACATTGATAGAAGTAGGGTTATGCTAAAAAGAACAGAACATGTTTTTAAATATCAGCTGACTTCCTAGAAAACGTGCACTAGTTCTTTCCTATTAGAAGTGTGAAAAGGTTCATTTTTACTGTATAAGCATACACTCATGAAAACTACTATCATTTGTAATATTTTGCTAGTAACTTTAGAATTACAATAAAGTAGTCTTGATGTTTTAAATTGCAATTTTTGGATTACCAGTGAAGTCTAAAGTTTTAATTTTAATAGTCATTACTTCTTCCTTTTTCAGGATTGATCTGATATGATCTTATACTTTTGTCTCTTGGTATTAACTGTGTCCCCTGAGTGGTGGGATCTTACAAGGCCTGAGAACTCAATATATGAAATTCCAGCTCTTTCTCTTGTCATCTGCATGACTATGTGCAGATTTTTAATATAAATTCCTCCATATCAATATAACATTCTTTATCCAGTCTTATAGAGAAGAAGAGCCCTGGTGGCACAAAGGTTAAGTGCTCAGTTGCTAACTGAAGTGTGAATAGTTAGAACCAATCAGACATTCCTCAGGAGAAAGACATGGCAATCTGCTCCCATAAATATTATAGCCTTGGAAACCCTATGGAGCAGTCCTACGCTGCCCTATAGGGTCACTCTAGCTGAAATTGACTCAAATGTAGTTAGGTTTTTTTTTTGTATTGTTGCTTTTTTGTAGATAAGAAAACAGGTTTGGCATGATTAAAAATCTACACAGAGCCATACAGAATTAATAATTAGACTAATTTGCAGTAAAATGCACTAAATAAATGAAATATATTATTGATTAGATAGATTATGTTTGCCTTCTACTTAGGTTGAAAAAACTCACTCTTGGTTCATATATGCCTTTTTATTTTATATGAATTACTCTTTTACATGGAAAGTTTTGATGTCACATATACATTAGTGCTGCTTTGGGAAACCAAAATACTGCTACCCTCCCATGCCCGATTTTACATATGAGTACTACATTATCCAAACAATAGCCTATTTTAACATTTAATAGTAAGTGTATGTGTGTGTGTTTTCCAGAAGAAAAATTAAAGGATTAGAAAAGCTATGATGTTTTGGAGCAGCAATGAACGTTTTCTCAAACACTGTAAACTACAATAAGGGTTGTCAATGCACCAGTGTAATTAAATTATTAACAAATTTTTATCCTATATTTTCAGTCTTAATTTTCTAGGGAGACTGGCTTTAAAACTTATAAAGCATTAATATAATGAAATAGAAGAAAATAAACATGATAAGTAACCATGAAAGGTGACATTGATTTTACAGATTTATTAATATGATTAAATTATTCCTATAATGACAAATGTTTTAAAAGAAAAATCTCCAGCAAACTTTAAAACCCACGTATTTTTAAAGGAAATGGGGCTTGAAATTAGTATTGCAAAAAGTAACACCTTTAATAACATTCAGAATTACTACCAATAAATTCTGCAACTGTAACAGTGTAATTAAAATAATATCATCCATTGGGGAACAGAGAAATCAGAATATAATTAGTAGTTATGTCACCATAAAACTTTTCCAATAAAAATTTTATTTTAGTTTAGAAATTATTGAAAAATGAACTACATTTCAAATAGATCTATAAAGAATAATTTCCAACATTCTTTCCAGTGAGTCTATTAATTTAAACAAAATTTTATCAGTAATCTCAATATATAATAGAGAAAAAAAGAACAGCTTCTCTAGGGTGATAGGTACAGAAATGATTACATGTTAGAATTGCCTAGGAAGTTTTGAAAGCATACAACGTAGATCTCAGCATTAATAAATTAAAAAAAAAAGTCTTCCCATGTGATTCTAACACACAGGGTGAAAGTCAGGGGCTAGAAGCATTAGAGAGGAACTGAGAGTTCCACTCACTTGGGCCACTGCTGCTAACTTAAAAATGCAAAATAGAGTCTGAAGACCACTCGATTAACAAATTGTTTTTAACTAACAATGAATGCATACATTTAGGAATAAATAAAATTTTAAAAAAAAACGCTAAGTTAAAAAATAAAAATAATAGGAAATGTTACTTAATCCCTTGAACACAGGTGGGTACGCTCATATTAAATATAATGGACAGAGATAAAGCAAATAATTGCATAAAACATAAAAGGAAGCCACCTAATATTAGGAAAATTTCCTCTCAGACATTCAGAAACATGTATTTTTTTTTTTTAAAGCATCAGCCAATGAATTAACACACTCAGGAAATCCCTGGCTAGTGCACATGGTTAAGCACTGGACTACTAATTGAAAGGTTAGCAGCTCAAAGCCACCCAGAGGTGCTTCAGGAGTAAGGTCTGATGATCTTCAACAAGGTCACAGTCTTAAAATTCCAACAGACCTGTTATAAGAAGGGCTCAGTCCCTGGAGAAGTATGTCATACTTGGTAGAGGGTTAGCAAAAAGGAGAGAGACCCTCAACGAGATGGATTGACACAGTGCCTGCAACAACAGGCTCAAATGTAACAACAATTGAGGAAATGGTGTAGAACCGTCTAGCCTTTCATTTAGTTGTACAGGGGTTCCCTAAGAGTCAGAACTGACTTGACTGCACCTAACAACAACACAGGTTTCTCCACCCTGAATAGTTTTCTCTTTTCACTTTGAATTTTGGCTATATGCAACTTCCATGAAAATGTTTAGATTGACATAATGCTCAAATATGGATAGAAACAAGCTATCAGTAGACATATTGAGATTATGGCCTGATTACGCTGGAAAAAAATGAGCAGTATTAACGTTTATCTACAAAAACCTAATAATGTATTTGTGAGTTACATGATAAATCTATTGAGAGCTTGAAAATAAAAATACAAGCTTTTAAAAAGTCATCCCGCTATAAACAAAACCATTTACAATGGCAACCCAAATGACTACTATAAAACAGATCTAAGTTTTAATGCATTAATAAAAATGTGATATTTTCCTCAGATGGAGAAAGTATGATAACTTTAGGAACTCATAACCCCTGAAGTATGTAACTTATTCCCTGATAGTTTTGCCAAATGTCTTATTAATAAATTTTCAAGACTATAGAAATATTTTTAAAATTAAACTTGCTTTAATCAAGGGAAAAATCTTCTGAACGCATTACCACTTCTCAGTAGAAAAATAAAAAGTAAAAGGGTGCAAAACATTGCAAATCTGAATTTAAATTAAAGACTGAAGGTCTTAACCCTCACTAGTTAATTGGGCATGTTTGACATTTACTTTATTTCCTTCTTCTTTTTCCCTTTCATTTTCTCTTTTAACGAAGACAAAATTCTTGACACTCACACTGCCCCAGAAAAGAGATTTGTACCTAAGAGGTCAAGTCTGTCTATATTTATATTCTTCTAAATTCTCACCCTTTTTAATAACATTATCATTCCTCACCCTCTAGGTGGCAACTTATTTCTCTTGCTAACCTTTCTCATTCATGGTATCATCATTGGGGTCAATCGTCTTGGAATCAGAGCGTACATCTTGCTATTAAAGTACAACTGTTCTATTTTTTTAAGGGTTGACTCTTGGATTTTGTTAACAGCAGGAACTGAAGGGCATCTTAAAGAGCCATTTACTTCTTTTTGGTTTTTATTGTGACTGAGTGAAAGTGTACAATCTAGTTTACACTTGCATGTCTGCTTATCTGCAGCTCCCTCTGCTCTCCATGGCTAGTGATAGCACACTCCTCCTTTTCATTCTATATATGTCATATCCTGCTAAGAATCTCCTGCCCCCTCCCCTCCACCCTCTCCTCTGTCTTCTGGTAAGAGGCCAGTAGGATGGCATCCTGTAGATACATAGAACCATAAAGTGGACACATCATATGTTCACCCGATGTCCCCAAGTCCAATCCATTTCCATCTGAAGAGTTGATTGAGTTTTGTGCCTTCTCTACCTGAGTAGACTTTTGGATATTGTGTCTTGCATTGCCTCCTTAAGCTTCTTTTAGTATTTCTTACAGCTTTGGTTTGGTTTTTACAAAGTCTCTAACTTTCTGTTTATTTGGGAATGTCTTAACTTCATTTTCGTATTTGAAAGACAGTTTTATGGGATAAACAATTCTTGGTTGGCAGTTTTTCTCCTTCAAGATTTTGAATGTATCATCCCACTACCTCCATGCCAACATTGTTTCTGCTGAGAAGTCAGGCGAAAGCCTACAGGGCTTCTCTCTGAATATGAGCTTTGCTTTGAGTCTCACTGCCTTCAAAAGTTTCAGCTGGTGTTTCATTTTGTTAAGCTTGATTATAACATATTTTGGTATCTCTCTTTTGGGGTTTGGTTTTTGTAGTGTGTGATACATATCATGGATATCTATGTTCTCTTCTTTCATAATTTCAGGGAAGTTTTCTGTCAGCAACTCAACAATACTCTCTGTGTTTTCAGGTATTCCTCCTTGTTCAGGAACTCTAATTAATTGTTGATTATTCCTCTTGATAGAGTCCCACATGTTTCTTAACAGTTTTTCAGTTTCTTGTTTCTTTTGTCTGACTTCTCCTCATAAATGCTGATGTCAGTAGCTCTCTCTTCAAGGTCAGTAAGTATAGTTTTCAGTTGCTCAATTCTGTTCTTTTGGCTTTGAACTCAACTGTCTAATTCTGCAATTTTGTCATTGATCTGTCAGATTTCAGACTGCTAAAGTTCCATCAGTTTGACTAGCTTGTTAAATTTTCATTTTGGTCTGCTGCATTTTATATAATGTCTAGGAGGGCTCTATATATGATTCTTTGGTACTCAATCTCTGATAGTTTCAGAAAGGCTTCTTCATCTGGGAAGTTCTTTGATTATTCTTAGGAGTTTTCTGGAGGCATGGTTAAATGTTTCTTTAAATGTTAAGCTAGGATTTGCTGCTTTTCAGATATCTAGGGACTGTTTAGTTCCTCTGGTATTGCCTCAACAGGATCTGAGGCACAGTTCTGTGAACGAAACTGGTCACCAGCCACCTCTGTTTACTCCAGTGACTGGGCCCTGTGGACTCTCTGGGGCAGTAGGCTCTGCTTCCTAGCTGATAAAGACACAGCCATATTTACAGAGTCACTGGAGGGCCTTCGGCCGACCCTAAGATGTGGGTCAGTAAAGGCTCAAAGAGATGCCATCAGGCTGCACTACAGTTATTTCTCTAGGCAGTCTTACTTTAAAAAATGTAAAAGCTTTCTGACAGCTTCCAAAATCAGTCAGGCTACAAGGTGTGGCTAGCCCTTCCTTCTGGCTGACAGCAGTGGCACCTCTTCTGCTGTCTCCAGGTGACGTGACGTATTTCAAAGTAGGGACAGGTTACTGGCCTTATGTCATCCCTGCTGGGCCCCATCATAAGGCTACATTGTGCTAAACACAGATTTTCTGCTGGAAAAGCACTCTCTGGCCTGGCACTGCCTCCCAGTCTGGGAATTAGCCCCTGCTGAGGCCATCTGTTGTTTAATTCCACCTCCCAGTTGAACAAGGTGTCCTGCCGCTGCAAAATGGCCGATTCTATGGCAGAAGTCCACTAAGAGACAGTGGAGGCATTGTGGTACTCTGAGTCTGGAGCCAGGCTCTCAAAATGTGGTTATTCCACCTGCTGATCACATCAGCACTGCAGCTTAGTGCAGCAGCCAGTTAACCCCATCCCCTTCCTGCCAGCCAATGAAAAGAAAAAATAGTTAAGAATGCCAGTTACCTTCAGTCCACGGGAGCCAGCCAATTCAACAAGAGTGGGCAGGGCTCAGCAAAAGACAAGAAACTTCACATTCGGTGGCATTAGTCCAAGCTGACAGCCCTGTGCTGTGTCCTAGGGCTTACTGGGTGTCCAGAAAACTGTTGAATTATCAGTTCAGGCCTTAGTTTTCAGAAGGAACTAAGGAGATGTGTGCCTAGTCCACCGTCTTGATTCCACCCCCTCTAATTTACTTCTTATATCTCTTCTTGCTTTTAAATCACAGAATGTTCCAGGATGTTGAAAATATTTCACTATTTACAGAGAGATTTTTAGAGTTTTCTTGGTACTTCATTTTCCTCACCGTGGTATATAGTTTTGTAGCATTTAACCTATGTATACCTTCTCTGTTCACTTGTGTGTGCACTTTCCATTCAGTAACCACTTGTTTGGTGTAACATTTAGTTCACTGCATGATCATGGAGGTCATGTTCAAGTTCTGCATGCTATGAGAATACAAATACTAGAGGGGAACTGTTAAGAAAGTTTGCTCAATGGACCTAAACCATAAACTAAATTTTGCATATCAGTAAACATCCACAAGTGGTAGGCAAGGGTGCTTCAGGTCTTTGAGTATAGCAGCCAAGAAAATGCACTGCTCACATCTCCTACTGTAGACAGCACTGTTGATTGATTGTCCCAGCTACCTTCCTGTGTATCCACCACTCCATTCATGCTACGGCTCTACTCCTCTTGCTTGCTCTATGCCACACCGCTCAGTTTACATAAGTCAAACATTAGGGTTTGATTTATATAAGAAGAATGAAATATGACTCTAAATGCAAAGAAAAATCTTTGCTAAATATGAAGGTATTGTGTCTGAGTGTGCATTAATATGCTTAAAGCTTCCTCCCTCAAAAAAATGCAGATAGCATTTCCGGGATTTATAATGACTTTACGATGCATTGGACAGTCTCACATTAGAAGGGCATACTAAAATGGCATATATATTTGTACTTAAAAAAGAACAGTGATGCTACAGATATTATATTCATCTACATTTGCATGTGTATACTCTATATTGGGGTCCTGGTGGTGCACTGGTTAAGATCTCAGCTCCTAACCATAAGGTTGGCAGTTGGAACCCATCAGCTGCTCCTGCTCCTAGAAAACTCTGTCCTATAGGGTAGGGATGAGTTGGAACTGACTCAGTGGTAATGAGTGTATTCTATTATTTTACGGATTCTTGTAAAATCAATTTTGTGTATAGTTTCTAATATGAGCAAAGCCTTCATACACAAAGAGAGCTCCTTGACCAGAAGTATCACCATTAACTGGGAACTCCTTAGAAATGTGATATCTCAGTGCCTCCCAGAATCAGAATCTGCAGTTTAAGAAGATTCCCAGCTGATTTTTATGCTCATTATAACATCTGAAAAGCACCATTAGCTAGGAAAGAGGATCAAATTGAAATTGAGATAGCCCTCATTCTAGAGCTGGCTCCTCCCTATGATATATGTTAAAAATCATCCTCTGAAATCTTAGAAACATTGGTGTAATATATTCAAGAGAAATTTTAAAAAAAACTAAAGATGAGGGAAAAGGAGTGAATAGGACTTCATGTCATACATTTCCATGAAAATTCATGTTCTTCAGCTTGAAACATGCTGAAAAACTGATTAAAAAACAGGCAAAGAGAAAATAACTGACATGGTCATACTGAGGATGATAAAACTGGATCAGAAATAAGACAGAGTTATGATGGATATTTTAACTAGGTAGACAGCTGCTAGACAACTCAGTGCAGAAGCATCAAGGCTGATAAATTTTTCACTTGAATTGATGTCTTGATGTCAATTTTACCTCCAGGAAAGAACAAGTGACAAGAAATTTTATTACAAACGTCCTAATTTTCACCATGCTGGAAGAACCAAATGGTAGATTGAAAATAACAGGAACCTGGAGGGTTATGGTTGGCCACAGTAAAGTCTGCAATAATGAGGGGAATTAAAGGCATAGTCAGACTGACAAGCAAATTTACGGGAAGTTAGGTTTCAAAACATTGGGAAAACGTTGGATATGAGCTGTTGGTCAGGTTTTCTAAATGAAAAGTGCCAAAAGAGAAGCACTCAAAAAACAAATCATTTATGATCTCAATGAAAAAGGGAAGGGAGCTATAAAGGAACAGTCAGAGCTTTACAACGACAAAGACAGAAATGAGATGACACAAAGAAAGATGAGTATGTCCCCTATCTCAGTATAAAGATAGGAAAATTAAAATCTGCAAATGCATAGGCTGCTAAGTGTAGATTATTTTGAGCAAAAGTTGGCATAATTCTAACCACTATGAGAAAGAACATGAATTTCTCAATTCTTACTTTATTTTTCCCTATTTACTTGTATCATAATCATTAGTCACATCTCTCTCAGATTTGCTCACTAATCTGAGAGCAGAAGTCTATTCTGACTCACTTAGGTATTTGATATAAAATGGAAACACATTAAATCCCTGTTGAATGGATGAAGAATAAATATTGGTAACAGGAAATGGTAGCAATTGCTAACAAAAAAGAGAAATTCTCTATTATTAATATTACATATACAGGCAGGGCTAAGAGGTTGGAGTAGTCAGATACTTCCTTTGATCCCTCTAATAATAATGCCCTCCCCCTTAAAATGGGGAAAGTTGAGAAATTGGACTAAGTGACAGGAAACGGAGAGTTTGTCCAAAATTACCAGAACTGGCCACATGTGACCTGGCAGGAACTGAAACTCTGTAGGCAGTTCCTTTGCAGTCAAAGTGATGAGGGGAGCCGTGGTGTTCAGAAAGTGTCTTAGCAGGAGAGACCAAGTGGTGGAGAGCCCACTCATGCCTCTAGAATCATCGAAAAACTGGCATTTGATTGTCAAAAACTAAGTAGCTTGTATCTAGCATACTGCTTGCACTTCTAAAATTTTCCTTTGGGATAAACCTTTCCCCATTTTATCAGTGAGGCTACAGATCATTTTTGTCCCCCTGTTTGTTACACTGTTCCCCTTCCAAGTCTAGGTGAATGGCTAGGGTACCCATAAGTGGCCCTGGGGATGTTTCAGTCTCTGAAGCTGGCTAGGGTGCCATGCAGAAGCGAAAGGGAAATGCTTGTAAAAGAGAGCTTTCTTACAAAGTTAGGAATAAAAATACCATTTGATCTAGCAATCCCACTTCATGGAATATATCCTAGAGAAAAGAGTTGTCACACAAACAAACACATGCACAACAATGTTCATTGCAGCATTGCCCACAATAGCAAAAAGATGGAACTGAGGTGCTCATCAGCAAATGAATGGATAAACAAACTATAGTATACTGACACAATGTTAAACAACAACAATGAATTCAGGAAACATAGCATGGAGAAATCTGGAAGACATTATGCTGAGTGAAATTAGTCAGCTGCAAAAGGACAGCTGCTGTATGATATTGTTATTATAAGGACTCAAGAAAAGGTTTAAACACAGAAGAAAACACTCTTTGACAGTTATGAGAATGAGGAGGGAGGCATAGGGGTATTTGCTAATCAGTTAGCAAATAAGAATTATTTTAGATGAAAGGAGAGACAACACGCAGTGGAAGTCAGTAGAACTGGACTAAACCGAAAGCTAAGAAGCTTCTTGAATACAACCAAAAACTTTGATGGACAGAGTAGCAGGGATCTGGGGGCCATGGTTTCAGGGGACACCTAGGACACTTGGCATAACCAAGTTTATTAAGAAAATTTTCTGCATCCTCACTTTGGTGAGTGGGGGTCTTAAAACCTAGCAAGCAGCCACCTAAGAATCATCAAGTGGTCTCAACCCACCTGGAGCAAAGGAGAATGAACAGTATCAACAACATCAGGAAAATAGGAGCCCAAGAGGCAGAAAGGTCCACACAATCCAGAGACTACATAAGCATGAAATAGAAGAACTAGATAGTGTCCAGCTGCCATCAGTGACTGCCTTGACAGGGAACTCAACAAAGACTCTCTGATGGAGCCAGAGAAATGTGGGATGCAGAACTCAAAACCTAGTAAAAAGACCAGATTTTATGGTCTGACAGACCGGTGGGTAGAAGGAAGACACGGCCCTTGGACTCTGTTAGCCCAGAACCAAAAGCATTCCAGAAGCTAACCTCTCAGACAGACTGAACTGGCCTGTAAGCCATAAAAAGATACTGTTGAAGAGTGGGCTCTTGGCTTAAGTAGCTACAGGAGACCAACTGGGCAGCTCCAGTCCAGAGTGGAGAGATGAGAAGGCAGAGGGGGACGGAAGCTGTTTGAGTGGATATGGGGAATTCAGGGTGGAGGGGAGCAGTGTGGGGAGAGAAGTTAGGGTCACATAACAAAGTACGTGTACATTTTTGTATGAGAAATTGACTTGAATTGTAAACTTTAACTTAAAACACGTTGAAAAAATAATATATAAGTATAAATACATGCTGTGATTGTAACTTTTAAAAAAATTTCTATAGAATTCCAAATTAGGTGAAACAGAAAGCCTACTGGGCTCAGAAAGGGGACATTAAATATAGTACATTGGTTTTGATTAAATATATTTGAAGTGATTGAGCAAAACTGAAGGATAAAATTTCCACTTGCTTTTTCTTATATATTTTGCTTCTTTTTAAGTAGACAATGCATAAACACAGTTAAAAAATCAGAATATGCAAAGATATGTAATTAAATGTGTACTTCTTGGCTTTCATATTTATGATTATTTTATTTTAAACTACTTTTAAGTTTTCAAAATTAGATGTGTACTTCTTGGCTTTCATATTTATGACTTTTATTTTAAACTATTAAGTTTTCCAAATTTTATGTCAACAATGTATTGTTCACTTTTGCTTGTTTCTATTACACAAATAAAAATTCATATGTTTTTTCAAGTTTTCCAGACACTTGTGTATCTCATTTTTAACTCCTCAGCCTTCTCTCTTTGATAGCTAACTGCAGTTACTTGTTTCTTAGGTAATCTTCATACTTTCTTATTTACACAACAGTAAAAATCCACATTTTTATTCCCCTTTATCTTTTTCTATAGAAATTGTATGGAATCATTTAAGCTCTCCAGCTTGCTTTGTTCCATTTCCATTGTGTTTTGGTAATCTTTCCATATGCATAAAGAGATTTCTCATTCTTTTCCTTTTTTTTATGGAAACTTTAAAAACAAAAGTAGAAAGAATAGCAAAACTTAAAATCCAGCAATAGTTTTAAATGTTCTGCCATTCTGGCTTCATATACCCCCCACCTGTACTTTCTTTGAGTATTTTAAAGCAAATCTCAGATATTTTATTTCAAAAATGATATGTATCTCCAATAAATAAGGATTTTATTTCTTTTTTTTATTTTTGAATAACCACAATTCTATGTAATTTCAAACCATCACACACAGCTAACCTAGTAATAACTGATTCACGTCATCTAAAAATTCCGGTCCTGTTCAAATTCTTCCCTGCCATTGCTTACAACTAATTTCTACAAGTGGCTTATCTGAATTGATATTTAAACAGATCTATTAAATGTATTCGGTTTATATATCTAATAATTTCTAAAATTCTGTAACACTTAGCCTCTTTTTTCATTTTCCCTTTTTCAATTGAAGAAACTGAATCATTTGTCTTGTAGAATTTCCCATGTTCAGATTTAGTTGATTGTATCTCCTAGAATCATTTAGCATATTCTTTTTCTCCCAGTAATTGCTATCACTAGATAGTTAGCACTAGAGAATGAACCCCAAATAAATAAATACACCAGTTCCCTTTAGGTCAGCTCCAACTCATGGCAAACACGTGTGTATCAGAGTATAATTTTGATCCATAGAGTTTTCAATGATGGCATTTCAGAAGTGTCTCCCAAGCCTATCATACAAGGTGCCTCTGGGAGTGCTTGAACTTTGTGCCCTTAGTTAACTGCCTAATATGGTAACTGTTCAGACCACCCAGGAACTAGAGGTTTTATTAAATTTAGGAATACTTACTTGCAAGCATTTGTTTTTCTTGTTAGCTAATGTTACAAATTATTCTATCTTATTTCTGATACATTTATGTACTTAGTGATTAATCAGTGAGCTTAAGTGGTGTCAGACTGATTCATCCTTTATACAGTTCTCCTTTGGCCTCTCTCCCAACGGTTTTAGCATTCATTGACTGTTGCCTAGATCAGTTACTTCATGTTGTTGTTTATGTTAGGTGCTGTTGAGTCAGAGCTGTGCGTCCGAGTTGCATCCTTTGTGCATCAGAGTTGCAAAGCAATGTTTCTATATTTTTTTTTATAAATATAGCTTCAATTTTTAGCAATTTTTGATAAACAACTTTTTCTCAACAACATTTTGTGTATTGTAAAATATACAGAGGAAAAGTAGCATATGTATCTTATTTTTGAAAAATGAATTGATGCTCCACCTCCTGCAATTATGATCAATGGGATGTTTTCTAATTGTCACATTAAACTCATGAATTTTTATATATTTAAGGCATTTTAATCTGCTGCAGTCATAATTCTGTTTGAACCTTGAATTACCTTGTATTTCATTATTTGATTGCATTGCCATTTCTTTTCTTTCTTTTTTTTTAACAGATGCACAATATACTCTTACATAAACACACTGCATTATATTTAAACAGTTCCCTATTGAGGGGCATCTAGGTTATTTTGAATTGGGGGTTATTACATATAATACTACAGTAAATAATTCTGTACATATTTTGTATCACATATGTGAAAATATAAATCAACATAAATTCCCCCACTTGTAATATTGTTAACATCTACTCATCTGCCAATTTGTCCTCCTACGCAGGCTTGCATGTTATTACAGTGCTAGAAGTTGTATCGTTGCTATTTCAAATACGAGCAGTTTCATCTACAGTAGAAAAGTTTCAGCAGAGCTTCCAGATTAAGACAGACTAGAAAGAAAGGCCTCATGATCTACTTCTAAAAATTAAGCAATAAAAATCTTGCAGATTACAAGAGAACTCTATCCAACTCACTTGCTTTGAAGTCTTATTAGGAAGGGCCCATATTTAGAGGAGGACAATACATTTAGTGAATTAGAAGGCCAACAAATGCTACAAATCCTCAGAGAGATGGGGTGGTACTATCGCCACAAAGATGGACTTAGACACAACGATGATTATGAAGATGATGCAGACACAGGCAATACTGTGCGTTGTACACAAGGTCCCCATGAGTTGGCGCCCATTTGAAGGTAACTAACAACACCAACGATTTTGTTAAACATTGCCAGATTACCTCCACAAGGACTGGAACAATTTGTATTCCCATGAACAACTCGTAAGAGTGAATATTTTCTCTTCAGATATGCCAAGAGGATATATTATCAAACTTTGGGGTTTGGATTGTCTGATTCAATAGAAAAAAACATTTATCAAAATCTAGAATGCAAATTTTACTACCTTATTATGAGTGAGCTTGAAAATCTATTTGCATAAGCTAGTTGAAATATTTTTACTTCCATTTCTGTAAATTAATCACTTATATTAATAAACAACTTTTGTGAGGGTTTATTTGTTTTTAATTTTGTGGATATATAGGGACTCTTTAAAAAACTGAAAGATAAGCTCTTAGATCTTGGATGTGTTAACATTTTCTTTATTATATTCAAAATTTGTATTTTGACTTGGCCTCGATGCTTTTTGCAAAGTAGACTTTTTTTTTAGTTTTTCATCCAGTTGAATTTATAGCTTCTTAATTCCAAGTTTGTGAAGTTTATGAAAGAACTACTATATTTTCATCTAAAAATTTTATGATTTCTTTTGGGTTTCATTTGGAATTCATCCTATGTTTGGTGTAAGTGAGGCAACGTTCCAACGTATTTCTCTTTCAAGATAGTTACCCAGGTGTCCAAATACCATTTCTTAAAGAGTTCATTTTTTCTCTCATACATTTATTTTTACATCAAATTTCTATATGGTTTGGCACTCAGTCAATGAAACTTTGTGTTTTCAGAACTGTAGAACAGGTCTCCCTCAATGTTTTTTAAAAAAGAGTTTCATGGATATTTATGCAATTTTAGTTTTTTCTATGACATTTAGAATCAGTTTATCTGGTTACAAAAATATTAGTATTTTTTAGTGACTGAGTTAATTTCTAAATTAATTCAGGGACAATTTTTATCTTTCCCATGTTCAGTCATCCTTTCCAAACAGCATGATGTGTCATTATTTTCCAAATCTTCTGCAACCTTCAGGAATGTTTGAAGTCTTCTTCACATAGGATTTTCATAGAATTAGGTCTTCCTAAACATTTTATTATGTTTCAGCTCTAAAAGAGAAATACTCTTCCTATCATGCTTTCACTTAAATGTTGTTTGTACATGTATAATAAATTTTATGTCTATTTTGAATCATGATACTTTATCAAATTATCATTATATTTTGCTGTTCTTTCCTGCATTTACATCATTAAATAAGTCAGATTTTCTGATGCCTATGCTTATGGGAGGAAAGGAGACATACAGTAGTCTTCTAGTTTCACAGCGTTTCACACCTCGATGGTCTTCTTCTCTACTGCCTCATAAACAGACAGCTTTCTAAGTATATGATCTGTCTCAGGGATTGTGGAGGTATTCCCCAGCTCCTCAAATCTAAACATGGTTTACAAAGAATTCTGTCACTGTATCAGCTTATCATTACATTCTTATAGCAGTTTTTTAAAAAAGTGCAGGCATCATGCTAGTGACACTTCACATTTCCCTTTCAGGAAGAGTGTTTGCTTAAGGTGTATTTCTACTGGATTTTCTCACCACTTTTCATGACTCGTTATTTTTCTCAAAGTTCTTCTGCTCAGTCTTGGCTGATTTTGCAAGGTTTTACATGTATTTTGAAGGCTGCAATGCAATTATATATGGTTTCTACTTTTACCCAGAATGAAAATTAAAGTTTCATTTTATCATTTTTCTTTTTATATTTCAACGACTTCCAGGGAAAACAAAGTGTTGGCTAACACAGCTCTTGTAGACCACAAGTCTACCAATTACTTTGATTACTTTTCTTTTGAAAATTGTGAAATGAGGGTGGATAAAATGAAAGAACAGATGTGGAAATGTATCTGTCACAAACCCTGAAGAGACCGATTATTTTATGTGTCTGCAAGCAAGCTAACCTACCATAGTGTTGTGGATGCTGCCAAGAGACGTGAATTTCTTTGGGTAGAAACAAAAGACTGATTCACAGAAAAATTTGTGTCTGGATGTGTGTTTCCATCAGTTTTCTGAGCCTGTTATCTAACAACAGTGATGCAGATGGGCCTAGCTGAATATCCATTAAAACAATGAGTTATGTTACAGAAGGAAAACTCTGAGCTTAAGAAATCTGTTGCTTTACTTCACCCAGAATACAACCTTAATGTTTGTGCAAGGATAAACCATTATCTGGTCACTTAAGGTTGTTTGCTGCAAACACAGCCTGACAAACGGCCTGAGTAATGAACAGTTAGAACCTTGATTTCTTACATACCTAGCTCCAGAGAGATGCTCAGGTGCACAAGAAATATATAGAGCTGTGTATTCTGATAGTCAAAATGTGGAGAAAATAAATTCTGCTAAATTCCAAAAAACATGAACAACATCAAACCTATAGAAAGCTACACAGTGGATTATTAAGAATTATTAAGTTGTATTTTGTGTTTTGATTAAGATTACCGAAAACTTAAATGAGTTCATTAAGATAAGCCATATGGAGTTGAAAGTTCTCCTTTAGAAAGGTTTGCATTATTGGATGAAGAGATAAATTTGATGTGCAAAAAATATCTAAATTTTCAAGATTTCCTTATGAAAAATTAAACAGTACACAATGGTGGATTTATACTTGATTTAATGATAATAAGATTATTATCAATAAAGAATGTTGCTTAATTAGTCAATTTAACCTTGGAGAGAAAGGGTAATTGTAATGTTACTCTCCGCTAACAAATTTTTTTTTTTATTAAATTCACTGTATGATGACAGGCTTATTGTGGTTCTTGTCAGCATAGTTTAAAATTTAACATAAAACAGAGTCAAGAAAAGGAGATAAGTTTACTCTTTGCATACAAAAAGCAGCTGACGGAATTGAGGAAATACTCTAGCAAAAATAATACTGACTGTGGAGAAAGTGACAGATCTATTTTGGAAGAAAAAAATTAAACATTGTTATGATTGGTCACTGAAGATACAGTTTGGGTCTATAAGCAGAAGAAATGGTTTGACAAATTTAAGTTGAACATAAAGAAAAATTCCAGCAACTAATTCTATGACAGAATGGCATTTAAGATAAAGTAAATTCAATCCAGGGAAGACTCTCAGTTCCGTATAACTTAGAAAGCAAATAAAAACACCTAACTGAAACATAAAACTTGATATGAAAGCATATATGAAGAACTAATTAAATCCAAAGTAAACAGAAGAAAAAAAAACAATAAAATTAGAACAAAATTCAGTGATATTGAAAAGAGGAAATTGATGGAGAAAAATCAATGAAAACTACAAGCTGGTTCTTTGAAAAGGTTAACACAATTAATAAACCTCTACCAAGTCTAACTAAGAAAAAAACAAAGAAGACACAAATTAGTAGCAGAAAAGAGAGGCCATTGAAACTAATCCCATGGAAATTAAAAGAATAATAAAGACACAGTATGGAAACATCTATGACCATAGGGGAAATGGGCTAAATCCTTAAAAGACACTATCTACCAAAACTCACAGAAGGAGAAATAGGTAACCTGAATTAGGCCACTCAGAGGCACGTTAGGAGACAGGCCTGGTGATCTGCTTTTGCAAGGCCACAGCCTTTAAAACCATTGTTGTTGTTGTGAAGTGCCACTGAGTCAGTTCCAACTCGTGGAGACACTAGGTACAACAGAAGGACACGCTACCAAGTCTTAGGCCACCTTCACATTTGTTGCTAGGTTTGAGCTCCTTGTTACCGCCACTGTGTCGACCTATTTCATCAAGGATCTTTGGCTTTTTTCTGACCCTCTACTTTACTAAGCATGCTGTTCTTCTCCAGGAATTCGTCCTTTCTAATAATATGCCCAAGCTACAGGAGATGAAATCTCTCCAGTCTTCCTAGAAGGTGCACTCTGACTGCATTTCTTCCACACAGACTGGTTCCTTCTTCAAGCAGTCCACACCACATACAATATTCTTCATCAACATCATGATCCAAAGGCATCAGCTCTTCTTTGGTCTTCCTTATTTACTGTCTCACTTTTACATACATATGAAGCTTCTGAAAATATCGTGGCTTGGGTCAGGCAGACCTTAGTCTTCAAGGTGACATCTTGCTTTTCACCATTTTAAAAGAGGCTTTTACAATAATATGTCATTTGATTTCTTGACTGCTGCTTCCATAGCCATTGATTGTGAATCCAAGTAAAATGAAATACTTGATAACTTCAATATTTTCTCCATTTATCATGATGTTGCTTTTTGGTTGAGTTGTGAGAATTTTTGTTTATGCTGAGTATAATCCATACTGAAGGCTGTGATCTTTGATCTTCATAAGTAAGAGCTTCAAGTCTTTGTTTTCAGCAAGTAAGTTTGTGCCACATGCGTATCACAGGTTGTTAAAGAGACTTCTTCCAATCCCAATGCCATGTTCCTCATCATATACTCTGGCTTATCAGATTATTTGCTCAGCATATAGACTATGAGTATGGTGATAGGATACAGCTCTGACACTTTTTTTGATTTTAAACCAGGCAGTATCCCTTTGTTCTGTTTGAGGCTGCTGGTCTATCTATAAGCTCCACAGGGACACAATTAAATATTCTGAAATTCCCATTCTTTGAAATGCTATCCAAAATTTTTTATGATCTACACAGTCAAATGCCTTTGCATAGTCAATAAAACCGGTACATATCTTTCTGGCGTTCTTTGCTTTCAGCCAGGATGCAGCTGACATCAGCAATGATATCCCTAATTCATGTCCTCTTCTGAACCCAGTTTGAATTTCTAGGAATTCCCTAGTAACATACTGCTATAACCATTTTTGAATTATATTTAGCAAACTTTTACTTGATTTGATATTCATGATTTTGCATGATAATTTTTGCATTTTTTTGCACTTCTTTCTTTAGAATGGACACAAATATGGATCTATTTCAGGGAATTGTCCAGATTTCTCGGCATAGATGAGTAAGTGCCTCAAGCACTGCATCTATTTGTTGAAACATTTCAATTGATAGTCCATCAATTCCTGAAGCTTTATTTTTTTTATACCCAATGTCTTCAAGTACAGCTTGAAATTCCTCCTTCAGTATCTTTGGTTCTTGTCATATGGTACCTCCTGAAATAGCTAGACCTAGATCAATTCTTTTTGGTAGACTCTGTATTCAGTCCTTCCATTTTCTTTTGATGCTTCCTGTATTGTTCAATATTTTGTCCCTTGAGCCCTTCAAAATTTCAAACTCAGGTTTGAACTACCAACAGAAGAATACACACTTCCTAACTCATTCTGTGAGGCCAATATTACCTAGTACCAGGTAGGGACATTACTGGGAAAGAAAATTACATACCAACATCTCACATGAACACAGATGTGAAAATTTTCAATAAAAATTAGCTGATTGGATCCAACAATGTATAAAGAGAATTACACACCATATGAAGTGATGTGTATGCAAGGCTGGTACAACATTCACAAACCCAATAATTCATTGTATCAACAGGATAAAGAAGAAAAATCACATGACTAAATTAATAGATACAGGAAAAGCATTTCACAAATCCAAGACTCCTTCAGCACTCTTTCCTGATAAAAATTCTCAGACAACTAAGAATAAACTCAACTTGATAAAGAACACCTATACAAATCTTATACCTAACACCATACTTAACAGCGAGAAACGAGATGCTTTCTTCTTAACAACTATGACCCCTCCTGCCTTAGCACTGCTGTTCAACATCACATTAGAAGTCCTGGCTTATGCAATTAGACTAAACAAATAAAATTATGCAGGTTGAAATACAGGAAGAAATAAATGTATCTTTGTTCACAGATGATGACTGTCTTTGTAGACAATTCCAAGGAAAAGAGCAATCTTCTGGAACAAATAAGCATTTATAGCAAGGTAGCAGAACACAAGCTTAACATACAACTTACTACTGTTAATTTCATATTTCCATCTGTTCATTTACTGTTTTTGCTATGTCTGAGATATTCTGAATCTCTGATCATATAACTTCTAATCTCATTTCAGCTTTAACATTTTATAACATAGAAAATAATTTTCAATGACTTAAAAAGTTTCTCATGTTACTTAACTTTTAAGATACTTGTTCACATGTATAATACATTTGACGGTGCTGATTATAAACTAAGTTCAATCATTTTCATATTGAAATATAGGACCAAATCTTAAGAAGTATATCTTTAACTTTTTGCTCAAAAGTAAAGTCAGTTTAGTGTACAATGAGGTCCTTGTCATAAGACAAAAGTTATTGCTAATGTCTTTCAAAAATCAAGATTGACAAATTATATGTGGAGCCAAGCCAAGCCAAGTGCCATGTTACTTCAAAAAATTGTTTTATACGGGAATGTACATTTTCACTCAGTCATAATAAAAAAAAGCTAAAAAAATATTCTTTTATGTGATATTCCTTTCAAATGTTTCAAATAATTGATTTAATTCTGTAATTCTTCATTGCTCATATAGATTTTTTTCTTTACTTTTAGTTGAATAGCTTTAGAGAAAACTCTTCAAAGAATGGAAAAGAACCATCAGAGAAGTATGAGAAAGGAAAAGCATGTTAAACTTAAGTGTTTACAATAGCATGTAAATAATTTTAAAAACAAAAAGATATTATGGGCAGAAGAAAATTCACTAGTATGCTAGAATTTTAAGAGTTTTCAATTCAACCAAAAAATATTTTATTCAGCAACTGACAGAAAAGCTGTATGCATTTTGCTGGGATTCTTGGTTTCCTTTGCATCCAAAGGATTTTACATATTCTGCTGTGTCTGCAAATAACACTGTCCCGTTTCCAACCTCAGAAGGGACTGTCTTGCCCATCAGTTACTGAATATCATCATGGGAATATTATGCAGTATAGCTTAGGAATAGAAGTGACATAAACTTAATTTTTATTCCAGAAAAGAACATTTTTCATCTATAAACAGCTGACAATGGTCTTTTTTTAAAAAAGTAGATAATCCTTCAGTTCTTTGTATACAAATTTTAACCCATTTTTTCTATTCAAATAATACCAGACTTGTTATTTCTTTTTTTGTTTTTTTTTCAAAGACTGAATCTTCTACACACTACCACTACTTTTTTCTACATGGAAATCTGTGTTCCTTTTCCATCTACAGTCTTTAGTAGCTCCCAGGAATTTCAAGACATTCCCTATGGTTTCTAACATCATTGTTCATTTTTTTCACTTGCTGTGGAGTTTGTTCCAATTCACAGCAACCTTATACATAGAAGAATAAAATACTGCCATGTCCTGTGCCATCTTGAACCAGGAGAACTCATCTTCCAGCACTGCACTGGACAATATTTTGTTGTCACCCACAAGGTTCTCATTGGATAATTTTTGCCAGTCCTTTCATCTTAGTCTCTCTTAGCTTTGAAGCTCCACTGAATCCTGCCCACTGTGGGTGACCCTCCTGGTATTTTAAATACCAGTGGCATGGCTTCCAGAATTACTGCACCATGCAAGCCCTCACAATATGGTAAGCTGACAGACAAGTGTCAGGGCATCATTTATAATCTGTACATTTCCAGGGATGTGAAAACACCTTTTAAAATTTTTTTTCTAATGACTCTCGTTTCAACATTTTTTGATTGACATAGCTCTTAGTCTCATTAAAGGTACATTTTAGAGAACTCTTTGTTTCATTGACTATACAAAGGCATTCGACTACATGGGTCATAACAAATTATGGGTAACACTGCAACGATAAGAATTTCAGAACACTTAATTGTGCTCAGGTGAAACCTGTACATAGAATAAGAGGTAGTCATTTGAACAGAATAAGGTTACACTGAGCAGTTTAATATCAGGAAACGTGGGTGTCAGGGTTGTATCCTTTCAACATACTTATTCAATCTATATGCTGAGGAAACATCTGAGAACCCAGACTATATGAAGATTAGGACATCAGGATTGTCCCTGAACCAAACCATGGTATTTTCTATCACCTCGTACGTATATAAAAGCTGGACAGTGAATAACAAAGACCTAACAATTGGTGCCTTTGAATCATGGTGCTGGCAAAGAACACTAACTATATCATGAAACACCAAAAGAACGAACACCTACCTCTGGCTTGGAAAAAGTACAACCAGAATGCTCCTTCGAAGAGAAGATGGTGAGATTTGTCTGATACACTTTGGCCAGAAGGCAGCAATCTTTGGAGAAGGACATTATGCTTGGTAATATAGAAGATCAGTGAAAAAGATCAAGACCCTTGATGAAACAGATTGACACAGCAGCTGCAACAATGTGCTTAAACACAGCAAGCATTGTGAGGATGGCTCAGGATCTGGCACTTTTTATTCTAGAGTATTTTAGTTGCTTTCTTTTTCAAATTTATCACTTCTTATCAAAAGATTCTTGGTCTGTCTGTTACAAAGCAATCCCATCAACACCAGGTATTAATAAGAGTTACTTCACTTCACTTGGAGAAACAGATTGCCACACTGTACTGGATGTCACTTACAAATGGAGATAACAAATGGAGGACAAGGGGCAGGATTTTTAATACAGGCCTCAATTCTCTGAGAATCTACCTACCTATTTAAATCTGGACTGTTGGATGGATCTTAGATTCTGTAGTATTTTGTTGTCTTTAACCATTGATTTGATAGTGGTGAAGTTGAGTTGT
Source organism: Heterohyrax brucei (assembly GCA_028571685.1). NCBI lineage: Eukaryota > Metazoa > Chordata > Mammalia > Hyracoidea > Procaviidae > Heterohyrax > Heterohyrax brucei. The sequence continues at coordinate 73,509,451 of CM053146.1, read as the reverse complement.
GCAAAATTGAGAGTTTGTTTTGGAGACCCAACTCTGCTAACGCAGAATTTTACCTCGCCTCTGACTGTAATACTGTTTTCACCACACCTCCCTATTTGAAATAGCCTGCTACCTCACGGAAACCCTGGTGGCTTAACAGTTAATTAACAGTTAAGTGCTTTGGCTGTTAACCAAAACGTCAACAGTTTAAATTTCTATGGGAACAGTTCTACTGTGTCCTAGAGGGTCACTATCAGTCAGAATCAACTTGAAGGCAGTGGGTTTGGTTTCGGGTTTGGGGTTATCTTATGCCCCTTTGTCCTCCTCTGTTTATTCCCACATTTCAGAGGCCTTGTGCTGCTACAAAGCTAAAACATCTTTCTTTCAAAATCACACTGTCTTCACATCCTTAATATCTTGCAATTCTAAACATTTTAGTTGCTGCATTTACATAGCAGATCAAATCTGTTGGTAGACTGTCCTATAAACAGCTGTTATTTAATACTATTTATTGACTTAATTTGTTTTTGCAGTCAAATTGCCCTGCCATTTACTAGGAGATGAACTTTGGGAAGGCACTTAACTTCTCTTAGCCTCAGGCTCCACATCTACATATTTCACAGGATTAAAGGGGAATTACTGGACTAATATACATAAATCCAACTAAAGAATGTGACTGGCATATAACAGGCCCTTAATAAATGATGTTGGTCCCTGGCTTTTCACATAATTGATAACATTCTCACATAAAGAGATGTTGATTTTCCTTCTAATGCTCTATAAAAAAAGTCATATAAACTTTAAAAAATTTGATCATCTAGCCTTTAAAATTAAAGAATTCAACAGCTTCATTAGAATAAAAGAACATAAAAATTGTTTCCTAGTTTTAATTGTAAGTCTTTTAATACTGGAAGTCAAAATTTTTCCAAATGCTTAAAGAAGCATTCATTGAGGCACAGATATCCCAGGAATTGAATGTTTTGCATTTTATTAGATTTTAGTTTCCCAGTATGGATACAAATAGTATCAGAAACATAACTGATTTAAAGAGGGTCAAAAAGTAATGCTTAAATGCATATGGAGGTCTGGTGGTACAGTGGTTGGTTCTGAATCCACCAGCTGGCTGCTCCTTGGAAACTCAATGAAGCAGTTCTACTTTGTCCTGTAGGGTCACTATTGGTCAGAATTGACCCAATGGCCACAACTGATTTTCTGGAATGGCCATCGCCAGCCAAGCCAAGTGCTGTCGAGTCGGAACGGCCATCAGAGTTCTCATATTACCCTTGATATCCTGTGTGTCATCAAAATGTCTTCCTTTCAACATTTCCTTTTTGTCTGGGTAAAGAAAAAGTCATTGGGGGCCAGATCAAGTGAGTAGGGAGGGTGTTCCAATACAGTTATTTGTTTACTGGTGAAAAATTCCCTCATAGACAACTACACAATTAAGTTTGTGAACTTGCCACCATGACACTGTGCATAATGGCCATTCTAGAAAGAGTTCCAAAATTGCTCTGAAAGGTAGACTAGGTGTTGGCATGAGTGCATAGCTTCCCAAGGTGAGTACTTCAAAGGTTGCTGTAGTGATATTCATCAATGAGGTATGCAGCGCTTGCAAAAATTAAGTTTGTAGACTTAATTGTCAGACCTTGTATGCATGTGGACCTCACTGGATGAAAAGATATAAATAAATAAATCAATCAAATCAACTGTATCTGCTGAAAGAATCAATGGAAAAACTCAGTGTCATCAATCAGGACAAGGCCAATAGGCAACTTTAGAACAGACCAACAGTTGCTCACTGCAACTTCAAGTTCAAGCTGTAGAAAATTAAAACAAGTCCTCAAGAGCCAGAATACGACTTCAAGTGTATCCCACATGGATTTGGAGACCATCTCAAAAACAGATTTGATGCCCTGAAAGCTAATGAAAATCACACTAGTTGTGAGAAGACATCAAGCACATCATACATGAAGAAAGCCAAAGGTCATTAAAAGGACAAGAAAGAGAGAAAAGACCAAAACGGATGTCAGAAGAGACTGAAACTTACTCTTGAACGTTGAGTAGTTAAAGCAAAGGGAAGCAATGATAAAGGAAAAGAGCTGTAACAGAACATTTCAAAGGTCAGATAGAGAAGACAAAGTAAAATATTGCAATGAAAGGTACAAATAACTGGAGTTAAAAAAACAAAAAGGAAGAACCCTATAAGCATATCTCAAGCCAGAAGAACTGAAAAAAGAATTCAGTCCTCCATTTGCAGCTGTGAAGGATTCTGTGGGCAAAACATTAAATGTTGCAGGAAGCATCAAAATGGAAGTAATACACAGTGACTGTAGTAGAAAGAATAGGTTGACATTCAGCTATTTCATAAGATAGCATATGATCAAGAACCAATGGTACTGAAGGAAGAGGTCCAAGGCACACTGAAGGCAGTGATGAAAAATAAGGCTCCATGATTTGATGGAATACCAATCAAGACATAAGCATTCCAACAAACAAATGCAGCTCCGGAAGTCCTCACTTGTCTATGCCAAGAACTTTGGAAGATGGTTACCTGGCCAACCAATTGGAAGAGATCCATACTTGAATCCATTCCTAAGAAAGGTGACCAAACAGAATGCAATAATTATCAAATAATATCATAAACATCAGACGCAAGTAAAATTTTGCTGAAAATCATTCCAAAGCAATTATAGCAGTACATCTACAGGGAATTGCCAGAAATTTAAGCTAGATTCAGAAGAGGACATAGAATCAGAGATAACATTGCTGGTGTCAGATGGATCTTGGCTGAAAGCAGAGAACACCAGGATGATGTTTACCTGTCGTTTATTGACCATACCAAGGCATTTGACTTTGTGAATCATAACAAGTTGTGGATAACAATGAGTACTACAATATACCCAATTATGCTCTTCAGGAATCTGCACATAGACCAAGAGAAAAGTATCATTTTCAGTAGTTTCCATCCTTCTCTGTATTCCTTTTGCACACTTCAGTCATCTCTCTAGAGAAATTATTTATGTTATCATGTTATACTTATGTTTTCAATATATGTCTTCTAACTAAACGGTGAGAATTCAAGAGAAGTGTTCTCTTTTCTATTACTTCTTCCAACCAATACTAGTCCTACACAAATGTTTGTTGACTGAATAAATGAGGCTCATTTTTGTAAATATTCAGCTACAACTAATGCATATTACACAAATTTCTGATTGCCAACTCATAATTCTATTTTCTTTTATAGATGGAAAATTTCATACTGGAGGCACTCATGTCAGGCATAAGAATGATGGTGTTAACATTCATTCCCAGGAAACAAATGATCAGAACATAAATCATTTGGGAAGAATACATCAAGATATGAACAATTTGTTCCTGGGGGAAAAAATGTGTTCATGACTAAAATCATCATGTTTAACTCTCTTAGTTCTCCAGTGCTGTTCTAACAGAAGTACCACAACTGGATGTCTTTAACAAACAAATTTATTTTCTCACATAAGAGGCTAGAACTCCAAAATCAAGAAACTAGTTCTAAGTAGTCTTTCTCTCTCAGACAGCTCTCGGAGAAGGTCCTTGTCATCAGCCTTCCCCTGGTCTAGGTGCATCTCAGTGCAGGACCTGGGTCTAAAGGATGTACTCTGCTCCTGGCTCTTCTTTCTTGGTGATAGGAAGTCCCCTTCTCTCTCTGCTCTTTCTCTCTTTCCTGTCTCTATTGAGATTGACTTGAAGTCAATCTAAAAAGCTAATCCTCTAGCTTTTGTCTTGTCTCAATACAGTTACCTCTAATCCTGCCTTGTTAATATCATAGAGACTGAATTTATAACACAAAGGACAATTGCATCAGACGAGAAAATGGACGACAACCACACAATACTGCAAATTACAGCCTAGCCAAGTTGATACATATTTCTGTGGAACACAATTCAATCCATAGTAATAACCAAACCACCAGCTGCTACCACTCACCTAAGTTTTAACTCACTCCTTCCTAGGCAAGAAGCCAACCTTTACATTTGAAAGACTTTATGCTCATTGTGATCTTATCTACAATCAGTCATTGATATCTTACTTTTCCTCTGTTCTGTATGTATATAGACCCTTCTTCCGGAAATACTGGTGGTATAATGGTTAAGAGCTATGGATGCTAACCAAAAGATCGGCAGCAGTTCAAATTCACCAGGTGCCCTTGGAAACTCTACTAGGGGCAGTTCTGTCTTGTACTTTAGGGTTGCTATGAATTGCAATCTACTCAACAGCAGGGGGTTTGGTTTGGTTCTGTTTGAAAAGAAACCACAGTGGTATAGTGGTTAAGAGCTAAATCTTCTGCTAACCGAAAGGGCAGCAGTTCCACCCAATAGGTATTCCTTGGAAACCCTCTGGGACAGTTCTGCTATGTCCTATAGTGTCCCTGTGAGTTGGAATCATCTCAGTTCTTTTTTTTCTTCCTTGTTTGAATGATAGAATGCTTTGTATTTTAACCTAAGGTGACCATCTGATCTTTTATTCCTCAGTAAAACTCCTTTTCTTTCACTTCAGAGAAGGAGACTTTCTTATTTGACACTTTTCTTTTGATGTAGTCATTTTATTCTCTTGCAATTTCTACTTCGAACCTGTTTGTTTTAATGAATTATTCAGTAGGAGAAATGTAAGAAATAATGGTTGTAAGAAATATGCAAATATAGTGACTTTTCTTTTTTCAAATTTCATAAGCTACAGGGTTAATAAGCCATGAGCATCTGACCATCCAGGCATCAAATGGGATGCACAGTATGTCCTGAAATATATTAGCACCACATTGACTGCATTTAAATATTTTAAAGAGCTACTTACCAAATAGAGATGACATTATCATCTTTATTTTTGCTGACACAATTCAATTAATTAATGTTTCATTTTTCAACAAATATTTATTGAACATTACTATGTGCCAGACACTGGATCTGATGCTATTTTACTCTCAAAGAATTTAAATGCAAGAAAGTGAGATAAGACATGCATATGAATAAGCCAGACACTGATAAATGACATGACATAACAAAGAAATAGAATTTAAAAGTGGGGAAAGATTGTTACCTTTTAGAAAGGAAAAATAAAACTTTTGAGTTGAATCTTAATATAGTAACACTATTTGGACAAGTAATGATAGGAAATTGACAACAGCTCAGCTTTCATATATATGAAAGAATATATACATATATAGTTTTTTGTTTTCTTGGTGAAATACAAAGCATAATTTAAAAAATACACATTTATGCCCATTTCCAAGAAAGATGATCCAACCTTACCTGAAAATTATCAAACGATATCATTAACATCACATGCAAGCAAAATTTTGCAAATTAAAGATAATTCAAAAGTGGCTGCAACAGTATATTTAAAGGAAACTGCAAGAAATTCAAGCTGGATTTAGAGGAGGATATAGATACAGGTGTATCATTTCTGATGTCAGACGGATCTTGGTTGAAAGCACAGAATACCAGATAGATGTTTACCTGTGTTTCATTACTACGCAAAGTCATTAGACTGTGTGGATCATAACAAATTATGGCGAACACTGTGGAGAACAGGAATTCTAGAACATTTAATTGTGATCATGAGGAATCTGTATATGTATTAAGAGGCAGTTGTATGAACAGAACAAGGGGACACTGCATGGTTTTAAGTCAGGAAAGGTGTGTGTCAGGGTTGTATTCTCTCACCATACCTTTTCAATCTGTATGTTGAGCAAATAATCTAAGAAGCTGCGCCATATGAAGAACACAGAATCAGGATTTGTGGAAGACTTATTAACAGCCTTCATTATGCAGATGACACAAACCTGCTTGCTGGAAGTGCAGAGGATTTGGAACACTTACTGATGAAGATCAAAGACCGCAGCCTTCAGCATGGATTGCATCTCAACATCAAGAAAACAAAAATCCTCACAAAACAGCTCAGTAAGCAACATTGTGATAAACGCAGAACGGATTGAGGTTGTCAAGGATTTCATTTTACTTGATTCCACAATCAACACCTATGGAAGCAGCAGTGAAGAAATCAAAAGACACATTGCATTATGAAACTTTGCCATGAAAGACCTCTTTAAGACACTTTAAAGACATCACCTTGAAGAGTAAGCTGTGCCTGATCCATGGCATAGTATTTTTAATCACATATGCATAGAAAAGCTGAACAATGAATAAGTAAGACAGGAGAAAAATTTATGCCTTCAAATTGTGATGCTGGAGAAGAATATTAAATGCACCGTGGACTGCCAAAGCAGCAAATAGATCTGTTCTAGAAGAAGTACAACCAGAGTGTTCTTGGAAGCAAGGATGGCGAGTCTGTGTCTCACATACTTTGGACATGTTGTTAGGAGGGATCAATCCTTGGAGGACATGATACTTAGTAGAGTGGAGGGTCAGCAAATAAAACAGGAAGACCCGTAACAAGGTGGATTGACACAGTGGCTGCAACGACAGACTAAGTATAGAAATGACTGTGGGCATGGCGCAGGACTCGGCAGTATTTTGTCCTGTTGTGCAGTCACTGTGAGTCAGAACGGACTCAACATCACCTAACAACAACAACAGTCACTTTGTACCTAAATTACAACAAAAACAGCATTAGAATGGCATTATGATGTCAATCACTGTGCAAATACAAGAATTGAGTCAAAATCTAGTTGATTTTTCTTAATGATAAAATATCCAAACTAGTTTTTTAACAGATTTACCCATGCTTATTTGGCTATTCAGGTGTTCCTCTTTTTTAAATCTAGACATTTGAGGCAATTAAAAACTGATAAAAATTCCAGGAAAACAGTGTTTTACCATTTGTGGTTGTTAGTATTTGCCATCAAGTCTATCCCTACTCATGTTTGTGGGCCATATTCAATGAGTGATAGAATCTTAGATGGTCTTTTTAGAATTATTTTTGTTCCTCTGTAATAAATTGTTGATTTTTATGAAAATTTACATTGGTTTTAGTGAACAAATACAATAATTTCTCAAATACTACTTATCAACTCAACAGAATATGACTATAATTTTACTTACTCTTCTAATTTAAAATGAAATATTTCAACTAGTTATAATTAAAAAAAATTCTTTACTATGGTGAATTAGCATTAAAGACGAGCTAGAGAAAATAAGGGCATCCAATAAAATGCTGTGGAACTGAAATCTTCAAAGCATCAAAGGAATGTACATGTCCTCCACTCATCTCTCGTTTATGAATCTGCATACAGCTACATTTAGGGAATTAAAAACACACAGAGAGAAGATGTTATCAAAAACATATTAAATAAAACCTGAGTAAGCCTAGGTTGCTATGTGTCAATAAGTTGATTTTGAATCAGTGACACTGTAGAGCACAGATATCTTAAAATTACAAGGTAAGTTTCTGAAATAGGGCATGTACGGAATCCTAGATTTCACAGGATGTGTTTCATTTCTATTTTAAACAGTGGGCTAATAACTCAGGCTATTCTCAACAGTAAAGTTTTATTTTTGTAAGGATTTTGTCAATAGGAATTATTAGGTGACCACCAAGTAATGGCCTTATTCCAATACCATGTTTTTTCCAGTTGCACCATTTATTTTATATAAATAATGCTATTTTTTATTGTCAAAGCTTAAGATTTACTGCATATGTAAGAAATAGTAACAAAACCTGCATTGAGGAATATTGTTTATCATAGGCATTATCATAGGTATTTCAACAACCTAACTGGAAACCCTGGTAGCCTAACGGCCAAATGCTACAGCTGCTAACCACAAAGTCAACAGTTCTAATCCTATCAGGTGCCCCTTTTGAAATTCTATGGGGCAATTCTACTCTGTCCTGCAGGGTCACTGTGAGAACAGAGTCGACTTGATTACAACAGATCTCATTTCAGCTTGGTAGCTGCTTATTAAACATAATTCCTCATCCTTAAACCAATGATCAGAATCTCTCTAACTCAGAGAAAACCCGCTGCCATTGAGTCGATGCCAACTCATAGCAACCCTACAGGTCAAAGTAGAATTGCCCCATAGAGTTTCCAAGGAGTGCCTTGTAGATTTGAACTGCCGGCCTCTTGGTTAACAGACATAGCACTAAAGCACTAAGCCACCAGGGTTTCCGAAGCTCCTCCATTTACCTTTCTTTTATTGCAGCCTTCCAGAAATTATCCAGTTAGGCAAGATGCATATGGTGCCCATTTGTTTGTGTACTGACCAGAGAGGCAAGCTATCTAGTTTTTTGAGGGGAAGTGGCATGCACACAACTACTATTGACACTTTTTTGGTGTTTATAGTGCTTTTGTTGTAATTATTAACCCAATAGAGACTGCACATACTCCAAGTATTTGCAAAACTATGCCACCCACCCCACTACAAGCTTTTTTTTAAGAAATCAGAATACAATTTTAATATTGAAGGAACCATTATAGCAAATAATCAGAACTTTTCTGGACTCATTACACATACTTTGTTCTTCATTATTTATGTAATTTAGATAAGAGTTGAGATGACATCATAATCTTTTCAGTGCTAGACTTCCAAAGTTCACTAGGAGTGTTAGAAAAGGAAATAATCATCAATTTGAAAATGATCCCACTGTTCACCTTTGAGACTATTGAAATTTAATTCAAGAAAATAACTGCAAAAAAATGAAATAAATACATTTAAATTGATAAGTCCTTAACGATACTGAAACTATGTTGGCAAATTTATTAGTTGGTTTTTGCCACAAAAATACTATGTAAGAACTATCTCTAAACTCACTGGATTAAGATATTTATTTACTTATTTACTTACTTATTTTGGCATGTCTACAGATATGGAAGTTAATATTAGTTGACCTAGCCTAGAAATGACAACGTTTGGCCCCTGATTGCATATTGGTTTGGGATTTTAATACATCTCCTAGCTTACTTGGAGTAGCAAGCTTCCTATGATGACGCTGTCCTGTTGTTAGAGTCTAGTCTGACTTTCAGTGACCTCATGTGACAGAGTAGAACTGCTCCACAGTGTTTTCTCAGCTATAATCTTTACAGAAGCAGATTGCCAGGGCTTTCTCCCCACAGCCTTATCATAAACAAACCCAAACCAAACCTGCAGCCATCGAGTCAACTCTGACTCATAGTGACCCTATAGGTCAGAGTAGAATTGCTCCACAGAATTTCCAAGGAGCACCTGGTGGATGTGAACTGTCAAACCTTTGGGTTAGCAGACATTTAACCACTAGCCCATTAGGGTTTCCCTTATCAGAACATGAGGCCTTATTTTGGATCTTGATTCAAGTAGAAATTGAACTCTTTTTTTGTCCTAAAAAATGCAGCATTAAGAAAATCACAAAATAATTACTTCCAATGTCATAAATGGTGTTTCTCTAGCAGTGTCTTAGGCATCTAGTGCAAGCATAACAGAAATACCAGAAGTGGATGGCTTTAACAAAGAGAATTTTATTCTGCCACATTCCAATATGTTATAAGTCCAAATTCAGGGCACCCATTCTAGGAGGAATCTCTCTCTTGCCTCTGGAAGAACGTCCTTGTCATCAGTCTTACCTCAGACTGGAAGCTTCTGAGATACAGGGACCCTGAGTAAAAAGGAAGTGCTCTGCTCCTGGCACTGTGTTTTTCCTGATGGTATAAGGTCCCCAACTCTCTGCTTGCTTCCCTTTCCTTTACATCCCAAGTGATCATATCAAGGCACAATACACTCTTACAGATGATGTCCTGCTACACAAGGACAGCCCATCCTCCTTCATTACCATCATAGAGGCAGGATTTACAGCATATTTAACATCACACAATACATGGAATCATGGCCTAGACAATTTGCTACACACATTTTGGGGGGCACAATTTAATCTATAACATATATATTCTCTTAATCCTTGCCTTTCTGTAACTGGAGAACTTTCATATAGATGACAGGAAACTCAGTGGGCAATGTAAGCCTTATATTATCATCAGAGTTGGGTTTTTTGTAATCACACATTCAAATGGGAATTAGCTACTCAACATGTTTCCCTACTTCAAGCATTCTATTCTAAGGTTAATATAAAATCAGTCATAGCTCTATTTGAGCTCTCCATACAATAAATATTTTTTATTTAAAATAATTTTTTACAGCCTTCAAGAAGGAAATAACAATATCAAGTATAGCACTAAATTTTGATCAAACAGTCACCATAATGACTTGAAATGCCACTAAATTTTTAGTTACCCTGGTGGCATAGGGCCTAAGTGCTACAGCTGCTAACCAAAAGGTCAGTAGTTCAAACCCACCAGGTGCTTACTGGAAACTGTATGGGCATGTTCACTCTGTCTTACGTTATCACTATGAGTCAGGGTTGACTAAGAATCACAGTCTTTGATTCTGAGTCTGTGGCACTGGGTTTGTTTTGGGGGCCTTACACGTTAAACCAAAAATCACTAAACCTAGTGCTGTTGAGTAGATTCCAATCCATACTGACCCTAAAGAGCAGAGAAGATCTGCCCCATAGAGTTTCCAAGGAGTGCTGAATTTACCTATGTCAGGAGGAGTATATATTGTGAAAACTTAATTATTGTTTAATGAAGATTATTAGATACTCTGTTTCACTGTAAGACTGTAGATTTGAAATTAAATCACTTAAGTGATACCAAAGTTAAAGTAAATGATCCGCAGTTGGAAGTGTAGGGTTAGAGACAGCACTGGCCCTTGACTGAATAAAAGTTTCTATTTGTTAGATCATTCACCAAAATTTGCAAGCAGAATTTGAAACAAGAACTCAGAAATATTTTGCATATACATTGACAATGATGTCTCTGCTTTTTGCAACAGTTAAAGAACCCTGCACCTAACATAGCAAAATGTGGGCTACCACTCCTCTGTCTTTTACAACTTTAGTGAACTTTCCTCATTTCATAAATTAGAAAAGTAATACACATTCAACATAATAAAAAAGCATACTGAAGGAAATAAAAATTACACTTCTCAAAGACTTGAATGATTTACATTTTGGCATATGTTTTCTCAATATTTACAAGATAAATGGGATCAGTAAAATATTATGATTTAAAACTGTACTAAAAATCTTTTGGGGGCTGAGTAAAGCTGGTGGACTAAATGCACATCTCCCTAAATCCCTCTGGAAACCAAGACCTGAAATGATAATTAAATGGAGCCTTCTGGACACCCTGGGATGTGGCACGGGGCTGTTAATTTGGACTTCATACCACTAAACGCAAAACCTCCTCTCTTTGACCCCACTCTTGGCGAGTGCAGGCTTGCACAGATAGAAGGTAGTTCACCATTTTGATTTTTTTTCCCTATATCTTGGCCAGTGGGCAGAGTTGGGACTTGACTAGCTGCTGGTGTCAGACGCACTGTTGGTGGGACCAGCAAGTGTAACTGCCATGTTCTGAGAGCCTGCCTTTGGACTCTATGCATCTGGGCTCCTCTGGTCTGTCTTTTAGCTTATGCCATATGGTAGCCATACAGATGAGCTTGTGCAGATGCCATCTTGATCCACTGGGAAGTGGAGAAGCCCAGGCAGAGGCCCCGGACAGAATTGGTTCCTAGGCTAGGAGGTGACGCCTGCCAGGGGGAGAGTGCTTTACCAGCAGGGAGGTGGTGTTTCATACAATGTCGCCTGAGGCTGGGGCCCAGCAGTGGAAGCTGTGGACTCTGAGCATTTCAGCACTCTTGGCTTCTCTTTCCACCAGGAGCCTGGTCCCCGCCAGCTGGCAAGCTTGTGCAGGATGCCATCTTGTTTAGCTGTGAGATGGAGGCATTCATACGGAAGCCTCATCTGAACCTAATTCCTGCACTGGGAGGCAATGCCTACCCAGAAGAGACCGCCTTTCCTGCAGAAAAGCAGAACTCTACACAGTATTGCCTACAGCTTGGGCCCAACAGCGGAGGCCAGCAGGCCAGTACCCATTCTGTATTTTGAGCTAGTTTATAACATCTGGGGTTCAATATAGAGTTGCTTACTTTGCCAGCTGAGAACAGGGACATATATACCTGAAAACCTGACTGACTTTGGAAGTTGTCAAATACTTTTTACTTCTCATTTTAAGATGGCCTAGAGAAAGAACTGTGGTCCATCTTCACAGCATCTCTCCCAGGCTCTACTGACCCTCACAAAGCCCAAAAAGCAACAAACATTGGAGAGAATGGCAATCCAGAAATCACCCATGGCACCAGAAGGCCCCCAAAAGAAACCACCACAGAACTTCCCAGACAAAGAAGCTTTTCTGAAACTATCAGAAGGTGAATACAAAAAGATTAGAGAGACTTCCTAGATACAAAATGCAGCAGAGCAAAATGAAAAACTAAGCAAGCTGTTCGATCTGATGGAACATCAGTACTCTGAAATCCAACAGATCAAGAACAAAATCAAAGGCATAGAAACTTCAAAGCCAAGAAAACAGAATGGAACAAATGGAAAAGAGAATTTCTGACTTGGAAGACAGAGCTACTGACTCCAGCATCTATGAGGAGAAATCAGAAGAAAGAAACAAGAAACATGAAGAAGCATTAAGAAGTATGTGGGACTCTACTAAGAGGAGCAATCTATGATTAATCAGAGTTTCTGAACAGGGTGAGTCACCTGAGAACAGAGAGTATTGTGGCTTAGCTGCTGACAGAAAACTTCCCAGAAATTATGACAGAAGAGAATATAGATATTCAAGATACATATCAAATACCGCTTAATACAGATCTCAATAGAAAGACTCCAAGACACATTATAATCAAGCTCAACAAAATGAAACATAAGCAGAAACTCTTAAAGGCATCAACACTCAAAGCAAAGCTAACATTCAGAGGGAAACCCTGTAGGATTTCATTGGATTTCTCAGCAGAAACGATGCTGACACAGAGACAGTGGCATGACACAGTCAAAGCCCTGAAAGAAAAGAACTTCCAACCAAGAGTTATATATCCTGCCAAACTATTTTTCAAATAGGAAAATGAAATGAAGACATTTGCAGATAAAAGGAAACTCAGAGACTTTGTGAAAACTAAACCAAAACTACAAGAAATACTGAAAGAAGCTCTTGGATTGGAAGAACAAAACTACTAACTTTGTATTTTAGATGGACACATTATCCAAAATCCTACTAAGTTACGGAGGGCTTCAAACACAATCAAAGCTATAAGAGTGAAAGAAACAATCTAGTGATCATATCATGTAAACTGTGATATCGCAATATTAAAAAGAGGGGTGTACTACAGTAGTTATAGTCCTTCCAGATAGAGAGGAAGTTGACAAGACTGGTAGCAATCAAAATTGGGGTTATATATAGTTTATTAAGCAGGATCATAGAGGCAGCCATAAAGTACAATAAAGAAGCAACATACCATATCAAGAAATGTAATACATGAGTCTCAACAACCACAAAACCAACCCTGAGAAAGGTGAAAAGTCAATTCACAAAGAAGAAGATCGCAGAACAGATTAATAAGAACAACAGAAAAACATCAACACAAAAATAAACATATCACAATGGCAGCCATGAACACATACCTATCAATGATTACATTGAATGTGAGTGGACCGATTGCTCCAGTAAAGAGGTACTGAGTGACATCTTGGAACAAAAGACATGATCCGTCTATATGTTGCCCACAAGAAATGCACCTTAGACTTAAAGATAGGAACAAACTGAAAATCAAAGGATGGAAGAATATATATGAAGCTAACAATGAACAAAGAAGAGCAGGTGTGCCAAATCTAATCTCAGGTAAAATCGATTTTAATATAAAATACACCATCGTGGACAAGGATGGATGCTATTTATTACTGAAAGATTCAGTACACAAGCAGGACTTAATAATATTAAATATTTATGCACCTAATATTAGAGCACCTAAATATATCAAAGAAACACTGACTACACTCAAAAAAGAGATAGATCACTCTACAATAACAGTAGAAGACTTCAACACACCATTCTCAATATTAGATCGTTTAAACAAAAGCTCAACAAAGATACAGAAGACCTTATTGCCAAAATTAACTAGCTAGACCTCAGTGACATACACAGAACTTTCTATCCATCACCGGACAACTACACCTTCTTTACCAGTGCCCGTGGAACATTCTCCAGAATAGACCATGTGTTAGGACACAAACCTATTCTCAACAAAATCCATACCATTGAATTAATGCAAAGCATTTTCTCAGATCATAAAGCCATAAAAGTCAAAATTAACAGCAGAAAAAAACATAGAAAGCAGAACTCATGGAAACTGAGCAACACCCTGCTCAAAAAGCCATAGCTTATAGAAGAAATCAAGGATGAAATAAAGAAACTTGTGGATTCCAATGAGAATGAAAACATTTCCTACCAGAAACTAGGAGAAACAGCCAAAGCAGTGCTCAGAAGTCAGTTTATCTCCATAAATGCACACACATGGGAGGAAGAAAGAAACCAAGCCAAAGAACCACCCCTACAGCTTGAACAAGTAGACAGAGAACAACAGAGGAAACCCTCAGGCACCAGAATAAAACAGATCATAAAGATCAGAGCAGAACTAAACAAAATAGAGAACAGAAGAACAACTGAAAAAACTGAAAAGACCAAAAGCTGGTTTTTTGAAAAGATCAATAAAACTGACAAACCATTCCCTAAACTTACTAAAGAAAAACAGGAAAGGAACACACAACTCAGGTAAGAAATGAGAGAGGAGTTGTCACAACAGATCCAGCAGAAATAAAAAATATCATAACTGAATACTATGAAAGACTGTATTTTAACAAATTTGAAAACCTAGGGGAAATGGACAAATTCCTTGATTCATATCACCTACCCAAATTATCACAAGCTGAAGCAGAACAACTTAATAAACCCATCACAAAGAAAGAAATTGGAAAAGTCATCGAAAAATTGCCAACCCAAAGAAGCCCGGGCCCAGGTGGCTTCACCGCAGAATTCTACCAAGCTTTTAGAGAGGGGTTATCTCCAATACTACCAGCAGTATTTCACAGTATAGAAAGGGATGGAATATTCCCAAATTCATTGCATGAAGCCAGCATAACCCTGATACCAACACCAGGGAAAGACCCAATAAAAAAGGAGAACTACAGACCGATATCACTCATGAATCCAGATGCAAACATCTTCAACA
The DNA here is from genome assembly GCA_028571685.1 of Heterohyrax brucei. Classification (NCBI taxonomy): domain Eukaryota; kingdom Metazoa; phylum Chordata; class Mammalia; order Hyracoidea; family Procaviidae; genus Heterohyrax; species Heterohyrax brucei. Next base: position 73,494,380 of record CM053146.1, on the reverse strand, counting down.
AAATTCTTGCCAATAGAATACAACAACATATCCAAAAAATAATCCATCAGGACCAAGTTGGACTCATACCAGGGATGCAAGTCTGGTTCAACATCAGAAAAACAATTAATGTGATCAATCACATAAATACCACAAAAGACAACAGTCACCTGATCTTGTCTATTGATGCAGAAAAGGTATTTGATCAAGTTCAACATCCATTCATGCTAAAATCTCTCAGGAAAATAGGAATAGATAGTCATTTCCTCAATGCAATAAAGGCTATTTACACAAAGCCAACTGCCTACGTCATCCTGAATGGAGAGAGACTGAAACAGTCCCCGCTGAGAACAGGAACTAGATAAGGATGCCCACCCACTGTCACCTCTCCTATTCAAGATTGTCCTAGTTCTAGCCAGAGCAATTAGACAAGATCAAGAAATAAAGGGTATCTGCATCAGCAAAGAACTAAAAATCTCCCTTTTTGCAGATGATATAATTGTATGTGAAGAGAATCCTAAAAAATCCATAAAGATTTCTACTCAAACTGATGGAAGAGTTCAGCAAAGTCTCAGGATACAAGATAAACATAAGTAAATCAGTAGGATTCTTTTATGAGATTATTAAGGAAGAAATCACCAAGTCAATATCATTTACCATAGTCCCTAAGAAGATAAAGTACCCAGGGATGAATTTAATCAAAGAAATAACAGACATTTACAAAGAGAACTACAAACCCTTACTACAAGAAACTAAGAGATACTTAGATAAATGGACAAACTTACTGTGCTCATGGATAGGCAGACTTAACATTGTCAAGATGTCTATTTTACCCAAAGCAATCTACTTATATAATGCAATCCCAATACAGGTTCCAGAAACATTTTTTAATGAAATGGAGAAACAAATTCCCAACTTTGTCTGGATTGGGAAGAAGCCCCAGATAACTAAAGCATTACTAAAGAAGAACACACTGGGAGGCCTCTCAGTACCTGACTTCAGAACTTATTACACTGCCACAGAGGTCAAAATAGCCTGGTACTGGTACAAAAACAGACAGATAGATCAATGGAACAGAATCGAGACCCCAGAGATGACATCATCTGCCTACAAACAGTTGATATTTGGCAAAGGCCCTAAGACATTAAACTGGGGTAAAAATAATCTCTTCAGCAAATAGTGCTGACAAAATTGAAATCCATCTGCACTAAATTAAAATGAGATCCATATCTTACACCTTATACAAAAACCAACTCAAACTGGATAAAAGACCTAAATATCAAATCTAAAACAATAAAGCTCATCGCCATGAGTCGGATCTGACTTGACAGCACTTGGCTTGGCTTAAGAAAAAGTAGGAACAACAATGGAAGTTTTAATACACAATGTAGACAGACTTCTAAATCTGTCAAACAAACCACAATCATCAGAAGAGAAAACAGATAAGTGGGAATTACTAAGAATCAAACAATTTTGCTCATCCAAAGACTGTATTAGTAGAATTAAAAGGTCACCTATAGAATGGGAAAAAATATTTGGCAACTGTATGACAGACCGACACCTCATCTCCATAATCTATAAGATACTACAAAATATCAATAAGAAAAAGAAAAATCATCTAGTTAAGCGATGGGTAAAGGAGATGGACAGACACTTCTCTAAAGAGGACATCCAGGCAGCCAAAAAACACATGCGGACATGCTCGCGATCATTAGCTATTAAAGAAATTCAAATCAAAACGACAGTGAGACACCATCTCACCCCAACAAGGTTGGCCATGATCCAAAAAATGCAAACAACAAATGCTGGAGAGGCTGTGGGGAGACTGGAACTCTCCCACACTGTTGGTGGGATTGCAAAATGGTGCAACCTCCTTGGAAAGCAATCTGGTGCTCCCTTAAAAAAATGAATCTAGATATACCCTTTGACCCAGTAACTCCACTGCTCGGAATACACCTTACAGAATCAAGGCCGTTCACACCAACTGATACATACACACGAATGTTCATCGTAGCACAGTCCACAGTAGCAAAATGATGGAATCAACCTAGATGCCCAACAAGAGGAATAGACAGGTAAACTATGGCATATATACTCTATGGAACACTATGCAATGATAAAGAACAGTGATGATTGCAGGAAACATCTCTTAACCTGGTTTCAACTGGAGGACATTATGCTGAGTGAAAGTAGTCAGCAACAAAAAGACATATATTGTATGACTCCCCTACTATGAGAACTTAAAAACAGACTCATGCATAGAAGAAAAGATTCATTGATGGCTGCAAGGGCGGGAAGGGAGGGAAGCGGGTAGGGGGAAAGTTTAGATTACATAATTAATAGAAATTTGGTTGGGTTAAGTTGGTGACAGCACACATTAGAAAGAAGATCAAGAATAACTTGACTTCAACACAATTTGAGTACTCCTCCCATCTTAACTCAATATTGCAAGGACAGAGTAGCTGGGGCGGGCAGCCGGGGAGGACACTCTCAGGTGAAATTGAGGCCAATTCACATAGCTAGTGCTTTGTTAATGAGGAGTCTCTGCACCCCACATCGGTCAGTGGCATCTGGGGTCTTAAAAGCTGTCAAACTACCATCTGAGGGTACAGCAAATGGTCCCAACTCAAAAGCAATGGATGGTCACTGAGGACAAGAACACGGGGGAAAGAGAACCCAGAAGACAGAGAGACCCACGTGAGTGGGTCTCTGCTTCAACTTGTGACCAGAAGAATCGGATGGTGCCCGGCCACCACCAGTGATGGTTACAATGGAGGTCACAAAATTGAGTCTCACTGACAACACAAGAAGAAATAGGGGTGCACCTTGAGATCTCCACCTAAGACTGCAATTGATGGTCCAGGGGCTTCAGGGTTCCTCTGGGAGCATGGTCCCTGGCCCTGATGCTGCCCCTGTCCATAAATCATAATGAAGGTCAACTTTTCGGACAGAAATGGATTGGACTTAGTGACACATAGTGTGGGAGCTTTATGGTTCTATGCTTCTATCAGATGTCATCCCGCTGAGCTTTTACTGAAAGAAGGGAAGTGGGTGGAGAGGAGGGGATAGGAGACTGTTGGGATGATAAGACATATATCAAGCAGAGAGGAAGGGTGTGCTGTCACCAGGCAGGGAGAGCAGTGTTAGCTGTATATAGGTGAGCATGAGAATTTATATGGGAATGTACATTTTCATTCAATCATTAAAAAAAAATCTTTCCATTTTAAATTGTGACCTACATAATTTTTAATAGTGTCATTACATCTCATATTGTGCTATAATGTATTTTCAACATTTCAGTAACTTATAGTTCTGTATTAAACAGTAATTGATGAATACTCTTATGCACACATATGTCCATGCAAGTCTGTTAATCCTTAGAAGTGAATTTCTTGGACAACAAAGTACATTTTAAAAAACAATTTTGATAATGTATTTCCAAGTCCTCCATTTTTTTTTCTAACTTAATCTGCCTCCTGCAGGTTATCCAAATGTTCATTTCTCCTTTTACATGGTATACTAGGTATTGCTATTATTTTCATTTGTTTTTCTTCCTTTGTAAATTAGCTGTTCATAGCCGTCATTAATTTTTTATTGTGCCCTGTTTTTCCTATTTGAAAATGCTGTTACTCATTGTAAACTTTTTTCTAAGTATGCTTAAAACATTTGCTTTTATAATTATAATCTCATCTACTTTTATATTGTAATTTGGCTGAGTTACTTTTATTTCAAAACATCCTAAAGTTAAACTTTTACATAATCAAGCTTTTTGGTCATTTATTATTTCTGCCATGGGTATCTATCTTAGAAAAATTTTTTTCCACCTTTAAATTTACAAAACTATTCACATTTTGTTATTGCTCCTATTGTTTCATTTCTTATTTACATCTCTAATACACCTGACATTTATTTTGGTGTAATATGTTGTGGTATCTTTCTGTCATCAATTATTTCCAAGTAATATTGAAATAAGCACCAATAGCTGAAGTTTCCTTTCTTTTTAAACATATTTGAAGTGCTATTTTTATCATTTAGCAAATTCTCATATTTTCTGCAATATGTTCATAAAGTTAATATCCTGTTCAATTGATCTATCTATTGATTCTGGTAAAAGCATCACTCTGCTTTAATTACCTCGGCTTTATAATGCATTTTATGTCTTGTAGGAAATCTCTCTGCATCATTCTTCCTTTTCAGTGTTCTCCTGACTTCTTTGTCATTCCTTTTCCAAACAAAATTCTTATTGGATTAGTTGTTAAGAATTATATTTAGGTCTCAATTTGATGTTGATTATGTAAAAACTGATTTCTAGAGAAATGATACTATTGCACTATTGAGACATCTTATCCAGGCCATGGTGTTATGTTTCATATTTTCAAGCCTGTCTTGTTATATCCTTTCTTTAAATTTAATAACATTTGTTATATACATTCTATTTATTTCTCTTCAGGATTATTTCAACACATTTTTTTCTGTATTTGGGAGCATAATTTTTTCAATTGCATACATATATATACATATATTACCTTTTAGTTTCTATTAAATATTTTGTTTGTGTATGTGCATGTATGTGTGTGTGCATGCATGTGCATGAGCTTGTTTTTGTTGTAGCTCTAATTGAAAATTATTCTTGCAGTGAGTATTTCACCTAAAAGTAATTTTTAAGGGCATGGAGAGATACAATGACTGTTTTTAAGGAGCTGAGGTCAATTTTATCAGTTAAACTGGCATTATTATAATGTTCCATTTATAATTTTCAATTAATTTTCTTGGTTTGCCTTATATATAACTCATTACATAAATGGTATGCTTCACTGATATAAAATGATTATTCTTTTTATATTAATCTATTTTGCTTAAAACACTTGCTATTATTAATATTGTCTGTTCTTGTTTTATGTTGTAATTTAGCTGAGTTACTTTTATTTCAAAATGTTGACATAAAATGTTTATTGGTTATGTTTTATAAAGAGCAGACAACTGAAATTTTTGTGATTTTTTCAAACTTAAGTACCTACTTATTCTTACATTTGTAATACGTTTATTCACTCTCGCCACGTTTTGTTATTAGCTTTTGCTCTACTTATTATACTTTTATTTGTATTTTCTCTTGATTTACTGAGCCTTTGATTACAGTGATCAAATTTATTTTCTCCCAAAAGAAACATGTGTATCACATGAGTTTTATATATTTCTCTATTTTTCACCTTCAAAAATAACTGAACTTCATCTATTTTTATCTGAGAGTAAATTAGTGTAATTTCCCTTCTGAAATTCTATTCTTTTTCTAGCATAGTATTTTAATTATTTTATGTTATTTGTGCTATTTTTAAATACCTATTAGTTTGATTATTCATTGCCAAAGCCAAACACCATCAAGTCGAATCCGACTCATGGTGACGCTAGGGGCCAGGGTACATTTCAAGTTATATTTAAGATATTTAATGTCTTATGTTATGAGTCGGATCGGCACTTGACTTGGCTGGCTATAGTTTTTATACCAACCACCTCTTCTTTATGTCAGTTTCCTAGTATGCTAGAGTAGTATGTTGAATATTTTCTTCATAAAGTGTTGAAGGGTTACATGCTTTCTAAAAGCGTCTGTGAATAAAACGTATTTCTGCTGTTTTCTCTGAATGACAGCTTGAAAAAGTATCAAAATACTGGGTCTCGAGTTTTTCATCCTGATGTTGTTGTTGGGTGCCATGGAACCGGTTCCAATTCACAGCAACCCTATAGGTCATAGCAGAACTACCCAGAGAGTTTCCCAGGAGTGTTGGATACTCTTTTCTACTGTTACAAGTTTTCTCCTTCTGTTGTGTTTCAGGAGTCCCCTAGCTGGCTGGTTTGCAATTAACCTAAATTTGCTATGTCTAACCACCACTGTTGCCGTGGAAGATAGGCCAAGAAATCTGCTTTCATGGTGATGACACCCAAGAAAACCTTATGGAGCAGTTCTACCACTTAATACATAGAGTCACCATGAGACAATGAACTCGATGGCAACACATTTATTATGTTTCAGAAAATTTGGAGACCAAAATATTTCTTTATTTTTAGTTAATCTGTTTCTTCCCTTTTCCCATTGTTATTGTAAAAATTCTGATATCTAGGGGCATATCTAATTTCTAATGTTTGACTAATCTCGGTATTTTGGTGGAAATCCACCTTTTAAGGGTATTGGTAGGAGATGAGGCTCAACCTTTCCCAAAAGAAAACACACTATCAGATCTCTCTCTTCTCTGTGGAAGGTAGAAACAGTGTTGAGAAAATAAACCGGTTCTGCTGCATTTCTGTAACCTCTGTAAGCTGCTTACCAGAAGCTTTTTTGTCCCTAGTTAGCCATAGCAAAGTTCATGCTGCACACATGTAAGAGACTGACACACTGAAATTCTTTCCATCTTCTTGAATTTTGGACATTGACAAGGAAAAGTTGATCAGTTCTCATACTTATTGTGAAACAGATGCAATATTCTTCAATACAGAGATATTTGTCTTAAACTCAGAAAGTTATGTATTTTTTCTGCTGCTTTTAAATATTATTTCTATTCTGTAAGTTCTGCTCTCCTCAGACACGAGTACTCACTGTATCAGGTCTCTGTCATTGTACTTGCAGAATCTCTAAATATTTCACATCATTTTTTGTGTTTGTTTCCATTCTATAAAACATGTGACTTTGTCTGAGCAAAGAAACATATCAGCTTGACTATAAATTGCATATATTTAGAGCAGCTATTACAAATCTGTCATATCCATACTGTGCCAAAATAATTTCTTGTTTAAAGTTTAATCTTTATTTTTAACATTATGCAATATTAAAGTCTATTCTTTGTATCCTGTTTTTCAGTTTTCTGCACTGGCAGTTATGTTTACTTCTATTCATAATGCATTTAAAACTACACTATAACCTATACCATCCTCCAAAATAGCTTCTTCATTTCACATAGTTCATTTGTTTGTTTTAGGTATATCCAAATTTCTCTTTATCTGTACTTCTGCTGACTCAACACCTTACTTTTATCTTTCACATTACATTTAATAATAACCATATATTCAGTAAATCTTTTAAAAAATAATACAATGCAGAAGCTATCATTCTAACTTTCGCAGTAAGTCTTCATTAATTTTTATATATATCGTTGTGGTCATTTATGCTACATAGTTTTCCATTGAACTAAAATATGTGTTTGGGTGTGTGTGTGTGTGTGTGCTGGCTTTCAGAGAAATCATTCTAAAATGAGAAAATATTGTCCTAAGTGTTGCTTTATTACAGAAATTGGCCATCTGATGTTTTCATCTTGATTTAGATTAATTAAAAGACCTTCTGTGATAGATTTTTCCTAATCTTGATAGCTAGTGTTCAGAGAGCAATATGGATTTTGCTAGGTCATGAATACCTTTTATGGGGTAAATCCATCTTTGTGCAGTTTCCTTTCTGCAGTGAGGCGAAGCCCTTCTCCAAAGTGCCAAACACAATGTAACCCATTTTTCATTCTTGAAAAGTAATGGTCCTTTATATTTTGTTCAGTGTTGCTAGAAGCCCCAACAAATAAATTCAGTGTTTCAGGGAACTGTTCATTGAGAGTACAACTGCTATACTTTTGACCTCCTCAAAGACCATGGCCCACTGCCAGATATAGGGAGAGAGATTTCACAACCTAGTTTGCCCAGGGCGATCCCTATTTATGTCTGTTATTCTTGTCTAATATTAACAACATTCACTTTCATTCCCAAAAGTGCCCTAGTTTAGATGATGCACTAGGTAGAAAGCCTGCATATATGTGCTCAAGGCAAATTTCGGAAGGCAGTCAATAAATAATAATATCACCAAAAAAGGACTGCTTCAAGAAGCTGCTCTTCCAGAGTATCAGCCTCTACAGCCGACAATGCCTGTCACTGTGATGGGCACTAATACAATCAGTCTGTTAGTGTCTTGTCACCTGGGCCCTTTTAATCAAGCAGCCAATTAACTGTATTGTCAAAAATAACTTCACTCTTTGGGGAAAAAATACCTAAAAATTCATCCTATACCACTCACATGACCACTAGGTTTTCTGTTCATTAGCATTTCCTGGCTCTTGATGCCAGTGTTGTCCTACGATTAAAAGATTTACAGTGTCCAAATAATTTAAACTGAGCCATCTCAGCTGGCCTCATGAATCACCCATCCAACACTTGTTATTCAAAGTCAGTGTGGTTCAAGAGTTCCAGAATATTGCCTATTCACTTCTGAGATACCAGTGGTGTTAATAGGTTATTTACATGTTGGCCATATCCTCCTATAATCTACTCTAACTCACAGTATACCAAAGAGAAATGCCTGAAATGTAGAGATATTTAATCGGCTGTCTTCCTTTAGTTTATTTGTATATTTCCCTACCTGTTGATATTTTGAATTAGTTCTACTGTAATTGTCGAGATAGGAGATTACAACGTTAGGCATGGGGGAGAAAAGAGAGTGCTATGTTTTGGAAACAGATACATGTTCCAAAATCATATTAGGTTTCAGAGTTTTAAATGTTTAGACAATTCAATATTTCATATCATTTTTCTGTGTTTAATTTGCTCCCATTCTATAAAACACATGGCTTTGCCTAAGCAAATACATCAACTCAACTAAGAATCACATATATTTAGATTAGCTATTACAAATCTATCATATCCATAGTGTACTAAAATAATTAGTGAGTTTTTGCACTGAGTTTGTAATTAAAAAAAAAATCCATACCTCACTTCAAGCGTGTGTGCACAGGTGTGTATGTGTACGCACACTCGGGTATATGAGATTTAGTTAGGTATTGTTTATAGTGTGGATTCAGTTAAAAATAAATATTAAGTTTAGAGTGGATTATTTAATCAAAAATTCACTAACAGGTAAAAGGTAATTTTAAAATCAGTTTTTGAACTGAAAAATTCAGAATGCTGTAAGTTAGTATTTTAAGAATTGACTGTTTTCATATTTTTAAGGTCTCAGTTCAGTCTGGAAGATAGAGTTAAAAGTTACATGCATTTGATGTCTATGGTGAAGGGATCATAAGGAGTACATGAAGCCGTTTATGAATTTTGTGATGAAGCACATTTTTCTCTCTCCCTGTTCCTCCAGTTGTGACTTTTTCTATTACCTACAGAAAGCAACACCTAAACCAAAAAGTCTCCTGGTAATCCTCAGGCACTTGAACTTCACACAGGAATTTGTGCAAAGTCAAAACTGTGAATTTTATGCAAAAGCCACCGCAAAATGTCATTTCTGAGTATTACACATTTATAGGAGACAAAGACTAAAAAAGAAATATCTAGTTAAATGGAACCTACTCTCTGTGAATGACATTTTAAACCAGATTTTTCTCAGCACCTAACCTGTATCCTGAATTAAACATTTGGGGGTATCATTTTCAAGTTATAAGAGTTATTAATTTGTTCTCAAGAAATAAGATTGAACCAGGAATATATTATGTGAGTGTAAGCTGAATATTTTTAGGTAAACAACAACAAAAAGTGCCTGTAAGGTGAAAGATGCAGAACCAAGAATTATGATGAAGGTAATAATATTAAGAAAGTGGCAAAGAACAAACGCCATTTTTTTTAATTAGAAACTATTCAAAATATTGTGAAAAAAAAAACTTGCTGTTCTTAAAATATGACAGTGCTAAACACATTCCAATCAAGGCCAAAGGACAAACACCAGTAGGCGAAAGGGAAGTGGGGTGAGTCACATTCGGGTGTAAGAAGATTAGAACAGAGACTTGAAGGAAGCTAGCTAAGACATAGAGGCAGAACGCTAAAGGAAAGGTGGGAAAAAATTAGTTTTCAGTTTTCTGTTGCTGAAAAGTAAGTTTAGTGTTTTTGGGGGGGTTTGTTTTGTTTTTGTAAAGCACCTAGATTGGTGGTTTATTCTAGTATTCATCCATCAGTTATTTAGTGAGCATGTTCTCTGTGCCAGGAATGCGCCGAACAAGCCTCTTGTCTACTTTACGAGAGGAGGGGCAGAATGATCCCATATTTAGGCCAAGTGGGCATCACCCTTCATAGTACAAGCTTAATAAAGCTAACTTCTATTCACATGTCTATCAAACCCAGAAATGTCCAGTTTGGGTTATGTTCATTTAAGAGATCTTTACTAAGATACGGGGTGATGTTTAAAACCTTGGTGGCATAATGATTAAGTCGACTCCTAACCAAAAGGTCAGCAATCTGAGTCCACCCGCTGCTCCCCAGAAAACCTATGCGTCTGTTCCACTCTGTCCTGTCGAGTTGCTATGAGTTGGAATTGTTTTGCCAGCATGGGTTATTTTCCTTACTAGGTATAAATGCTTGTGAGGATGGTCCTGGACTGGGCAGCGTTTCATTCTGTTGCACACAGGGTCGCTAATGAGTTGGAACTGACCAGATAGCGCCAAACAACCACCACAAGGTTTACACACCCAGCGAAAAGTCAAACTCACTGCCATGGGTTTGGTTTTAACTCACAGAGACCCTATAGGATAGAACAGAACTGCCCTATAGGGGTTCCAACACTGAAATATTAACGGAACCTGACTGCCACGTCTACTTCTCACAGAGTAACTGATGAGCTCTTTCTGTTAGCAGCTGAGCTCTTTAACCACTGTGCCACCAGGGATTAAAAATATGTTACATAAATTACACACACACACAAAAGAAGTTGCCATTATGACTCACAAAAACCTAACGGGACAGAGCAAAACTAAACTATACAGTTTCCAAGGTTGTAAATATTTTTGGAAGCAGACTGCCACATCTCTGTCCCAGAACAACTGATACATTCAAACCATGAACCTTGTGGCTAGCAGCTAGTTAACAGCATTCAGTGTTGTGCCACCAGGGATTCTGTACCAGCATCAAGGACACAAAAAGAGTAATACACAGCCCTTACCCTCAGGAACTTACAAATAAGTGGGGAAGTCTGAGATTTTATGAGGTAATTAATTATAAAACTCTGACAGGTCCCCAGATCAGGCCATTAAAGGGGCATATTAAAGGGTAGCTTTGTAAAACAAGAGGAGAGAAGAGATACCAAGGAGGCTTAGCAAAGTGGATGAACCTTTAAAAGACAATTTAAGCTGAGTTTGAGAAGACACCAGAAAGTACACTTATGGCAGGGTAAGCACAATTTCCAAGAAGTAGCATCCAATGACTTAACATGAGCTCTAACACAATCACCTTCAAAGAAACAGCCAAAGACAAGGCATTTTCCCACTTCTCAAATCTATTACAAATTTCATCCTAGCTTCAAAGGTCAGTAATGTGCTATGCCTACTAAGAATATATCCTGTATTTGAAAATCACTTTCACAATAAAATGGCTCTGTGATAACTGTTTATATTAACATGCTTACCTCCATATTATAAGAGATGGAGAGACTGAACAGTCTATCTTTCGTGCAGTAGAAGCCAAAGAGACCATTATGAATTTAAGGTTAACTGCACAGAAGAGATATTTTCAGGAATTTGGTACATGATGCAATGAGCTTCACAGAAAAATGTTCTTATCGATTATGAATCTCCAAAACCACATTCTAACTGATTATTAACCTTAATGGACTCTAGCCGGGATTCCTTGAGGGCACTACTAGCAATTTAGAGCAACAGCATTTGCTGTAAAGTGTCACAGCATCACTTAGAGAAAGGAGGTCACTAAAATTTTTACTTTACAAATTAAATTTCACTACACTGAAAAATACCAAAAGCCCGATATCCAAAGGCCGAATAGATATTCCTATCCTTGTACATATGCCGGCTGTTTCAGGAGCCATACCCTAGGACGCACCAATAAATAAGCAGAAGTTTTGATAAACGTCAAAGCACAAATTATTCTAATTTTTTAAATTCATATATATTTATAGTCTTAAAGAAAGTATGCAAAAATAGTGCAGAATTTCTGTATACAAGTACTTCAGCCATTTTCCTGTCATGATAAATCATTTATGTAATGACATACAATTAATCAAACCAGAAAATAAACAGCAGTCCACTTCCATTAACTATAGATCTTAACGAAATTGTAACAACTTTCCATTAATGCAGATATTTTTCTGGTGAGGATCAGTCTAGGATTTCATATTGCAATTAGCTGTCATGTCCTTTTTGTCTCCTCTAATCTGTGATTGTTCTTTGGTCTTACCTACTTTTTTGTAGAATTCTCCTCAAGTTGTGTCTGTCTAATGATTTCCGATTGTAAGACTGAGATTATACTTATCTGGCAAGAATGTAACAAATGTGATGTTGTTTCTCTTTCAGTGCATCATAACAGGACACACACGATGCATTGGTGTCCAAGTGATGGAAATATAAAATAACCATTAGACAAACTCCACACTTATTCTGTATTTATTAATTGGATTGGCTACATGGAAGAATGTTTTACTCTTTATTTATACATTCAATCATTCAATTCTTTATCCAGATATGGAAGGTTAAATACTCCATTCTATCAGTATGAGTTAGAATGGACTTGATGGCAGTGCATATTTCTATTATTATTATCTGTAATTTGGTACTATGGTTCCTTATTTTGTTGGTCAAGTTATTCCATATTTGGCTATTGGGAGTCCCATCAAGTTGGCTTCTGTGTCATTTATATATGCTAAATGACAGCACATTTAAAAACATTGCATAAAACAAAGATTTTCCATTTTAAAAGTTTTTGATATTACTCATCTGGTAAGGTTTTTATTATCCACTAATTGTACAAATGGCCCTACCTAAAATAGTAGTAGTAGTATTAACATTTACCCCAAATTCCTGACTTGTCAGCAGTGCAGGTCGGCGATCTAAGGCTTCGATCCAGACGTCCTGCGGACCACAACAGTACTTCGCACTCCGGTTGTCGTCGTCTTGGTCTCCCCTTTAGTGTTCACTTAGTCTTACTGCTGCTGCCATCTGCTTTTCCTGAGTCTTTTCATTAAGATCAGTCTATCTCTGGACCTTATTTCTCTATTAAATTCATATCTAATTCCTACCTTTAGGCAGCCCTTGCACTTGTGATACCTTCAACAACTCAGAATTAACATGTGTTGACACAGTTTAGTTTAACTTCCTTTGCTGGGCATGTATTAAACTACTTTATATTCTCTCTGCTCCCTTCAAAATTTCTGAATGCTGTGAATGGCTGACATGGCCTAGATATTATGAGGAAAGCAATGAATTTACACACCTTCATTCTAGGTTGAGTATCACTAACATCATCCCTCCATTTATATTTTAGTTTTATTTAGTGCTTAAATGTGACTGATAACACCATGAATTTCAAGCCTTGTGACAAAGTAAACATTTTAGGAAGCATAGGGAAAGTATTTTGCATAACATTATAATTCTTATACAATCTCCAAAGTGCATAAAACTACCTGCAGATTTCCTCCTTGCATGTGAAAAGAAAGAAGGTCAGAATCTCAATACAATGTATGTTACGCTGTGCAGCCCATGGCATAACCTCATTTATCTAAACCTTCGCTTTATGGGACACCATTTCACAGTACAAAAAAATTTAATTAATTCAATGCAAAGGCCTCAGACAAATATTTTCAAGGATCATCTCTCACGATCAGTTTTAAATTTACATCAAAAACATCATGAAGCTTGTTTTACTTAATTTTATTTTTGATTGAAAAATGAGCAGTGCCTCGCTATTTAGGAACTATTTGGTGACATGAATATTTCTTATGGGAAAGAGACATGGAAAGCAGACACTGTTGCTTTTATACTATTTATCCTATGGTATTTTATCCACTTTTGACATATACCTGCCTAGCACAAATAATTAACTGTCAACAAAGTGAATGTCATGCAATGTGTAAATATTCCATTTTGAATGTTTCAGTTGAAATGAGTGTCTATACTTTACACAGCTTTGAAGGAACTGAGAGCATTTTAAAAAACACCCTGTATCAAGTGTCTATACTATAGTGGTTACATAGGGACTCTAAAGTATTCCTCATGATGACTATCAGCCTGGACTGATAAAGATCTGAAAACACTGACAATCTTTAAACTCACAACGCCAATTAGAATATCGTGGCACCGCATTACGGGCAGGGTCCCAAAGTGCTCTTTTAGCCATTCCAGAATGTATCATTAGCCAATTCAAATATATGAAGTTATGTTTCTCATTCTCAAAACTTTCAGAATCAGAGATAGACTTTGTCAACAGAGCTGAGCGTCTTACAAGACATGTGTTCTCTCTCTAGTGCAGATTGGGGCTTCACCCCTCTCCATTACAACCAAGATGGCTTTTTGCTCCTTAGCTCCATCAGTGCCCTTCTCCAATTCAGACTCATGCTACACCCAGCCTTGACCATGATTAGAAATATGGCATTTCTCTCTGGTGGGCCTGAACCTTGAAAGCATTAGGTATCTCTGTTGTTTTCAAAATTAGTGAGTAGAAATTCTAATATTATTCCACGCCAAGACCTACACTAAAAGGAACTCTTTTCAGTTCAAGTATTAAGGTAATTATTAAAATACGAAATAGCAATAGTAAATAGGAGCCCTGGTGATACAGTAGTTTGGAGGTTGGCTGCTAACCTAAAGGGCGGTGGTTTCAATCTACTATCCACTCCTTGGATACACCACCAGGCAGTTCTAATCCATCCTATGGAGTCCCTATGAGTCTGAATTAGCCTGACAGCAATGAATTTAATCATAAACTGTTCTGACAGTGTTTGCTAGTGAATGAAAAACAACTAGCTTTTTGAACAGATGTATGGGGTTATAAATTCTTATACCTATATAGGTTATTTTTCTTGTTTCTTTCTCTCCTCAGCCTGACTGGTTAGCTACGATCACTTAATCTTCACTTATTGACTATCTCATTACCTGACAGTACACATTTAGGACAACAGTAAAAATATCTACCGCCTCTCTATTTTTCACGTTAAAGATGTATGCCTGGCAGCAATGAACACTAAGGTGCCAGACAAAAAGAATGCTGGCTATGATGGTTAAGGTTATACATCAGCCTGGGTGCGCCATGATTGTCAGTGGTTTGGCAGTTTTAGAATGATGCAGTTTGGCTGTTAGGTAATGATGCAACCATCCTCTATTTTGTGGTCAGATAAGATCATCCTCCATTGTTTTCCGTAATGTTGATTTTCACATAATGACCTGATCTTTAGAATTTAACCGTCTCAACAGGTAGGGAATGGGTTGCCATGAGTCAGAATAAACTTGACAAGAATGGGTGTAG
Organism: Heterohyrax brucei; assembly: GCA_028571685.1. NCBI lineage: Eukaryota > Metazoa > Chordata > Mammalia > Hyracoidea > Procaviidae > Heterohyrax > Heterohyrax brucei. The sequence continues at coordinate 73,479,203 of CM053146.1, read as the reverse complement.
TTTGGGTTTGGAAACACTTGATTGATTTAGTTGCTCAACGGCACTTGGCATTCTAATTGATTCCCTTATTTAACAAAGGAAAGAAGAAGAGTTGTGATACGTGTTCAATATCAATCCAGCTAGTATTTATGAAGGACAAAAATTGTGCAAGATATTGTGAGTATAAAGAAATAACTGACAGTTCTGGCAATAGGAACTTTAAAGTGTATATGGCTCAGAAACAAATAATTATGGCTCAGTGAATAAGTAGTGGATTAGAATAAATAAAATATATAAGAACATATGGTTTATGAGTGAAAGCAAGAGCAGAACAATTGGAACTGATTACAAAGAGGAAGTGAAATTTGAGATGAGTCTTACAAAGTGAATAGCACAAAAGATTATAAAGACATGAATGAATTGGCCCCCGACTAATTCTGTAACCTCAATGTCAGTACTCCTATCTGAGTGATAGAAACTTAACTATGATATTTCATAAAACAATTTTATTCAAACGCTTTTACATGCATATTTGACACCAGTGTCTTAAAAGGCATGAGGACCACATTTTACATAATTTAAGACACATAATCTAATACATCACCCTCACTTTCCTCTTGGAGACAGCAATTTTTAAAGATCTGCTTATGATGCTCAAGTATCCATTCACAAACTTTAGGATAATAACTGTACTAAATAAAAGTATAATTTTCCTTGAAAATACATTCTTATGATCCCTACGTTACATATTCCTACAATACTATTTTATTGTCTTTAAAATGTTTATTTCTTATGATATTTGAAAAAATATTATTACATCATCAGAACAAATTACTAACTTGTTATTTTAAAAATATACCTTTTTCTAGCACAGTATCAGGTTTACAGAAAAACTGTGCAAAAAATAATTTCCATATGCTTCCTCTCCCTCTCCACACAGCCTTCCCTCTTATTAACATTTTGCATTTGTAATGAAATAATGTTAACATATTATTATTAAATAAAATTCATAGTTTATTTTAGGGCACAGAATTTGTGTTGTATAGGCCTTTGGGTCTTGACAAATCCTTAATGCCACACATCCACTATTACAATATCACACAGAAAAGTTTTACTGCATTAAAAATGTCTTGTACTATACCGACTCATCCCTTCACCTTTTTCTTTGGCCTCCTGAAAACTACCAATCCTTTTATTTTCTCTATAATTCTTCCTTTTTCAGAATACAATAGAGTTTAAGTTATACCGTATATGCATCTTTCAAATTCGTGTTTCACTTAGCAATATGTATTTAAAGTTCCTCCATGTGTTCTCATGGCTTGGTAGCTTATTTCACTTCTTTACAGAATAATACTGTATGGTATGTATGTACTACTCTTTGTTTATCCATGTACCTCTTAAGGGACATCTTGGTTGTGTCCAAATTTGGACTATTGCAAGTAATGTTGTTATAAACATCAATGTCACACTAAATGCAACATCAAAACATGACACATTAAAGAAACTGGTAAGTTGAACTTCATTAAAATTAAAAACTCCTCTACAAAAGGCATTGTTAATGATTAAAAGACACATCAAAGACTGGGGAAAAACATTTGGGAAACACATTATCTGGTAAGCAACCTAAACCTAAAACATACAGAGAACTCTTAAAACTCAACAATAATAGGTCAAACAATCCAGTTACATATGAATTCATCAAAATTTGTTCTTTGAAATGGTGAAGTGAATAAAAAGGGAAGCCTCAGAAGGAGAAAAATGCTTGCTTACCACTTAATCTGATAAAAGATTTATACCCAGTGTATAAAGAATTGTCTAAATTCAATAACTAAACAACCCAATTAAAAAAAAATGGGCAAAATACTTGAAAATATGTTTTTCCAAAAATACATATGGATGGAAGATAAACACATGGAAACATGCTCTACATCATTAATTTTTAGAGAAGGGCAAGTTAAAGCCACTTAGAGATATTGCTACCCATCTAGTTGAATGTCCAGAATTAAAGAGGCTCGCTATGGTATGTGTTTATGAGGTTATGGAGGAACTGGAACTTTCATACACAGTTTCCAGGAATGTAGAAAAGTATAATCATTTCAGAAATATTTTAGAAGTTTATTTAAAATATAACCATAACCTAATTTATGACCCAGCCATTCCACTCTTATGTATTTACTCAAAATAAATAGAAGCATATGTCCATAAAAATCCTTGCACACAAATGTTCATAGCAGCTCTATTTATAATAGCCTAATGGTCCTAATGACATTGTGCATTTCTTCCGTCTTCTGAGATAACATTGTACCAGAAAGAATTGGACAGCATTCAATTATTTTAGGAAGTAACAAGAACTGATTGATCAGTTCTGCAATCAAGAACTGATTGAAAGAAAAATTCAAGCCTTGGCGAAAAGGCTCCAGGAACTGACAGAATACCAACTTCAGTTTTTAAACAAATGGATGCAGTGCTCTAGTGTCTCACTTCTCTATGCCAACAAATTTGGAAGACAACAGCCTATTCCAACTGGAAGGGATTCATATATGTGCCAATTCCAAAGAAAAGTGACTGAATGTAATGCGGATATTATTGAACAATGTCACTATATCACATGCAAGTAAAATTTTGCTAAAGATTATTCAAAAACAGTTGTAGCAGTACAATGATACAGAACTACAAGAAATTCAAGCCAGATTAACGACAGGGTATAGAAGGAGGTATATCATTGCTGATGTCAGATGAATTTTAACTGTAGGCAGAGAATATCAGGAAGATTACAACCTGTGTTTTATTGATTATGCAAAGACATTCAACTGCATGGATCATAACAAATCATGGATAAGAATATGAAGAATGAGATTTCTAGATTACTTAAGTCTGATCATATGGAATCTGCTCATACAAAAAAAGACAGTCATTCAAACAGAACAAAGGAATACCATGTAGTTTAAAGTCAGAAAATATGTGCGTCAGGGTTGTATCCTTTCACCACATGTATTCAATCTGCATGATGAGCAAATAACCCAGGAAGCTGGACTAGATGAAGAGTTTGGCATTAGGACTGGCAGAAGACTCATTAACAATCTGCTTTAGGCAGATGACACAACTCTATTTACTGGAAGTGACGAAGACTTGAAACACTCTCTGATGAAGGTCAAAGACTACAGCCGACAGTATAGATAACACCTCAACCTAAAGAAAATCCAAATCCTCACAACTCAACCAATAAGCAATTTTGTGATAAACAAGAAAATATTGATGTTGTCAAGGATTTCATCTTATTTGGATCCAAAATCAATGCCCATAGAAACAACAGTTAAAAAAAATCATATGATGTATTCCATTGGGCATATCTACTACAAAAAACCTCTTTCAAGTGTTAAGAAGCCAAAATATTACTTTGAGGACAAAGATAGTACTTTGAGGACTAAGGCGTGCCTGACCAAAGCCACATATTTTCAATCACTGCATATGCATGTGAAAGATGTATAGTGAATCAGGAAGATCCAAGAGAAGTGATGCCTTTGAATTATGGGGTTATTGAGGAATAATAAACACACCATGGACTGCCAGAAGAACTAAAAAGTTTGTCTCAGAAGAAATACATCCAGAGTACTCCATGGATATGAGAATGGCCAGAAGTTGTCTCATATACTTAGGACAAGTTATCCAGAGGGACCAGTCTCTGGAGAAGCACATCATCATGCTTAGTAAGGTAGAGGGTCAGAGAAAAAGAGGCAGACCCTTGACAAGACGGAGGGACACAGTGGCTACAACAATGAACTCAAACATAGCAGCAATTTTGAGAACAGCGAAGGACAGGGCAGTATTTCATTCTAATTAGATGACATCTTAACAACAATGGGACCAATAGCCCCAAACTTAAAACAATCTAAATGCCTCTCAGCTGAAGGCTGGATGAGCAAATTTTGGTATACGCATATAATGGAATATTACTCCAGGCAAAAGCATGAGTGTATCTCCCAAATAATTACGCTAAGTGAAAGAACGTGTACATACTGTGTAATTCTATTTATATAAACTTCTCAAAACACAAATTAAAATATAGTGACAAATAGTAAATATGTGGCTGCATAGGAGGAGGTGAGTGGCAGAGTCCAGGGAGAGAAACTACAAAGGGGAAAAGAGGAAAGTGAGGTAATAGATATCATTGTCACAACTGTGATGATTTCATAGGTATACACATGAGTGTGAAAAGGTTAATAATTTTATTAACCTTTGTACACCAATGTACACACAGACACATATAGGTATCAAATCATATATTTTTTTTAATATGTGTGCTAATTGTACATCAATTATATCTCTGTAAGGCTTTTATTTATTTTTTAATGTTATTCTGGCTTCATAAAATGAAGTACTCTCCCTCTATTTTCTGAAGTTGTTTGTATACTGGCGTTATTATTTCTTCCCTAAATGTTTCATAAAATTCACAAATAGAAACATCTCAGGTTAAAGTGTTCTTTTTAGAAAACTTTTTAAAATAAAAACATAATTCAATGTGTAATAATGTTTAGTTTTTACTAAGTTGTATTTTACAAGGAATTTGTCATGTCACCCAAATTATCAAATTTATTGCCAAAATATTGATCATATTATTCTGTTACCATATGGTTTTTAAAAACATCTCTGTCACTGGAACTCTGATGGTTCAGTGGTTAAAAGCTTAGCTGTTATCCAAAATACTGACACTTGGAATTCATGAGCAGCTTCTTGGAAGTCCTATGGGGCAGTTCTTTGTCTTTACAAGGTCTCTATGAGTTTGAATCAACTCCATGCCAATGGGCTCAGTCAACTCTGTTGCTCATGATACTGTATCTCTCTCTCTCTTTGGATGAATTTTCATAGAGGTTGATAAATTTCATGAATCTTTAAAAAAACAAAACAACTGCTGGCTTTTTACTTTTCTTACATTGTTTGGATTTTTATTGAAAACTGTTTTAACATCAAAATTTCTAACCTTCTACTTCTCTAGCTTCTTGAGACAGAATATTGGATAACTGATCTTAAATCTTCTAACATACAAATATTTAAAGATAATAAATTTCTTCCATAGCAACTACATTAGCTATAACCCACAATTTTATATGCTGTCTTTCCATTACCATTTAGTTTAAAATAATTACTATTTTCCCTTATGTTTTTTTTTTCTTCACCATAATATGTTATTTAGATGTGTATGTTTTAATTTCTAAATACCTAGAGTTTCTCTAGATCTCTAATTTGCACTGTTTCCTAATTTTATTCAGCTGGAGTCACAGAATATACTCTGTTGTTGTTAGGTGCTGTCAAGTCGGTTCCAGCTCATAGTGACCCTAGGAACAACAGAATGAAACAAACATTGCCAGGTCCTGTGACATGCTCACAATCTATTTCATGCTTAAAACCATTCTTGCAGCCACTATGTTGATTCATCTCCTTGAGGAACTTTCACTTTTTTGCTGACCCTCCACTCTACCAAGCATGATGTCCGTCTCCAGGAAATGATCCTTCCTGACAACACATCCACAGTATGTAAGTCACAGTCTCGCTATCCTTGCTTCCAAGGAGCACTCTGGTTGTACTTGTTTGAAGACACAGCTGTTTGTTCTTTTGGCAGTCTACGGTATGCTCTTTCAACACCACAATTCAAAGGCATCAATTCTTATGTCTTCCTTATTCACTGTCCACCTACAACATGCATATGTGACTGAAAATACAAAGGTTTAGATCAGCTATACCTTAGTCTTCAAGGTGACATCTTTAGTTTTCAACACTTTAAAGAGGTCTTTTGCAACAGATTTTCCCAATGGAATGCATCTTTTCATTTACAGACTGCTGCTTCCATGGGCATTGATTCTAAAACCAAGTAAAATACAATCCTTGACAATCTCACTTCTTTCTCTGTTTATCATGACATTGATCACTGGTTCAATTGTGAAGATTTCTATTTCCTTGATGAGATGCAACCCATGGTGAAGGCTGTGGTCTTTGACCTTCATCAGTAAATATTTCACATCCTCTTCACTTTCAGCAACCAAGGGTTTGTCATCTGCATAATGCAGGTTGTTAATGAGTCTTCCTCCAATTCTGATGTGTCATTCTTCTTCATACATTCCAGCTTCTTGGATTATTTGCTCTCATACAGATTGAAAATGTATGATGAAAGAATACCACACTGATGCATTCTACAAATTTCAGTTTTAAAATTTATTTAGATTTACATGATGTCTCACTGTATGGTATATCTTGATGAATATACCATGTGCATCTGAAAACGATGTATATTTTCAACTTGTCACATGTATTATTCCACAAATATCACAGACTATGTGGTTTAGCATTGTAGTTTAATCCTTTATTTCTAGTTTTTCTATCAATTTCTAATGAAAAGACATGTAAAATCTCCAACTGTCATGTGGACTTACATGTTTCTTTTCAAAAATATTTTTTGAGGCAGAGCCAAGATGGCAGACTAAACATATATCTCCCTAAATCCCTCTGGAAACCAAGACCTGAAATGATAATTAAATGGAGACATCTCGACACCTCATTATCTGTAGGGTGCAGCATAGGATTGTTAATTTGGACTTCATACCACTGAACACAAAACCTCCTCTCTTTCTCTGACCCCACTCTCGTCGAGCACAGGCTTACATGGACTGAAGGTAACTCATCATTTTATTTTATTTTATTTTCCTGTCTTAGCCAGGGAGTGGAGTTGGGACTTGACTAGCCACTAATTTCAGATGCATTGCTGGTGGGACTGACAAGAGAAATTGCCATATTTTGAGAGCCTGGCTTTGGACTCTGTGCGTCTCGGCACCTTTGGCATCTCTGCCTCTGCCATATGGTAGCCGGCACTGAGGCAGTGGCGAGCTTGTGCAGGATGCCTTCTTGATCCATTAGGAGGTGGAAAGACCCATACAGTGGCCCAACCTAAGCTTAGTTTCTAGGCTGGAAGGCAGCCCTTTTCTAGGGGAAAGTGCTTTCCCAGCAGAAAATCAGTATTTTACACAGTGTTGCCTATGGCTGGGGCCTGACAACAGAGGCTGTGGACTCTGTGCATCTCAGCATCTTTGGCCTCTATTTCTGCCTCTGCCAGAGAGTAGTCTGGTCCAAGCCAGGTGGCAAGCTTGTGTAGGACATCATCTTGTTCCAATGGGAGGCAGATATATCCATATGGAAGCTCAGCTGGACCTAATTCCTTGGCTGGGAGGTGGCGCCTGCCTGGAGTAGAGCTCTTTTCTGGCAGAAAAGCAGTATTCTATACAGTATAGCCTACAGCTAAGGCCTTAAAGCAGAGGCCAGCAGGGCAGTAGCCTTTCTGTATTTTGAGCTGGTTTATAACTTCTGGGGTTGGATATAGAGGTGCTTACTTTGCCAGCTGAGAAGATGGACATATACACCTGAAAACTTGACTGACTTGGGAAGTTCTCAGATATATTTTACCTCTCATTTTAAGATGGCCAAGAGAAATAACTGTGGTCCATTCTCACAGAATCTCTCGCAGCTCTTATCGACTCACATGATGCTTCCAAAGCAACAAAATCTGGAGAAAACCATAAACAAGAAATCACCCATGGCTTCAGAAGACCACCCAAAACAAAGCATCTCAGAACTCCCCAGATGAAGAAACTTTTCTGAAACTATCAGATGGTGAATACAGAGGATTATATAGACAGCCATTCTAGATCATACAAAAAAATGTAGCAGACAAAAAGAAGAATTAAGCAAGCTGTTCGATCTGATGGAACACTAGTACTCTGAAATTCAACAGATCAAGAACAAAATCAAAGACATAGAAACTTCAATTAAAAGCCAAGAAAACAGAATGGAAAAAATAGAAAATAGATTTCCCGATTTGGAAGACAGAGCTGCTGACTCCAGCACCTATGAGCAGAAATCAGAAAAAAGAAACAAGAAAAATGAAGAAGCATCAAGAAGCATGTGGGATTCTATTAAGAGGAACAATCTATAATTAACTGGGCAAGACACCTGAGAACACAGAATATTGTTGCTGAGCTGCTGACAGAAAACCTCCCAGAAATTCTGAAAGAAAAGAATATAAATATCCAAGATACTTATCAAACAACACTTAATATAGATTTCAAAAGAAAGACTCCAAGACATATTATAACCAAGCTTAATAAAAGGAAACATAAGCAGAAATTCTTAAAGGCAGCAAGACTCAAAGCAAAGCTAACATTCAGAGGGAAACCCTGTAGGATTTCATTGGATTTCTCAGCAGAAACGATGCTGGCACGGAGACAGTGGCATGACACGTTCAAAGCCTTGAAAGAGAAGAACTGCCAACCAAGAGTTATATATCCTGCCAAACTATCTTTCAAATAGGAAAATAAAATGAAGACATTAGCAGATAAAAGAAAACTCAGAGACATTGTAAAAACCAAACCAAAGCTACAAGAAATACTGAAAGAATCTCTTGGTTTAGAAGAACAAACTCACTAACTTTATATTTTAGAAGCAAATACAGGACACATCACCCAGAATCCTATTCAGTTAGGGAAGGCTTCAAACTCGATCAAAGCTATAATAGTAAAAGAAATAATCCAGTGATCATACCATGAAAACTGTGATGTCATCATATTAAAAAGAGGGATGTACAACAGTTGTTACAGTCCTTCCAGACAAAGAGGAAGTTGATAAGAATGGTAGCAATTGAAATCGGGTTTATGCTTAATTTATTAAGGGTGATCATAGGGACAGCCATAAAGCACAATAAAGATGCAACATATCAAATCAAGAAACATAAGACAGGAATCTCAACAACCAAAAAACCAACCCGGAAAAAGACAAAAAATCAACTCACAGCAAGAATGTCCTAGAACAGATTAATAAGAACAACAGAGAAAACATCAACACAAAAATAAACATATCACATTGGCAGCACTGAACACATACCTATCAATAATCACATTGAATGTGAATGGGCTGAATGCTCCAGTAAAGTGACATCAAGTGACATCTTAAGAAATGACCTATCTGTATGTTGCCTACAAGAAACTCACCTTAGACTTAAAGATAGGAACAAACTAAAAATGAAAGGATGGAAGAATATATATCAAGCTAACAGCTAACAAAGAAGAGCATGTGTGGCAATTCTAATCTCAGATAAAATCAATTTTAATGTAAAATCCACCATTGTGGACAAAGATGGACACTATTGCTGAAAGTTCAATACACAAGCGGGACTTAACAATATTAAATATTTATGCATCTAATATTAGAGCACCTAAATACGTCAAAGAAACACTGACTACACTCAAAAAAGAGATAGATCACACCACAGCAATAGTGGGAGACTTCAACACTCCACTCTCAATATTGGATAGATCATCTAGAAAAAAGTTCAGTAAAGATACAGAGGACCTCATTGCCACAATTAACCAACTAAATCTCATCAACATACACAGACCTTTCTACCCATCAGCAGACAACTACACCTTCTTCTCCAGTGTACATGGAACATTCTCCAGAATTGACCATGTGTTAGGACACAGAGCAATTCTCAACAAAATCCATACCACTGAATTAATGCAAAGCATCTTCTCAGATCATAAAGCCAATAAAGTCTAAATCAGCAGCAGAAACAATAGATAGAAAGTCAAACTCTTGGAAACGGAACACCATCTTGCCCAAAAAAACATGGGTTATAGAAGAAATCAAGGATGAAATAAAGAAATTCAAGGATTCCAAAGAGAACAAAAACACTACCAGCCAGAACCTATGGGGTATATCCAAAGAAGTGTTCAGAGGTCAGTTTATCTCCATAAATGCACATATCTGGAAGGAAGAAAGAAACTAAATCAAAGAACTGATCCTACAGCTTGAACAAGTAGAGAGAGAACAACAGAGGAAATCCTCAGGCATGACAAGAAAACAGATCATAAAGATTAGTGCAGAAATAAATGAATTAGAGAATAGAAAAATAATCGAAAAAATGGAAAAGAACAAAAGCTGGTTTTTTGGTAAAATCAACAAAATTGGCAAACCATTGGCTAAACTTGAAAAACCGGAAGGAAACAAATAAACCAAATAAGAAATGAGAGGGGAGTTGTCACAACAGATCCAACAGAATTCAAAAATATGGACTTGGTGATGTAGAGTGACCATATATTGGATGCACTTTATGGTTCTATACATCTATAGGATATCATCCTGCTGACCTCTGGCAGGAGGAAGGAGAGTGGGTGGAGAGGAGGGGAAAGGAAACTGTTGGGAGGATGAGACATGCATGGGGCAGAGAGGAATACTGTGCTGTCACTGGACAGGGGGAGCAGTGGAAACTGCATAGAGGTGGGCATGTAAATTTATACGGGAATGTACGTTTTCAATCAGTCATATTAAATAAAATATATATATATATATCATAACAGAATACTATGAAAGCCTCAAAAAAATTTGAAAACCTAGAAGAAATGGTTGAATTCCTTGATTCATATCACTTACCAAAATTATCACAAGCTGAAGCAGAACGACATAATAAACCCATCACAAAGAAAGAGATTGAAAAAGTCATCAAAAAACTGCCATCCATAAAAAGCCCAGGCCCAGATGGCTTCACTTCAGAATTATACCAAGCTTTCAGAGAAGAGTTATCTCCAATACTACTGAGACTACTTCACAGTATAGAAAAGAATGGAATACTCTCAAATTCATTCTATGAAGCCAGCATAACCCTGATACCAAAGCCAGGGAAAGACCCAACCAAAAAGGAGAACCACAGAACGATATCGCTCGTGAATCTAGATGCAAAAATCTTTAACAAAACATTCTTGCCAATAGAATACAACAATATATCCAAAAAATAATCCATCAGGACCAAGTCGGATTCATACCAGGGATGCAAGGCTGGTTCAACATTAGAAAAACAATGTGATTAATGACATAAATATCACAAAAGACAGCAATCATCTAATTTTGTCCACTGATGCAGAAAAGTCCAACATCTATTCATACTAAAAACTCTCAGGAAAACAGGCATAGACAAAAAATTCCTCAACGCAATAAGAACCATCTATACAAAGCCAACTGTCTACGTCATCCTGAATGGAGAGAGACTGAAACAGTTTCCCTTGAGAACAGGAACTAGACAAGGAAGCCCACTCACACCTCTCCTGTTCACCATTGTACTAGATGTTCTAGCCAGAGCAATTAGACAAGACCAAGAAAGAAATGGCGTTTGCATCAGCAAAGAAGTCAAAATCTCCCTGTCTGCAGATGATATGATTGTATATGCGGAGAATCCTAAAGAATCCATCAGGAAACTACTCATACTGGTAGAAGACTTCAGCAAAGTCTCACGCTACAAGATAAACATAGGTAAATCAGTAGGATACCTTTATACCAACAATCAGATTATTAAGGAAGAAATCACCAAATCAATACCATTTACTATAGGCCCTAAGAGGATAAAATACCTAGAAATTAATCTAACCAGAGAAAGAACAGATCTTACAAAGAGAACTACAAACCCTGACTACAAGAACTTAAGAGAGACTTACATAAATGGAGAAACCTACCCTGCTCATAGATAGAAGACTTAACATTGTGAAATGTCTATTTTGCCCAAATCAATCTACTTATATAATGCAATCCCAATACAAATTCCAGGGACATTTGTTAATGAGATGGAGAAACAAATTACCAACTTTGTTTTGCAAAAGGAAGAAGCCTTGGATAAGTAAAGCACTACTGAAGAAGAACACACTGAGAGGCCTCTCAGTACCTGACTTCAGAACCTATTACACAGCCACAGTAGTCAAAACAGCCTGGTACTGGTACAAAAAGAGACAGATAGATCAAGGCAATAGAATTCAGACCCCAAAAGATGATACTATCTTCCTATGAACAGTTGATATTCAACAAAGGCCTAAGACATTAAACTGGAATACAAACAATCTCTTCAACAAATGGTGCTGGCAAAATTGGACATCCATCTGCAAAAAAAATTGAAACAAGACCCATATCTTACACCTTATACAAAAGCAAACTAAACTCGATAAAAGACTTAAATATGAAATATAAAACAGTAAAGCTCATACAAGAAAAAGTAGGAACAACAATGGAAGTTTTAATACACAACGTAGACAGACTTCAAAATCTATCAAACAAAGTACAAACAACAGAAAAGAAAATAGATAAATGGGAACTACTAAGAATCAAACACTTTTGCTCACCCAAAGACTTTATTAAAAGAATTAAAAAGCCACCTACATAATGAGAAAAATATTTGGCAAATATATGTCAAGCCAACACCTGATCTCCATAATCTATACTATGAAATTTCAATACAAAAAGATAAATCATCCAATTAAGTGATAAGCATAGGAGATGGACAGACACTTCTCTAACAAGGAGATCCAGACAGCCAGGAAACACATGCGGACATGCTCACAATCATTAGTTATTAAAGAAATTCAAATCAAAACTACAATGAGATACCATGTCACCCCCAACAAGGTTGGCCATGATCCAAAAACACAAAACAACACATACTGGACAGGCTGTGGGGAGATTGGAACTCTCCTACACTGCTGGTGGGATTGCAAAAGGGTGCAACATCTCTGGAAAGCAATCTGGTGCTTCCTTAAAAAAATGGACATAGATATACCATTTGACCCATTAATTCCACTACTTGGAATATATCCTACAGAATCAAGGCCATTCACACCAACTGATAGATGCACATGAATGTTTATCACAACACAGTCCACAACAGCAAAAAGATGGAGCCAACCCAGATGCCCAGCAACAGAGGAATCAGTAAGTAGACTATGGTATATATACTCAACAGAACACTATGCAATATTTCAGGAAACATCTCATAACCTGGTTTCAATTGGAGAACATTATGTTTAGTGAAAGTAGTCAGTGACAAAAGGACAAATATTGCATGAGACCCCTGCCAAGCCAAGTGCCATTGAGTCGGATCCGACTCATGGCAACCCTACGATAAGGATTTTAAAACAGATGCATTTGACGGCTGCAAGGATGTGGAGGGAGGGAGGGCAATGTGGGGAGAGTTTAGATTATACAGTTGATAGAAATTTGGTTGGGTAAAATATGTGACAACATACATTAGAAAGAAGTTCAATATTAACTGGACTTCAACATAACATGAATACGCCTCCCATCTTAATCCAGTACTACAGGGACAGAGTAGCTGGGGCGGGGGGCACGGGAGCATGCTCTCAGAGGAAATTGAGGCCAATTGGCACAACTAGCATTTTGCTAAGAGAGTCCTCTGCACCTCACATTGGTGAGTGGCATCTGGGATCTTAAAAGCTGCCAAACTGCCATCTGAGGGTACAGCAAATGGTCCCAGCTCACCAGGAACAGATGATCACCAAGGACCAAAACAACATGGTGGAAAGAGGACTCAGAAGGTGGAGAGCCCTCGTGAGTGGGTGCCTACATCGACTTGTGACAAGAAGAACCGGATAGTGCCCAGCCACCACCAGTGATAGCCGTGATGGAGCTCACAATGTTGAGTCTCACTGGCAACACAAGAATAGAAAGGGGTGCATCCTGAGATCCCCATTAAAAAACCACAAGTGATGGTCCACGGGCCTCAGGGTTCCCCTGAGAGCATGGCCCCTGGCCCTGATGCTGCCCCTGCCCATAAATCATAATGGAGGTCAACTCTTGGGCAGGAATGGATTGGATGTGGTGACACAGAGTGACTGTATCACGTGTGCACTTTATTGTTTTATGCATCTATAGGATGTCGTCCTACAGACCACTTACTGAAGGAAGGGGAGTGGGTGGAGAGGAGGGGATCAGAAATTGTTGAGAGGATAAGACACGTGTGGAGCAGAGAGAAAGAGTGTGCTGTCACCGGGCAGGGACAGCAGTGTGAGTTCCACATAGGTGAGCATGCAAATGTATATGGGAATGTACATTTTCATTCAATCATAACAAAAAATATATGTATTTTTAGTCATAAAATAACACATTTACCAATTCACTGTTTTTCACTTGTGCAATTTAGTGATATCTATTACATTAATTATGTTATGCAATCTATTACCATAAACAAAAAGGCATAGCTTCTTCAATAATGACTTCCTCTCATCCCCTCCTTCTCATCCTTCTCATACACTACTAAAAATTTGATTTTCATACATTTGCCTGTTCTAGACATTTCATGTAAATGAGATCATACCATATTTGCCAGTTTTTGCTTCACATATTTTGAAGCTCTTTTATTAGGCACTGGCATATTTATGATTGTTCTTAGATATCAAGCTTTTGATCATTATGAAAATACACCTTTGTTCTCTTGTGGGACAAGAAACAAGAGACAGAACAATATTTGTCTTCAATTCTATTTTGTCTGAAAATAATAGTTATATGGAATTTCTTACATCTAATGTTCATATGGTGAATCTTTTCAACACTTCTGTTTTCAGTATCTATGTATGCGTGCACCTATCATCTGCCTGCCTGTCTATGTTTAAACTGTGGTTAAACTGGACATTACATTGTTAAGGCTTGCTTCTTTATTTCTGCTATGCCTTTATCCTCAACTACTATTACTGCTAATCTGCTTTCTTTTGATATAATTGAACTTAGGTATTTTTTTTTTTTTCGTAGCTATACCTCTTTTCTTTAATTATTACTTTTCATTCAGTGGTGGTGCTAGTGTGTTCAATATTTACCCTTAACTTATTACAGTCTATTTAGAGTTATTATGGTAACATTGCATTCTTGTAACACATATGAAGCTTGAACAGTGTAATTCTACCTGATGCTATTTTTCCTTCATCGTTTATCATTTCTTGCAGTCTGGGTCCGGCACAAACTCTATCCTCTGAAGCCTCAAGCCAAAAGGATTACAAAATTAGCTTAAGTCTAGCCAGCTGAGCAGACTGGTGAGTGACCTTAGGACAAAAGCCACATAAACACAGACGGTATCCAGCACATGTTCCTTTTTTTCAGTGGAAAAGTGTTCCAGTTCTGCCCACTTTTGCTTTCCCTGGTGCTCCTCTTACTGGTTATATTTTACAGTTTATCTTATGTTTACAACTAATGCCTGTAACAGATTCATCCTGTATCAGGCATTTTGCTATTACTGGGCCTAAACCTCCCAAACCCTATTGCCATTCAGTCAATTCTAACTTACAGTGACCCAGCAGGTTAGAATACAACCGCCACACAGGTTTTCAAAGCAGATGGATTCCATGAGTCAACCTTTCGATTAGCAGCCTAGCTCTCAACCACTTCACCAAGGGGCCTCCATCACTGAGACTAGACTCCTTCAATTGCTAATTTTTAAAATTCAATTTTATAACAGAATATAGTTTCTGCATTATAGATAATCAATAACAACAAACATGCTCACAACTTAATAGAAAATAATGGAATAATTTATCTGTATGCAACAATATGTTTTCAGGAGGATTAATTGAGAAATTACTAAGTACCTATACACTTTGCCTTGATTAAGTGTTTATGAATTATAGGCCAAATAATTTCATTTCTCTTGGCCTTTGTTTCTTCTCTGTAAAGTGAGGAGGGTATAATCAATGATTTCCTGAGTATAAGGTTAGGTATATTGTGAAGTTTTCACATTTCTTCCTACTCCAGATATGGCACATTGCTAAGACACCTTACTATTACTTGAGTAAAGATTTTTCTTTAATGAAACAAATGACCTAAGACAGTATTTCCAAAAGTTAAAAGGAATGTTATGAGAATGAAGATTTTGATTCAGTATCCTAACGAACTGGGATTCTGCATTGCTTTCAAGTACACAAATGCTGCTACTATTACTGATCTAAGGCCCATACTTGGATTTGTGACAGACTACAGTAGAGCTATTATATGGATTTTGTACCTTATATCCAGACAGAGAAAACCCAAGTAGCATAGTGGTTAAGCACTATGGCTTAACCAAAGCACAGTGGCTACTAACCAAAAAGGTCAGCAATTTGACTACATCAGGTATTCCTTGATACCTCTGTGGGAAAGTGTTACTATGTCCTATACTATTGCTATGAGTTGAAACTGATTCAATGGCAAGGTTTTGTTATTGTTGTTTATCTAAACCCACCTGGGTTTGACATCCTGCTTTGTTTGTTTAGAGCTGTGTGACTAGGCAAATTAACTATCTTAACTTCAATATACTTATCTTTGGAAATGAAAATAATAGACACCTGGTAAAATGTTGCCCCACTTACCTCTGATTTTTGCAAGATATCTGGAAGACAGCCCCAAACAGGAAGGTAAAAACTGAAATCTCACATGTTCAACACAAAATTTTATTTTGCTTTCTTACTCCGTAACATAAAATATATATATGTATTCTTAAAATACTCTAGTAAAAAACATCAAATTTTGTGTAAGCAATCATTTCTCACTTAATACTTCTTAAAACATGAAATATCCTTATCAATTGCCTAGTCACTTCTCCCTTAAATAGAGGAATTTTTCAATTGTCAAACTGTGGTCAAACTTATGGAAAAGGAATAAATAGCTGATGAAATGTGAGTGGTGTGATAGAAAGCAATAATTCTTGTCAGGTTCACTTTTCTCTTTAAATAATTTGCTGGAAAGAGGTAAGCTTAAAAGAAGAAGAAGAAGTTGTACAAGTATCCTTTTGGGGAATGAAATGTGTTGCAACATTTCACATCACGTCATCTGAGAGATGTTAAATTTAGAAAGCAATGTTAAGATATTTTGAACATAAAAAGTAATATTTGATCACAAATACTACCACTCCTGCTTTGCTAAGTCTCCTTTATGTCTGGAATTTAGCACTCCCATTTGTCATTAGCTACACCTCCAGTGTGAATTACAACTGAATGAAATAAAGATTAAGACAGTCCCTGGGGACAGCTTAGCCTACGCTCTCTACTTCAAATAAAAGTGCCAGAATTATACACATATAAAATAAAATCTCTTCTAGCTATGTAAATGGCTTACAGTCTTTGTCACAGAGACAAAGCTATTTGGTTTAATATTTAGAAATAAATTTTGTAGACATCTTCATTTCACTGTAACTTATGGGTATATTTTTTATCAGAGGGACATTTTATGAGATTAAACACTACTGGGTGCCTATTCAGATTCCACTTTTAATTCTCTTTTCCTACCAGAATCTTTTCCTTACCAAGCCTAGAAGGTTACCCAGTGATAGGTAGGTTATCATCAACTTTTTGGTTAGCCACCCAGATTTTAACAACTGTGCGACCAGGACTCTTTAGTCTAAGGCAATGGTGAGTGGAGTTCAGGGACATATTATCCAATAAGCAAGGTGATCTTGGACTTACTTGTGCTTGTTTATAATCTGTAGTAAATAGTTTCACTTTTTTTCACCAAATCAAAGATTCTGCTTCTAGGCGTGGCAGACATCTGTATGTTGACCAATGCCTTAGCCCTTCCTACAGAATCAAAGCTTCTTTTCAATTTTATACTCCCTGACAGTGATGAATGATAGTAAATTGGATAAGCAGGGCCATACTTGTGCTTAATTATAAATCTTAGTGAACAATTTTACATGTGGCGTGGTGAGACCCACATGAAATTGTTTACTATAGATTCACAAGTAAGCTCAAGTAAGGCTGTCCTTATGTTGTTTATTATAGAATCCTTCTCTAATGGCTTTTCCCTTACTGCTGTGTGCCACTGAGTTTTTCCAAAGCATTCTCATTGATAGCATTCAGCTGCTATTTACATACACATGAAGATGATTCCAACATGACATGCAAATTACGTGAAAAAAATAAATGTTCTTTATGTTTACATCATTTTTTTCTCCTATTACTTGTATTTACAAGTGCCATGAAAGTGTTAATTTTAAGCACAGGAGGCCCAATTTGTTACAAAGCAGTCAAGTAACCCCTTCAGACTTTGATAGTTTCAAAATAATTTCTCTACTGATATCTATCGCCAAAGAATTTTTCATTAGATTGCCTGACATAGTTATGTATTCAACCATATCTGATTTTGTAAAATGGCTAAAAGAAGGTACTGTGACTAGGCCACCTAGACAAAAGCCATAACATCAATAAATTACTCTCTATCCAAAAAAGAATAATTATATCCAGAAAGCAATTGTTTTTAATAGTATAGTTCATAAATGATATGCTTTATGGAAAAGTATAGGTGAGTAGGGAATCCAAACTATCAGAAGTAATTAGTCCATGTTGTGTTCTAATGAACCAAGACATTTGAATTTAAAAAATTTCCCTGAATTAGTACCACGGGAGTTCCATGAATTATTTGAATTTCCACACTTTATTTTTCTTTCTACAAAGTAGTTCCTAGAAGTAATCGAATTTTTTACACTTAATTTTTAGTTATTCAATAAATATTACTGAACACTTTCATGAATCAGGCACTTAATTAGGTTCTAACAACAATTAGCAAATCATCCATAGTTCCTATCCTCATATAGCATATATGTTCCAGTAGGACAAAAAGAAACTAACTGAATTGTTGAAGAAATTACGATATTTATTGTTAAGAGAGCAGCGTTAGTGGTAGAACTGCCCTACAGGGTTTCCTAGCCTGACTCTAATCTTCACAGAGAAGATTACCAAATCTTTCTCCCTCAGAGTCAGAGTTGTTGATGAGTAGAACTCAAAATAGTACTATCTTTGTTAGCAGCTGAAGCACTTAACCAAAATAACCTAATCAATAGAGCTATTTCTGTTACTGTTTTCCTTAGTTTGTAGCCTATTAAAATTGATTTTTTTTAGACAATCATTGCACTGCTCAACATTTATATTAAAAAAATATGTCCCACTCTAAAAATCAGGATGACAACATAATCTGAGGTCCCATACATAAATCCTTGGAAAATCTATGGAGCAGTTCTACTCTGTCTTATAGAGTTGCTATTAGTTTGAATCTACTCTACAGCACTGACTTTGTATAGAAAGTCAAAGGAGCAGAACTGAGGCAATGGAAGCCAGAATTACTGAGATAAATTTGAGGAATAATCAGATAAAAGAATTAAAATAAAATAAACACTAAAAATTATGTGTGACTCTATCAAGAGGAATAATTTATGAGTGATTGGTGTACCAGAACAGGGGGTAGGAAGGATAGCAGAAAACAGAATTGGTGATGACCTGTGGATAGATGAAATACGACAAGGTACTATCCAAGATGTTCACTGAACTCCACACTAGGCTTACTCCAAAAGAAAGACACCAAAACATATTATAATCAAACTCTCCAAAACTGAAGAAAAGGAGAGAATTTTTAAGACAGCTAGGGCTAAACAGGAAATCCTGGTCACGTAATGTACTAACCAAAAGGTTGGTAGTTTGAATCTGCCAAGCACTCTTTGAAAACTCTATGGAACAGATCTACTCTGTCTTGTATGCTCATTATAAGTCAGAACGGACTCAACTGCAGTCAGTTTGGTTTGGATTTAGGAATGAACAAAAAAAGATCTACATAGGAGAGTCAACAAGACTAAGCTTAGACTCCTCAGCTGAAACTATACAGACAAGAATGCAATGGGATGACATACACAAAGCTTAGAAAAGGAGAAAAATTGCCAACCAAGAGCTATATATTCAGTAAAACTGTCTTTCAAATATATTGGTGATTTTAGGACATTTCCACATAAACAGAAGTTTAGATAATTTGAAAAAAAAAAATTACAAGAAATGCTAAAGGGAGTTTGGTTATAAAATCAATAATATCAGATAACAACCCAAGGCCAGAAAGCAAGCCAAAGCCATCAGATATCAACCCTGATAGGTAAATCACAAAAATAAATAAAAAATAAAACAGTGAAAATAGGGAAACAGAGAAGACATTATGCAAAGGATGACAACATTAAAACAAAAAGAGGGACTAAAATATGTAGTCATAGATCTTTCATATGGAGAGGAAGTCAAGATGACACAAAGAAATTAAAGATGGGTTTAAATTTAGAAAAATAATGGTAAATACTAAAGCAACCACAAAGGAAATTATCAATTTTATGTTTCAAAATGAAAACAAAAAAATAAAAATAAAAAAACAAGAAAAATATAGACTCAATAAATACAAAATTAGCAACAACGATACAGATGGAAAGAAAACTCACAAATAAAAATAAAAGAGCACAGAAAATTAAGTGGAACAAAGAAATTGTCAACAGTTTCTAAAAAAGGCATCAAAATGACAGTACTAAACTCATACCCATCAATAATTATATTGAATGTTAATGGATTTTATGCACCAACAAAGAGAAAGACAGTGGCAGAACAGACAAGAAAAGATTATCTGTATGCTGCCTACAGGAAACACATCTTACAATTAGAAACTCAAACAAAACAAAACTCAAAGGATGAAAATAATATGTAAAATAAACAACATTCAAAAAAGAGCACAAGTGACAATATTAATTCCTGATAAAATACACTGTAAAGTAAAACTCACCATAATGGACAAAGAAGTACACTATATAATGATTAAACAGCCAATACACCAGGACCTATAGGACAAAGTAGAACTGCTCCATTGAGTTTCCAAGGGGCACTTGGAAGACATAACTATAGTAAATGTTAAGACACCCAAAGATAGGGTTCCTAAATATACAAAATAAACTCTAACAGCACTGAAAAGAGAAACAGTGACACACTAATAGTAGATTTCAACACATCACTTTCAGCCAAGAACAGAACATCCCGAAGGTAACTTAATAAAGATGTGGAAGAACAAAATGCCGCAGTTAACGAACTTGACCTACAGACATATGAGTAGAACACCCCACCCAACAACAGTTAGTTATACGTTCTTCTCTAATGCCCGTGGAATATTATTCTCCAGAACAGACCACATATTAGGCTATAAAGAAATTCAACATAATCCAAAGCAATATAATGCTGAGCACCTTTTTAGATCATAAAGCCATAAAAGTAAGAATCAATAAGAGCAAAAGCAAGGGAAAAAAAAACGAACATATGGAAAGTGAACAACACTGTGCTAAAAAACTACTGGCTTATAGAAGAAATCAAGGACAGAATAAAGAAACTCAAAGAATTGAACGAGAATAAAAACACATTTTATCAGAAGCTTTGGTACACAGAAAAGGCAGTGATCAGAGGTCAATTTATTTCAATAAATGCACACATCCAAAAATAAAAATGGGCCCAAATCAAAACATTAACATTACAACTTGAAAATGTAGAAATAGGAAAGAAAAGAACCTTTCAGGCACTTGAAAAAAGCGAACAGGAAAAGTAGAGCAGAATTAAATGAATTAGGAAATAGAAAAACAATCAAAAGTTTTGAAGAGACCAAAAGCTGGTTCTTTGAAAAGATAAAAAAAAAAAAAAAAAAGGACAAACCATTGGCCAAAGTGACCAAAAACAAGAACAGGAGAGGAAGCAAATTACCTGAAAAAGAAATGAGATGGCTGGTATCACAACAGACCCAAGCTAAATCAAAAAAATCAGAAGAGAATACTATGAAATATTGTATTCTAAGAAATTTCAAAACTTAGAAGAATTGGACAAAAATCTAGAAATGCACTACCTACCTAAACTAACAAAAACACACATACTGCAATTAAATAAATGCATAACGAAAGAACAGTTGAAAAGGTAATTTAAAAACTCCCAACCAAAAAAATTTCTGGTCCCTCACTGGAGAATTCTACCAAAAATCTCAGAAGAGTTAACACCACTATTGTTGAAAGTATTTCAGAGCACAGAAAAGGATGAAGTACTCTCAAACTCATTCTATGAAAATACCATATTCCTGATACTAAAACAAGGAAAAGATACCACAAAAAAAGAAAAATCACAAACCAGTATCATTCATGAACTTAGATGTAAAACTCTTCAACAAAATTCTAGCCAATAGACTTTAACAACATTTCAAAAAACCAATTTACCATGACCAAGTGGAATTCATATCAGCTTTACAGGGGTGGTTCAACGTTAGAAAACCAACAATGTAAACAATCACATAAACAAAACAAAAGACAAGAATCACTGGATCTTATCAACTGAAGCAGAAAAGGCATTTGATAAAGTCCAACACCAACTCATGTTAAAACCTATAAGCAAAACGGGAATAAAAGGGAAACGCTGGTGGGATAGTGGTTAAGTCTCATGGCTGCTAACCAAGCACTCCTTGGAAACTTGATGGAGCAGTTCTACTTTGTCCTATAAGGCTGCTGTGAGTTGAAATTGACTCAACAGCACTAGGTTTGGTTTTGGTTTATTGGAGCCTCAACATAACAAAAGGCATGTATACAATGACAACAACCAACGTCATCTTAAATGAAGAGAAGCTGAAAGTACTCCATTTGAGAACAGGAAGCAGGCAAGGATGCCCTGTATTACTACTCTCACTCCACATTGTTCTGAAGGTTCCAGCCAGAGGAACTGGGCTAGATAAAGAAAGAAAGGGCATCCACATTGGAATGGAAGAAGCAAAAGTATCTCTGTTTGCATACTATAAGATCTTATACACAGAAAACCCTAAAGAGTCCATATTAAAAACTACTGGAACTAACAGAAGAGTTTAGAAAAGCATCAGGATACAAAATAAACATATAAAAATCAGTTGGATCCCTTTATACTAAACAAAGACAACATCAAAGAGGAAATCACCAAATCAATACCATACACTATAGCCCTCCAAAGAAACAAAATACTGAAACAAATCTAACCAGAGACATGTAAGACCTATACAAAGGAAACCATAAGACACTATTGCAAGAAATCAAAAGAGACCTATTTAAGGGGAGAAACCCACCCTGTTCATGGATAGGAAGATGCAACATTGTGAAAATGACTATGCTACCCAAAGAGATCTATACATACAATGCAATCCCTATCCAAATCCGGACAGCATTTTTTAAAGGAATGGAGAAACAAATTACTAATTTAATATAGAAAGGGAAAAAGCTTCAGATAAGGAAAGCATTACTGAGAAGAGCAATGTGGGAGGCCCATACTGCTTGACTTTAGAATCTATTACACTGCCTCTGTATTCAAACCACTTTGTACTCATATAACAACAGATACATAGACCAAACTGAACTGAGGATCCAGATATAAAATCATCCACCTACGAGCAGCTGATATTTGACAAAGGTCCAAAGTCTGTACACTGGGGGAGAGACAACCTCTTTAAAAAATAGTGTTGGTATAACTGGATATCTATCTGCAAAGAGATGAAACAAGATCATATCTCCCACCACACATAAAAAACAACTTGAAATGTTCAAAGACCTAAATATAAAATATAAAATGATGAAGATTATGGAAGACAAAAGAGGGATAATATTGGGAACGCTAATACTTGGCATAAACAGAATACACAACTTTACTAACAATACACAAACAGCGGATGAGAAACACAACTGTTCATCCAAAGACTTCAAAAAAAAAAAAATTGGATGCAAGAAATCTAATCAGTGTCTAATTTCTATCATTTGCAAGACACCATGAAACCTCAACAACAGAAAGACAAATAACTCAGTTTAAAAAAAATGAGCAAGAAGTAGTTCACCAAAGATGTTCAAGAAGCTACCACATCTATGAGCAAACGTTCACAGTCATTAATCATTAGAGAAATTCAAATCAAATCTACAATGAGATACCATCTCACTCCGACAAGGTTGGTATTAACTCAAAAAACACAAAATAATAAATGTTCTGGAGTCTGTGAAGAGACTGGTACATTTCCACATGGCTGGTGATACAACCAGCTTGGAAATATATTTGGTGCTTTCTTAAAAATCTAGAAATAGAAATCCCATATGATCCAGCAATACAACTGTTTGGAATATACCCTACAGAATCAAGGCCATTCACACCAACTGATACATGCACACGAATGTTCATTGCAGCACTGTCCACAATAATAAAAAGATGGAATCAACCTAGATGCCCATTAACAGATGAATGGATAAACAAACTATGGTATATTCACACAACAGAATATGGCTCAACGATAAAACCAATGATGAATTTGGGAAACATCTCACAGCACAGAAGAATCTAGAAGACATTATACCATAAGTCATACAAGGATAAATACTGTATGAGACCACTATTATAAGGACTCAAGAAAAAGTTTAAACACAGAAGAAAACAGTCTTTTGATTGTTATGAGGATGGGGAGGGAGGAAAAGAGGTATTTACTTTAAAAACTTTTTTTTTTAAAAAAAAAAAAAGATGAAAAAGGTGAGCCCCCAAATACATACGGTATGTAAAGGATTTTTAGGAAAAAAATCCAGATGCTCTTCAAACCTGAATTTCTCAAGAAACCAACCCCATAACATTTTGGATTATGTCAATCTGGAACATCTCATATTATGTGCACAGGTTGTATCCCTCCATTCAAAAACCAAAAGCAAAAAGCAAAAAATGATCTAAAAGCTAAAAGTTCATGAAAATGACCAAAGATATTTTTAGTTGTCCTTGCTTTTCATTTGCTCTCCTAAATGTGTACAGATGTTTCTTGGAAGAGTTTTTAAGAGAACAGGGGAAGTTGTTGTGTATTTAAACAATTTTAATGAAGGGCCAACCTTTTACATTACAGATTTGTTCCCTTCATTTGCTTTCTGGCAGCAGTTCACACTTTTTTTTCCTCCAAAGGTCACAGTATAATGAGCATATACCAGATTATTTAAATGAATGGTTTTAATGAGTTCTTTGAATAGATTCTTTAAAAAGCAACCATGAAATTGCTTTCTCTGTTGGGATGCTTTAACATATTTTTAGAAAATTAATATACAAAGCCTCAAAGTTCTAATAAGTCTTAAAGGAACAATGATTGGAAGGAATTTTTATTGAAATATGATTTATTCTCACTCATACTGCAGAAGACATTATAAAACCCAGCAGGATTTCTGAATTATTTTAATGGATTATCACGTTTCATATTAATAAGTAGTTATTTCTCAAATTCAAAGTCTGCAGCTCTTATACACTGCTTTGGCATACAGAAACACTGTAATTGGTGAACATATTACATGCGGATAAAATTACTTAGTATAGTGAGCATTTTGTTGTCTCCACGGTACTTCCAAACTCTTGCCTTGAGGTTGGGTAGAATTGACCCTGTCTCCATACACTGTGATTGTTTTACAAGTTGGCATATATTCCCATTACAGGAGTGTTCAAGAGTTCTTTTCAATGATTTTTATTTTCTTCCTGGATGGGAATAAGGAAATATGTAGTCATACAAACTGCTGGAACCATTTTACCACCATGGGGACTGCCTTTGACATCTAGTGTTGTTATAACAGAAATACCACAAGTGAATGGCTTTAACAAAGAGAAATTTATTGTCGTTAGAAGAGTAGGCCAAAAGTACAAATTTAAGATATCTACTCCAGAAGGAGGCTTTCTCTGTTGTTGGCTCTCAAGGTCTTTGTCATCAGTGGTCCCCTGGACTGCGAGATTCTCAGGCACAGGGACCCCAAATCAAAAGGAATGTGCTGTGCTCCTAGCATTGGTTTCTTGGTGGCATGAGGTCTCCAACCCTCTGCTTGCTTCCCTTTCTTTTAGATTCCAAGAAATTGCCTCAACACAATCCAATCTGTAGATTGAATACCACCTCACTGACACAGCCACCACTCTTTCTCCCTTATTAACATCATACAGGCAGGAAGTAGAATGGATGGGAAAAATCCCACAACATCAATCATGGCCCAGTCAAATTGAAACACACTTTTAGGGGTATACAATTCAATCCATGACAAAGACTAAGGACAAAGTTGACACACAGAGCAGGAAAGAACAGTGATAATTGCTGAGAAGAGAAATTGGAATACTGACACAACTCTTCTTGACACTTGCTATGGCTACAGGCTTTTCAGTTGTTAGGCAGTAAATTCTGTTTACTATTTAAGGTCCTTTGAAGCTAAGGATATGGACGCTGAGAGTGATATGAACTGCCTTTGGCAAATATTATTGCTCTCACTATCAATTTTGGAACCATTTGTCTATTTGAAAGGATATATTATTTTATTGTTTCTATTGCAAAACACTGGTAGTGTAGTTGTTAAGAGCTGTGGTTGCTAACTAAAAGGGCAACAGTTCCACTATACTAGGCACTCCTTGGAAACTATGGGGCTGCTCTACTCTGTCCCACGGGGTTGCTGAATCAGATTCGACTTGATATCTATGGGTTACAGGTACTTCAATTCAAAAGAAGGGCTCAGAAGCATCAAACCTTTATAGCTGACATCTTAAAAATTAAACCATCTTGTTAATAGACATAAGTAACCTCTTGTTATGCATAAATCAGTTTATTGACTAAGTTCTTACAGGATAGATTCTGCATTTGTTGTCTGTATTTTTTTTCCACAGAATACTTCTTATGACAACATTAAATTTTTTTCATATACTTATTTAAATTTCAGATACTCTATAAGTATCTCGAAATGTCCAATTGCACGCATAAAGAAATATCAGTTTAATATTAGAGATTTGAGAAAATTGGAATTGAAAGAATGAGACTAAGTATGAGATTAGACTTCCTCATATTACATGGACTCTTAAGCTATGCCCTTTAAGCTGTCATTCAACCAATTTTGAAAATCCTTTCATGAGTCGGATCTGACTCGACGGCACTTGGCCTTGTTGATAAAAGGACTCTAACTCTTAGCTCTCTTCACATTAATGCAATTCTAATGTTTAATATTTTCATTGACATATTTAGCCAACATCAACTCCTTGAAATTCTAGCAGTCAATCTTACTTATTATTGTATCTAAACCCCGGTGACATAGTGGGTTAAGTGCTACATCTGCTAATCAAAAAGTTGGTAGTTCAAATCTACCAAGTGCTCCTTGGAAACTCTATAGGGAGTTTTACTCTGACCTCTAGGGTCACTATGAGTTGGACCCAACTAGATGGCAGTGGGTTTGGGTTGGGTTTGGTAGCAAAGTATTCTGTTAGAGAAATCTGCTATACTCAGACAATTAAATAGCTTCAGGTTATGCTTATTTCTGTCCAATTGTCTTAAAACATGCAATCATTTATGTGGAAATTTAACGGCTTATGGCCAAACAAATATCCCGCTAATATAGATTTAATCACTTAAATATTACCACTGTAGTCTTTTGGAATCATAGCAATGGTATTCTTTTCCACTTTATATTATACATAACTATATATAGTTCTATGGAGGCATGAAAGCAATGACAAAGTAAAAGCTCTGAATAAAAGATTTCAAAGGGAAGCGCAAGAGGACAAAGTATTATAATGAAAAGTACAAAGATCTGTAATTAGAAACCTGAAACAGAAGAATATACTCAGTATTTCTCAAGCTGAAATAATAGAAGAAAAGAAGAAAATCAAGCCTTGAGTCACAATATTGAGTGATTCTACGGACAAAACCCTGAACAACAGAGGAAGCATCAGAAGATGAAAGGAGCACACAGTCACTGTCACAAAAGTGAAATAATCAATGCTTAACTATTTTAGGTGGCAGCATGTTACCAAGAATCAGTGATACCGAAGGAAGAAATCCAAGCTCTACGTACGACACTAGAGAAAAGTAAGTCACCAGGCATTGATGAGATATCAACTAAGACGTTTCAACAAATAGGCAACACTAGAAGTGTTCACGTATCCGCGCCAAGAGATTTGGAAGATAGTTTTTTTGGCAAACCAACAGGGAGAGATCCATATTTGTGCCCATTCCAAAGAAAGGTGATCCAACAGAAGGTGGAAATTATTGAACAATATCATTAATTATTTTATGCAAGTACAATGTTGCTGTAGATAACTGAAAAGTTGTTGCAGTAGTACAACAACAGGGACTTGTCAGAAATTTAAGCCAGGTACAGTAGTGGTCTTGGAATGAGAGATACCACTGCTGATATCAGATGGATTTGGGCTGACAGCACAGTATACCAGACATATATGCCTGGGTTTTACTGACCATAATGGAAATCTTGGTGGTGTAGTAGAAAAGTGCTACATCTGCTAAACAAAAGGTTAGTTCAAATCCACCAGGTGCTCCTTGGAAACTCTATGAAGTAGTTCTATTCTGCCCTATAGGTTTGCTATGAGTTGGAACTGATTTGACAGCAGGGGTTTTTTGTTTTTGTTTTTTGGCTATTGACTACACAGAGGTACTCAACTGTGTGGATCATGACAAATTTGGGTAAATGTAAAGAATAGGAATTTCAGAAAACTTAACTGTGCTTGTGTGGAACTTGTATATCAATCATTCAAACAAAAACAATGGGATACTGCATGGTTTAAAATCAAGAAAGATGTGCATCAAGGTTTTAGCCTTTCACCATGTTTATTCAATCTGTATTCTGAGCAACAATTTATCAGATGGGGAAAGCTCTTTGCCATTTAGTTGATTCCAACCCCTAGTGACCCTATAGGACAGAGTGGAACCGCCCCATAGGATTTGGAAGGAGCACATGGTGGATCTGAACTGCCAGTGTTTGGGTTAGCAGTTGTAGCTCTTAACCATCACTTCACTAGGGTCTCCAAAATAATCAGAGAAGCTGAAAGGCATCAGGATTGGTGGAAAACTCCTTAACAACCTGCAATATGCAGCTGACACAACCTTGCTTGCTAAAAAAGAAGACGATTTGAAGTACTAATTGACGAAGATCACAGAGAGTAGCCTGCAGTATGGATTACACTTCAACAGAAAAGCAACATTACGATAACCAGAG
This sequence comes from Heterohyrax brucei, assembly GCA_028571685.1. Lineage (NCBI taxonomy): Eukaryota > Metazoa > Chordata > Mammalia > Hyracoidea > Procaviidae > Heterohyrax > Heterohyrax brucei. The sequence goes on along the minus strand of CM053146.1, from coordinate 73,450,582 downwards.
AAAATGCTGAAACTGTCAAGGATTTCATTTTACTTGAGTCCAGAATTAAAGCCCATGAAATCAGCAGTCAAGAAAGTAATGCATTGCATCAAGCAAAACTGTGGCAAAACACCTGTTGCAAGTGTGAAAAGCTAAGATGTCACTTTGAGGACTAAGATGGGCCTGACTCAAGTCATGATATTTTCAGTCACCTCATATGCATGCAAAATGTCAACAATGAATAAGGAAGGCTGAAGAAGAAACTGATACCTTTTACTTACAGTGCTGAACAAGAATATTGCACATACTGTGGACTTCCAGAAGAATGGACAAATCTGTGCAGGAAGAACAGACAGAATGCTCCTTAGAAGTGAAGATTCTGAGACTTCAGCACATATATTTGGGACACGTTAGGAAGCGGCAAGGTGTTCTTGGCAAGTAAATTCCTTTCAGGGCTCTTATCCTATTCAGAGGCTTCCACTGGCTACTGAATGAACCCTTCACCCACCACATCAACCTCAAGCGACAGGGGCAACTGAGCACTTCAATGGAGAGGATTAAATGACTGATGGGAGGGAACAAGACAACACCAGCCTAAACTACACACCTCAGGCAAGCAGTCTGAGATCTCAAGGCAGCAGCACTCTGAAAGAGCGTTTCTCACTTGTGCTGTATGTTTGAGCAAACTGTCGAGTCTATAAATTGTGTTTCAGTTCCCACAGAGGTCAATGCCTCACAACTAGGGAAGAGTCTGGGTGGCTATACCCGGGCAACCTTCATCTCAAGTCCAACAAGATACAAATGAGGGGAGGGAGAAATTGTGAATGTTACCTTTTTTTCTTCTAGATTATCTCATAAGGATGAATGGATGCCACATCCATGGGCCTCAATGAGACAGGATTTTGCTAGAGTCCAATTAGAACAACTGATGGCTCTGGCAGCACTCGAACTGAAATGACAAGTCATCTCTCCATATTGTTCCAACTGATCTGTCAATAAGGACACTTTGTGGACCAACTGAATGTGCAATGTGGGAAATGAATACTGTCGACTCCACTACTCAAGGAAAATATCTCTTGGAATACGGAAGCTGCTCACGGGGCATGCTCCAAATTTAGAAGGAAATTTCTGTATGTTAAAAATGTAAAAAGCATGAGACTAGATGGTTTGATTCTGAGAGCAGTACTTTCAAGACTCAATTTGACATTACTGTGGAAATGTAGAATTTATAAAATATGACCAGGGAGTCCAATATATATTGATTGATTACATCAAGTCTGAATTAGCCTGATCTGGCAACAGTAATATCTTATTCAATTGTGCTGAAAAAGAGAGCTTTTGTGTTACTTGTACTGAAATGTCTACTGTTTATATAATATGACATGTTGAGAGAAATATACTGTTTGTATAGAAAGGAATCAAGACGTGTTTTACACAACTAAGATTTAACAAATGCAGCCCATTGATCTATTCAGTTGACTTAAATTAAGTCACTACTGAGATAGCTGGTTGGGATCTCTCCTCCAAGCAGGCCTGATCAATCTCCTGGGGACATTTCTACTAGTAACCCTCACTAAACGCTGCCTCAAATGGTGCACAGATATGACATCCACCAGAGTTATCAGCCACATCATGGGCATGCAGCTTAACATCCAAAATGGGTGACGGGCATACCAGGACTTGTTACTGGTTTGCTTCTTTTTCTGGCATCCAGATGGGATTGAGAGGTGGATTGTTGGGGAAGTTGTCTTCCTCTGTGCGTCCCATCCAAGATGCTTGAGCCCAGAGCTTTTTCTGATGAAGAGACTAGTAACTGGGGTACCTTGTCTCTCCTAGTTCCTTCTTACCAGAGAAGGCTTCTTTCTATTCTAGGCACATAGTGAATTTCTCTGTCTCTCGCGCATATGTGGGAACCATCTGTCACTTGGCCCACCCCACTTTTATCTTTTTCTGGTGAGAAAGGAATAGGGTCTCTAGTACGATGGCACAAGAAGGGGAGCATGCCAGACTGTAGAAGCTGGCCGTGAGGGGTGGACTGACAGAGAAATAGACTTTGCTAGGCCAAACGCCAGTGCCCTCATGTGGACTGTTAGCTCACTACCATTTGCTGAGTCATTCTTATATAAATCCCTAGTTTATAGCTACTATTGGCCACCACCACTACAAAACCTCTGCCTCTCTACTGCAGGGCACAGAGATCTGTTATGATCCTATTGCTGGCTGTCTACAATTTACCTCTGTTTACATAAATCTCCCTAATAGATGCCTTTGCCATTAGACAGGAATATCCTACCCCTTCCTTCTGTCTCTCAGTGCCTTTTGTTTTCATAGGCAAGTTTCATGTTACTGGTCCATGCTTCAGCAGTATTCTTTTTGAAATAAAATGCTTCTTGATTATAGTTTCAGTTCCAATAAATATATATGATTACTGGAAAGCTGTATGCTTATACATAGATTTGTGTAAGCAGAAGGTCTTTATCCTCTTTAAATGGATCTCCCTTCACCATTATTTCTTCATTCAGACTTCTGATGATGTACTGCCCAATATAATAGATAAAGTGGGAAAAATATCCCTCTGGAGTTGTCTAAGAAAGTCTCCTTTGTACTAAACAGGATTGTTATCCAAATATTGTCTTCAGGTTAGCAACATATCATTGGTACCTCATGGATATTTTGTGAAACAGTGGTTCATCAGACTTCCTTTGAACTAGTTTCATATAATTCGAGAGACTTCCACTTCCCAAGCAATGGAGACTTCAGATACGTGAAGCGAATTTGTTCTCCCTCATTGTTGTTAGTCCTATCAAGTATTTTAGTTGTTCATGAGGAAATTTTTTTCTGAAATGTAAGAATGTTACATAATAAAATTCATAAGTCTAACAGAGACAGAATATGAGGCCCTCAAATATTTCTTAATTTTCCTCTCACTTATCTAACTCTGTTTTCCTCAATATTTCCTATCACAATAAAGGACATGTCCTCACAACATAAACATTACAGTCATCCTTACTTTTTCTGTCTCCTTCAGTTCCACATGTACATTACCAGGAAATCCTGTGAGATCTACTTTCAAAACAAGTCTACATCCCAGCCCTTTCTCTTTACGCTTTTGCCCTTAGCTTTAATCCACCATCATCTTTGCACTTGGACAGTTACAATGGCTCTCCAACTTTGTGTTCCCTCTGTTTCAGTCATGCTAGCATTCTTTCCACTAGGTCTTAACATCCGGCTTATGTATGCCTTAGTGCCTTTGCTATAATTTTTCCCTGTGCCTGAAATTCCAAAAAATCTTTGCATTGATGCTTCATTCTATCACTGAGGCATCCTCTCAGATTCTCTCTTTCTCTGTCATGGTATGTATAGCCATCCCTTGTAAAACATTCTGTCCTCCCCTAAATCCTTAGTCTTTATTTACCCTAATTTTTTAAAATCATACTCATTAACACTTATTTATATATATCTGAAATTATCTTATTTGTTCACTTATCTTAGTCTCTCTTTCAAATATGTAAATACATGAGCATGGTCACCTGTCATCCTGAATTCCCAGCAGCTAGAACAATTCCCCTTTGAGCACTTGATACACTTTGGTAAAGTGTATGAAACAATGAATGGAATGAGGACTAAAAATATTATTATAAAGAGATATAACTATGCACAAAGGTATTCAGTGCTAGTTTTAATCTATGCTGCTTATAAATTACTCAAGAAATTTTATTATGCTTTTTTTAAAAAAATATCTAACTGATTTGGACTATATTAGGACACTAAGATGACAGAAAGACAGTTGGCCTAAATCTATTCTAGAACATTAATTTACAGGTTGTTATAGTTTGCAACCTCTTTTTAAGAGTAATTAGTATTCCTAATAAAAGGTTTGTATAATATTCTAACAGGATTTAGTGTGATTAAGAAGTTGACAAAAGCTAAACGTTTTGCTAAAAATAATACTTCAAAGGACACAGAAGAAGGGTCAGAGGTCTGGGGACCACTGTTTCAGGGATTATCCAGGTCAATGGACATAATAAAGTGGTTTCCGTTTGTTTGTAAGATAATCTGCTTCCCACTTTGGTGAGCAGCATCTGGGGTCTTAACAGCGAGCAAGAGGCCATCTCAGCAGCATCCACTGGTCCCTATTCAACTGCAGCAGAAGGGAATGAAAGATATCAAGACATGAGGAAACTATGAGCCCAAGAAACAGAAAGGGCCGTAGAATCTAGAGACTACATCAGCATGAGATACCAGAAGAACTAGATGTGCCTGGCCACAACTTATGACTGCCCTGACAAGCAATACAACCTAGAGTCCCTGACGTAGTATGAGAAAAATAGATATGCAAAACTAGAACTCTATTAAAAGACTACAGCTGATGGTCTTGCAGACTGGAGGGTCCCTGAGAGAAATGGCTCCTGGATTCTCTCACCCCAGAGGAGAAACAAGCCCCGAAGCCAACTCTTCAGAGACTGGACTAGACAATAAGACTTAAAATGATACTGGCAAAGAGCGTCCTTCTTGACTTAAGTAGATACAAGAGGCTAACTGAGTAGCTCTTTTCCAGAAGCAAGACGAGAGGGTAGAGGGGGAGAGAAGCTAGTTGAATACCAAAAAAAATCTAGCCCACTGCCACCAAGTCAACTCCGACTCATAACAACTCTACAGTATAGAGTTTCCAGGGAATACCTGGTGGATTTGAACCAACCACCTCATCATTAGGAGGTGTAGCACTTAACCACTATGCCACCAAGGTTTCCAGCTGAATGGATATAGGAAAAAGAGGATAGAAAGGAAGAGTATGTTGTCATAGGGTGGGGAGAGCAACTAGAGTTATACAGCAGGGTGTGTGCAAGGTTTTGTATGACAAATTGACATGGTCCCTTAACTTTCACTTAAAGCATGTAAAAATTTTTTTCAAGAAAACAAAGAAGTTGAAGTTACCTAACTAAATAAATGACCTTGGCTTGTCCTTGAAACAAATTTATAAACTTCAGTGAAGCATTCCTTTTTTGTATCACTTTTTCATCTCGTCCAAGATAAATCTTTGAATTTTTTTTCCTAGAAGTTTTGGGTTTATGTCTATGTGTGTGTTTTCACTTCTGAAGCAAGTCTGGGAAAAAAAAAACCTGGAGAAATGCTTGCAATCAATTGCTTCAAAATTTGCTTTTATAGATACTTGAGGCATTATTTCCGTCTCCTCAGAGTTCAGGTTTCATAGCAAACCAGTCCCACTGGAGCAAGTTTGTATTCATCGTGTCCCATAGTAATAAAACACTACCCTCCTAGATCTCCAAAGAAGGGCCGGACAATCTGCTTTTGAAAGGTCACAGCTTTGAAAATCCCACAGCACCACGTGGGAGCACCATGAGTTGGAACGGACTCAAAGGCAACTGGCTTGGTTTATTTTTGGTTTACCCTCCTGTTTTGGTTTACACTCACTGTTTTGTACATACAACTTCTGTGGTTTTGCTTATGCAGTTCTCTGGACCTAAACGGACTTTCTATTTCATGCATGTATGTTAGAACATCTTTATTTTTACAGTCACAATCCAAGATCTATTGCTCCCCAAAAAGCCTCCTTTAAGCTGTTTAGAAATATTTCATTTTTAACAAAGTCCAAACCAGGTTGTTTAAATGACTTATAGAAATGCGTGGGAATATTTATTTTCAAGATGTCGCAAAGATGTGTGGGTGACTGAGGGCCAGGAATCCAAAACATAATTTTGTCCTATCTAAGATGCTAATAGCATCTACTTTGAGAAACTGAAAAAATACTCGACCTAAAGTCCTATGGCCTTCACTGTGTGTGTGTGTTTTTTTTTTTTAAGTTTCTAATTAGAATTTTTCTACATATCAAAGCTCTACTACACGAAAATTTTCCTGATTCTTTGATTTAAGTACTTGTTATATATTTGTTAAACAAATTATCTTTTCTTCCCTGTAGGGAAAGTGCTTAGAGAATTTTTAAAAAGCAAATGTGTGTGTATTTTAATTATTTTATGAGCACATCATGTTTGTACTTGTTAACTAGCTTAAAAAATAACGTTAATGGTCAAAACATCAGCTAAGCAGCGTCAGAGTTCCACTACATGCAAGAAAAGGGTAGAAGACATTTTTATAAGGTAGGATAAGCAGATGACTACCTGTTCCATCCATATATGCAGTAATTTCTAGGTAGATTCAACGTCCCTTTTTCAGCATCTTAATTGATAAATTCAGTAAAATTTTCATATTTATTCTGCTTAAAATGTGAAAAAGAGGAAAACATTTCATCATGATGATTGCTACATTCCCTCATTGCATACAGCACATTTCATTTATTTGGTCTCTAAATAGAATACAAAATAACCGAACAGATAAATTGGTTGTCTGAGGACTAAATCCCAACACTTGGCTTGGCTTGGAAGACTAAATAGTATGAAGTTTGACAATTTCTGATTTATTTTTTAGTATTTTTGAAACTAATACAGAAAACTCAGGGTGATTTAAAAAATATAAAGCCAAGTAATAGCACTGAATTTCACTGAATATCTATCCTGTAATTTCCAAGAAATAATCTGTGGCTTTAATTCGATGACATCCTGATGAATTTAGATGAAGCCTGTTTAATCAGTCTCTGGCCGAGTTTTTTTTTTTTTTTTTTTTTTTTTTGATGCTAGGCAGGTCACTTGCTGTCCAAGGGAAGAAACAAGCTCTAACAGACAATTAATACAAAATGACTCAATCATCATCGTTAATGGCTCTATTCCTGTTGCCCAGAAGCAAGGATTAACTCTGCCCTCTGCACAGATTTTTCTCCTAGCTCCAAGTCCGCCAGCAAATCAGTGGTATACAGCAGAGACCCAGGGTGGGGGGTGTGCAGTGGCACTTTATATTAACAGCACTCTTCATATTCATGTTATGCTAATTAAGCAAGTATAGCAATCTGATGCAATGATGGTACTTAAACTAAGCTTTCTAACGGCTATAATGAGCCACGAAGGGCACAAGTCAGTGTCCTGCCAATGAGTGCAATCCATGCCTGGACAAGTTAAAGGTCAAGGATGATTATAATGTGCCAATAAGTGCTTCAAAGTAGGAGGTTTGGGATAAATCCTATTTTAGTGTCTCAAATAAAGTCTTCACTAAACATCCTGAGTTAACATTTATCATCAAGTATTTTGAAAATGCTAATTATGTTTACTTTTGTCTCCATTAAAATACCCAGTATGATTTCTTTACACCTTCAAAGATGAAATCACCAATCAATACCATTTACTGTGGCCCCCAAAAGATAAAACACATAGGAATAAATCTAACCAGAGAAATAAGAGACCTATACAGAGAGACTTATGAAACTTTACTGCAAGAAACCAAAAGAGACTTATATAAGTGGAGAAACCTACCCTGCTCATTGATAATTGTTAAAATGTCTATTTTACCCAAAGTGATCTACATATACAATGCAATCCCAATACAAGTTCCAGTGTCATTTTTTAATGAGATGGAGAAACAAATTACCAACTTTAATTGGAAAGGGAACAAACCCCAGATAACTAAAGCACTACTCAAGAGGAATCCAGTGGGAGGCCTCATGCTACCTGACCTTAGAACCTATTACACTGCCACGACAGTTAAAACAGCCTAGTACTGGTATAAAAAGAAACATATAGATCAAGGGAACACACTGAGACTTCAGAATATCACCATCCTCTTACAAACAGTTGATATTCAACAAACTCCCCAAAGGTTGCAAACTGGGGTAAAAACAGTCTCTTTAACAAATAGTGTTGGCAAAACTGGATATCTATCTGCAAAAAAAAAAACTGAAACAGGACCCATATCTCACACCTTACACAAAAACTCACTCAAAATGGATCAAAGACCTAAATATCAAACCTAAAACAATATAGATCGTGCAAGAAAAAATAGAGCCAACAATGGAAGTCTTAATACATGGCTTAGACAGATTTCAAAATCTAACAAAGCATGAACAACAGAAAACAGATAAATGCAAACTACTAAGAATCAAACACATTTGCTCATACAAATACTTTATCAAGAAGTCAAAAGACGACGCAAAGGATGGGGAAAAGTATTCGGCAACTATATGTCAGACAGACCTCTGATCTCCATAATCTACAAGGTACTGCAAAATGTCAACAAGGAAAAGGCAAATAACCCAGTCAAGCAATGGGCAAAGGAGATGGACAGACACTTCACCAAGGAAGACATCCAGGCAGCCAAAAGACACATGAGGTAATGTTCGCAATCATTAGCTATTAGAGAAATCCAAATCAACTACAATGAGATACCATCTCACCCCAACAAGGTTGGCCATGATACAAAAAACACAAAAGTACAAATGCTGGAGTGGCTGTGGAGAGACTGGGACTCTCCTACACTGCTTGTGGGATTGCAAAATAGTACTGCCTCTTTGGAAAGAAATTTGGTGCTTCCTTGAAAAGCTTGAAATAGATACACAATTTGATCCAGTAATCCCACTACCTGGAATATATCCTACAGAAATAAAGGCAGTCACACGAACAGATACATGAACATGAATGTTTATTGCAGCACTATCCACAATAGCAAAATGATGGATTCAACCCCGATGCCCATCAACAGATGAATAGATAAATAAACTATGGTATATATGCTCAATGGGACACTATGTGATGACAACAAACAATGACGATTTCAGGAAGCATCTCATAACTTGGTTTCAACTAGGAGACAGTATGCTGAGTGAAATTAGTTGGCAGCAAAAGCATAAATACTGTATGAGACCCCTGCTATAAGGACTTAAAAACAGACATGCACAGAAGGAAAGACTCTTTGATGGCTACAAGGGTATGAGAGGGTGGCAGAGGGTTGGGCATAGATTAGGTGGTCGACAGAAATTTGGTTAAGTAAAAGCAATGACAACACACAGTGGAGAGCAGATAAACAGAATTCACCATACACTGAAAGGTTTTCTAAATTCAATCTAATATTTCAAAGGATGGAATAGCAGGGATGGGGGACCACGTATTCAGGGGACATTGAGGCCAGCTGTCATAACTAGTCTACTCCTAAGGGAGTCTCCTGCACCCCGTATTATTGAGTGGCATCTGGGGTCTTAAAAGCTAGCAAGCTGCCATCCCAGGTACACCAAGTGGTCCCAAGTGATCCGGAATAGACGATCACTGAGAACAAAGAAGACACGAGGAGAAAAGAGTCCAGGAGACAGAAGGACCTACATGAATGGGAAAGCGTATCAACATAAGACCAGAAGAACCAGATGGTGCCTGGCCACTACCAAAGATAGCCATGATGGAGGACACAGTGTAGAGTCCCTGAGACAACATGAGAAAAAGAGATGTGGAGCCCAAGAACTCAACTAAAAGACTTGAACTGATGGTCCAACAGCCTGGTGGGTCCCCTGGAACATGGCCCCTAGACTTGCTGCTGTCCCTAACTGGAAATCAGTGATGAGTCAACTCTTCAGGCAAGAATGAACTGGACCCAGTGATACAGTGTGACCATATGGTGTGGGCACATTATGGTTCTATGCATTTACAAGAATCTGTGCTACTAGTCTCTTTCTAGATGAGAGAGAAGAGGGGTCAGATGCTTGTTAAGAGGATACTAGATATACAGAGAGAAAAGGAGGAGTGTGCTGTCACTAGATGGGGAGAGCAGAGCGAGCTGCACATAGGTGGGCATGCAAAACCAATTTAGATTGTATACTTTCACTTAATCACAATTACAAATAAATAAATAAACCATTAAAAAAGGTACACAGTGTCACAGTATGGATCAAAGTCCTCTGACTAACAGGGGTAAGCAAGCTACCTTAGTTCCAAAAGATGCTGCGGTCCTCCAGTAGTGTCACCTCCCCCTTCATAACGGATACTTTAAGATCCCAGGGTGATGTGAACTGTTTGCACTGGATCACTAACCCAAAGTCTGGCAGTTTGAATTCACTGAGCCTCAGCATGGCAGAGAGGCCTGGTTTTCTGCTTTCCTGACAAATTACATTCCATCAAAGTCTATGGAGCCGTGCTACTCTACATGACACAGAACTCCATGGGCTGGAATTTACTCAATGGCAACAGTCCGTTTGTCTTCTCCACAGCGGAATGTACCTTACGTTTTAATTTGGGAACCCCTGGTGGTGCAGTGGGTTAAGTGCTACGTCTGCTAACCAGCGGGTCAGCAGTTTAAATCCTCCAGGCACTCCTTGGAAACCCCACCGGGCAGTTCTACTCTCACGTATACAGTAGCTATGACTGCGATCCGACTCTACGGCAGCGGGTTTGTGTAATTTTTTGTTTGGTTGGTTTTTATTTTTTAATATTTTAATTTGAGGCTTATAAGGATGTCTGAATTAACCCTGTCATTAATTTGTCCTCTCTGCCACTGTATACAGACCCAGAATGAAAGACGCACATTCGTTTCCAAAGTTCCTTGTGTTTGTGAAAACATCTATGAACAAGATCATCAAGGCAAAAGGTTGCAAAAATAGGTTCAATCTGACCTTTAGTGGGAGATTCAGGATCCATATTTTTGAAACATTCACATGTTCTTTTTCCTACATACAGTTGCTCCAGCTAGAATGACATATGTATGTATTTGAGCTTTTCCCTCTTTCCACATCTTTTTTTCTTTTTTTCTGGTTCTGCTACTTATTGCTGGGCTCCAGGTATTAAGGGTCTTTCTTCCTAAATTTTTCTTCTTTTTGCTCATCATTTAACCAATATATGCCTTATTCAACTGCTGAATATCCTAAGGTTGTGATTTTATCAGTTAAAAAGTCACCACACTTTCAGCCCTGTATGCTTACAATGAACAGACATTCTGCAGAACAAACAGATTTTCTTGCTAATAACATCATTTTTAAACAGCAAGTTGATTCACCGAAATATTGTCAAATTAAAGACCACGTGACATGAAACTGGCAGGGTAAAAACAAATGAAGTGTCATTATAATTGTGGTTTTAAAGTGTTTTAGATTTACTCAATTATGCTTTTCTATTTTCCTAAGCCTCAGATACAATTTATCTCCATTTTCTTAAAGCAATCGTGTTTATTAGTTCCACTAGGTCAGCTTTGTGTTTAATGGACCTTGTTTAGAATCACAAAGACAGTCACTAGGATTTTATCTTTTGAAATAGAAGATGTTTAACCTCGGAGTATGCTTTCTTCAGTGCAATAATGTGTGGTCAGACCATGAAAAGCACAATGAGGTTGCTAAAGCTCAACCCCAGAGAATGGACAAGATGGGGTAAAAAGAGATCCTGCACTGAAATTTCAAAACAATCAACAGGACTTCCAGATCTATAAACATATTAAATCCTCAAAAATATAGTCTTTAATAAAATCTGCCAATATCATCTGGGGTTTTAAAAGCAAACAAGTGGTCATCTAAAAATCATCAATTGGTCTCAACCCAGCTAGAGCAATGGAGAAAGAAGAGCATCAAAGATACACGGCAAATATGAGCCCAAGAGATAGACAGGGCCACATAAACCAGAGATTATATCAACACAAGACTAGAAGAACTAGATGGTGCCTGGCTACCACCACCAAATACTCTGACAGAGATCTCAACAAAGAGTCCCTGATGGAGCAGGAGAAATGTGGGCTGCAGAACTGGACCTGTAGTAAAAAGACCAGATTTGATGGTCCCACAGACCAGAGGGTCCCTGAAAGACATGGACTCTGGACTCCCTGTTAGCCTAGAACTGAAACCACTTGTCCGTAAGACATAAAATGATAAACTGGTGTAGAATGTGCTTCTTGGCTTAAGTAGATGCTGGAGGTGAACTGGGCAACTCCTGTCTGGTGGCAAGATGCGAGGGCACAGGGGAACAGGAGCTAGTTGAAAGGATACAAGACACAAAGAGCAGAGAGGAGGCGTGTGCTTGCACAGTATGGGGAGAGCAGGCAGTGTCACATAACAAAGCCTGTTTAAGTTTTTGTACGAGAAACTCATGCAAACTGTAAACTTTCAGTTAAAACGCAATGAAATTAAAAAAAAAAAAAATCTGCCAATATTTTACCTTAACTGGTTGCCTGCACACTGCCTTTCTTACTTTCTGTTTTCCCATTCAGAATGCAGGAAACATTTCATAGCTTTCCCTTTCCCCTGCATTTCTAAAACCAGATGCATACAGTAAATATGCATCTTCTGAGAAGCAATTAGAGTTAACGGGATTAAAAATCTAATCACACAACTGCTCTTGGCTCGTATCCTCAGAATTGAGTAGTAAAGCCTAGCATTCCAAATGCACAAAGATGAGTTACTCTGTAAACCCCTATTTTATCTGGTTCTCTCCAGGGGCAACTTTTCAGAGTTTGATCATAGAAAATGACTCAGATTTACTTTTTAAAACAGGAACATTTGCGCTTTCTTCCCTTTAAATTGCTTTTGATATATGTTAAGGATGACAGCAAAGGAAGAAACAGGGTTACAACAAGGGGAGAAAAAAAAAAGACTACATTAAAAAGCAGATTCTCTTTAGTCCAAGTGATGACAATCACCACAGAAACTCTCTGCTCCTTTTCAGGAATGTTTGTACTTGAAGACCTTGGGAGAAACAGATGCTGTGGCCACAGCATTCTAAGAGGTAGAGCAGCCATTGCAAAGGGCCCTGCAAAAAGCAGATGGGCTTATGCAGGGCTCTTCCTGACCCTCCGCGACAAAGAGGGGGTTGGAACAGATGTCCTCTAAAATCCCTTCTGCCACTGCAATTCTGGGAGCCTATGATGCTGAATGAAAGGCTTGGAATACATTTCTAGTGCAAGTTATAATGTCTTTAAGATCCCAGAACAAAGAGATCCACATTAGAAGAGAAAGACGTTTAAAAAAAAAAAATCGGTAATAGAAAATGGTTTACTACTGACGATTTTTAGTTCAATAAAATAAAAAACAGTAATTATAATGGCAATATAATAGTACTATCATTTACTAATCTTTCCAGCTTCTCAGACAAAGACTGAACTGGTATATAAGGCATAAAATGATATACTTTAAATGTTTTCTATATATTATCATTTAATCTTTACAATGTTATGAGACATGTATTATTATCACCTTCTTTTTAGAGAGCAAGAAACTGAGTCACAAGATGGTTTACTAATTTACCCAGATCCTACACTGAAGTGCCTGTGCAAAGATTGGAAGATGGGTAGTATGACTTCAGATCCCAGCTCTCAATCACTATTTATATGTCAGAATATTTACTCGAAAATCACCAGACTGATTCTACCCATGTGAAGAAGACCTTCAAATGTTTTTCATATACTATTAAAACCTACAAGTAGAGAAAAAACAAAAAACTGGTCCTCAGCTTCTTTCTCTACTAAACCTACCTCACTTCTGTCCACATTAGAGTCAGCATAGTTATTGGTGCATATATGTATCTGATTTAATTTCTCAAACATTTTAGTACTTGCCCCCTACAATTGTTCTGTATGCATCTTATCAGTGGATTTGTCATCTGTCAATGCCTTTCTGGGGAATGCCCAGCCAACAAACAGAAAAATAATATCATTTTAATCTAAGCAAAACATAGTTAACAAGTTTTTCATACCTCAAGGTTAATGACTCTTAGATTCCAAAATCACAAATCACAGTGGATTCTCCAGACTTTCACTTGTTATCAGTCTGCAATAATACTTAAATATCATCAACACTCAACAAGCAGCTAACATTAACAACTAGAGAAAGATCTAAAAGATTCCAGTAAGTTCCTAATACAGTTTCAAAGATCAATTGTTTAAAATCCAGTATATTTTATGATACAGTCATATGAGGTTAGGTTATAAAGTCAATGATTATTCTACAAATTAGCTAGAAAAACAAACAGAAACTACCACTCAAGAGGCACCAAATTTCTTTTACAGTTTCCACAGCATGTTTTAAACAACTGCATCTTGACAAAGGCCTATATGCTTGGTGTTTCACTCATTGGGAAACCTTATACTCTGCTAAGTATAAGGTACAGGCACTTGACTTATATTTATGGGCATGCTGTATGAAAAAGCTCCCTGCCTTAACAAAAACTGTATATACCTAAATTTGCATGCATTAAAGGCACATTTTATGCGACATCTAGTGTGTTCACAGAAATACTATTCCGGCCTAGGTAAATTCATTAAGAGGTCAGCTGCTAACCCAAAAAATCAGCAGTTCAAACCCACCTGTTGCTGCTCCTTAGGAGAAAGCTGTGGCAACCTGCTTCCATAGTGACTACAATCTGGGAAACTCTATGTGGCAGTTCTACTCTGTTCTATAGAGTTGCTATGAGTCAGAATCAATTTGATGGCAACAGGTTTGGTCATGGGTAAATGTATTAACTGCATAATAAATGTAAATTAATGTATAAAACCAAAAACCAAACCCGTTGCTATCAAGTCCATCCTGACTCATAGCTGCCCTACAGGACCGAGTAGAAGTGTTCCCCTAGAGTGTCTGGGGAGCACCTGGTGGATTTGAACTACTGACCTTTTAGTTAGCAGCAGTATCACTTAGCTACTACACCAGCAGGATTTTTCAGTTAATGTATATTTACCTGAAAAATAATATAAAGTAAAATTATTAAAAGGCAAGCAAATAAACAGAACAAAACAAAAAATAAAATGAATTATTTTTTACCTTTAATGCTGATGTTTGTAGAAAATCTTTAATCATAAAAATGGTATTTTGGGAGGGGCATTTTATCATTTTTTTTCTCCTTGTAAAACTTAATGTTACAGTGAAAGGCTTTGGCAAATTGAAAATGTTAAGAGCATACAATATTAATATCTTTGGAACAGTAGTTAAAGAACAATTCCAATAAAAGAAAACATCAACAGTAAATGGGTGGTTGGTGGGATGGGTGACTAAACATGGAAACAAAATAACAATGGATGAGTTATTAATGATATCTTTCCTTGATTAAATATTACATAGTATTTCAGCACAATGGTTCAAAGATCGAGAAACATTATACGATACGCTTTAGATACATTACAATAAAATAGCAAAATAATGTCCAATACCTAATCAGTTTGCTGGGTGGTACAAAAGGTTAAGCACTAGGCTGCTCTTCCAAAAGCTGGCAAGTCAAGTCCACTCAGAGGTAGCTTGGAAAAAAGGCTTGGTGATCTACTTAGAAAAAAGCAGCCAATGAAAACCATATGGAGCAGTTTTATTTTGACACACATGAGGTTGCCTGCCGTGAGTTGAAAGCAACACAACTGCAACTAGCAGTTGCTGTTACTAGAAACTATTGAACAGCCATTCTAATCTTCCTCTTAATTAACAGAACCTTAGCTTGTTCGAAGTAACAGTATAACTAGATTCAAAATAAATACTCATTTGCTAGGCTGCTGTGCAGTTACAGCTGTGCATGTCACATATTTCTGACCAAAAATATTTAAGCAGAAGTCGATGAAAGGATCTTTAAGGAAAGCTCTTTAGAAATAGACGACAACCTATATGCATATCTTCTGCCATTGGTCCTTACCCTTCTTCCTGCCTAATACTACACTGTTAGATTAGACATGGGGCTGTCACCTTGAAACCACGGGTAGTATCTGAGAGCAAAAGTTATATAGTAATAACAACTGACTATAAAATTAAAAGGAGCCTGAGCCTCTAATTACTACCTATCTTAGACTTCTTTTTTATGTGAAGAATAACAAATCACTAATAAATTTAAACCACTTCTCCTCTGGATATTATTTGTATCTCAATGCCATCTCCAACTAACATATAACATTATATGAAATCATGATTACAACTAGAGTATATATGAAGGTCTGACAATCACATTCACAAACTCATTGCTGAATGTCACTACAGTCACCTTCAAAGTATTCCCTTTGGCAAGTTATGCACCAATGACAGTACCTAGTCCACCCGTCAAAGCAATTTTGTAACTCTTTTTCTAGAATGGCCATGAGAGCTGCCATCATATTACCCTTGATATCTGGAATGTCATCAAAATTTTTTCCTTTTAATATTTCCTTTATCTTTAGGTAAAGAAAAAGTCACCGGGGCCAGATCAAGAGAGTAAGGGGCGTGTTTCAACACAGTTATTTGTGTATGGTTATGCATTGATTTTAGAGCCGACAGAACCTCCTATCTCCTTTCCAAAGGCAAAGCACAAACTAAGCCCAAGACAGGCAAATCCAATCTGTTGTTGTTACTTTAATTAGATCAAATCCAAACAGTCACACATTTACATTCTTGAAAACACACAACTATAAAATTAAGTTCATGAACTTGCCAAGTGCCTCTGTGTACAACGGTCATTCCAGAAAGGATTCCAAAATTGCTTTGAAGGATAGACCAGGCACTGGCATTGGTGCATAGCTTCCCAAGGAGAGTATTTTGAAGGTGACTATAGTGATATTCAGCAGTGAAGTATGTAGCACTTAGAACAACTGAGTTCATGGACTTAATTGTCAGACCCCGTATGTGTGTGTGCATACACACAATGCTACAACAAAATGTATACAAAAACATTAGTTGCATAGAGTGATAGGTTAATGGATGATTTTTCTAAACTTTATTATACTTTATTCCTCTTATAATTAAAAATTAAAATGTGAAAATATATACTTATTTCAATACATGAATGTCATATACTTACTAACATGATTAAAATAATATTTGACTTAAAAAACATGAAAGAAGGATAAGAAAGAGAGACTAGCTGACTGTCTTGCCTAAGCAAGAAGTAGAACAAGGAAAGGAAGGTAAAGGTCAGACTACATGAATACATAAAAATGTTCTGTAGTAACATGAAGCATAGTCTTCTGAGGGGTTGGTTTACCAGACCCGTGATCCTGGACCATCCCTTTCAGGTCATACACCAAGCTGACAAAACCTCCTATCTCCTTTCCACAGGCAGAGACAAACTAAGTCCAAGAGACACAAGTCCGATCTGTTTTTGTTACTTTAATTAGACCAAATCCAAATATTCACCCATGTTTATGTTCCTGAAAACATTCTAGAAATTCCTAATACGACTCTCCAAACAACTGTGTGGCTTGGTGATAAAACGGGTCCAAATTATTTCTTTTGATGAGGCAACAGTGTTGGCTGAGGTACTCAAAATTGCAGGCTACTGTACGCTGCGCATCTGCAGTTTTAATGGCATGCAACACATGCTATATTTGCACAACAGCTCAGGAACATTGCTACCATGGCTAGAGATTCCATAGTTGATGCAAAAAGAAATAGAGTATTCTAAGAAGAAAGGAGAATTCCTTTAAGACCATGTCTGTGTTACCTATTCCCACTTCTGCAATAATAATAGTGTTTACGAAAATGTCTAAATGACTTTTCAATTGAATTGGAAATTGTCTATTTCAATGAAGTACAACTGAGGGAGCCACGATGACATGTGTGATTTTTTCACCATTTCGTTTTACTACAAATTACACTGCAGTTAAGTTGGCTAAAAATACAAAACTACAGGTCTATTTATTGTCTGTTGAAGTACTGCTATTGTCTAAGAAGCTCAAGTTTTATTTGAAATTAACTTTTAAAAAAGAAAAAATCACAGTCTGAATGAAGAGCACAGAGTAAAGATGACTAACTCTTTTTTGTTTTTTAAACTACAATGAACCCATCAAAGTTGTTATGGCAAGAAACTAAACCTTAAGGAGATTAATAACAAGTTATTACTTTAGGATTCATGTGGGGATATTAATATTCACCAAAGAGAATTGGCATTCATGGTGATAAAAATCTGCTTTCTGGATGTGAAGAGGTGTGAAATTTGTATAATCTTAGACATGTTTGTGGTAATTGGAAAAATCCTAGAAGAATGGATTTGCTCATGTTTAAATCTGTAGCTTTATGGAGTTAGATACTGGCATATGAAAATCTCACCAGTTTAGGAAGTACCTAAGTTAAAACATGTTAATATTTAACCTTTGCTCATTTTAAATTCAGTGAACATTAAAACTACAAAAGAAGTCTAGCATGCAAGTTAAAAGTGTAAAAAGATTGGTGATTGGCAACAAATAAAGAATTTCTGAATAGTAGTTTAGTCTTTTTGTACAATAATTAATTACAAACTATAAATGAAACCTAAATATTAAATTAGGCATTGATACATACTAGGTATAGAAGGCCACCTACTTCACAATGTAGGTCCTAGCTCAGAAATCTCTTGGGGTCTAGCCTGTATTTTTCTTATGCCAGAAAAAACTAGAGAGATGATTTCTCAAATTGCCCATAAACACCACAAACATGTTTCAGCTGGAATTCTAAAGAATAACGTTTTTGTTTCTATGGGAAACAACAGTTCATAAAACCACTCCTCATACACAAATACCCCTTCTCTACTCCTCTTATTGCCACCCTCAGAAAGACTCAAGACCCTTTATGGCCTGGGAAAACTGGAGTACTCAAGCAGTAAAAGAAAGCACACGCTCATTTTTTTGCTGCAGTACCTAAGACCTGGGGGACCTGGAATCGTTTGTTGGCATGAATTACCTGAAGCATCATTTCAGCAGCTGCGTCTTCCAACAATACAGATGGAGTCGGTAACTTCCTTAAGCAACAACCATTAGTCACACAGTCAACTACAACAATGGGGGTGTCTTATGTGTTTTAATTTTTCACTGAATCCTCACAAAGTCCTCGAAGGTAGAGAACATTAATTCCATATTATTAATAGTACTAAGTAGAGTCTATTTTTTTAAAAAGGTGTTGATGTGTGCTGTGTTGTTTTATTTGCATGTCCTGTTTTTACTGTTGTTAACTGCCCTCTTGTCACTCCTGACTGACTCATGGCGAAGCCATGCACAGGGGAGCTAAAGGCCACCTAGTCTCGCGCCATCCCCAGACTGTCTGCAGATCTCTGATCACTGGGAACCACACGATTTTCATTGGCTGATTTTTAAAGGTAGGCTGCCAGGCTTTTTTTCCCTGCTCTGTTGAAATCTGCTTACCGTTGCAGGAACACATAAGCCTCCTCTGACTGAGGGGTGGTGGCTGCACTTAAAGAATCTAGGCTGGAAACTGAACCTGGATGAGAATTCTACCACTGTATCACCACTAACCTTTGTGCCTACAATACTGATTACAAGTCCTCCCATTTCTGTATGCATGTGAAATTTCCCTTATGAAGAAATAGTCTATTTCTGCTCCCTTCGGCAATTGCACTGATCAATCAAGTGCAATGGAAACAAAGTTCAAGTGTCATCCTTACGATGCCTGCATGCTTCTGCTTCTGTTGTTTTGGGAGTCATCTGGCATGGTCTGTGGAAATCCAAGCTACCCTGCTATAGAGAAAGGCCATATAGAGAAGCCTCATGGGTAAGACACCAGGTGAAGGGAGAGGCAAGGTGAAGAATTAAGACACGCTACCAGTGACTACCAACAACCCAGGCAAGTTAGAGTGTCTCTTGAACCCTTCAGCCTGGTCATCTGCCAGCTGAAAGGCAGCTGCCTGAGTGCCCCAGATGATGCACAGGAATGACAGAACTTTCCAGTCCACCTCAGCCTCATGAAACTTGTCCGATGACTGCTTTAAACCACGAATCTTTGGGGTGCTTTGTTACACAACAATAGAAAGCTGATAAACGGGCTTACTATGTGCCAGGAGAGAGCCACGGTGGCAATGGTTAAGCACTCTGCTGCTAACTGAAAGGTGAGTAGTTTGAATCCACCAGCCACTCTGCAGAGGAAAGATGTAACAGACTGCTTCCATTAAGATTTAGAGCCTTGGAAACCCTATGGGGCAGTTCTGTTCTTTGCTGCAGGGTTGTTATGAGTCAGAATCCACCTAAAGATGGCAGGTTTGGTTTTGGTTACGGGCCAGTAATATCTGAAGCTTCATTTATTAGCTTACTGTAATTTTAACCATTCATTGAGACAAGTCTAATTATCCTCACTTTACAAATGAGGTAAGTACAGAACACAGAGGCTAGGTAACTTTCCCGAAGTTGCATTGCTGAGCAGAGTGGGGCCTGGGTACAAAACATTATCTGATACTGCACTGGACAAGAGAACACTAAGGCTCAGGGAAGCTGACTAACTTGCAACAGGGATATGATCACAAGTCTGTGCACTATAAATAAAATCTGTCCTTTTTTCTGGTTTTATAAGTGGTTTAGTGTACCCGAAGCTTAGAATTCATAGGTAAAAACTGCAAATAAAATAGGTAGATTAAAGCCAGAGGGTAAAGGGCTCAGACACCATATTTTAAGCTCTGGCCCAAGGATTCCTAAATCCTATAAAGTTTTCACCAATTTATGGCAAAATTAAAAAATAAACATAACAAAGTTTTCAGGAAGTGTCAGTACATGGTACTTTCAGATTGCCTTTAGAAGGGCCTCTGTCTTCAGTGGCAATGATGTTTTCCTAACTTTTTCTTCATTCGAAATAGCCTTCCATTTGCAAAATAACGGAAAGACCAAGTGTGGTAGTTGTTTCCTGATGTTACTACTTGGCAAAATAATATGTATATCCCACTTCAAACCATGATTTTCTTTGAAAATTTCACTGCATTATGAAATCTAAAATCTGGAAGACATAATGATAGAAAACAAGTGATTGGAGAACTAATGTGATTTTTTTCCAGAAGGGTAAATCTTAATTATCATATTAGGAATACTCAAAATTATGGATATTTTGAACTTAAAATGATTCGTGTAGTAATGTTAACTCGCATTCTTACTCGTTGTCCATTCTCGCATATTGTCATAACCTCTGATTGTTCATGTCTCATTGGACAGTGTTTGTCACTAAAGAGAGAAGGCAAAATAAGCGTCATTTTTAGCTCTTCTTTAACATCCCTGGTTCTACAGAGAGTGATGCTGTGTGCCTTTTCTGTGCTGTAAAAATATACATAATAATTGCTCATGTAACTGGCTTTGGCTAGCAAACAAATGACTGAATGGTTTCTTAAGGAGGCAGCTTTGCAGTCTCTGTTATTAGATAATATTACATATAACAATATTGCCAGCCAAGTGTCGTCGAGATGATAAATATTAGATAATAATACAGACAATGAGTGTAGTGTCTAGACATTTTAATAAGTGATAGCACTAACCTTGAAATTGCATGGACCCCTTTCACCATGTACAGTGAAAGAAAATTATAGTTCCAAAAATGCCTTAGAAAACCATTCCAAGCTGAACAAACAAAAAGAATGGTAGCATGCATTTATTATAGCACTCAATTTTAATTTATAAAACTCAACGATGGGCAGTAATTTAAAGAAATTGCTTGTAGTGTAAAACATGCTTTTTCCATCTTAAAATCAGTTGGAAAATATTTTAATACAATTTAGATTTTATTCTACAATAGCTCCCTGTAATTACGCTTTCACTAATTAAGGCTTTCATAGTTTTGGGCTTATATCAGCCTTCCACCCTATTTTCCATCTTTTTTTTTCTGTGAGCTGTCAAAAAGTAACAATTCTGCTCTCATTTTTCCTTGTATGAAAGGCAAAGACTACTCCCAAGACCTTACCACAAGGCAGATACCATAATGGAAAGCAAATTAGTTTTTGCCTCAGTGACAACAAGTGCTTGAGATTCTGTGAAGATTCTTCAGATAGCAAAACAACCAGGGAGTGCACTTCAGTTGCTGCATAAACAAATACTACATGCAGATATTCTAATCAAGAACATTTTCAAATTCTACCTTTAGCATTTGGTTTGCATTTCTAATTCAAATTATTCAGTGTGGAATAGTATCTGAGAATGTTAAGGGACTGCTAGCCATCGCATTTGTAAAACTATTTGTATGTAATTAATTATCACTTTGTATTGAAGCCCTCCCATACCCAAATGTCCAGTCTGTTGTTCAGCTCGTATTCATTAAAAGAGAGCAAGTTGGAAAAAGTGAGTAAAAAGGCTAACCAAAGCATATCTTCAAGAATGAGTCATACAACTGTGTAAAGTTCACACTTCAGATGAAGTAATTTTATGCCTTTAGAATCAATCAAGAAATTAGAGAAATATCATAGCTATAAACACAACATAGGTGGTATAAACAGTTAACAGGCACAGCTGCTGCCAACTACAAGTTTAGAAGTTTGAGTCTATTCATAGGAACGTGGTAAGGAAAACTTGGTGATTTAGTTTTGAAAAATCAGATGCTGAAAACTCTGGAGTGCAGTTTATTCTGAAGCACAAAGGGGTCACTGTGAGTCTAAATAGACTTGATGGCAGCTGTTACACATATGGTATACAAAACGTTTTTGTACTAAGTCGAAGATACTTTATATTATCATAGTGAATTGGTTCTGGAAAAAATCTTATACAACACTTGATTGATGAGCTAGTCCTGGAATCATGAATATGCTTATCCAATTTGTAGTGATATTAAATTAATCACAGTTGCTGATAGACTGCCTGACATGAATACAAGTACATATAAATTTAATCAACTGGAAATATGGTTCATAAAAGTCAACAGAGATAAATGCAAGGTAGCACTGACATGGAGAAATAAAAACAAGATGATAAAAGAATATTCAGGAACAAGTGAACTAGAAAAAAAAGCAAAGCCTCTCAAGGTTTTAATTGCTGAAGTCCAACCTTGGGGTTGGAATGAAAAAGACCAAATGAAGTCAAAGAATTATCAACCTTGACTGATCATTTACCAAGTGCCAGATTCTATTGCCTCCTACAAAACTCTCTGCAGTACACTCCATTATTAATTTTCTCACTTTGCAGACTAGGAAATCAAGGTACAGAAAATTTAAGGTCTTTTTCCCCCTTTACGCAGAATACTGTCTTTAAGAACTATGTTGTGCCAAGTGACATAGATGTCCCCGAGTCTATGTTCCTTTGTTCAACATGTTTTCTCCTAGAATACTGATTTAGTTATGTAGTTTTGCATCTACCAGTAAACGAATTTAAGTACTTTTTATCTGTTAATGTGTGGCACCTTCTGCTTTCCATTCTACTTTGAGCTGGTAACATCTTCCTGATGTTACCAGTTTATCTAAGTAACTCATTAATTAATGAGTTAAATAAAATGTTTGGCACATACTCCCTTCATATTTGTATGAGAATTATGATTTCCCCATTTCTGAAAATTATCCTATTCTGTCTTATCTGTCTGTCTGTCTGTCTGTAGCTAACTAGGGATGTATATATGTTTATGCATTTGTACATTTATAAAAATCTTTCCAAATCTTTGGGTAAGTAATGCTCTAAGTAGATGGTCACAGACTCAATCTGACTTTACATTATTTCCTGTACTGCTGCTACATGTATGGTTGTATTTATAACTCAACTGACTTGTAGCACCTAAAGCTAAATAGGAGCCATTCAGGGTATACATGACTAGTGTGTAACAATCAAAGTAATACAATAAAGCATTGGAATAAAAAGAAAACTAGATTCTTCTTGTCTTTGTGAGATATGGAAAGAGACAAGCAAATGGATGGAGTGTCTGATTAGTGGCCTAAGGACAGAATCCACTAGTAACATAACTTATATACAACAAGTAAAGAACAAGCTATCATTTTAAGCATTAGATTTTACTTCAACAGAGCACAAGGTGGGGCATTTACAATTTTAAATGTAACACAAGAATCAGGGTACTTCGCTTTTAGTCCAAGGCTGTTAATTTAAAAAATGTAAAAATATTCTATTTTAGAAATTGTAATGATCGTGCTTTTACTCCGGCAGAAAACACAGGCAGAAAGAGCTTCTTATTTCTGAGAGCTTTGGCAGAACCCCTAGAAAAGATAACCAAGGTGTAAATAGTTCTGTTTGGGGGAGATGACGTGAAATGAAGTGACTAATAAAACTCACTGGATGGTGATAATTTTTGCTTTTTTATTATTATTTTGAATGTTCTTGTCCTCTAAGAGTTACTTTGGGGTGCAGCACTATTTTCAGTTTGCTGTTGGCACAAGACTTCACATATCCGGAGGACCTAGTCTTCTTTGTGCTAAATTTATTCAATCTAGCTGTATATTAGATGAGCCACAGTTGTCTTCCCCTTAAGTGACAGTTGTCAACATTTAAGTATTGACTAATTTTTATTTTCTCAGGATTAACTGGAGCCAATCTATTTTTTGTCCAGATCTCAGAACTTTTAAAGGCTTTGAGAAGCTCACAGACTATAACCAACATTTCTAGATGCTGTTATTGTCACAATGGTCTGCTGTGAAATTTGAAATACATGTAAGATTCAGTTTTGTTTTTATATTTACTTAGGAATGACAATATTCACTGAATTGAAATGTAAGAAAAAAGCTTTTACCTTTTGCAGGTGCAGACTACAGAGACTGTGGAGCTGTTTATTTTTAACTGTTCAATAGTTTTCTTAATATCCCTTCCTAGGCTAATTTACTTTACCCCAATGAACGAGAAAGGCAGGTGACCCAGGGTTGGGCAATTGTTTGCCGCTTGAAGCTAGTTACCAACCCTGTTGGAGAGCATGTTCCTTTCCAAGCAAGAGAAAATGTGGTCAAATACTGAGAGAAACAGAGCCAGGCAGAGTTGACAGAATAAACCAAGAAGTCCTGGGGCCTGGACGTTGGTTGCAGTTTCCACTGTGCTTCCTGGGAGTTTGCTGTCAGAAGCCTGCAGCAGTTTGAATCATTGTAGCCTCATGGTTCAGTACATAACCTGAGAAACCAAACTGTATCTGATTAAACCCCACCTCTGCCACTTACCAGCTGTGTACCCCATTCAAATTACCTAGTACCTCTAACAGAATCAGAATGCCCCACAGAAGTGAGAAAACGAGACTCCGGCTGGCTTCCTTTGGACATGTGATCAGGAAAGAATGATCGCTAGGAAACTGCCTCACGGTTGGTAAAGCGGAAGTTCCAGGTGGGGACGTGAGGGAGGCCCTTGCTGAAATGGACTGATACAGTGACCGAGAAGATGGACTTGAACACAGGAAAGATCGTGAAGATGGTGCAGAACCGGGTAATATTTTGATCCGCACTATGTAAGGTCAGAGTTGACTCCACAGAAACTAACAACACCTACAATATCTCTATGGCTTGATTTCTTCTACAGCTGGATCGAGGACGACTGCAGTAACAACATCTAGCTCAGAGGGACTTTTGTAAAGACAAAATGCATGCAAATACATAAATAACGTAGAGAAGTGCCTAGGACATACTGAACGCCATGTGAGTGTTCTATTAATACCAATTTCTGTTACATGAGAAAAATACCTTTAGTTATCCTTAAGCTAGTTCAAGTTAGATTTCTGTAACTTGCAGTTGACATACCCATGATCATTAAAAATATCTCTTAAGCCCTCTTTTCCTGTGGTATGGATACTAACTCCCACTGTCTCTCCTGAAAGCAGCCATTTCTTTTTCTTTTCTTTCTTTAAATTGTGCTTTAGTTGAAAATTTACAGAGAAAATTAGTTTCTTATGAAACAATTAATACAAAAGTGGTTCCGTGGCATCTGTGGCAATCTCAGCTCCATGGTGTGTCAACATTCTTCCCTTCTAGCTGGGTTCCCCATTTCCATTCTTCTAGCTTTCCTGCCCCTCCTGCCTTCTCCTCCCTGCTCTGGGCTGGTGTGCTCACTGGCATTGCATATACAGCTGAGCTACTTGCGATTCTATTTTATAGGAGTGCTTAACCTTTGGCTGAACAGTGACCTCAAGACTGACTTCAGTACTGAGTTAAAAAGGTATATGGAGGCCGTATCCTTAGGGTTTGAATGAAGTTCTACATTCTTCT
Source organism: Heterohyrax brucei (assembly GCA_028571685.1). Lineage (NCBI taxonomy): Eukaryota > Metazoa > Chordata > Mammalia > Hyracoidea > Procaviidae > Heterohyrax > Heterohyrax brucei. Next base: position 73,424,957 of record CM053146.1, on the reverse strand, counting down.
CCAGCTCTGTCTGACCATCTAGTATGATGCCTGTCAGAGCAACTGTTGGTCGTAACCAGGCACCATCTAGTTGTACTGAACTGCGTCTGGTGAAGGCTCTGGTACCTGTGATCTATCACTCTTCGGGATGAGTTTTTCTCTTGTGTCTATTATTTTCTTCATTCTCCCTCGCTCCAGACATGGTGGGGAAACACTGGAGTACCGTAGATGGCCTCTCACAAGCTTTTAAGACCCCAGATGCTACTCAACAAAGATGTAGAATATTGTCTTTATAAATTATGTTTTACCAACTGAACCAGATGTTCCTTGAGACCATGGTCTCCATCCTTCAGGCCGGTAACTCAGAACCTCAGAGAGTTTGGATGTGTTTATGAATCTTCTATGTCTTTGTCTTGGTCAAGCTGTACTGACTTCCCTCGTATTACATACTCTTATCATTCACCAAAGTTACCCTTTATCTATTTCCAGTCTTTTTCCTCACTCCCTACCATTTCCCTCCCTCTTATCCACAAGATTGTTTCTTACTGGGTGAAAGCATCCATTTCTAACAAAGGCTACAACATAGCAGCTAGCCTGCTTTCCAGAATGGCTGTGGCGCTGGCTGCTCTTATCAATCATCAAGATAAATATACTTCTTTCCAAAAAAAAAAGAAATTCCCAGGTGGTCCTCTTAAATTGACTTCTCCCACGTAACTTATGGACAAAAAGCACAGTCATGGATTGAATTGTGCCCCCCCCCAAAATATGTGTAGCCATGTGGCTGGGCCATGACTCCCAGTATCTTGTGCCTGCTCTCCATTTTGTGGTTTTCCTGTACTGTATGTGAAAAGATTAGGGTGGGACTGTAAATCCCTTCATAGGATCACCTCCCTGCTCTACTGCAAAGGGAGTTTCCCTGGAGCATGGTTTGCCCCACCCTGAATCCTTTCACCCTACGACAGATAAAAGGACAGAGAAGCTGGCAGAGAATTGGGAACCTCACACATCACCAAGAAAGCTGCACTGGGAGAAGAGAGCACCCTTCAGACCTGAAGTTCCTGCGCCAAGATGCTCCCTGGACAAAGACTGATGCAAGACCGGACTTTCCTCCAGAGCCGACAAGGGGAAAGCCTTCCCCTGGAGCGGACACCTTGAATATGGACTTGTAGCCTACCGGACTATGTAAGAATAAACTTTCCTTTGTTAAAGCCATCTACTCTGTGGTATTTCTGTTAGAGCAGCACTAGCTGACTAAAATAGGGATCCAACAAAAAACATAAACAAATGGTAATTTTTTTTTAAGGAAAAATGCATGGACTATGAACAGTTTCTAAAGAAAAATGCAGTTTAAATAAAATAATAAATAAGTAAAAAAAAAAAAAAAACCCTGCTGTCGAGTCAATTCCAACCCATTGCAACCCTATACGTTAGAGTAGAGCTGCCCCACAGAGTTTCCAAGAAGCACCTGTAGGACTTGAACTGTCAACCTTATGGTTAGCGGACATAGCACTTAACCACTATGCATGAATTAGAACTAAAAGGGAAAACAAAAAGCACATTAAAATGAATCAGTTGGAGGAGCTCAGGAAAACAAGGACTAAAACCACAATTTTTTAAAAAGGGAAGTTTTAGGACAATGACATTGTACCAATTATTCATGTTTCTGTCAGAAAAACAAATTCAGAGGGTCAAAGAGAAAAGGCTGCCACCATCCATATATCACTTCTCATTACTTGCCATTTTACCCAATTACATGCAGCAAGACATTTAGTGCGTGAAGATTCTGCTGAAGAGTATTTCTAAACTGGAAATAATCAAACTGGATGGCACACAGTCTGCACTCCAGAGGAAAATCATCATGATGAAAAAAATCCAAGCTAAAGCTAAAGATTATGCCATTCACCTGGCTCTCTTGAAGTAGCAGATGGAGAAGGGTGAAAAATGAAAAAAATAAAATGAAATATTTTCAAAAATTCTAATGCGGGTTACTTTCATGTGAGCTATCTACCATTCCAATTGGTACATTCTAGGCCACTCACATGCCCATCACAGAGCCAGTCACTGTGACAAAGGACAGCAAGGTGATACTGACCAACACTACCACGAACAGAAACAGAAGGATGCTGTTTGCCAAACGAAATCAAATGTATTTATCAGAAAAAATGGTCATGTATTCAGCCACAAAGAGAAGTGAAAGACTAGTCACAAAAGGACAAAGAAACAAATCCTGTTATCCTCAAGTTGATTCCTACTTTTAGTGACCTTAGTTGACAGAGTAGAATTGCCCCATAGGGTTTCCATGCCTGTACTTTTTATGATAGCAGATTGCAACTGGTGGGTTCAAACTGCTGACCTTTCAACTAGTAGCTGACAGCTTAACCACTGTACCACCAGGGCTCCTCTGTGTGCTCCCAGTTATACAAACCACATAGAATAGGCAAGTGTATAGAGACCAAAGGAGCCCTGGAGGCACAGTGGGTTAACTGCTCGATTGCTAACCAAGTGGTCTGCAGTTCCAACCCACAAGCCACTCTTTGGAAGGAAGATGCAGCATTCTGCAATCTATGACACGTACATCCTTAGAAATCCAATTGGGCAGTTTTACTGTATCCTAGAGTGTCACTGTGAGTCAGAATCAACTCAGTGACTTTGGGTTGGATTTTGATTCCAGAGACCAAAGTTTATTAATTGTTACCATGTGTGGATGAGGGGGAGAGACAAAGGCAGCCTCAGTGTTTAGGGGACACTGAATATTCGTTAGGGCTTCTGACTCACAGGGCTTAAAAACCAGTGAATCCCAAAATCTGCAGGTCAGATGGCATGCTGCTGGCTTATGTCCGAAGCACCAGAGTTCAGAGAGAATCGAGAGATAGCAAGCTTTACCAGAGTGTCCATAAGTATTAGATACACGCCTCACCCCTAAGAAAACTGCCTTTCAACTGATTGACTGCTCACATCAACCTACAAAAAGGGAGGATGATTGCATACTGTCTGCCAAACAAACAAGAATCATGGCCTGTACAGTTTGACACATAACCACAACTATCACAGTAATAGTTTAATGTTGTTTTTAAGTCGGCAATTCGTTGATGCTATAGAGCTTAAGGAAACCCCGGTAGCATGGCAGTTAAGAGCTACTACATCTGCTAAGCAAAATGTTGGTCTTTCAAATTCACCAGGCACGCCTTGGGAACTCCATGCGGTAATTCTACTCTGTCCCAGAGGATCACTGAGTCACAATCAGTTTGATTGCAACAGATTTTGTTGTTTTGGTTTAGAGAGCTAAAAATTCAAAACAGTCCTCTTTCAAGTGTTTTATGTTTCAAAAACACCTGACATTGATATTTCTTTTCTAATACAAGCATGTGTAAAACAGAACTTTTCAATGCAAAGATCGTATTTCAAAAGCAATAATTTTAACATTTTCTACCTCCTCTTAGGAATTTTTTATTAGTATCAGTTCATGAAATATATATAATCACAATCATCTTTAAATAATGCATAGAATTGGATGCTTGTGGCTAGACTGTACAATATTTAGTTCTAAGGAAAGAGAGTAATATACAATCTTGAGTTGAGGCTCTAAGACTAACTAGGTGTATGCCCTTGGACTAATCAAAATTGAAAGCACTCATTTTGCTTATACAGGAAATTTAACTAAGAAATTACACAATGTATTTTGTACCTATTGCAGTTCTTTATGGAAATAATGTGAGATAACGCCTGTGAACAACTGCTGTAGGTTTTCAAGAGCCATACAAGTTTAAGACAACATTATTGCAAGGCAATATGCATGACCCATTATCTCAGTCATCTAGACTTGCCATAACGGAAATACCTCAAGTAGATGGCTTTAACATAGAGAAATTTATTTTGCAGCAGTCTAGTGAGCTACAAGTCCAAATTCAGGACATCAGCTTCAGGCAAAGTCTTTCTCTGTTGGCTATGGAGGAAGGTCCTTGTCATCATTCTTTCCCTGAACTGGGAACTCCTGAGGCATAGGGACCCGAGTTCCTTTTCTAAGAACACGCTCTGCTCCCACCACTGCTTCTTGATGGCATGAGGTCATCAAATCTCTACTTGCTTCCTTTCCTTTATATCCTGAGAGACTGCTCAAAGCAGGCTACAATCTTACAGACTGAGTCCCCACCCACCAACACAAATGCAGACCATCCCCCCTTGTTAATATCATAGACACAGAGTTCACAGCACACAGGAACACCATGCAACAGGGAGAATCACAGCCTAGCCAAATTGCTACACACATTTTTGGGAGGACACGATTCAATCCATGGCACACATAAAAGCTGTGTCTGTCCCTAATTCTAAAATGCCTTCTGGGTCAAAAAGTTTTCAAGCCTGAACTTAAAGGGCAGTTTCCTGTCAAACAGGATTGCGGCACTTCCCTGTGGCATCCTGGCAGCCTTGGAAGCTTTATGAGGGTAGTGGAACCTCTGAGAGCTTTGTGGCCTTCTCAGTTCCTACATTTGCTGGTAGTGCCTGCTGACAGCTGAGCAGACTGAATATATTCTTCTGGAAATTGCCAGACATAACTGGGAGGAACTTGAAGGTTGAAATTTTTCACAGAGTGTAGGAATGCAGACTCAGAGAAATAGATTTTGTTGGTCATCCGGAGGCATCAGGGAAGACAGGCCTGGTGGTCTGCTTTCTGCACAGCCACATCCTTGAAAGCCATGTGGCAGAATCAACTCAACAGCAACTAACAACAGCAACAACTGTTCCTTTGTTACATGTTCATTACCATGCTTGCACCATACATCTAGTAACACCTTCTACTAAAGATTGCTGTCAAAAGGTGAAAACATTTGTTGGAGTTCTCTGCTGAAAGTAAGATAAACAAACAAAGTTGACCTGAAATAACTAACAATTTCCCATGACTTTCTCTTCTTTTTATACATATTCTATTGATTATTACTTTTTTAATTAATTTTTATTTGGGGGTACAAGAAATACATGAAAACTACGAAAAGGTAAACAGGCATTATGAATAATATAAAATTACTGAAAATCTTAACATTCAAAAGCTCAGGGATAGAAAGTGTTAACTAATGTCTTGAGATCATTCTTTCCCATATGTTTCCTTTTATAAGCTTCTGGTCTCTATCTACAATTTACATGGTGATACATTAATCTATTTTACATAGTTTAAAACATGTTTTAGATTTATTTTAGGTATTACCCTTTAGACATTTCGTTTTTAATTGTAACATTATGTAACAACTATTTTCTGAAATCACTGATCAACTACCAGACCCAGTACTGTGTGAAGTCAGTTTTGACTTATGGCAATCCCATGTATCTCAGAGACGGACTGCTCGATAAGAGTTTCTTGCCTGTAATCTTTTGAAGCAGATCACTGGGCCTTTCTTATTTGCTACAGCTGAGTAGGTTTGAATCACCAGTCTTTAGGTTAGCAGTCACATGTAAACCATTTTTACCACCTCAGGACTTGCAGCACAGATACTTCCCCAAAATAGAAGAATTATTGTCACCATCTTTTATAGGTAAAACTTCCTTAGTATTTCATAACATTTCCAAAAAATTTCATTAATACATTCAGAATTCCAGGGTCACTCATGTTCTCAGTTATAATGACATCTCTGAAAGTATCCTAACATAACAAATCTTACTTTGGGGAAATGCCTCTAATTATACATTCTGACTCTAGTTGGGAAACCCTGATGGTGTAATGGGTTAATTGCTACCACTGCTAACCACAAGGTCAGCAGTTCAAATCCACCAGGCACTCCTCTAGTACTCTGGGGGTCAGTTCTACCCTGGCCCCTAGGGTCACCATGAGTCGGATCCGACTTGACGGCACTTGGATGGCTAGGAGATATTGATTATCCCATATCTGAAACATTCTGGATACAGAAGCATCCACACATAATCCACGCATGAAAAAGGAAAGTAGTAGAAGATATGGCCAAAGATGATGAAGTTGGGGCCTTTATAAGGGACCAAATTAATACTTATTACTTATAAGACTGTTCCTTGTGTTAATTTTCTACTACTAGGTTGTAAGTTATCACAAAATTAGCAGCTTACAACAACACACATTTGTTGTATCTTAGTTTCTATAGGTGAAGACTCTGGGGATAGAGTCTGGCTTCTCAGCTTCAGGGCCTCAGTGGGTTGCAGAGTATCCGCTGAACTGTATCCTCATCACAGGCTTGATAATGGGAAGACACACTTTCAAACTCTTTCAGGTTGTTGGCAGACTTCATTTTCTTGCAGCTGAAGAACTAAGTGAAGGTTTCAGTTTGTTTCTGGAGGCTGTCCTTAGCTCCTTGAGGCTACCCACAATTCCCTTCCATACAGTCTTCTCCAATAGGACTACTTGCTTAGTGGTAGCTTAATTCTTCAAAGCCAGTAACAGAGACTAACGTCTATTAGCAAGATTTCCATACTTGTAACATCACCATGAGAGTTACACCTCTCACCTTTGTTATATACTACTGGTTAGAAGTAAATTACAGTTCCCAGCCTCACTGAAGGGCTTGAATACCAGAAAATCAAAACTATACCCATTGCTGTCAAGCTAAGTTCAACTCTCAGTGATAACGCTAAGTCAGCACAGAAGTGTCACTAGAGTTTCTAAGGCTGTAATCTTTACTGAATCAGACTGCCAGCCACATCTCTGTCCTGTGGAATGGTTGTTGGGTTTCAATCACCAGCCTTCTCATTAGCAGTCAAGTATTTAGCTACTGTGGCACCAGGGCTCCTCTGAATATCAGAAGCCAGGGATTAACCTTAGCCAATGGTACGAACCGTAAAGTAACTAAGCACAAGCTACAGAATCAGAGGCCAGCAGACCACTGGCAACCACCGTAGATGGGCCTGTTTTCCTGGAGAAGAAAGGCAAAATGGCAGCCATTCGTCTTCTTCTAGCACAAACACAGGAGCCCCAATGGTGTAATGGTTGAGTACTCAGCTACTAACAAAGAGATTGGCTACTGGAACCCACCAGCTTCTCCAAAAGATAAAGATGTGGCAGTCTGCATCTACTAAAGATTACTACCTCAGAACCCTACAGAGCAGGTCTGCTCTGTCCTTATAATGTTGCTGTGTGTCAGATGGTCAGGGTCTTGGATTTTTAGTATAGACATAATTTTGAAAAGGAGTCCAGAAGGGGCTTTGAGTACTAAGAGAGTGAACATTTTCTTTTTAGTGAGGCTGAATTTTTATCCTCCAAAAAAGGATTGTTTCTATTATCAGAGCAGGATAAGTTTTAACTTAGGGCTGTAAATAACTGTATTCTCCTTTGCCTTCTCCCACTTCCAGTAACCTGTAGGTAGGAACTTGAGATAAAAATGCTGTCATGGATTGAACTGTGTTCCCCAAAAACTGTGTGGCAAATTGGATGGACCATGATTCCTGGTGTTGTGTGATGTTCCTCCATGTTGTAAATCCTGCCTGTAGGATGTTAATGAGGGTCAACCCGCAGCAGTTGTGTTGGTGCGGCAGGGCTCCATGTGTAAGATTGTTTCATGCCTTAAGGTAGTCTCTTGAAATATAAAGGAAAGAAGCTATCAGAGAGATCTGGGTACCTCATACCATCAAGAAAAAAAAGCAATTCCAGGAGCTGATCATGTCCTTTGGCAAAGACTGAGGTCCCTGCATCTTAGAAGCTTCCAGTGGAGGGGAAAATTGATAACAAGGACCTTCCTCCAGAGACAGCAGCAAAAGCCTTCCCTTGGAATATATAAGAAAGTCTTCTGTACTGGACTATATGAGAATAAAGTTTCTCTTTTTAAAGCCATCCACTTCTGGTATTTCTCTTAAAGCAGCACCAGATGACTAAGACATTATAGAATATTAAAAAGACATGCTTTCTTTGGATACTAAAATATACTGAAACTGGAAATTCAGTTTATATTCTAAAGAATTTTTTTTATTTTTTATTTTTGTTATTATGACTGAATGAAAGTGTACATTCCCATATAAATTCATACGTCCACCTATATGCAGCTTCCACTGCTCTCCCTGCCCAATGACAGCACACAATTCATCTCTGCTCCATACATATCTCATCCTCCCATCAGTCTCTCTTCCCCTCCTCTCCACCCACTTTCCTTCCTCCAGCCAGAGGTCAGCAGGATGATATCCTACAGATGCACAGAACCATAAAGTGCATCTAATGGTCACTCTGATGAGCAACATAAGCTTTTTAACAGTGTTGAGCTTATAACATACTTGTTATGATAATCCAATAATTCCTTTAATGTATTGTTATGTTTCAGCCCTCCTACTCCACTGATCTACTTTCTCCTTAGCCTCTTCCTCCCACTTCTTTCATTCTGGTGGTCGTAAGTTCACAGAGGTGAAATGTGTCTTGCAAAATCTCTCATAAGAGAAAAATCCATGGTATAGCATTATTGCTCCACTGTTGGGTCATATCCTCAGACCACCTGGGATTTTTGGAACCTAAATTTTGTTCTACCATATTGTGAGTGGTGCTCACTCATGAAAAAACTTGACTTTGGCTTCATATAGATCTCCTACCCCAACTTCCATGATACCTTCTCTCCATTTCTTTTTTTTTTGTATTCCAACTTTAACTTTTTCTTCATAATACAATGTGGGTCAAGAAAGTGTACAACACTTATTTAAATGTCCTCATTTTATATTCTTCTACCCAGAGTAATAAGCCTTATGGATTTTCTGCCAATAATTAGAGGGATAACTTCTCTGTAATGTGATGGACCTCTCTAAGTTGGATCTTTTACCTTTAGACACTGATATATTAAAGACAGAGCCAAAATAATTCTAAAATTATTTTCAACAATTACTTTTTGAATGTCAGAGGCTGGACAGTTTTTTGCCTTTTCTTAACATCCTCTACGATTTCTAATTTCCTTTCCAGCTATATTAATGTCAGCAGCAAACCAGCCAAAACACAATTTTTTAAAAAAGATCAAAGTAAAAAGGACATTCGTGATTTTGAAACAGAACATTTATCACAGTATTATGATAGGCAGAATAACGGACACCCAAAGAAGTCTGTGTCCTAATCCCTAAATCTTTGAGTATGTTGCCTTATATGGAAAAGAGGAATATATAGGTTGCAGATGGTATCAAAAGGACTTTAAAATAGGGAAATTATCCTGGATTATTTGACTGGGCCAAATGTAATCACCAAAACCAAAAAAACAAAAACGAAAAACCTTGTTGCCAACAAGTAGATTCATAGCAACAAGAGTCCTTAAAAGCAGAAAAAAGAAGAGAAAAGAAGTGGTCAGAGGGAAGATACGTGCAAATTCACCCCACTGTTGCTGGATTTGAAAATACAGGGAGGGAGTCAAGAGCAAAGAATGCAGACAGGCTGTAAATGCCGGACAACTGAAGGATATGGGTTCCCCTCAGAGCTCCCAGAAAGGAATACAGCCCTGTTCAAATTTTATTTTCAGTCCAATAAGATACATGCTGAGCCCTAGTGATGCAGTGGTTAAGAGCCTGAATCCACCAGGTGCTCCTTGGAAACCCCATGGAGCTCTGCTCCATGGGGTTGCTACAAGTCAGAATGAGCCCAACAGCAATGGATTTTGTTTTTTGGTTTAAGATGCACGTGGGACTTTTGACCTCCAAAATGGTAAGCTATAAATTTCTATTGTTTAAACCAAGTTTGAGGTCACTGGTTACAGTAGCAATGGGAGACAGATATCATTACTTAAATTGAAAACTGGTCGATAATCCTAAAGTGGTGTTCTTCTCATGACTCATTTACCTTTCTTTTCCTATCCTGGCCTTTTTTAACTGTTTGCTATAGAATAAAATTCTTTACCAGTGAAGAAGGACACAAAGACTAAAATAATATTTAGCTTTCATAAACAAAAATTACCCTAGAAAAGTAATATCTAGTGGGAAAACATTTCAAACTAATGGTGAGCATGTGTCTTTTAAAATTATGTTCTCAACTCAGTGAGCCATGCCCCTCTTTGCCTCCCATTACCAGGAAGAACTGAGAACTGACTATTTAAAACAAGCGATGTTCTAAGGACTTTGAGCTACAGCTGACTATACTATGTCTGGTGCACTGTGCCTGCTGGGTTAGTGGACAGCTGCTGTTTTATTTATTTGTAACATCCTGGGCTACATTTTAAGCATGAAAAATATTGAACAAAGCCGATGTTTCCTTTGCCATGTAGTCTGTCCGCTGAGTAAACTCTCAAAGAGGTTGGATTTTCTTCAGCAAGAAGCAAACATTTAAGATAATTATATCAGGAAAAAATTCTGTACTAAGAGCAGCAAAAGGATGCCAAATGAATGTGTGACTCTGTCCTATCAGATGTAACACTAGTGTTGATGTGAATCTGCAAGACAAAGCTTTGCCACCAAGTAAGACAATTTTGTTATCTGAACACTATATGAATATATTCTGAATATCTGTTATAAAATTAAATTATTAAGGGTTGTCATTTTCCCTTTCTGACAACCACAATAAAACAGATGGAAAAAAACACTGCTGCTGAGTTGATTCCAACTCACAGTGACCCTACAGTACAGAATAGAATTGCTCCATGGGGTTTCCAAGGCTGTAATACTTACTGAAGCAGACTGCAGCATCTTTCTGCCAAGGAGCAGCTGAGGGGATTGAATCAACAGCCTAGTAGTTAGCTTTCAAGTACTTAGCCACTGCACCATCAGGACTCCTTAATAAAATAGACATTAGTGTTTAAAGACTTTTAAATGGCAATGATTAAAATAATATGTGGCAGCAGATTAGTAGCTTTCTACACTTCCGGTGCAAGCTGGTATGTAGGTTGCTGTTTTGGTTAGCTTTTAATAACAGTAGACTATTTATGGTTGTTAAAATAGTAAAGGAATGTACGTAGGACAAGGAAAAAAAGCACACATAACTTTGCGAAGACTGTTTCAATTTAAAACGAGCAAACGCGTAACTCCCCCAAAAGTGAAATAACAGAAGAACACTTCAAAATAGCAAATAATCTCAGGTACTAGTCCTTCAAATACTATATATGTAATAATAGTCAAGGGCATAGGAATATTTCAAAATGGATTTATTTATTCAATAAACACTGACTGCATGCCTGCCATGTGTCAACCATTCTGCTAGGTACTAGGGGCACTCGGATTCTGACATGTTTTTTCTTTCCCTAAGAGAAAAGGAGGGGGCAATATATATATATATATGTACATATATATATGAATGTGTTCAGCATGAACATTTAGATTTACATTTATTTTAAAAAGCTAACCAGTTGGATCAAGATTGTTGAGCTGATTGAGGTCTACTGACTATCTATCAAATCAAAATAGATGAATCATATAAATTACACTATGAACTAAATAAATAAATTGGTATCCTTGTTGATTGCAATTCCCAGAGCACACTTAGCCCCAGAAGATGTAATATTTCTAAATCTATCACCAATCAATCTCTAATTACAGAGGCTTGAAGAATTTCTGATCTGAGAAAGTGAAATGCTAACTTAGCAAATGAATTAAATGGCTCAATGAAAAGCTTATAAGCCTTTTGTACTACCTTCTGGAGATGTTTCACAGAACAATAGTGAATGTAGGTTGACAGCTATCTGGCTATAGAGTTGACAAAATTTTCTATAACTGTAGCTAGTACTATTATATGTGAAATTACAGCCTATAATCCTCTTTACATAGAGAAAACACATGTTAATAGGAAAAACCTAATGCAAGATGTTGGGAGATAGGAGATAAAAACCTACTCTCTGTGAAAGTTCTACCAAGCATTAATTTTTTTTTTAAAAAGATTAATTACAGCTTTCATTATAGAAACAAATAAAATAAAAACCATTGGCATTTTCATGAGGATGAAAGAAATCAAAATTCAAATATTAGCTCTAGGGAACACTCAATGACTTCTGAATTAAAATGGTCCATTAATGTCTAAGAGCCATCTTACCTTCCATTGGAATCCCAGCTTGGAATTATAATGCACAATGAAGACCTAGTAGTGTTATTCAGCTCCAAAATGCTATACATATGGGTGCTAAGAGTGAGATTTACGTGTGCATGGGCTGCAAGGGATGAGTTGAAGGAAAGTTTGTTGTTAGGTACAATAAAATAAAGCATTGCCTGGTCCTCTCTCACAGTCGTTGAGCCCACTGTTGTAGTCACTGCTTCAATCCAGCCCACTGAACGTCTTCTTTTTCTCTGACCCCCCAATTACCAAGCATGATGCCTTCCAGCGACTAATAGCATGTCCAAAGTATATGATACAAAGTCTTACCAGCCTCACTTCAAAGAAGCACACTTGCTGTATTTATTCTAGGACCGATTTGTTCAGTTTCTCTGGCAGTCTATGAAATATTCAATCTTCTTCATAAACACCATAATTAAAAGGCATCAGTTCTTCTTCTTCATTATTCAATATCCAGTTTTCAAAGGAATGCGAAGTGATTGAAAATATCACGGCTTGAGTTAGGAGTACTTTAGTCCTTAAAGGGACACCTTTTGATTTTTAACACTTGAGAAAGATGTCTTACCACAGATACGCCAAATACAATGCTCTGTCTGATTTCTTGACTACTGCTTGGTTCCACTGGGTGTTAATTTTTTGATCCAAGTAAAATGAAATCCGTGGCAACTTCCATATTTTCTTCTTTCATCACAATGTTGCCTGTTGGCCCAGCTGTGAGGATTTTTGTTTCCTCTATGTTGAGGTGTAATCCATATTGAAGGATATAGTCATTGATCTTCACCAGTGAGTGCCTCAAGTTCTCTTCACTTTATGCACGGAAGATTGTATCATCTGCATATCACAGGTTGTTAATGAGTGTTTCACCAATCCTGGTGCCACATTCTTCTTCATATAGTTCACCTTCTTGGATTATTTGCTCAGCATACAGGCTGAAAAAAATATGGTGAAAAGACACAAACCCGATGCATATCTTTCTGGGTTTTCAACCATGCCATATCCCCTTTTTCTATTCAAATGACTGCCTTTTGGTGCATGTGCAGATTCCTCACGAGCACAACTAAGTATTCTGGAATTCCTATTCTTTGCAATGCTATCCATAATTTGTTATGATCCACAGTCAGATGCCTTTCTATAGTCAACAAAACAAAGGTAAAGATGTTTCTAGCATGTGCTTTCAGTCAAGATCTGACATCAGCAATAATACCTATTGTTACATGTGTCATCTTCTGAATCTGACTTGAATTTCTGATGATCCACTATCAATGTATTGCTGTAATAGTTTTTAAATGCTCTTCAGCAAAATTTTACTTGTGTGTAACATTGATATTGTTTGATAATTATCAAGTTCTGTTGGATCACCTTTCTTAGGAATGAGTTCAAATATGGATCTCTTCTAGAGTTGCATCTGTTGGTTGAAACATCTCAACTGCTATTCCATCAAGTCCTCGGGGCTGTTTTTCACCAGTGGCTTAAGTGCACCTTCAACCTCTTCCTTCCATATCATCAGTTCTTAATCATATGCTGTCTCACGAAATGGTTGAACATAGGCCAATTCTTTTCGATGCATTGACTCTGTGTATTCCTTCCATCTTCTCTTGATGCTTCCTGCATTGTTCAAAGTTTTGCCCATAGAATCCTCCAAAATTGCACCTTGACACTTGAGTTTTTAGTTCAGATTTTTCAGCTCCAGAATTGCCAAGTACGTTCTTCCCTTTTGCTTTTCTAACTCCAGGTCTTTGCATATTTCATTATCATACTTCATTTGAGCCACCCTTTGTAATCTATGCAACTTTTCTCTTTATCATTTCTTCTATTTATTTTATTTACTGTACATTCAAGAGCAAATTTCACAGTCTCTTTTGACATCCTTTTTGGTATTTTCTTTCTTTTCTGTCTTTTAAATGACCTTTTGCTTTCTTCCTTTATGATGTCCTTGTTGCCATCCCATATAATGCATCTGATTTTTGATCTTTAGTGTTCAATGTGGCAAAAGCATATTTTCATTTGTGGTATAATCAAAGCTGTATTTTGGTTCTTGTGGATTTGTTTCAGTTTTGTTCTGCTTCAACCTGAACTTGCATATGAGCAATCGGTGATCTGTTTTGTAGTCATCCCCTGATGATAGTGAGCTGTTCTGTCATCTCTTTCCACATACATAGTTAATTTGATACCACATAGTCCACCAGGCAAGGTCTATGTGTATAGTCACCTTTTATGCTGTTAAAAAAAAAAGATGTCTGCATTGAAGAATTTGTTAGTCTATGAAATTTATCATGAGATCTCAAGAATACTTTCAATCTTTAAGGTCATATTTTTCAACTATTGATCTTTTCTCTTTGTTTTCAACCTTTATATTCCAACCACCAGTAATTATCAACACATCTGGATTGCATGTTTAATCGATTTCAGATTACAGAAGTTAATAAAAATCTTCAGTTTTCTCATCTTTGGCATATATTTGAATAGTAGCCATATGAATTGGTCTTCCTTGTAGGCATATTGGATATTATCCTGCCACTGAAGTAAAATCTAGCATTATGCTTCAAGAACAGATCTTGAAATGTTCTTTCAATGATACATACAACACCATTCCTCTTCAAGTTGTCATACCCAGTACAGTAGACCACATGATTGTCTGATTCACAATGTCCAATACCATGCCATTTCAGTTCACTATTTCCTAGGATATCAATCTTTATGCTTTCCATTTCACTTTTGATGACTTCTCATTTTCCTAAATTTATACTTTGTACATTCCACATTCTGATTATTGATGGATGTTTGCAGCTGTTTCCTCTCATTCTGAGTCATGCTACGTCAGTAAATGAAGGTCCCAGAAGTTTGATTTCATATGTGTCATTAAAGTTGAGTCTACTTTGAGGAGTCAGCTCTTCCCAGTTATATTTTCAGTGCCTTCCAACCCGATGGACTCATCTTCTGGCACTGTATCAGTCGATGTTCCACAGCTATTTCTAAGATTTTCACTGGTTTATTTTTTCATAAGTAGACTGCCAAGTCTATCTTCCTCGTCTGTCTTAGTGTAGAAATTGAGCTGAAACCTGTCCACCAAGGGTGACTCTGCTGGTATTTGAAATACTGATGGCAAAGCTTCCAATGTCACAGTAACATGCAAGCCAAACTGACAGATATGTTCGGGAGGAATGGTTATGTTCTGTTGTTTGACATCACACAAAGGAGGGTGCAGAGACAGAAATACTTAGGAATTTCACCCTGACCCTTAACCTGCTTGTGAGGACACAGGAGATAACTGTCCTGGGAATCAGAGGCTCTATGCAAACATGACCATGTCAAAAAAAAAAAAAAAAGAAAAGAAAAGAAAGAAAACAAACACAGTATATGTATGTTTGTGACTGGAATTATAGTTGGAGAAAAATATTTTCCAAATATTTAGCAGTAAAAATGACATATATTACACATTTAGTATCAACCTTTGCAAATAAAGCTGCTGCAAGTCCTCTGTTTGAAGCCTTGTCAGAAAAGGCAAAGCCTCATACAGGGACATACCATCTTAGCACAGAGCACTAACAGTTCTAAAGCACACAAAATGTACTCAAAAAAGATAGTAAAACAAACTTGTCAAGTTTTCCGCCTTGCTAGCCTCAAATGCTTACTGCAACACTTAGACAAAAAGCAGTCAATGATCTCTGTCTCTACTATACTTAATGGGACTCTCAAGTTAGTCTACTAATGCATTCCTAACATGTCAGATTTGTTCCCAAGGGGATTTTTTGAAACATCAGCAAGGAACATATCAAATACATTGACTGGCCTAGACAATATTACTGCTAATTATCATCCGAATTTATTTTCCCCAGGTCATACTGTCTTTCTTTGGACTGAACCTTCTGAATCATATCATGCCCTTCTCATGCATTATGTTTGTTCCAGAGCCTTCATAATTCACTTCAAGGGTCTCAACCTCACCTCCTACTGTTAAGCTGTGTCGTGAGTACTCACGGTTACATATAGCCTGCCATAAATGCAGAATATTCTGTGTTGCTCCAAAGTGTAAATAAAACTACTTAAAATGCAGATGCTCTGAGGAGACACACACTTAACATAAGGATTAAGCTTCTAAGAAGGAGCACTACCCGACAGTAGAAAGCCCTGTTTTTGCAAAGATATGAACTCCTGAAAACTAGAGGTATTCAAGGAGAAACTAGGTTGCCAGCTATGAGGGATATAGTACGGATTCCAACTGTGGGAGCTGGATTGACTCAATGATATCTGGGGGCCCTTTCTCCTTCAAGATCCTTATTGTTCTACATCAGTTTCAGTAATTGCCATATCTTGATAACTGCATTGTCTTACTTTTTAATGACTGTGTATTTTGGAAATGGATTCCAAGTGATAACTTAGTACAATCTTTCCCTGTTGAGAGAGGACTTATTAGTAAGATGCATATTGCAATTGGAATATTTCTGTGCGAATTTATACTTTTTAATCTCTACATTTGGAAAAGCATCTCTCAGTACAGAATGAGGAATGAAAAAGATCTTATTAGATATATTCTATTGAAGTACCTCTGAGCAATATGCTAAATAACTCCAGGAAGAACTCCAAAAAAACTTTAGTGCTGTGGAAAATGTGTTTCTAATAAACTGATTTCATCTTTACATTTACTTTTAGTTTTCAACCATTAAAAACCACTTAAGGTTTTTTTTTCTTTTCTTTTGCTTATACAGCATCTATACTCTAGCCACCACTGCTAGGTTATTATTAGTGGAATCACAAGAAAATAAGACCTAGGCTTCTTAGCAGCACAGTCTTCCATCATTTCCACCTCCTCCCTTTCTCTGAAACAATAAGAATGCCACCTACATAGTTCCTCTTTTTCTTTCTCTCTCTCTTCCTTTCTTCACCCACCCCCTTTAGCAAAAGAAACTCAGAAGCTGAATGTCTTTGGAGACCAAAACTCTGACTGTCTTTATAGATGAAGAATAAGAAAGAAAATATGATTCAGTAACAAGTGTATCTGTGAAAATTTCACTCTAAGTATTAGAATCCATTAAAAGATGGCGGAGTTGCTACACACATCTCCTCATTTCCCTCTAAGAACAAAGGCCTGGATGATACTTGTATGGAGCAATGAACATCTGCAGAACCCTAGGACCTAGCATATTTGACTAGGCACCAGCATCAGACTAATCTTCCCCTCTCAAAACTATCCAGCAGCTGTCTGACCTCTGCTTCCGCTGTTTCACAGTATTGGAGAACTGCAGTTTCCATGAACGGCGGGTAACCTACTTTCACTATCAGCTGGCAGGTGGAGTCTGACTACCTGTTCAGGCCAGCATATTGGACAGCTCCCAGCTCCCAGCTCCCAGCTCCCAGTTTGGCACCTGGATAGTTTCCTGCATAGAAGCATAGTTTACGCTTAAGGCTGAGAGGCTTATGTGTTTTCCTGGAGATCTGTCTGTTGAGAGTCCCAGCATCTTTTCCTCCCACTCTTCTCTGACCCACATTGTAGGGTTGGCTGTCAGCCCCCATTTTCTCCATAAGCAGGGCAGCCTCCCTGCCACCCAATAAGCAGAATTCCACTCCAGAGAGTCCACCTGGAGCAAACAAATCACTAGAGTATTAGCGACAGCTGGTGACCAACAATTCTCTTAGATCCAATACCAGAGAAATCAAACAGTGTCTAGATGGTATGCAGGCAGCAGACCATAATTAATCATTTAAAGAAGCAGCCTTAAAATGCTCCAGAAAAAGATACAAAAAATTCAAAAAACTTTGCAGATGAACAAGCCTTTCTGTATCTATCAGATGTTGAATACAAAAGATTTATATACAGAACCCTCCTAGAGATTAAACAAAATGCAGTGCAACCAAATGAAAAATTTGGTAAGCTATTTGAACTGATGGAACATCAATGATCTGAAATACACCAGATCAATAACAAAATTACAGAATTAGATAATTCTATCCAAAGCCAAAAGAGTAGGATTGAACAGATAGAAGTTAGACTCAGTGACCTAGAAGACAGAGTAACTGACACCAGCATTTATGAGGAGAAATTAGAAAAAAGAAATAAGAAAAATGAAGAAGCATTAAGAAAAATGTGGGACTCCATGAAGAGGAATAACTTACATTTAATTGGAGTTCCTGAACAAGGGAGGATTAATGACAATATAGACAATATTGCTGTAGAGATGCTGACAGAAAACTTTCCTGAGATTATAAGCAAAGCGAACATAGGTATCCAAGATGTTTATCAAACGGCACAAAAGCTAGAGCCATAAAGAAAGACACCAAGGCATATTATAATCAAGCTTAATAAGCTAAAACATAAACAGATGCTTCTGAAGGCAGTAAGGCTCAAAGCTAAACTAACAGTCCAAGGGAAACTCTGTAGGCTTTTGTCCGACTTTTCTGCAGAAACAATGCTGGCTATAAAACAGTGGGCAGACACATTCAAAGCCCCTAATGAGAAAAACTTCCATCCTAGAATTATTTATTTTGCAAAATTGCCTATCCAATATAATGGTGAAATTAAGACTTTTCAAGATAAAGAAAAATTTTAGAGACTTCATAAAAACTAAACCAAAATTACATGAAATAGTGAAAGAAGTTCTTCCCTAAATGTATATTTTAGGTGACAATTCAGGACAATTAATCCAAAATTCTAATCAGTTAAGGAAGTCACAAAACTTCATCAAAGCCACAGCATTATAATAAGGGAATCTGTGATCGTATCATGACAACTATAATACCATCACATTAAAAGAGGGATACAGTAGTTATAGCTGTTTTAGATGCACAGGAAGTTTCAGAGTTATGAAGTAGTTAAAATTGAGATTAATCTTAGTATGTTAAGGGGGATAATATATGTAGCCATAAAGCAGATTAACAATGCATTGTATCAAAATAAGAAATGCAATACAGGAGTCTCAACAAACACAAAACCAACACTGAAACAACAACCCATAGAAAAGAGTGCTCCAGACCAGAACATTAAGAGCAATATAGAAAACGTCAACATAAAAGTAATTACATCAAAATGATGGCACTAAGCACATACCTATCAACAATTACATTGAATGTAAATGGACTGAATGCTTCAGTAAAGAGGCAGTGAGTGACATCCTGGATCAAAAGACACAACCCGTCTGTATGTTGCTTGCAAGAAACACACCTTAAACTTAAAGATACGAACAAATTGAAAATTAAAGGTTGGAATAATACATACCAAGCTCACAATACACAAAGAAGAGCAGCTGGGCAATACTAATCTCAGATAAAATAGATTTTAATATAAAATCCACTATTGTGGACAGGGATGGTCACTACTTATTGCTGAAAGGTTGAATACTCAAGCAAGACTTAAGAATATTAAATATTTATGCACCAAATACCAAAGCACCTAAATACATTGAACGAATTCTGACAACACTGAAAAATGAGATAGATCATTCCACAACAATAGTTGGAGACTTCAACACTCCCCTTTCAGTTATGGATAGATCATCTAGAAAAAAAGCTCAGTAAAGATGCAGAAGATCTTATTGCAATAATCAACCAACTTGACCTTATCAACATATACAGATCTTTTAATCTATCAGCAGATAAGTGCACCTTCTTCTCCAATGCACATGGAACATTCTCCAAAATAGATCATGTGTTAGGTCATAAAGCAATTCTCTATAAAATCCAAACTACGATTTACTGCAAAGTATCTTCTCAGACCATAGAGCTACAAAAGTTGAAATCAATAACAGAAAATTCATAGGTAGAAATTCAAACTTATTGCTCAAAATGCCTTGGGTTATAGAAGAAATTAAGAACAAAATAAAGAAATTTATACATTCAAATGAGAACGAAACACATCCTACTAGAATTTATGAGACACAGCAAAAGCAGTGCTCAGTAGTCAGTTAATCTCTCTAACTGCACACATCTGGAAAGAAGAAAGGGATCAAATTAAAGAATTAACCTTACAGCTTGAACAAGTAGAAAGACAGCAACAAAAGAAACCCTCAGGCACCAGAAGAAAACTTAGCACAAAAATAAATGAATCAGAGAATAGAAAAACAACTGAAAAAATTAACAAAATCAAAAGCTGGTTCTCTGAAAAGATGAACAAAATTGATAAACCATTGGCTAAACTTACAAAAGAAAAACAGCAGAAGATACAAATAACCTGATTAAGAAATGAGATGTGAGATGTTACAACGGACCCAGCTGAAATCAAAAATATAATCACAGAATACTATGAAACACTGTACACTATCAGGTTTGAAAACCTAGGGGAAATGGACAAATTTCTAGACTCACATGACTCACCAAGATTATCACAAGGACAAGTAGATCATCTTAATAAATCTATCACAAGAAAGAAAAGATTGAAAAAGTCATCAAAAATCTACCAACCAAAAATGTTCTGCCCCAGGTGTCTTCACTGAAAAATTCTACCAAAGTTTTAAAGAGTTAATTCCAATACTATTGAAGCTATTTCACACCATAGAAAGGGATGGAATACTTCCAAATTCATTCTATGAAACCAGTAAAACCCTGATACCAAAGACAGGGAAAGATTCCACAAAAATAAAATTACAGACCAATATCACTCATGAACCTAGTTGCAAAAATCTTCAGCAAAATTCTAGCCAATAGAGTTCAACAGCATATAAAAAAAATCATTCATCACGATCAAGCTGGTTTCATTGAAGGGATGCAAGGCTGGTTCAACATCAGAAAAGCAGTTAAAGGAAGAGATTGAAAAGGTCATCAAAACACTGCCAACCAGAAAAAGTCTGGGCCCAGATGGCTTCACGGCAGTATTCTACCAAGCATTTAGAGAAGAGTTATCCCCAATACTACTGAGACTATTTCACACTATAGAAAGGGATGGAGTACTCCCAAACTCATTCTATAAAGCCAGCATAACCCTGATACCTAAGCCAGGGAAAGATCCAACAAAGACAGAGAACTACAGACTGATATCACTCATGAACCTAGATGCAAAAATCTTTCACAAAATTCTTGCCAACAGAATACAACAAAATATCAAGACAATAATCCATCATGACCAAGTGGGATTCATACCAGGGATGCAAGGCTGGTTCAACATCAAGAAAACAATTAATGTGATTAACCACTGGTAACCATATAAATAACACAAAAGACAAGGATCACCTGATTTTGCCCATTGATGCAGAAAAGGCATTTGATGAAGTCCAACACGAATTCATGTTAAAAACTCTTAGCAAAATGGGCATGGACGGCAAATTCCTCAACACAATAAGGGCCATTTATACAAAGCCAATTGCCCACATCATTCTGAATGGACAGAGACTGAAAGACTTTCCCTTGAGATCAGGAACTAGACAAGGATGCCCACTGTCACCTCTCCTATTCAACACTGTGCTAGAAGTTCTAGCCAGAGCAATTAGACAACACGAAGATATAAATGGCATCTGCATCGGCAAAGAGGAAGTTAAAATCTCCCTGTTCGCAGATGATATGATTGTATATGCAGAGAACCCCAAGGAATCTATAAGTAAGCTACTCAAACTGATAGAAGAGTTCAGCAAAGTCTCAGGATACAAGATAAACATAAGTAAATCAGTAGGATTCCTTTATACCAACAACGAGACTGTTAAGGAGGAAATTATCAAATTAATACCATTTACGATAGCCCCTAAGAAGATAAAGTAACTAGGAATTAATCTAACCAGAGAAACAACAGACCTTTACAAAGAGAACTACAAGCCCTTACCACAAGAAACTAAGAGAGACTTAAATAAATGGAAAAACCTACCCTGCTCATGGATAGGAAGACGTAACATTGTGAAAATGTCTATTTTACCCAAAGCAATTTATTTATATAATGCAATTCCAATACAAGTTCCAGCATCATTTTTTAATGAGATGGAGAAACAAATCACCAATTTTGTTTGGAAAGGGAAGAAGCCCCGGATAAGTAAGGTACTATTAAAGAACAAGAACACACTGGGAGGCCTCTCATTACCCGACCTTAGAACATACTACACTGCCACAGTGGTCAAAACAGCCTGGTACTGGTACAAGAACAGACAGATCGATCAATGGAACAGAATTGAGACCCCAGAGATGACACCATCTGCCTATGAACAGTTGATATTCGACAAAGGCCCTAAGACATTAAACTGGGGTAAAAACAGTATCTTCAACAAATGGTGCTGGCAAAATTGGGTATCCATCTGCAATAAACTGAATCAAGATCCGTATCTTACACCTTATACAAAAACCAACTCCAACTGGATAAAAGACCTAAATATCAAACCTAAAATGATAAAGCTCATCCAAGAAAAGGTAGGAACAACAATGGAAGTTTTAATACACAATGAGGACGGACTCCAAAATCAGTCAAAGAAACCTCAATCAACAGAAAATAGATAAATGGGAACTATTAAGAATCCAACACTTTTGCTCATCCAAAGACTTTATTAATAGAATAAAAGAACACCCACAAAAGG
The DNA here is from genome assembly GCA_028571685.1 of Heterohyrax brucei. Classification (NCBI taxonomy): domain Eukaryota; kingdom Metazoa; phylum Chordata; class Mammalia; order Hyracoidea; family Procaviidae; genus Heterohyrax; species Heterohyrax brucei. The sequence continues at coordinate 73,402,559 of CM053146.1, read as the reverse complement.
GGAAAAAATATTTGGCAACTCTATGTCAGACCGACACCTGATCTCCATAATCTATAAGATACTACAAAATATCAATAAGAAGATAAACCATCCAATTAAGCGATGAGCAAAGGAGATGGACAGACACTTCACTAAAGAGGAGATCCAGACAGCCAAAAAACACATGTGGACATGTTCACGATCTTTAGTCAAAGAAATTCAAATCAAGACAACAATGAGACACCATCTCACCCCAACAAGATTGGCCATGATCCAGAAAACACAAACGACAAATGCTGGAGAGGTTGTGGAGAAAGTGGAACCCTCCTACACTGTTGGTGGGGTTGCAAAATGGCCCAGCCTTATTGGAAGGCAATCTGGTACTTCCTTAAAAAAATGGATATCGATATACCATTTGACCCAGTAATTCCACTACTTGGAATATATCCTACAGAATCAAGGCCTTTCACACCAACGGACACATGCACCAGAATGTTTATCGCAGCACAGTCCACGATAGCAAAAAGATAGAATCAACCCAGATGCCCAACAATAAAAGAATGGATAGGTAAACTATTGTACATACACTCAACAGAGCACTATGCAATGATAAAGAATGACGATGATTCCAGGAAACATCTCCTAAGCTGGTTTCAACTGGAAGACATTATGTTGAGTGAAAGTAGTCAGTGACAAAGGGACAAATATTGTATGAGACCTCTACAATAAGATCTCAAAAACAGACTTGTGTATAGAAGAAAAGACTCTTTGACAGCTGCAAGGCAGGGGAGGGGGTGGGGGGAGGGTTTAGTTTAGATAGTCACTAGAAATCTAGTTGGGAGAAAGTGGTGACAGCACACATTAGAAACAAAACAACATTAAGTGGACTTCAGCATAACTTGAGTACTCCTTCCATCTTAACTCAATACTGCAAGGATAGAGTAGCTGGGGCGGGGGACGGGGGACCATGTTCTTAGGTGAATTCCAGGCCATTTGGCACAAGTAGCATTTTGCTAAGAGAGCTCTCTGCACCCCACATTGGTGAGTGGCGTCTGGGGTCTTAAAAGCTGCCAAGCTGCCATCCAAGGACACAGCAAATGGTCCCAACTCAGCAGGAATGGATGCTCACCAAGGACCAAAATGACATGCAGTAAAGACAACCGAGAAGACAGAGAGACCCACAACAGTGGGTGCCTACATCGACTTGGGACCAGAAGAACCGGATGGTGCCCAGCCACCACCAGCAATAGCCATGATGGAGCTCACAGAGACAAGTCTCACTGGCAACACAAGAATAAAAAGGGGTGCATCATGAGATCTCCACTAAAAGACCTCAATTGATGGTCCAGCGGTTTTGGGGTTCCCCTGAGAGCATGGCCCCCGGCCCTGATGCTGCCCTTTCCCATAAATTATAACAAAGGTCTACTCTTTGGACAGGAATGGATTGGACTCGGCAATGCAGCATGACCATATACTGGAAGCACTTTATGGTTCTATACATCTATAGGATATCATCTTGCTGACTTCTGCTGGAGGAAGGGCAGTGGATGGAGAGGAGGGGAAAGGAGGCAGTTAGGAGGATGAGACATGTGTGGAGCCAAGAGGAATAGTGTGCAGTCACCGGACAGGAAGCGCAGTGGAAGCTGCATATAGGTGGGCATGTAAGTTTATACATGAATGTACATTTCCATTCAGTCATGTTAAATAAAAATTAAAAAAAAGAAAAACAGTTAATGTAATCAACCACATTAATAACACAGAAGATATGAATCACTTGATTTTGTCAATTTATGCATAAAGGGCATTTGACAAAGTTCAACACCTATTCTTGCTTAAAACTCTCAGAAAAACAGAAATGGGGAGAAATTCCTCAGTGCAATCAGCAGCATCTATGCAAAGCCAACTGCCTTCATAATCCTGAACAGTGAAAGACTGAAAGAATTCCCTTTGAGAACAGGAACTAGACAAGAATGCCCACTCTCACCACTTCTATTCAACATTGTGCTAGAAGTTCTAGCCAGAGCAATTAGACAAGACAAAGAAATGAAGGGCATCCATACTGGCAACGAAGAAGTAAAAATCTCTGTCTTTGCAGATGATATGATTGTTTATACAGAGAATCCAAAGGAATCCATGTGTAAACTGTTGGAACTAATAGAGGAGTTCAGCAAAGTATCGGGATACCAGATAAACATAGGTAAATCAGTAGGATTCCTTTATACCAACAATGAGATTATGACAGAAGAAATCACCAAGTCAACTGCATTTACTATAGCACCCAAGAAGATAGAATACCTAGGAATAAATCTAACTGAGAAATAAGAGATCTTTACAAAGAGAACTATAAGACCCTACTACAAGAAACAAAGACAGAATTACATAAATGGAGTAATCTACCCTGCTCATGGATAGGAAGACTCAACACTGTGAAAATGTCTATTTTGCCCATGGATAGGGAGACTCAACATTGTGAAAATGTCTATTTTGTCCAAAGCAATCTACTTATATAATGCAATCCCAATACAAATTCCAGCAACATTTTTTAATGAGATGGAGAAACAAATCATCATCTTTGTTTGGAAAGGGAAGAAACCTCGAATAAGTAAAGCACTACTGAAGAAGAAGAACACACTGGGAGGACTCTCACTACCTGACTTTAGAACCTATTATACTGCCACAGTAGTCAAAACAGCCTGGTACTGGTACAAAAAAAGAGACACATAGACCAATGGAACAGAATCAAGAACCCAGATATGACACCATCCTCCTATAAACAGTTGATATTTGACAAAGACCCCAAGATTTTAAACTGGGCTAAGAACAGTCTCTTTAACAAATGGTGCTGGAAAATTGGATATCTATCTGCAAAAACATTGAAACAAGATCCGTATCTCACACCTTATGCAAAAACCAACTCAAACTGGATAAAACACTTAAATATAAAATCTAAAACCAAGGTAAAATAGGACCAACAATGGAAGTTTTAACACACAATGCAGACAGACTTCAAAATCTGACAAAGCACATTCAACAGAAGAGAAAATAGATAAACAGGAGTTACTAAGAAGCAAACACTTTTGCTCATCCAAAGACTTCATCAAAAGAATTAAAAGACCACCTACAGAAAAAGAAAAAATATTTGGCAACTCTATGTCAGGCCAATGTCTGATCTCCATAATCTGTAAGGTATTACAAAATATCAACAAGAAAAGGATAAATAATCCAATTAAGCAACGGGGAAAGGAGATGGACAGACATTTCTCTACAGAGGGTATCCAGGCAGCCAAATGACACATGCAGAATTGCTCACGATCACTAGCTATTGAGGAAATTCAAATCAAAGCCACAATGAGAGATCATCTCACCCCAACAAGGTTCACCATGATCCAAAACACACAAAACAACAAATACTGGAGTGGCTGTGAAGAAATTGGAACTCTCCTACACTGCTGGTGGGATGGCCCTTCCTTCAAAAGCTGAAGATAGATATGCCATTTGATCACTCCACTGCTCTGAATTTATCCTGAATTTATCAGGAAAAATAAGTTGCCACACGAACAGACACACGTTGTTGCAGCACAGCCCGCAACAGCAAAAAGTTGGAATCAACACCGATGCCCATCAACAGATGAATGGATAGGCAAGCTATGGTACATATACACAATGTAACACTATGCTATGATAAAACACAACGACGATTTTAGAAAACATCTTAGAACATGGTCTCATTTGGAAGAGATCATGCTGAGTGAAATCAGTCAGTGTCAAAAGGTCAAATTTTGTACGAAACGCCTGTTATAAGGACTTAACAAGAGAATTATCCACAGAAGAAAATGACTGTGTTGGCTACATGGGTGGGTGGGAGTTGAGGGCTTATTATAGATGAGATAATTGATAGATGTTGGAAATTTTATTCTTTTATTGTAATGAATAAAACATTTACCATATTGCCTTGCCAAAAAAAAAAAAAAAAATCCACTTCAGTTAGCTACATGTTCTATAGACCTCTGCTTGCCTTTCTGCCGAAAAACAAAAATAAAGAGAGACAGAGAAAGCAACTGCGTGTATGTGGGTTTATTTATTCTGAATCCAATTTCTGCTTAGTTTGCTTTCTCCTGGTGGCATAGTGGTTAAGTACTATGTCTGCTAACTAAAAAGGCAGCAGTTCAAACCCACCAGGCACTCCTAGGGAATTCAATGGTGCAATTCTACTCTAACCTATAGGATTGCTATGACTTGGAATCCACTCAATGGCACTGTGTTTGGTTTCAATTTTCTTTTATGTAGGCACCTTCAAAAATTATGCAGAAAGTAATATGGACATTAGCACAAGGGAAAGCTTCTGGATGGCCAAGAAAATCTTTCAGCTACATGTTTGGCACATACACAGAGGACCTCGCCACCTGAGAGGTTCAACATTGCATTTTTGACACAAAACTTCAAGAAGATACAGAATATATTTTCATACTTTCCTACTTTCCTCTGTGGCTGAAACATTCCATAATTTAAAATGAGTCAGCAATAATTCTTAGTTACCATTTTCTAGAGTAGGAAAAAAGGTCAAAAACCAGCAACAACCAAGACATAAAGTCACAGAACATTATGAATGAGCTTTCTCAGCTAATGTTGGCTGCAGGCTGAGGATACGTTTGCAGTTCATGAACTGTAGACCATACCAAGAAAGTCTGTGTAACACAGAGATGAAAGCTGTCTTTCAAACCAGCTGCACATGCAGACCTCTGTCTGATAATGCACTGGAAATATTTTATAAAAATGAATCCAGAAGGCAGTGCATGTTTTGGGAAGCTGGCAGACATATCTTGATGTCAAAGCAGCATCACACTTCAGACCTAAGCAAAAGGTCAATAAGAAAAGCATTAACTTCTCTATCTTATTCTTATACCACTTTGCCAGTCTTACCCATAAGCCATACAGAGTGGAAAGATAGGATGTCCAATCCTGAGAGGCTGGCACACAGCCACTGAAGAAGTTATTTAGGTCGTGCTGAGTGTAATGCAATAAATAAATAGAAACATCATCATGGTATAAAACAGTCAGATGAGAAAGAGTGTAAAATATCAATAGTGCAGGTAAGCAACTGCTATACGGCCACTGTGAGTGCAGTTCAAAGGTGGGATGTTAATACACATGATGCAGACAGTAGACCTTGGAAGGAAACAGCTCATTTTAATAAGAACCTTTGATTGCTCTATCCTAAGTTACTTACTGAACACATACCTATGCTCAATACTTTGTTAAAATATATCAAACAAAGAAAAGAAATAGATGTGTTTCCTGCCTTGTCATCTAGTGGATATTCAGGAAGGCAATAAATTAATTTAGCTTCCAAATGGGAACACTTCTGAAAGTGGAAGGGATGCTATTAATAGTTATGCTGAGGCAACACGTGTAAGCCAGGACTGTTTCTGGACAAACTGGAAGTTTGCTTGCCATACTGGTGAAATAATACAATCCAAGCTTTAAATAATAATAAAAAAAATAAAACTGGGAAGCTGAATTTGAAATGATACAGAGTAAAGCAAAATACAAAACAAAACCAAAAGCATGTTAGAAGCAAAATTGTAATGAACAAAGAAAAAACAAGTTTATTCCAAAAAATAAAAAACTTACAATTAAAAAACCGATTAAAAATCAAGCAAGTCAGTTTAGCAACAACTGGCATAAATAAGACATAACAAATAAAAAGGGAATATGAAGCTTTGCAAAAACGATCACTGTATGATATCTGAAGGAATCCAAAGAACCTATGTCAGATATCATGACGTAAAGTAATGGAAGAAAGACACTAAGTTTTTGTTGTTGTTGTTGTTGTTAAATTATTAAGTAAGAAAACCTAATCTGGCATACTTGAGAAGGTTTTTGGTCATAAACATATATATATATATATATATATAATTAGTCTCAATAGTGTGCTCAGCATTCAGGACAGATAAATCACTGTGAGGAGATTCATACTGTATTGTCTTCTCCATCTCTTGGAATCACTGTTTGGAAAGCTTCCAAGAATAAGCATTCAGGGACAATGTAAAAAGGGAAAATTAGGCATAGTTCACATAGGACATTAGTTAGATGATTAAAAGCAGAGAGAGAAAGCCAGAAAATCCACTACCGTCAAGTGCATTCCAACTCATAATGACCATACAGTACAGAGTAGAACTACCCTATAGAGTTTCCATGGAGTGCCTGGTGGATTTTAACCACTGACCATTTGGTTAGCTGATGCAGCACTTATCCCCTCCACCACCCCCTACACCACCAAGGCAGCCTAGCATAAACCAGCAGAATAAACCAGCAGACCTCCAGAGCATCTAGAACCTCTAGAAGGATTTTATTTGAGGAAACTGGAACTCCTGGAGGACTCACTAGAGCAGCATGAGCAGCAAGCCTTTCTGTAATGAGGGAACCGTTTTATATTGGCAAACAATATGGTGATCCTGTGATTCAAATCCACCCAGCAGCACCATTGAAGAAAGTGCTGGTGATCTGCTTCCATAAACACTGTAGCCAAGAAAACCCTACAAAACAGTTCTACTCTGTAATATGTAGCATCATCATAGGTTAAAAATGACCCAATGGCAAACAACAGCAATGTAATCAAAAATTTCAAATACGGTTACTGTGACTAAGGAATTGAATTTTTAATACTATGTATCTGTAATTAATTGAAATTTAAATTAAAATAACTATGTGTGTCTAACGACTCCATAATTAAACAATGCAGCACTACATTATAGCTTGCAGTAAATTACACACCTTGACTGAGATGACGTGTGGGTGTTAGAGGAGCTGTGACTATTACTGAAAGCAAGTTTAGGCAAAAAAGATCACCAGAGAGGGAGTAACATATTATAAGTGGGGCTATTATACTGAGGCTGGTAGAGAGTAACAAGGGCTTGGGCTGCAGAGGGAAACAGAGAGATGTGGATTTGAAGGATAACGAACAGGATAAACTAAGCTAACAGAGAAGGCCCTGGGTCACTCCAGACACAGTTCTGCCACTGGAAGAATACAGAATTTAAATAAGAAAGTGGATTTAGGTGGAGGATAATGAGGTCAGACTTAGGCATTTCTAGTTTGACGAAGCTAAGTAACATTCAGGTGGAAGTTTCCAAGACGTAGCTGGAAGTTGGAGGCAAAATTTAGGTACAAGGTCAAGAGGAAATAGCAGGAGGACTGCCAGTTAAGTTCCTGAACTCATCCCTAGAAAAAGTGCTATGTACCTCATTGCTGAGTATCACTACCGTCCCATTCGCAGTACTCCCCTTGGGAAGCTATGCACTAAAACCAGCACCTAATCCACCCTTCAAAGCAATTTGGGAACTCTTTTCCTGGAAGGGCCACCAAAACCTCTCACTGTATTACCCTTATGTCTCGAATGTCATCCAAATGTCTTTCTTTCAATATTTCCTTTATCTTTCAGTAAAGAATAAAGTCACTGGGGGCCAGACCAGAGGAGTAGGGAGGGTGTTCCACTACAGTTATTTGTTTAATGCTTAAAAACTCCCTCACAGACAACTGTACAATTCGGTTTGTGAACTTGCCACTGTGTACAATGGCCATTCCAGAAAGAGTTCCAAAATTGCTTTGAAGAATAGACTAGGCACTGGCATCTGTACACAGCTTCCCAAGGGGAGTGCTTTGAAGGGAATCACAGTGATACTCAGCAATGAGATATGAAGCACTGAGAACAAGTAAGTTCATGGACTTAATTGTTCAGACTTCGTATGTTAGACTTACCTATACAGAATCAAAAACTGATACCACAGCAGCAGAAGACAGTTAAGAAAGTGATATTTGTGCCTCCTGATGAATATTATAAATTTCCAAGTTATTCTCTCTTTTTCCTTCCACTCTCCATTTCTCTTCTTTCCTTTGTTTCATTTTTTTCCTCCCTCTCTCTTTTCATCCAAATATCTCTGAATATCTTTCTTTGAACTTAAATTGCACTAAGCCCATTTCTACCTCCACCCTCAATCCCCGAAAGAAGAAAAACATAATCATAGAGGACATTTTTTCCAGCCAAATTAACCACTGTTGACTGTTTTCACTTATTTATGAAGCTCCTTTTTAGTGTGAAAGTTATTTTGCATAAATTTACCTAACCATTGGACGAAACAATTTCTGCTTACTCTTGTGTCTATCAATAAGCAAGGCAAAAACACAGAAACTAGCTTTTACAGTTTTTAGGTCTCTGAGTTCAGCCTGTCTGGATTAGATTTCTTCTCAACCAGAACTCAGACAAAAATGATTTAATAACCATCTGTTTCCTCATCTGTATAATGGTGATGCGGACAAAGTTTAACTCATAAAATCACTATGACAAATTAAAAAGGAAATATATACATAAAGTGCTTGACACAGTGAATGTTCAATAACCATTAACTATTCTCTTTATGCAAAACATCTATAGTACATTTTATGAAAACTAAGAAAGTGTTAGTTTAAAGAATATATGTCATTATTTTAGGTACCACTAAGAGGGAAAACCTGACAAGCTATGAAATGGCGTTGACTATAAGAAAGTATACCGATTGCAAAATGTTACTGTGAAAAAAATAGGCATCTTAGAATAGAAGGCATAGAGTAGAGTTTGTGGTACTCAGAGTTTTGCTCTGATTTCTGAGAATGTCTAGGATCCATTCACACCAGAAATGTAACTATCAAATACTGTATCAAAATATACAGAATGAATTCAGACAGCACCCAAAGAGTGATATTTAAATACTGTTAGTTCTACATTGAGATAGATTTGGGTTCAGATCTCTGCTCCGTCACTTTGGGCACTTATTTGACTTCTACACCCTGTGCCTTTAAAATGAAAATAATGATAGTTCTTACCTCCTAAGATGGCTATGAGTATCAGGTGGCATAATACCCATGAAAGCCTCTTCAGGGCTCCTGGAAAATACTCAGTGCCTGGTAATTATTATTTGCTAGCTATTAGTGAACACTATCTGTCAATTTGGCATACCCTAATGGCTTGTTTTTGATGCTGTGATGCTGGAAACCATGCCACCAGTATTTTAAATAATAGCTAAGTCACTCGTGATACACACATTTCAATAGAGCTTCTGAACTAAGACTAGAAAGAAAGGTTTGTAGATGTACCTCTGAAAATCAGGGAATAAAAACATTATGATTCAAAACAGAATACTGTCTGAGGAGGGATGGAAGATGAGCCTGCCAGTTGGGATTTATCCCAAAGATACAGTAGCCATAACAACAGACTCAAGCATACCAATGACCATGAAGACGGCCCAGGACTGGGTAGCATGTTGTTCTGTTGTTGACTGGAAGAAAACTAACAATGAGCCATTAGCAGCAGCATGGTGCCCGTTCCTGGAGTGATTTAGGGGTGAATTCACGTTAGAGGGAAGCAAGGCATTCAGGTGAAACTCCAAAAGTTCACAGGCCCTGAAAAAGGCCACAGACCAAATGGTAGATTTAAAATATACCTCGGTGGGAATACAGTTGTTGATCTTTGATCAGGAACTCGTTTAAGCAACTTCAGCAACCTCAGTTTTACCATAAAACATGAAAGAAATAAAAGATGTATGACTGTTGTGTGTATGTGCATGAAAGAAAAAATTTTGTCTGTGGAGCCCCTTGTTTGTTTATTTATATTTCTCATAGCTTGAACTTTCTTATCTAGTAGAATTTTAAACTATTTCAAGACATGAGGAAAAACTTCTCCTTACATTAAAAAATAAAGGTAAAATGGAAAAAGAAAATAGATCTTAAATTAAAAAATAAACATGAACAGAAATTAACATATTTATATATCATCTTTACCATTAATAAAAAGTATTTCTGACATCTATCCAAGGTTGAGCGCAGAACACTTGATTAATTTAAATGTACACCCCTGATATGTTTCCACAATTTGGAGAAAGAAAGAACTTCACACATTAGGATGCATTACCATGCTTTAGAGCAATCTGTCTCACAGCATATCATAAATGGCTTCCAGTGACATAAAACAAGTCAGTACACTATTAAGTACCATAAATCATCATATTTGGGCATTGGTACAGATGACAAACATTAATGGAGCCTGAATTTGTTTCAGGTGTTTGGAACTCACTGCATGCATTCATTCACCACTACACATTCAAGAGAGAAAGAAAATCTTTCCAAGTAGGAAGATGTGTTAACTGTTTGTTATCCAGATACGGTGAATGCTAAGCAGGTGCAAAATTAAGAGCACAGACTGGTGTCTAAAGACTAGTTGACATCATAGAAGAACATGCCATTAGGGTTGTACCGGGTATTTATGGCCATCTACATTCTGAACTGGCAGTATCTGCATAGCATTCCATGTTATTCTGAATTCCAACCCCCGTAAAAGGTGTCAGACCTCTTGGATCAGCAAAAGGACTTCATCTGAGGGATGAAAAAGGTAAACTGCATTAATGAAGGCTTTCTTATATCAGTCCTGAGGCTTGGTTGGCAGTGAGAAAGACCAGAAAGGGAAGCCAATGGAATTAAGGAAGGTGACCATTAGAGGACCTAACCCCAAATAGCAGGAAAAAGCTTTAGAAGCAATTGTGAAATCCCTCAAAAAACATTAAATAGTATTCCCCTAAAGACAGAGAGCGATCATTTCAGAAGTGCTGGCAATGTAAGACAGATTGAAGCTTGTTGTCAAGTCAGAATTAGAAGGGAAATAGATAGTCATAGTTCCTGAACTTTGAGTTTGAGACAGGAGATAGCAGACAGTTTGAGTTTTCTTGAGTTTGAGGCAATGATTTGGGAGGACTCAGGCAAATTAGAAACAACGGCCTAAACAACAAGACAAGAACCTTACTCTTGAAAACTCAGTGAGTGGAAATGAGCTTTAAATTTAAAGCAAATGTAACCATAAAGCTTGAAGCTTATCACATATTTAGCTTTTGAACTATTGAGTAGGCTCCTTAAATTCCTGTTACTGGGAAAATAATTAGGCACAGAAATCTTGAGTTTATATGCAAAGTTTAAATGGTAAAACTATGCAAGTTATAGAAGTACAGAGGTGAGGGAACACAGTAACATTCTACAAGAACAATAAATAGGTTTGGAAAAAATCAAAACACAGAAGATCATAAGCCCTAGCCCTATTGTCCTAAATTTCTCAAAAATGATCATATCAATATGTTAAAGTCTTTTTTCTGGTGTACAACTTAGTGATATCAACCACATTACGCAAACTGATTTTTTAACTTTTTATTTTGAAATAATTTTAGACTTTCAGAAAAGTTTTAGAAACAATATAGACAATTCTGATACACTGTTTGTCAACATAGTTCTAATCTTAACATTTTACTTAACCACACAATATTTTGAAACCAGGAAATGATCAGATCTTATTTGAATTTCATCAGCTTTCCCACTTAATGCTCTTTCTTCTGATATAGGATCTAGTTGAAGATTCCATGTTGTACCGAAGTGTCATGTTTTCTTTGTTTCCACTAATCTACGGAATTAGCTCCATCGTTTATGGCCTTACCAGTTTTGAAGGTGAATGGGCAGTTATTTTACAGAACAGTCCTCCATTTAAATTTCTCTGGTATTTTTCAGGATTGAATTGAGATTACATAGATTTTGCAGTAATAATGGAGGAATAATGTTTTCTCCTTCACAGTAGGTTGTATCAGGTATGTAGTATGTCTTATCACTGGTGATACCGACGTCGATGACTTGTAAAGGTGGTTTCTGCTAGGTTTCTCCACAGTAAACAGAAGTGTATCTGTCAAGACTATTGTTGAAGACATTTCTAATCTGAGTTCTTATAGGATGATCTCTGGAAGACTGGTGGACTTTCTTTGGAACATGATTTTCATGGCCTTTGTAAAGCCAAATGCAATAGACTGAGATGTCTTCTACTTAATTATCTCTAACAAAGTAATCATTTCTTTCTACCTACTGTTAGCATATCCTGATGGTGAGAGGATTCTCTACAAGACCCTGGTAGTTAGAAAATCAGCAATAGGAGGGCAGGGAAGAGAAGAAATAGACCTACATGGGACTCATGAAATTAACCCCAGTAACGTACTTTCAGAGTGGATAGGCTGGGCAAAGAAAGCAGGTTCCCAACAAAGGCAGTAGAGCTGGCATCAGTATTCTTATAACACAGGGTGAAAACCTTCGCGAGTCTTCTGAATAAAATGTCAACCAATGCCAGACCATAAACTGACAGCAGTTTCCCCAGTTGAAGGCAAATCAATACTGCTGAACACCTTTCTGTGGTCCCTGGTGCTGTATTCTTTAACAGCATCACATTGTGACTGCATATATCTCTATGGCATACAAGTACGATAACACGGCAGTTCCCTCTGGAAGTTTCAAAGGCCACGCAGACGCACTCAGTAGGGAGGTTGGCATCTGTCCACAGATCCATGTTTTCCCAGCTAAAATAAAACACTGGATAGGAGGCAATAAAATAACAACCACATAAATGGGTAAAAAGGACAGCTGAGGAACACTAATATTTAAAAAATCAAATAGCACCACTAATTAAAGTCTGCATAATATAAAACGTAACATTATGGCCAATCCTTCTGGTGTCCTAAGATCTAAGTCTGATTTGTTCTATGTGTGCTCATGTGTGTCTGTGCGTGCTGTGTGTGTACGCAAGTGCAACAAGCACTTTTAAATTATGTAAGCGTTGCCACTTTTGGAGTTGGAGTTCCTAAATGCCATGGCTTTTTTTCATAATTGGAAATGCCAATGAAGTTAGAGAATGGATTTCTATCTAGGTTTAATGAAGCTTTGAACTGTAATTTAACAAATTGTGGTTCTTGGTCTCATCATTCCAAAATGGGTTTGTAGCTCATGTTGGCAAGTTTTATTAACATTTTCCCCACTTAGTGTTCAACAAGAACTCGTCTAAGCGTGACCCTTGAAAACTGAAAGACAAAGGGTGTTCTCAGAGGTGAAATAAAAGCTCCTTTGCTTGAAGCATCTTCCCACTTTTAGAAGCCATAGAGTGCAAGCTTCTCTCATTAAAGATGACAAAACAGAAGCTCATTGAGATAAAACAGTTTCCCCAGGATATATACTGAGCTAAATAAATCATATTAGAGAAAGAAAAATGCAAGAAACACTTATTTGGAGCTATCTTTCTTAATTTCCTATTCTCCTTCAGGTGTTTCACTTCATCTTCACAAAATCCTGTGCTGTATTAATTTCCTCATTTTATAGATGTGAAAACTAAGGATTAAAGAGGTGAAATAGTTCATTTAAGTCGATGTGTTGAGGAAGTAGCCGAGCAGGAGTCTCCCAGGGAAACCTTGTCGCAAAATACTATGTATGTATCCGCTATGCCACAGTGACAATTCAGATTCTGCACAGTATGTTCTTCTAACAAGCAAGGCATCATCTTTCTCATTAACCTTTTTTCATTAGCTCTACAAAATCCACTTGCCCATATTTCAAGAAATATTTTTTCCCCTTCAACAACCACCCAAACTCTTCCCATAAAAATGATATTCATTTAGCTTGTTTGTGTGTGCATGTGTGTGTTTGGTGTGATGGACATATTTTTCAGGAATGATTTTCAAGATTGTAGTAAGCTCTGTCTTGGTTAATGCCTTTGCAAAATACATGATCCCTGACAGAAATTCTCTCATAAACATAGATGAGACAGAAGGACAGCAGGTGGATGCTGAAAAGGTTCTGGCGAAGAGACCAGTTGTAAAAGAGTGGAGCATTCTTCTCTGGGATGAGAGATAAATTAACCCCGGAGTCTCCAAACACCCAGGTTTAAGGAGAAAATATACATTAAACAAATAAAGAAGTGCTTTTATGGTAGTATTCAAACTGCAGACCATGATTCACTTCTGCTTATAAGTGCCTGATTTTATACAGAACTAAAAAAGCATGACATGGTAGATTGGTCATTAAATGAAACGTCTGAGAGTACAATTATTACAGAGAATGAAAACAACATATGCTGGAAGTGACACTGTAATTTAATTATGTATTTCCTAGTAAATCATTGATACCCATGTCGGCCCACAGTCCCCTAGCTTTGTGTCTTCTTGTTTTCTTCAAGTCTCCAATAACCCAACAGACTGAATCAGTAGATGTTGAGGGTGTGTAACTAGGACATGGTGACTGTGCTTCCTGTTTTTACCAAGACCAACTGGATTTTAATGGCCTCTGTCAGGAGTCTGGGTCCTAAGAAAATGATGGAAACAGTCTGGACTGGGGCAATAAGGAAACTCAACCAGATTGCACAAGTGAATTTGGGGGGAACATAGCAAACATGAGGGCTAACAATTACGTTCACGAACTAATCCCAGACGAGGTGCTACACACCTCATTGCTGAATACCACTACAGTCATTTTCAAAGTACTCCCCTTAGAAGCTATGCACTGACACCAGCGCCTAGTCCACCCTTCAAAGCAATTCTAGAAATTCTTTTCTAGAATAGCCACCAAAGCTTTCATTCTATTACCCTTGATGTTCTGAACGTCATCCATACACCTTCCTTTCAATATTTCCTTTATTTTCAGGCAAAGAAAACAGTCATTTGGGAACAGATCAGGTGAACAGGGAGGGTGTTCCAATACCATTATTTGTCTACTGGCTAAAAACTCCCTCACAGATAACCATATGGTTAAGTTTGCAAGCTTGCCACCGTACCACCATATGCAATGGCCATTCCAGAAAGAGTTCCAAAATTGCTTTGAAGGGTGGACTAGGCACTGGCATCAGTGCATGGCTTCCCAAGGGGAGCACTTCAAAGGTGACCATAGTGATAGTCAGCAAGGAGGTATGTAGCACTTAGAACAGTTAAGTTCCCGGACTTAATTGTCAGACCTCATATGCAATCAAAATGCAGTGATATATCATGAAAAATCAGACTATTTTCCTTTTGGATACAAGAAAACATGAATAGAATAACGTCAGAATTAATTAACTTAATCAATAAACTCTTTATTTATAGTAAGAACCTCCTGAAGGCTGAAGGGATCCTTTAGGAAGATTTGCTCAGTGGCCTAAATGTCCTAGCTCTAGAACTAGGAGCTTCAAAGAATAAAAAGGAACGGACACTTTCCTGTCCTGCTCCAAATTAGTCTAAACACTCTGTTCAGAACTGAATATCCAGAGTTGAGTTCACTGTATTTTAAAATGCCTATATATTCTGCATAAACTCAACCACCAGTAGAAGAAATAGATGAATTGAGACAAATAATGTCCCATGTGGTTTTTGTGATTGTTTGCTCATTTTAATGTCCTACTTTTCTTCCTTTTCTCCCTTCTCCCCTCCCTCCAGCCCATCCTTTCCCGCTTCGTCTTTCTTTCTCCTTTCTTCATAAGTTTCCTTCTTTCTTTCCATTCTTCCTTTTCTGAAAAAAATCCTCTCCTTCAGATACACACAAATCCTTCCTTATGATTCTGTGTTTCTTATTCAATGGAGAACTTCCCAAAGCTTAGATTTATCAATGTTCCTTGCTTAGTTAATATTA
Source organism: Heterohyrax brucei (assembly GCA_028571685.1). Taxonomy (NCBI): domain Eukaryota; kingdom Metazoa; phylum Chordata; class Mammalia; order Hyracoidea; family Procaviidae; genus Heterohyrax; species Heterohyrax brucei. The sequence continues at coordinate 73,387,106 of CM053146.1, read as the reverse complement.
TTAATATGCACACCATCAACTACAAAAAGAAGGGAAGCACAAAGACCTGGCTCTGAATGTGGGAAAATGTTCACCAGGGAGGAACCCAGGAAAACGTCTCCCAAATCACACATAATCTCTGTTAGTTTCCTGGCGTGGCTATAGCAAATTAACACAAACTGGGCGCTTTAAAGTAACAGAAATGTTAATTCTGTCACAGTTTGGGGGGCTGTAAGTCTGAAATTAAGGTATGGCAGAGCCATGCTCCCTCTAGAGGCCCTAGAGGAAAATTGGCTCCAGACTCTGTTTTTAAACTTGGGATTGCCTGTAACTCTTGTTGTGCCTTGGCTTGTAGAAACCGAACTTCATCATCACATAAACGTGTTACCTCTGCATCTATGTCTCTTCTCCTCTTCCTACAAAGACACCAAGCATATTGAAATAAGGCCCTCCCTAATTCATCGTGACCTGGTCTTAATCATGATTGTAAAGATCCTATTTCCAAATAAAATAACATTCAACATATATTTCTGAGGACACCAGTGAACCTATATCAAACCATTACAATATAACCATGTTAGTTTCCTACTGCTGCTGTAACAATTACTACAAACTTTAGTCGAAGTCTGCAATCAGTTTTACAGAGTCAGCAAGGGCTGTAATACTTTTGGGAGTCCCAGAGGAGAACATATTTCCTTGTCCCTTCTTCTAGAGACTGCTTTCATTGCTTGACTTATGTCCTCTGCTTGCATTACCACACTTCCTTCTCTGGCTTTCTCTCTGACTCTAAATTCTGTCTCCCTCTTATAAAGGGCATTTTTTAAAACAGATAATCTAGAATAATTTTCCCATTTAAGATATTTCACTTAATTGCATCTATAAACTTTCTTTTGTCATACAAAGTAACATAGTCGCTTGCTCCAAGGATTAGAACATGAACTTCTTTGGTAGGGATAGGAGGTAACTATTCCTCCTATCCTTGTTCACCCTCTAGATTTATGACTCAATAGATTTGTGTCCATTCCATATATAAACTAATTTCACTATATCCTAATATCCCCAAAAGTCTTAACCAATTACAGCATTAATTTAAAGTAAAAAATATCACCTAAATCTCATCAGTTCAAAAGTCCCAAATCTCATTATCTAAATCAGGTATCAGTGAGACTTTGGGTATGATCCATCCTGTAGTAAAATTCCTTTCCATCTGATTTCTGTAAAACTAGAAAACAAGCTGTCTGCTTCAAAATACAATGGTGTGACAGGCATAGGGTACCAGTTAAAACACATTTCTATAAAAAAGGGAGAAAATGGAAAGAAAACAGGAATCACCCGTTTCAAGAAATTTTGAAATCAAATTTGGCTAACTCAGAGTTTCAGACTCTGAGACTTCTTTGCAACTTCACCTTTGAAGTCACTACTTTGTTTGGAAATCTCCAAAGTGTGAGCATGGCTGCATTCCTTCTGAAAGCTCTAGAGAAGTATCCCTTTCCTTACCTTTCCTGGTATTTAGAGACTGCATTCTTTGACTCATGACTGACTTTGCATCTCATTCTGACCACTGTTTCCATCCTTACAATTCCTTCTCTGACTCTCTTTCTCAATCTAAATTACCCACCTCCCTTTCAGTAACAACCCAATTTTAGCTGGGATAATCCAGGATAACCTGTATATATGAAAACTCATAATTTAATCACGTCTGCCATATCCCTTTTGTGATATTTCATGCATTCACTTGTGTTTTCACAAAACATGTGTCAACTTGGCTGGGCCATGAGTCCCAGTATTGTGTGATTGTCCACTATTTTATGTGAGTTCCCTATGTGTTGTAAATCCTATTACTATGATGAAATGAGATGGATTAGTGACAGTTATATTATGAGATATACAAGATTAGACAGTGTTTTAAGCTTATCACTTTCAGAAGTAAAAGAGAGAAGCAAACAGAGAGACATATGGACCTCACACCACCGGGAAAGCAGTGCTGGGAACAAAATATGTCCTTTAAACCTGAGGTTCCTGCACCGAGGTGCTCCCAGACCAAGGAACGTCCTCCAGAGCTGACATAAAGAGTAAGCCTTCCTCTGGAGCCAGTGTCTTCAACTCGGACTTCTATCCCATGGGATTGTGAGACCATGTAAGGTAACATACTCACAAAATCTCTAATGAGAGCAACAATATCTCTTTTAATGTATTACGGAAACTTGAACACATTTACGTAAACCTGCCTGCAGTAGATTGTTCACAAAAATGGTTACAATTATTGCTCTCCCTGTATCCACTTCCCTTTGCAAATACAGGTTTGTAGCTCATTTCTTCAACAGGTGAAGATTATTTCAAGGGCTCTCGGAGTCTAGCTTGCCCTGTAGCTACAATGACCAACAGGATGTAGGAAAATCATGTTGTACACATTCTGAGCACAGGCTTCCAGGTGCCTACATGCTGCCACTTTGTCTCTTAAAATTCTGTCTAGATAGCCTGGGAACTCTGCTGGAATCTGAGAGATCATATCAGACCATGTTGAGCTATGCCAGCTCTGTCCATCCTGGAGCAAACTTCAGCTGACCTTGCAGCTGACTGTAGATACATGTGCATACCAACACAGGATCAGATGAATGATCCAGCTGCCGAGACTTATAAGACTGAATCTTTTTTAAAGCCATTAGTTTTAGGGGTGCTTTGTTACACAGCCAATGCTAACTAAAATACCAGCTTATAAAATAACAATTTCTATCTCAGCATCCAAAGTGGATGGGTCATTTTCTCCAAGATTTGTAATATAGCAGATCCTTGTATGTTCTCAAAAACACTTTTAAAAATGTGTTCCAAGTCATTTATTTTGAATAATGCCTCTGTGAGTTTTTATCTTTGAATTATTTTCTGCCACATAAGCATTAAAATGATGTAGCTTAAAAATATACTTTAAGTTCCTTTTATAGGCTGTTCTAGTAATCATAACACTAGGCTGTCTCTCTTTGAAAATGATAAAATGTCAGCAAGCAAAACTAAACAATCCCTCATTAGGGGGCAGTTTTTTTGGAGAACCTATCCTTACTGTCCCCTAGATCTGCTGGCCATCTGAAAAATAAAGCATTGAACCCCATGCTGTCTCCGAATTTGGCTGTGACAGGAGGAACCAATTTGCTTAAGCTTTGGCAGCATGGCCAGGCCCTCAGAGCTGCTCAACCCCCACCTTCTCTCAACCATAAACTGCATGAAAAAGATCATATCCAGAAGAGGGGACCTGAACAACTGATCCTGCCCAGAAGACTAAATCACCTAACATCACCCACCTTGCCCAGAAACCTGAAAAACAGTCCAGAGAACATCACAGGTCCTCTGACAGTGGGAAAGTTTCTTCTAGATGAAATTTAAAGAGATATTTACAGGACTCCCAATCTAGGCTGACTATACATACTAATGATTGTTTGTAGACTAGTTGGTTGCTGTTTTATACAATATATGTCCTGACCATGACTTACTGTACCTCATATTGTAGAGGGTCAGTTCATAAACAAAGACTTAATTCTAGAACTAATGCATAAAACCTATTTCATAGATAACAAAAATTATACAAAAGGAGTCAGGAATGACAGTGGGTGCAAGGGCCTGACAAAGGTCACTTAAGTTATTAAGCTACATTTTAACCAGACAAATAGATCCAGATTCCTCTCCCTATCTCTTCCAGATGTGATCTCTGAAGACAACAGAGTTGATCAAGACTCCAGAGGGAGATAAAAATTTTTGGATAGTTTACCCTGCTGGATTATCCTGTGACATTTAGATCTTCTCTGATTGATTATCCTGTGATAGACTTTAAGTCTGCCCTGTTTAATATCCCCAACAAACCTTTAGACAGTTCACACTGTTTATCATATGTAAATAATACTATGTTTGATTTTCCTTGACAAACTTTAGACAACTCACACTGTTCGTAAGATGTAATGAAACCTTATGATATAACGAAGTCTTGTAACTCCTATTACTCTGGGACAAACTCCCTCCCCTTTGAATTCTGGCTTTAAAAACCCCTGGAAAATGTAACTCAAATGGGGCAGTTTGAATTGGTCACTGTTTCCCCAAGTCTGCTGCAGAAACCTGCAAATCAATTATTCCTTGAACCAACTGGGCAGATTCAAGATGACGAACTAAACACACATCTCCCTAAATCCCTCTGGAAATCAAGACCTCAACTGATAACTAAACAGAGCTTTCTGGACACCTAATGAGCCCTAGAACACAGCACAGGGCTATTAATTTGGACGTTTTACCACTGAACAGAAAACTTCCTTTCTTTCACTGACTACCACTCTCAGTGAGTGCTGGCTTTCACAGATCGAGGGTAATTCACCACTTTAACTTTTTTCTCTCCCTTGGCCAGTGGGCGGAGCTGGGACTTGACTGGCAGCTGGTCTTGGGTGCACTGCTGGTGGGATCGGTGGGTGAAATTGCCACAATTTAAGAGCCCAGCTTTGGACTCTGTACATCTTGGTACCTTTGGCCTCTCTTTCTGCCTCCACCATTGAGTAGCCCATGTCCTGTCAGGCAGTGAGCTTGTGAGGGACACCATCTTGTTCCACTGGGAGGTGGACATACCCATATGGAAGCCTCAGCTAGAACTAATTCCTAGGCTGAGAAGCAGTGTCTGCCTGGAGAAGAGCACTTTTCTGGCAGAAAAACAGTATTCTACACAGCGTCACCTACAGCTGGGGCCCAGCAGCAGAGACCAGCAGGGCAGCCACCTTTCTGAACTCTGAATTAGTATACAACACCTGGGGTTGGATGTAGAGGTGTTTACTCTGCCAGCTGGGAAGAGGGACCTGTACACCTGAAAATCTGACTGACATCAGAATTTGACAGATACCTTTTACTTTTCATTTTAAGACAGCCTAGAGAACAACTGTGATCCATCCTCACAGCACCTCTCCCAGGCTTTATTGACTCACATGATGCCCAAAAAGCAAAACACTCTTAATAAAAGCATAACCAAGAAATCACCCACAGCTTCAGAAATCCCCAAAAGAATGAACCTAAGAACTTCCCAGATGTAGAAACCTTTCTAAAACTATTAGAAGGTGAATGCAAAAGGATTATATACAGAGCCCTCATAGACCTTATACAAAATGCAGCAGAACAAAATGAAAAATTAAAACAAGCTGTTGGATCTGATGGAACACCAGTACACTGAAATCCAACAGATCAAGAATAAAATCAAAGACACAGGAACTTCAATTCAAAGCCAAGAAAACAGAATGGAACAAATGGAAAAGAGACTTTCTAACTTAGAAGACAGACCCAGCATCTATGAGGAGAAATCAGAAAAAAGAAGCAAGAAAATGAAGAAGCATTAAGAAGCATGTGGGACGCCATTAAGAGGAACAGTCTTCGATTAACTGGAGTTCCTGAACACAACAAGACACCTGAGAACACAGACAGTATTGTGGCTGAGCTGCTGACACAAAACTTCCCAGAAATCATGATGGAAGAGAATATAGATATCCAAAAAGCATACTGAAAGCCACTCAATATAGATCTGAAAAGAAAGACCTCAAGACATATCATAATCAAGCTTAACAAAAATGAAACATAAACTCCTACAGGCAGCAAGACTCAAAGCAAAGCTAACATTCAGAGGGAAACCCTGTAGGTTGCACTGGATTTCTCAGCAGAAACAATCCTGGCATGGAGACAGCAGCATGATACATTCAAAGCCTTGGGAAGAACTTCCAACCTAGAATTATATATCCTGTAAAACTATCTTTGAAATATAAAAATGAAATGAAGATATTCACAGATAAACAGAAACTCAGTGACTTTGTAAAAACCAAACCAAAGCTACAAGAAAAACTCAAAGACTCTCTTGGCCTAGAAGAATAAAACCATTAACTTTATATTTTACAAGCAAATACAGGACACATCACCCAGAAACCTCAATCAAAGCTATAACAGTGAAAGAAATGATCCAGTGATCATATCACAAAAACTATGATGTCATCATATCAAAAAGAGGGATGTACTACAGTTGTTATAGTCCTTCCAGACAGAGAGGAAGTTAGTAAGATTGGCAGTAATTAAAATTGGATTTATACATGGTTTATTAAGAGGGATCATAGGGGCAGCCATAAAGCTCAATGAAGATGCAACATATCAAATCAAGAACTGTAATACATGAGTCTCAACCACCACAAAACCAATCCTGAAAAAGGTGAAAAATCAACTCACAAAGAAGAATGTCCCAGAACAGATTAATAAGAACAGAGAAAACATCAACACAAAAATAAACATATCACAATGAAACCACTAAACACATACCTATCAATAATTACACTGGATGTGAATGGACTGAATGCCCCAGTAAAGAGACATCGAGTGACATCTTGGATCCAAAGACACGATCCATCCATATGTTGCCTATAGGAAACTCACCTCAGACTTAAAGATAGGAACAAACTGAAAATTAAAGGGTGGAAAAATATATATGAAGCTAACAATACATAAAGAAGAGCAGGTGTGGCAATTCTAATCTCAGATAAAATAGATTTTAATGTAAAATCTACCATCATGGACATGGATGGACACTATTTATGGCTGAAAAGTTCCATACACAAGCAGGATTTAATAATATTAAACACTTATGTACTTAATATTAGAGTACCTAAATACATTGAAAAAACAATGACTACACTCAAAAATGAGATAGATCACTCCACAATAATAATGGGAGACTTCAACACTCCACTCTTAATATTGGACAGATCATCTAGAGAAAAGCTCAGTAAAGACACATAAGACTTCATTGCCACAATTAACCAACTAGACCTCATTGACATACAAAGAACTTTGTATCCATCCGCAGACAACTATACTTTCTTCTCCAGTGATAAAGAACAATGATGATTTTAGGAAACGTCTCATAAACTGGTAAGACATTACGCTGAGTGAAAGTGGTGAGTGACAAAAGGACAAATATTGTATGAGACTCCTATGATAAGAACTTAAAAACAGACTCGTGCATAGAAGAAAAGACTCTTTGATGGCTGCAAGGGTAGGGAGGGCGGGAAGGCGAGGCAGGGAGGGTTTAGATTAGATAGCTTATAGAAATTTGGTTGGGTGAAATCTGTGACAGTGTACATTAGAAAGAAGATCAATATTAACTGGACTTAAACATAACATGAGTACCCTTCCCATCTTAACCCAATATTGCAAGGACAGAGTAGCTGGGGCAGAAGGCTGGGGAGTATGCTCTCAGACGAAATCAAGGCCAACTGGCACAACTAGTGTTTTGCTAACAGAGCCTTGTGACATCACATTGGTGAGTGGGGTCTGGGGTCTTAAAAGCTGCCAAGCTGTCATCTAAGGGTAAAGCAAAAATTCCAAACTCAGCAGGAATAGATGATCACCAAGGATCAAAACACGGGAGAAAGAGAACCCAGAGACCCATGTGAGTGGGTGACTACATTGACTTGTGACCAGAAGAACCGGATGGTGCCTGGCCACCACTAGTGATAGCCATGATGGAGCTCACAAAGTTGAGTCTCACTGGCAAGATGAAAATAAAAAAGGGTGCACCCTGAGATCTCCACTAAAAGACCACAGTTGACGGTCTGGGAGGCTCAGGGTTCCCCTGGGAGCATGGCCCCTGGCCCTGATGCTACCCCTGTCCATAAATCATAATGGAAGTAACTCTTTGGACAGGAATGGATTGGGCTTGATGACACAGAGTGACCATATCATGTGTACACTTTATGGTTCTGTGCATCTATAGGATGTTGTCTTGCTGATCTCTTACTCGAGGCAGGGGAGTGAATGGAGAGGAGGGGATAAGAGATTGTTGGGAGGATAAGACATGGATGGAGCAGAGAGGAAGAGTGTGCTGTCACCAGGCAGGGACAGCAGTGGGAGCCGCATGTAGGTGGGCACACAAATTTATATGGTAATGTACATTTTCACTCAATCATAATAAAAGTAAATATTTTTTTTTTAAAAAAGAGCCCCTCATTAATTTTCTGTTGCAATTATATTGTTAAATTATTTTAACAAAGATTTAGAATACAGAGAATATTTCTAAGGGGTTCACATACTCTTTTTTTAATGAGCTCTCATATGGAAAATATTAGTTAAGCATCTTAAAGCTTCTCTAATTCATGAAATAAATTTCTACACTAAAATCATCCTAACATGAACACATCTTATAAATATTTATATTTATCCTGTATATGCTAAAATGTTTTGAAAAAAAATATATGTACATGTGATTCAGATCCGACTCGACGGCACTTGGCTGGCTGTATATATACAAACATATGTTTATGCTACAGTGTTTATATATAAATACAAATGGTATTTTATACCTGTAAACATTCTGAAAATTTTATATTGAACCCCAATAATTTTAGAATGTTTTTCCAACCAAGCACCGATTGCTTAAAAATTTTCCTTTTCTATCAACACAAAAAGCAGGTTATTTTTTCTTATTAATAAGATGATTTGCTAATTAAAAAAAAAAGGTTTTCTTTTTTAGAATTATTTTCTGTCCTTGCTTTAAATTTTATAACACTTGAACACACTTCCCCACACCACCAGTATCCCATCAGAAAATCTCTACAAACACTAAAGTAGCTAGACCTTCCTGTATGGTCTGTGCTAATAAATATTATATCATTGCTTTAGGGTCACCATGAGTCGGATCCGACTCGACGGCACTTGGCACTTGACTGGCGCTTATTAAAATAACATAAAGTGGTGAGACGGGGAGGAGAATCAAATGCGTAATAAACGAACCAAGCGTCATTACTGTTGGTAGTTGTTGTCAAGTTCATTCTGACTCACAGCGACACCGTATTTTACAGGGAACCACTTCCTTCAAAGGATTTCCAAGGCTGTGGCCTTTCACAAACATTGCTAGGCCTGTCTTCTGAGGTGCCTCTGAGTGGGTTCCAACTGCCCCTCAGTATCAGTACCATGCTTTGGGGTGAAATTCATAATTTCCAATTTAGTTGGACTGGAATTTTTTCACACGTTTAACAACATAGCTAAAAAGGCCTGGCTGCACAATGGTTCACCTTAGCAGCTCTGCGAGTAAAAGACCTGGCCATTGGTGCACATGAAGACTGTTGCCTAGAAAACCCAACGGGGCTATTATTCTATTCTGCCGGATGAGGTCAATATGCATCAAAAACTGACTTCAAGCCACTCAACAACAATAAAATAAGAACATAATAACATGCTTCATTGGAAGAAAGTAAGCAAATTCCACACTGGCTTTTCTTTTACTTTTTCCCCTTGTTATGCAAGTCATACAAGAAATACTCTTACTACTCAGTTATGAAAAACTGATTCTAAAGTCCAAGTGGAAATTCTAAATGCACACTCCATTTCACACATTTAGGGAAATACAGTACGACAGTACCTCAGAATACCCACAACACAGTATATTAAACATGCTTACCAAATTTGATTTTATGAAATAAATGGTGTCATCCATATATCTTACATTTTTTCATGACTGTTTTTATGCAGGTTAGATTCAAAACCACATACCATGCAGACAGCAGTATCTCCCTGATTGATAATCAAAATCCCTTGTCACCTCTGGAGGAAAGTCCTCACGTTGCATCAGTCTTTGTTCAGGGAGCATCTTAGTGCAGGAACCTCAGGTCTAAAGGATACACTCCTCTTTTGGTGCTGCTTTCTTGCTGATGTGAGGTTCCCAACTCTCTGGTGCAAGCCACACTCCAGGAAAACTCCCTTTACAATGCAGCAAGGAGGTGATCTTACAAAGGGATTTACAAGGGATTTCTGGTATCAATCAGAATCTCTTACTATTACCTTTAAGCAACTATACTTAATCCATATGAGGAAAGAGTATCCAATAACACTTTTATGAATATATTTCTCTCCCTTTGATCATTTGCATTGTCCATTTTCTTCAGCAAATGTTCATAACTGTTAGACTAAAGTCAACTGAAATTGAATGAAATTGATTTTCTGTAGTTTTGCTTCTCTTACTTTATAAGAATAATAAATTGACACTCTAAATAGCTATTTGCATGTACCCTAATCCCTAGGCACAAAAATCAAAGGCATTATAAAGACACACACACATACAAAGAAAAACAAAAACCTGAAGGTAGGGGGAAAGAAGCCCTCAACTGAGGAATCAACAAATTAATTCCTTTTTTTAAAAAATATCCTCTTCTTTCAACTTAATCTTGTAAATGTAGCTTTATATCCCTTATTCTCGTTAAACAAATTCTAGTCAGTCGATGTACAAGAATGGTCTCAGTGGATCAAAAAAATAGTGCTTCTATATGTCCCAGTAAGTAACAGTGAATATTAGTAAAATAATTCATTTTGAAAACTTTTCTGTTCATATTATAAATGCTAATAATCCATTAATAAGAGAAGGAACATGTACCTCCTTGATAATTGTCAGTATGTTAAGGAAAAAAACAACTATCAAAGTGTGGATATTGTTTCCCAATGGAAAACCAGAGATCATTTACTTATTCCTTATTAAACTTGTGTATAATTCTCCTACTGTGAGGCACTAACAACAATAATGAGGTAGGGTGGTGCAGTGATGGAATGCTCAGGTGCTAACAGAAAGGTCTGTGTTTTGACCTGCCAGCCGTCCTACGGGATAAAGATGTGGCAATCTGTCCCATACAGGTTTACAGCCTTAGAAACCCTGTGGGGCTGTTTTACTCTGTCCCATAGTGTCACAGTCATGGATTGAATTGTGTCCCCCTAAAAATGTGTGCAGCACATTTGGCTGGGCCAGGATTCCCTGTATTCTGTGATTGCCCTCCATTCTACGATTTTCTGATGCTGTAAATCATAATCTCTACCTATGGTTAACAGAGTGGATTACGTTAGACAGAATTGGGGTGGACCTGTAAATCCCTTCATAAGATCACCTCCTTGCTGCATTGTAAAGAGTTTTCCTGGAGCGTGGCTTGCACCAGAAAGTTGGAAACCTCACACTGGCAAGAAAGCAGCACCAAAAGAAGAGTGTGTCCTTTAGACCTGAGGTTCCTGCACTAAGATACTCCCTGAACAAAGACTGATGCAACACCAGGACTTTCTTCCAGAGGCCACAAGGGGTAAAGCCTTCCTCTGGAGTGGAACTCTTGAATTCAGACTTGTGGCCTACTGGACTATGTAAGAATGAATATTTCTCTTTGTAAAGTCATCCAGTTTGTGGTATTTCTGTTAAAGCAGCACTAGCTGGCTAAAACAGTCATTATGAATATGGCAATGGGTTTGATTTTTTTAGTAATAAATATAATAAATTTAGGCAATTCCAATTTAAACAATAGTTGCTTTTAATTGAAAACAGAAGTGTAAATATGGTCCTAATTACTATGTCACTAATCTTGTTCCTGTGTTTGATTAAATGTCCACTTTAACTAGTAGATGCATTTATATATGACACTATATTCTGCTGTAATCTCTGAGGCAAAACTATCCTCTTCTACCCAAAATATTCCCAACTCTATGCTTCTTGCTTTTGTTGTGTTCCCTCAAGTTGATTTTGACATACAGTGGTCCTATAGGACAAAACAGAACTGCCCCATAGGGTTTCTTAGGCTGTAAATTTTCACAGGAGAAGGTCTCCAAGTCTTTTTGACTACAGAGCCAGTGGTGGGTTAGAACGCAGACCTTTTCATGAGCAGCTCATTGCTTAAGCATTGGACCACCAGGGTAGTTTTAAACATATTTTCTATTATCCTCAAAGCATTCCTGTAAAGTAGCAGCTCTAGGAGATTTGTAATCACAGGGTGAAATGTCATGCAGTTACTGAAGTAAATGGCAGGTTTTAAGATTAAAATGTAAGTCACTCTGGTTCCAAAGTCTTCACATGTTCCATTTCACCATCACTACTGACCAACTCTCGCTGAGCTCCCAATAAAGGCACCGGAGTATCATTTGTTAGATGTTTGAGATACAGAGTGGTAAAAAATTGTCCCTGCCTCTAAGGAACTTTACAATCTACTGGTGGAGAGGAGATGCATACATAAAGAAACAAGCTTCAACACTACAGGACATATATGAACAGTGTTTGTGGCAGTGAAAGGAGGTCAAGTCCCTATTGCAACAGACACAGATGAGGTCAGTAATAGAGGATGTCACATTTCACACTGTGCTACAGGACTGCTTTAGGACATCTGTCTAGAGTAGAGCTGAGAGAAGAAAAAAACATTACTTGCTCAGAAATAAATGGCAGGCTAGCAAGTCACCTAGTTTGTCAACTGTAATCTTCAAGTTCCAGGCAACAGCTCCTTACCTTTTGGGCACACTGTGATCCATCTGGTCTGTTCTCACTCCTGGGAGCCTCAAAGACACTCCTCAGCTCATCAAGGGCAATGGAGAAGCGCTCAATCCTGCGCCAGCTGCTGATCGAATCCTCTCTCAGCACCTCGGGCTGGTTATATTCTTGGGGGCTGTCACTCTTATCCTCAGGAGCCTTTTCTGGGACTGGACTTAACATCTCTTCTCCTATGCTGCATGGCTGGCGTGAGAGATCTGGAGGTCCAGGGGTTGACACTGTCTCTGCTTCTGGTTTCAGCAATTTTCTTTCCTGTGACTGCAAGGACTTGCAGTGGCTGCCTCCTGGACAACAGTCCCTTTTCTGGTAATCACTGGATTCCCACTTTTGCCTCAGGAGGTTCAGGGAGCCCTTCTTCATGGGGAAAATGGAGGACTCCAGGGTGTCCTGTAACATCAAAAGGTCTGTCATCAAAGATACGCTGAGGTGTATGAGTCACTTTCAAAGCACCATGTTTAGGAATACCAGCTCTGGGCACCTGCATCTCAGTGTTGAAATCCAGCTTTCCTGTATAATTTCTGGCTCTTGACTTAACCATACAGTTGTATCATTTAAACTAGAGCTGGGGAGATCATGAAGAAAACTCAGCTGTACAGCCACAGACATTTTTGAAGAAACCAAAGCTACAAAAGCACAATTCTTGCCTTTTCTTAGAGGGAAAGTCAGCCAGCAGTTATCTGCAGTGTAAAAGTTGAACAATGTTCATTCATTGTCTAGTATATTCTGAAAATAGGCAATGTAGCAAGTGCAACACTAGAGGAAAAGGATTCATTTCCTGTCTGTAATAGTTTAAGACGTTCTTTGAACTGATTTCTGTAAATGTCTTACTTAGACTAACATCTAATACTAGTTAACTTTTCTAAAAGGCAAAAATCATATAACAAATTTATATGAATACCTTATGCTAATCTCTACATAACCACAATGAGTTAGTCTTTGTTATTATTCCTACTTCACTGGAAACTGAAGGAGCCTCGACAGTGCAGTAGTTAAAGTGATTGACTGCTAACTGAAAGGTCAGTGGTTCAAAACTGCTAGCAGCTCTGTAAGAAAAGACGTGGCGATCTGCTTCTGTAGAGGTTTACAGCCTCGGAAACACTGTGGGGTCACTATGAATCAGAATCAACTTGATGGCAGGACGTTTTGGGTGGGTTATCTGAAACTGAGCAATAAAGTAACTTGCCTAAGGTTCTAAGTTACAGAGCTTTGCCGTGAAATGCCTCTGTGTAACTCTATAATCTGCCCTGTTGAAGTGGCTGGAATTTAATGCCTCTTTAGGGCTTTAAGAACAAGTGTCCACTCTATGCCCTATTGTGAAACTGACTGGAATTTCATCTAGTTTCAGAGTTTTGTGCTGAGTAGAAAAAAGAACATCAAACGGAAGGGAACACACACAGACACACACACAAACACACACCATCACAGACAACAAGAGTCATACCAGGTCTGACAACAAAATCTGCAAACTTAATTGTTCTAAGTGCTACATACCTCCTTGCTGAGTATCACTATGGTCACCTTCCAAGTACTCCCCCTGGGAAGCTATGCACTGACACTAGCACCCAGTCCATCCTTCAAAGCAATCTTGGAACTCTTTCTGGAATGGCCACTGCATATGGTAGTATGACAGCAAGTTCACAAACTTAATTGTATGGATGTCCGTGAAGGAGTTTTTAGCCAGTAAACAAACAACTGTATTGAAACACTTTTCCTACTCACCTAATCTCACCCTCAAAGATAAAGGAAATATTAAAAGGAAAACATTTTGATGACATTCAGGACATCAAGGGTAACACAACAACAGATCTTTTGACGATAACAGAAACAGTTCCAGAATTGCTTTGAAGGGTGGACTAGGCTCTAGCATCAGTGAATAGCTTCTCAGGGGGGTACTTTGAAGGTGATTGTAGTGATCATCAGCAATGAAGTATGTTGCACTCTTTCTAGGATGAGTTCATGAACTTTACTGTCAGTCCTCATATGCTAGCTTGAAATTTTGCCAGAGAGCTAACTACTCACTGTTTTACACCAGAGATTTTGCACTGAAAGTTTGAGCCTTTGAGAAATAAATGTTTTTCTTGACGGTTGGTGCTTCTTTCTGAAAAGTGCACAGATGCTATCAAAAACAGTTTCATTTAGACTAAGGCTTTGAAGTATCTCAAAAGGTCACCTAATACAATGGCCCTGGAATTCTTTGACTGCAAGTCACATTATGGAAGACATTTTATGGATTGGGAATCTGTGCACATACTATATTAATAAATATATATAAAAGAAATACTTTTGTTTTCATTAACAATATACTATATGAGATGCACTGTGATGTTTTTTAATCTGATCTATTTTTCTTTTTTTTGTCTAAGTTTGCTATACACTAATTCGATTTAATGGTCTGGGTAGCTCTATATTTACAATAGGAGTTTAATTCCAGGTTGGGCATTTACCAGCTATATGACTTGTCAAAAGCTTCATTGGTTAAACAGTTACAATACCAAGGCTTTATTTTGAGAAATATATTAAGTAATGTATATATTCATGGGCATATGTGATCCCCAGCGACTGTTCAATTCCCACCTCCATCTGGCTAAAACAAAAAACCAAACCCAAACCGATCACCACCAAGTCAATGCTGACTCATAACAACCTTATAGGCCACAGTAGAACTATTCCATAGGGTTGTCAAGGAGTACCTGAAGGATTTGAACTGCTGACCTTTGGTTAGCAGCTGTAGCACTTAAGCACTATGCCACCAAGGTTTCCTCTGGCTATCATTATCAGTTTAATCACCCAAATATATATGCTATACATGAGCCTCAGATAAGAAAGCATGGGAGAAGAAAAAGGCTATTTTAAGCCATAAATCTATAGATAGAACAGACTAAAAAATATGGATTTAATAATAATACTTGTTAATAGATTTCAATTATTTAATATAGAAAGTCTCAAAATAAAGAAGAAAACAATCATAAAGATTAGAGTAGAACTATATGAATTAGAGAATAGAAGAACAACTAAAAAAATTAACAAAACTAAAAGTAGTTTTTTTTTAAAAGATCAACAAAATTGATAAACCACTGGCTAAACTTACAAAACAAAAACAGGGGAGGAAACAAGTAACCCAAACTAGAAATGAGATGGGAGATGTCACAACAGACCCAGCTGAAATCAAAAGTATCATCACAGAAAAGTAACAGATTTGAAAACCTAGAGGAAACAGACAAATTTCTAGATTCATATCACCTACAAAAATTATCACAAGGAGAAGTCAAACAACTCAATAAACCCATTAGAAAGGAAGAGATTGAAAATGTCATCAAAAATCCACCAACCAAAAACAGTCCTGGCCCAGATAGCTCCACGAGAGAATTCTACCAAACTTTTAGAGAAGAGTTAACTCCAATACTACTGAAACTATTTCACAGAATAGAAAGGGATGGAATACTCCCAAATTCATTCTTTGAAGCCAGCATAACCCTGATACCAAAGCTAGGGAAAGATCCCACTTAAAAAAAATTATAGACTAATATCACTCATGAATCCAGATGCAAAAGTCTTCAACAAACTCTTTGTCAATGGAATTCAACAACACATCAAAAAAGTAATTCATCATGACCAAGTTGGATTCATATCAGGGACGGAAGTCTGGTTCAACATCAGAAAAACAATTAATGTGATCAACCACATAACTAACACAGAACATAAGAATCACCTGATTTTGTCAACTGATGCATAAAAGGCATTTGACAAAGTCCAACACCCATTCATGCTAAAAACTCAAAGCAAAATAGGAATAGAAGGGAAATTCCTCAACACAATAAGGGGCATCCATGCAAAGCCAACCATCTACATCATCCTGAATGGAGAAAGACTGAAATAATTCCCCTTAAGAATGGGAACTAATCAAGGATGTCCACTTTTACCACTTTTATTTAACATTGTATTAGAAGTTCTAGCCAGAACAATTAGACAACCCCAAAATAAAGGGCACCTGCATGGGCAAACCCACTGCCATAAAGTCAATTCTGACTCATAGATACCCTACAGGTCAGATGTATGATTGTATATGCATAGAGCCCTAAAGAAGTCATAAGTAAACTACTCACACTAATAGAAGAGTTCAGCAAAAGTATCAGGATATAAAATAAACATAAGTAAATCAGTAGGATTTCTTTATACCAACAATCATTAAAGAGGAAATCACCAAATCACTAAGATTTACTATAACCGCTCAAGAAGATAAAATACCTAGGAATAAATACAACTAGAAAAACAACAGACCTATACAAAGAGAACTACAAGACCCTACTGCAAGAAACCAAAATAGACTTACATAAATGGAGAAACCTATCCTGCTCATGGATAAGAAGACTTAACATTGTAAAAATGTCCACTTCACTGAAAGTGATCTACATATTCAATGCAATTACAATACAATTCCAGTGACATTTTTTAAGGAGATGGAGAAACAAATTACCAACTTTATTTGGAAAGGGAAGAAACCCTAGAAAAGCAAAGCACTACTGAAGAAGATGAACACGGTGTGAGGCTTCACTCTACCCGTCCTTAGAACCTATTACACTGCCACAGTAGTCAAAATAGTTTGATACTGGTAAAAAAGAGACAAAGAGACCAATGGAACATAGTTGAGACCCCCAAGATGCCACCATACTCTTATGAACAGTTGATATTTGACAAAGCCTCTAAGACTCTAAACTGGGGTAAAAACAGTGTCTTCAACAAATGGTACTGGCAAAATTGGATATTCATCTGCAAAAAATTGAAACAAGACCCATATCTCACACCTTACACAAAAACTAACTCGAATTTGATAAAAGACCTAAATATCAAATCTAAAATAATACAGATCATGCAATAAAAAATAGGATCAACAATAGAGTTTTAATACACAACTTAGCTTTCAAAATCTGACAAAGCACAATCAACAGAAGAAAAAATAAATAAATGGGAACTACTAAGAATCAAACATTTTTGCTCATACAAAGATTTCATGAGAAGAATTAAAAGACCATGTACACAATGGGAAAAAATGTTTGGCAACAATATATGTTGGACCGATGTCTGATCTCCATAATCTACAACATAGTTTAAAATATCAGCAAGAAAAAGGTAAATAACCCAATTAAGTGATGGGCAAAGGAGATGGACAGACACTTCACCAAAGAGGACACCCAGGCAGCCAAAATGCACACGAAGAAATGCTCACTATCATTAACTATTAGAGTAATCAAAATCAAAACTACAATGAGATAGCATCTCACCCCAGTGAGGTTGGCCATGATCCAACAAACACAAAACAACAAATGCTGGAGAAGACGTAGAGAGATTGAAACTTTCCTCCACTACTGGTAGGTTGACAAAATGGCACAGCCTCTATGGAAAACAATTTGTCACTTCTTTGGAAAGCTGGAAACAGATACACCATTTGATCCAGTAATCCACTGCTTGGAATATATCCTACAGAATCAAGGGCAGTCACATGAACAGATACACGCACACAGATTTTTACTGCAGCACAGTCCACAATAGCAAAAAGATGGAATCAACCCAGATGCCCAATGACACATGCATGGATAAACAAACTATGGTATATAAACTCAATGGAAAACTAAGCAATGATAAAGAACAATGATGATTGTAGGAAGCATCTCATAAGCCAGTTTCAATTGGAAGACATTATGCTGAGTGAAATCAGTCAGAGGCAAAAGGATAAATATTGCATGGCATCCTTACTATAAGGACTTAAAAATAGTCTTATATACAGAAGAAAAGACTCTTTGATGTCTACAAGTGAGGGGAGGAAGGGAGAGGGTTGGTCATAGACTAGATGGCCGATAGAAATTTGGTTGGATGAAAGCTGTGACAGCACCCCATAGAAAGAAGATCAACTTAATTGGACTTCATCATAAACTGAAAACTCTTCTAATCTTAACCTGATGGTGCAAGGATAGAGTAGCAGGGATAGGGGTCTGGGCACCATGCTCTCAGGGGATATTGAGGCCAATTGGCATATTTCATCCATTGCTAAGAGAGTCTTCTGCATGCCATATTGGTGAGTGGTTTCTGGGGTCTTAAGAGCTAGCAAACTGCCCTCTGAGGTATACCAAATGGTACCAACTCAGCCAGAACAGATGATCACCAAGAACAACAAAGACATGAGAAAAAAGAGCCCAGGAGACAGAAAAACCCGTGTAAATCGGTGACTGTACCAGCATGTGACCATAAGAACCACATGGTGTCCAGCCACCACCAAATAGAGCCATGATGGGGCACATAATGCTGAGTTCCAGTGGCAACACAGGAAAAAGAAGGGTGCACTTCAAGAATTCTACTAAAAGACCACAACTGATAATCTGAAGGCCTGGGAGTTCCCCTGGGAGCACGGCCCCTAGACCTGCTGTTGCCCCGGACCAGAAAACATTATCAAAGTCAACTCTTCGGAGCAAGATGGACTGGATGAGGGGATACAGTGTAACCATAAGGTGTGTGTACTTTACGGTTCTGTGCATCTATAGGATGCTGTCTTACTGATCTATTACTAGAAGGGACAGAAGGGGGTGGAGAGGACAGGACAGGAGATTGTTATGAGGATATGATGTATATAGAATAAAAGGGAGAAGTGTGTTGTCACCAGGCAAGGAGAGCAGAAGGAGCTGCAGACAGGCAGGCATGAAAATTTAATTTGGACTGTATAGTTTCACTCAATCACAATAAAATATTAAAAACAAAAAACACAAAAAAAATGGCAATCAAGCAAGACCTGAATAGCTGGTTCAGGAAACTGATCAACATACGCTGAGAACGTCATGAACATATGCTGGAAATGTCTGTGTAGCATGTGTAAACAAGCTGTAGGAAAGATCTTATTAACATGGGAATGGTTGAGACACTGTCACAGCTGCTAATAATGACCTCAAAGGGTTACTTAATGAAAGAACTGTTTCTGAGCCAACCTTTCATAGTTAGGCAGCAAGGCTGAGAGAAAGAAAATGAAAAGCAAGTAGAGGAAGAAAGCCATTTTCCTCTCACAGAAAAAAAGATTCTAGTATTTAAAATTGATTTGGGACTTCTGCTTTTCTATCGAGACAGCATAGACCTATTTTTCACTATTCTTCCCAGTAAATACAGCTAAGATCCATGGAAATTACATATAAAACTAACAGGCAGGATGGTAAAGTTGGAGAAAAGGTAGACTGCCTCTAGATCTTGAAATCTAAGAAATAACATGAAGGTGATTTATCTGTCTTGTTTGTTTCTGGATGTTGGAGAAGCCA
Organism: Heterohyrax brucei; assembly: GCA_028571685.1. NCBI lineage: Eukaryota > Metazoa > Chordata > Mammalia > Hyracoidea > Procaviidae > Heterohyrax > Heterohyrax brucei. Next base: position 73,367,504 of record CM053146.1, on the reverse strand, counting down.
GTAACCTTGAAACTCCAATGTGAGTAGACAAAAAAGATGCCCCAAGAAAAGTCTGTCACTTCAATCGAAAGTGGGAAAGGCAACCTAGCAAGACAGAAAACATTCAGACAGTAACTGCCATAGTCCACAAAATACACAGCCAAACTTTCATACCCATCAGGAAAAGCCAAGTAGTAAGTCTAAACCTCCAGCATTTTCCCATCTGTAATGAGGTGTCCTTTGCCACACATCCCCCTCCTGGCCCACCTTGATATCAGAGAAGACTGACTGAATAAATAGAACCTTCATTTCCCACTAGATGATAATAAGACCTTCTCCAAGATGTCAGTGGAGACCGTATTAGAACCCTGGACTTTCCTCCCATCTGGTGGTAACGAGTACATCAGGTAAGGAGGGTAACAGCATCAAGTAAGAGAGACAACAGCCTCAGGAAGGAGGGTAACAGTAGCAGGTAAGGCAGATAACAGCATCTGGAAGGTGGGTAACAGCATCAAGTAAAGAGGGTAACACTATCAGGTAAGGAGGATAACAGCATCAGGTAAGGCAGATAACAGCATCAAGTAAAGAGGGTAGCAGCATTAGGTAAGGTGGGTAATAGCATCAGTTAAGGAGAGTAACAGCATTGGGTGGGGAGAGTAATAGCATAAGGTAAGCAGGGTAACACCACCAGGTAAGAAGGAAATGAACAGTCACCACTTGTCTGTCAGTGGAGGTTTGCTTGTTGTGATGCAGGAAGCGATGCCACTGGTATTTAGGTACCAGCAGGGTCAACCATGGTAGACAAGTTTCAGCTGAGCTTCCAGACTAGGAAGAAGGACCTGCCAGTCTACTTCTGAAAGAAATTAGCCAGGGAAAAACCTCATGAATAGAGGCCAACATTGTCAGATATGGTGCCAGAAAGTGAGCCCCCCAGGTTGGAAGGCACTTGGAAGATGACTGATGAAAAGTTGCCTCCTCAAAGTAGAGTTGATCTTAATGACACAGATGGAGTATGGCCTCCGAGATCTTCATTCACTGATGTAGCATGACTCAAAATGAGAAGAAATAGCTGCAAACATCCGCTAATAATCAGAACATGGAATGTACGAAGTGTGAATTTAGGAAAACTGGAAATTGTCAAAAATTAAATGGAACATGTAAACATAGACATCCTGGGCACTAGTGAGCTGACATGGACCAGTTCGGGCCATTTTTGAATCCAAAATCTTGAAGAGGACCGGTGTTGCTTTCATCATCAAAAACGTCATTTCAAGATCTGTCCTGAAGTACAATGCTGTCAGTGATAGGATAATATCCATACACCTACAAGGATGGCCAGTTAATACAACTTTTATTTAAATTTATGCACCAGCCACTAAAGCCAAAGATGAAGAGGTTGAAGATTTTTACCAGCTTACGCTGTCTGAAATTGATCAAATATGCAATCAGGATGCACTGAATAACTACTGGTAACTGGAATGCAAAAGCTGAAGGATCGGTAGTTGGAAAATACGGCCTTGGTGGTAGAACTAATGCCAGATCACATGACAGAATTTTGAAAGACTAATGACTTTTTCACTGCAAATACCTTTTGTGACCAACACAAATGGTGACTGTACACACAGGAACCAAATTGACTACATCTGTTGAAAAAGATGATGGAAAAGCTCCATATCAGCAGTCTAAACAAGACCAGGTGCTGACTGTGGCACAGATCATCAACTGCTCATATGCAAATTCAAAGTGAAACTGAAGAAAATTAGAACAAGTCCACAAGACCCAAAGTATTCCCTTCAGTATATCTCTCCTGAGTTTAAAGGCCACCTCAAGAACCGATTTCATGTGTTGATGACTAATGACCGAAGACCAGACAAATTGTGGAATGACATCAAAGACGTCATCCATGAAGAGAGCAAGAGGTTATTAAAATGACAGGAAACAAAGAAAAGACCACATTGGATGTCAGGGGAGACTCTCTAATTTGCTCTTGAATGTCAAGTAGCTAAAACAAAAGGAAGGAAAGGCAAAGTAAAAGATCTAAACAGAAGATTTCAGAGAGCAGCTCGAGAAGACAAAGGACAGTATTATAATGACATGTGCAAAGAGCTGGAAATGGAAAACCAAAAGGGAAGAACATGTTCAGCATTTCTCAAGCTGAAAGAACTGAAGAAAAAAATCAAGCCTCAAATTGCAGTTAAACGACTCTGAAAGCATCAAAAGAAGATGGAAGGAATACACAGAGTCATTATACCAGAAAGAACTAGTCAATGTTCAGCCATTTGAAGGGGTAGCATATGATCAGGAACCAATGGTACTGAATTAAGAAGTTGAAGCTGCACTGAAGGCATTGGCAAAAAAAAAAGGCTTCTGGAATTTACGGAATATCAATTGAGGTATTTCAGCAAACAGATGCAGTGTTGGAAGTGCTCACTCTCTATGCAAAGAAATTTGGAGGACAGCTACTTGGTCAACTGACAGGAAGAAATTCCTATTTATGCCAATTCCAAAGAAAGGTGATCCAATTGAATGCAGAAATTACTGAGCAATATTGTTGATATCACACGCAAGTAAAGTTCAGCTCAAGATCATTCAAAAGCGACTACAACAATATACTGACAAGGAACTGCCAGAAATTCAAGCGCGTTCAGAAGAGGATGTGGAACCAAGGATATCAGCACTGATGTCAGATGGATCTTGGCTGAAAGCAATGCATAACAGCAAGATGTTTACTTGTGTTTCATCATCTACACAAAAGTGTTGGACCTTGTGCCTCATACTAAACTATGGCTAATGTTGTGGAGAATGGGAATTCCAGAACACCTAATTGTGCTCTTAAGGAAACTGTATATGGATCAGGAGGCAGTCATGCGAACAGAACAAGGGGACACTCCATAATTTCACATCAGGAAAGGCGTGTGACAGGGTTGTATCCTTTCACCATACCTTTTTAATCTGCATGCTGAGGAAATAATCCGAGAACCTGGATTATATGAAGAAGAATGAGGAATCAGGATTGGAGGACGACTCATTAACAACCTGAGTTATGCACATGACACCATCTCACTTGTTGGAAATGAAGAAGATTTGAGACACCTACCGATGAAGATCAAGGACCACAGCCTTCAGTATGGATTGCACCTCAACATCAGGAGAGAAAAAATCCTCACAACGGGACTGGTACACAACATTGTCATAAATGGAGAAAGGACTGAGGTTGTCAAAGATTTCATTTTACTTGGGTCCACAATCAATGCCCTTGGAAACAGCAGTCAAGAAATCAAAAGACACATTGCACTGGGAAAATCAGTGGCAAAGGACCTTTTCAAAGTATTCAAAAATAAGGACATCACCTTGAATACTAAAACACACCTGACCCAAGCCATGATATGTTCAATTGCATCATATGCATGCAAAATCTGGACTACGAGCAAAGACAGAAGAATTGATGCCTTCGAATTCTCGTGTTGGAGAAGAATGTTGAATGTATGATGGCCTGCCAAAAGAACAAACAGATCTGTTCTGGAAGAAGTGCAACCAGAGTGTTCCTTGGAAGCAAAAATGGTAAAACTGAGTCTTACATACTTTGGACATGTTGTCTGGAAAGATCAGTCCCTGGAGAAGGACGTCATGCTTGGTACAGTGGAGAGTCAACAAAAAAGAGGAAGACTTTTGATGAGATGGATCGACACAGCAGCCACAACAATGGGCTTAAGCATAAAAACAACTGTGGACATGGTGCAAGACCAGGCAGTGTTTCATTTTATCGTTCATAGGTCACTATGAGTTGGAGCCAACTCAACGGCACCTAACAACTGTGTTAATTAGAAGATCCTCCTCTTCCCTGCTTACTTCCAAACTGGTCAAATTGGAGAAAGGACTGAGGTTGTCAAAGATTTCATTTTACTTGGGTCCACAATCAGCACCCTGAAATCTTCACAATCATCCAGTGGTATTGTAACCTCCCTGCTGGCAGTGGTGACACTTAAGCCATGTGGATAGTAGTAGCAAGGTGTCCTACCCCTTCCCATCTAGTCAGTGTAGTTACCAGCATCAGAACAGAGGGAAACTCAAAATCTCATCTCCATCCAGTAGTACTGAGGTACCCTCCCTACAGCATATCAAAAAAGAACAAATGGGGAGTGTGGATTCCATCCTCATTTGGCAATATTAAGGTAGCACTTCGTCATCTAATAAAACAGAAGATGTAAGTAAGATTCAGAGTCTCATTGACATAATTTTCAAAATGTCCAGAATCTAACAGGAAAAAATTACTCATTAAACCAAGAACCAGGAAAATATAAACTTCAGAAAGAATAAAACAATCAGTGGATGCCAACATGGAGATGACACCAAAAACCAAGCCCACAGTCATCAAGTCAATTCTAACTTACAGCAACCCTATAGGACAGAGTAGAACTGCTCCCAGAGTTTCCAAGGAGCAGTTGGCAGATGACACAGACACTGGAATTATCTGATGATTTTTAAAATATTATCATAAAATTGCTTCAATACACAATTACAAACATACTTGCTTTTTTAATTTTACTAGAAAGCCTTAGCAAAAAAATAAAAGATGTATCAGAAGAATGAAATGGAAAGTTTAAAACTAAGATAAAAGTCATCAAAATAATACAGTGATGGTCTCAAGAGTAGAGTGGAAAGGCTAAAGAAAAAGATCAGTGAACTGCAAGACAGAACAATAGAAATTACCCATTGAAAGCGAACACAGAGAAAACAGAATGAATATAAAAGAAGAACAGAACTTCAGGGACCTGTGGAACTGTAACAAAAGATATAACGTTTATCTCATTGGAATCCCAGAAGAAACGACATAAACTACAGTCTCAGAAACTCAGCTAACCTTCAAGAGATCTCATAAAAATAATTCATAAATGTAAACTTAAAGAAAAAAGTTCTTGAAGAGACAGACACAAACGAACCTAACCTACAGCAGAACAATGTAAATGACCACCAGTTTCATATAAGAAAAGAACTGTGAGCACCAAAGTCTCTTTTTGGAGAAATTACCCTTTAGGAATCAGAGATTAAACAGGAAGTGTTTAGTATATGTTTACTATAAAGAATTATGAACTATGATAAAAGAATAACTATAAGATAATAAGGACATACTCAGATTCTATAGGTAATTAAAAAAAAAAAAAACAGAAAACAACTAACTCACTGCCATCCAGTGAATTCTGACTTACAGTGACCCTACAGGACAGAGTAGAACTGTCCCCATGAAGTTTCTAAGGAGTGCCTAGTGGACTGGAACCTCCATCCTTTTGATTAGCAGCCATTGCATTGAACCACTATGCCACCCGGGTTCCCAGCAGGTGTTAGGAGGGTCCCAATTAAGTATATTTTAAATAATCCTCTCAGGTTATTAGGAAGGTGATCTAAAATCCACACTGTAAGGAACAATAATAAATTTTTTACAAGGACTTAAAGACAGAGAATTGCCCAGAATTTAATAATATACAGAATCCCAAGACTTTTGTTCATTTTTATGCCAAGTGATCTGTTACCTTGTGTGAAAGAGTGTCAGGTGTACAGCATGAGATCATTTAATAAGCAAGTAAAGTCCCTGACCACAACTGTTTCACCAATGTGTTAAATAGTGAATTCTTACAAGGTTGCCATTATGTATTGTGACTTCTGTAAGAATTATCTCCTTTGGCTATTATTTTAACATTAAGCATATTTTTAATCACAGTAATAAGATTAGGCGTGTGCTCTATTTCATAAAATGAGAGCAGTAACAATGACTGTCTGTCAAGCACATCGACCCATTCAGGGAAAAATTGTCTGAGAGGAAGTTTCAGTGAAAAGAAAAGTCACCAAATGTTTTTTCATTCCACTGAAATTCCCTCAAGTTAAATTACAAACAAGACTTGTAAACAGTCTTACATGGTTGATTTACCAAGAATTCTTGCAAATCACAATTCTTGCTTCTGGTAACTGAAATGTATTTTGATATGCTTTTCTCTTAAGAGTGTTTCAAGTTTAAAATACAGATATTCATCAACTTGAAAAACATTTCCAGATTTAAGAAATGTATGATTAATACAGAATGACAGGGAATGCAAAGTTAGCAGCCTTTTACATGGTGTGACAAAAAAGCTGACATCTTTGATCTATGGTTCCAAAATGGAAAATGTATTTTTTCCACATTTAACCCCCTATTGTTAGAAGAAAAATTCTCTATATGAAAATGTCTCTTGCAGCATTTTCATATTCATTAAAAATAAAAAAAACTTAAACGTCAAAGAGAAATAAATGTTAGTTTTTTAAAAAAATTATGGTCTCATAACACGAAATTACGTAGCCGGTTAGAATGGCAAAATACAAATACTGAATGATATTTATGTATAACATTGCACAAAGAAGTAGCCAGAAGGGAAAGCATTTCACAATTGCAAAATATAAGCATACGTTCCAGAATGAAGATATTTTATAAAATGAAAATAATTTGTGTTAGTGTATTGGTATGTACAGGCAGTTAGCTTTTTTACATTTATAAAGGATAAATACACACTCTGTCTTTAGCAGCTGAGTTAGTCTACTTTGTTTTCATGAAAGAGAAAACTAAGTAATGCATTTTTAAGCAACGTGGGTTCTTCTGAGATATTTTCAAATTTCTCATCATTAGTATAATATTTATAGCATCAAATTCCAATATTCTCACTTTCATTAAGCAGAGAATGACCACTGAAGGTAACTGAAACCCCAAGAGTCAGTTTACTGCAGCCATCCCTTTGTTTTAAATTACAGCACTGCCAAGCCTTCCACAGAATCAGCATGTGATCCCTTTCTTCCCTTTAATGGTAATTTTATCTATCTATCTATCTAGGTAGATAGATAGATAGATAGATGTATGTATATATATTTTATGAAATGAAGCCTGAGCCTGACTGCAAGTGGTATCATCTGCATTACTTGAAAATTGTGGTAGTAGGATGCACTGTGTCAAGTAATCAGTTGAAAATTACTTCAGAAAATAATATAAAAGTAATATAAACAAATAATGTAAACTTCAGCTGCAGGAATTTAAGAAGCCTCCTCAACATATTTGCTAGGAGACAAGGATGGAAAGCCTTTTGCGGGATTTCACAGTAAGCCTTTCTGGGATGCCAGCCAGGAGGTTTAACCCTCTTTCACTCTATCAAATAATTTAAAGTTTATATTGAAGTTCTGAAAGCAAAGTATGCTGCTGAGGGTCTGGATTACATGCCAAAGCTGTTTTGTAGAATAACTTCAGTAATAAATCAACTTGTTTTTTGTTCTGAAAACTTACCAAAGGTTTCTTTTCTTTCTCATTGATTCTACTGGTTTCTACATGTCCTCTTTTTCCAAAAACTCACAGTTGTTGTTTTTTCCCTCATTTCAGAAATCAAAGTTTCCTTTGAGGTACTTTAAATGATTATGCATATTCTTTCATATATAATTTAGAAACTTTCATACTAATGAAAGTTAAGAAATCTTTAGCTAATCAAAACAAAATATCTGTCAATTTGAAAAGAAAAATAAATTACCCAAGTGGAACACAAATACATGGTTAGATAAAACTGTCTTTAGTGAGCTTCTCATCTTTGGTAACTCCAGCTATATGCCTAAAATGAGAATGTTTAACAACATAATTCTACAATTCTAGCCTGTTTTAAAGCAGAGGCTAATAATCCCAAAGAGATGACTGGGCATAAGGATATGGAGAGGGGTATCAGCATCAGCAAGCTGAAGTTTCAAACTACAAAACAGTAGGTTTCCTAGAACCTGCCAAATTTACATTGTCACTAAGCCAGATTCCCTGCCAAGGAAATTCTCAGTCTTGCAACCGTAGAAAGTAATTTAAGGTTAGAGAAATATGTCAAAGTAGCACTTTCCAAAAAACGTAACACTCTCAAGCATTAGAGTCACAAAGCCAATATTGGTATATTTTATCTTTTCTATTTTGGCTGCATTTTCTGTTACCAGACATTCAGCATTTTCCCTGTCATGAGACATATCCTCAGACAACATTTTTTTTTTTTTATTTTCCCCCAGGAGGGGAAAAGAATACCTGCAAGGTAATGACTAAAAACGGTAGTTCAAAAAAAAAGTTAATTGATTTTGGGGGGAAGGATTTTAATTAGCTTTGGCAGATAGTTGCTGAACTGATAAGAATCTGAAAGAAATTAGTTTAGAATTTCAACGAAATGGCATTTTCGATATTAAAAATAAGAGATTTATCTAAAGCTTTAATTTTAGATGTTACCAAACTCTATCTTTTTCTGGCTGTTCTAAGTTCATCAAAACAAGTTTTCAATTAATTTTCCTTATGGAAATGTACCTAACATTAGTGCAGTCCTTCATTTTCCATTAATAAGAGGCATGCACAATTCATATACATGAATAAAAAAGATACGAATAATACATTTGTTTATTTTCTTTCCTTTGCCTCCTCATTCACATTTATTAAGTGAACTGGCTCAGGCACCTTGGTAACACAAGTTATTAAAAGAATTTATTAAGTTGTATATTTGCAATAAGCTTATCTTACCGCCATGTCCTTTTCTGTCAAGTTTCAGTCCTGTGACTCAGGTACCCCAGTCATTAAAGGAAAATACAAATTTAACAGTTCTTTAACTCACTGATCTCATCTAACTAATGAACATCAAGCATGATGGACATACGTCGCTAGACAGCGGTTACAAGACACCAAATCTCTCACAGCTCGATCTGGGAGTTACATTATTTAGTAAGTCATAGAAGACAGAAGTGCAAACCCCTGCTTGTGCTGAGTACTCAGCTTACAAAGTTTACCTGTTGAAGGCTGACTGAAACAGCTTTTGTTTCCAAACTCCCCAGAACAAAAAACAAACCTCCATAATAAAAGCACCGATGCCAAAGCATCCCAGGAAACAGTCTCCAGGATGTGGATAATTAGGTATTTAATAAAAGAAGAGGCAGCTTAAATGTCTCATGGATTATCCCAAGCAAGCTATACAACACGTTCGTTTAGCACAAAGCTGACACTCTGACGCATAAGCAAGCTTCTACTAAACTTCCATACAGCACGCACCTGTGAAAAAGGAACCTCAATTATAATATTAATAAGAAAACCCAAGTTTTTAGTGTTTACTTTAGAGAGTTGCCAAAGGATCAGAAAAGACGGCTCTAGCCTTCCAGGGTTTATGGTCTGAGCAGCTGCAGAGGTTCTCCCTTGCACTATGCATCAACATCACCTCGGAGATTAACGCTGCAGATTCTGAGGGTTGGTCCCACTTCAGGAGTTTCAGATTGAGTAGGTCTCAAATGTGTCCTGGAAATCAGCCTTTTTACAAAGCATCAAAGGTGATTCTGACGCCTGAAGTTCACAGACTCTACGGTTTAAGAAATGTCTGACTGCATTGAGAAAAACATCCATGAACTAGAGAATACAAAGTAGAATTTTCTCATTTGACAAATACTTGCCAATGGGTTAATATGGGGCAAGATACATACTAAGCACTTACATAGCATTTATAAAACAATGCACCACTGACAAATCATGCAAATAGCTATCAGAAAGTATAGACAGAACACTGTTAAAGATCCATTGTAATAAAAAAAGTTAAAATAGGCTGTTAGTGAAGAAAATAGTTTTTAGTGCTGATGAAGGCAAAGAGATCCAATCCCTGGTAGCTCTCTGTCCTGCAGGCACATTCAAAAAAAAGTAAAACGGGTAGCTGACAATTCATTACATAAATATCACCCCTCCAAGAAATGAAGACAGAATCAATATTACTGAAGTTCTATATGTGAGAAGGCAAATGAATTTATACTCCCCTCCCTCAACTTGGGCAAGGAACAAGAAAACAAAATCACAAAAGCACCTTCTTATTGAATAAGTGGATGAGATTGAGGGAAATGTCCTCAGGATGACGCTCTGGTTGAGCCAGTTGGGTAAAAGATGCAAAAATAAGGTACGTGCATCTTACCCATTCGTGTGGGCAAACATGTTCATAAAGGTTTGGTCCAAAACTCAATGACAGGTACAGAGTCCTCTACTCAGCTCTCGAATGAGATCAGGTATAGTCATGAAGAAAATTCATGTCAGTAAGAAAAGAATACTTTAAAAGTAAAACATCCTCAACGTTTCACTGAACAAAGAGAGACCTCTTTCAAATATGTTTTATCTAAACTTCTCTTGGCCTTTTTGAAATTTACTGTTCAAGGTAAAGTTTCTCCTTCTTTACAAAGTACTTTTAGCTCTCAGCTGCCCTACTGAGAGTCACTCATCCTGAGGACTACAAGGCAATTCACACAAGATTCTCATTTTGCCTTGATCTGTAAGAGAAACTTGAAACTATTTTAACAGCCTCTGACTGACCAGCATCACCCCTTTTCTAGCTTGCAATTCAAATCTTAGTAAAAAACAAGCCAGCCAAGCCAAGTGCTGTCACCAAAGTCTTATTTTAACTTGAACTTAACTGTGTCTCCTCTTCTATCCCATGATAATATTTTAGCCAAACTGGTTTCCTCACTCTACTCAGAAATCCCTTATGTTTGCTTCTCTAAATCTGTACTCACAACATTATCTTTGCCACAAACATATTTCTCTCTTGATTTATCACTTCCTTTTATAAACTTATCATAATACTTATTGTCCATAAATGATATTTGGCCTGTATCATTACCTCCTTTAAATGTTGAGTTGTTGGTTTTGGATGTCTTACGTGTATTGTCTTCACATCCAGATTCTAAGCCATCTAGGGCAGTTACTCTGTCTGATTTATGTTAAAATTAGTAAAACAGAAGTTAATACCTATCATGTGTTTAGAACAGTGCTTGGCACATAGGAAATACTTTGAAAATATTCTCTTTCATACAGAGTTAGCCCTCAAAAGTGCTTTGATTTTTTACTAACAGAAGATTCCAGACGAATCATCAATTACAGAAAACATCTGTCTTTTTCTTTGACCTTCCTATTCAAAATAGGAAGGTTGAATTAAATCACTAGTATTCATAAGCTAATGGATAGAAATAGAAAGGGGAAAAAATAATTAGCAAAATGTCGTTGACCCCTGATCATTGTTTCCTCTGCTAGTCATTTTTTACTTCAACATACCTGAAGCTAACTAGCAGTTACTTGCTTTCCCCTCCTTCCTCTCTCTGGATGAGAAGCTTCCTGACCTTGAGTTAGCAACAGGTTTCATTCTCTGATATTCTTGAATTCGGCTGAGCAGCCTGTTCTGAATTCTGTTCACTTGACTTCTCTTACTCAATGGGAGCATTGGCTTTACCACTGAACTGTGTTTCTACCCTTCGGAAAGTCCACAAATAAAAGTGTATAAAGTTATCATTGATGAATCTGAAACCTGGTGTGATATCTGGGAACTTTGTGACTTTGAACTAGATATTAATTATCACTGAGCCTTGGGTTTTTTTGTACATAAAACTGAACATAATAACATCGAACTTAAATTTTTTTTGTGAGGGCTTAGGCCACTTGATATTATTGCACCGTGGTAAGGCACAAAGACTCCAAATTCAGAACAACTGGTTTCAAACCCCTGGTCAAATACCTCTACTTATATGAATTTAATTCATTATTTAATATATCTGATAATAAGTCTCCTCACTATAAAATTGAGATGATAATAATATTTACCATTAGAACTCTTATTAAATGAAATAACATTTGTAATGTACTCAGCATAGTATATGATGTAGGATGGATATTCAGTGAATACTTTTACCAGCAGCATTTTTAAGTGTCATGATTGACAGCTAATAAGTGCTTAAAAATACATTATATTTTTCTACAAACTATATGATTACAGATCCTGAGTTAATTTTATTTTATATATTTAAATTACATAGTATTTCATACAAACGTATTAAAAGTTTTTCTCTTCATAGACAGTAATAACAGAGTCTAATGAGCTATCTGATTCTTCTTCATTCTAATAGCTGTTTAGACTTGTGTGGGTATTTTCATATGCAATTGCTTCAGTGATGTACTACTCAGGACAATGTTGCATGTTTTTCAGATAAATGAATCTAATGGCAGAAATACATTTTAAGGTAGTATCCTAAATCTTACATGCTAGCTAATTAACTTTTTTTACACAAATAAAACTGTAAGTAATGCAAATAGCTGCAACATTTAGCCAGTTTTCAAACTATAGGATTCCAAAGTCTCATCAGAAAGCTGAAAATATAGTGCAGCTATGATATGGATGGCACTGGGCTTGGCCTGATGTGCTATTGGGAAAAGATATAGGATATGGTATAGAGATTCTACTATAAGGTTAATTTCATAAACTGGTCACATTAAAAACCACAAGTTCTGTTGACTTTCAGAAATTTTTTCACAAGTTTACCAAAGACAAGAATAATTAATCCAACATCTTTTAATTTAAAAGAACATGTCAGCCAGCCAACATAGGAATATTTAATCTTTTGATATAAAATGGACTTGAGGATTCTTCAATATTCAGAAGACTAAATACAGTGCTTATCTTTACGTTTTTCCTCCACTCTGCGAAGATTAAAAAAAAAAAGAACCTAGAAATTATAGACCGGTCATCATCCCTCCCTACATGGAAACTCACTGAAACATATCATCAAAAAATCAGTTTTCAAGCACCTATAAAATCATGGGGTACTGGATGAAATCTTCTTGGCACTGTGAAGAACAAAACCTGTCAGATCACCTTAATTTCCTTTTAGTACAGAGTAGCAAGTACAGTACACTAGAATTTCAATACACAAACTATATTTTGACACTGACCAGGATATAGAGTAAGTTCCACATAATAAAGAGAGAAAATGTAATTTGGTTCATGCTGTCTAATCCCTTAAGGACTCCTGTTAATGGGTATGCTTAATGTATCTGGAAATGATACTCAATTGGAATACTGGACAATTAAGATTGGTTATACATAAAGATGATTAAGTCCAACAGCAACACGTTGATTAATTCTGATAATTTTCTTACAGAGAAAACTAGAAGGCATTAGTAGTATAAAAACCAAGTGGAAACTGGTAACATTTTGCTTTTTACCTTTAAAAAGTTGTCATGTCTTTTGCAATCACTTTGCCTCTACCCTTGACCTCATGCATATCTTTGTTATATAAAAGAAGTCAAATTAAAAAATCACAACTGGAAAGGCCATGGAGAATCACGTTGTTGTTAGGTGCCACTGAGTCAATTCCAACACACTGCAGCCCTAGAGAACACAGCAGAACTGCCCCATAGGGTTTCCAAGTTGCTGGAGGTGGGTTGAACTGCCAACCTTTTGGAAAGTAGCCATAGCTCTTAATCACTGTGCAACCAGGCCTCCACAGAGAATCATGGAACCCCTGAAATGTCCCAGTGGAACCATTCTCTGAGCATTTGGAGTTTGGAGGAGGCCAGAGATTATTTAATGACATGAAACAGAATCTCAATATTTCTTCCCAGTGAGTGATCTATTTTTATGCGTTACCTACTCCTTCCCACAAGAAGAGTTTAATGAATTCCTCTCATCTCCAAAGACTCAGGATGTTTAACAAAATGAAAACAGTGCTCAGGGCTTCCAGCCAACATGACGTCGCAGGCAGAAGCACCACATCTTCCCGCCGCAGCACAGACCGGAAAAACTTAGTAAAACAGAGGCAAACATCAAGCCTGGAATCCGAAAGGTCAAATGAAGAGACAAAGATCTCAGCTAATCACTGAACAGAATAAGAAACTGACCCAGAACAGAGAATGAGAAGAGATCCAAGTCCCCTACCAGCTAACCTCGCACGGATTAGCCACTGTGGACGCCTGTTGGAGATCCGCGGACAGAGAACACAGCAAAGCAGATGCACGGAAATCTCAGCAGAAGACGCAGAACCTGGTAACGAGCAGTACTCAATTTCCCGTCACCCGTCTTCTCTCAGCGGCTCTACCTCTGACATCCCCTGGTTATCTCAGGTGACCCGGAAGTGCGGCGGCTGGGCTGCTTGGATGTGTCCCACCCCCATCAGAGACTGGCAGGTGGGAAGTGCACAAAAGCACCTTCAGAAGCTCCCGGCGGCACACGCATCACTCAGTAACCCCCACCCCCAACCTACCCACGCCACCCTCGGCTTCCTCTGCCTCCCAGGGGCTCAAGTCTCTAAGGCCGTGGCTGTGTGGATTTCCCCCACCCTCACTAGCTGGCTCCCTGAGGGCCATTTGTCTGAAGTCGGTGTTGCCTTTCTTTGGTTTCTTCTCTGCCTCCCGCCACCTCCTGTTTTCTCTCCAACACCTGGCACAGTGTGCCGTCTTTGCCTCTTTGTGAAAGGCTCTGAAGCATTGCTTAACAGAGAAATCAGTCCCTCATGACAACATGCTTTGTTTTCTTTTTGTGTGTTCTGTTTTGTCTGTTTGTTTCCTTTTTCTTTTTGTGGCTTGGTAATCCCTTCTAGCCAGGCTGCCCTGCACAGTTTAGGACCCACGCCCTCAGCCTTTTCACCTTTTTCAGTGGGATCCTTGAGGGCATTTCTTTTTCTCCGTGTTTTTCTTCCTTTTTCATCTTTTTTTTTGCTTCCTGTCTCCCTTCGTTTGCTAGTACTTATATCTCTGTACTTATCTTCCTTTCCTGTCTCCTGAATGCCTGACACTGTGACATCCACATCCCTTCTGGCCAGGCTATCCCATGCAGCCGGGGAGACATTTCCCTGGTCTTTCCAGCAGCGCCAATGAGATTTGTGGGGTCTTTTGTTTTCTTTTTTCTTTCTCAAATTTTCAGTATATTCCTTTTTTTCTTTTCCTTTTTTCAAAATTTTTCTTGTTGTTGTTTTTTTCCACTTCTCAGTTTCTCATCTCTCTGCTCCAGTGCAAGCTCCCTTAACACTCTTTCTGTTTGCTTTTGGCTACTATTTCTCTCTCCTGTCACTCTTCTTTCACACACCCGTCTGAGCTGCAAACATTGCAACCTCCTCACTCCTTCTTGCCTACCTTCACTGTATGCTAAACATCACACCCCCAAGCAGCACAGGCATGGCCTACTGGATTCCGCCCAGCATGGATTCCTGACCTATCCTGTCGGCCCTGGTACATGGCACAAACAATATATAAAAGCCCCTTCCCTTCAGCTGGACCTGCCCTGCTGCACCATAGCTGAGCAACTGGTGCTGCCTGCTGGACAAGGAGGCAAAAAATACTACGACTATTGAGAAGCAAACAATAAAGAACACACAGCCCACCTGCTCTGACATAATCAAATAAAAAAGCAGGATGAAGCAAAAAGATCTACAATCAATAAACAAAGCAAATAACTACTGAATGTCTTGAAGACAGCAGACAACATCAAAACATATGCATTTTAAAAGAGGAAGGATGGTTCCATTGGCATTCAAAAAAAAAAAAAAAAAGATGATGATTTTCCAGTAGAAGAAAAGGCACTAAAATTACCTGGAAGAACTTAAAATCTCTAATGCTTAGAGTGATCCAAGAGCTGAAGCTAAAAGCAGATATGAATGAGGAAAACAGACAAATTCATGGAAAATGGCAGACAAATTTATGGAAGAAGTTATGGAAATAATGCAGAAAAAAAGCACCAAAATAAGTTCACAACTACAAATCAACCAAAGATAATAATTAGAAATGCAAAAGATAAACACATAGTTTCAGAAATTGATAGTATTATAAAAGAGCTGAGGAGTAGCTTTGAAATGATGAAAGACAGAATCAGTGAAATTGAAGACAGACACTTGCACATGACTCTATTTGAAGAAAAATCGGAAAAAAGATTGAAGAAACTCTAAGAATGTTGTGAGATACAATCAAAAGCAAAATTTATGAGTGATCAGAATTCCAGATCAGGGGGAGGAAAATAGAAAACATAGAAATGATCATTGAAGGACTGTTGACAGAAACCTTCCTTACTATCATTAAAGATGAAAAGCTAACCATCCAAGAAGCTCAACGAACCCCGGATAGGATAGGCACTAAAAGAAAATCACCAAGGAATACCATAATCACACTTGCCAAAACCAAAGACAAAGAAAAGATTCTGAAAGCAGCTCAAGAAAAAGAAAAAATCACATACAGAGGAGATCAAGAATAAGACTAAGTTCTGGTTATTCAGCAGAAACTATACAGACAAGAAGGCAATAGGATGATATACATATTTAATGTATATGTAATGTGTATAACTATATGTATATATATAATATATATAATCTCTAAAGAACAAAATTGCCAACCAAGAATAATATATCCTGCAAAACTCTTGTTCAAATATGATGGCAAAAGTCAGACATTTCAAGATAAATAGAAATTAAGGGAATATGTAAAAGCAAACCAAACTCACAAGAATTAGTAAAAGGAGGCCTTTGGTCTGAGAACAAATAACATCAGACCACAGCTTGGACCTAGGACTCAAGATTGTACCAGACAGACACCAGCCTAGGAAATGAATTCTCAAGGCTTATCCAAAGCTAAAAGAATTACAACAGAGAAATGGAGAGATAAATCTGTAAATGGCAACAATATCAGCACAACAAAAGAAGAAATAAATGGTATATAACTTTCTGATGAAGGAGAAGGCTAGGTGGTAGCAAGTAATAATAGACTGCTTCAAACCTAAGAACATAAGAGTAATGTCAAGGTAATCACAAAGAAAATTAACATACTTACTCATCAAAATAAAGAAGAAAAACTGAAATTCAATAAAAATAAAATCTATAAGAACACAAGACATAAAAAAATCCACAAATCAAAAGGATTTAGCACAGCAGAATTAAGAGCAACAAAGAAAATATCAGCACTAGAAAAAAAAGTAGTACAAACCACAGCAATAAATATCTGTCAATAATTACATTTAATGTAAATGGCATAGATGCACCCATAAAGAGACAGAGAGTGGTAGATTAGGTAAAAGAAACAGGATCCATCAGTATGTTTTTTACAAGAGACACACCTCAGAAACACAGAGGCCTGATCCTGGCACGATGAGAGAGACATTGACCAGTGGAACAGAATTGAGAACCCAGATGTGAATCCACCCGCCTATGGTCACCGTATCTTTGACAAAAGTACAAAGTCCACCAGATGGGGAAAAGATAGTCTTGTTACAAATGGTACTAATGCTGGATGCCGTCTCCGTAGCATGGAGGAAACTGCAGACCATTATGCTGAGTGAAATAAGTTAGTTACAAAAGTGTATGAAACCAGTATTGCAAAAACTCCTGAAAAAGTTTCACATGAAAACTTTGATAGTTACAGGGAGGGGACGGGTGAGGGATGGAAAAATACTAAACAGACAGTAGAAGTGGTAACTTTGATTAAGAGTTAGACAGTACCTACTACTGGTGAAGCCAGCACAACTTGGACAAGGCAAACACTTGGAAAGTCCCTGAGGGACCTAATCGTTGGGCTAAGGGCTGTGGGGACCACGGCCTTGGGAAACACCTAGCTCAACTGGCATAACATAGTTTATAATCAAGATGTTCTACATTCTACTTTGGTGTCTTGGGTCTTAAAAGCCTGCGAAGCAGCCATCTAGGACACTGGGAGCAAGGAATATTGAAGAAAACTAAAGAAGGGAAGGGTTAGTCCAAAGAACTAATGGACCACATTTTACAGTGGCCTCCAACAGACTGAATCCAGGACAACTAGATGATGTCCAGCTACCTCCACAGACTTCTATGACAGGGATCACAACAGAGGCCCCTGGACAGAGCTGGAGAAAAATGTAGAAAAGAATACTAACTCATAAAGTAAACCAGACTTTCTGGCCTTGACAGAGGCCGGAGAAACCCTTAGAATATGGCTCCGGACACCCTTTCAGCTCAGTAATGAAGAGATACGTGAGGTTCACCCTTCAGCCAGAGTGGAGAGGCCCATAAAGCAGGATGCAACTAAAGGGGCACGCCAGCCCAGGGGCAAGCACAGCTGGTAACAGTGATCCTGAGGTTGAGAAGGGGGAATGTTTACCTGTTGTGTGGTTGTTAACCAGTGTCATAAAACAACATGTGTACTAACTGTTCAGTGAGAAACTAGTTCTGTAAAACTTCATCTAAGCACAATAAAAAATAAATTAAAACAGTGCTCAAATAAGGATAAGCTCTTCTTTTTTTTTAAATAACCAGTGCTCATATAAGTCCTATCTTCGTGAAACATTAGTTTAACAAATAATCAGGAAGTCAGAATCCAGAGTATATATTAAATAACAAACCAGTTAGTAAAAGAAAATTACCGTTTAAAATTGGATTTTGATAAAAACTATTTTTAAGTGAATTTTGAGAAATAAAACTAGCAGATATTGAGAGTAATTTGGAAATGTGATAAAGCCCGATTTCAGGACATTATCATCAGAGCCCAGAAGATTTAATAAGAGACAAATGAAAATAGCAAGAATTGAAAGAGTAATGCACACTGGACCATTAACAGAGTATTTCCTTATACCAGGGCTTGGAAAAAATATGCATCTTATATAGAACTCTGACTCATACTGGCTGTCTGAGTAGTGAATTAAGACTGCTGTGGTCACTCTAAAGAGTGATGCAATCAGTGAGGGAGCCAGAAGTGCACCAGCTATTCAGTTTGAAGCAAAAGAAGAACTTTTTCCCACTCTCATAATAAGAAAGATAGCCAGTTTGTATCAGAACCTAACTATACTATTTATATTTGACTATATACTAAATACATAGTTAAACATCATTTTTGAATATGCATTTATTCACTCCCAGTTAGGTGTTGGTGTTTTCATCAGAAGTGGAATTAAAAACTTCCTTCAGATGGCCTTACAAATACCTGATCTGGGTAAACCTGCTCGGTTACTGAATTTCAGTTTCCACTGAGTGTAATGTACAAACCAAGACCCTTTAGGAACTGTGTACTAACAATGCCTATTTCTGTAAGCCAGTGAAAACAATTGGACAATAATCAGAACAACTGTTTAATACTCAAATTTCTACTATAATATGTCTATCAATGGGCTCTCCAGGAAGGGTTGAGATATTATGATAAGAAACCTACTTTTATGTATTTATGTCACTTGACACACATTTAAAGCAATCCAGCGTGTGCCGGCAAAAGTGACTAGATACTGGCTTACATCAGATGTAATTCTTGTCTTCCAGGAGTTTAAATTCTAATGCCAGATTTAGATGAATTAATTTATTACTGTAGTTCATTGTTGAAAGTGCTCTGATAGAAGTGCCGTGAAAGTACAGGGTGGATTAGAATCAGCGTCTACTTGAAAAGCTGTTTCTTACTTTACTTGCCCTATATCTTTCTGTAACTTTCCCATTGTGTCTGTTCTAAATCTTGGACCCACATAACTATTGAGTTGATTCTGACACATAGCAATCCTACATAGAACAAGCCTAATCCTTTTTTTACATGAAGCACCTTTAAATATTTGAAGAAAAAGGAATAGGTCTCCTAAGTGATCTTCTTCTACCCAAGCAAAAAATACCATGTGTGGCTCAGTAGAAATGATCTTAATTCTCCGTATCATCTCAGCTCTAATCCCTCCTTCATTGGCCATTGTAATTAATCATGTGTTCTTTTAGCGCTTAGTAGATACATCAAATTATCTCTCTGTTTAGTAGACTAGAACACTTATAAGAGTTAATACTGTGATTCTTTCATGACCTCTGACACATTTTGCACAGGGCCAAGCACATTATAGGCATTCAAGAGATTTTAAATGAATGTAAAGGAAAAGTTTGTGGAAAATGTAAGGATCATAGAACATCAGAGACATTTTGAGAGTGTAAGTGAATTACTGTAACTAACCATGTCTTTGCTAGAATCATTTTCTAATTAAATATACATTGTAACATACAGGAATGATATTCTTATTTAACAACTAATGTCATATGAACATTAATATGATGATATTAATGTTCAAACAATGGCCTCAAAGTACTGGCTGTGTCTTTGGAAGGTCTAGGAGTCATGGGAAAGGCCAGTAGCTATTTAGAAACATTTCAGAAATCATTCTATATTTCAAGAGATAGTAAGGTGAAAGTGATGCGTGGTGGCTGAAGAGCAGTCTTAGAAACAAAGAATTTGGATAGTATAAATTTTAATAGAAGCCCTATAGTTAAAAACTTCCATTGTCCTCATCTAAGAAGGGGAAATGGTCTATTCAGGTTCACACAGTTAGTAACCAAGACAGTACTAGAACCTGTGCCTTCAGCATTATGACCTCTGTCTATGATACCATACTCCCTTTACTTGATAACTAGGGTTATGACAAAAAGGGGAAAGGAAGACAGTCACTACTTACTTGCTCAACTATAATACAGATCACATTCCATTCCCTTCGTAAATTGCAAAGCAGTGATCTCACACTTCAGTGTGCCTAAGAAATTTCTCAGGATAATTTTTTAGAAGATCGTTTCTAAGTCCTGTCTTCAGAGAATCTGATTCAGTAGACCTGGGTTAGGACCAGGTATCGTAGTCATCTGATGCTGCCATAACAGAAAAACCACAAATGGAAGGCTTTAACAAAGAGAAATTTATTTCCTCATAGTAAAGTAGGCCAAGAGTCAAAATTCAGAGTGTCAGTTCCAGGGTAAGCTTTCTCTTTTAACTCTAGATGAAGGTCTTTGTCATCAAACTTCCCCTGGGCTGAAAGCTTCTGAGGCATGGGGACCCTGGGTCCTTTCCAAAGGATGCACTTTGCTCCCAGCACTGTTTTCTTGATGATATGGGGTCCCCAACTCTCTGATTGCTTTTCTTTCCTTTATATCCCAAGATACTGCCTCAAGGCACAATACAATCTTACACACTGAGTCCTGCCCCACCAACACAACTGCTGCCTATCCTTCCTCATTAACATTATACAGATAGGGCTTACAGCTTACAGCAACATCACACAGTACTGGGAATCAAGGCCTAGACAAATGGGTACACACATTTTTGAGGGGACACAAGTGAGTCTAAGATATCCCACCCTCTGTTCCCCAAGATCACATCCTTGCAACAGGCAAAGCATACTGATCCCATTATATTATAGCAAAAGTCCTAAGGTCAAGTCCAAAATCCAGAAATTCCACTTCAATTGTGTAATCTAGAACACAAGTTATGTTCTTCCAAAATTTAATGGCGGAAAAGGCAAGCACAAGGTGGACGTTCGTATTACAAACAGGAGAAATTCAGGGAAAGGAGGTGTAACAGACACCAAGCAAATTAGCAGAACCCATTACATTAGCCTTCAAGGCTTTGAAAATACTACTCCCTTCTCTGAGACATTTTAGACAATGATCCTATCCTCCAGATTCTAGGTATTGGCCATGCCCTCCAGATTCTGAGTAGAGTCTCCTTGGCCCTTGGCTCTGCCTTCCAGACCCACTGGGACAGCAATTCGGTTCCCTGGATTTAGGCTCACCATTTTTCTATTCCAGCTGAGTTGCAACTCTGCCCTTGGAAACATCAGAGGTCATAGCTCCACTCTTTGAAACCCCTGAGATGATGGCCATAACTTTCGAGACTGAGGCAGCTCAGTTTCTCGTGCTCTTGGTCTCTTGAGCTTCTGCTTCCTATGGTATCTTGGCCCAGACCTCATTCCTGCATCTGCTCTGCCGGGGCAAATGTCCCAAAGCTCTGTAGCTCCACCCCCTACTACCCAGGGGCATCTCACTCCACCAGGAAGCCTCCTGCACACAGACATTCAGCTCTCTTTCTCCATAGGCCAGTTACTGGTTCTATGTTGCCAGTTCATTGTTGCATCTCACCATCTGCACCTTCTTTGGTGTTAACAGTTCCCCTTGGTTCCTTCTGCATCATCTATCCATTTGAAGTTTCAAAACCTCTTCTACCTTTTAGGTATCTGTTAACGCAGCACCTCACCCCCTCAGTACCAAATTTCATCTTCGTCATCTAGTACCGCAATAACAGAAATATCACTGGTGGATGGCTTTCACAAAAAGAAATTTATTTCCTCACAGTAAAGTAGGCTAAGAGTCCAAATTCAGGATAGCAGCTCCAAAGGAAGGCTTTCTCTGTTGGCTCTGGATGAAGGCCCTTATCATTGAACTTCCCCAGGACTGGGAGCTTGAGGCACAGGTTTCCAAGTCTTTTCCGAAGGATGTACTCTGCTCCCAACACTACTTCTTTGTCGATGCTGTGAAGTCCCCAGTTCTCTGCTTGTTTCCCTTTCCTTTATATTCAAAGACATTGCCTCAAGCCACAATACCATCTTACACAACTGCCCCACCAACATAACTGTCACCGGTCTTCCTTTATCATCATCATAAAGGCAGGATTTATGTCATACAGGAACATCATACAATACCAGGATTCAAGGCCTGCCCAAATTAATACACACATTTTTGGGGAGACACAATTCAATCCACAATACCAAGTCTATATATGTATGTATATTTAATACATTTAAATATACGTGTATTTAATAAACATGCAATCATCTAGTAGATTCTGCCACAGATTGTTAAGTTCCACAAGGACCAGAGTCTTTTTGCCTTGTTCATTATTTTATCCTTAGCACTCTAACATATGCAATTCACTTGTGTTCTATTAATACTTGTTGGATGAACAATTATTTTTGCTAGGATCTGTTTTATATATAACCGGCTTCATAATTATGTAAATATTTCAAGAAATTCTGTTTTTCTTTTTTGTTTATTTTTAAAGGAAGTAATAAATGCTCTAATAACAGTAGTATCTTATGTTTCCATTGCATTTTGCAAATATATTTTCCTTGCATTTTCTTATCAGATCCTCACAACAATACTTCTATGAAACATATTCTCATTTTGCAGATGAAGATACTGAGTTTGGGAGGTGATATATGATTTTCCATGATAACATAGACAACAAATGACAGCAAATAATAGAACCCAGTTATTCTATCTCTGAGCACACAACTGTGAAAAGTATTTTAAATTATATATTATGTGGAATATTTAAAGTAAAAAAAGCATAGTTCATCATTTATTTGTAGAACCATGTTTTACTTCTGAATCTTTAGATGAATACCATAAATCTAAAACCTTTCGGAAAAAAAAAAAAAACCTTGCCTAAATAAAATAGGTTTATTTAGATCTTTTAAGTTTTAAGACATCCTACTGCTTTGGAGCAACTCCTACTTTCTTAAAATTTATTTTATCACTCTTTTTATAAAGCAGACTTGAAAGCAAAAAAAAAAAAATGAAAATAAAAAAAAACCACATTCATTGCTCTGAGTACTGCAAAAAGGTGGTAAGTCTTTAAAAAATACATACAGAGAGCTGAATATAAAGAGTACTGTAGCTTCAATGAGGTAAAAGAATCTCTGTTCTGCTGTTTCACAATACAACTTAACTGCTTTTATTTTGAAAATAACTTTGAAGGAAGATCTGTAAATTGCTAAGCATTTAAGTTACACTAATTACTAAGCAATGCAAAGTACTTAGCTTAAAATAAATATATTAACATAAAATTCTGATGTAAAGAACAAGATACTCTCTTCTAAATTCCATATGAATTTTTTGCACTGCACAGATTAATATCTAGATGGCAAAGCTTTGTGACTAGACCAATATTTTCCGAAAACTTTTGGTAGTTTGTTCAACTTTATTTTATTTTTTTTATATATTTGTACCATTTGTTCTACCTTTGAGATATCTACCTTGGATTGGCTGTGGAGGAGATTTAAAAAAAATTGGCTTCAAATAATTTATAGAAAAACCATTAGACCTTTATCTTGTCTCTATATGCATTGAATGTGGCCTGTAATAAATTCATGCTTAATGTGAGGAAATGTAATTTTAGCAAATATTTGGTAAGAAAAATTAAACCCTCACCACTCATTCCAACTCCCCAAGAATGCTCCCTCATCTTCCTCTCTATTTTCCTGATGTTTGCATACTAATTCCTATGCTTTATAACTGTCGTGGACTGAATTATGTCTCCTCCAAAATGTAGGGCCCAGCCAAATCATAGCTGGGCCATGACTCCCGGTATTGTGTGCTTGTCCATTTCATGCTTTTCCTATACTGTAAATCCTAATCTCTGCCTGTAGTTAATAGGGCAAGAACGTATTATATTAAAGAACATTAGGGTGGGACTGCAGCACACTTGCCAAGGTCACCTCCCTGCTCCAATGTAAAGGGACTTTCTCTGTGATGTGGTTTGCATCATCTTTTATCCTTTTATCCTACAAGAGATAAAAGAAAAGCAAGCAGATGTACCACCAAGAAAGCCAGGAGCAGAGTTTGTCCTTTGGACCTGAGATTCCTGTGCTGAGATGTTCCCAGACCAAGGAAAGACTGCTGCATCCCAAGAGCCCTCCTCCAGATGGAGAAACAAAGCCGCTGCCTGGAAATGATGGTCTGAATTAAATGGGATTAGAGCCTACTGGTCTGTGAAAATAAGCTTCTCTTTGTTAAAGCCATCTACGTGTGATATTTCTGTTGGAGCCTCACTAGATGACTAAGATAATAGTTACTCTCGGATTTGGACGAAACTTCAATAAGTAATTTATACGATTCATCTCTATCTTAGATAACATTTTCTGCCCTATTGGCTCTCCTTGTCAGTACTAATTTTATTATACAATCTTTAACTTTCAATTGCCTGTCTACAGAACACATACATTGTGCCTCTTGAAGAGGAAACTGGAGAGTTGAGCATTAATTTGCAGTTTGGATATAATTTAACACCAATAATTTTGGCACCAAGGCATCACATTGCATTTTTTTTCCCCAGTAAGGGGACCTATTCTCATCTGAAATTCTCCTTAAATTATAACCTTACCAAGAAAATAATAATTTTTTTAAAAAGTCATATATTTAATGTATTTTATCATCTGGAGTACTGTTTTGGAAGATTTTCCTCCTTTGCTAACTCTTCCTTTCAACTTACTTTTAAGTCATAACTTGCCAATTCATTAAGCTTCTCTGAGTTTATGGCCATCTGTTATTCTATTTTTGCTCAAGCAGAAGAATGCAAAAATGGATTAAACTATGTGGTGATTCACTTTGTGTCTTATTCAAGACTGGCAATCTCATAATTATAATGAAATTGTTATTTTGGTAAAAGGAATAATGGTCAATGGAGCATCAGCCCATCTTCTGCTGGCTCCAAAGGATCTAAAATCAACCTTACTAGAGCTGACTGGCTAGACCAACTATAAAATATTGCTTCACAGTTTTGGGGATGCATAGTTTTTTGTCCTATTAGTCAAAAAGAAAAGTAAAAGAACAGAAAAAATAATACAATGGAAAGAAGAGGAGAGGAAAGGAACCAGATCTATTACAGTCTGTACAGCAATGCTGGAATTCCATTAATGAGCCCAACCAATACATTGTCCTAAAGAAAATGCAAAGATATTGGAAGAAGCACCACACTTAGTCTTAATAGTAATTTCTCCTTTTATGTGTATGAGTAGAAAAGATACTCGTATGTAGAGAACAAGGCAAAATACAGACGTATTTTGGGTTCCAAAGGCGCAGAATGAGAACCATGACCGTGAAAAATCAACATTCAAACTCACCATGTTGACTTCACCAAGGCCTCAAGATCATCCATAACAAAAATAGTAACTAGTCTGTGAGAAACTCTACCTAAAGAAGGAAAAGCTTCATATCATCAGGAGTAGACTTTCTAAAATTAAGATGTCTGAAAGAGCATTTTGTGAGTTTAATGGGAGCAATCATAAAAAGGAAACACATAGAGATTTATTCACTTTATTTCTTCTCACTTACTGTTCCTTACTCTGAGAAATATGATGTAAATCTAGGTTGTCAACCTGAAATAGAAATTACACAACTGGAAAGCTATTATGTATGAAATTCTCTAAGCTGTTTTTTTAGTATTTTTGTTAAATCTCTAGTTCTTCCTCTGATTTTTCACATGAACATTTTAACCTATGTTTATCTCTTTATTATCTCTTTTTCAGACAGCTCGTCTGACTTCAGGACTTCAACCATGCACAAAAAAAATCTATCTGCAATGCCAAATCATTCGTTAAAATAACAATTTCATATTTTTTGAGCTCTACTATACTTCTCCAGGTGGGTATGCCAAAATTAACTCATGCCTTCTGACCTGCCATCAGTTGAATTATGTCCCCCAAGATACGTGTGTATCAATTTGACTGGGCCATGACTTCTGGTATTGTATCATTGTTCACCATTTTGTCATTTGATAAGATTTTCCTAAGTGTTACAAATTCTGTCACTACAGTTTAATATGATGGGTTACCAAATCAAAACAAAACCTATTGCCATCAAGTCGATTCTGACTCATAGTGACCCTGTAAATGGATTAGTGGTGGTTGTACTGATGCAATCTACAAGATTGGATACTGTCTTAAGCTACTGTCTTTTGAGATACAAAAGAGAGAAACAAGCAGAGAAACATGAGGACCTTGTATCACTGACAAAGCAGCACTGGGGACAGACTGCATCCTTTGGACCTGAGGTTCCTGTGCTGAGATGCTCCTGGATTAAAGGAAGACTAGTGACAAGGACCTTCTCCAGAGCCGACAGAGAAAGAAAACCTCCCATTGGAGCCAGCACCCTGAATTACAACTTCTAGACTGTTACATTTTGACAGAATAAACTTCTCTTTCTTGAAGTCGTCCACTTAGGGTATTTCTGTTTTAGCAGCACCAGATGACTAAGACACCACCTAACAGCTCCCCATACCCCAGAAATTATGAATTTTGCCAACAGTATTATTCTCTTAGTCTCCACTTCTCAATATTGTCATCACGTTAAACTTTTTATCAATATGTCTAGTTATTTACCCAAGAGTTTTCATGATGACACCTCCTAAATTGGAGAATTCCTATCAAAAGATACTTTTACCATTTCATGTTTTCTCTATTATTTTCTTAATATTTATACCATACTTGGATTCACCTGGCTACCTACCAGGATGTCCACGCCTCATTCTCATTTTCTTTCTGCTTTCATTTTGTCAATTGTTTCTTCACATAAATACTATCATAACTCACAGTATAAAACCCACACTCCTTAGGCTATTAAAGTTCTAAATGATTTTTACGGAAACTATCTTTCCTTCCACATGTCAATCAAATTACATCTTTAAATCATTAATAGTATGCATCCCACAAATTTATAATTTTATACTTCTTGAGGTAAGAAGTCCTAAAACCAAAGTGTCAGCAGCCATATTCTTAGCCACTGCATCACTAGGGCTCCACAAACTATATTTGATATGTTTGACCCCATTGATGAGGCAGTTGTATCAATCCATCTCATTGAGGATTTCTCTCATTTTTTGATGACCCTCCACTTTATCAAAAATTATGTCCTTTTCTATCTAGCAGCCCCTTGCACTTAAGAGGCACCTCCTGGGCACCACAGCGTTTCATGTGATAAGGGGCATGTCTCCGGCTGCTGAGCAGTGACAACTGTTGTTTTTAACCAAGATGATCTTAAACAAACAGAAAGGAATTACCAAATAAAATCACAAAATTCCTAAAAAAAAAAATTCATAGTAACTATTGAAAAGGTAACACTCTAGTTCTAGTGTGGAAAGATAACAGGACTGTCACTTGTTTGACCACTTGAGATAATACAGGAATGACTACTGTAAAAAGGATTTAACGAGGTGGTGTGGAAGTCAACAGTGAGAAACCTAATATTGTAATAGATTACATAAAATATATGGGTGGCGTTGATCAAGCAAATCGGTATGCCTCAACATACTGTTTTCTGCAAAAATCTTTAAGTGCCTTCATACAAGAGGCTTTCTAGTAAGAGAAGACCTACCAAGTTTTGGAACACTTGCCCCGGCAGGGCAGATGCAGGCCTGAGGCCCAGGCCATGTGACTGTAGGAAGCAGAAGCTGAACAGACCAACAGCCTGTGAAGCTGAGCTGCCTCAGTCTCAAAGGGTGTGGCTAGTCATGACCTCAGGGGCTTGAAAGGGTGGAGACAGGGCTTTCGGTGTTTGTAAGGAATTGCAAACTGAGCTGGAATTACCACTGAGCTCGTCTTACAGTGAACCCAAAGCTGAGGAGGCAGAGTTGCTGTCCAAGTGAGCCTTTCTAGGCAGAGCTGTAGCAAAGGGCCAGGGACCTCCACTCAGAAGAATCCAGAGAGTGTGGCCAATACTTAGAGTGTAGAGGGCAGGGCTATCGTACAATGTCTCAGAAAATGTAAGAGCATTTTCAAAGCTTTGAGGGCTAGTTTCACATGTTTTTTATTGTGCTATGTGCCCTGACAAACTGAGGATGCGCCTCTGGGATTGTTTCATAAAATACCACACAAAAAACAATTGCAGAGCATAATATTTAAAAGATTTTGTTTTGTAAGATGTAGAACTATATAAAATGTTAAAATATATCATCTGCATACATTTGTTTGAGTATAAAATCATTTTAAAGTAGCTGTAAGAAACTTACCTAATATATGCAAACGTCTCGAGTTGCTAGTTTGCCCAGGGGAAAAGTCCTTGAGTGCCAAGTGTGTTTTCTGAAAACATGTCCCAAGTAAAACAGAAAAAGCCTCACCGTTGAGCTTCTAAGGAACATTCTGGTTTTATTTCTTCTGTCAATCATTTTACATCTGATTTATTGTTGCTCTGATTTTTCTGTTTATTTCTTTTAATTTTTGTTTATTTTACTTGCTATCATTTTAGAATTTATTGACATTTTAATTTAAACTCAATCATGATTGCTGAAATTTTACTGTGCATGTTTAACCTTCCACCATTGTACTTTCTAGTTCTCAAAATTTCATTTTATTAAAACTATTAAACTTAGTGGCTTTTTGGATACTCACACTTGCAATTGCATCTTTAATTTCTTTAATTTCTTCATTTCTTTCACACACAGTTGGTCAGTTTTTGTTTTTACCGAAACTCTCATAGAAACTTCTCATGTGTTCAATAATCTGTTCTTGTGAATTTGTTTTTTCCTTTTACATTTTGTAGTCGTGTGGGCCTAATTTTAGGGAAAATTTTCTTCAAAAAAATGAATGTTTCTATTGTTCTTCCAAAATAGAAACACTGTTGGACCACTTTAGGCTTCCTTGAGGTTTTGATTTATGATAAACAATAAGATAAAATTCAGTAAATGACTCAATAACATCAAAATAAATAATGATTCAAGAAAAATACATTTTATTTTATTCAAATATTTTGTCTTTTCATTATGGACTCGTTGATTCTCATTTTTTCCAATGTACTTAAACCATGATTTTTTTCTTTCAAGTGGTCATATTTTTACACTGTTACTCATTAAGATGATCTTTAATAAGACTTCTTTGTCCTGTTGAGCCAGCCAAGTCCTGTTGAAGTAATGCTATTAATTCTTGAAAGACTTGTTTCCTTTGTACACACTAAGACATCTGAGCCTTGCTTTGTATCTTCACTGACCTAGACATAGAATTTCCATTGTTCAAAAGTGCCTTATATCCTTTATTTGAGAAATGTATTAGGAATCATACTCTAGGAGGTAGGTGTGTGCATTAAGTTCATGTTGCCAGGGAAACCAGTGCTCCTAGTTCATTTAAGTGTACCGAGTTGCAAAATAAACACTTGATTATCTGCTAAATATGAGCTTCATACTGATGTTTTCACTTAGTTCCATTACTATAGCATTTCTATTTCATTGGATTTGTGATTCTCTAACTGTATTGCTTTTTACTTATAGTAACCATATTGACTTTTATAAAAATAAACATAATTACAATGTTCTTTTTCTACCAATCAAAAAAATATTAGTAAAATGAATGTTGATGTGAAAACAAAAGCTGCTGAATTAAATTGAAGTTTCCTGTAGATGTTTCTGTTCTTCACATGCATTCTAATTAGTATATGTACACAATTTAGTTTTTGTTAGCATAATTAATTATTTCTCATCCCGTATAGCTACAGAAGAATTTACTTATATTATTTGCTGAAATTTATTTCAAATTCAGGTTATCATTCTTACTGATCAGAGTTCTGTATTCTTAGGAATTATTTCTTCTATGTTTGGCATTTATTCTGGAAAATAGTGGTAGAAATCATTTCTATTAGGGAGATTTTGAAGAAGATAGCTAGTATCTTAGAGTTCAATGTTATTGCTAAGTCAGTACACATACACATTTTTCAAACTGTTTGAGATTCTTTTCAGGAGTTTCAAAAAATCAGAATGTATATAACTAGAATTATTTCAAATTATAGAAAACCTAAAGAAGAATTTCAATTTACCTGTTACTCAAATGTCATGTTAACTTAAACTTCTTGATGTCAATTAAAATATTAAAAGGCAAAAATAATTTACAAAGAAAAAACATTGTTGCAAAACAATACAACACTGACACCAGGAAAACTTCCTATACTTAAAATACAGATTTTTCTACAAGTAAATAAAATTTTAGATGATCTGTCTCTTTAAAACTTAATCACAGAAGAAAGTAGATTTTTATAAATCTCATGGTGTACCTTGCATTTCTATAAAACTTAACTATTTCATTCCCATGCAGAAATCAGAATCAGTTTGCAGAAAGGCATGCCATGTTGTCAACAGACAACATCACGTTCTACAAGAATAATATTTATCTACAGAGCATAAATAAGGCAGTTATCATCTTTTAAAATTAAGGTTAAACATCACATTTTTTAGTTTTATTATAAAGTATTGTACCTCCTTTTAAGACGTTACACAAATTTTCCTCACATTTTGGAGAAAAAAGTAGGCAGATAGTGAAATTATTTGACATTGGTTAAAGACACCTAGCCTGTCAATGTTCTACCTTAAGCAAAAGAGTTGAAATTCTTTTTGAGCTTTACACTGTTGGAAAAGAAGGAACTGTTGTTTTAAAAATAGATAATTTGTGTGATTTCTAGTTACATACAAGTATGATGGAGTCATTCTGTCCTTCTAGCTAGAAACGCATACTCCAACAAATGATATTTACATTTTAAAATAAAACCATTGTGTTTGCAATCAAATATTTCATGATTTTTGTTTGTTTGCAGGTGTCATTATGTTTGCACAGTTAATAGATCTACATGATTTGCTTGTGTGAATCATCACAGCCCAAGCTGCTTTTAAAAGGAACAAATCTTTTATCTTCAAAACAAAAATTATCTCACATGTAAAAACAGAGTTGCTTACATTTATACGTGAGAACCCCCAGTAGTGTGGTAGTTAAGAGCTCAGCTGCTAACCAAAAGTTCAGTAGTTCTTAGCTACTAGATGCTGCTGAGAAACCCCATGGGGCAGTTCTACTGTCTCCTATAGAGTCACTATGAGTAAGAATCAACTTGATGGCAATGGATTTTCTACATTTTGAAGCTTGGTGTTCCCTCAGTATCTCTTGCTAGACTTCAGTTTCTAATTTAAAGTGCTAATATATTCTTTTTGTCTTATGTAGTCCAGGCTTATTCCAAGTAGAAAATTACTACATTTTGATCAATTTCCAATTACTTCCTTTAACAACTAAATGTTCTCTTGGGTATCCTGAGTCCATTATTTCTAGAGAACGCATATAACAAAGCTCAAGCCCTTGGATATGATGCTTCAGTGGCTCAGCCTTATTTTAACACAAACTGAGGTGTTCTTCACATTCCCTTCTGCTTCCCACCCCTGCCAAAATTCATTACTGTCAAATGAATTCCAACTCATAGTGCTCCTAGAAGCAGGAATTCCTGAATTTTGTATGGATTTGATACAAATGTGTATGTAGGTAACTCTAGGAGTTGAGATGCCAAGCCACGTCAAGTGCCGTCAAGTCGGATCCGACTGGAAGGAATATCATGTATCTATACGATTTTGTCCCTTGGTTAGCAGAGGAAAGCAACTGGTAATTCCAGAAGATCATACTCAGATAAGGCAAAGACAAATGAATATTCAGAAGGATGTTTTACCAGTACTGAACCCCAGACATAGTGTGAAAGAAATTAAAGAGCAGAGCTAGAACTCTACCAAAAAACAACACTTACGATCTGTCAGACTGTGGGCTACCTGGGAGCATAGCTCCCAAACTCTCTAACTCCAAAACATCTAGCACCGGGGCTGGCTTCCCAAAAAGACTGGACTATACAAAACATGGAGTGAGGCTGCCGACAAACAAACCTTTGGACTTAAATACGTACATGGAGCTGTCCTAGAGGCTCATTGCCAGACCCAAGATGATAGGGTGAGGGAGGTCAGATCTTGGTCAAAGGATCACAAGAAGTTCAGGATGAAAGGGATAAGTGTACTGTCACGGGCGGTGGGGCAATGAGAAGGAAGGTGAGAGCAGTTAGAATAGAGCAGTGGTAAAGTTTTGGGTGTTATATGATAAATTGACATAGATTGTAAAATTGCTCTTAAGTCACAATGAAATTTATTCTTTAAAAAAGAGGAAACTATAATTTTGAATCATATCTGTTATATTAACATGAATTATACAGACTGGGCACCAGAACTATCTGGTATTTTCTGAAAGGGGAAAAAATGCTCCTTCTTATTCCTGGAAAAGAGGGATATCTATGGTTGATTGATCTGCACTTTAGACAAAAATAGGACCCCTTGTATTTTCATGGCATCTTATAGAAAAGTTATATGAGGTATAGGGGTACAACAGAAAAGCTAAACAAGAATTCAATTCATATTCTTTAATAAAACACCAAAGGATTTTGAACTGGAACAGTTTAGAGTTACAATAATGTCAACCCCAGGCATCAGAGCCAAAAGAAAATTATCAGTGTAATACATTAGGTCCTCTTCTTGCTAACCCACTCCACCATTTTGGGGTTTCATGCCAAGTCTGTACTAAATTTTCTCAGAAAATAAGACCATAAATTCTAAATTTAGCATAAGACATCATCATTCATTATAAAAAATGAAGTGTATTCAGAAAGGGAAAAAGGATCTCTTCCTGTATAACCCCAACACGTCTGTCGGTTTGTTATACTGTGGAAGCGTGCTTGTTGCTACCATGCTGGAAGCAACGGCATCAGTATTCAGATACCAGCAGGGTCCCACAGGACAGACAGCTTCCAGACTAAGGCAGACTAGGAAGAAGGACCTGAAATTCTACTTCTGGAAATAGTTAGCCAGCAGAAACCTTATGAATAGCAGTGGAACACTGATACAGTGCCAGAAAATGAGCCTCTAGGTTGGAGGCACTCAAAAGACAGCTGGGGAAAATCTGCCTCCTCAAATCAGAATCAACCATAATGATGTGGATGGAGTCAAGTTTTCATGACTTTTGTTTGCTAATGTGGCACGACTCAGAATGAGAAGGAACAGTTACAAACATCCATTAATTATCAGAACATAGAATGCAAAAAGTATGAATCTAGGAAATTGGAAATTGTCAGAAATGAAGTGGAGCACATAAATATCAATATCCTGGGCATCAGTGAACAGAAATGGACTGGTATTTGGCCATTTTGAGTCAGACAATCAAATGGTCTACTATTCCAGAATGACAATTCGAAAATGAATAGGTTGGACTCATCGTCAAAAAGAACATTTCAAGATCTGTCTGAAGTATAATCCTGTCAAGGATAGAATAACATTCATATGCCTACAGGAAGAACAGTTAATATGACTATTGTTAAAATCCATGCACTGAACACTAAGGTCAAACATGAAAGGACTGAAGGTTTTTACCAGCTTCTGCAGTCTGAAATTGATTGAACACGCAGTCAGGACATATTGATAATTATTGGTGATTGGGATGCAAGCTGGAGATGAAGAAGGATCAGGAGTTAAAAATATGGACTTGGTGATAGAAAGGAAGCTGGAGCTCACACAATAGAATTTTGCAAGACCAATGACTTTTTATAAATACCTTTTTTTTTTTTAACAACATAAAGAGCAATTATACACATGAATTTCACCGGACTGAATATACAGACATGAAATCAACTCCATCTGTGGAAAGGGGTGATGAAAAAGCTCAGTATCACTGGTCACAATAAAGCCAGGTGCTGACTGAGGCACAGATCATCAATTACTCATACGTGATTTCAAACTGAAGCTGAAGACAATTAGAAAAAGCCCATAAGAGTCAAAGTTCGACCTTGAGTGTATCTCCCCTGAGCCTAGAGATCATCTGAAGAATAGATTTGATGCTTTGAATACTAATAACTGAAGTCCAGACCAGCTGCACAACGACATCCAAGGCACCATGCTTGAAGAAAGAGGTCATCAAAAAGACAGGAAAGAAAGAAAAACCAAATTGTATGTCAGAAGAGACTCTGAAACTTGCTCTAGAATGTCAAGTAGCTAAAGTAAAGAAATGATGATGTAAAAGAACTGAACAGAAGATTTCAAAGGGTGGCTTGAGAAGACAAAGTACAATAGTTACGTGTGCAAAGAGCTGGAGACAGAAAACTGAAAGAGAAGAACATGCTCTGCATTTCTCAGGCTGGAAGAGCTGAAGAAAAGATTCAAGCATCAAGTTGCAGTAGTGAAGGATTCTACAGTGAAAACATTAAATGATGCGGGAAGCAGCAAAGAAGATGGAAGGAATACACTGAATTAGTTCAGCAATTCAACCAATTCTTTTTGGAATAACACACATTCACCATTTCAAGAGGTTGTATATCATTAGAAATTGATGGTACTGAAGGAAGAAGTTCAAGCTGCACTGAATGTACCAGCAGAAGAAAGAAAGAAAGAAAAAAAGAAAAAAACCAAGGCTACAAGAACTGATGGAGTGTCAATTGAGATGTTTCAACTAATGGATACAGTGCTAGAAATACTCATTTCTTTAGGCCAAGAAATTTGGAGGGCCGCTACCTTGTCAAATGAAAGAGAGAAATCCATATATATATGCCTATTTGAAAGAAAAGTGACAGAATGCAAAAATTATCAAACAATATCGTTAATATCACATGCAAGTAAAATTTTGCTAAAGATGATTCAAGAGCAGCTGAAGCAGTATATTCACAAGGAACTGTCAGAAATTCAGGCTGGATCAAGAAGAGGACTTGGAATGAAGAATATCATTGTTGACGTCTGATGGATCGTGGCTGAAAGCAGAGAATACCAGAAAGACGTTTGTTTGTGTTTTATTGACTATGCAAAGGAACAAAGAAAGTACGAGTAGTGTTGTGGAGAACAGAACTTCCAGAATACATCACTGTGTTCATGAAGAATCTATACATGGATCAAGAGGTAGTCATTAGAACAGAACAAGGGGACACTACATAGTTTAAAATCAGGAAATGTGTGCGTCAAGTTGAATCCTTTCACTTTACCTATTCAATCTGTATGCCAAACAAATAATTGGAGACACTGGACTATATGAAGAAGAACTGGTTTCCAGGATTGAAAAAAGACTCATTAACAACCTGAATTATGTAAATGATACAATTTTCCTTGCTGAAAGTGAAGAGAACTTGAAATACTTACTGACAAAGATTAAAGACTACAGCTTTCAGTACAGATCACACCTTTCATATCAAGAAAACATAAAACCCTCACAACCTGACCAATCAGGAATATCATGATAAATGGAAAAAAGACTGAGGTTGTCAAGGATTTTATCTTACCTTAATCCACAGTCAATACCCATAAAAGTATCAAAAAATCAAAAGACTTGTTACTTGGGAAAACCTGCTGCAAAAGACTTCTTACTAGTGTTGAAATGCAAAGATGTCACTGTGAAGACAGAAGTGTGTCTGATCCAAGCCATGGCATTTTCAATTTCATATTACACATGCGAAACTTGGACAATGAATAAGGAAAACTGAAATAGAATTAACACCTTTGAATTGTGGTGTTGCAGAAGAATGTCGAGGATACCATGGGCTGCCAAAAGAACAAACAGATCTGTCTTTGAAGAAACTGCTCCTTAGGAGGAAGGATGGCAAGACTTAGTCTTACATACTTTGGACCTGGTGTCAGGAGGGACCAATCCCTGGAGAAGGACATCATGCTTGGGAAAGTAGTGGGTCAGTGAAAAAGAGGAAGATTCTCAACAAGTTAGATTCACACAGTGGCTGCAACAACGGTTCAAGTGCAGAAGCTGTGGGCATGGTGCCGGCCTGGGCTCTGCTTTGTTCTGTTGTGGGTGGTGTTGCTGTATGTTGGAATTGACTTGATAATACCTAAGAACAGCATTTCTGCCTAAAAATATAACCACAAACTTAAGTTTAAAATAACACGCATTTATTATCATACAGTCACTGTGGGCATAAAGTTAAATAGGTCCTCAGGTATAGAACGTCACAAAGCTTCAATCTAGGTATCCCCTCTAACTCATGATAACTGAAGCATCACTGTAGGGACCAGACAGAGACGCAGATCTGAAAACGGCAAACAGAGTCATTTTCTCTATAAATTTTATAACAGGATGTAGAAGATTTTCTCGTGAATAGGTTGTAAGAATGCATTATGTTATTTACGGTGTAGAAGAGCTAGGACTTTGTGATCAGTGCGATGTACAATGCAAAGTAAGGTATCCAGTCAAGAAAGAGACCCAGGTTTTTCACTTGAGCCATCGTGTAGCTTGTATGCCAGTCACTGAATCTGAATAACAAGAGTTAGAACTGTAAACAATTTGCCCATAGAAACTTTTCTAGAATAAGATAACTAAGGTAATTGCATTTTCTTAATACCCATATTGTCTTTTTCCTATTACACATCTACATATAATTAAGTATATACAGGCATTATGCACATCTTTACTACAGAAAAATCTTATTTCCTCTTGCTCATCTTTAATTAGCAATGTCATTCCCTTGACATGGCTGACTGAGCCAAGAGTGGCTATCTAACCCCAGAGGAACCAATCCATAAACCAATCTGAATTAATCAGATTCTCTTTTGAGAATTTGAACCAAGATACACAGAAACCTAATAAGCTGCTAGCTGGGTTAATGACAGATCATTAGAGTAAAGGTCCGTGAACTCTTGTAACTAAGCTCCCTTCAGCTATCACGGTGTTGAGGCTTAAGACAATCCACTTGTTCTCTTTCTTTATATTTTTAAAATGTACACCTTCGTAATAAATTCTTACATTGTGAACCAAGCTGAGTAGGATTGTCTTTCTGAAATTGATTTTTCCTGCCTAAAATATATTGAAGATGATTGATGCCCGTTGTGAAACCAAGAAACACGTATCAGATTCCACGCTGACATTATGCAGCGAGTTGCTTCTAGTCAGATTCAAAACCAAAATGCCATCTAGATTAAGGGGCTACATTTGCTGTATCTGATTTCCACTTTTATGGCTCTTTTGTTTATTACTTCATATACATACTCCCAGTATTTTTGTCAGCTGTGTTAAAAACAACTGCATGTTGCAGAATCCTAGGAAGGGTCTTGAGATTCTTTTGCAGACTCCTCAGAGCACTTAGAGCACGGGGTTAATTAATACTTGTTGATCTTTTGATGATTTTTTTCCATTACTTTCCTAGAGAAAACCTTGACCCATGAAGTGTGGCAGAAACCAAGCCCCTTAGGACAGAAAGCAAGCACTGTCATTATAACCAAATATCACTCAAGATTTGTGATTGAATTACCAAAAAACAAACCCATTGCCATGAACTTAACTCCAATGTATAGCAACCCTATAGGACAGAAAAGAAATGTTCCATAGGGTTTACAAGGCATAGTTAGTAGATGTGAACTATTGACCTTTATAAGCAACAGCCAATCACTCAATGACTGTTCCACCGGGGTTTAGGGCTGTAATTCAAATAATTTGGGTGGGGGAAGGGAGGGACAGTGAAGAGGTCAAGATCATTTGTTTTTTAGCTTGCCCTTTCCTCAGGAGTCATACAAAAATCAAGATTTATGTTCCCCCACCCAGTGTGATGTTTCTGTGACTTAAAACTCTACTGAAATTCTAGGTGAAGTCCTATAAAAGCCAGTTAATTACTGTATATACCGTGTCTTTAAATTTCATTACCAAATTAAGAGAAAATAAACTAAAAATGGATGATTTAGAATTGTATATATGTGATTCAAAATTCATTTTAACCAAGATATATTGATGAATTTATTTAGGAGACATTCCTGGACACATTCTCTAGCTGCCAGAACTGTGCTAGGAGCTGGTCTACTCTAAGAAACAGAAGGTAAATCCTAATTTCAAGGAGTTTTCGATTCACGGAAATTTACATATACATTCATAGTAAATTTAAGGTATAAAATACAAAACAATCTATGTGGAACGGTGTTCAGAAACATCTTAAGGAACTTGGCTGAATCACTGAATCTGTTTATTCCTTGTGGCATTGTTAGGACAGAGTACATTGCCCTAGAACAAGTGAGTCTCTCTTCTCTACCTGACAAATCTTTCTTTGGTTTTCGGTGCTTATTTTAACAATAAAATAACCACAACCAAAAACTGAACCCATTGCTGTAGAGCTGGTTCCAACTCAATAACCAAATAGGATAGAGTGGAACCGCCCCATAAAGTTTCCAAAAGCAAACCAAAGCCAGTGACATCGAGTCAATGCTTACTCATCACAACCCTATAGTCTGTTGGATTAGCAGTATATAAATATTTTATAGGAAGTTTAATCTAGGGATGCATTATATAGGATTTAACATCTGATTCCTATAAGCAAATTGTGCGGTAGCAGATGTATAGAAAAGTAACTGGAAGCCGGTGACAGACTGGATGAGGCAGTGTTTGGGGTGCTACTACCTCAGGTAATTTTGTTTAGCTAAGGAAAATGAAAGAGAAGTTACGAACTGTCAGATTAAAACTCATTTTTGTTAAGAAAGAATCACCAAAAAAAAAAAAAAAAGACTAGTAAACTGATGTAAGTTCGAATGCAGCATTTGATACCAGAACTTTCTCTAAATATCACATTTTTCTACCAGTTTTGTGTTGTTTGAGGTCACTTCCATCACTTCTGTTTAAAATGGTATGTTTTCAGTTTACATTCAGATAATAAAGGGTAGGTATTGAATATATAAATTACTTTTCTCCTCATTATTCATAGTATCAAAGGCTTTCAATAAGCCCTTTGGATCTCTGAGCATTAGATCAATTCTCTGGCAGCTTAGTTGCAAGACAAACCAGTTTACGTGCCTCTTATCTCCTTCTGAACCACCTTCCAGCAGGGCCGTAAACCGCATCATTTATAATTTCAGCACCTTCTGATTTCTTAGACCCAACTGTTTCCTTCATCTGAAACATTTCTTCTTTAATTACTTGAATCATGTAAAGTGCACAAGCTATTCTGTCTTCTTTCATCCGTTTCAACAAAGGAACAGGACTTGACTCCATTTATCACTAAAATAACAAGAGCTCCTAATTTTAAATAGGTCTTTTCTATGTAACCTAAACTATGAGTTTGTTCCCAGAAGTTTCTTCTTTTTTTAATTTCAAATGTGAATTTTGTTTTTCCCACCAGCTCCTTCATTTACTGAAATTATTTTTATAGAACTACTGGAAAACACATTGTTTAGAACATCTCCTAGAGTGAAAAATTACAAATGTGAAAAATCACAAATTTGAAAAATCCAGGCAACTGTTTCCTATCTAAAGTACTTTACGTATTTTTAGTTGCAGAAATACTGCAATTGCCAAAAGAGTAAATTATTTCCACAGGAGCACAGGGAATAATGAATCTATATTCCAAAAAGTGTTAATTTTCTAACAGGTTTCTTACCTCTTAAGAAAACTCAGAACTTGAAAATAATACTATATGCAATAAATTAAATCATCAGTATATTTTTCTTTTTCACACCAGAGAGCTAACATATATCAAAACAATCCTGAGAATGTAAACATCTTGTTTTTCCTGGAGTTTTGCTCTTTTTCTAGTCTCATTCACATGAGGTAACATACTTAGGGTTATCACTTATTCCTCCCCAGAAACAGAAAACTAGTACAAAATTATGAGTTTCTCTCTGTGTCCTCAAGTAATTTTCACTGTTTATAATAATTGGAATAGCATCTCAGAATTCTTTTCCAAATCCTGAAATGCTAAAGAAATATTACATCCCAGTTAATTACTGAACCACATACAGTATATAAATAACACTCTGTTTTCCAATTTAGTTTGCAGCTGGGTTGCTTGAAAATGTTTGCCATTTGTCTTAGGCCTTAAGTCAATATAGAGAAAAATAAAGACTGTAATTGTCAGTCTGTATCATTTCTGGTATCACTGATATTTCTACTTTAATTAGTAGAACCACTCAACTATACCTGTTCTAACCCCTTTTAAATGATTGGCTTTCATTTTATTAATTTACTGTACTCTACTCTGACATAGCTCACTAACCAAAAAGCCAAGCCTATTTCCATCGAGTCCAACGCACAGTGACCTTATAGGTCAGAGTAGAACTGCCCTATTGGGTTTCCCAGGAGTTCCCCAGGGGTGTGAGCTGTGGACCTTTAGGTTAGCTGACTCAGCACTTAACCACCATGCCACCAAGATTTCCTTTATAGCTCTCTAGGTGGTGCAAAAGATCAGGTGCTCCATTAGTAGTCAAAAAGTTCACAAACTCATGTAGAGGCACCACGGAAGGCAGGCCTGGCCATAGCTCTCAGGAGCCCTTCTCCTTTGTATCCACAGGGTTGTCAGGAACTCAGTGGCGGCTGATAACAACAGCTCTGATTGTTTGTGTTTATTTCTTTACTTTAATTCAATGTCAGTTTTTCTTTTCTTCTAAACATCTACATTCTTTTCCCTTTTCTAGGTTACAATTATGACAGTGTGTAATTCATCTCTAGTATAGAGCCTGTGCTGGGATAGTCATTAGAGCACTAATGACTGTGAACTTATGTGGTAATTATTCAAATTGTTTATTTCTTTAATGTATAAATTGGAAGAGGTGCTCAAGATCAGGGTCACAAACTTTTGAAGCTTAGGACAAATTCCATCTACAGTATTATTTGTGTGACTAAGGTATTTCTTCTTAATGCTAATTTTTGTTCGTGAAGACAGGGAATCATTTTCTTCAGTCCATCATAGAACCCAAATCTATTATCTTACATCTGATTAAATTCTTGCATATGCATGACCTACCTGGTCCCTGAAGGTATCCCTCAGGATAGCCTCAGGAAGGTAATAGGCAGAAGAATTTCTTTTCACAATATATTCATTTCCATCATTGATATGTTATTAAAGATTAGACCATGAACCTGAGCTATTAGGGCATTAAATGTGAACAAACAGTGTAACTCCCATTAGCCTACAGGAGAAACAACAAACAACCTTATTTAACCTGTAGAAAGTTGGCTAGTGGAAGCTTTGCAAACAAAATTCAGTGCTACGTCTCATTGAACAAGCTCAGAGCTCCCAAGGGGAGATCTGAGTTCCAGTATATGCCAGATAACAAGAAGGGTTTTTAACTTAGCTGTATTTTGAAATAGTTAGCCAAAGATACAGTGAAGAAAGATGTAAATGACCTCACCCTGCAGGAAGCTGTGAAGAATTTGTGTCAAAGACGCTCTCAAGATATCAAACTGAAACACAAATATCCTAAGATTTTCTTTTCATTTCCCACTAACTAATTCCAGTTTTCCCATTCACTTCTGTATCTTTTCCAAAGAAATCGGATCTAAAGTTCAGTGAGATTTTTAGGCAGACTTTTCTCTAAACATGTTCACTCATCATTTTTCTTAATAACTACTTTAATTGGGTTCTAAAATCCTACTTTGAAACTTTAAAACATTTTCGGTTAATGAGATCTCTTCCCAGAGAAAGTATAAATGAAAATATTGTCAGTCAAGGCTAATCATTATCTGACATTTTCTGCCATTGCTTTGCCATATTTGATGACTTCTACAAATTAGAATTTATGGAACATACTGAAGTATCTGGCACTTTTACTCAACTTATTTGAAAACTTTACTTTAAAAAATATGTGCAGATGAAGGGAAGGTTGTGCTGTAGAGATTGTAAATGGGCCAAAGTGAGGGCAGCTTCTGGCTCTGCCTGTGAAAGCTACAGCACTGGGCATGTGTCCTGCCATGTAAGGCCTTTCTGTCTAAGGGAAGCATTAGAAAGCTTGCCTTTACCTGCAGGTGCTATGGTAATCCAGAGTTAAAAACCATTTTTCGGACAAAGATCAGGCTGAACCATAAAACATAAAATAATACCTGTGAAGAGTGTGCGTCTTAGTACAAGCAGATGCATGAGACCAAATGGTAGGCTCCTGTCCAGAGACAGCATGATAAGGCAGGTAAGATGGGCGTGAGAAACCCAGAGTGGAAACAGGAAGTATGCTGTCACATAGTAGGGATTATATCTACTGTCAAGTGACAGTATGTGTATAAAATTTTTTATGAGAGATTAACTTGAGCTGTAAACTTTGATCTAAAGTATAATAAAAAAGCTTACATTAAAACAATTTTATTTTATACAGGTTTCTTACATATAAAATATTTTTCTCTAGAATTTCTTCAAGTATATTTATGTTCATGATTTAAGGCATAACAATATTTCAGTTCTATGGCAGCTTTTTCTCTTTTCTCTTCTTGCTTTCATGAATTTGTCAAAAAATAAC
Source organism: Heterohyrax brucei (assembly GCA_028571685.1). NCBI lineage: Eukaryota > Metazoa > Chordata > Mammalia > Hyracoidea > Procaviidae > Heterohyrax > Heterohyrax brucei. The sequence continues at coordinate 73,325,206 of CM053146.1, read as the reverse complement.
CTTGTTTTCATCTTTTAGCCAGCTCTTCAGTATTAGATGGACCATGAGGCATGAGAACAGAAAAGCTGAACTTGGATTCTGACTCCCATACTTTATAAATTAATATTCTCTTTAAAAACTCTTTAACCTCTATGATCCCCCGTTTTCACATCAGTTTAACAGAGGTAAAAGGTCTATCTCATTGAGTTGTGTGGGAACTAAATAAATAACATACTTGAAAGCATTTTGTAAATGTTGATCACTTCGTTAAGCATTGATAACAATCTCTATTAGAAATTGAAATTTAGTAAATATGTTAATGGCAAGTGACTCTATACGAATTGAGTTCATTTGTATTGGCTCAAATGCCTTAACTCACTAACTAAACCAAGGGCAACAAACAAACAAACCAAATCCACTGCCTTTGTGTTGACTCTGAATTATAGCTCTCCACAGGACATGGTAGAATCATCCCATAGAGTTATCCAAGTGGTGCCTGGTAGCTTCCAACTGCTGACCTTCTAGTGTAAGACTTAGCCACCAACCAAGGGCTTCCAAGCTCTTTGCTGTCCATTCCAACAGATAGCAACCCTGTAGGACATAGTAGAGCTGTAGCATAGAATTTCCAAGAAGCACCTGGTAGATTCACACTGCGGACCTTTTGGTTAGTAGATGTAGCACTTAACCAGCACACTATCAGGGTTTCCCAAAACAAGGCAGCAAGCAATAAATAAAATTTATTTTGCTATGTTCGATTAATTACTAACTACTTGTCTGGACTGGTGGTGGTACCATTTAAAACTGCATTGTGTCCAGCTGCCAAAGAAATGCATGATGGTCCAAAAGCTCACATTTACAAAACATTAAAGTTACATGAGGCATAGTTTTGTGGTAAGTTTCTTTTTCTTTTTTTAAGTTTTATAAATAACATAGGAGAACAAAAGAAAATCTTTGAAATCATTCAGGCCTTCTAGAGTATCCCGTAAGACACCATGTTTTTTTATTGTAGTATAATTTAGATAGGAGTCCCTAGGTGGTACAAGTGGTTAAGTGCTGGACTACTAACTGAAGAGTCTGTGGTTAAACCCATATAGAGCAAGCTTGGAGATTTGCTTCCAAAAGTTCACTGCCTTGAAACTCAGTGGGGTATAGTTCTACTCTTCAGACATAATGTCCCCATGAGTCAGAATCAATTTGACAGCAACTAACAACATAATTTATCCTGAACTGCATAGATCTAAACTGTGCAGTTTGATGAAATGTCCAAGTGCATGCACCCATGTAACCTATGCCTTATCAAAATATATAATATTTACAATTCTATAACTGAAGAAATTTCTCTTGTACCCATTCCAGTCAATAGTTACCCTGACAGTCAATCGCTATGATTACTCCTATTACAATAGATTGTTTCAATCCTTTTTGAACTTCTTAAAAATTTAGTCATCCAATATATATTTTCTGTGTCTGGCTTCCTAACATAATGTTTTGATGATTCAAAATTTGTTATTTCTTCTTCCTTTTATTGCTATTACTGTATTAACTAAATATATGAAAATTTATTTATCCTCCAGTTAATTGGATATTTGTGTTGTTTCCAAGTGGTTATATTAAGAATAAAACTATCTTTTAATGCATTTCTCTCAGCTAAATGCTGAGAGTATGCAGTACTGTTTTAGTGGTAGAATTCTCACTTTCTATGAAAGAGACCTGAGTTTGACTGCCGAACAATATATCTCATGTGTAATCACCATGAGTCTGTCAGTGGAGCCACGTGTATTGAAATGATACTGAATAGCTTTTGGCTTAGGCTTGAATGTTGCTGTAACATTGAACAGCTTTTGGTAGAGCTTCACTTCTAAGATGAACTAATAAAAGCCCTAATGATCTACTTCCAAAAAGTCAGCCAATAAAAACCCTGTGGATCACTAGTGTCCAGTCATCTTGTGCATGGATTGCCTTGAGGTGACGGGACTGCAAGGCAACTAACCATAGCAATTATAAATATTCAGAAGTGAAATTGTTGGAACAAAGCATAAATGCTTATTTAATTTAATAAGAAACTGCAAAAACTCGTTTCAAAATAACTACATCATTTTACACTCTCAACAGCAATGTCTGAGTTTTTATATATGTTTTTCATCCTCACCAAAATTTGATATAATTTAATTTAAATTTAGCTATTGAAGTAAATGTGATACAGTATTTATTGTGGTTTTAATTTAATGTTGCCTTCCGACTCGATGGCACTTCGCTGGCTTTTTTTACTAGTTACGTGGAACACTTTTTTTTATCGCCTTAATAGTAATTCACTTATCTTGTTTTATTAATTTGGTTTGTTTGCTGCTTTTTAAAAGATGGATTATCTTTCTTACTGCTGCTGGTTTTCAAATATTCTCTATAGATTTTGAATGCAAGTCATTGTCAAATATAGGTACAATTTTTCCCAGTCTGGGTTGCCCTTTTGTTCTATTAATGATGTATTTTGATAAGCTGAAGGTTTAATGCTGGTTTGCTTCCATATCTACTAATTAATTCCAGCATTTGCTTCAGAGATTTCTTACATTTCTGTCTGTAAGCCATCAAAAGGAGTAATTTTAGTTTTTCCCGCAAACTTTGGATCTTTTTTTTTCTGTGTTGAAGTAGTCAGAATTCTACTCCATTGTTTATCAAAGTAACGAAAACAGTCTTTATCTTTTCTATCCCTAACGTGCTGAAATTTTTTTTTAACTGTGATAAATGTGTATAAAATTTATAATCATGTGTCCAATTTTTCTAATAGATACAGGTATTCAAATTCTCTATTTTTGATATGTTGGTTCTGCTTGTGACCAGAGAAAAGACTCTGTAATTTCTCAATATCCTGGAAATTTGTTGAGACTAATACTGTGGCCAAATACATGATGTATTTTGGTGAATTCTGTAATTGCCTTTGAAAAGAGTTTCTATTATTTTCAATTCCTATTGTTGGCCGTAACCAGTTGACACAGAGACAATTCAAACTTGTGGTAACTCAATGTATCTCTAAGTAGAACCGTGCTCCATAGAGTTTTCATAGTTGTGACTTTCAGGAACCGTATCATCAGGCCATTCTTCTCAGGCACCTCTGGATCGATTTGAACCATCAACCTTTGGATCAGGAGTACATCCCTTAACAATTTGCATTGCCCAGGGATTCCTTATTGTTGGTGATCAATGCATTCCCATCTCTGTGGCAGTGTTATGTAAATATATATTACATCTAAACCAAAAAACAAAATCCACTGCCTTTGGGTCTATTCTGACTCACTGTAACCCTGTGGCACTGAGTAGAACTGCCCCAACGAGTTTCCAAGGAGCACCTGGCAGACTTGTACTGCTGACTTTTTTGTTGGCAGCCACAGGACTTAATCACTATGCCACCAAGGTTTCCAAATTATACCTAAGTGGTTAATAATGTTTTTGAAATCTTCTATTTATTTAGTGATGCTGTGTCATTTTATTAATTATTAGTTATGAAGTGTGAGGCACTGTCTGACCTCTTCTAACTTCACGAGGAGGAAGGAAAATCACTGTTGATAGCTCAGGACTGATTCTTGTGAGGTGAAGGTCAGATGTGTCTACTCTCTTCAAAATCTTTACCAATTCTGACACCAGCCATCCTTCCCATAGATTCTACCTCTCTGTTGGGATTGACAGTCCATTGCAATGGCCACACAGAATTCATAGACAATACTCATGATTATGGGGTTGATTAGGGAAGCAAAACAGGCTAAGATTCAGGATCAAGAATGCTCAGGACACAGGTCTTAGATCAGGACAGTCTCTTCTCAGTTGTGCCCACAGTCACATCTCTCTGTGGCCCTCAGACTCTCTGAGGGGTCTCTACCCTGCTCAGGCGAGTGTCACAAGGCTGTTTTAGCTCTGTCGGTAAGTGCCCCAAGGCATTCCACTCTCCCAATAAGCCTTGGCATGAACACATGCAGCTCTAGCTCCCTGGATTAGTCAATCTAGCTCCTCCAGCTGCCCAGAGACACCCTACCCTGCACCAAGCCCCTTATACATACATGAAGGCGTTCAGCTTTCTTGTTCCGTAGGTCAGGAAGACCTCTGTGCCATCTCCTCCCAGTCTTTTCCTTCTGTTTCTCTGCCACTGCTTCTCATCATCTTCTATGTTATATCTTTCTCTCTTGGCTTCCTTAGTCCAGGAGCTTCTCAGCACAAGGATCCTGGGTCCAAAACACACAGTCTACCCTTAAGTCTTTTTCCTTAGTAGAGGTGAGGTCCTCTCTTTCTTGTCCCCAGGATGACTCATTTTATGAGCCTAGAGAGCTGGCAAAACGGACCAATTCCTTTGGTTGGTCACAGTTACCTTATCTGAGCATCTGCACCTGAACGATTGTGTGGGAGAAACAAGACCATGGCAAGAAAGGGCCCACAAAAGTAACCCAGCTTACCACCACAAAGAGATGTCAGTATCTCAAACGATGATTATTAGTGTATTTCTACCTTTAAGTCTGTCCGTTTGTACCCATACTTTGAATCTTTTTCATTTCAGTATATAATCATTTATGATTGCTATATTTTTCTAACTAATTAAACCTTTTAGCATCATAAAATTACCTTATCTCCGGGAATACACCTTGTGTCTTACAATATACTTTATTTGATATTCATGAAGTCAGTCATTGTCATTCTTACGTGTCATGCTTGTGTGATATATCTCTTTTCATCCTTTTATTTCAACCTCCTAAATCTTTAAATTTAGTATGTATTTCACATGAACAGCATATGTTTGAGTCTTAATTTTTATTCATACTGAAAGCTTGTATTTTAATTGAAGTGTTTAGTTCATTTAAGGGAGCTACTGATATGGCTATTTTTAGTTCTACTATTTTTGCCACTTGTTTACTCTTTGTTCATCCCCTTCTGCCTTGCTGATCTGGGGGAGTGTCGTATAAAACAGCTGTTTTCTGTTTTAATTTCATTATTGGTTTTTATAATAGCCTGTGTGCGTGTTTAATCTAGATATTATGATATGTATCCTAAATTTATCATAGTCTACTTAGAGTTAACATTTTAACACTTCTGCAAAATGGATTGTTAGAATATAATATTATATTCCTCACATCTCCCTATTCTTTGCACTTCTGGTGTCATATATTTTATATCTACATACACTATAAACCCCACAGCCCAGTGTTATAATTTTTGCATTAAGAAGCAGCGTCCTGTTTCAGTATTTTCTAAAAAAATTACTGCTTCTTCTCTATTGCTTTGCTTATTAGACAAAATTTTAAAACAAATTGCCGTGTTTCCTTTTTAAAAATCAGCATAGACTTTATTTCACTTTTTAAAATTTTTATTTCTCCATCAGTCATTAGGACATCCTCAACTTTAGATGACTTTTTAAAATAACAGATTAAGAAGAATCTGGAGGAAATTATGATTATATTTAAGTAGAGAAAAAAGAAATTAACATTAATTGAGGACCCCTGTATCTGATAAAAGAGATAAAGCAAATTTGAAATTGTTCAGTCAGATGAAGAAAAAGAAAGGAGAAAAATGCAGAAGTCTTATCTTAGAATCCATGGAAAATAGGTTATCATTAATAAGTATGTTTTAAAATAATTGGTTGTGGACACTGGAATATCTGCTTTCTAGTTAGTAGTTACAACCTGTGAAAGTTCAACTAACTCAATGTATTGTGTTTCAAGATGTGAATAATGGTTTTACCCACTTAGAAAATGTGTGTTTTCTTTGTCCCTACCAATTTCATTTTAAATAAATATTATAGTTTCAGAAGACTGTGTTGAACAGGCGTTTACAATTAGAAATAATGATTATAGTAAAATTATTTTTATAAAACTTAGTGTTGGGTGCAGTTTTCGACACAATGATTGTTAGGAAAAACACACTTTCTCCATTGTTCCTATGAATTCAGAATTCTAGAAGGGTAAAACTATTAAAACAAAACAAACAAAAACGAAAACGAAGCTTCTGAGGTTCTCTCATATCTACAGAGAAATATTTATTGGAAAAAGGTATAAATATACGACTTTACTGACATAAATGAAGAGAGAGTCTTACTGTTTTGAGATGTACTCAGAATTGCTCTGGCATCACGCATCACCTGTCCACATTAGGAAGCCATTGACTCTGTATTTGTATATGGATGACACTTCTCAAATGTCTCAGGAAGAATATTCGTGTATAAATAACTATACACACATCAAGATCACACATCATTTTCAACAGCTCTCTCAAGTTTCTTCTTCTTGATATTTAATAATTTATTTACTACTGCCAAATTTTTACTGTTTTAGAATCTCATTCTACAGTAAGAGAAGTAGAAGCTACCATTACAATTGTACATATTCACCAACACACACACACAAGCATGAAGTTACGCCTTTATTCTATTACCTCCAGTCATTAAATATTTGTTTATCAAAATTTAGATTAATTGAAATAGAATCCAACTTCTTTTTTACTCTAAAGTTTCTCTAATAGTATTCTTGACACATAATAAGCACACAACAGTTGGCATTGGCTAGTAATTTTCACATGTATTTTATAATCATTGTGTTATCCCTTTAAAATAAATAGCACTGCTGTTTCCTAAACAAGGAAATTGAAGCCTAAAGTCCTTAAGTAATTTAGCCAAAAATCACTAAGCTAATAAGTGCCAACCTGAGAATAATTTTCGTAAGCATTGTTTAATGAGGTAATAGTTTTGAAGTCATATTTTGTAAGCCAAAAGTCCTCCCATCCACATATCCCACACAGACTAGTACGGAACTGCTTATTATTCACCCTCTTAGGATTACATACTTCTTCACGTCGCTCACCACAATTATAATAATCACTTATTATAGTATGCCATCCTTTCTAGATTATAAATTCTGTGGAAATTTGATTGATTAAGGGTAAAGTTTCACAACCTATTTTTGTAATGATGGTCAGTGAACTGGGGAAAATTGCACGTAGATACATTTCCAACAGTGACCCACCCCTCACTCCCCCCCAAAAAGAGTAACAGCTTAGGCTGCTTATGTACCACCAAAAACATTTTAAGATTTGTTTCTTTGGCTTGAAAATAGAGTTGTGCTTTTATAGGACACCCCAGTAAATTGTCCTAGTAATGTGGTTAGTGCTTCCGTTTCACCCCCTACTTCGCTGAGTAGTGCCTGGGGTCTTAAAAGCTCAGTAGTGTCCATCAAGTCACCACCATTTGTTTCCATTTACTTAGAGCAACAGAAGAAGGAGGATAGCCGCGAGCAGGAGGACGATATTGAATGGGTGGCTGATTGTCGATGTGAACAATTGCTTCCCCTGTCTAGAGACTGGAAGAACTAGATGGCGCTCTGCTACTATTACTGAACATTTCACTTGAAGTTTCCATAGAAAAATCCTGATTAAAAGGTGGAAAATGCAGAGCAGAATTTCAAATGCTCATGGACTCTAGACTTTCTGGAGCAATGAAGCAATCTTTAAACCAAAAATATCCCCTGAAGTCTTCTTAAAACCAAGCAACAGTCCAGCTCAACTAGTAAAAGATATCCGCCTTGAGCCATTATGCTCTCTTAAGAGATAAGTAATAGGATCAGTGTGACAACAGTATCTGGCAAGATTTAGTAGGAGCCTTCAGTAGTAATGAGTTTATGTTAGCAAGAGAGGAACAACTCAGAAGAGGAAAGTGAGAATGGGTGTACAACTGGAAGAACATAGTCAGTGTCATTGAATCATACATGCAGAAATGGCTGAATTAGACTACATTTCACTGTGCATATTCTCAACAACAGTAACAACAAAAAGTAAAAAATGAAAAAAAAATTCCAAGAGAACAGAGTTGCATATATCTTGCAAATGCAGCCTTCTCAGTCTTGTCTTTCACCCTCTTAGAACTGCATGCTTCTTCACATGGCTCACCACAATTATAACAATCACTTATTACTGTACGCCTTCATTTCTTACTAGGTATTCAGTACCTTTTTTTGGATGAGTATGTGTCTAATAGATGAGAGGATTTCCTAGGATATATCATGATTCTGTGTAGATCGTGCTTAGGAGGTTATAGCTGTGTTACTGCGAGCCTTGGATAAAAGAATCTACTGGAATCACAATTAATACTCTGTTCAGTGGCTAAGAGCTTGGTTGCTAACAGAAAGGCCAGCAGTTGAAATCTACCAGCCGCAAACCATGTGGAGCAGTTCTGCTCTGTCCTAAAGGGTCACCACGAGACTGAATCCACTCAATGGGAATGGATTTTACGTTTGGTTTTGTAATTATGCTGTATAGTTTTCACTAATGTTTCATCTGAAGTTCTTAGAAAATGATGACAATTGTAATTTACTGCTTAGCATTTGCAGAATGGAGACAAATGCTTCTAATCAGTACATTGTCGCAGGAAATCATTTCTTTGTGTCATTCAAGCTTGAGTAGCTAAATGCTATGTGACGTGCTGATAGTATAATAATTACATTATGCAAAATTTGTTCATGCTTTTATTGTGCCCGAAACTGTGCTTGACTAATCTCATTTGATCCTTACAATAAATGCGCTTCTATTATACTATGTTCTGTTAATCCCCCATTTTTGTAGATGAAAACACTAGAATTTAGAGAGGGAATTAACAAGATGGTAAACGTCAGAGCTGTTCTTTAAATCTAGGCAACCTGCCTCTAGAGACCAGCTCCATCATGGATTGAATTGTGCCTCCCCCAACAAAAAATAAGTGTGGTAATTTGGTTTGGTCAGAATTTCCTGCATTCTGTGATTGCCCTCCATTTTATGATTTTCTTATGCTGTAAATCCTAATCTCTGCCTGTGGTTAACACAGTGGATTATTTAGAGAGGATTAAGATGGGACTGTAAATCCCTTCCAAAGGCCACTTCCCTGTTTCACTGTAAAGGGAGTTTCCCTGGAAAGTGGCTGGCACCGCCTTTTATCCTTTACAACAGATAAAAGGAAAGGGAAACAAGCAAAGAGCTAGGAACCTCACGCTGTCAAGAAAGCAGCACCAGGAACAGAGTGTTTCCTTCAGACCTGAAGTTCCTGCGCCAAGATGCTCTCTGACCAGAGACTGATGGAAGACAAAAACTTTCCTCCAGAGCTGACAAAGAGGGAAAATGCTTTCCTTGGTGCAGACACCTTGAATGCAGACTTGTAACCTACTGGGCTAGGTAAGAATAAACTTTCCTTTGTTAAAGCTCTCCACTTTGTGGTATTTCTATCAGAGCAGCACCAGATGACTAAAACAAGCTCCTAACTGTTATGCTGTACCATTATTAAACAGCATAAAATTCAGTAATGTGATAGAGTCTACATTTCTTTTCCCCCTCACTGGAAATGTCTAAAAAATGAGTAGCTTCAGGAGGGGAGAATGAATAAAAATTAACAACATGAGATTGGCCTAAGATGGTAGCTTAGTCTCACATGCTATGGTGTCTTCCTATGGCAAAGATTCAAGAAACCAAGTAAAATGATACAGAGGACAATGTTGGAACCTTGGGCATCAAACAAAAAGATGAAAATTAGACCAAAAACCAAGTAGAAGTGATTGAAAACAATGAAACAAGAGACTTGTGGCTCATAGATGACACACAAAGGTATACTGCAGATACTAACTCAGATAAAGACTTCACACAAGTAAAATAAAGCTGTAAAACTGATTAAAGGGAGCCAGATACAGAATATCTGAACACAAAATCAATCAACTCAACCTCATAGACATACATAGAATACACCACTCAACAACAGCACAATATACATTCTTTTCCAAAGCGTATAGAATATTCTCCAGAATAGAGCATATTTTAGGTCACAAAGCAAGCCTCAGCAAATTAAAAAAATCAAAGCAAAGCATCCCCTCTGAAAGTAGAACTAGAAATCAATTAGAGGAGGAACAAGGGGAAAAAAATAAATTCATGGAAACTAAAAAATATATTGCTTAAAACTATTGGGTCACAGAATAAATAAAAAATAAAGTAAAATATTTAAAATCAAATAAGTATGAAAACATAACACACCAGCCCCTTTGGGACACAGCAAAAGCAGTAAATCTATAGTGATAACTTTATATATCCAAAAAAGTCCAAAATTAATAATTTAAACTTAAAATTTAAAGTAGCAAATTTGAACAAATAGAGAAGGAGGAACAAAAGAAAACCAAATTACCAGAATAAAGGAAATAATAAAGATTAGAGCAGAAATAAAAGAAAAAGAAAACAGAAAAGCAATAGAATCAACAAGATTAGAAGTTGGTTCTTTGAGATAGATTGGAAGTTACTTCTTTGTCAATGAAACTGCCAAACACTGGCCAAACTGACAAAGGAATAAAATGAAAAGGGACAAATAAAATAAGAAATTAAATGGATGACAGTACAACAGAACCAAATGAAATAAAGGGGATCATAACAGAATACCCAGAAAACCAAGCCCAGTTCCACTGAGTTGATTCCAATTTATAGAATCCCTATGGGACAGAGTGGAACTGCTCCATAGAGTTTCCAAGGAGCACCTGGCAGATTCATACTACCAGCTTTTTGGTTAGCAGATGTAGCTCTTAAGCGCAACAGTGTGAGGGTTTCCCATTAAAGAACAGTATGAAAAGTTTTACTGAAACACATAAAAATCTAGAAGAAATGAACAAATTTCTAGCAAAAGGCTACCTACCTAAACTAATGCAAATAGAGGTAGAAAATTTAAATGGACTCTTAAAGAGAAAGAAAGAAAATGAAGATGTCATGAAAAAATAGTACCAACGATAAAAACCCCAGGCCCAGACGGCTTCACTGGAAAATCCTACCAAATATTCAGATAAAAGTTCACACCAATTATACTTAAACTACTCTGGATCATATAAATGAAAGATACACTCCATAATACATTCTATGAAACCAGAATAATCCTGACACTAAACCCAACAGCACATACATATGCACACGAAAGAAAATTACAGAATATTCCTCAAGAATAAAGATACAAAATCCTCAATAAAATTTTAGCGAACAGAATTAAACAACATATTAAAAAAATTCATAGTCAGGTGAGATTTATACTAGGGATGCAAGAGTGGTTCAATATTAGAAAAGCAATCAACATAAGTCACCACGTAAATAAAACAAAGGAAAAGAATCACATGGTCACCTCAACTGATACTGAAAGGGTGTTTGATAAAATTCAGCACCCTTTCCTGATAAAAACTCTCATCAAAATCAAAATAGAAGTGGAATTCCTCAGTTTAATAAAGGCTATCCAAATTGAAAAGGAAGAAGTAAAACCATGTTTGCAGATGGTATGATCCTATACACAGAATATTCTGGAGATTCTACAAGAAAGTTACTGCAATGGAAAGATTCATTCAAGTGGCAAGGTACAAAATCAACACACAAAAATCGTTTGAATTCCTTTACACTAAAAACAGGAACTCCAAAAAGGACATCTGGAAATAAACCTATACAATAGCTGCCCCAAATATAAAATATTTAGGAATAAACTCAACTATAGATATAGAAGACTGAAACAGGGGAAACTATAAAATATCGCTGCAATACTGCCTAAAGCAGTTGGTAGATATAACGCAATCTCAATCTAAATCCCAACAACATTCTTTGATGAAATGGAAAAACTAACTTTTAACTCTATGTGGAAAAAAGAGAGGCCTGGAACAGCTAAAGCAATATCGAAGCAAAAGAAAAAAGTAGGAGGCCTCATACTTACAGATCTCAAGTCTTACTACACAGCCACAGTAATGAAAACTGACTAGTACTGGTTCAGCGACAAACACACGGATTTATGGAATAGAGTTGAGAACTCAAAGTAAACGCATCCATCTATGGGCTGCTGATCTTTGACAAAGTGTTGTAGTTTATTCATTGAGTAAAAGAAAAAATCCCTTTAACAAATGCTACCTGCTAAACTGGATATTCATTTGCAGAAAAAAGAAACAGGACCCATACCTCATTCTATACACACAACCTAATTCAAATTGTTCAAAGATCTAAATGTTAAAAGCTAAAACTATAATGTTCCTGTGAGATCACATAGGGCCAAAACTAGGGATAATTTTTTTTTTGGTATAAATATTAAACACAACAAAAATACATGAACAGAAGGTAAACTAGGTAGCCGGGATCTCCTTAAAAACAACTTCACCAAAAGAGTAAAAAGAGGAGCTACAGACTACGAATAATCTTTAATAAAAACGTATTAGATAAGGATCTAATATCTAAAATATGTAGAAAATTTCAAGAGCACTACAAGAAGATAAACAAACCAGTCACAAAATGAACAAAGGACATGAGCAGACATTTCATCTAAGAGACCACTTAGGTGGCTAACAAACATATGAAAAGAGGCTTGCAATCACTAGTCATTAAAACAAGCAGAAACAAACACCCATTGACATCAAGTGGATCCTGACTCATAGTGACCCAATAGGACAGAGTAGAATAATTGCTCCATAGAGCTCCCAAGTATTTAATATCTTTGAGGAAACTGGCTGACATCCATTTTTCCATGGAGTGGATGGTGGGTGAGAATTGTTGATGTTTTGGTTTGCTAGCCAAGCGGTGAACCACTGCACCACCAGGTCTCCTTCATTAGCCGTTTCCCAATGCTACTGACTTGATTCCAACTTACAGCATCCCTAAAGTTAAGACTAGAACTGCCCAATAGGATTACCAAGGCTATGTAATCTTTGGCAAAGTAGACTGCTAAATCTTTCTCCCACAATGAGTTATTAGAGAGCCCTAACCAACTTGACGGCACTTGGCAACTCAAAGTTACAAGATACCATCTCACTCCTCCAAAAATGACACTTATCAGAACAATAGAAAATAGCAAATGCTAGAGAGGTTATAGGAATATTGGAAGTTTTCATGGGGAAGTTCTATACTGTCCTGTAGGGTCACGAGTCAGAACCAAATGGAAAGCTTTTTTTTTGGTTGACTTGAATAGACACGTGCACATATATGCTCATTGCAGCATTATTCACAATAGAAAAACAATGGCAGCACCTAAGTGCCTAATAATGGAAAAATGGATAGACAAATTATAGTGCAAACATGAAAGGAATACTATGCAACCATAAACATAATGAGTCTGTGAAACATAAAGTGGATAAATCGGGAAAACGTTATGCTAAGTGAAATTAATCCATTGCAAAAGAATGAATATTATAAAATGTCAAAATTGTATAAAATGTCAAAAATAGGTGTAAACACAGAAAATGATATCCTTTTATGATTTCTAGGGTTCAAGGGCAAAGAAAAGGGAATAGCTACCTACATAGTAGACACGTTATTTTTGGAGATTCGAAAGGCAATACAGATGCAGTCTGAACAATTTAACTGAGGTAAATGGAGACACTAAGAAGTGTACAAGAATAAATGACAATTTCAGTAAATGCTGTAACATTATTTTATTTTATTTATTTATTGTAATTGAGTAAAAGTGTACAGTCCAGTTTAAATTTGCACTCCTGCCTGTGTGCAGCTCCCACTGCTCCCCTTGCCAGGTGACAGCATACTCTTCCTTCTGTTCTATACATGCCATATCCTCTTAATCTCCTTTTGCCTCTTTCCTACCCTCTCCACTGACCAGGGACACAATAGAAGGCCCTGGAGAGAATGGGCAAAAAATGTAGAAAAAAATCAAATTCTTTTTTAAAAAGATGGCTTATCAGACTCAGAGACAAGAGGAACCCCTGAGTCTGTAGCTATAGGATCCCTTTTGAACTTGGAACTGAAACAACTCCTGAATGTCATCTTTCAGCTAAATAATTGTAAGATAAACAATAATTATAAGGTAAACACCGAGTGGTGTGCTCCCTTAAATGATCAACTACTTGAAATGAAATGATTGATATTCAACTAAAAGCAAAGATGAAAAGGCAAAGAGGAGCAGGAAAGTAGATTAACAGAAACAGAACAAACAAGACAGAAAGAAGGAGAATGCGGATACATTATAAAAATTGTAACCAGTGTCATGGAAAGACTTTCACAAAAGCTATTAAGTGGAAACATAATTTGCTCTGTAAACTTTGCGGAAATACACACAAAAAGTATTAAAATTTTAAAATATTCAGAATTAAAAAAAAAAATAACACAAGATTCTAAAATTTCTACTTACCTTCAGAGAAAAGACTGGACATGTGCTAACATGTTCTGGATCTGCATCTATCCAGAATGATAATGTGAGTTATTGAGATGATAACTCAGTCCCTTCAAGGTTGTTCATGCTCCACCTGCTCTTCACCTCGCAATCTTTGAGGCAAATAGACAACTGTCAACATCTTTAATGTTACCTGAAGACATCTCTCTCTACCCTCATCACTCTCCACTCTACTTTCAGATGTTGGCTACAAAATGACACCATTGCTTCTTTAATGGGATAATTTTTAGGCAAGTGTACTTTTTCCAGAATTTTCCCATGGGCTTAAGCTCCTTGACCTCACTGTCGTAGGTGACTTGATGGGATACACCTTCTTGACTGCCTTTCATTCCAGGGCAACTTACATACTTCTCTATCAAAGCTAACTATATTTTTAAAATAAGTTTTTATTCACCTGAATAGAATCTCAGAATCTCTCCTTGGGACAGAATCCAAAGAGTGAACAAGAAAGAAATTACACTATCAACTAATATTTGAGAAACAGTAACAGGTAATCATTTTTTTTTCCTTTTCTGAGGTGGTGAGACCCCCTTACTAGGGGGTAACCTCTTCAAGAAACATTGGTCCTGTAACTGTAGCTAGATTTTTATTTTATTTTTATTATTATTTAACATAACTGAGTGAAAATGTACATTCACGTATAAATTTACATGCCTACCTATATGCAGCTTCTACTGCTCTCCCTGTCCGGTGACTGCACCCTATTCCTCTCTGCTCCATACATGTCTCATCCTCCCAACAACCTCCTTTCCCTCCCTCTCCGTCCACTCCCCTTCCTCCAGCCAGAGGTAAGCAAGATGATATCCCGTAGATGTATAGAACCACAAAGTGCTTCCAATATATGATAATTCTGCATTGCCAAGTCCAATCCATTCCTGTCCAAAGAGTGGACCTTTGTTATAATTTATGGGAAAGGGCAGCATCAGGACTGGGAGCCATGCTCTCAGAGGAACCCCAAAACCACTGGACCATCAATTGAGGTTTTTTAGTGGAGATCACATGATGCAACCTGTTTTATTCTTGTGTTGCCAGTGAGACTCCTCTCGGTGAGCTCCATCGTGGCTATAACTGGTGGTGGCCAGGCACCATCCGGTTCTTCCGGTACAAGTCAATGTAGGCACCCACTCTTGTGGGTCTCTCTGTCTTCTCGGTTGTCTTTACCACATGTCATTTGGGTTTGGTGAGCATCCGTTTCTGCTGAGTTGGGCCCATTTGCTGTGTCTTCCGATGGCAGCTTGGAAGCTTTTAAGACCCCAGACGCCACTCACCAATGTGGGGTGCAGAGAGCTCTCTTAGCAAAACGCTATTTGTGCCAATTGGCCTGGAATTCGCTTAAGAGCATGGTCCCCCGCCCCCTGCCACAGCTACTCTATGCTCGCAGTATTGAGTCAAGATGGAAGGAGTACTCAAGTTATGCTGAAGTCCACTTAATGTTGTTCTTGTTTCTAATGTGTGCTATCACCGCTTTCTCCCAACTAGATTTCTAGGAACTATCTAAACTAAACCCTCCCCCCACCATCCTCCCTCCCTCCCCTCCCTTGCAGCTGTCAAAGAGTCTTTTCTTCTATACACAAGTCTGTTTTTGAGGTCTTATCGTAGAGGTCTCATACAGTATTTGTCCCTTTGTCGCTGACTACTTTCACTCAACATAAAGTCTTCCAGTTGAAACCAGGTTAGGAGATGTTTCCTGGAATCATCATTATTCTTTATCATTGCGTAGTGCTCCATTGAGTATATGTACCATTGTTTACCTACCCATTCTTCTATTGTTGGGCATCTGGGTTGAGTCCATCTTTTTGCTATCGTGGACAGTGCTGCAGTAAACATTCTGGTGCATGTGTCCGTTGGTGTGAAAGGCCTTGAATCTGTAGGATATATTCCAAGTAGTGGAATTACTGTGTCAAATGGTATATCAATATCCATTTTTTTAAGGAAGCGCCAGATTGCCTTCCAAAGAGGCTGGACCATTTTGCAACCCCACCAACAGTGTAGGAGGGTTCCACTTTCTCCACAGCCTCTCCAGCATTTGTTGTTTTGTGTTTTTTGGATCATGGCCAATCTTGTTGGGGTGAGATCGTATCTCATTGTTGTCTTGATTTGAATTTCTTTAATAACTAAAGATCGTGAACATGTCCGCATGTGCTTTTTGGCTGCCTGGATCTCCTCTTTAGTGAAGTGTCTGTCCATCTCCTTTGTCCATCGCTTAATTGGATGGTTTATCTTCTTCTTATTGATATTTTGTAGTATCTTATAGATTATGGAGATCAGGCGTCGGTCTGACATAGAGTTGCCAAATATTTTTTCCCATTCTGTGGGTGCTCTTTTAATTCTATTAATAAAGTCTTTGGATGAGCAAAAGTGTTTGATTCTTAATAGTTCCCATTTATCTATTTTCTCTTCTGTTGATCGAGGTTTCTTTGACAGATTTTGGAGTCTGTCCTCATTGTGTATTAAAACTTCCATTGTTGTTCCTACCTTTTCTGGGATGAGCTTTATCGTTTTAGGTTTGATATTTAGGTCTTTTATCCAGTTGGAGTTGGTTTTTGTATAAGGTGTAAGATATAGATCTTGATTCAGTTTATTGCAGATGGATAACCAATTTTGCCAGCACCATTTGTTGAAGATACTGTTTTTACCCCAGATTAATGTCTTAGGGCCTTTGTCGAATATCAACTGTTCATAGGCAGATGGTGTCATCTCTGGGGTCTCAATTCTGTTCCATTGATCGATCTGTCTGTTCTTGTACCAGTACCAGGCTGTTTTGACCACTGTGGTAGTGTAGTATGTTCTAAGGTCGGGTAATGAGAGGCCTCCCAGTGTGTTCTTCTTCTTTAGTAGTACCTTACTTATCCGAGGCTTCTTCCCTTTCCAAACAAAATTGGTGATTTGTTTCTCCATCTCATTAAAAAATGATGCTGGAACTTGTATTGGGATTGCCTTATATAAATAAATTGCTTTGGGTAAAGTAGACATTTTCACAATGTTAAGTCTTGCTATCCATGAGCAGGGTAGGTTTTTCCATTTATCTAAGTCTCTTTTAGTTTCTTGTAGTAAGGGCTTGTAGTTCTCTTTGTAAAGGTCTGTTGTTTCTCTGATTAGATTAATTCCTAGTTACTTTATCTTCTTAGGGGCCATCGTAAATGGTATTGATTTGATAATTTCCTCCTTAACAGTCTCATTGTTGGTATAAAGGAATCCTACTGATTTACTTATGTTTATCTTGTATCCTAAGACTTTGCTGAACTCTTCTATCAGTATGATAGATATAGATTCCTTGGGGTTCTCTGCATATACAATCATATCATCTGCGAACAGAGAGATTTTAACTTCCTCTTTGCCGATGCAGATGCCCTTTATTTCTTCGTCTTGTCTGATTACTCTGGCTAGAACTTCTAGCACAATGTTGAATAGGAGAGGTGACAGTGGGCATCCTTGTCTAGTTCCTGATCTCAAGGGAAAGTTTTTCAGTCTCTCTCCATTCAGGATGATGTGGGCAATTGGCTTTGTATAAATGGCCCTTATTGTGTTGAGGAATTTGCCGTCTATGCCCATTTTGCTAAGAGTTTTTAGCATGAATGGGTGTTGGACTTTATCAAATGCCTTTTCTGCATCAATGGTCAAAATTAGGTGATACTTGTCTTTTGTGTTATTTATGTGGTTTATCACATTAATTGTTTTCTTGATGTTGAACCAGCCTTGAATCCCTGGTATGAATCCCACTTGGTCATGATGGATTATTTTCTTGATATGTTGTTGTATTCTGTTGGCAAGAATTTTGTTGAAGATTTTTGCATCTAGGTTCATGAGTGATATCAGTCTGTAATTCTCTGTCTTTGTTGGATCTTTCCCTAGCTTAGGTATCAGGGTTATGCTGGCTTCATAGAATGAGTTTGGGAGTACTCCATTCCTTTCTATACTGTGAAATAGTCTCAGTAGTACTGGGGATAACTCTTCTCTAAATGCTTGGTAGAATACTGCTGTGAAGCCATCTGGGCCCGGACTTTTTTGGTTGGCAGTGTTTTGATGACATTTTCAATTTCTTCCTTTGTGATGGGTTTATTACGTTGTTCTGCCTCATGTTGTGATAATTTGGGTAGGTGGTATGAGTCAAGGAATTGGTCTATCTCCCCTAGGTTTTCAAATTTGTTAGAGTACAGTCTTTCACAGTATTCTGTTATGATAGTTTTGATTTCTGTTGCATCTGTGGTGACAACCCCCTCTTATTTCTAATTTGGCTTATTTGTTTCCTTTCCTGCTTTTCTTTAGTAAGTTTAGCCAGTGGTTTATCAATTTTGTTGATCTTTTCAAAAACCAGCTTTTGTTCTTTTCAATTTTTTCAATTGTTTTTCTATTCTCTAATTCATTTAGCTCTGCTCTAATCTTTATGATCTCATTTCTTCTGATGCCCGAGGGGTTCCTCTGTTGTTCTCTTTCTACTTGTTCAAGCTGTAGAGTTAGTTCCTTGATTTGGTTTCTTTCTTCCTTCCAGATGTGTGCATTTATGGAGATAAACAGACCTCTCAGCACTGCTTTGGCTGTATCCCTTAGGATCTGGTAGGAAGTGTTTTTGTTCTCATTGGAATCCATGAATTTCTTTAATTCATCCTTGATTTCCTCTATAACCCATGTTTTTCTGAGCAAGATGTTGTTCAGTTTCCAAGAGTTCCACTTTCTATCTCTGTTTCTTCTGCTATTGATTTCAACTTTGATGGCTTTATGATCTGAGAAGATGCTTTGCAGTAATTCAGTGGTATGGATTTTGTTGAGCATGGCATTATGGCCTATCACATGGTCAATTCTGGAGAATGTTCCATGTGCACTGGAGAAGAAGGTGTAGTTGTCTGCTGATGGGTGGAAAGTTCTATATATATCAATGAGGTTTAGTTGGTTAATTGTAGCAATGAGGTCTTTTGTATTTTTACTGAGCTTTTTTCTAGATGATCTGTCTAGTGATGAGAGTGGAGTGTTAAAGTCTCTCACTACTATTGTGGAGTCATCTAACTATCTTTTGAGCGTAGTCAGTGTTTCTTAGACATATTTTGGTGCTCTGACATTAGGTGCATAAATATTTTTGTCCACGATGGCAGATTTGACATTAAAATTGATTTTGTCTGAGATTAGAATTGCCACTCCTGCTCTTCTTTGTTCATTGTTAGTTTGATATATATTCTTGCATCCTTCAATTTTCAGTTTGTTCCTGTATTTAGGTCTCAAGTGAGTTTTTTGTAGACAACAATGGATGGGTCATGTCTTTTGATCCAAGATGACACTCGGTGTCTCTTTACTGGAGCATTCAGTCCATTCACATTCAATGCAATTATTGATAGGTATGTGTTCACTGCTGCCATTGTGGTATGTTTATTTCTATGTTGATGTTTTCTCTGTTGTTCTTATTAGTCTATTCTGGGACACTCTTTTTTGTGAGTTGATTTTTCACCTTTTTCAGAGCTGGTTTTATAGTTGTTGAGATTCGTGTGTTAGATTTCTTGAAATGGTATGATACATCTTTGTTGTGCTTTACAGCTGCCCTTATGAACCCCCTTCATAAACTATTTATAAACCCAATTTTAATTACTACCAGTCTTGTCATCTTCCTCTCTATCTGGAAGGACTATAACGACTGTAGTACATCCCTCTTTTTATTATGATGACACTATAGTTTTCATGATGGTCACTGGATTGCTTCTTTCCATATCAAAGCTGTGATTTACTTTGGAGCCTTCCCTAAATGAGTAGAGTATTGAGTAGTGTGTAGTTCTAAAATATAAAGTTAGTGGTTTTGTTCTTCTAAGCCAAAGCCAAGAACTTCTTTCAGTATTTCTTGTAGTGTGGGTTTGGTTTTCACAAAGTCTCTGAGTTTCTGTTTATCTGGGAATGCCTTAATTTCATTTTCGTATTTGAAAGACAGTTTTGCAGGATATATAATTCTTGGTTGGAAGTTCTTCGCCTTCAAGATTTTGAATGTGTCATGCCACTGTCTTCGTGCCAGCATGGTTTCTGCTGAGAAATCTGACGAGAGCCTACAGGGTTTCCCTCTGAATGTTAGCTTTGTCTTGAGTCTTGCAGCCTTTAAGAGTTGCTGCTTATGTTTCATTTTGTTAAGCTTGATTATAATATGTCTTGGAGTCTTTCTTTTGAGATCTATATTGGGTGGCATATGAAATGCATCTGAGATGTCTATATTCTCTTCCTTCATGATTTCTGGGAAGTTTTCTTTCAGCAGCTCAGCAACGATACTCTCTGTGTTCTCAGATGTCTCACCCTGTTCAGGGACTCCAATTAACAGAAGGTTGTTCCTCTTAATAGAGTCCCACATGCTTCTTAATGTTTCTTCATTTTTCTTGTTTCTTTTTTCTGATTTCTGCTCATAGACACTGACATCAGTAGCTCTGTCTTCCATGTCAGAAATTCTTTTTTCCATTTGTTCCATTCTGTTTTCTTGGCTTTGTGTGGAAGTTTCTATGTCTTTGATTTTCTTCTTGATCTGTTGGATTTCAGAGTACTGGAGTTCCATCAGATCGAACAACTTGCTTAATTTTTCACTTTGTTCTGCTGCATTTTGTATAAGGTCTAGAAGGTCTCTGTATATAATCAATTTGTATTCACTTCCTGTTGCTTTCATAAAAGTTTCTTCATCTGGAAAACTCCTTGGTTGCTTTGTTTGGGAGCCTTCTGAAGCCATGAGTGATTGCTTGTATTCCACAATTGTCTGTTGCTTTTTGGGTCCCATGTGAGTATATAGAGGCTAGAAGAGGTACTGTGAGGATGGATTGCAAATGTTTCTCTAGGCTGTCTTCAAATGTAAAGCAAAAGGTATCTGACCAGTTCACAAGTCAGTTAGGTTTTCAGGTGTAGAGGTCCCTCTTCTCATCTGACAAAGTAAGCACCACTATATCCAACCCCAGATGATAACAAACTAGTTCAGAATACAGCAATGCTACTGCCCTGGTGGCCTCTACTGACAGGGCCTAGCCTTATCCAACACTGTGTCGAGTACTGGTTTTGTGATAGGAAAGCACTCTACTGTGGGCAGGCTCTGGCTCCCAAGCTAAGAATTAGGTCCAGCTGCGGCCACCGTACCCAAGATGGCGTCCTCCACACAGGCAGCAGACAGAGGGGCTAAAGGTGCTGAGAGGTAGTGATTCCTCTGCTTCTGTTGCGGGGCCCCCAACGTAGGCAGCACTGTGCAAAATCACTACTTTTCTATCAGAGAAGCGCTGTCCCATTTGTAGGCGCTGGCTCACAGGCTAAGAACGAGGTCCCGCTAAAATCTCGGTACCAACATGGCGTCCCGCACCCTGATCGTGGAGCTCCACACAAATCCCGCTGAAGCAGCTACAAACGAAAGGCTCAACGTGGCTAGATTAACAGAGTCCCGAGCCTGGCTCTCAGAACATGGGAATTTCGCCGGCCTATCCCCCCAGCAGCCCGTCTGAGTCTAGCCACCAGGCAAGATCCAGCTCTGCCTGCCAGCCAAGACAGAGGAAAAAAAAGTCAAACTGGTGCGTTTACTTTCCGTCCGTGAGAGCCAGGGCTAGCCAGGAGCGGGAGTCAGCGAAGGAGAGGAAGTTTTTCGCTGAGTGGTATGAAGTCCTAGTTAACAACTCTGTGCCGTGTCCTGAGGCTGATTAGGTGATCAGTAGGCTCTGTTTGGCAGGCTCTGTTTGATTGTCAGTTCAGGTCTTAGTTTCCAGAGGGATATAAGGAGACATGGGCTTAGTCCGCCATCTTGGCTCCGCCCCCACTGTAGCTAGATTTAACAAACACTTGTTGTTAGGTGCCATCAAGTTAGCCACGAACTCATGGTGACTCATGAACAACACAACTAATTGTTGCCCAGTAATGCATCATTTTCATGATGAGTTGTAAACCGGACCTGTAACGTTTCATAATATTTTCATTGGCTAATTATTGGAAGTTGATCATTAAGCTTTTCTTCCTAGACCTAATCTGGAAGGTTCACTGAAATCTGTTCAAAATATAAGCCTCCACTGACAAATGAGTCGTGGCTATGCGTGAGATGCACTGACTAGAAATTAAGTCCAGGTCTCTTACATGGAAGCGAAGAATTCTAACCATTAGCCCCAACCATTAGCCCCAAACGGACACTTGCTTTTGTTGTTATTGCTTAGCTACTGTCCAGTTGACTCTGACTCAACTCTGTACATAACAGAATGAAATGTTGCCTGGTACTGTGTCATCCTTATGATGACCAGCATGCCAGAGTTTATCACTGTTACTCTGTGCCAGTCCATCTCACAGAAAGTCTCCTCCACGATCACTGGCCTCTGTTTCACCAAACACCATGCCCTCCTCTACCAACTATCCCCTTCTAATGATATGGTCAGATCAAGTAAGCTGGACAGTTTTCTATTGTGACCACAGAGTCTTTCATAACTAAATATTTGAAAATGGGTCATTAGGCCTTTTCTCCCAGTCCGTTTTAGTCTGGCAGCTCCATTAGAACTTCTCAATCATGAGTGGCCCCGATGATATTTGAAATCCTGGTTGCAGAGATGCCGGTATCATAGCAACATGTTAACTAGCAAGGTGTGACGAACTAACAGACAGGTGATACAGTAGACACTTATGGAGCACATATTAGATGTCAGTCATTACACTAGGTTTTTCAGTGTTATTTTCTTCCCGTAGTCTAATTAATGCTCAGTTTAGTTAACAGCTAACTGTGATTTTCATCCATTCAGTTCATAACTTGTACTTCACCACACTTCAACAGGCAGGAGAAAAATCACATCACTATAACAGTCAATGTAATATATACATATTTTGCTTTTGCTCAAATTATTGAACAGACTTTCAAACCTAACTTTTGAAAATCCCTAAACCAAGTGAAAAATACTTGGAGGGTGTCTTGATTTGTTTTCGCAAACTTGCTCTCTTTTTATCATGTGACGTTGACCATTTTATATCCTCCTGTATCCTGGCTTTGCTTCCTAAAACAATGTCTGTCATACAGGCTGTTGATGGCTATAAAGCCACTTGGAGGTTCTCAATTTTTGTTTTTATATATTAGTTAGAAATGCTTTTGACTACAAGGAACAGAGTATTTCTTTTACAGTGGCTGAAGTAATACAGATATCAGATTATCACATATGTTAAGAAGTCTGGAGGTCAATAATTGATACAGTAGTTCAATGCTATCATCAAAAAGGCCCAGCTATTTTTTCCTGCCCTACCAACGTGTCACATACTAGAATATTGCTTCTCATGATCATAGAAAGATTGAGTCCTAGAGCACCTCACATTCTGATATTCAGAGTGTTAAGGAGGAAGAAGGCTTTCAGACAGAAAAAGGAGCTTCTCCGTGCTTTGTTAGGGAGGAAACTATTTCATACGAATCCAATCAGTTTTCTTTGTATCTCAAGGGCTGGAATTGGATCATATGTCATGTTAGACTACTTGTTAGCAAAATAATACTGATTGATCTAAGCTAATCATAGTTTACTTTCCTACTCTGGGCATAGTTCCAATAGAAATATGCATAGCCATTCTTCTGACAAATATAAAGCAGGGAGAGGGATGGCTCCTGGATGCAATCACATTTCTGCCATGCTGCATTGTTTAATGATGTCCAGCAAAGTGGTACTCTGCAGAATCACTACACCAGACTCTTAGTTGAAATGAAAATTCCTCTCTCTATTCTTTTGGATTGCACTCTTTTTATGCATGCTAAAATCACACTTTCTGTGTTTCTGATTCTTGCATACTTTTTTTAATGTTCCTATTTACCATCTCTTTCATTATGGAGCCCTGATGACTCAGTGGTTAAGAGTTCAGCCACCAAACAAAAAGCCATCAGTTTGAATTCACCAGCCTCTCCTTGGAAACCAAACGGGATAGTTCTGCTGTGTCCTATATGGTCACGATGAGACAGAATCGACTTGCTAGTGAGTGTTGTTTTTTTTTCCTTTATTACACAAAGAGCAGTTCACAGTGATGACTTAAAGGGTCAGAGTGATAAACTTTGTGTTTATGAACCTCTTTACCATCATCATTACTGAAACTCTATTTAGATTCCTATTGTAGAGACTTGACACTTTCTACATTAGGGATGACCTATTTTTCAAGATCCCCTTCATTCTCACATTAAATAGACCCCTGATGGCCACATAATTTCCGGATTTGAATTCTAGTATGAGCATAATTTAGACTCCAGATGAGATCCTGCTACAGTTACTCCTCTCCATATCACTCTTCTGTTCTTCTCATGGGCCTCTCTCTTCTCTTTCAGTATTTTGAATCTACTATGTAACTCGATCTGCTGTCAGAACCACTGAGACAGTGCAAATTGGAAAAAAATGAAAGTTTCCTGGTTTTCTTCCTTGGTATTAATTACCTTTGGCACTTTTCTAATACCTACATTAATTTCTGTAAGGAAAAGTGAGACTAAAAGCAACTTGAGGATGTTTTTTGAGTAATCAAATTCAGTCTTTAAGTTCAGAGAGGCATACCTTATATCCAGTCATTAATATGATATTCAAGTGTAAGTTCTTCTTATAGTTTATGTTTATTTCTGCCCTAGGTTCATCATAATTGAACAGATGAGAATGGAAATCATATGACCTTTTTTAATGATCCAAACGATGATTAAAAGGTTCATAAAATAAAATATAATGGCATCTTCCAGATTGACATGATCTTTAATTCTAGAAATCTTCTCCAATGGCTCATCTTTGCCTTCTAAAAGTTGAATTTGTCCCCACTATTCTCTTCTTATTTCAAACTCCCTCCCTTTGTGGGCTTTTGGGTTTGCTCCCAGAACTTTGGAGCCATCTATGTGATAACTACCAGTTATTTGTCTTCAGCCTAGCTGTGTCTTTTGAGTGCTAACTACCTACAAGACATCCATACCTAGAGTCATTTAAGCTGCACTTACTTTACTCACTGGTCCAAAATTGAACACACCACCTTCTTTGCTAAATCTTGTCCTCTTACTGTTGTTTGCATTTCAGCTCATTCTTCCACCAGTCACCCAGTATTTCAAGTGAAGAGTCGTAGACGTTACATTTGATTCCTAACTCTTGTAGCCTCCCAATTTTGCCCAATTAGCAAGCCTTGTCCTTGCTGTTTTCTAATTGTGTGTGTGTCCGTTTATCTTCAAATCATAGCATTACCCTGGTTAAAAATGACCATTTCTTTTCTCTTCAAAATTGTATAACGCCTTAAGAGTGATACTGTGTCAACCAATAAGACATAATCACATATTTACCAATCAGTGCTCCGTAATGATGCCAAAGAAACTTTTCTAAGACATGATTTTGACCTACTTACTTTAAAATATCAACTGTGTCCATGTATCATAAGATAAATTCTCAACTTTCAGGATACAAACAAGGTCCTTTATTTTCTAGCCCCTGGCTACCACTTCAGTCTTACCTACTTTACTCTCTTCTCTGAATCCACTTTCCATAAATGTTAAAGTTTGCAGGATTTTACACATTGTCCATTATGTTTCTTTCGTGGGTGCTCCTGTAAGAAGAAATTATTTTGCTTCTTTTCTCTACTTATCCACTCTCTGACTCACAACTTGAGCTGTCCTCATAGTATTGCCACTGCTATAATCAGTACGTTTCTCACTACAGCCCTTGGTTATCTGAGTCTTTCTTTGAGAAGACAAGTTCTTTGGCGTAAAAAACAATGTATCACCATTTTAAAATCCTGTTGCATGAATAAGAATGAATGGTATATTTCTCCACCTGCCTTTGGCTTTCTATTTTCTTCTCAAAGCATTAAAGTTTCTATCACATCTATTCTTCTCAATCTGATATGCTCAGAATGCTATACTTATTCCCAGAATATCTTGAGGAAAACTGCCTTATAAACAAATCCGTAATTTATATTTGAAGAAGTGAAAGGGAAAGGAGAACAGAAAGGAAAAACGATCTGACCTCTCATATCTTGTTTTTTACATTACTAAGAAGAAATTGGGAAACCCTGGTGGCATAGTGAGTTAAGTGCTAAGTCTGCTAACCAAAAAGTAGGCAGTTCAAATTTACCAGGAGCTCCTTGGTAACTCCATGGGCAGTTCTACTCTGACCTCTGACCTCTGAACTATAGGGTTGCTGTGAGTCAGACACAACTCAACAGCAGTGGATTTTCTTTTTTTTTTTTTTTAATGAAGAAATTGAGAGGCCCTGGCAGTGCAAGTGGAAATCTTGGTGGCTAGTCATTAAATTCTACAGCTATCAACCAAAAAGTTGGCAGTTAGACTTCCAGATGCTCCTTGGACTCTATGGGGCTGTTTTACTCGTCTTATAGGGTTGCTATGAACCAGAATTGACTTCACAGCAACAGCTTTTTCTGTTTTGACTTGGTGGTGCAGTGGTTAAAGTGGTTGCCTGCTAACTGAGAGGTCATTTGTTCAAACACATAACCCACTCCTTGGGAGAAAGACATGGCAGTCAGCTCCCATAAAGTATTACAGCCTTGAAAATCCTGTTAGGTAGTTCTAAACTCTGCCCTATAGAGTCACTATGAGTCAGAATCAACATGACAGCGTTGTTGTTGTTGTTGTTTTGGTTGTTTTTATAGAGGAACTGAGCACATGGGCTGAGCAGCAGCACAGTTCCTTCTTCCGCTTGGAATTATTACATGGTCTTTGCCTCCCTCGTCTTTTAGAGCCACATTTATTTCACATATATATTCATGAGGTTCTCCTTTCAATTTTCATCACATCTTGAGATACTTCACAGCTGTCTCTAATCTCTTTTGTGCCTTGAAGTATCTCCACATATCACAGTTGACACTTTTCTTACTCATCAGTTTCCACGGATATAGTTCTATGTTAAAATAGTCATGCTTTTCAGGAAATGAGTATTGTAAATTTGAGTTCATAGCATCACTCCAAAATTAGTATTTTCTTCATGAAAATGAAGCCAGTAAGTATTTTATCTTTCTACTTTGTAATACTATTTGAATGCACAATAAACGGGGGAGGAGAAAAAAGTAACTCCGTAAGTTTCTCAGTCATGTTTGTGTTAAGTGGCTCTGGTTTTTTGTTTTGCCTTGTTTTTACCCTGTCCTCCAGATTGTTCTTTGCATGATTATTAGCATCTTGAATTTGCTGTGACATGATTGGTGCTGGGGCCAGCAGGACAAAGACAGGAATTTTTGAAGAAAATTCTTTATCCAAATCTTTTTCTCCTAAACCCAAACCAAACCCATTGCTTTCGAGTCAATTTCAACTCATAGAGACCCTATAAACCAACTGCCTCACAGAGTATCAAAGGAGTAGCTGAAGTGCTCACACTGCTGAGTTTTTGGCTAGCAGCCCAAGCTCTTAATTATGGCTGTCAATTGTATTCTTTGGACTTAGGACTGGGAGAGTCAGTTTCTCATTTGCAACTAAAGACTCAAAATCATCTCTGTATGTAAGAGAAAAGGTGATTAATACTTACTTTACATTACTTAATACAAGAATTAAAACTTGCTGCCTAGATTTAAGGCATCAAAAGCACTGACAGAGAACCAGGGTGCAAAACTGAGGCATTCAAATGAAGAGGGCAATAACAACTTGTGTCAAATTACTGGCAATTTAGAACAATTGTCTGGAGAAGAGTTTGGTGTCTATGGTTGGCTTAAAAGTGTCAGCTATGAAATTATGTATGAATAAAACATTCCTGTTTAAAGGCGAGGAACACTGGTGGCTCAGTGGTTTAAGAGCTCAGCTGCTAGCCAAAAGGTCTGCAGTTAGAAACCACCAGCCACTCCTTGGAAATCTTATGGAGAAGTTCTACTCTGTCCTATAGGGTCACTATGGTTGGAATTGATTTGAGTACAGTGAGTTTTTTTGTTTGTTTCTTTTAGTTTATTTGAAGGCAATAGATAGGATAAACAAAGTTTTGCATCCCATTATTTTTCCTTACTTTCCAAGTTTAGAATATTTGTCAGAAAATGGCACAGAAATATAGCGAGGCCCAGAAGGAGTGGTCTGTGATCGACAGTAAGATACCCTTTCTCCAGATTTTTAAGAGCAGATATTTCAACATTGCAAGAAACAAGATGCCAAGGTTTTATCCAGTAGAATAGTATTTTTACCATGGTCACTATTCAAGTGACTCCAGACCAGTAATGTCACCCCAAGTTTTAACTGTTAGAGAAGAAATATTTAATAATTAAAATGTTCTCAGAATATTCTGGAATCTTTTATGGATTCCTACAGTTTTCTTTCTTGTGGTAGACATCAAATATTACCATCTAAGTGCTGAAGACCATTTACATAAACAATATCGCTTCACCCCATATCTGTAGGCAGAAACACATGGAGATCTTAATAAAACTAATATCAGGCCAAATTACATTTCCTTTGATAACATAGTTTTGTTGCTTGGCAAATACTACATAATAAAAGTTTCTGGAACAAGTTAAATCCTTTGAACTTGTGAAGAAATGAATTTCACAAAATCTATGTGCTAAGTCTTTATACCGTTTTAACAACAGGCCAAAGGGGAGTTGCTGGAATAATAAAACTAGGAAACAAGTGTAGGATTAGAATGAGTCAGTACCAGTATACCCGTGAGAAAATTGGAAGAGGGGGAAAAAATGGCAGTTTTGTAGGATTCGTAGGAGCAGCTTTCCCTAACTTTCCCGTCAGCAGTCAAGGACACTGGTGACACAGTGGTTAAGTGTTGGATTCAACTATAGTGTTTTTTTGTTTGTTTTTTAAATCAGAAATCAAAGATCAACTGTAGGAGAAACTTGATTCTTCACATGGACGTGGGATTTAAAGGAAGAAGCAGAGTAAATATATGGAATTTTCCCATAGAGCCAAAAAAAAGTAAAGAGCAAGCTTCAAAAAGCAATG
This sequence comes from Heterohyrax brucei, assembly GCA_028571685.1. Taxonomy (NCBI): domain Eukaryota; kingdom Metazoa; phylum Chordata; class Mammalia; order Hyracoidea; family Procaviidae; genus Heterohyrax; species Heterohyrax brucei. Next base: position 73,296,245 of record CM053146.1, on the reverse strand, counting down.
CATGCAAAAATTTATCCGGAGACTTGGTTTTGAAGACTACCAACTGACCCCAGCCAATAACATGTAACTGAATATGACTTGGACTAAGTCTTCTGGTCCCAGATTTACAGTAATGAGCTGTGTAACTTTAAGCAAGTCTCTTTTCTTCTCTGAAGCTTAGCATTCACATTTGTAAAATGAGGTGACTGTTCTACATAGTCACCGAAGCTCCATCTTGTTCTATGATTCAATGAAATGCTAAATGTTCTAATGTGGAAGTTTTCTTTATTTTTCATACAGACCCTAACCTTATAACCAATAATTCTAAATGTTCTCAGAACATTCTGGAATCTTATCTATGGTTTAGATAACATAATGGAGACAAAAATAATTGCATAAACCCTACCTTTTCAGTCTTACCATTAATATTGCATATAAAGTAAGCTAGAATACAGTTGAAAAGTAACTGCATCTGTATTTAATTCAACTGCCTATGCAGGTCACATATTGGTTGACAGAATCATCTTAGTTCTACTTTGAAAGAGAAAACTTAACAGGGTCATAAAGAGAATCTATTATAAAGGGTGAGTGGATTATTACTCTAAATATGACTTAAGTTATGGTCATAATGATATTACTTAGAATGTTTATGTATGCCTTAAAACATTTCTGAAAAGATTTATTCCCAATCAAAGGATGTAGTTCCAGATGTCCCTTTCTAAGATAGAAGATGGGAGAGAAAATACAAGTAACTTTCATATTTCGTGTATATGTATGCATTATTTTTATATTTTTAACATTAACTATAATCACATACAAGTAACAGGTCAGCTGTGCTTGTTGCATGTGGCTATAACTTATCAGTTACATCTTCTGTCTTACCAAGAAAGGTACCCAGCAAGTGAATAAGCTAACAAACAAACAACAAAAACAAAAATAAAAATAAAGAGACCTCTACCTCAACCTTAGTTCATACTTCGGTGTCATGGATTGAGTTGTACCCCCAAAGAATGTACATAGCAAATGCCTTGAATCCTGTGATTGCCCTCCATTTTGTGGTTTTCCTAGGCTGTAAATCCTAATCTCTGCCTGTGGCTAACAGATACACACAGCCCCAGTGGTTAATAGACAAGATTATGTTAAAAAGGTTAGTTTGGGACCGCAACACCCTTCTTAAGGTCACCTCTTTGCTCCAGTGTAAAGAGAGTTTCCCTAGAGTGTGGCTTGTGCCAGCTTTTATCTTTTTATATTACAAGAGATAAAAGGAAAGGGAAGCAAACAGAGAGTTGAGGACAGCCTATCACCAAGAAAGCAGCACTGAGAACAGATGGTGTCCTTTGGACCTGAGGTTCCTGTGCCAGGATGCTTTCAGACCAAAGAAAGACTGATGCAACACAAAGACCTTCCTTCAGAGTGCAGTGAGGGAGATAGTGTTCCCCTTGGAGCTAGCACCCGGAATTCCGACTTCTAGCCCACTAGACTTTGCTTTGGTAAAGTCATCTACTATCTTAGAGCAGAGCTAGATGACTAACACACTTGGTTTCTCTTGAAACCATCCCTAGGCATGGAGAGCTAGTTAAAGATGATCTTTTTTTCTGATTTGTTTGCCGTCTCTTCAAGATGAATGGGACAAGATTTGGGAAAATTGTGAGTTTTCGCAGGTCAACTAACTTTTAGGGTCAAGACTACAATGACAGTATTCCCAGAGGTAAAATATTCCACCTCCTTACACCAATTTACCGATAGGCTATCATGAAACTTTTCTGACATAATCTGGTAAATTACATAGTTTCAGGAAATGCCATCTCCCATGATTAAACAGAACTGATGAGCTATGCTACTATGTTTACTTACTATACATGTATTTTAAATCCCCATTTTTTTCCCAGGAAGCTTGTGTACATTTTCTGACTCAAAAAAAAAGTGGAATCAAATACTAAAAGAAATTAGTTTTATCTTCTCTAGTCTTAGCAATTTGAAGAACAGATATCACCCACTGTATCACAGAATCATCTGCAAGAATAAAATTGAGGATGAGAGACCCTATGAGGAAAAAAGAGTATTTAGGATAGCTTCATCTCTGGTCATTCAATTTCTGAATAGACTGTGCCAAAAAGAAATGATACAGGAGAGTTGGATGTCTACCAACCTGTGTTTAAAAGCACATGACTGCCTTCGAAAATAATGGATAACAATAGAGTAGAGCAATGAAGAATTACAAAACCATACAAGTCCCAAGCTGTGTTAGCATCATTTATCAAAATAAAATGCAGTAGGTTCACTTTGCGAAGAAAAATCCAGTACTGCTTAGGTGCTTTGTTGTATTTCTTTCCTTCCTTGAAAAATATCAGGCTATTTGCAAACACTGCTTCTTACTGTTAATGCAAAACTCCACAAATCTGAATGCCTAGGAAGATGAAATGTTCCGCTACAGGGAATGACGCAGATTCTCTATTTAAGTATGACAGCCAACACAAAGTAACTGCATGCCATACACAGCACCCAAACTCAAGTCAGCTAGAGGAGGCAGGGAAGGGTATCTACATCGTACTTTCAGTCCGTTCCTTAAATGTTCTATCATAAACGACCAATTACCAAAGTGCTTTATGCAGGTAACAGTACCCTAACTGGATGCCCCAGTTAGCAGAGGCAATCCTGAGTTCACAGTTCGTTCAATTTAGATAATGGAAGTAACTATGAAGCCATCAAGTCTATGAAAAACTGCTCTCTACAAACACAAATAATAATGTCTCATTTCTAACAACATCAAGTACCTGCGTTTAGTGGGCTACTAAGTCATAAGATGAAACAGAATTTACCAACTTTCACCATAATACAAATGCTGTAGTGCTGTAGGAATGTTTCCTCATGCAATGAGTAGATTTGACACGTTTCAGATGACAGCGCTTGCATTGTATTCCTCTGAGCACGAATCCACTGTCATGTAGATCTCATTACAGAAAATGTTTTCTGATATCCAATTGCCTCGTTATTTTTTTAAGTTCCCTAGACCACCTTAAATATACTCACTGTCTCAGCAGGTTCAGGTTTCGCCAGGACCAGGGTAATCTAAGAGCTACTTGATGCTGTCCTCTGTGCACTGCACTCTCCCCTGACCTTACCCCTCCCTCCACTCTGCTCAGGCTACACCTGACCAGGTCAGATCTTTGTTTTCCTGGTTTCCTTTCTAGTTTTACTGTCCTTACTCTGTCCTGAAGTTTTCACTGTCAGTCCTTTTCGGCTGCCTTACCTGTAGGACATCCTGCAGCCCTCTTCCCTCATGAGGATTCTAAGAGAGGGGTGCTCTGCATGTCAGTATCAACCATATACTTTCTTCACCATGTATCAGATATGATGAATTAAATACCATCTACAGTTCTGATCGTATCAAAATGTGGTTTTTATATTTAATCTGCTGAGTTTTCCTTTAAAAAAGCCTATAAGACTATTAAGGTTGAAAATAGTAATGCAAGGTTTAAAATAAGTAAGGCTAGATGTGAAAGACTGAAACAAAATAGACGCTTTGTTCAACAGCGAATTCATTTTTTGGTTTTAGGTGTAACTGTTGTTGAGTGCCCTGGAGTTGCTTCTCACTCAGAGTGACCACATGTGACAGAGCAAAAGTGCCTCATAGGGTTTCCTAAAGACCAAACCTGTCACCATCAAGTTAATCCCTACTCATAGAGACGCTAGACAGGACACAGTGGAACCGCCCATAGAGTTTCCAAGGAGCACTTGGTAGATCAGAACTGCTGACCTACTGGTTAACATCCTTAGCTCTTAACCATTATGCCACCACAGTTTCCCAGGCTGACACATTTATGCCTAGGAAGCAGCAGTCAAAAAAATTAAATGAGGCATTGGGTTGGACAAGTCTGCTGCAAAAGACCTCTTTAAAATGTTGAAAAGCCAAGACATCATTTTGAGGACTAAGGCCTGTCTGACCCAAGCTGTGATATTTACAGTCACCTCCTATGCATGTGAAAGCTGGACACTGAGGACGGAAGACCAAAAAGTTGATGTCTTTGAATTGTGGTATTGGTGACGAATATTAAACACACGACGGACTGCCAGAAGAACCAACATAACTGTTTCAGAAGAAGTACAGCTAGAGCTCTCCTTGGAAGCCAGGATGGAGACACTCCATCTCATTGACTTGGGATGTGTCACCAGGAGGGACTAGTCCCTGAAGCAGAACCTCATGCTGGTTTAAGTACAGGGTCACCAAAGAAGAGGGGGACCCTCCCTGAGATGGATTGTTACAGTGGCTGCAATAAATAATTATCAGTGACACTGAGGATGGTGCAGGGCCAGGCAGTCTTCGGTTCTGTCGCACGTCAAGTGGCTGTGAGTCTACACCTAGCAACAACATTTACACTACAGATCACCAGCCCTTCCTCCCATGCAGGCTTTTTGTGGTTTTCACCTACCAGCCTTTTATAAGTGACCATGGGATAAAAAGCTTTATTTTCCTTTGTTTTGTAAGCTTGTTTTGAATTTCTGAACTGGAGTTCAAAAAGTTATTCTAATAAACCCTCCTTCTAGAAACACTGCATAGATTTTTTTAAAGATGGTTTGCCTGGACACAAAGTTTTAGTATGTCCCATTTCAGTTTTCTCACTCCCCATAAACATTCTTACTTGCATCTTTCATTATAGGGTATATGGTTTGTTTACAGAATGCAAAAATGTGTGAATTCCTCAATCACTCAGTATCTCTGTGACTAAGAAATTACCATCTATTGCCTCCTCCCTCATCATCTATAACTCGTGTATCTGGTTAAATATGATTAAATGTTTTTAACTAAGAATAAGCTTGCACATACCTGATCATATTAACTCTGTACCCACCAATGAAAATATCATTATCTCCATGTTTACAAACAAACGCAAGTTCAGAGAGGTAAATTTATTCACCCACTACCACACCAACCATTAGTATGTGACAGAGGGCGCTACTGGTTATAAGATAACTAACAAACTTTAACCCTAATAAAAAACGTTTATTTTTAAGGACCAAAATACATTTTAATGGTATTTATTATTAGAGTGGAAGAGTGTGACTATTATTCAAAAAATTATTCAGGGTAAAACTGCCCCATCAGTTTTCCAAGGAATACTGATGGATTTGAACTTCTGAGCTTTTGGATGGCAGCCAAGCTCTTAAGCACTGTACCACCAGGGCTCCTAGAACATAGTTATAACACAGCCCCATTAATTTGAAGTAATTCCACCCTTTTACTCACAGACAAACCAAATAAATATTTAACTAATATCATATTAAGTCTGTTATGAAATGGGAAGATTAAGAGAAGCAACCCACTACTGTTTCTATGTCATTTAATATTCTTGCCTAGGATTGCAGAACCTTTTTCCATAAATTTATTTTTAAAGGTTTAACATATAGATTTGAAAAAGACTATAGAGATTATACAGATAAGTAAAGCAAAAGCATAATATTTTAGGGGGAGTTGATATTTTGGGAAAATGTCAACTGAATCTGAATTTTTAAGTGGATGTATAGAGACCTCAAGATGCAACACTCACTTCCTTTCACATGGGCAAGTAACAATTATCTGCAATTCAGTAAAAACTTGAAATTGGTTTAAACGTTATCAGAATTTAGAGTTGCCTTTTATAAAAAGCAATTATAATGCCTAGAGAAAAGTAGAATAAAGAAGTTTAGGAAAAAATGATTTGGATCTGAATTTTATCATGGATTTAGCTGTCAATGGACTCTACAAAACTCATACCCATCTTTTTTTAATATAGGCAGTCAATATTTGTTTTCACTGCACTATAAAATATTATATTTGCTAAAATGTATTTAAAATCTATAGTTGTTTATCAATAAAAATGGCCTATATTAATATAAAGCCAAAAGTAAAATAAGTAGTAGTTTGATTTTAAAGCACTTTTTACACAAAAAAATCATAAATTGTCATGAAAATAATAGATAAATTTGTGACGCAGGACACAGTAATTCTCACATGTACTCTCTATTACATTCCCTATGAGATTACTAAAAATTGTAATGAGTTTTACCAGACTTGTCAGCTTATACAGATTGCTTATTTATTTGTACAATACTTTTTTCTCCCAAAGTGAGAGCATATTACAATACTTGATTTTTTTAAGCAACAGTATATTCTAGATGTTTTGCATATGTGTGCTTCTATCCAAATTGTTGGCAGTTTGAATCCACCTGGAAACCTGAAAGGGCTGTTCGACTCTGTCTTATATGATTACTATGAATTAAAATCAACTGGAAGGCAATTTTTTGGAGCTATACTTTTTAAACCCCACATTACATTTTAATCAGTCACCTTGTTATATTCATTTGCTTTTCATAATGCTTTAGCTGATTCTTTCGGATTTTTAGACAACAATATAAGAAGTAAAAATAATACTTTTTCCACCTTTATATATTTATATTATTTTTTCTCTTAAGTTATACTGGTTATTATTTATAGAAGGAGCTCTGGTGCAATGTTAAATTAATTTTTATGAGACAACTTGCATCTTTAATTGGTTCTGATTTTAACAAGAATAATCTAGGTTTTTCAGTATTAACTATGGTACAGGTATTGGTTTGAGTAGTTCATTTACTTGACTGTATTGTAAGCGGCAGGAGCCCCAGTGGTGCTGTGATTAAACATTCAACTGCTAATTGAAAGGCTGGTAGGTAAGCATCAACCTTTCCTTGGGAGAAAAATGTGTCAGTCTGGTCTCACATAGACTATTGCTGTTGTAGTGAGAGGCCATGGAGCTGGTTTCAATTCACAGAACAAAAGATTGCCAGGTCACCATCCTCACAATCCTCGCTATGTTTGCACTCACTGTTGCCACCACTGTGTCAGCTGATCTCACTGAAGGTTTTCCTCTTTTTTTGGTCACGCTCTGCTTTTCCAAGGCATTGATCCTTCCTGAAAACACGTCCTAAGTAAAAGAGATGAACACAGTCTCCCCACCCTCATTTCTAAGGGATATTCTGACTGTACTTCTTCCAAGACAAGTTTGTCATCCTCCTGATAGCCAAGTGCCATTTAGCTGGATCCGACAAGGGTGACCATGGATTCTCCTGATAGTCCACATTATATTCAGCATTCTTTGCTATCTTGGTCATCCAGCACTGCTACAAAAGAGATGCCACAAGTGAAAGGCTTTAAAAAAAGATATTTTGTTTGATCACAACCCCAGTAGGTTGAATGTCAAAATTCGAGGTGTGAGCTCCAAGGGAAGGCTTTCTGTACTGTCTCTGGGGCAGGTCCTTGTAAATTTTCCCCCGGACTGGAAGCTTCTGAAGCATAGGGACCTTAGCCCTTTCCATCTTTCCACATGCTCAGCTCCAGTACTGCTTTTTTTCTTGATATCTGAGGTCCTCTACTCTCCACTTGCCTCTCTTTCTTTTATACCTCAAGTGGCAGCCCCAAATCACAATACAATCGCACGCTTTAAGTCCTGTGCCACCAACTCAACTGCTGCCCATCCTCCCTCATTAACATCACAGAAGCAGGTTTCACAGCACACACAATACTGGGGATCATGTCCCAGCCAAATTTTTACACACATTTTTTGGGGGAACACAATTCAATCCATGATATTTGCCAACAACATGATTCAAGGGCATCAGTTCTTCAGTATCCCTTATTATTGTGCAGCTTTGCAGTGCATATGAGGCAACTGACAATACCATGGCTTAGATCAGACACGCCTTAGTCCTTAGAGTTATGTCACACGGTGGTGGCTTGTGTGCTGCTACGATACTGAAAGTTGTGCCACTGGTATTCAAATACCAGAAGGGTTGCCCATGGTAGATAAATTTCAGCAGAACTTCCAGGATAAGACAGAATAGGAAGAAGGACCAGGCAATCTACTTCCAAAAATTAGAGTAGCTGGTTGGAAACCTTATGAATAGTAGCAGACATTGTCTTAAAGTTTACCACTTAGTAAACCCTATGGGTCAGTCTACCTTGCCCTATAGGGTTATTATGAGTCTGAATCAACTCAGCTTCAAACGGTTCACTTGTTTGTTTTTTAGGTAGTGTAAGTGGATTCTCCTTATCATCCTTCCTACCTTATTTAGACCTTGTTTTATCCACTGTGTGTGTGTGTGTGTGTGTGTGCGTGTGTGTGTGTGTGTGTGTATTTTTTGTCCAGTGAAACATCATAAATGGGGATAGGTTCTCATATTACCTTATAAATTTTTAATTTACTGGTGATGCAATGTTTTAAATAGACGCCATTACTTATAGTACAAATTTAGCTGCAGTGGTGAAGTGGTTTAAGCCCCTCACACCTAACTTAAAAGTCAGGGATTCAAACCCACCAGGTGCTCCAGGTAAGGAAGTTTTGTCAGTCTGCTTCCTTAAAGACATATGGTCTTGGAAACCTTGCAAGACAGTTCGACTCTGTCCAATGAGGTTCCTATCAATTGACAACAGTGGGTTTGTGTTTGGTTTGTATAGTTTGCTTGTAGAAGACCTGGCGATGCTATGTTTATTAATTGAACACTGAACTGCTAAGGTCTTTGGTTTGAATCCACCAGCTGCTTCACAAGAAAAAAAAATCTGTGATCTGCAATCTGCTCCTGAGAAATGTGGAGCCTAGGAAGCCCTGTCGGGCAGTTCTCCTCTACCTCGTGGGGCTGTTCTAATCTGTTATATAGATTCTACTCTCTGAGTCAGAATCTACCCCAGGGCATAAAACCTAAGAATATTCAACTCTCTGGCACACAATAAGACCTAAACAGATTCTAACTGTTCTTTTTGCCCACTTAGGTGTTGGCAATATGGAGGACCCAGGTATTTCCATTATTTCTTAGCTGATAGCAGAATTTAAAATTTATTATATATGTCCTCTAGCCAGTCAGCAAAGAATTGAAGTCTTTTTGCCATTATCCTAAATTTTCAGCTTCTTTTGTAAACCCTTTAGCTATCCAGCCTGGCATGTAGGCCCATCTCAGTGTTGGTCATTAACCCTTCCAGCATGCTGACATAACACAGAATCTGTCCGTTTGGCTCCTTTTCCCACTGATACTGCCCTTATCCGGGCACCACTGACTTTCGTTTAGACACCTGCTGTTACATTTCCACTCTTAAGCTATCAATGTCTCTCCCATGATTTTTCCTTAAAATAACAAAGGGATACCACAAAATACAAATCAGATCCCACCACTCTTTATCTCAGAATTTTGATTTTTACCTGCAGACAGTATAAGACACAATATTTTTAACATAATATACTACAAGGTTCTGACCTACTGACCTGCTACACTACCTCTACCTTGTATTATTCTCTCTTATTCACAGCACTGAAACCTTGCTGGTCTTCTCTCCTTCCGGAGAATTTTGTAAGGCTATCCGTGATTCAGGGGCTCATGAATATTTTATTCTCTTTACGTGAAAAGTGCTTCTCCCTACTCTTTGCCTAGTTAGTTCCATCTCCAGATCTCAGTTTAAATGATACTTCCTCAAAGATGCCCTCTCTGATGCTGTAATCTAAATTTCTATCCCCTATTATGTTACTTCATGGCCAACAATCATCTTTTCCTACTATATGTAATCACTGCTAATTATTTATTTGTGTCATTAAAGGACTTTTTTTCCTGTAAACTCATATGCACTTTTTCTTATGTCCGGGATCTGTGCAAAGAGACTTTCCCAGATGAACATTACAACTTTGTTTGCTCGGTATATTTTTAAAAGAAGCTATTATTTGACACGTTTCATGATTCCTGTATATATTATAATTAAAATTAGTGAACAGATGAGAAATTGATAGATGAAATATATAAATACACTTCATTAGTCCCTAAAGAGAGCACCATATTATACCACAAAAATAGATTCGATTTGGATACTTTTTTTTCAAGTTTTGTCTGATTATGAATTTTCTTGACAGGAATGAGTTCTATTTTTTTTGGTCTGATACTAATCCAAAAAAGGAAACTCCATCTTAAACAGCTTGCATCTGTACACTTTCCCATTCCCCACAATGACCCCAATGCCAGAAGACACCCAGTCTTAGCTTCTTACTTTGAACCATAAATCCTCTTTGAGACATGACTAACACACATCTACTAGCCTTTCAAGTTTATGGTTATGGAGTATCTCCTATCTGCCTTTCCCTCCTGATCAACCAGGATCCAGATTGAGGAATCTGTAGTCAGAAACACTTGCAGTTACCCGTCTTGTCCTATATTGTCTATATTATATCATTTTAGTGATTGATGTCTTTCTCCAACAATTCTTCATATCCTTTTGTATATGCTTCATTGTAGTTACTACACACAGAAGTTAAAGAAAACAATTGTAAGCATTCTCCTGAGTGTTATGTCATAGATAAATAAGCATCCTCTCCAGGATTTTCATTCTGAAAAGTATGTTATATATGTCATTCTGAACATCTGACTGTTCTTTCAAGTTTAAAATGTTCTCCTTAAGTTGCCCGGTCAATACATCCTAACGACATACTGGTGCTTCTCTATGCCAAGCCAAGCCAGGCGCCATCGAGTCAGATCCGAAACTTCGTAACTGCCCCGGCCCGCGGGGCATATCAGCTGGGGTGACCGAGGAGGGACCTGTGAAAAGATAATGGGACAAGGACACGAAGAAATGGAGGCAAGACAAAGTTCTGATCAAGCCTCAAAGGTTTTATTTTTTGCAGCATATATATATATACACAGCAGGAAGGGGAAGGATTAGGAATCGGGTGATATCTTGGTGTAAGGCACTTGGAGTTTTATGATTTGTTAGGCAGGATGCCTGAACAGTGACGTGCAGGTGGTGACGTGCAGGTGGCTTCCACGCACGCGCGTTCTCAAGGACTTTCCAAACTTCCTGTTTTTCGGGGCCTGAAGTTTTTCAAGGCTCCCGACACATAACAGGAAAAATATGTGAAACTGTATTTGTACCTGGTTTTCATAATAAGAAGTTTATACAGCAAACAGGTAGGTTTTGGAAGGTATACAGTTCATTAACACACTATCTTTTCTTCCGTCCCTAAATAGAACATTTATTTATCAAAACTGACCACACAGAAGAGGCCTGGAAAGAGTCATATAATCCACATTTGAGCTAATCAGCCACAAAGCCAGACAATCATCCATCTTCCTTAAAAATCATTGAGCTCTGTCTTTCTTTTTCTTTTTGAGTTGACTTCAAAGAAGTAAATGTTATATTTTCATTTAAATGAACGCTGCAATCTGTCTGTGACTGAGGACCAAGGTGACTCACTTGTCCAGAAACTTGGAATATTAAAAGGAGGACACGAACAAATTCAGTGATGATCCAATTCCCCCCATTCATGGCAAATATTCCCTTTACTATCTTTGATTTTAAATCTATTTCAGTAAGTTACTTCTTTCTTTAGACTTTCCCAGATGAGCAGTACAACTTTGTTTGCTCTGTGTGTTTTCTAAAGAAGCTATTATTTGACGCAAGTTTCACACTTCCTTTTTTCTCATATGCTTTTAGCAGTTGACACATATGTACAAAATATATAATCATGTATCTAAATGCGTGTGAATGTATATATCCATATTAATAACATGTTTACATACAGAAGAATTATAGAAGAATTTGTATTTTTTCACTTTTCCTTTTTTAACTTTCTGTCATGTTTGAAAAACTACATGAGAACTATAAGGAACATGCATTCTTTCTAGAAAATAAATCCAGACTAGCTTAAAAACTAGAATAGCATTACCCTTTAAAGTAATTGAATTTAACACTTGTGTTTATGACATTAGCTCACAGTTTTGAAGGTTTAGGACATGAATGACAAGTCATTTTCTGAAGCAGACCTCTGCCTGATGTATATTCTGAGGCCAGGTAGTGTTGACTAATGCCAAAAGACCACAGGGCATTTCCATTTAAACATGGGCTTGTTGTTCTCTATTCAGGGCATATACAGTGATCTAGTGTGAAGTACTAAGACTTTGTTCTTTATGAGACATAGAGAGATATGATCTGTTACTGCTATTTGTAGAAATAAAGAGAAAAAGGAAAAAAAATCTCAAGTAGCATTCAAGACAAAAGTGCATAAAATGGAAGTTATATGTGTGTTTTAAGTAATGTTTACAATTTGAGTCAGTTTGTCTTACAAAAACTTACACAAACTTTGTTATATGACCCTAGCTGCTCTCCTCACAAAAAGTGAAACTTTGAAATAAATCCAATAATATAATATTAAATTTGTCGCTATATGTATTCAATATTTTCAGCTCAAGTTTCTCAGATATCTACTCCATCCCAAGTAGCATTCAAGACAGAAGAAAATTCTATGATGAACAAAATGAACACATGTTCATGACCATTGCAGAGCACATGTTCCTGTAAGTATGTAGGCATTTCCTTATTTATTTAAACAGACAGTTATGCCACCCTTACTCCATGAAATGGATTTGCCATGATTTAACTCAATGGCGAGTAATAACATGTTAAATATACTTTATAAAGCTTTACCATTGTCAGCACGTTTACTTTACAAATATTAACCCATTTCATCTTTCTTCAACCTCATTAGAGAGTTTCTATTATCCTATTCCTTTTACAGATGAAAAAAATGCACCAAGTGTTTCATCAACTTGTTGAAGGTCACACAGCTACTAAGTGGCAGAGCTGAAGTGTGAACCTAAGCAGCCTGGATTTATGCTTTGACTTGCTCTAGACGAGAAACAGGAAAAGCTGAGACGGGAAAATGTCTCACAAATGGCTCCGCACAGGGAGAGCAAAAAGGTTAGCCAAAAAGCAAAAGATAGTTAAACTTTTCACAAAGATGCACGAAGAAAGAAAGTGGTTAAATGAAAGATTGATTCATATAAACAATTTCACTAAGGAAAATGGAAAAACGAGTTAGTTTTTGTCTTAGGCTGGATTTTCTAGGGAAGCAAAACCAGTAACATGTATAGGTACAAGGAAAGATTTATAATATAGATAGAGAGATAGATATAGATCTAGGAAACAGCTCACGCAATCACAGAAGCTGAATGTCCCAAGTCCTGGCACAAGCCTCACATGGCCGTGGAAGCTGATGAACGTAAAGTCAGCAGGTCAGAGACCAGAGTTCTAGATCACCGGTTGTATAGGTCGATGGATCCCAAGCCGGTGGTGAGACAGAGTGGCAGAGGCTGGCGAACCCAGGATTGGCAGGTCAGGGAGCAGGACTCTCAAGTGCCAACTGTAAGGATTGATGAATCCAACAGCTGCTAGTTCAAGTCCTGGAACCAGATGCCGGAAGAAGAGAGCAGGAGCTCCTGGCTACAGTGAGCAGACCAGCAGTAGTACTGGAAGGTTGAGAGATGAGAGCTGAGGGGCGGGAAGCCACCACAAACCCCGCCCCACCACTTAATACAGCAGCCAAATATGGAGTAGCCAAGTTGTCATAATCCTGACCATCACAGTTTTGCAACTGAAATTGCCTTTATGATAAGTAAATTTTCTTTGAAAATTTTAAAAATAAATTGTCTTTTACAAGTTGAAGTTACTTGGATCATTTCTGCTTACCATGTTATTGCAGAAATATTTTCTCTGGAACTGAATGAAATGGTGAAAGAGAACCTTCAATAGAAGATAAGCACAGTGCACATGGAACATGCTTCCTTACAGACGTGCAAGCCCTCAGAACAGCACAGGAAAATTCCTTTAAAAATGTGTGTATATACACACGTGTATATATAAAAATTAATATGTTTACAAACACCAAAAAAGAGAAAAATACTGCCGTTGAGTCAATTCTGACTCATAGAGACCCTGTAAGACAGTGTAGAACTGCTCCATAGAGTTTTCTAGGAGCTCCTGATGGACCCAAACTGCAGACCTTTTGGTTAGTAGGCCTAGCGTGTTACCATTATGCCATCAGAATTTCCTTTGCAAATACCAAACCATAAAACCAAACCCACCACTGTTATTTGATTCCAACTCATAGTGACCCTATAGACAGAGTAGAACACCCCATAAAGTGTGTAAGAAGCATAGGGCAGATCTGAACTTTCGGTTAGCAGCCATAGCACTTGACCACTACACCACCAGGTTTTCCACAAACACATACATGATTTGAAAAAAGATATTTGCAATGAATTAGTCATTGGTGTCACAAAATTCTATTGTACCACCTCTGGTGTCACTTCTATCACCAAGGATGTATTTTACAACTACTAATCTGTCTTTTTTGTTCCCAGCTTTTGTATTCCAATGACCAATAATTATCAGTGCATTTTGATTGCCTGTGTGGTCAACTTCAGACTGCAGAAATTGGTAAAAATCTATTCTCTTCACCATTATTACCAGTAGTTGGTACATGATTAACTACTCTGTCTTGAAAGCATATTGATATTGTCCTATGATTAGCAGTGTTGTACTTTGGGGTAGAATTTGAAACGTTCTTTTTGGCAATGAAGATGATGCTGTTCGTCTTCAGTTTATCATTTCCAACATACGTAGGCTTGACTGCCTAGTTCAAAATAGCCAATACCAGCCAATTTCATCTCACTAATACATAGGATGTCAATCTTCAAACATTCCATTCCATTTTCAACAACTTCCAATTTTCCTTGATGCATACTTTGTGCATTTATTTCCAGTTAGTAATAGATATTTGCAGCTATTTCTTCTTATCTTGAGTTGTTCTGCATCAGCAAATGAAGGTCCCCAAATCTCTACTCCGTTCATGTCGTTAAAGTCAAACCTACTTTGAGGAAGCAGCCCTTCCCAGGTTGTATTTTGAATGCCTTCTAATCTGAGTAGTTCAGCTACTGGCACTAAGTCACACAGTGTTTCACTGCTTCTGTAAGGTTTTCACTGGTCAATTTTTTTCATCAGTAGGTCAGCAGGTCCTTCTTACTGTCTTGTCTTAAGGTGCTCAGCTGAAACTTGCCTATCACGAATGATCCTGCTGGTATCTGAAATATGTGTGACATAGCTTCCAGCATCATAGCAACACATGAGCCACCTCAGTACAACAAACTGACAGATGAGTGGTAGAGACACTCACATGTGTACACACACACAGAGATGTATACGTAAAAACATAAAAATGTAAAAACAAAATCTGTTGCTGTCCAGTTGAACTGCAACTTGTTTCTAAGGAACAGTTGGTGGGTTTGCACTGTAGGCCTTTTAATCAGCAGCCACTATGTACCAGGGTTCCTATGTATATATATAAATCTATATATAATTTTTACGTGTGTGTGTTTAAGTTTGATCACAGCATCCTGATACACCTTGACATGGTATTTTTTTTGTTCATTGTGGTTAAGTGAAAGTTAACAATCCAGGTCAGCTTTGCATACCCACCTGTCTGCAACTGTGTCTGCTCCCCTCACCCTGTGACAGTACACACTTCTTTTTCACTCTTTACTTCCAGTATCCTCTCAACCAGCATTTGTCTTCTCCTCTCCATCTTCTCCTCTCGCTTCTGAAAAGAAACCTGTAGGACAGCCTCATACATGTATATAAAAACCATAAAGTACACAAACCACAGGCATCAATCTGTGTTCCCAAGTCCGGTCCATTCTTTGTCTGAAGTGTTGATTTCAGTACTGGTTTCAGATCTGGACCAGCAGCAAGCCTAGGGGCCATGTTCCCAGGAGACCCTCCAGGCTGTCACACCATCAATTCTGGTCTTTTAATAGAGCTCTTGATCTGCACACCTCTTTTTTCTCATGCTACTTCAGGAAGCCTACGTTGTGTTCCCTGTCAGAGCTGTCTGCGGTGGTGGCCAGGCACCATCTTATTCTTCCGGTCTAGTGCTGATGCAGTGTCCCAATCAC
The DNA here is from genome assembly GCA_028571685.1 of Heterohyrax brucei. NCBI lineage: Eukaryota > Metazoa > Chordata > Mammalia > Hyracoidea > Procaviidae > Heterohyrax > Heterohyrax brucei. The sequence goes on along the minus strand of CM053146.1, from coordinate 73,280,495 downwards.
ATGGATCTTTCTGTCTCCTGGGCTCAGTTTTCCTCATGTCTTTGATGTTTTCAGTTGTTATCTGTCCTAGGTGGGTTGGGACCAGTTGATGCTCTTCAGATGGCAACTTGCCAGCTTTTAAGACCCCAAATGTCACTCATCAACGTGGGGTTCAGAACACTCTCTTAGCAAAAGATTAGTTCTGCCAGTTGAAGTCTATGTCCTCTGAGAACATGGTCCCCAAACCCCTGTACCTGCTACTCTGTCCTTTGAAAGGTTGGTTGAATTTAGAAAACGTTTTAGCTTATAGTGTTGTCCATTTATGCTGACCTGCCTTCTACTGCATACAGTCACTTCCATCACCTAACCTAATTACTATCATTTATCTAATCTATGAATAACCTTCTCCCCCCAACTCTTATAGCCATCAAAGAGTATTTTCTTCTGCACTTAAGTCCTTTTTTTTAAGCCCTTATAATAGTGACACAATGTCTTTTGTCCAAAGAATGCAACATCATCTTCCATCATCACCACTGACTTGACATATTTAAGTAAGCTCTCAGTTAATGTTACTGGAGAAAAAGTTGACGTGCATATAGTTTAGAATCCTTTTAATGACAATGTATTTTGATAATCCCATAAATCCAGTTAACCCTAAGTTTAAAGATTTCTAAAGAAAATTCCTTTTAAAATTTTCAGTTCTAGCTATATATTTTTTAACTGTATAGAACTAATATTTAAAAATTCATATTTCTTGACTTGGAAATTCACAACTGTGTTGGTATATATTCCTTGTGAGTATGAAGAGTATTTCACTGTACTTTGACACTCTGTTTCATTGCAGCAAAAAACTTAAACATTACTTCCAGTATATGTAGCTTAAGGCAAATATATGGCAACTGATTCTCAGACTGCTTTTCATTCTCACTGACGTGTCAATAAAGTATACTTTGCTTTATTTCTTTATTGAATAGCAAAACTTTATTTTCCACTACAACATTACATGTGGTTTTACTATTTTGTTTGTGAACCATGTTTTATACCACATTTGCATATTGGAATATATATTCTATAGACAAATATGATAAGAAAGGAGTTTAAAGTAGAGTTTGACATTGTGTTTAATACATGGCATGCCCACTTTGCCTTCCTGGATTTAGGTCAGAATGAAATTTTTTCAAAGTAGGAATAATGTCTTTCAAGTAATTTAGATGTGAGGTATTAGAGTTTTAGGAAACTTCATAAGACCATACTTTCAGAAAATTGAGACCAGGAGAAATACTATCTCTGCAAGCTTGTGCTGTGCTAAATGGACACCTTAATCTACTGATTTAATCCAATGACAGCTAACTCTCGTCTCACAATTTGCAACTCAGTATGTTAGAACTAGGAAGAAAATATAAACAAATGGATAAATCCTGACAACATGTAGAATTTGGGGTACAAATGCTTGTCTTCTGTGCATCTTCTGCAGTGCCAAGTGGGTTTTCCCAGCCCTTTGTGCTTATTTGGGCCCATACTTATCCATCTTTTCTAGTAGACTATTCCAGAAGCCTCGGGTTAGTTTGTTGTTTGATTTTTTTTTTAATAGTCTATTTTTTAAAATGGTTTTAGATTGACAAGAAAATTGAGGAGTTTAGACAGTTTATATATTCCGCTATACTCAGCTTTCCCTATTGCTACCATCTTACATTAGCATAGTACATTTGTTAATGAACCAATATTAATACATTACTATTATCTGAAGTTCATAGTTTGTTCAGGTTTCTTAGTTTTTACCTAAGGTACTTTTATTCTTCTGGCATTCCATCAAAGACAACACATTACGTTTCTTTGTCATGTCATTTTGGAATCTTCTTGCATGTCACAATGTCTCAGGCTTTTCCTTGCTGTGGATGACCATGACAGTTTTTTAAAAAATGTTTTATCGTGCTTGAAATGAAAGTTTACAATTCAAATCAATTTAGCATTCAAAAACTTACACAAACATTGCTATGTAACTCTAGCTACTCTCCCTACCCTGTGACAGCACACTCCTTTCCCCTCTGTATCTCACACATCTGTTCAACTAGCTGCTCTATCCTTCCATCCACTTATCTTGCCTCTGGAGAGGAGCTGCCCACTTAGCATTATGTATCTACTTAAAAAAAGAAAGAAAAAAAAAGCACGCTCTTCAATGGCATCATTTTATAAAAGTCTTTTAGTCCACTGCAATCTTTGTCAAAATAATTTGCTTCGGTAATGGTTTCTTTTCTGGACTAAGAGAACATCCTGGGCTCATGTCTTCCAGTGACACTTCAGTCTGTTGGACCACCAAGTCTGGCCTTTTGGTAGAGTTTGAGTTCTGCACAGCCATTTTTCTCCTGCTACATCAGGGACTCTATGTTGTATTTCCTGACAGGGCAGTCATTGCTGGTGGCTGGGCACCATCTAGTTCTTCTGGTCTCACGCCGATATAGTTTTTGTTTCTGGGGCTCATATTTTTCTTGTCTTTGATGTCTTTCACTATCCTCTGCTGCAGGTGGTTGGGACCAATTAATGCTCCTTAGATAAGTTGTTTGCTAACTTTTAAGACCCTAGATGCCACTTATCAAAGTGGGATGCAGAACGTTTTCTTAAAAAACATTTACTATGCCAGTTGACCTAGATGTATCCTAAAACCACGGTCCACAGACCCCTGCCCCTGCTACTACTCTGCCCTTCAAAGTGTTGGGTTGTATTAAGGAAATTTCTCATCTTTTGGTTTAGTCCAGCTTTCTGATACCCCCCTCCACTGCATGCTGTTCCTCCTTTCACCTAACTTAGTTCCTGTCTAATATCTAATCACTGAATACTCCTCTTCACGTTTGTAACCCTCAAAGACTATCTTCTTCTTGTTTAAACATTTTCTTCAGTTCTTACGTTGGTGGTCTCATACAATATTTGTCTTTCTGCAACAGACTAATTTCACTCAGCATAATAACTTCCTGCTTGGTCCACGTTGTGTCTCCCAAGATCATCAATGTTATTTATCATTGCATAATATATGATTGTGTGAATATACAATACCTGTTTATCCAATCATTTGTTAATGGGCACCTAGGTTGATTACATATTTTTGTTATTGTGAACAGAGCTGCAGTAAACATCGGTGTGCATGTGTCTATTTGTCTGTCAGCCCTTATTTCTCTAGGCTATATTCCAGGAAGTAGATTTACTGGATCTTATGGTATTTCTGTTTCTAGCTTTTTAAGAAAGTGCCAAAGTGAATTCCAAAGGAGTTGTACCATTTTATGCTCCCATCAACAGTGTGTGAGTGTTCCAGTCTCTCCAAAGCCTGTCTAACATTTCTTATTTGGGGTCTTTTTTGGATTAATGCTAGCCTTGTTAGGATGAGATGGTATCTCATTGTAGTTTTGATTTGGATTTCTCTAATGGCTGGAGGTCATGAGCATTTTCTCATGTGTCTGTTAGCCACCTGGATGTGCTCATTGGTGAAGTGCCTGTTCATATTCTTTGCCCATTTTTTAACTGGGTTATTTGTCTTTTTGTTGAGGTTTCATAGTATATTGTGGACTGTGGAGATTAGATGCTAATTAGATTTGTTGTAATCAAATTTTTCTCTAGTCTGTAGGTTGTCTTTGAACTCTTTTGGTGAAGTCTTCAGACGAGCATATTTGTTTGATTTTTTAGGTGTTCTCAGGTGTCTATTTTCTCTTTGGGGGTTTGTGCATTGTCAGTGATGTTTGTATTCTGTTTATGCCGTTTATTAGGGTTCCTAGCATTGTCCCTATTTTTGTTTCCACTACATTTATTATTTTAGATTTAATATGTTAGTCTTTGATCCATTTTGAATCAGTTTTTGTTTGTGATGTGAGATATAGATCTTGTTTTATTTGTTTGCTTATGCTTATCCAGTTACATCAACACTACTTGTTTAAGAGATTATCTTTTCCCAATTTATAAGCTCTGGGCCTTTATCAAATATCAACTGCTCATAAGTCTATGATTTCATGTCTGAATTCTGAATTCTGTTTCATCTATGTATCTGTTTTTGAACAAATATCATGCTGCTTTGACTATAGTAGGAGAATAACAGTTTCTAAAGTCAGGTGGCGTGAGGCCATTCATTTTGTTCTTCAGTAATGCTTTACTTATCCTTGGCTTTTTCTCTTTCCATGAGAAATTAGTGATTTGTTTCTCCATGTCATTAAAATATGTAATTGGAATTTGTTTGGGGATTGCTTTCCATCTATAGATCACTTTGGGTAGAATAGATCTTTTCACGATATTAAGTCTTGCTATCCATGAGCCATAGGTTTCTCCACTTTTGTAGGTCTCTTGGTTTTTTACAGCAGTGTCATGTAATTTTTTTTGGTACAGGTCTTTTAGGTCTCCGGTTAGATTTATTCCTAAGTATTTTATATTCTGGAAATCCTGGTGGCGTAGTAGCTAAGTGTTATGTCTGCCAACCGTAAGGTCAGCAGTTTGAATCTGTCAGGTGCTCCATGGAAGCTCTAAGGAGCAGTTCTACTGTGTCCCATAGGGTCATTATAAGTTGGTGTTGACTCGATGGCACTGGGTTTGGTTTTTGGTTTATTTTATCTTCTTAGGGGCTATTACAAATTGTATTAATTCTGTGATATCCTCTTTGATGTTCTTTTAGTTGGCATAAGGAAATTCCACTGATTTTTCTGTGTTTATTTGTAGCCTGATAGTTTGCTCTACTGTTCTATTAGCTCTAGATGCTTCTTTGTGGATTCTGTAAGGTTTTCTTTGTATAAGGTCACATCATCTGCAAAAAGACAGACTTTTAGTTCTTTTTTTACCAGCTGGATGCTGTTTATTTCTTTATCTTGCCTGATTGCTCTAGCTAGAGAGTTCAGCACAATGTTGACTAAAAGTGGTGGTAAAGGGTGTCCTTATCTGGTTTCTGTTCTCAAACTGAATATTTTCAGATTCTCTCCAGTTAAGATGATGTTGGCTGTTAGTTTTGTATAAATACCCTTTACTATGTTGAAGAATCTCCATTCTATTCCATTTTGCTGAGAGTATTTAACATGAATGAATGTCAGACTTCGTTAAATGGTTTTTTATACATCGATTGACAAAATCAAGTGGCTCTTGTCTTTTGTTTCATTCGTGTAGTTGATTACATTGTTTTTCTAATGTTGAACCATCCCTGCATCCCTGGTATAAATCCCATTTGGTTATGGTAAATTATATTTTTGATATGTTGTTAAATTCTATTGCCTTGAAATTTGTTGAGATTTTTGCATCTAAGTTCATGAGATATGTTGGTCTCTAATTTTCCTTTTGGGGGGCTATCTTTACCTCGTTTTGGTATCAGGGATCATAGAAAGTAGCTGGAAGCATTCCTTCCTTTACTATGCTCTGAAATACCTTAATAATAGTGGTATTAACTTTTCTCTATAAATTTGGCAGAATTGCCAGTGAAGCTGTCAGGGCTGGGGCTTTGGGTGGGGAGGGGGGTTAGTTTTTAAATTGCTGTATCAATCTGGTTTTTTTGTTGTGGGTTTAGTTAGTTGCTCAGCCTCTGTGTGTGTCAGTTCATATATGTAGTGTGTAGATATTTAATATGGTTATGTATTTGAGGAGTATTGAGACTTTAATTATTATATAATGTCCTTCCTTATCCAATGTGGCGGATTTTACTTTAAAGTCTATTTTATGAGAGATTAAAATTGCTATTCTTGCTCTTTTTTTGAATGCTGTTAGCTTGATATTTTTTTTTCCATCTTTTGAGTTTTAGCTTGTTCATGTCTTTACATCTAATCTGTGTCTTCTGTAGGCAGCATGTAAACAGGTAGTTATTTTATTTTATTTTATTTTTATTTTCATCCACTTTTCCACTCTCTATCTCTTTATTGGTGCATTTAATCCACTTATAATCAGCGTCATTGTTGACAAGTATGAGTTTAGTCCTCTCATTTTAAAGTCTTCTTGTGTGTGTTGCAGATAATTCCTTTGTTATTCTTAACTTTTTGTGTTGTCTCATCTTTGTTTGTGTGTTTTTTCTTCTCTTTTTCAGTATTATTGATTCTGTATTTGTTGAGAATTCATGTTTTTCATTTTGATATGCAGGATTGTCGATTTCCTTTGTAGTATCTTAGTACTAACACCTATTTTTTCTAAATTTAAACCAGTCTTTAATTTTTTTGGATTGTTTAACTTCCTCTCCATATGAAAGATATATGACTCCTTTTTTATAAGTCCATCTTTTTGATTATAATGTTACCAAGTGGCATTTCTATTTACCTATTTTCAGTGTTTCACTTTTGATTTATTTTTGCAATTTTTTTATTTGGGTTGATATCCAGTTGCTCTGTTCTGCATTCTAGTCTTGGGTTCTTATCTGATGTTATTTAATTTTCTAACCAAAGACTCCCTTTTTGGTTTGGTTTTTGCAAGTCCTCTAAATTTTTGTTTATCCAGGAATGTCTTAATTTTATCATCATATTTAAGAGACAGTTTTGCTGGATTTATAATTCCTGACTGGAATTTTTGTCCTTTAAGGCTTTGTGTATGTCATCCTTTTCCCTTCTTGCCTGACTGATTTCATCTGAGGAGTCTGAGTTTAGTCTTATTGACTCTCCTTGGTAGATCATTTTTCATTTATGCCAAGCCAGTTTTTAAGTGTCTCCTTATCTTTACTTTTGGCAAGTTTAATTATGATATGTCTTGATCTCTTTCGTTTGGATTTACCTTGCGTGGAGTTTGATGAGCCCCTTGGATACATATCTTCTCATCTTTCATGATATCAGTTCTCTCTTTTTTTTTCTGTTATTCCTCACTCTTCTGATATTCCATTCACTCATAGATTATTCCTTCTGATAGAGTTCCACACAGTTCTTAGTGTTTCTTGATTTTTTAAAATTATTTTATCTGATTTCTTTTTCTTAAATATGTTATGTCACATGCTTCATCTTCAACATTACTATTTTGGCCTTCATTGCGTTAATTCTACTCCTTTGACTTTTTACTGAAGTGTCTAATTCTGTGATTTTATTATTTTTCTGAGTTTCTATTTCCTGTCTGTATGTTTTCTTCACAGTCTGTTTAATTTGTCATTATGCTCTGCTGCATTTTGCTTCATCTTCTTCCTGATCTCTTGAAGAGTTCTAACTATTAATCTTTTGTACTCTAAATCTGCTAACTGCAGGAAGTTCTCTTCATCTGGAAAATCTTTCTTTGTTTGGGGAGCTTACTGAAGCCATCATGGTCTGCCTCTTAAAGTCTTTTGATGCTTACTCTTGTTTCCAAGCCATCAGTAAGTTTGTGAAATTTATTCATTTTATGTTTGCTTACTATGTTCTAGCTTCTTGTTTCATATTGTTTTGAAATGTCCACAGAAGCTTGTCATGTGTGATCGTTTGGTTACTTGTGACTTTGAAGCTACAATGTCTTGTCAACAGGTGAATAAAACTGTTACTAGGCATGTGAGACGATGAGTCATTTCATTGTCTTCTATAGATTCAGCCTAGGTGTCTAAGTAGTCAGTCACAAAATGTGTGGTACGGGCTCTCCTTCACTATCCTAGATGGGCAGGAATGATTGGTGTAGCCACAGGTGTCTGGCTGCATGTCCTGAGAAAGCAGAGGGATAATGTTTATGAGGACAGTGTCCCCTTATATTGATTCTAGGTGAAGGAAGTGTTTCTGCCTTGATTTCTTTAGCTCTTGGGGATCAGCAGGTTTTCATCAGTTTTCTTCTTCCTCCATTTTCTCAGTTTGTTAAATTGTTCCTGCCCTGAGTCTAGGAGAATGGCTCCAGGCAGGCTTAAGGAGTCCTATTTCTGGCTCAGACAATGGTGTCAGACTGTAGAGTCAGGCAAGGCATATGGAAGGGAGGGGACAGTGATGAGAAAAGGGAGAGAGTTTTATCCTGAAGGAAAAGTTTAGATCCATGCATGGTAAGTAGATGTAATCTCCTTAGTTTTTAATGTTGGAGTGCTGCTTTTCACCGGTTCCAGATGCACGAGTGTGTACTCTTTATTCCTTTGTCTCTCCCTCTGAGGAGCATGTCCTCTGAATGCCACTGATTCATTCCCCATGCTGGCTATAGTTAATTTCCATCTGGTGAGGTATGACCTGCCCTTGGTAGTTCTGGACTTGCTCTCACTTCTCTGTTGGTCAGTCTAATTTCTCAACTCTCCCTTCAATGTTCAGAGCTCCTAGAATGTCATACGTAATTGATTCATTTGTTCTTTTCAGTTGTTATTGTTAGAGGGATCATAGGAAGTATCTGAGTACTCTGGCATCGTGGTCCTACCCTCAACTTTGACAGTTTTGAGGAGTTTGGGGCAGGTACGGAAATCCTGGTGGCACAGTGGTTATGAACACCAGCTGTTAACCTGAAGGTCTGCAGTTTGAATCCACCAGGTGCTCCTGAGAAACCATGTGAAGCAATTCCACTCTGTACATAGGGTTAATTTGCATCAGAATAGACTTCAATGGTGATTATTTTTTCAGTTTTGGTCAGGTACATACCATGCTTTTCTGTGGGAATTTGTCTGATATTTTTCTCACAATAAGACTGAGGTTAACAGCTATGGGGAAGAAGACCTAAGAGGTAAACTGACATTTTCCCCCATGGTATCATGTGTACATACTATTAACATAACCAGAAAGTTGGTACTTTGAAGCCACCAGCTGCTCCATGGGAGGAAGATGCGGCAGTCTACTCCTATAAAAATTTACAGTCTTGGAAACTCTCTGGCGCAGTTGTTCTCTGTCTGATAGGGCTGCTTGAGTGAGAACTGATGGCAACAGATTTTTGCTTTGTTTTTTAATGTTGAGCTTGATCACTTCACTGATGTTAATTTGTCAGAATTCTCCACTATAAAGTAATTGTTTTTCCTACTTTCCATAATGTACAAGTTACTCTGTGTAGCCCACACTTAGGGAGTAGAGAGTTATGCTCTCTCTTTTTAGGGAAGAGTATCTACATGACTTATTTAGAATCCTTGTGCACAAGATATTTATCTTTTCACCCATATACTAATCTATTCAATCCTCTAGTGATGTCTGTGTGGATTTTTAGATATTTATTTTATACTTCAGGAAACCCTAGTGGCACAGTGGGTTAAGTGCTGTGTCTGCTAACTGCTATGTCAGCAGTTCAAATCCACAAGCACTCCTTGGAAACTCTGTAGAGCAGTTGTACACCCATCTCTAGGGTTGCTATAAGTTGGACCTGACTTCATGGCAGTATGTTAGGTTTTCAGGTTCAACCTTCTTTTGTTTGTTAGTTTCTCAAATTGTTCCAACTTTTTACAATCCTTTCACGGTGGCTCCTGTGATACTGACATACTGCCATCAATTTGGGGGGGTAGACAATATTTTCACATTTTATTTTTTAGCATTTCCTTAACTGCTGGCACTATAACATGCTCCAGACTTATCCCAAATGTTTGCTGTCCCAGTCGTTTCTCCAAGTAGGCTTACTTCCTTGTGTTGGAGAATGGTATTAGAAACCAAGATTTGAGTGCTGGGTAAACTCCAGTGCCTAGTTCAAACCAAGAACTCAGTGTATTTTGTCCTGCCAAAGTTAAATTTATAAGGCTGAATAAATACAGTATCATAAATAATCCTAAGTGAAGTCTTTACAATAAGTCTGTATCAAATTTGAATATTTCCCCTTGTAGTTTCTGAGTTAGAAGACGATAACTGCTCTCGTATTTTGTATGGAATCTTGTTTATTGTATTTATCAAAAGTGATGCTTTGAATCCATAGTGATTCCTTCCACTTGCTTTGTCTTGTTAATAAATCTTTGCTGATTTGAAGTATTCAAATTCTCCCTTGATCTGAAGACAGACTGAGTTGATAACCAGAGGATGTAGTAATGGTCAGTAACCTATTACCTGTGTTTAGGCCCTCGACTGAAGCTGTACTCTCAGTTTTTAGCTTTCATTTACTCCTCAAGATAGTTTAGATTAGTTTCGTTTTGAAAGAGCATTCTTAGACTTTGTGAAATTGATCTTTATAAAAAGACATTTTCAGCAAGCACAAATAAGTTTTCTAGGAGAAGAAACAGAGTCTAGGAAAAACAGTACAATGTGCCCCGAGTCTTTTGGAAGGTTGGCAACTGGGTCAGAATTATAATAGTAGAACTTTCTGCTCCCAGGTGTGAGCAATGGAACATTTCTCTATAGGGCTTATGGAATTTCTGCAAAGACATTTCCTGCTTGCAGACTGAAAATATTGAAAACAATCTCTAAAGAGAGCTCACTGTTGAATTTAACAGGATCAGAGCAACAAATTTATTCACTACAGCTTCAATCAAAAAGGAAGATGGTTTCAAAAATGGTTTCACTGCAGATACATCAGTTTTTCTGTTGTAAGCTAAAGGGGTTATAAAGAAGAGCTCCCACTTGTCTGTCAGTTTGTGGCAGTGTCGAGGCTTGCATGTTGGTGTGATTCTGGAAGCTATGCTATTAGTATTCAAATGCCAGCACACTCACCCATGGCAGACAGGTTTCACCTGAACTTCTAGACTAGGACAGGCCAGTAGAACCTAGCAATCTACTTCTGAAAAGAAGTAGCCTACAAATACCTCACAAATAGCAGCAAAGCATTGTTTGATACACTGTTGGACAATGAGCCTCTCAGGTTGAACGGGTTTCAAAAGATGATTTGGAAAGAGCTGCCCATCAAAGTAGAGTCCACCTTAATGATCCAGATAGAGTTAACACTTTTAGAACTTTCATTTGCTAGTGGGACAGGACTTAAAATATGAAGAAATAGCTGCATGCATCCATTAATAATCATAATACAAATAATCATAATACATCAATAATCATAATTAATAATTAATAATCATAATACATAATGCAAAGTATGAACCTGGAAAAATTGAAAATCAACACAAATGAAAAGGAATCCACAAACTTTAATATCCTAGACATTAGTGAGCTGAAATGGACTGTTGCTGGCCGTTATGAAGAAGGACAATCATACAGTCCACTGAAGAAGAGTGGTGTTGCATTTGTTGTCGAAAAGAACATCTCAAGATCTATGCTGAAGTGCAACAGTGTCGGTGATAGGATAGTATCAATATGCATACAAGGAAGACCAGTTAAAATGACTATTATTCAAATTTATGCATGAACCGCTAACACCAAAAATGAAGACACTGAAGATTTTTATGAAGTTCTGCAGTCTGAAGTTGACCAAATAAGCAATTCGAATGCATTGATAACTGCTAGTGATTGTAACTTGAAAGTTGAAAGCAAAGATGGAGAATCAGTCATTGGAAAATATAATCTTGGTGATAGAAACGATGATGGAGGTCACATGACATATTTTTGAACTACAAATGATTTCTTCATTGAAATAACTTTCTTCAACAATGTGAACAGTAACTGTACATGTGGACCTCGTCAGATGGAACAGACAGAAATCAAATTTACTACATCATTCGAAAGAGACTAAAAGTTCAACATCATCCATGAGAACAAGGCCAGGGATCAACTGTAGAACAAATATTAATTGTTCATAAGCAAGTTCAATTTGAAGAAAGTCAGGGCAAGTCTAGAAGAGCCAAAGTATGACCTTACGTATACCTCACTTTAATTTAGAGACCTTCTCAGGAATAGATTTGACATGTTGAACATTAATGACCAAAGACCACACAAGTTGTGGAATAACATAAAGGACATCATATATGCAAAAAGCAAGGTATCACTGAAAAGAAAGACCAAAATAGATGTTAGAAAATATTTTGAAACTTGCTGTACAATATAGAGCAGCTACAGCAAATGGAAGAAATGATAAAGTAAAGAGCCGAATAGAAGATTTCAAAGGGTGACTTGAGAAGACCAAGCAAAGTATTTTAATGAAATATATGACCACCTGGAATTAAAAAACTAAAAAGGAAGAACATACGTGGTATCCCTCAAGCTGAAAGAACTGAAGTGAAAACTCAAGCCTCAAGTAAGAACACTAACAGATTCTATGGTGATAAGCAGTGTAGGAGGCATCAAAAGAAGATGCAAAGACTACACAAAGTTACTATACTGAAAAGAGTTGGTGGATGTTCAACCATTTTAAGAAGTAGCATGTGAACAGGAACTGATGATACTGAAAGGAGAAGTCCAAGCTGCGTGAAGACTTTGGCAAAAAACAAGGCTCTAGGAATTGATGTTTCAACAAACAGATGCAGCACTGGAAGTGCTCACTCATCTATGCAAAGATGTTTGGAAGTTAGCTACCTGACCAACTGCCTGACAGAATTCCCTATTTATGCTTATACCAAAGGAAGGTGCTTCAACTGAATGTGGAAATTTTCAAACAATATCATTATTATCTCACAAATAAAATTTTGTTGAAGATCATTCAAAAGCAGCTGCAGCAGTATATCGGCAGAGAACTGCCAGAAATTCAAGCTGGATTCAGAAGAAGATATGGAACAAGTACATCATTGTTGATGTCAGACTCACCTTGGCTGAAACTAGAGAATATCAGAAAGATGCTTACCCATGTTTTGTTGACTATGCAAAGACATCCAACTGTGTAGATCGTACTAAATTATGGATAACTTCATGAAAATGGGGATTACATAGCACTTAATTGTGCTCACAAAGAACCTGCACATAGATCAAGAGGCAGTCACTAGAACAGAACAAGTGTATCCTGAATACTTTAAAGTCAAGAAAGGTGTGTCAGTGTTGTATCCTTTCACTATTCCTATTCCGTCTGTATGTTTACCAAATAGTCTGCTGTATATGAAGAAAACAGCATCAGGATTGAAAGTAGACTCATTAACATCCTGTGTTACGCAGTTAACACAACTTTGCTCACTGATAGTGAAAAGGACTTGAAACACTTACTGATGAAGATCAAAGACTACAGCCTTCAGTATGGAGTACATCTCAACATCAAGAAACAAAAAATTCTCATCAGGGAGACCAATAAGCAAAGTCATGATAAATGTAAAAAAGATTGAGATTGTCAAGTATGTGTTTTACTTGGATTCGCAATCAGCACTGACGGAAGCAACAGTCAAAAAATTGAAAGACACATTGCATTGACCAAATCTGCTGCAAAAGACCTCTCCACTGTGTTAAAAAGCAAAGAAGTCCCATGAAAGACTGTGGTGAACCTGACCCAAGCAATGATGTTCTCAATCACTTTATATGCATGCAAAAGCTAGGCAATGAATAAGAAAGACAGAAGAAGAATTGGTAGCTTTAAATTGTAGTGTTGAAAAAGAATATTGAATACTCATGGACTGTCGAAGGAACACATAAATCTGCCTTGGAAGAGGCAAAGCCAAGACGCTTCTTAGATGTAAGGATGATGAGACTGCATCTCACATATTACAGACATGTTATCAGGAAAAGTCAGTCCCTGGAGAAGGAAGTTATACTCTGTAAAGTGGGGGTCAGTAAAAAAGAGGAAGACTCAACGGCCATGGTGCAGGAACAGGCAGTATTTCATTCTGTTGTCTGTAGGGTCACTGTGAGTCAGAACCAACTCATGGAATCTAACAGCAGCAGTTCTGTGAAAGGGACTGACACAGTGGCTGCAACAATGGGCTCAAGCATAACAGCCACTGTGAGGATGGCACAGCACTGGAGAGCTTTCTTAGTGTTTTACGTAGGGCAGCTATGCATCAGTATTGACTCATTGCTACTTAACAACAATATAAGCAAGAGGATGGAATGAAATTTTATTTTTCACCTTAGTAATCTACAACTGATGTTTTTATTTTTGGATGATATTTTCTAAATGTCAATTAGAGTACTGTATATAGCAGAAGGCTAACTTAATTTTCAAGTTTTATTCATAAAAATAAATAGTATTCATAATGCTTTTATCTACTTAATGTATATATCCATGTGTCTAATGAATATACTTGTACATATTTTCATTTCTAATTGAACTCTTCTTTTTTCCCATGCCATCCCATAAAATAATATTGATGATGATATTTTATGTCTTCCTTTTTGTAAAAAATCCTGATTGAGACCCAGGCTACAGTTAATAAATTAATTTTTTCAGAAATATTTTTTCAAAATGAATTTTAAAGTATAACGTAGCACATTTTTTAGTCGATATTTACTTCTTTGTAACAAACTACAATTTTATCCTAGCATCCTCAAACCTGACACCAGAGAAGTGATTTAAGTGATGTTTGAGTCTTTTATTGTGATAGCTTTCTGCCATCAGGCTTGATTTTATTCTTGGCACTAATGTAATCAATAAGCGGGAAAATTATTCTTTAACAAATAATTCTTCCATATTATTCCTCACGCATTTCTGCAATTCTATTTGTCGTCTCAAATGAAGACATGTTAGACATGCATGAAAATAAGAAGCAACTGAAAAATAGTGCCTTTCAAAAAGTTCAAGTCTTTTCTTCAAGAGCGTATAACAGCTTAAGAAAGAACAACATCTTTGCCAGAAAAAAAATAATTCTATCATCAGCTTAACTTTATTATACTCACATGTTTTGGGAATATGCTTCTTTAGCATTTTAGCAGCAATTGATAACATATGATGCCTCTTAGCTACTCTGCTCAAGAGAATCAACTTTGTCTTCACTTCCTTCTGACTTAATTCTAAATTTTTTATGATGTACCATTTGGGTTGGGAAGGAAACATGTTTTGGAAAATAAGGGTACATAAAATAAGACGAATTCTGAGTTTCTGTTCCAGTATGTCTCACATAGGTCCTAGATTTACTTTGAAGTATATGACTGAGCAAAAAACAAGAACAAAGTTCTTCTTTCAGAGTAAAATTTCTAAGCTTTTTTTTTTTTTTTTTTTATGTAACATAGTTCAACTAATCTCTGTTGCTGGTGGATGCTTTCTCTAATTCAAAGGGTATTTTGTTTTTAATCAAGGTGGAACAAAACATTAAGTACATTCTGATGGTGATCACTAAAATTTTAAATGTTGCTTGGAGCATGAAAGGCATTAAAAATATTTTTGTTGCATAAATAAGTATAAAGTAAATAAATGATTGACCATTCCATTCACCCCTCTTACCTTGTAATACCACCATTCACAACAGACAGAACAAATATTAATATCTATATGAAACGCCAAATTATAAGAAAACCCAGTGCCATCGAGTCAGATCTGACTCATGGCAACCCTAGAGACCAGTGACAGTAGTATGTTCTCAACCACATTGGCAAAATGCTTTGAACTTACTCAAGGCAAAGTGGTACATAATCATGTACCATTTTTAAGATACACTCTCTTGAGCAAAATAGACTCTTGTTAGTTATTCCTTGGAAGTAAGAATGGAGAGACTGCATCTTACATACTTCTGACATGATGTCAGAAATCAGTCTCTGGAGGGGGACGTCATGCTTGGCAAAGCGGAGGGTCAGCATAAAAGAGGAACACCCTCAAGGAGATGGACTGACAAAAGGGCTACAAGAACGGACTGAAGCATAAAAGCAATGGTGAGCACGCCACAGGACTGGGAAGTGTTTCATTCTATTGTTCATAAGGTCACTATGAGTTGAGACTGACTCGATAGCACCTAACAGTACCAACAATTATTCTGTGAAAGTCCCTCAAGGAAATGTTCCTTTTAAATTCTATAAATAAGTGTACAGAAATACAGTATGCTACAAGAAGACATAATTAGTAGCTTGTTTTTTCCAAGTTATCTATGAGTCCGCAGCTTGATGATTTACTTGTCAAAAACACAGTCATGTCTTTCAGAATATGGAAATACATGAGGTGTGACAATTAAGCTTGTGAACTTGCCACTGTGCACTTATGTTGGCAGTACTGTACAAACAACTTGGTAAGGTTTCATAACCTTGGTATATCAGTGTCTCACAGCTGTGTTTGTGTCAATGAGTGGCAGTGTCTTGCTAAGTAGCATTCATTATTGTTATTGCTTGTTTTGGTGTGCCATCGTGAGAATGTCAGAGCTTGAATTAGAACAACAAAAAAAAAAACATTAAATTTCTTGTTAAACTTGGAAAGAATGGAAGTGAAATCAGGACAAGATATTGCAAGTTTATGGGGATAATGCCATGCAGAAAATGGCAAATCACAAGTGGATTAAATGTTTTTCTGAGGAGAGAGAAAACATCACTGATCAAGAGAGGTCAGGGTAGCCAATAATGAGCAGAACTGACCAAAAAGTTGTAAATATTGTTCAGATTGTACAACAAAATCATCACCTGACTGTGAGAAGCATGGCAGACCAAGTAAATATCCATAAAGAAATAGGAAAATATTAATTGAAAATCTTGAGAAAGAACGTGCTCGCAAAGAGCTCACCAATGAACAAAAGCAGCTGAGAGTCAAAGTTTGCCGAGATCTTTTGGAGAGGCAAGATGATGTCTGGGGACATGTTATCACTGGTGATAAAACACAGGTGTACAAATATGATCCTGAAACAAAGCGTCCAAGTGTACAATGGAAGTCAGCTAATTCTCCATGATCCAAACAGTTCCGTCAGTCCAAATCAAGAGTCAAAACGATGTTGCCAAACTTTTTTGCAATCAAAAGGATTGTTCGTTATGCGTTTGTACCAACAGGACAAACAGTTAACTAAGTTTACTGTTTGGAAGTGCTTAAAAGGCTGCATGAAAAAGATATATAAAAATGACCTGAACTTTTCTCCAACAACTCAAGTCTCCCGCATCAGGACAGTGCATTACCTCACAAGGCACAGTCTAGAGGGAGCTTTTTAGCCAGTAAACAAGTAACTATATTGGAACACTCTCCCTACTCACCTGATCTGGCCCCCAGTGACTTTTTTCTTTACCTGAAAATAAAGGAAATGCTGAAAGGAAGACACTTGGATGATATTCAAGACATCATGGGTAATATGATGACAGCTCTAGTGGCCATTCCAGAAAAAGAGTTCCAAAGTTGCTTTGAAGGGTGAACTGGGCATTGGCATCTGTGCATAGCTTCCCAAGGGGAATTCTTTGAAGGTGACCATAGTGATATTCAGCAATGAAGTATGTAGCACTTTTTCTAGGATGAATTTGCCAAATTAATTATTGCACCTTGTGTGTGTGTGTAAATTATAAATATATGAGCCTTGATGGCACAGTGGTTACACACCTGGCATCTTACTGAAAGGTTGGTAGGTCAAATCCACCAGTCATGGTGTAGGAGAAAGATGTAGTAGTCTGTTTCCATAAGGATTATAGCCTTGGAAACCCTATGGTGAGTTCTACTTTGTCCTATAGGATCACTATGAGTCACAATCAGCTTGATGTAAATGGACTTTTTAATTATAAGCATATACTTACATTATACTATTATAGTATATTTTTGTAATTTAATATATAAAGCATAATATTTCCCTGTCTGCTATATTTCTAGCTTTCCATTTATTTATAATCAACAATCACCGAATCTGTTCACCAGGACAATTACATGTGAGATGATTATAAATAAAGGGATGAAGGTCTACATTGTCATTTTTAACCTGTAACCTTGAGCAGAACTCTTATTTGCTTTTTACAGTTGAAGGAATTGAAGATATGTCCTGAATATCAAATGAAGTAAATAATGTGAAAGTCTAATAGAAACTATAAAGTTGTTCATTAGTGAAAGAAGTTATCATTTTTATTATTAGTAATCATATCCCTCATATAATTATATTGAATAGCGATTTTTGTTCAGGTAAGGTATAAAGAAGCTTGTCACTGCTTATTTTCTCAAGAAAACTGAATATTATGTACAAATAAATCCTTTGGGATAAAACCAGTGCTTCTTTTAGGTAAAAGCTGTCAGAATATCAGAGGACATTTCTGTACAGTGGGTTACAACTTCATTGTGGAGATTTACTGAAAGAAAATATTCTGCAGATTATCACAGCACTTCACAGTTCCTTCTGTACTGTAGGCCGCTTACACTATTCTTGAGTTACATACTATAGTCCCTTCTAAAAAAACTAAATCCACTGCCATCAAGTCTGTTCTGATTCATAGTGGCTCTATGAAACAGAGAAAAATGACCCCACATGGTTTCCAAGGCTGTAATCTGTATCGGAGATTGCCACACCTTTTCCCCGCAGAGCAGCCAGGGTGTTCAAACAAACCACCTTTTGGGTAGCAGCTGAGTGATTAACTGCTGTACCACCAAGGGTCCTTTTATAGTCCCCTAGGGACCTCAAGTACTTACGCCATCATCATTTTAACATTACTGTCATTGTTGTTGTTTTTAGGTGCTATCAAGTCAGTTGTGACTTCCAGTGAACCTATGTACAGCAGTACAAAACACTGCCCAATCCTGAGCCGATCTCAGAATCGTTACTATGTTTGAGCCCATTGCTGCAGCCGCTGTGTCGGTTCATCTTGCTGAGAGTCCTTCTGATTTTGCTGATGCTCTAGTTTACCAAGCATGATGTCCTTCTCCAGGGACTCGTACATCTTGATAACGTGTCCAAAATATAGCACCAAATAACTAAGTGTTAATCAATATATAGGGCCTAATTCAATTTAAAGACAGAAAATAAAAGACTTCCTAGTCTCAGTACATTTTTCAGTAAATCATTTAGCAGTTGAAGTATAGAAAAATTTTAGATCAGTAAGACACAATCACAGAGAGATGACACTGGAAAAAGAAAGTGAAAGTAAATTTAAAGAACATTCTTCATAGTCACACAAAATTTATATTCTTAAATGCATAAAACTTTCACACAATTAATGTAACTATTTTATATATAATGCCATCTTTTGTCATTATTAATCTGTAACTTTTTCCTAAAGATGTTTAATTATCTTCTCTTAAAGCAATACAAATACATATAACATAAAGGAAGAAAAACAATAAAACACAAATAGGTCCTATGAGGTTTGTGATTATTGTATCTTGGTAAACAGGCAGCTACTTTGACTTTTTCAAAACATTCAAAACAGCTAATTCAATTAATTCTATTTACAGTACCTCTACTTGCTTAAATGTGGTCCTGCAGACTACTGCTAATGCTAATCCCTCTCCCTCAGAGGTAGTAGCTTAATGGTTTCCAGATAACAAGTGACTTCCAAAAATAATCCTTTAAACATGGCAAGTACCAGACTGATACAAAGTCAAAGCTGGACCTGGACAGGTAAGGAGGAAGGAGGGCCTTCCACGTGGATCAGGTAAGTTAAACAACATAGTTCTGTCTATGCAGCTTGAAGTAATTGACCATTAGGTAGAAAGCCAATCAAGATAATTCTGCTAATGAGACATTAATTAGAATTTAATCTTATGGCTAGCATAATTATCTAGCTAATTTCTAGAACTAGAATGAGACATTGACAAAAGGTATTAACCCAACCTATTAGAAAGCATGTTCTCATTTTTTTAAGAACGTTTTCCTTTCATATGAACTATAAGTGCTTAAGGCAGCACAGTGACCCAGAAAGTGATCTGTACTAAGATTCAAAAGATTAAGATTCTGCTTCTTTCTCGGGCAAGCCATTGCACCCCTATGAGCCTCAGTTCATTCCCTTAATAAAGA
The DNA here is from genome assembly GCA_028571685.1 of Heterohyrax brucei. Lineage (NCBI taxonomy): Eukaryota > Metazoa > Chordata > Mammalia > Hyracoidea > Procaviidae > Heterohyrax > Heterohyrax brucei. Next base: position 73,261,075 of record CM053146.1, on the reverse strand, counting down.
TGGACAGAGGAGGATTAGATGAAAACCACTATCTTTCACTCTAACAGTGGGCAGACCTGTATTATTCCTTCTGTACTGGATGGTTATTTCCACATGTTAAGGCCCCCCAGCTTAAAATTTATAGCCAACAGTATAGCAATAAGGAGGCCTGAAGGCTTGATGATGGTGCACTCAACTCCTAACTAAAAGATTGGTGACTTTGAATCCATCTAGTGGGCCGGAGGAAGAAAAACCTAGCAATCTGCTCCCTAAGATTACAGCCTAGAAAACTTTATGGAGCAGTTCCACTCTGTTGCATGGAGTCTTCTGAATCAAAAATTGATCCAATGGTACCCTACAACAGTAACATTATGGCAATATCTTTATTGCAATGAATCACATGACTTTTACAAAGTGAATAATCAACTTTAAATTAATATAAACACTAAGTGACAGGGTGACTTCATTGTCTATTGCCACTCTAACAGAATGTCACAAATGAGTGACTTTAACAGACAGAAATTTTCTCATAGTTTAGGAGGCTATAAATTAGAATTTGGAAACCCTAGTGGTGTAGTGATTCAGATTCACAGCTGCTAACAAAAAGTGTACCATTTAAAGCCACCAGGCAGGCATTCCTTAGAAACTCTATGGAGCAGTTCTATTCTGCCCTAGAGGGTGGCTATGAGAAAGAATCGACTGGATAGCAACAGGTTTGGTTTTTGATTTCAGCCCTAGGAGAAGACATTCTCTTTTAGGTCATTTCTGGAGGAAGGTCTTGTCTTGAAGTTCTGCTTCTGGGGGTTCTTCATGTGGCTTAGCATCTCTCTTCCCCCATCTTTCCTTGCTTCTCCATGCTTAATCTTCCCTTTATACTTCAAAAGAGCCTGAGTCAAATAGGTCTTACCTTAATACTGCCTCATTAACATAAAAAAGAAAATGCCTTCCCCAATGGGATTATAACCACAAATTAGGATTTACAACATATATTTCGAGGAGACATTATCTGGTCCATAACATAGGATTAGCATTTTAGAATTTATCCATGTTCCTAAGTGTATATAGTATGAAGAGCAGATAAGCAACTCTTCTCTGTCACTACAACTGACAAGAGAACAAGTATGTCCACCCCCAGGAAGAAGCATACAGGCTTTCTGTAAAGAAAAATGCAGTTGATTCAAGATCATAAAAATGGAGTACATGATTAATTTTACCAGAGGAAGCAAAGGGAAGCCTTTCAGTGTGAACCAACAACTCAACAGTTATGAGTTCCTAGTAGTATCACAAGACACAGCTGAAGAATAAGGTAGAAAACCATCAATCCAGAATGCCTTAGACACAGTATCTCCTAAAGTCAGTGAGACAAATGAGATAAAATGTCTTGACAAAATGGATGAATTAGTTCTCTTTGTCCTGTAACTGTGGATTTACGGAAAACCAACAGATACGTAACTTGAGTCTTCCTCATCTTGTCAGCTTTTGGTATGATTCCAGCTCTGTGAAACTTATCCGTAATCTATGTCTTCCTGTGTTTGCATTTCTAGAAAGCAGTTATTGGCATACCAAATACTGTCTATGATTCCTTTGTGAATTTCTGTGTGTATTCGACTATAAGATAAGAAGTATGTGGAAAATTTCACAGGGAAATTAAGCCTACTCCTCAAAACTGTTGCATACTACTAGTAAGAAAGAAGTCTTAATGCAATAGACAGCACTCCCTCCAGAAGGAAGGTCTTTTTATTATTTGTGGGAAAAAAAAATGAGTAAATTAAGAATAATGAATTTTTAGTTGGTATGCAAAATGTTTTCCATGTGTTGATTGCAAATTAGGACCCAGTTTACCTAGCACTATTAGCTTTCTTATTATAGTCAGTTTGCTTATTATCCTCATCATTAGATTTCAGAAGAATAAGAGTAAACCTGTACTCAAGTTTTCTTAATAATTTTCTACTGACTCATGTGAAGATTCATTCTCTTATATAACTGGTAATATTTTTATTGTGTGTCATCATATTTGGAGCACTCATGGAGCAGTGGTTAAGAGCTAGGGCTATTAGCCAAAAGGTGGCAGTTCAAATCCACCAGCTTCTCCTTAGAAACTCTGTGGAACATTTTTACTCAGTTCTGTGGGGTCACTATGAGTCAGAATTGATTCGACACCAACTGTTTTTGTTTTTTTATTTTTTTGGTCATCATATTTAGTTATGGTGTACTTTTTTTTGTAGGAAGTTACATGTTGCTAACATTACTTTCTCAATTAGTTGTTACAGTATTTCTTCAAATCTGGGATGTCCACACAGCATTAGTAGTGTGATCTTAATCAAAACATCAAACCCATTGCTAGTAAGTCAGCCCTGACTCACAGCAACCCTATAGGACAGAGTAGAGCTGCACTGTTGTTTCCAAGAAGCACTTGGTGGATTTGAACTGCCAATTTTTTTGGTTAGCACCCATAGTGCTTATCCAGTCCTCAACCAGGATTTTCTAATCCAGGCCTGGCATTTTTGCTCATGGTATACTTTATTGTTCACCTCAGAACTTTTATAGTGAGAAAACGTTCATAGTTCTTTCCGTGGAGCAATAGGAGGTAATTTCTTTTTTCTTGTTATCATTCAAGAGTGAATTGCTGTCTCAGAGGCAGATGACAAGAAAATCAATTTCTACTCCCAAAAGGCTCATTTCCCCCAAGAGTATATAAGGTGTGTTTTGGGGGGAGGACGGAAGAGGGACAATGTGTATGTTTGTGTGCCATCTCACAGGATCACCAGACTCGATCATTTCTTTTCATTTTGCCTCTGAGTTCTGTTTTGATTCCTATTTATAGGAAGATTTCCCTTTTCTTTCTTTTATGATTGTGATGTATTTTAGTACTAGCAGTTATAGTTCATCCAGCATTTCTCTATAATTAAACCAGGGAGGAGGTTACTATGCCCCCTGAAACTATAGGATATAATAAGACAGGAATAATGTGGAAATAACGTATTCAGCAATGAGTATAGAGGATTCTTTTTAGTTTTTGAAGGGTTATTATAGTTAAAGTGGGTTTCTTGGAAGACTTACAGTATTTCTACAGATGTGGAAGATGTTTAGTTGTATAACAGGTGAAAAATGTGCACCTTGTGCAGAGGAAAATTTGAAATTCTTCCTTTTAAATAGACCCAGGTGCCTGACATCTTATTACCAACTCTTTAGAAACAGAGGAGTGTGAGAAAAAAACAAAAGTACGAAGGTGAAAAATAGTGTGAGAATTACATTGAGCTGCCCACCAGATTTAAATTTTCAGCTTAGCAAACAACTTGATTATTGACTAATGTTAGCAGAAATGAGAAACATATTTGAAAATTCATATAGGGAAGATAAATATGGTACACCCATCTTCCTGGCAGCCAGTGCTTTTCTATGGAATAAGGGAGCTATCTCTAGAGACAGTTGGGTTTATTCAGAGACAAAGAAGACAACTAGAGACCCCTAAACAGAAAGAACTAGAACAGAGACAACTATTTGGAAAATCTCACTGCAGTTTCTTCCCAGGCCACTAAATTGAATCTCTTGTTAGAAAAGTTTAGTTTTGGGGGTGCAGAGTCAGGATGGCAGACCAAACACATGTTTCTCTTAATCCTTCTGGAAATCAAGACCTGAATTGATAATTAAATGGAGCCTTCTGGACACCTAGTTAATTTGGACTTCATATCGTTGAATGGAAAACCCCCTCTTTTGCTGATCCCAGTTTTGGCAAGTGCAGGCTTGCTCAGACAGAAGGTAACTCACCATTTTAATTTTTTTTCTCTGTCTTAGCCAGCAAGTGGAGCTAGTACTTGACTAGCCGCTAATCTCAGATACACTGCTGGCAAGCGAAATTGCTGTATTTTGAGAGCCCGGCTTTGGACTCTGTGCATCTTGGGACCTTTGGCCTGTCTTTCCACCTCTGCCATAGAGTAGCCCGGACTGAGCCAGGTGGCGAGCTTGTGCAGGGTGCCATACTGATGCATTGGGAGACAGATACACCCATATGGAGGCCCCAGCTGGACTTAGTTCCTAGACTGGGAGGCAGTGCCTGCCTGGGGGGAGCACTTTTCCAGCAGAAAAGTAGTATTTTACACAGTGTTGCCTACTGCTGAGGCCTGACGACAGAGGTTGAGGACTCTGTGCCTTTGGCCTCTCTTTCCACCTCTGCCATAGAGAATCCTGGACCCAGCCAGGTGGTGAGCTTGTGTGGGACATGATCTTGTTCTACTGGGAAGCAGATATACCCATATAGAAGCCTCAGCTGGACCTAATTCCTGGTCTGGGAGGCAGCACCTGCCCAGAGGAGAGCTCTTTTCTGGCAGAAAAGCAGTATTTTACACAGTGTCACCTACTGCTGGGGCCTGACAGCAGAGGCCAGCAGGGCAGTAGCTTTTCTGTATTTTGAGCTAGGTTATATCATCTGGGGGTTGATATAGAGGTGCTTGCTTTGCCAGCTGGGAAGACGGACCTGTACAACTGAAAACCTGACTGATTTTGGAAGTTGTCAGATACTTTTAACCTCTCATTTTAAGACTGCCTAAGGAAACAACTGCAGTCCATCCTCACAACATCTCTCCTAGGCTCTGTTGACTCACTTGATGACCCCAAAGCAACAAACTCTGGAGAAAACCAGGAAGTTACCCATGGCTTCAGAAGGCCCTCAAAAGAAAGCACCTCAGAACTTCCCAGACAAAGAAGGTTTTCTGAAACTATCAGAAGGTGAATACAAAAGGATTACATAGAGAGCCCTCCTAGATGAGTCGGATCTGACTCGACGGCACTTGACTGGCTGGCTCCTAGACCTTATACAAAATGCAGCAGAGCAACATGAAAAATTAAGCAAGCTGTTTGATCTTATGGAACACCCAGCCAAGCCAAGTGCCTATGGAACACCAGTACTCTGAAATCCAATAGTTCAAGAAAAAAATCAAAGACATAGAAACTTCAATTCAAAGCCAAGAAAACAGAACAGAACAAATGGAAAATAGACTTTCTAATTTGGAAGACAGAGCTACTGACTCCAGCACTATCAGAAGAAATCAAAAAAATATAAATAAAAACAAGAAAAATGAAGAAACATTAAGAAGCATGTGGGAATCTATCAAGAGGAACAATCCAACAATCTATAATTAATTGGAGTTCCTGAACAGGGTGAGACACCTGAGAACACAGAGTATTGTTGCTGAGCTACTGACAGAAAACTTCCCAGAAATTAGGAAAGAAGAGAATATAGATATCCAAGATACCTATTGAATGGAATTCAATATAGATCTCAACAGAAAGACTCCAAGACATATTAAAATCAAGTGTAACAAAAGGAAACAAGCAGAAACTCTTAAAGGCAGCAAAACTCAAAGCAAAGCTTACATTCAGAGGGAAACCCTGTAGGCTTTCATCGGATTTCTCAGCAGAAACAACACTGGCACAGAGACAGTGGCATGACACGTTTGAAGCCTTGAAGGAGAAGAACTTCCAACAAAGAATTATATATCTTGCAAAACTATCTTTCAAATATGAAAATGAAATTAAGACATTAGCAGATAAACGGAAACTCACAGACTGTAAAAACCAAACCAAAAAGTTGCAAGAAATACTGAAAGAATCTCTAGGCTTAGAAGAACAAAGAGACTAACTTTAGAAGCAAATACAGAGTACATCATCCAGAACCCTACTCAGTTAGGGAAGGCTCCAAACTCAATCAAAGCCATAATAGTGAGAGAAAAAATCCAGTGATCATATCACAAAAACTGTGATGTAATCCAATTAAAAAGAGGTATGTACTGCAGTTGTTACAGTGCTACAGATGGAGAGGAAGTTGATAAGAATGCTAGTAATTAAAATTGGGTTTATACATAGTTTATTAAGGGAGATCATGGGGCAGTCACAAAGCACAATAAAGATACGATATATCAAATCAAGAAACATAATACAGGAGTTTTGATAACCATGAAACCAACCCTGAAACAGGTGAAAAATCAACTTATAAAGAAGACTGTCCCAGAACATATTAATAAGAACAACAGAGAAAACATCAACACAAAATAAACATATCACAATGACAGCACTGAACACATACTGATCAATAATCCCACTGAATGTGAATGGACTGAATACTCCAGTAAAGAGACATCGAATGACATCTTGAATCAAAAGATATGACCCATCCATATTTTGCCTACAAGAAACTCAACTTAGACTTAAAGATAGCAACAAACTGAAAATTAAAGGATGGAAGAATATTATATCAAGCTAACAATGAAAAAAGAAGAGCAGATGTCACAATTATAATCTCAGATAAAATCAATTTTAATGTAAAATTCACCATCGTGGACAAGGAAGGTCACTATTGCTGAAAGGTTCAATACACAAACAGGACTTAACAACATTAAATATTTATGCACCTAACATGAGAGTATCTAAATACATCAAAGAAGCACTGACTACATGTAAAAATGAGATAGACCACTCCACAATAACTGCGGGAGACTTCAACACTCCACTGTCAATGTTGGACAGATCATCTAGAAAAAAAGCTCAATAAAGACACAGAAGACCTTATTGCCACAATTAACCAACTAGACCTCATAGGCACATACAGACCTTTCTATCCATCAGTGGACAACTACACCTTCTTCTCCAGTGTACATGGAACATTCTCAAAGATAAACCATGTGTTAAGACATAAAATAGTTCCAACAAAATCCATATCATTAAATTACTGAAAACATCTTCTCAGATCACAGAGTCATAAAAGTCTAAATCAATAGCAGAAAAAGCATTGATAGAAAGTGGAACTCATGGAAACTGAACATCTTGCTCAAAAAACTATGAGTTATAGAAGAAATCAAGAATGAAATAGGAAATTTATGGATTCCAATGAGAATGAAAACAGTTCCTACCAGAACCTATAGGATACAGCCAGAGCAGTGCTCAGAGGTAAGTTCATCTCCATGAATGCACACATCTGGAAGGAAGAAAGAAACCAAATCAAAGAAGTAACCCTACAGCTTTAACTAGTAGAGATAGAATAACAGAGGAATCACTCAGGCACTAGAAGAAAACAGATCATAAAAATTAGACCAGAACTACATGAATTAGTGAATAGAAAAACAATTGAAAAAACTGAAAAGACCCAAAGCTGCTTTTCTAAAAGGATCAACAAAATTGGCAAACCATTCATTAAATTTATTAAGAAAAACAGGATAGGAAACAAAAACCCAAATAAGAAATGAAACAGAAGTTGTCACAACAGATCCAACAGAAATCAAAAATGTCATAACAGAATACTATGAAAAACTGTACTCTAACAAATTTGAAAACCTACAGGAAATAGACAAATTCCTTGATTCATATCATCTACCCAAATAATCACAAGGTGAAGCAGAACAATTTAATGAGAAAGAGATTGAAAAAGTCACCAAAAAATTACCAACAAAAAAACACACAGGCTCAGATGGCTTCACCACAGAATTCTACCAAACTTTTAGTGAAGAGTTATCTCCGATACTACTGAGATGATTTCACCATATAGAAATGGATAGAGTGCTCCCAAATTCATTCTATGTAGCCAGCATAACCCTGGTATCAAAGCCAGGGAAAGACCAAACCAAAAAGCAGAACTACAGACAGATATCACTCATGAATCTAGATGCAAAATCTTCAACAAAATTCTTGCCAATAGAATACAACATATCAAAAAAATAATCCATCATGACCAAGTTGGATTCATACCAGGGATGCAAGGCTGGTTCAACATCAGAAAAACAATTAATGCGATCAACCACATAAATAACACAAAAGGCATGTCACGGTTGGAATTGTGTCCCCCCAAAAATGTGTGCAGCCACGTGGCTGGGATATGGTTCCCAGTATCTTGGGACTGTCCTCCATTGTGTGGTTTTGCTAGCCTGTATGTTAAAGGATTAGGGTGGGGTTGCGAATTCCTGCTGTGGGGGGAGTTTCCCTGCAGTATGGCTTGCCCCACCCTTAATGCTTTTAGCTTGCAAGGAATAAAAGGAAAAAGAAACAAAGGACAATTTGAGAACCTCGCTAACATCAAGCAAGCAGCACTGGGAGCGGAGTGCGTCCTTCAGACCAGAGGTTCTTGTGTGAGGACGCTCCCTGGACAAAGACTGATGCAATACCGGACTTTCCTCCAGAGCCGACAAGGGGACAGCCTTCCCCTGGAGCGGACACCCTGAATATGGACTTGCAACCTACCGGACCATGTAAGAATAAATCTTTCTTTGTTAAAGCCATCCACTCTGTGGTATTTCTGTTAGAGCAGCCTAACTGACTAAAACAAGGCAAGAATCACCTGATCTTGTCTATTGATGCAGAAAAGGCATTTGATAAAGTCCAACATTCATTCATGCTAAAAACTGTCAGCAAAATAGGAATAGACGGTAAATTCCTCAATGCAATAAGGGCCATTTATACAAATCCAATTTCCTACGTCATCCTGAACGGAGAGAGACTGAAAGAGTTTCCCTTGAGAACAGGAACTAGACAAGGATGCCCACTCTCACCTCTCCTATTCAACATTGTACTAGAAGTTCTAGCCAGAGCAATTGGACAAGACCAAGAAATAAAGGGCATCTGCATCGGCAAAGAAGTTGGAATCTCCCTAGTTGCAGACAATATGATTGTATACTCAGAGAATCCTAAATAATCCATAAGTAAACTACTCAAACTGATAGAAGAGTTCAGCAAAGCCTCAGGATACAAGATAAACAGAAGTAAATCAGTAGGATCCCTTTATACCAACAAGATTATTAACGAAGAAGTCATCAAATCAATACCATTTACTATAGCCCTTAAGAAGATAAAGTACCTAGGAATAAATCTAACCAGAGAGATAACAGACCTTTACAAAGAGAACTACAAGCCCTTATTATAAGAAACTAAGACAGACTTACATAAATGGAGAAACCTATCCTGCTCATGGATAGGAAGACTTAACACTGTGAAAATGTCTATTTTGCCCAAAGCAATCTACTTATATAATGCAATCCCAATACAAATTCCAGTGACATTTTTTAATGAGATGGAGAAACAAATGACCAACTGTGTTTGGAAAGGGAAGAATCCCTGGATAAGTAAAGCACTACTGAAGAAGAAGAACACACTGGGAGGCCTCTCACTAACTGACTTGAGAACCTATTACACTGCCACAGTAGTCAAAACAGCTTGGTACTGGTACAAAAAGAGACAGATAGATCAATGGAATAGAATTGAGACCCCAGAGATGACACCATCTTCCTATGAACAGCTGATATTCAACAAAGGCCCTAAGACATTAAATGAGGGAAGAAACATCTCTTCAACAAATGGTGCTGGCAAAATTCGATATCCATCTGCAAAACATTGAAACAAGACCCATATCTTAACACCTTATACAAAAACCAACTCAAACTAATAAATCTAAATATTAAATCTAAAACAGTAAAGCTCATCCAAGAAAAAAGGAGCTACAACAATGGAAGTTTTAAGGCACAACATAGACAGACTTCAAAATCTGTCAAACAAACCACAAACAGAAAACAGATAAATAGAAACTATTAAGAAGGGAACACTTTTGCTCATCCAAAGACTTTATTGATAGATTTAAAGGCCACCTACAGAACAAGAAAAGATATTTGGCAACTATATGCCAGGCCGATGCCTGATCTCCATAATTTATAAAGTACTGCAAAATATCAATAGAAAAAGATAAAGAATCCGATTAAGTGATGGGCAAGGGAAATGGAAAGACACTTCTGTAAAAAGGCTATCCAGGCAGCCAAAAAACGCAGCAGACAAGCTCACGATCATTAGCTGTTACAGAAATTCAAATCAAAATGACAATGAGATACCATCTCCCCCAAACAAGTTTAGCCATGATCCAACAAATGCAAAACAACAAATGCCGGAGAGGCTGTGGGGAGATTGGAACTCTCCTACACTGTTGGTGGGACTGCAAAATGGCGCAATCTCTTTGGAAAGCAATATGGTGCTTCCTTAAAAAGCTGGATACAGATATACCATTTGACCCAGTAATTCCACTGCTCAGAATATATCCTACACAATACAGGCCATTCATACCAACTGATCCATGCACACGAATGTTTATTGCAGCACAGTCCACAATAGCAAAAAGATAGAATCAACCTAGATGCCCGACAACAGAGGAATGGATAGGTAAACTATCACATATATACTCAGTGGAACACTATGCAATGATAAAGAACAATGACGATTTCAGGAAACATCTCATAACCTGGTTTCAATTGGAGGACATTATGTTGAGTGAAAGTAGTCAGTGACAAAAAGACGAATATTGTATGAGACCCCTACAATAAGAACTTAAAAACAGACTCATGCACAGAAGAAAAGACTCTTTGTCTGCTGCAAAGGTGGGGAAGGAGGGAAGTTGAGGAGGGGAGGGTTTAGATTAGATAGTTGACAGAAATTTGACTGGGTGAAATCGATAACAGTACACATTAGAAAGAAGATCAATATTAACTGGACTTCAACATAGTGTGAGTACTCTTCCCATTTTAAATTGCAAGGACAGAGTAGCTGGGGTGGGAGGCTGGGTAGCATGCTGTCAGGGGAAATCGAGGCCAATGGGTTCAACCAGTGTTTTGCTAATGAGGGCTCTCTGCACCCCACATTGGTAAGTGGCATGTGGGGTCTTAAAAGCTGCCAAGCTGCCCTCTGAGGGTACAGCAAATGGTCCCAGCTCAGCAGGAACAGATGACCACCAAGGGCCAAAACGACATAGGGGAAAGAGAACCCAGAAGACAGAGAGACCCACATGAGTGGGTGATTACATAGACTTGTAAGCAGAAGAACCGATGGTGCCTGGCCACCACCAGTGATAGCCGTGATGGAGTTCATAAAGCTGAGTCTCACTGGCAACACAAGAATAAAAAGGACTGCTCCCTGAGAGCTCCACTAAAAGACTGCAATAGATGGTCCAGGGGCCTCAGAGTTCCCCTGGGAGCATGGACCCTGGCATTGATGCTGTCCTTGTCCATAAATCATAATGGAGGTCAACTCTCAGACAGGAATGTATTGGACTTGGTGACACAGAGTGACCATATCATGTGTGCACTTTATGGTTCTATGCATCCCTAAGATGTCATCCTGCTGACCTCTTAATGGAGGAAGGGAAGTGGGTGGACAGGAGGGGATAGGAGATTGCTGGAAGGATAAGACATGTATGGAGAAGAAAGGAAGAGTGTGCTGTCACTGGGCAGGGAGAGCAGTGGGAGCTGCAAATAGGCAGGCATTCAAATTTATATGGGAATGTACATTTTCATTCAATCATAATAAAAAATAGTTTAGTTTTTGAAATAAATCAGGACATTAATAACACAAATCCTTTAGCAACACTATAATTCCAATCACTTTATGTTCATACCTTTGTGTAATTCCCCAACTTGAGTCTAGGCAAGAACTGTGACTTGCTTCAAGCCGACAGAATGCAACCAAAGTGGCAATTTGTTGTTAGATTAAGTGTGCATTGTTGCACAAAAAGTTGCTCCCATCTTTTGAGGCTCACAGTCCATTGCTAGATTTGAAGAAGCAAGCAACCATGAATCTCACAGCTACAAGGAAATGAAATCTAGGAACAAACCAAATGACAGTGGAGGACATTCTCACCAAGTTGAGTCCCAGATGACAATCCAGCCCTGGTCAATACCTTGACTGCAGCCTTACAGACAAACTACCTAAGCCATGACTGAACTTCTGACCTACAAAAACAGTAAGAGAAGTAGGTGTTGTTTGCAGCAACTAAACTTTTGGTAGCTCACTGTGTGGTCATGGTGGCTAAAAACATCTGTTTATATTAGGCAGTTATTCAAGCACTATTCTTTGTCCCTGGTATATAACGTTAAACCAAGGTTTACAGAGAAATGAAATAAATACTATATTATGCAATGATTGGCAGGAAACACAGGATTCTATTGGAGATGTAGAAATCTTTTCGGAAGGAATTATATCTAATGTGAAATCCGAATGGAAACGTTCCACATAAAAATTGTGAAGAGACAACAATGGAAATAATGAGAATGCTGACACAATGTGAAGAATGTAACCAATGTCACTGAAAAATATGTATAGAAGTTGTTGAATGGGAACATGTTTCTGCTGGGTATACTTTCATTAAAAATACAATAAAATGCTTCTTTATATTTTTTTTAAAAAAGAATATTTCTAAGTAGAAATTTTCAGTGTAATAAGACTCTGAGGAGAATATTTCAGGGAAAAAATGCATACAATACTCAAGAAGAAATCAAGTCAGGGCTAGCAGGAGTTTAGAATGGATGTTTGTGTGTAGTGAGGGTGTGGGTCGACAAAAGACAAGGTTGTAAGGGAAGCAGAGGCCTGATTATGCAAGTTCAGTCTTGTAAGTCATTTTAAAGGATTTGGACTTTGTTCTAATAAACTGGTGTTTTTCTGCAGGTGTATACATTAGAGGGCATTTTGTCTTCACTGACCTTTAGATCTTGGAAGATATATCAGGTTTTTGTCATTCTAGCTTCATTTCCCATCTGTAACTCTCTTACAGGAAGTAAAGGGTAGTACAGTACTTGGAAGTCATAAACAGTAAAGATAGTTTTCCAGAAAAAGGCTGCAAAATTCACATCTCCGTAGGCTTCCAGTCACACAGAGCAATGTTTTTCAAACACAAGTATACACAAAATCTACCTGGGTCTTATTTTTAAAATGCAGATTTTGAGTCAGTACATCTGGGAAGGGTCTGGGAGTCTATCAGGATCCCAGGAGATGCTGATGCTGCCTGTCTGTAGGACACACATGGAAAATCAAAATAAACAACAATGTTACTGACAGGAGTCCCCTGGCATTGGTTAGTGGAATGGCTTTCTTTAATATAAATTAAGAAAAATTACAGCAGCGAGGATATCATAAAATTCAGAAATTAAAGGTGTGGTCGTAGCAGTGCAATAAGACTCAAGAATTTTAGGTTATAGTTGTAAAAAATTAAGGAGGGATACTTTTGAGTGCTTGAATAAAAATAATTTTAATGTACCTACAATTCACTCCCTTCACTTATATTCTATGACTAAAAGTGGCGTTTAGTGATTTGCGAGTACTCAGTGTCACAGCTGAGTATTGGCCAACTGTTGTCACATGCCAGTGAGTTGATTCTGACTCATAGAGACACTACAGGACAGAGCAAAACTTCCCCAATGGATTTCCTAGGCTGTAAATCTTCACAGGAGCAAAATGCCGACTCTTTTCTTCCATGGAGCAGTTGGTGGGTTCCAGTCACCAACCTTTCATTTAACAGATGAGTGCTTAACCACGTTACTTCCATAGCTCTTTACTGGGCCACTGGCAACTCTGAAATTCCAGGCAGAAGTCTACCATGAGGAAATTAAATTGTAGTTACCTATTGCCACTGACATTAGTCAATTCTGATTCATAGAAACCTTATAGGACAGAGTAGAATGACCCACAGGCTTTCCAGGAAGAGGCTGGTAAGTTCAAACTGCCAACTTCTTGGTTGCTAGCCATAACTCTTAACCACTATGCCACCAGGGCTCCAAGTTGTGGTTAAATGTGTGAATATGCATTAAGATTATGCTTGACCATGAAATGGTATCTTTACTTCTAATATCCTTTCTCGTATATACTAAGGGCAGGTGACCAGGAACCAGATTCTGCTTTCAACAAGCACCAAGCAGCTCCATAATCCTCAGATTGCTCTCTCTTCTCCAGACCTAATATTCTGTACTTCCATGGTATGCTTCTCCGTTAGGCTATCCAGATGAATGAGATCAGAATGAGATTGTCTCTTAACAAAAAAGTAGTGATGAAACTTGCCCCAGGAAGCAGATCCTGAAATGGAAATGTGCATGGAGGAAGTTTATTGGGAAGAGATACTAGGACCAGCAATGAAGAAAATATGAAGAAAGCAAGACTGAGCCATGAAAAAGGTTAAACTGTGATGCTTTCATAACAAAGGCTTCACTGATCCTGTGAGGAGCTCTGGAAGTGGGATGGTCCTAAAGAATTGTCTCACAATGTTGCAACGGGGCCAGGCTTTTACACCTAAAAAGAGGGTACGCTGTTAAGTGAGGCAGTTCTTTTCAGCCAAAGGCAAGCATCAGGAGGGAATACTCATCCCAGTGTTGGCTTTCCACACTGCCAGCAGCTGGGCAGTAATCCTGTAGTCAGAAGAGGGTTATCTTAACCGCACAACAGAGTATCAACTACGACTTTTTCCATAATTAATTTGTGGTTTATATACAGTATTAAATGCTTTAACATAAGGAAAAATAAAACAAACTGCATACTGTTTCATATTCTACAGTAGAAGTAATTTGGAGTGCAGAAATATTTCACACGATCAGGGCCAGTGATTTTAAATCTGCTTTGGTGAGGACTGGGTTTTGTTCTGTTTTTCCTTCTTCCTGTAATTTATTATCTATTGTGAACAGATATATTGTTTTATCACACAATAGGTATGCAATACAAGCTGAATGTCTGAAATATAGGTTTTACCCTATGTTACGAGATAAATCCACTGATGATGAGTTTTAATGTGGCAATGGGAAACCAATCGAATAACTTGTAAAAGATTGCTCTCAGTTACTGTACTTTGTTGAGAATGGTAAGAGTTTGCCAGAGGGCACTGGTTTGTCTTGCTCTCCAGATACAAAGCGTATTTATGAAACCCTGATACAAATAGTCCCCTGATACTTATCTTTAAAAGAATTGAACAATCTAAAAGCAAAGTAACTCAAATTACAGTAATAATACTACAAATTATTCCTCTGTTTTGTGAAATAGATGCATGAAATGTCTCTTTTAGTACATCAGTGGCTTTTGTTTAAGAACCAACTATTTTTATTTTTTGTATTAATTTTTTTCTGTTGTACTTTAGATGAGGGCTTACAGAACAAACTTAGCTTCTCACTAAGCAATGCAGATTTTTTTTTGTTGCATCGATTACCGATCCTACAACATGTTAACATTCACATCGTGGGTTCCCTATCACCAACTTTCCTGTCCCCTCTTGTCTTTAAGTACTTGCCCCTCATCTGGTGTGCCTCTTTAGTCTCATTTTATTTCGTGAGCCTGTCTAAACTTTGGATGAATGGTGACCCTCAAGAGTGACTTCCTTACTGAGGTGAAAGGGGGACCAGAGAAACTCTGAGTTTCTCCAGTCTCAGGCCAGTGTCTGCTCTTTTATTGTATGTTAGAATTTTGTTCCACATTTTTTTCCATTTCTGTCTGGAACCTTCTATTGTGATCCATGTCAGAGCAGTCAGCGGTAGTGGCTAGATACCATCTGGATGTACTGGACTTAACCTGGTGAAAGTTGTGGAAGTTTTGGTTCATTAATCTTTTGAACTAATTGTTCACATGGGTCTTCAGTTTTCTTCATTTTTCTTTGCTCTTAAGTGGTGATAACAGTGAAGCATCCTAGATGGCTTACAGGCTTTTAAGACCCCAGACACTACTTACCAAAGAAGAATATAGAACATTTTCTTTATAAACTACATTATGATAATTGAGCTAGATACTTCTATGACCATGGTCTCTATAGCCCTTATCTCAGCAATTCAGTCCCTCAAGAAGTTTGGATGTGTCTATGAAGCTTCTATGACCTCGTCTGTAGAAGTTGTGCTGGCTCCCTCAATACTGTGTACTGTCTTACCTTAAACCAAAGTTACCACTTATCTGTCATCTACTTAGTATTGTTCCATCCCCATCCTTCCCCTCTCTCATAATCACCAAGGCTTGTTTCCTTTTTTGTGTAAAAATTTTCATTAGTTTTTGTGATGGGTCCAGTGCAGTATTTTTGGCCCTTTGTAACTTATGGACAATAAATAAGAAAGATAGTAGAAGAATTGATGCCTTCAAATTGTGGCATTGGAGAACAATATTGAATGTACCATGAACTGCCAAAAGAACAAACAGATTTGTCCTGAAGGAAGTACAACCAGAGTGTCCCTTGGAAACAAAGACAGCAAAACTGCATCTTACGTAGTTTGCACATATTGTCAGGAGGGATAAGAACCTAGAGAAGGACATCATGTTTGGCAAAGTAGAAAGTTAGCAAAAAAGAGGACGACCCTCAAGGAGATGGAATGACACAGTGGCTGCAACAATGGGATTAGGCATAAAAATGATTGTCAGCATGGTGCAGGGCAGGGTAGTTTTGTTCTGTCATATATGGGATCACTATATGTCCAAACCAATTCGACAGCACCTAACAACAATGCCCTCCAGATTCATCTATGTTGTGTAGTGCATCACAGATTCATCGTTGTTCTTTATTTTTCTGTAGGACTCCATTGTGTAGGTACTATAGTTTGTTTATCCCTTTATCCGTTGATGGGCATCTAGGTTGTTTCCATCTACTTGCTATTGTGAACAATGCTGCAGTGAACATGAGTATGCATGTCTCTTCATGTAACACCTCTTATTTCTTTAGAGTATATTCCCAGGTGTGAGATTTCTGAATCACATGGTATTTTTATTTCTAGTTTTCTCAGGAAAAGCTGTATCATTTTCCAAAACAGTCGTACCATTTTGCATTCCCTCCAACAATGCAGTAGAGTTCCAGTCTTCCTGTAACCTCTGCAGCATTTGGCTTTTTTTTTTTTCAATATATGCCAATGATGCTAGGGTACAATGGTGTCTCATTGTGGTTTTGATGTGCATGTTTCTAGTGGCCAGTGATTGAGAACATTTCCTCATGTATCTGTTAGCTACTTGAATGTCGTCTTTGGCGAAATATCTGTTCACTTTCTTTGCTTATTGTTAAATTGGATTATTTGTCTTTTTCTTGTATTGGTGTTGGATCTTCCTGTAGATTTTAGAGATTAGACCTTTGTTGGATTTGTCATAGCAATTTTTTTTCCTAGTTTGTTCATACTTCAGTTTTGTGGCTCAGGTGGTAAGTTGAAGTTCCACTACTTTATGTCCAAGCCTTTTCTAGGTCACTTTGACCTCATTCCTTATCAGAAAAGGGCACTGGTCAGTCAATACCCCTGTTTCATGCAGGTAATGTTTCTTTAGCTGTATTTTTATTTTAACTGTATATCCTCTTTCATATTTACAGACCGTTTTCTGACCCACACTGTGCTGATTCTGAATCAAACATCATAGGAAAAGTTCTGTTTTCAAAGCCTAGTCCTGCAGGACTTGAGTGAACTGCCTGTCGCGGAGTGTCATTCTAAGTTTAAGCTGCTAAAAGTTCAAAGGATGTGAAAAAAAAGCTAGGTAGGATACATATATGTGTAGTGAAGATCCTGTTAGATCTTCTGACCCGTCAGACCTGCTTTGACCACCCACAGGGGCTTAGGCTGAGCTGTAATTGCATTCTCACTTGCTGGCAGCAGCTGCCCATTGCAGGCAGAGCCTTGTCTAAGAGGCAGCTTTTTTTCTTTGGCCATTAGGTTTCAAAACATCCAGTTCTTGATAGAAGTTTTTGAGTTATATTGTATTGATGAGCACACAAAGAAAGGTCAAAATAAATGAATAGTGTATAACTTTTAGTATACTGTTACATTCTATTTGCTAGTATTTTGTTGAAGATTTTTGCATCTCTATTCATAAAAAGATGCTGCTTAAAGTTTTCTTACGGCATCTTTGTCTGTGGCATCAGGGTTATATTTGCTTCATGGAATGGATTAGGGAGTATTATTTCTTTCTCTATCTTTTGGAAGAGTTTAAACAGTATTGACGTCAGTTTTTCTCTGTGTTTTGTAAAATACCCCAGCAAAGCCATCTGGTTCAGGACTTTTTTTGTTGAGAATTTTTGATTACTCAGTCTCTTCACTTGCTATAGGTCTGTTGAGATTTTCTATTTCTTCTTGAGTCTGTTTGGATAAGTTGTATGCTTCCAAGAATTTGCCCATTTCATCTAGGTTGTTTAGTCTGTTGCAATATGATTGTCAATAATTTTGCATCATAATTGTCCTTATTTCCAATAGATATACTTAAAACAATGACAAAAATATTAACTGTTGAGGCTATTTATGCACAACCAAAATCCTCTAGGATTTGGTTCATTGGCTTGGATATTTAGGATCATGGTTTCAAGGGATATCCCAGCTAATTGAGCCAGTAACATGTTCGGTGCTTCTGTTCTAACTCCTGGCTCATTGCGTAGTGCTTGTAGTCTTAAAAGCTTGCAAGCCACAATCCAAAGCTGAACAATTGGTCTGTATTCTCCTAAAGCAACAGAGGAAGAAGCAGAGCCAGAAATACGAGGAGGATATGGAACGAATGGCTAATTGCCCCCATAAATAGCTACCTCTTTTGCTATGAGACGAGAACTAGACAGGGTGTGGCTACCATTATAGAACTTTTTGAGCAAATAAATATATTAATAGAGTATACAACTTTTATTATTGTGGCTTATTACACATTTTAATAGAGAAAAATTTGATTCTGAGGAAAAAGAGGTAGACTAAAATTAAACCAGTTATGTCTCAAAGCATCGTCATCAACACCATCTTTGTAAGAATATCTATCCTTCTTAAGCTTTTACCATGTGCCAGCCACAGTTTATAGAAAGACTCTGATACTGAGCAGAATGTTAGCTTTCTGTCTGTAAAAACTAACTTAGAGAACTACTTAATACAGCCTTAAAAGAAGAATCACCTTGTAATGTGGGGAACTTGAAAGAAGGAAGAATGTCTTTTAAGTCCACACTGCAGTGTGAGATGCACTGATGCATTTGTTTTTAGCTTCAGCACCAGCCAGACAGCAATGTATGATGAAATTGCTTAAATCCTGTGTACACAGTCATATAATTTTTAAGGCACAGCATCATTAAGCTGCATTCTGGGAGATTTTCCTTGCAACTTTCAGGTGTGTTTGGAAATATTTACTGAAACATTGTTTCATTAGTACATTTTCTGAAGTTGATCGAAAGGACATTTGCTTATACTTCCAAAATGTATAACTACTTGAGGAATAACCAATACAGGTTTGCTCATTCTAAATACAAAACAAGATTTTTTAAAAATGTCAGTTTTGTTACCTATACATCTGAAGCACAGAAGTAAAATATAATAACTCTTTGTTGACCTCTCCCTTTGTGCCTTCCTTCTTCTCTGTTTTCTCTTGTTTTCTTCCAGTCTGTATGTAATTCTCAGTAAATTCATTCCTAAAAATTCAATTTCAGGTTTTAGACAGGTGGATGCAGTTTTATTCTATAGTGATCAAAAGAGGTAAGGTAGGGCTTCCTTTTGAATCCATGTGACCTAATTTTTTCAAAGGTTTGTAAAGGTCAAATTGTTTCTACCATTATGCTCCAATGCTGAAATCCTGAGGATGATACAAAATTTTATTTTCAGGCATGCCCATCACCATCTGAAGAAGCAGGAATTCCAATGTTCTTCCTTTCGTAGCGTTAGTGCTACTGTAATTAAACTATGGCATGGCTTCAGGTTTAAGAGTCAATTAAACTGGAGCATCATCCACTCAAAGGTGACAGAGGTTGTGTCAGGGCACTAATACTTTAATAGAAAAATATGATCATAAGACAAGGAATAAAAATCAAATTACTTCTATATTTACTTCAGAGATTGCACCTGACACACTCATCTTTAAAAATGTATGATAGAAATACAGTAAAAGATCCAGTAATTTTAGGACTGGGTTCTGTAGGAATGGATTTATCTAACTATGCATTTAGATGTGTCAACAGGGACTCGAGTGACTGAATATATTTCCCGATTTAATCATAATCATGTTTCCCTGATCATTCAGTCAATAAGTGTTCATTAATCTTTGGGTCAATGAGATTCAAGGTGCTCTGATAAATATTAAAGCTAAAAAAATAGATCTATAGTTTCATTACGTATTATTAGGTGCTAAATTACATAGTACATCTATACTATAGAGCAAACGTGGATTTAAAGACAGATTCCTTGAGGAATAAGTAGTTAGGCTGACTCTCAGAAAAAGGATTTTGTTAAAAGAGGGTAAAGGGAATATAGAGGTATGAGAATACTGAAGACTTATGTGACTTAACCAAAGTCAAACACTTATGCAGAAGTCAAAATCTAAGTTCGTCTTCTGTGTCTGAAATCTGTAGTCTATCCAGTATTCCAGGAAGTTGAGAGTTGTGCTCCCTCTAGTTGAAAAATACATCATATCTGTAAGAAAAAGAACTTCACTGAGTTAACTAGAGTCTGTAGTTATCAGAACTCCCATTTGAATCCTCAATTTTTTAATTGTATATTTACATTGTTATGAATATATATTTACAAGAAGACAGATAAGATAAATTCAACATACCTATAGATGTACGATATTACATTTAATATTGCAATATTAAAGGGCAATTGACAAAAGCAAGGCTCATAAGAGTAGATGCAACACAGTCTTCTTAATCTAAAATGGTTTACACTAGCACAAACGTATTTACATATACATTAACATATTTAGGTAAAGATACAAGACAGGCATGGTAACAGCTGTTACCTCTGAAGAAACAAAGTCATGAACACAGGAATGGAAACACAGATTTTCAGTTTCATAGTCTTCTTCACTATTTGATTTTGTTGATGATTTCATATACTGCTTTTATAACAACCTTCTAGCTTAAACATAAATACTTGTATTTACACAAGATTTTTCTTTGAAGACTAAGTTGAACCTGACCCAGGCCATGGTATTTTCAATCACCTCTTGGGCATGCAAAAGCTGAACAAAGAATAAGGGAGACTGAGGAACAATTGACACCTTTGAATTATGGAGTTGGTGAAGAACATATACTGTAGATTGCTGGAAGAAAGAACAAGTCTGTCTTGGAAGAAGTACAGCCAAAACATTCCTTAGAAGCATGGACAGAGAGGCTTTGTCTTACATACTCTGGATGTGTTATCAGCAAGGACGAGGCTCTGAAAAAAGACATCAAGGGTTACAGGTAGAGGGTCAGCAAAAAAGAGGATAACCCTTAGTGACATGGACTAATTCTGTGTCTGCAACGACAGCTCAAGCATAGCAACAACTATGTGGATGGCGCAGAACTGGGTAGTGTTTTTTTCTGTTGTGCATGGGATTATTATGAGTGGAAGGGGCTTGATGGTGTCTAATAACAACAAATATTTACACAAGAACAGTAATAGTCAAAAATGCAGTTTCCTCAAAACTTTAAACAAAGAACTACCATGTTACCCAGAAATCCCAATCGTAGACGTCTGACCAAAAAAACTGAAAGCAAGAATACAAACAGAAACATGTACACTAATGGCTATTGCAGTACTATCCATGATAGCCAGAAAATGGAAACAAATTATATGTGCATCAACAGGTGAAAAGATAAAAACAATGAAGCACACACATACAATGGAATATTAGTTCTGTCAACAAGAGAAATGAAGTATGACACATGCTACAACATGAATAAAACTTGAAAATATTAATGCCATGTGAAATAAGTCACAAAATAATAAGAACTGTGTGATCTCACTTACATAAAATAGACAGATAAATGTAGAGAGGTGAGAGTTTGTTAGCAGCTACCAGGGGTGAGGGGGAGGAGAAAGAGGGAAGTTATTACATAAGGGACACTGAATTTCTGTCAATAGTGGTGGAGTAATTTAGAAAAGAACAGTGATATCGTTGCAAAACATGCTAAACATAACCAGACATCGAATTATACATGTAAGAATTATTGAATTGACAAAAATGTTCTTATGGGTATTTTTACTACAAAAAGATTAACAAAAATATATAGATTGTAAGTGTCATGTGACACAGTTTATAGTATCAGTGGAAATACCTTGAAGTTACTGTGCAATATGAACATAATCTGGTCACGAGAGTCACGGGCTTTGTCATCTCATTTAATTGCTCTCATCTGGAAATATTTACCACATGGCTGTAACTAATCGTGATATGCCTTTCAAACATCAACAAGAAGGAGTGATTTCCATTGGCTTTCTCTTGTGATTATGAGGTCATGGAGAGCTACAAGTACAGAATGAAAGAAATACTTGGTTTTAAAGGAGTTAGTGGTAATAAGCTGTCATCCTTTAAAAGAAATCCAGTAAATACTTCTTAAAGCAGCATCTCTAATAACTCACATTGTAGTGGAAAGCAACATGATGCCTTGATTTATTGCTGCCCTTCAGTTGGGTGACGCTAAGTCTGGCAGTTAAGGATAGGACTTCCCTACCAGCCCAGAGAATTAAAGAAATTGTTCATTGATTTCTCCTTTCTATTCTATTCTACAGAAGGCTTTGTTTCTCTGACTATCCTGCTTATATACATCATCTATAGAAAAGTCAATGTGCAAAGGCATTTGGAAGAATTCCCAGTTTATGAATATTTCTGTGCTTTCAAGACCTTTTCATCTTGTCTCTCACAATACTGGGCAATGTGGCTATTTTCTTTCAGGTTAAAGTAAGTGATAAATTTCTCAGACTGATGAGTGCCCTAACACTGAGACATATTATGTTCAAGTCAGATTTCAAGGAGAGAGAATAACAGGTTAAAACATGAAATTTGTTCTGAAGTATCCAAATTTTTTATAATGAGTTTCAAATGGACTTAAAAAAAGAGGACAAAACCACTGGAAAAAACAAACAAATGACTGCCATCAAGTCGATTCTGACTCATAGAGACGCTATAGGACACAGTACAAGTTCTAGGGAGACGGTGGTGGATTTGAACTGCTGACTTTTTTGGTTAGTGGCTGTAGCTTTTAACCATTACTCCACAAGCACTTCCACCAAAAAAAAAAAAAAAAAATTAAAAAGGACAGTGGAAATTATTTGGAAGGCTGACTCATTTTTCCAGTTTGTATCAAAAAACAAACAAAATACTCTGAAGACATTTATCTTGTCTTAATTAGAAGGTATTGGAGTAAAAAATATAATATGGCATATCCTGTCATTCTGTGCTAAGTGTCCTCCACCTCTAATTATTGGTGGAAATAATTAGTACTATACACAGAACCGGAGTAATTTAGTCAATATGTATATTCAGCATCATTCTTTGTTTGTTTTTTCAGTTGTTAAGTAGACTTGGTAGTTGTCAGATGGGATCAGGGGAGAAGGTTGAAAGTATTTTTAAATTTCAGAACATTGAATGACCTGCATACCAAAGCATGACCTGTTATCCTTAGTAAGATGTCCAAAGTTGCACTTGAAGAATTTCTAATAAAAAACTACTGGGAAAATGTAGGCAGTAAAGTTCCTCTACCAGTAGTACTGCCTCATCGAGCAGTCAACTGTGTGTACATTGAGTAAAAACATGAGTTCTTTTACAATTTGTAGCTTTAAGAATTTTGGGTTTTTTTCCTGTCAAAGACATATCGCAATTTTCAAAACCTGAATCTGACTTTCCTCTTTATATCAATAGCTATCTTTTAAGAATACAATTGTACATTTAAAAAATATTTAATGTATTCTAAGCAACAGTGGTACACTTATATCCATCAGATTGATGTTTCTCAGTTGTATGAAATTGTGTAAGTTTGTAAGTGTCAAGCCAGCCAAGCCAAGTGCCGTCAAGTCAGATCCGACAACAGTAACATAAATTATTTTGAAAAGCTTCCCAAAGAAAAAGAACGAGCCCATAATTGGACCAACTCAGCTTCATAATACCTACATCTATTTTTGCCACTTACATATGGAAAACTGAGACTTCGATGAGTAGTACTGTATCTTTCTGGAGTTTTAGTGATACAAGCTAAAGAAAATTCAAGCAATATTTCTTCTAGAGGAAAAATTTCTTTTGGAACCCTTACAAAACACAAAAATGGTGAAATCAGTTTCACCACCTTTTTCACAGAGGTCAGGCAAAGAAAAAATTTTGTTCAAAAGTACTTTTTTCTTTAGCATCATGAGACAGTTCAGGGCGAAGCAACGGATTTAGAATAGCTAGCAATGTATTGGTGCTACTCCAGGGACAAATAAGTACTACTATCCTATCGATTAGACAGCTTTTTTTTTAGATCGATATACTAATCATGCAGACCAGCAAATTTATATCACTGACAGATTAGTTTGCAATTTCCCCCAACTAGAATGAAGAGATGTCCCTAGACAGTTATCAGGAATTTACTTAAAGGACCAGAAAATGGGCAGGTAGCTGTAGAAAAAAAGGACAACGTAGACTGCTTTAAAATACAATGTAGACTGTCTTCATTATCCAGTACTACTATAATAGAAATACCCAAGTGGAATACTTCAACAAACTGAAATCCATTCTCTCATGGTCTAGAAGGCTAGCAAGTCTGAATTCAGGATGCAAACTCCAAGAGAAGACTTTCTTTGTCAGCTCCATGGGAAGTTCCTTGTTAACAATCTTCCTCTAATCTAGGAATTTCCCAGCACAGGAACCCTAGGTCCAAAGGATACAATGTACTCCTGGCTCTTGTTGTCTGTGGTAGTGAAGTCCCTCTCCTTTGTGAATGTTTCTCTCATTTTTTAATCTTAAAAGTGATTGACTGAAGGACTTGGGGCCAAGATGGCAGAATAATCAGATGCTTTGTGTCACCCCTCTTACAAACAAGACCTGGGGGAAAAAAAAGTGAACAGGATATGTGTAATAATGGAGGAATCCTAATCATCAAAGACAAAGTTGAAGAGTTTGACTGAGTGACAGGAGGAAGGAGAGACAGTCAAAAAATGGTGAAAATGGGAAATTACAGATCGCAGGATTGCTGGCATCCTGCTAGCTGCGTCTGCACACAATACACAGGTTGAGACAAGCAATAACATCCTGAGCCAAAACCCAGTCCATCTTGCCCAGCCAAACAACAGCAAATCTACATACACCAGCAGAACCGAACAGGAGAGACTGAGACTGATACCAGACCTGTGAAAGCTAACTGCAAGCTCCGTACCCACTGTGCACACTGTATTCTTTCGCCTACCATAGCTTCTTATCTGAGGATCTGTCCATTTTCTTCATTCATTGCACTCCCAACTCCAGCACCAGTCTGGCAGAATTCAACACCGTCATGCCTCCTAAGTCAAGCACTAAGCCAGGTTCAGAGTCATCCTCCCCTTCACTTAGTCAGTGGTACAGGAGACCATGAACTTTAAGTGTCCACCCCCAACTCCATCCCTGCCACTGATCACCTGTACCAGAGCCTTGCTGGGTGACCACCAGGACATAACCTCACTAAGACAAAATGGGCAGGACATCCACCTGAAGCCCATTTTTACCTGCAGCAGGCAAGTGAGAGCTGTAGATCTGTGATATTTGAAATCACCTTATCCCGTAAGAAAGGCCCTCACCCACCCACACTAGAAACATGACGGCAGTGTACCACTGACTCCATTGGGCTCCCCACCCCAGGGCCCTGAGAATTAATGGTTACCTGCCCGCCAAATCCCTCCAGCCAGTGGCTCCAGACACTCAAAGATCAAATGCAGTACCTCCCTAACTATGCACTACAATGGACAGGGACATACCCTCCATCTAGTCACCTAGGTAAGGTCAACAACTCCTAGCCTTTCCTTCACATTGTTCCCCACCATATCTAGAGACTTACGACTGCTTTGAACACTCCCACGTAGTTTATACCACATACTCAGTGCCTGGGCACCTGCACACCTCCCAAATGTATAAGCAACAGAACACATAAAAAACACAAAATCTGATGACCAAGGAGAACACTTTCTGCACCCATGACCAGGTGAAGAGCAAGACAGATTCATTACCTCACCAAAAATGCCACCTACCTCTTCAGTACCCTTGCAAGAACACTGAACAGACTTCTGAGCTCACATACATAGTAGCTACTCCAATCATCAGGAGAGAGGAGGCAAGAACTTCAACTCTCCAGATTAACGAATGGATTAAAACATATCCATGTCTACTTGTGCATATCAAAACAAAACAAAAATTCAGGATGTAGTAAGCAAAGTACCCACGACATAATAACATATTGATGCCTCGGAGACAACAGTAAATATCAAATAACATAAAGAACAGGAAATGATGGCTCCAGCAAGCAATCAAAATAAAGAACTACAAAACCCTGTGGAGGGAGATGATACAATAGAACTATCAGATAAAGAATCTAAGGACTAGTAGATAGAGTTCTCTGGGTATATCAAGAGGAAAGTCATCCAAAACACAGACCACAGCAAGGAACACACAGATAAAGCAGTAGAAGAATTCAGGAAAATAATACAAGAACAAAGTGACAGAATAAACAGACTGCAAGAAACCATATGAAAAAAAGCAACTACGAATCCAGAAGCTTAGCAATAGAATTTCAGAATTATCAACTTAATGGAAGGTCAGAGGAGCAGAATCGAGAACATAAATGTCAGAATTAGTGAGCTTGAAGATAAATCCCTTGACATCAATTTGTCAGAAGTAAAATCAGAAAAAAGAATGAAGGAAGCCTAAGAATTTTGTGGGATACTATCAAGAGAAAAAACACCTATGAGTGATCAGAGTGCCAGATGGGTCAAGGAATAATGGAAAACACAGAGAAAAATGTAAAGGATATGCTGGCAGAAAACGTTCCAACATCATGAAAGATGAGAAAGTATCTGTCCTAAAGTTTCAGAAACCCCATGCAGGATAGATTCCTGAAAGAAAGTCACCAAAGGGGAATGAAAAGGATGAACAGAAGTGAGATTTTTTGAGTTAGGTCCAGAAACAACAATCTTTATTTATTATTACATTCCATTGGCTAGCAACTGGTCACACAACTACTTTTGACAATAAGATGGCTGGTAATGTTGTCTAGGTATTTGCTCAGGAAGAAGAGGATAAAAAAGTTTGTGAGTATCAACTGGTCTCTACTTCACTGAATTGGATCTTAACTAGCAAGAATAATCCAATAAAACCCAATGAGGCTAACCAGATGGCATCACAACTCTCAGTCCAGAAAGTTAAGAGGCTTCCTGGCCAACGGTTCAGGGATATATTTCCCAACCAACAGATCATTGGTGATGTCACAAAGAGTGACTTATCCCTTGTCATGGATCGAATTGTGTCCCCCAAAAGATATCTGTAGCCATGTGGCTGAGCCATGATTCCCAGTATCTTGTGACTGTCCTCATCTTGTGGTTTTCCTATGCTGTATGTTAAAGGATTAGGGTGGCACTGTAAATCCCTTTAAAAGATCACCCCCCTGCTCCACTGGAAAGGGGGTTTCCCTGGAGTGTGGCTTGCCCCACCCTTAATCCTTTCAGCCTGCAAGAGATAAAAAGAAAGAGAAGCAGGCAGAGAATTGGGAATCTCGTACCATCAAGCAAGCAGCACCGGGAGAAGAGCGCATCCTTCAGACTTGAGGTTCCTGCGCCAAGACGCTCCCTGGACAAAGACTGATGCAATACCGAACTTGCCTCCAGAGTCAACAAGCGGAAAGCCTTCCCCTGGAGCAGACACCCTCAGTATGGATTAGTAGCCTATCGGACTGTGTAAGAATAAACCTTCCTTTGTTGAAGCCATCCACTCTGTGGTACTTCTGTTAGAGCAGCTGACTAAAACATCCCTGTATGTCCAATCTGTACCCAGCATCATACTTTCCCAGTATGCCATGACCTTTACATTTATCCCTACTGTCAGTTTACTACAGAGTCACTAGTGGCAATATGGTCACATGGCCACATTAAAAAAGGAGTTAACTGTTTTATTCAGAATAGACATCTATTTATACACTGTGCATATATTCTGCAAATATTAAAACACACATTGGAGAATCATTTGACCTAGGATCAAGGGGCATTTAATTTAAAGTTCAGAGATAAAATTTTCCCTGTGAATGAAGTTTTAAAAATGGTCAATATAAATAAAATGGTTGAAATTATTTAGTAATTATATATTCCCGTTTTAGTCAACTAGGGCTGCTGTAGCAGAAATACCACAGAAGGGATGGCTTTAAGAAAGGAAGGTTTATTCTTACACAGTCCAGTAGGTTGCAAGTCCATATTCAGGGTGTCCACTCCAGGGGAAGGCTTTCCCCTTGTCGGCTCTGGAGGCAAGTTCGATATTGCATCAGTCTTTGTCCAGTGCAGGAGCCTCAGGTCTGAAGGACGCTCTCTTCTCCGGGTGCAGATTTCTTGATGGTGCGAGGTTCCCAATTCTCACCCTGCTTTCTTTTCCTTTTATCTCCTGTGGGATTAAAGGATTAAGGGTGGGGCAAGCCACACTCCAGGGAAACACCCTTTACAGTGGAGCAGGGAGGTGATCTTATAAAGGGATTTACTGTCCACACTAATCCTTTAACATACAGCATAGGAAAACCACAAAATAGAGGACAGTCACAAGATACTGGGAATCATGGCCCAGCCACACGGCTACATGTATTTTTAGGGGGACACAATTTAATTCATGACAATTCCAAAAAACAAAACAAAATTTCCACTGAGCTGACTGACAGTGACCCTAGAGGACAGAGTAGATTTCCCATAGGGTTTTCAAAGAATAGCCGGTGGATTTGAGCGGCCAGTCTTTTGGTTATCAGCTATATCACTTAACCATTGTGCCATGAGGACTCTAACTGTGTATTAGTAAGCATTGTTATTCTTAGTTGTGGTCCAGTAAGCACCGACTCATGGTGACCCCAGGAACAACAGAATGAATAGTTGTGCAGTATTGTGCCATCCTCACAAGAATTGATCTGTTGAAGTCTATTGTTGCTGTGTACTGGGGCCTAGATGGCTCCTCCCCATCTAGCACCATACAGGACGATATTCTGCTGTGAACCACAGGATTTACACTAGCAGTTTTTAAAAGTTGAACTCTACATTTCCTAGTCTGTCTTATACTAAATCTTGTCTATACTAAATCTGTCTATACTAAATCTTGTCTGACACGGGTAACCCTGTTGGTATTTGAAACACCACAGAAACATGGTATAGCAACTTGTAAGTCACACAGTACAACTGTAAAACAGCACAATATGACTAATTAGCAAATAGGTGCTTAATTAGTACATATTTTTAAAATAGATGTGTTTTCTCATATATCACAGCCTTTCATCCCATTCAAGAAACAAAGCTTTTAATTTTTAAATCCTAGAAATTTAGAAAATCAAAAGCTTGGGGCATAGGCAATAGATCTGGAAGCATAACACCAAAACGTTTGAAAAGGAAACTGGATTTCTTGTATGAATAAAAAGCTGAGTAGAAGGAGAAGCTACGAGAGTTTGATAATTAAAGATCCTTTTATTGAAGGGGCCCTGTGACCTGTTTCCTAGGTTAAGCCCAAGGGTGAGGCAGAGAAAGAGTAGCAGCTGAAAGTTGTCTTAGGAATAGAGGGCCTTGTGCAGCCTCCCAGAGTTGCCCACATCTCTGGAAAGGGATGATTCATGTGTATTCCATTCAAGAGAACTGTGTTTTATGACCTAAAGGGATGTGGAAAAACAATAATGAGGGTTGATTAATGTTCTGTGTGAACAGACCAAGCAAGGTAATTATCTTCAGCAGGGTTCTCTAGAGAAGCAAACCCAGTGAAGCATAGAAACAGGCAGAGAGAGATTTATATCAAGGAAATGCCTCATGCAGTTCTACGGCTAGAAAGTTCAGATAGCGTTAATAGCTGTAGAGAAATTCTTAGCTAACTTCTTTCTTAGTACTTAAACCCCTTTCCCTCTCTAGGAATGTTGACACATAAAGAAAATTGTAACCTCCCTTCTGACTGGTTCTCATGAAGATTCTGAGGTTGTTTTCCCAGGCTGTTCTTGAACACTGACCAGACAGAGCAACACCAATATGCAGCCCACCATGCAGATAAGCACACAGTTCCGGAGAAAAGATAACCAGATTCCAAAAATCAGGGACAGCTCATCTTGAAACAAAGAAATTGTATTTCTCTACCAACCTCTCCTCTGAATACCCACATGCCTAATCCCTTCCAACTCCCACATTTATTTCCCTTCCCTAAATCCTTCTATAAAACCTGCCAGCCCAGACTGAGGTGTTGATGTTAAGTTGGCTTCTAAAGTGTTAACCCACTATCTTCCCAGGTTTCTGGCAATCTGAATAAAGTGCTCTTAAAAATTCAATCCCTGTCTCTGCATAGTGGCTTTGTAGTAATAGGCAGCATGAGTCTGCAACCAGAGTTTTTCTGGTTAACAGTTCCAAGTCCTTGAGTCAGGCTGGAGACTTCTCCTGACTCCCATAGCCGCAAGGGCTGGTGATCCCAAGACCAGCAGGCGAGCTGTTAGTTCAAGTCCCAAGAACCTGAGGACAGATCAACTGGAGCCAGCTGGAGGATCCAGAGCAAGCAAATGACAACAAGCTGTGCCAGAAAAGCCACCCAAGTAGCATGTAGTCCACATGTCAGGGAAACTGCATTTCATTTAATTAGCTGCTCACAGGAGATCTCATTTTGGAGGTGATTACATGATACCTCGTGATGGAGGTGACCTCTGCATCATTACATAGCTACCAAACTGCATGAAACCTGCCGCTACAATGAGACTTATGGTCCAGCCCAGCTGACACATAGCTTTGTCTGTTACAGTGGTGGAAATAATTTACTACACTTTCAGTGGAATGATGGGGTCCATGAATGGTGAAGGCGGTTTATGAGCTTGGCTGCTAACTCGAAGATTGGCAGCTCAGGCTCACCCATAGGCGCTTCAGAAGAAAGCCTTGGTGATCGATCTACTTAAAAACAAAACAAAACAATATAAAAATGTCATTTAAAGATGTATGAAGCACGTTATACTCTGATACACATGAGTTCACCATTGGTTGGAATTGACTTAATAGCAACTTTAAAAAAAAAAAAATAGTGGAGTGAATTTTCATCTATCTACATACCTAGGTAACCCTGGTGTCCTAATAGCACTACAGTTGCTAACCAGACGGTTGGCAGTTTGAGTCCACCAGTTGCTCCTTGTTAACTGTATGAGGCAGTTCTATTCTTTCCTATAGGGTTGCTATGAGTTGGAACTGACTCAAAGCAGTGGGTTTAGTTTGTCTATATATCTGAGTACTCACCACTCAGATTGCAATATGCTCACTTATAAAACCAAATTCTGCTTTCTCCTGCTTCTTCTTAGGAAATATACCAAACCCTATTCTCCAAAGCTAACCATACTCTGACCTCTAATACCATCAATCAGATTTGTGTGTTTTGAACACCACATAAATAAAATACAAATGCACTCTGTCATGTATACTGGTGTTCTGATGTAGCACTCAGATTTTCCTCTCTGGAGTTTATAGGTATACTTTCATGACATTTTTAATGTATGCTTGTGTTAGGATGGGGACTTTTGTAACTGAGTAAATCAGATAGAAGTTAGCACCATGTTGTTGTGCTGACAGTTTATTGCCAGAGGTGTGGCAGCTGGAAGGAGTGATGACTTTTGTCTCTTTCTCTCTTTGTGTAGGAAGATAAGTCTAGTAGGTATATTCACTGTTTCCTTTGTGTTATTGGGAGAGTGCAGTATTCATCATTCGGTAATACTGAAGTGCAGAAGTTATTTTCAGGAAAAAACACGTAAACACACATCCTTGGTGTATTCTGTGTACACAGATATACAATAAGCACCACTTACATTTTCTGGCCCTTTGGAATTCTGAACAGTGAGATAAGCCTTGTAACAATATCGATCATTTTCTTTGCATTATTAGACAGATGCAGTTTTGGGGGTTAGGCAACATTCATGTGCAAAACTTATTTTTAGGAGATAGACACTGGAAGCACACACTGATATCCTTGACTTACTGCATATATGTTTCATGCAATTATCAAGACCTAGCTTTCAATTATTAAGCTTAAGTGTCTGTTTCTGGTTTGTAAGTAGTAACAGGTACTTTATTGCAGAGACAATGTTCCTACGACAGCACATCCTTTGGGAGCTTTAGTTTTACAGGATACTTGAATTACACAATGGGTATTTTCATATTATTTTGGAGGTATAGTGTTTGTATGATTCTGTTGTGATCGTTCAGGTCGTGTCAGCTTTGCCGGCTCCTGATTCACAGTGGTTTGGGTTTGGCCTTATACAGTGACATAACCGTCCTCCGTGATGTGATCAGCCCATCCTCTGTAAGGGCAATTAACAATGATGCAGTGTGCCTTTAGGTACTACTTCATGTTTTAAAAGTTTCACTCAATAACAAAAATTGAATTCAAAAAACCTATTTTCTTTGACTCATTCCACCTGTCTTACCTCCAAAATTTACTGGCATATATATGCATACCGCACAATATTAATTATAAAAAATATCCTATGACATTACAAAAGATTACCAACACCCAGTGATTCAGCATGCATTCCACCAATACTGTATCACAAAAAATTACATTCATGAATGTTCATGAAAAGGTTCATGTGTCAAGATTCCTTTTCTCAATATTTTGTCTATGAGAGTCATTCATGCTGTCATACGAAGCAACTGGCCACTATTACAAAGATTTGCTCTTTATACTAAAAAATTTGTTCTTTTTGATTGTTGTACAGTGTCCTCTTATATGATTACAACATGATTAACTTTTATATTTTCCTATAAGTGATCACATGATTTGTTTTTGTTTGACAGTTATTCAGTATAAAGTTCCTATGAACATACAAGTTCCTACAAATAAGTCCACGAACTTAATTGTTGTAAGTGCTATATACCACATTGCTGAATATCTCTGTGGTCACCTTCAAAGTACTCCCCTGGGGAAGCTATGCACCCATGCCAGTGCCTAGTCTACCCTTCAGAGCAATTTTGTAACTCTTTCTGGAATGGCTGTTGTGTGTGGTCGCACAGTGGCAAGTTCGTAAACTTAATTGTATAGCCGTCTGTGTGGCAGGTTTTAGCCAGTAAACAAATAGCTACTGTAACATCCTGCCTACTTACCTGATCTGGCCCCTAGTGACTTTTTTCTTCACCCAGAGATAAAGGAAATAGCGAAAGGAAGACATGTTGATGACATTTAGGACATCAAGGGTTATATGAAAACAACTCTGATGGCCATTTCCAGAAAAAGAGTTCCAAAATTGCTTTGAGGGGTGGACTAGGCATTGGTGTCAGTGCATAGCTTCTCAAGCGGAGTACCATGAAGGTGACCATAGTGATATTTAGCAATGAGGTACGCAGCACTATTTTTACGATGAGTTCACAAAGAAAATTGGCAGTCCTCATAAGTCGATGTCCTCTAGTGGATAGGAGAATTCATTTATTTTGAATATGCAGGCAAGAGAAGAATTCTCAGGTCATAGGGTATACATATGTTTATCTTTAATTTTGCCAAAGAGCTTTCCAGACTAGTTATAAATTTATGATCAGTGTATAAACATTTTAATTGTTCTACATCCCTTACTGATTCTTGCCGCTTTTTGTCATTTTCATTTTAGCCATTTAGCTTAAGGAGTAATTGTATTTATTGCCATGCTAATTTGCATTTCAATGATTAACAATGATGTTGACCAATGTCTTGTACTTAATGGCCATTCAGATATCCTAAGGAGCCTTAGTTGTGCAATGGTTAAGCACTGGGCTGCTAACCAAAGAGTTGGCGATTCAAACCCACTAGCAGCTCTGTGGAAGAAAACACCAGAGATCTGCTCCCGTGAGGACTGCCCAGGACACCTGCTGGTATAGCCACACTCTGTCACACACAGTTGCTATGAGTCAGAGTTGGCTCCACTACACACAACAATTGAAAACACTATGGGGCACAGTTCCTGACTGAGATGCCCTTGTTTAGGAAATGCCTGATAAAGTCTTTCACACATTTTTAAAATTTGGTTGTCAATTTTTTTGTTGATCTATGGGAAATTTTATATATTCTAGATAACCCAGTGCATAAGAGGATTTTTTTCTTCAAATGCAGATAGACACCGACTTAACATTGCCTTCTGTTTGGATGACCCTATGTTAAGTAAGCTCTGACTCAAATCAAATATCTCTTTTTATTATTTTAGTTTGCATTACTATTGTTTCTTGTTAACAGTATCTTTATGAGTCTGATATTGTGTCTTTGGGGGTTGGAGGCATTACTTACAAATACTTGTGAATGAACTTCTAAGAATGATTACATCAGCAAATTGCGAGCTGCAAGATTGTGTGCAGCACAAAAACAGTCATAGGTGCAGTTCATTTTGACTTTAATACATTGTATATGGGGCATTATCTGTATATGTATTATGACCAATTTTTTCCATATCTTTTTATTCTGTTAATGTTGTCTTTTGATTGTCAGAGTTCCTAATTTTATTAAGATCTGGAATTTTTAACACTTTCTTTTACATAGTGCTTTTGCTAGCCTGTTTAAGAAATGTCTGCTTTGATAAAGCTAATACAGATATTAGTATTTAAAAGAATATTTTCTGTCTTATCTTTTAAGTACTTGATCTACCTCTAATAAATATTTTATGAATAACGTAAAGAAGGAATCAAGTTTTCACTTCTGTTTTCTATATGAATATGTACTTGAACCATCATAAATTATTAAAAAGACAATTTATTTTTTCTACACTGAATTGACATGGTGAATATATATGCAGTTGCCTATATGGGAGACTGTTTTTAGACTCTGTTTTGTTTTACTATACATGCACCGGGGCTACATTTTTAAAGTTGATGTAGCAATCCGACTAGACGGCACTTGGCTTGGCATAATAAGTCCTGACGTCTTCAAACTCTACTGCAAAGAAAGTAAATTTCTCTGGGAGAGAATTTTGAGTTAACTGTTTTATGGTCTTCTTGGCCATAATCCCTAGGCAAAAATCTCTGAGCCGAGGTTCTGGCACTGGGGGCAGGATAACTGCTTCTCTCTGAATGATACTCCAGTTTAAAAGCTGGGCATTCACTGGATGTGGGGACAGCAGCCACAGGTTTCCTTGGTTTCTTTTCTGAGCAGAGAATTCCCACCCCATAACCTAGAGCTACAGCACCAGGATTTTGATAACATGAACAACACAGAGCTTCCACCCCAAGAACAGGAGTTGAGTGGAAGAGATCCCATTTTTAGACCACAGTCACAGTCTCAGTAAAAGGTAGCTGAGGACAAGGTGAGAAATGCTGGTGTCCTGTCTATCCAGGAAACATAACTCTTGGACTGAAAGCTGGCAGGAGAAGGAGCCCTGTGGTCCTGGCTGCCCCGGTCTGGAGTGGACTGTCCATCGTGCTGAACTGGGAGGGTGAAGGAAGAACACAGGTCTTGGTTAAATACCAAAGATGTCTCCAGTTTTACTGTTCTACTAGTCTTCTAGATTTTCTTGAAAAAAAAGTTTCTTCCCTTGCTTTATGCCTATTTCCAGATATTTTAAATGGTTGGGTTCTGTTTGTTCTTTATGATTTTCAGAGTTTCATTGGAGAGGAGGTTCATGGAGCTCCTCATGGTATCACACCAGAGTGGAACTCAGCACATTATTTTCAACACTTAAGAATTTGGCGGGGGAGGGGGGTCTCCCGACAGAGAACACACTGTATGGTCCCTGATGTCTCATGAGAAAAAGAAGTGTGTAGATCAAGAACTTTATTGAAAGACCAGACTTGGTGGACCAGCAGTCTAGACAGTCCCCTAAGAACATGGCCTCTAGACTTGCTGCTACTCCCGAGCAGAAACCGGTACTGGAGCCGACACTTCAGACAAAGAAAGGATGGACTTGGAGACACAGAGTGAGGCAGGTGGTGTGTGTACTTTATGGCTTAATATATTTATGAGGCTGCCCTACTGGTTTATCTTTAGAAGGGAGAGGAGGGGATGGAGAGGATAAGACAAGTGTTATTGAATGGATACCGGCAGTGAAGAGTGGAAAAGAAAAGTTTGCTGTCACAGGATGAGGAGAGCAGATAGAGTTGGAAAGTGGTGGGTGCTTGGGATTTTATATGGCAAATTGACTTGGCTTGTAAACTTTCATTTAATCAAAAAAGAAAGTACATTACTGAGGACATTTCTTCACATACCACAAGCAAAGGACAATATTCATAAGTCAGCATTCCCAGGAGAATGAAGTTTGTGCTTGTGTATATGTGCCATTTTCTGGAAGCAACAATTCTTTTCCCAAATAAATATACTTTGCATTTCTGTTTTTGGCTATAGATCAGGACCCAGCTGACAAGGCAGTTGTGATGAGGGAGCCAATGTGAGCCAATACTCTATGTTTCCTCCTGTTTTATAATTTGTAAATAATAAAATACAATATTCCCAGAATATTTATATTTTATGCACCAGGAACATCAATTGCCATTTTTAATTACTCTTCTAATTGCTTTTCATTTTAAATCCTACTATAAACCTTATTCATGTCACCTGCCATACATATAAGTGCTTGGCATAGAGTAAGACTAGACGGAAAGATAGAGAACAGAAATTTGGGCTCAAAGACATTCTTTTTCGTCTCAGGCATTCTAGAATATGCTATAGAGTCCAAGTAACTGCATTGTTTCCATTACTTGAGGGCATGAAATTGTTTAATCAAAAGAGACTATGAAATTTTTGTTATCTAAGCCAGTTTGTGTTTCACATATGAAATTCTAGAGTAAGCATATAGGCACAAAATATTCCACTTTAAAAGTCTTTGTTTTGCTCAAATACCACAGTTTCTGGTCTGAGTCCTGTAAATTATTAAAGTTTTGGGGTGCATTCTTCTGAATCAGGATTTCACATATTGTGATTTTTCTGTTTACTTGCCACAAAATTCCCTGACACGGATGTTTAAAATGCCAGTTCATAGTTCCTCCCTTACCATCTTTAGAGACACAAAATACAATGAGACATTTTTAGGAAACACCTCAGATAGTTTTAAGGCATGCTAAAACCTGGGAGCCACTTTCTCTGCACCTTTTTTAGGTAAGGGGTAAGTTAACATGCTTTCCTGAGTAAGCTAACGTTATGGGACACAAAGCATTCTGGGATGGATATAAGGAAGTACCTGCTCTTGAAATGATGTTGGATGAGCAACTTGTTGTTTCTGAACTTTGTTATCTTCATTTATGAAGTGGAAATAATATTCTAGTCCTCCTCTGAGGACTGCTGAGGATATCAATTGAGACAGATAATTCAGCAAGCCCACTTGGCAAAATGGGGCATAATTTCCAAGCTTAGAAAACTCTGGTATCTAAAGATGTTTTGTTATGTTGTTAACCTTCAAAATGACTAAGATATATTTTACAACTTTACAGGGACATAAAGTAAAAAAAAAAAATCTTGTGTGAAATTATAATTACAGAATGAAATATACTAGGTATAACCAAAAGTGCTTTATCTTATTTTTTCAATAGTTGACCCAGGAGCTAGAGAAAAGTTGTATGTACATCCAAATGTATCCAGAAGTTGGATTCTGATGGGTGCCTTATATAAACTGAAGGGGTTGGAATAAATTACGGGTGACATGCAATGATTAATAATAAGGATATTAATTATATTCCTGCATTGTGGCACCTGCACTTAGTCCCCAAAGAACAGAATGACTGTCGGAGCTAGCAATATTCATCAAAGTGACACCAAAGTCACAATATATGGATTTACTCTTCACCTACTGAAATTTATAGACTTTGATTAAGTCATGTGATAATGCATGCAGGACATTCTGGAACTATTGCACATCAAAAGGACAACTCTGCCAACAGCTTCCCCTTGAAACATCTGCAAGTCACCAGATTGAACAGAGCATATGTCTGGAAATGGTATCAATGACAGATTGTTTAATGGGTGAATCACTTATCTGCCAAAAGTCCTCAACCTCTCTACTACCATTCTGCTGCTTTTAGAGGTGACTGATTACTTTTATTCAAGGATAAAAGGATCTTTACATAAGCTACAAGTTTTCTTACATAACATCTGACCAAAACCTAGATTAAGGACTGCAAATCTAGAAATTTACAAGGAACATATCTTCATAACCAGAACTGGGATGGGAGGTGAGGTATATTCTTAGTAGTATAGATAGGACACCATCACCTATCTGTCAGTTTGTCATTGTAGCAGTTGTGTCTTGTCATAATTTGGGAGCTATTCCACTGATATTTTTATTACTGAATGGGTCATCCATGAGTGGAAAGGTTTCACTGGAATTTCTAGACTAATCCAGACCAACAAGAAAGACCTGGCAATCTACCTCCAAAACATCAGCCAGTGAAAATTAGCCCCATGGACCACAACAGAACGTTGTCCTATACAAGTGATAGAAGGTCAGCTCCCTAGGTTGGCAGGCACTTAAAAAACACGGTGCTACAGTAGACTCTACTATACCAGTGATTGTAAAGGTGGTGCAGGACCGGACCACATTGTGTGCATAGGTCACCATGAGTAGAAACCAACTTGATCAAACAGTAAGAGTATTAGGACAAGAACCAAGTGGACACATAGTTAATGGAATGCTGTCTCTTGATATACCTAACTTGATTATATTGGTGCACACATGATTTCACAAAAATCATAGAGTTCTAGCTTTGAAAGAAATCCTTGAGACTGTTTTTCTATAGGAGATAAACATCAAATATCTTTTAGGTTTATCATGCTAGGATTAATAAGTGGGACTGATACATTCCAAATGGAGACATTTGGATTAACAAATTAATAATTAATCACTGATCTATGAGCTCAAATTAATCCAACACACTCATTTCCAAAATGAAGAAAGTGAGGCCCATAAAAGTCATTCAGATTCTTAGCAGCAGGGCCGAGATTACAGCCCAGTTCTACTAACATATACAATTTGGTTTAATTTATTGTCAAGGTAAAGGCTATTTTAAATTGCCTGAAATAATTTACGTATTTCCTGAACCCAAATTTGCAAGACAGAAGATTTATACATTTTATTTTAAAGCATCCAATTTATGACTTTCATTCATTTAAGTATCTTGGCAGAATAATTACTGACTATCCTAAAGTTCCTTGAATGCTTAGTTTACATTAGTAGTTTATACAAATTTCTATTATATCTTAACTGTGCTTATCATGACATACTGTATTTTATCTC
Source organism: Heterohyrax brucei (assembly GCA_028571685.1). NCBI lineage: Eukaryota > Metazoa > Chordata > Mammalia > Hyracoidea > Procaviidae > Heterohyrax > Heterohyrax brucei. The sequence goes on along the minus strand of CM053146.1, from coordinate 73,222,248 downwards.
AGGAAGTATACTCACTTTCAATAAGAAGTATACGTCTACTTATTGTGCAGACACTTAAATTGTTTTCTGATACATCTAAGGCCTAGGTGGCCGAGAGATAAATTTTATATATTGCTTACTTTTCTAAAGTCAGTCAGTGAATTTATTTCTTTAGTAGCATGATACTTAATGGATTATTACCCAACTAAATTGTAGGATTTTATTTAAATGAATTCTTGAATAGCAATGAAGATTCCAGATGGCTGGTATATTTAATATCCAACATGGGAAAATTTAGTAGGTATGGATAGTTGCCTCAAAAAATATTAAACAACTTTTAAAGCTTTTGACCTACTGGTAATACTGCTGAAACATTGCAAAATGCTTTTATATGGTAAATACCACTGGCAAATGGGTGAAATTCATAAGCATATGTTTTAACCTTTAAACAGGGGACATAACATACATAAATGCAAGGCTTAAAATAAATTACAAATTTATAACCAGATGCTGTGAGGGTAGATGAAATATGCTTTCAAAAAGTTAACAGCCAACTCATTAAGGTCACAGCCACCTTCTTCTCTCTTAAATATTTTTATCATAAGTTAACACCATGGAAAACAAATACTGTGGGGAAAAAAGTCACAGGTTAATGTAAGGAAATTATCAAAGGACTGTAAAATAGATAATTTTGAGAACTTTCAGTACTTCAGTCAATGTATTAGATCCCCAAAACAAATAAAAATACATATTTATTACACAATAACCAAATGCCAGTGTTTTAGCTTATAAAGAAAAGTAAAATGGCTTCATTTAAAAACAATTAATTACACTTAATATCTAGCACTTACTAATAAAGATTTCCATTTAGACTACAATTGCCTTAAAAAAAAAAAGACTACAGTTCAGTTGGATCTGAGTCACAGCAAACCTAGAGATCAGAGTAGAACTGCCCCATTGAGTTTCCAAGGAGCACCTGGTGGATTTCAACTACCAACTTTTCAGTTAGCACTAGGCCACCAGAGTTTCCAACCATTGCCTTAGACAAGTTTATATGAATAGATTTTAAAGAGCCGTGGATGAAGGAGAAAAGTGAAAGGTTGTGCATACGTTGAGTGTCAGGTGCCAGTGGAAACACTGTGTCAGTGGTTGGAAGTCAAGAACAAAAATTTGGAGGGAGCTATAGGATCCAACTCGATGGCACTTGGCTTTGGCATAGTGGGTGACTGATTCTGTAAAATATCTGCTCAGAAAGATAGCAAAAAACATGAAGATGAATAGATAACTAAAGCAGAGTACGTATAAAAAGAACCCAGAAAAAGAAATGGAGAAGAAAGGTGAAGAAGCATGGCCCTGAGGGTCAGGAAAACAAGAATAAGCCCTTTTACTGAAGTAATGAATACTCTACTTTCAAGAAAAGTTAAGGATGTAAACATGATCCACTATATATTCATTCCTAAGCCACTGTTTTCCTATCTACTGAGGGAGAGGGCATAGAAATTCTTAAGCATTGCTTCCAACTCAAATATGGTCTGACAATTCGCAGCTTTAGAAAAATTTTAATGAAATAACAGGGAATAAAACTCAGATTGTAAACTCTTTTTAGACAGTGCATGGCTGGGCAATATCTTATCTTTGAGAGATTTGTCATAGCCAACAATTGTCAAAATATTCTCAACATGAAAAAGTCTACAAATGCATATGTTTCTTTAATCTCAAATTCTAGAATTGGCTATTCTAGATAGAATTATAGCCATCTTTATATTTTTTTGAAGTTTTATCCTTATAGCAACACTAAAGGGGAAATGTGACTAATGACAAACACATTCCTGAAACTAAGTGGTCTTACTAGTGACTTGCAATGACTGGTAAGGATGTGAAGAGTGACCTACAATCACAGCAACAAAGTCAACTGTGATAACTAGGAAAAGGTGACATCACCTTCTTCCAGGCAAGAAGACATGACTCTGCTCCAAACACATGGTAATTAAATTTAGGTTAAAAGAGAGATACTTAAAGTAAATATGAAGGAAAAAAATAAGTACTTAGAAGTCTTAGTCATCTGGTACTGTTCTAACAGAGATACTGTATGCAGATGGCTTTAACAAAAGGAAATTTATTTTCTCACAGTAAAGTAATGTAACAGTGTAAATTCAGGGCATCAGCTCCAGGGGAAGGCTTTCTCTTTTGGCTCCGAAGGAAGATCCTTGTGTTCAGTCTTCCCCTAGGCTGGAAGTTTCTGGTGCACAGAGACCCTGGGTCCTTTCAAAAGGACCTGCTTAGCTCCCCACACTACTTCTTTCCTGGTGATATAAGGTCACCAACTCTCTCCTTGCACCCCTTTCCTTTACATTCCAAGAGATTGCCTCAAGGCCCAATTCAACCTTACAGGCTGAGTCCTGCCTCAGTAATACAACCATCACCCATCGTCCTTCATTAACATCATAGAGGCAGAGTTTAAAGCATATGGAAACATTGCACAATACCTGGAATCATGGCCTAGCCAACTGGCTACATGCATCTTGGGGGGATGTAATTCAACCCATGACACTAGGATAATACTAATCAGAGTACTTTTCACCAAAACATGAATCAGTTTTAAGAGGTAATCAAGCTACCAAGAAGATGTAACATTTATGAACTTGTATGCACTAATATGATAAGTATCCTAAAAAGAAATAGATCAGGTACCAACGGAAAAATTAAGAGCTAAACAAAAGAATAATGGAGGCAGATGAATGCAATATATTTCTATCAGATACTGATGCTGTTGTCGTTAGGTGCCATCAAGTCAGCTCTGACTCATAGCGACCCTGTGCACAACAGAATGAAACACTACCTGGTCTTGCATCTTGCCCACAATTATTTTTATGCTTAAGCCCACTGTTGCAGCCCCTGTGTCACCTGACCTCGTTGAAGGTATTCCTCTTTTTACTGACCCTGCATTCCCTCAAGCAAGATGTTCTTCTCCAGGAATTGATCCCTCCCAACGACATCCCAAGTATGTGAGATACAGTATCCTTTTCTTTGCTTCTAAGGAACACTCTGGTTGTACTTCCAGAACAGATATGTTTGTTCTTTTGGTAGTCTACGGTACACTCAATATTCTTCTCCAACACCACAATTCAAGCTTCGATTCTTCTTCTGTCTTCTTTGTTCATTGTCCAGCTTTCTCACGCATACAATGTAAGTGAAAATATCATGGGTTGGACTGTGTGCACCTATCTTCAAGGTGACATCTTTACTTTTCAGTACTTTAAAGAGGTCCTACATAGCTGAGTTTCCCAGTGCAATGCATCTTTTGAATTTTTGACGGCTGCTTCCATGGGCAGTGATTGTGGAACCGAATGAAATGAAATCCTTGACAATCTCAATCCTTTCTCCACTTATCATGGTGTTGCTTACTGGTCCAGTTGTGAGGAATTTTGTTATCTTGAAGCTGAGGTACAATCCATACTGAAGGCTGTCATCTTAGATCTTCATCAGACTTTCAAATCCTCTTCGTTTCCAGGAAGTAGTGTTATGTCATCTGCATAACTGCAGATACTGATAAACACTTATAAGCTTAATAACAACAGAGGTATAAACAACTGATTGTATGTGCTCTATACGCTTATGTCTGTATTTTTAGAATCTTAGGCCTCCCAGATAGAAAATATACATATATTTAGAGCATATGAAACATTTATAAAATTTAACCCTGTACTAGGTCTCAAAGGAAATCTGAAAGCAAATATATATATGTATACACATAAAGAACTCTGCCATATTGGTGCCATTCTGTACCCTCAGTGGAATATAATTCACTTGCAGCTACTGGTGTTTGTTTATGTGACTACGTTCTTATGGATAAAATGGAATGCAAATGATGACTATGACTTCCGCATCCTTGATTTACAAGCAAGTTATCTGCCTTGAATCTGCTTTGTTTCTTTTTTTTGGTAGGGTAGAATTCAGATAGGCAGCAACTAGCCTTAACTCTGCTGATAAGAAAACCACTTAGGAGATGGCACAGTGTCTAAGATGGAAAAGGCCTGTTTACTGATTCGCCTTGGAGAGGAAACCTGTCCCATTAGACAGACTGTAATGTGACAGAGAAATAAACTTCTACCTTATTTAAGCCGCTCTGTCTTTGTTACAGCAACTTGGAATTGATGCTAAAGTATTTTTCAAAGAATTTAAAACCTCTGGGAAGAGGTACATCTTTTCCAGTTAATTCAGAGATGTCTATATAGGATTTTAATCACTTTAGTATTCTAAAACATCCCACATTTGTTAACACATGTACTGAATTGCCAGCAAGTTCATGTCAAAACTATCTTAATCCTTTTATCTACATTACGTTGCTCTCAGTTTTCAATTCTCCTATAATTCAAGATTGCACTCAGATGTTTACTGAGAGAGATGCAGTTTCAAACAATAGATGATATTTTGTGTATCACAAAAATTATGTGAATATACAATAAAATAAAAAAGACCAAAGATTCTAAAAAGCACTTAGTTTAGTTTCTCACACTTCTACCTTACATATGTCGAGAATTTTCTTCTAAATCAAAAAATAATAGCCTACAATTTCGTTTGCTAAAAGTATTTGCTAAGTTGAACATACAGTTGCATATAAATATGTTGATTTCTGTATGTCTACTCTGTGATTGGCCTTGTGGGCTAGGAAGGCACTTTGCATCACAAGCCTGCGTGTAGCAGATACTCTCCAAGTGTTTCATTAAATCAATATTATCCTGTTTTGTCTTTAAAAAAAAAAAAAAACAAACAAAAACTTCTGCAATGAAAACATTAGTAAATATACTTTTTCGATTATGAAACTCTGACATGGAAAGCTTAAGTCACTGACCAAAGATCATAGACTTCAAAACTGTTAAATTGCAGAGCAGAGAGTATAAAGCAAATATAGATTCAGGGAAAACCCACTGCTTTCAAGTCCACTCCGACTCATAGTAACGCTACAATACAGAGTAGAACTGCCCATAAAGTTCCTAAGGGATGCCTGGGAGATTCAAATTCAGGGAAAGGGATGGTTAATAAGGAACAGAGGTGTGGCTAAAGCCCAGAGAAGACGTTAGGGAATGGCTCACTGCCTTGTTGTTTAGAAAACCTTTTAAAGGAGGTTGGCATTGTGGACATTTGTATTGTAAGCTTTGTACTGACTGTTCAAAACATATTTCAAGACAACATAAACCACAAAATTATTAGAAAATTCTTTTTTGGCTTATGTTACAATTTTATTTTAGAATATTTTATTTTGGAATATTTCTTACGTAAATTATTTCCAGTATTATTGGTAGTCAGAGTCCAGGTAAGAAAAGAGGAATCAGAGTGGTCAAACTAGTAACAGAGAACCCCACTGGGGCGGCTGTGAAGGGGAAATATTGATCTGGAGTTGTAAAGAGGTGGCAGTAAGTGCAACAAGTAGCTGAGTGACCAAGAAACAAGGTAGCAGTTACCCGAAGCCGGCAGACTGGAGCACGGACCTTGCAGATCTGGTACTTAGAGCTCTGAAAAGCAGATGTTGCAGGGTTTGCATTAACATTCAAGGAGTTTGAGAGAGGGTCAGTGGGGACTTGGGCCCAGACATAGATGCGGGGGTGCCGGCTGGTTGCACTGGCAAGGCCAGTTCTGAGAGGGCAGAGAAGCCGGGAACTGGAAATAGCTATTTAAGGGCCAAAGCCAGCAAGAATAACAGCGAGTGAACAGGGCAAAAGGAAAAGCCCTCCTCCCTCTTCTGCCTCCACACCTGCTGGGGTGCTCCTATTAAAACTCAGCTGCTGAGTCAGTTCTGACTCCTAGGAACCCTGTAGGACAGCATGGAAGTGCCCCCTAGAGTTTCTGAGGTGTGTTTGGTGGATTCCAACTGCTAGCCTTTTGGATAGCAAACACAACTCGTAACCATTACACCTCCAGGGTTTCCTATTGGAAGACCCTCAAAAGGAATCAGAAGGCGTGTTGTTTCCATGATTACAATTCTTACCTTCCACATGGGAGACATAGGTTTGATATCCACCCAATGCATTCTCAGCAGTCACAACCCAACTGTCAGGGAGGCTTTAGTGTTGCTATAGTGCCCAGAAGATTTCAGTGAAACTTCCAGACTAAGATGGTTGAAGGAGGAAGGCCTGATGATCTACTCCTAAAAGCAGTCAGTGAAAACCATCTGGATCATGAGGTCCTGATCTGCAACTACAGATGAGAATAGCACAGGACTAGGCAGCGTTTCATTCAGCTGTTCATGGGATCAGGGCTAACTTAACGGCCGCTAACAACAACAAAAGGGAATCACTGGCAAAGAAAAAGTCTTGTTTATTCTTTCTATTTGCAGAGTCCCACTCCCAGCATCAAAAGGAAGAATATGAAGAATGCATTTACAGCTGCAAAAGAACAGCTTAATAATTCACATTTATGTTCTAAGATGAGGACTGAAATGTAAACATTTCATAACAGTTTTGCCACCGTTTTCTATGAAATTGAAATCCTTTCAACAAATTTTTTTATGCTGCATTTGGCTTTTATTACTACTAAATGTGCATCCCTATAGGAAAAAGAAACAACAAAACCGTTAAAAGGTGAGTGAACATAGTAATCATCAATTATTTAAGGAAGAAAATATTTTACTTTCATTACAATCGTGTTTAGTGCAAACAAAATTTTCACCAACAAGTGAATGCAGATGAGAAGGAATTAGCAACTGCAAAATATCCCTGTGTGTGCTAACGAGTGATGACCGCACACCAAATGAGATAGCTAAAGATACAGGATGAATGGCGACACTAATGAACAGCAATCGTGTAACAATTTTCTTGATTTTCTATTTTTGCTTGAAAATCCCTGACTGCAATCAAGATGCTGACCAGATTGCTATCATCTCAGGACTCCACTGGTGAAGTGTCTACCTCTGGCCCGAGCCACATAATGTGTCAGGTCCTCCCTGGCCACTTGAGCTCCCTTAAAGACAGACCACAGCATGGTAGAGAATGTGAGTGAGAGATTGACAGAGTGCCCCAGATGGGAGCCGCATTCTTCCTGCAACCTGACTCGGAAACGTTCATACTCTCCTCTGCTGCATTCTGCATCTCTAGGAGCAGTCTGTAAACCCAGTCTACACTGAAGGGGAAAGGATTATACAAGGCTCTGAATACTTGGAGGCAGGGATCGTTGGGGGTTTGATAGAGACAGCTCACACTAATCATAGAACTTAAAACAACAGACTGACTGGTCTGTGCTCTGGGCTTTGACAGAATCTGCAAAAGAAGATTTGGCATCAAAATTTTGAAGATTATGGAATCTACTTGTTGACATCCAAAGACCACAGCCTTTGGATTGGAACTCAACATCAAGAAAACAGAAGTCTTCACAATTGGGCTGGTAGGCAACGTTGTGATAAATGGAGAAAGGATGGAGGTAGTCAAAAAGTTTGCTTTACTTGGTTCCAAAATTAACCCCCATGGAAGCAGCAGTCAAGAAATCAGAAGCTGCATTTCTTTGGGAAAATCTGCTGCAAACGACCTCTTTAAAGAATCGAAAAGTAAAAATGCCACCTTAAAGACTAAGGTGCAACTGATGCAAGCCATCATATTTTTTAACACATTGTACACATGCAAAATTTGGGCAATGACTAAGGAAGACAAAACAAGAATTGATGCCTTTGAATTATGGTGTTGAAGAAGAATATTGAATGTACCACGGACCACAAAAAGGATAGACAGATCTGTTAGAACTACAACCAGAGTGCTCCTTGGAAGAAAAGATAGCGAGACTGCATCTCACAGACTCTGGGCATGTTGTCAGGAGGAGTCAATCCCTGGAGAAGGGCCTCATGTTTGGTAGAGTGGAGGGTCAGCAAAAAAGAGAAAGACCCTCAATGAGATGGATTGACACAGTGGCTGCACCAATGGGCTTAAGTGTGGAAATGATTCTGGACATGGTGCAGGACAGGGCAGTGTTTCATAGGGTTCCTATGAGTTAGAACAAATACCTGACAACAATAACAACCTAACATTTGTTGGAATATTTTATAATAAACCTACCATCAACATCATATGCTTAAATAAGAAAATACATGCAATCAGAACAAAGTTTTACAGAAGTATGTGTCTTGGAGTCATTTTCAATTCTGTAATGACTCTTTCATAAAATCTATAGTAAAAACATCACCCACTGCCAATTCAAATGTGACTCATAGTGACCCTATAGGACAGAGAACTGCTGCATAGACTTTGCAAGGAGGACCTGGTGGATTTGAACTGCCAGCCTCTTGGTTAGCAACCATACCACTTAACCATGACACCACCAGGATTTCCAAAGTCTATAGTAAACAAATTAGTAGCATCTTTGCGGCAATAGTAACTTCTTTTTGGTTTTCAGGGCTTTTCCCTCGGAATACAAATTGCCTGCCACATCACCAGGCATTGTGCCTTCATTCAAAGAAGGAAAAAGTGAAGAGAGGTGGCACTAATAAGCACTCTTCTTTATTTAGGTGACAAGATACTTTAGAAGCCCAATAGCAGATTCTCTTTACATTACAATAGTCATTCATAGACTAAGAACATATTGACAGCTTCAGACCCATCATGATGAGGACTCTCGGGCTGGGAAAAGGGAATGCTTTTCCTGAGATCAAGGAATCCTCACACTCTAAAACATTAGGCCTTAACCAGGAAGCTGAGGAGGAAACACTGTTGGGTGTGCAATGAACATCAAAACCTCCGCCACACCAAAGTTTCTGGATGATAACTAGTGTGTCCTCCAGCTTTGTATATCTTAAATGCAGTGAAACTTTATTACTCCAGTTTATTTCTACCTTCTGTTTTATCATTTGAAATTATTACTGCAGAAAATAAATGAAGCTAAGATGCAGCTGTATAAATCAGGACCTTAAGACAATATATCTTCGCTTTAGTTCTTGAAAGCTGTTACTTGTTCTGCTCAAAATTAGATTAGAACAAAAAAGACATTATGCAATGGGAAGAAACTACAAAGGCTTTGTGTAATAGATTATTTTTATAAAGAAATCTTTACCTTTTAAAATTTGCTTGCAATCTACCTTCATGTTCTAGTTCTTTCATTATGAAGTCTGTATATATATTTTAAGTGTAATTTAATAATAAAAAGCCAAACCCATTGCCACTGAGTCAATTTCAATTCATAGCAACCCTATAGGACAGAGTACAACAGCTCCCCAGAGCTTCCAATGAGTGCCTGGTGGATTTGAACCACCAATCTTTTGGTTACCAGCTTTAGCTCTTAACCACTATGTTAACAGGGTTGTCTCAGATGATGGGAAATGAAAAGTGTCTTAGTCACCTAGTGCTGCTGTAACAGAAATACCACAAGTAGGTGGCTTTATAAAAGAGAAGTTTATTCTTTCACAGTCCAGTAGGCTACAAGTCCAAATTCAAGACATCAGTTCCAGGGGAAGGCTTTCTTTGCTGGCTTGGAGGAAGGTCCTTGTGATGCATTTGTCTTTTCTCGGTCTGGGAGTATCTTAGGGCATGAACCGCATGTGTAATGGACACACTCAACTCCTGGTAGTACGAGGTTTCTGTGTCCCTCTGCTCACAGTCTCCTTATAACTCAAAAGATTTTGGCTGAAGACACCTCACTAGTATAACTACTGCTAATGAATTATTAAATAGTGATAGAATTTACAACACATAGGAAAATTTTGTCAAATAACAAAAACATAGAAAACCACACAATACTGAGACTCATCGTCCAGCCTAACTTATAGGCATGTTTTTAGGGGGACATAATTCAATCCATGACAGAAGTCTTTTTTATATATACGTGTGTGTGTGTGTGTGTGTGTGTGTGTGTGTGTGTGTGTGTGTGTGTGTTTGTGTACAGGTTAACACTTGATGTTTAAAGTTATTAAATAAACATTTTAACTTAAAAACGATATTGCATGTAGACAAGCTATTCAAAATGAATTAAAAAAATAGACAAAAACTACATTCAGAAACTTAGAATACGGTAAAGATTATACTTCAAATTTTTGGCCTAACTATGAATTTTAATGACTGGAATTAGGATAATTTGATAGTCAACAGATTTTACTGAAAATGGAATCATTTTAAATATTTATATAAGTAATGTGAAGAAAGTAATAGCAATAAAAGAAAAAGTAGAAGGTTATTATTGTTTTCAATAATGAAATGAGCAAACTGTCTAAGACTGATTGAAACAAGTTTGGTAAATCCAACCACGTTAAATCAAGTGTTTTGTACTCCACAATATACAAAGAACAAAGAAAAAGATTGGTAATTACATTACGCAGGGCTAATTTGTTTAACACAGAAAATTAAAAATAAAATGGACCAGTAAAACAGTGCAAGTATACAAAGGATAGGAGAAAAATCCACAGAGACATTAATTCAAGTAGCTTGTCAATATCTGAACAAATGTTCTGCCTCACTCATAAAAAGATAAATGAAAAGCAAATTAAAAGAGAACACTATTTTTTTCTACTGGATTAGCAAAGACCAAGATGACTTTTAGAAACTATGAAAAGTGCATTAATACATGTATGCCTATAAAATCATTAATATTTCTCAGAAAATATTTAAGAAACTGATATTCTGATGGTTTCTAGAGAAGTGAACAGAATGGCTGCTAAGAAAATGTCATCATTACAAACCTTTTAGTTTTATCAGCAACTTAAACTGCAATAATCTATTCCCATTTTAAAAATTTAGATGGAACACTTAAAAACAAAACAGTACTGTAATATGTTGTCACAACTTGTAATCTAATTGAAAATCCACAATAATTCATCATATAATTATGTAAAATATTAATTAACATCTTTTCCTCATTCACTCCAGACTAGATCCCAACTTTTGACTATGAGAAATTGTCCTTCTTCATCAGAGCCATTTCTCCAAATATTGGCATCTGCTGCCTAAGACCACACCCTACTGTACCCCCTCAGCAGGTTGGTCCTTCCAGAATGACTTTTTCTTCTTGACTTAAAGATGTTTATAGACGGAAAAGGCATTTGATAAAGTCCAACACCCATTCATGCTAAAAACTCTTAGCAAAATGCACATAGAGGGCAAATTCCTCAACACAGTAAGGGCCATTTATACAAAGCCAATTGCCCACATCATCCTGAATGGAGAGAGACTGAAAGACTTTCCCTTGAGATCAGGAACTAGACAAGGATGCCCACTGTCACTCTCCTATTCCACATTGTGCTAGAAGTTCTAGCCAGAGCAATTAGACAAGATGAAGAAATAAAGGGCATCTGCATTGGCAAAGAGAAAGTTAAAATCTCCCTGTTCGCAGATGATATGATTGTATATGCAGAGAACCCCAAGGAATCTATAAGTGAGCTACTCAAACTGATAGAAGAGTTCAGCAAAGTCTCAAGATACAAGATAAACATAAGTAAATCAGTAGGATTCCTTTATACCAACAACGAGACTGTTAAGGAGGAAATTATCAAATCAATACCATTTACGACAGCCCCTAAGAAGATAAGGTACCTAGGAATTAATCTAACCAGAGAAACAACAGACCTTCACAAAGAGAACTACAAACCCTTACCACAAGAAACTAAGAGAGACTTAGATAAATGGAAAAACCTACCCTGCTTATGGATAGGAAGACTTAACATTGTGAAAATGTCTATTTTACCCAAAGCAATTTATTTATATAATGCAATCCCAATACAAGTTCCAGTGACATTTTTTAATGAGATGGAGAAACAAAGCACCAATTTTGTTTGGAAAGGGAAGGAGCCCCGGGTAAGTAAGGTACTACTAAAGAAGAAGAACACACTGGGAGGCCTCTCATTACCCAACCTTAGAACATACTACACTGCCACAGTGGTGAAAACAGCCTGCTACTGGTACAAGAACAGACAGATCGACCAATGGAACAGAATTGAGATCCCAGAGATGACACCATCTGCCTATGATCAGTTGATATTTGACAAAGGTCCTAAGACATTAAACTGGGGTAAAAACAGTATCTTCAACAAATTGTGCTGGCAAAATTGGTTATCCATCTGCAATAAACTGAATCAAGATCCATGTCTTACACCATATACAAAAACCAACTCCAACTGGATAAAATACCTAAATATCAAACCTAAAATGATAAAGCTCATCCAAGAAAAGGTAGGAACAACAATGGAAGTTTTAATACACAATGAGGACAGACTCCAAAATCTGTCAAAGAGACCTCAATCAACAGAAGAGAAAATAGATAAATGGGAACTATTAAGAATCAAACACTTTTGCTCATCCAAAGACTTTATTAATAGAACTAAAAGAACACCCACAGAATGGGAAAAAATATTTGGCAACTCTATGTCAGACTAACGCCTGATCTCCATAATCTATAAGATACTACAAAATATCAATAAGAAGAAGATAAACCATCCAATTAAGCGATGGGCAAAGGAGATGGACAGACACTTCACTAAAGAGGAGATCCAGGCAGCCAAAAAACACATGCGGACATGTTCACGATCTTTAGTTAAAGAAATTCAAATCAAGACAACAATGAGATACCATCTCACCCCAACAAGATTGGCCATGATCCAGAAAACACAAAACAACAAATGCTGGAGAGGCTGTGGAGAAAGTGGAACCCTCCTACACTGTTGGTGGGGTTGCACAATGGTCCAGCCTCTTTGGAAGGCAATCTGGCGCTTCCTTAAAAAAATGGATATCGATATACCATTTGACCCAGTAATTCCACTACTTGGAATATATCCTATAGAATCAAGGCCTTTGACACCAACGGACACATGCACCAGAATGTTTATCGCAGCACAGTCCATGATAGCAAAAAGATGAAATCAACCCAGATGCCCAACAATAGAAGAATGGGTAGGTAAACTATGGTACATATACTCAATGGAGCACTACGCAATGATAAAGAATAACGATGATTCCAGGAAACATCTCCTAACCTGGTTTCAACTGGAAGACATTATGTTGAGTGAAAGTAGTCAGTGACAGAAGGACAAAGACTGTATGAGACCTCTATGATAAGATCTCAAAAACAGACTTGTGTATAGAAGAAAAGACTCTTTGACAGCTGGAAGGGAGGGGAGGGAGGGAGGGTGAGGGGGGGACAGTTTAGTTTAGATAGTTCCTAGAAATCTAGTTGGGAGAAAGCGGTGATAGCACACATTAGAAACAAGAACAACATTAAGTGGACTTCAGCATAACTTGAGTACTGCTTCCATCTTAACTCAATACTGCAAGGATAGAGTAGCTGGGGCAGGGGGCGGCGGACCATGCTCTTAGGCGAATTCCAGGCCAATTGGCACAATTAGCATTTTGCTAAGAGAGCTCTCTGCACCTCACATTGGTGAGTGGCGTCTGGGGTCTTAAAAGCTACCAAGCTGTCATCCGAGGACACAGCAAATGGTCCCAACTCAGCATGAACGGATGCTCACCAAGGACCAAAATGACATGTGGTAAAGACAACTGAGAAGACAGAGAGACCCACAAGAGTGGGTGCCTACATTGACTTGGGACCGGAAGAACCGGATGGTGCCCGGCCACCACCAGCGATAGTCACGATGGAGCTCACAGAGAGGAGCCTCACTGGCAACACAAGAATAAAAAGGGGTGCATCATGAGATCTCCACTAAAAGACCTCAATTGATGGTCCAGCGGTTTGGGGATTCCATGGCCCCCGGCCCTGATGCTGCTCTTTCCCATAAATTATAACAAAGGTCCACTCTTTGGACAGGAATGGATTGGACTTGGCAATGCATACTGACCATATATTGGAAGCACTTTATGGTTCTATACATCTATAGGATATCATCTTGCTGACCTTTGGCTGGAGGAAGGGGAGTGGACGGAGAGGAGGGGAAAGGAGACTGTTGGGAGGATGAGACATGTATGGAGCAGAGAGGAATAGTGTGCAGTCACCGGACAGGGAGAGCAGTGGAAGCTGCATATAGGTGGGCATGTAAATTTATACGTGAATGTACATTTTCACTCAGTCATGTTAAATAAAAATTTAAAAAAAAAGATGTTTATAGATGTAAGAGTCCAATGGGTGAGGTAAGCCACTTGTATGGAAGTAGGGGGTGAGGGACTTATGAATAACACAGTGTTGCCCAGACTGTGTTTTGTGAAACACCGGTGTCTGCAAGATGCCAAAATGAGGTCAACTGCCTAATAAATTTGGTGAAATATTACAAACTAACTTTGTCTTGTAAGTTTTGGCATTTTATAGGCCCCAGAAATTCCTAAAGTAAACACAGTTACTTAGTTTTACTCACTTGTACTTTACTTTTACTTTCCTTCAAACTTTTGAGTGATAGGAAATTCTTCAAAATTTGTCACCCTTCAACTTCATGTATTTTAGCATGTTCACATTTGCACAAAACAATTTGGGGGAAGAGTTTAAGCTGTTTTTCTCAGCACACTTCACAATAGGGGAATAATGGCAGATGCCCTAAAACTTAGAAAAGAGCTATTTCATCGCAGCAAATATAATAACTGGTAGTAAAATTGTGCAGAACAAGCTATATTTAGAAAGTATGGTCTCTTTTATATATTATTTTTATTCAAATTATTAAACATAATTGCCATTTTAATAGTTCAGCTATTAAATCTTTTTATGTAGAGGAGCTTACATCAATAATTAAACGTACAAATAGGGAATTTTACAGAGTTTTCACAATATTGATGCTTAAACGTGTTAACTATGTCCTTTGTGTTACTTCATTTTGTTTCATAGTCAATTGTAGATTCCTTTCAGGACTAGAACATGTTTCCTTTCTCTCTAGTATTTTCCCATTAATCAAGTGTTGCATGTATGTTCACAGGGAGCTCAGTCATTATGTCATGACGTTGTTTACATTCTATGTCTCCAGATTTCTCTATTTTTCTACCAAAATTTATTTGGACTAATTTGCCAATTTTTAATTTAATATACTTAGTTTAGAATACACTTGTAACTACATTTCTGTTTAAGTTTTGGAGATTTTATTCTTAGTTTGTTATTCTGGGCTTGCTATACTATTAGATATCATATTTCAACTTAACAATCAGCCTAATTTGTTCATATGGTTATATGCAATTTAACAGTTTGAGTGTGGTATCGGTCCATGGATATGAATGAGGCAGTCTTTATTCAGGTGAAAGAAATTGATTAACTATTGCCTAACAAACTGGTTTTAATGTTAGCTAGAAAAGTAGACCCTATAGTTTCACCTTTAGAACACTATTATTTAACCTTCACTATCTCAAATTCATCAAAATATGTTCACTCAGGTGACTGGAGATACATGACCTTTGAGTGGAAATACAACGCACTACATTGGATCAATAAACTGGGCTTTGTTATTGAAAATAATTGACTGCATTCATGAAATAATGGAATACTCTGTAAGCAAGAGAAAAATGTCATTTATCAAAATAAAAAAATACTGTACAAAAAGGTGGTGAGATTCCTGACCAACTTACAGAACTAAAAGCATTCTAATTACACTCAATTACCATACTTAAAAAGCTTGTCAAAAGCTATTACTCTAATGATGCCAAGTTTTCATTTATATAATTTATCTAATACTAAACATGAGACTAGCTAAATAAAGATGACTAGAACACATACATAAACATTTGTAACAAGGGTCTACATTTTACATGTTAATTTCAATAAAAGATAGGTGATGGACCGTATTCTCCTAAAAAACCCATCAGTTAAATAATCAAATTAATTTTATATTTATGAAGTAAGGTGCATCTCCAACGAACTGCTGCAGTTGTTGCATGCTGTCCAGTCAGTTTTGACCCACAGCAATCCTATGAAAAACAACAAAACACTGCCTGGTCTTGGACTATCCTCCCAGTCATTGCTAAGTTTAAGCTTTTTGTTGTAGCCACCACAACAATTCATCTCATTGAGGGGGTTCCTCTTTTTTGCTGACTTTGTGCTTTCCCAGCATGATGTCTTTCTTTAGGTACTAGTCCCTTCTAACAACGTGTCCAAAGTGAGACACAGTCTGCCAGCTTTGCTTCTAAAAAGCACGTTGACTGTAACTCTTCCAAGACAGATTTGTCCGTTCCTCTGACAGTCCATTATTTCCAACTTTTTTTCTTCCCTTATCCTTACGTTTGGAAACATGAGATAAGGAGAAAAGAAAAGTTACAAAAAAGATATGTTTACTATAATACCACATATATAAATACCAAAAATAAAAAAAAGGCCTGTATTATGCCAGGTGAAATAAACCAGATACAAAAGGACAAATTTTGCTTCATCCCACTTCCATGGAATGTGTAGAATAGGCAAGTCACAGAGAAAGTGAATTGGTTACTAGTGGCTCAGGAGAGAAAAGAAGGGAAAATTACTGACTGGTAATTAGAAAGTTCCTGTTCATGGTGATAAAAAGTTTTGGAAATAAATAGTGGTGATAGATGGCAATATTGTAAATACAGCCAATGCCTCTATAAGGTATGTCATGAATCAAATTGTATTCCCCCCCACAAAACATGGGTAGCCATGTGTCTGGGCCATGATTCCCAGTATCTTGTGACTGTCCTCCATTTTGTGGTTTTCCTGTGCTGTATATTAAAGGATTAGGGTGGGACTGCAAATCCCTTTAAAATATCACCTCCCTGCTCCACTGGACAGGGGGTTTCCCTGGAGTGTGGCTTGCCCCACCCTGAATCCTTTCATCCTATGAGAGCTAAAAGGACAGAGAAGCAGGCAGAGAATTGGGAACCTCGAACCATCAAGCAAGAGCACTAGGAGAAGAGCACATCCTTCAGACCTGAGGTTCCTACACCAAGATGCTCCCTGGAAAAGACTGATGCAATACAGAACTTGCCTCCAGAGCCAACAATGGGGAAAGCCTTCCCACTGAGTATGGACTTGCAGCCTACCGGACTGTGTAAGAATAAATGTTCCTTTGTTAAAGCCATCATTCTGTGGTATTTCTGTTAGAGCAGCCCTGGATGACTAAAACAATGTACAAAATGTAAAAATAGCAAATAAGAATTTTACTGTAATAAAATGCTGTTGTCACTCTCTAGTCAATTCCAACTCATAGTAACTGCATGTGACAGGGTAGAACTCTTCCGCAAAGTTTTCTAGATTATAATCTTTAGCAGAGCTGCTGGTTGGGTTTGAACCACTGAGTTTTTGACTTGCATCTGAGCATTGTGCCACCAGAGATCCTATTATAGCAGATAACAGAAAAAGTCTATTTCCTTTCCCCACTTCAATTCTAATCTAACTTCTGTTTAGAAGTATCCACTGATAGGTGTTTGTGATTTAAGTTTCCAGTATGCATATACTAAAAAGCAAATCCATTGCATCTGAGTCAGTTCCAACTCTAGAGACCCTATAGGCAAAGAACAGTCCTAAAGTGTTTGTAACGCTGTAATCTTTACAGAATATTTGTGGAGGCTGATTTCCATACGTTTTTCCTATGGAATTGCTGTGTATTCAGACCACTGACCTTTCACCTAGTAGTCACACTCTTTAGCTACTGTGCCACCAGCGCTCTCTTAGTGTATGTAAATAAAACAATTCTATAGCTGATAGGTCTGGATGAGGATGGTCATTTTTGCAAGTCTTTTTTCCTGCTACTGAGTACCTGAATTAGACAATGAATCAGAAACTGGTCAGCAACAGTAGCTCTAATAGCTGATGGTATAGTTGTTGAGTAAAAATCCCTAAATTTCTTGATTAATGTGGCACTGGATAACAGAATGCCATTATGTTTTTTATTATCCCCAAAAAAGAGATGTCTGTGCCACAGCAAGTACTTCTTGTTGTGTCTGGTCTTATGCTACTGGAGAGATTAAACAAGACATACTAAAATTCCAGCAGAGGCTGTTTGGTTGTACTTCATACCCTCTCAGATCTTCGCATCCCTCTCAGATCTTTTTAGCTGGTTACCCTGGGCAGTGTTTCATTCTGTTGTACAGAGGATCACTTTGAGTTGGAATGAAATGGATGACATGTAACACTAACAAGAACAACAATCTCAAAGTATTGGATCATGTTTATGAAGTTAGTTGCAAACAAAAATAATGCTTTTAATAGTGATTATAATAGTCCTTGGAATTGTAAAATGTGCTATGAAATGTATTTATAACCTAGGTACATGTACTAAGACTCCTCCAAAAAAGGTGTACTTTGATCCAGCTTATTTTTGTAATAACATGATGGTTCCTGCACCCTTAATTGGCCTCATGAAATGGTAAAATTATTCCTGAAGCTTGGCCTACATCTCCTGGAAGCCTCAGATATGCTCACTAAAGATGGCTACCTATAATATGGTATGGTGAAGAACTCAGAGCATGATCCAGAAAACCAATCCTATCTGACAACAAAAGTACTAGTGCTAGAAAAAAAAAAAAAAAAAAACACTTAGAAGCTGTATATCATAAAAAAGATCTAGACCAAACAGAAGATAACATTTAAGTACAACACATGCAGAAGAAAGCATGCCTACAAATGTGACCAAAAGATGTTCTATGGAACTTTTGATCAGAAGGAGGGAATGACATAGTGGACCTTAAAAATCACATAGGTACTTGGCCAGAAGTAGTGAGCCTGAAGCAGGGTCCAGAGGCTAGAATACATCTTTATATAAAAACTGGTATAAAGGTTACAGTTAATGCTGGAATCCACTTTGTATGATTACTTATTAAAAGTTATAGTTAATTGTTATGGAAAGCTCCAGAAGGAAGTGATAGTACAAGTTGAAACTCATTGTTTCATTTCCCCTACCTAGGGGAGGAAGGTTCCATGAATGGTACTTTATCTCAACTAATATAGAGGTTATGCTAGAGGGAAGTTATGCTCTCACAAACTAGCATATTGTAATTTCCTTGTGACTGGCCTGGGAAGTTGTCAAAAGTCACTAAACCGAAAACAGATGTTGCTGAATCATTCTCAAAGAAACCTCCCCTTAGTAACTGAATGGTATTTTTTAAAATCAATCACGTATTCCTGTTTTATGTTCCCCCATCTTTGACAATAATGTATTAACCAATAATCAGAGTTTGTTTAACTTTACCTCCTTTTGTAATAATATGCTAGAGACACTGTGACTGTGATTCAGTATATTCCACTTGTCTTTATTTCTAGTATGTATTGACAGAGAATTTTTCCTTTGTTTTGGCTTAAAAATTCCTTTTTGAATCAGTTTTGATTGTCCAGTATCCTGGAGGGTAGCCTAAGAACATGTCCCCTGGACTTGCTGATAGCCCAGAGCTGAAACCAGCATTGATGGTCATCGAGTGATGCAGGAGGTGTGTGTACTTTTGGCTAAATATATATATGAGGCTGTCCAACTGAGTCCTCTCTATAAGGGAGAGGACAGGGTGGAGGGGAGGGGACAAATGTTAGTTAAATGAGTAGTACAGGACGGAAAAGAGGAGTATGCTGTCACAGGATGAGAAAGCTAAAAGAGCTGCCTAGAGACATGTGATCAGGGTTTTATATGGCAAATTGACTTGAATTGTAAAGTTCTGCTTAATCACAATAAAAATAAAATTAAAAAACAAACAAAAATTACTTTTTGATTAAATTTGAGTCTGAGGTCTACAATATATATGAAAGTGTTCAGTGAACATGTTCAGATACAGATTTTCATAGACAGAAAGACAGAGGAAGGAACACCATGTGACAACAGAGGTAGGTGCAGCCAAGTACTGCAAGGTATGTCAAAGAATGCCTGGAACTACCAGAATCTGGGAGACAAAAGACTAGAACAGCTTCCATTTTACAGTTTTCAGGAAGAGTCAACATAGCCACTGCTGTGATTTGGAGTTCTTGCCCCTAGAACTATGAGTCAACCAATTTCTTAACACCATCCACTTTGCGGTATTTTGTAAGATAGCCCTCAGAAACCAAGACATGTGGCAAGGATGATTTTGAAAGTCTTTACAGATTTGCTGTCATGGAGATTCCTAGACAGATCTAGCTTTTTATTCACACTCTGACATATCCATCACTGTAACTAATATTCTAAAATTAAAAAATAATGACTATCCTTTTCTGTGGCTTCTAACACCATATTTAACAAAGATTATGGAGGCAAAGAAAGAAAAACTGAGGCTCAGTAGCCAACAAAACTTTAGCACCAACCAAAGAGAGTCATCAGTATGCTGAAAACAACAATGTTTTTCTTGCCTTCTATTACTTACCAATTGATGGTTAGAGGAAGATAAATGGCAATGTGAAAAAGATAAGATATTCTCTGAATAATAATTCTCTTCTGTCTCCTGGCACTTTCTGTTTGACTTCTGTTCAAAGGTGTTGGAGTTTTTATATCTGCAGATAAGCTCTAGATGATAAATTCAGAAAATAAGGCACAGTAAGACTGTTCAAAGACTAGGAAGGCCAATGGCGTCTGTCACTGTAAATTTTCTATCATGTCTGTTTACCTTAACAAACCCCTTCAGTCTCAGAAACCATGTGCCCTTAAGTAGTCAGTGATGTCAAAAACACCCTCTTCAAAGTTATATTTTAAAATGTTAATTTATGTGAAGCAGAACTGTGCTGAATTATCATTTACAATATGTCAGTCTCGTAATTTGAAGTCCAAAGAATGATGTTTGTAAACAGTGAAAACTCAGCTTTATTTTTTTGCAATCATTTAGCTTTCAAAATATATCTAAACATACCTCAGAAACAGAAAAATTAAATTAAAATCTTTGACATGTTTTTCACACATGAGTGCTTTCCTGTGTTTACAAGGTACTTTTTGCTAAGCATCTCTTGGATTTTGATGAAAAAAAATTTTCATTTATAATACATTTTCCCAAAATAGGAGCAGGATCATATTTAACATGACATAAGCTTAAAATTAATTTCTCAGTACTTCTTTTGTTAGTTAAGAAAACAATAAGCAATTATTCAGTAGTAGAACCAATTATTTCATTTACATTTTTTAAAATTACACACATCCTGTAATCATTAAACTCATAGGTCAACTTGGCTGGGCTACCATTTTCAGCTGTTTGACGGTTATGATGCAATTTGTAGTCATGTGACGATGTGACCACCTCCATGATGGGATTTGATAGAATATAGTCACCTCCATGATGGAATCTGTTGCGAGTAGACAATAAGTTGAAAGAGACTTTCCTTGGGGGTATAGTCTGCATCTAATACAGGTGGACTTTCTGACAAGGTTCACATGCTGTTACTCACTCTGGATGCGGTGCCGGAATCCTGTTTGTCTGACCTCCAGTTTTGGGGAATTGATCTAGCAGCTTACTTCCCATCTTGCCTAGTGATGTTGGGATTCTAAGACCGCTTCAAAGCCTGCAAGGAAGAGCCCTGCTGATCTTGGTTTTTCCAGCCCTTGAAACTATGTGAATGAGGAGAAGTCTTCAGCCTGACTCACAGACTTGGGGTGTTCCAGCCTCTAAAACCACATCAACCATTTATTTGTAAATGTCTGCACATTTATACAGAAATCCTAGTGGTATAGTGGTTACGTGCTACATCTACCAACCAAAAGATTAGCAGTTCAGATTCACCAGGCACTCCTTGGAAACTCTATTGAGCAGTTCTACTCTGTCCTATAGGGTTGCTATGAGTTGGAATGGACTTGACAGTGGTGGATATATTTATATACTTTACCGGTTCTACTTTAGAAAATCCAGCCTAAGACATATCCCAAACTCAAGACATTATTTTATGACTCTCTGTTTAATTTTCAAAAAATAAAGCAAACAAACAGAAAATACAACCTAGTGCCACAAAATGACAGCTATGAAGTTTAAAAGCTGTGGAAAACTATATGTTTCTTTTATAACAACATTTGTTATTTTCTCTTACTGTTGCTTAGATCAATGCTAATAAGTGGAATTATTGAGAATTTTTGGAACACATGTTTATAAACTTAGCAGTATCCCCTCAATAGTCAAGCAAAAACAGAGACTTCACAGCCACCCAAGAAGAAACAATTGATCCCAATCCACCTGGAGCACAGGAGAATGAAAGACAGCAAAGATTAAGGAAAAATACGAGGTCAAGAGGCAGAAAAGGCCATATAATCCAGAGACTACATCAACATGAGATAAGAAGAACTAGATGGTGCCCGGCTACCACCAATGACTGCCCTGACAGGGAACACAACACACAGTTCCTAATATAGTGGGAGCAAAGTGGAGTACATAACTTGAACGCTGTTAAAAAAGACCAGATTTGATGGTCTATCAGACCGGAGGATCCCCAGAAGGTATGGCTCCCAGGCTCTCTGATAGGCCAGAATGGAAACCATTCACAAAGCCAACTCTTCAGACAAAGATTGGACTGGGCTGTAAGACATAAAACGATAGTGATGAAGAGCGTGTTTCCTCACTTAAGTAGCTGCATCAGACTGACTCAGCAGCTCCTATACAGAGGTGACTTGAGGGCTGAGGGGGACAAGAGTTAGTTGGATAGACATGGGAAATTCAGGGTGGAAAGTAGGAGTGCGCTGCCAGTGTGGGGAGAGCAGTAGTGTGTAAGTTTTTGTAGGACAAATTGACTTGGATTATAAAATTTCACTTAAAGCACAATAATTTTTTTTTAAAGAAAGACATTTTACAATAAGTTCAATAATGGTCATATGTAAATGGAACATACTTGTTTTTTTTTCCTGGAAACTGCAGGAAAAAAATGATACTGTAAAACTTAGACTTTGTATTAGAGATAGGTGTGAAGCCAAGTTGTGAGATAAGCTCTATTTCCTTTCTACACAAAACATTTGGATTTAAAATTAATTGGCAGCCTAAAAAACAGTTGTTCAGAAAAAAAGTATATTAACTAGGGCTTTGATTTGGTATGCCTGGGTGGTACAAACAATTATAGTGCTCAGTTGCTAACTGAAGGGTTGAAGATTTAAGTCTGCCCAGAAGTGCCATGGAAGAAAACCTTGAGGAGCTGCTTTTGAAAATCAGCCATTAAAGATCCAATGTTCTATTCTAACACACAGGTGTTTGCCTTAGTCAGAACTGACTCACCGGTAGCTAGTTTTTTATTTTTTAGGGCTTTTGTTGCTACCAACAGGGAGGTGACATTTATTGTAAATATATATACATATATATACACTTAGACATAACAACATACAAATATCAAGATGTTTAATTCTTATCATTTGAACATCAAAATACACCTCAAAGAGAGAAAACTAAAATTACTGTCTGATGTGTTTGTCAAACATCAATTTATAAGAGAAAGCAAAAAGAAATTGTTGTACTTAGTATATTAATTCGCTTATCTGATTTGTTTGACGTTATGTATTTTTACCATAAACTCTAAAATCCTTTGGAAAGCAAAGATTTTGGTATTCTTGAAAGAAATTACGGAAGATAAACTGGATGTTTAATAACAACAGAAATGTATGTGAAGGACACCATGCCCTTTCCAAATGCTCAGAAATCAGAAGGCCTTGTGGGCTAAAACTGATGATTTGGCATCCTCGAATCATGCATAATAAATTACGTTTTAGTGTAGTACATTCTCCAGAATCTTTCATAGCTCCTTCTAACCTCTCCTCTGTTGGAAATTGGTTTTCACTGAGCTAGTATTGTCTTCACAAAACCTAAAAGTTACTTTTTAAAGTACATTATCAGGTATGTTTTAGGAGTTCTTGTTTTCTTAATGGCAGACAGCCATTCAGTGAAATGTATGTTCAAAGTTGGTGGTTCTCCCTTTTTCAAAGAAAAAAAAAAAAAAAGAAGTCTCAAAAGGAAACTGTAGCATTTTGAAGTTGTTACCATTATTCTCTAGTCAGCATCCCACAATTTTTCCTAAAGGACAGTTCTGAAAATCATTTTGAGATGTAATCAAAATAACTTTATGCAGAACTTTCTAGCTAGTACTTCGATAATTGCCTGCACTGGAGAATATGAAGAAATAGGGGTCACTGCTTTAGCACTATAACACTGATTAACTCTTCAAGGGACCCCAGAACCAAGACCATTCCCAAAGCTACTTTTTCAGGTAAAGACTAGACCAGACTGTAAGACATAAAATCACACTAGTGAAGAGTGAGCTGCTTTGTTCAAGTAAAATACACGAGTCTTAATGGTCAGCTCACATCTGGGGATGAGATGAGAAGACAGAGACAGAAGATTGCTAAGTGGGCATGGAAAATAATGGGGGAAACCAGCGTACTGCCACATTGTAAAGAGAGCAATCATGGTGACATGAAAGTGGGCAAACAGGTTTTCATGAGACAGTAACCAGCTATCACTGCTGACTGCTCTGACAGGGACCACAGTAGAAAGTCCTGTACAGAGCTGGACAAAAACATATAACAAAATTCTAACTAACAAAAAGACCAGACTCATTAGTGAGACAGAGACTGGAAAGTTGAGTCCCTAGATACACTTTTATCTCAGTAAGGAAGCCATTCCTGAAATTCACCCTTCTCCCAAAGATTAGAAAGATCCATGAAACAAAACAAGACTAAATGGGCACATGAGTCCTGGGGCAAGGACAAGAAGGCAGGAAGGGACAAGGACGCTGGCAACAGGGAGCATGACGACATGTGGTGGGGCTGGCAACCAGTGCCACGAAACAATATATTCATTAATTGTTTAATGAGAAACTAACTTTTTCAGTAAATCTTTATCTAAAGTACAGTCTAAAACAGTATGCATTATAGTTTTCAATTTAACTGATAACTGTTATTATATGACTACATACTACCTTTGTTTCTCAATCATCATTTTAAAAAAAAGGGTTTACTAAAAATACTGCCATCTATTCTTTTTGAATTATACCGAACATGACTCCTTTCTCTGCCAAGTCAGGAGGATGATTGTTCTGCCTCTTTTTCCTCCCAAGTACAGCTTAATAACTTAAAGCGCCATCCTCACAGTCATTGTCAAGCTACCTGCTTCTTCTCAGAGCTTACAGTGAGATGTATTCTTTACAGGATAAATGACTGTGGTTACAAAGGCTTACTCACAACTGAGAGTGCCTAAAAATTAAAAATAAAAATCCAAACCCCTTTCCAACAAGTGAATTCTGACTCACAGCAAGCATATAAAGACCCTGTAGAATGGCTAGCACAATAAAACCTGTATCAGTAAGATGCTCTATATTGGCTTAACAATTTACCTCCATTTTCTAAAATCAAAACAAACCTGTTCCTGTCAAGTCCGTTCCAACTCATGGTGACCCTGTAAGGCAGAGTCAAAGTGCCCCCATGTGATCTGCAAGACAGCAGTCTTCATGGAAATAGATTGTCACATCTTCCTTCCAGGGAGCAGCTGATGAATTCAAACCACCAGGCTCTCCAGTAGCAGGCAACCTTTAACCACTGAGCAACCAGAGTTGTTTCCCCTGCTTTCTAGGCAGTGACAAACATCTAATTTGAAGCAGAGCTACACTTTTCTTGAGGAAAAAAAGATAATTATTATTATTTTTGTAGTTTATTTTGCCTCTGCGGAAATGTAAATCAATACTAAGTGAAAGAGACAAAGGGGTGATAGAAAGCAAAGCAAAGCTCAGACAGCAATTAGTTCTGAGTTTCTATATCTTCTTTTTTTATTCTAACATGGTAAATAGTTGAAAAGCTGGTAATACATTGGATTTTTATTTTAAAAGAATAAGTATGTTAATAATCTTTGGTAGAAAATAACAGAATCCAGCTTTGTTTAATTAAGTGAAAATAAAATACATGTAAAAGCTAGGAATTCACTCTCTGAATTGAGAAAGGAGGAACTGAAGAACCAGTGTTTAAAAACAACAGATGAAAGAACTACCCAAGACCAGGGGTCCAAGTAGCAGAGAGTACAGACAAGTAGCTTTAGCGCAGCACGTTGGAAGGTACCCATCACCATAGAATTGATTCAGAATCATAGCAAATCTATAGGATGGGGTAGAACTGCTGCATAGAGTTCCCAAGGAGCACCTGGTGGATTTGAACTGTAGATACTGTGTAGCAGCTGTCATGGATTGAATTGTGTCCCCCCAAAAATATGTGTGTCTATTTGACCTGGCTATGTGTCCCAATGTGGTGCCCTTCCTCCCATGTGTTGTGAATCCTGCCTCTGTGGTATTGGTGATAAAGAATGGGCTACAGCTGTGTTAGTGAGGCAGGATTTGAGCTACAAACTTGTGGGATGTAAGGAAGAAAAGTGAGCAGAAGAAGCAGAACCTCATACCACCAAGACAGCAGCATAACTGAGAACAGGCACGTTCTTTGGACCTGAGGTTCCTGTACCAAGCTGCTCTCACTGGATTTGGACTCGGTGTACCAGACTGTGATAATTTCTCTTGTTGAATGGACTTGCACCTTACAGATGGATTTTTAGCTTACCAAACTGTGACAATAGTTTCTACTTGTGAAGTTTTCTACTTGTGGTATTTTCTGTTGGAGCAGTTCCAGTAACTAAGACAGCAGCCATAGCACATAACCAAGACTCCACCATGGTTTCCTTTTGAAATGTGGTGATAATGTTTCTGTAATTAAAAATACTACAAGTGAGAGGTTTGAAAGAAGAATAATTTATTCAAACTGCCAGCCTTTTTTTTTTAATGATTAAGTGAAAGTACACAATCTAAGTTAATTTTGCATTCCAGTCTCTCTACAACTCTATCTGCATTCCTTATCCTGTGACAGCACACTCCTCCTTTTCACTGTTTATCTCAAGTACGCTCTTAACAAATGCCTGTCCCCTCGTATCCACCCTCTTCTCTCTCCTCTAGAAAGAAACCAGTAAGACAGCCTTCTATAAATGTATAAAACCATAAAGTACACACATCACATGATCACTCTGTCCCTGTGTCCAGTCCATTCTTTGTCTGAAGTGTAGATCTCAGTACTGGTTTCAGATGTAGGCCAGTAGCAAGTCTAGGGGCCATGTTACCAGGGGACCCTCCAAATTGTCAGACCATCAGTTCTGGTCTTTTAGTAGAGTTCTTGATCTGCACACCTCTTTTTCTTATGCTGTGCCAGGAATGCTACATCATGTCCCCTATCAAGGCTGTCTGTGGTGGTGGCCAGGTACCGTCTGGTTCTTCTGGTCCCACACTGATGTAGTCTCCCAATGATATGGGTCATTCTGTCTTCTGGGCTCTTTTTTGCTTCTGTCTTTAATATTCTTGGTCTTCATCTGTTCCAGGTGGATTGGGACTAATTTATGTCCTCAGATGGTAGCTTGCCGGCTTTTAAGATCCCAGGCACCACTCACCAATATGGAATGCATAAGACTCACTTAACAAAATGCTAGTTACAGCAACTGATCTCAGTGTCCCCTGAAAATACAGTCCCCAGACCCCTGATCCTTCTACTCCATTCTTTGAAATGTTGGCTTGAATTTAGAAAAACTTTTAGTTTATGGTGTAGGCCAATTATGCTGATCTGCCTTCTACTGAGTACCATCCCACATTTCAGCTAACTGAATTTCGATCCACTATCTAATCTCCCTTCCTCTCAACCCTTGTAGCCATCAAAGAGTCATCCTCTATGCATAAGTCCTTTTTTTTAAGTCCTTATATTGGTGGTCTCATACAGAAGTCGGGCTTCTGTAGCTAACTAATTTCACTCAGCTTAACGCCTTCTAGTTGATGCCAGGTTATGAGATACTTATTTAAAAAGCTGGGGGTACATCACCAAGATGCTTAGACAAACCCTATTTGAGAACAAAGAGTCCAACCCCTATTTTCGTGCCAAGTCTCCACCCCAGCCCCATTTAATATGAATGCTATTTCCCAAGAATTTAGTAAATATATCTAACTCTCCTTTTCCTACTGAGTATAAAAACTTCTCAGAGCCCTTTGTTCAGGGAGGCAGTCTTTAGAGGAATAGATCCCCCTTTGTTTCCTTGCCTACCGGTATGCAATAAACCCTCTTGCTTCTCACCTAACCCTGTCTCAAAGACCGGCTGCTTTCAGCAGGCAGCAGGAAGCTCTCTAAGTTTTTCAGCAACACTCTTCCCCAACACTATCTCGTCGATGAGTAAGGCGTTGTTGTTGTCATCAGGTGCCACTGAGTCGGTTCCAACTCATAGCGACCCTATGCACAACAGAACGAAACACTGCCTGGTCTGGAGTCCACAGTCATTTTTATGGTTAAGCCTGTTGTTACAGACACTGTGTCAGTCCATCTCATTGAGGGTCTTCCACCCTCCACTCTACCAAGCACAATGTCCTTTACCAGGGACTGCACTTTCCTGACAATATGTCCAAAGTAATGGCACACACAGACTTGCCATTTTTGCTTCCAGGGAGCACTCTGTTGTACTTCCAGAACAGATCTCTTGGTTCTTTTAGCAGTCCATGGAACGTTCAATATTCTTCAACAACACAATTCAAAGGCATCAGTTCTTCTGTCTTCCTTGTTTGTTGTCCAGATTTTGCACGCATATGATGTGACTGAAAATACCATGGCTTGGCTCAGGTGCACCTTAGTCTTCAAGGTGACTTCTTTGCTTTTCAATACTTAAAGAGGTCCTTTGCAGCAGATTTTCCCAATGCAGTGTGTCTTTGGATTTCTTGACTGCTGCTTCCATAAGCATTGATTGTGGAGCCAAGTAAAATGAAATCCCTAACAACCTCAATCTGTTCTCCGTTTATCATGATATTGCTTACTGGTCCATTTGGGAGGATTTTTGTTTTCTTGCTGTTAAAGTACAGTCCACAAGGAAGGCTGTGGTCCTTGATCTTTGTCAGTGTTTCAAGTCTTCACTTTCAGCAAGTAAAGTGGTGGTGTCTGTGAATCGCAGGTTGTTAATGAGTCGTCCTTCAATCTGGATGCCTTGTTCTTTTTCATATAACCTAGCTTCTCAGATTCTTTGCTCCAAATACAGACTGAAAGTGTATAGTGAAAGTATACAATCCTGATGCACACTTTTCCTGACTTTAAACCATGCAGTGTCCCCTTGTTCTGTTTACACAACTACATCTTGATCCATGTACAGATTCCAAAAGAGCACAATTAAATGTTCTGAAATTCCCATTCTTGCAATTTTAGCCATAATTTGTGACGACCCACATAGTCAAATGCCTTTACATAGTCAATGAAACACAGGTAAACATCTTTCTGGTATTCTCTGCTTTCAACTGAGATACATCTGACACCAACAATGGTATCACTGGTTCCACATCCTTTTCTGTATCCATCTTGAATTTCTGGCAGTTCCCTCCTGATATACTGTTGCAGTCACTTTTGAAAGATCTTGAGTAAAATTCTACTTGCATGTGATGTTAAGGATATTGTCCAGTAATTTCTGTTTGGCTGGATCACCTTTCTTTGAAATGGACACACGTATGGATCTCTTCCAGTCAGTTGACCAGGTAGCTGTCCTCCAAATTTCTTCACATAGAGAAGTAAGCACTTTCAGCATTGCATCCATTTGTTGAAGTATCTCAACTGATATTTGATCAACCCCTGGAGCCTTGTTTTTTTGTCAATGCCTTCAATGCAGCTTCGACTTCTTCCTTGAATACCATGGTTCCTTATCATATAGTACCTCTTTAAATGATTGAACACTGATCAGTTCTTTCTGGTATAATGACTCTGTGTATTCTCTCCATCTAATTTTGATGCTCCTTGAGTCGTTTAATATTTTTCCTGTAGAATCCTTCACTATTGCAACTCCAGGCTAGAATTTTTTCTTCAGTTCTTTAAGCTTAAGAAATGCAGAATGTATTCTTCCCATTTTGGTTTTCTATTTCCAGCTCTTTGCACATCATTATAGTATTTATTTTGTCTTCTCCAGCTGCCCTTTGAAATCTTCTGTTCAATTCTTTCACTTAGTCATTCCTTCCTTTTGCTTTAGCTGCTTGATGTTCTAGAGCAAGTTTCCACAGTCTCTTCAGACATCCAGTTTGGTCTTTTCTTTCTTCTCTGTCTTTTTAAAGACCTCTCTCTTTCTTCATAGATGATGTCTTTGATGTCATTTCACAAATTTCTCTGGTCTTCAGTCATTAGTGTTCAATACATCAAATCAGTTATTGAGATGGTATCTAAACTCAGATGGGATATACTGAAGGTCATACTTTGGCTCTTGTGGATTTTTCTAATTTTCTTCAGTTTTAATTTGAATTTGCATATGAGCAGTTGATGGTCTTCTTGTTCTGACTGCTGATACGGAGCTTTTCCATCATTTTTCCCACAAGTGTAGTCCACTTGATTCCTGTGTATTCCATCTGGTGAAGTCCATTTGAGTTGGTGAAAAAAGATATTTGCAAAAGAAGTAATTAGTCTTGAAAAATTCTATCACGCCATCTCCAGCATCATTTCTATCACAAAGCCTGTATTTTCCAACTACCAATCCTTCTTGTTTCCAACTTTTGCATTCCAACCACCAATAATTATCAATGCATTCTGATAGCATGTTCAATCAATTTCAGATGGCGTAAGCTGGTAAAAATCTTCAATCTCTTTATTTTTGGCCTTAGTGGTTGGTGTGTAAATTTGAATAATAGTCACATTAACTGGCCTTCCTTCTAGGCGTATGGCTATTATCCTATCACTGACAGCATTACACTTCAGGACAAGTCTTGAAATGTTCTTTTTGAAGATGAACCCAACATTGTCCCCAGCATAATAGATGGTATGGCTGTCTGATTGAAAATGACCAATACTGGTCCATTTCAGCTCACTAATGCTTAGGATATTGATGTTTATGCATTCCGTTTCATTTTTTATGAATTCCAATTTTCTTAGATTCATACTTCATACATTCCATGTTCCAATTATTAACAGATGTTTGCAGCTGTTTCTTCTCGTCTTCAGTCGTGCCACATCAGCAAATGAAGGTTTCCAAAGGCTTTACTCCATCCATGTCATTAAGTTCAACTATATTTTGTAGAGGTAGCTCTTTCCCACTTGTCTTCTGAGTGCCTTCCAACCTGGGGAACTCATTTTCCAGCACTATATTTGACGTTGTTTCACTGCTATTCGTAAGGTTTTCACTGGCTAATTCCTTTCAGAGCAGATTGCCAGGTCCTTCTTCCTAGTCTGTCGTGGTCCAGAAGCTCAGCTGAAACGTTTTCACCATGGGTGACCCTGCTGGTACCTAAATACCAGTGGCATAGCTTCCGGCATCATAGCAACAAACAAGCTCCCACTGAAAGACAAGTGGGGACTGCTTGCTCTACCTTTCAGGGGTAGCAGTTAGGAGTTATGAGTTCAAAATGTATTTGGGGGGAACACAATTCAAGCCATAACAGATTTCAAAGATTAGCAGTTTTTGGTTCTTTTCTTTTTGATCACTGTTTAATGTTCACATTTCTGGAAGAGTATTCCATCGTCCAACCTTAGAGCATGTGCCAAACCCTTGGCCAAAAGGCGATAGGGTATCTTTGTAAATATTGCCATAAACGTCGCATGCAACGAAAAAAGGAGAGAATTTTCAATGACAATTTGAGTGTGCTGCTTGAAAGAGGAGAGAATGAGTGTTCAACAGGGAGAACATAATTCCCCGTGATCATTACTCACAAATTTATGACAAAAATTCATACTGTTCACCTGTCTATAATTTTTCTTTTTCCCAAATGTCATATGGTTGGAAAGGTACAGTGTGTAGCTTTTTTTGGAAAGGTATTTAACATTACTCTGTGTCTTCTTGTATCCTTTCTCTCCACTGAATTCCTCTTGCTCCTTTCTAAGTCAAAGATCAGTTGACTATATATGTGTGGGTGTATTTATGGCTGTGTATTTTGTTCCAGTGATCATTCACTTATTCCTTTACCAGTGCCACACTGTTTTGATCACTGCAGCTTTATGGTAAGCCTTAAACCTAGATAGTGTCAATCTTTCAGTTCTATTCTTCAGTATTGTTTTAGTTATTTAGGATCTTTTACCTTTCCTATCAATTTCCCATAATAGTTTTTTGATAGCCCCAAAACTACTTGCTGGGATTTTCAGTGCAATTGTGTTATATCTATAAATTAAGATGGGAAGAACTGACATTTTAATATTATCTTCATATCTGTGAACATGGAATGTCTCTCCATTCACTTAGATATTTCATTTTTTTCATCAATGTTTGGTAATTTATTTTTCTTATAAATATTCCATGTATTTTGTCGAGTTTATACCTAAGTATTACATTTTAAGGAAACTCTGGTGGTTTAGTGGGTTAGTGCTACAGCTGCAAACCAAAAGGTTGGTGGTTTGAATCCACCAGGCACTCCTTGGAAACTCTATGGCAGCACTTCTACCCTATCCCATAGGATCCCTATGAGTCAGAATTGACTTGATGGCAATGGGTTTGGTTTTGGAGTTATTGTATTTTAAAGTGAGAGCTGGTCAGGCAATGACTAAAGAGCTTGGCTGCTAACAAAAAGATTGACTGTTCAAACCTACCAGATGCTCCTACGGAAAACGATGCGACAGTCCGCTTCCATAAAATTTACAGGCTTAGTTAACTTACAAATTAGTTCTCCTCCATCCTACTGGGTCACTAAGTTGGAATTGACTCAAAGGCAATGGGTGTGGGTTGTGTCACATTTCTTGTGTGCTCATGTAAGTGGTGTGTTTTCATTTTTAAATTCTTTTTTTTTTCCTTCTGATTTTCATCGACATGTATATAAACCTTGTGTCCTACTACCTGGCTGTAATCACTTAATAGTTCCAGGAGTTTTTTGTTTTGTTCTGATTTTTTGATTAATATTTCGAGATTTGTGTGTGTGTGTGTGTGTGTGTGTGTGTGTGTGTGTGTGTGTGTGTGTGTGTGTGTGTGTGTGTGTGTGTGGTAAAAACAAACATAATGCTTGCTTGTCAATTCAGTAATTTTTGCAGGACAGTTGTGTGACGCTTATTACAATCTTCATGCTGTGCAACCATTGCCACTATTCTTTTCCAACGTACTCCACCAGGGTCGTAAACTCAGTGGCCCCTAAATGATAACTTTCCCTACCCCATCTCTCCCAGCCTTGGTAATCACTAGTAAAGTTGGTTTCTTATATACCTACTTATTTCATGTTTGCAAGATCATACAAGAGTTGTCCTTTTGTGGCTGACTTATTTCACCTAGCATAACATTTTTAAGGTTTAATGATGTAGCATGCATCAAGAAGTCCATTGCATTTTGAATTTTCTAATTTCATTTTAATTTGCATTTCTTTCACTGACCTGAAAACTATAAGGGGTATATTTGAGAAGTAGAAATCTAATTTATTTTTCCTTAAATGACCAGTCAGTCAATCTTGATTGTTATCATTAATTGAAGTTATGCTCCTTTCTGGCTGATTGGAAATGTCAACGTTAGCTTAAATAAAATTGTGTGATGTTCCTATAAGTTTTCTAGTACTCTCATTTTTTCCAGCATTTAAAAATTATTCTGCTATTTTTCTATACTTTTATCCTATTTTTATCTTCTGCTTTTTCCACTAGTCTTTTCAGTTTTAGTTTCTTGTTCCCATACTTTCTATATACAGCGTTGTATCAGTTCTGGTTTACTGATATGCCAAATCTTTTGTTATTGAGTTGATTCCAACTAATGGCACCTTTTAGAAGAAAGTGGAATCACGCTTTAGGGTTTCCAAGCCTGTAATCTTTCCAGAGACAGACTGCCAAACTTTACCCTCAGAGTGGCTGGTGGATTTCAACAGCTAACTTTTTGATAACCAGCTCAGAATTTAATCATTGAGACATTTATTAATACACAAAGGTATAATTCTCCTTCCAAGAATAACTTTTTGTTCCCAAATTTTATGGATTATGTTCAAATTTCTTCTTCATGCTAAGTATAGTAATTATGAAAGAACTTACTTCTCTTTGGAAATGGATTGATTTTAGATTTTGATGTCAGATATTTTTAGATATTTGCTGTGTTGTCAGATAACATAATTTTATTTCTAATTTATTTGAATTGAAGGATTCCAGTGGGGTCAAATATAGGAAATCCAACTTTGATTCTAATAGAAATTTTCTGGGGTCTTTTGAACAGTACCTATTTCTACTCATACCTCCTCTTCTGGACTTTTGGAGCTTATAGTTTATGATATGACCATATTTGTAATTGGTCAATAAATATTGGCAAATAATAATGTGTCTGTTTTGCAGCTATTAATTGGAATATATTGCATCCAGTATGGATGTTATTAGACATTTAAACTGATTTTTCATGAATTTAATATATAAAACTATTTGTATTCTCAAGTACAGTTGTAGACTTGCTCTTGTTTCTCTTGTATCTCTAATAGCTTTGCTCTACACTTTTTGGGTTTTGGTCAATTTTTAAAGATTCTCTGCATAGACAATCATATGATCTGGGCAAAAAGACAGCTTTTATTTCTTCCTTTCCGATCTGTATACTCTTGCTTATTTTTAATTTCCAGTTACCTTAACTAGTACTACAACTACAATGTTGGGTAGAAGTAGTGAGAGGGAACACCACTGTCTCTTTCCTGATCTTTGGGTGAAGGCTTCTAGTTTGTCTGCATAAAGTACAGCATTAGTTGTAACCCGCTGCCGTCAGTCATTCTAAATGTTCTTCACCAAGTTAAAGACGTTTCTTTCTTAGAATTTTTATCATGAATGCTTATGCATTTTGTCAGATATTTCACGTATCTGTTGATGTAATCATGTAATGTTTTTTTTAGCCTGTTGAGATGACGAATTACATTAATTGATTTTTGAGTATTGAGTCTTCCTTGCACAGCCGGGATAAATCCCATTTGGTGGTGATATACAGTTCTTCATATTCCTATTATTATCAGGGACTCGCAGTTCAGTCTATTTTTTGGCTTGATCATTTATCTAGTGTCTGTCTTTCAGTGCAGCACTATGGAGTAGAACTATCCCACAGAATTTCCAAGGGATGGTTGGTTGATTTGAACTGCCAGCCTTTGGGTTAACAGTCGAGCTCTTAACCACAATGCCACCAGGATGGCTTTAAAGGACTAGCAGCTCTATGTTTTAGTTTGGTAGATTTGTTTGGTTTTGGTTTGGAAATATGCTATCAAGTTTGTAATCCTAATTCAGACTGTAGATTTGTATATACTCTTTCTGTTTCTCTAGAACTCTAAGTCCTTATTTTCTCGAGGGGCAAAGTGATATGGGAGTGTTTTCTCAGATTTAACCTGACAAGCAAACAAATAATTGAACTGAGTGCAGAAATATCTTAAAGTTGGGAGCTATGCTCAGATGGGTTGGAATCCGAAACTATGTGGCAGAGGAGAGAGGAAGCAGAAGCTAACACAGTGCTGGCATCTGAGACACGCTGTCTCTTTCCTGGCATTTCATTGCTTTATTCGTCTCTAAGAATAACATGGACCTTTGCTCTGAGAATGATGGCTCCTGTGATTTTTATTTCGGTCTTATACTGCTTGTTTTTACTTACATAGCTTTTCAAACATAAAGAAAGTTGCAGAAAACAATAAAAAATGAAGACAGCAATGTACCCACTTTTCAAATTCAATTGATTCTAAATTATACATTTTGCTTCAGGCCTCTTTTTAAAAATTAACATAATCCAGAACATAATTTCAAATTCTCATGGAACCCTGAGAGACTGAGGTACACATACACAGAAACATGCATGACAAGGTGATATCTAGACCAAATTTTCCAAATGCATCAATGAGAAAAAAAGGGACAAAATCCAAAATGCAGGTTGTCTTTATCTATAGCTTACTTTCTTAAATAAGTATTTAAAAGTATTTAAATAAGTATTTAAAAGTATTTAAAAAAAAAAAAGAATTGCTGTTGAATCAGTTCTGACTCATAGCTACTCTACTGAACACAGGGAGACTGCTCTACAGACCTTCCAAGGAGTGCCTGGTAGATTTCAATACCTGACCTACTTGTTAGCAGCTGGGGCACTTAACCACTACGCTAGCAGGGGTTTTGTATAAATTCATATTACAAGTTACTTTTCTACAATGTACATCTCTTGGAGGCAGTACGATATCTTAAGCATCTTAGTACCTCCCTCTATGGCTGGCATAGCAGTCTTGAAAATTTTAATCAATAAAATAAATACTGCTTTTGTATTTAGTCAAAATAACCCTTTCTGAGTTTCTCTTCAAAGATTTAAGGTCTTTGTTATTTGGGGAATTCTGTTCTTATTTAGTTTAAATTTAGCAATAGTTAGAATCACTTTTATCTTTGTAAAATATTGCAACTAAGTTCTTCTGTCCTAGTCATCTAGAGCTGTTATAACAGAAATACCACAAGTGGATCGTTTTAACAAAGAGAAATGTGTTTTGTCACAGTCCGGTAGGCTACAAGTCCAAATTCAGGACATCAGCACCAGGGAAAGTCTTTCTCTGTTGGGTCTGGAGGAAGATCTTCATAGTCTATCTTCCCCTGGACAGGGAGCTTCTGGGATACAAGGTCGTTTCCAAAAGATACGCTCTGCTCCCAACACTGCTTCTCGGGGGTATGACGTCCACAAATCTCTGCTTGCTTCCCTTTCATGTATATGTCAAGACATTGCCTTAATGAACAATACAATCTTACAGCTGAGTCCACCTCACTAGCACAATCAGCACCCATCCTTCCTCATTTATATTATAGAGGCAGGGTTTGTAACACATAGGAATATCACATAATACCAGGAATCATGACCCAGCCAAATTGCTATACCCATTTTTGGGAGGACACAATTCAGTCCATGACAGCATCCTTCTCAGACTTTATGACTTTCATGAATCATTATTATACTTTCAGTTCCTATCATGGTTTGAATTGTGTCTCCCACCAGATACGTGCCAACTGGGTTAAGTCAAGATTTCTAGTATTGTGTGGTGGTCTACCATCTTGCCATCTGATATGACTTCCCTCTGTGTTGTATTTCCTACCTCTATGATGTTGATGTTAATGGGACAGGATTAGAGGTAATTACATTAATGAGGCAGGACTCAAACTATAGGATTAAGTTGTATTTTGAGTCAGTCTCTTTTGAAATACAAAAGGGACAATTGAACAGAGAGATGGGGAATCACATTACCACCAATAAAGCAGTGCCAGGAACAGAGCGTGTCCTTTGGATTTGGGATTCCTGTTCTGAGAAACTCCTAGACAATGGTCAGTATTTCCATTTTAGCCTCTGTGGCAGTGTGGGTCAAGAGAAATTGGCATCCATCGTAGTTATCTGATGCCACTCTAACAGAAATAACATTGGTGGATAGCCTTAAGAAACAAATGTTTCACAGTTTAGGAGGCTAGGAGTCCAAATTCAGGGTGCCAGCTCTGGAGAAAGGTCTTTGTCATCAATTCCCCTGGTTGAGAAGGTTCTCAGCTAAAGAATGCTGGGTCCAAAGTACACACTCTGTTCCTGGTGCTGCTTTCTTGGTAGCATAAAGCCCTCCTGTCTCTCTGCCACATCCCTCTTTTATATCTCAAAAGAGATTGACTCAAACTACAATTCCATCATCTAGATTGAGTCCTGTTTCATTGAGTAACTGCCTCTTAACCTGGCTCATTACCATCATAGAGGTAGGATTTACAACGCAGACAAAAACCACATTAGTTGGCGAAATAGTGGACAACCACAAATACTGGGGAATCACACCCTAGTGAAGCTGGCACACATTGTGGTAGAACCAAATGCAGCTGATACTAGGATCTTAAGATTTTTAAATTCTTTCCATGTTTTTGATTTTGAAATTAAAGCAAGCACTGCAGAAAGTAGACAGTATGGTAGAGTACAAGAAAAAGCCAGGAAACAGATATAAGTTACAGGCTACAAATTTTGACATAATATGCAGAGTCTCTAGTCTGAGGTTTAAAGAGCTCCTACCACTAATGCACAAAACAACTTACAATTAATACTGTCAAATTCATCCATGAGTCGGATCCGACTCGACGGCACTTGGCCTTGGCTCATTCAAAAACTTTCAGTGATTGTTTTTCTACAACTGCCCTCGTTTCTATAGGATTCTTAACAGTCCCAAGAGCACTATCTAGAAATTGGTTTATGACCAACTTTTCTACTACCTTTGAATTGATAAATATTATTCACTTCTTCTAAAAGTATTATACTTTCTCCCTAACTCTCCAAAAATTTGTCACAAAAATGTTTTCAGAACTTTGTTAACAAATTGTACAATTTCCTATTGGTTTTCCAGAAATTAGAATGTTTTTATTATTATTATTATTTACTTTTTTATTGGTTCAAGGTGTTGGGAGCATCTCTGAAGTATTTACTTATGAATGATAATTGAATGAGTTCTTATTTCTCTTTACAAAAACCACTTTTATCCTATACCAAATGTATAACTAAGAATAACAAGAGGTAATAACAAAGGTTCAAAGTCAATGGACAACTAGTCAGATATTGTGGGGGTGTAAATGGAAAATGTATGGAAACTAGAGCACGTGATTTGTCTAGAGATTCTCACTAATAAGTGTTATGTATATCTAGAGGTATTGAATGGGGGGGAGAGTATAGTGTTCCTGGTATTTAGTGTCAAGATTCAGTGCTAAGACATCTGCCGACGTGTCTGAAACAGTTCCACATGATGAGGAACCAATCAGCTCAGAATGGCACGTGTGGTCTGCCAGGACTTTTGTGTAAGAACAGGGTTGGAAAGAGTAGAGAGCAGTGTTTGGAAAAATTGTGTAAAAATGGCATATATAGTTCCTTAAACACCCCCAGTTGTTTGGGAAGGTTAAAGAATAGGTCCATTCCCTGGGTAGACAGGGTATATTTCCCGGAGAATATTCATTAATGTTTGCAGGTGGCTCTAAACCAAAGGTAACTGGTGACCTCTTAATGTGCTGGGAAAACCCTTGTGGCATAGTGCGTTAAGTGTACATCTGCTAACCAAAATGTTGGCAGTTCAAATCCTCCAAGTGATCCTTGGAAACTCTAGGGGGCAGGTCTGCTATGATCTCTAGGGTTGCTATGAGTTGGACCTGACTTGATGGGAGTGTTTTTTGTTTGTTTGTTTGGTTGGTTTTTAATTAGCTAAACAATCTGTAGAAACATTATCTGTAGAACAAGAGCGTAGTGGCACAGCTAGATAAATATCCAAACATCACCTCCAGCTTTTACGGTTTATAGGCTTTTCAGGCCTCAGAAGGAAACTTTAAAAAGCTTATGCCAGTTTATCACCTTTCAGGAAGCTGTCCAGTGAAGGAAAAACACCATAACTTCAGTATTGTGGGGCTGAATGCCCACGGGAAGCGAGTGGAGCTACAGTCTCTGTAGTTGGATTTACACTAGGAAGATACCCAGAAGCCCAGAGGGTCCTAAAAGTCATCCCCCATGTCACTGAGAATTCATATTGAAACATTCATGTTCCTCGTCAAGCAAGACATTAACCACTAGAATGTTTTAGGTGTTGTCAAGCTGGTTCTGACTCGTGGAAACCCTGCATACAGCAGAACATAGCACCACACAATTCTAACCGCCCAAACCACAGTCTGTGGCCATCCAGTTGACTCTGATGCACAGTGATCCTTCAAGATGAGAAACGTGGTTTCTTCCTTCTCTTTCTACCGTAATGCGCCTGACCTCTCTAGCCTTCGTTACGTTTGTTTTCCTCTCCATCACTTCTGAGTAGTAGGACAGTAGAAGCCCTGTGACACCGGAAAACTGGAAGTGAGACCAAGTTATGGGGAAGAAATAATGCCCGAAGAGAGGAAAATAGTCGAAGAGGCAATTGTGAGTGACAATGAAAATGCAACAACATAGTATTTGCATTCGATTGGCTATGTACCTAAAAGACTACATGAAAGCAAGTGTTAAGTTTTCTGATTCTTTACAAGAATAGACACTTGTAGTGGAAATTAAGGTCTATTAAAAAAATCTGATTACTTATTTCATACCTTATTTTTCATGGTTAATAAGTCACTGGTACAAGGCTTTTATTGAATGCCTGCTATTGTCAGGCTCCTGAATTCTAGGTTGTCAAAGGTAACATGGAGAGAAATAGACAAAGCTGTAAAACACGGGTATGCTTCAAATAAACAGTTCTGGATACGAAGGCCAATTTGCATCTGCACTCTGCCCCTAATTAGCTATGCCACCTTGGATATGTTATTGGTGTCTCTTGTGTATCATTTCACCCACTATAAATTGGAGAGGAAAAGGCATGGATGCTATCTAATGGGGTTGTAGAATCTAATGAGATACAGTAAACCATAAAGTGGTATAAATATGCAAAGGATTATTATTCTTAATACTGCTGAGGAGCTGTTCTCTACTCAGTACCTACTGTGTAGCTGAAGACTCATTAAAAAACAAAAAAAGAGAAAGAAACCTAATTTGCTGTCATCGAGTCAACTCTGACTCATAGCAACCCTGAAGGACAGAGCAGAACTGCACCATAAGGTTCCCAAGGAGCAACTGGTGGATTCGAACTGCCAACCTTTTCCACTGGTACCTGCACCTCTCAACTACTATGCAATCAAGGTTGAAAGTAACAGCTCGGTTGACAGAAATTTCTAATTACACCCAAAAAATTACATTCCTTAATTTCTTTCATTTCCTCTTTTTCTTCACCCACAAGGAGGCAAGTTAATGTTTTATTTGCTTTTCAATAATTTGTAGAAAAATATTACAATTATAGTAAAAAAAATCAAATTGATAATATTTATTCCTAAGTAAATTTCAAGAGTATTAAAATAAAGAAACAGAGTAGTAGGATTTTAGCTCAGGAAAAAATCCTAGAAAAGTTCCAATGTGATTCCATTTAAAAAACAAGAAAACAGAGGTAAATAAAATCACGTATATTAGACAATGCTACATTGTTATTTGTTTTTTAATGGTTTTAGTTGTAAGTTTTAGTTGTAAGTTTTAAGTTGTAAGTTGTAAGTTTTGTCCATTTCTAAGGAGCTTTCTTTTGTATACTTAAAAGGTTTATATCTACTTTAAGTGAGAAACAGTAGCTCAAATTTAGTTTCTCATGCAAAAATTTATATATATTATTACATGGCACTAGGTGTAATCCTTACAATGTGACAGCACACTCCCCCTTGCCACCCGGATTTCCTGTGTCTGTCTAACAAGCTCTTCTCGTTTTCTGCCTTCTTGTCCTGCCTCTGGACAGAAGCTGCTTTTTAATCTCATGTACCTGCTTGAACTAAGAAGTACATTCTTCGTATGTATTGTTATATAGTCCAGTCTAATTTTTGTCCGAAGAGTAGGCCTCATGACCGGTTTTAATTCTGGACTAACAGAACACCCAGGGGCCATGGCTTTGAAGTTCCTCCAGTCTCAAGTAAACCATTAAGTCTGGTCCTTCTACATGAATTTGAGCTCTGCACTGTACTTTCCTCTTGCTCCATCAGGAACTCTCATGTTCCCTGTCAGGACAGTTGGTAGCCATGTACCATCTGGTTCGTCTAGTCTGAAGCTGATAGGGTCTCTGGTTTATGCGGCCCTTCTGTCTCTTGAGCTAATATTGGTGTTCTTCATTCTCTTTTGCTCGAGTTCGGTGAGACCAGTTAACAAATCTTAGATGGCCACTTTTAAGATCTCAGACACCACTCACCAAAGTGGGATGCAAACCATTTTCTTAATAAACTTTGTTGTGTCAAGTGACCTAGATGTCCCCTGAAATCATAGTCACCAGAGCTCAGACTGTTACCCTGTCCCTGGAAGTTTTGATGTGTTCAGGAAACTTCTCAAGTTTTTACTTTAGTCCAGTTGTGCTGACTTCCTCTGAACTGTGTGCTGTCTTTCCCTTCACTTAAGATGATTATTGTCCACTATCCAGTTAGTGAGTATACCTCTCTGTGCCTCCCCACTCTCATAACACCAAAGAATTTTTTTTCTGCATTTAAACCTTTACCTGAGGTCTTATAATAGTAGTCTCATACAGTATTTGCCCTTTTGCTACTAGCTAATATCACTCAGTATAACGTCCTCCAAATGCATATGTGTTTTGAGAGGTTCCACAGCTTCATCACTGTTCTTTACTGTTGCATAGTTTTCCTGGTATATATGTGCCATAATTTGTTTATTCATCTGTTGATGGGCACCTAGGCTATTTCTGTCTTTTTGATACTGTGACCAGTGCTGTAGTGGACATGAATGAGCATGTATGTATTCATGTGAAGGCAGTTATCTCTCTAAGATACGTTTCAAGGAGTGGGATTGTTGGTTTGCATGGTATTTCTACTTCTGACTTTTACAAGAAGAGCCAAATCAATTTCCAATGTGTTGGCACCATTTTACATTTCTACGAGCAGTGTGTAAGTATTCCAGTTTCCCACAACCTCTCCAACACTTACTATTTTGTGTTTTTTGGATTAGTGCTAGACTTGTTGGAATGATAGAGTATCACATTACAGTTTTGATTTGCATTTATCTAATGGCTAATGATCATAAGTATTTCCTTATGCATTTGTGAACTGTGTTCCTTGGCGTAATGTCAGTTCATGTCCTTTATTTTCTAACTGAGTTGTTTGTCTTTTTGTTGTTGAAGTTTTGCAGTATCTTACAGATTTTACAGATTATGTCATAGCCAAAAATTTTCTCCTAGTCTGTAGACTCTCTTTCAATAAAATCTTTGGATAAGTGTTTGATTTTTAGAAACCCCTAGTTGCTTATTTTTCTTCTGGCATTTGTGCACTGATACTTACGGTTTGTATTCTGTTTATGTCATGTATTAGGGCTCTTAGCATTGCTCCTATTTTTCTTCCATGATCTTTATCATTTTACATTTTATATTTGGGTCTTTAATCTATTTTGAGTTAGTTTTTGTACACGGTATGAGATACGGATCTTGCTTTATTTTTTTCCAGATATATATCCAGTTGTATCAGCACCATTGTTAAAAAGACTGCCTTTTCCCCATTTGAAATACTCTGTGCCTTTGACAAATATCAACTGCTCGTACATGCATGACTTTACATCTGGATCCTCAATTCTGTTTCATTGATCAATGTATCTGTTGTTGTACCAGTACCGGGCTGTTTTGATTACTGTGGTGATAAAATAGTTTCTAAAATTAGGCAGTGTGAAGCCTCCCACTTTCTTATTCTTCAGTAATTCTTTACTTATCCAAGACCTCTTCCACTTCCATACAAAGTTGGTGATTTGCTTTTCCATCTCTTTAAAAAAAGTCATTAGGAGGAGGCGAGGACAAGATGGCAGACTAGCCATGCATCTCCTCGATTCTCTCTGAGAACTAAGACCTAGAAAAATGAATGGAGTAGAGTAGACATTTCGGGAGCCCCAGTATCAGGCAGAAGGCTGTGAGATTGGACTGGGTAACAGGAAGGGGAAAACTACTTTGTCAGAGGCAAAACAGCAGCACAAAGGCTCTCCCTTCTGGCAGAAGCTGAGAACAGAATAGAGGATTCAGATATACTGCCATCCTCCAATGAACAGCTGATATTCAGTGAAGACCCAAAAGTCTTAAACTGGGGCACAAACAGTCTCTTTAACAAATGGTGTTGGCAAAATTGGATATATATTTGCAAAAAAACTGAAATAAGACCCATATCTCACACCTTAAACAAAAACTAACACAAAATGTATCAGAGACCTAAATATTAAACCTAAAATGATAAAAAGGTTATGGAAGAAAAAATAGGGATAACAGTGGAAATTCTAATACATAACTTAGACTACAAAATCTTACCAACAATGCACGAACAGCAGAAGAGAAAACAGATTAATAGGAACTACTAAAATTGAACACTTGTGCTCATCCCCAGACCTTATTAAGAGTTAAAAGATTGTCTACAGAATGGGACAAAATATTTGGCAACTACATATTAGAATGATGTGTGATTTCCGTAATCTACAGGGTGCTGCATAATATTAAAAAAGAAAAAAAAAGACAAGTAATCAAATTATACAATGGGCAAAGGACATGAACAGGCACTTCACCAAAGAATACATTCAGGCATCCAGGAGACACATGAGGAAATACAATCATTAACTGTTAGAGAAATCGAAATCAAAACTACAATGAGATACCATCTCACCCCAACAAGGTCGCAATAATCAAAAATACACAAAACAACAAATTCTGGAGAGGCTATGGAGGGATTGGAACCCACCTGCACTGCTGGTGGGAATTCAAGATGGTGCAGCCTCTTTGGAAAGCAATTTGGTACTTTCTTAAACAGATAGAAATAGAAATACTATATGATCCAGCAATCCCACTGGTTTGAATATATCCTATAGAAATAAGGGCTGCCATATGAACAGATACATGCATAAAAATGTTTATTACAGCACTGTCCACAACAGCCAAAAGATGGAATCAACCTAGGTGTCCATCAACAGATGAATGAATAAACAAACTGTGGTACATATACACAATGGAACACTATGTAATGATAAAGAACAATGATGATTTTAGCAAGCATCTCATAATTTGGTTTCAACTGCAAGACGTTATGTTGAGTGAAATCAATTGGCTGCAAAAGGACAAGTATTATGTGAGACCACTATTATAATGACTTTAAAAATGACTCATGCACAGAAGAAAAGCCT
The DNA here is from genome assembly GCA_028571685.1 of Heterohyrax brucei. NCBI lineage: Eukaryota > Metazoa > Chordata > Mammalia > Hyracoidea > Procaviidae > Heterohyrax > Heterohyrax brucei. The sequence continues at coordinate 73,177,951 of CM053146.1, read as the reverse complement.
CCTTGACAGCTACAAGGGTGCAGAGGGTGGGAATGGGTTGTTTGTAGATTAGATAGTGGACAGGAATTCAGTTAGGTGAAAAGTGTGACACATTCAGTAGAAGGCAGGTCAACATAAATGGACTACACAAGAAATTAAAAAGTTTTCTAAATTTAATCCAATATTTCAAAAGATAGAGTAGCAGGGACAGGGGTCCGGACACTGTGTTTTCAGGGGACATCAAGGTCAACTGACTTATCTAGCCTTTTGCCAAGAGACTCTTCTGTACCCCATATTGGTGAGTGGCATGCGAGGTCTTAAAAGCCAGCAAGCTATGATCTGAGCAACATCAGCTGGTCCAAATCCACATGGAACAGATGACAACCAAGATCATCAAAGACAGGGAAAAATGAGCCCAGGAGACAGAAGGACCCCAATGATTAGGAGACTACATCAGCATGAGACCAGAAGAATCAGATTGTGCTTGGCCACCCCCAACACAACCTTGAGAGAAGACACAATGTAGAGTTCCTGCTGTAACAGGAGGGAAAGAAATGTCTGGATCAAGAACCCCACTAAAAGACCAGAACTGATGGTCTCATGACCTAAAGGGTCCCCTAGGAACATGGCCCTTAGACCTGCTACTGTCCTATACCGGAAACAGTACTGAGGTTAACACTTCAGACTAAGAATGGACTGGATTCAGACAAACAGAGTGAGCCTGCAGTGTGTGTACTTTATGGTTTTATTTATTTTTAGAAGGCTGTCCTACTGGCTTTTTTCTAGGCAGAGAGAGGAGACGATGGAAAGGAGGAGACAGGTGTCCCTTGGGAGGATTCTGGTAGTAAAGAGTGAAAGGGAGGACTGTGCTATCACAGGGTGGGGAGAACAGATGGAGCTGTAGACAGGCAGGTATGCAAAATTGACCTGGATCATATACTTTCGCTTAATCATAATAATTTTTGAAAAAAGATTTTTTGAAAAATTTTTTAAAAAGTCATTCGAAGTTGGATATGGATTGCATCTATCTGTATATCCCTTTTGGTAGAAATGACATTTTACAATGTTGAATCTTTCCATCCATGAGCAAAATACCACTTATGTAGGTGTCTTTTGGTTTCTTGCCATAGCGTCTTACAGATTTCTTTGTCTAGGTCTTTTACTTCTCTGGTTAGATTTTTTCCTCAGTATTTCATCTTCTTGGGGACTATTGCACATGATATTATTTTGGTGATTTCCTCTTCAAAGTTTCAAGGTTCTCCTTGTTGGTATCAAGTAATCCAACTGATTTTTTTTGTTGTTGTTTGTTTATTTATCTTGTATCCTGATACTTTGCTGAAATAGTTTCAGTACTTTTCTTGCAGATTCCTTGGGATTTTCTATGTGTAAGATCGTATCTTCCAAAACTAGGAATACTTTTACTTCTTCCTTATCAATTTTGATGCCCTTCGTTTCTTTTTTCCAGCCTAATTTTTCTGGCTAGAACTCCAACACAACATTGAATAATAGTGGTGGTAAACAGCACCCTTGTCTGGTTCGTCCTAAGAAATTTTTATTTATTTATTTTCCATTCCCACCCCTCCCCTACCTGGTAACCAACAAAGTTCATTTCCCTGTACGTGAAAACATTTTCACAGTAACGATCTCACACAACACCTGTCCGTCTTGTACCTTCCAGCCAATGTGGTACCATAGACAGAAGGACCACGCCATCCCTCCACAGCCAAGATCCAACAACCAAATGTAATAAGAAACTGACAGAAAATGAACAGTGAGAAGAAACAGAGAAAGTTTCCCTATCAGTTAACCTAGCAGAATTCATTGTCTTGGATCCCTGTTGGAGACTGGTATACAAGGAGCTTGGGAGAGTAGATTTCTTGAGTTCTCAGTGGAGTTCAAAGCACATGGTGGCAAGCAAAGCACACTTATCCACCCCTCCTCACCATCTTCTCCTCAGTGTCCTACCTCCAGCACCTCTTGGCTGGCTGCAGTGGCTTACCTGGCTGCAAGGGCAGCTTCCATGCAGCTGGGACCCACTCCACCCATATCTGACTTCAGCAGATAGGGTGTACTCAAGAGCACATTCAGGAGCTCCCAGTAGGACACAGAGCTCCTGCTGGACCTGCCCTGCTGCACCATAGCTGAGTAGCTGGCCTTGCCCATTAGACAAGGAGGTAAAAAATATCATGACCACAGACAAGCCAATAACAAAGAACAGACAGCCTGCCTACTCTAACATAACCAAATAAAACATAAAGCAGGATGAAGCAAACAGATCTACCATCAAAAACCAAAGAAAATAACTACTGAATGGCCCGAAGGCAGCAGACAATATCAAAATGTAAAAAAACAAACAAAAAACAGCAGGACAAGAAGGTACCAGTAGGTCTGATATAAAACATAAGATAAAGAGAAAAGTCACTAGAATCACCTGATAGGGAATACAGATCTCTAATATTCAGAGCTATCCAACAGTTGAAGTAAAAAGTGGCAAAAATTGGTGAAAAAATAGATAAATTCACAGAAAATGCATAAAAATTCATAGGAGAATTCATGAAAATAATCCAGGAAAAAAAAAAATCCTGAAGTAAATCAATCAGTTCACTGTTAGGAATCACGGGCTTAAACATAAGAGCGATTGTGGGTGTGGTGCAAGACCCAACAGCATTTCATTCTGTTGTGCAAAGGGTTGCTATGAGTCAGGACTGACTTGACAACACCTAACAACAACAGAAATTATATGCAAAAACAACAATTAAAAATCCAAAACATAAACAACGATATTTCAGAAATAGTGTCATACAAGCACTAAGGAGCAGGTTAGAAATGATGGAAACTAGGATCACTGAAATTGAACATAAACTCCTGGATACAATTCTGAGGAAAAATCAGAAATGGAAGAACGCTGAAGAAACCTTGAGAATTACATGGGATACAGTGAAAAGTAAAAATTTTTGAGCAATCAGCGGACAAAATGGAAAACACTGAGAGGATCATTGGCGAACAACTCACAGAAAACTTCCCTAATATCATGAAAGATGTAAATATCACTATCCAAGAAGCTCAACAGACTCCATTTAAAATAGACCCTAAAAGAAAATCACCAAGGCATGTCATAATTATACTCCCTCAAACCAAACACAAAGAAAACATTCTGAGAGCAGCTTGAAAAAAACAAAAAGTCACATACAAAGAAGAAACAGTAAGACTAGGCCCTGATTTACTAGGATTGCCAGTTAAGTTTGTGAATTCATCCTAGGAAAAGTGCTACATACCTCATTACTGAATGTCACTATGGTTACCTTTGAAGCACTCTCCTTGGGGAACTATGCACCAAAGCCAGCTCCAAGACCACCTTTCAAAGTGATTTTGGAACATTTTTGTTTGGAATGCCCATCAGAGCTGTTATATTACCCTTGATGTTCTGAATGTCATCAAAATCTTTTCCTTTCAATATTTGCTTTATCTTCAGGTAAAGACAAAAGTCACTGGAGGCCAGATCAGGTGAGCAGGGAGAGTGTTCCAGTACAGGTGTTTGTTTACTGGCCAAACACTCCCTCACAGAAAACTATACAATGAAATTCATGAACTTACCACAGTGCTGCTGTGCACAATGGTCACTTCAGACAGAGTTCCAAAATTGCTTTGAAGGATGGACTAGTCACTGGTATCGGTGCATGGCTCCCCACAGGGAGTACTTCAAAGGCAACCTCAGTGATACTCAGCAATGAAGTATGTAGCACTTAGAAAAATTAAGTTGGAAGACTTGTCAGGCCTGTATTTGGTAGAAACTGAAAGGGTTAATAACTGTAGAAAACTTCTTAGCCAGCTTCTTTCCTGATACTAAAACTCTTTCCCCCCTTTGGAATGCTGACACATAAAGAAAATCATAACAGTCCCTTCTGACTGGTACTAACAACGATTTTGATTTTGTTTCCCAAGCTACCTTTGATAATGGGGCAGAGTGATGCCAGGTTACAGCCCACTGTCTCTGAGAAAAGTAACCAGCCTGTAGACGTCGAGGACAGCTTGCCTTGAGACAAAGAAATTGTGTCTTCTCCAACTTTGCCTCCACTGAACACCTGCGTGCCTACACTTGTCACCTCCTTTCCCTTCCCTAAACTCTTCTATTAAACTTGCCAGCTTGAACTGAGGTGGAAAGTTTTTAGGATGCTAACCCACTGTCTTCTTAGATTGTCAGCAATCTGAATAAAGCGCTTTTAAAAATTCAGTCCCTGTCTCTGCATAATTGGCTTACCAGTGACAGGCAGCATGAGGATTTTTCCAGTAACACAACCATGCAGCCAAGAAGACAATGAGATGACGTATCTAAAACCTTCAAAGAAAGAAATTGCCAAACATATCCTCAAAACTTGTTCATATATGATGGTGAAATTGAACATTTCCAGATAAACAGAAGTTAAGGGAGTATGTAGAAACAAAATCAAACTTACAGGAATAATCAAAGAGAGTCCTTAGTTCTGAGAACAAACAATGTCAGCGCAGTCTGAATCTAGGATGCAAGATTGTCCCAGCCATATGCCAACTTAGGAAATGAACTCTCAAGGACTACCTGAACCCAAAAGAATTACAACAGAAACCAGAGAGGTTAATCTGTAAGTGACAGCAATGTCTGAACAATAGAAGAGAGATTAAACGGTGTAGATACAGAACTTTCTAACTGAGTTGAAGGCAAAGCACTACCAAGTAGTGACAGACTGGCTCAAACGCAGGAAGGTAATGGTAAATCTTAAGGTAGCCACAAAGCAACTTAATAAACTTACTCATCAAAATAAAGAAGGAAAACATAAATTCTCAACAAAAACACAAGAAATCCACAAACCCACGAGAGAGTAAGAAGAACAAAGAAAACACTGGCACTATTAAAAAAAAAATCACAAAATGACAGCAATAAACTCACGCTTACCAACAATTACACTGAATGTAAAATGACTTAAATGTGCCTGTAAAGAAACAGAGTAACAGAATGGATTAAAAAAATAATAATAATACAGAGCTCATCAATATGCTGTTTATAAGCAACATGCCTTAGAATCAAAAATGTCTAGCAAGAAATTTTATTTTTAAGGAAACGAATTATTTATTCTTAAAATGTATTAGAATTCTTTACCTTTCAGATCAGTATATTCCCAAAATGACTGTGTATGTAACTGCACTATATAATGCAGTATGCATAGATATTGTCTCTACTTAGCAAAGTTAAATATACAAAAGTGCAAATATGCTTTTTGTTATTCTAAGACTGCCATCCTCACTTAATAATTATAAGTACATATATTAACCCTGATCATTAACAGTTTTTATGTATTGTCTCTTTACAGTGACTCTGAGGCAAAATATTTTGTTGTTAATATTATTATTATAATTGTCATTCTTCAAAGAGAAAGTTGAAGTAATGAGTTTATTATCTTCCCCCAGTTTACAAAGCTCATTGGTGAAAGGCCTGGACTTGAGCCCAGTTGCAAAATGCCTCCTTTCACAAGCAGAGCAGGCCTATTTCTCTTCTAATTTCCAGCAGTTTAAATTTATTTCATTTTTAAATATATAAAAGCATTCTATTTTCTTTCTGATAGACTGGAGGAGATATAACTAAAAATATAGATATGTATTCATAGGAAACATAGTCTCACAACAAAGGCCCAGTGTTATCAAGACTTATATGTTACCATTTCAAATAGGTCAGAATGTAGACATCTTAGCCATTATAAAACGAGCAGACCAAAGCCAAACCTACCGTTGTCAAGTCTACTTGATTCCAACTTGTAGCAACTCCATAGGGTTTCCAAAGCTGTAAATCTCTACAGAAGCAGACTACTACATATTTCTCCTGAAAAGTTGCTGGTGGTTTTGAACTGCTTGAATTTCACCTAGCAGTGAAGCGCTGTAACCACTCAGCCACCAAAAACCCAAACCCACTGGCATCAAGTTGATTCCTACTTAGAGCAACGCTATGGAACAGGATGTAACTGCTATTTCCAAGAAGTACTTGGTGTATTTGAAATGCCAACCTTCTGGTTAGCAAAAGTAGCACTTCACCACTGTGCCACCAGCGTTTCTACTGAACCACCAGGGCACCTAAAACAAGAGGAACCATTGAAATATTCAAATAAGAGGTTTTTAACAATGTGTTTGTCTCAGTTATTGACATGAATTATAAAATACTAGTATTAGAAAAAAGAAAATGTAAGGAACAAGCAATTCATATGCTATTATCCCACTTGTGCAGATGCATATTACCAGAACTTGGCTTTATTTAACTATAATTTGTATTTAAAAGACAGTAGTTTGGATTCAGTTCCTGTCAGTGATCACACAATTTCTTTTAAAATCTCCTTCAGAGACTGAAAACATTATACAAAATAAAGAATAAAGCTATCTTCTGATTGAGCTAAAATGTGCATATAGGATTCTAGGTGGCAATCCAACATGTTATTCATCAAGTTCTTAAACACTTACTATTATTTATTGATCTTTCCACAGTTGTCTTTGATATCACTTTGAAATTAAAGATGATTTGAAAATGTTTTTGGGAGAGCTAAGATCAACAATTTTTAGTTACAAAATAGATCTACATACTCTATTGTCTGGAAATAGGTTTTGTAATGCATTCAGTTTTATGAATAATTTAGAACTTTCACTTTTTTGTTTCTGTTTGCAGAGATTTTTTTCTCCCTTTGCAAAGACATAAAGATGACCTTGATTTGTTTTACATAAATCCTCAGCACATTTTGGGGATTGTCTTTGAAACATATGTCTCATCTTGCTCCTCTACATAATATTTTTACAAATTGAACAATATGCCACCTTGAAAACCCTGAACAAAGCACCTTCTATGATTTATTGGTGCTCATTCTTAGAGCTTTTCTACAGCCAGCCAAAATCAAAGACTAGTGGGTTTGATTCAACTCAGATAATGAACAAATGGCATCTAATAATTCACATTCACTTTCAGAAACATTTTTTAGAGGTTATTGAAACAAAATACTTTTAGAATTATATTCTGTCTCTAAGACTGTTTTTTTCTTGAGTATTGTTTCTTCCTGTAATCCCAGCAAAATCTTATGACTACAAATTAAGTCTAAACACATTGCTTTTGTTTTAGATACAATTTTGATTTTGAGTTATTTTTCTTTAAAGTTGGTTACCTATTTATTTTCTTCAGTAATTGATGTATTTTGTTAGTGTACAAATTATATTTTATTTAAGACAGACATTTCATAATGCAAACTTCACAATTTTACCCCAAATATTTTTTTCAAATATTTTCATAACTCTTAGTTTTCTTGTGCAATTTTAACATTTGATAACTTTTATTTTACTCGACAGCACTTGGCTATTAATACTTAGTGAATTGCACAAAGATAGAGCCTTCATTTTGGGTTAGAGAATAATGAGTTTTAGAGTTGGCAATACTTATGAATTACAATAATTGTTATTTTACTTTTTGAAGGAAGTTAACTTTTTCTGTATTTTAATTTCTTAGCAGCATTAGGTTTCAGTAGTGTTTCAATAAGATGAATATAGTTGAGTACCATAACAAAAAAAAAAAAAAACATTGCCTTCAAGTTGACGGCAACCAATAGCAACACTATGGAACTGCTCCTGTTGGATTTTGAAGGAGCAGTTGGTGGATTTGAACTGATGACCCTTAGGTTAGCAGTTATAGCATTTAATTACCGCACTACCAGGTCTCCTTGGCTAGCATAAAACCAAAACCAAAACCCACTGCCATCAAGTCGATTCTGACTCATGGTGACCCTATAGGACAGAGTAAAACAGATCCATAGAGTTTCCAAGGAGTGCCTGGCTAATTTGAACTGCTGACCTTTGAGTCAACAGATGGAACAATTAAACCACCAAGGTTTCATAGAAACTGTAAATATTTCTTTCCTGTTTAATTACTGAAGGCAACAACAAAAAACAACCTTGGAATTTGAGACCCCATCAAATGTGCTCTCCTCTTTACCAACCAACAAACCTAGCAACTAACCAGCTGCCTTTGTGTTGAATCATGGGGACTGTATACGTGTCAAAGTAGAATTGTGCTTGACAGAGTTTCCAGTAGATGATTTTTGAAGTACAGCACCAGGCTTTTCTTTCAAGATGCCTCTGGGAGACTGAAACCTCCAATCTTTGGGTTACAAACCAAGTATGTTAACCATTTGCATCATTTGTGGACACTGTCATCTCTACTTAAGAAACAAAATGAACCAACATGCTAATGAGTATGAAGATAATGAGTTTAAAGTAATAATACACTCTATCAATGAAAAGGAAACCCTGGTGGCATAGTGGTTAAGTGCTATGGATGTTAATCAAAAGGTTGGCAGTTCAAATCTACCAGGTGCTCCTTGGAAACTTTATGAGGCAGTTCTACTTTGACCTACAGAGTTGCTATAAGTTGGAATTGACTCTACAGAATTGGGTATTTTTTTTTTTTGTAGATAAAGACCTCAATACAGGTTTATTTGGTACCTGACTGGTACAAACCAGATCTGGTTGCTGCAAAAACCTTAGTCTTAATCACAATGTCTTATAAACAGAGACAAATCAACATCTTTGTTGAGCAGACTTTGCAGTAGTTAGAACATTTTGTTTAGAAACCAGCTAACTCTACACTTAAGGAAATTGTATATTAAAGTTTATTTTTTTATAATTTCTAAATATCTGGTTCCCAACTCTTCTTTAATCTGTTAGCACTGTTTGGCAGCAAGGCAACCTGTTGTCACTGAATTGATGCCAATTCACAGCCGTCCTATAGGATGGAGCAGAACTGCCCCATAAAGTTTCCAGGAGTCAACAGTGACTTCTGGGAAGACGTTACTTGTGAGGTCCCAGCACATCTTTCCCCAGTGTGTTTTTCTTCATATTCTTAGACCCAGTCTGGAAAGAACTGAACTGGAAATTGTTCTTTGTTTTTTGGCTTTTGTTATTCAAGCAGGTTCTTGCGAACAACTTGATTTCTCAAATCTTTATTTATTTTACCTTCAAATGGTTATTGCTGTGAAATATATGTTTTCAAAATCGTTTCCAGCACACACAATGTATTCACTGTGGGTCACATACAGCAATTCTTTATTTCATAATGTAACTTCAGTATCTCTTTCTATATATTATTTTCCTATCAAAGCATTAATGGAATAATGAAAATATAGTGCTAAAAACCAAACACTAGGATATTTGTTTTCAAATATACAGATGAAGTTTGAATACTTATTTAATGAACAAAGAAATTAGTATGTACTTGCAAAAAAATAAATACTTTACAACTTATCTTAGATTTACGTAAAACTCACAAAGGCATGGCCAGTATAGCAGAGTAGTCAGATGCTTCCTCTGACCACTCTAACAATAAAGGTCCAAGAGAACAAACGAATCCCTTACATAATGAGGTCCAACAATTAAGTCCATGAACTTAATTGTTCTAAGTGTTGTGTAACTCTTTGGTGACTATCCCTGTGATCACCTTTGAAGTACTCCCCTTGGGCAGCTATGCACAGATACCAGTGCCCAGTCCATCCTTTAAAGCAATTTTGGAACTCTTTCTGGAATGGCAATCACACATGATGGCATGGTGGCAAATTCACATTTACTGTATAGTTGTCTATGTGGGATTTCTTAGCCAGTAAACAGCTAACAGCATTGGAACACCCTCCCTACTCACCTGATCTGGTCCCCAATGACTTTTTTTTACCCAAAGATAAAGGAAATATTGAAAGCAAGACATTTGGATGATATTTAGGACATAAGGGTAACACAGCAACAGCTCTGATGACCGTTTCAGAAAAAGAGTTCCAAAATTGCTTTGAAGGGTGGACTAAGCACTGGCTTCAGTGCATAGCTTTCTGAGGGGTACACTTCAAAGGTGACCACAGTGATATGCAGCAATGAGGTACATAACACTTTTTCTAGGGGTGAGTTCATGAACCTAATTGTCAGACCTTGTATAACATCCTGGGAACCCTGAAAATGAAGGGCAAAGTTGAGAAATCAGACTGAACAATGGGGAAAAAAAAGAATAGGATTTGCCAGACCCAGTATGCTAAAAAATACATGTGACCAGTGTAGTAAGCTGAGTGTGGTGGTTGGAGTGTGTCCTCCCCAGCAGGAAAAAGTGTCCAGAGGGGCCAATCGCACTGTTTAAGCCAGAGAGGAATAAAGTCATTGCATGTAATCTACAGCATTCAAGGGTCTAAATCCTTCTCTTGGGATATACCTCTCTACATTTTCCACTCCATTCTCTGTACTCTATCTGGCTGTGGAGCCTGGTGCCACTGGAAATAAGACTCATTAAGCCTGTCCTGAACCATTCTCCAAGACTCAGAGAGGAAACAATTAACAAACAGTAGGAATGGGGGGGGGGAACCTCTGCTGACCCCCTTCCCTTGAGCTAAAAATTCTAAGTAGAAACTGTTTCTTTTCCTAGATTCAGACATAAGGGGACACATTATCCTCATAGATGCTTAGAGACAGCTGTTTCACCCCTGTCTTTCTCAGTGGCTACAGCCAGATACCTGTGCCTATAGCAATCACTCCTACTCATCTAGGACAGTAGGTGAGTACCTGCACCACACACTTGTGACTGACTACCTGGACACCTGAACTGAATCTATACAAGAAAAGTAAACAGACACTTTGGCTGGCATGCCTATCAGCATCTCTAACCATCTGGTGTCAGGATGTTAGAGTTTCAGAGGAGCCAGTACCAAACTTGGACATTTGAGAACAAAACAAGAAACTAGATCACAGTGAGCAAACATAAAATAAGTCAACAGCTTACTGATGGCTCTGAGACAACAGATGATCAAATCACTTAACAAGGCAGATGACAAAGGCTTCAGAAATCTCCCAAAATAAAGACTCAAATTTTTCAGAGGAAGAAAATTTCCTAAAATCATTGGAGGTAGAATATGAAAGATTAACATCTAGGGCTCTTCAAAAGATGAGGAAAGAGATGAAGCAAAATGCAACAGAGCATAATGACAAACAGAGCAGGCTGCAAGAAAAAATAAAATAAAAAGACTTAGAAATTCAGAAAATTAATAATAAAATTACAAAGTTAGACAGCTCAGTAGAAAGACAACTGAGTAGAAGTGAGGCAATGGAAGATAGAAGCAGTGAGACTGAAGCCAAAGTATATGACACCAATGTATTTGGAGAAAATCAGATAAAAATTTCAGAAAAAAGAATCAAGAGACACTAAAAATTATGTGAGACTCTATCAAAAGCAATAACTGATGAGTGACTGGAGTACCAGCATGGGGAAACAACAGAAAGAATTGATAACAGAGAGAACTGTCAAAGGTTCGTGGACAGAAAATTTATCTGTGTCATGAAACATGAGAAGATACCTATCCTAGATTGTCAACGAACTCCACACAAGATAGATCCTGAAAGAAAAACACCAAGAATATTATAATCAAATTTGCCAAAACTAAAAATAAGGAGAGAATTTTAAAAGTTGCTAAGGACAAACAAAATGATAACCTACAGAAAAAAGTCAATAAGCCTTAGCTCACACTACTCCGAAGAAACCATACTGGCAAGAAGGCGTCGGGATGATGTATTAAAAAACTTGCAGGAGAATAACTACCAGCCTAGAATTATACATCCATCAAAACTGCCCCTAAAAATAATGACAAAATTAGGACATTTCCAGATAAACAGAAATTTAGGGAACTTTCAAAAACAAACCAAAATTACAAGAAATACTAAAAGGAGTCCTTCAGTTATAAAACCAGTAGTATCAGGCAACAGCTCAAGACTAGAACAGACAACAGAGCAACAAGATATCACCCTAAACAGGGGAATCGCAAAAATGAATCAAACAGACAAACATGGATGTCATTATCTAAACATTATAACAAAAAAGAGGGCTTAAGAGAAAATAAAATCACAGGTCTTTCATCTGGAGAGAAACTCAAGGTGATATAAAGAAATTGGGGACTGGTTAAAATTAAAAATGTAGAGGTGAATATTAAGACAACCACATGGAAACTATTGATTTTGTGTCCCAAAAGAAAAAAACAAAAGAAGCATGAGCTCTCAGAAAACACAAAATTACCAACAATGAAAAGATGAAAAGAAAACATATAAAGAAAAAAGACTCAGCACAAAAAAATTAAAAGTAACTTGGCTTTGGCTTTTTAACAAAGGAATTGTCTATAACACTAAAAAGAAATCAAACTGACAGCACCATGCTCATGCCTGTCAATAATCATGCTGAACGTAAATGGACTAAAATCAAAAACAAACCCACTGCCATCAAGTTGATTCTGATTCATAGCAACCTTGTAGAACAGAGTAGAAATGCTACACTGAGTTTCTAATGAGCACCTAGTGGATTTAAACTGCCAACGTTTTTGGTTAGCAGACATATGCTTAACCAGTACACCACCAGAGTTTCCAAACACACCATTAAAATATAAAGAGTAGTAGACTGGAGAAAAACAAACAAACAAACAAAAAAAACCATGATTCATCTATATGCTGTCTACAGGAAACACATCTTAGGCTCAAAGGTACGAACAATCTAAAATTCAAGGGATTGGGGAAAAAGTATCAGGCAAACAACACTTGAAAAAGAGTGGGATTGGAAATAGTTCTCTCTGGTAAAATGAATTTTAGAGTTAAATCCACCATGCTAGATAAAGAAGAACACTATGTAATGATTAAAGGGTCAATATTCTAGGATTGACTCGACGGCACCAGGCATTCTAGGATGACATAACCATATTAAATATTTATGTACTTAATGATAGGGCTCCAAAATACATTAAAAAAACAATAATGCATTGAAAAAAGAAACAGACAACTCCACAATAATAGTAGGAGACTTCAATAAGCCACTCTCAGTGAAAGACAGAACATCTAGAAAAACTCAGTAAAGACATGAAGGATGTAGATACCACAGTCAACCAACATGACTTCATAGACATACAGAGCATTCCACCCAACAGCAGCAAAGTGTACTTTCTTTTCCAACACACATGGAGTGTTCTCTAGAACTGACCACACATTAGGCCACAAAGCAATCCTTAACAAAATTCAAAATACTGAAATTTTACAAAGCATCATTTCAGCCCATAAAACCATAAAAAGAGAAATCAGTAACAGTAAAAAGAAGGAAAACAATCGAATACATGGAAACAGAACAACCCCTTGGTCAAAAATGTTTGGGATATAGAATAAATCAAGAATATAATAAAGAAATTCACAGAATCAAATGAGAATGAAAACTGATCCTGTGAGAACTTATGGGACACAGGAAAGGCAGTGTGCAGAAGTTAATTTATCTCAATAAATGCACACATCCAGAAAGAAGAAAGGGAACAAATCAAAGAACTAACCCTACAATCTGAACAAGTAGAAAGACAGTATCATAGGAACCCCCCAGGCACCAGAAAAAACAAGTAATAAAAATTAGAGCAGAATTAAATGAATTAGAAAATAAGAAAATGATTGAGAGAGTGAACAGGACCAAAAGCTGATGTTTTGAAAAGATCAACAAAATTGTTAAACCGTTGATAAAATTAACAAAGGAAAAACAAGAAGGGAAGCAAATAACTTCAATAAGAAACAAGATGGGTAATATCACATGCAGATCAACTAAAATAAAAAAAATCATAACAGAATGCTATGAAAATTTTACTTTAATAAATCTGAAAAGCTAGTGGAGATGGAAAGCTGGTGGTGTAGTGCATTAAGTGCTATGTCTGCTAACCGAAATATTGGCAGGTCAGATCTACCAGGCGTTCCTTGGAAACTTAATGAGACAGTTCTTCTCTGACCTGAAGGGTCACTATGAGTTAGGACTTGATTCAACGGCAGTTGGTTTTTCAGTTTGGTTAGTAGAGATGGAAATTTCTAGAAACACATTACCCACCACAACTAACACAATCAGAAGCAGAAGTAAACAAACCTATTGCAAAAGAAGAGACTGTAAAGACAATGTAAAATCTCCCAACGATAGAAAGTCCTGACCCTGATAGACAACAATTCTCACCACTATTACTAAAGGTATCTCAGAGCATAGACAAGGACAGAATACTCCCAAATTTATTCTATGAAGCCAGTATAACCCTGATACCAACACTATGTAAAGACAACATCAAAAAGGAAAACTACCAACCAATACCTCTCATGACCTTGGGTGCAAAAGCCTCAACAAAATTCTAGCCGATTCACCAACATATCAAAAGAAAACCAATTCCAGATGATCAAGTGGGATTGATACTAACGATGCAGGGATGGTTCAGTATTAGAAAAACAATTAATGTAGTAGACCACATAAAATAAAAGACATGAACCAACTTATTTCATCAACTGATACAGAAAAAGCATCTGACAAATTCCAACACCTATTTGTGTTAAACACTCTCAGAAAAATAGGAAGTGAAACTCTTCAACTTAATAAAGGGTATCTACAGAAAACCAACAGCCAACATGATCCTAAAAAGAGAGATTCTGAAAGCATTCCCCTTTAGCCATGGTGATTCCCAAATCTCCTCTGATCTATAAAATGTTCCTAGACTTTCCTTATTGTTTTTTTGTTTGTTGGTTTGTTTTGTTTTTTAATGACAGTCAATGTTGTAAGGAGTATTGATCAGTTCCTTTATAGACTGCCTCCCAATTCAGTTCTACGTAGTGTATTTCTCATGGTTAGGTTGTTATTATCAATTTGAGGGAGAATGCCACAGATGAGAAGGTCCCTTTTCATTGCATCAGCAAGGCCCGAGAATTAACTTCATGAACTCATCCTAGAAAAAGTGCTACCCTACCTCATTGCTGAATATCCCTACAGTCACCTTCAAAGTACTCTCCTTTGGAAGGTATGCACTGACTTCAGCACCTAGTTCACCTTCAAAGCAATTTTGGAACTTTTTCTGGAAAAGCCTTCAGGGCTGTCTCTGTATTACCCTTGGTGTCCTGAATGTCATCCAAATGTATTCCTTTCAATATTTCCTTTATCTTCAGGTAAAGAAAAAGTCACTGGGGGCCAAATCAGGTGAGTGGAGGGGAGGGCGGGTGTTCCAATACAGTTTTTAGTTTACTGGCTAAAAAGTTCTTTGCAGACAACTGTGCGATTAAGTTTGTGAACTAGCCACCATGCCACTGTGAGCTATGGTCATTCCAGAAAGAGTTCCAAAATTTCTTTGACTAGGCTCTGGCATTTGTGCTTAGCTTCTCAAAGGGAATACTTTCGAGGTGACCACCTCCAGAGTATCCATTTGGAGACCTGGCTTTTGTAAACTAAAACAAGTACTTGACAAGAGTAAGAAGAAAGAAGAGAGGACTTTCAGATGCCCTCATTGGAGTGAAAGAACCTTAGAAATTAGGTATCTTTTTTTACTCTGAGATTCTTAACATGCCTCCAAAGTATCTGGAAACTGGAATCCAATGTTTTGTAATAACAGATCATAGGAAAAGACAAAAAAAGAAGAATATTAAAATCATCACAATTTTTAAACATTCATACATACACGCGCTATGGCCTTTATTTTCATAGGAGGATAAAAGATATTCTATGTCAAAATCCTTCAAAAATATTGTATTTTCAGGTCAATTTCTCTATGAAAAATGTCAGCATTCACTCATCTATCAGCTTCCAGTGACATCTGGTGTGCACTGTAATATACACTGTTGACTATTCCATCTTCCTTCCACAAACCTTTACCAAGACAGACTGCTTCACTATTCTTATCTATTCCAACTTTCTCATCCTGTGTAGAATTTATGATATGTAGAGTTCTCTCTCAAACTCTGAAATGTCATCTGACATTACCTCAAAATCAAAGGTTATACATATAAGACAGAGGGTATTATACACTTCAGTTACAATGTTCACATTTTCATATCTCTAGATCATTTTTTGAGCAAGATAAGGTTTTTTGTTTATTAAATCTGTTACCTCTAGATTTAAAGGAGAGAAAGTTGGAGATTATTAGCAGTAGGAAACAATGCATGAATTATACAAGTGCCTGATTTTACAGACTGGGAGCTGAGTTTCAGGTGTCTAGGAAAGGAAGACCAGTAGAGCTGAGATTAGTGCACAGCTCCCACCTCTTGTAAGCTACAATTCTTAAGTAAAACAAAATATTAAAAGATAAGGCTATCATTACATCAAGTAATTTGAGCAATAGTATTTTACCAGTTACCGTGAAAACTTCTCCACCGATGAAATGGCAGAGAATAACTCAAAATTTACTTTGGTGATAGTCACACATATTTTCATTTGTTCATTAGTACAAAAGGACTAGGGATTAAATTAAACAGTGGAGTAGACTGAAAGGGTAAATGCCATCAAAGTGTGAAAACGAGGGACAACCTTCCTGGAGAGGAGCAGACCCAGTATACTAACTATTTCATTCAACTCTTGGTTTCAAATCAGGTTCAGCTGCTCTAGCATTGCTTTTGCACTATATTTTTATTAAGTAATGAAACACTTTTTTAATCTGTATATGTTCCTTAAATTTTCTCATAGCAGTGGATATGATTTTATCATTTTACTATCAAGTATTTTTACTTAGCAGCAACAGGTATTAGAAAACTCGAACATCTCAAACCCAAAAACCATTGATAAGAACTAAAGGTTAAACACCAATCCCAAGAAAGGCAAATTGATGTCTAGGTCCTTACTAGCTAAGTGAAACAGGAAATGCATTATTCTTGATGACAAATGCATAAATGTTTAGGTTCTCATCCTACACTATGCTTTGGGCATTCTTCCACAAAATTGCACAAAATGAAAATTTTCCTTCTATTTATTCAACAGTCACAAAAAAAGCCATTACTCAACCAACTGAAAATTTTAAAATTATAATTTAAGTTTAACTTTTAAGCTTCTTTTTGTCTTTTCCCTTGAAATCAGGGTTTTAAGATTTTTTTGCTTGTTTTTTGAACATATTAGTTAGCTCTAAGACGATCTACAAATCTTCGTGGACTCAGTATAGATTTCAATGTAAGGAATCCTAAGCAACATTTAGCACATGTGTAGGACAAAAAGGTCCATCCAGATGCAACTGAATGAGCCCAGGAGTCTGCCATAACACATGTCAGTGAACAGTTTAAAGACAGAGAACTGTGTCTCCAGTAGAAAGCAGTCAATACACAAATGAGTAAAAGATAAGGACAAAATCCAACCCTTGCACAACTGGGATGGCCATAGCTCCCTCAATTTAAATCTCATATCATTGTTGAATTTTCTACTCTTCAGTGGAGTGGGGTTGGGAAATAAAAGAAATTTAGAAGGAAGTGAAGGAATGATGTCCATTCAGAAAATACTAGAGAGACAATTCGTCATAAATCGCTCCAGTCTTGTCTTAGTTGATTCTATTAAAATTAGCTGAAGAGCGAAATAAGGTGCTTCAAGGAGTAGAGATGGGTATTAGTAGACACTTAATCATCAAAGATCTGATCCATCAGTACCAAGAGGCCTGAAGAATGCCTCTATGATTTCTTTGGTCTTCCGTCTGAGAGAAACCCCGCCCTGTAGTAATGGTACATCATGCTTACTTAGTAAAGTAGTCAGTGAGAAAGAAGACCCTCAACGAGATGGACTGACACAAGGACCGCAGTGACGTGCTGAGGCATGACGATTGTGAGCACGGCACAGAACCAGGCAGTGATTCATCCGGTTGTACCCAGGGTCACTGTGAGTGGGAACCAATTTACCTAACATCAAGAAGAACACTGAGAGGTGAAGAGGGTCCTTCATGTAACAAAATATTTTCCAATCTCTTTGAACTTTAAATAGGTATAAATGACGGTATAACTGTAACATTGTCTACAGTTCACACTGGACAATAATTCAGAGCTTCTTCTTCGTACCACTAACATACTAAAAGAAAAAGCCAAGTGAATCATCTGACTGCATTTTAAATATATTGTGCTATCTTAGGAAACCTTTTTTAAAAAACAACAAAAACACACAGCTGTTGAGTCGATTTTGACTCACAGGGACGCTCAAGGACAGAGTAGAACTGCCCCATAGAGTTTTCAAAGGGTACCAGGTGGATTCCAACTGCTGACCTTTTAGTTAGCAGCCATAGCACTTAACCTCTACATCACCAGGGTTTCCAAAAGGTTGCCAGATTGAATTCATCAAGTGCTCCATGGAAACCAGATGAGGCAGTTCACCTCTGTCCTTGAGGGCCACTATGAGTTGGAAGCATGCTATCTTGAGTATAAACTATTTAGGTTAATTAACTGCCAGAAAGTTATCTTCAAGGAATGCATAAATCTATGTCCTTCCTATGCTTGAAATTGATTAATGATGAAATGTAGTCATTCATCTTTAAGAGTGAATATATTTAGAAACTGAAAGCTTTTTAACATAAGAGTCAAAACTTAATGAGGGGTGTTTTCAGCCTGAGGGATGTATCTCATTATTCTGGCTGTAGTTTTATCATCACCAAAATCGTCTGCAGTTGAGTGGATATTTTACAAAGTTAGCCACTTCCACAGTTTCTATCTCTAAGAGCTGGCAAAATAAAATTGTGCATGTAAACAAACAAATATCTATGGTAATTCAAACAACACATTCTGTGTATATTGGTATTATTTGAAAATGAATTTTAAGAATATATTGTATCATTCACAGATTTGTTCAGACTTTTCATATTTTCTCTCATTTTAGTTATCAGCATATTTTCCACTGACCCAGCCACAGCAGAAAACTGATAAAACCTGACTCTTCCTTCTTACCTCTTTCATTCAATTACTCCTTATCTCCCACTGATTCTACTACTTTGAAGTATTTTTAATTCATCTTCTTTTCTCAACTCACACTTCCATTGCCTTAGCTTATGCTCATGTCACTTCTCTCCTGGAGTTCTTCAATGTCTTTCATTTTCTCTAGCTCATTTCAATCCATCTACAATGGAACTAGAACAAAATTTCTACAATAATTGCTTGACTTCCCAACATAAAATTCTTACATGATATATTGCATTATCCAGACAGTCAAGCCCAAACACCGTTTCATAGAATGCAATTCTATCTGTTTTTCAGCTTCTGTTTCCTGCCACCTTCTTGTATGCATGTGCCAAATAAACAAGGCATATAACATTTCCTGCAGTTTTTAAAACACGCTACACAATTTTTCTCCCTTTCACCTTTAATTATGCCTGTCTCTGTTGCTTCAGTTATCTTTAATTTCCTCCTTCTCTATTAAATGCCCATACACTTTCGTATTCATATGAAATACTGTATTCAATGTCACCTCTTCCAGAAGCATTCCATCATCTTCCTAGGAGGAACTTGCTCTCCTCCCTTAGTGAATTGTTTCAATCCTACTTTAGTACATACTGGACTGTGGTAATTAGATGACCTTATGTTTATCTCCCTGTTTATTTTGTTTATCTTTTTATCTTAAGCCCATAAAAAAAATCCATGACCTTCGAATTGATTCCAACTCACAGGAACCACACAGGATAGAGACAAACTGTCTCCCAGGGTTTTCAAGGAGCAGCTGGAGTCAAACCACCAACCTTTAGGTTAGCAGTTAAATACTTAACCACTATATCACCAGGGCTCCTAGGAGGCACCTAATTAGTGTTTAAATGAGTGAATGAATGAATGAATGAACGGATGAGTCTTACATTTTGGTTAAATATTCTGACTAACAGCATATTGAGAAGTAGTAGATACAATGTAAAACTTAAAATAGTACTTGACTATAAATTGATTAGCATGGAAATCTAAATCATTACTAACTGAATAAACACCAGTAAATGAAGAATTATCTATCACACTTGCGGAGCTTCTGGCTCTAAATACTTACTATACCTAACAACTAAATATTCGGTATGCTTGTTTCCAATTTTTAGTGAACATGGACTTCACTAATGACAAGACTCAGCTTTCTTGTAAAAATGTGTTTGTAATATAAAGATATGCCTTTTTTTCAATGAAATATAATCCCACTTTATAACCCTACTTAATATTGTCCGTCTGCCTTTTTCTTCCTTGTAAGAACTCTTCTCCTTATTGGAAGAACTAAAGCTCTACTTGTACAGTTACAGAGGTAGACTTGGCCCCGAGAGAGCAGTCAGAAGCCTGTGGGTGTCTGAGGGCTAGACCAGGCTCCCACTGAGGAATTGGAGATGATAGAAATATTGAAGAGGAGCTAAGGGGAAAAATATGCACTATTTATCATGTTTTCCAGATACCAGCACAGCTTCTCAAGTCGTCTGTACGGAGGTGGAAAAAGGCGGCTTTTCTCACGTCTGTCTTCTTTGTCCCTCCGCATTCTAAATATTCGAATACAAAGATTTTTTTTTTCTTCTGGATTTCAAACACTAGAAAAATTCCCTGCTTGGAATTTATAAACCAATACAATATTTTAAAATTTCTGCCAGAAAGGTGCTAGGCTAGTGGCTTTATTTTTCTTTTTCAAGCAAGAATACTAAAAAGGAAACAATTTCCATCTATTATCATCATCAGATTCCCCAAATAGGTTCTACCAAATTAAAATAATCCAATAAAATATATTTTAATAAGGAACATTTCGTTTAACTTGGCTTTATGAAATACTAACTACATTTCTTGTGGCTGAGTAAGAACTTCACCGTGGGCTGACCTTAGACTAAAGATGGATACTGTTCCTCTTATGTTGGAAGCAGACATCAATTCCTCTCAGAAAAGTAGAGGAAGTTACAGATAAAACAATTACCCAAGATCTTAAGGAGAAATAAAAAATGAAAAGACTTCCAAAAACAGAAGTCATGTTCCTGAGTTTATTAGTAATGGTGTTTTGTCAAGTGTCAAGATCTCTTCTGACAAATGCAGTCCAAAGAAAGATGATTTAACAAGCAAATTAATTCTACCAGATTGGCTTCAATGAATATCTACTCTGCTTTAAATAATTTGATAATCAGCATGTCCACTTAGCTCCATCAGCTACATGCTCCTAGTTATTGTTGCTCATTGATCGCTGGGGACATTTATTTCAAATCCTCCACTTTACCTTGCATAAATCCATAACCCTCCAGGTAACATTTAACTTCATCTCTCTTTCTTAAAGATAAAAATCAAAGCTACCTCTTTTCTCCTTTCAGTTAGACACCCAATCAAATTACTAGCATTATGATAATGTAAGATTCAAGTAACGTAGTAATTTAGGAATAACCACTTTCCTGAACTCTGCAATCCAATCTGATTTGCAATCCAAATTGTTTATAATGGTTGAAGGTAGTCGTCCCAATGCTACACATATGATACATTAAAAAAATGCCAATAATGATATAGATGGATACACGCACATGCTTTTTGAAAGATGGTTACTACCAGCATTTTGTTAAATAAAAATGCTTATGAAAACTGTAGTTTCAATTTTTGCCTAGCTTTTGCTGTAGAACTTTACCTTGACTAGACAGCAGCACGTTTGAGACGTTGTTTACCATTTTTCACTCTGAGGTAAGCAGGGCTGCAGGGTGAGGGGAAGGCAGGACTACTTAACGAAGATTGTTGTAGCGAACTGAGCAATACAATACCAACAGATTTCATTTGTGACCTCTAGGTTTGCTCTGTTCCTTAATTTAGCCACCACTTTCATACTCCTATCGTGGTCACACACACACTTGAACTGATGTATTTAGATCTAGAAGAGACAACAAATAAATATAAACTTTGGAATCAGAAAGAATAACTTCAAAATCTTGATATAGCTTGTGTGAATCTCAGTTCTCTCAAACTTAATTAAGAATATCATTTGTATTTCTCTATAGGGTTGTTTGACAGCTCGAATGTGATCATGCATATATTAGCATTTGTAGAATGGTTATTTTCATCTTTCATCTGGCTTTGGAAATTTTAAATCCTTTTATGGAGATGTCTCTGATTCACTGCAAAGAAAAGTCGTGAGAACTATTACATCATTTGCAGCATCATTCATTGTTTGAAGAGTGTGCAGCATAAGAAATGCAATAGCAAGGAGAAAAAAAAAAAAAAAAAAACAGAATCATGGAAATCAGCCAGTCCATTCCAAATAGTTCTGAGTAGTATATCTGAGTAATGATAGCAATTGAAGTAATCCCAGGGACAATATCCTGCTTAGTAAAGTAACAAAAGACAGGGTGATATTAGCTTAGAGTATATGCCATAGTCTGAAGTCAGGGTAACCCAGCCTCAAAGGTGAACAAACTTATTTCCCCATGTCCTGAATCCGTGTCTAGGAATGCATTCACATTAAACAAACTCAAATGTTTGGAGGTTAAAATTAGTGTTATGGATTGAATTATGTCCCCTCCCCCCAAATGTATGTAGCAATTTGATTAGGTCATAATTCCTGGTACTGTATTATGTTGCAACATGTTGTAGACCCTGCCTCTACGATGTTAATGAGGAAGACAGGAGATGGTTGGGTTCGTGAGGCAGAACTCGATCTAGAAAACTGTATTGTGTCTTGATTTCTTGGGATATAAAAGAAAGGGAAGCAAGCAGAGAGTTGGGGACCTTATGCCATCAAGGAAAGCAGCAGTGCTGGGAGCAGAGTGCCTCCTTTAGACCCCGGGTCCCAGCACCTCAGACGCTCCCACTCCAGGGGAAGATTAACAGGACTCCTCTTTTGGAGCCAACAATGACTTCCTCTGGAGCTGATGCCCTGAGTTTGAATATTTAGTTTACTGGACTGTGACAGAACACAATATCTCTTTTAAAGCCATCTACTTACGGTTTTTCTGTCACAGCAGCACTAGATGACTAAGACAACTGGAATGCCAAATTTGCCGTCTTAATTATTCCTGCTGAGCTAAAAGACATTAAGGTCCTCTCTTTAACTTAAATATACTGACAGTCCCTCTACGCGACTATACAGGATATCAGGTTAGAACTTGAATATTAATTTGTTAATTTAACATGAAAACTTTAATATATAATGCCAAGGGCACTGGACAGGTGGAACTCTCCAGTCAATATGTTATCTCTCTAAGCAAGCTTCATGGAAAGCTAAATCATGATTAGAAGTTTGTCTGATGAGTATGAGATTAGAATAAGTGCAGTGCTGTGCCACATGCCATTAAGCATTTGAATCACATAAGACAAGATTACACTTTCTTCTCTGCCCTAGAGTCATACCTGCCACCTGGGCCAGACAGATGGTGTTCCTACGTAATGTGTCGTGGCCAGTTTTTGCCTCCTTTTAGGAGTCCATGACTTATCAACTTCCCTGCTGTCAGTTACATCCCTTTAGTAAAATACATTAAAATCTCTCATCAGATTATAGGCAAATTTTGTAGGCCTGGGATCTCTTATCTCTCTGTTGTAACAGTGTTGTTCTGCTTGTATGTGTTGATTTAAAAATTAAACTCTTACAGGCAAATTCTCTTCTGTTTCTTTTAAATTCTTGGGAGAAGTCTATGTTCTGATCACAGCAGCTCCAGAAGAGGTGTTATAGTGAGCATATTATGTCATGAAATTGCGTTTAACATTAGACAGGAAGCCTCGGTAGTAAACAGAAGTAGGGAAAAGTGAAACAGAGAGGAAAGTCACATTCTAACAGTGAGAGCTACCAGGTTTTGCTTTGCAATTGCCTGTAATACTGATCTACCAAAAGCAGAGCAAAATTCCATTTCGTAATGCCAAACTCCTAGTTCACTTGAATCTCATCTTTCTGCTGAAGGTTACGCATGCAGTGATGTGGAATCTTCAAATTTCTTTGACCTGTGTCAAATGTGTCACTTTTCAGGGTCAGCTTACAGACCAAAGTCCCATCAAGGCAATTCAATAGAGCGAATGTGAGAAAGAGCCTGAGTGATGCCATTGCTGCCCCCGCCTTCTCCTTTCTCACAGAAAATGTAGGTGTGTAAGAGAGACTCACACACCACAGGAAATCCCCCAGTTCTCAAATTCAATGAGAGGATTGATGACCTGTTTGAATTCTCTTTTCCTTTGTAACTCTAATGGCTCTTTTGATCAGCACTGCCCACCTCTGCAGTAGTGCGATAACTGTGAGATGCCAGAGGAATAGAAATCTCTAAGTCCTGTGGTGTACTTACTTTGAAGATAAGGGTTCTCAGATTGCCTAGAAAAAGATCCTACCTTGCCACTATTAATAGTTGGGGGGGGGGAATCAAAAATATACATCCATGATGCCACATGATACCTCCTGTGGACATATAATAAGGCTATCACCATTTCTCAACCTGAGCAGCTTTCTGAGCCACCAATACAATGACATCATGTTGGTTATTTGGTAGCTTTATTTCGGCATCTCACTGCTCTCTCTGACCTTCTCTATCACTACGCTGAAAGTAAAGAAGCCTGTACTCTTCAAAGAAAGGAGGTATTTGATTTCTGACAGCCAACAATCACCAGAGTACTATTTATATTGCTTTACTGACAATTCTTTCTTTGTAAAAAGCATGTGATTTGCATTCTGAAAAAAAAAAATATTTTGTGAAGTGCGTTGTCTCCTTACTGAAGTTGCTTGGAACCCTAACCATGTATTATCTCTCTTTGGTTATTACCCAAATGTTCCTTATGCTGTCTCCTGGACTGGCAAGTAAAATATGAAAAACTAGGAGTTACTGCCTCTAATACGTTCATCCTATTCACGTGTAGAAAAATTTGAAATATAAAAATTAAGGATATATGTAGAGATGGTAGGGAAGAGCTTGTGAGACTTAAAGAATGTATGCACATCTTATCATCAAACCAAAAGAATATGGTAAGCAGGTGAGTTTTCTCCTGCCAGAATCCATCCAGTGCTTAAAGGTCTCCTACGTGATACTCTACAGGTTGCTGCCTAAAGCTCAGAGCTAAGTTCAATGCTTTCCTCTAGTTATAATGTCACCTTTTTCTCTCTCATTCTGAAAAGCAAATACAAGTCAGTGAGCATGACGTTATTATAATAATAACCATGAGGCCACTGTAACTTATAAGGCAGTGAATCATTCAAAAATCTGGGCAGCTTACACCTCAAAATTGGTCTCTATGTATCCTTGTATCACAATTACATACTACAAGATAAACCTATCACAAAAATTACAATGCACAAAGTATGATGTGAAAATGTTTAGATGGTATGAAAGGTTTGAGTTGTTGTAAGTCAGGAAGCCTTCAGGGTCTGCTTTGCTAGCTTTGGTAGTGTGGAGCTAGCTAGAGAACAATTACATGGGAACTGCAACGGAAAAGTTTGTGAGAGAACACATTGGCACCTGTCCAGTTCCTGGATGGTACAAACAGTTAATGTGCATGGCTGATGATGGAAAATTTGGAAATGCAAACTTACCCAGAGGAGCCTTGGAAGGAAGACTTGGTGATTTACTTAGGAAAATACTCAAGCATTAAAATTCCTACGGAGCACTGCCGTACTCTGACACATATAGGATCATCATGAGTCACAACTGGCTAAATAACAACTGTATTTTTTATACCATAATGATGAGTTTGTGCATTTGAGGAAGGAACAGGAGTCAGAGGAAAGAAAAATAAAAAATCCAGAAAGCAAGTATTATCTTTTCCATCGTTTGATGAGTTTACACTAGTTGTCATTTTTCGCCCCTGCTGGGATAATGCTTCATGAATACTATCCCCTTGGGTTCTCTACAAACCAAGATGTGTTTCCCACAGATTATTCCCTGGGGCCTCATTCTGAAAGAAACAGTTCATTGATTATAGGGTTTTTATAGAGCAAATTCTCTTTCAGCAGATATACTACTAAAAAAATGAAACTATATAAAATTGTCCCTACACTTCTACGCACCAAATCACAGAATTTCTAACTTGTTACTTTTGGTCATGTAGACCCTAAGGTTTCCTTCCCTTTTCTTTCAGAAAGTAGCTCACAACCAGTATGCAAATTCTTTAGCTCCCAAAAGTAAACTGCTAATAATCTGCAACATTTTATAGTCTTTTCTCAAAAGTGCATAACAAGGTAGCACTTAACCACCACGCCACTGGGGTTTCCAGTAAAGTAACACAGGATATACATCATATACCAAAGTTCTGTGTGCCATCAGTAAATCAGTCTTTGTCATTGAAACATCATTTAGAATGTTTTCTTTGGAATATATCACCTAAAAAAATGAAATGGGTGCCCAGGTTGGTGGGCTGGTGCATGTTTTAGTCATCTGGTACAGCCCTAACAGAAATATCACAAACTGGGGGGCTTTAACAAAGGAACGTCTGATAGGCTACAAGTCCAAATTCAGGAAGTCTGCTCTCAGGGTAAGGCTTTCCCCCTTTGTTGGCTCTGGAGGAAAGTCCTTGTGTTGCACCAGTCTTTGGTCAGATAGCATCTTGGCACAAGAACCTCAGGTCTGAAGGAAGCACTTTACTCCTGGTGCTGTTTATTGATGGTGTGAGGTACCCACTCTCTGCTTGTTTCCCTTTCCTTTTATTCCTTGTAGGATAAAAGGATAAAAGGTGGTGCAAGCCCTACTCCAGGGAAATTCCAATGAAGCAGGGAGGTGACCTTTGGAAGGGATTTACAGTCCCACTCTGATCTTCTCTAAAACAATCAACTCTGTTAACCACAGGCAGAGATTAGGATTTATAGCATCATTAAATCACAGAATGGAGGGCAATCGTAGAATACAGGGAATTCTGGCCCAGATAGACTACTACACATGTTTTTTGGAGGACAAAATTCAATCCATGACAGTGCATATCCAAAATTCCTTAAAGAATAAAGCAAGAATTATCAATTGCTGATGTTTATTTTTTTGAGGAATACATTCACTGCTTTACATTTAAGTGCTTTGCTAATGCGTTATAAAAACCGATTAATAGTCCCAAGACTCCAGTAACCAAGGATGATTAACCAAGTATTCAAGCATCTAAAATGATTTTAAAAGGTTAAGACATCCTTCCATCATAGAAAAGGAAAAAAATGGTAAATTTATTTCAAGAACAGTGAACTTCTGACCCAGACTTGAAAGAAGTTCATAAGTAAGTCATTCATTCGAAAATAAATACTGTTTGCCAACTGTGTTCTAAGGCCCCAGCTAAGTATCATACCACGCAGATAGGCAACAAGTCAACAAACTAAATGGCCAAGTGGTAATTTATTTTGACCATCTAGCATCCACTCAGTTGCTCTAAAGCATAATTCACTGGGGAAAACATATCAGTAGCAGGAGGGTGAATCCTTCATTCTTCTCTCACACTGTGGGGTAACACAGAGAAATGTGACATGGCTGGCCATCAGACTCTAAGACCAAGTCTCCTTAGCTTGTACAGTTAACTAGGGAAGCCCTGACCCTTCTTTGTTGGGATCAGAAGCCAGTTATCAACACCCATATGATGTGGTAGTAGTTTGGTTCCACCTCTGTCCTGCCTGCACAGTGTTCACAGCTCAGGCAGGGAGTAACCTATGTGACATAGCAAGTCAGCAGCAATATTAACCAAACGCACATTTATGAACAGCAATGCAGAAGCTCCAATGCGGCAGAATCCTGTAGTAGTTAACCTTAAGCACTCGGCCATATCTTCTTTCCACTAAGTTTTTTTATAAGGCCAATTTATTATTTTTGGTTAAGCCAACTTGTAGCATCAGTCTTGCTCTTCTCATTTCATGCTTCTGATCTTAAATGGCGGTCTCAAAGCATCATATCTCACTCTTTCAATAAGCTGTATCACCATGTAAAAACTTGTAACAACTGGGGGTCCAGCCAAAATCAATGTAGCCAACCCAGAGGATGATTAGGAATTGTCAGATGACCAATGTTAGGGTGCAAGTTATGCTGTGTCCAAAAAAAACTGGGAGGTCCATTGGTATTAACAGTCCAAAAAATGTATAATATCCTGTCGGGAAAGTACAACAAATTCGTCTTCTGACTGCAGTGCAGGATTTGAGAAAAAAAAACATGTTTCCAAGTTTCTTAGAAAGACTAGAGAAAGAAGAACAGCTAGCCTTGTTCCACCTCTGCCCCCAGAACCATTATTACTAGTTTATTTGGCAAATACTGTATGGTGTAACTCAATGATATGTGCTAGGAGTCTATGGGGTCCCAGGAGCACAGCAGTATTGTCATACATTAATAACAGAAAATTAAGCATGTCCTCATGTGAGTCCACTGGAACAGCACATCTCAAAGCTTATACCTGATTTCTCCTAGATTTCATCCACATGCCTTTTACCTCTGCTACTCTAGTAAGCCATTGGTATAACAGATTTTCTAAGTCCTGTGAGCCCTTCTAGAAAATCATAGAGATAAACACTGTTTTACTTGCTCAGAGATCACTTGATCATAGCTACACTTTTACACACCCATAACCCCATGGCAGTCAAACGCACTGACCTGTAACTGTGAAGCAGTGAGACTGGCCAGAGCATAAGATAATGGGTGTGACCCGAGGCAACGGGGTCAGTAAGAACCGTTCAGTTGTCTGCAGTGTCTTCCTGGTTGGTGCTTGCTCACCTCTTGGCACAGGACACTAGGGAAATTTCCTATTCCTCTTATGAAGTCTGGGTGGGGAGGGTAATATGTGGAAAGGTTTATATGGGTAATGTATTACTAAATTTTGTGGCACCATGGACATTACCTATCACCTTCTAATTTCTGAGTCTCTGTGGGAGAGGTCAGAGGAAATGGACTTGAAAGTCAACATTAAGCAAGTCCAACCAGCCTCCCCCCAAAAATGCAAGAGCTGTGCTAATGCAACTTAACTTTGATTTAGGTGTTCTAGAGTTCTAGACACTCTGTCCTCAGGCACTAAGGAACATGGAAGGCGTACACTGTGGGACCACACAGTGTTATAATGCCTAATTCATAAAGTATTATCTGATGGAATGATTCTAGATATTCTAATAAGAAAACACCAGTTCATTCAGTGGTTGAATTGTGTGTAAGGGCATCTTCATTTGAACAGCAAAAGTTTCTGCCTAGCTTCTGAATAACTGAGTGATTCTGAGGGTTGAGTGGATCAGTTGCCTAGGGAT
The DNA here is from genome assembly GCA_028571685.1 of Heterohyrax brucei. Taxonomy (NCBI): domain Eukaryota; kingdom Metazoa; phylum Chordata; class Mammalia; order Hyracoidea; family Procaviidae; genus Heterohyrax; species Heterohyrax brucei. Next base: position 73,149,066 of record CM053146.1, on the reverse strand, counting down.
CCATTAAAACGCTGATTGTTTTGCTATCCTAAACACTTAGGGAGGAGTACTCTACCTTCCTTTCTTTTGAATGGACAGGGTGGTCTTTAAATACCTCCTCTATCTTATGTATTGATACGTTATACCCACCCATCAATTTTCTAAGGGTAAGGTCACCCATTCTCTCATCTTGTAGGGTTTTTAAGCTGGAGGATTACAGGAATAGTTGCCCCTCTATTGTGGTCGAGGACCATGACACCACATTGAAGCCCCAGTCCTATCCGGTCGACTTTGCTAGGAGATGGGAGTCCAAATTCTGTGACTGCATTTTTATGATAGCCATGTGAGCAGTCATGGTGGTAAACTAGCACCCTTTGCTCTTCACATCGTTGGGAAACTGAAGGTTGAGGCTCCTTCTTGACCTTCATTAAATGCCTTAAGCACCAGCCACAGCCAGTCTCATGGAGCTTTGCAGGGAGATTAGATCCTTTACAGGAGGCCAGCCTGCAGGGGATCATTGTTGTACATGCTGAACCTTTTCTCTAGCAGGCTACAACATTATTATAGAGTATTAAGAGTTTCATAAGACATTATCTCTTAGAAAAACGGGAGAATCAATATAGTTTTAGCATCACCAAAGAATACTCATGGCATTACTTTGAATCTTTTGGTTTCAAGTTTGATAGTTACTTCATTTCAGCATGGTCACAGTGCAAAGACAATCCAGTCTGCCTCTGTCCTTCCTGGATTTTCTTTATCATTTCATCCTTAACACGGAAGCCTTTTTAAGTGAGCAGAAATAAGTTAATTTATTTTGGGTGATGTTTAAGGAAACCATTAATAGCATTATAACTGAAGGTTTAGTAAATGGCTCACCCAACAGTGAACTGGGCAAGAGAAAAAAATTCAATGAGTGTATATTAGAATGCCACCCCTAACTAACCACTTTGGTCTGTAAACTAATCAGCTACCCTCCTAGAAACCTAACGTATTATTGCCACATGAGAAAAGTAGAGGAGCCTACTCATCAGAATGCCAGAATGTGTAAAGTGTGATGAGTAGTTTTATGTAACCAACTTGGGATATGTAAACTGTAACAGGCAGCAAGGTAGAACATTTCCCTATACGCATTTTTGTCTGGAGAGTTTTCTTTCCTCTCCTAGACATCAAGCAGAAACATTTAATGTCTAAATTCTACTTCCTTTTTGACATGAGTTCTTTCAGCTTTAGCATTTAAATCATACTGTATTTGTGTGTTTGTGTCAGCCTTCTCTCCAGATTAAATTTATAAGCTTTTGAAGGGCAGGTTGTGCTGAAACAAAAATAATACTAAGACAGTAATAGAAATTGATTGAAGTTTATTTAACATACAATTTGCAAATTGGGGTAATATTTTGACTTACCCCAAACCAGACCCATTGCCATCAAGTCAATTCTAACTAATAGCAACCCTATAGGGACCCTGTATGACAGAGCAAAATTGCCCCCATAGAGTTTCAAAGGAGTGCCTGGCAGATCTGAACTGCCAACCCTTTGGCTAGCAGCTGTAGCAACACCAACCAGGATTTCCCTCATTTTGACTTCAGCCCAGCCCCACTGCCATCAAGTGGATTCTGACTCATAGAAAGCGCTCAGGACAAGGAGCACCTGGCAAACTGTAAGTGCTAACCTTGGTTAGCAGATATAGCACTTAACCATTTAACCACTATGCCACCAGTGTTTACCATTTTGACTTAGAGCATCAAAAATTTTCAGGAGATTAGAAGAACTTACAGAAATTCTTGTATCACATCTTAACCAGTACTTGCACGAAAAAAAAGTTGGAACAGAATGGTAAACAATCTGTGATCAGCAAGAATTTCACACAGCATTGTCTTGAAGAACAAATAAAATTATTACTTACCTACCCTGAAGCATAGCTCCAGATCTAACCTTTGGAGTCTGTTTCCCCAAATTGACTGAAATCTTCAAAAGAGTACAACAAACAAAGTGAAATCATTTTTACCAGTTTTATAGACCATCTTTGACTAAATGGTGAAGATTTAGAAACCAACTCCTTCAAATCATAAGGTTCAAAGGACATCTATGTGTGAATGGACTGGATAGTCACACTAACACCATGGACCCCAGAAATCTGGATTATAGGAGAATTAAAATGTTTTCTTAGTAGCCTGTCTCTCATTCCTCTGCATCTGTGCAATACTGAATGCACCACTAAGCCCACAGTAGAAATTCATTATCCATTTTTTTCTCTTTTAGTCTGTTACTGTGTTTTAAGGGAAAGTTCACAGTCCAAGTCAACTTGTCTTACAGAAACTTATACATACGTTGCTGTGTAACTCCAGCTGTGACCCCCACCCTGTGACAGCACACTCCTCCCCTCCACCCTGTGTTTTCTGTGTCCATTCACCCAGCTCCTATCTCCTTCTGCCCGCTCATCTCACCCCTGGACAGGGAGCTGCCCAGTTAGTCTCATGTATCTACTGAAGCCAAGAAACACATTCTTCACCAGCTTCATAGCATGTCTTACCCTGCTCTAATCTTTGAAGAGTTGGCTTCAGGAACGAGTTCAGTTCTTGGCTAACAGAGAGACCGGGAGGGCATGCTTTCTGGGGACCCCACAGTCTGTCGCACCATGAAGTAGATGCTCACTATCCATTTACTGAGTTGAGTAACATCACAAATAGAAAGCTAGGAAGATAGCACAACATGTTTTCTCACATTTAATTCTCACACAGTAATATTATCAGGTACAGAATTTCCAAGTATTCAGCTTCTCACGGCTAGAGCCAAAACATTACTCCTTGAGTTTCAATGGGTGGCTAATGTCAGCAGGATCATAATCACAGCCCTCAGAGCCAAACATCAGGAGGTTAATAGACGCTGTGGTTGGAGAGAATAACATCCTGTTGTTCTCTGTCTCCAAAATTTACCAGCAGGCAGGAGGACCTCCCACTAGATTAAGAGTTACAAGAAGGTCTACATTTACAAAACAATTATCTCATAGCAGTCCTTTTTGTTGCCCCCAACCGTGTGATGAATGGACTGCTGGAAGAGAACTCTCTACGTATGTTTTTACTGGCCTCTCAGGACTAAAAACATATGTTTCTATTGATAGCAATGACGGGAGAGAATAATTCCATCCCCCATCGCCATTAGCTTTTTCAACACCTGTTTCAATGTTAGCTTCCACCGGGTGATGAATATTTTTCTAGGTTAGAAGTATAGAAATAGCTAGTGCATCACTTAGACCATGGAATGTATTCTGTTAAAAAATTACAGCTTAATTGATTGTACCTCACTCATTCCTTCTCTTTAGAGAACAAACACACTCAGGCTCATCTGAAGTCCTCTACATTATTTTGAGATTCTCTCAGTCTAACCTTGCCAAAGAAGCAGAATGCTAGGCATGAAATTGGTTAGTATCTGTGAGAGAGAAGACCATAAGGTGAGAGGACATCTCAAGTAACAAATAAACAAAACAACCCACTGCTGCTGAGACGATTTTAACTCATAGCAACCTCACAGACACAGTAGAACTGCTCCACAGCATTTTCAAGGAGAGCCTGACAGATTCGAATCGCCAGCCTTTTGGTTAACAGACTAAGTCACTACACCACCAGGGTTAAGCAGATCAAAAAAACTCCATTGCCATCAACTCAATTGCAACTCATGGTGACCCTATAGGGCACAGTAGAACTGACTCTTATGATTTCCAAGGAGTGGCTGGTGGATTCAAACTACTGTTTGGTTAGCTGTCCAGCTTTGAACCACTGCTACCACGGCAGAAAAACCAAACCCACTGCCATCAAATAGATTCCAACTCATAGCAACACTATAGCCAGCCAGCCAAGTGCCGTCATGTTCTAAAAAGAAGAAAAAGTCAAGGCTAGCCATTATACATATTGTTCTCTTCAGACCTCTTAAAGCTTCTATCTTTCTTACCCTCATCAGTTTATTTATTCAATTTAAATATTAAATATGTGGTCAAGAAGATATATGTCCAATCAAAGAATGGCCTAAATGATCATCTTTACAAGTATGAAATATGGTAGCTGCTCAGTATTTGTTAAATAGAGTTATGTAGTTTCTTGTGATGCTCATTCGCTCTCCACTTAAACCTCCTGTCCAAAAGAACTGTGGTCTGCTATGCATGTGCCATCCAAGTCGAATTAAGTTTGACGTTTTCTATCCTTGACGCTTGAAGTGAAGGCAGGTTTTAGAGTTAGTGTTAATGTCTATTCCTTTGCTGCCCTCTGCTGGCTTCCTGGGATCCAACTACTGTGTAAAGAAGGCACCGAAAGGAAACCAAACCCGAGAAGTTGGAGAAGTTGGAGAAGTTGGAGTGGAACTGCCCCAGGGTTTCCAAAGAACGCCTGTCGAGTTTGCACTGCCGCTCTTTCGGTCAGCAGACGGAACGCTTAATCCACTACGCCACTGGGGCTTCCAAAGAAGGAACACTGAGGGATTGAATTTACTGGTTAGGTCTTACATTACAGCTGTAAGGCAGAAACAAACTCAAGCAGTCTGACATTAAAAACAAACTACTGAAACCAAAGTTTAAAATCAATGAAAGAAGAAACAAGCCAAATTTTATGCTCCCTTGAGCATAAGCAGAATTTTTAGATCTGTATAAAAACAAACAAACAAACAAACAAACTGCTGCCATCCAGTAGGTTCTGACTCATAGTCACCCTGTAGAACAGAGTAGAACTGCCTCATGGAGTACCTGGTAGATTTGAACTGCAGAAATCTTGGTTAGCAATCATAGCACTTAACCACACTGTGCCATCCAGGTTTCCATATAAAAACGGAATATTATTGTACTGAAATATTGCAGAAGTTTGCCCTAGCAATAACTATTAAGTTGATGGTGAATATGTTTCTCAAACATGAGAGCCGACCTAAAACATATTGTCTGCTCCCCCCCAATTTTATATCCCCTCTTTCTTCAATGGTGTTAAATTCTGAAGTCACAAATTAATAGACATAGGGAATATTTTACACTTCCAGCATTTCCAACATGTTTTGACATGTTGCATCTATTTTTTCAGCATAACCCAGCACTAAAATTGCCCTGATTGAATTGTTTACAATCCTTGTACAATTCTTTAGGATTTAGATATGTAGCCAATAGTTTTTTTAATCCAAATACATGTAGATAGAAGCTAAAATGCTTCCTATACCTTAGTTTTGTTATTGTCCAGAACATCTTTTCTAAAGTTTAAGAGTCACTATCACAAAATACTGTTAAAGTTATTTCCTCATACCTGGTACTATTTAAGTGATTAAGGTAGAACAGATACTGTCACAGTTCATTTTCATATGCCAAGCCAAACTAGCACGAGGAATACAGAATTCAGTGATTGAATGTGACAACAGTCTCTAGAAGGATTGATTTTAGTCTCTTCGGTATACTGAATCATTTGACATGCAAAGGCAGCTAAGTCATAGGACTCCTAACGAACTGAGTTACCAAACAAGGAAAAATCATTCTTATAATGAGTAACTTAGAAAAGTGACTTCTTTGTAAAGCTCAGTAGGTTGAAATAGATACAAAATGCACAAAGACCAAATCCACAAAATACCATGACTTGGGTCAGGCACACCTTATTCTTCAAGGTGACATCCTTACTTTACAATACTTTACAGTTAGTGTGTTCCTTCTGTCCCCTCACAAGCACAAGTGGAGGCTCAGTGGTGCACAGGATCATGCCCACTGGCCTGCTAACCGAAAGGTTGGCCTTTCAGACTCACCCAGTGGCCCCTTGGGAGAAACACCTGGTAATCTCTTCCCATAAAGATTACAACCAAAAAAACTGTTTGCTTGGCCGTTCTAATCTGTCACATGAGGTCATGATGAGTTGGAATTCAGTGAACTTGAAGGAAGCTAACAAGGACAAGTAGGAGTGAGGCTCATGATTACTTCCCCTTTGTTATTGTTGTAAGGTGACATTTAGTCCTTTCTGACTCGTAACAACTCTGTGAACAACAGAACGAAACACTACCCGGTCTTGCTTCTTGCCCGCAATCATTTTTATGCTCAAGTCCCTCATTGTAGGTACTGTGTCAGTCCATCTTGTTGAGTCTTTCTTGTTTTCAGTGGCCCTCCACTCTACCAAGCATGATGTCCTTCTCCAGGGGTCAATCCCTCCTGAGAACATGTTCAGAGTATGTGGGACTTACCATCTTTGCTTCCGAGGAGCACTCTGATAGTACTTCTTCCAGAACAAATCTCTTTGCTGTTTTGGCAGTCCATGGTACATTCGATAGTCTTCTCCAGTACCGCAATTCAAAGGTATCGATTCTTCTTCTGTCTTCCGTATTCATTATCCAGCTTTCAGACGCATGTGATGTGGTTGCAAATACCATGGCTTGGGTCAGGCACACCTTATTTTTCAAGGTGACATCTTTACTTTTCAATACTTTACAGTGGCCCTTTGCAGCAGATGTTCTCAGTGCAACACATCTTTCAATTTCCTAAAGAATGCTACTTTCATGGGTATTGATTGTGGACCCAAGTAAAATAAAATCCTTGACAACTTCAATTCTTTCTCCATTTATGGTGATGTTGCTTACTGGTCCAGTTATAAGGATTTTTGTTTTCTTTATGTTGAGATGCAACCCATACCGAAGGTGGTGGACTTTAATCATCATCAGTGTTTCAAACCCCTTTTACTTACAGCAAGCCCATTGCTTGTATCACCTTGTAACCCTAATACATTGCAACATATTTTCTTGTTTCCAAAATAGGTAACTGAGAGCTTCACATAACTAATGCCACAAGGATACTCTAAATATTCTGTGTTTTTTACTGCACCGGCTACTGTCATCTCTGCATTGACCTCTTTCCAAAGGGGCACAGAGACCCCTCAGCTCCTGCGACCTTGGTCTCCCTCCTCTTTTTTGCTGTCTTGAGAAACAACAGCAGCTAGGAAGGCTGCCTGGCGTTTTTTTGTATCTGCAACTTTGTTTCTCACTCCTTATCTGTTAGGCTGGACCCCAGGTTCACTAGCTGAGGAATTTCTGTATGTTTTGCCTTTGCCTGTTGCAAACATCCAGATTAGATTCCTGGTGTCTGACATACGTATCTGTAGTTTAATAAACAGTTTCTTTTGACTGTTTTGTGCTGTATGCAGTTATCTGTGGGCTACATGCTTAAAAATGTGAAGCATTCCTTGCTGAAGCCATACATAAACTCTGATGTAAATGTTATCTTTTGAGACTCCTTGGAGCACAACCTGCTTTGCTGTTCAGTCTCCGGTGGAATCATACCTCCTTATAAACCTTCCTCTTTCTAACTTGGAGTATGTTTCATTGACTCCACTGCTCCAGGGCATGGACCCAAATCAGGTAACAATCTGCATAACTCAGGGCGTCTTCACCCTGATGCCTTCTTCTTCTTCACACAATCCAGCTTCTCAGATCATTTGCTCAGCCTACAGATGGTACAGGTGTGGTGACAGGACACAACCCTGATGCACAACTTTGCTGACTTTAAACCTTGCAGTGTCCCCTTGCTCTGTTCTCATGACTGCTGCTTGCTCTGTCTACAGCTTCCTTGTGAGCACAATTAAATGCTCTTCTCCCCTAGGGCAAGGCTAATAGGCAAAGAAAATACCATTAGTAGCATCATCACCATTGACACAGTTACTATTTGTGGAGCCTATTGTAAGAATCAAATAGGGAAATAGATGTTCTACTTTGGGGATCTCATTTAATTCTCAGTTCAACACTTTGTTGTTGATATGTGCCATTGCGTCTATTTCATAACCGTTGTACCACTGGGACTCCTTATGACAATTCTAGTAGGTAGTAATTATCACCTCTGTTTTACTGATGAGAAAAGTATAACTCAGAGATGTTAGACTACTTACCTTAGTCTACACTGTAAGACTTGGAGCAGTGCAGGACTTCCAATTCCAGTTTGACCCTGAGGTATATATTTTTCTCAATAAAGTAATAGTTTAACATATTTAAGATATTTGATTTTATCTTAGTCATCTGGTACTGCTTTAACAGAATTACAGTGAATGAATGGATTTAACAAAGAAAAAGTTTATTCTTATACCATCCAGTAGGCTGGAAGTCCAAATTCAGGGTGTCAGATCCAGGGGTACACTCTCTGCATCAGCCCCAAAGGAAGTTTCTTGCTTTGCATCAGTCCTTCTTTAGTCTGAGAGCATCTCAGAACACAAACCTTAAAGGATGTGCTGTGCTCTGGATGCTGCTTTCTTGATGGTATGAAGTCCCCTACTCTCTGCTTGCTTCTCTTTCCTTTTATGTCTTGTAGGGCAAAAGGTGTTGCAAGCCATAGCCCAGGAAACCGCCTTTGCATTGGAGCAGGGAGGTGACCTTAGAATGCGTGGTACAACCCCACCCTAATCCAGTCTATTAACCACAGGCAGAGATTAGGATTTACAGCATAGGTAAATCACAAAATGGAGAGCAATCATACAATACTGGGAATCATGACCCAGCCAAACTGTCACACAAATTTCTAGGTGGCCATAATTCAATCCCTGACAGATTTTAACCAATATGAAATATTAAAAGTAAATTGAGTCATTAGTACTTTTAAAGGACATCTTTTTATTTTTTCTGTTGTGGGGGGGGCGTAAATCATGAAGATTAAACACATATAAGGTCAGGCTTTATAATTAATTTTAATGACATTCTCATTGTACACCCTACAGAATGGCTCTGATAAAGGTGAGGGGGAAGACTTGCTGCTGACTGGGGGACAGTATCTAAGTGACAACCCAGAGTCACTCTATGGTTCAGCTGAGCCACACAATTTGAAGTATCTTTGTTATCTAAATCCACATTTGTGGAATCCATTAAAAAACAACAACAACAAAAGCCACTGTTGTTTAGTTGATTCCACGCCACTGCAACCCTCTAGGACAGGGTATAACTGCCCCATGGCATCTCCAAGGGGTGCCTGGAGAATTCCAGCTGTCAGCTTTTGGTTAGCAGCTGTGGCACTTAACCGTTGTACCACCAAGGTTTCCTTAGGGTCAATAGTTCCAAGGAAAACAAAATCAGTCTTGAAAAGAAAACCTAAAGTAAACTGGACTGTGCTGGAAAATCTACTCTACTCTAAAAAAAGATTCAAAACAAACTTCACCACACCATACACACACATCCAAAGTAAGTTTGTGCATTTTTCTTCTAGACAAGCCATCACACAGAGGATAGTGAGAAACGCCAGCTGGGGCCCAAATCTGTGAGACCCCGTATTCTCTGAGATAACTTTAAAAAGGAGGGATGACGCTGTTTTTTATTGAAATTTGTCGAGGGGGGAAAGAAATCAGTCAATTTATAAAGAGTTTACCTGAAGGGACCTGAACATCTGCTGAGAACTTCTGAAGTCTGAAAATATGATTAAAGACAAAGGGAGTTTCCACTGCAGCTTGTCTCGGAAGGCATCTTCTAAGCGCGTGTAGTGTGCTCCCTTTGCTCCCATAAGCTCTAGGAGGAGCTGATCTGCGCTGTGGCTAATCGAGATACTTCTCTGCGCTTGCCTTTTCTCAGCATACAAAAGCTTATGTCAAGAAAGCTTTCAGAGGTAATCAATCCCAGGATAAAAAAAAAATGGATCAGGAAGAGAATACCATGAATAAATATTTTATTGGACTTTTTTAATACACTATTTTTTAACATTGCCATATCCACAAAGGCAAACTTCCACATCCTGTTTATAGTGATTGATTTTTCATTACGCAACAACTTTGATTAAATCAATCCATCACCCCAAATTGTGTTTTACTATCAGTTCTATCAATGTGTGAACTACTTAACACCAGTTTCCCCTGGCCTGTAATTAACCAAGGTTTTTGAGTGTCTCCATTAACTTCAGCTAATCAAAGTTATCCTCTGCTTATGATTCACTTTTGAAACCTCCTCACTGAGCCATGAATCACGCTGAAGGAAAGGGAGGGTTGAAATACAGTCATTTGGAAAGTACACAGCAATGACAGTACTCTTCACTTGCAACACAGAAGCACAGTGTCATAAAAGACCATCTGCAAATAGAAATCATCTCTAGACTTATGCTAAATATAAGCACCAACTTTTATGTAGTGCTCACTATATTTTCAGGTAGGCTTTTGACTAAGCATAACACATACACTTGACAAATCCTCACAAGATCGCTATGAAATAAGAACTATGAAGAACAAAGTAAGTAAACATGTCCTGTATCACCCAGGTGATGACACCGCTGAGACTTCAGTGTGGTATGCTCGACTTCTTTAATCATTTTTTTTCCTCTAATATAAATAATTATTGTAAGATTTTTCTCTTGTAGCCTTTTGTCTACCTTGTTCATTGTGTATTTTAAGAGGATGGAATAGTGTCTTATCTGTAACAGGCTAAATACATGCAAGTATTTCTTGTATATGTATTTAATAATTTAGTATTTCTGCAGTTCAGATCTGACTTGACAGCACTTGGCTTGGCTTCTGTAGTTCATTATTTTTCACATTTTCATATTTTCTATAAAATCTAATTAATTACCTAAATTAAAAAATTTTCAGTTTGCCTATCTTGATACAGTGGCTGGCTGTAGTGACAGACTGCCAAGTGTGACTTTATTGTGAAGGACTATAATTTACTCTGGCCAGTCAAGTAACAAACAACAGCAGCACAAACCAGTTAAAAGGGAAATATACCACCAAACCACAAGAAATACAGAGGTGAAACTAAGGATAACCTGGAATTTAAACTCTGATAGTTTCCTGTCAACATCAGTCATCTGATTTCCTTCCAGTTTTTTTTTTTTTTTTCTGAGACTATCTCCTCCATGAAGTAGGACTGGCTATGGGAATCTCTGGGAACAAATACTTATAATTTTGTAACCACAAAAGAATGACACTCTTTCCCCCCGTGTTTTAATTTTAAAAATTCTTTGAGAAACCACTCTTTAACTTGCCACAGGCATCATGCCCATCTAAGGGAACAGAGTAGTATAATCACGCTGGTTTGGGTCACTCTCTGCTGCTATTGCTAAGATGGCATCTGTATTCAATAGCACTGGGATTAAAATAATACACTTAACTAAATAGCTTTCGACTAAATAGAAAATCATTGTGTAAATTATTTCTTATGACCTTTATTGACCTGTCATTTGAACTTACATAGATTTGATTTTATGTATGTTCTCTAAACTATCATCACAACCCTCTATTACTTCTTAAAGATTCAGTGTCTTAGGTGGGAGCTTCTGATTGGCTGAAACAAGTTCACATGTTCTCATCTTGGTTTTAAGGGGAAGCAGAAGACCCTGATGGTATAGCAGTTAAGTGCTACAGCTGCTAACCAGAAGATCGGAAGTTCAAATCCACCAGGTGCTCCTTGAAAGTTCTATGGGGCAGGTCTACTCTATAAGATTGTTTTGAGTTGGAATCTACTTGACAACAGTGGGTTTCATTTTGGGAGTAGAAGGAGGATACCTCACTTGCAAATTCAGACTGGAAATGTGGCATGTTGGCTCAACAATTCTACGCATAATGGGATATTCCTCCTCAACAGGCATAAAGTTCACATGATAAAGGGCAAAGTAATGAAGATTACCTTATGTGATTATGACAGTCTTCAGTGTGTTGAACTGATTTGTTTTGTTACTAAGTTAAACATATTTACAACTAACAAATACCAGTTGTCAATGAATCGGTTGTGACTCGTAGTGATCCCTTTGTGTACATGGGTAGAACTGTGCTCCGAAGACTTTTCAATGGATGATTTATTGGATGCAGATAATCAGATCTTTCTTCAGAGGCACCTTGAAGTGGGCACCAACCAATAACTGGATAACAAACAACTCATTCCTGTGTGATCATGGCATCATTTAATCTGATTAGAGGAACTCCTTGGTCAAGCTATGACGTACATTAAGTAAAGGATAAATTATAGTAACATTTTTCAAAGTGAAGTAACACTGAGCCTTTTAAAAAGTTCTGAAATAGAAGAGAATATTTTAAGAGCCAAGCCAAGTGCCGTTGCATCAGATCCGACTCATGGCGACCCTAGAGGCCAGGGTAGAACAAGAAAATAGCAATTATGTTTAACTAAATATTTCAACATATTATTTCACAAGGTGGCCTGTTTTCAATTCATATACAATTATGACAATACTTTTACCAAAATTGAACTTGGAAGTCCGCAAATCGTAATAATTATGAATTGTCTGTACTCCCAGCCATCCATAAGACTAGTAGGAAGAAAGCATATACACATGCTGGTGTCAACCATTCCATACACACTACATTCATCTGTGATTGAGCTGGACACATGAGATACTTGCAGTGTTGGTCAAGTGCTATTGCTATTTATAGAAAGCAATCAGTAAACAATAACAATAGATTCTCCAAGAGGAACCACTTACCCTTCCCCAAATTACCCATGTCCATTCTTATGTCATCAGACAGACCCACCTTGATTCAGGTCAAATGCTGTCTTCTTGTCACCACTGTCTCTGACTATTGACATACTGGGTGCAGAGAGAATATAAGGGTAGTTGTGAGGGTATGAGTGAGGATGAGGGTATGCGGAACAGTCAGTGGGGGCTGCATGACTCCTGAGACTTCTGTTCTGCCACTAGACCCTCCCGGGCCTCGCCTGCCATACCACCAAGACCAACCATTCTACATGGACCTGCACTGTCTGACAGCCACTGTGACTCCTACCACACTGCTTGGGTAGCCAAGGGGTGAGAAGAGGTGTAATCCTCTCACAGGGCACACTCAGGCCTCTGCCCCGTATTGGCAAGTGGTACATTTTTCCTAGCTGTACCATCAAGTGCCCAGTAGTGCCCTAGTAAGCCTCCTGCACTGAGTTTCACCCTGTGGACCAGCATTCTCACCACAGTCATTTCTCACCACGGGCTGACCAGCCCACCAAGTCTCTGTCTTCAGTCTAGACCCTTCTTGATGACAGTGAGGTCCTACTGACCTCTGTGAGATTGGCATTTACATAAGCCTAGACTGGTGGCAAATCTGAACAATCCCCTAGCTAGACCACAAGGGGCTCAACACTACTGAGTGACTTTCAAGTTTCTATTTGGATAATAGTCAACCTATCCTTTGGAAGATTGTTGCCCAGTTGACATTTAGTGGGGGTTATAAGACCATGGCTAGACAGGCATATAAAAGCCACCCACTAGAACCACAAGCTGATGGAATGTTAAGACTGACTTTTTCTGATCAAGATATCAAGATAAAATAGCTTCTTAATAATAAAAAATGAGGGAAGACAAAAATTACAAAAATAGTGTGGAAGAAGAGTGTTATTACTCTCTAAATCTGTAAATAGATGGAGCCTGTGAAACAGAGGGGTGGGAGATGGGGCTCATTTGAAAGTACAGAGAAGACTTTTTGGATAATTTGGGGGGAATGTCTCTTTGTGGAAGGCTATGCTGTGAGTTCCATTCCCTCATACCCAAAGAGGAACAGAAGCATCAGTCAGGTCTCCATAAGTGTAATTGGTTAGAGCTTCAACAGCAGTGTGCGTAGACTACTAGAATGTCCAGACACAAAAGACTGCATTTTAAGGACAGGTTTTGAGTCAAAGACACGTGAGTGTTTCCTATGGAAGAAAAGTGGGCAACACGGGAAACCACCTTACTTCTTGACAGGAAGACCAGGATGGGACTTCAACAGGTAGAGAGAGTCCCCGGAGAGTGGGCAGCCTGGAAACCAGAGACTGCACTCAGCATATGGGAGCTGTCTGTGAGAAAACCTAGGAGGGAATTTCTGAGGAACACACGAGAGACTTGTAAGAAAAGAAAAAAAAAAATTGCTTTAATCTTCTCCCAGGCACAGAAAGCCAAAGTCTCTGAGCAGAAGGGTCTCTTGCTGAAGGCCAGCTGGGCATAAAGGATTGTTTTCAATTCACAGACCACAGGGCAACTTGGTTGGCAGAGAAGTGAATTGTTTGATGAGTCTGGCTTCAACAGAATGCATACAAACTCCAAATTCTTGTTGTTCCGGAAACGGTCACCAGAATTTAGATTGCATGGTGTCAATTCCAACTTGTGTTTTTTTCTTGTCCTTGGTTGCATTAGAGTCTGTTCCAACTCATGGCAACTCTGCTGTGCACAGTAGAATTGATGCTGCTCCATAGGGTTTTTGAGAATGTCACTTTTCAGAAGCAGATCAGCAAGCCTTACTTCAAAAGTGCCTCTGGGTGGATTTGAACTGCCAACCCCCAGTTAATAGTCAAGAATTTAATGGTTTGTGCCACCCAGAAACTCCAACAACTAATTTCAGCTTACTAGTAAAATTACTGGCCAGGTGATATAATGGAATACTGCAGTTTCATTTTCCTATAGACTTCTTAGGTATATATACCAGATTTCCAGTAGCTAGGATTTCATTTCCATAATTTCTCTTCTCTTTTTTCTAATGAGACTGAGTCCTTTGATAAAAGTAAGAAGACTTGAACTCTCACATCCACGAAGCTCTCCTTTTTTGATCCATCTGACTCTGCTTGAGCATCTCATGACATAGAAAAGTAGGACAGTTAACCATCTCTGTCTAAACACCATCTAAGCATCTACCAGCACTTAGCCCTTACTAGAAAGATAATTGAAGTGTTTCCCCAGGATTCTGTGAAAGAATCAAGCTCCACTGTCCTAAAGCATTCATAATACATAGTGAATTAGCATCTTTCCTTTGCATCTAGAATGGTGCTAGTTGTATAGCATCCTAGAGAGTATTGATAAAACATTTTTTTGTATTCTGTGGTTTAGATGAGGTGCACAGACAAGGCACAAACCTGTCAAGTCATCTCAAGATGTGCTTGTTCTCTTGGATAAGTCTTAGTTTTTTTCTATCATTGTCTGGTTCTCTGACTCTAGGGGAATTTTGTGATATATAGTACTGTTTATAATACATTAGACTAAGCTTTTACTTTCCCTAAAAGATCATGAGATCCTCAAGGGCAAGTAGTACTTTATAATTCGGCAATACCTATGGGCGTACCCATCAATCTTAGAGCAAAAAGCGAGAGTTCATCTTGAATTTTTCCAATTCAAGTTTAGAACACTAAAATAATAATAAAATAGACAAGACTAAGGATGATGCTTTCCTACTCTCTGATTTGTAAGTTTTGCCTGGGCGTACAAATATGGTCTCTCTTAGAGAACCTAGTACTACTGACTGGAAAAGGAACATCCAGCTAAGCTCAGATGGGAAAGAACAGTATAATCTCACAGAAATACAGATATTCCAATGGAAAACAGAGCTTAACACTTGCAAGTTTGCTTCTGTAACATGTAAACATTTGTTAAATTTATCAATAATTTCTGTATCTTCACTGTGGCTGATATTTTTCCAATGAGAGGAAAGACAGAAGCAACATCAAGACTCAGCTTTCAGAAATTGCTCTTATGGGATGACAAGGTGCAATAGAGAAAACCTGTGATGCTCTGATTCGAATGCCTGAAACACGAAGCCATCAGTGAATATGAACTCAGATGAGAAGCTGAGTAGATGAGTAGACTTTTGGCAGAATCACAGGGCTGGGAAGACAAAATTTGCAATTGGCAGTCAACAAAGAGAAGGGACCCTGATAAAAGCCAAAAGTTTTCACTTGGATCCCTGATGACTAAGAGTGAACTTTCAGTAGACCTGCCTTTATGAAGATTGTAATCCTCTTGCAAGTCAGCAGAATTTCTAATTGAGTTAGCTGAAAACTTTGTGCTATAATTCCTTGCCAAAATCAAAAGCAAATTATCTTTGTAGGAAGGGAATATTTGGAATCTAGACAATTATGTTATGGTCATGACTCAAGCTCTAGGACGTTTCTGCCTGATAGAAGATTCCTGAAACTAATTTAAAGAAAGTCTTCAAAAGCTGGCTCATTTTTTCTTCCGGATGCATTCATACAGTATTACAAAAAAGAAAAAGGTGTGTTTAAATTTTGGTAGTTCTTACAGAACACACTAATAATGTCAATTGTTTTTTGGACAGGCAAGTGTTGAATGGTGAGAATGAATCAGGGAATAGATGTGAACACCTACTCTTCCATTTGGAAGTAGTATTGTCATCACAGCTTTCATAGTTAGTTACATAGAATTCCAGGGAAAAGTATAGCCATTCCAAGAAGCATAGTAAAAACTTTGGAGCAGTTGTATGTTCCCTTGTCGAGGTTTCTTTTTCACAGGAAAAGTGTTCCTAAGGGTAAGGATGAGTCAGCCCAGATAAAGTAATGATAGAAAGCTGTCACCACTCCAAGGCATCAGGAACAACGGAAAAGAGGTGAAGTTATGGGAACCCAGCATCTCAAAGATGGGTCTCATAGAGCTGGTGCCCACTTTTGAGTAGCCAGCAGGTCTAAGCAGCTGTTAGTAGCTATAAAGGAACACAGAAGGGCTGGTTGGAATAAGCTGGATATTGAACTAGCTGTGGCTGTGAAACAGTGTGGAAACAGAAAAGAAGCATCTTCTCCTGCTCCCATTCCAATATTCTCCTAGTCTCCTGTTGGCTGAACCTAATGAGAAACTAGATGAAAAGGGAGTATAGAAAATACAGTTTTCAGGATCCCAGGCTCAGCATTACAGAGAAGACTATTGATGAGTGGACTTGCAGCTGAGAAATAGCAGAGAAATAACTAGTACACAAATGAACCTAGATAAGGAGAGCTGGCCTTTTTTGCCAAGTATTTATAATTTCAAAGAAGAAAACTCAGAAACCAAGATCATTTGCTTGAACTGTATGCACATCTAGTTCTTGCTGTATTCCTCTCTTGTTGCTGACTGGTAAATTAGCACACAAACATCCTTTAGGTAACTCTACATTATATGGTCCAAGAAGAATAGTGAAACAGCATGCAGGTGACGATGGAAGGCACTCAAGGAGAACGTACCCATTCTAAATCGGTATAAGTCTCATACATGAATTCATCTTTTTTATCACTGAAAATATGTAAAAGGAAAAGAAGGAAGAAAAACACATAAATAGATGTAATCAAAGATATAACCATACAATTCATAAATATGAATATCAGCATACAAGCAAGGGAAGAAGGACAAATTTAGTGGACATATTTTCTACAGGAAAAAACATTTCCTGCAGCATTTGCTTTTTATTCTTAAAAATTTGAAATACATGATAGTAGAAAAATATTTGGAAGACTAAAGAAGATAATAGATTAACCAAAAACATTAATCTATGTATCTGAGCTATAACTAAGCATCCAAGATAAAAATCACTGAGCTTCAGATGAAAAGAAAACAATTTAACAAAAGTCATGATTAGCTGTGTGATACGAAAAGAAACTATGCTACATCTTTTGTGAGTAGCAATTAGGGTTTTAGAAGCTTGTGAGCAGCCATCTGAAATATTGCACTGGTACCATTCTGTTGGGAGCAAGGAAGAAAGAAAAAAACCAAAGATACAAGGGAAAGATTAGCCCAAAGGACTAATGGACTGCAACTACCACAGCCTCTGTCAGTCTGAGTCCAGCAAAATTAGATGGTGTCTGGTCACTACCACTGACCCCTGCTCTGTCAGGGGTCAAAAAAAAGAGTCTGGAACAGAGTCGAGTAAAAATATGGAACAAAAATTCTAACAGTAATAAAATATCACACAGACTTACTGGTCTGAGAGAGACTAGAGAAACTTCAAGAGCATGGCCCCGCAAAGCCCTTTTAGTTCAGTAATGAAGTCATTCCCAAGGTTAACCCTTCTGCAAAAATGAGACAAGTCCATGCAACAAAACTAGACTAAATGGGCACTGAGGCTCAGCTGGCAACAACGAGAAAGCAGGTAGGGACAAGAAAGTTGGTAATGGGAACCCAGGGTCAAGAAAGGGAAAATACTGATGTATCAAGTGTGGTTGGCATCCAATGTCACTAAGATTACGTGTTTTAATTATTTAATGAGAAACTAAATTGCTCCATAAACTTTCACCTAATATACAATTTAAAAAACGTATGACGTAAAAAAAAAATTCAAGTTGAGAAATACTTACCTACAGATCAGCTACCAGGTCTGGGTCTGACCATTAAGCTCATGAATTCATCGTAGCAAAAAGTGCTACATCCCTAAGAACTCCCCTAAAAAACCACAATTGATGGTCCAAAGGCCTGCGAGTTCTCCTGGGAGCATGGCCCCCAGACCTGATGCTTCCCCTGATCATAGACCATTACTGAAGTCAACTCTTTGGATAGGGATGGATTGCACTCCGGGACACAGAGTGACCATGTCACGTGTGCATTTGGTGGTTCTATGCATGTATGGGATGTTGTCCTATTGGCCTCTTACTAGAGGGGAGGGGAGTGGAAAGGGTGGAGAGGATATGGCATATGTAGAAAGTAGAGGAGGAGTGTGCTGTCACTGGGCAAGGAGAGCAGAGGGAGCTGCAGACAGGCGGGCACACAGATTTGAATTGTAAACTCAATCACAGTAAAAGAAAGAAAGAGAGACAGAAAGAGAAAGAAAGAGAGGAAGGAAGGAAGGAAGGAAAAGGGCTACATACCTCATTGCTGAAAATCACTATGGTCACCTTCAAAGCACTCCCCTTAGGAAGCTATGCCCTGACCCCAGCACCTGGTCCACACTTCAAAGCAGTTTTGACCAACTCTTTTTCTGGAATTGGTATTACAGCTGTTGTTGTATTAGCCTTGATGATCTGAATGTCATCAAAATGTCTTCCTTTCAATATATCCTTTTTCTTCAGGTAAAAAAAAAAATAATCAATGGGGGCCACATCAGGTGAGTAGGGAGGGTGTTCCAATACAGTTTCTTGTTTATGTACTAAAAACTTCCTCTCAAACAACTATGCAATTAAATTTGCAAACCTGCCACCTTGTAATTGTGTGCAATGGCCACTCGAGAAAGTTCCAAAATTGCTTTGCAGGGTGGACTAGGTGCTAGTGTTGGTGCATAGCTTCCAGAGCGGAGTACATCAAAGGTGAATGTAATGCTATTCAGCAATGATATTCAGCAATGAGCACTTAGAACAAGTTTGCAGACTTAATTTTCAGATCATGTGCATTAACAGAAATACAGATATGAAACACAGACACTATTTTTCCTAAGAAATTGCCATAAATGTTGATTCATTGTTTAGAACTACGTTCATCACACAGTTGACATATACTAAGTATTTGCTGAATAAGAAGTAGTTAATAGATGAGAAGCCTTGGTGATGCACTGGTTAAGTAGATGGCTGTTAACTGAAAGGTCAGTGATGGGACCCTCCCAGAGTCTTCACAAGAGGAAACACCTGGCAAACTGTTCCCACAACGAACACAGCATAGAAAACCCTATGGGGCAGTTCTACGCAATCTTGTAGGGTCACTATGAGTTGGAATTGACTTGATGGCACACAAAAACAACAGCTGACAGATACTTATGTAACATTGACTTTGTAAGAATGTTAAAAATATTAAACTTAATAAAGTTCTGGGTAACCATATGAACAGGTAGAATTGTTGTCCCTATTTTACACATGACAAAACCAAGGTCTTGGTTCCTGATCATATGCTATCTCCTGAAATGGTTGTACTTTGACCAATTCTTACTCTTTGCATTCCTTCTGTCTTTTGATGCTTTGCTATGTCTTTAATATTTTCCCCCTAGAATCCTTCAGTGTTGCAACTTAAGGCCTGAATTTTCTTTAGTTTTAAATGCTGAGTATGTTCTTCTCTTTTGGTTTCCCATCTCCGGGTTTTTGCATGTGTCGTTAGAATACATTGTCTTCTTGAACTGCCCTTTGAAATCTTCTGTGAAGCTCTCTTACTTTACCATTTCTTTCTTTCTTTTTTGCTTTAGCTACTCAGTATTCAAGAGTATCTCTTGTGACACTCATTTTGGCTTTTTGTTTCATTCCTATTTTTTTTAATGACCTCTTACTTTGTATATCGTGTTCTTGACGTCATTCCATAACTAATCTAGTCTTTTGTCAGTGTTCTGCAGTCAAACCTATTTTTGAGATAGTCTCTAAATTCATCTGTGATATACTAGGGGTCGTATTTTGATTCTCTTGACCTTCTTCTAACTTTTCTCAGCTTCAACTTGAACTTGCATATAAGCAATTAGCAGTCTGTTCTGCAGTCAGCCCCTGGCTTTGTTCTTACTGCTAATACTGAGCTTTTCCATAGTTTCTCCATAGATATATAATTTGATTCCTGTGTATTCCATTTGACCAAGTCCATGTGTAATAGCCATTCACATTAAAAAAAAAAAAAAAAGATGTTTTCAATGAAGAAGTTATTGGTCTTGAAAATTCTATCATGCTATCTACAGCATTATTTGTATCCCCAAAGCCACGTTTTCCAAATACTGATCCTTCTTCCTTGTTTCTACCTTTCACATTCCAATCACCAGTAGTTATCAGTGCATCATGATTAGATATTCAGTCAATTTTAGATTGCAGAAGTTGGCAAAAAATATTCCATTCCTTCATCTTTGGCCTTAGTCATTGGTGTGTAAATTTGAATAGCAGTTGTTTTAACTGGTCTTCTTTGCAGTTCTATGGATATTATCCTATCACTGACAACATTGTGCCTCAGGATAGATCATGAAATCTTTTTGATGATGAATGTAACACCATTCCTCTGCAACTTGTCATTCCTGGCAGATTCAAAATGGCCAGTACTAGTCAGTTCTTTACTGCCTAGGCCATTGGTGTTTATGCATTCCATTTCATTTTTGACAATTTCTGATTATTTTAGATTCACTAACTTTGATTATTAACAGATATTTGCAGCTGTTTCTTCTCATTTTGAGTCACACCACATCAGCAAATGACAGCCTCAAAAGCTTGATTCCATCCAGGTAGACTCTAGTTTGAGGAGGTTGCTCTTTCCCAGTGATATTTTCAGCATCTTCCAACTCTAGGGGCTCATCATCTGGCATTGTATCACATAATGTTCTATTACGTTCATAAGGCTTTCACTGGATAATTCTTTTAAGAAGTAGACTTCTGGGTCTTTCTTCCCCATCTGGGAGCTCAGCAAAAACCTGTCTGCCACAGGTGACCTTACTGGTATTTGAAAACCAGTGGCATAGTGTCCAGTATTACAGCAACATCTACAGTATTTCATAGGTGCTGTTAATATTCCTATTTCATAGATGAAGGAACTGCAGTACTGATCAGTTAAGCAAGTTGACTGATATTATATTGTTAGTAAGAAAATGAGTTAATCTATATACCAGTCTATCTGACCCTGAACAGACATTTTTAAGCACTAGCAAACAGGATTATCAGTTTGGGTTTTTCTGTCCCTAACTATTTTGGTTACATTTATTTCTCCATTGTCATTCCTTCCCCACTTGATAATCCTATAATATAGCCTATCTAGTCTATACATACAAACCATTAAATATATATAAATTTTCATCTTATGCTAGTGTAGCATAAACACATATTTTTGGCTTATCAATCCAAAGAATAAATTCAAAATTCTCTGTCTGTATTCATAGAGAAGTGTTTATCTAACAACTTCAACTAAGGTAAGTTTGCCATAATCAATGAGAAGCAATTAGAAAAGCATAATCCAAAAGCAGCTTTGGGAACGTCAATAGGATCTTCTCCCACTGAGCTATTTAATGCTATTTTTCAAGTTTCTTGGAACACAAAACAGCATATTGATTATTCAGTATTTTTTAAATGACAAAGTACAATTTCAGTTCCTAGGAAATCACTTCCAAACACTTGGATATTCTTTATGTATTAAAAACATAGTTCAAAGTTGACAGAGAGACATTAAAATTTGAGCAGACCAAAATAGACTCCAAACAAGTACTTACCATACACTGAGTGAAGTCCTTACCATAAGATACATGAATAAGAAAATAAAAGTAGATCTGTTTCCTAACAAATCTGACACAAATAAGCTATCAACAAATACTGGATAACAGATCAAGTAAAGCTGACAACTGAATCTAGCTTTTTCAAAACTTCCTAAGTGTTTTTCAGAAATATATTTAAATTGTAACAGTCAGAAAACATTGTTATTCGACTGTCTATTGTACATTTATGAGAGTAAAATTTCTTCCTTTATTTAAAAATGAAAAAAAAGTCAGAAAACTCAAGTAATATATAAAAGTAATTAAAAATCAGATTGGCATGAATGTTAACACAGGAAAAAACTACTTATTAATTACTTTGCATTCTAGATACCTTGCTAATGTTAAACTAAAAAGATAACATATATTAACAGAGCAGAAACTTCACCAAGGTGGGCCTGTGTGGTAAAAATGAAAACTAGCCTGTAGCATTCTGAACTCTCAGAAAATATACTTCTGTTTAAAATACATACATATATATATATATATATATACATTTCACTGCTCTTTAAGTGAAAATTTACAATCCGTCAATTTGTCATACAAAAACATATATACACACTGATAGGTAACTCCAGGTGCTCTCCCACCTTCTATTTCTGTTTTTTAAAGCAACATGCTGGAGGTATTTGTAGTACACCAGCACTAGGAAACTAAGACAATTAAAAAGTCTTTTTTCTTCAGTTTCACCTAAACCAAAAAAGACCAAACCTACAGCCACTGAGTCAATTCTGGCTCAGTGACCCTATAGGATAGAGTAGAACTGCCCCACAGAGTTTACAAGGAGCACCAGGTGGATTTGAACAGCCAAACTTTTGGTTAGCAGATGCAGTGCTTAACCACTACACCACCGGGGTTTCCTAGGAGAGAGCATATATGGGAATCTTCCAAGAGGGGTAGGAAAAAAAAGTCTGACCAGTTTAGTTTGAAGAAGCTCTCTAAGTGATTCTGGTATGTCCATTGGCTGGCAGCCACAGGTGGGATGAAGAGCTATTTCCTTCCTCTGACAGGTATATAGACAGCTCATTGTACCAGGCTACACAAAGGCCTGTAGAGAAATGATGCAAAGTGCCAGAAACCATGTCAGATCCTTTACCTCTTCAACTCCTTTAGTGTGCTTTCCTTCATTTCTCACAAAAAGCTCAGCAACATTAAGCAAATATCTGGTTACTCATTCACACACTCTATGTCAAATTTCTCCTACCATAACTTAAGAATATTTTTTTTCCTTATTAGAGATGAGAAGAGTTCTTGCCATCTTCCTTAACCTAATACCCGTTGTCATCGAATCAATGCCAACTCTTATGTAACCGTATAAGTTCAAGTAGAACCGGCCCATAGGGTTTCCAAGGAGCAACTAGTAGATCCGAACCACCTGTCTTTAGGTCAGCAGCTGAACTCTTTAACTACTATTCTATAAGGGTGTCTTCTTCCTCAAAAATCAGCTCACTGTACTGGATCCCATCATTAATGAACTATCTGTGTGTACATCTGCAACATCACATCAGAGTTATAAACATCATATACAATTCTTTAGTTTAATAGCCTAACCCCCAAACGGTCCTGATCATCTACTTCAAGGAAGCACCAATGACACAGAATTTGATGAAGCCAGTTTTACTTACAGTAACAGTCCTTTGGGGTACTACTGACAGAGCTTTCACAGAGGGACCCTGTCTGTGCTTTTAAAGACTCAATTCTATGCTTTTCTTTTTATTTCAGTTACAAAAAGAAAAATAAACGGGGGGGGGGGGGAAACACCACAAAACAAAACAAAATATCTCTTGACTATTGCAACATACTGGAGGTTAATTAGAGTGCCCTACCTTGGTTCTCTGAGGCATCAGATTTTCACAAAGAGAGGGCATCAAGCAGTAAACTCCCAGCATTAATATGACCTCTGCAAAGGGGTTAGCTGCAAATGAAGTCAGCCACAATTAGGTGTTTGCTACAAAGCTTCTACTACAAATGTTTTTAAAATTGCAACCTGCTTGATGTATCTGGTCAATCTGTCAATAAGCTAAAGAAAATAAAACATAAAGTGAAAATGTATTCTTGTCAGGATCATGCTGTAGTCGTTAGCATTATTTCACTGTTTCGTTTTTCTTCCGTTCTTTTTTACAGGTTATTGTTCACAAGAGGTTATCAGTAATTGTCTCTCCACTCTCTTTATTGATTTAGAAAAAAAAGAGAATTTTAAACCAAAGAGGATTTTGATAAAGAAAAACAACTTTCAAAAGATGCTATAAATACGTGTTAGTCATTATCTGAATAAAAATATCCACTAGACCACACAACAGGAAATAAAATCCCTCCTGGCTTCAAGTTCTTGAAGACAGCTACCAATTCTTTTGAGTCATCTAAATCAATATTTCTGAAGAAGAACAAATAGTTCCGTCACAAGTGTTTTCAAGAGACAGTTAAGGGGTAGGCAGATCAAGTAATTTTAAATACTGAATGATGCAATTTAAATTCTGGAATCAAGAACAATCTTAAACATTTATAAGAACATTTTGTGCCGTTAATTTTTAATGTATAAATATGTACCACTGCTCTTCTTTAATATCCTTTAAATTTTAAAAATAAAACTATCAAGACAAAACATTGCCTGAATAATAAATCACTGTATTATACAGACAACTCTTCCTTCCTACATAAGTATACAGGTAAAATTATACACGCGAATATTTTACAGAAACAGGATCATAGTATTCACAGCTTGTTTTTTTAAGTTACAGTTATTTGTTCTTCTTCTTGTTCTTTTTTCTCTTTTTCCTTGCTCCTCTACTCCTCCTCTCCTCCTCTGTTGGCCCCAATTACTAATTATTCTCCATCTTCCAACATCCCTAACTTAACAAACAAGTGTTAACAGCCGGATAGAGATCATAAAATGACTTATTGATTGGCATAATTTGGAAATGCCAGGAAGAGGAGAGCTTGCAATGAAGTAAACTGTCTTATGGAAAATATACTGGATTTAGCAATTGCTTTTTAATTATGGGAATGAATTTAAAATATGTGTTTCTAAATTAAGTGTGTGGCATTTGCTAAAATAATCTGACATACTAAATAGATCATGACAAAAAATGCATTTCCTAAACTATAAATAAACTGGCATGTGAAAAAATATTGTGAGTAAGCATCTTTTTAACTTGTTTGGGGAAAGATGCCAAACAGCAAAAGATGCCTCCTACTTTTCTGGATCAAGGAGAGCAATCTACCCTTTAATTCTTGCCTTAGCAGGCACAGGAAGAACTCCCAGATCTGTGACTTAGGTCACTCAAGTATGGTAATGGTAACTTAGTTTGGAAGCTAAATTTCTGAAAGCACTTTCATATCACTTAATTTTAAAGCTGGAAACCCTGGTGACATCCTAGTTAAGTGCTATGGCTACTAGCAAAAGGTCAGCAGTTTAAACCTACCAGGCACTCCTTGGAAACTCTATATGGCAGTTGTGCTCTGTCCCGTGGAGTTGGTATGAATCTGAATCAACCTGATGGCACTGGGTTTGTTTTTTTGGTTCAGAATTTTAAAGCTACATAGAATCTAAGAGATAATCTAGTTCCACTATATTTTTTTTTAATAGTAAAATTAGACCTAGAGAGGTTAAATGGCTTGCCCAAGATTTCACAGCTAGTCAAAGGCAAGGTTGGAACTCAAATTGGGGTCTCTGTTTTTGTTCAGAGATTTTTTTTCATTTCTTTCTTTCTTCTTCTTCTTCTTCTTTTTTTTTTTTTTAGTAATACTGAGTTAAAACTTTAATGACAAGAGAGAAGCGCTTTTAAGAATAGGTATACAATTCTGTAGTCTCTTAGAAATGAAGGGTTCCTTTACATTTGTGATGAATGGGGGAACCCTCTAGGGACGGCGTGGAAACCCGCTGGCTCCCAGCTTGCGGTCACGGTGGTGGCTGCGTGTCAGCTCCCGGCAGCCTGGGTTCCCGAGCGGTGATTTCCAATGATACGCGAGTGAGTCAGTTACAGCCCCCAGTCCTGCACTCTCCTCTCCTTAAAAGTCCCCAAAAGTCACTACACCAATGTGTTTTAGCCTCAGATGTAAGTTTGTCACACTCTTGGAGTTTCTGAAGTCAACATATGGTGAACAAGTATGCAGCCGGCATAAAAAAGCCCACACATGCCAACAGACACAGAAACACATGCAGAAAATTACCAGAAATCGTATTCACTAATTTTACTTTTTTTACGCTCCTATCCTTGGCAGGGTGACCTGTACCAAAATTGACAACATGAATTTTTACTGTTTACAGAAGTGAAGCTCTTCTGTTCACTATGTTGTGAGGAAGAGCTAATCCTACAGCTCTTAAAGCCTTACCTGTGTGAGAGTCTCCCTTCATTTACAAAATACAAACTATTGTCTGAAGAGGGAAAACCAAGGAAAGAAAAATTTGTTAGTTTTTTCAGAAAAGAAAGGATTTTTATACCGACATGATACAGTACAACTAGCCAAACTGAATCCCATTACTCCACTCAGAAGTAAATTTATTAAAGGAAGAATTATCTGACAGGGAGGCTGAGGGAGATTACCATGTAAAACACTAAAACAAAAAGCTCAAAGCAGGAACTGATAATGATGTGCCCAAGTAATATTACATATAATAGGAATTTATACCTTGGGAAAAAAGGTATGAATAAAACAATATCTGTTTTCAAGGAAGTAAGGCAAGAAGGAGTCTGTGGGAGAAGGTGCAGATGGGTAAAGTCTCCACTGCTTACTGAAAGGTGAGCAGTTTGAACTCACCCGGAGGCACCTCGGAATAAAGCCCTAGAGGTCTGTTTCGGAAAGATCAGTCCTTGAAAACACTGTGGAGTTCAGGTCTACTCTGCAACGTGTGGAATCACCATCAGTCAGGCTGGACTGGATGGTAACTGGTTTTGTTGTTGTTTTAAGGAGAGAAGAAGGAACAAGCAGCAATGGAAGATCCATCGTTTTCTCTCACACAGCACTTTCCTGGCAGCCGAAATTGTAGCTCACAATCTGTAGACAAAGGAGAAAACAGCATTTTGTCTAAGCCCATAACCATGACTTTTCCTCTATATTCTCTTTTGTGCAAGAGTGCATGTTATAACCAGAATTATATATTTTTTAAATCATAGCAATGTTCTGTAGTCCATATATAGATATACATGAACGAAAAAAATTTCTCTTTTGTGTATTTAAATTTTCATCGAGGGCTTTGTGATGATTAAAAAAAAAAAAAAAAAAAAAAAAACACTGCCATCAAGTCATTTCAGACTGATAGAGACCTACGGGACAGAGGAGAATTGCTCCATAGAGCTTCCAAGGAGTACCTGGAGGACTTGAACTGCTGACCAGTCTTTCCTTGAAATAATATAGTCCACCGAATTTCATATTGCACTGTAAGTGACAAAGTACAAGAATGAAAACTGTAATACCACTAAAACAGAAAATCATATTGTTATTATACCAAACATTGGGATTACAGAAATTTATCCAACATACTTTTAAATTATTATTATATTATTCTCTAAGGAGATTTGAGTACCCCTAGTGGTGCCATGGTTAAGGGCTATAGCTGCTAACCAAAAAGTGTGCAGTTTAAATCTACAAGCCGCTCTTGGAAGCCCTGTCAGGGCAATTCCAGAGTCCAACACGGTAGCTATGGAATTGACTCGATGGCAACAGGTTTGATTTTTTTGTTTTGTTTTGTTTATTTAAAGGAGACTTGGGGAGCTTGTTGCGGAAATGAACTCCAGTGTATCCCTTAAAATATGTTAAAGAAAGATGTTAAAATTATATGCAGCAAATGAATAAACATTTGCTTATCTGTGTTCATTGCAGCATTACTCTAAAAGCAAAAAGGTGGCAACAACTTAAGTGTCCATCAGTGGATGAATAGATAAACAGATTGTGGTATCTACATACAATGGAATAATATACAGCTATATAGAATAATGGGTAACTCACCAAACGTAACACAGCTGGAACTGTAGGACATGATGCTGAGTGAAATAAGTCAATCACAATACAACAAATACTTATAAAAAGTCAAAACCTGATACATATACAAAAAGCAAAGTTTATTGATAGTTATCAGGAATGGGCAGGAGAGAAAGGGAAATGACTATCTAGATAGTAGGCACTTTTGGAAATGAAAAGCCAAGATCACATATGGGCAAAATCAGCACAATTTACAAATAAAGACAGTACAAGTAGACAAGAAGAGGACAACTTCAGTAAATGCTGTAACATCAATTTTGCAACAGTAGAAAAAACAACTTAAAACTGTGCCATTATGTAGGTAGACATGGAGGACTGGATGTGCATAGAAAGGCATACGCAAGTACATACATGTGCATGTAGATTTGTATCCACAGGCATGTGTACACGCATGTTGCATATTCACCCACATATAATAAAAAACACATAGGAGGGACAATTAAAGAGGGTTCCTAGACATATCCAAACTCACAAGATTGGTTTACTGGGTTAAAAGGTTTGGGACCACAGTTTCAGTGGACAGCTTAGTCAATTGGCATAACATAATTCACAAAGATAATATTCTATGTCTTAGTTTGGTAAGTAGCAACCGGATCTTAAAAGTTTGTGAGTAATCATCTGAGATACAGCTGTTGGTCTCTACTCAAATGGAGCAGAAAATAATGAAAGAAATTAAAGACCCAAAGAAGAAATTAATCCATGGAATTAATAGCCTACATAAACCGTAGCCTCTTCTACCCTGAGATCAGAAGAACTAGATGGTGTCCAGCTACCATGACCGTAAGTGCTCTCACCAGGAACACAATAGAAGGTTTCAGATCAAACGGGAGAAAAATGTAGAACAAAACTCAAATTCCTAAAAAGGGTCAGACGTGCTAGGCAGATACAGGCTAAATGAAGCCCTGAGACTGTTACCTTAAGATACTTTTTGAATGTAGAGTTGAAGCTATTTCTGCAGTTTAGATCAATGCATACAGAACAAACAAAATGGAAAGAATGAGAATGCTAACATATAGTAAAAATTGTAACCGATGGAATGGAAAAGCTGTATAAAAGTTGCTCAAAGAGAACCTAATTTGTTGTGTATGCTTTCACCTAAAACACAGTAAAATATTATTATTTTAACAAAGGCCCATATCAAAACTCAACAAAATGAAAATTCAATTCAGGGTATATTTTTAGGAATTGGAATAAAAATATGTAACGTCACTGAAGGAGGCTACCCTTATCACATAATACCAAAGATCCATTACACAAAAATAGAAAGTTTTCTTTCTTAATGAATGTAAGTGAAGACTGATCTGATTCATAAACGTTCTAAGACTAATTCTCAAAATAAAAAAGAAGTATGATTTTTCAATTTAATTTTTAAAAAAATTTAGATACTTTTTCTTGCAGTAAAAGATCAAAGTATCAGGGAAAGTTTTGCTTTCAGTTAAGTTCTACACCTTTGCACTTTGCTTAAGAATAAAAGAAAGCCTGCTGCCATCAAGTTGATTCCAATCTATGGCAACGCCATAGGACAGAGTAGAACCGGGCCATAGAGTTTCCAAACAGCACCTGGTGGATCTGAACAGTCAAACATTTGATTAACAGCTAAACATTTGATTAACAGCTGTGGCACCACTAGACCACCAGAGTGTCCTTGCTTAGAACAGACAAGCAAAAGGCACAATATATAGTTTTGGGTTTTTTCCCCCCAGAATGTTAACTTACCGATAGCATTATATTCATGTATACAGTTGCTAGCGAGTCAGTTCCAGCTGCTGGAAACTCTATGTGTCAGAGCAGAGCTGTGTTCCATGAGATTTTCAATGGCTAACTTTTTTTGGAAGTAGCTTGCCTTTCTTTTGTGGCACCTCTGGGTGAATTTGGTTAACAGCTGAATGCATTCACTATTTGTACCACCCAGGAACTTCTACTGAAAGCAATAGGCAGGAGAAAAAGACAGTGAAAAACGGCTTTAGCTTTGGATACTGGATGCAAGACTACACTTGTCCCAACCAGACTAGAATTTTACTACCACCCTAAAGCTGCCACACCTACCTGCTTCTTCATTTCTTGCATTGAGCTAACTGCTCTTTCTTCGAAATACCCAACTCTCCTTCTCTACCAAAAATAACACATGAACAAAGAAAAAAGTTGCTCAAAAAATCTTAAGTATTATGTTTCTGAGGTAAGAATTTTTTTCCTATCTACACATTTACCTCACCCTTCAAGGGCAAGTAGATCATTTAGTGGACAGAGAATGGGATTCAGATCAAAGTCCCTATTCTGATGCTTCTGTTTTAATCTAGAAAAGTAATGTAAACTCTAGAACATACATTACTTTTTTCTGTTGATAATATGACTACTAATAGCTACCTTGAAACTTTGCTGTGAGGATTAAGAGAAAATGAACTCTTTGTTACATTTGTTGTAGTATTCTTATATTAGAAGGAGAGCCACCTCCTAAAGAAAGACAACCTGGAGGATACTCGGTGTAGCTTCTTGACTGACATGCTTCCTATAATCAAACATAACCCACTTCCTGGCTAGTGTGCCAGAAGAAATACAGTGAGCGCTGCTACCTGGCTGCATTCAGGTTCCCAACTGCCCTTCACTTTGCTCGCTAAGCCTTGACTACAAACCCCTGTCCGTGTTTTCACTTTTCTTAGGCTAAGTTCTTTCTAAAGTCCCTCCTCAGAACTCTACAAAGATCCCGCTTCGGGCCACATCACCTCAGCTCTGCCAAGACCTGTCTAAATTGCGTTACCGGAGCCCCTCTTTCCTTTGTAGGGTTAGTGGCCCCACGCTAATTGGCCTCTAGCTTTACTGCCTCGTGAGTTTGCCAGGCACGCCGTCACGTGTTACAACCTTCAAAATTCAACCTGGGTTCACACCATCATTACTTGTTTTAAATGCCACAAGCACAGAAATCATCAGGATGGGAATCATGTCTTATTTTTTTGTATTTTCAACTTCACCTAATAAACTGCTTTTGCTCAGTGCAACTGCTCAGTAAACTTTTTTGGAAAGACAGGAGAGTAGCAGCCTGCACAGCCTGAGCCCAGAACAACCAGACACTGATTGGCTGCCGCCTCTGAGTGCCCTGACAGGGGCCACAGTAGGGGGTCCTGGACAAAGCTGGAAAACTGTGCAACAAAATTCAAATTCACAAAAAAAGAAAGAAAAACGACCAGACTTACTGGTCTGACAGAGGGTGGAGAAACATCCCGAGTACGACCTCCAGATACTCTTGTAACTCAGAACTGAAGTCCATTCTGAAGTTCACCCTTCAGTCAAAGATTAAAAAGGCTATAAAACAATAAGCCACACGAGAAATATGCTTCAAGGTTTAACCACGTATACGAGATTAGAGGGCCACGCCTGCCCCCAAGCAAATACAAGAAGGCAAAAGAGACAAGAAAACCGGATGAAACAGAAACGGGAAAGTGAGGGGACAGCAGGAGAGAGCGTTGGCACGTTGTGGGGTTGATAACCAATGTCACAAAACAGTTTGTATGTTGTTTAACGGGAAACTAGTTTGCTCTGTAAACTTTCACCTGAAGCACAAGAAAATCAATAAAAAGGGAGAGTAGTCATCAGTCTTTACCACCTGACCACTTGACCACTCTCTTAACTTGTTCTAGCTTAGTGTTGGCTAGACATCTACTGTACTTATTTCTTACAGATCCTTTGTCATCATTTGATTTTTGTTTCTGACTTGGGTTCCAGCAATGTATTTTGTTCCTCTACAAAGGCTCCTTGTAAGCTCCCCCAAAACAAAACAAAACAAAAGACCCACGGTTCTAAATATAAGTAAAGGGTCTAGTGTCACCAACTGATAAAGACAGAGAATTTGTCACACAGCGGAATGCAAGAAGGTGGGAATATGTGAGATTTGGTCTTGGAAGCTACTGGCAGGAACGTCAGGCAGCGTCAGTGCTATCACAGGGTTCCAGGAAGCTGCGACACTAGGAGCTCCATCCTGGGAGCCAGAAAACACTGGTGGAGAAGGAACAAATGTTAACGACATCCATACTCAGTTCTATTTTACAGCCCAAGATGCAGCTTGGCCAGCAAGGCCCTACCTCTGTCAGGCTGGAGGACAGCTCTGGCTTGCCCCAGGCCTGCCACACTTGACTCAGCAGTCAAGAAAGACCACTGAGCCAGAAGCCAGATCAGTGCCAGTCAGTTCCCACCATTGGACAGTCTGGGGTCCGCCTCCTCACCCATTTCCTCTTCCTAGTCACATCACACTATTAGTTGTTCCTATTCTTAAATGTCATCGGGTTTATTTCGACTTAGAGTGATCTGTGTACAACAGAATAAACTACTAAGAAAAGAACATAATATTAAGATGTCTAAAATAAAAAGGACAGATAACAACAAGTGTTGGTACAGATATGGAGAAATTCAAATCATCATTCTTGGCTAGCTGGAATGTAAAATGGTACAGCCACTATGGAACAGATTTTGAAACTTTCTTAAAATATTAATCCAGAGTTGCAGTAGATAACCAAGAGATTCTGCTTTTAGGAGTATACAGCAGAGAAATTAAACAACATATCTGCACACAAACATTCAAACTGGACTATTGACAACAACCAAACAATGGAGCATTGAATGATGCTTATATAAATAAAATGTGGCGTATCCATCTTCTCTGGCAATAAAAAGTAATAAAGTACTGACAGATGATACAACACAGATGCACCTTGAAAGCATTATGCTAAGTGAGAGAAGCCAGTCACTAACGTCTGCATATTATAGTAATCTATTTATAAAAATGTCCAAAATAGGCGAAACTGTAGAAATTGAAAGTGGATTAGTGGTTGTCAGGCATTCACATATAAGAGAGGCGGGTGAATGAGGTGTAGCTTCTGGCGGTAGATGGCTTCTTTTTAGGTGCACAACTGAATTATAAAAAGAAAGCTTAAACTGTACACTTCAAAAGAGTGACTATTATGATATATGAATTAGAATTCAATAAAGCTATTGTAAACATATTGACAAATAGAATACATAAAGATGAAAGGAGAATATGTAAATGGACCAACAGTTTTATTCTAGGGTTTTCATCTCTGCCAATCCAACTATATTAGTCTATTTAAGTCTGCACAAATAAAATTGTTGGAGTGATAGAATTGTTTTCTATCTTGATTTTAGTGATGTTTATGTGGTTTTATCTGTCAAAATTCAGAGAACTGTACTCTTAAGAGTATATTTCACTATATGTAAATTATACCATAATAAACTTGAAACATGAGAACTATATGATCGGTAAATAGATATTAATAAATGGACAGCGACATGGTAAATTTTGCCTTATTCTAAATGAAGTACAGTTTACGTGTGCACTCTAAAGTACTCTGGTGATATGTGTGAAAGACGCTAATATTCAGCTGGCCTATGCCTACATTCCTCATTCCATTCACATCCCGTCACGAGACTGGGATCTCCGAGGACTAGAGCGCTGGGCCTGTGTTTCACGAGAAGAGCTATGTTAGAATGGACAGAATTTAAGAGCTCTGCATATCTGAGTGGCTCGGATGTGTTCTCGTGAGATAAAGGGAGGAAGCTACAGGGAGGAGAAACGCCGATACACCTGGCTGAATTGTGACCCTCTGAAAACTTGCTTTTTATAGCTAACATAATTGTCCATGTGAAGTAGCGCCCCGGGGGTGGAGAGAAGGAAGCTGAAGTATTATTCCTTTTTTATCTCCTCTAACATGGCTTTCTTTCTGAGGCTGTCGTTTCTGTTCCTCCTCACGCCTGTTTGTAGAATCTTATTGCTAACCCACAGTTTGCGGTTACCTGCTGGTCTTAACGCCACCTGGCCTGTCTTTATCTTCAGGTGGAGGCTGGCACGAGGGACCCCGCGGTCTGCTTCTCCAGCTCCAGGTATTTAATAAATTCCGTACCTGAAAGGAACAAAATCAATCTGTAGGCCGTAATAACTGATAAGGATAGGAATGTAATTTCCAGAAAGCTCTGAAAGTAACAACAAAAGAAAAAAGTAAAATTAAGATAACTTCAAAGTAACAACATTCCCTTAAAGAGTCAACTTGCATGAGACTGTGGGATGAAAGCTCATTTATCATCCCCTTATTCATCAGTTTATGAAAAATTATTGCATTAAGGAGGTCCACTGTTTCTCATAGATATAAAGCCAGAAAATCAATTTGTGAATCATGGGCAGTAGCGTAGCTACTCTTAACGGCATGGGTGAAGTAGGAAAGTTTGGGTCAACACAACATTTTTATTTATACTAGTTAGAGTGAGTCTTCTGACATAAAATCTAGGAAGTATTTTTATCCTTAGATAGAGGGTGTTTTTTTTATTTTTGCACTTAAGCAAAATTTGAAAGCCAAAATAAGTCATTTTGCCTGGATCTACACTGTTTTTTAAATTTGGGGGGAGGATTACTTCCTCCTTCAGGACTTTAGCCTGCAGTTTGTTCAAAGTACAAGTGATCTCTCTTTTTCCCAGACTTCCCAATCAAGAATTTTTAAAGTTGATAATTTTGATATAACATTTTCAAATAGCATCTTCTTGTTTTTGAGTTTTTTACCAAAGCCAGTATTCTTTTTTCTTTAGTTTTTTTATTATTACGATTGAATGAAAATGTACATTCCCATATAAATTTGCATGCTGCTCTATATGCAGCTTCTACTGCTCTTCTTGCACAGTGACAGCACACTCTCTGCTCCATACATGTCTTATCTTCCCAACAGTCTCCTATATTCTCCTCTCTACCCATTCCCCTTCCTCCAGTATGAGGTCAACAGGATGACCTCCTATAGATGCCAAGACCCATAAAGTGCCCACACAATATGGTCACTCTGCGTCACCAAGTCCAATCCATTGCTGTCCGATAAGTTGAGCTTCATTATGATTTATGGACAGGGGAAACATCAGGGCCAGAGGCCATGCTCCCAGGGGGACCCCAAAGCCTCTGGACCATCAACTGTGGTCTTTTAGTGGAGATCTCAGAGTACACCCCTATTTATACCTGTGTTGCCAGTGAGACTCAACTTTGTGAGCTACATCTTAAAAAGAAGAAAAAAAAATACACTGTAGGTGAAGGTTAGAACACACACTGTTTTATCACATTGGCTAACAACCCCAGAATGCATCAATCATACTCTCGCCCTTCTTGACTTTGGGTTCTAAATTGTCAGCTTTCCTGTTCCCTCCTGCCTTCTAGTCCTTACCCCTGGGCTGATTTGTCACTTTAGTTTTGTTTCATTTTATGGGCCTGTCTAACCTAATGGGCCTGGCTGAAGGTAACCCTTCAGAAAGACTTCCTTACTGAGCTACAAGGGTGTCTGGGGTCACATTCTCAGGGTTTCCCCAGTCTCTGTCAGGTCAGTAAGTCTGGTCTTTTCTGTGAGTTAGAAATTTGTTCTACACTTTTTCTCCAGTTCTGTCCAGTGTCCTATATTGTGATCTGGGTCAGAGCAGCCAGTGGTGGCAGCCAGGCACCATCCAGCTGTACCAGACCCAGTCTGGTAGAGTTTGTGGTAGTTGGGGTCTATGAGTCCTTCGGACCAGTCTTTCTCTTGTGACTTTAGTTTTCTTCATTCTCCCTTGTTCCTGTAGGGATGAGACCAGTGGAAAATCTTAGATGGCTGTCCACAGGTTCTTAAGACCTAAGACATTACCTGACAAACACAATGTAAAACATTTTCTTTATAAACTATGTTATGTCACTTGAGGCATATGTTTCCCAAGACTATAGTTCCCACAGCCTTTAACCCAGTAACTGGGTCTCTCAGGGATTTAGATGTATCTGTGAAGCTTCTGTGGGGTCACTATGAGTTGGCATCAACTTGACGGCAGTGGGTTTGGTTTGGTTTTGTTATGAAGCTTCTGTGTACAGGTTGTTCTGATTTCCCCAGTATTGTGTACTGTCTTACCCTTCACCCAAGTTGCCACTTAACTATTCTCTAGTTAGTGTTTTTAGCGTCCTCAGTCCTTTCGTTTCCGCCCTTCATAACCATCATGTGTAAACCTTCTCGTGAATTTTTATACTGTGCAACATTTGTACGTTTATGATTGCTTTATTTCACTCTGTATAATGCTCTGCAGATTTATCCATATTGTGAGATGCTTCTCAGATTCATCATTGCTCTTTATCATTGCACAGTACTCTATTGTATGTACCACAGTTTGTTTATCCATTCTTCTGTTGATGGGTATCTAGGATGTCGCCATGTTTTTGCTACTGTGAACAATGCTATGGTAAACATGGGTGCACATATGTCTATTCACACGATGGCTGTTATTTCTCTAGGATATATTCCTATAAGTGGGTTTACTAGATCATATGGTATCTCCATTTTTTAGCTTTCTAAGGAAGTGCTATACTTTTACCAAAATGGTTGTACCATTTGCATTCCCACCAGCAATGCACAAGAGTTCCAATCTTCCTGCAACCTCTCCAATATTTGTTATTTTTTGCTTTCTCAATTCATGCCAATAACGCCATGGTGAGATGACATCTCACAGTGGTTTTGACTTGCGTCTTTCTAATGATGAGTAATCCAGAGCATTTTGTCATGTGTCTATTTGCTGCTTGAATGTCTTCTTTGGTGAAGTGACTGTTCATTTTCTTTGCCTATTTTTTAATTAGAGTATTTGTCTTTTTGTTTTAGAGGTATTGGATTTCCTGTAGATTTTAGATATTAGACCTTTGTTGGATTTTGTAACGGCCAATTTTTGTTTCCTAGCCTGTAGTTTCTCCTTTTACTCCTTGGTGAAGTCTTTTGATGAGCAAGACCAAAACCAGACTCATCGCTGTCAAGCTGATTCTAACTCACAAGACAGCGTAGAACTGCTCCAGACTTGAACTGCTAATCTTTTGGTTAGCACTCTCAGCTACCACCAGGGGTTCCTTTGACGAGCAAAAGTTTTTACACTTTGAAGATCCAAGTTACCTAATTAATCTTCTGGAGTTTGTGTTTTGTTAGTTATGGTTTGTATCCTGTTAATGCTGTGTATTAGGGCTTGTAGCATTGATCCTATTTTTTCTTCTTTATAATATATGTATATAAAGAAACAATCTTTATCATTTTAAGTTTTTTATTTAGGTATTTGATCTACTTTGAATAAGTTTTTCCTTATGATGTGAAGTATGAATCTTGTTTCATTTTTTTTGTAGGTGGACACTCAGTTTTACCAGTACCATTTGTTAGAAAGACTAGCTTTTCCCCATTTGATGGGTATTACAAAACAGTGTTAAATAAGAGTGGTAATAGAGGGCACCTTGGCTTATTCCTGTTTGCAAGGGGAATGTTTTCACCGTCTCTCCATTAAGAATGATTTGGGCTGTTGGTTTTGTGACATCTCCCTTTACCGTAATCAGGAATTTCCCTTCTACATTTATTTTACTGAGAATTTTCATCATAAATCGTTGTTGGACCTTGTCAAATGCCTTTTCTGAGTCCATCGAGATAATTGCGTGATTATTATTTTTTTTAAATGTATGCAGTTGATTACCTTGATTCATTTGCTAATGTTGAACCATCTTTGCATATCTAGTATGAATCCTACATGGTTGTGGTGTATTATTTTTTTGATATTCTGTTACATTCTATTGGCTAGAATTTCATTCAGAATTTTTGCATCTATATTCATGGGAGATTTTGGTCTGCCTTTTCTATGATATGTCTATTTTTTTCCCCATTCTGTTCTGCTTCTTACTTCAACTCTTGGATATCCCTGGATATTAGATTTCAATTTCCTACCAAGTAGCTCCAGGGCCTTTTCTTCTACTGGACAGTCATCTAGTGTTTTATTTTGGATGCTTAGTAGAAACATCCTGTCTGTTTTCTTGTGTTTTGATATTGTCTTCTGTCTTCAAGACATTCTGTGGTTATTTTCTTCATTTATTGATTGTGTATTCATTTCATCCTGCTTTTTTGTTTTATTTGGTTATGTATGAGCAGGTGGGCTCTGCATTCTTTGTATTTTGCTAGTCTGTTGGCATATTTTCACCTTCTTGTCCAATGTTTCTCCACTATGGTGCAGCAGAATAGGTCCCGCTGAAAAGGAGGGGCTGGGATGCATTATTTGTGGCATATACCAGAGGCCAACAAAGCAGGGCAGGGAGTCGATGCAGGACAGGTTCCAATAGGCCATGGTTGTGCCGCTTGGGAGTGTGATGTTCATCACACAGTGCAGACAGGCACCAGGTAGGGGCAGTTGTATTGTGTGGAGCTAAGTTGGTTATGGAAAAGAAGAGAAAGAAGAGAGGGAAACAGTTGGTTATGGAAAAGAAGAGAAAGAGGAGAGGGAAACAGAGGCCAAAGTAGGGCTGAGTTAGCTTGCCACTGGAGTGTGGAGATGAGAACTTAAGAAATGAAAAAAAAGAAAAGGAAAAGGAATAATGCCTCCAGGAATTCTACCAGTAACCAGGGAAGTGGCTGCCAGGCCTCAGAGCACAGCCCATCTATAACGTGTGGCAATCACTCGAAGTACCGAGTATTCAGAATACAGGAAAAGAAGAAATAGGGAGAGATGAGAAGCTGAGAACTGAAGAAAAATTAATAAATAAAAAGAAAAAAGAAATACCCCCAAGGATCTACCAGTGACTGGAGAAGTGTCTCTCAGGTATTAGGCACAACCCTCCTAGAAGAAGTGGACATGGCACACAGCATCAGCTATTGAGATGAGAAAGAAGTAAAGCAGAGAGACATAAGAAACTGAGAAGTGAAGAAAAGGAAAAATTAAAGAAAGGTGAGCAGCATCTAAGGTCTTAAACTCTGCAAAGGTCATCTAAGATACTCCACTCGTCTCACTCTCTGGGGAGCAATGAAGAATAAAGAACAGTAAAGACAAGGGAAAGGTTTAGTCCAAAGGATTAGTGGACCACAACTACCATGGCCTCTATCAGACTGAGTTCAGTATGATAGATGGTGCCTGGCCACCATCACTGACTATTTTGACATAATAGAAGTTCCCAGACAGAGCTGGAAAAAAATATAGAACAAATTTCTAACTCACAAGAAAATACCAGACTTAATGGCCTGACAGAGACTGGAGAAACCCTGAGAGTACGGCCCCTGGATATCCTTTAGCTGGATAAGGAAGTCACTGCTGGCAACCTTCAGCCAATGATTAGACAGCACTGTAAAACAAAACAGGAAGAAAGTGGCAAACTAGCCATGGGCAAAGACTGGAGACAGTCAGGAGGGGCATGAAAGTGGGTAACGGGAGACCCAAGGTCAAGAAAGGAGAGTGTTGACATCCCGTGGGGTTGTTGAGCGATGTCACAGAACAATATATGCACTGTTTACGCAGAAGGTAGTTTGTTCTGCAAACCGTCATCTAAAGTACAATAAAAAATAAATAAATAGACAATATAAAACAATAGAGAGGAAAAGTCCTTCAAGGATCTTACTGGCCACCGGGAAAGTGGCTCCCCAGCTCACAGTGCAACCCAGATAGAAGGGGCAGAGACGGCACACGGCACTGGGTACACTCAGTCTCCAAGATCAGCCTATACTTTGAGCCAATATTTTCTGAGATATAAAAGAGAGAAGTAAGCTGAGAGATGGAAGACCTCATACCACCAAGAAGCCAAAGCCAGGAAAAGAGTTCATCCTTTGCAACCCAGGTCCACGCACTGAGAAGCCCCTACTCCAGGGGAAGATTGATGACAAGGACCTTCCTCCGGAGCTGATCAAAAGAGAAAGCCTTCCCCTGGAGCTGATGCCTTGAGTTTGGATTTCCAGTCTGCCAGACTGCTTGTTTATGACATCTTGCCATCTACTTTGTAGTATTTGTTGTAGCGTCACTAGTTAACAAAGACGGTAGTGATTATCAAAATAATTTCAAGTTTTTAAAATTTCTGCTACATCCCTACTCCTCTCAGACTATAGAGTACACAGTAGAGCACTGCTGTTGTTGTCATTTGCTGTGAAGTGAGCTACTGAACGATGGTGTCCCCACGCACAATGATTTCATCCATAGGTTTTTGTTGGCTGATGTTTTGGAAGCAGATAGTCAGGACTTTCTTCCTAGTCTGTTATAGTTTGGAAACTCAGTTAAAATCTGTTCAGCATCACAGCAACACACAAACCTCCACTGAGAGATGAGTCGTAGCTACATCTGAGGCGCAGCAGGCTAACATGGAACTCAGAGGTCCCACATGGAAGGTGAGAATTCTACCATTGGATTATCACTGCCTCCCACAGGCTGTACACTATATAATACATATTATATTATATAGAACCTAATTCCCTCCCTCCCAAAATGCAACCTCAGAAAACTGTCATGGGACCCTTGTAGCTCCAGAAGTGGTCAATATCTTATCTTCTGAAGCGGTCAATAGCATGTCATTATTGAGTCCAAACAGGTGAATTCAACTCATATTGTGCAAGCCTTGTCTCTCAGTTCAGAGAGGCTTGGTTGGCATGGGTGACCAAGTCAGACACTGGTTTAGGCAGGAGACTGGCACCAGACTAGGGGCAATGACAGACGGCTGGAGTGAACAGGGAAGCTGGTAAGGTGGCACCAAAAGATGAGAAGGGAGAGTGTTGACTTGTGGTGATGTTGGCAACCGATGTCACAAAACAATACATGTATTAATGCCTTAATGAGAAACTAATTGGCCCTGTAAACCTTCTCTGAAGCACAGTTTCAACAACAAAAATAATAAAAAAATTTTGAAGAAAAAATATTACACTACATATCAAAACTGTTGAGTACTGACACAGTGCATCAGCTCAAGCTAAAACAATAATAATTATATGCCCCTTTAACACTTCAAAATATTTTCAATCTGATTTTGAGCCTTGTGGTGAGTAACGACTGTCAATACACAGAATCATACTTTTTAAGAAGTTATTTAAACTACATTTCAAAGTACGTGTGGTAGATTCATTTCAATTCTCTTCACTTCATTTTTCCTCCTGTGTCCAATTTTATTTTTCTTTTTAAAATTTCATTGTGCTGTAGGTGGAAGTTTACAATCCAAGACAATTTGTCATGCACAAGCTTACCCACACATTTCTGTGTAAGTCTAGCTTCTCTCCTTACCCTGTGACAGTACAGTGCCCCTTTCTACCCTATCTGTCCCACCTCCGTTCATCTAGCTCCTGTCCCCCTCCGTCCTCTCTACCCATTTGATAAACTAAAAGGAATTTCTATTTCATTTTTTTCAACTTTACCACTTAGAATTAAATAACTTAACTTTTTGAGCACACTCTGTCTCTGATGCTCATAAAAGAGTGATGATAAGGCCATTCATTAGT
Organism: Heterohyrax brucei; assembly: GCA_028571685.1. Lineage (NCBI taxonomy): Eukaryota > Metazoa > Chordata > Mammalia > Hyracoidea > Procaviidae > Heterohyrax > Heterohyrax brucei. The sequence goes on along the minus strand of CM053146.1, from coordinate 73,108,064 downwards.
TGTGGTATATTTTCTTTAACACTAAGAAAGGAACCAATTCTTTTAATTATGATTGAGTGAAAATGTACAATCCCGTATAAATTTCATGCCTGCCTATGTGCAGCTCTCTCTGGCCACTGACAGCAGACTCCTCCTCTCCGCTCTGTACACGTCATAACCTCCTAGCAATCTCCCATCCCCTGCTCTCCATCCTCTCCTCTGCCCCTGGTAAGAGGTCAGCACGATGGCGTCCTATAGAGGCATCAAACCATTAAGTGTACCCCTGTCCATAAATCAGAATGGAGGTCAACCTTCAGACAGAAGTGGATTGGACTTAGCAACCAAATTTTTAAATGACAATATCCATATAGCTTACCTAGAAGCAACTACAATTAAATTTTAAATGGTTCCTTGATAAATGTTAAAGTCTATCATCTATTTAGAGTTCTGATTGCTAGCTAGCTAGCTTCTGCTTATATATTTATACCTCAGAGTCCAGCCCTAATTACTTTCTTTTAGAATTTATACACTATTTAAACTAACAATAAAATTCACCTTTTAAATTCCTAGTAAGAAATTTCAAAGGCCTGTAGACAAATGCTTCACTTAAAATCTTTTCATGTTAGTATTTTTACTAACTCTGCCATAAATTTAATGCTCCAGTACCTCTAAAATTCTGTTTTCAATATAACTTTTTCCTTCTCAGGATTCTCTGTTTTTATCCTCAAGGTACCTCCAAAGCTTAGGTAGGAGTTAGATATCCCCTTCAGTGATAAACCAACAAAAAAGAAAAGATCGGTGCTTACGATGTCCTACAACATTTCTCTGTAAGGCACTTTCTTAGTCATCTAGTGCGGCTATAACACTAATACTGTAAGTGGATGGTCTTAACAAAGACAAATTTATTGTCTCGTAGCTCGCCAGGCTACGTGTCTTAATTCGGGGAGATGGCTCCAGGGGAAGGCTTTCTGTCTGTCTGTTGCGGGAGGTCCTTGTGTTACATCAGTCAGCCTTTGGTCTGGGAGCATCTCAGTGCAGAAACACCAGGCCGCGAGGATACGCTCTGCACCCAGTGCTGCTTTTTTGATGATATGAGGTCCCCAAGTCTTGCTTCCCTTTCCTTTTGTCTCTTACAGGATAAAAGACAGTGCAAGCCACACTCCAGGGAAACTTATCCAGTAGGAGTGTTATGGTACCATCTAAATCCTTCTTAACATAATCCAGTTTTACTCTATTGACCACAAGTGGAGGTTTTTAGTACTTACAACACACAAAAATCACAAAATAGAGGGCAACCACACAATTCTGGAAATCACAGCCCCGCTAGATTGCTATATATATTTTCGGGGCACACAATACTTTCTTTGAGAGACACTCAATGGAAGAAAATACAAGATAGTTTTGATTAGTTTGTTCTTCTCTTTCCATTTGCATTAATTCTCTAGTAAGGCTTAACTGCTGTCCCTGCTTCTGTGTGTGCCTCCTGACAGTGATCTCTACACAGCCTGAACAGCTGTCCTATAAAATCATATGTAATGGAATGGCATATGAAGTATTTCTCTGTGGTAATCATTTGATTACTTTTCTTATAATAATTTTCAACCTAGTTGGCAATAAACAAAGAATGCAAAATGAGTTTAGGTATTTTCTAGGGGGAAGGCAAATATAGGATGAAACATAAAAACGTATTCCTTGTCTTTTCCATTTTCAAGAGAAAATAAGTTAAAGAACTTGGAAGGAAAAGAAGCATTTTTCTGGGAGGAAAGAGTGTTTTCTGGAGCACTAGGACTTTTGCATTTTCCCCTGAGAGAGGGGCAAACTGTTGGCACAGATATTTCTTTTTGACTGGTTGCTCTTTTCCTTGGGCAATCTGCTTCACACATGAATCTTCCCTTGAAGACATTTTTCCCACCACCAGAGAATTTTTCTTAAATTTACAACATGGAATGGTTCTAAATGATCAAGGGCTTTCCATTATAGACCATCGAGCACAGGAAAAGCTACTAAAGTACGGAGACACGCTAAAAAGGAAAGCAAAACATTAAAGCTATCCAGACAGGGCAAATCTTGCCCTATTTTCTTATAGAGTAGCTAGACAATGCACAATGGCAAGTTTCCAAGTCACCCTTTTCCCACCCCTCACCATCAAGAAACTCAGTGGAACCAAAAGATCTCGCTGCCTGAGATTCTATGCTCCATGTAAGTAGATTCTTACCGTCTAGGTGATGGGTGAAAGGTAAATCCCTTGGAATTTTCTGATGGAGAAGGAAATTCTAAGAGAAAACATCAGAATGACATCAGTAACCAGTGATGATAACATTGTCACTTTTCTGCGTAGTTTATCTAGGGACGTTACATTTGAAATCAGGATGATAGTGTTGACTGATATGGGCCAAAACATACAGTCCTTTCTAAGAAGATGAGGGGCTCTGGGCAAAGGCAGAGGTGTCATTACTAAACTGGCCAATAATCTCTACTGCTCAGCAATCAAAGCAAGCCGTACTTCGGCTTAAAACTTTCCAGCACTTCCTCTTTGTATTTTGAGTATATTTCAAACCCCACCAGAGCATGCAAGGCTCCAAAGGTCTGTCCCCTTGTCATTTCATGACAGCTGCTCATAGTTGTGGCTGTTAGATGGCTTCAAGCAGAACTCTACCTCATGGGGACTCCATACACAAGGGGATAGGACCTGATGTATCCAAAGTAGATTGTCAAAGCTTTTCTTCCTAGGCTTTCTTAGTTCGGACGTTTTACTGAAATCTGTTGAGCATGATAGCAATGCACAAGCCCCACTGACAGACAAGGGGTGGCTGCACATGAGGTGCCATGGCCAGGGACTAAATCCAGGTCTCCTGCATGGAAGGGGAGAATTCTGCCATTGAGCCAACACTGCCCTCTAACGCTTGCTTCAGCAAACTGACCTCCTTTCTGATATACTTAGTGCACTTGTCTTCACTTCAGGCTTTCAACACTTTTTACTTCTTCTGTTTAGAATCTTCTTTTATCACGACTGAGACCTCCCTGTGGACATATCAGCTCAAACCATATCTCTTTTGAAAAAAGACAGTAATAAAAGAAGCCCTTTCTAACCTTTCTATCAAGTGTTCCCACCCTTCGCAGTCGTTCTCTACGAACTCATTCTGCTTTCTTTGTCTCAGAGCCGCCTTTGTGCTCTAAGATTATCTTTTCCTGGCTACTTGTTTATCGTCTATTTTCTCTTCAAATATGGGAACTCACCTTTGTCTCTTTTCCTCATCATTGTATTCCTGTCACTTAAAACTGTACCCAAAATGTTGCAAATGCTTGATACAGACTTAGGGAATGAATGATTCAATGACATTCATCATTCTTTTTTAAAACACACTTGCAAATTTTACTGTTACAATTCAAGTTTTACAGTGCCTCTACTTTAAAAATCTGACTCAGGAAACTTGTACCTTGATACACAAAGGCACGACAATACAGACTAGAAGAGGGTGAAGAAGGAGCAGTTACACAACATAAAGAGCCAAGACCATGAAAGGAAAAAGATATATAATTTTATCTTATGTTCAGAATGGGATTTTTATGCTTCTAGGTCAATGGACAGAGTACAGATTGGTTGCATTTAATGGTCTCAGTTAAAGGACTCCCAACCACTCTAAAATTACAGTCCCTTCCCAGTCTGAGTCTGAGATCATGTGATCTTTTCCTTCTTTAGCCATAATAATTGGAAAGAATGTCGTGAGGGTAGCTGAAAGTCATGATGCATGATGCTGAACTCCATCCCCCTCGCAGTCTTCAACAGCTCTATTTCTCCTGCTGTAACTTTTATGTCCATAATAAAAGTCCAAAGTAAAAACTGTGACTTGATTCTAAAAAACTTCTTTCTGCTTTCCTCTACATCAGTTAGTAACTAGATTCTGTTCATTTTACTCCTCAATATCTCTACTATTGTATTTCCCTTGTAATATTCTTGCTATTACTGCCATCAAGTAGGAACTCGCCTACTGACTGGTAATTCTGTCAGCCATCTAGCCTCCTCTTCCTCCTCCACTTTATACAAAATGAGCTTTCTAAAATCCAGCTATCCCCTCTTTATGCTCCAGATCCTTCAGTGACGCCTTATGACTTTTTATATGATATTCAGAGCCCTCAGCGTAGTAGATAAGCACCCCTGTCATGATCTGGTCGGTGGCACCTCTTCAGTCTTATACTGTCCACGTTCCTTTACAACACCTAACATTCAGTCACCCAAAGTTTACTTTAGTTCCTTGAATATACTACACTCTCTCATAACTCTATTTCTATGAATTTACTAATCCTTTGGAACACTTGCCTCTGCCCTGCTGATCATCTCATACTTATTCTTCAGGACAGCTCGTGCCTCACTTGCTCTTTGAAGCCTTCCTGGAAATATATTTACCTCCGTCCCAGCTCCACTAGCCCACCCATTCAGGTGATTAGGAAAGTCAGGATTATGAATGTTTCTACTGTGGCAGTCGTTGGTTTTCCTAACGGATATCTTTAGTTTTCTTGGCTTCTTCTTTCCACCAAATTTAGAGCTCCTGAGTGTAAACACATATGTTGTAAATCAGGGTGTTCTCAGCATCTAGAGTGTAGCAGATATTCAATGAATACAGTCTGGAAGGAAAAATGAATAAATGCATGAGTGGTTTCTTTATCTTTTCTGCTCAGGCTAGGACGAAAACTTAATTAGTTGATGAGATTTTTGGAAGGAGTTCTTGAAAGGGAGGAGGAAATATTTACATTAAGATGGTAACTAAATGCAAAGTAACATGAAGGTGCTGAGTGTCATGTGGGAGAGTCTAATGAAGTCTTTCTTTATCATTCTTTACAAAGATGGTAACTCCTTGAACATAAAATACATCTGAACAATTCTGATACGAAATCAAGAGTCTATGACGAAAGTCTAAAATGACTACAAAATTAAATACAGATTTGATGCATAATAAGTAATTAATATAGTTTTCTTTCATTTTATACGTAAAAGATTATTTACTACAATATAGCACAATACTCTTCTCCTTACCATTGAACCACCCACAAGTTTTCATTATGTTTTGTTTACTGAATAGGCAGTCTCATTAAAAATGCATGGACATTTATATACTGACAACACTATGTGTTGCAAAAGCAGCAGAACTGTCATTATGAAAGACTGTGCAGAAGATAATGAGGATCACAGTCAGTTTGCTCTTTAATCTGATGTATCAATATTCTATAACACAAAGTTATTCAAATTAGACTTTCACTTAGAGCCTTCCCCAGGAGTGCTGACCATGGAAAACACAGGACAGTCATTTGTTGAAAGTAAAACTAAGCATTATCAAAAAGCATTTACTCCCGGTGCGCCTTTCACTGTTACACTGTGACCAGATAGCACAACGTAGTAGAGCGTAGTGTAGTGTGGCACAGCACAGCGTCACATAGCTTAGTATGGTGCAGTGCACTGTAGCATTCCAAAGGACACAGACTGATATGGAAGGAAGAATTAAATAATTATTCAACGGTTTTTCCTTTATTTACGTTGTTCCTAGAAATGTAACTTGAAATGTAGCATGAAATTATGTTGTGTTCTTATCATAGAGAGATAATGCCTGTTGCTTTTTCATTAACATTTTTCCTTCATTTATAATACCTGTGGAAATTCTTTAAACCTTGTAAATTATACAAAATAGGGTCTAACTGTGTGACTGAAGAGTAATCAAAATCACAGTTGAGGAAAACACGCAAACACACAATACAGCTGAATTCCAGCATGTAGACAATTCACGATCTTTCCCCAATAACATGTGGCTTTTACCAGTGGCTTGCAAGGCCTGAATTAAAAGTAACATGTGAATTTATGTGTGTAGTTAGGGACTTCAAGAGATATTTAAAGAACAGACATACCATTGGGTGCCCTCGAGTTGCTTTCAACATAGCAACCCTATGTACAATAGAAGGAAACACTCCCTGGTCATGTGCCAACCTCACAGTCATTATGTTTCGGCCCATTGTGGCAGCCACTGTGTCATTCTATTGAGGATCATCCTCCTTTTCACTGGCCCTCTCTGCTTTACCACACATATTGTTCTTCTGTAGGGACTAGTCCTTCCTGCTAACATCCAAATTATGTAAGGCAAAATTTCACCATCTTTGTTTCTAAGGAGCACTGTGGCTGTACTTCTTCCAAGATGAATTTGTTTGTTCTTTGACCAGTCCATTGTATATTCAATATTCTTTGCCAACACGATAGTTCAAAGGCATGAATTATTTGCTTTTCCTTATTCATCATCCAGCTTTCCCATGCATGTGACGCAGTTGACAATATTAGGGCTTGGATCAGGTGCTTCTTAGTCCTCAAAGTAGCATCTTTGCTTTTAAATACTTTAAAGAGGTCTTTTATTTTTTAATTATGACTGAGTGAAAATGTACATTCCTGTATAAATTTACATGTCCACCTATATGCAGCCTCCACTGCTCTCCCTGCCCGGTGACAGCACACTATTCCTCTCTGCTCCATAAAATTTCTCATCCTCCCAACAGTCTCCTTTCCCCTTCTCTCCACCCACTCTCCTTCCTCCAGCCAGAGGTCTTTTGCAGAAAATTTTCCCAATGCAATGCCCTGTTTGATCTGTTGACTGCTGCTTCCATGGGTGTTGATTGTGGATCCAGGTAAAATAATATCCCTGACTTCTTCAGTCTTTTCTTCATTTATCATGATGATGCTTATTGGTCCAGTTGTGAGGATTTTGTTTTCTTTAGGTTGGTGGACAATCAATACAGAAGGCTGTGATCTTTTACCTTCAACAATAAATACTTCACATCCTCATCGGTGTCAGTAAGCAAGCTTGTTATCATCTACATATCGCAGTTCACTAACGAGTCTTCCTCTAATCCTGATACCCAGCTGTTCATATAGTCTAGTTTCTCAAATTATTTGCTAAATATATAGATTGACTAAGTATAGTGAAAGAACATAATGCTGACATACACCTTTCCTGATTCAAAGCATGCAGTACCTCTTTGCTGACTACTTATGCTTTGGCAGCAATCTTCATTCCTGAAATTGAATTAATATTTTAGAAAAATAAAATCTTCTACTCTACATCTATTAAATGCATTCAGTACTTTTATTCAATTCTTACATCAGATAGCTGTATGGAAATAGTTGTTAGTCTGAATAACCTGTGGACTGATCAGTGTAACACATCTTAAGTTCTGTAATACAGGTACCTTGTTGTTTCTTTGGCTTGTTTGAGAAATTTGTTTAAAGTTAACACTTTCAGCCACTACACATAGAATTTCTAGTTCCTTAGATCTAGGATGCATACTTTGAGGACAGACTGGCACCAATCTTAGGTCCAGCACTACGGGGTCCATTGAGATACAGCATGCTAATAGAGGCTCTGAAGAGAGTCAGACAGGGGCCAGGATTCAAGGTCTCAGTACACTTGTTGTGATCATTAACACAGTGTGTGTATAGAGTGCCTTAGCACAGTACCTGGCACATGTTAAGTGCTCAGTAAATGTTCACTGTTGTTGCTATTGTTTTCATGTAGGATCAACATCTATGTTTTTATTAGCCATTGACACTGTCATGGATTGAATTGTGTCCCCCAAAAAATATGTGTAGCCATGTGACTGGGCCATGATTCCCAGTATCTTGTGATTGTCCTCCATTTTGCGATTTTTCTATGCTGTATGTTAAAAGAATTAACTGTAAATCCCTTCATAAGATCACCTTCCTGCTCCACTGTAAAGGAAGTTTCCCTGGAGTATGGCTTGTACCACCCTTTGTCCTGTCATCCTGCAAGAGATGAAAGGAAAAGGAAGCAAGCAGAGAACTGATAACCTCACACCTCCAAGAAGGCAACACCAGGAGTAGAGAGCATACTTCAAACCCGAAGTTCCTGTGCCGAGATGCTCCCTGAACCAAGACTGATGCAACACAAGGGCTTTCCTCCAGAGCCAAAAGGGGGGAAAACCTTCCTCTGGAGTGGACATCCTGAATTCGGACTTGTAGCCTACTGGACTGTGTAAGAATAAACATTGCTCTTTTTAAAGCCATCCAGTTTGTGTTATTTCTATTAGAGCAATGTTAGCTGACTAAGACAGATACTGTAATGTAACATGAATATATTAAATTTTATCAATAAATTTCTCACATGTTGCATCTTTTTTTATTGCATGTGAATTTCAGTCAATTTGCATAGGCATTTTTATCAAAGCCATCATCATGCAACTTTATATTTAAGGGGATACTCTTTCATTTAAGCAGAATTTCCCATGTAAAGTTGCAAGGGGGTAGATTTTACTGATTGAATCCTATTCCTCTAGGGAAGCCTAGGATAGTAGAAGAAAGAAAAATGGAGATTTTGGAGTATTTTGTATACACTTGATTTCAAATCCCAGCTCTGCAACTCAGTAACTTTGTGACCTTAACCATTCTGAAACTCAGTTTTCTCATTTACATACATACTCACAGAATTGATATCAGAATGTAATTAGTTTATGCATACGAGTCATGCATCTGGAATACATGGTAGGTATATAAAGGTCAGTTTTCTTTCCCTTTGCCCCTTTAATTATTCCCAGTATAATCCAATAAATTAGAATTTATCCACTATTCAGTTGAAGTTACTTTAATATGTACTTGCACCAATAAAAATCTCTGATTTAGAGTTTCTATTTAAACATAACACTTGATTTTGTAGCCTCAATACATGTCTCCAAAAATTGAGTGCTGTCTTCAAGTTTCGTGTTTACGGCACTGGGAGCCAGCCTGAGTGAGACTGGCCGAATCAGACACACTGGGAACACATGTTTTAATGAAATGAGTGCCTGCAATGTAGATGAAGAAGGGAGGTTACTTTACAGTTAAGACTGAAGAACTTGCCAGTCATTCATGCATGGCGGACATACGTCGTTGAGAACGAGGACCTGACAGCAGAACTGCCTGTGGCTAAATCACAACTTGTCCACTTGGTATCTGTGGCTTTGGGCCAAGTTACTCTTCCTCTCTAAGCCCCCGTATGTGCTTCTGTAAGACGTGGATTATGGTAGCAATGACCTCATAGGAAAGAATTAATGGAGATAGTCAATCAGGGAGCCCTGATGGCGCAACGGTTAACTACTCACTGCTAATGGACAGGCCAGTGGTGCAAACTCAGCGAGCGGATTCATGGAAGAAAAGACCTGATGCTCTGCTCCCCTAAACATTACAAACTAGAAAACCTTATGGAGCGGTGGGTTATAGTGTCACTACGGCAACCCCGGAGGCGTAGTAGATAAGTGCTATTCTGCTAAGCGAAACATCAGCAGTTCAATCCTGCTGGTCACTCCTTGGAAACTCTATGGGGCAGTTCTACTTTAATCTCTAGGGTCGCTACGAATTGGACACGACTCGATGACAGCAGGCTTTGTTTGAGGGGGTAAAGTGTCACTATGAGTCAGAATTGACTCTAGTGCACACAACAATAAAAATGCAATGAAATTCGTAGGAAACAAATATTACCTATAGTGGCACCCTCAAAGCATAGCAGTACCTTTGTTTTAATTACAAATAATAAATCCTAATGTTGCTAAGGCTGTGGTCTTTGATCTTCATCAGTAAGGGTTTCAAATCCTCTTTACTTCCAGTAAGCAGGGTTGTGTCCTCTGCACATCACAGGTTGTTAACGAGTCTTCCTTCAATCCTGATGCCTTTTTCTTCTTCACAGAGTCCAGCTTCTTCGATTATTGGCCTTGAATGCATATTGAAAAGGTATGATGAGAGAATACAACCCTGATGCACATCTTTCCTGACTATGAACCATGCAGCGTCACTTGTTCTGTTCACATAATATAGAGACTGAAAAATTTTCCTTCCCCCCATCCTTGCTGTTCCTACACCCACCTAGCTCCCTCTTCATTTCACAGCAGCTCTCACCAGACAAGGACACTCTCCCTTGATAAGCCCGGCTCCCAGGCTGGCCGGATAACCCCTGCTTCCTTTTCCCAACTCGACTCCCCAGCTGGCCGGAGACTCCCCATTCCTTTCCCAGACCGGCACCCCAGCTGGCAAGATGTCATAACCCCATTCCCCTTTTCCTTTCCCAGCCCAGTCCCCTTCCCTTGCCAGATGGGATAGTTTCCTTTGACGAATCTCACGCCTATGCTCCCCTTATCAAAGCCTCCCACCCACCTAGCAGGATGCCCCCCTCCTCAGAACTTCGCCTGCTTATCCCATTTGTCTCAACCACGACTACACTATAAGTAGGGACTCAAAACTTGACTCGGGGCCATTTTGTTGGAACCTGCAGAGATCCCATTTGGCCCGTTGACGTAATAAACTGTCCCTTGCCTCCTCCTGGGTGTCGCTCGCTTCATTTTCCTATAACACACACAGCTGCCTCTTGATCCATGTACAGACCTCTCATGAGCGCAATTAAGTGTTCTGGAATTCTGCTTCTTGGCAATGTTATCCATACTTTGTTAGATTCCACACAGTTGAGTGCTTTTGCATAGTCAGTGAAATATAAGTAAACACCTTTCTGGTATTTCCTGTTTTCAGTTAAGACTCGTCTGACATCAGGAATGATATCCCTGGTTACATGTCCTCTTCTAAATCTGGCTTAAATTTCTGACAGTTCCCAGTCAATATACTATTGCAGTTGTTTTTGAATCATCTTGAGCAAAATTGCATTTGTGTGTGATATCAAGGATATTCTTTGGTAATTTCCACATTTGTTTGGATCACCTTTCTTTGGAGTAGATATAAATATGGATCTCTTCAGTCGACTAGCCAGGGAACTGCCTTCTAAATTTCTTAGCACAGCCAAGTGAGCACTTACAGCACTACATCCATTTGTTCCAACGTCTCAGCTGATACTGCATCAATTCCCAGTAACTTCTTTTCTGCCAGTGCCTTCAAAGCAGCTTCGACTTGCTTCCTTTAGTATCATCAGTTGCTGATCATGCGCTGCCTCTCGAAACTGCTGAACATCAACCAGTTCTTTCTGGTATAATGGCTCTTTATTTCTTTTGTCTTCTTGTGATGCTTCCTGAGTCTTCTAATATCTTCTCTGTAGAATTCTTCACTATTGCAACTTGAGGCTTGAGTTTTTCTTCAGTTTTCAGGACAAATGCAAAGCATGTTCTTCCCTTTTGGTTTTCTGTTTCCAGCTCTTTGTACATACCATTATAATACACTTGGTCTTCTCGAGCTGTTCTTTGAAATCTTCAGTTCTTTTATCTCATAATTCCTTCCTTTTGTTTTAACTACTTGATGTTCAAGAGAAAGTGTGAGTCTCTTCTGACATTCAATGTGATTTTCCTTTCTTTCCTGTGTTTTTAATGACTTCTTGCTTTCTTCATGTATAATACCTTCAATGGCATTCCAAGCAGTTCTTTTGGCCTTGAATCATTAATGTTTAATACATTAAATCTGTTCTTAAGATAGTCTCTAAATTCAGGTGGGATATATTCAAGGTCACATTTTGGCTTTTGTGGACTTTTTCTAATTTTCTTCAGTTTCAATTTGACCTTGCATATGAGCAATTGATAGTGTACCATAGTCAGCACTTGGTCTTGTTCTGACTGCTCATACTGGGCTTTTCCATCATCTCTTTCCGCAGATGTAGTTGATTCAATTCCTATGTCTTCCATCTGGCAAGGTTCATGTGAATAGTCATCATTTCTGTTAGTGAAAAAAGGTATTTGCAATGAAGTATCCATTGGTCTTGCAAAATTCTATCATGAAATCTCCAGCATCATTTCCATCACCAGGGCTATAATTTCCAACTATTGACCCTTCTTCTGTGTTTCCAACTTTTGCATTCCAATCACCAGTAATTAGCAGTGCATCCTGATGGCATGTTCTATAAATTTTGGACTGCAGAAGCTGGTAAGCATCTTCAGTTTCTCCTTTTCCAGCCTCAGTGTTTGGTGCACAAATTTGAATATTCATATTCATATTCAGTGAAAACAACATGCATGAAAGCAACAGTCAAAAAAGTCAAAAGACACATTGTACTGGGAAAATCTGCTACAAAGGACCTCTTCAAAGTGTTGAACAGCAAAGATGTCAGCTTAAAGACTAAAATGTGCCTGATCCAAACCATGGTATTTTCATTCTCATCATACACATACAAAAGCTGGACAGTGAATAAGGAAAACAGAAGAACTGATGCATTTGAATTGTAGTGTTGGAGAAGACTATTGGATGTGCTAAGGACTGCCAGAAGAACCAATAGGTCTGCTCTGAAAGAAGTAAACCAGAGTTCTCCTTTAAAGCAAAGATAGTGAGACTGTGTCTCACATATTTTGGACATGTTATCAAGAGGAATCAATCCCTAGAGAAGGACATCATGCTTAGTAGAGCAGAAGTTCAGTGAAAAAAAGGAAGATTTTCAATGTGATGGATTGACCTTCAACAAGATGGATTGACAACAATGGGCTTAAGCATAAAAATTATTGTGGGAATGTCACAGCACCAGGCAGTATTTTGTTCTGTTGTGTATAGGGTCACTGTAGTTGGAACCAACTTGATGGCACCTAATAATAACAACAATGTCATTAAAATATAGTTTGTATACTATCAAAGCAATGGGCATTATACTTATAGAATAAGTTTCCTATAATTCTCTAGAATCGTAGATGACTTATCACTGCCCATTTTACCTTACCACTTACAATCAGAATTTCCTTCTCAGATACGTCCCCTTGTCCCCTTGCCCCCTGCCCATCCTTCTTCCAGCTCTTTCCCATGTTGTCTCTGGAAGAGTTCATTGCAAATCAATCTTCTTACACTGGAAAGTATTCATAGAATGTTCTTTGCACTCCTTTGTCTTAAGTGAAAAATTGGCTTTTTCTTGCTGTAACCCTTTGGTGAAAGTATGCTTAATCAAGCATACCCTGTATATTTCAGATGTCAGATGAAATACAGTAGGGACCAAACAGCTTGCATCACCTCAAGACTACTGCTCTTCTGCTTTGATGCAGAAAATCCCTCCTCTTTCAAGATTCCATCATGTACCTTCTGCCCCACCTACCATGTCCAGATCTCCTGGCCATACAGCCTCGTTATGTATAGTCTTTAACAACTGATCCGTAGTTGGTCTTTTCTTCTTTATTTCTGCAGAATCACAGAAATGTCTAAGGCTATGCATAAACCACACAGCAGACTCATCGTTGATACTTCTTATCATTTAAAAATTCCTTTTACCTGTCCTCTGCAATTAGAGGATCATATTCTCCTGATGGCCGTTTTCTATGGATCACATCATTCATTCAAGTGTGTATTTAAGTACTTACTACATGTCAAGTTCTGAATACACAGCAGTGATCCAAACAGACAAAATCCCTGCACTCATGGAACTTGCTTTTACCAAGGACTATTCTAACTTTGGAGCCCTGGTGGCACAGTGGTTAAGTGATATAGCTACTAACCATTTATGGTTAGTTCAAATCCACCAGCAGCCCCTTGGAAGCCCTATAGAGCAGTTCGCCTCTGACCTTTAGGGCCGCTATGGTTAAAATCCACTTGAGGACAATGGATTTCATCTTTGGATTACTCTAACTTCAATGTTCACATTGCATTTGCCCAGTATGCTACTTCCTGACCTCTCTGATGCTTCTGAATCCTTAATAAAGCTTTAATTTTTTCCCAGGCTAATGCTTCACTCTTGATGTTAATTCCCTTTTTAGACTCTATACTGTATCATTGTCTGGTATCTTCCCAGTGATCCTTGTCTCTAGGTCACTTTCAATCTGTGACTCTACTACTTTGATGCAATGTAATACACAATTCCTTTGCCACAGGCTGCAGAATACCACTAAAGAAAGTAGCAAAGCAAAAGTTACACGAACTGTTACAAAATTAAAGTGCCCGTCTTCAGATACAGTTACAGTGGAATATGGTGGGTGATTTTCTGTCCATGGTTACATTTGTAAGGTGTTATCGACTCCGTCATTCTACCCGAAACCCTGCTACTCCTGCACATCTTTATCCCTAAACCGATAACTCTTTATCCTGTTTTGCAAAAATAATAAGTCACTAAAAAATAAATTTCTTTGCTATCTATAGTTAGCCATACCTGTGTCCACTTGTATTTCCTTCATGTATTCAACAAATATTTATTGAAAGCCTGTTGTTTCTGTTAGGTGCCATCCAGCTGGTTCCAACTGATGGCATTCCTGTGTACAACGGCAACACAACAATAACAAAGCACTGCCAGTCCTGTACCATTCTCACAATCCTTCCTAGGTTTGAGGCCAACTGAGAACCTACCATGCTTTGGTATCTTTTCCAGGTACTTGGGATACATCAGAGAATACATCTGACAAAGACATATAGCTTTATGTAGCTTTCTTTCTAGCAAGAAAATTGGACAGTAATTAAAGACATAAATATATACATGCATTCATATATCTACCATAGTAAAGATTCATGGTGATATAACAATTAAGTACTTGACGGCTAACTGAGAGGTTGATAGCTTGAGCCCATCCGGAGGTTTTTTTTGGAAGAAAATCCTGGTAATTTGCATCTCTAAAGATTACAGCCAAGTAATCTTGTACCCTATCACACGTGGTTGCCATGTGTTGGAATTGACTCAATGGCACCCAACAACATTTATCATAGTTATTATTTATTACTATATGATTTTACTTTTATGAATCAGTACTTTGGAAAAATATATAGATACATTAATATTATGCTTAGTGTTACAGAAAAAACAAAAGTAAAGCAAGTTTAAGGGGATGGAGTGTTGGGGTGCTTATAATAGTAAATAGAAGAATGATTATGGGAGGATTCATTGAGAAAGTTGGTGTTGAACACAGATTTGAGAAACGAGAAGTTCACCCAGTCTCAGAGTTAGGCTCCATCCTCCAAAGAAAAGGAACCACTTATGTCACACAGGTTGAATTCTCCATCCAGGCCTGACCATTTCCCCTTGCTCTCCTCCAGGCTTGGCATCCTATTTAACCTATTATTCCTCTTCTCACTGCAGTGTGCATTGTCTTTCTCGTTTGAAACATGATCTGATCTTTCCAACATAAACAAACCTGAGGAAATCTTTTTTCACTCTGGACAAGATCTAGCTAAGGCTTAAACTTTTTCCATGCAAGTTATGTGAAAAAAAAAAAGAAAAAGAAAAAGTCTATGTTACAACCTAATGGTCTGTAAATTAAGTGTGGCTTATAAATGTATTCATTTTGTCACATTTGTATTTTGAGAAAAATAATATTTAGTTTAATTGAACAAAGGCATGTTTCCTACTATCCTCTGCCATTATACATTGCCTACTTCATATATTTATGTTGCTTCTTTGGTCCCTAAGTCATCTGAATTATAAACTTGCACCTAGATTTCTAGGTAAATATGATCATAGACTAAGAGGTATTTATGTTGGAACTTGACCAACATTTTGATCATGATATTTATAAAAATTACTGAAATAGAAAAAGTAGTGGAAGCGTAAACTAATGATAAAGAAGTTTCATATAATAACATTTAAGGAATTTAGAATTTTTGAAATCAATCAGTTATTTGATTAGATGTAATCCATCTTCATAGCTAGGATAGCACTGCTTTGCAAAGAACAACAACAACAAAAAATTATCCATTGTCCCTAATACATTTTTGTGTTTCCAGAGCAATATGATCTAAAATATGTGTGCACACATGTACTGTTTGGGACTCATCCTCTGAGTCACAAAGGATCATGCTTCTCACTTTACTTAATCATGCTAGCATAATTATTTCTACCACCAGTCATAAAGTATACCACAGTACATTAGAGTAAGATGTAAATGTGAGAGGTGGGGACAAGATAGTAGAGTATTCAGATGCTTCCTGTGATCCCTCTAACAACAAAGACCCAAAAGACCAAATGAATCAATCACATGACTTCCTACAAGTTTGAACATCAAAGGGAAAGCTGGAAACTCAGACTGAATAATGGAATGGAGAGTAGGTCCTGAAGCAACTAAGGCTGGCTGGACCTGACGTGCCAAGAATCATCCTTGGCTAGCATGGTGAGTGGAGTGGTGGCATTTGGAGGGTATCTTCCCTAACAGCAAAAAGCAGCAGAAAGTACCCTGGAGCCTCCAAAACCAGTAAAAAGTGGCACTTGACTGTCAAAAGCTAAGTAACTAGTATCTATCACATGCAGATCTAAATTTTTCCTTTGGGATAAATGTCTCTCTCTTCTACCAGTGCATCACCCTACTGTCTCAGCACTGTGCACATCTCCAGAGTTTAATGCTGTTAACTGAGCCAGAAGTACGACTCTTTAAGCCCGCCCTGAGTCATTCTCCTAGACTCGGAGAGGGAAAAACTTAACTGTGAGAAGGGAGAACAAAAACCTGCCAACTCCTCCAAAGTGCGATTTCAGAGGGGAAACAGTACCTTCACCTAGAATCAGACATAAGGGGACACATCATCCTTACAGACACTTAGGGAGACTTGTTAGTTTCTGCCTTTCTCAGTGCCTAAAGACAGGTACACATGCCTACACCAATCACCACCTACCATCTAGGACAGCAGGGGAGAGCATAGACCACACACCTGATCACTGACTACCGGGACACCTACGCTGAATTCATACAAAAAAAGTAAATGGACTCCTGGGTGCACATGTCTAGTAACAGCTCTAGCCACCTGATGACAGGATGTTAGAGATTCAAAGGCACCGGTAACCAAACTAGCCCACATGGCCAGCCTATTTGGACATTTCAAAACAAAACAAAGCATGAAGCTAGAACACAGTAAGCAAACACGTAATAAAGAAATTCAGAGACTTTCTGATGGCTTACAGACAACAGTTCATACCAAATCACTTAAAGAGGCAAGCACAATGGCTTCAGAAAGCTGAAACAATGAAATCAAGGAGTTTTCCAGATAAAGAGAAATTCCTGGAATTATCAGAGGTATAATACAAAAGATTAATATATACATAAACATATATATGATGTTGAAAACAAATCCTCAAGTGGGATTCTACTTCTGCCTTAGGCTCTGAATTTTTTAAAATAAAGATTTATTGCAATTGCATCCAGGTAAGTAAGCATGATGGCATGCCCTTAAAGGAGAAATCTTTGTTGTTGATGCTGTTATTTTAACTGGTTATTATTAACAAAAGAAACAGCTTAAATTTTTCTGGTGTGTCTAGATTTGCAGAAAGCAAGTCAACTGGAAGCAGACATTTTTGTTTAAGCATTTGGGCTCTTCACAGGTTTTCTGTTTCAGGACACAGTTTTGTCTTAATACATTTTATTTATTTGTGTATACCCTGCCTTAAGTGAGAAGAGCTTAAATTAAAAATAATAATAATAATTTTAAAACACACAATTATGATTCATTCCATCGTAACCCAAGATATCTGAGTAATTTTTCACAGCTAGAAAGATTTATTTGAGTAACCAGTACAGGTTAATATGAACAATAAATAATTGAAAGCAAATAAACAGAATTCTACAACGTGATAAAACATTTTAAAAGAAGGTACTTGTCAAAGAAAGTAGATAGTCTTCATAATAGATGATAGGTAGTAGAGCAGAATACAAAGGAGTCATCTTTTGCAGGTGAATTATTTCTGTATACTATCTACCCCAACTTCTAAACATTTTGGAGACCTTTATCAATTGCAATCAAAATTTACTTAAAAATAAAGATACAGCACAAAGATCAATTCAGAGACAAAATAAGAGTGTTTTGAAACACATGGAAACAGCACATGCATTCAACAGACAGAGAACTGTAGATGTTTTCCCTTCACCCCTCTTACTTGGCATAGCCACACAGAGCCAAACATGGTAGGTCCATGTAAACACGTGAATAATTCCAATGTGTTCTGTATACTATACTCTGAATGAAACGATGGTGTTTCTTTTGTTTTGTTTTGCTTGAAGATAATCAAGCTGAGCATACCACTGGGAATAGTGATGCTTAAGGATAGTTGGGAAATGATGAACAAGTTTACAGAAATAATCAAGAAGCTTTAAAAATGAACAAACCACAGAAATAACATAAATCATTTACAAATGTTTTTCTACATTCTTGTGAAGATCATCTGGTTATATATACACTCATGCTGCATTAATTCGTTGCAAACAGCTTGCAGGGGAACCAATACTCCTCTGTATTTCTGAAAATAAGCCAATGGAAAAAAATTTTTTAAAGGTATCTGCTAGAAATCTACTGCTTTTTAAAATACCCATTTAGGCATTTTATTAAATTTTAAAAATGATGTTTTTGGGGGAGGGTGGGGATTGTGTCCAGGCAATTAACTAAAGACAACGTAAATTATAGTTACATTTTAATTAAAGCATTGTTATATAAATGTTCTTATCTGTGTATTATCTCATTTAGTTCTCACATCGACATTGCATCAGGAAAGATCGCCATCATAACCCTATTCATACACTGGGAAATCGAAGCTAAAAGAGATTATATGATTTAATAAATTAGATAAATTATCAGGAGTAGAAGATATTAACTGACTTCTGGGCCAATGCTTGCTCTTCCATTCCAAAATTCATTCCTTAAGTAGCTTTTAGAAAATCAATGGTATTTCCAGCATAGAATCGTAAAGCTTGAAGCTAGTAATCATATCCTCATCAGAGAATCCATTTGCAGCTTATCAGACTCTGTGGCCATAGCCTTCTCCCTTGCAGCTTTACAAAGCAATCTCTTGCAAATTGTTTGTTTTCTCAGCACTTCAGACAGTGTAAGAGGAAATATCAGCAACTCCAAGCAGGCATCATACATTTGAAATTGCATAGCACAGTAAGGGTCCCTAGGTACTTAAAACAGAAATGAGCTAGGAGGAAAAAATCTACAACTAGGAAGAAACTGAAACACAATCTTTTCTCATTTTATGTAATTGTATTGCATTTGTTTATAAGTATAATGGTCTCTAATATGGTATTTCCCATGAAGTATAGACTTTAAAAATTATTCATGATTCTAGAAGATCTGGCTTTCACCAGCAAGTCAAATTGAAACTTATCAGAATCATTATTTGCTTCAATCAGTATGGTTCATGGGTCTCATATTACATTCTTCATTTGTGCATGGAAATTACCAACACCATCAAGGAAGAGTATCAGCCAGATCCCGGTATGAGACTTTTTTTTAATCCATGAAGTGAAATACCAAATTCAAAATCTAAAATGTATCTCTAATGGCAAATTTTGCTTATATTTTAAAAAAAATAAAACTAGATTAAAGGTATTTTAATACGTCAAGTAATTTTCATGGAACTCCTGTAACCAAGCTGTTATTGAAGCAGGGACCATTAAGTTACATACGGGTCATTCTGATTCCAGCCAAACGTGTTTCACTGTTCTATGTTACTGCACAGCTTACTAAGAATTCCCAAGCTGGGTGAAAACTCACCTACACAGCCCAGGATTCTGCCTTTGACAACTAGAACAGCCCAAAGAATGGCAAGAGTTGTCTTTTTAAAGGATAGGATAAAAAGATAAAAATTCA
Organism: Heterohyrax brucei; assembly: GCA_028571685.1. Lineage (NCBI taxonomy): Eukaryota > Metazoa > Chordata > Mammalia > Hyracoidea > Procaviidae > Heterohyrax > Heterohyrax brucei. The sequence continues at coordinate 73,088,617 of CM053146.1, read as the reverse complement.
CTTGACATGAACTTTCAGTGTCCTTTTAAATAAAAACATATATATTTTAAAATCCTTTTCAGACACAAGGGAACGGTAGTTTTGTACTGTAACTGTGCCTGAAGAAAAGCTAAGCAGTATCATCACCAGCCCAGATGTATGGACGACACAGCCCAGTAGGTGTCCAACCAGACCAGTGCCAGACTGAAAAAGACGACTTCAGATCCTTCACTTATTGGTAACAGTGGCCTAAATTCAGGAGTTTATGACTTTTAAGGGAGACTCAGAGACCTTGGTAAAATTTAGCAGCAACGCTTATATCATTCTCAGGTTATGCATAACTTTATTACTTAAACTCCTGTGCTCTCTCCTGAGTGGCCCTGCTTGCTCTGTGGTGACAGTAAGTGTTAATTGAGTCACAGGGTTATTTGTGAGAAAGAAATATCATTTTAACAAACATAAAGTACTTGGAAATAGGTCTTGCACTCAGAAATGTCAAATGTCAGCTCTCACTTAAATTGTGCTATAGTAAATTTCCAGCAGGCTGCATAGTGGATGAGCATTTATCTACTTTTACTTCAGAGTTAATTCAGTAAATGTTTATATAATCAAACCCAAAACAGAAGCAAACCTGCTGCTAGCAAGTCAATTCCAACTCACAGTGACCCTGCAGGACGGAGCAGAACTACGCATCGGGGTTCCAAGTAACACCTGGTGGATTTGAACTGCTGACTTTTTGGTTAGCAGCCATAGCTCTTAACCACTACAGCACCAGGGTTTATTTGTGTAATGGGAATATGCATTTTCTCCTTGTCTCCTACCTTCTGTAGGAGCTATCTCCTAATTCTAGTATGCTTCTCAATACACTCTCTCCAGTAATGACTACTACCCTGACTTCTAAATATGTATATCCAACTTCCAACTTGACATCTCTGTTTGGATGTCTGCAAGACATCTCAATCTTAATATGACTGAAACAGAATTCTGACGGCCTTTATTCGTTTTGGAAAGCCTGGTGTTGTAGTGGCTAAGTGCTATAGCTGCTAACCAGAAGGTCAGCAGTTTCAATCCACCATCACTGCTTGGAAACTCTATGGGCAGTTCTACTCTGTCCTACAAAGTCACTATGAGTCAGAATCGACTTGACGGTGGTGGTTTTGTTTGTTTATTTTATACTCTTTATTTACCCCCAAGTATCTCCATCTCAAAAAAAGGTCTTCACCTGGTTGCTTGAGTTGAAAAGACAAGAGTCGTGCTTGAATCCTGTCTTCAATTTACAGACTACTTTTCATCTTTTGAGATATTTTGGCTCTATTTTCAAAATTTGTCCTGATCTGACACTTCCCACACTCTCCGCCAATGTCATCGAATCCAAACAATCTTCTTTCACTTTGACTATTACAAAACTCTCTGTAATGATTTTCTTGATTCTTCCTTGTCACTGTGTAATCTGTTCTCCACAGAGGATGATCTATTCCCCACAAAAGAGACATTTAAAATGTTTTTACATCAAGTGAAAAGAGGCAGAGAAAATCCATATATGAACTACAACACCAAAAGGATTGTGATAATATAGATCAAAAGTGTGCATAAAGGATTTTTTCACTTTGTCTTATTTTTCAGTTTGATAGTAATTTTGTGTTACTTTCATAATCAGAAAAGTATTTTATGAAACAAATTTAATCAAAGTCTAACTAAGACTGTGTTTTAGTCAGCGAGTGCTGCTATCTTGATGGTGTGAGGTTCCCAATTCTCTGCCTGCTTCTGTTTCTTTTTGCCTCTTGTAGGATGAAAGGATTAAGGGTGGGGCAAGCCACACTCCAGGGAAATTCCCTTTGCAATGGAGCAGGGAGGGGATTTATGAAGCCCCACCCTAATCCTTTAACATACAGCACAGAAAAAAATCACAAAGTGGAGGACAATCACAAGATACTGGGAATCATTGCCCAGCCACACGGCTACACATCGTTTTAGGGGGACACAATTCAATCCATGACAGACAATATATAAGAATAACCATATTTTTGGTAGTTATTGACAGCACATGGCATTATTACCCTATTTTTTACCAATATACTCTAAGTCAATGGTTTTTTAATCAAATACTTGCTATGTATTCTGCTCTAAGTTGACAAAGAGGAGCATGAACATAGGTAAGTTTATTTTTCTGAACTCAACGATGTTTTAAGAAGCACTATTAAAAAACAAACATCATGTAGTTTTCATTCCATATATTAATTCTACAAATATTGCAATGATGTGACTTAAGGGTTAATTTTAATGTATAAATTCCTCCTGAGATACAGGTTTAAATTATCCTTAAATCTATATTATGTACTAAATACATAAGATTATCTTTACAAATTGCAGACATAACATAATGCTGTTGAAAACTGATACTGTATTAACATCAATACTGTACAGAAAGTCATATCTCTTGAAGCTTCCCTTCTAATTGCCTTTATAAATTTTATCCTTGATAGACTGCTTGCATTACCAATAAATTGAGGTAATGAATTTACTGCTTTTTTCTGTAAGCTCAAAGGATAAATCTCCATCACTATTAATTTTTCTTCTTGTGGGCCAATGTTTCAAAATTTGATCTTATGTACACCTCCATACTCCCTGGTGGCACAACAGGTAAGTGCTTGACTGTTACCTAATAACTTGGCAGTCTAAACCTACACAGTGGCTCTGCCAGAGAAAGGCATGGCTATCTTCTCCCATAAAGATTATAGCCTATCCTTTGTGCCAGGAAGCAGGCATTTGAGTGGAGACTCTACCCACAGCCAACATAACATGGAGTGGCGTGCCAACCTTCCTGGTGGTGCATTTGCAGTGTGACAATCATTCCTCCAACCAGTAACTTGTAGCTGATGGAATGATTCTCACTCCTACAGAAGACTGCCTACTGAAGAGTCAGGAGGTGGTTCAACTAAGTAGACACATCTCCTACACACCACAGGGTTAACACTGCCCAGAAACCGACAGGACATCTTTCAGAGATCTTTCTGGGGAGTGCCAGACTTTCCTCCTCCTGAAACAGAGGGAAGTATGCCTGCACTTCCCAGGAATGCCAGCTCAGATATAGCCTGGAGCAAAACGAACGGGCCACACCCAGCCTGGGAGGGGGTCACTGGGTGTGGGTTTTCAGACTGTACACAAGATGACAGAAACAGAGAACGGAAGGAAATTATAACCAGAGACTGACGATTGTGCCCCCTGGTGGATGATTAGTACATGATCTCTGACCTGAGTGGTTGTGTCTGCCGGTGGACAAATCAGGTGATCACAGCAAGTTTGATGGCGTGTTTGAGAGAGATTGATAGTTGAAAAAAAAATATGTGGAACTTTCGGATCTCATTTAAACCAGAGAGAGAGGAGCTATTACACAGTAAGCAAAGGGCAAAGGCTCTGCCTGCCTAAGAGATTTTTCCTGGTAGACTGAAGGCAGAAACATCAAATACTGGGGGAAACTGAGAAAGCTAACATGCTCCAAAATTCCACTGCTGCTGCAACAACAAAAAAAAATCATACAACCTACCAAAAAAAAAAAAAGAATGGCCCATTAGCAACAACATGAATCAAGGATGATCAAGTAATAAAAAGAATTTAATACAGATACATTAAATATAAATAACTAAGGGAAAACAGAAAACAGCTAGAAGAAATTATGAAAACAATGCAAGAACACAATAAGAATCTAAAAAGGAGACATAGCAACTGAGAGGAACAGTAACTGAAATGAGAAACACAATAGAATGAGATACCACTAGGTAGTATAATCAGGCTGAAAAAAGAATCAGTGAATTAGAAAATGAGACAGTTAAAATTACAGAAAGTAAAGAGCCACAAGAATGGAAGCTCAGGTAATCTGAGCACAGTTTAATGGAATTATGGGACAACATGAGACCTAATATATACATCATGGAAATTTCAGAAGATGAGAGAGAGAGAAAGAGACAGAAAGAATATTTGAAGAAATAATGACAGAAAGTTTCTCCAGTCTAACAAAGGGCATGAATCTACAAATTCAAGAAGCTCAAAGAACCAAAGAAGGATAAATTCAAAGACATCTGTATGAAGACACATCAGAGTCAGGTTCTCAAAAATTGAAGATAAAGAGAGAATTCTGAAAGCAGTAAGAGTGAAGCCAGCAGCCACATATAAAGGATCCTCAACAAGATTAAGTACTAATTTTTTCCCTCAGAAACATTAGAGGCCAAATCACAGTGAGCTGATATGTTTAAAATGCCAGAAGGAAAAAAAAAGTCAACTAATAATACTATACCTGAGAAAACTGTCTTTCAAGGATGAAGGTGAGATTAAAGCATTCCCAAACAGAAGCTCAGAGAGTTCACATCTGCTAGATATACCCAATAAAAAAATACAAATGCGAATTCTGTAGTAGAAGGAAAAAGACACTAGAAATTAATCCAAAGTTATACATGAGAAGAACAATCTCTAATGAAAAGAATGCATGGACAAGCATAAGAGCTGTTGATAAGTTATTCATGCTGGATAACTCCAAATGTTATGTCCCTCATGGTTTTTAATAGCAAACATATAAAAATCAAAACAAAACTACATTACAAGGTGAATGAAATATAAACTCAAAATTAGTGATAACAACAACAGAAGGAAGAAGACAGAAATGGTTACAGATAGAGGATTTCTGGTGTGCTACCAAAGTTAAGGTGGTACCAAACGACCCTCGATTGTTACAAATGCGTGCTTTTCAATGTAATATTCATACTAACCACTAAGAAAATGTATTAAAAACATACACAAAGGAAAGGAAAATGGAACCATAAAGACTCAGTATAATAAACCAACAAAAAGTAAAAGCAAGCAGGACTAAAGGACAAAAACTACAAGGCTTAAGACATACAAAAACTGTAACAAAATGGCAGAAGTAAGTCACCTCTTATCAGTAATTAGAGTGAATGTAAATGAACTAAGTGCTCCAATCAAAAGGCAATGAGTTGCAGAATAGACTAAAAAAACAAACAAGATGACATAATCCAACTATAAGATGTGTTTACAAGAGACACACTATAAACCCTAAGAAACATAGATTTGACAGTGAAAGGATGGTGTCGTAGATTCAACTGTGTCCTCCAAAAATGTATGCTAAGTTATTTAAAGACTTCTTTAAAATGCTAAAAAGCCACCCAGAAGACTAAGGTGCATGTTACCCCGTTCATGGTGTTTTCAATTGCCTGAAACACATGTAAAAGCTAGATGATGAATAACCCAGATCCAAGAAGAATTTATATCTTTGAATTGTGATATTGAAAAAGAATATTGACTATACCATGGACTGCCAAAAGAATGAAAGAATCTGTCTCGGAAGAAGTACAAACATAATGTTCCTCAGCAGCAAAGGTGGTAGGACTTTGTCTCAAATATTTTGGATACCTTAATGGGAGGGATCAGTCCCTGAAGACGGACAACATTCTTGGTAGAAGCTCAGCAAAAAAGAAGACGCTCAATGAGATGGACTGACACAGTGGCCACAACAATGGGCTCACACATAACAAGGATTGTCCTGATGGCTTGGGACCAGGTAGTCCTTTCTTCTTTTGTACACAGGTTTGCTATATGCTAGAAGTTAATCCAAGTTAGCAAACCACAAAAATATGTGTCAACTTGGCTAGTCCATGATTCTCAGTATTGTGCGATTTTCCACCATTTTGTCATCTGATGTGATTATCCTATGTGTTGTAAATCCTACTTCCATGATGTTAAAGAGGCAGAATTAGAGGCAGTTATGTTAATGAGGTAGGACTCAACCTATAAGATTAGGTTGTGTCTTAAGCCAATCTATTTTGAGATACGAAAAAGACAAGTGAACAGAGAAACAAGGGAACTTCATACCACCAAGAAAGTGGTACCAAGAAAACAGCGTGCTCTTTAGGCCAGGGGTCTCTGTCCAGAAAAATTACCAGTCCAGGGGATGATTAAGGACGAGAATCTTCTGACAGAGAGAAAGATACTTCCACTGGAACTGGCACCCCAAATTTGTGCTTCTAGTCCACTAGACTGTGAAAGAATAAACTTCTGTTGGTTGAAGCAGTCTACTTGTGGTATGTCTGTTATCACAGCACTAGATAACTAAGACATATGGAAGAAAAAATCCCATGCAAAAAATAATCAGAAGAGAGTGGAGTAGCAATCAGACAAAGTAGACTTTGACACAAAATTTGTCAGCAGAGGTAAAGATGGATATGATACAGTAGTAAATGTGTCAACTGACCAAGATTTACCAATCATAAATATATATGCAGCTAAAAACAGAGCACCTAAATACACTGAAGAAAGAAATAAAAATAGTACTATTACAATAGCTGTAAAATGTAATTCACCACTTTTGATACTGGACAGAACATCTGCAAAGAAGATCAACAAGGAAACAAAGGACATGAATGATACTATAAACCAACTAGACTACTAGACTTAACAGACATACATAGAACACTCTACCTAAAAACAACACAATGGACATTCTACTCCAGCACTCGTGAATCGTTCTCCACAATAGACCACATTTTAGGTCACAAAGCAAGTCTTGGTAAATTTAAAAAGACTGAAATCACACAAAACATTTTCTCTGAAACTAAGCATCAATAAAAGAAAAAAAACCTGGAAAATACACAGATATATATAAATTAAACAACACACTATTGAACTACCAATGAGTCACAGAAGAAATCAAAAATCACAAATTTCTTAGAACCAAATGAAAATGAAAGTACACCATACTGAAACTTAGAAGATACAGAGAAGGTAATATGCAGAGGGAAACTTATAGTAAGACATGTCTACATTTATAAAAAAGCGAGGAGGTTCCAAATTAACTGTTTAACTTGATAACTGCAGGAACTAGAAAGAGAAGGACAAACCAACCTTAAGCCTACCAGAAGAAAATCAATAACAAAGATCAGAGCAGAAATAAACCAAACCAAAACATTAAAACAGTAGAATGGATAAAACCAAAAGTTTCTTACTTGAAAAGATTAATAAAATTTACAAAACTTTAGCTAGACTGACAAAGACACAATTATCCAAATCAGAAAATGAAAAAGACTACTTATTTCAACTGATTTCATAGAAATAGACAGAATTACAAATTGGATAAGCAAGATGAAATGGATAAATTCTTAGAAGTACATGACCTACTCAATCTGACTCAAGGAAATATAATTCCTAAATACACTCATAACAAGTAAAGAGATTAAATCAGTGATCAAAAATCTCCCAACAAAAAGTCCTAGACCAGATGGGAAATTCTACCAAAATTTTTGAGAATTGACACCAATACTGTTTAAACACTTCCAAAAGACAGAAAACAAATGAATGTTCCCTAATTCATACTATGAAGTGAACATAACCTTGAGAAGCAAACCAAACAAATATATATATATATATATATATACAAAAAAAAAAATACGGGACAATATCTCTTATGAATATAAACCAAAACCAAACCCCTTGCCTTCAAGTCTATTCTGACGTAGAGGCCCTATAGCTATCCTATAGGCAACGTAGAACTGTCCCAAAGAGTGCCTGGCAGATTTGAAGTGCCGACTTTCTGGTAAGCAGCTGTAACACTTAACCACTATGCCACCAGGATTTCCCTTGAATATGTATGCAAAAATTCTCAATAAAATGCTAGTGAACAGAATCCAACAGCATATTAAGTCATATGCAATGACCAAACAAAAAACAAAAAAATAAACATGCTGCTGTCAAGTTGATCCTAACTCATAGCAACTCTGTAGAAAGAATACAAGGAACACTTGGTAGATCTGAACCGCTGGCCTCCTGGTTCGCAGCCATAGCACTTAACCACTACACCACAATACAAGCTCAAGGCAAAACCTCAGACCCCACTCTCTCAGTTGATAGAGGACCTTTAAGGTGTTTAATTGCAAAAGATTTGGCAGCAAAGGAAAAAACATGAAAAAGAAGGCCTAGTTGTTGGCTATAACTCTCTGAGGTCCACCTCAAGGTATCCCAGGCTGCCCCAGGAGATCAAGACTTGAATCACTTCACCAGCTGGAGAGTACTGACCAGATTAATGCAGGTACTGCCAAAAATGAGGCCGCTGAAAGGTAGAATGTCCTGAGTGCCCTAAAACAGGACACCCAGTTGACTACCCAAAGGTGTAGGTAGACAGGCCCGCCTGGACTCTCTCAAAAGAGGGGTCTAAAGAGACTGACCACTGACAGGGCCTTGAGAACACCTAGCTCCTAGTTACAGCATCAGCTCCTCCATGGGGGAACTAAGGGTTACACTCAACATGGAAGGTAAGGAGACTGAATTTGTCTTAAATATGAAAGTCGCCTTCTCTACCTTAAATTATCTAATGGGTCCCTTCTCCAAGTGAAACTGTGCAAGGTTTACTCATACATCTAGAGGCACCATTACTAAGACATTCCTTTCTATATATCCCCTAAATGCCCTGTTGTGTTGCTGGGACAAAAATTAATAAGTAAACTGGTGACATATACATTTGAAATCTCAACGTAAGAAATGAGGACTTAGAATTGCTTATATTGTTGGATATACTAAAAACTAAAGAGCCAGGAGGACGTATACTAAAAATTCTCAATCAGGTTACATCAGAAGTTTGGGACATTACCATACCAGGAAAAAAAAAAAATGAAACTATTATACATTAATTTATTCTGTTACTAAATCAGATTTTAGGATCCTATAAAAAACACTGTACCTCCTTTTGTAGGTTTGGTTCTATCCTGTGACTGTCTCTACACAATCTGTCTCAGTGATCCCATCTACAATAAAATTGAAAGAGAATGAACATTCGTATCTTCCAGGTTATAATAATTTCAAACAAAATTAATGATGTTCCATGGATCCTAGATGATTAACATTGTCAGTGAGATAGACATGCCCACCTCCCTGTTCAGCATATTGCAGCTACAGAAGAAGAGATCTCCATCCATGTTCCCAAAAACAATATGAGTATGAAATCTCTCGGGGGAAAGTTAAGACAAACAAAATAGTATATAAAAGAAGCACGCTAAAGATTAGGACAATTACTTTCACAGTAAACTAATCTCCTAGATATGAGATGTTATAATACTGACAGTGGGGAATGAAAGGGTTAATAATTGTAAAACAGCTGATTAAAATTCTTGCCTGATTTCTCAGGCTGACAGTGAACTACAAAACTACAATAACTAACCTGGAGATCATGAGGTTGTTTTTTACAGACCTCAGACTACTCTTCTCAACCACTGACCAGAAAGCTACAGACCACCTTCCAGATAACATCACAGTTCTGGAAGAAATGCATCTCACTCTTCTGACAAGCCACCTTGTGACCTCATGACTCTGACCCACCTGGTGACTCTGATCCACCTTGTGACTAACAACCCCTGGACACTTGGACAACCCCTCCCCCTCTCTTTTTTCTCTCACCCTTCTTCCTCCTTCCTATGAAACTCTCCAGCTTGAGATGAGGCAGGAAGGTGGTTTTCAGGGTGCTAACCCATTAATTTCTCAGGTTGCCAGCAATATGAATAAAGCACTTTTAAAGGATTCAACCCCTGTCTAAGCATAATTGGCTTAGTAGTGACATGCAGCATGAGTCTGCAACCAGGATTTTTCCAGTAACACTGTGATGTCAATGAGGGAAGATGGCTGGCAGTTGTATTGATGGGGCAGGACTCAAACTGCAAGATCGCATTGTGCCTTGAGGCAATCTCTTGAGATACAAAAGCAAGAAGTTAGCAGAGAGATTTGGGGATCTCATTCCACCAAGCAGCAGTTCTGGGAGCAGAGCACATCCTTTGGAAAGGACCTGGGTCGCTAAGCCTCAGAAACCCCTCATCCAAGGGAAGAATGAAAAGGACCTTCCACCAGAACCAACAGAGAAAGAGTTCCCCGGGAGCTGATGCCCTGAATTGGGACTTATAGCATACTGGCCTGTAACAGAATAAAATTTCTCTTGTTAAAGCCATTCAATTATTTCTGCTATAGCAGCACGAAATAACTAAGACAACTACCATTATTAAGTATTTTGATGAAAGATCAGTAAAAGAGTCCTGATCAAAAAGAGTGAGATACAAAACAGAATTTCAAATTCTCAGACTCTAGACTTTCTAGAGCCATGGAAGGTAGATGAACCCCTAAAACTATAGCCCTAAGACAATCTTTGAGTCTTGAGCCAAGAATATTCCCTGAAGTCTACCTCATACCTAGTAACAGTTCAGCTTAGCCAGTAAAAAAAAGTCTGTCTTGAACATTATGTTCTTTTAAGAACTGTATATGATCGGATTGACAAATAAACAACTCAGAAGATTGAATAGGAACTTTAGCAGTCAGTGAGTTTACATTAATGGGGAGGAACAACACAGAAAAGGAGGATGAGAATGGTTGTACAAGTCGGTGACTGTAATCAATGTCACTAAATGGTACAAGTAGAAACTGTTGAACTGATTTATGTTTTGCTGTGTCTATTTCAGCAAGAGCAATAACAAAATAAAATTTACAGGAAAAAAAGATTCTAGCCTAAAAAGCCCTATAAGGCAGTTCTACTCTGTCACATGGGGGTTGTTATGAGTCAAAAATCTACTTGACAGCACCTAACAACAGTAACACCTTCATATTCCAAACGTATAAGAGGACAAGTGACATTTAAAAGATAGCAGCACTATCAATATTTATAAGTAAGAAGTTATCTAAGGGAATAGGAAGTGTCATTCCATATGCTGAGCCACAAGTTTGCCCTTCTAAATGAATTAGTCTACTATTCTTTTGCATTACAACTCTTCCTGTAATTACAGCATCCTATTAAACAAGAACTTTTGCTTTTGCGGTATTTGACACTAACTCCAACTGGCTTGGGGGGGAATGTTCTGTTCTGAATGGTTGTATCGTCAACATTTCTGTTATAGACAAGTTTGTTTGCAGCAGCTTTATAAAATGGTGATTTAAATGTAGATTACTTGAAATTTTGATTCTTAGTAAAGTCTGAAGTCTTAATTTAGAAATAAGATTAACAAATGCATAATGCAAATACTATCTACCTGTGGCAGATATTATAGTGGTCCCATGTGGAAAGTAAGGTGCTATTGTTTACGTAGATACCTGGAGTTATTTTCATGTTATTTTAATTTTAAATTGATTGACTTTAAACTGGAAACCCTGGTGGTGTAATGATTAAGTGCTATGTCTGCTAATCAAAAGCTCAGCAGTTTGAATATGCCAGGTGTTCGTTGGAAATTCTATAGGGCATTTCTACTCTGTCCTATAGGGTCACCATGAGTCAGAATCAACTTGATGGCACTGAGTTTGGTTTCTGGTTGTTTTGACTTTAAACTTAAATCTCATATATGCTTATCATTAGGGACAAAGCTAACCAAAAAGGAGTCTGTGTAAGAGACAAAGTTTTAGACCTGAATTAATGTCCCTTTGTAGTTTTAAATTTTAACATTTATGATTTTAATGTATTTCTTAAATCACCCCCCACCACCTTTTTTCCAGTATGACGTGTGGTAGGGATATTAATTTATGTCATTCTGAATGGCTGGTGTTTCTGGAAACCTTGTTGCTTTGGGCTTGTGATCCCTTTCCTGGATATGACTCAACCACTCTGCTTTTCAATAAACTAAGTCCATCTGCTCATATAAACCACATTTCCAGATTCCCCTATCTATATAGCACACTCTGCTGACCTGTTTTCTCTCTTGGTATTATTTTTAGTAAAGTCTCGTTGCAAGAGGCTGAAATCTGCAGGTAATGTCATCTACTCACTTGGATTGCAGTAGCTCTGCATCATCTAACTGTTCTACCAGATCATGATTTTGCTACTGCAGTGGTCTCTGTTATGATGAACCAAAAGGGGCCTAAAACAAAGCAAAATCATTTTTTCCCCATTTATTTTCTGAATCTCAAAGACGTTGATTTAGAGTGGTGAGTCTTGAAGTTCTAAAATTACTACTTATATATAGAGAAACTTCCCTGGACAGGTTGTTCTAAACTAGTAGGTTTCAAATGTTTTCCACCACAACAGGTAGTTTAATTTCTTACAAATAGCATGCATTCAATTTCTACCACATTCACTCTAAATATATAACTCTTCCCCCTTTCTCTATTACACAAATGAATGTGTATAAAAAGGTGAAAATTATGTTATTATTAAATTAACCTTGAATTTGCTATAATTTTGTGTAATAAAACTAATAACTCATTGATAAATTAAAGTGCCTGAATATTTATTACAAATTACCTATGACAAGTTGTACAGTTTGTCTTGATGATCTCTAATGTGTCTTCTACCACTAGTATTGAACGAGTCTATACAACACCTTAACCTTAGTCATCAGCTGGCCAATGAATGCAGAAGACCAAAGACTAACTGACACCTTTGAAACCGTGGCGTTGGCAATGAGGACTGAATATACCATGGACGGCCAAAAGACTGATGTCTTAGTCATCTAGTGCTGTTGTAACAAAGATACCACAAGTGGATGCTTTAAAAAGAGAAATTTTATTTTGTCACAGCTCGGTAGGCTACAAATCCAAATTTAAGACATCAGCTCCAGGGAAAGACTTCTCTGCTGGCTCTGGAGGAAGGTCCTTGCTGTTAATCTTCCCCTGCTCTGCGAGTCTCTGAGGTTCAGGGACCTTGAATCCCTTCTTAGTGGTACAAGGTTCCCAAACTTCCACTTGTCCCCCTTTCCTTTATAACCCAAGAAGTTGCCCCAAAGCACAGTATAATCCTTTCCACAGAGTCCTGCCCCACCAACACAAATGTTGCCCATCATCCCTCATTGCCATCGTAAAGGAAGTGTCTACAACATAAAGGAGCATCACACAATACACAGGAACCACAGCTCAGACAGATAATACACATTTCTATGGGGATATAATTCAATCCATGACAACTGAACAAATGTGCCTTTGAAGAAGTACAACCTGAGTGCTCCCTAGAAACAAGAACGGTGAGACTTTGTCTCACATTCTTTGGACATGTTATCAGGAGGGTACAGACCATGTGGATGTTCATCATATTTGGCAGGGGACCAGCCAAGCCAAGTGCAGGGGGGAGGGGTCAGTGAAAAATGGGAACACCCTTAATGAGATGAACTGAAACAGTGGTTGTCACAATGGTCTTGAGCAGAACAATGATCATGAAGATGGCACAGGACCACGCAGAGTTTTGTTCTGTTGTGCATAGGTTGGCTATGAGTTGGCACCAACTCAACGGCACTTAACAATAATTCTCTAAAGACTCACTTAAGGTTAAGCTGTTAAACCAGTAGCCCCAGTAAGTTTAAATAGTCATTGAGAAGTGAGTGGTGGTATCCTAACGAGGCTACTCACTTACTTAGATTCTAGAAAAACAACAATTAGACTTTGTCTAAGTGATCGGTAGCTTTAGTCAGCTAATAGGCACCCTTCTTAAGTTTTGTCCTAAAGAATATGGAACACACACTTCACCAAAGAAGACATCCAGTCAGCTAAAAGATACATGAGAAAATGCTCACAATCATTATCCATTAGGGAAATTCAAATCAAAACTACAATGAGATACCATCTCACCCCAACAAGGCTGGCATTAATCTAAAAAACTACACAACAATAAATTCTGGAGAGGTTGTGGAGAGACTAGAACTCTTCTACACTGATGGTGGGAATGTAAAATAGTACAACCACTTTGGAAATTTATTTGTTGCTTTCTTAAAAAGCTAGAGATAGAAATACTGTATGATCCAGCAATTTCACTTCTTGAATTATATCCTAGATAAATAACGGCTGTCACACAAGAAGATACATGCATATCAATATTTATCATAGCACATGGTCTAGAGCAACAAAAAGATGAAGTCAACATAGGTGCCCATTAACAGAAGAATGGATACACATATGGTATATTCACACAGCCAAATGCTATGCAGTGATAAAGAACAACAACTATCTTGGGAAATATCTGATAAAATATAGTCACCTGGTAGACATTATGCTGAGTAAAGTTAATCAGACACAAAAGGACAAATATCATATGAGACACTACTTTAAGGACTCAAGAAAAGGTTTAAGCATAGAAAAAAAATAATCCTTGATGATTACAAGGAAGGAGTGAAAGGGAGGGAGGTAATAACAGATCAGATAGTGGATAGGAGTTGCTTTAACGAAGGAAGTGACGGCATGAAGTAGAAGGGAGGTGAACACTGCTGGACTACACCAAGAGCTAAGAGGCTTCCTAGATACAATCCAGCATCTTGAATGTCAGAGTGGCAGGGTCAGGAGTCTGGGGACCATGGTTTCAGCGACATCTAGGCCAACTGACATAACTAAATTTTGTTTTGTTTGTTTTTAAGAAAATGTTCTGCAGCCCATTTTGGTGAGTGTCATCCAGGGTCTTAAAAGCTAGTAAACTGCCCTTAAGGAGCATCAATTGGTGGCAATCTATCTGAAACACAGAACAAAGACATCAGGAAAATATAGGCCCCAAGGATGGAAAGGGTCAAATGATCAGGCAACTACATCGGCATGAGACAGGAAAAACTAGATGGAGCCCAGCCACCACTAATGATTGCCTTGACAGGGAATGCAAAGGACAGTCCCTGATGCAGCAGGAGAAAAATGAGGGTGCTGATCTAGAACTCAATAAAGAGTAGACTTGATAGTCCATCATCCTGGAAGTCCCCTGAGAACATGGGTCCCGGACTCTCTGCCAGCCCAGAGCCGAAACCAGTACTGAAGTCAACACTCCAGACAAAATTGGACTGGGCTATAAGACATTGTGATGCTGGTGAACTGTGTGCTTCTTGGCTTAAATATATATAGGAGTTTGACAGGGCAGCTCCTTTCTAGAGGCAAGATGGGAAGATGGAGAAGAAGGGACAAGAGTTGGCTGGAGGAAAAAGGAAATACAGGGTAGAAAGGAGGAGTATGCTATCACAGGGCTGAGAGAGCAGCTAAGTTCCACAGGGCTGTGTGTTCAGGATTCTATATGGCTAAACTGACTTGGATTGTAAACTTTGACTTAAAACAAGATTAAATATATTTTTTAAATTTTCTCCATTGTTTCATTAATCTATGCAAAATTATTCTTCATGGTTCCTCTCATCAAAGTTTTGATTACATTTTAAAATTAAAGTTTTTATAAAACAATCTTTAAACATAGTGTTCATCTATTTTTTTCCAAAGTTTTTTCATTGAGTGAGGCAAATTTCTTACTGACCAGTCAACTGATACAGAAAAATCTGTTCATCTTTGAATTATCTGCAGCATAGTAACAAATTGAAAGCAACATACAAAATAAAGTAAAAAACTACTTTGAATTCCTGCAAGGGTTTTAAACCATTGAGATAATTACAGCTTTTATCATTTTGCTGGACAACTATACGTAACAATTGTCTTGACTATCTGTGAGTTTGCATACACTTTCTAGAATCACACACAAGGTAAGACAGATACCATACGAAGCTTTTTTTTTCAGTCAGTCACAGCCAAGTATAGTGTTAGAACCTTCATTTTCTTACCTTCTGAATCCCCATGAGAAAGCAATCTTTGGGTTTGCAAGGACTTAGTAAGCTCTGCCATTTCTCTCAGTATCCTCTATAGTAACCATTCATTATCTTGATGGGCAAATATTATTTTCTAGTCAAGTGGCTGAAAACCTCAAGAAAGGTGACATTTTATGCATCTTCTTATACAAGTTGTAGACTCCTACAGAAACCATTAAAATCTCAGTACATCTTCAGGTTCCCCTTGAAAAGTTTGAGCCTTTCAATCAAAAAATAACCATAACAATTATGAATCTTCCTTGTTTCAATAGCTCTTTAAGTTATGAAAGCAGTAAATTCAAGAACGAAGCACTAATTTTGCTAATGATCAGTTTTCATGGTTAATGTACTAAAGAGTTTTCAATTAAGCTAATGTTTGTATAACACTGGGTCCTCTCTGCTTGCTCATAAGTCCTTTGATGCCTGAGTTAATTTTGTACCATCTTTCATCTGGAACAACTTGATTCTTCTACCTCTTATTTGGGCCTCTCTATCTCATTTACAATGCTATCTCTAAATAGATGTATTCTTTTGGGGGGGGGGTCTTGCTTTTTTGTTCACTTCAGTTATCAGACCTAACTACTGATAATCCTGATTTATTCACGTGTGTTATCTTTATGTTCTGCTTGAGGTGTACATATGTGTTATGTTTTTTAAATAAGAATTTAATGTGTTGCTGTGAAGCGAGTCTATGACAGATGGTGTTGCTTTTGAAAAGTTCTCTCTCTTATTTTGTATTGAACTCAAGCTATTTAAGTATCTGTTCTTACAGCATTGACAAATGTTAAAGGCATATTTCTACTACTGCTTGTCTGGACAAAACAGTCTAATACAATAACATCAATGGCACTTAATAACTTGGACAAAACTTCACTTTTACTGATTAAACAGTACCATATATTACAGATATGTACCAACAGAAAACAGTATGAAAATTTCTCAAAGTACCTATACATCTATTTTATCACACAAGAAAAGACATCTATTCAGTAAGTATTAAGCATTAGTTTTTGTGGTCATGATAAAATCAGTACTTACTGTCTTGCAGTTTGATTTCTTTTCTCATAATTCTCTGGAGAGACAGCCACTGTCTGATAGCCCTTTTAATGACTACATTTATTACCTCAGCACAGATTAACCCAGATGACATCATAGTTCTTGCAATATATTCAGAATACTTTATGATGAAAGCAAGAAGCTGTAAATTTAACTTCTGGTTTCTTTGTAAAGCATTTCTAAATTTGCTTGTCAACAAATAGTACCCAAAACAGTGGAAATTTTTTCTATAAAGCATACACTTTTTGACTTAGTATGAGAATAGACTTAGTTGTGACAGCCCTTGTCAAATGAATGCATGAGTTTACATAAATACAGCTATATTAATAATATTATGCCCTGTACATATAAAGGTGAATCTATGTACACATCATTATTATAGATGTCACATGGAAATATTTTACAAGGACAGTAGATTGTTGAAGAAAGTATGTGCTAAACTAAGGCTTAGAGTAATTAGTTTTAAGCCTAAACTCTGTTGGTATCTGCCTATAAATGACATTTAACAGGCCCTTTATATTTATGGACATATATGTTTGATACAGAAACCATAGTGGCATACTGGTTAAGTGCTATATCTGCTAACCAAAAGGTTGGCAGTTCAAATCCACCAGACACTCCTTGGAAACTCTATGGAGCAGTTCTATTCTGTCCTATAGGGTTGCTATGAGTTGGAATTGACTAGATGACCATGGATTTGGTTTTGGGAATGTCTGACATGCAAAATTAAATCATCCCACACTGACTACTTATCTCGAAGGCTGTACTCTTTGAGGCACAACTCAGAGACTTCACAATGGGTAAATATGTTACACTAAATTAGTATTGCCAGCTGTGGTAGGCAGAATATTGCACCGCTAAAAGAGGTTTGTATTTGAATCCTCACCTCAGAAGCTATACGTCAGATGTCATCAATTGAATTACGTCCCCCCAAAATTGTGTGTAGTAATTCAGCTAGGCCATGATTCCCACTTGTGTGATTGCCCTCCATTTTGTGATTTTCTTTTGCTGTAAATCTGAATCTCTGCCTGGGGTTAACTAGACTGGATTATGTTAAAGAAGATTAAAGTGGTACTTTAACAACCTTCCTAAAGTCATACCCCTGCTCCAAGGAAAAGGGAGTTTCCCTGGAATGTATCTTGCACCAGCTTTTATCCTACAAGAGATAAAAGAAAAGGGAAGCAAGCAGATGTTGGTGACCTTATCTCATCAAGAAAGCAGCACTGGGAGCAGAATGTGTCTTTCAGAATTAAGGTTCTTGTGACAAGATAATCTCAGACCAAAGAAATACTGGTATAAACAAAGACCTTCCTTCATCACTGATAAGAGATAATGCATTCCCCTGGAGCCAGCAGCCTGAATTCAGACTTCCAGCCTACTGGACTCTGTAAGGACAAACTTTTCTTTGCTAAAGCCATCCACTTGTGATACTTCTGTTAGAGCAGTACCAGATGACTAAGACATTAGGTTACATGGCAAAGTAATTAATCATGTGGAAAGAATTAAAGTTGCTAATCAACTTAATATAGATAACGGAGACTGAAAAATTTCCCTCCCCCCACTTACTGTTCCTGCACCCACCTAACTCCCCCTTCACAGCAGCTCCGCCTAACCTCCTTTCACAGCAGCTGTCGCCTGAACAAGGACACTCTCCTTTGATAAGCCTGGCGCCCATTTGACAAGACACTCCCTGCTCCTGCCTGACGGGTCACTCCCATCTCCCCTTCTCAGCCCGGCCCCCTCTTGCCTGACAGGATATTTCCCTTTGATAAGTCTTACACCCGCCTGATAAGATGCAGATGCTTCCTATCAAAGCCTCCCTCCCACCGAGCAGGATGTGCCCCGCCCAGAACCATTTGTCTCAACCACAACATCCTCAAACGGCACTATATCTACCCTCCCGAAACCGCACTCGGTGCCATTTGTTGGAACCTGAGAAGGTCCCAGTGGCCCACCAGCATAATAAACAGCTTCTTGCCTCTTGCTGGGTGCCTTTCGTTTCCTCATTTTCTATAACAAACTGACTTTGGAATGAGGACAATCTTCTAGAATACTTTAGTGGGCCTAATGTAAACTCACCAAAACCAATCCAAACTAGTTGCCATTGAGAAGATTTCAATTTATGATGAGCTCATGTGTGTCAGAGTAGAACAGCGCTCTACAGGGTTTTAAAGGCTATGACCTTTTGGAAAGAGATCACCAGGTCCTTCTAAGGTGCCTACAGGTGAATTCAAACTGCTAGTCTTTCAGTTAGTGGTCAAGTGCATACAACTCTTTGCACCACTCAATGACTCCTCAGAGTACCAAAAAAAAAAAAAAAAAAAGAGGCAGAAGCACCCACAACAGAGTGATGAGGTATGGAAAGACTCGATCAGCCATTCTTGGCTTTGAAGATGGAAATAAATTATAAACCAAAACTATAGACAGCACCTAGAAGGTGGGAAAGGTAAGAAAATGGTTTCTTCTCTAATAATTCCAGAAGGAATGCAGACTAGTCGATGACTTAACTTTAGTCCATTGGAAAACATTTCAGATTTCTGACCTCGTAACAGAGGAGGAAAATCAGATTGTTTTTTTAAGCCACCAAATATGGTGTACTGTGTTACAGAATAGCAGAAAATAAACATATGAACTTGTTAAACAAATAACATAATAACAAATTACAGAGATGAAAAGAATTAGTATCCAGTGCTACAATACATTTCACAAAATTTCCAGTTTTCAGCACCTTCCTGACAAATTAGGAAACATGCAAAGAAACAGAAAACTGCCCCATACACAACATAAAAAGACGGCAACAGAAACTGCCTGTGAGAAGGTGCAGATGTTGGATTAAATGACAAAAATATCAAGGTACCCATTATTAATCTGCTTCATTAATTTTAAAAAAGCTTAAAGAAGAAAAATATGAAGACAATACTATGTCAAATAGAGGATATCAATAAAGAGATACTATAAAAAGGAACCAAAAGAAATTCTAGAGTTGAAATTACAACAACTCAAAGGAAAAATTCACTAGCAGAGATCAACAGATGTGAACTGAGAAGAAAAAAAATAGAAATTTGAAAATAGATCAACAGAAATTCTATAATCTGAAGAACTGAGAGAAAATGAAGGAAAAAATAAACAGAACCTAAGAGAAATGCAAATGTATATTAAGTGTACCCACACATACATAGTGGTAGTAGCAGAGGAATAGCAGAGAGAGAAAGGATCAGGAAGAAATTATAAGAAAAATAATACAAAGTTCTATTTTTATCATACCTCCTATTCCAAAAGTACTACAAAGTTATAATAATCAAGACAAATTTGTATTGTCTTAGGAAGTATAGATCAATAGAATAGAATTTAGAGTCTACTACAAACCCTCATATTTATAGTCAACTGATTGGGAACCCAAGTGGTGCAGTGGTTAAATGCTACGGTCGCTAACCAAAAGGTGAGCAGTTCAAATCTTGCAGATGCTCCTTGAAAACTCTATGGGGCAGTTCTACCCAGTCCTATAGTGAGTATTGCTATGAGACAGAATCGACTTGATGACAGTGGATTTGATTTCCAGCATGGGTTCTACTATCACTTGGTGGGGAAAGAGTCTTGTTTTGTTTCGTTTTAACAAAAACTGACGTAACAATGGAATATTTGCATATGAAGTAGTAAAGTTAGGCTTCTACCTAGCATGCGCCATATACAAAAATTTACTCAAAATTGATCAAAGATGTAAAGATACAAGCTAGAATTACAAAATTATTCAAAGAATACATAGACATAAATTTTATGCCCTCAGATGAAACAATGATTTCTTACATGTAACGCACACACAGGCAAGTGAAGAAAAAAAAAGATAAATGAGACATGATAAAGTTTGAAAAAAGTTTTTTTCTTCGAAATATACCCTAAGGAAAGCAAAACGACAAACCAACCAACTGTACATCTTTGCAACTTATATATTATATAAAGAACTTCTTTCTAATATGCAGAAAAACTCTTATAATTCAATGACAAAAAGACAAATAACCTCATTAAAAACTGGACAAAGAAACTGAACAGCCATTTCTCCAAAGAAGATTTAAAAAAGTACCAAATAAACATAAGGAAAAATGTTCTACATTGTTAGCTACCCGAGAAGGCACGTCAAAAGTCTAAAAGATACCATTTCCCATCAGCTAACATTCCTGTAATCGAAGAGACAGAAAATAACTAGTTCTTGTGAGGATATGGAGAAATTGGGACGTTCGTACTCTATTAGTTGGAATGTAAAATGTTGCAACAGCTTTGAAAAACAGCTCACCAGTTTTTCAAAGATTAAAGAAAATTACTATATTACCCAACAAGTCTGTGCCTAATCAAGAGAAATGAAAGCATGTATCCGCACAAAAGTTTTTACACTAATATTCAGAATCAGTTGCTGTCAAGTTGTTTCTGACTCATAAAAACCTTGCATCTCCTCCATTGGATTTTCAAGTCTGTGAAGTGCCTGAATGTGTTCAGCCAGCAACTTTTTGGTTAGCAATTGAGCACTTACTGTTTTCTGATTACTGGGAACTGCTACACAAATGCTACAACAAAGACTTCAAACATTCCAACAGTTCAGTTATGAAGACTGCAAAGGACCAGGCAAATACTTTGTCTTGTTTTACGCAATGTTACCATGTGCTGGAGCTGACTTGATTACAGCTAACAACTACGGGAATGCTCACAACAGCATTACTAATAATAACCAAAACATGATGTAATATATTTAAACGTGAGCCTGTGTTTTCACAACTGTAGATGATGGTCTACAATTCAGAATTACAAAAAGTGATACTGCCTTTCCAAATAAGATAGAAGAAATATTATGAGGACTGTCACTGGCAAATGTTATACTTCAAGAATCATTAAGTGAATTATTACAGTTCTTCTAAAATCAACATTGTAATTTGATTATTAACATATTTATTTTGTAGAGAATTTTTTTCCCCAGGGTTTCCAAGGAGTGCTTGGTGGGTCCCAACTACTAACCTTTTGGGCTCTTAACTACTACTCCACAAGGGCTTCCAGTGTGGTTTGGTTGATTTCCTGCTCTTCAAAACGTAAATAACATTCTCTAAAGAATGCTGATTTTCTGAAAATCTCTTACAGTGAAAACGAGCCTAGATAATTCTAAAGAACAACAATTCTTCACTGAGCCTTATTAAAATGATGTTTTTCTTTACTGCTTTCCATTTTCCTGAAGGGATGTGCAAACCTCTGCCCAGAGACTCTGAGTGACAAGATGAGCCAGACTGACAGATGTGCGGTGTAAATAATGTAAATTCAGATCTAAAGATTGCATCTGAAATATGCTATCATTAACCGTTTCCACTGCAGGTACAAATAAGCAAATTCCTTTGTATTAAAACTATGATTTTTTTTTTTTCCCTAATTCCATGCACAGGACCCAGAGTGGGTAGGCAAACTCCCTAGGTAGTAGTCAAGAATCAACATGAGTAAAGTCGTAGTTGTGACCACAGTGTCATTTCAAGTATTCAGGCACCACAGAGCCTTGAGCCTTCCTATGAACACTACTGAACCCTTGAGTACTGCTCATGGATATTAATTTTGACCACAGAGTGATGAAGCAAATGTGCTCCGACATACTGCAGTTCTCAGCATGGCTGTTCTATAATGAAGCCCTAGAGGTACTTGATATGTAAATGGTTAGACCCCCTTAGGGATTTTTGACTTAATTAGGAGGTCACATACTAAGATGGGAAATTTGGCAATGATTAAGGGTAATGTTTGCATAATATAGTTAATGTAGTTGGTACCAATAAATCGTGCACCTGAATATGTCAAATTAACAAATGTGTACATATATATGTGTGTGTGTATTGTATATACATATATATATTCACACTCACATATATTTACAAAATTTTTTTTAAGAAAGATTCGGGGGGAAAAAAGTACTGTTCTTTTAAGCCACTAACTACATTAGTATATAGCACGAGATTTCTCTGAATCTTGTTTAGGTTTTTACAGTTTTTGACTCGACAGCACTTGGCTTTATTAAGTGAGTCTGTTCTTAATAAAATTAAATGTTTTTTGAAGTATGAGCCAGTAAATGAAGAACTTGCTTCTCAGTGGAAAAATATTAGGGAGAACTTGTAAATAAGTTATATTCCTACATATTCCATATATTAATTTCATCCTGTACTTGCCCTCTAGTTCAAATAGCTCAGTGTGGTACACAACCAACACAATCACATGTGGTGTCGCTACCATCACGTCTACAGAAATGGTACATAGTGGGGCAATAGTTTCAATATTAGCAACAGATTTTTAATCTGGAAATATCAACTCTCCTGAAAAAATAATCAGTACTTCTGCGTTCAAAAATTTGCCCCTGGTATCTAAGTAGACCTAATGTTCTGAAAATATCTCATGCACATTAGAAGAATGCAGCATTGTGGTTTCAGCTTCAACTGTATTAGTCATTTCCAAATCAAATTTTCACTTAGAAAAACAGAGATATTTATAAGGATCATGTGTGCATGTCTTTGTACCTGCACTGTATATGCAGATAGGCTAATGCCTCAAACTTCCAAGCAGAAGTAAGACTTGTAGAAACAAAGCACACACAATCAAAAGCTCGTACACTGGCATCAACCGTTCCTTGGTTACTACAATCATCTGTGATTGGTCCAGATGCCAAGGCATTTACAGTATTGGCAAATTATTTGCTGGTAAAAAGCAAACAGTAAATAATAACAACAGAGTCCAAGTGGGAAGTGCTTATTTGCTCTTTCTCAGATTAATCATGTCTGTTCTTTTGTTTCTGGGAGGGTGCACTGTGGTTCAGATCAAATGCTCTCTTCACCTCACTGGTGCTTCTGGCTAGGGGGACCTACATGGCACTTGAGCCCTCTATCCTGCTGGGCCTTGCTGTCCTCTGCTACTGGCTCCCAGACATAAGCTGACCAAAAACTTTGTAGACCATGGACATACAACTGGCATAGTCCCAGACGATCGTTTTATGATAGCTACAATATAATACTGATACTTTACATATTAGTAAGCTCAAATGGGGTGGTATTGGCCACTTGTGATCCGCCAATTATATGGTCTACTATGTCAGAAACGACGACCTGAAGAGGAATGGCATTGCATTCGTTATCAAAAATATTTGAAGACCTATCCTAAAGTATAATGCTGTCAGTGATAGGATAATATGCATATACCTACAAGAACAGTTACTGTAATTACTATTCAAATTTATGCACCCATCAGTAAGACAAAGATGAAGAAATCAATGGTGTTTCTATCAAATTCTGTAGCCTGAAATTGATAAAACTTGCAATCATAATGCATTAATAATTATGGGTGATTGGGATGCAAAAGTTTGAAACTAAGAAGAAAGATCAGTAGTTGGAAAATATAGTGTTGGTGATAGAAATGAAGCCGGAGATCACATGACAGAATTTTGTCAGACCAATGACTTCTTCATTGCAAACATCATTTTTCACTGACATAAGCTGCAACTATACACATAGACCTTGCCAGATGGAATACACAGGAATCGAGTCTACTATATCTGTGGAAAGATGATGGAAAACTTCAATATTATCAGTCAGACCATGGTCAGAGGATGACTGTAGAGCAGATCACCAATTACCTATATGCAAGTTCAAATTGAAACTGGAGAAAATTAGAACAAGTCCACAAAATCAAAAGTATGGCCTTGAATGTGTCCTACCTGAGTTTATAGACCATATCAAGAATAGATTTCCTACACTGAACACTAGTGACGAAAGACCAAGATGAGTTATAGAAGGACATCATACAAGTGGAAAGCAAGAGGTCAGTAAAAAAAAAAAAAAAGGAAAGAAAAAAAAGACCAAAATGAACGTCTAAAGAGACTTTGAAACTTGCTCTTGAATATCACACAGCAAAAGCAAAAGCAAGAACTGATGTAATAAAAGAAGTGAAGATTTCAAAGGTCATCTCAAGAAGACAAGTAAAGTATTACAATGACATGTGCAAAAAGCTGAAGATAGAAAACCCAAAGGGAAGAACATGCTTGGCATTTCTCAAACCAAAAGAATTGAAGAAATACTCCAAGCTTCAAGTTACATGAAGGATTGTAGATTGTACAGGGAAAAATATTAGGGTGCATCAAAATAAGATAGAAAGAATATCCAGAGTCAAAGAATTGGTCAACATTAAGCCATTTCAAGAGTTAGCACATGATTGGGAGCCTATGGTACAAAAACAAAAATCTGAAGCAGTACTGAAGGCACAAGTGGGAAAAAAAAAAACCAAAAAACTCCAGGAACTGACAGAATATCAGTGGAGATGTTTCACTCAGCAGATGCAGCACTGAAAGTGCTCACTCGTCTATGACAAGAATATTTGGAAGACAGCTACCCAACTAATAGACTGGAAGAGATTCATACTTATTCACGTTCCCAAGAAAGCTAATCCAACCAAATACAGAAATTATCAAACAATATCATACTATAACATGCAACTAAAATTTTGCTTAAGATCATTTAAAAGCTGTTGCATGGTAAATCAACAAGGAAATGCCAGAAAACAAGTGGAATCCAGAAGAAGGCAAGAAGTGAGAGATGTCAGGTAGATCCTGGTTGAAAGCAAAGAGTATCAGAAAGATATTTACCTGTGTTTTATTGACTATGCTTATATGGTTATAATGTCATAGTGACCCTATGGGAGAGAATAGAACTGCCAATGGCACTGGGTTGTTTGTTTGCTTTTTAATATGGCTAGAATAGCCATATAAAAGTGATTTCTTACACGGCAAATCTATAAAATTTTTACTTTTAATGGTAATATTTCCTTTTATCTCTCTCATTCCCATCTGAAGAGTGTTTCTCTAATATTTTTAATACATGAAACTGAGGCATAATTTAAGATCATTTGCATTTCTTCACTTATGTATATATATGTATGCTAAACAAATTATAAAAAGGGTTCAATAGAATTATTCAAATACAAAATAAATTACAAAACATTTCACTAGATTTATTGAGGGGTATATCAACAATGAAACAAAATTAGTATCACAAAAAGGTTTATCATTTATTTGTGGACTTATTAATTCATTCAACAAACATTTATTGAATGTCTATCATGTGTCACTTGGCACTTGGCATCATGTGTCAGGCACGGTGTTGGGAAGGAAAAATGTAATGTAATGAAGATGACTCTATTGTAGAAGCAGAAAAGAAAAATACGTTGAAGATTGAGTGTTATAAACACTTGGAATCATGTATACCAGACAACATAAATTATGCAGCAATCATAAACAGCAGCAAATTTTCAGGGATTTAGCAGCAAAGGATTGTATCTTCTTCATATAGTGGCAGCTGGGATGGTAAGTGGCTATCAAGGAGAGGTAATATCCATGAGGTAACTCAGTATTTCAGACAATGTTATAGCACTTTCTCTTAATAAGATATTTCAGGATTCACTTTGGCAAGGGAAAAGTATGTAGCAAATTATTATCTTAAAGCTTTCCACTCATATTCTGGTACTGATGTAACTCTGACGGACTTGGCTAAGTTTAGTATACATTGTTGTTGTTAGATGCCATGGAGTTGCTTCCAACTCATAGTGACCTTATGTCCAACAGTACAAAACACTGCCTGGTCCTGCACCGTCCTCACAATCTTTGCTATGCTTGAGCCCAGTGTTTCAGCTACTGTATCAATCCATCTTGTTAAGGGTCTTTTTCTTTTTTGCTGACCCTTGACTTTACCAAGCATGGTACTCTTTTCCGGGGACTGACCCATCCTGACAACATGTCCAGAGTATGTGAGAGAAAGTCTTGCCATTCTTGCTTCTGAGGAGCATTCTGGCTGTACTTCTTTCAACACAGATTTCTTTGTTCTTCTGGCAGAACATGGTATATCCCATTCTTTCTATCTGAAAAATGGCAAGTGTGTTCTTCTCTCTTGGTTTTCTGTCTCCAGGTCTTTATTATTATAATACTTTACTTTGTCTTCTTGAGCAGTGCTTTGAAATCTTCTGTTCAGTTCTTTAACTTCATCATTTCTTCCTGTTGTTTTAGCTGCTTGACTTCCAAGAGCATGTTTCAGAGCCTCTGCTAATATCTATTTTGATTTTTTTCTTTCTTTGTTGTCTTTTTAGTGACATCTTGCTGTCTTCATGTAAGATGTCCTTGACTTCATTCCACAACTCATCTGGTGTTCAGTCATTAGTGTTCAATCTGTCAAATTTATTCTCGAGATGGTATCTGAATTCAGGAAGGGTATACTCAGGGGTATAATTTGGGTCTCATGGACTTGTTCTAATTTTCTTCAACTTCAATTTGAATTTTCACCTGATCTATTGATGGTCACTTCTACAGTCATCCCTGGACCTTGTTCTGACTGATGACATTGAATTTCTCTATTGTCTTTTTCCACAGATGTAGTCGATTTGATTCCTGGATATTCCATCTGGCAATGTCTATGTGTACAGTTGCAGTTTATGCTGGTGAAAAATGGCATTTGCAATGAAGTCATTGATCTTGTACAATTCTATCAGATGATCTCCAGTATCATAAATATCACCAAGGCCATATTTTCCAACTACCAAGTCTATCTTCTTTGCTTCCAACTTTTGCATTCCAACCACCAATAATTATCAATGCACCCAATTGCAAGTTTGATCAATTTCAGATTACAGAATTTGTTAAACATTTTCAATTTCTCCATGTTTAGCTTTAGTGATTGGTGTATAGATTTTAAAAATAGTTATAGTAACTGGTTCTTACTGTATGTCTATGAAAAGTATCCTATTAATAACAATGTTGTGCTTCAGGTTAGATCTTGAAATGTTCTTTTTGACAATTCATGCAGTATCATTCCTTGGCAAATTATCATTTCTGGCATGGTATAACATATGATTGTCCAGCTCAGAATGGTCAACACCAGTCTATTTTAGTTCACTAAAACCTAGAGTATCCATGTTTAGACATTTCATTTTTCTTAGTATTTCCAGTTTTCCTAGATTCAAACTTCTTACATTCATGTTCTGATTACTAATGGATGTTTGCAGCTGTTTCTTCTCCTTTTGAGTCATGTCACATCAGCAAATGAAGGTTCCAAAATCTTGATTCCACTTACATCATTAAGATGGACTCTGCTTGGAGGAGGTAGCTTTTTCCCAGTCATCTTTTGAGTGTGTTCCAACTTGTCTCATCTTCTTGTACTGTATCAGTGTTCTGCTGCTATTTATAAGGTTTTAACTGGCTAATTTTTTTTCAGAAGTAGGCATCCAGGTCCTCCTTCCCAGTCTATCTTCACCTAGAAGCCTAACAGAAATCTGTCCACCACGGGTGACCATGCTGGTCTTTGAATACCAGTGACATAACTTCCCTCATCACAGCAACATATGCCCTCACAATACAACAAACACAGATGCATGGGGGTCTTCAACATATAATCTTTTTTTATGTCCAGGAGTAGGAAGAGAATTGGAAGTCTTAGTATCAATAATATTTATTCCATCTTAAGTTCAACTTCTCCATCAGTCCTCTACATACGCTATCATTTAACATAAACTAGACAGGTGGTGGAAACCCTGGGGGTGTAGTGGTCAAGCACTAGGCTGCTAACCAAAAGGTTGGCAGTTCAAATCCACCAGACACTCCTCAGAAACTCCGTGAGGCAGTTCTACTCTGTCCTATAGCATCTCTGTGAGCTGGAACTGACCTGATGGCAATGGTTTTGTTTTTGGGGGGTTTAGACCAGTGGTTATCATCACAGTGGAATCATCTTGGAAGCCTTAAAAAAAAAAAGACCAATCATTCTGGCTTAACTTTTTCTGGGAATATGTACCTGCATCTAAGAATTCTTTTCCTGGAGAATACTGCTCAATTTCCTCTAAGTTGACACCAACAGTATCTATAGCAAAATTATGGTCACTTCATTTAGTGACACATTATTTTTATCTCTGAATTAATAGCTGTCTGTGACAAAATAATCATAGATTATTAAATAAAAAACTGCATGGAACTCCTTTATGCATTTAAGAAATCAATTACAAAAACAAAACTATTGAAGTTATTTCTTCCAAAATATTTATTAGTTTCTTATTTAAATTTAGGAGATGAAACATTTTGTGAAAAGTTAATATTTCAGAGCATATTCTTTTATGGGATAAAGCCATTGAGTTGACTCTGTTCCTAATAGATGAAATAAATTCTATCCCATGTGTTAATATTATACTCCCCCTACATTTGGATTATTTAAAAAAAAAAAAAAACTCACTCTTTTTATGCATGTTTGGTCCTTTGAGAACCCCCCTTTATGGGTTTTTTTCTTTTTTCTTTTCTTTTTTTTACCCATCATTTTCTTTCATGAAGGTTCAAGTTAACTAAAATTAATCTGTTCAGTAAAAACATCAAAGCACTTTGAGAAATGGGGCAAATACTCCCACAATTTTAATCCACATTAATAGCTTTTGTTAAATAAGCTTCATTTCACAAAGGGTTAAATATCTGCCAGTGTCTCATCTTTAAACAATAAGTCTGTATTGTGCCATTATTCAGAATGTAGCTAATGAGGAAGTGCTAGCTTATTGCTATCTCTGCTACACTTGCAACAAGAAGAAATGCAGTTGTAGTTTTATCAACAAAACCAAATCCACTGCTGTCAAGGTGATTCTAACTCATAGTGACTCTGTCAGACAGAGCAGAACTGCCCCATAGAGTTTCCAAGGAGTGCCTGGTGGATTTGAACTGCCAGCATTTTCGCTAGCAGCCTTAACACTTAACCACTATGCAACCAGGATTTCTGTAATTTTATTAGTGCCCTAAAATTTTGAACTCACCCATTAATAGGATTTTTATTTTTCATATATTTAATCTTGGCAAAATCCCAAAGAAGAGCAAGAAAAAAGAAAATTAGGTAAAATATATATCTTAATACACAGTTCATCATGTATTTTTTAGAGCAAGTGCTCTTAGAAAAGATTTAACTGACTCAAAAAGAATTATTTTTACATCTTTAATTGAATTTTCTTATAACAGCTTTTTGAGTCATACTTATTCTTACATGATCATGAACTGTTCTTTTCAGCAATATCCTTGCACATGAATAACAATGATGCCGAAGGCAGCAGCAGCTGTTGCTACTGTAAAATAAAAAGGTGAGGATCTTTTTAAAGGAACTTATCTTCTTTTTGTATTCAGAATCTCCTTTGACATCCAGTTTGATGTTTTTCTTTCTTTCCTGTGTGGTCAAGAGGCTAAGATTCTAGATACAGATATAAAAATGTTGAAGAAGTTTCACATTCTGCCATTATTTTTATTCTACTATTTTTATAACACTCACAAGCTAACAATGAGTATGTAGAATATGCTATTCATTCCAGCTGTGAAGTCTTGTAAAAGCCAGCTCTCAATAAGACACTGCATATTTTTCTTTATACCAAAAGGAACATTTTAAAATCATTTCTTGTAATTTAGGAATTACAAAGAAGAGGAAACAACCTAATGTTAGCTTATTAATGACAATGTTTAGATGTAAGAGGTATAAATGTTTGAATGTTAAGA
Organism: Heterohyrax brucei; assembly: GCA_028571685.1. Classification (NCBI taxonomy): domain Eukaryota; kingdom Metazoa; phylum Chordata; class Mammalia; order Hyracoidea; family Procaviidae; genus Heterohyrax; species Heterohyrax brucei. Next base: position 73,058,488 of record CM053146.1, on the reverse strand, counting down.
GGTATAAAAATACTCACATTTATATTTCAGATATTAGTATTCCAACAGTCTTTCACAAATGTCCCCCTTAATATCTTATGTTTAGCCAAGAGAACAAACCTCTTTACACTTCGTTCACTTTGATATAGAACTGTTTTACAATAGGAAAAACACAGTTTTGTATTTTTAGTACTAAAACCATTGCTGTTGAGTTGATTCCAACCCATAGGAACTCTATAGAACAGAATATAGCTGCACCCATAGGGCTTCTAAGGTGTAATTCTTTATGGGAGCAGATAGCCACATCTTTTCCCGAGGAGTGGCTGGTGATTTTGAACCTAACTGTGAACAACTGTGCCACCAGGACCCCTGTTCTAGTAATAATGGTGACAAATTGTGACTTCCACTTCACCAACTACGTTTTTCAATTATCTTAGATCCTGCCCCCTGCCGGTGATGGGTGTTTTATCTTGGAGTCATGATTTTGAGATCAGATGGGAGTTCCGTAAACTTCAAGAAGGCTTGAGAGGATGTAGCCCAAATACCTTGACCTCATCTTCATTCATGCTTACGAGACTAATGAGAAATTTTAATAATTGAAAATTCTTTTATCTCCAGCTTTAAGAGATAGATATACCATTTGATCCCATAACTCCACTACTTGGAATTTATCCATCAGAAGCAAAAGTTGTCACATGAACAGACACATGTACACGAATGTTTGTTGCAGCACAGTCCACAATAGCAAAAAGGTGGAATCAACCCTGATATCCATCCACAGATGAATGGATGAGCAAACTATGGTACAAATACTCAATGGAACACTATGCTATGATAAAAAACAATAACAATTTTATAAAACATCTCATAAAACGGTTTCATTTGAAAGAGATCATGCTGAGTGAAATCAATCAGTGTCAAAATGACAAATCCTGTATGAGACCCCTGTTATAAAGACTTAACAAGAGAATTATCCATAGAAGAAAATGACTATGTTAGCTACATGGGTGGGTGGGGGTTGTGGGTTTATCATACATGAGTTAATTGATGGATGTTGAAATTATATTCTTTTATTGTAATTAATAAAAAGATTCTTTTAGTGTTTTAGTTTTCATTTTTGTCCTTTGTATGTTCATGTTCAATGACCATGCACATTTTATCTACTCACAATTTAATTTTTTTCTTTCTCATTTCTTAGATCATTTACTCAAAGTCAGAGTGAGATGTCAGAAGGCCCTGCCACCTAAAATTATGGTGGGCTGTAGCATGTAAAAACAACTGCACCATCAAATAAAAAATTATTGAAATTGCAGCTTATCAATCATTTACTAATTCTAGTATTTTGACCCTTTCATTTCATGTATCTTTGTTTCCTTCTGTTTGTTGACTCAGATTTCATTTTAGATGATGATAGACTAGTTAGGGAGTAAGGAAGGACTAGGAAGATAGGAAATAAAAGTAAAGGGAGAGGAAGAAAATAAAAAAACAAGGCAAAGTGATTAATTAGGAATATATTGCTACAGCTATATGGCACAGATCTGTGTGCTTACTAATAACATGAATAAACTGGGTCAATAGTAATTTTGTGATTCCTGTTTTTATGATTTTCTTTCCCTAGTTAATGGATTTTATTGCTTTCACATTCGCTAAATGGTTTTTCTTTTTATCTCGCCTGTTCTGTATTTAGTGAAAAAGTCCTCTACATCAGGGTTTTCAAAGTGTGGTTTTCAAATCAGCAGCAATAATATCATTTGGAGACTTTTTAGAAATGTACACTTTCAGGCCTAATTCCAAACTTAAAAAAATTTCAGAGATTGGCAACATGAATCTGACTTTAAGAGGTAGAGCTGAGACAGCCAACTATTCAGATGCTTTCCGGGATTCATCTAACAGTGAAGATCCCAAAGAGTACATGAATTGATTATATATGACATTCTAGGATCCTTGAAGAGAAAGTTGATAAATCAGACTGACAGGGAAGAGAAAGTAGGTTCAGAATTACCTAAGACTGGCAAGATCTGATTTTATTGAAATCCACATCTTGCGGGAGGATCATGGCAGCCTGTGAGGTAAAAGGAGTTGTGATGTTCAGAGAGCTTCTCCTTCAGCAAGAGAGACTGAGCAGTGCAGAGCCCACTCACTCCTCCAGTGTCAGTGAATAATAGCATTCTATCATCAAAAGCTAAGTGGCTGTTGTCTAACCTGCCATGTGTGGGTCTACAAATTTCCTTTAGGCTAAACCTCTCTCCCTTTTCCCAGTGCTTTCCCCTCTCTTCTTTACACTGTACTAGGCTTCATATTCTGATGTACTACCTGGGCCAGAAGTAGGACTCTTTACACATGCTCTGAGCCATTGCTCCAGACTTGGAGTGGAACAATTTCACAAGTGGAGAAAAAGATATCAGCCAGCCTCCAAAAGCCAGGAACTCAGGTCAGAGATAAGTACTTTTCCTAGCCACAAACACAAGGAGTCCATGAACCTTGAAAGCAATTCAGCACTAAGTATAGTATATAGCATGCCAATCATCTTGCAGCAAATGCTATCTACCTACGTGCATTAAGGAACAGGTGCAAACCTTCCTCACAGACATTCATAGATGGCTGTCAGAACCCTTACTTTCTCACCACCGACAGCTGGCTACCTGAGCCCACACCAATCAGCAGTGCCCATCTAGGACTGTAGGGGAAAACTTTCACCACGCACATGTTGATTGGCTACTTGGTCACCCGAGCTGAATACATACAAGGAAAGTAAATAGATACTTGATACCACATACCTAAAAATAGCTCTAACCCCCTAGTGACAGGACTTTAGAATTTCTAAGGCGCCAATAAACAAATAAACACACACGACCAACCAATTTGGGCATATCAAAACAGAACAAAAAAAGAATTTAGAACACAGTAAACAAACTATTTAATGATGGCTCAGAGTCAACAGTCTACTTCAAATCACTTAAAAGAGGCAGATCACAACGGCTTCAGAAACCTTGAAAAAAAAAAGAATAATTTTCCAGATGAAGAGAACTTCCTCTAATTATCAGAGGTAGAATACCATTAATATTAATACACAGCTAATCTCATATTAATATGTGTACCTTTTCAAGAGATCAGGAAGGAGATCAGGCAAAATGTGGCAAAGCATAATGACAAATTGAACAGTATACAAGAAATTCTTGAGAGTCAGCAATCAAAAATTCAGCAGATTAATCATAAAATTACAAAATTAGACACTTCTACAGAAAGTCAAAGGAACAGAAAAAAGGCAGTGGAATGCCAAATTAGTGAGCCTGAAGGTAAACCATTTGACACCAACATATGCAAGGTACAATCAGAAAAAATAACTAAAAAAAAAAAAAAAATGAAGACCAAGATATATATGTGATTCTATCAAGAGGAATCGTTCATGAGTGGTTGGAGTACCAGAGTGGGAAATGGAAGGGTAACAGAAATTGCAAAGAGAATTGTTGAAGATATGTTAACTGAAAATTTCCCTGATGTCATGAAAGATGACATTTATCCAAGATGCATAGTGGACTCCACATAAAGTAGTTACCAAAAGAAAGCCTCCAAGACAGATCATAATCAAACTTAACAAATCTAAAGATGAGAAGGAAATTTAAAAAGAGGCTAGGGATACGAGAAAAAATAATCTGCCAAGGAGAATCACTAAGACAAAGCTCAGATAGCTCAGCAGAAGCCACACAGGCAAGAAGGCAACAGGATGGCACACATAAACAACTGAAGGAAAAAGTTACAAACCAAGAATTGTAAGTCTAATGAAAGTGTCTCTCAAATATGGTGGTGAAATTAGGACATTTCCAGATAAGCAGAAATTTAGAGAATTTGCAAAAACCTAACCAAAGTTCTTCAGTTAGAAAGTCAGTAACATCAGATAATAACCATACAGAAAAGAGCAAACAGATATGAACCCTGATACAGAAATGATAACAATAAGTTAAAGCTAAAACATTCAAAATAGGGAAACAGGCGTATCAATTTATGTAAAAGATGGGAACATTATTAAAAAAAATACTTTTAAAAATGTAGTTATATGAAGTAAAGAAAATACTAAAAATAATAAAAAGCCCAAGTGGCCAAGTGCCATCGAGTGAAAAATAGAAATGAATATTAAGTTAATCACAAAAGAAATTAACAATCATACAAATCAAAAATTAAAAAAACAAGAAGTTTCAGCAAATATAAAACCCATAACAATGAAAAAATTGAAAACATATAAACACAAATGGCTAAACACAGAAAATTAAGTGGAAAGAAGAAGAAACTGTCAACAACACACACAAAATGGCATCCAAGTGATGGCAATAAATCCATATCTATCAAAAATTGGGTTTGCCTCAAAGCCACAAGGAAGTGCAGAATCTATGGCAACAAGACTATTGGGAAGGGAGGCAAGAAAGACCTCTGTCTTACACCCCAGGAGACCACATTTCTTGATGCAGTTTATGTCTCTTCCACTCATCCTGCTGATCTCTGGCTGGAGCAAGGGGAGTAGGTGGAGAGGAGGGGAAAGGAGACTGTTCGGAGGATGAGACACATACGGAGCAGAGAAGAATAGTGTGCTGTCACCTGTCAGGGAGAGCAGTGAAAGCTGTATATAGGTGGGTGTGTAACTTTATATGGGAATGTACATTTTCACTCAGTCGTAATAAAAAAATATATATATATATTAAAAAAATTGTGCAGCATATAAAATGGATTAAATGTACCCCCCAAAAGACAGGAAGTGGCTATGTGGGGTAAAAAAAATTTATCCATTTATATGCTGCCTACAAGAGACAAGTCTTAGATTTAACCAAACAAATTAAAACTCAAAAGATGGGGAAGAATAAATAAATAAACCAAAAGAACAACATTCAAAAAAGAGCCAGAGTGGCAGTACCAACTTCTGATAAAACAGACTTTAAAGTAAAATAATCTACCACAGTGGACAAGGAAGGACACTATATAATGATTAAAGGATCAATACTTCAGGAAGACATAACCATATTATTTACTCATGCAGAAATAGGGCTCCTAAGTACATCAAATGAACTGTAACAGCACTGAATGAAGAAACAGATAGCTCCATAACAACAGTAAGGGACTGCAACACACCACTTTTGATGAAGGACAGAACATCTTGGAAAAAAATTAATAAAGCTAAAAGTTGTTTTTTTGAAAAAAATCAACAAAATTGATTAACAATTGGCTAAGCTTACAAAAGAAAAACAGGAGAGGAAGCACATAATCCAAATAAGAAATGAGATGTGCAACATCAACACAGAACCAGAGTCAGGGCCAAGATGCCTGACTATTTACACATCTCTTCATTTCCCTCTGAGAACTAAGTCCTAGAAAAAATAATTGAACAGAGCAGTGTGGACATTCTGGGAGCCCCAAAGTCAGACATAGGGTTGTGAGATCAGACCGGGCAATAGGAAGGGAGAAAATACCCTGTCAGAGGCGAGACAGCAGCACAATGAGTCCCACTTCTGCTGGTGCAGTGGCTAACAGGATTACAGATACAATGCCTTCTTTGTTAGCCAGGAGATGGGGACTGGGACTGTTGAGCTTGAGAGCCTGGCACAGGCTGGTTACTCTACTAAGCTGCAGTGCCTGACTAAAAAACATATCCATTAGCAGAGAGGCTGTGCTCGGGACAATCACATCTAGAGAACCCAGCAGTGGCTAGTGAGTGAGGGTCGGTGCCTCTCCCCCACTTCTTCTCTGAGCTGTGCCATAGATACTGTTGACTCATTGCAGGAGAGGTAGAGTCAGTCATGCCTGAGGGCTCAACTGAGACTAATTCCCACATTGAGCAACAGTACCTGTCTGGTGTAACACCAGAGAAACTGAACAGCTTTTCTACGACACAAAAGAGGCAACAATCAATATCTAACCAAGAAGCAGACCACCATGGCTCCAAAAAATCCCCAAAATAAAGAATCAAAATTTCCCAGGTGATGAAGCTTTTTTAAAATTATTGGAGATAGAATAGAAAAGAATTATATTAGAGCCCTTCTAGAGATTAAATGAAGTACAACAGAACAAAATGAAAAATTATATAAGCTATATGAAGTACTAGAACATCAATGATCTGAAATCAAGCAGATCAATAATAAAATTAGAGTTAGACAATTCAATGCAAAGCCAAAAGAGCAGGATTGAGAAAATGCAACGCAGAATCAGCGAGACTGAAGACAAAGCAACTGACACCAGCACTTATGAAGAGAAATCAGAGAAAAGAAACAAGAAAAATGAAGGCATATTAAGAAGCATGTGGGACTCTATCAAGAGGAATAATACATGAATAAGTGGAATTCCAGAACAGGGAGAGAGAGCAGAAAATGCAGAGAGAATTGCTGAAGAGTTGCTGACAGAAAAGTGTGCTGACATGGTGTAATAAGATAACATAGACATTCAAGATGCTTATCAAACACCACAGACAAGAGATTCCTCAAAAAAGACACCAGGACATATTATAATCAAGCTTAATAAAATGAAAAACAAAGAGAAGCTCTTAGAGGCAGCTAGGCTTAAAGCAAAACTAATGTACAAAGGGAAGCCCTATAGGCTTTCATCTGACTTCTTGGCAGAAACCGTGTTGGCAAGAGGACAACAGGATGACACATACTATGCCTTGAAGGAGACAAACTTTCAATCAAGAATTGTATATCCTGCAAGATTGTCTGTCACATATGACAGTGAAATTAAGACATTCATAGAAAAACAGAAGTTTAGAGACTTTGCAAAACCCAAACCAAAGTTACAAGAAATTCTGAAAGAAGTTCTTTGTTTAGAAAATCAGTAACATCAGATGTCTACCCAATGATGCAATGCAGGACACAACATCCAGAGTCCTGCTCAGCTAGGGAAGTTGCAAGTTCAATCAAAACTAAAATATTACAAGTAGAGAACCAGAGATCTTCACATGTAAACTGTGACATCATCACACTATAAAGAGTGATATATTACAATATTTATAGCCTTTTCATATGGAGAAGAAATTAAGGAGATATGTAGAAGTTAAAGATTGATTTAAACCGAGAACATTAAGAGGGATCAAAGTGGTAGCCACAGAGCAAACTAACAATGCTACATATCAAATCAGGAAATATAATACAGGAGTCTTAACAGACACAAAGAAATATTTATAAAAAGAAAACTCATAAAGAAACATAACACAGAAGAAAATATTAAGTGGAACAAAGAAAACGCCAACAACACAAAAACAAAGACACCAATATGAGAGCACTAAACACATATTTATCAATAATTACACTGAATGTAAATGGATTGAATGCTTGAATTAAGAGGCAGAGAATAACATCTTGGAACAAAAAACACTATCCATCTATACGTTCCTGACAAGAAGCACAGCTTAGACTCAAAGACATGAACAAATTGAAAATCAAAAAATGTAAAAATATAAGTCAGCTAACAAGATGCAAAGAAGAGTACAAGTGGCAATACAAATTGTTTTAGTCAGCTAGTGCTGCTCTAACAGAAGTGTCACAGAGCAGATGGCTTTAACAAAGGAAAATTTATTCTTACACAGTCCAGTAAGCCAAGCCCAAATTCAGGGATGTTTGTTCCAGGGAGGGCTTTCCCCCTTGTCGTCTCTAGAGGAAAGTCCTTGTGTTGCATCAGTCTTTGTTCAGGGAGCATCTTGGCACAGGAACCTCAGGTCTAAAGGAAATGCTCCTCACCTGGTGCTGAGATGGTGTGAGGTTTCCATTTCTCTGCTTGCTTCCCTTTCCTTTTATCTCTTGTAGGATGAAAGGATAAAGGGTGGTGCAAGCCATGGTCCAGGGAAACTCCTTTTACAGTGGAGCATGGAGGTGATTCTGTGAAGGGATTTGCAGTCTCACTCTAATCCTTTAACACACAGCATAGCAAAATCACAAAATGGAGGAAAATCATAAAATATTGGGAATCATGGTACAGCCCCATGGCTACATATATTTTTGGGGGACACAATTTCATCCATGTCACTAATCTCAGATAAAATTGACTTTAATGTAAAATTCCCATCATGGACAAGGATGGTCACTGCTTATTGCTGAAAAGTTCAATACATAAGCAAGATATGACAATATTAAATATTTATGCACCCAACAATGTAACATCCAAATACATGAAACAAAAGCTGACAATATTGAAAAATGAGATGGATCACTCCACAATAATAATAGGAGACTTCAACACCCTCAGTAATAGACAGATCATCCAAAAAAAACTAAAGACACAGAGATCATATTGAGACAATTAACCAAATCAATCTCATCAACCTATACAGAATTTTACCCAACAACAGACAAGCACACCTTCTTTTCCGGTGAACATGGAACATTGTCCAGAATAGACCATGTATTAAGTCATAAAGCAAATCTTAACAAAATCCAAACCACTGAATTATTGCACAGCATCTTCTCAAACTACAGTCATAAAAGCTGAAATCAATAAAAACAAGTGGGTAGATATTTGAACTTATGGAAACTGAACAAAACCTTACTGAAAAATTCTGAAGGCTTATTGAAGAAATCAAAGATGTAATAAAGAAAGTCATGGAATGAAATGAATGAGAATGAAATCACATGTTACCAGAAACTATGGGATACAACAAAAGCAGTGCTCAGAGGACAATTTCACTCTATAAATGCATACATCCAGAATGAAGAAAGGGCCAAAACCAAAGAATTAACCCTACAACTTGAACAAGTAGTAAGAGAATGACAAAAGAACCCCTTAGGCACCAGAAGAAAATAGATAATGAAAGTTAGAGCATAACTAACTGAATTAAAGAACAGAAAAAAAATTGAAAAAATTAACAAAACCAAAAGATGGTTTTGCGAAAAGATCAATGAAACTGACAAATCATTGGCTAAACTTACAAAAGAAAAACAAGATAGGGAACTAAAAGCCCAGATAAGAAATGAGACATATCACAACAAACTCAACCAAAATCAAAAGTATCATAACAAACTGCTATGAAACGCTATACTCTAACAGATTTCAAAACCTAGAAGAAATGGATAAATTCCTAGATTCACATCACCTACCAAAATTATCACAAGGATAAGAACAACTTAATAAACCCACCACAAAGAAGAGACTGAAAAGTAATCAAAAAGGTACCAACCAAAAAAACTCCTGACCGAGTTGGCTTCCCCAGAGAATCCTACCAAACTTTAGAGAGGAGTTAATTAAAATACTACTGATGCTATTTCTCAGCATAGAAAAGGAAGAAATACTCCCAAATTCATTCCATGAAGGCAGCATAACCCTGATATCAAAGCCAGTGAAAGATAACACACACAAAAGAAAATTACAGACCAATATCACTCATGAACCTAGATACAAAAATCTTCAACAAAATCCTAGCCAATAGAATTCAACAACTTATCAAAAAAATAATTCATCATGATCAAACTGTATTCATACCAGGGATGCAGGACTGGTTCAACATAAGAAAAGCAATTAATGTGATCAACCACATAACTAACACAAAGGATAAAAATCACCTGTCAGTTAATGTAGAAAAGACATTTGACAAAGTCCAACATTCATTCATGTTAAAGACTCTCAACAAAACAGAAATAGAAGGGAAATTCCTCGGTGCAATAACGGGCATCTACACAAAGCCAACCACCTACATCATCCCGAATGGAAGAGGCTGAAAGAATTCCCCCTGAGAATGACAACTAGACAGAGATACCCACTGTCACCACTTCAATTCAGTATTACGCTGGAGGTTCTGGCCAGAGCAATCAGACAAGACAAAGAAATAAAGTGTATCTGTATTAGTAAAGAAGAAGTAAAAATATCCTTATTTGCAGATGACACGATTACACACACAAAGAGAACCCTACAGGATCCACAAGTAAACTACTGAACTAATACAAGAGTTCAGCAAAGTACCAGGATATAATACAAACATAAGTAAATTGGTAAGATTACTTTATACCAACAAAGAGATAATCAAAGAGGAAATCACCAAATCAATAGCATTTACTATAGCCCCCAAGAAGATAAAATATCTAGGAATAAATCTAACCAGAGAAGTAAGAGTCCCATACAGAGAAAATTACAAAACCCTACTGTAGGAAACCAAAGAGACTTATTGAAGAAATCTACCTTGTTCATGGATAGGAAGCCTTAACATTGTGAAAAGATCTATTTTACCCAAAGCATTCTACATATACAATGCAATCTCAATACAAATTCCAGTGTCATTTTTTTAATGAGATGGAGAAACAGATCACTAATTTTGTTTGGAAAGGGAAAAAAACCCTGGCTAAGTAAAGAACTACTGAAGACAAGGAACACAATGGGAGGCCTCACAGTACCCGACTTTAGAGCCATTACACTGTCACAATAGTCAGAACAGCCTGGTAGTGATACAAAAAGAGACATATGGATCAATGGAACAGATAGAGACCACAGAAATATCATCATCCTCTTAGAAACAGTTGGTATTTGACAAAGGCACAAAGATTGTAAACTGGGTACAGTCTCTTTAGCAAATAGTGTTGGCAATATTGGATATCCATTTGCAAAAAACTGAAACAAGACCCATATCTCACAGTTTACACAAAAACTAACTCAAAATGGATCAAAGATCTAAATATGATAAAATAATAAAGATCATGCAAGAAACAATTGGGGAAACAACGAAAGTTCTAATACATAAAGACTAAAAAATCTGACCAACAATGCACAAAAAACAGAATAGAAAATAGACAGGTGGCAACTGCTAAAAATCAAACACTTATACTCATCTGAAGACTTTATCAAAAGAGTTAAAAGAGCATCTACAGATTGGGAAAAAATATTTAGTAACTACATGTCAGAATGACATTTGATTTCAATAAGCTACAAGGTACTGCAAAATATCAACAAGAGAAAGGTAAATAACTGAATTAACAATTGGATAAATAATCGAACTAAGTAGTGAGCAAAGGAGATGGACAGACGATTTACCACAAACAGACATCCAGGCAACCAAAAGACACATGAGGAAATGCTCATGATCATTAACTATTGCCAAGAGCCAAGTGCCGTCCAGTCGGATCCGACTCAGAAATCCAAACCCAAACTATGATGAGATACCATCTCACTCACACAATGATGGCATTAATGCAAAGAACACAAAACAACAAATGCTGGAGAGATTGCAGCTCTCCTACAGGGCTGGCGGGATTGCAAAATGGTACAGCCTCTTTAGGAAGCGATTTGGCACTTTCTCAAAAGCTAGAAATACCACATGACCCAGCAATCCCACTGCTCACAGTATATTCTATGGAAATAAAGATGGTCACACAAACAGATACATGCACACAAATGTTTATCGTGCCACTGTTCACAATAGCAAAAAGACAGAATCAACCTAGGTGCCCATCAACAGATTAATGGATAAACAAACTATGGTACATATACACAGTGGAGCACTATGTAATGATAAAGAATGATGATTTTAGCAAGAATCTCACAATCTGGTTTCCACTAGAACACATTATGCTGAGTCAAATCAGTCAGCTGCAAAAGGACAGGTATTGTACAAGACCTCTGCTATAAGGAATTAAAAATGGACTTAAGTACAGAAGAAAAGCCTCTGACAGTTACAAGTGTTGGGAGGGAGGGAGAGGAATGTTCATAGATTAGTCAGTAGCAATTAGGTTATGTGAAGGGAGTGAAAGCAGTCAGAAGAGAGCAGATCAGCATAATGGACTACACCATAAACTGGAAAATTTTCTAAACTCAACCCAATATATCAAAGGATAGTGTAGCAGGAACAGGGGTCTGAAGACCATATTTTCAGGGGACATCACGGTCAACTTGCATAACTATTCTTTAGCTAAGAAAGTCTTCTGCACCTCACATTAGTGTATGGTGTCTGGGGTCTTAAGAGCTAGCAAGTTGGTATCTGAGGTACAACAAATGGTCCCAACCCATCTGGAATAGATGACAATGGAGCACATCAAAGACATGAGGAAAAATGAGCCCAGGAGACAGAAGGACCCATATGAATGGGAGACTGCATCAGCATGAGACCGAAAGAACCAGATGGTGCCAGGCCACCACCAAAAGCAGCCATGATGGGGGACAAAATACAGAGTCCCTGAGGCAACATGAGAAAAAGAGGTGTGCAGTTCAACTCTTCTAAAAGACCAGAATTAATAGACTTGCTGTTCCTAAACTGAAACCATTACTGAGGTCAACTCTTCAGACAAGAATAGACTGGACTCAGGGGACACAGCGTGAGCACATGGTGTGTATATTTTATGGATTTATTCATTTATAGGAGGCTTTCTTACTGGTTTCTTTCCAGATGGGAGAGAACAGGGTGAAGAGGAGGGGACAGGTTCTTGTTAAGAGGTTACTAGAAGTATAGAGTGAGAAAGAATAACATGCCATCACAGGGTAAGGAGAGCAGATGGAGCAGATAAGTGGGCATGCAGAATTGATTTGAATTGTATACTTTCACTGAATCATAATAAAATAAGTAAATAATAAAAGACAACTGAAATAAATAAAAAAAAGCAACAGAATACTATGAAAAACTGTACTCTAACAAATTTTGAAAACCTAGGAAAAATGGTCAAATTTCTAGAAACACACTGAAGGGACTCTGTCCCTGAAATTCAGGGAGTTCATCTTATCCAATAATAGGATTTCACCATTAGCTGGAATCAGCCTAGTATGCCCCATCTGGTATAATCGTAAATCCATAAATAATTTTATGCCTGCAATCCACCTCCCAATCAAAGCCCTTCATTTATAAGGACCCTGACCACAAACTTATCCCTTCCCCCTTCTAATCAACACTTCTTGCATATCAGACTGTAAATTCCCTAACCAGAGTTTCTTGCTACCCCTCTTTCTTTCCTTATCAAACCATAAATACCCTCACCCCACACTACCTCAGGTGGGACGAGTCACCCTTGGCTCAGACCCCACTCTCTTTCTCTTCGAATAAACTCCACTGGACCCACAGACTGCTATGTCTCTGCCTCTGTTTCGGGCCACTATATCACCAGCACATGCTACCTAGCTAAAGTACCAAAGAGGAAGAATGACTAAATAAACCTATTGTGAAAGAAGAGATTGGAAAGGTAATTTAAGAACTCCCAAACAACTGGCTCAGAATTTTCACTGAAAAATTCTTCCAAACTTTCAGAGAAGATGTATAACACTATTACTAAAGGTATTTCAGAGTAAAGGGTGAAAACCCCCAAACTCGTTCTATGAAGCCAGCATAACCCTGACACAAAAACTAGATAAAGACACCACAAAAAGAAAGAAACAGAGAAAGAAAGAGAGACAGATAGAGAGAGAAAGTAAAGGAAAGAAGGAAAAGGGGGAGGGAGAGGGAGAGAGAAAAAGAGAAGGAAGGAAGGAAGAGAGGGAAGAAGGGAAGGAAGGAAGGAGAAAGGGAGGAACAGAGGGAGGGAGAAATGAAGGAGGGGAGGGAGGAAGGGAGAGAGAGAGAAAAAGAAATAGAGGAAAGGAAGGAAGGAATGAAAAGAGAGAGAGAAAGAAAGAAAGAACTATAGATCAAATTATAGATCAATATCTCTCATGGACTTAGAAGCAACAATCTTCAACAAAATTCTAGATAATGGAATTGAATACCATATCAAAAAAACAATGCAATCTGATCAAGTGTGATTCATACCAGATTTGCTGTGGTGGTTCATCATTAGAAAAAATAATCAATGTCATCAACCACACAGAGAAAACAAAAGACAAGAATCACTTAATTTTATCAATTCATGCAGAAAAGGAATTTGACAAAGTCCAACACCCAGTCATGTTAAAAACTCTCAGCTAAATAGGAACTGAAGGGAAATTCCTTAACATAATAAACAGCATGCGTACAAAGCCAAAAGCCATCATCATCTCAGATGGAGATAATCTGAAAGCATTCCCTTTGAGAGCCAGAACAGACATGAAAGCCCTTTTTCCCCGCTTTTATTCAATATTGTGCTGGATGTTCTTGCCAGAGCTATCAGGCAACAAAAAGAAATAAAGGGCATCCAACTGGGAAGGGATTAGTGCAAGTGTCTCTATTGACAGATAATATTATCTTACACATAAAAAACTATAAAGTGTTCACAAGAAAACTACTGGAACAAATAAAAGAGTTCAACAAAGCATCAGGATGCAAGTTGGTGGATTCCTCTACACCAACAATGACAACATCAAAGAGGAAATTGCCAGATAAACATCATTTACAATCCACGCCCCCTAAGAAGATACAATGCTTAGGAATAAATCTAATTAGGGACATAAAAGACCTATACCAAGAAAACTACCAGACGCTACTGCAATGAACCAAAAGACACCTACATAAATAGAGAAACCTTCCTTGCTCATACATAGGAAGATTCAATATTGTGAAAATGTCTATTCTGCTCAAAGTGATCTGTAGATACAATGCAATCCTGATCCAAATTCCAGTGGCATTTTTTAACGAGATGGAGAAACAAATCACCAACTTCATGTGAAAAGGAAAGAAACTCTGGATAAGTAAAGCATTACTTAAGAAGAAGAACAAAGTGAGTGGCCTCACACTACCTGACTTTGGAACCTATTGCATTGCCATGATAATTAAAACAGCCTGGTACTGGTCAACAACAGATATACAGACCGATGGAACAGAACTGAGAAATCAGATGTAAAATTATTCACCTATGAGCAGCTGATATTTCATAAAAGCTGAAAGTCTATAAATGGGGGAAAAGATAGTCTCATTAACAATGGTGTTGGCATAAGGGGATATCCATCTGTAAAAGAAAAAGAAAAGAAACAAGATCCATGTCTCACACCATCTGCAAAAACTTGCTCAAAATTAATCAAAAGCTTAACTATAAATCTAAAATGATAAAGACTACAGAAGAAAAAATAGGGAAAGTGTTGGGAGCCATAATACACAGCATAAACAGAATACAAAACTTTACTAACAATGCACAAATAGCAGAAGAGAAAGTAGATAACTGGGAACTCCTAAAACTCACTTATGCTTATTGAAAGACTTCACCTAAATAATAAAAAGACAACTTACAGACTGGAAAAAATTTTCACCGTGGCAAGTTCAACTGGCATCTCATCTTTAAAACCTACATGCATTTGCAAAATCTCAACAACAAAAAGACATATAATACAATTGAAAAGTGGGCAGAGAATGTAAGTCAGTTAATCCAAGAAGACATTCAGGATGCTACCAGATCTGTGACGAAAGGTTCACAATCATTAGCCATTGGTGAAATACAAATGAAACAAACAATGAGATACCATCTCACCCCAGTAAGGCTAGCATTAATCTAAAAAACACAAAATGATGAATGTTATGGAGGATGTGGAGAGACTATAACACTTATACACTCTTAGTGGGATTGCACAATAGTACAATCACTTTGGAAATAGATTTGGAGCTTTCTTCAAAAGCTAGAAATAGAAATACTATATGACCCAGCAATCCCACTCCTTGGAATATATCATAGAGAAATAAGAGCTGCCAAACAAAAAGGAATATGTGCACTGATGTTCATGGTAGGACTGTTTACAACAGTCAAAACATGGAATTAACCTAGGATCCCATCAGTGGAAAAATAAACAGACCATGGTATATTCACACAATGGAATATTATGCAATGGTCAAGAACAATAATTAATTTGTGGAATATCTCATAACATGGAAGAATCTGGAAGACATAATACTTAGTGAAATTAATCAATTGCAAAAGGACAAATTTGCATGAGACCACTATCATAAGGACTTAAGAAATAATTTAAACACAAAAAAATATTCTTTGATAGTTACAAGGGGCAGATGGGAGAGAAAGGAGATATTCACTAATTAGGTAATAGAAAACCAAAAAAGCAAAACCTGTTGCCATGAAGTCAACTCCAATTCATAGCGACCCTATAGGACAGAGTAGCACTGCACCGTAGAGTTTCTAAGGTGTGCCTGGCGGACTTGAATTGCCAATCTTTTGGTTAGCATTCATAGCACATAACCACTAAGCCACCAGGACAAGAATTATTTTAGGTGAAGGGAGAGCCAACGCACAGTAGAGGAGAAGT
Organism: Heterohyrax brucei; assembly: GCA_028571685.1. Taxonomy (NCBI): domain Eukaryota; kingdom Metazoa; phylum Chordata; class Mammalia; order Hyracoidea; family Procaviidae; genus Heterohyrax; species Heterohyrax brucei. The sequence goes on along the minus strand of CM053146.1, from coordinate 73,042,417 downwards.
CAGCACAAATGGACTAAACCTAAAACTTAGATGTATTCAAATTACAGCCAAATACTTCAAAGGACACAGCAACAGGATCAGGGATCTGGTGACCATGGTTTCAGGGACATCTAGGTCAATTGGCATAACAATTTTTTTTAAGAAAATGTTCTGCATACCACTTTGATAAGTGGCATCTGGGTCTTAGAAGCTAAAGTCACCTAAGAAATATCAGTTGTTTCCAAGTCACCTGGAACAAAGGATGCATCAAACACACAAGGAAAATAAGAGCCCACGAGACAGAAAGGGCCACATAATCTAGTGACTACATTGATATGAGATCAGAAGAACTACACAGCACCTGGTGATCACCACAGGCTTCCTTTAGAGTGGACTCAACAGTCCCTGATGGAGCACGAAAAATGTGGATGCAGAACCCGAACTCTACTATGAAGACAAGACTTGATGGTCTGACAAAGTGAAGAGTCTTCGGAAGACATGGCGCCCAGACTCTGTTAGCCCAGACCTGAAACAATTCCAGAAGCCCACTCCTCAGACATAGATTGAACTGGTATGTAAGACATAAGATGATACTGGGAACGGTGTGCTTCTTGATTGGCTTGGGTAGAAAAAGGAGACTAACTGGACAGCTCCAGTCCAGTGGTGAAGTGAGAAGAGAAAGGGGGACAGGAGCTGCTTAAATGGACATGGAAAATACGTGTTGGGAAGAGGACTGTGCTCTCACAATATGAAGAAAGCAGTTCGAGTCACATGGCTAAGTATAAGTTTTATGTGAGAAACTGACTCAAATTATAAACTTTCACTTGAAACATAATGGAAAAAAAAAGTTAAAAGTCCTTTCATAGAGTTCAGCATGTGCCAAAGTTTCAGAATCACTGCCCTGCATGTTAACCGGCAAGATTTTTCTAAAGTACATTTCTCACCATGCTCCTGCTGCTCTGCTTAAAATACTTCAGCATTTCCTATCTCACCACCTCAATGGAATTCAGACCCAGAATTCTTAGAATGAAGGCATCAGTTGGTCTGACTTATGCATTTCTCTGCTACTCTCACCTCCCAGAACCAGTATGCCAGCCATACTGAAATATGTATACTTCCCTTTGATGCCTGTGCACTGTTGTTTGTGATAGTTGGGGTGACCTACCTATATTTTTAGAGACAGAACATTTCTAGCTAAGCTTCAAATTTTCCCGTCAGTTGCTAACACCTCTGTGCAGCCTTCCCTCAGATGTCCACCGTTATCTCTAAGACAAAAGTCCTCAGGAAGTGGAAAATTTCACTGCCTCAAGCAGCTTGCTCAGCTCACCCAATAGCCTTGCATTAGAATCCTCATTCCTTTGCTTGACTTGTCCTGTAATTTTACATTAAAATCCTGGTAATGGACAAAGTTACATGTAAATTCCATTGTACCTGGGTAGTATAAGAATGTTGCTGATGTAACACGTGCAAACTCCTTACTTGTACACTCCTTAGAAGTAACTTGTCCCCTCGCCCTTGATTAGCGGTCTTAGTGGCAACAGCTCTTTTTTTTTCCCTTGTGCCGTGAAATAAAGGGGACTTTCTGCTCTCCCTTCTTAATGTCTTGTTTATCAGCCAGGATGAATCACACCAAGTAGATACTGGGGTCCCCATCTGGCACCATCTCTACTCCAGTAAGGCATATTTAGGTAGTTTGTTCACTGTGTTCTCTTATCACTCGTTTTTACCATCAGCACTTTGTTTTTCAAAGCAGTAACAACCACCTACAAGGACAAGAAGCAACAAGAACTCTCATTCATTGCTGGTAGAAATTTAAAATGGCACAGCCACTTTGGAACTTTCCTGGCAGTTTCCTACAAAGCTAAACAGTCACAACATATGATCTACCAATCATGCTCCTAGGTATTTGCCTAAATGAGTTGAAAACCTGCAACCACACAAGCCAAAGCCAAGCCAAAGCCTGTACAAAAATATTTACAACAGCTTGATTAATAATTACCCCAAATTGGAAATGACCAAGATGTTCTTTAAATAGTTGAAGGGATAAACAAATTAACACATTCATACAATGAAATATTATTCAGCAATAAGAGGAAACAAGTTGCCAAAGACCAACTTCAGTCAAAGGAAGGACAACACATAATACACAAGAAGTCGGTAAAACTGGGCTGAAGGAAAAGCTAAGAAGTTTCCTGAACACATCCAAACAATTTGAGGGAGAGTAGCTGGGGCTGGGGACTGTAGACCATAGTCTGAGGGTCATATAGGTCAATAGCCATAACAAAGTTTATTAAAAAAATTCACTACATCCCCTTTGGTGAGTGTCATCTGAGTCTTTAAAGCTTGAGAGCAGCCATCTAATACACATCAATTGGCCACAACCTGCTTGGAGCAAGGCAGAATGAAGAGAACCAAAGGCTCAAGGAAAGTGTTACCCTCAACTCAAGGACTGCATAAACCTAAAACTCCACCAGCCTGAAACCAGAAGATTTAGATGTTGCCTGGCTACCATCAATGACCACCTTTACAGCAATACAAAGAGAATCCTGAACAGTGCCAGATAAAAATGTAGACCAGAATTCAAACTCACTTATAAAAAGACCAGATGGTCTGACTTAGACTGGAAGAATCCCTAAACTACGGCTCTTGGACACACAGTCAACCCAGAACTGAAGCCATTCCCGAAGCTCACCCTTCACGCAGCACTATGAAACAGAAATGTGCCTAACAATTCAATCAGACACAGAAGACCCAATGGGCAACTCCTGTCCAGAAGCAGGATGAGAACCACGAAGGGGCAGGAACTGGTTGAATGCCAACAGGTAACCCAGAGTAGAAAGAGGAAGCACATTGTCATACGTATTGTGGGGATTGTAACCAATGTCATAAAACACTGTATGTTTAAATTTTTGAATGACAAATTAACTTGAATGGTACACTTACATGTAAAGGAAAATAAAAGAAACAAGCTGCCAAGCCAAAAAAATGCATAGAGGAACATACATTCATATTTCTAAGTACAAAAAGCCATTCTGAAAGTGCAGCATATTGCATGACCCAACTATATGACATTTTTGAAATGCAAAAATATAGAGAAGTAAAAAAGTTGCCAGGGTTTTAAGGGACAAGAGAATGAATAGGTTAGCCTCTGGGAAATTTTAGAGTTGTGAAACTATTTATATACTACTACATGGTGAATGTATGACATTATACATTTTTATAAAACCATAGAATTATACAGTGCAAAAAGTGAATCTATCTAAATTATAGTTATTAACAATGTATCAACATTGTTCATTAATTATAGTAAATATACCACACTTATCCTCTCTTCATACTTAATCTGCATGCTGAACAAATACAAAAATTTTTACTATGAGAAAAAGAATATGGCATCAGGACTGGAGGATGATTCACTAATAACCTGGGTTGTACAAATGATACAACCTTGCTTGCTGAAAGCGAAGAAAACTTGAACCATTTACTGATGAAGATCAAAGACCACAGCCTTCAGTATGGATTACACCTCAACATAAAGAAAGCAAAAATCCTCACAATGAGCCAATCAGTAGCACCATGATAAGTGAAGACAAGATTGTAGTTGTCAAGGAATTTATTTTACGTGGATCCACCATCAGTACCTATGGAAGTAGTAGTTAAGAAATCAAATGATGCCTTGTACTGGGCAAATCTGATGCAAAAGACCTATCAAGTGTTAAAAAACAAAGATGTCACTCTAAGGACTAAAGTGTGCCTGATTCAAACCATGGTGTTTTCAGTCACCTCATGTACATGCAGAAGCTGGGCAGTACATAATGAAGACGAGACCTGATGCCTTTGCGGCTTTGCAGTGTAGTGTTAGCAAAGAATATTGAATATACTATGGACTGCCAAAAAAAAAAAAAAAAAAAAGGCAAAAAAAACTGTCTTGGAAGAAGTACAGCCAGGATGCTCCTTAGAAGCAAAGATGGTGACACTTCATCTGACATACTTTGGACATGTTATCAGAAGGGGTCAGTCTCTGAAGGACATCATGCTTGGTAAAATAAAAGATCGTCTAAAAAGAGGAAGACCCTCAACATGGTTGATTGACCCAGCAACTGCAAGAGTGGGCTCAAGCATAACAACAGTCATGAGACGGCACAGGAGTAGGCAGTGTTTCCTTCATAGGATGGCTGTGATTTGAAACTGACTTGGCAGCATCTAGTAACAATGGAAGATGTTAATAACAGGGAAAACCTTGCACAGGCAGGAGGAGATGGTGGTTCTCTATAAAGTATGCTTAAAAGCCAAAGCCAAGCACCCATTATGTATGCTTAACTTTCTTTAAATATAAAACCTCTAGATAAGGAGGTTTATTAAGTAAAACTTTAAAAGTTTATCATGGTATAGTAGCATCCAAGATACATAGCCCAAACAATAAGACATCCTTTAAGTAGAAAGTCATAGTAAGTAGAATTATCTCATTATTTGACTGATAAAACTGAAAGTAGAATAAATCCACAGCCTAAAATTTAACAAAGTAGATAAGAAAGAAAGCCAAATGAGTATGAATCATTAGAAGGAATACACATAAATATTAGGCCCCCAGGAATTTGAGCTATTTTAATAATCAGGTACAATTTTTAAAATATATGGGTTTAAAATATGTAACAAAGAGGTAGAATAGCAGTATCATGATCATGAGAAAGTATGATAAGTTTAGGTATATTTGAAGAAGTAAGTAAAACTTTTAGAAATACAAAACGGTAAAAAAAAAGGGAAAAAATAACAATAAAAAAGAAGTTATTGACTAGAAACACAGCACAGAAAGAAACGTGAGTACAGTAGTTTAAGAGATGTGAAGTACAGACAATCAGTTGGTTATGAACAGGACCTGTTTCTAACTGCGTCTTTGAGAATTTGTAGGGAAGTGACAGCACTCAGCAGAAGGAAAATCAGCACTTCTGGATTATACCAAGAGCTAAAGGCTTACTAAAAGTAACTGAACATTTCAAAGGCCAGATAAGCAGAGGCAGAAGCCTGGAGAACATGGTTTCAGGGGACACCTAGGTCAACTGGCATGACTAAATTTTTTTTTTCTTTAAGAACATGTTCTGCATCCCATTTTGGTGCATGGTGTCTGACGTCTTAAAAACTAGCCAGCTACCATCTAAAGAGCATCATTTGGTCCCAATCCACCTGGGGAAGAGGAGAATGAAGGACATCAGATATGACAAAAATATGAGCCCTGGAAACCTAAGGGGACAATGATCTGGAGACCACACCAACATGAGGTCATAAAAACTAGACAGCTCCCAGCCAACAGAAAGGACTGCCCTGGCAGGAGCACACATAGACTTCCTGATATTGCCAAAGGAAAATGGAGGTGCAGATCGAGAACTCTATTAAAAGATAAGACATGATGGTCCAACATCTGGCCGATTCCCTGAGAACATGGCCACTGGACTCATAGCTAGCCCAGAGCTGAAACTAGTAGGGAAGACAACTCTCTGGACAAAAACTGAACTGAACTAGAAGATATAGAGTGATGCTGGTGTTGTGTGTGTCTTGGCTTAACTATATACATGAGACTGTTCAAGCAGCTACTGTCTAGAGGTTAGATGGGAGGGTGAAAAGGAGGGGAGAGGAGCTGTTTCAATGAATACAGAAAGTATAGGGTGGAAAGGGGAAGTCCATTGTCAGTGGGTTGGGATAGCAGCTAGACTTGCATAGAGATAGATGCCTGTTTGTTGTTTCATATGGCAAATTGACTTGGATTTAAACTTACACTGAATCACAATAAAAAAATTATAAAATAAAAATTAAAAACATAAAGCATCTAGAGCTGAAAAAAAAATGAAAGAAAGAAATATACACCTTAAGGCTTTGTAATGAAAGTGAAGAGCACCAAAAGCAAAGAGATCATAAAATAAAAGATAAAAACAATTTATGAAGCATTGAATATTACACTGAATCAGGTTCCTCAGTCTTGTTAATGGATGTCAAAAAACAGTGGAAAATAACTTAGTTGTACTGAGCAGAATTAAATATCAACATAGAATTTCACAGCAGCTGGGTTTTTATTGTAGAGTGAAGAAAAATAAACACATTTTCAGAAAAGTGAAAGTTGAGTTATCTTCCCAACAATGAGCACTCACTAAAGAATTTTAAAGAATATCCTTTGGAGAGCATGAAAATTGTCCCAAAAGAAATAGCTGAGACATAAGAAGAAATGGCAGGCAGGTTAGGGAAACTGATAAATTGGTAAATTTCGAAAAAACTGAAGATATAAAACAAGGATAACAATGACTAAACTGGGTAATAAATCAAGATAAAACTAGGAAGCCACATGAAAATAACTTACGAAACGTGAGAAAGATCATTAAATTGTTATAATACCTTTATAGTGCTTTAGAGAAAAGCAAACATAGTAAGCATCAACAGAATTAAGATAAGCACACGTGTTTAAGGATGAGACAAATAATAGAAATAGAGTGTAAAATTTTAAAACAATTTGAGTAGGGTAATGAAATTTGTATTACAACTGAAGTAATAAGAATAAAAGTGGGAAAAGAGAAAACAGGTCACATAGGATACAAGGGAAAATAGAGAACACTTGTTTAATGTATTTTTTTGTTATCTTATTCCTTTTTCTTTCTAGAAATCCCTGGCTGGCTGGCTTATATTTTCCTGATACTAATATAATGACATCAGACTTATATAGTTTTATTTGAATGGTGTATATTTAATTTTTAATCTGTCCAAACTTTTCTATCAAATGGTGTCCCTGATTTTAAAACAAATCCCTTATCAACAGTAAATAATCAACTTTTTTTTCTATTTACCAGTGTTTACTTCCACCCTCTTTGGTGGAGTGGTGGTTAAGTGCTGCTGCTGTTAATTGAAAGATCCACAGTGTGAATCCTCCAGGTACTCCTTGGATGTTCTTTGGGGCAGTTCTACTCTGTCCTATAGGATTGCTATGAGTCATAATCGATTTGAGGGCAGAGGGTTTGGGTTTGTTTGTATCAAACATAAGCAAGCCTGTTTTGATACTGCTAAAATTTTTAAAAAGTGTCCTATAGTTTCTCCAGGAAACCATGGTACATAGTGGTTAAGTGCTACATCAGCTAACTAAGAAGGTGGCGGTAAGAATCTGCCAGGTGCTCCTTGGAAACTCTGTGGAGCAGTTCTACTCTGTCCTATAGGGCTGCTGTGAGTTGGTATCTACTCAACAGCAATAGGTTTGGTTTTATTTATAGCTTCTCTAAGAAGTTAATATATTTAATACCTGTGTCTTTAGTCACATTGTTATTGGGTAGAAAAACATTGTCCAACATATTTAAAAGTATGGAAATTTTTTTTGTAAATTCCTTTCCTTCTAAATACTACATTCATCATATGCTGTGTGTGAATGTATATCTTTTTTTGAATGCTATATTTTTTATTATTTGTCTTTTTCTGAAAAAGTCTTTTAATATATGTTCTATCCTTTATTAAGATATCTTTTAGAAACTGGAGATAGATATACTACTTGATCCAGTAATCCCACTACTTGGAATATATCCGTCAGACATGAAGGCTGTCACACAAACACATACATGCACATGAATGTTCTTTGCAGCACAGTGCACAATAGCAAAAAGATGTAATCAGCCTAGATGGCCATCAACAGATGACTAGATAAACAAACTATAGTAAACATACTCAGTGGCACACTATGCAATGATAAAGAACAGTGGTGATTTCAGGAAGTGCCTCATAACCTGGTTTCAACTGGAAGACACTACGCTGAGTGAAATCAGTCAGCAGCAAAAGCACAAATATGGTGTGAGACCCCTGCTACAAGGACTTAAAAATAGACTTATGCACAGAAGAAAAGACTCTTTGATGGCTACAAAGGTGGAGGAGGGAGAGGGTTGGTCGTAAATTAGATAGTTGATAGAAATTTGGTTTGGTGAAAGCAGTGACAGCACACAGTAGAAAGTAGATCAGCTGAACTGGACTTCACCATAAACTGAAAACTCTTCTAATCTCAACCTGATATTGTAAGAGTAGAACAGCAGAAGTGGAGTCTGGGGCCATGGTCTTGGGGGTCACTAAGGCCAACTGGCATAACCAGCCTGTTACTAAGACGGTCTTCTGCACTCCATACAGAGTGGTGTCTAGGGTCTTAACAGCTAGCCAGCTGCCGTTTGAAGTACCCCAAATGGTCTCAACTCATCCAGAACAATGATCACTGAGAACAACAAAGGCACAAGGGAAAAAGAACTCAGGAGACAGAAGGACCCATGTGAATGGGAGACTGTCAACATGTGACCAGAGGAGTCAGATGGTACCCGGCCACCACCAAAGACAGCTGTAATGGTGCACACAATGTTAAGTTCCTCTGGCAACATGAGAAAAAGAGAGGTGTAGCTCAAGAACTCTACTAAAAGACCACAACTGATGATCTGACAGCCTGGGAGATCCCCTGGGGGCATGGCCACTAGACCTGCTGCTGCCCCTAACCAAAAAACACTACTGAGGCCAGCTCTTTGGATAAAAATGGACTGGACTCAGGGACACAACGTGACCATATAGTGTGCATACTTTATGATTCTACACATTTATAGGATGCTGTCCTACTGGTCTCTTTCTAGATGGGAGAGAAGTGAGTGCAGAGGAGGGAATAACATATACAGAACGGAAAGGAGGAGTGTGCTGTCCCGGAGCAAGGAGAGCAGAGGGAGCTGCAGGCAGGCGTGCAAAATTACTTTGGATTGTATATTTTCACTTAATCACAATAAAAAAAAGATATCATTTGTAGCTAAATAACCAATAAGGCAAATTCTATTAATGTTACTTTCTCTCTCTTTCTTAACTGTCCTTGCTACTCTTACGTGTTATTTCTTCCCTATGAAGTGTAGCATACAGCCTGACACTTTCAATGTATACTTCATTGAGATACTGAATTATTAATTTAATTTCAAAATAATTGGCTGAGCAGTTATCTGAAACTTGGCTCAAAAAGGATGGTTGAAAAGAACAAACATTTAATGGTCTATAGTTAGGCAAAGAGTCTGAGTAAACAGAAAGGTGTCAGTTTATCACAAGAGGAGACAATAGCATTAAAGGGTAAGGTCTTTGCTCCCTCTGTGTGCTCAAATAGTGCCAGATAAATATCGGTGACAAGAAAAATAATTTAGTCTGGTGATTGAGATTATAGCCTTTTATCTTTATGTACTGAGATGGGAAGAATTGCAAGATCTAAGTGAAAAATCATATTCGTTATCAGTGTATGCAGTATGATGTCATTTACCAAGGTAGAGGGAGGCAGAAATGCACAGGATTTGGTAGGTATCTGTGGAGTGTCCCAGAGGAACAGAGAGTAGATTAGCGACAGTTGTTGCTGGCAGGGAGCAGAAATAAATGGCAGAATGACAGGGTTGAGAGTAGCATTGTAACGTATATAAATTTTTAATTCTTTCATTTCAATCCGTGTGACTATATTACCTGTTAGTGTCCACTCAGTAAAATAAAGGAAAATTATTAGAAATGGCTAAAGCTGATGGTGTGTCAGTAACTGTTCCTTGTAATGTCTCTGTTCTTGTGTACATCTCTACTACAAATCTCATATTTTAAAAAAAAAACTGTGATCTTTGAATTTATTTCCATATCTGTCACTTAATAACACTGTGAGCTGAGTAAGCTTTTTATTAGCACCTTTAGTAATACATAAAGTGTAGGTGACAATGGTTCTTAACTCTTAAGATTTTAATTGAATTAAGCAAGAAAACATACATCCAAATTATTGTGTTTCACAAGCAATAAGTGCGCAATAAGTGATAACTGTCATGGTTTTGTTGATGATAAATTTATCCCTTCAACTAAATTTTCCTTAGACAGAAATTACATCTTACATGTGTTATTTTAATCTGCTTACTTACTTAGTACTTTACAAGTAATATTTGTTCCTTAATTGCTCAACGGCTGATTTCTATATCTGCTTGGATTTGTTATTGAATTTTATCATATTTTTTGAGTTGCCTTCATTTTGAAATTGTATTTATTCTGTCAACAAAAGAGAAGGGCAGTTTGACAGTCTTCTTTATAGAAGGAAAATTTAAGTTGTTTATAAAATGTAAGCATTACAGAAATGCTTGCAAATAGTTTCAGCATTCAGTGTTTGAAATCAATAGAAAATGATGACATAATAACAAGCACAAATTTTTGAAACAAGAATGAAGAAAATTACAAAATAAGTACCTAAAGATATTTTTGTTTTCTCAAAGCCACATATCGGCAAAATGTACCAAGGAAATAAAATGCAATTATTCTCATCTGTACAGTAAACTCAACAATAGTATGTGATCATTCTAGTTGTTTTCTGTGTGTCACTATGTAGCTTGCATATTAATGTTTTTTATTTATGACCATCATTTTTGGCTGTCATTTATCTTCAAGTTATTTATCAACCATTCTGAACTAAGTGCGTATCCTCATTTATTTAACATCTGTCTCAGCTGACTAAATATCATAAAGACAGATAGATATCTCCTTTGTCTTTGTATCCTCAATAACTTCTGCTGCTCTGTACAGTCATCCCTGAATAAATACTTCTAGAAACAGTGACTGAATTCATAAGGCCTGTGGATTTAGGTGGAATTTAAACAATACTGGGAAATGTCGAATATCTTTTGCAGGATAAACTTGACTTAACCACTTGAACAAACAAGTATTTATGCCATCAGCAAAAAATGCCCCCTCCAACCATCCAAAACCCAGTGCCATGAAGTCAATTCTGACTCACAGCTTATCACACATGGAGTCAAATTTCACTTTACAAACTCTGTGTAATTAATGGAATCATACCATTTTAGCAAGAAAGTCTCCAAGTCACAAGAAAGGGTGCTGGACACCCCCACTAAAGCTTACTGCCACAGAGGTCACTTCCTAAGACCTGAGATGGCCTTTTATACCTCCTTGCCTTTTCTTTTGTTTCCTTCCACAAATATTTACTTAGCCTGTTTTATGCATTGGACAATATGGAGGAGGAGAATACAGTTTTCCTGTGGTTAGGCAAATAACCACAATAATAAACATATTTTCCCAAACTGAAAATTTATGGGATCATGTGTACACTATTTGGAGGGCATATGATCATGAACTGATGGTTCTGAAGAAAGAAATGCAAGTTGCATTAGCAAAATCCAAAAGCATTAGCAAAAAAACAAGTCTACAGAAATTGATAAAATAGCCATTAAGGTGCTTTAATAAACAGATGCAACACTAAAAGCATTCATTGACGTATGCAAGAAATTTGAAAGGCAGTTACCTGGCCAACCGACGGGAAGAGATGCAGATTTGTGCCTATTCCAAAGAAAGGTAATTCAAAAGTAAATGGAAATCATTAAATAATACCATTAACGTCACATGGAAGTAAAATTTTCTGAAGACCATTCCAAATGGTTGCAGCAGAACTTTGCAGGGAATGCCAGAGATTCCAGCCCGATTCAGAAGAGCGCACAGTATGACAGATGTCGTTGTGGACTGTCAGATGAATCTTGGCTGAAAGCAGAGAATACCGGAATGATGCTTACTTTGTTTTATTGACTCTACAAGGGCACTGATAATGGATAACATTTTTATGAATGAGAATTCCAGAACACCTAACTTTACCCAAGAGAAACCTATACATAGACCAAGGATCCGATGTTCAAACACAGCACGTGGGTACTTCTTGGCTTGAAATCAAGAAATGTGGATATGACCATTGTATACTTTCATCATACTTATTTAATCTGCAAACTAAGCAAATAATCTGAGAAGCTGGAATATATGAAGCAGAATGTGGCATCAGAATTGTAAGAATACTCATTGACAACCTGTGATATGCAGATGAAACAATCTTGCATGCTGGAAATAAAGAAGACGTGAAGCACTTGAAAGTCTTCAATATGGACTACACCTCAGCATAAAGTAAACTAAAATACAACTGGACCAGTTAGCAATATCATGATAAGTGGAGAAAAGATTAAAGTTGTCAAGAATCTCACTTTGCTTGGATCCATACCCACAGAAGCAGCAGTGAAGAAATCAAGTGATGTATTGGGCAGATCAGCTACAAAAGGCCTGTTTTAAATGTTAAAAAGCGGAGACGTCACGGTGAAGTCTAAGATTTTTTTTGTGAGTTTTTTTCTGCTAGTGGACACAAATTAATGAAGGTCACCTAGACTGCTAAATTATTTTCTATCCCTTTCCTGTTATCACTCCCAGCTGAATCAGCAGGCTTGCATTTCTTCCCCTATCTCTAGGATAGTAAATCAATTATTTCAAAACCTCAGGGAGGTAATAATATTTGAGGTAATCCACATTGTTCGGTAAGATGTAATGGAATCTTGTGACTCCCTGACAACGTTTGAAGTTTTCCAGATGCAATCCCCTCTGTAATCCGGCTATAAAAGCTACTAGAATTGTAACCCAAGCAGGACAGCCTTGGAGAACCATTCTCACTGTCCCTCAGATTCACATGCTTATCTGTTAATAAAGCATACTTGAATCTTTCCCTGTCTCTGAATTTTGGCTGCAGTGAGACATGGAAAGAACATGTTTTTGGTTCCACATTTCTGCAGGTTATTATCTAAAGGTCTGTCTTCAAAGCACAGCTGTCACATTAAATGAGGATGCTTCCGTCAGACACAGACAAGTTCCTGAGAGTTCATGTTCTCCCACCAGAGTCACATAAGACAATAAACTACTAGTGTGATAATACCGTTGGGGAGGAAACATCACTTACTAGTAAGCACAATCATATGAATATAAGACTAGGGGAAAATGCTGTAATTTGAAGAAAAGGAATAGTGAATATGTAATAATCATAGACTTCATACATTGAATTGTTTTCTATGTTCTAGGCGCTGTGTTGATACTGTACATACGTAACCTCATTTGATTCATTCAGTAGTCTCCTGTGGTGATTATTATTATTATCTCCGTTTTAGGCATAAAAATCATTAAAAAAAAAAGCCTTCTTTCATATGATCAAATAATTGGTACATGAGGTAAAGCTGGATTCAGTCCTAGTTCTTGCTGACACTATGGTCTGTTCTCTAACAATCTGCCTCCAGAACTTACAGTAACAAAATCTGAGGCTCTTAAAAAATTAAAATAAATTGAAAAACCTCTCCGTGACTTTGACCTCAGAAAAGTTCTTCCTGCATCTTCTTGAAATAAGAGTCTGATTGCTCTTAAATTAGATCAGGCACCTTCTGAGGCTTCAGAATGATTTGTTTTAAATTCGTCTCATTCTAAAGTGTTCTTATCCAGAAATTTTAGAAGAAATATAATAAATCATGTTAAAATTATTTTAAGAGGCCCTTCCGAGAAATTACTTAGCAAAATTGCTCAAGGGCTCCTCTAATAAGATACCCTAATAAAATCAGGGCCATTATGTGAGATCCAGAAGGAGAATAGTGAATGAAGACATTGAGGAGTCGGGAAATCAATTTCCTTTATAGCAGATTTAATAGGACAACTTACTTATTTTCAGGTAATAAAAGAATTGTTTGGTTATCCAAGACATATGTATACTATATATTTGTGTGAAGAAATGTCTTTGAAATTCTATAATATTGTTGTTGTTTCTAGGTGCTGTCAAGTCAGTTCTGACTCATAGAGACTCTGTCTGAAACAACCAATAACTGCAGGGTCCTGCACCGTCGCTGCAGTCGCTGCTGTACTTGAGCCCTTTGTTACAGCCACTGTGCCAGTCTATCTTGGACATCAGAAAAGTTCTTCCTGTATCTTGCTAAGAGTCTTCCTCTTTTTTGCTGACTTTACCAAGCTTGGTGTTCTTTTCTGGGGTCCCTTCAATGTCCCTCCTGATAAAATATCTAAAGTATTTAAGACAAAGTCACACCATCCTCACTTCCAAGGAGCATTCTTAGTCATACTTCTTCCAAGACGGGTTTGCTCTTTCCTCTTGCAGTGCGTGGTGTATTCAGTGTACTTTGCCAACACCGTAACTCAAAGCACCAATTCTTATTTGATCTTCCTTACTCACTCTCCAGCTTTCACACGTGCATGAGGTAATCAAAAACGCTCTGGGGAACCCCAAAACCATTGGACCATAGAAATCATAATGAAGATCCACTCTTTGGACACGAATGGATTGAACTTGGCAATGCAGAGTGACTGTATATTGTATGCACTTAATGGTTCTATACATCTATAGGATATCATCCTGCTGACCTCTGGCTGGAGGAACGGGAGTGGGTGGAGAGGAGGGGAAAGGAGGCTGTTGGGAGGATGAGACATGTATGGAGCAGAGAGGAATAGTGTGCAGTCACCGAGCAGGGAGAGCAGTGGAAGCTGCATATAGGTGGGCATGTAAATTTATGCGGGAATGTACATTTTCACTCAGTCATACCAAATAAAAAAAAAAAAAAAAAACACCCTGGCTTGACTCAGGCATACCTTAGTCTCAATGTGACAGCTTTGCTTTGTAAAGCTTGAAAGAAGTCTTTTTAACAGACTTGCCCAGTGCAATATATCTTTTATTTGCTGACTGCTCCTTCCATGAAAACTGACTGTAGAATGAAGTAAGATAAAATCCTTCACAACTTCAATGTTTACTCTGTGTATCACGTTGCTGCTTATTGCTCCAGAGTTAAGGATTTTTTTTTAAGGCATAATCACACTGAAGTCTTTGATCTTCATCAGTAAATACTTCAAGTCCTCTTTGCTTTCAGCAAGCAAGGTCATGTCATTTGCATGTCACAGGTTCTTAGTGAGTCTCCCTCCAGTCCTGAAGCTGTGCTCTACTTCATATAGCTAGGCTTCTCAGATCACTTACTTTCTGTACAGATTGAATAAATGTAATGTAACATTAATACAACTCTGGTGCACACCTGCCCTGATTTTAAACAAAGCAGTTTCCTCTTGCTCTGCTGGAACGATTACCTCTTGGTCTGTGTACAGTGTCTTCATAAGTACAATTAAGTCCTGTAATTCCCATTCTTCATAATATTATACATTGTTTGTTATGGCATGTGCAGGCAAATGCCTTTGCATAGTTAATAAAATACAGGTAAACATCTTTCTGGTTCTCTCTGCTTTCAGCCAAGATCCATTCAACGTCAGCGATGATATGCCTTGTTTCACATCCTCTTCTGAATGTGGCTTGCACTTCCGGCAATTCTCTGTTGTACTACTGCAACTACTTTTGAATCAGGTTCAGCAAAAGTTTACATCTGGGTGATAATGATACTGTTCAGTAATTTCTACATTCCCTTTGATCACCTTTCTTTGAAACAGGCACAAATACGTATCTCTTCCAGTCATTTGGCAAGGTGGCTATCTTCCAATTTTCTTGACATACGTGAGAGAACATCTACAACACTACATACTCTTGTTGAAACATCTCAATTGGTAGTCTGTCAGTTCCTGAAGCCTCGTTTTTTTCCAATGTCTTCAGTGAATCTTGGACTTCTTCCTTCAGTGCTATCAGTTCTTAGTCATATGCCACCTACTTAACTGGCTGAATGTCAACCAATCCTTTTTGGTACAGTGACTCTGTGTGTTCCTTCTGTCTTCTTTGTTGCTTCCTGCATCATTCAGTATTTTGCTTATAGAATCCTTCAGTATTGCAGCTCAAGGTTTGAAGCTTTTCTTCAGTTCTTTCAGCTTGACGAATGCCAAGCATGTTTTTCCCTTTTGATTTTCTAACTCTAGGTCTTTGCCCATTTCATCATAATGCCTTAATTTGTATTCTCTAGCTACCCTTTTAAATGTGTTATTCACCTCTTCTATTTCATTATTTTTTGAGTTTCCTTCAGTTACTCAGTGTTCAAGAGCAAGTTTCTGAGTCTCTTCTGACATCATTTTGGTCTTTTCTTTATTTCCTTTGTTTTTAATGACTTCTAGCTTTCTGCATGCATGATATTTTGGATATTATTCTAACAACTCATCTGGTCTTCAGTCATTACTGCTTAATGTGTCAAATCTATTCTTGAGATTGTCTCAACTCTAAACTCAGGTGGTATATACTCAAGGTTGTGTTGTGGCTCTTGCAAACTTGTTTTAATTTTCTTCAGATTTGGTTTGAACTTGCGTAGGAAAGATTGATGGTCTATTTCATGGTCAGCCCCTGACCTTGTTTTGACTAATGATATTGAGCTTCTCAATCTAATGTAATTGATTTGATTCCTATAGATTCCATCCAGTGAGGTGCACATGCATAGCTACCATCTATGTTGCTGAAAAACATTATTTGTCATGAATAAATTATGATTTTTAAAATTCTATTATGTGATCTATGATATTATTTCTATCCAAGGACCATTTTCCAACCATATGTCCTTATTTTGGTTTCTAACTTTCACATTCCAATTGCTGGTAATTATCGATACACCTTGGTTTCACATTTAATCAGTTTCAGGCTACAGAAGTTGATAATACATCAAAACTGATATTCTAGGCATTAGCAAGCTGAAATGGATAGATAGCTGGTATAGGCCATTTTCATTATGACAGTCATATAGTTTACAGTACCTGCAATAGCAAATCGAAGAGGAATAGCACTGTATTCATTGTCAAAAGGAACACTTCAAGATCTATTCTGAAGGACAGGGCTGTCAGCAATAGAATAATGTCCATATGCCTACAAGAAAGACTTATTAATATCACCATTATTCTAAATTCTAAAGTATTACTTCATAATAAATTCACTGTATCATTGACATCTGTTGATCAGAATATCCAAAAAATCTGAACCATGTAATAAATTTTGAAAGTTATTATTACTATTATTTGATCAAACAGTATAATTGTTAATTGGTCTCTTTCTCTGCATCCTTCTGCCCTGTGCCTCATTTCTCTATAACTATTGTATTTTTCAACTACATGCCTATTTGAGAGCTCATGGAATGAATTTTAGAATTTACTTGCTGTAGGTATAATTTTCATTTCACTTAGGTCAGTGTACTACTTGAGGCAGAATGACAGACTGAGGTATATCAGTTGATGGATTTAGCAGATTTAATGAAAACAATATACGTGTGTTAAAAAGTTGACTACTCTTCCCTCAGTTTTAAATTAATTTTTTTAACAGTTTTAGGTTTACGAGTTATAATAGTTCAGAGCATTCTGTATACCCATCACCTAGTTTCCCTTTATTATTATCTATTGTTACCAACTTGTATTAGCGTGCTACGTTTATCACAACTAAGAAAATAACACTGGGGGAGGTGGGGGCCAAGATGGCTGACTAGACACATGCCTCCTTGACTCCCTCTGAGAACCAAGGTGTGGAAAGATAAATGAATGGAGCAATGGACATCCCAGGAGCCCTCAGATCTGGCATAGAGTTGTCAGATTTGACTAGACACCAGTAATGTCATAAACTACCTCTCTCAGAGATGAGCCAACAGCTGCTGATCCCCATTGTGGAGCAGTGCAGGTACTGACATCTTCTTTGTTATCAGGGAGGCAGGACCTGTCTAGAGCCAGCAAATACACTGAAGTGCAATGCTTAAGTAAACAGCACACAGCACAGCAGAGAAGTAGTGCATGGGATAGCCACACACTGAGAGCACAGCTGTTGACTGAGGGTACCACTGCCCCTCCAACTTCTGTTTTCTGAGCTGCACCATAGACTCTGCTGTTTCCTGGCAGGAAAAGTAGCTTAGCCAGGACACCATCCTGGTCACCTGGGAGATGGAGTCACATGGCTGGGGGCCTTAGCTGCAGCTGATTCTCAAGAGGAGCAGCAGCCCCTCTGGCAAGTGCTTCTCCAACAGAAAAATGGCATTTGAGACAATTTGTGTCTAGATTTATAGGTGGGGCCTGTCAGAGGACAGCAGGAAGGCCCTAACCTCTCCCTACTCTGAATCACGTCATAGCATCTGGGGACAGCCTATGAGGTACTTTAATTGTCAGCTGGAAGGCAGGGCCTGACACACCTGAGGGCCTGACTGTTTTTAGCAGTTGTTGGACAGCTCCCCACTCAGAAATAAAGTGTCCTTTTAAATAAGTCCACCTAAAGAACTGACTGCTGAGAGGCCCAGCAGCATCTCCTCCACCCTTCTCTGATCCACATCATGGAATCAGCTGATGGCCCTCCAGTAACACTGTAAGTAGGGTGACATGTTAACCAGCCAGGAAGCAGAGCCTGCTACCCCAGAGAGTCCACTTGGGACCAGTCACTAGAGTACACAGAGATGGCTGGTGACCCACTCTTCTGTTAGAACTATGCCTCAGCTCCAGTTGAGATAACATCAGAGAAATAAGAAAGCTTCTAGATGGCACTCAGACAACACTTCATAGCTAGCCACTTAAAGAAGCAGTGCACCATGGCTCTGGAAAACTCACAGAATAAAGAAGCAAAAAAATTCCCAGATGAAGAAGATTTTCTGAAACTACTGGAGGTTGAGTACAAAAGAATGATATAGAGAATCCTCCTAGAGATTAAACAAAATGCAACAGAACAAATGAAAAATTAAGTAAGCTGTTTGAACTGATGGAACATCAATGATCCAAAATCCAGCAGATCAATAACAAAATTACAGAATTAGACAATTCAATCCCAAGAGATGGAAGTCTGACTTAGTGACCTTGAGCCCTGAAGGAGAAAAACTTCCAACCAAAAATTATATATCCTGAAAAATTGTCTCTCAAATATGATGGTGAAATTAAGAATTCACAGATAAACAGAAGCTTACAGACTTTGTAAAAACCAAGCCAAAATATAAGAAATAGTGAAAGAAGTTCTTTACTTAGAAAAATGAAACATTAAGCATACACTTAAGGAGGCAATGCAGGACACAGAATCCTACTCAGGGAAGTCAATAAGCTCAATCAAAATTATATTATTAAAAGAAGGGAATCAATGACCATAACACAAAAACTATGACATCACCATACTGAAAATATGGATATGTTAACAGTAGGTACAATCCTTTCAGATGGAGAGGAAATTGAAAAGATATGTTGAAGTTAAACTGTGGTTTAAACTTAGAATAGTAAGGGAGATCATAGTGGTAGCCGCAAAGCAAAATAACAAAATGACATATCAAAACAAGAAGCTTAATACAGGAGTCTCAACAAACACAAAACCAAGCCAGAAAATGATGAAAAGTAAAGCCATAAAAAAAAGAATGACCCAGAACAGAATATTAAGAAAAGAATAGAAAACATCAACAACTCAAAAATAAATGCATCAAAATGACAGCACTAAACACAAACCTATTGATAATTACATTGAATGTAAACAGACTGAGTGCTCTGATAAACAGGTAACAAGTGACACCATAGATCAAAAGACATGACCTATCTGTATTCCTTACAAGAAACACACCTTAGACTCAAAGATATGAGCAAACCAAAAATCAAAGGATGGAAAAAATATATACCAGGCTAACAACATGCAAAGAGCAAGGGTGGCAATACTAACCTCAGACAAAAAAGACTTTAATGTAAGTTCCA
The DNA here is from genome assembly GCA_028571685.1 of Heterohyrax brucei. Lineage (NCBI taxonomy): Eukaryota > Metazoa > Chordata > Mammalia > Hyracoidea > Procaviidae > Heterohyrax > Heterohyrax brucei. Next base: position 73,022,992 of record CM053146.1, on the reverse strand, counting down.
GCATCATGTACAAGGATAGTCACTATTTACTGCTGAAAAGTTAAATGCGTAAGTAGGACATAACAATGTTAAATATTTATACACCCAATACTATATCCTCTAAATACATCCAACAAACACTGATAGCACTGAAAAATGAGATAGATCACTCCTCAGTAATAGTGGGAGACTTCAACACTCCACTTTCAGTAAAGGACAGATCGTCCAGAAAGAAAGCTCAGTAAAGATACAGAAGATCACATCGTGACAATTAACCTACTAGACGTCATTGACATATACAGAACTTTTTATCCATCAACAGATAAGTACGTCTTCTTTTCCAATGCAGATGGAATGTTTCACAGAATAGACCATGTGTTAGGACATGAAGCAAGTATCAACAAAATCCAAACGACTGATTTATTGCAAAGCATCTTCTGAGACCACAAAGCCATAAAAGTTGAAATCAATAGCAGAAAAACTAGAGGTAGAAATTCAAATTCATGGAAACTGAACAAAACTTTGCTCAAAAAGGCATGGGTTACAGAAGAAATCAAGGGTGAAATAAAGGTGTTCACGGAATCGAAGGAGAATGAAAACACGTCCTACCAGAACCTATGGGATACAGCCAAAGCAGTGCTCAGGGGTCAATGCATGTCTATCAAGGAACACATCTGAAAGGAAGAAAAGACCCAAACCAAAGAAGTAATCCTACAGCTTGAACAAGTAGAAAGAGAGCAACAGAGGAGCCCCTCAAGCACTGGAAGAAAACAAATAATGAAGATTAGAGCATAACTAAATGAATTAAAAAATAGAAGAACAATTGAAAGTATCACAACAGAATACTATGGAAGATTTAACAGATTTGAAAACCTAGAGGAAATGGACAAATGTCTAGATTCATATCACCTACCAAAATTATCCCAAAGAGAAGAAGAAAAGCTTACACCCATCACAAAGAGATTGAAAAAGTCATCAAGAAACTACCAACCAAAAAAAGCCCTGGCCCAGATGGCTTTAATGCAAAATTCTAGCAAGCTTTTAGAGAAAGATTAACTCCAATACTACTAAGAATATTTCACAGTATAGAAAGGGATGGAATACTCCCAAATTCATTCTGTGAAGCCAGCGTAATAACCCTGATACCAAAGCCAGGGACAGATCTCACTAAAAAAGAAACTTACAGACCAGTGTCTCTCATGGACCTAGATGCAAAAATCTTCAACAAAATCCTAGCCAACAGAATTGAACAACGTATCAAAAAAAATAATTCAACATGACCAAGTTGGATTCATATCAGGGATGCAAGGCTGGTTCAACATCAGAAAAACAATTAATGTGATCAACCATATAAATAGCACAAAAGACAAAGATCACCTGATTTTGTTCATTGATGCAGAAAGGGCATTTGGTAAAATCCAACACCCATTTCATACTAAAAACTCTCAGGAAAATAGGAATAGAGGGGAAATTCCTCAATGCAATACGGGCCACTTATACAAAGCCAATTGCCTACATCATCCTGAATGGAAAGAAACTGAAACAATTTCCCTTGAGAATGGGAACTAGACAAGGATGCCCATTCTCCCCTCTCCTATTCAACATTGTACTAGAAGTTCTAGCCAGAGCAATTAGACAAGACAAAGAAATAAAGGGCATCCTCATCAGCAAAGAAGCAAAAAATCTCCCTATTTGCAAATGATATGATTGTATATGCAAAGAATCCTAAAGAATCCATAAGTACACTACTCAAACTGATGAAAGAGTTCAGCAAAGTTTCAGGATATAAGATAAATATAAGTAAATCAGTAGGATTCCTTCATACCAACAGAGAGATCATTAAAGAAGAAATCACCAAATCAATACCATTTACTATAGCCCCCAAGTAGATAAAATATCTAGGAATAAATCTAACTCGAGAAATAAGAGATCTATACAGAAAGAACTACAAGACCTTACTGCAAGAAACCAAAAAAGGTTTACATAATTAGAGAAACCTATCCTGGCACTTGGCTTGGCTTGGCATCCTGCTAATGGATAGGAAGACTTAACATTGTGAAAATGTCTATTTAACCTAAAGCAGTCTACTTATACAATGCAATCTCAATACAAATTCTAATGTTATTTTGTAATGAGATGGAGAAACAAATCACCAGCTGTGTTTGGAAAGGGAAGAAACTCCAGCTAAGTAAGGAACTACTGAAGGGGAGTACAACAGGAGGACTCACACTACCTGATCCTAGACAAGATCACTGCCAAAGTAGTCAAAACAGCCTGGTACTGGTAAAAAAGAGAATAGAGTGGAGACCCCAGAGATGCCACCATCCTCTTATGAACAGCTGATGTTTGACAAAGTCCCTAAGATTGTAAACTGGGGTAAAAAGTCTCTTCAACAAATGGTATTGGTAAAACTGGATATCTATCTGCAAAAAAACTGAAACAAAACCTATATCTCACATCTTACATAAAAACTAACTCAAAATGGATGAAAGACCTACATGTCAAACCTAAAATGATAAATATCATGCAACAAAAAGTAGGGTCAACGATGGATGTTCTAATATACAGCTTAGACAGACTTCAAAATCTAACAAATGAAGCATGATGAACAGAAGAGAAAATAGATAAATGGAAACTACTAAGAAAGAAACACTTTTGTTCATCCAAAGACTTTATTAAAAGAGTTAAAAGACTACCTACAGAATCGAGAAAACATATTTGGCAACCACATGTGGGACCAACATCTGATCTCCATAATCTACAACATACAGCAAAATATCAACAAGAAGGTAAATAACCCAGTTAAGCACTGGGCTAAAGAGACTGGTACACTTCAACAGAGACGGCAACCAGGTAGCCAAAAAGCACATGAGGGAATGCTCACGATCATTAGCTATCAGAGAATACATATCAAAACTAGAATGAGATACCATCCCATCCCACATGGATGGCCATGATCCAAAAAAACACAAAACAACAAATGCTGGAGAGGTAGTGGAGAGAGTTGAACTCTGCTACCCTGCTGGTGGAAATATAAAATGCTACAACCTCTTTGGGAAGCAATCTGGTGCTTCCTTAAAAAGCTGGAAATAGATACACCGTTTGATCCAGCAATCCCACTCCTCGGAACTTACCCTACAGAAATAAACGCTATCATACAAACAGACACATGCACACGAATGTTTATTGCAGCACAATCCACAATAGCAAAAAGATGGAATCAACTTAGATACCCATCAGCTGATGAATGGCTAAATAAACTGTGGTGCACATACTCAGCAGAACACTATGCTATGCCAATAAACAATGATAATTTTAGAAAACATCTCATAACCTGGTTTTAATTGCAAGACATTATCCTGAGTGAAGTCAGCAACAAAAGGACAAACACTGTATGAGACACCTGCTAGAAGGACTTAAAAATAGACTTATGTACAAAAGAAAAGACTCTTTGATGACTACAAGGGCAGGGAGGCGAGGGGTTGGTCATAGATTAGATAGTTGATAAATGTTAGAAATTTTATTCTTTTGCTGTATTAAGTAAATATTTTATTAAAGAATAAATAAGAAAATAAAAACCTGCATATAAATTATGATAATAACGTTGAAAACCCAAATAGCAGAGTTCTACTCTGACACATGTGAGGTCTTCATAATTTTGACTGACTTGTCTACAGCTACTTTGTTGTTGTTATTGCATTTGTTTGTTTAGATCAGAAATCACAGCTCAATAAAGAAAGGAACAGGAATATGTACCATTACAAGCCACTATCGCTTTGTACTTACCAGGAACAGGTGAGCAGGAGAACTGTGCTTTTTTCCTAACAAAATCCAAGTGTCCGGTGTGCTGAGATGGAATGGGATGATAGGGAGTTTAATAGTCTGAACGTATCTTTAATCACTGCAACATGTGAGTCTAAATGTAACATTGACTTTTTACAGAACATTCATTCAATATTCCAAATCTCACATGCTAGTAGGGAGGAGCTTCTGATATGATACTGGATTTGGTCTTGAGAAAAGTAAAATCTTCAGGAAAAAACTACCTTGTATCCATTCCTCCCTTTTACACGTATGTAGCACTTTTTCTAGGATTAGGTCGCAAACTTCCTTGTCAGACCTCATTCGCTGACCGTTCTGATGGCTATTTCAGAAAAAGAACTCCCAAACAACTTTGAAGGGTGAATTCGGTCCTGGCATCGGGGCGCAGCTTCCCAAGGGGAGTACACCAAAGTGACCACAGTGGTAATCAGCACTCGGTATGTAGCACTTTCTCTAAGATAATTTCACGAGTGTAGTTGTCCAGCCTCCTACATTCTTTGTGTGTAGAGAAGCTGACCCTGCCTCCAGCTGCTGAACTGGGCCCTCCTGAACTAACAGCAACTCCATTCTTCCTTGGCAGTGATTGGTTTAATAACTGGACATGGTTTGGATATGGCAGATGTGAGGAGTGGTTTTCTGGAAACCTGTGGCACAATTATTACTCTGTCTTCTGAAAATATTTCAAGTGACTCTTTGACTATCTCTAGTATTATCATGAATTAGTTGATATTAGAGACTAGGACAGGTTCTGCTCTTAAAAACTTAAGGATGGAGCCAAAATGCAGATAGGGGCGAGATAAAAGAATAACTCTGGAAAACAGTAAGAAACACTGAGTTTACTGTCATCTATTTTAGCCAGCAGCGAGCATCAATTTTGTTATTTAAGCCAGTTTCATATTAACTGCCTCTGAAGAAATCTACATGATAAAGTGGGAGCAATTTTCTAAACATCATAGATGTTTGTGTACAATATTTCTCTCCTTTTTCTCCCCCTCTCCAGTATTTGGGAGACCAGAATGTAGATCTTTTAAATTATTTCTGGAGCTTTGTCCTGTGATTCTCCCTCTAATCAGAGACGAATATCAAGGCTATTTTATTCTAGATGCCAGAAAAATCAGCTCTATCAGAAATTGATCTTTGGACTTCTGTATCTGAAAACATAAAAGTAGAAATTTTATTACTTCAGATAAAGAAAATTTCTAATATCTTTCTGTGACTTATGTTGGTGTTTCCAAAGCAAGTCCTTTTATCAAAAAAGGTAATATAATTCTGCTTCTCTTTCCAGGTATTGCCATGAATTTTATTTACAGCATTCACTTGAATTTGAGAGCCCAGAGACTTCTAAATGTTATCTACAGTCTACAGTAGAATTTCTATTTATAAGAAGACAGAGTACTATCAAGAAACCAATATATCATGGTCTACTGTGATACTAACTTTAATTACTCTAACTGTCATAAAGCTATTGATACACTGTTCATTCTGGGATAGTTATCGTCTTCATTATACATCAAATCTATGCATAACAGGAATCTGAATTATTTGAGGATTTAAAAACAAAATGTTTGTTGTATATGAAAATACAAAATACTATTCTAAATACTAGTGAATTGAGGAGTTGTAGAGGGACGCATGTAGAAACGAGAAGATGAAATCTTTGACAACAAAAGCAAGAGTAGGTTAGTAAGAATGGTGAAAATTTAGGAACCCCAAAAATTCATATAAAGGACAAAGTATTTTTTTTTTTAATTTGTTGTGACTTTATTTTCATTTGTTTATGGGTGGGCTTTGTACAGAAGTAACCAGCCTAAAAGCCTGGAATAGGAAAATATTATTATTATTTATTACATTCAATTAATCTCAAAATAAAATGTTTAATGAAAGTGTCCTCCTCATTTTGACATATAAATATTTAAATGTTGATGTATCAATATGTTATTAAATAGGAAAACATTTTAGCTCATGTAATCTTTTGTGTGTGTCCTTGAAAAGTTTGACTACAATAACAGAACAGAGCTTTATTAAATTTCTGTTAAGTGAACTCCACTTTCCAAGGTGATTCCTGAAACTTAAAGGAAGCTGTAAGCAAGACTTTATGTGTTTGTTTTTGCTTTTTATTGTATACATACCAACTGCAAAGAAATTCTGAGATTTTCTTTCAGAAGCTACCTTTTTAAAAATGCTATTGCAGCACAATGTTTTCATGCCATTGTTGTTCTGATTTTTATCAACTGAAAGGAGACAATATTTAGGCTTATTTGTAATTTCGCAGTAATAAAACCCATATATGGTAACAGCTAAGTACATGGTAAGACGTAATTACTGTTCTTATTGATTCCTTTTTGTAGCTGGAAAAATATTAAAAAACCATAGAGACACTTTAAGGGGATCATATGAAAGTCTACATTTCAGATGAGTAATGGTGGGGAGTGGGGCTGATTCTGGGAAGTAATCAATCTTGTTGCTCCCAAGATTGATTAACTTGGGAAATAAAAGGTTTTGCTATTTGATTGCACATGCAGGTTACATTTTCAAAAGTAAAAAATCAAATATCACCTCCTTCGACGGCACTTGGCTCGGCATCACCCCCTTCCAGTTTTAGTATTCTTAGCTGTACTGTGTTTATTCTATGGTTTTGCTGTTTTCCTTGCAACTCCTACATTGACTCATAAACAAGTTTGCTACTCAAAAAAAACATAGCTGAATCTCTACATTTAACATTAAATAGACTGCCAGATCAATAAGGAAAAAAAAATAAAATAAAACAAAAAGAAGAAAAGAAAGAAAAAGCATATGGATTATAAAAGAAGAAATAAAACTGTCTTTATTTGCAATGAGTTAATCATGTCTGCTGAAAAATCTTACAAAGTCTATAAGACAATTATTAGGAGAAGTGAATTTAATAAGATTTGGGGATATATGACCGATATACAAAAATCAATTGCATTTTCACATGTTAGTCACAAACAAAATATAAGTGGACTTTCTGGGCTTTTACTCAACTGAGTCGGCTTCCATTTGTGTGATTTCTGGTTCTTGGGACTGAGAGAGTAGCTTACCTGTCATCTTGCCTGATTATCTTTGGATTTGTCCATCTTCACAGCCTATAAACCAAAGTCCTGTTGTCTGATGTGCTGATCTTGGGTTCACCAGCCCCTACAGCTACATGAATTAGGAGTAGCCTTTGTCCTGACCTACATTCCAGCCTCTACAACTGTATGAGCCATTTCTTAATATAAATCCCTCTCTGTGTACATTTGTATACATTTATAAATTTTACCAACTTTGCCTCTCTAGAGAACCCAGGCTAAAACAATTTGTAAACCAAAAATGTGATAAAGGCCTTGTATCCAGGTTATGTAGAGAACACTGTAAAATCAACAATGAGAAAACAAACCTAATTAATATTTGAACAGACACTGCACCAAAGAATATAGCCCAGCTCAGTGCCATGAAGTCGGATCTGACTCATGGCAATGCTGGGGGCCAGAGCAGAACTGACCCCTGGAGTATTCAAAGAGCACCTGTTGGATTTGAACTGCCAACCTTTCGGTTAGCAGTGGTAGCTCTTAACCAGAGAGATGACGAATATGCACATGAAAGGATGCTCAATGTTATTGATCATGAAAGAAAGGTAAATTAAAACTAAAATGCTATATCCATTATACATCTATTTCAGTGGATAAAATTAAAATAGGATGTATAAAAAATGGAACTCTAACACACTTCTGGGGGAATATTAAATGATGCAACCATTTGGGAAACTTTTGAGCAGTTTCAAAAACATTTAAACATATACTTACCATCTGATCTAACCACTCCACTCCTAAGTATTTAAGCAAGTGAAATGAAAATGTGTGATTAGACAAATATTTCTACAAGAATATCAGTGGAAACTTTGTAATAGTAAAAAACAGGAAGGAACTAAACTATGTATACAAAGGTGACAGAATTAACAACTGATCACATGTTCACAAGATACAGTTTATGATTAGACAATGAATAAAGAAGACAGAAGAACTGAAGCCTTTGAATTGTGATGTTGGAGGAGAATCTTGAATGTACCATGGACTGCTAAAAGAACAAACAGGTCTATTCTGGAAGAAGTACAACCAGAGTGTTCCTTGGAAGCAAAGATGGCAACACTGTGTCTTACATACTGTGGACACATTGTCAGGAAGTATCACTTCCCACAGAAAGACATCATGTTTGGTAGAGTGGAGGGTCAGTGAAAAAGAAGATTCTTGACAAAATGGATTGACGCAATGGCCACAACAATGGTCTTAAGCATAAAAACAATTGTGGACATGGCTGTAGGGTCTCTGTGTGTCAGAACTGACTCGATGGCACCTGACAAACAACATAATTATGATAAATTTACTAAAAAGCATTCTTTACAAAAAGAATAAGGAATTATTACCAAAAACTCCAATAAACTCTTGTATTCCATTGTCATGCTTTTATATCTTTATTTTCTAACTAGCCTGGGGAGTTTTATAAACAAAATCTTCCTTTTGTGAGAGACACAAGTTCTCCTACATTTTCTTTTTTTAATATATTCTGTTATGCTTAGGAAACCCTAGTGATGTAGTAGTTAAGTGGTGTTTGCTAACCAAAAAGTTGGCAGTTCAAATCTGCCAGGCACTCCTCAAACTCTATGGAGAAGTTCTACCCTGTCCTGAAGAGTCATTATGAGTCAGAATTGACAACAGTGAGTTATTATTTTTAGGACAAATCACTATCCCAGAGACTAACTCAGTGTTGACCTCCATGCTATGGGCAGAGTTCACATATTTATGAGCTGTCTATCCAGGCACTGTTGGTTTGCTTCAATATTTATTTACAGTATGGCTCAAAATCTTTTTCGAGTGACTTATTCTAGGTCAGAATTCAGCTCTCATGCAAAATGCGTGGGTGATCTAGCTGTTCCCAATGAGGAAATTTTTATCCTGCTCTTGCTTTTTCACATGGTTCAGTAACGATCGGCTTTTGAATGCTTAAGCACAAAACAAAACAAAGAAAAAACAATTTCTTTTGTCTGAATTCTTCCCCAGGATTACCTGTAGAACTACCTCACAGAATTCCCAGGAGTTGATGATGATGAAGAGTTTGAGTAATGATTGTACTTATGACTGCCCTTCCTTTGGGCATCGGTAGAGGGCTCTGCTATTCTGGGTGCTGTATTCTGACTCCCATCAGAGTAAAGGAAAACAGAAATGAGAAGTAAGAGCAAAGCAAAAGGAAGGAGATCGGGTAGGGAATTAGTGAAAAGTGTCAGTCAGCAACTAATTGCAAGAGAAGGGCAACCTCCTGAAGTTAACCAAGAGAAAGAAATGATTTATATTAAGGAAGCTTTCTGTACACTTTGAGATACTAGTAAGATAAAAACAAAATAGTATTACTTTCCCCACCATTACTCCCTGCCTTGAATAACTCAAGATACAATTTGCCTCTCAGCTGATTATACCAATTTTTAAATTTGCATTCAGTGCTATTTGTCTTTTTTGCAGAAATACTTGTCGAGGGTCTTTTATGTGTGAGGAACTGTCCTCGATAGAACAATGAAGAAAACAGATAAATTCTCCACATTCATTCAGCTTAAATTCTCATTTGAAGGATACAGGAAAATGTAAATAGCTGAACAAACAGCATGCAAGATGTGGTAAGTGGTTTGGAGAAAAATAAAAGAGGACATGGGAGTGTGATGTAAGAGAGGAGTTTCTATTTTTATTGGATGGCCAGGGAGAACCTTATTTTATGGTGACATTGTAGCAGAAAACTGAGTTATGCCAAGATAATGTTATCTTTAGGCAGATTTTAAAAAAACAAAGATGACCCCAGTGAGGTTGTCAATAATCCACAAAACACAAAACAGTAAATGCTGGAGAGGCTGTGGAGAGACTGGAACTCTCTACACCACTGGTGAGAATCCAAAATGGTATAACCTCCTTGGAAAGCAATTTGGCACTTTCTTAAAAAGCTAGTCATAGAAATATCACATGATCCAGCAACCCCACTGCTTGGAATATATCCTACAGAAATAAAGGTGTCCACATGAACAGATACATGCACACAAATGCTTACTGCAGCACTCTTTATTGCAACACTGTCCACAATAGCAAAAAGATGGAATCAACCTACGTGCCCATCAACAGATGAATAGATAAACAAACTATGGTACATACACATAATGGAACAATGGAACACTATACAATGATAAAGAACAATGATGATTTTAGGAAGCATTTCATAATCTGGTTTCAAGACATGCTCAGTGAAATAAGTCAGCTGCAAAAGGACAAGTATTGTATGAGACCTCTGCTATAAGGAATTAAAAATGGACTTACATATAGAAGAAGAGACTCTGATAGCTCCAAGTGAGGGGAGGGAGGGAGAGGGTTGTTCATAGGTTAGATAGTCGTTAGGAATTTGGTTAGGTGAAGGGCATGACAGCATGCAGTAGAGGGCAGGTCAACACAACTAGAATGGAACATAAACTGAAAGGTTTTCTGAACTCAACCTAACATTTCAAAGGATAGAGTAGTGGGGACAGGGGTCTGGGAACCATGTATTCAGGGGACATAGAGGACAGTTGGCATAACTAGTCTTTAGCTAAGAGAGTCTTCTGCATCCCATATTGGTGAGTGGAGTCTGGAGTCTTAAAAGCTAGCAAGTTGCCATCTGGAGAACGCCAGATTGTCCCAACCCATCTGGAGCAGATAATGGCCAAGAACATCAAAGACATGAGCAAAAATGAGCCCAGGAGAGAGAAGAACCCGTATGAATGGAAGATTCCATCAGCATGAGACCATAAAAACCAGATAGTACCTGGCCACCAACAAGCGTAGCTGTGATGGGACACACAATGTAGAGTCCCTGGGGCAACATGAGATAAAAAGGGGTCCAGTTCAAGAACTCTACTAAAAGACCAGAATTGATGGTCTGACATTATGGAGGGTCCCTTGGGAACATGACTCCTAAACTTGCTGCTGGCACTGACCTGAAACCAATACTAAGTTCAGCTCTTCAGGCAAAGAATGAACTGGACTTGGGGGACACAGAGCGAGCATGTGGTGTATGTCCTTTATGATTTTATACATTTGTAGGAGGCTATCCTATTGGTTTCTTTCTAGGTGAGAGAAGAGGGGACAGGTGTTAGTTAAGAGGACACTGAAAGTCAACAGTGAAAAGGAGGAATGCGCTGTCACAGAACTAGGAGAGCAGATGGAGTTGCAGATAGGCCGGCATGTAAAACTGATTTGGATTGTATATTTTCACTTTTATACAAAAGATGGAAAACTCAAATACTCCTTATTTTATCACCCAGTAATATATAATCTGTGTTAATCACCTAATTTAGACAAATCATGGGAAAAACTCCACAAAAGTGGATGGTCATTTTACAACAACAGCATTAACAACAACAACAACAACAAAATATGTAGCTACATAGGTAGATACGGATGTTTATATGTGTACAAGAAGGCATAATAGAATGAACTGTGTTGCCCCCTCCAAAATCTGTTAATTTGGTTAGGTCATGATTCCTGGTATTGTATGATTGTCTACCATTTTGTCCTCTGATATGACTTCTTTAAGTGTTGTAAATCTTACCGTTATGATGTAATGAGATGGATTAGTGGCAGTTACATTGATAGTGACATCTACAAGATTCGATTGTCTTAAGCAAATCTCTTCTGAAATACAAAGACAGAGATAAGCAGAGAAACATAGGAACCTCATACCACTAAGAAACAGTGCTAGGAGCAGAGGTTCTTACACTGAGATGCTGTCAGGTCAAGGGAAGACTGATGCATCACAAGGACACTACTTCAACCCAACAGGCAGAGAAAGCCTTCCCCTGGAGTTGGTGCCCTGAATTTGAACTTCTAGACTTCTGGAAAATGAGAGAGTAAACTTCTCCTCATTAAAAGTGATCCACTTGTGGCATTTCTTCTGTAGCAGCACTAGATACCAAGCCAGAAGGCACATGCAAGAACATACATACTTTGTGTATATATACTCATATGTATACGCATGTCTGTGTGTACTACATATATATCATATGTATAATGAAGAACAGAGCATACAGAGTTACAGATACCTCTTAGACATATTCAAACACCTCACTCTAGTTTGGTGAATAACATCTGGGGTCTTAACATCTTGCCAGCGATCATGTAAGGTACGACTATTGGACTGGCAGAAGAAGGAGCAATTCTATCCTGGATGAAACACAGCCGGCATGCTCCTTGGAGGAAAGGATGGTGAGACTTTGGCATCTAGCAATAACAATGATGTTAGTCCAAAATTTTACCTTATTGAGGAACATGGAAATTATACTCAAGCTAACAAAGTCAAAAGATAATCACTACTATGTATAATTATCTGTTCAAATTATTATTCAATTCAGTTGAAAGCAAATTTGTATTTTTTATAAGCTTACACATTATGAGGAAGTAATTTCAGCTTATTCGATCAGTAACCAATGTAAGCAGTTCTGATTCACTAGTCTCTTCATGAGGAAACAAATCTAAATGCATCTTAGTATTGTATTGAACACTGATAAAGCAGAGAAAATTGGCCAATGAACACAGTCAAGACTGGCACTGACCTGAAATAATACCCAGTAGTGTTTCCTGCCTACATCAAGTTTAGAATAATTTTTTCTGACAGCTAAATGAAAGATGTAATAGATTTCTGAATTGTATTAGCCCTCCAGTTATTGATAGCGATCCTCTCTATATATTTGCCCATGGCTTTCTTGTCCACACAGCCTTAGCATTTACTGTAGCACTGTAAACTACCAGATCTTAGGTAGAAGGGAAAAAAAATACAAGAGTTAAAGATCATTTTAGATTCTCTGGAAGTTGAAAAGACTCCTGTTTTTTATAATATGGTTAGTTCATTAATTCGTCAAGAAGACTGGTTACAAGGGCAATTAAACTTATATTTCAGAATGCCTTAATAGTGTATCTGAATTACCACATGGCCCTTTTCATTGTTTATATAATAACTGAATAAATAAATGAACAAAAATTAATGTTTCAGAAGATAGGTTAAAATTAGAATTATGAATTCTGTAATACTCAAATTATAACAGTTTCATTTCTAGACAGGCTTTTTCCTAACACAATCTATCTTTGGGACTTTTGCTTAAGTGACTATAGCTGCCATTAGATTTCAATAAAGCTTTATGAAAGGCAATTAGATAAAATAAAAGAAATTATTCCAGATGGTTACAGTTTTTAAATGGTTCATTCTTAAGCATATGAATATTCTTTGTCATCATATCATTATACTATCACTGTATTACATGTTAACTAATAATTTGTTTAATCGGTTAGACATTAACTACTTCCACTAGTGTTCTCCAGCCTATGTTTTATCCTAACACCAGTAAATATTGAATACCATGATGGTTAGAGACCTCTGCTTGGATTCTGTGCAATGAATTCCCTTTTCCAAACTCCTCTTATCCTTGGTCATAATATGAACATCAAAAGAAATCTTAATGTTTTTTTTCTGTTCCTCAGTGTGATGTTGAATTAAGTGGGTGATTCCAGCACTGTGATTGCTACCCAGCCACCCAAGTTTTTTGTTTCACCACTTAGTAGATTTGAATTCTGCCCCACAAATGACAAAGCTATACAATGGGCAGGGCTCAGTGAGTCCCTTCTTTTTGGGTAGATTCTGATGCTTTGTTACTTTCTTTTTATGTTCTTCAAAAGTTTATCTGATTTAGTTTTACTTCTTAAGGGAATTTGTTTTCAGGGAGATGACTAACTTTTTGTTGTTGTTATGTGCCATTAAGTCAGTTCTGACTCTCAGTGACCCTGTGTACAACAGAACAAAACACTGCCTGGTCCTGTGATATCCTCACAACAATTGTGATGTTTGAATGCATTGTTGTAGCCATTGTTGAGGGTCTTTCCTTTTTCCACTAATCCTGTAATTTCCCAAGCAAGATGTCCTTCTCCAGGGATTGATAACTCCTGACAACATATCTAAAGTGTCTAAATTGTAGTCTCACTATCCTTGCCTCTCAGGAGCACTCTGGTTTTGTTTCTTCTAGAACAGATGTTTGCTCTTTGGGCAGTCCGTGATATATTCAATATTCTTCTCCAACACTATAGTTCAAAGGCATCAATTCTTGTTTTCTTTAATCATTGTACAGCTTTCAGATGCATGTGATGTGATTGAAAATACCATGGCTTGGATTGGTGACACCTTAGTCTTCTAGGTGACATCTGTGCTTTTCAAAAGAGGTCTTTTGCAACAGATTTGTTCAATGCAGTACATCTTTGATTTCTTGACTGCTGCATCCATGGGAACTGACTGTGGGTCCAAGTAAAATGAAATTCTTGGCAACCTGAGTTTCTTCTCTGTTTATCATGACCTGTTTATTGGACCAGTTGTGAAAATTTTTGTTTTCTTAATATTAAGGTGTAATTCATATGGAAGGCTGTAGTTTTATATCTTCCTCAGTGTTTCAAGTCCTTTTCACTTTCAGCAAGCAAGGTTGTGTCATCTAAGTAACAGAGGTTGTTAATGAGTCTTCTCCCAATCCCTTTGCCTGGTTCCTCTTCATACAGTCCAGCTTCTCGGATTATTTGCTTGGCATACAGGTTGAATAGACATGGCGAAAGCATAGAACCCTGACTCACATCTTTCCTGATTTAAAACTATGTAATGTCCCGTTGTTCTATTTGAACAACCGCCTCTTAACCCATGTACATATTCCCCATGAGCACAAATAAATGTTCCAGAATTCCTATTCTCCACAATGTTATACATAAGTTGTTATGATCCACACAGTCCAATGCCTTTGCATAGTCGATAAAACACAAGTAAACGTCTTTCTGGTATTCTCTGCTTTCAGCCAAGATCTATCTGATACCAGCAATGATATCCCTCATGTCATGTCCTCTTCCAAATCTGGCTTAAGTTTCTGACAGTTCCCTGTAAATATACTGCTGCAGCTGCAATTGAAAAATCTTCAGCAAAATTTTTCTTTCATGTGATTTTAATAGTATTGCTGGATAATTTCCACATTCTGTAGGATCACCTTTCCTAGGAATAAGCATAAATATGGATCCCTTCCAGTTGGTTGGCCAGGTAACTGTTCCAAATTTCTACACAGCATCTGGTTGTTGAAACATCTCAGCTGATACTCTGTCAATTCCTGACATCTTGTTTTTCACCTTGCATTCATGTATCTTGGATTTTTTCCCTCATTACCATCAGTTCCTGATCATACTTCTTGAAATGGTTGAACAGCCATCAATTCTTTTTTGTATAACAACTCTGTGTACTCCTTCCACCTTCTTCTGATGTTTCCTGGTTGTTTAATATTTTCCCCACAGAATTCTTCACTACTGCAACCCAAGGCCTAAATTTTTTCTGCAGTTCTTTCAGGCTGTGAAATGCTGAGCATGTTCTTCTCTTTCGGTTTTCTATCTCCAGCCCTTTGCACACATCACTATAATACTTTTCCTTCTCGAGCTGCTCTTTGAAATCTTCTGTTCAGTTCCTTTACTTTATCATTACTTCCTTTTGTTTTAGCTACTCTACTGTCATGAGCAAGTTTCAGAGTCCCTCCTCACACTCATCTTGGTCTTTTCTTTCTTTCCTGTCTTTTTTGACGACATCTTGCTTTCTTCAGGAAATTCTAATGATGTAGTGTTTAAAAGCTGTGTCTGCTCACCAAAAAGTCACCAGTTTGAATCCGCTAAGTACTCCTTGGAAGCGCTATGGGGCAGTTCTACTCTGTCCTATAGAGTCATTATGAGTCAGAATTGACTCAAAGGCAGCTGTTTTGTTTGTTTGTTTTTGCTTCTTCATGTATGATGTTCTTGATGTCATTGTCTTAGTGGCCAACAAATCAAATATATTCTTTAGATGGTTTCTAAACTCAGATGGGATATATTCAAGGTCATTCGTTGGCTCTTGTGAATTGTTCTAATTTTCCTCAGTTTCATTTTGAACTTGTATGTGAGCAACTGATAGTCTGTTCAGCAGTCAGCCCCTGGCCTTGTTCTGACTGATGATATTGAGCTTTTTCATCATCTCTTTCCACAGATGTAGTCCATTTGATTCCTGTGTAGTTCCACCTGGAAAGATCCATGTGTATAGTTGTCATATATGTTGACAGAAAAAGATATCTGCAGTGAAGAAGTTGTTGGTCTCGCAAAATTCTGTCATGTGATCTCCAGCATTGTTTATACCAACAAGGCCATATTTTCCAACTACCATCTTCCTTTTTTGTTTCCAACTCCTGCATTCCAATAACCAATAATTATCACAGCATCCTAATTGCATGCTTCATCAACTTCAGACTGCAGAAGCTGATTTAAATCTTCAATTTCTTCATTGCTGACTTTAGTGGTGGGTGCATAACTTTGAATAAAAGTCGTATTAACTTGTCTTCTGTGTAGGTACATTAATGTTTTCCTATCACGGGAAGCACTGTACTTCAGGACAGATCTTGAAATGTTCTTTTTGACGATGAATGCAACACTATTCCTCTTCAAGTTTTCATTCCTGGCATAGCAGACCATGTAGTTGTCTGATTCAAAATGGCCAATACTGGTCCATTTCAGCTTACTAAAGCCTAGGATGTTGATGCTTCACTTACTTTTTGACAATTTCTGATTTTCCTAGATTCATGCTTTGGACATTCCTGTTTCCAGTTATTAATGGATGTTTGCAGCTGTTCTCATTTTGAGTCATGCCACATCAGCAAATGCAGATCATAAACGCTTGACTCCATCCACTTCATTAAGGTCAACTCTGTCTTGAGGAGGCAGCTCTTCTCCAGTTGTCTTTTGAGTGTTTTCTGACCTGGGAGACTCACTTTCTGACACTATTTTACAGAATGTTCCACTGCTATTCATAAGGTTTTTACCAAGTAATCTTTTCAGAACTAGACTTGTGAGTCCACTTCTAGTCTGTCTTAGTCGGGCAGCTCAGCTGAAACCTGTCAACTGTAGGTGACTCTGCTGGTATCTGAACATCAGTGGCATAGCTTCTAGGATCCCAGTAACACTCAAGCGTCTGCAGTACGACAAACTGGCAGACATGACTGACGTGTTAATAGATGCTAATACATTGATTCCTGCAAAATAACGTGTATCTGGCATGTAGTTAAGAATGTGGTTGCTAATCAAAAAATTCCACAGCTTGAATCCACTAAACACTTCTCAGAAACACCATGGGGCACTTCTAGTTAGTTCTATAGTGTTCCAAGTTGCAGTTAACTTGACGGCAATGGATTTCATCTGGTTTCCAGTAGAAGCCAGAGTAGTCTTCATCAAAAGCAATTTGTGTCATTGTAAAAATCCAGGTTTTGTGACACAACCTTCCAATTCTTTCCAGATGCTTGAAGAGGCTCTAATCCAAGACACTGAGAGACACACAAGTTTAAACTGCCCACCTGTTGTACTTTTCATGCTTTAAAATGATATTCTTTCAAATCCTTTGGTTTTTTTGAATGTGGACAGACTTGGCTTTGGTTCTCAATATCAGAGTCATAATAGAGGAGTATTAGGATGAGTGTGTAAGTTTCTTGCATCAACTGCAAAGTTGTCAGCTACATTCTCACTTCAAAATTTTTATCTTAGTGTTAGTGATGAGAAACAGAATAAACATGACTTGATTTGCAGTCAGCTTGCTATGCTGTGACATTAGAAAACCATTGTTTGGAAGCAAAAACTAAGAAAATTTAATATGTGAGTCATTGATACATTCTTCAGAGAAACATTTTTCAACAATAGATACATTTATTGCTATCTTTAGCATTTACTACATTTTTCACCATTACCACATAAAGACTAAATATTTCTTGAAGAGTAATTTGTATGCAAATATGGATTTTAAATATCATGTGACTGTAAGGCTATTAGATACTCTTTTTAAGGCTATAATAAAAACTAATTTGGGCCCTCCTAATTCATGGTTTTGATTCTTCACCGAGGGTTGAGCTCAATTTTACCTTTGCTTTATGAGAAGATAATTTGCTAAGAGTATTTATCTTGTGAAGAAAATTCCCTGCTTGTGTGATAAATTGTATACATATTCCTTTTAGCCCAGAAACATTTATATACAAATAATCGATGTACTAATTATAGATCATCCTCAGCAGCTAGTTAAATCAAGTTTTCTAACTTCCATTTGTTTAAGAGATTCTCTAGTATATTGCAGAATATTGCATGGTGGGAAAAAAATTTTGCCATCAAGTTGTTTCCAACTCATAGTAACATAATAGAACTGCCCCATAAAGATTTCAAAGGAGCTGCTGATGGATTCAAACTTCTGGTTAGCAGCCAGTCACTCAACAACTACATCACCAGGGCTCTACAGCACAGTACAACATGTTTTAGGAATAATATCTGATAAAGGAAATACAAGTTGTTTCATCTAAAACAAATATTTCTCTATTTAAAGAGAGAATGTTTATGGATTATAAAGCTCTTTCTCCAAACTTGTTGTGTTGTTAGTTGTCACTGAGTGATTCTGGGTCATAGTGACCCAATACATGCAGATTAGAACTGCTCCATAAGATATTTAAGGCTGTGACTCTTTGGAAACAGATCACCAGGGCTGTCTTCTGAGGCACCACTGCTAGATTTGAACTTCTAGTTTCTTGCCATTGATGTTGTTAGATGTTGTGAGTCTATTTCAACTCATAGCAGCTCTTTGTAACAGGGTAGAATGCCTCACTGGGTGTGTGCTAGACTGTAATCTTGATGAGTGCAGACAGCCAGGTCTTTCTCCCACGCAGCTTCTGGATTTGAACCAAAGAACTTTGGCTGACAATCAAGTGCTTAACTGTTGCTCCCCAGCTGTACATTTCTAGCATGGGGTCACCACGGTCAGAGTCAACTCAACAGCAAGTGACAGCAACAACACATTTAAGAAAAAGCTTTTTAATACTTAAGTTTTCTTTTTCCAAATAGACTTGTATTTATTGATTTTATATGGTACAGCTTGTAGCATATTTCCTTTATTAGTTATTATTCTCATTTTCTAACATATTCACATTCTAATCCAGAGGATTATTTGAGTGGACTGATATTAGATGGATGATTTCCATAATTATAAGGACAGCACTCAGAAAACCATGTAATTTTGTTGTACAGTGTGGCACTGAATATTGTTTCACTTGCTTTCATAAAAATAATCATGTAACTGCACTAAACTGGATTCTTTTGGCACAATGAGGGTACAGAAGGAACTAAAGATGTACACAACTAACATTTCTCAACAAGAACTAGGGGACTGAGGGATTCTAGCTGCATCTATTATAGCAATTTACAAGTGAAAAGTCCTAAGACATTTGCGATCTGTAACGTGAGTCCTCAATGAGTGAGACATCTGTTAGTGGTTACTCAGAGTAACAGAGAGAATTCATGCTCCAAATTTATGGGAGGAAAATTGAGTTTCTGGTTTGGGCATTTCGGTAAGAGACAAGAAGACCACAGACCTAAAGCAGTACACAGTCGAAAGATGATTTGGTGTGAATCATCTCACTGGGCATAGAGTGGAATCATAGACACATATGGTAGTTCTATCTATGGTCTTAGAATATTTATGTAGTAACTGGAAAAAACCTCCAGATTGGTTGATCTGTCGAGTGAAAAACGTTAAAGAAGATGTGTCAAGTGGAAACCACCAACTGACACCAGTGCAAGTGTATTTGCAGAGATCAATGCTATTCATCAAGGATTCAGGAATAATTATTCCTACTCTGTCACCTTTACTTTACATTTTTGGATGATATAAAAGCCAGACAGGCCTTGCAAAATCATTGTAAGTTATTGCAAACCTAATCAAGTGGATTTACCAATCATAAACTAAGTGGAAAAAATGTTTTAAGTAAAGCAAATCAGCATATCTGCACACACCTATATTATTTTCTTTTTATATTTCTATAAAAGAGAGATAATCATGTGCAGAAACAAAAGAATGATCTTGCTGCATTATCTCAGTCAGCTCCTCTGTTTCTGGTCATTGTGTAGTTTAGAAGGACCTTGATTTTCCTACAATTCTTCAGAATGTTGGACTGGTTCAAATTGATGGTATTATCCTAAATGGACCTGGTGGCAGGAAGTAACAAGCTCCCCAATTGTCTTAGCAAGACACAAGTATGCTAGGGGATGTGATAGCAAGACACAAGTATGCTAGGGGATGTGAGATGAACCTTGCAAAAGAAACTGGCCACTGCTGGTGCAGTTTCTATGAAAATGGGGTAGGTGGGGCCATCCTTTCTAAAGCAGGAAACAATTCTCTACATCCTATGAAGAAGCATAATTACTAGGATAACTGGAGAAATGTATGGCATATTAGAGTCTAGAAGGATCTGGGTGAAAAAATAACTGTATTGCAAATCCAGGCTGCAGAACAAGTTGTCTGAATGTACCATTCAGACCTTATTTCCTAGCATAACTAGTAGAAATGAAAGTAGCAGTTACAAAGATTTTGTGTGAAGTATCTGGCAATTTGTAAGGAAATCATGGTACAAGGCTTTAAACTACTTACATGCCCTTCTCTGTAGAGCTTTTAGACTGCTACTACAGTCTGGCAGACACTGAACACTTAGTCATGGATGTTAAGTAACAAACCAGAGCAAATTTTTCTAAAGATAGCAGAGTAGTCATACACTCCCTGTGATTCCTTCTAACAACAAAAACCAAAAAGAGTAAATTAATCCATAATATATGGCATTCTAGGAGCCCCAAAATCAAATGGAAAGTTGATAAATTGGACTGAACAATGGGGAATGGAGAGTAGGTCAAGAAATACCTAGGACTGGCTAAACCTTACCCATCAGGATTAGGCTGCAGCCAACTTGATAAATGGAGCAGTGGCATTTAGAGGACTGCTCTTCAGTGGGCTAGACAGAGCAGAGAGTCTACTTGAGCCTCCAGAACCAGTGAAAAATGGCACACAATTGTTAAAAGCTAAGTGGCTTATGTATAAACTACTGCACTCAGATTTAAAATTTTCCTTCATGATAAACCTTTCTTCCTTTTCCCAGTGCTTCTACCTTCCTTCACTGGACTGCAACCAGCTCCAGAGTCTGATGCCATTATCTGAACCAAATAGGGCTCGTGCATACCTTGAGCTATTCTCCTAGACTAGGAGAAGAAATAAGTTAACAAACAGGGGGATGGGAGAAAAACATCTGCTAACTCACTGGAGCCAGAAATTAGAGGACAGGCCTTCCTCACAGATATTCAGGGATGGCTGTCTGCCCCCTGCCTTTCTTAGAATGCACAATCATATCCCTGGACCTACACCAATGACCCCTACCTATCTAGGACTGTAGGAGAGAGCCTGTACCACACTTGACTAACTACCTGGGTGCCTGAGCTGAACCCATACCAGCAAAGTAAATGGGTTCCTGGGACTGTGTTCCTAGTAACAGCTCTAGCTACTTGGTGACAGGACATTAGAACTTCAAAGGCACCAGCAACCAAGCTAGCAGATATAGCTAGCCTATTTGGACATTTCAAAACAAGAAACTATAATATAGTAAACAAACATAAAATAAATAAATACAATAATTTACTGATGATTCAGAGAAAGCAGTAAATATCAAATCATTTATAGAAGCAGAGTACAAAGGCTATAGAAAGCTCCCAAAACAAAGAATTGAGAAGTTTTGCAGATGAAGACAACTTCCAGGAATTATTAGAGGTAGACTACAAAAGATTAATATTTAGAAGTCTTCAAGAAGTCAGGAAAGAAATGAAGCAAAAAGCAGCAGAGCACAATGACAAATTAAACAGGCAAAAAAATTTACAGAGACAGGAATTAGAAATTCAGAAAATTAAAAATAAAATTACAGAATTAGACAACTCAGTAGAAAGTCAAGGAGCAAGAAATGAGCCACTGCAAAGCTGAATTAGTGAGATTAGAGGTAAAGCACATGACACCAACTTATTTGAGGAAAAACCAGGTAAAAAATTATAAAAAATCAAGAAACATGAAGAATTATGTGGGACTTTCTCAAGAGAAATAATCTATGAGTGTCTGAAGTACTGGAAGAGGGAGGATAACAGAAAATGTAGAAAGAATTGTCAAAGATTTGTTGATAGAAAACTTCCCTGGCATCCTGAAAGATGAGGAGATATCTCTCCAAGACACTCATTGAACTCCATACAAGGTAGATCCCAAAAGAAAGACACCAAAGCATGTTATAATCAAACTTGTTGAAACTAAAGATAAAGAGACAATTTTTAAAGTGGCTAATGATAAATGGAAAATAATCTACAAAGGAGAGTCAATAAGACTAAGCTCAGACTAAAAAAGAAAACCACCACCACCAAGTCATGTCCAATTGATAACGATCCTAGAGATCAGAGTAGAACTGCTCCATAGAGTTTCCAAGGAGCACTTGCTGCATTTGTATTGCCAACCTGTTAGTTATCAGATGTAACACTTAACTCACTATGCCACCAAGGTTTCTAAGACTACTCAAAAGAAACCATACAGGCAAGAAAGCAATGCCAAGCCAAAAGCGAGATGACATATACAAAGCCTTGAAGGAAAATAATTGTCAGCCAGGAATCATGCATACTCAGTAAAACAGTCTCTCAAATATGATGGTGAAATAAAAACATTACTAGAGAAACAGAAATTTAGGGAATTTGTAAACAACAAACCAAAATCACAAGATATACTAAAGGGAGTACTTTGGTTATAAAAATCAGTAACATCAAATAAAAACTCAAAACAGAACAACCAGATATCAACATAGATATGGAAATCATAAAAATAAATCAAAAGTAAAACATGAAAGCTAGGGAAAAAAAGACATCCTTATGTAAAAGAGATCAACATTCTACAAAAAAGAAGGACTTAGAATGTAGTTACAGATCTTTCAAAAATTAAACACTGGTAAAAATTTAGAAAAATAGGAGCAAATATAAAGATAACTACAAAGGAAATTCACAGTGCAATATATCAAAATTTAAAACACGAAGTCTCAGCAAATATCAAAGCAATAACAATGAAAAAGATGAAAAGAAAACACATAAAGAAAAAGGATTCAGTACAGAAAATCAAGTGGAACAAAGGAACTGTCTACAATGCACAAAAAAAAAGGCATCAAACTGACAGGACCAAACTCATACCTATCAGTAATTACACTGAATGTAAATGGATTAGGTGCACTGATAAAGAGACAGCGAGTGGTAGACTGAATAAAAAAATAAAAAGTTTCTACAAGAGATACACCTTAAACTGAAACAAACTAAACTCAAACTAAAACTCAAAGCATGCAAAAAATATAACAAGTAAACAACAATCAAAAAAGAGCAAGAGTGACAATATCAATTTCTGATGAAATAGACTTTAAGGTAAAATCCACCACAAGAGATAAGGAAGGACATTATATAATCATTAAAGGGTCAATACTCCAGGAGAACACAAACACATGAAATATTTATGGACCCAACAACAGAGCCCCTAAATACAGAAAACAAACTCTGCACTGAAAAGAGAAATATACACTTTCACAATAATAGTAGGAGGCTTCAACACACCACTTTCCTTTAAGGACAGAACGTCCAGAAAAAAGCTCAAAAAAGACACAAATCTAAATCCACAATCAACCAACTTTACCTACTAGACATACATAGAACTGCCCACCCAACAAGAAACAAATATACTTTCTTTGCCAATGCACATGGAACATTCTTCAGAATAGACCACATATTAAGCCATGAAGCAAGACTTAACAAAATTCAAAGAACTGAAATATACCAAAGCATCTTTTCACACCATAAAGTCATGAAAGTAGAAATTAGTAACAGAAAAAGCAGAGGTGAAGAACTAAACACAAGGAAACCAAAGAACACATTGCTCAAACACTACTGGGTTATAGAGGAAATAAAGATGTGTGATCCTAGTCTCTTGTAAAAAGCTTTCTCCTACAGAAAATAGATGATTGACAGCTGGATATAGTTAGCACAGCACCATGATGATACCTTAAGTGACTTGAAGCAATTGTCTTAATGTTTTCCTGACACTAGCTGCACTGGCTTCTGTTCTGATTTTTTTTTCCTCTCTTTCTTTTCAAAAAGGGCACAGCGCCCTCAGCTTCTGTGGCTTTGGTCTTTTGAGAAATGGCCATCAGCCTGAGAACAGCAGCTGGAGAAGCTGTCTGGTATTCCCTAATTTACAGTTTTCTCTCTTGTGCCTTGTCTCAATCAGAGTGAATGCGGCAGGTCAATTCCACTAGCAGAGGAATTTTTTTTAGTAAGTTTTGTCTTTGCCAGTTATAAACAAACTGACTAGAGTTCAATGTGGATTTTCTTATGATTATTCTGAAACGTATAAGATTGTCTGTGGGCTACTTGCTTAAAAACATAAGTAATCCTTGCCAAAATGACATACAAAGTCTGATGTAAAAGCTGCCTTTTGAGACTCCAAGGAGAACAGCCTGTGTTCCTGTCAAGTCTCCAGTGGCATCATACCTCCTAATAAATCGTCTTCCTCTTTCTGACTTGGAGTGTGTTTTATTGACCTGGCTGCTCCACAGCGTGGACCCAATTCAGCTAACAGATGGAATAAAAAATTCACAGATTCAAATGAGAATGAAAATACAAACTACCAGAATCTTTGAGATATAGCAAAAGCAGTGCTCAGAGATCAATTTATCTTAATAAATGCACACATTCAAAAAGAAGAAGGGCCTAAGTCATAGCATTAACCCTAGAACTCAAGGAACCAGAAAGAGAGCAGCAAAAGAACCCCTCAGGCATCCAGAGAAAACAAACAATAAATATTAGAAAATACCTAAATGAATCAGAGAATAGGTAAGTGATAGACATAAAAGACCAAAAGCTGCATTTTTTAAAAGATCAACAGAATCTATAAACCGCTGGCCAACCTGACAAAAGAAAAAAGCAGAGGAAGCAAATAACCAGAGTAAGAAATGAGGTGGACAATATTGTAACAGATGCAACTGAACTTAAAAGAATTGTAACAGAATAATTGGAAAACGTATACTCTAACGAATACGAAAACCTAGAAGAAATTGACAAATTTCTAGAAATACACTACCTAAACTAACACTAACAGAGATAGAAAAATTAATTAAACCAATTACAATTACAAAAGAAGATCTTGAAAAGGTAATTTAAATTCCCCAAACAAAAAAATTCCCTGCTCCAGATGGCTTTACTGGAGAATTCTACCAAACTTTCAGAGAACAGTAGACACCACTACTACTAAGAATATTTCAAAGCATAGAAAAGGATGGAATATTGTCAAAGTCATTCTATGAAGCTAGCATAACAGTGATACCAAAACCAGAGAAACACAACACAAAAAAGAAAAATTACTGACCAATATCTTTCAGGCACTTCAGTGCAAAAAATCTCAACAAAATTCTAGCTATTGGAATTCAACGATGTGTCAAAAAAAATAATTTACCATGACCAAGTGGGATTCATACCAAGAATGTCAGGATGGTCCAAAATCAGAAAAACAATGTGATCAACCACATAAATAAAAGAACCACTTGATTTTAGCAGGTAATGATGCCGAAAAGACATTTGACAAAGTCCAACATCTTATTAAAAACTCCCAGTGAAACAAGAATATAAGGGAAAATTCCTCAACATAATAAAGGGCGTCTACTGCAATCCCTGGTGACATAGTGGTCATATGTACTACATCTGCTAACAAAAAGCCTGGCAATTTCAATCTACCAGGCACTCCTTGGAAACTCTACGGGGTAGTTCTATCCTGAAGTATAGGGTGGTTATGAGTTAGAATGGACTTAATGGCAGTGGATTTGGTTTTTTGGCTTATACAAAGCCAACAGCCAGTATCATCCTAAACGGAGAAAATCTGAAAGCATTGCCCCTGAAGCCAGGAACCAGATGAGGGTACTGTTTGCCACCACTTTTATTAAACACTGTGCTAGAAGCTCTAGCCAGGGCAATCAGGCAAAATAAGGAAATAAAGCTCATCCAGCTTCATTATGTGACTTTAAGCATTTTTCTCAATGTTTTCCTAACACTAGCTGCACTGGTTTCTGTTCTGTTTTCTCCACCCACCCTCTCTTTTTTTTGTTTCTTCTGTATCATTTCAAAAAGGGTACAGAGCCCTCTCAGCTCCTGTGGCCTTGGTCTTTTGAGAAATGGCCTTCAGCCTGAAAACAGCAACTGCAGAATCTGCCTGGCATTCATTAATTTACGGTTTTCTATCTTGCTCCTTATATCAGTCAGAGTGAACCGGGGCAGGTCAGTTCCCATAGCTGAAAGTGGTGTGATGGAGTCTCTTGCTATTATTATGAAAGTGTGTAATTCTCTTTTCAGCGCATTTAGACTTCGCTTTTTGTATTTAGGAGTTCTGTCTTTGGGTACGTAAATATTTAATGTGGCTGTCCTCCTGGAGTACTGTCCCTTTAATGATTATATAGTGTCCTTCTTTACCTCCTGTGGTAGATTTTACTTTAAAGTCTACTTCATCAGAAATTGATATTGCCACTATTGTTCTTTTTTGATTATTGTGTGCAGATGATATGATCTTATACAGAAAACCCTATAGAATTCATAAAAAAAAAAAAAAAAAAAAACTACTGGAACTCACACAAGAGTTCAGCAGAGTATCAGGATACAAGCTAAACATATATAAACCAACTAGATTCCTTTACACTGACAAAAAGAACACCCAAGAGGAATTACTAAATCAATACCATTTACAATAGCCCCCCCAAAAGATAAACTACTTATGAATAAATTTAACAAGAGATGTAATAGATTCATACAAAGAAAATTACATGACATTAGTGTCAGAAACCAAAAAAGACGTACATAGGTAGAATTATCTTCCTTGCTCATGGATAGGAAGATACAACATTGTGAAAATATCTATTCTACCCAAAACCCCAAAAAACAAATCCATTGCCATTGAGTGGATTATCACTCAGAATAACCCCATAGACAGAGTAGAACTGACCCTAACAAGTTTGCAAGCAGTGCCTGGTGGATTTGAACTAATGACTCTTTGGTTAGCAGCCATAGCACTTAACTTTTACACTACCAGGGTTTCCATTCTACCCAAAGTGACCTATAAATACAATGCATCTGAATCCGAGTTCCAAAGGTATTTTTTAATCAGATGGAGAAGCAAACCAGTAACTCCATATGGAAAGGGAAAAATTCCAGAGAAGTAAAACATTACTGAAGGGGAAGAACAAAATGGGAGGCCTCACATTATTTGACTTTAAAAATGTAGTATATTGCCATAGTAGTCAAAAGAGTTGGATACTGATACAAAAACAGATATATAGATCAAAGGAACAGAATTGAGAATGCAGACACAAAATCATCCACCTAAGATCAGCTGATATTTGACAAAGGCCCAAAGTCTAAAAATTGGGGGAAAGACAGTTTCGGTAACAAACAGTATTGTCAACTGGGTATCCACTTGCAAAAAATGAAATATGATCCATATCTTACATCACACAAAAATTAATTCAAAATGGATCAAAGCCTTAAATATCAAATCTGAAACAATAAAAATCATGCAAGGAAAAAAATAGGGACAACTCAAAGCACTAATACATGGCACAAACAATACAAAACATTACTAACAATGTACCAACAATAGAAGAAAAAGACAGATAACTGGCAACTCCTAAAAATCAAATGCTTAGACTCATCTGGAGACTTCACCAAAAGAATAAAAAGACAACATATAGAGCAGGAAAAAAAATTTGGTCACCACAAAGCCAACTGACATCCATCCAATGCCCAAAATCCACAAGATATTGCAAAACCTCAACAACAAAAAGACAAATAACCCAGTTAAAAAATGGGCAAAGGATATGAACAGGCACTTCACTAAAGACATCCAGGTAGCTAACAGATACGTAAGAAAATTCTCATGATCATTAGACATTAGGGAAATGCAAATCAAAACTTCAATGAGATACCGTCTTACTCCACCAAGGCTGGCATTAATCTCCAAAACACAAAATAATAAATGTTGAAGGCTGTGGAGAGACTGGAACACTGATACACTGCTAGTTGGAGTATAAAATGGTACAATCACTGTAGAAATTAACTTGGTCCTTTCTTAAAAAGCTAGCAATAGAAATACCGTAAATCTAGTATTCCCACTTCTTGGAATATATACTAGAGAAATAATGGCTGTCACATGAATAGATACATGCACACCAATGTTTATTGTAGCACTATCTACAACAGCAAGAAGATGGAATCAACCTAGGTGCCCGTTAATGGATAAACTATGATATATTCACACAATGCAATGCTATGCAATAATAATGCACTAGGATGAATTTGGGAAACACTGTATAACATGGAAGAATCTGGAAGATATTACGCTGAGTGAAACTAGTCAGTGGCAAAAGAACAAATACTTAATGAGACCATTATTGTAAGTATGCAAGAAACAGTTTATATATAGAGGCAAGCAGTCTTTGTTGGTTACAAGAACAAGGAAAGAGGGAAAGGGATACTCAATAGCCCTTTGCACTTGAGAGGCCCCTCTCGTAACATAGAGACTGAAAAATTTTCCTCCCCCCCATCCTTGCCAGTCCTACACCCTAGCTCCCCCTTCATTTCAGAGCAGCTCTCGCCAGACAAGGACACTATCCCTTGATAAGCCTGGCTCCCAGGCTGGCCGGATACCCCCTGTTTCCTTTTCCCAGCTCGAATCCCCAGCTGGCCAGAGACTCCCCTTTCCTTTCCCAGACCGGCACCCCAGCTGGCAAATGCGATAACCCCGTTCCCCTTTTCCTTTCCCAGCCCGGCCCCTTTCCCTTGCCAGATGGGATGGTTCCCTTTGACGAATCTCACGACTATGCTCCCCTTATCGAAGTCTCCCACCCGCCTAGCAGGATGCCCCCCTCCTCAGAACTCTACCTGCTTACCCCATTTGTCTCAACCACGACTACACTATAAGTAGGGACTCAAAACTTGACTCAGGGCCATTTTGTTGGAACCTGCAGAGGTCCCATTTGGCCCGTCGACGTAATAAACTGTCCCTTGCCTCCTCCTGGGTGTCGCTGGCTTCATTTTCCTATAACAATCAGGCCCCTTGGCATTTCATGCCATAACTCGAGAGGTCCCTCTCAGACAACTGAGCAGTGACAATTGTTGTTTTTAACTGGGATGATCTTGACAAACAGAAAGGAATTACCAAGCAAAATAAAAAAAAAAAAAAAATTCCTGAAACAAAATCTATGGTAGCACATCAAAAAGGTAACACTCTACTTCTAGTGTGGGAGGATAAACAAACTGTCATTTGTTTGACCACGTGGGATAATGCAGGACTGACTACTGTAAGGTACAAGGTGGTGTGGAAGTCAACGTCCAGAAACCTAGTATTCTAACGAATTACATAAAATATATGGGTGGTTTGATTGAGCAGATTAATATGCCTCAACATACTGTTTTCTATGAAAATCTGTAAGTGCCTTTGTGCAGAAAGCTTTCTAGCAAGAGTGGAGCTACAGAGCTTTGGAACACTTGCCCCGGCAGGGCAGATGTAGGCCTGAGGCCCAAGCCTTGCAGCCACAGTAAGCAGATGCTGAAGAGACAAATAGCCTGAGAAGCTGAGCAGCCTGAGTCTCAGAGTGTGGCCAGATCTCAGGGATCTGAAGGGGTAGAGCTAGGGCTTTCTGTGTTTGTAAAGGTGGAATTGCCACTCAGTTGGGTTTGGGGTGAGCTTGCTGTCCAAGTAAGCCTTTCTAGGCAGAGCTGTAGCACAGAGCCAGGGGTCTCCACTCAGAATGCAGAGAATGTGGCCAATACCTAGAGTCTGGAGGGCAGGGCCACTATGTAGAATATCTCAGAAAATGTAAGAGTATTTTCAAAGCTTTGAGAGCTAATATCCTGTGTTTTTTACTGTGACATGTGCCCTGACAAGCCGGGGATGCACCTCAGGGATTGTTTCATAAAATACCACACAAAAAACAATTACTGAGTGTAACACTTAAAAGATTTTGTTTTGTAACATGTAGAAATATACAAAATGTTAAAATATATTATTTGTATACATTTGTTTGAGTATAAAATCATTTTAAAGTAGCTGTAAGAAAAGTGCCTAATATATGCAAAATCGTCTTGAGTTGTTAGTTCCCCTGAGAGAAAAAGTCCTTGAGTGCATTAATTAGATAGTAGGTAAGAATTAAGTTAGCTGAAGAGAGAGACAACACACGGTAGAAGAAAAGTCAGCACAACTGTACTAAACCAAAACCTAAGAAGTTTCCTAAAAATAACTAAACACTTCAAAGGACAGAGTAGCAGAGGCAGATGTCTGGGGACCATGGTTTCGGGGGATGTCTAGGTCAATCGACACAGCAAAGTTTTTTTAGAAAATGTTCTGCGTCTCACCTTGGTGAGTGTCATCTAGGTCTTAAAAGCTAGCAAACAGCCACCTAAGAAGCATCAGTTGGTGCCAACTGATTGAAGGGCATGAAAGACTTAAGGAAAATTATGTGCCCAAGAGAGAGAAAAGGTCACGTAATCAGGAGACTACATTAACATGAGACCAGAAGAACTGGACTGTGACCAGCTGCTCCCAATGACTGCTCTCACAAGGAACATAGCAAAGACTCCCTGAAAGTGGGAGCAAAATGGGCTGCAGAGTTAGAACCCTATCAAAAAGACCAGAAATGATCTAACAGACTGGAGGGTCTCAGGCGGATATGGCTCCAGGATTCACTGTTGGCCCAGAGCCAAAACTACCCCCATCAAAGACCGGACTGAACTATAAAGACGTAAAACAACACTGACAAATACTGTATTTCTTGGCTGAAGTAGATGCGTGAAACTAACCAAGCAGCTCTTGTTCAGAGTTGGGATGAGAGGGCAGAGGGACACAGGAGCTAGCTGAATAAATGCAGGAAATACAGGGCATAAAGCAGCAATGTGCTGTCACACTGTGGGAGGAGTGGCTAGAGCTATATAAAATGTGTGTGAGGGTTTTTGTATGACAAATTGACTTGGATTGTAAACTTTCACTTAAAACACAATGAAATATTTGTTTTAGGTTAACTTACCTTTCTGACCTGGGTCCTATCTGGTCACTGAATGGTAACACTGGACATGAACAGCAGCATCCTGTGCTTAAATGAAAAGAAGTACTAAAAGAATGAATATGCTACTTTTTTCAAACATTTTATCTCCCTTTTGTAACACCTTGTTCCAATTGATACATTCCTTTAATTGAAAGATTTGTAATCAGGATAAAAGGAAATATAAAAATGAACTTTTGGAAAACTACAGAACATTCTTAAATATTAATTCATATGTATTACAACAGAAGTAGCTTTACAACCTGCCAAATAACAGACACTGATCCTGTAAAATAACTACGGGTTTCTGCAAGTGCCTTTTGATATGCTTTTTCTTCTCCTTAGTGACCCACAATTGCATATGTGAAATTCCTGTATCTATGTTTGGTGTATTTATTTATTCATCCATTATTGATTTTTTTCGTGTATATATGGAAAATCTGAATAATTAGCAGGAGGGTAGATTCTGAGTCTCTGTGATGCTAGATATAGGTTGGTAAAGGAAATTCAAAGTCTTCAGCCTTAAATAAGGATTGCTTGTTATTAATTCTGAAAGGACATAGGAAATATTAACATTAAATACTCATAATATTAATGAATTTTATCCAAACCAAAAAAGAATTTTTCCTAAAAATTGAGCAGAAGTTCAACAGTATTTACTGTCTTTCCCTGTTAATTAGATTAATGATCCTTAACAAACTTTAGCAGTATTTAATACTATTTAATGAAATTCAAATTAACAATCTCAGTGCTCAGCCAACCATGTTGAAAAAATGTTAAATGATAACAGATAAATTAGTTTGGGGGATGCTGAACCACTCTTAGCTTGTCTTTTGAGCTTAAAAGAGTAACAAGAATTTTTAAAAGTTTAACTCTTCCCAGTTTGGTTTAACAGAGCTTAAGAACAAGGAGTCAGATTTATTGGGGCTTAACTAATTTTAACGGAGGTTAAAATTATTAATGAAACTTAAATTTTAATTGACATAAGACCTCTTACTATTTTAGATTATGAAGATTTTTCTTAATATTCAGAAGTACCGTAATTCCTAAGATAATTTATTAATGCCATAAAAGCCTGCTGATAAATTAAGATAAATTCTGCAAGATAGAGGGAAGGGCAAATCAGATAACTGCAATTGTGAATATTCCAATAACATACTGGCTAACATACTGTTCTCTTAGAATTTGAAGGAGCTTTTCTTTCATTTGATTCAATTTTCTATACAGTTTTATTTCAAGTAATTAAACTTTTTGTCAACTCAGAGAAACCCCCTTATCATTTCAGACTGAGAGATGAAGACGGTGCTTGCAGAATTTATTTTCCATTTCAAGGCTGGATAAACCTGGAGCTAGAAGAATATAGGAGAAATCAAGATGGGAAAGTCATTTATAGATTACGGATCTTCAAATGGACAGTGAAATGAAGTCTTTCTGTCCTGAGGACTAGAAAGTTATTAGGAAAAGATACCCCAAATGCAGAACTCTTCCTAACCCAGGAGTGATTTCCCAAAAATCCAGAGCAAGATTTGAGACACTGCTACTCTTATCCATTCCAATACTTGTCCCACTAATCTGATAATAATCAAAATTAATGATGGATTAGTTAGGAATGTATCAGCTCTAAATAAGAAAATCTCAACTTTAGTTTCATCAACAAAATGGAAAAGTGCACTCTTTTAACATTTTTTTGTATCATGTGAGTCAGTGGTGAATTTCTTCACTCTTGTGTGTCATAAAATGTCTACTTCTCAATCATTTATGAGAGCTATTTTCACCATATGTATCATTCTAAGTCAGTAGTGTTATTGTTTTAATAGTTCAAAGGTGTTGCTGATTCTTTTCTGGCTTACTTTATTTCCAGTGAACAGTCTGCTGACATTCTTGTTGTTCCTCTGAAAACAGTGTGTATCATCAGTTTTAAACAATTTGATTATGATATACCTTGGTGTAGGTTCTTCATGTATCTTGTATTTGGATTTTACTAAGTATCTTGGATTTGTTGGTGTATAATTTTTATCAAATTTGAAAACTTTTTGTCCAGTTCTTTCTTTTTTTTCCTGTCTCCTTTCCTCCTTTTGGGATTCACTTATACATATGTTAGGCCACTTGCCTTGCTTTTCAGCTTTTAGCAACTCTGTTAATTTTTTAAAGTCACTTTTCTCTGTAATTTTCATGTTGCATAGTTATTGGTACCTCTACAGTTTCACTACCTTTTCTTCTTAAATATCTGTCTTTCTATAAATCCATTCTAGTGCATTGTTTATCTAAGTCATTTCATTTTGAATTTTATAATTTTTAATTGGGCTGGCATAGTAGGTTAAGTGCTATGTCTGCTAACCAAAAGACCAACAGTTCAAATCTACCAGGTGCTTCTTGGAAACTATATGGGGCGATTCTAATCTGACCTACAGTCAGAGTAGACTCAATGGCAGTGGGTTTGGTTTTTGTTTTTTTTAACATATTCCATATCTCCACTAAAAGCCATTGCCGAAGACTTGATTCTGACTCATCACAACCCTGAGGAACAGAGGTGGGCTGCCCCATAGAGCTTCCAAGGGGTACCAGCTAGATTCAGACTGCAGACTTTTTGGTTAGGAGCAATAGCCCTTGATCACTGTGCCACCAGGATTTTCATATCTCTTCTAAACATGCTTAAATTTTTAATCAGCTTCTTAAATATATGAAGTATAGTTATAATAACTAAAGGGTCTTCCAATAA
Organism: Heterohyrax brucei; assembly: GCA_028571685.1. Taxonomy (NCBI): domain Eukaryota; kingdom Metazoa; phylum Chordata; class Mammalia; order Hyracoidea; family Procaviidae; genus Heterohyrax; species Heterohyrax brucei. The sequence continues at coordinate 72,989,405 of CM053146.1, read as the reverse complement.
GAAGAATGCCCTATTTTTGACAGATCACGATGGTCATATTTCTGAAGCTGTAGAGGCCATATTTACCACATTTTTTGATTAGTCTTGACAAATAGCCATGAAAAGTTACACAATTCCACAAAACATAGAAATTATTAAAGTTTATTATGAAAATGGGTGTTCCATTCACCAAGCATTCCATGCATTATGTGAAGTTTATGATCAGCATAATCGTCCAACCAAGAGAACAATTCAAAGTTTAATCAAAGAAGTTGAAACAGGGTCTGCTGCCAGTCAAACAATGTGTGGACTTCAAGGAACCACATGTTCCAATGAAAACATTGCCAGCGTCAGTCAGTGCATACACACAACCCATTCCAGTTTCTCGCTGAGCACAAGAACAAGGCCTTTCATTAACCACAGTGTGACAGATTTTGCTTCTGGACTTCAAGCTTTACACTTACACAATTATTTTAACTTGAGAACTGAAGTCCAATAGCCATAGATTGTGCCTTCCATTTGCTGACTGGGCTCTGGAACAAATTGAAGTTGACCCTGCTTTTGGCTGAAAACTCTTCTTCAGTGACAAGGCCAATTTTTAGAGGAATGGCTTTGCTGACAAACCAAACTGTCACGTTTGGAGTAAAAAGAATCCAGTGGAGATTCAAGAATGTTCACTTCATCTCCCAAAAGTTACTGTTTGGTGTGGATTTTGGTCCCATGGAATCATTAGCCAAGCCAAAGTGGAATCATTGGCCCTTATTTTTTCCAAGATGAACAAGGAAAGGCTGAGACCATTCATGGCAAAAGAGGTGGGGCTATGGTAACTGGTAATTTGGGGGCCCTGTCTGAAAGGTACCATAGCAGCCATTTACCCAGGGTTCTTTTCACACATATTGCCATCAACAGTACTTGAAAATAATAAAACAATTAAAACTGTATCATTTTTACAACTTATTTTCAAGTTCAGAAATAGGACACACTTATTGAATGACCCTTTATTTCGACTTGTATGTGTACTAACTGTTTTAAGGGAATATCTGTGTATTTTTTAAACAATGAAATCCAATGAGGTTTCAAAAATAGTAATAAAGAACCAATTTTATTGAAAAATAATTTAAAGCCCACTTGTGTTACTCTTTTCAATGGCACTGGGTTTTGTGTTACTCTTTATGTAAGTCAATTGGTAATTATGCCTGGAATTCTGAGTATGGATTAATATGAATTTAAATGTTTTAAAATGCAATACACAATGTATATACCAATCAATATAAATATTGTGCAATTATTTTATGAAGATGAGTAAGGATACTCCATCTTATTTGTTGTTGTTGATAGTTATCATAGATTATATTGGGTCCCTCCAAATATATGTCAACTTGGTTAAGCCATGATTCCCAGAATTGTGTGGTTGTCCCTTATTTTTTATTGCAATTTTATGTTAAAGAGGATTAAAGTGGGATTATAATAAGCCTGCTAAGGTCACATTCCTGATGCAATGTAAAGGAAGTAGTCAGCACCGCTGTTTACTTAAAGAGACAAAAAGAAAGCAAGGCAAGCAAAGAGTGGGGATCTCATACCACCAAGAAAGCAGAATATATCCTTTAGACCTGGGGTTCCTGCGCAGACAATCACCTAGTCCAGGGGAAAATTGATGAGAAAGACCTTTCTCTGGAGCTGACAGAGAGAGAGAAAGCTTTCCCTTAGGGCTGAATTTGGACTGAATTTGGACTTCCAGCCTACTCACTTGCTGCTGTTGAGTCAATTTTTGACTCAAAGCAACCCTCTAGGACAAAGTAGAACCACTCCATAGAGTTTCCAAGGCACCTAGTGGATTCCAAGTGCCTATCTTTTGGTTAGCAGACACAATTTCTGTTTGTTAAAGCCATCTACTTGTCATCTTTCTTTTCTAGCAGCACTAAATGACTAAGACAGTAGGTACCATAGGAAATGTTCTTAATCATAGCAACCCTATGGATAATAGAATAAAACACTACCTGATCCTTTACTATCCTCACAATTGTTGTTCTACTTCAGTCCATCGTAGCAGCCACTGTGCCAACCTATCTCACTGAGGAGCTGCCTGTATTTCACCATGCTTCCACTTTGCCAAGCATGGTGTCCTCCCGCAGGGACTGATCCCTCTTGGTAACATGTCTAAAGTATGAGAGATGAAGTCTCACTATCTTTGCTTCTAAAGAGCATTCTGGCTGTTTCACCACCCAAGACAAATTTGTTCCTTCTTCTGGTACTCTGTGGTACGTTTGATATTCTTCAGCAACACCCTAACCCAAAGGTGTCAATTCTTCTTCAGTCTTCATTGTTCCTTGCCCAAGTTTTCCACACATACAGGTCAACTGAAAATACAATGGCTTGAGCCAAGCACACTGTAGTCCTCAGAATGACATCTTTGCTTTCTAACTTTAAAGAGATCTTTTGCAGTATATTTGCCCAGTAGAATACATGATTTAATGTCTTGACTGCTGCTTCCGTGGGTGTTGATTGCAGAACCAAGTAAAGTGAAATTCTTGACAAATTCAATATTTTCTGTTTCTTGTGATGCTGCTTATTGGTCCAGTTGTGAGGATTTTTGCTGTCTTACCTTGAAGTATAATCCATACTGAAGACTCTAGTCTTTATTCTTCAACAGCGAGTTCTTCAAGTCCTCTTCACTTTTAGTAGGCAACAACCTGCATAATGCAGGTTGTTAATGAGTTTTGCTCCAATCCTGTTGCCTCAGTCTTCTTCGTGTATTCCAATTCCCAGATTATTTGCCCAGGATAAACTGAATAAGTATGGTGAAAGGATAGTCTGCCACAAACCTCTCTCGATTTTAAACTACTCAGTACCACCTTTTCCTTTTTGAATGACTGTCTCTTGGTCTACATACAGGTTCCACAGCAACATGATTAACTGCTCTGGAATTTCTGTTCATTCAATGGTATCTATAATTTGTTGTGATCCACACAGTAAAATGCCTTTGCAAACTTAATAAAACACAAGTAAACATTTTTCTGTGCCTTCATCCAGGATCCATGTGACACCAGCAATGATACCTTTTGTTTCATCTTCTCTTTGGAATCCAGTTCTCAGTCAATGTAGTGCTGTCACTATCTTTTAATGATCTTTAGCAAAATTGTCCTTGAGCATGGTATTAATGATATTGTTAGATAACTTTTGCATTACACTGGATCACCTTTCTTTGGAATGAGCACAGATATAGATCTCTTCCAGTTAGTTGACCAGGTAGTTGTCTTCCAAATTTCTTAGCACAGATGAGTGAATATCTTACATACAGTGAGAAATAATATTGGACATTAAAATTATGAATGGATTAGAAGAGCATTCTTTCTTGGCAATGTGAGTTTAACTCATCTACCTATCAAAATCTCAGCTCAGCCCTCATAGGCAAAATATTTTTAACCATTAAAATAATGTTCATTCATATTTATTAAAATACAGAACAATATTTTACCATATACTTCATTTGTAGGCATACATAGTTCAAAGTCAAACATTTTTAAGATGGAAAAAATAGATAGCATCCTTATGTTTATATACAACAATATTGCATATTAATAAATTAATTTACACTCTAACAACACAGCTCTCAGACTTGTTCAGTTTTCACTGAAATGAAGTTCTTGAATTTCTCTCCTGTGCCTCTTTTTGTAAGGAAGTAAATTTCAAAGGTAGTCTAAATTAAGTTCTCTATGCTTTTTGCACCCTGATTTACAGACTGTTACCATGTGGCAGTTACATACAAATAACACACTAGAAATAGGAGGAAAACATCAACAAGGAACCCCTATAAAATTAATTCTTCCAACCCATAGAAACCAAGGCCAATGAATATACAACGATGGTATTAAAAATAGTCAGTGACCATTGTGCTGATTTTCTCCATCGGTTTTTGCCTACTGGATAGCTTTTCCACTAATTCAGCAAGGCAGTTGCTCATGAATAGAGCTCCACACGATCTTTGAAAATCAGAAACATAGCATAGGTCTAGCAATAATCCAATGTACGAAACTCAGCAGTATAATACACTCTGTCTTCCTAAATGTAAAGTCACGTTTCTTCCTTTCACTATAAATAAAACAGATTCACTTAAATTAAAAAAAAAAAATTTTACAAAATATCTCAATATAGCTATTGCAGTTAGCACAAGTGAAATTAAATTAAATGTACTGCAATACTTGTGTTTGTGTATCTTATGTTTTGCTATAATTTAAAAGTATCTTTGTACACATGACATGAAAAATGAAAAATTTAAACAAATTACCTATTACGGGTGGTAAGGATACAAATTCCTCTGAAATATAAGGCAACAAATAAGTAATTTAAAAATATCATTATTCTGACATGAAGTAGGTAATTGTCCACCAACCTCAACTGCAGATGGATTGTAAGGCCCTCCCTGTTGTTTAAAAGAATCAAAAATTCCTACATCCACTGGTTATTGATTTTTCCATTTCTAATACTTCAGTCATTTGGCTTAAAGGTTTGACCCAGCTGAAATGCAAATATTTATGAGGTAAGTAATAAATTCATCCTTGGTCTACACTTTATTACAAATAAGTTGTAAAGTCTTGGATAAGAAGGAGAAAGTTAAGAAATTGAGAGCACTATACAACTGAAAAAATTGAAGAGAATAGAAAGGATGCAAAATACAAGAACTGTGGGTATTAACACATGCCACTAATACATGCACTTGCTTACCAACATTTTTAAGGAGACTTGGTAGCACAGTGGTTAATAGCTTAGTAGCTAATCAGAATATGTGCTATACAAACCCACCAACCACTCCATGGGAAAAAAGACCTGGTGATGCGCTTGCCCCCCAAACAAGTACATTGTGTTGCTATGAGCTGGGATATACTTGACAGCAAACGATAGCAGCAACAGCAGCAACACTATTTTTGCAATATAAATGTCTTCCTAATATCCCATAGTAGAAAGGATATTTTAATACAAGTAACCTGAAAACTGTTTATATTACATGGTCAATATCTTCTCTTTTTCACTTTGATACTAATAAATTACCTATATTATACCAGTGTAATCTTAAAAAGTAATAAAAATATTTTTATTTCCAATTTAAAAAAGAACCTAAAGCAAAGAATAAGACTTCAATAGCCATTTTAAAAATTGCATGTATTAAATAAAGGTATCTCATAAAATTAATTTTCCTTACTTGCAGAAGGAAAATTTGAGAACAGTTAGTTTTCAATTATCATAATCACAGACAGATCAAAGACTGAAACAGAGATCTCAAAATTAACAGTCCTTTGGCATTTAGTGTATGTAATACCATTAACAATCCTTCCACTAACATCCCTTTAAATTTATTTCCATCTACCTAGGTCTTTGGCCCATATCCCAACTTGGGATTTCTGAATAGATCTCAATAAAATATTACTAATGCATATATTCATAATTGAGGCTGTATCAAATAATTCTTCAGACATTTTTCTACTAAATAACACTTTTTTGTACTTTAGATGAAAGTTTACAGAATAAACTAGTTTCTCATTAAACATTTAATCCTCATACTGTCTTATGACATTGGTTAACAGCCCCATGAGACGTCAACACTCTCTCTTTCTTTATTGATATTTACTTGGTCTTCTATGCTTCCCATAGTCAGCCAAAAATTTTGAATTACAATTCAATGAATTTTTGTAAGGTTTTCATCAGTTCTGCTTGTTACAATCTGCTCTGACCTCTCTTCATCAGTGACACTTGCTCTTATCTCAGAAAAAACATTTAATTCATTTGATTGCTGCCATTTTCTTCATGGCATTATCCCCATAAACTTGGACCAACGTGTCATGACTTCACTTCCACTCTTGCCAAATTTAACAGGAAATTTAATGTCTGTTCATTGCTCTAATTCAAGGTCTGACATACTTGTGATGGCTCAGAAAAACGCACTACAACAATAATGAATGCCTCTCAGCCAGACACTGCCACACATCAACACAAACACAGCTGAGAGACACTGACATTTCAAGGTTAAGCAACTTTGCCAAGTTGTGTGTACAGTGCTGCCAACACAAGCATGCAGTGGCAAGTTCGTGAACTTAATTGTCAGACCTTTTATCTGTCAGTACCATTCTCACTTACTATGTTTTAAAAATCTTATAAGGCACTAAAATTTTTATCCTTTGTCCTTTTCCTATAAAGGAATTGTAGTATCACGGGCATTTGGTAAATACTGACTGACCTGAACTTACCAAAGGTAATTCTCATTAAGAAAAAGATGAATTTTTTTACCACGTCATCACATACTATTGGTTGCCCTTAATAGTACACAATCTGCAAAATTAGTTGGTATTGAAGATTCATATTATATTTCTGCTACTAATTCACTCTTTGTCTTTGGATACCATGTTTTTTTTCCCAGATCTAAATTATAGACAATACTATTGATTTTATTGTCTAATATTAAATGATGCCCTTTATTGGATCCTACTCGGTGGCACTTGGCTTGGCTTTATCAGCTTTTACTGTGACATGTATTAATCTCCTACCCATAGATGTAGAGTCAATTGTGACTCTTAGCAACCCTTTAGGTTACAATAGAATGGCTCCATAGACTTTCCAAAGAGTGGCTGGTGAATTTGAACTGCTGACCACTTGGTTAGCAGCTGAGCTCAATCACTTTGCCACCAAAGCTCCTTTAGTCTTTTAGAAAACTAACAGTTTCGATGCAATATTAAGCCTGCTACCATAAATACTTTCTTATAAAATAAGTATTTTTGTACAAACATATATAAAAAGTACATACACACAGAGTTTTATCTGTTCATTCTTCAGACCAATAGAATCCATTTAGCTGTTATTTGGAGAACAATGTGTATCACTGGGGTAGGGGAAGCCAAATGTTTTCTGTCTTTTCCACAAAAGCAAGGTGATAGAAGCAAAACAGCTAACAAGTAAATGTGGTTCATAAGAGTGTGCGAAGAAGGCGTTGTACAACTGCAGTAATTTAGTTTGTCAGCCAAGCCAAGTGCCGTCGAGTTGTCAACACATCAAATATCTTTGTAAAGGAATTCTTGGCTTCATATAAGGTTCTTCAACTATCATAAATGTTTGTCTTTTTGTCTCTGCATCAAATAAGATGTTTTGATGTGGATACATTTAGATGAAGTCAGATTTGACATCACTGATTTCATTTCAATCAGCCTGTCTAGTTTTGTTTATTTTATTTTTGAGTTCCATCTCTCTGAATGGAAACCCTGGTGGCATAGTGGCTAAGTGCTATGGATACTATCCAAAAGGTCAGCAGTTCAAATACACCAGGCACTCCTTGGAAATTCTATAGGGCTGTTCTTTGTTTTATAGGGTGGCTATGAATTGGAAACAGTCAACTCAGTGGCAGTGGGCTTGGGTTTTGGTTTGGTCTCTCTGAATAAAGTATTTTTTCTTCTTAAGAATATTTACTGACAGAGAGGAAGCAGTTCTTTTAATCCTCTCAGCTTCTACCAAGTAAGTAACTGGCTCCATGATGTGGTTTCTGCTGCAGTTGGTATGACTAGACGGACACTCAACCGAAACAGGACCAATTGGAGTTTGTTTCCAGGGAATATGGAGCTGTAACTCAGAGAGTTAACAAAATGTAATCTCTGGCACTAACACAGTCTTATTTGACAGTCCTCAGGCTGCTGTGTATAATTTGAATAAGAAAAGTGGGTGTGCAGGGACAAAGATGAAAGAAGCTGATACACATGTATAGGAAAAAGATGAGAACCCGGGGGCAAAGACAGAAAACAAGAACTAGTAACAATACCTTTCTTAGTGTCTCATTATTTTTAATTCCTAGGTTTGTTTGCACGGGAAATAAGTCTTGTTGTGGTTACCTATATCTGATTCCTTTGTACACTGCATATTGTTTCAGTATTTTCCCACTTGTTGTTACATTTTAGCAGGCTTTGTTTACATGCAAGCAAATTAGCTATACCTAGCAGTTATTTACCAAGTTAAAAATATTATCCATAAAAAAACTTAAGTAGTAGTAAAGTCTATTCTGCTATTTTATTTGAAACTGGAAAACTTTCTTATTATAAGTGTTCTCCCTTATTAGAGCAGAATTCAAGCACATGTTTGCACTTTCAACAACTGGTATTATACAGACCTCATAGTAATAACTCAACAAATGGTTACTAGTTAAATATATGTGTTTGTAGTATGTATATATGTGCATATAGCATGTATAGATGTGCTTATAGTATGTATATATGTGCCTATAGCATATCTATGTGCTTACAGTTTATACATGTGCTTTTAGTATACTTGCATGTGTGTGTGTGCGTACACACACACACACACACAAATTTGATTCAGATACTTTGGTCTTAGGACTCAAATCATTTGGAGCTCTCATATTGGTAGAATCACCACTGAGAGAGCCCCTAGTATGGGGTAGATGTGAGACCAATGGTCATTTTATATTTCAGCAAACCTAGAAGTATATGTTATTTTCTAAGTTGTACAAATGGTAAAAATGATACTCAAGTAAGTTTTCTAAGATCACCGAGGTAGCTAGGTGGCTTAGGATATTTGTTATGTGAAGTTACTAAATTAATAAAATTAAACAAGTTGGAAACAAAGATATATGAAGTTGTAAATAAGTAACTGCTAAAACACAAAACCATTCAAATACAATGTAATTTAATATAGAAATACATTTTGATTATGTCAGAGGGAAAGGAATAAAATATCTTTTCAATATCGTTGATTTGTACATTATTACCTGTTACAAAAATAACAGTAGAGAATTCCTTTCTGAGAAACCATGTACTTTGTATTTTGTATACATATGAACACAAATGAAGAATAAATATCTTTATGACCAATATCTATAAAATATGGTTAGTAGAAACAATGGTTTTTATAGCCTTACTGTAAAAAGCAAAACTCATACAAATCCTATACTTTTGAGTAATTTTTATTAATTTTAAAACATATTTTTCTTTCTGTACTACAAATACTTATAGAAAATTAAAGTGTTATGAAGTAATGACATCACCTTGAAGATTAATATGCCCCTTAACCATGCCATGATGTTTTCAGTTGTCTCATATGCACGAGAAAGCTGGGCAACGAATAAGCAAGACTGAAGAATTGATAACTTTGAATTACAATGTTGATGAAGAATGTTGAATATAACACAGATTGACAGAAAAACAAATAAATCTGTCTTAGAAGTAACCAGAATATTCCTTAGAAACGAGGATGGTGAGATTACATCTCGCGTACTTTGGATATGACATTGGGGGGACCAGTCCCCAGAGAAAGATGTCATGCTTGGTAGAAGGTCATTACAAAAGAGAAGACATTTGTTTTAGTCATCCGGTATGGCTCTTAACACAAATACTGCAAGTGGATGGCTTTAAAAAAGAAAACTTCACTCTCCCACAGCCTTGTAGATGAGAAGTCCAAATTCAAGATGCCAGCTGCAGGGAACACACTCTCTGTGTTGGCTCTGGAGAAGGTCCTAGTGTTGTATCACATCAGTCTTTCTTTGGTCAAGGAGCATCTCGGTGCAGGAATGGCAGGTCTGAAGGATGCACTCTACTCTAGATGCTCCTTTCTTGATGGTATGAGTTACCCAACTTTCTACTTACTTCCTTTTCTTTTTATCTCTTATAGGATAAAAGGTGGTGCAAGCCACACTCCAGGGAAACTCCCTTAACTTTGGAGCAGGGAGGTGATCTTAGGAAGGGTGTTGCAGTCTCACCCTGATCCTCTTTAATGTAATCCAATCTAATTAACCACAGGCAGAGATAGGGTTTAAAGCACAGTAAAATCACAAAATAAAAGACAATCACAAAATTCTGGGAATCATGGCCCAGTCAAATTTTTACACTTATTTTTGGGATAGGACACAATTCAATCGATAACCACCCTCAAGAAAGCAGATTGACACAGTCCTGCAGCAACGGGCTCAAGTGTAATGATTGTGAGGATGGCAAAAGATTAGGCAGTGTTTTATTCTGTTGTACATTGGGCCACTATGTCAGAACCAGTATGACAGCATCTAAGAACAACAACGATGTTATTTGTTAATGTACTTTCAAAACTGTTACCAAGGGCTGTGTTAAATTGCATTTTGCAGAGAAGAGAGTGGCCCAAATTAATGACTCAGAGGACAGCTCAGGCCTGGGCAGTGTTTTGTTCTCTTCTATATAGAGTTACCACGAATCAAACCCACTCAACAATACTTAACAACAGCGAGTTCAATTTTGGTTCCCAGAGGTATTACTGTGTCTTTGAGGATCGCTGTACTATACTATACAGATAAAACATTTTGCATTTCTAGGTTTTGTATTTATAAAATAAAGCTACTATAATAAGTTTATTAAGTAGTATTATTTGCAAATGCATATTTCCAGTATGTCATCAAAAGAGAAAAAAATGGTGTAACTCTTCTAAAAATCAAAAAATAACCAAACTCGTTGTAGAATTGCCCCGTAGGTTTCTGGGGAGCAAAGCTGGATTGAAACAGTCCACTCTTCGTGAAGCAGGTGATCAGGTGAGTGAGAGCCCCACCAAGGTTCTAACTCTTCTAAAAGCTCTAACGATTTCATTTTAAACTTTAAATTATGCATAGTAACTAAAAGATTAAAAATAATCTGCAAGAAGGTAAAAAATAGTTTATGAAAGAAACTTGTAAAAAACCCATCTCAAGCCTCACAATAACTTTTTGTTACTTTGTTTTTAGTGAAAAAGAAGACAAGAGTGTTAAGAGAGGTAGAGAGAAAATAGTTTGGGTATGCCAATTAGTCTGGATGTCCCCTGAGAGCATGATCCCCTAGTCGCAGACCCTATTTCTCTGTCCTTCCAAAGAGGTGGGCACATTATGGGAACAATTTGGTATTGAAGTTCTGGGTACTCCACTTCTAGTGCATGCTGTCACATCCTACACCCAACCCTACCTTGACCACTAATTTGTAAAAAAATCCCTGTCCCTCAGTCATGGATTGAATTGTGTCCCCCCCAAAATATGGGTAGCCATGTGGCTGGGCCATGATTCTCAATATTTTGTGATTGTCCTCCGTTTTGTGATTTTCCTATGCTTTATGTTAAAGGATTAGAGTGGGACTGTAAATCTCCTCATAGGATTACCTCCCTGCTCCACTGTAAAGGGAGTTTCCCTGGAGTATGTCTTGTCCCACCCTTAATCCTTTCATCCTAGAAGAGATAAAAGGAAAGGGAAGCAGGCAGAGAGTTGGGAACCTCATGCCATCAAGAAAGCAGCACCAGGAGAAGAGCACATCCTTCAGACCTGAGGTTCCCATGCCAAGATGCTCCCTGGACAAAGACTGATGCAATACTGGATTTTTCTGCGGGATGTGAATAATGACTATTTTTGCACTGTGCTGAGTGAGCAATGAAACTATTTCTCCATGTGCAGTTTTCTGTGAAGTTGTTTCCACTTCACTCCACGAGAATGAACAGTGTTGGAATTAATACTTTACCTTGCTCTCCCTCTCCACCATGTCACAGCAGTGATTTCTCCCCAGGGTAGATGAAGTGAGTGTTCCAACTGAGTTTACTGTTCACTGCATCCCATTAAAAAGAGTTTAAGACCTATCATGGATTGAATTGTGTCCCCCCAAAATATCTGTAAATTTGGCTAGGTCATGATTGCCAGTATCGTATGATTGTCTTCCATTTTGTCATTTGATGTAACTTCTCTATGTCTTATAGGTCATATCACTGTATTTTAATGAGATGAATTAGTTGCAGTTATATTGTTGAGATCTACAAGATTAGGTCATACTGTAAGCCAATCTTTTGTGATGCAAGAAAGAAAAACTAGAAAATAAACAGGGGGACCTCATGCCACCAAGAAAGCAGCACTAAGAGGATATCATATCCCTTGGGCTTAGGGGTCACTGAACCTGAGAACCTCCTTGATCAGGGGAAGGTTAGTGACAAGGACCTTCCTCCTGAGCCAACAGACTAAGCCTTCCCCTGAAGCTGATGTCCTGAATTTGGACTTGTTTCCTACTTAAATGCAAGAAAATGAATTTATCTTTGTTAAAGCCGTCCACTTGTGATGTTTTGGTTACAGCAGCACTAGATGACTAAGACAGGGACCAAACATATAATCCAGGCACTGTGGGGCAAACCCAATCTTGTCCCTTTGGAAAGAAGAGTATGCAGGCACAGTGTCATGGGAGAACTTTGTCACCAAAAAATATGTATCAACTTGGGTAAGTTGTGATTTTTACTATTGTGTGGTTGTCCTCCATTTGTGACTGTAATTTTATGTTAAAGAGATTGAAACACCCCTACTAAGGTTACATCCCTGATCCAATGTAAAGGGAGTTTACTTGGAGTATAGCTAACACCATCCTTTATCTCTCAAGAGATAAAAGGGAAGAAAAGTGAGCAGAGAGTGGAAGACCTCATACCACCAAGAAAACAGCACTGGGAGCAAAATTTCTTCTTTGGACCCAGTGTCCTCAGACCTGAGAAGCTCTTTGTCTTAGTTAGCTGGTCCTGCTGAGCTAAAAAGACAGAAATACCATGAGTGTTGTCATGGATTATACTACGTCTCCCAAAAAATATATGTATTGATTTGACTTGTCTGTGAGTCCCAGTATGGTGCAATTCCTTCCATGTATTGTGAATCCTGCCTCTGTGATGTGATGAGAGAAAATGAATGGCGGTTGTGTTGGTGAGTCGGGACTCAAGTTACCAGCTATAGGATACGAGGCAGAGAAGTGAGAGGAGTAAGTTGGGAACATCATACCACCAAGAAAGCAGCACCAAGAACAGAGCACATCCTTTGGACTTGAGGTTCCTGTGCTGAGATGCTCTCACTGCATTTGGACTAGGTCTACCAGACTGTGATAACTTCTCATATTGAGTGTACTTGTAATTCATAAACGGATCTGTGGCTTACCAGACTGTGTCAATAAAATTTCTCTTGTATTTTCTGTTAGAGCAGTACCAGGTAACTAAAACAAGTGGATAGTTTCAAAAAGAGAGATTTTACTGTGTCACGCTCCAGTAGACTGAGAGTCAAAAGTCAATATGAGAAATCACAGTCTGGTAGGTAAGGAGTTCAAATCCAACATGAGAGCATCCTGGCATAGGACCCTCCACTATCAGTGCTGCCCTCTTGGAGGTATGTGGTTCCCAAGTCTCTACTTGCTTCCCTTTCATCTCCTGTAGGATGAGAGGATAAAAGGTGGTGCACGCCACATTTCAGGGAAACCCCGTCAGTAAGGGTGTTGCACTCCCACCTTAATCCTCTTTGAACATAATCCTGTCTAATAACCACAGGCAGAGATCAGGATTTACAGCATAGTAAAAATCACAAAATACAGGACAATCACACAATGCTGGGAACCACATCCCAGCCAAACTGCTACACGCATTTTGGAGGTAGGGGGTCGGGGGTCGGGGGAGACACAATTCTATCCATGATACTCATCACACAGGGGAGGGTTGATGAGAAGGGCCTCCCTTCTGAGCCAACAGATCGAGAAAGCCTTACCTTGGAGGTGACACCCTGAACTTTGACTTCTAGCCTACCAGACTGTGAGAAAGTGAATTTCTCTTTGTTGAAGCTGTCCATCTGTGCCACTTCTGCTATAGAAACCCTAGATGACTGAGACACACAACAAGTGATTGCTTTTATGAATTCCATGGAATAAGCTGAAAAAAAGCAAGTTCTGTTACAGGCCACCTTCATCCGAACATGGTGGACAGGTCAGAAACTTGAGAGTCCTGAATCCTGAGTTATAAACAAAAACACTAAATAACTTTGCCATTCTCTTTGATCAAACTTTAGCAGTAAAAATTCTCAGTCTATTTTGATACTTGTGGGCAGTTGCTTTTAACTTCAACTGAGTAATTTACAAAGACAGGAAGAGTGATTAATTAGGCTCCCTCAAACCTCCTGACTGCAGGCAACATAGAGTTGACGGCAAGGGCCTAAGGCTACTGAAGAAGCAGTCCAGATGTTTTCAAGAATGTCATTGTCTGCCCAGAGTTTACCCAAAGGCAGAGTAACTCTAAAATGTGCTGGATTTCCTTGCATTTGACAATTCTTTAAAAAGGCTTGTTAAATGATTGCCTCTAATGAATGAAGTTAATGGAAGACTAATGAATGACATTCTGGCTGAGAGACAGACGGGAATTGAGCTAGTGAGACAATGTAAAATTAGAGATGACTGTGGAATAAATTACAAGGGTCGGTAGTATTAGCCATTTAAATGACTGGTTTAGTATAATGAAGTGCAACTACATGGTGATGACTGATTCAAGAACAAGCGCATAAAAAGAAGCCTGTTGTTAGTTGCAGTCAAGTCAGTTCCAGCTCATGGAGACCCTATGCACAACAGAATGAAACACTGCCCAGTCTTGCACCATCTCCACAATCGTGTTTATGCTTAAGCCTATCCTTGCAGCTGCTGTGTCAATCCATCTTCCCAAGGGTCTTCCTCTTTTCACTGGCCCTCTACTCTACCAAACACAACGTCCTTCTCCACAGACTGATCCTTCATGACAACTTCTCCAAAGTGTGTAAGATACATTCTTGCCATCCTTGCTTCCAAGGAGCACTCTGGTTGTACTTCTTCCAGAACAGATCTGTTTGTTCTTTTGGCTGCCTATGGTACATTCAATATTCTTCTCCAACACCACAATTCAAAGGCATCAATTCTTCTTTCTTGTTCATTGTCCAGCTTTTGCATGCATATGGTACAACTGAAAATACTGTGGCTTGGGTCAGACTCAGTTTAGTCTTCAAGGTGACAGACATCTTTAAGAAAGCTAGCTACCAATTTTTACATTTTCATTAGGTGTTCAAATTTAAGCAAGAACAATGTAATTCAAGCACAAAGGTGTATTCTTCACCTAAAGTGGTGGCAAAGCAAAAAGTTTCATTTGTCTGTCCTTGTTAGTTGCCAGCAAGTCAGTTCTGACTCAAAGCAACCCTATTTACAACAAAACAAGACACTGCCGAATCACCAGCCATCCTCACAATCATTGTAATATTTGAGCTCACTGTTGCAGCCACTACGTCAATCCATCTTCTTGAAGGTCTTCCTCTTTTTCCCTGACCATCTGCTTTACCAAACAGGATATGCTTCTCCAGCGTCTCTCATAGCATGTCCCTCCTGATGACATGCCCAAAGTATGTGACACAAAGTCTCACCATCCTTACTTCTAAGGGTTATTTTGGCTGTACTTCTACCAAGATATATTTGTTCATTCTTTTGTTAGTCCATGGCATATTCAATATTCTTTGCCAACACCATAACTCAAATGCTTGAATTCTTCTTTGCTCTTCCTCACTCATTTTCTAGCTTTCACATGCATATGAGGTGATTGAAAATACCAAGGCTGGGATTAGGCATTCTTTAGTCCTTAAAGTAACATCTTTGCATTTTAACTTTAATTGGAAATGCTGGTGGCATAGGTTAAGTGCTACAACTGCTAACCAAAAAGTTGGCAGTTTGAATCTGTCAGACACTCCTAGGAAACTCTATGGAACAGTTCTAGTCATGCTATGCTCCCTATGAGTCGAAGTCAATTCAATGGTAGTTTTGGTTTTTTGTTTTGTTTTTGTAGCAGATTTTCCTGAGGTAGTTCTTTATCTGATTATTTTTGACTGCTGCTTCCATAGGCATTGATTTGAATCCAAGTAAAATGAAATCCTTGACAACTTCAATATTTTCTCTGTTTATTGGAATATTTCATATCAGTCCTGTTGTGAGGATTTTTGTCTCTTGATGTTGAGATGTAATCCATACAGAAGGCTATGGTCTTTTAACTTCATCAGTAAGTTATTCCAGTCCTCTTCAATTTCAGCAAACAAGGCCATGTCATTTGCACAGCTCAGGTTGTTCATGAGCCTTCTTCCAAACCTGATGCCTCATTCTTCTTCATTTAGTCCATCTTCCTGTATTATTTGCACAAAATACGGATTGAATATGCATGGTGAAAGGATACAATCCTGACTCACACTTTTTATGATTTTTAAACCACGTAGTATCCCACTGTTTTGTTCAGTCTATGATATGATCCTGGTCTATGTGCAGGTTGCATATAAGCACAATTAAGTGTTCTGAAATTCCCATTCTTTGCAATATTACTCATTATTTGATATGTTCCACATAGTCAAATACCTTTGCACAGTCAAAAAACACAGGTAAACCATCTTTCTGCTTTTTTCAGTCAAACTCTGTCTGATATCAACATCTCTCATTCCATGACTTCTTTTAATCTGGCTTGAATTTCTAGCAGTTCACTGTTGATGTACTGTTGCAACCACCTTTGAATGATCTTGAGCAAAATTTTACTTACTTATGATATTAATGTATTGTTCAAAAATTTCTGAATTTTGTTACATAAGCTTTCTTTGGAATGGGCACAATCATGGATCTCTTCCAATTAATTGGTAAGGTAATTGTTTTCTAAACTTGTTGGCAGAGATAAGTGAGCCCTTCCATCATGGCATTTGTTAGTTGGTGTTCTGTCAATCCCTGGAATTTTGATTTTCACCAGTGCTTTTAGTATGGCTTGGACTTCTGCTTTCAGTGCAGTTCTTGATCATATGGTACCTCCTAAAATGTCTAAACATTGACCCATTGTTTTTGATACAGTGACTCTGTGAATTCCTCTTTTGATGCTTCCTGGTTTGTTTAATATTTTTCCTGCAGAATACTCCAACATTGCAACTAGAGATGTGAACTATGTCTTTAATTCTTCAAGGTTGAGAAATGCTAAGAATGCTCTTTTCTATTGATTTTCTAACTTCTAGTCTTTGTACATTTCAATATAATACTTTTTGTTTCAAGTTAGCTTTTGAAATTTTCTATTCAGCTCTTTCACGTCATCATTTCTTTCATTCACTGTAGCTAAAAAAGTTTGACTTGAAATATATAATTCCAGAATATCTTTTATTTGTATCATTGACTTTCATTTGCTATTTATTTCCTCTGACAGTCTTAGACAATGGAATTTTTAAAAAATAGTTTATAAATTAGGTACATATATAAATCAAAGAGTCTACATGTACTTATATCTATATTCCTGTTCCTACTCTCACTATCAGTATCTTACCCCTCAAGGGGTAATTCATTTTTGAAAATTAAGATATGTTGAAGCCACTTAAAACATCGTTAAAGAGAAAAGTAAAAGGATTTTTTTCTCCTTCAAATGTTCTAAGAATAGCTTTAATTGCCTTTCCTCAGGAACAGCAAAATAGTTCTCTGAGGTGAGTCAGTCCTAGTTCTTTTCACGTTTACCAATACAAATAGTTCCCAATTTACAACAGCGTTCTGTTCCAATGACTCTGATCCATAGGACACAAATCAATTCTGATGTAAGTTGAATATATCTTTTCTTTTTGTTTTTTAGTTTTTATTAATGCCTACTATACACTAGTGTTTTGAACAGTAAATGACAACACTGAACATATGCAAGTGAATATCTGATAACAGCATTAGCATAGTATATGCCACAAATTGTAAGTAGTGTGTAGTAGTAACAATAAAATCAACAACACAAAATACAGTCTTAAATGTAGTTCGCCATAGCTCAAATGCATAGTAAATCGGGGACTACTTATATTCAAACAAAATAAAAAAACAAATTCATGGATGTAACATAGTTACATGGTTTTGTATTGCTGCTGTAACAAATGTCCACAACTTCAGAGTTTAGGACAACACAGATTTATTATCTTACAGTTCTAGATGTCAGAAGTCTTAAATGTATCATCAACGCTGTTACTTTGGGAGGCTGTATTAGAATATCAATTTTCTGCCTTCTGTGTTCTCTAGAGGCCACTTAATAGAAACCGTAGTGGTGCAGTGGTTAAGCGCTATGTCTGCTAACCAAAGAGTTGGCAGTTTGAATCCACCAGGTGCTCCTTGGATACTCTGTGGGGCAGTACTACTCTGAGCTATACAGTTGTTATGAGTCAGAATCAACTCAAAAACAGTGGCTTTTTTATTACAGGCCACTTGCATTCATTGTGTTACTGCTTCTTCCTCCATCTTGAAAGCCAAGAGCTTAATATCATCAAATTTATCATGTTTCCCTCTTTTATAGACCCTTGCTATTACGTTGGGCCCATCTGGATACTCCAAGATAATCTCTTCTTCTCAAAATCCTTAAATTAATCACATCTGCAAAATTTATTTTGCCCAGTAAGATAAGGTTTTACTGTTATTCATAAGATTTTTTGCTGGCTAATTCTTTTCAGAAATAGACTGCCAGCTCCTTCTTCCTAATATCATCTACAAGTAAAATTTTGCTCAAGATAATTAAAAAGTGACTGCAACAGTACATCGGCAGGGAATTGCCAGAAATTCAAGCCAATTCAGAAGAGGATATGGAAGCAGGGACATCACTGCTGATGTCAGACACATCTTGGCTGAAAGCAGGGAATACCAGAAAGATATTTTCCCACATTTCCTTGATTATGCAAAGGCATTCAACTGTGTGGAACATGACATCTGAATTATGAAACAGTATGAATAATATTGTGGGAAATGGGAACCCCAGAACACTTAATTGTGCTCATGATAAATCTGAATATGGATCAAGAGGCAATTGTGCAAACAGAACAAGGGGACACTACATGGTTTAAAGTCAGGAAAGGTGTGCATTACGGTTATATCCTTTCACTGTACCATTTCAATCTGTATGCCAAGCAAATAATCTGAGAAACCGGACTATATGTAGAATAAGGCATTAGGATTGCAAGAAGACTCATCAACAACCTGCATTAGGTAGATTACATGACCCCATTTTCTAGAAGTGAAGATGATTTGAAACCCTTTCTAATGAAGATCAAACACTACAGCCTTCATTATGGATTGCACCTCAACATCAAGAAAACAAAAGTCCTCACAACTGGACCAGTAAGCAACATCATGATAAATGGACAAAGGATTGAGGTTATCAAGGATTTCATTTTACTTGTTTCTACAATCAACACTCATAGAAGCAGCAGTCAAGAAATCAAAAGATGCATTTTATTGGGAAAATCTGCTGCAAAGGACCTCTTTAAAGTTTTGAAAAGTAAAGACGTCACCTTGAAGATGAAGGTGCATCTGACCTAAGCCATGGTATTTTCAATTGCATCATCTTCATGCAAAAGCTGGGCAATGAATAATGAAGACAGAAGAATTGATGCCTTTGAATTGTGGTGTAGGAGAAGAATATTGCATGCACCATAGACTGCCAAAAGAACAAATAGATCTGTTCTAGAAGAAGTACAACCAGAGTGCATAAATTTAAGCCAATTCAGCCAATAATTATGCAATTATTCTACATAAAGATAGCACAACTATATCTCACACAATTTGGACATATTTTCAGGAGGAATCAGTCCCTGGAGAAAAACATCATGCTTGTTAGAGTGAAGAGTCAGTGAGAAAGATGAAGACCCTCAACAAGATGGATTGACACAGTGGTTTCCACAGTGGGCCTAAGCGTGAAAATGATTGTGGACATGGCACAAGACTGGGCAGTGTTTTTTTCTGTTGTAGATAAGGTGACTATGAGTTGGAACTGACTCAATGGCACCTAACAACAACAACAAGTAGGGTAACACATTACAGGTTCTGGGGATATCTGTGCAGTGGGAAGTGCATTATTCTCTCACACTGAAGCTTTTAGAAACTTCAGTCTAATGAATTTGGTCTAGGGAAAAGAAAGAGAGTAGGAAGGATTAAAAAGAGAGAGAGAGGAGAGAGAGAGGAGAAAAAACCTTTTGGAAACAGTTTAAGTTACTTCTTTACCACTGAAACTACAAAAAAAAAAAAAAAAAAGAAGGAAAGATTACCACAAATCCTATGAAATATTAAGTAGAAAAATAAGCTTTTCTAAAGCAGAAACTGGCTTGTATGTGAGAGCATTTATTTTAAATTTGCACCATGACATATTTAAGCAATTTATAGATGTATCCAAATGGTTGGTTGCCTCAACCCACACTGGAAATTCTGTGGGGCAATTCTTCTCTGTTCTATAGGGTTGCTGTGAATAGGATGCACCTCCACAGTAAGAGGTAATTTTAGTTTTGGTTTGCTCATTATCTTTTTTATCAACCAGTTCATACACATGGAAATGGAAATCCGAGTAATGATACAAAAGGACTGCACATTTAACACATTCTATTTAAAAAATCTCAATATCCAGTTCCATGATTATATTTTTTTCCATGCCCCTCACCCTCGTATTATAAATGTCTTGTTGTTGTGTGCTGTCAAGTCACTTTTTAACTCCTAAAGATCCCACGTGGCAAAGTAGAACTGCTCCATAGAGTTTTCTTAGCTGCAGTCTTTTGGGAGCTGATCACTTAAGAAGCCATATGGTGGCTTTGACTCTCTGACATTTTGGTTAGGAGTTGAACACTTAAAAAAGTTTTTCCACCAGGGGGGTTTTCTATATAAACTATCTCTTTAGTAATCTGGAGGATGTAAAGTATCCCAATCACTTTTTCTACCTCTGGAATTCTTTGGGACCTAGGTAGCCCAATTTTAACACATTAAGCATCAGAGTTGGAGACTACTGAAATGCATGAAAGTCAAGAACTCTGACCTATAACCTCTTTTTTTTTTGCATATATTGATGACTCCTGGATGTGTGAATTCTCTAAACTTTTCATAGGTTTGCTTTAATTTTTGTGAGATAGGCTTCCTCATTATGTTTCCCATTTGCTATGTTCTCATGGGATGTGCTTATCACCAGAATAAACAATTCCTAGTCTTCATTCAATTATAGTGGCCATTTTCTCTCAACATGTGATTAATTGTTTCTGTTTCTTACTGGTTACCTGCTGTCAAGGTTGAATTATGCCCCCCTAAAAAATATGTGTGGTAATTTGGCTGGGCCAGGATTTCCTGTATTTTGTGATTGCCCTCCATTTTGTGATTTTCTGATGCTGTAAATCCTAATCTCTGTCTGTGGTTACAGAGTGAATTATGCTAGAGAGGATTAGGGTGACACTGTAAATCGTTTCCTAAGTTCACCTCCATGCTCCAATGTAAAGGCAGTTTCACTAGACAGTGGTGTGTAGCACCCTTTATCCTTTTATTTTACAAAAGATAAAAGGAAAGGGAAGCAAACAGCTGGGAACCTCATTCCATTAAGAAATCATCACTGAAAGAAGAGCATGACCTAAGACTTGAGGTTCCTGTGCCAAGATGAACAAAGACTGAACAAAGACTGATGCAACACAAGGACTTTCCTCCAGAGTCAACAAAGGCAGAAAGCCTTCCGCTGGAGTGGACATCCTGAATCTGGACTTGTAGCCTACTGGACTTTATAAGAATAATTTTTTTTCTTTTTAAAGCCATCTACTTTGTGGTATTTCTGTTAGGGAAGCACTAGCTGACTAAATCAGAATTTGGTACCAAGAGTATAGTGCTGCTCTAATAAATACTTACAATGTGGAAGTGGTTTTAAAACTGAGAATGGCTGGAAGACTCAAGAAACCAAGGAGAGCTGTTAACCAAAGAAGGTACATGTGGTAAGAAAAGACAGCAGCAGAACCAGACCGCTGCAAGTCAGAGCTGGAGGCTACTCACAGAGTGAGACAGCTGACTGTCTGCGCACAGAGATTTCCTGGCAGAGTAGGGCTCCTCTAAGCACTTAAATTGGTGCAGCTGCAGAGCTTTGAAACACATCAGCATGGCAGATGTAGGCCTGAGACCCTGGCCATGAGGCAATAGGAAGAGGAAGCTGAACAGACAAAGAGCTTGAGAAGCTGAGCTGCCTCAGTCTCAAAAGGTACGGCTGTGACCCCAGGGGTTTCAAAAGATGGAACCATGGCCTCCTGTGTTTGTAAGCATGGAATTGCCACTCAGTTGGGATTAGTGTGTCCTTAAAGCCAAAGGGGACAGAGGTGTTGTCCAAGTGGGCCTTGAAAGCAGAGTTGTAGCATGGGTTTGGGGGATCTCCACTCAAAATCAAAATCTAGAGAGTGTGGAGGGCAAGGCTAATGTTTAAATTGCCTCTGAAAACAGAGTATTATTTTCAAAGCTTTGAGGGCTAGAGTAACATGTTTTGCTGACTTGTTGCCTGTTAACAATTTCTTTCCCTGCAATATCTAACTTGTGCCTGTTCTGCAATTGTACTTTTGGAAGCAGAAAGCTTGTGTTCTAGGCTTCATGGATGTAAAGCAATTTTTCAATTTTTGAGTTGGAACTGATTTAAGACTTCTATCACATGGGATGGACGTGTTTTTGCTATGACTTTGCTATGATGAGATGAATGTGCTGCATGTTTAAAAACATGATTTTGGGGTGTTACCAAAGGATAGAATGCAATGATTTAATTGCATCCCCCCCTAAAATATGTGTAGTAATTTGGCTGGGCCAGGATTCGCTGTATTCTGTGATTGCTCCTAATCTCTGTCTGTACTTAATGGAGTGGATTATGTTAGAGAGGATTAGGATGGGACTGTAAATCCTTTCCTAAGACTACCTTTATGCTCCATTGTAAAGGGAATTTCTGTGAAATATGGCTTTTACCACTTTTTATCCTTTTATCTTACAAAAAATAAAAGGAAACGGAAGCAAGCAGAGAGTTGGGGACTTCACATCATCAAGAAAGCGGCATGGAGAGAAGAGCACATCCTTCACATCTGAAGTTCCTGCACCAAGATGCTCCCTGAACAAAGACTGATGCAACACAAGGACTTTCCTCCAGAGCTAACAGAGGGAAAGACTTCCACTGGAGTGGACATCCTGAATTTGGACTTATAGCCTTCTAGACCGTGCAAAAATAAATTTTTTTCTCTTTAAAGTCATCCACTTTGTGGTATTTCAGTTAGAGCAGCACTAGCTGACTAACACAGCTGCTTTTCTAGCTTCTTAATAGTAAACAATATCTTCACACTAAGGAATATATTTCAGTGATACTTTTCAAGAGATTCAGACTCCTGTAAATTTATCTTATCCTGCATTTAGTCTTAGGGCCCAATCACTACTTCAACATGTAACAGTTGGACTGCACCACTGTGAGCAGTTCTACACTGTCCCAGGGCAGCTGTTTCTGATTCTTAGCTGTTAGGATTTCTGTTGTTGTAATGAGGTATTCATAGTAGTGATGATTTTCCTGAGATTCAGATTCCTTTAGTTTTATTTATTTGACTTGTCAGCACTGTTTTTGTAGTAATGAAGAATACACTGTGGTGGTAATTTTCCTGAGATAAAAAATTTCCTTGGTTTTATTTATTTGGACTTTATGTACTGGTTTTGCAGTAAAGAAGAATACATTGTACTATATTTTGAAAACTTTTATGAAAGCTAATTAAAAGGCTAAGAACACTAGAACAAAATGTATGTGTAGTTGTTAAGTGCCTTCACGTTTCACCTCATACTTTACATATTTTCAAGAAATTAGAAAAGATTTTATCATTGATATCATCAAGATTGACAAAGTGCAGGGTTCACCAGGAAATACATGAACCCAGCCACTGGGTATCAAAATCCATAACATAAATTCAAATTCACACACAAAAACAAAAAAGAAACAGGCTTGCCAGTCTGAAAGCAGCTGGAGAAACACCGAGAATATGGCCTCCAAATACACTTCTAGCTCAGTACTGAAGTCACTCCTGAGGGTCACCGTTCAACCAACCATTAAGCAATTCTATAGGGCCAACAATAACACATATGAGGGGGATGCTTCAAAGGTTAATCTTGTACATGTATATACAAGACTTATGGGCACACCAGCCCAAAAGCAAAGACAGGAAGGCAGGAAGGGGACAAAAACTGACACATAGAAATAGAACCTAGGCAGAGGAGGGTGCTGACACACTGAGAAGTTGAATATTAACTGCTTAATGAGAAACTACCTTTCCCTGTAAACTTTCACCAAAATCACAATTTAAAACAAAAATTATGAAG
The DNA here is from genome assembly GCA_028571685.1 of Heterohyrax brucei. Classification (NCBI taxonomy): domain Eukaryota; kingdom Metazoa; phylum Chordata; class Mammalia; order Hyracoidea; family Procaviidae; genus Heterohyrax; species Heterohyrax brucei. The sequence continues at coordinate 72,965,526 of CM053146.1, read as the reverse complement.
CAGAGTCAAGATGGCAGACTAAACGCACATTTCCCTAAATCCCTCTGGAAACCAAGACCTGAAATGATAATTAAATGGAGCCTTCTGGACACCTAGCAAGCCCTTGGATGTGGCATAGGGCTGTTAATTTGGACTTCATACCACTGAACGCAAAACCTCCTCACTTTCACTGACCCCACTCTCGGTGACCACAGGCTTTCACAGACCAAAGGTAACTCATTGTTTTGACTTTTTTATTTCCTCTGTCTTGGCCAGCAGGAAGAGCTGGGACTTTACTGGCCACTGGTCTCAGATGAACTGCTGGTGGGACCGGCAAGCATAATTGCCATGTTCTGAGAGCCTGGCTTTGGACTCTATACATCTTGGCTCCCCTGGCCTATCTTTCTGCCTCCACCATGTGGTAGCCATACAGATGCATTTGTATACTGATGCAGAAAAGGCATTTGATAAAGTCCAACACCGATTCATGCTAAAAACTCTCCGCAAAATAGGAATAGACAGCCAATTCCTCAAATGCAATAAAGGCCATTTATACAAAGACAACTGCCTACATCACCCTGAACAGAGAGAGACTGAAACAGTTTCCCTTGAGAACAGCAACTAGACAAGGATGCCCACTCTCACCTCTCCCATTCAACATTGTACTAGAAGTTCTAGCCAGGGCAATTAGACAAGACCAAGGAATAAAGGGCATCTACATTGGCAAAGAAGAAATAAAAACCTCCCTATTTGAAAATGATATTATCATATATGCAGAGAATCCCAAAGAATCCATAAGGAAACTGCTCAGACTGATAGAAGAGTTTGGCAAAGTCTGAGGACAAAAGATAAACATAAGTAAATCAGTAGGATTCTTTTATACCAACAATGAGATTATTGAGGAAGAAATCACCAATTCAATACCATTTGCTATAGCCCCTAAGAAAATTAAGTACCTAGGAATAAATTTAACCAGAGAAATAACAGACCTTTACAAAGAGAACTACAAACTCTCACTATAAAAAACTAAGAGAGAGTTACACAAATGGAGAAACCTACCCTGCTCATGAATAGGAAGACTTAACGTTGTGAAAATGTCTATTTTACCCAAAGCAATCTACTTATATAATGCAATCCCAATGCAAGTTCCAGTGACATTTTTTTATGAGATGGAGAAACAAATTACCAACTTTGTCCAGAAAGGGAAGAAGCCCCGGATAAGTAAAACATTACTAGAAAAGAAGAACACACTGGTAGGCTTCTTATTAACCGACTTTAGAACCTATTACACTCCCACAGTAGTCAAAACAGCCTGTCTCTGGTACAAAAACAGACAGATAGATCAATGGAAAAAAATTGAGACTCCAGAGATGACATTATCTGCATCTGAACAGTTGATATTCGACAAAGGCCCTAAGATATTAAACTGGGGTAAAAACAATCTCTTTAACAAATGATGCTGACTAAATTGGATATCAGTCTGCACTAAATTAAAACTAGACCCATATCTCACACCTTATACAAAAACCAACTCAAACTGAATAAAAGACATAAATATCAAATCTAAAACAATAAAGCTCATCCAAGACAAAATAGAAACAACAAAGGAATTTTAATACACAAGGTAGACAGACTTCAAAATGTGTCAAACAAACCTCAATCATCAGAAGAGAAAGTAGATAAATGGGAACTACTAAGAATCAATCCCTTTTGCTCATCCAAAGACTTTATCAATAGAATTAAAAGGCCACCTGCAGAACGGGAAAAAATATTTGGCAGCTCTATGTCAGACTGACACCTGATCTCCATAATCTATAAGGTACTACAAAATGTCAATAAGAAAAAGATAAACCATGCAATTAAGTGATGGGCAAAGGAGATGGACAGACACTCCTATAAAGAGGAGATCCAGGTAGTCAAAAAACACATGAGGACATGCTCATGATCATTAGCTATTAAATAAATTCAAACCAAAACAACGGTGAGATACCATCTCACCCCACAAGATTGGCCATGATCCAAAAAACACAAAACAACAAATGGTGGAGAGGCTGTAGGGAGACTGGAACTCTCCTACACTGTTGGTGGAATTGAAAAATGGTGCAACCTCTTTGGAAAGCAATCTGGCACTTCCTTAAAAAAAGGGATGTAGATATACCATTTGACCCAGTAATTCTACTGCTTGGAATATATCCTACAGAATCCAGGCTACTCGTACCAACTGATACATGCACACAAATGTTCATCACAGCACAATCCACAATAGCAAAAAGCTGGAATCAACTCAGATGTCCAACAACAGAGGAATGGATAGATAAACTATGGTATATATACTCAATGGAACACTATGCAGTGATAAAGAACAGCAATGATTTTAGGAAACATCTCATAAGCTGGTTTCAGCTGGAGGACATTATGCTAAGTGAAAGTAGTCAGTGACAGAAGGACAAATATTGTATGAGACCCCTACAATAAGAATTTAAAAGCAGACTCATGCATAACAGAAAAGACTCTTTGATGGTTGCAGGGGTGGAGAGGGTGGGAGCGTGAGGGGGGAGGGTTTAGATGAGATAGTTTATAGAAATTTGGTTGGGTGAAATTGATGATAGCACACATTAAAAAGAAGATCAATATTAACTGGAATTCAACACAATTTGAGTACTCCACCCATCTTAACATGATACTGCAATGACAGAGTAGCTGGGGCAGGGGACCAGGGACCATGCTGTCAGGCAAAATCTAGCCCAGTTGGCATAGCTAACATTTTGCTAATGAAGACTCTGCACCCCACATCAGTGAGTGTTGTCTGGGGTCTTAAAAGCTGCCAAGCTGCCATCTGAGGGTACAGCAAATGGTCCCAACTCAACAGGAACAGATGATCACCAAGGACCATAACAACATGGTGGAAAGAGAACCTGGGAGACAGAGAGACATGCATGAATGGGTCCCTACATTGACTTGTGACCAGAAGAACTGGATGGTGCCCAGCTACCACCAGTGATAGCCACGATGGAGCTCACAAAAATGAGTCTCACTGGCAACACAAGAATAAATACGGGTGCACCCTGAGATCTCCAATAAAAGACTGCAATTGATAATCCAAGAGCTTCGGGCTTCCCCTTGGAGCATAGCCCCTGGCTCTGATGCTGCCTCTGTCCATAAATCATAATGAAGGTCAACTTTTCGGACAGCAATTGTTTGGACTTGGCAACACAGAGTGACCGTATCTTGTGGGAACTTTATGGTTCCATGCATCTACAGGATGTCATCCAGCTGACCTCTTATTGGAAGAAGGGGAGTGGGTGGAAAGGAAGGGATAGGAGACTGTTGGGAAGATAGGACATATGTCGAGCAGAGAGGAAGGGTGTGCTGTCACCGGGAAGGGAGAGCGGTGGGAGCTGTGTATAGGTGAGCATGCAGATTAAATGGGAATGTATATTTTCATTCAATCATAATAAAAAGAAGTAAAAATAAAAATTATAATTCATAGCCAAAAAATCTCAATTGACCTTTAAGCAGCATGCCTTCCATTAGTAATAACACATGGTTTCAACAAAAAATTCAAAGCTGTAAATAACTGGGTCACCAAATAGCTGTCCTAAAGCATGCCTTTTATCAGAACTTTAACTTGCTTCAAAACCCTAAGTAGTAACACTTGACTGGCTGGTTGACTGATTAATCAATTATTTCATTGATTCATCTATTGTTATTTCATTGCCTGTCTATTGTATTCTACAGTCTGTGCTAGATACTGAGAAGGGTGGGAGAAGTATACAGGAACAAACGGATATGGAAACCTGTGAGTGGACACAGCCTCTTCCAGGATCACCACCATTGAGAATTACCTTTTTTTGACACTGCCTAGTGATAAAGATTGTGGACAGTACACTGAGACTTTCTAAATTCAACAGGAGCTCAGCCATTCATCATCCTTGTGATCTTGACAAATGACTAATCTCTTCATGCCTCACATTTTTTCTCTATTAAATGGTAATTGTGTTAGCCTTCACTTCACGGGTGGCTGTGAAGCTTAAATGAGCCAGTCCATATAATGTGCTTAAACAAGTGCCTGAAATATTAAATGCCCTGAACACACACAGACCATTATTGTTTCCTATTCTTTTACTATTTCTATAAGGATTCCTTCCTAAGCAAAAGGCCCATACTTAACCTAATGGTTAGTGAAGGGAAACTGAAAAAGAAAAGAGTCTAGTGGGATTTACTTTGGTAAGAACCTAGAGATTCTCTTGCCAAGCCAAGCCAAGTGCCGTCGAGTCAGATCCGACTCATGGCGACCCTAGGGGAAACTAAAAGATAGAAAGAGAAGGAGTAAAGAGAGAGGTATAAGAGATATTGAAAGTGAGAACAAATATAGAAAATAATTTTCAGACTACAGCTTTTTAATATACTGAGTCTTTAGCATTTTGAGGACAGTGTAGTAAAGTTTAAAATTGTTTTACTTATTTTAACTTTTCCAGATAAAGTTTTCTCACTTATCCATTCACTGAATCATTCAGTGAAGAAAGAATCATGTGTCATATCCTGTCCTAGATGCTGGAGACGGTCTTAAAGAAAAAAACAAATTACGTTTCTATCCAGGGAGACAAGCACTGATTGAATAATTGCCATATGTATTAAAATATTGTTGTAATAACTGCTTTACATGTAAAAGTGGTGGAGTTTGAAGCACTAAATCGGAAGGATGATTAGGGGAGGTAACATATCTAAATCGGACAGAAGGAGTGTGTCTGAACACATTCAGTGGGATGCGAGAAGAATAACAGGAAAACTGGAGGGGTAGAAAGGATCAGATGGTGTAGGTCCATGTCTTATTAATTATGTTGGTCTTTATTTTTAGAATGTATACTATAATACAGTCAATTGTATATCACGATTTTTTTTTTCCTCAAAGCCTACTTGACATAGGCAAGGATATGTGGATGGACCAGCAGAAAGTCATTGCTTCAGTATATGGTTGAGTGGAAAGGAGCTTGGAGTAGATTAGTGACCATGTGAATAAATATAGATGCATATATGGATTTCAAAGTGCTTTAAAAAATGAAATCAATAAGTTCCATCAATAATAATGGGACATCTGTGAAGATTAAGGGGAGCTTGATCAAGAATGTTTCCTAACCGGTGGCTTAGTAACTAGTTATACGGATAGCAGCTATAGTTCTGAGAAGACTAGGAATTAGAAGCTGGTTTTGGATTTGATCTTGACCTTTGATAAATTTCTCTTCAAAAAGATTGGAGAGTTCAACTAGTATTAAAATTATCACTTTAGGGATGAGTTAAGAGTACTGTTTAACTATAAACACACGATATTGAAATTTAGTGTTGACAGGCATGCAGACTGACAAGACTTGATGAAAAGCATATTTTATCAAGAAAAAACACAAAATACTCAGTTTTGTTTTTCCTCTTTCTAATTTGTTTGATTTCATTACATAGAGAAATTCAAGGCCATTCCCTTGTAAAATTACAAACGGAACAATATTCTCAGTTCTAACTTCATAGAATCCCAGTTTCTAAAAGAGTATAAGCATTTCTTGGCTGGAAACAAAAGGTCAATCTTAGATACGCCTGGATGAAGTTAAATCCATTGCCTTGCCCCGCTGGCTGAGTCTGTGTGTCCCTGGACATTTGGCTGCTGCTGCAGAATTTCAATACAGCATTGTTTCTTACCAGAGTCAGAAGGAACTTGTAGGTAAGTCTGTGCAAAGAAGAGGAGAAAAGGCGTTATGGGAACAACAAGCTCTTGTTACAGAAGAGGTAAGGCAAATACTGAAGCATAGAAGTGCTGCCAGTGATGTGCAGGTCTGCAGTGTCAGGCTCGGGGGAGTTTTGACAGTCAGTATTTCAGCAGAGGATGCTCTCATTATGCTAGAGCTCATACAGACCAGGCAAACAGTATACATTTGTATCTTGCTGTGGTTCTAATTTTCAGTTCCCTACTGAAATAAATTATGTATATTTTTATAAATTAACTAACTTGTTTGTTCAAAATATTTGCCTATCTTTCCATTTAGTTGTCTGCATTTTTTATATTGATTTATACGAGCCTCTCTATATTCCAGATATGAGTTCTTTATTGGATTATGTTGGAAACACCTTCTCTACATGGCTGCATCTTTACACTCTTAGTAGCATCTTTTGATAAAGAGAGTTATATATTTTAGGAATATAATTTGCACATCATCCCTTTTATGATTAGTGCTTTCACTTTCTCCTTATTGTACTTGCCTCAGGACAATGCTAGAGGCCCTAGTTTATGGCATAACCAGAGTACCAAACATAACTAAAAAGGCACTTGCAAACGTAGATGAATTAGATAAATGGGACTTCCTAAAAATTAAAGACTTACACTCAGCAAAAGACTTTTCCAAAGGAGTCAAAAGAGGACATACAGAGTGGGAAAAAAAATTTGGCAATGACACACTGGACCAGAGACTAATATCTAAAATTTATGGAAAACTTCAACATTTCAACAATAAAAAGACAAACAATCCAATCAAAATGTGGACAAAGGATATGAACAGAAACTTTACCAAGGCAAGTATTTAAGTGGCTAACAAATGTATGAAGAAGTTCTTGTGGTCATTATCTGTTAGAGAAATGCAAATCAAAACTACTGTGAGATGCCATCCTAACCCGACACTGCTAGCACTAATCAAGAAAACAGAAAATAGCAAATGCTAGTGACGTAGTGGGAAGACTGGAACTTTTATACATTGTTGGTGAGAATCTAAAATAGTATAACCACTTTGGGAAATTGTTTACAACTTCCTCAAAATGCTAAAAATAGAAATATGATACGATTAGACAATCCCACACCTAAGTGTATACCCTAAGGTAATAAGAGCCATGACATGAATTTAGAAAAATTCATTGCATCAAGTCTATTCTCTTTTATAGCAACCCATCAAGTTTCCAAAGGTTGAATGGTGGATTTGAACTGCCAACCTCTTAACCGTTGCATCACCGGAGCTCTTTGACACCAACAGACATGTGCAAACACATGTTCATTACAACTTACTCACAACAGCAAAAAGAAACAACCTAAGTGCCTCCTGACAGATGAGTGGTTTACCAAACTGTGGTACATAGATACAATAGAATATTACACAGTGACAAAGAATAATGACAAAGCCACAAAACGTCTCACAACAGGAACGAATTGGGAGGACTTCATGCTGCATAAAGTAAGCCAATCAGGAAATGCCAAATATTGTATAAGATCACTACTATAAAGTAACAAAAGTTGTGCACACAGAAAAAGGCACATAGCAGATTCAAAAGAAAAATCGCATAATTTTATCTTTGTACATATCTTGAATTCTGAATCATTTCTGTCCCTTGTTTCTTCACTTTCCCAACTTCATTTTTCATGTTTTATTACTATCTCTGCATTGCCTTTCAATGATAGGTTGAATAATAGCCTCCAAACATTTTCAAGTTCTAATGCCCAAAAGCTGTGAATGTTCCTCTGTATGGCAAAAGAGAATTTGCGTATGTGGTTAAGAATCTCGAGATGAAGGGATGATTCCATATTATCTGGAAGGGGGGAGGGCAATACAATTACAACTATCCTGGTAAGGATAAGAAAGGAGTCAAAGTCAATAGAGAAGGCTATGTGATGATGGAAAAAAGAGTGAAGGATCACATTTGGAAAATGCAGGAAGGATCTGTTATGGATTTAATCGTCAAAAAAAAAGTGAGATTTTCGATGAACAGATGCTGCATTGGAGCTCCTTACTTGTCTGAGTCAAGAAATTTGGAGGAGAGCGGCGTGGTCAACCCATTGAAAGAGGTGTGTATTTGTACTTATTCAAAAGAAAAATGATCCAACAGAATGCAAATACCATTCAACAATGTCTTTAATATCACAGCCAAGTGAAATTATGCTGGAAATCATTCAAAAGCAGTTGCAGCAGTACATTAACAGGGAGCTGCCAAATACTCAAGCTGGATTCAGAAGAGGATGTAGAAGAAAGATTATCAGTGCTAATGTTAGGTGGATCTCGACTGAAAGCAGAGAATGCCAAAAAGATGTTCACCTGAATTTTGTTGACTGTGAAAGTCAATTGACTGGGTGGATCACAGCAAATTACGGACAACATTGCAAAGAATTGGAATTGCAGAACACTTAATTGTGCTCATGTGAAACCTATACGTAGTCCAAGAGGCAGCTGTATTTTTTAGAATACTGCCTGCTGTAAAGTCAAGAAAGGTGTGTGTCAGGATTATATCCTTTTGCCATACTTATTCAATCTGCATGCTGAGTAAATAATCCAAAAAGCTAGACTATATGATGAAGAACAAGGCATAGCGTAGGATTTCAGGCAGACTCAGAATCAACTTGCACTAAGTAGATGACACAACCTTCCTTGTTGAAAGTGAAGAGGACTTGAAGCACTTACCAATGAAGATCCAAGACCACAGCTATTGGTGTGGATTACAGCTCAAAATAAAGAAAACAAAAATCCTCACAACTGAACCAATATGCAACATCATGATAAAAAGAGACACTGACAAGTAGCTGACAAGAATTTCATTTTACTTGGATCCATGATCAACATCCCTGGAAGCAACAGTTAAGAAATCAAATGATGCATTCCATTGGACAAATCTTCCGCAAGAAATTGGTTTAAAATGTTAAAAAGCAAACATGTCACTTCGAGGACTAAGTTGTGCCTGACCCAAACCATGGTGTTTTCAGTGGCCTCATATACATGCAAAAGCTGGACAGTAAATAAGAAGACTGAAGAAGAACTGATACCTTGAATTATACTGTTGGAAAAGGTTATTGAGTATATCATGTACTGCCAGAAGGATAAACAAATTTCCTTTGGAATGCTCCTTGGAAGCAAGGATGGCAAGACTTCATCTCATGCACTGTGGACAGGTTATCAGGAGAGATCAATCCCTAGAGAAAGACGTCATGCTCAGTAAAGTGGAGGGTCAGCAAAAAATATGGAAACCCTCAATGAGATAGCTTGACAGCGATTGCAACAGGTTCAAGGACCGGGCAGTGTCTCATTCTGTCATACATGAGGTCACTATGGATCAGAACAGACTTGAGGGCACTTAACAACTACAAATACATACTGAAGCCCTCACTCCTGTACCTGTGAATGAGACTTTGTTTGCAGATAGGCTTTTTCTTTTGTTATCAAATAAATGAAAGAAGTCATACCAAAACAAGGTGGATCCTAATCCCTTCTAAATCATGTAAATCAGGTATGTGTTTTACAAACAAAGAAACAGTTACACGCAGGGAGGGAATACTGTGTCAAGGTCTACCTAGAAGTCAAGGAGTGCCCAAAGCTGAAGGAGACAATGAAGTCTTCACCTAAAGCCCACAGCAAGAGAGAAAAGCCCTGAATATGGACTTCCAGCCTCCAGAAGTGTACGAAAGGAAATGTCTGTTCTTTAAGGCCGTCTACATTGTGGCATTTTGTTCTGGCAAGCCTAGGAAAGGCTCCATATGCCAAGGAATAGAGGTAGTCACTAAAAATGAAAAAGGCAAGAAAATGCACTGTCCTTCTCAGAACCTCCAGAAAATAACCAGCTATGCAGATATTTTGACTTTAACCCAAGTCTGACTTACGACGTGAATAAATTTGTATGGATTTAAGGCATTGTAACACAATGGGAAACTACCTAGTCTCAAATGTGGGTATCTCACAACCACAATTTCAAGTCTCCCTCTAAAAATACTCACATAACCTTGAACAACAGTGCTGAGAATACAGTTCTCCTTGTTGGGTCAGTTTCTTGAATTTTTTAAATCAGGCTTCTGTAAGAAACACGTTTCTGATTTTTCATGCTCCCTCTAGTGGGAGCTGAACAAAGTCACACGTCCGTGGAAACCTGAACCAGGACCGAAGTTTTATTAAACATTGCCCAGCTAGCTACACTGTCCTTGGTTGGAATACACAGAAAATTGCACTAAAGCAAGTGGTTATGTGCCTGTTTGTTCCTGGTGAAGGAACCCCGTGGGAGCAGGAGTGAGATTGCAAACAATAACAAAGCACAGCCAAATAAGCCTCTACGCCAGGTACTAATGTCTATGGCTAAAGGAAAAGTAGATAAAGAATACACCACTGAGGTAGCCACTTAGTCAGGGTGAGTTTCTGCTTTAGTTTGCTGAATGTTTTCATAGAAGCTGTATGCAGCAGCTACATTTCAGTTAATCCAACCCACGAAGATGCTGAGAGAGAACTTATTCTGAAGCCCACTACACGCTTCTTCTCCTTCACTTTCCGGTACTCAACTGCCTGCTCTAACTCCAGCCGGGGAAGCCAAATCACTTCGTCTGTTGTGAGGACCTTTCTCGGAATCAGAAGCAGTAGAAGGAGCCAGGGTCTCAAAATCTGGCATTACATGGTGCAATAACAGCTGGGGCAAAACCCATATGAAGTTAGCAGCATCAACAGGGCAACCAGAAACAAACGATTGTCCTAAGAGGGACAGTTCTGAGAAAACCTGAGCTGGCATAAAAGAAATCTCAGATATATACACATGGTCCAGTTCTGTCTGTTAGACACATAGCCTTTGCCGCTGAAGTGTTAACATTTTAGTGAATAAAAGTTTTCTTTGTTTTCCAGTTTCATACTCAAAAACACTGTAAGGCTGATGCCTTAACTTCTATGCAAAATGCATACAACTACATCGTAAGATCTGGGGCACGCTTCACCCAGTGTAACAGTCTTGACTGCTATCCCCAAGTAATTGATTATTCTGTAAATAAATTATGGATTAAAATATGAATGTCTTAATATTCAGACTATCTTAGCATTTCCTACTGGCAAGCAGTCTCAAAATTGTTAGTTTTACTGAAACTGTTTCTTTCATATTTTTTATGGCACCTCTTATACAAAAAAACAAAAAAACCCACTGCCGTCGAACCAATTCTAACTCATAGTGACTTTTTAGACAGAGTGGAAATGTCCCATAGAGTTTTCAAGGAGCACCTGGTGGATTTAATCTGCCAATCTTCCAGTTAGCAGCTGTAACACTTACTACTAGACCATCAGGGTTTGCTCTTACAGCATGCATTAATTCTGGTAACACATCGTGGGCATACTATGTATTTCTCAGATACTAAAAAGCCTAGTGTGAACTGATCAAAACTGGATCTCCATTGTTATTGCTGTGTGGCATCGAGTTACTTCTGACTCACAGCAACCATATGGATCAGACTAGAGCTGCTTGAATAGAATTTTCTAGGCCATTACTTGGAAGCTCAAGTGATGCAGTGATTAAGTGCTACAGCTAATAACCAAAAGGTTGGTAGTTGAAATCCACCAGGTGCTCTTTGGAAACTCTCTAGGGCGGTTCTACTCTGTCCTATAGCATCGCTATGAGGCAGAATCAACTCTATGGCTGTGGGTTTAGGCTATTATTTTTGCAGGAGCAGATTGCTTTACTCCTGTAAAGCCGCTGGTAAATTCCAACCACTGAACTTTCAGTGGTATCTGAATGCTTAACCATTGTACTACCAGGTTGCCTACAATTCCTGTCACCAGTTGTTGTCAAGTTGATTCTGACTCATAGCGGACTCTATAGGACACAGCAGAACTGCCCCAGTGTATACCGAGCCCCTAGTGGATTTGAACTGCTGACCTTTTGGTTAGCAGGTGTAGCGCTTAACCACTACAGCAGCAGGGTTTCCAGGATTCCTGTTACGTCTTTAAATGCATATTTGCTGTAAAATACATCTACAAATAGTTCCCTACTTGCAACAAAAATGGAGAATTAGTGGCTAGAACTAAAGAATAAAAATGGCCAATATGTTAGTTTGATTTACAAATTGTTTAACACTTCCCTTCTATATCTAACTTACAGTAAAACCGGAAATTATGTTTTACCATGCGCCAAAGCCAAGTGCCGATAGGAGATGGATAATTCCTTTCAGGTGTTTCATTTAATGGGGTTCAGAAAGTGGATTCGAATTTAACACGCCCCTCCTGTTCTCGGTGAGGCTTGGCAGGAGTTGCTTCTTAGCCCTCTCCACTCAGCCGTCCCCGTGGGATGTGAGGGGTATTATGTTCTTCTGACTCTTGGCATAATACTCTTGGAGGATGCTTAGCCAAAGAAGCTACGTTAAGCAAAGTGAGTATTTGGAAGAAGCCAGTGCTCCTTTTCTGGAGTAAATAGAACAGTAGCTAGAGGAGTGCCTGCCTGTTAACTGGGCGGTGCTGCAGGGAGGCAGTTACTGAGGAAGGAGCTGCACCACGTGAAGACACGAGTCTCCAACCAATAGAAAATAAAGACCTTCAACTCACACGTGCAAAACGTCTCCGCTATAATTGTGACCACTGCCAAACCACAGCATGGTGCACCTAAACTTGTCATCTGGATAAAGATAAAACAACCATGACTGACCCCACACCGTATGTACTGGATTTTCCATAATTTCTCCATCTTATTTTTATGCATACTGGAGTTTGGGCTCTATAGATTGGTTTATAATTTAAAAGTTAAGGGTTAACCACTTGGGTTAACGGCAAGGACTCCAGAGTCAGTCTATCTGAATTCATCACTTGGGCTATGATGACAGTCTTACCTCTTTTACAAGTCTTTCCTTAGCATCTATATGCTTGATGAATTCAGGTTGCAATGACCATCATCAAATCCCCATATTTTTAATGCTTTTGTTCCTTGTAAGCTACCTTGTCATAAACTTCTTTTCCCTTTTAGAATGCTCTGAGTGATCATTTTTAACTAGATTTCAAATCTGTAGAACTGGAAATATATTTAATTGAAAAAAAAATGTATTCCGTATTTTTTTTCAGAGATCACTGGGCTGTTTCTGTGACGTAGCTGCTTGTTGGGTAGTACACACCATCAATGACCTGGGCTGTTAGCTGAAAGGTTGGAAGTTAGAGTTCACCCAGAGGCACCTTGGAAGGCAGGCCTGGTGACATACTTCTGATAAATTAACCACTGAAAACCCTACAGAGTACAGTTTTACTCTGACAAGTGTGGAGTCACCTTGAGTTGAATTTGAATTAATAGAAATGCCCCTTTAAAAAAAAAAACAGTGCCTTCCAGTAGATTCCACTCATAGCATCCCTATAGGACAGAGTAGGACTACTCCATAGAGTTTCTAAGGAGCTCCTGGTGGATTAGAACTGCCAGCCTTCTGGTTAGCAGACATAGCACTTGACCACTATGGCACCAGGGTTTCTGAAACTCCTCAACCCGTGGAAAAGCCCAGACTGCCTTAAGTAGAAGCATCTTTGTTCAATGGTGTTAAATGCCAGTCACACACAGGCTGAGAGTCCCCCCAAAAACTGAGTTCAAGTAAAGGAGTCAGGATTCTCTGAAGTTCCAAAATGAATGAAGAATAACTAGATCTCAGCTGAACAAGGAGTGAAGGAACTGGGTGAGGAACAGGAGCTACTGAGAAGAGAAATAGGGCAATTTTCAATCAAATTCTTTGAGAGAGCTATATACTGTATTATTCATCTTCTCCATTATGGCTCTGACTTCTTTAAATAATTAATACTCTCTGAAATAAATGTCCAGTTGATTCCAACTCAAAACTCCGTAGGACAGTCACTAGAGTAGAACTGCCGCATAGGACTTCCAAGGCTGCCATCTTTACAAAAGCAGAGTGCCACATCTTTCTCCCATTGAGTGGCCAGCGTGTTTGAACCACCCATTTTTTGGTTAGCCTCTGAGCACCTAAACACTGCACCACCAGAAAAGGAGTACCTGCCATAAATTTGAATTTGAGCTGACATATTGCATATAATATTATCAATAAAATTTAAAAATTATAAATGTTTCTATTTTAAACCACTAATTTGAAATAAAATTAAGTCATTTTATTGCTGATGTACCCAGGAATACCCTAACACAAAGAATGTTCTTGATCTCAGGGTCTCCACAGCTCAGAGAAACTGCCTGAGTAATAATATATTTCTTACATTATATTTACTCTCTAAGTACATTTTCAATTTTTCTTTCCCTGCTCTTGGACTATTGAAAATCATTATCTCTGCATCAGGACTAATATTTGTACCATTACAAAGACTGACATTTATCTTAATGACTAAGAGAGTAGATGCCAAAAAGCAATTGCAATCAATTACATGCAGAAAGTTCTTTCCTTCACAACTATAGCATTTGTAGAAATAATAAAAAAAAAAAATGCAATTATAGGTGTCTCAGGAGAATAATTCTTAATTATCAATAAAAACATGAAGTGACATTTCTAAAAAAGTGGTTTTCTAAAAAAAAAAAAATCTGGAAATTACGCTCAGTTCTGACTCCCAAAATGCTGTTGTTTTCTCACTAGATTCTGAATATAGGTAGTCATTATTTTTTCAACCACTCACCCTAAAAGCGCAACCATTTTTTCTCTTTTTGCATTCTGAGCTCTCTAAAGAAATCATCTTATTAAAGTGAAATTGGAACACTGATCTGTGGGCTGCCTGAGATTTCAAATCTTACTCTTTTACAGGGACATTTTAATGATACCATGTTTTACTGAAATAATTTTAAAAAACCTTTTAGTGTATTTCCTGTAAACTTACTTGTTTCTCTCTTTTCTTTCTTACCTTTATCTATACCCGGGTTAGGTGAAGGTCAAATATTTGATCAGAAAGTGAAAGGGTTCTGCTTTTTTCTTTTTGTTTCTTCCTACGCATCAATCCTTGTTTCTAAACAAGTATGGCCTCTAGGAATCTAAGTCCTTTACTCTGTATCTTCTGGACAATTTTTGCAGCTACAAGTGAGCTTTTATAAGCTTAAAGTTGCTGAAATTCTTACCCTAAATCAAACTTAGTTAGCTATTACTTCCCCTGAGATTTTTTTTATCTCTACCATCTAGAAGGGGAAAAATTCTTCGTGATCCTCCATACCAAAACTGGTGGCCATCTAGCCAGTTTCAACTCATAGTGACAGGACAGAGTAGAATTGCCCCAAGGAGTTTCTATGAAGTGTTTGGTGGTCTCAAAGTGCCAACCTTTCAGTTAGCAGCTGTAGCACTTAACCGCTGAGCAACTAGGGTTTCTAAGCCGCGGTAGCAACCTATAATTTTTCCTACTAATGTACTTGCCACATTGTACTGAAAGTGCTACTCATTTATCTATATCCTCTATTAGGCTGTAATATTCATGAGGGTAGTAACTAATCTGCTTTGCTCAGCACAATACATTGCAGATAGTAGGTGATCTAGAATTAATTGCATATAAAATTAACAATGAAAAATTTCTTTCTATTTGTGGTTGGAAAATTAAGAAGAAAAATGACTGAGTAGTGGACAGAGCATATAGCATCTTTAGCACTGACACTTTCAACTTGTGTGCTTTAAGAAATGCAGATTAAATTCTTCAGTGAGAGCTGAACTAGACGTTGTGTAGACATCATGATCAGTGCTGAATGTTTGCTGCTATCTGATATCTCCTATTGTCTTATAATCAATTTGAACAGGAGGGGAAAAGAAAGCTAAGTGAATGTGTCCCTAAGTAAATGTATATGAGTGTAAAATAAACGGAGTTAGTGATCGGGAAAGAAGAGAGGGGAAGAAAGAAAAGAGAGTCAGAGCGACAGAGGGCGCCCGAGAGAGAAGGCAGGCAGGCTGAATTTCAGACTGCAGTTGCTTCATTTCAAACATATCTAGCTGAATGAACTCAAGTATTTCAGACATAATTATTAATCTCAGAGAAATCGCAGCTAAAAAGATAGCAGATGTGATATCTGAAACAAAATTATGCGTAGCTTAATAATACTGTTTCCGATAGCAAAAAGCTTGACCACTGAGGTTTTGAAAAGGATTGTGATGGGGGGACTATGTAGCATACAATACTTCATTTGAGCACCAGGTGGCAGTAGAGTATTTTTACCGAAAATAGAGTTGAAAATGGACACGGTGGTAGATACAGTGTTGTATTTCAATTCTTTATTTGTTTGTTACAGTGTAGATACTTTTTAATTGGGTTATGCTGTAGGTGAAAGTTTACAGCGAAAATTAGTTGTTCATTCAAAAATTTTTATACGAATTGTTTTGTGAGTAGTTGTTTGGTGGGACACTTCCCAGAAACTTCTTGTGACCCGCGTTAGAGCAGTTGGTGGTGGTGGCCAGACACCATCCTGCTGTGCTGGACCTAGTCTCGAGGAAGCTGTGATACTTCTGATCTATTAATCCTTTGAACTAACTTTTTCCTTGTGTCTGGTTTTCTTCAAAATGTTCTTGATCCTGCCAAGAACATTTTAGAGGATGAGAAGCAGCCTGGAGCCACATTTCAGGGTAAAACGGAAGAGCATAGGAGTCAGGAAGCTGGAACATCAAGAATAAACTATCCTTTCAAGATGGTAAGAAAGAGAAGACAGTAGCCCAAGGAAGACTGTACGTTTATTTCACTGCCCTATCTACTTAACCATTAACAAATGAGCTGTTTCGTGAAACTTAGGAGTTTATACACAAAGTGTCTTAGATTTGTGCGTTTGTGTTTTTTTCTGTGGCTAGAGTCCATCTAATCAATATATTAGTTGAATGGGAGAATTTTTAGATAAAATAAAAGAGATGAAAGCTAATTCTGCAAGGTTCTTGAGGAAGCAGGTAAAGAAAGGAATCCTGATGAGAGAGGGAAAACAAATCTCAGGAAAGAATGCGGCCCACTCTGTAAGGTCTTCCAAGGGAAAGAACGTAAAACAGGTATAGAGACAGCCTTAGGCCATCAGATTGAAATGTCCTGCCATGTTGCTTACAGAATTTAAAATTCTTCCTGGTTCCTTTCCTGACTTTCTCTAAAAACTTATTGTCTAATATGACACCTGCATAGAAAAGTGTACTTGTAAAACACTATATTACGTTTTATGGACTAAATCTAAAAACATAGCTTCTAAACTCACTTATTCAACAATTAATTAAACATTTTTTTGTAAACTTGTTATGCTCAAGACTATGTTTTAATATTGTTACATGTATTGTCTTGTGCTGAGACCACAATTATGCACAGAAAGAAAGACCTAAATGTAATGTAGCTCTAATAGCTTTAAAGCATTCAGTCCATTCAGGAATCTTACATCTCCCGCTACTCAAGCTGCATAATTTATTGTCTGACTTTTGTCAGGATGTCCGATATCCTCCTCGTAATTTTCTGTAAGTAGTCTTGGTTCCCAGGAGCCCTGTTTAATCACAGTATGGCACAGTTTAATTTGTCCATTTTTCGTTTTCTTCAGAAATGAATGTTTAAGAATTGTTTGTTTCTGCTATTGTTCTATAATAGTTTTGTCAAATAATTATAATATACCCAACGTTTGTAAATTACTATGTCAAAAGTCTTATAATTTTTGCCTCATTAATCTGTCCAGTGACCTAGGTACGTTTTCATCCTTGTTTGACAGGTAACCTGGATAAGCAACAATTCTTGAGTTTCCAGAACTCATCATTTTAGCCATTGAGCCTGTCTGCTGCAAATAAAAACACATTTTTTCGAAGTACCCAGTGTCAAAGACAATGTGCTAGACAGTGAGTCATATAGGTAAGGAAGATACCTGCTCTGACTTCCTGGTTGATGCATTCTAGGAGAAAAACAAAAATTTAAAAATGATGCAATTGATTAAAATAAGCAATATGAAAGCCCATAACTTGGATAGCTGAGTCTGTCCCAACGGAAACAGTAAAGGGCTCCCTAATATATAACGAACAAAAGATAACTAGGTGAAGGGACAATAAATCAAGATTCAAAAGGGCTTGGAATAATGTTGACAGTAAGCTGACTCACACCGATGATGACTTCTCCTTTTCTGGAACATACTGAAGAAAAGAAGTCTGCCTTCTCTGCCCATAACATTTCAGAAAGATGGACTTTCACCAGTTGCCATGGAGCCAGCTCTGACTCATGGTGACCGCATGTGTGACAGAGGAGGACTGTTCTCCACAGGGCTCTCAAAGGCTGACTTCTCAAAAGCACCTTGCCTCATCAGGCCCTGTCTGTTAGCGTGAACTATTTACATAAATTGTTTGTAACAGTTCTGCACATCATTCCATTATTTATATCTGTATCGACTCATGGAGGTACATTTTATACTTTGGGTTTAATCCAGTATTATTTTATTTATTTTGTTCCTCAAATTGTTCTGGCTTTGGCAATTCAAAGCTCTTTTAGTTGGCAGCAATGTTCCTTTTACATATCCCCAGCAATATAAGGTTTAGGATTTTTGGATTTTTTTGTTATTGCTGTTATTTTAGCACTTCTTTCCTTATAGAAGGAAATCCTGGTGGCGTGTTGGGTTAAGTGCTACATCTGCTAACCAAAGGCTGGCAGTTCAAATCCACCAGGGGCTTCATGGAAACTCGATGGGACAGTTCGGCTCTATCCTATAGGGTTGCTATGAGTCCAAATCCACTTGACTGCAGTGGGTTTGTTTTTTCGGTTTACAGCAACACAAGATACTCCAAGACCACCTTGTATACTTTTCTCTCCCAGGCCCAGAATAAACAATAGCTAGAGGGAACTGGAGTTCCTACTGAAGAATTGTATTATAAACCATGATCTGGGCACTCGGTGGGCTCACAATCCCCTCTTTCTCAGTATTCTTGCTTCCCCTCTCCCTCTACCACTTCAATTCCCATCCTTGGAAGCTTTAAATCTGGAAGTTTTAAAACATCTTGTTTTATTCGGTGAAGGTACTACTGTCGTTGAAACTCAGTGGTGCTCTGTGTCCGTCCATTAAATTGAAAGATTTGAGATTTGTGTCCTTCAGTTCTGAGAAGTTTTATTATTTACTTGATGATTTGTTTCCACTATTTCTCTGTTCTCTCTTTCTGCTGACTGTTGACTATCAGTTGACTGTTAAGCTATGGCATTTATTCTTTAATTTCATCCTTAACTTCCTGTGAATCATCTCATTGTCCTGTTTCTCCCTGCCCCACCCCCATGATTTCCACAATTATCTAAAGCTATCCTTAATTTAAAAAAAAAACTATCATATATTAAATTTCCAAGAGTTCTTTCATATACTGTTCCTTTAAAATACGGCATCTTGTCCTTGTCCTACAGATATATCACTGTTCGTTTCTCACATTAATTGTATTGTCTTTGAATCTTCTACACTTTGCTTTTTTCAATACGTTCGTTTCTGTTCTTTTATGCCATTTAGATGGCACTGCTCAATTGTCCAGTGGTTTCTGTTCAGTGACCCCCAAGAAACTGATTGGAAGTTCTGTGTGCCTGTGGGGAAGGGGATGGGGATGCAGAGGCCAGGCTGACCAATGAGAAAGCTTTACTCTACAGTTAGCCAGTAATCACTGAAAAAAATTCGAACTTTTTTTGGAGGACATCAAAATGCCAGTATCAATCCATCTAGGGAAAGATTCTAGAATCTCCTTTCTGAAACATACAATGTAAGTATGAAAATTCTAGAAACTCAACAGTGGACAGGGCCTGAAGGCAGAGGGACCATCTCACCATTCAGTATACAAATGTTTGCTGATGGTCCTGTTTTCGGCACCTCTATTCATACTATTTGCTTAACATTCCAGATTTCAAGCCTTTCTGGATCAAATCTTTTAGCGAACATAACTTCCCATCTGTGGGTGGGAGAGGGCAGTTAAGAGGGTGCAGTAGAGATGTCCTTCTGGTGGTCTAAAGAATTTCAAATTTTCTTTTCTCACACGGCAGCCTTGTCCAGTTTTTTAATTTTATTTTATTTTTGTTTGATATGAATAACTGGTCCCTTCAATTCCGGAAGTTTCCTAGGTCTCTGCAAAGAGCATGATTCTTACCAATATCAGTTTTCAGACAACTAGGTTATACTTTCCTTGGCTCATTTTACTAAGTATTGTATTATTTTTTTCTTGCTACAGTCCTCTTCTTACATTTTGGTGTTACAGATATTTCATAATTTCTTTGAAGACGAAGTTAAGACTTCTTATTTCTTAATTTCCCTGACTAGGAAAAATGTGAAAAAGAGGTGAGAAAACATTCTGATCTGTATTTTATTATACAACAGAACAAAATGGTGTACATCACTGAAATAATATAACTGTGGAACCTAATGAATATGAGAAAACAAACTAGAATCTATTAGAATAAACTCCTCGTGGTCAATCTTCAACCTAAATTTCTTGCCTGATGATTGTAATTTAGGTAAAGAGAGATGTTTACTGGTGAAATTGGTTATGCTGTTGTGAGTTCTTAAATCTTTAGAATCACGTCTTTTCCTGTTCTTTGGTGGCTGTATCATTACAACAGAATGCCAACTGAGGGTGCAGATATGGCATGTCAAAGCTTTCAAATTCTTCTGTATATAGATATTCTAATCTTTATAAATGTGCATATTAACAGAAATCTCAACGTTTAGCTCACTTCATGTCCACCCAGAATAAATATCACATTCCCTAATCTTCCATGCCACCAATGTGATATGAAATCAGGAATGCAGAAAATAAAACTTCTGGATTATAACCATTGGGAGAACAAACTGCATTTTCTTGATCACCTTTTTCACTACCTGGACCACTGAAAAGGTGTCAGTTAACCATCTTGAATCACGCAAGTAACAGCAGCACAGTAGATAGAACACTGGTTCCTGGACATTTTTGTAGTTCTGGCCTGCTTGTATGCCTGGACTAGTACGTCTGAGAGAAATGAAGGCCTGTCACATTGACCCCACCATTATTAGAGATCTCTCTTAACAGCAGTTGACTCTAACTTGTAAATATGACACGAGTGTGTTCAAGTATATTCACCTACATGCATGCACATCACAATGGAACTTTCAGAGAAATGGCAAAGAATTCCAATGTTGTAATAATCTGTGTTTTCTCTTTAATTTTTGACTTGAAAATATTTTGTGCTCCTGATAAGTCTGGCTCATAATTACTTCATAGATGATTCGATATAAAATTGCAAAGTAAAATATGTTGTGGTCAGGAACATTTTTTGTGTGTGTGTGTGACTGAGTGAAAGTGTACAATCCAATTTAAATTTGCATGCCTGGCTGTCTTCAGCTCCTTCTGCTCTCTTTGCTCAGAGACAGTGCACTCCTCCTTTCTGTTCTATACATGTTATATCCTCTTAACAGTCTCCTGGCCCCTTCTCTTCACCTTCTCTACTTCCTTCTAGTAAGAGATCAGTAAGATGACCTCCTATAGATGCACAAAACCATAAAGTGCACACATGATGTGGTCACCCTGTGGCCCCAAGTCTAATTCATTCCTGTCTAAAGAGTTGTCCTCAGTGGTGATTTATGCACAGGGGCAGCAGCAGTCCTAGGGGCCATGCTCCCGGGGAACCCCTAGGCTTTTGCCCCATCAATTGCTGTCATTTAGTGGAGATCTTAGGGTGCACCCTTCTTTTTCTCATGTTGCCACTGGGACTCGACATTGCGAGCCCCATCACAGCTGTCATTGGTGGTGACCGGGCACCATCTGGTTCTTCTGGTCAGATGTTGATATAGTCACCCATTCGTGTAGGTCCTTCTGTCTTCCAGGCTCTTTTTCCCTTGTGTCATTGTTGTCCTTAGTGATCATGTGTTCTGGATGAGTTGGGACAATTTGGCGTACTTCAGATGGCAGCTTGCCAGCTTTTAAGACCCCACTCACCAGTATGGGGTACTGAAGACTCTTAGCAGTAGGCTAGTTATACCAGTTGGCCTCGATGTACCCTGAGGGCATGGTCCCCAAACCCCTGCTACTGCTACTCTATCCTTGCAATGCCAGGTTAAGACTGGAAGAGTTTTCAGCTTATGTTGAAGTCCAGATAAATTGATCTTTTTTCTACCGTGTGCTGTCACTGCTTTCACCTAACCAAATTTCTATCAACCATCTAGTCTATAACCAACTGTCTCCATTTCTCCCTCCCCTTCCTTACAACCATCAAAGAGCCTTTTCTTCTGTACATGTGTCTGTTTTTAAGTCTTTATGTGAGGGATCTCATACAATATTTGTCCTTGTGCCACTGACTGATTTCACTCAACATAATGCTTTTCAATTGAAGCCAGGTTATGAGATGCTTCTTAAAATCATCATTGTTCTTTAGCATTGCATAATGTTCCATTGAGTATTACACCATGGTTTGTTTATCCTTTCATCTGTTGTTGGGCATCTAGGTTGATTTCATCTCTTTGTTATTGTAGACTGTGCTGCAATAAACATTCATGTGCATGTACTATTCATGTGACTGCCTTTGATACTGTAAGATATATTCCAAGCAGTGGATTTACTGCATTAAGCGTTATATCTATTTCCAGCTTTTTAAGGAAGTGTCAGATTGCTTTCCAAAGAGGTTGTACCATTTTGCAATTATATCAGAAGTGTAAGAGAGTTCCAATTTCTCCACAGCCTCTCCAGCATTTGTTATTTTATGTTTTTTAGATCATGGCCAACCTTGTTGGGATGAGATGGTATCCCATTACAGTTTTCATTTGGATTTCTGTAATAGATAATGATCACTAACATTTCCTCATGTGTCTTTTGGCTGCCTGCATATCCTCTCTAGTGATGTGTCTGTCCATCTCCCTTTCCCATTGGTCAGTTAGGTTATTTACCTTTCTCTTATTGATATTTTGCAGTATCTTATAGACTATGGAGATCAGACATCAATCTGATATATAGTTGCTGAATATTTTTTCTCATTCTCTGGATGGTCTTTTAAATCTTTTGATAAAGTCATTTGAATGAGCACAAGTATTTGATTCTTAGTCGTTCCCGTTAATCTATTTTCTGTTTTGTCAATAGTGCATTGTTTGCAGATTTTGAAGTCTAAGTTGTGTATTAAAACTTCCATTGTTGATCCGACTCGACAGCACTTGCTTTTTTTGTTGATCCTATTTCTTCTTGCATGATGCTTATCATTTTAGGTTTGATATTTGGGTCTTTTATCCATTTTGAGTTGGTTTTTGTGTAAGGTGTGAGATATGGGTCTAGTTTCAATTTTGGATATCCACTTTTGCCAGCACCATTTGTTAAAGAGACTGTTTTTACCCCAGTTTATAATCCTAGGGCCTTTGTCAAATATCAACTGTTCCAAGGAGGATGGTGGCATCTCTGGGGTCTCAACTGTGTTCCGTTGATCTATATGTCTTTCTTTGTACCAGTAGTGGGCTGTTTTGACTACTGTGGCAGTGTAACAGGTTCTAAAGTTGGGTAGTGAGAGGCCTTCCAATGTGTTCTTCTTCTTGAGTAGTGCTTTGCTTATCTGGGGTTTCTTCCTTTTCCAAAGTTGGTGACTTCTTTCTCCATCTCATTAAAAATGTCACTGGAATTTGTATTGGGATTGCATTGTATATATAGATCACTTTGGGTAAAATAGACACTTTCACAACATTAAGACTTCCTATCCATGAGCAGGGTAGGTTTCTCCATTTATGTAAGTATCTTAGTTTCTCACAGTAAGATCTTATAGTTCTATCTTATTCCTCTAGTTAGGTTTATTTCTAGATATTTTACCTTCTTGGGGGCTACAGTAAATGGTATTGATTTGGTGATTTCTGCTTTAATGATCTCTTTGTTGGTTTAAAGGAATCCTATTGATTTACTTATGTTTATTTTATATCCTTATACTTTGCTGAACACTTCTATTAGTTTGAGTAATTCACTTATGGATTCTTTACAATTCTCTGCATGATTTCTGCATATACAGTCATATCATCTGAAAATCAGGAGATTTTTACTTCTTCTTTGCTGATGCAGATGACCTTTATTTCTCTGTCTTGTCTAATTGCTCTGGCTAGAACTTCCAGTACAATGTTGAATAGAAATGGTGAGAGTGGGTACCCTTGTCTAATTCCCATTCTTGAGGGGAATTCTTTCAGTCTCTCTTCATCCAGGATGACGTAAGCAGTTGGATTTGTGTAGAAGGCCTTTATTGAGTTGAGGAATTTGCCTTCTGTTCCTATTTTAATGAAAGTTTTTAGCATGTAGAGGTGCTGAACTTTGTCAGATGCCTTTTCTGCATCAATTGACAAAATTGGTGTTTCTTTTCTTTTGTGTTATTTATGTGGTTGTTCACATTAATTGTTTTTTCTGATGTTGAACGAGACTTGCATCCCTCTTATGAATCCAACTTGGTCATGATTATTTTTTTTTGTATGTTGTTGCATTCTATTGGCAAGGATTTTGTTGAAAATTTTTGCATCTAGGTTCATAAGTGATATTGGTCTGTAATTATCTTTCTTTATTGGATCTTTCCCTGGCTTTGGTATCAAGGTATTGTTGACTTCAAAGAATGAAATGGGAGTATTCTATCCCTTTCTATACCGTGTAATAGTCTTAGTAGTACTGGAGTTAACCCTTTTCTAAAAGCTTGCTTGTGGTAAAGACATCTGGGACAGGGCTTTTTTTGGTTGGCAGTTTTTTGATGATATTGTCAATCTCTTGCTTTGTGATAGGTTTATTAAGTTGCTCTACTTCTCCTTGTGATAATTTTGGTAGGTGCTATGAATATAGGAATATGTCCATCTCCTCTAGGTTTTTAAATCTGTTAGAGTACAGTCTTCTGTTATGATACTTTTGATTTCTGTTGGATCTGTTGTGACATCTGCCATCTCATTTCTTATTTGTGTTATGTTTCCTCTTCTGTTTTTCTTTGGTACATTTATCCAGTAGTTTATCAATTTTGTTGATCTTTTCAAAAAATCAGCTTTTGGTCTTACCAGTTTTTTCAATTGTTCTTTTATTCTCTAACTGATTTAGTTCTGCTCTAATCATTATGGGATCTGTTTTCTTCCAGCACCTGTGGAGTTCCTCTCTTGCTCTTTCTACTTGTTCAAGCTGTAGTGTTAATTCTTTGGTTTGGGTCCTTTCTGACTTCTGAATGTGTGCATTTATAGAGATAAAAATGACCTCTGAGCACTGCTTTGGCTGTGTCCCATAGGTTCTGGTAGGATGTGTTTTCAGTCTCACTCAAATCCATAAATTTATTTATTTCATCCTTGATTTCTTCTATAACTCATGGCTTTTTGAGTAAGGTGTTGTTCAGTTTCTGTGAGTTCCAATTCTATGTTTTTTTCTGCTATTGATTTCAACTTTTATGGTTTATGGTCTGAGATGATGCTTTGCAATAAGTTGCTTGTTTGGATTTTGTTGAGATTTACTTTGTGTTCTAACACATGGTCTATTCTAGAAAATGTTCCCTATGCATTAGAGAAGAAGGTGTAGTTATCTGTTGATGGATAAAAAATTCTGTATATGCTGATGAGGTCTAATGGGTTAATTGTGACAATAACATCTTCTGTGTCTTTACTAGGCTTTTTCTAGAGTATCTGTCCAATACTGAAAATGGAGTGTCGAAGTCTCCCATTATTATTGTAGAGTGATCTATCTCATCTTTCAATATAGTCAGTGTTTCTTCAATACATTTAGATGCTCTAGTATTAGGTGCATAAATATTCAATACTGTTAAGTCCTGCTTCTGTTTTGAGCCTTTCAGCAGTAAATAGTGACCATCTTTGTCTACAACAATGGATCTTACATTAAAATCTATTTTGTCTGAGATTAGTATTTCCATACCTGCTCTTCTTTGTATATTGTTAGCTTGGTATATATTATTCCATCCTTTAATTTTCAGTATGTTCGTATCTTTAAGTCTAAGGTGAGTTTCTTGTAAGCAACATACCCAGGGGTCATGTCTCTTGATGTAAAATGCCACTTGTCTCTTTTCTGGAGCGTTCAGTCTATTTATGTTGTAACTGTTGATAGGTATGTGTTTAGTGCTCTTATTTTGATGTATTTATTTTCGTGTTGTTGTTGTCTATGTTTCTCTTAATATTCTGTTCTGGGTCATTCCTTTAACAGGTTGATTTTTCATCCTTTTCAGTGTTGGTTTTGCATTTGTTAAGACTCCTGTATTACATTTCTTGCTTTGATATACTGCATCTTTGTTGTGTGTTGTGGCTACTTATGATAATCTAAGTTTAAACCCAATTTTAACTTCTACATATCTTATTAACTTCCTCTCCATCTAGAAGGACTATGAATACTGTTTTTCTAATGTGATGGTATCTTAGTTTTCATGATATGATCACAGGATCCTTTCTTTTAATATTATATCTTTGATTGAGTTTTTTACCTTCCTTAAATGAGTCGGATCCAACTCGACGGCACTTGGCTGGATTGGCTAAATGAGTAGTTTTCTGAATGTTGTATCTTGTGTTGCCTCTTCAAATACACACTTAACGGTTTTGGTTTTCTAAGCCAAGAGCGTCTTTCAGTATTTGTTGTAGCTTTGGTTTAGTTTTCACAAAATCTCTAAGTTTCTGTTTATCCGCAAGTGCCTTAATTTCATCTTCATATTTGAAAGACAGTTTTTCAAGATATGTAATTCTTGATTGGAAGTTTTGCTCCTTCAAGGTTTCGAATGTGTCATCCCACTGCCTCCTTGCCAACATTGTTTCTGCAGAGAAGTCAGATGAAAGCCTACAGGATTTCTTCTGAATGTTACCTTTGCTTTGAGTCTCATTGCCTTTAAGAGTTTCTGTTTATGTTCATTTTGTTAAGTTTAGTTTTATATGTCATGGTGTCTTTATTTTGGGGTCTACTTTTTGTGGCATTTGATCAATGCACATCTTGGATATCTATGTTGCCTTCTTTCATAATTTCAGAGAAGTTTTCTGTCAGCAACTCAGCAATACTCTCTGTGTTTCCAGGTATCCATCTCTGTTCAGGAACCCCAGTTAATCATAGATTATTCTTCTTGATAGAGTCTGACATGTTTCTTAATGCTTCTTCATTTTGCTTGTTTCTTTTCTCTGATTTTTCCTCATAATGCTGTTGTCAGTAGCTCTATCTTCAAGGTCAGTATGTCTAATTTCCAGTTGTTCAATTCTGTTCTTTTGGCTTTGAATTAAATTGTCTAATTCTGTAATTTTGTTATTATCAGATTTCAGAATGTTGATGTTCCATCAGTTTGAACAGCTTGCTTAATTTTTCATCTTGCTCTGCTGTATTTTGTATATTGTCTAGGAGGGCTCTACATTTAACTCCTTTGTATTTGACCTCTGATAGTTTCAGAAAGACTTCTTCATCTGGAAAGTTCTTTGATTCTTTATTTGGGGAGATTTCTGGAGCCATGGCTGAATGTTTCTTTAAGTGCTTGGCTAGGGTTTGTTGCTTTCAGGACATCTAGAGGATGTTTAGTCTCTCTGGTGTTACCTCAACAGGAACTGAGGCACAGTTCTCAGAAGGGAGCTGGTCACCAGCCACCTCTATGTACTCCAGTGACTCAGCCCAGTGGGCTCTCTGGGGTAGCAGTCTCCAGCTCCTGGTTGGCAAAGACAGAGCCCTACTTATGGCATCAATGGGGGACCATCAGCTGATCCTATGATGTGTGTCAGTAGAGGCTGGAAGAGTTCCCATTGGACTGCACTGCTGTTATTTATCAAGACAGCCTTATTTTAAAAAGCTAAAGCTATCCGACAGCTTCCAAAATCAGTCATACCATCAGATGTGTCAAGCCCCTCCCTCTGGCTGACAACAGAGGCACCTCTTCAGCCATTCCCAGATGCTGTGATGTAGATCAAAGTAGGGATAGGCTACTGCCCTGCTGTCATCCCCTGCCAAGCCCCAACTGTAAGGCTACACTGTGCTATACACAGCTTTTCTGCTGGAAAAGTGCTCCCTGGAATGGCACTGCCTCCCAGCCTGGGAATTAGCCCCTGCTGAGGTCTCCAGTTTGGTAACTCCACCTTCCAGCTTAACAAGTTGGCATCCTGATCAAGCTGTCCTGCTCTCAGTCTATGGTGGAGGTCCAAAAAGAGAGGGTAGAGTGGTTGTTGGGCTCTGAATCTAGAGCTGGGCTCTCAAAATGTGGTTTTCCCACCTGCCAATCACTTCAGCCTTGCAGCTCAGCGTTGATGCCAGTTAAGCTCGTCTTCTACCTGCCAGCCAACAAAAAGAAAAACATGTTCAAAATGCTAGTTACCTTCAGTGTATGGAAGCCATCCATTCAGTGAGGGTGAGGGTCAGTGAAGAGAAAAAGTTACCCATTCAGTGGCATGTAGTCCAAACTGATATCCCTATACTGTGCCTAGAAAGCTCCTTTAATTATCCATCCAGGCCTTAGGAGGGAATTAAGGAGCCATGTGTCTAGTCTGCCATCTTGACTCCGCCATCTCAGGAACATTTTTGAACATGAACTCCAGATGTGCTCAATATTTTTGTAATCCGATTGTTGGAACCAAGGCAACACTATGCAAGAAATACAGGCATAAAACTGTCTAACCTATGTGACATGAGTCTGTTTTCTGAATGAGATATCTGTTATGTTTTCTCTGTTGGTTTCCAACATTAAATTTGGCTTTTTCTCTGATATTCTTTATTGACTATCTCTAGTTCCTGAAAATTCTTGGAAAGAGTCAAATTGGGGCACTGTATGCATCCTAAGGACTTGAAAAATGAGAATAAGTTTAGAAGTTTATCAGCCAATAATTAATGCTTTAAACACATAGTCGGGATGCACTGATAATTACTAATGATTGGAATGTGAAAGCTGAAAAAAAGAGAATAATTAGTAGTTGGAAAAATACAGGCTTGGTACAGAAATTATGCAAAACATTTTATGATAGAGTTTTTCAAGACCCACAACTTCATTGCAAATACCTTTTCCAACAACATAAACAGTAACTATACATGTGAACTAGCCAAATGGAATAGACAGGAACCAAACTGACTATATCAGTGGAAAGAGATGATGGGAAAAGTCAATACCATCAGTCAGAAAAAACCAGAGACAGACTGTGGAACAGCCTGTCAACTGACCATATGTAAATTCAAGTTGAAGTTGAAGAAAATTAGAACAAGTAGACCTTGAATATATTCTACCTGAATTTAGAGACCAACTCAAGAATAGACTCGATGAACACTAACTGACTGAAGGCCAGACAAGCTATAGACTGACATCAAGGCATCATACATACAGACAGCAAAAAGTCATTTAAAAGCAGAAAAGAAAAGAAGATGTCAGAAGAGACTCTGAAAGTTGCTCTTGAAAGTAGCTTTTGCTTTAGCTACCCTTGAACATATAGTAGCTAAAGCAAAAGGAAGAAATTATGCATTCTAAGAGCTGAACAAAATACTTCAAAGGGTGATTTGAGAGACAAATCTCACTGCCATCAAGTCAAGTCAAACTCATAGCAACCCTAGAGGTCAGCATAGAACTGCCCTATAGAGTTTCCAAGGAGCATCTGGCAGATTTGAACCGCCAACCCTTTAGTTAGCAGATGTAGCACTTAACCCACTATGCCACCAGGGTTTCCTGAGAAGACAAGATAAAGTTTTATAATGAAGTGCGCAAAGGCCTGAAGATAGAGAACTGAAAGGGAAGAAGATATGTGGCATTTCCTAAGCTGAAAGAATAGAAGAAAATATTCAAGCCTCAAATTGCAATATTGAGTGGTACTACTAGGAAAACATTAAACAACCCAAGAAGCAGCAAAAGACTATGGAAAGAATACACCGATTCACCGTAAAAAAAAAAAAAAAAAAAATCAGTCAACCTTCAGTCATTTCAGGAGGTAGCACATCATCAAAGACCATGGTACTGAAGGAAGTTCAAGGCACACTCAAGACGTTGGTGATAAACAAGCCTTCAGGAACTGACTGGATGTCAATGGAAATGTTTCAACGAATGAATGCAGTGCTGGAAGTGCTCACTTTTCTATGCTAAAAAAGTTGGAAAACAGCAACCTGGTGACTAGACTGGAAGAGATCCATATTTGTACCCACTCCAACATACTATCGAAATTATTGAACAATATCATTAATATCACACCCAATAAAATTTTGTTAAAGGTCATTCAAACATGGTTGTAGCAGTTTATGTACCGGGAACTGTCAGAAATTCAAACCTGATTCAGAAGAGGACACAGGAGAGATATCATTGCTGATGTTAGATGGATCACAGCTGAAAACAGAAAATACCAGAAATACATTGTATTGACTATGTTAAGGCATTTAACTATATGGGTTACAACAAATTATGGAGAACATTGCAAAGAATCAGAATCCCAGAATTTCACTGTGCTCATGACAAAAGTGTACTTAGAACAAGAAGTAACCATTCAAACAGAACAAGGGGATCCTGCACAGTGCTTTACAGTCAAGAAGGGTGTACATCATGGTTGTATCCTTTCCCCACACTAAAACTGTATCCTGAACAAATAATCAGAGAAGTTGGACCATTTAAAGAAGAATGTGGCATCAGAATTGAAGGTAGTCATATTAACAACCTATAACATGCAGGTGACACAACCTTGCTTGCTGAAAATGAAGAGGACTTGAAATATTTACTGATGAAGATCAAAGACCACAGCCTTCATTATGGATTACACTTCAGCATAAAGAAACAAAAATCCTCGCAACTAGACCAATAAAGCAGCATCACGATAAATGGAGAAAATATTGAAGTGGAAAAGGACTTCATATTATTGAATCCATAATCAATGTCCACAGAGGCAGCAGTCACAAAATCAGAGGACACATTCCCTTGGACAATTCTGCTACAAGAAGTTTCTTTAAAATATTAAAAAACAGAAAAAGTCCCTTAAGGGACTAAGGTGTAATTAGACCTAATCCATGGTGTTTGCAATCACCTCATAGGCATGTAAAAGCTAGACAATGAATAAGGAATCCTAAGAACGACTGATGCCTTTGAATGATGGTGTTGGGAAAGAATACTGAACAGGCTGCTTGAAGAATTACAAATCTGTCTTGGAAGAAATATAGTCAGAATGCTCCTTAGAAGCAAGGATGGCAAGATTTTGTTTCATGTAATTTGGACATGCTATCAAGAGAGACCAAGCTCTGGAGAGGGACATCATGCTTAGTAAAATGGAGCACCAGCAGGAAAAAAAAAAAAAAAAAAGGAAGCCCCTCAAGGAGATGCATTCACACAGTGGCTGCAGCAAGGGGCTCAAACACAGCAATGATTTTGAGGACGGTGCATGACCAGCAGTGCTTCATCCTGTTGTACATAGATAGAGTTGCCAAGAGTTGAAATCAATGGGACAGTACCCAAGAGCCAAAGCTTTCAAAGAGTTGTTGCCACTTTTTTGTAGAGAAGCCCATCTGCTTCTTTCCATCAATCATCTATTCTTTCATTTCTGAGAATCCCTAAGAAACGAGGCTTTTCTTTTGTTCCTGTTCACAGTTTTATTCACTAATCAGGTCCAAAGTCTGATAGTTTATAACTTAGAACAAGGACAGAGACTGTGAGAAGATTTTCTGGGAGAACTTCCGAGGAACCCAAAGACGTAAATAGAATCACAAATGGAATGCTATGAAAATAATAAGAAAATAATTCTCATTCTACGACTTTGTGTTTGAATGTACTGATTGAATGACAAAAAGCTTTTTAAAGTAAAAGATTGTAGGAATTTGCCAACAACACTGTCCATGACTCCTGAAAGGTTAAATGGCTTTGGTGAAACAAAACACAGTTTAGAAATTATGGCATTCAAGTGACTTTGACATATTTCTACAATATGATTTGAATTACATTGATCCTAAAAAATATCTAGACCTGGATTTTGACAATAATCCAAAGCCGGTATCTATTTCTTTCTTTCTTTTTTTTTATTGTGACTGAGTGAAAATATACATTCCCATATAAATTTACATGCCCACCTATATGCAGCTTCCACTGCTCCCCCTGCCTGGTGACAGCACACTATTCCTCTCTGCTCCATACATGTTTCATCCTCCCAACAGCCTCCTTTCCCCTCCTCTCCACCCACTCTCCTTCCTTCAGCTAGCCAGCCAAGTGCCGTCGAGTCGGGCTCGCCATGAGTCGGATGAGTTCCTTCAGCTAGAGGTCAGATATTTCTTATTCTACAATAAGACAGGCGAAGTGCCTTTCTGGTCCTGAGTGATTTATTCTCTGAGTGCCTTGGCATTCACCCATAGAGAAGATTGTATTTTCTTGTTCTTACTTTTGCTTTTCAGGCAGACCTGTGCTTGGTATCAAGATTCTACAGTATAGAGAGATTTTTCACATCTGTACATTAAAGAAGTATTTTAATGTTTAATATAAATTGTGTAATATAAAAATACCATAAGTTATGCAGAAGGAAAATATGACAAAAAAGTTCATGTCCTTCATGTAACATGCTCTGTTTTTGTGATGAATTACTGCATTTTTCCTGGAAATCCATATGTATTGGGACATTCATGATGTTCATTCTTCTGACAACTTCATTATCAACTCTATGATATATCTACTGGCTACCCTGCTTCAGGCACTAGAGCATGACGGTCAATAGATAATGTCCCCTGTCATGCAGCATACATGCTAGTGAGACAAGGCGGAAAATATACCAATAGGCAATATGTACTTAGCACCTGAGATGAGTGCAGCTCTAGCTGCAAGGTTCAATATGTGACAGTGGACTTCACATCTGAGGTTCCTGAGATAAAGATTGTCTACTAGAGAATTCAGAAGCTATGTTTCATCTCAATGGGTGTTAGCACTCAAAAGTTTGAGGAAGTTATTTAAAAACTGTAACAACGATTGGATGGAAGGGAATGCTATCCACTAGAAAGTATATAAATAAGAATGCCTGTTAAGTCAGAAGATGATTTTTTTTTTTTTTTTTTACCAGAAGAAGAAAAAGTTGATACAGCAGGAGGCCATATGCTCAAAAGAACAGTTTTGTTTGCATTTGGGAAGAATTATTTTATTCTGTTTTTGTCCTTTCAGTACAAGTTTTGTCAGCTCTGCAAGTGCTGATATAAGACAAGAACAAAAACATGATGTCCATCCATTTCTGACCCTCCTGTCTTTGAGGTTGGAATAAACAGCCTCCACTTACACAAGCTGCAAGGGAAGTCATACTCCCAAGAGCCTGTCATGGTTCAAGTAAAGCACGACAGAGCTGGCTTCTCTTAGAAAGGACTAGGCAGGCCAGGAATGCCTACCACTGCAGTCTGAGCCACCACCTTCTGGATGTGTATTTAGGAAACATAGCTCGGTGTGTATAAGGTTGTTAAGGCAACTATGTGGAAAACGGACAATAACCGATTCCACCCACACATCACATACATTTCCACTTGCTTCACAACTCAGTGGGGACATATCAGTCAATTTTTTTTTAGCATAATATTTGTAACTATTACTCAGATCCAGCTAAGTAATGTTGTCTAACAGTGGTAGACACACACAAAAAAAGTTTAAAAAAATCAGTTGTAAGACAATAACAAAAAGCATGGTTTCACACTCAGAAGAGTAAATCTATTTATCAGTTTGTCTTTTGCTCATCTTACTGGTTTGCACAACGTCTTGATGCCGATTTCCTGTTCACTATACATTATACAAAACAATACTTCTTTCCATTTATCCCAAACATTTTCTTTAAATTTTAAATTGTTTGATATTAGGTTTGCAAAGTTCATATTATGCTGCAATATACTAAAAGACACATATAATGTTACTCAGCAAGGGGAAAAAAACACAGCTGCTGTAGAGTTGACTGGATGCGTAAACTGGATTGCTCCAAAGAAAAATTCTGCACACTAGAAAATTTACTTAAATTGTCACAATCAAATGTGAGGAAGATAAACTGGTAATTCATAATCGTCAGTTAAAATGAAGTTAAGTGTAGTGTTACACAGCCTATTAGTTGCTGTCAATAAGCTGTGCATGCGTAAAAAGTTAAATTGGCAGAAGTTGTGTGATAGATACATTTACAACAATGACAAAAAGTAAAAAAGAATAGCTGCTGAGGCTGTTCAGGTACTGCCAACAACTTGATAGGATCATTTTTTGGTCTGAGGTTTAGGGTCATGGTTTCACAGGACATCCCAGATAAATGGCCTGATACCATGTTTAGTGTCTCTCTTTTACCTCCCAGTTTGATGCATAGTGCCTAGGTTCTTAAAAGATTGCAAGCAGCCATTCAAGGCGCAACAACTGGCCTCTGTTCACCTGGACCAACATAGGAAGAAGGAGAGTCAGGAACAGGAAGATAATGTGGGGTGTGTGGTTGGTTGTCTCCATGAACAACTACCTCCTTTGCCGTGATACCAGAGGAACTAGATGGTGCTAGTTACTCTTACTGAACATTTTGATCTAATATTACAGAGAATTCTGATCAAAAGTGGGAGAATGCCAAACAGAATGTCAAATTCTCATGGACTCCCGACTTTCAGAAGCCATCAAGGTTGGATGAACCTCTGAAAATATTGCCCTGACATAACCTTTAAACCTTAAACCAGAAGTATTCCTTGAAGTCTTCTTAAAGATAAATAATAGTCTAACAAGTTTTTTTAAAAACTGCCTTGAACATTAAGCATTACGCTGTTTAAAAAACTATCTTAATATCAGATCAAATTGATAGCAGCAAATGATTGTAATCAATGTCACTAAATGTGCACGTAGAAACTTGAATTGGTCTAAGTTTTGCTGGTTGTATTTGCAGTAACAACAAAATAAATACTTAAAAAAAAAGGTTAGCTGAACATTTTATCCCCAAATAATTGTTATTATGATGATGTTGTTACATTTTTTTCTAAAATCTTTATCTTTCAGGATACATGCTCAAGTACTTTGGGATGAAATAATGTGCTATTTGAGCTAAGTTTAAATTAGTCCAATCTAGGAGAGTGGGGTATAGATGAGACATGATTGGCCTCCAGCTGATAATAGTTGACACTGTGTGATGAGTACATTGGCAGTTATTATCCTTTCTTTCTACTTTTGTATATATTTGACAGCTTTCATATTAACAGTATAAATAAGAAAACATGCACAGACTTTTTTGTATATACTGAACGAAACGTTGTCTTCCTGACATAGTTTGCACAGAAGAAACCAAACCCATTGTTGTCCAGCCAATTCCAACTAGTAGTGACCCCGTGTGTTTTCAGAGCAGTACTGTGCTCTACAGATTTTCAATGGCTGTAACCTTACAGAAGCAGATTGCCAGGCATTTCTTGGTACTGCTGGGTGGATTTGAGCTGCCAACTTTTCATAGCGTAATACAAACTATTTGTGCCATCCAGTGATCAGCTTATAATTTCTGTTCCATGCCTTAAAAAAATCACATTTGAATCTTGTGTAAGTACACGTATTTTTTAACCTTTCCATTTTTTAAAAGACTTTTATTGGTATGTTGCAGGAATTTAAGGAAACATCACCGTTTTAGATCAAGGCAGGTTTATAAAACGAGTTTTCTACCGTGTGGCAAAATTTTCCAAACTCCCTTTGGAAAAGAAGATCCAGCACTTCTTCCTGTCACCCTCCAATCACAATGTAGCTCACCAGCTTTCCAAAATACGCATAACTTACTTGGGATCTAAGGTAAAGTTATAGTAGCTCCCGCTGGTTCTTTCCTACGTACCCACGATCCTACACACACTCAGAGAGAGAGAGAGAAACAGCAGGGGTGGCAGCAACAACACTGCAAACACCACACACTCCTCTATCTACAGCAGCGTCCAGATGGGAGTGCAGTAACCTGACAACCGCTGGTGTGCTGGGGCACTTAGTCACCGGGAGAGAGAAAGTCCCTGCTGACAGAAACAGAGGTGAAGGACTGCAGTGGGCTTCCTTTGTCACCTCTTCCCTCTTTCCTTCCTTGCCTCTCCTCAGTATCCCTGCTTCTCGTCTTCCGTTTTCCTACCTTCCCTCACCTCCGGTGGGTCCTCACCTCCTGTGGGTCCTCTCCCAGGTTCCTCTCCTCCGCGAGCCAGCTCCGCTCCCTCCCTCCCTCCCTCCCTCCCTCCCTCCCTCCCTCCCTCCCTCCCTCCCTCCCGTCCTCTTCTGGCGTCTGACAGGGACAGCCAGCAGCTGGTGCTCTGACCGCAGCGGCTGCCGCCAGTCTCCGTCCGCCTCCCGCGCCCTCCGCCCGCGCGGCTCTGGACGCCGAAGCCGCCCACCGGCCTGGCGATGAGGGCGGGGACGGAGGGGCTGCCGGACCCGAGGGAGGGGGGCGGAGATAAGAACAGCTTCACGGCGGGGCTGCCTCGGACACCGGGGACGGAGGGGTCTCCGGTCAGAGGCTGAGCTGCTGCCCGGCTGCCTGGTTCTAGCTGGCGATTCAGTGAGGCTGTGCCCAGCTGAGCCCTTCTGGCCTGGGTGGCATCGACTGGTGAGGGCAGACGTCAGCCTAGCAACACACCTAAGCAACCAGAGCTCCGGCGCCCGGTGAGGTCGGGAAGAAAGAGAAGCCCAGGAGAAAGAAGGGGCTCCTAGAGTTCCCTCAGGTGATGCTGGAAACTCTTCACATGGTAACAAGTAAGTGCCTTTTCTTGCTGTGGTTTCCTGTCCCGGGATGCTGATGGCAGTCACCGCTGCAGGCTTTCCCCGCTCCCAGGCCTGCCCCACCCCGTTCACGTCTTTAGGGTAGCCGGTAGGAGGACGGCGACTCAGGTTCTGGAAATAAATGAAGAGAGCAAAAGATAGATCTTTTTTCTACTTCAAGAGCAGGGGTGTTCAGTGGGTGTTTGTCTTGTGATCCCTATACTCATCTGGCTCCCTTGTAAGCTTTTGAAGCCAACATGTTCCGTTAGTACTAAATTTCTAGAAACCCTGTGTGGGGAAGACTGTTTATTACATGACACGATGATCACATGGAAGGAATAAAAGCTTAGAGAGAGTTGGAGTATCCTTCTTCTGAGGATTCCTATCTCTTTATTCTAATTAATTTGGTGATTTCCAAGGTTAGTGCTTTTCATATAACAATTGTAGATTTGAAAGTAGATATGTAGATGTGCTAGAGAATGTGCGTGCAGTTTAAACCACTGGGACTACTGGTATTGTGGGGGCCAACAGGTTTTTGCTTTGTATAGTTTTGTAAAATGCATATGTTCTGGAGGTTTTCTTTTAAGAAGTGATGAGGGATGTTTTCGTTGTGATTCTGGCTCTATATTGCCTCCAGTTCCTAGGATGTTGGTCAAAGCAGGATGGATAATGAATCTATGTGGGATGATACACCGATGGGCCACTAGATGAATGGAAATTACGGAATCCAGTTTGGATGTCCGCCAGAAGAATCTCTTGAATTGAGGAGTCTGGGTAGTGCTTTCATATGTGGGTATTTCCCCCTCACTATTGCTGCGGACACTAGTTCATTGCAAGGAGAAGGGAGCTTATAAACACAGCTCGGGCCCTGCACCTACCATAAGCAGTCCTACTTAAAGCTTCTACAGTTGCTTCTATTTTGACGGGTGAGAAAGAAAAAATCAAGAAGGAGTAATCTGGTGAGGTTACATGACCAGTCAATACTGTTGGCCTGGAAATCTAATGAGGAAGACTTTGGGACTTAGGATTCTGACACTTGATTTCAATCCTTATGGAAATAAAATGTTATTAAATTTGATTGTTAAAGTTTCTTTTCTTTCTATGTACATGACATGTCAAAAAGTCCTAGTAAGGGCTAAGTAACCAATACACATGAAGGCTTCGTGAAGTTGACAGCATGTGTAACAATTACTTGTGTAAGTTTTTTTTCTCCACTGTACTATTCTTTTATCCTAAATGAAGCAAAATACAGGAATTAAAGGGGACTCTTGTCAGACTTCACTAGAATGCACCAGAGGAAGTTCAGATCCGGGTCATGGGTCTCTTGCCACATGAATAGGTTGAAGCCTATTCTACCCACGAGGCTCTATCCTTGCAAAATGGTCTGCCTTTCGTATCCACTTAGGGTGAAACACCTTCAATCTTTTCACAATAACTTTAACATCTTTTTCTTCTTGTCATTTTTGCCATAGTGCATGGCCCAACTCCCTCAGGATTAAAAAATCAAGTGTATTAGATATTGCTGAGTATATTAGGTCTGTTAATATGGGAGAAATTAAATTTAGGTATACTCTACTTTTCACTGTGAAGATTCTTTAAAATCCTGTATTCAGTGGCAGTATACTGTAAGCCCTGAATTGTGTTTAAAACAACAGGAGACCATCCTAAAGTTGGACCCAGGCTCAGAAAATATGGCCAAGAGAGCCCAGATGACAGGATCAGGCTCCTGAACCTGGTGCTAGACATCAGGCACCACTGGAAAACTGGAGATAGAATGAAACCTTTAGGACCTGGGCAGTCGGTCTGCACAGCTGCCTGTGGTAGAAGGGTTGGTTAGGGTAGCTGAAGTCTGTTCTTACTGGTTTTGTCCAGGTAGGATGAACACAGATTTAAGGTACGCTGTGAACAGAAGCAACAGTGAACGAGGACTACCCGTTAATTTCACGAACTCACTTGGCTTATCCTAGAAAAAGTGCGACAGACCTTATTGCTGGCTGTCACTGCAGTTCCCTCCCAACTACTCCCCTTGGGAGGCTGGGCACCCACGCCAGCACCTAGTTCACCCGTTAAAGCAGTTTTGGAACACTTTTTCTAGAATGGCCATCAGAGCTGTCGTCTTACTATCCTTGATGTCCTGAATGTCATCAAAATGTCTTCCCTTCAATATTTCTTTTATCTTCAGGTAAAGAACAATGGCACTAGGGGACAGATTAGGTGAGTGGGGAGGATATTCCAATACAGTTATCTGTGTACTGGCTAAAAGCTCCCTCACAGACAACTATACAATTAAGTTCACAAACTTGCCAGCTTTCCACCATGCACAATGGCCATGTTAGAAAGAGTTCCAAAATTGCCGTGAAGGGTGGACTAGGTGCTGCCGTCGGTGCATAGCTTCCCAAGTGGAATACTTTGAAAGTGACATTCAGCAATGAGGTATGTAGCACTTAGAATAGTTAAGTTCGTGGACTTAACTGCAGCATCTCATATTGCACGATGCCTTACTTAGGGAATAAGTATCCCAGTGTTTCCCTTATCCCAGATCTCACTGGCACAAGGTCTGCGTCTCAGAAATTATTTCAGACAACTAGGGCACTCAGAGACTGACACACAACCTTCTACTTACTATTAAAATCTCTCAAGTTTATGGTAGAGGCATTAACATGGAAGGGTCATTCTTGATTTCTGGGCATCTGGTCTCATTTCTTTCTGCTAACCAAAATAAAGACAGGTCAGCTGATGAGGTGGACCTCTGTAACCTCTTCCCATCTCCATCCTTACAGCTGTCAGCAAGACGCAAGTCATCCACCTGCACATGGGACCAACGTGTACAGACAGTTGTCGTTTTCACCCAGTGCTGATCACCGTTAGCGTGGGCTAACCCGTGCCAGATAAATCGAGTCTCAGCTCTATGATACTGAAAGGAACTTTGGTAGTTGAAGAGAAAATTGTCATCCAAGGATTATTAGGGCTGTTGTTGAGCTGTTCCATGTCTCTTGGCCCAGCTTTGATCATGATTTTCACATGTTTGTTCAATCATCACATTTTAGAAACCAGGCTGAATTTGTTTGGCTTCTATCCTGATGGCAGGATCCTCATATGCCTGAAGACAGATGTCCTTGTCACATACAGAGTATTTCTCACTGGACTGACTCAGCCTGGTGCTGGCTGGGGATGGACAGCTCTGTGGACAGCAACTAGAGCCTGATGAAACTGCTGAGGCTAGGGTCCCACTCACTGAAATTCTGATTTCAAGGCCCTAGGGTTAGTACAGGGCATTTGATTTTAAACAAGAACATCAGGTAGTGATAATATTCAGCTAGATTTGGAAACTGAAGTCTCTGGTCAAACACATTGCACTGACTGGGGTATTTTTCCTCTTCTGCCTTCTGTATCAGGCTTTCAAGTGGAGCTCATGATCCAGTTGTCTCTGACCCTCTGTGTACACCCAGAGGATGCATTGTCTAAGCATCTAATCACAGGCTATTAGTTTTGACTCTCACCCCTATCTAGTCTCTGCTTATGCCCATGTTAGAGACTATATACTGGTCAAAACTAAGTCATCTTCAGTCTAGTATGTTTCAAGTTTCTTCTGGCTGCTCTCCCATTTGGGAAGGGTAGGGTTTCCATGAGTCAGATCTGACTCGATGGCACTTGGCTTGGCTTGGCTTGGGATGGGCATATATACATACATATGCTTCATTCCACTTTGAAAACCTAGAGTACCTAGTGGAGGTGAGACACCAGAAAAGCAAACACTTTTGACATGAACAGGGCAGTATTAGAAAGTCAGTTCTAAGAGGATTCCAGAGTTCTCGTGACTGTGCCAGTTCAGGATTTTTTTTTTTGCATACCATAGTGCCAGTAACATGTAAAACCACAAGTCAAAAGATCTTGGGGCTGCTGGTGTGACTAGAAGTTGCATACACATACATTACAAGAACTCCTTTGTATTCTTTTAGGCTGGGGAAGAATACATCTCTGAAGAGTATTCCTCCATCTGGAACACTTATAATGGCCTCTGGCTAGATTCTTCTAGTCTAAGGTTGTGGAACGGTTAGTTCCAGGAAGATTCTGACTTTTTCCCAATATGCTTGTTTTGATGGACTGAACATATGTACTTGGGAGTTTTCATCATGTTTGTAGAAACAAGTGACCTTGCTAGTGAACTATGAGATTATCATAGAGAATTTCTAGGAAGAATGCTTAAAACCAAGGAAACACTCCTTCCTGTCCGAAATTCTTTCTTGGTGTCGTTGCTTCACCAGTCGTAACGGCTCACCCTATTAAGGCCCCATGTCCTACAGAGACTTACTGCTCTGTGAATCTCCTGCAGGCATTTGAACTTAAAAACCTGAGTTCTTCCTTGCCTCATTCTTGTAAGTGAATATGAGATCAAGTGACAAGATTTTGCATGTGACATTCTGGATTCATATTTCTCTAGTGTAAATTGTCTGTGTCACTCTAAGTATGCATGACCTGAGAGACATGCAGCGACCTCAGCTCCCAATTATTTCAAGGAACCATCGCTGGAATCCGCTTTTGCCAGAGAAGGAAGAGAGTTCTTAAAACAAGACTTAAATTTATTTGGGAAGTGATGGAACATGCCTTTCTTGATTTTGTTTGCTGCTCATTTGTTTACAAGGCTGTTTCCCTAGTCACTGAATTCAGAGGATAATGCCTGAATTGAAATTCTTGAGGATCAGAATCCAAACAAAATAGCAGAGCATGGTTGTATTTTTGAGAAAGCTGCTTATTTACAGTTTTCCTTTTCAAAATAGAATCTTTTAGGAATATGTTGCTAAAACTGTCAGAATGAAAGACTAAAGTCAGAATTAAGGGACTATATTAAGGAACAGGACCTGAAGTCAGAAGGAATTCATCTGTGAGTAGAGCAGAGCTTGAGGCAAAATACTAAGTTCAGGGACAAAGAAGCAAAAGTCAGTTAAGTCAGGCTAGATAAACTGTATGACAGGAACAGGTAAAAGAGTAAGAGCCAGAGAATCAAAGCCAAAATACAAGCAATCAGCCCAAGTGGAAGAATAACCCAGTAGTTAAAAAACCAGTGGACTGAAGCCAAGAGGAAGCTAAGGAACATCTGTTCATACAGACAGCTGTAAACTCCAAGTAGACAGGTGCCATTCCAGTCAAACTGCCTTTATTCCCAAATCTTCAGTGTGCAGAACGTTCTGGGTCTTGGTAATATATGTACTCAGTGAGTTATAGTTAACCAGTAGAAAAGTATTAACCGGAAAGCAACAGAATCCCTTCACACCTTTTTTTTTTAATACCTATTTTATTTTATTTTTTTCTTTTCTTTTTTTTGTTTATTATGACTGAGTGAAAATGTACATTCCCGCATAAATTTACATGCCCACCTCTATGCAGCTTCCACTGCTCTCCCTGCCCGATGACAGCACACTATTCCTCTCTGCTCCATACATGTCTCATCCTCCCCACAGTCTCCTTTCCCCTCCTCTCCACCCACTCTCCTGCCTCCAGTCAGAGGTCAGCAGGATGACATCCTATAGATGCATAGAACCATAAAGTGCATCCAATATATGGTCCCTCTGCATTGCCAAATCAAATCCATTTGTGTCCAAAGAGTGGACCTTTGTTATGATTTATGGGAAAGGGCAGCATCAGGGTCAGGGGCCATGCTCCCAGGGGAACCCCAAAACCACTGGACCGCCAATTGAGGCCTTTTAGCGGAAATCTCCTTAACATCTTTTTTAGTTCTTGCTCTTAGTAGTCTAACTCCATAGATGTGCAACAGTTGACTTCTTCCAGGAAGGACAGCATATATATCTCTGTGCGTAAAATCTTTATAAATCCTTTTGTTAGGTAAACAATGCAAGCTATGCTCAGTATTACTTGCTTTCACTCAGTTTATTTTGGAAATCTTTTTGCAAGAGCTCAGATAACTATTTTAATACTTTTTTTACTAAAAATATTTTGTGTTAGTGACATACTGGAATTTG
Organism: Heterohyrax brucei; assembly: GCA_028571685.1. Classification (NCBI taxonomy): domain Eukaryota; kingdom Metazoa; phylum Chordata; class Mammalia; order Hyracoidea; family Procaviidae; genus Heterohyrax; species Heterohyrax brucei. The sequence goes on along the minus strand of CM053146.1, from coordinate 72,923,369 downwards.
CCATATTAACCTCAGGGTGGCCACTTTGTTTCTTTTCTTCAAAATTAAAAGTATGCTGTGATTAACAGCTTTATTAGTATGACTTCTCAATCTTCAGCAAGAATGTTCATGGGGCAGTTAAGCTTGGCTTGGCTAAAGGGTACCTGCAGCTGTATTTTAGAAATTATTGCCATATTATTCTTTTACAAAAATTGCTCTAATTAACACTCCCTTCCAAAACATATGAGAGTGCCCATTACGTCCAGATCCGAGCCTGCAGAAGGTCACATTCGTTGAACTGTCTCAATGCTGCCTCAAGAGCTTTACTATTAGAGTTATTGATTGTGTTAACATTATCCATATCCTTTAGAATGTCATTAATTTCAGTCATCTTTCCTGATTGCTTTCTGCTGTCCAGAGGATAATGACAGTATTTCTGGATCTTCCATAAGAGAAAGCAGTACATGTAACTTCACTTGATTTCTAAAACCTAGAAGAAAAAGGATTTTAATCAGAGGGCTCTAAGGGAAGCACTTTGCATCAGAGAATTTATCTGTGAGTCATTGCAGAATGTGGGAAAGATGAAATATAAGTCTTAATGTGTCTGTTAAGTGCAGTCAAGTGGCCTGAGCCAACAAAAATGCTGATCTAAATGGGTCATTTCACTAAAGCAGGTGCGGTCCCTGCATTCTTAATAATATACATTCCATTTACTGATCACATTAATGCTGCCTCCATCAATTCTGCCTGCATTATCTTCTAGCCTGGATTAACTTATCAGCTTTGTCATTCTTATCATTAATATTTTTACAAACATCAAAAGTCATTGGTGCAGTAGGCTTCTTGCATTCTCTGTGTCAGATACAGAGCATAGTTATTTCAAAATAGTTTGAAATCACTAAACAATTCATCATTTTACCCTTCATTTCGTATTCCATGTCAACATGAAGGTGACCTGTAGAATATTATCCTTACTGCATATATGACCCCATTGTCTCTTGTGGTTTGGTTTGGTTTCTTTGCTTCAGTTTTCTTCATTTATCTTATCTTGCTCTATGGCCAATGTCCTTATAAGCTAATCTAACTCGACGACACTTGGCTTGGTGAAGATTTTTGAACATGTTAAGATTTAAAAAAATCTATTAATTATCTGACACAGAGTAAGCATTTAACATTTATCTTTGGCAGACCTAATCTAACATCTGTTTTCTCACCCTTAAGTCCAACTCCAGCTTCCCAGAAAGCATAGGTCTGTATATAATGTGACCTTTACTTTTTAACTGACATTCTTTTTCCATCTGAAGACCCTCCCCTCCAGTTTACCTGTATGCCTTTTTCCTGTGGTGTGTACGGATCACAACAGGATTGTGAAGGTCTAAGATAGTGAATTTTGTCTCAGTTTTTAAAAATTCACGTCTGCTTCTCTCATGTGCTGCCCACTGTACTAGGCATTCTTACCCATATTATCTCACTGACTCTTCTTGAAGCCAAACAGAAGCCTCAGTCTGGTGACTGAGGGAACAGGTTTGACTGTATTTTGTAATCAGGCTGAGATCTCTCAGAATATTGGTAATAGTTGAGGATTTGAATGTTAAGTCTATCTGATTCCAAAGTTCATGATCTTTTTTCTTTTTTCTTTTTTACTAGGCCCTTTCTCTACTGCAGTTGTAACTGTTGACATGTTGAGTAAGACATGTACAGAAGACTAGGGATACCATACACACTAGTCAACAGCCTTTGGAAAAAGCCCCTGAAACTTTTTAAATCTATTATAATATTATCCCACATGTATTTCTTCATGTTGTGAGACATTTTGTAATTGATTTACTTGAAGTCAAAATGTGTGCTTCTCCTGATGAAATAGTCTAGAATTTTGATAAGACAATAAAGATGAGAAAATTAAGCATGAACCATGGTGGCTCAATGGTTAAGAGCTCAGCAGATTAGCAGCCACCCCTTGGAAACTCTATGGCGTGATTCTGCTCTGGGGTTTGGTAATCCTTAGAATCTGAAAACCTGTTGTTGTAGAGTGAGTATTCCCACTCACAGCAACTACATAGGACAAGGTAAAAATCCTCCACAGGACTTCCAAGGAGCTGCTGGTGGATTCAAATTGCCAGCCTTTGTTTAGCAGCCAAGCTCTTAACCACTGTGTCCGTCACCAGGGCTCAGAGTAAGGGTTAGTTCATATTAAAAGACAAAGGTTCCTGAGCAGCCAGTAATACCATAAAGCCTATGTAATTTATTTGGAGAAGTGAAACCATTGTTTGTCCTTTACCCAGAAAGTATGTATGATAGAAGTAACAAGTTAGAAATAACAAGATAAAATCAAATCAGAGCTAACTATTTAGGTAGGAAGCGGATAAATTCTAAAAGCATAATAATGAGCTCGTTCACTAGCTGCTTTGGGGAGCGTCATTATGATCCTACTATATACTGTAGTACAGTAATAAATACTTATAATGACCATGAGTCATTAAAAAATATTGCTATGTGTTTAAGAATCTCTCTGTAAGGAAAACAAGTTTGAAAGTTTCATTAAATATTTTAAAGGTAAACTATTTCATATATGAGAGGAAGCTTGAATTATTTTTAGTTTGTGCAAATAAAGTATACTTGTGCAAAGCATCTTGACTCCCCTCCAGTGGAGTTTGATAAATGATACATTACTGTATGCTTTTTTGTACATCTAGTACATATAAATAAATATTAATAAATTCAATAAGTGTCCATTTTGTGCATAATGTTAAGCAAGATATTTGGGAATTGTATATATTTCTAAAGTGAGCTTTCTTGAATTTTTATACCACTAGGCTCACTTGTAGGGTTTTTATGAGTCAAAGTTGACCACAGCAATGGGTTTGCTTTTGTTTTAGTGTCAGAATTGACTCAGTGGCAGTAGGTTTGTTTGTTTCTTTAGTCTAGAAAGGGAGCTCTACACAGACATAAACCAAACTTTTTAGTCTATATTTCTGTCTTTAAAATTGCTTTTCACTCTAAGCCTGAAACATCCCTTGAGGAACTTGGCAGTAAGCAGCCACTACTATTAGAAAGTGTCCCTCAGCCTCTGGATAGAACCGATACGATGAAAGGGAAATTATTCATAAGCTGAGCTAGGCTAATGAGACTAACTTTAGCAAAAATCTTGAGACACAGTGGGGGCCTAACCTAAAAAAATCAAGTAAAATTGAAGCTGGAGTGGCATTTTTGGTCCATGTGTATTCTGGTCATTCTTTAAATAGAAAGCCACAAACACAAAAAAGGAAAAGCAAATTTATCATCCCATGAGAGGCATAAAGAGTTGGCTCCGGGCTTGGTTTTCCATTTTTATTTCCCATGACAGAGAAATGTACTATATGTCTTCTCCTTGAGACTACCCTTTTTATCTTTGAAAGAATTCCAGTCCACCATTTATGTAATCTAGAATTAGGAAGCTGATTCTTGCAATGACTGGTATCCCATTAAGCTTAACGTATCTCTTTCTTACTTTCTATTACTAGGCAAATAGTAGATTAAATTATTAAAAACTCAGTTGTGTACAACAGTGAAAAATTGTAAAGTAGAATGTATATGTGTACGTGTGTGTATGTCTTTTCTTATAGGCAAATCTTCATAGAAGGCACAATAAGAGCATTATAAGAGACAAAACATATACACATAAGAAGCCATGATGTCTATTATACAATTATCCTAGATTTAGATAATAAAGTTACTAAAAGGGTTTGGAGGTGGGAATAAAGGCTTGTCACTGAGTAGCATCTCTTAAAAAGTAAGTTTTGACAGGAATTGGGCAGAGAGGATCAGCAGAAGATCATGTTTGTAATGAAGGGATTGCTACAGGACATTGTATTTCATGAAGAGTATTTTGAGTGCTTCATAGAATGACTTGACATAAGTTAAGATTAAAATAAAATATGTTGTCATCAAGTCAGTTGACTCATACCAATCCTACAGGAAAGAGTAGAACCACCCTCATAGAGTTTCCAAGGAGGAGCTGGTAGATTTGAACCCTCAGTCTTTAGGTTAGCAGCCACATGTTTAACTATTATGGCACCAGAGCTCCAAGTAAAGATCAGAGGTGAGAAAAACCTGCTAAGCCCAAGTATAGAATTAAAAAGACCTTGAAGTAGGTATGTAAGCAATTGATAGTATGTAAGACATATAATGGGAGATAACTGGAAAAAAATGGATGAGAGTGATTGGTGAGAAAGAGAAAAATTTCATGAAAATCCAGGGTAACAAGTTTGTGCTTATATTTTTGGTTACAAACTTTAACAGTTATTCTATTCTAATCAATGAGCTTTGCTTTTTTCCTTGTTAAGTTGCTGCCTTTAGTGGTACTGCCATGTAGATAACCGGAGGCAGAGAATGTTTTAGAAAATTTCAAAAACAACCAAACCCACGGCTATTGAGTTGATTCCAACTCATAGCGACCCTGTAGGACAGAGTAGAACTGCCCCAGAGAGTTTCCAAGGAGTACCTGGTAGATTCGAACTGCCAACTTTTGGTTAGCAACCATAGCACTTAACCACTATACCACTAGGGTTTCCTTAGGAAATATACTTGGTAAATAGTCGTATACACAGAGTTAGCAAGACTGATTGCACATGCATTTATCAAAGTGGGAAGGCGGGAGTTTTAAGGGATATTGGAGTTAAAATCTGAGAAGAATCAGATAAAGGGAAATATTGACATATAAGTAGAGATCCAAAAGAGCAGAGACAAAGCCAATGAAGGCTAAATGTAAGGGAGAAAAGGCCAGTCAATGGTCAAATTCAGCTGAGAGTAAAAGAACTGGTTTTGGACAGAAAATAATCTGTAGCTACCATAAAACCCTTTTGTTAGTGTAAAGAGGTAGAAAGGCACGATTGAGTAAAAGATAAAATACTCAAGGACTAAGCAAATGAACAAAATAAATTACTCATGAAGTTATAGATTGTTTAATATTAAATATAACAAATTTCAGTATGACAAGTCAGATTTCTACAAAATTCAGGAATGTGGTTTTTGAATGCGTATGTTCAGCTTACTGTCCACTTTCCTTTTTACCCCAACCTTCTATTATTTTATATATCGAACTTGGATATAGAACTGAAGGAAATTAATGTTTTATAGGTACAAAACTGGAAATGTTGCCTTCTCCAGAACCTAAGCGTCTTATCCCTTTCACCAAAGAGTCACTCGAACTTATGAAGCAGCGTATTGCTAAAAAACACAGTGAAGACAATGAAGGGGACTTACAGCCAAGCAGTGACTTGGAAGGTGGCAAAGAGCTCCCTGTTGCATACGGCAACCTTACTCCAGGAATCATATCGGTGCCCTTGGAAGACGTGGACCCATACTACCAAAATAAAAATGTGAGAATTGATTGAACTAATGGTGACAGAATTTTCATTATTTTACTTTCCAGATCCGTAAAAGTTATATTTGTAGACAGAATGAAAAACTAAAATGAAAACAAAAATGAGCAGTAATTATAATTATAAAGGATTATGAAAGATGTTTTGGGAGCTCACATATATTTGAGACTATTATTCAAATTGACTCCTTTCCAGGTTGGCTAGCTTGTTTTTGGTTAATTTACTTTTGGATAGATCATACAGTTATGATTTAATGTAAATAACATATTTTATGGCATTCTGGTGATGAGCCACTTACAGTTATCAATTTTATAATAACTATAAAACATCTAGAGTGTCATCAACAATTTCAAATGTCAAACCTCATGAGCTCACTCAATAATTAGGAAGATTAGGTTTATCTATATTTTGGTTGTGATTTTTATTTATTCACACTCTGTCTCCTCTCCAGTATAACTTTAGACAGCTACTAATACCTGGGCAGTCTGCAAACAAGCACAAAACAATGACAGATAAGCATATTTTTGTTTAGAAAAGGCAGAGATCTGTGTGAATTGACAAAAAGGAGTCAATTAAGGAAGTAGAATTTGAGTTATAGCATGAAGAATAGTTTACATTTTTATGAGACAAACAGCAGACTCTGTGAACAAGCAAGAGAGGAAATTGATTCCAGAAGAACAGAATGATGTCGTAACTGGAATTCTGTAGCTGTGTCACAAGTTGTGGAAAACACAGTGAGATAAAGGAAGTGTCAACATGGATGTACTTAATGCAGTGGTCACATGGGTGACCTCTATATGTATGTCTATTATATCAAATATACATGATGTGGAGTTCTATTTCAAAAATTATTGCTAGTGTAATAGTGGCTTATTGTTAGTCTAATAGTACTATGCATTGATTCTTCTATACTGTTGTGATCTCATACTTCACTTGCTTTAAAATCAAATGAGCTTTTTAATGTTCGTTTATGAAGTCTGAGGCGTACTATCTTTAGTACTATTTGTTGCATCCCTGTGAACCGTTAGGCTATAGCCATCTTCCACAGTTAGACCTGTGGGAAGACCTGAGCCTTGGTGTATGGCTAGTAGATTTCTTGGCTATCACAGTGGCAGAAGAAAGAATGGTAGTAAAACCTAAATGTGAGTTGAAACAATTTTTAAAAATCCTTTACATTTGATTTGGTCAAAAAATATGGGCATATAAGAAAAGTATACAGAATCCAAGACTGCAGTGGTCATTGGTGGTATGCAATATTCAAAATTTTTAGGCAGATGACAAGCTCCTTTCATGTTTGTTTGTGAACCATGCCTTATCCCCATGAGAACTATGCCCTAGTGCTGATTTCACATATTCTTTTTTCCTCCTACAGACATTCATAGTATTAAATAAAAACAGAACAATCTTCAGATTCAATGCCATTGCCACCTGCTCTACTTTGTCCTCTTTCTCTTCTATCAGGAGAACAGTGATTAAGGTTTGGGTACATCCATATCCTTTTCAGTTGGCTTGTTGGTTGGGCTTTTAGACTGTGACAATATCACATGCAGCTCTTCTGTTATTCAAATATTCCTCAAGTTATTTTATGCTTTGAAAAAGTCATCTTAAGATCTGAATTATGACCACACTAAGTGTTCTTTAAGGGGCCCTGGTGGCACAGATGTTAAAGCAATTGGCTGCCCAGTGAAAGCTGGCAATTTGAACTCACCACCCACTGCACAGCAGAAAGATGTAGAAGTCTGCTTCCATTTACTACCTCGGAAATCCTATGGCACAGTTCTGCTCTGACTGTTGCTATGAGTCAGAATCACCTCAATGGCAATGAATTTAGTTTTCTAAACATTCTATATTTTAAAATACATTTTATAGTATACACTGAAAACCAAAACCAAACTCGTTGCTTCCAGTCAGTTGTGATTCATACTGAACCCACAAATCAGAGCAGAACTGTTGCGTAGAACATCCAAGGTGGGGCTGGTGCACTTGAACGGCCGACTTCTTAGTTAGCAGGCATTTCGGGTAAGTGTGTGCTTAGCCGCTGCGCCACCAGGGCTCGAACTATGCACGGTATAAGTAAACATTAATCTCACTGATTTTCAGTAAGTATTTTTCATCATTAAAGAAACTATTTTATCTTATGGCTATAAATACAGAAAAGTTATAGAAAAATTTATTTTCTAACATTATCTTATTCCTTGACTGTAAACTACATTTTTTCGACTGTTCATTTTAGTTAGTGTCCTGACTGACTGCATATGTATGACTATGACCAGTTCTTCAGATTGGAAATCAATATTGGAGTAAGTTATATCATTTTATTCTATATGATATAATCCATAATTATATATAGCATATGCTGTAACATGAAATGTAGTAGTCAGATGTATTTTACTCATGACCTGTAATGCCATATTTATATACATACACTATAATGAATGAATTTTCCATATTTATATATACCTATATCTCATATCTCCTAAAATTGATTGATTATATGTGTACATGTATATATAGGAGTTCTTGAGTGGCACAAATGGTCAAGAGCTTAACTGCTAACAGAGAGATTGCCTGTTTGAACCCATCCGTAGAAAAAACCCACCAAGCAAAGGAAAGCCTGGTGATCTGCTTCCAAAAGGTCACAGCCTTGAACACCCTAGGGAGCTCAGTTCTCCTCCCTCACACATGGGGTCTCCACGAGTCCGAATCAACTCCATAGCAACTGAAAAATGTGTGTGAGGTTTGTGAGTGTGGGCGTTGGTAGGTGGATGTATACAGATGTATACTAATAAATAGGGTTTAGAATTTTTCCTACTCTGTCATTAATTTTGGTTAGATTTTAAATATCTGTTTCCCAACATGCTAGCCTTACATAATGTAAATTTTTGAGTCTTTAACTAGATGTTTATGTCCATAATATCATCACACACATGCGTTTTACTTCAAAGACAATTACTAATTCCTAATATAATGGCTTAGTGATCATGTCTTTACTGTTATGATCCCACACTTGATTTGCTTTGAGCTCAGACTGATTTTTTTGCATTCTTTAAGAAAGTTGTCTCTTTCTCCTCCTTTCTCTTATACTCTTCTTTGTCCTGAGGGGTATGAATCAGTCGTTTGACATGCATTAGAGCACTAGATGGAAAGGCCCACTAAATTTTCTGGGTCTGAAGCCTTTCTTGACATTTTACCTCCTTGGCCCTACCTCTATTCTTGCAGGCAGTTGATACTGGAAGGCAAAGATAACACTGACTCATGGTAAAAATATTGGCTATTATTAAGTGTTGTCAAGTTGATTTTAACTCATCGTGACCTGATGTAACAAAGTAGAGCTGTCCTGTAAGGTTTTCTAGAATGTAATCTTTTGGGAGCAAGTCTCTAGGTCTATCTGCAGATCTTTCTTCTGTGGCACGAGTAGGTGAGTTTGAACTCTCAGTCTTTTGATTAGCTGCCCAGCGGTTAACAGGTGCACCTTCAGAACCAGACCTTTCATATTCACAGTTCAGTTAATTGTATAATTTCTAGGAGAAGTAATTTTGTTATTTTCATCATTTACGTAAATAAATAAATCAGATTATCACTTGTCTTACAGAGTTTCTATGAGTCAGATATCTAACTAGTGGCAATGGGTTTAGTTTATTCAGTTTTATCACTTTTAAGGTAGGTATAGTCAAATTTCAGTGCTAATATCACAGACATGAGCCCAAGATACAACCCTGTCTGAAGATTCAAGGGCCACTTGTATTCTTAATTGTTTAATTTTTTATTTTTGGTTGCTTTTGTCCTGCCAAGCATACCTTTTCTCACTTTTCTGATGACTGGTTCTCAGTTGTCAGAGACAGAACTTCAGAGCTCTTGGTGTATTATTCTCACTTTAACGTTTATGTAAAAAATTTCCCTAGGAATACTTTGCTTGGAATTTACACATTTGAAATACTTGTGAAACTCACTGCAAGAGGAATCTGGGCGGGACCTTTTTCTTACATTGGTGACCCATGGAACTGGCTTGATTTCAGTGTCACTTTGTCTGAGTGAGTATTTCAAGTTACAAATTCTCTTAACACCTTACCAAGTAAATACATTTCATAAACATTGAAATCTGCAAAGTTTACTGTCCTCCAAAATTTTACAGATAAAGGGTATTTCATAGATCATCGTCACAGTGAATTCTTTTAGGCAACTCCAAGTAAGCTAATTCTTAGAATATGCAATGAAAATAAAAATAATAAGATACAACCTTTTTCCTACTGGAAGCCAAAAAGATAGAGATTAAATTGTTCATCTTAAGTGATTGTATTTAATGAGCAAAGAATCCTGAGTTATGTTTGATTCTCAGTCCCCAAACTACATTTCATTTAGCTACATTGCTTCAGAGTCACAAATATATTAGGTAACAGATTAAGACATTTTAAACACACACATTTTCTGGATGTGGTGCTAAATTATAATGCTTTACATGTCTGTATTTTTCAATGTCCTTATTTAGTGTACTTCCTGTTTTGTAGCTAAAAAAAGGTAAAGAATAGTGGCTGCAAATTTCTATTAAAATTGATTTCAAATTATGTTCTACTTCAAGATCTTTTATTCAAGTGTTTGAAGAAATTAACCTTTATAAAGATTGTAAGCAGTGACTGCCCGTTTGTAAGCAATTAGAAAAAAAGGTACTAATGGCAGTGTAAGTTTTACCATTACCTGTTCTACTACTCATCTGACTCGACAACTCTTGGCTTGGCTTTCTACAACTCATACCACTTTTACTGCTGTGGCTACTGTTGCTGTTAGCTAGAACGTAGAGAGCGCTTACTATACACCAGATATGCTTCTAAACACTTGACATAAATTAGCTTATTTAGTTCTCATACAGGTCCTACAAATCAGTAACTACTTTCCCCATTTGACAGTTGAGGAAGATGAGGGAAGACAGATTAAGTAATTTCCTCGTGTCACATAGCTGGTATAGAGCGGAGACTGGGCTTCTGCCCTTCACTACTATACACTGCTTCTGTTAGCATCCTTATAACCTTTGTCTTCATTAATACCGTCATCATCAAAACTTTACATATTAAATATTTAAAATGAATCTCGTCCCCTGCAAAGCAATCATTTTTTCTTAATTTTAGCTACCTTTTCAGTAATTAGATACCCAAACTTTTTTTTTAATAAACACAATACACAACATTTGATAAAGACTGAAGAATATTCACAGTGTCAAACTTTAAAAACTCTCATAATTTTAGTCCTTGGATTATTATTTACTTGACTACCTTTGCTGTTGGAAAGGCTGGTGCCGTAGTAGTTAAGTGCTGTGTCTGCTAACCAAAAGCCTGGTGGTTTGAATCCACCATGTGTTCCTTTAAAACTCAGTAGGATTCTACTCTATCCTATAGGGTCGCTATAAGTTGGAATCAACTCAATGGCAGTGAGTTTAGTTTTTTTGGTTTATCCTTACTGTAGAAATTGTTTTGTAATCAATAAGAAGACTATAACTATGTAGAAATATTTTCTTTTCTAATCAATAATAAGACCATCACTATGTGAAAGTAGAGAATGGAAGCAAGAGAGGTGGTTGGATTTATTGTTTTAAACATAAGTTTCAAAGAGTGTAAGATGCCTAAGCTAAATATCATAGATACAGATTCTGAATAACTTTGATTTAATCCCACAGGTTTATAATAAGATATTCACTTCCAGGCATCACTTCAACACTTAATATTGTAAGAACTTTGAGGATTTTGAAAATGATACCTTTAAATCAGGGTAAGATAGAGCATTAAGCTCCTTTTCTTCATTTTTCTGTATGTATGCTCGTGTTTTCCTTTGTACTCGCCTATTGTCACTGGAGAATATATGAAATAGAACGATGTTTTAGTTTTAAAATCATTGTTATCTGATATTTAAATTTATTACAGGAAAGGTGGAAAAATAAATCACACTTGAATGTTAATTGATTTAGGGTGAGTTCCATAATGATATCAACGTAGCAATCAATAAAAATTCATTATTATTTTTGATTATTTATTCTTACATCTTAAGTATGAGCTTTGAAATTAAGCTTCTAAGTGAGATAGAAGTCTGGACAAATGTCTACCCTGCCTCCCTCCTTTCCTCATTGCATGAAGAAACAAATTGGAATGAATAAAAAATATAAATTGCATACAATAAGATAGCTTTCCATTTGCTCTGAGCACTTGAGTAGGGTGCAGTCCACTTGATAGAAGTTCAGAAAAGTTCAAGTAAGCTGCAACTGCACCCGCAATAATGGAAGACCAGAACTAAAACCTGCAATAACTGATGGGGCCCCTGTAGCACAAAGCAGAACCTCTCTGTAGGGTTTCCAAGGCAGTGAATGCTTATGGAGCAGACTGCCACGGTTTTCTCCTCCAGAGCAACTGGCAGCTTAGAGCCACTCACCATTCACTTAATAGCTTAAGTGCTTTAACCACTGCACAACCAGGAGTCCTCTATGGATAATTGGTGATGCTGGGAAAGAGATCAGAATATACACAAAATACAAGTTATAGAAAGACACACTAGGAAAAAACACATATATATATATGTATATATATATAAATGAGAAAGACCTTATAGATGGAAAGGACCTAGGTTATACTAAAACCAAACCCATTGCCACTGAGTTGATTCCAACTCATAGCAACCCTATAGAACAGAGTAAAACTGCCCTATATGGTTTACAAGGAGAAGCTGGTGGATTCAAACTGCCGACTTTTTGGTTAGCAACTAAACTCTTAACCGTTACACCACCAGAGCTTCCTAACTTATACTAGATAAAAATAATTGAAAGATACACTTAGATATATTATGAAATTGTATAATTTTGAATAATTAGAGAATAAAAGTATTAAAATCCTACAAGTGAAAAAGCAGAGAAAAATAGCCTCTGAAATGTTAGTCTTAGGTCTCTTGATAATATTAAACCTGAGAAAGCAGTGGAATTTCAGAGCTCGGAGGTATGGTAGTGGAAGGGGAAGTTGTGACAGAAAAATTCTTTACCTGCCTGTCGTTCACATAGTAAGTTATCAAAAAAAAAAATATTCCTATCTTCAACAAATGGTGCTGGCAAAATTGGTTATCCATCTGCAATAAACTGAATCAAGATTCATATCTTACACCTTATACAAAAACCAACTCCAACAGGATAAAAGAACTAAATATAAAACCTAAAACGATCAAACTCATCCAAGAAAAGGTAGGAACAACAATGGAAGTTTTAATACACAAAGAGGACAGACTCCAAAATCTGTCAAAGAAACCTCAATCAACAGAAGAGAAAATAGATAAATGGGAACTATTAAGAATCAAACACTTTTGCTCATCCAAAGACTTTATTAGTAGAATTAAAAGAACACCCACAGAATGAGAAAAAATATTTGGTAACTCTATGTCAGACCGACGCCTGATTTCCATAATCTATAAGATACTACAAAATATCAATAAGAAGAAGATAAACCATCCAATTAAGCGATGGGCAAAGGAGATGGACAGACACTCCACTAAAGAGGAGATCCAGGCAGGCAAAAAACACATGTGGACATGTTCACGATCTTTAGTTATTAAAGAAATTCAAATCAAGACAACAATGAGATACCATCTCACCCCTACAAGATTGGCCATGATTCAGAAAACACAAAACAACAAATGCTGGAGAGGCTGTGGAGAAAGTGGAACCCTCCTACACCGTTGGTGGGGTTGCGAAATGGTCCAGCCTCTTTGGAAGGCAATCTGGGGCTTCCTTAAAAAAATGGATATTGATATACCATTTGACCCAGTAATTCCACTACTTGGAATATATCCTGCAGAATCAAGGCCTTTCACACCAATGGACACATGCACCAGAATGTTTACCGCAGCACAGTCCATGATGGCAAAAAGATAGAATCAACCCAGATGCCCAACAATAGAAGAATGGATAGGTCAACTTTGGTACATATACTCAGTGGAGCACTACGCAATGATAAAGAATAACGATGATTCCAGGAAACATCTCCTAACCTGGTTTCAACTGGAAGACATTATGTTGAGTGAAAGTAGTCAGCGACAAAAGGACAAATACTGTATGAGATCTCTACGATAAGATCTCAAAAACAGACTTGTGTATAGAAGAAAAGACTCTTTGACAGCTACAAGGGAGGGGAGGGAGGGAGGGTGAGGGGGGAAGGTTTAGTTTAGGTAGTTACTAGAAATCTAGTTGGGAGAAAGCGGTGACAGCACACATTAGAAACAAGAACAACGTTAAGTGGACTTCAACATAACTTGAGTACTCCTTCCATCTTAAGTCATTACTGCAAGGATAGAGTAGCTGAGGCGGGGGGCAGGGGACCATGCTCTTAGGCGAATTCCAGGCCAATTGGCACAACTAGCGTTTTGCTAAGAGAGCTCTCTGCACCTCACATTGGTGAGTGGCGTCTGGGGTCTTAAAAGCTGCCAAGCTGCCATCCGAGGACACAGCAAATGGTCCCAACTCAGCAGGAATGGATGCTCACCGAGGACCAAAATGACATGCGGTAAAGACAACCAAGAAGACAGAGAGACCCACAAGAGTGGGTGACTACATCGACTTGGGACCGGAAGAACCGGATGGTGCCTGGCCACCACCAGTGATAGCCACAATGGAGCTCACAGAGAGGAGTCTCACTGGCAACACAAGAATAAAAAGGGGTGCGTCATGAGATCTCCACTAAAAGACCTCAATTGATGGTCCAGCGGTTTTGGGGTTCCTCTGAGAGCATGGACCCCAGCCCTGAAGCTGCCCTTTCCCATAAATTATAACAAAGGTCCACTCCTTGGACAGGAATGGATTGGACTTGGCAATGCAGAGTAACCATATGTTGGAAGCACCTTATGGTTCTATACATCTATAGGATATCATCTTGCTGACCTCTGGCTGGAGGAAGGGGAGTGGATTGAGAGGAGGGGAAATGAGGCTGTTGGGAGGATGAGACATGTATGGAACAGAGAGGAATAGTGTGCAGTCACCGGACAGGGAGAGCAGTGGAAGCTGCATATAGGTGGGCATGTAAATTTATACGTGAATGTGTATTTTCACTCAGTCATGTTAAATAAAAATTAAAAATATATATATATATATTCCCATTCAGGAGTTCTTAATTTTATAACACATATACTTTCCATGAATAGCTGCTGAAAAGAAAATAAGAAAGATGTATGAAAATAAAGCATTCAGCAGTGGGGAGATTTAGCAAATGAGAATAAATTCCCAGCTATGTTGTTTAGTGGGGTTGCAAAGCAGAATGCAAATTTTATAAATTAGAAGTTGTAACAGAGACAGCTGCAGGCTATTTAAATAGAGACATATTTTGTCTTTTAGAAAACACTGAAATGGAAGGTGGTACTATAAAAATCTGGTGACTTCATGTTAAAATCTAAATTAGCTTAGAATTTTCAGCATAGATCTACAAGCATTTCTGTAGGGCATCCACCAGCTGTAGTCGAGGAGCACTGGGCCCCTTAAATCTGGTCTTCATCCAAGTCCTCTTCACCTCCTGTTTGCATGTTTCCTAACAAGCTCTTATAGGAATCTGAATGTCACTCTTAAAATAAATCATGAGATGATATATAATATGAATTTTATAATAATTGAACAATCATTACTAGGTCAAAGGCCCTAAATTAGATTAAGTCAGACAAGAGAATTGCAAGAAAGTAGAGCTGTTTCAAGCTGTAGTAGGTACATACATGTTTGCTTTAAAAAAAAAGTTAATTGTTTCATCACATCTCAAAACAGGTATGTCTAAAATACTTGAAAAAAGTTTATTTAGAAAGGATAGGAAATATAGTAAGTCATAAAGGAAATGTAAAAACAAAAAAATAAAATGTTAAGAGCGTATTACAAAGTAAACTAATACATAAAAATAAATGCAATTGGATTAAATTTGCTTGTTGAAGAAAGGACTTGATATTAAATAATTTATATTTAAACTATATTTAGACTGTACCAGAATCATAATTAATCTTAAACAAAATGAAAGTTTAAAAATTAAAAGAAAAAGTGAAGTTATACCATCAAATCAAAATCAGAATTGGCATGTGGTTCAGACCTGTTGTCTTAGACTGGGTTCTCTAGAGAAGCAAAACCAGTAAAGCATATAAATAGAGACAGACAGAGAGAGAGAGAAAGAGAGAGATTCAAGGAAATGGCTCATGTGGTTGTAAAGTCTGGAATGGTCCGAGTCCACGGGTCAGGCTGAAGACAGCTCCGAATTCATGTAGCCACCGGGGCTGCAGACCCAAGGTCAGCATCTCAGACAGCAGGGCTCTGGCTCACAGACTGCAAAGACCAACAAATCCAAGATGATCGGGCAAGACACAAGGTAAGCTACTAGTCCCGGTCTCAAAATTAGATGAACAGGAGCCAGCTGCAGGATCCAGACCAAGCAACAGCCTATAAGCCTTAGCAGAAAACCCACGTATATTACAGGATGCAGGCCACACTGCCAAGGAAATTTCTTTTCAACTGATGGGCTATTCACAGCCATTCCCATCATGGAGGAGATCACTGCTATCAAACTACATTGTTACTGCCACATGGCCCCGCCAAGGTGACACCCAGCCTTAATGATTACATCTATCTAAATAGAGATAATGGTAAATATGCAGAATAAAAATTATTAATAAATTTGATTCTGTTAACATTTTTCTATTCAGAATTTTATCACCAAAATTAAAGGTCCCTAAGAAGTTGTGGATATACTGCATACATAATGGTTAGATAGAACTATATTCTTATTTAAGAATTTCTATTGTTATACATAATTCCAATAAAACAATGAGTATAATAAATTTTTAATAGAAAAATGAACAGAGAATTTGTGACAGTACAAGTGCAGTAATGTAAATCTGTATTTTTTTACTATGATTGAGAATATAAAATGCCATATAAATTTGCATACCTGCCAATGAGCAGCTCCCCCTGCTCAGTGACAGCACACTCCTTTACTCTGTTCTGTACATGTCATATTCTACTAATAATCTCCTATCCCCAACTCTCCATCCTCTCCCCCGTGTCCGGTAAGAGATCAGCTGGATGACATCCTATAGATGCGTAGAACCACAAAGTGCACACATGATGTGTTTGCTCTGTGTCACCAAGTCCAATCCATTTCTGCCCAAAGAGGTGACCTCCATTATGATTTATGGACAGGAGCAGCATCAGAGCCAGGGGCCATGCCTCCAGGGGAACCCTGAGGCCCCTGGATCATCAACTGTGGTCTTTTAGTGGAGATCTCAGGGTGCACCGCTTTTTATTTTCATGTTGCCCGTGAGACTCAACTTTGTAAGCCTCATCACCGCTATCACTGGTGGTGGCCAACAATAATGTAAATCTGTATTTTTAAAGGAAACCTCAGTGCCATAGTGGTTAAGTGCTACAGCTGCTAACCAAAAGGTCAGCAATGTGAACCTTCCAGGTGATACCTAGGAAGCCTCTGGGGCAGTTCTACTCTGTCCATAGTGTCCTTATGAGTCAGAATCCACTTGATAGCAGTAGTTTTGGTTTGATTTGGGTATTTACAAAGTATTTAATGATAATGGTAATCATAGGAGTTACACTGAAATAAAGTGACCCCATTTTTTTCTAATAAATTGGCAGTAATTTTTTTAATGATGGCCTGAAGAAATCCATCATCTTTTGGTTGTACACATTGGTGCAATATCTCTTAAAAACAATTAAGCACAGTATTAGTACTTAAACATGATCGTGCATCATGATGCAGAAATTTCAGCTCTAATAAAATACTTAAAGACTTGCTTACAAAGAAAATAAATGATATAATTCTATCCGGCAAAACTGAGGTATAAACATAACAGGTAATTTGCTCTGTGTTATACTGCTGGTATATTCTCACCTGCTGTTGAGTCAAGTTGTATTAGAATGCTAAGTGAACAGGAAGAGAGAAGCAAGGCATGAGAGGAAACAAAGAAGGAAGGTAAACTGGGCATTTATACACCGAACTGTCAATAGTGCTTTCGTCTCTGAGGCACAATTATATGTGATTTTTGTTTATTGTTTCTTTTTATTTTCTACTTTTTTAAAGTAAGCATATGTTACTTAATAGCTACAAAAATTAATGCTTTTATGTAAAACTAACCTTAAAGTGGAATTCTCAATTAAGTATTCCAGAATAAATAAAACTGCCCCATAGAGTTTCCAAGGAGTGCCTGGAGGATTTGAACTAATGACCTTTTGGTTAGCAGACATCGCACTTAACAACTATGCCACCAGGGTTACCTTATGAAACATAGTTGTGTAATATTCCCTTTTGTAATTTAAATGTCTACAAGTTTCATTTAATCAACTCCAAAAACTGAATTCTTCTAAAGTTAATGAAAGAATAGCTTAAAATACTCTTATTTCAAATCATTTTTTGTTTCAATACTTTAAGCTGATTTTTTTTCATATCTGTGCCTTATTTATGCTTGTAAAGAGTGGCCATTGTTACATAAGCAGTAACCAAGTGAGGAAGCATGTTGTTCCTGAAAGAATAGAAAGACTCAAACCAGTAACTAATTTTAAAATATTGTGTTTGAATTCATTTTCCTGGTGTTATAAATTAAAAATAACATTACAACTTTCAAGTTTGGCTTATCTATTCAACCTAGATATTGAAAATTACATATAAATCTGTTGATTTTAATGGAGCATACATTGGCAATAGCAGTGGTTTTCTACTGCTGTTTTACTTAAGATGTTTTACATTATGGAAACAACTTTGTCTTCTCAGGTCTCAAGTCTCTTGTAGGGATCTTGAACCACTGCGTGATGAAACTGATTGGGGTCATTACCCTTACTCTGCTTTTCCTGAGCATCTTTTCTCTAATTGGGATGGGACTCTTCATGGGCAAACTCAAGCATAAATGTTTATGGTGGCCCCAAGAAAATGAAAATGAAACAATGCACAACAGAACTGGAAACCCACATTACATTGATGGTAAGAATCACATACCACTTCTATGTCAATAAATTAAAACAGCTCTGAAAGACAGAGTAGTCTTTGTAGAAATGTTGGCCACTCAGCTTCAAAACAAACTAAAATGCTGAGCTCAGGTGCCAATGTGAATGAGTTCTATGTGTCAGGATAGCAAAATTCCCAATCTTTAGACAGTGAAATTGGGAGAACCTAAGTCCAGAATTTGTTAATTTTTGCAAATTTTATCATTAGCAAAATTAAAAAAACCAAATCTTACTTGCAGTTTCATCAGAGAGAGCTAAAGTAGCATCCTCATGCTACTAATCTGCAATAAAGTTGTTCCTTTAAATTATTTTTTGTCATGATTAAGTGAAAGTATGTAATCCAAATCAGTTTTGCGTGCCTGCCTCTCTACAACTCTATCTGCTCTCCCCACTCTGTGACAGCACACTCTTCCTTTTCACTCTTTACTGCTAGTATCCTCCCAGCTAACACCTGTCCCCTCCTCTCCAACCTTTCCTCTCCCATCTAGAAACCATTAGGATAGCCTTCTAAAAATGTGTAAAGCCATAAAGTACACAGACTACACACTCAGTCTGTGTCCCCAAGTCCATTCTAGTCTTAGTCTGAAGTGTTGGCCTCAGTATTGATTTCACGTTTGGAGCAGCAGCAAGTATATGAGGCATGTTCCCAGGGGACCCTCCTTGTTGTCAGACCATTAGTTCCGGTCTTTTAGTAGAATTCTTGATCTGCACATCTGTTTTTCTGGTGTTACATCAGGGACTATACATTGTGTCACCTATCAAGCCTGTCTTTGGTGGTGGCTGGACACTATCTGGTTCTAGTCTCATCCTGATGTAGTCTTTCAGTCATATGGGTCCTTCTGTTTCCTGGGCTCATTTTCCCTTGTGTCTTTGATGTCCTTGGTCATCTTCTGTTCCAGGTGGGTTGGGACAAGTTTATGTTCCTCTGATGGCAGCTTGCTGTCTTTCAAGATGCCAGATACCACTCACCAATATGGGGTACAGAAGACACTCTTAGTAAAAGGCTAGTTATGCCAGTTGACCTCAACGTCCCCTGAAAATATGATCCCCAGACTCCCGTCCCTGGTGCACTATTCTTTGAAATACTGGGTTGAATGTAGAAAACCTTTTAGCTTATGGTGTAGTCCATTTATGCTGACCTATCGGATCCGACTCGACGGCACTTGGCTGGCATCTTCTACTGAGTGCTGTCACACCCTTCACCTAACCAAATTCCTATTGACTGTCTAATCTACAACCACCCTCCCCTTCCGTCCCCACCCTTGTAGCTGTCATGGTAATTTCTTCTGTGCATAAGTCTTTTAAGTTCTTAAAATAGTTGTCTCATACAATACTTGTTCTTTTGCACCTGACTAACTTCACTCAGCATAATATAGTTGAAACGATGTTATGTGATGCTTCTGAAAATCCTGATTGTTCTTTATTATTGTATAGAGTTGCACTGTGTATATGTATCATAGTTTGTTAATTCATTCATCTGTTGATGAGTTGATTCCATCTTTTTGCTATTGCAGACTATACTGCAATAAACATTCGTCTGCATGTATCTGTTCATGTGACAGCCCTTATCTCTTGTAGGATATATTCAAAGGACTGAGATTGCTGCATCATATGTTATTTTTATTTCTAGCTTTTTAAGAAAGCACCAAATTGCTTTCCAAAGAGGCTGTACAGTCTTACATTCCCACCAGTAGTGTGGGAGAGTTCTGATCTCTCCACAGCCTCTCCAGCATTTATTGTTTTGTGTTTTTTGGTTTATTGTCAACCTCATTGGGGTTAGATTATATCTCTTTGTAGTTTTGATCTGGATTTCTCTAACAGCTAGTGATCATGAGCATTTCCTCATGTCTTTTGGCTGCCTGATTGTCTTCTTTGGTGAGGTGTCTGTCCATGTCCTTTGCCCATTGTTTAACTGGGTTATTTGTCTTTTTCTTGTTGATATTTTGTAGTACCTTCTAGATATAAAAGTTAGATGTTGATCTGATAGGTGGTTGCCAAATATATTTTCCCATTCCATATGCAGACTTTTAACTTTCTTGATAAAGTCTGGATAAGCATAAGTGTTTGATTTTTAGTAGTTTCCGTTTATCTATTTTGTCTTCTGTTGTTTATGCATTATTGGTAATTTTGTAGTTGTGTATTAGAATTCCCACTGTTGTCCCTTTTTTTATCCCATAATCTTTATCATTTTAGGTTTAATATTTAGATCTTTGATCCATTTTTACTTAGTTTTTGTGTAAGGTGTGAAATATAGGTCTTGTTTCAGTTGTTTGCAGATGGATATCTAATTTTGCCAACACCATTTGTTAAAGAGATTGTTTTTCACACAGTTTGCAACCTTTGGGCCTTTGTCAAATATCAACTGTTATGAGAAGAATGATGATATTTCTGGATTCTCCATTCTGTTCCATTGGTCTCTGTATCTGTTTTTGTACCAGTATAAGGATGTTCTGAGTACTGTGGCAGTGTAATAGGTTCTAAGGTTGGGTACTGTGAGGCCTCCCACTGTGTTCCTCTTTCTTCAGTAGTGTCTTATTTATCTTGGGTTTATTCCCTTTCCAAATAAAGTTGGTGATTTGTTTTTCCATCTCATTAAAAAATAACATTGGAATTTGTATTGGGATTGCTTTGTATATGTAGAGCACTTTGGGACGAATAGACATTTTGTGTTAAGTCTTCCTATCCACAAGCAAGGTAGGTTGCTGCCCTTAGGTAAATCTCTTGTGTTTTCTTGTAGTAGGGTCTTGTAATTTTCTCTGTATACATCTCTTACATCTCTGGTTAGATTTATTCCTGAGTTTTTATCTCCTTGGGGGCTATTGTAAATGGTATTGATTTGTTGATTTCTTCTTTGATGATCTCTTTGTTGATGTAAAGCATTCCTACTGAAATTTGTCCATTTCCTCTAGGTTTTCGAATCTGTTAGAGTACAATTTTTTATATCTTTCTGTTATGATACTTTTGATTTTTGTTGGGTCTGTTGTGACATCTCCCATTTCATTTCTTATTGAGGTTATTTGTTTCCTCTCCTGTTTTTCTTTTGTGACTTTACCCAATGGTTTATCAATTTTCTTGATCTTTTCAAAAAACAGCTTTCTTTTTAAAGTCTTTCAATTGTTTTTCTATTCTCTAATTTGTTTAGTTCTACTCTAATCTTTATTACCTGCTTTCTTCTAGTGTCCAAGGGGTTCTGTTATTGTTCTCTATTTGTTTAAGTTGTGGAGTTAATTCTTTGATTTGTGCCCTTTCTTCACTCCAAATGTGTTCACTGATAGAGATAAACTGACCTCTGAGCACTGCTTTTGTTGTATCCCATATTTTCTGGTAGGATATATTTTTATTCTCATTTGATTCCATGAATTTCTTTATTACATCCTTGACTTCTTCTGTGGCCCATGAGTTTTTGAGCAAAGTTTTGTTCAGTGTCCATGAGTTCGAATCTCTACTCGTGTGCTTTTTGCTACTGATTTCAACTTTTATGGCTTTATGATCTGATAAGATGCTTTGCAATGATTCAGTGGTTTAGATTTTCTTTAAACTTGCATTATTGGCCGATACGTAGTCTATTCTGGAGAATGTTCCATTTGTATTGGAAAAGAAGATGTACTTCCCTGTTGATGGGTAAAAAGTTCCGTATATGTCTATAAAGTTGAGTTGGTTGATTGTCACAGTAAGGTCTTGTATATCTTTATTAAACTTTTTTATGGATTATTGGTCCCTTACTGAAAGTGGAGTGCTCAAGTCTCCTACTGTTATTGTAGAGTGATCCATCTCATTTTTCAGTATTCTCAGCATTTATTCAATGTATTTAGATATTGGGTGCATAAATATTTAATATTATTGTATCCTCCTTATGCATTGAACTTTTAAGCAATAAATAGTGACCAACCTTGTCCGCAATGGTGGATTTTACTTTAAAATCTATTTTATCTGAGAATAATATTGCCACTCCTGCTCTTCTTTGTGTGTTGTTAGCTTGGTACATATATTTCCATCCTTTGATTTTTCAGTTTGTTCACATCTTTGAGTCTAAGGTGTGTTTTTTGTAAGGAGCATGTCGATGAATCACATTTTTTGATCCAGCCTGTTACTCTCTGTCTCTTTATTGAAGCATTCATAATTATTGATAGATAGATATTTAGTGTTGTCATTTGAGTACCTTTGTTTTTGTGTTGCTGACATATTCTTTCTTCCACTTAATAGTCTATTCTGGGTCATTTTTCTCTATGGGTTTTATTTTCATCTTTTTAAGTGTTGGTTTTATGTCTGTTGAGATTTCTGTATTGTGTTACTTGTTTTGATATGTAATATTGTTAGGTTGCTTCATGGCTACCCCTTTGGTTCCCTCACTGATGTTCTAGGTTTAACTTCTTTATATCTCCTAAACTTCTTCTCCATTTGAAAGGACTATAAATACTCCAATACATTCCTCTTTGTAGTGTAATGTTGTCATAGTTTACACATTGAACTCTCTTCCTAATTTTAGTATTTTAGCTTTGGTTGAGCTTTGTGACTCTGGATGTTGTGTCCTGCTTTGCATCCTTGGGTATACGTCTCATGTTATTGATTTTCTAATCAAAGAACTTCCTTCAGTATTTCTTGTAACTTTGATTTGGTTTTTGTTAAGTCTCTGAGGTTCTGTTTGTCTGAGAATGTCTTAATTTCACTGTCATATTTGAGAGACAGTTTTGCAGGATATACAATTCTTGATTAGAGATCCTTTTTCCTTCAAGGTTTTGTATGTGTAATCCTATTGCCTTCTTGCCAACAAGGTTTCAGCTAAAAAGTTGGACAATATTCTACAAGGCTTCTTTTGTATGCTAATTTTTGTTTAAGCCTAGTTGCATTTAAGAGCGTCTCCTTATGTTTCATTTTGTTAAGCTTAGTTATACTATGTCTTGGGGTCTTTCTTTTTAGATCTGCCTTTTGTGGAGTTCGATGAACATCTTGAATAGCTATCTTCTCTTCTTTCATGATGTCAGGGAAGTTTTCTGTCATCAACTCTGCAGCAATCCTCTCTGTATTTTCTGCTATCTCTCACTATTCTGGAACTCCAATTATGTGTAAGTTGTTCCTCTTGATACAGTTCCACATAATTCTTAATGCTTCTTCATTTTTCTTGATTCTTTTGTCTGAATTCTCCTCAGAAGTGCTGGTGTCAGTTGCTTTATCTTCAACCTTACTGCTTCTGCATCCATTTCCTCAATTCTGCTCTTTTAACTTTCTATTGAATTGTTATCTAACTTTGTGATTTTATTATTCATCTGCTGAATTTCAGATCATTGATGTTTTAGCAGTTCATATAGCTTGTTTAATTTTTCATTTTGTTCTGCTATACTTTGTTTAATCTCCTTCCTAAGATTTACAAGGGCTCCAGACATTATTTGTCTGTATTCTACCTCTGATAATTTCAGGAAGTGTTTGTCTTCTGGGAAGGTTTTGGATTCTTTATCTTGGGAGTTTTCTGGAGCCATGGTGGTCTGCTATTTTAAATGGTTAGATATTGATTGTGCCATCAGAAAGCTGTTCAACTTCTGTTGCACCAATAGAAGTTATGGCATAACTCCTAAGAAGAGAGTGAGTAAGGACACTGCTAGACTTGGCTATCAGCCACAGCTGCATTCTCTTGGTGCAGCTGTCTTAGTTTCGACTTCTCTGGTGAGAGGAGCCCTGTCCAGCCCAGTAGTGCTGCTCAGCTTGGCAGCTAGCCCAAACTGGACTCTCAGGGGTGGCAGGCCCCTCCTCTTGACTGACAAAGATGGTGACTTTCTTATGGAGTCTCTTTGGATCCCATCAGCAGATGCTATGGCATGATTCAGTGAAGGGAGGGGAAATGGTGCCACCATGCTCAGCCACCAGCCACCCCTGAATTCTCTAGGTACAACTGTCTTAAAAATAGCTTTTCTGCTGAGAGAGGCACTGTCCAGTCAGTGACTGTTGCTCAGCTTGGCAGCTAGCTGGAGCCAGGCCCTCAGGCATGGCTAACTCTACCTCTCAGCTGACTAAGGTAGCGTCTTGCTTGAGCAACCTCTCCCATGTTAGGCCAGCAGAATCTATGGTGCACCTCAGAGAAGAGACAGGGGAATGGCACAGTTATCCTCAGTCATCAGCTGCCACTGGATTGTCTAGATATGACTGTCTTAGTACTGCCTATCTACTGCAAAAGATGATGTCTACCTAGGCACTGCTCAGTGTGGCAGCCAACCCCTGCTAGACTCTCAGGTTCAGCAGTCCCCGTCCCAGTCTACCAGTTAACAAAGATGGCATATGTATCTGTAAGCATCTCAGCTGCTGTGCCAGCAGAAATGGGGCTCTTTGTGCTGTTGTCTTGCCTCCAATGAAGGTAGTTTTCCCCTCCTGTCATCCAGTCTGATCTCATAACCATCAGCCTGATTTGGGGCTCCCAGAATGTCCACTTTGCTCCATTCATTTGTTTTCTAGGGCTTAGTTCTCAGAGGGAATAGATGAGACGTGTGACTAGTCCCCCACCTTGGTCCTGCCTCTTTCATTTAAAGTACTGATGTAAGCTTACTCTTTGAAAATCTTGAGCTGACCTGAAAAGTTAAAAGACAGCATGCAATGTAGAAATTCTTACTGTTGTATTTCAATTACAGCTGCTTATTTAAGATGCTTTGAATTACAATTTGTTAGATAACAAAGGTATTGTGGGGTAATAAAAATAATGCCTAACAAGAATTGCTTAGTTCTTTTACACAAGTAATTTGTACATCTAATCTCATACCTTTGCCATAATCTAGAAGAGGAGCTGTAAGTAACCCCTTTTGCAAACAAGGAAGTGGAGGTTCAGAGGAGCAGTGAATGCCCCAGAGTAACATAACAACTAGGTGGTAAAAGTAGGATTCTAACCCAGTTTGATCTGGCTCTTTAAAACCCCTGCTCTTTCTGCTATGTCATACTCTCTGGATTTTTTTCTCATATTAAAATCATCATGCTCTTTCTGACAGTATTTAGAAAAACTAAAAGCATATTTTCAACTCTTAAAAATAAAACTTGAATAAATCTTGTGTATCTCTTCTGCATTGATTTCATGTATACTTTTGATTTAGTAAGTCAATAATTTTTACTCTTTGATTTATTCCATAGTATGATTATGGTACAGATAACAGAAATGTATTGGCATTGAGTATCTGAAATATTTCCTTGTAATATATAACTATGTCCTGGCCTTAAATAAAGTGCTGAGCATAAGATTGGATGAAAGTTAACTTTTGTATTCCGATTGAAATACTCTAGTTCCTTTGATGTTGTACCAAAATGCAGTAATTACTTTAAAAAGGTAAACAATTTGCTATCTCCTTGATTGTTTTTAATAAAATAGAGTCCAGGTCCTTTTTCTTTTTAATCTTTATTTAGCCATATGCTGAAAGATATCATTTTTCAAAGATTATCCCCTTAAATTTGGTCAATTCTGATAATTCTATTTCTTCAAATCACATGTTAGCCAGTTGCTGAAAATACTATGTCTGAAAACATTATTAATTGCTATGTCATGGTTCATGCATTTTGAAGAGGGCTAGACATCTCTCAGTGCTGCTAATCAAATCTAATTTAGTTTTTGACTGTCGTTGCGAAAGTTTGATTGATGGTAACTATTTTTGACTTTAAAAAATGCTACTTAAATTAATAACAAATTAAGGTGATATGATCTTAGTTTGGTGTAACTAAATTTTTCATGTTTTTACATATGGCCAGGACTGATCTCTTATAGTTTGATTTCTGTAATTTGGGTTTGGAACTTAAAAATCAGTGTTCCTAAACATGTGTGTCCAGAACCCTGATAGCTAATATATGTGAGTACACAATTTACATTTGGACCAAAAGCAGATTAGAACATGCGAACAAATTTTATAAGCTACAATTTAGATTAGCTAGAGTGGTGGTTGAAATTCGGTGACAGCAGGGTGAGCAACTGGTATTGTATGTTCGCAGTGGTAGGTGGAAGGAGAAGGTAATTTAAACCCAGAGATAGAAGACTTGCTTCTCCTACTCACAAAGATCATCAGTAGTAAACTCTAGAAGATAAGATCCTCATGTTTCAAGTAGTTGAGTATTGGGAAGTTTTCTTTCAGGGATTTGGGTCATACCTGGCTGGTTTATTCCACTTTCCTGAACTTTGATTTTAAGAGAATTTCCTTTTCCTGCTAAGTATTGTTAGTCCTGACATAGTGGAGCATCTGGATACCCAGAGATTTTTTGGCCTGTCCGTCATATGCTAGGAAGGCCTTCTAGCAGAGACAAGCCAGTATTTGTGCTCCTTGCATCTTAGCTCTAGAGAGGGATATTCATCTCCTATGCTGATCTAAATGGAATTCAGATATTCTGCTTAACTCTAAGATTGGACATAAAATATCCTTTTTTTCCCTTATGTTTCAGAAGTGGAAAACTTTTATTATTTAGAAGGAGAAAGATATGCTCTCCTTTGTGGCAACAGGACAGATGCTAGGTAAGTAATAATAATGTTTTCTTCTATCAAGACAGTATTAGCAGCCAATAAGTATTTATTGAATGATCATTGCTTTTATGGAAACCCTGGTAGCATAGTGGTTAAGTGCTATGCCTGCTATCCATAAAGGTCAGCAGTTAAATCTGCCAGGTACTTGTTGGAAACTCTATGCGGCAGTTCTATTCTGTCCTATGGAGTTGCTATGGGTCGGAATTGACTTGATGGCAGTGTGGTTAGTTTTCTTATTTTATTGTTTTTACTGATGACTCATATCTAATTATGCATCTCCACCAGGGACTCCTTGAATACTCTGGGGGTCAGTTCTACCCTGGCCCCTAGGGTTGCTATGAATTGGATCTGACTCGATGGCACTTGGCTGGCATATCTAATTATATTATCTCATTTGCTCATCAGCTGAGAAGTATATAATATAGAATTGTATTAATCCAATTTTAGAGAAAAATCAATAGATTATTTGAATAATTTATAGAAGGACAAAAAACTAGCAAATGGCAAAGTTGGAACTTAAACAAGGATCTTCTAACTATCTTCATTTTGCCCAAAGTGAATGGCAACTGCCCAGAAAGACAGAGTATAAATCTCTCCTTTAGTCAGAAGCCTTTGAAGAAAAACAATATCAAAGGTACACCATATTTCACTCCTTTTTATGTCTTGCATATCTTTTATGACTAATTTACCATAATAGTTTACTGTTCTTAAAACAGTGTTTATAAATAGTTCTTTAGTCAGTTGGCTCATGTCTCACTGCCTTATAATCTGAAATAGAGATGAAGTAGAAATAGAGTGCTTTTTGGTAGTGCTGTAACTCACGTAATTGTCCAATCTTGACTTTCTTCAGCTGGTGTGATTTGACACCCATCTATAGGCTCAGCTGTTTCTTAACCTCTGGGGTCCAGTTTAACAAAGGGCACTTGAGGAAGAGGAACATGAGTTATTTAGTGAAATATGCATATAATTTAGAATTTTTTGTTGCTGGTTGCACAGGGTCATTATTGATTTGGAATCAACTCAACAGCCCCAGGTTTGGATTTGGGTTTTGAGTTACTTACTTAAAACGGATTTTTTACTCAGCTACTACTAGGTTTTTCCATTCAAGGTTAAAGTCTAAAACCCATCTCGCTGTGTCTGCCCTATCCTGTTTTGGCTAGCCTTCTTCATGTACGTCCCAGTCTCAAATATGACCTAAATGCATGCTGAATTTGTTTTTTTGTCTTGGATAGTCAGGATCACATTGATACATTTCAAGGCAAAAAGACAAAGCTCTGTAGTGCTGTAACAGACATTCTTTGCTGCATGGTAAACTACCCCAAAAGTTAATGACTTAAGACAAAAACAAGTGTGTTGGCTCAGATTCCAAAAGTCAGCACTCTGGGGTTGCCACCTAGAATTGCTCATGCAGCTTCAGCCATCTGGCAGCTGGACAGAGACTAGATGGTCCAAGGTGGCTTCACACATGTCTGGGGGCTCTAGCTGGGATGGCTGTATGACTGGGGCAGTTGGACTTCCTTCTTCTTATGATCTTATTTTCCAGAGCCTTCTTTCTATCCATCTCCTGAATGAGGCTAAGCCAGGCTTCTTTGCATGATAGTCTCAGGGCATTAAGAGAGTGGCAAGCCCTAGTGTACAAGCACTTTTTAAACCTCTGCCTGCATTGCATTTATTAATATTCTATCAGCAATTGTCCAAACCAAATCATGTGTCCAAACCCAGAATAATGTGGGAGGAAACTACCTTAAAGGTGTGGATGTAGAGAAGCATGATTTATTGAGCTACTACTATAATAATCTACCCAACACCCATGTCCCTAGTAGATACAAGTGCCAGGACTCTCTGAAGAGAAATGAAATAAACATTTAATCTGATTCTCATGCAAGTGCAAGTACTGTTTAATAATTACTAATGTGGTAACTGTTTTCTCACCCTTAAGTAATATGGATGGCCTCAGACTTCAAGGTAAGATCATTTGAAAATTAAATCCTGAGCTACTGTAGTTTCATTTTCCTTCATGTGACTCTCCATCAGTTATACTTTCAATGTGATATTCAGGTACCCTCACTTCGATATTGGTAGTGAAAGAAATCATTAACAGAGGCTTGGCAGCCGCCATTTGTGAGACTTTTTTTTCTTTTTAGCTTCATTAGCACCATTCACTTACACTGACTCAAAATTTAGCCTCTTTGCAGCTTTTTATCTGCAACTTGCTTGAGGAAGAAGACTAATTACTCTCAGTGAAAAAGGAGGTGAATTTTATTTGTGAAAGATGTTCTGTGTTTATGATTTGTCCGTTGGCTGTGAGTCGTCTTACAGTAAGCAGTTTTTCTTTTCTTTATTTTCTTTAGTCAGTGTCCCGAAGGCTATGTGTGTGTAAAAGCTGGCAGAAACCCCGACTGTGGCTACACAAATTTTGACAATTTTGGCTGGGCCTTCTTTGCTATGTTTCGGTTAATGACTCAGGACTATCCAGAAGCACTTTATCATCAGGTAGGAACACAGAAAATCTGCCTTGCACTTAGGAAAGGTATGTGCCTCTTGCTTAATAAATAATGGTCAAAGTAGCTTTTTAAACTATTACACGGAGAAGCATCTGAGGATAGAAGACCTGGGAGCCAGAATTATCAAACGTCCACCTACGCACTCAAAAGTGCCTAGGTCAGTGCTCTTAATGAGGTTTCATTTAACCACTGTAACGATTCTACAAGTCGGGATGACTTTCTGTTTTTTTGGATGGACTGTATAACAGCCCTAAAGTAATAAGACAGGTAAATGCCAGAGCCCATTGTCATGCTCCAGAGCCTGTGATGTTATACAATTCATGTAACCAAGTGAAGAGCAATTTTAGGTGTTAATTTTTTAGTTAAAAACTTGAATCGATGAAATTACCTTGTATAAGTAATTATTTATTGGATACCTACAGTGTGCTTTTTAAAAAAAAAAAAAAAAAAAAAACTTCTATTTCTTCTCATTCCTTGTTAATATTCGGTCATGTTCCAGTACATAGTAACAGAAGTCTTGCTGTTATGTGATTTGAAATCTGAGTTCCTAGAGTATCTCTCGTGCTGATTTTTTGGATGCCGTAGTTTCTTTGAAAGAACTAATACTCGTTAAAATGGAGATTCTGTTTTTTTCCTTTAAGAGGGATAGCAGACTATATAATGCTGTTTCAGCACCATAGTTTGTATTGGGGGATATTAGAGAAAATAAATAAATTGCCCTAAATCCCAAGTTTACTTATGGTTGAAAGATCAAATCCTCATCTTAAATCTACTATACTTATACTGGGAAACCCTGGCAGCTTCGTGGTTAAGAGCTACAACTGCTCATCAAAATGGTAGGAGTTTGAATACACCAGACGCTCCTTGAAAACTGTATGGGACAGTTCTGCTGTATCCTACAGGGTCCTCATGAGTTGGAATCAACTCAATGAATATGAATTTTTTTTAAAAAAACTTACTTTTATTGGCTACGTAAGATAAATCGTGGTATGTGTGTGTCTGTGTGTGTTGGTGTATGGATCCATTAAAAATGATGGTAGATGTGAAGTGTATCTGTAGGCACACGCATATATACATGTTTGTGTGTGCTGCATATATATCCACATATGCAGCAAACCACATGGGGGATCAGTTATAGAGGCTTCTTAGACACATCCACACAATTCACAGGAATGGTTTAGTCAATTAAAAGGCTTGGGACCACAGTGTCAGGGCACAGCTTACTCAACTGGCATAACAGCTCACAAAGACAATGTTCTAAATCCTAGTTTGGTGAGTAGCATCTGGGGTCTTAAAAGCTTGCAAGCAGTGATCTAAGGTACAAATACTGTTCTCTAATGGTACAGAACAAGAGATAATGAAGGAAATCAAAGGCTCAAAGCAGGAGCTATTCTGTGGGACTAATAGCTCACAAGAAACAGCCTCTTCTAACCCGAGACCAGAAGAACTAGACGGTACCTGTTCACCACTACAAACTGTTTTGACCAGAACACAGTAAAGGGTCCTGGATATCCATTATGTGCTCTCTGCTTTGTGTATTGTGTTAAAAAGAAAAAGCAAACCTATTTCCTAAATGAGCTTTTCTTTATAATTGTTTGCATCCATGTATGTTGTACCCATGGCCTAGCATTACTGTTTCTATCTGTCCTCAGAGTCATGTCTCAAGGCTAGGATTTCTTCCTTGACTTTTTCTCCAAACTCTCCTCTCAGAGTTCGGCACAACTTGCTTTGGCACCCCACAATATGCTATTACTGCTTCAGTCAATGCTTTTTCTAATTGCCGTGTTCAACATTTTTCCACCACTAGGGTATAAGTGAAATCTCTACCAGAAAGTAGAAATTTTACTTATTTTTATTTTTGTGTTCCCAGCATCTAACACATACAAATATTTGGTGAAATTTTAATAAACAAGACATAAATTGATATTATATGAAGTATTATAACATTGCATGACATTAAAGAGCTTCTCTGTCTTTTTTTTTTAATTGTCCCCAAATTGTGTTTGCTGTTTTCATAGTGGGCACTGGTTTAATAGCAATCCTTTTCGTCTAGTTGGGAAACAGGAAACCAGTCTGAAAGTGCCATCATGTTAAATTCTAAGCAGGATCTTTACTCATTATTGAGCTTTATTTACTGTTACTGACAGGCTTTGATTTGGCCTGGATTTGTACTCTGAGCATTGCCGAAGCTGAACTGACTATGGCTAGGGAAATTCCACAATTACTCCCAAAGAGTATAGCTCATGGTTTGGAGAATACTATTCTCCATTCATTCAATAAATATTTATCTTGTCCAAAGACTCTCTGATGCAGCATGATTACAAAAATGAACTAAACAAAATGTGAATCCAGTTGGAATGTAGATACGTTTAACAGTCATTCACATTTACGGTGTATGTGCCATGTGCCACAATCTTCAAGTACTTTATGTAGCTGTCATAACAAACGCATAAAAACCAGCTATGACTAACGCAATTTTTATGCTAAAATGGAATATAAGTAGAATCAATACATTTTTCTGTCCTAACAAGTGTAGATACTTTTATCTTCCACTACCATCACATAGGTGGACGAGCAAAAGTTTTGCCTTTCAGCCCTTTCTTCATAGCTTTGAGATCTTCAGCAAGTATTTTGCCTTACTTATCCTTTTCTATTCAAGGAAGTAACAGTAAATACCACATTTACGTGTTGGGTAGAATAAATGAGATACTGTACATACTTAATAGTACCTATTGTACACATTACCGTGCACACGCTGCAGGGGCATGCCCTGTTACTGACTGCTGACATGTACCTGTAGTGAGACTGAGCTCCATGAGAAAACATTTAACCAAATCCTAAATAGCTAACCCTCTGGTATAATGGAATTTATTAAAAATATGTTAAAAGTCAAGTTAGATTAATTATTCAGTACATGTGATAGAATGTTGAAACTTCTGGTTGTTTTGTAACCATTTAAAACTCTTTTGTATCAACATGATATTTTCTTTAAATAATGCTTATCGATTAACTGAAGTGAATGTTTAAAAATTAAAACTGTTTCCATTTATCTTCTTGGTTTTTGTTCACATACTTTTAATTACTAAGGTTAAATCACTTTGGAGACATTTTGAGTTTGTAATGTTCTGCTTAAAAATTTATAAGTCTTCAATTTTTTTGATATCTTATTATTATAAAATTAAAGCTAGTTCATGCTCAGTTTAGAAATCTAAACACTTGTCTTTTTTCTAGCCATAGATACAACTGACTTTCAAGACTCATGTAAGGAAGTTATATGACTTTTCCCATGTGATTTTCCCATTAATACTTTATCAGACTAGATACTGTGACAGATACAAAACAGTCCCACTTGCCACCCTTTAAACAGACCTCGTTTTCACCTCGCTGGGATTTTTACATGAGATAATGATCAAGTACTCTCAAGTACTCTCCAGTCTCTGACTTGATAAAACTTCGAGTACTTATTTGATTGCATAGGAAGTAACTTTCCATATGCAAACTGTTTCACTTTTTAAATTGAAATGTGGCAATTATTTTCTGAAAAATGTTTTTGTTTTCTTTTTTTTAATTAATAAGGACATAAAAGTAAAATTCTTATTCTGA
Organism: Heterohyrax brucei; assembly: GCA_028571685.1. NCBI lineage: Eukaryota > Metazoa > Chordata > Mammalia > Hyracoidea > Procaviidae > Heterohyrax > Heterohyrax brucei. The sequence goes on along the minus strand of CM053146.1, from coordinate 72,890,462 downwards.
AAGTATATTAATTTTACCCTTAGTTTTTTAATATGCACTGTTTGTATATCTGTTCAAAATTGAAGAGCTTTTCCTTTAGTTCCTCAGGTCGAGCCAGAACTTAAACTTTATTGTGATTACTCTGCACTTGGGCCTGTATTACTTTTGTTAAATAATAATAATAAAAAAAATGCATTTATCATTTTAAAATAAGATAATATAGGGAGACAAATAACACTTCCCTCTTTTGTACCACTTTCCACCTTTCATTAGATCCTTTATGCTTCTGGAAAGGTCTACATGATATTTTTTGTGGTGGTAAGTTTTTGGTTTGCATTTTATGTGGCAAGTTTGTTCTTGAGCATACTTGCTGTGGCCTATGAAGAAGAAAAGGAGAGGAACACTAAAACAGCTAAGAAGCTTGAACCAAAATATCAGCAGACTTTAAAGGAACTTCCAGATGGAAAAACAACAGCTGAGGTATCGTTATTTTTTAATGTTTCTTAAATTCACAGAGATATCTGTTTGAAGTCTTAGAGTACTTTGCTTTCTGCTGGTGGTTCACTATTTGTATGTGGTACATGATCAGAAGACCAAAATTTATTTCTATAATAGATGTCTCTTTCGCTATGTAACATTCTCCCCTTAACAAACTTTGGTGAGAGAAACCAACATCTTTAAAGATTTCTTTAATATATACAGGTATTTTATTACAAAAATGTGAATTACTACTGGTGATAGACTTTAACAAAAAACAAAACAGACGTGTTGCCATGGCGTGAATTCTAACTCAGAGCAGCCGCAGAAGACAGAGTAGAACTGCATGCATACCAATGAAACAAGAAAACTATTATAGGTCATACAATGAAAACATAAATTAAAAAGAGGCTATTGAGTATAACCATTATATCATCTGCAAGCAAGTCATGAAAAACCAAATTATAAAAGCTTTCTGTCTCTAGCAATCAATCTGGGTCCTTCAGACTTTGTAAGTGTAGTTTCTGGTACTCCTTGGAAACTCTCTGGGGAAGTTCTACTCGGAGCTTTAAGGTTGCTCTGAGTCGGAGTCACCTCAACAACAGTGGCTTCCGGTGATAGGCTATGAATGTATTATATTTTTTTACAAATTAACTTACCTTTTTTAGATTGGATAAAATTACAGTACCAAAGTTGTAAAACAAAAATAAAATTGATTTCATTAGCTTTCTAGTCCTTTCAAGAGGAAATGCATGAACATCAAGATATACTGTAGTGAGGAATTATTTTATCTGTGAGATAATTAAATCCACAACTAGTAAAACCTAAGAAGGTTTTACTGTAAATTTCGAATATTCTAGGACTGTGTTTAAATATATTCCCAAATTTTTAGCCTCATAAACAGAGAGTTAGTATATGAATTTAAAAGTATTGACAAAGTTATCATTAAGGAAGTTGAGACAGAAGATAAAGGATATGTTTTTAAAACAACACATCCGAGCCTATTGCCCTGACTCAACTCTAACCCATGGCAATCCCATAGGTTATAAAGTAGCAGCACTCCATACTTACTTCTGCACACTGCTGGATGGGTTTGAGGCACCAGTCTTTAGTAGTTGCATGCAAACATTTTGCACCATCCAAGAACCCTTGCTGCTCAGGACTGTCACGTAAAAAGAGGATAGAACAAGATGAGGAAATGTAAAGGACCAAGACAAACGCTGGCATTAAGTGGAATGTATAGTAAGATTGTCTCGAGTTTGGTAACACCAAAGATCTTGTCTGGTTAAAAAGAGGAACATATTAACTTTCTTACTATATAAAACCATTTTTTTAATTCAGTATCAATGAAGCAGCTCTAGAAAAGTCATTCTACCAAAAAAGTAAAGTCTGACTGAGATGATGTAAGATCACAGAAAATGTCAAGTATGACAAATACGTAGGCACAAATATTTGTGTCTACAAGATTCATAATATGAATACCAATGAAACAAGAAAACTATTATAGGTTGTATAGTGAAAACAATCCATTAAAAAAGAGGCTATTGAGTATAGCTAATATATCACCCATGAGTATATCGTGAAAAACAAAATTCTGAAAGCTTTCTGTCTCTAGCAATGAGTCAGGTCCTTCAGATTGAGTAAATGGGGCTTGAATGATGGGTTGAATGTGTAATTTCTTCTGAAGTGGCATTCCAGAACATCAGGGGCTTACAACTACACGGAGATGTACCCGAGAGGATAACAGTACTTCTATTATTCAAAAGTGAGGTGCCTAATTAACTCTGCTTTTAAAGAATGTGGATTAGTTTCTAATTTCCAAATATCTCCATTCATTCAGCTGCTTTTGGATCACATGGTAGTTTTCTGATTTTGATTAAAACTATTTCAGTTATAAAGGATTTTTGTTTTCCTGGATGAATCCTAGAACATTTTGTGATGCAGAAGTTCTCTGGAAAGTGAAACGTCAAACCATTTTCACAAAATTTAACTTATTTTCTTTCATCACTCATACATAAGAAAACACATAGAGAAAAATTAAAAATTGAACATATTTGAGACCCTTTAGGTGATTGATCTAAAACTAATAAGATTACAATTCTACCTTGGAACTGCTGAGGATTGCTTAGAAATAATATTACAGGAAAGAAATCAATTATATTGGCTAAAGACACATTTTTTTCAAAAGTTAAGTATAGATTTTAATCTACTTTAGCCATTTGCTAAATGTAAGTTATTTGGCCAAGTTCTTTGTTTTTGTCATTGTTAGTTGCCATTGAGTCAATTCTGACTGATAGAGACCCTACATACAGCAGAACAAAGTGCTGCCTGACCCCGAAGCTCACCGGTCTCCAGCTTCTTCATCTGTAAAACTATGAGGCAGCAAATGCTTGCCTCATAGTTTGTTGTGAGGTCCAAATGAAATAAATGCATCGAAAGCACCTGGCACAGAGTTTAAAATACACTAAGCAACAAAAACAAAATATTACAGAGAACTTTTGACAAAATTATTATAACATATCAATATTATATGTCATATTAATGATAGCTTTACTCAAACTATTACCATTAGCAGTCAAGTGAAAACACTTGATCTTTGTAGAACAAAGTATTTGTCTATTAATAATCTCATATTTTAGAAATGAAGCATTTAGTAACAATATAATGATATCGTTATCAGGTAACATTTCTTGATTATTTGCTATGGGGCAGAGTCCCTGTTAAGTGCTTTTATATGTGTTATCACATTCATTCCTTGTGATGACACTTGAAGATGTAGAAATTGTCCCAGCATCTCATAAGAGAAGACAGGTGTAGGCTTCAAACTAACAAATGCAGAAGTAGCCATAATATTTAAAACAAACAAATAAAACCATTGCCTTAGAGTCAATACCAACATATAGTGACCCTATAGAGTAACACAACCCCATTGGTTTCCAAAGCTATAAATCTTTGCAAAAGCAAATTGCTATATCTTTCTCCCATGGAGGACTGGTAGGTTCAAAACACCAGCCTTTCGGTTAGTAGCTGAACATTTAACTGCTGCACACCAGGACCCCTTACTATTAAAATAGGTACGAGAAATTTTTGTAGTGGTATTTATCCCATAGGAAGTCATAGTGTTTAAAAGCTACTGCTGCTAACCAAAATGTCAGCAGTTCAAATTCACCAGACACTGCTTGCAAACCATATGAACCATATGAGACAATTCTACTCTGTTCCACAGGAGAGCTATGAGTTGGAATCCACTCAATAGTGATGGGATATGAGTTATAATAAAGATTATAAAGAGTCAGTCTTAATTATAGGGAACACAAGAAGGCATAGCAGGAAGTATGGAAAATACTCTGCATAAAGTGCTTAAGTCTTTTACTCTATGGCCATTTAAAAAATAAAAAGACCAAACCTCTTACCATCAAGTTGATTCCAACTCATAACAACACTATAGACAGAGTAGAACTGCCTCCTAGAAGGGCCAAGGAGTGGCTGGTGGATTCAAACTGCCCAGGTGGAAACTCTCCTAGGAATTGTTAACTACCAGCAGGACCTCAGGAAGAAATCAGATATGCATAACTGTGACTACAGATATTATCAGAATGTTTTCCTCATCTAAACTGACATCCTTATAGCTTATCTATTTGATTAACTAAAACATTATTAATAATCTGCTATGTGCTAGTCATTGTGCTAAGCCGTGGAGATAAATTGTTTAACTAAAGAGAGCTATGACATCTACCTTCATGAAATTGACGGTAGAATGGAGAGATGTTGTTGTGTGCTGTCGAGCCTATTCTGACTCATAGTGACCATATAGGACAGAGTAGAACTGCCACATAGGATTCCCAAGGAGCAGTGAGTGGATTTGAACTGCTGACCATTTATGATTAGCTGCTGAGCTCTTAACCACTATGGAAACGGGACTCCAGTGGAAGACAGACTATGTAAACATAACATTATAACTATGGGATGGGCAGGTAATATGATATTATGAATGAGATATTATGAATAAGATAAACAAAACACCACTTAAGTATATTAGCCAAAATTTGAAACTGAGTCTAATAAGTTCAAGCTCTGATTATCATTTTTCAGAGACTGTAGGAGACATGTTAAATTACACTAAAAGGATATAGTCAGCCAAATTCTAGTACTATACTGTAGAAAATGCCACAGTATAAATGGCTCACTGTTTTATAAATCAATGACATATTGAAAAATAAATTAAAAATGCAAGATAATTAATAAAGCTGTATTCTGATTTGAACAAGTCAACTGTAGCAGAATATTTTGAGCAATGAAAGAAAATTGAGCATGGGGCTGAGTTTTGAAGATATTTAAGGAATTACTGATTTGCTAACTTTGGTAATGGTACTGTTGTTTTTTTAACACAAAGCTTATTTGAAAATTATGTCTGAAAGTTGCCTTAAAATAATCAGAAAAGAAGTAGAGTTGAGGAATAGATGAACTGAGAAGAGCGTAATGCTGTTTGTTGAAGTTAGAGATTTGTCATCTTGTAGTTTATTCCCTGTCTTTTTTTAATATTTGAAACTATGGTAAGTGCTATAGAGATGAGAAGTTAGTGCTATGGGAGCCTAGAGGAGAGGTTTCTTTGATTCCACAAAGGTCATTCTAAGGAACTTACACGAGAGCTGAGATCTGAAGATTGCATCTTTTCCAAATAGAGAGAGGGATCTTGGCAACCAAAGGACTAGAAAGACCCTTACAGCCACAGGACAGAGAGCAAGTGTGAGTCGAAAATGAACTCTCCAGGTATTCCTAGCTAAACGCTAGAAATAAGACTGAGTTCTTCTGTATTCATCTTGCCTGTCCAGAGAAAGTTCAAAACACCTTATATGGTTCTTCAGATTGTTCGCCAACTGATATTGTAAAATAATGCCAGACTATACAATGTCAAATATGAATAATATTATTTACATCCCTAGGATTAACTCCTTTTATAATTGACTGTGTAGTATAAAATGATTGTGTTGAGCTGGAATTTATACACATCTATTTGCCAATTAATCCTAAATCAACTTAGTGCTGCCTGTGTTATAAAGGGTAGCAGGTGATGAAACCCAGAAAGATTCCTGGAGGTAAGAATCAATATTTTTAGCAAGGTATCAAAGATAGTTATAGTATTTGAAATACAAAAAACAGAATCCATATTATTATTGCTGTTTTTGTTGTTGTATGCCCTTGAGTAGATTTCAACTCATAGCAATCCTATAGGACAGAGTAGAACCGCCACCGTAGGATTTCCAAAGCTATAGATTTATATGGAAGCCAATTGCTACATCTTCTGTGCAGTGAATGCTGAGTTTGAATAGTCATCCTTTTGATTAGTGGCTGACCACTTACCCTCTGGGCCACCAGAAGTCCTTAAGCCAATATTAGACTCATCAAATTTCTTTTTAGACTGAGACTATACAAATAGAATTGAAGAAAAGATCACCAGATTCTATGAGCACATCTGTGGATATGCTGGATGATCCTACTTTCACACGTGAAGAAGGTAAATCCAGAAATATTTGCACACACAACATGGGAAGTGTTATCATTAATAAGATTTACTTTTAAAGAAATCCTGTGAATTTTTTGGAATTTTAGATGCTCCTGACTAAAACTTAAGGAATAATGTGAGACTATTAGGAAGAATAATATATATGAATGTCATAAGAATTGTTTTAGAAATACTAGAAAAGGTTACCAAAAATGGCCAAGGGATTGGCTTTGTTTAACATTAAAAGCAGTATAGAAGTATAACTTATGACTACAAATGCAATATATAACATTAATATTGCAAGGCCCTTCCTAGATTTGCCTGTGCCCTTTTATATATAACCAGCAGATTTCTGTCAAGGACAATATTAAGAGGCATTATTTAAGTTTATAAATCTTGAAATTATAAATCATCATATTCTTAGCTGCATTCTGTATTTGTTTTCTTGAGAGATATGTCTTTGTTTTGCTTCCAGTCCACAGTTTGCCTCAGGAAGTATGAACAAAGCAGAAATTATGTAACTTGGTTGTATTTTTATTAATATAGCACTTTTCAACTTGCTAATTTTAAATCAGAAGTCTAGTTTCAAATTTCCCTTTACATTCAAATATCAAATATTGATTGTGAATTAAGGACTAAAACAATGATATGGTAAAATTTAACTTTTCTATTCTTTCAGAAGTTAAAGGATCCAGGAAGACGTGTCCATTGTGTTGGTATAAAGTTGCTGAAACTTTATTGATCTGGAATTGTTCTCCCTGTTGGTTAAAATTCAAAGAATTTGTCCATATGATTATAAAGGACCCATTTACTGATCTGGCCATGGCCATATGCATCATTTGGAATATACTGTTTTTGGCACTGGAATATTATCCCCAAAGTGAAGAAACCAGCAGTCTTCTCATTACTGGAAACCTGGTAAAATTCTCACTGCATTATTTTCATTTACTATTTCAGTTCTTCATTGGTTATCCCCGTGATTTTATTTCATAACTCCAGTATGTTTCAATTTCATAATGTGAGCATTGGATGAAGTACTGTGTTCATGCTGCCCGTGCTATCTTCATAGACATTCTTGTCATTATATAATTTTATAGCTGAAAATTCTCCCATTTAGGTTCTCAGCCAGCTGCTGGACAGTCAGATTAAGGGAAAACTAAAGGAAAACCTGTGAAAACCAGAATCTGTGTAAAGTAGAAACCTGTCAGAGAAGGAAAACTCAAATACTTCCCATTAAAAGGAGTGATAGAAAAGCAGTAAGATTATGCTCTGTCAAAGTCAGAAAACTTGCAAGACCGGATAAATAAAACAAGGCAATCCCCTTGAGCTCCAGCTCTCACAGGTTTCACTGCTTCTTGCCCTTTCCCCTCCCAGAGGTGCCTTCTGTGGACACCTTAAACTCACAGGTTAGTCTGGGGCAGAGGTGAAGTAACAAGTTCTTCCCTGAGCTGGATTCAGGATCCTGACCACACCAGCAACTGACTTTGTCTCTTCTAACCTCTTATCTTGACTATTTCGTTTGACAAGGTATATTGGAGATTCATCTCTCTTTTTATCTTATACAATGTAAAAGATACGAACAGATTTCTGTGACTTTAAAAACAAGCCACATTCAAGCAAATGCAAACTGTTTATAAGTTTCTCTGACTTTCTTGGTGTTGCTGTCACTTAGTTGCTTGGTACTAACACAAACAGCCAAACTGCTGCCAGTTTTGTAATACACATTGACTTGATAATAAAGCAATAATTTAGTTATTTCTGCCAGTACAGTTTCAAAAAAAAGTTTCTGTAGGTTTTTTTCTGTTTTTATCTGGATCATATATGTAACATTTTCATTCTATCACAAATTAGAAACTTACATAATGTTAACATATATCCCTAAAGGAACTATTTATTCAAACGAGGAAGAGTCTTCACTTTAAAATATTCTACAGTTTTCTTCTAGATGGCTTTTATGAAAGTAATGAGTCAGTATAAAGTGCTTCATATTCAATTATTAAATGTATGAGTCTGGCCTTGTGGCAGAGTCTCCAGAACTGATCAGATCTTGACATAAGAACAGTCAAGAATGTGACAATAATGAATTTAGTTTCTCTGCATCTGATGGAGCCACTGGAATCATTTTTTCACTCGTGTGTTTTGTTTTTATTTAGGTTTTTGTTGGAATTTACACAACAGAAATGATCCTAAAACTAATTGCCATGCATCCATATGGGTATTTCCAAGTAGGCTGGAATATATTTGATACCCTAATTGTATTCCACGGTTTAGCTGAACTTTATGGAGTGACTGTTGGAGGAATGTCTCTTTTCCGATTATTCAGGATGGTATGTAGAGTCTGAGACCTACTATTACAATCTATCTCAGCTACCTCAAATGTAAAAGAAGAATAATAATAATACCTATTACATTGGGATATTAAGAAAATTAAACGAATTAGTTCATATATAACAAGCTTAGGAAGCAGGGGAGAGTAAACAGCCTCTGTTTGTGGTATTCGATCAAAGCATTGGAAACAGGTAAGGCTATATATGCCACGAACTTGAAATGAGGCTAACATTCCCGGGTAACTTTTGGTAAGCAGGCTAATGAAGAGTCTTAGAAGCTAAAGGCCAACATGTGATTAAGAAACTGGAATTTCTCAATATTTCTAACTGAAGGGTATAAAGCTTTATAAAGGAGGACAGCAGTGGGTTTGTTCAGGACATCAAAATGTAAGTCATTATGGAGATAATTAGACCAGAATCAGTGGATGTCTGCAATGCAAGCTGGTGGTAAGCATCAGAAATGATTACGCCCTGGAGTGTGAATTCTTCAGAGCTCCTACGTAAGTCCTCAATGGTCACTTGTCTAGTGAGTAAGATAAATGTATGCAGATGTAGTCATCAAATTTATAGATGGAACAAGCCTAGTAAATGCAAAAACTGCGATAAAAGGTAGCATCAGATTATCTAAAAGTATAGCAAAGCACTGAGTCTAAGAGGTTTATGTTTTACAGGGATAAATGTAAGGTCCTACTCTTGAGCTCAGAAAGCCAACTACATATTAGAAAAAATGGGGAAAGTTATAGCTATATAAAAATGATATATAGCTTTTAGTTGACTTTAGGTTCAGTGTGAGATACTGACCAAAAATGTGGAAGTCTTCTTGTGCTGCAGAAATACAAATATAAGTACCCAGTACAATGAAGAACATGTTCGGACTAGCCCTGGAATGTTGTATTTGGCATTTGGTATGGTACCTAAAAGGAAAATACGGCCTAAATAAGTGAAAAGACATTTCATGTCCATTGTCTGAGAGACTTAATATTGTTAAGATGTCAGTGCTGCCCAAAGTGATTAATCCATAGACTCAATGTAGTTTCCATCAAGAATCAACTGCTTTTGTACAGCAGTAGGAAAGATGATCTTCAAATTTATATGAAAATGCAAATATACCCAAATAACCACAATAATTTTGAATAACAGAAATGAGGATTCACACCTCCTGATATTAGAACACAAATAAAGCTATAGTAATCAAAACAATGTAGTGCTCGTATAAGGACAGACATATTGACCAACAAAATAAAATTTAGAGTTCAGAAAGAAACGCATACATCTATAGCCAATTGATTTTTGACCAGGTTACCAAGTCAATTCAATAGAGAAAGAATAGTCTTTTCAATAAATGGAGTTGGGACAACTAGGACTCCACTTTTAAAAGAATGAGTTCGAACCAGTATCTCACAACATCTACAAAAATTAACTAAAAATGGATCAACAGCCTAAATGTAAGAAGTAAAACCATGTAACTTTTAGAAGAAAACTTAGGGATATAACATATAATACTTTGGTAAAACTTCAAGACCTCATTTCAGACATGTACTTTTAACGTGACAGCAAAATTAAAACAACAAAAAGCAAGTTAGATAAATTGGATTTCATGAAAATAAAAACTTTTTCTGCATCAAGGTACTTTATCAAGGAAGTTTGGAGACAATAGACAAAATACGAAAAAATATTTAAGAACCAACTAGCTGAAGACAGCCATAGTTATGCTTCTTCTCAAGAAAGAAGAACCAACCAAATGTAGAAATTATCAAACCATATCGTTAATATCACATGCAAGTAAAATTTTGCTGAAGACCATTCAAAATCAGCTGCAGCAGGTACATCTACAGGGAACTACCAGATGTTCAAGGCCAATTCGGAAGAGGACATGAAACAGTGGATATCATTACTGATGTCAGATGGATCCTGGCTAAAGTAGAGACTACCAGAAAGACATTCGTTGACTATGCAAAGGCATTAGACTATGTGGATCATCACAAATTATGGATAACATTACAGAGAATAGGAATTCCGGAACACTTCATTGTGTTCCTGAGGGACTTGTACATAGATCAAGAAGCAGTTGATGGAATAGAACAAGGGGATAACTGTGTTGTTTAAAATCAGGAAAGGTGTGTGGCAGGGTTGTATCCTATCACCACACTTATTCAATCTGTATACTGAGCATATAATCCAAGAGGCTAGACTACATGATGAAGAACAGGATGTCGTGACTGGAGGAAGACTCCAGCAATCTACCTTATGCAGATGACACAACCTTGCTTGCTGAAAGAAAGAAGATTTGAAGCACTTACTGATGATCAAAAACCACAGTCTTCAGTGTGGATTACACCTCAGTATTAAAAAATAAAAATAAAAAAACTCAGAAAATTCATGACTGGACAAATAAGCAACGCCATGGTAAATGGCAAAAAGACTGATACTCGTAGAATCGACAACCATATAAACCACAGTCAGGAAATTAAAAGACCTCTTTAAAGTATTAAACACTGAAGAAGTCACTCAGAAGACTGAGGTGCACCTGTTCCAAGGCATGATGCTTTCAATTACTTTGTATGCATGTGAAATCTGAACACTGAATAAGGAAGACTGCAGAAAAACCAACACCTTCGAATGACAGTGTTGGTGAAGAATATTCAACATACGTGATTGCCAAAAGAACAAACACATCAGCCAGATGTTCTTTAGAAAGGAGGATGGTGAGACTTTGCTTCTCATACTTTGGACATGTTATCAGGAGGGCATCAGTCCCTGGAGAAGGATGTCATGGTTGGTTGCAAGAGAGAAGTTCTTCAATGAGATAGTTTGGTTCAGTGGCTGCGACACCAGACTCAAGCAAAACAAGGATGGTGAGGATGGCCCAGGACCAGGCAGTGTTTCATTCTGCTGTATCTATGATTGCTATGAGTTGAAACTGACACGATGGCTTCTAACAACAATTTAACTGTATAATGAAATATTATTGAGATAATAAACAAATGTGTTCAGTTTAAAGAAAAAATGACTTCTGATGCCATGACATACATAAACATTGTGAGCATTATTCTGAGTTAATTAAGTCAGATGCCAAGGGACAAATATTGTATGTCCCATTGTATATAAAATTTCTAGATTAGGCAAATACCTAAAGGCAAAAGTTGGTTAGTTACCGGGAAAAAGGGGAAAGTAATTGTAGTTGTAGCTAAGGGGTAAGGAGTTTCTTTTTGCAGTGATGGAAATAGTGGTGATGGTAGCACAACATGGTGAGTGTTATTAACGTTCCTGAAGTGTGCACTTTCAGGTGGCTAAAATGGCAAACTTATGCTATAAATCATTTTATCACCATAAAATTTTTTAAAGAGATACACACAACAGAAATTTCAGTGAAATTCAGTGGAACCTGAAAGACTATTTTTCATTATTATCTGGATATGAAAATCTGTGAAAGATAGGCAACACAACATGTAAAACAAAGAACGAATACTTGCCCTTACCAGATATTTAAATGTAAAATAAAACTGGAGTAATTAGTATAGTATCGGAATGGGGATTGACCAACCAGATCAGTAAAAGAGACTACATATGAATTAAATATATACAATTATAGAATGAGATGTAGTATATTTTATACATTAAGTGAATATCAATTGATTAGTGTGGTTAGTATCCGCTAGTTAATAATGCTTAAAGCTGAATATTACGTTAAAGACTATACGTGAGTAAAATGCTGATAAATTTTTTTGCGTAGGCTTCATAACAAATATTAACCAAGTTTTCGCGTGCTTGTTTGTTTCTTCTTGTTTTTTATGTTGCTCTATTAGCTGCGAATTTTCAAGCTGGGGAAATATTGGCCAACATTTACAAATCTAATGCGGACTCTCGGTTACTCACTGGTGGCCCTGAAAGACGTGATCCTCCTACTTTTTGTGTTCAGCTTCTTTTCTGCTGTGCTTGGGCTGAAGATCTTTGGTGTGAATTATGAAAGCTGTGTTCCCAGTACAGACAAAGACTGTCAACTCCCACGCTGGCACATGTGTGACTTCTTCCACTCCTACCTGATCGTGTTCCGGATTCTCTGTGGAGAATGGATTGAGGCCCTGTGGGGCTGCATGGAGGCAGCAAACCGAGTCACCTGTATTCCTTTTTATGTGATGATCATTTTAATTGGAAACTTATTGGTAAGTAACCAACAGTTTCACGTTTTCTTTGGAAAAAACAGTGTAGTCTGTCTTGTCATGTGGATTGAGGTGCTCCAGTGGTCTGTAACTGAGCTGTTCAGTAAGACAGCCATTAGCCAAATGTGATTTATTGATTATTTGAAATGTGACTGGTTCAAAGTAAAATCCCTGTAAGAATAAAATACACAATGAATTTGAAGACTTACTGCTAAAAGGAATACAAATTATTTCTTTGATAATTTTCGTATTTAGTGCACTAAATAACAATTTGGATATATTGGGTCAAATAAAATACATTTAAAATTAATTTTACTATTTTGCCTTTTAAATAATGGAAACTGAAAATTGCACATGGAGCTTGAAACTGGTTTAAGTGTTGCTACTCACAGTAGCATTGGCATTACATGGGAACTTGATAGAAATGCAGATGCTCAGGCCCCAATTCAGACCTATGAAAGCAGAATCTAAATATTAGTAATATCTATTGGTGACATGTATAAACATTAAACTTTAACAGGAACTTTTAACATTGATTGTCAGAACCTTAATGTACGTTGAAATTACCTGGGGAATGAATAAAATATACAAATGCCTTGGCCACATTCCCAATCTATTTTTAATGATCTGTGGCTGTGACTTGGGCATCAGATTTATTAAAAAAATTCAGTTGATTATTATGCAGCAAGTTTTGAAAACTACTAGCTCATCAACCACTAACTGAGAGTCAAGTAAGTAGCTCTCACTCATTCTGAGAAATAGGCATGACTTATAAAACTGCTCTTACAGAAAAGACTCAATATTTACTTTCAAATCGTAAGTCATAGACATCAAGAACATGCAATAAAACACTAAAGTTACAGGTTAGATTCAATTTTGTCAGTGTCCTTCCTCATCACTCTTATGTCACCCCGGCCTTCCTTTTGCCATATGCTTGTAACACTGCATTATATTCAGTTTTTTGATGTGCTTTTATATCTTCTTTATTAAGCTATAAGCTTGTTGAGGGAAATGACCATAACACTTCTCTGTATCATTAAACCATAAAAACTGTGCCTGATGTGTACAAATATTTCAACAAATCCAAATCAAAAATGGAAAAAAATGTATCGCTGCCTTTGCAGCTATTAGAATTCTTGCAACTCCTAGTGACATAAAACTAAAGTGGCTAACTGAAAAGTGAGACTATGTCAGTGTCTGTAACTTAAAATATTAGAGATAAATCTCACTTTAGTTGATGGGGAGACCAGAGATTCAAACGGGATCATCAGAGCCAGTTTGTTTGTGTCTCTCTGTCTGTCTGTCTGTCTGTCAGTACCTCCATTGTGTCTTCCTCTGGGCTCACTGCTAGCTGTTATCTTCTGTGGTATTAAGACGATTGCTGCAGTCTAAAGATTCATATTACATCAAGTCCAGTGGAAGACAGTGTTTCTTTTCTGGAAGCCACAGAAAACTCCTACAATCTCATTAGTTTTGAGTCTCATGCCCATTTCTAAACCAATCTCTATTTCCCAGAACCTAGAATAGTTAATTATGTTAAGTCAATCAAAACCTTTCTTGGAGCTAGAGAGGGAATCCATTGAAATAAAACTTATATGACTGATAATGAGGAAGAAATTGAGTTCCCAAATAAAATGCAGGGTTTTTTTTTTTTTTTCCAGAAGTAAGAATGGTGAGGGAAAACACACACATATACACACATACGTGCACACGTGGGCATACAGACACACAGAGCGTTTCTGTTTCTTTGCTTCTGCAATCTACTTTATTTCTCATTTTTCTTATCTCTAGTGAACAAAACTCCATAAGCAGGAAAGATTTCTGTGGTATAGAAAGGAGTCATATGAACATCCATTCCCAATTTGTTGGCTGTTATATTGCTTGGCTTATTAAATTGTTGTAGTTTTACTCCACTCAGTAGACATCCAGATATGGAGTATCATGATAATCATATTAGAGTATAAGGAAATGAAATACAAGTACAGGATTTATGAGATCATGAATTTTTTACCCTCCATACATCTCTCATTGGTATAAAAGTTATTCACATTTAAAAAATTTGCTTTGTGTTACTCCTGGCAATAAAATTGTAAAAGTGATTCTCAGCCTTAACTGAAACAAACTTTTAAAAATATCATCATATACAAAAGCAAGCATTTATAAAATCACTTTTAAAAAACTATGCAGTGTCATGCTTTAGAAAAAGCGCAGAATTCTGAGTGCTTGAAAATCTTCATATACTTACATTATTTTATTTTATGCACATGTATATAGTATAGTTATTTTAAAAAGATTCCAATATGTGAAAATATCAGAAGTACAGGCAGAAAAAAAAAATGTGTTAATTGTACATATGTGTATATATATTGTGTATATATACAACATGTATATATCTATATATGTGTGTATAGAGGAAACCCTGGTAGTATAGTGGTTACGTGCTACATCTGCTAGCATAAAGGTCAGCATTTCAAATCTGCCCAGCACTCCTTAAAAACTCTGTGGGGCAGTTCTACTCTGTCTATAGGGCCACTGTGAGTTAGAATTGACTGGATGACAACAGGTTTTCAGGTTTTCTCTAATATTGTTGTTTCTCCTTTGGGGCAGTTCTACTCTGTCCTATAGGGTCACATAACAGCAGTGAGTTTTTTGTATATATATATATATATATACACACACACACATATATATACACACACATACAAAAAATATATATTTACATATATTTATATATGTATAGATACACAGAGATATATTCTTAAACATAATGTATGTAACATTTATCTTTTAAGTCCACCAGGTGCTCATTGGAAACTCTATGGGGCAGTTCTACTCTGACCTCTAGAGTTGCTGTGAGTCGGCATGGACTCAGTGGCTCTGGGTTTTGGGTTGTATAGCCCCTGAACTTTTCCCAATACAAACAATAGATAAGGCATAAAGTAGATGGGGTATTCAAAAGCTCAAATATGTAAAGTTGCTAGAATAGACACAAAGCTCAAATTAGTACCTTAAGTCTGAGAAAGTAATCATTATGAATCTGAAACATTCCAAACCAAACCCACTGCCACTGAGTCGATTCTGACTCCGAGTGAGCCTGTAGGACGGAGTAGTCCCATAGTTTCCAAGCAGCAACTGGCAGATTCAAATTGCTGCTCCTTTGGTTAGCAGCCACAGTTCTTAACCACTATGCTACAACAGTTTCCACATTAGAATCTAAAAATACAATGTATACCCTACAGTTACAAGTGAAATTAAAATGTGAGTTTCTGGAAACTGAACATATTGATCATATTTTTCAGTAACAATAAAG
Source organism: Heterohyrax brucei (assembly GCA_028571685.1). Lineage (NCBI taxonomy): Eukaryota > Metazoa > Chordata > Mammalia > Hyracoidea > Procaviidae > Heterohyrax > Heterohyrax brucei. The sequence continues at coordinate 72,874,706 of CM053146.1, read as the reverse complement.
ATCAAAATAAAGACTACCCATAGATTCAACAAATGATTCTTTTGTTTCCTTTTTCTGCTTGACCAAATTTATTGTAAAAGAGAATCAATTCACCTATCCCAACACCTGTGCTTGCCTGTCTCAGGGACCATTGCCAAAGCCGCCAAGCCAGCCAAGTGCCATCGAGATGTGAGATTTAGAAACATGGATAGTTCTCAGTTTGTGAGAGTCCTCAAAGGTTTGCAGAATCATTACACATTTCACTAGGTTAGGGCTAAGGTGAAGACTTTTCCCTAGAATAGGAATTAATTTTCTCAGTGTTGAGAGAGGCAGCTTGACTCTGTGGAAGAGTGAGACTTGGAATCAGACAGACTGAAGTTCAAACTCATGGGGTCTCTGACCTCTGACATCAGTAAGCCTTGCCTTTTTCATCTGTAAAATATGGACAAATCATGTTTCTCAAGAGTGCTGTGAGCACAAGTGAAGTCTATTACTTAAACCCCTATTGCATTATCTGATCGATTGTTGGTGCATGTCTTAGTCAGCTGGTGCTACTTTAACAGAAATATCACTGGTGGATGGCTTTCAAATGAGAAATTTTTTTTATCACAGTGCAGTAGCTAAAAGTCCAAATTCAGGGCATCGGCTCCAGGGGAAGGCTGTCTCTGCTGGCCCTGGAGGAAGATCCTTGTCATTGGCTTTCCCCTCCACTGGAAGCTTCTGAGGCACAGGGACCCCCTAGTCCTTTCCAAAGGATGTACTCTGCTCCCAGCACCGCTTTTTTTCCTGAAGGTATAAGGTCTCAAAATTTGTCTGCTAGCTTCTTTCTTTTATATCTAAAAAGAGATTGCCCTAAGGCACAATACAGTCTTACACGCATTGAGTCCTCCCCCAACAACACAACTGCTGCCCACTGACCTTCATTAACACCAGGCAGGCAGGGGAAGGAGCATCACACAATACCTGGAGTCATAGCCCAGCCAAACCACCACACATATTTTTGGGGGGACACAATTCAATCCACGACACAGTGTTAAGAACTGAATTCTATTGTAATTATTTTTGTTTATATGTTCTATTTTCAAACCTTGGATTAGCTTGGTTTTGAGGATTTTTATATTACATTAAAAAAAGAAGTGATATACATTTAGCTTCTTTTTACTTCTCTTTTAGAAATTGTACCTGTTTTTGGCTTTGGTGAGCTCATTTAGTTCATACAAATCTGAACCAATTGAAGAGAACAATGAAGCAAAAAACGTCTGGCTTGCAGTGGCAAGGGTGAAAAACGGAATACATTCTAGGCTTTCAAAAACGTTCTGCAAGAAACAAAATGTTCCAAAGAAGACAATGGAAAATGTAAATGATACGTATGTTAAAGAGACTGTTTCTGACAATACCCTTTATGAATTGAGCAACACCCAAGATTTCTTGAAGGATAAGGAAAGAAGTAGCAGCCTGGAGAAAAACACAATGACGGAAAATGAGAGTCAGTCTCTTATTCCCAGTCCTAGTGTCTCAGAAACTGTACCCATTGCTTCTGGAGAATCTGATATCGAAAATCCAGATAATAAGGAAATTCAGAGCAAGTCAGGTGACGGAAGCAGCAAAGAGGTAAAATGTGTAACTATCCTGATGACTTAGTGTTGATGAATGACATCATTTGTAAAGAATTGCAGCAGTGGCGAAGGTTCTGAGTCAGAATACTCATTTAACCCTCTTGTTACCAGATCAAGTTTTGAAGTTCATGGCTGCTTGATGCTAAACCAGTCTCAGAAACATCATTTTAGGTGACTGACCAAAAGCGTTTTTGTTCTCAGAGCCTGTCCGAAACTGCCAAGCAAGATGGACGTATTTAAATGGGAAGCTGTGTGCCATGCCAGCACAGGGGAAGGGGGCAGGGGAACAATGAAAGCAGTTTACAGGGGACATCCACCCCAGAGCAGGACTCAAACTCTATATACATCTTAACTGAAGTCCAGGAAACTCTCAGTTGTCACCCTAGGCAGGTGGTCCCCCCAGGACCTTCACTGATGCCTCCACTCATTTGATATTCCTAAAAAGCTGGAAAAGGAAGCTGCAGAGATATTATCTCAATAGCTCCTGCCATTTAATCTGTGACTTCCTGCCCGAGCCAGATAAAGGAAGTCAGGAATTTCAAGAAAATTAAAAACAAGTAAGGAGTCAGTTCTATCGAACAGGTAAAGAATTAGCCCTATTTTAATTTCCCCTTTAAAATTGGGGGCCCAAAGGCCCTCCCTGCTTCATTCTCTCCACCTATTCTTGCTCTTAATTGTATAATACATAGCAAATTACTTAAATTCTCTAAGCTTCAGTGTTCTTCACTGTGTAAATGAGGATAAAAAGAGTGCCTACTTCTAAGGATGAGTAAAAGGGTTAAAAATACATTTCATATAGGTGCATCAATGCCTAGTCCATGACAAACACTTAGTAAACACTAGACTAGCTGATATAAACATAATATTGTTATGTAATTTAAAAAACAGACAATATGACATGACAGAGAGCACACTAAAGAGATGAGTTTTTTTTTTTTACAATCACTGTGTGTTGTTGCAAAAATCACTCAACTTCCCTTACTTCCTCATCGTTAAACTATAAGGCTGGACTAGCAGAATGCTACTATTCTTTCTTGCATACATGCTAAGACTCTAGCCTGTAACATAAAATCATAAAATATATATAAGTTTGACCAAAGAAACAAAGAAAAAAAACCCACTACTTTGAATAGTGAACAAATTGTATCTTTACTAACCTGTAGAAAGGAAAAAGGAGCCCTAGTGCACAGTGGTTAAGAGCTGTGGCTGCTAACCAGAGGTTGACATTGCCAGTTCACCAGCTGCTGTCTGGAAACTTTACTGTGTAGTTCTGCCCTGTCTTAGAGGGTCAGAATTGTGAGTCAGAATCAACAGCAATGAGGTTTTTAAGGGGAAGGGGGGAAAAAAAGGCAAGGTCATATTCAGGAAAGGGTAGATGTGTAGTTTACTATGTTTCTAAAAGCACATCCTACCGAAGACAGTTGTACCATACACCTTGTAAGTACCATATGTCTTAGAAATGAGTGTAGTATAATAGGAAACTATGTTTACAGAGATCAGATCTGTACCACGGACTCCTTTCTTCAAATCCTAGGGGGTCAGTCATCTCAGACAACAGGGATTGGAGTGGGGCAATATTTATAGTTCCATTTTATATTTCCTACCTTACTTAGCACTTGCCTTAATTCATAAGAAATAAGATTGCTTTCTGAATATTTTTATCTTGTTTTAAGTAAAAAAATATGAGCTATATGCTATTAACTTTTAATCTTGGTGATTTTAAAGATTTGTACTAGCCAAGCCAGCCAAGTGCCGTCGAGTCGGATCTGACTCATGGAGACCCTAGGGGCCAGGGTAGAACTGACCCCCAGAGTATTCGTGTTTTTGCGTATTCATTTTGAAATAAAGTAAAATTAAGTATTGTTAGACAGCTGTTACAAGCCAATGACCAGCTTGTCTTAGCCAACCATGAACTTGAGTCAAGAAGAGAGTGGACAAGAACGAAGAAGACATGAGTCCTGTCAACTTGCCTCCTTCCGTAGGACTGACACCACTATCCCAGACCTATCCACAGCCCTGTTCTGGGTTGTTCCTTCCTCTTACTGTAGGATAACCATCAATTCTGTTCTATGGTGACGTATGAAAGAATGCCTGAACTGGATTTTACAACAATGACAAAGTATACCATTGTCTACCCACCTTTAGCATCAGGGGTTTATTTGTATGTTACTTCATCAAAATAAAATAGCATAAATGGGAACCTTTGGGAAAAAGACATCTATATCAAGAAAAAATTGGAACACTCAACATTTTCATAAACTGGAAGTAGCCTGTGTGTGTATTGGGTGACAGTGTGATTGACTAAATGTTAATTTTAATCTAAAATTGTTTTAAGTATTTTTAAGTAATCATATAAATTTCAGCTCACATTCATCTGTATACATTTTAATATCAATAAGATTGTCCTGAAATCTTTTAAACCTCATAATATTCTTTCTAAACATAATCTTTTTTACTGCTAAAAAAGAAGTAAACTTTCATTAAAATGAGTAAATGGAACTTTAATACTGTTTTTCATGGGACTTTTTAGAAAATAAAGCCATCTAGCTCATCAGAATGCAGTACAGTTGATATCAGTACCTCCGAAGAAGAAATGATCCATGAACGTGAAAAGCTAAAGCATCTTAAAAATGGTAAGAGAAAAAACAAGTTCCTTTGATCATTATTTTAAAATTAGGCTAAATTTCTTTCAGTTGTTGTTATTAGGTACTACCAAGTCAGTTCATATTCAAAGCAACACTGTGTACAACAAGAGTTAAATAACATTAAATACAGTTTAAATTACAAATAGTCTATTAACTTGGCTGAGGGATATTCACACACATGCATGCACACACATTAATTTTCATGTGAATGCATGAGTGTGTGTGTATTTCCTGGAAAACACCAATAAATGTCAAGAAAAAATTTCAGAAAGAAAAGGCAGGAAGATATGTTTCTTAGAGAGTTTACTATAGTAGTTAGAAGAGTGTTGGCTCTGGAATGAAGATGACCTGAGTTCAAATCCCAACCATCTTTTTTAGCTTTAATATATCCTTTCTCTTACTCAGTTTCCTAATATGTAAAATGTGGATACATCTTTAAAAAGATTAAATATAGAGAGACATCTACATCATTATACCAGTCTGTGTATACACACACACACAATTATATTTTTAGAAAAAAGCTGGCAAATAGACATTTGAAGCACACAGTATTAATTAGCACCCTCATTACCATCTCCCTTCATTGGCATAGTTTACAGAGATAATGATTGATCCTGTTAATGCAGAAGAGAAATACAGTGATGTTTTATAAATGGAATATTACTGATAAGGTTGATTCTAAAACATGTTACATGCTAGAAGAAATTCTGGGAAATTTTATACAACACTCCAGTTTAATTTTACACTGGTAACTATATAACGGAATGTGTTAGAATACAGAATTATTTAGGGGAGAAAGCGAAAATCAGTAGTTAATGCAACATGAGATAATGATCATTTGTTGAAGTGAAATGCAACACGGTACATATTTAAAATGCTTGTCTTTGTCATCTAGGACTGCTCTAACAGAAATACCACAAGTGAATAGTTTTAACAAAGAGTAATTTATTCTCTCACAGTCTAGTAGGCTACAAGCCGAAATTTAGGGCATCAGATCCAGGGGAAGACTTTTTCTCTGTCAGTCCTGGAAGAAGGTCTTTGTGATGCATCAGTCTGTTGGTCTGGGAGCATCTCAGTGCAGGAAGGCACCTTAGGTCCCAAGGAGGCTATGCCCCCAGCATTGCTTTCTTGGTGATAAGACGTTCCCAGTTCCCTGCTTCCTTCCATTCCCTTTTAGCAGTTGTAGGATAAAAAAAGGTGGTGCAATCCACACCCGGAAGAAACTCTATTTGCACTGAATCAGGGAGGTGACCTTAGGGTATTACAGTCATTCCAGGTCACCCTTTATAAACCTCTTTAACAATCCAGTCTTGCCCTGTTAACCACAGACAGAGATTAGAATTTACAACGTAGGAAAATCACAGAATGAGGACAACCACCCAAAACTGAGAATCATGGCCCAGCCGTATGACTACAACACATTTTGGAGGAGGGGACACTTTTCAATCCATGACAATACTCATAAGAAAACATCATATATATAACATTCATAGGAAAAACAATCCAAATCATATAATGGTGATATATTTTTATAGTCCACATTGAATATTAAGAAATGTGTAAGGATTCAATCACTTAGGTGACACATTAGACTTGCAGTTCAAACCTCTTGGTGATTTATCATTCAAACTAGTTTCCTAGCAAGATGAACAAATTACTACAAGTTATGGACATTTGAAATCACTTGAAAATTGTCGGAAGTTACCTGCTACATGCTCAATTTCCTATATTCAAATAAGAATGTGCTCTTGCACTCTTGGAGCCCTGGTGGTACCATCGTTAAGCACTCAGCTGCTAACCAAAAGGTCAGCAGTTTGAATCCACGGACTGCTCCACGGAAACCCTATGCAGAGGTTCTACTCTGTCCTGTAGGGTTGTAATGAGCTGGAACTGATTTGACACCAGTGGATTTTGGTTTTCTCATTAGCTTGGACTGTTTTAGGACTTTTAACAGCTACAATGAGGAAAGAAATATGTCTTAATTTTGGAGGGGGGAATGAAAGATACAGAATTTTAACATTAGGCAAAATTCTAAAATGTTTTAAATTTAAGACCAATCCTCCTGCATTTCTTCATTTTTGCTTGTTTTAATCACTTTCCTCTGAAGCGCCAGGTTTTCCACATGTTACCCTTCTAGACCAAAAAAGGGAATCCAACCCCATATATGCATGCTGTGCTTTCAAAGTGTTCAGTAATCCAGGTTTGCTCCTTAGGTGAGGGCAATCAAAATTCCCATTCCCATGCCACCTAAGAAATAAATCAAAGCAATTTAATTGACAATTAGTAGTATGCCTCCTAACATCTCATAAATATTTGAAGTTTTGGATGGGAATACTTGTTGTGTCAAGACAATCTTGAGAAGATAAATTTTGAGACATTTTGTACCAAAATATAATATTTAGAATATGTTGTGTGTGTGTGTGTTTCCTTTTTTTTGGCAGGAGTGATGGATAAGTTTTATTCTCAGACTCTGTTCCAGAGATGAAAGGGTGATCTTCTAAATCATCCCTGCCTTTCATAGCTTCTTCCCTCCTATATCAGTTTAATTTGTTTTGATTTGTCTCTGTGGGTATAGAGATAAGTACAAAGGATAAAGATCAGTGACCATCTACCTACATTACTATTGCAATCAAGTCAGTTCTTACACACAGTGACCTCATATTAGAACCTGTAAAATTTGAGATGTTTATATTTTCATGTGTTTTCTAGGTTTGGATTTTTAATGATGTCATTCTTCATAGGTCATGGGCGGAGATCTTCACCTGGGCAACTCAGTAGAGTTTCCAAGAAGGGAAAAATGTGGCTGAACATAAGGAAAACTTGCTGCAAGATAGTAGAAAACAGTTTGTTTAAGTGTTTCATTGGCCTAGTCACTCTTTTCAGCACAGCTGCTCTGGTGAGTGAGCAGCTGGTCTGTGTGACACTTTTATGGGAGCAAATGTAGCATAATTCTTTTCACGCAGGAAGTCTCCATGCCAAATTACTTTTTTCTAGAATGTGTACTATAACATAACACCAAATTTCATGTTCTGTTATTTCAGTTCTGGAAACCATACATTACAGTTTCTTAGAAAGTCTGTATGTGCATAATACAGTAGTTCTCAAACTATAATTTTGAAAAAAATAACTGACAGTGGGAAAAGAAAATGTCAGTTAATACCTAGGACTTCTGCTCCTAGCGAAGTTTCATATATGGAACAAAGTCTAACAATATGGACATACATAATAAGGATTTATTGTTCTATATACTTTGAAACCTATTCAATAAGTAATGATCCATAATGGAATTCCTGGCATGTCTCCCTTATGTTATGCAGGCTGTCAGTTTTTGGAGCTTCTGAGAACCATCTCAGAATATTTGAACCATTGCCTAGAGGTCTTCCAGGGTGTTAAACCTTGTGTCACTAGATAGTGTCCTCATATCAATATGTTCTCCCTTTATGCAGCCTTGTAGTCTATCCTTACTGATCTAGTTCATAATAAGCTGAAAAATAGTCCTCCAAATATGCCCACATCCTAATTCCTGAAAGTGTGACTGTTACCTTATATGGCAAAATGGACAATGCTGATACAATTAAATTAAGGACCTTGAGATGGGGAGAGTATGCTGAATTATCCAGGTGGGCATAATATATTCACAATTGTCTTTAGAAAAGGAGTCAAAATCAGAGGAAAAAGGTATTGTGAGATGGAACCAGGATTTAGAGTGATGTGCTTTGAAGATGGAGGAAAGAATGTACCGCAAACCCAGGAGTCTAACAGTCATTGGAAGGAGAACAGGCCAGGAATGATTCTCCCTTCAAAGCTTCCAGAAGGGAGTAGTCTTTCGGACACCTTGGTGTTAGCTCACTGCAACTGATTTCAGACATCTGATCTCTAGAACTGTGAAAGAATACATTTATTTTAAGTCACTAAATTTGTGGAAATTTTCTAGCAGCAATGGGAATCTAATACAGCGTCATCAGGATCCACTCCCTGGCCTACGTCTCTAGTTCCTTCCACTAAAAGTTTTCCAGATCCTACAGGTCCTCTGGTGTCTAATCCTCCCTTAGCAACCTCAGCACTCTGCTAGCCAGGTAATGAAGAGATTTGACTTTATTTGTACATCTGCTGACCAGGAAGAGAGGAGGAAACAGTTCTCAAAGAGGGCAAGTATTGTCTTTTAAGACACCCCCATCATTTAAGGCCTCCACGTAGTCCTCAAAGTGACTGAATTCAGTTTGATCCTGTAGGGAAGCCCTGGAGCCCAGTTTGAGTGAGTCAGTCCCATCTGGAGTAAAGCAAGGGAGGTGGCCATCCGTACGTGTCGGTCAGCTATTAGCTGAAATGTTCCCCTCCAAGAATGGGAGCACAGCCTCTTGGGCAAGACGGCTCTTATTTAGCTGAAGTAGTTTTCTAGAGACAGTCTCAGTTGGCTGCTGTAAGGTGACATTCAGAGTAGCTGTGGAATCAGTGGACTTGCTGCTAAAGGAGCGCTCAGTGTCAACACCAGCATCCACTGCAGTTAAGAAATATGTGCCATCTGTTGGTGTTAGGTATGATTATGTCAAGCTTATAATCTGTATTTCTCCCACCTTCCAAGTCTTAACAGATTTCTTGTCTGTGTTATTGCTATAGAAAGTGTGGTGAGTTATCCAGCACAAGTGATTTTTTTTTTTCTAAATCTGAAAGTGAGCAATTCTATTGCTATTTTATGTTGACTTATGTTTAAGGGGGAAACCTTGGTGGCATAGTGGTTAAGTGCTTCAGCTGCTAACCAAAAGATGCGTGTTTCAAATCCACCAGGTTCTCCTCTGTTCTATAGGGTAACTACGAGTCAGGATCAACTCAATGGCTGCAAGTGTTTTTTTATATTTAAGGGTGAATTTTAAAGAATCATATTATTCTTCATGCAAAGTTATGTTAATCCTTGTTTACTCTTGTTGGATGCATTTCAATAATCAAAGTGGGCCTGAGGGTACTGGTGCCTCCTTGCCTTCCCCCCGCCCCCAGTGCAAGCATCCATTTATGAAATTGATTTGAATGACATTAGCATCCAAATCCAGGCTGCTGAGATTTTCGTATCCCACAGTAAAATTAGGGTTGACCTATAGGAACTGAGAAACTTTGGAAAAATTACTCTTGTTTTATTTCATATTTGTGTGTTTCTGCTGGTTACCTTTATAATCCCTACAACAGACTTAACTCTGTAGCTTTTCCTTATAATAGCAGTACGATTTCTGAAAACACATATTTTTTTTCTTAATTTTCTACTACTGTATAGCAGTTGGCATATATGCATGAGCTGGCTTCCTGGAACTAGAGCTGACTTTCACATCAGATGTAGCTACAGATTTCTTATGCTGAAAGGGGCTTTTGGATAGCAGTTTACAATCGTGAGGCCACGTTCGTTACTCTGTACACCAAAAGTGTTTTCGAAATCACATGTAGTCTAATACTTATTTTTTTACCTACAGGCTTTGGAGGATATATATATCAATCAGAGAAAGACTGTCAAGATTTTATTAGAATACGCTGACATGATCTTCACTTACATTTTCATACTGGAAATGCTACTAAAATGGGTGGCTTATGGCTTTAAAGCCTATTTCACTAATGCCTGGTACAGGCTGGACTTCATGGTTGTTATTGTATGTATTTCCTTTCAATTAAAGTTTTTTTTTTTTAATTTACTGTTCATTCTTTACTCTTTTTCATTTACCTAAATCTTTCTTTCCCTTCACTCCCTACGTTTTCAGTCACCAATATGCAGTCTTTATTCATTTTCAGTGTTCTATATCCTTTTCTTCTCACTCTAAAGTTTACAAAGTTCAACACTTCTGAACTATTGTACTAGTCACCTGTGAAACCAGTGATAACAGAATATGCTTCTTGCATATTATCTTGAAAATACTAACCCTAAAATCTTTAAATGATTGTGATTCTATTTTTAAGTCATATATTCAGAATTAGACTGTTTATTATAAACTTCACCACCACCAGCCTGATCCAAACAACTAAAATTTCTCACTTGGATACTACAATAAATAATAAACAAATAACTCCTTTACCATTGCACACCTTCATTTGATTCTTCACATAGCAATCAGTGACTAGTGTCAAATGGAAGCCAGCTCACATCACTTCTCTCTTGGAATCCACCAATGAAACACCCCCTATCACAGAGTTCCTGGGTAGAAGACTATTTTAATACAGTCCTAAATCCTATGAAGACAGTACTACTTTGAAACTCATCAGATCACCATAAGTCAGAAAGAACTTGGCAGCAGTTGGTTTTCTGTCATAGAGTAAACACCAGTGTTTTTCCAGTCAGAGGCCTACCAGTCTCTACATGATCCAACCTTCTCTCCTACTCCCCTCGTCTTCTCCTGTCCCAGTCTATACACTGCTCCACCACTCCTGCCGTCCTTGACACACTCCTCAAAAATGTCAAGATTACTTCCATATTAGTTCCTTTGCATTTACTCTTCCCTCCCTTCGGAACCTTTGCTGGTTCACCTCATTCACATCTTTGCTTAAATAACGTCTTTGACGTCAAGGCTTTCCTCAATAATTAAAACTGCAACAACTCCAATACTGTTTCTCATTCTCTGCTTTATTTTCTCCCTAAAAATCAAACGAAAAATCAAACCCATTGTCACTGAGTCATTTCTGACTCACAGCAACACTGTAGTATTACATTGATTTATTCATTTCCTTTGATTATTGTCTGTTTTCTCCCACTCTGTGAGAATAGACGTTTCTCTCACAGACGTTTCTCTCAATTTGGTTCTCTCTTTATTCCTGGTATCTAGAAAAATTCCTGTCACATAGTAATTTCTCAATAATTCTACTAGAATGAACAAGCTGAACAAATGACTTTTTATTCTATAAGCAACTTTATGAGCAATTGACTCTCCTCAGTCTGTGATCAGTGACTTAGCACCATCTAGTCCCTGTCTTCTAATTCTTTCAAGTTCCTCTTTTACTCCAGCCAAACTACACTACAACATGCAGCCAGTTTATTAAGCACTATTCTTATGTGTCTACATCCCTCCTTGCTCCCACTAATGACACTCTTACTTCCAAGAACAAATCTCCCATATAGATTTACTTAAAATTAGAGAAAAAATATGAAGAGAAGGAAAACTTAATTACAGCTCTACCACCCGGCTAAGATATCTATAAATATTTATTAATCTTGAATCATTTTGTGCATCTCTCTCTCCCCCTATATATATGTGTATATATATATATATAGCTTTGAAAACATGAAAATATATATTTCATTTGAAAATCACCTTGTTATTTGGTGCACTGTTTTGTAATATATACTTTAAGTGGAACAGTATGTATCTTCTCTTTGATAACTGTCCTCTGAAATCCTATTTTTATTGTCTTAACTGTATTTGTAATAGATGCATATGTATATATATTCCAAATTTTGCTTTAATACATTGCATGTTATTACTGTATTGTAAATAATCATGAAACTGATTTTTTCCAATAATTATGAATCCTTTTACACACTAAAACAGGATATAAAATGATCATAAAGAATATAAAAATATCAAATATGCAATTGATTATCTCAGTAGCATAGGTTCCTGATTGCCAGAAACTATTTTTATCTTTTTTCAAGTTATTTTTACCACAGAATTATTTTCTTATACCTTTATATGTCATTATTTAGATATTTTAAAATATATGTTGAAATCCTTTACAGATTTCTTGGTAGACTTTGATTATCTTCTTTATTACGACTACAATTTGTATTTTACATATTATTCTGATTAAAATTAAATTCTGTCCACTCTTTTTTTATATAGGTCTTTTGTCTTAACTTAATAGGCAAATCTGGAGAGGATCTAAAGCCACTTACATCTATTAAATTCCTTCGGGCACTCAGAGTTCTCTCTCAATTTGAAACAATGAAGGTAAGAGAAAATTTTCTAAAATAAACTATAGATTTTTATTTTAAATAACTACATTTCCACAAGTTAACAAGTTTTATTGTCTTCTAATTTGTATCTTTATAAGTATTAATACAATAAAAAACAGAAATAAATAGGTATGTTATACTTACAATCCGACTCGACGGCACTTGGCTTGGCATACTTACAAATATTTTAAATCTTTATTGTCCACAATGCATGAAAAATAACAAAGATAAGAAAAAACAACAAGTATTTGAGGAAGTATAGTTCTAAAAAATACCATTCTAATCCATGTGGATATATATGAATGTTAATAAACTTGTTTCCATTTTAAAAATACAACTGTTAGAAAGTAAAACACATTAGTTAGCTTACTTTTTAAAATTATAAGAACACTGTAAACACTCAGCAGGTGAACATGTATCTGCAAATTTGAATTTTTAAAATAAATTTGTTATATATGTCTTTTTAATTGATGTATCGCAACTGTGTTCTTCCTACTTCACCACACAGTAAAACTTCTTTCAGATAGCGTAAGGGAAAATAGCACATTAACTACACAAAGTGATCAGTGTTTTGGCTTATAATGAAAATTCCATATTGTTCAACCTAATAGAAAAAAATGGAGTCTATGATGATCACAAATAAATATTAAATATTTAATAAACAGTGATCAGCTGTGTGTAGAAATGGTAGAAAAAGTCTAATAATATTTTTTATTTCATAATCACCCCTTTGTGTTTTCTGACATTTGGGGTTTACAAAGATTGCTTAACATTAATCTATTTGATTAATATTACTCAAGGTCACATTTAATGCTAGGGTAAGATCTAATATGATAATCGATTGGAGTTTAACCTGTATTATTTTTATAGTTTATTCACTGTATGCTATTTTTAAACTTTTGATCAATGGAAGTTTCAAAATAACATACAATGCATAAGCTATAAAAAGAATCAGGTTAAATATAAACCAACTTCATATTAGATCTTATCCTAGTCTTGAATGTGGTATTGAATAATATTAATCAAAGAAGCCATGCACTTAAAATCATACCACTTTCTTTTTTTTTTTAAAAAAAAAAAAAAAGATACTTGTGTTATGTCAAAATTTGAGTAATTATTATGAGCTTAAACAAAATACAAGTAATTTAAAATCACATCTTGGAGATTCGCAAAGGCGTGATACCCACCTGTGGTTTTAAACCAAAATAAGGTAAAGAATAGCTGAAAAAGAAAAAGTGGTTGAAGAAAACTGTAATATTGAGGTTAAAATAATAAAACAACTAAATTTTCAGTACAGGTACAAGTTACTGACAGGAAAATTTGATAGATGATTCTAAACCCATAAATTATAGATGACTTATTAACGTAAAGAAAACAAAAAAAAAAATCTGTGAAACATATAAGTGAATGTATCTAAAATAAACTCTTATTTGCTTCTTAAAAAATAATTTCCCCCAGTAAATTTAGATATATAGAGCACAAAGGGTGCCCAAATTAGCAAGTTTTCTGCCCCTAATTTAGAGAAAACCAGGAAGACATTTCCTACAGAAGCTGGCTCTATTTGTCCAGCCAGCAATCAAACAGTGTACCAACTTGAGGCCTTATATTTTTTTAGAAAGGCATGGGCAGATCAAGGGCAGGTAAATAGTGTCCCATGGTAGGTCAATGTCATTATAAGACCTGAAACATCATCTGAACCTCTAGAAATTGTTTAGTTAAATTATCTCTGAAGATATAGCAAAGAGAATTTTAATAAAAGGCTACAGGATTACAAAATTAATATTGATGCATTTAATAAGCTTTGAGTCTTGGGTGCTCTTTATTTCCCAGAAATTTGTGTCAAGTGCAGCCACTATTTTTATTCTTACACATGAATATTCTCTAATAAGTACAAATTTTTTTTTCTCAATATAAGTATCAGTGGACCTCTCAAAGTATCTAGAGTACCAACAAAGGATCTGAGAACTACTTTTAGAAATAAGGTTTTATTTCAATTATTTAAACTGCAGGAAACCAAGGACTATAAGCAAGAAAGTACAGGTAAAAAGTTAAGAATATAGAAAGGCTAGAGGGCAGAAAAGACTAGAAAGGTACAAAGGAGTGTGAGAAGTGCAAATGCAAAGAAAAAGAAAGATAAAGAAATAGTGAAGATTAAAAATACTCTTGGATGTGAAAAAAGTTTACATTTGTAATAGCAGTTTTAGTGGAGTAATACGAATAAACTTTGATTGTAATATTACAGAGTGAAAGATAAGAAAGTGATGACAATGATTATATTATTATTCATTTATTATTCAAGATTATTATATTATTCAAGTTCAGATGGTGGATCATTTCCCAAACTTTCCATTCTGAAGTAGTTCATTGATGACATAAAGTAAGCTGTTCAGTGAGGAAGGTAGTGATTTTTCAGAGTACATCTATCTATTCAGTATTTCTTGAAACACTCCTCTCTTGACTCCACTGACACTGCAGTCTCTTGGTTTTCCTCTCATTTCTTCTACCACTCCCTCAGTGCCTCCCTTGGAACCCATCCTCCCTAAGTTAAAATCTTGAAAAGCTAGTTCTAGGCCCATTCTCTCTCATTTTATATGCTCTCCAGATAGGCCCATACATATACTAAACCTGTTGCTATCAAGTTCATTCTGACTCACAGAAACCCTATGAAACGGAGTAGAACTGACCCATAGAGTTTCCAGGGAATGCCTGGTGGATTCAAACTGCTGATCTTTCGATTACTGGATGTAGCACTTAACTATTCTGCCATATAGTGTTAATTACCTTGTCTATTTCTGCATAGTACAAGAAATGAATTAATGGGACCTAGATCAGTGAAATAGTTATTTCTAGTATTTATACTAATCTGCTCTGTTGTTTTTCAATTTTTTTTTAGTACAAAAATTTAGAGGATGTGCAGTTTTTATGTGTATCTTTAAAATGAATTGCTACTTTGGATATTCAAATGCCAGAATATAGGGAGTTAAATCTTTAGAAATTGCCTTTTCTTGTTTCATCATGTTAAATCAGTCATTATGTTCCATATGATGAACTATTAAAAGAGTTTCACATTTCATGTCTAAAACTTTTTCAATTTTTATATGCCAGGTGGTTGTGAGAGCTTTGATAAAAACAACTTTATCCACTGTGAGTGTGTTTCTGGTGTCTCTTATGATCTGGCTGGCTTTTAGTATCATCGGAGTACACTTATTTGCTGGAAAATTCTATGAATGCATTGACCCAACAAGTGGAGAAAGGTTTCCTATATCTGAGGTTATCAATAAGACTCAGTGTGAAAGCTTTGTGTTTAATGAGACCATGCCATGGAAGAATGCAGAACTAAACTTTGACAATGTTGGGAATGGTTTCCTTTCACTGCTTCAAGTAGTAAGTAATCTTTTAATTCGTTTAAATCAACTATATGTTCATCTACATTGTTGAGTGCAAAGGACAAAGGGTGGTAACAAAATATTTAGCAAATATTAGTTAAAACCAAAAAAGCAGAGGCAAGACTAAGATGGTAGTCAGATGCTTTCTATGATCCCTCTAACAACATAGATGTAAAAGAACAAATAGATCAGTTATATATGACATTCTAGGGTCCTAGAACATCAAAGCAAAAGTTATAAATCAGACTGAGCAATAGTGAAGGGAGAATAAATACAGAAGTATCTAGAAGTGGCCAGACCTGACACAAGTAGAATTGGCACCCCATAGGAGGACTGACAGTGGCCAGCACTATACATAAAGCAATGGTGTTGGGAGAGCATCTGCCTTAGTGAGTTAGGCTGAACAACAGAAAGCCATGTCACACCTCCAGAATCAGTGAAAAAAGACAGTCGTCAAAACCTAAGTGGCTTGTGTCTAACCTGCCATATATGGATCTAAAACTTTCATTTGGACTAAGCATGTCTCCCTTTTCCCAGTGCTTCCCCCTCCCTTGTCTGCACTGCACCAGGTTCCATAATATGAAACACTACATAGGCTAGAAGTGGGACCTCTTACATGTACCCTGCAGCATTCTTCCAGAATTAAAGAGCAAAAAATTTAACAAACAAGGAGAAAAAAATCTGCTGGCCTTCCTAAGCCAAGAACTCAAGCCAGAAATAAGTCATTTGATGAGGTGCAGACATATAGGCTCCACAGATCTTGAAAGCCTTTCAGCTCTGCATATGGTATCCAGCATACCCAACATCCTACAGCAAAAGGTATCTGCCTACTTGTATTGAGGAACAGTGACAAGCCTTCCTTACAGGCAGTCATGGACAGCTGTCAGCCACCTACCATTCTCATCACGTGCAGCCAGTTACCTGTGCCTAAGCCAATCACTCTTGCACATCTAGGACTGTAAGGGAGAACCTGCACCACATACTTACTGACTGAATACATGGGCACTTGACCTGAATACATACAAGAAAAGTAAACAGAAGCCTGGGACCACATGCCTGCTAACAGCCCTAA
Organism: Heterohyrax brucei; assembly: GCA_028571685.1. NCBI lineage: Eukaryota > Metazoa > Chordata > Mammalia > Hyracoidea > Procaviidae > Heterohyrax > Heterohyrax brucei. The sequence continues at coordinate 72,858,087 of CM053146.1, read as the reverse complement.
CCACTGGGCAGCAGGATATTAGGACCTGCAAGACACCAATAATCAAATTCACATGACCAGAATATCTGGGCATTTCAGTACCAAAAAAAAAAGTTAGAAGCCAAGCCAAGTGCCGTCAAGTTGGAAGAACACAGTATGCAAACATAAGTAAATACAGCAACTTACTGATGGCTCAGAGACATCAGTCAATATTAAATCACTTAAAGAGGCAGAACACAATTACTTCAGAAAACTCCCAAAACAAAGAATCAAGAAATTTTTCTGAAAAGAGAAATTCCTGGAATTATTAGTGGTAGAATACTAAAGACTACTATTTAGAACTCTTCAAGTTATCAGGAAGGAGAACAGGCAAAATCCAGGAGAAGATAATGACAAATTGGACAGGCTTCAAGAAATCCTTGACTGACAACGGTCAGAAATTTAGCAGACTAATAATAAAAATACAGAATTAGACAACTCAGTAGAAACTTAAAGGAGCAAAACTGAGGTAATAGAATGAGAATTAGTGAGACTGAAGATAAAGCACATGACACCAACATATATGAGGAAAAATCAGATAAAAGAATTTTAAAAATGAAGAAATACTATGAATTATGGGAAACCATATCAAGAGGAATAATTTACAAGTGATTGAAGTACCAGAACAGGCAGTGATAACAGAAAATACAGAGAAACTTGTTGAAGATTTGTTGACAGCAAACTTCCCACTTATCATGAAAGATGGCAAGGTGTCTTTCCAAGATGTTCATCAAACTCCACACAGTATAGATCACAAAAGAAAGACATTGTGGTTTATTATAATCAATGTGAAAACTAAAGATAAGGAGATAATTTTTAAAATAACTATGGATAAACAAAAAATAATCTACCAGGGAGAGTCAATAAGACTAAGCTTGAACTACTCAGCAGAAACCATGCAAACAAGAGAAAAAAATAGAGAAAAGGGAATCAAACAAACAGAAACTGTATAACACCTTGATCAAAAACTGAGTTGTAGAAGAAATAAAGGACAGAATAAAGACAATCATAGAAACAAATGACAATGAAGGTATGTGGTAATAGAACCTTGAAACATGGTGAAAACACTCCTCAGAGGTCAATTTATTTCAATAAATGCACTCATTCAAAAAAGAGAAAGGGCTCAAATCATAACACCAAGCCTACAACTTGAATAAGTAGAAAGAGAACAACAAAAGAAGACCTCAGGCACGAGAAGAAAGGAAACAATAAAAATTTGAACAGAACTAAATAAATTGGAGAAAAGAAAAATGATTGAAAGAGTCAGTACCAAAAGATGATTCTTTGAAAAGACTGACAAAAATCGATTAACAATTGGCCAAACTGACAAAAGACAAATAGGAGAGGAAGCAAATAACACAAGTAAGACTTGAGATGAGTGACATCACAACAGACCTAACTAAATTTTTTTTAAAAATCACAACAGAATACTACAAAAAATTGTACTCTAACCAATTTGAAAACCTAGAGAAAATGGACAAATTTCTAGAAACACACTACCAACCTAAACTGACACAAAAAGAAGTAGAACAACTAAATAAACCCATAACAAAAAAAGAGACTGAAAAAGTACTTTCAAACTCTCAACAAAAACATCCTGGTCCTGGTGGCTTCACTGGAGAATTCTACCAAACTTTCAGAGAACAGTTAACGGCACTATTGCTAACAGTGCTTCAGAGCATAGAAAAGGATGGAAAACTCCTAGCCTCATTTTATGAAGTCAGCATTATCCTGATACTAAAACTAGGTTAAAAAAAATCCACTGCCATCAAGTCTATTCCAACTTATAGAAACCTTATAGGTCAGAACTGCCCCATAGAATTTCCAAGGAACACCTGGCAGATTTGAACTGCCAACGTTTTGGTTTGCAGACACAGTGCTTAACCACTATGCCACCAGGGTTTCTGTGGTAAAGTCACTGCAAAAAAGAAAATTATGAACCCTAATCTATCATGAGCTTAGATGCAAAAATCCTCAACAAAATTCCAACTAATATAATTCAACAACCTATCAAAACAATAATTCCCCACGACCAAGTGAGATTCATACAAGGAATGCAGGGATGGTTCAACATTAGAAAAACAGTCAGTGTAATCAAACACATACATACAAGTTCTGGCAGTTACGTTTGTGATCTTGCCACCATGCGCTTATGTTGGCACCATTGTACAAACAACTCAGTGAGGTTTTCATAACTTTAGTATATCAGTGTCTCACAGCTGTCTTCATTTTGATGTGTGGCAGTGTCTTGCTGAGTGGTATTCATTATTGTTGCGTGTTTTGTGTGCCATTGTGAAAATATCATCTCTTGAATTAAAGCAATGAGCAAACACAAAATTTCTTATTAAACTTGACAAGAGTGGAAGTGAAATCAGGGACATCTTAGTCCACATTTATAGGGATAATGCCATGAAGAAAGCAGCAGTGCACAAATGTATTAAATGTTTTCCTGAGGGGAAAGTGTGTCACTGATAAAGAGAGGTTAGAAACAGGTACAACTGATGAAAATATTGCCAAAACTTGTCAAATTGTGCATCAAGATCATCAACTGTGAGAAGCATAGCAGACCAAGTAAACGTCTATAGAGAAACAGGAAAATCTGAAATGAAAATCTTGACACAAGAAAGGTGTGTGCAAAGATGGTCCCGAAGGAACTCACCGATAAACAAAATCAAAGGAGAGTCAAAGTCCACCAAGACCTTTTGGAAAGGCAAGATGATATTTGGGGGCATGTTATGATTGGTGATGAAACACAGGTGTACCAATACAACTCTGAAACAAAGCGTGAAAGTGCACAATGAAAGTTAGACAATTGTTCATGACTAAAACATTTCTGTCAGTCCAAATCAAGAGTCAAAACGATGTTGCCAGCTTTCTTTGATATCAAAGGGATTGTTCATTATGAATTTTTTACCAACTGGACAAACAGTTAACCATGTTTACTGTTTTGAAGTGCTAAAACTCTGCATGAAAAAATTAGAACAAAATGACCTGAACTTTTCACCAACATCTCATTGCACGTGCATCATGGCAATGCACCAGCTCACATGGCACGTTCTATGCAGGAGTGTTTAGCCAATAAACAAATAACTGTCTTGGGACACCTTCCCTACTCACCTGATCTGCCCCCAGTGACATTTTTCTTTACCTGAAGATACAGGGAATATTGAAAGGAAGACATTTTGATGACATTCGGTAAATCAAGGGTAACATGACAACAGCTGTAATGCCCATTCCAGAAAAAGAGTTCCAAAATTGATTTGAAGTGTGGATTATGTGCTGGCATCAGTGCATAGCTTCCCAAGGGGAGTACTTTGAAGGTTACCATAGTGATTCTCAGAAATGAGGTATGTAGCATTTTTTTCTAGGGTGAGTTTGTGAACTCAATTGTCAAACCTCATAAAACAGACAAGAACCTCTTGATTTTATGAACTGAAGCAGAGAAGGCATTTGACAAAGGCCAACACCTATTCATCTTAAAAATTCTCAGAAAAATGGGAAGACAAATTTCTGAACATAAAATGGGAAATCTACACAAAGCCAACAGCCTGTATTATCCAAATAGAGTCTGAAACCATTGCCCTTGAGAATGGGAACCAGACAAGGATGCCTTTTGTTTTATTCAACATTATGCTAGAGGTTCTAGTCATAGTAGTTTGGCTAGAAAAAGAAATAAACAGCATCCAAATTGATAATGAAGTCGCAAAAGTATGTCTATTTGCAAATGAGGTGATCTTATTCATAGAAAACCAAAAAAGTCCACAAGAAAACTATAGCAACTAATAGAGTCCAGCAAAGTATCAGGATACAAGATAAAGTTAGAAAAATCAGTAGGAATTCTTTTTCTACACCAACAAAGAGGATGTCAAAGAGGAAATCACTGAATCCATACCATTTAAAATACCCCCCCCCCAAGAAGATAAAATGATTGGGAATAAATCTTCAGAGATGTAAAAGACCTATAAAAAGAAAACCACAAGAGACTGCTGAAAGATACCAAAAGAGATCGTGCAAGTGTAGAAACCTACCTTCCTCATAGATAGGGATACTCGACATTGTGAAAAATGTCTGTTCTATCGAAAGCAATCTATAGGTACAATGCAATCCCAATCCAAATTCCAGCATGAAATTTTTGATAAAATGGAGAAGCAGATCACTAACTTCATATGGAAGTGGAAGAAGCCTTGGAGAACTAAAGCGTTACAGAAGAGGAATAAGAGCAAAGTGGAAGACCTCATACTACCCGACTTTAGTCAAAACAGTCTGGTACTGGGACAACTCATATGTGACTACACAGCCCAGTGGAACAGAGTTGGGAACTCAGAACTAAAATCATCCACCTATGAGCAGCTATTATTTGACAAAAGCCCAAATTTTGTAAATTGGGGAAAAGATAATCTCTTTAACAAATGATGTTAACATAACTGCGTATCCATCTACACAAAAATGAAACAAGACCCATATCTCACACTGTGCACAAAAACTAACTCAAAATGGATCAAAGACCTAAATCTAAAATGGCAAAAATCATAAAAATAAATCTAGAGACAATACTGGGAGCCTCAATAAACTGCATAAAGAGAATACAAAACATTACTAACAGTGGACAAACACAAGAAGAGAAAATAGATTACTGGGAACTCCTAAAAATAAAGTACTTATGCTCATCCAAAGACTTCACTGAAAGAGTAAAAAGACTACACACATACTGGGGAAAAAAATTGGAAACAGCAAATCTGATCAATGCCTAAACTATAAAATCTGCAAGATACTGCAAAACTTCAACAACAAAAAGACATATAATCCTATTAAAAAGTGGGCAAAAGCTATGAACACGTAATTCACCAAAGAAGACATTTTGGTGACTAACAGAAAACAGGATCATTAGCCATTAGAGAAATGTCAATTAAAACTACAATGAGATACTATCTCACCCCCAAAAGGCTGGAATTAAATAATAAATATTGGTGAGGATGTGCAGTGACGTAAACACTAGTGCACTATTGATGGGATTATAAAATAGTTCAACCACTTTGGAAATTTATTTGGTGCTTTTTTATAAAAGTTAGGAATAGAAATACCATAGTATCCAGCAATCTCACTTCTTGGAATATATCCTAGAAAAATAAGAGCTGCCACAAAAATAGATACATGCACACCAGTGTTCATCACTGCACTATTCACAATAGCAGAAAGAGGGAATTAATCTAAGTGCCCATCAATGGAAGAATGGATAAATGAACTATGATATATTTACACAATGGAATATTATGCAATAGCAAGAACAACCATGAATCTGGGAAACATGTCATAACATGGACGAATCTGGAAGGTATTATGCTGAGTGAAATCATTCAATTCCAAAAAGACAGACATTGCATGAGTCCTCTATTATAAGGATTAAGAATAGATTTAAACACAGATGCAAACATTCTTTGATAGCTAAATAAGGTGGAAGGGAGAAGTGGAGTAATTATTAATTAGATAATTGACAAGAATTGTTTTAGGTGAAGGGAGAGATAATGCTCAGTAGAGGAGAAGTCAACACAAATGGTCTAAACTCAAAGCTTTAGAAGTATTCTAACTAAAACCAAACACATAGAGGGACAGAGTATCAGGGTTGGGGATCTGGGGACCATGGTTTTAGGGGGCATCTAGGTCAACTGGTATAAAAAAAGTTTATTAAAATGTTCCACATCCTACTTTGATGAATGATATCTAGGGTCCTGAAAGTTAGCAGGTGGCCATCTAAGAAGCATCAGTTGGTCTCAACCCACCTTGAGCCAAGGATAAAGAAGAGCATCAAAGATAAAAGGAAAGCGTGAGCTCAAGAGACAGAAAGAACCATATGTACCAGCGACTACATCAACATGAGACGAGAAGAACTGGAGGGTACCAGGCTACGACCAATGTTGGCCCTTATAGGAAACTCAACAAAGTGTCCCTGATGGAGCAGGAGAAATGTAGGGTACAGACCTCAAACTCCAGTAAAAAGACCATATTTTCACAGACTGGAGGGTTCCCAGAAAGTATATCTCCCTGACTCTGTATTAGCCCAGAACTGAAACCATTCTGGAAGCCAACTCCTCTAACAAAGATTGAACTGGTATATAAGACATAAAATGATACAGAGGAAGAGTGCACTCCTTGGTTTGGGTAGATGCAGGAGACTAACTGGGAAGCTGCTGTCCCAGCACAAGATGAGAAGACTGAGGGAGACATGATCTGGTTAAGCTGACATGGGAAATATGTGCTGGTGGTGAGAAGTATATTGTCACAGTGTGGGAAGAGCAGCTACGGTAACATGGGAAAGTGTGTGTAACTGTATGAGAAACTGGCTTGAACTGTAAACTTTCACTGAAAACACAAGGAAAAAATTAAATTAAAAAAATGCTATCAGGTTGGTTCTGACTCATTTCTACTTTGTAGGACAGAGTAGAACTGCCCCATGGGATATTCAAAGAATGGCTGATTAAACTGCTGACATTTTGATTAGCCACTGTACTTATAAACACGATACCACTAGGGCTCCAAATATTAATTAATGAATAAATATTATGTAGCACACTATGTTGGGCTCATTTGGGAAGACAGAAGTTTAAATACAGTCCCTGATCTGTATGATCAAGAAATGGAGATGAAGGTACAAAATGTCAGTTAGTGGCAAAAATCTGTGTTCTCCACAATTCTTTGGTCTGATTCAGGTTGCTACTGTTTTTGTTTTGTTTTGTTTTGTTTTTTTCTATTAAGCCCTTGAGGAATGACCATTTAGTGACCCAGCATCAGCACATGCCTATCTTACCTCTGCAACAGAAAAACATGTGTAGAAGTTACAAGTAACTGTGAAACTTGAGAAGCATGTATTTATCTATCTATCCATTAGTATTATTTTAAAATATTTAAAATTTTTAGCTACACATAAACCAAATAGTTAAAAAAGAATCATCAAAAGACTACATAAATATAATAATGAAAAGTTTCAAGTATCTCAGTTACACAGTATATTCAAGTGTGGCAAGCCTTATTAAATGTTTTAATGCTATAAAAATGTATTACGTTTTATATTTTATTTGCCATGAGCTATGAAATTCCCATAAGAATTAAAAGCATCTTCTTTTTACAGGCAACATTTAATGGATGGATCACTATTATGGAGTCAGCAGTTGATTCTATTGCTGTAAGTCCAATATAATCTAAAAGTCATTGTTAAGGGTCAAAGTCATCTTTTTTTTTACAAATATTTTATTGTCCTTTAAGTGAAAGTTTACAATCCAAATCAATTTACCATAAGAAATCCCGAACACACACCACTATGCTACTCTACCTTGTATCCTCTTTCATCCCTCCCATGTGACTGCACATTCCTTTCCATCTGGTACTTCCCATATCCATTCAACCAGTTCTCATTGCCATCTACCCTCTCATCTCACCTCTATAAAGGAGCTGCTTAGGCACCCTCATGTATATATTTAAGCCAAGAAGCATATTCTTTGCCAGCATCACTCTATGTCTCATAGTCCAGTCCAGTCTTTATCTAAAGAGTTGGCTTTGGTACTGGTTTCAGCTCTGAGTTTACAGAGTCCAGGGGCTGTGTCCTCAGTGGATCATCCTGTCTGGTGGACCATCAAGTGTGGTGTTTTAATAGAATTCCATTTTTCTTCCACTACATCAGGGACGTTAAGCTGTGTTCCTTGTCATGGAAGTTGCTGGTGAGCAGGGGGCACCATCTGTTCTCTTCTGTTCTCATGCTGAAGTAGTCTCTGGATCTTAGGGCACCTTCTGTTTGCTAGGCTCATATTTTCTTCTTGGTTTGACGTCTTCTGTTCTCCTCTGCTCCAGGTGCATTGGGACTAACTGATGCCACTCACAAAAGTGGTATGCAGAACATTTTCTTTAAAAAAACTGGGTTATGCCAATTAGCCTAGCTCTCCTCTGAAACCATTGCTCTGAGAGTCCTGTCCCTGCTACTCTGTCCTTCAAAATGTTGGACTGTATTTAGAAAGCCTCTTAGCTCTTGCTGTAGTCCTATAGTATTAATTTCCCTTCTACTGTGTGCTGTCACACCCTTTACCTAACCCAATTCCTGTCTACTATCTAATCTATGAATACTCTTCTCCCTTCCTCCCCTACTCATAAACATCAAAGATTATTTTCTTCTGTGCTTTAACCTTTTTTAAGTCCTTATGATAATGGTCTCATACAACATTTGTCCTTTTGCATCTCACTAATTTCACTCAGCATGTCTTTCAGATGACTCCACATTATATTTCCTAAAATCATCATTGTATTTTTTATCATTGCATAGTATTCCACGGGGTCCACTACACCATAATTTGTTTATCCATTCGTCTGTTGATGGTCCCTAGGTTGGTTCCATCTTTTCGCTATTGTGGACAGAGCTGCAATAAACATTGGTGTGCATGTATCTATTCATGTGACAGCATTTATTTCTCAGAAAATATTCTAAGAAATAGAGTTGCTGGATTGTATGGTGTTCCTGTTTATCCCTTTGTAAGAAAGCACCAAATCGATTTCCAAAGTGGTAGTACCATTTCACATTCCAACAGCAGTGCAGAAGAGTTCCAGTCTCTCTACAACATCTCCAACACTTATTATTTTGTCTGTTTTGAATTAATGCCAGCCTTGCTGGGGTGAGATGGTATCTGACTGCTAGCGTTTTTTAATGTGTCTGTTAGAATCCTGTATGTCTTTTTAGTGAAGTACCTGTTCATATCCTTTGCCCAGTTTTTAAATTGGGGGTGGCTTTTTCGCTGTTGAGGTTTTGCAGTACCTTGTGATTAGGGAGATTAGATACTGGTTGGATTTTTGGTAGCCAAAAATTCTTTCCCAGCCTGTTGGTAGCCTTTTTACTCTTTTGGTGAAGTCTTTGGATGAGCATAAGTCTTTGATTTTTTGGATTTCCCAGTTATCTGTCTTTTTTCTGGTGTTTGTGCATTGTTAGTAATTTTTTATATGCCATGTGTTAGAGCTTCTACTGCTGTCTCAATATTTTCATTCATGATCTTTATTGTTTTAGACTTTAGATTTAGGTCTTTGATCCATTTTGAGTTATTTTTTTGTACATGGTGTGAAATATGGGTCTTGTTTGAGTTGGATCCGACTCGATGACACTTGGCTTCATTTTTTTGCAGATGGATATCTAGTTATGGCAACATCATTTGTTAGACAGTCTTTCCCCAGTTCACAGCTTTTGGACCTTTGTCAAGTATCAGCTACTTATAGGTGGATGATATAAGGATATAAGTCCTTTTTGTTGTTCAAGCAATAACTAATTAACATAGTAATAAACATTGTTTATAGTAGATGGAGATTAAACACATTTCATATTATTTGCATACTTATGAACAATGAAATCCTTTCAGGATTATACTCAATAAATGTAGACCCATAGGTTTATTTGAAGAATTATCAGATTTATAGGAATTATTACCCCCATGCAGTAAACTTCAAATTCCAAATAAATGAAGCAATTATAACCTTTCACCAAATGAAAGAGAAATTAGCTCAAAGTACTGTTGTTGGACTTTCTTAACGTAAATGACTTTATAAATCTGTATTTTAAAAGTTAACATCAATTGCTTGCCTTTCTCTTAATTAATTTTTAGGTAAATATGCAGCCTAATTTTGAAGACAATGTCTATATGTATTTGTACTTTATCAACTTTATTGTCTTTGGACTATTTCTCCCTCTGAGTATGCTGATTGGTGCAATTGTTGCAAATTTCAAAAAGCATAGAATAAAGATAAGTATAAATATTGTTTGCTTGCTCAATGTCTGACAAAATCAAACGTATTTATAAAAATACCCTGCGTCGTATTACTGATTTGTTTTAGGTTCAACTTAATGTCCTTTTATTTCATTCTTATCTAAAAAATATAAAGACTGACTAGACAGCATGGATTTTTTTTTTTTTAGAAGTTCTTGGTCATTGATTATCATTTCTAAAATGTTCATCTTTGTGTTGTTTTCTACATTCAAAATACATACAAGATTAATAGTCAAAAATTGGTTTTCTATATATATTTTGTGAATAACAATGTGCTAAAATGACTAAGTAATATTATTGTGTATATGCACAAATACTTGAAGAGCTCACCAAAAAAAAAAGTTTATTTTCATCTCTGATGTATTCAAAACCTTCAGAGCCATAACCAGCATAACATCTCTGGAAGCTGGAGCCCCGTCTTCTAGAAGTACAGAAAATCATAAATCCAAACAGATAGCCTAAATAGCAATGCTTGAAATTAGTAACAAAGAATTCACCAGCATAATTTTACAACCACTGTTTGGTACTGTGTTCAGAGAAAGATTCATGCAAGGCCTCCACAGGTGCAGAGGTTTTGAATGATACCTAAGACTTTCTTTTTAACAAGGGGGTCATATTTTGTATTAGGTATAGGAAAGTCTTTCCAAAATGTCATAAAAAGGAATAATTTTGAAATTCCATTGTCATTCAACTTTAAAATCCTGTTGCCATGTTCAAAACCTGGATAACAGGCCACTGTGAGTCTCTACTGCTCAGGCAGAAGGAGAGAGATCAGCAGTTAAATATGCTTTTGTCTAGATGCTTCTGCTTCCGAGGTCCTTTATTCCAACTTTTGCCCAACTTGAGGGTTTGCTTCTGGGCTTCACTTATGACACTCATCAAATTTAAGTGAAGAAGGCCTGACTTAAAGCACTAACAATTCCTAATTACAAGACCAACCAAACATTCAGTGTTCACTTCCTATTCACTTAATACAGTGTGTTTGAGATACTGAAATTAACACTAGAAACACAAATATAAATATGACCTAGAAGGTGCTATGAAGATGCAGCACAGGTACCTTTGCCATAGTAGTAAAACATATTTTCAGATCACGTTCAGAAAATAAAGCACAAAAGGACAAATATTGTATGAGACCCCTACGATAAGATCTCAAAAACAGACTTTATGTATAGAAGAAAAGACTGTTTGAAGCTACAAGGAAGGGGAGGGAGGAAGCGTGAGGGGGAGAGGTTTAGATTAGATAGTTGGTAGAAAATCAGTTGGGTGAAATCGGTGATAGCACACATTAGAAACAAAAACAATATTAAGTGGACTTCAACATAACTTGAATGCTCCTTCCGTCTTAACCCAGTATTGCAAGGACAGAGTAGCTGGGGCAGGGGGCAAGAGACCATGCTCTTAGGTGAAATTGAGGCCAGTTGTCACAACTAGTGTTTTGCTAAGAGAGCTCTCTGCACCCCACATTGGTGAGTGTTATCTGGAGTCTTAAAAGCTGCCAAGCTGCCATCTGAGGGCACAGCAAATGGTGCCAACTCAGCAGGAATGGATGCTCACTGAGGACCAAAATGACATGGGATAAAGACAACCCAGAAGATAGAGAGACCCACATGAGTGGGTGCCTACATAGACTTGGACCAGAAGAACCGGATGGTGCCCGGCCACCACCAGTGATAGCTGCAGTGGAGCTCACTAAGTTGAGGCTCACTGGCAACACAAGAATAAAAAGGCGTGCACCCTGAGATCTCCTCTAAAAGACCACAACTGATGGTCCAGTGGCTTCAGGGTTCCCCTGAGAGCAAGGCCCCTGGCCCTGATGCTGCCCTTACCCATAAATCATAACAAAGGTCCATTCTCCGGACACGAATAGATTGGACTTGGTGATGCAGAGTGACCATATATTGGATGCACTTTATGGTTCTATGCATCTGTAGGATATCATCCTGCTGACCTCTTACTGGAGTAAGGGGAGTGGATGGAGAAGAGGGGAAAGGAGACTGTTCAGAGGATGAGACATGTATGGAGCAGAGAGGAATAGTTTGCTGTCACCGGGCAGGGAGAGCAGTGGAAGCTGTATATTTATATGGGAATGTGCATTTTCACTCATTCATAATAAAAAAAAAAAAAAAAGAAAGCAACATAACATCCATTTCCGCTGAGTCCGTTCCCACTTACAGCGACCTGCAAGTGACCCACAGTAGAACTGCCCCCTGGGGTTACCAAGGCTGTGCTCACTATAGAAGCAGACTGCCACATCTTTCTCCCATGGAGTGGCTAGAGAATTCAAACCATCAACCGCCAATCGCTTAACTACTGCATCACGAGGCCTCCTTAAAAGCAATGTAGGAACACGTAAGAATAGAAAATCAATTTTATTTTTTCTGCTTATTAAAAGAAATAAGCCAAACTTACTTTTAGCTGTTGAGTTAAGCTTTCTATAATAAATCTTTCCGGATATCCCTGGGTACTTTTTTTTTCTTCCCTCTCTAACGAGATTAAGTCCTCAGTAGATTAAAAAGTGAAAGTAGTGCTGACTACCCAAAGGACAGACCGAGAGATTACTGAATCTCAGTCATCACCAGCATGTATATATGATCTATTTTTTACATAAATTTTCACAGAAAGTCAAATGTATTCAAATCATGATTTATTTCATTGCAACGAAGGCTTTTTTGAAAGGTTAAATCAGTAACTGCCAAGTCTTCTAAAGTGTATATTAACATAAGGGAGAATTTGGATGAAATGTGATTTTAATATTCTATCATTTCTTTACCAGGGAGGATCAAATATCTTCATAACAGCGAAACAGAAGAAACAGTGCCGTGCACTGAAAAAGCTCATGTGTGAGGACTCTGAAAAACTAATCCCTCGCCCCAGAGTGAGAAAACTTCTAGATTTCTTGACATTTGAATAAAGTTTCTTTTATGTGTTCGCTTTTAAAATTAGAGTTTTCTTTTAATTTCTTAAAAAAATGATTTGACTGGTTTTTAAAAACACATTTATTGACAAAACTTTTAATGGTTCTTATTTTTGTTCAGCTACTGTAATTGTTCATAGGTTGGTAAAAATTTAGGCTCTCATAAATTCTGCTATTTATGCCAGAAAACAAGTTGTAGAACTTAAAGATTATGTATGTGTGTGTATGTATGTATGTATACAATTACTTGAGATCACGTATGTTTTTCCCCACAGAACAAGTGCCAAGGATTTGTCTTTGACTTGGTGACTAATCAAATTTTTAATATTGCTATCATGGTTTTTATCTTGGCCCACACACTCACGATTATGATGAAAAGTGATGAGGAGAGCCCACAAATGGAAACTGCTTTCTACTGGATTAACACAGTTTTTGTTGTGCTATATACTGGAGAATGCTTACTGAAGCTCCTCTCTTTCCACTGTTACTATTTCACCAGTGGATGGAACATTTTTGATTTTATGGTGGTTAGTTTCTCCATTATAGGTAAGATTTTATTTCGTTACCTTCTCATTTAGAGTAAGATTATATCCAGAAAACTTTATAGTAGATACCTTTTGATACACAGTCTATCAAGAAGCAAGAGAGGTTGTTGTTAGCTGCCATGAAGTCGAGTCCAACTCATCTGACCTTCTATAAAGCAAAACAAAGTGTTGCCTGGTCCTGCCTCATTCTCAACATTGATAGCATGTTCTAGTTTATCGTTGTGGCTATTGTGCCAATCCATCTGTCTGGGAGTCTCCCTCACCTCTGTTGGCCTTTTGTTTCACAGAGTACGTTGTCTTCATCTGGTTATGAATCTCTTTCAATGCTGTGTACGAGGCAAGAGAATCAAGTAGTGTTCAGTTGTGATCCATAAGGTTTCCACTGCCTAATTTTGGGAAGCAGATCTCCAGCCCTTTCTTCCTAGTCTGTCTTAGCTGGAAACGCTGTTTAACCTGTCCACCATGGGTGACCTTGATGGTATTTGAAACAGTGGTAGTGTAACTTTAAGCCATTACAGTATGGCAAACTGACAGTTTGTGGAAAAGAAGTAGAAACTTTTTATTTCTTACATGAATGCCCAACATCGTTTTGCATTCATACATGTGCACATGCTTGACAGTTATTCAGATATTCGAACATTCTAGAATTAAAAATATAGGTTTTCTTTCATCAGATAAATGCTTAATTACCTCTTTAGTTTTTATTATAGATTAATTTTCTAGAATGACCCTGGAAGGATCTTTATGTCTTACCTTGACACAGTCTTTCAAACTTAATTTTGCTCCTTTGCTTTGGCCCCTAAAACTTCCAGAATACTAGAATTTTAGGTTTTAATAAATTTGTTAATAGATCCTGTCACTCTGGAGATCTCATTCTTTAACAAATATCTATGTTTGATGACTCTCTTTGTGAATAGCTATTGTACTATATGCAAATAATTCTGTTGTAAACATAGGCAACAACTCTTTGCATGTAGTTTATAGTCTAGTAAGGGATGCAGTTAATTAAACCATACATTTTAATGATGTGTCATTAAGGTGATGACTGAGAAAGCAGAGGGTACTGCAGTAATGTAACAGATTGAGGGGTTCCATGTCAGTAATGGGGCTCACAGGAAACTTTCTAGAAGATCTAATAGATCTGTTAAATACAGAGGGAGACAAACAAAGAATTGAGAATAAAAATGTTTCTAGCATAGAGAAGTTTGTTTAGAATCTGCCTCCAGACAACATGCGTGCTAGACTGTAAGCTCTACAGAGACACTTGGCTTGGCTTAGCTATGTATCAAACACTAGTTAGATATTTAGTAGTAGAAAAACACATAAGCTATCTGCCCAGTTGTACATTAAGAAAATTCACACATGTAGTAGTTAACTGAATCCATGAAATTAATTTGCTGATAGAAAACTAGAAATGATTGAAAAGTACATGAAGATAGCAAGGGGCTGGTAGGGAGAAAACAGAAATTATGGAATTAAAGAGCCCAGTGCAGTGGGTAAGCATTGAGCTACTAACCTAAAGGTTGGCAGTTCCAACCCACTCAGTGGTTCCATGGGAGAAAGACCTAGTGATTTGCTACTGTCAAGATTATAGCATAGAAAACACTATGAGGCAGGCATACTCTGTTACGGGGTTTCTATGAGTAGAAAGAAACCCTAGTGGTGTAGTGCTTAAGCACCACAGCTGCTAACTAAAAAGGTCAGCAGTTCAAATCCACCAGGTGCTCCTTGGAAACTCTGTGGAGCAGTTCTACTCTGTCCAATAGGGTTGCCGTAAGTCAGAATTGACTTGACGACAGTGGGTTTAGTTTTTGTTTTGTATGAGTAGAAATCTCCTCAGCATCACCAAACAATGTGAGCATGAAGTGAGAATAACTGAATCTGAAAGCTTTAAGAAAATCAAACAATGGTCAGAGAGAGAGCGTTGTCTGAATTTAAAGTTTCAGTAGATCTGGTATCCTTGGTTAAGATGTAGACATAAACATGAATAACTGATGTAAAATGATGGAGAAAATTATTAAAATTTCAAAGGCCAAAGACTGAGAGGCTAACCTTAGCATGGGTTGTTGGTGGTAGATACTGGAATAGAGGGGGAAACAAAGAGCCGAGTACTGAAGTATTAATAAATATAAATGAAAGTGACTCGGTAGATCGTAGAATGTAGGAGATGGTATAACTGAGTGGTATTATTCACAAAATATCAGAAATGTCTCTTATTGGGAAGAAGAATGATCTGGAAATGTGTTCATTCTATCTTTCCACCCTGAGAAACATGGAGTAGAAGAGAATGAACAGTCTACATTTGAGATGATTGCAAGAAAAATAATGTCCTCAAAACAGTCCGATCTCAGATTACAAAAAATGTTGAAGATCTAGCAATAAGAATATAGGGAAATTGGCTTACAATGAAATTGGAATCCCTCTTGCATAATGGAAGCATTTAGAAAATTGGGTAGGGATAAGAGTAGTGTATTTTCAAGAGTTCTGTGGACATGAGGGTTGAGATAGCACATAAGAGGACTACCACCTTGGGTAATGACCAAGGTTAAACAGAAATGTGACATGATCATTCCAGATTAGGAAACATATCATCTCAGAAGCTTCCTAGGAGTCTTCTCTCTCCCACTTTCTCACTCAAAAACAAAACCACATCTGGAGCTTCCAGAGAACATCATTTATGCTTTTTATGGAAATTAGAATTTTGTCTTGTTTTATATTTATATCTATGTCTTACTCACATCCTTGCTTGTGTACCCACCACATTTAGTAGGAAAGGTTTATGAGGGCAGAGAGTCGTCTACACAATTCACATTTAAAGCTCCTAAGGGCCCTAATACTGTTTATGAAATAAGTGCATTTAATTACAATCCTTGAATTACTGGATACTAGATATCTTTGTAATTTATAAAATAAGTCTTTCTGCCTGTGTTGTTATTAAAATGTCTATCTCTACTTTCTAGATTATAAGGTCTTTGAGGGCATAAATTACATGATTCATCTTTGCATATTTGAATTATACCTACATCAGATATTTAACAAAGGTTGGAATCAACTAAATGTCTTAGACCAAGGGCAATCAGAAAAAAATCATGACTACTATCCTATATTATAGATTCATGCCACCTATGATTCCAGAAGTATTTGACCTATAATACTGTTAAGATAATGATATAGCAGAATTCTTTTCCAAATTTTGATAGATTCTGTGAGCATTGCCACAATTAGAATTTGGCTAACCTAAATTTTCAATATGTGCCATTTTAAGTGGAAGAGATTATTAAAATCATCATAATTTATGGAAACCACAGTGGAATACAAAATAATTTGTATCCCTCTTAATACAATTGCATTTGACTAATTTTATTTACTGCTTTATCTTTTTCTACTCCAAGGACTATTACTACGTGTAGAACAATACCTTGGATCTCCTTTCCTTGTCCCACTGATACTTCTCTCTCGGATTATCCACATCCTGCGTCTCGGGAAAGGACCAGAAGTGTTCCATAGTCTGCTGCTTCCTTTGATGTTGTCTCTCCCAGCACTGCTGAATCTCAGTCTTCTCATCTTTCTGGTCATGTTTGTTTATGCCATCTTTGGAATGTACAATTTTGCCTATGTTAAAAAAGAAGCTGGAATCAATGATGTGTCCAACTTTGAAACTTTTAGCAGCAGTATGCTTTGCATTTTTCAGGTTACCACGTTTGCTGGTTGGGATGGGATGCTCAGTGCAATTTTCAACAGTAAATGGTCTGACTGTGATCCTGATAAAATTAATCCTGGGACTCAGGTTAAAGGAGATTGTGGTAACCCCTATTTGGGAATTCTTTATTTTGTCAGTTACATCCTCATATCATGGCTGATTATCGTAAATATGTACATTGTTGTTGTCATGGAGTTTTTCCATATTGTTTCTAAAAAAAAAGCCAAGACCCTGAGTGAAGATGATTTTAGGAAGTTTTTTCAGGTATGGCAGAGGTTTGATCCTGATAAAACACAATACATAGACTCTAGCAAGCTTTCCGATTTTGCAGCTGCTCTTGATCCTCCTCTTCTCATGATGAAACCAAACAAGGGTCAGCTCATCGCCATGGACCTTCCCATGGCAGTTGGGGACCGAATTCACTGTCTCGACATCTTACTTGCTTTTACAAAGCGAGTTGTGGGCAAAGATGAGAGGATGGAGAAAATCCTTTCAGACATAGAAACTGGGTACGTATTAGCCAACCCTTTTAAGATCACGTATGAGCCAATTACAACAACTCTAAAACGAAAACAAGAGGCAGTCTCAGCCACCATCATTCAACGTGCTTATAAAAGTTACCGTATGAGGCAAAATGACAAAAATACATCAGATATACATATGATAAATGATGATGGAGATGTTGAAGCTACCAAAGAAGACATCCGTGTTGATAAAGCTGAGGAAAAGTCAATTGTTCAAAGTCAGATCTAATCCCACTTACAACTCCTTCACCTTCGTTGTAAAATACATTATGAAATGTTTTAAGCTTAAATCAGAAATGAAAGGAAAGATCAGTTGTTTATAACCTATGAAAGTTAAGTGTATATTCATAAGGTTCCGTGCCAAATTCAGTTTTGACTTACATATAATTAGTCTAATCACTCTATCAGGAATGACAACGCCCTTGATATGACTGCAGTGAGTTAAAGAAGTTAAAGTTGTTATTTGACAATCCAGTGGTCATTGTCTCTATATGATTTAGATGGTATTTGACCCTTCTGGAGAATGGGAAAAATAGTATATCTTATCTCTACTTTAACTTAATAGGCTTCAGGTCACCACTAATAGGACTTAGTTACAAATGAGTTCTTAATGTGGACAGGTGTTTCAAAAATGGTGAAATGCTACAGGTCATTGAATCATATTCTCACCTAGAAATGATACAAATTTTTAGAAGGAGTTTAGTAGAAATTGCCTTTCCATTTGGTAGCTCTTGAGCTGATTAAAATCACATTTAAAAAAGATTGGTTGGAGCCATTTTTTTCCTTGTCCTCATTTATTTATTTATTTTTCTTTTTGGTAATACAGATAGTGTTTCACTCTTCTCTGGTTCCTACATTCTCATCTCTTTGGCTAGTTTTGCCTAAGTTCTGATTCTGCGATAAGGTGGATTATAAAACAAGGCATATAAAGGGTACTATACTTGTGGCCTAATTTTTTCCCACTTAAACTTTTCAAAAGTACACATGTATTGAAATGTTGCAATAGGGAATGTATGTTAATAGAGACAAGCTTTGCCTTATCATAAAACCAAGTATTTTTCTCCTTTGTTCAGAATGTAGCATTGAACATGTCAGCTTTGGCAGAGGCATGTTATGTTATGAATTTGGAGAGCTGATGGCTGCAGTTATGCCTAGGACCTTTCAATGTTTTCATCTTTACTGAGGAAACTGTGGCCACTTTAAAGTACTTTTCACAGTACTGGATGGTTCTTTATAACTTAGAGAAATAAAATGATCTTCAGACTGTGAGGACTGTGAATTTGGACATAAAAATATATGTTTGTCATGGTTGTTTTGTAATCTTAATATATAGAACTTACTTTTTACTTATTTTTTCTAGGTTTCTGTTGTTGCTGTTGTTACTGATTTCATCATGTACATAACAACTCTAAAAATGTTTCTTATTTGAAAAACTTAAAAGCCTAAACATTAGTTTTCACTATGGAAAAAAATTAAATAGGTACAAATAATTGTTTGGTTTTTTTTTTGCTTGTTTGTAAAAATTGAGTCAGTTATACCCATGTAGCTTGACATTCAGTATAAAGATTGATTTCAGTGTGCCTAAAATATCCTAAGGGATTCAATAAGAAAATATGTATATTGTTGGCTTTAAATATGTTGTATCACACTGAGCATCATTTAAGTATTGGAAATTGTATTTTATTATGCCTGCATGATCTTGAGCCTTAACTAATATAATCAAACTTTCTCTGTTCCTCAGAAATTTAATAACCTGACCAAGATGCCTTTGGGGTTTCCCTAAGCAAATATAATTTCAGGGTTCTGTTTCTTTCTATAAGTGTTCCTTGCTTTTCTCCTGTTCTCCATCCATATGATGAGAGCCAGTGAGCAATCAGTATTAACTTCGTGACCTGGTGACAGCTGGTGCTTTACCTAAGCTTCTTGGTTTTCAATTTCTTGAGAAAGCTTTCAGGTGGAAACTGCTTCAGATACTTAAACTGAATCATTAACTTGCTTCTGTAAATTTCACCAATAACAAACTGATTTTAGTTTGAAAATTTTAGCTTTCACTTGTAAACAGTGTTTGTCACTAAACTTACAAAAATTATGGGAAGAGTTATTTTTAACAAAGTCTTTAAATATATTTTACTTTTAGATTTGATAGAAATTAATAAACAGAACCTGTTAGCCATATTTCTTGTTGTGTTTTACTCTGATTAACCAGGTTGGCAACTTTGAACTTAAAAAATATATCATAAGCCTCACACTAAAGCTTATTCATTCAGGTTCCAAATTCAAAACTAAAGACATGGAATTTTTTTAGATCATGCATTTTTAGAAAATAAGTGCTAAAAAGCTTGCCAGAACCTGCTCCATACTGACAAAATGTAAAAATTGTTCCTCTTATCAAAATTATAATTTTGCTATTTTATTAGAATTTACCTTTATTAGAATTTCAGTTTTATTAGAATTTACTTTGGGGAGATAGTGTTCAAGTTAAATGTATGGTGTACTCTTGTTAGGTGCTATCCAGTCGTTTCTGACTCAGAGTGGCCATATGTGCAACAGACTGAAACACTGCCCACTTCTGCAACTATCCTCACAGTTGTCCTCACAGTGGAGCCTATCGTTGCAAGCACTGTGTCAATCCATGACATTGAAGGTCTTCCTCTTTTTCACCAACCTACGCTTCACCAAACAGGATGTCCTGTAGGGACTGGTCCCTTCTGATAACATGTTCAAAGTACATAAGACCAAGCATGCTACTATTTATCAATAATGCTACAATTAAATTATGCTATACTACTACTTCATGGACACATCTCAGCTGCTGTTCATGAGGTTTTCACAGGTGATTTTTTTCAGAGGTAGATCACCAGGTCCTTCTTCCTAGTCTGTCTTAGCTTGAAAGCTCAGCTGAAACCTGCCCACCATAAGTGATCCTGCTTATATTTGAATACTGGAGGCATGGCTTCCAGCATCACAGCCCCCATGGTACAACTGGCTGATAGACGCGTGGTCCATTTATCATGATGTTGCTATTGGTCCAGTGGTGAGAATTTTTGTTTTATTTATGTTGAAGTATAAGCTACAATGGAGGCTGTAGTCTGATCTTTATCAGTAAGTGCTTCAAGTCCTTTACACTTTTAGCAAGCAAGGCTTTGTGTTCTGCATAATGCAGGTTGTGAGAGTCTTCCTCCAATCCTGATGCCCTATTCTTCACATAGTCCAACCTCTTGGATTATTGGCTCAGTATACAAACTAAGTAAATGTGATGGAAGGATACAACCCTGATGCACACTTGTCCTGAATTTAAACCACGCAGTATCACCCTGTTTCTTTCAACTACTACCCCTGCTCTACGTCCAGGTTCTGCATAAGCACAACTAAGTGTTCTGGAATTCCTTTCTTGACAATGTTCTCCATAATTTGCTTTGATCCACACAGTCAAATGTATTTGCATAGTCAACCAAAAACAAGTGAACATCTTTCTGATATTCTCTGCTTTCAGCCAGGATCCATCTGATGTAACCAATGATATCACTGGTTCTACTTCCTCTTCTGAATCCAGTTTGAATTTCTTGCAGTTTCCTGTAGATATACTGCTCTAATAGTTGATTATAACAGGTGGTAATTGTTATATTCTTAGTGTGAACTGTCCTAGTTATACCTGGCAATTAGAATTGAAGATAGTAAACAGGATGCCTGAAGAAAAAAGAGGATTTTATCATTCAGCACGGAGACCTTTTCAAGAAAAGACATCATGAATGTGGAAGATTTTTTCTTTGCATTTAGGTTCTCAAGATTTTAATTATGGTGTGTCTTGGTGTGAATTAGACTTTCTCCTCTTCGGGGTTTGCTCAGCTTCTTATGTAAGTTTGCGTCTTTCACCAAGTTAGGAAATTTGGGGCTGTTATTTTGTCAGTTGTTTTTTCAGTCCTTTACTTTCTCCTCTTCTTCTAAAACTATGATAATATGAATGTTGGATTTTTCTTTGTGTTCAGATTGGATGAATTCTGCTGTTTGGTCCTCAAGTTCACTGGTCCTATCCTCTTCTGTTCAATTGTGTCCTAGATCTAGTGAGTGTTTTCTTTCTTAATATTGTATTTTTCAGTTCTATAAATTCATTTTTCAATCACTTGTGTTTTTTTGGAAGAGGTTTTTTTTTATTTTTTCATTTGTTCATGAAAATATATTATTGTTGAAACATTTTTATGATAGTTGATTTAAACTCCTTGTCCAATAATTTCTACATTTAGTGCATCTCAGTAGTGGTGTCAACTGATTGTGTTTTCTCAATAAATTTGTAATTTTCCTCTTTTTTTTTTTAATTCATACCAGTAATGTTGGGGTGATTGGTTTTGACTTGCGTTTCTCTAGTGGCTAGTGAAACCCTGGTACCATAGCGATTAAGAGCTACAGCTGCAAACCAAAGGATCAGCAGTTTGAATTCACCAGGCACTCCTTGGAAACCCTGTGGGGCACTTTTGCTCTATTCTCTAGGTTACTGTGAGTCAGATAAATTCAGTGGCAGTGAGTTCCATTGTTTTTGGTTTTCATGGCAAGTGATTGCAAGCATTTCCTCATGTGTCTGTTAGGCATTTGAACGTCTTTGGTGAAGTGTCTTTTCATATACTTTGCTTCTTGTTTAATTGGATTATTTGTCTTTTTGTTGTAGAGGTCTTGGATTTTCCTGTAGCTTTTAGAGATTAGGGTTTTGGCAAATTTGTCATATACCCCAATTTTTCCCAGTCTATAGTTTCTCTTTTTAGTCTTTTCATAAAATCTTTGGATGAGCATAAATGTTTGATTTTTAAAAGATTCTAGTAATCTGGCTTAGCTTTTGTTGTATGTATCTTGTTAGTTATGATCTGTATCCCATTAATACCATGTATCAGGGAGTCCTGGTGGCGTAGTGGGTCAAGTGCTACATCTGCTAAACAAAAGGTTGGCAGTTCAAATCTGCCAGGTGCTCTTTGGGACAGTTCTACTTTGACCTATAGAGTTGTTATGAGTCAGACATGACTCAATGGCAGTGGGTTGGTTTTTTAGGGCCTCTAGCATTCACTCTATTTTTTCTTCTATGATTTTTATAGTTCTTGGTTTTATATTTAGGCCTTTGATCTATTTGAATTAGTTTTTGTGTATAGTGTGCATTATGTGTCCTATTTCAATTTTTTTGCAGATGGTCATCCAGCTGCACCAGCACTACTTGTTTAAAAGACTCGTTTCCCCATTTGATGGATTTGGGGCCTTTGTTGAAGATCAGGTGATGAGATCAGGTGAATGGGTTTATGTTGGGGGTTCTTAGTTCTCTGTTCCATTGGTCACCATATCTGTCACTGTATGAATGCCAGATATTTTTGAACTACTGTAGCTGTATAGTAAGTTTTGAAACCAGGTAGTATGAGTCCAATTTTGTATTCTTTTATTTAGTAGTGTGTTACTTATGTAGGAACTCTTTCCTTTCATATAAAGTTAATGAATAGATTTTCTGTTTCTTTAAAGATGCTGTTTGGATTTGGATTTGGGATTGCATTGGATTTGTGGATTGCTTTGGATAGAATTAACATTTTCACAATGTTCTGTCACCTATCCATGAGTATATATTTTTTTCATTTATGTAGCTATCTTTCAGTTTCTTGCAGTAATGTTTTGTAGTTTTCTTTGTGTAGGACTTTTACATCCCTGGTTAGATTTGTTCCTTAGTATTCTTTTTTTTTTTTTTTAGAGCTATTTGAAATGGTATTGTTTTCTGAATATCCTTGTAGTTTTCTTTATTGGTGCCTAGGAATCCAACTGACTTTTGTATGTTTATCCTGTATCCTGCTTCTCTACTGAATATTTCTATTAGTTCCAGTAGTTTTCTCATGCACTGTTTTGATTTTTCTATGTATAGTATTATATCACCCATAAATTTGTAATTTTATTGACTTTTAGTGTGTCTTGAACATTCTATTATGTTAAAAAGTCTCCGAATTCTATACAAATCTTTAATTTTAGCAGACAGTCATACTGTTTAGATTTAGTACGTGAGTCTTAGTTTACTTTTGTGAGTCATAGTCCCTGTTGCTGTTAGGGACTGTTGATTCAGCTGTAATTCATAAAGACCCTATGTACAACAGAACAGAACACTGCCCAGTCCTGCACAATCCTCATAATCTCTGCTATGCTTGAGTCCATTGTACCAGCTACTGTGTCAGTCCTTCTTGCTGAGGTTCTTCCTCTCTTTCACTGACCCTCTACTGTACCAAGTATGGTGTCTTTCTCCAGAGACTGGTCCCTTCTGATAATATAGCCAAAGTGTGTGAGATGAAATCTCAATATCCTCACTTCTAAGGAACTTTCTGGCTGTATTTATTGCAAGACAGGTTTGTGTATTCTGTGGCAGTCCATGGTATATTCAAAATTCTTCACCAACACCATAATTCAAAGGCATCTGTTGTTCATCAGTCTTCCTTATTCACTGTGAGTTGCAGCACCTATGGTAGTGTAGTTTCTAGAGCCCATGCAGAGTGACTTTGGTCTTCTTGGTTTATCTAGTGGTTCTTGTGCTCGCCCTGGTCTGTACTGTTACTGCCTGGGGGGACAGAAGAGGTTTCTCATGGTGAGACCACCAGACCTCTCTCAGTGTGGAAGGAATGTCGTGAGAACCCTCAAATGGTTTCCTATGAAGATGAAGACTCGTTCTATATTGGAGCACTTCTTTTGACTACACCTTACTTGCCAGCATTAGCTGCTAAGCTTGGTGTCTGTGAGAAAAGAGGAAGACTCTTAGGCCTCATGGTCAAAGAGTTTTCCCCACTTGTTGGAGCTGTCTCTGTTACTAGTTCCACCTGCTCATCTCAGTATCTTTCTAAAATAAGGGAAGTTTAATATCCTTCTTATTTTTGGTGAATCTTCCAGTTGATCTTTCTTGTCAGAGGTGCAGTCTTGTTTAATGTTGCCAGAGGAACTCCTACTTGACTGTAGAGAAGAATGAGCCCACCAGGCTGCTTTCTGCTGCTAGAAAAGGGGTGGAGGAAATGCCAGGTCATGGTGGCCTTTTACTAGATGCTGGAATGTAAGATGCCCTGTACTGTGCAGTTCCTTTGTCTTGGGGCCTGAAACAAACTTGCTTTTTCCTTATCATCTTTCAGACTTCTTTTGTACTTTTTTTTTTTAATTTTTTTGTACCATTTACAGAGTTCATATTTGTACTTAGCAGAGAAATACAGGAAAGAAGTTATCTGTGCCATCTTACCCAAACTAGATGTCTCATGATGTACTTAAAACTTATTAAAGGAATATTGTCATAGGCCCATAATATACTGCAATATAAAGCTAGAGTGACTTTTTTTTTATCATTAGGTATATCACACTGTCTGAGTACATTGAACGAGCTACCTTTGGTTGCTGAGAAATTTTTTTTTTAATTGTTCTGTCAATCACGTTTTATAGTTCTGATCAAGAAAAGTATTTGCTCTCCCAGGTAAGTGAAATTTCTTCTTTAGATCAATGTGAAACACTGACATATTTAGGTCAAGTAAGACTCCACATAGTGACATCAATTTGATTATAGGAAACATGTTGGTTTGTTTTCTTTTTACATCACAAAAAGTGACTAAGATTCCTCTCTAAGATGTCTGCGAATCTCCTGAAATTTAAATTCTTAAATTTATTGTGATGTTCTTATATTTCATACAGAATAAAACACTGGAACTTCCAGTGCATGCTACTGTGATACAACCCAGGTAAGCTAGCCAAGATCTGCCAGGGAATTCTGCTGCAGCCGCATTAGATTCTTGAAGGAAATATGTCATGAATAATGTACAGTTATAAGTAGGTGGCCATATCAAGCTCTCCTCACTTAATGCTACTGCCAAGTACACTCTGAGGGAAGTGATTGCCTACCTTCATTAGTAATTAATCTGTACAGGAAGAGAGTGTGATGAAAAATCTTGCAAGACATCAACTGTATGTGCATTACCCTGCATCAACCTATACTATTTTCTACAGAAAACTCTGGAAATAATAGCAGTAACCAGATTTGTACCACTAAACGGGAATGTAAAACATTTTAAAGATACAAGCATGGAAATCAAGAGCAATTCTTCCACTGTACAGTATATAAAAAGCATGAAGCTATCTTATAATTGGGTATTTGTGAGGCAGTATGTAGCGCTGATATATCATAATGGAGCATCTTATAGAATACAAATCTACTTTAGTCCATTTTAATAATTCCAGTGACAAGACATTTCAGAAGGCTCCATATACCTTCCTGTAAGTAAAAAGAGAAATAACAAGAAAAAAAAATTGCCATCAAATCAATTTCAATTCCTACTGACCGGGACAGAGTAGAACAGCCCCATAGCATCTCTAAGGAGTCGCTGGTAGATTTGAACTGCTAAACTTTGGGTTAGCAGCCATAGCACTTAACCACTGTGCCACCAGGGCTCCTTCCTAGAATAGCTATCATTAATCTCCAGTATGCTCGCATTACCTTTTTATTATTTTAGATGGAAAAAATGTAGTGCATTTTTAAGTCCAATTACTGAGTATGCTTTGAACTTACAATATAACAACTTTTGTGCATTAATGTTGTTTAGCCAGGATTATCAACACAACTGAACTTAATTTTTGCTGCTGGTGGCAGAGTGTCACCATGGCCAAGTTATATACCACAATAGAAGTGTGTGTGTGTATGTGCATACACACATACATATGTATTTTTTTACACAAATCTTCTTTACCAATAAGATGGAAATGCATTCTACTATCTTAATGATGCTATGAATTCATGTATAGCAAGCATTTATAAATAAGCATTTACAAGACAGCATTACAATGTTAACTACATGTTTTGTTTTATATTCTTTTATTCTAGGGGCTATAGTGTTACTAATAAATCCTATATAACAATATTAACTATTACTGATTAATTTATTCTCTGAAATTATAAGGTGAAGTTATTAATCTAGGTGCTCTGGAGACTATATTGGTGATTTCCAGTAGAAAGTTTAATTTTATCATTACTCTCATCATTATTTTCTCATATCTTAGATATTCCTTCTCCTATCTAATGAATAAAAATTAAGTATTCTAATGTGGAAGAGAGTAAAATGAAATTTTAAGCAATGTTGGTATTTGATGTAATGACTGGGGAAGGTGTGTGTGTGTGTATTTAAGACTATTAAAATAAAAAGCCTCATACATCAGTTTCAAATATTTCACACATTCACCCACGTTTGGAGCTAATGTCACTAGAAGTTCTTTTTACAGCAATATTTTACTTACAAAACATACTAAATTAAAATTTAGTACTATAGCTCTTGTGAGCAGCAGGAAATTAATATTTTTCTTCTTCATTTACTTTTTAAATAGTAAATAATTTGGAGGTGGAGTCAAGACAGCAGAGTAGTCAGATGCTTCTTGTGATCCCTCTAAAGCCAAAGACTCAAAAGAATGAGTGAATTGATTACAGATGACGTTCCTGGAGCCCTGAACATCTAAGGGAAAGTTGAGAAATAGGACTGACTCGAGGGGCAAGAAGAGTAGGTCCAAAAATACCTAGGACTGGCCAGAACAAACTTGCCAGGAATCGACTGCAGTCATCATGGTGGACAGAGAGGTAGTTTTCACAGGGATCTCTTTTCAACAAAAGGGAAAGAGCACAAGAGAGCACACTTGACCTTTGAGAACCGGGAAAAACCAGCATATGACCATCAAAAGCTAAGTGCCTGCTGTCTAACCTAAGATGCATATGGATCTAAATCTTTCCTATGGGATAAACCTCTCTCACTTTTCCCAGAGCATCCCCTTCCCCTCTTCACATTGTGCTGGGCTTTGGAGTCTGATGTCATTAACTGAGCCAGAGATAGGACTTTTTAAACTTGCTTTGAGCCATTCTCTGAGACTCGTAGAGAAAACAGTTTTAAAAAAAGCTGAGAGAATGTAGCTGGGGGTAGGGTTATTGAGGGTGGGCAGATATTTGCTGAATCCTCTTTGGTTGTCAAGAGACTGGAAAATTAACCAGGAGACCATCCAAGAGACATGGATTTATTCATCAAAAGGGAAACTTACAGACTGGGACAGCAGTACTGCACCCAGTGGCAGTTGGCTAGACAGGCTGTTAACTTCGTGCTGGTGGGCCATCTAGGCTTTTTATGAATGCCCCCTCCCCCTGTGTCATACTGGCTCTGGTCCAAAGGGGTGTGTCATATGTTAATCAGGGTTAAGTTGATTGTCCAATGGGTGTGGTGACAACTGTTGCCACCCAGGTCCAACATTACAGACGTCAGCAACTGCAAGGTGTATCCCTGCCCTGTAGGTATTGTGATACCCTGTTTTACATCAAAGGGTCAGACTGGGGACATGCAGTAGTGAATGTATGCATGAGCTACTTGGGAATTTTTCAGCTCATGTTTTCAATATCCTTGTCTTAAATTACTCTGACTAGAAAGCAGGAAGGGTGTAGTCAACGTTCCTTGGATGTGAACAGTCCAAGGGGTCATTATCGGGTTACTGTTCTGCTTCCATACACTCCCCTGAGCTGGAAATTTAGGGCAGAAAGAGTTCCTCCACCTAGAGAGAATCAGACATAATGGGACATGCCACCATCACAGACACTTAGGGATGATTGCTGGCCTACTGCTTTGCTCAGTGCCTATAACCAGATACCAGTGCCTATACCACTGTCCCCTCCCATCTAGGACAGCAGGTGAGAGCCTGCACCACACACTTTAAGTCTGACTACCTAGACACCTGAGCTGAATTCATACAAGAAAAATAAAGAGACTCCTAGGCTTGTATGTCTAATAATAGCTCTAACCACCTGGTGACAGAGCATTAGAGTTTCGAAGGCACCTGTAACCAAACTATCCCAGATGACTAGCCTATTGGGACATTTCAAAACCAAATAAAAAGAGAATCTAAAACACAGTAAGTAAACATAAAATAAATAAATTCAACCACTTACTGATAGCTTGGAGACAACATTCCATATCTAATCACTTAAAAGAATCAGACCACAAAAAGCTCAGGCACAGGAAGACAGACTGAAGATAAAGTATGTGACAGAAATATATTTGAGGAAAAAATGGATAAAAAATTAGGAAAAATCAAGAAATACTAAGGACTATCAAGATGAATAATCTACAAGTGACTGAAGTACCACAGGAAAGGGGATGAGAAAAAATACAGAGAGAACTGTCAAAGATTTATTGGCAGAAAATATCTTCAAATCATGAAAGATAACAAGATAAGCATCCATGGTGCTCACTGAACTCCACACATGGTAGATCTCAAAAGAAAGGCACTAAAGCGTATTATATCAAATTTCCCAAAACAGCAGATAAGGAAATACTTTTAAAAATGGCTAGTGATAAACAAAAAATAACCTACAAACAAGAATGAACAAGACTCAGTTGAGACTATTCAGCAGAAACCATTCAGGCAAGAAGGTAATTGGATGACATATGCAAAGCCTTAAAGGTAAATAAATGCCAACTAAGAATTATATACCCAGCAAAACTGTCTCTCATATATGATAGCAAAATTAGGATATTTCCAGATAAACAGAAGTTCAAGCAGTTTGCAAAAACCAAACCAAAAATTCAAGAAATTCTAAAGGGAGTCTTTTGCTTCTATCAGTAACATCAGTTAACAACCCAAGACTAGGACACAGAAAAGAGCAAACTAGATATTAAACTAAACAGGAAAAATCACAAAAATAAATCAAGGGCAAAACACAGAAAATGGAAACAGAGATGCTATGTTATACAAACACTATTGTAGAAAAAGAGAGAGACATCCAAAATAAATGTAAGTTATAGATCTTTCATATGGGAATGAAGTCAAGGCAATATAAGGAATTCAAAGACTGGCTTAAATTTAGAAACATAGGGATAAATATTAATGTAACCACAAAGCAAATTATCAATCCTATGCATCAAGACAAAAAACAAGAAAAAAAAAACTAAGTCTTAGCAAATACAAAGATGCTAACATTGAAAAAGATGAAAATAAAACACTCAAAGAGAAAAGATTCACCGTGTACAATTAAGTAGAACAAAAGAATTGTCTACAATACACAAAAAAATACATCAAAATGACAGCAGTGAACTCATACCTATCAGTAATCTCACTGAATGAATGAAAATGAATTACTGGTACCAATAAAGAGATGGAGAGTGGCAGAATGGATAAAAAGATACAATACATATATATGCTATCTACAGAAGACACACTTTAGACTTAAAACATGAACTGAAACCCAAAGGATGGGGACAAAAATCAAGTTAACAACATTCAAAAAAGAGCAGGAATGATGATATTAATCTCTGTTAAAATAGACTTTAAAGTAAAATCTACCACATGGGATAAAAAAGGACACTGTTTAACGCTTAAAGACTCAGTAATCCAGGATGACATAACAATATAAAATACCTACACATCCAACAACAGGGCTCCAAAATACATAAAACAAACTCTAACAACATTGAAAATAGATACAAACAGCTCCACAATAAGACGAGACTTCAACACACCACTTTCACTGAAGGACAGAACATCCAGAAGAAAACCTCAATGAAAACATAGATTTAAATACCGCAATCAACCAAATTGACCTCATGGACATATACAGAACACTCTAACAGTAACAGCCAAGTATACTGTCTTTTTCAAAGCACATGGAACATTCTCCAGAATTGACCCTATATTAGGCCATAAAGCAATCCCTAACAAAATTCAAGGCACTGAAGTATTAGAAAGCCTTGTTCAGACCAAAAAGCCATAACAGAAGAAAGCAATAACAGAAAAAGGAAGGGGGAAAAAAAATCAAACACATGGAAACTGAAAAATGACTTCCTCAAAAACTATTGGGTTATAGGTGAAATCAAGGGTAGAATACAGAAATTCATAGATTCAAATGAGAATAAAAACACGTCCTACCAGAACCTTTGGGAAACAGCAAAAGCAGTGCTCAGAGGTCAGCCTATCTCAAGAAATGGATGCACCCAAAAGTAAAAAAGGACTGAAATCAAAACATTAAGCTTATAGCTCTAACAAGTAGAAAGAGAGCAGCAAAAGAAGCCCTTGGACGCTAGAAGAAAGAAAATAAAAAATAGAGCAAAACTAAATGAGTTACAGAATCAAAAAATGGTTGAAAGAATTAAAAGGGCCAAAAACTGGTTCTTTGAAAAGTCAACAAAATTGATAACCCATTGACCAAACCGACAAAAGAAAAACAGGAGAAAAAACAAGTAACACAAATAAGAAATGAGATGAGTGATATCACAAGAGACCTAACTGAAATTAATAACATTATAACAAAATACTGTGAAAATCTGTGCTGTAACAAATTTGAAAACCTAAAAGAATCTGACAGATTTCTAGAAACATACTGCCTGCCTAAACTAACACAAACAGTGGTAGAACAATTTTAAAAAGAGATTCAAAAGGTAATTGAAAAACTCCTAACCAAAAACAGCCCTGGCCCTAATGGCTTCACTGGAGAATTCTACCAAACTTTCAGAGACAAATTAACACCACTACTACTAAAGATATTTCAAAGCATAGAAAAAGATAGTACACTGCCAAATTCATTGTTTGAAGGCACATTAACCCTGATACCCAAAGGCACCACAAAAAAGAAAAATTATAGATCCTTATCTTTCATGAACTTAGATGCACAAATCCTCAACAAAATTTTAGCCAATGGAACTGAACAACATATCAAAATAATAATAATAATAATAATTCACCATGACTAGTAGGATTTATACCAGGGATACAGGGATGTTTCAGCATTAGAAAAACAATCAATGTAATCAACCACATAAATAAAGCAAAAGACAAAAGCCACTTGATTTTATCAATTCAGGCAGAAAACACATTTGACAATGTCCAACACCTATCCATGTTTAAAAAAAAACAAAACAAAAAACCTCAACAAAACAGGAATAATATAGAGATTCCTCAGCATAACAAAGGGCATTTATACAAAGCCAACAGGCCAACATCATCCTGAGAGGCATTCTGCTTGTGAATGCGACGAGAATGCCCTTTGTTATCACTTTACTCAACATTGTGCTGGAGGTTCTAGTCAAAGCAATCAGGCAAGATAAAGAAATAAAGGGCATCCAAACTGATAAGGGAGAATTAATGGTATTTCTACTTGCAGAAGATATGATTTTATACACAGAAAAACCCTAAGGAATCCACAAAAATACTATTGGAACTAATAGAATTCAGCAAAGAATCAGGATCTAAGATAAACATACAAAAATCAGTCAAATTCCTTTATACTAACAAATAGAACTTCAAAGAGGAAATCAGCAAATCAATACTACTGACAGTAGCCCCCAGACCAAAAATCAAACCAAATTAAGGGCTATTGAGTTGACTCCAACTCATAGTGACTCTTTAGGACAGAGCAGAACTGCCTCATAGTTTCCATGGAGTTCCTGGTGGATTTGAACTACCGACTACTATGTCACCAGGATTTCCCAATAGACCTCCAAAAGACAAAATACTTAGGAATAAATGTAATCAGAGATGTAAAAGACCTATACAAAGAAAATTACAAGACCCTATGGCACTGTTTTTTTGTTTTTTTACCCCAGGAAACCAAAACAGACTTACATAAGCAGAAAAACCTACCTTATTCATGGCCAGGAAGACTCAACATTGTGAAAACATCTATTGTTCCCAAAGGGATCTACAGATACACTGTGTTCCTGATACAAATTCCAACTGTAGTTTTTAATGAGATAAATACAAACAAACAAAAACACCAACTTCATGTGGAAAGAGAAGAAATCCCAGACAAGTAAAACAGTACGGAAGAAGAACAAAGTGGGAGGCCTCACACAATCTGACTTTAGAAACTTTTCCACTGCCACAGTAGTTGAAACAGCCTGGTACTGGTACAAAAACAGATAGATAGACCAATGGAACAGAACTGAAAATCCAAACATACCATCCACCTATAAGCAGCTAATATTTAACAAATGTCCAAATCAATAAACCAGGGAAATGACAATCTATTTAACAAACGATACTGACCCAACTAGCACTTGGCGCTTGGCGCTGACCCAACTGAATATACATCTGCAAGAAAGTGAAACAAGACCTGTGTCTCATGTACAAAAACTAACTCAAAATGGGTCAAAGATATAGACATAAAATCTAAATGATAAAAATCATAAAAGGAAAAATAGAGACAATACTGGGAGACCAAACACTCAGTATAAACAGAATACAGAGCATTACTGACAATGCACAAACACCAGTGAGGGAAATCATGTTAAACACTCTTGACATGAGTGAAGCCATCTTGGATGCTGAACCGTTACTTCAACTCTGTGTAACCTCCTATGACGTTTGTGTACTGTAACCTAGAGATGGCCTGGGAATACTTCCAGGCCCTTGGCCCGAACATGTAGAACAATGTATGACCAAAACTGTAAACAACTTACTTAGTTACTGTATGTTTCAGTTCCTTGTATGCCCAGTTACCAAAAGAGTATAAATGCTGTAATAAAACTTTGCTCTGGGCTCTCGGCTGACGATTGCCGTGTAGCCCCTGATCCCATAACTGTTTCATGTCTGTCTTTTCTTAAGTCTCGGCGCTGCCTCTCCTCCACCCATGTTCGTCAGAGTGACCTCTGATCTCTGACACACCAGATAATAGATGACTGAAAACTCCAGAAAATAAAGACAAGAGGCTTCACCAAAAGAGTAAAAAGACAACCTACAGAATGGGAAAAAACTTTCGGCTACAAAAAAACCAATCAGTTTCTAGTGTTCCATAAAGATACTGTAAAGCCTCAACAACAAAAGGCAACCCAATTCAAAAATGGGCAAAGGATATGAACAGGTACTTCACCAAAGAAAATATCCAAACAGCTGACACATGAGATTATGCTCAGAATGATTAGCCATTAGATAAATCCAAATCAAAACTACAATGAGATACCATTTCACCCTAAAAAAGCTGACGTTAATCTAAAGCACAAAATAACGAATGTTGGAAAGGCTGTAGAGAGACCAGAACACTATCCACTGCTGGTGAGAATGTAAAATGGTACAAGCACTTTGAAAATCCATTTGGTGCTTTCTTAAAAAGCTAGAAATGGAAATAACATACAATCTAACAATCTGACTTCTTGGAATACATTCTAGAGAAATAAAGGTCATCACTTGAATGGATACATGCACATCAATGTTTCTTGTGGCACTGTCCACAACAGCAAAAAGATAGAATCAACTTAGTTGCCCATCAATGGGTGAATGGATAAAGAAACTATGGTATAGTCACACAGTGGAATATTATGCAGTGATAAAGACAATGATGATCTTGGGAAACATCTCATAGCATTGAGGAACCTCAAAGACATTATACAGAGTAAAATTAGTTGCAAAAGAACAAATATTATAAGAGATCAGTATTATAAGGACTCAAGAAAAGGTTTAAACACAGGAAAATAAAACAGTCTTTGATGATTACAAGAGTGGGAGGGAGGGAAGGGGGTACTGATTAATTAGTATATAGGAATTGAATTAGGTGAAGGGGAGCAGCACACAGTGGAAGGGAGGTCAGCACAGCTGAACTATACCAAAAAACTGAGAGGTTTCCTAAGTATAATTTGACAGTGAGAGACAGAGTACCAGGGTCAGGGGTCTGGGAACCATGGTTTCAGGGGACATCTAGGTCAATTGGCATAACAAAATTATTTTAAGAAAATGTTCTGCATCTCACTTTGCTGAGTGGTATCTGGGGTCTTATGTGTTAGTGAGTGGCCATATAAATGTCATCAATTGGTCCAGCCCACCTGGAGCAGAGGAGAATGAAACGCATCAGAGACATAAGGAAAATATGAACTTGAGAGACATAAAGGGCCATATAATTCAGAGATTACAACAGCATGAGACCAGAAGAACTAGACGGGGCCTGGTCACCAGTGATGACTACCTTTACATGGTGTGTATCATACAGTTCCTGATGTAGAGCACTGCAAACTGGGTGTGTGGTACTAGGACTCTTTTTACTAAAAAGACTAGACTTGATGGTCTCACAGGCTGGAGTGTCCCTGCAAGGCATGGCCCCTTGAAAAAAATCATTGCCAAAGCCTATGCTTCAGACAATGATTGAACTAAACTACAAGACATAAAATGATATGGGCAAAGGGTGTGCAACTTGGCTTAAGCATATACATGAGGCTAACTGAGCAGCTCCTGTTCAAAGACAAGATGAGAAGGCAGAGGGAGTCAGCAGCTGGTGGAATGGAAACAGAAAATACAGAGTGGAAAGGAGGAGTGTGCTGTCACAGGGCGGGGAGAGCTGGGGAGAGCAGCTAGAGTTACATAGTAGTGCATATGCTAGCTTTTGTACGAAAAACTGACTTGGATTGGAAACTTTCACTTAAAACATGAAAAATTATTTAAAATAATCATTTATGAAATGTCAGAAAACAAAACAGGACAGGTTTTTCTACTCACATTCATGAAGAATTAACTGCTATGAGAATTTCCATCCAGTATGAGTCAGAATCTACTCAGTGGCCATGGGTTCACTTTTGGTTTATTAAACAATGAGAAAACTGAACAAATGTGTATGACACAAATATTTCTAGATATTGGATAATACAGCACAGAACTGTAGAACTTGATCAAAAGAGCCCTGAGACAACAAAGCCTAAGGACTCTTGCTCTGCGTTTTAGGCTTCTCTGGCCCTGACTGAAATACACTTCAACACAGCTCTCAAAAAGACTGAAACAGTTAAAGATTAATTTAAGTGGATGCCATATTTAACAATGATCATAAAATACAGTGCTCAGTAATGTAAAATTCACAATGTCCAGTCTTCAAGAAAAACTTTTCAGAAATGTTAAGGGGAAAATATGACTCATGCTAGTAAAAAATGAAACAGATTCAGTTATGATGAAATTATAAAATAAGCAAATTAAGGTATCAAAACAGCTATTACAAACATTATGCCTAAAAACCAAAAGCAAACCCAGTTTATTCCTATTCATAGTGACCCAGCAGGACAGAACAGAACTGCTCCATAGTGTTTCCAAGGAGCACTTGGTGGATTCAAATTGCCAACATTTGCTTAGTGTGGTACTTAACCACTAAATCACCAACCCCCCCCCCACCACAAACCTACTGCCACGCGGTCAATTCCAACTCCTAGCAACTCTATAGACAGAGTAGAACTGCCCCCATAGATTTTCCAAGAAGAACCTGGTGGATTTGAACAGCCGACCTTCTGGTTGACAGCCATAGCACTTCATAACTATTCTACCAGTGTTGCCACTATGCCACTAGGGTTTCCATTATGACCAAGTAAATTATTTAAAGGAGCATATGAATATAATAAAGAAAAACTATGAAACTGTAACACCCAAGTGAAAGTCCTAGAGATTAAAAAAAAAAGAAAACTGCATTATCTGAAATTAAAACTGAAAGTCTGTATCATACTCTCTTACAAATAATGTTTGTTAGGAAAAGATGCATGCTTTCAAACAGAAGAGACAGATGGTCTCACTGCCTTAGAAATCGCTTTTAATAAGAGTTGTATGATAAATAGTTAATGATGATAGTATAAAATTTTTTCTATGGATACAAGGGTATTTGTTTGAGAATGTGCTTTCTCACTTCCCTTGTTTAAGTAAGAAAGTAAAATGGTCCTAAGTGTTTATAAAAGATTTCCTTGCTTGCTCTAGAAGCCTGAGAAAAAGCAAACTTCACCCAAATGTCTTGAGAAAACTGCCGGCCTCTGGTGATGGGATCTACTCTGACAGTAAAGAAAGGATGCCAATGAATCACTCTTCTGATAATATACGGACAATGACAAATACATGAAATTACATGCAACTACATGTAAACATCTACATGCAATGTGATTTGTACAACCTTCAAACAAATGAATTTGCCAGTCTTCAGACCATTAGGTCAAATGTGAATATTACATGAAAAAATGCTTTCATAACTGTGCATTATCATGAAAAAAATAATCAAAATTGCTGTAGTTTTCCATTTCTACTATGCTTCAGCTGCAACCTATTTTTAATAAACTTTGTATGTACGTAAGTGTAAAAACCATTTAATTGGACATGTTAACTGCAGACTAGATACTGCGGAAAAAAGATCAGTGAGTTTGAAGATTTAGGAACATAAACTATTTAAATTCAACTGAGAAAAAAGAATAACTGAATAAAAGGGAAGCACACAGCCTCAATGAACTATGGGCCAATATCTAGTAACTAAACATTTGTGTAATCTTTCTAAAATGAGGGCAAAATAAATAATTTTTGAGACAAAGTTAAGTGAATTAATTGTCAGTAGTCCTAGACCAAAAGAAATGTCCTCGATACTTATCTTTTGGTGAGAGACAATTCAATCCATAAAAATGAATTAAAATAGTCAATTTAATATACATATACATATATATGATGTACACATACTATATGTAATAAATGCAAATTTGAGTGATTTATAATTATTAGGTAAATTGGTGGCCAGAAATCTAGCCATAGTGAAAAACAGATACCACAACCAGATGGTGAGTTTTGTTAAAGCTCCAAGAAAAACAATCACCGTGCAACCATCTAGTTGGTGAGTTTTGTTAAAACTTCAAGAAACAGTAATCTCTATGCGAACTACTCAAGAACAACCTCAACTCATTTTATGAAAATATAGATTTGAGACTGTCAATCATACAAGGACAGAAAAAGAAAAAAATAGCCATTTCCAAATAGATTACATGGATGTATTCTAAAATGTTACAAAAAGGGCGTTACAATTAACTAGAATGTATCACTATGAGTCAGACCCAACTCAATGGCAATGGTTTTTTGTCTTTTTATCCCCAAAATGCAAAGATCTCAGAAAGATTATCAGTGTTGTTCCACACAATAGCTGTCAATGTGAAAGGCATCTCAATAGACAGAATATTAATATTCATTCATAATCAAATCAGGAAAAAGCTTTCCATGAATTCTGAATAGATTAAAACTGAAAATTACAAATGTATGTCTACTAATCCTAGAGCAAAGTTCTAAAATAATAACCAAACAAGGATGACCACTGCCACATTGTGGCACTCCAGTGGCCAGCGCTGGATAGGATCCGAGGCCAAAAGTGGACAGTCAAGGGGATGAGAAAATCTCACTCACACAATGAAAACATGTCATTCACACAAGAACAAATAAACACATCTCCCAAGATAAAGATGGGGTAAGGAGGGACCATGGCCACTGATGGAGAACCATGGACCCTGGTCTGCTAACACAGGCTTTATTTATAGGCTTAACAGATAGGAAGCCAACAGGACAGTACATAGGCAAAAATGGCCATGATCTTTGTTACAGAACTAATGCAAGTTGTCTTCAAACAAAGGACAGGAACTTGCAAATAGTTATTTTATTTTATTTTTATTATGATTGAGTGAAAATGTACATTCCCATATAAATTTACATGCCCACCTATATGCCGCTTTCATTGCTCTCCCTGCCCAGTGACAGCACGTTATTCCTCTCTGCTCCATACATGTCTCATCTTCCCAACAGTTTACTTTCCCCTCCTCTTCACCCACACTCCTTCCTCCAGCCAGAGGTCCACAGGATGATATCCTATAGATGCATAGAACCATAAAGTGCATCCAATATGTGGTCTCTCTGCATCGTCAAGTCCAATCCATTCATGTTTGAAGAGTGGACCTTCATAATGATTTATGGGCAAGGGCAGCATCTACAAGGTACTACAAAATATCAATAAGAAGAAGATAAATCATCCAATTAATTGATGGGCAAAGAAGATGGACAGATATTTCTCTAAAGGGGAGATCCAGGCAGCCAAAAACACATGAGGACATGTTCACGATCTTTAGTTACTGAAGAAATTCAAATCAAATGTACAATGAGATACCATCTCACCCCAACAAGGTTGGCCATGATCCAAAAAACACAAAACAAATGCTGGAGAGGCTGTGGACAAAGTGGAACTCTCCTACACTGTTGGTGGGGTTGCAAAATGGTCCAGCCTCTTTGGAAAGCAATCTGGTGCTTCCTTAAAAAAAATGGATATAGATATACCATTTGACCCAGTAATTCCACTGCTTGGAATATATCCTACAGAATCAAGGCCATCCACACCAACAGATACATGCACAAGAATGTTTATCGCAGCACAGTCCTCGATAGCAAATATTTTTAACTTGAGCTATTATTCTGCAAACAGTTTCAAGGAAATAGTTTTAGCTTAAGGCTTATTATTTGACAAATAGCTTGATCTGTGCTAATATCCTACAAATAGTTTCAAGGAAATAGTTTAACTTGAATTGCAAATGGTTCATCATAGGCCTATTATTCTATAAACAGTTTCAGGGCACCAAGCAACATGAGGAGAGGGAGGAGGGGGCAAAGGGGTTAGGACACATAGCTTCCACCCCGCAGCAGACCACCACTTCCAGTATGATATAGCATTTCATAAGAGGTCCTAGTCAACCTCATGATTAAAAATGAAATGAAAATACAGTATTATAAAGAAACAAAATTTATTTAGACTAACTACATAGAATATAGAGGAAAGCATAAAGACAAGTTATTATAATGAATAGGAAAGCAGAAATTTTGTCCTTGCTCTATGTCAGAAATAATTAATTAAACAACGTAATACTAGGGGGAAAGCACATTTATAATAGCAATATAATTTATGAAATAGCTAGGAATATTCTAAAACAACACACAAGACAGTTGTGGATAATTTTTTAAAGAAATAACCAGTCCACTTAAAAAAAAGAAATAGCTATGCTGATGTATGGGAAACCTCAATATTAAAAAAATGTAAACATCCCAAAGCTCATATAATCTCAATTAATGGTTTTTAAACATTGTTGACATTGCTGGAATTAGGGAACTTAATCCTAAAATTCATGGGGAAGAAGAATGACCCAAATGTACCAGACAAATACGAATTATAAATAATAATAAAAAAGATTAATCTCTCCAGATTTTAAAAAAAAACAGAAATTTTCTTCCTTCTTCCACTCACTCACTTGTTCCTTTCTTTCCTCTCTCTCTCTCTTCCTTCTCTACTTTCTTCTTTCCTGCTTCCTTCCCATCTTCTCTTCCTCTACTCTTCCTTCTTCCTTTCTTTTTATGCCCACATTTCTTATTTATGTAACCCTATCCCAAAATGGAGCACTGGTGACACAGGGTTAACAACTACAGCTGCTAACCAAAGGGTCCGCAGTTCGAACCCACTAGCCACTCCTTGGAAATCCTATGGAGCAATTCTATTCTGTCCCATAGAGTTGCTATGAGTTAGAATCAGTTGGATAGTACCTAACAAATCCCATAAAGGAAAAGAACAATTTCAATCAAGGTATTGGAAAACAATGCCCTGTGTAGTGACTCCTCACACACCCCAGTTAGTCATCAGTGTTCTTTGGCTGAGTCATCAAACCCAAACCAAACCCACTGCCGTTGAGTTGACTCCAACTCATAGTGACCCTATAGGACAGAGCAGAATTGCACCCTAGAGTTTCCAAGGAGTGGATTCAAACTGCCAACTTTTTAGCCATCTGATGTAGCACTTAACCACTACGCCACCAGAGTTTCTAAGCCACTGAAGATAGGCAAACAAAATAGTGCCTCAAAGTAATGTTTCTCCATTAGTAGGTTCAAATGCAAATTGGACTTACGTAGGATGAAGGATCCTAAGGTAATAACAGCGTGTAGTTTGTCATAGATTAATAACAGTAAGATTATGATTTACTAATTATCATAGGATTTACTACTTTACTTGAGCAAATGCTAGTGTATTCTGAATTCTGATTTTTTTTTCAGTCTTCAGTATAAGCGATATGTTAGGAACAGCTGATTCTTGGGGAGATTTTCATCCACCAAATTAGTCTCAGGCCAATTTTAAGAAAAGAAAAAGATGTGTTTACTAAATTCACTACTAAGCACTTAATTCTTAAAATAATGAAATATTTGCAAACATCATTTTTAACTGTAATGCTTTAAATTACTCTCCTCAGTGGTGGTCACCAACAGACTTGTAACAGCTACCATCATTTATTGAATGTTCCTGATAAGCCACAGACTACACTAAGTACTTTATATTACCTCCGTTGTTGTGGTGGTTGTTAGGTGCCATCCAGTCAATTCTGATTCACGTTTTATCCATGTGTGCAGAGTAGAACTGCTCCATAGGGTAAAACTCTGATCTTTTAGAAGCAAGTCATCTGGTCTGTCTTCCAGTGCATCTCTAGAAGGGTTCAAACTTCCTTTTAATATTCAAGTATTTTACCAATTACAGAAGCCCTGGTTGCATAGTGGTCAAGTGCTATGACTGCTAACCAAAAGGTTGGCAGTTCAGATCGACCAGGTGCTCTTTGGAAACTCTACAGGTGAGTTTTACTCTGTTATATAGTGTGGCCATGAATTTGAACTGACTCAGTGGCAGTGGGTTTGGGTGGGTTTTACAAGTACAACACAATCCCTTGGGTTGAATATTATTAGTTTCTCTATTTTACAGATAATGTCTCTTAGAGATAAGATTCCAACCTATCTAATAAGAATCCAGGACATTTTAGTACTTTTTTACATCTGGGGTATCTCCCTACTTTGATTTCTTAAATCAGGAAAAATGTTACTTGTCTATGTACTTACTTGCACCACATCTTTCTCTGGAGTGGAATTAGGTGACTTTCAAAATGCATACATGATAGGTTGATTGCATTTATGACCCCAATTCTTCACTCTGTCCTGTATCCACATCCTTTTTCTATGTGGCGTTCCAGATTCTCTCATAAAAGAGGCTGAGTCTGTCATTTCACCATTGATTGTATCCTTTGGCCAGTAAAATGCATCTAAAGGCTCTGTGTACCATTTCTAAGCCTAGGCCTCAAAAGATCCTAAATGTTTCTACCTGCAGTCTTGTACTATAGCCGTCAACATGAAAATACACCAAAGATCTTCAGCTAGTTGATAAGGTATCTGTCCAGCAGATCTGACTTATCCTTCAGGTCAGCCTCAGTCCACCTAGACTTGTCCACAGCCAGCGAACCTCCAGAAATGAGTAAACCCAGCCAAGATCAGCAGAGCTATCCATTCAACTCCCAGCAAATTCCTGATTTGTGGCAACACACACTAACTGTCGTATGTCACTGAGATTTTGTGGTTATTGGTCATGCATTATTATTATGGCCATAAATTACTGAAAGAATATAGAACAAGTTTAATAAGCAAAATTTGGAATGCTCACTCTATTCCAGAGGCCATTCTAGGTATCATAGCTATAGTAATAATAAAAAGAGATAAGGTTTGTGCTTTTTGCAGAGAATACATTCTACCGGGACACAGGGAGACTGACAAACAAAACATGCAGAAGAGGTCACTTCAGATAGAAGTATCTGCCATGAAGAAAATCAAGTGGGATAGTTGTAACAAGTGCTGGTCAGGAAAGAGACGATGTGAAGCATGTGTCATCAGGGAAAGAGAAGACATTGGGGCATGATGTCGCCAGCATTTGAGAAGGCAATATTTGATTTGGTCCATGAAGATTGAGGAGCTAACCATGCTTATATTTTAAAGCAGTTTGCTCTAGACAGAGGAAAATACAGAGCTAACAAGACTCTAGGCTAGAAACAAATCTGATGAGTTCTATACATGAAAGAAGGTCCACAGGGCTTGAACAAAGCGAGTGAGGAGAAAGCCTAAAAGATGTAGCGGAAGAGAAAGGCAGGAGCCTGATCATTAAGGGCAATAAGCTATGGTTGAATTTTAACGTAACAGAAGAAGGAAATGAAGCTTAGGAAAAATAATGAAATAAAAGGTACACTGATATCGGCAATGAAAAGGGCAAGTATATAAGCTATGCCGTCCCTTGTCCCTGTTAGAACTGTGCTGTGAGTTTTGCTCTGAGTTCTCTACAATCCTATGCGTGGAGAGAAAACCATTCATCAAAGTGCTCATAATACAACATCAAACTAGTTGTCCATCACTGACAAAATAAAGTCTATATTCCTTTGGTATTCCATACAATCCCTCCATGATTTATTTCCTGCCTACATTTGCAACCTTATTTTCAGTCACTGCCTCAGAAATACAGACTATACTGCTGTTAACAGACCCTTTTATTTCTCAGTTCCATGCTTATACACACTTTTTTCTGGAATATATCATCATCGTCAGCTTCACATTCACTTGTCCAATTCTTCTTTCTCCCTATCATTCCATTCATTCATTTAATAATTGCTTTTCTCTTCACTAAACATTCTTTAGCATTAAAGAAATAATGATAAAGTGGATACAGTCCTAGTCCCCATCTTCACAGTGCTCTCGTTTAGCAGATTATCCTAAAAATGATTATACAATTAACTAATTACAATTGTGTTGAGTGTGTTGAAGGAGAACTTTAGAAGGCTGTGACAGCACAAGACAGCAAGACCTGAATGGTGACGTCAAGCTGAGACATAAAGGACGAACAGAGTTAGCCTTCCAAACGCAGGCAACTGCATGGGCAGGGGCTTGAGACAAAAAGCAGTGTTTCACGTCCCAACACCTATCTCAGCCTCTCTAGAGGTATAGACAGACAGACAGACAGACAGATAGACAGATAGACACCTACCTCTAGTTGTCGATCTCTGTTTCCACTCAGATGATAGAGCATCATGCCCAAGCCTATGGGCTGTGTTTAAAACCTGGCTCCATTGTTTATTACCTGTAAATCAAGTTGTTGATTGAAGGAAAGCCTCATATCCTCACCTATTAAGGAGGTGTGATAAGCTAACTCAAGGATTTTAATTAGGGTTACATGTGATTACGTGACAATGCCTGGTACATTATGGACACTCAAAAATCTTACCTATCTATCCCTCTGTTTATTTATGGATTCACAATTAAGGATTAACTATGTGTACTAGGATAAGTCCAGCATTAAGTTCTTTATGTGTGTGCATGTGTGTGTGTGTGTGTGTGTGTGGTTTTATTTAATCCTCACAGAAGCATACAGGTCAGCGATTAGGGTTCCTATGCTGGTGCCTAGACTGTGTAAATAATTTTCTCATGATTGTGCAATTAGCAGGCTTCACCTGCCTCTGAAGCCCATGCTTTTGAACACTAAAGTATGCTTCATCCTTTCATTGGATTGTTTCTTCTTTTTATAATGGAAATATATTCTTTCATATCAACTCTAAACATACTTGTTTAGCTTTGATTAAATATAGGAATTTTTAACTCAAATGTAGGAAAGAAACAAGACAAGATTGTATTATCCTGCAGCTCATTACTAGAGATATTGCAAAGCAAAATCATTTAAAAAGAGGATGGAAAACAAAATGATTGAAGGAAGAATGTTGAGAATAATCCAATCTAAATGTTCATTCCTGAGAACTATAACATCCTTGGCAACCCAGCTGGATAATACAGATAATTTTCCAAATAGACGTAATAGAGAGACCTCCAAAAACTTGTAGGATTGATCACTAAAAGCTACAGTTTGCTAGTGGCCACCATTTCAGCCTTCCACCGCTACAGGGCTGATGCTTAACATCGTTAATGTGGGCCAAAAAAAAAAAAAAATTGTTATGTCTGAGTTTCAAATTCTCAGATGGTCTGGATGACTTCACATATAAATTCTGGTATCTATTTAGTTTACAAGAACATATGAATGATTTATTTTTCAGAAAATATTTCCTCTGCGTTATCAAGGCACTGAATTTGAGGATGACTTATTGGATAACAACCTGCTGTGTGGATTATCTGTGTTTATTAAGTCCAGATCTTCTGTACATCATGCAAGTTTGGGGTACATGTCATGTTTTAAGCACACTACAATATCTGTGATAAAGAGTAATACAACAAAAGGTTCTCAAGACAAGAAGTGTCAAGGCTAGCCCATGACTATTATGAACCATAAGGAGGTTTTGACAGCTCTGAACTTCTCTGTGATGGGAATCAGTCTACAGCCTTATTGCTAATGGTAACCTGCGGGGCTGAGATGGCTCTGCAGTCTCCCCACATCTGCCGTGGTCTCATCTCTAACCAATTCACTTCCTCATC
The DNA here is from genome assembly GCA_028571685.1 of Heterohyrax brucei. Classification (NCBI taxonomy): domain Eukaryota; kingdom Metazoa; phylum Chordata; class Mammalia; order Hyracoidea; family Procaviidae; genus Heterohyrax; species Heterohyrax brucei. The sequence goes on along the minus strand of CM053146.1, from coordinate 72,813,550 downwards.
TCCAGCCATTTTATTCTCACTCTTCGAAGAATTCCATTTTCTTTAGCATTCCTATATAATACACGGAATGTTTGGCAAATGGAATATCCATTTTGGTAACAAATTTTAATAATTTCTATGTGTTATAGAATCATGTAACTTTTCATGGCTATTTGTCTAGACTAATTTAAAAATACGATAAATGTAGCCACTACAGTGTCATAAACACTGCTGCTGTGAGCTGTCACAAACAGGACATCCTTGTTGGAAAAGTTAGGTTTGGAGGAAGAATACACTGATTGAAAAGTCACTTTTTGGTCTTAATCTGTTCAGCTGATTAGGTAAAGCCACCCATTTACGCAGGGGTATATGCTTTACTTAAGGTGAACTGATTTAATCTCATATAACTACTTCACCTACAGCAACCAGATGAGTGTTTGGCCAAACAACTTGACAACATAGTCTAGCCAAGTTGACACACAAATTTAGCCATCACAAAATTACTTTATTCTGAGATTATGTCCTGTGTAGTCTTTTGACATTAAACATTCCACTTTTTGAAAATATAATACGGATTTTAAAGATCATATTTGGCATATTCTTTTAAACAACAGAAGACAGATGTCTACATATCCAAATCTTCATAAACAATTCCATTTGAATGTCTCATAATATTTCAAAGCCAGCATGCATAAAATTTAATTCAGCATTGTCCCCCATTAAACCTATTTCCCTAACAACACTTTTTTTTTTGCTTTGGTTGGTAACGAGCCATCATTGCCATCTACTCTCACTCACGTCAAAAACTTTTAGTTCCTCTTCGATATCTCTACTTTCCTATCTGGATACAACAAGTAATTGCTTCCTCTCAAATGTCCTTGAAACAACCATCCCTTCTGATCATATTGCTCCACTTTCACGTCATTCCTTTACATCTTTATATTTTCTCCCTTAGATTGTTGTTCAAATAATGCTTCCCAGCAATGCCAAAGTAATGTATATATAAGTATATGTACATATTTTTTGAATAAGAATGAAGCTTCTAAAAGTCAAATGTGGTCTAACAATTCATATTTTTCAAACATTGACAATGTTTTTCTTCAAGACTTAAGTACAGACAATTAAGTAGAATATTGAAGCCCTTTCAGAAAATCCTGGTGTGTAGTGGTTAAATGCTATAGGTGCTAACTAAAAAGTCAGCAGTCCAAATCCACTGCTTTATGGAGCAGTTTTGCTCTATCATGCAGGGTTACTAAGAGTCAGAATTGACTCAATGGCAGTCGGTTTAAGACCACATATGTCTGTTCCTATGGGATTATCTTTTCTTATTCTCCAAAGTGCTTCTTCAATGTCATCCACATAGAACAAGTACTTGCAGTTCTACAGGGAGTCTTGCCTTGCACTTAACATTTTTCCTGGAATGTCTTCCTCCTCCAACTCCATAGCTTGGCTGATTGTTCAACAACATAAAAATGGCAAGCAGGAAGGAGAATCAAGATCAGTAGTCCAAGGCTGATTCCCATAAGGTGGAGGTCAGGTATATGCTTCTTCTGTCTGCCATCTTTACTAACTCTTAATACCAACTGTCCCTCCCACAGCACTCTCTACTACTCTGTTCGTTCAATAATTCATTGTAATGGCCACACAGAACTCACAGACCATACTCACAATTATTATATTTATTAGGAAATAATAGGTAACAAAGCAGGCTCAGAACCACTCAGAGATACACTTCTTCCATGAGGACAGCCTCTTTCCAGTTGTGCTAACAGGCACGCCTCTCCCTGACCCTCAGTCTCTGCTCAAAGGCACTCAACATTCTTGCTCCGATGGTCCACACTGCCATCTCCTGTAGGTCTCTCCTTCCATGGTGGTGGTGATATCTTCTCTTTCCACATTAGGGGTGGCTCATTTCAAGCCCAGTGGGATGGCAAAAATGACTAAATCCTCTCAGTGGGTGGGCCACAATGACCCATACACAGTCCTGCACAAACACTTGGGTGGAAGTCACCAAACCATAGCCAGGAAGATCACACAAAGTAACCAATAACACAACAAACAACTTCCCAGATCCAGCTTGAGCATCACCTTTTGCTGGCAACTGAAGTTACAATAAAACATGAAACAGGATTTGATAATGAGACATTTAGGGCAAGATGTAAACACAGAGCAGGGACCTCTAACTCATCTGAGCAGGTTAAGCAGAATTTGAAGACTGTGATATCTAAGATCTGCAGGATCAGCAGCAGAAGGTCAGACAGAGGGGCTGATACAGACTGTGTCACCAAAGGTAAGCACAGACGCAAAGTTCTTGATACTGGGGGATACAAGTATCCGTGAAAGAACTTGACCTCTGTCCTAAGACCACTCAAAGAGTGTGAACCAGTTAGCTTTTCTATTCATTTTCTAGGGCTGCTGTAACAACTGACCACAAACTGAATGGCTTAAAATAATAGAAATTCATTCCCTTCTTATTTCCCTATCTCCCAGTTCTAGAGGCCAGAAGTCTGAAATCAAGATGTCAGCAGAGCCCTTTTCTCTTTTGGAAAAATAATCCTCCAAGAGGTCTTTCCTAGGAGCGGAAACATTTCCTTGCCTCTTCCTCACTGTGGGTGGTTGCTGGCAATACTTGGTGTTTGTTGGCCTGTAGCTGCACCACTCTCGTCTCTCCCTCCAGCTTCACAGGGCTGTCTTTCCTCTGCATGTACCAGTGTCTCTGTGTCTAACCCCATCCCACTTCTCTTTTTTCTTATGAAGACACCGGTCACTGGATTGAGGACCCTCTCTACTCCAGTGTGACCTATCTTAACTTGATGACATCTGAAAAGATCTTATTTCCAAACAATGTCACACTTACAGGTACTGGAATTTAGGATGCTTCTTTTGGGGGGACACAGTTCAACAATTCAACCCACAATAGTTGGTAATCCAGATGAAATGTTAAGCCACTCATGCTAAGATAGTGGGAGTGATGATGAAAACAAATAATAATTTGAATGATTTGGGTATAAGTTTTAAGATAAATTTGGTATTATGTTTTTTAAAAGAAATATCAGGGGGAAAGTTTGCTCTGTGCTTCTTTTCTTTCTCATTTGCTAAGATAAAACACACAACCCTTACTTTCCTAGGGACCACCAGACCTCTAAACTTTGTCACCAACTTCTTCTGCTTTAATTGACCTGAAAGCAAATATACAGAGATATAGAATGGCATTCTTGTTACTGACGTCTTTGTCTTTCATAAAGGTAAAGGCCATTGTCAGATGTTTCCACTTACCTTCCTTTACTTATTCTTGCTGTTCTTATTCTTTCTGCCTCTCTGAGAGAGACTAGACTAATGCGAAATACAAAAAGTGGGAGAATTTTATAGAGTTTGGATCCACCCAGTGGTACCATGGGAGAAAGAACTGGTCATGTGCTTTGTAAAGATTAGAGGTAAGGAAACCTTATGGAGCAGTTCTCCCTTGTCACACACGGGATAACCTTGAGTCAGAACTGACCTTATGGTAATGGGTTTGGTTTGGATTTTGATCATTCAGGTGTATATGTCTTTGAAAATCTTGGTGGCACTGTGGTTAAGTACTGAGAGTGCTAACTAGAAGGTCAGTAGTTCAGATCTGCCAGGCACTCCTTGGAAACTCTATGGCGCAGTTCTACTTTGTCTATAGCGTCGCTATGAGTCAGAATTGACTCAACAGCAGTGAGTTTGGGATAATAGCTCTTTTGAAATCCATTACAGATTATTCAAATCTTTGCCATACTCACAGATAATTTAATTTTAAGACTGGCTGAAGTCATAATCAGCTACCAAGTCCCTGGAATTAAACTTTCTGGAGAGCTGTAGACAAACCTCTTCTGAGGAGTGTGACTTCCACACAGGTGTTATCACCTACCTCCTTCCACTAACTCTCCTCAAGCAGCAATTTTGTTCTATGAGCATCTATCCGATTCTATTCGTTAATTTCTTGTCTAGCTAGTGATTTTACTTGATACCCCTAACAACCTTATCTTGAATTTCTGTGCATCTGTTTATTGTAATGGAATAGATAAAAACATTTTGCTTATAAATCCCAACAAATTTTATTTCAGATAATGTATTTAAAAATCCTAGTACTATCCACTGAGTTTTCATTGGCTCATTTTCAGAAGCAGCTTTCCAGGCCTTTCTTCCTAGTCTGTCTCAGTCTGGAAGCTCAGCTGAAACCTGTCCACTATCAGAGACTCTGCTGGTATTTGAAATACTAGCAGCATAGCTTCAAGCATCATACTATGCAAACCAGCACGGTACGGCAAACTTACAGCCAGATGGTAGAGTCATGCCAACGAACTCAAACATACTGTCACAAAGACGGTTCAGGACAAGGCAAGGTTTTATTCTCTTATCCATGAGGTCACCACAAATCATAGCCAATTCAGTGGCAACTAGCAAAGGTTAAACTGTGTTATAAAATTTGTAATTGCATTTATATTTGCAGAATGAAAGATTTTAAAACTCATATCCTGATTTCTGTAGCTATTTCCACTGCCTGTCTTGTTTTCAAATTCATCTATGTTTCTTAGAAGCTATCTTTTCTGTCTGTTGTGGTTTGTTTTTTGTTTTAAATCAGGAGAGGATGCAACACAAGGTTAGCTAATTCAGTTAGGCTTCTCTGTATCATGTGTGCTCCCCCCAAATGACTTAAATGAACATTTATGGAGAAGAAACACAGGTAGGCAGAGGAAAAAAATTGTATGAAATGCTTAAAAATTGTTGAAAGCACGTATCCAAAAAAACGTCCCAAATAAATTTGTCAAAACTACTACCTGAAATGACAGTTGCCTGTTGCAAAATACTCTTACAAATATCCTGGTGATTCCCTTAGCTTGGCTCAAGGTGGGTCTTAAATCTGAACACCAGCCAGACATACTTTCTCCTTGCTAGGAAGGACAAGCAGGTAGGAAGGTTTTTCCAATGACTTTGTGGAGACCTGGTACTGCGGTTGTCAAGAACTTAGCTGCTGTCCCAAAGATCAACAGTTTGAGTCCACCAGCCACTCCATGAGGCAGCTTTACCCTGTCCTGTGGGATCGCTATGCGTCCAGAAGACCCCACTACAATGGGTTCGGATTTTTTTTTTTTTTTTTTGGTCTATTTGTTTTTGTAAAACACTATACCACCAGATGGCAGCAGAAGTAGCTTTTATCCAAAAATGTGAGAGAAGAGAAATCTGATGTTTGAACTCTCTGTATGCAAATTAATAATATACGTGGAGAATCCAGAGTACGCAGTGTGATGTGATAGAACTCTTACTGGGCTCCAGCTGAAAGAAACTATCATAATCTTGTGTTTAACAATAACTTCATGTTTGATTCTGTGGCTGCTGTTTGTCTTATTTGATCATTTCTCTTGTATCAACACACGTTAATCAACCATTTTAATAGCACGTCCAAGGGGCCTTCACAGAGAAAGCATAAATACAAAAAACAAGTTTCAAATGTTAGAGAAAAAAGGACTTTTAAAAGCAGTTTATCATAAACCTTTCTAATTATGGAAGACAAAACGGAGAGATTAAGACACGTGCACAGCTACAATTGGCGCACCAGAACCCGGCATCTATACTCCTTCTATTATGCCAAAACCAAGTGCCATCGAGTCATTCCATTATACCATGACGTAATTGAAGTCCTCTGACAAGTTTGATGTGGCACTAGGTTTTTGTGAATAAATGAACTACTGATTTATTTATTTTGCTCTTGTGTGCACACCAAGGAAATCCCGGTGGCATCATAGTTATGAGCTACATTTCTTCTAATTGAAAGGTCACCAGTTCAAATCCACCAGGCACTCCTTGGAAACTCTATGGGGCAGTTCTACTCCATCCTACAGGGTCACTATGAGTCAGAATTAACCCCATAGTAGCAGGGCTAATGTGTTTCTGTTTGTTCGTGACATATATCAAATTTTGCCTGACAATATTTTCTAAATGCATATTTCACATTTATACAGAATAGTCATTTCCTATTGTTATGGATTAAATTGTGCCCCCCAAAAGAAATACAGAAGTGCTAACCTTATATCTGTAAAGATCACCCTGGTTTAGAAATAGAGGTTTCCTTATTATGTTAACAAAGTCATATCAGAGTAAAGTCGGTCCTAAATCTAATCCTTTCTGAGAGGTATCTTGTAAAAAGAGTAGATGACACACACATAGGAGGAAGAAAGATGCTATGTGAGGACCGATCTCCAAGCAAAAGCACATCCCTAAAGCTAGAGGAGACGCCCACTGAAGTGATGAAAAAGCTGAAACCCTGAGGTCAAGAATTGAACTGTTTAGTCTTTAGAACCATAAGAAAATAAATCTCTGTTCTATGAAGATACCCACTTGTGGTATTTTTTTATTACGGTAGCACTTGGTAACTAAGACACCTAAGGAAGTAGTATAGGGTGTTATTGCGTAAGGTTACCTTAAGGCTCTTCCACTTGTTAACCATGTGGCCTCAGACAGGTATTTAATCTCTCACACTTCAGCTTCTTTACCTGTAAAGACGAAGATAATAAAATTATCAACCTCAGAGTTGATAATTATCAACCTTCATAGTTCGATGAGTTAGCAAAGTAAAAGTCTTGAAATAATGCGTAAACTAAACAAACAAACCTGTTGTCATTGATTCCAACTCATAGCAACCCTATAAGATGGAACAGAACTATCCATGTGGTTTCTAGTAGTGTCTAGTGGATTTGAACTGCCAACCTTTAGGTTAGCAGCCACAGCTCTTAACCATTAGGCCACCAGGGTTTCCAAATAATGCCTTCAATAAATGTTATTTATCTCTCTGATAACCGCCAAAATAATTTCAAGAGTTCAACTTAATTAGTTTTCTGAAATTTTAATAAAAAAAATACGTACCCCTTTTTAAAATTCCAGTATGATATAACATTCCACTGGTTTTCATCACATTTCACGTGATGAAACACTCTCAGGATATCATCATGTCTTTTGGCACAGGTGGCTAAGGTAGGCATTGTTAGACAGGCATCAAAATTAAAATTTACCGTATCAGTTTGGTCACTATATGAATAGCAAATCTTGCTTTAAGGAAATCTGATTTATTTTTTTATTTTTTTGGCCCTTACTGTTGTGAAAATTTGAGTCTGTTTACTGAATTGCTTATAGTACAGGAAGGAAAACACTAGCAAGAACTAGGCCAAAAGGAAATGTGAACAAAAGTACCAGCACAACCATAATATTCTGAAAAATTAATAGTTTAACTATTGATATAAGAAGATGGATTGTGAGACTCTTTAAATAACAAACTTAGTACTTAGAAATGTGGAGATGTCTAAACAGCGAACCAGTCCTCCAAAATGCAACCAAGTACCGTGGAGCTGGCTGTCACACATACCGACCTTATGCGCTATGGAAGGAAACACCGCCCGGTCCTTCACCATCCTCACAACGGCTGCTATTGTGCAGCCCACTGTTGGAGCAACTCCATCAGTCCATCTCATAGAGGAACAGCATTTCAGACACTAACGCTCCTGATAAACCAGGACACTGGGCTAAGATCCCTTCTTGTCCTAAGAGATCCTATTTTGGATTTTTAAATCTGACATGTCATGCAGCCTGTCAATTCTGTGAAAGTTTCCACTGTACCTCTCTTATAAACAAGCAATTATACAGAAAAGTATGGTTTCCTCATGCTATTCCACTTATCTGAAAGCTCCCAGAAGATGCTCTTGTAGTTAGAAATTGCCCTTGTAACGAGATTATCCAGCTAGTAAAGATATTATACATGTGACTTTGGTGGTCCACTAACTGGCATAAAGTTCCCCCTTCAATTCCCCTGAAAAAAATGTCTCCCTAACCTGTACCCGGGTCCTTACAAAGCCTTGTACTTTTCCATAACCTTGTTCTTAACCCTCCTCAACCACACTTGTAATTTTCCAAACCTTTGCTCTAATTAATCCAATTTATGATTAGAATAAGCTGATGTTACAAAATTACACCTTTTCTGTATCAAAACCCTTTTTCTCTTTCAACCATTAGAATCCTTACCATTTTCATTCCTCTTCTTCCAACACACTCTTTGCTTTTATATTTCAGCAGAACTTAAAGGCCGTAATTCTACATTGACTCACTTAAACACAGGCTGCACTGTCTAAATACCAGGAAACACATGATTTTAGAGGTCAGCCAAAATCCTGACACTTGGAGCCCTCCGTGCAGGAGAGGTCAAAAACAGTCAACCAAGACCCTAAAACTTTGTAAAGGTTAACCCAACATAACTATTTTAGCTTTTCTCTTCTATCAGCAGTTAGTTTTTCTGTTTTTTCCTTCATAAGCTTCATAAGCCCCTGGAGTACTTCATCAAGAACATTTTGACACTGCATTTTTCCCATTTTGCCATAATACTCATAAACTCTTCGTTTTTAAATTTAAACAGACTTGCAGTTTTTCTACCACGAGAGTTCTTCCTCTTTTTCTCTATGAGCTGGAATCAACTCCATGGCAACATGTTTATTGGGTGGTTTTTCTTGTTTTTTTTTTTTTGTGCTTTACCAAGCATGATGTCTTTCTCCAGGGACTGGTCCCTCCTGATAACATGCTCAACGTATGTGAGAAGAAGCCACGCAATCCTTGCTTCTAAGAGGCATTCTGGTTGCACTTCTTTGAAGACAGATTTGTTCTGACAGTCCATGACAAAAAATTCCATATTCTTCATCATACCGTAATTCAAAGGCATTAGTTCTTTTTCTCTCCTTGTACATTATCTACCTTTCACATGTGTAGGAGGCAGCTGAGAATACAATGGCTTGGGTAAGCCACATCTTAACCTTCAAAGTGACATCTTTGCTGTTTTTAAAAAAAGTCTTTTACAGAAGATTTGCCTAAAGTAAAAGTTGTTTGATTTCTTAACTTCTGCTTCCATGAGTGTTGATTAGGGATCCAAATAAACGAAATCTTTGACAATTGCAATGTTTTCTCTTTTCCCATGATGTTGCTTTCTGGTCCAACTATTAGATAAATATATTAAAAATACTCATTACAAGGTAAAGACGATTACAGCTCCCTGCTAATTATTATCTGTTAAAAAGTTATTATATTACTACGTTATTGTTTCAAATAATACCAATGATAAACTTATTTATACAGGCCAATATAAGTCTGACAGGACAGCAGTCAAGCTATTACCATAGGTTGAGGATAAAATTTGAGATTATAGGAGTTATTAATTTTCTGTTTTGCATATACCCTAAGAAAAAAATACATATGTCTGTATAACTCATCGCCGTAGAGTTGATTCCAATTCATGGTGACCCTATAGGGTCACAGAGTAGAACTACCCCATAGGCTTTCCAAGGGAGGGATGGTGTATCTGAAGTGTACGCCTTTGTTTAGCAACTGAACATCTAACCAGTGTGCAACCAGGATTCCCATAACTTGTGAAGGCCATGGGAATGCTATGAAGGACACAAAAATTCACTGTTTGTAAACAATACTCACTTGGCACAGCACTTAAGGAACGGGTCAGGAATTCAAGTTCACCATGTGCTCCTTGGAAACTCTATGGGGCAGTTCTACGTTGTCCAATAGAATCTCAGTGGGTCAGTTTGAAGACGGCGATGGGTTAGTAAACCAACAGCTTGACAGCACTCATCTTCGGATCTCTAGCGTGCTTGCCTTGTGCAGTTCCCTTCTCTAAGATGCTCTGCCCACAAAATCTAGTTAGAGTAGCCTTCTAAAACTCCCATAAGGCTCACCTTGTGTATTTTCCTTCTCTCAGGGATCATAGATTTCTATATCATGTTGTCCAGGGGTTGAAAACTAGTATTTCATTTATTCTATTTTAAGTTTGGAAACCCTGGTGGTGTAGTGGGTTAAGTGCTACATCTGCTAACAAAAGGCCAGCAGTTCAAATCCACCAGGCACTCCTTGGAAACTTTACGGGGCAGTTCCACTCTGACCTCTAGGGTCCTTATGAGTCAGATCTAACTTGATGGCGGTAGGTTTTTTTGTTGGTTTGGGGGGGAGGTATTTTCAGTTTAACACTTTTGTACAGAAAAGAAGTCAGTAGCAGCATTTTTAGCAATGACGACAAAAATGATATTTCACCAGAAACACACCATCAGCAGAAGCATGCTGTGGTGGAGAATCCCTCAGTGGGCTGTTTGACCCTGTGGGAAAAATTCTTCATGAATCATTATTTAATCAGTGTACTCACTAATCACCTACTGAATACGAGACCAAACACTCCGTCTCATGAGAGTTTACTAGTGAAAAAAGCTGGTCCATGTCAACTTAGACCAATAAACACTCTGATACTGATACAACTGGGGAACACTTTTCTTGTTTCATTATACATAATTTATCCACCTTTCTTAAGATGCCAACCAATGTCCAATCTTCATTATATTTTGGACCATGTTTAATTATGGTTCTTTTTCTTTTTAGTGATACTTTGCAATTCTACTTTTGAACTCTACTTTGTAGCTATGTATACACGTATACACAAATCATGCAGCTTCCATTTTCAAAACTGCTTGTTTCTTCTTATATTAGAGCATTGTCATGTAACAGATATTAGAAGATAAATATGTTTCTAATCCTATTTAATCAGAGAAAACAAACTCTACCACTACTGTATTATTTAACTTTGATGTCTTGATATTTTTATTTATCTTGATGGCACTTGGCTTGGCTACTCCAGAAACTTGTACAGCTTTGCAAACTGGAGTGGCAAGCATGAAAAAGAGCTGGGTGTAAATCTTCATGTTACCACCAACTAAAATGAAATTCTTTACCTTTGTTCTGGTTTTGATATGTGATATTAATTTCTACACATAAACCTTTTTACTTTTTTCTACACAAATTATAGAAGATCAGATCTGAGTCACTCTCAAATTATTTTAACGATTGGTTATTGGTTTTTCAATGAAGAGTCTTCTCTGCCACCTATAATCAATCAACCTCACCAAGCGCATTATCTATTTATATCTATATACGTTGCCATCACTTAGTGTTTGGTGAACTCACGGAAGTGTTTAGTGCACTATGCAATAAGAGGTTCATATAGCCTTTTTCTGACTTTAAACAGAGACAAATATCCCAGAGCTGTTGAAAGACCCAGACAAACACAGAGATCATAGACTAAAGGCAACTGATTACAAAATGTTCTGGAGGCTAACAATGGTACACAAAGTAAATGGATGAAAAATAAATAAATAGGTGGAAAATGAAACAGAACTCAGAAAACAGTACATACCATGCTTTGCTAATGGGCTCACACAAAATCCTACCTTGGAGAGAACAAGTACATTTTATTTTTGAAAACCCTGAAAAAGAACTTAGGTATACTGAGGATGGTATGTACTTGTGAGTGGATGTTTATATGTATATATAACACGTGTATATATATATGTGTGTGTGCGTGTGTGTACACGGATATAGAGATAGAGATATCCACCAGGCGGATATATATACACACATATATATGAATATATTCACATACATATCAAGTCTTAGTGGCAAGAAGAGAGGGACACCAAATCTGTTTACCACACAAGGTAAAGCACTTTTATTTCTGCTACTAAAATTTGCTATATTTCATCAAAGGAGCGCTAATGGTACTACAGTTAAGCACTCAGCTGCTAACCAAAAAGATTAGGAGTTAGAATTCACACAGCAGCTCCTAGACAGATGAGTTGATGTTCTGTTTCTATAAAGATCACAGCCAAGAACACCCTATAGGACAGTTTGATTCTGGCACAGGGGGACACTATGAGTTAGAACAGACTTTAGGACACCCAGCAACATTCTTCCTCAACTCAATGGACCATTCAGCACAGTATTATTATATGGGTGTCTCAGATTATGTTTTTTGGGTGATGCATTATAGTGTTAACCACCAAAAGTCATCCTAAAAAGGCCAAAGCTATGGAGTTGATTCCAACTCATAGTGACCCTAGGAGATAGAGTAGTACATCCCCCCCATGGAGTTTCCAAGGAGCATCTGGGGGACCTGAACAGCTGACCGTTTGCTTACCAGATGTAGCTCTCGACCACTACATCACCAGAATTTCCTATAAATTCATATAAAAAGCCACTGCCATTGGGTTGATTCTGACTCATAGTGACTGTATAGATCAGAGCAGAACTGCCCCAGAGAGTTTCCAAGGAGCATCTGATGGATTTGAACTGCTGAATTTTTGGTTAGCACATGTGACACTAAACCACTGTGCCACCAGGGTTTCTATGTACTTTTATCAATCCATTTCAAATCTATTTTTTTTTATTTTGTACTATCTCTATGAATAAATCCAACAAGATCACTCTGCATTCTATAATGTAATACTCTAGTTTGTTCTAGATTTGTTTCTTTATGGCTTCGAGTATTATGAAGTTTTGATGAAATCTGAATCCATCATTGTCATGAGTTTATACTTTTAGAGATGGTGATCATTTTCTCTTTCATTGTCTTAATAAACTAGTGGCTTTTGCTTTGATTTATCCTGTAAGTGAAAAAAGTTAACATAGACCTCAAAGTCTTTGTATTCTAATTACCTGAAATGTCATACGAATTATTTCCTGTGATAGAATAGACATCAGAAGTTAGAGAGCTGTCAGAGCAAGCACTGACCGAGCCCGTTTTCCTTGGTAGTGGGCAGCAGATAATTTAGTTGCAGTAGGACTTGAGCAGGATGACAAGGAGAGAAAAAGTGTCATTGTTTGCAGCTAGCCGAGCAAGTCCCCACTTGTATCATACTTCAGCTCTTCCTATTTCTGCAACCAGTCAGGGACTAGAAGGTGACCTGTCCAAGATATGGCCTTGACAATACCCCAGGTGCCTAACTAACCTTTCAGTGGAGAGCGTCAGAATCTGAAAGGTTCCTTCCTTTAACCACAGTTTCTTGCAATCAAGAATGAAAGGAGCAAAGCCTCAAAGCAAATCTCAAAAGCTCAATAAGCAGTAGGGAAACGTACACCCCAGGGTTTAAAACTCCTGTGTATTTACCATTAAGTATGATTTCCACACTACAAAGTGTGCAAGTAAATAACAGTCACTCCGGTTTGTATTAAGCTATCTGCCTCTTGTATGATCAGAATACCAAAATTCATTTTGTCCCACTGTCTTCCTTTAATCTCCCACTTGGTGGAAATTTCCTGTTTCTCTTGAGAAAGATAATTCAATTGTTTTCCTTGCTCTTCCTCCCAGACTGCTGTAGAAAACATAAACACACCCTGCACAAAAGGAATTATAAAGCTCTCTTTTAACAATCGAGTGCCTCTCCTGCTCTGAAATTCGGAAACCAGACTGATGGTGCATCCAGATGATGAGCTGATCCTGGGACTGAGAAAAGCAACCCTTCCCCACATCTTCCTCTCCTCCCAGCATCAACCTGTGACCACTCAATCCACTCTTGAAAAAGAAAAACAAAAACATTCCAGACCCGCCTGGAAGGCTCTGTAACACTGTCAATTATAAAAAAAGAGAAACTGCAGCCTAGAGACAGGTCTTGTGTGCCACCGCCCCAGTCTCCCCGGGCAAAGCCCCAGGGAAGGAATCAATTCCCAGTCTGGAATCCGGAGCCCTGAGTCCCAGAGGCACTGGCCAAGACAAGGCTGTCTGCCTCTTCCTTCCACCCCCACCCCTAAGGCTTTGCAGTGGTCCCCACCTTCTCCAAAGTTCCTCTTCCTTCCCCTCCCCACCAAGCCGCACAAAGTGGATTCTCGGAAACACTAGCAGATTCTGCAGAGTAGCAAGAGAAGGAGGGGATGATGGGGGCGGGGATGGAGTAAGGAACAGGCTCTTTCAGCTGCCGGACACACACACATCTCACGCGCGCGCGCGCGCGCACACAGACACACACACACGAACCACACACACACACACACACACACACACACTTCCCGATAGAGTGGCACTGGGTGGAGGGTCGCGCAGCCCCCCGTCTCCGCCTTCTACTAGCGTACGGCGGAGAGGATGCTGCGTCGCCACCGCCGCGCAGTTAGCTCGGTCCTGGCCTGCGCCGCCTGCAGGTTGGAGGAGAGGGAGGGTGAGCAGCCGCGGCGCTCGGATAAAGGGAGGCTGAGCGCGGGAGGGCGGGGCTCTCGCTTCCCTGGGCGCGCCCCGGAAGGAGGGGTGCTGTCTCCGCGCCGGCCTTTGCAGGCGTGCCCGCTGCCAGCGTGGGGTTTCCAATTCCACCCTTTCCAGTGGCTGGGGCTGGAGTACCCTGAGTGCCGACGACTGCAGGTAGCTGGAGTCCGCTGAGCAACAGGAGCCCCAGCAAGAAGAAACTGCAAAGAGAGCACGGGGGATAACGGAGGCGGGGAGCGACGAAGGGCTCCGTGGAGCCCGCGCTCTTTCCTGGGCCAGATTCTGCAGGTTCACTGGTGGGCATGATCGGCGGGCAGGGTTGGAAGTAAGTTCCTTTTTCTCTTGCTCCTCTGGTGTGGCGGGAAGGGAAGGCGTCCGCCGTGCGCCACGGCTAGCCTCAGCTGCCACACCCACCTGTATCTATTTGTCATCTCTTGGTTTTAGCTACCCTGTGTTACGCGTGTTACGCACCTGGGAAGTAGAGAAAGAAGTGAAACTTGGCGGTGGGGAGAGGGGAAGGTCCCGGCAATTGCGTGAAGAGAGCTAGAAAGACGACTTCAGTTGCAAGACCAGCCTTTTCAGCTGTTTTGACTTTTGCGAGTTGGCCTTCACGGTCTGAAAATGAGAGGAAAGGCAGATACCTGAAGATCTACCGTCTTATTTCTTTCAGACTTTGCTAGCAGGGTTGTTAGATGGACGTTGGCTCCAGTGTCAGGTAGTGTACTCTTTCCGAGCAAAAGGTGTGTGTGTGCTCTTTTTCCCATCTGCAAAGCTGAGCGTGTGAAAGCAGCAAAGCTGATGCTACCTGTCGGCAGAGCGGAGCGCCGCACCCGTTAGTAGAGAAACGAAGACGGTTTTTAAGAGGCTGCTTACGATTAACCTGGATTTCTCAAGGCAGTTTATTACTTTTTTAAACGACTAAGCATTTTATAGCCAGCCAGCATTTTATAGGGAAATTCAAATAACATTCAGAATTATTTGAACTTTGTATTTGACTTCAGCTGCAACTGCCACTTTAAAAGGAATAGATAATTTAATTACTTGTGGTAGAGACAGAAAGATCAGAAACAGATTGTTGTTGTGTTAGGTGCCGTGTGGAGTTGGTTCCGATTTATAGTGACCCGGTGTACAGTGGAACAAAATGTCAGTTGGTCCTGCGCCATCCCCGCAGTCTTTGCCATTTTTTTTCTAGTCCATTGTTGCAGCCACTGTATGAATCCATTCCATCAGGGGGCTTCCTCATTTCTCTGAGCCTGTCCTTTACCAATCATGATGTCTTTCTGCAGGGATTGGACCTTCCTGATAACATGTCCGAAGGGCGTGGGACATGCTACCCATCCTTGCTTCTCTGGAGCATTCTGGTTGTTCTTTCCAGATTTGTTTATTCTTCTGGCAGTCAGTGGTATATTCAATAGAAAGCGAGATTAACAAACTAGAAATTTTAATGCCAGCCACTGTAAGTGATTGTAGCAAACTGTTTATGCCTTAATTTTGCACTTTTGAAAAAGTTGAATATTTCAAATTCAAAAGTTGAATTTATATTTCCTCTGAGCTATTTTCCTGTGAGAGTAGCCGAGGAATGTTTTAAAAAAGCTCACTTCACTAGATAAAGAGCAGTTCACCAAGCTTTTAAAGAAATGATAGATTTTCAGTTTTTGAGTGTTAAAGTGTTCAGATGCTCAGTTTTCAGAAATACAACAATGTGTTTTCTATTTCTCCTCTCTGGGCAGGAGGAAGGTATCACTGATTTTGTTGTTTGCTTTTGGTAGTTTAAAGTATATTTTCATGAGTTTTGTTTTGGCATCAATAAAGCCTTCAGCTGCTAAGCAAAAGGTCAGCAGTTCAAATCCACCAGTCGCTGCTTGGAAATACAGGCTACAGACCAACTCCAATGATTCAGTTGCCTATATTGTTGAAAAGTTTTCACATGCCTTTCTCATTGCTTTAAAAATTTAAATGGGAATTCTCTTTCTTAGAAGCTATAATAAGCAGAATATTTTTAAAAGTTATTGGTTATCTGAAAGCTGGTATTATCTGATCCCTGTGTATGGAATAATCACTATTGTTGGAATAACTTGTTCACAAAAAAATGCTAGGCAAAATATGGTATTAGATGTAATAAAGGATGTACCTTCTATTCAAGCAACCAAAACCTTCATTTTGCTTAAAATAAACTTATTTATATAGGCTTTTAAAATAGTTGTTTTTGGAGATTATAGAAGTGATCCATTGTGTATTCACAGAGGCCGAGTTTGTACTATGCCATGATTCTTATGGTGCAGATCTGGGCTCACCCAGTGCCTGATTTTTTTTTTTTTTTTTTTTTTTTTAACAGAAACAATGAATCACGTCTGGCTCTTTGCCAAAAGCATTGCTGTGCCTCCATTCTTCTCCTGGGACCAGGAGAGAGTCATGATAGCCCACCTGGTAGTAGTTTCTGTGATTTGCTACCTGTTGCTGAAGTGAGTTTTGGCAGCAAAGCAAATCAGAGCTAGAAGCGGTAGGGGCCCTACTCACTGGATTTCATATGACCAAGCCACTTTTTCTCTAATGGGAAAGGGGGAGAATCTTACATTTTTGTATGAGTGTATCTAATTCCTACTCCTGTGTGGCATGTGAGAGTGCCTGAACTACTAGAATTCCATGGTGCTCTTCTAAGACAAGGCATGGTCTTGTAAAGGAGCTTAAAGATACTTTTGTAGATGGATCATTCTAAACGTCATGATGATAATAACTTAGGATTTTCCCTAAAATTGTGTCTCAGGTTCTTTACCTGCAGTTTTTCATCATCTTATTAAATGGCTCCACCAGCTACCAAATATTCAAGACACTTTTGATTGCTGTCTTTTTTTTCATGATCCAGTTTCACCGCTTTGCAGTCTGTATGAGTTCTACCAGTCTTAGCTCCCAAATGTATCTTTGTGAAGTCGTGCTTCTCATATGCCTTCCACCGTCTCTTCTCTATCACACTACCCACAGCTAAATTCTGGTCGTCATCACAATCTACTTAGAACCTTGTTGTAGTCCTGGTGGACTAGTAGACTTTGTTCCTCTGCAGTCCACTCTCCATTAGAATGCTGACATCCTGTCTCTCCTTTAAATCACCTATTGACTCATGATTGCATAGGAAAAGGAATAGACACAGAAACTAACAACAATAAATGCTTTCCTGTAACATAGAGGTCCCTCTGATCTGGCCATCAGCCTCATCTGAATGCACCTTCCCAGCCCCACCCTCATTTATCAGTTCCTGCCTTGCAGGCCTTGTATACCTGGGATGCAGAGAACAGTTTGCTTCCTTGGAAATGCCTTTAAGATATTTTTCCCAGTGCCTAGACTTTTCCCCATCTTTGCTGGGCTACCATGGTCTCTGATTTTAAATCTCAGCTTAAAAGTCTGTTCCTCAGACATCTTTCTTTATCGCTTTATCAAAAGTCGGTTCCCACTGTCATTCTCTATATCTTGGTACCTTGTTTGTTCCCTTCAGAGTGCATATTATGGCATGAAGATATCTTGTAGATTCGTATGCTCAGTGTTCCAAGGGAAGGGAGACCATGTCTTTGTTGCTGACCCTGCTTCCAGAACAGTGCCTCGTATGTAGTAGTAGATACTGATGTAAAGAAAATCTACAGAGTATTTCACTGGGTTGCATAAACCAGGTAAATTAGGTATTACAATTGTATATGTATGTGTGTGTGTAAAACTTTGTGATTTATATAAAGTTATACATATATAGTGATATCATGTATATATATACATATATAAGATGTTTTTTTGATTTTATATATATCCATATGTATGGCCAGGCGCTCCTTGGAAACTCTATGGGGCAGTTCTACTCTGTCCTATAGGATGACTGTGAGTCTAAATCAACTGAATGACAACAGGTTTGGCGCTGTCTAGTTGATTCTGACTCAGCGACCTTATAGGACAGGGAATAACTGCCCTATACAGTTTCTAAGGAGCACCTTGTGGATTCCAACTGCCTACCTTTTGGTTAGCAGTTCTAACTCTTAACTACTACACCACTAGGGTTTCTTTAGATAGATAGATAGGAAGACAGAGAGGTAGGTAGATAGAGATTATCTGGTATGTTATGTTTACAATTCTGTGCTATGATTTTGAGGAGGTAAAATGAAAATCTACAGCTATAGCAGTGTACACAGTAACATGCTCAGAGTTAAGTGCATTATAATTTTTGTAGTTTGTATCCTCAGGAAGCAGAGCAAGCTGGAATAAAATATAAAGGAAAAGTTGGAGTGCATGAACCAATGTGATTTTAGTATGAGTGACTGTTATTTTATGGTGATGACTTTATTAGGTTTAGTTTGGTAGTTTTTAGAGAATTTAAAAGCACTCTCAGTAGTCACTAAATTTAAAATGTTAATTCTGTAATAAGTACGGACACTTCACAGTACTCAGTTGATGGAAATGTATGTATGTGATCAAATGAGGTTGAGGCTATATTAGATGCCACGTGATCCAGCATAGTGTTGACTCCAGGTCCAGAGACAAGTTATCTCTCAGATTCAAAGCATCCACTAAAAATGGCTCAGAGAGATGCTGGAGACTAATCCATGAAGATCCATCAGTGTTATTTGAGGGGCACTTCAAAATTCATGCTAGATAAAAACAGTATTGTAATATGCTCTACTATCTCTTTATTTTTTGAGATACTGTATTCAAAATATTAAAATTCCAACATTATTTTGCAGTTAACATTTGGTTAGAAATTTAGTTTTCACAAAAACTAATTCAAATTGGATCAAAGACCTAAATATAAAATCTAAAATGCTAAAGATCATGCAAGGAAAAATAGGATCAACAATGGAAGCTTTAATATACAGCTTAACTAGACTTCAAAATATGACCAACAAAGCACATCGAGAGAAGAGAAAATAAATGGGAACTACTAAGAATGAAACACTTTTGCTCATCCAAAGACTTTCTCAAAAGAAAAGCCCACCTACAGAGTGGGAAAAAATATTGGGCAACTACGTGTTGGACCAATGTCTGATCTCCATAATGCGCAAGGTACTGCAAAATATTAACAAGAAAAAGATGAATAACCCATTAAGCATTGGACAAAGGAGATGGGCAGACACTTCACCAAAGAGGACATCCAGGCAGCCAAAAGATACATGAGGAAATGTTCTCAATCGTTAGCTATTAGAGAAATCCAAATCAAGACTACAGTGAGATACTATCTCACCCCACTAAGGTTGACCATGATCCCAAAAACACAAAACAGTAAATGCTAGAGAGGCTGTGGAGAGATTGGAACTGTCCTAC
Organism: Heterohyrax brucei; assembly: GCA_028571685.1. NCBI lineage: Eukaryota > Metazoa > Chordata > Mammalia > Hyracoidea > Procaviidae > Heterohyrax > Heterohyrax brucei. Next base: position 72,794,205 of record CM053146.1, on the reverse strand, counting down.
ACTGCTGGTAGGAATGCAAAATGGTAGAAATGCTTTGGAAAGCAATTGGGCATTTCTTTAAAAAGATGGAAATAGATACACCATTTGATCTGGTAATCCCACTTCTCAGAATATATCCTACAGAATCAAAGGCTGTCACACAACCAGATACATACACACGAATGTTTATTGCAGCACAGTCCACAACAGCAAAAAGATGAATCAACCCAGATGGTTATCAATAGATGAATGGATAAACAAACTATGGTACATATACTCAGTGGAACGCTATGCAATGATGCAGAACAATGATGATTTTTAGGAATCATCTCATAACCTGGTTTCAACTGGAAAACATTATGCTGATTGAAAGCAGTCAGCGGCAAGAGGACAAATATTGTATGGGACTCCTACTCTAAAGACTTAAAAATAGACTTATGTGTAGAAGAAAACACTCTTTGATGGCTGCAAGGGTGGAGAGGGAGGGAGAGGGCTGGTTATAGATTAGATAATTCACAGGAATTTAGTTGGGTGAAAGCAGTGACAGCACACAGTAGAAAGTAGATCAATTTAACTGAACTTCAATGTAAACTGCAAACTCTTCTCGTCTTAACCCAATATTGCAATGATAGAGTAGCAGGGGAAGGGGTCTGGGGACCATGCTCAGGGGAGATTAAGGCCAGTTGACATAACTAGCCTATTGCTAAGAGAGCCTTCTGCACCCCATATTGGTGAGGGGCGTCTGGGGTCTTAAAAGCTAGCAAGCTGCCATGTGAGGTACACCAAATGGTCCCAACTTAGCTGGAACAGATGATCACCAAGAACAATGAAGACATGAGGGAAGAAGAACCCAGGAGACAGAAGGACCCATGTGAATGGGTGACTGTATCAACATGTGACCAGAAGAACCAGAAGGTGCCCGGCCACCATCAAAGACAGCTGTGATGGGACACACAATGTTGAGTCCCAGTGACAACAGAAGAAAAAGAGGGGTGCACCTCAAGAATTCCACTAAAAGGCTGCAGTTGATGATCTGGCAGCCTGCAGATTCCCTTGGGAGTATGGCCCCTAGACCTGCTGCTGCCTCTGACCAGAAAACATTATTGAGGTCACCTCTTTGGACAGAAGTGGACCAGACTTGGGGACACAGTGTGACCATATGGTGTGTATTCTTTATGGTTCTATGCATCTATAGAATGCTGTCCTACTGGCCTCTTACTGGAAGGGAGATGAGAGGACGGAGAGGAGGGGACAGGAAATTGTTAAGGGATGTGACATATATAGAATGGAAAAGAGGAGTGTGCTATCACCAGGCAAGGAAAGCAGAAAGAGCTGCAGATAGGTGGGCATGCAAATTTAATTTGGATTGTATGCTTTTACTTAATCACAATTAAAAAAATAAATTTAGCTTTCAGTTAAGTGACCAAATTAAATTAATGGTATTTTTTATCTAGCAAGTGGCCAGCCAATTTTTTATTTGTATTTTTTTCCTTTTGGTAAAGAATTTGGCAGTTGTATTTAGTCTTGAATGACTAAATTATTTCATGAATTGTCACCAGGGATTTCGTTAAAGTTGCTATTAAGATAATGGATCATCGTTCTTGTAATATGTTGGTATGTATCTATTTGCTCAGTGAAGACTTCGGTCCTATCACCATCAAATTAGCTAATTCAAGAGGTATTGTCTTGTCAAATTGGCTAATTCTTTCTGATGCAGAGACATTGTCTTCTTCCTCCAGCATTATATTACGACTTCAAATAACAAAGTCATAATAATCAGTATTACATGATTGTGCAAAAATAATTTTATATGAGAATGTGTGGAAAAGTATTCAGAGACTGTGGATGGAATACTTTTGTAGACTGTGAGAAAGCAGTTCTGGTGTCTTGCCATCCTACAAAATGAAATTTCTTCAATGAAGGTTTTACTTACTCTGTCCACTTTGCATAGCTGCAGGGAAATGACTTCAGACAAAAGGGGAAAACCATCAGTTCGTGGCTGCTAAAGATGGAGTGAACTCTGGAGGAAGGAGACCTTTCTGGGTGGTAAGGAAAAATGCCAGACCATAATAAAGAGGGCAAGGAGAAGGGAACACCTGCAACAGTGCCAGTAACCCCGATGATCCTACTGCAGACAAATTCAGGTTGACAATGTATACATATATAGAAACTTTTTACCCCTACTGAGAAAAAGCTTCTTTCCTCTTCTGTCTATAACAGCTATTTTAACGTAAAACATGCTGTTAATGCTTCTTTAATACAGGAGATGGAATACCAGTGGATTTTTTTGGCGATAATAATACTGAGCCCAAAATACCATGTATTACCATTAAATACCATTACTATAATTGTGATTTTGTCACTATTCATTTTGTGATTTCCTGTTTTTTGTATCAAATGCTATTATTGATCATGAGTTTCTTTAAAATGTGCCTTTGGATTTTTTACAAAGCTTGCTGCATCATTTACCAAACTACAATAAAGCTCTAATTGCACCTATGATAGCTCACTTGGAAATTTGGAAGAAATGAGTACATTTAAAATGCCATTAACCTAGCACTCTTGCCCTTCAATGTATGCTTTTTTTTCTTTCTCCTTTTGTCCTATATCTAATTTTCAAAACATTTGAGATAAACTCTAGTAATGTGAATTTTACTTAACTATCAGGACAAATTACTAGTTATAAAGAATTGGAAAAATGGATTCTGAGCCTGTAAATAATGATTTGTAAGAGTAAACATACATTAAAATATGAGTACAGACATTTCTATAGAGATTTATTATGAAATTTTCTGTGAGTTATATGCCAGACTAGGCAATCTATGCCATCTAAGTGCTTTTTGAAAATAGGAATAATTTCACAGATTTAGTGTCTGCCAACTTTTATTCTATAGTCACAATCTATGTATTTCAGAACCTAATGTAGTAATTTAAAAATATGTTACCGTTTGAGAGTCTACAGTTTATAAATTCCAAAAGGAAATAAATATACAAGTTCAAATCCATACAGGAAAGTAAAATTATAATATATAATAAAAATGTTCTCTAACAGTGAAAAAATTTCTTTGTGCACTGATTTAAACTCTGGTACTGTAAGGTCACTGAGTTGGAATTGACTCAATGGCAGTGGATTTTTTTTTTTTCAGTTGGTGTAGTGGTTAAGTGCTGTGGTGTTATGGCGTTATGGCTGCTAACCAAAAGACCAACAGTTTGTATCCACCAGATGCTCCTTGGAAACCTTATGGGGCAGTTCTGCTGTGTCCTATGTAAGGTCATTGTGAGTCCAAATTGACTCGAAGACAGTAGATTTTATTTTAAATGATTTCTTTCAAGTCCAATGGGTTGTGCTGTCTTTAGGTTTAGGATAAGAATAAATTTATTAGCTGTAAATAGATTATGAATGTATTTTATTTGTAAGTTATGCTTTCTCTGGGTGATGATTTAAAGTTACCATTCCTTCTAGGTAAATATTTTGGGACCTATCTTTGTGAATGATCCATTTATGGAACAACATAGTGCAAATTCCAAGTGATGGAATTTTTTCCTCCTTTAATACAATACATATTGTTGTTATCCTGCACAAACTTGATTGATGTTGATTTAGTAGGGAGAAGAGGAGTGGCATCTTTAATGTCAGCTGGGTCCAAGGTCCGTACAAGCCCATGAGATGATCCAATGGACTCTTTTTTAGCTATGCAGAGGCTGCTCTGGAAATTCATGTTCTCTCTCCACTATATTTCTGAATCTTCGTAAAATATTTTTAAAGAACTATTAGCACAAATATGTCTCTGTTCAAATTAGTGTAGTGAACAGCAAAGAAATAAATTTTCTGAGATATTTCTTACTCAGCATGTCAGTACTTCAGTTTATCAGATGTAGTTTCATTGTCTATAAAACTGATAGTGTCTACTTCCAAAGAGTTCTCTCAAAATTAGGTAAAAATATGTATATATCCTAAAGAGCTACTTTAGTGTCTCAGTCATGATAAATAGGTATTCAGTAGTGATAGCTAGATATTATAACTACAAATATTTTTTGTTATAAATATATTTTTATTGTGTCTTCATTGTAAATGGCACTATATCTAGAGTTTATATTTTCTAAAAAATTTTAGTCTTGCTGCAGAGACTAGTAAGAACGCTATTTTTCCCTGCCTTTAAAGGGAGTTATAATTATACATCTCAATTTAGGGTCTTTCCATTTTGAATTCTTTATAACTTTCCACTGGTAAAGTATTTAGTGACAGATCACTACAAAATATGTTATATGGAGTATATGAAAGCTTGTAATTAGGAAAATAGGAGCAGAATGCTTAAACACCGGGAATCTCCTAACCACTCAGTTATGTTTTATTTATGCTTTTTACGTGTTAGGTTAGAATTCTGCGTTAATCATGCATTCAGTGCATCTTACAATAACTGATACTTAATTTTTTTGTAGCAGTTTAGCCTCCCATTCAACGTTTTTTTTTTTAACACTGTAGTTTAGGTGGAAGGTTGCAGAGCAAATTAGTTGCCCATTCAAGAATTACTGCACAGCTGTTGTGTCTTTCTTCTGTAACACTGATCACAGTCTTGTCAGTGTACCGGTGCTCTCCCCACCGCCTCCCTGGGTTCACGGTTCCATTCACTGAACTTTTCTACCCCTTTCTGCCTCCTGAACTTTGTTTTGTATACACAGTACTTTTTTAGTATTGTAGATTTAGATGTTCTGAAGAGCTCATTCTGTTCACTTTATAGGCCTTGCCTAATATTTGGCTGAAAGGTGATCTCTGGGAATAGATTCACTTCCAGGTTTGAAGGATGTCTTGGGGGCCATGGTCTCAGGGGTTCCATCAGTTTCTGGCACTTGAGCAAGTTTGGTCTTTTTTTATCCTGTACAAATTTCTCCTACTCTGTCTGAGACTCTCTTTTGTAATCCTGATCAGTACAGTCAGTTGTGGTAGCCAGGAACTGTCTAGTTCTCCTGGAAGAGTCTGTGGCTTGTGTGGCCTTTGGAACTAATGGTTTCCTTGGGTTTTTGGTTTTTTTCACTCTTCTTCGGTCCAGATGGAGAGACACCAGTAGTTGTTTTAAATCACTTAAGCTTTTAAGACCCCAGTCACTACTCACCAAAAGTGGATATAGAACATTTTCTTTATGGATTATATTATGCCAGTTGACCTAGATGTCCCCTGAACTGTGCTCCTTAGCCCTCAAACCCAGTAACTCAGTCCTGGACCAGGGGAAGACTGAGGACAAGGACTTTCCACCATAACTGATGAACAGAGAAAATCTTCCCTGAGAGCTGGCACCCTGAGTTTGGACTTCTGTCTTGGATTGGGAGAGAATAAGTATCTCTGTTAAAGCCATCCATTTTGGTATTTCTGTTATGGCAGCACTAGATAGCTAAGACAGCTGACTTCCCCATATTGTGTGTTGGCTTTCCCATTCCCAAAGTTAGCAAGTATTTACTGTCTAGGGATTTTCCCACTGTCACCTCCCATCGGTGGAACCGTGAAAACATGTTTGTCTATTCATTGGTTTATGGGTTCTTAGGTTGTTTTCATCTTTTTGTGCTGTGAATAATGCTTAGTGAACATGGGTATGGATGTGTCTTCTTGTCATGGCTCTTATTTCTCGAAGATATATACCTAGGAGTGGGATTGCTGGAGCATATGGTATTTTTATTTCTAGTTTTCTAAGGAAGCACCATGGCTTTTTCCACAGTGGTTGTACCATTTTACATTCCTACCAGCAGTGTATGAGAGTTCCAGTCTCCCTACAGCATTGCCAGTGTTTATTGTTGTTTTTGTTTTTCAAATCAGTTCTGTTGTTGTTGGGATGAAATGGGATCTCGCTGTAATATCAAATTGCATCTGTCTAATGGCTGAAGATAGTGAACATTTCTCCATGTGTGTGTTAGCCACTTTGAACCCTTTTCAGGTGAATTGTCTTTAGGTTTTTTTTGCCCATTTTTTAATTGTTTATCTTTTTGTTATGATGTCTTGAAGTTTTCTATAAATTTTTAAGAGATCAATTCCTTGTCAGATGTGTCATTGCCCAAATAAATGTTTTCCTAGCATGTAGGTGCTTTTTTCGCTCTTTTGGTAAAATCTTTCAATGAGTGTGTTTAATTATGAGGAAATTTCAATTGTCTAGTTTATTTCCTGTTGTTAATGTATTAATAGTTATGTTTGATAGTCTATTTGTGCCCCTAGGTTTGCCCCTGTTTTCTCTTTTATTGCCTTTATTGTTTTGGGGTTTACTAATACCTATTTGTATTGGAAAAAAATTTTTAAAGTGTATATTGAAATTTCTCATTTATGTATGGCAGTCAAACTCACTCCAGAAAGTTAATCATCACAAATATAACTCCAGATTTGCAAATAAGCAAATAATATGTGTGTACATGGGGAAAATCTTTGCCAAAATGTTCATTAGCTTATTTTATGTCACTGGTGATACATTAGCCTGCACAAAAATCAGAATCTTGTAAACCAAAATTAAGAGTAATAATGTGATAGGTTTTATGTGTATTTTTCTTAAGCAATCTACAATTCTTACTACTATATGTTGTGAGAGGTAGGCCATGGCAATGTCATGAAGATAGAAAATGAACATAAGAGGTACTGTGTCCTAAGGGAAAATTTGTGGCAGCACAGTTTGCATCTCATAGTAATGATAATAAGAACATAAATTTAATAGACTTGTGTATGAAGACTGCCAATTAACTCTGCAAACTCATCCTAGAAAAAGTGCTACATACCTCACTGCTGAATAGCACTGCAGTCACCTTCAAATTGTTCCCCTTGGGAAGCTATACAGCAATGCTAGCACCTAGCCCACCCTTCAAAGCACTTTTGGAGCTCTTTTTCTGGAATGACCATCAGAGCTGTTGTATTACCCTTAATATCCTGACTGTCATCAAAATGTCTTCCTTTCAATATTTCCTTTATCTTTGAGTAAAGAAAAAAGTCACTGGGGGCCAGATCATGTGAGTAGGGAAGTTGTTACAATACAGTTATTTGTTTACTGGCTAAAAACACCATCACAGACAACTATACGATTAAGTTTGTGAACTTGCCACCTTGCCACTGTGTGCAATGACCATTCCAGAAAGAGATCCAAAATTGCTTTGAAGGGTAAACTAGGCATTGGTGTCAGTGCATAGCTTCTCAAAAGGAGTACTTTGAAGGTGACTGCAGTGATATTCAGTAATGAGGTATGTAGCACTTAGAACAATTGAGTTTGTAGAATTAATTATCAGACCTTGTATGTAGGTAGAGAGCCCTGGTGGTGCAGTGGTTAAGCATTTTGTTGCTAAGCAAAGGGTTGGCAGTGTGAATCCATCAGCTACTCTAGAAATTCTGTGGGGCAGTTCTTTTCTTTTCTTTTTTATTTTTATTTAATATAACTGAGTGAAAATGTACATTCACGTATAAATTTACATGCCCACCTATATGCAGCTTCCACTGCTCTCCCTGTCTGGTGACTGCACACTATTCCTCTCTGCTCCATACATGTCTCATCCTCCCAACAGCCTCTTTTCCCCTCCTCTCCGTCCACTCCCCTTCCTCCAGCAGAGGTCAGCAAGATGATATCCTATAGATGTATAGAACCATAAAGTGCTTCCAATATATGATCACTCTGCATTGCCAAGTCCAATCCATTCCTGTCCAAAGAGTGGAACTTTGTTATAATTTATGGGAAAGGGCAGCATCAGGGCCAGGGTCCATGCTCTCAGAGGAACCCCAAAACCGCTGGACCATCAATTGAGGTCTTTTAGTGGAAGTCTCATGATGCACCCCTTTTTATTCTTGTGTTGCCAGTGAGACTCCTCTCTGTGAGCACCATCGTGGCTATCACTGGTGGTGGCCGGGCACCATCTGGTTCTTCTGGTCCCAAGTCGATGTAGGCACCCACTCTTGTGTGTCTCTCTGTCTTCTTGGTTGTCTTCACCGCATGTCATTTTGGTCCTCGGTGAGCATCCGTTCCTGCTGAGTTGGGACCATTTGCTGTGTCCTCGGATGGCAGCTTGGCAGCTTTTAAGACCCTAGACGCCACTCACCAATGTGGGGTGCAGAGAGCTCTCTTAGCAAAACGCTAGTTGTGCCAGTTGGCCTGGAATTCGCCTAAGAGCATGGTCCCCCGGTCCCCGCCCCAGCTACTCTATCCTTGCAGTATTGAGTTAAGATGGAAGGAGTACTCAAGTTATGCTGAAGTCCACTTAATGTTGTTCTTGTTTCTAATGTGTGCTATCACCGCTTTCTCCCAACTAGATTTCTAGTAACTATCTAAACTAAACCCTTGCCCCCTCACTCTCCCTCCCTCCCCTCCCTTACAGCTGTCAAAGAGTCTTTTCTTCTATACACAAGTCTGTTTTTGAGATCTTATCGTAAAGGTCTCATACAGTATTTGTCCTTTTGTCGCTGACTACTTTCACTCAACATAATGTCTTCCAGTTGAAACCAGGTTAGGAGATGTTTCCTGGAATCATCGTTATTCTTTATCATTGCGTAGTGCTCCATTGAGTATATGTACCATAGTTTACCAATCCATTCTTCTATTGTTGGGCATCTGGGTTGATTCCATCTTTTTGCTATCGTGGACTGTGCTGTGGTGAACATTCTGGTGCATGTGTCGTTGGTGTGAAAGGCCTTGATTCTGTAGGATATATTCCAAGTAGTGGAATTACTGGGTCAAATGGTATGGGGCAGTTCTTTTCTATCCTGTGTTGTCACGATAAGTCAGAATTGACCTCATGGCATGACTTTTTTTTTTTTTTTCTTTAAAGAAACAATGTGATCTTGTACAGGATAGGAAAAGAGGAAGCTATAAGACATCTGACAGGTTCTTACATGCTATCCTGAAAACTAGGAATTTGGACATTTCTAATCAAAAACTCTGTACATTTAGAGTATTATGAATTGATACACTCATTTGATACTAAAAGTATGTTCTAAATTTCAGTACTTACTACCACAGAGTCTGTGTTTTTTACCAGTTAAAGTGTTTATTTACCACTGATGGTTCAGGACACTTACATTTAAGATTTCTTTTAACCAGTTTTTGGAAAATAGTGTCTTTTATTTTATGCATATGGTAATTTTATAATACACATACTTTGATTTTAATATCTGTTACCTACTTAGATCCTATACTTTCTGTGGGATATAAAAACTATGGGAAATTGAACTTAGGAGGTTCATATTTCAATCTGTTAGAGGAACTGTGGACTGGTAGCTTGTTCACTAGATTTTTAAAGTTTTCAGGGTGGAGATCCTAGCTTCTTCATATGGGCATCCCTGCATGGTGCCTTGTATATAGTCAGTTTTAATAAATATTTGCTGAATATATGATCCATATTTATAGCACAATTGTATGTTCAATCATTGTTTAAAAGCAGTGGTACTTTTCATGGCAAGCCTATGTAAAAGGGATAAATTGACGAAAGTTGTATAACTTACCTTTCTCTTGCATAATGTTTTGTCATTACTGGGTCCTGATGAAACAGAGGCATATTTGTGTTATTTTACTTGGGAAAATAATCAGTAGCACTCTGGTGATTTTGCCACACTTTTGATTTACCAATTCTGGGTCACTATTCTTTGCACAGAATAGTGAAAATGTATATATATATTTTATTATGACTGAGTGAAAATGTACATTCTCCTATAAATTTGCATGCCCACCTATATGTAGCTCCCACTGCTCTCCCTGTCTGGTGACAGTACACTGTTCCTCTCCACTCCACACACGTCTTATCCTCCAAACAATTTCCTATCCCCTTCTCCCTACCCATTCTGCTGCCTCCAGTAAGAGGTCAGCAGGGTGACATCCTATAGATGTGTAGATGCGTAGAACCATAAAGTGCACACATGATATGGTCACTCTGTTGCCAAGTCCAAACCATTCCTATCTGAAGAGTTGACCTCCATTATGATTTTATCAGGGCCAGGAGCCATGCTCCCAGGGGAACACCGAGGCCCCTGGACCATCAGTTGCAGTCTTTTAGTGGAGATCTCAGGGTGTACCCCTTTTATTCTTGTGTTGCCAGTGAGACTCAACTGTATGAGCTCCATCATGGCTATAAGTAGAATAGTGAAAATATTTTAATGTACACTCAAGTTGATGCGTGAGAAAGGCTAAAACCATATTCTTTTATAAAAGTGAGGGACATCTGATTAATACTTTGCTTAAGAGACAGGTTGGCAGTCAGACAGAGACAAAAAAATAATACGATAACAGTAGATTTAGGTTTCCCACTGATCGACTGTAAGTTGGTGATCAGTCATTAAGCCCTCTCTGCTTGGCCTCCAGAATATGTAGGTCAGGAGTTGGCGCCCAACTTGGTATTGTTCCTGTTGAGGTTTGTGGCAAGGGAGAACCTGAAAGAGATCCCAGGGGCAGCGCTAAAGGGATACTGAGTCATTCCAGGTCTGCTCGTAGAACTCTCAGCATCCCCATTCTTAGTATTTGTATGTGTTCTGGGAATTTAAGAGTAATTTCTTCTTTCCTTTCCTCCTCTTTTTTTCACCTCTTTTCCTTCCTTCCGGAAGTAGTTATTGAATATCTGATCAGGCAATCCAATTGACTGCTGACACAGAAATGAACAAAGCATACAGCTTTCATGCTTATTTTGAGACTCAGATAATGAATAAATGATAATGAATAAATAAACAGGTATTTGTTATTATCTGTCACTGTATAACAACATATGCAGAAAGAAAATTAATGCAGGAGAAGGAAAGAGAAAATTGATGGAAGAGAGTATTGTTTAAATAAATGTGACTAGTGAAAGCCATTCAGGGCCATATTTGAGCAAAGAGATTAAGGAGCTGAGACAGTGAGGGAATAAGAATTGCAGCTGGAACATAATTTCAGTCATAAGCAGCAGCAATTGCAAAAGCTCTGAGGTGAGTTTGATATGTTCATGGAACAAAAGAGAGTGATTGAAAACAAATAGCTAGTTTGAAGATAGTAGATATGGATCCTTTATTTGGAAACAATCACTAACCCTTTCTACGGGTCCCTGTGAGAAGCCACCTTCTGCTGTGACCAGTGTGGGACAGACTTCAGGAAGCAATGTAATGTGCCTTTTCTTGGATATGGCTGCCACACCATTAGAATAAATATTTAAAAAGCTGTAATTTCCGTATGGAAACCCTGGTGGCATAGTGGCTGCTAATCAAAAGGTCAGCTGTTCGAATATACCAGGTGCTCCTTGGAAACGCAGTGGAGTAGTACTACTCTGTCCTGTGCAGATATTATGAGTTACAATCCACTTGACAGTAATGCTTTTGGATTTTGGCTTTAGTTCTATACAGAGTTCATCTGTTGTTTCTCTCTCTGTAATTTATATATAGATGTTTTAAATTCTCTTTCCATCTGCATTGGATTAGATTCTTCGAAGCCTGTGTTACTATTTGGGAGAAAAAAATGGGCTAATGTAACTGGGATTATAATTGGGAATATCTTTATATGTATAAATTCTATAAACTAAGTGGTGAGAATACAGTAATATTTTGCATGCTTTGTTTAGTTTTTGTGACTTCTGTACAATTATTCCTCATGAAATATCAGTACCACATGGGTGTAAAGGAGTGCTGCCCAGAAAAGTACATACCATGGACATGTACCTGCACCTCGTCAGTCGTAACTCACGGCCAACTATTATGCCTGGGTATCCTACTTATTCTTTCTTCCTTACAGTTTTCAGGAAATGCTTGTGAAGTTTTAAAAATTTAGTATAGACAAATAACAGTCCCCAGTCCCAGGGGTCTCTTTTTCAGGGCAAATGCCCTTTACTCTGTCCTCTTCCTTTCATTACCCATCCGTCCTAGGTTTCCCACCCCCCCACAATGTATACTAGAATTAAAATTCTTAAATCATTGGGTAAGTATACTAGCAGTTTAGAGGTACTCCTGATTGGAAAAGAATAGTATATGTTCATTTTCTTGTATTCCCTGAGGGTTAATTCATCTTTTGACCAACCCTGTTACTGGGGGGGATGGGGAGGAAGCTGTGTTTGATCTCTTGCTGTGTAGTCTGGGGACTCTGCTTCTTGCCTGACTAGTTAGTGGATTCAGGTCCTCTTTATTTTCTGATCTTAGATATTCGATGGATGCTTGAGTAGAGCAAGCACTCTATCTTGGCACAGTTATAATCCCACAAACCTTAACACTATGCTTTGCACAGTGTGGGTAGTCAATGAAACTCGTATGAGTGAGCAAAGGAGTAAATGAATGAAAAAGAAAGAATGCCTTGTTTCCTTAGTGATTTCTAGTCTTCCTGAATTTGTAATTCCTTCTATTAAGACAAGTTCAAAAATCTCTTTTCTCCTTTCCCTTAATTCTTGGTGAAGACAATAATTATTCAGCTTTCAGCATTTACAGCTGTCTTCAGAAGAGTTTCAGTCTGAGAACTGAAGTTTGAAGGTTGTTGTCTATACCACAAAAGGCACTTGTTCTGTTAGACAGTTCCTGGAGGTTAAGTTTATGTTGAATAGCTACCAGCAGTTGAAAAAAGGGTAGTTTGATTTGGGTTTTTATTTAGGGAGATTCAAGGTTAAATGAATAAGGCTTATCTTGTCATAAAAACATGAATTATGAACATTTTTTTGTTTATAATCCGACTCATGACTCATGATCTGACTCGACGGTGCTTGGCTTGGCTTGGCTTTTTGTTTATAAACAGTTCAGTGTATATAATTAGAACAATTAGAATAATTAGACATAAACTAGTAATTAATAGAGATGGAGTTTGAATGCAGGTCTCTCTCTTTGCTGTTTAATTGTGTGTTCATTTTGCCTGAACACGTGCTCTATCTCAGAGTGCAAGTCTTCTGTTCAGATAGCTTCTGACTATAAATTTGAAGAAGAGTAGGAATTACTGTCTTCCCACTTACTTGTTATTCTGGAGCCACTGTCTAATCTGGGTTTTTTCCCCCAGGAATCTAAGCCTGTTTACATCTACTGTGTAGTTCTGAAACTCCTATATCAAGTTGGCAGAAAGTAAAAAATACAATCATATATGTAACTCATCCTTTTTTCCTAAGTAACCATGCCCTTCATCATCTGAATTTTTTTTTAAAGCCAACCAATAAAACACATTTTAAACAATATTATATGGGTTTCATCATATTTCCAGATTAGTTAAACAAAAACCACTGCCATAGATTCAATTCCGATGTACAGCAACCCTACAGGACAGAGTAGATCTGCCCCACAGAGTTTCCAAGGAGTGCCTGGTGGATTGGAACTGCCAGCCTTCTAGTTAGCAGCCATAGCAGGTAACTACTACACCACCAACATTTCCAGATTAAGGTTAGAGCTGCTAAATACCTTGTGACAACTATGGCATCTAGTTCCCAGAGGAATTAGGGAAGTATAAGACACAGACGTTCCTCTGCTTATAAACATAGAATTTGCAGAAAGCTTGTTTGTTATAAACTCTGTGATTTAGTCCAAAGTGCTTTACCATCCCTAGATAGACTGCTGTTAAATTGAAGTGTAAATTGTTCCTCTCCAGTGGTAAGACCCACTATCTTCTTCCTTTGCTGATATAGATTCTAAAAGAAACCAGTTTTGTCTTCATCAGAAATCTTTATGAGTAAATGACACCATCTCCATAAATGTCCCAAAGAATCTCTCTTGGCATTCATGCTTCTTAACTTCATTCATTTTGACAACTGACGTAAAGGACCTGGAATCCCTGTCCAGCCAGTAGTATTTCATTAGCTTCTGCCAGCATGCTTGGATTTTACCTTCTTGAATGAATGCCTGGACTTCTTCTGTTTCAGCCTTAAATTCTGGAACATAACACTATGATGAAAAAAGATCCGCTTACCTATGCTAGAATATTTTCCCATCTAACAGCAACGTTTCTTGTCATCTTGCTGATTATTGCCTTTACCCATATTGCACAGTTGATTCTGACTCATGGTGACCATATAGGACAGAGTAGATGTGCTCCACGTTGTCTCCAAGGCTTGCCAAAAACAGACTGCCACATCTTTCTCCCATGAGCAACTGGTGGGTTCCAGCCTGCTAGTTAGCACCAAGTGCTTTGACTGCTGCACCACCAGGCTCCTCGAATGTTGCCTAAGCACAGGACCACTTCTTCCGTGGTCCTTCCCGGTCCTAGAATATTATTTCTTTTGTCAGATGATCCATCTTTTATGCACTTGGAGTTCATTTTCTTATACTTCTAATTATGTGTTTTGGTTTTTTCATATTTTGATGACTTCCTGTTTGTAATATTTGAACACTCTTTGTGTATTTGCATTTACACAGGCCTACTGAATTTAGTAATCTTTATCGCTACGTAAAAACAGCATGCACTTTCTGTGTCTGTGAACTTAATTGTTCTAAATGCTACTCTTTATGGAATGGCCACTGCACATGGTGACACAGTGGCAAGTTCACAAACTTAATTGTATAGTTGTCTGTCAGGGAGTTTCTAGCCAGTAAGCAAATAACGGTGTTAGAACACCTTCACTACTCATCTGATTTCCCCAGTGACCTTTTTGTTTATCTGAAGATAAAGGAAACATTGAAAGGAAGAGATTTTTATGACATTCAAAACATCAAGGGTAATAAGACAGCCTTTGCTGGCCATCCTAGAAAAAGAGCTCCAAAATTGCTTGGAAGGGTGGACTAGGAAATGGCATCGGTGCATAGCTTCCCAAGGGAAATACTTTGAAGGTGACTGTGGTCATATGTGTATGTGCAAAGACAAATGACCTTACATTGGTAGAGACTAAACTGCTGTGCATGATGAATGTCACTGTCTCAGGGGTCAACTACTAACCAAGAAGTCCGTAATTTGAAACCAGCAGTGACTCCAAACCACCAGTCACTCTACAGGAAGGGATGCGGCAGTCGGCTTCCCTGTGGAGTCACTGTGAGTTGTAATTGTCTTCACAGCAGTGGATTCACTGGTTTTTTGGTAGAAAGCAGTCTTGGTTTTGCACAGAGCAGAGCTTTGTTTTAGTCTTTAAGATATCTTAGATTGAAAGCTCCTTAACAGGAAGAGGTTTCTTTTACATCTGATGTATAAAAATTTATCTATTGCAACGTAACTAAGTATATTGTCTTTCTTAAGAATATTAGGTATGCAAAACCAGTTCATGACATAGATAAAATGACTAACAACAATGGTTAGAATTGATTGTGAACTCTGTGTGCCATGAAATGTACTATGATTAAAATGAAGCCTCTCATTTCTTCCCTTGAAATAGCTTTATAAGAAGGGCATCCTCAACCCTGTTTTACAGAACAGAAAACTGCATTTTACCGTGGTTAATTATCTTGCCCAAGGACGTTAGCTAATAATTCATGGAGATGGAGTTTGCATCTAGATCTCTGTCTCTCTTTGGATCCATAAATTGAACAACTGTGTTATGCTGTCTTCTTATTTTATTGCAGACTTAAATTTTAGATTAAAATTATGAATAGACTAGGAAGAATAAAACATGATTAACAGATAACCCCCACCTAAGACTTTTATGATATCCTACTTTAACTGACCATCTTATAACTGAAAAGTTACATTTTGTATAGGATAAAGCTATACTAATATTGCTGTCATTTATGTAGCTTAGGCACTGTGAGACATTACAGTGCTTCTGTCCCACTTGATGACCTTATAAAACAGATACTTTCTCCATTTCTACTATAAGGAATTTGAAATGTCACATAGCAATTATGTGGAATGATCAGAGAATTGAAACTTAAGTTTACCTGGCATCAAAGCAATTATGCCCTTCTTTCTCCTAAATCATGTTGATTTTTTGGGCGGGGGGGAGATGAAAACATAACTAACCAGAAAGTAAAAATGCACCCTTAAAAAAGACCAAACTCATTGCCTTCAAGTCTGACTTATAATGAGTGATCCTATGGACAGAGCAGAGCTGTCCCCATAGGGTTTCCAAGGAGTGCCTAGTGGATTTGAACTGCTGACCTTTTGGTTAGCAGCCACAGCACTTAACCACTATGCCATCAGAATTTCTGGCTTTTATAAAGTGCTTTTAAAAAGGTGTAGGACCTCCTGTACAGCCATACCGTAATGACTGTAAGGATCATCAAGGGCTGTGACAACTTTCTGCTTTCAATAAATTATGAATTCCAGCTAATAGAAAAATAATGCTTAGCATGAGATAAGGGATAGTTTCCTTTTTCCTTCACACATAATGTGTAGATGAGACTTAGTAGATTTTTCTATTATGTATTTTAAATGTCAGCAATTATTGACAGTAATCAGAATTTTCCCTGAAAGTAGTGTATTTCTTGAGATTAACTTGTGATAAATTTGAAGAACACTGTGTTTTGTAAGTTTATGCATAGAGACCATCTTCTATCTTAAACCAAACCAAACCCAAACTCATTGATTTTAACTCATAGTGGCCATATAGGTCAGCATAGAACTGCCCCATAGAGTTTCCAAGGAGCTCCTGGTTGGATTCAAACTGCTAACCTTTTGGTTAACAGCCATAGTGCTTAATCATTATGCCACCGGCATTTCCCTCTCTATCTTATTATGTAATATAAATAATCATTACAGGGTTTTATGTAAGACCTAGATGCCAAAAGCCGAGTGCCGTCAAGTCAGATCCGACTCATGATAGCTGTACTTAAATATATTTTTCCCCAGTACAGAATCTGGAAATTAATCCCTAACTATCCATTTTTGTACTTTAAATATAAAATTATAACATACATTTCCTAAACTTTCTTGTATACTAATTGTTCTTATACTATAAAGTGCTGTTAAAAGATCTGAGTGGGTTTAGGGCATGGAAGACTGAACCACTATTTTTGCAGTTACTAAACAGTGTCACCCTCCAAATTGTGCATCTCTAAGAGATAATAATCATTAAAAGAAATTATTAAGATGACAAAAAAGATACCAGCTCTGAAGATACTATCTTTCAAAAGTAAAATTTTAGAAATTTATCAGGAATGGATTTAATTTCTATGACTGGTTATATCCATGTTGATTATTACGTTTAATTTATATCAAACAGACAAACAAAAAAACGTTGCTGTGGGTTGATTCTGACTCCTAACAGCAGAGTAGAACTACTTCATAAGGTTCCCATGGAACAGCTGTGGTTTTGAGCTCCCAAGCACTAGTCAGAGCTCTTAAGCACTGTACCACCAGGGGTCCTACAGACCCTGTAAGGCAGGTAGAACTGCTCCATAATGTATCCAAGGTCATAAATCTTTACCAAAGCAGACTGCCTCTCTTTTCTCCCACTGATCACTGGTGGATACTAACTGTCAGCTTTTTGGTTAGCTGTCTAGCATGTAACCACTGCACCACAATTAGAGGCTGTAAAGTGTGTGTACAGCTTAGCCTGTTTTTCCTGTCATGATGGGATGCCCCGTTTTCATTTTGTAGAGAATAAAAGGCATCAAGAAAGTGAGTCACAAGACGTGGAATTCTTTTCAAGTTAATTTATGGATTTACTTCAATCCCAATGAAAGTAAAAATAGAATCTTTACATTTTGAAATTTGATGAATGGAATCAAATGACTAGAAAAATATTCAAAAAGAATAATAGTATCTGATAAGACTCACTCTATTAGAAGTATGGTTTAGTCATCTGGTACTGCTGTAACAAAAATCCCCCAAGTGGATGGCTTTAGCAAAGAAAAATTTATTCTTACACAGTGAGAAAAGTTTATTCTTATGCAGTCCAGTAGGCACCAAGTCCAAAATCAGGGTATCTGCTCCAGGGGAAGGCTTTCCCACTGTCAGCTGTAGAGGAGAGCCCTTGTGGCCCATCGGTCTTTCTTTGGTCTGAGAGCATCTCAGCTGAGGAACCTCAGATCTGAATGATGCACTCTGCCCTGGGTGCAGCTTTATTGATGGTATGAGACCCTCCAGCTCTCTGCATGCTGCGCTTTCATTTTACCTCTTGTAGGGTAAAAGGATAAAAGGTGGTGCAAGTTACACTCCAGGGAAACTCTCTCAGTGAGGGTGCTGCAGTCCCCCTGAATCCTCTTTTAACATAACCATATCTGTTAACCACACACAGAGATTAGGACTTGCAACATAAGAAGATTACAGAATGGAACACAATCACATAATACTGGGAGCCACGTAGTTGTTGTTACTGTCATCCAGTGTCATCCACTCAGTTCTGACTCCTAGTGACCCTGTGCACACAACAGAATGAAACACTGCCCAGTCCTGCACCATGTCTGCATCATTTTTGTGCTTAAGCCTGTCGTTATAGCCACTGTGTCGGGCTATCTCAGCGAGGCTCTGCCTCTTTTTGCTGACCCTCCACCCTACCAAGCATGATGGCCTTCTCTAGGGACTGTTCCTTCCTGAGAACATGTCCGAAGTATGTACGATGCAGTCTCACCATCTTTGCTTCCAGGGAACACTCATTATACTTCTTCCAGAACAGATCTGTTTGTTCCTTTGGCAGTCCATGATACATGCAGTATTCTTCTCTAGCACCACAGTTGATTTTAGGAAGCATCTCATAGCCTGGTTTCCACTGGAAGACATTATGTTGAGTGAAATTAGTCAGTGGCACAAGGACAAATGTTGTATGAGACTGCTACGACGTGAAAACAGACTCATCTACAGAAGAAAAGACTCTTTGACAGCTGCAGGGGAGTGGAGGGAGGGAGGGAGAGGGCTGGTTATACATTAGATAGTTGATAGAAATTTGGTTGAGGGAAATCAGTGATCGCACACATTAGAAAGAAGATCAGTTTAACTGGCCTTTAACATAACCTGAAAACTCTTCCAATCTGAACCCAATATGGCAAGGACAGAGTAGCAGGGGCGGGGTTCTGGGTACTGTGCTCTCAGGGGACATGGACACCAATTGACATAACTAGCCTGTTGCTAAGAGAGTCTCCTCCACCCCATATTGGTGAATGGTGTCTAGGGTCGTAAAAGCTAGCAAGCTGCCCTCTGAGGTACCTGATGCTGCCCTGATCATAAATCATTACTCAGGTCAACTCCTCAGACAGGAATGGGTTGGACTCGACAACACAGAGTGACCATATCGTGTGTGCACTTCGTGGTTCTGTGTATCTATACGATGTCGTCCTTCTGGCGTCTTACTAGCGGGGAGTAGAGAGGGTGGAGAAGAGAGAACAGGAGATTGTTAAGTGGATATGACTTGCATAGAACAGAAAGGAGGAGTGTGCTGTCACCAGGCAAGGAGAGCAGTAGGAGCTGCGCATAGGCAGGCATAGGAATTTAAACCAGATTGTACAATTTCACTCAGTCACAACAAATAAAAAAAATAAAATAAAACAGAAAGAAAATGTAACATATTTTTCAAAATCTTGATGTAGGAATTTTTTTTTTCCTAAAATGACAGAACATAATAGCAGTTAGAGGGAAGACTGATGACTTCAATTTCATTAAAAAAGAGAATGATTTGACAGATAAACATGGCTATTAAGACAAAAAGAAAAGAAAAGCAGAAACCTAATAAAAAGTAGTTACATTTTAAACTACAGAAAAGGGCTGATGGTATTAGTTTATAAAATTAGTAAGAAGAAGATCAATACCCCACTATAAAAATGAATGAAGCCTATTGATTAGTTACCTGATTCTACCATAACATAAAATATGACAAGAGAAAGGTTTTGAATAACCTGGTGTATTTTCACTTTTCAGGAGTCTGAAAGTCTGAATTTAAGCTACAAGTCTCCGAGAGGCCTTTCTTTGTTTCCTTCAACTTCTCTTAGCTGTCCGCCATCCTTGGCATTCCTGGGCTTCTAGGTGCATCTGCCTTAGTTGTTTTCACCCTGTATGTGTTTATTTCTATTCTGCTCTTTGTCTGTAACTCAGAAGTAAGTATGTTTAAAACAAAAAACAAAACAAAAAACCCAGAACTCATGGCTGTCTAATCAATTCCAGCTCATAGTGACCCTATAGGGCAGAGCAGAACTGTCCCACAGAGCTTCCAAGGAGTGCCCGGTGGATATGAACTGCTGACTTTTTGGATAGCAGCCATAGCACTTAACCACTATGTCACCAGGGTTTCTGTGATTATGTTTAGGACCCACCTTAGTATGCCTCATTAACTTAACAAAACTCCAGTTTCCAAACAGGAAACCCCAGTGCCACAGTGATTAAGAGCTGTATCAGCTAACCAAACGTTAGGCAGTTTGAACCCACCAGATGTACCTTGAAAACTCTATAGGGCAGTTGTACTCATCCTATAGGGTTGCTAGGAGTTGGAATTGACTTGACAGCACTGGGGTTTGTTTTGGTTATTTCCAAACAGGAAGATATTGATATAAACAGAGGTTAAGATTTTAATACCTATTTGAGGGGATTTCATTCAATCCATAATAGATATGACAAGATAGTTGACAAACAACAAAGCACAAAGGGCTTCTAAGTTTATGGAGAGATCCTCAATCATACTCTTAAAAGAAAATGGAAACTTAGGCAGTAGGAAATTTTCATTTCCCACTTTTTAAAACTTAAAATACAAAAAAAGTTATAAGACCATCTGTTGAAGTTGTGTGTACATAATCCTTGACATACTGTTAGTGAGGGGTATGAACTGGCACAACTCCAATAGTGAACCACTTGACAGTATGCTATTCCAAATGAAAAACATAGTTACAGTTATGTCCTAGCAATGCTACTACACAGGTATTTGTCTTACAAATATAATTCCATATATGTAAAGCTACTCGTAAGAAGATAGCCCTTGTAGCTTGGGAAACAACCCAAATATCTAACGTTGGTGGAATACCTAAATAACTGTGATACATACATGCAAATTAATTATGTAAAACTGTTCAAAAAGAGGAAGATTTATCCATAGTAATGTAGAAATATTTCCCGGTTATACATTTAAGTGACAAAAGCAAGTTGTAAGGTGGTGTTTATAGTCTCATTTGTGTGTAAAGAAAAAAAATGAATAGGTAATACAGTTTTATGAAAACACAGAGATACACAAGGGATTGATACCAGTGGTTGCCTCTAGGGTAGGACTCTGTGTGGCTGGGTAACCAAGGAGAGAAGAAGCATTAGTTTTCCTTATACATATTTTTAAGTTTTGTGGTTATATTTATTCTAAAGAAATAAATATAAGACTGATCCTTAAGGAAAAATGGCAGTCATAAATCTGCAGTTTGGCTTAGCTATGCAAGATAAAAAACACTGTGTTCTTGGAGTTATTTAACTGCCCTGAAGTCTAAGATGGTAAGCAGATGAGTCCTCAGAAAGATGTATTAGGTGGGAAAGAAGAGAAAAGGGAGTTTTTGCTTAAGGAACATTCAGGTTATGTTAATGGCAGTGGAATGATTTGGAAAAGGCTAGTGAGAGTGGTTGCACAATTTGAAGAATATAAACAGTGTCACTGCATTATAAACCAAACCCCAAACAAACCTGTTGTTGTTGAGTCGATTCCAACTCATAGAGACCCTATAGGACAGAGCAGAATTGCCCCACAGAGTTTCCAAGGAGCACCTGATGGATCTGAACTGCTGACCTTTTGGTTAGCAGCCATAGCTCTTAACCACTACACTACCAGGATATCCTCCTGAATTGCATATGTTGAAATTCTTAATGTGACACATGTTTTGTTATGTGTCTTTTCACCACGATTAAAAAAAAAAAAGTTTTGAGTAAGTTTGTATGAGTAGATAAAAATTACAAATGAAAGTATTTTGAGAAATATAATCTGTATAAAAATGTATAATAATATCATTAGCCTTCTTTAAACTAGAGTTCGTCTCAGTTAAATTCCACTATACAAAATTCCAAATACCAAAAGATGTACACAGGGGCTGTGGAGGCAGTGGACGACCTAAACACTGAGAGAAAAGAAGAAGCAGAGATTGAGGTGGATGGTTCCTTGTGATATAAACTGAGCAGCTTCCCTCTGCCTCAGACAAGAATCCAGAGACTGAGTGAATACTTCCTTCTTAAGCCTATACTTCCTAGTAGTGCATTATCTGAATTTCACACTGCTGCTGTAACAGAAATAATACAGGTAGGTGACCTGAAAGAGCAGAAATGTATTTTCTTCTAGTTTAGGAAGTTAAAAGTCTGAATTCACGGTTCAGGCTTTAGGGGAAAGCTGTCTCTCCACTCTGGGGGAAAGTCGTGTCAGCTTCTCTAGTGTTCTTCTCAGGGTTCCTTGGCGATCTCCGTGTGGCATCTGTCTTTTCCACTTTTGTCCGTAAGTCTTGAGGCCTAATCTCCTCTTTTTATACCTCAAAATTAAGTTGAAGACATACTCCACGTAGCTATGGCCTCACTAACATAACAGAGGAAACCCTATTGTCAAATAGAGTTATAGGTATAGGGTTAGGATGCCAACACATATTTTTGGGAGGCACAATTCAATCCATAGCATGTACCTTGAAAATAAAACTCTTATCACATACTACTAAAAAAATATATGTCCAAAAAGGTTAATACTGTAATGTAACTGTATAATTCCTTTAGTAAGTAATGCTAGTATTTTTATCATTTCAGAAACTAGGCTCATCTGAAACAACTTAAAGGCACATGACAAACTTGGAAAAAAAAGAAAGAAAAAATAAATGGTTATGAATAAGGATCAGTATTCTTAGCATGAAAAGAACCCTGACCTCAAGTTATTTCCCCAGATACAGTGAAAATGTATATTCACATACAAACGCACACACAGATGTTTATAGAGCAGCTTTATTCATAATTGCCACAGATTGGAGGCAACCAAGAAACTCTTCAGCAGGTAAATGGATAAATGGTACAGCGCGCCAGCCGGCCAGACTAAACCAGCTACCCTCCCATCCCTGGCAGTTAGGTGGTGAAGGCAATGTACAAGAGTAAACTGCCCTGGAGAGGTTTCAAAGCTGTCATCTTTTAGAAGCCGATGGCCAGGCCTCTCTTCTGAGCTACCTCTGGGTGAGTTTAAACGGCCAGCCCTTCAGTGAGTAGTCAGGCAGCGCTTAGCCGTTTGTGGCACCCGCAGTCTCTGTTACATCTGTGTAATGGAGCGCTATTTAATGCTAAAGAAATGAGCTAGTCAGCTAAGAGATGTGCTGCTGTCAGGTTGATTCTGACTCATAGCGAACTCATAGAACAGAGTAATGCCAGACGGACCTGAAACACATACTGGGAAGTAAAAGAAGCCGGAGTGAGGAAACAAAACAAAACAGTAATTCCAACTGTGTGACATTTGGAAAAGACAAAAACTATAGTTAATCGTGAAAAGATCAGCGAGGCCTGGCAGCAATGAAGAGGGGAGCAGAGACATTTATGGAACAGCATAACTATGCTGCATGATGTTCTAGTGGTGGATATGTGACATTAGGTATTTGTGAAAATTGGTAAGACTGTACAATGTAAAGAGTGAACCCTAATGTAAATCACGAGCTTTAGTTAATAAAAATGTGTCCATCTCAGGCAGTCAGGTATAACCTGTATGCATAGGAATGAAAAATGCTACAAAGAGGAGAAACAGTGGACGGGGGGAGAAGGAGCTTAATATCTGCACAATTATCCTGTAAATCTAAAGGTGTTTAAAAACTAAAGTCTTTTAAAAAATTAAAAATTAAAGAAAAAAAAAAAAAACACTCTTATCAAACAAGGAAATAAGACCCCAACTGAAAATGGACCATGAAAGTCAAGAGATGTACCAAACAAGAAATAGAAACGCTCAGCACACTTAATTGTCTAAATAGCTGGTGGAATGCACATTAAAGGCCAAAAAACTTTTATTAAATTGGGGTGCATTGATATATAACAGTAGCAGCCCTGGTGGTATAGTAGTTAAGTGCTACATCTGCTAACCGAAAGGCCAGCAGTTGAAATCTGTCAGGTGCTCCTTGGAAATTCTATAGGGCAGTTGTACTCTGTCCTATAGGGTTACTGAGTCAAAATCGACTAGATGGTGTGGGTTGAATTTTTTTAGTTGATATTGCTTAGCTATGGAGAAATTCTATGCTTATATGTTGCTACAGGGAATATCAATTTGAGTATAGCCTTCTGGGAAGGCTTTTAGCAGTATTTATGTCTGTAAGACAATAAAGACCGTCAGTGATGATCTTCAGTGATTTTTCTATGAATGGGTTGATTTTTAATCTTTATAGGTTTCAGTTTTCTACCAGTGATCATTTTTTATGTTTATATTCAACTATATTTAAAGAACAAATCAGTTGGCATAGAGTCAGGGTAAATTGTTAGTGGTCCCATGCGTATCATCAGAGTAGAACTGTTCTCTGTAGGGTTTTCAGGGGATGATTTCTTTGGAAGTAGATTGCCAAGTCTTTCTTCCAGTGTACTTTTGCATGGGCTTAAACCTCCAGGTTTTAAATTAACAGCCAAGCATGTTAACCCTTTACATTACCAAGGTAATCCTCAGCTATATTAATAGCTACAAATTAGTTATATATATAGCTTTCTGCAGAAGAGTGTGTCTTGGATTGAATGATAATGTATTTTTTGTGTAGCTTAACAGTGTTATTTACATGTAACTTTAAATGCTCTGCATTACTGAGTTGTAAAGTTAAGTTAGAGTTATCAATAATCTAGTATTTCGACTGTGCTTGGGTTTCTGAAACAACTGGTTAATTTGTTAGAGGTTAGATATTTGGGGATTTTGTTGTTAAATATGTTTCAGATAAAAAGTCTGCAATTCGAAGAGCTTAAGGACTACATTACGTGAGTGGTGCAAATAGATTAATGCACTTGGCTGCTAACCAAAAGCCCACCCAGAGGTGCCTCAGAAGAAGGACCTGGGGACCTTAGTCCAAAAAAAGAAACAGACGTTAAAAACCCTGTGGTGCACAGTTCCACTCTGACACAAACGAGGTCCTCTTGAGTTGAAACAGACCAGATAGCAACTGTTTTTGTTTTTGTTTTTGTCGTTGTTGTTTGTTTTCAAAGCACAGGTGAAAATGGGTAGCTCTCCTCATGTATTTTTAATGTCTGCTATGACTAGCATAATTCAAAGTTAGAGGATTTTAAAGTTTGATTAGGTAGCATCCACTGTTTCAGTCTTCCTTTTCATACCTTAGACTAACTCACTGCTTTCTGTTTATGGTTGGAAGAAAACTGCTTTAGTTAAACCCAAGAAGATTGGCTGGGTTTAATTAGTATTTTGGTGTCATTAAAAAAAAAAAAAAGAAGAAAGAAAGTGACTGTAATGCCAAAAATAGTAGAAACTTTTATATTACTTACATACATCAGTCTACATAAAAGGTCAGAAATTGTGTTATCTTTACAAAAGTTTTAATTTTTTAAATGAAGAGAGAAAAATTGATACTACTAAAAATTGAAAAAAATCATTCTGGATGCTAAATCAGTAATTATTGGTTTTTCAAGTATCTGAAAATGGTCTCAAACATTGAAATATCTTAATATGTTTAGGTTATAATTAAAATTTGCAGTATGCTATGGAGGCAAGATGCTTTTTCAAGGGTCTGGGTTGGGAGAAATATTTCACTTACCAAGCATTTAAGAAGTGTCTGTGATATGCCAGATACCATGTTTTGAGCTGGTAATTAAAAAAAAAAAATGCCTAAGCCAGATGTCTATCTAAGGACCTGAGAGCCTAGGTGAGGGAAAGGGCATGGAGAATGATGGGTGCCGTGAGGCATTAGAGCAGTTCACTTAGAATGTGCATTAGGGGACAGCTGGGAGCCACAAGCAGACAGGAATGGTGGGGGAAGGGAAAGCTGGTGAAGAGTTTCTATCTGAGGGACAGCAGGTCAGACCTGTTCGTATAGGAGGTATTGAGCTGAATAGTAAAAGACAAGTGAGTAGATGACTTGGATAAATGAAACTGTACAGACAGCAGAAGCGTAATGAGAAAGCAAGGAGTATAAAACATTCTGGCTGTCCTTTGAAGAAACAAGATGTAGAATGGCATGTTGTACACCCATAAAAAAGTTGAATTGGCAAAAGTTGTGCGATAGGTGTATTTACAATGACACACACACACCAAAGTGGCTGCCAAACACTTTGTGGGTTTTGTTACATGAACTGGAGGTTTAGCGTCATGGTTTCTTAGGACGTTTCGGTTAACTGGTTTGATTACATGCTTAATACTTCTGTTCCACCTCCTAGGTCATTGTATGGTTGCTGGGGTCATAAAAGTGTGCAAGTGGCTGTCCAAGGTACAATTAGTCACTATTTGCCTGGATCAACAGAGAAAGAGAGTCAGGGATAGGAGGAGAAAGGGAATGTGTGGTTCATTGCCTACATGAACAACCTCTTCTCTGCCATGAGACCAGAAGCACTGGATGCTGCCCAGCTACGATTACTGTACATTTTAATCAAAGATTCTATAGAAGAATCCTGATCAAAAGGGAGAAAAAATGCAGAACAGAATCTTAAATTCTCATGGACTGTAGACTTTTTGGAGCCATGGAGGATATATGAACCCCTGAAACTGTTGCTCTGAGATAACCTTTAAACTTTAAACTAAAAATACCACCTCAAGTCTTCTCAAAACCAAACAGTCGTTTAGCTTAACTAGTGGAAATAAAAGTATGTGTTGAGCATTGGTCTCTTTGATAGTTATCTTGACAGATTGGATGGGAAACTTAGGGAGCAGTGAGTTTGTATTAATGGGGGAAGAACAATTCACAAAACCAAGAAAAGTGAGGGTGGCTGAACAACCCAAAGAATGTACTCAGTTGTACATGTAGAGCTGTTGAATTGGTGTATGTTTTGCATATACTGTGTTTTTATGAAAAAAATGCACACCTGCTGCAATTGTTTTCTAGCCACACCCTGCTCACCGAGACGCCCTCAGAAATGCCACTATGCCAGTCCTCTTCCACATATTGTGATAAAAAAAATCCAGCACACTGAAATTAGGAAAGTACTTCCTGTGGAAAGGTGTTGCTAGCCAACAAATGCAGAAGACTTGTTATTGGTGAAAAAATACAGTATTTTCTCAAAAACAACAAAAAGATGTAGAGAGACATAGCTGGAACCCAGACATAAAGTAGCAGTAGAGTCCTAGGAAATTTCATATCTTGCTTTAGCAAAAACCATTAATTGTTTGAACACCTCAAACACCACTAATTTGAAAACCATTGATGTGGTTTGTTTCTCTTGCAAATGTGACACCCAGTTTCTTCAGATGATGGAGCCAACAGAATGGAGACCGTTTTCAGGTGAAGTCCTTATTATTAGATTCCAAAAGTAGGCTCTGATTTGGAATGTCTTTTTTCTTTCTTTTTAGTTTGCTTAAGATGAAAGTTTCAGTGTCTCTTTAACGTGGTGTGGGAAGGAAAGTATTATTTTTGATCCATATATAGGAGAATAGCCTACAGTGTTAATGTAGTTAAAGAGAGCAGTGAAAAAGTTTGAAGTAGAATATTTTAAAATCATTAAAATTCTAATGAAAGTACACTGAATAAAAGCTGCACACATAGTTTTTTTGTCAGCAGGTGTTTTCAAGTTAGTGACAACACATAGCAATCCTAGGTACAAAAAAAAAAAAATTCTGCCTAGTCCTGTGGCATCCTCAGAACCTGTGCAATGACTGAGCCGATTGTTGAAATCACTGTGTCAGTCCATCTAGAGGGTCTGTGTTGCTGTGACTGTCTACTCTACCGCACATGATGGCCTTTTCTGGGGATGAGTCCGTCCTGCTAGCACGTCCACAGTACATGTGATGAAGTCTCTCAGTCCTCACTTCTGAGGAGCTGCTCTAACAGAAATACTGTAAAGTGGATGGCTTTAACAAGAGCACTCTGGGTGCCTTGGTGGCACAATGGTTAAGAGCTACCACGGCTAAAAAGATGGCAGTTCAAATCCAACAGCCACTTCTTGGAAACCATTTGGGGAAATTCTCCAGTGTCCTATAGGGCCACTGTAAGTCAGAGTCGGAGCAGGCAGACAGCACTGGGTTTTAAGGAGCACTGTGGCTGTGCTTCTAACAAGAGAGACTTGTTCCTTCTTCTGGCAGTCCATGCATACAGCTTTCTTCTCCAGCACCATCATTCAGAGGCCGCTATTTTTCTGTCTTCCTTAAAATGCATCTATTCTTCGGTCTTCCTTATTCACTGTCTAGTTTTTTGCATACATATGAGGTAATTGAAGATTTTATGATTTGGATCAGGCACACATTAGTCCCCAAAGTAGTTTCTATGCTTTTTAATATTTTAAAGAGGCCTTTTGCAGCACATTTGCCCAGTGCTATAGGTCATTTGATTTTTTGACTGCTGCTTCCACGGGTGTTGATTGTGGATCTAAGTAAAATGTAGTCCTTGACAACGTCAGCCTTTTCTCCATTTATTACAATGTTGCTTTTAGTGTAGTTGTGAAGTTTGATACATATAAATGCTGAGGTGCAATCCACACTGAAGGCTATCATGTTTGATTTTCATTAGTAAATGTTTCAAGTCCTCTTCACTTTCAACAAGCAAGGTCATATCATTTACATATCACAGGTTGTTGCTGAGTCTTCCTCAAATCCTGATGCTGCTTTCTTCTTCGTATAGTTCAGCTTCTTGGATTGTTTACTCGGCATAGGGATTCAATAAGTATGGTAGAAGGATACAACCTTGACGCACACCTCTTCTGATTTTAAACCACACAGCATCCTCTTGTTCTGTTCAAACAGCTGCCTCTTGATCTGTGTACAGGTTCTTCATAAACACAGTTGAGTGTTCTGAAATTTCCATACACTGAAATGTTATCTGTAATTTGTTATGATCCACACAGTTGAGTGCCTTTGTACAGTCACTAAAACACAGGCTCACATCTTTCTGGTGTTCTCCGCTTTCCGCCAAGATCCATCTGACATCAGCAATGAATATTTTAGTTTCATGATTAATGTTTTGTGATTGAGGATTATTTTTCTAAATGCGTCAATACAGGACTTAAGGTCTTTGTGAATGTGGTATTCCGTTTCTTAGTTTCAGTTTTCCTACACTCTTACTCTCATTGTATGTTGGATTTCTTTATTTATTGCCACCGTTAATGTGCCATAGGGCTTCATTTTTTTGAAATTTTACAAGTTTTATTTTTTGTCTCATGCTAATGTATGTGTCACCCATGCAAAATGTTTGCTAAATAGAACATCCTTCGAATGTGCATCACTGAGTTGGCATGGATTTATTTATTTTAAAATTTCTATTAAGCCTTTAAAAGAAGAATTGTGTGTGTGTATATATGTAGATAGATAGATAGATATGAAACCTCACTTAAACTGTGATAAAAAGACTTAACAGTAGTCCAAAGTAGCCCTTTCTCCCATCCACTGGGAATAAGGCTTATTTTCTAATGAGGTCAAATATAGTTTTAATGTTGTACATTTCAGTACTCTGTGGAAAAAAGACACTGGGGAGTATAGCATCTATGATATAGTCTGGCTCTCTTTCGTTTTTACTGTGTCTTACAACAGTAAACACTATATCACACTATACTGGAATTAAAATGAATTTTCAAGTTCCATTGCATTATTTTACATATGATCATGTTCTTAGGTGGTATCAGGTGTATTCTGATTAGCTTTATGGTAACTATTTAACCTTCCAAAATGGGCTTTATTCCTATGCTTAGAACAGGAAAGATAAGGCATTTCTTTTTTGAAAACAATTTTATTGAGACATGTTCATATACCATAAAGTTTACTACTTAAAGTATACAGTGCAGTAGTTTTTTAATATATTCACAAAAAAAGTTGTGCAACCAGCACTATGGTCAATTTTAAAACAGTTTCATCACATTCAAATGAGGTCCTATAACCTTTAGCTGCTGCTGTTCTGTGCCGCAAAACCAACCCCCTTTTTCCCACTAAACACGTACCCCACCTCTAGCCATAGCAACCACTGATTTCCTTTGTCTCTATCGATTTGCCAGTTCTGAACATTTCACATAAAATGAAACTTGTGAGAACTGAAATTCAATGGAATGCCTTTTCTGGATCACACAAGGTTCCCACCTTTGATAGGATGCAGTCTTACCACTTTTTTATCACTCTCTATTAAAAAAAAAAATACTGCCGTGGAGTTAATTCCAACTTATAGCGACCCTACAGGACAGGGTAGAACTGCTTCATACAGCTTCCAAGGAGTGCCTGGTGGGTTCAAACTCCCAACCTTTTGGTTAGCAGCTGTAGCAATTGACCTCTGTGCCACTAGGGTTTCCTCACTCGCTATTAGTAGGAAATATTTTGAGGTTTTCCTTCTCTGACAGGTTTCCATCTTACAAAGATTTTACTGTAATCGTGATCAATGTGTGGTCTTTTTAAAAATTAATTTTGTTGGTGGGGTTGCAAAATGGTCCAGCCTCTTTGGAAGGCAATCTGGCGCTTCCTTAAAAAAATGGATATTGATATGCCATTTGACCCAGTAATTCCACCACTTGGAATATATCCTACAGATTCAAGGCCTTTCACACCAACGGACACATGCACCAGAATGTTTATCGCGGCACAGTCCACAATAGCAAAAAGGTGGAATCAACCTAGATGCCCAACAATAGAAGAATGGATAGGTAAACTGTGGTACATATACTCAATGGAGCACTACGCAATGATAAAGAATAACGATGATTCCAGGAAACATCTCCTAACCTGGTTTCAACTGGAAGACATTATGTTGAGTGAGAGTAGTCAGCGACAAAAGGACAAATACTGTATGAGACCTCTACAATAAGATCTCAAAAACAGACTTGTGTATAGAAGAAAAGACTCTTTGACAGCTGCAAGGGAGGGGAGGGAGGGAGAGAGGGCAAGGGGGGGAGGGTTTAGTTTAGGTAGTTACTAGAAATCTAGTTGGGAGAAAGCGGTGACAGCACACATTAGGAACAAGAACAACATTAAGTGGACTTCAGCATAACTTGAGTACTCCTTCCATCTTGACTCAATACTGCAAGGATAGAGTAGCTGGGCCGGGGGCCAGGGGACCATGCTCTTAGGCGAATTCCAGGCCAATTGGCACAACTAGCGTTTTGCTAAGAGAGCTCTCTGTACCCCACATTGGTGAGTGGCGTCTGGGGTCTTAAAAGCTGCCAAGCTGCCATCCGAGGACACAGCAAATGGTCCCAACTCAGCAGGAACGGATGCTCACCGAGGGCCAAAATGGCATGCGGTAAAGACAACCGAGAAGACAGAGAGACCCACAAGAGTGGGTGCCTACATCGACCTGGGACCGGAAGAACCGGTTGGTGCCAGGCCACCACCAGTGATAGCCATGACAGAGCTCACAGAGAGGAGCCTCACTGGCAACACAAGAATAAAAAGAGGTGTATCATGAGATCTCCACTAAAAGACCTCAATTGATGCTCCAGCGGTTTTGGGGTTCCTCTGAGAGCATGGACCCCGGCCCTGATGCTGCCCGTTCCCATAAATTATAACAAAGGTCCACTCTTTGGACAGGAATGGAATGGACTTGGCAATGTAGAGTAACCATATGTTGGAAGCACTTTATGGTTCTATACATCTATAGGATATCATCTTGCTGACCTCTGGCTGGAGGAAGGAGAGTGGACGGAGAGGAGGGGAAAGGAGACTGTTGGGAGGATGAGACATGTATGGAGCAGAGAGGAATAGTGTGCAGTCACCGGACAGGGAGAGCAGTGGAAGCTGCATATAGGGGGGCATGTAAATTTACATGTGAATGTACATTTTTACTCAGTTATGTTAAATAAAAAAAAAATTAATTTTGTTTTGTTTTTGATGAGAATATATACAGTAGGACATACACCAATTCAACAATTCCTACAGTACAATTCAGTATAAGGCATTTTGGCAAAAAAAAAAAAAAAAGAAGAAGAAAAAAGTCTCTTTCCTGGTAATTGAAAAGTTAACTGTGTGGGCACTTGGCTCAGAAGGTTTGGAGATTCTGAATTCCAGTAGTTCTTTCTACCCAGCCCCCAAACCTAATGACTGGGATTGTCTTGTATTTTCTTGGCCACAGCAAAGACAGATGGATCAGCCAGGGAATTCTCCACCAGTTATGCCTCTCTGAAACCACAAAGTCAGGAAATGCAATGAGAGTGCTCAGCTGAGCTACAGCAAGAGGTTTCCTAATGGGTAACTGTGACTCGAGAAATCATATCCATTAGATAAATAATTAAATATACATCAGTCCTTTGGCAAGGGAGCCATGAAGATATTGCAGTATAACATCATCAAATGACCCATCTCTCCTGCTTGAAAAATTGACATGTTTTCACCTTTGACATGTACTCTCCCTGAATTCCTTAGCTCGATTGTAGGGGCAATTCTCTTATGACAAGATCTATACAGTTCTTAATTTTCTTTGAACTATGAAATAATAGTGTGGTTGATAAAACATTATTAAAGAAATATTCCCAATATGCTCATTCCCCTACCCTGGTATGTGGGTTTTGCTGTTTGTGCATTAGGTATTATGTCTTCAAGTTGTTTTTTTTAATTCTTCATTTGAAAGCTTTTGTACCCCCAAATTAGATTTTTTTAAATTTAAATATACATGTATATATTAAATATCTAAATAGGAAATCTGACTTGACGGCACTTGGCTGCCAAATAGGAAATACTTGTTTTGTGTGGAATTTATTCTTAGCTTTCCAAATATATTGTTTTGTTAAAATAATGTTTAAACATGATTTATTTATGAAGAATGTCAGTCACAACAGTATTCACTTTGATAATGTTTACAGTTCTAGAAATTCCCTTGTTTTTACTATGTTTTGGTTACTAATATGGTGCCCATGACATATTAATGTATTCTGCTATATGCCCACATTGGGTACTCAGGGCATTTAGAATGTTCTTTTTAGGCTATGGATACACTTTTACTTTTTCCCTGGTGACTGTCATCAGAGAACTGCAGAATGATTGACAGTGTTTAAAATCACATGGAATCATAGATCACTAATGTGAAAATGTCCTCCAAAAATACAGCTCTGTCTCCTCATTTTCCAGACAGGTCACTGAGACCTCAAGTTGATGTGCCTAGGATCATAGGAACACAGTTACAGGAATGATAGACAGTAATTGTCATTTTCAAAAGATCTCTTGTGAATTTCTGAGGCAGACCCCTACGCAGTCTGCTCTCTTTCCCTCAAATAAAAATATCTTACCATATTCTTAAGTGTGTAAGCCATTAAGATAAGCCTGAATGAAAGGATGGACCAGTGAGCTCTGGTACAGTTTTGTGTCACTGTAGCACATATAAGGATGCTTAGCTTCCTGAGGCTGAGTGGTGGGGACACTGCACACCAAAAGAAAGGTGTCAGCAACAGAAAGCTAGGACCCGAATGAAAATGAGCTGTCTAGAGTTGATGGGCAGTATCTTCCCTTGCCTGCTTGACAATCTCTCTGCTTCTGGTAAAGGCTTAAATTTTATATAAATTATGTCTGTACAAAAAATAGGATCTTAGCATTATCATATGGAAAGGAACCTTACAGATGTCTTAGTCCAAAATAATCATTTTGTAAATGTGATTGTACTCAGAGGTAGATTTAGAGCTTGCCAGGTGATTGGCAAATCAGCAAATGCAGAGCACAAAGCTTTTCCACTAAAAATACAGTAGACCAAGCATATTAATTAAAAAGTCTTTTTTCTTTTCTGTACATGGTGGCTGTAGGCTCCTCTAGCACACTGCCACCATTATCTATTTAGTGTGATTAGTAAAGTCTTGTCCTAATTTAAAGTGTATTGATGGCATTCTACTTTGCAAAAATTTTTATTTTTTTCTGACTGGTAAGAATATTTAATACTCCTAAGTTATCAGATGAGGAAAAATTACCAAGTAGCTAAGTAAAACATCTGATTTGATGCAAACTTTGAAATAATTAAAACAAGATTACACAGAATTAATAAAAATGGTAATTGTCTTTTTTAGCATTGCTAGTTAGTACTGTCATTTTAGTGATGAGGATAAAAATTGAAAAGTATATAGAAGATTAGGGCATGAGTTTGTTGAACCAGACGATAATCTCATTTTTCTCGTTTATACAGGTGAAAGTTTGTCTGCTTTTAGTTTGTAGGAAACCATATGATCATCAAGAATGCAGTTCCACAGGCGCAAAGATTGTATATTAGCAAATTTTCATTGACTCATGAGTTGATTGCTGTCTCACATACTCTTGCCTTTTGCCCTGTGAGAGTCAGAGACTGTCATCTGGAAGTGGTCAGAATCTCCTCGATGTCCTGTCCCTGAATGTGCATCTAATTTGGTGACCGTCTGGGTTATCTAGTGCTACTGTAGCAGAAATAACAGAAGCTGATGACTTTAATGAATAGAAGTTTATTTTCTCACATTGTAGGGGGCTAGAAGTCCAAATTCAGGCCAGCAGTTCTAGGAGGAAGATTTTCTCCCTCTGTCAGCTCTGAAGAAATGTCCTTGTCATCAATCTTCCCCAGCCTAGGATTTTCTTAGTACAAGAACCCTGGGTCCAAAGGACAGATGCTCCTGACTTTCATTTGGTAGTAATGAAGTTTCTCTCTTGCTTTAGTCATGTCTTTCTTTTATATCTCTAAAGAGGTTGACTCAAGATAAAATCTAATCTTGCAATTGGAGTCCTACTGTGTTAACATAACTGCCTGTACCCTGCCTCATTAACATCATACAGGTAGGATTTGCAGCACATAGGGAAATTCTATCAGGTGACAAAATCATGGACAGTCACACAATACTAAAAATCAATACCTAGCTAAATTGATGTAGATTTTGGGGGGGCGTAATTCAGTTCATAACAATTATCAACCATCTCACTGTAGGGAAAAGTGTTAATTCTTCTGGAACCTACTTATGAAAGGTTGCCAGTTTCTCATGTAAGCACCAGGTTTGGGTTGCCAGATTTAGCAAAGAAAAACACATAACACTCCGACTCGACGGCACTTGGCTTGGCAACACTCACTTACATTTGAATTACAGATAAATAACAAATATATATTCTAGGGTATTTCCCATTTGCTTTTTATTACTTATACTAGAGAAAAGTAATCATTGTTTATCTGAAATTCAAATTGAGCTGGACATCATATACTTTATCTAGCAACCCTTTTCTAATTTTTTCTTGACTATTCATCATTTTCTATCTCTTCATGGCCCCATTACAAAATCTCTGGATCAGAATATGCTAAAATAATAATAAGAAGAATGAATTAATAAATAAAACTTAGCTGAACCTTGATTCCAACTTGTGGTGACACTATAGACCCGAGGAGGACTGCCACAGTAAGGTTTCCAAGGAGTGGCTGATGGATTCAAACTGCCAACCTGTTTGGTTAGCAGCCAAGCTCTAAACTGCCAGGCCTCAAATTCTGGATACATGGATTTTAAAGGTATGTGAAGGATGGAAATTGGAAGGGATAGGCTAGCCATCAATACCACATATACTTGAAACTGATACCTGGATTTAGTTTCAATGTTGTCGTTTATTGATTATTTCAGATAAAGTCTTAATGTGTTTA
This sequence comes from Heterohyrax brucei, assembly GCA_028571685.1. Classification (NCBI taxonomy): domain Eukaryota; kingdom Metazoa; phylum Chordata; class Mammalia; order Hyracoidea; family Procaviidae; genus Heterohyrax; species Heterohyrax brucei. The sequence goes on along the minus strand of CM053146.1, from coordinate 72,758,882 downwards.
TAACTCAGACAGTGCCGCAGGTGTGTTTTGTGCATTAATTAGTTAATTATCAAACACTTAGTTGAGAGGTAGTCCAAGTAGCACAGAACTCATGGCTTTTCACCTCAATCAGAAGTCCACTTAAGTAGCACTTTACTAAGCCAGGGAAAACGAATACAGCTCGTACATGAGGGACACCACATGGTATAAAGGCTGTTCTCCTAGTTTCATAGCCTGCCTGAAAAGCTATCCTCTGGGAGTCAAAGGCTCCCTGAGAACAATGAGTCATGGACTCATTGGACTTAAAACAATCTTGTGAATTTATTTTTATCTGTATTCTTAAATAGTTACTTGATATGACTAATGTGTCCTATGGTGTGAGCCAGGAGCTTTCAGTATGCATGGCAACAACAGAAAATTCCAATAAGCACCCCTAGGGGTATAAGAAGAGGAGAGGAAAATCAGCTAGAAGGATGGAAAGAGACGGTAGCCAGACCAGTGCTGGAAGAGTTTAGACAAACTCTCAGCGCTGATATTTCTTGTTTGTATTCTCTCCAAGGATCATTCTTTTTAATTCAGTACCACCATAATAAATGAAAACTTAAAAAAAAAAAAAAAGGAAACCAGGAAGATACGAGCAAGTAGCTGTTAAGAAGGCAGTAACATGTGGGGACTCACTCCAGCCCTTGTCTTCTCTAAAGAAAGGCCTAGCAGTCTTCTGGGGAAATCAGCCATTTCACTCTGGTACACATGAGGTGACTGTGAGTTGGAATGGACAGCAACTTTTTAAACTTTTTACATACAATTATTATATACTTTTATACATTATCCACCTTTGCGATGAGCTGAGTTCCTGCCTGAACCCATGCTTTAAAGAGAACAATGATTGGTTTTTCTGCACCTGCTGTGTGTTTGGTAAGGTTCCAGTTCCTTTTGCTGTGAAACAATAGCAGGTATCTCTGTGTCCCTTAGGTCACTAATGTGCTTGGTTTTGTTGTCAGGGTAGCAGCTGAACCATATCTCACAAACAGGTGATCATTTTTTTTTTCCCCAGCTTGTGCAGAACACCTCACATTCATTAAGAGAAATGTCTCTAGAGACCCATCTCTATAACACTGACATGGTTCAACCATTAATATCCATTATAAAGTCTAACACATTTTATACCATACAGTCCTGAGTTGTTTTAAAATGTTAAAAGTATTAGTAGATCTTTTTACTTGGTTGAGATGAATAAAAGGCATCTAGTTTTCTGGTGTCAAGACCAAGATGATCTACAAGGAATGCTAAGTCAATGGATTCATTTTGGAAAAAAGAAAAAAAACACTTTTTATGTAACAACCTGTTCATGAGGATACTATCATCTTTGATATTAAATTGTGGATTTAAAGGTTAGGCATAAGTAATGAGAAAATTCTCATGATGATCCATGCCGTTTTGATTGTAAGCATTAGACATCATCCATCCTTCTTTCCTTGTTTGTTTACTGTCTTCTGAAAGTGGCAAGACAGATTACCTTGCACAGTAGCCCAGGTTAATCAACGGGCCCAGGAGAAGCAGGAGGATGAAACACTCCTTCTTGATACCTCAGCCCAGCATTGGACACCAACCTGGCTATTTCAGAGTGACAGTAGAAACTCTTCAGCCTATAAATGTCACCGAGCAGCCCTAATCACGTAGAACTATGTACTGTGTTCCATGGTGGCCTTTTTTAAATGTAGAATACTCCTAGGATTCCAGGTGGCTAAGTGCTATGGATACGAAGTAAAAGGTCAGCATTTCAAACCCAGCAGGCACTCCTTGGAAGCTCTCTGGGGAAGTTTTACACTGTCTGTAGGGATGCTGTGAGTTGGAATCAACTTGACCATAATGGGCAGTGAAGTATTACTGTGGAAAGAGTCCTGGTGGCGCAGTGGTTAGGCCGTGAATGGAATGATTGGCAGTTCAAACTCTCCCAGCCACCCTGCAGTGGAAAGATTTGGCAGTCTGATGCTGTAAAGATTATAGCCTAGAAAATCATATGGGACAGTATGTTTCTGGCACTGGGGTTGCTATGAGTCAAATCTACTCAACAGCACCTGACAACAGCAACATTCCTATTTGAGGCAATAATGTCTTCCCTTGGCTTGTTCCTTTTTTTTTAAGAACACGCTGAACTCAATAACATCGTAAAAGCTTTCAAAAGAGGCCAACCGGACCTTGAGGTCTGCTGCTGCTTCTTCCTAGCAGGGTCATGTGAAGGGTTCTGTGAGCTGTGAGCTGAAGGAAGGGTAATAGCACCTTAGTGTCCCTGCAAAGGTTGTATTTCTTACACAGTAGCCAGCACAGCATACAGTACAGATGATTAAATATTAATTTTCTTATGAAGCACAACCAAATGCAGTCTACTTTCAAAAATGGTATTTTCTCCTCGTGGCATAAAGCTTTGTAAAAGCTCTCTTGTCACTAGCCAATTGACTAAGTTATACACAGCATATCTTGGTATGAATTTTGTCATGAAGTGTCCTACAGACAGCTTCAGAATAGAGATTCTGTGAAAGAACTTTGAGTGCCACTACACCAAGACATACATACTATAAAGCGTTGATTTGCTTGCTGTTGACCCTTCCTAATGACAGCTGAAGTCTCTGTTTAGGCGTCTGCATGGCCGTCTTCCATAGTGGCTGTGATATTTTAAGTCCTGGAGTAATTGGGCTGTATTCACAATAAAATCAACCCAAATCTAATTTATCAGTTTTATGAGGCCTCAAGTATGGCCCAAGCTCCCTTTCAGTGCCTTTAGGAAAAAGCTGCTTGCCAAGATAAAGGACGTGACTCAGATGCTTTCTGACGTGGGCTCCTGCTTCATGTCAGCAGCAGGGCATTTTATGTTGAGTGACCTTCTCCTCCCACGTATTTTGGGTTTTCTCATCTGCAGGCACAGCTGTGACATCAGTGATGGAAATTTCTATCCCTTCACTCGTTACCATGATTACTTTCTTTCCTGCTTGCAGAAGGGATTTGAGGTGGCTTTCCATAAAATGCATGAAAGGGATCATTAAGGCACTTTCAAAACAAATCAGATCTCATTTCTAGAGGAGAGAAAAATTATAGCAGCAGGTAATTTTGTTTCACCTTTTATACAAGATCTGCCGTATACTGATGAATTGTGAGTATGATGATGATTGATACAGCTCAGCAATTTAAAAGACATTCAGTAGTTTCGTTTGGCCAAACTCGGTACTGTTTGAAGGTTGAACCATTTCTTAGCCAACGTGAATAATTACAGGTCTTTAGTTTCATAATATGCCTTCTTACCAAAAGGCTTTACTTCATGGTTTCTCGTATTTCACATTTCAGTTAGTGCCTCGGTAACTGTTAATGGTGTCCTTTTCAACAGCATAGCGTTATCAGGTTCAAATTAAACCATAGATATTAAAAAGCTTTATAAAGTTAAAATTATATCATCAAACAATGGTATTAATGATGCTTCGTTTCTCCTAAGTAGTGTGAAATGGTTAATAAGTTTTCAATTAACTATTTGTCTGAGCCTGTTTTGTTTAATTGATTGAACTGTGATGCTCCTGAAGCTAGTGCTGTGTATTAGATCCTGACAGGAGCACTTAGTGTTTTTCCATAGAAAGACATGTCAGTCTCTGACAGTCCTCCTTGACTCTAGCCGGTTGTCTGATACAAGTGTAGAATCGACCCTGAGCGTTTTGAGTTTTAGCATTTGTCGAGTGGTTCTTGTATTGAGCACCACTCTAAGCACTTTGCAAGTACCTGTATAAAGTAGACAATTTATGCATTCTCCATTACAGTGTGCACAATAATATGAAGATAGACATTATTGGCATCTCCACTTTTCAGATGTGGAAACTGAGGCTTAGAAAAGGAAAAAATCTTGGACATGGCAGACAACTGAAAAATGGTGGCGCTGAAATTCAAATTTAATCAGTCTGACTTATAAACTTGTTACCGCTGAGTCGAGTCGATTCTGACTCATAGTGACTCTATAGGACACTGCCCATAAAGTTTCCAAGGCTGTTAATCTTTACAGAAGCAGACTGCCATGCCTTTCTCCTGTGGAATAACTAGCCGTCAACCTGCCAGTTAGCATCCTACTACTTAACCACTGCACCACCAGGGACATTATCTAACCTATAATTGCTAACATTGTGCTGTAGTCCTTAAACCAAAGGCTAGAAAATAGTTCTTGGGTGGGGATGGGAGGAGAATGAGATTTTTATTTTTTCTTTGATCAACAGAGGTATCTAGCAAGGAGTTTGCGTCAATTAGGAACTGCTATTTTGAACACACAGGCTTTCCCAGTTCATGAAATATTGACATATGGAAAATCTCCCCAGACTTGGAGTTCCATATGTGAAGGTGTTAACTCTGTGTTCTTTTCAAAACAGAAGATTTTAGTTGGAATCCTAAATGGATTGTCCCCAATCCATTTAGTTTTTCTCGTAAAAAAAGCTAGCAAAGTTTGTGACATTTTTTTCACCTCATCAAGAAAAATCAATCTTACAATTATTTCATGTGAAGGAGACATTTAACTTTCACTAAATTTTGTGTGTTTAATAATATAGGGTCTAGAAGGATGCTATTCCGGAGAAGACCTTCCAATTAATATTTGATGTTGAAAAAATCCTAGATTTAAAAGCAAGTACACCCTATATGTTGAAAGCATTTTTGCAGCATGAAAGTAGCAGTGGATGGGACGTTACTTGCTGGAGTTCTCCAGAAAAAAAATTGTAGTTGAAAATGAAACCTGACCTGAGCATCCTGTTGGTAAGATGGTTGGGACATGTGAAGGTGTAATCTTTGGTCCCCACAGTTAGATGTGTATACCTAAGAAGGGTGCTTTTTATTTTTAAACCCTAGTGTTTAAAATTTCAATTTTCTATGCAATTTGTAATGTATATAGTGTTTTAGAGTTACGATTATACTATGCAATTTAGCATATATACAAATTAATGGGGAGTGATTGTTGTGGTTTTGACTTATTACATTGATTTTGCTGGTAGGATTAAGGGATCAAAAATAACTGGAGACCTAAGCATTAAATAGAAAATTTCCTGAGACTTCATTTAGTGGACAAATCTTTTTCAACCAAGGGAGGAGCGCTATGATTAAAGCCATGATGTTTGGAAAACTTTCTTAGCGATACGTATCAAAAACACGATCCCACAGTAACCACTATCTTAGGAAAACTGACTGTGTAAACCGTCGAGCTGAAGCCTCTGCCCATGAGGACACGGTACCTCGAATGCACTCCAGAATCTGTCTTTGGCATATTATAGCAGTCACAATTGACATAGTGTGGCAGTCACAATGGACCTAGTGTGAGCAAACATGACATCTCTGTATGACGTTAACTGAATAGACTGGTTCTCCCACTGAATAAATTACTTCTGTTTCTTGCAAAAACTTGCAGTAGCATACACATTGTAAGTTCTTTGAATGCAATACCATGTATTATTAGTATTTTAATAATAATGTTTGTGTGTTCATAAATGTTTTTGTATTCTTTTGTCCATTTGTTATTTGGGTGCTTTTGAGTTGATTCTGACTGATAACAACCCCCATGCAACAGAGAAGCTGCTCCATAGGGTTTCCTTGGCTGTAGTCTTTATGTAAGCAGATCATACAGTCTTTCTACTGAAGAGCCAATAATATATTCAGACCACAAGTTTTCCCATTAGTAGCCGGGTGCTTAACCATTGTATCACTAGGTCTTCTTCCCCATTTGTAAGAGAACATAATTCCCCGACCATCAGGAACAATACCATTATATTAAGATTTTGAAACATAGTATGTTGATCAGCACTCATTTATCATTTTGATAAGTATCCATGTGATACATTCAGACACATAAGTCTGAGACATTTACTTTGGACTGACCATGGGTTGTAGTTATCTAGTGCTGTTACAGCAGAAATACCACAGAATTGGGTGGCTTTAACAAAGAGAAATTTATTTTCTCACAGGAAAGAAAGTAGGCTGAAAGTCTAAATTCAGAGCACCAACTTCATGGGAAGGCTTTGTCTGGCTCTGGAGGAAGGTCCTTGTCATCAATCTTCCACTAGACTAGGAGCTTCAAAGGCACAGGGACCCCTGGTCCAAGGATGTGCTACACCCCAGGGTTTCTTTCCTGACTGTATAAGGGCTCAAAGCTCTACTTGCGTCTCTTTCCTTTATATCCCAACAGATTGCCTCAAGGCACAGTGGTCTTATCAGTTGAGTCCCGCCTCACTAACACGATCACATTCCATCCTCCCTTATTAACAGTATAGAGGCAGGATTTATGACATAAAGGAATATCACATGATACTAGGAAGCATGGCCTGGCCAAATTACTACACACATTTTTGGGAGGACACATTCAATCTATGACACTCTGGAAATATGCTTACAAGATAGTATATGAAAGTCTAGAATCTCCTAGAATTCTCAGAGCTCGGATCAGAAGCTCCTACTGTTTCTAGTGCTGCTTTTGCATAAATACCACAAGAGGATGGTTTAGAAGAGAAATTTTATTTGTTAACAAATCAGTAAGCTGAAAGTCCAGATTCAGGATCTCAGCTCCAGGAGGAAGTTTTCACTGCTGGCTCTGGAGGAGGGTCCTTGTCGTTAGTTTTCCCCTGGACTGGAAGCTTTGGAGGCACAGGAACCCCAGTCCTTACCAAAGGACGTGCTCTGCTCCCGTCACTGCCTACTTTCCTGATGGTATGAGGTCCCCCACTCACCACTTGCCTCCCTTTGCTTATATCTCAAGAGATTGTCCCAAGACAGAATACAGTCCCGCTCATTGAGTCATTCCCCACCAACTCAGCTGCCACCCGTGCTCCCTTATGAAAATCACAGAGGCAGGGGCTGTAACATAAAGGAGCATGACATAATACCTGGAATGATGGCCTAGCCAAATTGCGGCACACATTTTTTGGGGGCAACCAACTCAGTTGTGACACAGGTTAATGTTACTGATGAGAAGATTCGTGGCTTCTATGATACTTAGATTGTTAGTGAAAAGAAATTAGGAAAATGACAAATGCAATAGCCATCCCTCTGCCTCTTTCCCTTTCCATTTCCTCTCTATTGTGTCATAAGCAGAAGTAATATAATAGCCATTAATTATAGGAAATCTTTCAGACTTTGTAACTGGATCTTTCATTTTCCCCTACAGCAACTGTGACCTAAGAATTTATTCACAGATCCGTTCTAGTCTATTCCCATGGATCTTTTCAGCGTTTCCTTATGGGAACCTTAAAACAAAGAGATCCATATATTTTTTTTTGGCATGCTTAGTAACATGGTGGGTTTTTTTCCCTTCCATTTTTGAAATACTTTATTTGTTGTTGAAAGTATACACAGCAAAATATACACTAATTCAACAATTTCTACATGTACAACTCATTGACACTGATAACGTTCTTAAGGTTGTGCAAATATTCCCACTTTCCGTTTCTGAGTTGTTCCTCCTCCATGAGCATAAACTCACTGCCCCTTAAGTTTCCTCCCTTAAGTTTCCTATCTAATCTTCTGAGATGCTGTTGTCAATTTGATTCTCTGTAGATAGATCTCAAAAGAGAACAGTACTCAAGGCAGACACTTTCTTAGTTAAAGCTAAACTGTTAATTTGGTTTTAAGAATACTGCGGGGGATGTGTTTGATTTAAGGTTTATAGATTATGTCAGGGTTATAATTTTGAGGGTTCATGCAGCCTCCATAATTTCAGAAAATCTGAATCCCATAAAAACTTAAAATTGTATTCTGTATTTTCTCCCTTCAGACCAGAGTTCTTCAATAGAATCTTTGATCAAATTGTTCAGAGGTGGTGGCTGGGTACCATCCGGCTCTACTGGTCTCATGGCACAAAGGTGGTTGGTTGTTCATAGAAACAATTAGCCACACATTCCATTTCCTTCTTATTCCTAACTCTCCTTCCTCTGATGTTCCAGACATGTGCCTTTTTCAAAAAGGAGCAGGTATCTATTGGCCTATTGCTGTCAGCCCCCACACATCTGTCAAACACCAGATCAGATAGATGTTTGACTGTTTTATTGACTCTGCAAAGAGTTTGGACTGTGGATCAAAACAAATTATGAATAACATTATGGAGAATAGGAATTCCAAAACACTAAGTTGTACACATGAAGAACCTGTATGTGGTTCAAGACAGTTATTTGAACAGAACAAGAGAATACTGCATGGTTTAAAGTCCAGAAAGCCACACATCAGCATTGTATCCTTTTACCATACTTATTCAGCTGTATGCTGAAAAGATAATGTAAGAAACTGAGCTATATGAGGAAGAACAGGATATCAGGATTGGAGGAAGACTGATTAACAGCCTGCAATATGCAGATAATACAGCTTTGTTTGTTGAAATCAAAGAGGACTCAAAGCACTTACTGATGAAGATCAGAGACTACAACCTTTAGTGGGAATTACACCTCTGCATAAAGAAGATGAAAACCTCACAGAGAGACAGCATGATAAATGGAGAAATTGTTCAAGTTGTCAGTGGTTTAATTTTCCTTGGATCCACAGTCAGCACTCATAGAAGCAGGAATCAAGAAATCAGACAACACATTGCATTGGGCAAATATGCCTCAAAAGACCTTTTTAAAGAGTGTTAAAAAGCAAAGATACTTCTGTAAGAACTGAGGTGCACCTGACCCAGCTATAGTATTTTTAATTGTCTCATGCATATGTGAAAGCTGGACCATGAATAAGGAAGACTGAAAAAGAATTGATGTCTTTAAGTTGTGGTGGTGGTGAAGAATATCAAACACACCATGCCTCCCAAAAGAATGAAGAAATGTGTCTTGGAAGAAGTACAGCCAGAATGCTCCTCAGAAGAGGATGGTGAGACTTTGTCTCATAGAATTGTACATGTTATCAGGACGGACCAATTCCTAGAGAAGGGCATCATGGCTGGTAAACTAGAGGGTCAGCAAAAAAGAGGAAGGCCCTCAATGAGACGGATTGACACAGTGACCACAGTAATGGGCCTAAGCATTGTAGCCATCATGAGGATGGCCCAAGGCCAGACAGTGTTTTGTTCTCTTGCACAGGGGATCACTATGAGTCAGCTCTTACTTGATGGCTGATGGCACCTAACAGCAACAACATTTCTGCCAGTTTTTTTTTTTTTTTTTTTACTGTTATTATTATTTACTATAAAAATGTTCAGTCTTAAGCAGTATGGAGTGGTAGAAAGCACCGGATGAGAAAACCTAGAATTTGACTTCTAATCACTGCTCTGTTATTTACTTAAAAATAACTTGATGAAAAATACTAAAATCTATAAGCTTGAATGCCACCATTTGTAAAAAGAAGAAAATAATACTTGAACATTTTATATTCCAGAGTATTGCTATATATGAAGAATTGTGAAAATTATAAGCTAATATAAGTCAACATATCTTTATATATTTAAAAATAAGTATATGTTGCTGATGCATCTGTTTCAACTCATGGAGACCTCATATGTTACAGTGTTGCAGAGTAAAATTGCTTCATAGAATTTTCTTGGCTGTAATCTTTATGGATGCAGTCTTGCCATCTTTGCTTCCAAGGAGCACTCTGGTTGTACTCTTCTAGAACAGATCTGCATCCTACATACGCACTTTGGACATGTTGTCAGGAAGGATCAGTCTCTCAAAAATGACATCATGCTTGGTAGAGTGGAGGGTCAGCAAAAAATAGGAAGACCCTCGACGAGATGTATTGACATGGTGGCCGCAACAATGGACTTAAAAGCCTAAAAATGACTGTGGACGTGGCACATGTCCAGACAGTGTTTTGTTCTGTTGTGCCTAGGGTAGCTATGAGCCAGAACAAACTTGACTGCACCTAACAACAACTAACAGGAGTGACAACCTTTATGGAAGTAGATCCATAGACCTTTCTTTCACAGTACCACTGGATGGCTCAGAACCATCAACGTAAAGTTGGTAGTCAAGTACAAATCCATTTGTACTACTACATGTATATATATATATAGCTATATGTATAGATGTACACACATGTGTGTGTTGTGTATACACACACCAATTGTCATCAAGTACAACTCCTAATGACCTCAACTCCTAATAACCTCATGTGTTGCAGAATAGAGCTGTGCTTAGTAGGATTTTCAAGCCTATAACCTTTCAGAAGCAGACTGCCAGGCCTTTTGTTTAGTAGTGGAGCATTCAACATGGAAGGACTCCTAAAATAAAAGTAATCAAGCCCTCATCATACCTTGTCTCCTTCTTTCCTCCTAACAGACTAGCCAGGTAAATTCCTTCTCTTTGGAACAGAGAGAAATATTTTCTGAAAATCTGTGAGGTTAGATTACTTGCTCAAGTTCATGTCAAAGTGATAAAGCTATTTGTCCCTGTGATTTCTTATGACAACAGAGCTCATGATTTCCATCTGGTATGTGCTGCCTCTCTAGACAGTAAGGAAACCCTGGTGGTTTAGTGGTTAAGTGCTACGGCTGCTAACCAAAAGGTCAGCAGTTCACATCCACCCAGTGCTCCTTGGAAACTCGATAGGATGGTTCTATTCTGTCCTATAGGGTCGCTGTAAGTCAAAATTGATTCGGTAGCAGTGGTTTGTGAGTTTTGTTGTTGTTGTTCTAGGCAGTAAACTTGAACTTCAGGGAAAGATACCATAAGCTGTGTGATATGTATTTACATTCTGGACTTAGAGTTCTCGTTTTTTTGTTCTTTTGTTTGTTCTGCCGTTTTATTATAGACTTTTATTTGAAGAAGTTGATTTATAGCAAATTTCTTTCCCGGGAAATTCTTTTCTTTTTCTCCTTGCGTATTTTTATGTACTTATTAATCTTCACTTACAGGAAAGTGTACATGTCTCATAATCCCCCCAAATTGTATTGCTGTCAATAAAAGATTACCAAACCAAAAAACTGACTGCTATTGAGTTGATTCCAACTCATAGCAACCCAATCAGAATCGACTAGATAGCAGTTAATCGGTAAAAGATTACTACCTGCGAAATAAGCCTTTCTGTGGCACATGAAATGTTAGAGGGTTTACAGTTACTTGTTCCTGGCTTTAAGGAAATCAGGAGCAACCTGCTTGTCATTCTGAATTTTATTTTCAAAGAGCTATATGCTAGAAATTGGGCTTAAACAGTCCAATAAAGTGTGTCTCCTAGGTGTTACTGATAGACAGGCATTCTTCAATTATGTTTCTGGGGATTGTTTTATTTAATCACAGGGACAGTTTACCAGCTAAACTACTCACTGATTAAATTTCTAAGCCCAAGGCTGCTGAATAAGTCAAATGAGTCATCAGTAAAATGCTTCATTAAGTTAGATGCTAAGGCCTTTATGACAAATACAGTGCTCCAAGTCGTATACTATTGCATTCTGAAACTTTTAAAAATACAGGTATCCTTTTCTGAGCTTTACTGGTTTTTCTCTTGCATTGGGCTGGCCCTTACTTCTAGTTGCATCTCCACCATCACAGCCCCGGTGTCTTGAACAAAGTATTAACTCTCCACGTGACATTTTAATTTCCTTCTTTGAAAAATGAGGGGTTGGGAATGATATTTTCTGTAAGCACCATTCCTTCTAGAGTAGTGTTTTAAAATAGGGTTAGTAGAGGTAGATCTGTTTAATAACATAAATTTCAATAGAATAGGATAGAATTTTGTTTTGTGAAACTTTGTTTCAGATATGTGTGAGTATGTCTGTGGATTCAGTCATAGTACAACATATAGTTTGCTCTGTGGGTCATGGCCACAGAAATTTGGGAAGAACTTCCATAATGTCTTAATCAGCAGCCCTTACTCCGTGTAGGAGTTGATTATCAAATGGAAGCTTAGCAAATAACATCAATTCCCAAGTTTTATAAATGTATTTGTCATAGACTTAAAGATGCTATGCCCCCCCAAATAGTAATTTCCAAAAGAAAACCAACACAACCATGATCATTCTTGCCTGGAATGTATAAGACAGAATTTTTCTGTGATTTTAGGTGCTGTTGACTGTTTTTGGGTCCGCTCTGACTTATGGTGACTTTATGTGTAACAGAATGAAGTGTTGCCCAGTCTTGCACCATCTTCATGGTCATTGGTATGTATGAGTCCATATACCAATGTGGAGTCCCCATTGTGTGAGTCTACATACCAGTGAGCTCTCATATCGATGAGACTTCCATATCAATCCCCCTCATTAGAGGGTTTCTTTCATTCTCACGGACCCTCTGTTTACTACGTGTGCTGTCATTTTCTAGGTATAGGTCCTTCCTGATGACATGTTCAAAATAAAATTTAGAAAAAGATGATGTCTCACTGTTCTCACTTCTAAGGAGAAGTCAGGTTTTTTGATTATAAGTTTCCTTGGTTACTTTCCTTAAATTTAGTCCTAGAAAAGGAAGAATGTATGTTAGGTGCTAAAGAATATTTTGTTCTGTGAGGGTGAGTTACATTTTTAAGTATTTGCTGCATCCGGAGAGTCAATTGATGATTAAATTTTAATGTTGTCTTTGTTGTACCCTGTTACTTTCGGAAAGATGAGTCTGATAATTGCCATCTGAGATTTGCATAGTAAATTAAGGTGATGAGTAACTGTTGGCCTCAGTAAATGATAGTTAATGTAGTCACGTGCAAGTTTTCAAAATTTTCTATGCATTTCTAGACTATCAAATAGACTTTAGAGATACCAGTCTTACAAAACTTCAGTTAAGAACAATTGTTTTAATGTTGGCATTTACTTATAGACCACTTGGACCAATGGCTGCATGCAGTATAACTAGTGAAGTGTTATTAAGATACTGTGCCTGGGTGCACGGTGTGTTCCAGAGGGTTTTCTTATAGTAAATGATATCTTGTTGTACCTTGACTTTGCTCTTGAGTAGCACCTAAGTTATAGATGCTCTGTTCTTTATTTTCCTCTCTGGTAAAATGATGTCGATTATAGTATTGAAGGGAATGCTGCTGGTATAGTGGTTAAGTGCTATGCCTGCTAACCAAAAGGTCAGTAGTTCAGATCTGCTGCGTGCTCCTTGGAAACTCTATGGAGCAGTTCTACTGTGTTCTATAGGGTCGCTATGAGTTGAAACTGACTTAATGGCATTGGGTTTTGTTTTACAGTTACTGAAAATTTTCAATTACGGAATTGTTTTTATTGCACTCTGTGATACTCAAAGTCTGCTTTTTGAGGGGGCTGTGTGTGATAACATGTCAAGCACTGGATACCGTAATATTTTTAATTAGGAATAATTATGAAAGTGAAATAAATTTTGGTAAATGTAAAAGAACTGAAGCACGTGAAATGTGTTTCAGTGTTGTATGTGATGCTGCTAAGTGTAACTTTATTCAGTTACTCAGTTTAATTTAATATGAATCAAATTAGTAACACTTAATATGTGTTGTAGTGTCACATGTGTTTAGTGGCACATGGAGTGAAATTCAGATGCTAATAACAGAAACTTGAATACAGCAGTTTTATCATTTCACTTAATAGAAGTTCAAGGTAATTGCCCACGGCTGGTAGAGTGGCATCACAATGTCACGTGGTGCTGAGATCTTTCTCTATTTCTGCTGTGTTACTTTTTACTTCCAGTCTGAAGGTTACATGGTGGCTCAAGATGATGGTTGGAATGCTAACATCCAAATTCAGGACAGCAGGAAAGGGAAGAATAGAAGAGGCCTTACAGTCTCCCTTTTCCAATGTCTAGTGAGAATTTCCGTCCATTTTTATGGCCAGAACAGCTCTACCCCTAGCTGGGAGGAAAACTGATAATGCGGTTTTCAGTTGAGCAGATTACCCACAATTCTTCTGTAAAATGAAGAATATGAGAATGACTATTAAAAGACCATATCCACTTCTTTTGTTGCACATAAGGGATCCAATTTCTGTGTGTGTGTGTGTGTGTGTGTGTGTGCGCGTGTTTAAAGCAGTCTCATCAAATAGTAGTGATTTTTTTTTAGGTAAGTATTTAGAAATTCTATAATTTTAAAATGACTTAAAAAGCTTTAGTAGTTATTTCAAATTCATGAAGACCATGGTGATATAAAATAAACTTTTTAAGCCACAAAAGTACTTTAAAGATGGTCGTCATGGTTCCACATCTTCATGGTGAGGTAAAGGGGGCTGTGGCAAGCTAGGTGACCTGTTCAGGGTCTCCTAAGTGAGAAGGTGAGAGCCAGGACTTGAAGACGGGTTTCTAGGGTTCATGCCACTACTGTTCTTGCTGCATCCTGATGGTATTTGTTAACTGAGTGGTGCCTATTCCTTGCACTTTGCTTCTTTATCGTGACCACTAGAATATACATGTTTTGTGTCTTTGAAAATCAGATCAAATAGGGTAGCTTACATATAAGGACATGTTTTCTCTTTTAAGCTCTATTCACAGTAAGCAAAAGTATTATCGGAAACGTTCTCTTGAGTTGCATTACAGAAGTTCATTTATTAGTTAGGTGTTTGGAACTCAGAATATGTTTTCCATTAAGGAGTATAGTTCCAGGACAGAACTGCAGAAGCCCATTTAACCCTTGATGTGCTTGGGATAGCGAGCATGTAACACTGTAGAACTTAACCATTCTGTTTCTTTCATTTAATGAATATTTAATAGGCATTATGGATTGCATTTGTATCTCCCCCCCCAAAAATATATGTATCCACTTGGCTCAGCTCTGATGTTGGTGACAGAGCATGAGCAGCAGTTGTGTTGGTGAGGCAGGACTCAAGCTAAAAGCTTGTGGGGCATAAAAGAGAGAAGTGAGCAGAGAGAGTCAGGAACCTCCTGTCACAAGAAAGCAGCACTGACAGCAGAGTGTGTCCTTTGGACGGAAGTTCCTGTGCCAAGATGCTGTCACTGAATTTGGCCTTCTAGCCTATTGGACTGTGACAATTTCTCATACAAGTGGATGTGTAGCTCAGCAGACTGTGATAATAAAATTTCTCTTTCTGCAGCCATCTACTTGTGGTATTGCTCACAGTATATACTGCTCACGGTTAGAGCAGTACTGGTTGACTGAGACAGTTGGCCTAAGTGCTGTGTTACAGATCCTTGCGGTATACTGGGGACAAAATAGACTTCGTTACTACCTTCACAGAATTTGGACAAGAAGACATGAATTCAAAGTCTGATTAGAATGCTGCTACAGAAAATAACATGGTTCTAAGGACATATTTTGGCTCAAGCAGGGAGGAGTAAATAAAGAGTGTTCTGAGGGGAGACACAGGAAATCAAAAAATGCTAAAAGTTTACTTCCTGTGGAGTCCCTGGGTGGTGCAGATAGGTAATTGCTTGATTACTAGCCAAATTACAATTTGAACATACCCTGAGTTACCATCAAAGATAGGCCTGACAATCTGCTTATGAAAAGTCACAGCTATGGAAATCCTATGGAGTGGTTCTACCCTGCACACACAGGGCCTCCGTGAATCAGAGTCGACTCAAAGGTGACTAATCGCAGCAATCCCTACTTTACTCCAAAGATAAGTACTGATTTCTGTAAAGAAAAGGACTGTAGGCAAAAAACAAACAAGCAAACAAAACAAACAAAAAAAGCAGTAACTTTTAGAAAGGGAAATAAATTCAGTTTATCTCTGTCAGTTACAGTCTTATCCTCCAGCTTAGGCATTTTTCATTCCCTTCCATTTCCCCAGTTTCCCTTGGACACACATGTATGTATCCTCACCAGCTTCATAGTCTGGTAAGCATCAAATCCTGTATGTAAAAGGTTAACTTTTCCTTTCTCCATTACAGTTTGAACTTACATTAACTTAGTAGCTCTCTTTCTGTGGAGACAAAGATGTGTCAGTTATATTACTAAGCCATGATGCTTATGGTGAAGACCACTTTTAAGATATAAAGAATCTCCAGTAAGCAAACACCAAGTAATGAATGCTGCACTCAAGACTTACTGATGGGTGCTAAAATTAGTGGACAAAAGTTTGAGGAGAAGCAAGATTTTCATAGTCTTAATGTATCTCCCCCAAGATACTTACCAACAGCAAAGAGAAGACTAGTAACAATAGTTGAAATATGACAGACTCAACTTAACCAAGTGATGAAAGAAAACATGGCCAAAATTGAGGCATGTGGACATCAGCCCCTAGATATGACGCACTATAATTTAATAATACTGTGTTGTTAATTTCATCTGCAAACCAAAAGGTCGGCAGTTCACATCTGCCGGGCAGTCCTTGGAAACTCTATGAGGCAGTTCTACTCTGACCTCTAGGGTCACTATGAGTTAGACCTGACTCCATGGCAGTGGGTTTTGGATTATTGTTAATTTAGTAAGGATTAACTTAGGAGAAGGTGAATGATGGATATAAGAAAACTTTACATTATTTTTGTTAATCTTTTGTAAGTCTAAAATTAATTCAAAATTAAAGCTAAAAATAAAAAAGTAACTGAAAAGTGTGTAATGAAAGAGGAGCCAACAAGTGGTACAAGCATACAGGTACATGCATTCCTCACTTACCAGCATGGTTAGTTTTAAAATCTAGCTTATTATGTAAAAATCAGCATTATGTGAAAATGGAGTGTAACCACACATCACATCACAAATGGAAGTGGACGTCATTGCTTAACTGCCAAATTCCATCATTACATTAACTGCCAAATAACCATTGAAAATCATGCCTCAGCTAACTTAACAGATAACTGCCCAGTCCTCAGGAGACTCACTTCACACCTTGGTGTTTGTTACTGCCAGATATGTATCATTAATGTGCAAAATAGTGATAGTACATTTTTTGCCATTATAAATGCAGAATGTCAGATAACAAGACAGTCAATAGGTGAGAAGTAGGTGTTAACTGCTGTTGTCCATACTTGCATTAAACAGACTGTAATAGTCACAATTAGGGAATTTGAATACAAAAACAATTGAAACAAGAGAAGAAGAATTACCACCGATTGGCAGACTGCATTTTGAGTAGTTGAAGTATAAATGCTTGATAGGGTTATCTTGTTTAAGACTTCTCATCATGCTGAGATTCATGTAAGTTGTCTTGCTCCTTCAGGAATTCTAAGTGTTACACATTTCATGTAGAGTTGTTACAATTGGCATTGGCTGCTGTGAGTTATGTGACTTTTGAGGATGACAATTTCCGTGTCTGTTCCCAGGTAAGTAAATGGCAACAGTTCTCTGGAGGACTTAACCAAAACCAAACCCACTGCTGTCAAGTCGATTCTGACTCCTGAAGACTCTGTAGTCAGAGTAGAACTGCCCTTTAGAGTTTCCAAGGAGCACCTGGCAGATTTGAACTGCTGTTCTTTTGGTTAGCAGACATAGCACTTAACCACTATGCCACCAGGATTTCAATGGAGCATTCTGTTTAGGAGGATGTAGAGAGGAATGAGAATAGTGACACATGTTCCACATCAATAGAAGTCACTTCAACAACTGCAGCTCTCCGTGTAGTACAGTTCAAGTGCAAGGAGTTTCAGTGCATATAGGGCAGGTGTGGGAAATTCCTTGTCCTTAAAGTGAGCCAATCAGTGGCAGTTCCATGTTTCTAAAGAAGCCAGTCAACAATGAACTAACTCCAGTAACCAAGATTCTGAAAATCTCCTGGTCAAGGGCAGTTTTCCTCCAGTTTCTACACTAACACAGCTGGAAATTTGTAAATCCTTAAATATCCCTGCTTCTGAAAGTCCATCGTCCCTGAACACCACACATCCGCAAACCTTGCATCAGCACTGCCTTTGTTCCTGGATATTGAGCCTCACAAGTATTGCTCTCCTTCACAGGCAAATGGGAATGTCACCTTTTTCTTATAGCAGCTCTCAAGTTAAGCTTATAGTTAATTCACAGATTTGCAACCCTTTCAGTGGTTATGCACATCCTTACATTTAGTTATGAGTTTAAACTTGTCAGTGACAGACCCAGTGAGGTATCCAATTCAAGTCTTGTTCAATGCTTGTAGTAGTTACTGCTGTGTTTTTTATTTGTACAATGCAAATTCCGTGATGAATTTTACTAGCAGTGAATATTTAAAGGGAAGGAAGGAGAGAGGGAGGGAGGGAGGAATGAAGATTACTGTTAAAACACTCTGTGCAGTGTGCGATTGTTCATCCAGTTTGGAAAAGGGTGGAAAGTCACATATCAACCAGTATTCACAAATAGCTAACCTGAAAGGGAAACCCTGGTGGTAGGGTGATTGTTACAGCAGCTAACTAACTGTTACAGCAGTTCAAATCCACCAGGTGTTCCTTGGAAACTCTATGGGCAGTTTGACTCTGTCCTATAGGGCCACTATGAGTTGAAATTGACTTGATGGCAATGAATTTGGAGTTTTTTTGAACCACAGGAGATAAGTAATTGCTTCAGCTAATACCAAAGAAAGTGATAACATTTTTACTAAATTCAGGTAAAGATTATAAAATAACTGCCACAGAAGTTTTCACAGCCTTCCATATGGTAATCATCACTAGTCTTTAATCTCAAATGACTGAATGTACTGCTACCATAAGTATTTTCTGATTCCAGAATTGCAAGTAAGTTTTCAAATGATACAGGAGGAAATCGGTTGCAATAATGAAAAATGTTATATCTCAGTTTGGTATTGCAGGGATCATCACATATCTAAATGCTCCCCCTTTTCATGATGTAGCCTTGAAGACAAGTAATCACAGCACAGAAAAAATTTTCCTTATATAATATTTTTCTCTTGAAGCAATCTTTCTAATAAGGTTACTGTGAGTAAAATACTTTTGAAAGAGTCTTCCAAAACAGGCAAAAGTTTTTGCAGAGACTCTTTTTGATTTAGGCCTTAGTAAGATAAATTATATCTCTTTTGGTAGAGGTAATGTAAATACAGCTTGGTAAATGTTTGTGTGAAAGTGTACTGTTTACTTGAAGTTCGATGACAGCATGCATAAATGGGTGTTGTGGCATTTCTGCCCATATTTTACATGATGCTGCTCAAATGGCATTTCATGTCCTTTCTATTGACAATGAATAATTGCCATGAAATTCTCTTATTTCAGCACTTACACTCTTCTAGCTGAATGATGAAAGAATTATTGTGATTTTGTGTGCATTTGATATTATTCTGTTGTGTCACATTCAGAAAGTCATTGTCTGTCTTTAAGAAATGCAATTGAGAAGCTCTAGATTCTTCTGAAGCACTGAGATCACATTTTAATTCTGAAGAAAAGACCCCACAAATTCTTGTTAATTTTTAAATAGACCATTAAGTGAAGCTTACTATTTCTTGTTCATAATTTTCAGTGTCTTTCGCAATAAGATTCTGTAATTTGAAAGAAGAGCCCAAGATATAGATACTATTGAAGTGTTCTATTGCTTTAAAAAACTTGCTGAATATATTAAGGGAAAATGGATAAAAATTTTATCCCCTTAAATGTCAAGGATGTAAAAGGGACAGTACTACTTGTGAACAGGAAAATATAGTTGAAGTAGATAATTATTCTATCAGTTGCCATGACTGTATTTTGAAATGAATTTCTTTCCTTGAAGGATTTGATTCGTTTACATGGATGTTACTAAGTAATCTTTCATCATGGTAACAAGTGGAATTGCCTTATGTAGTTGAAGAAGGAAATAAAAATTGATAACCATGCTCTCATTTGTCAGTGGACAGCAGATTAAAAGTCAAGAGATGCAGCTTCTTCCTGAAGAACAGAAAAACAACTTATATTATGAGTGATAGTATTATGTGCTTCAACACACCAAACATGAAGAGCTAGTTTAAGAGTTGCTAACTTTATACCGACGTATGTTCCATATCTTGGCTCATAATGCTGGGATCGAACGTATTTTCTCATTAATGAAAGTTCAGTGGACAAAAGTTGGAGGTGATCACTGTAGAAGGTATGTTATAATGTAAATGTAGCATAAATACAGCTGCAAGGAATTTTATAAGGAAATTCTGCAAAAGAAGAAGCTGTTAGAAAATGTCAAATCAGCAAGAAATATTGTTTAGAAAACAGATCTGTAATTTGCTTACAATTTATGGCAAATGGCGAATATATTTTTAGAAAGGTGTATTATATGTGTACTTTTTCATTTATCTCATTGGGCTTATGCATAGACATTTAGAAATAATTCAAATTTAATTGAGTAATCCAATTGTAATTTTAAGAGAAAATTTAAAGTGTTTTAGAGCATTGACATTGTTTTGTTTTATTATAATCAGTTGACACTTATCAAATTAGTTATTGAAGGATTATAGGTCTTTCAGGTTAGAGAGTGAGCTTGGGTTTGTTACATGCATGTGGTTGTATATTTGAAGGCTGAGAATGGTAGGGAGAAGAGTTACACAAGCAACATATTTAGAGATCGAATTTATCCCATAATGGAGCTTTGCAAAAACATTTTAATAACAATTATAGGTAAATGATCATACTCATTTTATAAACAAAAAGGTAATCAGGCTGGAGTGATAATGAACTGGATTCCATATTTAAAGAATACATTATTTTTCTTTTGAATCTCTATTTTGAAAGTCAAATAATTATTTTTCAACTAATTCAGAAGAACTGGTTTCATCACCTACAAAAAGAGCTATGCCCAAAGTTAGCTTATTCTTTTCATTACCAATTAGTGAGTCAAAGAAATTTCCCTATAGTAAGCAAAGGTACTAGTTGTTCACAAGGGAAACGTAGAGCTGTCACAAACCACAAAGAGATATGTTAGAAGACTTTTGGTGTTCCTAAAATTGTTGGAAGTCTTCGGGAGGCTGACGAGCCAAATGGAATCATCAGCAGGCCAAAGGGAGGACTAGAGCTACATGGTAGACCCATCTGACCAGAACTTTCTGACACTGCTGCCACAACCAGGCTCTTAGAGTCTCAGTCACACACAGGCTGCAGCACAAAGGAATTCCAGCTAGACCTCCTGCATCTTAGCTTCACTCAGTCCAGGTTCAAAGTAAACAGCAAGAAAATCCATTTGGATCATTTGAGTAAGCTTAAATGATGTGGTCTCACTGGGTGGAAAGGAAGGATATTTCGCCTTAGTCTTCCACAGGGAAAGATAAACCCTATCACCACTGCATACATGGGGAATCACTCCTCAGCTCACACAAAAAGGAAGATTGGAGGTTGCATAGTGGGAATATATATATTTATATAGATAGGCATGTGTGCATGTGAATATCTGTGTGTGTATGTATATATGTGTGTGTGTCTGTATCTGTATACATGCATCTACATAGGAGGTGTATGTTCAAATATAAACACCTCTGTAATTTTCCTTTGGATTAAAAAAACAAAGGAAATCAATATCTGATCCAAGATAGGTCAGACATACAGTGAGTGGAGGAATATATATGTCTATAGATGCATAATGTTTATTTATACCTTCTATGCTTAAAGTAAAAGAAGATTATTTCACTTCAACAACTTTGTCAACTTGCATTTAAACTTGTGCCATGTAGTAGCAATGGATACCTACACGTTCCCCCAACAAAATGGATGATAAGTGATGTTTTTCTAACAAGTGAAGTTGCAGTTATGTAGTTCAGAGAATTCCTAAGTGATTTAGACACAACTCATCATATTCTGGGTGCACTGGTGACACAGTGGTTAAAATTCTTGGTTGCTAATTGAAAGGCTGGTGATTCAAACCACCAGCTGCTCCCCAGGAGAGACCTGGTGTGTGGCTTCTGTCGATTTACGACCTTGGAGAGCCTATGGGCAGTTCTGCTCTATCTTACGGGGTTTCTAAGAGCCACAACTGATCAACAGCAATGGGTTTGCTTTGGGTTTAGACTTATTCTGTAATCTAGTAAAGAAACTGTAAAGTAATGTATTGCAAAGAACAGTTACAACTGAGGCCATGGCATTTTGTGTTTATTATTATTGAATTCTTATATCTCCCTTAGTGCTTGACATATAGTGGTTGCTCAATATTCTTTATTGGTGCTCCATGAAAAGAAAGAGAAATAGAAGAAACAAAATGTTACTATTTCCAAAAGATATGATCACTATGCAGAAAATATACTCAACAAATAATTAAAAATAATGAAACCTAAAGAAGATCCTTTAATATACAATCAAATCACACAACCAGTTACCAGCTAGAATATGTATTTTAAGAAAATAAGATATTATTCATAAAAGCTGTATAAAACAATTAGCTATTTAGAATTAATTTAACCAAGAATATAAAAAATATTTATAGAGAAACCTTTGAAGGTGTCATAAAACATGGAAGATTATCTAATTAGACAGTCATTTCATGCTTTAGAATGAGAGGACAATGTTATGAAGGTATGGATTCTTCCTAAATTAATTTATAAATTTCAGAGGGAGTTTTTGAGGACATTAATAAATTGAAGAACAAGTGATCATGTATAAGTAAGCCAACATTAGGGAGAAAGAATAGGAGGGGACTTAATATCCATGAAGCCATACTACAAGAAATTTTTGTGGAGAGAGATGAGGAAAGACAAAACCTTAACAGTGTAAACAAAAAGACAAAGAATCATTCAATGAAGGAGTGATACCACTGGCAAGGTTAATACAGAGATGACAGAAGATATCTGTGATTCTAAAACTGGCAAAATATTAAAAACTGATATATACAAGAAATATCAGCTAATTAAAAAACAAAACCACAATCACAGTAGAAAAATGAGAAAAGAATAAAAAAAAAAGAAGAAAATGTAGTAATACTCTTAAATGGAAACCTTTCCTAATTACTATTTAAATTTATGTATTAAAGTTGTTGTTGTTACCTGCTATGGAGCTAGCCCCAACTCATGGCAACCCCATGCCCAAAGGAATCTGACCGTTGGGATCCCTAGAGTTTTCCTTAGCAGATACTGTAGCAGTAGCTTACCAGGCCTTTTTTCCTGGTTCATCCTAGTCTGGAAGGTCTACTGAGACCTCCTGAGCATCACAGCAATGTGCAGACCTCCAGTGACAGACCAGTGGTGGCTTTGCAAGAGATGCGTTGGCCAGAAGTTAACCAAGGTCTCCCATATGGGAGGTGAGAATTCTATCACTGAACCATCACTGACCTCCTCTATCTTAAAGTAGTGAAAGAAAATTCAGTAGTGGAATGTGGAACAAAAGTAATACAGATAAACAATGAAATAAACAGAAATTATACTAATATTTCAAAGAGGACTGTAAGAAAATTTCTGTTGTAGTGGACATTAAATGACATTTCACTAAGATGACGAAGTGCCTTTCTTACGTAAATGGGTTCCTAGATTATTTGACATCCAATTAATTAAAAGGATTGATGCTCGTGAACATATTGGAAAAAGCATTTAGATTTCTTTTGGTTTAATATGAATAACTCAAATACATCAGAATAGCACATAACTCATCATATATCAATACATTGAGGACAAACTCACTAACAAGTGCTATCATTGCAGAGAATTTAAGATTATCCTCTGAAGAAGGACACTTACAATGTCCTGATATTTTGCAGTTCCTATTAAGCACTCAGCTACTAACCAAGTTGGGTGGTTCATAGTTACCCAAAGGAACTTCAAAGAAAGTACTGGTAACATGCTTCTGAAAAGTCTTGAAAACTGATTTGTCTTTCTGTTCTTTTTGTAGGAAATAACTTTTTGAAATTATTGCCAGATAAAACAGTACTCAAAAGGAGTAAAGCCAAAAATAGAGAAAAGTGTTAAAGATATATGTTTATTAATTAAATTTTAAAAATTGGTTGTGTTTATGGTGTTGATCAGTTTTTTAAAAGTGAGTAATTTGATTTTTGTTTTCACTTAAATATATATTCACTCTTATATCTAATTTACATCTGTGTTTTGCATTTTTTTCTTAAGCAAGTCCCCCCACCCCACTGTATAAGTTAGAAACAGAAAGTCTATATCTGTCTCTGAATTGTGGGAGGTGGGGAGGCACCCAGATGTTCTCTCTAAGAAAGCAAGTACGTGACAAGTCTGGCTGTATAAACTGCAATATTATAAATCAGGTTGCAGTACAGATTAGATATGGTTATAGCAACAGGGATGGATATTGAAACTATAGTGCTTAGTGGGGAGAAAAACAGAATGGGGTATGTTAACAAAAATATTCATGTAAACTAAAAATATATGCATCCAAAATAATATTCAGTATACAGGAAAACATACTAACAAAAAGATGCACAGTAAACACATTAGGATGTTTGCCTTAAGACGGGGTGGGAAGTAGGCAGAGTGCTCAGGAATAGAATACGAGTGGTTCTGGAAAAATATAATACTGAAGAGAGACTGCATAGCCAGTGATGATAATGAGCCATGAACAAAAAAGTGTGACTCTCTCCACTTGAGGTTTTAAAAAAAGTGTTGAATGCAGGAAGTTTGGTTGATATAATCCAATATGTAGTGAAATTATTTAAATCTTTACAAGAGAAAAAAATTTTGAGAAAACATTTAAATTAAAATAGCTTGAGATTAAATTTAGAAATAGTATCTAAAGAGTTCACAAAGTCATACATTTCACATTCCCTGAATGAACCAAGCCAAAAATGCACTTACATGGTCTAGAAAAGCTAAGAACAGTGTAGACTGGGGACAAAGCTGGAAATAAAGAAGGCAGACCCTGGTATGTACATGGTAGGCACCTGAATGAATGAAGAGTAACAACAGAGGTGATATGTGGGATAAAAACCATGGTACAGAGGAGCTAACTTTTACTCACCTTATCTAAAGCCATCCCAAATCAAAATCTTCCTTCATGAAGATCAAGGGCCTCTCCTGCATGTTCTCATAGTTCCCGTATGATAGGTGATTGTTTACCTATCCGTAGTCCCCAGTGGACTGAGCCCAGAGGACAGGGACCAAGACGGCCTAATTTGTATGTGTGTTTCTAGTAGCTGGCATTGTGATTAATACTTAGTCACTTTAAAAATATTTTTGAAGAATGAATGAAATGGAATGAAGACACTGAAAGTATATCATCATCACATAATTTCACATATATTTAAAAAACAAACAAAAAATCCCACCAAAGCCACTGCTATTGAGTTGATTCCTACTCATTCATCTTTTATATAACCTATCGGGAATGGTCTTAAAATCAGAATTTCCTTCGTTTTATTTTACTAATTTGAACAATTAAGGAAATGAAAATATTTATGATGTGTTGCCTTCGTCTTCTGTATTTTAATAAAGCAAAATCTCCAAATCATATTCTGTGATTCTGGTAGCAGGCCATTATGATGGCACTGAAGAATAAATATTAGGACAACAAAGACATAAGGGAAAAAGAGCTCAGAAGACAGAAGGACCCATGTGAATGGATGACTGTATCAACATGTGACCGGAAGAACCAGCCAGTGCCCAGCAACCACCAAAGACAGCCATGATGGGGCACATAATGTTGAATCGCAGTGGCAACATGAGAAAAAGAGGGGTGCACCTCAAGAACTCCACTAAAAGACCACAATTGGTGGTCCAAAGGCCTGGGGTTTCACCTGGGAGTGTGGCATATAGACCTACTCCTGCCCCTGTCAAGAAAACATTACTGAGGTCAACTATTTGGACAGGTATGGGTTGGACTTGAGGATACAATGTGACTTATGGTGTGTGTAGTTTATGATTCTATTATTCTATAGGTGCTGTCCTATTGGCCTCTTACTAGAAGGGGGAAGAGAGGGTGGAGAGGAAGGGACAGGAGATTATTAATAGGATATGACATGTATAGAATGGAAAGGAGCAGTATGCTGTCATCGGCCAGGGAGTGCAAAAAGTTGCAGATAGGCAGGCATGCAAATTCAGTTTGGATTGTATACTTTCACTCAATCACACACAAAAAAGAATAAATATTAATACAAATAATAATAGTGCAAATAATTTAGCTAATGGTGATCGGTAATTGAAGATTCGTTCTTTAATATTCAGTTGTTGAAGTGTCCTTCAAAAAGATGCTTTTGGGAAAAGAGTGTCATTTAATTTTTATGCTACAGTATATAATGAGGAGGTTTGTGGACAGTGTTTACTATACAACAAAGAATAAATTCCATCTACCTCTCTTTTTTGAAACCACAATATTTATCAATAAAGCCATTTGAATGTAGACTGAATGGATATAAAGACAAAATTAAAGGAAATCAAGTTTGTGTATACAAGCAATGACACAGTTCTAGAAAGTATGCCAAGCTATACCAACTGAAATTTATTCATGCATTTTATTGTATATCATTTTACAGTTCACAAGCTGTCATCATTATTACATTCTACAGTAAATTTTTTTTTGCCCTGTAGAGCCAATTTTCACGTCAGTGTTCACATATATTTACTCATTTTAATGCTCTTCATTTCTTTCTGCGTTTTCATTCTGCAATTGAGCATCTTTTCTGTCTGCTTACAGCGCTTCCTTTAGTGTATATTTTAGTCCAGTGATTCTTTCGGTTTGTGTTATATGAAAAGTATTTTTATTTCACATTAAGCTTTTTAACAGTTCATGATATATAACCCATTGCCACTGAGTCAGTTCTGACTCATAGCAACCCTGTAAAACAGAGTAGAACTACCCTGTATAATTTGCACGGAGTGCCTGGTGGATCTGAACTGCCAGCTTTTTGGTTAGCAGCTGTAGTACTTAACCACCGCACCACCAGGCTTTATACTTAGAGAAATGATGAGTATCCAAAATACATACATCGTTGAATTTTGCATGAACTAAGCAAACCCGTGTACCCAGGACTGAATAAAAACAGAACACCTGCACCGTAGCAGTCATTTTCACTCTCTCAACCTTCTAGCTTGTTGGGGAAAGCAAAGACTACAAAATAAAGTGGTAGGTCTAATTTGTAACAAGCTGAAGATACACTGCCCTTCAGGATTGCACAATCTTAAAAATTCCGGAGACATATGTAATTAAAGTTGATATAGATTTATGGACAGTAGTTAAATGATGACACAGATATGTGGATCTAACATACATTGTCAGAGAGAGCTCCTCAGTACTGGTGACACCTAAAGGATAACTGGGAGCTGGCACCACCAGAGGGTTAGGGAGGGATGGATGAGACGCACACTGCCCAAAACAGAGACCCAACATGAGCAAAGAGAAGGGGCACCAAAAGGAATGGATTATTTATTGTAACTGGAATTTTAGACCTAAATTTCAAATTTTAATTATTTGTGCTGATCCAGAAAGGAGGGGGTCCTCTACCCCCACTTGATAGCCTGAGTGTAATTACACAGTCTTTCTGTCTTTATCATGCATAAAACGGCCCGGGTGCCCAAGGAGGATTACTTGAAACTACCGTGCCAGTGAAATAGATTGGATAAATCCATAGGGAATACAAGCAATGGATTGATAAGTAAGATTATCCTATATTTGATTAATGTGTGACACTGGATGCCATTGTAAGAAACAATGTAAAGTTAAAAGCAAACAGAGGTGTTCTACTGAGGAAATTGAGAATTGTTTATAGATTCATAAATGGTATTTTATTCAAATCTCCTTACTCCCTACTTTATGTGTATGTTGTTGTTAGGTGCCATCAAGTCAGTTCTGACTTGTAGAGACCCCGTGCACAATAGAATAAAGACATTGTGTGGTCTTGCACCGTGTCCACAATTGTTCTTATGCTTAAGCCCATTATTGTAGCCACTGCGTTGATCCATCTCATTGACAGTCTTCCTCTTTTTTGCTGAGCCTCCACTGTACGAAGCATGATCTCCATCTCCAAGGGCTGATCACTTCTAACGATACTTCCAAAGTATGTAAGATACAGCCACCTTTACTTACAAGGAGCACTCTGGTTGTACTTCTTCTAGAAGGTGTTCTTTTTGGTGGTTCACGTTACATTCAACATTCTTCTCCAATACAACAATTCGGAGGCATCAATTCTTCTGTCTTCTTTGTTCATTGTCTAGATTTCGCCTGCATATAATGCAATTGAGAATACTATGGCTTGGGTCAGGCACACTTTAGTCTTCAAGGTGACATCTTTACTTTTCAACACTTTAAAAGTGTTCCTTTGCAGCAGATTCTCCAGTACAGTGCATCTTTTGATTTCTTGACTGCTGCTTCCATGGGTGTTGATTGTGGATCCAAGTAAAATGAAATCCTTGACAACTTAAATCCTTCCTCCATTTATGACAATGTTGCTTACTGGTCCCGTTATGAAGATTTTTGTTTCCTTTATGTTGAGGTGCAATCCATACTGAAAACTGTGGTCCTTGATCTTCATCAGTTAAGTGTTTCAAATCTTCATGTCCAGCAAGTAGGGTGGTGTCATCTGCGTAATGCAGGTTGTTAGTGAGTTGTCCTCCAGTCCTAGTGCCTTGTTCTTCTTCATATAATCCAGCTTCTCAGATAATTTGCTTGGTATACAGATTGAAAAGGTCTGGTGAAAGGATACAACCCTGACACACACCTTTCCTGACTTGAAACCATACAGTGCCCTCTTGTTCTGTTCCCACGACTGCCTCTTGATCCGTACACAGATTCCTTAAGATCCATATACAGATTCCTTAAGATCCATATACAGATTCCTTAAGATCCATATACAGATTCCTTAAAAGCACAATTAAGTGTTCTGGAATTCCCATTTTATGCAATGTTATCAATAATTTGTTGTGATCCACACAGTCGAATGCCTTTGCATAGTTGGTGAAATACAGGTAAACATCTTTCTGGTATTTTCTTCTTTCAGCCAAGACCCATCTGATATCCCTGGTTCCATGTCCTCTTCTGAATCCAACTTGAATTTCTGGCAGTTCCTTGTCAACTTACTATTGCGTTCACTTTTGAATGATCTTGAACAAAATTTTACTTGCATGTGATATTAATCATATTGTTCGATAATTTCCACATTTGGTTGGATCACCTTGTCTCAAAAGGGGCATAAATATGGATCTCTTCCAGCCAGTTAGCTAGGTAGCTGCCCTCCAAATTTCTTGTCATAAACGTTTGAGCATTTCCAGCACTGCATCTGTTTGTTGAAGTGTCTTAATTGACATTCCATCAATTCCTGGAGCCTTGTTTTTTGCCAGTGCCGTCATTGCAGCTGCCACTTCTTCCTTCAGTACCATCGGTTCCTTCCTGATCATATGCTACGTCTTCAACTAGCTGGACATCGACCAGATTTTCTGGTGTAATGACTGTGTATTCCTTCCATCTTCTTTCGATTCCTCCTGAGTTATTTCATATTTTTCCTGTAGAATCCTTAACTATTGCAGCTCAGGGCTTACAAATACCTTTCATGTGTATAGGTTTCAGTTAATTTTTAAATTTCAAATAATAATGTAATGGATTACAGCCATTGGTTTTGGTTAACCTAGATATTGGACAATCAGTGGAAACCATAGTGGCACATTGGCTCAGATCTGAGCTCCTGTCTAAAGGTTATCAGTTCTAATCCATCAGGTCCTCCTTAGAAACACTGTGGGACAGTTCTGTTCTGGCATATACAGTCACTGTGAGTTAGAACTGACTCCACAGCAATAGATCTTTTTTTTTAAGACTAGGGAATGAACACATTAGAGCATTGAAAATTTATACAATTTTGAAAAAAGGATAAAAATACTACACTCAGATAGCCTAAGATATGCCAAATTTAGAGCTACTTCTTCTATGTGAAGTAGATCACATGGCATTAATTTTGATCAAAATAAGACAGAAGTTTCAAGACAACAAATGAAAACTAGTCATAATGTTTCATGAGCTCTTACTGTACTTGGAACCATGGTGGCACAGTGGTTCAGTATGTGTCAGTCCTTGGAAACTGTATGGCTCAGTTCTACTAAGCCCTAAAGGGTCACCATGAAACCAAATCAATGGCAATGGAAATTTTTTTCTATTGTATATTGAATACAATTGTTGTTAAGTGCCACTGAGCCAGTTCCAGCCCATAGCAGCACTGTGTATGAGGAATGAAGCACTGCCTTGTTCTGTGCCATCCTCACAGTTGTTTTCATGCTTGAACACATTGTTGCCATCACTGTGTCATTGAAGGTCTTTCTCTTTCCCTTACCCTTTACTTTAGCAAGGATGAAACCCTTTTTAAAGGACTGGTCCCTCCTAGTGACATGTTCAAATTAATCTATGTGAGACAAAATCTTGCCATTCTTGCTTCTAAGGGGCATTTTGGCTGCACTTCTTCCAAGACAGATTTGCTCATTCATCTGGCAGCCAATGGTATATTCAATATTCTTTGCCAAAACCTTAATTCAGAGTTGTCAGTTCTTGTCTGGTCTTCCTTATTCATTTCCCAGCTTTTGCAGGTATATGAGGTGATTGAAAACACCAAGGCTTGGAGGTTTTCCTAAAACCAAACCACTGCTGTCGAGTCAGATATCACTTATAATGACCCTATAGACAGAGTAGAACTGCCCCATAGTTTCCAAGGAGCACCTGCCAGGTTTGAACTGCTGATCTTTTGGTTAGCAGACATAGTACTTAACCTACAATGCCACCAGGGTTTCCAGGCTTGGGTATGGTACACCTTATTCCTCAAAGTGACATCTTTGCTTTTTAACACTTTAAAGAGGTGTTTTGCAGCAATACATCATTTGATTTCTTGACTGCTGCTTCCACAGATGTTAATTGTAGATTTGAGTAAAATGAAATCCTTGACATCTTCAACATTTTCTCCATTTAGCAGGGTCTTGCTTATTGGTCTAGTTGTAAGGATTTTTGTTTTCTTTATGCAGAGATGTAATCCATACTGAAGGCTGTAGTCTTTTATCTTCATCAGTTAGTGCTTCAAGTCCTCATCATTTTCAGCAAGCAAGGTGTGTCATCTGAATGTAGTAAGTTGTTAATGAGTCATCTTCCAATCCTGTTGCCCCGTTCTTCTTTGTGTAGTCCAGCTGTTTTTTGTTTGCTCAGCATTCAGATCCAAT
The DNA here is from genome assembly GCA_028571685.1 of Heterohyrax brucei. Classification (NCBI taxonomy): domain Eukaryota; kingdom Metazoa; phylum Chordata; class Mammalia; order Hyracoidea; family Procaviidae; genus Heterohyrax; species Heterohyrax brucei. The sequence continues at coordinate 72,728,143 of CM053146.1, read as the reverse complement.
GAGTATGGTGAAAGTATACAGCCCTAAATGACACTTTTCTTGACTTTAAACCATGCAGTATCTCCTTATACTATCCAAAAGACTGTCTCTTGGTTTATGTACAGTTTCCTCATGAGCACAATTAAGTGTTCTGGAATTTCCCTTCTTTTCAGTGTTATCTGTATTTTGTTTTGGTCCACACGGTCCAATGCCCTTGCATAGTCAATAAAGGAAATGTAAACGTCTTTCTGGTATTCTCTTCTTTCGTTCAGGATTCATCTGACATCAGCAATGATACCCTACCTTCCATGTCCTCTTCTGAATCTGCCTTGAATTTGTGATGATTCCCTGTCAATGTACAGTTCAAAATACTTTTGAAAGACCTTCAGCAAAATTTTACTTAAGTGTGATACTAATGATGCTGTTTGATAATTTCTGCATCCTATTGGATCATCTTTCTTTGGAATAGACACAAATATAGGTCTCTTCCAGTCACTTGGACAGATCTTACAAATTTCTTGGTATAGAGGAGGGGATACCTCCAGCACTGCATCCATTTGTTGAAACATCTCGACTGATATTCCATCAATTTGTTGAGCCTATTTCAGGATTTGAATACCAATAGCATGCCTTGAAATGTCACAGCAATGTGCAAGCCCCCACAGTATGACAAATTGACAGACATGTGGGGGTGTTAATTTTGTCAGGTGCTATCAAGTCAGTTCCAAGTTGCATCAACCCTAAGTACAACCGATGAAATGTCACCAGTCCTAGGCCATCCCTGCAATTTTTGCTGTGTTTGAGCTCATTTTTGTAGCCACTGTTTCAATCCATGGGCACCCTGGTGGCACAGTGGTTAAGTGCTACATCTGCAAACCAAGAGGTTAACATTTCAAGTTCACCAGGTGCTCTTGGGAACTCTGTGGAGCAATTCTACTCCTTCCTATAGGGTAGCTATGTGTCAGAATCTACTCGACAGCAGTGGGTTTGGGATGGTCTTGGTCACTCTTGTTTAGGGTCCTCTTGTTTGTTCTGATCCATTCCAATGATGCACCCACTGCAGTACAACAAACTGACAGATTAGTGGTGGGTTAAATGCAATACCAAGCAACATTTAAATAAAACTCACAGTGTTGCCAACCATCAGCTCAGAGTTGGGAACCCTGTTTTTCTGAATGGTCTCAAGCTCTCCAATTTAGTGTTTTTATTGTTAGTGCTATTGAGTCAGCTCTGACTCGTGGCAACTCCATGTACAACAGAATAAAATGGCACCCATTCCTGTGCCATCTTCACAATCATTTGTATGCTCTAGTTCATTTTTGGTGGCCACTCTGTCTACTGAGTGCCTCTAACTTAAGGGGTCATCTTCCAGCACTATTATAGACAGTATTCTTTTGTAATCCATAGGGTTTTTATTAGGCTAATTTTTAGAATTGGATCACCCGTTCTTTCTTAGTCTGGCAGCTCCACTGATGCTTGTCTACCATCAGTGACCCTGCTGGTATTTGAAATACCAATGACATAGCTTCCACATCATAGCAACATGGAAACCACCACAGTTCAAAAACTGTCATGTAGGTAGTGGCTAGTGGCTATGATTTACCAGATGCCATTTAAGCAAGATACAGGATTTCCAAACGATATTGACAGTTCATACTAAAAGTAAAGTCATGTCTCCCATCTCTCTGATGATGTCCTTCCCTTTTATCATAGAATTTGAGATGTTGTGAAAGGAAACATTGTGAAGGGAATGTTGTGGGACACAGGAGAGGATTTTAAAATGTTGTGGTGCCTAAAGGGGCCTTTGTGACTTACACAATAAAATCTGTGTAAGATGGAATCTTGTCAGGGAAGGAAATGCAGATATTTTCCACTAATAGAGAGTAACAGAAAAGTGGTGAGCCTGCACCATGTCAAAGGCAGAAAACTTTCAGAGCCTGACGAAACAAGGAAGCCCTGTTGAGTTCTGACTCTCACTAATTTCACTATATAAATCATGATTAATAGTATCTGTTCAAGCCAGGATGAAGCAGTCTGTTAGCCTTGCTCTGATTATGTTATCAGGTGTTCAGATGTCAGTAAAATGAATTTCTAAAGCTAAATAGGTTTCCGTCGTCCCAGCATTGTCTTCATTTACCAAAGAACCACAGAAACAAAGAGAACTCCTTACATTCTCAGTAATGTTATTAAGACTTAGTTACATATTTGTGCTGTAACAAAAATATCACAAGTGGATGGCTTCAACAACAAATTTGTTTTCTCACAGTTTAGGAGCTTGACATCTGAATTCAGGGTGCTGATTCCAGGAGATAACTTTCTCTCAGTCAGGTCTGAAGAAAGGTCTTTGTCTTTTCTGAGTTTCTACTTCTGAGTGCTCTTCATGTGACTTAGCAAGTCTCTTCTCTCTGCTTCCTAACTTGCCTGTTTAATCTCTTATATTTCAAAAGAGGTTAATGTAAAACACATCCTACTCTATCACATAACAAAGACAACCCACTGTCAAATGGCATTATAACCACAGGCATACCACTACTCATAATGACCCTATAGGACAGAATAGAACTGCCCCCATAGGGTTTTTGGGGTACAGATAGTGGATTCAGACTGCTGATCTTGTGGTTAGCCACCAAACACTTTTGCCACCAGGGATCCACCCAAGCATTTTTTTAATAAAAAAAAAAAAACAGCAAAGGGGCAGAGTCAAGATGGCGGACTAAACACATGTCTCCATAAATCTTTCTGGAGACCAAGACCTGAATTGATAATTAAATCGTGCTGTCTGGACACCTAGTGAGCCCTAGGACATGGTATAGGGCTGTTAATTTGGATTTCACATCACTGAATGAAAAATCTCCTCTCTTTCGCTGACCCTGCTCTTCACAAGAACTGGCTTTCACAGACTGAAAGTAACTCACCATTTTAACTTGTTTTTCTTATGTCTTAGCCAGTGAACAGAGCTGGGACTTGACTAGCAACTAACCTCAGACGCACTGCTAGTGGAATTGGCAGGTGAAATTGCCATACTTTGAGAGCACTGCTTTGGACACTGTGCATCTTCGCACCTTTGGCCTCTCTTTCTGCATAGCTTGTACGGAGGCAGCCACCAAGCTTGTGCAGGACGCCACCTTATTCTGTTGGAGGATGCATACACCTATACGGAGGCTCCAGCTCTTAGGCTAGGAGGCAGCGCCTGCCCAGAGGAGAGCACTTTTCCACCATAAAAGCAGTATTTTACACAATGTCACCTATGGCTGGGGCCTGCAACAGAGGCTGTGGACTCTGTGCATCTCAACACCTTTGGCCTCTCTTTCCACCTCTGACATAGAGTGGCCTGGACCCAGCTGGGCAGTGAGCTTGTGTGGGACACCATCTTGTTTCACTGGGAGATGGAGATACCCTTATGGAGGTCACACCTGGAATTAATTCCTGGGCTGGGAGGCAGCGCCTGCCTGGAGCAGAGTGCTTTTCCACCAGAAAAACAGGATTCTACACAGTGTCATCTACAGCTGGGGCCTGACAGCAGAGGCCAGCAGGACAGTAGCCTTTCTATATTTTGGGCTGGTTTAGAACAGCTGGCGTTCTACATAGAGGAGCTTGCTTTCTCAGCTGGGAAGAGGGACCGATACAGCTGAAAACCTGGCTGATTTTGGAAGTTGTCAGAAACATTTTACCTTTCATTTTAAGACGGCTTAGAGAAACAACTGCATTCCATCTTGACAGCATCTCTCCCAGCCTGTACTGATTCACATGATGCCCAAAAGCAACAAACTCTGGAGAAAATCATAACCAAGAAATCACCCATGGCTTCAGAAAGCACCCAAAAGAAAGCACCACAAAACTTTCCAGATGAAGAAACCTTTCTGAAACAATCAGAAGGTGAATACAAAAGAATTATGTATAGAGCCCTCCTAGACCTTATACAAAATGCAACAGAGCAAAGTGAAAAATTAAGCAAGCTGTTCTATCTGATGGAGCACCAGTACTCTGAAATCCAACAGATCAAGAACAAAATCAAAGACATAGAAACTTCAAAGCCAAGAAAACAGAATGGAACAAATGGAAAACGGACTTTCTGATTTGGAAGGCAGAGTTACTGACTCCAGCATCTGTGAGGAGAAATCAGAAAAAGGAATCAAGAAAAATGAAGACGTATTAGAAGCATGTGGAACTCTATTAAGAGGAACAATCTAAGATTAATTGGAGTTCCTGAACAGGGTGAGACACCTGAGAACACAGAGTATTTTTGCTGAGCTGCTGACAGAAAACTTCCCAGAAGTTATGAGAGAATATAGATATCCAAGATACATATCAAATGCCACTCAATATAGATCTCCAAAGAAAGACTCCAAGACATAATCAAGCTTAACAAAATGAAACATAAGCAGCAACTCTTAAAGACAGCAAGACTCAAAGCAAAGCTAACATTCATAGGGAAACCTTGTAGGCTTTCATTGGATTTCTCAGCAGAAACCATGTTGGCACAGAGAGAATGGCATGACACTTTCAAAGCCTTGAAGGAGAACTTCCAAGCAAGAATTATATATCCTGCAAAACTATCTTTCAAATATGAAAATGAAATGAAGACATTTGGAGAGAAACAGAAACTCAGAGACTTTGTAAAAACCAAACCAAAGCTACAAGAAATACTGAAAGAATCTCTTAGCTTAGAAGAACAAAACCACCAACTTTATATTTTAGAAGCAAATACAGGACACATCACCCAGAATCCTACTCAGTTAAGGAAGGCTCCAAAGTCAATCAAAGCTATGATAGTGAAAGAAATAACCCAGTGATCATATCATGAAAAATATGATGTCATCATAATAAAAAGAGGAACGTACTACAGTCATTACAGTCCTTCCAGATGGAGAGAAAGTTGATAAGAATGGTAGTAATTAAAATTGGGTTTCTACATAGTTTATTAAGAGGGATCATAGGGGCAGCCATAAGACACAATAAAGATGCAACATATCAAATCAAGAAATGTACTAAGGAGTCTCAAACCACAAAACCAACCCTGAAAAAGGTGAAAAATCAACTCACAAAGAAGAATGTCCTAGAACAGATTAATAAGAACAATAGAGAAAATAGCCAATTAACACAAAAATAAACCTATCACAATGGCAACACTGAACACATGCCTATCAGTAATTACATTGAATAGAAATAGACTGAATGCTCCAGTGAAGAGACATTGAGTGACTTCTTGGATAACAAGACATGACCCATCTATATGTTGCCTACAAGAAATTCACCTTAGACTTAAAGATATGAACAAAATGAAAAATTAAAAGTGGGAAGAATATATATCAAGCTAACAATGAACAAAGAAGAGCAGCTGTGGCAATTCTAATCTAAGATAAAATCGATTTTAATATAAAATCCACCATCGTGGACAAGGATGAACACTATTGCTGAAAGGTTCAGTACACAGGCAGGAGTTACCGATATTAAATATGTATGCACCTAATATTAGAGCACCAAAATACATCGAAGAAACACTGACTGTGCTCAAAAATGAGACAGATCACTCCACAATAATAGTGGGGTGGGAGACTTCAACACTCCACTCTTAGTATTGGACAGATCATCTAGAAAAAAACTCAGTAAAGACACAGAAGACCTTATTGCCATAATTAATCAACTAGACCTCATCGACATATACAGAACTTTCTATCCATCAGCGGACAGCTACACTTTCTTCTCTGGTGCACATGGAACATTCTCCAGAATAGACCATGTGTTAGGACATAAAGCAGTTCTCAACAAAACCCATACCATTGAATTAATGCAAAGCATCTTCTCAGATCATAAAGCCATAAAAGTCAAAATCAGCAGCAGAAAAAACATAGATATAAAGTGGAACTCATGCAAACTGAACAACATCTTGCTCAAAAAGCCATGGGTTATAGAAGAAATCAAGGATGAAATAAGGAAATGTATGGATTTCAAAAGAATGAAAACACTTCCTAGCAGAACCTATGGGATACAGCCAAAGCAGTGCTCAGAGGGCAGTTTATCTCCATAAATGCACACATCAGGAAGGAAGAAAGAAACCAAACCAAAGAACTAACCCTACAGCTTGAACAAGTAGAAAGAGAACAACAGAGGAACCCCTCAGGCACCATAGAAAAACAGATCATAAAGATTAGAGCAGAACTAAATGAATTAGAGAATAGAAGAACAATTGAAAAAATTGAAAAGACCAAAAGCTGGTTTTTTGAGAGATCAACAAATTTGACAAACCATTGGCTAAACTTAAAAGAAAAACCAGAATGGAAACAAATAACCCAAATAAGAAATGAGAGGAGAGTTATCATAACAGATCCAACAGAAATCAAAAATATCATAACAGAATACTATGAAAGACAGTCACTCTGACAAATTTGAAAACCTGGAGTAAATGGACAAATTCCTTGATTCATATCACCTACCAAAATTACCACAAGATGAAGCAGAACAACTTAAGAAACTCATCACAAAGGAAGAGATTGAAAAAGTCATCCAAAAACTACCAATCAAAAAAGTCCCTGGCCCAGATGGCTTCACCGAAGAATTCTACCAAGTTTTTAGAGAAGAGTTATCTGCAGTACTACTGAGACTATTTCACAGTATAGAAAGGGATGGAATACTCCCAAATTCATTCTATAAAGGCAGCATAACCCTGGCACCAACGCCATGGAAAGACCCAATAAAAAAGAGAACTACAGACTGATACCAGTCGTGAATCTAGATGCTAAAATCTTCAACAAACTTCTTGCCAATAGAATACAACAACATGTCCAAAAAATAATCCATCATGACCAGGTTGGATTCATTCCAGGCTTGAATGGCTGGTTCAACATCAGAAAAACAATTAATGTGATCAACCACATAAATATCACAAAAGGTAAGAATCACTTGATTTTGTGTATTGATGCAGAAAGGCATTTGATAAAGTCCAGCACCCATTCATGCAAAAATCTCTCAGCAAAATAGGAATAGATGGCAAATTCCCCAATGCAGTAAGGGCCATTTATACAAAGCCAACTGCCTACATCATCCTGAATGGAGAGAGACTGAAACAGTTTCCCTTGAGAACAGGAACTAGACATGGATGCCCACTGTCACCTCTCCTATTCTACATTGTAGTAGAAGTTCTAGCCAGAGCAATTAGACAAGACCGAGAAATAAAGTGCATCTGCATCGGCAAAGAAGAAGTCAAAATCTCCCTATTTGCAGATGATGTGATTGTATACACAGAGAATCCTAAAGAATCCATAACTACTCAAAATGATAGAAGAGTTTGGCAGTCTCAGGATACAAGATAAACATAAGTAAATCAGTAGGATTCCTTTATACCAACAACAAGATTATTAAGGAAGAAATTACCAAATCAATACCATTTACTATAGCCCCTAAGAAGATAAAGTACCTAGGAATCAATAAAACCAGAGAAATAACAGACCTTTACAAAGAGAACTACAAGCCCTTACTATAAGAAACTAAGAGAGACTTACATAAATGGAGAAACCTACCTTGCTCATGGATAGAGAGACTTAACATTGTGAAAGTGTCTATTATGCCCAAAGCAATCTGCTTATATAATGCAATCCCAATACGAATTCCAGTGACATTTTTTAATGAGATGGGGAAACAAATTACCAACTGTGTCTGGAAGGGGAAGAATCCCCAGATAAGTAAAGCACTACTGAAGAAGAAGAACACACTGGGAGGCCTCTCATTACCTGAGTGTAGAACTTATTACACTACCACAGTAGTCAAACAGCCTGGTGCAGGTACAAAAACAGACAGATAGATCACTGGAACAGAATCAAGACCCCAGAGATGACACCATCTGCCTATGAACAATTGATGTTTGACAAAGTCCCCAAGATATTAAACTTGGGTAGAAAACATCTCTTCAACAAATGATGCTGGCAAAATTGGGTATCCATCAACAATAAATTAAAACAAGACCCATATTTTACACCTTATACAAAAACCAACTCAAACTGGGTGAAAGACCTAAATATCAAATCTAAAGCAATAAAGCTCATCCAAGAAAAAGGAGGACTAACAATGGAAGCTTTAATACACAATGTAGACAGCCTTCAAAATCTCTCAAACAAGCCACAAACAACAGAAGAGAAAAATAGATAAATGGGAACTATTATTAATAATCAAACACTTCTGCTCATCCAAAGACTTTATTAATAGAATTAAAAGGCCACCTACAGAATGGGAATAAATATTTGGCAACTATATGTCAGACCAACACCTGATCTCCATAACCTATAAGGTACTACAAAATATCAATAAGAAAAAGATAAATCATCCAATTAAGTGATGGGCAAGAGAGTGGACAGACACTTCTCTAAAGAGGAGATCCAGGCAGTCAAAAAACACATGTGAACATGCTCATGATCATTAGGTATTAAAGAAATTAAAATCAAAACAACAGTGAGATACCATCTTACCCCAACAAGTTTGGCCATGATCCAAAAAAAATGCAAAACAACAAATGCTGGAGAGGCTGTGGAGAAACTGGCTCTCCTACACTGTTGGTGGGATTGCAAAATGGTGCAACCTCTTTGGAAATAAACTGTGCTTCCTTAAAAAGCTGGATATATATATATATACCATTTGACCCAGTAATTCCACTGCTCGGAATATATCCTACACTATGAAGGCCATTCACACCGACTGATACATGCACATGAATGTTTATCTCAGCACAGTCCACAATAGCAAAAAGCCTGAATCAACCCAGATGCCCAGCAACAGAGGAATGGATAGGTAAACTATGGTATATATACTCAATGGAACACTATGCAATGATAAAGAACAACGATGATTTTAGGAAACATCTCATAACCTGGTTTCAATTGGATGACCTTATGTTGAGTGAAAGTAGTCAGCAACCAAAGGACAAATACTATATGAGACCTCTACGATCAGAACTTAAAAACAGACTCATGCATAGAAGAAAGGACTCTTTGATGGCTGCAAGGGTAGGGAGGTTGGAAGGCAAGGGAAGGAGGGTCTAGATTAGATAGTTGATAGAAATTTGTTGGGTCAAATCTGTGACAGCACACGTTAGAAAGGAAGTCAATATTAACTTGACTTCATCATAATATGAGTACTCCTCCCGTCTTAACCCAATATTGCAAGGACAGAGTAGCTGGGGCAGGTGGCTGTGCACCATGCCGTCAGTGGAAATCGAGGCCAGTTGGCACAACTAGTGTTTTGCTAAGAGAGCCCTCTGCACCCCTCATTGGTGAGTGGTGTCTGGGGCCTTAAAAGCTGCCAAGCTGCCATCTGAGGGTACAGCAATTGGTCCCAACTTAGCAGGAAAGGATGATCACCAAGGGCCAAAACAGCATGGGGGAAAGAGAACTTAGAAGACAGAGACACCCACTTGAGTGGGTGACTACATAGACTTGTGACCGGAATAACCGGATGGTGCCCTGCCACCAACAATGTTAGCCATGATGGAGCTCACAAAGTTCTCACTGACAACACAAGAATAAAAATGGGTGCACCCTGAAATCTCCTCTAAAAGACCACAATTGATCATCCAGGGGCTTCAGGGTTCCCCTGGGAGCGTGGCCCCTGGCCCTGATGCTGCCCCTGTCCATAAATCATAATGGAGGTCAACTCTTCGGACAGGAATGGATTGGACTTGGCAACACAGAGTGACCATATCATTTGTGTACTTTATGGCTTTATGCATCTATAGGATGTCATCCTGCTGACCTCTTACTGGAGGAAGGGGAGGGGGTGGAGAGGCAGGGACAGGAGATTGTTGGGAGGATAGGACATGTGTGGAGCAGAGAGAAGGGTGTGCTGTCGCCGGGTAAGGAGAAGAATGGTAACTGCATATAGGTGGGTGTTTTAGTCAGCTGGTGCTAGTATAACAGAAATGCCACAGAGTGGATGGCTTTAACAAAGGAAGGATTATTCTTACATGGCTTGATAGGCTGCAAGTCCATATTCAGGGTGTCCGCTCCAGGGGAAGGCTTTTCCCATTGTCGGCTCTGGAGGAAAGTCTGGTATTGCATCAGTCTTTGTCCAGGCAGCATTTTGGTGCACGAAACTCGGGTCTGAAGGACACGCTCTTCTCCCGGTGCAGCTTTCTTGATGGTGCGAGGTTCCCAGTTCTCTGCCTGCTTCTCTGTCCTAGGATGAAAGGATTAAGGGTGGGGCAAGCCATATTCCAAGGAAACTCCCTTTACTGGGGAGCAGGGAGGTAATCCTATGAAGGGATTTATAGCCCCACCCTAATCCTTTAACATACAGCATAGGAAAACCACAAAGTGGAGGGCAGTCACAAGCTACTAGGAATCATGGCCCAGTCACATGGCTACACTTATTTTGGGGGGGATTCAATTCAATCCATGACAGTGGGAAAGCAAATGTATATGGGAATGTACATTTTCATTCAATGATAAGAACAACAACAATAATAAAACCTAAGGCCATCACTATCAAGATGATTCCAACTCCTAGCACCCCTATAGGACAGAATTGAACTGCCCTACTGAATTTCCATGGGACATGTGTTGACTTTAAGCACTAACCTTTTGGTTAACAGCCATAGCACTTAACTACCACATGCACAAATGTTATGAAGAGCAACACATGTTTCCGGTGGGCACAGTTCAGACCGTTACAGACTCCTGTATAATTAAGCCATAATTTAACAAATCAAAAACTATTTAGTATGGTTAATGCTATCAAGTTAGTTACACCAGTCTTTATTCTAAATTAAAACACACAGAGACTCTATTGAAGATGTATTTTTCAGTCTACTGAGTCGTAATCATTCCCCAGTATAATTAGGAGTCAGACATTGTGACTCCACTCTCGCTCAATGTTTGTAAGCTCTTTCCTGACCCAAGAGAGCACATTTATAGAAAACTATGCTCCCAAGCATAACTTCCAAAAACAAAAATTGATTAGTGTTTCTAACAGATCCCTTATTGATCAAAGAAATATATTTAGTACTGTGTGAAATGTAATTTTTATATACTAATTATGGTCTGTTTAAATTAAAAGTTTCCTAAGTTTTTAGGTCTGTTATGGTTTAGATGCTTTATAGGTAGTATAGATTGTAGCAGCGTATTTACAGCATGAACTCAAATTACTAAGACTTTTTTAATTTTAAATACTGCCAATGAAATTCTGTATTTGTGATTTTTAAAATAAATTTTTTATTTTAAAATAATTTTAAATTTACAGAAAATTGTAAATTCAGAATTCTCATATGCTCTAAACCAGGTTTCCATTTTATTAATGTCTTACTTTAGTGTTGTGTATTTGTCACAATTAATGAAGCCATCCTGGTACATTGTCATTGACTAAAGCCCATACTGTATTCAGATTTCCTGAGTTTTTCATAGTGTCCCTTGTTCCGGAGTCCCTTCCAGAACACTATATTACATTGACTGTCATGTCTCTGTAGGCTTCTCTTGGTTCTGGCAGTTTCTTAGACTCTCCTTGATTTTGATGGCTTTGACAATTTTCTAGAAAAATAAGTCCTGGGCAGGTATGCTGTAGAATTTCCCAGCAGGGGCATTTGTTGAAAGTTTTCCCCATACTTAGATTGAAGTTATGAGTACTTGAGAGGAAGACTGTACGAAGAAGTACCACTGTCATCACATCATAATCAAGAGTACATATTATCAACATGGCTTATGACTGAACTGTTATTTATTTATTTATTCATTCACTCATTCGTTCATTTATTTTTGTGTGTGTATGTGTGTGTCAATCTTCTATAGATTCCCTGGCACTTTGAGAATACTTTGCAAAAGAACAACACTCCAGCCAAGATTTTACCAGAGGGAAAAATGGCACTGTTTTCAGAGAAGTTACATTTTCAAGGCAGTTGTTTATTTGACAGCTAAGAGCATCAGTAAAGCTTTCTACTTTACTTGTTTTTATATTTTTCCACTGTCTTAAATTCAGGTATCATCTCATTTCATTCAGATGTTAACAGGGTTTCAAAACCCCAAGATTTGAGTGATACCAGTTTTATATAAATTTAATTTATCTGCAGATCAGAAAGTCAGTGTAGAATGTACAACAGTCTCAAAATATTTCACAGGTACGATCATGTATGTCTAGCAAATAATTCAAGAAGCTGGACCCCATGAAGCAGAATGAGGCTTGGAGGAAGACCATTAACAGCCTGCATTATGTAGATAACAAGCCTCCTTGCTGGAATTGAAGAGAACTTGAAATACTGATGAAGATCAAAGTCTATAGACTTTAGTATGGGTTGCACCTCAACATCAAGAAAACAAAAATCCTCAAAACTAGACCAGTAAGCAACATTGTCATAAATGGAGAAAGAATTGAGGTTGTCAAGGACTTTGTTTTACTTGGTTCCACAGTCAATGCTCATGGAAGCAGCAGTCAAGAAATGAAAAGATGCATTGCATTGGGAAAATCTGCTGCAAAGGACCCCTTTAAAGTATTGAAAAGTAAAAATGTCAGCTTGAAAACTAAGGTATGCCTGACCCAAGCGATGCAGATTTTCAGTTGCATCATATGCATGTGAAAGCTGGATAATGAACAGGGAAGACAAAAGAATGGATGCCTTTAAATTGTGGTGCTGGAGAAGAATGTTGAATGTACCATGGACCGCCAAAAGAACAAATAGGTCTGTTCTGGAAGCAGTACAGCTAGAAGTCTCCTTGGGAGCAAAGATGGCAAGAATACATCTTACGTACTTGGACACGTTGTCAGGAGGGATCACTCCATGGAGAAGGACATCATGCTTGGTAGAGTGCAAGGTCAGTGTAAAAGACGAAGACCCTCAACAAGGTGGGCTACATAGTGGCCGCAACAATAGACTTAACCCATAAAAACGACTGTGGGCATGGTGCAAGACTCGCAGTGTTTCGTTCTGTTGTGCATAGGTTTGGTGTTTGTTGGACCCAACTCGACGGCACCTAACAACAGCAGCAGCAGTAGACATGTAGCTATTTTCTTGTTCCTTGAAATAAGGAAATACTATTTCTCAGTCCCTCTAGTGATCATTAAAGAAATAAGAAGTTGTAGCAAACATAACTCACTTTCTGCAGGCGACATCCAAGGTTGTGAAATGCAGCTTGCCTGTTAAAGGTGTTCTGCAGGAATTGTTTTTTGAGAATAATGAATTCCATTACAGGTTTCATGTGTAAGATAAAATATTCTTTTGATGTTTTTACTTTGATAATCATGTCCTTAATTACCAAGAATTTTTGTTGCTTTTGTTATTGCCCCCCCTTTTTGTGATAACATTTTCCCACCCTAAATTGTTGGTGGATGCATTTTTTTTCTTCAAGAGTTGAGGATTTGGTCTAACCCAGAGAAAAATCCAGCTCCTTTGAGTCCATTCTGACTCATAGCAACCCTATAGGGCAGAATAGAACTGCTCTATAGAGTTTCCAAGGAGCGCTTGGCAGATATGAGCTGCTAACCTTCTGGTTAGCAGACATAGCGCTTAAACACTGTACCACCAGGGTTTCCGAGGATTTGGTCTATTACATCTAATTCTTTGATTTTTACATTTGGTGGTTCTTGATTACCAATGAATCATTGATTATGCATTAATAGTTATGAATGAAAGACTAGATTGCTATTGTTCAGGGTTGCTTCTGTCTTTCTGTAGGTTTGTTTCCCAAACAACTCCTACCTTGAAAGAGAAGACTGACTGCCAGCTCTGTGTGGTATCTAGTGAGTGGATAGGCAGGCAACATTTGGGATGTATGGGAACAAATTTGGCAGGAAATGCCCACTTTTCCTTGTCTTCATTCTTTTCTACTGGAAATGGTAATGGTTTTATTCCAAAGTGCCACTACCACCATACCAGATTTCCTACCTTAATTCATTTACAGATTATTTCTTAGGTTTTAGCCTGGCGATAAATCCTACCACTTAATATTTGAATATAGAAGTGGGAATGGAGACATGTGTCCCAGAAGTGCTTAAATAGATAATTCTTGGAGTAATGAACTTTTCTACCTTACTTCCCATATGTGGTCTCTAAATGTCCCATCTCTATGACTTCTCTGCTGAGAAGCAATGCTTCTTTCTCTGTTCTAACCTTCTCAGATGAACCTTCTAGGCTATGGTCTCTACTGTGATCTCTACACAAGGGTAATCTCCTCTATTATTTATTCTCCAGGTATTTATGGAAACCCTTTAGTTTCTTCTATCAATTTTCAGTGATGTTGTGAAGCTGATTATAATATTTGCTGTTAACACAATGGGAATTTTGGAAACCAGGGAGTGATAAATGTTCAGGATGAGGCTGTTATTATGAAGTAGAGGCTAACATTGCCCTGGTTAGAAAGATAAACATGGAAGAAAGAAAAAAATACAGAGATAGAAATACAAACATCAAAAAAACCCATAACCGTCAAGTAGATTCCAACTCATGGCAACCCTATAGATGGAGTAGAACTGTCCTGTAGTGTTTACAAGGAGCATCTGGTGGGTTTGAACTGCTGACCTTTTGGTTAGCAGGCAAGCTCTTAACCATTGCACCATTCGGGCTTCAGATGGAAATTTAAATGATTAAAAAGAGTTCCAAATCATTATACTTTTCTTTTCCATGTTAACTATAGGGTAGATAAAAGGAAACACACTATTTTATTTTCAGTAGTTGTCTTAAGTATCCTCTACTGTAAAATTATTATGGGGCAATATGAGAATAAAAAGGGGTACACCTGAGAACTCTACTAAAAGACTGCACACAGTTGATGGTCTGAAGGCCTGGGATTTCTCCTGGGAGCATGGCCTCTAGACCTGATGCTGCCCCTGTTCATAAATCATTACTGAGGTCAACTCCTTGAATAGGAATAGATTGGACTTGGTGACACAGAATGACCATGTCGTGTGTGCACTTTATGGCTCTGTGCATCTATAGGATGTCATCCTACTGGCCTCTTAGTAGCGGGAAGTGGAGAGGGTGGAGAAGAGGGGAAAGGAGATTGTTACAAGGCTATGACATGTATAGAACAGAAAGGAGGTGTATGCTGTCACCAGACAGGGAGAGCAGTAGGAGCTGCATATAGGTGGGCATACTAATTTAAACTGGATTGTACACTTTCATTCAATCGCAATAAATTATATATATATATAAATATAAAGAAGTTACTCACCTGATGTGTGGTCAGAATAACAAGGAAATTAAGAAAATTTGAGATTCTTGATTTCAAACTGAAAAAAAAAATTATTGTGGGTAGGCAGAATAATCATGAGAACACAAGTTACTGCTTTTTTGTACAATATTGTCATCTCACAGAAAAGAGGAGATGACCACAGTACATTAATAGGTGGAAATAGAATAAGATTTTTCAGAACTGTAAGTTAAATGTGAAAAGGATAAACATTAGTAATTTCATTAAATATATTTAGTTTTGATTAAATATTTTTAAGTATTTCTTCTCAAAGTACATTTCTTTTTGCTGGATTTAAAAGTCTCACATTTTCATTGTATAAAAATTAAAAAGGTAAAATAAGTTAATAAAATTAACTCATAAACCCTGATCTCAGGTTAGCCAAGCCAAGTGCTGTCGAGTCGGATCAGGATCTCAGGATAACTATTGTTAAATACACCATGTATTTAATTTCATACTTTCTTTCTATGCACACAGAAAATTGTGATTTATATGTATGTGTGTGTATAATTTGCATTCCATTAAAGTATCCATTAGAATATAATTCAATATGTATTCTTTCAAAACATTTTTTAAAGGTTACTGAGTATCCCATTATATGTTCATTTTCACTTAATGACTTTCTGACTGTTACACTTTTGGGCTGATTACAGTTTTTCAGTATTATAAAAACATGGCAATAAACATCTCTATAAATATTTTAGAACAACTACAGTTATTGCCTTTGGATAAATTCCTAGAAGGGAGGTTGTTTGGCAATAAAAATGAATCTATGTATTTAAGATTTTTCATGCATATTGCCCTCAAAACATTTGTCCACATTTTTATTCCCAAAGCCAGAGTTGTGGGCAGCGATTTCCTCACACCCTCTCTAATATTGAAAATGCTGGTGATATAGTGGTGAAGAGCTACAGCTGTTAACCAGCCAAAAGGTTGGCGGTTAAAATCCACCAGTCACTCCTTGGAAACTCTGTGGGGCAGTTCAGCTTTGTCTCACTGCATTACAGAATCGACTGTACAGCAACTGGTTTTCTCTAATACTACTATTTCTTTTGTTACAACATTTGCTAGTAGACTAGAAATGATTTTTGTATTAATTTTAGTTTTTACTTTATTAATTGCTAGTGATGTTTAATAAACATTTTAAAAGTTTAGTAAGAGGTTTACTAATTTAATATATTTTAAAGAAAAAGCCCTTGATCTGTCATGAATGATGTATATATTTCCTTCCATTTTGTAGATGCCTTTTTAAAAAAGTTTCATTGTTATGAGATAAAACTGTCATTCTTTTTCTTCATAGGCTATGCTTTTTGTGTGTGCTCATTCTCGTTTCCGGTCAGCTTTTTGTAGTTTTATTT
Source organism: Heterohyrax brucei (assembly GCA_028571685.1). Classification (NCBI taxonomy): domain Eukaryota; kingdom Metazoa; phylum Chordata; class Mammalia; order Hyracoidea; family Procaviidae; genus Heterohyrax; species Heterohyrax brucei. The sequence continues at coordinate 72,711,651 of CM053146.1, read as the reverse complement.
TTTTCCATTCAAGTATTTAATCTACTAGAAATCTCAGGTCATAAATTGGAAGTCTGGTGTTTTAGAATGAAATATACCCCCCTGCCCCTAAAATACATGAAACTCCTTTATATCTCTAAGTGTGACTCTGGTTGGAAATAGGTTAGAACATTTAACTGCTAACCAGGTGGAAGCCACTAGCTATCTCTCAGTAGAAGGATGTGGCTGCCTACTTCCATAAAGATGTAGAGCCTTAGAAACTGTTGGGCAAGTCTACTGTGTCCTGTAGAGTTGCTAGGAGTCAGAATCATCTTAAGACAATAGGTTTTGTTTTGGTTTTGGAAAGACAAGTTTTCTTATGTTAATGAGGTCATTTCAAGGTACGGTTAAGTCTTAATCATGAGTGGTCTTTTAAAACAAGAGAAGACAGACAGACTTGGACACAGGAAAAAACAGGGTAAGATCCTACAGATGTAGCTTTAAGCATCAAAAGAACACAAAGGATTGCTGGAAGACAGCAAAAACTGTAGGAGAGGCTCGCAGAAGGAATCAAGGCAGCCAAGACCCTGATTTGGGCTTTTAGCCTCCAGAACTGTGAGAATATTGAGTCTACTTTTTGGAACCACTTGCTTATGGTATTTTTTGTTAAGGCATCACTAGGAAACTAAGCCAAGGCCAAGTGCCGTCGAGTACACCTACAAATAAAAATTTCTGTGAGTGCGACACGTTCAGTTGTCCAGCTCCCTGAGGGGTAGGGGACAGAAGCTGTAGTCGTAGAGAGTGTCTATCCCATCTTCTCTGGACGTGTCAGAGAAGTAAAAGGCTTTATTTTTGTTTATTTGTTTGTTTTGTTGCCCACTGTAATCCTGCCATCTGGCTATTTTGTCAGACTTACTGTATAAGAACTTCCAAATAAGCTCATATGCCAACAAGAAATGTTCTTGAAAGTTATTTATCTAATAAAAAAAGGAAGTCTCACCTCTTCAAACAGGAGTTTGAGTCTAGAATTTGATCAGGATGTCTTCAATGTATGTTCCAAGGATCTTGACATTAAACAGATTCTTAATATCTTTCTTCAATCTAGCATGGTCAGGAAAATACCTCCCATGTATCATGTATTGTTAACATAGGTCACCACAGCCTCCTTGTGTTCATAAGCCTGAGGCTGTGTGTTGTGAGTGTGCATGAGCCAGAGTGAGGAGGGTAAAAGGAAGGAAATTAATGTACAAGAATGGGGAGAGTGGGAAGGGTGATTGGACATCTGAGTTCATGCCATCTCTCTACCAAGATTTCTGTCAAGTAATTCTTGAAAGAGGCAGTACTGCTCAGCTGAATATAGAGTGCACAAATACACCAGCTGTCCAGGTATCTTTTCATCTAGAGACCATATATATAAAACCATATATATATGAAATACGTATCTATAATAAAACCATATGTATAACGAAACAAATAGGTCTGTTGCCATCAAGTCAGTTATCACTCATAGTGACCCTGTAAGACAGAGCTAGAACTGCCACATAGAGTTTCCAAAGAATGGTTGGTGGATTTAAACTGCTGACCTTTTGGCCGAGCTCACTAGCCACTTTAACGCCAGGGCTACACACACACGCACACACACGCACACACATGCACACGCACATGCATACACATGCATGCACACACATGCTGAAAGTCTGTTGAGGCAATTAACTCTTCCTTATCTTTATGATTTCTACAAGTGTCGAAGACTCTGCCAGGCAAAAGAGACAACTACACTTGCTGCCTTATTTCTCAGCCTAAACTAGTGCAAATTCCAAAAGGCCACAAACTTCTGGAATCAGGTCACTGGGTTTGCAACCCCAGTTTTATAAGCTGGTCTAAGTTTGTCTCTTTAAGTGTTAGAAATTCTAGTTTCTGATTAATACAGTGATCCTCTGCTTTGTGTCGAGCCCATAGTGACTTAAGGAACTCTGGTAGTGCAGTGATTAGGATCCCCACTGCTACCCAGAAGATCAGCAGTTCAAAACCCCTAGCCACTCCTGAGAAACCTCTTTCATATAGCATCTCCATGAGTTAGAATTCACTGGATGACAGTGAGTAAGGTGATCCAAGAGGTGACATTATTGACTGTGTGTGTTTCTGTTTTATCAGATGTCTTGGTTAAATTTTCATGTATTGCATAGGTAAATATTTATTTTTGACATTTTTATAACAATTTTATTGAGATGTAATTCACATACTGAAAATTCACCCTTTTAAAGTATATAAAATTCTCCATTCATGCCACTACCTCGTCCTTGGCAAAAACTTTTTTGTTTGTATAGATTTGTATGTATTATGAACATTCATATAAATCAAATTATACAATAGGTAGCCTTTTTCCCCTGGCTTTTCTTTCTTATCATGATATTTTCATGGTTCATCCATGTTGTAGCATGTGTCAGTGCTTCGTTCCTTTTTATTGCCTAATAATATCCTATTTCCATACCACACTTTATACATTTATTTATCAGTTGCTAGACCTTATGGTTGTTTCCACTCTTAAAGTTATTATGAGTAATGCTGCTGTGAATATTTATGTGTACATTTTTATATGGATCTGTGTATTCAGTGCTCTTAGTTATATGCCTACTAGTGGGATTGGTTGGTCGTACTTCGCTCTGTCCTTCAGAATTACCCTACTTTTGAATATGCACGTTCACTGTTTCTTATTCTTCATTACACTCCTTTAAAATTAAAATCATATCCTCTAGGATAAGGAATGGAGCCCTGTGGCACTGTAATTAAGAACTCAACTGCTGACCCAAAAGTCTACAGTCCAAATCCACCAGATACTCCTTTGAAACGCTGTGGGGCAGTTCTCCTCTGTGTGCAGGGTCACTGTAGGTTGGAATTGATGCAATAGATATGGGTTTTTAGTTTAGGACCAAGGGATAATCTAGGTTTAAAAAACAACAACAACAACAAAAAACATTTCCACCATTGCAGAAAGTTCTGTTGGACACGAATGGCTGAAAGATTAGAGATATTTACTTCTTCTGTATACTTTGAAATATACTTGAGGTCACATGTATTGCTAGCAATTCTTAGTAAATGTTTGTTGAAAAAGTGAATAATTATTAAGATCTGGAAAAACTGAGAAACTAAAAATTGGTTACAGTGGCAAAAAAATCATCTTGATTTGGTTCCATCAAAACATGTACTTCCATCTTTTTGATTACTGAATTTTTAAAAGTAAAGGCTTACATAATGTCAGTAAAATATTTAAAAGCCAAGAACAAACCTGGCAAACACATAAGAAACTAACTATCCAAATTCTGTTTACAAGGAGTAGTGTCAGCTGCTTGTGGACAGCAGAATTGACTGGCCTTGTTTTTCTTTGTTCATAACTAGAAAAACGTATAGTTATTAATTTGTAAATAGAGGTTTGTTCTTATTTCCAAACATGCTATGGCTTTCTTTCAACTTATTCTTTCCCATTTACCTTTGCTGTGTATCTACCCATTCTAGAAGCCTTTTAGTTTTCCATCTTTGCAAATGGACAGAGAGATCTCTAAAGGAATCCAGGAATTTATATCCCAAACATTTAGACTCTAAAGTTAGAGGATCTGTTGGAATCCCATGGCCTCTGTTACTCTCTTTTCTGGTGTTCCAGAGCAGAAAAGGATTTCAATTATTTATGCTAAGTGCATTCTCCTTTACTTCTGTGAAGCTAGTTGTATCTTTTATATATGATTTTGTCTGACTTGTGTACCTTGTTGGAATGTTATTCCTTAAAGACAAAAAAAAAAAAAATTCTTCTTACTCTCATGATTCTAAATATCTAACATAGTAAAACACTTGGATTAAATATTTGGTAAAGACCACTTGAAATGAAGATACATTAGCAGATTAGAAAAGAAATGTGATAATATATGCCTTGGCAAGAAGCAGACTCAATTATGTGATAAACTTTAAAAACTTTATTTTTCAAAAACTCAGTGGGCTTCATAAATCTTAAAATAGTCATTACATTGCAAAGTGAGGAATTTTTTTGTTGTTTGTAGGCTGGTTTGCTATGTCTCTTCAGAGTACATGGATTTCTGGTATGGGGTTATAGCTATACTGTTTCCAAGTAACTGAAAAGAAAGTGAAGCATTTTGTTCTAAACATAGTTGGAGTTTATTTTGATTGGTATCGGAACAGGAAAAACCTGGAAAGAGAATAATTAACTTCACCCCCCCATTGTCATCCATGTAACTGCTGTTGTCACTATCATGACAAATGACAAACTGGTAAAAAGGTTGATTTACCAAAGTGGGATGGACTAGTTATGGATCTAGGATAGATGAGTGGACAGCAGTGCCTTTGACTATATAAAAATCAAACCCACTGCTGTTGAGTTAATTCTGCTTCACAGTAACCCTATAGACAGGGTAGAACTGTCCCGTAGAGTTTCCAGGGACCCTCTGGAGGATTTGAACTGCCGACCTTTTTTTTAGCAGCTATAACATTTACCCACTGTGCCATCAGGGTTTCAAACTATAGGGAATCAAAAAGAAGAGCAAGTTGGTAAGAAGAGAGAGGTCAGGATTCAGTCTGGGACAGGAGAAGCTTACAGAACCTGTGAAACATTCACAAAGAAATGTTCAGTGCACACATTTATAGTCATAAAAATGTGTAGTTATTTAAGTGCTGAAGACACAAAAAGGAATAATACAGTCTCCAGTTTAGAACTCTGCCCTGAAGAATCTTTTCTGCTCTGTGTAATTCTTTATTTTGTGTCCATGTTAACAGTATTACTAAAATATTTCCATATTCTAAGTATATTAAAGCAACCTTTATATGAATGTAGACACTGACACTGGTAATAAACGAGAGTTGACACAGGAAAATTAAGACCTATAAATGTTTATCTGGGGCCATTTCATACAGGTGGATCCTTTTTCCAAGAAGTTTGGAAGAAACAACATGGTTAAAGAAATTAGAAGTGCTTTCACACTAGTGTCTAATTGGAAATTTCATTATATGATGCTCTGAGCTAGTGTGGAGTTGGCCCTGAATCATGGCAGCCCCATGCACAATGGACCAGAACACTGCTGATCCTGTGCCACCCCTGTGATTGGCTGTAGATCAGGCTGAAGATCAGACTCTTGTGATCCACAGGATTTTTCATGATTGACTTTCAGAAGTAGATACCAAGCCTATCTTCTTAGAACTGTATAGTATATATGAACAAATAGAAAAAATTTCTCAAATAAGTAGGAAGGTGAATTGAACATTTAAGAATAGCTAGGACTGAGTAGACAAAGAGGATATTGAGGCAAAGGGTTGTGTGTTAAGTATTGGAGACAAACATTCTTAGATAATAGGATGAAACAACCCTATGAATACATTTAGAATCTATGTAGGGCTTTTACATTTGACGAGGTAGGTTAAAAAGATAATTTGAGTTTTTGAGGTTGGTTGCTTCCAATGAAAGGAAAGCTTTAGAAAGAGGGACTAAAGTGTGAATACATGACTGTAAGACTGTTGCAGCAATAATGCATACAGTGGCAATAACAAAGCCCCAAAAAGAGATGCAATTGAGTGAATGGAAGGGAAGCAATGATATGAGTTGATTTAAGGGGAAAAGTATTGAAAATACTTTGATTTGAAGATCACCGTAAATGAGCAATGATCCAGGGAAAAAACTGCCATAAGACATTGTACTGAGATACATCTATTTGTTCCATCCCCTCTGGAGGAAAGGGGGATGACACAGGGAAAATACTAGTGTTCAAGACTAATGGACCCCGTGAACCACAACCTCCATCAGCCCGAGCCTAGAAGAATTGGTTGGTGCCCAGCTCCCGTCACTGACCACTCTGACACATTAGAGGTTCCTGGGCAGAACAGGAGAAAAATACAGAACAGAATTAAAAGGCAGAGAGAAAGAGCAGACTTAGTACCTAACAGAGACTGGAGGAACCCTTAAGACTGTGGCCACCACATACGCTGGCAACTCTGAAATGAAGCCACTCCCTAAGCCCACCCGTCAGCCAAAGACTAGACGTCGGTAAACTCGCATACAGGTGGAATGTGCTGCTTCTTAGTTCCGTCAAGTACTGGGGACCAAATGGGTAACAACAGACCAAAAGCAAAGACAAGAAGGTAGGAAACCTGGGTGGAAGGAGGAGAGTGCTGACAAGGGTGGAGGTGGCAGCCACTGTCACAAAATAATTTGTGTATAAAGTTTTGAATGAGAAACTAATTTGCTCTGTAAACTTTCACCTAAGTCACAATTAGAAAAGAAAACTGTAGAGAGTTGTTTTATGATGAACTTCAGAAAAATTCTGTGTAGCACTCGTTCCTTAAAGGAAAATAAACTCTTTGCTGTTGATTCTTACTCATAGCAACCCTACAGGATGTAGTAGAATTGTCCCATAGGGCTTCCAGGGAGTGGCTGGTAGATTCAAATGGTCAATTTTTTTGTTTAGCAGCTGAGCTCTTAGTACTGTTGGGGCTCCCTTAAAGGGAAATAGTATAGAAAAAATAAAAATTCTCATCTCTACTTGGATAGAGAATGGAGGTGCCTTTTAAAAAACATGTTACTGTTGTTTGAAGGAGAGAACTTGATGATAAGTTTTAATTCGAAAGAAAAGGTAATTTTTCATATTATTAATTATGCTTTGGGTGGTGGTGATCATTCAGGACCTGTGACCAAGATGTGGGGGTGTAGGGGCCCTGATCTGAATATAAGTGCTAGCTGACATTATAAACAGATGAGCTTCCCGGAGAGAAGCAGAGGATGTGAGCATGGTTATGAGGTGTGGGGCAGAAGATCAGGTGATCAGAGGGGCAGGAGAACCTGGACTCTGTTCACTTTCTTGCTTTTTTATTTGTGGTAAATATATATGTGACAAATCGTTTGCTTTTTCAACAGTCTTCACATGTAGAGACTTTTAAAAGAGGGAAGTCGAGATAAATTTGGTTGATTATGGAAACTAAAGAGGATTTTTTTTTTTTTTAATTCTTTGGGATACTGCCATTTTTTACTTTAAAGCCAGGAACTAATAAACTCAAAGTTTAAATTGAAGTTAGTTGTAGAGCATGGATAAAAAGACAGTCTTTCACTTTGCCTCCAAATAGTAGTTACTTCATAAATGCTAATTGGATACTGATTCTGTAACACATATTTCTTCTGGTAGTTAAAACTAAAATCTGATTTTTTCTTTCTTTTGCTTTTTATGCACCACCTCTGGCAGACAGACATTTAAGACTTTGTTTCTTTGGTTTTATCTAGGAGCTAAAGGAGAAATAAAAGGTACAGGATGAAAAGATGGCAATGTTACCTCCCCCAGGACCACAGAGTTTTGTCTGCTTCACCAAGCAGTCTCTTGCCCTCATTGAACAACGCATTGCTGATGGAAAAGCCAAGGAGCCCAAGGAAGAAAAGAGAGATGAGGAGGAGGAAGGCCCAAAGCCCAGCAGTGACTTGGAAGCTGGCAAACGGCTGCCGTTCATCTATGGAGACATTCCTCCAGGCATGGTGTCCGAGCCCCTGGAGGACCTGGACCCCTACTATGCAGACAAAAAAGTAAGTTTCTTTTGACTTCACTGGTCAGGTTTTGGTTTGTTTCTTTCTGTGCAGATAGTAGTTAAATTGAGATTAAGTGGGATTTAGTGAATAACCACACCATAGCAATAATATTAAATTAGCACATAGAATATTCAGAAAACATCAGAATTTTCATCAGATTGGTTCTGACACTAGCATACTACTTTTGAATTCTTTAGTTTTCTTAGAGTATTAAATGTAATGTTATTCATTTTTAGATATGACATAAAAGCATGCTGATAGAAACAGAGTAGTCAGCAGTTTGAGAAGTCACCGCTGGGGATATGTCCAAAATGAGTTTGCGTGACAGTGGCAGCAGAACCTACAGAAACAGATAAAACTGCTCAACGTGCAGGTCTGGAAGAGACACTCATTCAGGCTGTCGGAGGGAAAGAGCAATTTCGGATGGTCAAGGAGACCAAACATAAATCGAAGAAATGCTCCATTGTTCAAAAATAAATGGGAAGAGATGATCTCAAAGCATTACCCAGAAAGCTGAGGATAAAGCTATACTGGACTGAGAGGAGAGGATGGTTCTGGTAACTTTTTTGCAAGCAGTTGGTAGAAATCAAAGCAGAGTAGTGGTGGATACCAAATAAAAAGAGGAGTGACTGAATGGCAATACATAATGAGAAATTTTCCACCATAAGGATGGCGATTTGAGGCACCAACTAAGTTCAAAATCTGTTTAAAATAGAGTATACAGTAGCATAGTTGAAAGTAAAGAAAAATGCCCTCAGTAAAAGAAAAAATATTGAGGAGGGGCTAATGATGAAGCTAACAGATGTGGTTCAAGGTGCAAATCAGTTTGCATTCATTTGCATTACAGAAGAAGAGAGAAGACTCACTGTATGAGATTTGAGGTCAATAGGAGGAAAGCTTTATGCTAAAGTAAACCCTGGTGGCCTAGTGGGTTAAGTCCTACCCATGCTAACCAGAAGGTTGGCTGTTCAAATCCACCAGGTGCACCTTGGAACCTCTAGGGGGCAGTTCTACTCTGATCTGTAAGGTGGCCGTAAATCAGACCCAGCTCCATGGCAATGCATTTTTAAATGTAGTTACGTGATAGAATATGCATATTGAACCTAGTAAATCTCATCACTCTTTTCCATGATACAAGAGTCGAAATTGTCCCTTGGGTATCAATACTGTGAGTAGCCAGAGTGCTGTGAGTAGCAAGCATGGAGAAGACACTGGTTTAGAGATGTGGGAGAAGGTTTGGATTAAATGCTGTAGGGGTTTTCTACTAAGTGAGAATGGGATTATAGTAATTTCTGACTAGGAGACAGAACCTGGTTGAAGATGACAAGCGGAAGGCTGATAAGGGTTAAATCAGCAGGTTTCGTAACTTTGTCTAACAATGCTTCATTGTACGTTACCCACAGACTTACCTCTAGGAGGTCAGAAAGGTGAGGGTGAGTTCTATGTTTGTTTGTTTTTTTAATTTATTTTGATTTGTTAAAGAGCTACATAAAAGTTAAGTCATTCTTGATAAGGCATCTAATGTAAAAATTGTATTTGGAATGCCTTGAGAAGTATGAAGTGAAACAAGATTCATTTTTATAATAGAAATACATGCATAGAGTCAGTGGTAGTTGCTGTAAATAGCAGTATCAAATATGTTGCTTGAAATAAAAATTAGCAAGCTAGCCCCCTGATGCTATTGCAATAGAGAGCAGAATATAAATCCCTTGAAATACTACGATGTATTCTCATTAGCTAGTCAGTATTCTAACACAAAAGGGAAGAATGCTAGTATTTATTGAGATTCTATGCCAGAAACTAGAACTTTCATGTTAATTAGCACATATACTTATCACAACCTGGTACAATAGAAATTATTATCCTATTTTTAGATGAGACACATGGGTTTAGGGAAGTTAGGTGACTTGTAAAATTTTATAGGTAGAAAGTAGCGTTGCAGTCAAAAGCTGATTTGACTACCTGCTGAGGTAATCTGTTGTATAATGCTTCTTAATGTTTATTTTTGTGTGTGTGTGGTAACACTGTGTTATCAACTCTATTGATGTGAATGAATTAACCAATGACTAAACCCTAAAAGAGGCAAAGCAAAATCGCCTTCTCATTTACTTGTTAGTTTGCCATTCTCTAGCCTGCCGTGGATGCTGTTTTTCCCAGAAAGGATCTGAGTGTTATTTAAACAGCTGCCTCTTAGGGCTGAAAGAATCTTTCTGAACTAACTACCAGATCAGAGATAAAAACTAAGACTAGCTGAAAATGACTTGGCAGGTAGGAGGAAAATATTTTAATTTTGAAGGAAAATACTTTTTTTCTTTTTTTAGGAGTTAGGATTTACAACATATATTTGGGGGGTGGGGGACAATTCAATCCATAACACCAGGTAGCAATACTGGCCACCACTCAGCATAAATATTGTACTAAAATTCTCTTCTGCAACTTAAATTATTGTATTTCATCTGAAAGAAGTCAGGACTTCTAAGTTGTTCTTTTTTTTTTTTTTGGAAAATACCATTTTAAAAAGTTTTTTTAAATAAAACAAGCTGAGTGCCGTCGAGTCGGATCCTAAATGGTATAATTTTAGTTACGTAGTTAACTAATGTGTCACATCACTATGTATAGGAAGAAACAGGTCAGACATACTATTCCATTCTTAGCATGTGTTTGTTATTTTATTTTGGATTGGAGCTTTAGATTATCAATTAGTTCTGCCTTTTCTTATCACTTCAGACATTCTTAATAAAAGCATTTGTGACTCATACTTCATACTTTAGGGTTGACTTCTCTATAGATTCATGCTTTGAAGTTTCAAGTTATTCGTGCTAATTGACAAAATTTTTGTAATGTGGATTGAAAAATCTAAATGTTCTCTAATTTGGCCTGGCTTTAGTTTTTACATTTTTAGTAAAAGTTCTAATTATTTCTAAAAGAAGACAATAAAGTCATGGTAGAATTTTGGCTTTATTTTTAGACGTAATGAATATGTAAGTACTTTTGTAATACTGTTATTTTATACCTTAATCATAAGTTAATGTTTAAGACATAAATAAATAACCAGTCACCTTCTTCTGTGGATATTTAGACCACCAGTATACTATTTTAAAATTAATTTTCATCACCTTGATAGCTTATAGGTTGTCTATAATATCAGCAAGGTGATGCTACTATTCACTACAAATCCACAATGTACTACAAACTTAAAAGCTTCCAGACACCGTGTGCTAAGATTTGAGATTGGTAAAACTAGAATTCGGAATCAGCTGTGTCCATCTCTAAAGCTAATGCTATTTAAGCATCATCATTTTCTAAGTTGATGTCAGTAAATTAAGTAAATGAATAAAATAAGCAGCATTCACTTGGACTTGATATTTACACATTTGGTATAGAAAGAAAAGAAAATGAAGCTCACTGCTGTCAAGTTGTTTCCAATTCATAGCAACCCTATAGGACCGAGTGGAAGGGCCCAGTATGTTTTCCAAGGAGTGGCTGGTGGATACAAACTGCCAGCCTTTTTGTTAGCAGCTGATCTGTTAACCACTCTGCCACCAGGACTCATTTGGTACAAGGATGCCAAAATTGACTAGGGTCTTATATAGATAAATTCCTTTAAAGAGTTTATAATGTAAATTAAACTTACTGATATAAATTGTAAGAAATATCAAACCAGTTTTTAAACAATGTCAATACAAGATAACTTGGTCTTGCCAAGGGTAAGCAGTAATGCGGTTTTCAAGTTAGCTCAGGAAGTCTCTGAAAATCTTGACCGGATGTGCTACTCTTCCCCCATTTACTCTCATACTCCTCCATTTATATTTCTTTTGCATTTGATTTATTGTAAAATTATTGTGTTCCTATCTTACCACTTTTCTAATAAGTTCCTCAAGTATAAAACTCACGTCTTTTCTATGTCCAAACTCTCTCCATTGTGTCATGCCATAGGTGCTTTATGCGTAATTGTAGAAAGAATCAATGAATGAAAAAGCCACAGGAAGCAAAGAAAAAAATAGTTGAAATCAAATACAGAGTATTTAATTTTAAAACTATGTTTTAACATGAAAGTGGATTTTATGTTTAGCTCTAGCTATAATAAGCGAGACTAAGGAAATAAAAAGTGGTCTGGAACTCATAGATTATGGTTCATGACACATACAGTTAAAAGACAGATGCTCACTTGTCTCTCCCCAGCTTGGTAAATAATGTTTATTGTTAGCAGCCAACTCAGCAACTTGGATAAAATCAAACAAACAAAAAGAATCATTACCTTGTAGGTAAATCATGTGGTTTACTTGCCAGCTGCAGAAAAATAGAACAAAGATTTGAACTTGATCCATCTAGTCAGAAGCTAAGCTTATGGCTTAAGTTGTTATACGGTTTTGTTGTTTATTTGTTAGGGGTTTTTAATTTTTCTTAACTAAATGCCATTGTCCTAGAGAGTGCCACTTAATATGCATTTATTACATTTGCATGTTTTAAGAATCTTTGCTTCTATTAGCAATATTTTATAACTCCTAAATTGAAGTTTAAAAATAAAAAATAACTAGGGTTTTTTTTTGTTTTTTTTAAGTAGTGAGTCTCTTAATTTGTGTTGTTCCATTTTAGCTATCATTGCTATTGCATCTAACATAGGAAGATTGAACTTGATCATCACAGGTGTTCTTCCACATCTGAGATTCCCAAAATTTATTAAAATACTCTTTCTAAAGAACTTGTATTTTGAAATATTTGCTTTGCTGCTAACCATGGCCACTGCCAGCAAATCTTAAAGTGACCAAGGTTTATGGTAGAACATCTATGGTAACTGGTTTCTGTTCTGTTCACTAAAAAGTCATTGTAATGAAAGAGAAGGAAATTGCATTTCAAATTAATTTCAGTTGCTACAAGTTATTGTTGCTGATTTAGGATTTGAAGGAATATGAAAAAGAGAAAACACTGTATTTTGGGAGTACTAGGCAATACAAGGGAGAAGCTGGTGGTGTAGTGATTAAAAGCTATAGTTGCTAACCAAAAGATTGCCAGCTGGAATCTACCAGGTGCTCCTTGGAAACCCAAGAAGGCAGTTCTACACTGTCCTTTGCGGTTACTATGAGTTGGAATTGACTTGATGGCAACAGGTTTGGTGTTGTTTGTAAGCAATACAAGCTCATAAAGAGCTCAGTTTTTAATTTACTGAAAAGAAATGACTTGGAGTTAATTGGCCAGGGTCTTGTGGACAGTTGCGTCAGTGGCATGGAGCCATTAGGCCTGGATCTCACGCAAGTGTCTCTTTAGTAAGGTTCCACCACGTGAAGAGGAAGATAGCTGATACTGATGTGCTGGATTACAATGTTGAATTCTCAATGTTCACTATTTTCTTTTTCCTTCTGCAGACTTTCATAGTATTGAACAAAGGAAAAGCAATCTTCCGTTTCAATGCCACACCTGCTTTGTACCTTTTATCACCTTTCAATCCTCTAAGAAGAGTATCTATTAAGATTTTAGTACACTCATATCCTTTCCAGAATGCTTACTTGCACTGATGCTTTAACATATAAGTTTTTATGTTTTATTCAAATATAGATTCTAGCCCTTTTGTGCCTGGAAAGACTCCAGCTTTAATTTGTCATTTTCAAATATAATTTGGGGTCAGCCCTTGGGAAAATAGCAATGTTAGCATTTTAAGGATGTGCTACCTTTATCTATTGCTTTGTTCAAAAAGACAGAACCTTGTCTATAAAAGGTGTTAGCATTAAACATTTGTCATCATCAAATATTCAAAGTTCTTGCTGTGATCTCTTATCATATTCCTTGATTCTAAGCTACTTTATTCAGCATGCTTATCATGTGCACTATTCTGACGAACTGCATATTTATGACCCTGAGTAATCCTCCCGATTGGACCAAGAATGTAGAGTAAGTGGGTAAAAGTACCTTTTAATATAATTTTAGTGTGATCGCTTTCATCCTTTCCATTTCCTGCCAGGAAGTTATTACATCTATAAAAATTGTGGTATTCATCATCCTGTGTTACATAGTTGCTTCTCTGTCAGTTCCTTTTGTCTCCTCTGTGGTATTAACCCACTAGCAGTAAGCTTTGAAGATTAAAGATTACAATATTTTCTGCAAGAATGAGCGTAGCAGATGCCCTGCCCTGTTCTTTGCTGCTGTTCGGTGCTGTAGAAACGGTTCCGACCCATAGCAGTCCAGTGTGCAACAGAACGAAACACTGCCCAGTCCTGGGCCATCCTCACAATCATTATTGTATTTGAGTCCATTGTTGTGGACACTAAGTCAGCCCGTCTCGTCAAGGGTGTTCTTCCTTTTTGCAGACCCTCTTCTTTACCGAGCATGATGTCCTCTAGGGACTGAGTCCTCCTCATAACTTATCCAGGTTATGTGAGATCAGGTCTCATCATCCTTGCTTCTAAGGAGCATTCTGGTTGTACTACTTCCGAAACAGATTGATCCTTACATATATGTCTGATTCTCTTATCTTTGGGTGTATTTCTGATAGGATCAATGTAAGAATTTTCTGGACGATGTAAGACCTATGTTCTTAGTGATTTCTGGTTTATCTACTCACTGAGAGCATTTTTTGGTGAATTTTAAGACTTTTCTGGAAAGACCTTGATGTGGTTTATACTGATAGTGAGGGTCTGCACACACTGGCAATTATGCTCCAACAGCTTGGACCTTGTTTAAGTTAATCAGAAACAGTAAATTGCAAAGATTCAAATGGCTGTGGGATATTAGGCTCTTTTCACATCTAATATTCCAATGAATTCTTGTGTCTAGGTACACTTTTACTGGAATATATACTTTTGAATCACTTGTAAAAATCCTTGCAAGAGGCTTCTGTGTAGGAGAATTTACCTTCCTTCGTGATCCATGGAACTGGCTTGATTTTGTCGTCATTGTTTTTGCGTAAGTACTTTTCGGTTTTTTGAAATTGCAGAGAGAATCTCAGCGTAGTCTTCTAGTAAGAACAAGCCTAAGAGACCCCACCTTTCCTGCATGTAATGGTTACATTGCTACTATGAAAACTAGACACTGATAGAGATAATCAAATTTCTCAGAAAGGGTATTTTTCCCTACATAGTTTATCACATGATTAAAATCCACTGTCTTCCTTCACTCTCAGAACTGTGGCCTTGAATTATAAGTGTTGTTCTCTTTAAGAAGGTCTACTAAAGAGCTAATGAACATATTAAAATATAAAAGTAAATCTTTTTGCAAGCTTTTTTTCAGACCTTCCTCAACCTCGCATTAATACATTGTCTGTGCGTTACGGATTGCAATTAAAACGCAGTTTATTTTCAAGGGAAAAACACTACATTAAAGTATGATTTTTAGTTTATTCATATTGCCACTCTTTGCCCAAATTGTTTGGAATATGTCTTAATGTTCCTTTAGTCTGAAATCTAAATATATATATATATATATTTTTTTTCCCTTTTGCACTTTGAATTGTAAAACATGTTCACTAGAGCAACTTAGACGATAGAGAAGGTTCTTAAATAAAATTTGTAGTCTCATATTGTGTCAGCCTTGTCCTACCTCCTCCTCTGTGGGGTTCCCTTCATTCATGATCACACAGGACTGCTGAAGTGTCACCTGCCTGCTGCCTGCTGATAAGACAGCATTGTGCCAAAGAAGGCAGGCTTGACTCATGCATCTCCTTTTTTATTGAGATATAACCCACATACTATGAAATTCCCTCCTTTTAAAGTGTAGAATTCAGTGGTCCTTGACATAGATTTATCAAGTTGTGCCACCGTTACCGCTATCTAATTTCAGAACATTGTCTTCCCCTCAAATGGCACTTCATATCTATTGGCAGTCACTTGCATCCACTTTGCCCCTCAGTCCCTAGAAGCCGCTTCTATGTCTCCTGTTTTTACAGATTTGCCTCTTTTAGACATTTCATGTATATGAGCCGTGTGGTATGTGGCATTAGGTGTCTGACTTCTTTCTCCTAGGATAATGTTTTCAAGGTTTGCAGCTGATGCTTTATAGGAAATTGAAAGTCTACATAAGTATAAAGCTAAGGGCCTAATCATTAAAGTATTTAATTCTTTATTTAGGCGCCAGAGGGCAGTTCTACTCTAGCCTCTAAGGTCATCATGAGTTGGATCCAACTCTATGGCACTTGGCTGGCTTGGCTAGGCATTTACGTGTGTACCACTTTAATAATATGCTATTTATATTTTGTTTGCATCAAATGAATTGAACTAAACAAAAATAGTGATAAGAAAAGAGACTCACAGAACTAAATATTTAACAAAGGTGTTCCAAACATAAAAACTACACAGGTAAGTATCTCAGACACTATCTAAATTCTGAACAACTCTGATTTAATTCTACAGGTATTTAACAGAATTTGTAAACCTAGGCAATGTTTCAGCTCTTCGAACTTTCAGAGTCTTGAGAGCTTTGAAAACTATTTCTGTAATTCCAGGTAAGAAGTAGTTGGTGTGAAGCATTAGGTCACTCATAACTCCAGCTATTTTGGAGTTGTCCTTTGTTTGTGTGTGTGTTGTCACTGTGTTTGTATATAAACTTATTACAGATATGTGACAGAGTTTGTGGACCTGGGCAATGTCTCAGCGTTGAGAACATTCAGAGTTCTCCGAGCATTGAAAACAATTTCAGTCATTCCAGGTGAGAGTGGGGTTAAACACCGAGGCTGACTTTGATCTTTTGGAGGAGAGACAAGAAAAAGTTTCTATTATACAATTTTAATTATATTTAATTTCTGATGTTTTTCAACATGATTATTAAAAGTCAGCCTGGATGTTTAATCAGTTGCATGGATCTTGGAGGATGAATATGGCCACTTGGCTCACATCTCAAAATTGAAATTTTCCTCCTGTGTAAGAATTTATTTTTCATTTGGCTTATCCAGGAATGAAAATTTCAATTAGATATAATTACTTTTAGAGTAGTCAAGAAGAGAGGTAATAAATATCAGCATGGGGTTATTGCATGATGTATTGTTTTTACACTTATCCTCAGCAAACCACTTCTTAATTGAAAATTAGTTCACTTTAAGTTGTCACTATGTATGATTCAGTCTCTTATTTGTTTTGGTACCGTAATGTTTAGATAAACATTTGTTGAGTTAGAACTTCTAGAAATTATTTTTACAAGTAAATGTGTATATGGCTTGAGCAGCCAAATTATTTATTTTGAAAATCTGAGTCTGGTGGTGCACAACTTAAGACATAGCCATGTTACCACGAACTGCATTTGTGTTCATCTGTTTCTTCCACATCGTTGTCATTAGTAATATAGACTGTAAGTGACATTGCATGTGTACTTTATTGATGGCATCGTATCTGTAAGTTTATATGTAATGCTTCTAACCCCTAAAACAGAGGTCAAATTTTTAAAGATATTGATAATACAAGGCAACAGTAATAAACAGTAAAAAAAAAAGAAAAATCAAAGTATTCAACTCATGTCAAGACTGATGATGGAGTCATCAGAATGGAAGTGTCATATATTGGGGACTACTTTTTGCTCTTTCGGAATATTTTACTACTTTTCAATTATTTTAAATTATTCACTGTAATTTTCACAGTGTATATAAAATGGCAAATTCATCCTTCTGAGCTAGAAGGGTTTCCTTTTTATTTTTTTTAATTAGGTTACTTAAGGCATGCATCTCTAGGACAGCTTTCCTTTTGTTTATGTTTCTCACTTAGAGTCACTGTTCCCTTATGAACGCCCTTTCTCCTGTTTGCAGGCCTGAAGACCATTGTGGGGGCGCTGATCCAGTCGGTGAAGAAGCTCTCTGACGTCATGATCCTGACTGTGTTCTGTCTGAGTGTGTTTGCTCTAATCGGGCTGCAGCTGTTCATGGGCAACCTGAGGCATAAATGTATTCGGAGTGTACTAGATGACAATGAAACGCATGAAAGCGTACTGGAAACTGTGGAGAGTGAGGAAGACCATAGAAGTAAGAACATCTCTACAGCTGTCACTAGGTTAAAATAAAGCTAAAGGCATTTAATAGCAACATGTTGGTTGCATTTTAATTATTTTAAAAATCATTCAGATACAGAAGCTTGCTACAACATGACTCTTCTTCTGAGCTTCCTGGCAATTCTAGCAATGGAAACTCTAGAGCATTCCATAATTCTCAATTTGTATAAAAAAGAATTTACTCTAAGGAAATAAATATAGCTGTGATTAGTACATTCAATCATATTACATACATATTAATATTGCATTTTGTATAGCCAGCCAAGTGCTGTGGAGTTGGATCTGACTCATGGCATTTTGTATACTGTTGTTTTATTGTGGAGCTTTGGTGGCACAGTAATTAAGCACTCATTTGTAAATCCCAGAGGTGGTGGTTCTGACCCACCAATGGCTCTGTGGGAACAAAGACCTGGTGATTTGCTTCCATGAAGATTACAGCCTGGGAAATCCTATGGAGCAGTTCTACTGCATCATATAGGATTGCTATGAGTTAGAATCAACTAAACAGCACACGACGACAAAAACATTATATAATGTACTTGTTTTTATTATATATTTATTATATAATAGTACAATTATATTACACTTATATTTATAGCTACAATATGACATCTCATAGCAATGTTAATCACAAATAATACTAATTAGCAAATATTAAAATGTTTCTTGATGGTGTTTTTAAAGATTCATGTAACGTAGAACAACTTACTTTGCTTCATCAGTACTATCCTTATAAGCAGAAACTCTAGTGGTGTAGTGGTTAAGTGCTATGTCTGCTAACCCAAAGGTCAGCAGTTTGAATCTGCTAGGAACTCCTTGGAAACACTGTGGGGCAGTTCTACTCTGTCTTATGGGGTTGCTACGAGTCAGAAATGAGTTTCGTAATTGTGTCTGATGGTGTCCCTCAGTGAGACTGATGGCATCACTATGAAGTTCAGTTTGGTAGGATGAAGTCAGAAGTCCACTTAATTCAGAAGTATATTTTTGAGTATCTGATATAAAAGATGAACATCAGGCTCATTAAACAGCCATCACCTAGTATGTTTTCTTACTGGAGCTATTGAAGAATATTGGGTGGGCATTAGACCAAGATTGCAGTTTCTGGAATTTGTTTATATGATGTTGCACTTATGAACCCATGAACCATAATAGGTAATTAAGAGCCAGACACCAACACCTAGTCCACCCTACAAAGCAATTTTGGGATTCTTTTTCTGGAATGGCCATCAGAGCTGTTGTTGTATTACCCTTGCTGTCTTGAATGTCATCCAGATGTCTTCCTTTCAATATTTCCTTTATCTCTGGGTCAAGAAAAAAGCGCTTGGGGGCCAGGTCTGGTGAGTAGGAGGGTGTTTCGATACAGTTATCTGTTTACTGGCTAAAAATGCCCTCACAGACAACTGTACAATTAAGTTTGTGAACTTGCCACCATGCCATGTGCTCAATGGTCATTCGGGAAAGAGTTCCAAAATTCCTTTAAAGGGTGGATGAGGTGGTGGTGTCAGTGCAAAGCCATGTAAGGGGAGTACTTTGCAGGTGACTGTAGTAATATTCAGCAAAGAGGCATACAGCACTTAGAACAATTAAGTTTGCAGACTTAATTATTGGACCTGGTCTTTCTTTACAACCACCACTTGATGAGAAATATGACTAAGTTTTCCTTGTTCTGTCATTACCCACTTTAAAAAAAAAAATCATTTTTATTAATATGGTCTTGAGTTGTGTTTTCAAGTTTATGTGCTGTAAAATCAGTACATTTTATGGGTAACTATTCACCTTTATGTTCAGTTTTGTAAATAAATTTACAACACTTCATTTCACTTATTTCACTAGGATCACTGCAAATCATTTTATTCTGAGTCTTGGTCCCATACCTGAGTTTATCGTTTGAATAGTTTTCTTAATGTTTTGAAACTGCTTCAAGTAATTTTTTTTTCCCCAAGAAAGTTAGAATGAGCCCTGGAGTTATGGAAAATATCTTTATGTTTTGTTTGTATGTGAGTGAATGACAGCTTGTCTAACAGTGGAAGTTATGCTGTAATTCCCTCTTCCAATTCTGTATATAATTCATTTTGTTCTAAAATATGTTTTTGGAAAGCAGCTGTTTGAGTCCAACATGAAATTGAGTTTCCTGTTTTCTGTCTCCTAGAAGCCATGTTTTACAATTAGCGTTCATTCAGGCATTCATTTATTAACAAATGTTTATTGAGTATCTTCTTTTTGCCAGGCATTGTAAGTTTCTGAAGCTATAGCAATGGATGAGAGAATCAAAGCCCCTGCCTTCAAAGAGCTGATCTGTTAGTAGGGATGAAAGATCAAAGGGGGAGAGGACAGACAAACAGAAACATATTGCACATTATAAGAAATACCATAAAAAGAAATTTCATGGCTGAGGTACCAACTACAAGTGAGAAAAATTCTCTGAGAAGGTGCCACTGCAGCTCAGATCTCAAATGTAACAAGGACATAGGAGTGAGTGTGACTGTAAGAACAAGAGTTCTGCTGCTTCAGTTAGAGGAACTAGGAAATAAAAATGCCCTGGAACAAGAAAGACCATTATCTGTCTAAAGAATGGGAAAATAGTGTGATTTTGATTAGCCTTTAGACAGAGAGGGGAGAACGGTAATAGAGGAAACACGAGAAGAAAAGCATGGGTCATATCATGCAGGATGGGGAGGAGCTTAGAATTTATTTTAAATGCAGTGGTTTTAACCCCTGTGTCTTCTGTGTAGGGGACTGACTGAGCAAGACTGGAGGGTAGATGAGAATAAGGGCTCCCAGCCAGGACGATGTTGCCATCATACAGACAAGAGAAGATGGTGGCAGGGAGATAAAGATAAAAAAATGAGTTTAGTAAAACTTGCTGATGAATTAGGGAAGGGAAGAGGACTTGAGGATGACTTTTAGGCTTCTGGCTGGAGTAATTCAGTGGGTCATAATAGGAAATGAAAGAAAGATAAACAGGTTGGTAGAGGAAAATCACCATTAACTAGTTAAAATGCTTTTGAGCCATGCGAGTGGAGAAATAAAGTCAACAATAGGGTATTTAAGTGTAAAGCTCAGAGGAACTGCCTGGTGTGCAGATATAAACATAGGAGAGATCAGCAAATTACAGAATACACCCGGACACGTCCTTCTAAGCAACCCTGATGTGTAGCAGTCAGGTAAAGGATGAACAAAGTGATGTTTAAACTAAATTTAGTACTTAGAAGAAGCACAGTTCTACAACCCTGATGTCTAGAAGTCATCTGGAGAGGATTTAGAAAAGGACACAGAGAAGGGACAGAAACATAAGAAGTAAATAAAGATACAAACAGTGACACCAAGACAAGAAAGTATGTTGAAGAAAAGGGAGGGTTTGTATGGAGTGATGCTGTAAGATTCAAGACCAAAGGTGATGAAGATGGGGCATATACATTAGCTTGGATAACACAGGTGTCATCAGAGACTTGCATGAGAAAGTTTTAGTGGAGTGTCAGGGAGACAAGGCTAGACTGAGGTGGTTAAATGGGGTAAGCAGTGAAGTATGGATTAATCATTCAGAAAAGAGAAAGGGAGAAATCAAGTTTTTGAGAAGATGAAAGATCAAAGGGAAGAGACATCGTCTCAGTTGAAGCAGAAGGGAGGGTGGAGGAAGTAGGCTGCATAGTTACGAGGTCTGACAAGGTCCCAAACTTGCCACCGTGCACTTATGTTAGCAGCACTGTACAGACTGTTAAGGTTTCATGACCTTGGTATATCAGTGTGTCACAGCTGTGTTCATGTCAACATATGGCAGTGTCTTGCTGAGTGGTGGTCATTGTTGTGTGTGTTTTGTGTGCTGTCATGAGAGTGTGGAAGCTTGAATTACAGTAATGAACCAGTGTTAAATTTCTTGTTAAACTTGGCAAGAGTGAAATAGAAATCAAGGGCATGTTAGTCCAAGTGTTTGGGGATAACACCATGAAGAAAATGGCAGTATACAAATGGATTAAACCTTTTTCTGAGGGAAGAGAAAGCATCACTGATGAAGACAGGTCAAGATGGTGGGTAACAAACAGAACTGATAAAAACATTGCAAAAATTCATCGAATTGTGCATCAGAATTGTTGGGTGACTGTGGGAACTTTAGCAAACCAGGTGAACACTGATAGAGAAAACACTGAGGAAAATCTGAACTGGAAATCTTGACCTGGGAAAGGTGTATGCAAAAATGATCCCGAAGGAACTCGCTGATGAACAAAAGCGAAGGAGTGTTGAAGTTTACCAAGACCTTTAGGACAGGCAAGATGATGTTTTGGGCTGTGTTATTGCTGGTGATGAAACATGGGTGTACCAATATTGAACCTGAAACAAAGTGTCAAAGTGTACAGTGGAAGTCAGCCAGTTTTCCATGGCCAAAAAAGTTCTGTCAGTCCAAATCAAGAATCAAAATGATGTTGCTAACCATTTTTGATATCAGGCATTTTTCATTATGGATTTGTACCAACTGGCTGAACAAATAACCAAGTTTACTACTTGAAAGTGCTGAAAAAGTTAGACCAAAATGACCTGAACTTTCTGCCAGCAACTCATGGCTCTTGCGTGATGACAGTACACCAACCACAACGCACTGACCGTGAGGGAGTTTTTAGCCAGCAGACAAATAACTGTATTGGAACACCTTCCCTACTCACCTGATTTGGCCTCCAATGACTTTTTTCCTTTGCCTAAAGTATAAAAGGAAGTATTGAAAGGAAGACACTTGGATGACATTCAGGCCATCAAGGGTAATGAGATGATAGCTCTGATGGCCATTCCACAAAGAGTTCCAAAACTGCTTTGAAGGGTAGACTAGGCGCTGGCGGTGGTACATAGCTTTCCAAAGAGAGTACTTTGAAAGTGACCATAGTGATATTCAGGAATGAGGTATATAACCCTTTTACAAAGACGAGTTTATGAACTTCATTGTCAGACCTCGTATGAGAAGATGATTAAGTCCAAACCCAGTGGTGTTTATTTCCTCAGGAGTATGAGATGTGATCTTTGGCTAAGAGAGAAAATGAGAAGAGAAATTCTGCAGGAGACATGGAGAGAATGCACCATATGGTCATGTTAGACAGTGGAAATGGAGTCTATTCTGAGTGTCAGCTTTATATTGGAGATCACTTGTTTGCAATATAGTCATTCACTTGGTTGTCAGAGTTTCTCCACTGACATTCAGCAGTGTCTGTCTACTGTGAGAATATATCACCTTTTGTTTCTTCATTCCTCAGTTAATGGATATTTGAGTTGTTTCAGTTTCTCACTGTTATAAATTACCTTGCTTTGAACTTGCAAGTACAAATGTTTCTGTGAACCTGTGTTGTTTGTCTTTGCATTACATTTTTTTTCCTTTTCTTGATAATCTTAAATCCTCTTGAGATTAATTATCCTAATGATTTAAGGCCAACCTGTTTAGGAATTAGAGTGTTCTGCAAGACCAGAGTGAGCTATTCTCACTGCTGTTCTCACTGTTGTACTGAATTTACTACGTGAGCACTGCATAATGCCCATGCGGGTAGCCCTAGAGCCTGTGCTTAAGAACCAGCTCCTCAGTGATGGGTAAACTTAAAGCAGTGCTACTCTCAATATAATTCTAAAGCAATCTTCCTGTAAGAAAGTATTTTGGAGGTTTGTGTCTGAAAAATTGAATCTAATAAGGAAACATGTGATTGTAAAAACTAGAGGGGAATGGTTGCTTTGGTTAGAGGAAATGACATCTAAAAATGCTGTGAAACAAGAAAGACGATTATCTGTTTAAAGAATGGAAAAATAACAATGTGATTTTGATTAGATTTTAAGCAGAGAGGAAGTGGTGTAGTGGATTACATGTTGCGTCAGTCTAACTGAAAGGTCGTCAGTTCGAGTCCACCAGGCACTCCTTGGGAACTCTATGAAGCAGTTTTCCTCTGTTCTATAGCGTCACTATGAGTTGAAATCGACTCACTGGCAGTGGGTTTGCTTTTTTTGTTTTTTGTTTTACACAGGAGAATGGTAACAGTGAAAATAGTCAAAGCATGGGTCCTATCATGCAGGATGTTTCAGCCCATGGGAAGGAACTTACAGTTTATTTTAAATGCAGTGATTTTAAGCCCCGTGTCCACTGTGTGGAGAACGGATTGAGCAAGGCTGGAGGATAGATTAGAATAAGGGCTCCCAGCCAGGATGGTGGTACCATCATACAGACAGGAGATGGTGGCATAGTCTAGGTGGTGGCAGGGAGATGAAGACAAAAGGGTAAATTTAAGATACAATCTGTGGGACTTGCTTCTGATTAGAGGAGGGAAGAAGGCTTTCCAGGAGACTTCCATGTCTTTCATGGGACAGCTAGTGGGTTCAAACTATCAACCTTTTGGTTAGCCGCTGAGCATTTGCACCACCAGGGTTCCTGCCACTTTGATAAATGCAGTATATTATTTAATCTTCATCTCAAACTTAGCATGGCTAAACCAGAGCTCCTGGCTTTTCTCCAGACCTCTTCTTATCCCAGTGTTCCCGAGCTCAGTAACTGTTATCGCAATCTCCCAAATTGGTATATGTCTGTGTGTCCTCAATCTGCCCTCTACCCTCCACATGCATTGCATTGGCAAATTCTGCATCTCCACTTCCTGCCTTCTTCTCCCCGTATTCACAGCTCTTCTCTGAGCTCCAGTCTTGCCCTCCTCTCCCCGTAGTCACTGATTCCTCTCTGGCGTCCATAGCTGTGCTCCTGTAGTCCACTGTCCACAAAGCAACTAGAGCAACATTTTTCAGTGTAAATGAGGTGTCATAACTCCACTTCCTACTTCTTTGCTTCTAATGATTTTAAAAATAAAACCCCAACTGCACTCCATGTTACGCAAGTTTCTACAAGAGCCGGCCCCTGTTTCCTTTGCTGCTGCAACCCTCCTCCCTGACTGCAGTCCAGCAGGCTGGCCAACTTGCTGTCTCTCTCACACAACAACTTGATTTCTGCAGCAGGGCCTTTGCTCTTGCTCTTAGCCCTGCCCAAACATATCTTCAGCAAACAGTTTTCATTGCAGGCTTCTTTATCTCATTTGCATTTTGTTTCAAATGTCATCACCTCAAAGAGGCCTTCCCTGACTGTACCTTATCACATTGTCTTAGTTTATTTTTTAGAACATTGATCAAGATCCGAAAATACTTGTACACTTTTTTATTTACTTGTTTAAGGTCTGTCTTCACCCCCAACCTCTACTTCCATGTAAGCAGGAAAGGAAGTTCCATAAAATTAGTCAGTTTGTTGATCCTGGTCATCATGATATACCCAGCCTACCACATAAAAGTTTATGAAAAATTATTTGAGGGAGAATAAATAAATGGATACCTTTACCTGAATGTGTAAATTCACTTATAGCTGTATAGATGTGAATTAACTACCTGCTTTATCACTCTTAGCTTACACTCAGTAATGTTATATTGTTTAAATTCTTCTTACACAGAATATTTTTATTACTTGGAAGGATCCAAAGATGCTCTCCTTTGTGGTTTCAGTGGTGATTCAGGGTAAGTAATGTTTGTTTTTGTAATTTTTTAGCCTGCTTGCTACAAAAGAAGGACAAGCACTTTCAGTCAGTTTGCAAAATCAGAACCTTCGATTCTGTGTTGTTTTCACATATTTAACGATGTAATTTTACTCATTCTGTCGCAAAGTGAGAGTACCTGGGTGGCACAAAACAGTTTACTTTCAACTAGTAACCTAAAGACTTGCAGTTCAAATCCATCCAGTGACACCACAGGAAAAGACCCAGGGATCTTCTGTAAAGATTACAGCCCAGAAAACTCCATGGCAGTAGTTCTCTTCTGTAACACCTAAGATCACCAGGAGTCAGAATCAACTTGATGGCAATGGGCTTTCCTAAATTCTACTTATTCTCCCATTAAGTGTGACTGTAGATGATTGAGTGATGTAACATTTCGGCTGCCCTAAACAAAAGAATCTCATGGATACTGGCAAACATACTTTAAGACTCTTGTACTTATGCAAACACCTACCATGTACATTGGGAACATAAAAATAAACAAGATAAGGTTCCTGATCTCAAAGGAAGCTCAGAACCCTCTGTTTGTATAAGGACGTTGTGGATATGAATCCATTCATTTTGGATAGAAGAGTCTAAAAGCTTGACAAATATTTTAAAGCTATGAATCCTTACAAACTTACACAACTGCTATATTTTGACTGTTCACTCCAAGAATAACTTTTGGGAGGCTTAGTTTTGGTAACAGCATGCCTATTCAATCCATTTGGATTTAAAAATTGTATTTGACTCAAGTTTCCAAGTTTTGATGATGATGATGAAGAATAAACAAATTCATTGCAGTCAAGTTGCTTCTGACTCCCAGTGATCCTTTAGACCAAAATAGAATTACCCTATAGCATTTCTAAGGAGTGGCTCATAGATTTGAACTGACCACCGTTTGAATAGCAGCCAAAACTCATTTTTAAAATGCTTTCTATGCATAGGAACTAGCTGAGTAATCTGCATACCTTGTTTTATTTAAACTTAATTATGATCGTAATCTTTTGAGGTTGATATTATTACTTGTCTTCACGGAAATAGAAAACTACATGTCAAATTTCCCTCTTTTAAGTAACTTGACAAAGTCACCAACTAGTAAATAGTAGGTGTTAAATTAAAACCTAATCTTCCAGAGTCTAAATCATGTATTTCAGTCATTATTCATTATGTCTCCTCCCCACGAAAAGAGCCTTGAGTTTGTGACTTTTCTATAATATTCTTTGTCTTGTATCCAGGAACACACTAACTTGTAATGTTCTTTTTTGTGTGTATAGTCAGTGTCCAGAAGGGTACATCTGTATGAAAGGTGGCAGGAACCCTGATTATGGCTACACAAGCTTTGACACTTTCAGTTGGGCCTTCTTAGCCTTGTTTCGCTTAATGACACAGGATTACTGGGAAAACCTTTACCAACAGGTGAGTGCCAAGGAAACTATTCGTTATGCCATTTAAAATAGTTATGTGATGTATGTTTGAATCGGAATAGCATCATCTACTGTGCTGGGAATGACAGCTTGAAGAGAAATGGTGTTGTATTCATCCTCAAAAAGAACATTTCAAGATCTACCCTGAAGTGCAACACTGTCAGTGATAGGATAATATCTAATATGCCCGTAAAAACATCAGTTAATATAACTGTTATTCAAATTTGTCCACCAACCACTAAGACCAAAGATGAAGAAATTAGAGACTTTTACCAGCTTTTGCAGTTTGATCAGACATGCAATCAGGATGAATTGATCATTACTGGTGATTGGAATTTAAAAGTTGGAAACAAAGAAGGATCTATAGTTGGGAAACACGGTCTTGGTAATAGAAATGATGCCAGAGATCATATGGCAGAATTTTTTTTTTTTTAACCAACATAAACAAGAGACTATACATGTGGACCTCACCAGATGGAACACACAGCAATCAAATCAACTACATCCGTGGAAAGAGGCAGTAGAAAAACTCAGTAGCATCAGTCAGGACAAGGCCAGGGGCTGACTGCCAAATAGACCATCAATTGTTCATGTGCAAGTTCAAGGAGAAATGGAAGAAAATGAGAACAAGTCCATGGGAGTAAAATTACAATCTGTGTCTATCCCACCTGAATGTAGAGACCATCTCAAAAATATATATGACATGTTGAACACTAATGACTGAAAACCAGATAAGTTGTGGGATGACACTGAGCGCACAATATGTGAAGAGAGCAAAAGGTCATGTAAAAGAAAGAAAAGACCAAATGGATGCCAGAAGAGACTCTAAAACTTGCTTTTGAATGTCAAGTGGCTAAAGTGAAAAGAAGAAATGATGAAGTAAATTGCTGAACAGCCAGCTCAAGAAGACAAAGTATTGTCTTGTACAAAGACACAGAGATAGAAAATGGAAAAGGAAGAATATTTTCAGCATTTTTCAAGCTGGAAGAACTGAAGGAAAAAATCAAGCCTCAAGTTGCAATTGAATACTTCTGTGGCGGCAATATATTAAACAATGCAGGAAACATGAAAAGAAGCTGTAAGGAATACACAGAGACAGTAAACCAAAAATAACTGAACAACCTTCAGCCATTCCAGGAGATAGTAAATGACCAGGAACCAATGGTTCTGAAGGAGGAAGTTCAAACTGCCCTGAAGGCACTGTTGAAAATAAGGCTCCTGGCATTGATGGAGTACTAACTCAGATGTTTCAGCAAGTAGATGCATCGCTGGATGTGCGTACTTGTGTATGCTGAGACATTTGGAAGCCCTGGCCAACTGCATGCCGTATTTGTGCCTGTTCTAAGAAAGGTGATTCAAACAAATGCAAAAATTATGCAACAATATCTTTAATATCCCATGAAAGTAAAATTTTTCCAAGGATCATTCAGAAGCTGCTCCAGCAGTATGATGACAGGAAATAACCAGAAATTGAAGCTGGGTTCAGAAGAAGACGTAGAAGCAGGGATATCAATACCGATGTCAGATAGATCCTGGCTGAAAGCCAGTAATATGAGAAATATGTTTACCTGTGTTTTATTGATTATGGAAAGGCATTCAACTCTGTGAATCACCACAAATTACAGATAGCATTGCCAAGAATGGGAATTCCAGAACACTTCACTTGTGCTCATGAGGAACCTGTACCTAGATCAAGAAGCAGCTGTTTGAACAGAACAAGGGAACACTGTGTGGTTTAAGGTCAGGAAAGCTGTGTGTTAGGGTTGTATCCTTTCATAATACTTATTCAGTCTGTCTGCTGAGAAAATAATCTGAGAAGCTGGACTATATGAAGAAGAATGGGGCATCAAAATTGTAGGAAGACTCATCAGCAGCCTGAGTTAAACAGGTGACACATATTTTGCAAGCGAAGAGGACTTGAAGCACTTACTGATGACGATTAAGACCATAGCATTCAATCTGGATTCCACTTAAACATAAAGAAAACAGAAATCCTCAGAACTGGACCAGTAAACAACATCATGATAAATGGCTTTTGTTGTATTTGAATCCACAATAAACACTCAAGGAAGCAGCAATCAAAAAATGAAAAGATGCTTTTCACTGGGCAAATCTGCTTCAAAAGACCTCTTCATGGTGACATAGTAAAGCAAAGATGTCACCTTGAAGACTAAGGTGAACCTGACCCAAGTCATGATGTTTTAAATTGCCTCATATTCATGTGAAAGCTGGATGATGAATAAACCTACTGCCACTGAGTTGGGTCCAACTCATAGTGACCCAAGAGGTCAGAGTAGGACTGCCGCATAGAGTTTCCAAGGAGTGCCTGATAGATTTGAACTGCCAACCTTCTGGTTAGCAGACATAGCACTTAACTCACTATACCACCAAGGTTTCCCAGGACAGTGAATAAGGAAAGCAAAGAATTGATGCCTTTGAATTGTGGTGTCAGAGGAGAATATTAAATATACCGTAGACTGTCAAGAGAACAAACAAATCTGTCTTAAAAGAAGTATGACTAGTGTTCTTTAGAAGCAAGGATGACAGGAGTACACTTCACATGCTTTGGACATGTTAGCAGGAGGGAAAAGTCCCTGGAGAAGCACACCGTGCTTGGTAAAGGGTCAACAAAAAAGAGGAAGAGCCAAAAAGATGGATTGACAGAGCGGCTGTGACAGTGAGCTCAAGCATAAGAAGGATTTTGGGTGTGATGCAGGACAGTGTTCATTCTGTTGTACATAGGGTTGCTATGTACAACAACAACATATTTCTTACCAGTCTTATATTGTGAATGTATTTTATTGAGTTTAGAACAAGGAAAAGTATCGCCTTATTAAGACATGTTCTACTCCTAGTACTACTGGAGTGGATAGTTCTTAAATCTTAAGTATTTTCTTAGCCTCTCTAGGTTTATTTCATCTCTACATCTCTTTCTCCTATACTCCCCAGTAGAGCATTCACCTTGATCCTGGGTAAAAACAAACAAACAGAAAACCAAACGTGTTGCCATTGGATCAGTTTACCCTATAGGACAGAGAAGAGCTGCCAAATAGGGTTTCCAAGGAGAAGCTGTTGGATTCTAACTGCAAACCTTGTGGTTAGGAACCGAGCTCTTAACCACTGCACCACCAGGGCTCCTGGTCCTGAGTAAGCAGAAGAAAACATAATGTGATGTTTTCTCTCTTGCATATACTCCACTTTTCACACATGCCTCAGTGCTTGGAGTGCCTTAAACACACCAGGCTTCCTGTGCCCACTTGTTGACCATGCTTTGTTGAACTCCTGTTTACCATTAAAGATTCAATCCACTTCTTTAACTGCCCCTTCTAGGTTTTCATGGACTCGTCTATACTCCTCAATTTATAGCACTTTTCTCTTGTTCTGTTGTCAGTAATTTACCTACTGGCTCCTCTAACTTGAATGTGATCCTCGTGGAACCACAGACTGTATATTTTTATTTGTGTATTCTTGGCACCCATCTGCCAAATAAGGAAGCTGGAGTCATTATCCTTTCTTGTAAACAATAATAAATCACTTTTTTCAGAATCACCAGATTCTGTTTAAGACTGTTTTTTAAATTTATTTAAGTTCTGAGAATATTATAAATGAATATGGGAAGGATATCAAAATATGCTTCACAAAAATAAAAGAATGAAGTGACTTTTTGCAAAAGGACACTCATTTTGCTTAAAATACAATAAATGAAAATAGTGACATTACATCATTAATACTTCATTTAAAAGGACATAAAAGAATTTTAGCAGTAATAGGGGCCATAGATAATTTGAAAGTGAGCAAAACTAGTTTTATGAGTAATTTTCAGTCTTTGGGGAAGAAATTCACTGTTGTTGTTATATTTAATAATAATGTGTTTAATTATTATGTTTAATGAAGAACAGTACCTAGCTTTAGTACTCATTTAGTAAATTTCTACATCATTTATACTGAAAAATGTGTTTGTGCTAATCCTGATTGTTTCTCATGAATATATAATTTTATTCCTTTGTATCTTTTGATAAAATGAGATTGCACAAAACTGCTTAATTCACCTATGCCTAACATACCATTTGGAAACCCTGGTGGCTTAGTAGTTAAGTACTACAGCTGCTAACCAAATGGTCAGCAGTTCAGATCCACCAGGTGCTCCTTGGAAACTCTGTAGAGCAGTTCTACTCTGCCTGTAAGGTCACTATGAGTCAGAATCAACCTAGCAGAAATGAGTTTGGTTGTTTTGCATAACATACCATTCACTTTGAATAATTTACCAAAATAAAATCCTATTATTAATATAATAATTTCTATTTTCTTCTAGACACTGCGTGCTGCTGGGAAAACCTACATGATCTTCTTTGTTGTGGTGATTTTTCTGGGCTCCTTTTATCTCATAAACTTGATCCTGGCTGTAGTTGCCATGGCCTATGAAGAACAGAACCAAGCAAACATTGAAGAAGCTAGGCAGAAGGAGTTAGAATTTCAGCAGATGTTAGACCTGCTTAAAAAGGAGCAAGAAGAAGCTGAGGTATTATTATTTAGTTGAACATTCTTAGAAGTGCAAATGATAACAACAAAAGCTTTGTGGCCTGTGCTTGGCCTTCTCCGGGTATATTTTCCTTAATAAATTTTTGTCTGTAAACTGAATCATCATTTCTATTGTGGACAAAGGATTCAGCTAGAATGAAATGCCTGCCCTAATCTACCTAATCATTTGACTCTTGCCTGAAAAATGCTCTAAGATTATTATTTTTAAATCTGTTATCCATGATACTTCAGTGTTGTACATAGGGTTATGCAAAATTCCAGAATATATGTAATGCATTTACCCACAATAACAATTGTACACAGAGATTTAGGGACATCATTTTAATGTTAAATTTAAAGATACTCTTTAGCTTGGAAAGCAAAGTATGCATCTTTTTTTTTCAACATTATGGATTTTTAAATAAAACATAAGATGTTAGAACTAAACTTGCGGCCATTTTAAACTAAGTCAGAAATCCTGAGGGTTCCTCCTTACCCTTCTCTCCAAAGGGGTACTTCAATGGGAAAGTTTAGGGTTTGTGTTAAGGGACCCATAACTTGAAATACACAGGGATCTCAAAAATTGATGGCTTGTCCTACCTAAATCTTTTTAAGGAATTATAAACTACTGGGAGAAGGTGATAACCTGCAGTGCAGAGACACTTCGTTGCACAAACATTCAGTGCAATATTTTAATGATATTAAAATCAGGGAGCATTTAAAGGTCCAAAGTTGGTTAAGAGGATTATGGTGTGTTTATATTTTGGAGTAATATTCAACTATAAAATTATGTACTTTTGAGAAACTATAATGAGTCAAAGAAAACCTGAATAGTAAATACTAGGATAAAAATTGGGAGTAAGATATAGTCACAATTTAAAATAATATATATTTTAAAAGACTGGAAGAGACATTAATACTAGTTATTTCTGGTATGTAAGATTATGAGTGATTTTATATTTTATTCACAATTTACTTTCCAATTTTTTGTAATAAACATTTCATTTTTAGAATTAAAAATTATTTTTATTTTTTTATAAAGAGGTGGCACTAAGGTCATACTAGGGGATTCATGGAAATCTATTTCAATTCTATAATTATTATCCTTACCATTTCCTTAAGACAATAATTTTTTGTAATTCATTTTCAGACAACCCAGTCTACGTGAGACTATAGAGTGCCTGATTCTGTTGGTAATAGTGATCATATTGAATTAATTACCTGACTACTAAGGTGTACAAGTTTTCTTATTACATGGCCTGTGTGTTTTATGTTCCACAATTAGTAAAACTTTCATGTTAACATTTAAATTTACTTTACTGTAAACTGGAAACCCTGGTGAGATAATGGTTAAGTGCTAACCAAAAGTTGGTAGTTCATATCCACCAGGCGCTCCTTGAAAACTCTATGGGGCTGTTCTATTCTGTCCTATAGGGTCACTTTGAGTCAGAATTGACTCTGTGGAGGTGAGTTTGATTTGACTTTTTTCACTGTAAACTGCTAATAGCATGTAATAATGGCATTTCATTACAATGGAGGAGAAGCAAAGGTATGCTTTCTAAGCTTTCAGGTCATAGTGCAAAGAAAACCGCATCGCTTCGTGTTCAGAGGACGTGATTACAGGCACAACGCAATTAAAATCATGTCATAGAGGCACTGAATTTGGAAGTGACTCACTGTATATGGCAACTCTTCTTGGCTCAACAGGCAATAGCAGCAGCAGCAGCTGAATATACAAGCATGGGAAAAAGCAGAATTATGGGCCTCTCAGAAAGTTCTTCTGAAACGTCCAGACTGAGCTCCAAGAGTGCTAAAGAAAGAAGAAACAGGAGAAAGAAAAAGAATCAAAAGAAGCTGTCCAGAGGGGAAGAAAAGGGAGATAATGAAAAATTGTCCAAATCTGAATCTGCAGAAAGTATCAAGAGAAAAAGTGTCTACCTTGATGTTGAAGGGCCTAGGCGAGCACGTGAAAAAAGATTGTCTACCCCCAACCAGGTACCACCTCCACTGAATAACTTAGGTCACCAGAGGCGATGACAGAGAAGAATGTTGCTTGTCTGGGTGACAGCCCCCAGGAGAGGAGACTGGGGGACTTCCTGGGTATATTTGTAGTTACAACCTATCTGTTGCTGCATATTTATGGAAAGAAGATATTTATATGTAGTTTTCAGTTGAAGTTTGATCATTTTCAGAGGAGGAGCTTATAGTTTCAGATTGTCATAACTTAGAAGGTTTTCAGAATAAGCAAATTTTCCAAAACAGTGTGTTCCCCAAAACAGTTGTGGGAATGAACAAATTGTTTATACCACAGGTTAACTATGATATTTTTATTTAATCTGTTCTTTTTCTAATGCTTCCTTGGTTAAAAGTAGCGTAAGACTAGTTTATCCTCTTTTCTGTACTGTCTTACATAATGGTTTTACCAGTATTTTAGTCATCTAACTGGTAACCTTAGGGATACCTTTGAAGGGAGAGAAGGTTTGAAGCATCCACTTTCAACCACATCAGCTACTAATATCTAATCCCATTGGCTAGATTTGGCTTGCGTAGATTTCTCTCTCTCTTTCCCTTTCTTTTTCCACTAAAACTGCCGTATCTCAGGCTTTCCAGCTTAGAGTACTGTACAGCCCACCAAAATGAACCATCACTGATATTTTCCTTAACACTGCCCTGTTTTCCATTGTACTTTCCTTCAAATCAATTTTTTCTGAAAATAAACATCTAAGTCATCCTTTGCCCTGCTTTAGAAATTTCTAGAACAACAGCAAACCAAAGCTCACATCTTATCCATACTATGAACAGACTTCAGCCTCCTTTTATTACCCTTCTCTCCCTTCAGCACCTTCAGTGCACTGAAGTAGAATACTCACTGTTATGCATGTGTCCTGTGCTGTTGTGTCTTTATTACCAGATACACATAATTTTCTCTAACATGTATGAATTTATTTATTTGTCCTCCTGTCACAGTACCACCCATTCTTCATGATTCAGCTGAAGGGCTGCCTTCCCACAGATTTTCTTGTCTTCTTCACTCTCCTCAAACTGCATTTCAGTGCCCCTGACAAAATTACTGACCTCATTGAGCCTTCATTTAAAATTTCTAGCTTCTCCTGCTTAGCCTCAAAGACCCTGATAGGGACACAAAGGAATAAAAGCTACAGCCCCTGCTTTCACAGATTTCACAATCTAGTTGGACAGACAGAACTTGAATACATGCAAAGCAATTTTCTACCAAAAAAGAAAGATGACAGAAGCAGTGCAATCTAGTCGGAGGCAAGGACCTTGCTGTGCTCATTTTTCCATTGTTCACAGTGCCTCTCACTTTGCCCTTTATCCAATGAGTGCTAATGTTTATTGGTTAGATACTGCCAAATAGTTTGCATTGAATTGGATTTATGGTTTATCCTATATACCGGTCCTGTAAGCATGACTTTTTTTTCCTTCTTTGGTATTGGGTAATTTCTTTTCCCAGCACTAATATCTTCTGACGCTGTATACTCATGAGTTATCAAAAGGTTTACTTACCCTTAAATGTCCTCTTGGTGCATGAGGTGGAGTTGCAAGCAAAGGAATGCTGAACAGCATTTAAGACACAAACCTTTGTTCGCAAGGATATTCTGGTTGTGGACCTTGGGCACTTAAAATATAAAAAGCTAATTAATGAGTATCAATACTGAAGACTTTTTTAAGTCACATATTGTTTATAGCCAGATGAATGGTATAAACTGAATGGAGAGGTAACTCTGGGCTAAAGCAGTAGAAAGCTGTATAGCAAAAAGTGACTTGACTGATTCCGAGAAGATGCATTCTTCAAAGCGTTGCTTCCTTATTTTCGGATGAATTCTTCCTACTCAGTTTCTTTGTTTTTAAGTATCTTTCTTTTAAACTAGTCCATGCCCCCATGTCAGTGGTTTCAGTGGCAGGTATGGGATGTGCACGTCAATTTGTAGGTACTTCAGCAGATGTGTGATGTGTTCTATTCCTTCTGCAGTCACCACTCAGCATTCGCGGCTCCTTGTTTTTCACAAGACGCAGCAGCAGAACAAGTCTTTTTAGTTTCAAGGGTCGAGGAAAAGATATAGGATCAGAGACTGAATTTGCCGATGACGAGCACAGCATTTTTGGAGACAGTGAAAGCAGAAGGGGTTCACTGTTCGTGCCCCACAGGCCACGGGAGCGGCGCAGCAGTAACATCAGTCAAGCCAGTAGGTCCCCCTCGGTGCTGCCGGTCAACGGGAAGATGCACAGTGCCGTGGACTGCAATGGTGTGGTCTCCCTGGTGGATGGACCCTCAGCCCTCATGCTTCCCAATGGACAGCTTCTGCCAGAGGTGATAATAGATAAGGCAACTTCTGATGAGAGCGTAAGGATGTTTTAAATAGCCCAGGCATGCCTGAGCCCTTGCTCCTGCGTCAGTCAGCCTCGGCTGGAGGACCTTCTGTCTGTTGCTGCGAATGGCGCTGTCTTCTGCAATATCCCTTCTGTGGACACACACCTGTAACTCATTAACTTTAAACTTCATGCCATGTGTTCTAGGCATATCTAATTCAAAGAGTTTAGCACACTGATAAGAAATAACTACCAGTCATTCCTTGTAGGTTCACTGTGAGTTAGAAGTGATTTCAACAGCAATGTGTTATCTATCAATTTTATAATCAAAGATTAAAAATCGTTCATTAGAGAACAATCTATAAAACGTATCTGTCAGCACAGAAAATGCTGATGTACATGGCACATAACTACTACACCACTAGGGTTTTTTATTAGTTGATAAAAGATCCTATTTCTCTAAAGAAAGTTGGATAATTACCTACTACTCTAGTCTTTTTAATGCTGTAACTTAGCATATACCCTAATGCTTGCAATCACTCTTGGGTGATACTGTACTCATTCCTGCTTTATGCATGGGTAAATTGAGGTGCAGAAAAATAATGCAGTTTACCCAAGATCACTCAGCTAATAAACTGTAGCCCTATGAGGTTGAAATAAAAGCCCTCTGACTGAGAATTTATACACTTAAGAAGTTATGCTTCTTTCAGATATAACAGTTATGTTTCAGAGTTCCTCTGCACCAATGAAACTTACTGCTTTTGTGAAAAATATTTATCAGTTTATCTGGAGTCAGTGAATAAAAATCTAACAACAAAAGTATATAAATTGATATAAACATACATAGAAACAAACATATAAACAAAAAGCATCCATTCCAAAACAACAACAGTTCCAAGAATTTAGCAAGTTTTTGAGTAATTGAAATAAAATGTCTGCTCGGGCTTGATGGCCTCATCTTTCTGGTCCCTGAAGTTTTTAGCATATCTACTTAAGCCACTCCATGTGTTGCACTAAATATTATCAAGAGTTTTGACTTACTCAGCAAGCTTTGCTTTCACATTTGCAGACAGTGTAATATTTCAAGTAGGAATAAAGTTCCATCAAAGCCAAGGCCACACACTTACTTCTGTTCGAATGACTGCATGTGCTTTTAGGTGACATGGGACTTCTGCTTGCATGTTACAACTCCAGCCTGTCACTCAAGGCATGTTTCCTTATCAAACAAGCATGTTAAATTTCTGTGGAGTCAGATCTGTGTTGTGTTTTTGCTTTTCAACGGTAACGATGTGTAAAATATTTTTCCATATTTTATGTAACATTTATGATCTATAAAATATTGCCAAGCCAAGTGCCGTCGAGGCGGATCCGACTGTGTAATTTACATCAGATTTGGAGATTATATTTTTATTGAATTATTTTCACTTAGAACTTTATTTTTACTACAGAGAGAAACAGTGCCATAATAAATTATAAAACTACAAAACTATAGAATTGGATTCTCTTAAAATCCATTAGAAATACAATAAACATAATAATGTGGCATAATAATACAGTTCAGATGAAAATTTGCATTCCAAAGAATATAATCTCTATACCTGAAACAGGTCTACAAGGAAAACAATTTGTTTAGTCAATTTTTTTTTCCCCAACTCTTGTTTGATTTGGAGGAAAAAAAAAATTCTGCTTTTGGAAAGCCAGTAATTAGAGACCATAGCATAGAAAACATGTTTATATAGAGATCTCAGTGAAAAGTCACCTACCGATATGTATGTGTGCACATTATACAGCATACACACATACGCACGTGCACATATCTATGTATGTTTGAGTGTGTTTTATACACATACATATATAGCTGTATATAATTATATACACAACTATACAACTTTCCAACTCTTAAAAAACAGTGTCTGTGAAATGTTATCTTTTATAAAGATGTGTATATATGTATTTGTAAAATGATATGTGTGTATAAACATACACAGATGCAGAGTTGTATAGTTGTTCCTTCGTGTATGTGTGTGGGTATGTGTGTATTGTTAAATTTGAATTAGTTGCCGTGATTTAAAAATAAGAAATTTCATGTAGAAGTGAATTTATCTACTAAGGTGGGGCCAGTATTCCTGCATGGCAACAACCCTTTAGAGTGAGAGTGTGGTTGCCTGTTTTAGACGGAGCTGCATTTTCCATTTCGTGATAGTCCTCATTGGTCTAAATTGTCTTTTTAATTCAGCCATTTGTTATCTTTATATATTCAGATCAGCTTATGAAATCTTCCTTGGAAGTTAAAAACCCATAACTACAGTAGCCTCTACTATGTTTTTGCTTAGACAAGTAATGATAGAAGTTTCTCAGAGAATACTGAGATTTTTACCCATTTCTATCATTATAAACAATATTTGTTTAGTTGTTTCCATGTAGGACTCTTACATGGTAGTATTATCTGAATAAATTAGAGACCCAGGAAAGTGGAGGAATGATGATCGCTACTGTAGTGATAAGAGCAGTTGGTGGTGGTTTCTTTTTTTTAACTTCCTGAGTATAAATTCCTTTACTCTTCAAAATGATACTGTGAGGCTGGATCTATTATTACCCCCAGTTTGCTGATGATGAAACTGAGAAACAGAGAGATTAAGCAGCTCTCCTATGATATACAGCCAGAAGCTGGCAGAGCTGGGACTGGAACCCAGCAATCTAACCTGTACTTTTAATTACTCACTGTAGCTACCTAAGCAAGATTTTATTTTATACCTTTAATTTATTAGAATCCTATTCTAAAGAAAAATTAATCATCTTTTTTCAGGGTACAACCATTCAGATGCACAAGAAAAGACGATCCAGCTCTTATCTCCTTTCTGAGGACATGTTGAACGCTCCCAATCTCAGACAAAGAGCCATGAGTAGAGCGAGCATATTAACCAACACTGTGGAAGGCATGTGACGACACTCTCCTTATTAATACTAACTTTTAAAAGTAAAGTTATGAAAAATCTTGGTCAGCCTCAAATAAGTAAATGAAGTTCTTACAAAGAATTCTAAGAATTTAAATGGTTTTAAGCAATGATAAGGTAGTTATTGGGTACTACTAGAATTCTCTTTGTGTGTTTTTAAAAAATTAGTGAAAGAGACCTAATTTGACATGTTAACTTTCACCTAAAACACAATAAAATGTTATTTTTTAAATGGATAAAATCGCATATGATTAAAGAGGAACATTGGGTGTTATGACTTTTTAAACATAAATAGTTTAGTGGTAGTTGATGCAGAAAACTGGGTTAACTTAGGCTATGTGATTGCCTGACTATGGTTGTAGAAATTTTACCTAGTCTCTGAATTTGTTTCCTTTTCTAATAGAAGTAAGAAAGTAATACCTATTTCAGCTGTTTAGAAATTGCTGCCTCTGAACCTATTCTGTCAAGGGCTTTTGTGAAATGTTAACCTGCGATGTGACA
The DNA here is from genome assembly GCA_028571685.1 of Heterohyrax brucei. NCBI lineage: Eukaryota > Metazoa > Chordata > Mammalia > Hyracoidea > Procaviidae > Heterohyrax > Heterohyrax brucei. The sequence continues at coordinate 72,672,920 of CM053146.1, read as the reverse complement.
TCCTATTGAGACTATGATGGAAAAGCATTAAAGAAAGCAGTTTGAAGAATGCCTTCTGAACAGCAGTGCTTAGATTCTGACATTCACTGAGAGATTCAGAGGGTGGCTACTTTGGAAAATACGCTGATTTCCACTGCCACCCCCACAGTATGTCCGAATTCTGACCCTCCCCACAGACTAACCAGCCCTGTCCCCAGGAGTCCTCAGCAACATTTCCATGTACCCCTAAGTTAAAGGTGAGAAATAAGGGAGCTGAGATTGTGAAGTATCTGGTGCATGGGTCATCCATGAATTATTTGTAGTGTTACCATGCAGGGAGGTTTTTGTTTTTGATTTTTAGATTTGTGAACTAGTAAGAGCTTTTCCAGAATAGAACAGAGGAGAGAAGAGAGGGTATAGTAGAGTGCAGAGCACATTAGAATTTTCCTACAGTCTTCAAAAAATTAAAGACACAGTAGGAAAAGCTTGTATACTTGTGGAAAACAAACAGACCTTAAGGAAATGTTGCTACCCTTGTATACCATGTCAGGAACACGTTTTCTCTCAGATGTGCACATAAATCAGCTCTCAGTCAGTATCACTGTCTTCTCACTGATGCTTGAGTCGGTCAACAAACAAATGATACAAGACTTTTCTGCAATATGCAATGCTTTCATAGATGTAGCCCTGCTAAATTTACAAAGTTTAAATCAGAAGCTTTGTTTATAAATTACAGTGCATCAGAAACTTTGTTTACACATTATACTGTTGATTTGTATCGGATCAGGAATAAAATGTGCACATGGCTGACTTCATGTTGTTTGTTTGCTTGCTTGTTTGTTTCTTCCCAGAACTTGAAGAGTCCAGACAAAAATGCCCACCTTGGTGGTACAGATTTGCACACACTTTCTTGATCTGGAATTGTTCTCCATACTGGATAAAATTTAAAAGGTTGATCTATTTTATTGTAATGGATCCCTTTGTAGATCTCGCTATAACCATTTGCATAGTTTTGAACACATTATTTATGTCTATGGAGCATCATCCAATGACTGACGAATTCAAAAACGTACTCACTGTGGGAAATTTGGTGAGTTTGTTATAGTGTATTAAGTGCCTATAAAAAAAAAAACCCTGTTGTTATAGAGTTGATTCTGATTCTTTCTCCTTTGTTATCATAGTCATTTTGTTTTTAAGTAAGATGGACCTGTAGCTAGGTAATTGTATACATCAAGAATCCACAATGGCACTTGTTGTGCAGACTCAATTTCTGGTTGTATTATTTTGAAATGACTTGATACTAGTGTGTTGGGCTCTATCAACAACATGATCATTTCCACAAAGTGTTGCCATCTTGAGAGGTGACTGTTTTTTTCGGCCAGCAGTTCTCTTGAGAGCAACACTTTCAAAATTTGATACTTCCTTACATATTGCATAGTTACATTGATACTTGCTTGTGGGTACATACCCCACATATTTTGACAAAGCTATGGAACCACTGTCTTGATACAGTATTAGTAAAGCATGTGGACATTTCCATTCTCAACAGATACACATTTGAATCCTGATTCTGCCTGTTATTATTTGCGTGACCTTGGAAGAATAAACTCTATGATCTTTAATTTTTTTCATTTATAAAAATAAAAACTGATAATACTTCGTTAATTCTTTTTGGAGGGATTAAGCATTTTCTACTTATTAGCCTAGCATGCAGTAAGTACTAGTTAAGGATTCAGTTGTGTCCCCCCCAAAATGTGTGTCAACTTGACTGGTCCATAATTACCAGTATTGTGTGATTGTCTGCCATTTTGTCATCTGATATGATTTTCCTATGGTAAATCCTTGCTCTGTAATAGTAATTAGGTGGGATTAGAAGCAGTTTATTAATAAGGCAGGGCTCCATCTACAATATTACATTGTATTTTAAGTCAATCTCTTTTGAGATATAAAAAAGAGAAGTGACGAGAGAGATGGGAGACCTCATACTACGAAGAAACAAGAGCCAGAAGAATAGCTTGTCCTTTGGACTGGAAGTTTCTGCTCTGAGCAGCTTCTTGGCTGGAGGAAGATTGATGACAAGGATGTCCCCCAGAGCTGACTGAGAGAGAAAGCTTACCCTGGAGCTGGTACCCTGAATGTTGGCTTCTTGCACCCTAGACTAGGAAAGAACAAATTTATTTTTGTTACAGCCATCCACCTGTGGATATTCCTGTTATAGAAGTACTAGATGACCAACACAGAGTGTGGTGCTGAACATGCGGTACTGTTCTAACAGATACCTACAATGCGGAGATGGTTTTTAAACTGTGAATTGATAGAGGCTGGAGGAGTTTTAAAGCACTTAATCTAAAAGCCTAGATTGCCTTGAAGAGACTGTTGGAATTGTGAATATCAAGGACAGTCCTGGTGAGAAGGAAGTGAGGAGAGCTGTTACACTGGAGATGCCATAGACCAACAAGCAGCCGCAGAGAAACAACAGCAGCAAAACATCGCTGGAGGTGACCCACAGATCAAGAGGGCTGAGTACCTTTGTGCAGGTGGCTTTCAGAGTGGGGTGCTTCCAGGCACTTATCAGTGGAGCTAAAGAGCTTTAGTGCACTTGTCCTAGCAGGGCAGACACAGGCAGAGTGGCCCAAAGGGGCTGAGAAGCCAAGGAACCAAGAAACAGAAGCTAAGGGACAAGGAACATAGGAGGCAGATGCAAGGAGCGTAGGAAGCAGAGCTGCTTTAGTCTCAAAAGGTAGTGCCACAACCTCCAGTGCGTCGAAGACTGGGGCCTCCTAGCTTTCAAAGAGTCGCATCTTCACTAGCTTCCTTCTGTTGTGTGGGACTGCCATTCATGAGTGCCAGCAGAATGGGACTGGGTCCACCACCTGGAGCCAGGTGGCCAGGTGGCCACCATTCATACTGGGGGGATAGGGCTGCCCAAAGCCGGGGAGCAGCACTGCCGCTCCTGTGAGGCTGGAAGGCTGGGCTGGAGCTCAGGGCGGGTAAACCTCCACTTACAGTCCAGGTTACATGGTCAGGGCCTGGAAGGCAGGGCCTTTGTCTAAGAAGGTTCAGAACTGATGATTTTTCAGCTTTGAACACTAATGTGTTCAGCTGACTTGCTTAGCGCCTGTATCCCTTCTTTCCCCCTAATTTCCATTTGTAGTAGAAATAACTAGTTTGTGGCTTTCTTATCATTGTACTTTGTAAGCAAATAACTCGTGTTCTAGATTTCACAGATGAAGAGGAATTTTTGGAATCTGGACTTGCAGTTGATTTAAGAGTTTTGCTATTTTATGATGCAATGGATGTCTTTGACATGTGGCAAGAAAATCAGTTTGGGGAGGCCAAAAGTAGACTGTTAAGGATTGAATTGTGTCCCCCAAATATGTGTGTCTACTCTGCTAGTCCGTGATTCCCAGGAGTGTGTGATTACACACTGTTTTGTCCGCTAATGTGATTCTCCCATATGTTATAAATCCTGCCTCTCTGATGGTAATGAGGAAATGTTAAAGGCGGTATGTTAATGAGAGAGGTCTCAATCTAGGAAATTAGCTTGTGTCTTAAATCTTTTTTGAGATCTATAACAGAGAAGGGGGCAGAGAGATAGGGACCTCGTACCACCATGAAACAAGAGCCAGAAGAATAGCTTGTCCTTTGGACTGGGAGTCGCTGCTTGACCAGGGAAAGATTGATGGTGGGGACCTTCCCCGCAGAGTTGACAGAGAAAAAAAGCTTTCCTTTGGAGCTGGCACTCAATTTGGGCTTCTAGCATCCTAGACTATGAGAGAATGAATTTATCTCTGTTAAAGCCATCCACTGTTGCATTTCTGTAATAGCAGCACCAGATGACTAAGACAGTACTCAAAAAACTGATATGATTATCATCGTCATCATCACCATCCCTGTCACCTCTTCGATGAATCAACAGAAAGAAGCCTTAACAACAAGAACAGTGAGAAACCAAACCAGCTGTTGGACCCCGAAGACACAGGGCAGGCGGGTGATCTGTAGTTTTCAGGAAGATTTAAGATGTGATTAGGAAAACTGAGGCCAGAATGGTCTCTTAAATGTGAGGGCTGATCATGGCTCCAAGTGTGGGTGCTTTCTGCTGCAGTCTTCATTATGCAGTTTTGAACTTTTTCTTTGGTCAGTTTCTTTGAGTCAAAAAATACCCCAATGATTGATAAACAAGTCTTTACTCTTGCCTTATTAAGTGAATCCTTTGATGACAGTCATAAATTAATGATGTTTTGCAGTGCACTCTTGTGTCAAAGCTTTGAGTCGTACTTTAGCTGTCACTATGTCACTTAAACATTTTTTCCTCTAGCACTGATAAATCTTTAAAGAGTGAGTCAATGTGTTCTTTATTACTCTGATAGTAATCAGGCCAGAAAAAGTAAGGCTGGCTTGAAATTTCAGTTATCAATGTATGTTTCCTTTTTCCTTCCCAGAATAACTTCTTGACCCATATAATTTCTTCACAGAGTGGCTTTGTTAATTGGTGAAGATTTCTGTTTATCTAGAATTTTAATATGCTCTTCTAAAATACTCTGCTGTCATTGAGTCAATTTCAACTCACAGTGACCCTATAGGTCAGAGTAGAACTGCCCCACAGAATTTCCATGGAGTGCCTGGTGGATTTGAACTGAGCAGAGTGGTTAAGAGCTACAGTGAAGTATAGTTGCTAACCAAAAGGTCAGAAGTTAGAATCTACCAGCTACTTCTTAGAAACTCTTTTGGAAATCTTTGTGGTATAGTAGTTAAAGTGCTATGACTGCTCACCAAAGGATCAGTAGTTCCAGTCTGCCAGAAGCTCCTTGGAAACTCGATGGAGCAGCTCTACTCTGTCCTGTAGGGTCGTCAGGAATTGGAATCATTTTGACAGCAGAGTTGTTGTGTTTTTTTTTTTTTCTTTTTCTTTGTCTGCTAGAATGCTATCTAAAGATACTGAGAGCTGAGAGAACAACTACAGCGTTTTAGTGCTTCAGTGCTTGAGTAAGAGCTATTAGAAATAATGGTACCTAGTTTGTAAGACAAAGGAAGTAGTGATATAGTTATGTAAAGTGTCTAGCCCAGTGTCCAAACTACAGTAGATGTTAAGCAAATAGTCATTATTATCATTATGTTGATTCTGTGCCCTATAATAATACCAGAAAAAATTCTGTTTGTCACTTAGGTCTTTACTGGCATCTTTGCTGCTGAAATGGTTTTAAAACTAATTGCCCTGGATCCATATGAATATTTCCAAGTAGGCTGGAATATTTTTGACAGTCTAATTGTGACTTTAAGTTTAGTGGAGCTCTTTCTAGCAGATGTGGAAGGACTGTCAGTCCTGCGATCATTCAGATTGGTAAATATGAACCAACCTCGCCACTATGTTCTGTATGTAAAGAGTTCGTTTTTTGGATTTTCATTATTTAAGACTTTTGGAGTTTTGAATCAAAAGACCAAGTTAGGTCTTAATATCTTGTCAGATAAAGATTATGTAGTAACGAACACATGTGAAGAGCTCAATAGAGCATGGATATTTTAATTTTAGGATCTCGAAGCATGGACTTCACACTGGAATTAATGAACTGTTGATTTCCATTTTGAAGTGCATATACTATAATTGAAGTAGGTAAAGAAAATATTATTTTTTTCCATATAGGGAACTTACTTCACAGTGAAAGTTTGTCGTTTACAGAAATTTAACTATGATGATTTCAAACTTTATGAATTTGATAATTAAATATCCAATCATTACCTCAAAACAATTGTCTTGACATCAATATTAAAAAAACTTTAAAGAATAGTAAAGTTTTTTTTATTCTAACATATAAGACTTTACCCCAGTGTCCACATAAAAAAAAATTATAAAAATGTCACAAAATAGAATTAAGAATAAATGATCAATTCTAAAAGAGATAATTCTGAAAAACATAAAAGATTTTGTAGCAATCCTTTCAAAACCAAAGCGGTTATTTATATTGTGGCAGCCATGCCAAAGCAACAAGAAATTTGAACATGAAAAATAGAAACAATGGAGTTTAGAAAGGTAGTGATGGAAATATTACAGGACTTAATGTCTGCATTAAATTTAGAGCAGTTGTGATTGGTGATGTTGAGATTGTCTTTATAGAAATTAATGTTAAGTTTTGTGTCTACTTTTAGCTTCGAGTTTTCAAGTTGGCAAAATCCTGGCCCACACTGAACATGCTGATAAAGATCATTGGCAACTCCGTGGGGGCGCTGGGCAACCTCACCCTGGTGTTGGCCATCATTGTCTTCATTTTTGCCGTGGTCGGCATGCAGCTCTTTGGTAAGAGCTACAAAGATTGTGTCTGCAAGATCTCCAGCGACTGTGAACTGCCACGCTGGCACATGAACGACTTCTTCCACTCCTTCTTGATTGTGTTCCGCGTGCTGTGTGGGGAGTGGATAGAGACCATGTGGGACTGTATGGAGGTCGCTGGCCAACCCATGTGCCTCATTGTTTACATGATGGTCATGGTCATTGGAAACCTTGTGGTATGTAATCAGATGTTCAAACATTTAACTTTCTTTGTGAAAAATCGTTATATGATGATATAGTCTGTCATTTCTATAATTTTAAGATTATTTGCATTTGAAACTTAATTATAATAAAATACTGATTATATCAATAGAAGGAAGAACAGAAAAGAAAATATTACCTCGTATAACCCATATTTAATTTTTTCAAAATAACCTCCTATTCATTTTAAGGCAAAGCTTTTTTACTAAGTAGAGTTTTATTTTGAAAGTGATGGCAAATAAATTAAATATGTGGTTTTAATGCTTCTTAAAAGTCCATTCAAGTATGGAATTATACTAGCAAATAGTATATAATTAAGGTAACAATAAAATGAAGTCACAAGGAAAGAAGGCAAATGAAAACACTAGTTCTACTGCCATAGAGTCACAGATAAGATTACCCGGCTGTAGCAAGGATTGGTGGGCTGTTGCCCACAGACCAAATCAAAACCGTTGTCTACCTTTGTGTGAACCCCGAAATTAAAAATGACTTTACATATTTAAATGGGTGAAAATATCAAAAGAAGAATATTTCATTGTATATGAAAGTTACAGGAAAATGAAATCTCGTTGTCCATAAAGAAAGTTTTATTGAAGCGCTCATTCATTTGTATATTGTCTATGGCTGCTTTCATACTGCAGTAGCAGAGCGATTCTCAGGGAGGCCTCTGGCTTACAGACCCTAAAGTACTTACTGTCTGTACTTCTCCAGTCACTACAGCATCTCTGGTGTAGCAGCTTCCCTACTTCTCCATTAGTGTTTTCTTGGCTTGTGCTCCTTCTCAGTTTCTTTCTTTCTCATATTTTGGTAAAAACTGTCAAGCTTCCAAGCAGGAGAAAATTGGAGTAAGATATTCTTCCATTAGCTACTCACCTCAATTTACAGTGCCTCCCGCATTGGCCTTGCTCATGTGGTCAGGCTGGCATTGAACCCCTCATTGGGTGTTCCAGGAGGTGGGATATGGTAACAGCCATATGGTAAGTACTTTCACTTTCCATTGGCTTGAAAAGCAGTCATGATTTTTTTGCCCTTGCAGTGCCTGTGTCAAAAAGTTTTTCAGAGCCTACAATGGAAATCACAGTTCATCAAATCACTTATTGAATGGGACTGTGCAAGACCTACACCAACTGAGTTGTTGCTGTTGTTGTTAGGTGCCGTTGAGTCAGTTGTGACTCATAGTGACTGTATACGTCAGAGTCTAGCTGCCTGATAGAGTTTCCATGGAGTGCCTGGTGGATGTGAACTGCTGACTTCTGTGTTCTCAGCCATGGCACTTCACCACTGTGCCACCAGGGTTTTTACCAACTGAATTAAACAATGCAAATTCCATACCCTTATTAAATAGAAGTATTCACAGCATGAATTATCATTCTGTAATTCTGTCTTGCACATTGTCATACATTTCCTGTTTGTATATTATATTATAAATCCCTGCAAATATGGAATGAAATAATACATTCTCCACTTGGTTCTTCTTTGGAGTTTAAACTCTGTATTGATAAGCTCTTCTAGTGAGGTTTATTTGTCTATTTCTTCTGAAAAAATTTTTGACATATGAATATTGACATATAGCTCTTGATAAGCTCTTGATATAGCATGTCAAAACATACTATACCAAAGCCAGTGGTCACAAGTAATAAGTTGAGTACTTACTCCACAAAAAAAAAAAAAAAAAAAAGTCCCGCTGCCATCAAGTCAATTCTGACTCGTAGCAGCCCTTTAGGTATCTGGAAAGTGAGGAGGATTTCCCAATAATTCACTCAGTAATTTTTAGTACTTTCTAGATGAAAGGAAATGTGTTGTTTGGCTTGTTAAGTGCTCATAAAAAGCACCTATGATATAATGATATAATCCCTGCCTTCAAGATACTTGCAGTTTGTTAGGAAAAAGAAGAGTGGTACACAAAAACTGTCAGACAAGAAGTGGTGATAGCAGTGAGGTGAAAAATGAAATACAAGGTCTAGATTATTACTGAAGGAAGATGTTGTAGTCATCTGGTGCTGCTGTAACAGGAATACCACAAGCACGTGGCTTTAAGAAAGGAGAGTATTCTTACACCGTTTGGTAGGCTGCAAGTCTGAATTCAGGGTGTCTGCTCCGGAGGAAGGCTTTCCTTCTGTTGGCTCTGGAGGAAAGTCCTCGTGTTGCATCAGTCTTTGGTCAGGGAGCATCTTGGTGCAGGACCCTCAGGTCTGACGGATGTGCTCTACTCCAGGGGCTGCTTTCTTTATGGTGTGAGGTTCCCACCTTTCTGCTTGCTTTCTTGTCCTTTTATCCCTTGTAGGATAAAAGGTGTTGCAAGCCACACTCCAGGGAAACTCCCTTTACCATGGAGCAGGGAGGTGACCTTAGGAAGGGCTTTACAGTCTCATCCTAACACTGTTTAACATGCAGCATAAGAAAATCACAAGGATAATCATACAATATTGGGAATCATGGCTCAGCCAAATGGCTACACACTTCTTTGGGGAGACACAGTTCAATCTGTGACAGGAGACTTTTGAAGTGGGGCTTCAAAGAATGCATGATAGAATATTTGAGCGTGTGGACTGATGAAAGGCAACTAGATTTATACTGATAAATAGATAAAATATGCTGCTGTCTGTTTAATCCAGGTAACATTGGTGATGACTGATTCATATGGGGCGTTCATTAATTATTTGTTAGTGACACTATAGCTCACAAAATCTATAACCAACTCTTAGATAATGTAGGAACTACCAATAATGTTTGACTAGAGCCTGAAGGACAATGAAATAAAAAATATTTCTGATATAGTCCTCTGTATATTAAGCTATATGTTAGACAGCCTTTTTTTTCTCTCTCTCATTTATTGTTTATGTTATTTTACCACCAATTACTGGAGATGATTAATGACCATAAATTTTAAAAGGTAATTTAAGAGAATAGATTTTAGTCGTTCAGGTCTTCATCAGGAAAGTGGTAAAAACTATGCATTAGAATTGGACTTTGAATCAAAATAGATTTTATTAACCTTTCTTGCCTCACATGATAATGGATAGGTGATATAGAATGTATCTCATTTAATTTTTAATATCCTCTAGTGTACAATAAACTGAAGCATCTTGTTATGATTTTTGAAGGAAAGAATGTTATAGTATGCATTCTCAGTGAAGAAGTAACACAAGTTTATAGTGTTGAAAAGGAAGTCTGTTAACACTTCCATTGCTTGGGGAGACCAAAGCAATAAAATGGGCCCCATCAATATTTCTATTAAAGCATACACATACACAAACATACATTTTATGGTGAGATCTATTTTCTCACTGACAGTAAAGACTAAAGTGAAAATGAACTATTTCAGAATTCCTTAGCATTCAATCAAAATTACTGTGAAATGCCAGTAAGTCTCTTAAACCATACTTACTAAGACAGTATATTGACCTGCTCTTCTACTTGTGTCTTGGAGAAGTTGCCTTAGGTGTGGCTAAAAATGAAGGGTGAGTCCTTTCTCTTCAGTTAGGTCTAAAGTTGATTCTTTTAGTATGAGGTAGACATTTGGGGACACAGAGAAACTTAGATCAGAGGGTTATCAAATTGCTTTTTATTTTCTACATAAAACAGCATTTAAATACAGTTTGCATATTTCCAGCCCTTTGAGAAACCTTTTGTTTTGTTTTTGACAATGTTCAGTTCACCTGAACTGCTACCGCACAGAAGAAAAACATAAATGGTTTTGATCAAAACCAAGATTGTAGCTTTTTTGTAGCTTCTTCTAAGGCCAGATGATTGGCAGTAAACCAACCCATTCGCAATGCCATTTCCTCCTTTGAATCAGGCTCAATGGGCAGGTCCTCTTCTGTGTTTGACAGCCACTTTAAGTAGGAAGCTGGCACAATTCTTGGGTATAACATTGTATTACAGGAACTACATACAAGCATTACGTGTTCTATTTGTTGGAACAGGTGGGAAAAGTGAATACAGATTTTGGTCTGAGGACTAAAACAGAAGACAATTATTCTTCTGCTTGTTTCTCACAGGTAGGGGAATATCAGGAGGGCTTTTTCAGGTCCTTAGAAAGTGTTGACTGAAGGACTCCTGTTAGAGAGCTGAACTTAGAAATAACGTAACAATAATCGTGAAGGACCAAGCTCTCCACTCCGCGTGTATGACTTTCCTAGTGTGGCTCTAACAGAAATACCACAGAGGATCAAACAGAAATTTATTTTCTCACAGGTTAAGGGGTTAGAAGTTAGATTTCAGCATATTTTTCTAGGAAAAGGCTTTCTCTCTGTCGGCTATGGAGGAAGGTCCTTGTTTCTTCAGCTTCTGTTTTCTCCTTTCTAGGCGATTTCTGTGTCCTAGTATCTATCTCACCCCATCTCTCTGTCTTTAACTTTTTAAATCTCTTTTCTGTCTCAAAGGAGATTGACTCATGACTACCAGACATTGACCCTGCCTCATTAACATAACAAACAACCCATTCTGAAATGGGATAATAATTACAGGCATAGAGGTTAGGATTTACAGCACATATTTTGGGAGGACGCAATTCACATCAGAATACCACGGTCTTTCTTCATGGTTATTGCTAATCCTTTGTCCCGTAGCATTCACAGGAACTGCTCTATGGTAAGTGGCCAAGAGTGTACAGCCTTTCTGTGTATGCTATACATTCTTATCTATAACTGAAGAAGTACAGATTTTCATTGCTGGTGTGATGCTTGGTCTACATTCCAGAAAAGTGTGCTTATTTTATTTACTTATCTTTCTGTCTTCCATGTCCCATCTTACCCCAATATAGGTCCTGAACCTATTTCTGGCTTTATTATTGAGCTCATTTAGCTCAGACAATCTTACAGCAATTGAGGAAGACCCAGATGCAAACAACCTCCAGATAGCAGTGGCTAGGATTAAGAAGGGAGTAAATTATGTGAAACAAACCTTATATGAGTTTATTCTCAAAGCATTTTCCAAAAAGCCAAAGATTTCCAAGGACATAAGGCCATCAGAAGATCTGAATGGTAAAAAAGAAAACTGTATTTCTAATCGTACACTTGCTGAAATGAGCAAAGATCTCAATTACCGCAAAGAAAAAGATAAGATCAGTGGTTTTGGAAGCAGTGTGGACAAATACTTGATGGAAGAAAGTGACCATCAGTCATTTATTCATAACCCCAACCTCACAGTGACAGTTCCAATTGCACCTGGGGAGTCTGACTTGGAAAACATGAATACTGAAGAACTTAGCAGTGATTCAGATAGCGAATACAGCAAAGAGGTAAGACTGCTTTATACATACTGCATTTCGTACTATAATACGTATGAAATGAATCAAAATGTAGGATTTCCTAAGTTCTTTCTAATACTGCATGCTGATGAGTATTTGTGTGTGTGTGTGTGTTTATGCAGTTACCTGATTGTTCATCTGGTAAAGTTTTACTTAATGGTACTTAATATTCACTTAATCATCTTCTTTAGCACCAAGTTATCTCAGAGTAGTCTTTCTTTCATCTTATATGTTTTGTCAGTTGCAATGTCATATTCAGTCTCCTTCCGCATCGCCTGGTGAATCTAGCTGTCCTGCTTATCAGCATTGCCTCTGCACTCCCTACTTCGTACCTGAACCATTTCAAGTGAAGTACTAACTGGATCCTCTGCCTTTGTTTTCCATCTATTCTAATCCATTTCTTTGATTAAATTTCCAGAGGTTATGTCCTAACAATGTCATTCCCATCTTATGATATATCCATGGTCCCTATATTTTCCCATATTGTAGACTGTAATTATAGCCTTCACACTGTGACCTAAACCAGCGTTGACCATCTGTGTGTCCTAGTGCTCACCTGTTGATCTCTCATCTTGTATCCAGCCAGTTTCCTTCTGGACCACACACACTCTACCTCTGCTTGGGATTTCCTTCTCTGGGTAAAATCTTCTCTAAATAATTCAAAGTCACAGCTCTCAGGTGGCTCACTTGTAAAATTATCTGTAGCTAAATTATAAGATTAGGTAACAAATAAATGAACATGTAAAATGCTTGGGACAATACACACATGTAAAATGCTTAGGAGAATACTCAAATTACTAACAAGTGTTACCTATTATAAAGCCAGCCAAGCCAATTATATCCTTCCTAATTTCTCCCCAATCACATGCAATCTCTCCTCATTTGGAACCCCACATAACTTTATGCTTCTTCCTGGATTTATTATTTAGCCTCATTTTTTTGATAAGTTATTATTAACTTTTTTGGGGGGTCTCTCCCTCCCCACCCTTACATTGTGGTATGTATTCTCAGTGCCTCAAAGTATATGTTGAGTTGTATGTGTAGTAATGTGAAATACAGTAACCAAAGTGAATTTATGGCAGATACTTCTTATGACTTCTCTTTAAAGTTCCAAGGTTTAACTTTTGTTTTGTTTTGTTTTGTTTAATAGCTTCTTTTTCGTTGTTTTTATATTATTTTATTTTATTTTAAATAAAAAATAAAAGTTACATACTCCGTGCTTATAGTATTGGGTTAAGATGGGAGGAGTATACAAGTTGTGTTGAAGTCCCATTAATATTGATCTCCTTACTAATGTGTACTGTCATTAATTTCACCCAACCAAATTTCTAACAACTATCTAATCTAAACCCTCACCCCTTGCCCTTCCTCCCTCCTACCTTCCTACCCTCCCCACCCTTGTAGCCATGAAAGAGTCTTTTCTGTTATGTATGAGTCTGCTTTTAAGTTTTTATCATAGGGGTCTCATATAATAATGGTCCTTCTGTCGCTGACTAGTTTCACTCAACATAATGTCCTCCAGTTGAGACCAAACTGAGAGATGTTTCCTGCTATCATCGTTGTTCTTTATCATTGCAGAGTACTCCACTGGGTTGATTCCAGCTTTTTGCTATCATGGACTGTGCTGCAATGAACATTCATGTGCATGTATCAGTTGGTGTGAATGGCCGTGATTCTGTAGGCTATATTCCAAGCAGAGGAATTATTGGGTCAAATGGTATATCTATATCCTTTATTTTAAGGTAACACCAAATTGCTTTCCAAAGAGGTTGCACCATTCTGCAATCCCACCAACAGTGTAGGAGAGTTCCAATCTCTCCACAGCCTCTCCAACGTTTAGTGTTTTGCGTTTTTTAGACCATGGCCAATCTTGTTGGGGTGAGATGGTATCTCATTATCGTTTTGATTTGAATTTATTTAATAATTAATAATCGTGAGCATGTCCGCATGTGTTTTTGGCTGCCTGGATCTCCTCTTTAGAGAAGTATCTGTCCGTCTCCTTTGCCCATCGCTTAATTGGATGATTTGTCTTTTTCTTATTGATATTTTGTAGTACCTTATAGATTACGGAGATCGGGTGTCAATCTGACATAGTGTTGCCAAATATTTTTTTCCCCTTCTGTAGGTGGTCTTTTAATTCTTTTGATGAAGTCTTTGGATGAGCAGAAGTGTTTGATTCTTATTAATTCCCATTTATCTATTTTCTCTTCTGATGCATGTGTTTTGATTGTCAGATTTTGAAGTCTGTTTATATTGTGTATTAAAACTTCCATTGTTGACCTTATTTTATCTTGGATGAGCTTTATCATTTTAGCTTTTATATTCAGGTATTTTATCCAATTTGAGTTGATTTTTGTATAAGGTGTGAGATATGAGTCTTGTTTCAGTTTTTTGTAGATGGATATCCAATTATGCCAGCACCATTTGTTAAAGAGACTGTTCTTACCCCAGTTTAAAATCTTAGGACCTTTGTCAAATATCAGCTGTTCATAGGAGGATGGTGGCATCTCTGGGGTCTCTACTTTGTTCCATTGGTCTATGTATCTCTTTTTGTACCACTACCAGGCTGTTTTGACTACCGTGGCAGTGTAATAGGTTTTAAAGTCAGGTAGTGAGAGGCCTACCAGTGTGTTCTTCTTTTTCAGTAGTGCCTTACTTATCCGAGGCTTCTTCCTTTTCCAAATAAAGCTGATAATTTGTTTCTCCATCGCATTAAAAAATGTCACTGGGATTCATATTGGGATTACATTATATAAGTAGATTGCTTTGGGCAAAATAGACATTTTCACAATATTGAGTCTTCCTATCCATGAGCAGGGCAGATTACTCCTCTTATGTAAGTCTCTCATAGTTTTTTATAGTAAGGTCTTGTAGTTTTCTCTGTAAAGATCTCTTATTTCTCTAGTTAGATTCATTCCTAAGTATTTTATCTTCTTGGGGGCTATAGTAAATGGAATTGATTTGGTGATTCATTCTTCAATAATTTCACTGTTGGTATAAAATTTAGTTATGTTTATCTTGTATCCCGATACTTTGCTGAATTCTTCTATTAGCTCCAATAGTTTACTTATGGATTTCTTTGAATTCTCTGTATAAACATTCGTATCATCTGCAAAGAGGGAAATCTTTACTTCTTCATGGCCAATACGGATGTCTTTTATTTCTTTGAGTTGTCTAATTGCTCTGGCTATAACTTCTAGCACAATGTTGAATAGAAGTGGTGAGGGTGGGTATCCTTGTTTAGTTCCCATTCGCAAAGGGAATTCTTTCAGTCCTTCACCATTCAGGATGATGAAAGCAGTTGGCTTTACATAGATGCTACTGATTATATTGAGGAATTTCCCCTTTATTCCTATTTTTTGTCAAATGCCTTTTCTGCATCAATTGACAAAATCAGGTGATTTTTATCTTTTGTGTTATTAATGTGGTTGATTACATTAATTGTTTTTCTGATGTTGAACCAGCCTTGCATCTCTGGAATGAAACCAACTTGATCATGATGAATTATTGTTTTTATATGCTGTTGAATTCTGTTGGCTAGAATTTTGTTGAAGATTTTTGCATGTAGATTCATGATTGATATTGGTCTGTAATTTTCTTTTCTTGTGGATCTTTCCCTGGTTTGGGTATCAGGGTTATGCTGGCTTCGTAGAATGAATTTGGAAGTATTTCATTTCTTTCCGTGATGTGAAATAGCCTCAATAGTATTGGAGTTAATTCTTCTCTGAAAGTTTGGTAGAATTCTCTGGTGAAGCCATCTGGGCCAGGACTTTTTTTGGTTGGTAGATTTTTGATGACTTTTTCAATCTCTTCTTTGTGATAGATTTATTAAGCTGATCTATTTCTCCTTGTGATAATTTTGGTGAGTCATATGAATCTAGAAGTTTGTCCATTTCCCCTAGGTTTTCAAATCTGTTAGAGTATAGCTTTTCATAGTATTCTGTTATGATATATTTTATTTCAGTTGGGTCTGTTGTAACATCTCCCAATGCATTTCTTAATTGCTGTTTTTCTTTTGTAAGTTTAGCCAATGGTTTATCAATTTTGTTGATCTTTTCGAAGAACCAGCTTTTAGTTTTGTTAATTTTTTCAATTGTTTTTCTATTCTCTAATTCATTTAGTTCTGCTCTAATCCTTATAATCTGTTTTTGTCTGGTGCCTGACGGGTTCCTTTGTTGCTCTCTTTTTTTTTTCTAAAATAATACAAAAGTTTTTTTTTCATTTGAACACTTCAGAAATGTATACTATCTTAACATATTGGAAACACTAGAGTCAGATCTGACTTGACGGCACTTGGCTTTTGGCATTGCTTATATTTTTATATCCTTTTAAATCAACAATAACATGGTCTTTAATTTTAGAGAAATGAAGTGCCAAAAATATTACCACAATTTGATTTATTTTAGTAAACTTTATCTTTTTAGCCCTGTTTTTTTAATCATCATTAATTCTTAATGAGGCCTGAAACACAGAATTCATTACATTATTAAGCTAGCTTTTCTTCCATGCCACCAGAAGGAACTCTAAAGTTTAGTGATTTCAGTGTCCCAGAAAAAGATAAATGATATTATAAAAAAAAGATTACTTCATTCTTTTGGACTACTGATCTGATGTTGTGCCTTTGTCATACTGCAGAAAGAAAATAAACCAAACAGTTTTAAGTACAAGCATACACTTCTGTTGTAAGCTCATTGGCTTTCTCTCTGCCTGTCTTTCACTGATCTGAACAAAGACAGCCTAATTATTCTGCATAAAAGTTAACAGTCATTATAGCACTAGATTTGTTTGCTTATTCAGCCTTGTGTTTTAATTAATGTGACATGTTTGAAGTCTTCTGCGTTCTAACACCCAAGCTTTTCTTTCTTGAAACAATCAGATGATATTTAACCCTCATATTCTGTTTCTCAGTCTTCTGTTTCCTGGTGGCATTTATTGGAGCTGTTTTCAGTGAAAACTATACAGCAAATAACTCAACCATCTGCATTAAAATTTGTTACTGTGTTAATTTTTTTATTATGGGCACTTGTATAATTTTCAATAGTCTCTTCCTAAGGTCACTAAGAGTTGAAATCAACTTGACAATAGCAGTTTGATTTTAGTGGGACAGTGGTTAAAATGCTTGGCTTCTAACCAGCAGGTAGCAGTTTAAAGGCACTGGCCTCACCGTGGGAGGAAGATGTGTCAGTCTCCTTCCACCAAAATTTACAGTCTTGAAAACCCTAAGGACAGTTCTGCTCTGTCCTATAAGGTCGCTGTGAGTCAGGATCAACGTCATGGCAGTGGGTTTGGTCTGATACGGGGATGGGAAGGTGATTTGCTGCTGTAAGTTCCAAACAGCACAAGTTCTTATTCGGTAAATGAGGCATGCACACCTCTGTGACATGTCCCTCCTCTCCAGAAAAAATTAATAACTCCTTACATTCACACTCTTTTTCTATGCTCTGTAAACACTTCTTTTAGAGAGTCTGCAATGCTTCATTGCACTTGATGATTAACACATGAATCTCCCCTAACTTGACTGAAAGTTCCTTAAGGCTAAAGACATTTTATATATATGGCTGCTGCCTAGTGTAGTGCCAGGTACGAAGTAAATGCTCACTATTTTGTAGCTGAGAGAATAAAATGATTGAATGAATTATGCATATATATTTCTAAGTTGCCAACAAAATTATTTCCAAGATGGCAAAGTAAAGGAAGAAAATACTTTAATATTTTAAAAACATTTACATGAAAGAAATAATATCCTAAAAATTTCAAAGTGTATGGTTATTTTGGTTCAAAGGTAGGAAACCTAGGTATCAAAATCAGATTCCAGAAATCTCTTTAAAGAACAGGAATCTAAATTTAGTGTCTTAAAGCCCATGAACTTCTTGAAAGCATGGAATTTTGCTTTGGTTATTAGTTGCCTGAAATTTAAGGCTTTTTAAATTTTGTTGTCTAATATTCTTGATTATTATTAGCTTCTTTGTCATGGCATTATAGTCATAACTGCATAAGAAAAGTACAGATTTTGTTCTCTTATTTCTGTGGTCTCTAGCTTGATATAGGTTGATACAAGGAATACATAAGCTATTTGCTTTAGGTCACTTAGCACAGTGTTTGAGTTGATAAGCCCATAAAAAGCAGTAGCTACAATTATTATAAAACTCATCATTCTTTTGGTTTAAGATTATCATGTTCTTATTGACGGACACTGACTTAAACATACACACTTTGAGACTTTGTCTTTCTTCCTAAGAATTTTTCCATAACATACCTTGAAGTATGTCATCTTGAGGATGCATTTGTAAACCTAGTTGACCACATCCTATATTTGAAGATCATAAAGGTTCAAGACTTACAGGAAGTTTATTCGAAAACTTAGAAGTAACACTAAGATCTAGCTAACAGTTTAAGGATCTTTTTCTGCAGTAGCTTGAAATTAAAATGTTTATAATATGAATTTGTGCTTGTTTTTTTTTCAGTTTTGACTACCAAAAAACACAGGTTGTCTTTACAGATCTGAAATGTCTCTTAACCATCCATGCTGATTTGTCCTGCTCTAATTCCCATAAACTTTAGGTTCCACTAACCATACAATGGAGTTCTGAGATTCTTGAACTGAATCTTCCATACTTTGTAACTTTCTTCTCTTTCCAAATCTTAGACAGCCTTTGAAAGACTGACTGCTACTTTCCTGAGCCTTTATGAGACAAAAAGAAAAAAAGACAAATTTTGAATACCTAATAGAAAAAATTCTTAGTTCCATACATTTAGATTATCTGTGCTTTAACCATCATGCTAAAAAGTTAGGGCCCTGGGTAGTACAGTTGGTTTGCTCTCTATTACTAAAGATTGGCAGCTGACACCCACCCAGTGGCACTGTAGAAGGAAGGCCTGGAGATCTGCTTCCTTAAAAGATCACAGCCAAGAAAACCCTAGAGAGCAGTTCTAGTCTGTATTGTATAGGGTAACTATAAGTCAACCCAATGCCATCAGGTTTGGTTTTAAAACCAAAAAAAATACCCATTGTCATCGAGTCAATTCCAACTCATAGCAACCCTATAGGACAGAGTAAAACTGTCCCTATAGAGTTTCTAAGGATTCGAACTGCAGACCTTTTGGTTAGCAGCTGAACTCTTAACTATTGGGCCACCAGGATTCCAGTTAGGGTATGATTAGGAATGTAGACTATGGAGGCAGAATAACAAAGAAAAAATAAAAACCTACTGCCATAGAGTTGACTCCAACTCATTCCAACTTATAGGATGCAATAGAACTACTCCATAGAGTTTCCAAGTTTGTCAGTTTTCACTGAAGCAGACAACCACCTCTGTCTTTCATAGTAAGCCTGGTGGGTTCACATTACTGACTTTCCAATTAGCAGCCAAGCATTTAACCACTGCACCACCAGGGCCCTTGGAGACAGAACACCTGTCTCAAATCCTAGCTCTGACATCTAGAGCAATTTACAGCTCTTTTTTTCCTTCTGTTTTTCCTTGTATGTAAATAGAGTTGTAAGGAAGATTGAATGATCTGTACAAATGCCTGCAATTAACTTAGAGGTCTAGGATTGAGTAGTCAGGTATACACTCTGAGTAACTATTTGCTACTATTTAAGTCTAAGAGTTGCAGCATTATGTAGAAGGGTGATTCGCGTTGTTAGTGATTAAAAAACACAGTTGAGAAGATGGTTACAAATGTCTTTTCTGGGCCATGTTCTCTGGATTCTCTCATGTGAGTTTTATGCAACCTCAGATTTCTTATCAACACTATTCACAGTGGTCGCTGTGGCAGAATGTGTTGGTTTGGAAGATGAACCCAGCTTCACCCCTGCCTTCCTTTGGTCCAGGTTTTTGAGCTATCATTTTCGTCCTTCAGGTATGGGATGTGTTTTTCTTGTTGCCTGATTAGTAACCTGCATTTTGAACAAAGGGAAGGAGCATATCTGACCTTTGACATGTCATTTCCCCCATACCCGCGAAAGACTCATATAGCCTAGTGTCCTATTTTCCCAATGTATTTTCTCAAGATTTTTCAGTTCTCTTCCTTGAATCAGCTCTCAGAAAAGCAAGTTTCTTTGTCCTGTTTGGAACAATGAAATGCACATTCCAGAGTGTAGAATGCAAGATATTTTATAATAAAACACCTTACCTGAAAACAATATAGATTAAATAAAATGTTCAGTAAAGTATCTTCAGTGGTTTTGAGGAAACAGTTGGCCATGAGAACATCAGCATTCCTCTGAGGATACAATTTGTGTTTCTGAATGAAGAAAAGTATCCTATCATCTCATTCTACCCGAAGAATAAAACTCCTGTTACTGCTTAGAGTACTCTGGGACTCAAATGATTGCTCTTCTCAGTGTCTGCCTGCTCTCCAGGCACAAGGCCATCCTCTCAGCACATAGTGACATTAACAACACACTACAGAGTTTTACTACCAGCAGTGAACTGCTTCCTCATTATGAGTGTCAAATGGAGCATGAAATGTGGCCATTCATTCAATAAATATCTATTGAGACATAGTGTGCTCCAGGCATCATGCTGAGAATTGCTTAGGAAAAAGTCATGGTTTTTCCCAGCTTCAATAATTCAATATGATTGCTGTGGTGGCACAGTGGAAAAAACCTTAGGTCTGCTAACCAAAAAAGGTCAGCAGTTCATATCCATCAGCTGCTCCTTAGAGACCCTACAGGGTAGTTCTACTCCTTCCCATAAGGTCTCTATAGCCAGAATTGACTTGATGGGCCATGAGTTTTTTCATCTGGTTCAAATGAACTTTTGGTGATGTAGTTATTTTTTTAATCATCCCAAGAAGCTACAAAATAAAAAGTACATATTTGTAATGGAAAACTCTTTCTTAGAGGATTAAAGGAACATCTCCTTTGATTTTAGCCATTACACATGACTTCCTTCTCTGCTTTTAAGATGAAAAATGGAAACATTCTAAAGAAAGTATAACATTGATTTTGGAAGTATATTTAAAGTCCAGGGAAAAAATTATCATTTATTTCTCCAAACATTTAAAAAGTTAACAGTCCCATGTCATTTTACACTAGTATAGACTCTTCAGGCTTTCCAAGAAACTCCGGTTCATTACCAGTCTCATACACTCATTATCCTTGACTGCTTTCTTTGCTGGATTCCCTGGGTGTGCAAATGGTTAACATGTCCGATAGATTTTCCAGTAGACTCCAGGCCTTTCTTCTGAGGTGCCCCTCGGCCTTTCAGTTAGCAGCCGAGCCTGTAAACCATTTGCACTGCCCAGGAAGTCTGTTTGGAGTGGTGCAGAATGGATGCAAGGGCGCCAGTCCTTTGTACACTGCATCCGTCATTGGATGCAGCCTCTTCTTCTGCCACTACAGTTACCAGAGAAGGACTCAGCTATAAACATTCAGAAGCCAAGACTCCTGATGGTTGGAGAATGAGTGACTGGCCTGCGTGTGGGATCCTGGGCAGTACACTACAGCATCCACTATGCTGCAGAGACCAGAGGGAGTAAGTGGATAGTTGATCAACACCTGAAAATTGGGCAGAAAGAAAGAAAGCATGAAGGAGACTAGGGAAAATAGACATCTGTTAGCCACTTATGCCAAACTTGGCTGGCTTGGCATTAGCCACTTTCACGTACACTGTATAGTTTCTGTCATTATAATAACCCCAGAAAGTAGGTATTATTTGTATTTACGGACAACTGAGACTCCAAGAGAATAAGGAAAAAATCTGGTTAGTCACTTACCATGTCTTTGGGGCGAGCGGGTCTTTACATTTTGAATTTAGGCTGTAACCACCATGCTGTTTGCTAGAAAGGTGGTGGAGTAAGAAGTTGTTGTTAAGTGAGGTTAAGTCAGTTTCAACTGATAGCACTGCCTGGCCCAGTGCCGTCTTCACAGTCCTTGTTATGCTTGAGCCCGTTGTTTCTGACACTATGTTAGTCCATCTCCTTGAGGTGTTTCCCTTTTCTGCTAACCCTCTACTTTGCCAAGCATTATGTCCTTCTCTAGAAACTGGTCATTCCTTATTTCACATCCAAAGTATGTGCGATGAAGTCTTGCCATCCTTGCTTCTAAGGAATATTCTGGCTGTACTCCTTCTGAGACAGATTTGTTCATTCTTCTGTCCGTCCATAGTATATTCAGCATTCTGGAAGTGAGGAAGATTATAATTGTTTTGTGTTACACCTCATAATTTTGCAGTTCAGGATTGTATTTTCTGTTACAGTGATCTTGTGCATTTGCCGATTCCTGCTGTGGTGCTGATTTCTTTGGCTATACTCTGCCTTGACTATAGTTCTTGGTGTAAGTTAGGGTGTTTAGATTTTCTACCTTCAAAATGTATCACATTCCCTTTTTTTATTAAATTGACTTTTAATCCTAGAATTTTTATTGAGGCTGTAACTTTTCCTTTTCCATCCACTTAGTATAATTTTATATTGTATATACTGTAGTATTCCTGTATATATGTGTTTGTAAGAAAATTTTACTAAAATATTACAGAAATGTGCCTTCATTCACTCGAGTTATTGATAAATATGATAAATTCCTCTGGGCTAAATTTAGGACTTTCTGGTTACTAGCCGGTGCATCCCTCCTCAGGCAACAACCATGCTGAGGTAACAACTGCCAGTGATAGTAAGGGTTACCCAGACTTCCCTGGCTTGCTGATGAGACTGACTTGTGATTCAGAAACATTCATGAAGTCCGACGTTAAAGGGTCTTCTTAGTCTATGTGACCTAACATGTTTTTGTAGAAAAACATGAACGCGGCTTCCTTTCTTCTGCACAACACCACTTTGCTTTCTTTCAAGTGTCATGTTCTCTCAAGACAATGTGTAAATTACCATTTATTTACTGTAATCATCTTGAACCCTAAAGCTATATTACCATCTTGGGTGTGTGTGTATTGCTACCCTGATATAGACTTCTTCAGGTCTTATTTATTAGAGTAAACATTTTATTTATGGGTACACAAGCATTTCCCATTTATGCAAAATTTTGTATTATTTTGATGTTTTTTGCCAATGTATAAGTTAGAATTCTTATTTAACTGCATGCAGTGAAAACCTAACTATACTGATGTAACTAGCTAGAACATTCTGTGTGCCGCATTAAAAGAGGTGCAGCAATTAGCAATCACCAGAGCCATTCATGCCCTAGCGTGTCACTTTCTTCTTTGTTAATATCTATGTTCAGTGATGCCTGTTTCACCTATAGCCTCATCTCCAGAAAGCGAATGGAAAAGAACAGAGATGGATCCTGACACACTTAAGAAAGCCAAAAGAAAAGAAAAGATATCCTTAGCAGATTTAGCTTGTTTATTGGCATGAACTGTGTGACATGGGCATTCCCTAAAGATGAGGGAGCCTGGTGGAGGCAGGAACTTTTTCTGGGCGTTCTCCCTCTCTGAGTAAAATTTGAACTCACTTAGCAAGGTGCCCTGGGAAACACTAATAGTGTTGAGTGCACTCCTCCAGTTTATGATGACAATGTTATACCTTTATAAATATGTCCAAAGAATTGAAGGAGAGCAATTTTATGTTTTAAGAGATCCAGCAATTAGGCATAATTTAGGGAAGTATGTGCCTACAGTATAAGGAACGTACTTTTAAATGATTTAATATAAAATTACCAAGAAATAACAAAAGTTAATTTTTATTTCCTGGATTAGAAAAATACACAGAAATTAGAAATTTCATAATATAAAGGTTCTACATAATGTAAAAACCCAAAAACCCCACTGCCATCAAGTCATGTCTGACTCGTAGTGACCCGAGAGGTCAAGATAAGAAAACAGTGTAAAATGTGAACTTTATTCTACCTTTATTTTTTTGCTACTAATTTGTATAAGTGGTAGGCTACACTTATTGCTCTCATTTCTTAGATTTGTATTTGAAAGAGAAACCAAAAGAGTTCTACTGTTGTCAGCCCAGATGTTCACCAATTTTTTTCTGTCCTGTAAAATTGTTGGGCTCTACAAATAATTGGACCCCCAAAAAAGCCACATAAAAACTTCATGCACTTCAAAGGCAAGTAATAGGCCATCGGTACCATCAAGGAGTTTATAATCAAATGGCTTGTTTGTAAGGCAAGTTATATGATTATGACACAGAGGTGCATTGCATAGCCGAATGACAAACCAGTCAGCTGGGAAGCATTGAGCAAGCAACTATATCAGATTGAGGAGCTATTAAAGGAGGTGATAGTTGAGCCAGACTCTAAAGAATGGAGGTAAAGTCACTGGGCAGATGTGATGGAAAAGGAAATCCCAGGCAGAACCAGCATTCACACTGGTCACCTACTTCACACATTTATTCACCTATCCATCCATTCAACATTCAGTTTTCAAAGTTGTCATCTTTGGGAGAGGCTTTAGTGTGCTTACCTGTTATGAAAAGTATCCTTTTCTTTCCTTTTCTTTTTAATTTGCTAGAGAAGCTGTTTAAATATTTGCAGGGATCCAGGTGAAATGGTTTATGTCTTTTTACTTTATGCTGGTTTTAATTACACTGTTTTTAGGTCTGTCTTTCTTTAGACATGTTATCGAAGTTTTCTTCTTTGAAGAGACAGTTAAACTGCCTTCATCAAGAGGACAGGTTATAGTTTTGGTCACTACTGCCTTTTAGAAGATATAGTCATCTTAGCCAGCTTTTTATGTTACTTAACAAGACTTAGGGATTCATTGCAGAGATGCTTTTGGGGGAAGCTGACATTTGGTCTTTTACTTATAAATTTTTTAAAAAGACCTTAGACCATATTTTCCTAAGTCTTATAACCCAATTTTACTTTCAGGTTGGTTCAAACAACTTTTATTTTTAATTGGACATTTGCTCATGTGCCATACAAATAATGAAATATTGGTCTAGTATTTAAATCAGTGTTTCTTATTCTTTCTTAACATGATAAATTAAAAACATTACATTCTTATAAAGATCTTTCAAGTGTCTAAATAAATTAATTATAATACTTAAAAATAATTAAATAAGTAATAATTTTAGAATATTCTTTTTCAAACACCCTTACCCCACCCAACCCTTGACACTGACAACAACTTATTTTAAAATGGTGTTTGTTATATAGAAAAAACAAAATGCAGAATTTTGCCATAGCACATTATAGCATTTCAATGTAACTCATAATGAGTGAGATTATGCAACTGTTCAGTTGATTATTTGAAATTGGTGTTGAATGATAATCTTACTGCTATTTCAAATATTTTGCTTGACATTGCATATAGCATGTATTTCCAAGCATCTAACTAATTTTAACTTACAGTTATGTGACCTTGAACATTTTAAATCGCAGATGACTAACCTGTTTCATCTTGCTGCATTTTGAAACTTCCGTACTTAACCTTCTTACTTCTCACAGGGGTAAAAATCAAACTGGATCAGTCAAGAATGCAGCTCTGTGCTTTTAACCAGGCAGAGACAAATGTGGCCACTTTTATACAGGTTACCTTAAAAAAAAAAATCATACATATATGATATTTTTTTCAGTGTCTTGCATGCTGTTCAACTACAGAATATTTCTGCTTGACCCATTGCAAGAAAGTAGAAGCATATACAATTGTTCCGTAGATGAATTGACATCACAGCATGTCATGGGGTGATTTCATCATTTTTCATGATTCTCTTGATGACTTCCTTGACACATCTCTTATGTTCTTAGGTGATTTCAAGTGCATGCTGTACAGATTTTTGTTGGATGGATTATAAAAGTAAGATGTAGAATATTAACAGAGGCCATTGGAGCAATATTTAATTTGAAAACCTCCATCAACTTCACCTCAATTTAGTCTCTCTCTCCATATATACGTACCCTGGTTGCATAGCAGTTAAGAGGTTGACTGCTAACCAAAATACTGGCAGTTGAAATCTACCAGGTATGCTGCTCCAGGAAATCCTATGGGTCAATTCTATTCTGTCCTATAAAGTCACAGTGAGTCAGAATCAACTCAAAGGCAGTGGATTTCTGGTTCTCTGTATATATATATATGGAACTTCTGGTGGTGTAGTGGTTAAGTGCTACATCTGCTAACCAAAAGATCACCATTTGGAATCCACTAGGTGCTCCTTGGAAACTTTATGGAGCAGTTCTACTCTGCCCTGTAGGTTTGCTGTGAGTTAGAATTGACTGTACTGTACTTAGGTTATTTTTTTAATTTCATATATATGTATCACATTAAATTTTCACACTTACAACCAATAAATTAAAATTCTGTTGGAAGCAATTTTTATGAGAAGACTTTTTTGGTTCTTTTTGAGTACACATTTAGGAATTTGAGGGCTGAGCCAAGGTATCTAGCTTCTAATGTAAATTTTGAATGCATTGGGCATTCATTTTAAGTGCAGTGATAACTAGTCCTTTAATTTTTAATCATTTCAGTAATTAAAGTTTTCATTTGATCACATATACATTAATTAAAAGCCAATAGACCCCGCCTAGATATCAGTGAGTGGTATTATAGGTATTTGAAATGATTAATTTGACTCCAGAAGCAATTTTGGTCATTGACAGAATGAGATTCTGATCACATACCACCACAAAGAGACACACAGAGTGGCCTCAAAAGCTAAAACTTCTAAATGAATATATTATGAAGTAATACTACATCTGTTTACCAATAAGATATAAAACCCTTTCCCCAAAGTTAGAAAAAAATATATATTGCCTTATCTGATTTTTGTAACAAATCTAAAAGTATACTACTTAGACATGATATCTTGTTTCATATTAGCATATACTCTTGAATAAGTGAACTCTAATAGTTCTTGTAGGAAGAATATCCATATTAATAAGAGCCTTGCCTTTTTTATAATCCACATCATACTTTTAATTTCTCTGTCATTGTTGGTATGTTTGTATTATTGTTATCCATTGTGGAATGATGAAAACAAAACTTTATCCTGAAATTGGCACAATCTAAGGATAATAATGCTAACAGTTTCAAAATGGGTGAAAAAAGAAGTGGTATTATTGTTCCAGTTTACTTGCAGTTGATTTTAAAGATGTTACTAAGTGGATGTTATGTTTTGTATTTCAGATTGGTGGTGATTTAGATGCAATGTTTTCTTAGGAAACTATTTTATTCCAGAATATAGTAAATTTCCTGCAACTGGGACAGAAATAGATATGCACCTCTGTCTATCTACCTATCTACAGTAAAATACATTTTTAAGAAAACCATTTCCATAAATTTTCCACATAGGCATGCACACCATGAACACTTTTGGACTCCTACCCTGTTGTTGCTGATGCTTTCTACCAGACTACTCTTAGAAAACATGAGATGCATGTTATGAAATGTTCATTCTGTAAATACACTAAAAACTCTGAATACTTCATTGATGGAGAATTACTTCAAAATATGGGCTTTTTTTTGTACATTAACAGCAAATTTCTCCTTTGAGAATTTTAGAGTGAAGTATATTTAGCAGAAGCCCCATATGTAAATGATAAGGATAATACATGTTATTCATGTCAATTTTTACTTTATATTGTTTTACTATATTAGAAATCCACTTTTTTCAATAGTAATTATTCCATTGAGTGGATCTTGTCTTTCCTTGTCCTTCCTCTTCATCAATAATTTTAGATAATGGGAGAAATAATTTAAATGTATAGGTTTATTTAGGATTTTTTGGTTGGTTTTTCTTCCTGGGGTTTTATTAATATTACTATCAGTATTAATTATGTTACATTTAACAAATTTAAGTCTTAAACTCTACATATTTATGTCACACTTTGCCCTATTTATGTTCCAATGCTTGTGTACCCCAATTTTTTCTAGCAGGCTTCAGTAGTAGAACTGCTTGTTTTTTTTTGTTTTTTTATTTCTAAAGATTTTAAGACAGTTCCTTTCATATGACCCATTGTATTCCAGCTACTTAAATACCTGTTCTCTGCAAATAGCATAGCATTTCTGTGTTAGTGTACAAAGCCCTTGAATGCGGGCACTATCTAATAGTTCAAGACCTCGCCTTTTCATTGGAATATGGTAGACTCTGGTGGAGAAAGCTAGTCAGTCCACCACTCTTCTGTAATCACTCCTGGTAAAACTTTGTTTTTGCAGTGAAGTTATTTTTTGCAATTACCTAAATTATTTGTTATAATACTGAATATAAACTATATGAGGTAGAAGATTCTGGCAATATTAAGATCTTCAGTGACACTCTTGAATTGTTTTGAATTGCCTTGATAGTGGCTGAGATTTGACCTCATTGTTTCTTCATTGTGCTAATGCTGCAAAGGAACTGTTAAGTGGATGTCCTGCTGAAAGAGCAGCTGTTCCCAAAGAGCCTCCACAATATTTCTTTCATAGCAATAAACAAAGAACAGCAGGAAGGAAAAAGCTTGGTTTTCTGGTATCTTATTTGAATTAGAGCTGGAATTTTAGTTACTTTAACTGTACTGTCAGCAAAGAGTAGATTAGAACTAGTATATAAACTGACAGTGTTCTGCAAAATTAGTAAGAGTAACCTGAAATTCTAAATAACGTGGGGAAATACTATTGACTTTCAAAAATTAAGGATACCAGGAGTATTTTTATCAATTTGGGACATAATTCTTTTAAAGAATATTCAGAGAGAGCAGAAAAGGATAGGAAATACCCTGAGCAGCCCAGAACTGTATCATATAAAGAAATTAAATATGATTACACTCAAGATGAAAAACACAGCTGATAATATTTTAAATGAGCTCCAATAAATAAAAACCAGTGTTTGCATTTCTCCACTGGGGCAAAAAGAATACCCTCACTGTTGCAAGGGAAAGGAAAGCATATTTGCATCCAGAAAAGAACATCTTAAAATCAAATTCTCTCATAGGGGAATGCTCAGGTTGGAAACATGGAGCTCCTACACGTGATCAGTACTTCCACACAGCACACCTATCTGTGGAAATCCTCTCTAAAGATTCTTTGATCCTTTGCTCTGAACATTACTATTTTACTCTTAATGATTTAGGATCATTATGGGTGATGGGTCAAATCATGCTGTAAAATTTAAAGATGAATGACGTTGATTTGAATCTAATAAAACATTACTTTCTTGCTTACTGAGCTCTGCTCAAAGAATACCTTCTTTTTTTGATTGTGTAAAGCAAACAGTCATAGAATATAGTTATTAAATGTCATGCCTTTGGGATGTTTCAAAACCAGCCATCCTCTTTAGGGGAGATTTTTGCTAAATTTGTGTTTTCTACAGTTAATGATGTTCAGATTTTGTCTAAGCCAATTCTTAGACAATCTACTTTATACCTCTCAGTACCAGGAATGGCCAGGTGGCACTGATACCATCCATAGTAGTATGAACAAGCCTTGCACTTGTAATGCCTTTCTCAGGAAATGTTGGTAATAAATTCATAAGTGACCATCTTAGGGTAAGTTCTAATGTGACATCAGTAGTTAACACATCAAAACACACAGTGCTAACATGCAGTGCTGTCGAAAGCATATACCTTCAAGGCAATTCAAAGAACCATAAGGAATAATAAAGAATTTGATTTCATTATATTTTGTGTGAAAAGAGACTTCTTAAATAAATAAGTTAATTATTAAGTTAATAGGTAATTAAGTTAATAAATAACTTGATAAATAATTTGAGTTAAATAACTTAAGCTTATAATCAAAATAAAGAATGTTTCAGAAATATACTGTTTTATGAGTACACATTAAAGAAGTTGGAAGATATGCAAAAATTACTGTAGTTACCACTATGGAACAAAGAGGATAGTGGAAGAGACTCCCCAACACACACTATATACATACTATTATTCATTTAGATTCCTTGAATCAATTATATTACTTAAATCTTATAGGAAAAAAATACATAATTTTAGAAAGTACCTATAGTCTTTTCCATACTATTTCATAAAAACTCAGGAGTGGTAACTACTGAACGCTTCCTACCCCAATACTAGCAAGTCTACCTCTGATCCCATATTTGCATTTATTTTTCATAATTTTTAGTTTTATTTATATAAACTGCCAAAGATAAATAGCTTATGTTTGCTAATAAGCACGTTTTACTTTTTATTAAAATCATCTAGGCAAAAATTACAGAGCAACACATTTAGGATACCTAAAGAGAACTTTTTCATCCTAATTTATGTTACTATTCAGTACAGTCTAGTCAGTCTTCCACTTCCCAGATCATAAGAAAGGAAAACTAAATAAATGACTGTGTGTATAGAAATGAAAAAAATTATGAAATTATGCATAATGGTAAAATTATTGGCATGATCCTGTGTATAGCTGCGAATAAAATAGTTTCAGTAGTTAAACTGACCAATGCTTGATATGAAAATTTAATATATTCCCCTCAAAAACAAACATAAATATTGCCTTTTTTATTTAAGATAATCTTTTAGGACCCTGTGAAAGATACTTCTATTTTAACAAGTATGTAAATCAAAGGGTAAGAATAAATTAGATCTCAACTGTCTATTTTCCCAGGACATGTTCATGAATATTTAACTTTATATACAGTGCTGTAATAGTTACTATGTAAATAATGGAATGCATTCCTGGGAAAAAATGAATGTTTAGAAATCTATTAGCTAAAATAATATGACATGTGATACAGGTTAATTATCATATCAAATTGATAATATCTGTACTGGTAAGCAGTGCTATTGAGTAATTATAATTGATTATATAAAATCTGATCATAATTTAATGTAATTAACAAAAATAACAGTCATAAATGCTGACTATCAAAATAAGATTTCAGTGGCAGGATAAACTGAATAAAATGACCTCAATTTTTACTTGATTAGAAATTAACTGGGTGTAAATCTTCTGTGAAATGCGTTAATGAAGAGTGAGAAAACCAAACATTGGTGTTAAAGATGTTTTGAGTAATTAAGCTTAAGTCAAAATTCTGTGAGTAAGAATCATTTTACTTAAAAGTTGTGTCCAGATGAGAAACCACTATAACTGCTAGTTGTAGGTATTTGGGCTAATTGCAGATATTTTGGCTAATGGCGGTGAGGTGCTTTTATTTCTTCCATCAGTAATCCTTTACATTACTTTGCATCAAAATCAGGCCAATGCTTCTGTTTTCACAGTTTAAGGACTTGGTCTCACTGCTACAGAATCGCAGTGCTTTTTCTTTCTGTTCTCCGGTGACTGTTGGTCTTTTGCATTTTGATTCCAATGTATTTAACTTTTTTTGTCTCGGAAAAACACCTTCTATCTATATCATCCTGCTACGTGTTTATAAATTGAAGAGAGAATAGGAAAAATACTTGAGGTTTATTTTACACTATTTTTCTTCTTTAATCTTCAGTATCAATAAGCATTTTCTGTCAGTTCTCAGAACTCACCTTTCAATTAACAGGTGTTACCAACTGGGCACTTGGATGTTATTGCTGTTTGGGTCTTCGTAGTCCTAAAATAATAATTGTTGTTGTACATACATTTATAGTAAATATAAAACATAACTAAAAAATGTAGCCAATACTTTGCAAATATGATTGTTAACACTGAAATGTTACCTTATGCCAATTTCTTCAAACACTTTCTTGTTAGCCTAATAAAAACAATAAACTGTATTTCCACAGGATGTGTGGATAGAAAGATCAAGTATAGGTACCTCCAAGGTTACTTGATCTTAATGTGTGTTTATATGTGTTTATGGCCATCATACTGTTAATCTGTTTTCATAACACTTTGCATGACTGATCATTAAATCTGGTTTAAACTCAAGATTTGAATCAACACTAAATAAACTCTCTGCTGGGGTGGTGAATTTCTTTTTAGAGATTGAATCGATCGAGTTCTTCTTCTGAGTGCAGCACAGTTGATAACCCAGTGCTTGGAGAAGGAGAAGACGCAGAGGCTGAACCCACAAACTCAGACGAGCCGGAGGCCTGTTTCACAGATGGTAAGGGAAAACTCGAGACCTTGGTTAGGGTCTCTTGATTAGTGTTCTTTGGGTTCTGTCTTAATACTTCCTTAGAGTTGTTTAGCAAAACATCAGAGCACTCTGTTTATGCTAATTTTCCCATGGCTGTGTGACTAAGGGAAAGTCACTGGAGCTCTCTAAACTTCTGCTTCTACATAAAACATTGTATTGATAAAATTTATAATTACAGTTATCTATACTATAAACCATGGTGGCTTAGTGGTTAAATGCTATGTCTGCTAACCAAAAGGACAACCCTTCAAGTCCTCCAGGTGCTCCTTGGAAACTCTATGGGGCAGTTCTTCTCTGACCTGCAGAGTCACTGGGAGTCAGAATTGACTTGACGGCAGAGGCTTGGCTTGGCTCTACTATAAAGCAAGTCCCTGAGTGCTTAAATAGTATACAAGAGGTTGGTGGTTGAGACCCACAGATAGGCATCTCGGGAGAGAGGCCTGGAAGTCTCCTTCCAAAAGTTCACATCCAGGAAAACCCATGGAGCAGTAGCATCACTGGGGTTGGTGCCACCCTTCCCCCCACAGACCTCCTCCCATACCAGACCATTTGGTATCCTTAGAATGTTTATTATCAATTTTAATTCTAGAATAGCATGTAAAAGAGCTGTAAATTGCTTATATGTAATATTTCTTAAATTGTGAATACTAACAACAAAACTTTTGTAAGAACTTGCTCCATTGAATTGCTGCATTATTAGTTAGAACTTTGTTAGTAAATGACAGAAGACTTTTCAAATTTTTTCCTTTTCCTTTAATTACTATTTTAGTCTCAAAAAAATTATTGATAGAGGTTCACAAAGACTGCTTACCACAGCATTGTAGGTAAAACACCACAAAATTTGACAGCATCAGCAGCTATAAAAACAGCAGCAACCATGAAAACAGCAGAAGATGCTTGTGGCACATACACACCACGTGATTAGAAGCCTTGTTCTAATTGGGCAATACCTTAGAAAGTTCAAACAGTAAATTAGCATAGAGTTTTAGCTTTATAGGTATGTTGATGCATGTCAACTGGCCTTACCAAAAATATTTTTGTTTTGATAGCTAACTACAGGGATATTTTCCTTAAAAATAATAAATTTCTGCTGAGATATTGCACAAAGATTTTACAGACATTTTGGTGTCACTTCCTCTAATGGTGTCACCTTCTCTGACAGTGAAGTCCACCTGCACACCCTAGTGATACCACTGCTAAAGAGTAGTTCTGCTCTGTACATATAGGGTCACCTTGAGTGGGAACCTACTTCATGCCAGCTAGTGCCACACTGTACAGCACTCTACTGTTCCCAGCTCCATGGAGTTACTCCAATACAATTTATTGCCTTTCACATCAAAAACTGAAGCTACTGGCCAGCTATCAGTAAATGGTTTGCTACAGTTGACTGCAATCTGTCTTGAGATTGTTCTGTCCCTTGTTCTTAGAAGCCACATTATCTTTGGTCTCCTTTTACATCTATGAATGTTACCATTTCCTTTCTCTATTTCCCTTAAAAACTATTTCTGTACATCTTATAAATAATGATGTACCCACATTTTGGCCCTTCATTGTCTTCTGCCAGAAGCCCTGAGGGATTTTATCCACATCTATGACTCAGTCCTTTCTGTTTTCTTTACTCTTAAATTATCGTCTGGCTCCTGACTTCCAGATCACCCTGAGCTTCTCATTGGCAATCTTCAGCTGGTATCCTAAAATGTGTCAAGGTTTATAAGTGTAAAACGAATTTTACTGTGGTCTCTCCCATCAGATCTGCTGATGGCAGCCTTTCATTCAGGACATTGTGATTTATTCTTTCTCTCCCACTAAAGGCTTTGAGTCTACCTTGAGTTCTTCATTTGTAGCCACAAATCAGACTCTCAGGATAGAGCCCAAGCCTTTTGAGTGATTCTGATGCATGCCTAAATTTGAGGAATATTGATCTATAGGATAGAATATGAACTCCTTAAATGCTATGTGAAGACCCTTACATTTGGGCTCAGTAGATTCTTTTTGTTGTTGTTTGTTTTATTTATTTTGTTTTTTTAGGGACTCTTTGATGCAGTGGTTAAGTGCTCTGCTGCTACCTGAAAGGCCAGTGGTTAGAACTAACCAGCCACCCCGCAGGAGAAAAAAATTGGTTATCTGCTCCCGTAATATTACAGCCTAGGAAACACTATGGGACAGTTCTGCTTTGTCAGATGAGATCTGCATGAGTTGAAAACTGACTTGATGGTGCTTAACAACCACAACTTCTTTTTTTTTAAGCATTGCTCCCTTTTACACATCCACTTTAGGTCATACTGAACTTCTCACCGTTGGAACATGCCAGGGATTTTCACAGCAGGGTATTTTTGAACATGCTTTCTATCTAACTGAAATGCCATATCTTGCCCCCCTTTTACCTGGCAATTCCTACTTGTCATTTGAGGACCCAATCCCATATCAGCTTCTAAGTAAGTCTTTCCCCCACACATGCTCCACTGTCCTTAACACTTTATTTCTGTCTTTGGAAGTGATTTGCTCCAATTTAATGTGTTTCTGTCTAATTAATCATCATAAGTTGATTTTTGCTAGTGTCTGGTAAGATCCTCATTAGGAGAGACTGTGTGTTGTAACTTTTTATCCCCAGTAATATCAAAAAAAATGGTAGTTGATACCTCCCAGTCACTTTGCTAAATTCCAGAGATGCAAGGCACACATCGGGTATTTAGTAAATGTTGTAGCTTAAATAAATTTATTTTCCTTCCTCTTAGCAATTGCAAATTTGGGTGATTGCTTATAATTTTTTGGTAGAGTTATGTAACAAGTAGACCAGACTTCTTGGCCTGACAACAGCTAGAAGAACTCTGAGAGTATAACCCCCCGACATCCTTTTAGCTCAGTGATAAAGTTGCTCCTGAGGTTCACTCTTCAGCCAAAGATTAGACAGGCCCGTAAAATAAAAATGAGACTAAAAGGGCACACCAGCTCAGAGGCAAGGACTAGATGGCAGGAGGGGATAGAAAAGCTAGTAATAGGGAGCCCCTAGTTGAGAAAGGAGAGCACTGACATGCTGTGGGGTTCATAACCAATGTGTGTACTGAATGCTTAATGAGAAGCTAGTTTGTTCTATCAACCGTCACTTTAAAGTACAATTGAAAAAAACAAAACAAAAAACAAAGAATTATGTAGCAAACAATAGGTTTGTAAATTTTACAATTTTGGAATCAACCTGTGGTATTTACACTTATTGCAATTGTTCTTGCTGGTTAATGGAATTAATCAATCACATATATTAGTATGATACCTCCTTGGAGATTGCATTCAGAAGTTACTCAGATCATAGATTTAAAATGTTATTCAGAGGGATAATTTTCAACTGACCTAGGAAAGATAGTAGCATTCTCTGAGCAAGTATTGTGTGGTTAAGTCCTCTGTCACCTAAGCATGTGCACGTATACAAACCTAGAATAGAACTGTAATATAAATACAATAATACAGAGTACAAACTTTGAAACTTGGCTAATATGAGTTCTAATTGACCTGTGAATGACTGGCTGTAAGTTATTGAGTGCATTGTTTTCCTTTAAATTTTACTTATTTTGTTGTTGTTGTTGAGAACATATACAGCAAAACATCCACCAGTTCAACAGTTTGCATGTACAGTTCAGTGATGTTGATGATATTCTTCAAGTTGTGTATTAGTTTTCACCCTCTTTTTCTGAATTGTTCCCCCCTCGTTAACATACACTCACTGCCCCATAACGTTCCCATCTAATCTTTCTAGTTGCTGCTATCAATTTGATCCCATATTGATAGTTCTTAAAAGAGCATTATATCAAAGCAGATATGTTTTGCTGGTTGAGCTGAACTGTTTTAATCAGTTTTAATAAGACTTCAGTGAATATTTTTGGTTTAAGGTTTAAAGACTATCACAGGGCAGTCATTTCTAGGGTTCATTCATCCTCCATAGCTCCAGAAACTACAGAGTCTATAAACATTTGAAATTCTGTTCTGCATTGTCTCCCTTTTCATCGACATTCAACTACTGAATCTTGAATCAAAATGTTTGGTAATGTTTGTTTTTGTTAGGTGTTGTTAAGTCAGTTCCAACTCATAGCAACTCTGTAGGACAGAATAGCAACTGCCCCATAGAGTTTCCAAGGAGCAGCTGGTGGATTTGAACCACTGAACTTACGGATATCAGCTGAGCTCTTAAACACTATGCCACTAGGGCTGCTGAATAATGGTAGCTGGGTACCATCCAGTTCTGCTGGTCCCACCAGAAAAGAGGGATTTGTTCATGGAGGCAATTAGCTATACATTCCTTACTCTCTTCTTATTCCTGACTCCTTCTTCCCCTGTACCAGGTGAACTGCATTGTTTTGTCTTAGATAGCCTCTTGCAAGCTGCTAAGACCCCAGGCACAAAACAATGAACTAGGAGGTAGAACAGAAGCACTAAACACATTATTAGGCCAACTAACTGGCATGTCCCATACAGCAATGATTCTAAACCAAACCAAACCAAGGAACCAAATCTCATGAAGTATTTGGTTGTCTGTAAGCAGACTCTGTGGCTACTTTTGTTGTCGATGTTGCTACCACACAACTTGTGCTCTTCCTGTATCTCAGGTTTCTCATGTATAAATGGAAATAACATTAACATCCACATCGAGGGAATTAAATAAGATAATGCTTAAAAATTAATTATTCCATATACAAATCATGCTGCCACTGATGCTAATGACTCACTGCCTACTCAGGGGTCTATCCTCAGTATTTCTGTAGAAATCACTGACTTGCTTTCACTCTCCATAAAATATTTCAGCCAATCTCCTGTAACCTCTGCACTAAAACGTATTACTGGCAAGAAAGATACCTACAAACTATAACGAATGCATAAGTTTTCTTTAAAAAGAACCCAAATCTCATTTTACATGAGAAGCAAAGAAGCATGATACCCAATCAATATAAATGTCATATTTGGCTGAAATTAGTGCCATAGCAGGACATGTGAAATTTCCTTTAGAAATGCTTGTGTTAAAGGAATTTAAGAATGTCAACATTTATGGCTTCTTGCTCAATAAATAAGTACCACAAAATCTCAAATCTGTACAGAGATTTCCTCTATCCATTTTATGAATGACCCGGACTTAAAATTTTGGATCAACTAGAGAGAAGTTGGACTGTCAAACAGGTGATGGCTTCAAACCAAATAGAAGCTTTAGAAAAACGTGAACTCTCTAGAAACCGTTTGCCATCCAGTTGATTGTTCCTCACCTGCACCTTATGTCTGTCAGGATAAAACGCTATACGAGAGGGTTTTCACGGTTGTGACCTTTCAGAAGCAGATCACTGGTCCTTTTTTCTCAGGCACTTCTGGGTGGGTTCAAGTCATCAGCCTTTCAGTTAGTAGCACAGTGCTTAGCCATCTAGACCACCCAAGAATTCTGGAACCTTCTATAGAAAGTATTACTTTGGTGCTGTTTCAGACTTTGGCTGCTATGTGAAAGAGATACTATTGTTGTTATTAGGTGCCAGCAAGCCAGTTCTGATTCATGGCAACCTACATACAACAGAATGAAACCCTGCCTGGTCTTACACCGTCCTCGTGATCACTGTAATGCTGAGGCCCATCATTGCAGCCACGGTGTCAACCCATCTCATCGAGGGGCTTCCTCTTTTTTGCTAGCCCCCTACCTTACTAAGCGTGATGTTCTTCTTCAGGGGCATGTCCCTCTTGATTACATGTCCAGTCTGTGAGATGAAGTCTCACCAACCTCACCTCTAAGCAGCATTCTGGCTATACTTCTTCCAAGACAGATTTATTCGTTCTTCTGTCGGTCTGAAGTATATTTAATTCTCTTTGCCGACACCATAATTCAAAGTCATCAATTCTTCTTTGCTCTTCATTATTCATTCTCCAGCTTTTACATGGTTAAAAATACTATGGCTTGGGTCAGGGACACTTTAGTCCTCCAGGTGACCTCTTTGCTTTTTAACATGCTGAAGAGGTCTTTTGCAGCAGGTTTGCCCGTGCCATATGTTGATTTCTTGACAACCACTTCCTTGGGCATTGATTATGGATCAAAGTAAATGAAATCTTTACAAACACTATAGCATTATAAAAATGGTCCTGAGATAAAACTTTGTAACAGTTAATTCTATAGAACATAAATAAGAAATATTTTTGTGTTACTTTGAGATGATTCATAACTTCTAAATTTAAGCCAGTGCATAAATGTATTTCTCAAAAGGATCTTGGCCTGAATCATCAAATATGACCAGAGAGAATGCATACCTCTGAATCAGATCAGTTAGCACAGCTTTGCTCCTTTGGAAACTTTACCTAATCTCTAGGCCTGCCAGGCTAAGTGGCTTAGCCTGATAAATTCTGCAGCACAGTCAAATTGATTAGCCTTTCAACCATTATTCACCCAGTCATTCTTTTATTCATCAACTGATACTTAAAATCCAGGCACAGTTTTGCGCACTGAAGGTAGAACAGTGATCCTGCCCTAATAGTGCTCCTGCCCTAATAGACATGTGACTAGATGGTAGCACTAAAGGAGCCTGTAAAGAAAGCAAAAGAGGTGAAAAGTATCGACCTACTCTCATTTAAATATAGTGATGGGAGAAGGCCTTTCTAAAGAGGTGATGTTTAAATAGAGGCTTGAAGAAAATTGAAATAGGCTATGCAGATAAATAAAAGGAGATGATTTTAGGGATTGTAACCCAGGGGGGTTATGCATAACATCTGAGGAGAATCAAAAGGTAAATATGGTTGGAGTAGATTGAGAGAAGGGAAGAATGGTGAAAGTTGAGACCACAGACATACTAGGGGCCAGACTGAAGGACAGTATAAGAATCTTACTTAAAAGTCACAACATGTGGTTTTGAAAATAGATGGGCGAGTAGCTGTAGAAAAAGCAGGGAGAGATCTTGGAGATTCCTTTGGTAAACTGGATGAGAGACGACAGTGATTACTGTGGTACTGTGGGTATGGGGAGAGTAGAATTCTGAATGTATTTTGAAGTCACAGCTTAAAGAAATTGCTGATGACTTGGATGTGGAGTGTGAAAAAGAGGAGTCAAAGAAAACTTCAAGTTTGGGGCCTAAGAAACTGGCAATAAATAGTTGTCACATGAAGACTTAACCAGAAGAGTGGGCTTAGAAGGTTGGCAAATCAGGAACTCATTTATATATTGGAAATAACTCTTAGCAATTCATGACTGGATTGGTCTACAAGAGCTCAGCTAGAATCAAAGTCAGGTCAGAGCAGCATTTGACCTCCAGAAATTTCTGCTACCTTAAAGGCAACCCAAACATCAAAGGCAGTGTAAGAGACAGTCACATCAGAGTAGTTAGGTTTTCACTGAAGAGGAGCATGAAAGTGGTTCTGTTGCCCACTGCATCACATCTGCTCATCCTTTTCATCTTCACAGCTGTCATGTTACTAATGTGTTTTATTGATCTGCATCTTGTGCCTCTTTTATACCACACCCCGCAGGCCATGTCTTACCATAGTTCTGTCCAGTAGCTTCATAATCCTAGACTTAAGATAGTTTCTTTAACCTTAGTTCTTGCAGTGTTCCTCGCCATCCTTGATTCCACATCTTAGTAGCCTGTATAATTATGCTCATGGAATGCCTCTTTGATTCTGTGTGGTATTATCTTGTACTCTATTTGGATTTTACCGTTAATAACTTATGTAATCAGGACTGAGTTTGAGAGGCACATCAACTTTTCTGGTAGGAGGAGCCCATTCAACTCCCCCCAAATTTATCCTCAGTTCAACAGTTTTCTATAAAATAAAAAATTCTAGCTTTAATAACACAGTAACCAACTCCCTTGTCTTTTTTATTTACTTGTTTGTTTTTGGAGGAGGAGGGAGAAAATGTGAACCAAACATTTGTTTTAGAGGATTCAGAGTATCTGAGAAGTAGTAAACTAAGCTGCATTTACCTAATCAGTTTTATACTATGTGTATTGATCACATTGTTAAATATTTTTATTATTTTTGTGATGGTTGTTACTATGTTTATTATTGGGTAGTACAGCTTTGAAGTTGTCAGTAATCTCTTTTTTATCTGAAAGCATTGGTTTAACATGATGAAACTTGGCATAGACTTTATGTAATGTATCATGAGATCAAATTAATGAAACCACCCAAAAGAAATAGAATTTACCCACTGGGACCCATTAAAATGTTTGAGAGAGTCTCTGTTATGTTTTCATTAATTAATAGTCATTTTAAAAAGAAGGTGTGATAACGTTGCTGCCCAGCCAGATTGGGAATCTCTTGGGACCCGCCTTTGTATGAAATTCAGACAGACAATTCAACACTCCGGCCTCAAAAGAAGAGAGAAACTCTCTGAGGTATTATAAACCCTGAGGACAATATTTATGAACCATCATCTCACATGAAAAGTTTACTGACTTTTCTAATTGGAATGCATAATTTTTTTTCTTGCCTCAATCTTAAGAGTAAATTTTTCTTCTCAATTTCGAGACTGATTTACATAAATCCCACATAGTAAAACTTTCTTAACATAAAAAAAGATTGCTTTCTCCTCTGGTATTTATGCTTCAGGCAGCTGGATTCTGATCTGCACAGGATCTTTGTTTTTTAAATTGGAGATAAAATTTTAAAGTATCAAACATTAAGCTTATACAAAAAATTCACTTCAGTTTTTTCTACTTTGCTGTTTTTTTCTTCCTTGAAAGAGGTTATCCGGGGGTTAGTTTCTGACCCCACCCTTTTACTATTTCTTTGCCTCATTTTTTAAAATATTCCCTCTTAACCTAAAGCATTTGAGCTATAAATGAATTAAAGTATAATAAAAATAAATTTTTTAGATGTAATACATGTTAACTGAAGTTAGTGTTGGAGATAAATGAAGTCATGGGTATATTTTCCATGCAACCTGAGGCTTTTTGTTGTTTTTTTGTTTTGTTTGTATTGTTTTATGTTTTTCATGAAACCTCTGGTAAATTCTAGAATTTATAGATGTGCAACCTTTCAAATTACAACTACATGCATGGAAGACTCTGAAACTCTTTTGGGGTTCACATCTATTTTAAATTAGTCATATACCACATATTAAATTGCATAAAGCACTTTAGCAATCACTGAGCAGAAAAGAAACCCTGTTGGCACAGTAGTTAAGTACCAAACCTGCTAACTAAAATGTCTGCATCATGAATTCACCAAGTGCTCCTTGTAAACTCTATGGAGCAATTCTACTCTGTCCTATAGGGCCACTGTGAGTTGCAATAGATTCAGTGGCAGTGGGTTTGGTTTTTGTGGTTTTATGAGCAGAAAGAATGGTAATGACTGACACATCTTAGCCTTCTGGAAACTTGAAACACCTGCCAGAGTGAAAGAAGAAAAATACATAAATTATACAAGATAGTAGAACACCAGAAATTAGCGAAAACACATAGCTTGCTACATACCTGTAGTTCTAGAAATCAAAGTTCTGTGGATACCTAGTATTAACTGGAGCAATGATGTACTTTCACTTCAAAAACAGAAGAGGAGCCATAACAAGACAACTTCTAATAGATGTAGTTCCGGAAGAAAATTCTGTCTTGTTGTTTCATGACTTCCAGCTTATAAATCTTACAGTATTTTAGGCTCACATTTTTTTAATTAAAATGTGTTATTTTATAGAAAAGGAAATTATTTTTGAGTCAAACTAATCAGTTTCTGAAGCATGTGTCAAAAAGAAGCTGCCTATTCTTATCCTTCCTACCTTCAACCTTCCTGCAAATGAGTCTCTTAATTACATGCTTTAAATTTTTTAAGTGGGGAATTAATTGTAGCACCTCTTTTCAAATTCTTGTCTATTTCAAATTAGTTAAGGCTGCTTATTTCTCTTTTTTAAATTTTCCTGTTAATTAGTAAGCTTTTCATTCATCACTCTGGACCTCTCTAGTACATGGCCATGTTCAACACTCTTCCATTTGTTCTTTTTCCTCCCTGACTTCCGTGGCACTGTGGCCCCTCAGTTCTCTGTATACATCTCATCCCTCCAACGTTCTCCTTCTCATTCAAAGTTCCTCTTCTTTCTCTTTTCTAGTGTGTTATAAAAGTATTTAACAGCCTGTTCTCTGATGACAAAGTATGCCAACATACATCACTTCAGTGTAAATTTTATAGGCAGAATGGATGTGTGGCATATACTTTGCAAATAGTAATGAGATATGCAACACCATTCTCAATTCCATCAACTGATTGATGCTCACAGAAAGCTTTTGTTGATTTTTGCGAACCTTCTGTAAACATATAACTGTAATTGATAAACAACTATAGTTTTAATGTGAAAAGCTTGGCCTTTTCATTTATGTTAATCAGTAAGATTAATAAAGTAGCTATATGCAAGAACTTCCTCTTTCATCAGTGACATGCACAATACTTGGCTGAAACAAATAATAGTTTTTGAGCTCTGAAAGATTATTTCCCCAGTTGTTTCTGCTGTTTACAATATGCTGACTGCAAACACACATTATTCTTCATGTAATGTGTTTT
Organism: Heterohyrax brucei; assembly: GCA_028571685.1. Taxonomy (NCBI): domain Eukaryota; kingdom Metazoa; phylum Chordata; class Mammalia; order Hyracoidea; family Procaviidae; genus Heterohyrax; species Heterohyrax brucei. The sequence goes on along the minus strand of CM053146.1, from coordinate 72,630,768 downwards.
ACTGACATTTCCTTTATCATTTTCCTAAGCCTATTCTAGAAAATCAACAAGGTCTGATTTGTTGCATTTGATTATTTTTGTAGTTTGCAGATTCCATCTATGGACAATATCAACCCAGTGAAGTAACTTCACTGAAAGTGGAGTTGGGACAAGATACGCAGTAGCTGAACAGTAGAAAGTACTTTTACTATAATAGAAAGAGGTAAATATCCCCAAACACATAGACAACAGTAAAATGCTGTAATTAGAAAGTAGAGAGATTTGAGCATTTGTTATTTTTGTTTTTAAATATATTTTATTTAATTCTAAGTCTGTATAATTTTTTAATGTTGATTTTTTTCCTTTGTATTTATTATTTATCTTTTCAGTGTTTCAAGTGAAAGCTTACAATTCAAACTAGTTTCTCATACAAAAATTTATACATACTTTCTTATGCCGCTCTGCATGTAGCTGTCCACACACTTTCGTAGTACAGTCCTCCTCTCCACTTCTATTTTCCGTGTCCAGTCAACCAACCATTTCCTGTCAACCATTTAATAATGTTCTATCCCCTTCTGCCTTCCTATCTTGCCTCCAGACAGGAGCTGTCCAGTTAGTCTCCTGTATCCACTTAAGCCAAGAAGCACACTCTTCACTCATTTTATGTCTTACAGATCAGTTCAATCTTTGTCCGCTGAGTTGGCTTTGGGAATAGTTCCAGTTCTGTGCTTAACAGAGAGTCCAGGGGCCATGTCTTCTGGGAACCTGTCAGTCTGTCAGACCTCCAAATCTCATCTTTTTTACTACAGTTTGAGTTCTATATCCCACATTTCTTCTACTCTTTCAGGGACTTTGTTGAGTTCCCTGCAAGGGTAGTCACTGGTGGTAGCCAGGAAGTGCCTGAATCACCTAGCATCCTGCTCATGTAGTCTCTAGTTTATGTGGCCTTTTTAGTCTCTTGGGCTCATATTTACCATATATCTTTAGTGTTCTTCATTCTCTTTTGCTCCAGGTAGGTTGAGACTAATTGATGCTTCTTAGATGGCCACTTCCTAGTTTTTAAGACCCTAGATGCCAGTCACCAAAGCAGGATGCAGAACATTTTTTTAAGGAGCTTTGTTATGTCACTTGACCTAGGTGTCCCCAGAAAACATGTTCTCCAGACCCCTAGCCCTGCTTCTCTATTCCTCCGAGTGTTTGGTTCTATTTAGAAACTTCTTACGTTTGAGTTTAGTCCAGTTATACTGACTTCTCTCTGTTGTGCTGTTCCTTCCTTCACATAAAATAATTCTTGTCTATCATCTAATTAGGGAACCCTTCTCTCCCTCCCTCTTTAACCCTCTCTACCATCAAAGAATATTTTTTTCAGTTTTAAACATTTTCTGTAGTCCTTTAAACAGTGGTATCATACAACATTTTTCCTTTTGCATCTAGTTTTACTCAGTATAATGACTTCCAGATTCCTCCATGTTATGTTTCCAAAATCATCATTGTTCTTTATCGTTGCATAGTATATTCCATTGTGTGACTATACCAGACTTTGTTTATCTGTTCATCCATTGATGGGCACCTAGGTTGATTCTATTTTTTGTGAACGTGAACAGTGTTGGGATGAGCATTGGTACACATGTATCTGTTTGGAAGCTCCTACTTCTCTAGGATATATTCCAAAAAGTGAGATTGCTGGATCACGTGGTATTTCTACTTCTAGCTTTTTGAGAAAAAACCAAATCAATTTCCAAAGTGGTTATACCATTTTACATTCCTACCAGCAGTGCATCAGTGTCCCAGTCTCTGGACATCCTCTCCAACATTTATGATTTGGTTTTCTGGATTAATGCCAGCTTTGTTGGGGTGACATGGTAATTCACTGTAGTTTTGATACAGATTTCTCTAATGGCTGATGATCGTGAGCATTTCCTTGTGTATCTGTTAGCATCCTGGATGTTTTCTTTGATGAAGTGCCTGTTTGTATCCTTTGCCCATTTTTTAATTGAGTTATTTGTCTTTTTCTTGTTGAGGTTTTGAAGTATCTTGTAGATTTTGGAGATTAGACGCTGATAAGATTTGTCGTATCCAAAAATGTTTTCACGGTCTGCACGTTGCCTTTCTACTCTTTTGGTGAAGTCTTTGGATGAGTGTAAGTGGTTTTGTTTTGTTTCCCTTGTGCAGTTCCTTGTTATCTATTTTATCTTCTGGTGTTTCTGCATTGTGAGTACTGATTGGTATTCTTTCTATACCATGTAGCAGGGCTCACAAGGTTGCTCCTATTTTTTTCTTCCAAGATCTGATTCTTGCAGCCTGTTCAATCGGTCATTATAATTTGATGCATTTTGCCCTGTATCTCTTGAAGAGTTCTAAATAATAATCTTTTCTACCTCCAGTAATTCCAGCAAGTTCTCTTCGTCTGCTAAATTTCTTGATTTGTTTTGTTTTGAGAGTTTTCTGAAGCCATTGTGGTCTGCCTCTTTAAGTGATTTGATATTGACTGTTGTTTCTAAGCCTTCAGTACATTTTCTATGTATTTATTTTATATTTGCTTGCTGTGTTCTAGCTTCTTGTTTTGTTTTGTTTTGAACTGCCAAAATAGGCTGTTTGTATGAGCTAGTTTTATTATTGGCACATTTGAGGCTCTAACATCCTGTTACTAGGTAGTTAAAGCTCTTCCTAGGCATGTGATCCCAGGAGACCATTTACTTTTCCTGTATGTATTTAGTTCATATGTCCAAGGAAGTCAGTTACCAGTTGTAAGGTGCTCTTCTCTTCACTCCTAGCTGGGCAAGGGTGACTGGCGTAGGCACGGGTATCTGGCTGCATGTATTGAGAAAGGCAGTGGGCCTACAGCCATCCCGGAATGTCTACGAAGAAAGTGTGTTCTTGTTTCTTAAAATGCATAGCCAGATAGGTTTTGCTGCAGGACTATGGATGGTTGTTGCTGTATACAAAGATGAGAAACCGTCAAGATCTGTGGCTCCCTTATGCTGGCACCTAAGCAGAGGAACCTTCTGTGTCTTAAGTTACCATCTTAGGGGAACTGGCAGGTTATTATTTCTCCCCACGATTCTGCCTCTCCCTGGCCCCACATTTGTTAATCTGTTCCTTCTCCATGTCTGGGAGAATGACTCAGAGAGTACATAGGGGTCCTGTTTCCTGCTATGGGGATATGTCAGTCTCTGGAGCCAGCTGCAGTGTAAGAAGGTCAGAAGAAGTGTTGGTAAAAGAGAGAGTTTATACCAAAGGAAAGTTTTCATCCACATGTGATAGGTTAGACACAAGATACTTAGCATTTATCAATCAAATGCACTTTTTCACTGATTCAGGAGGTGTGAAGGCACTGGCTACCTGGTCTCTAATACTGCGTAAGACATTTTCCAAAAACTACGTCTGCATTGCACTGTGGAGTACCAATTCCCAGCATGTCAGATCTGGACAGTCCTAGGTACTTCTGGACCTACTCCTCCTTCCCTGTCATTGAGTTCAACTTCTCAACTTTCTCTTTGATGTTCAGTGCTCCTAGAATATCATATATAATCAATTCATCTGAGATTTTTTTGGTCACTGTTGTTAAAGGCATCACAGAAACCATCTGATTACTATGCTGTCTTAGCCCTGCCTCCTATGTAATTTAATTTTTAGTAAAGTCTACATGTAACTAACAAACCAAACCCATTGCCATCAAGTGATTACAACTCATAACAACCCTATAGGACACAACAGAACTTTCCTGTCATAGGGTTTCCAAGGAGTGCCTTGGTGAATCCAAACTTCTGACCTTCTGGTTAGCAGTTGTTCTTAACCACTGTGCCACCACATATGCATTTAACAATCTGTCCCACTGCTTGGAATAGATCCTGGAGCAATAAGGGCTATCACATGAACAGATACATACACACTGATTTCTGACAGTTTAAGAAGTCCAAATCAAAATGGCAAAAGATACCATCTCACCCCAACAAGGCTGGGATTACTCCAAAAAAAACACAATAATAATAAATGTTCGAGAGATTGTGGAGATACTAGAACTCTTTTACAATCCTGATGGCAGTGGCAAATGGTACAACCACTTTGGAAATCAATTTGGCCTTTCCTTGAAAAGCTATAAATAGAAATACCATATGATCCAGCAGTCCCACTAATGGAACGTGTCCTGGAGAATATGGCTGTGACATGAACAAATACACACACACCAACATTTGTTTACTGCAGTGCTGTTCACGATCGTAAAAATATGGAATCAACCTATGTGCCTATCAACAGTTGAACTGACAAATTGTGGTATATTCACACAGTGGAATACTCTACAGTAATAAAGAACAGTGATGATTTTAGGAAATATAACATGGAGTCATCTGGAAGACATTATGCTAAGTGAACAGTTGCAAAAGGACAAGTTATGAGACCGTTATTATAAGAACTGGAGAAAAGTTTTAAGTACAGAACTAAATAGGCTGATGGCTACAAGGGTGAGGAGGGAATGAGAAGAGTACTCATAGATTAGACAGTAGATAAGAACTGGGTTAGGCGAAAGGAGTGACAGCATGCAGCAGAAGGAGTGTTAGCACAGCTTGACTACACCAAAAGCTAAAAGGTTTTCTAAATGCAATCCAACATTTTTAAGGGCCAAGTAGCAGGGACACGTGTCTGGAACCATGTTTCAGGGGACATCTAGACTAAGTGGCATAACTGAGTCTTTTTTAAAGAATATGTTCTGCATATCACTTGAGTGAGTGGCATCTGGAGTCTTAAAGGCTAGAAAGTAGCCATCTAAGTAACATCAATTGGTTCCTATCCACTGGAGCAGAGGTGAATGAAGGATACCAAAGAGAAGAAGAGAATATGAGACAAAAGGTGCCATATGATCCAGAGACTATATCAACATAAGACCAGAAAAACTAGTTCGTACGCAGCCACCACCAATGACTGCCCTGACACAGAACATAACATAAAGTCTCCTGCTAATTTAGTATCCGGTTTATGTGGCCCTTTCAGTGTCTTGGGTTCAGATTTTTCCTTGGGGAACTTCTTATTGAGTTTAATTAAATATTTAAATAGATACAAAAATAAATGACTATAACTGGATAATGTAACCAAAATGACAGATGCACAGTGAGTATTTTGGTGGCACAGAACAAATTTACCTAACCTGGTTTATTTGTTGGGGAAGGGTTAGAAAAGGCTTCCTGGAAAAGGAAGACAGAAGGTGCCATGTGACCCAGAGACTATATCAACGTTAAGACCAGAAAAACTAGTTAGTATGCAGCTACCACCAATGACTGCCCTGACACAGAACACAACATAAATTCCCTGATGTAACAGGAGAAAAATATATGTGCAGAATTAGAACATTGTTAAAAGATCACATGTGATGGTCCATCAGAATGGAGGATACCCTGAGGACATGGCTTCTGGATTTTTTCTGTATTAGCCCAGAACTGAAACCAGTACCAAACCTTGGACTGGACTGTAAAACATAGAGAAGTGTTGGGGAAGAATGTGTTAACTGGCTTAAATACACACATGAGGTTGCCTGAGCAGCTCCTCTGTAGAGGCGAGATGAGAGGGTGGAGGGGGACAAGATTTGGTTGAACGGATGCAGGAAGTACCGCGTGGAAATGAGTGTGCTGTCATGGGGTGGTGGGTGGGGTGAGCAGTGAGAGCTGAACAGTGATGTGTGTTCAGGGTTTTATATGGAAAACTGATTTGGATTATAAACTTTTACTTAAATTACAATGCCAAGCCAGCCAAGTGCCATATAAGAGTTTTTTTTTGATTTCTGACAATTTAAAAATGAATTTTCATGAGCCGGTATAAGCAAGCTCTAGCACACTGTTGAATTTTCTCCCGTAATATTGCTATTCTAGAATATTCCAGTTTGGCCTTTTTCTCTCTTTATATTACATATTTTGATTCCCACGTATTCTTTTGTAGCCTAGATGTTTCTGCTGAGTTTCAGACTCGTAGCTCCAGATATCTCCAGGATATCTGTCTGTAGAAGTTTCATAGGTGTCACAAACTCATTATCTCACAAGTAAGCTTTTGCTCCTATGGTCTTCATTTCATTTTTGAGATTCATGCTATCTTCAGGACTACTGCCTTTCCGTAATATTTCATATCAAATTGCTCACCAAATGCTACTGATTTTACTTAACAAATATATATTGAATCTATAATTGTTCTAGTTATTTAGCAGAAACGCTTTAGTATCACCCTTCTCTGGTGACGGGTATGCCTATAAAACTCTAATTTCTGGCACGTGGTCTTTCCTTACCCCAAACTCTGCCTCTTCCCTTTCTTCCAGTCCATCCTCCACAAAGTTATTGGAGACATTATTTAAATTGCCATCTTCTTAAGTCACCTCCCTGCTTAGAAGACTTCACTTACTCCTCAAATTCTAAGAATACAAGCCAAATTCCTGAAGGTAGAATCTGACCAATTTCTGTGAACTGCTGTCACTACCTTTTCTTGTGTACATTTTTGTTTCATGACAATTCTGAACTGGTTTTCATTCCTGCATACATCATGTTTCTCTGTCCTCTTTTGGCCTTGAGATCCACCCGAGCTCTTTTTGACCAACTGCTTTGAGTCCTTTTCCAGGAAGCCTTCTCTAACCCTTCCTCAACAAATGAACCAGGTTAGGTAGACTTGTTCTCTGCTACCAAAATACCCACTCTGCATCTGTCATTTTGGTTGCACTATCCAGGTATAGTCATTTATTTTTACACTAACTTTACACTAACTTCCTTCATAGAGTATGCTATTTGCACATTTAACTAAACTCAATAAGAAGTTCCCTGAGGAAAAATCTGAACCTAAGACACTGAAAGGGCCATATAAACCACATACTAAATCAGCATGAGACCAGAAGACCCAGATCATGCCAATGACCACTAGAGACTCAACCGAGTCTCTGATTGGGCAAAAGACATGTGGGGTACAGAATGCACATGTTAGTAAAAAAGACCAGCCTTGATGATCTGGCAGATGGAAGGGTCCCTGGAAGATACGGCCCTGGACTCTGTGTTAGCCCAGCATTGAAACTATTCCCAAAGCCATCGCTTCAGACAAAGATTGAACCTGTCCATAAGACCAAATGATACTGGTGAGGAGTATGCTTCTTGATTTGAGTATATATAAGAGATAACTGGGCAGCTTTTGCCTGGAGGTGAGATGAGAAGGCAAAAAGGGAGAGGAGCTGGTTGAATGAACATGGGAAATAAAGAGTGGAAAGGAGAAGTGCATTGTGACAGTGTGGAGGGAGCAGCTAGGGTCACATAACAAAGTCCAAGTTTTTGTGTGAGAAACTGACACAAATTGTACTTTTTCACTTAAAAAGACAATTTATGAAAAAATTAAGTTCTCTGCAGAGAGGGAATCACATACACAGCTCAGTACACAGAAGACAATAAATATTTGATGACCTAATGAATAAATCAAGACCTAAGTCTTTTGACATCGATTTAGGACTTTACACTAATTTCCTTCATATTACTTAGAACAGTATTTGTTGTTTCTCACAGTTCATTTATAGAGTGAAAGTGCCAGCAAATTTTAGACAAGAACTACATCGAGGGAAAAAAAAAACAAAGCCAGCAAAGAGGACCTTGGAATGTATTTGTCCTCAAAATTGAGTTCATTAATTTATTGATTCATTTTTCATATATTAAAAAATTACAAGAGCTCATCATATATCAGACTGTATTAACATTGCAGCAATGGTGAAAAGAAAGTTATTTAAGCACTGTGCAGAACACTGACAAGAAATTAGGGAAATAGGACAAGAATCCATTGTAATTAGAAATAACTGACAGATGTTAAGAAAGCACCGCAGAGGGTTAGCAGATGAGCGAAGGTGGCCTCCAAACTGTAGAAAGTAGCCATGTAGCCGAGAGAGCCGGTGAGAGAGAATATTTATTACTGTGTGTGTGGCTGAGTGCCACAGAGTAGATTCTAACTGATGGTGACCCTCTGCCCTGTGTGACAGAATAGAGCTGCCCCCATAGAGTTTTCCTGGCTTTAATCTTTACAGAAGCAGGTCATCTGATCCTTCTCCCATGGAGCCTGTGGGAGGGTTTGAGCCATCAACATATATATATAATTCTAGTTTATATTATGTATGTGTGTATATACATATATATTCTCAGTAAACTAGAGTTATCTGAAACTTCAGGTGTGAGTGTGAAGTAATTATTTGATTGAGGGAGTATCACTGGGGAAACTTTACATAAAATAATGTATTTGAAGCATTTTTTCCAAACATCAGGATTGTACATCCATGCCTGTCTTGCCAGGTTGTGTACGGAGGTTCCCATGCTGCCAAGTTAACATAGAGTCGGGGAAAGGGAGGATCTGGTGGAACATAAGGAAAACCTGCTACAAGATAGTGGAACACAACTGGTTTGAAAGCTTCATTGTTCTCATGATCCTGCTCAGCAGCGGTGCTCTGGTAAGTGACCTGACTCTTAAATCAATACATTGATTAAGTCAGAATTTTTTAAAAAGGAGCTAGAAGATAAAAATGTCATGGCAAGTTGTTTTACTTAGGAAGTAATCAAGTACTAAGACCACATTTCAGTTTAGCTCAGTAAATGTTTGCTGAGTAATACTATGCTAGGTGTTATGCTTGTCCTGAGTGCAATGAAAGATAAGAACCAGATACTAGAGTTAGAGAGTTCAGAGAGCAATGGGGAAGAGTGACATAAAAACAAATGATTAGAGAAGTAGGATGAAATTTAAAGTTGCTAGACTGTGGAAAGTTTTGTGAGAGGAATACTAAGTATAGGATAAAGGAATACCAAATACATGGCCCGAGACACCACGAGACAGGGAGTCAGTTCTGACTCACGAACCATCTTGCATGTTGTTATAAGGAAAATGGCCTGTAGTTTTAGGTGAGCACCAGGAAAGTTTTTTATCTCTGTATATAGAGAAAATACCTTTTGCGAGGATAGAAAGAGATCTGGGAGAGCTAAAAGCCCTTTCAGACTTGTTTCTTTCTTTCTTTCTTTTCAATTGACACTACCAGATGTGAGCCATTAGAAGCACAGTTCCACCTAGAGATACCACTGGAAATTCCACTAAAGTAAAAACAGAATTGCCGTGAAGTTTATCATGACCTTTTAGACAGTCTTTGCGGGTCTGGAATTTAATTTTACTCTATTTATAATCTAACGAGTTAGACAGCTACTGTTTCATAGATATTGGCAGAAGATACAAGACTTCTGGTTCAGAGACAAAAGGTTTTATTACTCATGGTACATGAGCTTCCAGGTGCTTATGTCAATTTCTCCTGCCCCAATTTCCTAGTGGCATAATGTAGGTACAGATGGATACGTCACACACAGTGAGTCTAGGCCACAGCTGAGGAACACTGAGCTTAAGAAACTTATCTTTTTATAGCAACTAGTAAGCAATCTTGCGCTTTTTACCTGAAGAAGACACCACCTGTCTCCTCAAGGTTACTGAACTCCAAGTGCGACCCTGAGCGATGGCCTAAGTGAAGAGCCATCAGGGCATATACAGCAAGAACAAGAAGGGTTGGTTAGGGCCCATGGTGGACTGCTTCACCTATTAAGTCTCATCTCTGATACAAAGAAAGTATAGTAATAAAAGAGCTATTCTGCTTTAAACCAGGGGGATAGGATACAAATAGAATTCTTGGCAATTGTGTGTACATTATCTTACTTGCTAAAAGCAAAGGAAACGTATTCTGTGCTGAGTCATATTGTGATTGAGACTTTCAAAGAGGAAACTACAAGAAATTTTTAAAAAGCTTAAAGCAAAACTTAGACAAAGTGTCTAAAAGGAAGACTTTTTAGGAAGAAATACTCTGAAAATTGAAATTTAGATGATCCACATGAAGAAGAAATGGCAGTAAACTTCAAGAAAGTGGTGCTTTTACTCAGAAGGTTCTCCAGTTTAAAATGACCTGTGTACTACAAAAATGAATAAAAAGAAACAGCTGCCATTTATGACCTATGTGTTGTGTTTCTAGGTCTTTTTTCAAACAGCCCTGTGAGATTATGATAATTTACTACTCGTACCATAGATGAAGCTGAACTTTCAAAAGATGTTTAATGTCCCAAAGCTAACAGATATTTCCTGGCCTCCTGCAATATCTTAACCCAGTGGTAGGCACAGGGCATGCAGAAGCATCTAAGAGCAAGGAAAAAAAATAAGTAAAAGTAAACAAACTGTCCTCAGGTCAGTCCCAACTCATAGTGACTCTATAGACAGAGTGGAACTGCCCCATAGAGTTTCTAAGGAGTGCCTGGTAGATTTAAACTACTGACCTTCTGGTTAGCCGTCATAGCAAAAAGTAGCTCCTAAGTCATGGGAGAGTGCATGGTGAGAAAGGTTTGTAAGAGGCACCCACATTAGAATTATATCTTAAATGATTAGGCCTCAGACAATTGAAGACGGAAGAAAGGGGCATTAGGTGCACATGGAAATCCATGCAGGCTGCAAAGATCATTGTTCTCTGAGAGAACTGCAAGAACTAATTTCATCCTTTTGCACCTTCTTTCTCTTGTCCTCTGGTGACCATCAGCATGCACTGTGACAAAGCTACAGTGGAAGGTTACACAGTAGCTACAAGCCAGAAGACACTCCTGTGGCCCACAAAAGCATTCTGTATCAGTGTTCTCATGATCATGAGTTTATTTTCTGTTTTGATTATACAATATTTCTAAGCTGCACTTGAACTGAAAACGGAATATTGTTTCCACAGGCCTTTGAAGATATATATATTGAAAGGAAAAAGACCATTAAGATTATTCTGGAGTACGCTGACAAGATATTCACTTATATCTTCATTCTGGAAATGCTTCTAAAATGGGTAGCATATGGTTACAAAACTTACTTCACCAATGCCTGGTGTTGGCTGGATTTCTTAATCGTCGATGTATGTGTTTTTTGAATAAATTTTTAAAGAGGGTTTATTCTTAGTAGTAAGTTTTCTGGAAAACCTGCACCAGGGTTATACTCTGTTATATTTTTTTCTTAACTTTTTATTCTGATGAAGTGAGAGTTTACAACCCAAGTCCATTTTCCATACCCGCCACTCTGCAGCTTCATCTGCTGCCCTCACCCTGGGACTGCACACTTTTTGTTTTCTTTCTTTACTTCCAGTATCCACTCAACTAACTTTCATACTCCACTTTCTACCCTCTCCTCTCCCCAGTAGAAAGAAACCGGTAGCATGGTCTCATATAATATACATATAAAACCATAAACTACACACACCACGTGCATCACTTTGTGTCCCTACGTCCAGTCCACTCCTTATCTGAAGTGTTGACTTCAGTACTGGTTTCAGGTTTCGGCTAGCAGCCAGTCTAGGGTCAATTTTTTCAGGAGACCCTCCAGGCTGTTGGACCATCAATTCTGGTCTTTTAATAGAGTTCTTGATCTGCACACCTCTTTTTCTCCTGCTAGGTCGGGGACTCAACTATGTTCCCTGTCAGGGCTGCCTTTGATGGTGGCCAGGCACCATCTGGTTCTTCTGGTCTCATGCTGATACAGTCCTCCAATCATATATGTCTGTCTGTCTCCTGGGCTCGTTTTTCCTCGTGTCTTTGATGTTCTCAGATGTCACCTGTTCCAAGTGGGTTGGAACCAATTACATGTTCCTCAGATGGCAGCTTGCTGGCTTTTAAGACCCCAGATGCCAGTCATCAGTATGGGGTACAGAAGACTGTCTTAGAAAAAGACTGGTTATGCCAGTTGACCTTGGTGTCCCCAGAAAATATGGTTCCCAGACTCCTGTCGCTGCTACTCTGTCCTTTGAAATGTTGAGTTGAGTTGAGAATATCTTTTAGCTCGTGGTGTAATCAGTTATGCTGGCCTGCCTTCTATTACGTACTGTCACTCCCTTCATCCAACCAAATTCCTGTCAATACTCTGTTCTATTTTAATTTTGATTAGCTTTATGAATTTTCAAAGTATAGGTTTCTGGTTTTTTAGAAATAATAGCAAAACCAGCACAAATGCACCTAGATGAATATTAGAGCAGAGCTGCTATAACAAATGTAAGTTGATTTTTGGTCATTCTAATAGTCATGATTTATTTTTGCATATGTTTTCTGCAATCAGAAGAAATATGATTTTTTAAATACACCAATTGAATATCATTTATGTTAGGAATAAGAAGAAGATGAAAAACCGGAGTGAGAATGGAAAGAAGACACAGTTTGAACAGATACAGTATTGATTTTGACAGTATGAAATTAGAAGAAGCTAAAGCTAAACAGCTGTCAGGAGAAGGGCAGGTGTGACATCAGACAAATCCAGGGGAAGCTCTGCTTCCCTGTCCTGGCCCGCTCAGATGTGGCAGCCAGCCTGGACATTGCTCTCTCATCCCCATTCAGCAGGCATTGGTCCTTCACTGTTCCACAAGTCTGGTAATACATAGAAATGACTCACAAAGTGCAGGGAAAGGATTACAGGAATAAAAAGGATACAAACATACAGACTGAAGTGTGAGAGGGCCCCTGCACAAAGTTTTCATGCTGACTCTTTCCAAAGCTGACATTCACTCTCTTCATCTGAGAAGCACCAATGAACCACAGCCTTCCAAGTTTCATCTTGTGGCCATGGCAGATTACATCATGCCTCCTGAGGCTTGGTGTCAGACCCCTAAGTGATCCCTCTTGGTCTGACCAAGCACCCTTTTTGGTCTCAGGAACCAAGACCAAAGATCAAGTTTTTTTACTGCAAGGGAATTCCACATCTCATAGCAGGAATGGAGTTTTTATTTATTTCACTCATAGCGATAGAAAAACCAAAACGAGTCACAACTCTTGTTCTTGTCTCAGACATTCAACTCACCCTTCACCTCTAGGATGGCATTGGTGCGGGGAAGTAAACCAAAAAACCGAACCCACTGCCGTTGAGTCAATTCTGACTCATAGTGACCCTAGAGACAGTGTAGAACTGCTGCATACGGTTTCCAAGGGGCACCTGGCAAATTCAAACTACCAGCCTTATGGTTAGCGGCTGTAGCATTTAACCACTACACCACTAGGGTTTCCCTGTGGGGAAGGAGGCACCAATAATTTCAAATCATTAATTTTGGATATTGTTGAATATTGAATAATAAAAAATACATAAGAAAAAAATTTCAATTTATGTAATCTTTTTAACAAAGAAAAAATGCATCTGTAGGCGTCTTGTTGAAATAATCAAGAAAAACATCCTAAAGCAGTTTCTGAGATCAAGGAGTCTCAAATACATATCAGTGGTACAACATCCATTATTATCAATTCATTCTTATTTCTTGTATTCTATTTTTATTTTAAAATGGTTTATTACACCAATAACTTCAAACACTCAATCTTATTTTCCTCATCAGGATTTGTGTCCTTCAGTCTCTTACTAATTCTCCTAGATTTCAAGAATACTAGCCTCAGTGGTTAGGGAAGAAATACCCTATAGTCGATCACATGGCAACTCTCAATTTCTAGTGATTTGTTTTCCATCTGATGTCTGGAATAATTAAAAGCAACTTGGTAATTTTCACAGTGACAACAGCTTCTTTAACATCTAACCAAGAGTTTTCATCACTAGATTTTACAGAAAAGGTAAACTAATATAGCACCATTGATAGATTTCAAAATTATATGTAGACAGGATCATAAATAGCAAAATCTGATAGCAAAATTAAATCAAAACCAATCATATTTGCTTCCAAGCTCAACTTCCCAATGGTTATATAAGGCTTAGTAAACTTTTTTAAGTTACCGATAAATATATTAAAAGCAGTAGCATTTTGCTTTTATACAAGCAATATACAAAGTAGTTCTTTCCCAAAGTTTGACTATAGCTTATACATTGTATGTTCTCTCACACTTCCTTGATGATATTAATGATTTCACATTGTTTTTTGATTCACCTTTTCTAGTCACTGCCTAGAAAAAAAAAAATTGGTAAGATAGATGCTTTTGTAATGTAATAGCTTTAAAGGAAGTTTATTTATAATAAGAAATAATAGAAGGAATGTGGTTTATTTCTTTACATTTATACTAATATTTAAATATGATTGGGTCTTTTAAGTATTATGAAATAGGTAACATATTCAAAAGCCTTTAAAAATATTGTCACAAGCATACATGTTTTCATCACCCATCTTAAGAAACGTAAGTTTGCAAGTAAAATTGAATTTATTTGAAATTAAAAAAGCATTGTGGCTATTTAATAATCAAAATTATGTTGCCTTGCATTTTAAAATACAAACTTGTGATTTTCAATGTGTCTAAAACTATCTAGAGACATATATATGAGAATTCAGGAAAGTATATACCTTGAAATATTCACTGTGAATATAAAGATACATTCATGAGTTTTTAGAATACTTTTGAATCAAAGTATGTACTAGGACTTAGATTGAATCAGGTGTGTGTCAAACTTCTGTGACTTAACTTCAGAGTCATATTTACTTTCTTACATTTTGAGTCTTATTTCAGTTGACATTTTAATAGTTAACATAGCTATTTTTACATGTAATAAGCAAGTTCATAATCATTGATTACACAAAAGTAAAATATATATTTGTGATTTCTGTTACAGTAAATAACCTACTTCCCTTCTGTTTTATCTTATTTTGGCCAGCCTCCCTTTAAATCTATTATAGTACAAAAGCATCCATTTTATCCCCTCCACCTTTTTTAGGCAATGGTTTGATAATTTGATACATAAAATTCTGTTGTTTTTGTTGACCTGCTACCAGTGAATTTTCAAAATGGCTTTTCCTTTTACTATTGGATGATTTCATTGAAACAACTAATGAAAATTGTTATCTTCTGTAGGTTTCTTTGGTTACTTTGGTAGCCAACACTCTGGGTTACTCAGAACTTGGCCCCATTAAATCCCTCCGGACTCTGAGAGCATTAAGACCACTGAGAGCCTTATCCAGATTTGAAGGAATGAAGGTAAGAAAATACTAACCGACCAAATATAATGTGTTCATTTTTTTCTTAAATTCTATTTACTTTGTCATCATTATTGGGAACATACATAGCACAGCATACACCAGATCAGCAGTTTCTGCATGTAGAATTCCGTGACAGTGATGACATCCTTCAGGATGCGCAGCCGTTCTCATCCTCAGCTTTTCAAATGCTGTTCCTTCCATAATGTAAACTCAGTGCTTCCTGAGGTTCTCATCCATTCTTTTGAGTTTTATATGCTCATTTTACAAATGGGGTAGAAATTTCTTTTTTATTATGATTGAATGAAAATGTACAGTCCCATATAAAGTCGCATGCCCACCTATATGCAGCTCCCACTGCCCTCCCTGCCCGGTGACAGCACACTCTTCCTCTTTGCTCCATGCATGTCCTATCGTCCCAACAGTCTCTTATCCCCTCCTCTCCACCCACTCGCCTGCCTCCAGTAAGAGGTCAGCAGGATGATATCCTATAGATGGCTAGAACCATACAGTGCACACCTGATATGGTCACTCTGCTTTGCCAAGTCCAAGCCATTGCTGTCTGAAGAGTTGATCTTCATTATGATTTAACAAATGGGTATATATAAATTGCCCAGGCAAGTGCCGTCAAACCATGAGATACATAAATTAGGAACAGTTTGTGTTTACACACACATATGCATGCATATGTGTACCTATGGGCTGTGTGTGTGTGTGTATATATATAAAACTGTGTATATGTGTGTGTAAACACTCACACACACATTATTTGGTTTCACATTGTCTATCAAAATCTGTTAAAACCCATTGCCATTGAGTCAATTCCAACTCATAGCAACCCTATAGGACAGAACAGAACTGCCCCATCAGCTTTCCAGGGAGCACCTGGTGGGTTTGAACTGCTGACCTTTTGGTTAGCAGCTGTAGCTCTTAACCACTGTGCCACCAGGGTTTCAAGGACTAAATAAAATACAATAATGTTTTCTTTAGCTAACATTGTTAAACTGTAGCATGATTCAAATAAGTGAATTTTTCTCCTTTTAAGTGTAAATCTTCCCTACACTAGGAAAGGAGGGAAAACTGTTAATCCTGACACCATCTCTCATATATAAGTCATCAAGAGCTTGCCTGTGTCAGGTGTTCAAATAATGTTTGTTAAAGGCAGAACCCTAGGCAGAGAGTGTAAGAAAAGACAGGGATATGAAGTAGCATCAGCCTTCTCCTATCATTTCATCCTTAAAATGATGTCACAGAGTCAGCAGAACTATTCCAAATTACAGTTGAGAAACTGTCAGAGAGTTTACGTCACGTGCACTAGACTGCATGCTGTCGGGGAGAGTGATTAATCTAGCGGAAATAGAAAGGTGAGAGAAACAAAGACTGCTAGCAGCATAGCACTAAGGAGGGTATTAAGCCAGCATCTCCTTCCTGAAACACTTGCAGGACAGTGACCTGATCTGCTGTATAGTCTATCATCTCATTTGTTGCTGCTTTTCCTCACACATCCTCTTCTCCAGATTTTTACCTGCCTTCTGTCTGTGTTGTTTCCTCTGTCTAGAATTGATCCCTCCGTCCTGGCTGAGCTCTGTCAGTCTAGCAGATAAACACCTACCCATCCTTTAAGTGTCAGTTTATGAACTTTCTTCTTCATCTCCCACCAGGCACAGCTGGGCATCCTTCCTCTGTTATACAGTATGTCATTTGTTTACCTGACTGTCTCACCACCTGCAATCTCTGAGCAATTTAGCCTGGAGATTAGTCTGGCTCAGTGATTCTCAAAGTGTGGTCCCCTGACCAAAAGCCTCAGTATCATTTAGAAACTTGTTAGAATTATAACTTCTCAAACCCTACTCCAGGCTTATTGAACCAAACATTCTATTATGTGGGAGTGAAACAAGCAACAAACCTAGTGGTCATCAAGTCAGTTCCAACTCATGGGATCCCCGTCTGTGTCAGGGTAGAACTGTGCAGTGTAGGGTTTTCAGTAGCTACTCTCACCCTTTGGGAATCAGATTGCCAGGCCTTTCTTCTGATCAGCTCTGAGTGGATTTGAACCACTGACTCTTCAGTTAGCAGCCAGATGCTAAGCCATTTACCTAACAAAATTAACCAGAGCTTCCCTCAAGGTACAAATTTGAGATCTTTCAGGCTAGCAAATCTTTCTTTATATTATCCCTGCTAATCTGATTATCAATGTAAATTCTACAACTTAATGTATTTAGTGTATAATGGTTATATAAGAACATTATGATTATACAAGAAATTTTTTTGATAAATAATATTCAAGTATTCTATGTAAGTATTGAGCGGTGGTAAGAATTGAGAAATTATCAGTTTCCCTTTATGCAGGAAGATGGTACTGGAATTCACTCAACATTGACTTCATCTTTTGATTGTTAGCAGAATATTGCAGCCTATATACAAAAGTTATGGTTGACCCCCCCCTTCCCCAGATTCTAGTATATGGCAGACCACATTTTCATGAACAAACCATGAGTGAGCTGTAGTTAGTCTATGAAACATGCCGTTCCACACAGTGCTACAAATTTCAAGGAGGAAGTGGAGAAGTCCGAAAAGGCTTTACAAGGAGATGGCATATGAGCCAAAACAGGAAGAGTGAGCCCCAACTCACAGACAGGAAGACACTCCAAGCAGAAGCTGTAAGGTAGAGAGGCACAGAAGTGAGTGTTCAAGTTCTGTTCTGGCAATGACTAGAAGGATCAGTATACCTAGAAGAGGGTAGCAGGAAATGGGAAGGAAAAAGTGTGCTAGAACAAGGGACTTATAGATCAAGGTGTTCATGTTGAACCTCATTCTCTAGTTTTACTTTTCCTTTGTTTTGGGTCATGTACACTTTAAGACTGATCAAAGTATGAATTATCTCCCCAAAAAGAACACACCTGTAATGTTTTTCATGTAACTTCATGCCCTCGTGGACAGCCAATGTAATAACCATTGCTCTAGGCCAGGGTCCACAAACTGGGCTGGTTACCTGCTTTTATAAATGAGGTTTAATTGGGGGCAAGGACTAGCAGGCAGAAGGGGACAGGAAAGCTAGTAATAGGGACCCTAAGATTGACAAGGGAGAGTGTTGACATGTTGTGGAGTTGGCAGCAGGTGTCACAGAACAATATGTATACCAACAGTTCAACGAGAAGCTAATTTGTAATCCTTCATCAGTATAAATTTAGAGACAAAAAGAAAAAAGAAGTGATACTAAGCATAAAAAAGAGGTTGAATTGGAACACAGCATTGACTATATGTTTATGTAGGATCTTTGACTACAATGGTAGAGTAGTTTCAACAGAGATCATATGACCCAAAAAACCAAAAAAAAATATTTAAGAAAAATGTTTGCCAATGCCTACTTTAGATAATCTCATAGGCAATCAGAGACCCTTACTGTTTCACCATTTGGAAGTGTCTTAAGGAGCCTACTTGCTTGCTATGCAGCAGAAAAAAAAAACTGCCATCAGGTTGATTCTGACTCATAGCAACCCTATAGGACAGAGTGGAACTTCTCTATAGTAGAACTGCTCCACAGAGTTTCCAAGGAGTGCCTGGTAGATTTGAACTGCCAGCCTTTTTGTTAGCAGCCCCAGCAATTAACCATTGTGCCACCTAGGTTTCCATATTGCAGAAAAAAGGGAGGACAATGCTATTTACATAAGAAACTAGTCCTTAACACATGTGCACTCAAGTGGGCTGTAGCTGATGTATCAGAAGGCAAATAGGTTTTGAAAGATGTGGTAATTAAGAAAATCTAGAGAATGATAAATGCCACAGTATTAGCCTTGGCAGAAAATTGGAGTAATGTGGGGCACTAGTGATCAATAACAGTAGAAATAAGCAGAAATAAATGAAGTATTAAAGATAAAACATATCTTTTTTTGTTTTGTTTTATATGAGGCCAGCACTACCTACATTTAGTCAGCCAGCCAAGTGCCATTGAGTCGGATTCGACTCGTGGCAACCCTAGGGGCCAGAGTAGAATGGACCCCCAGTGTATTCAAGGAGCCCCTGGTGAATTTGAACTGCCAACCTTTTGGTTAGCAATGGTGCATTTAATCAAGGGTTTATATAAAGAGTGTTTTTGGAATGAGAAAAATAATGGAAAAGATCGTTGCCCCTTTACAGATGAAAAAACAGAGACCCAAGAGTTTTAACTGAATTCACATAATACGTAACCGGCAGAACCAGTTAAATCCAAGGGACTTACTAAACACTTCCTAATTTTAATGCCAGCTAACTCACACCAGTAGTTGCTCTAATATGGCAGAATCTTTAATCACGAATCTCTAGCATGTACATTTTAATTATTTTTTATCATTTATAATTTGTCCTCTTTTCTAGACTGTACAGATTTTATGACTTCATCTTACCAGAACCAGGTTTTTTCATTTTTTATTTATTTAATCTGTAATCTCTATTAGCTGTTTTGTTCAGCACTGTCCTGTATGTGAGTGAAAATTTTCACTGCATGTTAAGTGTGTATTCTCAAATACTCGTAAACTCATAGATGGTAGGGCTCATGTTTCATTGTTTTGGCACACTGCTCAGCACTCAGTAGGCATCCAGTAAATACATGTGTTTGTCGATTCAGTTATCTGAAACACTTAAGGGTGGCTTTTCCAATTCATTTAATACTGCACTGTATTTCATTTGTGTTTGTACATTTAACATTTTTACTAATTCTAATTGTTTTTTTTTTTTCTTCTTTTGCATGCTAGGTGGTTGTGAATGCACTCATTGGAGCAATTCCTTCCATCATGAATGTGCTACTTGTGTGTCTCATATTCTGGCTAATATTTAGCATCATGGGAGTAAATTTGTTTGCTGGCAAGTTCTATGAGTGTGTTAACACCACAGATGGGTCACGGTTTCCCCAACATATAGTTCAAAATCGTTCTGAGTGTTTTGCTCTTATGAATGTGAGTCAGAATGTACGGTGGAAAAACCTGAAAGTGAACTTTGATAATGTTGGACTTGGTTACCTGTCTCTGCTTCAAGTTGTAAGTAACCCCTTTCATAATAAGTGCTTGGTAATTTAATATACATGGGAGGAAGACTATAGCATTCTTTCAAATTATTAACTAGAAATTAAAGTACTTTAAGACTTTAAAAATAGTTGATCTTTCTTAGAATAGGTGCCTCTAACATGAATTAAGAGGCATAGATTCCATTGTATCTGAGCGTTATTAGTGCACAGTTGGCCGTTTGGTGTCATTGGGACCATCACCATTGTACCATCTCAATATTGCTCATAAAATAATGAACACTTACTTTTCAGACTGCCAGTTTTACCCTATGTGGGGTTAGGAGTGGCTCCCACTAGCACAGAGAATCCTAAAGAAACAGCAAATTTATTTTCTGCCTTTTTTGAAAACTTCCCTTCTACCTCTGGAAACAAACAAAAAGTTTGAGTGTATAGCATTTGCAGACAATTGTAACAATTTAAAACTAATTAGCACTGAGATATAGAATGTGACTTGGGAAACCTGACTTTTTTTTTTTCTTTTAGCATATTGCATCTTTAGATGCTTTGAAGTACAGTGAAGCTTATGCACTGTTTTTTTTTTAACAAATACTTTTTGAAATGAAACAAATTAACCTACATTTATGCCTATATACAGTGTGAATTCCACATTCAGATTCTATAAATATTATATTTACAGGCCACATTTAAGGGATGGATGGATATCATGTACGCAGCCGTTGATTCCGTTAATGTAAGTCTTGGCCAGCATAACACTAAAACCTACAATTTACAAAATGCTCCTTAGTTTAGTTCAGTGGTTTTCAGACTCTGGCCCTTGGAGTGTTTGGCGAGCATGCACGATGGTGAAGACCGTCCACGAACAGTGGCTGAGCGGGGAGGAGTGAAGCACTGGCAGAGGTGGGCTCCGGCTGTGGCTCTGCTGCAGCACTGCGACTGCCTAAGCAAGTGCCTTTGCCTCTGAGGGCTTTCATTTGTTCCTCTGTATAAAGAGAATGATTCAGCATCTGCCTTATAGGGCTCCTGCGAAGATCCAACAAGAAAACAGCAGTAGAATACTGGCAGTAAGACACCCACATCTCACTTATTGACTGTTAGTTGCCAAAGACCAGATCATCATGCAAAAATTGGCATTGTAGAAGAATCAGGTTCAAGTCTCATCTTTGTGCCAGTGCTCCCATGGCTCACTGCCAGCTGACCCTGGCACATCTCGGGATGCGAGTGGCATTCGGGTGGTTGCGTGGGTGGGGAGTGTCTCCACCACCATGCATCTCATATGGGTTGGAGGTCAGAGGTTGTCCATCCACCTCCAGAGCATCAGGGGCCCACCGTCATCTGCCCAAGCTCCTGGCCTCCCCATGGACCCCTTCCCCCACCTTACCTCTCCGGCTTCCTGCTACTCTGGCACAGGAGATGAACCTCAATGGTGCATGCCTCCTGGGCCTACAGGCAGGTGAGGGCTGGACATCTGGGCCCAGCCATGGCTGTGGTGGTGGCAGACAAGCTTCTTAGGAAAAAAAGATTTCTAAGTCCCCTGCCTGACTACTCCAGCCCCAGCCCCCACTGCCTCCTAAGGCCTGGCCACACACCCCGCTGCGTGCCAATGGCCAGCTAGCCTCTTCTGCCTCCCACTTGACCTGGATAACAGAAATTGCAGGCCAGCTGAGCACCTTGAGCACTTCCACAAACCTCACACTCCTCTTCCTTTCCCTCTCACCTCAGCTCCTTGACAGCGCACAAAATAGTTGGGTAATAGAAATTTTCTAATGTGAATGTGAAATGTTGGATAAGGAGACAGTCGGTAGGCAATGAGTAGGTGTAAATGCCCAGCACATACGTCTTGACTAAAAGAAAAATGAAACCTTTTTCAGTTTTTGTAGTTACTATTATTTTTAAACTATAAAGTTCCTTGTGAAAATGTATGTTAAAATGAGTTCCATGCTAAAAATATTTGAAGACTATAATAAGCTACTCACAAACCTTGAACAGATTTGTGCCACCAAAGAAAGAACAGCAAATTTATACAAGCATGACATCATCACTCTTAGAGTTCCTTCCAGAAATAAAAAATATGTTTATATGTATGTTAGCTCATTTAGCTACTAAATAACCCAGCCAATGTGAAAACAAATACTACATATAGTTAGGCCCTTTGTAATCATTTGAAGATTGTATTTATGTACACAGTAAGGACACGACAGATACTCATTGTATGTGGCATAGATTTTGCAGAACGATCATGTTGAGCCTTGATGATGCTGAGTCCTCTGAAGTACGAAAATTTACCAAGGGTAGCACTGTTGGGATTATCTTTTCAAACAGTATGAAAAAAAGATAAAACTTATTATCAATATACTGCTAACTTTTGCTAACTTTACAGGTAGACAAGCAGCCTGAATATGAATACAGCCTCTACATGTACATATATTTTGTCATCTTTATCATCTTTGGGTCATTCTTCACTTTGAACCTGTTCATTGGTGTCATCATAGATAATTTCAATCAACAAAAAAAGAAGATAAGTAGTTTAAGTTTATCTTCATGGTGCTAAAAAGAAATAATTTGTTGATAAAAATATAATTTAGAATTTAATTTGGAATCAGTGAGTAGTTAGTTTCATTAGTTTTGTTTGTTCCTCCAGTAATTGATGAGTGTATCACTGCAAAGAGACTTAATCTTATTACTCTTTGCTCAGAAAATAAATATTTCCAAGTTTATGATTGTTTTTAAACAATGTATCCAATCATTTAGCTTTTTTCCAGTATTCCCTACAGAGGTTTGCTTACCACATGAAGAAAGATCAATGCACTAATTCTTTTACTCAAAACAGATTCTATAAGTAGTTAACTTTATTGTAAGTCCTGTGCTGTATGGTATGTATCGGAGTGGAAGGAAAATAGACTGTGGTTCCTGAGCTCATGAAGTTTACACAGTAACAGAGAAAAAACGATGTGCAATGAAAATTTAGATTTGTTGAATGTTTGTTGTAAGTCAGACACTCTACTGAGATTTTTATTTCATTAATCTGCACATCAACCATGAGAGGTTTTAGGGGTGTAGACTCTGTCTTACAAATGGGGAAATGGAAGCACAAAGAAGTTAAATGATTTATCCAAGACCATGCATCTAGTAAGGGATGGAACCAGTAGTTGATCTCGTACATCCTCTCCCTGTAGTCATTCTATTATGCTGTATCCCTTCCATATGACTTGACTAATCTCATATAGTATTACACTGTATGAGAGTGGTAAGTGCAATGAAAAAGATTAACAGTAATAACATAAAATATACGTGAGTCATTAAAGGAAAAATAGATCCAATTGAGGACCCTTTAGAAAGTTTTATGTGACAATCAAACAGGCCTTGGCAGATGGGTAGAGTGGCCTGTAGTAACTGGAAAGGAAAGGCTAGATAATACACATACGGGTGCACAGAAAGTGGTAAATAAATGTGTAGCACTCTTAAATATTCTTTAAAGCGGGTGTTGAAGGAATAGCAATCTGGTTTAGACGGAGCTTGAGATGTGAGAAGAGAAATAGCTTGAGAGCAGATGTAAGATACCATTTTAGACATTTTGTGCAGTAGGAGTTGATGTGACATTGAGGTATTTTAAACAAGAAGGTACACATGATTTTAGCAAGACATTAGCACTACAACCTCATGATGTGTCTGATCCTGAGTGAAGTACTTCACCCATGCAAACTTAGTCAAGTTTCACAACAACCTAAAAGAAATAAATATCTCCAGTTACCCTCTCAGAGAGGTTATATTACTTACACATGGTCTGACAGCTGGGAAGAATTTTCCTGGTATGTCTAAATCCAGAATAGCTGTTTCCAAAGTCTGTGAAACTGAGATTTAATAAAAATTTTAATCTAGAAATGATGTATAGATGATTAGGAGACAGAAGGGGCCAAAGACTGATTCAGATTCTGCTTTGCCTGCCACCTGAAGGACAGTAATAGTCTCCAGTTATTCCCTTGTGGCAGTGGAAAGTAGAGAAAACATTTGATGAAGAGATTTGGTGGGGTAGAGGCTGTAGTATTGTTTGTGATTTGCAGGCAAATAAGTCAAGGAGTTTGGTAGTGTAGTGGTTAAGAGCTCAGGCTGCTAACCAAAAAAGCTGGCAGTTCAAATCTACCAGCTGCTCTTTGGGAACCCTATGGGGCAGTTCTGCTCTGTCCTCACATACGGCTAACAGTCAAAATCAGTTCCATAGGGCAATGGCTTGAGCTTTTTTTTTAAAGTCAGAGTTGCTCAGGTTTCCTGTCAGTTGACTGAGTTACTTTGGCTGTGGCACCACCAACAGGAAATGAGGTCTCATTAGAGGATGAAGTATAAAATTACAACAGCCAATGATTGAGTGTATCGATTTAGGATCTCGGTGAAGACAGGAATTCCTGGTGGCCTTATGGTTAAGAGCTATGGCTGTATTTACATGCACTGAAATTTCATTAGTGTGCATGTTTGATGATTTACAACCAAAGTAGAATTTAACAAATATTAAAACATTATTTATGCTTATATTTCCAAATATAAGTGTTTATTTTTCAGAGATTCTTTTCAGTTCCCTATTATCTGATATTTGAGATTCAAACTTAGCTAACATTCTCATGTACTCATGTTTTTCAACAGAAGATCTTGAATAATTTTGAAAATCATATAAACTTTACCGTAATTTTGAATTTAATTATTTTAGCTTCATTCATTATGTATGTGTAGGCATTCATTACATATAATATGTAAGCACACATGTATGATTCCCCAGCACCCCTATATAATTAAGTTTAAACACATGTCTGAAAGGCTCAATGATGACCCCACACAGAATAGTCAGTCCTAATTACTTTGAGCCTATTGCTCTTAAATGGTATTCTTACAAGAAGTGCCACAGCAGGAAGAAAAACAGGATGAGTTGACACCATCATTGTTGCTGTCAGACAAAAGTGACTAGTTTAGAAACACAGACAACTGCCACCACCTCTTACCGTAAACGAAAAATCCAAACCTACTGCCATCAAGTCAGGTCCAACTCACAGCAAACCTAGATGTCAGAGTAGAACTGCCCCATAGAGTTTCATGGAGCTCCTAGAGGATTTGAACTGCCGACCTTCTGGTTAGCAGGCATAGTACTTAACCCACTACATCACCAGGGTTACTTTACCATACTTCTAGTATTCTGCCTTAAGTCTAAGTATGCTGTTTGTTGTTTACCCATTTCTGAATGATCTCAAGACTTTTTCCTGACTACTAAAAGAATAAAAGAGGACAGGGCCAATATTTCAGCTAGTTAGCACCCACAACATGGAATGCCTTCTGCTAGATTCTTTGTATATATAAACTCATCTAATCCATAGACTAGAACCCCACTGGCCCAGTAGTTATGAGCTCAGCTGCCAACCAAAATGTCTAAGTTCAAATCCAGCAGCCACTACTTGGAAACCCCATTGAGTAGTTCTAATCTGTCTCATAAGGTAACTACGAGTTAGACACAACACAATGGCATTTTAGAACAATAACAATCTGTAGAACGACTCATGTAAGTGGTAGTATCTGTATACAAGTGAAGCATAGACTAGATTAAGGAATTTATTTAAAAACAAGTTACAGGTTACTAGCACAGTCAGGATTTAAAGATCTGTTTAACTTCATATTTTGTCCATAATGCATTGCCTCTTACACTTTTTAACTTCAGCATTTTAATCTCATATGGCTTTGCCATCTACCCACACTTCTAACAGCCAACAGAAGTTTACTAGTTTATCCAAATATCCGTCATCCTTCTAAAAGCTTCTACCTTTAATAAATACATGTGACAAATGCTTTCAAAGTTATCACAAAACATATTCTAGCACATAAATTATTAATGGATGCAAATTATAAAAGGAGGATATATGTAATATATTTACACAGGTGCCTTGCGTAGGCAAGGACACACATAAGTAAACTCTAAATAACAGGAACTCTTCAGTAGCAGAAATCCTATTCAGATATTAAAAACTGTAACAATAATAACAGAAATAGTAGCTAACGTTTATTGAGGACATGTCATGCACTTGGTATTATACTAAATGATTTGAATGCATTATCTCAATTGATACTTTCAACAATAAGGCCAATAGTATTGTCAAGACAAGGTGATTTATACTTAAAGGGATTAAGATACTTGAGGTACAACAGAGAAGGGTTAGAACAGTTGAACTGAACTCTTAATCATTATGTAATACAACCTTGACATACAGTGTGACATAGAAAAAGAACCAGCCTGACTTCTAGCATTTCTGACACTCAGCTTTAAAAGAGTGCATTTTGCAAACAAGGTCTTAAATAAGCTAATTACAAGAAATCAACACTATAACAAAAGCTTTCTGTTGAAGGATTTTCTAATCTCTTCTTAGTTTCATCATATTGGAAACCAGAGTAGCATCAGTGAATAACAAAACTTTGATTTTTACCTTTAATTCAGAGTTCTCTGATCAGTGTTTTCCTAGTTTCTCTGGTAAGTTCTTGGCATGCTATGATGCTGAGCCTGTACCAATAAGAACTAAAGAATACAGGCTTTTCTTGACATTGGCATAAAGTGAGTCAATTCTGACTCATAGTGATGTTTTAGGACAAAGTAGACCAGCTGCAGAGCATTTCCATGACTGTAATGTTTATGGAATCAGACTGCAGCAGCTTTCTCCCAAGGAGTGGCTGGTGGTTCCAACCTCTTATCTTTAGATTAGCAGCCAAGTGCTTAGTCACTGTGTCACCAGGGCTCCTTCCTTCAACGGTTAGATCAGAAAAATATCAAAATTACATAACACTACCTATCAACTACAGAAATGCTAGACTAAAACAATCTAAGATGGAAATGAAACTCTGGTTTTCATTAGGTATTTGATAAATAAGAAGATGTAGTGTCACAGGAAGCTGAAGATTACCTATAAGCCCATTGCCACTGAGTTGATTCTAAATTATAGCAACCCTATAGAATGAGTAAAACTGTCCCATAGGGTTTGCAAAAAGCAACTGGTGAATTTGAACTGGTGACCTTTTGGTTAGCAGACAAACATTTCACCACTGCTACCAGGGCCCCAGTGTTACCTATAGAAAAGCTATAACCAGAATATATTTAACTTAGGACTGTACAGTTTATGTAGGGTTTTCAGAGCCATTAATTCTCAAAAATAAACTCTGTATCACATGTGTCATAATAATTCATGCCTTCACTCAGAAGGTGATAATACAAACCAATGTAGACTATCATGGATCTATAATGAATATTAGAGATAATTTTAAGAACTTACCAGCACCTGAAAGAACAATGAATTCTTCTAGCTCCTCTTTAAAACTGAGGCTTTTCTGTTGCTTAATAAGATTAAAAAAAAGAAAAAGAAAAAGAAAAAAACAAGCCCACTGCTGTGGAGTCAATTGTGACCCATAGAGACCCTAAAGACAGAGTAGAACTGCCCATAGAATTTGCAAGGAGTGCCTGGGAGATTTGAACTGCCCACCTTTTGATTAGGAGCAGTAGCACTTAACCAATATGCCACCAGAGTTTCCACTTAATAAGACAGGAAAGGATTTAAAAAAAAAAAAAATTTGTTTTTCAATTTAGATGTTGGCTTTTTTATTGGTGCTCCTTAAAGGTTATGTTTTCTTTTACATATTGGATTAGAAAACACTGAAGATCAAGAATCCTGGATTATTGATGATTTCCTCAGTACCTAGAACTCTAACATGCATTGCACTGACACTCAACAAAGTATTTGTTTTGAAAATTCTTTACTGCAATTGAAGACATAATCAAAGAACTTTCTGAAATATATAGATAAGTGCATTATATATTTACTATATATTCTCTTTCTCTAATAAGGGAAAGATAGAATATTAAAATTGAAATAAATTTAAAACCTAACACTTTTGTAGCTACTATTTTAAGCTCCTACTCTTTACAAGTGTCCTAAATATAAGCAACATCATGAGAGAAGATGTTCAGTACTTGAATTTCATGTAATTCTAATATGTTTGTTATTTAATAGTAAAATGTTTGGTGAAACAAGGAGCAGAAAAGGGAGAAACCAGCACAGAGTTAAAAGTAGTACAGAGGTGGGGCTAACTTGTTGGAATAGCCACAGGTATGTTATGATCTTTCTAACAACAAAGAACCAGAAAAAGAACTGAACAGATTCTAAAGGACATTATAGGAGCCCTGAATATCAGGTGGAAAGCTGAGAGATTGGACTGGGTGACAGGGAGGAGAGAGTAAGTCCAGAGACAACTACTTCAGCCAGATTAAAATCTGCACCTTGCAGAGGGCCCATCTTCAGTGAGCCAATTGCAGCTGTTGTGCAGCAGCAGCAGGCAGCCAAGCAGAGCAGCAGCACTGTGAGTGGAATGTATCTTTCTCAGAAGGGAAGTTGAACCTTGGAAGTGCACCTACATAATGGCAGAGGACTTTGTCGTGAGCATCATAACCTAAGTGCTTGCAAACTCCTGCAAATTCGAAATCTTTTCTATGTGCTGATTTCTCGCCCTTTTCCTCAATACTTCCCCTTCCTT
This sequence comes from Heterohyrax brucei, assembly GCA_028571685.1. Taxonomy (NCBI): domain Eukaryota; kingdom Metazoa; phylum Chordata; class Mammalia; order Hyracoidea; family Procaviidae; genus Heterohyrax; species Heterohyrax brucei. The sequence continues at coordinate 72,602,323 of CM053146.1, read as the reverse complement.
TCTCTGCACTGAACTGGATGCTAAACTCTGGAAAACTACCTAGCAGGACATCTTATGCACATGCCCTGAGCTTTTGTCATGGACTTGGAGGGGGAAACCAGGGAAGGGAAGAAAAAATGTTCTACTGGGTCCCATGAGCTGGCAACACCCCTTCCTTTGTCAGCATACTCAAAGCTATAACCATCTGGTGCCAGGACATTGGAATTTTTAAGGTGTTGATAATCAGTCTAACTCAAATGACCAGAATAATATTTGGACACTGAAAAACTACATATATATGTGTGTGTGTGTATATATATACACACACACACATATATATATATACATATGTATGTATGTATGTACAAACACTCTGGTGGCATAATGGGTTAAGTGATACTATGTGTGCTAACCAAAAGGTCAGCAGTTAAAATCCACCAGGCATTCCCTGGAGGGTCACTGATTTGGATTTGACTCAGTGGCAGTGTTTGTTTGTTTGTTTTTTAATGAACATAATAAACAAACAAATAAATTACAACAACTTTCTGATGGTTTGGAGACAACAATCAATTTCTAGTTAATTGTCAAAAAGCAGACCACCATGACTTTAGAAAACTCCCAGAAAGTAATCAAAGGATTTTCCAGACAAAAGAGACTTGCTGCAATTATCAGAGGTAGAAAGCAAAAACGTAATGTTTAGAGATGTTCAAGACATCAGAAAGGAGGTTAGGCAAAGTGCAGCAGCACATAATGAAAAGTTAAGCAGGCTTCAAGAAATACTTGAGCAACTGTGATCTAAAATTCAGCAGGTTAAAGTTACAGAAGTAGACAATTCAATAGAAAATCAAAGGAGCAAGACTGAGGCAATGGAATACAGGCAGAATTAGTGAGACTGGAGATAAAGCAACTGACACCAGCATGTATGAGGAAAATCAGATACAAATTTTAAAACTTGAAGAATCACTGAGAGATACTATCAAAAGTAATAATTTATGAATGACTAGAGTACTAGAATGAGTAGGGGGAGAATAACAGAAAATACAAAGGGAATTGTTGAAGAGATGTTGACAGAAAACTTCCCTGATATCATGAAAGATGAGAGGGTATCTATACAAGATGCTCATTAAACTCCATACAAGGTAGATCCCAAAAGAGAGGCACCATCACATATTATCATCAAACTTAGCAAAACTAAAGATAATGAAAACCAAACGCACTGCCATAGAATCAGTTCTGACTCATGATGACCCTATAGGGCAGACTAGAACTGCCTCATAGAGACACCATACCACCAAAGATACAGAGAAGCTTTTAAAGGCATCTGGGTGTAAACAGAAAACTGGTGCCATAGTGGTTAAGTGCTACGGCTGCTAACCAAAATGTGGGCAGTTCAAATCCACTAGGAGCTCCTTGGAAAATCTATGGGGAAGTTCTACTCTGTCCTGTAGGGTGACTATGAGTTGCAATTGACTGGATGGCAGTGTGTCTGGTTTGGGATTTAGGCTTAAACAAAAATAATGTACAAAAGTAAGTCATTAAGACCAAACTCAGATTACTCAGTGGAAACTATGCTGATAAGAGGACAATGGTGTGACATATACAAAACCTTGAAGGGAGAAAACCCACCAAGAATTATGTATCCTGCAAAATTGCCTTTCAAATGTGATGGTAAAATCAGGACATTCTTAGGTAAACAGAAGTTTAGAGAATCTGCAAAAACCAAACCAAAATTATAAGCAACACTGAAAAAAGTTCTTTGATTAGAAAAGCAATAACATCAGATGTACAAGGTTTGATAACTAAGTTCATGAACTCAACCTGGAAAAAGTGCTACATACTTCACTGCTGAATATCATTATGGTCACCTTCAAAGTACTCCCCTTGGGAACCTATGCAATGATATCAGCACCTAGTCCACCCTCAAAGCAGTTTTGGAACTCTTTTTCTGGAATGGCCATCAGAGCTTTCATCATATTATACTTGGCATCCTGAATGTCATCAAAATCTTTTCCTTTCGGTATTCTTTACCTTTGCATAAAGTAAAAAGTCATTATAGGCCATATCAGCTGAATAGGGAGAGTGTTCCAATACAGTTATTTGTTTACTGGCTAAAAACTCCCTCACAGACAACTATGTGATTAAGTTTTTGAGCTTGTCACCATGCCACCATGAGCAATGGTCATTCCAGAAACAGTTCCAAAGTTGCTCTGAAGGGTGGACCAGGTGCCGGCATCAGTGTATAGCTTCCTGAGGGGAGTGTTTCAGAGTGACCATAGTGATATACAGCAATGAGGTGTGTAGCACTTTGAACTGCTAAGTTTGTGGACTTAACTGGAAGGCCTCATATACTCAAGGATACAGTGCAGGACAGAGCATCCAGGTATCAGTATGGATAAGGACTCCATAAACGTAAACCAACCTAAAACACTAAAAATAGGGAAACAGATCTCAGTATGTAAATGATGACAATATTATACCAGAAGGGGGACAAACTAATGTATTCATAAACTTTTCAGATGGAGAGGAAGTCAAGGTATACAAAGAAATTAAACATTGATTTAAACTTAGAACATTAGGAGTAAATAGCAAGGTAATTGCAAAGGAAATAAATAATCCTACACATCAAAAGAAAAAACAAAATCAAGAAGTCTCAGAAGACATAAAACCAACAATAATCAAAAAGGATGAAAAAAGCCTCATAAAGAAAAACAACTCAGCACAGAGAATAGAGTGGAACAAAGAAACTGTCAAGAACACACCAAAAAAAAGCACCAAATTTGTACCTATCAACAATATTGTTGAATGTAAATGGGTTAAATGCACCAAAAAGAGACAAAGAGTAGCAAAATGGATTTTTTTAAAAAAAGCATGATCTAACTATGTGCTACTTACCGGAGACACACCTTATATTTAAAGATACAAACAAACTGAAACTCAAAGGATTGAAAATTATTTACCAAGATAACAACGTTAAAAAAGAGCAGGATTGGAAATATTAAATTTAGATAAAATAGACTTTAAAGTAAATTACACCACAGTGGACAAGGAAAATCACAATATATTGTTTGAAGGGTCAGTATATCGGGAAGAAATAGCCACATTACGCACCTAAGGACCCCCCAAACCTACTGCAATCAAGTTACACTATAGGTCAGAATAGAACTGCCCCATAGAATTTCCAAGGAGTACCTGGTGAATTTGAACTGCTGACTTTTTGGTTAGCATATATAGCACCTTAACCCACTATGCCACCAGGGTTTCCATGCACCCAAGAACACTACTTCTAAATATGTCAAATGAATTGTAACAGCAGTGAAAAGTGAGATAGACAGCTCCACAGCAGTAGTAGCAGACTTCAACATACCATTTTTGGTGATGGACAGAACATCCAGAAAGAAGATCAGTAAATACATGGAAGATCTAAATGCCACAATCAACCAACTCTACCTCTTGGATATATTCAGAACATTCCATGCAACAGACAAGAATACCTTCTTTTCCAATGTACTTGGAGCATTCTCCAGAATTGACCACATATTATGCCATAACTCAAGTCATAACAAAATTCAAAGCATAGAAACATTGCAATATATTTTCTCAGACCATAAAGCCATAAAATCCAAAATCAATAGCAGAAAAAGCAAGGGTCAAAAATCAAACATACAAAAACTGAACAACACCTTGCTCAGAAACTCCTGAGTAATAGAAGAAATCAAGAATGGAAAAAGAATCATAAAATTAAATGAGAATGAAAACACATCCTACCGGAACCTAGTGGACACAGCAAAAGCAGTACTCCAATGTCAATTCGTCTCAATAAATGCTCACATCCAAAAAGAAGAAAGCTCAAACCAAAGAATTAACATCACAATATCAGTATCGCCTACAATATCCCCCAAGATGATAAAATTCTTAGGAATAAATCTATACAAGGCAAATTGCAAGAAATCTACATAAGTGGGGAAACCTACCTTGCTCACAGATGGGAAGAATTAACATCAAGAAAATGTCTCTTCTTCTCAAAGTGGTCTATAGATACAGTGCAATCCCAACACAAATTCCAATGTCACTTTTTAATGAGATGGAGAAACAAAGCACCAATTTCATATGGTAAGGAAGAAATTGTTATTTGACAGAGGCCAAAGTCTGTGTACTGGGGAAAAAACATTCTCTTCAACAAATGGTGTTAGCAAAACTGAATATCTATTTGCAAAAAAAAAACAGGACCCATATCTCACTTTGTGCCTAAAAATAACTCAAAGTGGATCAAAGGCCTAAAATGATAAAGATAATGGAAGAAAAATAGGTACAATGCTGGGATTCCTAATGCCAGCCAAGTGCCATCGAGTCAATACGTGACATAAACAGACTACCAAATATACTAACAGTGCACAAACATCAGAAGAGAAAATAGATAAACTGTAAGTCCTAAAGATCAAACACTTATACTCATCCAGAACCTTCAACAAAAGAGTAAAAAAAAACTACCTCCAAGCTGGGGAAAAAAAAAATGGCAACCACAAATCTGATCAGCATCCAATCTCCATAGTCTACAAGGTACTGCAAAACCTCAACAAGAAGAATAAAAATAACCTGATTAAAAAATAGACAAATGATATGAACAGGCCATTTTTACCAAAGGAGACTTCCAGGCAGCTAACCGGTACATGAAGAAATGCTCACAATCATCAGCCATTAGAGAAATTCAAATCAAAACTACAATGAGATGCAATCTCACCCCAGCAATGCTGGAATTAAATAAAGAAGGAAAAGAAGAAAAATAATACATGTTTGAGAGGTTGTGGAAAGACTGGAACTCTTCTACATTGCTGCTGGGAATGTAAAGTAGTAAAATCACTTTGCAAATTGATTTGGTGCTTTTTTATAAAACTAGAAATACAAATAGCATATGATTTAGCAATCCCACTGCTTGGAATATATGCTAGATGAATAAGGGCTCTCACACAAATAGATAAATGCACACCAATGTTTATTGCAGCATTGCTCATAATAAGCAAAAAGAATCAACCTAGGTGTCCATCAGCAGATGAATGGATAAACTATGGTATAATCACACAATGAAATATTATGCAATGATACTGAACAACAGTGATCTTGGGAAACATCTGATAATGTGGAGTCATCTAGAAGACATTATGCTGAGCAAAATTAGTCATAAAAAAACAACTGTTGTATGAGACCATTATTAAAAGATTGAAAGCACTGAAGAAAATAATCCTTGATGTTTACCAGCGAGGGGTGAGGGGTATATATTGATTACTAAGTAGGAATCAGGTTAAGTGAGGGAAGCGACAGCACACAGTAGAAGGGAGATGCTAACTGCTGGACTGAAAACTATGATGCTTCCTAAATACAACCCAACATTTCAGAGGTCAGAGTGGCAAAGGCAGGGATCTAGGGACACTAGTTTCAGGGAACATCTGGGTCAATTGGTTTTTCCTTCAAATAATGTTCAGCATCTCATTTTGGTGAGTGGTGTCTGAGGTCCTAAAAGCTAGCAAGCTTCCATCAAAGGAGCATTAAATGGTCCCAATCTACCTGGAGCAGAGGAGAATGAAGAACATCAAAGACTTCAGGAAAATACTAGCCCAGGAGACAGCAGGGCCAAATGATAGGAAGACTACATCAGCCTGAGTCCAGAAAAACTAGATGGTGCCCAGCCACCACCAATGACTGCCCTGACAGGGAACACAAAGTAGAGTCCCTGATGTAGTGGGAGAAAAATAGGCATGCAGATGTAGAATTCTATGAAAAGAACAGACCTGATGCTCCAACATCCTGGAGCGTCCCCTGTGAACACGGTCCCTGGAGTCACTACCAACCCAGAGCTTGAAACCAGTGCTGAAGCCAACTTTCCACACAAAAATTGGATGTACTATAAGAAACAGAATGATGCTGGTGCAGTGTATTTTATTTTGCTTAAATATTTACATGACGCTGTTGAACAGAGTGATATAGGAGGGTTGAGTGGTGGGAACCGGAGTTGGTTGAACATGGGAAACACAGGGTGGAAAGGAGAAGCATGCTGTCACAGGGTTGGAAGAGTAGCTACAGTTGCCTAGAGGTATATGTGCAGGGTTTTATATGGCAGATTGACTTGGATTATAATCTTTCTCTTAAGCTACAATAAAATATTAAAAGCAAATGAATAAATGGAATAAAATATAAATGTTATTAAATAAATAAAAATAATACAGGTTAGTCTACCACAAGGTAACTGAGCTAATTATTACTGTATACAACACTTTTATTCATGTTACGTTACATATACAGTCATACATCTGTACATAGATAATCATGTAAGATATATTGTATTTATAGCTACTTTGCTCACAGTGAAATACATTTCATATTTATATCAGTACAGTTTTTGACCTGTCTTAATGTTCTGAAGAAACGTGTAGGCAGTAATGCTGGTTTTAAATAGTTTTTTTTTTCCCTCCTTTACCTCGGAGGTCAAGACATCTTTATGACAGAAGAGCAAAAGAAATACTATAATGCAATGAAAAAGCTGGGATCCAAGAAACCACAAAAGCCAATTCCGCGGCCAGGGGTAAAGAAAATACATATATGTATGATCTTTAGCATATAAATTTCCAAAATTATTTTTAATTTTTCTTTCATATATAACTATTTCTTAAATATGAACTCATGTTTTAAAATTCTGAACAGTCCTTTATAAGCTGAAGATGTTTTTGAAGGTCATTATAGTTCCTAATATCTTATTCTATAAAAATTAAAAATGATTATATATGCTTTTATCTTGTCTACATGACTTACGAAGTGCAATGGCCTCTAGGAAATTAAAATATATTTTCAGTTGACTATTGAAATGACAGTTTTGTGATGTGTGATTGGTATCTCTCAATAGTGTAAAATGATCATTTAAATGTTTGATATTAGAAAAAATAGCAGAAGCAATTGAACAAGTCAGGAATCTGAACTATATCCTACTGTGAAGTCAAAAACACAAATAGGCTCAGGGATAATTAGTCTTAACCCTTAAGCATAGTTTGTATTCCTCTAACAACTGAAAATTTTAACATGCATTTCAATTTCTATTCAACATAACATACTTTACCAGACAACACAGTGTCATAAAGACAGGTGCACAGTTCAGACCCAGTTGCCTACTTGTGCATCACTCAGCACTGTTTAAATGGATACATTGACAGGTATCACTCAGACCTACTCAGTTATAATCTGTGAATATGAAACTTTGGTATTTAATTTTCTAAGTACCCTACTTGACCTTTACACAGTGTCCTCAAATGTGCCTATGCAACTCCTAGAAGGATTTTGAAAAGCTTGTGTTTTCTAGAAAGTATAATGTTATGAATGAAGTTGACAAAAAAAGTAGTATCTAAGTATGGACCCTGTAGAAAAATATAGTATACATCGAAGAGATTAAAAGTAGTATCAGTAAAATACAATGCAGCACAGTGATTTAAATAGTATGCCAAATTAGAAATTTAGCCACTGGTGATATTTATATCTTCACATACTCCAGGTAGAGTGGAAGTTGTCTCAGGTAAAACTTACAAAGTATAGCATACTTGACATCCTAGAGTGAATAAGCTTAAGGGTGAATGTTAAAATGTAAAGTTAACTGGAAACTGGTCTGACACACTGAAATTCAACAGTATAAAAGAGTGTGTATATAGAAACTCACACACACACACACACAGACACACATACACTGACTTAGATTTAACAAATTAATAATGTTCTTGTACAAAGCAAGCACCCAAGAGTAGGGAGGATTGTGCGAATTGTTAACACACTGTATAAAAAAACAAAACCCAAACCGGTTGCCATGAAGTCAGTTCTGACTCATAGCAACCTTATAGCACAAAGTAGAACTGATCCACAGAGTTTCCAAGGAGTGCCTGGTGGATTCGAACGTGCAGCCTTTTGGTTAGCAGACGTAATGCTTCACCATCACGCCAGTAGAGTTTCCTTTTGACTAGAGATACTTTTTTTTTTTAAGTCTATGTAAAAAGTTGTGGATATTATTTGCAAAATTTACTGTGCCTTCTGTATGTTTCTTGTTTCTTTGCAGAACAAAATTCAAGGCTGTATATTTGATCTGGTAACAAACCAAGCTTTCGATATCACCATTATGGTTCTTATCTGCCTTAACATGGTAACCATGATGGTGGAGAAAGAGGGCCAGAGTGAATACATGACGCACATTTTATATTGGATAAATGTGGTTTTTGTTATCCTTTTCACTGGAGAATGTGTCCTGAAACTGATCTCCCTCAGACACTACTACTTCACTATAGGATGGAACATTTTTGATTTTGTGGTTGTGATCCTCTCCATTGTGGGTAAGAACATGTATTAATCAGATTTTAATTTAGAATAAAACTAAACTCCGCAGGCCAAGGGAAGGAAGTTTGGTGAATGCTTTTATGTAAATTAAGTGTGGCTTTTAAGTTAATTAGTGAAAAAATAAAAACTTAAAAACAACAGAATCTTGGGCTCACACCACAGGTCTGAGGGCCAAATGTGTCCTACTCATTGGAAGCATGTTTTATACTTTTTAAGATTTATTTTCTAAGGTTATCATTCTTAAAGGTAGCTGTCCTGCCTATATGTAGGGGTGATTTCAAAGACTAATGCAGAACCTGAAACCACTTCCAATTTGGTCATCTGTGAAATCTGTCCTTTAATAATATAGCCAGAGTATCTGTGACTCTCTGTGAAAATGTTTGCTGAATTTAAAGTGAAGTTGCAAAATATGTAAAGCTTCATTTCTTATAACTTAATATTCAGCAAGTCTATAAAATACATTGAGCTCTCAACCAGCCATAGTCATATCTATAAATCACAGTACATGAGTTTCTGTGTTCCCCTTTCTTTACCTATCTGTGTTTTGAGGGTTTTTTTGTGTGTGTGTATGTGTGTGTGTGTGTGTGTGTGTGTCTTTTTATTTCTATTATCTATATGTGCCTTGTCCAGTTTGTTAGTATTGCATTTTTTTAGAATTATAAATTTTAGAGGTAAAAGGATTGCAGAGATCATTAAATACAAATTCAATTTACAGAAAGTCAAAAAGGCTCAGCAAATTTAAAGGACATGTAACCCAGAACCAAAATATGGCTTACCACTTACTTAAAATTTTTTTAAAAAACACAAAAAACAGGGCCATCAAGTTGATTCCGACTCACAGTAACCCAGAGTAGAACTGCCCCATAGAGTTTCCAAGAAGTGCCTGGTGGATTCCAACTGCCAACCTTTGGGTAGCAGACATAGCACTGAACCGTTACACTACCAGGATTTCCAAACTTAAAATGGACATTTAAAATACTCACAGAAGTGACACTAATGTTAAAATATAAGAAAAAATATTAAAATTTAGGTAGGAATTTTACACTGATGACAAATATTGGAAGCATGCTCATCAGGTCAGGATCAGGAAAACAAATGTCCCTGTATCATCTCTTTGTTTAAAAATGTTTAACCAACGCAATTAGCTGGGGAAACAAAGTGGAAACATAATGAAACAAAGGAGCAAATTATCATTATCTTCAGATGGTATTATGGCATTTGTTAGATATAAAAGGAAAACTGAAAAAAAGTATTCAATTGTTCAGAAAGAGTGAATTTTAAAATAAATTTGGCACCATTAATAATTGTCTATGATACGGATAAAAATAATTAGAAAACATACCTGAAAAAACATCTCATTCACTTTGCAATAAAAATAATCTAGGAACAATCATAGGAATCTAGGAACAAACAATATATGAGAATTCTATGTCTAGAGTCGCTATGAGTTGGACCCTACTCGACAACAGTGCATGGAGAAAATTAAAGAATAGAAAAAAAATCCAGTTGCCATGATCAGTTCCATGTTCTAGAGACACTATAGTACAGAGTAGAATTGCACTATAGGGTTTTCAAGGAAGTGTTGGTGGATTTGAACTGCTGACTTTTTGATTAGCAGCCTGAACTCTTAACTGCTCCACCACCAACACCCAAAAAACGAAGCCCATTGCCATGGAATCAGTTCTGACTCAATTTAAACCCTGTGCTACCAGAGTTTCCTCTCCACCGCCAGGGCTGCTTAAATAAGTGAAAAGCTCACCTTGTGCTATGCTGAGATAGCTCTCACTCTATTTAATGATCATTTTTTTTATCGGTCTATAAATTCAGTACAGTCCCTGTGAAAATACCAAGGAGTCTTTTTACATGATGGGAGTGATAAATTGGCAATATAAATATGAACCAAAAAAAAAAACCCACTGCAGTCAAGTCAGTTCCAACTTGCAGCAAGCCTGTATAGGTAAGGGCAGACCTGCCCCATAGGGTTTCCAGGGAGCTCCTGGAGAAGCCTAACTGCCAACCTTCCGGTTAGTAACCATAGCTCTTCACCGCTGCACCACTAGGGTTTCCAGATGAGTACATGTTATTGTAAATTCATCTGATGTCGAAACTGGAGCAATAAGAGAGAGGTGACTTACTGCAGTTATTAAAACTATGATAAAATTAATGGTAAGTAAACAGCGTAGGAAAAAAATAGCTACATGGATTTGGATAGTCCAGAATGACACTTTAAAAATACAATCATTAAAAGGTCACATAAAGGTAAAAGTGTGAAAAAATGGATTCTAATACAAAATTTATAGAAATATATTTGTAACCATCAGCTTGAAAAATCCTATGCATGACATAAACCTGAATCTAAAAAGAAAAGACCACTAATACTGGCAAATATGGTATAAAAATAATAATAGCGTATGAGAGAAAACCCAAACCCATTGCTGTTGTGTTGATCCCAGTCCATGGTGACCCATAACGAAGCTGAAGATCTTGCCCATAGGGTTTCCACAGCTCTAAGTCTTTACAAAAGTGAACTACCACATCTTTCTTCCACCCAGCAGCTGGGGGATTTGAACTGCTGACTTTTTAGTTAGCAGCCAAGTATTTACCCACAAAGAATGAGAGGAAAAAATGATGTAACATTTAAAACCAAGAACTAATTTTCCAATAGAAAATTAGTCCTTATAAATCAATAAGATAAAGGTAAACAGGCCAATAAAAAAAGGGGAGTAACTAGCTCCAAAAGAGAAAGTTGGAAATAACCAGCATGTATAACAAAAGTCCACCAAACAAAATATTGTGGATTATTTTTTAAAAATGCACGTAAATCACAATAAGGGTGTTTTTAAGCCATCATAATACTTCTCTGATAAAAATTCTACAGAAGAATGGCAGTATCCAACACTGGTGCCTGTGTGAGGCATGAGCACTTCTATACACGGCTACTAAGAGTGTTCATTAGTATTGACTTTCTGAAGATAGGTTTGGCAAAATATAACAAAATTTTAAATATGCTCTTTGGCCCAGCTTTATTAATGTGTTAGCAAAAGATACTGATGCACCTCTGAAAAAAGACACCCAGTAATATATTCATTTGAGTAAAAAATTGGAAGCAGTAGAAACGCTATTGGTTTTCAATGTGACTATTTTGGCAGAACATCACACAACTAAAATAATTTACTTCCTGTGGAAATATCTCCATGATATACACTGCAATGACTAAAATAGTTTTAAAAAATCTTGTATGACAGTGGTCACATTTCTTTTCATGAGTGTGTGTGTGTGCGCATTTACACGGAGAAATGTCTGGACTGTTATTCAACAAAATACTAACAGTGGTCATGGCTGTGATATTTATTTTTCCTTTCTAGCATTTTACCATATTGCTTTGAATTTTCTTCATAAGTAGGTAATATCTTTACAATTAGGAAAATTACTTTGGAATTAAAAAGGACCACAGATTTATAAAAGACGGGGAAAGTGAAATAACAACTCTAATAATTTTTCTTTGGGATTGCTCAGTTCTTTTACTGTTATAGAATTACTTTCAGTTAAAAATTACAATACTGGATTAATAAAAGGTAACATAGAAGATGAAACTGTTAGTTCAGTTCTATGAATATTTAAATATTTCCTTTTCATTCCTTCTCTTCTCAATTAGGAATGTTTCTGGCAGAGCTGATAGAGAAGTATTTTGTGTCCCCTACGCTGTTCCGAGTGATCCGTCTCGCCAGGATTGGCCGAATCCTGCGCCTGATCAAAGGGGCGAAGGGCATCCGCACGCTGCTCTTCGCTCTGATGATGTCCCTGCCCGCGCTCTTCAACATCGGCCTCCTGCTCTTCCTGGTCATGTTCATCTACGCCATCTTTGGCATGTCCAACTTCGCCTACGTTAAAAAGGAAGCTGGCATTAATGACATGTTCAACTTTGAGACGTTTGGGAACAGCATGATCTGCCTCTTTCAAATTACCACCTCTGCTGGCTGGGACGGACTGCTGGCACCTATTCTCAACAGCGCACCACCCGACTGTGATCCCAAGAAAGTTCACCCTGGAAGTTCAGTTGAAGGGGACTGTGGGAGTCCCTCCGTTGGCATATTCTATTTTGTCAGCTACATCATCATCTCCTTCTTGGTTGTGGTGAACATGTACATCGCTGTCATCCTGGAGAACTTCAGTGTGGCGACTGAAGAAAGTACTGAACCTCTGAGTGAGGACGACTTTGAGATGTTTTATGAGGTTTGGGAGAAATTTGATCCAGATGCAACTCAGTTTATAGAATATAGCAAACTCTCTGATTTTGCAGCTGCACTGGATCCTCCTCTTCTCATAGCTAAACCAAACAAAGTCCAGCTCGTTGCCATGGATCTGCCCATGGTCAGTGGTGACCGGATCCATTGTCTTGACATCTTGTTTGCTTTTACGAAGCGTGTCTTGGGTGAAGGTGGAGAGATGGATTCTCTTCGCTCACAAATGGAAGAAAGGTTCATGTCCGCAAATCCTTCTAAAGTGTCCTATGAACCCATTACAACGACACTAAAACGAAAACAAGAGGACGTATCCGCTGCTGTCATTCAGCGTGCTTATAGACGCTATCGCTTACGACAAAATGTCAAAAATATATCAAGTACGTATATCAAAGATGGAGACAAAGATGATTATTTGCCCGACAAAGGAGATACGGTTTTTGATAATGGTAATGAAAACTCAAGTCCAGAAAAAACAGATGTGACCCCGTCTACTGTCTCCCCACCTTCATACGATAGTGTGACAAAGCCAGACAAAGACAAATATGAAAAAGACAAAACAGAAAAGGAAGACCAAGAGAAAGATGGCAAAGAAAGCAAAAAATAGAGCCTCATTTTGGGTATATTGTTTACTGCCTGTGAAGGTGATCTATTTGTGTTAATAAGACTCTTTTAAGGAAGTCTATGCCAAACTTTTTATGAAAATATTTCAAAGAGCAGTTACTAGCTCTGATTCCCGAAGATAGGTGGGCAACATTGGCAGATGGCTATTTTTGCATTGGTAATGACACTGTGAGACTTGTAAGTTACCCTCTAGGGATTGTTGATTACAGAAAAAAAAAAGTGGTAAAAAAAATTTTTATTTTTATTTCTTTGCTTTTAATAAATCAGAGGACCATGTAGAAAATTTTCACATTTACTCTGTCATCTTTTCACAGGATTATAATCATTCATTTTTTTCCCATGTAAATAGAAATAGCCACAGATGCAAACACACTCACACATATATAATTAGGAAAATATTTGTTATGTGGAAATCAAAGAAAGTATTTGCCCTTGGCTTTTGCTGTGAAATGCCCTGATAGTAGTAATGAACATTAGTGATGAATGTTTAGTTAAAATATCTTCTTATAGGGGAGCAATAGTCATTTATCCATGTACAGAGATCTATATTTTGAGGTGCTTAAATTTATTCTTCATTGCATCAAAACCGGTTTAATTGTGTCTGTAAAATGGGTTTAAAAACCCGTGTAGGCTCTTCACTGAACAAATACTGTTAATTCATCTTGACTCATTTACTAAACAAGTTAAGACTCACCCTTAGGGTATTGTACTTAATATCCTGTCTGTTTTATACAAATCTTTGTTTGTACCATAACCACAAAACATGAAAAATTATTCCAAGTTCATGTCACATTCTTCAAGAAAGAAAGAAAAAAAATGAAGATAATTGAGGAAAGAAAGCAATTGAAGAAAGCTTTCTTTCTTCATAGCACTTTATGCAATCTAACACTGAACTGTGCTGCTTGAAAACAGCAGGAATGACCTCTTAATCTCTTTTGTCACATTTCGTTTTTCTCATGCAGTATTGTTTAATCATCCTTTAGTGCTAAGCAAAGTTGATGTTTCCCTTCAATGAAATGTTCCCTGTTGAGCAGAGAGCTGTGTGATACCATAGTGCAGGTGTGAGCAGATACTGACTTGGACACAGTATCCCCTGGATAGTATCTAAAATGTGTTTGGCAGGGTTTCAAGTCATAATATGTGGCAGTCTTTCAACACAACTTACCTGAAAGAGTTTCAACTGGAATCCTTACCAATTGGCTTTCTTACCACTAACTTTCTTTCCTGCTTTGTACAAATAATCTTTTTAGACCTCTTTGTTCATGTATAAAATGAGGATGATGTCATTTCTCCCTTAAATTCTATAACCCTGAGGTATATTTGTCATTATCAACAAAGTATCCTCAGTTTATAGTTTACCAGGCATATACTAATTGTTTCTTAAATGTCATCCCCCCAAAGATTGGAAATCTTGTAAGAATCCCGTTAATAATAACCCGAACAGAAATGACCATGATGCATTTTTCATGACTTTATTCCAGATACATAAGAATTTTTTTGTACCGGGTTGTTCACACACAGGTAAAAGATAAGTCACAAAGTACCAAGTAGTGTCATCTAGAAGTTTTTGTGGAGGTTTTTGAAGCAAATATACAGACTACATCTCATTCATTTACTTTTTAAATTTAAAAAACTTCATAACTTCCGTTTCTATAGTAAGTACATAAAGCATTTGGTGGTGGTGGTGGTGGTGAGTTGATAAAGGAAATTAAAAAATACCTGTAGATGCTGTGGAAACCCTGTTGTGTAATGGTTAAGAGCTATGGCTGCTAACCTAAAGACTGGCAGTTCAAATCCACAGGCAATCCTTGGAAACTCTGAGACAGTTGCACTCTGCCCTATAGGATTGCTATGAGGCAGAATCAAATCAACAGCAGCAGGGTATAGATGCTATGAGAAACCCTGGTGGCACAGTGGTTAAGAGTTTGACGTCTAACTGAAAGGTTGGCAGTTCAAATCCACCAGGAACTCCTTAGAAACCTCATAGGGCTGTTCTACCCTATCTTACAGGATCAGTGAGTCAGAATTAACTTGAGGGCAGTGGATTTGGGTTTTTTTTTTACTTTTTGATTTTAGGTGATACGAGTCAACATCAGCTCAACAGTAACACGTTTGGTTTGGGTATGGTTAGACCTGAAAGGAGCCTTGGTGGTACAGTGGTTAAATGCTCAGCCACTAACCAAAAGTCAGAGGTTTGAACCCACCAGCTACCCCAAGGGAGAAAGCTATGGCAGTCTGCTTCCGTAAAGATTACAGCCTTGGAAACCCTTTGGAGCAGTTTTACTCTGTCCTATAGGACAGAGCAGTTTTACTGTGTCCTATAGGGTTGCTATAAGTTGGAATCAACTTTTCATAGACATGAAAAAGTATGGGTAGAGAATGAGAAAAAGAGGAAGACACTCAGGAACAGACAAGTGAAAGACAGAGAAGAACAGACACATCCACAGAAATTCTTATCTAGTCAATTTTTAAACTGTGGTATATTGTACAACAATATTCATGAAGGAGATTATCACTTCAAGACACTTGCCCTAAAGTACATAGGAAATTAAATCTAGGACCCAAGATTCTTTGCATGTAGATTAAATCACAGTCTTAAGTTATTTGAGCCACTTTTTAAATGTAATACAAAAGATACCATGCAGTGTTGTCCTAGACTATGTGGAGCATTGCATCACATATCTGCTAAGATTGTTGAAAATAGCTTTTGACAATTGAATTGGTGAACCATACAAAATATATTACATTTATAAAAATGTTTTACATTTTACTATCACCTTACCTTCGAAATTAATCCATTCGCATTATGTTAAACTCATATACTTCATTGGGCATATTTGGGTAGTACACACATGGGGTCACCAGGAAGCTGAGTCAGCCTTATGGCAACTGGTTTTTCCAGTAGGAAAAGATAAATGGTTAGCAGGCTTGTGTGATTTACTATTAATGGTTTTACATTGTTTAATTCTTATGCATAACTGCCTAATTTTTATATCAAGATTTTTAAAATTAATAACTGTTTCCACAAAGTAATTTGGCATTTCCAAAAAAAAATACAAAATCACTTGTTTTCCTATTTCATGCTGAAATATATTTTAGTTTTTAAGAACATAACATGGTTAGGTTTTGTATATGTATTTTTGTCCTGGGAATGTCTACTTGTGACTTTTATTGATTAGTTGATTAGAAACTATATTTGAAATTAAAATCTCTTTAAGAACACTGCAAGCTTAGGATAAAAGTAGCTTCCTCTTTTCGTGTAAGTCCCTGCTGTTTGGTACTAATGATAAGCTACAACCACCAGAAGTCATGGTCATACTAATACTTAAATTACACAATCCCTAAACTTATTTCACCTAACAGCATAGAAAGATAGTTATACTACATAGCTTAAATTCAAATAAAATGGAGGTGAATATGTTGGAACACAAATTTATATATAACATTTGGATAAAAGTGTGAGAATATTATTTTAACTTTTCAACTGCTACATAATTTGCATAAAATATAATTGTTCCATGGGCTGTTCCTAAATGCTGATTGTTAAAAATCTCAACCCGGGATGTTCAGCATGATTTTATAGAATTTTGATAGCTTTATTAAAAAGAGCTAAGATAAAGTACATCTGTAAATAAAGCAGTTCTTGATAGCAATTTTGGAGAAACACTAATGAAAACACAGGTAGTCCCCAATGGACAGGATTCCTCTCTAATGACTCCCTTAAAGGTTGGTTCTTACATACATGAAATACTTTTTTTTTTTTTTTTAGTTTTCCTTATTATTGGCTTTTATTATCAGTTTCTTTATAAAGCAAATCTTTGAACATCTGTGAGTGAATATCTGAGAATGATAACATCAGCAAATTGCATGCTGCAACATTGTATGCAGTACATTACCAAGAATAAGGCATACAGAAAAATAAAGTACAGATGGTCATAAATGCTGTTCATTGTAACTCAAATACATGGTAAGTTGGGACTACCTGTAATGAAAGGAGGCTCAGCTAAATTAGAATGGTCAGCTAACTGGCTTGAGTTTAGGACCTATGTTTAGAAACCACCAACTTTTTTTCACATTGCTGGTTTCTTGTTATTATAAACATAATCAAGAATTGCTTCATGAAAACAAATGAATAGCCATGAATATAATAATGCTGTTTACATAGAATTCTTTACAAATTTCATGGATTTAAGAAGATTCAAAATGTTTCAGTTTGTCATAAATTATATTGTAGTTATAATTGAGACACATTGTAGTAGAAGTTAAAAATAAAAGTCTCCAGAAAAAGTAGAATTGTGTTTGCATGTATCTTCTGTCTTATTGAGAATACCCATTTTTCAAGGTATATCCAGTACATCCCTTAATAAGTTGTACCTGTTGTTGCTGTAGGGTCTGTAGGGTCACTGCGAGTCAGAATCAACTTGACAGCAATGGGTTGGGGTTGGGGTTGGGGTTGGGGTTGGGGTTGGGTTGTTGCTGTTGGGTGCCATTGAGTTGGTTCCAACTCAGAGCAACTCTATGCACAACAGAAGGAAACACTGCCCAATCCTGAACTATCCCCACAGCTGTTACTATGCTTGAGTCGTTTGTTGTAACCACTATGTCGTTCCATTTCCTTGAGAATCTTACTCTTTTTCACTGACTTGCCACTTGACCAGGCATTATGTTCTTCTCCAGGGATTGGTCTTTCCTGATAACAAGACCAAAGTATGTGAGATGAAGTCTCATTATCCTTGCTTCTGAGGAGCATTCTTGCTATACTTCTTCCAAGACAAATTTGTTCCTTCTTTTGGCAGTCCATGGCACATTCAGTTTTCTCCACCAACACTGTAATTCAAAAGAATCAATTCTTCTGTCTCCATTATTTATTGCCTAGCTTTCACACACATATGAGGTGATTTGGGTGAAGCACATCTTAGTCCTCAAAGTGCCATCTCTGCCTATAAACACTTTGATGAAGTCTTTTGCAGCAGATTTGCCCAATGTAATATGTTTTTTGATATTCTGACTACTGCTTCAATAGGTGTTGGTTGTAATTAAAGTAAAATGAAATCCTTGGCAATGTCAGTATTTTCTTGGTTTATCATGATGTTACTTATTGGTCCAGCTGTGGGGATTTTTCTTATCTCAATATGAGATTAATCCATATTAAAGATTATAGCCATTGAGTTTCATCAGTAAGTGTGTCAAGTCCTCTTTTAGCAAACAAGGTTGTCTCATCTGCATAACACAAGTTGTTAATGAGTCTCTCTGCAACCCTGGTACCCCATTCTTTTTATAGCCCAGCTTCTTGGATCATGTGCTGAGCGTACAGGTTGGATAAGTGTGATGAAAATTATAACACTGATGCACACCTTTCTTGACTTTAAAACAAAGTATCCCCTCAGTCTGTTCAAATGACTGCCTCTTGATTCATGTACAGATTCCTCATGAGCACATTTAAGTGTTCTGCAATTCCCATTCTCCGCAATATGACCCATAACTTGTTATGATTCACACAGTTGAATGCCCTACACAGTCAATAAACTACAGGTAAGCATCTTTTGGGATTCTCTGCCTGTGGCCGAGAATGACCATTTGTAGACGAATGCATTGCATTCATCATTAAAAAGAACATTACAACATCCATCCTGAAGTACAGTGCTGTCTGTGATAGATAATACCCACAAGCCTACAAGGAAGACCAGTAAATAGAGTTATTATTCAAATTTATGCACCAACCACTACAGCCAAAGATAAAGAAATTGGAGATGTTTACCAGCTTCTGTAGTTTGAAACTGATTGACCATGCCCTTTGGATTCACTGTTGATTACTGGTGACAAGAATGGAAAAGTTGGACACAAAAAAGGACTGGTAGCTGGAAAACAATGGCCTTGGTAATACAGATAATGCCAGAGATCACATGACCAAATTTTGCAAGACTGACGATTTCTTCATTGCAAATGCCTTTTTCACCAATATAATCAGTGACTATACACATGGATCTTGACAGATGGAATACACAGGAATCAAATCAACTACATCTGTGGGAAAAAATGATGGAAATTCTCAGTATCATCAAAACAAGTCCAGGGTCCAATTGTGGATCAGACCTCAGTTACTCGTGTGCAAGTTCAAAGTGAAACTAACGGAAATTAGAACAAGTCCATGTGATACAAAGTAGAGTATATCCCACCTGAATGTACAGACCATCTGAAAAACAGAGTTTTATGCATTGAACACTAATGACCTAAGACAGACAGGTTGTGAAATGACATCAAGGATATCATACATGAAGAAAGCCAGAGGTCATTGAAAAAACAGGAGAGAAAGAAAAGACCCAGAGGGATGTCAGAAGAAACTTTGAAACTTGCTTTCGAATACTGAGTAGTTAAAAGGAAAATCTGATGAGGTAAAAGAGCTGAACAGAAGCTTTCAAAGGGCAGCTCAAGAAGACAAAATATTATGATGATAACTGCAAAGACCTGGAGATAGAACACCAAAAGAGAAGAAGATGCTCAGCATTGCTCAAGTTGAGAGAATGAAATAAAAAATTCTAACTTTGGAAGTTGCAATAGTGGAGGATTCTGCAGGAAAAATAATAACACAGGGAACATCAAAAATAGATGGAAAGGATATACTAAGTCACTATACCACAAAAGAATTGGTCGACACTCAACTAATTCAGGAAGTAACACGTGATCGGGAACCAACGGTACTGAAGGAAGAAATTTAAGCTTCACTGAAGGCACTGGCAAAAAACAAGGCTCTGGGAACTCACAGAATACCAACTGAGATGTTGCAACAGACAGATTCAATGCTGGAAGCGCTCACTTGTATATGCCAAGACATTTGAAGAAGGCTACCAGGTCAACTGACTGGAAGAGATCCATATTTATGCCTATTCCCAAGAAACGTAATCCAACCAAGTGTGGAAATTAAAGAACAATATCATTAATATCACATGCAAGTGAAATTTTACTGAAGATATTCAGAAGCGACTATAACAATGTCAACAAGAAACTGCCAGATATTCTAGCTGATGTCAGACGGATCCTGGCTGAAAGCAGAGAATACAGAAAGTTATGTTTACTTATAGCTTATAGTCCCTGGGTAATGCAAATACGGCTAAGCACTGAGTTACTAAGTGGGAGGTTAGTGGTTTCCATTCACTCAGAGGTGTCTCAGAAGAGAGGCCAGAGTGATCCACTTTTGAAATGTAATAGCCATTAAAAACCCCACAGAGTGCCATCTATTCTGAAATGCATGAGTCAGAATAAAGTAAATGGTATGTAGGGTGGTTTAGTTTTTTTTTTAACTGGTAGCTAAGTATTTTTAAATTGAAAGGTGAATAGTTTCGAATGCTCTTCATAATAAGTCTTCCTGGATGAGAAAGATGGGAAACAGAATACAGAGTTCTGACTCAATTCACAGAAATTCTTAACAGTGGTGGGGCAGGAGGAGAAAATTTGAGACAGGAAGTGACAATATACAATGCTGAGTCACACAGTGACAGTTTATGTCTTTGTGTTTAATGGACACGTTTGTGCGCCCTCTGGTCCGTACTGCCAGTGACCCTACAGGACAGAGCAGTACTGCCGCCATAGGGTTTTCTTGTCTGTAATCTTTATGGAAGCAGATTGCCAGTACTTCTCTCCTGCAGAGCTGTTGACAGATTTGAGACCCCAGCCTTTGGGTGAGCAGCTCAGATTTTAACCACTGTAGCAAGAGCGTACCTTTAGAGATAGCGTAGCATACACAATGGCTTAAGACTTGGGTTCTAACATAGGTCAGCCATCACTCTTTGAACTTCCTTAACACATTACTTAAACTATCTGTGCCTCTGCTTTCTCTGTGGGAAAGGGGGACAACAGTGCTACTTCACAATATGGTTGAAAGGACGGAATGCATGAAGAAATTAGAACACAGCCTGTCAACACAAAGTCAGGAATTGATACTTGTAGTTAAAGTATCAGCTGGTGTGGCAGTCATCTTGCCATTGAAACAGTAAGAGGCCAGGCTGCAAATGTATCATATGGAAATACAGTGTTTTCTCTATAAGTGACAGTAGTTCCTCTATTTTATACAACTAAGTGTAAATGCAGTATCCTAAACAGTCATATGCACCCTGTGTGTAGACAGGAAACACTAGGTGATATACAGTATACACCAAAATAATTCAAAATCCAATTATCACTGAGTTATGTACACTCAAGAAATAAGCTCAGCATGCTAAAATCAGGACAATATACTCTTTCAACCTCGTGTGTTACTAGAATGCATGTGAAAAGTTGTAAGGTATTCCAAGAGAACTCTGGCAATTCTAATCATCACCCTGCAAGATAAAATTACAAATACTGAATGACACCACAGTTTATTTCGCTTTAACTGGATGGCATGTACATCAAGTTCTTACAGCCCAAAAATCTAAATTCTTCCTCACTGTACATCACACTGTGCCATCACCCAAGCAAGACTGAAAGGCACCTGGTGACCTCCCTTAAGAGAAGGAGAACTTGCATGCTGAGTAGAGCAGAGAGCCTTTGCTGCCATAGCATTTGATGAACACAGGGAAGGAAACATAAATAATTGATAGCAGATATGGTACTCTTTCCTGTCTGCAGCTCTGAGAGCCTTGTGACTGGATACCTACATTAACAATTTACCTGTCTGAGAAGAAAGCTAGCTTTAAGGGATTTATGAAGTAGCTATAAAACCTCTGCCATGTGCTTTATCTTTAATCTCATTTAGGATATTTTTCTATAAACGAGTGAAAACCAACAAAACAATAACTAAAACAATGATCAGTAATGATAGAGAAAGGTTTCAGAGGGTTAACAATTAATTGAACAACAGCTTTAACAATTTCAGATCAACAATTCTGAAAGCTTAGGAGAATTGGGAGCAGTACTTGGTGGCACAAGTGGCTAATGAAAAGAGTGGCAATTCGAGCCCACCCAGAGGTGCCTCAGAAGAAAGGCCTGGTGATCTGCTTCCAAAAGATCACGGCCATGAAAACCCCATGGAGCTCAGTTCTACTCTACACATACCAGACTGTTCTGAGCCAGAATCGTCTCAGTGACAACTAGCAAGCACACACACAGTACAATTGGGAAGAAAATTTTCTGTTCTACATGTCCATTGCTGGCACATCTGTGTTTCGGTTTTATTTCCTATGAGACAAAATGTTCTCAGTTTAGCGGATTTCTACTCTGTAGCTATCAACTGCTTGGAATGAACCAGTCAAATAATTGGAAGCAAAGACAAAGCACAAAATATTGTGCTCTTTTTATTTAGAATGTGATCATTTAAAAAAAAAATGATCACTTATTTTCTCCAGAAGCGTGATTCATCTCTACTGTCAGCAATATCTAAATTAAAATTTATGGAGCAAGTGACATAAATATCTAATCAACATTGAAAATCTTCCTTCATTAAATATCAGTGATTTCCAGAAATTTAAGCAAAACATTGTTTTACCTATGGCTAATCTTGCAGTTGTGGGGAACCTCAGGCTTTATTGTCCTGCTATTTTTAAATATGTAATTTGCAGTGTTCTGTCTATTGAGAATAGCTTGTATCGTGTGCTTTCTCTTGCTTTGGGCCTACTACCCGGAAGTGGCAATCTTTGCATGAGAAAGAAGTACATCTCACCCACCTCAGGAGAGGCTATAAACGCTGGATACTTTAATTCTTCTTAAAAAATTTGAAAAAAAATAGATGGAAGTGAGGAAGCAGCTTATAAACTAGACATGTTTCCACATAGAAGACCCAGCTAACTACTGAGATTCCTGACTCATAGAAACTGTGAAATAATAAATTTGTCTTCTTTTAAGCAGCTAAAGTTGTGGCAATTTGTTTCAAAGGAACAAAAAAGTAATACACACCTCCTACACTCTTAACATGTCATGCTAGTAGACAGATTCAGACCAGCAAAGGGCTACTAAAAAAACAAAACCAAACCCACTGCCATCGAGTTGCGTCTGACTTATAGCGACCCTACAGATCACAGAGTACAACTGCCCACAGAGTTTCCACGGACTGCCTGGTGGATTCAAACTGCCGACCTTTTGTTAACAGACACACCACTTCACCTCTGTGCCACCTGGACTTCCAGAAGGCTACTAGAAAACATTATTTTATTAAATCTCAGTAGTCCTTGTAGACTTTGATGTAAAAAGACAAAAGATGCCAGAGAGAGAATTTGACACCCTAACATGAATTAGGAAACCCCAGTGTTTTAGGGCTTAAGTGCTGTCTGCTAACCTAAACATCAGCAGTTCAAGTCCACCAGGCACTCCTTGGAAACTGTGGGGCAGTTCTCCTCTGTTCTGTAGGGTTGCTGTGAGTGGGAATCAAATCAAGGGTACTGAGTTTGTTTCTTTGGTTTTAACATCAATTATAAAAACACGTGTAAAGTAGAATGCAAACCTTAAATTAGAATTTAAGTTGTTCTTGACTGCTAATCTAAAGAAGCCCCGATGGCACAAAGTTTATGGTCCTAACTGCTGACTGACAGATCGGCAATTCAAACTGATCCAGTGTCTCAAAGGGAGGAAGTCCCAGCAATCTGCTCCCATACATGCTGCAGCTAAGGATGTCTTAGGAGGCAGTTCTACTCTGCTGTCATATGGGTTGCTATGGATCAGAATCTACCTGATGGTATATAGTAACAACAACTAAAGACTGACAGTTCAAGGCCATCCTGAAACTCCACAGAAGAAAGCCTGGCATTCTGCTTCGGTTAAGATTCCAGCCAAGGAAGCCATGAGCAACTGTTCTACCCTGTAACACGTGGGGTTGTTACAAGTCAGAATCAGCTGGATGCCAACAGATTTAGTTTTTTTTACTTTCTTAGTTACTATAGTTTTCATGTCTACAATCCAATATTTTCAATTTCTGGCATCAAGGCACCTTTCTATCAGATGAATAATCAGAAGCCAAAAAATGAGAAATCTTAAGTGATAGTTACTCCAAATAACTGATAAACTGAATTATAACTGACCCATTCACATCCTTAAAATTTGAGTCAGAGGACTCTATTAAATGTAATCATAAATGTTTCATGTGAAACATACATGTTCCATGAGGGGGGAAAAAGTCACATCAAAATACGTTCAAGGAAAGGTTCATGCTATTTTTCACCTTTATGAGTAACATTAGTCATATTATATACTCTGAAAATTACAGCAAGAATCTGTACCCTAAGAAAAACACTTACATGCACATTTGTCCCAAATTTTAGCAGTTTGGTATCTAGTTTTGTAGATCCTATAGTAAAAAGAAATTAGGACTACTTTCAAAATAACTTTAATCAGTTTAAATATTATGGGAAATAAAGGAAAAAGTTATAATCAACTAAAGAAATTGAATTAGAAAGTCATGACCAGATTCAGAAAAGGATGTGGAATGAGAGATATCATTGCTGATGTCAGATGGATCTCTGCTGAAAGCAAGGAATACCAGAAATATGTTTACCTGTGTTTTATCAACTGTGCAAAGGCATTTAACTGTGTGACTCATAACGAATTATGGATAAAAAACATTCTGATAATTTTTATTATAATTACCATATAAAATGTACTAAACATTATTTTACCTTCCACCTCTTTGGTGTTAGTAGAATGAGATGGAGAAGTGATCAAAGTTCTATGCTTGCAGAAAAGAATTCTCTGTTCCTTCCTAGTAAACCCTAAACCCTGGTGGTTGCATGGTTAAGAATTCAGCTCTTAACCAAAAGATTGGCAAACCAAATCCACCAGGTGCTCCTTGGAAACCCCATAGGGCAGTTTAACACTGTTCTACAGGATCACTATAAGGCAGAATCTGTTGGCCAACGACAATACACTTTACTTTAGCTTCTGCGGCCATGTCAAGAGCCATGTCACGAGCCAAACACGAGACTCTGATTGCTCTACAGTGGTGAAGGTCAGTCAAAGACGAGACAAAGTAAAGCAAAAATCTTTGACTTTGTCACATGAATATGTCAGCTAAAAGACATAATTGAAAGATATGGAGTCAATTTGTGCTGCCTGCAAACTGAAAAGGTATGGTAAAAGGATATAACCCTGATACACACTATTCCTCACTTTAAACCATGCGGTGTCCCCTTGTTCTGTCTGCACAACTACCTCTTCATCCATATACAGATTCCTCATGAGCACAATTAAGTGTTCTGGAATTCCCATTCTCTGAAATGTTAGTGATAATTCGTTATGAACCACACAGTTGAATGCCTTTGCACAGTCAATGAAACACAAGTAGACATCTTTCTGGTATTCCTTGCTTTCAGCTAAGATCCATCTGATATCTGCGGTCTCATCATGATATCAGCCCTGTCATCATGTGCCTGCATTTGCTCCCACTTGGACACATGTGTTCCATTTCCTGGAACTTTCCATTTCCCCATCGACTTGCTCTTTGGTACTGAAGCTGTTTCTACTCTCTCACTAAAACTCTTTGCTTTCCCTCTTAATCAGGATTCGTGGCTTTGCTCTATGACAGTGTAAATGTATACTCACCACTTATTTATGTACAGTCAAATCCCTGACTTTGACCATGCGTCAACCAATTGGAATACCTGACAGTCTTTACTGCATATAACACATTATTTTGATTTCATCTCCTAAAGAACAGTAAAACAATTCTAGAAACTTATAAAATCACAGTGAAAAATCTTTCTAGACATTCATTTTTTCACAATCATTTTTAATTACATCCCAACACTGAATTACTTAATGATTTTTGTTACCAAAAAACAAACCTACAGCTGTGGAGTCAATTCCAACTCATGGTGACCCTAAAGGACAGGGAAGAACTGCCCCATAGTTTCCAAAGAATTGCTGATGGATTTGAACTGCTGACCTTTCTGTTAAAATCCTTAACACTTAACCATTATGCCATCGGCTTTCCGAAATCTTTTTAGAGACCTGTTTTCATCAAGTCTTTCTAGGAGACATAACTTAGTTTACATTTAAAAAAATATTTACTTACTTATGTGTAATCATTTTCAGTAATGTTTAACTAAATTTTAGGTACACTTGCCATATTAAATACAGAAAAAAAATTCAATGAACTCTTGCTAAACATACAACTAAACCTGTGGAATCAGATGTTCATGGAGAAACCAGGGCAACTTACTAACTTTAATTTAATAAACTATATTAACAGATTAAAAGGAGAAAATCCACAACATTATGTAAAAGCAGTAGAGCATAGTTGTCATGGACTGAATTGTTCCCCCAAAACATGTATGCAGCAATCTGGCTGGACCATGATTCCCAGTATTCCCAGTATTGTGATGTTCTTACATGCTGTGAATTCTGCCTCTAAGATATGAGTGTGAAGGAGGGACAATGGGCAGCAGCTGTGTTGGTGGGACAGGACTCAGTGTGTAAGAATGTG
Source organism: Heterohyrax brucei (assembly GCA_028571685.1). Classification (NCBI taxonomy): domain Eukaryota; kingdom Metazoa; phylum Chordata; class Mammalia; order Hyracoidea; family Procaviidae; genus Heterohyrax; species Heterohyrax brucei. Next base: position 72,575,737 of record CM053146.1, on the reverse strand, counting down.
GTATGCCTTGAGGTGATCTCCTGGGATATAAAAGTAAGAAGCTACCAGAAAAATTTCAGGACCTCATATCACCAAAATGCAGTGTCCCTGCCCCTCAGAAGCTCCCAGTCCAGGGAAAGACTGACAACAAGGACTCTCCTCCAGAGCCAGCAGGGAAAGTCTTTCCCTGGAGCTGATGGCCTGAATTTGGACTTTTAGCCTACTCTACTGTGAGGGAATAAAGTTCTCTTTGTTAAATCCATCCACTTGTGGTATTTCTGTTATAGCAGTACCAGATGACTAAGATAACAGTTGTTTTCACTCAGGAAAATAAAAAAACAATTTTAGCCCTGAGCTACAAAAATTCTCAATAAAACTTGGCTCCTACTAAGCCATCAAAATGCTGTGTGGTAAGACAAGATGAGGTATTCAGCTTCTATTGCTGACAAAAAATTGCAAAAACAACAATGGGTAAACTCACAAAATTAGTGATAAAAATCCACCATTGACACAACTGATCCAATAATGTATGATACATGTGTACATTTACCACAAGATATCTGCTGATGTATAAGACAATAAATAATCATAGGCCTCAAATACCTTATATTTTCCTTAAACCCAAACTCAATGCCATTGAGTCCATGACCTTAACCTAAGAAAGTTAAACCATAAATTTTAAGTTTTACTGAGCCCTGATTAATCTCTATAGCCAAGCCATAGTCAAATTTAAAAAGATTCTGTTTATGTTCAATGTGAATTAAATATCATACACCAATTAGTTATCCATTCGGCGAATACCTAGTGAGTACATTTAATCTACTAGACCTTATTCCTGGCACTGTAGACACATAGACCCAGACAGAAAAATCCCGCCTCTGATGGAGCTGATCTTAGAATGAGGGACAAAAATGATGACAAATAAATGATTATAAGTATCAGAGTAACATTGTAGCATCTTTTTCTCCCCCATATTTTATAAACCATACATATGTTATATGTACTAAATTGTTTGTCTTATTTCATGTTCTACTTCCTATTATATTTTATTTTATGATATAGAGAGAGACATATCTCTTTAGATATATGTGCTCCATGCCCAAAAGTTTCATAATTTTTGGTCATAATTTAAAAATAGTGACCTAAAGTTCTACATTGACTTTTACTGGAAGTTTTCATAACTCTACAATTAATCCCTCTAGTCATTTGCTGCAATAATTTATAAGCTGAGAATCATACTCAGCAGCTAATTAATATTCAGTTCCTAATGGTTATTTTAGTATTTATTCCTATGAGTGTCTAATAAATATTTTTTTTTAAGATTCAAAAGATCATTTGGCATTAGCAATTGTAGAGAAAAGTTTAATGGGCAAAGATTAAAATTCAAAGTTAAAATAAAAATTTGGACTTCTGGTTGAAACTAGGTTGTGATAATTTTCCTTGACACTCTTCTTTCTAAGGGAGAAGTGAGTTTTTTACACAGAAACATGGGGAAAGGAGTATGCAGCCGTAATCATGGGGGCTTGGGATAACACATGGCTACAAGACAATAACAAAGGAAAATGTTATAATATTGGCTGATCTATTGTGTAACAAACTTGCTAGAATCAACCTTGTTGTAGTTAGGTGCTGTCAAGTTGATTTCAACTCATAGGGACCCTATGAACAACAGAATGAAACACTGCCTGGTCTTGTGCCACGTCCACCATCGTTTTTATGCTTAAATCCATTGTTGCAGTCACTGTGTCAGTCCATCTCATCAAGAGTCTTCCTCTTTTTCACTGACCCTCCACTCTACCAAGCATGAGGTCCTTCTCCAGGAACTGATCTTCCTTGACAACATGGCCAAAGTCTTTGCTTCCAAGGAACACTCCGGTTGTACTTCTTCCAGAACAGATCTGTTGGTTCTTTTGGCAGTCCATGGCACATTCAGCATTCTTCTCCAAAGCCACAATTCAAAGGAATCAATTCTTCTGTTTTCTTTGTTCACTGTCCAGCTTTTGCATGCATATGATGCAACTGAAAATACCATGGTCTGGGTCAGGTGCATTTGAGACTTCAAGGTGACGTTCTTACTTTTGAACATTTCAAAGAGGTCCCCTGCAGCATATTTTCCCAATGCAATGTGTCTTTTGATTTCTTGACTGCTGCTTCCACAGGTGTTGATTGTGGACCCAAGTAAAATGAAATCCTTGACAACCTCAATCCTTTCTCCATTTGGGACAATGTTGCTTACTGGTTCAGTTGTGAGGATTTCTGTTTTCCTGATGTTGAGGTACAACCCACACTGAAGGCTGTGGTCCTTGATCTTCATCAGTAAATGTCTCAAATCTTCATTTCCACAAGTAAGTTGGTGTCGCCTGCATAACACAGGTTGTTCATGAGTCGTCCTCCAATCCTGATGCTTTGTTCTTCTTTGTATAATCCAGCTTCTCAGAATATTTGCTCAGCATACAGAATAAAAAGGTATGGTGAAAGGATACAACCCTGACACACACCTTTCCTGGCTTTAAACCACGCAGTGTCCCTTGTTCTGTTCGCAAGACTCCCTCTTGATCCGTACACAGATTCCTTAAGAGGACAATTAGGTGTTCTGGAATTCCCGTTCTCTACAATGTTAGCCATAATTTAGTATGATCCACACAGTTGAATGATTTTGCATAGTCAGTGAAACACAAGTAAACATCTTTCTGGTATTCTTTGCTTTCAGTGAAGAGCCACTTGATATTAGCAATGATATCTCTGGTTGCACGTCTTCTTTTGAATCCAGCTTGAATTTCTGGCAGCAAGTTGTTAATATACTGTTGCAGTAGATTCTGAGTGATCTTGAGCAAAATTTTCCTTGCGTGTGATGTTAACGATATTGTTCAGTAATTTCCACATCCAGTTGGATCACCTTTCTTTGGAATGAGCATAAATGTGGACCTCTTCCAGTGAGTTGACCAGGTAGCTATCCTCCAAATTTCTTGGCATAGATGAATGAGCACTTCCAGTGCTCCATCTATTGTTGAAATATCTCAACTGGTATTCCATCGGTTCCTGGAGCCTTGTTTTTTCCCAGTGCCTTCAACGCAGCTTCGACTTCCTCCTTCCTGATCATACGCTACCTCTTCAAAAGGCTCAACACTGACTAGTTCTTTCTGGTATGACTCTGTATATTCCTTCCATCTCTTTTAGATGCTCCCTGAGGCATTTAATAGTTTCCCTGTAGAATCCTTCACTATTACAACTTGAGGCTTGAGTTTTTTCTTCAGTTCTTCCCTTCAGGTTTTTCCATTTCCAGCTCTTTGTACATGTCATCATAATCAACCTAAGGAGTGATTTTCTGAAATATCTCCATAAGACATTCAAACATTCTCCCAAAACTAATTTGATAAACATTTTGTGGTGAACATTTCTTCACAAACCACATTTTTTCCACCTTCATTTTTTTGCTGCTGCTGCTGCTTAATATTTTACAAGAAGTAACATGTCACCAGGCTCTAAACTGCAGGCTATATTTTTAGGAAAGTAGAAAGAAGGACTTAAGACAAGCTAAAATTAAATTCAAAACATGGAATTTTGATTCATGTTTGGTTCAGTCATGTTGAATCACACTCCATACTTTGGTTTTAGAGTACCATCATACACCTCCTCTTACAAAAATAGGGAAACTGAAATTCTCTTCAACCTCGCCCAGCAACCTGGCTACTCTTGACTGACACATTGGTTCCAGCTGATGTCTTCAGCAGAATCACTTCTGACAAAGTTCTGGTAAGAGAGGATTGGAAGAAAAAGAAGTAGGAAAAGAATTTCCCCATGCATAATTTCACTGCCTAGTATAGTGCAAATTATCTACCCATGTCTTCCTATATACTTCTTTTTGGTCCTAAATTCAGAACAAAGTTTGATAACTGGTGTAGAGTGTCCTGCATCGGCCCTGGCATTTGCAACTAACAGAAATGACAGCTTATCCCTCTCTCTTTTATTAAATCACACATGCCCATTTATTTGAAAGACAGTTGAGTCTGCTGCCCCATAGCCTCAGCTAGAAGCCCACTAAGAGCAGGACTAGCAGCCAAGAAGTTTCTAAGGCAAAGCCAAGAAGAAGGAGAGAAGCTATCTACTTTGGCTCTGTGACAATAAGCCACAGCTTACATACAAATTCTGAAAAAAGAGTGCAAGCAAGAAATAAATTTGAGGACACATATGCTTAATGTTTTTTCCATTGAAATAAAGTTAAAAATTTATTTAACTCTGCCTAGAGCCAAACGGCACTTGGCAGAGCCAAACAAACAAAAAAGACCAATACCGATGGTCATTCAGTTGATTCCTACTCAGTGACCTTGCAAGACAGAGTAGAAATATCCCATAGAATTTCCAAGGTTGTAATCTTTGTGGAAGCAAACTGTTGCATCTTTTTCCTATGGAGCAGCTGATAGATTTGAATGCTAAACTTTTGGTTAGCAGTCCAACACGTAACCACTATGCCACCAGGGCTCTTTGAGTTGAAATTTTTTAAAAAAAAGAAAATTGCCATCAAGTCAATTTCGGTTCATAAGAAAGGTATAATTTATTTGACTTAAGGAAGCCAATGCTGGTGTATAAAAATAAAGCTCTTTGATCCACACAGCTCTGAGAAATCATTCTGGCAGACTTTGCCACTGTTTTTTGTTGTTGTTCTTGTTGTTGGCATTTCCTCCCATCCTGTTATTTCTTAGAGGAATAAAATTTATTTTCCCCCAGCTTTTGTCATCTTGAGAGCTAAAACCAACAAAACTAATCTCTTCCTTCTAATAAAGTCAATAAAGTAAATGAGACGTAACACTGTAAGAACTTAAGCTAATCTAAACTCTGTTTTAGAGTGCAGTGTCACTGTACACCTTTAGGAATTGTTAGTGGGAGGCTAACAACCAAGGCAGAGCCAAAGAAGTTTCACAGACACATCCAAATTCCCTGAAGTATCAAATTACTGGGCTGAGGGCTGGGGACCAGGGACTCAGGGGACATTACACAGTTTAGAAAGTAGATGTTCTGTACCCTACTTTTGTGAGTAGCATCTAGGGTCTTAAAAGTTTGTGAGTGGTCAGCTAAGATACTCCACTGGACCCACTCCATCTGGAGCAAAGCAAAATGACGAAAACTGAAGACACACGAGGAAGATTCGTCCGAAGAACTAACAGACAACAACTACCACATTCTTTGTGTCCAGTACAACTACCCCAGCTACCACCACCGAATGGACCAACACGGATCACAATAGAGGGTCCCAAACAGAGCTGGATAAAAATGTAGAAAATTCAAACTCACAAAAAAACAAAAACAGACTTACTGATCTCACAGAGACTGGAGAAATTCCAAGAATATGGCCCCTGAAAACCCTTTTAATTCAGTACTGAAGTCATACCTGAAGTTCACTCTCAGCCAAAGATTAGATAGACCCACAAAGCAAAGAACAATAAACGTGGCTCAACCATGCGTATGAGACTAAATGGGCACACCAGCCCAGGAGCAAGGATAAGAAGGCGAGAGGTCACAGGAGAGCTGGACAAAGGGGGAACCCAAGTGAGAAGAGGAGAGTTTGAGACACCATGGGATTGGCAACCAATGTCACAAAAAATATATTAATTCTTTAATAAGAAACTAATTTTTTCTGTAAACATTCATTTAATGTGTAATGAAAATAAATATATGAGTGAATAACCAAGCCAACAAAAGCTAGGCCCACTCTCATCAAGTTGATTCCAACTCATAGAAACCCTATAGACAGAGTACAACTGCCTCATAGAGTTTCCAAGCAGTGCTTGGTGGATTTGAACAGCTGATGTTCTGGTTAGGAGCCATAGCACTTAACTACTACACAACCAGGGTATCATCATATTATGTAATGTAATGGATTTAAATCTTTCTGCCTCTTACAATGCAACTGCAAACTTAATGGATTTTACAAGCCTGTTTCTTCACGTGTAAAACAGTAATAAAAAATATACTTACTTTTTATATGTGTATATATCACTTAACACATTGACTCTCTGCAGTTCCAAAGTACATAAAGCCTATGGTTGTTTATCGTTGTGAGTTGATATTGAGTTAACCACACTCATGGTGACTCTATGTGTTACAGAGTAGAACTGCTCCATAGAGTTGTCTTGGTTGTAAACCTAACTTTTAAATACAACAATTTATTATACATTTACTGAAGTATTTCTCCAAGATTCATTCACAAATTTAAAAAAAAAATAAAAAATGAGCATCTACTGTGTCCCAATAGAATCAGTCATTGATAATGGTACTATGCTATATTTGAAATTAAATGTGTTGAGTTGGAGTTACTATGGGTGAAAGGGAAGAAGTCTTGAAGGCAATTGGATTTGAAGATTGGGGATTCAGAATTTTTTTAGAAAACATGTCCAGAAGTCTACCTTTTCAGGAGTAACTGAATCCAGAACAGCAGACTAGGTCAACCTGTAAGAATGCATGCAAGGAGAAACACAGAACGGGGACAGAAAGCATGAAGAGGGAGAAAGTGATGAACATTACAAATACGGCAGAGTTGTCAAGCTGCTATTAAAGTGTCATTCAGCACAAGCAGTTTTGATGGAATGGTGGAGGCAGAAGCAATATTGCATAAAAGTGTTAAAATGATCACCATCCACTTCTCATAGAATTTACTTTTCCAGTAGATAGCAGGGTAGATATTGTAAGAAGCCAAAAGAGCCCATTCGATATTATCTTTTGTGAAGTATCTGTTTGCATTTTCATTCACTTTCAAAATTGAGTTTTCATGGCATAGTGGAAATATCAGCATGAAGACTTCTGAAAATCCTCCATAAAAGGCTGAAAATACTGGTGAAAATTGTCAGAGTTATCTTTTTCAAAACTCTGAAAACTAACCAAAGCAGCATTTATTCCAGAAAAATGGCTGTATCTTGGAAGGAAAGAATTTTGGTTGTTCTAATTTTATCTATTTTCATCTCCCTCTCCCCAGCTCCACAGTGCCTTAAAAACTAACAGTCACACAACCACAGTGGAAATTTATAGCCTAGCATTCACTGGAGGCAGAAGAAGAAGTTCGGAGTTCCCCAAAAGCCCAATTACCAGATAATTCTCACTATTTGACTTGAGGGCCATTGCTTGGGAAATCCCACTCAAAAGACTGTGGTCATTTACCTGAAGTGGAGCTCACCCAACGCCACCTAACAGCCTTACAACCGTGAGCAGGCGCACTTACCTAACATTGGAGCTAACGATGGTGGTAATAATGGCAGTAGCAAACAAGTTGACCAAAAATAATAAAATAAAAAGCTGAAGAATAAAATATCCATAGAGAACTTTCAAAAGCTCCAACATATTCCTAGGAAACACAAGGCCACATGTATCTGCAGGTCTGTGCACACCCTAGAAATGCACGTCCGGTAAAGACCCAGTAGTCCGTAACGTGTGAACTGTAACCGACCTCGAGGCTGTGAGCAAGAAGGACGTGAGGGCTAACGTAGTTCTCAGCTACCTGCCTCAGTCTTATAAGTGTGTCCCAACCAGCAAACACAGCCCATTTGCTAACAAAGAACTGAGCGATATATTAGTCCAAGTCATTTAAGGCAATTTAAGTAAGCTAACTAGATAGAGACTTCACTGTTCACACGTGACGGGATGCAAACTTTACAAATTTAGCCCATGCAAGTCACCAAACCACAACCGCCACAGCTGCCACAACAAAAGTAACCATGGTAAACCCTGGGGAGAAGGCCAAGTCTGATTTTCAAGGTTGTTGCATTATATTATTTAATATGTCTACTTTCTAACAGAAAATTATGAGATGTGTAGAGAAACAAACAAAAAAAGTGTGGTTTATACACAGAATAAAAATCAATCGATAGAGACTGGTCCTGAGGAAGCTCAGATTCTATATTTACTAGATAAAGACTTTAAATCAGCTTTTTAAAAATATGTTTTATTTTTTTTTTAAAACTAAAGAAAACTAAAGAAACCATGCATAATAAACCAAGGAAATTGTGGGCATGAGATCTCACCATATAGAGAATATAAAAAAGAGACATAAATTGTAAAAAGGAATCAAGTAGAAATTCTGGAGTTGAAAATTATAACTGAAATTAAAAATAAAATTCACTAAGCTGGTAGAAGAATTAATTAAATTTAAGTTAGTGACAGATTAGCCACCCTGAGGTGCAGAAAGATAAAATAATTTTTAAAATGTATTCTGTTCTAATCTTTTTTCCTGATTTAAAAGACAACTGCAATCATCTTAAATATTTATCTGCAGACATATGATATAATGCATAAAAACATAATTTGCATGCCAGCCAAGTGCCTTTGAGTCGAATCCGACTCATGGATAATTTGCATGACACAAGTGCAAAGTAAGAGGCAGGAAAAGGAACTACACAGGGGCAAAATGGGAGTAGTCATCAGGAGCTGTAGTTGCTAAACAAAAGGTTGGTCACTCCCTGGAAACCCCGTGGAGCAGTTCTACTTGGTCCTATAGGGTAGCTATGAGTTGGAACTGAATCTGTAACAACAGGTTTGGTTTTACTGAAATTAAGTAGGTGGTAAGCTAACATAGACTGCTATGAATTTAAATGTTAATTTTAATCCCCAAGGCAACTAAACAACTCTAAAAAAAAGAAAATAGAGTAAAAGAAGTAATGAAAGTTAAAATGGTAAACTAGAAAATATTTAACACAGAAGAAGGCTGCAATGAAGGAAAAGAGGTACAAAAAAGACATGTCATATAGAAAACAATGAAACGGCAATCATGAATCCCATCTTATCAGCACATTGAATTATGCATTTTTTTGAAGTTGTTCACTGGAGAAATGCAAACTAAAACAGAAGTAATACTGCCATAACCAGAAAGGCTAAATTTAGAATACAGAAAATATTGAGTGCTATCAAAGATATAGAGCAAAAAGAGAAAACCAAAAAACTTATATTTTGCTGGTAAAAATGTAAATTTGTTTGGTAGAGTCTATCAGCTAAACATATACATACGTATTACATACAAAATGATAACTATTGTGGTTTTGGTATACAATGGAATACTATGTATCAAAATGATAATTTACTGATAGAGGCAAAAACATGTAGAATCTCAAAGATATAATGATGAACAAAAGAAATGAAACACAAAAGGTTTCAGATCATGAGATTTACTCTAAGTAAAGTTTAATAACAGGCAAAGCTTATCTACAGCCATAAAAACCACTGGAGATTATTTTCTTAAAGGGAGCATAAAGGAACATTTTGAAGTACTAGAAATACTTTATATCTTGATCAGAGTGGAATTCACATGGGTTTATGCGTGTGTAAATATCCTTTGGTAGCACAAACAGTGTGTCCTTGACTGCCTACTGGTGGCTTAAGCCTACCCAGCAGAACCACGGATGAAAGTCTTGGATATCTACTTCCACAAAATTAATCAAATTCACTGTTGATTCTAACACTCAGCAACCCTGTAGGACATAGCAGAACTGTCCCACGGTGTTTCTAAGGTATTATCTTTATAGAAGCAGACTGACATATCTTTCTGTCATAGACACTCTGGTGGATTCCAACCACTAACCTTTCAGTTAACAGCCCAGCACTTAATCACTGGGCCAACAGGGCTCCTGGAAAACACTTCTAGTCTGCAAAGCATGGTGTAACCATCAGTCAGAGTCAACTGACCTTTCTGTGACTGTCTTTTTTGTTGGTTGTTTAGGTTTTTTTGTTTTTTTTTTTTAGTATAGTTGAGCTGTTTGAACAACTGCCTCTTCTTGGTCTAAGCACAGCTTCCACATGAGCACAATTGGGTGTTCTGGAATTCTCATTCTTCAGAAAGTTATCCATAGTGTGTTACGATCAACACAGTCAAATGTGTTGGCATAGTCAATGAAACACAGGCAAACATCTTTCTGGTGTTCTCTGCTTGCAGCCAGGATCCATCTGATGCTAGTGCTGTACCTTGTTCTAGATACTCTTCTGAATCCAGTTTGAATTTCTGGCACTTCCTTGTTGATGTATTGCTGCAAGTACTTTTGAATTATCTCCAGTAAAATTGCACTTACCTGTCCTATTAAAGATATTGCCCAATGGTTTCTGCATTCTGTTGGGTCACCCTTCTTTGGACTGGATAAAAATATGGTCCTCTTCCAGTTGGCTGACCAGATAACTGTCTTTCAAATTCTTTGATGAAGACAAGTGAGCACTTCTAGCACTGCACTCATTTGTTGAAACATCTCAGTTGCTGTTCTGTCAATTTCTGGAGCCTTGTTTTTCACTAATGCCTTCAGCACATAGACCAAGAGGCAGTTGTTCAAACAGAACAAGTGAATACTTTGTGGTTTGATAACAGGAAATGTGTGCCTCAGGGTTGTATCTTTTCACCATGCTATTAAATCTATATACTGAACAAATAATCCAAGAAGCTGGACTATATGAATATGGCATCAGCAGTGGTGGCCTCATTAACAACCTTCAGCATGCAGATAACACACCCTTGTTTGCTGCAAGTGAAGAGGACTTGAAACACTTAACGATGCATATCAAAGACTACAGCTTTCAGTATGGATTGTATCTCAACATAAGGAAAACAAAATCCTCCCAACTGGTCCAATAAGCAGCATCAAATTAAATGGAGAAAATAATAAAGCTTGTCATATTATATTTTACTTGGATCCACAGTCCCTACCCATTGAAGAAGCAGTCAAGAAATTAAATGATGTATTGTATTGGGTAAATAGGCTGCAAAAGACGTCTATAAAGTGTTCAAAACCAAAGATGTAGCCTTGAGGGCTACAGTGCACCTGATCCAAGCCATGTTATTTTCAACTGTCTCACATGAAAAATTGAATAAATTGATTATATAAAATCAAACTGGACAATGAATAAAAAAGACCAAAGAAGAACTGATTCATTTGAGTTATGATGTTGACAAAGAATATTGACTGTACCATGGACTGTTAGAAGAATGCATAAATGTGTGTTTGAAGAAGTACGGCCAGAAGGCTCCTTAGAGGAGAGGATGGTGAGGCTTCATCTCCTGTACTTTTGACCTGTTATTGGGAGGGACCAGTTTGGAGGACATCATGCCTGATAAGGCAGAGGGCCAGCGAAAAAGAGAAAGACACCCAGTGAGATGTACTGACACAGTGTCTACAACTGATGCACTCAGGCATAGCAACTGTTAACGGTGGTGCAGGGTCAGGCAGTGTTTTGTTCTGTTGTACACAGGGTGACTGAGTTGGCACTAACTTGGAACCTTACAACAACGACATAACGTGAGCTGTACATTTATGATCTTCTCATTCTAAAGAACACGTATTATGTCTCAATAAAGTAGTAAGTAAACAGACAACAACCACAACAAAATACTCAGGTCTCTGGGCTACTAAGCTCAGCCGGGAGCTACAGCTTCAGCAGTCTCACCATTCAGCCTCTAGCTGCCTCTCTGCATTTTGCCCCTGGGGATTTCTTTTGATTTCTTACAAGCTTAGTCTTGCATTCCAGCAGTTATTTACTAAATTTTATCCAGCAATTCTAGACATTTTAGATCAGCTTTTTACCCCTGGATATTTACTCATCCAATTGCTGAGTACTTAGTGAACACAAAATGATTTCCTAAGAACTGCCTATAATTGAGAGTCACAAAAACTAAGGACATTCTTACACAACTTGGGTTTCCACTAGGCCTCTCATAGCAAAACTAGAGATGGAAAAAATTTACAATTTATGGGAAGAGAGTCATTAAGTCTAGGCATCATGTTTGTGAATTTAGATAATGTTTTAATTCCTCTAGATGAGAATAATTATTTGCTGGTCTAATTGAAACATTTTTCTACCGCATTGTAATATCATCTCACTAACACAAAGCTTTATGAGAACTTGGATGTGCTACAAATGCATTAATCATTTATCTTTGGTAAAATGGCTGAGAACAAAGGATGCAATAGAATACTTTTCTCCATTCTCTACAGTTAGTCTAAAGGTTTACCTTTTCTCCATTGCTGAGACAGCTTTTCTCTTTGCAGCCTGTGTCACATTAGAAACTGGCTGTTGTTATTATATGCCATTAAGTCAATTCTGACTTGCTGTAACTGTATAGGACAAAGTAGAAGCAGCTGTCAGGTTTCCCAGGCTGTAATCTTTATGAGAGCAGATTGTCAGGCCTTTTCTCCCATGGCGTGGCTGGCGAGTTCATACTGCCGACCTTTCCATTGGCAGCTGCGCCATTAACCATTACATCACCAGCTGAAAATGTGTCTACCCATTTCCAAAAATAACAAAACAAAACATTCAGGGCATTCTTGTTTCCTTTTCCTATGTATACATCCAGTTCATCAACAAGTAGTCCAGGCTTAACCCTCATATATCCCGAAGCTACTGATTTCTTTCATCGCCACTGTTATCCCCCTAGTCCACATCACTAATATTGTTTGCCTGGACCGTTGTAGTAGTTACTAAACTATTCTTTTTGATTCTGCATCCGATTCCCCACAATCTAAGCACACAGCAACCAGAATGATCATCTTGACTCTAATTTCACTTGTTTCTCTCCACGTTGTCCTAATTCAGTTGCATTAACATGAAAGCAAATTTCTTAGCTTTTGAAACGACCGGGCTCCTGCTTCATCCCACTGCTCGTGTCAGTCCACTCTCTTAAGCACAGGGTGCGTTAACTCTGCTGATCTTCCTTCTAGTCCTCGACCCAATAAGTCTATTTCTGCCTTAGGACTTTTGCTCTTTGTTTCCTACGCCCAAAGTCAGGGTCTTCTGATTCAAAACACAGTTGCACAGTTTTAGGTTTCAGCTCAAGTGTTTCCTTCTTAAATAAGCCCACTCAGTGTAGTTAAAACAACCTGCTCTAGTCATTCGGTATTACACCTGATTCTTTTGTTTATATTTCTGTGCTTATTACTGCCTAATATTAAGATGCTTTTATCTGTTTATTTGTCTCCCCTCAAATGATAACTGTAGCTCCGTGAGGTTAGGACCTTTCTGCTTTAGTTGTCTCCAGCCCCAAGAGGCCTGACATCCAGCGGATCCTCAGTAAACATTACCTGAGATGCCCTAGCAGTGCAATGGTTAAACTTGACTGCTAACTTTAAGGTCAGCGGCTCATACCCACCAGTTACTTCTTTGGAGAAAAGACTTGGCAGTCTCCTCCAGTAGAGATTTCAGCCTAGGAATCCCTAGAGGGCAGTTCTACTTTGTCCTGTAGGGTTGCTGTGAGTCAAAATCAACTGAATGACAAACAACAACAGACATCAGCTCAGTGTGTTGTTATATCAGAGCCCCACACCCAATCAATTTGGCTTGAAAAGGAAACGCTCTAATAGTGTAATCTCTGGAATGGTCAGTGTCTGCTCATAATGTATTGTTTCCTTTTGTTCACTTCTGAGAATAGCCAAGTGCTGTCAATTCAGACCCAAGGTAGAATAATATATCCATGAGAGAGAAATTTCAAGGAGAGTCTTCCTAGATCCCTTCCCTGCCATGAACAGTGTGAAGTATTTTATTATTTATTCTCTCCTATTCTTAGAGCAAGGCACCCTGGTGGTATAGTGGTTAAGTATTTGGCTGCTAACTGAAAGGTGGGTAGTTCAGAACCACCAGGCATTCTGAAGAAATAAAGACCTGGTGATCTGCTCCTGAAATGATTACAGTTCTGTTCCATCACAGAGGGTCATTAGGGTTGGAATCCACTCCGTAGTACCCAACAATAACATTCTTAGAGCAATTTTATAAAACTGGTGTTTTCTGTCACAGATCAGAGATGAGTAAATATGCTAGGTAACTTGCCCAAGGCACATATTTTGAAAGCGGCGAAAGCAAAATTTAAATCCAGTTCTCTCCTACTCCAAAGATCACATTTTTCTTATGTTTAGGTAGTGGGAGTCAAAAACATCATGGTTCACGTTGCAGAGAAAAACTTGAAGGCTGTCTCAAGTTAAAACAGTGCTCTACTAAGGGTTTAAAACAATTGCAACTGGAGAACTACACAGCCTATTGAAAATGGACCCAGGTAGTCCCTAGGCAGTTTCACTGCAGAAGTACACTTCTTAGATGATAAAAAGGAACCAAACCATAAGAAGAGCAATTACAGGAAAATCAATGGATTTGATTTAAATAATTATGTCCTGGTTGGTTACTGATTATTAAGAGTATAGTTAGTGGTGACAGACAGTTTCACTGGATGCTTACATCATGGTCACAAGATGCTTCTGGGTAGTTTCTTTGTTTCACTTGCGACAAGAATAAAAATACCTCATTGGCAAAAATGCTCCGACAGTGCTCTTCCAGAGTAGGGCATTTTAAGGGTTGTGTATGGTCACTTGGTTAAGATTTCTCAGGGCATATAGTTTTGATCATTGAGCAAAAAAGAAAGCTGTTCATCTAGAATCCAGATTAAAATTAGGCAGCATAGTTAGCATATTACGCCTTTATCTCACCAAGGGCCCTGGGAGTTTTCTTCTCCCAAGACACTGGCAGAGGGTCAGTGAAAAGAGGAAAGACAGCCTGCCACAGTGGCTGCCACAGTGAGCTCAGATACAGCGACAATTGTGAGGATGGCCAGGAACAGGCAGTGTTCCGTCAGAACCAATTCAACAACACCAAACAGCAACCACAACAGTCCAAAAAATCCACAAACAGCAACAGAGAAAACAGTGAAAAGAGTCTTACGAAGCATCATCCTGTCACTTAGGATCACCCCTGTTCTCTGAGCATTTTAGATGTCTCGCAATTGATGAAAATTTTATTTCTGCGCTGAGTATATGAGGAGTGCTGAAGGTCTGACAATTAAATCCATGAACTCAATGGTTCTAAGTTCTACATATCTCATTTCTGAACATCACTATGGTCATCTTCGCAGTACTCCTCTTGGGAAGCTACGCACTGATACCAGTACCTAGTCCACCCTTCAATGCAGTTTTGAAACTCTTTTTCTGAAATGGCCATCAGAACTGTTGTCATATGACCCTTGATGTCCTGAATGACATCCGAATGTCTTCCTTTCGATATTTCCTTTATCTTCAGGAAAAGAAAAAGTCATCCGGTCAGTAAGGAGGGTATTCCGGTGCAGTTATCTGTTTAGTGGCTAAAACCTCCCTCACAGACAACTATACAATTAAGTTTGTGAACTTACCACTGTGCCACTGTGTGCAGTGGCCATTCCAGAAAGTTCTAAAATTGCTTTGAAGGGTGGACTAGGTACTGGTGTCGGTGCATAGGTTCCCAAGGGGAGTACTTCAAAGGTAACCATGATGATATTCGGCAATAAGGTACCTAACCGTTTTTCTAGGTTGACTTCACAAACTTAATAGGTAGCCCTTGTATGTGATTAGATGGACTGAGAATTCTAATAGAAGACCAGAGCTCAGAGTATGCACCGAATCTCGGCATTTCTCTGTCTGCGTCTCTGTCTTGCCTTCTTTACCAGCTTCCTTTCTGTTATCCCCCAAATTTCAAACATCTACCTTCTTCATGTCAAAGAGAGCAGTCTTTGAAAGGAAGTGACTCAGTATCAAACAGAACGGGTCTACTCTGTTTAGCAATTCTGGTGAAAAAAAGAAACATGGATTTGTTTCCAGAATGAAACTATCAATGAGGTGATAAATAAATTCCATCTTGTTGGAAGATGGAGTCAGTTCCATTTGCCAGGGATGAAAAAGAGTAGAAGGCTGGGCCAGAATTAGACCAGTAATCTCAAACTCAGCAAGCATCAGAAATACTTGGAGGGCTTCTTCAAACACAGATTGTTAGATTCTATCCGCAGCATAAGGAGCCTGATGACACAGTGGTTAAGATCTCAGCCGCTAAGCCACAATGTCAGGGGGTTCAAATCTGCCAACTTCTCCTCACAACAATTGGCAGTATGCTTCCCTAAAGAGTGCAACCTTACAAACTCTATGGGGCAATTCCACTGTGTCCTATAGGGTCACTATGAGTCAGAATCAACTTGAAGGCAACAAGTACTACATGAGTGAGCCACAGAGCTCTGATTCAGTAGGTCTGGCACAGTGGATTAAGTACTATATCTACTAACCAAGAGGTCAGCAGTTCAAATCAGGCAGGCACTCCTTGGAAACTCTATGAGGCAGTTCTACTCTGACCTGTAGAGTCACTATGAATTGGACCCAACTCCATAGCAGTGGGTTTGGTTTGGTTTGGTTTGGTTTGGTTTGGTTTGGTTCAGTCTAGGATGACTCCATCAATTTGCCTTTTTAATAGAGCTCCTTGATGATTCTGAGGCTTTTAGTTAGGTAATCACACTTGGACTAGAGACACGTTGGATACCAAGCGATTCATAAGCACAACACAGTATGAGAACCACTGGTCAAGGCCCTCAGTACTCACATTGGACTGCACATTTCAATCTCTTGGGAAGCTTGAAAGCAATACCTGGATTCCCTAGAGACTGCGCTTTAACAGGTCTGACTGCAGCCTGGGTACTGGGACTTCCAGAAACTCCTCCAAGTGACTCCAGTGTACAGCTAAATTTAAGAACAAATGGAGATTTTCTGGATTTTGATCCATAGGAACTATGAATTTACACACAGTTCTCAATGTCAACTCCTAAAACTGACCCATCAAAAAAGCACTCATTCTTTTCTTTTTCTAGTTAGTGTCAAGTGTTTGTTGAAGGGTGGTAGCATCTGAGGGTGGAGAAGGATCCAACAGACGGTGCCCGATCTATAAGATAGAAGGGTCAACTTTTGGTCTCATGCTCTGCTGCTTACTCAGTATGTGACCTTACTTAGTTGAGTATGATATTTAACTTCTCTTTTCTGTCTCCTGGTCTATGTAAGCATAGATTTTTGTTATTTAATAGAATAACTTAAAAATAATTATACAGAATTAGAATGAAAATAATACCTACGTTTATAGATTGTACATTTGAGTAATAATAATAATAAAAACAGGAATAGATCTCTCAGTTTAAAAATATTCTCCCAGGTTATTTGTTACATAAGAATCCTAAATAAAGAATGGGCAAGTAGCAGCTGGAACGCTACTGGCTCAATGAAATTTGCCTTGGTTCAAGGTAACCACCGTGATTATAAGTCTACACTACAAACATATAACAGCTTGTTGTAACTTACAGGTGTCTATCTTAATAGAGCTCACCTATTAGGGACAGGATATACAACACTTCCAGGTACATGCTTATACACTGCCCGCATATTGCCCTTGAGTTGATTCTGACTCACAGCAATCTTACAGGACAGAGTAGAATTGTCCTATAAAGTGTCCAAGGAGTGGATTGACTGGCCAGTCTTTAGGTTAGCAGCCATGGTACTTAACCACTACACCATCAGGGCTCCAAGTATATGCTTACTTCCAGGTACATTTCATATAACTGAGAGTCCATTGCCTAATAATATATTATTTATCTGTTTATATGGATTAAGATACAGTGTTACCTTGTTCATATTGTTAAAAAAGAAAAAAAAATGACACTTGAGCCGCTTTCCTAAATTGTTTTAAAATAATAAAGAGAGATATTGTTCCATTTCGACTCGTAATTTCTTTTTTAATTCTTTGTATAATGAATTTATTTTTTAATTATTTGTATAATGAATTTATTTTTTAATTCTTTGTATAATGGCTCCATCTTCTGGCCAATGAAATAAAGACTTGTCAAGCTCCAAAGTGCAGTTAGGTTTCATTTTCCTCACAAAACTGCAATATTCTTGTGTAAGTCAGAAAAATAAGACAAATTTTTTATCCAGAAAAGATCCACAAACTTAAGAATTTTACTCTGTTCACTGATTAAATTAACTCTTCCTAATAATGTAAGAGGGAATGACATGTTGCATGTTTGCTCTGAGTTAGCAGGGTATCAGGAGGCCACAGTCTTAGGGGTTCCTTCAGTCTCAGAACAGCAAGTCTGGTCTACTTCTCTAAATTTGAATTTTGCTCTACATTTTTCTGTCTGGAACCCTCTATTGTGATCCCTGTCAAAGCAGTCTGAGGTGGTAACACACCATCTTGTTGTTCTGGGCTCAGCCTGACAGAGGCTACATGGTCCATTAGTCATTTGGACTAAAATTTTCCTTGTATCTTTTGTTTATTCTCCTATGCTCCAGATGGGACAGGGAGGGACCAACTGACGCACCCTCAGTGACCACCTGCAAACTTTTAGGACCCCAGACACTACTCACGAAAGTAGGATGTCCGAACTTGATGAACCATGCTATGCCAGTTGATCTAGATGTTCCTGAGACCATGGTCCCCAACTCGCAGCCACAGTAACTGGTCCCTTTGAGGTATTTGGATGAGTCTGTGAAGCATCTGTAACTTTGCTTTGATCAAATTTTGCTGACTTCACCCATATTGCGCGTTATCTTTCCCTTCATCAAAGTTAACTTGTCTACTGTCTAGTTAATGATTTTCCCTCCCTACTCCTCCCCCTTCCTCATAATCATCAAAGATTTTTTTTTCTGTGTGTAACCCTTCTGCATTTTTTATAGTAGTGATTTGACATAATATTTGTCCTTTCGTGATTGACTAATTTCACTCAGCATAACTTCCTCCAGATTTATCCACATTGCAAGATGTCTTGCGGATTCATCATCGCTCCTTCCCTTTGCAGTGTTCCATTTTGTGTATGTACCGTAATTTGTTTATCTATTCATCCCGTGATGGGCTTTTAGATTGTTTCCAAGTTGTTGCTATTGTGACTAATGTCACAATGAACATGGACGTGCCCACATCTATTTGTGTGGCAGTACTTGTTCTCTAAGACTTCTCTAGGAGTGGGGTTATTGTGTGTGGCGTTTCTACTTCTAGTTTTTAAAGGAGGTGCCACACTGCTTTTTCATAGTAGTTTTACCATTTTATATTCCCACTAGCAGTGCATAAGAGTGCTAATCTCCCTGAAATCTCTCCAATATTTATTAATCACTAGCAGTGCATAAGAGTGCTAATCTCCCTGAAATCTCTCCAATATTTATTATTTTCTTTCTTTCATTCTTTCTTTTTTAATTAATGCCAGTAATGTCAGTGTGAATACTATCTCGTGATAGTTTTGATTTGCATTTCTCCAGTGGCTAGTGAGGAGCCCTGGTGCTACAGGCTCAAGAGTTATGGCTGTTAACTTAAAGGTCAGCAGTTTGAATCCACACTCCTTGGACACCCTGTGGTGCCAATATGCTCTGTCCTATAGGACTACTAAGGAAAACCCGGTGGCATAGTGGTTAAGTGGTTAAGTGCTAAGGCTGCTAATCAAAAGGTTGTCAGTTCCAGTCTGCCAGGCACTCCTTGGAAACTCGATGCAGCAGTTCTCCTCTGTCCTATAGGGTCACTGTGAGCTGGAATTGACTCAACGTCACTGGGTTGGGGTTTTGTTTGTTTGTTTGTTTTACAGTTGCTGTGAGTTGGAAGTGACTAGACAGCAATGGGTTTGGCTTGGTGTTTTTATAGGGTAGCTATGAGTCAGAGTTGACTCAATGGCAACAGGTTTGGATAAATGGCAAGTGATTGCAATCATTCCTCACGTGTCTGTTAGCCACCTGAATGTCTGCTTTGGTGAGGTGTCTGTACATATACTTTGCCCGTTTTTAAACTGGTATATTATCCTTTAGTTGTTGGGGTGTTGATGTATTCTATAGATTTTAGAGACTAGACCCTTGTCATAGCCAACATTTTTTTCCCTCTCTGTAGGTTCTTGTTTCACTCTTTGGGTAAAGAATTTTGATTAGCATAAGTGTTTAATTTTTAGAAGATCCAATTATCTAGTTCATCTTTAATATTCTATAATTAGGGCTCCCAGCATTGTCTCTATTGTTTTCTTCCATGATCTTTATGATTTTAGGTTTTATATTTAGGTCTTTGATCAATTTTGAGTTAGCTTTTGAGTACAGTGGGAGGTAAGAGGCCCATTTCATTTTTTTTACAGATGGACAACTGGTTATGCCAGGACCATTTATTAAAAAGTCTATTTTTCCTCATTTGGAAACCCTGGTGGCATAGTGGTTAAGTGCTATGGCTGCTAGCCAAAAGATTGGCAGTTCAAATCCACCAGGCACTCCTTGGGAACACTATGGAGCAGTTCTTCTCTGTCCTATACAGTTACAATAGTTGGAACTGACTCAGCAGCAATGGGTTCCCTCCCCCACTGGGTTCCCCACCACCTCGTTCACTAAGCTTTGGTCTTTTGTCAGAGATTAATTGACCACAGGTGGATGAATTTACATCTGGGTTCTTGATTCTGTTCTTTTGGTCTATGTGTCTGTTGTACCAGTACAAGGCTGTTTTGGTTAGCATGGCTGTACAGTAGGTTTTGAGATTAAGTAGTGTGAAGCTTCCTGTTTTGTCTTTTTCTTCAGCAATACTTTGCTTATCTGGGGCCTGTTTCCTTTCCATATAAAGTTGGTGATTAGTTTTTCCATCTCATTAAAGAATGCTGTTGGTACTTGGATCCAGATTGCATTGTGCCTGTAGATCACTTTGGGTAGAATTGACATTCTCATAACATTGGGTCTCTTCTTATCTATGAGCATAGTATGTATTTCCACTTATATAAGTCTCTTTTGGTTTCTTGCAACAGTGTTTTGTCATGACCTTATACAGGTTTTCAATGTCCCTCATTAGATTTATTCCTAAATATATTGTGTCTTATTTTAGGTGCCATTATAAATGGCATTGTCTTCCTTACTTGTTTTACAAAATTCTCTCTGTTGTTGTACAGGATCCAACTGATTTTTAGATGTGGGTTGTGTATCCTAATACACTGTTGAATCTTTTAATTAGTACAGGTAGTTTTCTCGTGGAATATTTAGTGTTTTGTATACATAGGATCATAGGGTCACCACGAGTCGGATCCGACTTGATGGCACTTGGCTGGCTTGGCATCTGTAAATGAAGATACTTCTTCCTTTCCAATCTGGATGACCTTCTTCTTACCTCATTGCTCTAGCTAGGACTTCCAGCACAGTGTTATCCAGCAATAGTGATAAAGAACATCCTGGCCTTGTTCCTATTATCTGGGGGAATGCTTTCAGCCTCTCTATTGAGAATGACTTTGGCTATTGATTTTTGTATAAATGCCCTTGATTATGCTGAGGAATTTCTCTTCGATTCTAATTTTATTGAGAGTTTTCTTCCCCCCTCCCCTCCCCCTGTTAATTAGGAATGAGTTTGGGACTTTATTGAATGTCTTTTCTCCATTAGTTGAGATGATCATGTGATTCCTTGGTTTTATTTTTATGGTGGATTATGTCAATTAACTTTCTAAAGGTGAGCCATCCGTGCATACCTGATAAGAATCCCGCTTGGTCATGGTGTACTATTTTTTTTCATATGATGGTGAATTCTGTTGGCTAGAATTTTGTGGCATGGTGGTTAAGAGCTAAGGCTGCTAACCAAAAGATCAGCAGTGTGAATCTACCATGTGCCTCTTGGAAAACCTCTGGTGCAGTTCTACTCTGTCTTATAGGGTGACTGTGAGTCAGAATCAACTTGACAGCAATGGATTTTGTTTTTAGAATTTGGTCGAGAACTTTTGTATCTACATTCATGAGGGATACCAGTTTGTTATTTTCTTTTCTTTTTTTCTTTCTTTTTTTGGTTGTATCTTTGCCTGGTTTGGGTATCAGAGTTATGCTGGCTTTACAGAATTATTTCTGGGGGTTATTGTTTCCTTTTCTATGCTCTGAAATAATCTGCATAGTACTGGTGTGGGCTCTTCTTTGAATGTTTGGTACAAATCTCCAGTGAAACATCTAGGCCAGGGCTTTTGTCGTTGTCACTGAAAGTTTTTTTGTTTGTTTGTTTTCAGTTTCTTCTCTTATTATGGGCCCGTTCAGATTTCCATCTCAATTTGTGTTAGTTTGGGTAGTTAGTGTGTTTCCATAAATTTGTCCATTTCCTCTAGTTCTCAAATTTATTGGAGTACAATTTTTCACTGCATTCTGATATGAATCTTTTAATTTAAGTTGAGTCCATTGTAATGTCTCCCATCTCATTTCTTATTTGGGATATTTGCTTTATCTCCTGCTTTTCTTTCACTATACTTACTTAATTTGTATGCTAATCAGATAATCTGAAAAGCTAGCCTGTATGAAGAAGAACAGGACACCAGAGTTGGAGGAAGACTCACTAACAACCTGCAATATGCAGATGACGCAGCTTTGCTTCTGAAAGATGACTGTAAGATCAAAGATACTGATGAAGATCAAAGACTACAGCCTTCATTACGGATTACATCTCAACATACAGAAAACAAAAATCCTCTTAACTGGACAAATAAGCAACATCATGATAAATGGAGAAAAGATTGAAGTTGTCAAGGATTTTATTTTGCTTGATCCCCAACCAATGACCATGTAAGCAGCAGTCAAGCAATCAAAGGTTGCATTGTTTTAGGGTAAATCTGCTGCAAAAGAACTCTTCAAAGTGTTAAAAAAGCAAAAATGTCACCTTGAAAACTAAGATGCCCTTGACCCAATATATGATGTTTTCAATCATCCTATATACATGTGAAAGCTGAACAATAAATAAGGAAGACCAAACAAGAACTTATGCCTTTCAGTTATGGTGTTGGTGAAGAATGCTGATGGTCAGGAGAACAAATAAATCTGTCTTGGAAGAAACATAGACAGAATGCTCCTTAGAAGCAAGGATGATGAGGTTTCATTTCACGTATTTTGGACATGTTATCAGGAGGAATCCGTTTCCGAAGAAGGATATCATACCTGATATAGAATCATCGAGAAAGATAACTGACGCAGAGCCTACATCGATGAGCTCAAACATAACAGTAATTATGAAGAAGGCACAGGATCAAACACTGTTTTGTTCTCTTGTACATACAGTCACTATGAGGCAAAACTGATTTGACAGCACATAATTACAACAATTTTTTTTCTTCTGTTAATTTGGCCAGCTGTTAGTTGATTTTGCTGATCTTTTCAAAGAACCAAATTTTAGTCTTGCTGAGTCTTCCTATTTTTTTTATTATTATTTCATTTATTTCTACTCTAATCTTTATTATTTCCTTTATTTTGGTGACTGTGGCTTTTTTTACTGTTCTTTTCCCTGTGGCTTAGTGGTTAAGTGCTATAGCTGCTAACTAAAAGGTCAGCAGTAGTTCAAATCCACCAGGAACTCCTTGGAAGCCCTATGGGGCAATTCTACGCTATCCTATATGGCCAGTATGGGTCAGAATCAGCTTGGGAGCAATGAGTTTGATTTTTTTTGGTTTGGTTCTATTTGTTCACATTCTAAGGCTAATGTTTTGAAAATGATCCATTTTTCTTGTGTGTGCTTGATCACTTTTGTTTGATTCAAGCAATTTTTTAATTCCCTTTTTTATTTCTTCTATTACCTGTGTTTTTAAGCTAGGTGTTTGAATTATGGGTTGAATTATGTCCCACAAAAATATGTGTATCAACTTGGTTAGACCATGACTTCCAATGATATGTCATCACCTTTCATTTTGTGATTGATATAATTTTCCCAAGTGTATAAAATCCTTATCTCTGTGTGGGGGTAATAAGACAAGTTTAGATTAGGTAGGGATGTAACACCCTCAGGTGTTGTACCCTCAGGATATGTAACACCACATATCCTTTACCCAATGCAAAGGGGAATTTCCCTGTAGTGTGACCTGCACCAATTTTTATCTTACAGGAGATAAAAGGAAAGGGAAGCAAGCAGAGAAGATGGATCTCATACAACCAAGAAAGCAGAGCTAGGAGCAGAGACCATCCTTTGATCCTGAAGTTCCTTTACTGAGAAGCTCCTAGTCTACAGCAATATTGATGACAAGGACCTTCCTGTAGAACTGACACAGAGAATCTTCCCCTACTATTGATGCTCTGAATTTGAATTTGTGGCATACTGGACTGTAACAAAATAAATTTCTCTTTGTTAAAGTCATCTGCTTCTGATATTTCTATTATACCAGAACTAGAAGTCTAAAAGAGTTTCCCTGTGTTTGATTCTTTTTTTTACTTGCTCTGTCTGGAGTGGTGATCATAGAAAATGTTTTCTACTATTTCAGTGTTTTTGATTTTATGGAAGGTTCCTTTGTGGCCTAAAATGTAGTCTATTCTAGAGAATGTACAATGTGCATTAGAAAAGAATATATACTTTGCTACTGTTGAGTGTTTCATTTGTGTGGTCAATTTGGTTGATTGTGGTCTTAAATCTTCCATATTTTTGAGTCTCTTTCTAGATGTTCTATCCTTTACTAAGATCTTATGCTAAATTCTTCTACTGTCATTATGGAGCTGTCTATTTCTCTTTTCAGTATTGTTAAAGTTTATTTTTGTTTTTGCAAACACTGTCATTGGGTGTGTAGATATTTGTTATGGCTATGTTCTTATGCTTGACTGTCCCTTTAGTCATTATATAATGGACTCCCATAAATCTTTTTTTGACCAGAACTTAGATCACTGAATCAAACTCGGCTTTTGCGGAATTACACTAGTCTTTTACCTGCCTGTCCAGGGTTCCCTATTTAATTAACTGAGCCAACCTAAAGTGCTTAGGAGTACTATCATTATTTTTTTTTAATTGCTTAGCAGTGATAGAAGAATAAAAGAATGTTTTCTCTGAGCCAAATTTGAGATGTAAAGCTGTACACTGTGAAAACTGAATATGGGCATAGGTGGATTTTGTGTATAGTAGAACCAGAAATTTTTTTTTCTTTTTTGTTGATGGCAAAGGTATGATAACAATGTTTTGAGAGGGCCTTAGACTTACGCATATCTGAAATTCCTCAAGTGATTTAAGCAGATTTTGGTTAATTGAGCAATTTTGAGAAGAAGAATCCTGGTAACACATGATTATTGATCTGGTCCCTAAGCTCACTTAAGGACTTCTCCTGAAATTTGTATGATATGTCATCCTGGTAACTATAATTTGTAATCTCTGTCATTTCTGTAATTAACTTCTCTTAGTCTAATTCCACTTACCTCACTAATCAGCAATTGAAACAGAACAAGACCTGTTCTTTGTCTAAATCCTATAAAAAAGATTTGTATAACTATTGGGATTCCTAATTGTGGTTTCATTTGCATGAACCATGTTGTCTCCAATCCAGATTGCCTTTAAAACCCTTAATATGTCTGTTTGATTCTACAGCAGGGTTGGAGTTTTCACTACAACAGAGCTATGTTCTCTCCAACATAACCTTTTTGTAATTTGGAAGAAATCTGATGAAGTCCATGTTAAGATTGCAGTGAGAAGCGATGGATGGATGCACTGGTGTATGGAGATGTAGTGTCTAACAGAAAGAAAGTCTCTCCACAGTCAATCTAGGTCCAGTTGAGATGAGAAATTTTGGGTTACTCACTGGCTTATCAGGGGTGATGATATATTGATAAGCAATGTTAATTTTAAATCAACAGAAGAGCTGTCTACTTGAACTTAAAAAATGACTGTGAACTCACTTACTGTTTGATATCAATCTCATGGAAACTTTTAACTCCCCCAGTCCCCAGATGGTTTAAGTTTCCTTTGACTAACATATTTTACCCATATTTTTTAGTTCATACATTAAAATAGGATACCCTTTTAAAACAGCTTTTCAGTGTCTGTCTGAACCTTAGCAAATGTAACTTACTCTTTCTGTATAATTGGATATTAAAACATACAGTGAGGTTAGTAAATAGTGCCAACGCTGGTTCCTATGAAGCAGAGGTTGACTGTGTCCCAAATTTTCAATTTCTCCAAACTGCTACATCACTTCATTATCTCTCCCTTCCCTCTGCTTTCTTCTTCTCTCTCTGTTGGGTGTGATAATTTGCTACAACATCTTACAGAACTCAAAAACTGTTCCTACAGTGATGTGGTTTATTAGTGAAGTAATAGGTTACCACTCAGGAACAGGATCAACCTGGAAATTACAGGCTGTGACTCAGGATCAATATCAGAATGCATACAGGTAGGGTCTAGAAGAACAGATAGAAGGACAGCATATTCCTCCTGTCCTCAGCGCAGGACAGCTCTCTTAGCTCTCTTTTCTCTTCTTCTCTCTATTTTATGCTCAGTCATGCCTGCTCATTCTTCACTGCACACCTCTTCAGGACAGGCTCCTCTCGGCTCCCTTAGGTTAGGCCCGCTCGGAAACACACACGTCTCACTCTCAGCTGTGCCCGTCAGTGGTCTCTCACCCTCTCTCTCAGATCTCGAGCTTCTTAAATGTTGTGGCATCTTGACTTGTGTTACACAACTTTTAGCTCCATTGGTAAGATTTCTGCTGGAAGGTGTTCAGCTTTGTCTCTGCATCTTTCTTCTTCTTTTTTCCTTGCCTGTTGTCACTTCTGACCATCACTAGGGGTTGGCTCCTTAGACAGTCCAGTGGCTCAATTCTACTGGGCATATTTTCAAGTCACTGTTTACATAATAACTGACCGATCTCTTCCCTGGATTAAACTGACCACTCCACTCACCGGACCAAAAATGACTCTATCTAAATTATTTGCCTAAATGATATTTTCTGCCAGCAGGAACTGGGTTTGTCCCTGAGCAAAAGCAACAAACTTCTCAAAAGAACTAAGACAACTGTAATAACTCCTCAAGGCTTAGATGAAAAGTATCTCCTAAGTGGTCTTTCTTTGTTTTTTGTTTGTTTGTTTTCACAGAACCAAGACAAAAAGCCACATAGATGAACGCATTTTACCAGTTAGTGTTTTAGAAATCTGGGTAGAAGTTTATTGTTACTAAAGCTGTTGTTTTGTTTTACTTTTTATTGAGAGGGAGAAAAAAATCTGTTCTTAGAACAGAGAGACAGTGACTTACATACTTATATATAAACTATATTTTTAATCTTTTTTTTTTGGAAGTTGTAGTGTATCTTTTTTACGCATTAGAGTGTTTGGGGCTAAATAAAGGGTAATGTTTATACAGAGACAAATTTATTCCACCAATATATCTCTTGGTAAACAGTATACAAAAGAAGTTAGCTAAATAATAATAAAAAAAAATTAGGAAGCAATGCTATACATTCTCTGTCAACATTTCTCTCTGCTGTTGCTGTTGTTAGTTGCTGTTGATTCCAACTAATAACGACACCATGTGTACAGAGTACAACTGTTTCAGATAATTTGCAAGAGTGTCAACTTTTGGAACCAGGCCTGCCTTCTGGGGCATCTGTGGGTGGGTTTGAACCACCAGCCTTTCAGCTAGTAGCAGAGCACTTAACCATTTGCACCACCCAAGGACTCCCAATGTCTCTGTAAGTATAAAATGTCTGCTATTGTTTAGACTATAAATGTGATAGAGATGAACTTAGTCTCTTCTAATATGCTAGTGTTAAGACAAATCAGGTATTTTTCTTAAAGTTAAAGAGAACAACACATTGCCCTTAAAATATAGTAAAGAATCCCTAAAATAAAAAAAGAAGAAATAGAATACCAAAAATTCTAGCATCAAGATGATTGTTGAGCTTGTTTTGAACCTCCAGTGAGTACAGCATTTTCAGCTGTCTCATATTCCCTAAAATGAAATGTGAGAAGAAGAGAAATGACAACCAAGGACTTTTAATAGAATAATTCATTCAGTAAATGCTCAGTAGATACTTATTGACTACCCTCTTTGCGTTAGGCACTATTCTAGGCACTGGGGCAGGGGGGAAGAGGGGGAGCAGTGAGTAGAGAGAACAATCTGAGCCCTAAACAATAATTACAGTAACAATAATGACCACAAAAATAACTATACCCAACAGTAGTTGACTATGTATATCCCAGATCCTACATGCTCTATTCATCTAGTTTACCTCTTAGTTAATGTTTATTGCAAATTTCTTCTTTGTCCCTTTCCTTTGTTTCTTGTCCTATACTCACTTCCCTCATTTTCAGTAAGAAAATCCACAGTAATACAAGTTCTTTTATAAGCCAGAAAAAAAAAAAAACCAACTGCCATCAAGTCAAATCCCAGTCATAGTGACTTTATATCAGAGTATAACTGTCCCATAGGGTTTCCTAGGCTCTAATCTTCACAGAAGGAGCCCTGGTGGTGCAGTGGTTAAGTGCTTGGCTGTTAATTGGAAGACTGACTATTCTAATGCATCAGCAGCAACTTGGGAGAAAGGTGTGGCAGTCTGCTCTGCTCCATAAAGATTACAGCCTAAGAAGCTATATGGGGTAGTTCTACTCTGCCCCATGGTGTTGCTATGAGTCAGAATTAACTCAATGGCAATGCGAATGTTCATAGAAGTGGCCTATCACATCCTGTCTCTAGTGGAGTGGATAATGGACTCCAGTGGGTTCTAACTTTCAGTCTTTTGGTTAGCAGCCAAGTGCTTAACCACTGTACCACCAGAGCTCCTCATTATCAACAGTGTGGGAAAAACGAGGTTTGGGGCTGGAGGAAAGAGTACTGTTTAGGACAAGGAATAATGGATCCAACACTATCTCCTAAATCAGTACAGATTTCTTAGTATGAAATAAAATTCCCAGAAATTGAGTACTACTCAAGGCTGTTGTAATAACTCAACAATGAGGATTAGTTAGACACGTAACATTTGTAAAACAAAACCCATCACCACTGAATCAATTCCAACTCACCATGACCCTACAGGACAGAGTAGAAGTGCCCCATAGAGTACCTGGCAGATTTGAACTACTAACCTTGTGGTTAGCAGGTATAGCACTTAACCACTACACCACCAGAGTTCATCAGTATCCTGAAGCTGGTCCCATAAGTACTTACAAGTGCACATCAACTGGGCCCTGACATATAAAGACAATAGTTATGACAATCTTGGAAGACATCTTTTAAGGAAACTTTCACACAAACAAATCAGAAAACACAGCACTAATGATCCACGTTCTTTCTGTTCTACATTTTCTGTTAGTATTTAGTGACCAGTTGGATTTGCTGGACCAACATAACTGTTGTTCTGAAACCTGTACTGATGATTGTTAAGAAAGACAATTCAGGATGTAGAATCATGTTGACTTAATAGCTTTTAGCTAATACGTGAAAAGGAGACACTGTCAATGGTTTGACCATTTGTAATGTTAATATACACTGGCAATTCTCTAACATCCCTCTGACTCGATCAGACATGGCTCTATACGCTTACTTGTCTGTTTTTCCATGTTTGTCTATTCTATAATATTTTCTTGGTCTCAGACGGGGAACCTGGCAGTATACTTGTTGACTTCTGACTTTTGTTCCTTGGAACACAGGATGAATACAACTTTTCTTTTTGCCTCACTAAACTTTGTGATGTTTGCATCCTAGAACAATACTTACATCAAGCCTAGTATCTTGGTTCCACTCAAATAGTCAGAGGAGTCAAGAGAAGTTAGTGAGGAGAGGTCAAGAATGAAACAAGAAAAGTAGAACAGCACTGGAAATCAGGTCAGATAAACCTTAGTAGACAAATATAAGCTGCATAGAGTCCAGTTTAAAACGCTGCCTGCACGGCTGAAGATAATAAATGGATATAGAAAGGATGCAGATGTGACAGAGCAAAGAATGCCCCATAAGGTAGTAGGTATCTCTTGAATTGTGACTTGACCTCTTAAGGTAGAAAGGATAGCCAGCCTACCATTCTAGGCTCCTATGATCTTGCAGGAAACCCTGGTTGCATAGTGGTTAAGTGCTACCACTGCTAATCAAAAAGTCGGCAGTTCAAATCCACCAGGTGCTCTTAGGAAACTCTATGAGGCAGTTCCTCTCTCTATCGAGTCACTATGAGTTGAAATCAACTTGACAACATTGGGTTTGAGTTATGACCTTGCAGGAAACCCTCACCATGTAGAGATTAAATGCTACAGCTGCTAACTGAAAAGTAGACAGTTCAAATATACCAGATGATCCTTGTAAATGCTATAGGGCAGTTCTACCCTGTCATGAATCAGAATCAACTCAACAGCAACAAGTTTTTCTTTTTTTTAATGACTTTGCAGGTTGCTTACCCTACTATAAGGAACTCTCACTGAGCACATCCTAGGAAGGAAAAAAAAAAAAAAATCCAGGCAGCTGCGTCTACTCATTCATCTCACTCATTGATATTTTTATCTTGTTTTTATCCTTTGAACTCTCGATTGCTGAGCATAAGCTAAAGTGAAAGCAACTTCTAATCTAATCCTCATTGATATTTACTATTTTTGGCTAGAAGAGATAGAAAAATGAACCAAGATTTATGGGTTCCTATTTAGCAAGTTTTCTATGAGTCAGAATCAACTGATGGCAATGTATTTTTCTTTGATTGGTTGGTTGGTTTGGTTTTCTTAGCAACAGGAGTCCCAGGTGATACAAACATTTCACTTAAGGAGCTCAGCTGCTAATCAAGCATTGAAATGTGAGTTTACCCAAAGATGCCCTAGAATGATGGTGATCTGCTTCTGCAAAACTGTCCATTTAAAACCTCAGGGAGCTTAGTTCTACTGTGACACATGTTGGGCCATCATGGATCAAAGGTAACTAGGCACCAACTGGTTAAATTTTTCTTAACAGTAACAAAGACAAAGCATCAGCCGCTCCTGATTCCAAACAAAAACCTCCCAGGGGAGAAGCTTCTAAACAAGATATACACAGTAACTTTCACTAACAAATGTTTACTAAACCAGCACTCTGCTCCTGGAGGCAGACTCCCATGAGATTAAAATTTCTGCCATATGCAGCCTCATACATATCTTGTCATTTACTGTTCCTAGGATCTCAATTACACAATCATCAGAGAATTATATGTGTATATACCTATTTGAAAATATTTCCCCTTGAGAAAGGGAATATGTGGGTATATGAAAAGATTTACCACTTATCATAATCATTTTTCAAGTCTTCACAATTCTTAAAAGTTTACATATCTAGACATGCTAATGGTTCTAAGTTGTAGGATTTTGATTGGTTTTTTTTTCTCTCTTAATTTTTGGTAGTTTTATGAATTTTCTGTCTGAATTTTTAAAAAGTAAGTGTGACTCACTTTCATCAGCAGAAAAAAGAAAATTTTTAGTATATTAAAAAACAATTCACAGAGGCAGAGCTAAGATGGCAGAGTAGTCAGATGCTTCCTATGATCCCTATAACAACAAAGACCTGAAAGAAAAAAATACATTGATTATATATGACATTGAAGGAGCCCTGAAATTAAACTGAAAGCTCAGAAATCAGACTGAGCAACAGGGAAGGGACAGTAGGTCCAGAAATACCTGCAACTGGCCAGACCTGACCTGCCAGGAATTGGCTACAGTCAGCATGGTGAACAGAGCAATGGCATATGGAGCACACCCTCCTTGATAGAAGAGAGTGAGCACAGAGTCCACTCATGCCTCCAGAATCAATGAAAAACAGCACTGGATTGTCAAAAGCTACGTGGCTTGTGTAGACCTACTGCACAAATCTAAATCATTGCTTCAGAATAAACCTCTCTCCCTTTTCCCAGCACTTCCCCCTCCCATCTTTGCACTGCTGTCAGTTTTGGAGTCTGATGCCATTACCTAAATTGGAAGTAGGACTCCTTAAGCCCACCCTGAGTCATTCTCCAAGACTCAGTGATGGAATAATTTAACAAACTAGGGAAAGGGCAGTGGGAATCCACCAATTCCTCTAAGCCAGAAATTCAGGGCAAAAACAGCTTTTTCACCTAAAATCAGATATAAGGGGACATGCCATCCCCACAGCCACTCTGGGATGGCTGTCAGCCCCTGCTGTTCTCAGTGCATATGGCCAGATACCTCTGCCTACACCAATCACTCTTACCCATCTAGGACAATCGGGGACAGCCTACACTACACACTTAGTGATTGACTACCTGGACACCTAAGCTGAATCTGTACAAGAAAAGTAAATGCAAGTCTAGTAACAGGCCTAACCACCTGTGGACAGAATGAGAAAATTTCAAAATCACCAATAAACAAACTAGCACACATGATCAGCCACTTGGGACATTTCAAAACAAGACAGGAAGCTAGAACACAGTGGCCAAGCCAAGTGCTGTCAAAACAGATAAATTCAACAACATACTGATGACTCAGAGACAACAGCCTACATCACATCATTTAAAAAGGCAGATCACAATGGCTACAGAAAGCTCCCAAAACAAAGAATCAAGAGATTTTCCAGATGAAGAGGACTTCATGGAATTATCAGGGGCAGAAAACAAAAGATTAATATTTAAAACTCTTCAAGATATCAGTAAGAAGATGACACAAAATATAGTAAAGCATAATGATAAACTGAAACGGCTGCCGGAAAGCATACAGAGACAAGAATTAGAAATTCAGAAATTTAATAATAAAATTACAGAATTAGTCAGCTCACCAGAAAGTCAAGGAGAAGCAATGGATGGCCAAATTAATGAAACTGAGGATAAAGCATGTGACGCTAACATATTTGAGCAAAAATCTGATGAAAGAATTTTAAAAAATGAAGAAACACTACAAATTATGTGCAACTTTATCGAGAGGAATAATCTACAAGTGACCAAAGTGCCAGAAAAAGGAAAGGTAACAGAAAATACAGAATTGTTGAAGATTTGTTGACAGAAAACTTCCCTGAAATCATGAGAAATGAGAAGGAAGCTAAGATACTGATTGAACTTCACACAATGTAGATCCCAAAAGAAAGACACCAAAGCATATTATAATCAAACTTGCCAAGACTAAAGATAAGGAGACAATATTAAAAGAGACTAGAGATAAATGAAAAATAATCTACAAAACCAAACCAAAGGCGATTCAATAAGACTAAGCTTGAACTACTTAGAGAAACCATGCAGACAAAAAGGCAATGAGATGACATATACAGTGCCTTAAAGGAAAATAATTGTATTACAATTATATACAAGAATTATATATCCATCAAAATGTGTCTCAAATGTGATAAAGAAATTAGGACATTCCCAAATAAACAGAAATTTAGGAAATTTGAAAAAACCAAAACAAAGTTACTAGAAATACTAAAGGGAGTCTTTGGTTAGAAAATTATTAACATCAGATAGCAAACCAAGACTAGAATGCAGAACACAGCAACTGGATATCAGCCCAAATACGGAAAATACACAAATAAATCGAAGTCAGAACAGAGAAACAGAGATATCATTATGTAAACACTATAATAAAAAACAGGGACTTAAAAAATATGTAATCATAGATCTTTCATATGGAGAGAAAGTCAAGGCAATGTAAAGTAACTGAAGACTGGTTTAAATTTTAAAAATAGGGAAGGAAACACAAAGGAAATTATCAACCCTATTCATCAAAATAAAAAACAAGAAAAACATGAAGTCTCAGCAAACACAAAACCACCACTAATAGAAAAGGTGAAAACACATAAAGAAAAAAGTCTCAGCACGGAAGATTAAATGGAACTACAGTGCACAAAGGAGACATCAAAATGACAGCACTAAATGCAAACTTTTCAATAATTACACTGAATGTAAATGGATTAAATGCACCAACAAACAGACAGAAAATGGCAGATTTGATTGAAAGATACCATCCATATGCTGCCTACATTAGACACATTTTATACTTAAAAACACAAACAAACTAAAACTCAAAAGTATGGAAAAATAAAGCAAATAACATTCCAACAAAAGAGCAGGAATGACAATATTAATTTCTGATAAAAGAGAATTTAAGTAAAATCCACCAAATTGGATAAAGAAGGAAACTATGTAATGATTAAAGGGTCAATACTCCAGGAGGACATGATCATATTAAGTTTCTATCTACATATCCAATTACAGGGCACCAAAATTCATAAAACAAACTGTAACAGCATTGAAAACAGAAACAGGCAACTCCACAATAGTAGTAAGAGACTTCAACACATCACTTTCAATGAACGACACAACATCTAGAAAAAAAGATCAATAAAGACGCAAAAGATCTAAATGCTGCAATCAACCAACTTGACTTCATAGACATACATAGAACACTCCATCCAACAGCAGCCAAATTTACTTTCTTTTCCAATGTACATGGAACATTCTTCAGAAAAGAACACATATTAGGCTATAAGGAAAGCTTTAACAAAATTCAAAGCATCAAAGTATTACAAAGTATCTTTTCAAATCATAGAGCCATAAAGGTAGAAATCAATAACAGAAAGCTAAAAAAAGGAAACAATATCAAACACATGGAAACTGAATATCACCTTGCTAAGAAAAACTACTGGGCTATAGAAGAAACTTAAGGAATCAGATGAGAATGGAAACATATCCTATCAGAACCTTTGGGACACTGAAAAGCAATGCTCAGAGGCCAATTTATCTCAGTAAACACACACATCCCAATAGAAGAAAGGGCCCAAATCATAGCATTAACCCTACAATTCAAACAAGTAGAAAGACAGCAGCAAAAAAGCCCTTGGGTACCGGAAGAAAGCAAAAGAGAGAGCGAGCCAGCAGAAATAAATGACTTAAGAGAATAGAAAAACAGAAAGAATAAACAAGGAAAAATTGTAGACCAATATTATTCATGAGTTTAGATGCAAAAATCCTCCAGAAAATTCTAGCCAATAGAATTCAATAACATAGCCAAAAAATAATTCACCATGACCAAGGAGGATTCATACCAGGGATGCAAAGTTAGTTCAACATTAGAAAAACTGCCAATTTAGTCAACCACATAAATAAAACAAAAGATAAAAACCACTTGATTTTTCTTCTTTTTTTATTTGATATGATTGAGTGAAAATGTACATTCCCGTATAAATTTACATACCCACCTATATGCAGCTTCCACAACATATCAAGAAAAACCAGTTGATTTTATGAATTGATGCAGAAACAGCTTTTCACAAAGTTCAACACCTATTCATGTTTTTAAAAAAACTCTCAGCAAAATAGGAATAGAAGAAAAATTCCTCAACATAATAAAAGGCAACTTATACATAGCCAACAGCCATCATCATCCTAAATGGTGACAATCTGAAAGTTTTCCCCTTGAGGACATGAACAAGACAAGGATGCTCTTTGTCCTTGTCCCTTTTATCCAACATTGAGCTAGAGGTTCTAGCCAGAGTGATCAGCCAAGATAAAGAAACAAAAGCATCCAAATGGGTAGAGAAGAAGTAAAAGTATCTCAGTTTGCAAATAGTGTGATCTTATACACAGAAAACCCTAAAGAACTCACATCCACACATGCAAAAGGCCTCGCATTATCTAATTTGAGAACCTATCACGCTATCCCAGTAGTCAAAACAGCCCAGTGTTTGTATAGAAATAGATACATAGAACAGAACTGAGACTCCAGACACAATATTATCCACCTGTGAACATCTGATATTTGACAAAAGTGCAAAGTAATTGTGTTGGCATAGCTGGATATCTACATGCAAAAAGATGAAACAATAATCCATAAAGTACCCTATGAAGAAAAACTAACTTAAAATGGATCAAAGACCTAAATGTCAGATCTAAACTGATAACAGTCATGGAAGAAAAAATAGGGACAACACTGGAAGCCTTAATATACGGCATAAACAGAATACAAAACACTACTAACAATACACAAACATCAGAAGAGAAAATAGACAACTGGGAACTCCTAAAAATCAAACACTTATGTTTATCCAAAGACTTTAACAAAAGAGTTTTAAAAAACTACCTACAGACTTGGGGAAAAAAAAAAATGACTGCGACAAATCCAGTCAGAGCCTAGTCTCCATAATCTACAAGATATTGCAAATCCTTAAAAACAAAAAGGCAACTCAATTATAAAATGGGCAAAGTATATGAACAGGCACTCCACCAAAGATGGCATTCAGGTGGCTAACAGATACATGAGGAAATGCTCATGATCATTAGCTATTAGAGGAGTCCAAATCAAAACTATGAGACACCATCTCAGCCCAAGAAGGTTGGCATTAACCCAAAAAAACAGAAAATAATTAATGTTAGATAGGCTGTGAAGCGATACTGCATTTATACACTGCTGGTGGGTATGTAAAATGGTACAATTGCTTTGGAAATCAATTTAGCACATTCAGAAAAAGCTAGAAACAGAAATATCATATGATCCAGCAATCCCAATTCTTGGAATATACTCTAGAGAAATAAAGACTGCCTCAATAATAAATATGTGTATACCAATGTTTACTGCAGTGCTGTCCACAATAGTAAAAAGATAGTATCAAGCTAGGTGCCTATCAACAGATGAATGCACAGACAAACTATGGAATATTCACACAACGGAATACTTCACAATGATAAAGAACAATGATGATCTTGGGAAACATCTCATAATGGGAGGAATCTGGAAGGAATGCTGAGTGAAATTAGTCAGTTGCAAAAAGACAAATATTGTACGAGATCACTATCATAAGGATTCAAGAAAAGGTTTAAACAAAATAAACCAGTCTTTGATAGCTACAGTGGCAGGATGAAGGGAGAGAGTTCTTATTAGATAGCCTACAGGAGTTGGGTTAGGTGAAGGGAGTGATAGCACACAGAGAAGGGAAGTCTCAACAGATGGACTAAACCAAAAGCTGAGAGATTTTCTAAATATAATCCAACACTTTGAAGGACAGAATAGCAGGGGTAGGGGGCAGGGGAAGATGGTTTTAGGGGATGTCTAGGTCAGCTGGCATAAAAAAGTGTTCTAAGAAAATGTTCTGCATCCCACTTTGGTGAGTGTTGTCCGAGGTCTTAAAAGCTAGCAAGCAGCCGTCTAAGGAGCATCAATTGGTTCAGTCCACAAGGAGCAGAGGAGAATAAAAGATATCAGAAACGTAAAGAAAATATGAGTCCAAAATGTGGAAAGGGCTAGCTACATAATCCAGAAACTGCATCAGAATGAGACCAGAAGAAGTAGATGGTACCTGGTCACCACCAATGGCTGCCTTGACAGGAAATGCAACATAAAGTCCTTGAAGTTCTGGGAGAAAAATGGGTGTGTAGAACTTGAACTGTATTAAAAAGAACAGACTTCATGGTCTGATAGACAGGAAGTTCCCCACGCAGACATGGCCCTTGGACTCTGTCAGCCTAGAACTGAAACCATTCCTAAAGCCGTACTATAAGAAATAAACTAATACTGGCAAAGAGTGTGCTTCTTGGCTTAAGCAGACACATGAGACTAAGTGGAGAGCTCCTGTCTAAAGGCAAGATGTGGGTGGGGGGGGGGGGCAGGGGGAAGCAGCTGGTTGAATGGATGTGGGAAATACAGGGTGCCAAAGAGGAATGTGCTGGCATAGGTGGGGAGAACAGCTAGAGTTACACAACAAAGTGTGTGTACGTTTTTGTACAACAAATTAAGCTTGATTGGAAACTTTCACTCAAAGCACAATAAAATACTAAAGTAAAATAAAAAAAAAAGATTATGTTCAACAAGTGACCTCGCCTGGCATATTAGTGTAGATGCACCAGTGAGTAGAAGGTGGACACGTGGCACAGCAGCAAAGCGAACGGCTGCTTACAGAAAGTCTGCAGCTGAAACTCACCCAGTAGCTCTGTGGGAGAGGGGACTGGTGATCTGCTCCCACAAAGGAAATTGACTGGATGACTGGACAGCACAGAAGGACGGTGAAGACAGCACAGAGAGGATGAAACACAGAAACCTGCCTCTGTTGTGTAGTGCTTGTTTGCCGTGTGTCCTTGTTTGAGAACAATTGGAGTGATACATATAAAATTATATGACATCTGTCATTCTGAGTATGGCAGCAACATGAGTAAGTGTATTTCCCAAGGCTTACTTCAGAGACATATGTTTTCCTTGAGGAGCTTTCATGAAAACTACAAAATGATTGGACTAGTAGCATCCTACTCAATTTATATTGTATTCCAGAAGATGCTTAGATACTATGTGTTCTTAATCTTTGTAAAATAATATCAAATTCTCATCTAAAGAGGGCAAGGCTCATAATAAAATCCTTAAACCTATATTAAAATCAGAGAAAATATTCCTCTCTGCAAGAATCCTTTAGCAAACAGACTTTAGAATGTGAGATACTATAATATTGTAATACTGATTATTCTGTGACTACACATCCTTTCTGGTATAGTGGTTAAGAGTCAGACAGCCAACCAAAAAGTTAGCAGTTCAAATTCACCACACATTCTTTAGATACTCTATGGGACATTCTACTCTGTTCTGTAGGGTTGTAGTGAGTCAGTACCGACTTGATGGCAGCGGGTTTCCACATCCCATATGGAAACATTTTGCAGAAGTCTTACAACTAACCTGAATAAAGTAGTCTTATTATCTGGACTCTGCTCTGAAATCTCCAGATTATCAGTAATTTGTTGTATGTAAATACTGTACAACAAAAACCATTTGGGGTTTCTCTGCAATTGATGGTCTGAAGGCCTCAGGGTTCCTCAGGAACATGGCCCCTAGATCTGATGCTGCCCCGGACCAGAAATCATTACTGAGGTCAACTCTTTGGACAGGAATGGATTGGACTCAGGGACACAATGTGACCATATGGTGTGTGCACTTTATGGTTCTACGCATCTATAGGATGCTGTCCTATTGGCCTCTTACTAGAGAGGAATGGAGAGGAGGGGACAGGAGATTGTAAAGAGGATATGATATGTATAGAATGGAAAGGAGGAGTGTGCCACCACCGGGCAAGGAGAACAGAAGGAGTTGCAGATAGGTGGGCATTCAAATTTAACTTGGATTGTATACTTTCACTCAAGCACAATAAAACAAACAAACAAAAAAACCATTTGGAGTATCAAAAACGTTAATTAAACCTTTCACATTAGTCAGTTATTTTCATATCTGTTGGCACCTACAGACCTCATCTCTTCATATCTTGGTTGCTGTAAGAGCTTTCTGTTTTCATTCTATTAGGTATAAACCAAAGAAAACCCATTGCCATCAAGCTGATTCCAATTCATAACAACTCTATAGACAGAGTGAAACTGTCCATCAGTTTCCAAAGATCACCTGGTGGATTTGAACTGCTAGTCTTTTGGTTAGCAGCAATTGCATTTAACCATCGCACCACCAGGGTTTTCATTGGGTATAACAGCACCAAATTATTGATTCCAAAGCTTAGTGTTCACATGGAAACTGACGATTAAAAACATTCATTCATTGAGCTCCCCTAACCTGCAGGATAAAATCCAGACTGATTATTCTGGTGTTATAGACTAAATCCAACCTGCTTTATCACTTTATCCTTCATTCAATCCTGTCACCTCAATTTATCAGACATGCTAATATGTCGTATACTTTTCTGCATCTAGCCTTTCATGCATGCCACTTTGCCAGTGTTCTGTGCTCTGGTATATCTTTCCCTCAGTGTATCCAAGTCTCCTCTTCTAAGTACAACCTCTGGGGAGTATAAAGGAAGAAGCCTTGCTTGTGTCCCAGTGGTGCTGCTCGAAACGGCAGCTTTAATTCAGGAGAGGAGCCGGTTGGAAGGAGAGTGGAACCAAGAGGGCCCTCCTAAATCAATACTGGAGGAAGGTGGTGATTCTCGACCCACGAGTAAAGTGGGAGAATCAAGGGTTCTGAGGCTGATCAAATGAGTCACCAAATCAGACAATCTGAGCAAAGAGAAAGCCACGAGGCTGATGGGCGAGCTGACTGGAAAGATGCAGAGGGAAGGCAATCCCAGCGGGTCAGAGGCCAGTTCAGAAATACTGTGGGTACCATGTAGTCACCATCTGTCCTCTAGCTGTGCGTTGGTGTGCTTTGCAAGGCTGAGGGATAGCCTTACATTAAGAACACTGCTGTACTACACACTCGTTTTTATTTATTTATTTATTTTTTTAACTCAGAACAATCCAGTTTCTTCCAGGCCTCTGTAACTCTTTTCTAGATCACTTCAGCACACTGGCATTTCACCTCTCTTTGATATCACAGCACCTTTTATATATATTCTTCAACTGGCAGAGAATCATAGGATTGCGTCATGACATCTTTTTCTTGTGGTTTTATCTTAACTTTCTGTGGTTATGTCTATTATAATGCCATAAGAATGAAATTTAAAATTTCTTCAATATGGAGATATATATCTTCTGTTATTTTCATCCCCCTTTTAATCTGACATAGAAATATGTTCTATACAGGGTTCAAACAAGGAATATAACATTTTAATTCATCTTTCTCTTTAACTAGGTTTAAGACCAAATCTGGTATAAGGTTCTTCTGTGAAACTATTTCTGAAACTGTCAAAAATTACCCAAAGATAGATTCAGAGATATGCATATTGATTACAATTTCATAAGGAAGCTAGATATAATCTTGTACTCAGGAAAACAACATAGTTCAGCTAGAATTCTTTGGTTAAGAGTAAAATAAATAAATAACTTAAGTGAAAAACAATATATTGCAGGGAAATTTTGCAGTTTAAAATTTACAGGAGGGCAAGAGAATCCTCAAAAATAAAGGCACAAACAAGGCTCCAAAGAATCCAAATAATTAACCATCACAATGGAGAGTTTGGGGCCACTTTTTCTGCACTGATTTTCATTCTGCTCAAGATCCTGAGTCTTGGAAGAAAGAAAATCTGGTTGGTCTCATCTGTCCTCCGCCTTGTGCCCTATTTCCAAACCAACAGAGAACAAGACACCACACAAGGTGTAGCCACGTGTGGAAATAGATAGAGGTAGTTTTCCTAAAGCAAATCTTGATAATCCTACCAACAGACAGATAACAGAAGCTGTACTTCCAAATAAAGAACTGATGCCTATTACAACGCAATCCATGCAACCGTGAAGTTTCACCGATGAGGTTCATTCTGGTGAATGAATGAGACAATCAGTTTAGAAATATAATGGGTGCACTGAGCCTAGGGCAATGAAATTATTTAAAACAGGAATACTATATTGAGTCTTTAACCTTGAGGCAGAATTGGCCCTACAGTAGGAGTTTTGGGGCAGGAAGTACAATCAGGTCGGTCACAGATGTGGACAGTAGCC
Organism: Heterohyrax brucei; assembly: GCA_028571685.1. Taxonomy (NCBI): domain Eukaryota; kingdom Metazoa; phylum Chordata; class Mammalia; order Hyracoidea; family Procaviidae; genus Heterohyrax; species Heterohyrax brucei. Next base: position 72,534,993 of record CM053146.1, on the reverse strand, counting down.
ATATGTGGATGCCTTCAGGATCCATGTCTCCCTCTGTACTTGGATATTGCTTCCAGGTCACATCTGGTATTGATTCTAACTGGTTCACATTGACTAAGAATACCATGCTGTATGGTGAATAAGAAAGGGACAAATGGACAAAAATAACAATACTGCACCTAACACGGATCCCTAGTGCCCAAACACGGCTAAACCAAGTGAGTCTGGGCTGTACAGACATGTCAACAAGAACACAGGCAGTGAGTGAGATTAACTACTCAGTTGTTCATCAGACATGTCCAAAAGTAAAGAATTTAGAAATGCTTCTCTGTTCTTCTTTTTTTTGTTTTGTGTTTTCATTCATTGTTTGGACATACTGCTAAGTCTACAAAATATGTGTCAACTAACTTTATTTTGTAAAAAGAATAGCACTTGACAAGAAATAGTGCACAGATTGATTTTAAATTTTTTTCTGCCCTGTTTTACACAAAGGTGATCAGACCAGTCTGAAACCAGTATTTGGCCTCCATTGTGAGCCTCTGGAGCAGGACACGATGACGTCAAGTTCCTGATCACATCTGGCAAAACAAAGAATACCAAGCACAAAGCTTGCTCTGTAAAGATTCTAAACATTCTGCTCTTAGCAGTGGAACCCTAAACACTTGTGTCTTCTTGAAAACAGAAAAAAACAATAAATCTTAAAGAAGGATTCCTTAAGATCATGGGGAGATAGTTTCAATATAAAGGTACCTACTTTTTTCATGACTATGAGGTAAGTCATGACTACAATTTAGGATCCAGGCTGACTCAGGACAGAGATCTTTAATCGGGTCCTTGGGCATCTGTCCCTTGGCCCTTGACATGGCCTCTGCCCTGCTCAGGCAAATGTTACAAAGATCTTTAGCTCTGGGCGAATAAGCATCCAGAGGCTTCTACAGAAGACTTCTCCTGCCCAAAATCGCTCAGCTTTCTTGCTCCATGAGCCAGGATGCCCACCATAACATCTGGTCTTCTAGTTCTGCTGCCACCTATTGCCATTTGCTTAATATTGGATATCTATGGCCTGTGCCTGCCCCACATCCTTTTCCTTATTCTGTGAAGAGCATCTCCACTTCCTCTGAACCATTCAATTCCAGCCAACATGAACACACTTTAAGAGACTGAGCACATTTTATTTCACTAGCAGTGTAATAACCCATACTAAAAAAGAACGCAACCGGGACATAAAGAAATGAGTACAAGGAAAATTAGGGTGAACACAGTTAAGAACCAGTGAATGATGCTCAATGTATTCAATAAAAACAAGAAACAAGAAGACAGTGAATCAGTCCCATTTTCATAGATTAATATGGTACTTTGGTTAGACAACAGTCATCACTAACCTGATTGATCAGTAATTATATTTTATTCCATTGTTAAATATTTGTGACTTAATTACTAAAAATGATGTTCATACTTGTTGATCTCATCTGTAGAAGCAAACATGAGACACCTGATAGGCTTTCAGTAATGATAGCAAGTGTCCAGCCAGGCTGAAGTTTACCAAGCATCTGATGCACTAGTTGTGGAAGAGGAGGATTTCACACTCCAAACAGAACAAAGAATTGTCCCGCTACTTACCAGTTTAGTAATTTGGTGCTAAAATTCATACTCAGAACCTAAGTAACAATTTGCATGTGTTTTTAATTTTTGACCTACATGATTTCATTCAAAATCCTTTCTAAATCTGAGTTTGAGAACAATTTTCAAGTTGATACTTTCTTTCCTGTCCACAAGAGTTATATTTAGATGATCTGTGGCTTTAAAGTAAAACTGGTCAGACTATTAACAAACAGTACTGTTTTTTTAACTTCAGCCTCTGGTTATTCTGCATCAGTGAAAACTATGGTATTGCAGTCAAATCAAACCTATCGCAGATGTCTCTAGAATTTGGCCAGTGTGTGCTTCTGGTTGTTAGAGTCACTGTGTCCGTCCATCTCTTTCAGGGTCTTCTTTTTTGCTGACCCTCTAGCAAGCATGATGTCCTTTTCCAGTGATTGATCCCTCCTGACAACATGTCCAAAATATGTGACATGCAGTCTCACCATCTGTACTTCTAAGGAGTGCTCTGATGTACTTTCTGTGGAACGGATCTGTTTGTTCTTTTGGCAGTCCATACTGTGCTCAGTATTCTTCAAAGGTGTCAATTTTTCTTCTGTCCTCCTTATTCATTGTTTAGCTTTTACATGCATATGATGTGATTGAAAATGCCATGGCTTGAGTCTGATGCACCTTAATCTTCAAGGTGACCTCTTTACTTTTCAACACTTTAAAGAGGTCTTTTACAGCAGATTTGCCCAATTAAATGTGTCTTCTCATTTCTTGACTGTTGCTTCCATGGGTATTGATTGCAGAACCAAGTAAAATGAAATCCTTTACAACTTAAATCCTTTCTCCATTTATTATGGCATCACTTTATGGTCCAGTTGTGAGGATTTTATTTTCTCGATGTTGCAGTGCAACCCATACTGAAGGGTGTGGTCTTTGATCATCATCGGTGTTTCAAATCCTCTTCACTTTCAACAAGCAAGGTTGTGTCATCTGCATAACACAGGTTATTAATGAGTTTTTCTCCAATCCTGAAAGCTTTATTCTTCTCCATATAGTCCACCTTCTCAGATTATTTTCTCAGCATACAGATTGAAAAGGCCTGGTGAAAGGATCCAACCCAGACACACACATTTTCCTGACTTTAAGCCATACAGTTTCCCTTTGTTCTGTTCATGTGACTGCCTTTTGACTCATGCACAGATTCTTCATGAGCATAGTTAAGTGTTCTGGCATTCTCATTCTATGCAGAGTTACCCATAATTTGTTATGATCCACACAGTCAAATGCCTTTGCATGGTTATTCAAAATTTGTCTGTCCATATGTCCTCAAAGTATCCTCTACAAACTTCACTGTAACTTTTGATAAGAGTTAGAAAATAGATTGATATGATAGCTTCTGATAACAGTCTGAAGTATGGCTATGCTGGAATGTTGGTTAGGGGCAAAGTGTTATATTTATAACATAAAATGTATAGATTGACAAAAAAATGTATAGGTTGACAAATATATAAGGTCTTAAGCCAATCTCTTATATGACCATTTCCAGTTTTCCTAGATTTATACATTGTACATTCCACATTCCAATTACTAATGGATATCTGCAGCTGTTTTGTCTCATTTTGAGTCATGCCACATCAGTAAATGAAAGTCCCGAAGGCTTTACTCCACCCACATTATTAAGGTCAGCTCTACTTTGAGGAGGCAGCTCTTCCCCAGTCGTCTTTTGAGTGCCTTCCAACCTGGGGAGCTCACTTTCCAGCACGGTATCTGACAACGTTCTGGTGCTACTCATAAGGTTTTCACTGGATAATTCTTTTCAGAAGTAGACAGCTAGGTCCTTCTTCCTGGTCTATCTTAGGCTACAAGCTCAGCTGACACTTGTCTGCCATAGGTGACTCTGTTGGCATCTGAATACTGATGGCACAGCTTCTAGCACCACAGCAACACGCAAGCCCCCATGGTATGACAACATACCAGACAAGTGGGGGCTCAGAGGTAGAACAAAATAAGTTCGAAGAACTGAAATTAAGTCAGACTAGATATAGAACAGAATGCAAAGTAAATGATAAACAATACAAGGCTTAAATAATAAATAATCCATGGAAGTATCTTGAGTCTTATGTCACAGGTGGGTTCCCTGGGAAACAGACAAAGAGATTGAGTTTTCCATGTAGGAAGTTTATTGGGGTGGAGACAGGGGTAGTATCTTTCAGGATCACTTGTGGGGCAGTGAAAGAATCCCAACTGCCTAGCTTCACCATCTATGTTTGTCGGGGGAAGCTGAGCTGTGATGTGGTCACAACAAATGTTCAGCCAATCCCACTAGGAGCTTTGAAGTTAGAATAGACCTTTAGAGCAATGCCCAGTGGGGTTAAGGGGCACGGACTTTTAGGTCTCCCAACACAGCAGTCATTGAATGCAGGCTACTTTGGGAAGTAGATTCTCTTCAGCTGAGGGAAGATCTCAGGAAAATACACAATTAACAACTTTTGGTGCAACACTACAGGCACATTAAGGCTATGTACTGTAAACCATCTTAGAGCAACAATAGGCCTAAATTTTAAGTATGGAAAAGGCACCACCTAGTATCGATTTATGCAGGTCTTTTTTAGGCAACAGATTAGAGAAAAGCATGAAAAAGGAACTAGTTGAAAGGTGGAAGACTTTAAGCAGAGGAATCAGTTGAAAGTTGGAAAATTTTGGTGGCAGAAGTTGAGGAAGTCTGAACTAGAGTAGAGGCAGTAGGAATGGAGAGTTGTAAATAAATCTGGAAGATAAGTGGGAAGTAGAAGGAGCAAGACTTGCTGGTTTAGTGTAAAACCACCAGGTTTCTACACAGGGAAGAGCTCAAGCTTTGATAAAAATTTCTAGCTTGGGCACCTGTGATAGGAAACAAAGCATGTATAATCAATTGTTTGATTGTCACTGTACTTTTTTTAGTAGTATAGGGAGGAGTGCTGTGCTATAGATAGTAAATTCGGATTTGGAAATGTTAAGTTTAAAATGGGTTTAACAAACACACACATGTGGATATTTCCCAAAAGCATACAGACATAAGAGTCATGTCTTAGGCTGGGTTTTCTAGGGAAGCCAAACCAGTAACATGTATATGTACAAGGAAAGATTTACACAGAAAGGAAACACCTCACACAATTGTAGAAACTGAACATCCCAAGTCCTGGCAAAAGCCTCATGCAGCTATGGGAACTGGTGAACCCAAGGTTGGCAGGTCAGAGAACAGAGTTCTAGATCACAAGCTGTGTAGGTCAGTGGATCCCAAGCTGGTGGAGAGACTGTAAGGTCTCTGCTGACTCCCAGAGCTGCAGGGTCTGGCGAACCCAGGATCAGCAAGCCAGGGAACAGGACTTTCACTCGCCAGCTATAAAGGGTGATGAATCCAACAGCTGCCAGTTCAGGTCCAGGAACCAGGCACAAAAGACAGCAGGAGCTGCTGGCAAGGTAAGCAGACAGGAAGTAGGTGGTGGAAGAGAGAGAGATAAGAGCTGAGGGGAGGGAAGCCACCACAGGCCCTGTCCTGCCACTCAGTACAGCAGCCAGACATGGAGTTGCCAAACGGACATAGTCAATCACCACAGGTCAGGACTGCAGGGCCCATTAATACATATTGCTAATAACTTCAGCCAATGGCATGGTCAAGATAGTCCAGAGCAAGTACAAAGTGAGGAAAACAGAGTGGCTATGACAAAACAGTTGTATCTAGTTCAATTAAGTCTTCTTAACCCCCACCTCCACCCCCCCCCCGGCACAACAATTGCTTTCTACTCAATTAAGGAGAAATATTTTTAATGTCTTTTATTTGCCAAACTTGTTATTTAATGATCTTGTTTTTCAAGACTATGATTTCAGAATACCATCCCTACTTAATAAATAACAGCAAGTTTAAGAAATTTCAAGACACTTCTGGAAGTCATAATCCTATTAACTGGGAGAACCAGAATCTTAATTCAGATCTGCCTAACTTGTTTTCCCCTGATTTTTGACTCTACACCGTGGCTAACTTCAAATGATTATATAGAGGAAATTTACTGTAAATTATAGGGTATTTTTTTTTGGTAACCATAGTAATGTTAACTTTTATTAAAAACTAATATCAGAATGAGAAAATTCAAATCTGCTTTGGGGGATATAGACACAGAAATATAGAACAGAAACATAGGATCTCCAATATTCTGAAACCTTAAAGAATTTGTAGCATACAAATTTGTTTTCTTCTAATAGCAAAACCTCAAGAAAGGGCTTACTTCTTTATTAACCACTTTGGAAGGATAGTTTCGATTTATTCTGAGGGGAATTAAAAATGTATAGCAACAAGCATTTAGGACAAAATTATCTCACAGCAAAAGTGTATGAACTATTAGTACTGATGTTATTTATTTATGTGTAGCTAGAATTACATGGCCTTATAGGCTCCAGGCTTATGAAAATGTCTGAAAAACTTACGAAGACTGTGAGAAACTGTGAATTTGCAGAAGTCTGTCTTTGGCTTTACTGCAGGGGTCCAGAATGTCCCCTCACTCTTCCATCATGGCTTCCATTGATAAAGAGGCATTAGTGATGCTTAATCAAAAGTCCGTCCTGGCTGATATCTGCAAATGTACGGGTCAACATTCTTTGGCTCAGAGAGTTGGAATTCACAGTCTTTCTGCTGGGGAACTGAGAAGGGAGGATTATGTTACCAGAAGATTCATGAATGTATCCACCATTAGTAGGTGGCCTCCCATGGACATACACTATACATAGGAGATAGCACACTTTCTACATAAGTGCTGCACCTTTGTCCCATTTCCAGTGATGAGACTTAAATCTATTTAGTATTTTTCATAAAAGGTCATTTACGTCAAGTGTGAATGTATGTGTAGATATACTTTAGGACTGTAAAGCACTGTGAAGTATCAGGATGAATACTGAATTACTCATATTTTCAGATACCCTGCAAGCCCCCACCAGGAGCAGACTTCTCTTTAAGATCTTCCTTTACTTCATTAAGCTTGCTTAGGAAGTTGGTTTTAACATAGAGGCTAAAAGCTCTTACGTAGCCCTAGAAAAATTCTCTTGCTAGCTGAGACAAAAAATAATAATTTCAGGTTTTGTAGACCCCATTCTTCATGAATGTGTTTTTTAAAATGAATGAAAATAAAGAGGGTTGTATTTTCTTTTGAAAATATAATCATATATATATGTACCTTAGATGTTAGATGGAATAAAAGGCAATTTGGTTTAGTGTCACATATTTTGTACACGATTGCACAGATATCCAGATGGAAAATATATTCAAGGTCATACAAGAAAAGAGTATTTAATGGTTAAAAGTAGGATAATAAATCAGGATTTTTTTTGAAATTGCAAATCTAGATCATGAGCCACAATACCACACTGCCTTGTTTCATAAAGTTTTGATAAATAATAAATAAAGAATGCTAAAACATGTATTACATAAAAATGTCCAACTACATATTTAGAAATTTCAAGGACACATTACAAACATTTACTAAATCTAAAGATCTGTAACTTTCTTCGGGCAGTAACATTGCTTAGTTTTTATCACATATAAATCACTCCACTAATGAACTTTATATTACTGATTTTAAAGTCTTTTTTCTTTAAAAAAAAAAAAGGAAAGAAATGTGTTCTCAGTCATTGAAGATACCAAATAAAATGTGCTGACAGAAATGAATAGGCAATAGGATTTGATGAGTCCTCCTGGAGAATATTTTTATGATGAAAATCTTGGCAACTGTTCCTGTGATTAATCATGATAATGCACAAGCCTTCAGCTCCAGATAAAGATAAACTGGCCTATTTCTTCTTTCTGGAGTATTCCTCTCCTCCCCCCACCCCTTTTTTTTCAAGGAAAATTAATGACCCTAACTCCTCCAAATTCTTACCTGTGATGCTCTACCTCCACTTCACTAGCCAAATCTCACTTTTCCTAGGGCCTCTCAAATACCAAAGGAGAAAGTAATCTGTTTTCCTTTGAACTCCAGTGTACTTTATGTTTTTAAACCAAATCTACTGCCATTGAGTCAATTCTGACTCACAGCGACCCTATAGGTCAGAGCTGAACTGTCTTACAAAGTTTCCAAGGAGTACCTCGTGGATTTTTTTTTTTTTATTGTGACTAAGTGAAAGTATACAGTGCAAATCAATTTTGCATGCCTGCTTGCCTGCAGCTCCATCTGCTGCCCTTACCCAGTGGCAGCACATTCCTCCTTTTCACTCTATGCTTCCAGTGTCCTCTTAATGTGCACCTGTCCCCTCCTTTCTATCCTCTTCTTTCCCATCTACAAAGAAACCAGTGGGACAGCCTCATATAAATGTGTAAAACCTTAAGGTATACACACCACATGCTCACATTGTGTCCCTGAGTCTGTCCATTCTTGTCTGAAGGGCTGACTTCAGTACTGGTTCAGGTCAGGGCAAGAAGCAGGTCTAGTAGCTGTGTTCCCAGGACATCCTCCAGGCTGTCAGATCATCAGTTCTGGCCTTTTACTAGAGTTCTTGAGCTTCACCCCTCCTTTCCTCATATTGCCTCAGAGACCCTACTTCGTGGCCCTCTTCACAGATGCCTTTGGTGGTGGCTTTGGTGGTGGCTGGACACCACCTGGTTCTTCTGGGGTCACGTGGATACAGTCTCCCATTCACATGGGTCCTACTGTCTCTGTGCTCTTTTGTCCTCATCTCTTTATTATTCTCTGTCATCATCTGTTCCAGATGGATTGGGACAATTTGGTAGACCTCAGATGGCAGCTCGCTAGCTTTTAAGACACCAGATGCAACTTACCAATATAGAATGCAGGAGACTCTTTTAGAAAAAGACGAGTCCTACCAACTTACCTTGATGTCCCCTGAAAACATAATCCCGAGATCCCTGTCCCTGCTTTTCTATTCTTTGGGTTGAGTTTAGAAAACCTTTCAGTTTATGGTGTAGTCCAGTTATGTTGACTTGCTCTCTACTGAGTGCTATCACTGCTTTCACCTAGCCAAATTCCTATCAACTATCTAATCTACAACCAACTCTCTTGCTCCCTATCTACCCTTGGAGCTATCAAAGAGTCTTTTCTTCTATACACAAGTCTATTTTTTTAAGTCCTTATAGCAAATGTCTCATACAATACTTGTCCTTTGGCAGCTGACTGATTTCACACAGCGTAACGCTTCTAGTTGAAACCACGTTATGAGATACCGCCTAAAATCATCATTGTTCTTTATTATTGTATAGTATTCTGTTGAGTATATGTACCATAGTTTATCTATTCATCTGTTGATGGACACCTAGGTTGATTCCATCTTTTTGCTATTGTGGACAGTATGTAATAAACATTCATGTGCATGTATCTGTTTGTGTGACTGCCTTTATTTCTGTAGGATATATTCCAAGCAGTGGGATTACTGAATTACATAGTATGCATATTTCTAGCTTTTTAAGAAGCTCCAAATTGCTTTCCAAAGAGGTTGTACCATTTTGCATTACCACCAGCAGTGTAGGAGAATTTCAATCTCTCCAGCATTTGTTGTTTTGTGGTTTTTAGAATATTGCCAACCTCACTGGCACGAGATGGCAATCTCATTGCAGTTTTGATTTGGATTTCTCTAATAGCTGATGCTCATGAGCATTTCATGTGTCTTTTGGCTGTGTGGATGTCTTCTCTGGTAAAATGTCTGTCCATCTCCTTTGCCCATTGCTTAACTCGTTATTTACCTTTTCTTGTTGATACTTTGCAGTACCTTCTGGATTATGGAAATCAGATGTCAGTTCAACATGTAGTTTTCAAATATTTTTTTCCATTCTGTAGGTGGTCTTTTAACTCCCTATTTTTTCTTCTTTCTCTCTCTCTCTCTCTTTATTTCTTTAATATGACTGAGTGAAAATTTGCATTCCCGTATAAATTTACATGCCCACCTCTATGCAGCTTCCACTGCTCTCCCTATCCAGTGACAGCACACTATTCCTCTCTGCTCCATACATGTCTCATCCTCCCAACAGCCTCCTTTCCCCTCCTCTCCATCCACTCTCCTTCCTCCAGCCAGAGGTCAGCAGGATGATATCTTATAGATGTATAGAACCATAAAGTGCATCCAATATTTGGTCACTCTGCATCGCCAAGTCCAATCCATTCATGTCCAAAGAGTGGACTTTCATTATGATTTATGGGCAAGGGATAATCAGGGCCAGGGGCCATGCTCCCAGGGGAACCCCAAAACCGCTGGACCATCAGTTGAGGTCTTTTAGTGGAGCTCTCAGGATGCACCCCTTTTTATTCTTGTGTTGCCAGTAAGACTCAACTTAGTGAGCTCCATTGCGGCTATCACTGGTGATGGCCAGGCACCATCCGGTTCTTCCCGTCCCAAGTCGATATAGGCACCCACTCATGTGGGTCTCTCTATCTTCTGGGTTGTCTTTACCCCATGTCATTTTGGTCTTCGGTGAGCATCCGTTCCTGCTGAGTTGGGACCATTTGCTGTGCCCTCAGATGGCAGCTTGCAGCTTTAAGACCCCAGACGCCACTCACCAAAGTGGGGTGCAGAGAGCCCTCTTAGCAAAATGCTAGTTGTGCCAATTGGCCTCAATTTCACCTAAGAGCATGGTCCCTTGCCTCCTGCCCCAGCTACTCTATCCTTGCAATATTAGGTTAAGATGGAAGGAGTACTCAGGTTATGCTGAAGTCCACTTAATGTTGTTCTTGTTTCTAATGTGTGCTATCACAGATTTCACCCAACGAGATTTCTAGCAACTATCTAATCTAAGCCCTTCCCCCTTCGCCTTCCTTCCCTCCCCTCCCTTGCAGCTGTCAAAGACTCTTGATAAAGTCTTTGGGTGAGCATAAGTATTTGATTCTTAAAAATTCCCACTTATCTATTTTCTCTTCTGTTGTTTGTCCATTGTTAGTCAGATTCTGTAGTCTCTCTTAAGTTGTGTATTAGAACTTCCATTGTTCATCCTACTTTTTCTTTCATGATCTTTATCATTTCAGGTTTGTTATTTAGGTCTTTGATTCATTTTGAGTTAGTTTTTGTGTAAGGTGTGAGATATGGGTCCTGTTTCAGTTTTTTGCAGATGGATATCCAATTTCACCAATATCATTTGCTAAAAGGGGTATTTTTACCCCAGTTTATGACCTTTTGGCTTTGTTGAATATCAACTGTTCATAAGAGGATAGTGATACTTCTAGGGCCTCAGTTCTGTTCCATTTGTCTATATGTCTCTTTTTGTACCAGTACCAGGCTGTTTTGACTACTGTGACAGTGTAGTAGGACCTAACATCAGGCAGTGTGAGGCCTCCCTTTGTGTTCCTCATCTTCAATAGTGCTTTACATATCTGAGGGTCCTTCTCTTTCAACAAAGCTGATGATTTCTTTCTCCTTTTCATTAAAAAATGACCCTGTAATTTGTATTGGGACTGCATTGTATATGCAGGTCACTTTGGGTAAAATAGACACTTGCACAGTGTTAAGCACCTGGCATAACTGAGTTGCAGACATTTTTGTTAGCAGACATAGCACTGAACCACTAGGCAACTAGCAGCATTAAATAATTACTATATAGCACTCCTTGGAAACTCTATGGGACAGTTCTACCCTGACCTATAGAGTCACCATGCATTGGACCTGACTCGACAGCAGTGGGTGGATACAGTGCAATATGCTTCTTGCCATATGTAGTCCTCAGAATTTAAACACTGAAAAAGAATTAAATTGTATGCTTACCTCTAGGAACTGTGTGTGGAGTGGTCAGCCTATAAACATGTCTTGCTATTAGCTACAGTGAATACACAGGAAATGGCTAAGTACATCAAAAACAACGATACTTTGAAAACAGAATCAATCTGCGGGTCTTTGGTTAGTTCACACACTTAAAGTAGACTTTATGAATAAGGGACAGGGAATTTCTAGCCTTCTACTATTCCTATAACAGATAACTGAGAATAAAAAAGGAATTTTAAAAAACTCAAAGGTTTCCAATTTAGTTGAATTCTATGACTTGTCTGGCCAAAATAGTCTTCCTCCAGTTTACAAGGTGTCAAAATTCCCACCTTTGTGTGATAAAAGTAAACACTGACTGACTGCTCGCAAAGTGGTCAGTTACTGACAAATAGTTCCCCACTAAAGTTTGCGACAGTCCTATGACAGTGGTATTATTATCCCCATTTTCTCTCTACAAATTTCAAATGAGTAACATGCACTATAGATGCTTAGGTACCAGAATTAGAGACAGAATGTGGTCAAGATGTGCTATTTCTTACAGGTAACATTTTTCTGCTCCTTTTATAAATTTATGTTAAGAAATAAGTTAGCTGTGTGTTTTAGACACTCATTAATGAATGTCAAATGTTATTCTTTATTTAATTTAAAAAGCCTAATAATTTATTGCTCAAATATTAAAAATCACACCAATTTTTAAAGTTGTTTTATATTTTTAAAAAAAGATTAAAGGTTGGAATGTGCTCTGGAAATGTTGCTTCTTAAAAAAGAACAATAATCAAGCCAAATTTCATTTGTTTCTGTATTTGCTAAGCTAGACCAACAGCAATAGCAATACTAGAGTTTACACCAGCCTTTGAATCCTTGATTGGCCTATTTATAATGTGCCTAAAGGTGTAATTAGCAGTAATTTTTTTCTACCTGGCTAAGCTTTGGACATCTAAGTGGCATAGTGGTTAAGTGCTATGATTGCTAACCAAAAGGCTGGCAGTTTGAATCCACCAGGTGCTCCTGGGAAACTCTGTTAGTATGAGGCAGTTCTACTCTGTCCTATAGGGTCACTATGAGCCAGAATCACTCAATGGGGACAGTTTTTCTGTTGTTGTTACATTTGTTTTTTTAGTTAAGCTTGCTGACAGAGAAGTCCTTTGTACATTAGGAATGCGCTTGCATGTGGTGTCGGATTGCCTACCCTTTACAAAAAGGGCAAAGTTTTCAAATCTGAAGGCATCTGCAGCTGTTCAGCTAGTTGACTAATCACTTCTGAGATTTTTCTTCCCCAAAATAAAAATCATCTGGGGGCTAATTGCTACTCAGAATAGTAACAGAGGCTAGCATTTCTGAAGATCTTCTCATCATTGAATTTCACAAGCCTGAATCCTTCTCTGAAATCATGAGATTCTTGTTTAAACTCTAAGTTGAAGACCTAAGTAGTAACACTGAGATTCTCTATGGCAGGTTTGAATTTGAGATTGGACATTCCTCATTCACACTTCACATCTCACTTTCCTGTGTCTCTACACTTGGTTAGTAGAATCCTGCAGTGTAACACACTGCAAAGAGCACTGCCTAAGAGTCCCATAACCTGATAATCCATATGGGCTCCATCTTAATAGGGACACTTAGTTAACTGAGTAACTTCAGCCATGAGTGGATCTTTGGGGCTCCATCTCTAGGTGATCAAGTATATGAATGTGCTTTATAAAGTATTAAGGAAGTTCATACAAATATTAATTCTGATTAACACATATCTGTCATTAGCCCAACATTCTCATGAACTTAGTTATAAAAGGGTGATAACAGGATGATTCAGTGTATATAATGTTATCATAGAGAAAATATTTCAAGGTTTTGCTAAATGGACTACATTTTAAATGTTTAATAATCCTGCTATATCCACAATAAAAATGCTGGAGTTGGTTATTTACTCATCATATTGATTTTTTATTTACTTGACCCTAGTCAAAAACTTTGGAAATGCTGATGGAATAATAAAGAACTATGACTGCTGTCATAGGCTGAATTTCGTCCCCCTCAAAACAGTAATTTGTGTACCAATTTGGCTGGATGACAGTTCCCAGTATCATGTGACTGTCCTCCATTTTCTGATTTTCCTATGCTGTAAATCCCACTCTCTGCCTATGATTAATAGACTGGATTATGTTAAAGAGGATTAGGGTGAGAAAATAACACTAAAATAACACTCCTAAAGTCATTTCCCTGCCCAATGTAAAGAGATTTTTTGCCTGCAGCATGGCTTGCACCGGCTTTATCCTTTTATCCCACAAGAGACAAAAGAGAAGCAAGCAGAGAGTTGGGAACCTCATGCCATCAAGAAAGCAGTGGCAGGAGTAGAGAATGTCCCAAGGTCCTGAAGTTCCTGGGCCCAGATGCTGCCCAACCAAAGACTGATGCAACACAAAGACTTTCGTCCAAGAGCTAACAAAGAGGGCAAGACTTCCCCTGGAGCAGACACCCTGAATTCGGACTTGCAGCCTACTGGACTGTGTAATAAACTTCTCTCTGTCAAAGCCATTCACTCATAGTATTTCTGTTAAAGCAGTACCAGATGACTAAGACAGCTGCTAACCAAAATGTCAGCAGTTCGAATCCATCAGACGATCCTTGGAAAATCTATAAAGCAGTTCTACTCTGCCCTGTAGGGTTACTATGAGTAGGAATCTACTTAATGGCAGTGAGTTTAGTATGGTTTTGCTTTAGTCAAAAACTATTTGCAAGTGAAGTTCTGCTACCAATTAGCAACATTATCTCAGGCAAGTCATCTAGTATTTTCAGATTTTAGTTTCTCCAACTGAAATGTTGTGAGGAAAGGAAGGCAGCAGGAATAGACAGAAATGGGTCTGGATTATCCAGAACAGAATCTGCACGGTCACTTCTCTGCCTCCAGGAAAACTCGGGCCTTCAAGAAAGAGCCAAGCCAAGCCAAGTGCAAAGAGAGCTCTGCTAATATAGAGGCCTGTGCACTCTGAGAGCTTTGCATCAAGATGCACGAGACAAGCAAGACTTGCTATTTGAGGGTGGCATTTCCAAAGCCAGGTTCCAAACAAAATGGCTTATTTTGGAATTCTGACTAAAAATGCCCAAAGACTTTGCAAACATGATAAAGGGTGACACATAGAAATATGAGTTGACTGCTTAATCTGCGGATACACTAAAAGTTATACCAAGCATCTTAAACACAATGAAGGCCCATTCTGGGACAACTTAAGATTTTAAAAATGAAGTCATTAATTAAAGGGTCATAAGAGGGTCAGAAATCTACCTCTGTGATCCTAGAAAAGTCATATGAAGTTTTTATCTTCTTAAAAAAGAATGTGCAATAGGTCTAGTGAGTTATTATGAAACAATGAACCTAATGTGGAAGAGCTTTGGGAAACTAAAGCATACTATAGGAGTACTGCCAGTTAAATTCACAGACTTAATTGTCAGACCTCACATAATACAAGGCAAAAAAAAAAAAAAAAAGGAATTTAAGTTGAGTAATAATAGGCAGAGATCATTAAATTAATTTTGGAATGTATTTATTTTAATAGGCTATCAAATTATAGCTTCTCAAAAAGTATTTTTTATTTCTACATGTGAATTTATTAAAATTATATACAGAACAATTCAAGTGATGCAGCTAAAATTAGACTTGTAAAGTATAGGTGTTCTTTGTTCTAAAAACTTTCCTGAAAATACTGAAATACTTTCCTGAAAAGCTGAGTATAACTACAATTTTTAAGTAACATTTTTCAGTAAAGATTTTGTAATCTCTTAGAGGGTAAAACATTTTTCATACAATGCATTATTATATTATTAGTAGCTTTTTCTACCTAATCTGTATCTATAAAGACTCAGATCTCTTCAAGGAGATGGAATTCATCAGCATTCTTAACGACCAACACAATGTATCATCACAATAAACAGTTAGTGGATGTCTCCTGTGTGCTAAGAAGGCCTTGTTTTAGGTGTTCGAAATTCAAAGAATCTTAGTTTAGAAATAGTTAACCAGTTACTTGAAAGAGGTTGTGTGAACATAAACAGATTTAAAATAAGTGTAATACAAGCACACAAGGTCCTTATAGGAAATATCCCAGCAAGCAATAACTATTTCCACTTGGGTGGACATAGAGGGAACAAGAAAGGATGTTTAACAGAACTAGTACTTAAGCCTAACAGGTACCACCAATGAGGGAAAGGCCTGGCGATGGGTGGTGAAAAACCAGATTGCCAAGCTAATGGGAGACGAATGCCCCAGGCAGAGACCAGCAGTCACCCTGAGTGACTGCATAAAAATCAAAAACCAGACCTGCTGCCGTCAAGTGGATTCCCAGCAATCCTATAAAACAGAGTAGAACTGCCCCATAAATAAGGTTTCTGACGAGCGGCTTGTAGATTCTGCCAGTCTTTTGGTTAGCAGTTAATACTTATAACTGTACTACCAGGGCACACAAAGATTACTCATATCTGTAGGTATTGCAATGAAACTGGACCACTGGCCCAAGTAAGTGGCGGGAAAGTGAACTCTGTTTCTCATGATCTCAACTAAGAATTGTCCACAGCTGTGGAGGAGCGCTCCTGAATAAGGGTAGGCGTGTGGAGACTTAAAATGGAATGTGAGGATTCAGTACAAGAAGAAACAGAGTAGTTTTGTCAGGACTTCAGGACTAAGGAGACAATCTAGTGTGTTGGACAGTGAGCCAAGTGTGGCCTGTTTGTTCTGAGATGGCACTTAAGGAGACCAACTTGGAGAATAGAAATTGCCAAGAAGGACACAACTTGGGCACTGGCATTTTCTTTTTCCAGGCACCTGCCTCCATGCTCCTTCTCCATCCTCCCATCCACATATATACCCTAACATAGATGATACTTCTTCTCTTCCAAAGCTGAGAAGCACAACTATGCATACATATGAGTATTTTTAACAAAGACACACAGCTGGTAAGAAGAAAAAAAGAAAGCTCTCTTAATGCACTTTTTCCTACTCCAAAGGGAGCATCTATTTTGAATTTATACCAGTAGGTTCAGAAGAGCATCTAGGACTGAAAATTATAGAGAGGAAAACTAATTTTGAAAATCTATAAACACCCCAATTCATCAGCCCGTAAGTTATAGACCATTTCGCCTCGGTGTGCTTGGTTAACACACACTGTCTCTCCTCTCCCGACCCCTTCCTCTTTCCCTAGTTCTCCCTCTTCCTCTACTTCTCCCTCTCTCTATCCATTTCCCTGTCCCTCTCTCTATCCTCCCATCCCTCTCCCTCTCTCCCTCTCTCTCTCTCTCTCTATCCTTCCATCCCTCTCTCTCTCTATCCTCCCATCCCTCTCCCTCTCTCTATCCCTCTCCCACTCTCTATCCCTCTCCCTCTCTCTATCCCTCTCTCTCTCTCTATCCCTCTCTCCCTCTCTCTATCCTCCCATCCATCTCCCTCTCTCTATACTTCCATCCCTCTCCCTATCCTTCCATCCCTCTCCCTCTCTCTATCATTCCGTCCTTCTCCCTCTATCCTTCTGTTCCTCTCCCTCTCTCTATCCTTCCATCCCTCTCCCTCTCTCTATCCTTCCATCCCTGTCCCTCTCTCTATCCTTCCATCCCTCTCCCTCCCTCTATCCTTCCATCCCTCTCCCTCTCTCTATCCTTCCATCCCTCTCCCTCTCTCTATCCCTCTCTCCCTCTCTCTATCCTCCCATCCCTCTCCGTCTCTCTATCCCTCTCTCCCTCTCTCTATCCCTCTCCCTCTCTCTATCCCTCTCCCTCTCTCTATCCCTCTCTCTCTCTCTATCCCTCTCTCCCTCTCTCTATCCTCCCATCCCTCTCCCTCTCTCTATACTTCCATCCCTCTCCCTATCCTTCCATCCCTCTCCCTCTCTCTATCCTTCCGTCCTTCTCCCTCTATCCTTCTGTTCCTCTCCCTCTCTCTATCCTCCCATCCCTCTCCGTCTCTCTATCCCTCTCCCCCTCTCCATCTCCTTCTCCCCCTCTATCCCAGGCCCCCTATCCCTGGCCCTCCCCTCTCTTCTCCTCTCTCTCCTTTTCTTACCTCCCTTCTAGAAGTCTGATTTAGAGCACACAGAACGGATTCAACAACAATAACAAGGCTGAAGAAGCTGACCTCCTCAGTACTGCCCACGTTTGCTGATCATGCTGGTGGAATATCGACTTTGATCTTTTTATGTGTTGACCACAAATTTAAATGGGGAAACTGGACTTCTGATTGTAGCATCACTTAGATAGACCTGCTGTTCCTCAGATTCCTAAAGAAATACCTAACTTGGGATGAGAAAAGTTCCTGGGCCATTGCTGCTCAGGACTGAGGGATCCTCATCCACATCAATTCTAACAGAAACTCAAGGGCACTCGTTAGAAACACATCTGCTTTGGGGAATAATACGCATTTTTATTTGGACCACTTGTCTATGTTTCTACTACTATGTAATCTATTTCTCCATTATTCTAGAATATCCTTCTTACTTTAACTATCTTTGAGCTCCCTGGAGTTTTCTTTCTCTAAAGTTCATTGATTTTTACCTCTGCCAGTTTTCTCAAGCCCTTTCCTTTCATACCATTTTTGTTTGTTTGTTTTGATCATCAATTTTCTTCCCATCTCCCTTTCTCCACCTTACTTCATTGCCTTGGGTAGTTCTCTCTCTCACACACACACGTGCACTCACATAGATACACACACACTCACAGAGAGACAGACTAAACCCTCTAGAAGGGTAAACAAGCCTTTAATCACCTCAGGCTGATTTTTGCGTTATTTGTAGTGCGGCTGGCATTATTTGCCTAAATCATATTCATTCTTTCCTTCTTCCTTATCGCTAGCCAGCCAAGGGCCATCGACTTAGATCTGGTAAGAGCTGCCGAATTTTGTTTGAAGCGGCTATGTATACACTTTATAGCTCCCAGCCTCCTCACTGGCTCCTACAAATGGCCACATAACCAGTGTAGCCAATGAGACACAGCATTTCTAAGAAGTTTGTTAAGAATTTATTTTCTTTCTTGGTATAGGCTCTATCTCTTCCCACTTATTCCTTCTTACATCCTGCATGAAACATAAAAGTGGTATATTCAAGACATTAGCTGAAAACTAGAATCAAAACAGTTCCAGAAAAAATCTTTTAAAAGATCTCATAAACCAGCTATGTTTCACATAGCAAATGGAACTACTACAATTTGGGCTACTTTATTTAAAATGTGAGAGCGAGCCAAATCCAAGGTATCCCATGATAAAACTTTGCAAACCAACGCTAACTTATATCTAGTCTCACTGAGTAAAGGAATAAGGATATGGTCCAGTTCTCAGGCGGAAAATATAATCAATCCTACCACCAACACAAGCAGTAATCCTCCTCTTTCCACAAATACAAAATTAAAACTTTGCTGTTGTTTATCCAATCTCTACTGTATTTATTACAGTTAGACTAGTTACTTTGGTTCAGAACTCTTTTAAGCTACAAAACAAGAAAATTCTGGTCCAAACTGTATGTAGTCTCAGTAACTGTCACCCTGGTGAGTTTAATTATGCAATCATAAGTAATAAAATAGTTTCTTTTACTCTTCTTCTGCATACTAATTTCTCTTTTACTCTACTTCATTCTTGAATTCATCTACTTCAAAATTTGGAGGACAGCTACCCAGCCAGCCTAGCGGAAGCGATCTGTATTTATGCCTATTTCAAAGAAGGGTAATCCAACTAAATGAGGAAATCATCAAACAATAGCATTAATATCACACGGAAGTAAAATTTTGCTGAAGATCATTCAAAAGTGGCTGCATCAGTACATCAACAGGGAACTGTCAGAAATTCAAGCTGGGTTAGAAGAGGACATGGAAATGAAGGATATTGTATGTATCACAGCTGAAAGCAGAAAACATCAGAAAGATATTTACCTGTGTTTACTGACTATGCAGAGACATTTGGCTGTGTGTATCGTAACAAATTATGGAAAACATCGCAAAGAGTAGGAACTCCGGAACATTTAATTACACTCACAAGGAATCTGTGCATAGATCAAGAGGTAGTCACTGGAACAATAAAAGAGGATATTGTGGAGTTTAAAGTGAAGAAGGGTATGTGTCAGGACTGTATCATTTAAACATATTTATTCAGTCAGAATGCTGAGCAAATAATCCAACAATCTGCACCATATAAAGAACAGTGTATCACATTTGGAGGAAGAAGGGTGAGCCTGCAACAAGCAGATAACACAACTTTGTTTGCTGAAAGTGAAGAGGACTTGAATCACTTCCTGATGCAGCTCAAAGACCACAGCCTTCGGTATCGATTACACCCCAACATAAAGAAAACAAAAATCCTCAGAACTGGACCAATAAGAAGCATCATAATAAATGGAGAAAATAAGGATGTTATTTTATTTGGATCCACAGTCTACACCCGTGGAAACACCAGTCACAAAATCAAATTATGTACTGCATTGGGCAAATCTGCTGCAAAAGACCTCTGTAAAGTGTTAAAAATAAAATAAAATAAAGATGTCACTTTGAAGACCAAGGTAATCATGATCCAAGTCATGAGATTTTTAATCACCTCATATGCATGCAAAAAACTTGATAATAAATGCCATGGATTGATTTGTGTTGCCCCAAAAATATGTGCAGAAATTTGGCTGGGTCAGGATTCCTGGTTTCGTGTGATGTTTCTCTGTGTTGGAAATCCTGCCTTTATGTTGTTAATGAAGGTGCAGGGGCAGCAGCTGTGTTGGTGGGGCAGCATTCAGTGTACAAGGCTGTTTGGAGCCTTGAGGCAGTTTCTTGAGATATAAAGGAAAGAAGCAAGCAGAGAGATTTGGGGACCTCATACCACTAGAAGCTGTGCTGGAAGCTAAGTGGTCCTTTGGAAAGGACTGGGGTCCCTGTGCCTCAGAAGCTTCCAGTCCAGGGGAAGACTGATGACAAGGACCTTCCGCCAGAGCCATCACAGAAAGCCTTCTGCTGGGGCCGATACCCTAAATTTGGACTTTTAGCCTCAATGGACTGTGATGAAATAAAATTTCTCCTTCTAAAGACATCTACTTGTGATATTTCTGTTAAAGCAGCATTAGATGACTAAAACAATGAATAAGGAAGACCAAAGAAGAACTGACACCTCTGAATTATAGTGTTGGCAAAAAATAATGAATATATCACAAACTACCAAAAGAATGAAAAAGTACATCTTAGAGGAAGTACAACCAGAATACTCCCTAGAAGCAAGGATGTGAGACTTTGTCTCACATACTGTGGACATGTTAGCAGGAAAATCAATCACTGGAGAAGCACATCATGCTTGGTAAAGTAGATGGTCAGCCAAAAACAGGAAGACTCTCAATGAGATAGAGTAACACAGTGGCTGCAACCATGGGTTCAAGCATAACAACAACCACGGGAATGGTGCAGGACTGGGAAGTGTTTCCTTCCATTGTACAGAGTTGTTAGGAATCAGAACCCACTCAGCAGCACCTAACAACAATAGTATTCATTTACCTTCTCTTTCATCACTGAGGGCCTGTGATGTGCCTAGTACTGCGCTATGCTACAGCCAGTGACTTAGAAGTACAAGAGAAGGATGTCTAACCCTTCCTAGAGAAGGAGTTTCACAGGAAGATGTCAGAAGAGGCTTCCAAGGAGTAATGTTTAACAAATTCTCAATGTTTCAGTTTTGCTACAATGGATGTTAGGCAAACTAGGACCAATTGCCCTCAGGGTAGCAGAATGGCTTTTGGCTTAGTTGATAAGTCAGCCTACAGTAAAATTTAAAAAAATATATTTTACTTTATAGAATTCACTGCCATCAAGTCAATCCCAACTCAGAGTGGCCTTGTAGGACAGAGTAGAACTGCCCCATAGGTTTTCCGAGGAGCAGTCAGTGGAACCAGAGTTTTGGTCAGCAGTCATAGCTCATAACTACCGTGCCCCCAGGGCTCCAAGTAAGACTAAAGATGAGACAGGACAGTCAAATTCAGATGAGGAAGTAGAATGAAGGCTATTATTGCTGATGCTAGATGGATCCTGCATGAAAGCAGAGAATACTCAGGAAATGTTTACCTATGTTTTATTGTCTATGCCAAGGCATCCAACTGGGTGGACCACTGCAAGTTATGTCCAACATTTCAAAGAATGAGAATTCCAGAACATTTAATTGTGGTACAGAAAAGCCTGCTCATAGACCAAGAAGAAGTCATTTACTCAGAACAAGGAGATAGTGCACGGTTTTAAATCAGGAAAGGTATGCATTGGGGTTGTATCCTTTCACCATACTTATTCAGTCTGCATGCTATGCAAATAATCTGAGGAACTGTATTACTTGAAGAAGAATGTGGTATTAGGATTTGTGGAGGACTCATTAACAACCTGCAATATAGGTGACACAATCCTCCTTGCTGAAAGTGAAGAGGACTTGAAGCACTTACTGATGCAAATCAAAGACCACAACCTTCAGTATAGACTTCACCTCAACATCAAGAAAACAAAAATCCCTACAACTGGACCAATAAGCAACATCATGATGAAAGGAGAAAATACTGAAATTGTCAACGATTTTATTTTACTTGATCCACAATCAATGCTCATGGAAGCCAACAGTCAAGGAATCAAAAACCATATTACATTGCCAAATCTACTACAAAAGATCTCTTTAAATGTTAAAAAGCAAGGATGTCACTTTATGAACTAAGGTGCACCTGACCCAAGTCATGATATTTTCAACCACCTCATATGCATGGGAAAGCTAGAGAAGGAATAAGGAAGATTGAAGACTTGACATCTTTAAAATATGGTGTTGGTGAAGAATACTGAACAAACCAGGGACTTACAGAAGAATGAACAAGTTTGTCTTAGAAGATGTACAGCTAGAGCTCCTTGGACATGAGGATGGTGAGACTTCTCGTATACTTTGAACATGTTCTCAAGAAACGACCATCCCTGGAGAAGGGCATCATGCTGGAAAAGACAGACAGCAGGTAAACAAAAAAGAAGGAGACCTTCAACAGGACGGGTTGACACAGTGGCTGCAACGATGGACTCGAGCCTAACAAGGACCATGAGGGTGGCAGAGGACCAGGTCGTGTTTTGTTCTGTTGTAGCTATAGGTGCTACAGGGTCACTATGAGTCAGAACTGACTTAACATCACCTAACAACAACTGAAAGATGAAGACAGGGAGTTTTGTTCTCTTTTGACTTTACAACTTGTAAAATTCATACCTGTTACAGTTTCTAAATATATTTTCATTTCTCTTTCTTCAGTTATACCTGCTATAGTCTGATTTTCTACAAAGAAGATCCCCACCTATTCCTGTACGTCAGTGAAAGGAACACCAGGCTGCATGTGGCATTTCAGTCAAAGGGAAGCTGGTGAGAAATTGAGGTAATTGAGGTTTTTTTAAAAAATTATTATTTTTTAAGTTGCAGGGTGATAGTGATTTGACTTCAGCGGTCAACTATTTTTTAGGAAAAAAAAGTTGGGTTTCACAGAAACCAAGCACACTCTCATTTTTCTCTGTAAAATTAGAGAGCTGCTATTTCCATTTGTCCAGCAGCTCTCTAAAAATCGAAAGTGAATCATTTGGACAGTGGGGCCACCTTGCTTTTATTCCTTCAAAAATATCAATATTATTCCTTATTCTAACACGAATAGAAGCCTCTTGTCTAGAGGGACATTTGAGCAGTCTACTTGGGGTAGATTGCAGAGCCCCTCCATGACCCAGCCAGGTGACATTCAGTGTAGTTCATTCCAGCAAGACAAGAGGTAGAAGAGAAACAACTGACTATGAAAACCATTTGCTAAACTAGGGAGACACTGTTCTTCTCAGTAAATTGCAGAGGTTTCAAGGCTTAAAGCTTTCCTTCAGTATTCATTTATTCTTTCAGAATCTTCTCAAGAATAAGGAACAATTTTAGACAACTTTGTTTTGGGGGTGGGAAACTCTGGTGGTACAATGGTAAAAGCACTCTACTGCCAACCAAAAGGTCAGTGATTTGAACCCACTACCAGCTCCATTGTGGAAAGACGTCACAGTCAGCTTCCACAAGATTTACAGCCTTGGAAACACGGTGGGGTCATGATGAGTCAGAATCAACTCTTCATCAGTGAATTTTTTGGTTTTGGTATTTTCAGGTGAGGACGGCATAAAAAGGGAGATGGCGTTATTTCCTTTATCTAGAGCATTCTCTTTCCACGTATTTGGCTACAGTGTTATCCAAGTAACATTCCATTGTAAAAGCAGGATTTTTTTTCCTACTTAATGCCCACATAGAAAGTGAGAAGTTTTTCTTTACAGTTTGGAAGATAAGTTAACTTAGACCTAGTAAACACACTGAATGCTTCAGGATTTACTAGTAAGCAGAATTATATGCTGAGAGGGAATGTATATTGGGGAACTAACACTTTGCCTTAAAAACAGAACTGTAGATCAATATGCTACAGTGCTGGGCTCAGCTAAAAACATAGTTATCCCAAATTCCATGCAGGAGGGACAGCATTTTTCAGTGCTGACCCAGAAAACATCAGTAAAAGTCACTAGGTGATTTTGGGGGAAAGTTCTTGAGAAAAAGAGCTGACTCAGACGACACATTCCCTTTGCTCTTCCTTTCCCTCTGGAACCTCTGGTGGTATAGTGGTTCAGTGCTGCAGCTGCTAAGCAAAGTCAGCAGTTCAAATCCACCAGGTGTTCCTTGGAAACTCTATGGGGCAATTCTACTGTATTCCATAGGTTCACTATGAGCTGGAATTGACTCAACAGCAGTGGGTTTGGGATTTTTCCTTTGCCTGGAATGTAGTTTGGATGCTGGAAAGGCAAGTGTCTTGAGAAAACACAAGGCAACAAATAAAAGCATGCAAACCATGAGCTGAGAAAACAAAACAATCCCCAATACACTGCCATCAAGTCAATTCCTACTCATAATGACCCTACAACACAGAGTTAGAACTGCCCCGTGAATTTTCCAAGGAGTGCCTAGTGGATTTGAATTGCCAACCCTTTGAGTAGCAGTCTTGACTCTTAACCACTATGCCACCGGGGCTTCCAAATTGCTGAGAGGAAGAAAAAATTAGCTAATGTCTATAAAGACTATGGGTCTGTCATAGCACCTCTAAACTCCTACCTTTAGACTTAATGTGACTAGAGAAACATAAAACCCTTCATTCACTTAAGCTAGCAGAAAATGGAATCCTCTTATGAGCAGCCAAATCTACACCAGCCTGACCCAAGTTGGTCACAAAGAGAATACTAAGAACTTTTTAAAAGAACAGTTTCCAGACACATATTTTGAAGTCATACATTTACTTTGTCAATTATTAACTTATGTATTCATATGCATCATATATATCTTCCTTAGGTTAGCCTTGAAATGACTTCTACAGTCTCCTAGGTATTAGCATACACAGCTCCCACACATGGACGTACTATAAGTACCTTTCAGCCCTTTATTCATTCAGCAAACATTTTTAAGGACCCAATCACCAAGGGAGACTGGAATGCAAGGATGAAAAGTGTTATGCCTGACTATAAGAAGTTCTGTTTTTTCGCAAGTGATAAGACAAAATCTTTTTTAAAAACATTCTGTTATCCAATTCTTTGCTTCCCTTGTGCTGTTGAGTGTACATGTTTCAGCTCTCCAAAGAATGATAAGCCTGCCACTACGATCAAAATTAAGGAACGAAAAGGATCTGAACCACCAGTGTGGTCTACATGGTTTAATGTTCATGATGCTATTTTATAATTGAGAAACTTTGTTAAATGGCACACCAATGCGTAACTAGCACTGTCAGAAACAGCTGAATGGAAAATCTCATTCTATTCATTGCATTACTTGATCTTCCGAAATTGGCTTGATGTTGGAAGTACATATTTGTGAGCACTGCACTTTATTTTCTGTCATTTCTATGATTAAACAGTCGCTGCACAGCAGACTTTTAGACCAGTGTCAGAGGATAATTATTCAGTAACGTGGTAGACAAAATACTACTCACATTTCTTTCTCTGTGTCACCTTAGGCACATGACCTCAGTTTCCTCATGAGTTAAGTGATAGGACAGAATTAGATCACTGTGTTCTTTCGTAGATCCAAAATTCTTATTTTTCCTGCTCTAGTCTCAGTGCTGTGCATTAGCAGACAGGTCTTCCCAGCTAAGAGCAGCACATTAAGATCATTTTTAAATGATGCATGGCATCTTCTCTATTTTGGTTGCCTCAGGAATTATACGCTTTAGTCCACAGCCAATGCCAAACCACAATTGTATATATAATTGAGTAATATAATGTCATCTTCATTAACAATGCGTCTGTGCTCAGGATCAGAAAAAGAACTGGTTTTATTATTTCTGTCTTTTCAGGACACATCATTTAGTACACACAACTGAGACAGAATTGATTGTTTTTAATTTGCTGAGTATTTAGATACAAACCTAACAAATCTCTTCTCTAAAGCTTGATGATTCACTTTCTCAAATCTGAAAAAATTGCTTTCGAAGTCTAAAAAAGATTCATCATATACAAAATTTGAATGCTAAAATTCAAATCTTATTTTTTTTAGTATAGATAATTGAAGCAATTAGTGTATCTGACAGTTATCTGCAAACCCCCACAGACGGGTACCTGCTTTCCTTAGAATTTGCATGAAAATATCAGAAAAGAAGATACATTAAGCACAGCCAGTGGAACTCACCACATTCTGAATTCAATATACCAGATTTAAAATGCTATTATATTGCTCCCAACAGATGCTCATTGTGTATGAACAGCCTTTACAGATCCTTCAGTTACCACCCTACAAACCAGCACACACCCCCCAACTATTACTGTCATTACATCTGGATGTTTTCCTCTGTACTCACCACAATGAGTTAAATGTAGACAAAAGCTCTTGACGGTAGTCTTTGAGTCATTACATGGCTTTCCCATCCCTTGCATGCTAGGTGTCACGGAACAGTACTTTACAGCTAGCAATTTCAGTCTGTGAGATGTACTGCAAATATCGAAAGGACTGTCTTGCACTTGCTGCAAGATTTAGCTTCTATGCTTCTGGTCATTCCTCCCATAAAAAGAAGCAGACCAGTTTCTGAGCTATTCTGAACTTCCCTTCCAAAATATTTCAAAAGAGAAAGCCTTCATGATTTTCATGCAAACTCCCAGCCTGCCTGCCCGCCTGCTGCTGCCAACACTTCTTACTCTTGCTGGTGATGACATTCAGCTAGCTCGCAGCTCTGCTGCTTGATTATATAAGGCTGTCTAGGTCAAGTGTAGGAGACACACTGCTGGCCTGTGAAAACTCATGCAACTGTGCCTTCAGGTTAACACTTCAGGGGTTATGGAAGCTGGAGGAAGCTGAGCTCTTAACTACATCTTTTGGGGGTAAATATTTTTGCATGATTTGATGGCTTATATATTATAGTCTTGGCAGATGCCTGTCAGCCATGCTGAGAGGTGCCTGGAGAAATTGTTAAAGGGTTCCATTTCCGTCATCGGCATGCTTGAATAAGCATAGTAAGTCTTCTAACAGTCTTAGTGTGAAGACATCTGAGAAGTAATTAAATCATAAATTAGAGTTTACCTAATAGGCATCATCTCTATGGATTGTTGTTTTGACTATTTGCACTCAGAATACAATCCCTTTGCTGGGAGGTGTCACAGGACAGCCTTGCTAGCTTGTGCCTATTAGCTCCAAGACATTTACTGCAGTTCTTGGCTGTTAATGTTGCCACTGTCTCTGCAAATTGGTCACCCTTGTAAATGAGTTATGTGTTTTCCAGTGTTTGTCTCCTGTTGTGACTGTTTGTGATAATATGAGAAGAGAGGCTGTATAACCTGCCAGCTATGTTGCTACCACAAACAATAAATCCTGCCTACTTCGTTTGTAGGTGAATACCGCAGGGAAAGCGCCTTTCGCTACCAGCCCTGAATGATGTTGGTTTAACTGCACTGGTTCCAGGCGTGCTGTGCTGAGTGGACTGGGAAGCTGATTTGACAGGAAGAGTTAGTCACCCTGGGAGTAAAAGTAGAAGCAGTGTAGCGCTGGTTCTGTTTTAGATTCTCACAGTGTGTCCTGGTGTGAGAATTAGTTAAAAAGGCAGTGTCTTACCAAAAGCTGCAGAAAGACCTGGAGAAGAAGCAGAAGAACATTATAGCAGCAGTGCATATTGGCAAGGAATTTTAACAAGCTTTAACAAGACGTGCTGATACAACAGATGGCAGTAATTTAAGATAGATGGATATGTTAAAAGTCAGAGGCAAACACAGCACGTTTGAGTAAGTTGGGCATTTAACGTGCCCGTGGCAAGTCCAGTGGAGTGCTTTGTACAGGATGTCATGAGTTAGGAAAAGACTGTGTTAACTCTCTTCATTAGACAGGAAAGAGCTCAAGGAAAGGTTTAATGCTCAGTCACTTGCTGGGTGTCTCTCTCTAAATGAGAACTGGCCTGAGGCAGCTTAATTAGGGTACAGGAACAGGTAAACAGATAGTTTTTAAGTATTCAGAATACCTTTCATTGTTTTTGTTACATTAAAGAAATGAAAATGACTACTATTGAAACAAATTTCTTTGGAGATGCTTTTCAGTCTTTTAATCGTGATTAACAGTATCACATTACTTATTGTGAACATATACTGCTTTATCATTTTTGTGCTAAATATGATAGACACACACTTGTTTTCCCAAATAATTTGAAGAGACACTTATAGTCCCTGAAGGCCTTTTATATTACTGACGTCAGTAGGCGTTTTCCCTACAGATACAGTTTGGAGTAGAAGTGTCCCATCAGGCCAGGTTTTGTGCTGCTAGAATAAGCCTCATAAGCTGAAAGTCACTTAATTATACTTACATTCTGAGCTTATGTATCTTTAGTATAACAGCGTCAGAACTCAAATTGTCCATAGTGATTTTCTTTCTATATTGTATTTTTGCTGACCACTGTTAAAAAAAAGATTCTTCTTCCTGGTGATTATACCGAACTACTTAGATTAATTCTTTTTTTTTTTTTTTTAAGGAGACATTTAAATTAAATGAAGTCTAAAGTTGTTTTAGCCCAGGTGGCACAGTGGTTCAGTGATTGGTTGGTAACCAAAAGGTCAACAGTTCAAACCCATCCAGCGGCTCCACAGGAGAAAGCGGTAGCAGTCTGCTTCCATAAGGATTTACAGCCTTGGAAACCCTAGGAAGCAATTCTATTCCACCCTACGGAGTCACTATGAGGCAAGATTGAACTCAAGGGAAACACACTTGGTTTGGTTATAGTTAGTCTGGTTCTGCTGTCTGTCTGATTACATTAGTCTCAGTGTGAATCAGTATTACTAATGTATTAAATAATAGAGGCTAAGGTGTGGCATAGTGGTTAAGTGTCCAGCTGCTGACTAAAAGGTCAGCAGTTCAAAACCACCAGCAGCTCCTTGAAAAACCAATCGGGCACTTCTACTCTGTTCAGTAGGGCCACTATGGGTCAGAATCGACTTGACAGCAACAGGTTTGTTTGTTTTTTTTCCTTTTCTTCAGGTGAGATGACATATTTTAATGAGATTTTATTTTTTAATACCTGCAATAGTAGTCCATCATTTACTGAGCACCAAATAAAGCCAGGGAAGTGGTTCTCAAAGTGCGGCCCCCTGACCAGCAGCTTTAGATTACCTGGGGACTTGTTAGGAATGCAAATCACTGGGCCTTACCCCAGAACTACTGAATCAAAACCTATGGGGATGGGGGCAGCAACCTGTATTTTAACAGGGCCTTCAGGTGACTATGAAACATACTAAAGTTTGAGAACCATTGTGATGGACAACACTTGGATGAAGTATCACGAAAATTGTTTTTACTACATGCAATCAAATATGTTATAGTATTAAAATCTCTATTTATGCAGTTGTCTAAATACTCTAACATAAGCAGTATTTTATTTTAAAGATTTATGCAATTAGTACATTTTAGGCTCAAATTTGCCCACAGGAAGTTTTTTTTTTTTTAACCAACAGGTCCATTTTTAGCCTTTAGAAGTTATGTAGTGGGATGGGAATCTCCAGAAAGTCTTGAGTCCCTGAAAACTTGAAATTCTGTTCTGGCTTGGGTTTATTTTATCCTTTTTGATGAGGATTCTTCCATAGACTCTTAGATCAAAATGTTTGGTAATGATAGCCTGGCACCATCCAGTTCTTCTGATCTCGTAGCAAAGGAGACAGCTGTTTACGAAGGCAGTTAGCCACACATTCCGTTTCCTACTCCTCCTCCTAACTCTCCTTCTTCCTCTGTTGCTTCAGATGAACAGAGACCAACGGTTGTGCCTTGGATGGACACTTGCAAGCTTTTAAGACCTCAGGAGCTATGCACTGCACTAAGGGACAGAACAAAAGCATTAAACATGTTATCAGGCCAGTTACCTGATGTGTCCCATTAAACTACAATCATAAACTTCCAAACAGAACAATCAAATCCCATGAGGTGCTTGGTTATACATAAGCAGCCTCACCAGCTGCTATTATTTTTTTGTCTTTGTTGTAAATATGTCTATTACACAGCTTCTGCCAGTTTACTGTTTTATAGGCATACAGCGTATTGATGGCACTTACAAGAATAAGCTGTGCATCCCTACCCTCAACCAAGAAGATTTTTCATTTATCATAAAACCAAAACTCAGTGCTTCATAAGTAATAGTCCTCTATCTTCACCTTCCTACCTCTGCTGGTGACCACTAATAAATGTTGGTCTCCATGTATTGGCCTTTGTCTTTTTATATTAGTAAGGTCATAGGATGATGGTTCTTTTGTGATTGACTTGTCTTCAAGTTCTACCCATATAGTAGAGTGTATTCAGACCAACCATCTTTTGAGCTTAATGTTGTTAGGTGCCATCGAGTCAGTTCCAACTCATAACAACCCCATGAACAACAGAAGGAACTACTGCCCGGTCTTGTGCCATGTCCATAATCATTTTTATGCTTAAGCCCATTGTTGGAGCCACTGTGTCAATACATCACATAGAGGGTCTTCCTCTTTTTTGCTGACCTTCCACTCTACCAAGCATGAGGTCCTTCTCCAGGAACTGATATTTCCTGACAACATGTCCAAAGTATGTGAGATACAGTCTAGCCATCTTTGCTTCCAAGGAGCACTCTGTCTGTACTTCTTCCAGAACAGGTCTGTTTGTTCTTTTGGCAGTCCACGATACATTCAACATTCTTCTCCAACATCACAGTTCAAAGGCATCAATTCTCCTTCTGTCTTTTTTGTTCATGGTCCAGCTTTTGCATGCATGTTATGTGACTGAAAATACCAAGACTTGGGTGAGGCACCATTTAGTCTTCAAAGTATTACTTCTGAATACTTTGAAGAGGTCCTTTTCAGCAGATTGTCCCAGTGAAAGGTGTCCTTTAATTTCTTGACTACTGTTTCCACCGGTGTTGATTGTGGACCCAAGTAAAATGAAATCCTTGACAATCTCAGTCTTTTCTCCATTTATGACAGTGTTGCTTACTGGTCCAGTTGTGACGATTTTTGTTATCCTGATGCTGAGGTGCAATCCATACTGAAGGCTGTGGTCCTTGATCTTTATCGGTAAGTGCCTCAAATCTTCTTCATTTCCAGCAAGTAAGGTGGTGTCATCCATATGACGTAGGTTCTTCATGAGTCATCCTCTAACCCTGATGCCTCATTGTTCTTCCAGCTTCTCAGATTATTTGCTTGGCATACAGATTAAAAATGTATGGTGAAAGGATACAACCCTGTCACACGCCTGTCCTGACTTTAAACCATGCAGTGTCTCCTTGTTCTGTTTGCAAGACTGCCTCTTGATCCATATACAGATTCACTAAGAGCACAATTAGGTGTTCTGGAATTCCCATTCTCTGCAACATTAGCCATAATTTAGTATGATCCACACAGTCGAATGCTTTTGCACAGTCAATAAAACACAAGTAAACATCTTTCTGGTATTCTTTGCTTTCAGACAAGATCCATCTGACATCAGTGATGATGTCCCTGGTTCCACATCCTCTTCTGAACTCAGCTTGAAATTCTGGCAGTTCCTTGTCAATATATTGTTGTAATCGCTTTTGAATGATCTTGAGCAGAATTCTACTTACGTGTGATATTAACAATATTGTTTGGTAATTGCCACATTCAGTTGGTTCGTCTTTCTTTGGAATGGGCATAAATATGATCTCTTCCAGTCAGATGGCCAAGTAGCTGTCCTCCAAATTTCTTGGCATAGATGAGTGAGTACTTTCAGCACTGCATCTGTTTGTTGAAATATCTCAATTGATATTCCATCAATTCCTGGAGCCTTGTTTTTTGGCCAATGCCTTCAATGCAGCTTCAGCTTCTTCCTTCAGTAACACTGGTTCCTAATCACATGCTACCTCTTCACATGGCTGAACAGCAACCAGTTCTTTCTAGTATAATGGCTCTGTGTATTCCTTCCATCTTATTTTGATGCTCTCTGAGTCATTTAATAACTCTCCTGTAGAATTCTTCACTATTGCAACTCAAGGCTTGAATTTTTTCTTTGGTTCTTTCAGCTTGAGAAATACAGAAGGTGTTCTTCCCTTGTGATTTTCCATTTCCAGCTCTTTGCACATGTCATTATAATACTTTCTTTTGTCTTCTCAAGCTCCTCTCTGAAATCTTCTGTTTAGGTCTTTTACTTCACCATTCTTTCCTTTTGCTTTAGCTGCTCATTGTTCAAGAGCAAGTTTCAGAGTCTCTTCTGACATCCAACTTGGTGTTTTCTTTCTTTCCTGTCTTTTTAATGATCTCTTGCTCTCTTCATGGATGATGTCTTTGATGTCATTCCACAATTCATCTGGTCTTCAATCATTAGTGATCAACACGTCAAATCTGTTCTTGAGATGGTCTTTAACTCAGGAGGGATATACTCAAGGTCGTACTTTGGTTCTCATGGACTTGTTCTAATTTTCTTCAGTTTCAATTTGAATTTGCATATGAGCAATAGATGATCTCTGCCACAGTCAGCAACTGGTCTTGTTCTGATTGCTGATATGGAGCTTTTCCATCATCTTTTTCCACAGATGTAGTCAATTTGGTTCCTGTGTATGCCATCTGGTAAGGTCCATGTGTAGAGTCACCATTTGTGTTGGTTAAAAATGATATTGTCCTTACCTGATGCTGTCATCTCCCTTACCCGATGCTGTTAACCTCCTTGCCTGATGGAGTTAATAGATTGCGTTAAAGATTGGAGTTCCTTCCCAGTTCTCTCCCCACCCTTTCTCATCTCTGCTCCTCTACTTCTAACCAAAAGATGCCCCCACAGCTCCAATCCTTTTAGCATGCACAAGTGTTTCGCTTTCCACAGCACTTATGTTCAGATATAATGTTCAAGCATGTCAAAGACTTCAGAGGACTGAAGATCTTCACTTTAGGGGTCTTCATCCTCCATGAGGTGGCCGTGCAATCATAAACCCATGAAGTCGCAATACTGGTAAGGAATATTGAGTTCAAATTCATTTTCACATCTTTAGCATCCAGGAATAAAGTCTTATGGTCCTTAAACTATATGTCACATGTTAGAATCTCAAAATTTTAAATCACGTATGCCTATTAATTGTTGACTCAAAATAGTTCAGCAGTTCAATCCAGACATTTTGCAGAGCCGATACGTACGGTAGAAAGAGATGAGCTAGGTTGCTGTCATTGTCTTGTGGCAGCTAATTGATTCTGACTCACAGTAATCACATGTGTTATGGAATATAACTGTACCATCCGATTTTCTTGGCTGCAATCACATGATTCAGATCAATTTGATGATAATGGGTTTGTGTATATACACACACACATTTTTTTTCTGAGAGTCAAAATTCTTACCAGTAAACTGTTATACAAATTCAAACTGTGTTTTTCTGATACATCTGTAAAGTGAGAGACCTAATCCAGAATTCAAGGACCCTGGTGGCACAGTGAGTAAGCACACAGCAGCTAATTGCAAGATCAGTGTCTAGAACCTGCCAGTCTAGGAGACCCTATGGGGCAATTACAGCCTGTCCCGTAGTGGTGGCATGGTGGTTAAGTGCTACATCTACTAACCTAAAGGTTGGCAGTTCATATCTGTCGGGTACACCTTGGAAACTCTATGAAGCAGTTATACTCTGTCCTATAGGGTCACTATGAGTCAGAATTGACTAGATGGCAGTGAGTTTGGTTTTTGGTACAATGTCACTAAGGGTTGGAATTGATACTGTGGCAATGGCTAACAGACCAGCTAAGATGCAGGTATAAAAAAATGCAACAGGACAAAGAAATAGAAAAATTAAACAACAAAAATAAACCAAAGAAGAAATAATAAATATATAAAGAATATATCATATATTTATATTTTTATTTAAAAAAAGCTCATATTTGAATGGTTACTGTTTTTCCAAATGCTTTCACAGACATGATACATAATATGTATTATCTGAGACCCACAGTAGTCTTATAAGGTAGATACCATTACTGTTATTTCACAGATAAGAAAATAAAGCTCTCCAGATGCCAAATCTGATATTGTTCCCACTATTGTGCATGGCAAGACTCAATAGTGTATTTAGTTTGAACACACTGGTGACTATAACATCTAAGTGTTATTGTTTTTCCCCCATAAACATCTATCCCAAGAGTTTTATTCCCAAATTACCCTAAAAGCATATGTGCTAACACATGTTGCGGATGTTTTCCTTTACTTAGAAGACATTTTTCTCTCACTTATTATATATTTGTTTGTGTAATATGTGTAATTGTTCTTCATATGTTACCAATGAAGCAATTAGTGAACTATTTCAACACAGCATTCATTATACTAGTCATAGTTACATACGTTACCTCATGTAAGGCTCTCAGAAACTCTATAAGGTTGGGATTATTTCCCCCTCTTGAGAGAGGAGATAGAATTTTTTTTAGCCTAAACCTGAGCTTTAGCAGACAGGCTACCTTGTACCAGCCATCTGCTGTTTTCAGTAGCCAAAGTAGAACAGGTAACAATAGACCACTCCTTTTCCCTGGTACGCCCCAGTGCCTGGCGCAGTGCTCAGCATAGAGGGAGTCTTTGCGTTTGTTGAATAAATGCTGCATTATTGACATTGCTAATGACATCTAGATGAAAGCATAACCAAATGTGGAAAGGAACAGGTGGATTCATTTATGAGTTCAATATATTTGGAACTGTTTGGGACTCTCAATCACTAATGCTATTTTATTTCACTTGAGAACAACTTTCCTCAGCCTTACAACCTGAAAAACAATTTTCAACATCAAATATAATTTTGTCCCTTAAAATACTGGTTTCCCAACATCTGCATCACAGAGTGATCTGGCACTTCATCTGGCCTTTGTGTTAGTCATCTACTACTGCTATAACAGAAATACCACAAGTGGTTGGCTTTAAAAAGAGAAATTTTATTCTGTCACAGTCTATCTAGTAGGCTACAAGTCCAAATTCTAGTAGGCTACAAGTTCAAATTCAAATCAGCTCTAGTGGCAGTCTTTCTCTGGCAGCTCTCCAGGAAGGTCTTTTTCATCAAACTCTCCCTGGACTGGGAGCCTCTGAGGCACTAGGAACATGAGTCCTTTCTGAAGGAAGAGCTCTCTTCCTGGCACTGCTTCTTTCTTGACGATTTGAGGTACCCAACTCTCTGGTGCCTTCCCTTTCCTTTAAACCCATACAGCTTGCCCCAAGACACACTAGTGTGTTATACACTGAGTCCTGCCCGACCAACTCAGTTGCCATCCATGCTCTCTCATTAGCATCCTAGAGGCAGGATTTACAATACACAGGAACATCCACAATACCTGGAATCAAGGCTTAACCAAACTGCTAAACACGTTTTTTTAGAGGACTCTAGTCAATCCACGACTGTCTTAAAGAACATAGCTAGAAAAACTTGAAAGATCTTTTATATCATTTTAGAATAAAAAAAAATTCAATAATAGAGGCTAATTTAAAGACATGTTAAATATAATTAATTCCAAATTAACTGGTTGCGTATGTGAATTATAGTTTTTCTTAAGTTGTGACTCCTACTCAGTTGTTCATAGTGGATGTTTTTCAACCTCCACCCCACTTCAGTGTTGTTAAACTCTCTTTACCACTTGGTTAGCTCTGTGACATCTATTTTCACTTCTCTGAAAGCCTCAGTTTCTTCAACTGTCATATAAGGATGTTAATGCCTTCTTTTTCCAGAATTTATTTCAAGTGTTTATTACAATGTTTTGCATATATTGAAAGCATTCTGAAAATAACTATAATAATAATAATATTCAGCACCATAAATTCCAAAATATAACAGACTGCTTCAGAGAGTCTTCCTTCTGCGGAACTACAGCAGCCATAGCAATACCAGAATCTGGGCCATAGAAGATGCTAGATTTAGGAACTGATGTCTAACATCAGTTAAAAACTGGGGATTAGGCAGGGCAAGGCTAACCAGTGATGAGTAACTGCCTGGCCTTCCTCATCCTATTCCTAAAGACACTCTTTAAGATTCAATATATGACAGTAGCCAGCTAATCATACTTTCAGGCTTTCTACTTATTTTTCCAAACATCAGACCTGTTTCATAAATAATTATATTTTCAGGGTAAAGAATCCTTTGAGATATTTGAAAACCAAATGAAACTTCTAAGTAAAAGGAACAATTATTGGAGAAAAAAAGTAAATATTACTGGAAAAGAAACTTAAAATTACACTAATGTACCCTGAAAAATAATTTGAACACAAAGATAAAGCCAAACAGTTGCCAAACAGTTTTCAACCAAGCTAAAATAAATTCTGTATCAGTTGACAGCCTGAGACAGATGACTCCTAAGACTGTTTCCAATTCTAATGTTCTGTGCAAATGTGTTTAACTCCAGAATATGGTCCCCCAACTATCAACCAGATCTAAAATGATTAAATTTATCAGGCCTGTTTTATGTGTCCACTTATAAGAAAAAATGAAAAAGCAACTTTTAATATTGTTCTTCTCATCATTCACCCTGAAATGCATCTAGTCATATCAATCTCATGATTTGGAATTTGTCTGATAAATATGTTGGTTTTGTGGCATTTTCCCTGTACTAACTCCTCTTGGAAACCTTGGTGGCATAGTGAGTAAGTGCTATGTCTGCTAACCAAAAAGTCAGCAGTTTGAATCCACCAGGACCACCTTGGAAATGTCGTGGGGTAGTACTACTGTGTCCTTTAGGGTTCACTATGCGTTGTGATGTACAGTGGACTGCAAAGGAACAAATAGACCTGCTATGGAAGAAGTACAACCAGAGTGGTTCTTGGAAGCAAAGATGGCAAGACTGGGCCTTACATACTTTGTATTGTCAGGAGGGATCAGTCCCCGGAGCAGGACACCATGCTTGGTAGAGTGGGGGGTCAGCAAAAAAGAGGAAGACCCTTAACAAGATGAGCTGACACAGTGGCTGCAACAATGGGCTTAATTGTGGGGCATAGCACGAGACTGGGCAGAATTATGTTCTGTTGTGCAAGGGTTGCTAGAAATCAGAACCAGCTGGACAGCACCTACCAACAACATGAGTTATAATCTACTAGATGGCATGGATTTGGTTTTTGTGTTTTTGTAATCCCTCTTGATTTAAACAAGATAAAACAGCTTTATACATATACGTATACACATACATATACACATGCACATACATATTCACATTCAACAAGTGAAAAGGGAAGTAGGTATCTAAAAGAGTTGTAAAGAATTCTTTGGATATTGTCTCACTTTGTCATATAGGGAAACTAGATTGCATGTCAACCTTGCATATGGAACTTCTCAAAGAATATTGTTGTGGTCATTTAATCATAGAAAAGGGGGAAATGGCAATAACAGAAACTTTATTTTGGTTTCAAATGCAGCTTGTAGTAATAGAATTAAATTTTATATTAGTAAGCACAATCAGGACCCCACCCCAAAGTTTTGGTCTCCAGATTTGCTAAACATTATTTTCCTGACAATTAGCCAGCCTTTCTGAACCCACACGTCCCTTGTTTCAAATGGGTCTGAGGAGTAAATAAGCCAATCACAAAGAAGTTACTAGTATCAGTCAGGTCTTGGCAGGAAACAGATGGCTCCTTCAAACTGATGGAAAGAAAAAGAAATTCGTTTTAGCTTCTCAACACCGTAATCCCCACGTGTCCTTGTGAATCTGATTCCATTTTTCCTTCTCTAGAAGTTATACTGGACTGTGTATGATCTGGCCATCTGCCTGCCTAGCTAATTCCATCCCAATCCACTTCCACTGACCTAACCTTACATTTTTCTACACAACACCCCTTTTTCCGTGAAACGCGCCTTCTTTTTCTCATCGATACATCTTCATACTTCTTGTAACAAACACTCCCTGGTGAAATAAAACTTGGCCCAGATTTCTCCTCTCTGTTAACAAAGAAAAACATCTGATAATTCCCAGTGATCGCAAGGTTTGAGACACAAGAATCTTACGCTGTTCCTAAGTGTCTAAAATAGTGTCCCAACTTCAGAAGATAGTTTAGCAAAATCTATCAAAATTAAAAGATCATGCCCTTCCACCCAGCAGATCTAGCTCCTGACAATGTACCCTACAGGAGAATTTGCACACATGAGAATTGCATTTGTGCGCACCACATCACTGTTTGAAAAAGTGAAACTATGGAAGCAACACTTGTTATCGTTTAAGTAATGATTGACTAAATTATGGTATATTCATATATATAATACTAGAATACTCTTTAAGCAGTAATAAGAGAAGGCATGAGAGACAAATTGTTACATAAGTCAAACCCACAAGTATACTGAATGAGCTGTTATTTCTGAAAGTTAGAAATTATATATATGGCAGATACTGGATATGCACAAGAAACTGTTTATATCAGGTGTGACAGACACGAGAAATTTCAAAGACCCAGAAGACTTTGTTAACGGTGATTGCGTCTGCAGAGTACGCCCGAGAAACAGAAACTGGAAGCTTGGATTTTACTCAAAGAATAGCGGGGGGAGGGGGCTGACATTCGAAATGTTATTTAAAGGACAGGGGTTTGCTTTACAGAAAAGGGGAAAGGGCATCTGAATCTGTCTGTACAAATGCCCCTTTCAAAGGAGGGTGGGAGTGTTTAGAGAGTAGGGGCTGATTTATAGACCGCGGGTACAGGCTTGGCCCCAACAGCTAAGGTAGGCTATGACAGTCAAAGTCAACAGTGCCTTACAGTCCTGCTTCTCAAGCATTAACATGCCCAAGAATTAACTGCGGACCTTGCTAAATGGAAATTTTAATTTAGCAGGTCTAGGGTAGAGCCCAAGGGTCTACAGTTTCAAGAAGCTCTAGAGAGCTGCTGGTGCTGCAAGCTCATCTCCACACTTTCAGACAAAGGCGCTAAAGCCCAGAAGTCATGTTTTCTTGTGGTCCGTGTCCCCAAAATCATCAAGCAGATCCAGAAAGCACTTGATTTTAGAAAACAGCCTCAGAAAAGGCCCCTCACCCAGTGTGATGTTTACGTGAAGCTTGGCCATAGCAATCTCATTTTCATGCCCTCGCAATCAGCATTTCTGCTTTTTTGGCTGTTCTACTTTTAACCAACAAAGCATTGCCAGATTGAGGCCAGTTTCTCTGCATCTCCCCCACCTGTCCTGTGTTTAGTTTAAGCACTACTTGGTGAGAGTATTTCCAAACTTAGTTACATTCTTTCGCATACTGTGGGAGATTGAAGAATCCAAAACGAGTAAGAAGGAGCGAGGGCCATCTGCCACCCTCCCGCCCTGCTGCACACGCCCTTAACCCACTGCCACCTGTGGCAGAAGTTCAGGCTGTAGGTCGCCCATACACTGAGCAAACTGCCTGGGGCAGACTGCTGTGGAAATGCCTTTCCTCCACTGCACTGCGTGTGAGCAGTTGGTGGTGTACCCAGCCCACAGACAAGCAGCGGTGACTGTTTCGACATTTGTCTTTGAAATTAAATCTCATAAATGTGCCACCCTGATTTTAATAATGTAGGCTTTAGTGTTACAGAAAATTTTATATAAAGCAGGATGGTATATCCTTTGGTAAGATGAGGTGCTTTAGGGACAGAGTGTTGATTTCAAATCCATGCTTAATCACCTTGCTGTGCAGCCTTGGCCACATCTCAGTTTCGTCATCTAAAAAATCTGATATTAGTAATATCTGGCTCATGGGATTGCTGTGAGGTTTGCTGCTCCTAGTGAATGTTAAGCCTTCAATAAAGATTAGTGATAATTATTATTCCTCTTAAATCATTGTTAGAATTGATTTGAAAATGGTAGTATTAGAATATCAATATATTTATTACAGAGTAGTATCGTCAAGTCAGAACCGATTTGAGGGCAATGACTTTGGTGTTTTGGTTTAGCCACCATGTACCAGGCACTAAGTTAAGTGTTAAGATATTAAATAAACCCCTTAAAAATATTTCGCTCATCTCTTGGCAGGGGGTGGGGGAAGAACTTTACACATACTTTTTTTTTAAGCAAAAAGAAAGAAGTTTGGGAGATAAAATGGGACATGCTGTTCTGTTCCCCAGTTCCTACCAGCCCTTCACATCTAGAAGGACTTACAAGTTGTCCTCTTTAGGCTTGAAAAAGAATGGAGCTAATTAGAAGAGTGTGAATGCAAAGATGATCTACAGATCAGGGGAAAGGAGCCAAGGGGCGAGGGGTGAGGTCCTCAGGAACTCTCGGGAGCAGGGAGGCCTGAATGGCTACCTAGGGGAACGTTTCTGGAAAGGGAGCTAGAGACTTGGAAGGGGCCTTCCCTGATGGGAGCTGTAGCCACACAAGAATGCAGCCCAAGTTGGGGAGAGCTGGGG
This sequence comes from Heterohyrax brucei, assembly GCA_028571685.1. NCBI lineage: Eukaryota > Metazoa > Chordata > Mammalia > Hyracoidea > Procaviidae > Heterohyrax > Heterohyrax brucei. The sequence goes on along the minus strand of CM053146.1, from coordinate 72,494,939 downwards.
TGTGAACTACGGGGTAAGAGTGAAACAAAAGGGCTGCTCAGGGAGGGAGTCTCAGCTCCTAAAGGACACTTCTGTAGACTAGGTCATCATCTGGGAGCCATGGTTCTGTGGCTTACTTTGGGTTCAAGCAATAGCAGATATTAGCAGGTGCTGAAGGGGCTCCCTTGTTACACCCCCCCGACAGCCTCAAGCAATGACTGTATTCCTCTCTGGCTGAGCCTTCACCTGGGCAGCCTGGCTGCCAAAGCTCCAGCTCTCACTGGAATCTGCCGCCACCATTCTCTGCTCTTGTCCTGTTCAGGCCTCGAGGTAGCTGCAGTTCCCTGTATTGCTATCTACTGGGAGCTTCATCAGTCATCTATTTGGTAAGTAATTCCACCATCAAATTCTCTTCAGTTAACTCTTTATGAGTATAGCATTTATTTCCAGCCAGAATCCTGACTGATTCATATAGGTCATTTTAAAGCATGATGCGTATATAGATAGACAGACAGGTAGGTAGGTAGCTCGATGGACAGATGGATGAGTGGACAGAAAGACAGATACCCAGGTGAAGGCTCAGCCAGGGAGGAATACAGTCATTGCTTGAGGCTGTCAGGGGGGGTGTAACAAGGGAGCCCCTTCAGCACAGACAGATACAGAGGCAGTCTCTGGGTGACACAAATGGCTAATGCTTGGCCACTAACCAAAAGGTTGGAGGCTCGACTTTACCCAAAAATATCTTAGAAGAAAGTGTTGGTGATCTACTCCATAAAAGTCAGCCGCTGAAGACGCTATATAGAACCCTTCTACTCTGATGTCCATGAGGTTGTCACGAGTCAGAAGTGACTCAATAGTAACTGGTTACGTATGAGGTCTGACAATTCAGTCTGTGAATTGTTTTTTGCTGAACATCACTACAGTCACCTTCGAAGTACTCCCCTTGGGAAGCTGTGCACTGACATGGATCAAAGCAATTCTGGAACTCTTTCTGCAATGGCTATTATCACAGTGACAAGTTCACAAACTTAATTGTATAGTTGTCTCTGACAGAATTTTTGGCCAGTACACAAATAACTGTATTGGAACACCCTCCTTACTCACCTGATCTGGCACCCAGTGACTTTTTTCTTGAACCAAAGATAAAGGAAATATTGAAATAAACACATTTTGATGACATTCAGAAAACCAAGAGTAATGCGATGACAGCTCTGATGGCCCTTCCAGAAAAACAGTTCCAAAATTGCTTTGAAGGGTGGACTAGGTGCTGGCATCAGTGTGCATACCTTCCCAAAGACAGGACTTTGAAGGTGACCACAGTGATATTCAGCAATGAGGTATGTAGCACTTGCAAACTTAAGTGACAGTCCTCGTACATTTGAAAGCAACTACCATGTGCAGTAAGGCAAAGCATCTCTGAAATTCAACATTGCTGAAATCATGGAAGGATCTACATTCTGTATTTCTTTAATGGCCAAAACAGTGAAGTCGGCAGAATGGAAATGGTTACATGCCATACAGGTTCATTATAGGGGCTGAGACCCGGAAGGAGCCCTTAATTGCTTTATTCAGCCATTTCTTCCCCACACAAAGGAACAACTTACTTTGATGCAAATGTGATAACCAGAATATAAAAGAAACTGACAAAAAGATGTCACTGAGCTTCCTTATATATCAAGTGCCAAGGGAAATACTGAAACGAAAGGGCTTTGTCATTTCCACATCACATAGACCAAGTCTATCACAGTGGAAGAACTGGACTGCAGGCGTACAGGGATAAAAGGCTGCACACAGTCATGGGAGCGCAGCTGCCTAGGGCCTTTCTCCCACACCCTGGACTGGAGTAACCCTGAGTGTGGGTAAGACAAACTAGTAATCTGCTATCTGATATGAATGGGGCAATTTTGTAGTACTAGCTCAGTTCATGGGCCTTCAGATGTCCAAGGTGTCCCAAGGGGTTTGAGCTAAATATAATTATGATCTGGCCCTCTGCGTGTCTCCACCCTCAGTTGCCAGTCACTCCTAAAGAGTTTGGACCCTTTCCATTAGTTAGCCTTGGATAGAATTCTTGCTTTTCCCAAGGGAAGATGAGGAAGAAGGGATGTCACAATACGTGATTTGTGTGAGTTTGTGATTCAGTTTCTAAAGCTTGGAACTACATGTGGATGTGTGAAAGACGGTATTCATTAAGGTTACTATCTCAAGAAATATAGCACCTCCTAATTCTAAGGATGCATGAATACATTATGGATGTCTTTGTGATGTTCCTGGTGAAGTCGGTGGCTTTCTGACTTTGAATATGAAAGGAAAAAGATGTCAGCAAGAATCCTTTAGGGGTACAGAAACTACATATTTGTTTATGCTTAGTTATGGCAAAGTTCACTTCTATTCTGTAAATAGAGAACTTGTCTTCATAAATGTCAGCTGTTTCCTTTAGTATAGTAAATGTCCTTTTCATAAAACAAACTAATTAAATCTCTTCAGCATACAAACCAGTGATATGGTGAATTTAGAAATACAATAAAATGGTAAACTAGTATTTGAATTCCAATAAGTAATCAGTTATATTTTTTCCTTAGCAATAGTTTTAGTTGATTCTTCTTTGCAGATGGGGAACGTTGCTGTATGAACTTGCTGTATGAAAATATCTAAGCATAATACTTAATATTATAATCACACTGTCTTCAGAGGATAGAAAAGATCCTATTTCAGCACAGAATATAACCTAACACAGTAACTCAAACTTTTGTTATTCATACATTTTCTTTATTTATATTTGTTTTCACCCCTTATCCTCCTGTGGCAGCAGAACTGGACATGAGACTTTAAATATGGTGACGTACCTTGACCCTGGTGGTGTTGTGGGTTAAGTACTATGTCTGCTAACCAAAAGGTTGGCAGTTCAAATCTCCCAGGCGCTCCTTGGAAACTCTGTAGGGCAGTTCTACTCTGACCTCTATGGTTGTTATAAGTCAGGATCCCACTTGATGGCAATGGGTATTATTATTATTACCTTGATTTTGTGTCCTGAGCCAAAGTTTTATAAACCCTTGAATTATCAAGAAAAAGACACAAAGCTCTGGCATGGGAAGCATTCAATTTTGTTCCCATATATGAAAACAGCTGACACAATGATATGGTTTTAATAGCCTAAAGAAACAGAAAATACATTTTCAATTTACATTTTGGTTTTTCCAACCAATTACAGAATTTCAGATCACTTACTTCCTTTGCATTTCCTGGGGCTTGCTTTGGGTCTGCATTCTTGAAACCTGTCAGTCTTACACTCTGCACACCCTGTGCTCATGCCCTTGAGCTGTCCATTTTGTGGAGTGAGGCTAAAGAATGGTCCCTTTCTTATGCTTTGCTAAACCCAATGTTGGTTAGTCCACCACCTTCTTAAATAGTAACTGCAATCTTACACTCCATCACATCCATCTCTCTGTCAAAACAGGAGGGAAAATCAATTGTGGCATATTGAGAAATACTCCACTCACTCCTATTTTGCTTTGTGTGTGCTGATGCACTCACTCAATGTTCATTTCCTTCATAGTTAGATGGTGGAAAATATATGAATGGACTTCTGTGGTCCAAAACTAGCTATGTGACCTTGGACAAATCACGTCACTTTTCTTATTGATTTCCTCATCTCTAAAATAAGAACCTTTGTCTGGATGATCTTAGAGAACGTTTCAGCTCTTTAATTCCAAGAATCCTTGATGATTAACAAAAGCATCTCCATAGAGAAAGTAGCCTTGGGGGTACAACAAGTAATCACTCAGCTGCTAATTGTACCCACCCAGTTAACGCTGTGGAAGATGTTATACCTTCCCTAAATACTACAGCCAAGAAAATTCTATGGGAGTAATTCCACTCCACCACATCATCATAGTGAGTCAGAATCAACACAATAGCATCTAACAATGACATCTTCATAGAGAAGTGATAATGATTTATGTCAACTGCCTTTCCTTCTCATGAGGTTAAAAGGTTAATGTGTCTTATTATTAATTTGAGTGGAATTCCATTCTGGAATTTTGATGCATTGGTACTCAGGAGATTCATCAGTTCATCTCCAGGAAATGTCTTAATTCGACCACAGGGACTGGAATACACTGGGGAAATAAAATTTAGTTCTGGATCTCAAAGAGGTTATATGGTGGGATGAGGTTGTAAGGAGGTGCACAAAGGGTGAAGGAGAAGTGTCATAGGCTTGGTTATCTACAGAAGCAAAACCAGTGATGAATCCCCAAATTGGCAGGTAAACTGCTGGCTCAAGTGTCAAAAACTGCAGGTCAGATGGTGAGCCAGGTGCAGAATTCAGAGGTGGCAAAAGCCCTCAAACTTTGCCAGAAAGTCCACGTATATCGGATACAGACCATACCCTTAAGACAATTCTTTTTCAACTGATTAGCCACTCATAGAAGATCTCATCATGGAAATGATTGCATTATATCAGATCTCATTATAGCAGTTCTGTCTTAGTCATCTGGTACTACTCTAACAGAAATATCATGAGTGGATGGCTTTAAGAAAGAAAAGTCTACCCTGACACAGTCCAGGAGGCTGCAAATCCAAATTCATGGTGTCCTCTCCAGGGGAAGGCGTTCCCTCCTTGTCAGCTCTGGAAGGCGGCCTTTATGCTGTGTCAGCCCTTCTCGGTTCTGACAGAATTGAGGCACAAGAACCCCTCCTGGTGATACGAGATCCCCAGCTCTCTGCTTGCTTCCTTTTCCTTTTATTTCTCGCAGAATAAAAAGGATAATAGGTGGTACAAGCCATGCTCCAGGGAAACTTATTTGATAAAGAAGAGTGTTGCAGTTCCATCATAATCCTCTTTTAACGTAATCCTACCTATTAGCCACAGGCAGAGATTGGGATTTACAGCATAGGAAAAATCCCAAGACGAGGGGTAAGGCACAATACTGGGAATCACAGCCCACTCAAATACTGCCCATAATTTTGGGGGGACCTAGTTCAATCCATGACAGAAGTGATTACATCATCACTTAGCTGCCAAACTGCATGAGAACTGCAAACCACTGCGAATCGTGGCCCAAATAAGTTGACAAACAACCTTAACCAGCAAAAGTGCTCAAAGCAGAAGAAAGGAGAGTAGCAAGGCAGTGGAGGTGTAATACTTCATGCTTTGATGATATGAAAAAATAACAATGGCCTGCTTGTAAATATTGACCATGTAATCTTACATATCAGTTGTACAGAAAAGACATAAAAGTTCCAAATAATTAAAATAAAAATGCACAAAGCCATTTACATCATAGTTAGCTGATTTCAGATGTTTGAGTGGTGCTAAAATAAAAGAATGATAACATTGTATTAGAGGTTGAAAAGTAATTTTGTAATTAATATTCATCATGAACCTATCACTGATGCAATGTTGAACTATCAAATGACATATTCATATTGCATTTCCCTTTGAAAAATTGGGTTTATGTGTTACTACTCTGTTCTAATCTATAAAACTAGTTTACTTGGTTTGGGAATACCATTATTTACTTTCCCCAAACCCAACGGCTAACTATTTGTGTAAATCAAAGGATATCTCAGTGAATCTTCTAATACAAAGTAATTCCATCTGTAGAAATGATTATCTGTAGACTTAAAATTAACTGGCTTTGTGCACCTTGGGGGCAATAACAGGGAAGGCCTGGGGCGACTGGTGGATCTGATAAACTCCCTCATAACTCCACAACCTTCCTTTCTCTAGTGCCTTAATTTTCTGCATTGTGATGAGGGAAGCAAGACCATGACTTCTGTCTCCTTTCCTACCAGGAACAGAGAGAAGGAATTGAGGATGATCTAAATAACTCTTAGAAACTTTTTATACAATTTTCGGTATTTCTGCTCTGCAATACAGACATTTCAGAAACATTTTATATTCATTCAAATCACTAAGAAATGGAAGTTCACCTAGTCAGGCTCACTATGCAGGAAACAATTTTAATAAACGGTCATCTAGGACACAAAGATCACAAATCTATAGCATTTGGGGTATAGTAATTTCTAGCACGTGTGTGTTGGGGGGACTCCCTCAAATATTTTGATATCATGTTTGAAAAAATAGCTGATGAACTGATTCTGTTTCCCATTTGTGGGATAAAAGAACTTCAGCACAGCTTTAAATGTGCACTTTGGTGCCTACAAGATACTTTGAAACCAACAGCCCAGTTCTATGCTGTCAAGACATTGTAACTTAAAACCCCCTGAAAAACTAGTTGGCCCTAGTCCAAAAGGAGAGTTCATAATTGCAGTTTCTCCATTTATTTATCTAATATCAGGTAAACGTCACATTCATTTCTGGTATGTTTCCAAAAGAACATACTAACCTGAAAAGTCAAGGTATCAGTTCCTTATTTTCTGCTAGGAAACAGTTTCTATTTTTAATACAGGAGATGCTCAGGGAAGAGCTAGGTTTTGGTAGTAAATTATTGCAAAATGCTGCTCATAAAAATTACTACTGGGAAATCCACCTCTACAAAGTGAAGTCCTGTTGTGGTAACTTGTATTTTCTGTGGGATCACCTCAGTACTAGGATTAACTATGTTTCATTTTTCAATCACTAGCAACAAAGCCAGGATCTGGGTCTGGGTTTGAATCCTGACTCTGCTGCCTGTGTTGGAATCTCTCACTGAGTCCCTCAGAAGGCAGGCCTCCACCTAGAGCCTACTGTCAGACCATTGCCTACCCGAAACTCCAGGCAGCAGCAACCAACTAGTTCCTTTCCTTTGGGGAAGACTCAGTTTCATGGCACTCTATGCACCTAGCTTTTGTAAAAGTTTATAGAGGACATATAGAAACAATTTCTGCCTTGAAACTCAAATATTATTTATAACTCTGAGCAATGAAGTCTAAAACTCAAAATATAATAATTTGTCTATTACACTGGGGAGTATTTGGCCCAGGATCAAGGATGACTCCTTTCTCCTTGCCAGGGCCTAAGTTTATGAATAAATTCTTCTTATAAGGCAGCTGAAAAAAAGGTTCAGCACTCCAAGAGATAAATATAATAAGAGATCATCTTTAATTTTTTTGCAAGAAAATACCAAATAATGTTCAGATTAATCAGACAGATTTTTCAGCCTTCTAATGCTTAGGTCCCTCTCCTTGAACATCTTCAAGGTTCTAATCACAACACAGAACTCTGTTGTGTAGTGTAGAGTAGCAGTTAAGTGATGCGGCCGCTAACCAAGAGGGTGGCAGTTCAAATCCCCCAGGAGCTCCTTGGAAACCCTGTGGGGCAGTGGTACTCTGTTCTATAGTCAGATTGAACTTGCTGGCAGTGGGTTTTTGGTTTAATCACAACAGAAGACTCTCCTGTCTGTCTTAAAACCGACAGACAAAAAGTTGTGGCTCAGTGTTTTCTACCTGAGTGACCTCTCTCTCTCTTTACTGCCCTAGATTTATTGACAGTGATGACATCAGATTACAGTAGTCCCTTTCCCACTTGGGCACTGAGCACTAACATCCAACAAAGTTCTAAGGAAGGACCAACCCCAGTCACATGACAGAGAGACTATGCAAAGTACTGAAGGTCATCTTATGCTTTGATTCTCATTAGAAAATCCTACACAGAAAAGACATAGCCCAAGGCTCTGAACCAGTTTACTGGTACCAGTTACTGTCAAGTCAGCTCTGGCTCATGGCAACCTCATGTTTCAGAGCAGAAATGTGCTCTGTAGAGTTCCCAGTGGCTAATTTCTTGGCCACTGAAGTGGAGAGCCGAGTCTTTCTTTGGAGACTCTTCTAGGTCAACTTGAACTTCTAACCTTGTAGTTAGCAGCCAAGCACCTTACTTACGATTGCCTTACATTCACAGATTGATGAAATATTGTTATGTAGGAAATGGACAGTAAATCCTTCCCGTTTTCTGAGAGCATGGAATAGAGGGGCACTTGGAATGTCTGCCTTTAAGAGTGGGAAAGTGGGTGGAAATTATCCTTTCATTTTCTGAAGCTGGAAACACGTCAGTGAGAAAGAGACAAAATCGTATCTCAAAAAATCAGCCTGCTACTCAAAGGCAAAATGCAGAGCTGGTTCTACAGGGAATTTAAAGCTGGGAGGCAAGATAAAAGAGGTACATAGACTTCTTAGTACAAGGCTGGAGGGGAAAAGTGCAATCATGGTATCGGGTAGCACTAAGGTTTATTTTCCCTTTCACCACCTTCTTTTTATGAATTTTCAGTGCGTATTGCACCAACTTAATAAAAACCTTATGTTTTGCCTTTATGTAAGTCCTTGTATGCAGAACATTTCAACTTACCAATGTTGTAATCTGCTTAAACTCTAGTGAGCTCTGTGTTAAAGGTATTTGTTGCTCAGTTGGTGGGATCTTTGACTTTTTGTTTATTTTTTAAGAGTCTATACCAGAATGGAAACACTGATGGTGTAGTGGTTAAGTGCTATGGCTGCTAACTAAAAGGTCAGCAGTTAAAATCCACCACGCACTCCTTGGAAACTCTGTGAGGCAGTTCTACTCTGTCCTATAGAGTTGCTATTGAGTTGGAATCAACTAGATGGCAATGGGTCTGGTTTTTGATTGGTTGGTTGGTTGGTTATCTTCAGAACAGCCACTTATTCTCTTAAGCTCAAAGCATTCAACCTAACAAACAGCTGTATTTGATTAAATAAAATGTGAAGCTATTCTGTAATTAATGAAAGAAAAAAGAATTAACCTACTGAGACGGCAGAAAAAATATTGGATAAGAAAGAATTTTGATCTGGCCTTCAAAATGCTAGTAGAATTTGCTATCTACAGGTGGGGTAAGGTCTGTCAGGAGAAGTGAGGGCTGTGAACAAAGACACACAGTAGGACGCATGGTGCACTGTAAACACTGCACTTTTCCATTTGTCTGCCCTTGCCGACAGAGTTATGTAGTTGTCCTCAATTTTGTGAGTGTAATTTTCGTGTGTGTTGTAAATCCTAATCTCTGCCTATGGTTAATGTGACATTTCCACTGTCTGCCACATCAACAAAGATTCTACAAAGGGGGAGATTCTGATCTGGTTTGTTCACTGTTGAAACCCTGGTGACACGGTGGCATAGTGGTGAAGAGCTATATCTGCTACCCAAAGTGTCGGGAGTTCGCATTCGTTAGGCACTCCTTGGAAACGCTATGGAGCCGTTCTACTCTGCCCGATAGGATCTCTGTAAGTCAGAATTGACTCTGCAGCCCTGGGCTTGGCTTGGTATCGTCACTATCTAGAAGTGTGACTGGTGCTTGAGTAATGGGATAAATGAGCAAATGAGGTGCCCCAGTCCAAACCAAACCAGTTGTCAGACAGTCTGTTCTAACTCATGTCTATGCCACATATGTCAGAGTAGCACTGCACTCCACAGTTTTCAATGCTGTGATCTTTTGGAAGTAGATTGCCAGATCTTTCTTCTCAGACAGCTCTGGGTAGAATTAAACCTCCACCCTGTTGGTCAGTAACCAAGCTCTTAATCATTTGTGCCACCCAGGGACAATCAAGTGCCAGTTGTCCAGAATTTGAACAGTATTCAATGGTGTTCAATGAGTATTTGGATTCCTACAGTAAATGTACTGGTTAGGACCCAAGAGTAACAGAAATCAAGTTCAACTATGCAAAAAAGGAGTTTATTGGGATATAATTTTGGAATCCCAAATCAGGAAAGCATCTGGAAGAAAGAGATCTGAGAACAGAACATCCATTTGGAAAACAGAAAGTTTTCTGGCTCTTTCTGTTGTAATTATATTTTTCTGATGCTTTGTAGAGTGCAACATCAGTGACAAATGAAAGATCCTCGATGAGATGGATTGGCACAGTGGCTCTAACAAGGGGCTTAAGCATAAAAATGACTGACTACAGGCGTGGTGCAGGACTGGCCGCATTTTGTGCTGTTGTACTAGTAGGGTTGCTATGCGTTGGATCAGACTCAACAGCACCTAACAACAACATATCTTTCTGAATATTTGTACAGTACTTTCTCTTGGTGCCCTGGCCTCCCTGGTTCTGAGTCCACATGATACGGGAAGGCTAGCTGCCCTGCAGCCAGGCTCACAGGTAGCAGTTTTGACTGGCACAGTTTGTTGGACACTCTCCTCCCCTGGTCTTCTGTAGACAAAGGCCAGGTTCAGCACTGGGGATCACTGGAGGCAGAACTGTTGAGAGGACTATTGTGAGCAGACACTCAAAGAATTGCCCCCTGTAGTATGCAATTAGTTATCAAAACAGTCACAAGTGGACAAGTGGCCACAGTGCTCTTTTTTAGTCCTATGGGCCTAAACCCTAAGTACTATTCATATAGAATATGTTGGTATAAAATTAAAAACAAAACAAAAAACCTGCCTGCTAGTACACGTATTTCCCACTCCCTCTTTATCTCTGGTAATTATCAAATTTTAGATCCTTGTCGCCTCAGCTCTTTTTAGCATTGCCCTGTCTGTCAGAGACCAAAGCGCACCATTTCTCATGCAGAGTAACCTAATGTAAGCTACACAGACTGGCCTACAGTTTCTAAGCTGGAATAATAAATGTTCTTACTCAATTTTTTTCTTTTAGATATGAGACAATAGATCGGTAGGTAATTGATAAATAGGGTTAGTAAATTCTTTGTGGGCATACATCATGGATTAGACCTTGTCCACTTAAAAATGTGTGTACTAATTAGGCTAAGCTATGATTCCCCAGTATCGTGTAGTTGTCCTCAATTTTGTGATTGTAATTTTTGTGTATGTCATAAATCCTAATCTCTGCCTGTCATCAATGTGGTAAGACTGGATTACACTAAAGAGTATTAGAGTGGGACTGTAACATCATTGCTAAGATGACATTCCTGATCCAACATAAAGGGAGTTTACTTGAGAGATAAACAGAAAGAGAAATGAGCAGAGAACTGGGGACTTCATGCCACCAACAAAGGAGGGCCAGAAGAAGAGCACGTTATTGGGACCTGAGGCTCCTGCACGGAGATGCTCTCAAGCCAAGGGAAGACTGATGCACCACAAGGACCTTCCAGAGCCAACAGAGCTTTTCCCTGGAGCCAGAACCCTGAATTTGGACTTCTAGCCTGCTAGACTATGAGAGAATAAACTTTCATTTGTTAAACCCACACATTTATGGTATTTCTTTTAGAGTGGCATAGTGCTAGATGACAAGACAGTATAGAAATACTGCACCCCTGTGATTCTAGAACAAGGAGTAGAATGCAGAAATTTTAGTTAACATGGAAGAGCAATGGATTTGGGGATCGAGAGTCTTAGTTTTACCACTTTTCAAGCTATGTGACCTTGAATAAGTCTTAGTAAGAATCAGAAAGCCTAAGCATTCTCAACTGTACAATAATGGACACAGTTATATAATATTAACAGTATCTATCCTACCATTCTGTAGTAAGAATGGAAAAATAAAATCGCGAAGGTGATGTTACTTAATGAATGATAAAACCCTTCCAATGTCAGTTATGAACAATAAGCGCAGTGGGTGGTATACTGGTTTCCTAGAGCTGCCATAATGAATTACCATAAACTGAGTGGTTACAAAAAACAGAAATTTATCCTCCCACAGTTCTGCAGGATAGAAGTCTGAAATCAAGGTGTTGTCAGGGCCATGCTGTCTCTGAAGCTTCTAGGGGAGAGTCTGTTCCATACCCTTCTCTTACCTTCTAGTCTTATCAGCAGTCCCTGACATTCCTTGGCTTGTAGACCCATCACTACGACATCTGCCTCCCCTGTCACGTGGGGTTCTCCCTGTGTGTCTCTCTGTGTGCCATGATGGATTAAGTACTACCCTAATGATATCCCCTTAATCTGCAAAGATCCTGTTTCCAAATAAGATCACGTTCACAGATATTGGCAGCTAAGACTTCAACATATTTTCTGTGGGGCACAATTCAACACGTAACAAGTAACAGAGAGGGAAAAAAACCACGAAATATTTACTGAAAATTACTACAAATGAGTAATCTATAAATAGTTAGGAAACTGTGGCATAGTAGTTAAGAGCTACAGCTGCTAACCAAGAGGCATCCAGCAGGTGCTCTTTGGAAATCCTATGGGGCAGCTCTACTCTGTCCTCTAGGATTACTATGAATTGGAGTTGACTCAATGCAATGGCTTATTTTTTTTTGGTTTGTTTTTATACATAGTTAACTGTCAATTTGTGAAGTTTAAATACTAGAAATGGATTCAGTTTGAAGTACAGTATATAACATAGAAAGTCATACTCTCAGTTCCTAGAGTTATAAGCAGATTAACATGAATTCTCCATTGTCTTGTAATAAAGCTGGTGTGTATAGTTCTCAAACTAACAGGAAATACTTAATTGGAATCAAACCATGTATTTGCTTACTTAAACATATTTTTATACTTGGACCAACCTTGAAAACATCATACTGATGAAGTCAGTCAGTCACAAAGAATACATATTGTACAATCCCACTTACATGAAATATCTAAAATAGACAATGATAGGGAGACTAAAGTTTATGAGTGGTTACCTGGGCTGGGGGAAAAGGAAGAGATAAGCAAGACTCATCATTTATGGAACACCGTGTTTCTGGTAAAGGTGATGGAAACATTTGGAAGTAGATAACGGTGATGGTTGAACAAAATAACAAATATAACTGGTGTCACTGAGCTGTCCATGTGAGGAATGCTGAAATGGCAAATGTTTTGTTTTCTATATATCTGTGTATATATTTACCTCTTCAGACATTTAATGATAACTAAATGTTATGTCATATCCTCAGTGCAGAGAAATGTATTACGGTGAAAGACAATAAAAACCAAAAAAACCAAACCCAGTACTGTCAAGTCCATTCCAACTCATAAAGACCCTAGAAGTCAGAATAGAACTGTCCCACAGTTTCAAAGGAGCACCTGGAGGATTCGAACTACCGACCTTTTGGTTAGCAGACCTACTAGCCCTTAACCCACTACCACACCACCAGGATTTCCAAAAGATAATAAAACCATTGAAATTTAGAGTAGGAAGATTTTCTTATTTAACCTCTAATTACAGAAGAAGACAAAGGAACGTTAAGCTTCCAAAGAAGAGTTTGGTGACTTACCCAAAAGCACGTGCCCGTCAGTGTTCGATTAGTAGCGAAACTCCCATTTCCTGACTCCAAGCTGTTCACTCTAACAGAGAATCGAAGATCAAAAACACAGTGTTAACAATGACAAAAATTTCAAGTAGATTCCCGATGTAAAGCCATAGATTTGTAATAAGGGGACATCTCATTTCTTCCTGATGGAAGACAAAAGACAAAAGTTTTGTTCATGAAAATCCACAAGGTCTGTCAGAAATGACTCATACAGCGGTAAAGCAGCACTTCCAAGCAAAAATAATACGTAAAAACAATTCTGAAGCTTTTTGATTACTTGAAAATAACCATGTTTTGAACTTGTTTATTTTTGACTCATGACATATCCACGTGATAGAGTAGTTGAGATGAAGAAGAAATCAGAGTGTCCAAGGAAAGAAGCTGAGACACGTTTAAGCACACACTGATTTGCCTTGTGAGAAAGTATTTACAGTTTGGCCACTAGATGGCGATGTAATGTAAGGTGCTACCTCGACTCTTTTTTTTTTTTTTTTTTTTTAAACAAGCTGTTTGCTGATTTGTATTAGGTACCATAGAGAGAGGCGATGATGAAGCCGAGAGGATACTGCAGAGGTCTCTGGTGCATGTGTGTATGTGTGCGTGTGTGTGTGTGTTTGTGTACGTGTGTTCTGCCCCAGTGAGACTGCAGCCCTTGTAAATACTTGGTCACCTTTTGCAAGAAGGAATCTGAACAATTGCAACTGAAGGCATATTGCTATCCTCGGGTCTTTTGGAGATGCTTTTCCTCACTGCAGATGGGTAATTTTCCTTTTTGTCAGGTAAGACATCTGATTGTTTTATCCTGATCTTAGGCTTATTTATTCCAGCTATTCCTGTGGCAAACGAGTCGGGAGAAAGTCAGTCTGGGTAAAGCAGGAAGTCCATTTCTATCTGTGAATTCGGACCACCTGCCCCCTCCTCCCTCTCTTCTCCTCCCCTTCCCCTCCCCCCTCCTCTTGCAACCTTCCACAAGCTGAAATCAGGTTGTTTTGCGTTTCAGCATTTTGATACAAGATGCGTTTCTTTGGACTGAAATAGCTTGGAAACTGGCCAGTTCTTGTCTTGGCTTGCCTTCATCCTATGTAAGGTGTTCTTTTGAAGCCCCCTCCTTCACGGGTGCTTTAGAACTGGACTAGCTGGCTGTGAATAGAGGTCATATTGTTCCCAAGAATGGAGCAAAAATTATATCTCAGTTTTAACCCCACAGGAAGGAAGAAGGCAGCCGGACTGCTGCCGGAACCTAGCATTGCAGGGGTGGTCAGCTTCTTCAGGCAGAGGCTGGGCTTTTGAGGAGAAATGTTTAACGCCTGGGGGGAGGAGGAGGAAGACAATGACTTCTCCCCCGTGACCCCTATTGAACCACACTGTAAAAGGAGCTTGAAGGAAGTGGTAAAGAATCCCTTTTCTCACGGAATGCCAAATGGGAAAGATTGACTTACTTTTAATTAGACAGAGGTCACCATCAGCAATGATACTGCAGATGCTGTCTCTCCTGGGTTCTCTGTGTGCACCGTCTTGCTTCTCCAAACAGCACCAGAAATATTTCTGGGTGGACATGAGGCTTTTTCAAACGGCTTTGTGGTCTTGCATTCCTTCCCTCCTGTCTGTCTGAGGTACGTGTTTAAGTGCCCCCTCCCCCTTCTTGTCCCATTTACTTTTGTTTCTTTTGGTTCACCTTCACTTACTTACTGCTGATTGTCACTCTTTAAGAAATCGCTCCGAAGAGTGGTGGCAGGGGCTTTTTCTTGTGTTGGAACAATAAAAAGTCGGAGCGTGGTATTATCTGTCGGTATGTGCATGTGACTAAATATTTGGGAGGTGCAGCAGCAAACTTGCAAATTACCAAACGCAGTTGCTATCACACCTTATGAAATGTGACTTCTTTTTCTATGAATTTGCAGGTTCGCGTGGTATTTCCGATGCGCTAGTGTAGTAACAGAACAGATTTCTCCAAAAACCATTTTCAGTCATCCCAAGAGGATGATGCCAAACAGACAGAGGAAAATTCCACACTGAGGCTGGCGGTTCTCGCTTTAGGTCTTCCTGCCCGAAGCGCTGGACGGCTTACCTCTGGGTTTGCTGCAATACCTGGCGTGCCCGAGTGATGCAACTGCGAGCTTGCGCGCGTTCACCGCGGGGTGGACCCTCTGCTTCCCCCCGTGCAGCACTTCGGGAGCAGAAACCCTGTGCTGAATACTCCTTTCCATCCCTCCTTTGCGGTTGCTGCTTTTGTAATTGATTTGAGGCCATCGCCTCTCTCTTCTATTTAGGAGGAAAGCTGCAGTTCGGGCCTGCCTCCACAGAGCTCCTTGAAGAGATTTTTAGATGATGTCTATTTTAGGAACACAATGTGTAGACCAGAATGGATAGTCACAGAGATTTACGGGAAAACAATTTTGTGGAGAGGGTGAGGTAACATCATCAATCGCTAAGACCTGAGCACAAGTGGCTGGTTATACAGCACTTGAACCCAGCCATGGAGATTAGTGTTTATTAAATTCACTGCAACTCATTTGTGTGGCTTTGTTCCTTCCTCTTCCGTATTACTTGTCAGTTTTTCAAGTACCTCTTTAGGAGACCAATACCTCCAAGGTGCTGAGACTGATAAATAACACATTGAGTTTTGCTGCTGATACTGAATACTTTCCATTTACATGGCTCATTCTTACTGGGGAATTAGGCATCCCGAGACTCATTTATTAAGACCATTTCCCTTTAAGGCTTGGCAGAATTGCTCCAGCAAGGTGCAGGGTGGGATGCATTTGGGGTTGGGGGGGGGGTGCTAATTAGTTATACAGTATCCAGGAAGGCACTGGAGGGCTTAGCCAGCCCTGGCCTCACCCACAGCAGAAAAGTGGGACAAAGGACAGACTGAAGACTTGCAAGGAAACTTTTTTGCCGTGACAACTGGGAAGGAATACTCAGTCTCATGGAGGTGCCCAGGAAGAAGCATTCTTAGCTCCGTGCTTAAAGGGTACTGTTAGGAAACCTAGAGTTTTAAAGAGGAAGATCTTGTAAGAGAAACTTACATGAGTGATACTGACAAGAAAGGGAAAAATCCGGGATTTGGTGTTACTGATACGACATTAAGACTAGCCAGTCCTCACGGATTTCTGTTGGTTATTCTGCACCTGACACACTGAAGTGTCCATGCAAAGTTTAGCCTGGGGACCCAAGCGAGGTATTATTTTTTTCCTGAGATGCAGGAGAGGCTGAACCACCACTTCCTTTCTTTTAGGTACAAAGAGTATAGGGTTGACTTCCTAGATCCTTTGGAAAGTAGTAGAGACAGATTCCAAGTTATTTAGCAGGGGAAGTTATTGTCATCACCACCATTGTGCTGGGAACTGTGAAGTTAAATCTTCCCTTTAAAAAAATTCCGATGAGCCAATTAGGCGTGCTTCACAGCTCAGTTTAGGTTAAGTTGTTGAGTTCCGTAGAGTTGATTTTGACAGACCTCCTGTGTGACAGACAAGAACTGCCCCACAAGATTTTCTTGGTAATAATCTTTGCAAGAGAAGACCACCAGGTCTTTCTCCTGCAGAGCTGCTGGGTGTGTTCAAACTGCCAAATTGTCCATTAGCTGCTGAGCTTCTTAAACAGCTGCGCCACCTGGGCTCCTTAGCTCCAGGTGAGAGTTTGAGGGAAGATTTTTATTCTCACAGCAATTGTGATCAGGAAAAAAATTAGCCAGGTTTCCCGAAACTGTTCCCAACTACACTGATCCAACATTTTTTTATATCATTTTCCAAGTTATTAACTATTTAACAGAGACGTACAGCATTTCTTATGTGCCAGCCATTATTCTAAACAGTATTTGGTAAATATTTAATGCTATGAGATAGATAGTGTTATTAATCAAGGTGTTACTGATGAATAAACCAAGGCACGGGGAAATTAAGTTAACTTGCCCATGGTTACATAGCTAGTAGAATTTGAACCTAAGCAATCTGGCCATGGAGTCTGTGCTTGACAGTCACTCATCACCTGTGTAATGGAGAAGCTATAGCTTAGACCAGAGGGTCAGGACTCAGGTGATGTGTAATTCTGGACATGTCAGCTTTGATTCAGAATTAACACACACAAGTTTTGCAGTACTTTGGCTGAAGAGGATTCCTTAGGTCTACTCCAATCACCTATTCAGTCATTGGAAAGTTATCTACTATTATGTAGGTGGAAACCCTGATAGTGTAGTGGGTTAATGGCAACGTCTCTAACCAAATGTCACCAGTTTGCATCCACCAGGTGCTCCCTGGAAACTCTATGGGAACCCTGACTTACAGGGTCACTATGAGTCAGAATCAACTCAACAGCAGTGGATATTTATTATGTAGGCACTGGACTGCGGTGAATAAAACAAAGTTCTTTCCCACATGGTGTCTCCAATCTAGGAATGAAGCCAAACAGTAAACAAATTAATACACAGTAACATATCAGTAAATATAAGTTCTTTGATGCGAAGTAAAGTAAGCTAAGGAGACAGTAAGGATGAGAGAGACATGCCAAGAAAACCACATTACAGAGGTGGAGAAAGGGAGGTTTAAGCAGAAATCTGAAAGGTCTGAGGGAAGGGGTGTGTCATGCACACAAACATGGCAAAGCATTCTGGATAGAGGGAATAAGAGTCAAGGGTCTCAGAAAGCAAGGTGTCCCAGAGGTATGAGAAGTGCCACCTGCCCTGTAAGAAAGCACCAGAGCAGAAGAAATGGAAGGAGGGAGGGCCAGAGAAATGACCAGCTAGATCTTACAGAGCCTTGGAGTTTGAGGGCTCTAATTGCTGTGGCTTTTCTAAAAAAAAAAAAAAAAAAATCAGGGAGGAAAGTCAAGTAAACTTAAGTCTCTTTTTGTGTTGACCGTTAAAATTTTAAATCAGTCGCTGCCATTTATAAAAAAGTTTTGTGAGTGTCTAAAGTGTATAAGGAACCGTATACAGTGGCTAAGTGTTTGGCAGCTAACCTAAACATTGGCAGTTCAAATCCACCAGCCACCCCTGGGAGCCTCTATGGGGCAGTTCTACTCTGTCCTGTAGCCCTGCTGTGAGCTGAAATTGACTGTTGGTGGTGTGCTTGGGTTTTGGTTTTTTAAAGCGTGTGAAGGAGCCCTGGTGGTACAATGGCCAAGTGATCAGCTGCCAACCCAAAGGTGGTTTGAACCCCTCAGCCGCTACATGGAAGCAAAGTCTGTGATGATCTGCCTACTGTTGTGCAGATTACAGCCTAGGAAACGGTAAGAGGGTGCTTCGCTCGTGTCCCGAGGGTCAGTGTGAGTTGGAAATGACATGATGGCACATAACAACCAAGTTATGTGCAAAATAGCATCATGCAGTGAAATTGGCTACAAAATGCTTGAAAGACACTATTTGATTAAAAAAAAACAAGAGAGAGCCATTGGCTCGGTCAATATAAAATATCAGTTAAAAATAAAAACAAGGGCAGTCATTCAGTGGGTGCTGCTTGTACTTGAGAACTGCTATTGTGTGTGCCATCAAGTTGATTCTGACTCTTAGGAATGCTATATGACTGTAGAACTGTCCCGTAGAGTTTCCTAGGCTGTAATCTTTATGGAACAGGTTGCCAGGTCTTTTCTCTCATGGAGCCTGGGTGTGAATCTGCACGCTTCTCGAGTCGCAGCCAGCACTTAACCACTGAGTCATCAGGGCTGTTTAAGAACTAGTCCCTCGGAAATGACTGTATTAATAAGAGGTTTATAAACTTAAAAGAGCAGTTGGTTAGCTTTTTTACACGATACACCACACCTAACCCCCCCACCAAAAAAGATGTACTGCCACTGAGTCAGTCTCAACTTACTTACAGTGACTAGAGCCCAACTGCTCCTTAGGGTTTCCAAAGCGTGCCTGGGGGAGTTGGACTGTTTTAGTTAACAGACATAGCAGTTAACCACTATGCTACCAGGGTCTCCATCATATCTGGACATTAAAACTCTATTCCTTTGGTATCTTATAAGTAAACTAATTCTTAAGCTGTTGTTTTTTTAAGTAAATCATATGCAGTGAAAACAAGTATTATTATGAAACTGTCAAAAACTGTGGTACTTTAGAGGATTTAATTAATCTCTCTGTGTCCAGTTTTCTCATCTATAAAATGGTTGTACTACTAATATCTGGGAATCCTGGTGGTGTAGTGATTAAGAGCTACACTCGTAACCGAAAGGACAGCAGTTCTAATCCACTAGGTACTCGTTAGAAACTTGTGGGGCAGTTTTACTCTGTCGCATAGGGTTACTATGAGTCAGAATTGATGGCAGTGGGCAATGGATAATAATAGCTTGCTAATAGAGTAGTTGTGAAGATTAAGTAAAATGGTAAAATAAACAGGATGCCTTATGTGAAGTACTTAACACAGTGCTGGATACATATTAAATGCTTAATGATATTACCTAGAGTTGTAAATGTAAGCACATTGTAAAAACTGTGTGATATCACACCTGGTGGATTTGAACCGCCAGCCTTTTGGTTAGCCACTGCAGTACTTAACCACCATGCCGTCAGGGTTTCCAATATCTCCCTTAGGTTGCGTTAGACCCTACCTTACTGCGTCTATCAAAATCCCTGTAATTTTTTAGAGAAACTCTATTTAGCTACGTGCTGTATTTTAAGTATGTCTTTTACTTAAAGGTGTCTTTAAAATATTTAGATGAGAAACTGTACTAGAAATGAGTGTGGAAACCTTTGTAACTGGCTTTTCAGATATCTAATTTACATAATTTTTATAGACCATGGTTTGGCCTTCTTGTTTCCTTCCCTAATTTCATCATCCCCATTTATCCCTTTGACTCTCTGTTGCTTATTTATCATAGTCTATTTTGCCTAATGATATACTAGCAAACTTTTATCCTTCTTGCACTTGTTTGTCCCTTTGGTGAATATTTTGTTGCGCATTTGGTATATAGTAGAAGCTATGCTGGGTACTAGATAGTTAATGGAAGTTTCATTGAGGGTCAGGGACTGTTCTAATTTGTCAACTCATGGTTACATCACCAGTGTATGACACAGTAATCAAATCAGTGTCAAATGATAGTCATGAAAAATGCTATGAAAAATGTATACCAGGTTCTTGGACGTAAGGAGAAGGAGATCTGACCTAATCAGAAGAATGAAGGAAATGACTTTGAGCCAAGGACTGAAAGGAGTTGTCTGCTGAATCAGCCAGTGGCAGTGGCAGTGGCATGGTGTGGAGTGATGTGGGCTGGCTCTGTACACTGTTAGAATGTCTCTGGAAAAGGCCGCAGGGTGGGAGGGAGCAAGGCGTGCGTGAGGAAGTTGGAGAAGCCAGGTGTTCTCGGAGTGTGCACGGAGGGGTGAAGGCAGCGAAAGGAGGGAGGAAGGAAGCAGGGCACAGGCCCTGACGACAGAAACCACTCTCTATCTCAGAGTCCCCTGTGATGAGGAGCAGGACACGGTAGATGCTTAGAGGGGCTGGGAACAAGTCTTTGTTTGCAAATGAATGAATGCCAGTGTGCTGTGAAAGTCATATGGTACATACGGATGTCAGAATTCATTTGTATCTATATGAAAACTTTTGTTGTGATATATATATTCTTTAAAAATAAACATCCTAATAGCTTCTCTATCTGTATTGCTTGGCTATTTGTTCTCGCTCTTTAAGCATTACCTAGGAACCTTGTAGCTCTTGTCTAGCTAATATGAATTTCAGGTGCATTCTAAGCTATCCCTGTAAGTGGTAAGCAGTCCTGGCCCTTTCCTATTGTGTTGCTTCTTCCTTGCTCTCTCTACAGCCTTGGCTACCTTTTACATATTGTGTGTTCTCGGTATCATTTCATTAAAATAATTGCAGACACTGTAGCTTTTCTGGAAGGATGCTGATTGATTGGACAGAGAAGGAACTCTATTCTAGTGTATTTTAGCATAATTTTGAGAACATAGTTGCTCAATTGATTCAATTTAAAGAAGTTATGTCATGAAAATTTTCAGTCTGGTTATCAGAAACTTATTTTAAACCAATGAAATTTCAGTACATAAATAAATGTACATAAACGCAATTTTTTATTCACAGAAAATTATCCTTATTTCTAGTGGTGTTTGCTTTTGAACCAGATACCCTAGTTTTCCAAAAACAGATTTGCGGTAAGGTCACATCTGATGTATGCATGAGTATGTTTACAACACCTTTACCAACAACCCAAAGCCATTGCCGTCAAGTCGATTTGGTCTCATAGTGACCCTATAGGACAGAGTAAACTGCCCTATATGTCTTATAGGGCAGTTCTACTACTCTATAGGACAGAGTAAACTGCCCTTAATGTTTCTAAGAAGCAACTAGTGTATTTGAACCAAAAACCTTTCAGTGAGCAGTCTAAGTTATTAATCACTGTGCCACCACTGTGCCTCAATACCTTTACTGAGATGAAATCATATACCATTAATTTACCCTTTTAATGTGCATAGTTCCTGGTTTTCATTATAGTCACAGAATGTCTAGACCATTGTCACTATCTTATTTAGAATATTTTCAATACCCCAAGAAGAAACACTCTAGCTTTCCATTTCATCCTCACCCCTCACCTGTCCCTGGCAACCCTAATCTATTTTCTTTCTCTGTGACTTTACGTATTCTGGATATTTCATGTAATCTTAATAATCTAATAAGTAGTCTTTTGTGACTGGCTTCTTCTGCTTGGCATAATGTTTTCAAAGTTCATCCTGTAAGCAGGAAAAAGATAAATTCAGCCTGCAGAACAGAAAACACCTGGAACACGACTTTCTTTTTTAAGAGGAAGAGCTTTATCAGAACCAGTGGTGCTATGGTCAGACTCAAGTCCAAAAAATGGCTGTGCACGCCCTTCCATTTTCAGACATACATATTTATATGTTTTCTCAAAGAAGCAAACAGGAATTTTCATACATCCTCCTAAGTGGCAGCTGCAGGTATACAGATTTTCATATTGCAATTTCGTAGGCATAGCATGCTTAAAGAGCTGCTAGATAAGCAACTGGCATTAGGTTACATGGGAAGAAGCTACCTTCTCCTTAGAAGCTAGGCTTACCTTAAGAAATTCTGCGAGGGGAGAAAGGAGTGTCCTTGGGCTGACCCAGAGAGGAGCAGCTGACTTTTGAACTTTTTAAGTGGAATCTTCTTAGAAGCCTTTTTTTTTCCTTCTCTCAATCCATTCCTGATGTAGTGTGTTACCGTGCTTTATTTCTTTTTATGACTGAATAGTATTATATTGTATAGGCATATCACATTTTGTTTTTCCATTTGTCAGTTTGGATATTTGGGTCATTTCCTAGTGGTGTAGTGGTTGAGAGTTATGGCTGCTAACCAGAAGATTGGCAGTTCAAATCCACTGGGAGCTCCTTGGAAACTCTACGTAGCAGTTCTACTCTGTCCTGTAGGTTGCTGTAAGTCAGAATTGGCTTGATGACGATGGTTCTGGTCCACTATTTGGCTATTATGAATAATGCTGCTGTGAACATTCTTAAAAAAGTTTTTAGTTGCACATGTGATTCCATTTGTCCCAATGAAAACATAGGAGTGAAATTACTGAGTCATACAGTTCTTTGTTTAACTTTCTGTGTAACCACCAGACTATTTTTCAAAGTGGCTGTACTATTTTACAATTCTACCAGCAATGTATGATGGTTCCGGTTTCTCCATACCCTTGCCAACATTTGTCACTGCTTGTCTTTCTAAATATAGCCACTTAGTTGATACGATAATAGCAACAATTATAAAGATGGCTCTGCAATGAGCACTATTTTATTGTGATCAATAAGGTCATTGTGAATTAGTGCGGGTTAAGTAGCACCTAATAACTGCAATGGGTGTGAAGTCATTTCCCCTAGTGGTTTTGATTTGTATTTCCTTAATGACTAAGGATGTTGAGTATCTTTTGAGTATATACGTAATGATGTTTCATTGGTCATTTATAAATTCTCTGGACAAATATCTATTCACATCCTTTGCCCATTTTATAAGTTATATTTTTATTGGTAAGTTGTAAGAGATTTTTATGTACTCTGGATACAAGTCTCTTATTACATATATGATTTACAAATATTTTCTCCCATTCTGTGGATGGTCTTTTCACTTTCTAGATGGTATACTTTGAGGCTCAAAAGCTTTTAATATTGATGAAGCCCAATTTGTCTTTTTTTTTTTCTCACTTTTGCTCTTGGTATCATATCTAAGATGCCATTGCTTAACCAAAGCAAACTCTTCTAACCGTTTTAGAGGTTGTTTAGCTCCTACCTTTTTCTCTATGACCATTTTTAGTTAATTTTTATTTATGGTGTGAGGTAAGGGTTGATTTTCATTGCTTTGCCTGTTGATAACTACTTGTCTTAGCAGCACATGTTGAAAATACTATTATTCTCCATTGGATTGTCTTGGCATTCTTATTTACCATGTTACGTGTTATGTGTACCTATATTTTTAGCATACTGTTTCTTACATTGGGTGTTAGGGATAAATTTTTGTTTAGGAAAGGGCAGTAGGATTTTCCCTTTCTTGGAAATCCATATACAGTTCAAATATGAGAAGACTGGCCTCCATACTCTTAATGATAAATACTTTTTGAACTTAACTTCATGTCAAATTTTTCTTATAATTGAAAGCATATTCATTCTTACTAAAATTTTAAGGAGTGAATTATGTACAGGTAAGACGAATTAATTTTTTTATGAGTTATTTCTAAGGCACTACTTTATTTTACACGCTTTCCTAGTTTACACAAACTGGTCCATGTTCTTTATAATCCTATTGCAAATCTGCTTTTGTGTCTCAACTCCTTTTGGGAACAAACTGTTGAGCTTGAAATATAGGGGTGCTGATGAGGTGCAGTCACTGTAAACACTTAAGAGTATTTAAATACAATAAGCCAACAAGACTGGAGCTATTAGCTGATGAGTCTTTTGTTGTTGTGATGACATTGTTGTTATTATTGTTACTATACTGAAGGTGGGTTTACATTATTCATGCCCTCCTTTCATTGAATAATAAGCAGTTGCTCGTGTATGTGTTAATAATACAATAAAGGCAAGTAGTTAGGTTGTGTTTTAACAAGTAAGATGATTAGCAAAGTGAGCAGAAGAAAAATGCTAACATTGATTGTACTGACATACCTATAAAGTAACCCAAACCAAACCCAGTGCCGTCAAGTCAGTTTCGACTCATAGCAACCCTATAAGACAAAGTAGCTCCACAGAGTTTCCAAGGAGTACCAGGTGGATTCGAACTGCTGACCTTTTGGCTAGCAGGCGTAGCACTTAACCACTGTGCCACCAGCGTTTCCTCAGCACACCTGTTATCATATTTATATATGAAATCCAGATGTTTACTAAGCTAAGGCTCTCTTTTATTTCTGTGATAAAAGTGATTAAAAAAGAATATTCAAAATTGCAAATGAATGCAGAATTTTTAAAGTCATTCACTTAAAAGTATTTCAGTAAGCAATAGAAACTAAGTTCAATTAATTAACTGTAAAAGCAATGCCTTGTTCTCATAATATGGAGGAAACCAGAGGGCACTGTGCTGAGTGAAATAAGACAATCGCTCAAGTACAAATATTTTGTGAGACCATTACTGTGAAAACTCATGTGAAGTTTTCATAGAAAAAGAAAAAATCTTTGGTGGCTGTGAGGAAAGGAAGAGGTGGCAATAGAAAAACATTAATTAGACAATAGAAGAGTAGTAACTTTGTTGAAAGATAAGACAGTACATGATACTGGGGAAGCTGGCACAACTTGTACAACGCAAGGCCATAGCATCTCCATAGATGCAGCCGAATGTCCTGAGGGTTGGAACTGCTGGGCTTGAGGACTGTGGGGACCGTAGTCTCAACTCAACTGGCATAACGTAAGTTTATAAAGAAAATATAGGTGGATGTAAATTTACACGGGAATGTACATTTTCACTCAGTCATAATAAAAAAAAAAATAGTGTACGTTCTACTTTGATGAGTAGTCTCCGGGGTCTTTAAAGCCTGTGAGTGGCCATCTAAGATATTCTGCTGGTCTCACGCTTTCAAGGGGTGAGAGAACGAAGGCAGCTTAAGTAAGATGCAAGAGGAAGATTAGCCCAAGGACTGACCGCCCACATCTACCGTGGCTTCCGCCAGACCGAGTCCGGTACAGTTACGTGGTGTCTGACTACCACCATTGACTGCTCTGACAAAAATGACAACAGGGGTCCCAGATAGAGCTGGAGGAAAAAATGTAGAACAAAATACTAACTCAGAAAGACAGACCCAGCTTCTGACCTGATGGAGGCTGCAGAAATGCTGAGAGTATGGCCCCTTGATACTGGTGCAGCTCAGTAATGAAGTCACTCCTGAATTTACCTTGCAACCGAAGACTGAATGGGCCCATGAAATAAAATGAGACTAAAGAGGTGTGTTAGCCCTGGGACAAGGACTGAAAGGTAGGAGAGGACAGAAAAGCTGGTAATAAAGAACCAAGGTTGAGAAGGGAGAGTGTTGACACGCTATGGGGTTGTTAACTGCTGCATTAAACAGTATCTATACTAACTGTATAATAAGAATCTAGTTTATTCCATAAACCTTCATGTAAGGTACAATTAAAAAAAAAAAACTTTGAAAGATACTAAAACTGACTGAATTGAAGGGTCTCTAAGGTGTACACTGAAAAAAACATCAAGATTAAGGAATACTATGAGAGCCTGGGTGGCCCAGACTTTCACCTTTTGGATGCTATTATTCTCTCAAGATAAATCAGTTCAGTTGTTTCCAGGCTTCTTTGGGCACTCTGCTTAAAATCAAGATTCCAGAAAGTGGGCATCTCGTTGGTCGGGTTTGGGTTATAAATCTTACCCCTTTAATTAAGGGCAGGCTAGGCCCAACTAGTACAGTGGTTAAAAGTTTTTGGCTGCCAACCAAAAAGTCAGCAGTTAGGATCTACCAGCAGCTACTTGGAAACTCTGGGGGGCAGTTCAGCTTTGTCCTCCAGAGTTGATGTGAGTCAGAATGAACTTGTAGGCAACAGGTTTTTTGGTGGGGGGAGGGGGGGCTTTGAGCCCCTTGGAATGACAGCCCCACTAAATTATTCCTCAATTAGGAAGAATAATTCCCTACCTCCAAAACTGAAAATTGGAAGCAATCTAAATATACAGTGTTATAAAAATGATTAACCATTCTTCTAGCATTGTGTTTATGTAGGCCATGCAAATAATGAGTTGTTAGAGAACTATTAAGCATGTTTCAATGAATATTTAATTCTTTGCAAAAATTGCTCAGAACGCAATGTTATCTATCCTCTATGGTCCCAATTATGAAAAAAATGCACATTGTTGCTTAGCAAAACCACTGGAAAAAATAGAATCATTGTCTCTGGTTGGTGTGATTATGAGCTCAATTTTCTTTATAATTTTGTTAAAATAGAATATTATATATTATTTTTTCTTATAATAAAACAGATATGTGTTCATTATGTAAAGCCAAAGGGAAAATATAGACTCATGATGCTAAAATAACACCTATAATTTTTCACAAGATTATCAATTTTAGAAATTTATGTTTTCAACTGCATTTTTTAGAACAAATTCTCTAAAACAAGCATACGGTACTTTGAGTCAGAATAAAATAAGTATGCATTATTTTGCAAAAAGAATTAGTTAAATATATTTTGTACAAAAATATTCATTGTATCTGAAATAAAAATAATTAAAACTCAGTATATAAGTATTGAGGAAACATTTGAATGTTTGAAAGCATTATCTTCTAAAACGTTAATTAATTTAGTCCATAAACCCTCTATAACAAAAGTATGATATTTGGAGCATTTTGTAAGAATCTATGAGTTTCAGAAAGGGATATAATATAGAATTAGTCTTGAAATACCATTTTTTTTTTTGCCTGAAAATTTCTGTTTGGTGATCTGATTTTTTCACTGATTATTCTACTGAATGGCGGGAAATTCATTTTATATTTATGGAGTGTCTGCTGTTTCCCAGTGGTTTGTTTTAGTAATAACACACGTAACATTGAGAAATGGAGAACACTGAAAAACAACAAAAACAAAGCCCTGTAAATATTAACATGCATCTGTCAGTTTGTCTTACTGTGGGGGTGTATGTGTTTCTGTGATACTGGAAGCTGTGCCTCTGATATTTATTTACCTGCAGGATCACCCATAGTGAACAGATTTCAGCAGAACTTCCAGACTAAGACAGACTAGGAATAAGGACCTGGCGATCCACACATTAGTGAGTGAGAACTTTATGAATAGCACCAAAACACTGTGTGATGTAGTACTAGAAGATGAACCCCTAGGTTGGAAGACACTCAAAAGACGACCAGGAGAAGTGCCTCCTCAAAGTAGAGTCGGCCTTAGTGATACGAATGGAGTCAAGTTTTTGAAACCCTCATTTGCTTATGTGGAACTACTCAAAATGAAAAGAAACAGCTGCAAACATCCAATTCAGAACCTGGAATGTATGAAGTATGAATCTGGGAAATTGGAAATCATCACAGATGAGAGGGAACACCTAAACATCAATATCCTGGCCATCAATGAGCTGAAATGGACTTGTATTGGGCATTTTGTACAGACAGTCCTACGGTCTGCCTCTGGAGATGACACATTGAAGAGAAATGGCATTGTCTTCATCCTGAAAAAAAAAGCATTTAAAGATACATCCTGAAATAAAACATGATCAGTGATAGGATAATATCCATATGCCTAGAAGGAAGAACAGTTAACATGACTATCAATTAAATTTGTGCACTGACCATTAAGGCCAAAGATGAAGAAACTGAGATTTTTTAACAGCTTCTACAGTCTGAAATTGATAAAACATGCATTCAGGTGTGTTGATAATTACTGACAATTTGAATGTAAAAGATGGAAACAGAAAGATTGGTAACTGGAGAATATGCTCTTGGTGATAGAAATGGTACCTGAAGTCTCGTGATAGAATTTTGCAAAAAGCAGTGACTCCATCATTGCAAATACCTTTTTTCAGCAACATACGCTCCAACTATACAGTTGGACTTTGCCACATGGAATACACAGGAACCAAATTGACTGCATTTGTGGAAAGAGATGATGGAAAAACTCAATGTCATCTGTCAGAACAAGGCTGGGGCCAGTTGTGAAACAGACCATCAGTTGCTCATATTCAAGTTCACACTGAAGCTGAAGACAAAACAAGTCCACAAATGCCAAAGTACAACCACTAGTATATCCCACCTGAATTTAAAGGCCATCTTAGGAAGAGATTTGATATATTGAATAGTAATGACTGAAGACCAGACAAGTTGTGGAATGGCATCAGGGACAGCATACAAAAAAAAAGCAAGAAGTCATTAAAAAGACAGGGAAGAAAAGACCTAAATGAATGTCTGAAAAGACTCTAAACATTGCTAAAACCAAAAGAAGAAATGATGAAGTAAAAGAGCTGAGCAGAAGATTTCAAAGGGTGGCTTGAGGAGATAAAGCAAAGTGTTACAAAGATCCAGAGATGGAAAACCATAAGGGAAGAACATGCTGGACATATCTCAGGGTGAAAGAGCTAAGGACAAAACTGAGCTCAAGAAAATGCCTCTCGTTGCAATATTGAAGGATTCTGCAGGGAAAATACTCCAAATAATGCAAGAAATGTCAAAAGAAAATGGAAGGAATATACAGAGTCACTGTGCTGGAAAGAACTGGTTGACATCCAGTCAGTTCAGGAGGTGGTACTGAAGGAAGAAATCCAAGCTGCACTAAAAACAATGGCAAAAAATAGGGCTTCAGGAACCGATGATACCACATGAGATGTTCCAACAAATAGATGCACTGCTGGAAGTGCACACTCATCTATGTCAAGAGATTTGGAAGAGAGCTCACCTGGCCAACCAACTGGAAGTGACCCATATTTGTACAAAAAACAAAACGCGAGCCATATCAATGTAGAAGTCATCAAACACTATCATTAATATCACACACAAGTAAAATTTTGCTGAAGGTCATTCAAAAGCAGATGCAGCAGTGCGTCAGCAGGAAACTACCAGAAATCAAGCTGGATTCAGAAGAGAACATGGAACAAGGGATATCATTGCTGCTGTCAGATGGATTACGGCTGACAGCTAAGGATACCTGAAAGATATCTACCTCTGTTTCATTGACTTTGCCAAGTATTTGATGTTGTAGGTCATAACAAATTATGGATAACATTGTGAAAAATGGGAATTCCAGAGCACTTAATTATGTTCATGAGGAAACTGTACTTAGACGAAGTAGTAGTCATTAGAACAGAACAAGGGGATATTATGTAGTTTAAAATCAGGAAAGGTGCATGTCTCGTTCATATCCTTTACCATACCGATTCAGTCTATATGCTTAGGAAATAATCCAAGAAACTGGATTGTAAGAAAAAGAATGGGGCATTCGTATTGGAGAAAGACTCATTAACAATGTGTTGTATGCAGATGATACAACCTTCTTTGCTGAAAGTTAAGGAGACCTAAAATAGAGCCTTCAGTATGGATTATAACTCAACATAAAGAAAACAAACATCCTTACAACTGAACCAATAAACCACATTATGATAAACAGAAAATATTGAGGCTTTAAATAATTTAATTTTCCTTGGCTCCAAAATCAATGCCCATGGAAGCAGCAGTCAAGAAATAAAATATACTGTTTTGGCAAATCTGCTGCAAAAGTTCTTTTTAAAATATTAAAAAACAAAGATGTCACTTTGAGGACTAAGGTGCACTTGACCCAAGCTGTGATGTTTTCAGTCACCTCATATGCAGGTGAAAACTGGACAATGAATCAGGAAGACCAAAGAAGAATATTTGCCTTTCAGTTATAGTGTTGGTGAATAATATTGAATATACCATGGGTGTCTAGAAGAATGAGCAAATTTATCTTGGAAGAACTATATCCAGAATGCTTCTTGGAATCAAGGATGGCAAGATTTCATCTAACATTACTTGAGACTTGTTATCACAAGAGACCAGTTCCTGGAGAAGGACGTCATGCTTGGTAGAGTAGAGGGTCAGTGAAAGAGAGGGAAACTGTCAGTTAGATTGACTGACACAGTGGCTGCAACAATGAGCGGGAGCATCGCAAGGACTAGGGGGATGGCACGGGACCGAGCAGTGTTTGGTTTTGTTGTACAAAGGGTTGCTGAGATCTGGAACTGACTCATCAGCACCTAACAACAACAGTGGCGTGGGTGCATCTTAAGATGACTTGGCACAAAAGTCCTTCAGCTGGCAAAATAAAGTTAAAAGGTTATTAAATGAAATTGTTACAAAAGTAAACCAACAATAATATTGAGCGGAAAGTAGTTGGGTCGATAACAAAGGCAATTGTTCATAAATAATATATTTGGAAGTGTGAAATTATTTGTGTTTGGGGGTGATTGTGGAAATATACATGAGAAGAAATAGACCATCCAGGAAATGACTTAAATAACTGTATACAGATTATTTTTAAGCAAATAGTAAAAATTTTAAAGTTAAAGAGAAAAAATAAACAAGAACTTTGGGTTTCCATTTGTATACTCATAGAGGAAGGGAAACTAAGAGAATTCTGTCATGTAAAATATTCCAGTCTAAGAAATTCAGTGGACCTGAAAATCCTGGAAAGAGTTATTTGAGACTTGATAAATGCTACTAGGCAGCAGTTTTGATATTACCCTGGAATGTGATATGCCATTAAAAAGAGCCAGTGGTATTTTGGGCTACGCATGTCAGTGTGCTGGTGCAAAACCAGAAAGCCAGCAGACTCATTTCAGGCCTGGTACCCTAATTTTAGTGCTACCGTGGTGTTGGTGTTTCAGGTTTCAGATGATTTAAGGAGTCTGATGAAG
The DNA here is from genome assembly GCA_028571685.1 of Heterohyrax brucei. NCBI lineage: Eukaryota > Metazoa > Chordata > Mammalia > Hyracoidea > Procaviidae > Heterohyrax > Heterohyrax brucei. The sequence goes on along the minus strand of CM053146.1, from coordinate 72,464,075 downwards.
TTGTATATTTAAGACATTTCGAAGGTTATAGACCAACCTATTTCAAGTAAGCCAAGAGTGTCTTTTGAAGAAATTCCAAAACAGTGGATGTGAACACAGTAAGAAGATAATAGAAACCAATAAGGAAAGAGAAAGAAAACCAGAGGATGAACTCCATGAAACTCTCAACGAAATTACAAAGAATGGAACTGTGCTCCCTCCTCTGAGCCAGGCCTTACCTGACTCTCCTTTACCTGTTCTCTCTTTTTTTCAGCCCTAAGCATTTTATTTTACCCTTTGTTTTTGCATGCTGTTCATTTCTAACCCTCTTTCCAGTAAGTTGTTATGGCAAAATATTTTCAAAATCATGTTTTCAGTATATTCCTAGTCTATTGCATATAGAAAGCAATCTAAAAACCAGGAAAAAAAATCTGCACGTGGTTTTTAGCAGTGATTTTTAAAGTGTGGGCTCCAGACTCTGTTTCCTAGGATGCTTTCAGAAGGTTTATCAGATGAACACTATTTTCATAATAATTCAAAAATATTTTCTTTTTTCACCATGCTGTCATTTACATTAATGGTGCAAAAGCAATGAAAACTCCTAACCTTAACACTTCATGCATCGGTGACATCAAACCATACTAGTATTTTATTGTGCTTTTTATTGCCTCTCATCTCCAGTAAAAATTAAACAAATGAAAAGGCCGGTTTCACTAAACAATGTCTCTGATAGAGCAATGTTAATTATTAAATTCAACATTATACACCTTTTCTGTGTTCTTCATGTTATAATGCAAAGTATGCATGTAATACTTCTGCATGCTAAAGTATAATGGTTGTTACAAGATAATACATTTGCGCCGCTGTTTAAGTTGCAAACTGAACTAGCTGCTTTTCTACGGAACACTTTTTACTTGCAAGAATGACCAGCAGACAAATTATGGTTATTCAGACTTGGGTATCTGGCAGGCAGTCTTTCAAAAGCAAACAAAGTGTACCTGTCATTGCAAGAAAGACCATGACGATATTTGTTGCCAGTGACAAAACCTGAGCTTTCAAGAGAAAATTCAAATTTTTGAACATTGGTATTTTATTTGCCATCATGAGCTCAAGAGTTTCTCAGTATTAAAGGAGTTTCTGATAAAATTACTAGTGATGCCAACAAACAGATAATCAAATGTTTCGATATTTGGGCAACCTGCATAATTCAGTCCACCGGTATTTTACAGGTGAGCAATGCATAATGTTAAAAATCATTCACGGATAATAGTTACTATTTAAAGTGAAAGATAGACCAGTGAAGTTTAGTTAAGCAGAATGTGACAAATTCATTGATACAGTTTCAGATCCCAATTGCTGAGTTTTGGTAGAGTATCAAAACGTAATTCAAATTATATTAAATGGCTATTAAGATGCTCCTTTTCTAACCACATATTGTTGAGGCCATGTTATCTTCATATTCTTTAGCCAAATGTAAGTCATACGGATTGAATGCATAAGTAGATTTAAGAAGCTAGACATTAAGCCTGATGGTCAGGAGGTTTGCAAAAATGTAAAATACTTTTCTCATTAGATTTCTACTGTTTTAGAAGTGCTAATTTTGTATTAACAAATATCATGTTTGTTATTTTTATTGACAAATGAATAAGTATTTTCATGATTTTTCCATTTTAATTGCTGATGTAGTGAATAGCAGTCAGTTAAGCACGTGCAAAGCTCTTTGGAACCCTCAATATTAATAGGATACAGGGGTCCTCATAGAGTGCTGAACACACTGCGAACGGCCAGAAGAACAAACAATGATGTCTTAGAGGAAATAAAGCCAAGATAATTCTTAAATGCAGGGATGATGGGAATCTCTCTCACATACTTTGGACGTGTTATGAGGAAGGACCAGTCCATAGAGAAGGATGTTATGCTCAGTGAAGTGGATGGTCAGTGAAAAAGAGGAAGAGCCTCGATGAGACCAGCTGCCACAGGGGCTGCGACAAGGGACCCAGGGATAACAGGTTATGAGGATGGTGCGGGACCAGGCTGTGTTTTGTTCAGTTGTACACAGGGTCACTGTGGGTCAGAACTGACTCGATGGCACCTAACAATAACAACAACAAAGAGGTTCTGAAACCAAAAATTATAGTATGACAAGGATGAATCTGATAATGTATCAGAGTCCATGATGCATTAACATCTGCTACGTTGTACAAGGACTGCCAGTTTGAGACTCATCCTAGAAAAAGTGCTACATACCTTATTGCTGAATGTCACTACAGTCGCCTTCACAGTACTCCACTTGGGAAACTATGCACTGACAGGAGCACCTAGTTCATTCTTCAAAGCAAATTTGGAACTCTTCTTTTGGAATGGCCGTCAAACTGTTGTCATATTACTCTTGATGTCCCGAATGTCATCAAAATGTCTTCCTTTCAATATTCCTTTATCTTTGAATAAAGAAAAAGTCTTTGGCGGCCAGCTCAGGTGAGTAGGGAGCGTGTTCCAACACAGTTGTTGACTGCCTTAAAGCTCCCTCACAGACAGCCATACAATTAATTTGATGAACTTGCTACCAATGCCACTATGGGCAGTGGCCATTCCAGAAGGAGTTTCAAAATTGCTCTGAAGGGTAGACTAGGTGCTGGTGTCGCTGAATAGCTTCCCAAGGGTTGTACTTTGAAGGTGACCGTAGTGATGTTCAGCAATGAGGTATGTAGCACTTTTTCTAGGATGAGTTCACAAACTTAGTTGGCAGCCCTTTGTAGCCCCAGTTGCGGTGTTCCGGGCTTAATTCTGCCTCCTTGCTATCCTGTGCCTTCGTGCAGTGTGGTACACAGTCTCTGGTCTCATGTGGTTAACATCATCACTACTGCCTAATTTACTTTGGGGAACACAAGTACACAAATGAGGTTTGTTAAATGAAGGTGAAAAAATAGAAACTTTTTTAGGATAATTTTTAATCTTGTGCTTTAAAGAATGTTTTTCAAAATACAATTTTGGTAAAAATATACACGGCATTTGGCTATACTTAAGAAAAATGTATAATTATGATTTATTTCTTATTTATATCCCCCAATCTTGTCATTAGGTGCCTATATACTGTGATTAAACTGATCCTGATTAAACAAGTGATACTGAATGTTTTTTCCCTTATTGTTGTTTTTAGCTGTTATGACTTAATTCAGTATCTGAGAATTTGATTACTTCTCTTTCTGTCATTTTGAGTCATACATTGTTTTATACTTAGTCAATTTTGTAAGTATTACCTTTGCTATGTTGTAAAATTTAATAATAAAGAAAACAGGAAAGTATAAAAAACTAAACCAAATCCATTGCCATCAAGTCAATTCTAACTTATAGAACATGGTGTTCACAAACCAATGTTCTACTGTACTGTTTTTCCTGTAAGAATAATAGTATAATGTTGGGATTCCTGATGGCACTGTAGTTAAGAAGTTTGTCTGATAACCAAAAGATTAGTAGTTCAAATCTACCAAGCTGTTCCTTGGAAACCCAGTGAGGTAGCCGGGCTCTGTCCTGTAGGGTCACTGAGAGTTGGAATCGACTCGCTAGCAGTGGGTTTGGTGTTTTGTCGTTTCCTCAAAACCAATTTTTTATGAATTCTAATTTATAAAATTTTTCTTTGATGGCTTACACTCTTGTTATACTTGAGAAATCATAGCCTCCTTTATAGTCATGAAGGTTTACTCTAAGGGTTTTTTACTGGCTTACCTTGGAGATACTTCAGGTTTGGTTTGGACCACTCTGCCATAAAGTAAACACCACAAAAAACTGAATCACATGAATTTTTTTTTATTTCCAGTGCATGTAAACGTTATGTTTATAAATTCAATTTATTAAGTGTCAAAAAAAGTGTGTACTTTAATTTGAAAATACATTATTGCTAAAAGATGCTAACCATTGTCTAAGCCTTCAGCAGTTTGTAAACTTTTTGTTGATGGAAGGTCTTGCCTCAGTGTTGATGGCTGCTGAACGATCAGGGTGGTAGTTGCTGAAGGTTGGGGTGGTTGTGTGGAAATTTCTATTAAAAAAAACTGGGAAGTTTGCTGTATCAACTGACTCTTAGGAACTATTTCTGTAGAGCATGAGATGCTGTTTGATAGTATTTTATCTACTGCAGAACATTCAAAATTGGGATCAATCCTGTCAAAGCACTGCTTTATCAACTAAGTTTGTGTAATATTCAAAATTCTTTTGTTATTTCAAAAGTGTTCAAAACATCTTCCCTAGGAGTAGCTTCGATCTCAAGGGCCGCTTTGTCTTTGGTCATCCATAAGAAGCAACTCCTCATTCTTTAAAGTTCTGTCATGAGACGGCAGCAATTTAGTTACACCTTCATGTTCTATTTCCAATTGTGCTCCTATTAGTATCTCCCAGCTATGCAGTTATTTCTTCCTCTGAAGTCTTGAACCCCTCAAAGTCATCCATGAGGTCTGGAATTAACTTCTTCCAAACTCCTGTTAATATTTTGACTACCTTCCATGAGTCACAAATGTTCTTAATTACATCTAGAATAGCGAATCCTGTGCTGAAGGTTTTCAATTTAATTTGCATAGATCCACCAAGGGAATCACTATCGGTGACAGCTATCACCTTACAAGATATACTTCTTAAATTATAAGACTTAGAAGTTGAAGTTACTTCTTGCTCCCTGTGCCGCAGAGTGGATATTGTGTTAACAGGCATGAAAACAAAATTAATCTCTTTGTACAGCTCAAGTGGAGCTCTTGGGTAACCAGGTTCTTTATCAATGAATGGTAATATTTTGAAAGAAATCTTCTTTTCTGAGTAGTGGTTCCCAACAGTGGGCTTACACAATTCAGCAAACCATATTATGAACAGATGTGCTGCCATCTGGGTTTTGTTGTTCACTTATAGAGCATAGGCAGTGTAGATTTTAGCATAATTCTTAAGGAACCTAGGATTTTCAGAATGATAAATAAATACTGGCTTCAACTTAAAGCCAATATGTGCATAAGCCCATAACAAGAGAGTCAGCCTGTCCACTGAAATTCTGCAGCAGACCTGAGTTCTCTCTAGCCATGTGAGTCCTAGGTGGCGTATTCTTCCAGTATGTGGCTGTGTCATCTGCACTGAAAACCTGTTGTTTAGTGTAGCTACGTTTATCAACTGTCTCAGCTAGAGCTTCACAATAACTTGCTTCAGCTTCTGTGTCGGTGCTGACTGCTCCACCTTTTATGGAGACTTCCTGTTTCCTTAAACTTCATGACCAAACTCAGCTAGCTTCAGACTTTTTCTTCTGCAGCTTTCTCACTTCTCTCAGCCTTTACAGAATTGGTGAGAGTTGGAGCTTTGCTCTGGATTAGGGTTTGGCTTAAGGGTGTTGTGGCTGGCTTGATCTTCTATCTAGACCACTAAAACGTAGTCTACACCAGCAATAAGGCATTTTGCGTTCTTGTTATTCGTGTGTTCACTGGAGTAGCACTTTTAATTGCCCTCAAGGACTTTTGCTTTGCATTCACAACTTGACTAACTGGCACAGATGGGCTAGCTTTCAGCCTCTCTCAGCTTCCAAGATGCCTTTCTCACTAAACTTGGTAATTTCTAGCATTCGATTTGGTGAGAGATGTGGGACTCTTCCTTTCACTGAAACCTCAGACTGGTATAAATTCAGTGTTGGGTCTGGTGGAATAGGGAGGCCCAAGGGAAGGGGCGTGAACACCAGTCAGCTGAGCAGTTAGAACACATGGGACGTTTATTTGTTAAGTTCACGGTCTTACGTTGGCCCCGCGCATGGTGTCCCCAGTCAAAGATCACTGGTCACAGAACTCTGTAACAGATATAATAATAATGAAAGAGTTTCACATATTGTGAGAATTACCCAAATGTGGCAGATGCTATTGGAAAAATAATACCGATAAACTTGTTTGATGCAGGGCAGCCAAACACCATCATTTAGGGGGAAAAAAAATACATAAAATGAGGTATGCATGTAGTTTCAGCTCTTACATTTGTGTGTGTGATACATCCATTTTTTAGTAATTTTTTGGTGTGGTGTGATGCAGTAGTCCAAATTTCCCCCATTTTCATTGAATTTTTTTGCACCTTTATCAGACATCCATTAACTACAATGTATGATTAGCTTTTTACCAAAATCTGAATTGATAAAAAGTGGTTATCAAAATTGAGTCCTCATTTATGCAAGATTATATGTATGTATATCAGATGTCTAAATATTTGGTCAAAAAATTGAGAACTTCCAATAAGCTATATCAATTTCACCATAGAATACCTCTTACACTTACACAGTCTGCACTCTAGATTTTTGTTGAAGCTGTTGTTCAGCTTTGTACCTCTCACTTTGGAAGATGGCCTTGTTTTTCCGATTGTTTTATTAATTAGTTTAGCAACTGTTTATTGCACTTGTGTCATGGGTATAACACTTTGCACATTGTAGTGAAGAATGGAAACCTAAATGCTGTTCTCACGGTGCTTACAGACAAATAGAAAATGAGACACGTTCATGAGTAGACATAATCCAAGGTAAAAGTGATACGAGAGTTGCAAAAAGTTCTTATGGGAATTTGAAGGAGGGAAAGATGACTTACTGTTTGTTTTGGAGAAGTGACAGTCTATACAAAGGTTAACAATATATGTGACAGCAAATTTGACTCCATGTTAGCCTCTAAAAGTAGCTAAGGGAATCGATTAAGAATGAGCAAAAAGTATCTGATTGATAAATATGGATGAAATAGATGAAGTTATTAATAAGTGTGGGCCATGATCAAAATAATTATGAATATTAACATTAATTGTACAAAACATGGCAGTCATCAGTTGACTGCCTCTCCACTCCAGGTTCACTCTTGATGGATTGAGCTATTTAAGCATCTCTTTTCCAGTGAGCATGATGCTAAACTTTGTCAGTAGAGGGCACTGGAAAGACATATTTCTAGCTACTCTTGCATGGTACATCAGCAATGTGTGCATATCTGTAGTAGCATTTCATATGTTCTTCCTCAGCCCCACAACCCGGTGCTTGGTAGCTTCACAATCCAGGCAAGAATTTAGTGATCGTTTTGCTAGCATATATCACTCGTTGCTGGACTTGTTGCCCAGAGTTATGTCCCACTTCTTCTGAATGCTCACCCATCAGCCTTTGCTCACCTGTGCCCTAGAGTCTTGATCCTGTTTGCGTGACAGCTGTGGGCCAGCTCTGGCCTGACTACTCCAGTGAACTGTTGTTGTGAGGTCTGAACCCCAGCCTCGGGAAGAAAAACCTTCCCAGACTGATTTGTCTTTGGGTACTCTAACCTCTCAGCCTTAGGATACCCTTTAGTGTTCTCTTATATCTTTATGGTTATACTCCTATCATTACTTAATATTCATTATATTAAACTTTTCTTCTTTAAATTGTTACGTGGTTTGTGTCTCCTGATTGGATCTCAGACTGACGCTTGACAGATTTCTTTTGCCCAGTTATTATTGATGTTCACGTTCCTCAGTTGATAATGGTAAAGACTTATTTTCCCACTGCTGTCTCTGAATATGTCTGTCAGTTGTACTGTGGAGGCTTGTTTGTTGCTATGATGCTGGAATCTGTACCACTGATATATCAGACACCAACAGGGTTACCCAGTGAAGTTTTCCAGACTTAGACTGTGAAGAAAGGGCTGGCAATCTACTTTGAAAAGTCAGCCAGTGAAATTCTTATGGATGACAGAATATTGTCTGACGTGGTGTTGAAAGATGGCACAGGACCAGGCAGGGATTCATTCTGTTTTACATAACCCAAACCAAACCAAACCCGTTGCTGTTGACTCAGTTCTTACTCATAGGAAAGGATAGAACTGTCCCATAGAATTTCCAAGGAGAACCTGGTGGATTTGAACTGCCAGCCGTTTGGTTAGTAGCTGTAGCACTTAACCACTATGCTACCAGGGTTGCCATTGTATGTAAGGACACCATGATTTGGAGATAACTATCAACAACTATCACTGGTCACTATCAGTAGCATCTTTTAAAGAATCAGACAGGAATGGCTTTTGTCATCTCAGTCTCATGAAAGATGAATTTTCTAACATATATTTAATATGGCCTAGCATTCCCATTCAGAAATAAAAATCAGACATTCATTGACCAAATGAAATGTGATTGATCTCATTACCAGAAAAATGCCTTAATCCATATGATAGACTTTAGACCCAGAGACACTAACAAAAGACTGAAAACACTAACTTAAAACCAAATGAGTTAGATTTAAAGTTTTTTTTGTTTTTTTTTTTAATATGGTCAATATAATGAGATTCAGTGAAGCCTTAGAGGATGTGTGGAAGTCTTAACAATAGATACTCTAGGGCTGTAGTTCATGAAAGCATTGCTTAATTGCGACTTTATTTTTATATCTTTTGCCAGGACTAATCAGATTTGATTTATATTCTGGCTTGGTCGTAGAGCTGTTGAAAACAAAATGCAGTCCTCTCTCTTTTAATCTTATGATTCTGTAACAAGAGGAGAAAGCTCTAGATCAAATAGTTGTTAAAATTTCATAGCTGCTGATATTTAACCCATAAATAACAGTTTTACCAAAAAGATGAAAGATCAAAACAGAAACAATACGGAAACAATAACAACCGGGCTACAAGTTTATGAACTCCAAGCTTTTAAAAAAATGGAGAATATTTACCATTTTCTAGGGAACAGCCATTGGGTGAGCACCAAGCAAACATGCACCAGACAACTATATTAATAGTGTCACATTCTTTCCTCCACAGCAAAAATTCTAAAGAGTCGAATACAAGCTATTCCTCTTAACTGACGTTATTTCAGACATATAAAAAAGAAACTGTGAAAGTGCCTCAATTCTTTTTAGAAATGCTTACCCATAGAGAAAGTATTTTCTGTTTTTACTCCCTGAAGAAATTCTTTCTCTCAGGAACGTGATGTTAATTATTCCGTTTCTTACAGTCAACACCCTAGCACTTGACAGAGTGGCCAATTCAATTCAAAGATAAGGAAACTTTCCTCTTAAGGGCTTTTGACCCAGAAATGAATGTCATTTGATGATTGCAAGAATAAAATGCAACCTAATTTACATTTTTTGTGGTGAAAATGTACATAACCAAACATATGCCATCTCAGCAGTGTCTGTGGGTACAGTTCAGTGACACTGCTTACTCTTCAAGTTGGGCAAACGTGCTTGCTATACTTTTCAAAATCTTTCTACCACTATTAACACAACCCCAGGGCCCTCAAAGCAAAAACTCCCTCTTTCCTGTTCCCTCCCACCCCCGGTAACCACTAATAATCCTTGGTTTCTATATGTTTGTTTTTTTCCATGTCAGTGATATCGTACAATATTTATCATTTTGTGATTAACTTCCTGACTCAGCATGATGTGTTCAAGGTCATTCTGGCAGTGGTTGGTCATCTGTTTATCCTTTGATGGGCATTTCAGCTGTTTCTACCTTTTGGCTTTGGAGAAAAGCACTGCCTGAGCATTGATGTGTAACTATTTTTAAGAGGGGTTACTCTGAGGGGAAGAAATGTAAAATGTTAAGAGGATGTAGGTGCTAAATGGGATGCTAGAAGTGATCTGGATCTAGGTGTTGTGCAAACTCCTCATGTCCTGTCTAGTTCAACTACATATTTTAAGGATGAAGAAACAGTTCTTCAAAATGAGAATCTGAGTTTTAAACTAACTTTTTCCCCCACTTTCACATAAACTTCCCAGTTCATCTCAAATTCCATACCCACCTTTTATTCAGGGATTCTGGTCCTCTGCTTAGCTCTTTTCAGCCAGCATATAAAAGGTCTTTCCCTTTTAAGTAAAACTGTCCCTCTCACTGTAGCTACAAGGATGTCTTTCTTCCATTCCCACCCTTCTTCTTCTTTTTAAATATTTTACTGTGCTTTCAGTGAATTTTTCTGTAGTGGATTGGTTCCCATTTAACAATTTTTATGCAAATTATTGAGTAACATTGGCTACAATTTTCCTTTTCTCATTATTTCCATCCTGTTTGTTCTGTTTCTATTTATCTCGCTTCCCTGCCCTTCCTTGCCTTCTTGTCTTTGCTTTTGGGTAAATGTTGACTGGTCTTGTATAACTGAGAGTTTAAAGGAGCACAGTCCTCGGGAATGATATTGTTTGTTTATAAGCCAATCTATTATTTGGCTGGAAAGAGACCCCTGGGAGGGGCTTCACTTCCAAATTTAAAAAGATAGAGTGATAATCTCAAGAGTTCCCCTAATGTCTATCAACTCGATATAGCTGGCCTTTTTTAGGAATTTGAGTTTTATTTTACATTATCTCCCCAAACAGTTAACCTTCTTGAACAGTCTCACTTGGTGTCTCTATTTGCATTGTGCATCTATTTTTTAAACCAGAGAAATCATTTTTATATTTCTAGCTCTCAGTATTCACTGAGGTCGCTAAGGACCAATATGTTTATAGTTCAATGAATATTTTTCTGTCCTCTTTTTACTAAATTACTCTAGAGCGTATCTGTCTTACTGTCTTACTCAGTTTCATCTAGAAAATGGAGATTATTTTTATTTTCTGCAGTGATTTTTGGTTGAATTTTATGAATGAAAATTTTCTTATTTGACTGTTTAGTTTGTTTAATTTTCCTTAGAGAGTTACAGCGAGTCTGTTCATATCTCTCCTCTTTCTTCACTACCCATGAATACTACCAATATAAAATTAACTGAATTGAGTTTTGCTTCCGATCATTCACTCATTCTCTCATTCAGCAGATACTTGTAGAACATCAGGCACTATGCCACAATCAAAGATACATATCCATTAAATATGATATAATCTGTACTAGTTTTCTAGAATTAGTGCAACAAATTGCCACAGACTGAGTAGCTTAAAAACAACAGAAAATCATAAGGTCACAGTTTAGCAGGATAGAGCTCTGAAATTATGGTGTCCACAGAGTTGATTTCTTCTGGAGATCCTGAAGGCAAAATCCTCCCATTCCTGTCTCCCCACTTCTGGCGGTGGCGAGCAGTACCTGCCATCCCTTCAGCTGTTACCGTGTCACTCCAGTCTCTGCCTCTGTCTGCCCTGGCTTTCATTCCTATGTGTCATCACATGGTGTTTTTTCCAGTGTATCTTCATGTGGCCTTCTATCCTATGTGTGTCTTCACATGGCCTTTTCTTATGAGAACATCAGTCATTTAACTTAAGACCCAGCCCAATCCAATATGGCCTCATCTAAATGTAACTAATTACGTCAACAAAGACCCTATTTCCAAATTAAGTCACATTCTCAAGTCCCAGTGGACATGCATCTTGCAGGAAAACTATTCAAACCAGTCTATAGTAGAAGGAATGCAGGACTGGAGTCAGTCAAATCAGTGTCCCCATTGGAGCTCTAGTACTTTGCCAGCTGTGTCACTTTTATTAAGGTATATTTTTGCATCTGTAAATTAATTATAAACCCTTAAGCCTGTAAGTCCATTGCTGTCAAGTGGCTTCTGACTCATAGCAATCCCATAGAATGAGTAGAACTGCTCCATAGGGTTTCCAAGGAGCAGCTGGTAGATTTGAACTGCTGACCTTTTAGTTAATGGCTGTACTTTTAAATACTGCATCCTCAGGGCCCCAGATTGGTGATGATAATGTATATTTGCAGTTTTTATGGTAAAGTCTAAACTTCATGATTGTCAAGTACATAATACTTGGTATCAAGTAGAAGTCTTTAAGCACTATTTACATTCTGTTTTGATATTTTTTTGTAAGTGACCATAAATCATATTAATTTTTCATGCCTTATGTGTCCTCACCCTTTCTGTTTGTCTTCCTGTCAAATTTCTTTTCATTTTATAAAACCTGTTTCAGCCCTCACCTACTTGGGAAGCTTTTCTTAGCAACATTCATACCCCTCCCCTGCTCTGGAAAGAATCGATCATATCCTCTTCTGAGCCTCGTCTGTGTCTCGTAGATAACTCACTCTTGTACTTTCTCAATATTATAATCCATTGATATTCAAATATGTCTCTCTTAACAGACTATCAGAGTAATAGACTGTTCAAGATAAAAGCCTTGTCTTCACATGGTGGGCAAGTCAACAGTTATAATTTCTTAAACAGAATTGTACAACACCTTAAGGTACAAATATCTTACATTGTACTCATGATACATAGCATGAAAAATACATTTTCTCAATAGCTGCATTACATCCAAACTACAATGAGATATATTTCTAAAGAATTTCTACGTTATTTAAATCTGCATGTACTCAGAGAATAAAATCTGTTTCTTTAATAGCTTTTGAAAGCCAATATACATGTCTTCCATTATGAATGATAAATTTTTACATAATTTTCCTATAGATACCTAATTAAAATGTCCAAACTTCAACTTTTAAATTATAGAGATATACCCAAATATAACATAGCTCTTACATCTTAAAGTAAGATTCTTTCTTTCTTTCTTTTAATTCATTGATTCTGGTAAATGGAATAACATTGTTTTATCATGTTCTTATACTCTTAAAAACTCAGATAATTTTAAAAATCTGTGTTATTCTTTTGATCTTGGGTAATATTTTGTTAGCTCTGAGTAAGGTGAGCCCAATTAAGAATTGGTCAGCCAGATGGCTGTTTAGACATGTAGTCATTTTCATTTTATGTATTAGTATAAGGTTTTTTGTTATTATTTCATGGAATAGGCCAATGTATAACTTTGGAAGTGCCAATAGCCTAAAATGTAGAAATGTAAAAAATGTTTGTTGGAAAATAGTTCTAATATTCAAAGATATGAATTCTTCTAAGTGATAATATAAACAAGACTCATCTTTCATACAACTTTAATGAGTAAAGACTGTAAAAAAATCCCACATTCATACTTCTATCTCAAAGGATATAATTCTCTAATGTCAGTCTCAAAACACACACACACACACACACACACACACACACACACACACTGCTGTGTTGTTAGTCGCCGCAAAGTTGAAAAGTTGACTCCAACTCATGTTGAATTTATGAGCAACAGTTTTGGGGTCCACTGATGTGGCTAATGTGTCAATCCATCTCTTTGAGGGATTCCTCTTTTTTGTTGACCCTCTTCTTTACCAAACATGATTCCTTTTCTAGAGAATGGTCTTTGTTGATGATGTGTATAAAGTAATTGGCCCAAAGTCATACTATCTTTACTTCTAAGCAACTTTCTGGCGGTATTTCTTTTAAGACTGATGTTTTCATTCTTTTGGTAGTCCATAGTATATTCAATATTCTTTCCCAACATCACAGTTGGAACACATCAGTAATTTTTGTCCTTTTCACTGTCAGACTTTCATATGCATATGAGGCTGTTGAAAAGACCATGACTTGTGTTTGGTACATTTTAGTCATCAAGGTGCATTTTGCTTTCTAAAAACTGAAGGAGATCCTTTATTTCTTGACTGCTGTTTCTGTGAACACTGATTGTTGATCTAAGTACAATGAACTCATTGATAACTTCAGTTCCTTCACAATTTATCTCAATGTTATCAGCCCACCATATATATTTAAGTTAAATGTGTAGGTAAATCAAACAGGTACACAGAATTCTTAGTTGATCTTTACATATAGTACAGATTTTACCTTTCTGTGTATATAAAGCACTTGAGAAACTCTTCATGAGCATTACAAAGTAGTGTAGTGCTTTGGGGGTACAGGTGTGTGTGTGTATATATATTCTTAAAAAATACAAACTTTTATCATTGATTCTCAATTCAGTTTCAAAAATATGAAAGACTACTACATGAAGGAAATAGAACTTGCAGTCTGTTGATGGTAAAAATATACACTGGCAAAAACCATCTATGATGTCAGTAATTCTTTGAAAGTTCTTTTCAAATAATTCACTACTATATCTAGACATTTGGAAACAAATTGATGGTGTGAATATGTGTCAGGCGAGTTTTCAACATGAATCCAGAGCTGGGATGGGCATTATCTATTTCTGGAAACTTTGGAATAATTCAGAGCTAAATTTCTCATGATTATTGACCACATCATATGTTGTGTTGCTGTCAGGGGAGGACTGAGTGGTTCAACAATGATTCCGTGACATCAGGGAGAAACCTATTAATTATATCCTGTTGAAATGAATCCAGAGATCAGCACTGTTTAATAATTTTCTCTGATGCTGATGTTGAAATTGAGGATTAATATTTAAGTGGTATGTAGTAAATTGTATTAACAGCCCTGGGGAATAGAAGAAAAGAATAACCTTGAAGCCTCAAGGAACTGGTTTATCAATACAAGAGTGACTCCAGTATATAGTTAGACAATGTATAGTATATTTTGAATAAGAAAACAAACTGGAAAAATAGTAAGATAATAAAAAATTAACTGGTCACAAGTTTGGTGGCACCATCACGGCCCTTATGTTTAAAAGGAGTTAAGTAAGTGTTTTTTGTTTTTAATTACTAACAGCAAGAATAGAAGATTCACAGGGTTTTTTTTGTGTGTAAAGATCATTTTTACTGTGTCCATTAAAAAAAGCCAATCTAATTTGAATAAAGACAGACTAGACGAAGATATATTCGTGAAAAATTTGACACAATAATTTATACTTCAGAAGATGTATGCAAAAGTTAGCTTCTTAGTGTTGTTATTACAATGTGGTATAGTGGTTAAGTGGTACATCTGCTGACCAGTACACTGGCAGTTTGAATCCTCATGACGCTCCTTGGAAATTCTATGGGGCAGTTCTACTCTGACCTATAGGATTGCTATGAGTCAGAATCGCCTCAATGGCAGTGTTTTTTTTTCTTTTTTCTTCTTCTTGTTTTTTTGCTATTGTTATGTTAGAAGAGTGACTCCAGTTGTTGTTGGGTGATACAAATAGTTAACTCTGGACTATTAACCAAAAGTTGGTGGTTCAAACCCTCTCTGAACTGTCTTGAAAGACAGATCTGGTGATCTGCTTCTGAAAGGTGACAAACTTGAAAAATGCTGTGGAGCCATTCTCGTCTGCACAGGTGGGATAGCCATGAGTCAGAGCTGACTTGATGGCAATTAACAACAATAAAAATAGAGTGACTGCTCCAAGAAGATCAACAAAGACTGTTGCAAATCATTATATAGTATCTTTACATCATTTAATAAAGTGATTGAAAATATTTCAGCTTGGAAAAGAGAAAACTAAAGTAGACTTAATAACAACTGTCTTCAGGTGTTAGTCACAAAGAAGGTATGCAATTGGATTTTTCATCTCTGTGGAAAGATAAAACACTAAAGATGGTCATAAACTAGAGAACTTGTTTCTTTCCAAAGTTCAAAAAATGATTTGACATGGTTTAAAAAATTAAACATAATATAGAATTAGAATATCAAGGGCCAAACAAGCTAAACAGAGAGGTGGAGTAGATATGATCAAAGGCTTCAGTATATATAACAGTGATTTTAGGTTAGTCTTGAATTTAGCATTGTGGTTCATAATAGCTAAAGGAGAGAAATGTAGGAGGAAGCCTCGCGGGTTATAGAGATAGACTCCATTATCTACAGGGGAAAGTTAATCATCAAAAGGGGTTACACTGAAATTCCCAGCTAGCCCTATTCCAGTCTTCTAGCATATAGCTATTTAAAAAAAAACCACCACCCGATAGGTCGGAGAAGAACTGCTGTATAGAGTTTCCAGGGATCATCCGGCAAATCTGCATTGCTCACCTATTGGTTAGCAGACATAGCATGTAACCACTAGGCCACCAGAGTTTCCTGTAACTGAGTATAGTTGTGGCTAGTGGTTTCTTTGGTGACTGATATTTAGTGATCCTTTTTGTGAATTCCATTCCACTATACATCTAGAAGGAAATACTGGTGACATAGTGGTTAAGTGCTACAGCTGCTAACCAAAAAGTGAGCAGTTCAAGTCCATGTGACACTCCTTGGAAACGATAGGTCGGGTCTACTTTGTTCTGTAGGTTCAGTATGAGTCAGAATCGATTCTATGGCCGCCAGTCAATGGGTCATATGCCTAGTAACTGAATTATAAGAAACTGAAATTGCTAGCAACATGTCAGTTGAATAGAAATTTCTGGTAGTTATCATGTTCAATTTATAGTCAGCCTTTGGATCTACACTAAAACATTTAAAACAGTATTTTTATACTTCGTTAACTTTTATATTAGGATTGTTTGAATTGTAAAGTCTGGCATTCTGAAGGCTATTTCTTGTATCTGCCAAAAGATATATAATAAAGCATAAAACTGTGACTTTATATAGAAGATAAATTTGGTTTAATATAATATTCTGGACACAATTTAGTGACAACTACACAAAAACAACTTCTGTCTGGCAGGTGTTCTCCAGAGTCTGAATTGTCATTTTAAAGGACAATTTCAATCATTCAACTCATTAAGTGGCTCAGGGATTCAGTTTGTAGTTGTTTTTATTTTTTTTTAATTGTCATGATGTAGTAATATAGGTGGGTTTTTTTTTTTCCCCTGATCAGATTTTTTATCCATCCTTATAATACAGAGCTTTGACATCCCAGCTAGGTACTGGTAAAAGTGCTTGAAATTTTATTTAAAGACCTTTCTGGAGAATAGTTTTGGCTTACACCATGGTTTGAATTGTGTCCCCCAAAATGTGTGGCGCTCAGTTTGGCTACATCATGATTCATGGCATTGTGTGATTGTCCACTGTTCTGTCATCACGTGATTTTCATCTGTGTTGTAATTCTTATCTCTGTTATGTTAATGAAATAGCATTAGTCACAGCTGTGTTAATGAGGCAGGACAAAATCTAAAAGTTTAGATTGTGTCTTAAGCCAGTCTCTTTTGGGGTATAAAAGAGAGAAGCTAACAGAAAGATAGGAGAACCTCATGCCACCAGGACAGAAGCACTGGGAGCAGAGCATGTGTTTGGATTTGGAGTCCCCATATACAGAAGCTTCTAGTCCGGGGAAAGATTGATGACAAGGACTCTTTCCCAGAGCCCACAGAGAGACAGATTTCCACTGGACCTGAGACCCTGAATTCAGACTTCTAGTTTGCTAGACTGTGAGAGAATAAACTCTTGTTGAAGCCGTCCGCTCACGGTATTTCTGTTACAGCAGCACTAGATCACTTGGACAGCTTGTAAGATTACGTTAGTCTGTTCTCTGAAAAAAAAATGGAAACTTTGGTGATGTAGTGGTTAAGTGCTACGTTTGCTGACCGAAAGATTAGCAGTTCAGATCCGCCAGGCACTCCTTTAAAACTCTATGGGGCAGTTCTACTCTGACCTAGAAGGTCACCAGGAGTCAGAATTGACTCAGTGACAATGACTTTGATGAGATTTTTCTCTGAAAAAAGTAGGATCACTCAATTTTTCAGTGAAAAAGCATGCCAGGATCATAAATGTTTCTAATAAAATGACAGCCCTGTAGCCTGAATTTTTTAGTTTTAAAATACAAGCTTTAAACTGTAGAATAATAGTCCCAGATTAAAATTTCAAACGTCTTACAAAGTATGTAGCCTGGATTAATAATTCCATTCCATGTAGTATTTAACTTTGTTGAATTTCAGTTTTCTCCTCTATCAGTTACCAAGATTCTGTTGCCCTTGAGTCATGTCCAGCTCGTAGTGACCCCTTGTATCTCAGTTCGACAGTTAATAAGGAACTTTGACACACAGATTCCACAGACTAGAACCCTTTTGTGTCACTTGAGCTGAAGGACTGACAGTGACCATGGCATAGGGGCAGGAGAGTCAACTGGGGAAAACATAGTTGCTGAGGTTCCTTTTTCAGCATGGAAGTGGTCATTTCAAAAAGTGATGAGAGCTGGGTAGGCACCTAAGATGCATTACTGTAATAATTAGTTACATTCTTTTGGTGATGGAACTGAAGCTGAGGAAGTCAAGCAAATGTTCTATTGTTGTGATTTTATTAAGGGTTGGAACCAAATTTTGAACCCAGATATTCTCATGCTGCATCCAGTGAATGATCTCACCGTGAAGGTTCCATGGTTGACAAACTAAGTCACCAAATCAGAAATCATCCCTTTCAGTGCTTATGTTAATGAAATCCTGGAGTCCTCTCTGACAAACCAGTATCTGTATGAACTGAATCAGGTCCTTAAGTGCCAAAAGCTTGTTTTTGATATCTTTTAAGAATACTTTACCTAGTCCATTCTTCTGTCTATGTGTTTCTTGAAATGTCACTAGGTGTTCAGGCAAACTCTGCATCTTAATTACCTGGAATCACCTAGACAAGTGGTTAAAATACAGGTTCTGGGCCCAACCTCAGATCTCTGAGACAAAATCTCTGGATGGAACCTTGGGCTTTGTGGTCTCAAAAAGTCCCCAGAGGATTCTTATGAATGTAAGGGTTTATATCCTCAAAGTTTTGTCTCCATTAGATACAAAAAAACAGTATGCTGTATTATTTTACCTCTCTACAAAAATGCCTTCACTTAATTATAATTAAATGGTACATTCTTGGATTTCATAGAAACATACAATTGTAATCTGAATAAAGCCCTGAAAATTTTTATTATGACTGTATGTGTGAGTTCCCTTAGTTTGGGGGTAACATAGATGTAAGAATGAGATGAGGCAGAAGGACAGTGATCTTGTCCTTATGACTTGTGCCCAGAGTGGATGACTTGGGTAAGTGATTCATTATGAATTCATCCTTTCAAAAAACATTTCCTGTGCACAATTCAGCACACATTTTTAGTTCTCCAATACATCAGACAGAATGATAATGCTTATAATTCTAGGAAAGTTAGGGAGGGGAATGGAACAAAGGAATTTAGTTATTCTTGTGTATATGTACTATTTGCCTTTTTATCCAGTGCTGAAGTTGTCTTTCTTTCCTTCTTGTAGAAGGTGGGAGGTGGGGGTACACATGAACAATTGAGAAGCATCAAGAAGTTATGTTTTGGCAATGCAACCTGCAAGATTTATCAGTTTATGAAAATGTCCAGAGTGCTGAGTAATGCCTGCAACTTTAACGAGGCAGTCAGCCCCTTTTCTGCAGCTTGATAAATGCCTTCTACTGGTGTTATTTTATCCCGAATGCTTTTATAACCTTGTTTCTAAGCTCAAAATGAACCTCCAACTAAAGAATGCATGCAACAAATTCACCAGTGTTTTCTTCGTTTGCATCAGTAGCATCTAATTGATAGGTAAAAATATTGAAAATGGTTCAATCCTTGGCTTCTGAAAATAAACACTTTCCTGAAGTAAATCCCATTCTTGTGTCCGTTGCTCAAAAAGAATTGAATTTAGGTATGTGTGTTTCCCGTCAAAAAAAAAAAAAAAAAAGAAAAGAAAAAGGGAAAGAAAGAAAGTCATAGGAAGCCTCTGTTTCATTTCAGCTGAGAGCAAGCAGTGCAGCTCCGGAAAGCAGTGGATTTGTTTCTAGGCTCCCTGCTGGTCCTTACACCGCAATGGTACATTGCTGCAAAGCCATGAATTGGGTGACTTTCCCCATCCTTGTCACTTAGATGCTTAACAATTTTCCCTATAAGAAATTATTTACAGTGAGGAAGCAAAACAAAGCAGAATAAAGTTTCCTTCATTCTATCTTAACATCTGTTTCATGCTGATTGTGGTGTCGTGAAATATTAGTAATCAAAATAGAATTTAATTGTCAGTAGTATAAATTTCAGTAAATTGTGTGACTTTAAGAAATGAACCTTTGGAAAACAAAATTTAAAGCTCAGTTCTTTGGTTAGGATCAAGGAAACACAATATTAGATATTGGAATCTGGAGTATATAGAAGATTTTTCTTTTAAATCAGAACTTTTATCCACTGCACCACGAGGGGCCCAGTATGAGTTTTAATCATAATTATTTAACTGAACAAAAGTTATTCAGGAGCTATATGTCACTTTGCCAAGTGCTATGCAAGGTAGCTAAAGTAACTCAGTTAAAGGTACGATATGTTAGTGACATTTTATGACATGCTATCTGTCTTGTGCCCAGAGAATGTTAAAGATAATGTGGGCTGTGGACTGTGGTGACTAGGGAAGACTTGGGCTCTGTTTAGAAGAGCTGAACGATGTCTAATTCCCATTCATCCTTTTGCTTTTAATAGGAAGGTGCAGTATCACCTCTGGGATCGAAGGGAAATTATTACTGCTTTGTCTCAAAAGTATGAGGTTCTGTGACTCACACAAGTATGCAAGAGCTCTTTCTTCTGGCCTTATGTTTGTTCTGTTGTAGCAGTTCCTTCCTTTGTGCTCTAAATCATCTTCGTTTTCTTTCTTCCTTGAGTTTGCAGGTTTAGCACTTTAACACTGTGTCAAGGGTGAGGGGTAAAATGAACAAAAGAGGAAAGTTATTAGTATCCTAAAAGTTGCAGGATGCTGTCACACAGACTCTGATCAGTGATCAAGTCAAGGAGAAAGGAGTATAACACGTGAGGAAAAAAAATATTTTCCATTCCAAGAGATGTATTTTGTGGAACGTCTATTTGACATTTTTGCTAAAAATGGAAGTTAGCATTATTAGAAATAGCATTGTTAACTAATAGTGAAACAGTTGTTATTTGCCACTAAGTTAAATCCAACTCATGACAGCCAGTGTGTGCAGAGTAAAGCTGCTTCATAGGGTTTTTCAAGCCTATGAACTTTCGTAAGATCACCAGTCTGTCCTCTAAGGCATCCCTGGGTGGATTGGAACTTCTAACTTTCAGGCTAGTAGTTGAGTGCTTAATCCTTTCTTGGCACCCTGGACTCCTTGATGAAACTGGCTAACTTAATTTGCCCTATAATTTTGTTTTTCAAAATGTTGCTGGGCGAAACCCTAGCACCATGTGACCCACGGCATCCAGTAAACAGGAAGCCACAGTGGGACAGAAGTGCACCTGTATGGCATTTCATAAAGGAAGGAGCCGCCAGTGCTCGCTGCCTCCAAGATGCCTGGCAGCTTGGGAAGGCAGCCTTTTACAGAGAGCTGACAAAGACATGCAAAGTTATCCTGAATATTTAGAATTGACTTTTACTCAGGTGCCCAGAATTTGGGGATGACTATGCCATTTTCCTCCAGGGATGGAGAAGAAGTTGCTTTTCCTACATTGGCATGTTGAGGTCTCTACCCGGAGTTGGGGTGTTTATATGTATTTTGCATGTAATGAGCTAACAGGTCATGTAAGGTGTTAAGATGGCATAGAAGGTCTGCTAAAACTGGCTAAGGCCAGTTTATGGCTGTTCCACAGGCATCTTTCAAGGGCAGTTTCTGGCGGTGCTATGACTGGCTTGTCAAGGACAATTTCAGAAGAATACGCAGCCTATACTGCTTGATAGAGGAGTATAAGCCAGAGCCGTTGTCTCCTAGAAGGACGAGCGCTGAGGCTGCCTGTCTTGCTTGTTTGCACACATACCATCAAATAGTTGACAGCACTTTTAGTGACTTGCGGAGCCCTGGTAGCACAGACCTTTAGAGACTGACTGCTAAAGGAGGTCAGCAGTACTAATCCACCAGGCACTGCAAGGGTTGTCCTGTAGGGTCACTGTGTGTTGGAGACAGGTTGATGGAAGTAAGTTTGGTTTTTTTTGATTAGTGACTTTACAAAGTATTGTAACTGATCATTTATTAGATGAAATAAGTGACTTCAACAAGTAGGTCTGTATCCATCTGTCCATCTTTTCAACAAACCTTTATTGTTTCTGTTGAACCAGTAATTATACAGTGTTTTTAAATAGAAGTAGGAAATCATAGCTGTTTACTTGACTAGAGAGATTGATTTATTGGGTTTCAGCAGATTTACTGTACCTTCTATGAAGTAGAAAGGCAGAGTTCAAAATGCTAGGAGACTTGGAAATACCTGACAGTGACTGCTTTAGTTATATACCGAAGGTCATGAGAAGGAATGTTGTCTGCACGTTGTCGTAACAATAAGTGTATGTTGTACATCTGTATATGGAGGGCTAGGGTGTCACAGACGGTAAAGTCCTATTAGCCAAAAGGTTAGCAGTTCAAATCATCTTGGAGGCATCTTGGAAAATAGGCCTGGTTGTCTACTTCTGAAAGGTCACAGCCTTGAAAACCGTATGGAGGGCAGGTCTGCCGAGTGCACACAGGATTGCCATGAGCTGATGCGATAGCAGTCAGCAACAGTAATGATGTGATCCTCTTAAACTATGAAACATGACACGACAAAGCCAAAGGTGGGGGTTGGTTTGCTCCATAGTAACAGGTTAAGTTCATAGCAGCAGGCATTCATCTTGATAATGTGTGCATATTTCCGTGAGAAATGTGTCCTCGTTACCTGGAAAGACAACTCAAAACCCTTCCAGCGGCTGTGTGGCCCACAGTCGCAGGACACACAAACACACACACCATACACATTAGCCCCTCTTATTAATGAAATCCTTTTCTGTAAGAAATGAAAAATAGGTTTAATTATCTGTATTGACTCAAGTAACCATATTTAACTGCTCCCTAAAGGTAATTACTCTTTTTTTGAAATTAATGCAAAAAAATGAATTCCATTCTTTTACTAGATCAACATGATATTTCCACCATTTTTGAGGGTCTGCTAAACCACTGATACTAACTTGGACAATTATTCATTATTGAAAAAAAAAGACCACCACTGATTCCATTCATGAGTCAAGTGTTGTCTTCAAGAAAAATTGTAGAATACGTGAGTTTTCTGTGACTATACTACTTTACACTCTTTACCCTTATTCCACCTTTTTATATAGTCTGTACATGATGTCTTGATCATTTTATCAGAAAATCTGTGCCCCAAATACTTCATCCACGCATATCCTTCTTTTCAAATTATTGTTCCCCAACCAAACTCCACACTCTACCTTTTCACACCAAGAAAGAACTCCTACACCCTCGGTCTGATTGATACTATGTGAATTAAACACTAAGAAGTAAGCAGTCTCTTTAATTTTCACACACTGTTATAAGAACGACTCACATTACTCCCCAGACTTATTTGCCTTCCCAAAAAGAATGCACGTTAACCAAACTGAAAAAGTTACTTTCAGAGTGAAGAGAAGAAATTTTTTCACAGAGAAGTTTCTTTCAGATTGAAGGTTTCCAGTTTTAGCAAACAAAAATAGAAGGAGGCTCAGGTAAATTTAAATTTCTGATACACAATGTGTAATTTTTTAGTGTAAGTATGTCCCAAGTACTTCATGGGGTACGTTGCTGTTCAGTTCTGATTCATAGTGACCCTAGGCCCAACAGAAGGAGACAATTGCCTGGTCCTGAGCCATGTTCACAGCTATTTTTATGCTTAAGACCATTGTTGCAGGCACTGTGTCAATCCGTCTTGTTGACCCTTCACTCAACCAAGCGTGGTGTCCTTCTCCAGGGATTGATCCCTCCTGACAACATTTCCAAAGTATGTGAGACTCAGTCTTGCCCTCTTTGCTTCCAGGGAGCATTATGATTGTATTTCTTCCAGAAAAGATCTGTTTGTTCTTTTGGCAGTCCTTGGTACATTCAATATTCTTCTCCAGCACCACAATATGAAGGCATCAATTTTTCATCTGTCTTCCGTATTCATTGTCCAGCTTTTACATCCATGTAATATGATTGAAAATGCCATGGCTTGGGTCAGACACACCTTAGTTTTCAAGGTGACATCTTTACCTTTCAATACTTTAAAGAGGTCCTTTGCAGCAGATTTTCCCAATGGAGTGAACGCATCTTTTGATATCTTGACTGCAGTTTCCATGGTCGTTGACCGTAGAACCAAGTAAAATGAAATTCTCAGTGACCTCCATCCTTGCTCCATTTGTCACAGTGTTACTTACTGGTGTAGTTCTGAGGTTTTTTGTTTTCATGACGTTGAGGTGTGATCCATATTGAAGGCTGTGGTCTTTTATCTTCATCAGTAAGTATTTCAAATCCTCTTCACTTCCAGAAAGCAGAGTTGTGTCATCTGTGTAATGCAGATTGTTGATGAGCTTTCCTGATACGTTGTGCTTATTTAGGATTATTTGTTGAGCACACAGATTAAAAAGCTATGGTGAAAAGATACAATCCTGACACACACTCTTCCTGACTTACCATGCAGTGTCCCGTTGTTGTGTTTGCATAACTTCCTGTTGATCCGTGTGCAGATTCCTTAAGAGCACAATTAGGTGTTCTGGAATTCTCATTCTCTGCAACGTTATCCATAATTTGTTATGATCCACACAGGCATGCTTACACAAAAAAGAGTCTCTTAGTTATCTAAAAATTCAGATTTCACTAGGTATCATGTATTTTATCTGATAACCCTATTTCAGATTCTTCAAAGCTTTATGGTGGTTACTGGTATCCTCCATGGAATAAAGGCAGCCCTGGCCAC
Organism: Heterohyrax brucei; assembly: GCA_028571685.1. Taxonomy (NCBI): domain Eukaryota; kingdom Metazoa; phylum Chordata; class Mammalia; order Hyracoidea; family Procaviidae; genus Heterohyrax; species Heterohyrax brucei. Next base: position 72,439,870 of record CM053146.1, on the reverse strand, counting down.
CAGCCCAGCTCCTACTGATGAGCTGACTCATGGATACTCAAAACTGTACCTAAGAAGAAGAGTTGACACAATAAATACAAGCCCTGTTCTAGACCAACTCTATAACTTTAAAAAACTAATAAAGCGGTAATGTCCTGTCTAGCCCAGGGGAATTTGGAAATTTAATTGGGGTAGATGGAAGTGGTGGGAAACATTCAAGAATTTAAACAGAAGGAAAAATTATTTGAATGTAAACTTTAGTTGACGGCAATAACTGTATTTAAATTATTTACAAGAGTTTAATGAAATGTATATATAACTGAATGATTTCAGCTGCCACCTGCTACTGATGAAGAAACAGGGAGAATTTTTCCAGTGTTTAAAAAATGTTAGAAAACACTGAGACAGAAGAACAGAAATGGGTCCAACAATCAAGTGTTTTCAGGAATTAACTGTATCTTTTTGTAGGTTTTCCTCACTGACACATGAAAGGCAGTCATTGGTTACACAAAAACAAGGAGCTGCAAGGATGCAGGTGATGCATGGAAACTTTCTCTGTTGTTGTCTTACAGATTTGTTAACATTCAGTTGATGGAACAAAAATACCTGTAAATGAGAGGAGTATTGATATTTGTGTCTAGATTAGAGAAAGTCCCTTTGGCCTGGTAATTTCATAGACACTATATATATTTCTGGTGCAGTGGTTGCCTGATTATTAAAATGTGGATTATTGAATCCCATTGTACCTCACTGCCTTTACACACACACATACTGAGAGAGAGAGAGACTTGAGTTGAGAGAGATGTCCAGTTTTTCAGTATTGGTGGTTCTGTGTTCAATCTCTCATTTCTCTCTACTCTGGGACTCAAAAAATGAAACAGTTAAAACCAATCAGAAATATCTAAATTTGAAGTCAAAGTCTAAGTGGCCTAAAACCTAAATTCTGTATCATAAAGCAGTAAAGAAATTGGCTTACTTTTTAGGATGTCCACTGTCATTCTGTCCCAGCTAGTAGCCTTATATTCCTCAAAGCCCCCTGCCCAGTGCCTTGTAGATGGTACACATTCCATAAATGTGTAGGGAATAAACACAATTGGTTGTAGATACCATATGTGAAACACCCAGGGAGAGACAGACCTGGATAAGGCTTGGCCGTGGCCAGCGTGCTGGGCATCTGGTAGTGTCCACTCTGTACAAATCTGGCAATAATCACTAACTGGCAGGCAGTCAAACTAGATAAAACTGTAATACCTAAAGGATCTGTTTAATCAAGACCATGAAATCACAAAAGGAATATAGTGAGAATGTCCAAATTCACATTATAGACTGGAAGATAAATGGCTAACTTAGGTAAAATTTTCTATAATAAATTAAGTGTGATTTTATATCATAAATGATAAATAACATGTACAGAAATATTTAATAGGAATTTTTGAATCAGAAAATTATTTCTGCTCTTCCTCCTTCGATTTTTTTTTTTCTGTAAGTTATTTAAACTTAACTTGTACCATTACGGTTCCTCTTTGAGTAGGAGTAATAATTGCAGATAATATTGAATATTCATTTGCAATTGTCACTATTTAGATTTTATAAATACAAAATCTTTATCAGGTGAATTTCTGTAATCTTGAAACTTCTGGTCTCCATTTCTGGTAACTCAGTGTATTTCCTCTGTCTTCAGATCTTTCTGAAAAGTGAGCGTCAAACACCAAATCCTCATTCCCCGTGCTCCAGTCCATCTCTCTGTCTTTCTCCTATAATTATATTCTTCACAGGGCTACCCAGCTGTCTGTTCTATGCTGTATCTCTCCATATATCATCTATGCCCTAAGGGTCTTTTTCTCGTGATGAGGTGATTTCAGACCAGTCCATTTGAGCAAGAAGAGTAAGTTCAAATCAAGTTTATGCTGGAGAGGACCCCGTTTGAGCAGAATTCCACAGTTCTGGAACACTTGCTGCAGGACACCATTTGAACACTCTTCTTTTTAAAAAAAAAAAAAATTCTTATTGCGCTTTAAGTGACAATTCACCACTCTGGTTAGTCTCTCATACAAACTTAATACACGTGTTGTTATGTGACCCTAGTTGCTCTCTCTATAATGTGACAGCACACTCTCGCTTTCCACCCTGGATTCCTATATCCATTCACCCAGCTCCTATCCCCTTTCTACCTTCTCATCTCACCTCTGGACAGGAGTTACCCATTTAGTCTCATGGCTACTTATCTAAGAAGCCCACTCTTCACAAGTATCATGCTTTGTCTTTTAGTCCAGTCTAATCTGCCTGAAGAGTTGGCTTCCAGAATGGTTTTGACCTTGGGCTAACAGAGAGTCTGGAAGCCATGTCTGCCGGGGTCCTCCAGTCTCAGTCAGAGCATTAAGTCTGGTCTTTTTACTACAATTTGAGTTCTGCACCACAATTTTCTCCTGTTCCGTCAGAGACTCTGTTGTGAACACCTTTCTGCCTGCAAAAACTCGAAGACTTCTCTTGAACTATTTCACACTGTCAGTTGTCCAGGCAACATGCAACACCCCAAGAGTGAAGGTAAAAACCAAGGGGGATAAAAGTACCTAAGGGTTCTTAATAACACTAGTATCCAGAAATTCAGTAAGGTGCTTACCAAAGGGATACACTATATTTCTTTAAGAATAGAATCTAATTGTGACTTGGCATGAGCCCCAAAGAATTTACATGCAGACTATAAATACTGCATTACTTAACTGAAACCGTTATCAAGATAATGAATCCCAAATCAAATCTGTTGCTGTCAAGTCAATTCTGATCTGCCCTATGGGGTTTCCAGGGAGTGCCTGGTAGATTCAAACTGCTGACCTTTTGGACAGCAGCTGTAGCTCTTAGCCACTATGCTACCAGGTTGCTGTCACCAAGACAGATATCAGAAAAGAGGTAGGGTAACCACTGTTTCTCCTGTCTTTTGTTAAATGCTACTGCTGGCTTCTTTTTGTTTCAAAAGGAATTATACCAAGAAAGCCTGAATTTTTTTTTCCCCCTCACATTATTGTCTCAGAGCAATAATAGAAAGACAAATGCTGATCTTGGCACTTTTTCCCCTGGCTGCTACTTATAGCCACGTACCTCCTACCTTTTCTAGCACCATCGGCCAAAATGACCTGCATTGCCTCAGAGAGAACAGCAAGAATAATGGCATTGATCTTCACTGTACCTTTGTGAGGTTTGTATTAAATTACTTCTAGACAGTGATTTTCATATAAAACTGAATCGACTTCTGACATTTTGACAAAGGAGAGGGAGACAGGGGTGGAGATGAGCAGCCAGAGTGAGATGCCAGAACCCAAACGCATTGCCATTGGGTTTATTCTGGCTCACGTGTTACACAGTATAACTGTTCTATAGTGTTTTCTTGGCTGTAATCTTTATGGAAGCAGATGGCCAGGCCTTTCTTCTCTGGTGCTGTTCAGTGGTTTTGAACTGCCAACGTTTAGGTAGATAGTTGAGACAAACCATTTGTGTCATCCAGGGGATCTGGAGTGAGATGGATACTGAGGACAGGAAGGAAATGCAGAACCAGAATTGTTAAGAAAGCATAGAAGAGAAAGGGAACAGTGAGCAGATGAACAAGGCTGGCCACTGCATTTCTCCTCCCCACTTAAGCGGACTGAGTCTGCTTCTACCTTGCTCAAAACTTGCCACATGTAGCCTCATTCCCTGTTAAACAGGCCCTGAATGATCCACATTAGTCTTTTAGTGCCTCTAGTTCTACATGGCATTTCAAAATCTGCAGCCACACAGCCATGGGCAATTAGATGTCTAGTCTCTATATCCTCCCAAATCTCCATGACCAGTGTATTCCCCCACCAAAATATGGTGATTCATTTTCTAACATGAAAGATGTTTTTTTTCCTAAAAGAATTTCATTTAAATAATTTAGTCATAATAAGGGTCATTACTTCAATCTTAATGCAAAACAATTGCAGCCGTTAAAATTAATTCCCTTAAGTTACTATGACTGTGAAGGAGACATTTTGAATTGCACAAGTTTGACAACCTGGCCTATCCACAGTCTTACCATTTATGGCTGTTTTCTCTGTAAGGAAAAGGCCATCGAATGATAATTATGTTTTACATGACAGAATTACAAGCAGAAGTTAATGTACTATAGCGGAAGAACCGAACCCAGTGCGTCTAGTCGATTCTGACTCATAGTGGCCCCTGAAGCGCAGAGTAGACCTGGCCCCTAGGGTTTCTAAGCCTGCGAGTCTTTACCGTAGTAGACTGCAACATCTTTATCCTTGGAATGGCTGGTGGGTTCGAACTGCCAACCTTTTGGTTAGCAGTGAGTCCTTAACTACTGTACCATCGGGGCTGCCTTAATGTAGCAGGTCTGAAACTCAGTCTAAACACTGTGTGCAAGAAATTCTTCTGCTTGTTGTGTTTCATTGAGTCAAATCCAACTCCTGGTGACTCAGTGTGACAGAGGAGAACTGCCTGCTAGGGTTGCCCAGACTGTAGTCTGCACAGAAGGAGCTGGCCCAGTCTTTTCTCCTGCAGAGCTGCCGGTGGGCTCCAACCCCCGATCCTTTCCTTGGCAGCCTATACGTAGGCATACACCACCGGTCTCCTTGATGCTTTGTTTAATCATCTTGGTAGCATTTTTGGTCTTTGGTGAGTACTCCAAATTGGCAGGTAGGTAACTGCTTTGTGAAACACCCCCACATCTCAGTGGTTTACAAGTGCATTAGTAGCTGCTGGTTGGTTGGGGTGGCTCTGTTTCAGGCTCCTTCTTATTCCAGGACCCAGAATAAGTCAGCAGTCCCTGTTTGAAGCATGCCATTCTCACAGCAGAGAGAAAATAACAAGAGGACAAAGGAAACTACAAGACTGCATTTAAAACTTGTGCTTGATCAAAGAGATTGTTACTAGCTTCCATTGCACTGGCCAAAGCAAATTGCATTGTGAAATGAAAGAGACAGCAAGGAAGAACATTCTGGGGACAGGAATGCTGCCTACTGGGAGACCCTATAAGTCACATGGCAATTGGTGGAGATGATAATCCTTTACCTAGACAGAGCAAATAGTTGGGAATCTACCGTAATTAAATACCACAGAGGTGCCCATCTTGCCGCTCAAGTCCATGTAATCTGTTGCTTGTGTGTCGCTGTGAGTGTACAGCAATCTGGAAAGACTAGGATCTGCCATGTCTAGCCTCTCAGTGTCCCCTCTGAGCTTTTGTCACCTGCCTAGGGTCCAGCCATCTCCTTACCCATACAGAGATTGTACCTGACCACCTGTATAACTCTGTCTACCTCTTCCCTGCCCTAGGGTTTCTGAAGTTATACCTGTAATGCATTTCAGATTTTATAAAGAGAGAGAGAAAAGAAAAACAAACACTGACTTCAAGAAGCCTCCGTTTTTAGGTTGGCTAAAACTCTTGGGATCATGACGACCTCACCATTTGCTCAAAGTCATAAAGGAAAATATCTGAGCAGAATATATGCAAATTTCGATTTCAGTAAACTATCCCAATGTGTATCATAACGACCAAGTCTATGTCCAGGACATACGTGTTTCAGCACTTCATGTTGTCAACATAACTCTGCTGTATTCAGGAATGATTTAAGTACAAGATGTGCCTTTTATTGGTTAGCAGTTGAGTGGTTTCTGAAGTTTAGGAAAAGAATTGATGATACAGTTAAAAAGCATGCTCTGCCATAGTAGTTGCTCTTAAATCTGGACCTAACAAAATATGTTGGTAAAGAAAATTTCCAATGGAGCAATAAAAAATATAACTAAAGAGAGGCAATTATCTATTAGAGCTGTCCTTGGGTAGGAAAGTTCTGTGGTATGGGAACTGACTGAATGAGTCTATGTAAAAAGAAAGAAAGAATTTTTTTCTATTCTTCAGATACTGACCCAAAGATATTGCCAACCTGGGATAATAGTCAATATTAATGACAGCTGATGAAACTGGAGTACTAGATCCTATTTTTATGTTCTAAGCATTGTATTTTATAATTATACTAAGTAAAGCAAAAAGTAAGCAAAAATTGCACGATTTTATTAATAAAAATAGAAGTGTGTATTTAGTCTAAACATGCCTAGAATGCAGTGGTTTATTTAGTTCAATGTATAGCAGTTTTTATTATACTATTTGTATTAACTGCATTAGATCCAAAGTGTATATATAGACCATCTATTTGACAGAGCAATAAATAATGCAGTAAATCGGAACAAAGTAGTTTTTTGGTATTAAATCAACAGAATCACTAGTGGATTGAGTGAATTTTGTACTTAATTGTTAATTATTCTGAGGATGTGCTGAAAAATAACCTTGAAATAGTGTATGTAGGTGTATGTTAGCTATGTGACCTTATTTTAAGTGTAATCTGCATGTGGTATGCCAGTGTAGGAGTGGATAATAAAGTTTTTAGAAAATGTAAATGTTTCAATTTCATGGCTGAAATATGTTGTTTTAGTTCATTCTAGTCATAACACTAAAAATAGATTGCATTGAAAGCCAAATGAAGTAAAGACTTGCTTTCAGCACACCAAAACAAGTTGTTTCTAGAAAAGAAACTTATAAAAGAAAATTTTCTGGGCTTTGTAAATTCTGTATAAAAAGCAATTTCTTAAGTGTTAAAAAAAAATAGTTATGTAAGATCACAACTGTAAGATTAACATTTTACATCATTATTTTTGTTATTATTGGCAGTACCATTCTTTTGTAAGGTAAGAAGCAGGAACACCATAAAAAAAAAAACCCTGAAACATTTCCTCACGAATTGCTGTGCCCAGATGGTTTAGGTCCCCAGAATAGTAATAGGACTACAGGCTCTGGCAGTCATTTTGGCAGGATTCTGTTTTTTTCTGTCTTAGCATTAACATCAAACCACTTAAGGGACAGAGTTGCAGACACAATTTTCTCAACATCAAATCGTACAGTGTAAGGTGGACAAAATACATAAATATTGTATAAGTATTTTATAACTTTGGTGGTAGGGAAACTTTGTGAAGATTAGAGGGAGGCTGCTGAATTATACATTACTGTTGAAAACTCTGGTGGTGCAGTGGTTAAGTGCTGTGGCTGCTAACCAAAAGGTCGGCAGCTCACATCCACCAGGCACTCCTTGAAAACACTGTGGGGTGGTTCTACTTTGTCCTATAAGGTTGTTATGAGTCAGAACTGACTCAATGGCAGTGGGTTGTAGGGGGGTTGGTTTGGTTTACGATGACTACATAAAGTGATCTGCTTGGTTATAACCAGGAATAGCTAAGTTTAGCAAAACAAACAGAATTACAGAAGTAAAATAGAAACTGACTTTGAATATACCTCTTCATCTGGTTTTATTTTTCGTGTATTATTGAGTCAACTTTAACTTATAGTGACTCTAATACACAGAGTAGAACTGGTCCATAGGGTTTACTAGGCTGAAATCTTTGTAGGAGCAGACAGCCAGAGCTTCATAGTTCGAATCACCAATCTTTTCATTTGTGGCTGAGCCCTTTAACTGTTAGAACACCAAGGATTCATCCATCAAACTGGAAATTTGTATAATATGAATTTTACAGTGGTCTCTCCAAGTTGGTGGTTCATACATAGCCGGTGGTACTGGGGAAGGTCAGCTTGGTGTATGCTACCATTAAGACTACAGCCTAGACAACGCTACAGTGCAGTTCTACTGTGTAACACATGTGGTCACCCTGAGTCAAAGTTGACTCCAGAGGATTAACAACAACAGCATCATTTGTTTTACAGTGTCTTCCATTTTTCAAATTTTTGGAGATGGTCTCTGTTTCTGCCAAAATGTTTCAATTGCTAGATTTATCTTGGGTTTCTTTAAAGAATATAGTTTCATTGGATCAATAGTAATTTAACTCGGCTGCTTGTATTATACTTGTGTGCATTTAATTATGTTTATAATCGTGTAAAATCAAATTGGAAGGTACTCAAAATATGACTGGGGAAGAGCTGCCCTCTCACAGTACAGTCAAAGCTTTTGGAACTTTCAGCTATTGATGTGACATGACTCAAAAGGAAAAGAAACAGCTGGAAAAATCTATTAATACTTAGAATATGGAATATATAAAATATAAATCCAAGAAGATTGGAAGTTATCAAAATGAAGTAAGATATTGGTATCCTAGCCATTAGTGAGCTGAAATGAACTGCTCTTGGCCATTTTGAATCAGACAATCATATGGTCAGCTATGTTGGGAATGCCAAATTGAAGAGCAGTAGAGTTGCATTCATCCTCAAAAAGAACATTTCGGGATCTATCCTAGAAGTACAGTAATGTCAGTGATAGGATGATTCTTCTATGCCTACAAGGAAGACAAGTTAATTTGACTGGTATTCAAATTTATCCACCAACAACTAAAGCTTAGACGAAGAAATTGAAGACTTTTACCAATCTGTGCCGTCTGAAATGGATGAGACAGGTAGAAAAGATGCATTCATAATTACTCATGATTGGAATGTAAAAATTGGAAGCAAACAAGAATCTGTAGTTGGAAAATATTACTTTGGGAAATAAACAATGCTGGCGATTGCATGACAGAATTTTGCAAGGCCAATGCCTTCTACACAGCAGATACTTTTTTTCAGCAACATGAATGATGACTACACACGCAAACCTCACCAGATAGAAAAGAACAAGTTTCGAGTTGACTGTATCTGTGGAAGGCAACAATGGAGAAGATCCGTATCATTAGAACAAGGTCAAGAACCCCCTGGGCAACTCAACTGCTCCTACGCAAATTCAACTTAAAACTGAAGAAGATTAAAACAAGTTGGAGAGAATCCAGATACAACCTTGATTATATCTCACATGATTTTGGAGACTATCTCAAGAATAGATTTGACCAACAGAACATACTAGTGACTGAAAACCAGATAAGTTGTGGGGTGACATCAAGGATCTCTTTTATGAAGATAGTAAAAGGTCATTTAAAAGAGAGAAGATAAAGAAAAGACCAAAAGGGATGTCAGCAAAAACTTAGTTTTGAATATTAAGTGACTAAAGCAAAAGAAAGAAATGATGACTTAAAGAGCTGAACAAAAGATTTCGAAAGACTGCTTGAGAAGACAAAGTATTGAAATATGCAAGTATGTGGAGTTAGGAAAACAAAAGGAAAGAATATGCATGCATTTCTCAAACTGAAAGAACTAAAGAAAAACTCAATTCTCCAGTTGCAGAAGGCTGGAGAAGCTTGTGGGCAAAACGTTGAATGACACAGGAAATATCAAAAGAAGATAGAAGGAATACAGAGAGTCACTGCACCAAAAAGAATTGGTTGAGATTCAAGCATTTCAGGAGATAGCATGCGATCAGGAACCAGTGGTCCTCAAGGAGAAAGTCCAATCTGCGCTGAAGGCACTGGTGCAAGCTGGGAATGAACGAATACCAACCGAGATGTTTCACCAAAGAGATGAAGCACTGGAGGTGTTTACTCATTTATGCCAAGAAATTTGGAAGACAGTTACCTGGCCAACTGACTGGAAGAGAGCCATACTTGTATTCACCAGAGTGCAGAAATTCTTGAATGATATCATGACTATCATACACAAGTAAAATTTTGCTTGCAATAATTCAGAAAACAGTTGTAGCAACACATCAGTAGTAGGGAACTGCCAGAAATTAAAGCTGCATTCAGGAGAGGATGCAGAATGAGGGATATCAATGCTGATGTCAGATATGTTTTTGCTGAAAGCAGAGAATACCAAAAAGATGTTTGCCTGTGTTTCATTGACTATGCCTAGGTGTTTGACTCTGTAGAATAGAGCAAATTACAGATAACATTGAGAAGAAGGGGAATTCCAGAACACTTAGCAGTGCTGATAATGATCATTTGACAAGAACAAGGGGATTCTGTGAGGTTTAAAATTAGGAAATGAGTGTGTTAGGGTTGTATACTTTCACAATACTTAATCTGTATGCTCAACAAATAATCTGAGAAAGTGAACTATGCGAAGAAGAATGAGCTATCAGGATTGGAGGAAGACTCAAGAAAACCTGCGATAGGCAGATGACACAACCTTGTTTACTGAAAGTTAGGAAGACTTAAAACACTGAATGAAGATCAAAGACGACAATATTTAGTACAGACTGTGTCTCGACATAAATAAAATAAAAATTGTCACAACTAGGTCAGTAAGTTGCCTCATGATACGTGAATAAAATAATGAAGTCGTCAAGAATTTTATTTTACTTGGCTCCACCGTCAACACCCATGGAAGCAGCAGTCAAGACATCAAATCAGGTACTGCATTGAGCAAATCTGCTGCAAAAGACCTCTTTAATGTGTTAAAAAGCAAGGATGTTAATGTGAGGACTAAGTTGTGCCTGGCCCAAACAATAATATTTTCAGTTGCCTCATATGTATGCAAAAAGTGGATTATGTATAAGGCAGACCAAAGAAGAACTGATGCTTTTGAATTATGGTGTTCACCAAGTATAGTGAATATACCATGGATTTCCAGAAGAAGGAATCCATCTGTCTTGGAAAAAGTACAGCCAGAGTGCTCCTTCCAGCAAAAGTGGCAAGAACTCATCTTAAGTACTTGCTTTCAGGAGGGACCAGTATTAGAGAAGGTCATGCTGCTTGGTAAGGTAGCGGGTTCCTGCAACAGTGGACTCGAACACCGTAACTGTTCTGTGGATGACTAGGGGCTGGGCAGTGTTTCATTCTTTTGTACATAGGATCAGTTTGTATTAGAACCAACACTGAAGGACAACAGCAGAGAATAAGAGTACTTTGAAATTATAACTGTTAGGAACTGACATGCGTTAGTTTGACAGTTACAAGATAAATTGTTATTCTGGTTGTAGCATTAACAATCTGTGTGGCCCGGGACTAAGGGCAGATTTCCAAAAAGTGAAGTAAGTATGAGCTTACTTGTGCTTACTAAATAAACACAAATAAGCTCGTGTTTACCTTGCTTATTGGATCATTTGCCTGCCCTATACAGATTACATATTTGTTTTAGAAGTAGGACGCACGATAAACTCTAAACAAATCTCAATGTTTCTTCCATTCAGTTTGCTTTCAGTAAATGAGAGGAGTGCGTTACATGGCCTCTAGCTTTTCTTTCAGCTTTTCCCATATCTTGATTTTATGACTTATCTGTGATTCTCTTAAAATAACTTACTTTTTCAGAAGTTTGGAAGTTGAGGCAAACTAGATGTCTGTCTGAAAATCTGTTTTGTAGACTGTATTGATCTCTTCTATACCAACATTAAAATAGTCCTATGTTAAGAATTTTTTTTTGGTAAAGTAAAATGTAAAGCTGCAACTTGAGAGAACATAAAACTGTATGTTTAGTTTACATTGCAATTGATCAGTTTTTTTTTTCTCTGTGAATCTCTTCCAGGGTCAGACAAGGCATGAAATAATGGTAATTATTCAAATAGACCATGAGTAGTAGCAGTGAAAGCCCGGAAAAGAGGAAAGGATTATCTGAACAAGCAGGGAAGGGACAGGAAATTAGTAGGGTACTTTTTGGCTTTTAAAAACAACATGGAATTTTAGGATACAGTTGATCCCAAAACGTCTCATGACAAATTACCTCTATTATACTGTTCTTCTGTATCCACGATGGCATCAGAACACAAAGTTATGGATGTTTAGGGTGTTTGAGGGGCTACCATTAAATAACATCCCTCTTTCTCAACCAAGCCTAGAACAAATAGAAAAATGAACCAGAGGACTAAGGCAAGCATGTAACAATATTTACCAAATAGAGATTCCTTAGGAGGGTGCAGGTTTGTAGGAAAGCCCAATGGCCTACTAAGAAAACTCCCAAGTTGGGCACATCTACCTGCTGAGGCCTAAATAGTCATGGACAGAGAAAGAAGACAAGAAGAACGACAGAGCTGTGTTGGACTTGCTTAGTTTTTCTTTCCAAGTTTATCGATGACTCTTCCACCTTCCCAGGAAAGATAGCAAATGAATGGGGAAGTCAGAAGTGCTATAAAACAGAGATCATTCAACTTGGAAGGAAAGTTCAAAAGTGGGAAAGAAAAGTACTCTTCCAAATAATGAATAATTCTGTAGGGGAAAATGAGTAACTAAATTTCAGATTTCTGGCATATTAAGATGTTACTTAACTCTGGAGGTAATGTTGACAAAGACTGAAAAATGGAACCTAAAAGCCATTATAGGTAATTTCTCTGATTTTGATATTGAAAACATGGGAATTGTGAATTAGTTTTCTTCACTGAGATTTTTCCCCCTAGACATGAGCAACTTCTTTCATAGACTTGTGGCAAGAAAATAATCAGATGTATACCTTGAACCCATCTCCAAATTGTCCTTGTCCATTGTAGAAAATGTGATTGTGTGAGTTCACATAGCTATTTGAGTCCATCTTTTCTCTAAACTAGTGAAGGACTTCTTTCCAAGAGTTGTACAAAACGTCCTATTGTTCACAGTGACAAAGAAAACAAGTTGTAATGTTTGGAACAGAGGCAGATCTCCTTCCTCTGATATTCATGGAAACCCTTTTGGTGTAGTGGTTAAGTGCTATGGCTGCTAACCCAAAGTCTGATGGTTCAAATCCACCAGGCACTGCTTGGAGACTATGAGGCAGTTCTACTCTGTCCTAGCGGATCTCTGTGAGTGGGTTTGGTTTTGATTTGTTCTGATGATTCATTAAATGGGTTGATGTGTTGAAGAGTTAGTACAGTGTCTGTACAAATAATAAATGTTCAATGAATCTGCATGTAACCAATGCTCAGTAAAGATCTTACTGTTATCATTTTATTTTCATATTACTCTTTTTCCCCTGAGTTTATGCATTATATATGTATTTTAGTGCTCCCCTGGATTTCATATGATGTTGGTATCCACAACACAGTGGAAAGAATATAGACTGTAAATCAGCCTATTGGGATTCCATTCCCCAGTGCTTGCACTAATTCATGCATAAATTGGGCAAGTTAGGTATCCACTGTGCTTCTGTACATGACTAATGAGGGCATTGGCCTTTAATTTTGAGATCCCTTCTTACCATAATATCCTTTCAAAAGAACCTTTTATTTTGGGACTAAAGAAAAATTTTCTCTACAAAGTACATAATTTATAATGTGAGAAAAATTTGACATTTTTTGTTCTTCATTTTTTACAACAGAGAAAAATTTTTATTTCTTATGTGTTTAAAAAAAATTAAGCTGTTGTTTTACATTCTTTATTGATCTTTTCCTGAGTCAATGGCCTTTAATAGAAAATGAAGTAACATTCCCTGAATTAAAACAATCTATTTATATTTTTATTTGAATAGTGATCAATTTATGAAAGATTGAATTTCTTCAGATAGAAAGCATTTCTGAGATTGCCTTCTTAAGATTTGTGTGAAATGCCAGTGTGATGGTGAAATACTTCATCCTGAGCTATTACAGGTATTTCTATTTGAATAAAGAAATGCAGATGGGCCAAAGAAGTCCAAACTTTGAGACTTAATTAAAGTTACTTTAAATGAGGTGCCTCCACTGAATTACAAAAGTAACTACGGGGATAAGATTTACTGACCCTAGTCAACTCACTGAAAGAATCTTTTGGCTGGGAGCAGTGCTCACAGATAAGTCCAATACATACATAATTTCTGTGGCAAAAAGAAGCTATAGAATGTGCAGAAGCAAACACTTTATTCAATGATAGAATATTTATTATAAGAAGAAGAATATTATCATTATTTCCCTTCTGATTTTATAAAGCTTCCTACCTAGGGAATATTTATTACTAAAATGTAATTTTAATGCTGCATGAATTTATTCTACTTTTTCTTACAGTCAGTTGGATGTCATCCAGAATGAATTACTTCTCTTCATTTATTATTTTTGGATTTAAATCATTTTCTCCACTTATCCTTCTTTAGTTCACATGAATTAATATGGTTACATTATTTCTACTACTTTAATATTTCTTTTTATTCACAGATTCTAGTTTGTTTTTGTACAGCGACGAGGACTGACAATTAAGTTTGCAAACTCATCCTGCAAAAAGTGCCACCTACCTGGCTGAATATACATTGCTGAATATTACTGTAGTCGCCTTTGAAGTACTCGCCTTGGGAAGCTGTGCACCAAAGCCAGCGCCTAGTCCACCCTTCAAAGCAACTGTGGAACTCTTTTTCTGGAGTAGCAGTCAGCTGTCGTCATATTACCCTTGATGTCCTGAATGTCATCAGCATGTCTTCCTTTCAATATTTCCTGTATCGTCAGGTCAAGAAAAAGTCATCGGGGGCCAGTTCAGGTGGAATAGGGAGGGTGTTCCAGTACAGTTATGTGCTCACTGGCTAAAAAATCCTCACTGACAACTATGCAATTAACTGTATGAACTTGCGACTGTGCATAATGGCCATTCCAGAAAGAGTTCCAAAATTGCTCTTGGGGTGGACTAGGCACTGACATCAGACCACAGCAAAGAGGGATGGAGCACTTAGAACAATGCAGTTTGCAGACTTAATTGTCAGATCTTGTAATTTTCACTCTCTCTCTTCCACTTCATTTCCTTTTTAATTTTTTTTCCATTTTTCTGTTGCCCGTATCACTGTTTCCAGCATTGTTGTTGTTCATTCAGATTTGCTGTTAACTTATGTTCTCAGTTACCTTTTCCCTGTGGGCTGTTACTCAGAGCTCCTTTTAATTAAGTCTAAATGTATATTCAGATTCCCTGTGATAATTTGCCTCTTTGAAGTCTTTTCTCCTCAAGAAAGCTATGTTGCCTTTGTCGCAGGAAGCACGAGCACCTCAGACAACTCAGAAATATTTAAATGCTAGTTCTTGTGTGAAAAGAAAAGCTGTCAGGTTATATGAGATTCCTGGCCCCACCCTCTCATGTATAGTTCATAAGTCAAGGCCAGCTCTAGTGTTCAGTTGTATGTTTTTAGGATAAAGAAGTAAAGTTCCAGTTTCAATGGAAACCACATGAATTTTTGTCTGTTTGTTAGAGTATATGCAGATTATAATACTGTAATATAGACCTTCTCAAATGTTTATTGCCAAGCCAGCCAAGTGCCGTCGAGTTGGATCTGACTCATAGCAAAATATATTAATCCTTAATTGTATTTGACAGGTTTTCATTTTTTTAAGGCAACCTGATGGTAGATATAATAATTAATAAAATGGTTTTTGTTCTTATAATTAGTGTAACATGAGATTTATTTTTAGGTGGTACAGGAACATGAGATTCACTTAAATTTGAAATATTTTCACTAGCCTCACTGTAATATCATTATAGTATGGATTATGTTGTTCATACATAACTGTAATTCCAGCATTTCAACTAGTGTATATGATAATTTGGCTTAAAATACCTTTGAAGTGTTCATATTTGTTGGTGTAGAGTAATTATCTTCTACCTCCCTGGTTATCTATTTTTCTGGTTGGCACTGGAAGTCAATGAACAGGGATCGCTTCCTGTAGGCTGTTTCTAAACGGAACTATTTCTGAAACTATGGGAAGGCTTTGAGTAAATGTTTCTGGTCCACCTAGGCAACTTCGTGGAGAATGAATCCCAATGCGACACACTCTTTGAAAGGCAGTGATTGTTCACAATAGTCATATAAATTTTAAATATACCTAAAAATGAAATCCAAATATATACATATTAAAGGAGGTACTTAGTGAAATAGGAAGAATGATGTCATGTGAGTGGACAAAGATATAGCAGATAAATGCAAGCCAGAATAAAGTAAGAGTTATATGCTATCAGACAAAATTATATTCAGAGGAAAAGATAATCAAGTGAAACAAAAAAAAAGCTATTTAAGGTAGCAAAGGGTTCAGTTCCTTCCAGAGATCTCATCATAAGCAATGTCTAGGCACCAAATAACACAGCATAAGAATTCATAGTACAAAGTTACAGAAACTGCAAGAATAAATAGAAAAAAACACATTAATTATGGACTTTAATTCATTTATTCATAATTTATTTATGCTATACTTTTAAAATAAAAAAATGATCTTTTCAGCTTCTTGTGAGTCATCAAAAAACAACTTTTATTAGGATAACAGGAAATAAATTCCAAGAAGCACAGAAATACAAGTGGTATTACTGGATCATAACGCAGTTAAACTAAACATAAATTACCATATTAGGGAAAGGAAACCTCTTTCATTGGAAATTTTAGACACTTTCTCTTAAACAGCTTTTACATCAAAAGGAATTTAAAATGAAAAATCTCTGAGAATTTTTCTCATTATTTTTGTTAGCTTAAATTTTTATATGAAGCTACAAATGTGTCTAGTTCTAAAATGTAATATTATTTTTGTAAGGACTGTATTTGTTACTTAATTGAGGGAGATACAATGTATTTATTATATTACATTTCTATCCAAGAAAAGGTTGCACCTTTCCATTCATTATTTTTCTTTTTAGGTTTATTCAAACCTTTTTTAAATTCCTACTTTGTATTTAGGAAATTTTCTTCCATTGTATTCTTTAATTGGTTGTTGCTCGTATCAAGGGAATATATTGCTTTCTTATGTTGACTGAACCTAAAGCAAGACCAGATGCACTGCCATTGAGTCACTTCTGATGCATAGAGACCTTGTAGGTCAGAGTAGAACTGCCACATAGAGTTTCCTGGGAGTGCCTGGCACATTCGAACTATTGATCTTTTGGTTAGCAGACTTTATGCCACCAGAGTTAGACACCTAATTGTCTTACTGCATGTGGGAAGTTTTGGGAAGTTCCTAGTGAAGTTTCTAGGCATATAGTCTTAATATGCAAACAATTTTAATCTTCCATCATATTTTTATATGACACAATCATTTTTTGTATGTAATTGTATTTGTTTGTATACCCAGAAAAATTTTAAATAATAGAATAGTGTTGTTTTTTTCCTTCATTTTAATGAAAATATGTATAGGATTACTTTAAGTATGTCTCTTGATTTGGGATTCATATGAATATATATATTTATAATTTCAGTATTTTAATATACTGGGAAAGTAGCACTGTGTATTAGAGGAGCAAGTTAGCACATTCAGCAACTGGTTTTGAAACCAGTAGCCACAAAAAGAAAAAAAATTAGATCTCTACTCACTCCTTATTGAAAACAAACTGCAAGTAGATGAAATATTTATAAAATTAGACCATAAAAAAACACTAGGAAAAGATATCCCTCACCTCCTCATGGAAGATTTCCTAAGCATGGTACAAGATTTAGAAGAGAAAAATGACTGATAGATGCCTTTTAAAAAAGTTTAGTTGTAAGAAAAGTTAAAAACGTTTATTTATAAAAGGAAGCACACAGCAGAATCAAGTGGTTACCATGATATATAAATGTTGTTGTCACTGTTGCATGCCTACTAGTGCATTTCAACTTATAGTGACCCTACAAGGCAGAGTAAAACTGCCCCACCGGGGTTCCTAGGCTATAATCTCTACAGGAGCAGGTTGCCAGGTCTTTCTCGTTTGGAGCAGCTGGTTGGGTTCAAACCACCGACCTTGTGGTTAGCAGCCATGTGCTTTATCCGTCATGTTACCAGGGCTCCTCATATATAACTAGATGCCATCAGTGGTGAGTGCAACAATAGACTTAGCGTGACAACAATTGTGAGGATGGTGCAGGACCAGACTGTGTTTCATTCTGTTGCATATAGGGTAGTTATGCCCCAGAACCAACGTGATGGTACCTAATCACAACACAAACACATCAATTAAAAAAGAAAAACAAAATGCAAAATGAATAATTCTTTAAATGGACAGTCACAGAAAAGGAAATAAAAAATAACTCTTAAAATTATGGAAAAATGCTCAAATTTTCACATAATAATGCAACTGTAAACTGAAACTATAGTATGGCACTAGTTTTTCTCTCAAGTTAGAAAGATTGAAAATATAGTAATATAGTGTTGGTGAGGGTGTTGATAAGAGTCATTGTCATATATTGCTGTCAGAATAAATTGGTAACAAATCCACAGAGGGTGATGTTTTAATATCTATCAAAATTTTAAAGTCTATGAAAATTAAAGATTTGTTTACCCTTTGATACAGTCAAGTCCACCTATGGAAATTAACCCTATAGACATAGCCAGACATATGGAAAATTATATTATCAAAATATATGAACTGCAACTTCATTTACAGGAGCAAAATATTAGAAAGAACTTGAATATTATACTGGGCAGTGGGTTCGATCATTTACAGTACATACAAACAATAGAAAGCCATGTTTGCCATAAAAAGAATCACTTGACTCTATTAAAGTAAGGTGAGTCTCCAAACACTGAGATGGGATGAACTTCATAGCTTTAAGTGAGAAAAACAAGGTACAGAACAGTTTGTGTAGTAAGGCATTTACTGTTCTGTATGTTCCTTTAAAACACAAGTCATGTACCTATTCCATGAGTCAGATATGACTTGACGGCACTTGGCTTGACTGTACCTATTTTAAATATTGGAGAAAGCTGTGGCTGTCTGATCCCATAGAGATTGGAGACAAAAGAAATTGGTGTTGAATGGATTCTGAGTCATAGCAACCTGATAGGACAGAGTAGAACTGACCCACATGGCTTTCTAGGAGCAGCTGGTGGATTTGAACTGCTGACATTGTGGTTAGTAGCCATATCCCTCAACCATTGCACAATGAGAGCTTCCTCCAAAGATTACAACTTTGGAAAATCTAGGGGCACTTCTACTCAGTACTGCTGTGTCGCAATGAGTCAGAATCAACTCAGAGGCAGTGGATTGTTTTAACTAGAACGTTATTGTTGTTAGGAGCCATCAAGTCAATTCCAACTTATGATACCATGTACAAGAGAAGGAGACATTGCCTAATCCTATGTTATTCTCACAATTGTCGTGCTTGAGTCCATCGTCGCAACCACTGTGTCAGCCTGTTTTGTGGAGGCTCTTGCTCCCTGTCACTGACCCTCCACCAAGCATGATGTTCTTTTCCAGGAACAGATATCTCCTTGCACACCGGATTTTTAAACCATGATCATCCTTTGTTCTGTTTGAACTACCATTTCTCGGTCCATATAGAAGTTTCTCATGAGCACACTTAAGTAGTCTGACGTTTGTTGTGCTCCATGCAAACAAATGCCTTGGCGGAGTCAATAAAACACAGGTTAATACCTTTCTGGTTATTCTCTGCACTCAGCCAAGAGCCATCTGACATCAGCAGTGATGTCCTTCATTCCGTAGCCTCTTCTGAATTGGGCGTGAATTCCTGGTCAGTGTACTGCTGCAGTCACTTTTGGATTGTTTTCACCAATATTTAATGATGTGTGATATTAGTGATGTTGTTAGATAATTTGTGCTTCTTTCGAATTCCCTTTCTTTGAACTGGTCACAGAGAGCATCTCTCGCAGTCATCTGGGCAGGTAGCTGTCTTGCAAGTTTCTTGGCTCGGGTGAGTGAGCACCTCCAGCACAGCGCCTGTTGATTAACACATCTCAGCTGGCATTCTGTCCATTCCTGGAGCCTTGTTTTTCTGCAGTGCCTTCAGTGCAGCTTGGACTTCATCCTTCAGTCCCACTGGTTCTTGGTCATGTGCTGTCACCTGAAATGGCTGAACATTTTCTGGTTCTTTTTGGTACAGTGACTCTATTCATTCTCTCTTTTCTTTTCTTTTTTTTTTTTTTTTCATGCTTCCCCAGTTGTTCAGTATTTCGTATAGAAACCTGCAAATTCATGACATAAAACTTCAATTTTTTTGTGTGGTTCTTTCAGCTTGAGAAATGCCAAGTGCGTTCTTCCCTTTTGGTTTTCTAATTCGAGGTCTTTCCACATTTCATTTTAATACTTTACAGTATTATACTTTAAATTTAATACTTTATGGTATTATATGTAGTTTCCAAATCCAAACTCAGTGCCGTCCAGTCAATTCTGACCCATAGCAACCCTATAGGACGGAATAGAACTGCTCCATGGAATTTCCAAGGTATGCCTGGTGGATTAAATGGCTGATGTTAGCAGACACAGCACCACTGTGCCACCAGGGTTTCCACACGCAGGTTAGGTCCTGTGAAATTTTGCCTCAATAATATCTGTGAAATTTGAGCGCATACCAAATGTGCTTTAAAACGGTACATTTGGGATTTGGCTCTCAACCTCAGATTTGGTTGACTCTGCTGAAGTTGAGAATTTTGCCTCAAGTCCTGATAATACGCTTGGCACTATAGGATTGTAGAATCAGCAAGAACATCATTATTTAGAAAGAAAATAAAATCTTGTTCCTGTTGAGCTTCCTATCTTCTTTGTGATCATTTTTCTCAAAATATGACAATTCTGCTATCTCCAGAAACTGTGGGTTTCATCTCTTTATCCCTAAATGTACAGATTTTGTTTTTAACCTAATCACTATCTCCTTCTTAGTCACATAAATGGCATTTGCCCAGCCTGCAACTATATCTTCCTTTGTGTGTCCAAGAAATTATACCCTTGCATGGCTTTTGTAGTGAGCAGGTCACAGTCATCTCAAGTTTCACAATAGACAGAGGCCCAGACACTAGAGTTGTGAGTATCTGATTGTTCATTAAGCCTGGCTGCAGCAAACTCTTGACTAGCTCCTCCAGGAACTACTTATTAAGCCCAGAAGCTTAGATTTTTATATCCACTCAGAGATGACTCCTTTTCTACTTCGTCCTTGTTGACTGAGATAGTCTCTGCCTCTGTGCATATGCAGTCAGTGTCTAGTTAAGTCACAAAATGAACAGTCCATTAGCAGCATGAGTTAATCAGCCTGATATACTTTAATTAAGGCTATACTTGAGCATTTTTTCTTAATTCACTGCATAGTTCCTCTATGTAAAGCACAGAAACGATAAATACAGGAAACTTAATAAAACCCAGTAGATAAAACATGTTTGCTAGTAGATGGAAACAACACACATGCCAGTCAATGAATAAACAGACTATGGTACATACATATAATTCAATCCTGTGCAACAATAAATCTGTGAAACATCTCACATGAATCAATCCAGAGGGCATTATCCTGAATGAAATAAGTCTATCACAAAAGTACAAATACTATAAACCCAGCCCACTGCCATACAGTTGGGTCCGACTCATAGTGACCCTAGAGGTCAGGGTAGAACCGCCCCATAACATTTCCAAGGAGTGCCTGCCAGATTTGAACTGTCAACCTTTTGGTTAGCAACTGTAATACTTAACCACTACACCACTAGAGTTTCCACAAATACTAGACAAGACCACTATTGTAAAAATTGATGAAAAGGTTTATACACAAAAAGAAACAATCTTTGAAGGTTATGAGGATGGTAACAGGGATGCATAGGGAATCAAAAACAGTAACTTGACAATAGATAAGTGGTAATTTGGTAAAGGGTAAGACGGTGTACAGTACTGAGGCAGTCAGCACAACTTGACCAAGACAAAGATGTAGAAGTTTTATAGATATATTCAAACTCCCATAGGAACTGACTTACTGGTCTGAGAGTTGGGGACCATGGTCTCTGAGGATGTCTAGTTCAATTGGCATACTAAAGTTTATAAAGAAAATGTTCAACCTCCTACTTTGGTAAGTAGTGTCAGGGGTCTTAAAAACTTAGGAATAGCCATAAGATACATCGACTAGTCCCACCCTTTCTGGAGCAAGAGAGTATGAAGAAAACAAAAGATAGAAGGTGTTTTAGTCAGCTAGTGCTGCTCTAACAGAAATACCACAGAGTGGATGGCTTCAACAAAGGAAGGTTTCTTCTTACACAGTCCGGTAGGTTGCAAGTCCATATTTAGGGTGTCTGCCCCAGGGGAAGGCTTTCCCCTTGTCGCTCTGGAGGAAAGTCCGGTAGTGCATCCGTCTTTGTCCAGGGAGTGTCTTGGCACAGGAACCTCAGGTCTCAAGGACATGCTCTTCTCCCAGTGTACATTTCTTGATGGTGCGAGGCTCCTCATTCTCTTTGTTTCCCTTTCCTTTTATCTCTTGCAAGCTGAAAGCATTAAGGGTGGGGCAAGCCACACTCCAGGGAAACTCCCCCTACTGCAGAGCAAGGAAGTAATTCTATGCAGGAATTTACAGCTCCTTTAACATACAGATTAGCGAAACCACACAATGGAGAACAGTCCCAAGATACTGGGAATCATGTCCCAGCCACACGACTGCACATATTTTTGGGGGGACACAGTTCAACCCATGACAGAAGGGAAGGACTAATCCAAAGGACTAAAGGACCACAGCCTCCACCAGACTGAATCCAGCACAACTTGATGCGGCCTAGGCATCACCAGTGACTTCTAACAGGAATCTCTTACAGGGCCTATGGCAGAGATGGAGAAAAATGTGGAATAAAATTCAAATTCACGCATACACCCACACACTCCAAAAAAAAAAAAAAAAAAAAAAGACTAACTCATCTGACAGAGACTGAAGAAACTCCAAGAGTGTTAACCCCAGACACCCTTGTAACTCAGTACTGAAGTCACCCCTGAGGTTCACCTTCAGTCAAATACTAAGCTCATAAAACAAGCAGTAATAAACATAGCTCAACCACATGTGTGAGACTAAACGGGCACACCAACCCAGGAGAGGAATGGAAAGGCAGGAGGAGGGAAGCTGGTTGAATGGAAACAGGGAAGCCAAGGTTGAGAAGGTGACAGAGGTGACACATTGCAGGGTAGGCAACCAGTGTCACAAAACATTATGTATATTGTTTAATGGAAAACTAATTTGTTCTGTAGAACTTCATTTAAAGCACAATAAAACAAAACCATGTTTATTAAAAATTTATATTTAGAAATTTAGATTTCAATTTAAGGTAAAAATAAAAATTTAAATCCTCTATCTCTAATTGCATATAAGGGTTTATCTTATATATAGAAGATGCATTAAAATCTTCTCTTAATTTCCTAAATATCTTTTCTTTCTTTTTTTTTAAGCACTTCATATGCAGAGTAAATCGTGATTAAAATGTGCAGGATGACAAGATGGAGCAAACAGTGCTTGTACCACCAGGACCTGACAGCTTCAGCTTCTTCACCAGAGAATCTCTTGCGGCTATTGAAAGACGCATTGCAGAAGAAAAGGCTAAGAATCCGAAACCAGACAAGAAAGATGACAATGAAAATGGCCCAAAGCCAAATAGTGACTTGGAAGCTGGAAAGAATCTTCCATTTATTTATGGAGACATTCCTCCAGGGATGGTGTCAGAGCCCCTGGAGGACCTGGATCCATACTATATCAATAAAAAAGTGAGTATTTCCTGTCAGGCATATTTTGCAGTTAGTTGCCTGTGTACCTTGGACTGTTATATCATGAACACATACTGAATTAGTACAGTTTTAAGTACCCATCTGTTTAAGAAATGACATGTATTTGCATATATTTCATGCATATGCTGGAGAAAGAAATTGATTAAGCATAAGATTCAGAACTGTCCCAAAAGTACCTGATACCAAAAAACAAACCAGTTGCCAACTCACGATGACCCTATAGGACAGAGTAGAATTGCCCCGTAGGTATCCAAGGAGCAGCTGGTAGATTTAAACTGCTGACCATTTGTTTAGCAGCGGAGCTCTTCAATTACTGGGCTGCCAGGTCTCCACGTACCTGATAAACCCATTGCCATTGAGTTGATTCTGACTCACAGCAACCCTGTAGGACAGAGTAGAACAGAGTTTCCAAGGAGTGTCTGGTGGATTTGAACTACTGGTCTTTGGGGTAGGAAGCGTAGCACTTAACTGCTATGCTACTAGGGTTTTCATGTACATGATAATTAGGAAATAAATACAAATTGTTGGCAGCTAATTTAACAAATTAAAAAATTCTCCCTCCAAATTAGATGTACTTGGAAGTTCTGTGGACTTTCTGCACTTGGCAGTTGTGAAATAATCAAAGTTTTAAAGACTGCAGGAAATTTTAGTTTAATTTCTCATTGGGCAAAATATGACACCATGAGGTTTTCAATTTCTTATTCTGTTACAAATAATAAATCAGTTATTTTCCTGAAATAAATTTTTCACTTGAAAAAGGAAATTTTTGTATGAACTACAGTTTTTTAAGAAATTTATCTTTTGGTAGAAATGTGTTGATAGTGGTAAGAATTTTACCAAAAAAGTTAGTCATTTAAAGAAGCCATAAATGATATCTGAGTGCACATGTTTTTCTCTGTCCATGCTTAAAATGAATACCTTGTGTAAGCACCCAACCTTCCATTATGGTGACCATTATTTCACCAAACCAAGAAGAAAAGCACAGAAGAAAATAAAACTATTATCATATTTATTTTAAATACAGTTTATGATTTAGTTTGCAACATTTTATTTCTTTCACCTGACACAGAACAAATTTTGAGCTCTGGGTAGAAGGGTAAGGCACAAAGTTGTTACATATCCATACACCCATTGCCATTGGGTCAGTTCCAAATCATAGCAACTCTACAGGACAGAGCAGAACTGCCCTACAGAGTTTCCAAGGAGAGTTTTGTAGGTCCAAACTGCCAACCTTTTGATTAGCAGCCGTTGCTCTTAACCACTACGCCAACAGAACTTCCAAAATCATCATTAAACAATTGAAATTTTTTAGTTGGACATGGACCTTAAATAACCTCAGAAGCTTCTAGAGACTATTTTTATACAAAGTTAGTCCTCGTCAGTTTTAATAAGAAGAATTTGAGACTATTTTGTCAAATCATTTCTCATTAGCTCCTGTCAGTCTCACAAAATGATGATTAGCTCTATGTTAAAAAAAAAATGTCTTATAACTCTACAGATATAGCCTGTTTAAGTATAATCCACTTTCTTTTTTAAAAAACTGGTTTGTTCGTTTTGCAGCAAAGAGATGAAGAACAGTTCTCCATAAATTTTATTTTCTTTAATTTTGCTTTTAAGCCCTATATTGTTGAATCCTAATAGGTAACACAATAGCCATTTCATAACTGCCAGTTAGATTATAAGAAAAGTTATTTAATGCACTTTATCGTTAAATCAGTCCTTTTGAAACTTATTTAATGTGGCATCTGAAAAGCCAAAATCTGAACTAGTTGAAGCAAATTATAAGAGTTTTATTTCTGTAAGGAGAGTAGAAGTACATATATTACAATTTTTCAAGCATTTTGCTTTGTTCTTAAAGCAAACGCAATGGTGTGCTCCCCAGGGTAGCTTACTCGTGCTGCTAAGGGTGCCATACATCCATGTGCCCACTGCCGTGGGGTCAATTCCAAATCATAGCAATCCTAGAGGACAGAGTAGAACTGCCCCACAGAGTTTCCAAGGAGACATCCAGACAATTCAGAGGCTACATCCTTTCAAACACTTTTTTATATTTAACAGCATAAAATATTTACATTTGTATGTGTATAATATTTAACAGTTTTTCACAGGCGTTTTTCTAAGTGCTTAATCATATTAACTTATTTAATCCTTCCATTAGGTTACTAGATAGATCCTGTCATCATCCCTGTTTTCAGGTGAGGAAACCGGGGTACTAAGAGGTTCATTGACTTGTGGGAGGTCTGGAATGGTGGACTTTCATCCTCAGTAAAATTTTACTACTCCCAGATAGCGGTCCCCACCACTCTCAGGTAGTAAGCCCCATCTAGAAATGATTAAAGCCACCCCAGAGTCTCCCCTTTCATCAAACAGGGACACAATCTAGCATCTCACCTTTTATGTTGTGTCCTTATTTGTAAAACAGAAGATGAGTATTTGGTGAAGGACCAAATCAATGTTTGTAAACCAGATAGTGACTCTTCATGTGGAAACCAATACTTGAAGCAAATCAGTGTTTTCAATTAAAGACTTTTCAGATTGATAAAAGTTATCTTGAGAGATTGTCCCTAACTAAAACAATCTGTGATTCATTTATAATGAGTGCAATGTAGCAAAGGTAATACAAAAGCAGGTGGAAAATAAATTATGTATACTTTTGTGAAATGTCAAAAGGAAGACCTTAAAACCAAGATTGCAAGACCAACTCTGTTGGAATGACTAGCCATTCAGATTCTTGTGCTGAAATAACCCTTATATTTTTTGCTAGGCTCATATCCAAACTTAACCTTTAGCATCTTCTGTCCTTATCTTCAAATGCACGTTGTGTGATGCAGGAAAAGTGTTTAGAAACAAGTCACAACGTGCAAGTAGAACAACCTGATAAGAGAAATGTTTTGTTATCAGGAAATTTTTCCCAAGGGAAGGCACACCCTTTTCATTCACATTGAGCTGACGTCAGACAAGTCTTCAAATGTAAGTCACTCAACAGCAATTCAGATGAAAATTTTTTACAGAACAGAAATTCTTAAGAAAACCCTGGTAGCATAATGGCTAAGTGCTATGACCGCTAACCAAAAGGTTGGCGGTTTGAGTCCACCAAGTGCTCCTTGCAAACTTTATGGAGACAGCTCTGCTCTGTCGTAGGGTGACTACCAGTCAAAAGGAACTCCATAGCAATGGGTTGAAATCCTTAAAAACTAATATGGCGTGCTTAGAACATAGGAACAAGCTACATGTTTGTAGTTCCCTTCTGTCTCTTTTTTCGTTTCTTAAAATTTTCTACAAATTCCATGTACGTTGTTTTAAATCTTAATTTTCTTTCACAGATTATTTTGGCATTGAGTAATGCCCTTAAATTGTGAATTGATTTGTCCTGAGCAGCCTTTTAAAAATGATGAATATGTCTTTTGATTTCTTTGGTGAATAATTTTACTTAAGTGACTTCTCTACCTGACACTGGCAAGGTGAACAAAACTAAACCCATGCAGTAGACACACACACAGTACCCCTGGTGTCACTCAAAGATCTAGAATGGTAATAATGCGGCTTGTGGAAATGTTTCTTAGGATGAAATTTCTCCTTTTGCAGGTATAGGGGTTGTGGGTTGGTTGGTTTGAGTGAATTGGAATATGCAAACATCACTTAAGCAAAGATCTTTCATGTATAATTTGCCATTTTAGTCAATATATAAACTCTCTAATTTCTTAATAATACATAGAATGAGAAAAAAAGAGACTATAAAAATGGTTGCAGGATCCGTTCTTTATATATTTTGTAACAAAGTACAGTGATATATGTATGCAAAATTAACATGAGTAGAAAAAGCAAAACCATACTGAAGCTCTCCTTGATCTTTTACAAAGACAGTGTCAGTGAGTTTATACAAATGTGCATCACTGCGGATGATGTACAGATTTTCAGATGGCATGTGCCAAGCTCTTATTATACTCTTTTCCCCAGGTTCAAATTGTCAAATTATATAATGTTCAAGTATTCTTGCAAAATTGTTAAAGTAGTTAAGCCGTGATCAATGATGTTGCCATAGTACCAATACAAAAACCCATTGCCGTTGAGTCGATTTCAGCTCACAACAATCCTATAAGAGAGAGTAGAGCTACCCCATGTGGTTTCCAAGGAGCTGTTTGTGGATTTGAACTGCCTATATTTTGGTTAGCTGCCAAGCTCCTAACTGCTGCACCACCGGGATTTGAAGCGATAATAAAAACCATCTCGTGAGCATTCCTGGTATAGGTAAGCCTGAGGACTTTCCAGACCCTCATAGGTTTTAAGTCTTCAGAAGTCCAAGGTAAGAATGTAGGAATGGAATAACAATGCTGTCCGAATACAGGCACAATATTTTCCATATCATGTTAGCTCTGGTCAAGTTGTTTCTAAAATGTAATTCCAGATTGGGTTTACTTTGTTTATTTACTATAGCTGTGTACCAAGGCACATTTTAGCTTGTGAACACACCTCTTATTTTCTGTATGGGATTTTTTTTTCACAGTTTTCTTTCATAGCGTGGGAGGATTTTGCGCCATTTGGCTATACATTCAAATTCATCACCCACTCTTTATTACAGAAAACTTCTACCTTCTCATGTTCTCAAAATTACAGATGACTCATTAGTTCCATGGAAGAAAATATCCTTTTGACAATGTTGCATTTTACTGGAAATAGAATGAGTATTTTAGATCTGTAGTAGAAATGGGTAAGTTTATTAACTATGATATGTTACAATATATTCATTTAAAAACATATTCATTACTTGGTTGTCTCCTGGACCATTTAAAAATGATTGATTATACTTTTATATCAACTGTTCTAAAAGATGCATATTTCCTCTTTAGTGAAGATGCATGAGAATCATACATGAACTTGTGATTTCCGGTTAATTCCTGGTATGAAGTTGCTACTGCAAATTTTATAGTTGTTACATTGGATAAAGACAGTTGTTTATTTTGCTTTTAATTGCGACTAGGGAATTTTTCTTTGAAAAGTAGCATAATAGAAAATGAGGAAAGTAGATGATAGTCAAAATCTTACACACCTTGATGACATTAGGACATTTCCAGATAAACAAAAATTTGGAGAATTTGCAAAACCCAAACACAAATTACAAGAAATACTAAAGGGAGGCCTTTGGTTAACAACCTAAGACCAGAACACAAAACAGAACAACTGGGTATCAACTCAAATGGGGGAATCACAAAAATAAACCATAGGCAAAATATTGAAAATAGGGAAACAGAGGTATCATTATGTAAACATTATTGTAAAAGTAGAGGGACCCCTACCCCACCAAAAGCTTATGATACCATGAAGGGACAGACCTCAGTTTACAGCTTTTCTTTGCATATCATTACTTCTTCTGGAACTATCAGTTACCCAGACTGATTCCAGCTGAAGTACAGTAGTTTGACTTTACTATCTTTCTCCACTCCAATACAGGTTCTATTATTACTTAATATTTCTTCCTCTTCCCTACCACTCACTGTCTCAGAAATGCTACCAAGAAGATGATGTTGATGAGAAAATAATGGTTAGAATTTATTGAGTATCTGCTACATTAGTTTGAAATAATTCAATGGAAAGTGAGAAACCCCAACTGAAACTAGTTTTAGCAACAAAGAAAGACTATGTGGGGAAAATTTGGTTTCAATATCGATGGATTTGATTATGTTATTGGGACCCAGTCCCTTTTCATTTTTGACCTGACTTCCTCCTTTGCCAGCTTCATTCCTCGGTGGATACAGCCACCAGTACAACTAAGAGAACACCCTACAACCTAACAGCCTCAGGAGAGAGAGCGTGCATCTTCAAAAGTCAACCACAACAGAAATAAAACAAATCATAAATATATATGCATGTGTGTATGTATAACTTATTGCCATTGAGTTGATTCTCATCCATAGTGACCTTAGATGACATGGTAGAAATTCCAAGGAGTGGCTAATGAATTTTAACTGCTGACCTTTTGGGTAATACCACTTAATCACTGCACCACCAGGGCTCCAAATGTGTGTGTGTGTTATTGTCAGGTGCTGTCAGGTCAGCTCCAAATCCTAGTGACCCTTTGTACCACAGAATGAAACCCTGCTTGTCCTGCACCGCCCTCCCAGTCCTTGCTATGCTTGAGCCCATTCTGCAGCCACTGTGTCAGTCCATTTCACTGATAGTCTTTCCGTCTCTCACTGACCCTCTGCTCTGCCAAGCACCATATCCTTCTCTAGAAACTGGTTCCTCCCGATAATATGTTGTTAAGTATATGAGATAAAGTCTTAGTAGGTTCACTGACATGGAACACTTGGGCTGTATTTCTTCCAAGACAGATTTGTTTGTTTTTCTGGCACCCGCTGGTATATTCACTATTCTTTGCCAGCATCATAAGTCAAAGCTATCAATTATTCTTCAGTCTCTCTTATTCATAGTTAAGCCATCATATACATATGAGGCAACTGAAAATATCATGGCTTGAGTCAAACACAGCCTTAGTCCTGAAAGTCACATCTTAGCTCTTCAACACTTTAAAGAAGTCTTTTGCAGCAAATGTTGCCAATGCAGTATGACATTTGATTGCTGCTTCTGTTTGCAATATGACATCTGACTGCTGCTTCCATGGGTGTAGATTGTGAATTCAGATGAAATTCTTAATAACTTCTATATTTTCTCCGTGTATCATGGTGCTGCCTATTGATCCATTTATGAGGATTTTTCTTTTCTTTATGTTGAGGAATAATCAGTACTGATGGCTGTGGTCTTTGTTTTCACCAGTAAGTATTTCAAGTCCTCTTCACTTTCAGCAAGCAAGGTTGTGTCATCTGCGTGTCAGAGGTTGTTAATCAGTCTTCCACTAATTCTGATGGTGTGTTCTTTGCTGTGTAGTTCACTTTCTTGGATTATTTGCTCAGCATTCAGAATAAGATGCAAGGATACAACCCCGATGTACATGTTTCCTGACATTAAGCCATGCGATATCCCCATACCTATTGGTCTATGTACAGGTTCCTCATGGGCACAATCAAGTGTTCTGGCATTCCTATTCTTCCCAGTGTTATGTTCTACATAACATAAAATGTTATGTTCTGCGAAGTCGAATGTTTCTGCATAGTCAGTAAAATGTAGGTAGGCATCTTTCTAGTTTTCTCTGCTTTCAACCAGGACCCATCCAGCATCAGCAATGATGTCCCTCATTCCACATCCTCTTTTGAATCCAGCTTGAAGCCTGGCACTTCCCTGTCGATGAACTGCTACAACTGCTTTTGAATAATCTTCAGCAAAATGTCACGTTTATGTGATATTAATATTGTTTGATAGTTTCTGCATTCTGTTGGATCCCCTTTCTTAGGCACAATTGTAGAGCTCTCCTAGTCAGATGGCCAAGTATTAGCTGTCTTCCAGACTTCTTGGCATAGATGTGAGCACCTCTAGCACTACCTCATTTGTTGAAATGTCTCAGTTGATATTCTGTCAATTCTTAGAACTGTATTTTTCCCCATTGGCTTCAGGGAATCTTGAAATTCTTCCTTCAGTGTCGTTGGTTCTTGATCATATGTTTCCTCCTGAAATGGCTGAACTTTGGCCGTGTCTTTTTGGTACAGTGACTCTTTGTATTTTCCATCTTCTTTTGATGCTCATGCATCATTCAATATTTTTCATAAACCCACCGCCATCAAGTTGAGTTTGACTCACAGTGATCCAATAAGAGAAAGTAGGACTGTCCCATAGACTTTTCAAGGAGGAGCTGTTGAATTCAAATGCCAGCTGTTTGGATAGCAGCCAAGGTCTTAACCTCTGTGCCACCATAGCTCCATTTTGCCCATAGAATCCTTCAAAATTGCAACATGTCTTGGAGTTTTTCTGTAATTTTGTCAGCTTGAGAAATACAGAGCATGTTCTTCCCTTTTAGTTTTCTAACTAAAGGTCTGTGGGCATTTCATTATAATACTTTATTTTCTGTATCTGAGGTAGTCTTGGCTGATGAGAGCCCACTGGGCTTCTCCTTTGGGGCGTCTCCTCCACTGTCTCCAGTCCCACTTTTCCCCTAGCTAAGGCCTGTTGTTATTGTTAGGTGCTGTCTAGTTGGTTCAGACTCATAGTGACCCTATAGGTCAGAGTAGAACTGCCCCATAGAGTTTCTAAGGAGCACCTGGTGGATTTGAACTGTTGACCTCTTGGTCAGCAGCTGTAGCATTTCACCACTATGCCACTAGGGTTTCCCAGCTAAAGCTAGGGACAGCCAATCTTGCAAAGACTCCTCTATGGGAAGAAAGTGTTGGTTCCCGAAGATCATTTTCTAATTTTTCTTTGAGCTTAAAGAGATTGAGGCAATGACCCCACCCATAATTTGTTTGATGTGTGCAATGTTTCAAATTTTGAATTAGATTCTGATAGTTACACATCAGGAGATCACACACACACACAGCCCACATCAATGACAACTTACTATTTCCTTTGAAGTACCAGATCTGACATCATTGATTCATATGTAAAAAGTTGGCAGGTACCAAATGATAGGCCTGGGTTGATAAGCATTTTAATCTGTGATCCCTGACTTAAAGGTCACATGTGTAAGTAGATGAAGGCTGTATATTAAAGCTGGGTAGGCAGCAGGCAGATAAGTGTGCCAGGTTGTTCTTTAGGCTGTTTATACCTAGTCTAAGGGGTAAAGTTGAGTAAGATTTGTAGAGAAAATTTTATTATTATTTTCTTAAATATTGTGTGCTTACTTCAGAGCTAGAGAACCTGAGAGAAGGCTTTTCATTGCTAAGAGAGACACAAAAAGGAGAGAAATCTTGACCTGAATCCATGGGTTACCGCAAATGTGCAGAGGAATAGGTGAGGTCATTTAGAGAGACCCAAGAAAAAATACGAAATTAGATGCCATAGAACTGACCCAGAATGAGAAATGTCACTAAAATCCAGTGCTGCCTTAAAGGACAGAGGAGAACTGCACTGTAGGGTTTCCAAGGCTATAAATCTTAACAGAAGCAGACTGCAAGGTCTCTGTCTCACCAGGTGGCTGGTGGGTTCCAGTCACCAACCTTTTAATGAGTAGCTGAGTGCTTAAACCACTGCACCAGCAAGACTCCTAAATGTGTCCTTAGAAATGTACAGCAATAGGAATCTCATGACCTTCACACTCAAACCTTTAAAGCTTCTCTCTTGTCTCATGGCTCTCATGTGCCCCTCTCTGACCTTACTAATCCAAATGCTTCGCATCAGAAAAAGGTAGATACTATTTCTTAGCGGGATACAAACAAAACCTATTGCCGTTGAGTCAATTCTGACTCATAAGTGACCTGCTGGGATGGAGTAAAACTGCCCCATGGGGTTTCCAAGGAGCAAGTGGTGGATTCAAACTTCCAGCCTCTTGGTTAGTAGCCAAGCTCTTAATCACTGCACCACCAGGGCTCCTGGACAGGATATAAAAACCCCACTGCTGTCAAGTTGATTCCAACTCATAGCAACCCTATGAATAGGATTTAGGGCCAGGGAATTTCCTTAGTCCTAAAACCCTGGTGGCATAGTGGTTAAATGATATGTCTGCTAACCCGAAGTGGGCAGTTTGAATCTGCCAGGCACGCCTTGGAAACTCTGTGGAGCAGTTCTACCCTGTCCCATAGGGTCACTGCGAACAGCAGTGGGATGGGGAGCTGGCTGGGTGGATGCAAGTATGAATACCGAGATCTGGCAATATAGTGAAATAGATACAGGTATAAGTAATTCTTTCTGTGGCAAAAGGTGTTCCACATTCCAACAGTTAACTTCCACATACGTTTTTGAAACACAATTCATGTAGGTGTTAGAAATTACCTTTGTTTTAAACATTAAGGCACAGGTATAAATTCAATCAAGTGATAGCATCTTCTGCATTTTTAGATGCATAGTCATTACTGACCTTCCTCTGTTACTTCTTGCTTCTGCTGGTAGATTTACTTTACAAGCAGGCAAGCGCTGCAGTCACCTCAGAATTTGTCTGTCATTTGGCAAATGTAAACAATATATTTCAAGGTACATGGCACCTAAACTGAAGGAAAGTGAAGGTAATATCTATGTTTAGAAAAAGAAGCTGGAAGGCTGTGACTTGTTGTAGCCCATGTTCGTCTTTGTAAAAACTTACAAACCAATCACTTTCTATCCAGGTTTATATACCAAAAAGTAAAAACTTACAAACCCATCACTTTCTCTCCAGGTAGAAATAATAATTTCTACCAAACCCTTAATGACAAAATTATTCCCTTATTGACTCTACAGTTAGATCAAGGGTAGGATTTTAACCCTGTGTACACTGTAAAATTGACAGTTCAGTCAGTTTTTAAAATCACTATTTTAAAAAATTCACACCCTTGCTATTGCAAAATCTTCTTGGATGTTTGTTAGCAGTACAGATTTCGAGGCATCAGAATCTGACCTACAGAGTTGGAATTATAATACCTCTATGAGATAGGTATATTTATTCCTCTTTTCAAATGAGGCAGCCAAGTCATAAAATGCCTTGTGCAGGATTTCATAACAAAAAGGCAGCACAGCCATATTTTGAACCCAGAAATTCAACTCTGCAATTTGCGCTTTTAACTACACAAAACAATACAAATCCTACTTATATTTTCCTAATGTTGCTTTCCATATCATTAAGCTGTCAATTACTAGAGGGGATTACCAATATTTCTGTGTAACTGTCTTCTTGGTTTGTCTTTAACCAGGAAATATTTTTACTTAGTAAGAGTCACTGAGAGAAATAGAAAGTGAGGGGGAGAGAGAGAGAAGGACTTAGCCAAACAATAATTTAATAATAATAATTTTTATCTAGATCTGGGTTATTCAGTGCAGTACATGTAAACCTATGTGCCTGTGGAGTTTATGACATATAGAAACTCCAGATTTTGAAAATTTATACTTTGTATAATAAAAAGGACATAAAAGTGAAAATAGTTGTTCATTTTGATTTCATCCTGAGATGATAATATTTTTAATCTCACCAGCTGCTTTTTAGTTTTTTAAAATGTGACATTAGGAAATTTAAAATCCTATGCGTGACTAAGATCTGCAGCTCATATTATGTATCAAATGGAGATTGTTGGTCCAAGTAAACCTGCAACTAACCCTTCTAGGTTTCCTTCTATTGGTCTAGGTAGTTGACTGAACATCAACTAGTTTCTAAGTTT
This sequence comes from Heterohyrax brucei, assembly GCA_028571685.1. Classification (NCBI taxonomy): domain Eukaryota; kingdom Metazoa; phylum Chordata; class Mammalia; order Hyracoidea; family Procaviidae; genus Heterohyrax; species Heterohyrax brucei. The sequence goes on along the minus strand of CM053146.1, from coordinate 72,405,566 downwards.
CTTGGGGTTGTGACATGTGTCTTTGTTAACTCTGGTACCTGTTGTGGTTAAGTGCTACATCTGCTAAACAAAAGATGGCAATTCAAATCTACCAGGTGCCCCTTGTAAACTCTGTGGGGCAGTTCTGCTCTGATCTGTAGAACTGCTGTGAGTCAGAATCTGCTCAATGGAAGTGGCACAGAGTGTAGCCCAAGGCCATGTAAATATTGTACCAAATATTTAATATATGCCTTTTGAATTGAAATCAATTGGAAATAACAAAGGGGCCTAGATCTAGGTCCTCCCTACTTTCTATGTGCCTGCACTGTGCATACATATTAAAAAGTATAAAAGCATTCAGTGAATGTTACTGAATAGTGGTAACTACCTATGATAAGATAGGTGACAAGCTAGACCAATACCTAATGTATGAGGGTTTACATTCCTATAAATCTGTAAAGTGATTATTTCCTATATACAACCTAGTTTCTAATTTAGTCACAATGCCATGTTGGAAATTTGTTTGGAGGCAAAAATTTCTTCCACTGTTAAAATTATTTCATAAATTTCTTACGGTTCTTTTCCTCTGACAGTTGCAATTACAGCACTTGTTTCTGGCTCTGTGACAAGTTAACTGATGGATAGATTTTAAGAATAATTATAAATTATTCCTCTTAATGGAGTCCCATGTTTCTTAATGCTTCTTCATTAAAATTCTAGCCAATAGAATACAACAGAATATAAAAAAAAATAATTCATCATGTTCAAGTTGGTTTCATTTCAGGGATACAAGGCTGGCTCAACATCAGAAAAACAATTAATGTAATCAATCGCATAAATAACACAAAAGATAAGAATCACCTGATTTTGTCAATTGATGCAGAAAAGGCATTTGACAAACTTCAACACCCATACATGGTAAAAACTCTCTGAACAATAGAAATAGACAGGAAATTCCTCAACACAATCAGTAGCATCTACAGAAAGCCAACTGCCTTCATTGTCCTGAATGGGGAAAGATTGAAAAAATTCCCTTTGAGAACAGTAACTGGACATGGATGCCCACCCTCACCACTTCTATTCAACATTGTGCTAGACGTTCTAGCCAGAGCAATTAGACAAGACAAAGAAATAAAGGGCATGCGTATCAGCAATGGAGAAGTAAAAATCTCCCTATTTGCAGACGATATGATTATATATACAGAAAATCCAAAGGAATACATAAGTAAACTACTGGAACTAATAGAGGAGTTTAGCAAAGGAACAGGACACAAGATAAACATAAGTAGAACAGTATGATTCCTTTATAACAATGAGATTGTTAAAGAAGAAATCACCAAATCACTTCCAATTACTATAGCCCCCAAGAAGATAAAATACCTAGGAATAAATCTATCTGAGAAATAAGAGACCTTTACAAAGAGAACTATAAGACCTTACTACAAGAAACTAAGACAGACTTACATAAATGGAGAAACCTACCCTGCTCGTGGATAGTAAGATTCAACATTGTGAAAATGTCTATTTTACCCAAAGCAATCTCCTTATATAATGCAATCCCAATACAAATTCCAACGACATTTTTTAATGAGATAGAGAAACAAATCACCAACTTTGCAAAGGGAAGAAACCTCAGATAAGTAAAGTACTATTAAAGAAGAAGAACACACTGGGACGCCTCTCACTACCCAACTTTAGAACCTATTACACTGCCACAATTGTCAAGAAAACAGCCTGGTACTGGTACAAAAAGAGACATATAGACCAATGGAATAGAGTTGAGGCCCCAGAGATGTCACCATCCTCCTAGAACAGCTGATACTCGACAAAAGCCACAAGATTTTAAACTAGGGTAAAAATGGTCTCTTTAACAAATGGTGCTGGCAAACTTGGATATCCATCTGCAAGAAATAGAAACAAGGCTTGTATCTTACACCTTATACCTTATACAAAAACGAACGCAAATTGGATAAAAGACCTAAATATAAAATCTAAAACAATAAAGATCATCCAGGATAAAATAGGATCAACAATGGAAGTTTTAATACACAATGTAGACAGACTTCAAAATCTGACAAAGCACAATGCAACAGAAGAAAAAATAGATAAAAGGGAACAACTAAGAATCAAACACCTTTACTCATCCAAAAACTTCATCAAAAGAATTAAAAGACCACCTACAGAGTGGGCAAAAAGTGTTTGGCAACTGTATGTGAGATGGATGTCTGAGCTCTGTAGTGTATAAGGTACTACAAAATATCAATAAGAAAAAGATAAATAGTCCAATTAAGCAATGGGTGAAGGAGATAGACAGACACATCTCTAAAGAGGATATTCAGGCAGCCAAAAGACACATGCGGAAATGCTCATGATCACTAGGTATTAAAGAAATTCAAATCAAAACTGGGTGAGATATCATCTCACCCCAGCAAGGTTGCCCGTGATCCAAAAAGACACCAAACAACAAATGCTGGAGAGGTTGTGGAGAAACTGGAACTCTCTTACACTGCTGGTGAGATTGCAAAATGATACAACCTCCTTGGAAAACAATCTGGCACTTCCTTAAAAAGCTGGAAATAGATACGCCATTTGATCCTGTAATTCCACCACTTGGAATTTATCCTTCAGAAACAAAGGTTGTCACACGAACAGACACAAATGTTTGTCGCAGCACTATCTGCAATAGCAAAATGATGGAATCAACTCCAACGACCATCAACAGATGAATGGATAAACAAACTATAGTACATATACTCAGTGGAACACTATGCTATATCCATATCAACCCTGGGCTGTCAAGAGAAGCCTGTTTCAAATTGGATGCTACTTTATCAGCTATATTTCCTCCACTACCAATTTTGAACTTTTCATTTTGTATTGAAGTGACTTAATACAATAAAAATTATCCTCAGGAGTAGAGTTAATCACATTTTTGTTGAACTGATTAGATTTTAAGGATACTAAGATATTATAATAAGCTATCCAATAGATTCTTCTTGAAAAGTCAAAATTGATTCTCATTTGAACAGTTTATAAATCATTATTTGCTTAAAGCTGCATCATATTTAAGGAGCCCTGATGGAGCCATGATTCAGCCCACATCCGGTAGCTGCAAGGTCTGTGGTTCGAACTCACCAGATGCTCTGTGGAAGAAAGATGGGCAATCTATTTCCATAAAGATTCCAAAAACCAAAGGCCATTGCTGTCAAGTCAGTCTCTGCATGACCTAGAGTAAAACACTCTCATCTGGTTTCCAAAGTTGTAATCTTTATGGGAGTGGACTGCCACCCCTTTCTTCCTTGGAGTAGCTGGTGATTCCAATCACTGACTTTTTGGGTTAGCAGCTAAGCGCTTAACCACTGCTCCACCAAGCCTCCTTTGCTATGAGGATTGTTGTTGTTATGTGCCATCAGTCATTTTCAACTTGTGGAGACCCTGTGTGTGACAGGATGAAACACTACCTGGTCTTTCACCCTTCTCACAACTGTTGCTATGCTTGGGTCCATTGTGGCAGCCACCTTGTCAGTCCATCTTGTTGAGATCCACTGAGGACAAGTCAATTCCAATCCATAGCAACACTAAGTAACAGAGAGAAACTGCCTCACAGGAGTGGCTGATGGATTTGAACTGCTGACCTGCTAACACCCAAACTGACCACTGTGCTACCAGGGCTCCTCACCTTGTTGAGTCTTCCTCATTGTCAGTGAGTCTATACTTTACTAAGTATAATTGCCTTCTCCAGGGATTAGTCCCTCTGGATAACATGTTCAAAGTGAGACAAAGTCTCACTGTCTTCTCTTCTAAGGAGTATCCTGGGTATATTTCCTCCAAGACTAATTAGTTCTTTCTTCTGGCATATTCAATATTCTTTCTTCATGGCATATTCAATATTCTTTATCAGCATCAGAATTCAAAGGCGTCATTTCACCTGCAGTCTTCCTTATTCACTGCCCAGTTTTCCATGTATATGAGGCAGCTGAAAATACTGTGGCTTGGATCAGGCAAACTTTAGTTCTGAAAGTGGCATTTGTACTTTTTCACACTTTAGAGAGACCTTTTGCATTTGCAGCAGATTTGCCCAGTGCAATACATTGTTTGATTTCTTGACTGCTGCTTCTGTGGGAGGAAACCCTGGTGGCGTAGTGGTTAAGTGCTGTCTGCTACCTAAGTGCTCAACAGTTCAAATCCCCCAGTCGCTCCTTGGAAACTCTATGAGGCAGTTCTACTCTGACCTACAGGGTCACTATGAGTCAGGATTGACTCGAAGGCAGTGGGTTTGGGTTTTTTTTTTTTTTTGGTTGTTTTTGTTTTTGTTTCTATGGGCATTGATTGTGGATCCATATAAGATGAAATTCTTGACAATTTCAGTGTTTTCCCCATGTATCTTGATGTTGTGTAAAGGTCCAGCTGTGAGAATTATTGTTTTCTTTGGGTTGCTATACAGTCCACACTGAAGACTGTAGCCTTTGATTTTCCTCAGTAAGTACTTTACTCCTCTTTACTTTCAGCAAGCAAGGTTGTGTTATCTTCAAAGTGCAGGTTGCTATGAGTGTTCCTGCGATCCTCATGCCACATTCTTCTTCGTAAAGTACAGCTTCTCAGACTATTTACATAGCACAGAGGTTGAATCACTGTGGTGAAAGAATTCAACCCTGACACACACCGCTTCAGATTTAAAGAAGCCCTCTGGGACAGTTCTACCCCATCTTATAAGGCCCCTATGGTTTGGAATCAGTTCTGTGTTAGCATGCACATCGTATTTGTTTATGGAGTTGAAAATGCGTTAACATCTTGGCTGGTTTTCCATTTTAAAGTCCTGTCTTAAAATGTGAAAGATAAACACTTGAAAATTCAGCAGTGACTTCCCTGTTTGTTGTAAGCAAACAGAGTTCCCTTCTGACTCTTCAGTACTGACATTACTATAATGTGGAGAAATGTATATATGAGTGTCCATGGGAACAGGTGTCCTGCTATTGATACTTAAGAAATTAATTAGATGTTTGTCTTCTTGGCTATGTAAGCAAATGTGAGGAGGATGGGTACAGCTAGACTAGGAAATAGACATCAGACTAGTTGCAAGATAGTGAATTTGAAGTTCTACATGGGGCTTACTCATTGACATAAAAATGGAAACATAGTATTTTTACATACTGGATTACTATATAAAACTGGATACTTCTGCTTTATTGGAAGGATGTTTAAAGTAAACTTGTAAACTCTGTGAAGTAACATATATGAAGTTCGTAGATAAACATGTATATTTCCACTGCAGAAAAACAGAGTCGTCACAGAAGAAATTCCGTGGAGAAGGTCCCCTGATGTCAGCCTTCTGGTTAGCTCACAGGGTAGCTGTAAGCCAGGATGCTTTGCCCATCTCTATCTCTTGGCAAAAAAATGAAGCAGAACAAACATGGTTTTACAGTAAAATCTCTTTAATTCCACTCATAAGTTCAAACTGCAAGCATTGCCACATCAGATACATAAAATAGTAATAATAATAATTCATTGCCATCAAGTCAATTCCAACTAAAAATGATCTTCAGCAATTTTTTGGAGTTTTATAAATTAATAAAAGGGAAAAACAGCTTAAAATAAGTAAAATATTTAAAATATTCAGTATTAAGTCTTCAACAATTGAGAAGTATGTCCATTTGCCTTAATTTTTGTGTCAAAGTATTTCTTTGAAATGGACTTTTAGATTAGAATTACTTGTGATTTTCAGCAGATGCAGTGGTTTCTCATGAAGTTCAACTTGCTGAGTTTCAGCTCTTTGCACTCTTTCTTTGCATCCCCCCCCCCCACCCGCCCGTTCAGTTTCAGAGTCTTGCCTCTGTGTTTTACTCCTCAGAGAAGAGTTTTCCTTCTCTGTCCCATATTTTGGCCTTCCTTGCCATTTGCTTTGCCACCCCTTCCTTGATCTTTTCTAATGTCTTTTTCCTTTATTACCCTTATTTCTGGTTTGAACTGGAGGGTGACCAAGGGACCAGAGCCACAGATTGTCTCTTCTAAAGTGTGGAGCAATCTCCTAATGGTGAGCCTGCCTGCTTCTTTTCACTGCCTGCTGCAATACAGTCCATATCACCTTGAGCCCTGTCTTAGTCAGCTAGTGCTGCTTTAACCAGAAATACCACAAGTGGATGGTTTTAACAGAGAAAAGTTTATTCTTATACAGTCCAGTAGGCTGTAAGTCCAAATTTAGGGTGTCCGCTCCAGAGGATGCCTTTCCCTCTACCAGCTCTGGAGGAAAGTCCTTGTATTGCATTAGTCTTTGGTCGGGGAGCATATTGGCCCAGGAACCTCAGGCCTAAAGGATATGCTCTACTCCTCGTGCTGCTTTCTTGATGGTGTGAGGTTCCCAACTGTCTGTTTGCTTCCCTTTCCTTTTATCTCCTGTAGGATAAAAGGACAAAAGGTAGCGCAAGCCACATTCCAGGGAAACTCCCGTAGTAAAGATGTTGTAGTCCCACCCTAATCCTCTTCTAACATAATCCTGTTTATTACCCACCAGTAGAGATTAGGATTTATAGCATAGGAGAAATCACAAAAGGGAGGTAAATCACACTTTACTGGTAATCACAGCCCAGCCTAGTTTCTACACGTATTTTCTGGGGGAGACAATTCAATCCATGACAACCCCCTTGCCACTAAGACCATGATTAGGCCCCCTATAGATTGTAAGGTCTTTTTTCTGTTATCCATTTCCATTTCAAAATCAGCTTGTAATAGTATTTCAATATTATTTGAAATGAGGAACATTCTATTTAAGAAAAATATACAAATCCAGTGCCACTGAGTCAGTTTCGACTTACAGCAACCCTATAGGACAGAGTAGAACTGCTGCCTAGAGTTTTCAAGGGTGCCTGGTAGATCTGAACTGCCAAACTCTTGATTAACAGATATGGCTCTCAACCACTATTCCACCAGAGTTTCCAAGAAAAAATATGTGTCCTATGTCATATCCTTACCAGCTCTTCCACCTTTGTTGTTATTTACCATCAAGTTGATTTTAAGTCATGGCAACCTCTGGTAAACCTATCAGATTTTTCTCAGCATCCTTTTGAGGAAAGGAGGCACTTTGCAGTAAGTTTGCAAGGTGGGCCACATTCAGCCTTGGGTAGGCTAACTTTGGCTTTTGTGTCCTTGTGCGCACTGTTCTTTGGGGCAAAGGCATTTGCACTGTGCAAGTCTGGCCACATTTTATGATGATCTGGGAGTGTCTTTCAGGGACAGAAGTACTGAATGAATCCGAGTAAAAGGGGAGTTAAGTGTCCTAGACATCAGTGATTGTTTCTCTCAGAGATACGTGTTAAAGTTCTCCTTCCCTCAAATGAACTGGTAGAGTTTTCTTTGTGTTCTATGTTTATCTGCCTTCAAAGATGAAAGAGAAAATGTAAAATTTTAGAGCAGTGTATTGAAAATGCTCTGTGGTGAAAGTAAGGTCTCCATTCTTCTACAAAAGGCAATTAAAGTGCATTTCTAGAAAACTGAAATGAGAAACAAAGACACCCAAAATGGAATCCACTATCTTCTTCTTCTTATTAGAGTCAAGAGATTTAGTTTGTCAGATTGCCATACGTGTTTCTAACCTGTTACTGTCAATGCTGTGCTCTGCGTGTCTCAGACCAGAAAGAGCTTGCAGACCAGCTTTGGTAGGAGGCCACTCTCACAGCCCTGACTGAGGGCACTCCTACGTGTACCAAAAGATCGAAGTGCTATTTTCGAGCAGTCACTCAGTTAACGTTTTTGGGTCATTGCTCTTGGTGAATTTAGAAAATCCTGAAAGTAGGAGTAAAGAAGAAAAAAGAAACCTTTTTTTTAAATGAACTGCAGTCTAAATGTAGAGAATAAACTCTTACCAAGGACTCTTAGTTGAAAATAAGCATAAAATTAATACTCAGTCTATCATAACATGATCTAGGCAGATACTCACCCTATTGCCTAAAACAAAGAGCTTTAGAAGAATGAGTACATTTGAAATAAAAAGCTTTAAAATTCCATTCCCCAAATAGGTTCTTCACAGACAAAACTGCCTTCTTTATCCCTGGCTCTGTTTGAATATTAACAAACACTGAGTCAGAGAGTCCTTGATACACAGTTGTGTATTGTTTCTTCTTTTTTTTTTTTTTGTCTCCTCACTGCCAGTTGCTCTCAAATAAGTCTAATTTTTAGAATGCAGTTCTATTCACAGTCTCAGATCCTGCATTCTTCAGGAGCTTTGAGCTTATTTCCTATGCTAAGAAAGCATTACATGAGATAGGCAGTCTCTGGAGGTTGCAATTCAATGTGTCAGCTAACTCAGAAATCCCAGTATGGAATTTAGCAGCACTCCTGGTCAACAGATACTCTCCAGAGAACCTGGTTTCCGGAAATCAATTATTGGATCACATCCAGACCCAGGACTGGGTTTGATGGTAGCTGTTTTTGTTTTCTATCACAAATAGAGTGATAATGTATATTTTATAAACATAGATGATAAAAGAATATTTATTTCAAAAATAGTTTTTTGGATGATTTTGCATTCCAGGGGATTAGTTTTACAGACAGTTAAACTGGAAAAGCTGAAATCACAAAAAAGGAATGTAGAGCCTTAATATTTTTAGAATAAAAGGAAATATGCACCTACTTAAGACTTTTCCTTTGAAACAATAAGAAAATAAATGAATTCTCTTGACAAAAATGCCTTATGTACTGTAAATTCACAGGTAAGTAACAGGTAAAAGGTAAGTGATATTGTTGAATTTTCTTTTTAGTGAAGAAGAATCCTAATTACAGTTTATTGTCATGGTGCACATCACAAGTTCCAGTTGTTCTGGTTTCTCCTGTGACATTGGAATAATTCATTATGGCAAACGCAGCAAGTAGACAGCAGAGTTTAAATTGTGTATACTTTTACACTTCTGTGTTGTGTTCCTATCTTACAGACTTTTATAGTATTGAATAAAGGGAAGGCCATCTTCCGGTTCAGTGCCACCTCTGCCCTGTACATTCTAACTCCCTTCAATCCTCTTAGGAAAATAGCTATTAAGATTTTGGTACATTCATATCCTTTTTAAAGTGATTAACATTAACTGTTTGTACATAACCTGTCAGTGCTCTGTAGCTAAATATAAAATTGGGTTGGGAAATGTTCCTATTTAAAGGCTTTTCATGACTTCTTTTAATCTTCTTCTGTCCCAAAACTTTATTGTTAAAAGTTGATCAAATACAAAAATGTTATGGAAACTTATGAAGATTTTAACAGTATACATGCATACCTGTGGGTATATGTATGTATGTGTATTAGGTATATCAGAAAATATTTGAGGGTATTGAATCCTACAAATCTAAGGGAAGAAAGCCATATTTGCCTTTACCATATTAACACAAAGTTTGTGATTCTGTAGAATTCTGAAGTAAACTATGATGTAATGACAAAAAAAATTACTTTCAGAGCTAAATTTAGATATATCTATAATAAATAGAACACTTTAATGTACCTTTGAATACAACTTAAAAGTTTTTGTTTTTTTTTAATTGGAGAATGTCAGGAAATTTTAGCCAATACTTTCTTGAACCTCTCTCATGAAATCTGTACTGAAATATGCTGAATTTCAACTTTAAGTGATTGAATTATGACTTTGCTATGCATGTAAAAATTTACTGCTTCTTAAAGACACTGGAAATTAATGAAAAGAGCTGAGATTATGTTTCAAAGTGGTATTTAGGGATTTGACTTTACGATTCCCACTGATGTTAAAAAGAATTCTGCAACTAAATTCATCTGTTTATGTTATGAAAAACAACTTCCTCATTTCTGATTTTATCTTATTTGATAAAATAAACGTGAAATATTGGAATTATCATAGCTCATACTACTTCATTTTAAAAAGGAGGTAACTTCAAAATTGAAAAGGCCATTTAATTTTTAATCTGAAAACAAAAGATCCCTTACAAAAACCCACAGCCATCGAGTTGGGTCTGACTCATAGCAACCCTACAAGTCAGAGTAGAACTGCCTCCGTAGAGTTTCCAAGGAGAGCCTGGCGGATAAGGGATCCTTTGCCAAGCCAAGTGCCGTCACTAACAGTAAAACACCTGAAACGTGAAAATCGCCTATTCAGAGTTTTTGCATTTATATAGACGGTTCCTTCTCCTACTTTGTGTTCCTAGTGCCATCATGTGGCCATTCGATGAAAACGCTTTTTCACGTATGGAAAATTTTTGTTTCGGCAGTGAACTGTAGCAGAAAAAATATTGGATCTGAAGGCCGGGAACTTAAGTTCTAGTCCTTGCTCAAGTTACCTAAATTCTCTACAGTTTAGTCCTTATTTACCTAATTTCTAAAATTCAGTAATTAAACTAATTTTTCAAGCTGTGTAATTTTGTTTCGTTCAGTTGCTTTAGCTAATGCTTAGACAGTATTTAGTAATTCACAGACACTATTCCAGGAATTTCACATATATTAACTTATTTTTTTACCTCAAATGCCAGAGGTCTTTGCATTATTAGTTGGACTGCACAAAAGTAAATTGAGACACAGATTGGTTAAGCAACACAGAAAGGCTGAGTGACTTGCCCAAGATCACTTTGCTATATCAAATGTTAATTACATTCATCTCTGTTTAAATCTTGGCCTTGAAGAATATTCTTCCTTTCTCTTACCCAGTTCGGCTGCACGACTGCATAAGCCTGGTCAAAACAGGGCAGCCCAACACTTAGCATCATCCTGCACTTGGACTCAAATCATGTTCATTCACTGAATTAAATCAGTTGTATAATATCTATTTAAGGTAATTCCAGTATTGGAGGTATATGCCCTTTTTCAACAATTTACTGTTTTAATCACCAAAATTAATTCAAGACAATGCCTTCTGTCCCAAAACTCTGCAAGTCCGGGTTGCATGCAATCTTTCCACTAAAGTTATCAGGGAGGTAAATATATTGATTTAATAAGAGTAACAAAAGCATCAACATGTACTGATATATAACACTTTCCCGTAGATTATCTCACACATAAATTTTCACAAATATTACTTGTTTAGACAACTAAAATTTTAAAGCTGCAGAAGCTCAAGATTAAATAATGACTTGCCCACAGTATTTTTGCCACAGTGTAGCTGAACTGCAGTTTGAGCTTTTTGATGTTAATTTATACAGTATAATAACTTGGTACTGGATTTCTTCCGTGCATTCCTTAACAATAACCTACATTATTCAGCATGCTAATTATGTGCACTATTTTGACTAACTGCGTGTTTATGACAATGAGTAACCCTCCTGACTGGACAAAGAATGTAGAGTAAGTTCATGTTATTTTAAACTGCCTGATACACACGTGTAGACATACATAGATACAATTGTTGGTTGTTTTGAAACTATGTCTGAATGTAGCTGCTAAATAAAACTGAGGGCGTTTTCATTACAGCTTTTCTTCTACAGTTAGTGAGGAGATAGTAGTCCCCGGCCCGCGGGTCTGCTGGTGTCTGTCCTTCCCCTGTATCTGGTGGGTCGCAAAGTCCACCATTCTTGAACAGTCGTCATCTTTCCTTTAAGACCTGCGTGGCAAAGCAAACATGATGAAAAGAGCCAGTATGGCGAACCTTGGTTTCTGACTCCAGTCAGTTAAGAATTAAAAAGGCCAGACCGTAAGTGCCGTAGGAAGTCAACGCTGAGACTCACACGCGTTTGTTTTCCATTAGACATGGCCACCTCATGTCAGGCTGATATCAGTTTCAGGTGTGGTCACCAAGAAATTGGCAGGGGTGGACGAAAGAATCTCAAAATTAAAGATTTCAGAACTTGAAACTTACGTAGACCGAGTACAAAACTCCCTGAAGCGAAAGCGAGGGTAGCTTTCAGACAGCAGAAGCCTTTCTGAATACTCGCAGCTCCGAGCCTACCTTGGAGAGCGGAGGGCGGCTTTGTGCTGGTGTTTCAGCTGCTCCAGTTGTGGTTGCTCCTATTTGGGGGGGTCACTGCTCTGCTCGCTTCACGTGTGATGTACTCCCTATAGTCAAAGGTTGCAGACTCTGTCAACAATCACAGAAGGATTTCCCTAGCGCCCATCCTGACACTTAACAGTGGGAGCCAATCGGAAAAAAAAGATGCTCAAAGAAATAATAAAATTATCATACAAAGAATTCCTCACTGCTGTAGTTAACCTGTGAGACCCCACACACCCTCATCCCCCTTCCCGGATTTTATGCTGTCTACTCCCCACCCCCAACCCTGAGGGGAAAGTTTAAACCTGGAAAGCATCCAAGTTTTTGAATTTGCACATTTCCCCCTAAATTAAATATTCAGTTTTTATGACCTTAGAATGAGTCACCTTGATTTTATTGAAGTCTTTTTCCAGACAAGTTAACCTATGATGTCAGCAAACTTGCTAATTGTCAGTGTTTTATAATTCTTAAAACGTGATTGCAATTGAGTTAGGCTTCTTTCCCCCTTCTGAAAGAAAATCATTTTATGCATCTGCAATGTTGTTGTGGATAAGTCTCAGGAGGCTCTATTCATTTATGTCAATGCCAAGATACTGCCACTAGTAGCTAGAATATATTCACATATATTTCTTATACTGTTGTTAGGACACTTTAAACAAATCTTCCTGTGTTGGGGAGTTGGATTTAAATTTACTACTGTCTTATTTCTATGAAGATATAACCAGCTAAGAAGAGTAACTTTCCTTTTAGAATTTATGTGTCCTACTGATAGAGTGATGAAAACATTGATGTGCTATGAGAGAAAAATTGCACTTTATGAATTCTTTTGGATACTTACCTACAGGTACACCTTCACGGGAATATACACATTTGAATCACTCATAAAAATTATTGCAAGGGGCTTCTGTTTAGAAGACTTTACTTTCCTTCGGGATCCATGGAACTGGCTGGATTTCACTGTCATTACATTTGCGTAAGTGCCTTTTTTGAAACTTAAAGAAAAGAACATAGTTTTTGTTTTTTACAAGTACCTCTGCTTTTAAAGAAGAGTTTTGTATAAATTTTAGAAAACACCAATGCTCGTTGCCGTTGCATCAATTCAATAGGCTCTAGATTGTAATTGAGCACAACGAGGTCAGAACGGCATTTCACTTTGGTATGATGTGGTGGCAGTAGTTGAAATGATTCATGGGAACTACATTTTTAGAAAATTTCATATAGATACTTTTCTAAACCACAGCACACCCATTGCCACTGAGTCAATTCTGACTCATAGCAAGTCTATGGGACAGAGTAGACCTGCCCCATACAGTTACCAAAATGCACCTTGTGGATTCATACTAGCACTTTTTTGGTCAGCAGCACAGCTCTTAAGCACTTTGCCACCAGGATTTCCCTTTTTAACATATGTACATCCTAATATGTAAGAACAGATATTTTCATAATAGGTCTATGGAAATGGCTTTAAAATCTATAACCAAAACAATTCTACTGGTGTTACCTATACTATTCACGCTCCCCAGTTTCTTATGCCACTTTGGTAGAAAAGGGAACATAAGCATCTACAAATCAAATGAAAAGAAAATGCAACAGAATATATTAAATTCTTATTTCATTGAAAAAATGATTTTTTAAGACTTGTAAAAACATACACTCTCTCTGCTCTTTCTGTTTCTCCATTGACTCCTTCTCTTCCTTCCTTTGTTCTTTCTCTTGACCACTTTTTTCATCTCCTTCATCAACCTCCATATAAATAAACCTTGTTACCTTTAACACCCATCCAAATCCAAAAACCTAAAACCAAGCCAGTTGCCAAGGAATCAGTTCTGACTCATAGTGTTTGCCTGTATACAGAGTAGAACTGCATTCCACAGGGTTTTCAAAGCTGTATCTTTTGGAAGCAAATAGCCAGGCCTTTCTTATAAGACCCTTGTAGATAGATTGAAACCTCCAAACTTTCAGTTCGTAGTCAAGCGCTTAACTATTTGTGCCTCTCAGAGAATTCTGTATGTCTAGATACCCTTAGAGCAATTTCTGCAGATGGCTAAATTTTCTCAAGAAGAGACTCAGAAAACTAACAGGGGACAATTTAGAAGGATCTGAAAGTCAAGTGTGGAAGACAGTGGACCCACACCACGGGTCTTTGTCTTTCCTACAGAAGAAGTTATTTTCTTGAACTCCTATAGGTGGTGGACAGGAACAGGAGTGGGTGCCGTGATACAGTTCATCTAAATTCTGTATCTGCTCGAGAAGAGCCAGTTTGTCATCACTACCTCTGACCATAACTCAAAAGAAGGCATATGGGAGCTCCTGTTTCTTGATTATAAACTAGGAGCAGTGGCAGAGCAGCATTCCAAAGACCCAGTCCACTGCCTTCCTGCTGACTCTGACTCACAGTGACCCCATAGGACAGGGCAGAACTGCCCCATAGTGCTTCCAAGTTGTCAGTCTCTTTACGGAAGCAAACTGCCACGCCTTTCTCATGTAAACTGGTTGGTAGGTTTGAACCACCGACGTTTTGGGTAGCCACCAAGCACTTAACCACTGTATCACCAGGGCTCAAAAAGTAGCATTGGGCCTCCCAAGACATTGCTCTTAATTTGATTAGCTTTCACTTAAAAGTTGCACTGTGAAAAACTTATTACATACAGAAAGATCATGAGGCAATCTGCCTGTTAGTACCTAAATCTCCGTTAGGGGATTTCATGTATTTCTCTTCTAACTGAAACTGTAGCCAAAATGTTTGTTTTTTCTTAATTCTCTTAAGTAAATGTCAATTCTGATTGTATTTTTTTCTGAAGTGAAAGGAGGAACGTGTACTCTATGATGTGTACATCTAATTAACAACTGTAACTTCCTTTTAAATAGAGCTTCAGTTATGGATTTTAATTTCTGAATTGTTACTTAAAATATTTATCATTTAAAAATTACCAAAAAAGATCTTTATAAAAGACCCAAGCAAAAACATAAATTCTGCTTAAATCTTGAATAACTCTGATTTAATTCTACAGGTATGTAACAGAATTTGTAAGCCTAGGCAATTTTTCAGCTCTTCACACTTTCAGAGTCTTGAGAGCTTTGAAAACTATTTCTGTAATCCCAGGTAAGAAGTGATTAATGTAAAGCATAAGGCTCCTTCACTCTACAACTCTTCTTTGTATCCTGTTACTGTGTTTGTGTGTGAACTCCCTATTACAGATACGTAACAGAGTTTGTGGACCTGGGCAACGTCTCAGCGTTGAGAACATTCAGAGTTCTCCGAGCATTGAAAACAATTTCAGTCATTCCAGGTGAGAGCGAGGTTAAGTACTGAGGTTGACCCTATGTCGTTTCAGGACCGATGTCTTTGCTTGACTTTCAGCATTATAGAAAACAGGGAATCGTTATACAAAGTGTTATGTGGAAAGTAATTCTTACAGTCTGGACATAAGTTTTTGTGTTTTCACAATTTTTTTCCATCAGGCTTTATTCACATCCATTCAACCAAGAATTTGTTTCCTGTTAAATGTACTATTTGGAACTTCTTATTTATTACAGGCACTGACAGCTGCATAAATCCTAATGTTCCTAACAAAAGATAATAAAGAGTAGCATGAATTTGAATGAACGGTTTATTATCTAAAGTGTATCTATACATTGCATTACCTCTAGCTTTAAAGCAAAATCTTTTCCACTTTAAATAGTAATTTTAAAATATATATTTGATTTGCTACCACACTGACAACTGACCCTAATGAAAGTGTGGGACAAAGTTCATTAGCAAAAAGGAGAAATACAAGATCTTTACTTATTACAGGCTTCCTGACAGCCATCAACTATTTATTTCCTTGTGTCAAGGACTATCCTCAGGTCACCTCCATTAGCTCTTCAGCCTTCCACGAACTATTGCTCTTCCGCTAGCACTGCAATCATATTATAGACTTATGCATGAATTCTGTGGTTTCAAGAAAATTGTGTGAAGCTTTTGTTATTTCAGATATGTTAAAACTTCATTGTAATCTCCTTTCTCTTTCAGGCCTGAAGACCATTGTGGGGGCGCTGATCCAGTCGGTGAAGAAGCTCTCTGACGTCATGATCCTGACTGTGTTCTGTCTGAGTGTGTTTGCTCTAATCGGGCTGCAGCTGTTCATGGGCAACCTGAGGAATAAATGTGTACAGTGGCCTCCCACCAACGCTTCCATGGAGGAACACAGTATAGAGAGGAACAGAACTGTGGATTACAATGGCACCCTTGTAAATGAAACTGTTTTTGTGTTTGATTGGAAATCCTACATTCAAGATTCAAGTAAGCATTGTTGATGTTAGTTGTCATCAGAATAGAACTACTCTGTAGCGTTTTCCTGATGGTAATCTTAATGGAAGCAGGTCACTAGGATTTTTCTTCCGCAGTACAGCTGCATGAGTTCAAACCACTAACCTTTACATTAGCAGTCAAGTGTAAACTGAATTAATTTCATGGAAATGTTAAAAAAAAAAAACACTGTAATTGGTTGTGGCATCTTAAAAAAACCACCTAATCAGTCCATTTTTTAAATATTCAAAATAATGTTTTCATTTCACATTTTTCCCTTGGGTTTTAACTAATAGAGCACTTGTATTTCTGGAACTACTTTTTTTTAAATTATGATTGAGTGAAAACGTACATTCCCATATAAATTTACATGCCCACCTATATGCAGCTTCCACAGCTCTCCCTGCCCAGTGACAGCACACTATTCCTCTCTGCTCCATACATATCTCATCCTCCCAACAGTTTCCTTTCCCCTCTTCTCCACCCACACTCCTTGCTCCAGCTAGAGGTCAGCAGGATGATATCCTATAGATGCATAAAACCATAAAGTGCATCCAATATGTGGTATCTCTGTATTGCCAAGTCCACTCCATTCATGTTCGAAGAGTGGGCCTTCATCATTATTTATGGGCAAGGGCAGCATCAGGGCCAGGAGCCATGCTCCCAGGGGAATCCCGAAGCCACTGAACCATCAACAGTGGTCTTTTAGTGGAGATCTCAGGTGCACCCCTTTTCACTCTTGTGTTGCCAGTGAGACTCAACTTTGTGAGCTCCATCGCGGCTGTCACAGGTGGTGGCTGGGCACCATCTGGTTCTTCTGGTCCCAAGTCGATGTAGGCACCCACACATGTGGGTCTCTCTGTCCTCTGGGATGTCTTTCCCCAATGTCGTTTTGGTCCTCAGAGAGCTATCTGTTTTTCTGGAACTAATTTTAAGGAGGAATTTCATTAATTGCCTTACTAATGGTTTGCACATGCATTTAATTCTTTTTTTGATAGCTATTCTAGTTTTGATTCTTAAACAAAACTTTCTATATCATCATGTGAGAGGCTGGAGGATTTAGCTAGACAGAAATATACCTAGGAACTTTGATGAAAATTCTTCTCACCATGATTGAGACAATCAAATGAAATAACATAGGTGAAAGCCGTTTGAAAATTTTAAAGAGCTATGTAGATATAATGCATTGAACGACAATTATAAAATGCCTGTTGTGTAATGTCTGTTGTGTATCAGAACTGTACACAATACTAGAGGAAATACTGATGACAATCCATGGCTTCATGATACGTAGAATTTAGGGGATTATTGTTACTGTCATTTTATAGAAGCCAAATAAGACCTAAAGACAAATATCATTTTTATACTTGAAAAGTAGTACTGTATCAGAAACAAAGGAAATTGAAGTTAATTAACCTTAGCAGAGAATAACAGGAAAAGTTTTAGTAGCTAATAATATATATGCATCTTTTATTGTAAGCTGCCTATAATGCATTCAGAGAGTTGGTAGAATTTATATTACCAACTTTTGAAATGTATGGTAGTATGTACAAATAATAGAAGACCAGAAAAGATACAATCATTTTATTTGGGAATATTTCATTGTTTTGAGAAAGCCAAGGAATCCCTCTCATTCTCTTCTCTTTTTACAAAATGAAAATTTCTTTTTCTGAGGGTGGTAGAAAAACAACCGTATCATTCTAAAACATTGTGTCAGTATCTGTGATTACCATTAATTTTAATTTCATAATGAAGAAATACTTTGTACTATTATCTAATTTCCTTAATATAATATCTAGTACTTGGAAAGAGAAAGGGAAAAATTCTTATGTCTTTGAATTAATTCTATGTTGTATTTAAAATTATTCAATGAATTGTACAAGTAGGACCTAATCTTCCTGTTCTCACTTTAGTATTTTTAATAGTGCAGATGTTCCTTATATCACTTTATTTTCTTCCAAATAGGATATCATTATTTCTTGGAAGGTATTTCAGACGCACTGCTGTGTGGAAACAGCTCTGATGCAGGGTAAGCCAGTAATTTTTGTGTGTGTGTATGTACATAAACACGTGTACTTTTCCTTTTTTATAACAACTGACAAAAACAGCCAGTTAATTTTATTCACATTCATTTTCTATAATTAATATTACTTTCAAAGTGAGAGATTAATTAAGTAGTTGGCAAGCTTTTATGTTCTATACAAAAAGGAGTACTACTTTTATCTATAACGTTATTTCATTTAGATAAAAGTATAACCAAAAACCCGTTGCTGTTGAGTCCATTCCAACTCAAAGTGATCCTATCAGACAGAGTAGAACTGCCCCATATGGTTTCCAAGGAGCAGCTGCTGGTGGATTTGAATTGCTATAACAGCTGAGCTCTTAACCACTGTACTACCAGGACTCAAAATTAGCTCTGGAGACAGTAAGGAAAATAAAAGAGAGAGATATATTAAAATTTCAATTATCAATAGAAAATAGTTTTGTAAAGTATTATTAAATATGACAAGTTGTTGGTAAAATTATAGTAAGTGAAAAGTTGAGAAGCGTGTTATTATTCTTTGAAATAGCAAACCTTCTTGGGAAAATGTTCAAAGTATAGCATGCCACCAAAATAAAAAGACATCAGAGCACCTTGTAATACTTCCTTTTGCCCTGTTTACAGCCAATGCCCAGAAGGATACATGTGTGTGAAAGCTGGTAGAAACCCCAATTATGGCTACACAAGCTTTGATACTTTTAGTTGGGCTTTTTTGGCCCTGTTTCGACTGATGACTCAGGACTTCTGGGAAAATCTTTACCAATTGGTGAGAACCTGAATAGACACGTACTGCATTTAAGTAGAAGTGTGCAAGAAAATCAATATAGTTACAAAATCCAAACCACAGCATAATAGAGCGGGGGAAAAAAAAAACCTATTGCCGTTGAGTTGGTTTTAACTCATAGTGACCCTGAAGGACAGAGCAGAATTCCTACATAGGGTTTCCAAGGCAATAATTCTCTGTGGAAACAGACTGCCATATCTTTCTCCCACAGAGTGGCCAGTGGATACCATGCAACTGTCTTTCAAGTTAGCAGCCAAGGGCTTAACCACTGTGCCTCCAGGGCTTGAAATCAGAAAACTTGAGTTCCTTTATCTTATTAACTGGAACATATGTTTAACATGGTGATGCCGGCGATAGACATTCTCTCTCATATCCCCTTTTCCACCTCTCATAGCCACATCCTCCCCTCAGTATCACCCACGCTCTCAACTAGTATCACTCAAGTGGGAGATGATGAAAAACGAAGAAGGCTCAGCTCTTTAATGGAGGTCTCCATTGTGTTTGATTGACTTTTCTTGATGAATCAAAGAATGCCCTCTAAAGATGAGAGTGTGAATGCATGAGTTAGAGGAGAAGGCAGAGGATAAGGTTAAGACAGTTCAAAAGGTAGGAGGGGTTGTGATCACACAATTATTGTATTATTAGAATCCTGTAAGATGCACACAAGGAATTTGATGGTTGAAACCACCAGTTAGTGATATAAAAATAATGATAATTCTGGTATTCTTGTTTCCAGACACTACGTGCTGCTGGGAAAACATACATGATCTTTTTCGTGCTGGTCATTTTCTTGGGCTCGTTCTACCTAATAAACCTGATCCTGGCTGTGGTGGCCATGGCCTATGAGGAGCAGAATCAGGCCACCTTGGAAGAGGCAGAGCAGAAAGAGGCCGAATTTCAACAGATGATTGAACAACTTAAAAAGCAACAGGAAGCAGCTCAGGTAAATGGACTAGAAGAAATGTGCCATTTTTCTTTCTTTTTGATTATTGTAAAAGTTTTTTAAAAAGCAAGAGACCAATAATTGCTTTAAAAGATGTAAGAGAAATTGGTAGATTTGGGATTTCTACATTTTGATTAAGTATTCAGTTGCTAACCAAAAGATTGATGTTTCCTACCCACCAAATGACAATGAATCCATGGGGCAAAGACTCAGTGGTCACTCTGTAAGGGTTCCAGCTAAGAAAACCCTACAGGGCAATTCCACTCCATCACATCGGCTCGCTGTGAGTTGAAACTGACTCAGTAGCACACAGCAGCACAAGACCTTTTAGATGAATTATTCAAGATGTGTATAATATAGAACAGAACAGAACAGTCTTATGTTACTTTTATTATCTTAAGATATTCAACATAAAAGAGAAAATGTGATAAGAGATATTCACCCAGTTCTTAGAATAAAGCTTCTTCATTTCTTTAGATAAAAATATGTTGACTTTTAATGTAGTTGTCTAATTGCCTTTCTTACATAAATCAGGAGTCTATCAAATAATGTAATATACTCTGATAAACCACGAGTATCCAACAGGCATGTGAACGTCACCAGTCTTACAGAATCAGCTAAGAGGATTACTTATTCTTGAAGTGAGGCATCAGTGCTCATAAAACAATAAATTGTTAAGTGCCTCTCCTATCACTCCTTTTTTCTTTGCCGTTTTTATTTAGCATATGAACAAATTCACTGTCTTTACTAAAGAAGAAAGTTACTTTGGGAGGATTAATTTACTTGCGAGAGTCCCTGTATTGGGAGCTGTGTGACTTGGAGCAGATTCTGACTCATAACGACTCCGTGGCACAGAGCAAAACTGCCCCATAGGGTTTCTTAGGCTTAATCTGTATGACAGCAGATTGCCGGGTCTTTTCTCCCTTGGAACCAGCCACTGGTGGGTTTGAACTACCAGCCTTTTGGTTAGCAGCCAAGCACTTAACTTTTGTGCCATCAGTACTTAAGCATACTATAGGAAAAATGACACAAAAGTGTCTACCTGGATCATACAAGTTGTGATGAAGAAGTGCTGGCTTTCATCCATGCCATCGTGGCCAGAAGGAACCAGTGGTGAGCTGAAGACAATGTAGATGGTTTTTGGAGAGTTGATGAAAGTCGGATCTTGCTTAGTAGGAAATTTTGACTCTGTATGTTGCACTGCACTGGATAGAGTATCATAGAGGAGTGAGGAAAGGATTTTGTCATCTTCCATAAATCTGACTGGTAACATTCTAAAGGTATTGGATAACCCAGTTCCAGTAACTGGAGAGGGAATCTCAGATCTTTATCGTGTCACACTCCTCGTACTTTTGCATATGACCTCAAGCAGTTCATTCAGTATTTTTTCCCTTGTCCAGTTTCTTTTTTCAGAACAAAGAAAGCTATAATAATTAAATACTGATTTTTAGAGTGAATCAAATCTCAGAAAGTAATATGAATTTATGTCCTTGTGGATGCCAGATTGATCTTTTTCAGTGTGTGGTCTGCGAAGCATAAGATAGACAGCAATAAATGTTAACACACAGAAAACCAATTATCTCTAAAAGCCTTCATTAAGTGAAAAAAAAATCACCCTTCACTTTCAGAGCTGCTTCTAAGTGAAATCAGCTTCTGTCAGATAAATGTGTTTTTTAAATACTATGCAAATAACTTGAGCTATTTTTATCCAGTTGTCTTTGAGTCAGTTCCAACACATGGAGACTCCCATTTGTGTCAGAGAGGAAAAATGATCTGTAGGGTTTCCAGTGGCGAACTTTTCAAAAGTAGGTTGTCAGAATTTTCTTCAGGGGATTTCAGTTGGCAGCCTTTATTCAGCAGCCAAATGCGTTAACCATTTGCGCCACCCAGGGACACCGGGCGCCGTTTTACACATTTAGGACGTCTTCTCTAGCGCCCAGCTGAAACCGCTTCTCCACTGTGCAGCAGGCAGCAGCCGCAACGGCCTCGGAGCGCTCCGGCGACCCCAGCGCAGCAGGCGGCGGCGGCGGCCTCTCGGACAGCTCCTCGGAAGCCTCGAAGTTGAGTTCTAAGAGTGCCAAGGAAAGAAGAAACCGGAGGAAGAAAAGAAAACAGAAAGAGCAGTCAGGCGGGGAAGAGAAAGATGAGGACGACTTCTGTAAATCCGAATCCGAAGACAGCATCCGGAGGAAGGGGTTTCGCTTCTCCATCGAAGGGAACCGATTGACTTATGAAAAGAGGTACTCCTCCCCACACCAGGTATGGCCCTGTTGAGTTAAACGATGCCTGAATGAAACCTAGACCACCAAAGAGAGGGGGGACTTTGGAGTTTTTCTCAGCTGAGTGACATTTTACTTGAATTTAAATCTTCCTTCTGTTCACATAGTTATGAGAAAGTTGTACTCCTACATATACGTAAGTCTAAAGCTTGATGTAGTTGAAACGACACTGGATTGAAAGTCAGGAAACCAAAATTCTGATCCCAACACTGTCTGCTCTTATTGTCTGTAACTGATTTTTCTACTTTCTGGTTTGCAGCCTTCCTAATGGGGGAAAAAAATTGTGAATTTTGGGCCAGTTTAAAAGAAAGATCCCTTTGCTTATCTTTCTACTTTATGGTTTTTATTCACTTAACTGCTCCATAAACCATCGTATATCCTCCTGAGAATATTAGTTGTGGTACAGTTTATTGAAAAGCACGTCACTCTGCTTTTCAGAATTGCGTTGTAATTCCCACAACCGTGTGCTTTATGGGAAAACCAGTAATAGCAGTGAACTTAAAGGGCTTTTATGAAGATGACTGAAACAGTTTTTAAAATGCTGGAATTCCGTTGAAAGGAAAGAGCAACAAACGTGGCTTTGTGAAGCTCGTGCTCCCGGGGTTGACGGTTTACAATGAGCATAGTAGTGTTCTAAGAATGTTTTCTCTCGAACTTGAGAAACGGTGGGTCATGTCTGTTTGCTTTTAAATATCTTTTGATTGCGCTGTGTCTCCCCGTTCTTGAATCCCAAAGACCTCCTATAAAACGAATTTATTTTTATTAGAATGCATCTAAAACGAGAATGTGTATCAAAAGGAGTCACATTTTGTTATGAACGATGAAGTCTCCTTCATTTACTCTTGCAAAATGAAAACACACTCCCAAGAGTCATTGTAATATGATTCTCCCTGTTCTGTTGTTTCAAACTTTTAGTCTTTGTTGAGCATCCGTGGCTCTATATTTTCTCCAAGGCGAAATAGCAGAACAAGCCTTTTCAGCTTTAGAGGGCGAGCAAAAGATGTGGGATCTGAGAATGACTTCGCTGACGATGAACACAGCACGTTTGAGGATAACGAGAGCCGGAGAGATTCTCTGTTTGTGCCCCGGCGACATGGAGAGCGCCGCAACAGCAACCTGAGTCAGACTAGCAGGTCATCTCGGATGCTGGCAGTGTTTCCAACGAATGGGAAGATGCACAGCACTGTGGACTGCAATGGTGTGGTTTCCTTGGTTGGTGGACCTTCGGTTCCTACATCGCCTGTTGGACAGCTTCTGCCAGAGGTGATAATAGATAAGCCAGCTACTGATGACAATGTAAGGAAGTTTTAAATAGCTTAGGCATGGCTGGCCCATTGTTGCTGCACCAGCCAGTGTTTCTACAGAATGGAACCCCTTGAGAATGATTCCTGGTTGGTCAAGCTGTGAATGTACCTGCATCTTGCAATATGTTCAGTAGACTAACTAAAACTTAAAACCACAGCTCTCTCTTGCATTAAACCTGAATGCACTTACTTTTTTACACCTGCTAAGGACAGAGTAGATGCAGTAATAAGTTACTACCTCCACTTGGAAGATTTGCTATATGCTCATGTTGAATTTTTATAGCAGAGTGTCTTCTAAGACCTAGTACAAAAGTAAATGCATAATTCCTATACTTAAGTGTGAAGGGTGTATAATAAATCTTTCCAACGAATTCTTCAGTATAATTCTAGTTTAAAAGATTTTTGAGAACACTGTGCATAAATAGATAGCTTCGTTTCTAGTTTTTGTATTTGTTTTACTAAAAAAAGCTCTAATGTGAATGAAGAGACACAGATTATTGATTCAGACAGTTAAAATAAGTGTTTATAAAGGTTCGTTACATATTTGCAAATATATCACAGATGAGGAATCTCTAAGTAGATGTTGCCTCTTGTTAGACTATTCACTCACATGGAAATTCATCAGCATGTGTAAGCATGACTAAGTCAGAATCAGATGACTTATAGCTTCAGTCCCCTGGATCAAACTGTTGTCCATGCAGCATGTGCGTGTTTTTTTTAACATACAGTTTGTGTTGTCAGTGACCATCCATGTCTTGTGTCCAAAAAAAAGGAATTGTAGCTAAGTGTGTTACAACCATCTGTGTTCTTTAAAAATAACTGGCTACCTTCTCGGCACTTGATTATTTATTGGACTTTTCATGCTATTAGTTTGTTACTACCAGCTGAGAAATAAGGGAAACTACAAATGTGACTCTCAAGAGATTTATCAGCTGCATCAAAATTATATCAGATTTCACAAACTTATTAAATCAAAGGGTTAAAAAATGAACTGTCCTTGCTGTATGAGGAAATGGTTAACAGTTTGGAAGTTCCGGGTTCCTGGTACAATAAGTCAGCAGGGTCTGCCATCACCAAATATGAACGTGCATGGTGCATGTGTTTCATGAAACTCACTGTGTCACCTTTTTGTTGTTGGCTTATTGACTTGTTGAAAATAATCATTTCAATAATTTGCTTTCGAAAAAAAAAAAAAACAGGGAACAACGACTGAAACTGAAATGAGAAAGAGAAGGTCAAGTTCTTTCCATGTTTCCATGGACTTTCTAGAAGATCCTTCCCAAAGGCAGAGGGCAATGAGTATAGCCAGCATTTTAACAAATACAGTAGAAGGTATGTAACAAATTTCACTGCTATTTTCACTAAACTTCTGTTGGTTTGTTTGAATCAAATTTTTGTAAGTTGAAACTATATGTTCTAATGAGAAGACAACAGGTCTTATTTAAGAGATACTGCTTATTAATACCTACTTACATAGTCTAAAATGCTCAAAATATTTATTTAAACTCAAACATATTGAGACTGGGTTTCTAATGTGGGTGTGTGGCAAGTCTTTAAAACTTCATAGTAAAGCATTTCTGTTAGGGATTGCTAATTTCGTTAGCCATGATGACCTTCTGTTCTGTCCCACTTACCTTAGATTTCAGCAACAACACTGACCCTTCTTTCCTCATAAAACATACTATCCATACACTGAAATATTATTCACCCATGAGGAGAAATTAAGTTCTCATACATGCTATATAATATGGATAAGCCCTGAAACCATTATACTAAGTGAAATAAGTCAGATACAAAAAATATAAATGTTCCATGATTTCGGCTACTTACTGTCATTTCATATGATCCATACTATATCTGGAATAAGAAAATACACAGAGAGAAAAGTTTATTACTGGTTACTAGGGTCTGGAGTCTAGACAGAATGGAGTTACTGCTTAAAGGCTACTAAGTTTTGAGTGATGAAAATCTTGTAGAAATCAGTAGTGGTGGTGGTTGTACAACATAGTGAATTTAAAGCCACTGAACTGTACATATAAAAATGATTAAAAAGTGGAAAATTTCTTGTTATATGTATTTTGTCACAATAAAAACGTTTTAATAAAATGAATGGCCAAGATTTCAAAAGATAAGGGGAGTATCTTCACAAAATAAAAGTGAGTTAAAAACATGATTCTTGGTTCTTAGTTTTTGGCTCTTGATTCTTGTCACATAATCTGAGTCTGACAGCATAGCTAGACGTTAACATAGAGGCGCACACAATATCTACACTACCCCAAATCGTGTTCCTGTTGACATTTCACTTAAAAGATCACTTGCTTAACTAGAGGAAAATAAACTATCCTTTACTGCCTCTATTTTATGTGTATTGAAATACCTTTTAGAATATGAAGAGTAAAATTTATAGTTTTTTTTTTAAATCAAGTACAAAAGAAGATTGAGTCTTTGTGGCAAATGAAAATGTATCAATTTCTGAAAATAAATCTAGTGGATTTGAAATAAATTAATGTAAGTTTATATAAAAAATATTTTGGGGTGTTTTTTCTTAATCTAGAACTTGAAGAATCCAGGCAGAAATGTCCTCCGTGTTGGTATAAATTTTCCAACATATTCTTAATCTGGGACTGTTCACCATATTGGTTAAAAGTGAAGCATATTGTCAACCTGGTTGTGATGGATCCATTTGTTGACCTGGCCATTACCATCTGTATTGTCCTAAATACTCTTTTCATGGCCATGGAACACTATCCAATGACGGACCATTTCAACAATGTGCTTACAGTAGGAAACTTGGTAAGTACATTGGAAGGTAAAGGTGTTCAGTCTTCAAATTTTCTGTTTGAGAAACTTTATATTTTATAGCGTATAACTGTCTTTTGGAAATCCTGGTGGCATAGTGAGTTAAGTTCTACATCTGCTAACCAAAAGGTCAGTAGTTCAAACCCACCAGGCACCCTTTGGAAACTATGGGGCAGTTCTACCCTGACCTCTTGGGTTGCTATGAGTTGGACCCGACTCAATGGCAGTGGGTTTTTTTGTTTTAGGATCTTTCAACTACCCTTTCTGGCTCCTGTTCCATGAAAGATAGGAATGTTAACTAGATGGTTTGACCCTAAACTTTTGCAAAAATTAGCAACTCTTAAAGCCAAAGGAAAAACTGAAAAAGAAAATAATAGATATAGGCCAACTGTACTACCTGTAAAGTTCATAGTGATATTTACAACTTTTAAGATGCAGAAACAGTTCATAGCTTAAGTGCATATTGTTTGAAATGATATTAGCACAGCAGGAGAAGGCTAATGTAAAATTGTGGATTATTTTATCATATTTAATCATCACCATTCTAGACAATAATTTAACAAGTCAAAAATGCCTTCAGCTTTTCCATTTCCAGGAGTTAGGTCGAACATATATTGTTTTATCCACACATCTGTATCCAAAT
Organism: Heterohyrax brucei; assembly: GCA_028571685.1. NCBI lineage: Eukaryota > Metazoa > Chordata > Mammalia > Hyracoidea > Procaviidae > Heterohyrax > Heterohyrax brucei. The sequence goes on along the minus strand of CM053146.1, from coordinate 72,378,582 downwards.
CATGAAATACGGAAAACTTGTGGTGTATTTTATGTATTCTGTAATTCAGTCAATCAGTCTCTTGCGGTCCAGTCAATTTTGACTCTCAGCAACTCAATAGGACAGTGCAGAACTACCCCATAGGGTTTCCAAGGAGCAGCTGGTAGACTCAAACTTTCAACCTGGTTAGTGGCTGGGTCCTTAAACCCTACACAACCAGGGCTCCATTACATGATTAGCAAGGCCATTTTTGGTGGTGGCTGCCACTTAATGCTTTCATTTTTATACTTTGAAAAACATAAATTATTAATATGTTTCTCAGTTGACTCAATTTAGGAATATCAGTTTTTATTTGTTAAAATGCTTACAGTAATGTGTAAATTTTCTGTAAAATTTGTTTTAATCTTTAGGTTATTTTTAGGGTAAAAAGCAAAAACAAATACGTTTCTCAGTGATTTTAAAGCTCTTCTATTTAAATTATGGAAGTAATTTTTTTTTCATGAGCATCACAGCTAACTAGTTATGCACATATAAGAATAGATAATCATTTATAATACTACTTGTCTTGAGGGAAATGAGAATATGATTACATGTAAATAAAACTGTTCATGGGCAAAATTTTGTCAGTAACTTGGCAGTATAAATTATGGAGAGTTTGATGTAATGAAGGAATACTAGAGAAAAATAGAAGATTTACATTCAAGTCTTAGCCTTACAATTTTCTGGTTGTATGATTTTGGGTAAGTCACGTCACCTAGATGAAAGCCTTCATGTCTCATCTCTAAGGCAATAGTTATGATACTTGACTGTCCACTGAATAGAGCTTCAGTGAGGATAAAATGAGATAATATCCATGAGAACCTTTCTTCAGCTATAAATTACTATACAGTGAAAGTTAGTAGTAGACTCACCCTGAGGAAGAGTAGCCTAAACACTTTGTTCTGAGAACAAACATTATGCCATTCTACTTTATCACTAGCTGATGGAGTTACAGTATATTGTTTTGATTTTAGGTCTTCACTGGAATCTTTACAGCAGAAATGTTTCTGAAAATAATTGCCATGGATCCTTACTATTACTTCCAAGAAGGTTGGAATATCTTTGATGGTTTCATTGTGACTCTCAGCCTGGTAGAACTTGGCCTTGCTGATGTGGAAGGATTATCAGTTCTTCGTTCATTCAGATTGGTAAAAGACAGAACAGCTTATTCTTTCCAGCATTCAGAGTTCTTGCATACTGCTGTCACAGATTTTACTGTATAACCATTAACATTTTAATTTTTTGTGTGTAAAACTGACATTATCAAAAACCTCCAAACTGAAAAAATTAGTCCTACTGAATTAGAAAAACCTTTATTGAAAAGAGCATAATCACATAGAATAATGTATTAGTTGCTATTTTGATTATTCTTTCTAGAGACTATGTATTTAACATTTCCAGATGTAAATATTTTTAATGAAAATGCATCACCTTTAATAGTTACTTGAAAATATCCACTGCCTTTTTTAACAGTGAATGACAATTTAATACAAAATGTCCATTCAGAAATTTTTCCTGATTCTACCTCTGGAAACAAATGTACCTTCCCAAGATCAAGAGAGAGAAATTCTTCTGGATTACTAAGCATGCCCAGGAATTCATATCATGTCCTTGCAAACTGGGAAAGAGTTATGGAGTTAAGGGAAATATTCCAGTTTTGTCAATGCAGAAGCTTACCAATAAGCTAACTATATCACTGCCCCTTCCCCCACCCAAAGCATTACTGAACAGTAAGGACCTTTGTCCTGTTATATCAGACTCAGTGTGATCTCATTTAGCTTCGTGTTATAAGTGGTTATATTTCAGCAGAGATCATTCTCATTCAGATGTTAGTATTACAGTGTCAGACTTGGTGTGCCGTAGAACCACCTTCAAAAAACAAGAATGTATGTATCTCAGAGGATCATCAAAACTTCATTGTCACGGAAAATGTTCTACGTGGCAAAATGTACAAGAACCATTATCTTGCTAGAGGCTACAGAGAATTAGCCATGAGCCCCAGAGGTGCAAGGGCAAGGTAGATGTTGTTAGAGGTTTAATTTTAATCATTTAGTGAGCTTCATGATAATAATACATATTAATTCTTTATTTTCCAGCTCCGAGTATTCAAATTGGCAAAATCTTGGCCAACATTAAATATGCTAATAAAAATTATTGGAAACTCCGTGGGGGCGCTGGGCAACCTCACCCTGGTGTTGGCCATCATCGTCTTCATTTTTGCCGTGGTCGGCATGCAGCTCTTTGGTAAGAGCTACAAAGATTGCGTCTGCAAGATCTCTGATAACTGTGAACTGCCACGCTGGCACATGAACGACTTCTTCCACTCCTTCCTGATTGTGTTCCGCGTGCTGTGCGGGGAGTGGATAGAGACCATGTGGGACTGTATGGAGGTCGCTGGCCAAGCCATGTGCCTTACTGTCTTCATGATGGTCATGGTCATTGGAAACCTGGTGGTATGTACCCCCTTAAGATATGTATTTCAGGACCGGCTTAAAAGCATAACAGAATGGTGACTGTTTGGTCAAAAACAAATCATGATTATTCACTTAAAAAGCCTCTTATTCACTTAGATGACACAGCACTATAGCAGTAACTTTACAGTTTTTATCCTCAGTGGCATCACAACAATCATTGTATCACACTTATTAAGTGACCTCCAATAGGATATTGCACTGATGTTGCAGTAGGTCATTTCCAGTGAAGTATCCATAAGAAGATGTTGTTGTTCGGTGCTGTCAAGTCAGTTCTGACTCACAGAGACCCTATGAACAACAGAGTGAAACACTGCCCATTCTTGCGCCATCTCTATTAAAGGATATGCCGGGAATTTTATGAATTAGGAGCCAGAAGAGAGAGAATTTTGAAAATAAAAATGTAGAGAATCCAAACTTACTTCCCAATATAGGAGTAAGAAGTGGTGTCTTAAGTCTTCATACTGGTTTTGCCATTTCCTTGCCACTTCTAGGCAGATAGCATTCAGTCATTCCATGTCACGTGGGAGATGCATTAGCCAACTAGGGTTTATCAATTCTCTAGTGGCTGTAAATCAAAACGATGGCTGGCTAATGATGCTAGAAGTTACCCTAATGGAGTAACTGACCCATCCTCTCCTTCTTAAATCTGGAACATTACTGTTTATAGTGTAAGAATATATAATATATTCCAAAGAATGTATATATTAATATACTAATCTTACGGAAATATTAAGGAATTTTAAAAATTTCCTAATTATGTAGCAGCTGGGTATAAGAAATACAGTAGATTAAGAAAACAAATGGCAATGTCAACATTAAGTTATTAATCCTTACATTAAGTCATACTGATTATTTTTTAATAAATACACAATTTAACATCTCCATTTAACAAAAAAGAAACTACAGAAGACATTTAAACGCATATTACAAACACTAATGATTCTTCTAATTTTAGAATTTGTATAATACGTGTTTAGGTCTCTTTTCTTGTAATTATTCAGTTGTAAGCTTAATGAAACCTTAAACCAGCCTATTCAACTTCTTCATTTTACAAATGGAAAAACTTGAGACCAAGAGAAATTATGTATTTGCCAAGGGTGTAGCCGTTGATCAAGATCGCAAATTCAAATTGCGTGACTCCTAATCGGAAATTCTGGTGGCACAGTGGGTTAAGTGCTACATCTGCTAACCAAAACGTTGGCAGTTCAAATCGGCCAGGTACACCTTGGAAACTGTGGGGCAGTTCTGCTCTAACCTGCAGGGTTGGTATGAGTTGTACCCAGTTCGACGACTGTGGGTTTGGTTTTTTTGTTTTTTTAATTCCTAATTATGGTGCTAGGATGCTTCTTTCTCATCTAATCATTAAAACATATAGTTTCCTCTTATTTAGCGGAATAAATGATTTCAATCTGTTCTTTATATTGTGGTGAAATTCTAATCATGTCTGTATTGTTTCTAAAGGTCCTGAACCTCTTTCTGGCCTTGCTTCTGAGCTCGTTCAGTGCAGACAACCTGGCTGCCACTGATGATGACAATGAAATGAACAATCTCCAAATTGCTGTGGATAGGATGCACAAAGGGGTAGCTTACGTCAAAAGAAAAATATATGAATTTATTGTACAGTCCTTGGTTAGGAAACAGAAGATTTTAGATGAGATTAAACCACTTGATGATCTAAACAACAAAAAAGAGAGTTGTATGTCTAATCATATGACAGAAATTGGGAAAGATCTTGAGTATCTTAAAGATGTGAATGGAACCACCAGTGGCATAGGAACTGGCAGCAGTGTTGAAAAATATATTATCGATGAAAGTGACTACATGTCGTTCATAAACAATCCCAGTCTTACGGTGACTGTACCAATTGCTGTTGGAGAGTCTGACTTTGAAAATTTAAACACGGAAGACTTCAGTAGTGAATCAGATCTAGAAGAAAGCAAAGAGGTAGGATTCTATAGATGTAGGTAGGTATAAATTTTATATATATGTGCATGTTTAGTATTACCTGTGCTTATTTTATATTTTCAGTATAGAATTTTCTTGTTATCATATAGAATTTTATTTCACTGAGGAACCAAACACTTAAGCCTGTCTTAGTCATCTAGTGCTGGTGTCACAGAAATACCACCAGTGGATGGCATTAACAAAGAGAAATTTTATTCTGTCACAGTCTGTTAGGCTACAAGTCCAAATTCAGCACATCAGCTCCAGTGGAAGACTTTGTGGGCTCCAGAGGAAGGTCCTTGTTACCTCTATTTCCCTGGACTGGGAGCTTCAGTGGCGCAGGGAACCCTGGGTCCTTTACAGAGGCTGTGTTGTGCTCTTGTACTGCCTGTTGATGATACAAGGTCCCTAAATGTCTGCTTGCTGCCCTTTCCTTTAAATTCCAAAAGACTGCCTCAAGGTACAATACGATCTTCAATACTGAGTCCTTCTCCACCAGCACAACTGCTGCCCATCCTCCCTCACTAGTATCACAGAGTCAGGATTTACAACATGAAGGAACATCACACAACTAGGAATCATGGCCTGGCCAAATTGCTACACCCGTTTTTGGGGACACAATTCAAGCCATGCCGAATCCCAAGGAGATAATTGATAAACTGAAGAATATGACATATTATGTAAGTTTTCCATCCTCAGAAATGCGTTTTAATAAATAATACTGAGTGAGAGGGTGAAAAAACATCATCTGACTTAATCCTTATAATAACCTGAAAGCCAAATGCTGTTGAGTCGGATCTGACTCATGGGAAAAGGAATGTGTTATAGTTTTTGAGATAAGAAAACTAGCTTAGGTAATTTAAGAGCTAAGATTTGAAGTTAGAGCCTTTATCTACAAGTCTTGTGTATCTTTCATTAACAACAGCAACAACAGAAAGGTGTGAGATGTTGTAGGTTCAGGTAACACCTACTATAGCTCATCTAACAGGAAATATTCTATATGACTTCTACAATTACAATGACATGCCTCATGATTTGTAATGTTTCATATCTGGGAACATTGAATTAATTGAAATTTTAAGTGTTAGATTGGTAGAAATTTTAATGATAATTTAATGCACTGTTTCTCAAGTTCTGAATTATGACCCAGTAAATTTATACGGGAATGTACATTTTCACTCAGTCATATTAAATAAAAAAAAAAAGAGTTGATAAACCAATTTGTTGAACCAATGTATACATTTTTAAATTTTAATAAAATATATTATATTTGATTATGTCAGAGCCCTGTATATACATATTGGTCATTTGAAGCTTGTTTTTGCTGTGAGGAATTAAAATGCACCATTTATCTAATTAGAGTACACTCACTAGGTCCGTGGGTATAATTTCCAAAGTCCATGAATTCTTAAATTTAAGAAACTGTTTCAGTTCTTGGAAAGCAGTGATTTTGAAGCATTCTCTGCTATAGGCAGAACAAACTGCTTGCACTGGGCTGGTGTATCTTACAAAGTACCAAACTATTTTAATAATTACTAGTGGCTCAATGGTTAAGAACGAGTCTGCTAGCCAAAAGCTTGGCGGTTTAAATTCACAAGGCACTTGGGAACCCTGTGGGGTGTTTCTACTCTATCCTATAGGGTCACTATGAGTTGGAATGACTTATCAGCAATGGGTTTGGTTTGGTTTACTTATGTCATAAAGTTCCATTGAGAAAGACCCTCAAAGACATGGCTTGACAAAGTGACTACCAAAATGGGCTCAGTCGTAATTATACTTGTTAAGATGGCACAGGACTGGGCAGTGTTTCATTCTGTTGTGTGTAGGGTTACTACAAGTCTGAACCAATTCAGTGGCACCTAACAACATTAACATGCCTCTGCATTTATGTTGTGGCCTGTTGATGTGTTTTTAGCACATACCTTGGCATTCATTACTGCCAGATGTCAATAATGCACTAAATAATCAAATAGTAGATTCTTTTACTGTTGTCGTAAATGCAAAATGTCAGATTAAGAGATAGTCAATAAGTATGCTGTAGATGTATATCTTTTTTTTGGTATAACAACAATACTTTACTAAAGTTATTAGGAAAAAAACACACTTGTTTGGCTATGGTTGGGCCCCAGAATATTGAGTAAAATTGTCATTTGGGTCATACTGATAACAGCTCCCTATTGTTCAAGGTCAGTGGTTCAAATCCATGAGGTGCTCCATGGATACTCAATGGGGCAGTTCTACTCTGGCCTCTAGGGTCACCAGGATTTGGACCTGACTTGAAGGCATTGAGTTAGTTTTTTTTTTATTGTTTGTTCAGTGTTCACCGCTATTAAAATACTGTCTCAAATTTACAGTCTTCAAACTCTGACATAGGAATTATTATTCTCATCCTACTGATGAGGAAATTGAATGTGAAGACTTTAATAAGTTGCTGAAGTCACACAAATAGCAAGTGGTTGATTGTGGACCACTGTCCAGTCCAGTCGGTTGGCTGTAGTCTAAGCTATTAACTACTACATCAGATCTTCTTAACGGTATCTGAAAGTGTACTTGCTTGGGCTATCTTTGATATAAATGATACTGTTATTTAATTTTAATAATTTTGTCTTTCCTATGTACTGTTAAGGAGCATGTGGTATTTTTTAACATAGACACGTAATGCTGAATGTCAACAGACTAAATTTGTTCTGCCACAGAGTGAAGCCCATAAATGGACAATGCCAGTTAAAAGTTATGTCACTTTCATTTACCACAATGCTGTGGATTGAATTGTCCCCCCAAAAATGTATCAACTTGGCTAGGCCATCACTGCCATTATTGTGTGATTGTCCACCATTCTGTGATCTGATGTGATGGTCTTAACGAAAGACCAAACTCTGCTTTCAAGTTGATTCTGACTCATAATGACCCTATAGGAAAGAATAGAATTGCCCCATAGAGTTTCCAAGGAGCATCTAGTAGTTTCAAATGGCTGATTTTTGGTGAGCAGCCAAGCTCTTAACCACTTTGCCATCAGGGCTGCAGGATGCAATCTACAGGATTAAGTTATACCATGAGTCAAACTCTTTTAGATTTAAAAGAGAGAAGTGAGCAGAGAGCAGAGGGATGTCTTACCACCAAGAAATAAGAGTGAGGAGCAGATGTGTTGTTTGGACAAGGAGTCCCTGTGCTGACAGGTTCTTAGACCAGGGGAGGACTAATGACAAGGACCAGGGCCAACAGAGAAAGTCTTCCTCTAAAGCTGGTGCCCTGAATTTGGACTTCTAACTTCCTAAACTGTGGGAAGAAACTCTGGTGGCGTAGTGGTTCACAGCTACTGCTGCTAACTAAAAGATTGGCAGTTTGAATCTACAAGATACTTCTTGGATACTCTTTGGGACAGTTCTGCTCTGTCCTACAGAGTCACCGTAAGTTAGAATCAACTTAATGGCAATGAGTCAACTATGGGAGAATAAACTTGTGCTTGGTAAAACTATCCACTTGTGATATTTCTGTTATAGCACTGCTAGCTAATACAGCATACCCAGATTTCAGCACCTAAATCCCAAGCAACTGGAGGATTTGAACTGTCAGCCTTCTGGACAGTAGCCAAAAACTTAACTACTGCCTCCACCAGGTCTCCTTGAGTTCAGCACAATGGCCAGTAAATATATTTTAAATAAATTTTTAAAAGAAGAATAAGAAGGCTCTTATTAATCTTGAATCAAAATAGATATGTACCAAGACTACTGCAAATATCCAAATTTATGAACACCACAGTAGTATACAATTTTCCCCGTAGTAAAGCACTGAATAACACACCTGGGGAAGTTGGATCTGAGAGATGGGTATGTATGGCTCCAGCTTTCTTTTCGCTTCTTCCTTTTTTACAGCCTCAGGGTCCATGATCTTTAATTGTTGCCCCTATCCTGTTATCACCTTGTTTCCTTTCAGAACCCTTATCAGAAGCTTTTATACATGATCAAGACTTTCTAGTCCTGAATGAAACAATCAAAATTGAAAATGTTTGTTCCTTTGATCTCATCTATCCTTTGTTTCTGTCCTAGTTATTTCCTTAACTGCTAGTTCCCTTAAAAAGACTATACTCACTGTTTCCCATTTTCCTTTTTTAAAAAAAATTATGATTGAATGAAAATGTACATTCCCATATAAATTTGCATGCTCACCTATATGCAGCTCCCACTGCTCTTCTTGCCTGGAGACAGCACACCCCTCTTTTCTGCTCCATACATGTCCTATCCTCCCAACAGTCTCCTATCCCCTCCTCTCCACCCACACCCCTTCCTCCAGCAAGAGTTCTGCAGGATGACATCATATTGATGCATAGAACCATAAAATTCCCACAAGATATGGTCACTCTGCATCGCCAAGTCCAATCCATTGCTGTGCAAAAAGTTGACCTTCATTATGATTTATACACAGGGGCAACATCAGGGTCAGGGGCCATGCTTCCAAGGGAACCCCAAGGACCCCAGACCATTAGTTGTGGTCTTTTATTGGAGACCTCAGGGTGCACACCTATTTATTCTCTTGTTGCCAGTGAGACTCAACTTTGTGAGCTCCATTGTGGCTATCACTGGTGGTGGCCGGGCACCATCTGATTCTTCTGGTCAGGAGTCAATGTAGAGACCCACTCACCTGGGTCTCTCTGTCTTCTGGGTTCTCTTTTCCCCATGTCGTTCTTGACCTCGGTGATCATCCATTCCTGTTGAGTTGGGACCATTTGCTGTACCCTCAGATGGCAGCTTGGCAGCTTTTAAGACCCGAGACACTACCCAGGTGCCTTGAAATTTCTCTTTTCTTCTCTCTCTGAAAAATCACCAGTGTTCTCTTATTAGCAAGTTCAGTGACCCTGTCCCAGTTGATTATCTAAAATACATGCTAAATCTTAAAGCTGTGTCATCTCTGACTTCTAAAAATTCATCCTGCTCTCCTCCTAGCCATCTGGGCTGCCTTGAAATAACTGTGAGGAGACTGAAACTCATTTTCAACATCTCTGTCTTAATTAGATGCCCTCTCATCTAATTCACTGCCAAGTCCTGTAGATTCTACCACCCAAATCAATCCTCACTCTTCCCTGCCATCTCCAATGCAGTATTTCACCAATGTGTTGAATATCATTTAGAGGATGGGGGAGAGGGGTGAAGAGGAGAAAAAGAAAGAGAGTTTTCATACTCCTACCAGACAACTGTTCAAAGAATGCTCCATATGGTCCCATTTGGGGCATTAACTGGCTTTGTCTTTGCCAGGTTCTGCCTATTTCCTTGTCTTGACCTACTTTGTCTCAGGGTCATGATCTCTATAAGACAGCAGCTAACAAATCCATAACAATAACATAATGAAATGTATTTCTTAATCTCTGGTTCCTGTCTCTGAAGAGTAGTACCATCTAGCCGGTGCACACCTCAGCTCCCTCACCATGGTATCTTACCTACGATCAGGTACTGCAATGTTTGCCTATCCTAGTCAACTTCTCTTCATCCCACTGACTTATCATGATGTCAGACCCCGCCTTCTTTCAGGTTTATTGTTATACCTCCCAAATGAGGGTGCAACATTACTGCTGCCCTCATTAGTCCAATTTGTACATAATGGTAAGTGCTCTTTGTCTTTCTTATCTTTCAAGAAGTCCCCACTCCTCTGAGGATGGTGTTTATGCTATTTAAAGCAGCCTGCAAGGCCATACAAATAATGGCCCCTACTCCCCTCTGCATTTGGAGTAGTTTTCCACCACTCTTCTTCACCTGGCTCATGTCCACTCAATTCATCCTTCTAGGCCCCAATTCACTTTCTTGTACCTTGTTCTTCATACTGAGTTAGCGGTGGCTCTCTGTGCTCTCAAGATACTATATGCTAATCCCATGTTGTTATTTGTTAGGTACCATCAATTCAATTTTGCTCATAGTGACCACATGTGTCCGAGTAGAACTGCACCAAAGGTTTTTCTCGGCTGTAATCCTTGCAGGAGCAGATAGTTAGGTCTTTCACTGGTGAAACTGCTGGGTGAGTTTGAACTGCCAGCATTTTGGTCAGCAGAGAACTGTTTGTTTGTTTTCCCACCAAGGCTCCTAACACTATCACAGTGTGCTGTAGTTGTTCACTTAATTGTATATTTCATCTGATTGTGAATTTACGAGGGCAACTGTGCTGTCTGTTACAGTCATTGTTACTAGTACCTGAAAATAAAACAATGACTATAATATATTTTTGTAGAAACTCTGGTGGCATGGCAGTTAAGTGCTATGGCTGCTAACCAGAAGGTCAGCAGTTCAAATCCACCAGGCACTCCTTGGAAACTCTATGGGGTAGTTCTACTCTGTCCTTTTGGGTCACCATGAGTTGAAATCAACGTGACAACAGTGAGTTTGGTTTTTTTTCATCTTTTTGTGGATGAAAATGCCAAACATCATCAAATATATGTATTTTAGAGTATATATTAAAAAATAAAACAGCTGTAGAGGTAATTCTAACTGGTAGTGATCCTTATAAAAGAAGAAATGCCTCACATGGTTTCCAGCAAGTAGCTGGTGGACTTGAACTGCACGTCTTTTGGTTAGCAGCTGAGCTCTTAAGTGCTAAGACACTGGGGGCTCCAAACGATAGACTACTGTTCTTGAAATGGTTACCACTTACCAAGTAAGCACCATAAGAAGCATTTTTCCATAGGTTATCTCCTTCAACCCTTATTAACAATCATGCAAAGTAAGACTGTTAGTGGTCCCATTTTACAACAAAGAAACTGGATCTCTGGGGAGATCAATTATTTGCTTAAAGTAATTGAGTTTCAAATGCAAGTTTGTCTGACTCTCAAAAGAGTGCTCTTAGCCCTTTTATTATGCATTTTCCCTACTTAGTAGATACTTATTATATATTGATTAAATATATGAATAAATTTATCATTTAATATTAAAAATTGATGCCAGGAGAACATCAGAACGACTATGCTCGATTCAGCAAAATGAATTTGGCAATGGAAACTATTCATTTGATTAACAATTTGAGTTTCTGGGTTGGGACTGTATTTGCAATTTTGCAAAAGTTTTTGGTGTCCTCTAACTTATCTGCATTACGATCATCGTCTAGTGGCCCAATAAATGGTACATTATATTTCTTTTTCTTTTTTTGTATCTGATTGCTGATACAAAACTTCACACTTGACATACTTTAGAAGAATTTAGAGTACATTAAGGCTGTATGTTTTCCAACTTTGCCCCTAAGCTGGGCAAGTGATTCACTAACATTAGATATAAAAATTAATAAGAACAATTCTCTGTTTAGTAAAGATAAAGACTACCATTCCAACATTCAGGTCACAAAAAATCATCTGGAGTTTAGGAATATATGCACATTAATAAGGTGATACTTGAGCTTTCTAGAAGCACTGTGGAAATCCTAACTGAGAGTACACCAGTCCTTCCTTCTGCTATTATATTGCCACTTTGCTGAGATTCCTTAATAGAGGTCATTTTAATTTTTAATATGCATAGTGTGCACTAGAAATATTTACTAGTGAAAAATGTACACAATGAAATATTAATATTAATACTAGTAATTTGGAAATGGTAGAGCATCTCATTTGTGTATCATTTAAGATTATATACATGAAAAATTTTACGGTGGTAAAATACTCAGTTTTGGGAGAATGGATGCCTAGCTTTTAAAATCAATAATTTGGATAATAACCCTTTTTATTTGCTACATTAAAAAAAGCACACACACACACACACACACACACAGTCTTTATCATTTTGACTCTTAAATTACACACAAATTTATTTTTTGTGTATATTTATGTTACTTATGGTAGTTTATTTTGAACTCCTATTATACCCTATCAGTAAGCTCTGTATAACAAACCAAGTCTGAAATAAATACTTAAACATCCTAAGATCAGGTCATGGATGAAGAAAAAGTTGGTTAATTGTGTACTCTTACAGATGTAGAGTGTTTGCTTTGCTGTATTTTGCTTTACTTTCAAGGTCAAAATCATTTGCTGTAGCAAAGAACACTTTTCAAAAGCAAGAAATGTTGCATAAATTCACTAAGGAGGAAAAATGCTCTTACCATCAGTGTTGTTATTAAGTGGTTATTGAATACAAGGCTAAGTAGATGCCTTAGAGACTATGTTGTTTTGACCTTCTGTCGGCTCACAAATTAAGTCAGCCTGCCAAAAATACATTCAGTGTACAATTTAACAATTAACAGCTATATGTGAAAATAGCTCTTCTCCCAGTGCAGCTTTCTTAGTGTTGTGAGGTTCCCAATTCTCTGCTTGCTTCTCTTTCCTTGTATTTCTTGTAGGATGAAAGGATGAAGGGTGGTGCAAGCCATACTCCAAGAAAACTCCCTTTACGGTAGAGCGGGGAGGTAATCCTATGAAGGGATTTACAGTCCCACCCCAGTCCTTTAACGAACAGCATGAGAAAATCACAAAATGGGGGACAGCCATGCAATAGTGGCAGTCATGGCCCAGCCACAGGGCTACACATATTTGGGGGGGACATAATTCAGTCTGTGACACTATTGATCTCAAAAATAGGGAAAACTAAATGCCTTATTCTGTGAATAGTGAATTTGAAAATAAAATTTCAGTTTAAGAGCCAGAAAAAAATAATTAGTTGGCCATACTGGTTTTTAACTCAGTAAAAGTACTGATTTGAGAAAATTTCCTTTTCTATTTCCCAAGTTCTGTAGTATTTTATCTGAATCCATATCATGTATGCAAAATAGAAATAAATGATTTTCACATATCTAAAAATATTTTCTATCCTTTATTTGAATATTATTATAATCTTAATCAAATAGAGAACTCAGAAACACTTCATCTTTGGTTTCAGCAATGGAAATACAAGAATATATTGACAAAAATATACTAGTTATGAGGGTTTCAACAGAACTCTTTGAAACCTGTGATATAATTAAGTAAAGACAGTGAAAACTTAAATGACATAATTAACAAAAGTAAACTATGAATGTATATTATTTCAAACAATTATACAGAGAATTTTTACTTTCAGATGTCAATGTGACATTTATATAAATTAAACATATACTGAAGCCAAGAAAACTGCAATCAATTCAAAATAGCAGACACTGTACAAGATCATATCCTGATTACAATGAAGTAAAACTAGAAAATCATAGTAAAATAATTTTTAAAACTCCAACCTCTTGAATATTAAGAAATTTTTTTGACTCGAGGATGCAGAGTGACCGTATCGTGTGTGCAGTTTCTGGTTTTGTGCAAGTATAGGATGTCGTCCTACTGGCCTCTTACTGGAGGTGAGTGGAGAGGGTGGAGAGGCGGGGACAAGACAGTGTTAAGAGGATATGACTTGCATATAATGGAAAGGAGTATGCTGTCTCTGGACAAGGAGAGCAGTAGCAGCTGCACATAGGTGGCATGCAAATTTAAACTCAATCACAAAAAAAGAAAAGAAAAGAAATTCTCTTCAGCAATTTGAAAAATAAGAATACTTTATGTCAAAATTTATGTAGTAGGACCAAGCAACTCTGAATGGCTTAATAGTTACCAAGGGTGATCATAAAAGGTCAGAAGAGCGCTGTGAGGCCCTTTATTTGAGAAAGTAGAAAAACGGGCTGACATCACTATTAAATTAGTGATTAATAAACATAGCACTATGATAGAATATCACTCTTAGAATTATGTTGTATTTTATAGCAAAAAGAAGATTATCACGGGTTCATGTGACCTAATCAAGTTTCTATGGCTGGTCACACAAGGGGGAGTCAGGGAATTACTCCTTAGCTGGAGGGGAAAAGAACAAACATCTATATCGTCAATTGCCTATAGGGGCTGTGAGGCTAAAAGGTGTGGGTGGTCTCTATTCACTAAGATTGCCCACAGCTGAAAACTAATGGGAATACGGAATGGGACCCCAGTCTTAGAACCACACTGGCGTGAACCTGTCAATAAGTAGGCAATTTCAAGAGGCCGGCAATGAGAAGGGCAGCCCCTGAAGACACAGCTTGATTTCATCCTAGTGAGAACCAGAGGAGAGAATCCAGTGATGATGTTGTTAGGTGCCATCGAGACATTTCCAACCCTAGGGACACCGTGTACCACGGAATGAAACCCTGGTCAGTCATGCTTCCTGGTCACAACCATTTCTGTGTTTGAGCGCATTGTTGCAGCCGCTCTGTCAGTCCATCTCGTTCAGGGTCTCCTCCTTTTTCACTGGCTGTCTCCATAAGCAAGCATGATTGCCTTTCTCCAGGGAATGATCACTTCTGATAATTGTCCAAAGTAGATAAGATGAAGTTTCACCACCCTCACTTCTGAGGAGTATTCTGCCTGTTTTGCTAAGACAGATTTTTTTCATTCTTTTGGCGGTCCATTCAGTATTCTTTGCGACCACCACAATTCGGTCTTCCTTATTCATTGTCCAGTTTTCACGTGCATGTGAGGTGTCGTTTAGCCCACAAAGTGACAAACTGACAGTCTGGCCATGCCGTACCTAAATTTCTGACCCATAGAAACTGAAATAATAAATTCATGTCATTTTAAGCTGCCAATCTTGTAGTAATTTTTACAAATAAATAGCAAACTGTTACATTTGGCAAATGGTAACTGATTTTAAAGAATTAAAAGATGTTTATAGAGAGCAGGTAAAATCTCTTAAGAACACTAATACTCCAGTAGCAAAATAAACAAAAGATAGGCAAAATGCATAGAAAACAACATGATTTGACAGTAAACCCTAGACAATAATTAACCATCATTGTATCAAGTAAATTAATACTAAAATAATCAAAATGCACTTTTTACTTAACTGAATTGGTTGTTAAATAATGAAAAGAAGAAGAAGAAAAAGGAAAGAAAAAACACTCCTGTAATTCTTCATGCTGGTGAAGGAGACCAATGAGAAAGATACTTAGCACAAATCCTGAGACACAGCATCTCCCAAGAAATACTAAATGCATCATCAAATGAGTATTGCACATAAAGCTAGCAGAAAATTAAAAGCTCAATTACCTATGGACAGTTTCTTTGTTTCTGTGTTGGGAGCTGCTAACTCTTTTGCCTCTCTTCTTCTTTGCCAGAGAGGATCACAGGATTTTCTAGGTAAAACTCAGTACATGTTACTTGTCTTTTGCAAACCAAGCATCCAGATCCATCATAAGCTTTTCCATTGCCTTTTCTCTTCCTGAATCGAGGACTCTTCTCTGCACAATGAGAAGTCTTTCTTCCTATCACCTCATGTCTCTTGATTTTAAGACTACAAAGATTTTGTTTTAAATCCCCAAGAACTATGGAGTTGTGGTACCTTAGAACTTGGACTTTTAGAAATCATCATTTCATTTTACATATAAGGAAACTGTGCCACAGAGAAAGAATTCTCTGCAGAGAATGCAAGAGGCAGAACCAGTATCTCTGGTCAGGAGAAGGATACTAAGATGAGGGTTTTGGTGACTGTAGGTGGCAAACCTAAAAAAGTAGATAGGTGCGTAGGTACTGCAGAGATGATGGGAAGGCCTTGCAGGTGTTAGTAAGAGGGTGCTTAGTTTTTAAAGACCACAGCAGCGGGAGGCAAGTAGATGGAAGAAAGGCTCCACTGTTTTAAAAATTTTTTGGAACAGTCAGTTGAAAAATGTTTAGCGAGTGACAGATACAGTTTTGTTATGTAAAATAATTGACAGCACCTATTTTGTCTGTGGAACCTGGTGTTGCAGTGGTTAGAGCTCAGACTGCTAACTAAATGGTTAGCAGTTCAAATCTACCAGCTGTTCCTTGGAAAACCTGTGGGGCAGTTCTACCCTGTTCTATAGAGTCATCATAAGTTGGAATGGACTCAATGGCAACAGGTTTTTTTTTTTTTTAATTTGACTTATATATGAGTTACTTTATGATAACAATTATGCATATTTTTTATATAGGCAAATGAAACAATGTGCATAATAGTTACAGTCACATCTGGTAATGAAATTTGCATGGAGCCAACATGCTGTATTAAAAAGCAACTTTAAAGTTTGAACCTTAAATGAAACCTTATTACTAACTATATGTTTTTATCAGATTAATTATAATCTCCAAGTTCATTTTCCTAATCTGACACATGAGGTTCCATAAGATCACCTGTTTAAGGAGCCTTGGTGGTACAGTGGCTAAAGCTTAACTGCTACCCCACCAGGTGCTTCTGGGGAGGAAGATGTAGCAGTCTGCTTCTACAAAGATTTGCAGCCTCAGAAACCCTGTGGGTCAGCTCCACTCTCCCCTTCTGTGTCACTGTGTGTCAGACTTGACTCATCAGCAACAAGTTTGGTTGGTTTGTTTTAAGCTCGGTTTCAGTTCTAATGATTTCTAACTTCTAGTAAAAAAAAAAGTGATAATTTAAAACTCTGATGGCATGTGTAAATTCTTCACACTGTACAGCCTTAACTTTTTTGCTGCTCATGTAAATACAGTTATCAGCATTTAGCAGGAAGAAGTTAGAACTGTGGATTACCTTTATTTTTCCCCCCTTTAAGTAAAAAAAGGAAATATTGAGAATTTTTCTAAAATTGTTTAGTGGATTAGAAAATAAGTAAATTGAGTCTAGCTTGAAAAGGCTCCAATATCTCTGCAGTTATTAAGAAAGCAAGCGTCTATGGCAATTTCTTCTAGAAAAATTAGTTATTTGAATTCTTCATTTAATGGAAAGACATAATAACATTTTCCTTAAGTTCTGCATGACAGCTCCATCTTGAACCACACCTATAATCCATCCCCTATGATTCCCAGTTTAATTTTTTCAAAGGGGACAAAGAACTTGAAACTTGTGATGCTTAACTGAATTTAACATCTTTCTAGAAATTTGCATCATCACTTCATATTTTTTTATAATGGTCTTAATCCATACTGAATTTTACAAGTTATTATTATTTTTTTATGTATAGGTCTGTAGAGGGAGAGACAATTGTTTATATTAAGTTTATTCAGTGATTTCAACCTAGTTTTTGTGGATACAGCAGCTAACTGTTTTCTTTTGAATTTTATCAAATTATAAAAGGTTAAATCAAAGTGCACAATAAACAGGTTCCCATCGATTCTGACTCATAATGACCCTACAGGACACAGTAGAATTGCCTCATGGGGCTTCAGGGGGCACCTGGTGGACTCTTAACTACTGACCTTTTGGTTAGCAGCCACAGCTCTTAATATCTATGCTACCAGGGTTATGTAATACAATGAATATAAAAGTGGCATAAATATATTTAAAATCAAACACAGCTTGTGAAATGCACAGTTACAATGGAGAATAGCCACCCACCTGAACAATTTTTTAAATTTATTTATTATGTAAATGAATAAAATTTCTAACATCTATCAACTATATCATCTGTGATATCACCACCTGCCCTTGTAGCCATCAAAGTTTTATTCTTCTGTAGATAGTTCATTTTTAAGTCCTTATAACAGGGGTCTCGTACAATATTTGTCCTTTTGACACAAACTAATTTCACTCAGCATAATATCTTCCAGCCGAAACCATGTTATGAGATGTTTTCTAAAACTATCACTGTTTTCTTAGCATAGTGTTTCAGTGAGTATATGTACCATAGCTTATCCATTCATTTGTTGATGGGCATCTGGGTTGATTCCATCCATTAAAAGATGGCAGACTAGACACTCATCTCCTCACTTCCCTCTGAGAACTAAGGCCTGGAATGATATTTGAATGGAGCACTGGACATTTGGGGAGCCTTAAGACCTTACATGTTTGACTAGGCACCAGTAACAGACTAAACTTACCCTCTCAAAAACGAGCCAGCAGCTACTTACCTCTGCTTCTGCTATTCCACCCTGTTAGAGAACTGCAGATTCTGCGAATGGCCAGTAATGTACTTTTATCTTCAGATGGAAGTCAGAGTCTGCTGCTCCTGACGGCCTGACTGCTTTCAACAGCATTTGAGCAGCTCCTAGCTTGAGAGTTCTCTGCTTTTCAGCACCTGCACCTGGACAGATCTGCACATAGATGTAAAGATTACTTTTAGGATTGAGAGGCCTATGTTTTTGTCTGGAGATCTGTCTGTTGACAGACCCAGCAGCTTTTCCCCCAACCTTTCACTGACCCAAATTGTAGGGTCGGCTGACAGTGCCCAGTGTCTCCATAAATAGGGCAACATCTTTGTCATCCAATTGGCACAGACTTCTACCCCAGAGGGGCTACCTGGGGCCAATCACTAGAGTATATAAAGATGGCTGTTGACCAACTCCTAACTTTGAACTATTCCTCAGTGCCTGTTGAGGTAACACCAGAGAAATCAAACAGTGTCTAAATGGCACACAGGCAGCAGACTATAGTTAATCATTTGAGGAAGTGGTCCACCTTGACTCCAGAAAACTCTCAAAATAAAAATTCAAAAAATTTCCCAGATAAAGAAGCCTTTCTGAATCTAACAGAGATTAAATACAAAAAAGTTATATATAAAACCATCGTAGAGATTAAACAACATGCAATAGAACAAAATGAAAAATTTGGTAAACTATCTGATATGCTAGAACATCAACTATCTGAAATACATCAGATTAATAACAAAATTACAGAATTGGATAATTCTATCCAAAGTCAAAACAGTAGGATTCAACAGATGGAAGTTAGAATCAGTGACCTAGAAGACAAAGTAACTAACGCCAACATTTATGAGGTAAAATCAGAGAAAAGAAATAAGAAAAATGAAAAAACATTAAGAAACATATAGGACCCCATGAAGAGGAATAATTTACATAAGGAGGTCCTGAATAAGCAAGGATTAATGACAACATAGAGACTATTGCTGTAGAGACGCTGACAGAAAACTTTCCTGAGATATGAACAAAGAGAACATAGGTATCCAAGATGTTTATCAAACACCGCAAAAGTTAGATCCAAAAAGAAGAATGCCAAGGCATATTATAATTAAGCTTGGCTTGGCTAATAAGTTAAAACACAAAGAGATGCTTCTGAAGACAGCAAGGAAAAAGTCAAAACTAACATTCCAAGGGAAACCCTGTAGACTTTCATCTGACTTTTCTACCAAAACAATGCTGGCCAGAAAACAATGGCCAGACACATTCAAAGTCCTGAAAGAGAAAAACTTCCATCCCAGAATAATTTATCCTGCTAAATTGTCTATGAAATATAATGGTGAAATAAAGACTTTTGAAAATAAAGAGAAATTTAAAGACTTCATAAAAACAAAACCCAAATTACATGAAATATTGAAAGAAGCCTTTCCTTAATATATGTTTTAGGTGATAATTTAAGACACTTCATCCAAACTTCTAATCAGTTAAGGAAGGCACAACACTTCACCAAACCAAGCCCAAAACTACAATATTATAATAAGGGAATCCATGATCATGTCATTACAACTATAATATCATCACATTAAAAGAAGGATACACTACAATAGTTAGTTGTTTTTGATGCAGCAACAGTTTCTGACTTCTAAAATAGTGAAAATTGATTTCAATAATTATACATTAAAGGGGATTAGGTATGTAGCCATAGAACTGATTAACAATATACCATTTGAAATGAAAAATCACAATACAGGAGTCTCAATATATATAAAATCAAAATGCATACCATCCATAAAAAAGAATGTCCCAGAACAGATTAATAAGAACAGAGAAAACACTAACATGAAAATAAACATATTGCAATGACATCACCAAACATATACCTATCAATAATCACATTGAATGTAAATGGACTGAACACTCCAGTAAAGAGACAGCGAGTGATATCGTGGATCAAAAGACATGACCCATCTATATGTTGCTTACAAGAAACACATCTTAGACTTAAAGATAAGAACAGGTTGAGAATTGAAGTTTAGAATAATATATATCAAGCTAATAATACACAAAAAGAGCAGTTGTGGCAATATTAATCTCAGATAAAATAGATTTTAACGTAAAATCCACTACTATTGCTGAAAGCTTCAATACTCAAGCAAGACTTAACAATATTAAATATTTATGCACCCAATACCAAAGCACCTAAATACATTGAACAAATACTGACAACACTGAAAAATGAGATTGATCATTCCACAGTTATAGTTGGGGACTTTAACACTCGCCTTTCAGCTAAGGATAGATCATCCAGAAAAAAGCTCAGTAAAGATATAGAAGAGCTTATTACAACAATCAACCAACTTGACCTTATCAACATACACAGATCTTTTCATTCATCAACAGATAAATACACCTTCTCCAAAGCACAGGGAACATTCTCCAGAATAGACAATACGTTAGGTCATAAAACAATTCTCCATAAAATCCAAAACATTGATTTATTGCAAAGTAACTTCTCAGACCACGGAGCTATAAATGTTGAAATCAATAACAGAAAATTCATAGGTAAAAATTCCAAGGACCTTTCAACTGCTTTCATCATCCTGAGTGGTAAAAGACTGAAAGAATTCCCTTTGAGAATGAAAACTAGACAAGGATGCCCGCTCTCACCACTTCTATTCAACATTGTGCTAGAAGTTCTAGCCAGAGCAATTAGACAAGACAAAGAAATAAAAGGCATCCGTATTGGCACTGAAGAAGTAAAGATATGATTGTTTATACAGAGAATACAAAGAAATCCATAAGTAAACTATTAGAGCTAATAGAAGAATTCAGTAAAGTATCAGGATACAAGATAAACATAACAATCAGTAGGATTCCTTTATACCAACAATGAAATTATTAATGAAGAAATCACCAAATCAATTCCATTTACTATAGCCCCCCAGAAGATAAAATACCTAGGAATAAATCTAACTACAGAAATAAGAGATCTTTACAGAGAAAACTACAAGACGTTGCTACAAGAAACTAGAAGGGACTTACATAAGTGGAGTAATCTGCCCTGCTCATGGATAGGAAGACTCACTATTGTGAAAATGTCTATTTTGCCCAAAGCACTCTACTTATATAATGCAATCCCAATACAAATTCCAGTGACATTTTTTAATCAGATAGAGAAACAAATTATCAGCTTTATTTGGAAAGGGAAGAAACCCCGAATAAGTAAAGCACTACTGAAAAACAAGAACATGCTGGGAGGCCTCTCACTACCTGACTTTAAAACTTATTACACTGCCACAGTAGTCAAAACAGCCTGGTATTGGTACAAAAAGAGACATGTAGACCAATGGAACAAAGTAGAGACCCTAGAGATGCCACCATCCTCTTATGAAGAGCTGATATTTGACAAAGATTTTGAACTGAGGTAAGAACAGTCTCTTTAACAAATGGTGCCGGCATAATTGGATATCCATCTGCAAAAAATTGAAACAAGACCCATATCTCACACCTTATACAAAAAATCAACTCAAATTGGATAAAAGACCTGAATATGAAAGCTAAAACAATAAAGCTCATCCAAGATAAGATAGGGTCAACAATGGACATTTTAATACACAATATAGACAGACTTCAAAATCTCACAAACAAAACACATTCATCAGAAGAGAAAATAGAATTAATAAGAATCAAACACTTCTGCTCATCCAAAGACTTCATCAAAAGAATTAAAAAACTACCTATAGAATGGGAAAAAATATTTGTCAACTCTATGTCAGACTGATGCCTGATCTCCATCATCTATAAGGTTCTACAAAATATCAAAAAGAAAAAGACAAATCATCCAGTTAAGCAATGGTCAAAGGAAATGGACAGACACTTCTCTAAAGAGGAGATCCAGGCAGCCCAAAAACACATGCAGACATGTTCACGATCATTGATTATTAAAGAAATTCAAATCAAAACGACAACGAGATACCACCTCACCCCAACAAGATTGGCCATGATCCAAAAAACGCAAAACAATAAATGTTGGAGAGGCTGTGGAGGGATTGAAACTCTCCTTCACTGGTGGTGGGATTGCAGAATGGTGCAACCTCTTTGGAAAGCAATTTGGCGTTACCTTAAAATAATGGATATAGATATACCATTTGACCCAGTAATTCCTCTGCTCAGAATATATCCTACAGAATCAAGGCCATTCACACCAACTGATACATACACACTAATGTTTGTTGCAGCACAGTCCATGATGGCAAAAAGTTGGAATCAACCCAGATGCCCAACAGCAGAAGAATGGATGGGTAAACTTTGGTATATATATTCAATGGAGTACTATACACTGGTAAAGAACAATGATGATAGCAGGAAACATCTCTCAATTCAGTCTCAACTGGAGGACATTATGTTGAGTGAAGCTAGTCAGCGACAGAAAGACAATTATTATATGAGACCCCTGCGATAAAAACTTAAAAGCATACTCGTATATAATAGAAAAGACACTTTGACGGCTACAAGGGTGGGGAGGGTGGGAGGGCGGGTAGGCAAGGGGCGAGGGTTTAGATTAGATAGTTGTTAGAAATTTGACTGGGTGAAATTGGTGACAAAATACATTAGTAAGAAGATCAGCATTAATGAGACTTCGACACAACTTGTGTACATCCTCCTCTCTTAACCCAGTATTGTAAGCACAGAGTATATACACTTTCATTTTTTTATTTAATAAAAAGATTTTAAAAAAAGAAACTATCAGAGATCAAATTCAAAAGAATTATATATAGAACCCTCCTAGAGATTAAACAAAATGAAAAATTAAGCTATTTGAACTGATGAAACATCAATGATCTCAAATACAGCAGATCAATAACAAAATTACAGAATTAGACCATTAAATCCAAGGCCAAAAGAGTAGAATTGAGGAGATAGAAGTTAGACTTAGTGACCTTGAGGACAGAGCAACTGACACCAGTATTTATGAGGAATAATCAGAGAAAAGAAATGAGAAAAATGAAGAAGCATTAAGAAACATGTCAGACTCTAATAAAAAGGAATAATTTATTATTAATTGGGGTTCCTGAACAAGGAGGGATAGATGACAATACAGAGAGCATTGCTGTAGAGATGTTGAAAGGAAACTTTCCTGAGATTATGAACAAAGAGAACATCGATATCCAAGATGTATATCAAATACCACAAAAACTAGACCCCAAAAGAAAGACACCAAGACATATTCTAACCTAGCCTAATAAAATGAGGCATAAACATAAGCTTTTAAAGGCAGCAAGGCTCAAAACAAAGCCAACACTCAGAGGAAAGCCCTGTATGCTTTCATCTGACTTTTCTGCAGAAACCATGTTGGCTAGAAAACAGTGGGATGACACATTCAAAGCCCTGAAGGAGAAAAACTTCAACCAAGATTTATGTATCCTGAAAAATTGTGTGTCAAATATAATGGTTAAATTAAGGCATTCAGAAATAAAGAGAAGCTTAGAGACTTTGTAAAAACTAAACCAAAACTACATGAAGTACTGAAAGCAGCTCTTTACTTAGAAAAACAAAACAATTAAGTGTATATTTAAGGTGGCAGTGCAGGACATAACATTCAGAATCCTACTCAGGGAAGTCACAAAACTCCATCAAAACTACAATATTAAAAGAAGGAAATCAATGATCATATCATGAAAACTGTGACACTATCATACTAAAAAGAGGGATATAGTACAGTAGCTATAGTCATTTCAGATGGGAAGTTAAAATGTTATGCAGAAGTTAAAATTGGATTTAAACTTAGACTGTTAAGGGATATCATAGGTGTAGCTGCAAAGCATAATAACAATGTAACATATCAAACCAAGAAACACAATACAGGAGCCTCAACAAATACAAAATGAACTCTGAAAAGTCAACCCATAAAGATGAATGACCCAGAACAGAATATTAAGAGCAATATAGAAAATATCAACACAAAAATAATTATATCAAAGTGATGGCACTAAAAACAAATGTATCAATAATTACACTGAATGTAAACTGACAACACTGCAATAAAGAGACACCTAGTGACATCCTGGACCAAAATACATGACCTGTTTGTATGTTGCTTACAAGAAATACACCATAGACTCAAATATATGAACAAACTGAAAATAAAAGACAGAATAATATATACCAAGCTAACACCATGCAAAGAGGAGCAGATGTGGCAACACTAATCTAAGATAAAATAGGTTTTAATGTAAAATCCACTATCATGGACAAGGATGGTCACTATTGCTGAAAGGTTCAATATGCAAGCAGAACTTAACAACATTATTTGTGCACCCAATACCAGAGCATCTAAATACATTGAACAAACACTGAAAAATGAGATAGATCATGCCACAATAATAGTTGGAGATTTCAACACTCTCTTTTCAATAGTGGATAGATTATCCAGAAAAAAGCTTAGTAAAGATATGGAAGATGTTATTGCAACAATCAACCAACTTGACCTTATCGACATATACAGATCTTTTCACCCATCAGTGGATAAGTACACTTTCTTCTCCAATGCACATGGAACATTCTCCAGAATAGACCATGTGTTAGATCATAAAACAATTCTCTACAAAATCCAAACTACTGATTTATTGCAAAGCATCTTCTTGGACCATAAAGCCATAAAAGTTTAAATCAATAGCAGAAAAATCAGGTAGAAATGGGAACCCATAGAAACTGAACAACACTTTGCTCAACAAGCCATGGGTTATAGAAGAAATCAAGTACAAAATAAAGAAATTTATGGAATCAGATGAAAATGAAAACACATAACTAGTGGAATCTATGGGTTATAGCAAAAGTGGTGCTCAGAGGTCAGTTTATCTCTGTGATTGCACACATTCTGAAAGATGAAAGGGCTCAGATTAAATCATTAACTCTACAGCTTGAACAAGTAGAAAGAGAACAACAGAGGAACACCTCAGGCACCAGAGGAAAACAGATAATAAAAATTAGAGTACAACTAAATGAATTCGAGAATAGAAGAACAGTTGAAACAATTAACAAAACCAAAACCTGGTTCTTTGAAAAGATCACCTGAGCAATTTCAACATACCAACTGCATGATCAGTGTTTTACAGAGAAAATGCAAAGTATTGTCAACTTGATAAATCAATTAGGGTGGAGTTAGATTACAATAAAAAGCAATGTGTGCCCAAAGAATTGTACAGACATAGTGTTGAAACATGTTTAGATGA
This sequence comes from Heterohyrax brucei, assembly GCA_028571685.1. Taxonomy (NCBI): domain Eukaryota; kingdom Metazoa; phylum Chordata; class Mammalia; order Hyracoidea; family Procaviidae; genus Heterohyrax; species Heterohyrax brucei. Next base: position 72,353,125 of record CM053146.1, on the reverse strand, counting down.
CAGAGTAATTATGTTTCTTCCACTATGAGCAAAAACCAGAAAACATTAAGAAATTTGCCTTGATGGAAGTATTGCTTCCGTAATGTATAGAGATTTACCTGGAAAACTGCATGGAGAACAAAAGCTTTGTATCGCAGCAACATTGTCTTGAACTCAGTATCAATTCATTTGTTAGCCGAACATTTATTGGGCATCTACCATAGACCATGCCCCTATCCCACTGTGGTCTAGAATTAGGTGAGCCTAGAAGAGGAGTGACTATACTATTTACAGTTCTCCAAAGCAGAAGTGATAAGACTGAACTAAAATGTTGTAGGAACTTGGAGGATAAGGCTGAGAGAAAAGGTATTTCAGAAGTAGAATTAAGTTGAATTTAAATTACTCTCAGTATTTGAAATTAAGTAAGAGTAAAAAAGGAGATTTTGAGTCTGGATGCTAAAAGAATAATACCACAAATAAGCAGATTCAGGAACTTGGTTAAAGGACTAGGTTTAGGACAGAAAAAAAAGTCAGTACTTCAAGAGCATATTGAGTTTGAGTACCATCAGGCACACTTGTACTCTCCTACAGTAAGTCTTTCCATACACACTTACATTGCTTAAGGAATGTTTGAAAATTAATTTGTAAATAGCTAGAGAATCACTTGGCTGCCTAGAAATATTCAAAATCTGATCTTCCACTGAAGTACTAATAATGGGCAGGTAATATAATTTGGAATTGACTCAACAGCAACGGGCTTGCTTTTTTTATTTTAACTGTCTTTTAAATCATCTTTAAAAACCACTTGCCTTCCATAACATAGTTTGTAAAGAAAATTTCTTCTTTGTAGAAAATTATATATTCCACTCTTGTGAGTAGCATCTGAGATCTTAAAAGCTTGTGAGCAGCCATTTAGGATACTCCAATGGTCTCACCCCTTTGGGAACAGGTAATAACGAAGAAAACTAAAGATACAAGGCAAAAAAGATAAGTCCAAACGGCTAATGGGCCACATCTACAAAGGCCTGTAATGGACTGAATACAGTACAACCACATGGTGCCTGGCTACCACTCTGACTGTTCTGACAGACAGCACAACAAAGCTGAAGAAAAATGTAGAAGAGAATTGTAACTCAAAAAGAAAGATCAGATTTGCTGTTCTGATCGGGATGGAGAAACCCTGATAAGATGGCCCCTCAACACCTTTTCAGCTAAGTAATGAAGTCACTCCTGAGGTTCACACTCCAGCCAAAGACCGGACAGGCCCATAAAACAAAATTAGACTAAAGGGGCATGACAGCCCAGGGGCAAGGACTACAAGGCAGGAGGGGCAGGAAAGCTGGTAATAGGAACCCAAGGTTGAGGACAGAGAGTGCTGACGTGTTGTGGGTTTGTTAATCAAGATCATAAAACAATATGTGTACTAACAGTTCAATAAGAAACTAATTTGTTTTATAAACTTTCATCTAAAATGCAATGTAATTTAAAAAAAAAAAAGTTGCCTTCAAGTCAACTCTGACTCATGAAGACCGCATGAGTGTCAGAGCACAACGTGCTCCATAGGGTTTTCAATGGCTGGTTTTTCAGAAGTTGATCACCAGGCCTTCCTGCCTGGTCTGGAGCCACTACATTACCCATTTGCACCACCCAGGAACTCAAGACTTCTAAGCTGTAGTTTCGCTCCCAACTATATGTATTGAAGGGAAGGGATACTCCATCCAGTGGCAGCTAACAGTACTGAGAAATATAGTCAGTAACTGATAATGTGAACTTCAATTTCAAAACAAGAACAAATAATTTTAATGGTTTTTTTAAGAGTAAGGTTGGATATATTGGCAATAGCACTTTCACCTGAAGAAAGTCTTGCACAGTAAGAACCAAACAATTTTGTACGTTAAAAAAAAAGTAATGTATTTTACCATCATCTAGGACAGACACATCAGAGAAGGCTATTTAGTGAGGCAACAGAGAGGCATGAAATAAAATTACCTTTATATTATTTTAGAGTCACATCTTTTTACCTTGGGACTCAAAGCAGATGACTGGAAAACTGACATCTAAGTGATTAATAATTTAGTAATGGAAGCAAAATTTGATATGGTGTCTATTATTTGTATTTAAGCAAAACACAGTGTCAAGCAAAAACTGCATTTGTCCAGAAATGTTAGAGGCTTTATAATTAGTATTTTCTGAAATTTGCCTGTGAGTTAAAGTAATACCATACCAAGTTTTCTTATTGTTTGCCCTTAAGTTACTATAACAGCATTACTTTATTACAAGCATGTAATTAGGTTGGCAGCATAACTGTAAACAAAAATAGAATGCATGTCTGCAGCTAACAAAAAGTAAGCTTGTTGCAGCTGAGGAGATAATGTCTGCAAGGATACAATTTATATCATTATGAAATTTGATTACCAGTTTTACAAATCAACATGTAGTTTATTGTTTTTTTACTTAAAGGGTGAATGGTAGATGCTCTTTTAATAGGCTCATCATAATTATTTTCTCCACGGAAAGTTTCAAGTTGGTAAAACACTTAAAAGCTTGTAATCACACAGTTCCTTTTGTTTCTAATAAACTTTTCATTTGTGAGTGTCATTGGTTACGTAGTCATTAATGGCTTGATCACTAACCAAAAGGTCAGTGGTTTGAATCTAGCAGCTGCACACCAGAAATCCTGTGGGGCTGCTCTACTCTGATTTGTAGGGTCACTGTGAGTCCGGATTGACTCGATGGCAACAGGTTTTGCTGTTCTGTTGTTGTTGTTTGGTTACTGCAATGGTATCAGGGCTAACAGGTAACAGCTAAGTGTATAGCAAAAACTATTTGCCTTTGAAATTAACTTGTTTCATCTGAATGCCACTTGACACACACGTTCATGCAAAGAAAACAGTATGCCTTCTGGTTTTCATTTAGTGTTAAAGAAAATACTGAAAACGGCTCAACTCCATTTCCATTCACTGATTGTTATATAAAGAACAGACTGTGCAAGACTGCTTCTCTTGTGAAGAACACTGAGTGAAGACAAAACATTGTCTACATGTCCTGTCTAAAATAGTGAATAATTGTTTTCATGACTCTTACTATGCTAGTAAGGATTATTTCTATAATTTTAAGTCATTTTTTAAAAGCTATATCATACTATAAATTGATCACGTTAGGGCCAAATGCTAAATTTCTGTTTTTAATGTTGAGGCATGATGTCAGAATTTCTTCAGGAAATCAGATTGTTTTATAAATGGTGTGGCTGAGATTGGACTTAAGCCCAATATCTGATGATTGTCTTTATCTGTCAGATGAAGACATCACTGCCTAGCTACTGGCCATGTTTTTAATTCAATACAAATGCTGGAATACAACATAAAGATTTTCAGAGCTGAGTGCCACCAGACGGTAGATTAAAATTCAATTTGCTGCTGTATTCCATGTTGAACATTCAATCTTCCAGCCACTGAGGTGGCTACAACTGACCGAGACCTGATGTACAGCAGAACAGATCACTGCGTGGTCCGGTGCTGTTCTCACAGTTGTTGCTGTGTTTGAGCATATTGTTGCATCCACTCTGTAGAAGTGTAGTAGCCAAGCCAGCCAAGTGCCGTCAGGCCAGTGTAATTACTGAACTGCTGAAATTAGGCTTCAGTGAGTATTTATGTAGTTAAATTCTGTAAACATCTTTAACTCATGACAAGTTAAAATATGACAACTACTGTATTGTTAAAGATCCTGATAACTTGTACTTGTGAATTAAAATATTTTTGTTTTATAAGAAATGAAAAATAAAGGAAGAAAGCAATATGAATATGATACCAGACTTAATGAGCTAGCCTTCTTTGAGCAAATAATTTGGTGAAATATTTCCCTAAAATTGCATATATATATATATATATATACATATATATATATATGAAATTCTCATTAGGAATTTTAATGTGTTGCATTTTTACTGTTTAAAATATTGTTTAATAACAGGCTTACTGGTTTTTAAATACCTGTTAAACCAAAAACAAACTCACTGCTGTTGAGTTGATTCTGAGTCATAGCAACCCTATAGAACAGAGTAGAACTGCTTCATAGAGTTTCCAAGGAGTGCTCAGTAGATTCAAACTGTTAACCTTTTGGTTAGAAGCTGTAGCACCTACCACTACACCACCAGGATTTCCAAAACCTTTTAGAATCGAAATTAGCCTGAAGTCTAAGAAACTCTGAACTGGATTTGAAGCCCCATGAAACCAAGGACCACACAGGTTTTATTCAGCGGCTGTTATTCAAAATTTCGTATATAAGTGAAACTCAATAAACATTAACTTAAAATTATTGAATGAGTGAATTATTCTCAACAAAAATTTAAAAGTCTATGCTGATTTCCAAGGAGGATATTCAGGATGTGTTCCTGTTTTAGTGGACATAACTCTGAGAAAAGTACCAGTAATATTAGAAACGTATAAAAGAAAATATTGTTTAACTGGATTTCCTTCTTTTCTCTTTTTTATCTATTTTTAAATGTTTTATTGTGGTTGAGTGAAAGTACACAATCTAAATTAAATTTGCATTCCTGCCTATCTGCGGCAACTTTTGTTGTCCTTGCCTGGGACAGCACGCTCCTCCTTTTTCTTCTCTGTATATCATATCCTCTCAACAATCTCCTGCCTCTTGTCTCCACTCTCTGTTCTCCCTTCTAGTAAGGCCAGTAGGACAGCATCCGATAGATGCAGAGAACCATAAGGTACGTGCACTTTATGGTCACATTGTGTCCCCATATCCGATCCATTGCTGTCCAAAGAGTAGACCTCAACAATGTTTTCTGGTCAGGAACAGCAGCAAGTCTAGGGGCCACGCTACCAGGGGAACCCCCAGGCCTCTGGACCGTCATTTGTGGTCTTCTAGTGAAGTCCTTCAGGTGCACCCCTCCTTTTCCTGTGTTGCCACTGGCACTCAACATTGTATGCCCCATCACTCTGTCTTTGGCAGTGCCTGGGCACCATCTGGTTCTTCTGGTCACATATTGATACAGTCACCCATTCACATGGGTCCTTCTGTCTCCTCGGCTCCTTTTTGCTCCTGACTTTGTTGTGCTTGGTGATCATCTGTTCTGGATTAGTTGGGACTATTTGGTGTACCTCAGATGGCAGCTTGCTAGCTTTTACGGCCTCAGACGCCACTCACCACTATGGAGTGCAGAAGACTCTCTCAGCAATGAAGTTACGCCAATTGGCCTTGTTTTCCCTTGAGAGTATGTTCCCCAGGCCTCTGTCCCTACTACTCTATCCATGCAAGATTAGAAGAGTTAAGATTAAGGTTAAGATTAGAAGACTTTTCAGTTTTTTTTGATGTTCAGGTAAGTGGATCCTCTTTCTACTGTGTGTTATCACTGCTTTCCCCCAACCAAATTTCTATCAGCTATCTAATTTATGAACACCCCTCTCCCTTCCTCACCTCCTCACCTCTTCTGTATATAAGCTACTTTTAAGTCCTTGTAGTAGGGGTCTCATACAGTATTAGTCCTTTTGCTGCTGACTGATTTCATTCAGCATAATGTCTTCCAGTTCAAACCAGGTTAAGAGATGCCTCCTAAAATCATCTCTGTCATTGCATAGTGTTCCATTAAATATATGTACCATAGTTTGTTTATCCATTCATCTGTTTTGGGGCATCTGGGGCATCTGTTTTGCTATTGTGGACTGTGCTGCAAAAAACATTCTTGTGCATCTATCTGTTCATGTGACTGCCCTTGATTCTGTAGGATATATTCCAAACAGTGGGATTACTGGATCAAATGGTATATCTATTTCCAGCTTTTGAAGGAAATGCCAAATTTCTTTGCATAGAAGATGTACCATTTTGCAATCCCACCAGCTGAGTAGGAGAGTTCCAGTCTCTCCACAGCCTCTCCAGCATTTGTTGTTTTGTGTTTTTTGGATCATGGCCAACCTTGTTGGGGTGAGATGGTATGTCATTGTAGTTTTGATTTGTATTTCTCTAATAGCTGATGATCATGAGCATTTCCTCATGTGTCTTTTGACTGCCTAGGTGTCCTCTTTGGTGAAGTGTCTGTCCATCTCTGACTATTACTTAATTGGGTTACTTATCTTTTTCTTCTTGATATTTTGTAGCACCTTGTAGATTACAGACATCAGATGTCAGTCCGATATGTAGTTGCTAAATATTTTTTCCAGTTCTGTAGTTGGTCTTTTAATTCTTTTGATAAAGTCTTTGGATGAGCAAAAGTGTTTGATTCTTAGTAGGTCCCAGTTATGTTTTTTCTTCTGGTGGTTGTGCTTTGTCAGATTTTGAAGTCTGTCTAAGTTGTATATTGAAACTTCCATTGTTTACCCTATTTTTTTCTTCCATGATTTTTATCATTTTAAGTTTGATACTTGGGTCTTTTATCCAATTAGAATTAGTTTTTGTGTCAGGTGTAAGATACAGGTCTTGTTCCAGTTTTCTGCAGATGGATATCCAATTTTGCCAACACCATTTGTTAAAACAACTGTATTTTCCCCATTTATAATCTTAGGACTGTTGTCAAACATCAGCTATTCATAAGAGGATGGTGGCATCTCTAGAGTCTCAACTCTGTTCCATTGGTCTATATGTCTCTTTTTTACCAGTAACAGGCTGTTTTGCTTCTGTGACAGTGTAATAAGTTCTGCGGTCAGGTAGTGTGAGGATTCTCACTGTGTTCTTCTTCAGTAGTATTTTGCTTATCTGGGGTTTCTTCCCTTTCCAGACAAAGTTGGTGATTTGTTTCTCTATCTCATGAAAAAATGAGACTGGCATTTGTATTGGGATTGCATTGTATATATAGATTGCTTTGGGTAAAATAGACATTTTCACGATGTTAAGTCTTCCTATCCATGAAAGGGTAGGTTCTCCATTTATGTAAGTCTCTCTAGGTTTCTTGCAGTAAGGTCTTGTAGTTCTGTTTGTATAGCTCTCTTGTTTCTCTAGTTAGATTTATTCCTCGGTATTTATCTTCTTGAGAGTTATAGTAAATGCTATTGATTTGATGACTTCTTCTTTGATGATCTTTTTGTTGGTATAAAGGATTCCTACTGATTTACTTAAGCCAAGTGCTGTCGAGTCGGATCATGTTTATTTTATTTCCTGATACTCTGCTGAACTCTTCTATTAGTTCGAGTAACTTACTTATGGATTTTGTAGGATTCTTTGTGTATGCAATCATATCATCTGCAAATAGGGAGATTTTCACTTCTTCTTTGCCAGTGCCCTTTATTTCTTGTCTACTTGGTCTGGCCAGAACATCTAGCATAATGTTGAATAGAAGTGGTGAGAGTGGGCACCCCTGTCTAGTTTCCATTCTCAAGGGCAATTCTTTCAGTCTCTCTCTATTCAAGATGATGTAGGTGGTTGGCTTTGCATAGATGCCCCTTATTGTTTTGAGGAATTTCCCTTCTCTTCCTATTTTGCTGAGAGTTTTTAGCATAAATGGGTGTTGGTCAAATGCCTTTTCTGCATCAATAGACAAAATCTTTTGTGTTAGTTATGTGATCACATTAATTGTGTTTCTGATGTTGAACCAGCCTTGAATCCCTGGTATGAATCCAACGTGCTCATAATGAATTAACTTTGTTATGTTGTTGAATTCTATTGGCAAGGATTTTGTTGAAGATTTTTGCATCTAGATTCACAAGTGATATTGGTCTACGCTTTTCTTTTTTAGTTGGATAATTCCCTGTCTTTGATATCAAGATTATGCTGTCTTCATAGAATGAATTTTGTAGTATTGCATGCCTTTCTATGCTGTGAAATAGTCTCAGTAGTATTGGAGTTAACTCTTCTCTAAAAGTTTGGTAGAATTCTCCGGTTAAGCCATCTGGGCCCGGACTTTTTTTGGTTGGTAATTTTTTGATGACTTTTTCAATCTTTTTTTTTTTTTTTTTTTTTGTGATGGGTTTATTAAGTTGGTCTGCATCTCCTTGTGGTAATTTTGGCAGGTGATATAGGTTCAGAAATTTGTCTACTTCCACTAGGTTTTCAAATCTGTTAGAGTACAGTCTACTGTACTTTACAGTCTTCTGTTATACTTTTGATTTCAGCTGAGTCTGTTGTGACGTCTCCCATCTCATTTCTTATTTAGGTTGTTTCCTGTTTTTCTTTTCTAAGTTCAGCCAGTGGTTTATCAATTTTGTTGATCTTGTAAAAAAAAATCAGCTTCTGGTCTTGTTAATTTTTTCCATTGTTTTTCTATTCTCTAATTCATTTAATTCTGCTCTAATCTTTATGATCTGTTTTCTTCTGGTACCTGAAGGGCTCTTCCGTTGCTCTCTTTTTACTTGTTCAAGCTGTATGGTTACTTCTTTGGTTTAGGTCCTTTCTCCTTCTGGATGTGTGCATTTATAGAGATAAACTGACCTCATAGCACTGCTTTTGCTGTATCCCCTAGGTTCTAGGAGGAACTGTTTTCATTCTCATTTGATTCCATAAATTTCTTTATTTTGTCATTGATTTCTTCTATAACACATGGTTTTTTGAACAAGGGGTTATTCTGTTGCCATGAGTTCAAATTTCTATCTGTTTTTTTCTGCTGCTGATTTTGACTTTCATGGCTTTATGTTCCTAGAAGATGTGTGCAGTATGGTTTGAATTTTTGTTGAGACTTGCTTTATGTCCTAACACATGGTCTGTTCTGTAGAATGTTCAGTGTACACTGGAGTAGAACTTGTATTTGTCTGTTGATGGATAAAAAGTTCTGTATATGTTGATGAAGTCTAGTTGGTTAGTTCTTTGTTTTCACATGGCACTATTGCTCAGGGAAAATGAATTTTCCTACACGTTGTTTATCTCAACTTACAACACTTCATGATCTAATGTATTAGACAGAAATTGAAATTTTTAATTTAATGGGCCTAAGATCCTTTGTTTATCAATATATTTTCCACATATTGCATTTCTGTAAAAATGCCCTCCAGAGTGCGCAAAGAATATACATATATTAGCACATGTATAATAAATACTTCTGAATACCCTAATCATGAAAACTAGTAATGTGAGTGAAAATAAAAAGGAATATTTGCTTACAAGTAAATCAGTGGTGTATAAAACCAAACATTAAAATGCAGAATAAACTAATGACATTATTTCCTTCTAAGGTAGGATTCTAGGCATCCCCTCTTTCTCTCTTTTGCACTCCCTTTCCCTCTGCCTCTCTCTCATGCTCCTCTAATTCACAAGATAATGATTCACTTAGTATATATTACTGATGGATATTTTTAGCTTCATAACACAGAATCTGATTTGGTACCAGTTATGGTGCAGAATTTAATACAGAAAGTGATTCCCTGATTTGTTCTTCTCTTCAGTTCTTGGGTCCTATACTTAAAATCTCTTTACTTCAAGAACAACTCCAAATAAATTTGTGGTAGGAGTTCTCTCTTGCCAACCCAATTATTAGTTACCAAAACAGAAGTGATTTATTTTTTATGTCGCTCTTACATACAGAAACTTAATGAGAGCAGCAGCTCATCAGAAGGCAGCACGGTGGACATAGGTGCACCTGCAGAAGAACAGCCGGTGGTGGAACCTGAGGAAACCCTTGAACCTGAAGCCTGTTTCACTGAAGGTAAAGAAAATGATCCTTGGGCTAACTTTCTATTTGTAGAGTGAGATAAGCCAAAGCCGTAGAGTGCAGTAGGATGATACAGTTAAAGACAAAAATAAGTTTATTTGTGGTTTACTCTTACAAATTTCTTTCTTTGACAACATCACTTTGAAGTATAAAAGGTAAGTATTATTACCAGGAAACCATTTAAAAAGGTTGAATAATTTTCACAACTTCATACAGTTAATGAAGGCTGTCCTTACTATTCCAGGTTTATAGCCTATATCCTAGCATGACAGAGAGAACCACAGTAATGAAAAGACAAATCAGGGGCATGCCAACACATTTTATTTAAGCAGCCAGAAGTTATTTTATCTACTTCTACAAAAACATTCTGCTTGCAGGCTGTGTACAAAGATTTAAATGTTGTCAAATCAGTGTGGAAGAAGGGAGAGGAAAACAGTGGTGGAACCTGAGAAGAACATGTTTCCGAATTGTTGAACACAACTGGTTTGAGACCTTCATTGTTTTCATGATTCTCCTTAGTAGTGGTGCTCTGGTGAGTGAATATTGAGTGAAAATGCTACAATAATCAATTTTTAAAATCTTAGAATACTGGTGACTTATTAATCCTGTCTACTGCACTGTCCCAGAATATCCAATGAATTTTTATTTTACCTCATATCTCCCATGCTGCAGACTTAATGTAGGAAATGTATAACTCTGCATTTCTAGATTCGCTTTTATTTTACATATGTGTATTTCTAATAAGCAATTTGTTAATGTTTATTATTAAGTAGCCCATAAAACTTGTCTTTCCACCCTATTCATTATAGCCCCCAAAATACAAATACTCAATTACTCATGTGTAATAAATAAGACAGTAAACATGGCAGCCACACTGTAGTTAAGGGAAGTTTTGTACCTGGGAATATGTATGCTCTGAGTTTTGATCAGTTTTGTTTCTGAATGCAAATATTACTTTTTCAATGAGACAGTCTATTAATACTGAGAGATCATTTCTGTGTCTCTAATTGTGTTCATTATTCTCTTTTTGCTCAGGAAAATATAAATGTTGTTAGCAATAAATATTGGGCAACAAGTCTAAGTCCTTCATTTAAGGATTGGTTTCTCTTTGTGAGAAAATGTTCATTTCAGCAGAATCAATTTATATTTATAGGAAAAATCATCTATAAAAAAACCGAAGTATAACACATAGATAAAATTTTTTAAAATACTAGCAAATGGAATACTTAAGCAGACAGACAGATAGGTAGATGGGTAGACAGGTAAATTGATAACGAAGAATGAAAGGAAGGGAAGGAGGAAAAATCTGCATAATTGAAAAACAGTTTCCCACAAGTTTCTTTCACTTAAGTTTGTGATTGTACTACAGGTCAGTGCATTCCTCGGTATTTCTCTGACAAAATAAATTTTGTTAAATAAGTTTAAACAAGACATGCTTTTCACCATTGAAAGGGTTTTATACTCAGATGTAAAATATCAGAGAGCCTAATATTATGAGTAGATACTATGATCCAAATGAAAAGTAATTTTATTTTACCGTTGCAGTTCCACCATATCTCTGCAGAGAAAGGTAAGCTGTGAACAAAGAAACAAGAAAGAGGTTGATAAACCTAAACATTTAGCAAAATTGAACAGTGTGATCAGTCACAGTTTGTGCTTTATGAAATACCAGCCTTCACTTTTTCTTTATGTTCTCTTCTGTAGCAAAACACACACACAAAAAGAGGGGAGCAAAAAAAAAAAAAACCAAACCACAAATAACAGAGGAACAAATAACTTCAAATTAGGGCAGTAACATCAGATACGACATCAAGGACCATTTCTTGAGCAAGTCAAATTAATTTATTGGGATTATGCTTTTATTTCTTCTGGCATTTCATTATGAATAATTAAAAATCTTTGAAAGGAAATAAACAGCAATAGCTACTGTTCCTTTTCCCTTCTGTTCCAATGAAATTAGATCAGTAGCTGCAGTAAAACCCACAGAAGCCAGAACCTGTGTAAGGCGAAAACCTGTGAGAGAAGGAGAAGTCACTGGGTATTTATGAAGAAGTCTTAATGGTGAGAGAGAGAAAAAGCGGAAACTACCAAAGACAGGACATCTGCGAGACCCAGAAAAATAAAGTAGCCTCCTCAAGTTTCCACTTTCACAAGTTTCGCTGTATATAGATAGGTAGCTAGAAAAGAATATAGTTTGTAAACTATAATGCCAAGCCAAAAAACTATAATAAGCATTTGAAAACTGAAACATAATTTTTTCCTTATAGGCATTTGAAGACATATATATTGATCAACGAAAGACAATTAAGACTATGTTGGAATATGCTGACAAGGTTTTTACTTACATTTTTATTCTGGAAATGCTTCTAAAATGGGTAGCATATGGCTATCAAACATATTTCACCAATGCCTGGTGTTGGCTCGACTTCTTAATTGTTGATGTAGGTACCCGTATCTTTGTGTTGGTAGTTGGTGTTGTTTCTCTAACCATTATGTTGTTCTCATATATGCACTACTTAATAAATGCTGAATTCATTCAATGAGTGTAGGTCTTGGAAGAGATGGGCTACTTTAATATTGATTTAAAATAGGGTTGTGGGAAAGGAATTATAGTAGGTTATCTAGAATAAGGAAACTCTCATGGTATAGTGGTTAAGTGCTACAACTGCTAACCAGGAGCTCCTTGGAAACTCAATGGGGCAGTTCAACCCTGTCCTGTAGAGTTACTGTGAGTTGGAATCGACTCAGTCGCAGCATGTTTGGGTTTTTCTAGAATATAAAAAATAGACACAACCTGTAAGAAAAGTAGTAAAGCAGGGAACTTGAAACATATATTGCTGAAAGTGGGTAACCCAGTATAACACTGTGTTTGGAAATCAGACCCAAATGTGAATCCTAGCACTACCACTTATTGGTTGTATGCCACTGGGTAAGTTATTTGGTCCTGACCCAGTAAATCAGTTATGATAACACATTACTGAAGGCTCTCAATAAACAATAATAGTAGGGAAGGGAATGGTCTATAGTCGTTTCTATTTGATCTAATAAAACATTTTAAAGCATAGATAACTCTGTTATGGAATTCTTGGACAGTGAAAACAGTTAATGGATTTGACTGCTAACCAACTAGTTGGAGGTTTCATTCCACCCAGACGCACCTTGGAAGAAAGCCCTGGTGATCTCCTTCTCAAAAATCAGACATTGAAAACTCTATGGAGCACAGTTCTATTCCAAATTCCATAGGTTCGCCATGAGTCAGAACTGACTACTCAGCAGCTGACACTGGTTTTAATTCCACTGCAGAAAGCAAGGTATATCAGACCTTAGAGAAAGGCATCTCTATGTCTTGCAGTAGTGCAGGGTTTAACTAGAATAACAGCAAGCCTATGATACAGTAAGTTCCTGTCTTGGTCAGTTAGTGCTGCTATAACAGAAATACAAATGGATGGCTTCAACAAAGAGAAATTTATTCTGTCATATTTAGTAGGCTATGAATCTGTATTTAGGGCACTGGCTCCAGGGCAAGACTTTTTCTTGTTGGGTCTGGACGAAGGTCCTTGTCATCAGTTTCCCTGTTCAAGGAGCTTGGGACCCCAGGGACCTCAGGTCCAAAGGATGCATGTTCCTACTCTTGATTCTTGGTGGTATGAGGTCTGGAATCTGGTTGCTCTCTTTTTCAGTATCTCTTGAAAGATGGAGGTGGTGCAGGCCAGGGAAACTTTTTTTACATTGGATCAGGGATGTGACCTCTGTAAGGGTGTTGCAGTCTCACCCTTATCCTCTTTAACATAAAATGCAATCACAAAATGGAGGCCAACCACATACTGGGAATCATGGTCTAACCAAGTTGACACACATTTTGGGGGATACAATTCAATCCATGACAGTCCCTGAGTTACAATTTCCAACTTAGAGACAACTTGTTACTTGCTCTTTAAATTCACTCTCACTTTGAAATGATTGACCCAAACCACCCCACCAAAAAAAAAAAGCCACTGCTGAGTCGATTCTGAGTCACAACGACCCTACAGAATGGAGTAGAACTGCCCTGTAAAGTTTCCAACGAGCACCTGGTGGATTTGAACGGCCACCCTTTGGTTAACAGCTGTAGCACTGACTGGGTACACCACCAGGATTTCAAATTCATCACCGTCATCTTCAGTCGCTGTGTATGCAGATTTTAAATCATTGAAAAAGCTTCCAACTTTTTCTTGCCATAAACCCAAACCATTGCCATCAAGTCAATTCTGACTCATAGTGACTCTATAGGACACAGTGGAACTACCCCATAGAGTTTCCAAGGAGTGGCTGGTGGTTTCGAACGGCTCACTTTTTGGGTAGGAGTCTGAGCTCTTAACCACTGGACCATCAGGGCTTCACCTGGCACTAAAGTAAGGCCAACTGAGAAACCTAGGCACCTGTTCTGACTTAGAGCCACACTTAGAAAGGCTCTAGTTTCTAACCCAGGGCAGTGCCTGCCTGTGTACCAAAGAGCTATTCATAGAATTCATAACCCAGTGGTTAACACTTCACTGACCTTAAGTGAGTCCCATAAGATTTATTAAAGTTAAATACTCATGCTGTCAGTCTGGCATGCTTTCAGCATTGGAAAAACATGTCCAGAATATCAGAGATTTATAGACAATGGTTTTATTCTAAAAAGTTAATAACATGGCAGGACTAGGCAGTTCTTATAGAAAATATTTCTAGAGTTAACAGTGGTGCATATTTTATGTCTCCATGGTTCTGAACAAACGCAAAGCTGAAACGATTTGAGAAGCTTAATATGTTTCCCATGAAATCAAAAGAATAATTTCTTCATCATTATCCTAAAAGGAAAAGTGTTTAATATGATGTTTCATGTATTAAAAGTTGTATCACATTTCAGTTTCTTAAGATTTTTACTTTAGATTTTAAAACTAATCATAATCTATCTCTTTTAAAACTTTCTGAGTTTTGTGCTTATTGGACTCCCTGAGTGGTGCAGAGTTAAATACTCCTCCATAACTGAAAAATTAACAGTTCAAACTGACCCAGAGGCACCTCAGAAGACAGAGGTTGCAGCTTTGAAAACCTGATGCAGCCGTTCTACTCTGTACACATGGAATTAACTCCACAGTAACTAACAACAACAATTATGCTTATGACACCTCTGAGATTTTATTAGAAAAAGTATTTTATTTTCTTTTTTTAATAGTCATTTCTGAAATTCTTAATGAAAATAATTCTAGAGAGAATTTTACGGTTTTGCAATAATACTTTTATTTTTAATATTCTATCTTAATTATGAGGATTAACATAGCAGAGAAAGAAGAAAAGCAACTTTAGTGCATCTCAAATAATGTATAAAATACATAAAATTTAAAGCAAATACATGTCAAAATAGAAACTTTTCCAGATTTACAGAATGTACAGCATCTATGAAACTGTCCAGTACTTAAAAAAAAATGAGTCAATGAGGACTCACAACCATCCTGTAGGACACAATGGGACTGCCCCACACAGTTTCCAAGGAGAGACATTTTGGTTGGCAGCTGATGGCTTCACCACTGCGCCTCTGTCCAGTACTAATCACTTTCAGACCAAAGAAATTATAACCTGGCTTGGATATGGAGTTTGGGTCAGTTCTGCATTTAGAGAATAAGATACCTAATAGATTTTTACTTCAGTCGTTTATATTTTGTGTGAATGAAATAAAACTACCCATTAATTTATTTGGCAAATATTTGTTGACTTGCCATTTTGGACCAGGTTCTGGGGCAGAAGCTATCCATTAGTATAGAAAAATTTGAGGAAGTTGTATGATGAAATTACACTTTAAGCTATAATATTCACATAGAAATAAAATTTAAGTTTAGTACATCGACTTCTGAGAGTAACATTTACAATTCTGAGAATACAGATTCAGGATAGACAGTTTTTGGTTTTCCGGGTTTAATAGAAGTTCTTTATGCATGTATAAAGTAACCATACAGCAAAGCCCTATATTCAACAGCAACTAAATTAATTAAAGAAAGGATAACCAATGACATTTTAATCTACCTGGATTTCTTCCTTCTGTTATTAATCTTTTGGTTTCATTTTTCTAATTGCTCCATTGGTATGTATGTGTGTATACACAAACACACAAACGCATATTCAAAGCCATTGCCGTCAAGTCGATTCCAACTCATAGTGACCCTAAAGGATAGTGTGTAGGATTGCCCCATAAGGTTTCCAAGAAGTGGCTGGTAGGTTTCAAACTGCTGACCTTTTGGTTAGCAACCACTATGCCACCAGGGTTCCACTTCTATATTAGTAGCTAATTAATATGTTACATGATTTAGTTTTTCTTACGACACTTGGCTTGGCTTATATTTAATTTATGTCTTAAGTACTACTTAATTTATTTCAAACCCGAAATGTTTTCTTAAATTCATCAGTGGTTTCTTGAAAATGTCTTACCATTCATCTTCTGAGTAATTGCAAGCCAATATTTTATTTGTTCTATTACATGCCACTTGCTGTGGAGTCCATTCTGATTCCTGGTGATCCCATACATTTTAGAGTGGAGCACTGCCCTCCATAGGGTTTCCATGGCTTTGCCCATTCAGAAGCAGATTTCCAAGCCTTACCTCTGAGATACTGCTGCGTGGGTTCTCACCATCAACCTGCGGGTTAGCAAGCCCATGCTTCACAGTTTTCACTCTCCAGGGACTCCACATTCCATCACGTGCTGACTACAAACTGACAGAAACGCCTTTGATTATTTTGTACAGGTATCGTTGGTCAGTTTAACAGCAAATGCCTTGGGCTACTCAGAACTTGGTGCCATCAAATCTCTCAGGACACTAAGAGCTCTGAGGCCACTAAGAGCCTTATCAAGATTTGAAGGGATGAGGGTAAGAAAAAATGAAAGAACTTGTAGTATCGCATACAGCCATAGTTCAATTAAATTAAAATTTTAAAATGTAAAATTTTGTGCATGCAAAAGGAATGGCAGATTCTTGCAAAAGTGCTACTTTATTCTTTTATCTGTTGCATATTTACTTCTAGGAGATATGCAAGAGAACACAGGCCCCGCCCCGTTTGAAATGATATAGTATCATTTATCCGCTGTGCTTATTGAAGAGACTTTATTTCCTAATCCTTCTTGGGAGTTTCCTTACAAACTGTGTACAAAAAAGCAGATGCACTACTAAAGTACTATGTATGAAGAAATAATAACCAGTTACAGTGAATTCTGAGTTATGTACTTATTTGTGATGATCTAACTGTCCTTAATGAGTTTTAGTGAAAATAATATGAATGGTATGTGTGCCTAAGTGTAAGTGTAAACGGAAAAAATAAATAAATAAAAGGAGTTGTCAAATTTTTTGTCTGTATAATGCCAAACTTCGATTTATTCTGATATAGTCAAAGATTGTTTATAATGCTAAAGTGTACATTATTGGAATATATTCAAAATAGATTTAAAATGCTGACTGAATTTTAAACTTTTAAAAAAATTTCTATAGCCTCAATTTACTGTGGTAGTCTTCATAACACTAACAAGATTATATACAAATCAGAATTTTATATTCTCCCTTTTAAGGACACATAAAAATGTTGCCTGTGATTCATAACAGATTAGAAATATTTCCATTATTGAGTTGTTAGTTTCCAACACTTTTTTAAAAGCATGAAACAATGAGTTATATAAGGTATAGAATATGAAAAATTATTCCTATTTTAAGAAAATCAAACTTTTATGTAAATAATTGGCTGCTGAATTAAGTATGATTCCAGTGGACAATGTTGCTCTTTTGCTAAGTAAGGTATAGATAAATTTATAGGAACTCAACTATATTGTAGATTTCTATTTGCATATTCTAGGTAATTTATAATATTATTCTGATATTGTCTTCCAAAATAAAATTCATCACAAATGCCACTATGTAAGAACATAAAACTTGTCTGCAGTATCTTAAACATATCTAAAAACATTTTCATCATAAGAAACAATTGAACACGATAAGCACTCCTAATTTATTTCTCATAGAAATCTTCACATTTTCACTAAAATTTTCTTGGAAATTCTTTCCAGAGGTATCTAAAACTTAAATTAAGTTTCCAATTAAACTGTTACCTTTTGCTTTTCTTTTTTTCAACTGACAGTTTAGGTTCTGTAGAAAGATACATGTTCCACTTCAAATCACGTTGCCGGAATGAAAGCAATGCATTTTAAAAGGCTTCTGAAATCCACACAGTGCTCAGTGTTTGTTCATAAACCAACCTGAACTCACTCCCGACAGATCATAGCAGTACCCTCCCCAGAGTTTTCAAGGCCGTAGTCTTGAAGGAAGCAGATGGCCACATCGTCCTTGGACAGAGCATCTGGAGGGGTTCAAACTACCACCACTCGAGTTAGCAGCTGAATACTTAACCACTTTGCCACCAGAACTACAAGGAGACTCTTAACGAACAATATAAATTCAGTCTTTTGGAAGTTTACTAAATTATTTATTAAATAGCCTAATATCCCCCTATATAACACTTTATTTCCATAAAAAAGTTAGTCTTGTGTATCGGCTTTTAATTTTTGCAGACGTAACCTAATCCATAATTATTAATCAATAATGCTTTTTATATTACAGAGGGGGCTTTAAAACTTGGAGTTTTCAAAACATAAACTCTTTAAAGATGCTGGTTGATGCTGAAACTAATTATTTAAATCATCACATTTACGATTATGGCATCTTGCCTCAGAATGACATTTGTAAATTTCTTTGGCATTGTAGAGACAAAATAACTTTATGATGATTCTATTTTTTTTCCTAGTGTTTAAGCTTTCTGACTTTGTAAAAATTTAATCATAGTCTTATGATGGCGAAGTGGGTATAATAATTAGATTGATAATTGGAAATTAAGATTTGAATATATTCCGAAACTCTCATTTAATTCTTTGCCCTAGCAGCATAAAATTGGCAATAGCTGTGTAAAAGCTAAAATCAGGCACTCATTTTATTTTTGTTATGTCACTTTTTCAAAGCATGTGCTTTTATGCAACATTACCAAAGATGGCATGCAGTACAGTGCTTGATAGGAAGTTAAAAACTAATAAGTAGATTACCATCACATTGCATTTTGTGTTTTTGCATGTTTTATGCACATTTCTGGCTGTCAGCTTGTAAACATTTATTGTATTTCAAATTTCCAGTCCAAATTTTTCAACATGTAAACCTGAATTGAGTGAATTGATGTCTTGAGTATGTAGAATAAAATACAATATGTATTTAAATTTGTATTTTTAATTTCCTAATCTAGGAAATATTAAGTATTATCTATTTCAAAAGAACGCAAGTCTTCATTGACAGGGAGACAGAGAGTATCATATACAGAAAGTAACACCAAATGTTCTGTCATATCAGATTCTAACTAATAACAAACTATATATTTCTATTTCATATAGGATAATCTTGCTCCAACTTGGATGGGGTGGAGCGCTGGTTCCTCCCCTCAACCCTTTATTATGGGTACTGTATTACCCCTTTTGCTACCTTTAATCCTTTCACTGTGACTTATATGTAGTGGGGTGAGGGAGGGAATGGGAAAGATACTATTATACCACAGCAGGGACAATACAGTATTTGCATTCTAATTCCCGTTTTTTAATGGTCTTAAATTTTCTTTGAAAACATACCTTTGTGAATTTGCCCTCTGT
This sequence comes from Heterohyrax brucei, assembly GCA_028571685.1. Taxonomy (NCBI): domain Eukaryota; kingdom Metazoa; phylum Chordata; class Mammalia; order Hyracoidea; family Procaviidae; genus Heterohyrax; species Heterohyrax brucei. The sequence continues at coordinate 72,333,878 of CM053146.1, read as the reverse complement.
GGATTTTAGTTCCAATAGTTGATATCCTTATTAAGTTTTACTGGAAATGATTCAGTTGTGTATACATTGAGTTATACATTTATGGGAGATGATTCGATGTCATTGGTGAGGGTGGGAAACCCTTTGTATAGGATGGCTGTGTAAAAATTTTATTGTGTCAACCAAATGATATTGTTTGAGGCATACGAGATTTACCTGTTTTAGTACATTGGTCTGGGTCCTGAAAATTGCCCCCCTGTTACCAGCGGATGGTTTCTTGCTCTGTTGACATGTGTGAAAAGTTGCTAAGGTACAATATTCCAGGTTTTATGAAACTGGTTTTGATTGTATGACCACACCAATTTTTTTATTAAGTGTAAATTTATAGTGGTTAGTTTTAGAAATGTAATAAAACTAAGAAAGAGTGGAATGAGCACAAGTGATGTGGGTTTTAAAATAGGAAAAAATATGTGAAAGTACCCACTTATTTTAATTATACAGACTAAAACATCCCTCTAGAAATAGAAACATCATGAGTATGAAGACAGTATTTAATGCATAAGCTCACTTCTTAGAAAAAGTGACTCCCGACTAACTTCTTAGAAACCCTAGTGACATAGTAGGTAAAACGCTAAAGGCTGCTAACCAGAAGGTCGGCAGTTGAATCTACCAGGTGCTCTTTGGAAACTCTATGGGCCAGTTCTGCTCTGTCCTGTAAGGTTGCTATGAGTTAGGATGGACTCAACAGCAATGGGCAGTGAGCACTGAGCATCTAACTTCCTAAAGGAGCCCTGTTGGAACAATGTTTAAAGTGCTCACTTACCTGCTGCCTCAAAAGTCTGTGATTCAAAATCACACGCTTGGATCTGCAGGAGAAAAGACCTGGCAATCTTCTCCCATGAAGATTACAGCCTAGGAAATCCTGTGGGGGCAGTTCTAGTCTGTCACATAGGGTCGCTGTGAGTTGAATCAACTTGATGGCATGCACAACAACAGCTAGCTTCTTAAACTCTTAACAGATACAGTGGTGAAAACATAGGTAGAAAAAATAGAAATATTATTCAAGAAGGAGAGTTTTTATTTTTGAGGGGGAGAAAATGATTGAATTTTTATTTAGATAAGTGATGTGTCTTTCCAAAATAACCACCGTAATTATACCCTTCAACATAAATGTAATCTTGAGATATGAAAAAGATAGTATTACTCTACTCCTTATTCAGAAAAGTTCCCTAATTTTCTGCCTTTTAATTTTTATTCACGTAATTTTTCTGTATTTCTACTAGGGAAACATTGGAATCTGGGAGTAGTATTGCTTTCAAAATATTTCAAAAATAAATTATTCAGACAAGATGACATTTATGCTTATATTAACATTCCTAACACTTAAAAATTTGAATATTTAATGATCAATCCTTTAAGGGTTGAATTATTTTTCAAAAACAGATTATGAACCAGACAGAGAAAGCATTTCTACAAGAATTGTCCATGACTAGATTTGGGAAACTTTATTGGATAACATCTTGAAAAAAGTTTGTGAGAGGAAACAGTGTCTGGTATTAATTCATTAAGATAGTTCCTTTCTTAGACGTCTCCTTTTATGCAACCTGAAATCTCAATCTGTTCTTTCCAGTGTGTTCAGGGCAGTTCTGCATAGTGACTTTGCCACATGGGAGTCAATTACTTCAGTTCCCGAGGGCCTATAAAGAGTGAACGTACCTCCCTCTCTGCTGAGGCCAGGAATAGCTTAGAACTCTTGGGAAAAGACAGTCCTTTCTATGATATTTCATTGCCTAATGTAATGAAATCGTAAATGAGTGTAGTCTTGTATAGCAAATTCTATAACACCATGCCAGATGTTTTCCAACTTAAATTTCCTTTATCTTAATAAAATAAATCTCCTTTTCTGAACAAAATGAGTGCTAGTGTTGTACATCGTATCCAGAAATGCACTGCTGCCAAGAGCTTGCTGAAATCATGAATTTCATAGTCAGAGCCTTAGTTTTAAGGCAAAGCTCACCCCCAGTTCCAAAGTAAACATCTCCAATTTACTTAATTTCAAACTCTTCCTTGTATTCAGCTCTTAAATTTTTGTCTTCCTATTTGGCTATATCGGGGTGGGGGAGGGAGAGGAATAGGAAGGAGAACTTGCTGTTGAGTCGATTCCGACTCATAGACACCCCATAGAACAGAGTAGAACTGTGCATAGTGTTTCCAAGGAGTGGCTACTGGACTTGAACTACCTACATTTTGGTTAGCAAGTAGGCTGTTAACCAATGTGGCAGCAGGGATGCATATACAGAAATAACATTCTTCAAATGTTTTGACTAATAAATACTAATAAGCTATATTAATTTCATTTAGATATTTACATATTCTTACATTCAAAGCCCTCTTATATTCCTATATTCAGAGTGCTTAAGGCCCTGGAAAATTGAGAAATATTTTTTCATCTTAAATATTTTAGAAAGGTTATATCAGGATTATTAGAATACAGTTAATTCAAATGTAAAGCAATACGGGTACCATATAACATCTGGAAGCAACCCTAGGAGAAGCAAATAGGTAAGTGATAAGAACACTAGATGCTACTTCTAGCTTTCTTTCTCAATTTCACCTGTTTTAGCCTAATTTTTCTCATTTACCAAATGAGGACACAATACTAAATATTCGCTTGGTCTGGCCTGGCCCTGGAATTCTGACTCTTGAAGTCCAAGAAGAAAAGGCTCGTCTTTGTTTCAGAGACTAAATTGGGAAGTGAGGAGGCAGGCTCCACGTAGGATGTGCTGTTTGAGCTAGAACCTTTCATAAGACAGAGCACTTCAGAAGGGGAGAGATGGGGCAAAGACTTCCATAGGTCGTGGCTTTTCAGTTCTGTGGGACAGAACATTCAGCACCTCGTAATTGAACCAGCTAGGTTGGCATAAAGGACAGGTGGCCAAAGAAATTAAAGTAGAAATCTTGATTGTGGAGTTATTTCAATATACAGGTAAAGAAAAAATATTTTATGATCACCAGAGAGCCATTAAATAATTTTAAAGCAGGAATATGAGAGTTTCTAGGTAGAGTTTGTGGAATACAAATCCATTTTATGTGGGAAGGGAGAAGAAGAGTTAGGAAACTCCCACCGTAGTGCAGGCAAAAAGTAACCAGAATAGCGATGGTGAGAATGGCAAAGAAGGGACAGAGGTGAGAAAGCTTTTGCAGAAAGAAGTGTGAGGCCTACAGATGGTTATGAAAGGAAATGCAAGAAACAAGTTTACCACTTTTCTGCTCCGACACTAAACTGGGTTTTGTAGGTAAAATATGCATTTCAGCATGTACTAGCTCTGACAATCCAGTCCACAAAATTAATTGTTCTGAGTGCTACATAACTCACTGCTGAGTAACATTCCAGGCACCTTCAAAGTACTCCCTTTGTGAAGCTATACACAAATGCCACCCCCTAGTCTACTTTTCAAAGCAATTTTGGAACTCTTTCTGGAACGGCCATTGCACAAAAGTTCACAAACTTAATTGTATAGTTGTCTGTGAGGGAGTTTTTAGACAATAGACATATAACTGTATTGCAACACCCTCCCTACTCACCTGATCTGGCCCCCAAAGACCTTTCTTCTTGACTTGAAGATAAAGGAAATATTGAAAGGAAGACACTGTGATTGCATTCAGGACATCAAGGATAACACAAGGACAAGGCTGATGGCCATTCCAGAAAAAAGAGTTGCAAAATTGCTTTAAAGGGTGGATAGGTTCTGGCATCAGTGCACAGCTTCCCAAGGGGAGTACTTCGAAAGCAACTGTAGTGATATTCAGCAATGAGATATGTAGCACTTTTTTTAGGATGAGTTCATAAACTTAACTGGCAGTCTTTGTATGCGTGTTTATAAACAGTAGACAGCTTTTTAATCTGGAAAATGTTCTGGAAAAAAAGTGAAACAAATAACAACCAGTTTTCACATCTTGAATTCATAAGAAATATAATTATATACACACTTGAAAAATGAAGTATAAATTAAGGCGTTATTGGGTCCATTTAATCAGTACAGACAGCCAGATGGGATACGATAAGGGGCCACATGCCAGCTTGGTAGACTGTGTAGACCACATCATCTGGTTCCACTTAGGTGTCAAAACCCTATTACATTTTTCATGCTCATTTCCCCATCTTTGTCATTAAGGATCTTATTATTTAATTTGGCCTGTTTGTTATACTGTTTTGTAACTCCAGAAATCCTAGAGTTCTTTATAGATTTTTAAATAGAACTCAGACACATAAGCACTTGACTTATGTGTATGTCTGTTGTTTCAGGCAAGCAATCAAAAGAATTTTATACTAAAATACACAGACATCAAATAACAGGTATAGTATAGAAGATCTTTGGATACTTGCTGTTTAGATCAGCATGACAAGAATGATAAGACGTAATCAGCTAGGATTGAATTTAGCTACCGATGACAAGTCTGAGACATCAACTACCTACCCCATATAAACATTCTAGGGCCTGTTCCTTTGTCTTTGCTCTTAACTACTTATATAGAAGTACAGTGAGAACTGTGTGGGGAGGAAGCAAGGACAACCATCCTTACGAATATGACAAATAAGAGAACTTAAATTTTAAAACTGGGGCCCAGGAAATAAAGATAACAGGAGGAATAAGCCTCTATAGGAAAAGAAAAAAAAAAGTAGATAATAATTTAGCACATAAATTGATGTAAGCCCATCAGATTTGGGAGCTATGTGTGGCATCCTACCTTTTTCTAAGAAACTGATTTCTATTATGTTTCATTTAAAATAAGTTTATTGAATTAAACTCAGTAAATGAAACAACTGACATGACTGGAGCTTGAAATAAACGATGTGATCTAATGAAATACATAATGCTAAACTGTCTTGCTTCTTATGCAAAAATTATTAGTCATAGCAATGCATGAATAATTAAGGACAAAATTATATTAGGTATTTAATAAGGTTTTTATACTTACACACCTGAATTTTTTAATTTATTTTAGAAGTATATTGGTCAGATCAGCTGATGTCCAAGTGTTTCAGCTTTTGTTCTTTAATATGTTGACTTTTTTAATGATTTAATCTGCTGCATTAGGATTTCCTACTTCTCTTTTTTTCTCATAAACAACACATATTCTGGCTTAATTAGGCAACAAGTTCTTCTGATTTTGCTATTCCTTTAACCTTTCAGTACTCTCCCCTCTCTTTTTTTGTTGTTGTTTCTTTGTTATATTGCCTATAATTGTTTCCCTAAATGCGTTACTTTAAAAAGAATAAATTTCATTTTAAGATTTTTCTTTACTTTCATTTTAATATCCTAGAATAAGTAGTCTTGGTAGCATAAAAAAAAAAAAATAGACTAAAAACTACTGGGGGAATGTCTGTCTTCTTTTTTTAACCAATCAGGATTCTGACTTTCGTTTTTTTCCATTTGTGTATTAGGTGGTTGTGAATGCCCTTTTAGGAGCAATTCCATCCATCATGAATGTGCTTCTGGTTTGTCTTATATTCTGGCTAATTTTCAGCATCATGGGCGTAAATTTGTTTGCTGGCAAATTCTACAACTGTGTTAACACCACAACTGGTGAAATGTTTGACATCTCCGAAGTGAATAATCATTCTGATTGCCTAAAACTAATAGAAAGAAATGAGACTGCCCGATGGAAAAATGTGAAAGTAAACTTTGATAATGTAGGATTTGGGTATCTCTCTTTGCTTCAAGTTGTAAGTGAACACTCATTTCTCTGAATTTTTTTTTAATTGCTTGGAATAGTAAAAAAATGTAATGATGATACATCTATCATTTAGTAACTAAGAAGAAAGTTTATAATTTTTTTTGTAATTTTGATTAATTAGTACAAGTTTACAAGCACAGATCAGTGGAAACTTCATTATGTTTAAGCGGTGCAGACATAGTCAATAATGACTAAATATTTCAGTTCTTTCCAAAGACCTTTTTCTTGCTTCTCATCTTACTTTCTCTCTGCATAAGAACACATTGGTTAATAAATCAACAAATTTGCTATTATTCTTTATGCAGAAATTTGAAAGCCTGTTTCAGTGTAGAATCTACCTCCAAAATAGATACACTTAACATGTCCGATTTGATTGTAAATCATAGGTAGGAATTAATTGCTGCTGAGAAATTCACTTGCATGTGATAGTAATGATACTGTTCAATAATTTCTATATTCTATTGTGTCACCTTTCTTTGGAATGAGCACAGATGTAGATCTCTTCCAGTCAGTTTGCCAGGTAACTGTCTTCCAAATTTCGTTGGCATAAAGGGGTGAGCACTTCCAGCACTGAATTTGCTTACTGAAATATCTCAATTGGTATTCTGTTAATTTGGGGATCTTTGTTTTTCAATACTGTTTTCAGTGAAATCTGAACTTCTTCCTTCAGTACCACTGGCTCTTGATCAGATGCTACTTCCTGAAATGGTTAAATATTGACCAATTCCTTTTAATACAGTGAACTGCTAATCCATTATCTTCTTTCGATGCTTCCTGCATCATTCAAAATTTCTGCTTGAGGCTTGGATTTATTCTATAGTTCATTCAGACTGAGAAATGCTGAGCATGTTCCTCCCTTTTTGTTTTATAATTTCAGGTCTTCACACATTTTTTTTGTAACACTTTATCTTCTCAAGGCATCCTTTGGAATCTTCTGTTCAGCTCTTTTACTTCATCATTTCTTCCATTCACTGCAGCTGCTCTACTTTCATGAGCAAGTTTCAGAATCTCTTCTGACATCTAGTTTGGTCTCTTCTTTCATTCCTATCTTTCTAATGGCCTTTTCTTTCTTCACATATAACACCCTTGAGGTCATTTAAAACTTGTCTGACCTTTGGTTATCAATGTTCAGTGTGTCAAATCCTTTCTTGAGATGGTCTTCAACTTCAGGTGGGATACACTCAAAGCCATATTTTGGTTCTTGTGGATTTGTTTTAATTTTCTTCAGATATGAATGAGGAATGGATGATCTATCTGTTCCACAGTCAGTCTCTGTCCTTGTTCTGACGGTTGATATGGAGCTTTTCCATTGTCTCTTTCCACTCGTAGTTGATTCGATTCTTGAGTTTTTCATCCAGTGGGGTCTGTGCGTATAATCACTGTCCATGTCTTTAAGAAGAGTTATTTACCATAAGTAAGTCATCACTCTTCGCAAAATTCTATCATTTGATCTCCACTGTCATTTCTGTCACCAAGACCATATTTTCCAACTACAAATCCTTCGTTTCCAACTTTCACATTGCATTTACCAATAATTACCAATGCATCCTGATTGCATGCCTGCTCAATCTCAGACTGCAGAAGTTGGTAAAAAAAAAATCTTCAGTTTTCTCATCTTTGTCCTTAGTGTTTGGTGCCTAAATTTGAATAATAGCCTTATTAACTGGTCTTCCCCAGTTATTATCCTACCACTGACAGCATTGTACATCAGGATACATCTTGAAACATTCTTTTTGATGCTGAATATGACTTAATTGCTCTTCTGTTTATCCTTCCCAGCATAGTAAACCATATGATTGTCCTTTTCAAAATGGCCAATACCAGTCCATTTCAGCTCACTTGTGCCTAGGATATCAATCATTAAGTGTTTCATTTCTGATGACTTCCAGTTTTTCTAGATTCGTACTGGGTACAGTCCACATTCCAGTTATTAATGGACATTTGCAGTTGTTTCTTCTCATTTTGAGTCATGCCACGTCAGCAAATGAAGGTCCTCAAAGCTTGACTCTATCTATGTTATTAAGGGCAACTCTACTCTGAGGAGGCAGTGCTTCCACAGGTATATTTTGAATGCCTTCCGACCTGAGGGGTTCATCTTTGAGCACTATGTTCTACTGCTGTTCATTAGGTTTTCACTGGCTGGTTTTTTTCAGAAGTAGACCAGTAGTTCCTTCTTTCTAGTCTGTCTTAATGTGAAAGTCTCCTGAAACCTGTCCACCATGGATGGGTACCCCTGTTAACAGTTGAAATGTTGGTGACAGAGCTCCCAGCATCACAGCAACATGCAAGCCATCACAAATGGATAGTCATGTGACAGGGTATATTCATATCAGGAAATGAAATTTTGATTTTATGATTAGATCCTGAGAGTGAAATAGAAATATCTGGAAGCACCTGGACACAAAAATGGAATACAAGTAACTGTTGTCTCAGTTCAAATGGCATTTTGCCAGCTTTATGTAATCAACTTGATCCTAAATATTAATACTTTCACTACGGGGAATCCAAGACTGACTTACACAACAAAAAGAGTCTGCAGTTTGTAAAGCTAAAAGATAGTAGCCCTTCAAACATTTTTACTTGATTTTTCTTTTAGCCACAGTTACAGTGCAATTAAGCAGTGAGTGAAACAGAATCCAGATTGTTTGAAAATTGTAGTGTAAAAATACTGCCCTATTTTGGTTGCTGAAAACTCAGCTTAAAATAATAAGTTAAAGGGTGTATAATTTGTTCTTTATTGTTCTACAGACTCTTTAGGGCAGAAATACAGTTCTGTTCATCAGCCTTGTGTTTTCAGTTATTTACTGCGAAGACTAAGGAAGCAAACAAACCTAAGCTGGTCACACCATCTTGCAGCTCTTTCAGAGGATTCTCTTGAGTCTTTCCCACCTTCTTTACTGGGAATTTTTATTTCTCTTCTTAATATTTCAGACTTTCTCTGAATGTTTCTGTAGTTAAAATAGGGATTTAAAAAAATATGGCAAGCATGATCTCTAAATATTACTGTGGACATATATTTGCTTGAGCATTTATCCTAGTACTCCATTAATAACCACTTGTAAATACCACTAGTATGTGTTTACTTCCTCCATAAAAGCAAAAAGAAAATAAATAAAAATTTTAAGCAGTCCATTCAAATGTTAAGTGATTTTGAAAATATACAAGACGAAAGTCCTGTCTGAAGACGTTAGGTAAATTCTCTTAGTAAACTTGTCAGTACTGTATTCTTTTGCATTTTATACCTCTCAGAAGCACCTTTCTGTTGACTAGAAACTCATTTAAAGGGTTCCTTGAATCGTTTTTCCTGCTCCTCTACCAAGTGCATAATGGACTTGTTCTGTTGTCATCACCTCTAGCCCCGGACACATTCATCATCGCCCTTTTGAATGTACCAAAATAACTTCTGGTATCTAGCCAAGAATCATTAATTTCTGTTCACTGCCATCACACAAACATTCTAGAGTTTCTTCTCATTATATCCACCACTCTACAAACATTAGTGTCATGAAAACAAAAACGTGTTGTGATACAGATACTGAAGCTTTCCTCGGCTCTCTCACAATCTAAGGAACAAGACTTTCTGGTCCGCAGGGCTCAAAATCCATTTCCTTAGACAAATAACAAGTTACTCTCAGTTATTAGATTTTGGATCCTTGTGAAGTTTTGAATTCAAAATGATACCACACAATTTCCTATTCTTCTTACCTAGATTAGCTCACTGTCATCAAGAACTACAAAGAAGAAAGTAGAATATGGGGTTATATGTGACTATATAGTCCAAAATTCTTAAAAGGATAGTTGCAACTCTGACTATATGATTCTTAGCTTGTTACAATCAAGAGAAATCTTACATTTTCAGTCACTTTGATCACTTTGCTGCAGATAGATTTCAGTGTAGGATTGTCAGATCTAAGTTCTAATCACACTACTGCTGCAGACATTGCCAAATGTGTTGGTATTTATATGGCTTTATGAAAATATCCCACCAAATTTGGGTAGCCTTTAAATTGCATGATTCTGTCAATGTTAAAGAACTGAGAAGTATTCATGAGTCGGTTATTAGGCTGGAAGATGTATCAGTGAACACTGTGTTCACCATATGTTCTAGAGATGTTCAATATTGTCTTGGTCCAAGATCCATGTAAACTTTTTTTTTTAATTCTTTAAAAACGGTCCCTTTAAAAAATACATATTAGTAAATATATTTATAAAACTACAGGTCCAGATTATTTTTACTTCAAAGTAACACATGCATGTTCTTTTCAATAGGCCACATTTAAGGGATGGATGGATATAATGTATGCAGCTGTGGATTCCAGAAATGTAAGTCTTTCTTATATTTTAAGTCCTTTTATGATCTCATTTAAGGGGTTTGATTAACTTAAAGTTCAAGCAGGCTAACAAAGGAATTACACACTGATTAAGAACATAGGGAAGACATATGACTCAAATTACTACTAAAGTAAAGCAATATTTATCACAGTGATATTAATAAAGCAAGTCAAATCAGGATTTGGAGAGTCAAACTAAAGAAACACATTTATATATTTAACAACTAACAAATAATCCCTGTATTAAGTATTCTCATACTTTGTTCTCTTTTTATCTAAAGTATATAATCAGCAGTAATTTTAGTCTGGAGGAGCAAATGTGAAGAAATCCATGATTACCATCGTTACTTGAAATGTTTCAGTACTCTCTGTACTAGACAGCATGAAGGTTGGGGATGCTGTCCAGGCAGCCATAGAGTTCTTTAATATTCTCTTTCAAATCTATACTTTTATTACAATTTTTAGCATCCATATATTTACTGAAGGCTTTTATCAATGTTGTTATCACTTCTACAGTGACAAGTTTCTTAAAGTTTATATCATCCGAGTAACAATGCCCTTTATTTGATTCTTCCCATAATGGTCGTTTTCAGGCCTCAAAAAGTGAACTAAAATCTGTGTTCAGTCCAACTCTGCACTTCAGAACCCTAAAATGCAGAGTTTTTATCGCCCTTCGTCTCTCCATACTAAAGTCCTATCTGTTTAAACCTATCATCGTAAAGAATAATTTCTCTCCCTGTAATCTTTTAACTTTCCCAATAGAGCTCAATTTTATCTTTCTTAAAATGCAGCTTCTATAATAAATGCCTTTAGTGCTATGTTTAGTGTCTTCTTGATAACTTCTAGAATTTGGTTAACTTCGTTTTACTGTTTTTAGTTTTGTGTTTGCTTGGTTTTAACTCTCTGTCTTTAGAAGGCAACATTTTATTGGGGAACTGTGTATAGCAACTTCTTTACCATTTTCCTAAATTATTTTCAATAGGTCAGTGCTTATTTATTACATACACAAAATAAGGATTGCATCATAATTCTTATTTGAATATTTAAAATATGGAGTATTTGCAGGAGTTACAGAGAAGGAACCCTGGAGGTGCAGTGCTCAGAGTGCTCAGCAGCTAAGTGAGAAGTTAGTAGTGTTGAGCGCACCAGCCCTCTCGATGAGAAAAAGAGGTAGCAAATTGCTTCTCTGAAGATTGCAGCATTGGGCACCCTATGTGGCAGTTTTACTCTGTCCAGCAGGGTTACTGGAAACCCTGGTGGCATGGTGGCTAAGTGCTACAACTGCCAACCAAAACAGCAGTTCAGATCCACCAGGCACTCCTTGGAGACTCTAAGGGGCAGTTCTCAGCTGTCCTATAGGTCACTGAGTTGAAATCAACTCAGTGGCAGTGGTTTTGGAGGTGTTTTTTATTTGTTTGTTTTTATGTCTAGTTACAAAAACTATATATTAGAATGTCATAATAACCATATTTTTCACATGAAACATCCTTCAGGCTAATTTCAGAGATTTTTTAAAGGTAGGTGAATCAAAGAAAAAAAACAGCTACTGAAGTGTTCCAGAAATGCTCTTGTCTATTTTCATATAAAAATGCACCAGTGACATTTCCAGCGTCATAATGCCTTTAATGTTTTGCAAAATACTCTCCTTTGGTAGGTGGAGCTCCAGCCTAAGTATGAGGAAAGTTTGTACATGTACCTTTACTTTGTTATTTTCATCATCTTTGGGTCCTTCTTCACATTGAACCTGTTTATTGGCGTCATCATAGATAATTTCAACCAGCAAAAAAAGAAGATAAGTATCTCTAATGTTTTGTTTCCAACTAAAATAGAAAAATAATATGAAGTGTTTTCTCTACCAAAGGAGTACTTTAGTTTAGGAGTCAAATGGGATACATATTAAATAGGGTTTTGTGCCCACATTCCAATGTATGAGCTCACAAAACCATTCTCCCACTCTTTTTTTAATGATTGAATGAAAATGTACATTCCCACATAAATTTGCATGCCCAACTATATGCAGCTCCCACTGCTCTCCCTGCCTGGTGACAGCACCCTCTTCCTCTCCACTCCATACATCTTATCCTCCCAACAATGGCCTAGCCCCTTCTCTCCAATCACTCCCCCACCTCCAGTAAGAGGTGAGCAGAATGACATCCTATGGATGCACAGAACCATAAACTGCACACATGATATGGTCACTGTGTGTCCCTAAGTCCAATCTATTCCAAAGAGCTGACCTCCATTATGATTTATGGACAGGGGCAGCATCAGGGACAGCGGCCAGGCTCCCAGGGGAACTCTGAGGCCCCTGGGCCATCAATTGTGGTCTTTTAGTGGCGATCTCAGGGTGTACCCCTATTTATTCTTGTGCTGCCAGTGAGACTCAACTTTTTGAGCCTATCATGGCTATCACTGGTGGTGGCCAGACACCATCTGGTTCTTCCGGTAACAAGTCAATGTAGTCATCAACTCATGTAGGTCTGTCTGTCTTCTGGGTTCTCTTTTCTCCATGTTGTTTTGGTCCTTGGTGATCATCTGTTCCTTCTGAGTTTGGACCATTTGCTGTACCCTCCGATGGCAACCTGGCAGCTTTTAAGACCCCAGACACCACTCACCAATGTGGAGTGCAGAAGGCTGTCTTAGCAAAATGCTAGTTGTGCCAGTGTGCCCTCAATTTCCCCTGAGAGCATGGTCTCTGGTACCCCGCCCCAGCTACTCTGTCCTTTCAATATTGGGTTAAGATTGGAGGAGTAATCGTGTTATGTGTAAGTCCAGTTAATATTGATCTTCTTTCTAATGTGTGCTGTCACAGATTTCCCCCAACCAAATTTCTGTAAACTGTCTAATCTAAGCCCTCCACCCTCAACCTTCCCTTCCCCCATCCTTGCAGCCATCAAAGAGTCTTTTCTTCTATGCATGAATCTGTTTTTAAGTTCTTATCATAGGAGTCTCATACAGTATTTGTCCTTTTGTCACTGACTGCTTTCCCTCAGCATAATGTCCTCCAATTGAAACCAAGTTATGTTTCATAAAATCATCGTTGTTCTTTATCATTGCATAGTGTTCCATTGAGTATACATACCACAGTTTACCAATCCATTCCTCTGTTGTTGGGCATCTGGGTTGATTCCATCTTTTTGCTATTGTGGACTGGGCTGCAGTAAACATTTGTGTGCATGTGTCAGTTGGTGTGAATGGCCTTCTCTCATTCTTCTTTTTAAATCGGGGACAACATTTTCTATCCTTTGAAAGAGAACTACTTAGAAAGAGATCAGGAGTAGACCCTTCTCCAAAGTCATGTTTGTTTGCTTTCTATCCCTGTAATCTCTGCCCCTAAAAATATGCTTTGCAGCTAAAACCATTATAATCTTTGTAAAAAATAAGGCATCAGATGTCAATTTCTTCCAGTACTTCCTTTTCACACTTTTACTTCATTAGTTTCTTTTATATATATTTCTATGTCTTCCTGCTTAATATTTACTTATAAATTGTTCCTTCCATTCTTGAATTTGACAGCTCTTCATTTTACTAATTCTCATTATCATTTGAATAATATACTTATTTTTTTAATATAAATGTGCATTATAGAAAATATGGAAAGTAAAACATACCATCATTTGGGCATAGCTATTATTCACATGTTATGTAACCATTTTTCACATTTTATTTCTGTCCTAACACTTTTCTATGCATATTCTTATTGTTGAAATTATTTTATATAAATTCTTCTTCTGATTTGTCATATTTTCCTGTTTTGTTAAGAGTACTTACACATATACATATGCAGTGAAACCTGTGAGAGCCAAGCCAAGAAACCTAATCAGATAGCCTAGCTTTTCCAGGCCTCATAAGTTTCCCATCTTTGATAGGGTACAGTCTTAATGACTTTTTGGTTGCTCATTTTAGTGAAAATATTTCAGTTTTTCTTCTCTGACAGGTTTCTGCCTTACACAGGTTCCAGTTTTCCCAGGTCTTACAATATATGTATACACACACGCATGCACGCACACACACACACACACACACACACACATATATACATGTAATTGTAATTTATTTAATCCAAGTTGTCCTCATTTGTATTAATTTAAATAATTCCTTGGCTAAAATCTTTGGATCAAAAAAATTGAGTCCTTAGAATAGATTTCCAGTGTAAAATAGTTGGCTTCCCAAAAGTCATATACAAGGTCATACTTCCAATAAGATTGTATGATTGTAATTTTGTCGGTGCCCCCTCAACTGGCATCAGACATTCCCTTTGTTTTTTAACATTTCATGTTTAATTGATTAAAATTATATTTAATATCTTTGTATGTTACTACTAGTAGTTTTGAACATGTTTTCAAGTAATTATTAACCATTCATATTTTTTCCTTTGTATAGTCTTCCTTCATCTCATTTGTCTAGTAGGTTTTATCAATATAGTGAATGTTTTTGTTGTATGAAATACTACAGAACATTCCTGCCCTTCTTTTCTTGCTGCTCATATTATTCTGTATCCAATAACCTATTACTGTGTAGTTCAAAAGGCTTAACTTATTCCTTTCACTTACTAGTCTGAGTTTCAATTTTCTCTACCAGCAGGCCTGTCACATACTTGCCATAGTTACAACCTCAGAGTAATCTCCGAATTCTTCTACCAATCAGTCCAGTTTTCTTTCCATCTTGTCTACTCCAATTCCTAGCAAAGTAAAAGTAGCTTTTTGTTATGAAACCATATGTGATTTACAGAATATGTATCATTAAGCATTTTGAACTACTCGAAAGTCCCATGGAGCAGTTCTCCTTTAGGGTCACTATCAGTCAGAATTGAGTTAATGGCAACAGGTTTTATGATTTGGTTTTCCAGTTTAATATTGGAAAAAAATATGTAAAAGGGCACAGTTTTAACCAGTTTTGATTTTTCTTTTCTATACTTTGGAGGTCAAGACATCTTCATGACAGAAGAGCAGAAGAAATACTATAATGCAATGAAAAAATTGGGATCAAAAAAGCCACAAAAACCGATACCTCGACCAGGAGTAAGAAATACTAAAAGATTTGGGAAAACAAACAAAAACACAAATTTATGTATTTTTTTCACAAACAAGGCAGCAGCTCACATTTCCAGCAGCAGTGACTCCTCCCACTGTTGCTCTTGCCTTTTTAAATAATGTTTAAAAGAATAAAATGCCAAAACAAAATAATAGAGAAGAAACAGAGATTGTGTTCTTGGCTTAAAGGAATTTAGAACTACATAACTAGAGTCCACACTCTGTGAGAAAAGATCACATAGGCAATGTGACATCCACAAGAGAAAGTTGACCATTGACTCAAAATAGTGGACAAGTAAAGTTGAAAGAGAGTAACAAACAGAGAAAAACTGCAGAGAAAATGGAAAGATCCTATCCCCAAATGTAGTGATTTTTATGATGGCAATCTGTGGGGTAAAACTAATTCCCAGTATGCACCAGGAAATAATGCTAATGAACTTTTAAAAATCATTCACATTGTGCTAGCCATTAATTGGCGTTTTTGAAAATAAGAAGAATAATACTTTCCTCTGTTAAGCCTGATAGTGTAATGGTTAAGTCCTACAGCTGCTAACCCAAAAGCCAGCAGTTAAAATCTGCCAGGCACTCTTGCAAATTCTATGGAGCAGTTCTACTCTGTCTGTAAGATCACTATGAGTCAGAGACTTGACCCGACTGGGTTTGGCTTGCTTTGGTTTGGTATCTGTTAAGCCTACTGCCTTCCCGTTGGAAGTGGAAATAAATCAACTATTTCTATGTAAGTACAAGATGTGTAGATAAGTGTAAGACAGACAGTATCCTAACAGCTGGTAAGTGGCCCAGATAAATAAACCAGGCAATGACTTACAGTGACTGACAGCAGCAGAATGGGGGAGCAGAGCAGATCAGCGACAATGGACGTGAATTGCTTAAAATTAAAACATAAGGAATGCCATTCTCATCTGATGATCCTTGTGTGATGTTCAGCATTCTGTTCCTGACAATATCAGGAAAAGTACTCTGGTAGAAGGCCATCAGTATTGCCATGTGTCTGAGTTAAACACATGATGTTACAAATCTAAAGTTTCGTTTAATAATTCATATAAAAGTGAGACACATGTTAATGGTGTATTTTAAAATGGCGGTGTGATGCAAATGATTATGAGAAATTCTGATTAAACAAAATTAAACAGTATTTTTTTTCATACTCTTAGTATGCTGATATTCATTGTATATGTCTGAGAGAAGTGCATACTCTGCAGTGTTTCTGACTGGGAGTCCACTTTGGAAAACAGAAGGTTGTTCAGAGGAATACACATTGAGAAATATCAATGCAGATATTTTAATACATTATAAACCATCTTTTGCAATTCCAGAGTCCATGGCTAATGTGTGTAATAGTAGAAAGTCAATAAATGCATAGATTACCCATGTAGACACCAGTGTGTACAAGATAACTTTCTGTTGTAAAAAAGCATTCCTCTTTTCCTCTGCAGAACAAATTTCAAGGAATGGTCTTTGACTTTGTAACCAGACAAGTTTTTGACATAAGCATCATGATTCTAATTTGTCTCAACATGGTCACTATGATGGTGGAAACAGATGACCAGAGTGAAGAAATGACTAGCATTTTGTCACGCATCAACCTGGTGTTCATTGTCCTGTTCACGGGAGAGTGTGTTTTGAAGCTCATCTCCCTCCGCCACTATTACTTTACCATTGGCTGGAATATTTTTGATTTTGTGGTCGTAATTCTCTCCATTGTAGGTAAGAAATATTTAAGGTCTCAAGTTTAACCCAGAAACCCTGGTGCCATAGTGTTTAAGGGCTAAGCAGTTTAAATCCACCAGGTGCTCTTGGGAAACCTTGTGGGGCAGTTCTGTTTGGTCCTTTAGGGTCACTGTGAGTTGGAATCAACTGAATGGTAGTGGATTTAAATTTAGCCCAACACAAGTAAGAGCTGGAGAAATCAAATTTACATTATGGGTTATCCGACCACTGAGAGATAACCACTATGAATATTTTTATGTGTTTCATCTAGGTGAGTTTGCTTTTTCAATATGAGGCTCCTGCTATATATATATACAGCACTACATTCTGTTCTGTCCATTTTTAACAGTAAAAGTAGTATTTGCCAATACAGCAAACTTCATTTGAACTAAACAAACAGAAAACCCAAACCTACTGCTGTCGAGTCAATTCTAACTCATAGTGACACTCTAGGACAGAACGGAACTGCTCCATGGAGTTTCCCAGGAGCACCTGGTAGACTCAGACTGCTGAGCTTCTGGTTAGCAGCCACAGCACTTAATCACTGAGCCACCAAGGTTTCCTTGTTTGAGCTCAAAATGTGCTATCAGCTAAGTTAAAATTGTTTGAACATGTTAAGATTGAAGATATATTTAAAAAAAAAACTAGAAGACTTAGTTGATAAGGGTATTGGAAATTTAGGCTGGTACTTATGAGAGACATTTCTATTAAAATTATGTAAATGGAATCAGCAGCATTTAGACATCAGTGGGAACTGAGCAATGTAAGGAAAAACATGTAGTGCAAAGAAAATAAAGATAAGGAGAAACCTTAGCAGATGTGCATGGTAGGCTCTTTAAGGGTGTCAGAGATTTTCTGGATTACCTTGGAGACAAGTTCATGGTAATGTTGTGTCAGGGAAGTCAAGTGACCTGGGATCGCATTTCTTAGACACGCATTCAAAGCCTCATGAGCATTAGCTTATTTCACTAACCATACAGTCAGCCTCCAGTGAGCTGAAGCAGTCTCTGAGGGCCTAAAGTATTCTTTCTTTCCTAAACAAGATGAGCTGATACAGTCAGTTTTTTACCATCCAATATCTGGTGTCTGTATCGGACAGATTGTCATGCCATTTACCTGCTGAAGAATTTGGCTTTATACCCAAGTCATTTGCTTCTCCTATTAATCTGTAGTATAATCGGTTGCAGATAGGGTGTTGCTTGTTGTCAGGTGCCATCAAGTTGGTTCAAATGCATGGTGACCCCTGTGTACAACAGAGCAAATCTCTGCCTGGTCCGGCGCCGTCCTCACAGGCGTTGCTCTCTTGAGCCCATTGTTGCAGCCACTGTGTCAATCCATCCTGTGCAGGGTCTTCCTCTTTTCCACCAGCTATTTGCCTTACCAGGCATCATGTCCTTCTCCAGGTCCTGGCCCCTCTGGTAACATTTCCAAAGTGCATGAGACAATGCTTGTAAGGAGCATTCTGGCTGCACTTCTAAGACAGATTTGTTTGTTCTGGTGGTCTGTGGTATATTCAGTATTTTTCACCAACACCATACTTCAGATGCATCAATTCTCCTTCAGTTTTCCATTTTCATTGTCCAGCTTTCACACATATATGAGGTGACTAGAAGTACAGGTCAGACACACCTCAGTCCTGGCTGGGTACCACGGTTGTATTTTTTCCTGTCAATATCTCTCTCTGTGTCTCTCACACACCCACACACCCACACACCTTCTTAGGGTTACTCAATTCAGAATGAGGCAGCATAAGTCACAGGCACTTAAATCTCTCGGGTCCCTTTCTAGAACAGCCTTTAAGGAGCAAATGGAAAAAGAAGCTTCAAAGAGGATTGAGAAAACAATGTTAGAGACACAGGAAGCCAAAAAAGAGCATCAGCCTTGAATCCTTTTGGAAATGCACCAGAGTTATATAAATAAATACATAAGACTATTATAGTGAAGTGTCAACTTCAGGGAAAGATGAAAATAGCATCCAAAACTGCAGATGCTTTTAGATGGAGAAGGACTGAAAAGAGGAAACAGGATTTGTCAATTTCAAAATATTAATTTCTACTTACAATGTTGCCACTGCAGTTCTTCCAGTCATGTCCATTTTTAGCTTAGGTTTTAGATTTTGATTTGGAATTTTATTTAAGCTAAAAATAGACTACAAACAACTTTCAATAACAAAAAGCACCGATTGTTGTAGAGATAATGAATGTATTGCTGAATGTTACAATTGGTGTTTATAATATATTCTGTATACATTTATATTGGTGTCACATTTAAGATTACATAACTCACCTTGAAGCCATAACAGAAATTAAAGAATTATTTTAATGGATAACCTGGTTGTTACTACTCTAATTGTTGGCATTCTTATTGTTCATCTGTAGGTATGTTTCTGGCAGAGCTGATAGAGAAGTATTTTGTGTCCCCTACGCTGTTCCGAGTGATCCGTCTCGCCAGGATTGGCCGAATCCTGCGCCTGATCAAAGGGGCGAAGGGCATCCGCACGCTGCTCTTCGCTCTGATGATGTCCCTGCCCGCGCTCTTCAACATCGGCCTCCTGCTCTTCCTGGTCATGTTCATCTACGCCATCTTTGGCATGTCCAACTTCGCCTACGTTAAGAGGGAAGTTGGCATTGATGACATGTTCAACTTTGAGACGTTTGGGAACAGCATGATCTGCCTGTTCCAAATCACCACCTCTGCTGGCTGGGACGGACTGCTGGCACCTATTCTTAATAGTGGACCACCAGACTGTGACCCTAATAAAGTTAATCCCGGCAGCTCAGTTAAGGGAGACTGTGGTAACCCATCCGTTGGGATATTTTTCTTTGTCAGCTACATCATCATCTCCTTCCTGGTTGTGGTGAACATGTACATCGCTGTCATCCTGGAGAACTTCAGTGTGGCTACTGAAGAGAGTGCAGAGCCCCTCAGTGAGGATGACTTTGAGATGTTCTATGAGGTTTGGGAGAAGTTTGACCCCGATGCGACCCAATTCATGGAATTTGAGAAACTATCTCAGTTTGCAGCTGCTCTTGACCCCCCTCTCAATTTGCCACAGCCAAACAAACTCCAGCTCATTGCCATGGATTTACCCATGGTCAGTGGTGATCGAATCCACTGTCTTGACATCTTATTTGCTTTTACAAAACGGGTTCTAGGAGAAAGTGGAGAGATGGATGCTCTCCGAATACAGATGGAAGAGCGATTCATGGCTTCCAATCCTTCCAAGGTCTCCTATCAACCAATTACCACTACTTTAAAACGAAAACAAGAGGAGGTATCCGCTGTTATCATTCAGCGTGCTTACAGGCGTCACCTTTTGAAGCGAACTATAAAACAAGCTTCATTTACTTACAATAAAAATAAAATAAAAGGGGGGGCTAATCTTCTTGTAAAAGAAGACATGATAATTGACAGAATAAATGAAAACTCTATTACAGAAAAAACTGATCTGACCATGTCCACAGCTGTTTGCCCACCCTCCTACGACCGCGTGACAAAGCCAATCGTAGAAAAACATGAGCAAGAAGGCAAAGATGAAAAAGCGAAAGGGAAATAAAGCAAAAATAATTGGGTGACCACTTGTTTACAGCCTGTTCAGGTTGATGTATTTTTGTCAACAGGACTCCTTTAGGAGGTCAATGCCAAACTGACTGTTTTTACACAAATCTACTTAAGGTCAGTGCCTACACTAAGACAGTGACCCCTTGTCGGCAAACTGTGACTCTGTGTAAAGTGGAGACAACCTTAACAGGAGGTTACTGTTCTCACTACCAGCTGACACTGCTGAAGACAACACACACAATTGGCTACTCAGACAGTAGGGACCATAAAGGGGTGGAAACCTATAATCTGGGAGTTAATACAAAACACTTTAGTAATTGTATCCACTCTTTGCATTTCAACTGCCACATTTGTCACATTTTTACAAAATCTGTTAGTGGATTCATCTTTTTTTTAATCCATATGTTGTTTATTATATGTGACTATTTTTGTAATGGGGTTTCTGTGGGAACTAAAGGACTGCTTTAACAGGTACGCCCCCAGGAGTTTTGGCAACCATATGAGCCTCCCAGGAGTTTTGGCAACCATATGAGCCTCCCATCTACACAAAGACATGGTTTGCATGAGGGCATGCTGCACTCTGAGATCGTGCATGACAGTCACAAGGAAAACAATACCATCTGAAATTTCATCCATGTTTCTGGGAGGAGAAATTGGGTAATAATTGGAGGTGCTTTGCTGATCTTGTTTTCTCACATTCAACCCCTACACCAAGTAGACTATTTAGGTAGATCATGAAATCTTAGCAGGTGCAAACTTCACTCAATGTCTGGAGTCATAAATGTTCGATTTCTGTTCCTTATCCTAAAACAAAACAAAATACTGAATAATGAATAGTGCCCATCGCCCTGAAGACTGAATTGAACCAAAAGAACCCTTTATCAATTTCTGCTTAATCCTGCACTTTGTTTAGCCATCTTCAGCTCTCAGCAAGGTTGACACTGTATATGTTAATGAAATGCTATTTATTATGTAAATAGTCATTTTACCCTGTGGTGCACGTTTGAGCAAACAAATAATGACTTAAGCACAGTATTTATTGCATCAAATATGTACCACACGAATTGTAGAGTGCAAGCTTAATACAGGTAATGTAATGTACTCTGTACCATTATAGATAGTTTGGATGCTATCAGTGCATGTTTATATTAGTATGCTGCTGTGTCTGGTTTCTCCCAGTGCTCAGAATCGCATTTATGAGAAACCATATGCCAGTGGTAACACCAAGAAAACTGTTCAAGAGATCGCATTCCTTTAAGTCATTAAGCAATAGTTTGCAGCACTTTAATAACTTTTTTGGTTATTTTTAAATTTTAAGTGTATAACACATGGCATATAGCCAGATTGTACAGACATGTTTAAAGAAAAAAAAAAGAGAAAATGACACTGCTTAACCTGTTAAAATGCATTTAGAATTTTATAATCAAATATAAATACTGTAAAAAGTCACTTTATTTTCTTTTTCAGCATTATGTACATAAATAAGAAAAGGAAATTATCTCCAGGTTGATACCACAATCACTTTTCTTACTTTCTGTCCATAGCACTTTTTCATGGAAGAAATTTGCTAAATAAGAAATGAAAACAAGACTGGGTAGTTGTAGATTTCTGCTTTTTTATTACATTTGCTAATTTTAGATTATTTCATAGTTTTAAAGGGCAAAATAGGTTCACGACTCACATCCAAATTATGCTTTGCTATTGGGGAAGGGTATAAAATATTATCTACATTTCTGGTAGTGCCTGCACTAACTGACTTAGGGTAGTGCTTTCTTTTCTTTCTTTCATCTTTACTTTTTCAAATCTCTTGGTATTTTGTTTTGTTTTTGAGCCATGCTGATTTGGACTATTCTAAATATAGGTGGTTTTCACTTTTTTTTCCCCCCTACAAGAACACAGAGTAGTTAACTTATATAATCAACTACATCAGGACATTTTGTGTTTCTTACAGAAGCAAACCATAGGCTCCTCTTTTTCTGAAAATTACTTAGATAAACTGTATTCGTGAACTGCATGCTGGAAAATGCTACTATTACCCTAAATGAACTAACCAACATTAAAAATGTGCAAAACTAATAAAGATGACATTTTTTATTTTACTGTTTGTCCAGTTATTTTCTTTTTGACAATGTTGTACAGTAAGATGGAGATAGTTTTACAAATTGTTGGAGAAGGGAAACTATGCACATACACACATACATGGGCCAAACTGGGCTGACAACAAGGAAAACCAGGATAGGAATGAGACTTGGGAGAAAGACCTGCCAGAGGTACAAGTATATGTCATCTCCATAAGGAATAGGAGGTTTTAGGGAGTGTCAGAGCACATGCCAGTGGCTCCAAACAGAAAAAAATGTGTAACAGCAAGAACAATGGCAGATGGCCACTTGAGACCATATATCTTTACTAAAAGTATCGGCAACTGTATAGTGATTAAGAGGTTACCCGCTAACCAAAAACTTGGCAGTTTGGATCCACCAGCCACTCCTTAGAAACCCTATAGGGCAGGTCTGCTCTGTCCTATGGGACTGCTGTAAGTTGGAATTGACTTCACAGCCATGAGTTTGGGTTTTTATACAGAAGAGGTTTTGTTGGCACCTCCAGAACCACTCTCCATGGTTCTCTGTTCTGTTCTATGTCTCAGTAGGGTAACCTTTAAGCATTGCATAAATGGTCTCTTGTGCTCTTTAGCTCCGTCTTGTTTTGGCCAATGGGAAGCAGCAGCAGGAAAGCACCAGAGAAGAGTGAGATCAAGGTACTTATGCCTTAGGTCCTTTCTTGCTTGGTTGCCCTAGTATGGCATTGGCTGCCTTCCTCGAGCCAGTCCCTTCCTATAGCTACTTTTTCAGGAGTCTGGTAATTGCTTCTTTTGGTCTGCTGTGGAACTTGAGGTGTTTCCATATTCCTTTGAGTTTTCTTGTAAGTTCAGAGTTTTGTAAATGGTCCTATCAAGAAAAAAATCTTCCCTGTTGCATGATTTTAGTGTGTCATTCCTTTCTTGTTGAGCTGATATACAGTGATTCAGTAGCCTAGGAAAGTTGACAAAAGACCAAGATTTGCCTAGTTTGGAAGCCTAATCTCACTGGCTTTGGCACGTGAATAGGCAGTAACTGAGGGAGCCACAGAGAGGTCAAGTGCAGAATTCACAGAGATTGTGAAAAAGTTGATGGAGTAACCCAGATGGTAAAATTGACAGTCTGAATATATTTTTCTAAATTTTTAAAGAAAGAGAAGGCCCCATTTGTCATCAGGGCTGCATGATTTTAGATAGGAAGACTGAGTGGGGACATATTGTGTTTAGGAAAAAACAAGCAACCATGAACAGTGCTTCTTTTATCCTTACATAACTTACAGACCTCACCCCTCACCTCTTCATAGCATCATAGCCCTAAGGTAACACAGTGGTTAATTCTAATATATTAGTGTATCAGGAAAAACAAACATAAGTGAAAGCCTAGTTGTTGTTGTTATGTGCCACTGAGTCAGTTCCAACTCATGGTGACCCTGTGTACAGTAGAAAGGAATACTGTCCAAAACTACACCATCCAAAAAATTGTTGCTATATTTGAGCCTACTGTTGCAGCTATGGGGGAGAAATGCTACAGTTTTTATACACTAGCCACAGCCCTTTCACTTGCTTTGTAAGTATGTGAAAGACAATGAAAAGAGAAGACAAACAAGAAGCTATGTACTTGAATTGTGTTGTCAGCAAAGAATAATGAATATACCATGGGCTTCCAGGAAAATGAAAACATGAGTCTTAGAAGTAATACCCCCAAACTGCTTCTAAGAAGGGAGAATGGCAAGACTTTTCAGCTCACTTATTTTGGACACAGCATCAGGAAAGGTCAATTGCTAGAAAATGTATTGGTCAGTGAAAATGGTCATCCTCAATGAGGTGGACTGACACAATAGCCACGACCATTGACTCAAACACACTAATGATCATGAAGATGGCACATGACCAGGCAACATTTCATTCTATGAGTTGCTATTGAGTCATGGGTCGACTCTATAGTAAACTACAGCAACATCCACACCAGTATGGACAACTACATTTTCATACACTAACAGAAAAACTGGTGAAACATAATCACATAAATTACCATATTTTTATATCATTTAGCATAATACATTTGTGTGTAAGAGAATGCTTAAAGAACACTGAGGTCTATCAATAAGACACAAGAATCAAATGGCCAAATTGGGGGCAATTTGTGCATCAAAATTAGTAATGAGGGTAATAACAGAATAAAGTAAGAATACATGAGTATATGCTGATATAATTAAATGAGGAAATGGAAAAAATCTCTTTGCATTGTAGAATGTCAAACAAGAGTGGTAGAAGAAACAATGGAGCTAGAATATCACCATTTGGCCATCATCATAATAACAGTTGAGTCATACAAGAGTCATCAATGAATGCTAAAGAGATGAAAATTTGTTGAACACACTAGCTACATTATCTCAGAGTATTCCTTTTATATTAATTAAATGTAAAAAATAGAAAATTTATAGTAAAGATTCAACAAGAAAACTATTAGAACTAACAAAATTCTGTGCAGTAACAGGATACAAAATCAACACACAAAAATCAGTTGGACTCCCATACAGCAACAATGAGAACTTCAAAAAGGAAAACAATATGATATATAAGAATCCCTAAAAAGATAAAATACTAGGAAAAAATTTAACCAGGGATGTAAATGATGTATACAAAGAGAGCTATAGAATGCTATTGCAAGAAACCATAAGACACCTACACAAATAAACCATGAGAGACCTAAACAAATGTAAAAATATACCACATTCATGGATAGGCAGACTCAACATGGTAAAAATGTCAATCACCAATTCTATATGGAAAGGAAAGAGGCCCTAGATAAGCAAAACATTATTGAAGAAAAAGAACTGAGTAAAGTCATCTCACTACCTGATCTGAAAACCTACTGTGTAGCCACAATAGTCAAAACAGCCTGATAATTGTACAATGGCAGACACATACACCAATGGAAAAGAACTGAGAACCTAGACATCCATCCATCCACCCATTGTTCACTGATCTCTGACAAAGGACCAAAGCCCATTAAATGGGGAAAAGACAGCCTTTCAACAAATGTTGCTGGCAAAAATGGATGTCCATTTGTTTAAAAAAAAAATTAAACAGGACCTATACCTCCCACTACACACAAAATGGAACAAAGACCTAAGTCTAAAGCAATAAAAATCATACAACAAAATATTTGATGGTTCAGAGAAACAGGGGAGATAAGGAAGGACAAATCACGAACTGCATAACAAGCAAGCATTAACTCCGGTGAAAGGAAACTCAACAAACAATATAGGAGAAGTTAGTGCAGCTCAATTGAGGCAAAGGCATAGAAGTTTCCTAGATAAATCCAAACACCTTGAAACACCAAGTTACTGGTGCTAAAGGCTGGGAATCATGGTCTTGGGGGACCTTTAGGTGAACTGGCATAATGTAGTTCAAGAAGAAAATGTTTTATGTCTTACTTTGGTGAGTAGAATATGAGGTCTTAAGGGCTTGCCAGTAGTTATCTAAAATACATATTTTGGTCCCATCACATTCAGAGCAAAGGAGAATAAAGAAAAACCAAAGACACAAGGAAAAAGACCAAAGGAGTACTGGAGCAGATGAACCACATCCTCCAGCAGCCTGAGCACAGAAGAACTAGCATTTTTACCATCAACACCTCTTACAGAGATCACAAGAGAAGGTCCCAAACAGAGCAGGAATAAAATGTAGGACAAAATTCAAATTCACAAAAGAAGACTATACTTAGTGTTTTAAGAGAGATCTGAGGAAACCCAAGACTATGGCCCCTGGATAACTGCAAACTGATATCACTCCCAAAGTCCACCTTCAGCTAAAGATTAAATCAAAACCAAACCTGTCACTGTTGATTCAAAGCCAAATATTAGACAGATGTATAAAGAAAAACAATACCATAAGTGAGAAATGTGCTTCTTTGTTCAATCAAGTAAAAGAGGCCAAAGGGGCAACATTTGCCCAAACACAAAGATAAGAAGGGACAGGAAACCTGGAAAGATGGATATGGGAAACTGGTATATAACAGGAAATGGGAAGAGTGCTGACAGATTGCAAGAAATTGCAACAAATGTCAGAGAACAATTTGTGTGCACATTTATGAATTAAAAACTAATTTGCACTGTAAGCTTTCACTTGAAACAGAATAGAATAAAATAAAATAATTATAGTGGAGAAACCAAGCCGACATCACCTTTAAAGGTAACATCACCAATTATGAGATTCACTGATGTTGTTTATCTACTGATAAGACACAGCAGAAAAAAAAATTACCTTTTGGTATCTAATTAAATTTGTACAAACAGATGATGGCAAGTAGTCCCCTTTATTTAATGTCAATTAATTTTAAATGATAATCTTACCTAAATACCTCCATAGCAATAGCTAGTGTCTACCAAACAACTTGGCACCAAAGCTTAGCCAAGTTGAAACATAAAACTAACTACCACTGGCCCATTATCTCATTCCTTTTGCAGACTACCTTCTGAAATCAGGATTATATACTCACCAGCATCACTCAGTTAAAATTAAATGCAATATAGGTCCCAGTAATATTTACGAAAAAAATTCAGTTGTGGATAATGTTGTTGATATAACTACTCTGAGTTTTCAAAATGCTATACCAGCTGTTACATTTCTCAAAAACATGGCCAAAGGGCTGGAAAATACATACAAGTAGGAGACATAGGAACAACAATAACAGCAAAGTTACTCAGGTAGAGCAAAGCTGTGCATACGCTCTGTTTATATGACTTACATCCCTTCTAACATTTTCTTAAAAGGGCAGGATGTTCACACAGCTGCTCAACTGTTAATTGCAGCATTATTTTGTGTACTCTCCCAAGAATGTAACCTTTATGGATGAAGAATATGGAGATCAAGAAGTTCTTAAACTATATTTTTAAGAATAAGTTAATTGTGGAACATTTTATTGGTGAAAACTGTATTATTCTACTCATACAAAAGAGTAAGGAAGTCCTGATACATGCTACAACATGAATGGGCCTTGAAGACATCATGTTGAGTAAAAAAAGTCAATTACAAATACTGTACGGTCTCATCTATATAAAATGACAAGAACAGGCAAACATACAGAGAGCAAACTTTTCAGTGGCAGGGAGAGTAAAGGAAGAAGAGGAGTTACTGGGAAGCAGTGCATTTACTGTGATAGGAAATTGGACATCATTTAATGCTAGTGGTTACACAACAAACTAATGTGATTGACATCACTAAGCTGCACATCTGAAAAATGTGGAATTAACAAATATTGTGGCATATGCATTATAAAAAGAAAAGGGCAGCTTTGGGGCCCACCCTTTGCAGGATTTGTTTTCTTGGTCCAGAGGTTTAGGGTCATGATTTAGCAGGACATCCAATCAATTCACCTAATAGTCTCTCAGTACTTAACCTCCTAGTTTGTCGCACAGTGGCCAGGGTCTTAAAGCCACAAAGCGGCCATTCAAGGTATAATAATACAGTCTCCATTCACCTGACAAAACAGAGGAAGATGGACAGTCAGAAATCAGAGGAAGAAATAGATTACGTGTCTCATTGCTTCTATGAGCAACTACCTCCTCTGCCATCAAAACAGAAGAACTGGATGGTACCTGGCTGCCATCTCTGAACATCTTGATCAAATGTTCAGAAGAAGAAACATAATCAAAACAGGAAGAAAATGTAGAACAGAATTTCAAATTCTAAATGCAATTCAGATTTTCTGGAGTTGTTGAGGATGGATATTACTGCCCTGAGATAGTATTCGAATTTCAAAGCTTAAATCCAAACTATCCCCTAAAGTCTTCACTGATCCAAAAAAAATAGCTTATTTTAATTAGTAAAGTATGCCTGCTTTGAGCGTTGTGCTCTTTTTAAAGAATTATCTAGGTGAAATTGAACTGACAACAGCATCTCATAAGTTGGATAAGAAACTTAGTGAACAGCCAGTTTAAGATGGAATAGTGTGCAAAAAGATCACAGGAAGTGTGGCACAACTTGAAGAATGTAGCTGATGTCATTTAATTGTACAAGTAGAAATTGTGGGAATGGTGCAGTGGAGCATCTTTGGCTATGTATACTTTCATAAAATCAGAAAAAAAAAATTTCAAATACAGAACGTGATCAACCACATAAATAACACAAAAGACAAGAATCACCTGATTTTGTTTATGGATGCAGAAAAGGCATTTGATAAAGTCCAACACCCATTCACGTTAAAACTCTCAGCAAAACAGGGAAAGACAGCAAATTCCTCAATGTAATAAGCACCATTTATACAAAGCCAACTGCCTACATCATCCTGAATGGAGAGAGACTAACACAGTTTTCCTTGAGAACAGGAAGTAGACAAAGATGCCCACTCTCACCTCTCCTATTCAACATTGTACTAGAAGTTCTAGCCAGAGCAATTAGACAAGACCAAGAAATAAAGGGCATCTGTATCAGCAAAGAAAAAGTAAAAATCTCCCTAATTGCAGATGATACGATTGTATGTGCAGAGAATCCGAAAGAATCCATAAATGAACTACTCAAACTGATAGAAGAGTTCAGCAAAGTCTCAGGATATGACATACAAATAAGTAAATCAGTAGGATTCCTTTATACCAACAACGAGATTATTAAGGAAGAAATCACCAAATCAATACCATTTACTATAGCCCCTAAGAAGATAAAGTATCTAGGAATAAATCTAACCAAAGAAATAACACCTTTATAAAGAGAACTACAAGACCATACTACAAGAAACTAAGAGAGACTTACATAAATGGAGGAACCTGCCCTGCTCACGGATAGGAAGATTTAACATTGTGAAAACGTCTATTTTACCCAAAGCAATCTACTTATATAATGCAATCCCAATACAAATTCCAGTGACATTTTTTAATGAGATGCAGAAACGAATCACCAACTTTGTTTGGAGACAAAAGAAGCCCCTGATAAGTTAAGCACTAGTGAAGAATTAGAACACACTGAGAGGCCTCTCACTGCCTGACTTTAGAACGTATTACACTACCACAGTACTCAAAACATCCTGGTACTAGTACAAAAAGAGACAGATAGATCAATGAAACAGCATTGAGGCCCAAGAGACGACACCATCTTCCTGTGAACAGTTGATATTCAACAAAGGCCTTAAGACACTAAGCTGGGGTAAAAACAATCTCTTCAACAAATGGTGCTGGCAAAAGTGGATATCCATCTCCAATAAACTGAAACAAGATCCTATCTTACACCTTATACAAAAAATAATTCAAACTGGATAGAAGACCTAAATATCAAATCTAAAACGATAAAGCTCATCCAAGAAAAGCAGGAACAACAATGGAAGCTTTAATACACAACATAGACAGACGTCAAAAATCTATCAAACAAACCACAAACAACAGAAAATAGATAAATGGGAACTACTAAGAATCAAACACTTCTGCTCATCCAAAGACTTTATTACTAGAATTAAAACACCACCTACAGAATGGGAAAAAATATTTGGCAACTACATGTCAGACCAATGTCTGATCTGTATAATCTATAAGATACTACAAAATATCAATAAGAAAAAGATAAATAATCCACTTAAGTGATGAGCAAAGGAGATGGACAAATACTTCTCTAAAGAAGAGATCCAGGCAGCCAAAAAACATGTCTGGACATGCTCACGATCATTAGCTATTAAAGAAATTCAAATCAAAACTACGATGAGATACCAACTCACTCCAACAAGATTGGCCATGATCCAAAAAACGTGCATGACAACAAATGCTGGAGACACTGTGGAGAAATTGGAATGCTCCTACACTGTCGGTGCGATTGCAAAATGGTGTAACCTCTTTGGAAAACAATCTGGTGCTTCCTTAAAAAGCTGGCTAGAGATATACCATTTGACACAGTAATTCTGCTACTTGGAATATATCGTACAGAATCAAGGCCATTTACACTAACTGATACATCACATGAATGTTTATTGCAGCACAGTCTACAAAAGCAAAAAGATGGAATGAACTCAGATGCTCAACAACAGAAGAATGGATAGGTAAACTATGGTATATATACTCAATGGAACACTATGCAATGATAAAGAACAACAATGATTTTAGGAAACATCTCATAAGCTGGTTTCAATTGGAAGACATTATGCTGAGTGAAAGCAGTCAGCAACAGAAGGACAACTATTGTATGAGACCCCTACTTCAAAACAGACTCATGCATAGATGAAAAGACTCTGATGGCTGCAAGGGTGGCGAGGAAGGCAGGGCAAGGGGGGGAGGGTTTAGTTTAGAGAGTTTATATAAATTTGGTTGGGTGAAATGTGTGACAACACACATTAGAAAGAAGATCAATATTAACCGGACTTCAATATAACATGATTACTCCCCCCCATCTTAACCCAATATCGTAAAGACAGAGTAGCTGGGGTGGGGGACCAGAGACCATGCTCTCAGGGAAAACTAAGGCCAGACTGGCACAACTAGTGTTTTGCTAAGAGAGCCTTCTGTACCCCACATCAGTGAGCGGTGTCTGGGGTCTTAAAAGCTGCCAAGCTGCCATCTGAGGGTACAGCAAATGGTCCCACCTCAGCAGGAATGGATAATCACCAAAGACCAAAACTACATGGGGGAATGAGAACCCACAAGACAGACAGACCCAGGTGAGTGGATGACTACATTGACTTGTAACCGGAAGAATCGGATGGTGCCTAGCCACCACCAGTGATAGCTGTGATGGAGCTCACAAAGTTAAGTCTCACTGGCAACCCAAGAATAAAAAGAGGTGTACCCTGAGATCTCCACTAAAAGTCCACAACAGATGGGTCAGGGGCCTCAGAGTTTCTCTGGGAGCATGGCCCCTGGCCCTGATACTGCCCATGTCCATACATCATAGTGGAGGTCAACTCTTCAAACAGGAATCAATTGAACTTGGCAACAAAGAGTGACCATATCATGTAGACTTTATGGTCCTATGCATCTAGGGGATGTCTTCCTGCTGACCGCTTACTGGAGACAGGGGAGTGATTAGAGAGGACTAGATAGGAGATTGTTGGGAGTATAAGACATGTATGGAGTGGAGAAGAAGAGTGTGCTGTCAATGGGCAGGGAGAGCAATGTGAACTGCACATAGCAGGGCATTTAAATTTATATGAGAATATACATTTTCACTCAATCATAATAAAAAAATTAATAATAATACTAAAAAAGTTCCAGTTTTAAAAAAAATTTAAACATGGAACTGTCATGTGACTGTCATGTGGGGCAGCTACGAGTCAAATTAGAATCAACATACTTAATGGTAACACCAGATATTTAGTAAAAGAAAAGATTAATTACTAGCATTGCTTTCAGTAGGCTTTTTCAAAAAGATATTTTCCTCTCTTAAGTCCTTTTCCTTTTACTTATATTAATGTTGTGGATTGAAACATGTCACACCAAAATTATGTGTATCAACTTAGTTGGTTCATGATTCACACTGTTGTGTGACTGCCAAACATTTTCTCATCAAATGTGATTTTTCTTTGTGTTGTAAATCCTATCTCTATGATATCATTGAGGCAGGATTATGGGCAGTTATGTTAATGAGGCCAGACTCAATTTACAAGATTAGATTGTGTCTTCAACTAATCTCTTTTTATATATAAAAGAAAAAAGCAAATGGAGGGACATGGGGAATTCACAGTACCAAGACAGTAGTGCCAGGAGCAGAGCATATCCTTTAGATCTGAGATCCCTGCTCTGAGGAGCTCCTAGTCCTGGGGAATATTGATGACAAGGACATTTCTCCAGAACCAACACTGACAGAAAGCCCTCCCCTGGAGCCAGAACCCTGAGCTTAAACTTCTGGCCTACTAGACTGTGAGAGAATAAATTTCTCTTTGTTAAAGCCATCCACTTGTGGTATTTTTGTTATTGCTGCACTAGATGACTCAGACAATTATCATGTAAGAGGGCATTCATTATATACAAGATACATAAAGTAATAAAACACCACAAAGCTCACACAAAATTTACCTTGGTCTTTCATAGCAATATTTAATATATATACATAGTATTTAAATGGACATACTTTACATGCATAGGAGTACATAAAACCAAAACCAAACCCAGTGCTATCAAGTTGACTCCAACTCATGGCAACCATATAAGACAGAGTAGAATTGCCTCATAGAGTTTACAAGGGGCACCTGGCAGATTCAAACTACTGACGTTTTGGTTACCAGCTATATCATTTAACCACTATGCCACACAGTACCTCTATTCTTTACCAAGAAAGAGACATAGGCATAAATGTAGATGTAGGCATAAACATGACACAAACTAGTATTTCTAAGGCATAAGAGTCCATAAATTGATTTTTTATTATTTAGATCTTTGAGTTTATATAATACTCACCTTACTCTCTACTACAGTAGAATACTGAATCTGTCTTTTCAAATTTATTCTTCTAAAAGGAATTAGGGCTTCTGGACTTTGTTTTCTCATCAACATTACTTGGCCTGATTTGTATCTGCATTATTAATGCTCATTTTTTTTATCAAAGTTCATGAAGAAATGTCTTGTTCAGCAGTATTTCTTGTGGTCATAATAAACACAAATTTTTTCTAACAGCAAACAGATGTAGGCTTTGATCACCCTCAGTCATAAGTGCAGCCATTTGCTCTACCTTAGTGAAAATGTCTATTGAGTTATACTGACTGGCAACCTGCAACAGGCAAAATGCTTAAACAAAATATAGTAACTCTAAGTCTGTGAATCTATAAACCCACAAAGAGATGAATAATAGGATTTATGAGGAATGGCTAAAGTATCTAGAAGCACTGCTCTCAGAATAAAGTGAGAAATGATTTGATTCAAATATGCAAAAGTTGTCATATTTGTGATATGCTATGATTTGACAAAATAATTTTTTAGGCAGTTATTTACATGAAATTGAGCATGACATTAGCTAGATATGTCTTGCAACTTCATGACACTCCCCTTTGCCTACTCCAGGATCTAAATACTTTCATGGTATTCTCTCTGGACCATGATGCCTACAACATTCATTAAGAAACATGTGGGACTCTGTTGAGTGGAATAATCTATGATTAATTGGAGTTCCCAAACAGGGAGGGATTGCTGAAAACACAGAAAGTGTTGTTGTTGAGTTGCTGACAGAAAACTTCCCTAAAATTACGAAAGAAGACAACTTAGACATCCAAGATGCATATCGAACTCCACAAAATACCAGACCCCAAAAGAAAGACAACAAGACATAGTATAGTCAAGCTAATAAAATGGAAGATAAACAGATGCTCTGAAATGCAGTCATCTGACTTCTCAGCAGAAACAATCTTGGCAAGGAGGCAGTGGGATGACACCTTCAAAGCCTTGAAGGAGAAAAACTTCCAACCAAGAATCCTGTAAAACTGTCTCTCAAATATGAAGATGAAATTGAGATATTCACAGATAAACAGAAGTTTAGAGACTTCATAAAAACCAAACCAAAACTACAAGAAATACTGGAAGAAGCTCTAAGAAAACCATTAAGTATATATTTAAGAAGGCTACAAAGGACAGGCCATGAATCGGATCTGACTCGATGGCACTTGGCTTGGCTTTATACAGGACACAGCATCCAGAATCCTACTCAGTTAGGGAAGTCACAAGCTCAATCAAAGCTACAATATTAAAAGAAGGGAATTAGTGATCATATCATGAAAACTATGACATCATCACATTAAAAAGAGGGATATGTTACAGTAGTTATAGTCCTTTCAGATAGAGAAGAAGTTATGAAGATATGCAGAAGTTAAAACTAGGTTTAAACTTAGAATATTAAGAGGGATCATAGGGGTAGCTGCAAAGCACAATACTAATGCAACATATCAAAACAAGAAACAAGACAGGAGTCTCAACAAATGTAAAACCAACACTGAAAAAGATGAAAAGTCAAGCCATAAAGAAAAATGACCCAGAACAGAATATTAAGAGCAACATGGAAAATATCAACACAAAAATAGCCAAAGCAAATACATCAAAATGAAAACACTAAACACATACCTATCAATAATTTCACTGAATGCAAACAGACTGAATGCTGCAATAAAGAGACAAGTGACATCGTGGATCAAAAGACATGATGTGCCTATATGCTGCTTACAAGAAACAAACTTTAGACTCAAAGATATGAACAAACTGAAAATTAAAGGATGGAATAATATATTCCAAGCTAACAACATACAAAGAAGAGCAGCTGTGGCAACACTAATCGCCAATTAAATAGATTTTAATATAAAATCCACCATCGTGGACAAGGATGGTCACTATTTATTGCTGAAAGGTTTAATACACAAGCTGGACTTAACAATATAAAATATTTATGCACCAATAACAGAGCATCTAAATACATTGAACAAAGACTGCCTACATTGAAAAATGAAATAGATCACTCCACAATAATAGTTGGAGACTTCAACTCTCCACTTTCGGTAATGGACAGATCATCCAGAAAAAAAGCTCAGTAAAGACACAGAAGATCTTATTATGACAATTAACCAACTAGACCTCATTGACCTATACAGAACTTTCTATCCACCTAGGGAAACAAGAGACCTATACAAAGAGAACTACAAGGCCTTACTGCAGGAAACCAAGACAGACTTATATAAATGGAGAAACCTACCCTGCTCATGGATAGGAAGACTTAACATTGTGAAAATGTCTATTTTACCCAAAGCGATTTACATATACATACAATGCAATCTCAATAAAATTTCCAGTGTCATTTTTTTAATGAGAAGGAGACACAACTCACCAAATCTGTTTGGAAAGCAAAGAAACCTCAGAGAAGTAAAGCACTACTGAAGAAGCAGAACACAGTGGGAGGTCCAACACTACCTGCCTTTAGAACCTATTACACTGCCACAGCAGTCAAACAGCCTGGTACTGGTACAAAAAAGAGACAAATAGACCAATGGAACAGAGTGGAGACCCCAGAGTGTCACCATACTTTCATGAACAGTTGATATTCAACAAAGGCCCTGAGATTGTAAACTGGGGTAAAAACAGTCTCTTTAACAAATGATTTTAGCAAAATTAGATAGTCATCAGCAAAAAATTGAAACAAGACCAATATCTCACACCTTCCACAAAAACTAATTCAAATTGGATCAAAACCAAAATCAAAACCACTGCTGTTGAGTCGGGTCTGACTAATGGCGACCCTATAGATCACAGTAGAACTGCCTCAAAGAGTTTTCAATAAGCACCTGGCAGGTTTGGATAAAAGACCTAAATATGAAACCTAAAATGATAAAAATCATGCAAGAAAAAATAGGGTCAACAATGAAGTTTTAATACACAGCTTAGACGGACTTCAAAATCTGAAAAGCAAAGCACTATCAACAGAAGAAAAATAAATAAATAAATGGGAACTACTAAGAATCGAACACTTTTGCTCATCCAAAGACTTGATCAAAAGAGTAAAAAGACCACTTACAAAAAGGGAAAAAATATTTGGCAACTACATGTCAGATTGATGTCTGATCTCTATAATTTAAAGGCACTGTAAAATACCAATAAGAAAAAGGTAAATAAACCAAATCAGTGATGAGCAAAGGAGATGGACAGACACTTCACCAAAGAGGACATCCAAACAGCCAAAAGACATATGAGGCAGTGTTCATGATCATTAGCTATTAGAAAAATCCACATCAAAACTACAATAAGATACCATCTCACCCCATCAAGGTTGGCCATGATCCAAAAACAACAAAACAACAAATGCTGGAGAGGCTGTGGAGAGAGTGGAACTATCCTATACTGCTGGTGGGATTGCAAAATGGTACAACTTCTTTGGAAAGAAAGCAATTTGGTGCTTTCTTAAAAAGATGGAAATAGATATACCATGTGATCCAGCAATCCCACTGCTCAGAATATATCCTGCAGTATTAAAAGTTGTCACATGAACAGGTACATGCACATGAATGCTTTTGCTGCACAGTCCACAACAGCAAGAAGATGGAATCAACTTAGATGCCCATCAACAGATGAGTGGATAAACAAACTACGGTACATAAACTGAAAGGAACACTATGCAGTGATAAAGAACAATGATGATTTTAGCAGGCATCTCATAACCAGGTTTCAACCGCAAGACATTATGCTGAGTGAAATCAGTCAGTGGCAAAAGGGCAAATATTGCATGAGACTCCTACTATAGGGACTTAAAAATACACTGTTGTACAGAAGAAAGGACTCTTTGACAGCTACAAGAGTGAGGAGGGAGGGAGACAGAGATCATAGATTAGACAGTTGATAGAAATTTGGTTAGGTGAAAGCTGTGACAGCATACAGCAGAAAGATCAACTTAACTGGACCTCAACATAAACTGAAAACTCTTCTAATCTTAACCCAATATTGCAAGGACAGAGTAGCAGGGGTAGTGGTCTCGGGACCATGCTCTCAGGGGACATCAAGGCCAACTAGCCTATTGCTAAGAGAGTCTTCTGCACCCCATATTGGTGAGTGGTGTCTGAGGTCTTAAAACCTAGCAAGCTGCCATCTGAGGTACAACAAATGGTCCCAACTCAGCTGGAACAGAAGATCGCCAAGAACAATAAAGACATGAGGGAAAAAGAGCCCAAGAGACAGAAGGACCCATGTGAACGGGAGACTGTATCAACATGTGACCAGAAGAACCAGATGATGCCTGGCCACCACCAAAGACAGCCATGATGGGGCATACAATGTTGAGCTACAGTGGCAACATGAGAAAAAGAGGGGTGCACCTGAAGAATTCTGCTAAAAGACCACAACTGATGTTCCAGCAGCCTGGGAGTACCCCTGGAGCATGGTCCCTAGACCTGCTGCTGCCCCTGATCAGAAAACATTACAGAGGTCTACTATTTGGACAGGAATGGACTGGACTTGGGGACACAATGTGACCATACAGTGTGTGTACTCTATGTTTCTAAGCATCTCTGGGACGCTGTCCCACTGGCCTCTTAATAGAAGGGAGAGGGTGGAGAGGAGGGGACAGGAGATTGTTAAGAGGATAAGATATTTATAGAACGAAAGGAAGGAGCGTGCTGTCACCAGGTAAGGAGAGTAGAAGGAGCTGCAGATAGGTGGGCATGAAAATTTAATTTGGATTGTATACTTTCATTCAATCACAATAAAAAAAAAGTAAACATTACAATAATTTGATAGACTTTTAAGACAATGTACAAAGGATTTCTTCTGAGTAGTGATGGTTGCTAACTACATGCTGATTCTGGTACATTAACTTTTTGGAGAGAAAAGACAGTGACATTACAGAAGGCCACCCAATTCTTAGTAATTGGGAAAGACTGCTTTCTGCTTTCCTTCTTCCTTTATTTCTGTTCTGGAAGGTTTGACTTCTTGTAGGAGTTCTCTTCTCAGTTATTAATCCAACTGCACTGCCTCTGAGAAATCTTGGTGACTACTTGAAAGCATTGCTATAATCAAAATTATCAAGAATCAGATCTGGAAAACCCAGTTTCCGTTACGTTATCTGAGTTAAAAATTAGAAAATGAATTTCTAAATTTTAGGACTAGCCAAATTCAGATACACATGTTGAGAGACTTTCTTGTATCAACAGAGGTTGGTACTAAAGTCCTGTCAAGACCTAAGCTAATTAGTGTAGGAAATCATTACAGTTTTCAGTCTTAAGTTTCACAGCTGCGTCCTATCCACCACACATCTTCTGTTTAACCACAGAAACTATGACTTTAGACAATGTTCTTACTATCGATGTACACCAAGAAGAGGGTAGTACTATTACTAGGTATAATCTGAGAAGGCCAGCTATCAGTATAGCAATGTAATAGCAACGTGTAGCAACATAATACCTTTATAATGAAGCAAGTTTAGTCAATTAATAGCCTTAATACTTATAATATTTTTTATTAGAGCAGTGGTTCTCAATTTGTGATACCCAGACCAGCAGCATCAGCACCACGTGGTAACTTGTTAGAAATTTGTATCTTAGGGCCCCACCTTTGACTGCAGGTAGAGTTGAGCAATTTGGGTTTTAACAGGCCCTCCAGGTGATTCTGACTTAGAACCAAGTTTGAGAATCACAATTCAAAACCATTCTTTGTCTTACGTATGGGATAACAATATCCTCCAGTGGCCAAAAAACACAGAGACTAATTTTTAATAAATAAATGTATTCAAACCAAAATCCCTTGGGGTGGAGTCAATTCTGACTCATAGTGACCCTGAAGAACAGAGTAAAATTACCCCATAGGATTTCCAAAAAGCAGCTGGTGGATTTGAACTGACAACCTTCTGGTGAGCAGCTGAGCTCTTAACAACTGCACCACTAGTAGCTTGTGCATTATATTTAAAATGATTTCCAAAGATAATTTCCACTAGTTTTTTGGTAAACATGAAATTTAGTTTCCAAAGTCAGGTGTGCAAAATATTTGTTTCTTCTTTTTTAAATAAATAAATGCAGAGCTCAGCATTAGTCCCACTAGATTGGGAGGAAGTTAACTCTTAGTATTATGGCACTCTTCTCTCCCAGGACTTCAGCAGAGCTGAGAAAATTACACAGTGATCAGAAAATGGAAAAAGTATCTTGACTGAATGACATCATTATTATCCAAAATACAATGGATCCTCGAGGTCTGTGTCATACACTGTGCTCCTCTGGATGCACCACCCAGCCGTATCTTTGAGGATGCTGCTTCCATGTGCACTGCCACAGCTCAGGGAGTGGAGCCCTCACAATTAGCAGACTCTATTGTTTTTTTTTTTCCCTATCCCACTTTCTGGAAATTATTCTTCTGTCACTGTGTTTCACTGGCACTTCTCTGGCTCTTCCTGCCCTACAAGACAAGTATACCCATTTCTTTAATAAACCTTAAAACAAAGCCTTCGAGTCCATTCTGACCCACAGCAACCCTATAGGAAGAGTAGAACTGTCCCACAGGGCTTACATAGAGCAGATGGTGGGTTCAAACTGATGACCTTTTGGTTAGCAGCTGATCTCTTAACCACTGGGTCACTGGAGCTCCTTACTAAATGTAGTCTTTTACAACAGATCCTAAAGTTTTCTAAAACGCTACCAAATAGAATTTTCTGAGATGATGGGCACCTGTGATGTTCCATTCAGCAGCCACTAGCCACATGTGACTACATGTGAAATGTGGCTAGTGCAACTGATGCACTGAATTTTTAACTTAACTTTAAGTTAAATGTAAATTTAAATAGCATCATGATGCTATTTAAGTTTGACAAAGAAATTCTTAAGTATTCTATTCTGCCACAAAAACAATAAGCCTAGCTATGTATGCGAAGCAAGGAAACTGAGAAATACAGACAGCAATACAAAAATGCTATCCTTAAAACGTTCTAGGACTTCAACTGTAGGAGTATTCATTGTCCTCTTCTTCAACTTTTCTGTATATTTGAAAATGTTTAAAAATAAAAATGTGAGGGGAAAACATGCATGGCCACAATATAACACCCAGTTATAAATGGATTTGCGAAGAAGGGTTCTAGGGTATGAGCCTCAGCTATTTCTATCCGGGCAAGTGATGGACTTGGTGAGAGGAACCCTGCCAATTAACCAGTTACGCTTGAGCTGATTCCTACTCATGTGACAACCTCAAGAATATCAAAACAGAACTGCACTCTATAGAATTCTGATGGCTGATTTTTCAGAAATAGATCACCAGGTCTTTCTTCCATGACCCCAAACCTCTAATCTGTTCAATAGCAGCTGAGTGCACTGACCTTGCCTACCATGCAGGGACCCTAGCAGGTGTGAAGCCGGGAGTTGCAGGTGAAGACAAAAAGCTTGGACACTTCAGGCAAGAAAAACAAAAAGAAATTCCCTCCGCTATGAGGAGAACCTAACCTCTGAATAAGGAGCCCTGTTGGCACAATGGTTAAGCACTTGGTGTTTGGAATGCAAAAGCTGGGAAAAAAGAAGGACTGGTAGCTGGAAAACATGCGTTTAGTGACAGAAATGACAATGGTGATTAATAGAATTTTGCAAGACCAACAACTATTATTTGCAAGTAGCTTTTTTCAACAACATCAGTAGCAACTATACACTTGGACCTCACTAGATGGAAACACATATATCAAGTTGACTACATCTGCAGAAAGAGATGAAGAAAAGCTCAGTATCATCAATCAGAACAAGTCCAAAGGCTGACTGCAGAAAAGACCATCAAATGTTCACATGCAAGTTCAAGTTGAGGCTGAAGAAAATGAGAACAGGTCCACAACAGCCAGAGTATGACTCTGAGTATATCCCACCTGAATTTAAAGACCATCTCAAGAACGCATCTGACACACTGAATACTAAGGATCAAAGACCAGGCAAGTTGTGGAATGACATCAAGAACATCACGTATGAAGAAAGTAAAAGGTCACTATGAAGACAGAGAAGAAAGAAAATACCAAAATGATTGTCAGAAGAGACTCTGAAACTTGCTCCTGCAGGTACAGTAGCTAAACTGAATGGAAGACATAATGAAGTAAAAGAGCAGGCCCATCAACTGGATCCACATTTGCATCCATTTCAAAGAAAGGGAATCCAATAGAATGTGGAAACTATTGAATAATAACATTAATATCACATGCAAGAAAAATTTTGTAGATCATTCAAACACAGTTGCAGCTATCCCTCAACAGAGAACTCAGGCTGGATTCAGAAGAGGATATGGAACATTGCTGAAGTCAGAAAGATCGTGGCTGAAAGCAGAGAATATCAGAAAGATGTTTTCCTGGGTTTTATCAACTGTGTCAATGCATTCAACTCTGTGGATCATAACAAATTATGGATAACATTGTGAAGAACGTGAATCTCAGACACTTAATTGTCTCTTGAGGAACTTATACATAGACCAATAGGCAGTCATTTGAACAGGAAAAAGGGGATACTGCATGATTTAAAGACAAGAATGGTGTGTGTCAGGACTGTATCTTTTCACAGTACTCGTTCAGTCTGTATGCTGAACAAATAATTTGGGAAAATGGATTGTATAAAGAAAAATGCAGCATCAGGACTGGAGGAAGATTCATCAACAACCTGCATCAACAACCTGCATTCATCACAACAACCACGTCTGCTGAAAGTGAAGAAGATTTGAAGCACTTACTGATAAAGATCAAAGACCATAGCCTTCAGTATGCAGTCCACCTCAACATAAAGAAAACAAAAATCCCCACAATCAGAACAATAAACAAAATCATGACAAACAGAGAAAAGATTGAAGTTGCTAAGAGTTTCACTTTACTTGGATGCACAATCAACGCCCATGGAAGCAGCAGTCAAGGATTCAAACAAGGCATTGCATCAGGGAAACCTGCTGCAAGAAACCTGTTAGAAGTACCAAAAAACAAAGATGTCACCTTGAAGACTAAGGCAAACCTGACTTGAGCCAAAGTGTTTTTAATCTTTTTATATGCATGTGAGAGCTGGAAAATGAATAAGGAAGATTGAGAATTAATGTCTTTAAATTATGGTGTTGATGAAGAATTTTAATATACCACTAACCACTACAAGAATAAGCACATCTGTCTTGGAAGAAATACAGTAAGAATGCTCCTCAGAAGCAAGGATGGAGAGATTTCATCTCACATACTTTGAACATGTTATCAATAGGGACTGGAGAAGGACGTCATATTTGGTAGACAGTCAGTAAACAAGAGGCAGATGGGCTCAACGTGATGGGCTGACACGTGGCTGCCTCAGTGGGTTCATGCATAATAATGATTGTGAGGATGGTGTAGGACTGGACAGTGTATTGTTTTGTTGTACAAAGGGTCACTATGAGTTGGAATCAACTTAATGGCAACTAATAATAATATGTAAATAATTCTTTTTATTTCAAAACACCAGACTCTTTTTAAAAGTATTTTTCCATGTTCATCTCCAATTGTACATAAATGAAATGTCAAGATCTAGCCAAAGAAAATTCTTGGAGAGTCTCTGTCAAGGTATTTAAGTAAAAACATTACTTCTGACAGTTCAGGTGAGCAGAAAGTAAATTCACTGTTCTTAAAGGTTCTTTGGCTGTCAGATAGCTAGATGAATGGCTGGGGTAATTTTTAAAGAAAAACAATGTATCATACCATGGTCTAAAGGAAGTCAGTTGTAGAAACTGAGTTTAGAGTTTAAAGTGTGTTGGTCCTATGTTCTTAAGCCTTGATCTACAGATATTTTCTTCCAGATGAATTTTTCACTGGAACCAAAAGCATGCAATTCACAATTATACACTTTGATGAGTGCTTTGAACTGTTGGTATTTTCTGCTTCTTAGTGAGTGCAGATTATTTCACATGCTTAGAAAATCAGACCAGCATATATTATGAAGTGTCCATCACCACAAACTTTTAGCTTGACTGTGAATGCTGGAAGGAGCCCTGGTGGCATACTGGTTAAGTGTTTAACTGCTAACCAAAAGGCTGATGATAGGAATCCACTTATGTGAGAACGATTACAGCCAGAACATTCTATGAGGCAGTTCTACTCTGTCCCATGGGGTTACTTGCTACGAGTAGAAAATCACTTGACAGCACCTAACAACAATAGCATGAATACAGAGAATCACTTTTCATGACAGCAATATGTGTCTCTCTGGACTGAATGCACTTTATGATAAAATCAATGAAAAATATTGCTTGGCCTTGGGGCCTGGTTTAGTGCCACATTGTTCCTTGAGAGTGTCAATTGATTCCAACTCATGGCAATCCCATGTGTGTCAGAGTGGAACTGTGAAAGTATATATGCTAAGCCTATAAAAACCTATTGCCGTTGATCTGATTCTGACTCATGGCAATTCATGTGTTAAAAAGTAGAACTGCTCATAGTGCTTTCTCGGCTATAATTTTACAGCAATAGATCTTTCTTCCACGGCACCTTTGGGTAGGTTGGAACTATCAACTTTTAGGTTAGCAGTCCAGCATAAACTGTTTGCACCACCCGAGAACCTACTACATAACCTACGACAGAGTCCTTAAGAAACTTAAAATCTAGTTAAGGCAACTTATTATCATGTCATCTCAAGTAAAACTAGGATCAGAATTTGGAATTCATGTAAATAATTCTACAAAGTTCACTTACATCTCAAATCGCCCCTACTTTTTAAATTCTCTAGTCCATTATATTCCAATTTAATTCTCTGAACAACTTAAGTATCTAGGTGCAACAAGAGTTGCCCGCTGGATACCAACAGAAACGTTTGCACAGGGATTCGTTTTATTCTTAGCGTCAAATCAATAGTATGAAAAAAAACAAAACCCCACTGTTGTTTACCTCATTCGTCCCTCTCATTTTCAGGACTGGTCAAAATGGACTCCCTGTAATAAGTACAGGGTTTGCAGAAACGCCTGCATAGATGGTCCCGTGGAGCGTTAACTTATTTCTGTTAAGAACTTGTGATTTTTCTGCGCCACCTTGTGGTCACAACAAGGATTACACAGCGAAGGGATTTTCTTTGCACTGCTCAAGCCTTCAGACACCCGCATTGCGGGAATCCGCTTCAACACAAGTGAGCGGAAACTAGTGTCTTCCTAGTTCCTGCTGGGAAACAGATTTGCCCTTTTTCCACTTCCTCGTCTTTGTCCCGCATTCCTTAGCCTTGGGCCCGCCCACCCACTCTCCTCGTAAGGCCGAGTCTCCGCCAGACTTCCTTTTCCGCCCCCCGCTCCCATTACTTGGTAGCCCTGCTTTCCCAGCCTCTGCCCTCCCGAGGTCGCCCTCGCAGCCCTCCCTGTGGATCCCCCATCCCAGTTCGCCACTCCACCGCCCCTCCCGCAGCCCCTGCAGCAAGGGCCCGCCCCCTTCCTTGGCAGCCAATAGCAGCGCGCGTGCGCCCCGCCTCTGCCGCGGCGTGCGGGAGCGCGAGGAGGGTTTGGGCCCCTTCAGGGGATTCTGCTCTCCCAGCTTTGCTGTAGGGCTGCGGGGATCTGGCTCCGCGGACCCCGCGGCCCACTCTTGTCGGAGCCATGGACTCGCCTGCCCTGAAGGTGAGCAGGCAGGCGGCCACCTGCGGCCTGGACGCGGTTGGCTTTGGGGAAAGGCGTTGCGGAGGGGCCGTGAACAGGGCGCGCGGGTGCTCTTCTCCAGGCCGTTATTACTCGGGTGTGACTTTGGTGCCCTGGCTCGCCAGCTGCCACCTCGCCTGGCATGTAGGCCTGTAGCC
This sequence comes from Heterohyrax brucei, assembly GCA_028571685.1. Lineage (NCBI taxonomy): Eukaryota > Metazoa > Chordata > Mammalia > Hyracoidea > Procaviidae > Heterohyrax > Heterohyrax brucei. The sequence continues at coordinate 72,289,280 of CM053146.1, read as the reverse complement.
CACGTCTGCTCTCCAGGGGCCCTTCAGTGGCTTCTTGAGGTCTGAGCAGCAAACCCAGCGAGCGTTGGCGTGCTGGTCCCCCACTTTGTTGTGTGTACTTTGATTTTTGAATTGTGTTGGTAAGAAAACCTACACCGCACCTAAAGATGTGGTTTTAAGGACTTAGGAGGAAACGACTGTCCCTTTCCCATTTGATAGTAAAAGGAACTCGAGAAAGCACGTATGAAGACAGACTGGAAGCTTGAAAAGGGAGGAAGAGTCTTTTAGTGTGATGGTTTTAACTCATGTATTACTGATACATCCGCTCAGCAAATTCTTAAGAACAATCCACTTAATAACTGAGGATGGGGAAACAGAGACTCGGGCCTTACGCGGTTTCTTTGGGGTGCGGGTCTTCCTGTTTATTCGCTGATTTCACTTACTCCGCAGCTGTTGACTGAGGGCACAGCCCGCTGGAACCTGGAGATCTGCTGATGAGCAGAGTTTGTAGTCCAGTGCTTGGGAAAAGCCTTGTCTTAGTCATCTAGTCCTGCTGTGACAGAAATACCACAGGTGACAGATTTACCGAAGAGACGTTTATTCTCACACTAGTGGGCTAGAAGTCCAAATTCACAGCACCAGCTCCAGGGAAAGGCTTTCTGTGTTGACTCTGTAGGCAAGTCCTCATGGTGTATTAGTCTTCCTTTGGTCTGGGAGCATCTCAGCATAGGCACCTCATGCCCAGAAGTCCACAGCGCTGCTTTCTTGGTGGTATGAGTTCCCCTTGTCTCTTTTCCTTCTCTCTTTTATGTCTCAAAAGAGATTGACTTAGGATACTGTCTAATCTTGTAGACCTCATCGGTGTAACTGCTGTTAATCCATCTTATTAAATCATACTGCCAATCTTTTGATTAACAAATATAGCTCTTAACCACTATATCACCAGAGTTTCCAATAAATCATAGTGCTAGGATTTACGATACATAGAAGAACTCAAGTGACAAAATGGTGGACAGTCACACAATACTGGAAATCATAGTGGAGCCAAATGGTTACACGTATTTTTTGGAGGACACAATTCAATCCATGGCAAGCCTCAATTAAATGATATTTAACGGTAATATTAATGAGTTTGTCATTACAAAATGGGTATTAAAAAGGGCTTTTTTTCCCCCTTAAGAAGCCTCTAGTCTAGTAATGGGAGCTTCTTGTCCTTTTTTTCTTTTAATCCTTTTTTATTTTCCTGTTTCCTAATATTGTTAAGAAAATGTGGGAAAAGAAGTGAAAAGTAGCCTAATTTAAGGAAACTTAAGAGAAAAATGTTTACTTCTATTTCATTGATCATGCAAAAGCATTCCATTGTGTGGATCATACTAAATTATAGCTAACTTTGTGATGAGTGGGAGTTCCAGGACACCTAGTTGTGCTCTTAAGGAATCTATATATGGATCAAGAGGTAGTCGTGTGAACAGAATCATGGGGACACTGCATGGTTTAAAGGGAAGGTGTGTGTCGTGGTTGCTGAGCAAATAATCTAAAAAGCTGGACTCTATGAAGGAGGGGGCATCAGGATTGGAGGACGACTCATTAACAACATGTGTGCATTACACAGATGATACTACCTTACTTGCTAGAAATGAGGAAGATTTGAGACACTTAGTAATGAATATCAAAGACCACAGCCTTAAGTATGGATTACACCTGAACATCAGGAAAACCAAAACCCTCACAGTTGGACCAGTAAGGAACATTGTCATAAATGGAGAAAAGATTGAGGTTGTCAAGGATTTCATTTTACTTTGCTCCGTAATCAATCCACATGGAAGCAGCAGTCAAAAAATCAAAAGGCACACTGCTCTGGGAAAAATCTACCACAAAGGATCTCTTTAAAGTACTGAAAAGCAAAGATGTCACCTTGAAGACTAAAGTGTGCCTGACCCAAGTCATGGTATATTCAGTCACATCACATGCATGTGTAAGCTGAACAGTGAACAAAGACGACAGAAGAACTAATGCATTTGAATTGTGGTGCTGGAGAAGAATGTTGAATGTACCATGGACCACTGAAAGAACAAACAGATCTGTTCTGGAAGCAAAGATGGTGTCTTACATACTTTAGACGTGTTGTCAGGAAGGATCAGACCCTGGAGAAGGACATCATGCTTGGCACCCTCGACAAGGTGGATTGACACAGTGGCTGCAACAATGGGCTTAAGCATAAAAATGATGGTGGACACAGCACAAAACTGGGCAGTGTTTTGTTCTATTGTTCATAGGGTCGCTGTGAGTTGGAACCAACTAGGTAACACATAACAACAACAGAAAAATCATGTGACTTTTAGTTTGGTCAAGACTGAGGACTAGTACCTGCTTCTAAAAGTATATCAGAATACCAGAATCTCATTTTTAACCTTTAGTTCTTATTTCTGTTTAGACTTTGATTAATTACTATTGTCAAGAGGGATACTTCCATCATGTGCTGATTGTTGCCAGTGAAGGAATTAAGAGATTCGACAGTGACCCAGTCTTCAGATTTTATCACGCTTATGCTACATTAATGGAAGGTATGTGCTAGTTATTAAGCATGCTCCAAAATTTAAATTTCTAGCTTTGTACTGTGAACTCTTTTTCACATCGTAATCGTTTTGATTTTCAGGTAGAATTCAGGAAGCACTCCGAGAATTTGAGGCAATTAAAAATAAACAAGAAGTATCACTTTGTTCTCTAATTGCACTGATATATGCCCATAAAATGAGTCCTAATCCAGGTATGGTATGTAAGTACAAGGTTTAGGATAGTTTGTCCTACTCATTTTATTTTGATTTTTTAAAAATATATTATCCTGTCTTATCATGCTGTGTGATATGAGGTCTGACAAGTCCATAAACTTAGCTGTTTAAATGCTGCATACCTTATTGCTGAATATCACTGTGATCACCTTTGAGGTACTCCCCTTGGGAAGCTGTGTCCCGTCACCAGTGCCTAGTCCACTCCACCAAGCAGTTTTGGAACTCTCTCTGGAATGACCATTGCACACGATGGCAAAGTGGCAAGTTTACAAACCTAATTGTATAGTTGTCTGTGAGGGGCTTTTAGCCAGTAAACATAACTGTGTTAGAACATATTCCCTACTCATCTGATTTGTCCTCCAGTGACATTTTCTTTACCTGACCCACTGCCGTCGAGTCAGTTCTGACTCATAGCAACCCTATAGGTCAGAGTAGAACTGCCCCATAGAGTTTCCAAGGAGCACCTGGAGGATTTGAACTGCCAGCCTTGTGGTTAGCAGACATCGCACTTAACCACTGCACATCAGGGTTTCCATCTTCACCTGAAGATAAAGGGAATATTGAAAGGAAGACATTTGGATAGCATTAAGGGTAATATGACAACAGGTCTGATGGCCGTTCCCGAAAGAGTTCCCAAATCGCTTTGGTGGGTAGGCTAGATGCTAGTGGTGGTACATAAATTCCCAAAGGGAGTACTCCAGAGGTCACTGTAGTGATACTAACCAATGAAGCATGTAGCTCTTTTTGTAGAAAGTTCGTGGACTTCATTGTCAAACAGACCTTGTGTGTAGTCTGTAGATGCTGTTTACATTTCATATATTCCTACCTTCTTGATAACATTTAGGAAGTTTGTAAGTTCATCAAACACAAGGAATGCATGTCTTTAAATTCATAATCCTTACGTCCTTTGGCACAGGTTTTATTAGTGCATAGGGATTATTTGAGTTAATCTAAAGATAAATACGTATTAGCAATTGTTTTGCAAAAAAGGCCAGCCAAAAAACAGATGTACACATGAAACACCCTCTAGCAGCCAACTCTACCACTTATGTGGTAGCATTTCTATGTGGATGTCATTTGTACTTTTTACTATATTTTAAGATTCTTGAAGGTCTTTACATTGCCCAGGTAAACTAGCTCTTGGAAGATAGCTGTTTTGTCTAGTAGTTGACTGAGAAATATGAGTAGGTAATGAAAGGACTGTTATACATAACCAAGCAGTTAAAGTTGCGTGAACTATCTCGGTTTATTACCTTGAGACAGACTATCTAAATTATGGATAACATAAGTAAAGTTATGTTCTTTTGTATACATCCATTAGTAGCTAGTACGATTATGTAGACCCTGTTTCAAATGAGTAAGATTATAACCAGTTGTTACACAGCAGCTTCTTAAAATTTAGAAACAATTATTTTTCCTAAACAGAGTATTGCATGCCTCCTTCACCCCGCATGTATGTGCGTACGCATGGTTAGCAAGTAAACAAGAGTTAGGTGCAATGCCAAGTATAGTTAAGATATACAAAAGAGTTAGAAGTTGTCTGTTACATTAAGCTTATAATCTAGTTGAGCAGAATATAGAAACTAAAAAGATGACAGTTCAGTGTTACTATTAAGACTAACAAGTGCACCAGATGAATCCATAATTAATTGAAAATTGTATTTACTATTAATCCATAGGAATCAGTTAGGAAGCCCTTATGAAAAATTAGAACTTAATCTGATCTGTTAAGGACCTGTAGGATTTGAATACAAAGAGTGTTTGCTAGACCAGAGAAAATACCCCGGATATTTTCTAGGGTACTAGAAGGAGGCAGAAATACTGGCTAGACGTCAGAGCACAGACTGATTTCCACCACAGATGATCCTGATTGAGCTCCAGGAGGTCCCAGACATCTGTAAATATTGCTTACTGAGGGACTAGATGTAGTGCGTGTTCCCTGTGAATGCTAACAGAAGTCTTAATTATAAATGGACCATGAAACAGTAATAACTGGAGCTAAGATCTGGCAAGAACCAGTTTTGTTTGGTCAGTGGCATGCAAAATTAGGGACCTGGAGGAAGTCTGGGCTGAAACGTGTAACACCTGTTCCTGCCCTGGTGTGTTCGTTTATGTTTCTATATCCTGGCTGTGTAGTTAAAACTTGTGAAGTGTGTGAGTGCCGGTGTGGAAGGAGAGGTGTATTCTCATCAAGAAATCTGCAGCCCTACAATTTAAATTTATGCCATTAGATTTAACAAGAAAGAGGCGTCCATGTAACATTCCTTGGTAGCCATTTCCAAAAAAGTAGAACCATTAGAACTGCTGCCCAAAACTTTGGCATTTTGTCTTCCTTATTACATAACTGATCCTGATTCTGGTTAGATTCAGGATTTGAGTCTGATGGACATTGGATCTTTGTGTCCTAATCGTATGTATTATGCCCTGATCGTTCTTGATTATGTCTTGATCGTATATGTGTATATACGCATCTGAAGACTTAATGGAAGTGATTAGTTATCTGAGAAGTTAAGCCATCTATTTAAAGGAGCAGTTATGCAGTTAGTATGGAACTAAGTAAACAGTAATTACCCTTTGACAAGTCGCGCCTAACCTAACATGCTTACACATTTTAGCATTGAATTTTGGAAGTCATGTAACTTGAGTATTAGTCTTAGGTATGCTCCTCTTAGCGGCATCATTTTACAATCAGCAGGAATTCTTCAAGTCTTATTAAATGTTATTTGCTTGTATGTAGCACTTAGCTTTTGAAAATCATAAACTGTAGTCATTTCTGTAGTTGTTACACACATGTAGCTTTTGAGCACTTGAAATGTGTCTAGTTTGATGAACAGAATTTTAATTGTATTAATTCTGGTTAATTTATATTTAAAGATGATATTCAGTTATATAAAAACTTGTATATGTTTGGAATAGCTTAGTATATGAATCTGCTTTTTCAACTGTAAATTTTATAAATTTAAGTGCAAATCAAGTATTTCTAATGAAAATTTAGCAATGTGAACTGAGATGGACTGTAGGTATAAAATACAAACCAGAACTCAAAGACTCAGTATGGAAAAAAAGCAGATGATTTCATTAATAATTTTTATGTCAGTATATGTTGAAATGATGCAATAGGTATAGTTAAATGAAATAATAATTTTGCTTATTTTTGGTTTTTTAATGTAACTATTAGAAGATTTTAAGTTATGTAGATAGTTTGTGTTTTGTTTCTCTTAGTGTTGCTGTTGAGAGAAATGAAGTTCTCTGCCTTGATACTCATCTAACTTAGTATAAATGTAGCAACTGTAGAGCTGCTGTGAGTTGGTATTATAAACACTGGTCCACATTTAATTTTCGTTTGATGCCTTTTTCCCGACGGCACTTGGCTTGGCAGATAGAGAAGCAGTTCTGGAATCAGATGCCCGATTGAAGGAACAGCGGAAAGGAGCTGGACAGAAAGCTTTTTACTATGCAGGCTTATTTTTGTGGCACGTTGGTCGTCATGATAAGGCCAGAGAATATATTGACAGAATGGTCAAAATGTCGGATGGTAGTAAAGAGGTAACTGGTTTCCTTAATTTGAAATAGCAACACTAAAAGAAGCTAATGTTACTTAACATGTTTTAGTAGTATATGCTAGTTCGTTGTCATTGCTCACTCTATTCTCACTTTGTAAATAAATAGTTTTATTTTAATATGTCCTTGTGTTCAAAATTTTGGTCTCAGAGTATTAAAATTGACTTGATAGGAATGGGTTTGGTTTTTGGTTTTTGGAAGGTTGTTTATTTTTATGCTATTTAAGAACTTTTTAAAAAGATCCCTCTCTCATTCTGTTCTTCCTTTCTTCTTCTTTTCTTCCACTTCTTGTCATTGACCAGCTCAAGGTACAAGGCACCATTATTTGTACTGCAAATAATACAAAGATAGGGAATATGTCAACTCACCTTTCGTGACTGACTAATCTACTAGTGGCGTAGAGCACATATTCAAATAATGAGATGAAAAAGTGACAAATGGTATGAGAGAAGTGATTACGAGTACTGCCTGTTAAGTTCACAAACTCATCCTAGAAAAAAATGCTACATACCTCATTGCTGAATATCACTCCAGTCACCTTCAAAGTATTCCCATCGGGAAGCTGTGCACCAACAACAGCACCTAGTGCACCCTTCAAGCAGTTTTGAAACTCTTTTTCTGAAATGGCCATCAGAGTTGTCATTGTGTTCCCCTTGATGTCCGGAATGTCGTCAAAGTGTCTTTAATACTTCCTTTTTTGTTTGGGTAAAAAGTCGTTAGGGGCCTGATCAGGTGAGTAGAGAGGGTGTTCCAATACAGTTTTTTTGTTTAGTGGTTATAAACTCTCTCACAGACAAGTATACAAGTTAAGTTGGCTAACTTGACACTATGCCATTGTGCACAATGAAAGAGTTCCAAAATTGCTTTGAACGGTGAGCTAGGCGCTGACATTGGTGCATAGTTTCCCAAGGGGAATGCTTCAAAGGTGACTGTAGTGATATTCAGCAATGGGGTATGTAGCACTTAGAACAATTAAGATCGCAGGCTTAATAGATTTCATAAAGTGTTTGAGAGAATAATTACTAAACATTGCTCTCTTTGTGCTGTCTTAAGTACTTAGGGAGAAATCACATCTTTTAATTGTTAGGAAGATGAGAAAGAATTTCTTGAAGGAAATAGTGTATCAACTAAAACCTGAAAGATGAATACAGTTTGAGGAGGCAGAGATTATGGAAAGGAAAAATAGATGCTCCTGAGTGGGAAATAATAGATGGAAATGACAAAACAGATGTAGTGCTTCTGAAGTGAGAACGTCAAATTAGAGTAGACCACAGGCAGAGACAGATGAAGGGAGTGGGAGCAAAGCTTGGAGAGATGGTTTGGGGCAAAAGTGAAACACCTTGACTGCTAAGTACAAATGTTTGTATGTAATTTGATAGGACTTTATTAGTATTGGTTTATTGGCTTTGTATCAGTTTTAGTACTAATAGAGTATTAGACATGCTTCTTCATGTTGACCAGAGAAATTATCCTTAAGGCTGAAATTTATAATTTAGTTTCCAAGACTTGGGGCTAGCAACAGTTCAAAAGCTGAGTGGGGAAGGTACATAGAATTTTGCTGTTTAAAATTAGGTAGAGTACTCTTTGTTACTAATTCTAAAAGAATAATACTAGATTTGTCTTGTCCGTGAATGTTTATTTTTCTTTTAAAAAATGAACCTGTGATTAGCAATACTAATTTTTACAGGGACAGGTTTTGAAGGCATGGCTTGATATTACAAGAGGAAAAGAGCCTTATACTAAAAAAGCACTGAGGTATTTTGAAGAGGCATTACAAGATGGAAATGATATTTTTGCTCTTCTGGGTAAGGTAAGTTGGAGTTAGGGTGAAAAAGAAAACATGTTTTGAAATTTATTCATAATATGTTTGAGACTCAACAGAACTAAGTAGCTCAGAGAAGATAATTTTAACCCTGGTTGCATAGTGGTTAAGCGCTATGGCTGCTAACCAAAAGATTGACGTTTGAAATCTGCCAGGTGCTCCTTGGAGACTGTGGGGCAGCTCTACTCTGTTCTGTAGGGTCACTATGAGTCAGCATCATCTCGGCAACACTGGGTTTGAGTTTTTGGCGGGTTGTCAGCTCTGAACTGAAGAAGGGATTTGCATTTGTGTAGGACAGGAAGTAATAAACTAGAGACATTTATTCCCTAGTAACATAGCTCCTGAATCGTGGTCAGTTTTATTTGTCTTTTTATTTTGTTGGTTCATTCATTCTTACCTCAACAAACATTTATTGTATCTCTTACATGCCTAGACGTCACATAGGCACCCTAGATAACCTGAACAAAGCAAAACCTCTTGCTTTATGGTGCTGGTATTCTGGTGATGGAGGCAAATACAATAATTATAGATTAGAAGGCGGTAAGTGCAGTAGGAAATGAAGCCAGGAGAGGAGGAGGAGAAGTGCCGAATGTCAGCTTGCAGTTTTTCATGAGGTGGTCGGAAAAAATGACATTTGAACAAAGACTTACAAGAGATGTAGAAATGTGAAGGGACCGTGGCAAATAGAAGGAATAACAAGGGACGTGCTTTCAGGCGTGTTCAGAGGATAGGAAGGAAGCTAGGAGGTCAGAGTGCACTGAGTGAGGACAAGAGCAGATGGGGAGGCTATCTAGAAAGAAGTCAGGTCTGTGGACAGGTGGGTAGGGGAGGTGAGGGTGGGCTGGGCTGGTTCTGTAAAGCCTTTAGCTTTTGTTTTGAATGTGATTAAAGAGCCATTGAAAACAGCCAAGATGACGTGATCTGACATTGTGAGAGATGAGTAGTTGACAGAGTCATTAGAAATCATTGGTGGGTGGGAATACTTAAGTCATCTACTCTTTCTAGAGTCCTTACTGCTGGCTTCTGAATGCCTTTTTTTTTTTTTTTTTAATTTTGCTTCTCCAAGAAGGAAGTAAATGTTTATGTTAAGAGAAACAGTCTGTTAGATAAGCACTGACCTGGCAGGATGAAAATGGAAGAGGAGCAGAGGATTAGTGTCTGGGCTGTTGTTAATGCCCACATCACTCTCCTTGCCACCTTCTGTTGAGTGCTGTGTATGACTGGTATTCAGGCTGATTAGGCTGAAGTTCTCCCTAACAGCACTGCTGTAGGAATTGGGCATTTGACAAGTATTTATTTTTTTTAAGAACTTTTTCGTGATTGCTTCTCCTCTCTATGCCACAGAGAACAGCTAGTTGAAAATTGTCTAGGGTAGGGCTACTTCAGGTGCTAATATAAGCAGCTTAGGAGGGAGTGACCTTCTTCTTCCAAGAACTGGTTTAAATTATTTTTCTGATATAGTTGTTCTAATGTTCCAGTTAATTCAAGAGATGGAGCATTAGTCTCAGCCCAACCTAACAAATGTAGTTTCAAGTGGTCTGGTGCTCTAAATTCGTAGGGGAGAAGACAGTCTAAGAAGAGTATTAGACATGAACACACTTCAGGTCTTTGCAACAGTGGCTTTCTTATTGTTCAGTACAGACTGTTTCAGTGCACTCTAAGGACAAATGCAATTTTTAAAAATTATCTACATTAATCTCTTTTCTATTATTGCAGACTATTTAAAAACCGAAATTGTAATAATTTAACATACTCAGTGGCATCTTCAAATGATTTTTATACTTTTAATTCTATGGGAAGATAATCTGAAACCAGATTTTGGAATAAAGCAGAAGATCTCTTGAGATTGGATGCTCATTTGTCACCAAGATATACCAGGACTAAATTTATTTCTAAAAGAAATACAGAAACAAATTTTTAAAAATCTGGTATATAATAAATGTGTCTTATTATTTGTCTTTAAACACTACTGATGATTATAGCTTTATTTTTTTCTTATTTTGGGAGTAATACGTGATTGTTGTAAAACAGAAAATACAGAAATATCTGAATAAGAAAGTAAATACTACTGCCAAGTAGTAACCAGATACAGCATTCTTCATGTCAGTGAACACAGATCTATAAGTCTAGATAATTGCTTTCAATAGCTTCCTGAAATTAAGTAGATACACTATAATTTTATCCTATAAGGTCATTTTGGGTTATTTTTGTTTTCTATTATAAAGGAACAGTTCTGACATGAATATATGTATTCTTCTTTGTGGCCTTGTCTGAGTCTTACCTTAAGGAAAATTCCTGGAAGTGAAATGGTTGAGGTAGAGAAAGTTTGAACTTTATTTTGCATACTGTGTATAATCATATCCTATTTATCTAGATATAATTAAGAAATAAATTTTAAAAATACAAAATCCTTTAGTTTCAGATGCTTCTTGCAATGTCCTAGAATTGTTTTATTTTACAAAGATAAAAAGTAGAAAAATAAAAATATTTTCTTACACTTTTTCTTGGATTCATGTTTCTCAGTTGTTTAGAAGTGGGTTTTGAAATGTTGCTTATCTAAAATGTTTTTATAGTTTATGATATTTTAAATTTTGTTCCAATAAAAGCTTATTTTGTTTTTTGTTAATATAAAAGTAAAAACTATTTCTTACAGGGAAGCCAAATAGAGACAGAGAGAGAGAGAGAGAGCATGCAGATATATTGAAACCCGTCATTTCTACCTGTTGAGGGATAACTGTAATAAGAACCTTGTTTTTGTGATCACAGTTTTGATGTCACGCCTTTTTTTTTTTTCTCTCTGTAGGCACAATGCCTTGAGATACGTCAAAATTATTCAGGTGCTCTGGAGACTGTTAACCAGATAACTGTCAAGTTTCCAAGCTTCCTTCCTGCTTTTGTAAAGAAAATGAAATTACAGCTTGCCTTGCAGGATTGGGACCAGACAGTTGAGACAGCAGAACGGTTAAGTTTAAAACATATATAACATTAATATTTTTGGATCTAGTTACAATTTCAAGAAGAAAGAACATCTATATGTAGTTTTTTGTTGTGAGTTCTTTTTAATTTTTCAAAACAGTTTAGAACTAAGGAATAACTGTCAACTTTGCATTGCTTTGAAGGAGTGGATATATTAATTTACATAAATAATCCAAATAACTGTTATAAGGCATACACTGTAATGGTCAAAGGTACAGGTATCCCTGCCATCATAAAGCACAGTGAAGTGAAAGCAACACAAATGGGTAAATTACATGGTATGCTCAAAAGTTCTAAGAGCTGGGGAGAACAAATAAAATAGAGAGTGAAATAGCGAGTTCAGGGGTTCTTTTTTATGGGGTGGCTCAGGAAGGCTGCACTGAGAAGATGACATTTGCGTGAAGCTCCAAAGAAGGTAAAGAGTAAGCCATGCAGATGTCTGGGATAATGCTTTGTAAAAAGTAAGAAAAAGTATAAAGACTTTCCTAGAAAGGAGTTAAGAGAGGAAGGAGTGGTGTTGACATCAGAGAGGAAGGATGGAGAGAGAGACGACGTACCAGGTATGAAGGGTCTTACTGGCCGTTCTAAGGGTTTTAGTTTTACTTCTACCATGAGAGATCATTGGAAGGGTCTGAGCAGAGGAGTGACGTGACATATTTTAAAAGAATGACTGTGCTGTGTTGAGAACAGGCTACATGGAGGGGGACAATAACGGAAGCAGAAAGACACTTTTGTGAGCTGTGGTGGTAATCTAAGCCAGAAATGTTAGTGGCAGGGATCAGAATGGTTGAGAAGTTGACATCTGGGTGTGTTTTGATTAGGAGGGTGAGAGGAGAAGAGTTGGGGGTACTTCTAAGATTTTTGGCCTGTACACCTAGAATACCAACAATCCTCCTCAAATAATAATAATGATGAACTGTTGTAAAGTGCTTAGGACAGTGCCTGTCGCATACCCATACCTATTGCTGTCAAGTGGATTTTGCCCCCTAGCAACCCTGTAGGACATAGAAGAGCTACTGCACCTTTTCTAAATCTTTATGGAAACAAACTGCCTCAGCTTTCTCCCAAAGAGCAGCTGGTGTGTTCAAGCCCCTGAGTTTTCTATTAACAGCTGAGCACTTAACTGCTGTGCCACCAGGGTTCTCCCTGGTTCAGAGGAAGTATTGTTTATCCTGAAGACAGTCATAAGAGGTAGGTATTATTAGTACCTTCACTTTGCAGATGAATAGACTGAGGCACAGAGAAATTTATCCAAAAATGACACAGGTAGTTACTGGTGCTATCAGGATTCAGATCCAAAGCACTCTGGCCTCAGATTTGTGCTCTTAAAGATTTCACTGTCCCAAACAGATAGAGTTGCCTTTAACTGAATGGGTAGGCTGGAAGAGGAAGATTTTGAAGGGAAGGTCAGCAATTGAATTGGGATATACTAAGTGTGAGAACCTATAAGAAATCAAATTAGATGAATTTATGAGTAGGCGGCTAGATGTCTGAGTTGAGTTCTGGAAAGGGGTCAGGTCTAGGGATCAATATTTGGGAGTCGCTGGCACATATATGCCATGTAAAGCCATGAAACTGAGACTAAATCTTTGAAGAGTCATACACTGATAACTTTCTGACTAACAAATAATTCAAGTGAGTTAAATAATAACTAAAATTATAGAAGGAGGTAGATTTCACATGTGGTAGCGATAAACTCTTAATAAAGAGGATGTCTGAATAGAGAAAACCCTGGTTGCATAGTGATTGAGAGCTAAGGCTGCAACCCCAAAGGTAGGCAATTAAAATCTACCAGGTTCTCCTTGGAAACTCTGTGGGGCACTTCTGCTCTGTCTGATAGGATCTCCTTATATGCAAAGACATCAGCAGGGTCTCTTCAAGGTACAAACTAAGCACAGGTTACACAGAAAGCTCTGTTTTGTTCATGGCTTTAAGATGTGTCTCCTGTAGGCAGCATATATGTGGATCACAGTTTTTTTTTTCCATCCAATGTGCCACTTTCTGTCTCTTTATTGGTACATTTAATCCGTTTACATTCAGCCTAATTATTGGTAGGTATGAATTTAGTGCTGTCATTTTGATGCCTATTTTTGTGTGTTGGAGACAATTCCTTTGTTACACTTAATTTTCTCTGCTGAGTCGTTTTTCTTGTGTTTTCATCTTTTTTGTTGTTGGTGGTTACCTCAAGTTTTTCTTGTTTCTTATTTTGACATGTAGGATTTTTAATTTTCTTTGTGATTACTGTAGTATTTACTCCTGTTTTTCTCAATTTAAACCAATCTTTGATTTCTGTGTATCACTTTGACTTCCTTTCCATATGAAAGATCTATGACTACATTTTTTGTTAAGTCCCCCTTTATTGTTACAGTGTTTACATAATGACATCTCTGTTTCCTCATTTTCAGTGTTTTGTCTTTGAGTTATTTTTGTTATTTGTGTATTAGGTTGATATATAGTTGCTCTGTTTTGTGTTCCAGTCTTGAGTTGTTATCAGGTGTTAACAGTTTTCTAACCGTAGAGCTCCCTTTAGTATTTCCAGTAATTTTGGTTTGGTTTTCGTAGATATCCTAAATTTCTGTTTATCTGGGTGTGTCCTAATCTTGCTATCATATTTGAGAGACAGTTTCACCAGATACATAGTTCTTGACTGGGAATTATTTTTCTTCAAGACCTTTTATATTTCATTCCTTTGCTCTCTTGCCTGCATGGTTTTTGCTGAGTAGTCCAAACTTGGTCTTATCAACTCTCTTTTGTAGGTCATTTTTCATGTATCCCTAGCTACTTTTAAAATTGTCTATTTATCTTTAGTTCTGGCAGGTTTGATTATAATACCTCTCGGTGTCTTTGTTTTGGGATCTGCCTTGTGTGACATTAGATGAACATCCAGGATAGATACCTTCTCATCTTTCCATGATATCAGGGAAGTTGTCTGTCATTAAGTCTTTGACAATTTTCTCTATATTTTCTGTTTTCTCTTCCTGTTCTGGTACTCCAGTGACTCATAGAATATTCCTCTTGATAAAGTCCCACGTAATTCTAGTGTTTCTTGATTTTTGTTTTAATTTTTTTATCTGATTTTTCCTCAAATATGTTGATACCACTTTTTATTTTCATTCTCACTAATTTAGCCTTCCATTGCTCAGTTCTGATTAGAGTTGTCTAATTTGTAATTTTATCATTGATTTTCTGAATTTTTCTTTTCTATCTCTCTACTTTGTTGTACCTTAAACATTTTATCATTGTGCTCTGCTGCATTTTGCCTCATCTCCTTCTTGATCTCTTGAAAAATTGTAAATATTACTCTTTTATATTCTGCTTCCAGTAAGTCCAGGAAGTTCTCTTCATATGGAAAATTTCCAGGTTGGACTTGGTGTTTTGGGAGCTTTCTGAATCCATCATGGCTTGCCTTTTTAAGTGATTTTGACGTTGATTGTTGTCTCTGACCTATCAGTAAATTGTTGTGTTTATGTATGTTTGCATGCTGTGTTCTAGTTTCTTGTTTTGAAATGTCTAGGTAGGCAAGTTATGTGTACTAATTTGTTTATCAGTGCCTCTGAAGCTCTAATGTCCTGTCACCAAGTGGTTAGAGCTGTTACTACGCATGAGAGCCCAGGAGTCCTTTTAGTTTTCTTGTAGAGATCTAGCTCAGGGGTCCAGGTAGTCAGTCACCAGGTGTGGTGTTGCAGACTCTCACCCACAGTCTTAGATGGGCAGGAGTGATTGGTATAGGCACAGGTATCTGGCTGCACATGTTGAGAAAGGCAGAAGTCTGACAGCAACCTAAGTATCTGTGAGGAAGGTGTGTCCCTTTATGCCAGACCCTAGGTGGAAGAACCTTTTCTGTCCTGAATTTACAACCACCTTTACTTTATAAATTAGGATGTGTTCTTTGTCAAGAGACTGATAATACCTCGTTGTCTTTTTGTGTGTGATATTAGCAGCTATTCATATTCAGTTCCTAGATGCTTGGTTGATGAGGGAAACTGATGGCATAGTGATTAAGTGCTGCAGCTGATAACCAAAAGGTTGACATTTCAAATCCTCTAGGTGCTTCTTGCAAACTCTATGGACAGTTCTACCTTGTCCTGTAGAGTTCCTGTGAGTTAGAATCAACTTGACAGAAGTGGGTTTGTTTTTTTTTGATTTTGGTTGGTGAGGGAATACAGTATAGTTACATTTGAATTATATTATTCTTTACTTAGTTCTTGGCTATAATACTTTTATAAAAGCTTCTCATCTGACTGGTTACTTAATGGTACAGTTCATATAAAAAAATCAGGGTAAAGTCTTTCTATGTTTTTAAAAAAAATTCCCAGCATCCTTCTATAGTGACTGATTACTATTTTGAGTTGATTTGTTTACATGAGATGGATTTAACTTGAATGCTTCAAGTCATTCCAGTTATTGTAGTGGCTCAAAAATGGGATCTGCTCAGTATCAGCAGTCAGAACAAGATCAGCTGCTGACTGTGTCACACATCATCAACTGCTCACATGCAAATGCAAATTGAAATTGAAGAAAACTAGAACAAATCCACAGAGCCAGAATATGACCTTGAGTATATCCTTCCTGAGTTTAAAGACCATCTCAGAAACAGATTTGATGTGCTAATCACTAATGACTGAGGACCAGACAAACTGTGGAATCACATTGAAGACATCATCTATGAAGAGAGCAAGAGGTAATTAAAAAGACAGGAAAGAAAGAAATGAATGTCAGAAGAGACTCTGAAACTTGCTCTTGAACATTGAGTAGCTAAAGCAGAAGGAAGGAATGGTATAATAAAAGACTTAAATGGAAGATTCCAAAGAGCAGCTAGAGAAGACAAAAATACAGAATCATAATGACATGTGCAAAGAGCTGGAAATGGAAAACCAGGAGGGAAGAACATGTTCTGCATTTCTCAAGCTGAAAGAAGTAAAGAAAAAAAATCATGCCTTGAGTTGCAATAGTGAAGGATTCTACAGGGAAGCTATTAAACAACTCAGGGAGCATTAAAAGGAGGTGGAAAGAATACACAGAATCATTATACTGGAAAGAACTGGTTGATGTTCAACCATTTAAAGAGGTAGCATATGATCAGGAACCAATGGTACCAAAGAAAAAAGTTGAAGCTGGATTGAAAATGTTGGTGAAAAACAAGGCTTTGATGGAATTCATGAAATATAAGTTGAGATATTTCAACAGACAGATGAAGTGCTAGAAGTGCTCACTCATCTGTGTCAAGAAATTTGGAGGACAGCTGCCTGGCCAACTGACTAGAAGAGATCCATATTTATGCCCATTCGAAAAAGATGATCCAAGCAAATGTGGAAATTACTAAACAATATTGGTGGTAATCACATGGAAGTAAAATTGTGCTCAAGATCATTCAAAAGTGACTGCAACAGTATATGAACACGTATATTGACAAGGAACAAGAAATTCAGGCTGGATTCAGAAGAGGACATGGGACCAGGGATATCATTGCTGATCTCAGATAGATCTTGGCTGAAAGTAGAAGGATACTGGAAAGATGTTTACTTGTGTTTCATTGACTGTGTAAAGGTATTCAACTGTCTGGATAATAAGTTATGGCTAACATTGTGGAGAATGGGAATTCCAGAACACCTGATTGTGCTCTTAAGGAAACTGTATATGGATCAAAAGGCATTCACGCAAACAACAAGAGGGCACTACATAGTTTAAAGTCAGGAAAGGTGTATATCAGTGTTGTATCCTTTCACCGCACTTTTTCAGTCTGTATGCTGAGCAAATAATCTGAGAAGCTGGGTTCTATAAAGAAGAATGAGGCATCACGCTCATTAATAACCTGCGTTATGCAGATGACACCAATACTTGCTGGAAGTGAAGAACATTTGAAATACTGATGAAGATAAAGGAACACACAGCCTTCAGTATGGATTGTACCTCAACATCAAGAAAACCAAAATCCTCACAACTGGACCAGTAAGCAAAATCATCATAAATGGAGAAAGGATTGAGGTTGTCGAGAATTTCATTTCGCTTGGGTCTGCAATTAATGCCCACGGAAGTAGCAGTCAGAAATCAAAAGCTGCATTGCCTTGGGAAACTCTTCTGCCATGGACCTCTTTCAAATATTGAAAAGTAAAGATGTTGCCTTGAAGACTAAGGTGTGCCTGAGCCAAGCCACGCTACTTTCAGTCACATGCATGCAAAGAAGACAGAAGAAGAATTGATGCTTTTGAATTGTGGTGTTGGAGAAGAATGTTGAAAGTACTGTGGACCGCTGAAAGAGCAAACAAATCTGTTCTGGAAGAAGTACAGCCAGAGTGCTCCTTGGAAGCCAAAATGGCAAGACTGAGTCTCACGTACTTTGGATGTGTTGTCAGGAAGGATCAGACCTAGAGAAGAGCAACATGCTTGGTAGAGTGGAGGGTCAGCGAAAGTGAAGAACACCGTTGGTGAGATGGATTGACACAATGGCCGCAGCAATGGGCTTAAGTGTAAAAATGATTATGGATGTGGTACAAGACCGGGCAGTGTTTCGTTTTGTTGTTCGTAGGGTCACTGTGATTCAGAACCTTCTTGACAGCACCCAACACCAACAGTGGCTCAAGTTGTATCTTCTCTGGACATTGTGAGCCTCTTAAAGTTCATTCTGTGTTCTTTTGACATGATCCCAGTAATTTGGTAGTTTCCTTGCTGTTCAGTATAAGAGGTGCAGACTCATCTTGTGTATTTATGGCCTTTTGTCTCTGGCAGTCCGTTGTGTTTTGGTGGGAACTGATATTAGGATGTCACAATTTGGATACTAATAACTTTTTGATGGTTGTCTTTCCATATATTTTTCTTGGCACTGTGTGTGTGGTGTACACTTATATGCTATGTAAATATTTTTTTAATATATATATATTTTTTTATTTAATATGACTGAGTGAAAATGTACATTGCCGTATAAATTTACATGCCCACCTATATGCAGCTTCCACTGCTCTCCCTGGCCAGTGACAGCACACTATTCTTCTCTGCTCCATACATGTCTCATCCTCCCAACAGCCTCCTTTCCCTTCCTCTCCACCCAAAATAATACAGATTTTGAGGACATTTTTAAAACCATGGACTGATTGAATAGTTTAAACTTGTTTTAATTTTAACTTGTTAAAGTTCATCATTATCCTTGTGTATCCACACAGATACATCTTATCATTTTTTGACACCTAAATAGCACTGTGTAAAAATAAATTCTTCATTTAATTTTTCCCTGTTTGGTGGACATTTTGGTCATTTCCTGTTTTTTCGCTGTTGTATATAATGCAGTAAATTCATATGCTCACGCAAACATCAACTTCTGTGTGATGGTTTCCCAAACAGGGATTGTCGAATTAAAGGTTAGTACATTTGTTAGGGAAGACTGGGCAGCTCTAAAAATAAGATATAAATGTGTAACAGTTCAGCACAATAGAGTGTTTTCTACATGTAACAGTTTTGTATGATTATGTGGTTTTCCCTTTTTAGTCTATTTTAGTGCTGTAAATTCCATTAATGGTTTTTTTTTTTTAATTTAATATAACTGAGTGAAAATGTATATTCCCGTATAAATTTACATGCCCATCTATGTGCAGCTTCCACTGCTCTCCCTGTCCGGTGACAGCACATTATTCCTGTCTGCTCCATACATGTCTCATCCTCCCCAAAGCCTCCTTTCCCCTCTTCTCCACCCACTCTCCTTCCTCCAGCCAGAGGTCAGCAGGATGATATCCTATAGATGTATAGAAAAGTGCATCCAATATTTGGTCACTCTGCATTGCCAAGTCCAATCCATTCCTATCCAAAGAGTGGACCTTCGTTATGATTTATGGGTAAGGGCAGCATCAGGGCCGGGGGCCATGCTGTCAGGGGAACCCTGAAACCACTGAACCATCAATTGAGGTCTTTTAGTGGAGATCTCAGGATGCACCCCTTTTTATTCTTGTGTTGCCAGTGAGACTCATCTCTGTGAGCTCCATCATGGCTCTCACTGGTGGTGGCTGGGCACCATCCAGTTCTTCTGGTCCCAAGTCGATGTAGGCACCCACTCCTGTGGGTCTCTCTGTCTTCTAGGTTGTCTTTACCTCATGTCATTTTGGTCTTCGGTGAGCATCCGGATGTTCCTGCTGGGTTGGGACCATTTGCTCTGTCCTCGGATGGCAGCTTGGCAGCTTTTAAGACCCCAGACGCCACTCACAAATGTGGGGTGCAGAGAGCCCTGGTAGCAAAACGCTAGTTGTGCCAATTGGCCTCAATTTTGCCTAAGAGCATGGTCCCCTGCCCCCTGCCCCAGCTACTCTATCCTTGCAATATTGTTAAGATGGGAGGAGTACTCAAGTTATGCTGAAGTCCACTTAATGTTGTTCTTATTTCTAATGTGTGCTGTCATCAGTTTCTCCCAACCAGATTTCTATCAACTATCTAATCTAAGCCCTCCCCTCCTCGCCCTCCCTCCCTCCCCTCCCTTGCAGCTGTCAAGAGTCTTTTCTTCTATACACAAGTCTGTTGTTGAGATCTTATCATAGAGGTCTCATACAATATTTGTCATTTTGTCGCTGACTACTTTCATTCAACGTAATGTCTTCCAGTTGAAACCAGATTAGGAGATGTTTCCTGGAATCATCGTTATTCTTTATCATTGTGTAGTGCTCCATTGAGTATATGTACCATAGTTTACCTATCCATTCTTCTGTTGTTGGGCATCTGGGTTGATTCCATCTTTTGGCTATTGTGGACTGTGTCGCGATAAACATTCTTGTGTATGTGTCCGTTGGTGTGAATGGCCTTGATTCTGTAGGATATATTCCAAGTAGTGGAATTACTGGGTCAAATGGTATATTGATACCCGTTTTTTTAAGGAAGCTCCAGATTGCTTTCCAAAGAGGCTGGACCATTTTGCAACCTCACCAACAGTGTAGGAGGGTTCCACTTTCTCCACAGCTTCTCCAGCATTTGTTTTTTTAATGGGTTTTTCTTTAATGTTCAGCCTGTATTTGCATTGCTGGAATTCCTGTAATAAATCTGCCTTGCCAAGGTGAATTATTGTTTTAATATAGTGTTGTGAATGAGTTGGCTCTTATTTAGGGTTGCCATAAGGTTTAGTGAGATCATTGTTGTAATCTGTATCTTTTTGACAGTAAAAATTGAGATAGAGACTTGTAGGGTGGTGAGCAGATGTCGGTTACTAATTTAAAATAATTTATTTGGACAATGGAATTACAGTTATACCAACTAACTTTTCAAGCCCTTGAATTTCACCCTTTTGTTACCAATTTTTTATTTTATTAAAGAATTTTTTTTATGTATTTTTAGTACTGTAACGCATTGTTTACTAATTGAATGTGTTTAATTTTCTGTTAGTAATACAGATTTTGAGAAGTAAGATCTAGTGTTACAAGCTATCAATAAGATGAGTGGAACTCTGGTGTCACTGATCTGTGTATGACAGTATACCAAAACCTAACTTACTGCCATCGAGCTGATTCTGACTCATAGTGACCCTACAGACAGAGTGGAACTGTCCTGTAGAGTGTCCAAGGAGAGCCTGTTGGGTTTGAACTGCCGACCTTTTGGTTAGCAGCCATATCACTTAAACCACTACACTTACCAGGGTTTCCGACAGTACACCACCAAGAACTAAAGAGAAAATCTTTGTGGTACTTTTCCATTAGGTCACACAGGGAACCTGTAGTTTTCCAAAGAAGGCACAGGAAACAAAAACAAACCCATCTAGGCTTCCTGTCACACAGGAAAGCTGTAATTACCCTTGCAACCTTTATTCAAAAACATAAAGGGAGAAAAGTCAGAAGTTTATAAAACTAACACATCCAGGAAGCATCACCAAATGGACTGCTTGCCTATACCATGATGAGGCTCCATCTTCAGTCTGCCTGGCTTCACACATTTCAGGAAGGATCCACTTTGATGTTAAATGCATTTGATTCAAAATACTGTACTGCCTAGAGGCATAAAAAGTGGCTGGTATAACATTAAGCCAGTAGAAACTAAAGAAAAAAATGCATTTATGTCCACACTAACTGTAATGTTTTCCTACAGGTTAATGCTACAAGATAATAAAAATGTGGAGGCATTAAGAATGTTGGCTCTTTACTATTTGTGTAGGAAGGGGGATATAGAGAAGGTAAGTTGTATTATACTGTTTAAGTCCGCTTATTAAAAACATACTTAATTTTATGTATACACAAACATTAGATCCTTGAAATGCTGTTTTAGAATGTTTATATAGGTAGTTTTTAATTGAGTAGTAAAAGGATTCTTTTTTTTTTAATTTTTATTTAACATGACTGAGTGAAAATGTACATTCACGTATAAATTTACATGCCCACCTGTATGCAGCTTCCACTGCTCTCCCTGTCCGGTGACTGCACACTATTTCTCTCTGCTCCATACATGTCTCATCCTCCCAACAGTCTCCTTTCCCCTCCTCTCCGTCCACTCCCCTTCCTCCAGCCAGAGGTCAGCAAGATGATATCCTATAGATGTATAGAACCATAAAGTGCTTCCAATATATGGTCACTCTGCATTGCCAAGTCCAATCTATTCCTGTCCAAAGAATGGACCTTTGTTATAATTTATGGGAAAGGGCAGCATCAGGGCCGGGGGCCATGCTCTCAGAGGAACCCCAAAACCGCTGGACCATCAATTGCGGTCTTTTAGTGGAGATCTCATGATGCACCCCTTTTTATTCTTGTGTTGCCAGTGAGACTCATCTCTGTGATCTCCATCGTGGCTATCGCTGGTGGTGGCCAGGCACCATCCGGTTCTTCCGGTCCCAAATCGATGTAGGCACCCACTCTTGTGGGTCTCTCTGTCTTCTCGGTTGTCTTTACCACATGTCATTTCGGTCCTTGGTGAGCATCCGTTCCTGCTGAGTTGGGACCATTTGCTGTGTCCTCGGATGGCAGCGTGGCAGCTTTTAAGACCCCAGATGCCACTCACCAATGTGGAGTGCAGAGAGCTCTCTTGGCAAAATGCTAGTGTGCCAATTGGCCTGGAATTTGCCTAAGAGCATGGTCCCCCGGCCCCCGCCCCAGCTACTCTATCCTTGCAGTATTGAGTTAAGATGGAAGGAGTACTCAAGTTATGCTGAAGTCCACTTAATGTTGTTCTTGTTTCCAATGTGTGCTATCACCGATTTCTCCCAACTAGATTTCTAGTAACTATCTAAACTAAACCCTCCCCCCATCACTCTCCCTCCCTCCCCTCAGCTAGCAAAGAGTCTTTTCTTCTATACACAAGTCTGTTTTTGAGATCTTATCGTAGAGGTCTCATACAGTATTTGTCCTTTTGTTAGTAAAAGTATTCTTTAGAGAGGTGAATAGCTTCTTAAATCAATGAGTAAAGCAAAAATATTAGATAGTTAAAATTGCCCTTAAATCATCAATTACTGTATACATGCTTTTCTCTATAGAACTCCTATATTGTCATATGCATGGTTAATGTAAGTGGTGATATTGGATTGGAAGAGTACACGTGCACAATATTACTGCTAATACTTTATAATTTTACTGAATTTGCTTATGTTAAATGAGCTTAAGGTGAAATTCATTTGTCCTTGTGGAAAGGTATATCTTTCTCCGGCAGAACAACATACCAACGATGTACTAGATTATAGAGTACCAAAGTCCAGCCTGTAGTAAATTGCATTATAGGAAGTAGTGGATTTGGACTGTGTTTAGTGTGGTTAAATTGGTTAATACAGTAATGCTTAATAAGTACTTCAGTACATACTGAAAGAATTTAAGTAGGAACAGATCTTCAGTAAATTTTTCAGGCGTTGAGATTAATAGTGCTAAGTATTTTTAACCAGAAAGAGTAATTTCTTTGAATGTTTTTAGAAGATTTCATCATTTTAATAACATATAATTTGAATGTATACAATAGAAGAAAAGAAATCCACAATATTTTGAAGAGCCATTGTTCAATGACTGATATTTTGATAACTGTTGATAAATAACCCTATAGAATTTAGGGGGAAAAAAAGTTGCAGAACTTCATAATTATCTAAGTTTTATAAATTTCTCTAATTAGAGTATTTATATGTCAATCCATGAAGCCTGGAAGGATGCTTTTAAATTTTTGAAATTTTCATTAAAAGCAAGCTTTTGTGATATTAAATAAAGGATCTCATATATAAGCACAGATTTTTGAAGGTAGAGGTGACCTACTTTTTATAGATAAGGTAACAGGTGAAGAAAGGTTAAATGACTTGCCCAAGACATACAGCTAATGTTGACTCAGACCTAGATCTTGCTGTTCACACTTCAAGACTATTCTTGTACTCTCTTCCCTGCTGCCATATGTGAAGATTTTTAGACATAAAAAATGCATAGTTCATATCCTAGCAAGTGTACATCAAAAGATGTGCCTTGTGTTTTAAACAGATGTTTCATAAAACAGTGAATTCTAGGGATGCTTTCTGTTTCATAGGCAGTCTGATGTGAAGCCCTTCTCTTTCACGTTGTCTCCTGCAAATTAATTGCCAATTTATGTGTTTCACAAACTGTTTGTAATTGGAAACAAGGCACACTTAAGATACAAAGATCAAACACATTAAGATCCTCTTTCCAAATGTAAGGTAGGGTCAGTTGAGAGTAATTTCCAAAAATCTTCATAAGAGTTTTGCCAAAAGAAGAGTAAGGAGATAAGTTGGAATTTTTGTAACTTGTGACAGCACATGATACATTCTTGTGCTGCCCGAGAAGGTTCATTTTGAGAAGGCAGCAATAAGAAAAAACAGATAACATCATGCAAAACTATTTCAGCTCTTAAATAGCACCAAAGTTTCTGCTTTTTATTTTGTTTTCCTATAACAATCTATATTTTGGCTTCAGGATTGTACAATTTATGCAAAGGGGTGGATGCCAAACATAATAGCAGATGCTGCAGGTCTTTGAAAGGAACCAACTCACTTGATTTTTAAATCTATAATTCATCACTCGACCCTAAGTGTCTTAGTGATTCTTTATTCTAGAAAATATTGTTACTATAAATCAGGTAATATAGTCTTTCCAAAGAATGATCTCATTTAATATTAATGTGTGTAAGATATGTTTTCATTTGTGTCCTATGTGTTATGAAGAATCGAAGAATGTTGATGTGTATAATTAACTGAATATTATGGTTATCTTTACCTGCTCAAAGATTTCCATTTAATAACAAATATTAAACACATTGTAAATCTCAATTATTTACATATTTATGAGATTTTTAAAAAAAAAAAACTTTTACTGTATCTTCAGTATGTATGGTTTTGTAGAAGAAAGCTAGCCAGCCAAGCAGAAGAAAGGAGACTGGTAAAAGCAAAGATCTTTTCCACAGAAATAGTAGTCATGTCTACCCATGTATATTTTATAAGTGTATATGCTCTTTGTTTCTCAGTAAGCTTAAAATTAAAAATTAATGCTGATTGCATTTGTTTTAGGCTACTTCCAAGCTGGAAAACTTAGGAAATGCATTGGAGGCCACTGAACCACAGAATGCTCAACTTCTGTGTAAAATGACGAAAGCCTTCAGCAGAACTGTAAGCACACTATTGTATACCAGAGTTGGGTTATCTATAATGGGGGATGTAAAACAAGACCATAGAGTGCAAATAAACAACCTGGTCATAAATAAATGAGACGTTGTTGTTGTTAGGTGCCGTCTAGTTGGTTCCTACTCAGTGACCCTGTGCATGACACAATGAAACACCACCTGGTCTTTTGCCATGCCCACAGTCATTTTTATGCTTAAGTCTATTTTTGCAGCCACGATGTCAGTCCATGTTGTTGAGGGTTTTCCTCTATTTCGCTGACCCTTTACTCTACCAAGCATGGTGTTCTCCAGGGACTGATCCGTCCTGACAACATGTCTGATGTGTTTAAAACACAGTTTTGCCATCTTTGCTTCCAAGGAGCACTCTGGTTTTACTCTTCCGGAATAGATCTGTTTGTTCTTTTGGCAGTCCATGGTACACTGAATATTCTTCAACACAAATCAAAGGTGTCAGTTCTTCTTCTGTCTTATTCGTTGTCCAGCTTTGCATATATGTAGTGCAGTTGAAAATACCATGGCTTGAGTTGGTGACATCTTTACTTTTTAACACTTTAAAGAAGGTCCTCTTCAGCAGATTTTCCCAATACAGTGTGTCTTTTGATTTCTTAACTGTCGCTCCCATGGGTGTTGATTGTGGAGCTAAGTAAAGGGAAATCCTTGACAACCTCAATGCTTCCTCCATTTATGGCAATGTTGCGTACTGGTCCAGTTGTGAGGATTTTTGCTTTCCTGATGTTGAGGTACAATCCATACTGAAGGCTGTGGTCTTTGCTCTTCATCAGTCAGTGTTTCAAATCTTCTTCACTTGCAGCAAGCAGGATTGTGTCACCTGCATAATGCAGGTTGTTAATGACTCTTCCTCCAATCCTGGTGCCTCATTCTTCTTCATATAGTCCTACTTCTTGGATTATTTGCTAAGAGGGAAGATGGTTTCCAAAGATAAGAAGCTGACATGAAGGCTTCATGTTGGAAATGGCTCTTGTTGAGCCTTAAAAGATGAGGAACTGCATTCCAGACATAGGAAATACAAATTGGTTTATTTTAGTAGGACCTAAAATGTAGGACTAGGATTGTGTGAGTTTTTGTCTTTAAACTGTTCGCAAGAAAGAATTGAAGGTGGAAAATAGAATGTTTTGTTGGGAGAAATAATTTGTGTTTTATTTTTATATATAGTAAAAAAAATATTTTAAGTTAGTGTTGTATTATAACCGAATACAAGAAAAGCTGTTAGAAATAGAATAGAAAAATGCAGTGGAAACTCCACATCAACAAAGGGAGTGAAATGATAATTACTCTAGCAAAAATTAAGGAAGAAGTATACGTAACGTTTAATTAAAAATTATCTGAACTAGTAAAAGATAAGGAAAAAGTGAAAATAACTAGCACACATAAAACTGAAAGAACAAAATCAATTATATTACTTGTTAAAAGAGGAGTAGGAAGCAAAGTGCTGTGGAATCTAAGACCAAGACTGACAGGGGGATGGAGATGACCTTGGAGCAGCACTTGGAGGACACCATGAAAGATCTGTTTGTCCTTGGAGTCCTATGCACAGGTTTGCAAGAACTTAATCTGAGCTGCTGTGGGACTCTGCCAGATAAGCATGCTGGGGTGATGTCTCTGCTAGTCAGTGAGCGAAGCTGACCCCGACCCCATTGGTAAGTCTTATGATATGTCTAGAATGAGACAAAGGGACCATTATGATCCAGAAACACAGTGGCATCACAGTGGCAGTGTAACAGCTGGCCTTATGACATCTCCTATGTTTTAGTCACCTGGTACTGCTCCAACAGAAAAGACCATGAGTGGAAGGCTTCAGAAAGAGAAACTTGTATTGTCACAGTCTGGTAAGCCACAAATCCATTTACAAGTTAAAAGTCTGTTCAGTAAGAGAAGTTATCACAGTCCAGTGGGCTGAGTGCAAATTCAAGGAGAGCATCTCGGCGCCCAATGGTCCCAGCCCATCCGGAACAGGTGATGACCAAGAACAACAAAGACATGAGGAAAAAAGAGCTCAGAAGAGAGAAAGACCCATGTGAATGGGAGACTGCATCAACATGTGACTGAAAGAATCAGATGGTACCCAGCCACCACCGAAGAGAGCCGTGATGGGGCACACAGTGTAGAATCCCTCTGGCAACACAAGGAAAAGAGGGGTGTAGCTCAAGAACTCTACGAAAAGACCACAACTGATGGTCCGATGGCTTGAAGGATCCCCTGCAACAGTGGCTCCTAGACCCGCTACTGCTTCTGACCACGAAACACTACTGAGATCAACTCTTCAGACAGAAATGGATTAGACCCAGGGACACAGTGTAACTATATGGTGTGTGTGCTTTGTGGTTCTGTGCATTTATAGGATGCTGTCCTACTTGTCTCTTTCTAGGTGGGAGAGAAGAGGGTGGAGACAAAGGGCCAGAAACTTGTTAAGAGGATACCAGAAGTATAGAAGGAAAAGGAAGAGTGTGCTGTCACTGGGCAAGGAGAGCAGAAGGAGCTGCAGATAGGTGGGCATGGAAAATAGATCTGGATTGTATACTTTACTTAATCACAATAAAAGCAAACAACAAAATATATATATATCTGTATATAAAAATCTCAGTTTTGGGTTGAATAAAATAGGCTTTCTTTTATAACTTGGGAAGCAATCTTAAGGCATTTTGAAAAAGAAGTTCTAGGTAAATATACAGCAGTATTGTTAGAAATACCACACCCGTTGCTGTCAAGTTGATTCAGACTCATAGTGACCCTATAAGGATAAAATAGAACTGCCCCACAGAGTCTCCAAGAAGTGGCTGGTGGATTCAGACTACCAACATTTGGGTTAGCAGCCAAGCTGTTAATCATTGTATTCTCAGGGTGCTGGTGTTATTAGAAGAACTATACTTGCCAAGATAGTTCTTTTGTAAAACGCTTGTGTGTCTGTCAGTTTGTTGTATTGTGGTGGCTTGCCTGTTGTTGTGATGCTGAAAGCAGTACTACCAGTATTTAGATATCAGCAGAGTCACCCATGGCAGACACGTTTCAGCTGAGCTTCTAGACTAAGACACACCATGGAAAAGACCCAGCAGTCGACTTCGGAAAAGAATTAGCCAGTGAAAGCCTCATGAATAGTGGTGAAACAGTGTCTGCTACAGTGCTGGAGGATATGAGTCTCCTGGGTTGGAAGGCACTCAAAAGATGACTGAGGAAGAGCCGCCTCCTCACAGTCGTGTTGACCGTAATGAAGTGGATGAAGTCAGACTTTTGGAAGCTTTATTTGCTGATGTGGCAGAAGTCAAAATGAGAAGAAATGACAAACATCCATCAATAGTCGAAATGTGGAATGTACAAAGTATGAATCTAGGAAAATTAAAATTTGTTAAAAATGAAATGGAATACATAAACGTTGATACTGTTGGCATTAGTGAGCTGAAATGGATTGAGTATTGGCCATTTTGAATTGGACAGTCATACGGTCTACTGCCAGGAATGAAGAGAAATGGTGTAGCATTCATCATCAAAAAGAACATTTCAAGATCTATCCTGACATATAACACTGTCAGTGATAGGGTAATATACATATGCCTGCAAGGAGGACCACTGAATACTACTGCTGTTCAACTTTTTGCATCAACCACAAAGGCCAAAGATGAAGAAATTGATGGTTTTTACCACCTTTGCAGTCTCAAATTGATTGAACATGCAATCAGAATGTGTTGGTAATTACTGGTGATTGGAATGCAAAAGTTGGAAATGAAGGGTTGGTAGTAGGAAAATAGATCCCTGGTGACAGAAGTGATGACAGACTTCACATCAGAGAATATTGTAAGACCAACAACTTCTTCGTTGAAAATACGTTTTTTCACCATTATCAACAGTGGCTGTACACATGGACCTCACCAGATGGAATACACAAGAATCAAATCAGCTACATCTGTGGAAAGAGATGATGGAAAAGCTCAATATCATCAGCCAGAAAAAAAGACTAGGGTCTGATTGCCACACAGAGCATCAATTGCTCATGTGTAAGTTCAAAAAGAAACTGAAGTATAAAAAGTCCACTAGAGCCAAGATTGAACCTTAAGTATATCCCACCTGAGTTTAGAGACCATCTCAAGAATAGATTTGATGTGTTGAACACTGCCTTAGTCATCTGGTACTGCTCTAACAGAAATGCCACTAGTAGATGACTTTAACAAAGAGGAAATTATTCTTACACATTCCATCAGGCTGCAAGTTAAAACTCAGGGTGTCCACTCCAGAGGAAGACTGTCCCTATTTATCGGTTCTGGAGGAAGGTCCTTGTGTTGCATCAGTCATTCTTTGGTCCAGGAAGATTTTGGAGTGGGAACCTTAGGTTTGAAGGATGCACTGTACTCTCAGTGCTGCTTTCTTAATGGTATGAGATCCCTAACTCTGCTTACTTCCCTTGCCTTTTATCTTTTGTAGGATAAAACAGCATAAACCGTACTCCAGGGAAACTCCCTTAGTAGGGTTGTTGCAGTCCCACCCTAATCCTCTTTAAATTAGGATTTAAAGCATAAGACAATCATG
Organism: Heterohyrax brucei; assembly: GCA_028571685.1. Classification (NCBI taxonomy): domain Eukaryota; kingdom Metazoa; phylum Chordata; class Mammalia; order Hyracoidea; family Procaviidae; genus Heterohyrax; species Heterohyrax brucei. Next base: position 72,260,069 of record CM053146.1, on the reverse strand, counting down.
CAATGGAGGGCAGTCACACTGTACGGAGAATCATGGCCCAGCCAAATTGCTAAATACATTGTTTGAGGGACACTTCAATTCATTACAAACACGTCTGACCAAAGACCAGATGAGTTGTGAAATGACATCAAGGACATCATACATGAGGAAAGCAAGAGGTCATTGAAAAGACAACAACAACAAAAAGAAGAGACCAAATTGGGTGTCACAAGAGACTCTGAAACTTGCTCTTGAACATCAAGTAGCTAAAGCAAAAGGAAGAAATGATGAAATGAAAAAACTGAACAGAAGATTTCAAAGAGTGCCTTGACAAGACAGAGTATTATAGTAATATGTGTGAACAGCTGAAGTTAGAAGACCCAGAAGGAAGACCCCACTCTGCGTTTCTCAAGCTGAAAGAAATGAAGAAAAAATTGAAGTCCTGAATTGCAATAGTGAGGGATTTTACAGGGAGAATATTAAATGACACAGGAAGCATCAAAAGAAGATGAATACACAGAGTTCTTATACAGAAAAAAAATTGTTTAGCAATCAACCATTTCAAGAGGTAGCCTGTAAGCAGGAATCAGTGATAGTGAAGGAAGAAGTCAAAGCTGCATTGTAGGCGTTGGCAAAAAACAAGGCTGTAGGGATTGATGGAATGTTAATTGAGATGTTTCAACAAAGAGATGCAGCACTAGAAGTGCTCGCTTGCCTATGCCAAGAAATTTGGAAGCCAGTTACCTGGCCAATTGATGGGAAGCATTCTGTATTTATGCCTATACCCAAGAAAAGTGATCTCACCAAATGAAGAAATTGTCAAACAATATTATTATTATCACACACAAATAAAAGTTTGCAAAAGATCATTCAAAGTGGCTGTGGCAGTATATTGACAAGCAACTGCTATGTTGACAAGAAACTACCAGAAATTCAGGCCAGTTTCAGAAGAGGACATGGAACCAGAGATATCATTGCTGAAGTCAGATGGATCTTGGCGGAAAGCACAGAGTATCACAAGATGTTTACTTGTGCTAATTGACTAAGCAAAGGCATTCAACTCTGTGGGTTGTAACAAAGAATGGGAGTTAACAGAACACTTAATTGTGCTCTTGACTAAATCTGTTCATGGATCAAGAGGCAGTCGCGTGAATAGAACAAGGGAACATGGTTTAAAGTCAGGAAAGGTATGCATCAGGGTTGTATCTTTTCACCATATCTATTCACCTCGTATGCTGAGCAAATAATCCAGGAAACTGGACTATATGAATAAAAGTGGGACATCAGGATTGGATGAAGATTCATTAACAACCTTTGTTATTTGGATGGCACAACCTTGCTTGTTGGCTTGTTGAAAGTGAAGAGAATTTAAAATACTTATGATAAGGATCAAAGACCATAGCCTTCAGTATAGATTTTACCTAGATGCCAAGAAAACAGAAATCCTCATGACTGGATCAATAGGCAACCTCATGATAAATGGAGAAAAGATTGAGGTTGTCTTCTGTACTTGGATCCACAGTCAATATCCATGGAAGCATCAGTCAAGAAATCAAAAATATACATTGCACTGGGGAAATCTGCCTTAAAAAACCTCTTTAAAGTGTTGAAAAGGAAAGATGTCACCTTGAAGACTAAGGTGCGGTTGACCAAACTCATATTTTCAATTGCGTATGCATGTAGAAGCTGGATAATGAATAAGGAAGACAGAAGAATTGATGCTTTGAATTGTGGTGTTGGAGAAGAATATTGAGTATACTGCCAAAAGAACAAACAAATATGTCCTGGAACAAATACAACCAGGGTGCTCTTTAGAAGCAAGGATTACAAGATTACATCCTACATACTTTGGACATGTTTTCAGGAGGGATTTCTCAACTCAAGAAGGACATTATGCTTGGTAACATTAAAGGATCAGTGAAAAAAGGGGAAGACTCTCAAGGAGGTGGATTGACACAGTGGCTACAGCAGTGAACTCATGTATAACAGTGATAGTGGTCATTGCCTAGGACCAGGAAGTATTTCATTGTTGGACATAGGGTCGCTATGAGTTGGAGTCAACCTGTGAAAGTCAATTTTGTAAAAGCACTGGTACTTAAAATATTTATAGCATACAAAGTCTGACAGTTAAATTTGCATAACCCATCCTAGAAAAAGTGCTGCATACCACATTGCGGCGTTATCACTACGGTCGCCTTCCAAGTACAGTCCTTGGGAAGCTATGCACAAGTGCCAGTGCCTAGCCCATCCTTCAAAGCAGTTTTGGAACTCTTTCTGGAATGGTAATCAGAGCTGTCATCGTATTACCCGTGATGTCCTGAATGTCATCAAAATGTCTTCCTTTAAATATTTCCTTTATCTTCAGAAAAAAGAAAAAGGTCACTAGGGATTAGATCAGGTGGGTAAGAAGGGTGTTCCCAATGAAGTTTTCTGTTTACTGGCTAAAAATTCCCTCACAGACAACTATCCATATCAGTTTGTGAACTTGCCACTGTGCCACCTTGTGTAATGGCCATTCCAGAAAGAGTTCCAGAATTGCGTTGAAGGGTGGACTAGACACTAGTATCAGTGCATACCTTCCCAAGGGGAGTACTTTGAAGGTGACCACAGGGATATTCAGATGAGGTATGTAGCATTTAGAACAATGAAGTTTACGAACTTAGTTGTCAGACCTCGTATAATCTATCTTGATGTAATGTTTTCTGTCTTTGTTCTATCTACTCTGTCAAGTACAAATAAAATATATACTTAGGGGGAAAAAATCCTGTAGTTTGAGTAGAAGTATTTGACGTTAATCTTAATTTGTTTTTTTTCCAGTGTGGACGTAATCAACTCATTCTTCAAAAGATTCAAACATTTCTAGAAAAAGCTGTTAGCTTGTCTCCTGATGTTTCAGAGTTTGCTGCAGAGCTCGGATACCAAATGATTTTACAGGGAAAAGTTAAAGAGGCATTAACGTGGTATAGGACTGCAATGACACTTGATGAGACTAGTGTTTCTGCACCAATTGGTATGACAAATATTTCAATAGGTGTTCTTAACGTAGATACGTGCAGTAATTCCTTTCATTATGTATCAGTCAAGTAGAAAAAATGTAATTTGTCATCTTCTAGTGAATTTCAAGTAAAAGAGGCACTTACCTCTAAGGACACAGTACGTTAGTCATAAATCTTTTAGATAAACTAAATCACTCTTTACTGTGAATAACAGAAAAAGTTATGATCTTTAAAAATAAATTTTACTTCTTGAATAATACTGTGAGAGAATATATTCTTATGAGATAATTTCTATAAATTACTACTACTAAGTAATATTGTTTGGGTCTGAGGCTACCTATTTTACTTTCTCCTTTTTTTTTAAGTCTAAAATTTTAATTTGTTGCAGTGGGTAAAACTGCTATTTTATTAACGTTGTTTGTTTCAGCTTGAAGTATACATACTTAAATTAGTGTGTTCCTTGACTCTTTTTGTTCTGTTTGGTTTTTAGGATTTATCCGATGTCAGATAATGGAAGGGGAATTACAGGAGGCAGATCAGCAGCTAGAATTCCTTAGCGAAAGTCAACAGTGTAGTGGAAAATCTGCGGTACAGCATTTTAACAGAATATTTCTGGCTACTGTTTGTAAAATGTGAAAATTTAAATTGATCTCTTTATTAATAGGTTTAAAGGTCTAGCGTATATTAACATTAATATTAAGGTATACTTACTCTGTCTTTATGCAGAATTACATTTTAAATATTCTGCTAAATGATTAAGTTTATACTTTAAGATTGAAAAAAAATTGCTCATAAGTAGCACTTTGTATTCATTTACTATCTCTAGAAAAAAACAGTTTGAATGGCTAATTTATAAAAACTGCTTATTTTCTAGGAATTAACCTATTTACATGCAGTTCTAGCAATGAAGAAAAATAAGCAACAAGAAGAAGTTATTAGTTTGTTAAATGATGCACTGGACACTCATTTTTCACACTTGGAAGATTTACCGCTTGGGATACAGTATTTTGAAAAGTTAAATCCTGATTTCCTACTAGAAATTATTACAGAATATCTCAATTTCTGTCCAATGCAGGTAATTCTGGGATTTATTTTCAGGACTACACTTACTTGATGCTTTACAAGTGATACTGTTAAATTTTCTTTCACATGTTAGCCTATATAGCCATCTTAGAATGGGTAGTAATGAATTAGTTTTTTATCAGAATATTTATAGTGATGACTGCTCGTAATTAATAAATATATTGGGTTACAGATCGCTGTAATTTGTAAAATTTTAAAATCTTCTGTGTAGAAGAACCATTGAAAGTCATCTAATTCCAACACCCACCTTGTATTTGAAACCACTGTATAACATCCCGTGAAGTGCCCATCTACCTTCTAGACACTCAAAATACGGAGTTCTTAGAAATGATCACTTGTGGCAATGAAGTATTTCAGAGTGTCCATTATGATGTCCCTCTCTTGAAATGTTAGTCTACAGGGACATAGATCAAGTCCAGTTAGTAAAAGCAAGGATCATTCCTCAGTTATAAAACAGACCTTCGGATTTTAGATGCTAGTTTTCACATTTTTCTGAAAGTTATCTTCTCTGTGAATGATTCTAGGTTTTCAACCTTTTTTTTTTTTTTTTTGCTATTATGATTAAGTGAAAGTATACAACCCAAATCAGTTTTGCCTGCCTGCCTGTCTGCAACTCCATCTGCTCTCACCCTGTGACAGCACACCCTTCCTTTTCAGTCTTCTGGTATTCTCTTAACAAACACCAGTCCTCTCCTCTCCTCTCCACTCTCTCCTTTCCCATCTAGAAAGAAACCAGTAAGAGAGCCTTTTGTAAATGTATAAAACCATAAGGTAGACACACCACGTGCCCACATTGTGTCCTTGAGTCCAGTCCCTTCTTGTCTGAAGAGTTGACCTCAGTACTGGTTTCTGGTCAGGGGCAGCAGCAAGTCTAGGGGCCATGTTCCCAGGGAACCCTCCAGGCTGTCAGGCCATTAGTTCTGGTCTGACACAGCTCTTTTTCTCATGCTCCATCAGGGACTCTTCGTTTTATCCCCCATCGTGGCTGCCTTTGGTGATGGCTCAGCACCATCTGGTTCTTCTGCTATCGTACTGATGCAGTCTCCCATTCACTTGGGTCTTTCTGTCTCCTGGGCTCCTTTTTGCTCATGTCTGTGATGTTCTCAGTCATCATCTGTTCCAGGTGGGTAGGGACCATTTTGGTGTTCCTCAGATGGTAGCTTGCTAGCTTTTAAGACCCCAGATGCCACTAACCAATATGGGGTGCAGAACACTCTCTTAGCAAAAGACTAGGTATGCCTGTTGACTTTGATGTTCCCTGAAAACATGGTCCCCAAGCCCCTGTCCCTGCTACTCTATCTGAAATGTTGGGTTGAGTTTAGAAAACCTTTCAGCTTGTATTATAGTCCAGGTATGCGTATCTGCCCTCTGCTGCATGTTATCCCTCTCTTCCCTGACCAAATTCCTGTTGACTGATCTGTGAACAACCCTCTTCCTCACCACCCTTCTAGCCATTAGTCTTTTCTTCTGTACATAAGTCCGTTTTTAAGTCCTTATAGCAGAGGTCTCATACAATATTTGTCCTTTTGCAGCTGACCAGTTACACTCAGCATAATGTCTTCTGTTTGAAACCACGCTGTGAGATGCTTCTGAAAGTCAACATTGTTCTTTATCATTGCGTATTGTTCCATTATATGTATGTACCATAGTTTGTTTATCCATTCGTCTGTTGATGGGCACTTAGGTTGATTCCATCTTTTTGCGATTGTGGGAAGTGCTACAGTAAACATACATGTTCATATATCTGTTCATGTGACCACCTTTACTTCCATAGGATACATTCCAAGTAATAGGATTGCTGGATCATATAGTATTTCTATTTCTGGCTTTTTAGGGAAGAACCAGATTGCTTTCCAAACAGGTTGTATCACTTTTTATTCCTGCTAGCAGTGTAGGAGAGTTCTGATCTGTACAGCCTCTCCCGCATTTGTTGTTTTGTATTTTTTGGATTAATGCCAACATCACTGGGGTGAGATGATATCTCATTGAAGTTTATTTATTTATTTATTTTTTTTTTATTTGACATGACTGTATAAGTTTACATGCCCACCTATATGCAGCTTCCACTGCTCTCCCTGCCCGGTGACAGCACACTCTTCCTCTCTGCTCCATACATGTCTCATCCTCCCAAAAGCCTCCATTCTCCTCCTCTCCACCCGCTCTCCTTCTTCCAGCCAGAGGTCAGCAGGATGATATCCTATAGATGTATAGAACCATAAAGTGCATCCAATATATGGTCACTCTGCATTGCCAAGTCCAATCCATTCCTGTCCAAAGAGTGGACCTTTGTTATAATTTATGGGAAAGGGCAGCATCAGGGCTGGGGGCCGTGCTGTCAGGGGAACCCTGAAACCACTGGACTATCAGTTGAGGTCTTTTAGTGGAGATCTCAGGATGCACCCCTTTTTATTCTTGTGTTGGAGTGAGACTCCTGTCTGTGAGCTCCATCGTGGCTATCACTGGTGGTGGCCGGGCACCATCCGGTTCTTCCGGTCCCAAGTCGATGTAGGCACCCACTCTGTGGGCCTCTCTGTCTTCTAGGTTGTCTTTACCGCATGTCATTTTGGTCCTCAGTGAGCATCCGGATGTTCCTGCTGAGTTAGGACCATTTGCTGTGTCCTCGGATGGCAGCTTGGCAGCTTTTAAGAACGCAGATACCACTCACCAATGTGGGGTGCAGAGAGCTCTCTTAGCAAAACGCTGGTTATGCCAATTGGCCTTGATTTCACCTAAAAGTATGGTCTCCTGCCCCATTCCCCAGCTACTCTGTCCTTGCAATACTGGGTTAAAATGGAAAGAGTACTCAAGTTATGCTGAAGTCCACTTAATGTTGTTCTTGTTTCTGATGTGTGCTATCACCGCTTTCTCCCAACCAGATTTCTAGCAACTATCTAAACTAAACCCTCCCACCCCATCCTCTCTCCCTCCCCCTCCCTTGCAGCTGTCTTTTTTTCTATACATAAGTCTGTTTTTGAGATCTTATCGTAGAGGTCTCATACAAAATTTGTCCTTTCGTCACTGACTACTTTCACTCAACATAATGTCTTCCAGTTGAAACCAGGTTAGGAGATGTTTCCTGGAATCATCGTTATTCTTTATCATTGCGTAGTGCTCCATTGAGTGTATGTACCATAGTTTACCTATCCATTCTTCTGTTGTTGGGCATCTGGGTTGATTCCATCTTTTGGCTGTCGTGGACTGTGCTGTGATAAACATTCTTGTGCATGTGTCCGTTGGTGTGAAAGGCCTTGATTCTGTAGGATATATTCCAAGCAGTGGGATTACTGGGTCAAATGGTATATCTATATCCATTTTTTTAAGGAAGCACCAGATTGCTTTCCAAAGAGGCTGGACCATTTTGCAACCCCACCAACAGTGTAGGAGGGTTCCACTTTCTCCACTGCCTCTCCAGCATTTGTTCTGTGTTTTCTGGATCATGGCCAATCTTGTTGGGGTGAGATGGTATCTCATTGTTGTCTTGATTTGAATTTCTTTAATAACTAAAGATCATGAACATGTCCGCATGCGTTTTTTGGCTGCCTGGATCTCCTCTTTAGTGAGATGTCTGTCCATCTCCTTTGCCCATCGCTTAATTGGATGGTTTATCTTCTTCTTATTGATATTTTGTAGTATTTTATAGATTATCGAGATCAGGCATCAGTCTGACATAGGGTTGCCTCATTGTAGTTTTGATTTGAATTTCTGTAATAGCTAGATTGTGAGCGTTTTTTGGCTATCTGGATGTCATCTTTGGCAAAGTGTCTGTTCATCTCCTTTCCCCATTGTTTAATTGAGTTATTTGCCTTTTTCCTGTTGATATATTGCAGTACCTTATAGATTGTGGAAATGAAACATAGATCCACTACGTAGTTGCCAAATATTTTTTCTCCTCTGTAAGTAGTCTTTTAACTCAAGTCTCTGGATGAGAATAAGTGTTTGATTTTTAATGGTTCCCATTATCTGTTTTCTGTTGTTTGTACACTGTTGGTGTGTATTAGAACTTCCATTGTTGTCCCAATTTTATTTTATTTTTTTTTGGCATGATCTGTATTGTTTTAGGTTTGATATTTAGGTCTGATCCGTTTTGAGTTAGTTTTTGTATAAGATGTGAGATACGGGTCTTGTTTCTTTTTCTTTCTTTCTTTTTTTTTTTTTTTTTTTGCTGATAGATACCCAGTTTTGCCAGTACTATTTGTTAAAGAGACTGTTTTTACCCCAGTTTACAACCTTTAGGTCTTTGTCGAATGTCAGCTGTCTGTAAGAGGATGGTGATATTTCTGGGGCCTCAGTTCTGTTCCTTGGTCTATAGATCTCTTTTTGTACTACTACCAGTCTGTTTTGACTACTGTGGCTTTGTAGTAGGTTCTATGGTTGGGTAGTGTGAGGCCTCCCACTGTGTTCCTCTTCTTCAGTCATGCTTTACTGATCTGGGGTTTCTTCCCTTTCCAAACAAAGTTGGTGATGTGTTTCTCCATCTCATTTAGAAATGACAGTGGCATTTGTATTGGGATTGCATTGTATATGTAGATCACTTTGGATACAATAGACACTTTCACAATGTTAGATTTCTCCACTTATGTAAGTCTCTTGGTTTCTTGCAATAGGGTTTGTAATTTTCTCTGTGTAAATCTCTTCTCTAGTTGATTTATTCCTAGGTATTTTATCTTTTTGAGGCTATAGTAAATGATACTGGTTTGGTGATTTCTTTGATGATCTCCTTGTTGCTGTAAAGGAATCCTACTGATTTATTTATATTTATCTTATGTCCTGATTTTTGCTGAACTCTTTAATTAGATTCAGTAGTTTCTTGATGGATTCCTTAGGGTTCTCTGTGTATACAATTATTTCATCTGCAAATTGGGAGATTTTTTTATGTTTTCTTTACTGATGTGAATGCCCTTTATGTCTTTGTCTTGTCTGATTGCTCTGGCCAGAACCTGTAGCACAGTGTTGAATAGAAGTGGTGACAGTGGGCATCCTTGTCTAGTTCCTGTTCTTAGGGGGAATTCTTTCAGTTTTTCTCCATTCAGGATGATGTTGACAGTTGGCTTTGCATAGATATCCCATATTGCATTGAGGGATGAATTTCCCTTCTATTCCTGTTTTTCTGAGAGGTTTTAATATGAGTAGGTGTTAAAAGCTTGTCAAATGCCTTTTCTGCATCAGTTAACAAAATTGGGTAACTCTCATTCTCTGTGTTACGTATGTGTTGATCATATTAACTGTTTTTCTCATGTTGAACCAGTCCTACATCCCTGCTTTAAATACAACTTGGTCATGATGAATTATTTTATGATGCGTTGTTGAAGACTGTTGGTTAGTATTTTGTTGAAGATTTTTGCATCTACATTCATGAGTGGTATAGGTCTATCATTTTCTTTTACTGTGGGATCTCTTCCTGGCTTTGGTATCAGGGTTATGTTGGCTTCATAGAATGAATTTGGGAATATGTTGTGAAATAGCTTCAGTAGCATTAGAATTAACTCCCCTCTAAAAGTTGGGTAGAATTCTGTGGTGAAACCATCTGGGCCAGGACTTTTTTTTAGCTGGTAGTTTCTTGATTACTTTTTCAGTCTCATCTTTTGTGATTGGTGTATTAAGTTGTTCTACTTCTCTTTGCGATAATTTTCATAGGTGATGTGAATCTAGAAATTTGCCCGTTTCCTCTAGATTTTCAAATTTGTTAGAGTACAATTTTTTATAGTATCCTATTAATGAAATTTTTAATTTCACTTGGATCTGTTCTGACATCTCCTGTCTCATTTCTTATTTGGGTCATTTGTTTCCTGTTTTTCTTTTGTGGGTTCAGAAAGTGGTTTATTCATTTTGTTGATGGTTTCAAAAAACCAGCTTTTGGTTTTGTTAATTCTTTCAATTATTTTTCTATTCTCTAACACATTTAGCTCTGCTCTGATGTTTATAATCTGTTTTCTCCAGGTGACTGAGGGGTTCTATTGTTGTTCTCTTTCTACTTGTTCAAGTTGTAGGGTTGATTCTTTGCTTTCTTTGGTTTGGGCCCTTTCTTAATTCTGGATGTATGCAATTATAGAGAGAAGCTGACTTCTGAGCACTGCTTTTGCTGTATCCCATAGATTCTGGTATGATGTGTTTTCGTTCTCATTTGATTCTGTGTATTTCTTTATTGTGTCTTTGATTTCTTCTGTAATCCATGAATTTTTTAAGCAAGAGGTTATTCAGTTTCCATGACTTCAAATTTCTGCTCATGTTTTTTCTACTATTGATTTTGACTTTCATGGCCTTATGGTCTGAGAAGATGCTGTGCAGTAATTCAGTGGTTTAGATTTTGTTGAGGCTTGCTTCATGGCCTAGTACATGGTCTGTTCTAGAGAATGTTCCATGTGCATTGGAAAAGAAAGTATACTTGTCTGTTTTGAGGTAAATAGTTATATGTCAGTGAGGTTCAGTTGGTTGATTGTTGCAATAATATCTGTATCTTTATTGAGTTTTTTTCTGGTTGATCTGCCCCTTATTGCAAGTGGAATATTGAAGTCTCCCACTATTATTGTGGAGTGATCTATCTCAGTTTTCAGTGTTGTCAGCATTTGTTCAGTGTAATTCAATGCTCTGGTATTGGGTACATAAATATTTAACATTGCTATATCCAGCTTATGTATTGAACCTTTAAGTAAGAAATAGTGACCATCCTTGTCCACAGTGGTGGTTTTTACTTTAAAATTTTTTATCTGAGTTTACTATTGCCACTGCTGCTCTTTACATGTTGCTGCCTTAGTGTGTATTTTTCCATTCTTTGATTTTCAGTTTACTCATGTCTTTGAGTCTAAGGTGTGTTTCTTATAAGCAGCATATAGATGGATCATGTTTTTTGATCCAGCCTGTTAACTCTGTCTCTTTACTGGAGCATTCAGTCCATTTACATTCAGTGTAATTATTGATAGCTATGTATTTAGTGCCATCAGTTTGATGCCTTTATTTTTGTGTTGTTGACGTTTTCCTTGTTCAACTTAATACTCTGTTCTAGGTCATTTTTCTTATGAGTTTTCTTTTTTATTTTTTCAGTATTGGTTTTCTGTCTGTTGAGACTCATGTTTCTTGTTTGGATATGCAGTATTGTTAGTTTGCTTTGCAGCTGCTCCTTGATTTCCCCCATGGTGTTCTAAGTTTAAACCAATCTTTTAACTTCTGCATTTCTCCTTAACTTCCTCTCCATTTGAAAGGGCTGTAAATACTATAATATATCCTTCTTTGTAGTGTGATGATATCATGGTGTGCATGTTAAGATCTATTTTTACCTAATTTTAATATTTTAGCTTTGATTGAGCTTTGCAATTTCACTGAGTAAGACTGTAGATGTTGTGTCTTGCATTGCATCCTGAGTATTCATCTGATGTTACTGGTTTTCTGATCAAAGAGCTTATTTCAGTATTTCTTGTACTTTTGGTTTGGTTTTTGCAATGTCTCTAAGTGTCTATTTATCTGTGAATGTCTTGACTGTCATATTTGAGAGACAGTTTTTCAGGATATATAATTCTTGGTTGGAAATTTTTCCCCTTTTAGGCTTCGTGTGTGTCAGCCCACTGCCTTCCTGCAAACATGGTTTTTGCAAGAAGCCTTCAAGACTTCCCTTTGTATGCTAGTTTTGATTTAAGCCTAGCTGCCTTTGAGAGCCTCTCTTTATGTTTCATTTTATTAATGTTGATTATAATATGTATTGATGTCTTTCTTTTGGGGTCTTCCTTTTGTGGAGTTCGATAAGCTACTTGAATAGCTGTGTTCATTTCTTTTATGACGTCAGGGAAGTTTTCTGTCAGCAACTCTTTAGCAACTTTCTCTATTTTCCATTATTCCTCCCTGTTCTCAAACTCCAATTACTTGTAGATTGTTTGTCTTGATAGAGACCCACATGCTTCTTAATGCTTCTTTAATTTTCTTGATTCTTTTATCTGATTTCTCCTCATAAATGCTGGTGTCACTTGTTTTATCTTCAATCTAGCTACTTCTGCATTCTGTTTCCTCAGTCCTGCTCTTTTGGCTTTGTATTGAATTGTCTAAATTGTCTGTAATTTTATTAATTGTTCTGCTCAATTTCAAATCGTTGATATTCTAGCATTTCATGTAGCTTGCTTAATTTTTCATTTTGTTCTGCTCTACTCTAATCTCTAGAAGGGCCTTATACATAATTCTTTCATATTTTGTTTCTGATAATTTCAGGAAGAATTCATCTGGGAAGCTTTTGATTCTTTATTTGGAAATTTTCTGGAGCCTTAGTGTTTTGCTTCTTTAAATGGTTAGATACTGGTTATTGTCTTCATGCCGTCAAAAAGCTGTTCAGTTTCTGTGTTTCACCAACAGAAGCTATGGCATAGCTCTAAGAAGGAAGTGAATAAGGGTCCTGCTAGACTTGGCTGCCAGCCTCCACGGCTGTCTCTAGGTGCAGCTGAGTTATGTACAGCTTCTCTGGTGAGAATGATGCTGTCCAGCCCCGCAATACTGCTCAGCTTAGTGGCTGGTCCCAACTGGGACCTTGGGTGGCAGGCCCCACCTGGCTGTTAAACATGGCCAGCTACTTGTGCCGACTCTCTGGGGTCACACTAGCAGACACTGTGCCATAGTTCAGGGAAAGAAGGGTACCACCACACTTGGCTACCAGACATTGCTGTGTTCTCTAGGTACTCTTATCTTGAAAACTGGGTCCACAGACTCTATGACATGGCTCAAAGAAGGGAAGTATAAGAGTGCCATCACACTCGATTGCCAGCCACCACTTCATTCTATAGGTATGAGAGATTGTCTTAAAAATGGCTTGTCTGCTGAGAGAGGCACTATCCAGTTAGGTGCTATTGCTCAGCATGGCAGACATCCCCAGTCCAGCCCTCAGGCCTGGCTTATTCCGCCTCTCAGCTGACTAAGGTGACATCCTGCCTGAGCCACCTCTCCTGTGCTCAACCAGCAGAATGCATGGCACATCTTAGAGAAGGGAGGGAAAGGGGCACTGGTACCTTTCACCACCAGTTGCTGCTCACTAGATGTGACTGTCTTAAGCACAGCATGTCTGTTACAAAAGATGCTGTTTACTTAGGTACTGCAGCTCAGGATGGCGGTTGTACCCTACCAGATTCTCAGGCTCCGCAGTCCCAGTCTCAGTCTCCCAGTTAACAGGGATGGCGTCTCCACCTGTAAGTCTCTCAGCTGCTGAGCCAGCAAAAGCGAGATTCCTTGTGCTGCTGTCTCACCTCCGACAAAGGTAGTTTTCCCCTTCCTGTCTTCCATTATGATCTCATATCCCTACACCTGATCTTGGGCTTCCCAGAATGTCCACTGTGCTCCATTCAATTGTTTTTCTAGGCCTTAGTTCTCAGAAGGAGCCAAGGAAATGTGTGACTAGTCTGCCGTCTTGGCCCCATCCCCCTTTTTTGGAGTCTCAGAATACCTTTGATACATGTCTTGTTAGAGCTGCTACTCCTAATATGGGTTAGACCTGCAAAACATGAAGTAAAACCTTTCTCCCTTATTCTGGATGTCCCTCCAGCATTATTTTTAAGAATCACACTGTGTTACTGACTCTTATCTACTTAACTATTACCTAAAATCTATACATTTGTTACTTGTATCTTTGGGCTCAGGTGTATATCCCAGTGAAACTTTGTATCCTGAAATTCATCCCATAAATTCCAAACAGTCATACTCCTTTTGGATCTTTTTTGTCATTTATCTAATTTTGATCCTGATTGTCATCTATCATCTGCCGTATCTAGCTTTGAAACAGTCACAAGACCTCATTACAGTATTACAGTTTTTGAAATAGAACTGAAGACAGACCCCTGTGCTATACTACCAGAGAGCGCTTTCCAAATGATGCAGATATATTAATCAGCATGCCTTTATTACAGATATTAAACAAGTATAAACTACCTAACTTTATTATATCCAACTAACATCTCAACATAGAGTTATTATAAGGGACACTCTCAAATACTTCATCGCTAAAAGCAATGATTTTAGCATTATCCCTAATCTATAGTTAATAATGATATCACCAGGGGAATAGTGACAATTACTTCTCCATAGGGAATAATGCCACCTTTTTAATGATCATCACTTCCTTTAACAGGCCTTTATGTCTTTTTTTTTTTTTAATAGCTAACCTCTTGTAGAGTCATACCTGAGATTTCTCTTGGACTCCCTAGTCATGATCTACCTTAAGTTCCTTGAAGGTTGGAGTTCATTTTTCTGTACTCATTTGATACTCAGTATTAAATTAACAAATGTGGGGTACCCAGCACTGTATCAGACATATGAAGAACCTTAGTCCTAAAAAAGAAGAAAATTAAACAGGAAACTGCTACAGAACTGAATAAAATAGCATGTAATGCTAAATTTGATTATACAGATTGTAAGTGCTAAAGAAATTTAGAGAATTTGAGGTGTATTTCAGATAGCGGTAGTTATGGTCTAAATGTCTTTGTGAGAGCAGATTTTTTCTGCTTCCTCATAGGTGAGGCAGAACTGACACTTTCTTGTCAGTAATAATGGCTTCTTTTAGGATTGATTGTTAAAGAGGACACAGTCCAGTTGAGAATCTGTGTATGTAGTGGGGAGGAGAGGTGCTTCCTTCACATAAAGAAACAGCATTAGTAAGAGTACAATGGAAAAGAAGACTTTGATATTTAACTTTTAATATTGTGAATCTTAGTTATGATTATGCAACTGTTGAATAAAGGCTGGTTAGGTAGACAGCCATTGCAATAATAAAAATCCCAAAGAGTAAGCAAATGGTCTAGTACTGCTTTACTTATATTTGTTGTTAATGACAAGAGAGAAAAATAATTGAAGGTCTCCATGCCAGGAGACATAGTGGAGAATATCGAAGTTATATGATATTGTGTATAGTATATATGTATATATTTATCTTCTGATCTCTGTGTCAAAAGAATCTCAGTTCTTGAAAAAATGGCCTTACCGTGCTACAGGGATGGTGAAAGTTATTCAGTTCAGTGAATCACAATGCAGGTCTAGAATTAGAAATCAGATTGTCTTCACTGTAACAATTTTAGCAAGAAACTGTCTCAATTATCTTTCCTTTCAGCCGGCATTTCCCTGGTAAGTTTTTGAACTGATAAGTTCCTTCCATATGTTATCAAATCGGTGTAGGTTTCCCTGTTATCTGAAAGTAGACCGTTCCTATGAAACCTTTAATAAACTGACATTTTGTAAAGCAGAGAAGCAGTTACTATTAGTTTGTTTTGAGCATTGTCAGACACAAAAATTAACCTACCAAATAACACATTAAATCTAACAGAACACTGACATATGGTTAAAACTGAGATGTGCTGAGTGCTGTTGCAGGAGCTTGGTGACAAGACACTGTTGCTGCTAGGGGTGTGCTGTGACAAGCAAATGCTGAACACTTCACATTTTGCCTTTTTTCTTTCTTTTTTTTTTGGTAAAAGTGAAAATACTCTTTAGTGTTCTTTTGGCTAGTGAAAATAGGTACTATTACTGATCTTTAGTAAAACTGAAGTGGCATGGAATGAACTTTTGAAAAGCAGGGGATACCTGTTAATTGTACAATGATTTTATAATTATTTTGCTAAACAAATACCATTATTTACATATTTTTTCATAAAACCAAGAAAAATAGTATTGGTCCAATCATAATAAAAACATTAAGCAGTAAATGGAATGAGAAATTTTAGCAAAGTACATAGTTTTGCTAGTCACACTAAAATGGATGTATACTTTTTAACTATATACTATCACAAATTTATCATATGATTTGCTGATTTATTTTGTTTAGCCTGCAAGTCCTGGCCAGCCTCTTTCTCCATTTATCAGACGTTGTATCTCAATTCTAGAGACTATTGTAAGGACTGTACCAGGTCTGCTGCAAGCTGTGTTCTTAATAGCAAAAGTGAAATATTTATCAGGTAAAGTATACATTAGGCATTTTAAATAACTTTTAAATAAAGCATATATAAGTAAACATTTATGGAGGATAGTCATAAAATGCATATGTGATATGTACATAAATATTTAATTTTAATTGTATATGATGAAACTATAACATGGTTTGATTTTTTTTTTTACTTACTGCAAACATTGTGGTTCAAGTGAATTAAGGTCTTTCAGATGGTACTGGGACTTGCTCTAAGAATTTGTAATCTTTAATTTGTAATTGTTAATTTATTGGCATCACCAAATACGATGTTTGGCAGTTTTCAGGCAAACATGAGATGTGTTGGTTAATTCCTGTTTAGTTTCTGTGATTGGCCACATATGGCTAAAAATACAGTAAGTAGTCCTAGTGTCAAGTTTTTAGAACGTAGACAAATATTTGACTCTAAAGATAAAAAATAGACCATCATTATGGTGCTTATATATATTTTTTATTAGTTGAATGCTATGCAAAGTAAATTTGGAAAGACCTAAGTGTGGAGACCAGTTTAAAGGCATTTTCACAAATAGTTATTTCATGTATTTAGTTGAAAGAGCTGGACTGAGGGTTTTGTAGACTTCGATTTTGTTTACTGAATTTACTGCTTTTTTGGGGCCTCAGTTTTAACTTAATAAAATGAGGACTAGATGGTCTGAAGAGCTTGTTTCATGTCTAACACACTCTAATTGTGAGAGGTAACTCTGTGATACCTTCTAATTGAGTTCTACTTTAGGGTCCCGCAGTATTTCTGCTTTCCTCCTAGTTGGAATGGATGTCACCTATTAATTAATTAAACTGGGACTTTGATTTCTGTGATTGACTTACTATACATTCATTATTTATTATGAGAACTGATATAAACCAGTAACAATATAGTAATGATTGTGAGAGTATCTGAAAACTGAAATCTTGTATATTGACTCCATTTTTCAGAAGAGGAGCCTTAAATCGTTTCAGAGTGCTAGCAAGTGCCTAAAGAGCAGTACCCCTGCCAGATTGCCCACAGGGACAAATATATGGGGCAAGACACATCTTTCATTTTTCTCGAGGGAAGTTGTGCTGTTCCTACTTACACAATGTGATGTTGATATTTGTTTATGTGGTCTAATCTTTCCCAACATTGGTGACTCTCCTTTATAAATACTTAATGGTCTTCCAAATGCCAATACCACCTCTCTTTCCCTGTCACACCTAAAAGAAACAAAGATTCTGACCTGTTATTCAGCAGTCTTCATTTTCTCCAATCTTGTATTCAAACTCTGCTTCAATTTCTATGTACTTTCCCTGTTACTGACACTTTGAGTCATCTTCTTCATCCTCCTCCTTCCTGAAAGAACTTGACAGTTGTAATTTGCCTGCTGAAATTTATTATGTTCATCCTTCTGTTTCTTTCCTTTCTTTGCCCACCTGTTTCTCAGTGTTAGATTGCATCCCAGTAACAAAGACTGTAATGTAAATTGTGCTTGATGGCCAGTGGACAAATTTAGGTACTATAATAAGTTACTGTGCTAGTGAGGTGAAGTGGTTATGGTTTAGATACCCCAGGTGCTCAGTGGAAACTATAACAGAGTTTCAGCTGTGCCCTGTAGTGTGGCTGTGAGTCAGAATTGACTGATAGCATCAGTTTGTGGTGTTGTGGTAGTGTAGCCAGTTGTTTTCCAATACGACCTCAGCTTCTAAAAGAAACATCTCTCTTTAAATGTGCTGGTTTTCAACAGGTAGGAAAGTTGTACCTTTTGGAAACAGAAACCACTGAGGCTTTAAGTTTAAATGCTGAAGACATCTGTAAAATAAGAGGTGAAGCACCTCTGTCCTCTCTCAAACCTGTAACTCTTGAACAATTTGAATGACACTGGTTTTTGCTTCCCTCATTAGGTGACATTGAAGCAGCTTATAATAACCTGCGGCATTGTCTGCAGTACAATTCCTCTTATGCAGATGCTCATCTCTTGATGGCACAAGTTTATTTGTCTCAAGAAAAATTCAACTTGTGTTCTCATTCTCTTGAACTTTGTCTGAGCCATGATTTTAAGGTGAGTACTCCAGAATGAAAGGAGCCCTGGTGGTACAGTGGTTAACCTCTCAGTTGCTAACCAAAAGGTTGGTGTTTAGAATCTGTTGGCTGCTGTATAAGAAAAAGATGAGATGTGTGGCTCATGTAAAGACTGCAGCTTTGGAAATCCTATAGGAGAGCTTTGCTCTGTACAGGGTTCCTATGAGTTGGAATTGACTGGGTGGCAACAGATACTCCAGACTTAAGTTGTTAAGACATATTACTCGTCTGAAACCATTATCAGATGTTCACATATTCAGTCATTTTGGATTTTAAGCTATTAAAATTTTGCTAATAGATATATTTTTTAGTGGAAAAAGGTTTTGAACTCATGAATAGTAGGAGAAAAAATGGAGGCAGCAGTGGTGCAATTGAAAAAAAACTGCAGGGACTTGGGAATAAAATAACCTGATTTCACTATGTGGCCTTTCAGATTATCTTTCTTGGAGCTTCATTTTTCTACATAACATTGATGTGATAACACCTTACTGTTACAGTGAAAATTAAATGCCAGTAGAGATAGTATGTCAAGAATAATTGCAAATTGTAACAGATAATCATGCAACAAATAATTTTATGTATAGGGATTATTCTATTGACTTTTTCTGTCTGAAACTTTGGTTTTTCATTTATTATCAGAGAATGTGTAATCATTTTGAAAGTCATGTGGTTTGAGGACCTACTAGATTTGTATTCATGATATTTTATGTGCTGTATTATTTCCTGGACTGTGGTTTTTCATTTATTGTCAGAGAACATCTACTTACTGTGAAGACTGTGTGGTTTGAGGGTACACTGGATTTTTACTCACGGTATTTTGTGTGGTACATCCAGTAGCTGCTAACCATTGGGGCAAAGCCTAGATTGAGGTGCTTCCTGAACAGATTACCTAGTGTCATAGAGAAGCTCCTCAAACTTGTACTTTGGTTTACAGAGTCTTGAGCCCTGTTATAGGAGAATCCTTGAGTGAACTGGAGAATTCAAGCTCAGGCAAGATTTGCAGAAGGTGTTTCCAACTTAGGATGGTAGTTCTGAAGACTGGTGGTATATCATAAACTTCAGTGTTGATCCATTACCCCAATGAATCAGAGTCTTTGAGGGAGTAGTGTACGCATTAGTATTAACACACAGCATTATAAATAAATTGTATATTTAGCTAAGGTTGAGGACAGCAGCCTCAGGAGGATTGCAGACTTCCTAAACCATAGATGGCTTCACCTTACCTCATTCCAGGTGGTCTCCTTTCCTTTTATGTCTTTACCCTTACTTATTTGGTGTTGTTCTCTTAGAAAATATCTCCGTGTTTCCCGTGTACTCTGTTGAAAACCAAAATAAACACATGAGCCTGATTTATGCATGTGTAGGAGTAGTTTAAGCCAGTGTTTGATTAAGGTGTCCTGAAATTTTTAAACTTAAAAGTGAAAAAAATAAAGGCAAAAAAAATTATTTTTAGAAATATAATAGCCTTATATCAATATTTGAAGTTTAAAGAAATTCCTGTCTTGAAAACTCATTATAATTCTTAAGAATGTATTTGGTAACCTTCGGTATTTTGTTTTCATTTTCTCATGTCATCATAAATTAAACCTGTTACTGTTTAGTTGATTGCAACTCATAGTGAACGTACCTGGTCAACTTTTTGTCATCTAGGAAGATCCTAGTTAGTGACCATTTCCCTGAATCTTATTTAATATTGCTAATGATTTCAGATTTAATAAAAAGACAGAAATTCACCTCATGTATAAAATCACAGAGTGTCCTCCAAGATCTGGGTCATTTTAATGTTTGATTGTAAAATACATGTCAGTGTTATAAAGCACTCCAAAAGAGTGTATCTGAGTGCATTTTTTTTTCAGGTGAGAGAATATCCATTATATCATTTGGTGAAAGCTCAGTCACAAAAGAAAATGGGAGAAATAGCAGAAGCAATTAAAACTCTACACATGGCAATGAGTTTACCAGGAATGAGGAAAATTGGAGCTTCCTCAAAATCTAAATATAGAAAAACTGAAGTTGATGCAAGCCATCGTTTATCAATCTTTCTTGAGTTGGTTGAGGTTCACTGCTTAAATGGAGAACAGGTAGGCGAAATTTTAATTCAGCAGCTTATGTTTGAACTTCGCTGTTTGTCATGGATTGAATTGTGTCCCCCCCAAAACATGTGCACAGCAATTTGGCTAGGCTGTGATTCCTGGCATTGTGTGATGTTTCTGTGTGTTGTAAATCCTGCCCTTATGATGTTAATGAGGGAAGGTAATAAGCTGTGGTTGTGTTAGGAGGTAGTACTTAATCCATAAGATTGTATAGTCCCTTGAGGCAATCTCTTGAGACATGAAAGAAAGAAGCATTCAGGGAGCTTTGGGGTCCTCATACCATCAGGAAATAAACAATGAAGGGCAGAGCAATGTCCCTTGGTCTTGGGGTCCCTGGTTCTCAAAAGCTCCCAATCCAAGAGAAGATTGGCAAAAAGAACCTTCCTCCAGAGCCAGCATGGAAACACTTCCCCCGGAGCTAATGCCTTGAATTTGGACTTGCAACTTACCAGACTGTAACAGAATAAAATTTTTTATTGTGACTGAGTGAAAATGTACATTCCCATATAAATTTACATGCTCACCTGTATGCATCTTCCACTGCTCTCCCTGCCCAGTGACAGCACACTATTCCTCTCTGCTCCATACATGTCTCGTCCTCCCAACAGTCTCCTTTCCCCTCCTCTCCACCCATTCCCCTTACTCCAGCCAGAGGTCAGCAGGATGATATCCTGTAGATGCATAGAACCATAAAGTGCATCCAGTATATGGTCACTCTGTGTTGCCAAGTCCAATCCATTCGTGTCCGAAGAGTGGACCTTCATTATGATTTATGGGCAAGGGCAGCATCAGGGCCAGGGACCATACTCCCAGGGGAACCCCAAAGCCGCTGGACCATCAGCTGTGGTCTTTTAGTGGAGATCTCAGGGTGCACCCGTTTTTATTCCTGCGTTGCCAGTGAGACTTAACTTAGTGAGCTCCATTGCAACTATCACTGGTGGTGGCCGGGCACCATCCGGTTCTTCCAGTCCCGAGTCTATGTAGGCACCCACTCGTGTGAGTCTCTCTGTCTTCTGGGTTGTCTTTACCCCATGTCATTTTGGTCCTCAGTGAGCATTGTTCCTGCTGAGTTGGGACCATTTGCTGTGTCCTCGGATGGCAGCTTGGCAGCTAAGACCTCAGACACCACTCACCAATGTGGGGTGCAGAGAGCCCTCTTAGCAAAATGCTAGTTGTACCAATTGGCCTTGATTTCACCTAAGAGCATGGTCCCCTGCCTCCTGCCCCAGCTACTCTGTCCTTGCAATATTGGGTTAAGATGGAAGGAGTACTCAAGTTATGCTGAAGTCTACTTAATATTGTTCTTATTTCTAATGTGTGCTATCACCGATTTCACCCAACCAAATTTCTACCAACTATCTAATCTAAACCCTCCCCTCCTTGCCCGCCCTCCCTCCCCTCCCTTGTAGCCATCAAGGAGTCTTTTCTTCTATACATAAGTCTGTTTTTGAGATCTTGTCATAGGGGTCTCAAACAGTATTTGTCCTTTTGTTGCTGACTCCTTTCACTCAGCATAATGTCTTCCAGTTGAAACCAGTTTATGAGATGTTTCCTGGAATCATCATTATTCTTTATCATTGCGTAGTGCTCTATTGAGTACATATACCATGGTTTACCTATCCATTTCTCTGTTGTTGGGCATCTGGGTCGATTCCATCTTTTTTGCTATTGTGGACTGTGCTGCGATAAACATTCTTGTGCATGTGTCCATTGGTGTGAATGGCCTTGGTTCTGTAGGATATATTCCAAGTAGTGGGATTACTGGGTCAAATGGTATATCTATATCCATTTTTTTAAGGAAGCACCAGATTGCTTTCCAAAGAGGCTGGACCATTTTGCAACCCCACCAACAGTGTGGGAGAGTTCCACTTTCTCCACAGCCTTTCTGTTCTGTGTTTTTTGGATCATGGCCAACCTTGTTGGGGTGAGATGGTATCTCACTGTAGTTTTGATTTGAATCAAGGCCATTTAATAACTAAAGATCGTGAACACGTCCCCATGTATTTTTTGGCTGCCTGGATCTCCTCTTTAGAGAAATGTCTGTCCCTCTCCTTTGCCCATCGCTTAATTGGATGATTTATCTTCTTCGTATTGATGTTTTGTAGTACCTTTGTAGATTATGGAGATCAGGTGGTCGGTCTGACATAGAGTTGCCAAATAATTTTTCCCATTCTGTAGGTGGCCTTTTAACTCTTGTGATAAAGTCTTTGGATGAGCAAAAGTGTTTGATTCTTAATAGTTCCCATTTATCTGTTTTCTCAAATTTCTGGTTTTAAAGCAATCCACTTGTAGTTTTTCTGTTATAGCAGCAGTATTTGACTAAGACACTATACAAGTATATATATTAATAGAAGGTGAAAAAGCTAAAATTATTTCTTTGAGTGATAAAGTATAGCAAATTTAGTTCTCATTACTTTGAACTAAAACATGTATTTTTTTGCAAGCTACTGAAAATTTACCATAAATTGTACCCTAGATGACCTTAAATATCAGTATGATTTAGCTTGTATCTATGAAACAATAAAATATTATATAGTTCTGTGAATTCTTAAAAGGAATACCACACAAACACGCACTGAGGAATAAAATGAAAGCCATAACCTGAAATTCTAATAGTTGAGGAAAGAAAGGGAAATAATGAATGTTGAATTCATCTTATCAGTCCTGCTGAATTCATAGGGACATAACAAACTCAGGTAGATTAAATTTTATATATATAGCAAGAGAGTTAATCTAACTATTATTTAAATTTATACAGTGACCACTAATGCCAGAGATGAGTAATTTGAAGATTTCTACCAACTTCTGCAGTCAGAAATTGATCAGACATATAATCAAGATACATTGATAATTACTGGTGATTGGAATGTGAAATATTGGAAACAAGAAGGATTGGTAGTTGAAAAATATGGTTTTGGTGATAGAAGTAACACTCGAGGTAGCATGATAAGAGTTTTGCAAGACTAGCAACATAGTCATTGCAAATACCTTTTTCCAGCAACATAAATGGCAGCTATGTGTGTGGGCCTTACTGGAATATACAGGAGTCCAGTCAGCTACATCTGTGGGAAGAAATGATGGAGGATCTCAGTATCATCAGCCAGAACAAGACCCACCTGCATTTAGGGGCTGTCTCCAGAGTGGATTTGACACCTTCAACACTATTTATCAAAAACCAGACAAGTTGTGGGATAATGTCAAGAACATCATGCATTAAGAAAGCAAAAGTTACTAGAAAGACCGGCAAGAAACGGTAGACAAAAGTAGTTGTCAGAACAGTCAGAAACTTGCCCTTGAACATAGAGTAGCCAATGTGAATGAAAGTGTTGTTGAAGTTAAAGGGCTGAACAGAAAATTTCAAAGGGTGGCTTGGGAAGTCAGTAAATTATTATACTGAAATGTGCAAAGGCGTGGAGTTAGAAAACTAAAAAGGAAGAACACACATGGAATTCCTTAAGCTGCAAGTACTGAAGAAAAGATTGAAGCTTTGAGTTGCAATATTAAAGGCATCTGTAAACAAAATGTTGAACAATTCAGGACATATTAAAAGAAGAGGTAAGGAATGTGCAAAGTCATTGGACCAAAAAGAAGTGGTCAGTGTTAAGCCATTTTAGGAGTTACCGTATGATCAAGCGGTGATGCTATTGAAGGAAGAAGTCCAAGCTGCACTAAAGGCATTGGCCAAAACACAGGCTGTAGGAATCAACGGAATACCAATTAAGATGTTTCACCATATGGAACAATGCTAGATGTGCTCAATCATCTGTGCCACCAGATTTGGAACCAACTAGAAGAGGTCTATATCTGTGCGCATTCCAAATAAAAATGATGCAGCAGAATGTGGAAACTATTAAACGATATCATTAACATCAAAAGCAGTAAAATTTTGCTAACGATCATTAACAAGGGATATCATTGCTAATGTCCTATGTATCTTCGCTGAAAGCAAGAATACCAAAAGAACACTTACCTGTGTTCTACTGACTGTGCAAATGCATTTGACTGTGTGGGTCATAGCAAATCATGGATAATATTGTAAACCATGGGAATTCCAGAACACTTAATTGTGTTTATGCAAAACATAGACATAGACCAAGATGCAGTCATTTGTACAGTAGAAGGGGGTACTGTATGGTTTAAAATCAGGGAATTTGTGTCCGGGTTATATCCTTCACTGTACTTACTCAGTCTGCATCATTAGTAAATAATCTAAAAAGCTGGACTGTATAAAGAAGAATGTAGCATCAAGATTGCAGGAAGACTCACTAACAACCCGGGGGGTACATGTGACACAGCCTTGCCTGCTGAAAGAGAAAAGGGCCTGAAACACGTACTGATAAACATCAAAGACCACACAGCCTTAGTATGAATTACACTTCACCATAAAGAAAAAAATTCTCACACCTAGACCAATAGCAACATCATGATAAAGGGAGAAAAGATTGCAGTTGTCAGGGTTTTCATGGTACTTGGATCCACAATGAACACCCACTGAAGTTAGAGGCAGGAACTCAAGTAACATACTACATAGGGCAAGTCTGCCTTTCAAGTTTTGAAAAGCCAAGATGTTGCTTTGAGGACTAAGGTACAGCTGACCCAAGCCATGGTATTTTCAGTTGCTTTATATTGAAGTGAGAGCTAGACATTGAATAAGGAAGTCTGAAGAAGTATTGATGACTTTGGCAAACGTTGACTTACACCATGGTCTGCCAGAAGAAGGAACAGATCTATGTTAGAAGTGTGGACAGAATACTCCTTAGAAGTAAACATGGTGAAACTTAATCTCACATACTTTGGTCATGTTATGAAGACCAGTCCTTGGAGGACATCATGCTTGGTAAAGTTGATGGTCAGTGAAAAAGAGGAAGACCCTCAATGAGATGGAATGGCACAGTGCCTCCAACATTGGGCTCAAACATAGCAACAATGTAAAGATGGGCAGTGTTTTGTGCTACTGTACATAGGGTTGCTACAAGCTGGAACCTACCCGGCAGTACCTACCAACAATAATAAAATGACTTT
Source organism: Heterohyrax brucei (assembly GCA_028571685.1). Classification (NCBI taxonomy): domain Eukaryota; kingdom Metazoa; phylum Chordata; class Mammalia; order Hyracoidea; family Procaviidae; genus Heterohyrax; species Heterohyrax brucei. The sequence continues at coordinate 72,234,929 of CM053146.1, read as the reverse complement.
CTAGTTGCAAGAATAGAGTAATTTATTTCATGAAAAACCAGTGGGTTCGGTGGGCCACTGCGTACTACATTCCATCAGTGGGGGTGGTTAGAATCAGGACTTTGGAATCAGGCAGCCTGTGTTAGACTGCTAGCTCCATTGTTTGTCAGCTTTGTAGTTCTCAAGATATCATTGTCTTTACCACAGGATGGGGGTAATGATAAAACTGCATAAGGACTGTTGTGAGAATTAAGTGGGTTAATGGACTACCAGGTGCAAAGGAAATGCTTTGCAAATGATAGTAGCAATGACTCCTATGTAACAACTTCTTTTTGTCCTGGTGATTTGTTTACTTGCTGACAAGTATTTGTAAACTCATCTGAATTCAGTCTCTTGATTTTAGTTTTTAATATTCATGCTTTCCAGAATTATGTCAGTTTGTTTCATTAATGTCATAACTATTTTGTTTTTTATTGTTAATTCTATATCATTAGAGAATTTTCTTAGGATAATTTGTTGAATGTTTTGAAAAATTATTTTGTGTTTACAGCACGAGGCAGCTAAAGTTTTACAAGACGCCATCCATGAATTTTCTGGGACATCTGAAGAACTGCGTGTTACTATTGCGAACACAGACTTAGCCCTGGCCCAAGGAGATGTTGAGAGAGCCTTAAACATGCTTCGGAACATTACAGCTGAGCAGCCGTATTTTATAGAAGCCAAAGAAAAAATGGCAGATATTTATCTCAAGTACAGAAAAGAGAAAATGTTATATATCACATGTTATAGGTAAAGGATTACTTTAGCTCATGATATTTTGTCGTGTATTACTTCCTAACATCAGTTCCTCCATTTGTTTTTTTGTCTTTCTGTTAACTGCTTTACATACTTTTCCTGCCAAATTGCTGTTTGTAAAACAAGTATAATTATTTCAACCTGTTGCTAGCTCTGGTTTCTCAGTTCTCATGAAATGTTATTTCTAAACCCTGAATATCATTACTTCCTCTTCCTTCTTATGTTCATCTGTATTATGTAATTCTCAAGGCTCAGAAAGCTGCTTGGGTTCTTTGTAGATGGCTGTGTGATTCAGAGCAGCTGAGCAGTGGAACTGCACCTCATGTGTAGTTGAGGGACTGGAGTTCCCAGATCATATTTTCTGTGATGTTTCCAGAAGATCAGCACTAACTGTCATCTCTGGAATGATAGGAAAATATTTTGAAACAGGGATGGTTTGTTTTTGATTCAGTACAGTATAGTAGTTAAAATACGTGTTTGTTTCAGGCAAGGCTGAAAACTGTATCTGTAGATGTAAACTCTTAGCCTCATCTTTAAAGTCAAACAATCTTTGTCATAAGAGTGTTTAGCTCAGTGAAATGAGATAGGGCATGTTAAAGACTTAGTAGGGCATTATTATTTGAATAACTTTGGTATCTTGACCTGAGGATGAACTTTAGGAGTTCAAGTAAAAAAATAAACAGAAAATATTGAAGTAAAAGATTTTCTATTTTTTATGGTAACTCATTTTGGAATATGATCTATTTCATGACTGAAAAAGCTCAGTATGGAAGGAGATATGTTTTTACTCCCCCTATTTTTTAGAACCTTTACCTTATTATTTCAAGGTTAAAAAACCAGCAAACCACATTTCTGGATCATCAGAATTTATAGTTTCAATGTCTACTCATACTGTTACCTTCATTTCAGAAAAAGGAAGTATTTCGTGGACAAAAAAAGAATTCATCTAGTTTAAACAACCTGTGGGTATGGGTATGAGTGAATTTTTTTATAATGTTACATACACCATTAGATACGTGGAAGATACTTTGAAGGCTATTAGTTAATTGAAATAAGTGACCTTTTGTTGGTTTAGAAGAAAATAACTTGCAGTTACTATACTAAATAGAGTTGATCTGATTTCCAGAGAAATTGCTGAGAGAATGCCCTGTCCTCGTTCCTTTCTTCTCCTTGGTGATGCATACATGAATATCCAAGAGGTAAAATTTTTTGTGGTGATTTTGAAAACAGCTCTTTATGATTAGTATAACAGCTTTTAAAAGGATTTTTTTTAACAATGTTTACTTAGTATTTGAAGACTGAGTCATTACAGTAAAAGACAGGCCACTACTACAATAAAATACTCATTTTTTCCCCTCAAGTTGAAAGCCAGTAATTCAGCCCTGTGATTATTTGAAACTGAGATGATGCCAAAGGGATGTTAGGTGTCTCCTTTGGATAGACTGTTACAGCTACTGGCTAAGCTGGTGTTTGTTTTGAATGGTGGCTGTTTTCTGACTGTATCTGACTTTTACAACTGTTAAAAATTCAGCATCAAGTTGTCAATGAAGACAAGAGTGTGCTTAACATAGACAGGGATTATACTGTTAGTTATACTACCCACCCTAGTGACTGTGACCTCTCTAAAATTTTCAAGATTCTTGGACTTAAATATGTGCCTAATTAGTCTTCCTGGGTATTCCAAATGTAGAGCTTAATTATGGAAATGTTGCCACTTAATGAGATCCAGTTAAGCTATTGAATTATTGCTTATTTGTATATCTGCCAATATTAGCCTGAAGAAGCCGTGGTGGCATATGAACAAGCATTAAGTCAGAACCCAAAAGATGGAACTTTGGCAAGCAAAATAGGGAAAGCTTTTGTCAAAACTCACAACTATTCAAAGGTAAGTATTGTATAGTTTGAAATATATGTATTGGATCAAATTTGTCAAACTCTTCTCTGTAAGAAGTCTTCAGGTGTTGTTTGCATCTTTAATCCTTGTAAAGTCCAAATTTGTATTCACAAACTAGAATTTCTTTTAAAAGTTTTTCTTGGTGTCTGATTCCACAGCATCAGAATTTGTGAGGACTATTTGGACCCTGCAGTTTACTTTAGGCTTTATAGTACGCTTAAATCCTTGGCGTCAGATCAGTTACAGTGGTGTTGGTTTTCTTACCTTTCTTTCATCATGTGACAAAGCTTAATACCTGTCCTTTCTGATGAACCAAGCTTAGAAAGCTGTGTGCTTTGGTGGTATTTTTTCCTAAAGAAGCAGTAGGTTTTGCTTTAGCTCTTGTGTTTTTGCTTATTCCTGGTGACTGTTCCATTCGGTGAGTCTCAATGGCCTGTATAATAAAACCTGTAAAGTTGACTTTCTCAAGTATTTTTCTTTAATTATTGCAAGAAATGTTAGTTGCCTTGTGTAGTAATTTATTCTCTTTAATAAAAAGGAAATGCTTCACTGATAGTGCAGATACATACCCAAGATTGTCCTGGTGTATTTCTGATTATGTATATGCTTTAAGTCCAGTGTGTAAAATATCTGTTCTTGAATATCATTATCATTTCCTTTTTCCTAATTGAAATGGGTTTTACAGGCCATCACTTATTATGAAGCTGCTCTGAAAAGTGGACAACAGAATTATCTTTACTATGACCTGGCAGAACTTTTATTAAAATTGAAATGGTACGACAAAGCAGAAAAAGTTCTCCAGCATGCTTTGGCTCATGAACCTGGTATGAAAGTTTTTCTGATTTAAAAAAACACATATCTGATAACTGGGTTTTTTTGTTTGTTTTGTTTTTTAAATATATATAAGTAACTCAACGACACTGGGTTTTTAAGTATACTTACTCCTCACTTAGCAACAGTCTCATTACCCAACTATTTTGCACAGTAACAAGGTGGCGGGAGTGGTGGCCCTGACTGTGGAGCATCTTCTCCCTCTGGTAGGGTCTCCAGGTAGTCTCTGGAAAACTGGACCACATGCTGCCTCGTGCACTCCACTTCCTTCTGCCATCTGGTAGCACCCTGTCCAGCTGCCACTTGGGCCACTCTCCCCTATGCTCATGTCCTCTTCCTAGGCCCCATAGCTCAAAATTGCCGTGGGGTGGAAAGGGAGGAAAGAAAGAGGCATTAGAGAGAGTGTTTGGGAGAAATTATTGGGAGTTGAATGACATCCCAGTGTGAGTTGAATTGAGCCAGAAGCCTCCACCTCGGTGCATGGCCAGCCCTTCAGCACCCTGATAGGAAGCCCTATCCTTGGTGACTTGCCAGGTACAAAATACAGAGCAGGCTCCGGGATCAGTAATGCAGGGTTCACAGAAGTAGTGATGGAGTCCTGGAGGTGTCTCTGCTGAGCTAACATAGCAGGGTGGTAACATGCCTAAGCCATGGGCCTCTGGTCACATGCCACAGCTTTATCCAGCTCTGTCTTCTCCAGACCTCCCCCAAAGAAGAAGAATCTGTAACTGTACTTGACGCATTAGTGAACATACCGGTAAACCGTAACTGTTACTGTTTCTGTGATACTTCCTAAATGAAGACAATTGGACAGATGGATGGTTTAAACAGCAGGAAAAAAAAAAAAATCCTGCATTCACAAGAAGTCAGTTTACACATAATGACCTGGTCTTTGGAACCTGTCCATGTCAAAAGTGAGGAGTTGGATACATGTAATTGTATTCCCAGTATTTCATATACATATATGTGTGGCTAGGTTTATATGTATACATGTATTTCATTTATCAGAATGCCACTCTAGTAAAACGGATGTTTGAAAACCTAGTAGCAGGTTTACGAAGGCAGTTGTGTTATAGGAAGATACTTTCTGAAGCGATGTAAAGGAAATTTCCTTTAAATTACTACTACCTCTGGTGTTTTAGTAAGCAGACATTTTTATAATCCTTTTTTTTTTTAAGTAACACATGGTTATTTAAAAAAAAACAAAAAACAACCGAAACACTGTAAAAGATTATAATGTATAAATCTCTCACTCCTGCCGTGAATTCCACTTTCTTTGTTTTTAAACTGTCTTAACAGAGGTAACCGTTTTGTTGTGTTTTGGTGGGTATGCTGTGCTTATATGGGCATTTGTGTGTATAAATGTGGTATGCACATGTTTTCCTTTTCAAAATTGTTCTTCCTCTTTTGAATTACTTTCTGTGTACACAAGGTCCCAGGTAGAGTTTTATATTCGTATCTTCATATCATTCCATTTAATGTCTTGCTACCTGTCCTAGCTTTCAGATAGTGCTCTATCAGAAATACCAAGAGTGGATGGCTTTAACAAAAGAAAGTTTTTTCTCTTACAGTCCAGTAGGGTAAAAGTCTGAATTCAGCTCTAGGAGAACACACTCTCTCTGTCAGCTGTGGAGGAAGGGGCTTGTATTGTGTCGATCTCTCTTTGGTCAGGGAGTACCTTGATGCAGGAACCTCAGGTCTGGAGGATACTCTCTGCTACTGGGTCTCTCCTTTCACCACTTTTCACCATCTTCAGGGCTACAGGTAGCTGTCTCCTGGGTCCAGAAACTTCTCAGTGCAGGGAGTGAATGATATGCTGGCTCCTGGCTGCTGTTCTTTGGTGGTGGTGGGCACTTCTCTTTCCTGCCTCATTTCAAGCCCAGTGGACTGGCAAAACTGACCAGTCTTTTTGATGAATTACCACATTTGTGTAGTTTTGCCCAGTCACTTGGGTACTAGTTACAAGACCATGGCTTAGAAAGGCCACACAAAAGTGATCTATCACACCACAGTGGCTGATAAGGTTAGGCATCATTTTATGTTTATAGATCACATTTCAGAAATTATTTGTTCTTATCCTTTGTCTTTAATCTTTTGTCTGTTGTGCATGTTGTGGATCTTTTCTGACCAACTATGTTTTTTCTTTTTTTGCCAAATTTGCGTATTGTATCTTTGGCCAACTAGAATATTTCCTTCTCATGTAGTCATATCTGCCAGTCTTTCCTGTTTGGGCGTCTGAATTTCTTGTCATGCTCAGAAAAAGTCTCCTTACTTTTATTTCTTTTAAATGTCTGCCTATGACTTTTGAGTAATTATAGTTTTACTTTTTTATATTGAGAACTTTAATCCCAATGGAATTTTATTGATACTGTTTCCCAAATCGGTAGCCAATTTTATTCCATTGCCATTTATTGAAATGCCACTTTTGTCCCATAATGAACAACCTTTACGTATCTGACTTTGATTCTGAGAATTTTTGTTTTGTTCTACGGAGTTACCTTTTCTTTTCTTTTTTTTTTACCAAGTTTCCTGTAGCTTTGAAATTTGTTTTCATACATGGTAAGGCAATACCATTCTGTCTTCTGTTGTTTCTAAAATCTTTTAATTTTGATGAACTTGATAGTTACAGAACATACTCTTATTAACAGCTCATAAAATTGTTTTTAAATTTTGTTAACTATGAATGTAGTCACTGTATAACTACATAAAAAAAAACACTGCTATTGAGTCGATTTCAAATCATAGAGACCCTATAGGACAGAGTAGAACTGCTCCATAGAGTATCCATGGAGCACCAGGCACATTTGAACTGCTGACCTCTTGGTTAGCAGGTGTTGTGTATAGTTCCCTAAAAATACATGCATAAATCTATTGCCCTTTGCTTTGAAATTCTATAGATGATCTTAAATATTGATGATAATGCATTTTGAAAATGACTAAACAAAACACTGCCGTCGCATTGGTCACAACTCATAGTGACCTATAGGATCAAGTAGAAGTGCTCTGTAGGGTGTCTAAGGCTATCTTTGTGAAAGTACTGCCCCATCTTTCTCCCACTGAGCAAGTAAAGTGACTGGTGGGTTTGTACCACAGACCTTTTGATTGGCAGCCGAGTGCTTTAAGTGCTACACCTGTAAGATTCCTCAGGAAAGAATATAAAGAGAGATGGTTAAAGAATATAAATTTTACTTAAATTGGGTCTAAGTGTATCATATTAGGTAATATAAATGCTTTCATGTAAGAAATACTGAATACACTTTATGGTGAACTTAGATGCTGTCATATACTCATTATATATTATTTTATTAACACAATCTCTGAGGCAAGTATGAGGTATGACAATTAAGTTCATGAACTGCCCAGTGTGCCCTTAGGTTGGCAGCACTGTGTGAACACCTCAGTAAGGTTTCATAACCATGATGTATTGGTGTCTCACAGCTGTCTACATGTTGACGTGTGATGGCGCCGTGCTGAATGGTATTCATTGTTGTGTGTTTTTGTGTGCCATCATGAGAATGTTGGAGCTTGAATTAGAGCAACAAACAAATGTTAAATTTCTTGTTAAACTTGACAAGAGGAGAGGTGAAATCAGGGACATGTTAATGCAAGTTTATGGGAATAGTGCCATGAAGAAAACAGCAGTATACAAATGGATTGAATGTTTTTCTGAGGGAAGAGAAGTTGTCACTGATGAAGAGAGGTCACTTTGAGTAACAAGCAAAACTGATAAATACATGGCAAAAGTTCGTTGAATTGTGTATCCAAGTCGTCAGCTGACTGTGAGAAGTGTAGCAGACCAAGTAAACATCAGTAGAGAAACAAGAACATCTGAACTGAAAATCTTGGCATGAGAAAAGTGTGTGTGAAAATGGTCCTGAAGGAGCTCACCAATGAACAAAAGCATAGGAGAGTCAAAGTTTCCCAAGACTTTTGCAGAGGCAAGACAGTGTTTGGGGCTGTGGTATCACTGGTGATGAAACGTGGGTGTACCAATATGACCCTGAAACAAAGTGGCAAAGTGTGCAGTGGAAGTCAGCCAAATCTCCACAACCATTAAGGTTCCATCAGTCCATATCAAGAATCAAAAGGACGTTGCTAACCACTTTTGATATCAGAGGGATTGTTCATTATGGATTTGTACCAGCTGGACAAACAGTTAGCCAAGTTTACTATTTTGAAGTGCTGAAAATGAAAAGGCTTCATGAAAAAGTTAGACAGACAACCTGAACTTCTTGCCAACAACTCATGGCTGTTGCATCACAACAATGCATACGCTCAAACAACTGTCTCTTGAAGGGAGTTTTTAGCCAGTAAACAAATAACTATTGGAACATTCTCCCTACTCACCTGATCTGACATCCAATGACTTTTTTCTTTACCAAAAGATAAAAGAAACATTGAAAGGAAGAAATTTTGATTGTCAAAGGTAATATGACAACAACTCTGATGGCCATTCCAGAAGAAAAGTTCCCAAAATTGCTTTGAAGAGCGAACTAGGCACTGACATTGGTTCATAGCTTCCCAACCGGAGTACTTTGAAGGTGACTGTAGTGGTACTCAGCAACAAGGTATGTAGCATTTTTCCTGGGGTGAGTTCGTGATCTTAATTGTCAGACCTCACGCAGTGATGCTGATTTTTATATGAGTCACTGAAGATTCAGTTTCCCTAATGTGTACAAGTTCACCTACCTGATCAACACCAACACTGACTTCTAACAAACCTCATGCTGTTAATATGTATGAAAACTGAATTCCTAACCTGCCTTTCTAAGTCGCCTCTACTTGCAGCCAGCTCCTTCCTCTCAGTAACAATTTGATGTTTCTTCATGGTTACTAAGAGCCAAAATCCTTGCCCTCCCCTTGCCCTGGCCAGTAGGAAATCCTACTGACTCTGTCTTCAGAAGGTATTCAGAATTGTGTTGTGGTCCACTGTTGGCACTGCTGTTACCTTTGTCCAAGCTGCCGTCCTCCGTTAGCTGAATTGCCATGCTCATCTCTGCTTGGCTTCTTGCTTCCGTCTTCAGCACCCACATCCTTGCCTCGAAACAGCAGCACCAGCGAGTCTTTTAAAAAACAGAAGTCAGAAAAGTCAGCAATCTGCTGAACCTCTTCGTTGTCTCCCGTTTCCCTCTGTTAAGCAGGAGTCTTTACAGTAGCTTATCCGGCCCTTCACAGCTGTGCCCTGTTGTCTCTGACTACTTCTGCTACCATCTCTCGCACTGCTTACAGCCTCTCTGTTGTTCCTTGTTCTACCCTCCAAGGTTGTCTTACCTTTAAAAGAAGGTACCTCTCAGGTTGATACTTTAGGGAACGATGTATATAAACCATTTTTAACAGAACGTGGCATGCACTGTGCCCTCAGTAAATTGTGGGAGAAACTTATTTTTGTTAATTATCAAGGGTTTTTTTATTGCTCTTCGATCACAAAATTACAATACCAACTATTTAAATAGCACTTATTATGTACCAGAATTTATTTTAAATACCTTACACATGTTATCTTTTTTAATAACTTGAAACTCTTTTGAGGTGGGTGATTGTTAGGTGCCGACAAGTCAGTTTGAACTTGTAGCAACCTTGCGCACAACAGAATGAAACACTGCCCAGTCCTCTGATGTCCTCACAGTGGCTGCTGTGCCTAACTCTGTTGTTGCAGTCGCTGTGTCCGTCCATTGCATTGAGGGTTTGTCTCTCTTGCATTGACCCTTTCCCCGTTACTGTTAATTTACTGTGTTTATTATTATTTTCCCAGTTTTATAGGCAAAAGTCAGGCACAGAAAGCTTCAGTACCTTCCTCAAGGTACTTAATAGATCCAGGGTCAGTAAACAGCTAGAACAGATGAAGCCTAGATTGAAACTAGACTGAGTGGCATCAGATCAGTGTTAACCCACTACACTGTGTTCATTATCAGTATCTATTGTTTTAAAAAATAACAGTGCTTTTTTGATTACATCTTGCAACAACTGCCAGTTGTTATCCCCTGTAAGTTTTTTCTAGCCACTTTTATCCTCTTATTTTTAATTTGACCATTTTTAAATTTTAAAATTTTATTCACTGTTTCTTATGATCTTTTTCTCAAGACAGCAGTTTTAAGAAATAAAAGAAAAATGTAAGCATTTCTTTAAAATTCATCCCACGCATTGTATCCCATTCTTTCGTAGTATACACACTGTCAGCTCTCATGGAAGATGGACGGTGGCAAGTTCTTCTAGCAAAAGTTTATAGTAAAATGGGAAGACCTGATGATGCAATTGCTTCATTACAGCAGGTATGCGCTGGTTTTCGAGTGTGGTTGTAAGGTAGAAGATGGGGGCAGGAGGAACGTGCCGCATAAAGCGTTTTGTTGTTATTGCTTCATTTTGGTCTAGTTGTGTAACATAAAGAAACCCTGGTGGTGTAGTAGATTAAGTGCTGTGTCTGCTAATTGAAAGGTTGGCAGTTCAAATCTGCCAGGCACTCCTTGGAAACTCTATAGGACTGTTCTACACTGTCCTCTGGGATTGCAGTGAGTCAGAATCAACTCGATGGCACTGGGTTTGTTTTTTTTGTGTGTATGCGTGTAATATATGGTCTAGTATTTTGACACGATTGTGGATTTGTCTTTCTCCTTTTAGTCTTTATAGCTTCTGCATCATTTATTTAAAAGTTACGTTTATCAGATGCACTCAAATTTAGAATTTTGATATTTTGATTAATTGATCCGACTCGATGGCACATGGCTTGGCATACTGCTTATAATTGTAAATGACTGTCTTTATCTCTGCTGATACTTCTTGCTCTAATGTTTCCTTTGTCTGATTTCAACAGAGCTATTCCTGCTTTCTTTTGGTTAGTGACTTCTCGTGAGATATATTTTTTATCTTTCCTGTGTTCCTGAAGATTTTTTTATATAAGCTCTATATAATTTTTAAAGTTTTATCTGTTCTAATGATTTTAATGATTTTACTAGAATATTAATGTTTACATTTAATATAATTATGAATTGTATTTTGGTTTATATCTACCATTTTATGATTTATATTCACATTCCTTGTTTTTCTTCTAAGTTATTTTATTAGTATCTTCCCAAGAGTGTAACAGCTGAGGTGAACGGCAGGGTTATTTTTATTGAGTTGCTGTGCTTTGTTAAGGTGCTCCCAGGAAGATTGTTGTTGTCACTATTAGGTGCCGTCTAGTAGACTCCAAGTCACAGTGACTACTTGTGACATACTAGAACTGCCTCATAGGGTTTCCTAGCGTGTAATCTTCACAAGGGAACCCTGGTAACAGAGTGTTTAAGTGTTAACCAAAAGGCCAGCAGTTCAAATCCACCGGGTGATCCTTGGAAACCCTTTGGAACAGTTCTGCTCTGTCTGATAGGGTCAGTGAGTTGGAATTGACTTGGCAAAGTGGGTTTGGTTTTGTGTTTTTAATCTTTTCAAGAGCAGATTGCCAGGTTGTTCTCCCATGGAACTTCCGGGTGGGTTGAAGCCACCAGCCTTTTGGTCAGCGATAGAGCTGTTTGCTGTTTGCTATTTGTGCTATGAGGGCTTCTTTCAGAAAGGTTAGGCTAATTCATATGCCATTAACAGTATATCAAGGTACTTGTTCCCTAAAGCTTGCAAGTATTAGGGTGAGTAATTTTAGGTACTTGTATTTTTTTTATTTTATTAGTGTAATAAATATTAAATCTACATAGTGACAACATCTAAACATCTTTTCCAAGTACTTTGTTTCATGATTGCAGTGCCAGTTTAGTGAACTTCCTGTGTATTTTCCTTTAAAATAGAAAAAGACTGATTTTATAGTAATTCTGTCCTAGTGGTACATGGTTAAGTGCCTGGCTTCTAGCTGAAAGGGCAGCGGTTCAAACCTACCAGTTGCTCTGCAGGAGAAAAGTGTGGCAGTTTGCTTCCATAAAGATTACAGCCGTGGAAACCCTGTAGGGCAGTGTACCCTGTCCTGTGGGGGCTCTGTGAAGTAGAGTTGACTCAAGAGCAGTCAGTTTTGTTCATTTTTTTCAGTTTGAAAGCTGTATGCATGGTGCTCATTGAGAGCAGGTATGTGTTTGAGACCTAAAAAAAGCTACTTTCTTTCAGGCAGACTTTGTTAGATCCAGAATCAGTAATACTTAAATAAATCTTAAGTAAAATCATGCTGTGTGTGAATTATTGAGACTTTTTTTTAACTTCCATTGTCTGTTTTCTGTTCCTTTTTATTCATTATTTAGGCTCAAGAGTTACAGGCTCGAGTACTAAAACGTGTTCAGATGGAGCAGCCAGATGCAGTCCCTGTACAGAAACATTTAGCTGCTGAAATTTGTGCAGAGATTGCAAAACATTCGGTTGCTCAGCGAGACTATGAAAAAGCAATTAAGTTCTATAAAGAGGCTCTTGTTCATTGTGAAACAGATAATAAGGTCAGTACCTTTATAAAATTTTAAATACCTTCTATTCCAGATGTCATCTTATTTCCCCAAATGTAAAATTCTTACCAATTTATTTATAAAGAAGATTTGGAAAGGAATATAACAAAGTAAGTTAAAAAAAATGACTTTTTTCAGAAAACCTTTTAAATACTTTCAGGATGCTTTGAATTAAGGATGCTAGAGTCTGAAAAATTACTGTGTAAAAAAAATATCGAGTCAATTTGCACACACACTTTGCTCTTTGTAATGTTCATCTGGTGTTTTAGGAACCATTCTGAAACAATTGCTCTTAATTCCACCTAAGTGTCTATATGTGGATGGTTCGCTTTAGCTTATTAAAACAACTATTGTACACCTCCGTATTTCTATGACTCTTAGGTGCTGAAGGTTCCGAAGTTTCTAGCCTGCGTCTCTGACCCCAAGCTGAAGTGTATCATCCACATCCAACTTGTAGTTAACTAAGGTTCATCTGTGTCCAGTTTCTATGTTCATGTTTTATTCTAAACGGTTTCTGTATGACCTTTCGTTTTTCACTACAGATAATGTTGGAACTGGCACGGTTATACCTGGCACAAAATGATCCTGATGCCTGCCTGCGGCACTGTGCACTGCTTCTCCAGAGTGACCAGGACAATGAAGCTGCTACCATGGTTAGTCCAAGAGATGTCAATGCTATAAAGGCAGCTGTGCTGTCCCATGTAGAAGTTTAACATTTTACTTGATGGAGAGGTGTGGCTCATTGTTGGCTTTTAGAATATTACCACCTTTCTAACATTTGTATATGTACCAATAATAACGAAACATCACTAGCATTTTATTTATAAGAACGAAACAAACTTAGCTCAGACCTTTACTTGTTCTTTTGGGCCATATTAAATGTCCTCTGTTTGAAGGGACATCTGCTCTGGTCAGCTTCATGTGATAGAGCTATGACATGCTAAAGATCAACTTTTAAGTACTTAGACATGTTGGACCAATTTCAGAGTTTCAGCAGAACTTTTGGAATTGCAGACAAGAATTCATGTGTCATTCTAGACAGTGTGTCTTGAATTCAGTTCTAGTATTTCTCATTTTTACTTGGGTTGAGAAGTTTGTTACCCCTTTCAAATGACATGAATAACTTTGTGAGGCTCATTCAAAGTTATTATAACTAAGAAGAGAAAGAAATCTACTTTAAAATATAAAATAAGAAAAACCTTAGTGAATCTTGCTCATTTTAAATTCATTTGCGGTTTAGCATTTAGTTAAGAGTTTCTTGTTTTAAACCTTCTTTTCGGTGTCAGTCTTAGCCACATCCAGCAAGGTATCTTTTTGTGTTGATACTAGGTGATACTTCTTAAAGTGATCATTTAAATCACATGTTTTGGTAAAAATACAGTTGTGCTAACAGTGTGATCTGTTTCACACCTTATCTTTATCACATCGTTCTCAGATCCTGTCTCCTCAGGGCGTACTTGAACTTTGAATGTTTATACAACTTGGCCCCACTTCATGTTCTTTTTTGTATATATTCTCATAGTGCTAAATCCTGATAGGAAGATAATGCTTTTTAAAAGGCATGGTGTTATTTTTAAAACTCCATTTTACTTTTATAGATGATGGCTGATCTCATGTTCAGAAAACATGACTATGAACAAGCAGTGTTCCACTTACAACAGTTTTTAGAACGCAAGCCAGGTAAATAGTCACCGTTTATGTTTTTCTAATGTAATCAACTCCCTTTCTCCTTTTTTTGGCTGTTACATGCCTTTGAGAAAAAACCTACCTTAGTTGGATCCATTTCTCTGTTGTATGGACCCCTGCTCTTGAGCAGCTGAAATATTTGTGAGGAAGAGAACACTGTTAACAGGTGTCACTGTGAATTATGACTATAAACCTCCAGTGGACCCTCAGGAGTGGCCTGGCAATCCTCAGTTCTTGACTGAATTCATGTACTGCAGCTGGTTTTCTCGTGTTCTTTCTCCTCTCTCGTCAACTTCCAGTACCCTTTACTTTTCCTTGTTCTCAGCTAAAAAGCTGGCCCTTTCCGTCAATGAGAAAATTCAGCTGGAAGAGAACTTCTCCATCTTCCTGTCACCGTACCTACCTGTTCCCAGCCTTTGCACCCTAAAGTCTGCCATCCCATTTCTTTTCCCTGTGTGCACTGGATACCACCTGCTTACCCGCTGACGGGTTTGCTTCTGCTCTCTCCCTCCTGCATGGTTTTTTTCATAATCATCATGCAGATACTGTGGTAGCACCTCACTTCAGTAAATCAGTCATTAAAAGCCAGCTCCTAACTGTCCATCCATTCCTCTTTTCTCCTTACAGCAAATTTCCTTTAAAGGATTTCAGTGCATGCTGCCTTCACTTGGCCTCCTCCACTGGAGGCAGGCCCTACCCTGCACTGCAGGGAAGCTGCTTCTGCAGTGTGACTATTGATCTCTGTGCTGTCGGATTAAGTGTTTGATTTCTACTCTCTGCTTACATGGCCTGCCATCCTTACCTGACACAGTTTATCATTCCCTTCCATCATGGAAGACTTCTTCACATGTCATCTAGAATGCTAGACTTACCTCATTTTTCTTCTCCTCAACTGCCTACTTTGTTTCAATGTCCTCTGCTAGATCTATCTGTTACGACTTTAAAAAATTAGAATGCTATAAGCCTCAGTTTCTCCTCTTCTTTTTATCCAGACAGCCCTAGGTTACTTCATCCCAGCTTTGTGTCCCATGAGTATGCTGATGTCGGTCAAGTGTAGGTCTCTAGTCCTGAATCATATATAATACTACCTACTTGGATTATCTCTCAGAAGTCCAAGAGGATTTCAGGCGTCACATATCCATGATAGAACACATGATCTTTTTTTTCCCTCCAAGTCCTCTCTTATCCCTATGTCTCATTTCAGTAAGTGGTACCTGAAGCCACTCATTTACTCAAGCCCCAAACCTAACAGTACCTTTGCTTCCTCTTTGTTGAATACCCACATTCTACATCAGCAAATCTTTGTTCACTCTGCCTGCAAGCATTATCTAGGATCCCATCATTTTTTAGCACTTCCACTGGTCTAAACGATCATTATCCCTGACCTAGATGATTGTAATTTCTCATAATTCATCTCTGCTTACATTCCATGCCTGTAAACCATTTGGAAATGAACCCTGGTGGACATCATGCTTGGTAAAGTGAAAGGAAGACCCTCAGCCAAATGAACTGACACAGTGGCTTCAGCAGTGGGCTGAAGCTCAGCAAAGAGTGTGGGCCTGGTGCAGGGCTGCTGAGTGCACTGCTCTGTTGTGCATACGACTGCCGTGAGTTAGAGCTGACTCAGGGTCACCTAATGGCAACCAAGTGAGAATCTTAAGGAGTCCTCTGTTCTGTCCTGTTCCAGTTTGTCTAGCTGTTTCCTTTTTGTTTTTAATGAGAAATTGAGTTTTTAATCCTCATTTGTGTTCCGTTGACTCCAGTCAGAACAGCCAGTGGTGGTAGCCAGGCACCATCTAATTCCTCTGGTCTGACAGTAGATGAAACTGTGGTAGACTTTTTGTTCTCTGAGCTCCAAACCCATTAACTTTCTGAGGCCAGAGTCCTATATCTCTGCCATTTCTACAATGAGTTCCAGACTTTTCTTTTTCTCTTTCTCTGAACTGTCATTTAAAGGTGATACACATAATATTTCATTTTGTCTTATGCTGTTCATGTTTCACAGCTTTTCTCTCCAAGTGAATGATTGAGACTGATTTCTTAAAAAAAAAAAGTATCTTTTCTTGTGTATATTCTTAAGCTACTGATGCCAATATTACCTTTACACATTACAGTTTATAAGATTTGTGGAATCCCTAGTGTCTCATGTAAATTTCATCTCTTTTAGATTTCTGATACTTGGTATATGCATTTTTTCTCCTCCAAACAGGTGTTAATAAAATTGGCTTAGTAGACTGGCTACTATGCACCGCCTGTTTATCCACAAAATATCAAGTAAATGTTCATAAATTCAGTGTGACAGCCTTCTACTCCAGTAGTAACCTAATTCCTTACAATGACACCTCTGAGTCTGTGTGCTTTTTTCCTACTCTTTGCCTGTAATGTGCTTTCCCTTCCTTGTTCATCCTCTCTGCCTTTCCCAGCATAATCCAAAATATCCACCTACCTAAAGCAAAACAAAACAGAAAACTTCAGCCCCACTGCTATTCTCTGTAACATAAGTTGCTTAAGGTGATCTCTACCCTTCACTGTAGGGTCACTATGAGTCAGAACTGACTCAATGGAAGTGGGTTTTGCCTGGGTAATGTGATTGCAGTATAGTGACTAACCGTGCTAGTATGTCTGGGTTTGAAGGGTTTCTTAGGATATGGGACATATCCTAAAAGAAACTCCAGAGAAACTGTAGTGAATTGATCACACTTACCCTGGGTCATTTTGTATGTACCCTTTTACTGTTTATAATATCTTGTGTATATATTTGTCTTCTTAGTTATCTAATGCTGCTATAACAGAAATCTCACAAGTGGATGACTTTAATAAAGAAAAATCAATTTTCTCAGAGCCTAGGAGGCTAGAAGTCTGAATTCAGTGTGTCAGCTCCAGGGGAAGCCTTTCTGTCTCTTCCCATTTTGGGGGAGGGTCCTTATCATCAGCCTTACCCTGCTCTAGGAGCTTCTCTGGGCAGGAACCCTGGGACCAAAGGACATGCTGTATTCATGTGCTAGTTTTCTGATGGTATGAGGGCCCAACCTCTTGTTGTCCTTCACCCTTTCATATCTCAAGAGAGCTTGACATAAGACACAACCTGATCTTATTGATTGAGTCCTGCTTCATTAATACAGCTGCCTCTGATCCTGCCTTATTAACATCATGGAGTAGCATTTATAACACACAGGAAAGATCACATCAGATTGCAGAATAACAGTTACACAATACAAGGATTCATGGCCTAGCCAAGTTAACATGTTTTGGTGGGGACACAGTTCAGCTCATAACACTTCATTAACTGCAGACTTCTCATGTTCAGGGTCATATCATATTCATCTCACATCCTCAACATCAGACCCAGTTCCAGGTACTAAGTGGTACAAAGGAGAGGCATTTGGGTTGAAGGGGTCAATTAATGATTGTGAAATGCCAAATTCATGAAAATACACAGAATTTCAAGTAAATTTTTATTATCTGTGTGATGCTTTGGAAACTCTGCTGGGGTAGTGGTTAAGTGCCACACAACTACGAACCGAAAGTTGAGCAGTTCGTATCCTCCAGGGATATGAGAGTTCATATCCTCATACCCTCCTTGGAAACTCTATGGGACAGTTCTACTCTGTCCTCTAGGGTTGTTAACAGTCAGAATCCCCTCAGTTTTGTGGTTTGAAGGGTGGGGGCAGTTGTGTGATACTTTGTTTTTAATCTTGTTATTTTGTGCTTCATTCCTAATAGGATTTTTAAATGTACAGATGTATCTATTTAGTCAATTATTGTATCACAGTTTCTCTAAAATGTAGGCCTCTACACTGGTGCCTTACCGCTTGTCTTCAGTAGCACGTCTTCAGATTAAGACTCAGTTTTAGCTTACTTTAAAAAATGTACTATCCAGTTTTACTTCACCTAGCTAGTTGAAAAATCCTCCTTACTGCTCTTTTCTGGAATGATGCCCATTTACCCTTAAAATTTCCAGATCATCTTCAGTTTTTCCCTTCCCCCATACTAATTGGTTAACAGGTCCAGGTCCCATCAGCTGTCTCTGCTGAGCGGCTGTCGCATTCACTCCATCTTCTCCTAGCCCACTACTCTGACTGACGCCCCGATTACCTCTTGTTAGCCAGTTTCCTGACTAGTCATCTGCCTCCAGGCTTTTGCTGTTCTGGACCATCATGGGGCTATCATACTGATTCTAAAAATCAAAAAATATTTGTCTTGGTCGTCTTGGTACAGCTTTAACAGAAATACCACAAGTGGATGGCTTTAACAAAGAAAAGTTTATTTTCTCGTAGTCCAGTAGGCTAGAAGTCTGAATTTAGGGTGCTGGCTCCAGGGGAACACACACTCTTGGAGGAAGGTCCTTGTGTTGGGTAAGTCTTTCTTTGGTCTGAGAGCCTCTCAGCACAGGAACCTCAGGTCCCCAGGAAGCTGTCCTGTGTGCTGCTTTCTTGCTGGTATGAGGTCCCCAACTCTCTGCTTGCTTCCCTTTCCTTTTATCGCTTGTAGGATAAAACATGGTGCAAGCCACACTTAGGGAAACTCCCTTTACAATGGAGCAGGGAGGTGACTTTAGGAAAGGTGTTGCAGTCCCACCTTAATTATCTTTAACATAATCCAGTTTGTTCACCACCAACAGAGATTAGGGTTTATTGCATAGGAAAATTACAAAAAGGAGGGTAATCACAACATACTGAAATCATGGCCAACCTACATTGTTACACACCTTTTTGTTACATACAATTCAATCCATGACAGTATTCCTTTGCTTAAAAATTTAGGATGGCTTCTTAAGGTGAGGTGTAAAATCACAGCAATATTTTAGTATGTCCCCAAACTATCCTTACATTCACATTTCTTCCCCTTCTTTCTCCACTGTAATTTCCCGTCATATCACTGTGCTCTTCCTTGCCCCATGTTTTCACGTGCTGTCTGCTACTCGGAATGCCGTAGTCTGTCTAATAAGGTCCTTTTGTTCTTCGGGCTGCTCAGAGGGCAGCTCTTGTGCGAAACCTCTCTGACTTTCCCAGGTAAATTTGGGACCAGTGCACTCCTGCCTCATTGTACATCATAATAATTATGTTCATCCAGTAAATATCCACCAGTAAATAGAGACCAAACATTATGGTTTAGTCAGGTTCTTTAAGTGTAGAAATTCTCATTCTGTCAAATTTCAGTTAACTAAAGAAGAGTAATTGTAATTTAATTTACTAGTGGTAATAACAGTGGGACTAATGAATACATTTTAGGATTTTCTAAGATAGTAATTATTTGAAATTAGCCCCCCCAAATCGATTGTAGATAATGTTAGCAGTGTCATACATTGTGGGAATATATAGAGACAGAAAAGTTTAATCTTTAGTATCTGCCTAGGTCAATACACTTTGCAGGTCCTGTGAGTTTTTTAGAGAGTGGTCAGCCTGTGTCTCGTAAAAAGTTTTGGAACTGTAAATGCTACCATTGGCATTTGTAGTTTATCAAGCTCTTCCATAATTTCATTCGAATTGATTGACTCTAAAGGTCAGTGTTGTAATGTTACTTTAAGAAAGTAAGTAATCCTAGACTCAGGGACCTTGGATTCACATAGCTAAGAGAGAAATCAATATTGAACCCTCTTCTGAAACCGTGTTTTTATCGTGCTCTGCTTTCTCAGTGTGGCCAAAAGACAGATGCAGCAAAATCTTGAGACCTGGGCTTGTTTGGCAGGGAAGGCGGGTATGTTACTCTTGGCTTGGATTGTTGTGACATCATGTAAGAGAGTCAACCCAAAGCTACTAAAGGCTTTTACACCTACTTGAGTGTGCTGTGTTTCTCAAGGCTTTTACATGTACTTGAGTGTGTTGTGTGTCCTCTGTGATACCATGTGTGTTACTGTCTGCGTTTAAAAGCAATTTGCTAATAAGATCCATGGGCTTCACCTGACTGCTAGAGAAGCCCAGTGCACAAAAACAGTTGAAAAGCCTGCTGAGTCACATCTGTCACCTCGCTTCCTGACTTCCAGATGTTTTCCATTCAATGTGTATCTTCTTTCAGGGAATAGAATAGAGGATAAATCAAAGTGTCCAGTTATAGAGAAATAAAATGTGATTCATCAGTATAATAGACCATTATGATGCTACTAAAACCATGTTTTTGAAGAGCATTTAATGACATTTGGAAAATGTTTACTGTATAACGTTGGATCATAGGTAACACCCCTAGTATGACATTAATATTGCATATAAATACACTGCTTATGTTTAACTATTTATAGATTGATTTTCATTTCTGATTGTGTGAGAGGGGGATACAGCTAGAATGTGGCCACCTCTACCTTATAGAAATATAAGTGATCTTTTTTGTTCTCTTCTTTATACTTTGCTGAACTTTTCAAAATTTTCTACGTTGTACATGCATGATTTTTAGCAACCCTAGAGTTACTGAATTATTCGGAAAACTTAGTACATTATAAGTGATGACAGAGAACTCAGTAGAGTTGCGAGCAAAGACTTTCTAGGAACATGTCATGAAATTATACTTGAGAAGGTAAAAGAGGCTTGAAATACTGGAACTGATATATTAGGGTTATAGTTTAATAAGCTAGTGTCTGATATGTTAGGTACACATGTGTATTAAGGAAAGTGTGGAGTAAAATTTTTTTTTCCTGTTGCAGATGTTTTCAGTTTTGTTTTTTTTTAATTATGATTGAATGAAAATGTACATTCCCATATAAATTTGCATGCTTCACCTGTATGCAACTCCCACTGCTCTCCCTGCCCGGTGACAGCACACCCCTCCTCTCTGTTCAATGCATGTCCTATCCTCCCAACAGTCTCCCCTCCTCTCCACTCCCTTCCTCCAGCAAGAGTTCAGCAGGATGACATCCTATAGATGCATAGAACCATAAAATTCCCACAAGACGCAGTCACTCTGCGTCATCAAGTGTAATCCATTGCTGTCCAAAAAGTTGACCTTCATAATGGTTTATGGACAGGGGCAGCATCAGGGCCAGGGGCCATGCTCCCAGGGGAACCCCGAAGCCCCTGGACCATCAATTGTGATCTTTTATTGGAGATCTCAGGATGCACCCCTATTTATTTTCTTGTTGCCAGTGAGACTCAATTTTGTGAGCTCCATCGTGGCTATGACTGGTGGTGGCCGGACACCATCTGGTTCTTCTGGTTACGAGTCAATGTCTTCTGTGTTCTCTTTGACCTGTGGCATTCTTTTCCTCAGTGATCATCTGTTCCTGTTGAGTTGGGACCATTTGCTGTACCCTCAGATGGCAGCTTGGCAGCTTTTAAGACCCCAGACACCACTCACCGCTGTGGGGTGCAGAGACTCCTCATTAGCAAAACGCTAGCTGTGCCACTCACCTGAGAGCATGGTCCCTGGCCCCCCGACCCAGCTACTTTGTCCTTATAAGATTGGGTTAATATGGGAGGAGTACAGTGGAGTAAAATTTTTAGTTGCCTGCCGTGGACATCACATTACTGCGCCCCCTTCCTAGTTGCAATAAGTGGAAAAGGGGGTCTCAGAAGTAGATAGTGACTTGCCTTATGCAGTCCAATCCTGAGTTTTACATTTAGAACATAGATTGACTAGGCAGATAGTGTTTCTAGTTTTTGCCTGCAGGAACACTGGAAAAAAGAAGTTACAACAAAGGTGTATTTATAAACTTGCCTGTTTAGACCTTCTTCACCAGCACAGCTCACTCTTACTAATTAGACAGATCATCCAGCTGAGGATGCAGACTCTTTGGGGATTTCTAGCCCTATGAGGCATTTCTTTCCACGTATTTCAAATTTATTTCATTTGAAGTAAAGTATACTTTAATGAAATAAAATGATAGCCGTCAAAATAAAAGGTATGTCCGTGTCTGAAATCTTCTTTTTCTAGATAATTATATGACATTATCTCGTTTAATTGATCTCCTAAGAAGATGTGGCAAACTAGAAGATGTTCCAAGATTTTTCCTAATGGCTGAGAAACGTAGTCCTAGAGCAAAATTTGAACCAGGCTTTCACTATTGCAAAGGACTGTATCTTTGGTAAGCATATAGGCAAATAAATCCTGTGTAATGGTGTTTCTGTTTCTCACATTAGATCATGTAGAATAAACTTCTTTTGTATTAAAAGAATCTATATTTTAAATATATTAATAGTTTTATTTACCATATAGATTATATAAGTACTCAAAGTTTGTAGTCAGTGATTGAAATAAGTCATTTTTCTTCAAAAACATCCAACTAGGTATACTGGTGAACCAAACGATGCCCTTCGGCATTTTAATAAAGCTCGGAAAGATAGTGACTGGGGCCAAAATGCCCTTTATAACATGATTGAGATCTGTTTGAATCCAGATAATGAAACTATTGGAGGTGAAGTATTTGAAAATCTGGATGGAGACCTGGGGTGAGTAGTCCTAAATGCATGTGTTGTCCTTTTCTCAATGTGTTTGGAAAACTTGCGTGGGAAATAAATAGGGATACTTTACAAAAGAACTAAATTCTCAGATAATGCTAATGGAAACCAAAACCCAAACCCCTTACTGTTGAGATGATTCTAACTCATAACAATTCTAATGGAGGGTTAGATGAATTAATCATAGCTAGCATAACTTGAAACTGACATGAAATTCTTTTAGAAATTTTCCTAAGTCATATAGATATTTTATGCAGACCCCAAACCCCATCCTGTCAAGACAGTTCTGACCCAGAGCTCGCCTATAGTACAGGGCTTCCAAGGCTGTAAATCTTTTGGAAGTAGATGACCACACCTTTTCCTGCAGAGCAGCTGGTGGATCCAACCATCAGCCTTTCAGTTAGCACCTGAGCACTCAACCACTGTGTCACCAGAATTCTTTATTTTATGAAGATGGACCCTTAGTTACTCTGTAGAAAATATGCTACATTGTAGAATTTGACTAGTATGACAAAATTGTCCACATAAGAATAATAACTACTTAACAAATGGTATATACCAGTGTCTGTGCCATGTGTTAAACATGCGTTAGCTCGTTTATGCCCTACAGCAGTACTGTGAAATAAACTTTCTTATTATCCCCATTGGTGTATAAAAATAAGAAAATTGATAGTGAATACTCAAATTGAATATCCAACCTTTTGACACGTAGATGGTTTCTTTGCAGAGAAGCAACATAATAAGAGCACTTTTTATGTCAAACAAACCTAGGTCTAAATTCTAGCTTTTTCACTTACAGGCCATATGACTTTTGGCTCAAATGTCATTTGAGCCTCAGTTTTGTCACGTAGAATGGGCTTGGAATGGATCACATGAAATGACACAGTGTTTTGCACGTAGCAGGTGGTCTAGCAGGATTTTTTTCTTTTCCTTTCTTCTCCCATCTGACATTATTTGGTAGTTTTCTGTAATTCAGCTTAACAAGTACAGCAAATTCTGTTTACATTAACTGAAATTAATACATGCACCACATATAGATACTGTGTGACTTTTATCTTCAGCCTGGAGCAAATTAATGTTAAACTGTATTTTATTGAGATTACACTAATTGTGTTTTAAAAATACGTCCTAATTGTACTTCACTTTATATAGAGAATGAATGACAGTTTTCAAAAAGGATTACTGTTAAATTCGTGACCAAAGTAAGAAAGCCATGTTCATTAAAGCTGTAATTGTAATCTCAACGAATTTCACTTCTGAGTAATAGACATAAGGATTTATTTTTAATTCGTTATAGCAGTTCAACTGAGAAGCAAGAGTCTGTGCAGTTAGCAGTGAGAACAGCGGAAAAACTCCTCAAAGAACTGAAACCTCAGACCGCTGAGGGTCATGTCCAGCTTCGCATATTGGAAAACTATTGCCTGGTGGCTACCAAACAGAAATCTAACGTTGAGCAAGCATTAAATACCTTCAATGAAATCGCAGCATCTGAGGTGAGCAGATTTTCTTTGCAGCTTAGTAGTATAGAAATAGGTATTTTGATTAGCTGTATTATAATTAGTACTAAAAAATGTAATCTTCAGACATACAAATAATGATGTTCTGTAGCAATACTAAAGTAACCCCGTGGAATCTAAAGTGAAAACTTCATATCTCCTTTTTTATCATTATTCTTATAAGAATCCTACTCTTCTGTTCACCCCACTTCTCCACCTCCCTTTTCATTCTCTGAGTGTCGCATCTTTCCTTCCCCACCTAGTGCTACATTTCCTCAATTACATGGTACTAAAAAAGGAATTCCAGGTACCTCTTCCATTTGTGCTTGGCAGTAGGGAGTTCTGAAAATGCTCATTGGATTTTATATTTGCTTCTCTACTCTACAGTGTCTTGGGCCACAGAAAACTGACCATTGTATGTTTCTCAGAGGCTACACAGAAATTTTCTGTATTTTCTTGTGGTTCTAAAGTCATAGTTACCACAGCAAACTACTGCAACTCTCCTAAAGTAACCATCTGTTTTCCTGAAAGGGAGGCCGAGGACCCTGGAGAATATTCAGATGCTTAAAAAGTTGGGAGACTAGAACTTCTTTGGCCATTTGGGTGCAAGTATTGTAGGTGGCAGCTTTGTTATCAGTGAGCACCCCTAGTATAAAGCAGCAGGGCAGCATCAACCGCAGTAAGATGCAGAGCAGAGCTCTTCCGCAGACACTTGGGTGGTGTCATCAGGGATGGGCTCTCCTGAACTGGATGTGTGTGGAAGGTGGATGACAGCTGCCGAAGGGAGAGAGAATAGCAGGAGGACAATCATACATGTCTAGGAAAATCTGTAAGAGCATGATGAAGCGCAGTTTCAAGAAAAGTGTCACAGCTACTGGATGTTGTGAAGTGACATTCTGTCACATAACCACAAGCAAGTTTATTGTGAGCAAACCTGTTGTTCTTATTGAAAAATTTGAGAGAGAAAGCCAGAAGCAGTGAGTTAGGTTAAACAGCTGTGCTAGAAAAACAACACCAGTTTTCTGTGTTGATGGGACCACATTTTTTTTTATCATTCTTACATTTGTGACTATCCACAGGTCTGTTCTGCTAATCAGATTATTTATTATCCAAAAACTGATGTGTGAGCTAAAATTTCATAAACACTGAATTTTATCTTTTGTTTTTTTTCTTTCCTTTAACTTGTATTTTTTGTTGTGAGGTGCCATTCAGTCAGTTCTAACTTACAGTGACCCTGTGTACAACAGCGTGAATCACCGCTCTGTCTTCTACCATCCTGTGTCAGTTGATACCACTTAGGGTCTTTGTGTTTTTCTCTAACCCTTTACCAAGCATGATGGCCTTCTCCAGGGACTGCTTCCTTCTGATACCATGTCCGAAATATGTGAGACGAAGTCTTAACCATCCTTGCTTCTAAGCAACGTTCTGTCTGTACTTCTTCTGAGACAGATTTGTTCATTCTTCTGGCAGTCCATGGTAACTCGGTACCAACATTGTAATTCAGAGATGTCAATTCTCCTTTGGTCTTCATTATTCAGTATGCAGCTTTCACGTGTGTATTAGGCAGTTGAGAATGTCATGCTTTGGATCAGGTGTGCCATAGTCCTTAGAGTGACATCTTTGCCTTTGAACATTTTAAAGAGATCTTTTGCAGCAGATTTGCCCAAATTGATTTCATGACTTCTTCCATGGGTGTTGATTGTGGATCCAAGTAAAATGAAATCCTTAATAACATCCATATTTTTTCTCCATTTATCCCAGTGATACTTATTGTTCCAGTTGTGAGGATTTTTGTCTTTTTTATGTGGAGGTATAATCACTATTGAAAGCTATCATCTTGGGTCTTCATCAGTGTTTCAAGTCCTCTTCTCTTGAAGCAAGCAAGGTTTTGTCATTACACAGGTCATTTAATGAGTCTTCCTCCAATGCTGACAGCACATTCTTCTTTTTACAGTTTGGCTTCTCAGATTATGTGCTCAACATACAGACTTCGTAAATATGGTGAGGGAATATAGCCCTGATGTACACCTTTCCTGATTTTAAATCATGTCATGCCCCTTTTCCTGTTTGAAGAATTGCCACTTTGGTCTATATATGGGTTCCACAGGAG
This sequence comes from Heterohyrax brucei, assembly GCA_028571685.1. Taxonomy (NCBI): domain Eukaryota; kingdom Metazoa; phylum Chordata; class Mammalia; order Hyracoidea; family Procaviidae; genus Heterohyrax; species Heterohyrax brucei. The sequence goes on along the minus strand of CM053146.1, from coordinate 72,209,349 downwards.
CACAGTTAAGTGTCTGGAATCCCTGTTCTTTGTAATATGATCCATAGGTTTTTATGACCCACACAGTCAGACACCTTTGTAGGCTGTGTATATTCAATATAATGAATATTTATTGAGTACCCAGTGGATGTGGTACACAGTAGAATTCACAAAGATAAACAATGCATGTTCCCTTTCTTCAGGTTTCTCCTATGCTGGAGAAGATAAGACAAGCATTCTCATTGGGGTACAAAGCAAGATACATTGCATTCTGTCCTGAAGTTGAGAATAGAAGTACTGTAGGATACAGTAGGGGAGCAAACAGTGTCTTTTTTAGAGAAAGTATGAATTAAGAAGAACCATGGTTAAATGTTTTTACAGGTATCCAGGTACAGGGGAAAATATCAAAGGTAGAAAGGCAGGAAAGTGTAGTGTATATTCACAGCACAGTGAGAGATTCACATTGGTTGAAGAAGTGGGAAATCTTCGAAGATACAATAAATCTAAATTAAAGTGTTTCTGTGTGTTTTCGTGACGTCACGTTGAACCATTAAAATGTGTTGTTTATGGTATATGTATTTTGTCCACGTCTAAACCTTGTCCTGCACTGATTGCAGTTTAGAGTAACAGAGAATGAAAGACTAAGAGAGAATAGCTGGCTGAATGTTTTCGGAGGTCTACACTAGAGAAGACATCATGAGTCTAATGTGCAGGAGTTAGAACTCAAGTTTGCAAATTCTGGAAACTTGTCTTCAGTTTCCTCAGGAGTTGTTAAGCTATGAGGAACTCGTTTGTTCTTAGCAAACTCAAGATATGTGATTTTAAATTTAGAGAGCTTGTTTATAAAATGTATAGTGTGGGATGTTTTTAGTATGTGAATAAATGTGAGACATTTAAAGGACTCTTCTCACACCATGGCTGACGATGATGTAATAAGCCTATTTTCTTTCCGCTTCTAGCCCTATGGCGGGCATGTTTTTAAAATTCTCAACATGGTGTTCCTGATAGCTACTACCAGTTGACTGGATTTGGAACTCAAATAAAATCTCTTACCATACTTTACTTAGAAAAACCAATTGTATATCAGAAGACTACTGATATGCATGTAGTTAGAGCCAAGGAAATTAGACATTCCTAAAAGCTGTTTTTGTCAAGTTCTAACGAAGCGTCTCTCTGTATCCAGAGTTTTTTCCTAACACCCACCTGTGATTAGTGTTGGACGTTGAACATTTTACATTCCACTTTTCTTTGTGATGTTCCTTGTTAGTCACCCAATGTTGCCATCCTGAGTATACTTTTATTATGGTGATAGTGTAACGTCCAAGTCAGTTCCTTACCCTTTATTTTTGTATTTTAAACCGTGTTCCCTCTTTATAAGAGTATCCCAGACCCTCTGTGAACTTTGGGAAGCCCCCTAGCTTTATCAGGACCATACACAGTATTGGTAGCTAAGTCAATTTTGATAGCAGCAGCCTCTATTTTATACCAACACCTGTAAGCTTGTTGCTGACATTTTCTAACCTTATACTCTGTTCTGTCACCTTTTACAGGCACATAGGAAGTTGCAGACTCCAAATCTTAAAGCATATTTTAAGGCATGAGTTCATGTCATGGTTTCCAAGTGATTAATTAATTACATGCCTTACTTAGAACATTTCATTAGTCAAACTGTATTGGGAGAAGAAGTGTTTTGAGGAAAAGGAGAAGGGAGGAAAAAAGAATGATAGAAGTCGGTATGGATAAGGAATAGCATTGTCATATGCAGATCAAAAAAATCAGTTGGTTGTGATTCCTGTGTGACAGGTAGAAGAACTCAGGAGCCACAGTGACTGGCAAACCCAAATTGGTTGGCAAGGATTATTCTGAAATAGAAGTTTGTTTGTTGTCTATGTCTGTTTTTTCTGCACAAAATCAAAGTAGCTGCTCAGTCTCATTAACAGCTGGGTTAGATTGATTGTCTGGAATTGCACGGTTATGATGTCTGTGTAGTTATTGAATTGTCTGTACCACAGCAGTGGTCACAGTACTCTCTCCCATGGTTTCAGAGTACCACAGTCACAGTAATCTGTGATGGAACCAGAAACAGCATTCCTCAGCCAGGGTATAGGTCACATACTGCTTGCTACTGTACACACGTTTTTCCTTTAAACATAGAGTATTTAAGTGTTTGTGTACCTGGGAGTATGAAGTTTTGTTTTCTTACAGAAAGATCATATTCCAGCGCTTTTAGGAATGGCAACAGCTTATATGATCTTGAAACAGACTCCGAGAGCCAGAAACCATCTGAAGCGAATTGCAAAAATGAATTGGAATCCCATTGATGCTGAGGAGTTTGAGAAGAGTTGGCTGCTACTTGCTGATATTTATATTCAATCAGCAAAATATGACATGGCAGAGGAGCTATTGAAACGGTGCCTGCGTCATAACAGGGTAGGTGATTGAAGAGTAAAAAAAAAAATTTTAGCTTTTGTTATCTAGTTGTGTAGCCCTGTTACAATAGACTATCATGGAGCATTGATCCATTTCCAAGGAGTCCAGTGTGTTTTTGAAAGTCAGTGATTTATCTTACACAATTAGAAAATAAACATTAATAATGAGCTTTAAAGAAACCTTTTGCCCTTGAAAGTAAAGATGATTTATGCAGTTTTCAAGTTTCAGCTGTGGTGATGCCCTACTTACTGAAAGTGTTCTTGGAGCTGTAAGCATTTGCCTGTGATTATCCATCTGATTCCAGAGCTAATGAAAATTGCAGAAGAGCATTAATTGCAGACGTCTGTCCTTCTTTTTAAGAAATACTCTTGGTGAATTTTATGCAGCTGCATGTCATTTTCACATTATCAAAATATACTATGTGTAATACATTTTGTGGAGGAAAAATATTTTCAGCTTATACTTTATTTAATAAAATGTTCTTTAGTTATAAATTGGAAATCTTAAAACTCTTGAGAAGAGAAAAAAGGTTTTACTGATCACTGCATTTTGGTGTTTCACTTATTAAAAAAGTACATCTTTGTATAATAATTTTTTAAGTTAAGAATGTGTGTTATTTATTGAGAAATAATTGACTTGGAAACTTGAGGATATTTATCTTTACAGATTAATATTAATGCCTCCAAAATCTTAATCACGTTGTACCTATGTTTTAGTGTCTCGGAGCAAGTTAGATCACACAATGGATTGATCATCTGTTTTTCTAAAAGATGAGTTATGATCATATACTATTAAGCTACTTTGTTAGGAACACTAAAAACATAAAACATCAAGCCGTTTATGAACTTATGGGGTATTCTAAATGATTAATTATAGGTAATTTCAAGCTAAATTGGCCTTGAGAAAAAGAGGATGCTTATTAATAGGCTTTGAAAACTCTAAACTGCTGAAGAACAGCTGACCCATACATGCCTGGTTTAGGCTTAAGAAAGATTGCATAGGAAATTAAGGTTGTCTAAGTTAAGAATTTCAGTTTGCTGGAATGGTAGTGTTGCATGGTTGAAAATGATGGCTATTTCAGAGATTTCAGCCCTGCTGATTAGACGTGTAAATAATGGAAGTTTAAGATCCAAGAACTAGGAATTAGAAACCTTGAATTACAGAGTTAAAAAGTGAAGAAGTTACTGAATCAGACCTGGAACAGGAAAGACACAAGATGACACTGCACCATCTTGTCATACCAGACGGTAAGGACTCAGGAGAAGCAAGGGCTCAGGAGTCAGTCTGAAGACAGCTTCCACTATCCAGAGTTGGGACAATTTAAATAAGAATAATAACTACAGTGGACTAAAACACATCAACTATCTATTTAAATTCCATTAGTTCACAAAGATTCAAAGTGGAAAAAAGAATTTTGTTGATCACCACAGTTAGGCTTATGGGTTTACTATTATTTCTAACTCTGGCAAATAAAGGGAAGAATAAAACATTTATCCTGCCTTTTCTGTATGAACTATACTACTGCATAACCAAATAGATGGGAAGTTTTTCATTGTAAATGCTTTCTAGATAGTAACTGAGGAAAGAATGATAGCATGTCACCATTTTGTACCCTGATGAATAATGACTGTAATAGTTGCACAGAAAGAGAGAGGCAGACGCTATGTGCTTCCTGCTCCCTACAGTGGGAACCCTGGTGCCATAGGGGCTAAGTGCTATGGCTACTAACCAAAAGGTTGACAGTCAAATCTGCCAGGCAGTCCTTGGAAACTATGGGGCAGTTCTACTGTGTCCTGTAGGGCCACTATGAGTCAGAATTGACAGCAATGGTTTTGGTTTGGTTTTTGATAGCTATGGTGGGCACTGGACTAGGGTGAAGTAGGGAAAGCACTTGTCTTCGGTTTTAAATTTCAAGTGGGCACCGAAAAACTCACTAATCAAAATAAATAGTATTTTAATAAAAGAAAATCAAAAGAGTTCATGACAAGCGAAGTATTAAGATGTTCAATAAATAAAGATAGGCTTTGACAGTACTGTGCCAAACCATATTGGAGCCCAAAGCAAAAGGAAGAATATGTGTCCATATATCCATTTCTTAATGGGGCAGGGAAGTAAAATCATAATAAATTTGATTTGGGTGTAAATGAAATATTGAAACTTAAAAACATGTTGTAAGTTTTAATATATCTACTTTTCACTTTTTTATATTCTGAATTTTTTTGTTCCAAAAAATATGAGCAATTAAGAATATGCATAAAAACATGTAGAAAGATGCAGATTTTCCCTTTGCATTAAGCTCCATTGTGGCTCTGCATCGAGTGATCTTTAAAAGTTGTTTCACCCTTCCTCAAAATCAAAAGCAAATTAAAAGCTCTACACCTGATTACAGTTTCTAGGAAATACCAACAACAATAAGGGCGTATTATATAACACCGTCGGGGTGAAGTCGCTAGGTCTAGATGTCACGTCAGTTCCGACTCACAGCAACTCTATAGGACAGAGGAGAACTGCCCCATAAGAGTTTCCAAGGAGTGCTTGGTGGATTTGAACTGCCAGCCTTTGGGTTAGCAGATGTGGCACTTAACCACTAGGCAACCGGGGTTTCCAACTAGCCAGTGAGAATTTAATTTAAGATAAGCATTGTGGTTTCTACAAATAATTAAAGAAAGAAAGTTGGAGCAGAAACTTTTAGATTAAAAATGAGTAAAAAATTTACATGCGTGCTCATTCTAACAAACAAACAAAAAAAAGGTATGATATTGAGATAATGCAGTATTGGAACACTGGTTGACTATTTGGTGATATGATTTTCCTTTGTGTGGTAAATCCTGCCTCGGTGATGTTAATGACGTGGGATTGGTGGCAGTTGTGTTAGTGAGCAGGGCCCGGTCTATGAGATTGGATTGTGTCTTGAGGCAGTCTTTCTTGAGATATATAAGCAGAGAGCCTGGGGGAATCTCATACCACCAAGAAAGCAGCCTTTGGGTTGGGGTTTCTGCACAAAGAAGCTTCTAATCTAGGAGAATAATAAAGGAATGAGCAGTTTTTTAAAGCCAGCCACTTGTGGTATATCTGTTACAGCAGCACAAGCTAGGTATGACAGTATATGTGTGTGTGTGTGTGTGTGTGTGTGTGTGTGTGTGTGTGTGTGTGTACACTGTTGTTGTAAAATACGTGTCCTGCCTTCTTTCCCCAGTAAATCTTGATTCTTTAGACTTGAGGTATAGCTTAGTACTGCAATCTTACCAAGTTTATTATGTTTCATAGATAATTTGATGCTTAGCCAAGGTAGAAAACCATTGTTTTATGTGCCATTAAATAGTTTAATATGGTTGGCCTATATAGTTATAACTATCCCATAAAATCCTAGTGGTATCCAGTTTAGTCTATTGATAAACTTTCCTTTATTCTTCAGTCTTGCTGCAAAGCTTATGAATATATGGGATACATTATGGAGAAAGAACAAGCGTATGCTGATGCTGCCTTGAACTATGAGATGGCATGGAAATATGGCAGTCAGACAAATCCAGCAATAGGTGAGTTTAGAATATTAGACACTTCAAAACGAACGTGTTATTTATAAATATTCGTGTTTTTAATTTTATTCAATACTAAATCTATAGTAAAAGCAAGCTTCCTTGGTGAACCTTTCTGAAAGGATTAGAATTTACACAGGCAGTTTGCAGGTTACAAACATCTGACTTATGGACAACTCATATTTGAGAACAGACTGCCGTAAAGCATATGCTATTAAAAACTGAATTAAATACGATGGTTCATAATGAACACATGGACTGCTTTGTGATACTCTTGAAAACATTGAGTGGCTTGCAAGTGTTTGTTTTGTATGTATAAAAAGCTAAAATATGTACCACATACTAAGACAAACATTTTACTAACTGATGCAAAATAAGAACCATATGTACTTGCTCTGACTTACATACAGATTCAATTTAAAGACAGATTTAGAACTGGATCTCATTTGTGACCTGGAAACTTTATGTAATAGATTGTTAACTGCTGCTACTTATTAAGTATAATTTCCTGAAGTTCAACCATGTGCTCAGTCACCTTAGAGTATTTTTAGACTGATTCTCCCACTGTCTTTCCTTTCACTCCAAGCTATTTCCAAAATGGTAGTGTTGTGGGAAAAAATTGTTCCCATTGTCAGTCAGTTAGGAAAACATGGTGTTAAATCAAGCTATACAAGTAAATTCTCTGTACTGGAGGACTTCTCAGCCTTTAAACACTAGTGTATACTGTGACCATGGAACATTTTTTCCTTCCATATGTTTGTAAACATTTGCTAGTGTTAGTGTTTGTAGAACATTTGTTGGAGGAGTGCTGGTCTGTCATTTATTGTACTGTAGGGGCTTGTCGCTGTGATGATGAAAGCTGTGCCACTAGTATTCAGATACCAGCAGGGTCACTCATGGCAGACAGGTTTCAGCTGAGCTTCCAGACTAAGATGGACTAGGAATACCCAGGTGTCTGCTTCTGAAAAAAACAGTGAAAATCATGAGTAAGGGGAATACTGTCTGTTATAGCACTGGAAGATGAGCCCCCCAGGTTGGAAGGCACTGAAAAGACAACTGAGGAATAGCTGCCTCCTAAAAATAGAGTTCAGTCTTAATGATATGGATAAGGTCAAGCTTTCAGGACCTTCATTTGATGATGTGGCATAAATCAAAATGGGAAGATATAGCTGCAGGCATCCATTAATAATTGGAACATGAAATGTATGAAATATGAGTCCAGGAAAATTGGAAGTCATCAGAAATGAAAAGAGCAGATAAACAGATATCCTAGGCATTGTGAGCTGAAATGCACTGTTACTGGCCATTTTGAATCAGATAATCATGGTCTGCTATGCTAGGAGTGATAGGATAGCTTGATGAGAGTCGGCATTGTATTCATTGTCAAGAGGAACATTTCAAGATCTACCCTCAGCTACAGTGCTGTCAGTGATAGGATAATATCCATACACCTACATAAAACACCAGTTAGTGTGATGATTATTCAAATTTCTGCACTAAGGCCAGAGATAAAGCAATTGAAGATTTTTACCAACTTGTACAGCCTTAAGTTGATTGACATGCAGTCAAAATGCATTGCTAATTACAGACATAATGGAAAAACTCAGTATCAGTCAAAACATGAAAAGTTGGAAAATAAAGCCGTGGTGATAGAAATAATACTGGAGATCACTTGATAGAACATTGCAAGACCAACAACTTAGTCACGGTGAAGACCGTTTTTCAGCAGCATAAACAATGACTAACTCTACAGATAGATCTCATCAAGTATAATATACAGGAGTCAAATCTGTAGACAGAGATGATAGAAAAACTCAGTATCATTACTGAGAACAATGCCAGGGCCAATTACAGGACAGGCCATCAGTTGCTCATACGCAAATTCAAGTGGATACTGAAGAAAATTGGGACAAGCCCACGACAGCCTAAGTAGGCCTGGAGTATAACCTGCTGGAGTTAACAGCCCATTTCAAGAATAGATTAGCTGTATTGAATTGTAATGACCAAAGGCCAAACAAGTTGTGGAAGGACGTCATACATGGAGCAAGAAGTCATTAAAAAGACAGGGAACAAACAACCAACATGAGCATCAGAGGAGACTGAAAGTTGCTCTTGAACATCGAGTAGCCAAAGCAGATCGAAGAAATTATGAAGTAAATGAGATGAATGGAAGATTTCAAAATGCAGCTTAAGAAGACAAAGTATTATAATTACGTGTTCAAAGAGCTGGAGATAGAAGACCCAAAAAGAAGAACATGCTAAGCATTTCTCAAGCTGAAAGAAGTGAAGAAAAATCCAAGTCTCAAATTGCAATGTGGGGACTATACTAAACAGTGCAAGAAGCATCAAGAGATGGAAGGAATGTAGTGATGTATAAGTGCTACATCTGATACTACTGCTAACCAAAAGGTTGGCAGTTCGAATCCTCCAGGTAAGTGGATAGAGTGTTCCAATACAGTTATTTGTTTACTGGCTAAAAACTGCCTCACACATAGTGCCATGGGAGCTGGTGCATTGTTGTGAGCAAGAGCCATGGGTTGTTAGCAAAAATTTCAGGTTGTTTTGGTCTGACTTTTTTTGCAGCCTTTTCAGCACTTCCATATAGTTAACCTGATTAACTGTCCAGGTGGGACACATTCACAATGAACAATCTCTCTGATACCAGAAAAGTTTGGCAACACCATTCTGACTCTTGATTTGGACTGACGAAACTTTTTGGTCATGGAGAATTGGCTGACATCCACTGTGTACTTCGACACTTTTTTTTTTTAGGGTCACATTGGTACACCCATGTTTCATTACCAGTGACAGCATGGCCCAAAACATAGTCTTGCCTCTCCAAAAGTCTTGGCAAACTTCGACTCTTGTTTGCTTTTGTTTATTGGTGAGCTCCTTTGGGACCGTTTTTACATACACCATTCTCATGCCAAGATTTTCAGTTAAGATTTTCCTGTTTCTTTATTGATGTTTACTTGGCCTGCTGTGCTTCTCACTGGCAGCCAATGTTTCTGACATGTAATTTGATGAATTTGCAATGTTTTTGTTAGTTCTGCTTGTTACTGGGCACCTTGACCTTCATCAGTGACACTGTTCATCAGTGACACTTCATCAGTGACACATTCTCTTCCCTCAGAAAAACATTTAATCCATTTGTACACTTCCGTTTTCTTCATGGCATTATCCTTATAAACTTGGACTAACATGTCCCTGATTTGACTTCCACTCTTGCCCAGTTTAACAAGAAATTTAATGTTTCTTCATTGCTCTAATTTAAGCTTCATCATTTTTGCTGTGGCACACAAAAACACGAAACAGTAATGAACACCACTCAGCAAGGCATTGCCACATGTTGACATTAACACATCTGTGAGACACAGATATACCAAGGTTACTACAGGGTCTGCCACAAATTCAAGCCAGATGCAGAAGAGAATGTTGAACCAGCGAAGTCACTGCTCCTGTCAGATGCATGCTGGTTGAGAGCAAAAGATACCACAAAGATGTTTGCCTATGTTTTATTGACTATGCAGAGGTGTTCTATTTTGGATTATCAGAAATTATGGATAACACTGAGAGAATGGGAACTCCAGAACACTTAATTGTGCACATGAGAAACTGATACATAGATCAAAAGGCAGTTGTTCACACAGAACATAGGAATACTGTATGGTTTAAAGTCAGGAAAGGTGTTTGTCAGGGTTTTATCCTTTCACCATAACTATTCATTTTCTGTATGCTAAGAATATAATCTTAGAAGCTGGACTATATAAATAAGAATATGGCATCAGGACTAGGGGAAGATTCATTAACAACCAGCAATGTGCAGATGACACAGCTGTGCTTGCTGAAATTGAAGAGGTCTTAAAGCATTTACTGATAAAGATCAAAGGCCGCAGCATGGATTACACCTCAAAAGGAAGAAAACAAAAAATCCTCCTAACTGGACCAATTAGTAACATCATGATAAATGGAGAGAAGACTGAAGTTGCCAGGAATTTCATTTTACTTCCACAGTGTCAACACCCATGGAAGCAGTAGTCAAGAAATCAAATGATGGCCTTGCATTGGGCCAGTCTGCTGCAGAAGACCTCTTCAAAGCATTAAGAAGCAAAAGTGTCATCTTGAAGACTAAGGTGTGCCCGACTGAAGCCATGGTGTTTTCATTTGCTTCCTATGCACTCAGAAACTGGCCAGTGAAAAAGGAAGACTGAAGAATTGATGCCTTTAGATTGTAATGTTGGAAAGAAATGTTGGATATAGATTTACTATGGACTGCCAAAAGAATGAATAAACTGTCTTGGAAGAACTACAACTGGGATACGCCTTAGAAGGAAGAGTGGCAAGACAGTGTCTCACATGCTTTGGACATGTTACCAGAAGAGAGCAGTCCCTGGAAAAGGACATCATGCTTGGTCAAGTAGAAGGCCAGTGAAAAAGAGGGAGATCTTCAACAGGATAGATTGACACAGTGACTACAATAATGGACTCAGGCATAACAGCCCGTGTGAGGATGGCCTGTGACCAGGCAGTGTTTCATTCTCTTGTACCTGGAATCACTATGAGTCAAAATTGACCTGACAGCAGCTAACAGTCTGTGAGGTATCTAACAGATAGGCATCTGGAATTGTGAAGGTGCTTATATCATGCTCTTCTTGTGTTTCTTTGTATTGAGCCAAAAAATAGGCTTTATGGAAACCACTTAGGTCCATTTTTGGAGCAACCGACAGTGTCCTTTCTTTCTTACATAGTTAAACCCCAAAACTAAACCCATCGCCATTGAGTCAGTTCTAACTCACAGTGACCCTATGGGATAGAACAGAACTGCCCCATAGGTTTATTCATTCAAAGTACTACTGCTTGTTGCCTCAGCCTGCATGTGCCTGAGAATCCAGCCTGCCAGGTACCAGCTAGCTCAAATCTCACCTTTTTTTGTTGCTTCTTAATTGTCTCTCCCTCCCCTTGCTGCTCAGTCCAAGTCTCCAATTTGTCTTTAATGTTCAGAGATCCTGCATTGTCACATGTAACCATCTCACTTGTTCCATGGAATCTTTGTTTTAAGAAGGGACCACAGGTAGTGCCTGACTGTTCCACCATCATCTCCTCATCTCAGATACAGAATTTCTGATGACAAAGCCCTCATATTTTCTTTTTGTTTTTTGTTTCAACAGGATACAAACTGGCATTTAATTACTTAAAAGGGAAAAAATATGTGGATGCAATTGATGTATGTCACCAGGTAAACATTTAAATTTAGATTTTTTCTAAATTTTCAGGTCAAACCATTTTCTACATTTCATTATTTTTAAGATGTACAGTGCCTGTGGGAGACATACCGTAAGTCTATTACTTATCCATAATTAGAAGACTCAGACCAAGCCTGTTGCCATCAAGTTTATTCCAACTCATAGCGATCCTATAGGACAGAGTATAACTACTACCTCGTAGGATTTACAAGGAGCTACTGGTAGGTTTGACCTTTGGGTTAGCAGCCAAACTCTTCACCACTGTATCACCAAGACTCTTCCATAGGTATATAGCCAAAAAAACGAGCTCCTGCTGTTGAGTTTATGCTGACTCATAGTGACCCTGTAAGACAGAGTAGAACTGCGTTATTGAGTTTCCAAGGAGCTCCTGGCAGATTTGAACTGCTCACCTTTTAGTTAGCAGACATAACATTTAACCACTATGCCACCATGGTTTCCTCCATAGGTAGAGGATGTAGTATTTCAGGTAAATGACTGATCAGATACATCCTGGGAGCGGATGTATTGTAAAAGTTTAGAAAATAATGACATTTACATAAACTTATTTTGGATTTGGGGCTTAATTAATCTTTGAGTCAGAAAATATCTGAAGATCATTAGTTTCCAGGTCATTGTTCTTGTGAATATGTCTGAGTCTAGTAATTAAGAAATTTCTTTTTATAAATTACGGAGAGAGTATCTGTAATTTAGAAGTCATTCAATTACATTTCTTGATCTCTTTCTAAAATGGTAGATATTTAAATTGAAGTTATAGCTATTACTGAGTTTCTTTGTATGTACATTGTATCTCTGGTATAAGACATTATACTAAACATTGTGAGAGGCTTCAAGAGTATATAAAAGAATGATGTAATGCCCTTATCCCAGATCACTGTGGGATCATTATAAGCATCATCATAGTGTAAATGCTTGTCTTTAGTGTTTGCTACTGATTATTCATTCTTTGTAAGTCAATACTTCTCATTAAGATTAAGGCTATTCATTAATGTAAGGCTATATATATTAGAATCATTTATGGTTTTTGTTTTTTTTAAATGAATGTCTTCCCACACCTGATTACAGTTGTTTTTCATTACTGACAAGTTGATTTTCACTCATAGCGACCCTATAGTAGAGAGTAGAACTGCCCTATAGGATTTCAAAAAGTGACTGGTGGATTTGAACTACTGACCTGGTTACCAGTTGAGCGCTTAATTGTTATGCCACCAGGCACCCTGATTTCATTAAGCCTAGAAATGTGTGTGTTTCAGAATTACTGAAAGTAAATCTAACGTCTGCTACAGGTTAAAAACTTATTAAGTAGGTGGGGCAGAGTCAAGATAGCTGACTAAAGACATGCCTCCCTAGTTGTTGTAGTACTTCCAGATGGAGAGGAAGTTAATAAGACTGGTGGTAATTAAAATTGGGTTTATGCATAATTTATTTAGCGGTGTCATGGAGCAGCTGTAAAGCACAATAAAGATGCTACATATCGAATCAAGAAACGTAATACAGGAGTCTCAACAACACTAAACCAACCCTGACAGGTGAAAAATGAACTCACAAAGAAAAATTTCCAGAACAGATTAATAAGAACAGAGAAAATATCAGGGCAAAAATAAACATATCACAATGACAGCACTGAACACATACCTATCAATAATTACACTGAATGTGTGTGGACTGAATGTTCCAGTTAAGAAACACCGAGTGACATCTGGGATCAAAAGACACAACCCATCCATATGTTGCCTACAAGAAGCTCACCTTAGACCTAGAGACACGAAGAAACTGAAAATTAAAGGGTGGAAGAATATATATCAGGATAACAATACACAAAGAAAAGCAGGTGTGGCAATTCTAATCTCAGATAAAATAGATTTTAGTGTAAAATCCACCATCATGGACAAGTTTGGATACTATTTATTGCTGAAAGGTTCAGTACACAAGCAGGGCTTAACAATATTAACTATTTATGCACCTGATATTAGAGCACCTAAATACATCAAAGAAACACTGACTACACTCAAAACGGAGATAGATCATTTGACAGTAATTGGGGGAGACTTCAACACTCCACTCTCAATATTGGACAGATCATCTAGAGAAAAGCTCAATAAAGACACAGGAGACCTTATTGCCACAGTTAACCAACTAGAACTCATCAACACATACACAACTTTCTGTCCATCAGTGGACATCTACACCTTCTTCTCCAGTGCACATGGGACATTCTCCAGAATAGACCATATGTTAGGACATAAAGCAATTCTCAACAAAATCCATACCATTGAATTAATGCACAGCATCTTCTTAGATCATAAAGCCATAACAGTCAAAATCAGTAGCAGAAAAAAACGATGGAAAGTGGAGCTCATAGAAACTGAACAACATCTTCAAAATGCCATGGGTTACAGAAGAAATCAAGGATGAAATAAAGAAATTTATGGATTCCAATGAGAATGAAAACACTTTCTACCATGACTTATAGGATACAGCCAAAGCAGTGCTTAGAGGTCAGTTTATCTCCATAAATGTACACATCAGGAAGGAAGAAAAAAACCAAACCAAAGAACTAACCCTACAGCTTGAACAAGTAGAGGGAGAACAACAGAGGAATTCTTCAGGCACCAGAAGAAAACAGATCATAAAGATTAGAGCAGGAGTGAATGATTTAGAGAATAGAAGAACAATTTAAAAAATTGAAAAGACTGAAAGTTGGTTTTTTGAAAAGATAAACAAAATTAACAAACTATTGGCTAAACTTACTAAAGAAAAATAGGAAAGGAAACAACCCAAATAAGAAATGAGAGGGCAGCTGTCATAATAGACCCAACAGAAATAAAAAGTATCATAACAGAATATTATGAAAGTCTGTACTCTAACAAATTTGAAAACCTAGAGGAAATGGACAGATTCCTTGATTCATATCACCTGCCAAAGTTGTCACAAGGAGAAGCAGAACAACTTAATAAACCTATCACAAAGGAAGAGATTGAAAAAGTTATCCCAAAACTACCAACCAAAAAAGCCTGGGCCCAGATGGCTTCACTGCAGAATTCTATCAAGCTTTTAAAGAGTTATCTCCAATACTACTGAGTATAGAAAGTATAGAAAGGGATGGAATACTTACACATTAGTTCTATGAAGTCAGCATAACCCTGGTACGAAAGCTAAGGAAAGACCCAACAAAAAAGAAGAGCTACAGACTGATACCCTTCATGAATCTAGATGCAAAAATCTTCAACAGAATTTGTGCCAACAGAATATAACAACATAACAAAAAAATAGTCCATCATGGCCAAGTTGGATTCATACCAGGGATGCAAGGGTGGTTCAGCTTCAGAAAAACAATTAATGTAATCAACTGCATAACTGACACAAAAGACAAGAATCACCTGATTTTGACTTGTGATGCAGAAGAGGCATTTGATCAAGTCCAACACCCATTCATGCTAAAACCTCTCAGCAGTACAGAGAAATAGACAGCAAATTCCTCAGTGCTGTAAGGGCTGTTCATACAAAGCCAACTGCCTATGTCCTCCTGAATGGAGAGAGACTGAAACAATTTCTCCTGAGAACAGGAATTAGACAAGGATGTCCACTCATACCTCTCGTATTCAGCATTGTACTAGAAGTTGTAGCCAAAGCAATTAGACAAGACCAAGAAATAAGGGGCATCTGCATGGGCAAAGAAGAAGTACAAGTCTCCCTGTTTGCAGATGATATGATTGTATACACAGAGAATCCTTGAGTGAACTACTCAAACTGATAGAAGAGTTCAGCAAAGTCTCAAGATACAAGATAAGCATAAATAAATCAGTAGAATTTCTTTATACCAACAACAGGACTGTTATGGAAGAAATCACCAAATCAATACCATTTACTATAGCCCATAAGAAGATAAAGTACCTAGGAATAAATCTAACCAGAGAAGTAAGAGACCTTTACAAAGAGAACTATAAGTCCCTACCCTGCTCATGGATAGGGAGACGTAACATTGTGAAAATTTCTGTTTTACCCACAGCAATCTCCTTATATAATGCAATCCCAAAACAAATTCCAGTGACAATTTTTAATGAGATGGAGAAACGAATCACCAACTTTGGAAAGGAAAGAAGCCCCTGATAAGTTAAGCACTACTGAAGAAGAACACACTGGGAGGCCTCTCACTACCTAACTTTAGAACCTACTACACTGCCACAGTAGTTAAAACAGCCTAGTAATGGTACAAAAAGAGACAGATACATCAATGGAACAGAATTGAGACCCCAGAGATGACACCATCTTCCTATGAACAGGTGATAATTCAACAAAGGCTGTAAGACATCAAGCTGGGGTAAAAACAATCTCTTCAACAAATGGTGCTGGCAGAATTGGATATCCATCTGCAGTAAATTGAAACAAGACCCATATTGTACACCTTATACAAAAACCAACTCAAACTGGATAAAAGACCTAAATACCATATCTAAAACGATAAAGCTCATCCAAGAAAAAGTAGGAACAACAATGGAAGCTTTAATACACAATGTAGACAGACTTCAAAATCTGTCAAACAAACCACAGACAACAGAAGAGAACACAGATAAATGGAAACTAAGAATCAGACACTTCTGCTCATCCAAAGACTTTATTACTAGAATTAAAAGGCCACCTACAGAATAGGAAAAAGTATTTGGCAACTATATGTCAGACTGATGCCTAATCTCCATAATCTATAGCCAAGCCAGCCACGTGCCGTCAAATGAGGTACTACGAAATATCAGTAAGAAAAAGATAAATCATCCAGTTAAGTGGTGGGCAAAGGAGATGGATAGACACTTCTCTAAAGAGGAGATCCAGGCATCCAAAAAACACATGCAGACATGCTCACGATCATTAAAGAAATTTAAATCAAAACTACAATGAGATACCATGTCACCCCAAGGTTGGCCATGATCCAAAAAATGCAAAACAACAAATGCTGGAGAGTCTGTGGAGAAAGTGGAACTCTCCTACACTGTTGGTGCAATTGCAAAATATTGCAACCTCTTTGGAAAGCATTCTGGTGCTTGCTTTAAAAGCTGGATATAGATATACTGTATGACCCCGTAATTCCACTGCTCAGAATATATCCTGCAGAATCAAGGCCATTCACACCAGCTGATACATGCACACAAATGTTTATTTCAGCACAGTCCACAATAGCAAAAAAATGGAATCAACCCAGATGCCCAACAACAGTAGAAAGGACAGTTAAACTATGGTATATGTATTAAATGGAACACTGCACTGATAAAGAACAATGATGATTTTAGGAAACGTTTTATAATTTGGTTTCAACTGGAGGACATTATGTTGAGTGAAAGTAGTTAGTGACAAAAGGACAAATATTATATGAGACCCCTATGATAAGAACCTAAAAACAGACTCATGCATAGAAGGAAAGACTCTTTGATGGCTGCAAGGGTGGGGAATGAGGGAGGGCAGAAGGGGGAGGGCTTAGATTAGATAGTTGATAGAAATTTGGTTGGTTGAAATCTGTGACAGCACACATTAGAAAGAAAATCAGTACTGATTGGACTTCAACCTAACATCATTACTTCTCGCCTCTTAATATTGAAAGGACAGAGTAGCTGGGGCGGGAGGCCAGGAACCATGCTTTCAGGGGAAATCGAGGCCAAATTGGCACAAGTAGAGTTTTGCTAAAGAGTCTTTTGCACCCCACAATGGTGAGTGGAGTCTGGGGTTGTAAAAGCTGCCAAGCTGCCATCTGTGGGTACAGCAAATGGTCCCAACTCAGCAGGAATGGATGATCACCAATGGCCAAAACGACATGGGGGAAGGAGAACCCAGAAGACAGACAGACCTATGTGAGTGAGTGACTACATCGACTTGTGACCAGAATAACCGGATGGTGCCCGGCCAATACCAGTGATAGTCATGATGGAGCTCACACAGGAGTAAAAAGGGGTACACCCTGAGATCTCCACTAAAAGACCACAATTGATAGTCCAGGGGCTGGCCCTGATGCTGCCCCTGTCCATAAATCGTAATGGAGGTCAACTCTTCTGACAGGAATGGATGGAACGTGGCAACACAGAGTGACCATATCATATGTGCACTTAATGGTTCTGTGCATCCATAGGATGTTGTCCTGCCAACCTCTTACTGGAGGTGGAGAGTGGGTGGAGAGGAGGGGATAGGAGATTGCTGGAAGGATGAGACATGTATGGAGCGGAGAGGAAGAGTGTGCTGTCAATGGGCAGGGAGTGCAGTAGGAGCTGCATGTAGGTGTGCATGCAAATTTATATGGGAATGCACATTTTCACTCAACCACAATAATAAAATTATTAAGTATAGGTTGTAAATAATTAAAAATTATTTTACATTATTAATAGATAAATGTTTTCTGCAACTGTTAAAGAAGTAGTGGGTATAGTTTCCACATGCAATGGCCCTGTTTTACTGTTGCTGGCTAATTATTGTTACTACAAGTCATTTTGCAACTCATATGACCTTTAAAAAGTGTCATAGTACTTATACAGTGAAATCTATACTGTAATGCCCATTTGTAGTTCCCTAGGGCTTCGTAATTAATTACAAATTCTTAGTTTTTGTTTTTGTTTTTTTAAATTTTGCAGGTTCTTGAAGCACATCCAACTTACCCAAAAATCAGAAAGGATATACTGGATAAGGCCCGTGCATCTCTGAGACCTTGAATGATGTCTTAACATAATTTGTTGGTGAAACAGGAAATGAAAGGAATCTGGGTTTTAGCTTTTCCAGTTCAAATGAAGTTTGAGCTTGTGTTGTGATAAAAGCATATCTCTCTTTCTCCAGCAGAGGGTGCTGTTGCACATGAAGAGCCATGCATTACCAAACTGATATTTTGTGGTTAAGGAAGTTGAATGAGGGCTCATGTGGTGGATTGGTTCTCTTTGTGATTAGGTACAGATTTGAAATCTCCAAGGTAGAGATTATAACCCATTCTCTATAAGAAAATTTGTTAAATGTAGTTAATTAAATGTCCTATTGAGCTTGTGCATTGTAATAAAAGCACTTTTATATGGTTAGTTGTTTATTTCAGAAAACATTTTTGAAATGTTACTGTTCTCATTAAAATTTGTGTGTGTGATGTTTTATCTTGTTTCAAAAGATTTGAGCAAATCTGATGTAAATTATGAAAAGATTTTAATAAAGATTTTATGAATTTGTCTTATATTGTCAGAATTCAAAAGACATAAGTTTTGCAAAATCTGCATAAGCTATCCATGCACTTGCAGGAAAATAGAACATTCTTAAAATTTTTTTTTAATAACATCAGAGCATGTGTATTTCCCTTCTTTTTGTTGATCGCACTCTTCTGGCTGTCAGTGACAGTGGTATAATCTTACAAAATCTTCAGTATCGGAACTCAGTTTAAGTATGTAAAACCCTTACAACAGTATTTGCCCTTACCCTAGAAAACTAGGCCTTTTGGTGTAATTTCAGACACTGTAGTATCTGCCAGAAGAGGAGAGGGCCAAACTATTCGTGGTCTTCAGGAGCACAAAGTACACCATGTGAAGAAGCAACTGCTTACCATATCATGCCTGTCAGCACCGAGGACCTAGAGTAGCTTTCACCCTTTGTACTGAATTGAACCTCATCTTAATCAGTAGCATTTTCATTTTTGAAATGTGGTCTTTGTTTTTTCAGTTGTCACACACACAAAATCTCAAAACAGACTTCAATTTTATTTACATTTGCAATGAGCAAAAGATAGTTTTTAAAAGTCATTTGCTGCTTTTTAATATTGTGCTGTGTCGTCTACTCCTGAGCTAATTCTCTTATTTCTAATCACATCTCCATTCTTCCAAAGTCCCGTAGTTCCAATTATATATTACAAAATTTTAATCATTCTGTTTTTTTTGGCCTACCTTTTATCTACCACATGTCACAAAAAATGTTTAATAACATTTTTGGAGCATCTTATACCTGCTAAAACACTTGGCTGGGTCTTAACTACATTTGACCTTCACAAACTTACTTTATAGTATTATTAGCATGTTTTACAGATTGGAACTGTGACAAAGTACTGCTTTCTCTTTAATTAAAAAAAAAAAACAAAAAACAGTGTGAATGGACATTGTTAAGGACTCCTGTAACACAATGTCTTAGTAATTCCAGGGAGCTTGCATCACGGGCTGCTAGAATCATGGAAATTGGATAGAAAAAAGGAGAGCATCTGTTCTCCCAGCAAGACATTTCCAAATCAGTTTTCCTGTCTGTATAATGAGGATTGTGTTTTTTGTTTCTTAAGCAACCATTTATTTTACACTTGGTATTTCTTAGATGTGATTCCTAGGGACTTTCCTTACATTATGTCTTAATTCTCACCCGTATCTCCAGAAAATAATATATTCAGATGAGGCAAGTGAGACTCCTGCTTAATGATATGCTGAAGGTCACATACTAAGTGTCAGAGCCGATTGCACACTTGTCCAGCTGACTCAAAGCCTATCCCCTATTTCCTGTAGTAAGATGCCTGGTATAGGTAATATCTCTAGGGGGGGCGGGGAATTAGCTTGTCTGCATCTGGCTGGCATATGAAACTGGTTAAGTACTCTTGCCTGAAATTCTATAATAGATCTAAGTATCAAAGAACAAGATGAACTGAGTGGACTGAACAATTCTCACAAATGTAGAAACTACCAAAGGAGCCTGCATGAGGAACAGTGTAGTGGAGCTGTTAATAACATGGATTTGCAGTCAGAGTGGCTGGATTTAAATTTTAGCTCTACTACTTAGTGAATGTGTCATCTTTGTGAAGTTATGGGGGCTCCCTTGAGTTTCAGTTTTCTCTTTGATAAGGAAGCATGCAAGGATAATACCTGCCTCACACTACTAAACGTGAGGCGATATATAATAGCAACAATGAACCTGACTCAGGCCCTTAAAAACTGTAGCTCTGCTTATTTATTATAAATGGAACAGTGCCAAGTAATAATTGCAAATCAAGAAAAGAGCTTTTACAGAGGAAAAGAGAGATGAAAAGGCTGTGACTTGCCCTAGAAGCTTCTCATGCTTGTTCATTCTGTACCCACTCTCCACCTGCACCCACCCAAGCATTAAGCTAGACTTGTGACGTGTGTCATGTCATTTAGCCCATCTTCAGCAGCACGCTTGCCCAACCCTCCTCTGCCTGGCGTTCTCAATTCCATTCCCTTCTCTCCTCTGTCCTGCTTCTAATCTCCGAGATTACTTTTCTAGACCGGTTCTTTTCATTCAGGTAGCAATTTGTCACATTGGTGAGGCCCTCCAGGGCTGCCATCCTGTCACTCTGTAATGTGTCATCTTTATTTCTCATATCCATGTTTTTAGACTGTCTAGGTAACACTATTGTTGATGGTTTTCCTATTTATTTCTGTCTCACAGTAGAATATAAACTCACTGAAGGCAGGAACTACTGTATTATTGAATCATAGTGTCTGGCATAGAAAATGGATGCTCAATACTTACTGAACTAATGAATCCCCATCATAATCTTCTGATGTATCTGCTGTTAGAATTCTCACCTTAAACAGATGCAGAAACTAAGATGTGGTTGAAGTGATCTCCTAAGTCACACATCCAAGAAGGCTGGGAATTGAAACTAGACACTCTAATTCCAGAGCATTCTGAACCACTACAAAAAGGAATCAGTACTCCAGATATGTTAAATGAGAGTTTGGCATCTACTCCCAGGATGAAGACGGAGGACCACAACGGGATTGGAAGAATTTTCTGTAGACTTGGGACCTGGATAACTTCCTCTTAAAATTACAGGAGGCAGTTGCAAATTCAATGTACTTCTGACTTGAAGCTAGCCGATACGGTGAACTAGGTCTCATCAGAGCACACAGCAGCAACAGCAAAGTGAAGGAGCCTCTGAGTGTTGCAAATAGTTGTGCTTGGGTGCTACCTGAAAGGTTGCACGTTTGACTTCACCCAAATACACCTTGGAACAAAGGCTTCATTCTGTGAAACAAACATAACCCTGAGATCAAAACCAGACAAAGATACCACAAGAAAAGTACAGGCCAGTGTCTCAGGAATACAGATGAAAGAGATCTTCAACAAAATACTAGTGAACAGAATCCATTGACATGTTAGCAATCATACACCATAACCCAAGTGGGATTTATTCCACGAATTCAAAATGGATTAAGGATCTAAATGTGCAAAGTCTTCTTGTTGTCTGCCAACAACTCAATTCCAATAGATAGCGATGCCATGGGACAAATTAGAACTGCCCCCTGGGGGTTCCACAGCTATATCCTTTATGGAAGTAGACTGCCGTCCTTTTCTCACATGGAGCAGGTGGTGGATTCAGAACACTGACCTCTAGGTTAGCAGCTGAAAACTTAACCACTGCAGCGCTAGGGTTTCCTATGTGCAAATTAAAACCATACAGCTCTTAGAGGAAAATGCGGGAGCAATGCTGTCAGGCCCGTCTTTTAACAATCAGTTATCTAATGTAATAACAAAAGCAGAAACAGCAACATACAAATAAATGGGACTTCATAAAATTGAAAAAAAAATTGCTCGTCAATAGCCTTTACTAAAAAAGGGAAAAGGCTAACTACCCATTGGAAAACTATCTTTGGAAACAGTATATCTGGTAGGAGCCTAATAAGTAAGACACAGTATAAAACAACAAAAAGCCTCATCATAAAATGGGCAAAGAGCTTGAACAGAAATTTCACTGAAGAGGACATTCAAATGGCCACCAAATACATGAAAAAAAATGCCCACCATCATTAGCCACTGGAGAGATGCAAATCAAAACCACAATGGGCTATCATTTCACTCCCACTAGAATGGCCACATCTCATATACTTTAGACATGTTGTCAGAACATCATGCTTGGTAAAGCAAAGAGTTAGCACGTAAGTGAACGACCTTCAATGAGATGTATTGACAAAGTGACTGCAAACAATGAGCTCGAGCATGACAAAGACGGTGAGGATGGTGCAGACCCAGGCAGGGTTTCATTCTGTTGGATGTCATGTTTCTATAAGTTGGAACTGACTCAGTAGCAGCTAACAACAACAAAAAGGATGGCTAAGACAAAAAACAGAAAATAACAAATGTTGGCAAGGATCTGGAGAAATAGGAACCGTTACCATTGCTGATAGAAATACAAAATGATGCAGCTATTGTGGAACAGTGTGGCAATTCCTCAAAAAGCAAAAACAGAATTGCCATATGACCCAGCAATTCCACACTTAGGTATATACGTAAAAGACATAAAAGTAAGTACTTAGATATTTGTACACCAATATGTATATACATGTACACACACACACACACAAGGTCTGACAAGTCTGCAAACTTAATCGCTCTAGGTGCTACATACATCATTGCTGGATATCATTATGGTCACCTTTGAATTACTCCCGTAGGGAAGCTGTGCACTGGTTGCCAGTGCCTAGTCTACCCTTCAAAGCAATTTTGGAACTCTTTTTATGGAATGGCCATCAGAGCTGTCATCAAATTACACTTGATGTCCTGAATATCATCAAACTGTCTTCCTTTAACATTTCCTTTATCTTTGGGTAAAGAAAAAAGTCACTGGGAGTCAGATCAGGTGAGTAGGGAGGGCTAAAAGCTCCCTCACAGACAACCATTCAATTAAGTTTGTGAACTTGCCAGTGTGTTACCGTGTGCAATGGCCATTCCAGAAAGAGTTCCAACGTTGCTTTGAAGGGTGGATGAGGCACTGGCATCAGTGCATAATTTCCCAAAGGGAGTACTTCAGAGTTGACTGTAGTGATATTCAGCAATGAGGTATGTAGAAATTAGAACTATTAAGTTTGCAGACTTGTCAGATCTCCTATATACATACACATACATATGTATTTCTATACATATATAAAAGCTTGACTAGTTTCAATTCTCTAGAGAATTCAGCCTAAGATAATGTATTTACAACAATGACAAAAAAAAATGCAGCTGTTGAGGCTACTTATATACAGTGAAAAATCTCATGAGATGTAGATCTTTGATTTGGTGGTTTGGGGTCATGATTTCATGGGACATCACACTTAATTGTCTCAATACTGGTTTAGTGCATGCATCCTACATCCTCGTTTTTAGTTCATTGTGTAGTGTTTGGGATCTTAAAAGTTTGTGCATGGCTGTTCCAGGCATGACAGTTAGTCTGTTTGCTAGGAGCAACAGAAGAAGGAGAGTCAGAAATACGAGGAGGCTGTGGAACGTGTAGGTAATTGCCAGCATGAACAAACTTCCTCCTTTGCCACAGGAGCAGAACTGCATGATACCCAGTTATCATTAATGAACCATTTTGATCAAGACTCTGTAGAAGAGTCCTAGTCAAAAGGAGGAGGAAAAAATGAGGAACAAAATTTTAATTCTCATGGAATCCAGATTTTCTGGAGCCATGGAGGCTGGATGAACCCTTGAAACTATTGCCATGAGGTAACCTTTAAACCTTAAACCAAAAATAACCATCTAAAGTCTTCTTAAAACCAAATCGTCTAGCTCGACTAGTAAAAAATAGTCTACCTTGAGAATTATGCTCTTTAAAATACTTTCTGTATGGAAACAAAGTGATAACTTGAAATTAAGTAGGAGCCTTCAGGGGCAGTGAGTTTATGTTAATACAGGCGAAACAAATTGGAAAGGAAGGGTGAGAATGGTTACACGATGTAATCAATGTCACTGAATTTTACACAGAGAGGGTCAAATTGGTCTTTTTTTGCTCTATATACTCTTAACATCAACAACAAAAGAAAAAAGAAGACCCTAAGGAGCACTGTTTTATTCTGACCCACATGGCATCACCATGAGTTAGTCAACTTGACAGCAACTAGCTTGACTTACTAAGGAGAGAGTTGTGGCCCTTGCCAAAAGTCAGTAGAAGTCACAGTCTCACAAACTAGTTGTTGTCCTTGTAGACCACTGTCCTACTGACAGTTTTAATGATGATCCTTCCAAATTTAAATAAATACGAA
Source organism: Heterohyrax brucei (assembly GCA_028571685.1). Lineage (NCBI taxonomy): Eukaryota > Metazoa > Chordata > Mammalia > Hyracoidea > Procaviidae > Heterohyrax > Heterohyrax brucei. The sequence continues at coordinate 72,185,178 of CM053146.1, read as the reverse complement.
CTCAATGAGAATAAGAAATTCTAAAGGGCCAAATATATAATTGTGCAATGGGGAAGCAAAGAGTGCTGAAATGAAAAAACAAACCCTCTGCCATGGAATCAATTCTAACTTATACTGACCCTACTGGACAGAGTAGAACAGCAGAACTGGAGAAATACAGAAAGAGTTTTAGAGGAAAGGCTGAAGGTAAGAAAGCCATCAAGTGATGAGTAGGGAGGGATACTTACCAGAAGGTGGAGTTCTAGTTGGTTTTTGTGTATCTGTTTTTTGTTTGTTTGTTTGTTTTTTAAATGTAGGAACTACCTGAGTATCTTAAAATATTTCATGGGCTAAAGCCAGTAAATATTGAAGGTATAAGAGATGAAGTAGGCCAAAAGAGAAACCCATATAGGAAAAGGGTGTGGAGTCCATGGGACTTTTAAAAGGATTGGAGTTAGCTAGATGGATGTGTGATTTTATAAAGGTGGTGAAGGAAAAAGCAATAATTGCAGAAATAGGTACCGCGTATAGAGGTGGCGTTGGATTCCTTATGTTAACTGGCTTCCATAGTTTTATAATGAATAAACAGACTTTGACCTACAGGCACTACCACTGCTTCTTATGCGTGGAATTTTTGTCCTCTGTTTCCCTTGGACTCCGAAGCATTTTTCTCTTATTTCCAGGTTCCTGGTTGTGGTTGCTGGAAGTTTGCCTGCCAGATTAGAGGGGGGTTACTGTAACATAATAAATAATGGTTATGAGCAAGAAAGTGCTACTCACATTCTAATACTCGTCTTAAGAACCAGATGTTTCTCAGCAAAGTGCTTCACTCTACAATCTGCCTTATAGTGCACTTCAATGAATCTGGCACACTGCCCATAAAAGCAATTTGATCCCATAAATGAGGAAAGCTGAGCAATGAGCAGGTCCCAGATACCTTCCTTCTGGAGTGGCATGACCTTAGAATCTGTGGAAATCCTTAAACCAGGCTGTTTTCAAATACTATAGATGTTATTTTTATCTTCTTTCAAGTTATTGCGGCAACGTAAAAGAGACTCTTCGAAAAACCAACAAACAGGCATAAGTTTATTTTAAAAAGGTAATTACTATTTAAGTTTCCTCCAAAGGCAGCCTATTTTTATTTTTAATGAATAAATGATGTAAGAGCCTTTAAAAAAAAATTTTCAAACATGAAGAACAGAGCTGTGAAATACTCAGTAGTATCCTCCCTTCTACTGGATCAGAGTAATAGGCTCTATTTCACATCTGGAATTTAAACTATCTTTGAAAAACACACTACACTTAAGAACTTTGAAAGAAAAAAATGCAATAAAACGCTAAGCAGTTTCATAAATATTCTTCATACAATTTAAATAATACTTGAAGTTGTTCTAGTTAATGAACAACAGCATCTCCTTGCCATGTAATTCCTTGAAAAGTCTCTGGTCAAATTTTTATGTTTCTTGAGAAGATCACAAATTACAGAGAGCTAATTTTCTGGGGGCAGGGAGAAGGAATTACAGGGGAATGAGTCGATCTAGGGTATTGAGAAAACCCAAGAGCAAAGTCAGAACGATTGAGCATACAGCACACACAGAGGCAAAGGAAGAAATGGGACAGATGAAATGTGTCTGGATTCTGATGTGGCTTCTCTGTGTCAAACACAAAAACCTACTGCCTGCTATAACCTGGGGCCGTGGAGTCAATTCCGGCTCATAGTGACCCTCTCTAGGACAGGGTAGAATTGCCCTATAGGGTTTCTAAAGCCGTAATGTTTGTGAAAGCAAGAGTTCCACATCCTGCTCCTGCAGAGCTGCTGGCAGGTTTGAACCACAGACCCTTCAACAGTTAGCAGCCGAGCACTTATCCACTGTGCTGCTGGCATTCCTGCCTCTCATAAAAGGTAGTGCTATCTGGTAAGTCATCATGAGTAGGGTCCGACTCGATGTCACTTGGCTTTGGCATCTGGTAAGTGTTGAGGTTCTGCAGTTGTTGTTTTCGTAGATTTCTTAAAACATCAAAGATTCATTAGTTTCAGTGAAAATTGGTTTCCACCAAAAAACCAAAACAAATTTCATTTGGGGGTTGAATTTTTTTTTTTAACTTTTCATTTGGAAATAATTTTATACTTACAGGAAAGTTGCAAGGATAATAATAGGAAGAACACACATAAACCTTCTGTCTAGACACACATTAAAGTATTGTTAATCTGTTAACCCATTTTGGTTTCTGTGCTGGCTTTCTGTGTATGCGTATAGCACGTATACACACATTTCATATATTCACGCATACATGTTGTTAAGTCCCGTCGCCTTGGTTTCCACTCACAGCTCTCCCGTGTATAACAGAACAAAACCTGCCCTGAGACACCCTCACAAGTCGTTGCTGCATTTCAGCCCACTGCTGAAGCCACAATGTCAGTCTGTCTTGTTGAAGGTCTTCTGTTTCACCAACTCTCTACTTTACCTGGCATGATGGTCTCCTCCAGGGACTGTGCCCTCCTGATAACATACATATGGGTGTACTACACGTTATATCTATGTATATGTGTCTTTTTCCCTAAATCATTTGAAAGTAAATTGCATACATCGTACATGGATTGCCCTTTATTCCTAAATTCTTCAGTGAACATTTCCTGAGAGTATAGATATTTTCATACAGTCACAGTACAGTTATCACCTTCAGTAAATTTAATACAGATACAACACTTTAATCTATCATCCTTATTTGAATTTGCCAACTGATTTGACAATGTCCTTTGCATCATTTTTCCCTCTAGGATCTGCTCTGGTGTCAGGTATTACACTTAGTTGCTATGTTGCTTTAGTCTTATATATTCTGTATGTTCAAGGCCTTTCTTTGTCTTTTATAGTATTGAAATTTTTGAAGAATGTCATTTTTGATAGAATGTTCCTCCTTTGGGGTCTGTCTGATGTTACTTCATGATATGACTTGAGTTATGCATTCCTGGCCTTGATATTATGTAAATGATACTGTATTCTTCTCAAGATATCACATCTAGAAGCATGTAATTGTCCATCTGCCCCTCATGATGAAAACACTTTTGATTACTCAGTCAAGATGTCATTCAAGTTCTCTGCTATATGGTTTTTTTTCCTTGCAAGTGTGAGAAGACACTTTAAAATCATGCAGATATCCTGCTTCTCTTCAAAAATCCTCATACATGTATCACTGTTGATAATTTTTGCCCATTCTAGTCTTTATCATAACAGTTATAAGAGAGTAGTATTCTAACTGAAGTGAAAGAAGCCTTGGTAGTGTAATGGTTAAGTGTTTGGTTGCTAACCAAAAGGCTGATGGTTCGAACCCACAGGGACTCTCCTGGACAAAGAGCTGGTGATTTGCTTCCATACAGATTACAGCCAAGAAATCTTATGGGATATTTCTACTCTGTCACAGGGGTCACTATGGTGAGAATAACTGGATGGCTCCCAGTAACATTCCAGCACTTCCTTGACATATACCAGTTGACTCTCAGCATTTTACAGTAAACAAAAGCCCTCTTTTTAATTATTAGATTTGTTTTTACTTTTTGATTTTTAAATTTATCTAATATCACACAGAATCATGAATTCTCATTTTTCAGTAGTTCATGATTATTAATGTTCTAATTATGTTGAAGTTCAAACCGTCTCAGATTTGACCCACAGTAGTCCCTTTAGCTGGCTTCAGTATCCTTGTGACATGGCCCCATCATTCATTTTTTTTGAGCACTTCCTGCTTTATATCCTAAGATGATATTCCAGGCTCAACTTGTAAGTAAGCTACCCGTGTCCTGGAATCAGCCCCTGTCTGAGGAGCCCTGGTTCCTCAGTAAAGGGATAGTGTTAAAGTTCAAGATCTGGGTACGAAGTATGCTCATTGCTATTAATATATCACTGGTTCTAGACTCCAAAAAACTCCACTGTGTAGAGTGGATTCTGACACATAGCAACACACTATAAAACAGAGAACTGCCCCATAGAGTTTCCAAAGAGTACCTGGAGACTTTGAACTTCTAACCTTTTGGTTAGCAGATGTAGCACTTAACCGCTAAGCCACCAGGGTTTCCTCTAGCCTGCTAGTAGATAGGAAATAGTATGTACGTATGTACACGCATGCATAGGCATATATGCATGCATATGAGGACTGCCAAATAAGTCCACAAACTCATCCTAGAAAAACTTGTGCATACCATATTGCTGAATATTACTGTGGCCACCTTCCAAGTACTCGTCTTGGAAAGTTATACACCAATGTCAGTGCCTAGTCCACCCTTCAAAGCAACTTGGAAACTCTTTTTTTGAAATGGCCATCAGACCTGTCTTGTATTACCTTACCCCTGATGTCCTAAATGTCTTCCTTTCAATAGTTCCTTAATTTTCAGGTAAAGAAAAAATGCCATTGGGGGCCAGATCAGATGAGTAGAGTGGGTGTTCCAATACAGCTGTTTGTTTACTGGCTAAAAACTCCCTGACAGACAACTATACTATTAAGTTTGTGAACTTTCTATGGTGCTATTACGTGCAATGGCCATTCCAGAAACAGTTCCAAAAGTGCTTTGAACGGTAGACTAGGCACTGGCATCAGTGTATAGCTTCCCTAGGGCAATTACTTTAAGGTGACCATAGTGATATTCAGCAATGAGGTCTGTAGCACTTAGAATGATTAGGTTTGTGGACTTGTCAGACCTTGTACATAGATGCGTATGCACATGTATGCACACACACTTGTGTACACTCACACACACCTGGGTACCCTCACATATATTGACATGTTTTAGAAACCACACCAATTCTTCCAATCCAATCTCTCCCTACAGGGCTGTTTCTTATCTTCTGTCAAAATTTTTATTTGTATGTTTCTTCTCCCGCAGTGAGAATCCTGGGTCCCAACAATTTTAATATATTTGCTCATTTCTTCAATTTGATAACCCATCTAAATTAGTTTCAGGATTGCTTGACCCAAGGTACCATAAAAAGCAAACCTACTAAAGAGAGGTCAGGATTTTTTGAAAGCCTCCCCCTGGTCACCATCAATCTTGATTGACTTTTAGTGTTGATATACTTCAGATTGTTACCATAGCTATGACTTGTTGGTAGGAGATATTTTAAAAATCAAGCTAAATAATTTATTGCAGACAACAGTGTCTGCCCATCTCCATAGTCCAGCTTTGCTATTTTCTTCCAAATATTCAACCACTCACAAAATAAGCATCACCTTTTGCCACACCGTCTGGTGTCATGTTAACAACTGTGCAGCAGGAAGGAGCATTGAGGGTCAGAAGCTAAAGCAAACATCGTGTACTGAGAACTGAGAGTTCAGCTTTTTGTTGTATGTCTGCATCGATTTTAAACCAATATACTTTTTTTGTTTGCCCTCAAGTATTTTCAGACCATTTCCTGTGGTAGTGTACATGGAGGTTATAAATCAAATTTCAAATCATGAGAGGAAAATTCTCTTTCCATGTATTCTAAATACAAGGTTCTGGTTCATAGAGACGAGTACCATTTTTTCCTTCAACCTTGTTCTCTGAAACAGCTGCCTTCCTTTTTTTTTTTTTTTTATTGAGTAAACCTTAGTCTTTACTTGAAAAAGTTAGATTTATTTCCTCTGTTCTTTATTATTATATTTATATTTTCTGTCTGTTTTCTCAAGTCATGTTGCCTCATAAAAATGGGTTTGAATAGGAGAGCTGCAGAGATGATGGGGAGGTCAGCTATGTTAATTTCAAAGCACCCCAGTCTTCAGTATGAGGTTGCCTAGCAACCCATCTCTCTGGCCTCCTTTGTAGGAGAAAGAAGAGGAAGTGATTCTTCTATACACTCTCAAGCAGAGATGGCTTTATAATATGAAACCCCTTAATAAAGGGCCCAACACAACCCTGTTTCTCCTCTTCTCCCCACTTTGTGCACTTCACAAATGATGAGAGAAATATTTCACTCTTTGATGCCTTAGATCTGACACAGGTATAGAACGGAGCTACACAAGATATGGGCAAACAGGGAAAATGACCTGTATTCCTGCGTTAAATTGAGACACGTTAATTAAACTGTTCCTCTTTTCCTTTCTCTTACATGAAAGCATACTTTCCCCTCAAGTTCTAAAAGCCAGTTATGTTAAATGAAACTGCAGCTGCCTGCTGAGCATCAGTTACCATAGCAACATGAGCCAGGAGTGGTGTTTTTCTCCTTAGGCAGAGGATGGCTGAAATGTGTTCAACCAGGGGACTCAGGCAGTGTGCTGACTAAAACTCAGACATCTGGGAAGAGCTGGCTCTATTCCTTTTTCTCCATGTCAACCTGAAAAAAAATAACTAACCCCTCCGCTCTACCCCCACAGCTATTACCTTTTTAGAACAGAACTTCGGTGGGTGGCAGAAGTACCCCACTTTGGACACATAGGAGAAAGGGGTACAGTGATCTCTGCCAGGAAAATCCCCACAAATGGTTGAGAGGGGTAGAGGAAAGTGCTACAAAGGGTATGCTGCCTTTCAAGCATCTCTAAAATACAAGGGAAAGTAACAGCTAGACATTCACGCATTTCTACGTCGTCAAAATGCTGTAAAATCATTCCACCACCATTCACAGAAGCTCAGCTGGGCAAGCAGTACGTATTCTCTTTTCCCTTCCCCGCATTCCTGGGAGCCACAAATCCTCTGTGATCTCTATATATTAGCCCATTTCATGGCAGTGGGGTCAGACACCATTTGTTCTTTTGTGACTTAGTTCACTCAGTGCCTGTTCAAGGTTCATCTTTGCTGTGGCACGTATCAGGACTTCCTTCCTCTTCCTGGCTGAATAATACTCCATTGAAGTCCCTGGATGGTACAGCACTTAAGCACTCAGCTAGTTACAGTTGACCCATTCATAACCCCCTGATGTTAGTTTTTCGCCGCTTAGTGTTTCTGCCACTGCTGTGTCAGTTTGTGGCACTGTGCTGGATTGCGTGTTGTGGTGATGCTGGAAGCTACAACCGCAGGGCTCTTCTCAGTGGACAGATTCTGAGTAGAGCTTCCAGACTAAGCAGACGAGGCAGAAAGGCCTAACTGTTGTTGTCATTGGCAGCTGGCAAGTCAGTGCTGACTTAAGGTGACCTCGTGTGTCACCAAGTAGAACTTCTCTATAACGCTTTCTTGGCTGTAACCCTAATGGAAGCAGATCATTAGGCCATTTCTTCCTCAGGGTGGCTGGGTGGGTTTGAAGCACCAGCTTTTAAGTTAGTAGTCAAGCTCAAATCATTTGCACAAACCTCCAGTGAAAATCTTATGGATGACAGCTGGACGTTGACTCGCATGCGTTGCCATGTCCTCAGGAGGGATGAAGCACTGGAAGAGGACATCATTTGTGCTAAAGTAGAGGCCCAGGGAGGGCAAGGAAGACATTGACAAGGTGGATTGGTGTAATAGTCACACTTATGAACTTGAACACGCCAGCAGTAGTGAGGATGATGCAGGACTGAGGAATGCTGTGTTCTGTTGCACAGAAGGTTGTTGTGAGCTGGCATTGACTCAGCAGCAGTTTGTCTGTCTAATGTTATTTTCTAGCAGATGATGTTATTCAAGAGAACATTATGGTTCAGCCTGATATTGTTTTACAGAGGGCCTTTACAATTGCTAGCTAAAACAGGTTGAAAGCAAAACACTGTGTGCTATCCTCACTTGCCTCTAACTATGCCTGAGAAGAGGAGGCAATATCACATAGTGGGCCTTGCAGTCAGACAGCTTGCTTTTGCACTCACTGCTGGCTAATAGCACTGTGATCTGGGGGCAAGTTTCTTCACCTTTCAGAGCCCCAGTTTACTAAGTTTTAAGATAGGATTAAAATGAGGATTGCGGACGGTTTAAAATAGGAAAACATGAATAAAATAAAACAATAGGTCTACTAACTGTCTTAATGAGAAATTGGTTTGTTCTGTAAACCTTTATCTGAAGTACAACTTAAAAAAAACAAAAATACTTGCCTGGCATATCCTAGCTTCATCTGACTCTGTCACAGATTTTTCTGAGCCTCAGAAATTTCTAGCTGGTATAGGGCATGGCCAGCAAGGTTACCTTCTTCTCAGAATGTTCTCTTCATTTCTACCTGCTCCCTGCTACCAAATCTTGTCTTAGCCTCACCAGCAAAAGCATCAAGTACCTATCACACTCTGGATGTCTGAATGAGCAATTCCGAAGGAGATGGAATTCTAGGTTTATGTTTACACCATTCACCTAGCTGAATCTAAGTACAAGAGAGAGGTGTGTAACAGTTTATCAGACTCGGGGGGGGGGCTGGATGTGTTGCTAAGACACTAGCAGATAAGCCTCCAGTAATTCAGGTTTCAGCTGGGCTTCCAGGCTCAGATAGACGTGGAAAAAGGGCCTAGCAACCTATTTCCCCAAAGAAGTCATTGTAACTCTTGATAGATCACAACTAGCTGACTCTGGACACGTCAGAAGGAGGAATCAGTCTCTAGACAAAAGCATGTTTGGTGAAGCAAAGGACCAACAAGGGCATGGGAGACCACTGATGAGATGGATCGTCAGGGGAAAAAGGACAGAGGGAGAAAAGGAGGGAGGGAAAGAGGGAGAGAGCAAGGAAACATGGAAAGTACCAGGCAGTGTAAGGGTTCAAACTCTGACAGCTGTTAACGTGACTTGTACATCACCAATCACTCTGGTGCTTATTGAACTCTTAATACCTACTCAGCACCATGCTTGAGGGAGGGATACTGACGCATAAGACATGGGTCCCATTTAAAATGAGGGCAGGCAAACTTGGGGGACAACTGCTGCAGGCTATCTACTGTTCTGACACTTGAATTGTGTGTGTCATCCTGGCCAATGCTCTATCCACACACGGCACTCCCTGTGGGTCTGCCTCCTGGCATTTCACAGAGAGAAGGCCCGCTGTTACCTTACAGCCATGACTTACTTTTCTACCCAGGCTGGTGTGACCAGCACCATCAGTCAGCATGCCTATCAGACTAAAGTTCTATTTCCATGAAGGGAGTAAAAATCTTGGGCAAGCACCTCTGAACCAACCTTGCAAAAGAGCTGTGGAACTGTTTTCAGCAACAGAATGACATGCTAAGTATTTGCATCTCCAACATGGAGTGAAATCCTCAGGAGAAGCAGAACACAAGTACTGCAAACGGAGCCCCCAGAGGCAGCAAATGTTCACTTAGATAAAAGCTAGAGTTTGTCCAGCAAAAACTCTGTTTTTAAGAGGCCACTGGCAGTAGAATCAGACTTCTGGCATATATTTGGAGCAAGATACCATTGTAAGGTTGCTTATGTGCCAGATGCTTAGATATACATCTCCTTACACCTTACTCAGAAATCCTGATGGTCTAGTGATAGAGTGCTATAGCTGGTAACAAAAAGGTTGGCAGTTCAAATCCACTAGTTGCTCCTTGGAAACACTACAGGACAGTTCTACTCTGTACCATAGGATTGCTCTGATTTGGAACTGACTTGAAGGCAACGGGTTTGGTATTTGGTAATTCTCTGCTCATACGTATGTGGTCGTTTTGTCTGTCTTTTCTTGTTCATCCCGTGGGAGAACCCCTTCCTGGCCTGCAGTAAAGGCTTGCTTGCCTTGTTTCTGTGTAAGATATTTTGTTGATGCTACACATTCTCTTACCCTGGCTCCTAGCCAAGGCATTTTGTCCTCTTTCTTATACCTAATCCAAAACAAAACAAAAAGCCTTCTGCATTCAGCTTTTTAAAATAATAAACCTTGATGGCCCATCAGCTGTAAATGTCTAATCAACAACAACAAAAACAATATCTATTTTGAGCCCCAAACCATTCCAGAGCAGCAAGAGAAGAAAAACTGAACAGTTGGTTCCATATTAAGATAACAGGAACATTTGTCTCCTGCCACCATTCAAAAACTATGACTGAAGAATCAGAAAGTTAAAAATTGTGCTTGTATAAAGAGTTCCAGAATTGTGCTAGCCTTCCCTCATTAATAATTCCTCTCCTTTCATATAGATGGGCCCAGTCTGTCCTGTTTGTCCATCTGTCCTCACAAGTACACAACCATCTGGAGTCTGCACTGATCATCCATCCTTCAACACACACAAGATCTTTGGAAATTTTTTAAAAACATTAATGCAACTAAGAAATCTTGATTAACTTCCTCCGAGGATTCTGCCAGCTCTCCCTTAAGGATTTGTTTCAGTTCAGAGTTATGTGAGTGATGCTGTGACCCCTTAGGAGTCTGTATCAGTTTCGTATCGCTGCTGTAACAAACTACCACTAACTTCTTGTTGCTAGCTGCCATCAAGTTGGCCCCTGACTCGTGGGAACCCCGTGTGTTACAGAGTAGAAGTGCTCTGGAAGTTTTTTTTTGGCTATAGTCTTTAAGAAAGCATATCTTTAGACCTTTCGTTCTGTGGGGCTGCTCAGTGGGTTTGTACAGCCAACCTTTAGGTTAACAATCTATCATAAATTGTTTGTACTACCTGGGGTCCCTTGCCACAAACTTGGTGTAACACAATTCAAATTTATTGTCGTAAAGTTCCGGAAAAGAAAAGCTAAAGTAGGTTTTATAGGGCTAAAATTAAGTTGTCTACAGAGCTGTGGTCCTTCTGGAGGCTCTAGGACACAAGTCATTCCTTGCCTTTTACAGCTGATAGAGGTTTCCTGTATTCCTGGGCCCATGGCTGCCTCACTGACTTCGGCTTCTATCATCGCACCACCTGCTCTTACTCTCCCACTACCCTTTTTCTGCTCTAAGTACCCTTTCGATTACATTGAGCCCACCTGGATAATCCAATCTTCCCATGGCAAGACTCTTACTATATCTACAAAGTCCTTTTTACCATACTCATGGGTCCTGGAGATTAGGATGTGGTCATCTAGGATATGATATGATAGGCAGACTCTTATCACATCCTTCTTCATATAATCAAGCTTCTCTGATTATTTGCTCTGCATACAGATTGAATAAGAATCTTGAGAGGATACAACTCTGACATATACCTTTCCCTAAAGATAAATACTGTCTTATAGTTCTGTGGAGACTCAGAACCAGAGAACCAGTAAGACACACAGAGAGACTCAGGTGATTACGGCTAGTAGGCAAGTGCAAAATCGCTAGGTAAGGCAACAGGCTGGAGGTCCCTGCAGACTGTGTCCCCAGATCTGCAGGTCAGGTGAAAGGAAGAATGCCAACTAAGGGAGTTTTGGCAAAACGTGTATAGTCTGAAGGCAGAACACATCCTAGGGAAATTCCCTTTTTGTTCTTAAGGTTCTCCAGTTTCATTTTATGAAAAGTAATTGCCTTTACCTAAAACTCACTGACTTAATGACATGTATCTACTGGTGGCGTAGAGGCGAAGTGCTACAGCTGCTGAACAGCAGGTGGCAGTTCATGCCGGCCAGGTGCTTCTTGGAAACTCAATGGAGCAGTTCTACACAGTTCTGTAGGGTACCTGTGAGTTGGAATTGACTCGACAGCACCTAACAGTAACAACAACTACTTCAAAAATAAAAAACCAAACTCACTTTTGTAGAGTCAATTCTGACTCAGAGCAACCCTAGAGGACAGAGTAGAACTGCCCCACTGAGTTTCCAGGGAGCACTTGTCGGATTTGAACTGCTGACTTTTTGGTTAGCCAAAGTATGAATTAACCACTGCTTCACCAGGGTTTCCAACTACTTCATAGCAGCATAAAATTGTTCTTATTGTATGTTGTCTGGTCGATTCCGATTCATAGTGACCCTCTAGGACAGGATAGAACTACCCCAAATGGTTTCCTAGGCTGTAATCTTGACTAGAGCAGATCATCGGTCACCAGGTCTTTTCTTTCACGGATCCTCTGGTGCCTTTGACCTGCCGAGCATCTGGTTAGTAGCACAGTGCTCAACTGTTGTGCCATCAGGGCTCTTTACCATGTAAAATTAGTGATAACAAATATTGAGAGGCCAGCACTCCCTTAAATTGTGCTCCTGCGGTCAGTTCCTCATCTGCCTTACCCCAGTCCCAATCCTGATTTGTATGCAGAGCCTCCAGCCCCTCCGTAGGTGGTACAACCTTGGATGGAGAACCATTTGTGGAACAGGGCTCGGCTGTGAGTCATCAGCAGCCGAGATTCCTGGCATCTGACATCCGAAGGAATGAGTGTGTTAATTCTGAATGGAGGTGGGGTGCGGGCACCTCAGCACCCACGGACTGGATTACCACGCCCACTTAAAATGAGGTTGTTTTCTCACTTAGGTATTCACTCATTACCAGAGAAAAGTAGTCATGAACCACTGAAAGATTTATGTGGCCGCTAAAGTTAACTGTTTCAGGTGAGTGTAGTGACAGCCAAGCCTAGGCAAGGGCTCTTTCTTCCAGCTTCCTGACAACCAGAACATCTGACCAAAAGGCCGAGACAATTTACTTAGGCCTCAGGCTGTGGTTAACATTACTGTCAATAAATTGCTTTGATCTATGGCTTATTAACTTTGGTTAGAGAGCTAAGCAAATAAGCCAAAGTGGAACATCATTCTGTCCCACAGACTGTCTAGACCCTTAACCTCAGACAACCTTCTCATGCCAATGATCACAATTAAGTTGGTAGGCTGGCATAAATCTTTAGTGCTACAGGAAAAAAAAAAATCATCTTAGCGCAAGCCCTACCAAATACGAGTTAGTGGATGCCCTCGATATGCCTGGCATATACACATCATGTTCTAGATGCTTGTTAGTTTGGCATTAAACAATATAATTCTTTGTCTTCATTCAAAGATCAGTGATTCTCAAAAGAGGAGGGACTTACAGCTCCTCAGGGTCATATCTGAATGACCTGAAGAAGATGCTCAATTATGTAGACCATCCTCAACTTTCCAACCGAGAGAGATTCTAGCCCCAATGTCATCACCTACAAAAGGGGTTACAATTACAGTAGTGAGCCACTGTTACTGATGGGGAACTAAATTTACATCAACTGTATGTAAGAGACACACAGGGTGAGAACTATTGTTACAAGTGGCTATCACTGAAACAAACACACACGTGGTGGCCAGGTATCTCACAACTAACTGACATGCATAGTGACATCTTGCCACGTAAAAAATCCAACTGCAGCTTTTTTGTGAACCCGATATAAATAACAGCTTTTGAATGGTAGTTAAAGAGCACATTGTCTGTGGAAACAATCTTTTCCTCGGGAACCCTGGTGAGTTTAACTTTTATATACTGGCTGAAAGGAAAACCTTTTTATATTTCCGTAAACCCTCTCCACACTGGGACGTGAAGGTTGCTGATATCCCATTTTGTTCCTTGGCTTGATATCAGTTCTCTAGCTTTTTTTTTAACCCTCTACTTCTTTTTTAAAAAATAACTGCGCGAGCTTGCCTAATGCAAATCTGACAAGGAACTTGATAAGAGAAGCAACAGAATTTCTGGACACTGTGTACTCTTCAGAGAATGCACCTCGAGAATGAATCAGTTTCTTTTCCTGACTGAGTAGATTATTGGGCACAGTGTGCATCCTAAAATTATTTGTGTAAATCTTTTTTCACCTGTTTACTTATTACATATTGTGAAAAATTTTCCCTGTGGTTCTAACATCTTCTGGGATAGAATGGTAGCACATTATGCTTATTTAGTTATCTTACTCTCGTTGTTGTTGCTAGGTGCCATCAAGTCAGTTTAACTCACAGCTACCCTTATAGTCAAGAGAGCAAACCATTGCCCCATCCTGCGCCATCTTCATGATCTTTGTTGCGCTGCAGCCTGTTGCTGCAGTCACTGTGTAAATCCATTTCATTGAAGGTCTTCCTCTTTTTCACTGAACCTCTACTGTACCTCTACTGTACCAAGCATGATGTTCTTCTCCAGGGACTGGTCCCTCCTGATAACACGACCAAAGTATGTGAAACATATTCTCACCATCCTCGCTTCTAAGGAGCATCACGGCAGTACTACTGCTGAGACGAATTTGTTTGTTCTTTTGGCAGTCCATGGTATGTTCAGTATTTTCTTCAACATCGCAATTCAAAGGTATCAATTCTTCTTCAGTCAGTGAATATGGAAGATTTTTCTCTTGCTGACTTTTAAATTCAGCAGTCACTTTGCTTTTCTCTTGATAATCATTTCTGTTACCATCTGAAAGCCCTCTGTATTTTTTTCTCTGTAACCCTAGTTGATCATACAGTATCTTCATTGTTGCCCAGTGCTAAGTGTTAAGGTTTCCAGCTGTGGTCTCCAGGTCATCATGAGCTTCAGCTGCAGCCACTGAAGGAACCTGGGACTTCCTGCCAGTCCCTTGAACAACTTTTTGATGGCCTGAATTATAATGCTGTTGGACAGTGGTGCAGCTGGATGATCTAATGGAGACTGTACTTCAGAGTTACTCACTTAGAATGCCAAAGATTTATTTTCCGCTCTTTCATTAAGGAGGAAAGAAAAAAAGAAAATAATCTAACGAACTGTTTGAAGCATCTGACTGACAGATATCTTTCTGTGAGTATTATCTCCTATTGCTTCCTGGATTTGAACCAAGACAAGTACAACTAAACGCCTGCTCACCTTTCACATATACTTTCTTTCAAAAGCAGCTCTTCCCATACTTCAAGGAAAAACATAGTCCTGTTTTCAGAGACCTGGGAAGAATTCACCTTTTAGTCCTGGAAGGTTCTAGAAATGGAAGATGCAGGTAAGTTTCTCTTGCCAGCCTACTATAAATCAGAGATAAATTACAAAATAAGTTATTATTACACTGGTTAATCATTGACCTTCAAAGTGGAGAGTTTGATGATGCTTCTTGAATTTTCAGTTATATATATTTCAATTGTTTTTGTGTTATGCTTGAAAAAATACCTTTCCACTTCTGAAGTAGAAACTACATTAACTTGTTATTTACTGTCATTTTGCTTTTAATTTACATAAATGTTTATCAGAAGAAAAACAACATACTTATACATACATTTATTTTTATATTTGTGTTTATTGACAGGCACCCTGGCAGTGCAAGGGTCTAGAACTCAGCTGCTAACCAAAATGTTGGCAGTTCAAATCCACCAACCACTCTTTGGAAACTCTATGGGACAGTTCTACTCTGCCCTATAGGGTGGCTATGAATCAGAATCAATTCAACAGCAACAGCTTTTGGGTTCTATTGAAGTTTTTGAAGCATCACAAAATGCCTCAGTATGGAGTATTTTGCTTCTGTCACTAATATCAAACTGATGTTAATTATTTTCAATAGCTATTTTCTTCATTGAAAACTGTCATCTGTTAGTTCTTGGTGAGCTTGGTCTGAATGTTGGCCAAATATATGCCTAAATGCTTGGTCACTTTTAAGGGAAGGATTTCTTTCTTTGAGCAATACCGATGATGTGGAAATTTGTGCTGTAACTGTATTTGTGGCTTAAGAGTTGCTAATGAAGATGTATTGAAGGGGCTAGGTTTACACGGAACGATTGTTTCAGAGTGATGCCCGAGTTAACCGAGCGCTATTATTTGCTAGTATTAAAGAGGTGAAAGTAGGTGTTAGAGGATAACCTTCTACATTCATTCCTTTCAAGAAAGTAATTGGATCCTGGTTTAAGACACTGTCAGGTTGAAATTTGATCATACAGGACCAACATACTACAGTTCATTTTTAGACCCTTAAAGCATTTCTATATGTACCTTCTGACTGTACTTCTGTACTGGGAATAATTCTCATAGACATTTGATTATCCTCATCCCGTTTTGAAGGCCATCTGACTGAACTGACAGCAATCACATGGCACAGAGCCCAGACCACCTCAACCTAAGAGAACTCTAACTATTTCACTTCTGCAAGGGGAAATGGTGGTTGATGCTTAAGGGATGCTAAATTGAGAGAATGCCAATCAGTTTAGAACTGCTTTTGCCATAGAGCTTGTGTGACCACCCACGGTAGTAACATATACCTTATTTCATAATGACAAAGTGGAGCAAAGTGGTTATTATTTTTTTCTTTCATTCTTAATAATGAGATAAAACTGTTTACCAGTCAAGGTTATTTTTAGGACCAAGGGGAAGGAAATAGTGCTCTATCCTTTATAGAGGACCTACTGTGAATAGGGCACTGTGTGGGGTGTTCGAAGGGCTTGTGCTTGCAGGTTGATGTTTAGGTACAGTTGGTTGTGCTACTAGCCCAAAGGCAGAGGACTTTCCGTAAAAAGTTGGTCATTGCAGTTTTATTGCGACCCTGCTGTTAAACGTGTTGACACAGCCTCATTCATAAGGCTTATTTTATGTATCTGGAGAGTTGCATTCTAATGAGAAAAAAGCCTGGGAGGTTTTATTAGCAACTCTTCAGATGAAGTAATGTTTGTTCCTTCCGAAGCTAAATTTTACTATTGCTATAACTAGAACAAAATAAGATCCAGATTTCATTAGGCTTTGAAAGTTTGGGAGTTAGCAAAAGAAAGAAAGATTTTGAACTCACTAGTAAAATTCAGGAGCTGTAAAATAAAATAGGAATTATTAAAATTTTGTCTGGTGCTCTTGGTTAATCACTTTGTAGAGTGAACTGATTTATGAGGTCTGATACATCTGTAAGTAGGAAAATGCTGATGATGACCTTGCCAGTTTGATTTAAGATAATTTGGAACAGTAGATTTCGTACTGTGGTTGCCACTAAGCTTTTAGAATTTCCCTTGGATATTTATTTGTACTGGATACGCAAAACCTGAAGTGTCGAGAAAATAACTTCTCTACATGATTGCCACAAAGTCAGTGTATTTTCTCCCGCAGGAAAAGATATGTCCCCCTGACCCCCAACCATAGAAGAAGATGTGTTTTGGACAGGCATGAGGACAGCTCATGGCACGTGGAACAGCAGTTAAATTAAGGCACAATGAAGTGATAGAAGACAGAGGGAAAGATACCAATCAAAGACAGATGTGGTTTATAAGCATGTGCAAGTTCAGGGTAGTTTGTATGCTGTCAAGCTCTCACACTCCCATGGCCTTTGCAGATATGACCATGGTACAGCTCAGTACAATAGCTGACAGTTACACGGAGATTCTATGCCTACTGTTGTATAGTTAATTTTTTTTTCTGAACAATGAGAAAATTGTACTGGAAGTGGTTAAATGAAAAATAAGTGTTTTGTCATCTCAATTTTCATATGTAAATTTTGGTGACATTTATTGAATGCTTTGAGTTGTAGAACCATTCTGGCTATCCTTTTCCAAGTAATGTTTGGTTTTTGAGCACAGGTCCAAATGACCCCAAATCTGTGCTCTTAACTGCCATGCTGTTAAACAAACAAAACAAAAATCTGCTGCTGTGAAGTCAATTCCAACTCATAGCAACCCTATAGGACAGAGGTAAAGCTGTCCTGTAGAGTTTCCAAGGAGTGCCTGGTGGAGTAACTGCTGACCTTTTGGTTAGCAGCCATAGCACTTAGGGTTTCCAACCGTGCTATACTCCCTCCTTATTTAATAAAAAGAACCGAGAACTACCATTTATTAGGTCCTTATCACATGCCAGGAACTGTGCTAATTGTGTACACAAAAATAACAAAACTAACAATGTTATTCATAAGGTTAAGTGATGAGTTACTTACATAAAATACCTCATCTAATTTTTTATAATTTTGTTGTTCAGAATATGCACAACAGAACATACACTAACTACAACTGCTTCTACAGGTGAAAAGAATTCAGTGACACTGATCACTTTCCTCCAGTAGTGCACCGTTCTCACATCCCTATCCAATTTGTTCTTCCCCACTCACATAAGTTTACTGCCCCGCTAATGGTCCTATCTAATCTGCCTAGTTGCTGTTGTCAATTTTATTGTACATACGTAGTTCTTAAAAAAGCACAGTGCTCAAGACAAACATTCTTTCTAATGAAGCTGAACTATTCTTTGGCTTAAAGAAGACTTTAGGAGATATTTGGTTTAAGGTTTAAATTTCCAACATTAACTCAGGACAATAGTTTCAGGGGTTCATCTGTCCTCCACAGCTCAAGGAAATTCTGAATCTTATAAGAATTTGAAATTCTATTCTGCATTTTCTCCTTTTGATCAGGATTTTTCTATAGAATCTTTGATCAAAATGATTAGTAAGGGTAGATGGGCACCATCCAATTCTTTTGATGTTATGGCAAAGGACGAAGTTAGTCATTTAGGCAATTAGCCACACACTGCATTTCTTCCTTCTATTCCTGACTCTCCCTTCTCTATTGTTCCAAGCAAATAAAGATTAATTGTTGTGCTTGCAAGCTTCTAAGACCCCAAGGCCTGAGAACAGAAGCCCTAAATACGATACTATGCCAATCAACTGGGACGTCCCATCAAACCGTGACCCTGAACCATTAAACCAAGAAACCAAATCCCATGGAGTGCTCTGTAATGCATAAGCAGCCTAATCATCTGCTCTTTTTCTTTGTTTGCATTTGTTTTTGTGTGTCTGTCATACATTCGTCAAATCAACTTAAAAGTTACCTTAAATGTATTGTGATGTTGTTGAAGAAATATATACAGCACAATACACACAAATTCAATAGTTTCTACATGTGCAATTCAGTGACACTGGCCAATTCAACTTTTTAAAAGTGCATAATTTATTAAAGTAGTGATATCAATTGCATTAAAAAACTGGGCAACACTTACCCTACTTAATTTTTCCATCACTGTAAACAGAAAGTCAGTGTTCCATAAGCAATACTTTTCACCTCCACCCTCCCTGCTACCACTGATAACCATAATAAACTTTGGTATCTATGTATTTGCCTATTTTTTTCTTTTTATTTAAATGAGGTCATACAATATTTGTCCTTTTGTCATGAACTTATTTCACTCTGCATAATGTTTTCACCTCCATCCATGTTACAGCATGTACCAGGACTTTATTTTTCTTTCTGGCTGCATACTAGGCTACTGTATGCATGCACCACATTTTGTTGTTTCCACCTTCTGATTATTGTGATTAATGCTGCAGTGAACACTGGTGTACATGTGTCCATTTGCGCTGCTGCTTTCGAGTCCCTTGGGGACATTCCTAGCAGTGGAATTATTGGATCAAATGACCTTGGTGGTGTAGTGGTTAAGTGCTATGTCTGCTAACCGAAAGACTGGAAGTTCAAATCTGTGAGGTGCTCCTTGGAAACTCTATGGAGCAGTTCTACTCTGTCCTATAGGGTTGCTATGAGTTGAAATCAACTCAGCAGCAGTGGGGCAGTTTTACCTTTATCTTTTTGAGGAACCCCTCATTGTTTTCCATGATGGCTGTACCATTTTACATCCCCACCAGCAATGAATAAAACAAAAACAACCCATCACTATCAAGTAGATTTTGACTAATAGCATCCATATAGCAGAACTGTCCCATAGGGTTCTAAGTAGCAGTTGACGGATTCAAACTTCTGAGCATCTGATAAGCTGCTGTAGTTCTGAGCCACTACACCATCAGGGTTCCATCAATGGATAAGAGTTCTAATTTCTCCAATTCCTTGTCAACATTTGTTATTTTCCTTCTTCATCTTAACCATCCTAGTGGGAGTGCAGTAGTATGTGTCTAGTGATGATTTGAATATCTCTTTGGTGAACTGTCTATTCAAGTCCTTTGCTCACATTTTGATTGAGGTTATTTGTCTTTTTGCCGTTAAGTCCTTGAAGTTTTATATGTATTTTGGTTATTAGATTTTTATCAGATACATGATTTCAGAAGATATTCTCTTAATCAGTAGCTTGTCTTTTTACTTTTTTCGGTAAAATATTCATGATTTTAAAATGTATTCAATAGCTACAGCAATCAAAACAGTCTGATATGGCTATAATAATACACACATAGAACAATGGAATCAAATTGAGAGTCCTGAAACAAACCCACACATTTATGTTCAACTGATTTTTTTATGAGGGTGCTCAGTCTGTTCAGTGGGGGAAAGAAAAATCTCTTTAATAAATGGTGTTGGGAAAATGGGACTTCCAAACATAGAAAAATGAAACAAGACGCATGCCTTACACCATACACAGAAACAAATTCAAAATGGATTAAGGACTTAAATTTGAAAACTGAAACTGTAAGATTCTTAGAAGAAAATGCAGAGGAATGACTGCTTTTGACAAAGGATAATCTAACATAATAACCAAAACTGAACAGTAAAACTAAATAAGACCTCATAAAAATTAAAAACCTGTTAAGAGGATACAACATGTATAGAATGGAAAGGGAGAGTGTGTTGTCACCAGGCAAGGAGAGCAGAAGTTGCTGCAGATAGGCAGGGATGGAGATTTAACTTGGATGGCAAACTTGCACTCAATCACCAAAAAAAATAAAAAAATAAAAACCTTAGTTTCTCTAAAGATTTTACCAAAACAGTGAAAAAAACTTTAATTCATATTATTTTTTCTCTTTCCTTCATCTTTATGATACGAATCAAAATAAGTAATCATTTCCAGCTACATTGTGACATTTAATATGGGACATACTTCCTGAAATTCATAGCCTAGAGGAGTCCTTGTAGTTAGGGCAAGGACAAGAGTCCTGTGTTTTCTGTTACGTTTCGTTAGTTTGGTTTTATTTGTTCATGCATTCATTTATTTTTTTCTGCCTTCCTAAGTGAGTTCTGAAGTCCTTGTGAGGCAAATTCTTAACATAATCTACTGCCAGTCCAAAGGCACAAGTCCACTCAAAGGCTTCCTCAGAGAAAGGCCTGCAAATCTACTGCTGAAAAGTCATCCATCCAGAACCATATGTGGGAGTAACTATGAGCCAGAATGCACCTAAGGCAACTGGTACAAGTAAGTTCTAAAAAACTGCACCATATATAGATTCTGGATTCATTTCGAAACAATGCCGAGTTGGTGTGATTTCGGGGAGAAGACATGTATCAGCTATTCTAAGTAATTTTTTTCTCTGTGAAACCAGACTGATTAGGATATAAAGCAATCCCGTTGTTACATTCTGCCTTCTTGGGCATCACATCTGCGTGGCCCCACAGCCCTTGGTTGGGCAGCGCATGAGAGGGATGTACAGTGGAGCCAAGGCTTAAAGACTTATGTGCTTCTTTGTACATAGAGAAACAATCTGCCACAAGATTGCTCCGCTTAGATGGAACGATTTAGCCAGATAGATTCTTGTCCATTAAGACAAGACTAATGCATAAGTTCTAATACCTTGCCAAAACATTCATTATTGTGTTTTCTCCAAGCAGAAATCTAAGAACTTAACCATTTTATTTTTAGAAAATAATTTCTCCCATTTCCTTCAGTATATGTGAGTGCGTTTTCCTCATGTGGTTCGTCTTTCCAATAAAAACTGGATACCCAATGAGGTCAGCATGAGCTCTATGTTGAATAACAACAGAACTTCACTCCACAGTTTGTAAATTTTTTTGTGGGGGGGGTTGGGAGACTCAAGTACAGAAAAATGAGTGAATCACACACTTCAATTCAAAACGCGCTATCATTACCAGTCTGTGCGAGACCTCTCTCGTTTCCATCATGTTTATCCTCCTAGTTCATTCCTTAGGTTCCACTTCCACATTCCCTTTCCCTATGGGCAGCCATTCTAATGGATTTGTTATGTATCATTGAACATGTAGCTATCTTTAGAAAATACATAACTTCCATGTGCGTACATATTTTAACTTACAAATATGCTCATGGGCAGTAAATCTCATTCTTTGGCATAAATTACATTCACTCAACACTGTATGTTTTAGGTGTTGCTATAAAAAAATCCACTGCTTTTGAGTCAATTCCGACTCACAGTAACCCTACAGTACAGAGTGGAACTTCTCCACAGGGTTTCCAGTGAGCTGTTGGGTGGATTCAGACTGTCTTTTGGTTAGTAGCTGATCTCTGAAACACTGCATCACAAGGGCTTGTACTTCTAACTCACTGCTTCTTACACTGTATGTTATTTCATAGCACGCATCCGAAATATTTTACTTACACATGCCCCTAATAATAGATCTCGGCTGCCACCAGCTCCCAGATCCTACAAATTAGGTAATAAACACTAGTGCTGAATCTAGGGTATGAAACAAACAAAAGCAACAAAACTCGACTAAACCTGTTGCCTTGGAGTGGACTGCTATTCTTAGTGACCCTATAGGACAGAGCAGAACTGCCCCATAGGATTTCCAAGGAACAGTTGGTGGATTTGAAATGGTGACCATCTGGCTAGAAGCCAAAATCCTTAACTACACTGCTACCAGGGCTTCGAGGCTATAATACCAAAACTCATTGGCATCAAGTCAATTCCAACTCATGACAACCCTTTTGAACTGAATAGAACTGCCCCATAGAGTTTCCAAGGACTGCCTGATGGATTAAAATCACCAACTTTTTGGTTAGCAGAGGTAGCTCTTAAGAACAATGACACCAGGGTTTCCTGTTGTTGTTGTTAGGTGCTGTTGAGTTGGTTCTGCCTTACAGTGACCCTATAAACAATAGGGCGAAACACTGCCTGGTTTTGTGCTGTGTCCACAATCGTTTTCATGCTTAAGCCCATTGTTGCAGCCACTGTGTCGATCTATGTTGTCAAGGGTCTTCCTCTTTTCCTCTAGACCTTCCACTCTACCAAGCATGATGTCTTTCTCCAGAGACTGATCTTTCCTGACAACATGTCCAAAGTATGTAAGAAGTAGTCTTGTCATCTTTACTTCCAAGGAGCACACTGGTTGGACTTCTTCCAGAACAGATTTGTTTGTTCTTTCAGCGGTCCATGGCACATTCAACATTCTTCTCCAACACCACAGTTCAAAGGCATCGATTTTTCTTCTGTCTTCTTTGTTTATGGTTCAGCTTTTACATGTACATGATGCAACTGAAAATACTGTGGCTTGGGTCAGGCACATTTTAGTCTTCAAGGTGACATCCTTATTTTTGAATACTTTGAAGAGGTCCTTGGCAGCAAATTTTCCCAATGCAGTGAGTCTTTCGATTTCTTGACTGCTGCTTCCATGGGCATTGATTGTGGACCCGGGGTTCCCCAGTCTAGGTTATATAGTGAGACCTGGAAACTTTCTTACAGGCTGAGAAATACACACGCACAGAGAGAGAGAGAGAGAGAGAGAGAGAGTGTGTGTGTAGGATATACCAAAAAAATAAAAAGAAAAAAGAAAAAACATTGCCTTTGAGTTAGTTCTGACTCATAGTGACCTTATAAGACAGAATAGAACTGCCCTGTAGAGTTTCCAAGGAGCACCTGGTGATTTCAAACTGCCCACTTAACCACTATGCTGCCAGGGTTTGCAATCTAGGGTATACACACTCTGAATTTCTCCAAATTTTACAAATTCTTTTCACCAGTTCTAGATACCCACTTACCTTGTAAGAAAGTTCACCAGTCTCACAGTCTCACCAACACTTGGTATTACTGAAATTTCCAGTTTCTATCACTTTGACAGATATAAAGTAGTATGAACTTTTAATTTGCATTTGGCTGATTACTGTGAGGATGGCGATCTATCTATCATATACTTTTCAGCCACTTGGAGTTGTTCTCTTCTGTGAATTGCCTTTTTACTTATTTTCCCAGTTTTTAAATTTGTTTCGCTTCATAGCATATTCACTGCTTTTTTGAATACAAAGTGGTTGGAATGAATCACAGTGGAAACTAACTGTTCTCCATCTAGAGTTTCTGAGGTTAAAATATGGCACAAAAGTTAGAAATTAAATTGTTTAGGGGAATTTCTGGGCAGTGAGTGTCATTAAACATGGGTGTGACTCCTGGTTTTGCTACGTTATTGCTGAGTGACTTGGAGAAAAGTACCATCTGTGTGTCTTCAAATATGTGTGTGTGCATGTAGAATGGGAAAAAATAATATCTGAGATTTATTAGGAGAAGTAAACAAGATCACTTATGTAAACTATGCAGTATATTACATGGCTAATTGCAGGGGCTTCATAAATATCTATTTTTTCTTACTCTGACCAGTATATGTGATCCAGACCCAAACCTGTTGTTGTCAGTTTATTCTGACCCATAGTGACCCCATTTCCAAGGAGTGGGTGGTGAATTCAAACTGTTGAGCTTTCGGCTAGCAGCCAAATGCTTAACCACTGCGCCTGTACATTCCTACAGAAACCCTGGTGGCATAGCAGTTAGAGTGCTACGCTTGCTAACCAAAAGGTCAGCAGGCACTCCTTGGAAACTCTATGGGGTAGCTGTACTCTGACCTACAGGGTCACTGTGAGCTGGAATCAACTCAGCAGCACTGGGTTCAGTCTTTGGTATTTTATATGCTCACAGAATTCACTCGAACAAAACTGCCTATACTTCAGTGATGATGGGTAGTCAAATTTCTTGTATTCCTCGAGGCCAGATAAATACTTAACACTTGCCCATTTTCTTAAAATCTTACACTCTCTTTGGATTTTTGCTATATTGATTTTAAAATCACAAAATAAAACCTAAAAGAAAAAAAAATCCTGAAATTTTAACTGAAGCTATATTTATATCTTTCTTTTTTTTTTTCCTTCTCTTTCTCTCTCTCGTTTGAGGGTGTGGGTGCTAGCTACTTTGATAGCTTCTTTACAGTCTAACACCTTATATTACTTACATCTACTGTGTAGCAAGTCTCCACACATTTAGCAGTGTAAATGTATTATCTCACAGTTTCTGTGGATCAGGAGTTTGGGCTCAGCTTAGCTGGCTGTCTAGCTCGGTCTCACAAGGCAGCAGGCAGGGTGTTGTTGACTCCGCTGTATAGCCGTGTGGGAAGAATCTGCTTCCAGATTCCTCAGGTGGTTGGCAGAATCCACTTCCTAGAAGTTGTAGGACCTTTGGCTAGCTGAAAGCTGGAGGCTGCCCACAGTCCCGAGGGGCCACACACTGGGCCTTCCCCAAACGGCGGCTGACTTCAACAGGTCATCAGAGAGAATCTCTCTAGAGAGTTTGCTAGCAAGACAGAGTCTTATACACTGTGAGGTACCACAAGAGGGACACCTTCTTAGAAGCTAGCACAGACACACTCGCATTCAAGGGGAGGGTAAAGACACAAAGCACAAACATCAGGAGGAAGAAATCATGGGGGCCACCTTAAACTGTATCTGCCACACACCTCAGACGCAAGTAAATGCACATACTCACATTCGAGTAAACAGATACACGAAAGCAGACAGGGAGTTCTGCTGATTCATGTGAAGTAAAGGCGGAATTCTGCCGACTCATGCTTTCTCAT
Organism: Heterohyrax brucei; assembly: GCA_028571685.1. NCBI lineage: Eukaryota > Metazoa > Chordata > Mammalia > Hyracoidea > Procaviidae > Heterohyrax > Heterohyrax brucei. The sequence continues at coordinate 72,160,097 of CM053146.1, read as the reverse complement.
CTGGGAATCTTTAAAAAAAAGAAAGAAAAAAAGACGAAACTATACCTGTTGTCATTGAGTCAGTTCCAATTCACAGCCACCCTATTACAGGACAGAGTAGAATTGCCTTATAGAGTTTCCAGGGTGTGCCTGATGGATTCAAACTGTTGAACTTTTGGTTAGCAGCCATAGCAGTTGACTACTAATGCCACCAGGCTTTCCTTAGGGCAGAGTAGAGCTGCCCTATATAATTTCTGAGGCGCACCTGGTGGACTTGAACTGCCGGTTCTTTTGGTTAGTAGCCGCAGCACTTACTTGCTACCCCAGCAGGGTTTCTTAGGAATCTTAAAACCTTGCAAATTAGTTTTCTTTACCTTTATCTCCACTTCTAACTCTTGTCCGACAACATTTTCCATTTCATTTTTCTCCCTCATTCCCATGTGAGTCTCTTCCCTTCTGTCTCCTTCCTTCTTCCTTATTGCTGCACAGTTAAGCATTCAACTGCTAACCAAAAGGTAAGGGGTTTGAATCCATCCAGAGGTGCCACAGAAGAAAACCTTATCCAGAGGTGTTGCAGAAGAAAAACGTAGAGATCTACTTACAAAACACAAGCAAAACGACATGTGTTGCTGTGGAACTGGTTCTGACTCAAGGAGATTCAACACATAGAGATTCTGGCCCATTTAGCTCCACAGGAAAACTGCTCCACGGGGCTGCCTTGGCTGTAATCCTTACAGATTCAGGTCATCAGGCCTTTCTTCTGTGGCCTTGTGGTGGGGTGGGTGATGTTCAAACTACTACCCTTTAAGTTAGGAGCTGAGAGAAAACATCTGCACCACTCAAGGACCTGTTCTGCAATCAGAAACCCTACGGAGTGTTGGTTCTGCTCTGACGTATCTGAGGTTTCCAGGCGTGAGAATTAGATGGAGCAAGTGGCTCCTCTGGGTCTTTTTAGTCGTCGTTCCAAACACTGTTTTCAGTAGTGGAATATAGATGATGAAAATAAATACCCAGTCAGTCTTTATCGTCATAGAACTTAAAGGTTACTAAGGAAGAGAAAATGATACAGATAATAAGAATGCGCCCTCACGAATGTTATTAGTGAGAAAGGCCACAGTGAAGAACAAACACGTAGGAGGGATATTTAACCCATTCTGGAGGGGGAAATGGGTGGCTTCCCACAGCAAGTGACCATAACATTTTATTTAAAAGCACAGCAACAGTAATTATACCATTACTAAAAATGGATTTTAGGAACAAACTCAGAGTCCTGGTGGGACAGTTATTTAAGAGCTCTGCCGCTACCAAAGGGCCAGCAGTTTGAATCTACCAGATGCTCCTCGGAAACCCCGTGCGGTACTTCTACTTAGTCCTATACGGCTGCTGTGAGTCAGAATCAACCTGATGGCAACGGGTTTATGAATAAACTCAAAATATGAATTTATATTATAGCATTATTTAATAACAATTATTATTAGTTATTTAAACTTGGGCAGAACCCCTTACCTCTCTATTCTTTGATTTTCACATTGTGTTAACAAGATAAGAAAAGACTTGAGCTGAGATCTAGACCCAGATCTCTCAGCCTGTCCGGGCAAGACTTCCACTAGCAAGAGCTTTGTGTGACTTATCAAAAGGCGCCCCCTTCTGGCGGACATATTGCAGAAAGGCTTCCTTGCTTCCAGGCTCTAGAGCTTTTCAAGAACAGTGAGGAATGTATTTCAAGCCCCTAGATGCCCTTGTACAGAGCAAAAAACAGTACTACTGGCCCTCAGTCCAAACTTTTTTCTTTCTTGATTTTTTTTTTACTGTGAATTAAGAACAATTTCACAGCTTGTATCATGTTGCCACACAACACTCAGAACTTTCACTCCTATGCTGTTCTTGCTGCCCATCACGACATGACCTCATGCTTCCTCTTTTGTTCAGAACTTCCTGTGACCTTTGACCCAGTCTACTTCTCACCCAATCTGCTCCTCATTCAATCTACTGGGCTGCGGCAAAGTGTCCCTCAGACAACCCCGCGAACATTTTTAAAGGTTTGTTTGCCTCCAATGTCACTCTATGTTTTGTATGGGTCAGGTCAGTCTCTGTCTAGAGAGAAGGCCCTGATGCTGGATAAAGTTTGGGGTTAGAGAGTCTGGGGGCTAATCTCCTAGGGGGCCCACCTTCCTAGGGGGCCCACCGTTCAGAAGGACCAGTAGTCTTTTGGTAGAGTTCTAGCTCTGCCCTCTGCTCCATCACCTGCTGTGTCCAGAGCTCTGCTCCTTGTACCCCATCCAGGCTGTCGTTGGTGGTGGCTGGGCACCATCTAGTTCTTCTGGTCACATGCTGAAGCAGCCTGTGGTTCATATGGCCCCTTCCATTTGGTGGCCTCATATTTTTCTCTTGTCCTCGATGTCTTCCATCTGCCTCAGGTCCAGGTGGATTGGGACCGTTTGGTGCTATTTAGATGGCAGCTTACTAGCTTTTAAGACCCCAGTCACCACTTACCCAAGTGGTTTGTGGAGCAATATCTTAAAAGAGGGAGAGAGAAAAACCCTGGGTGTGCCAGTTAGTCTGGATGTCCCATAACAGCGTGGTCCCCTGATCCCAGAACCTGTTTCTCTCTCCTTCCAAAGATGTGGCCCATGTTAAGAAGACAATTTGGTTTTGAAGTTGAGGAGTTGTGGCTACCCCACTTCTAGTGTGTGCTGACACATCTTATACCCATCCCTAATCCTAATCACTATCTAATTTGTAAAAAATCCCTCTCCCTCCCTACCCCTGGACCTTTGTAACTGTCTAATATTAATTTCTACTGTGCTTAAATGATTAGTTGTGTCCTTATAATAATGACTTCATACAAAATTTGTCCTGTGTCTGGCTAATTTTGCTCAGCACATTTTCCTCTAAATGGTTCCACGTTGACAGTTATTTCTCTAAGCCATCTTTGTTTCTGATCATTGTGTAGTATTCCATTGTACGAATAAACCACAGTTTGTTTAACCATTCATCTGTTGCTGGGCATCTAGGTTGTTTCCAAATTTTTGCTATTGTGGAGGCAAAGTTATTTCTGATCCAGTTTTGACCATTCAAGACTCCAGCCTCACAAGAAACCAAATGTCCTGGAAGAGGAGGAAACGGTGATTTGTCTACTCTTACTACCCGATACCCGATACTCTTACTACTCAGATACCTGAAAGTTTCTGAAATACTCACGTTCAGAAATGAAGTGTTCTTGGATTTTTAAAAATTTATATTTACCTGCGCTGGACCCCTAACATTTTTTGAGGCAGCATGGTATGTTTACACAAGAATAAATCCATCCTATTCATGTGCTTACCCAGTCTTTTGCTCTAGAGTAATTATACTTGAAGTGTTTGAGGGATGACAAAATTACCAGAATTACAAGGCGAAGGCCACTATCAAGGTTAGTCTACCTCTGTGCCTTCTGGGTGATAGCCATCCCTCATCTGCCCCCCAAACATCAGCATTTCCTCCTCTTCCCAGGACCCCAGAAACCAGCTGTGCTTCCACCCTGGGACTGGTGCCCCTGCTGCACCCTGTGATTCATTTCCCTAGGGCAGCTGTGTCACTGGTTGTCTGATGGTCTTTAGGAATCATTATGCCTATTCCAGTCCCCACCAGTCTCAAAGGAGTTCCCACCCTATGGCATTTCTCCAAACAACAAGGTTCATTTAGGTTCCCAAATGACCCAGAAGTAAAAAATGTCTTCTTTATTGCATCAGTTGATTGGTGATGGTCTATATTTCTTATGTGTTTCTTATATCTCATATATACATATATATATATATGCAGTCTGTATTTCTTATCTATATGGTCTATATTTCTTTTATATATTGTTATGCAGTAGTATTATAATATATATTATATAATAATATATTTATTATTTGGCCCTGAACTGACTAGTCAAGGGCTAGTTAAATCCTGGCAGGTAGAAACTTGAATATAAACGGTGCTTCCAGAATATAGCACCCACCTCCACCATACAGCACAGCCCTATAGCCCCCACCTCTACCACACAGCACGGCCCTATCCCACTCACCTCTATCAGACAGCATAGCACTATGGTGCCCACCTTCACAATACACCACGACTCTGTAGCACCCACCTCCCCCACACCACATAGTCCAATGGGATCTTTAAAACAAAGGCATAAAATGGGTAGTATTGTATATATTGGAGATAAAAACCCATTTCTCTTAAAACAGTAGTTTATTGAGATTGAGCTCAGAGAGATGGTTAACTTTAACCATCACTTGCATCAAAATCGTAGCAAAATAAACCAGATGCTGTAAAGTTGATTCAGACTCATGGCAACCCTTCATGTTGCAGAGTAGAACTGTGCTCCACAGGGATTTCAATGGTCATGATCTTTCAGAAGTAGACTGCCAGGCCTTTCTTCCAAGGTACCTCTGGTTGGATTTGGGTGGCCAAACTTTCTGTTAGTAGTTGAGGGCTAACAGTTTGTGCCTCCCAAGGACTCTAGTATCATAGGAGCTATATTTAGTTATCAATCATTCACTAAGTGCTGGATTTTTTCCTAAGCACTTTTTTACATTATCTAATGAAACCCTCACAATACTGAGAAATAAGCGGCTAGTATTATTTTATTTTGATGGCAGTTTCCTTTGTTTTACTCTGGCAATCTCACAATACTTAATTAGTAAAAATATTTAAATGTCTTCCTAGCAGGTGTTAAAAAGTGAGGTAGGCACATTAACATGAGAAGATATTCAAGAAATCTTAAATGGAAAAATAAAAAGGCTGCTGCGAGAGAGGATCTCTACTGTAATTTTTGATATCTTGCAAAAAATCCCATTTTTTGATAAAAAGAAAGAATATATCTACAAGATTGTGTTAAAAATGGATAGATTTACGTACCAGGAAGGAGACCTTCAATTGTTAATATAGTTCTATAGCATCATCGTCCCTTGGAGATATCACAGGGCCAGTTGCTGAGCTCCTCAATAAACCAAGTCATGTAAATTTTTTGCCTTCTCTGCATATGTTATGTTTACACTATACTGCAGTCTATTAAGTATACAGTAGCATTATGTCTTTTAAAAAGTGAGCATACCTTAATTAAAAAACACTTTAGTGCTTACAAAAGCTGACCTCATCTGCACTTTCAGCGAGATGTAGTGTTTTTGCTGGTGGAGGGTCTTGCCTCAATGTTGACGGCTGCTCACTGACCAGAATGGGGGTTGCTGAAGGCTGGGTGTAACTGTAGCAGTTTTAAAAAATAAGAACAATAAAGTTTGCTGCATCAGTTGACTCTTCCTTTCATGAAAGATTTATCAGTGTGATGCTGCTGGAGAGCATTTTATCCACAGTACAAGATTTTTCAAAATCAGAGTCAGTCCTCTCAAAGCCTGCCAGTGCTTTATCAAGTAAGTTTATGTGATATTCTAAATTCTTTGCTGTCATTGCAACAATGTTTACAGCATCTTTACCAACAGTAGATGCCATCCCAATATATCATTTTCTTTGCTCATCAGTAAGAATCAATTCCTCATCTGTTAATGTATGAGATTGCAGCAATTCAGTCATGTCTTCAGGCTCTACATCTAATTCCACTTCTGTTGCAATATCTACCACATCTGCAGAGACCACTGAAGTCTTGAACTGTCTGTCAACTCATCCATAAGGGTTGGAATCCACTTCTTCTGAACTGTTAATGTTGATATTTTAACCTCTTCCCATGAGTCATGAGGATTCTTAATGGCATCTTAATGGTGAATCTTTTCTGGAAGGCTTTCAGTTTACTTTCACCAGGACCATTATTGCAATCCTGATGGATCTGATCTATGGCAGCCATAGCCTTATGAAATTATTTCTCAAATAATAAGACTTGAAAGTTGAAATTATTCTTTGATCCATGTGATTTAGCAGGGATGCTGTATTAGCAGGCATGAAAACAACATTAATCTCTGTATATCTGTACCAGAGCTCTTGGGTAATCAGGTATATTGTCAATGAGCAGTAATGTTTTGGAAGGAATCTTTTTTCTGAGCAGTAGTTCACAACAGTAGGCTTAAAATAGCCAGTAAACCATATTGTAAACAGATGTACTGTCATCCAGGCTCTGCTATTCCATTTATAAGCATGGGCAGAGGAGATATAGTATAATTTTTAAGGGTCCTAAAATTTTTCAGAATGGTATGTGAACGTTGGCTTTAATTTAAAGTCACCCGTTGCATTAGTACCTAACAAGAAAGTCACTGTGTCCTTAGAAACTTTGAAGCCTTGAAACCAGATAATGACTTCTCTACCTGCAAAAGTCATAGGTGGCATCTTCCAGTAGAAGTCTCTTTCATCTACATTGAAACTCTGTCATTTAGTGTCGCCCCTTCATCAGTTATGGTAGCCCAACCTCCTGGAGAACCTGCTGCAGCTTCTCCAGCAGTACTTGCTGCTTCACTTTGCACTTTGATATTGTAGGGATGGCTTCTTTCCTTAAACCTCATCAACCAAACTCTGCTAATTTCAAACTTTTCTTCTGTGGCTTCCTCCCCTTTCTCAGCCTTCATAGAATTGAAGAGAGTTAAGGCCTTACTCTGGATTAGGCTTTGGCTTCAGGGAATATGGTGGCTATTTTGATATTATTTCCAGACCATTAAAACTGTCTCCACATCAACAATAAGGCTATTTTGCTTTCTCATCATTCGTGCGTTCACTCTAGCAGCACTTCTAATTTCCATCAAGAACCTTTCCGTAACATTTATTGCTTGGCTAACTGCAGGCATAAAAAATCTACCAACTTTCAGCCTCTCTCCACTTTCAATACTAAGCTTAATCATTTCTAGCTCCAGACTTAAAGTGAGAGCCTTGGGACTCTTTCTTTCACTTGAACACTTAGAGGCTACTGAAGGGTTATTAACTGGCCAAATTTCAATATTGTCATGTCTCAGGGATTAGAGAGGATGGAGGAGAGGAAGAGAGATACAGAAATGGCCCATTGCTGAAGCAGTCAAGACAAACAGCATTGATGCACGAAGTTTGCTGTCTTATGTGGGTGTCAATTGCAATAGTAACATCAAAGATTACTCATCACAGATCACCATAATAGATACATAACAATAAAGAAAATGTTTGAAATGTTGCAAGGACTAACAAAATGTGACACAGAGACTTAAAGTGAGCATGTGCTGTTAGAAAACTGGTAGAAGGATTTGCCCCAAATCTTCCATTTATAAAAGCACAGCATTTGTGAAGTGCAATGAAACAAAATCCATAAAACGAGGTACACCTGTAATATGTGGTTGTATACCCTTGAGTCAATTCCAGCTCAAAACACCTGCTCTGTCAGGTTTTCTTGGATGTCGTCTTTACCAGGTCTTTCTCCCATGGAGCTGATGTGTGGGTTTGAACCAACAAACTTAGTTACAAGGCGAGCACTTTCCCATTTTTGCCAGCAGGGCTCCTTATACAGTCATACCCAAAGCCAAGTGCCTTGAGTAGGAATGGGCGGAGGGAGGGGCAGTGAACTGGCCTCTCACTGTAAACCAACTGCCGTGGAGTTGGGTCTGATTCATAGGGACTCTAGAGGTCAGAGTAGAACTGCCCCATAGAGTTTCCAAGGAGTGCCTGCAAGATTTGAGCTGCTGACCCTTTTGTTAGCAGACAGAGCACTTAATCCACTATGCCCCCAGGGTTTCCTCTTTCACGTGACTCATGTCTTTATAATTGTAATTTATTGTAACCACAAACACTATATTGATGTTTGTAATACAGAATTACAAAAGAGAGCTGTAAAAGAAAATGGGTAGAAGATGTTCTAGCTTCATGAGGTTCTAAAAATTTCCTTTGTGCTACCCAAATGAGTCTTTCAGCTAAACTTTAAAGCATCAGTATAAGCACAAGCCTATAAACATTCATAACTGACTAAAGCTAAGTAAATCTAGCAAAAGTAAAAAGAATCTGTATCTGTTTTGATTGATCTAAATAGATTGATCTAAGTAGAGTACGCTGAGAGTTAGTTAATCCTTATAATAATTTGATGATGATAATACTTATAACCAACATTTATATATAGCAATTTTCAGATTTGTAGATCTAAAAACTACTTTCTCTTATATTTCCATTTAACCCTCACAGTGACCATTTTAAGTATTTTATATATTCTAATAATACTTATTGCTATCGAGTTGATTCTAACTCATAATAACAATAGTGATAAACTGAGCATCTAGTTTCCCGTTGCCTAGTACTGGGCAAAGTAATATACATAAGCTGTTCAACACTGGTGACATAGTGGTTAAGTGCTACAGCTGCTAACCAACACGTCAGTGGTTCAAATCTGCCAGGGGCTCCCTGGAAACTGTGTGGGGTATTTCTACTCCATTCTATAGGGTTGCTGTGGGTTGACACCAACTTGACAGCAGCGGGTTTCTGTTTGTTACCAGCCCTGTGTATTGGCTATGAGTTAGCTGCAGCACCAAGTAATGGAAAAGAAAGAAAATTATGGCTTGAACAAAATAGAAATGCATTGCATGCTACTTTAAAAGCCTAGGTAAATGATCTGCGGCTTTTAGGATGATTGTGATTACAAGAGAGCGAGGCTCCTGCTCTCAGGTTGTTCTGCTGTTCTGCTGTTTACACTCTCAGGGTTCAAGATGACTCCTCCAATTCCCCACAGCATACCTGCATTCCAGTTAGCACAGAGGAGAAAAGGGAAGCAAAAATCATCTTCACTTCCCTTTAAAAACACCTGCTAGCAGCTGCAGACACTTGCTCTATTTTAACCTGTTTGGCCAGAAAGTCATAACACCTAGCTGACAGAGAGGCTGGAAATGTGAGCTTCATTCTAGATATCAGTGCGTTTAGCGAACCTTCAGAGTTCTTTCTGCTGAGGAAGGGAGGAATGGGTGTTGGGGTAAAATTAGCAGTTTCAGCCATTCTCATTCTCATTCTATAAATGAGGAAACCAAAGTAGGGTAAAGTTAGTGAATATGCCCAGTCTTTCATAGCTAGCAAATAGTGAAATTGAGTTTCTTTGACTATGAAATGCAGACTCTTTCCACCATGGTACACTTTCTGTTGTACTCTCAGTTAATCTGTTTCTCAGTCCTAACCACTAGTTAGAATTTGACTAGTTAGATCAAAAACACTTTTTGCCCTAAAGGCCAACTACCAAAGTTCTGTTTTTGATTATCTCTTCATGTTTTTAGCCATTCTGCTTACCAAGAGTATACAGGTACCTCACACATATGTACTTTTGGTCAATACATAGTTTAAAAATAGGAGTTCCTACAATGAATTAAAATATTTCTATCTAATAGTTATAAAGGAAACCATGGTGGAGTACTGGGTAAGTGCTATATCTGCTAGCCAGAGGGTCAGCAGTTTGAATTCACCAATTGCTCCTTAGAAACTGTATGGAGCAGTTCTACTCTGTCCCATAGGGTCACTGTGAGTCAGAATCAACTTTACAGCGGTGGGTTTGATTTCTTTGGAATAGTTATAAAAGTGGCCTGTAGTAAAAAATGACGAGGAAATCTTTGGATAAAGAGAAATGGTATCACCCAAATTCATCTGGAAGACTGGCTTAACCTGGGTATTAGAAACAAGATTGTATAAAATTGCATAGAATGATAAACACACAGAATTTTAGAGGCTTAGTACCAAAGAATTTAAAATAACTAATGATTTTTATATTAATTACATTGAGTTAAATCAAATATATTATTAACTTTAAATTTCCCTGTTTTCTTTTACTTTTTTAAATAAGGCTAGAAAATTTTAAGTTGCAGATGCAGCTTGTATTCATGGTTCTCATTGTATTTGTTTTGGACAGTGATTCTCTACAAAAGGAGAAGCAAAGGAGGAAACAGGGACGGAGGGCCTCCACCACTGTCTAACCAGGTGAAAAAGAAAAGAAAAGAAAAAAGCCTTGCTCTGAAATGCATCAAATTTCCTAGTCAATAGAGAGGTGGACTCTCTTTTTGCGTAGGACTATTTCATCAGGATTTCTAAAGACTTCATTAAAATCCTCTGGAAAACTGTCCCATTCCCCTTTAAAAGACTCTACCTTCAGTGAGCAAGAGAGACTGACTGACAGAATATTCTGATGAGTAATTTGACTTTCAGGATCTTCCAATCTGAGAAAAATATCTGAGGTAGGAGACAACATCTCGTTATTGGAAATAAGATGCCCTGCTAGAAGTAAATGCATTGGCATTAAACTAGTTACGATGCTTCTAGCTGCAAGAAAGGGAAAAACTAGGTTAAGCAACAAAGAAATATTGTCTCAGGCTAAGTTGAGAGATAAAGTAGGCTCGGAAGAATGGAGAATTGGCTACATTTCTCCTCAGATTTCTCTGATTCTATTTTTTCTTGGTATGTTGGCTTTATTTTGAAATTATGTTAAATTACATAATCAATAGTCTCACTTCTTATTCTATTTAATTCTTATGATATCACTCATCATTAAAACTTTGCAAAATATAATCACATCACCCTATTACCACTTGGTAGGCTTTTGGTAGCATTTATTCATTCATTTAGTCCATAAACTTTTATTGAGCACCTAGAATGTACAGATAACACAGTTTCTTCTTCTTTGGAGCTTGCTGTATCTGTCTCATTAGATAAAATACACAAGTGCATACAAAGCAGATTCTCAATGTTTTGAAAGTGTTAGAGCATGTCAGCAGATTTAAAATCTACCCATGACTTAAGCCAAGCCAGCCAAGTGACACCTCTAAAAGCTTAGGTCTTAGTGACAGAGGGGCCAGATTGGGTAGGAAAGCCTGCCTGGTCAGTTCAAGCCATTTCTGACAAGAAAGTTGTATCAACAGGTTTTTCTGTCATCCAGGGATGTGGAGGCCTCAGTGACTAATTCTCCTGAAACTATATGATGATTTCTACCAAATGTCTTTATCTAAGGAGGAGTGTAAGGCTTTAATTCTCTCAGTGAAACTATTTCCTGTCTGGCCTGGCATTTTGGATAAGTTCTGTCTCAAAGACTGGTTTGATTTCAGACCAATGTCAGAAAAAATAACCAGATCATGTAATATTAAAAAAGTTACTGTTGAGTTGACTCTGGCTTATGGTAACTGTGCGTGTCAGGACAGAACTACACTCCATAGGGTTTCCGATGGCTGAGGTACATTCCCTCGCAGGTTTTTACCGAGGTGCCTCTGGGTGGACTCAGACTTCCAGCTTTTTCCATAGCAGACAAGAGGTTAATGATTTACACCACTCCAGGACTCCTCGTGTCATGTAAGAGTGCTAAAGTGTTTAGTGTATTGGGTTTCATTCTAAAGCTCTTATTAAGTTTCTTCACTGTTCCTCTACAGCAAGATTAAAGTACAAGCTCATTGCTGTCAACTTGATTTCAGCTCATAGTAACTCTATGGCAAGATTGTTGTTGTCATGCTTAGGTACCCAAGAATCAGTTTCAACTTATAGCAACACTGGTACAACAGACCAAAACACTGCTCAGTCCTGTATCCTCCTCCCAGTCCCCTACATTGTTGTAGCCATTGTGTCATTCTGACTCATGAGAGTCTTCCTCTCTTTTGCTCTATTTTACCAAGTATAATGTCCTTCTCCTGCGACTAGTCCCTCTTGATAACATGTTCAAAGTATGTGAGATGAGGTCTTGCCAGCTTTGCTTCTAAAGAGCATCCTGACTATACTTCTCCCAAGGTAGATTTGTTTTTTTTTTTTTTTTTTTGTGGCAGTCCATGGCATACACAATATTCTTTGCCAAACCATAATCAGAAGGTGTCCATTATTCTTTGGTATTCATTATTCATTGTCTAGCTTCTGCATGCCTACAAGGTGGTTGAAAATACCATGGCTTGGGTAAGGTGCACCGTAACACTTTAAAGCGGTCTTTTGTAGACTATCTGTCCGATATAATACATTTTTTAAATTTCCTGCCTGCTGCTTCCATGGACATTGATTGTGGATCCAAGTAAAATGAAATCCTTGACAACTGCAATCTTTTCTCCATTTATCATGATGTTGCTGTGTTGCTTGTTGGTCCAGTTGTGAGGATATTTGGTTTCTTTATGTTGAGATGTAATATGTGCTAAAGTCTATAAGTGCTTCAAGTCCTCTTCATTTTCAGCAAGAAATGTTGTATCAGCTACATAATGCAGGTTGTTAATGAGTCTTCTTCCGGTCCCTGATGCTTTATTCTTCTGATAGCCCAGCTTCTTAGATGATTTACTCAGCATACAGATCAAACAAATATGATGAAAAGCTTCAGCCCCGATGCACACCTTCCCTAACTTTAAATCATATAGTATCCCCATGTTCTGTTTGAATGATTTCTCTTGGTCTATGTACAGATTCCTCATGAGCAGAATTAAGTGTTCTCAGATTCTCATTCTTCACAGTGTTATTTGTAATTTTTTATGAGCCGCGCAACCGAATGCCTTTGTGTGTCAATAAAACACAGGTAAACATCTTTCCGGTCCTCTTTGCTTTCACCCGGGCCCTATTTGATATAAATAATGATTATTTTTCATTCAACATCCTGTTCTAAATTTAACTTCACTTGCCAGCCATTCTCTGTCAATGTACTGCTATGGGCACTTTTGAATGATAGTCAGCATAATTTGGCTCGTGCGTGGTATTAATATTATTCAATAATTTCCACATTCTGTTGAATTATCTTTAGAATGGACAAAAATTTGGATCTCTTCCAGTTGGTTGGCCAGGAAGCTGTCCTCCAAATTTCTTGACAAGATTAGGAGAGAACAAAATGTCTAGACTACTTGATTTCCCCTCCTACCTTTGACAACCAAAAAGAAAGAAAGGAAGGAAGGACAAAGTGGTGACAAGGACTGACCCACTTTTACCTAGCTCCCTTTAGGTCAAGAAGGAAGACATTTCCTATGGGCTAGAGCAGCTCCTTGGTTTCTTTGTAGGTGAGTGAGGAGTAGAGGCATTCTTCTGACGATATCAATGAAGTGGGCTTTCAATTTTAGGTTGTGGCTCGAAGGCTTTAGCCCTTCAGTTGAATGTGGTCATGTTATGGAAATGACTTAACTGTGAACCATCTATCGATCACAGGTGTCTGGTCTTTCTGCATCGCAGTGAGACCACTCCGTTCTATCCCTCCCTAATAGGTCCCTTGCCTTGACAGATTGCTCTGACTAGTAATACAAGTGATTGTTCCCATTTATGCTTAATGTTTTTTAGCTCCTATCTCTTAAATATCCTTGGGTTTATACTACTGAATGTATGACAAACACAGAAGTACATATAAATAGAGGTTAATAGTAGTAACTTTCTATTTTATCACTTACAACAAGCCATACTCATTAACAGACTTAAGGAGCCCTAGTGGCACAGTTAGGTGCTTGGCTTCTGAGTGAGAGGCTAGCAGTTGGAACCTACCAAATAGCTCTGTGAGGGAAAGACCTGGAGATCTGCTTCCATAAAGGTTACCACCTAGAAAACCCTGTGGAGCAGTTCTACTCTGTCACACGGGGTTGTTGTGAGTCAGGTTCAGCTTGATGGTGTACACGCACACACATGTACACACACACCACAGTGTTCTTGATCCAAAAGCAGTCATTGTAAATACACGGATTGACAATAAAGTTCACGAGCTTATCCTAGAAAAAGTGCTATGTACCTCATTGCTGGATATCACTATGGTCACCTCCCAAGTACTCCCCTTGGGAAGCTATGCACCAACATCAGTGCCTAGTCCATCCTTCGAAGCAGTTTTGGAACTCTTTTTCTGGAATTGGCATCAGAGCTATCATCGTATTACCCTTGATGTCCTGAATGTCATCACATTCCTTTCAGTATTCTCTTTCAAGAAAAAAGTTATTGAGGGTCAGATCAGGTAACTGTGGAGAGTGTTCCAATACAGTTATTTGTTTACTGGCTAAAAACTTCCTCATAGACAACTAGACAATTAAGTTTGTGAACTTGCCACCATGCCACAGTGTACAATGGCCATTCTAGAAAGAGTTCCAAACTTGCTTTAAAGGGGGAATTAGGCTAACTGGCATTGGTGCATAGCTTTCCAAGGGGAGTTACTTTGAAGGTGACTGTAGTAACGTTCAGCAATGAGATATGTAGCACTTAGAACAATTAAGTTCGTGGACTTAATTGTTAGACCTCATGAAGTGAGGGGCCTATGGCAAGTGAAGATTTCTTTTCCCCTAAACTACTTTCAACTTCACATTCTGCCATCCTGTCTGTATGTCCTTTTATCACTCTAAAAGAAGAAAAAAAGAAAGAAAGAAAGGAGGGAAGAAGAGAAACACAAAAGTTCTCCTAGGAATAGTTATCAACAATTACATTTCTACCATCAAAACATATATTCCTTTACTATAATGTGCTATCTCTTAATGATATAGAAATCACCTTGGAGAGAGGCGGCAAGTTTGCCCTTGTCACCTAAGTCTTTCCTGAAGACATCCTTTGATAAGGGAAAAATACAAAGACCTCAAAGGTACTAAATAAATCCTCACTGTGGTATTGGTGGTAGGCAGGGCTATAAGAAGCAGTTTGGAGTATCGGGCAAACCTCCACCTACTGAAACTTATGGACAGGGTTGGCAGTAAGCCTTTATCTTTTGTCTCTTGCTTGTGGCTAGTGAGGAGTATAAACATATTATATGATCACACCAAGCACTTGGACAAACACCTAGTGCTATCAATCTCTGTTGAACTTTTTATTAATTTGGAGTTGTGTGAACTAAAATCTAATGGTCAAAACCTTATTTGTTATCAGAATGTGACTCACAAAAAAGTTTTGGATTCAGGCACACTATGGCTCTTACAGGAACTTTTCTATTTGTTAGTTGTATAAACATCAACTCTCAGAGTCTCATTTTTTGTTAAATGGATTTAAGTGTACCTATCTCATAGTACAGAAACATTGGTGGCGTAGTAGTTCAGTGCTGTGGCTGCTAATCAAAAGGTCAGCAATTCAAATCTGCCAAGCAGTCTTTGGAAACTGTATGGGGCAGTTCTACTCTGTCCTATAGGGTTGCTGTGAGTTGAATTTGATGCAACAGGTTTTGTTTTTTTTATCTCATAGCGTGGCCATGGTCTTTCTTTTATTCTTTTTATCCAACAGTATTGCTTATTAAATAAAAATGTAGATTCATTTAATTAATATAGCTGCTGCTGATGATATATTCTGTTTGAAAATCTACTTCAGATTTTACCCTTTTATGTTTCTCTGTTGGTATTTAAAAGAAAACCTCTTTGGTCCTTCAGTAAACAAGCCTAGGATGACACAGTAAACAAATTTTGTACATTAATTTTTTTTGGCTTGATGTGATAATCTAAGCCTATATGTATTCCCTATACCTAATCTGGATCTAGTGTTACCTATGGCATTCATGCCTGGTGTGACTTCTTTTCAATACGAGCAAGTCAAAGGTTACCTATTGGTTTACCTTTTTCCTCAGCAGCCTGAAAGCCTCTGACAGCACTTCATCTCAAGTCCAGTCTGACTTAGGGTGACCTGTGGGACAGAGTAGAACTGTTCCACAGGGCTGTCTTGGTTGTAATTCTTATGAAAACAAATCTCCAGGTCTTTCTGCCATTGAGCCATTGACCATGCATTGCCTGTATTCATGCATATATGACAAAATTCCGTACATGGCGTGATGAAGGTCAAAACCAGAGTACCAACACAACTGTTAAATATAGTGTGGCATTCTCCCCAGGCCTTCACTCTCTCTCTTTTTTTTATTTGTCAGTTAGTGCTAAAGCATTTGCATTAGTTCAGAGTTCATGTTCATTTACTCCATGGAGGTGCTCATGGTTAAGAACAGGAACTGTGAAGTAGACATATCAACCTGCCAAGTTTTCAGTTAGCAGTAGAGCACTTGAGCTCCACCCTGGACATTCTTCTAGACTGTACTTTTTACCCCAGCTATTTCCATAGAATCAACTACTCAGCGGTGATTCCTTGCCCTGGGTCCATTTACCCCAACATTCACTGGCTGTCTCCATCCAAATGCCCCTTCCAACCCTCACTGACCTCCTTCTGAGGTTTTAGAATTCAGTACAGGTATCACCTTCTCTAGGAAGACTTCTTTCATTTGTGATTTAAGACCTCCTGGTCTGTGCTTCCAAGCACCTTGGGGACATATATATTTTGTGTAAAATGATTCTGTAAAGCCTGTGTGCTTCATATATATTTAGCATATGAATTATCATGAATGTTTAATGTCAGTCCATCCATCGTTTCCTACCAACATTCTCACACATGTGTGCTATAATTATCTTGTCTTCTATAGGAGAATTACGACAAAAGAGCCACAACAATGGACTCAAACATACCAACAATCATAAAGATGGCAGAGGACTGGACAATGTTTCATTCTGTTGTACATAAGGTCATCATGAGCCAAAGCAACTAGCAACATAGCAGAATTAACTATTCTTCAACCATGCAGCAAACACACATTACGTATTATGTATTAATGTCATTCAATACCACCAATTAGAAACAATGTATTTTTTTCTCATGAAGCATAAGATTTTATGTTTTTGATAATTTATCCTTTCAAACTAGCCCAGATATTAATGATTAATAATCTAGAGGTCAAATAATCCTTCACGTTTACTTTCAAGGTGATTTATAGAAGTCAAGTTAAATGACACTTAGGTTATATAATTTAGTCTTTCTCGGCTTCAGTTTCTTCTTTCATAAAACTAGGATATTATATCAGAGAGTGTCTTAGTCTGATTCTCTAGAGGAGCAAACCCAGTGAAGTACATATAGGAATATGCATATATTTACTTCAAGGAAATGGCTCACACAATTATAGGGGCTGGCAAGTTTGAAATCCATGGATCAGGTGGCAAGCTGAAGGCTTCTGCTGGCTTACATGGCTACAGGAGCTGATGAACCCCAAATCAGAGGTCAGGTGGCAGTCTGAAGACTTTTGCAGGCCACTGTCTCACAAACCAGAGATCAGGCAATAAGAAGACTGCAAGGTCAAGAGAGAGAGCAAGTCTTGCTGAAAAATCCATATCCCCAGGAAACTACTGTTCAGCTGATTGCTGATTACATCAGATCACATCATAGAAGTGATTACATTATGTTACAATATGGAAGAGCAATCAATCCAGTGTCAGCAAAACCATAGCTTAGCCAAGTTGGCAGAAAGCATTAACCACCACAGAGAGTTTAAAGGCCCTTTGAGTACTGATTTCTATGATCCCATTGAATATTTTACATATGTCTCCTCAGGCTTTGGCATTTTCAGTGGAACATTAGTCTTTTTACTGTGCAAGGGATAATTCAGAACTAGCTTCAGAGTCAGAAGGAAGAAATGAAAATGATGCCTTCTGAAATTCCATGTAGGGCAGTCTAATGGTGGCCATCTGATTGGAAAGCCAGGGCAAGGAGACTTTTTTAAGAAGTGGAGCAAACTCACTGTTTTTCCCTTAGTTATTAGTGTTAAGGAGGCTGATGGAAACTCTAGGAGAAAGGCACACACATGCACATGTACACACATGCACATACACACATGCAGACACACACAGCATACACACACACACTCCTGATGCAGTCACTGATTACCATTGATACCTCTGGTTATTTCAATATATACTGATTCTAATTCACTTTATGTTCATTCAGATTACCCATAGTGGCTACGGATTGCCTATATTCATGCAAACATGACAAAATTCAGTACTTGAGGTGATAAAGGTCAAAACCAGGTTACACACACAACTGTTTAGTTTTGTGTGGCATCCTACCCAGGACTTCTGTTTTTTTTTTTTTTCCTTTAGGGGGCGAGGTCAGTTGGTACTAAACTATTTCCATTAGTTGAGAGTTCATGTTCATTTATTCTAGGAAGGGGTAGTGTTAAAGAACATGAACTGGGAAGTAGACATATCTAAGTATCAGAAAAGGCCTTATGAGTGAGCCCAGGGCAGAAGACAAAGGCTGAAGGGGCAAAGGAGGGCAAAAGTCTAGCCTGTCCTCTGCTTGCCAACCCATGAACCTTAATTTCAGGTTGGATCTGTCTGGTAGGTGGGGGCTCTTCAATCTCTCCTAGAGTCCCTCTGGTGTATTTTATTGCGTCATGATACCTAAACTGGAACTATATTTCCCGGAGTTCCTTCCTTGTATAATTCTGGGTTAATGTTTGCTTTGAGAGACTTAGTGCACAGGACTTGGAAGACAGAATTAAAGCAACAGCTGTATTTTCAGGAATTGTGGTGCAAAACACAGGCAGTGTATCAGGTTGTGCATGTTGCCACTGACTGGCTGGCTCTTTTTGTGTGGGACAGCATTCACGTCCATAGGTCCTCTGCCTTCCACCGGATCTCCACCTTCAGCTTCTCAGGATCCTAAGTACATGTGCAGCTCCATGGTGAAGGGTGCCAGGCTCTCCTGAAGATCTCTCAGAGTACCAAAGTTGGTGGAGAGACATGCATGATGTGATGTTTAAGATTGTGTGTCAGCTCAGCTGGGCCACGATTCTTAGTGTTTTGGCAGTCACGTAATGTTGTGATCACTACCCTGCTGAGATTTGGTATTTGCTCACTCTCATGATAGGACTTACTGTGAGCAGCCAATCAACAGAAAAGGGTTTCCTTGAACATGTGGCTGACACTGAAATTAAGCAGATGTCTGGAAAGGAGGGGGCTTTTTTTTTTTTTTTTTTTTTTTTTGCCTACACTGGGTCCTGCAGCTTACTCCTGTTTATTTGACCTCTGGTTCTTGGGATTTAAGCTAGCAGTTTACCTGAAGTCTTGCTTGATGATCTTGGGATCCGTTGATCTTTGAAGCCTATGAGTAAGAGCCTTGTTCTCTGACCTGCAATCTTGGTTAGGCAGACCCTGTGGCTACACGAAACAAGAGAAGCTTCTATTCAGACCCATGGACTTGATATGTTACAGCCTCTACAACTGTGTGAACCTTTTCCTTGATGTTGATCTCTCTCTATATGTATTTATATGCTTTACTGGTTTTACTCCTCTAGAGAACCCAGCCTAAGATGTATGAATTCTACTTTGTCCTTGTGGGTTTCAGGTTCCTTATGAATCCTAATTAATCCTTGTGGATTTGGTTCTAGCTTATCTTGCTGTCTCCTAATCCAGTTGTTCCTTACCATTATGGGTCTGGTTGACTTATCTATCTTTGGACTCAACACTAGTTGCATGAATAAGAGCCTGTATTGACTCTTCCCCTGCTTCAACAGTTGCATAAGGTCTAATCCCTGTGATAAATTCATTATCCTGTGTTACTTCTAGGGATTCTGCTTCTCTGATTAAATCTCTACTGCTAATGGCACCATACAGGCCAGCAGAGGCCCTGGACATATTACGATGAATCATCTAAAATCAATGTAATTAGTGTAACTATCACTTGGGTTTATTATAAAATCAGCAAACAACCAGAGCAAAGTATGTAAGACCAAGGATACACGTGAATGCTATCCTTTAACCTTTGTAGTAGTGACCTGGGGGAATGTTCAGATTTTGATGGTTTGGTAGTTCATAAAGAGTCAGCAATCTCCCAAGTCTAAGGATTGAGGTGGAGTGTGAATGTATAAATCAGCACTGAAAACCCACTTTATCATTTTGAAGGAAATTTATTTCTTAGAGTGACCTCACATTTGCAGTGCAGAGGGCCTAACCATGACTTTACCTAATTAGTTACTATTTGACCTACTACATGTTTCTTAGGGCAATTAGCCACCTTGGTTTGTCCAGAAGTCTCCCAGTTTTAGTTTTGAAAGCCCCACAACCTGGGAAACCTCCAAGTTATGGGACAACTAGGATAGTTGCTCACCCTATTTCTTAGCCTCTTTGTGCTTGAATTTCCTTGGTTGAAAGGGAATGTAGGCAAATTCATTATAGCATTGTTATCAGAACTAAAGGAGGTAGCGTAGGTAGAATGTTTGACAGGGTCCTCCTTATTTTCATGGATTGACTTGTGTCCACCCCATAAATTGTGTTTAGCAATTTGGCTGGCCATGATTCCAGTGGTATGGTATGCTGTCTCTCCATGTTGTAAACCCTGCCTCTATCATGTTAATGAGGGAGCAGAGGGCAGTTGTGTTGGTATGGCAGGACCCAACCTACCAACCTATAAGACTATATTGGGCCTTGAGGCAATCTCTTGGTGTATAAAGGAAAGGGAAGGAAGCAGAGAATTGGGAATCTCATCCAGTCAGGAAAGAAGCAGTGTCAGGAGCAGAGCATGTCCTTTGGACCTGGGGTCCCTGTGCCTCAGAAGTTCCCAGTCCAGAGTAAGAATGACAACAAGGACCTTCCTCCAGAGCCTACGGAGAAGGCCTTCCCTTGGAACCGATTGCCCTGAATTTGGACTTGTAGCGTACGGAACTGTGACAGAATAAAATTTCTCTTTTTAAGGCTATCTGCTTGTGGTATTTCTGTAATACCAGCACTAGATGACCGAGGTGACCGTGAAGGTAATTACTACCATGTTTCTAAATCAGCAGTCTGGTTTATTTTGTCTCCTGTGAACTTATGCTCACTCTTATTTTTCATGGAAACACAGGTAAACTATTAGAGAATATAAATGGCTCCCTGTTAAAAATGGTTGTTTTTGCTCCTTGTGTGTCTTTTTGAGATCACACAAACATTTAGCTTTTGTGAGTCATTACAATGATGATATTGATTGCTCTTTTCTAGTGGTTCTCAAAGTGTGGTCTCCAGATCAACAATATCAATAGGACTTGAGAACTTCTTAGAAATGTCAGTGTAGGCTCGATCCAAGACTTACTAAATTCATAAGCCTGTGTCTCATTCAGCCATCCAGGCAACAGGTATACTCAAATTTGAGAACTACTACTCTGTTTCATAGATTTTACTTGACTGCAATCAGAAAACCTGGTGGCATAGTCATTAAGAATTATGGCTGCTAAAGGTCAGCAGTTTGAATCTGTAAGTTGCTTCTTTAAAACTCTATGGGGTAGTTCCACTCTGTGCTATAGAAATGCTCTGAGTCAGAATCAACTGAATGGTAGTAGGTTTCGATTTGGGGATGAAATAGGTAGCTGGGGCTGCTTCAGAGGGTTATCTATTAAAACAGTGTCCGGATTTATTTTGAGACAAAGTAAGATTTTGAAAGGTGTGACTCTTTTCTTCTTGTAACAGAAATCAATTAAAGGGTAGAGTTTTATCCTTTGTATGTTCTTAAACACAGAACTGATTGTGGAAGTTCAGGGTTCACCTATGAAAGGCACTGATGACAGTTTCAGCACAAATCTTCTGGACAACAAACTTATACTAGCTTGTCCAAATTTCACTGTAACTGAATAAGATTGTTATAGACAACTTGTTCACTGCTAACCTAATATGAAGGAGCCCTGGTTGCACAGTGGTGAAGCACTCAGGCTGCTAGCCTATAAGGTCAGCAGTTAGAAGCCACCAACAGGTCTGCAAGAGAAAAGACCTGACAATCGGTTCCAACCAGTAAAGATTACAGTGTAGAAACTCTTACGAAGCAGTTCTACTCTGTTCCATAGAGTCACTATGAGTTAGAACTGACGCATCCAATGGCACACAACAATCCCCTAATATCATACTCATCTTAAACTTAGAGTTTTGAAACATTTTAAATAAATGTGGAGTAAAACTTTCAACTTTCAATAAGCACAGCTGAATTTTTTGTTTGGAATGGCCATCTTCATGCTTGATAGCAGTTTAAAATTAATCATTTCAATTTGGATGTTTAGTTACCTTTCTTCCCTGTGAGATCTCCTTGATGAGACTCTGCTTTTATCCTTCCTTGTAGCAATGATTTCTCTGGAATAAATCTAATTTTATTCTCAGAGGTAGAAATGAAATAAGCAGTGAAATGTAAACAGTGTGTATTGACTTGAAATAAATATGTATTAGACACAAATCTCTGTCCAGATATTCAAAGTCCAAAATCTTTCTCCACGGTATAATAGCTATACCATCCTTTAAACAAATACACTCTAAAAATTGTTACACATGGTTTAATGCTGAGTTACCTGCTTCTAAATGCCCAATGTTACTGTTTGTGGGCATCTATCTTCAAAGGATTATTTTATCTTCTGAGAAACGTTCTTTGGCATTTTCATCTCACTTCCTTTTCCCTTAGTACAAAGCATTCCTTTGAGTTTACAAAGCAATCCATCTTTCCTGAAATCCTGTTTTAAGAGCAGGAATTCATTTAGAAGACATTACATGAGTGAGAGAAGGGATGAGATGCAGAGAGAAACAGAGCATTATTAACTCGGGTTCTAACCCACTGTGTTCATTGTAGTTTGTTTATTATTAGGTGTTAACTCTTACGGGAGAATCCTCTCATACTGTCCCTCACTGCTATGCTTTTATATCTCCTTTTCATACCTATGGAGAATCAAACAAAGATGTTGTATAGTAGGCTTTAAAGGAAGAGAGATTGAGAGGCTGTTCCTGGATGACTGATTAACGCTTACAAGTCACAGGATCTGATGGTGAATGGAGGCCTTGCTCCTGCTGCTGCTATCCCTTGCCCTGGGGCCTGTTCCCCTCCTTACATATCTGTTATTCATTGTTGCATAACTCAGTGGCATACATCAACAGCAATCATTCATTAATATTATGTATCATGGTTTTATGGGTTGACTGGTCTCAGCAAGGTCGTTCTTACCTGGCGTCTCTCATGGTTGCAGGCAATAGCTGAAACAGCTGACGCTCCTCAAGCATCTCTCTCTATCATTATGTTGTCTTTCCTGCACAGTGGCTTCAGGGTAGTTCAGTTTCTGAAATGGCAACTGAAGGGCTAAACACAGGTCTAAACAGAAATTCTGATCAGTGTCTGAGTACCTTGCTATTAAATACTAAGACAGGAATTCATACTGGGAGCAAGGCCAAGATGGAAGAGTAGTCAGATACTTCCTGTAGTTCTGCTTACAACCAAACTAAACCAAAGCAAACCCACTGCCAATTAGTCACTTACAACTCATGGCAACCCTGTAGGACAGAGCAAAACTGCTCCATATGGTTTCCAAGGAGCACTGGGTGAATTTGAACTTCTGACATTTTCGTTAGTAATCATAACTGCTAATCACTATGCTACCAGGGTTAGCCCCTCTTACAACAGAGATGCCCCTCGAAAAGGGAATCAATTATATATGACCAGCTAAGAGCCCTGAACAGTGAAGGCTAAACTGAAGAATCAGACTAAACTATAGAGATAAGGAGGAGTGGTTCAGGAGCAGTGAAGAGGTGCCAGACCTGACCAGTTATGAACTGGTGCCCCATTGACCAAATCCACTAACATGAGTATGGTGAGGCAAGCAGTGATGTTTGGGACATATTTTCCACAACTAGAGAGACCACATGGCCATCTACTTATACCTTCAGAATCACTGAAAAGCAATCTGCAATCACAAAAGATAAGCACTTGAGTCTATCTTACTGTGTAGTCCAAAAAACAATCCTTTGGGAAAAACTTCTCTCAGTCACCTTTTCCCTTCCTGCTCTGCAGTGGGTGCAAGTGAGCTTCAGAGTGACTCATCCTCTGGGTGAAAAGTAGGACCCCTCATATACCTGGACCCTTTCTCCCAGCCTTTGAAAGGGAACAAATTAACAAGCAGGGTGAAAGTAATCTGCTGCTCCTCTAAGTAAGGAACTCAGAGCAGAAACAGCTCCCCTGCCCAGGCACGGGCATAAGGGGACCGTGGACTTTGAATGCCGTTCACCCCTACATAGACCTGTGTGGGCACACTGCAATAACAAGGCCTTCATTGGCACAGTACAACACGGTATCTTCCTGAAGTCCAACCTGTATCATCTGGTGGAAAGGCAGGTTCATGACATCTGGCATCATGTGACTTGTTGAGCCGGGTCCACAACTCCATCAGGGGCCTGAGGACTTGAGGCTACACCCATGCCACCTAGCCACCCACAGCGAGGGACAAGAATAAATGATGCATCTCAGGGCTTATAGCCAACATCATTGGGTGTCCCGTAGTCTAGCTGCAAAATCCACTCACCCATATGGTTTAGGGAACAATGACACAATTTCCTCAGAGACACTCAGGGGCAGCTGTCAATCTCTCTACCTTGCCCAGCATGTGACCCCCTACTGCAACCATATACCAATCTCCGTGCCGACCTAGCACTATAGGTGACAGCCTGTACCACAAACTTGGTAACCAAATACCTGGACACCGGAGCTGAATCCGTGCAAAAAAAGTAAAGAGACGCCTGGGTTCATATACCTAAAGTAAGAGCTCTAACCATCTGGTGACAGGATGTTAGAGTTTTAAAGGTGCCAATAATCAAACTAGCTCACAAGAACAGCCTATTTGGGCATATCAAAACAAAATGAAACAAGAAGCAAAGATACAATAAGCAAACATAAATATAGTAACTTACTGATGGCTCAGAGATAATAATCACTATCAAATCACATAAAGAGGCAGACAGTGATGGCTTCAACAAATTCACAAAACAAAGAATCAAGATATCTTCCTGACAAAGAGAACTTGCTGGAATTACTGAAGTTAGAATACAAAAAAAGATACAGAACTTCTCAAGAGATCTTGAAGGAGATAATGCAAAATGCAGATCAAGCCAAGCAGCACACAGACAAAGCAACTAAGCAATTTCATAAGATTAGAGAAAAGCACAATGACAAATTTAATGGGCTGCAAGAATCCATAGAGAGACGGCAAACAGGCATGAACACGACTAACAATAAAATTTCAGAATTAGACAACTCAATACAAAGTCATAGGAGTGGAATAGAAGCAATGGAAATCAGAATTAGGGAGAATGGAAGATGCTAATGTATTTGAGGAAAAATCAGATAAAAGAATTTTAAAAATGAAGCAAAACTAATAATTATGTGGAACTCTATCGAGAGGAATAATCTACCAGTGATTCCAGGACCAGAATGGAGAGAAGGAGGATAACAAGACAGTACAGGGTTGTTGAAGATTTGTTGGCCAAAATCTTCCCTGATGTCATGAAAGATGGGACAATACCTATTCAAGATGCTTTTCAAATCACTTGTAAGGTATACCCCAAAAGAAAGTCACCAAGACACAGTATAATAAAACTTGCTAAAACCAAAAAGAAAGAAAGAATAAAAAGACTTCTACAGAGGAGAGTCAATCAGGCTAAACTTGGACTACTTGGTGGAAACCATGCAGGCAAAAAGACTTTGGGGTAACATAAATAAAGTCTTGAAGGAAGCACAGCTGCCAGCCAAGAACTATAAATCCAGCAAAACTATCTCTCTAATGTCATGTCAAAATTTGGACATAGAAATGTAAGGAACTTGCAAAAGTGGAAACGTAATGACAAGGAATACTAAAGGGAGTCCTCCAATTAGAAAATCAGTAATATCAGCTAACAACCCAAAACTAAAACATGGAACAGAATAACCAGATATGAATCATGACAGGGAAATCACAAAAATAAATTAAAGCTAAAACACTGAAAGTAGGAAAACAGATAACAATGTGTAAAAGATGTCAACATTACAACAAAAGAGAAGGACTGAAAATGTAGTCAATGATCTTTCCCAGGGAAAGGAAGTCGAATAAATGCAAAGAAAAAACTTGATTTAAAGTTAAAAATAAATAGGGGTAAATATTAAGATAACCAGAAAGGAAACTAACAATCCTACACATCAGATCACCAGGTATTTGAAGAAAATGTCTAACACAAAAGATAAAAATTGAAACAAACACTGAGAGAAAAAATAAAAAGGAATACAGAAGAAATGAATACAAAAAGGTATTAAATAGACTTATTATTGGCCAGCAAAGGAGTTCTGGTGGTATGGTGGTTAACCACTCAGCTGAGAACTGAGTAGTTGGTTGTTTGAACCCACTAGTTGCTTTTTCCATGAGGAAAGAGGTGTCTGTCGGCTCCAGTGAAGATTATGATCTTGGGAACCTTCTGATGCAGTTCCACTCTCTCTATGCAATAGCTTCCTTTTGTGTGGGGGAAGGAAGGCCAAGTACTGTTCTAAGTGCTTTGTACACACTAATCTTGTTTGTGTCTCCCAACAATACTATTTAATGGGTACTCTGATTGTTTCTATTTTTCTTAGAAACTTCATGACAGAGATCAGGTGACTTGCCCAAAGTCACAGAGCTCAGTCAGTGGCAGTACTGGCATCAGAACTGGCTGTAGAGTCTAAGGTCCTAACCCTTATGCAGTACATTAGAAACAATTCACACAGCATCAAGAAAAAAATTCTCATAAACCACATCTTCAGCAACAAAACCAGAACCAAACCCATTGCTGTTGAGCTGACTTCAATTCATAGCAACCTATAAGACGGAGTAGAACTGCTCCATAGGGTTTTCAAAGCTGCAAATCTTTATGAAAGCTGACTGCCACATCTGACTCACAGAGCAGCTGGTAGGTTTGAATTGCTTGGTTTTTGTTTAGCAGAGGAGCACTTAACCCTGTGCTCCTAGGCTCTTTCAGCAGCAAAGTAGGAACTACACCCATGAGACAAGACAGAATGCTATTTAAAAGGAACATTAAAAAAAGTTTCTTAATATTTTAAAAAATATAGGAATACAAATAAAAACAGGAAAGGGATAAAACACAAATTTTGAGGAAACCTTTCAGAAACCAGACTGAAAAACAAAAAGATAAAAATAGAATAGAAATCAGAGGCCTCATGTCCCTTGAATAAGAGTTCCACAAAGAGGGAAGAGCTAATTCAGTAATTTTTTTCAGCTTGAAAGAATCAATCAAGTCTCCTCCAGTGAATAAAGAAAGACTCACATCAAGCCTCATCATCAGAAAACCAGAAATAAAGAAAAGATTGTAACAGTTTCCACAGAGAAAAATCAGGTCTCATTACAAGGATTCAAGATCCGGATCCGATTCCACTGAACTTCTCAATAGCAACCTTGGCTACATTCCAGTGGGAGCACTGCCTTCAATATTCTGAGGGAAAATGATGTCCAACCTTGAATCCCATAAACTACCAAACCACAATCAAGTCTAAAGACAGAAGAAAGAAAATTTCTGACATGCAATACCTCAGCACATACACCTCTGAAGTCCCCAGTCTTCACGAACCTACTGAACCATGTGCTTCTTCAAAATGAGAGCATAAATGAAAAAGAGAAAAGTATGACATCCAGACTGTAAGGGGTCTATCACAAAAAAGGAAAAAACAGGAATACTCAGGCTGATAGCAGAAGACATTTGCCAGATCACAGCAGAAGACAGGCCTCCCAGAGGACCAGCTCCGTGAAATCAGACAGTGCTGATAGTTCACCTAATGCGTCTGATTTCACTGAGAGTTTAACAGCAATCTCAGAAAATCTAAAGATGTGTGACTGATAGGTATGTAGAAAACTTAGGTAAGAAAATCACACAGGGCTATTTTAAAGCTCTGAAGTAACAAAATTAACACAAGAAAAGAAATGTAAATTACAAAACATGATATGGTCTGTTATGAGTAATGTGTACACAGCTATAATAATGTAACTATTAAATATTCATGTAACCCCTAAGGATGCGATAAATATAGTGGGAAGCTGGCTAGAGGGGCATGTGTGTACTAGGAGTCATGCTTCTTCAGAACTTATCTTTCATTTTTGATACAGGGAAGCCAATCAATAATGGTGTGTCTAATACCAAAAAGTCAATAAGTAGGGTAAGTAGATCATTTAGAAATATGAAATATATATGATAAACAAATTCAAATGTGTATACATATTACAGTAGTAAATTAAAAATTAAATCCAATAAGAGGTCTGCTAAATAGTGTTTATCAGTATTAATATACCAATATTTATGACTGCGAAAACAAACTAAAACCTGTTGCCCACTTAGCCTGATTGTGGGTATATCTGCAAACATCCCCTACATAGAAGATTAAAATTCTCTTTGTTGTTGTGCGGTGTTGTTGTTAAGTGTTGTTGAGCTAGTTCCAACTCATAGCAATTGTATGTACAAGAGAACAAAACGCTGCCTGCTTCTGCACCATCCCCGTAATCTTCGCTGTGCTTGAGCCCATTGTTGCAGCCACTGTGTCAGTCCATCTTGTTGACGGTTTTCCTCTCTTTCACTGGCCCTCAGTTTACCATCTATGAAGTCCTTCTCCAAGGACTGATCCCTCCTGATAATATTTCCAAAGTATGTGCAATGAGGTCTTGCCATCTTGGCTTCCAAGGATCATTCTGGCAGTACTGCTTCCAAAACAAATTTATTTCTTCTTCTGGCAGGCTGTGGTATAGTCAGTATTCTTTGCCAACACCACAATTTAGAGGCATCGCTTCTTCTCTGGTCTTCCTTATTCATTGTTGAGCTTTTGCATGCATATGAGGTGACTGAAAATAGTATCATGGCTTGGGTTAGGCTCACCTTAATCCTCAAAGTGCTTTTTTCTTTCTACTGAGGGATTAAAGGTATCAAGTTGCTTTTGTTATCAGAAGTAGTAACACAATGAAGTATCACAGGTCATCAGTTTTCAAAACAGTTGATCAGATAAGTGAGTGTCATTTAGAAGCTCCCTGAGAAAATTAAGCACAAGATTGGAAAGTTCATTCAGGTGTATACAGGTAAGGAAAATATGGTCATCGAGACCCCACCTGAAGGATGAGTGTGATCTGGAGGAGGAGGTGCAAAGTTGGCCTGGAGGAGAGGAGATTTGTCTTAAAAGCAAAATGATCTAGAGAGCTTGAACACCTGGGAAATGGTGGGAAAAACTCAACAGTAACGCCCAAGAGCTTTAGAAAGTTTACATTTTTCTATTTCACAGATTTGCAAAATTAATAACCTGTATGGTTCTAGCGGAAACCTTGGCAGTGTCGTGGTTAAATGCTATGGCTGCTAACCAAAAAGTTGACGGTTCTAATCCACTAGGTGCTCCATGGAAAACTCTGTGCGACAGTTCTACTCTGCCCTGTAGGGTCACTATGAGTATGAATCAAGTTGACGGCAGTAGGTTTGGGTTTGGGTTTTATGGTTTGAGCCATTTGACAAACACTTGGATCTAAATTCTTCTTGAAATACAAGAACCATCCTAATTCATTTTGGAAAGAGTGTTAAAAATAATAATGCATGTTTCTAAATATATTTTCTCCTGGAGAAAGCTTGTTAATCCAGCAGGTACCAGTCTCAGCTGAAGGTGTATAAGGGGAAAAGCAGAACTGTGCTAGAAAAATGACAGCTTGTCTTTACAGCTCATGAGAAATTAAGAATGTTATATTTGAAAATAGATTTAGGCAAGAACTCTATCTTGTCCAGTCTCTGGAGCAAATATCGTTTCATTCACACCAAATAATCTGGTTTCTCTCTTTTTGGTAACTCCTTGGCTCACAAGAGCATTCTCTTTGCAGCTGTTTTGAATTGGTGCCTGACTTCTTTTAACATACGTCTCTTTTATTATTGTTATTTTTAAGTATCTTCAGATCGAACTCGTTTTCCTATTGTCTCACAAATTACTTTTTTCCCTGAAGAAACTTACCTAGTGGCGTCTTCGTCTCTTAGACCCCCATCCCTCCTTTACTACTTCTGCTGAAAGAATTTTTGGTGAAGTAACAACTACCCTTGAAGAATATTGAAAGCATGCTATGGGCTTCAGTATTTTGGGAGAGCAAGTTGAGAATACAGTTCAAACATTTGAATGGCTGTAATCAATCACTTTTACTATGACCTAAGGAAATACTCATGGGGATTTGTCATAGTGTTATTTCAGATTGAATTGGAATTACTTAAAGTCTTACAACAGTCGTTTGGTTAAATACATACTGTAGAATTCCAGTAGTATGTAGCATTATAAGTGGTGAGGTTGAGCTTGATCAGTCTAATTATATATAAATGCATATATGTGTGTGTGTATATATACATATATGTAATTAGATATACAACTAGATATGTAATTAGATATACAACTAGATATGTAATTAGATATTTATTATTAAGAGGTCAAGGATATATTGTTATATGAAGAAGAGTTATACAATCCAAGTTTTGTCTTAAAAAAAAGGTGTCTGTATATCTAATGTTTACCCATATAAATGTTTGAATGGATGTCCATAAAAACATTCATACTGTTTTTTTCTGGGGGGGCAGTGGGGTGCTGGGATCATTGGTGATTTTCATTATCTTTTTACCCTTTAATGAAGTGTCTGATTTTGTTTTACCACAAGTATAGCTATATATTAATCAGAAAGAAATAATAAACAAATCCAATAAAATTCAATACGTCTAAATTAATTTCAGGGGTTGGGGAGATAGCTAAACAGTTTTCAGATCATAAAACAATGGTCCAAGAAATAGCCCCTATCTTTGAGCAAGGTAGTAATTAAGCTAAATGCTTGCAGACGCTTTCCCTGGGAATAGATTTAGGGGCAATGTTGACAGTATAATTAAATGACAGCTCACAGACGTTAAATGCAGACAGCAGTTCCCTTTGGCCAGAGGCAGTACTCTTGCTTCATAAACTAAGGAAAAGAAATCACTGATGAAAACATTTTATTACACGAGGGAAGTCAAAAATCTCCCTGCTCCATTAAGAAGCTGTGAAATAAAGTGTCCTAAGTTGTCAGGAAACCTGGAAACACACAGATGTGAATTTCAAATGTTTCCAGAGCAAAATAGAGGTCTGCACAAAAATTTTGAGTTTTTACTACATAAAGCTGTGCAGCCTGTCAGCATAAGGCAGCATCACTGGATTAGGATAACCAACCACATAAAAACCGGAACATCTAGAACAGAAAGGAAGGTTCCATTAACCTGCAAGCCTGAAACCCACTGAAATGGAAATGAAGCAGATCTTCTCAGAGCTAGACTTTCCAATGTCAGTTTCTAATTTTCCCAAATAACTCTTGCTAGAAGTAAATATGCTTCAGAACTTTCACTTTTATATTACAGTCTATCTTTATTGCTCGTATTACTACCAATGAAGAAAGCAGTTTGGTTTAGGTCTGGTTTAAGGTCTGTGGAAATTAGTTTGATTTCCTTCCAGACCAAGCCAAGAAAAATAACTGGTTCCATTCATTTATTAGTCCAGATAAACAGAGCCAGTTTTATTCTGGGCACAATGCTTATCTGTGTGACTGACCTGTACTGAAGCAGAGGGGAAGACAGAAACCAAGAAAAGCAGAAACAGAGAAGTTGGCCTCTTTCCCCAAGAGCCAACTGTCCCAGAGCAAAGACAAGTTAGTACTTAAATGAACTGAAGTTAAGAGCAATGAGCTGTCCGGTGTTTCTGACCTTTGAATATCAAGAAATAAAAGCAGTTTGACACTGTATTCCACAAAAGCAATTTTTCTTGACGTTTTTCCTAAGCTTGAAAACATACAGAGATACAATGAATTGTTCATTAGGGCATAATTCTCATCTTGAAACCAGTACTTTTCTTTCCCAAAGTGTATGAAACATGTTTCCTTTTAAAACTAACAATTTATTTATTTTAAGATCTTTAGAAGAATTCTGCACATTCTTAAGCTATTCAGAAATACCCTCATATAAAAACCAGACGTGGAAATATTGGTTTATTACCATAGATGTTAGTGTCAGGACTACATATTTCTTAGTTTCCATCTATCCACTCTGGGATTAACTCCAAGCAGCTTCTCTTCATTTGTTATTTTCTTTCCTTTAATTAAATAATTTTTAATAAAAAATATATTAGCATGGAAAAAAAATGCAAACTGGAAAGGACATACAATGAAATCTCCAGTCTCCAAAAGTAATCACTAATGACTGTTTTGCTTATCTGTTAAGAAATTTTCTATGCATATGGTATTTGTATGTAATACTTGAGTATATAAAGCACATACAGATAAACATTCATATATCTCACAAATGGGAGCTTTCTTATGCACTGTTCTGTAATTTTCTTACTTTTTTTAATTTAAAAACTATGTCATAGAGATCATACAAAAACATCTATACAAATCTACATCATTCTTTCTAATGATTGCATGACATTTAATTATACAGATGTGTCATCATTTATTTCATCATTCTCTTTGAAGGATAGTTGCACTATGTCTTAGTTTGCTGGTGTTGCTGTAACAGCTACATCACAAGTAGGTCACTTTCAAGAGCTGACATCCAGTTTCTCACAGTTGTTAAGGCCAGAGGTCTGAATTCAGGGTTCTAGCTCTAGAGGGAGTTTCTGTCAGCTCTGGAGAAAAAAGCCTTGTCTTTGTCAGTTTCTGCAGCCCCAGTGTTCCTTGGTGACCTCCCTGTGGCATCTCTCTCTCTCTCTCCCTCCTTTGTTCTCCCTTCTCTGTGTCTTTGCTGCTTCCTATAACTTAGAAGTGATTAGGTTTAGGATGTGCTCTACAGTGATATGACTGCATTAACATAACAAGGAAAATCTTATTTGCAAACAGGATTACATCCATAAATATAGAGATTAGGGTTCCAACACATATTTTCTTGGGGATAGGGGCACACAGTTCGCTACAAAGCAAGTTGTCACCTTTTCCCTAAAAACAACATTTCAATAAACAGTAAAATTTCCGATACATAAATCTTTGCATATATGTGTACATATAACATGTAGTATCAAGTTCTAGAAGCGGCGTTGTTAGGTTGAAGTGTATCTCTTGTTTGCAACACTCTTTGCTTAGTAAATTTTACAAAATTGTGTCTTTTCACTTGAATAATTTCCCATGGAAATATGAAGAACCAAGGAGTTGACTGTATGAAATGAAACAACGGTGGGCATTGTTGAAGATCAATGAAACACTCACGTTGGTATGCTTGACGTCTAAACCATCAGCACATAGATGTTGTTAAACCCGAGAGGACAGACTTCCACAAGTCTTGTGTTGTTGCCTGTCCTTGAGTCACACAGGCTCCTTTGAAAAACACCCAGCTTTCAGTTCCTGAAAGAATCTGTCACCAAGTTGTGACGAGGATACTTTGTAGAGCATGTAAAGTCTTACAGCAGTGTCGTTCAGTTTTACAAGTACTTAATAAAGGCTTGTTCTCTGCCAAACACACAAAAACTGCAAAAAGAATTCTATATTGCCCATGCCCTCCAGGGTCACGATGAAGAGAAGACAACAATGCAAACAAGCTATTTAATGAAGGAGCCCTGTTTGAAGTATCATAAAAAAAAAAGATTATATCACTTCTGACATGAGAGATTTATGTCACGTGAGAAATGATATAAAGGAATGGCCTGTCTTATTCTCTAGCACATTTTGACCAGTGATTAGATGCTGTAGAGTTGACTCTGACTCAAGTCAACACTACCTGTGTCAGACTAGAACTCTGTGCTCTGTAAGGTTTTCAATGTCTGATTTTTTGGAAGGTAGATTGCCAGGCCTTTCTTCCAAGGTGACTGTGGGTGGATTTTCTTAGGAGCTGATAATGTGTGCCACCCAGGGACTCCAGTACTTTGTAGGTACCAAGAAATATTTTTCAAAGGAAGGAAGGAAAGGGCAAGGTAGGAGGAAGGGAAGGAAGAAGGAGCAACAGAAAGCAGAAACAGTCTCTAGGACTCGTCACCTTTTTAGCTTCTTTATTCATCTTTGTATCCCTGTCAGTCATGTTAGGGCCCCAAGTTTACACCTTAGGAACCAGCTACCTTGAAGGATTTGCTTTCTCTTGCAATGTACTTAGCCCTGCCGCCTGTCTATGCCTGTGGGCACATTAGTATTTTTGCCAGGAATGTCTTCCTTGTATTATTTGTCCATTGCTGTCACAAAAGAAGACACCACCACTCCTTCCTCCAGGCTCCTGTATTCCTGCAGCATGTCTCTATTACATCTTTTCTACTTCTTTTTTCCCTGCTGACATTTTGTGCCTCTTAGCTATAATAGGTACTTGTCCTTTTCTAAAAAAATAATTTATCACACACTGTCTTTATTATTGGAAACCCTGGTGGCACAGTGGGTAAGTGCCATCGCTGCTGACCTAAAGGTTGACAGTTTGAATCCACCAGGAGCTCCTTGGAAACCCTTATGGAGAAGTTCTACTCTGTGCTATAGGGTCACTGTGTGTTGGAACTGACTCAGCAGGAGTGGGTTTGATTTTGGATTACAGTCTTTATTACAGTTACTAGTGAATATTATTTATCTTTTGACTGGGCTGTAGTTTTTCATTATTTTCCTTGAAAATTCAGGTTTACATTTCTCACAGCATTGAGCACACTGCCTTAATTTAAAACTTTTACTATTAATTGGGCATCTGCTATCCAAGCAGTATATTAAGTTAGTCACTTACATTGCATCTGCGAATACATGGTAACGATAGCAAATGCTTAGTGTTTACCATACACTCACACTTTTTAAAGCACTTTACATAATGAACTCACTTAGTTCCACAATCACTGGAAGTAGGTTTATGATTATCATCATTTCTACTTTCAGGTAAGGAAACTGAGGCCTGAAATGCTCAGTAACTTGCCCAAAGTTAATAGTTATGCATACATTGGCACTAGACTTCAAGTTCAAGGTCCATGTGCAACTTTTGGGTCGGACTGTCTCGGGAGTGGAGAACACATTACATTAATACTTTATGCGAGGTATCAGGAGGAGTCTCTGAGGAAGGACACTACGCTTGGTAGAGAGTCAATGAAAAAGAGGAGAATCCTAAATGAGACAGTCTGACACAACAGTTTCAACAATGGACTCAAACACAGCAACAATTGTGAAAATAGTGCAGGAGTGTTTTTTGTTCTTTTGTACACAGAGTTCCAATCAGTTAGAAAAGACTCAATGACACCTAACAACAACATCACAATTCCTATTTTACTGATAAAGCTCAGAGAGGCAAAATAACTTGTTCAAGGTCACACAGCTCACTGGCAAACACAGTTTCAAGATTATCTACGCCAAGGCCCTGGTGTTTCTCTTGCACACAGGGTCACTGTGGCTCTGAGCCAGCCCCACAGCACCTAACACACTGATGCCCCCCATGGCTTAGTGGTTAAGAGCTCGGTTGCCAACCAGAATGTCAACACTCCAAAGCTACCAGTTGCTCTGCAGGAAAGACGTGGCAATCTGTTCCTGTAAAGGTAACAGATTTGGAAACCTTGCTGGACAGTTTTACTCTGTTGTATAGGGTTGCTGTGAGCTGGAATTAACAACAACGGATTTGATGCTTCCGCTGGTGCCTGGTGGTGCAAATGCATAAACCCTCAAGTACTAACCAAAAGGTTAGTGGTTCAAACCTACCCAGAGACACCTTTGAAGCCAGGTCTGGCAATCTGCTTCTGAAAGGTAAGGCTTGAAAATCCTATGCAGGGCAGTTCTACTCTAAAACACGCAAGATGGCTATGAGTCATAATGGAATGGAAGGCAACCGGTATATGCCTAAACAGAAATAAAAGATCTCCTTTAGATCATGAATTAAGTATTAGTTTGTATTTTTCAGCATTAGATTTTGGCTACCTAGTGCCCTTTTCTCCTATTTCTGTTAGCACCCTGATATTTCATCAAGAACCTACCCCTCTCAGTCCATAAAGGTAAGACGGGAATTGTACTGCCATAAAACTTACATTTCCTCTTTTCAGTGAGATTGTATGCTCCTTGAGAACAATGGCTTCCTTCTTTCTTCCCTTTCCCTTCTCCTTTCTTTTTCTCTTTTTTCATGACTCCCTCATGTGTGATATGTAGTACCCATACTCACTGCCATCAAGAGGCGGCAAGAGTTCCAACTCTTATAATAACCTATGAGGCAAGAGTAGAACTGCCTCATAGAGTTTCCGAGGAGCACCTAGTGAATTCAAACTGCTCACCTTTTGGTTAGCAGCTGTAGTGCTTAACCACTAGGCCACCAGGGTTTCCACAATACACAGTAGGAGTTGAAAATGTTTGTAAAACAAAAGCTTTGCATACCTCATTTGCTTACTCAATATTTGTAGTATTTAACTGTTTATTGAATTATATGGCAAACAAAGAAGTCTTACCAAAGTGTTATGGGGACCTGAGTGACACATTTAAATGTTCAACTGCTACCTGGGAAGTTGATTTGATCCCATCCAAACGTGCCTTGGACGGCAGGCCTGGCAATCTTCTTTGAAAAGATCACAGCCTTGAAAATCTTATGGAGCAGTTCTACTCTGCATGCATGGGGCCGCCTTGGGTTGGAACTGACTTGACAGCAACCAGTGTAATACCCACGCCAAAGGTGACTGTTTGAGCCTACCAAGCTGCACCACGGAAGGAAAGCCTGGCAGCCGGCTACCATAAAGTTGATAGCCAAGAAGACTCTGGGGGCTAGTTCTGCTCTGTGACACATGGGGACACTACAAGTGTCAGCGCTACAGCAGTGAGTTTGGTTTGGGTACTAAAGTGTTAGAATGTCAGTAGGCAGAGATACACCAAGTACAATCCTCAGGTATATTTGGCATCCTTATCCCATTCGAAGAGAGAACATTTTGAGCCACTGAAGGTTTCTGGGGCATTTTCCATACTATAGCCCATATAGAATACTTAAGCATAATCTGGGTTCTTAGCTGTAAAGGAGTGACCGTGCTGACAAATTCCACAATTTAGAGACAAAGAAAAAAAAAATCAACATTCTCCTGATAAGGGAATAAAAGTATCATGTTATCTATCTCAGTGACAAAAGATAATAAAACCCTTTTGAAGTATTCGCATAACTTAGATTAAGGCTTTTAGAGTTTTGGGGTGGTAGAGTCACCATGAGTCAGCAACATGTTTAAACAGCAAAAAGATTACAATATCCACCCATCCTCCACCCTTCCAAAGGTGTGGTTAAAAACAAACAAAAAACCCTAAACCAAAAATAACTGGAACTAAGCCCAGCGAAAGTCCAGTTGTTTCTGCTGCTGCTGATTTTTCAAAAAGCAGCAAATTTCTTAAAAAAAAAAAAATCTGGCTTTTGATGGCTGCAAGTTCCAGAGGCACCAAATGAACCATGGTCATTGGACTACATTGTCCTCACCTCTTTCATCTCCCCAGAAATTCTTCGATAAGATGGTTTGACCCTTAAGAAAAAGTTCCTGGTGATGTCTGCTCTGCTGTGTCCTAAGCACATCCTTGGTTTTCTTTAGTAGAGTCTTGTACACCCCTGGGAAAAAAGGCACTGATACAAGTGATAACACAGCCATGAAAAGAAACTTCTCTGCTTACATCTCTTCTAGCACTGCACAGTGGCCCCAACTTGAGACTCACTGGCCTAGATCGCTTCCCCTTTTCTTATTCAACAGTTTGACATTTATTTCCCTTATGCAAAAAACACCATTTATTTCCCGTTGCCAATAATAGCATTTCCCTGTGTATTTTCTGAAGAAATTAGTCTGATAACTGCAATATAAGAAAGATGCCTTGAGGTGGCTCATGTACAAAACCAATAAAATAAAATAAAATAAAATAAAGTCGATTCCAACTCATAGTAACCCTATAGGACAGAATAGAACAACTGTCTCATAGAGTTTCGAAAGACAGCTGGTAGCTGCTTAATCACTGCATATTCTATCTCAACTTTGGACTATCACTCTACCTATTAGCCTATGTAGGACCTGATGAGGAGAGAACATGAACACAGTGATAACACTGTGGTCGTAAACTCGTGATATTTGGGTACCCTAATTAGTATGGAACAAAGGAAGAAGGAAAGAGAGTAGCATAAATGAGAAGTTAGAAGAGATGAAAACCATTCTTCTTTGTGTTGGATCCTGCTCTTGACTAAATCCCCTAATGTTGCAATCAGTTACCCTGCAAACAGCTGAGTCAAGTTTCAGATGGCTTTATTTTTTACTTTACACAGACATAGAATTATGGGAAAGGGGTGAGTTCAGAGGAATGTGGAAGAAAGAGGAAGTGTTTGTCAAAAGAAAATGTAGCCTAGATCTCCTTCCTCCTTGTGCAGCCACGGACACATCTCCTTTTGGTGGTTTTCGTCTATATTTGCCAGCGTATGCTCTATTTACTGAAAGATAACCCTAAGGCAAACTCAGCCTGGAGAGGAACTAGCCCAAAGGATAATTTTAATAACGGCTACTATTTCTTGAGTTCTAACAACACGTAGGTCACTGTGTGAAAATAATTATCATCTCCCTAACTACACCAGAGCCACATGATGTAAGCACTCTTGTTAACTTGACAAGTATGAAGATGGAAGATAAGAAAGATTTTAAAAACTTGTCCAAGATCACACAACTCTGCTGAAATAACTACCCTATTATGGTAAGTGTAGTATGAAGCAACTGCTGAGTGAATAGGGTCTTGGCCTAGAAATAAAAGACCCTGGAACAAAATACTGGCTCCTCTTAAACTTTCTGAAAGTCAGATCTTCATCTGCTTATGTGATGGAGTTGTTGTGAAAGTCAAATAAGATAACATGCACTGGAAAGTACTTCATAAATACACACAACCACAGTGCATTACTCTGCTGTTGTTACGTGCCATCGCATTGGCTCCCACACATGGAAATCTTACGTGCAATGGACTGAAAGATGACATGGTCCTGTGGCATCCTCATGATGGTTGGTTATGTTTAGTCCCTTGTTGTGGCTATTGCATAGTCCACTCCAAACTCATGGGGTCATGTTCCAGCATTAGGGAATGCTGGAGGACCTGCTCCTGGAATGACAGCAGAGGAAGCTCTGAGTGTCCCCCCAGTGTGGTAACAACTGAAGACATCTACGGAACTCCACTGATTGTATCAACAATCCTATGGGAGTCCCTAGGTGGTGCAAGCATGCTCAGCTGCTAAGAAGTTGGCAGTTTGGGTTCAACCAGAGTTACCTTGGAAACAAGTCCTGTCGGTCTACTTCTAAAAAGATTCAGCCACTTAAAATCCCTGGGAGAACAGTTCTACTCTGACACACATAGGGTCACCATGAGTTGGAGTTGACTCAGTGGCAACTGGTCTAACAACCACATGAGGAAGAGGAGTAGATTATTCCATCTCATTAGACAGGGAAGTAAAAGCTCAGTTAAGCAACTTGTTCAAGGTCACAAAGGCAGTAATTAAGGAAATCAAGATTTGATTCAGGACCAATGTTTTCCAAATACAGACAATTCCAATAGGTTTGAGAAATTTTGCAGGAGCAATTCCTATTTTGTATTAACAGACTTCTTCAAGGAACTGTGAATGGAAAAAGGGTTATTTTGGTAAAACAATAGTCAGGGAAAGAGATGTCTGCTCTCCAGAAACACTCCAAGATCTCTATAGTCTAATGTATAATATTGACTTTGTACAAAAAGAATTGGTTAATGTTCAACCATTTCAGCAGGGAATATATGTGATCAGGAACCAATGCTATTGAAGGAAGAAGCCCAAGCTGCACAGAAAGCATTTGCCAAAAACAGCTCCAGGAATTGACACAATACCAAAGTGAGTTATTTCAACAAACAGATTCAGCACCGGAAGGGCTCACTCATCTCTGCAAGAAATTTGGAAGACAGCTACCTGGTCAACCAACTGGAAGAGATCTATATTTAGGCCTATTCCAAAAAAAGGTAATCCAGCTTTCAGGGGACATCCAGACTAATTGGCATACCCCAGCTTCCTTTTTCTTTTTTTCTTAAGAAAATGCTCTGCATACTATCTGGGTGAGTGAGTGGCCTCTGGGGTCTTAAAAGCTAATGAGCTGCCATCAAAGTAACATCAATTGGTCCTAACCCACCTGAACCAGAGGTGAATGGTAGGCATCAAGGACAGGAGGAAAATACGAGCCCACCAGATGGAAGGGGCCGTATGAGCCAGCATCTACTTCAGCAAGAGTCCAGAAGAACTAGATGGTGCCTGGTCACCACCAATAACTGCCTGGATGGGATGCATGGTACGGAGACCCAGACACAGGGAGAGAAAGTTAGAGAGCAGAGCTAGAACTCTACCAAAAAAACATATCTGATGGTCTGTTAGACTGGAGGGCCCCCGGGAGCAAAGCCTCCAGGTTTTCTAATCCCAAACTACATCAAAACACAGGGGCAGTTCTCCTGACAAAAACTAGACTACACAAAACATGGAGTGCAACTGGCAATGAACAAACTTTTCCACTTAAATATGTACACAGGTCTATTCTAGAGGCTCATTGTCAGAGCCAAGATGATAGGGTTGGGGGGATCAGATTTTGGTTAAAAGGTCACAGGAAGTTCTGGATGAATGAGGGAAGTGTGCTGTCATGGGGGTGGGGCGAGAGGGGAGAGCAGTTAGGATACAACAGCAGTGAAATTTCCCGGTGTTATATGGCAATGATATAGGTTGTTAAATTGTTCTTAAATCACAATAAAATTTATTTAAAAAAGAAAGGTGATCCAACTGAATGCAATAATTATCAAACAGTATCATTAATATCACAGGTGAGTAGAAGTTTGCTGAAGATCATTCAGAAGTGGCTGGAGGAATGTAGGGACTGGAAACTGCCAGAAATTCAAACCAGATGCAGAAGGGGACATGGAACCAGGGGTATAATTGCTAATATCAGATGATCCTGACTGAAAACAGAGTATACCAGTTCACTGGCTATGCAAAGACATTCAACTCTGTAGGTCATAATAAATTATGTGTAACATTGTGAAGAATGGGAATTCAGGCACACTTAAATGTGCAAATCATAAACCTGTACATATATCATGAGATAGCTGTACAAACAGAACAAGAGGATACTTCAGTGTTTTAAAATCAGGACAGGTATGTTCCAGGACTGTATGTTTTCAGCATACTTATTCAATCTATATGCTGAACAAATAATCTGAGAACTGGCCTCTATGAAGAAGTATAGGCCATCAGGATTGGAGGATGACTCATTAAGAACCCATGTTATACAGATAACGCAGACTTGCTTGCCAAAAAGTTAAGAGGACTTTGAGGACTAAGAGTTGAAGATCAAAGGCACGGATCGTTCAGCACGGATTACTCCTCACCATAAAGAAAGTAAAAATCTTTACAACTGGACTTATAAGCAATACCACAGTAAGTGGAGAAAAGACTGAAGTTGTCAAGAATTTCATTTTACTTGGATCCACAATCAATACCATGGAAGCAGCAGTCAAAAAATCAAGAGACGTGTTGCACTGGTCAAACCTGCTGCAACAGACCTCTGCAAAATGCTGGAAAGCAAAGACCTATCCTTAAAGACTGAGATATGTCTGACCCAATCCATGGTATTTTCAATAGCCTCATACGCATGTGGAAACCCTGGTGGTGCAGTGGTAAAGTGCTGTGTTTGCTCACTGAAAGGCTGGCAGTTCATATCCACCAGGTGCTCACTGAAAAATCTATGCGACAGTTCTACTCTGTCCTATAGTGTTGCTATGAGTCAGAATCAACTCAGCAGCTGTGGGTTTTTGGTTCATACATTCATGCAAATGCTGGAAGACACAAGAATTGATGCTTTCAAATTGTGGTGTTGGTGAAGACTCCTGAATATACTGTTGACTGTTAAAAGAACTAACAAATCTGTCTTGGACAAAATATAACCAGAATGTTCCTTAGAGGAAAGACTGGCAAGACTACATTTCACATAGTCCAGTCATGTTATCAGGAGGGATCATCCCTGGAGAAGGACATCATGTTTGGTAAAGTAGAGGGTCAGTTAAAAAGCAGAAGACCCTCAACACAATAAATGGACACAATAGCAACAACAACGGGCCCCAGCGCGAAAAGGATTGTGAAGATGGCACAGGACCAGGCAGTGTTTTATCGTGTTGTACACAAAGTCGCTGTGAGTAGGAACCAATTCAGCATCACCTAACACCAACCACTATCTTCTCAAGAGCGGACTGACAGGTCTTTCTATCAGTCTGGCTGGGTGAGTTCACACTACCATCCTTTCAGTTAGCAACTGAAGGCTTAATCTTTGCCCACAAGGGCTCTTTGAAGAGAATGTTAGACAAGATTATTAAATACAGTGAACTGGTCAGTGGAGGAACTCAAGTTGAGTAGATCAGAAAGATGACAGTTTGGAGAACACATGGCTGCAGTTTCCTAACCTTTGTAGAGCTGTTTGAAGAAAAAGGCAGCGAGTAAGAGCCACAGTTGCAAGTTAGCTGGGAGATGATTTTGACCCAATAGATGAGTGATAGTTAGGGTTATTATTCAAAATACCCATTGCTTTTCCTTGGATGGTCACTCTCCATCTTGTTCCTCCTAATTGAATGTGCCCATGTGACTTATGTTGGCCAAAACAATGTAGAAACGTGAAGCATCAGCAATCGATGGGTCACAACTTTACCTCCGTTATGAGACCTGTGATGTCGAAGAGAACGGCTGCTCTCTCCACTAGGGTCCCAGAGTTAAATCAACGAGGAGAGAGGCAAGCTGACTTGTGATAGGCGCATAATGTAAGCAAGAAATAAGCTCCTGCTATTATAAGCAACTGATACGTTTGGGGTCATTTGATACTGTGGAATACCTTAAGTATCCCGACTGATAAAATAAGAAAGCCAAGCCAAGCCAAGTGCCATTGAGTCACATCCAACTCAGGGCGAAATAAGAAAACAATCTTTAAAAATCAGAGTTGTGCAAAGATGGATTGAGCTACCTCCAGCAGTGGTGAGTTCACTGGACTGGAAGCATTCAAACATAGCTGAAAGATCACTCTGGAGGATGTGGCTAAGTGACCTTAAATGTCTTTCCATGTCTGAGATTCTATGCTATATTAATAGTGAGGTAAAAGTTGATGCACAATGATCTAGGCCAATTTCACACATTTGTATTTAAACTCACTTGAAGCGTAGACACACACTGACATTAGGGTAGAGTAATATCACTGTGCAGTTACTGAAACTTTAAGTTATTAACTTATGCTTGTTTGGGAACAGGCTTCTGGAATATAACTAAAAGGAGAATTAAATATTTATACAGTTTGAGATTAACCATAAAAGACCATTGGGGAGGCTTAGAATGTAAGCATAACTAGGGAAAGTGTAATTCAGTCACTACTGTGAGCCTTTCCCCGGAGCCTTCCTAACTGTTAGATGTGCAGTGCCAAGCCACACGCTTGGCCAGACATCAGAGAATGCAGGGACACAGAATGGGGATACTGCCATCCTGTCAGATCAATCGTGCCCAGAGAAACACCCGGCCAGGATTCCCTCCCTTCCTCTTTCTCCTCTTTCCTGTTTCCTTGCTTCACAGTCCCAGCTTTTCTGTCTTCTCTCCTCCTGCTCAACTCTTTCACTCACCTCCCAGGAATCATTTGATCTTTCTTCATTAATCTGATCTTGTTTCGATCTTCCCATTAACCTAACATGTAAGTGAGAAGGAAAGAAACCTTGGTAGCATAGTGGTTAAGTGGTACAGCTGCTAAACAAAAGGTCACCAGTGTAAATCTACCAGGAGCTCCTTGGGAACTGTATGGGGGCAGTTCTTCTCTGTCCTATAAGGTGACTATGAGTCAGAATTAGCTGGACAGCAGTGGGTTTAGTTTTTCATGTAAGTGAGAGAGCTAGGGAAGAAATAGAGTAAAAATAAAGCAAAACTATAAAAGGAGGGAAGCTTTCATTCCCTAGCCAAGATAACCAGTGTACAGTGGTGTGTGTACTATGTGAACATGGCTTTGGGAAAAAAAGATCTAATTCAAATTCAGCCTCACAGGGTATGATGTGGGGGACTTGGTGAAAGTGTTTTAATTTCTCAGTGTTTTCAGTTTTGTAATCCTAGCAGGCTGTGCAAAAATTAAATAAAATAGGTTATATTGTTAATACGTAATTGGCATCAGGTGAAAGGTTGATGACATTAAACAGATTATATTTTTTAGTTCCGTATGGACCTATAGTTTAAACTTCTTTATCTCTGTTTAGATGCTTGAAAGCTGGAACCATTTTCTGTTTGTATTTTTCACGGTCTACGTCTCACATACTTTGGACGTGTTTTCAGAAGGGCTTAGTTCTCAGAGAAGGCTATCATGCTTGGTAAAGTAGCATGTCAGCAACAAAGAGGAAGACCATCAATGAGATGGACTGCCACCATGGCTGCAGCAGTCGGCTCAAGCATAATAATGCTTGTGAGGACGGTGCAGAACCAGGCAGTGTCTCATTCTGTTGTACACAGAGTTGCTATAAGTTACATCCAACTGGATGGCACCCAACAACAACAACAGCACTGGGTTGGTCACAGGGTGTAAAAGATGTATTCTAAAAGGTAGAACCGAAAGCTGCTCCCAGGCATAAGATTTTATCCTCTAGTCTTGAATAGCACCTCTTATGTTAGACAACCAATTGCAGGGTATTTTGTTACTAGTTGCCACTGAGTCAGCTCCGACTCACGGGGACCACATGTGTAACAGAAGGAAATGTCACCCAGCCCTGAACCATCTTGATCATTGGTGTGTTTGGCTTCATTGTTGCAGCTATTGTGCCAATCTATCTCATTGAGAATTTCCCTCATTTTTCCTTAGAATCTGGGGGTACTACCTTAGTAAATACGATTTGTGTGTCAACCATTTCCATTCTGATTCAAGCCCTGTACATAAGGAAGTGAATAGACACAATTCCCAGCCTTTAAGAATTTTATATAGAAATG
The DNA here is from genome assembly GCA_028571685.1 of Heterohyrax brucei. Taxonomy (NCBI): domain Eukaryota; kingdom Metazoa; phylum Chordata; class Mammalia; order Hyracoidea; family Procaviidae; genus Heterohyrax; species Heterohyrax brucei. Next base: position 72,115,776 of record CM053146.1, on the reverse strand, counting down.
AACGGGGGGGGGGCAGGGAATGGAATGAACTAGGGGGCTTGGACAGACCCTATTATCTCCCTACCAAATATCTATTCTCCATTCTTCCTTGCCCACACAAGATTTTGTCTGAAATGTCAATGCTCCCATAGCTAGGAAATGTCTCACCATGAGCCTAAGCCAATCATGAGAATCCTGTTTCCTTCTTTCCTGATCTTCTTTGCAGTTAGCAGTGGCCATGATGTAAAGAGAAGTTATTAGTCAGAGAATTAGTGAGAGTTGTGTGTACTGTTCTTTTCTTTGTTTCTTCATGCATTTTGAGGTAACATTTCACTGTGTCTTCAATCTCCCAATCAAAGTTAGTGAAACAATCAGCATTCACATTCATCTTTTCAAGTAGCTGAAGCCCTTAATTTAGTTTAGGAAAAAACTTCAACTAATCATTTCCCTGTAAATTTTTTCTTTATTTTTATTATGATTAAATGAAAGTACACCATCAAAGTGAATTTTGAATACCTGCCTCTCTGCACCTCTGTTCTCCTCACCTTGTGATAGTACTCTTTACTTCTAGTATCCTCTTAATGAACACCTGTCCCCTTTTGTCCATCCTCTCCTCTCCCCTCTAGAAAGAAACCAACAGGACAGACTCCTATAAAAGTATGAAGCCATAAAGTACACACACCACACGCTCACTCTGTGTCCCTGAGTCTAGTCCTTTTTGTGTCCTAAGTGTTGACCTCAGTACTGGTTTCAGGTCTGGGCCAGCAGCAAGTCTAGGGACCATGTCACTGTAAATTTTTGTCGACAATTTCTCTCCTTACTCTGTCTCATTCTCTCTCTTTTCATTTCTTTCCTTTTCAAAATCCATTAAGTACTGATTTTTCAGTATGCCTTTGTTGTGACTACAGAGCATTGGCTATATCAAATTTTTAAATTCAGAGTTCTTGCCATATGGAAAAACTTCCAGTGATCTCTTCCACCATATTATCCTAATCAAATGCTTGAAGCATGTTCACATAACTCAGCAGTTTTTTCTGTATTCCATGCATGTATTTTCCCTTAACTTCCAGGAATGTGCAATGTTTCAGGTACGCTAACAGTCATAAGTTTGGTTTGATGTACCTTAAATATGTCATAAATTTGGGACCACTTGTATTTGTTTAAGACACTCTAGATTTTTTGTAAATTACAGCCAAACATACTCACAATGGATAAAAGGTGAAAGAATAATCTAGAGCATAATTTCTGCTGCTGTGAAATTTCAGAATAAGTAAGTCCATTAGCCACCACTATTGAGCCAGGTAAAACTGCCCCCAGAGTGTCCAAGGCTGGAATCTCCATGGAAACGGGCTGCCTCGGCTTTCTTCTTTGGAGCCACTGCTGGGTTTTAACTGCCCATCTCTGGTTAGCAGTGAAGTGTTTAATAGTATATTACCAGGGACCGTTGGCTAAGTTAACAGGGTGAAATATCATTTATGTGAAAACAGTCAGAGGTTTCTTGTATAGCTCCTTCTCTAATAAGAAAACAAATTATTCTAAAGCAGATATATTGCTTAACATAAGACTCCATATTTTAAATCTCAAGGGAGAAAGAAAATCATAATATATACATTTTAAAATATAAAGAAAGCTAGGTATGTATCATTACCTGATGATGAGAGAAAATTATTTGGGGGAAATTTTCTTATCGTAAATATTAGTCATGTGCTACTGACAATTCACACATACAGTTTCACCAGCTGTCTTCACATCTCTCAATACTACTGTGCTGAGATGATGAAAGAAAACTAAGCATCAGTAAATTGCATTAGTTTTTTTTTTTTTTTATTAGGCTATACTTTAAAAAAAGACGGGTGCATCTTAAGAACTACACTAAAAGACCACAATTGATGGCTCAAAGGCCTGGGTTCCCCTGGGAGCATGGCCCCTAGACCTGCTGCTGCCCCTGACCAGAAAACATAACTGAGGTCAACTCTTCAGACAGGAGTGGACTGGACTCAGGGACACGATGTGACCATATGGGGTGTGTACTTGATGCTTCTATGCATCTATAGGATGCTGTCCTATTGGCCTCTTACTGGAAGGGAGAGGAGAGGACAGGAGATTGTTAAGAGGACTTGACATGTATAGAAAGGAAAGGAGGAGTGTGCTGTCACTGGGCAAGGAGAGCAGAAGGAGCTGCAGCTAGGTGGGCATGCAGATTTAATTGGGATTGTATACTTTTACTCAACCACAATAAAAAAAAAAAAACAACTAGCTGTAGTCTGATTTCTTATTCCTGACTAATTTTGCCAAATACCAGCTTTTGTCATTATGCTAATTTGATTTTTTTCTCATTTTCTTGCATGGTGATGCAGTAGTTAAAGTGACTGACTACTATTTAAAAGGCTGACAGTTCAAAACCACCAATTGCTCTGAGGCAAGAAGATGTGGCAGTCTGTTTCTGTAAAGATTACAGTCTTAGAAAACCTTTGAGGTTGATACAAGTTGGAACAGACTTGAAGGCAGTGGGTCTTTTCATTTTACTGCTATTTCTGACTGAGACGTTAATTACCTTAGAATTTGGTAATCTTCATTTTTTGTGTCTTGTTAGTCTCCGAATTTTATGTATCTAAACCTACGAAAGGCTTTTAATACAAGCAAATCTTACTGACAAAATTGTTTTCGTGATTATAGTTAGAAAGTCAGTTTATATACCTTCCTTGTTGACTTCTTTTTAAATTGGCTTTTCTATATTTGAAAAAACTTGTTCATTACAGAATTTTCCAAGTGAGAAAACACCTTGTTTATTATGTGTAGAAAGACCAGATCAAATCTCTTTAATGCAAATATTTATTTAGTCACAGTAGCAGTTTGGATTGTGCAACTAACTAATGTGTGAGAATCATCCTTGTTGTTGTTGAGTTGGTTCAACTCATAGTGGGTACAACAGAATAAAAGATCGCCTACCCTGCACAATTCTCACAATCATTGTTATGTTTAAGCTCATTGTAGCAGCCACTGTGTCAATCCATCCCCTTGAAGGTCTTCCTCTTTTTCAGCAACTCTCCAGTTTACTAGGTGCTCCTTGGAAATCCGATGGGAGCAGCTCGGTCCTGTCGAGTTGCTGTTAGTCAGAATTGGACTTGACAGTAATGGGTTTTGTTTTGTTTTCTATTTTACCAAGCATGATGTCCTCCAGGGACTGGTTCCTCCTAATAATATGACCAAAGCACATGAGACATAGTCTTGCTATCCTCACCTATAAAGAGCAATCTGGTTGTACTTCTTCCAAAACCGATTTCTTTGTTCTTGTGACAGTTCATAGCATACTCAGTGTTTTCTACCAACACTACAATTCAAAGGCATCAATTCTTCCTAGGTCCTTTGAACTCATTATCTAGGTTTCACAGGCATATGCTGCAACTGAAAATATCATGGATTGGTATTTCCCATCAATTCCTAGATTATCAGGCACGCTGTAGTTCCCAGAAGACATCTTTGCTTTTCAGCTTTTTAAAGTATTTTGCAGCAGATTTTCCCAGTGCAATGCATCTCTTGACTTCTTGACTGGTGGTTGGCAGCACAAATCTGTAAGGTGCCCCTTGGAAACTCTTTAGGGTAGTTCTACTCTGACCTATACAGTCTCTATGAGTCAGAATCCACTTGATGGCAGTGGGTTTGGTTTTGGTTTATGTATTTATTGGCTTCTAAGGGTGTTGATTGTGGATCCAAGTGTGATGAAATCTTTGAACACTTCAGTCTTTCCTCCATCTATCATAATGCTGTTTATTGGCCCAGTTGTGCGGATTTTTCTTTCTGATGAGTGTAATCTACACTGAAGATTGTGATCTTTGATCTTTACCAGTAAGTGCTTCAAGATCTCTCGACTTTCAGCAAGGAAGATTATATCGTTTGCATATCAGAGGTTGTTAATGAGTCTTCCTGTAATTCAGATACTTCATTCTTCTACATACAGTCCAGCTTCTTGAATTATTTGCTCAACATACTGAATTAATAGGTGTGGTGAAAGGATATAGGCCTGACGCATGCCTTTTCTTATTTTAAACTGTGTGGTATTCCCTTGTTTGACTACTTCTTGATCTATGTGCTGGTTACTTGTAAGTACAATTAAGTGCTCTGGATTCTTATTCTTTGCAATATTATCTATAATTTATTAGGATCCACTTAGTTGAATGCCTTTTCATAGTCAATCCACACAAGTAAACATCTTTCTGATATTCTCTGCTTTCAGCCAGGATCCATCTCACAATAGTAATGATACCGCTGGTTCCATGTCCTCTTCTGAATCTGGCTTCAATTTCTGGCAGTTTCCCATCAATTCTGAATCTGGCTTTAATTTCTGGCAGTTTCCCATCAATATACCACTTTTGCATTAGTCTCAGCAAGATTTTACTTGCTTGTGATACTGATGATGTGGTTCAATAATTTCCACATTTGTTTGGATCACTTTTCTTTGGAACAGGCATAAATATGGTTCTCTTCCAGTCAGTTGGCTCAGTAGCTGTCTTTCAAATTTCTTGGCACAGGTGAGTGAATACTTCTAGCATTGCATCTATTTGTTGAAATGTCTCAGCTGATATTCCATCAAATCCTGGAGACTCAGCTTTCACTTTCACATCAGTGCAGCTTGGACTTATTTTTTCAGTAGCATCTGTTTCAATCATGTGCTACCTCCTGAAAAGGTTGGCCAATTCTTTTTGGTATTGTGACTCAGTATATTCTTTACATCTTCTTTTGATGCTTCCTGCAGTGTTTAATATTAGCTTTAGTCTTTTTGAATACTGTTCTACAGAGTTCTGACACAGAATGATGCATCTTATTTGAGCAAAACGGAGTTTTTTTCACTTTTGCAAAAATTCAGCTTTTTAAATTTTTATTGTACTTTCAATGAAAGTTTTTCAGAACAAGTTTGTTTATCATTGAAGAATTATATGCATAGTGTTTTTGTGAAATTGGTTGCCAACCCCACAACATGTCAACACTCTCCCCTTCTTGACCTTGGGTTACGTATCAAAATGGAAATTTTAATAGGGATTGAGTTGAGTTTTCTAAATCATGTTTAGTAGAAACTATTAAGATCAAGAAAATGCTTTCTCATAGCTGTGAACATACTCAGTGAAGTTCAGTTTCATTATCCTTTTTTAAGATAAAGATCATTATCACTCATAAAAAACCACATATTGCTTTCAAGTTGAATCTGGCTCGTAAGAACTCTATTGGACAGAAAATAACTGCTTTACAGGGTTTCAAAGGAGCGCTTGGGAAGACTCTGACGGTTGACCTCTTGGCTAGTAGCTGTGCCTCTTAAACAAATGTGCCCAAGTTCATCATATAATGCTATTTAAAAACAAAATTTACTAGCAGAACCTAAAATTATTCTTAAATAAAAATTATATTGTAAATAATGGTAATAGAAGAAATGTAAACCACAGCATCAGTGAAAGCCTTTTTCTGTTCAGTGCCCTTGCTCCTGTTTCCTGCAGTGACTACCCCAGTCATGGTGAAAGTCACCCTCTCTTTCTCCTATCAGCCTGATAAAGCTATAGAGACAAGGAGTGGACCAATCCTGTCCAAGTGTCTAGCACATACTGACACTGCATAAATATTTGTTGAATGAATGAAATCACTTCTTATTTCAAAACCCACAGTGGTTCCTCACTGTATAATTTAGCACAAAATCTTTACCTTCATATCTAGGTCTTCTTTATACATATACTTTATACACTTGGTTGTCTTAGCCCAACCAAAATAAAATAAGCCTTATCTGAAACATGCCTTAAAATTTATGACTACAGCACAAGCCTTCTGTGAAATCCTAGCTTTCTACTTCACTCCTCCCCAATGTGTCTACCTCAGCTTATCAACACTGAACCAAACATGACTCCTCCAGACTCTCTAGATTCTCCCAGTCTCTCTAGAAATGACTCCTCCAATCTCTCTAGAAACAAGATTTCTTTCCCTTTGTGTGTTTCTACAGTACATCTCTTATGGTACTTGCCACATTTTACTTTCAGTTACCTGCTTTTGTGCTCAGGCTTTATCAAGAACCCGCTTCCACTGCCCCTTGTCTATAGTGTACACTCTTTGGCGAAAGAGCCCCACAGCATAGTGTACACAATAGGAACTTTATTCAGAATCATAAAAGTACATGGTTTGTGCTTAGTCTTTGGGACCATTAGAGTTCTCACTTCTTGTTCTTAGATGTTAGTAGATACTAATGAGAGACACAACTCATTAGAGTCACACAATATCATGAAGGGCTTCTTTACCATCAGCCTGCATGAATTGACTCCGTGCTCTGCCACTCAACAAGCTTTGTAGTGTTGAGTCTCTTACATCGTCTTTTAAGTATCTCTTTCCTCATTTGTAATGTGGTAATAGCAATATTACCTGCCTCATGTAATTTTGTACAAATTAAGTAGCCAAAACTCAAAAACACAAACCCATTGCCATCATGTCGATTCTGACAGATAGCAACCCCATGTATGATAGTAGAATTATTCCGTGCGGTTTTCTTGTTTGTAGTCTTTATAGAAGCAGATTGTCAGGCCTTTCTTTGGTGCTGTTGGGTAGATTTGAACCACCAACCTTTAGGTTAGCTGAGAGCAAAGCATTTGCACCACCCAGAAACCTACCAATTAAAGATATAAAACTCTTACCACACTTAATATTGATTAATATTGACTCTGAACAGAAGATTTCAAAGGGTAGCTCAAAAAGACAAAGGGTGCAAAGAACTGGAAATAGAAAACCAAAAGGGAAGAACATGCTCTACATTTCTCAAGCTAAAAGAATTGAAGAAGAAATTCAAGCCTCAAATTGCAATAATGAAGGATTCCATAGAGAAAATATTAAACAACTCAGGATGTATCAAAAGAAGATAGAAGTAATACACAGAGTCATGATACTAGAAAGAACTGGTTGATGTTCAACCACTCCAAGAGGCAGTATGTGATCAGGAACCAACGTTACTGAAGGAAGAAGTTGAAGCTGCATTGACGATGTTAGTGAAAAACAAGACCCCAGGAATTGATGGACTATCAATTGAGATATTTCAACAAATGGATGAAGCACTGGAGGTTCTCACTCATCTATGCCAAGAAATTTGGAGAACAGCTGTCTGGCCAAACACCTGGAAGAAATCCATGTTTATGCCCATTCCCAAGAAAGATTATCCAACCAAATGCAGAAATTATCAAACAATATCAGTAATATCACATGCAAGTAAAATTTCACTACAGATCATTCTAAAGCAACTGCAACAGTATATTGACAGGAAGCTGCTAGAAATTCAAGCTGAATTCAGAAGAGGAAGTGGAACCAGAGATATCATTGCTGATGGCTGATGGATCTTGGCTGAAAGCAGAAAATACCAGGAAGATGTTTACCTGTGTTTCATTGACTATGCAAAGGCATTCGACTCTTTGGATCATGACAAATTATGGGAAGCCTTGTCAAGAATGGGAATGGGAATTCCAGAACACTTAATTGTGCTCTTAAGGACTCTGTACATGGATCAAGAGGCTGTTGTGTGAACAAAACAAGGAGACAGAGCATGGTTTAAAGTCAGGAAAGTTGTATGTCACGTTGTATCCTTTCACCATACATTTTCAATCTGGATGCTGAGCAAATAATCTGAGAAGCTGGATTATACAAAAGAAGAACAAGGCAACAGGATTGGAGGAAGACTTGTTAACAGCCTTCTCTATGCAGATGACAAAACTCTTCTGGAACTGAAGAGGATTTGAAACACTTACTGATGAAAATCAAACACTGGGGCCTTCAGTATGGATTGCACCTCAACATCAAGAAGACAAAAATGCTCACTACTAGACCAATAAGCAATGTCTTGATAAATCAAGAAAGGATTGAAGTTGCCAAGGACTTCATTTTACTTGGCTCCACAATGAATGCTTGTGGCAGTTGCAGTCAAGAAATCAACAGACTCATTGCATTAGGAAAATGCCACAAAGGAACTCTTTAAAGTGTTAAAAACTAAAGATGTCACCTTGAAGACTAAGGGGCGCCTGACCCAGGTCATGATATTTTCAGTCACATCATGTGCATATGAAAGCTGGGCGATTAATAAGAAAGACAGAAAAAGAATTGATGCTTTTGAATTGTGGTGTTGGAGAAGAATATTGAATGTTCTGTGGACCGTCAAAAAGAATAAACAGATCTGTTCTGGAAGAAGTACAACCGGAGTACTCTTTGGAAGCAAAGACGATGAGACTGCACTTTACATACCTTTGACATGTTGGTACGGGGTATCAGTCTCTGGAGAAGGACATCATATTCGGTAGAGTGGAGGGCCAGTGAAAAAGAGGAAGCCCCTAAGATGGGTTGACATAACAGCTGCAATGATGGGTATAAGCATAAAGACAATTGTGAATGTGGCACGTGATCAGGCAGTGTTTCATTCTGTCATTCATAGGGTCACTATGAGTTGGAACCAACTTGACAACACCTAACAACAACAATATTGACTCTTAATATTATTATTGGAAACCCTGGTAGTGTAGTGGTTGAGGGTTACGACTGTTAACGCAAAGGGACAGCAGTTCAAATCCACCAGATGCTCCTTGGAAACCTGATGGGGCAGTTCTTCTCTGTCCTGTTTGGTTGCTGTGAGTCAGAATTGACTCGATGATATATATTATTATTTGAGCTTCAGATGTTTGATTTTTTTAATGACTTGCTATGATAGTTTGCTGCATTGGATCATAGATTAAAAAGCATGTTTGCACTGAGTAGTCACCCATTAGCCAAATAATAATCAAATAATTTAGGGCCCAAAAGTTTTTTGCTTGGAACCCTTAGAAAAATTCTGCAATTCCTCATTTAAGTTTGCCAGTAGAAACTTGTGATGTGTTTCTTATAGAATTTAATGTCCTATAAATTCCTCATTAGGTTAATAACACTGATTGCATATAATTACCTCTGGTTACTAATTTAATATTTATAATGCTTATTAGAGAACACATTGCTCCAATTAAATGGACCCACCCTGAAATTTACACCTAAACCACTGTATCTTAACTGCAAGATAGGGTTCAACTGCACACTTACTCCTAGTGCAAGAAGCCCTGGTACCAGAGTGGTTCAAGCTCTCAGCTGCTAACCAAGAGGTCAGTGATTTGAACCCACCATTCACTCTGTGGAAGAAAGATACAGCAGTGTGCTTCAGAACCCTATGGGGCAGTTCTAACTCATCCTTTAGAGTGCCTGTGAGTCTGAGTTGACCGGATGTCACATAATAACAACAGTTGTAGTGAAGGAGACCATCAGAAATTCACACATTACTCAGGAGAGCACAAGAGCTGAGCAGGTACCACTCAAGAAACTTTCAAGATAACAATGCCATTTGCTTGATTCTAATTTAAATAATTTGGAGTTCTTGTAACATTGGGAAGCTTTGAAAAGTAGGATATTTATACAAAATGAGTGAAAGAGAAACCTTTCCTGGCATTTTGCAAAATGTTCCTCTTAAAGAACAACATGTTTTTATAGGTCTGCACTGATTAAAGAAAGCTTATTAGATATAAATGAGAAGCATGTGCTTCTGGTGGTATTGTACCCAGAAGATTTTAGTTAAGTAAAGTCTAAACTTTTATTGGAGTATTTGAAATATGCCCAATTGGACAGTAAATGGGCCATCTTCAACATAAAGTGAAGAATTGTTATAACACATAAGATTGCACAAAAAAGTTACAGAAGAGAAGAAAAACCATATTAAAATCTTTTCCAGTGTTCCCATTCTGATGATTTTTTTAGGAGTTATAGCTGAAGAAGGGCAGCTTTGCCTCCATCCCTGAAATCGGTTTCTTGCATAACACACTATTTTGAATGTCACCAGTCAGCTCTTGGATTTCTTTACAAAACCAAAGACCAAGATTGAGAATGGGGAGAATTCTTATTTCAGTCCTAGAAACTAAGACATCAGTAGTGTATAAAACCAAGCAAAAGATAAATACATTTGTTTTTCCATCTGTTAAAACACAACTAAAACATTCTTCCCATTTTTTCCTTAATATTCTGTTTCCTGGCAACACATGGCACAAATTCCCAATCAACCACATCTTTCACAATTCTTGATACTTTGAAAGACAGCAGTAAAACTGTTATTTAATTTCTAGTATATAAAGTGATTTTCAGAAAAGGAGTAATATATGTGTGTGCATGTGTGTGTGTATAATAGTTTAGTAAAGAAGTATGCTATTAAAACCATGAGGATGAGTTACATAACCACTTTGGCAAACTATTGTGTATTATTTGTTAAATTTGCTATAACCCAGCAATTTGACTCCTGGGTAATTATCCAAGAGAAGCTCTTTCATGAGCACTCTGCCAAAAATAAAAACCATTTCTATTCCATCAATTCTGACTCATAGCAACCCCACAGGACAACATATAACTACTCCATAGGGCTTCCAAGGAGCAGCTAGGGTTTCCAGGCAGTGGTTGGTGGATGTGAAATGCAACCTCTTGCTTAGCAGCCACCTGCTTAACCAGTGTGCCACCAACAGGTGTGTGTAAGAATGTTCTCATCAGCAGTGTTTGTAATCTCTTACATACACACACACCTGAAGATTTGTCAAGTGTTTATCAAGAGCAGCATAAGCAATGGATAAACAATGAATAACACAATGTGAAAACTAACACTGGCACATGTAACAACATAGATAAGCCTGGTGTACATAATTCTGAGTGAAAACATCATGCAGCTGAACATTACATATACATTTCCATTACATACAATGTTCAAACTTGTACAAGATCAACCAGTATTTTACTTGGCATACGAATGTATGTGGGAAATTTCTAAAGAAAAGCAAGGGACCGGTTTAAAAAATTCAAAATTGGCAGGAACGTGGATAAAACCCAGTAGGGTCTCACAAGGATTTTGAAAGAAGTGTTCTTTTTCTTTAAGTAGGTAGTATATACATGGATGTTTGTTGTATCAAAACGCTGTACACATTGAACGCATGTATTGAATGTTCTTATGAATCTGCTTAATATTTGGTAAAAACAGTAAGAAACAAAAAGTGCTACATAATCATTATTATTTGTCTAAGCAAAATGTTTTAAAAGTAATATAATCTTCACTCTCTCATAAGTCATCTACTTGTATGTGATCTAGGGCATAATTTCCTGATTTCTCTGAGATAACATCACTGTTTAATTGCCATTACACAAAAAATATAAAATAGCAAAACCGGTTAGTCAAGTTTGCTATTGTTTTTCGATGCCACAAAAGGTCAAATTCTGTAACAAATTGACAAGGTATCCCAGGTCTTTTAAGTCTGACAAACTTTAGAAGTGCAAAGTGACGTTGAAAACTCTTTCCCTGAGATACCTTAAAATATGTTTACACACGAATTTTCTTTTTCTTATTTTGGTCTGCCTTTTCATTGAATTGTTCTATGTTATTCATTTCTAGAACAGTTTCATAAGCACAATCCAGCCTGTTGTATTATAGCATATCTGTTTGTATGTGCTCTAATATAAATAATTAGCAAAACCAACAATTGCATTTTTTATGTTAACAAACTTCATCATACCTTCTCAATTCATGTATTTATGTCAAGAAATTGATTTATTTAAAATCACTGGTCCGGAAACTTTCATGAGTATTTTATTCTCAAGTCAAGTTTGTGTTTTTCTTCAAAGGGAGAAAGACTTAGTTTTATATCAGAATATAAATTTGGAAGTATTTTATTTACATTGTTCTGATACAGCTAAATGGACAAAATTATGCTATTAAGCATTATAAAATATTACTTTGGAACAATATATTTTATGATTTTGTCACACTCCCAGTTATTGTACAACTATACTACAGTGCAAGAATCCATTTTGGGGGGCTCCTTATTATACTTGAAGCACCCAAGTGAACAGACTACATTCCTGTTTTTAAAGGGAACTCTGCACTGAGATAGCTTTGTGTCCCTCTTTGTCTTCCTGAGTTTTCTAGAGAATTCCTGTGGTTCTCCTTGTTTTTACCATAGAAGCCACTGTTTTTGCCTTGGGTATGACATCTTGTTTCATAGCATTTTGTATTTAAAAGAATCTCTGATAGAACAAAATTAACAATTTTTATTTTAATATGGTTGAAGATATTCTGATACATATTGTAGAAGCAAACCCTTACATTGCTTAACTTTTCCATATGTTATCACTTTATGAGTGAATAGAGATTGTTGTCATTAGATGTTGTCAAGTCAGTTAGGACTTACAGCAACCCTAAGTACAACAGAACAAAACATCGCCCAGTTCCACACCATCCTCACCTCACAGCTCTTGCTGTTCTTGAGGCCCTTGTTGCAGCCACTGTGTCAGTCCATCTCATTGAGGGTCTTCCTCTTTTTCACTAACCTTGTGCTTTACCAAGCATGATGTCCTTCCCCAGGGACTGATCCTGGCTGATAATCTCTCCAAAACATAAGTATGTGAGATGCAGTGTTATGTTCTACTGTACACGAGAACCAAGTATGAGTTGGAACCAACTCAGTGGCTCTTAAGAACAAGAACAGACACAGAAAGGCTGTGGGGTACCCAAGGCCTACCTATTGTAAGACCTTCTTTAGAAGCGCATTTGACTCTTCCCCAGTATTGGGCAAAGAAAGACTCAGGGGTTTTACTGCTCTCCAGGGCAGGGCCTGTGGGCCTAGCTTCTTTTTGGCCCTGAGATTCTCCTTACCAGTCTGTTTGCTTAAATTGCTGTCACCCCCAACTGTCCCTTAGTTAAGATGACACAGGACCAAGGTCACAGTACTGCATATCTCATTCTACATGAATGGTGGCTCCTGTCATTGTACTGAAATGCATGATAAGAAGTTTCAGGGCTTCTTATCAGGTGTACTTTCAATGTTGACTCTTGTTTTTTTCCTTTTCTGTTCTCTTTCTTCATTGTGTACAATTTTTTAAATCAAGATTTGGAGTGGGAATAAATGGCACAAACTGAGCGCACATTTTTCAAAATGTATGGTTTATGGTTATTTTATGCAGAGTCCTTCAAGACTTGGACTTTTGAGATTTCAGGAAATCTAAGCTTTTGCATCATTCCAATAAATCAGTCTTTTTAGATGAAAAGCACTTATCTACAAATATGAGAGTGCAAAGGATGTGCACATGTAAAACATGCTTATTTTCTTGTGGAGAGAACAAATATAGATGAAACAGGTAAATAAATTTCTATTTCGGGTGTCTATTGCTGTATGAAAACCACTACCCCTCCCCATGGAATGCTACATGATGATAAAGAACAATGATGAATTTAAGAAACATCTCACAACATGAGTGAATCTAGAAGCACTATGCTGAGCGAAATCAGTCAGAAAAGGACAAATATTGTGTATAACCACTATTATAAGAACTCAAACAAAGGTTTAAACACAGAAGAAAACATGCTTTCATGGTTACAAGGATGGGGAGGGAGGAAGTAAGAGGAGCGTTCACTGACTAGATAGTAGACCAGAATTATCTTAGGTGAAGGGAAACACAGCACATACTACAAGGGAAATCAGCACATGTGGACTAAACAGAAAGCTAAGAAGTTTTCTGAATACAACCAAACACTTGGTGGGACAGAGTAGCAGGAGGAGGGACCTGAGGACCAGGGTTTTGAGGAACATCTAGGTCAACTGGCATAACAAAGCTTATTAAGAAAAGGTCCTGCATCTCATTTTTGTCAGTGAAATCTGAGGTCTTAAAAGCCAGCAAGCTGACATCTAAGATGGGTCAATTGGTTCCAACCCACCTGGAGCAAAGGAGAATGGAAAACACCAAAAACACAAAGAAAATATGAGCCCAAGAGACAAAAAGGACCACATACATCAGATATTCCTCCAGCCTGAGACCAGACAAACTAGATGGTACCCGGATGTCACTGCTAACTACCCTCACAGGGAACACAACAGAAAGTACCTGATGGAGCAGGAGGAAAGTGGGATGCAAAACTCACATTCTTAGTAAAAAGACCGGACTTAATGGTGTGACTGAGACTGGAGGGGTCCCAGAAGCCACAGCCCTAGGATTTTCTGTTTGCCCAGAACTAAAACCGTTCCTGAAGCCAGCTCTTCAGAGAAAGGTTAGACAGGTCTATAAGACATAAAAAGATATTGGTGAAGACTGTGATTCTTAGCTCAAGTAGATACATGAGATTGAATGGGCAGCTCTTGTCTGGAGGCAAGATGAGAAGGCAGAAAGGGACAGTAGCTGGTTGAATGGACACGGGAAACTTGGAGCAGAAAAGAGGAATGTGCTGTCACATTACAGTGAGGGCCGACCAGGTGATTTGTCTGCCAGTATTGTCTGAGCTCACTCACAAGGTTCATTCATCTGGCAGGTCATCTGGGCTCTGAGTGCGGTTAGGACATTTGGAACTCTCCACCGTTTTTCACCTCAGGCTGCTGCTGGCAAGGCAGTTTCAGGGGACCAGTCCAAACTGTGAAAGTAGAAGGTCAAAACCTTTTAAGACCTAATCTTCGATGTCACCTAAGATCGTTTCTACTGTAATGTATTGGTCAAAGCAATTCACCCAGGTATGCCAGATTCAAAGGGGGAGGAAATAGACTTTATCTCTTGATGGGAAGAGCACCATAGTCATGCTCAAAGGGTCATACCTACCGGGGTGGGAGGAATTTGTAGTTATGTTTTACAATCCACCACTCTGCCCAAGGGCAAAGTTGTAGGTGAGGGCAACCTTTCATTTTTTTCATCAGCTGAAGGTAGATGCACCTCATAGTCATTAGTCTACAAGAGGGTGGGGTTGATACCTGTCTGGACACCACACTGTGTAGGTTCTGCCATGCTTAAAGGTATCATGCCACAAAAGGCAGGTAGGGCTGAAATGCTGAAATGCAGCACAAGCTCCATTCAGCCAGCTGAATACACAGAGTGGATTTGCACCTACCAAGAGGAAGGGGTCATCTTCTTGCCAAGCAAGCCCTGTCTCTGTGGGACTCTCTCCACCCAGTGGCAACCTTTCCTAATTCACACAAAGCACTCACCAGGCTGCTAGAGGATCTGCTGGGTACCATCTTTCTGTGACCCAAATGTACACTGGATCTTGATGAAGGCAAAGAACTTTACTTCACAGTTTAGGCAGCTATTTCAAACTTGTTCAGAGTTGGCAGTGGGAACAAAAGAAGAAAGGAACAGAAATTGAAGTTGATCCTAGATTAACTCCTCTGCCTCCTATATCTTCCCAGGAGAGAACTACAATTCCCATGCCTTGGGAAAGATGTGTCCCATAGATTCTATCTAGGTTTTCACAGCATATCCCACATGGAATATCCTTTAACCCACTACTCGTCTCCTTCTTTAGTGATTCCTAAGCTCTTTAACCCCTTCCCTATATTCTCTATCTGTCATGGATTGAAGTGTGTTCCCCCAAAAATGTGTATAGCAGTTTGGCTAGGCCATGATTCCCAGTATTGTGTGATTTTCCTCTATGTTATAAATCCTGCCTCTGCAATGTTAATGAGGGAGGATGTGTGGCATTTGTGCTGGTGGAGCAAGACTTAATCTGTAAGATTATATTGTACCTTGGGGTCACCATGAGTAGGATCTGACTTGACGGCACTTGGCTTGGCTGAGGCAATTTGGGGGGATATAAAAGAAAGGGAAGCGAGGAGATAGTGGAAGACCTCTCACCATTAGGAAAGAAGCAGTGCTGGGAGCAGAGCCTGTCCTTTGGACCTTGTGCCTCAGAAGCACCCAGTCCAGCAGAAGATTAAGAATAAGGACCTTTCTCCAAAGCCAACAGGGAAAGCCTTCCCCTGATGCTGATGCCCTGAATTTGGACTTTTAGCCTACTTTTATGTGAGAAAATAAATTTGTTTTTATTAATGCCATTCACTTGTGATATTTCTGTTATAGTAGCACTAGAATACTAACACAGAATTTGGGATCAAGAGTGGAGTGCTGCTCTAACAGATACTTAAAATGTGGAGGTGATTTTAAACTGTGAATGGAAAGAAGACTCAGAAGGAACTCAGGAGAACTGCTAACATCTGAGAAGGTGCACATGGTGAGAAACAAGCAGCAGCTGACCAGCAGTGCAGGATCAGGAGAGCAGCAGAAGTCAGCAACGGAGCCAACCCATGGGTGGGCAGAGCTGAGTGCCTGTGCCCCACAGGCTTCCTGGTAGGATGAAGTGTCTCCAGACACTTATTGGTAGAGCTACGGAGTTTTGGAACACTTGCCCTAACAGGGCAGATGCAGGGTGAGGCTTGGTTCGAGAAGACACAGGAAGCAGAAGCTGAACAGACAAAGAACACAAGGAGTTCAGCTGCCTTGGTCTCACAAGGTATGGCCATGACCTCAGGAGTTTCAAAGGCTGTAGCCAAGGCCTCAGGTATTTTTAAAGGGTGGAGTTGCCACTCAGATGGACGTGGAAAATGGTGCAGCCTAAAGTCAAAGGAACAGAGTTGCTGTCCCAGTGAGTCTGGAAGACAACTGTAGCTCAGGAACAAAGGGCCTCCTCTCAGAATCTGGAGGTTGTGACCAATATCTAGAGTCTGGAGAATGGGGTTATTGTGTAAACTATCTCAGAGAATGTGAGACTATTTTCAGCACCTCGAGGGTTGATGTGATGTGTTCTGCTAGTTTGCTTGGTGCCTACTATTCTGTTTTTCTTTGCAATTTCTCCCACTGGTAATGGAAATGTCTGACTTGTGCCCACTCTGCCATTGTACTTTTGGTAGCAGACATTTGTATTCTTGATTTCACAGATAAGGAAGAATTTCTGGATTTTGGTCTTCGACTTAAGACTTTTGCCATGATGTAATGAATATGTTTTGCATGTCACAGGATATAATTAATTTTCAGGGCCAAAGGGTGGAATGTCATGGATTGAACTGTGTCCCCCTGAAAAATGTCTGTAGCAATTTGGCTAGGCCATGATTTCCAGTACTGTGTGATTTTTCTACATATTGTAAATCCTGCCTCTGTGATGTTAAAGAAGACATACGTGGAGGGTCACCATGAGTTGGAATTAACTTCCTACAGCTAGTAGTGATGAAGGAGGCTTTGCAAGATTGGGAGAGGTGAAATGAGGTAACAAAACCATACAGAAGACACACAGATTTTCAATGATTTGAAACACAGTGTGATCCAGTCAGGAAAGGTAAGTTATATGACTTCTAATTTATGTGTTCCATTTCCATGTCTAGAATTCTAAGGTGTTGATTACAATGAATATCCTTTACATAAAGCTGTAGTAATGAAAATTATTATTATCAAAAATAGAAAATGCAAAGTTGTGACCATGATTTTTTACTGTGTCTTAGTAATGATATGATCATGGCTTAGGATCTTGAATGATTGACACAGGTGGTTTATTTGGATTAATTAGAAGAAAATGATGAAGGTAGAGTATGACTATAATCATTCCAGTGCTGTTTGTAATATCAAAATTGGAAGCACTTTTCATTGTCCAACAATAAGTGACTCATTAAATAAATCCGTACAAAAAGATGTTCTTGTTGCTTCTGATTCTTAGCCGCAACAGAACAAAACACTGCCCAGTCCTGCACCATCCTCATAGAATTGTTATGCTTTAGCCCATTGTTACAGCCACTGTGTCAATCGACCTCGTTGACAGTCTTCCTCCGTTTCACCAACCCTGTACTTTATCAAGCATAATGTCCTTTTCCAGGCACTGGCCTCTCCTGAGAACATATCCAAAGTATGTCAGACAAACACTCATCATCCTTGCTTCTAATGAACATTCAGGCTATACTTCTTCTAACACACATTTGTTCATTCTTCTAGAAGTCCATGGTATATTCAATATTCTTCACTGGCATCATAATCCAGAGGCATCAATTCTTCATTCTTCCCTTATTCACTGTCCAGCCTTTGCATGCACGTAAAGTGATTGAAAATACCATGGTGAGGGTCAGGTGCACTTTAGTCTTCAAAGCGACATTTTTGCTTTTCAACACTTTAAAGAGGTCTTTTTCAGCCAGTTTGCCCAATGCAATACACTGTTTGATTTCTTGACTACTGCTTCCATGGGCATTGACTATGGATCCAAGCAAAATGAAATCTGTGATGACTTCAAACTTTTCTCTATTTATCATGATGTTGCTTATTGGTCCAGCTGGGAGGATTTTTTTTTCTTTCTGTTGAGGTGTAATCCATACCAAAAGCTGCAGTCTTAGATCGACATCAGTAAGCACTTCAAATCCGCTTCACTTTCAGCAAGCAGTGTTATATCGTCTGTATATTGCAGGTTGTTAATGAGTCTTCCTCCAATCCTGACACCACATTCTTCATATAGTCCAGGTTTTCAGACTATTTGCTCAGCGCAGTGACTGAACACTTATGGTGACAGATACAACCCTGATGTATACCTTTCCTGGCTTAAAATATGCAGTATCCTGTTCTGTTTGAACAACTGCCTCTTGATCTATTGTACATTCCTCATTAGTACAATGAAATATTCTGGAATTCCTATTCTCCTCAATGTTTTCCATAGTTTGTTATGATCTGCAGTCAAATGTCTTTGCACAGCCAGTAAATACCTTTTTGGTATTCTCCACTTTCAGCTAAGACCCATCTAACACCAGCAATGGTATCTCTTATTCCATATCCTCTTCTGAATCCAGCAGTTTCCTGTCAATGTACTACTGTAATCACTTTTGAATGAGTTTCAGCAAAATTTTGTGTGATATTAATGATATTGTTCAATAATTTCTACATTCCGTTGGATCACTTTTCTTTAAAATGGACACAATTATGGATCTCTTCTAGTTAACTGGTCAGGAACCTGTCTTTCTAATTTCTTGACAAAGACAAGTGAGCACCTCCAATGCTACATCTGTTTACTGATACATCAATTGATTTTTGCCAATGCCTTCAGTTTACCTTGGACTTCTTCCTTCAGTATTATTCATTCAACCTCCTGAAATGGTTGAATGTCAACCAATTCTTTTTCTTACAGTGACTGTGTGTATTCTTTGTGTCTCCTTTTGATGCTTCCACTGTTTAGTATTTTCCCTGTGGAAACCTTCAAAATTGTGACTTGAGGCTTCATTTTTTTTCTTCAGTTCTTTTCAGCTTGAGAAATACTGAGTGTGTTCTTCCCTTTTGGTTTTCTAATTCCAGGTCTTTGCACATTTTGTTGTGGTATTTACTGTGTCTTCTAGAGCTGCCCTTTGAAATCTTCTGTTCAGTTCTTTTACCTCATCATCTCTTCCTTTTTCTTTAGCTGCTCTATATTATAGAGCAACTTTCAAAGTCACTTCTGACATCCATTTTAGTGTTTTCTTTCTTTCCTGTCTTTTTAATGACCTCTTGCTTTCACCACGGATGATGTCTTAGATGTCACCTCTCAAGTCATCTGGTCTTTGATCATTAGTGTTCAATGTATCAAATTTATTTTTGAGATGGTCTCTAAATTCAACTGACACATACTCAAGGTTGTATTTTGGGTCTCATGGACTTGCTCTAATTTTCTTCAACTTCATTTTGCATGTGAGCAATTGATACTGTGTTATGCAGCTGGACTCCGATCTTCTTCTGGCTGATGATACTGAGCTTCTCTTTCAACAGATAAAGTCGATATGATTCTTAAAGGGTACTCCATCTGTCGAGGTCCTTGTGCATAGTCACCATTTATGCTGTTGAAAAAATGTATTTGCATTGAAGTTGT
Organism: Heterohyrax brucei; assembly: GCA_028571685.1. Lineage (NCBI taxonomy): Eukaryota > Metazoa > Chordata > Mammalia > Hyracoidea > Procaviidae > Heterohyrax > Heterohyrax brucei. Next base: position 72,096,131 of record CM053146.1, on the reverse strand, counting down.
TGGTCTTGCAAAATCCTACTGTGTGATCTACAGTGTGATTTCTGTCACCAACACTACATTTTCCACCTACTGACCCTTCTTTGTTTCCAACTTTTGCATCCCAATCACCAGTAATTATCAATGCATCTTGATTTTATGCTTGATCAGTTTCAGACTGCAGAAATTGGTAAAAATCTTCAGATTGCTCATCTTTGGAATCAGTTGTTGGTGTGTTAATTTGAATAATAGTCATATTAACTGGTCCTTCTTTAGCCATATGGGTAGGATCACTGACAGCATCGTACTTCAGGAAAGATTTTGAAATGTTCTTTTTGTCAATAAATATGACACTGTACCTCTTCAATTTGTCATTCCTGGTATAGTAGAACAATGATTGTCCTTTTCAAAATGGCCAATACCACCAGTCCATTTCAGCTCATTAATGCCTAGAATATCTATCTTTTTGCATTCCATTCATACTTCATAATTCCATGTTCAGATTATTAGTGGATGTTTGCACCTGTTTTCATTTTGAGTCATGCCACCTCAGCCAATGAAGGTCACAAAGGCTTTACTCTAGCCATGTCATTAAGGTCAATTCTACTTTGAGAAGGCAGCTCTTTTCCATTAGTATTCTGAGTTCCCTCCAAACTGAGGGGATCATTTTCTGGGATTATATCAGATAGCATTCTGCTGCTATTCATAAGGTTTTCACTGGCCAAATTTTTTCAGAAATAGACTGTTAGGTCCTTCTTCCTAGTCTGTCTTAGTCTAGAAATTCTATTGAAACTGCTAGTGTTTGAAATACTGGTGGCATAGTTTCCATCATCACAGCAACATAGAAACCATCACAATACTGCATACTGACACATGCATGAAAATACAAAGGGGTACTCTTTAGTCCTTAAAAATAATGCCATAGAACCATAAAGTGCATCCAATATATGGTCACTCTGCTATGCATCTGTAGGACATCATCCTGCTGACCTCTGGCTAGAGGAAGGAGAGTAGGTGGAGAGGAGGGGGAAGAAGACTGCTGGGAGGATGAGACATATATGGAGCAGAGAGGAATAGTGTGCCGTCACCAGGCACGGAGAGCAGTGGAAGCTGCATATAGGTGGGCATGTAAATTTATACAGGAATGTACATTTTCACTCAGTCATAATAATAAAGAAAAGAATTAGTACAACCAAAAAAAAAAAAAAAGAAAAAGAAAATAATGCCATAAGAAAGCATTTAGTGACATGAAAAGATATGTTGAGTAGAAAAAACTGGCTATAAGTCATAAAATTATTTGTTTTATTTTAAAGTATATACATCTCTGTTTCTCTCCCTATTCTTCATATTGCTTTCCCAGCTTTTCAATAAAAAAAAAATATCTGGAAAGATGTACAAAGAAACAGGTGTGACCAGCACTGATTCCTCTTGATATGGGTGTAGTATTTCAAAACTATTTTTTTCCAGTTTATATGTATTTTCTGCAACGAACACAAATTGCTTTGCAATAACAAAAAATAATTTTATCAAAAAACAGGCCAGTTTAGGAAAAGAGTAATTCAGGGTCACCTGGAGTACTCTAGCCTTGAGGTCAACATTGTGTAGGCCTATTACTATATTTTCCCACAAAATATCCTCTGGTGCCACTGTCAGAATTTAGAGCTAGCTTGATCAAATATTGGCCTGACTCAGCATGACATTTCTTTTTGCTCTTATGCTAATGCTTAAAAGCTTGAAACAACTCTGTACTCGAATCCATTTCATCAAATATTTATTGAGTACCTACTATGTGCCAAGCATTAAGGATACAAGATTAACAAGACATAACTCTGTTTCAATTTAAGTCAATAAATGCCCTCATAGAAATGTGTACCTCTTTGAAAATCCCAGGTTGTTCTGATGATATTTTTCAGCACAGGAAAAAAAAAATTATTCTCTGAGCAATGCTCATGCAAAACAATGTCCCAAAAAGTTCACACTAAAATTATCTATTTATGTTTTCACTCTTTTAATTCTTGTAATATTTTAAAAACAATGTGGGAGTATGCTGAATTGTTATAAAAAAAATACCACATATTTGTGGCTCTTCAGTATAACACCAGTACTTTTCTCCTTCTGATTCAGTAGACTCTCAATTCTTTTATTTCTTTCGGTAGAAATTGTTTCAATCTGTTCAGTCTTTGAGCCAAATCGGACAATTTGACTTTGAGATCCTGACTCTAGACTCCAGTTCCCACATGAGGGAAAACTATTTTTAAAAGCTCAATCAGGCAGTGTGTCTCAGGCTAAAATTGCAAAGGCTTGGATGGCCAGTGATTAAACAATTAACTAAGTATGTTTTTTAAAGTGGACTTGTGAATCTGAAAAATTTTGTTACATTATGTATTACAAAAAATGTTATGGAGTAAAAATTTGATGTCTATTAAGTAATTCTTATTTCCAAAAGGCATTTTGTTTTTGCCTTTTCATGATGATATTCTTGGCACAGAATTTATGTAAATTACAGTGTAAAAGGACTTAGAGATCACGTTGTGCCACTGTTACGTTGTGCCACTATTTTGTTTTGTGAAAAAGGTAAGCCCAGAGAGATAAAGTAATTTGTGTGAGTGTAAATTGCTTTGCATAATCTTATACAACATAGGTACATAATAACTGGCCAGCTATTGTTATTTCAACCAAGTCCTTCAGATTCTCAGTCCATTAGTCTTACAGGCTCTTAATGATTTCTCTATATTGTTTGTTTAAACATTATTTGGACCTGTAATTTGCTTGAGACACTATATATATTGAGTTGTTAATTTTATTTAATGATATTTGATTAAGTCGTCCCCTTTGCAACTATTTATTGAGTACCTAGTAAGTATGCTGTAATGTTCCTGGCATTTATTTACTACTCAACAGAATAATAATATTGTTTCCTATATATGCATATTAGTGTTTTGTGGTTAACCTGATGTTTCTTTCTATATATATACGTAGACATGTTTGCCTCTCTTTGGTTTAAAATCTGTTCAACTTTCTATTTTATCTGCCATTATATACTAAACATACACTGTTAAAATAAGTTTATTTCTGAGAAGCATGTCTACAAAGATTTTATTTTACATTGAAATGCTAATTTTTTTATAAAGCGAATAATCTCATTTCATAATTTCAAATAGAATGGCACTTACAAAAAAAAAAGAAAAGAAAACCTTCCAGCTGATTAGATTTAGGGCATTAAACACTTCTACATGCAATAATTTTTCCCTAGGCCTGAAGCATTTTAATTATATTGTAAAATAAGAAAACTCCCATTACTTTTAAATATCTGTTTTCAGAATGACATGAAATAGTAAAAGTAATGTTGGTAGGTATGTCAGACTCAGAAATACTGCTTTCCTTGTTTAAATCATCTGTCTCCATTGTAAAACTGACAGTTGATTTTTAGCAACTTCTGGTCATTTTTGCATGCTTTTCCCTCCTCATCAGCATTATAGTTCTATCAGCTGGCTCTCCCTTTTTATAAATTTCCCTCAGCTTCTCTTTTCAGTTGTTATTTGCCTTTACTGGTCTTGCTGTCAATGCATCTTGGTCCTTGGTGTGCAGACTGCTATTTACATATCCCTTTGCTCTGTCTTGGTTGTCAGCAAAAATTGTTGCTCTTCACTTGGGGGTACACAAGCATTCTGACAATCTTCAGTTCCTATCTCATTCAGAGGTTGATGGTGCAAGACAAGGAATACTGATTTCTTGGTTATACTTCCAGAATTTCTTCCAAACTCCTAAGACTACCCCCAAAAACTCCTTCTAAAGGTGAAACAGCAGAGAAAGCCACAAAACCTCCAACAGAGAGTTCTGGTAGTTGAGGGTTTGCAGCTCTGGACCTCAGGACAAATGTTACTAAGTTAGTATGGCGATATACTTAAATACCTCCTAAACTTTTGAAGGGGGAAAGGAGAGCTTGCAGACTGCTTGTCTGTACTGACATTACAAACCACATAACAGTTCCCTGATGCTTGCAAAAGAACCAAAAATTACAAAGATAAATTACTAAATAGACGTTTAGACTGAACTCAAAGGCGCTGTGGTATAAAATAGTACTAGGAATGCTAAAACTAATATCTTAGACTAGCCAAGTACTAAAGTTACACCTGTTAAAACAGTACTAAGCAATGTTTCTAAATTGTATTTTAGATCATACATTACACTATTACACCCGTAAATAAGCACTTTATGAATGTGTCAGAATGCAGGAGGAAGGCCACAGCTAAACTTGATACAAAACCCTGCCACCAGGTAACCAGGCACTCCACTAAGAAGTTCTCAGTTTTTCTCTATATTCCCATGCAAATTGGAGATGGAGTCAAATGAACTAATGGATCCATAGGAAACCAAACTAAAACCAAACTCACTGCTGTCGAGTCGATTCCGACTCATAGTGACCCTACAGAGAAAGTAGAACTGCCTCCGAGAGTGTCCAAGGAGCACCTGGTGGATTTCAACAGCCAATCTTTCTATTGGCAGCTGCAGCACTCAACCACTATGCCACTAACGGTCACTTAAAGTCCTGGTTTAACGGTATGACAAACACTGTCACACCATTCAGTGAAACAAAGGCTGAAACAGAAAGCTGTATTGCAAGTATCTTAAAAAAAAAACAAACAACAACAACAAAAGTTGTTTTTAAAAAATTGCCTCAGAAACAATGGTAAAACCGACTAGTGTCTTGAGCTCCCCTCTTCCAGGAAAGATTTCGAGCATTTAAGTAAACCTACAGCAGAAACAAGCCTCCTCCAGGAAACAGTCTTTCCAAACAAGGATAGTGAGTTTCGTTCTGTTGTCACTGCTTTCTTTCCATCTGAAAATTGGTTTGGTTTGCCTCTAGATAGCAACCCAGGAAGGAGAAGTGTGCCCTAAATTGGTGAGGCTCTGCCGAATACCAGAGGCTCCTTAGAAGAGGAAGGCTCCTCCTTGGGACTTGAAGCGCCCCTACCAGAGCGCCTGCTTGCAGAAACGGAAACCACTAGCTGCGCTGAAGTGAGTCAAGTGATGAAATCAAGACTGCATGAGAAGGAAGCTCACCCAGTAACTTTACGAACCTAACTGGTGACCAAAGGCGGGCTGAACCCAGAGGGAGGAAACCACAGGAACCGCTAACACTTGCTGCTGTCGTGAGGTGGTCATAGGAAACACTGAGTCCCCAGTTAGTAGGTAGCTCATCTCTTCGTTTCGGAGAACTGAAGAGTAAGGGAAGACTTAAGTAGAGGGGAGAAATTTAGCTATCTGGTTCCCCGAGGAGCCTAACCTGTATGTTCTGGTTACAAGGTGACCACAGCTACCAGGTCATTGCAGGAGTCGTTAAAGGTAGACAGGCTGGGAAACACGAGTGCTGCAAGCAGAGGACAGCCTCCCGGATTGTGAGTCAGCGCGTGGCGGCAGCGCGTGGGCTCGACAGCCGGACTCGCCCTCCTCCGCTGTCCCGGGTTCTCACCTGGAGCGCTCAGGTAGGGCTTGGGCGGGGCAGAAGGCTGGCGCGCAGGCGCGGACGGGGCCTCGCCCCTGCCGACGTTGCAGACCGGAGCTCACCTGGGAGCCTCCGGGAGCGAGCGGAGCCTCGCTTCGGCCTCTCCTGGCAACGCAGGAGGCCCAGCGGGAAGTCAGGAGGCGGCAGAGGAGGAGCCCAACTGAGCCGCAACTGTAGCGACAGCAACCGGAGCCGCTGCCGCCGCCGCCGCCGCCACCTGCACCTGGCGCCCAGCCCACGTCCAGCGCCTGCCTGGCTGTCGCTTTCCGCCACCCTGCCCTGCCCACCTGCCAGGTAAGCCGACGAGTTGAGAGTAGGGGACCGGTAGCCCCCGAGCAGCCTTGGAGTGGGTGGTGGGACAACCGCGAAGCTACACGTGTTGGGGAGAGGGCTGGGATCAGAGCGGCCGGTTGGAGACGGTTTCCAGAGCAGTTCAGTAGCCCATCCGGGGAAGGCGGAAGGGGCGCTCGTGATGGGGGAGGGGTGTCTCGTCGCCCCTCTTGCCCACAGTGTCCCTTGTCAGTCCCTAAAAGAGGTCACCAGAAGAGCCAGACCCAGGCCGAAGAGCTGGTGGTCCCAGACTGGTCCTTGGGAGGGTCGCTGATGGGGGCAGGCGAGGGTGGGCCATGCCCGAGGCTGCAGCGTTTCCACTTGGGCTAACAGGTTGCCCGTCACCTCCCACCCTGTGCCCGAGAGGGCTCAGCCCGCTATGCGGAAGGGCATGGCTTCGCCTGGCGACTTTCCCAGCCGGACCCCAGACAGTCCTGGGCTGGAAACCACGGCCGCGAGCCATTTCAATGGTTTCCGAGCGGTTTGGAAAGCGCTCCGTGGTCGCCACACGGACATCCCTCTGTCTGCCTCTGTTTGGTCTCCTCTGTACACTTTTCCGGGTGTGCACTGGAAGCCAATGCTGCGCCCACTTTCCGGTTTGATTGGGAAGAGTTATTCGTGGCAGAAGCAAATCCAGCTGCTATGCACCAGCCGCACACCGTTTCATTGAAGAACTTGTTGTTAACATACACCCCCAAACCAAATTCCTAGCCGTCGCTTCTGACTTACAGCGACCCTGTAGGACAAAGCAGAACTAAGGCTGTGTATCTTCACAGAAGCTGACTGCGAGATCTGTCTCCCGTGGAGCAGCTGGTGGGTTGGAAGTGCCAACCAAGCTTTCTGTTAGCAGCCAAGTACTGTCACCACTGGGCCACCAGGGCTACATCCTTGTTGACTTAAGGACCTGTATATCGTGGCTATGGTTTGCCTGTGGCATATGACTCAAAGATTGAAAAAAAACCTTTGTTTCAAAATCCTGCCACGTCTGAACCTGGGCGTGCCAGGCCAAAATTTCTCTCCCTGCCTAATTAAGCTTTTCTGAAGCCTAAGAACTGGGGGCGAAACTGGTGCATAGCTCAGTCTTTTGTTTCCTTCTTTAAGCCCTCGAGGAACTATCTCAGTTTTTAGAACCACATCACGTTACCCATTTTTCTGACATTTAGAAAACATTGTTAAACTAACATCACTTACTACAGAAGTTGCACTACATAGTGAAGATATTCATTTAAACTCAAATAAATTCTGTTGTTTAGGACTCAGACATATACCGTATCTTAATTTGAGAATTTTTAGTTGTAGGAAAACTGTGCTTCTTTTACTGTATAATTTTTCTTTGTGGCTAAAGTACATACCCTATAATTACATTTCTTTACATTTAACTTTACTTTTAGTAGAATGAAGTCTAGCATGTGTGTAATTTTAAACATCCTCAGCTGTTATTTGTACTTAGCATCTTTTTATATTGCTTTAACAATCACTTTTAAATAAAATTTCTAATGGTGATTCCACTGCCTAGATTTGTTTAGTTCCATTTTTGCTAACTTTTAAGATATTTAAAATTGTACGTTTGACTTAAAATGCCCTAGGCAACACATACAGTTTTCCAAAAAAGAGGTGCAATTGAAAAACCAACCAGAGCATAGCAAGACATAATTTTTAATTGTATTTTCAACCAGTGCTATTTTATTTTTCCCAAAAGCCTCACTTGCCCTGTTAATCTTGTCCATATACAGAGAAATACTATTACAGTATTTACAAATACAATATAAATAAATATACTATACAATGCTAAATTCTATTTAAAAATGAAATGTAGGTGTTGTCCCCTGAGTTTGGAATAATGATTTAATCTCCGTTGGTTATGGGCCAGAAGTTATTGCACTGTCTCTCTTGTTAAATCTAGAGAGAAATGTAGTGAGTGTGCCTTAGTTAATTTGTGTGTGAAGCAACAGAATATTTAACTTTCCTAGAATGAGGTAATAAGACCTTAAAAGAAAAAAATCAGAAATCTCCTCTAGCCCTAGCATTCTGAGGTGTGCCCCCTATCCCCTACTTTCTATTCTTCTGTTGAAGATCCAGCCAACCCATCTGGTTTGTGAGAAACTGAAGCCAAGAGACTCAGTCTTGTAATGGCAGAGATGGCATTATTGTTCCAGTGACTTATCTCCATGGCTCAGGTTATCTTTTCCTTTTTCTTGCCCACATTCTCTCTTATCATATGATGTTTATTTTTTTTCATGGTTTGTAGGATCTTTGCAAGGAGCCCTCGTGGTGCAGTTGGTTAAGCACTTGGCTGCTAACTGAGAGGTTGATAGTTGGAACCTGCCAGCTGCTCCATGGAAGAAAGATGTGGCAGTCTGTGCCATAAAGATGACAGCCTGGGAAACCCTATGGGCAGTTTTACTCTGTTGTTTTGTGTTGCTTTGAGTGAGAATCAACTCAACAACAGGTTTAGGTATTAGCAATTAGGGAACAGTCAACAGTACTTTGTCCAGTTCTGATTTACTTTAATTCCTACTTATCCTACTTATTCAGGGAGACTCAGTAAGACCGTCAGACACTTTCTGTCACTGTGGATCACATACGTATAGAAGATCCCATGTGGACTGAGGATTTTAATCCTTTCTTGGTATTTCAGAACCACAGTTAATTTTTCAGTCAACACAGACAACATAATTTAGTCTTCTTAACTTTATTGTGTGGACTTAATATGTGTTTTATGAGGCAAAGTCCTCTTAAAACAGACATGCATCTATTTGTAATACTCTAGATTTTTGGTTGGCAAGCACATTTCCTTGATACTAGGGTTTTTTAGTTGGTTTGGTGTTTTTTTTTTGACTGCAATCCTTAGTAAGATAGGCATTCTATGCCTCAATTCAGTATACTCTAGTGTGTATAGATAAATGAAACAAGTTCCCTCAAGCAATATGTAATCTTACTGTATTTTCTATTATTTTTATTTAAAAAATATTGCTGTCGGCACACTATATTGATTTCATGAATCACTTATAAGATCAGAGGAGTCCCTGGGTCTCACATGTATTTAAATACTTAACGACTATCTGAAAAGTTGGAAGTTTGAATCCACGCAGAGGTGCCTTGGAAGAAAGTCTGATATTCTACTTTTGAAAAATCAGCCACTGAAAACCCTATGGAGCCCAATTCTACCCTAACACACATGGAGTCGCCATGAGTCAAATATGACAAATGTTTATTGTTTATTTATTTATAGATTTTTTTGGTTTGGGTTTTGGCTTTAAAGAGTTCAGATTCAATCTGAACAAAGCGCTATCCTACTGAGTTTATGTTTCTTAAAAGCTGATATTTCTACAAGCACACAAAAAGAAAACAAAACTGCACTTTTTTCATCAGTCATACCCAAACCTAATTAAACATTTGTTTGGAGGGCTTCAGACTCTAGATTAAATCTCCTGCTAGATTAAATCTCTCAAACATTGGAAAGGATATATAACCTCATTGTACTGTACAGGATTTCAAATGGGTTCTCTGCATACTGTAGTGTGTTTGGTGGCAGGAAAATCTGTGACGGTTATTTTGAGGGAGTTTCAATGCTAATTGTCAAGTGAGTGTTTGAGATAAGGATTCCTGTCCAGCTGTGTGCTAGCTGTAAATTTTCTAGCTAAGTTACAGTGATGGGTGGAGTCTGAAAGAGATTATTAAAGAAAAATACCATCCAGTTTATTATTTGCTTTGTGTTCTATTAACATTTTACAGTTTCCTCTTTTATCATGAAACAAGAGCAAGAGAAGAATTGCAGGATTCGCTCTCCCTCCTTCCTCAAAAAGGCTACATTGAGAGAGTCAGTCAATGTTAATGATGTATGCAGACAGTATCTTCTAAACTTGCATTGTAAAAGATGACTAGCCTGTGGTTTTACCTGAAACAGTTCAGAAGAGGAGAATTCACTTAGGCTTAGAAAATTTCAAAACAAGATCTGTTGTCAGTAGTTGCTATAACATTGTTTTCAGAAGTATGATTTTTCCCTCTTTGCTTTTTTGCTTGGAAGTGAAAAAGGTGAAAAAGATTAGGAAATGTTCTTAGAGTTTCCCAAACCTAAAATGATTGATAGAACCCTTCCAGCCCTTCCACAGAAAGTTCAGAGTAAAGTAATTTGGTTTTCCCTGGGGTTCCTCTGATGTTAGAAAGGTCTAAGACTCAATGACCTTTGGCAGTGAACCTTGATGATCAGAGACTGTAAGAACAATTGAGGAAACTGAGAAACCATCCTCAGGGGGTAATGTGTGTAACCTAGGGAGAGCTGGGGTGGTGGAGAGAGCTAAACCTATACACACCCTACAGGGCTTGGGGCTTCACTGAAGCCTTCCTACTGGAAGGTGTCAGGTCCTGCACCTCCTCACCCAAAGCCTGACTGATGGACTTACACATTTGTGGAAGACCTGCTTATGTATTTCTAATAGGGCAGTTTAAGGAAATGAGCAAGATATCCCACTAAGTGACCTGCAGAAATGAAGCCTTGGAAGTTGGGTGACTAAGCCTTCTTCAGACACTTTCAGTTTTAACCTGTTCTTGCATTCCTGGGGGCAGGTTTCTCCTAAAACAGTATTATTGTATTTAAGATTTGGAAATGGTTAATGCCCACATCATCTGTGTTTTTAGTCCTCTGATCCATAAAGTACAGTAGTATATTTGGAATCATAGATCATGTACAAATATAAAAATCTGATTGAGAAGGAAGTCTTTTTAATTACCTGTCCAACTGTGCATCTAGTTAGTGTCAGAATAATGGATTTGTGTAATGTGGGTAATTTGAACACAATTCATGGACTATAAGTGGCATCGTTTAATTCAAGTCTGTGCCAGCCAATGGTGAAAGAACAAAGTTCATTAACAAAGCAAGAACCAAGCAGGAATCTGAATTCTAGACACAGTGGCTGCAACAGTGGGCTCAAGCATGACAGTGACTGTGAGCATGACACAGGACTGGGCTGTGTTCTGTTCTGTGGTGCACAGACAGGATCACTCTGAGTTGTAACTGCCCTGATAGCACCTAACAACAGCAACAGTACCCACTGACAACTAGATGAAACTGTGAGTCATCTTTTGAGTTGAGCACATATTTTTCGCTCTAAATAGGGCATATTCAGTGCATATTCTTGAGCACATTTCCCCTTTAGTCATTTTAGTCAGACTGCCCCAAGTACTTTTTTCGCCTATCTCATTGCTTACTAGGTATTTTTAATTGGTCATAAGCACCAGAGATAATACATGTTTAAACCAGGATCTTCATTGTATTAAGAAAACACTAAATGAAAAAAAAGCCCCAAATCTGTTTCATTTCCTGTATGTTATTTTTAGACATTAGTATAGGAGAACCGCCAATTAAGTTTACGAATTCATCCTAGAAAAAATACTACATACCTCATTGCTGGACATCACTATGGTCACCTTTGAAGTACTGCCCTTGGGAAGCTGTGCACCAACGCCAGTGCCCAGTGCACCCTTCAAAGCAATTGTGAAATTCTTTTTCTGGGATGGTCATCAGAGCTGTTATATTACCCTTGATGTGCTGAATGTCATCTAGATGTTTTCCTTTCAATATTTCCCTTATCTTCTGTTAAACAGAAAAGTCATTGGGGTCCAGATCAGGTGAGTAGGTAGGTTGTTGCAATACAGTTGTTTGCTTACTGGCTAAAAACTCCCTGACAAACAACTATGTAATTAAGTTCACAAACTTGCCACCCTGCCACTGTGCAATGACCATACCAGAAGGAGTTCCAAAATTGCTTTGAAGACTGGACTAGGCACTGATGCTGATGTATAGCTTTCTAGGGGGAATACTTTGTAGGTGACCGTAGTGATATTCAGCAATGTGGTATGTAGCACTTAGGACGATTAAGTTCACAAACTTAATTGTCAGGCCTGGTAGTTCCACCATTTCTTATCCACAATTCCAAGATTGGAAAGAAAAAAAGCAAACCTCTGCAGACAAAACAAATTTTTGTAATTCATTTGTTAACACATTTTCACTTGAATTCATTTGGAGCAAAAGCTGAGCGAACTGTCAAGAATTTATTTATTGTGTATCACCCTTGGTGGGACCGTCCAAATACCTTCATGCCGAAAGATTCGTGTGTTTGATTACAAGATGTTGCCCCAGGTGCTGCTGTGGAGTCCTGTGTAATACAGGGAATGTGAAACATTTCACCTTTCCAAAATCCAGAAAGTTATGAGTTTTGAAAAACATTAGATTGCAAGGGTTGTGGAGAAGAGATTGTTGCCTTGTACTGGGTACCATGGCAGAAATCTTGAGGTCAATTTTTACTCTCCCAGCTTCTGCAACTATCAGTTCACTGAGTCCTCCTAGCATTTTATACTGTAAGTTTTTTTCCCCCCAAATTCTCTCATTTTTACTGCCATAGTTCAAGGTCTTCTCAAATCTTTACTGCAGATGCCTCCTACATGATACCTCAGTGAAAAGTCTTGTCACCCTCAAATTCACCCTCAGCAGAGCCCTGAGGTGATGGTCTCTTTGAAAATGTAAACTCAAGTTTCTCTGTCCTTCCACTTAAAATCCTCCAATCACTTGCCACTCACAAGATAAAACCCACAGCCCTTAAAATGGTCCCACGGAATCTGACCCTTTCTTAATTTTTGATTTACAGGTCATAAACCAAAAAATTTTATATTCTGGAGACAGATTTCTTTCTGTTTTTTTTCCTTTGTGCTTATAAACTCACCACTGCTTGGAGTACTTTCCTCTTATCTTGTAACTCTTACTAGTTCTTTCCATCCAGTTTAGTCTTATCTCCTTTAGGACCATGTACTCCTCCCTCCCACCTGTGCCTATAGCTGAGCTAGGTGATGCCCCGTGCATCCATCTACCATGTACTTTGTATGTGCTGATGTAAATAGAGTCTGCTTTTGTGCCTGTCTCTCTCGTTCACCCTCATTCTCTTCTAGGGCAAGAACTGTTGTCTTATTCCATTTTTTCATCTTCATTGACTAGCAGTGCCACTCAGTTCCATGAGTAAATGTGTGAATGACTCTTTTAATCCTCTTATGTGACTAAACTTGAGAGAGAAGGAGAATTGTGTTTAATTCAGGTTGGAGATTTTGCATAGCGTCTTTCAGTTTACAAAGCACTTTTCTAAATTAAAAAAATCTCAGAGTAGCCCATGATATGCCAAAAAAAACACCTCATTGCTGATGAGTTGATTCCAACTCATAGCGACCCTGTAGAACAGAATAAAACTGCCTCATAGATTATCCAAGAAATGCCTGGTGGATTCAAACTGGTGAAGTGTTGGTGAGCAGCCACTGTACCACCGGGATTTCCAGGCTACAATATAGGTGATAGTATCTCCTGATACAGAAGAGAAAACAAACTTATACAGATTGACTTGTTTAATGTCATTCAGCACTGAATAGGGTTCATTTTTATTTTTTTTTATCCCAAATTATCTGCTGCACCAAGCTGTCTTATAAATTTTATTGTAACAATAATGGGGGCCCACCAAAGAGATTTAAGGAGAAATTTGGCATGTGCTGTTTAGCTTTTAAAAAGATCAATTTGGTAACCAAGTAGAAATACGATGGCAGGCTGCTGGGGAAATCCACGTGAAAAACAGTGAGGGACTGAGCTGAGGCAGGGACAATAGGGGTGAAAAGGAAGAGGTAGGAGATAACCTGGAGTCAGAGCTGATGTGGCTTGATGTCCACTGATAAGTGATGGAGTGAGGAAGAGGGAGGAGTCTGGAATGGATTTAGATCTCCTGCATCTTTTACATACAGGGAAGTCTCTCCTATAAAACGAAACCAAACCCCTTGCTGTTGAGTCACTTCCAACTCATAGCGACCCTATAGGACAGAGTAGAACTGCCCCATGGAGTTTCCAAGGAGCTCCTGGTGGATTCAGACTGCCGGCCTTTTGGTTAGCAGCCGTAGCACCTAACGCTACACCACCTAGAGGTATGCTTAAATGATTGCACTCAGGTCTCATCAAGTTTGAGGAATTCAGTTTTTATTTAATCTGGTGAGAAGTATCATTTTCTGAAAATATAAACCCAGGCTGACACTTCGTATATTCCAGTTATCCGACATGATCGCACGTGTACCTTGAGTTACAGAGCTAAATTAGTTCACTAATGAATTTCAAGAATCCTTTTTTTCCCCCCCGTGGTACAGCTGATGACCCCACCTGTCTCCTTGAGGACTGCAGACAGCCAGAACCAAGGCTGCATGTAAAATACTTAAAATACTTAACAATAACCATTTAAAAACATGTCAATTCTAAGAATCTTCTTTTTTGAATGTTAAGAAGTTAGAAAATTAGCCAAGGAGGGATATTATATGTGTGTTAGATTATTTACAAATCATGCTTTTTTTTTCTCTTTAAGCCTATTGTGGAGTAAAAATGTTGGCATGACAGTGGCCCAGGATGGGGAGAGGCATTGGGCAGGCATTGTAAGTAGATTTGCTTTTTATGAAAAATAACCACAAAAACTGGATAATAGGAAAATTGTTTCACTGTACTCGATTAGTCTGTTTAATCTGGATTATTATTATACCCATCTCCTTCCTTTGAATTCCGTGTTATTTTTGTACCTTTTGGATCTGTTCCAAGACCTTAGTTTTACCTTTTAGTAAAAAATAACTTGGTGCTTGAAATGTCTTACACCTTCTGCTTCTGTTACGGAATTGAGTACAATATTATTGTTGAGGGGTTGAGGGGAGCTAAGGGGGTGGCTTGTGTTTATTTACACTTTCAGAACATAGTTGGATTGGTTCCGCTCCCCACCCGCCTCCCTCTCCCCTACTCCAGCAAGAAAGGACCAGTGCTCCTAGGACTCATCCGTGCTCCCCTAACCTTCACAGCTTGTCCTTTTCCAGGTTCTGTCAGTTGAGCCCCCTAAATAAATGCATCTCGGGTCCATCCACTTTTCTTCACTCATGAAACTACCATCTTGTCGAGCCTGGACTTCTGCAGTGGCCTCTGTATGTGTCTATCTGAAGTCTTTTTGGCTCCTTATTGTTTGCTGGTACTACAGCAGGAGTGATCTTTTCAAAACATTTGATTATGTTAAAAAAAGGTCCAGTTGCCATCAAGTCAGTTCTGACTCCTAGTGACTCCATTTGCATCAGGTAGGACTGTGCTCCATAGGGTTTTCAGTGGCTGATTTTTCTGAAAGAGGTCCCTGAGGAACCTCTGGGCAGACTGGAACTGCCAGCCTTGTGACTAATTATCAGTGGAGACCATTAGTCATTTGTAGCAGCCAAGGCTTCTTAGTTATGTTACCTGCTGCCTAAAGCCCATTATCACCTTTGGGATCCTTCTCCAGGCCTCTGCAAGGGTTATTCTCCTTGCGTGGAATACTTTTTCCTCTCCTTTTGGCCCATCTAGGTACCCCTCTGAGACCTGGTGGTGCAGTGGTTAAGAGCTCAGCTGCAAACCAAAAGGCCCACAGTTCGATTCCACCCACCACTCCTTGGAAACTCTATGGGTCAATTCTACTCTATTCTATGGAGTAGCTGTGAGTCATAATAGACTTTATAACAATAGATTTGATTGTTTTTGTTACCACTCATCATTCAGTTCCTACAACGGCCTCCACCAGACTGAGTCTAGTACAACTAGATGATACCCATCTACTGCCTCTGACTGCTTTGACAGAGATCACAGTTGAGGGTCTGGCAGAGCTGGATAAAAATAAATGTGGAACAAAATTCTATCTCAAAAAGAAAAGCCAGACTTCCTAATGTGATAGAGACTAGAGTAACCTTCCTGATAGTATGGCCCTTCGGCACCCTTTCGGCTCAGCAATACAGCCACTCCTGAGGTTTACCTTTCAGTCAAAGGTTGTACAGACCCATAAAACACAAGGAGACGCAGGGACACAACCAGAGCAGGGGCAAGCACTAGAAAGCAGGAGGGAGCTGGAAAGCTGGTAATAGGGAAGGCAAGATTGAGAAGTGAGAGTGTTGACATGTTGTGAATTTGTTAACCATTGTCATAAAACAACATGTGCCCTAATTGTTTAACAAGAAACTAGTTTATTCTGTAAGCCTTCATCTAAAGTACAGTAAAAAAAAGGAGGAGTTGACTTTAACATATAACTCAAATTTTAAATATTGTAAAACTCAGATTGTAGTTATCGGTGCCTTTATATTTTTATCAAGTGATGAAAAATCATTACCATTAAGTCAATTCTGACTCCTAGCTACCCTATAAGACAGAGTAGAACTGCCTTATGTGGTTTCCAGGGAGCAGCTGGAGAATTTGAACTGTCGACTTTTTGATTAGCAGCAGTAGCTCGTAACTACTTGAGAGGGCTCCTCTCAAGTAAGAGTTAATATTTATTGTCATAATGTTAGTCCTTATTAACTGTTTCACTATTGAGCTTCTATCCCAGATAAATGTAAATAAAATTAAGTAGTATTTAAAGGCTTCTAGAAGTAGTAACAGTAAAAATCCAGTCAGCGTGGCCTGCCAATCCCCCACCAACTTCTGCTGCCTGAAGCCCACCACTCTCACTTCTTTTAGATGTTTCTTTTGGTAATTACTTTGAAAATGATGTGCTATTTTAAATGATACTGCTATCTTTTAATGTACTGAGTTTTTGAAATTGTGTTCAGACTTGCCATTACCGTAGAGGAAGATTCACCTCTTTCTCACACACCCTTGCTCTCCGTTCCTGCATATCCCAGCATAATTCTCACATTCTTTTGTTTGCATTTGAGTATTTATTCATTTAGTATTTATTACGGTTATGCAAATATTGCTCATTAATAGGCCACACAAACATGTTATGAGTATGGGTTCCTACTTACACGATTTTGCGGTTATCCTGGAGTTAATAGTGCATTTTTTAAAAATTAGTTTTTCCACATATCAGTTACTATTTTTGTGTATTCCAAAGTCTTCTCAGTTTGATTTTAGACATAGTCAAATGTATCATGTTATCTGTCTTCCTGAAGCCATCTGTCCCCTTGTCCCACTGTGAACTGTTGTCCCCTAATCCTGCTCCATGGCTGTGTTGGGCACTGCCCTGGACTGACATCTCCAACGGATTCCCTATTTCTTAGATAATGCAGCTTTTTCTTGTTTATTTCTTCCCTCCTTTGACTGGCCCACATCCTCTGGTCATTTTGTGAGAAGTGTATGGAATTGAGGAATGAGATCTTGCATGTCTGAAAACCTTTACCTGTGTACCAT
Organism: Heterohyrax brucei; assembly: GCA_028571685.1. Classification (NCBI taxonomy): domain Eukaryota; kingdom Metazoa; phylum Chordata; class Mammalia; order Hyracoidea; family Procaviidae; genus Heterohyrax; species Heterohyrax brucei. The sequence goes on along the minus strand of CM053146.1, from coordinate 72,079,125 downwards.
TACATTTTCTTTTCTGCTGTGTTTTATTTTTAGTAGTTACTGTATTCACAGGGTTCCAAATTTTGAAAAGAAAGTGTTTATGATAAGTCTTCCTTTCACCGTTGTTCTCTGACAACAACTTTTCCTCTCTGGAGGAAAACAACCCTATCCTTTTCTTCTCTAAAAGCAGTACATTTATATTCTCCTACTTTTAAAAATGCAAATTAACTTCTTTTTTTCCCCATTCAGCTATGTTTTGGAGATTATATCATCATTTAAAGTCATTCATTTGTTTTTTACTTGGCATGCTATTTCATTATATGATGATGAGAATTTATTTAACTGGTACCCTCTTGATAGGGTTGTAGGTTGTTTCTAACCTCTTCATATTAAGTCAGTGCTTTGTAGTGTAAGCTCCAGGCACGTCATTTTACTTGTGTACTAGCATCTTGTGGAAGAAACTCATAGATATTATTTCAGTTGATTGATATGTTCAGTTATCAAACTGTTACAAGTTTGGTAATTATAAGTGAAGTGAAGTAAGGTAAAAGTGGAGAAAATCTGTGAACAGCGTAAGTACAATCAGATTCTTTGAGGAGGACAATTAATAGTGCAGGGAGTTTCTAATGCAAATTAATGCTTTTCCTGTTATATTTCAGCTTTTCACTCATAGCCTTTATTTTTAGGTAAAAGCCATCCATTGAGCCTGACAAAGTGTGATTCCGTTGTTATTTCGGTCATGTTATACTCTTTAGCTTGTTATCACCCCCTTTACTGTTCAGTGGGCGTTTTTCCTCTGCAAAGATAAACACAGGATTACTTTTGCAGAGAATCCAGAACAGAGTACTTTTCAACAAATCTAGAACACATTAGTACTTAGCAACTTCCCCAGTGTCTATATTGATTCTTGCTGAGTTCAGCTAATTCTACCTCCCTGTTATGGTTCCTAGCCTCCACACCCCTCCTACTCATTTTTTGCCTGGATTACTCTTAATAGCCTCCTGATAGCTTCCAGTCTATCCCCCACCACCTCCTCTAGCCTCTCCACCACCACCCCACCTCCCCAATTTCACATTCAGCACAGCTTCAAGAATAATTATTCTAAATTTTAGTCTGACTAGGTCATCACTTTGCTTCAGATCTGTCAGTGCCTCTCCTCATTGTCTACAGCATTAAGTACAGATCCCACGGAATTAAGTACCCCTCCCTTCCCTAAGAGGAGTTTAGCATTCAGCATTTGCTTCCCGTGCCTCACTATATAGTAATTATCTTTGTAAGGTTCTGAGTAGAATTACCTATTCTAGGGCAGATGTTGAAAGAAGAATTAAAGTTTAGGCTGACACTGGTTTATTTCCAACTGAAACTTGTGTTTTAAAGGAGACCTTGTGTACCTTGGAAAACTTGATGGCATGGTGGTTAAGTGCTGTGTCTGCTAACCAAAAGGTTAGGAGTTTGAATCTACCAGGTGCTCCTTCGAAACTCTATGGAGTAGTTCTACCCTGTCCTGTAGGGTCATGATGAGTCATAATTGACTCAATGGCAGTGGGTTTGGTTTTTGGGTTTCATACCTTGGAAACCCTGGTAGTGTAGTGGTTAAGTGCTACTGTTGCTAAGCAAAAGGTCAGCAGTTCTTCAGATCCTGCAGGCACTCCTTGGAAACTCTATGGGACAGTTCTACTCTGTCCTGTAGGGTCACTGTGAGTCAGAATCGACTCAATGGCAATGGCTTTGGTTTGCGTTTGGGCTTTTTCATACCATAGGAGCCCTGATGGTTCAGTGGTTGAGCTTGGTTGCTAACCAAAAGTTTGGGAGTTGAGATCTACCAGCTGCCCATAGAAACTGTATGAGGAGGCAGTTTTACTGAGTTTTGCAGGTTTCTATGAGTTATAATTCCCCCGATGGAAACAGGTTTGTTTTGATTTTTTTATTTCATACCTTATCCACAAAAAACACCCAGACCAAACCCACTGCCACTGAGTCAATTCCAACTCATAGTGACCCTGTAGGGCAGAGTACAAATGTTCCATGGAGTTTCCAAGGACCGCCTGGAGGATTCAAACTGACAACCTTTTGGTTAGCAGACATAGCACTGAAGCACTACACCACCAGGGTTCCCACCTTAACCATAAGAAGTGGGAAATGCAAGAATTTCAGGTGGTAGCTGGTATGTGGAAAGGTAATCAAATGAGGCACATATGTAACCTAATTATAACCTAATCTTAAAGGTACGCTTTTAGGTATAATTTTGTAAAATTGATGTTATGAGTGACTTGTGAAGCATTTCTTTTTTTCTTTCACATCTGTCAATGAGGTGAGTAACAGAACATTTCTAAGTGTTGAGAATGTAATCTTTTTAAAGTTTTAGAGCAGAGATTGCAAACTATGACCCTTGGACCAATTTTTATTCTCTGCTTTAAAAAAAAAAGTTTTATTGTCAAGTAGCCACACCCACTCATGAAGGCTTATCAATGGCTGCCTTTGAGCTTCAACAACAGAGATGGATGGTTGCAATAGAGACAATACAGCCTATGAGTTGAAACTGACTCAGTGGCAGCAGATTTTGTTGTTTTGGCTTCCACCCTTTACAAAAAGTTTGCTCACACTCTTTCTAGATGATAATGGGAAAATGGAGGAGGATTTCAGGGATGGAAAATGAGTATCCCCTAATTAGTTGCGGATAAACCTTTAGAAAGACAAATGCAAAGTCAGAGGAACCGATTAAGTCATCTTGACTCCTTCCCCTCCCATTACTCCATCCTTCAGTATTGTGAGAGCTCAATGGGAAAATAAGGAAAATGTAAACAGTGCTTCTCCACTGCTTTTGAGACCTTGACTCCTTTACAGAATGAATACCAGATTTGTGACACTCAACATGCATACCCAACTGACAGCTGTATTCTGTGAGAATGTCCAGAAGACACTCCTTTCACTGATGTGTTGAGGGACACCTTAATGAGAGGAGCCCCCGCATCCTTGAAGGATTCTGTAGTTACTCTCCTTTTAGGCCTCTGAGATCAGTTTCCTGATTTCAGTGGAGATGATATGATCCCATAATAGCATCCCAAAGAAGCCAAGTGGCAGCGTGTAACCACCAAAGACAGTGAGTACATCTGTAAAGAGCAGCAGGGACATACAGGTGATATCTGATGAATGAGATAGATAGAAGCTTCTAGATAATCACTTATCTATACAACCACCAAAACTTAAAATCTGGTAATCTAAAGTTGACTTTAGTTGCCACAGTGGAAAGTCATGGCCTGTCATCTGGTTTCTAGTTCTAAGTCAGTTCACAGACTCAGAGCTCCTTGACAGAAGTAGAGATCAAGTCTCCTTGAAAAAAAGCCCTGAACCATTGCCTCATTATTCCATAAAGGAATCTGCAGCCATTTACTAGAAATTCTGCACTGGGTAAAAAGGAATACACATACCTTTCGTCTTAATACTTGAGGACCCAAAAATGCTACCAGTTGAAGTTGGAGCTTACAGTGGTCATGTAATAGACAGAGTCTTTGCTCAAATCTGACTCATGGGTGGCCTAGATAGTCCACAGCTCCTTCTGTTGGTTATGTCTCCTGTTCCTTAATATGTAGTAGACCCACTGGATGACAGTGAATCTCTACATTGGCTCTCTACACCATGGAGTGAGGATCCTTGGTGTGAAAGGATACAAGTGAAGTGAAAGACCCTGAAACTCTACCCTCTTCTAAATTAGTAAATTACAAACTGTCTCCTATCACGGATAGTCTCCTATCATGGATACAATTGCTGAGATTAATGCCACCATCAAAGTCTTGAAATAAGACTTGTGATACCTGTCATACACCCTTTGGTTTACCTATTTGGCCTGGGAAGAATTTGGATGAATCCCAGAGAATAATTGTGAATTGCTGTAAACTAAACTAAGGAGTGGCTCCAAATGTGGTTACTGACCCAGATACAGTGAGTTTTGGTATGAAGCTCTCAACTTGGCTAATGCCTTTTCCTGCATACCAATTTACAAGAAGTACCAGAAGCAATTTACTTTTGCTGATTAGGACCAATAATATGCCTTCAGTGTCTTGTCTCAGGGTTAAGTAGCTCTCCTAAATTAAAGATCTTGATAATCTTCTTAACATTCTACAAAAGGGCACACTAGCCTAGTGCACTGATATTCTGTTGATTGTATCTGATGAGTAGAAAGTAGCAAGCACTTTAGATATTTTAGTAAAGCAAATAAAAACTAAAACATAATCAATAAACCCTATAAAAATGCAAAGGCAGTCATTCCATTGATGTTTTGGGGCATTCAGTGGTTTGGAGCACGTTAAGGTAACTCTTGAAGGTGAAATCAAATTTACCGCACATTACACTACGTGCTGCAAAAAAAGGTACTCAACCATTTTGGATTTTAGAGGCATCATATGCTCATGTACAACGTTTGAATGCACTACCACCCCCCTCAAAGCCCCCGCTGACTCACAGTGATCTTATAGGACAGAGTGGGACTGCCCCATAGAGTTTCCAAGGCTGTAAATCTTTATAGTAGTAAACTGTCATATCTTTCTTCTGTGGAGCAGCTAGTGGATTTGAACTGCTCACCTTTGGGTCAGCAGACAAGTGCTTTAACCACTGCACCATAAGGGCTATCTTTGAATATGCTACTTCAATTAAAGTTAATCTATAAGCCCTCCAATTCTGAGTTTTGCTCAGAGCAAGAGAAGTCTGTGCAGTAACTCCAGCGTGATGGTGCAAGTTGTCTTCAAGATCTCTTTAGAGTCAAGATCTAGCAGATACAATGATAACCGCTCACTGTTTTGGCAAAGAGGGATGCTGTATGACCTCTAACAAGCACAAATAGAAGGATCACAGGGCAGCACTCTGGGATTTTGAAGCAAATTTATGTCCTTTTTAACAGGTTACTTTTCTCCCTTTGATAAACAGTCTTTGACTTGCTACAAGGTAGAGATTGAATAACCATGGGACGTCAGATGTGGACCGAACCTTCCATCATTAATTCATTGATATTTCACCTACCTGCTGGCCATGAACAGCAATAGTCTCTCATCAAGTGGAAATGGTATATGAGAGACAAAGCTTGGCCAGATCTGGAAAGCACAAGAAAATTTGTATACCAGGCAGACATCTTGACTTTAGCTATACACGAAAGGGCATTAGACTCCTGTAGGGGACAGTCTCTCCAACTCTAGGTTCTAGTTCAGAAGCTTGACCTCACCCTGTGAAAAACCTCCTTTGATATGATAGGACAGATTTCTGACAAAACCCATCAGGAAGTCCCTATATGAGTTCTCTATCATTAGGGGGCCCAAACCATTCCATGTCTGGTCAGCCTTGGTATAGCGAAGAGTATAGAATCACTCCTAAAAACTCGTCTCCTCTTTGCTGCTGTTGTTGGTAGGTGTCATTCAAGATGGTTCTGACTCATAGCAACCTGGGTACAACAGAACAAAACACTGCCAGATCCTGTGCCATCCTCTGAATTGGCTCCACACTTGAGCCCGTGTTGCAGCTGCTGTGTCAGTCCACCTTGTGGGCCTTTCTCTTTTTTTAGTTAACCCTCTGCTTCACCAAGTGTGATGTCCTTCTCCAGGGACTGGTCCTTCCTGGTAACATTTCCAGAGTACTTGGGACAACTCCCCATTCTCACTTCTGAGGAGCATTCGGGCTATACTTTTTCCAAGACAGATTTGGTCATTCTTCTGGCAGCATATGGAGGATTCAGTGTTCTTCACCAAGACCACCATTAAAAGCATCAGTTCTTCTTCCATCTTCCTTATTCATTGTCCAGCGTCTGCATGCATTTGAGGCAGCTGACCTGGATAAAGTATACTGTAGTCGTCAAGGTGACATATTTGCTTTTCAACACTTTAAAGAGGTCTTTTTCAGAAGATTTGCCCAATGTAATGCATGTTTTGATTTTTTGACTTTTGCTTCTGTGGGTGTTGATTGTGATACTTGACAACTTCAATCTTTTCTCTGTCATGATATTGCTTATTGGCTCATGTCATGAATTGAATTGTTTCACTCTCAAGATGTATGTAGCTATTTGACTGTGCCGTGATTTCTAGTATTGTGTGTCTGTCCTCCATTTTGTGATTTTCTTATGTTGTAAATCTAACTCTCTGCCTGTGATTAACGGGGTAAGATTGGATTATGTTAAAGAAGGTGAATATGGAACTGTAATACCCTTACCAGGGTCACCTATCTGATCCAATGTACAGGGAATTTCCCTGGGGTGTGGCTTGCACCACCTTTTATTCTAAAAGAGATAGAAGGATGGGGGGGCAAGGAGAGAGTTGGAGACCTCATACCACCGAGAAAGCAGTGCTAGGAGCAGAACACACCCTTTGGACCTGAGGTTCCTGCTCTGAGATGCTCCTAGACCAAGGGAAGACTAATGCATCACAAGGACCTTCCTCCAGAGCCAACAGAGAGAAAGCTTTTCCCTGGAGCCAGCATGCTGAGTTCAAACTTTTAGCCTACTGGAGTGTGAAAGGATGAACTTTTCTTTGTTAAAGCCTTCCACTTGTGCTATTTCTGTTATAGCAGCACTAGATGACTAAGACTGTCCAGTTGGAAGGATTTTTGTTTTCCTTGTGCTGAGGTCTAATCCATGCTGAAGGCTGTAATCCATGCTGAAAGTTGTAGTCTTCGATCTTTGGTAGGAAATGCTTTAACTCCTCTTTCCTTCCAGCAAGGAAGGTTTTGTTGCCATCATAACACAGATCGTTAATGAGTCTTCCTCCAATCTTGATTCACTGTTCTTTCTCGTGGAGTACCGTTTCTCACATTATTTGCTGAACATACAGACTGAGTAGATACGATGAAAGGATACAATGCTGATACATACCTTTCTTGACTTTAAACCATGCAGTATCCCCTTGTTCTGTTCGCACGACTGCCTCTTCATCTATGTACAGATTCCTCATGAGGACAATTAAGTATTTTGGAATTCCCATTGTTTACAATGTTATCCATAATTTGTTATGATCCACAAAGTCCAATGCCTTTGCATAGGCAGTAAAGCACAGGTAAACGTCTTTCTTGTATTCTGTGCTTTCAGCCAGGATACATCTGATAGCAGCAGTTATATTCCCTTTTCTAAGTTCTCTTTGAATCTCACTAGAATCTCTGGAAGTTCCTTGTTGGTGTACTGCTGCAGCCACTTTTTTTGAGTGATCTTCAGCAAAATTTTATGCATGTAATATTAATGGTATTGTTTGATAATGTCCACATTTGGTTGGATCACTGTTCTTGGGAATAGGCATAAATATCTATCTTTTCCAGTCAGATAGCTGTCTTCCAAATTTCTTGGCATAGACAGGTAAACACTTATAGTGCTGCATCTGTTTATTGAAACTTATCAGTTGCTATCCCATCAGTTTCTAAAGCTTGTTTTTTGCCAGTGCCTTCAGTGCAGCTTGGACCTCTTCCTTCACTACCGTCAGTTCCTGTTCATATGTTACCTCCTGAAATGGTTGAACATCTACTAATTACTTTTAGTATAATGACTGTATTCCTTACATCTGCTTTTAATGTATACTGCATCCTTAATATCTTCCCTGTAGAATCTTTCAATATAGCTACTCAAGACTTTTTTTTTTCTTCAGTTCTTTCAGCTTGAGAAATGCCAAGCATGTTCCTCTTTTTTGGTTTTCTGTCTCCAGCTGCTATTCATAAGGCTTTCCCTGGCTAATTCTTTGCAGAAGTAGATTGTCAGGTCCTTCTTCCTAGTCTGTCTGAGTCTAGCTGAGATTGCACAAAATGGGAATTCCAGAACACTTAATTGTGCTCTTAAGGAATCTGTATGTTGATCAAGAGGCAGTCGTGCAAACAGAACGAGGGGATACTGCATGGCTTAAAGTCAGGAAAGGTGTGCATCAGCATTGTATCCTTTCACCACACCTTTACAAGCTGTATGCCAAGTAAGAAGAAGAACAAGACATCAGGATTGGAGGACTACTCATTAACAACCTGTGTTATGCAGACAACCACCTTGCTTGCTGGAAGTGAAGAAGATTTGAAACACTTAATGTTGAAGACCTAGGACCACAGCCTGCAGTAGGGATTGCTCCTCAATTAAGGAAACAAGAATCCTCACAACTGGGCCAATAAACAATATCGTCATAAATGGAGACAAGACTGAGATTGTCAAGGATTTCATTTGACTTGGGTTCACAGTCAATGCCCATGGAAGCAGCCGTCAAGTAATCAAAGAGGCATTGCATTGGGAAAATCTACTACAAAGCACCTCTTTAAAGTATTCAAAAGTAAAGATGTCACCTTGAAGGCTAAAGTGCGTCTGACCCAAGCCATGGTCCTTTCAGTCACATGTGCGTGCAAAAGCTGGACCATGAACAAAGAAAACAGGAGAAGAATTGATGCCTTTGAACTGTGGTGTTGGAGAAGAATGTTGAACGTACCGTGGACTGCCAAAAGAACAAACACAACTGTTCTAGAAGAACAACCTGAGTGCTCCTTAGAAGCAAAGACTGCAAGACTGTGTCTCACATACTTTGGACATGTCAGGAGGGATCGGTCCCTGGAGATGGACATCATGCTTGGTAGACTCGAGGGTCAGCAAAAAAGAGGAAGAGCCTTGTTGAGATGGATTGACGCAGTGGCTGCAACAATGGGCTTAAGCATAAAAACACTTGTGGACGTGGCACAAGACCAGCAGGGTTCTGTTCTGTTGTTCTTTGGGGTGCTATGAGTTGGGACTTACTTGACGGCACTTGACAACAGCAAGCAGCAACAACGTCTCCAGCTATTTGTATATATCATTTTAATACTTGGTCTTCTCAAACAGCCATTTGAAATCTTCTGTTCAGCTCTTTTAGTTCATCATTCTGCTTACTTAGCTACTCAGTGTTCAAGAGTAAGTTTCAGAGTCTCCTCTGACATCCATTTTGGGCTTTTCTTTCATTCCTACCTTTTTAATGCCTCTTGTTTTCTTCTTGAATGACATCCTTGATGTAATTCCATAGCTCTTTCTGTCCTTCAGTCATTAGTGTTCAATGCATCTAATCTGTTCTTGAGATGGTCTCTAAATTCAGGTGGGGTATACTCAAGAATATACATTCTACTCTTTAGAATGTATATATACTCTATACGCATTGTTCAAATGTTTGTAAAATTCATCCCCAGGTGCAGATATGGTAGTAGGAGTTTGGGACCCCTATTGTGTAACGTAGCTCCGTTTGTACTTGTTTGTGACAGGTTGTTACAGGTAGAGTTGAATGTCTGACTGCCTTGACCTCCTGGTTACTGAAACCTATGCCTCACTGTCATGAATTGAATTATCCCCCCTCCCCTGCCGCCCAGTGTGTGTAGCTGTTTGGCTGGAGTATGAACCCCAGAATTGTATGATTTTCCTCTGTTACAAATCCTAATCTCTACCTGTGGTTAATAGGACAAGATTGGACTTTGTTATAGAGGATTAGTGTGGGACTGATACACCTTTACTAAAGTCACCTGCCTGATCCAGTGGAAAGGGTATTTCCCTGGGGCATGGCTTACACTACCTTTTATCCTTTTAATCCTACAAAAGATAAAAGGAAAGGGAAACCTGCAGAGAGTTGGGGACCTCATAAACATACAGAAAACAGCTCCAGGAGCAGAGTGTATCCTTTGGACCTGAGGTTCCTACACTGCTTCCAGACCAAAGGAAGACTGATGCCACACATGAACCCTCCTCCAGATCTAACAGAGAGGAGGCCTTCCCCTGGAGCTGGCACCCTGAATTTGGGCTTGTAGCCTACTGGACTGTGACAGAATAAGCTGCTTTTTGTTAAAGCTCTCCACCATGGTATTTCTGTTGTAGCAGCACTAAATAACTAAGACAGTTGCCTCTGATTAAATCTATCCCTTTTCACTTTTTTTTTTGATAACCTGTGGATAGATGCTCTTTTTTAGAACATTCTCCTCCTGCCTTGTGCCAATGCATGTAGCTCATTTTAGAGGTAGTATTTTCCAGGCACTCTGAACAACTCTACTTTGCCTTTAGCTGGGCTCTTTGAGATATGTCTGCTCCTGCTTCTCTGTAGTAGCTGTCCCAGTGCAGTTTACTCTGCATTGGTGTTTGTCTGTTGTCATATATCCCCAAGTCACTTTCTGCTCAGAGAAGTTGCTGGTGAGGTTGTGAACATGGACTTAAACATAAAAACTACCAAACCACTGCAACAAATCACCATAAAAATAGATTCTATCAGTAAATAGAAGCAGAAATTACTTCCTGCCACTGTTCCATTCCCTAACACTTTCACCTGCGGATGAAGGGCACTTAATAAAATTTCTGTCCAAGCACTTAAGGGTTTATTATCATGCCAAGCTTTTTAAAATTCAACTAAGAAATCCAGAGGAGAATACACAGTAGCTTACTGTTCTTAATCTACAACCTACATTAGTATTTTGGGATATAATTGTGTACTTCCTTGCTTAGTGTGGTTCCCCTTAACTCTACAGCCAGGCTTTAACTCAGTCTAAAGGAAGTCTCATACACCAAGTAGGCTTTGTGCCAAAGAAATTAAACTGGACCTAGACCTTAAATCTCTGGAATTGTGAAGGTTTATTGTCACAAAGGAGCCCTGGTGGTGCAATGGTTAAGCATTTGCTGCTAATCAAAAGGTTGGTGCTTTGAACTTACCAGCCATTCTGCAGGAGAAGAGACCTGGCAATCTGCTCCCATAAAAATTACAGCCTAGGAAACTGTGAAGCAGGTCTGCTGTGTTGTATATGGTCACTGTGAGTCTGAATAGATTCAGTGGGACACTACAACATTGTCGCCATACGAGAGCAAGCATGGAAGGAGCAGCTATATTTTTATGTTAGTAATGTTACTTTTATATGCATTTACGAAGTTTTGCTTTTCAGTGTCTTAGAGTATTGCATCATTTGGAAAATTGAAGCTTAACTGCCAATGGTGCATTCCTGCAATGTGTATTTTTCTGCTAGGAAAAGCAACAGTGATTATAAAGATGAATTTCATCTTCGTGTTCTTGCCTTCTGAATCAGGTGTATTTAAAGAAGATCTCCAGGTCTTTAAAGTTTTAGAAGCACTCTAAATAACTAGACGTGATAGCCTTATTGTTAAATTACTTAAATTTGTAAGATTTCAGATCTTTCTGTTTAAATGGGGGCATGTTTTTACCCCCAAGAATAATATATTGATTTTAACCAAGTCCAGCAGCCTGTTAGAATGGCATATAGGTTGTTAGTCTTTCAAAGTATCACTTTGTGAATATTTTAATTATAATTAATGCCTTTTTATAATGTCTACACATATACTCACATATAGATTAATCTTTTTTAAGACCAGTCTCTGAATTTTAATTTCCTTCTTATTTTAGAAATTTAGAAGAATTTGTAGATTAGAAGTTTTCTTTTACATTTTTTCTAGTTTTTAAAACTATTTCCTGGTACTCCCCCACTCCTGCTCTGTGGGTATGATCTTTCATAATTAATAATCATTTTAGATAGATGTATTTCAAAGGATTTTAGAAAAAGTACAAGAAGACCAAGTTTTTTTCTGTCAATCATTTCTAATATGCCAGTATCACTTGTTTTGTCTTGAGTTTACTGTCCTGCTGATTTATTCTCCCAATTCTCAGACTTCTGAATGTAGTTAAATGCTGACTCTAGGAGAAACATGTTTCATCTTGTTAACTGTTTTCTTGTAGGTCTTCAAATTTGGCAGGTAACGTAGACCAGGAATGCAACATTATTCCTAGTAAGAACAGTTAAGAATCCTCATTCTGCTTGACTCATTCACTTGTGTGATTTATGGATAGTTTTGTTATTCTGTGCCTGAGTCCTCCCATATGTAAGATGGGAATAAAGTATTTTAAAAGTGGCTTCACAATATCATAGTGTTGTATTTACATCATCGTTAATGCATGATTCTTTTCAGGGAAATTGGGGTCATTCTTAAGAGAACTCTGTCCCTGGAATTCAGAGAGATCATTGAGGGAACCCTGTCCTTAGAATTTAGGGAGATCATCTTATCCAGTAGCTGAAAACAGCCTGCTATGTATGCCCCCACAGGTATGACCAAAGTCAGCCTGGTATGCCACATCTGGTACAACCATAAAACCGTAAATGACTCTTGCTCCAGCCACCCCTCAACCTCTTTACTGGAACTTCTACTATAAAACCGGAAACAACTTTTGCATCAAGTAACCCCTCACTTTTTCGTTGGAACTTTAAAACTTCAAAAACTGTGCTGACCAGCTGTTGGCTGGGGCTGAGCCACATCTTGGTTCAGACCCCACTTTCTTTCTCATCAAATAAACTTCACTGGACTCTTGGGCTTGTATGTCTCAGCGCCTGTTTCATGCCGTTCTATTCCCAACAATTATTGCTTTGGATTTTATCTTATCTCCTCATGACTAAATAACTACTGCCAGTTTACATCAGGAATCTATTTTTAAACACCTGTCTTTGGGGTATTAGATGTTAATGACATAGCTGGTCCTTAGATAGCAGCCTTTCTTTATCAGTAGTTAGTTTTGATTTGTGATCTATGCTTGTGATTTTTAACCCTTGTTGCCCATTGTAATTCCCTGGAGAGCCTAAAACAGCACCAGCAAAGATAGTACCTGGGGTCCCACTGCTAGGCCAGTTAAATCAGGCTCTAGAATTGGGTCTTACGGCACTGCATTCTTAAGAACTTTCTGTTTAGTGTGTATCTTGAGTTGAGGGCCAGTGATGGAGATGTTTAATGTTGACTGTAGTTTAGCGTTGTGGAAGCCTGTTGTTGCACGTTAGCATCAAAGGACAGAAAAGTCTCGTGAAGATCCTTGGCTGCACCGTGCTGGACTCTTCAGGTGGTCAACAACTGATAACAGAATAGTCTTCAGAAATAATCAGAAAAGAGCAAAGCATCATTTTTCTACTTCTAAACTCTGTCACTAAAAGGCTCTCAGCCTCTTAATACTCAGTTATCAAGATCAATCTCAGTATTTTTTTTCTGAAGCCCTGAAGTGTTTTAATTCATCTGTCTGCAAAGTCTCACCAGAAATGATGGAAGACTAATTGTAGTTTTTTGTTTTTTTTTTTTTAAAACATGCTTGGTGTGTGTGTTCATCCATTTCACTGTAGAAATGTTATTTGGCTTGATTATGAGGTTTTGCCCCAGGTTCCTAGCAGGGTGTTTTGTCATATATGTATGTGTGCAAGATAATCTTCCTAAAAAAAAAAAAATCCAAAAACCCTTGGTCCTGTTAGGTTTGAATGTGGGCTTATGTACACAGATTTTTTTTCCCCAGGCCTTTTCCCTTATCCTGTTACATACCAAACCCACTGCCATCGAGTCAATTTCTACTCATCGTGACCCTGTAGAGAGAGTAGAATTGCTAGAGGTTCCAAGAAGTGCCTGGCAGATTTGAACTGCTGACCCTCAAGTTAGCAGCCATAGCACTTACTTACTGTGCCACCAGGGTTTCCATCCTCTTACATGTAAGGTGTCAATTCATGACTCTCAAAGACCTATTTCAGATACAGGAAATCCTGGTGGCATAATGGTTAATAGCTATGACTGCCAACCAGATACACAGCAGTTCAAATCCACTAGGTGCTCCTTGAAAATTCTATGGGGCAGTACCACTCTGCCCTGTAGGGTCACTGTGAATCAGTATTGACTCAACAGCAGCAGGTTTTTTTTTAGATTTTTTGTTTTTAGTTCAGAGAACAAGATTTTACATCAAATCTGTATTTGAATGCCTTCTCTGCCATTAACTGAAGGATGTGGCCAGACCACTTAATCTATTTGTTAACGTCTTTGTTGGTAAATGGGAACAATATAATATGTTACAACATTGTAGAAAGACTACTTGAGAATTTGTGTGTTATAGTACCAGAGGCCTAATTAATGTTCAGCAAGTTAGCTATTGTTTCAATTGTTATTTCTAATGACAAAGGAAATCTTGGTTATCCCTCTCCCCTTTTCAAGAGAACATATATTTGTTGGGTAGGCACCCACTATGAGAAGAGCACTGGTAGCACAGTGATTAAGCACTTGGCTGCTAACCAAAAGGTTGGTGGTTTGTACCAAGCTACTGGCCAGGGGAAAGATCTTCCATAAAGATTTACAGCCTTGGAAATCCTAAGGGACAATTGTGCTGTGTCCTACAGGATCCTTAACTTGCCACTGCGGTTGAGTCAATTCCGATTCATAGCAACCCTACAGGACAGAGAACTGCCCTATGGAGTTTCCAAGGAGTGCCTGGTGGATTCAGATTGCTGATCTTTTGATTAGCAGATGTAGCATTTAACCACTATGCCACCAGAGTCCTTAAGATTCAGAATCAATTTGATGGCAGTGTTTTTGCTTCTCTGTTTGTTTGCCTGCTGTGTAGCCAACAGTGATGTAAATGCAAGAAAAATAACCATGAAAAAAAGAGTCAGTATCCATACCTTCATCAACTTTCCTTGACCATTTCATGAGAAATGTCCTAAACTAGAACTTGCTCATTGAGGGACCTCTTAGATAGATAGACAAACATGTTCTATGACAGTACTATTGTCCTGTTGATGAAGAATTCCTTGTGTATGGTTTATCCCCCTCCCTATTCTTTCTATTGCCTACTTAATTGCATCCTTCTTTCTCATTCCCTACCTTACCCATACATTTGATTTTTGAGAAAACCACCAGTAAGTACTGCGGAAGGATCTAAGTCTGTTGTCTTCCCTATGCTCCTTTGCTTAATTTCCAGTTCCATGTATCTTCTTGACCTTTGGAATTTGCTTTGAGAGTTATACCAACATCTCAAACTTTCCATATCCAAAATTGAACAAATTATCTCCCTGATTCTCACCCCAAATCTAGCCTTGCTCTGCATTCCCAGTCTTTGTTAACATCTTCACTTTACCCATACATCTCATATTCTTCCTTTTCTCTAACCAAGTCTCACTATTTAATTCTACTTCACAGACTCTCTTGGAACTGTCCTCTCCTCCTCTCCAGTCTTCCTTATCTTTTTGATATTTATCCCCCTTGACTGTGCTGGTGGAAAACCTGGTGGCATAGTGGGTAAGTGCTACTACTGGTAACCAAAAGATCAGCAGTTCAAATCTGCCAGGCACTCCTCAGAAACTCGATGGAGCAGTTCTGCTCTGTCCTGTAGTGTTACTATGAGTGGGAATAGACTTGATGGCTCTATGTATATGTGGGTGTATATGTTACTATGTTAAGGAACATGTGGTCTTCCTAAACATAAATTTAATTATGATATTTCTTCCTCAAAATTGTTCAATTCTTTCTAATCCATTTATTCAGGATAAACTTGATAAATGCGTATTTCATTGGAAAAGACCTCTTGTGAACTGATCTTTCTAAGCTCAACTGCTTTCCCCTTCTGCTGAACTAAGAACTGGCCCTGTCCTTTCTTGCTTCTAAGCCTTTGCATTTGCCATAATCTCTCTCCCCCTCATGTTTACCTGCCTAGGAATTAATTATCTTTCAAGATTCTTCTTAAGGGTGTCAACTCTGGAAAATTGACCCTGACATTTCTCCTTGTCATCCCATATTATTTTCCTGAACTCGTGTCAAAGTATGTTTCACACTGCTTTGTGGTTGCCTGTTGATTTGCCTTATTTCATGCTACTTTCTGTACTTTGTAGGTAAGGACTATCTTTTATTTAGCAGTCACAGCTCAATGTAAACTTGACACACAAGAAATTGCATAACTAAAATTCTTTATATTAAGCCTCCAGACAACGAAAAGTAGTTAAGAGATCATTTCAATCTTTATATGAGATCGATAACACAACCCAAGATCGTAAATCTTGGAACCTCTCACTTTTTGTGGGAAATGTTTATCATTTTTGAGGTTATCTTCTGGAACCAATGCTCCATTGATAGAGCAATCCAATTAGAAGTAGACTGTGAAAGTAAGTATTCAGGTTTTGCCCATTTTGTTTATTCAGCTTAAAATTTTCCTGCTGAAGTCCAGAGAGTCCATTTTTGGATTTTGTCATGGATTGAACTGTGTCCCCCCAAAAATGTATGTGTTGATTTGACTTGGCTGAGTCCCAGTATAGTGCCATTCCTCCTATGTGTTGTGAATCCTACCTTCCTGATGTTGATGAGGGAGAACGGACAGCAGTTGTGTTAGTGAGGCAGGACTCAAGCTACAAGCTTGTGGAGTATAAGACAGAGTAGTGAGCAGAGGAAGTTGGGAACCTCATACCACCAAGAGAGCAGCACCAAGAGCAGAGTATGTCCTTTGGACCTGAGGTTCTTGTGCTGAGATGCTGTCATTGAATTTGGACTCTTGACCTATCAGACTGTGATTTCTTACATTGAATGGACTTGTAACTCATGAATGGACTTGTAGCTTACTGGACTCTGACAATAAAAGTTTCTCCTTGTGAATCCTTCCATTTATGATATTTCTTTTTGGGACAGTACCAGCTGAGTAAAACAGACTTGGTTTTCTTATTTTAAATACAGTCATAACTTTGAAAGAAAAATTGAATAAAGTGTCAAAGTTAATTTTTACTTTTATGAAGACTATTTTTCTTAAAATATGTTTAGTCTTTAGGGAGGAAAGCCATTTTCCTGCTCTTTTTTTTTTTCAAAGAAAGAAAGAAATTAATTGATAGGCCAGAAAGGTAGACAGTACATAATTGTGCACTAAAACTCCTTTTTATCACTTCTGTTCTTTTTTTTTTAAAGCATCGTGAAGAAAAGCTACCTTCACTACGATTTAGATTGTCATCATTTTCTTTTTTGTATTTTTTGCTTCTGGCTGTGGAAAATAGGTTTTAGTAAACTCTTTGCTCAATTCTTAGGACAACTGCAAGCAGAGATTTTTCAAACCAAATACTGCCTCTATGACTCAGTGATCTCTGTAGCCTCCCTAAAGACAATTTAAGTAGCATTTAATGACATTTCCTTTTTGCTCTTAAGTTTTCTCTCTGTATGAAGTTATTGAAAATAGCTGTTATAAAACCACAAACCAGTTCCTCTTGATTATCTTGTCCTTATGGGTTCTGTCAGGAGTCCTAAGCACTATCTGGTGAACATACTTTAGCTTTATTTCTGGGAGAATACCAGTTTACTTTTTGGTGGAAATACTTCTTAAATCTAAATTGGCTTAGTTAAAATAGATTTTCATAATCCAAAAAAACCAAACCAACTAGTAGCCATCAAGTCAATTCCAACTCATAAGGACCCTGTAGGAGAGAACAAAACTGCCCTATAGGTTTCCAAGGAGTGCCTGGTAGATTCAAATTGCAGACCCTTTGGTCAGCAGCTGAGCTTTTAACCACTGCACCACCAGGGCTCTGTAGGTTGTAGCAAACTATGTAAAATAAACACCCAACGACAACTGTTGGGTCTTTGGCTGGTATCTGAAAGGATGGAGGTTTGAGCTTACCAACAGAAAAGCTGGCAGAAAAGCCTGGTAATCTACTGCTGCAGGAAACAAGCCATTGAACACCCTGTGGAGCCCCTTGCAACTCTGAACACATGGGTCGCCATTGGTTGGAATCAACTCAACAGCAACTGGTTTTTGTGTTTTAAATGTATACCTGATAGTATAGCTTCAGTAAACCAAACCAAACCCACTGCCATCTAGTCAATTCTGACTCACAGGACAGAGTAGACCTGCACCATAGAGTTTCCAAGGAATGTCCAGAAGATTTGCACTGCTGACCTTCAGATTAGCAGGGGTAGCACTTAACCACTATGCCAGCAGGGTTTCCAGCTGTTACCCTGGTGGTGTAATGGTTAAGTGCTTTGTCTGCTAACCAGAAAGGCTAGCAGTTCAGATCCACTGGGCATTCCTTAGAAACTCTATGGGGCAGTTCTACTCTGACCTATAGGGTCACTATGAGTCGGAATTGACTCAACAGCTATGGCTATACCTTCAGTACACCTTTGTTTTCTTGCAGTGTGCCTCTTATAATCAGCTTAATGAAGTCCCTTGAACTTTTGGCTATCAAGGATAAGGTAGCCTTTTCTTTCTTTTTTTTTTTTTTTTAACTCAAAATAGTATATTATGCAGTAGATATTTGCCAGAATCAACAAAGAAAGTATTTTGTCCTGGGGAGTGATCCCTACTATTTCACAACCCCAATAGAATGCAACCCCCCAATAGAATAGCTTATGTTCACTTGCTGATCGATTGAGTGAGTGGACTGAAACATGTCTGTAGGAATATGTAACTACTAATGCCATCTATCATTTCTGTTCATAGGTATTGCTTCTTAAAGAAACCTTCTCGCCAGCAAATCTATGATAAAAAATACAGGCACCAGAGGAAACAATAACTGTTATTTCTCAAGTGACAAGCTTTTAATGTCAGAATGGCTCACCTAAGGCGACTAGTAAAATCACATCTTAAAAAACATTGCTATAAAAAGTTCTGGAAGCTTGGTATAGTAATTTTTTTCTTTATAATATTTTTGATTTTAATGCAAAGAGAAGTAAGTGTTGAATATTCCAAAGAGGAATCACGGATGGAAAGAAACATGAAAAGCAAAAACAAGATGCTTGACTTAATGCTAGAAGCTGTAAACAATATTAAAGACGTAATGCCAAAAATGCAGATAGGAGCACCTGTCAGGCAAAATATTGATGTTGGTGAGAGGCCCTGTTTGCAAGGACATTATACAGCAGCAGAATTAAAACCCGTTCTTGACCGCCCACCTCAGGATTCTAATGCACCTGGTGCTTCTGGTAAAGCATTCAAGACAACCAATTTAAGTACTGAAGAGCAGAAGGAAAAAGAACGCGGTGAAGCAAAGCACTGTTTCAATGCTTTTGCAAGTGACAGGATTTCTTTACACCGAGATCTTGGACCAGATACCCGACCTCCTGAGTATGTTGAAGAATATTCACGGTCTACTGTTTTATCACCAAGATTGATTAGCTAAGGAGGTTGCTTATTCTTTAGCCACTCTGAGGGTGGAAATCAGCAAATACTTTTTATTTAATCTATTTTATTTATTTTTTGCTTATCATTATTGGAGATAGAGATCTTTATCCATGCTTGGGAAGGCAGTGTAGATGTGGAAAGTTGTTTGCTTAGAAATTAGAAAGCTGAAATCTAAATCTGACCTTAGTAGAACCACAAAGAAGTCCTTTCTTCTTAAATATTGTAGTTTTCTCATCCATTAAGAAGGAAATATTGGGCAGTTATGGGAAATGTAGGAAGTGGAAGAGTTGTTTCTGTTCCTCTGTGTATTGCTATTGCATAGACAGGTTAATGAACGTGCCAAGATTTTGGAACTCTTAGACATATTTTATGGATTTATGAACTAAATCACAGACTTTGTGGGTGTAATTATATACCAGAACATCTTGTGTTTTGCAAGCTTTTGAGGGAGAATATTTTTATAATGACTTTTTCAACTATGCTTCTTTCTTTAGAGTTTTGTTGATGTTGCGTTGTTTGTTATCTATAGAGTGCCCCCTTTAGTGATTGTGAGGCCAACATTTCTTTTTATTGAATTGCTTTATTTATTTATTTTTGTCTCAAGTATGGATTTTGATTAATATTTTTCCTCAGCTTCTACTATGCAGACTTTGTGTCTTTTGTTAACCATTTCGTTACATGTGAGGTAATGTTCAAATGCTCTATTTTGACTGAAATATATGCCAGCACTTTCAAACCATACGTAAATTTTTTGGTAACATAGGCAAACTATCAACAATGCATACATCTTTGCGTACTGGCTATAGCAGAATTACATCTGGCACTGAACCTGAAGAAAAGTGCTTTTATAAGCTTAGTCTTATTGATTGATTCTTGTTTTTCTAGATGTATGATCATGAATACCTGCTCCAACTGTATGGGACACTTAATATTGAAGTTGTGTAGGTTTGATTTCTCTCACTCTAATCTGTATGATCAAGGATAAGTTGCTCATCATTTTTGAATCAAAGTGTGAAGAAACAAATGAATGTTTGTAATATAGTCTAGCTGTTATAACAGGGCTCAGAATAGTTCCTTTTTATGCTAATATTTGAATGCAATAGTGCACTTCATTGATTTTTAGGAGTTCTTGACAGAAGAGCAATCCATATCACAAATCAAGAATGATTTTTATTTTTTGACATGACAATCGGTGTCAGCTCAAGATGAGCTGTTTTTTGCTCCAGCATTGAGAACTGTGATAATTTTTCAGAATATTAATCATTAAGTAACTGAAAAAGCCTTAGCCACATTCATAGCATTTATTTTAGATAGGAACAGAGAACATAGGACAATGTAGAATTGGTGAAGAACTAGTAGTCTATTAGATAGGAACAGAGAACATAGGACAATGTAGAATTGGTGAAGAACTAGTAGTCTATTACTGTGAGTTTAATCTACTTAGAATTACTGGTCTTTATCGTGCCCATTAGAAGTATACATCTAGTTTCTCCAAAAGCCGGAGAGTCATGGGACTGAAATTTAAGCACATTTTTATACACCAGGCTTTTCAAAAGGTTTGACTAGAAATATGTAGTCACTTTGGCAAATTATCCTGATGCACTGTTTCAGTGACGTATGAAAAAAAATTAAAACATAAATTAAATATGCTGTTTCAAAGTAAATGGAGCTTATCAAATCACACTGTGCATTTTTTTTATCACTTGCATTATGCTGACACTTTTACCTCATCTTACAGTTATCAGTTCAGCAGATAACTCTTAGCTTAAACTCAGGAAAAGCCACACAAGATTAAAGTGGTAACATTTTAGCCTGAATTTTTGTTGTTTTCTACTTTAAATCTTCCAAACTTTTTTATACTTCTTATTAATATTAATTACATGACACATAAATACAAACAGTAAATTTATTTTGAAATTCCCAATTTCCACTCCCTTCCCAAAGTGCTTGTATGATAACAAAACTTAAGGGCGTTCTTACTTTTTTTCCCCGCTCAAAAAATAAAACATCATTGTTGAGTACTTTTTCATGATTTTGCTTATGGTTGATGTTGATTTATAAGCCTTTATATCTTACAAATACAAACTTAGATTTGGTCATTGTGGCTATGTAATTAGGAGTCAAGTGTATATTATGGATAGTCTGTCTTTGGACTTTATTTATCCAAAATTTAGAATAAATAGCTTTCATCTACCAGTGAGGAAGAATGTCATTATTTGCTTCTGACTAAGCCTTTGTAGGCTGCTTTCAAATCATGAAAGCACCAGAGAGAAAAATCACATTTTCTCAGACCCACCTCTGCTTTTCTCTCAGTGCTGTTGATACCCACACTTGATGTCCTACCCCCATCCTAATTCCTTTTTTATCACTAAATATTCTGCCCTGAGGAGCTGCTTTCAGAAAAGGATCTGTAACCAGTTCCTATCAAGGTATGGGTCTTAAAGGAACCAGGGAAGAGAGGGTATCTTTATAGGGTTGCTTTCCCAGTCCCCTGTTATGCCGGGGGCTGTGGTTTCCTGGTGTCCCTGGAAAAGCAACTGCAGCATGCTGGCCTCCTATCTCCATGTGTCAATGATTTACTTCCTTTATCTCTGGATGCGCTCAGCACTGCTGGGTTGTTCACACCATGTATTTATAGTGCCTTTTCACTATGTGGGACGATTTCATAGTCTGTTGTCTAAAATTGTAAGCCATTCGTGGACTTTCAGTGAACTTAAAGATACAGTGCTTTATTTATCTTTATCATAAGCCACACGTGTTTTATGTCCTAGGTTCCTACAGTTGTGACTTTATAAGCCTGGAAGTCCCTCCTTTATATGTTCCCTCACTGAATCCTCACAAAAATTCTTTGGGCTGGGGAGTATTTTCTAGTCTCAGAGGCCACCCATACCCTACTGGCTTAACATGAAGATCATTTTTGGAGGGGAGGGGAGACATTTAAAAAAATGAATTCAAGACTAATTCATAACTAAAATCTCTAGCTAATAGATAGTATCAGTAATCAGCCGAGGACTGCACTGCTTAGGGTCTTTTCTCCGTCGCCATCAGCATTGCAGTTATTGACAAAGGTTTAACATGTTGGGTATTTTGTATCTTGAGCAGATGGGAGCAGAGGATATAACCTGCTTTAAGTTTTTTTTTTTTCATTCCGTTATAATTTTATGAAATTTTATTTGTGACTTTTAACATGGATGTAGATATTTTATGTTAAATCTTTAAATATGGTTTCTTTAAAAAGAAATTTTAAAATGTATAGTCTTAATAAACAGTATATTGGATTATGAGAGGAAAATATAACACATGACAAATTGGTAAGTATTATGCACATGCGGAAAAAATCAATACTGTAAGAAAATAGATTTTATGGTAAGCTATTTTTTTTACCCCTTTGGGTTCATGTATAGATTTAAAAAGTTAATTATATAAACTTTGCAAAATGTTATATACTTAAAAATAACAAAATAATTTCTGGATGAGTGTTTATTAAAGTCATGCAGTTTTTAAAATTGAAAATAAGAAAAATTGATGATTCCTACTAAGGAGGAGGAAAAATTGGCTTTTATTTATACAGTTACAAGTATTTGTCCTTTCTACACATTATCTCACTTACAGGTAATTGTCATTATTTACAGTGCTATTTGTATATTTTGATACTGTTGAGAAAGTTTACAACAATATGTTGTTATCTTTGACATAGTGTAATCCACATCAGTGGACATGATTGTTGCATTAATAGCCTGCTGGTAAAAAAAAAATTGTTTTGATCGATTTGCAGTTGCCTAGCATTAAGGTCGGAGCCCTGCTGGCGTAGTGGTTAAGAGCTTGGCTACTCACCAAAAAGTTCAGCAGTTCTAACCCGTCAGCCGCTTCTTGGAAACCCTATAGGGCAGTTCCACTCTGGCCTAAAGGGTCTCTATGAGTCAACTGACTCAAGAGCACCTAACAATGACAAGAATTAAGATCACCATTTCCAAAGTGATAAAGGTTAAATAAATAATCACAATTTTAGTGATGATACAGCTGTAAAATAAAGTAACGAGATTAATAACTGTGCCTCTATTTCTTTGACTTCTAGATGTATTGAACAAAAATTTAAGCGTTGCCCTCCCCTGCCTACCACCAGTGTCATAATAGTTTTTCACAATGAAGCGTGGTCCACACTGCTTAGGACTGTCCACAGTGTGCTGTATTCTTCACCTGCCATCCTGCTGAAGGAAATCATTTTGGTGGATGATGCTAGTGTAGATGGTAAGAAAGCACATGCCAGCTAGACTGCTTCTTGAGTCCATCCATGTGGGGCTGAGTAAAGTCTGTCTGGTTATTTGTGCTGTCTATAGGCCTGCCCGGATACTGAATGTAATAGCTTGAATTGTATGTATGGCAGATGAAAATAGAATCCAGGAGTGTCCATATTCATATATTTTGTGGTACAGAAATATGTGAGGCATTATTCTTCATAGCTCTGTGGATCTCAGTGCAAGCTGTTTACTGTGTAGCGTAGTGGGAAAGAGCAGACTTAATTAAACCTTGCTTGAACCAGCCTATCTTGTCTTGAGTCTCAGCTGTGGTTCTACCTAGCCATAAAACTTGGGCAGATTATGTTACCTCTGTGTCTCAGTTGTTTATCTGTAAAATGAGGGTAATGCCTTATACATCACATCTATTGTAAGATACACCATTAGTTTATAAACTGCAGGAAAGGAAGGAATGAAAGAAGGCAAACCATGCTACTGATTGATAGGAGTATCAAATCATGCATTTAAGAATTAAGGAAGTTCTATAAAGTTCCTATAATTGTTTTGAGGGTTGTTTTAGTCATCTGGTACTTCTGTAACAGAAATACCAGGAGTGGATGACTTTAACAAAGATAAGTATATTCTTACACAGTTCAGTAGACTGTAAGTCTGAATTCAGGATGTCAGCTCTAGGGGAAAGGCTTCTTTTGTTGGCTCTGGAGGAAAGTCCTTGTGTTGCATCAGTGTTTCATCAGGAAGCATCTTGATGCAGGACCCTCAGGTCTGAAGGATGCATTCTACTCCTGGTGCTGCTTTCTTGATGGTATGAGGTTCCTAACTCTCTGCTTCCCCTTTCCCTTTATCTCTTGTAGAGGGAAAGGATAAAAGATGGTGCAATCCACACTCCAGGGAAATTCCTCTTATACTGGAGCAGGAAGGTGATCTTAGAAAGGGTTTTACAGTCCCACCATAGTCTTCTTTAACATAAATCCTACCTATTACCCACAGGTAGAGATTAGGATTTATAGCATAGGAAAAATCACAAAATGGAAGACAACCACAAAATATTAGGAATGATGGCCTCACCAAATGGCTACACACATTTTTTTGAAGTACACAGTTCAATCCATGACAAGGATTAAATGAGTTAATATGAATAATCTATTAATTAGTAAACAAATAATATAAATGAGTACTTAAAAATAATGACTCACAACATTCTATTCTATTTTTGTTATTTTAAATATTCCAGTACTCTTTACAGTTGGCCAAGTGCTTTTATGCATTTACATTTAAAATTATAAAAGGTAACTACTAAATTACACATTTAAAATAGAAATCCCAAGACTAATCTGACAAATAATTTGCTAAATTTTCAAACATTAGAAATATTTTAAATACCAAACATGTACAGATTATTTCGGTGATTACAAAGTCAATTCCTGAATGTGTCCGGATTTGAAAGCAGATTGCCGAAGGTACTATACACACCACAAGAAAAGACAACAAACTAAACACTATGTATTAAGCAATGTGCTACAAATCATAAGATGTATTCACATTTCAGACAGCATAAGTGAATAAAACATAAAATCATTAACTTGATTTATTTGCAATTCTAAGCATTCTTGTGTTTCAAAATAAAATATCCTGAGTGAACCGAGATTACGTCCTTAAATTAACATCTATTATTGTTGTTGTGTGCCTTAAGTCAATTGTGACTCATAACAACCCTGGAGAGCACAACACAACTGACCCATAGGGTTCCCAAGGAATGGTTGGTGGATCTAAACTGCTGACCTTTTGATTAGCAGCTGGAGCGCTTAACCACTGTGCCACCAGGACTCCTAAATTAACCTCTAGGTGGAGTAAAGTTGCTGATTATACTGGAAATTTTTGAACTGGAGGGGAAACCTCTCTTCCAGGTGAGAAACTTTATAGTTCAGGTCCCTTCAATTAAAGTTATGTAATACAGAATTCTGATTTGAATCTCTTGTGTAATTACCCTAGTTATTTAAATGATTTATTTACTCTTGCTCCTGTTCTGAGTATTTTCATGTTCTTTCTGTTGAGTTGGGCCACAGTTCATGGAGTCTCAACTCACATCTCATTCTGTGTACTTCTCATAGGGTACGCCCCTTTAAAAACTCTTAGAAATTGCTGTCTCTTCTTTGGATTTTTGAAACTCCTCTCAGATGACTTTAGTTAGATTTTCCAAGTAGTAGGGTAAGAGGAGACATGATCATTCTTCAGCTGAAGGTAACTTGTGTTATTTAATTCTACCAACAAAATTATAGCATTAAGGGAAATCAGAATCAAACATCATAATCATTTAAAATCTTTCAACCATTTTCGTCTTTCCTTTTCCCTTCTACTCACTGTCTAAATAATAGTGTTTATCTAATTATATCTGTGTCAGAAATCCAACTTTGAAATCTGACATTTTCATATAACATTGTTGTTTGCCTGTTTCTTTTGCTGTCAAAACTTTATTTTTAATGAACGTGGTGGACTCCATACATTTTACTGAACCGTTCACCTCTTTTTACCCTATAGTGTTACTCTGTGTAACAGTGCAATGAATATTCTCACGCTTATGTTATTTTCGTTTTTACTTTAAACTTATTTATTGTCATTGAGTGAAAGTATACAATCCAGTTTAAATTTACATGTCTGCCTATGTGCAGCTCCTGCTGCTCTCCTTGCCCAGTGACAGCACACTCCTCCTATCTGTTCTATACATGTCATATCTTCTTAACAATCTCCTGTTCTCTCTTTACCACCTTCTCCTTTCACCACCTTCTCCCTCCCATCTAGTAAGAGGCCAGTAGGACGATGTCCTGCAGATGCATAAAACCATAAAGTGCACGCACGATATGATCACTCTGTTGCTGAGTCCAATCCATTCCTGTCCGAAGAGTTGACCTCAGTAATGATTTATGGACAGGAGCAGCACCAGGACTAGGGATCATGCTCCTAGGGGAACCCCAAGACCCCAGGACCATCAACTGTGGTCTTCTAGTGGAGTTCTCAGGGTGCACCCCATTTTCTTCTTGTGTTGCCAGTGAGACTCAACTTTGTGAGCCCCGTTACAGCTATCACTGGTGGTGGCCTGGAACCGTCTGGTTCCTCCGCTCACTTGTCAATGTAGTCACCCACTCATGTGGGTCTCGCTGTCTTCTGGATTCTCTTTCCACCATGTCATTTTAAGGTCCCTGGTGATCATCTGTTCCTGCTGAGTTGGGACCATTTGGTATAACTCAGATGGCAGTTTGCTAGCTTTTAAGACCCCAGATGCTGTTATTTTTCTTATCTTGAATTATATCTATGGATAAGTTGGGAGAAATTGTACCACTTGTTCAGAGATTTTTTAATGATTTTTATGTTAATTAACAATGAAGTTGAAACACTTCTTATGACCATAACTCTCTTAGCATGCTAGTGTAATGTGCCTTATTGAATCAGGCATAAAGGTCTCTTTTTGTTGGATAAGTACCCACTGTGGAAATGTGTCTCTAGTTGCTTTAAAGAAGCCTGTAAAGAAGAAACTATAGGTTCTGATTTCAGTTTCTTTACGGAGAAGTAGAATAAATATGTGAATCATGTAGTAACAGTGAAAGAGTTAAATACCAAGGATACCAAAACAAATAATTAGTATTTTCAGAGCATAGCCTGTGGGCTAGGTCTTATCTTAAATGCTTTATTTGTGCAGTAATCTCCCATGTTATCTGCCTAAAAATCCACTGGTGAGGGTAGGTTCTATTATTCTCATCTTACAGACAATGAAGCTGAAATACAAAAAGGTGAAATAGTTAATCTGAGTCCAAACAACTGAAGTAGTGGTGTCATAAATGGAAACCAAACCCCCAAAAACCTACTATCATCAAGTGAATTCTGGCTCATAGTAACCCTAAAGACAAAGTAGAACTGCCCCATAGAGTTTCCAAGGAGTACCTGGTGGATGTGAACTGCAGCCGTAGCAGCTGTAGCACTTAATGACTATGCCACTAGGGTTCCCATACCCAGGAGGTTGAATTTCATAGGCTGGGGCTCTTAACTCTCCACAAGAAGGATGTAGATGGTGGCTAAATTTCAGAGTCACAGAAGATATAGGAAGTTCAGAAGTTGTTGGTGAATTACGAATTTCTTAACAATTTGAAATAGTGAGAGAGTTGATGGAAGGAATTTGTAGTGAATCCATTAAAAAACATCAGCCCCCATTAAAACCTTTGAAATGTCTCTAGTTGATAAGTTTCTGTTGTAGAAGTCTTTGAAAGCAGAACATATCTATGATCATATTTCTGAAACAAATTACAATCCTGCTTGTGTTTCCGAGAATTAATTATTAGATTCTTAGAAGTTGTTAAAAAAAAAAAAGTTAGTCTGGAGGATGGGACCAAGATGGCAGAGTAGATGGATGCTTCCTGTGACCCCTCTAACAACAAAGACACAAAAGAACAAATAAACCCAATACATCCTAAGATCCCTGAATATCAAAGGCAAAGTTGAGAAATTGAATTGAGCAAAGGAGAAGGAAGAATAGTGCCAGAAGCACATAGGAGTCTACAGACCTGACCTGCTGGGTGGGATGCAGCCACAACTGCCAAGTGCTGGATGCAACATGGATGTTGGTACATGTTGCCTTCAGAGAGGGTGATCATCTGGAGAATCTGCTCATGCTCCCAGAGCCAGTGAGGGACAGCACCAGATCTTCAAAAACTAAGTTATGTATAAACCACTGCATAAGGATCTGAATTATTCCTTTGATGTGTGCCTATCTCCCTTCTCCCAGTGTTCTCCCCTCCCTTCTCTGAACTGTGCCTGGTGCCAGAGTCTGACACCATTAACTGAGCCAGAAGTAGGACTCTTCTAGACTGCCTTGACCTGTTCCCTGAGATTCAGGGGAGGAATAATATAGCACACTCCTGGAAGGGGGTAGAAAGAAAGGAAAAAAAAATTCCTGCCAACTCCTCTAAGCCAGAAAATCAGTGCAGAAACTATTCCTTCACCTTGATAAAGACATAAACTTTCAAGCCAACCTCACAGATACTGAGGAATGGCTATTAGCTCCGTGCCTCCTTAATGGCAGCTGCCAGACACCTGTGCCTATACTAATGCATCTCTGCCTATCTAGGACAGTAGGTGAGAGCCTGCATCATATATTTGGTGACTGACCCTCTGGACACCTGAGCTGAATCAATGTAAGAAAAATAAACTGTACGTTTTAAAACAGGAAATTAGAACACAGTAGCCAAGCATAGAATTAATAACTACAATTTACTGATGGTTTGGAAACAGCAATCCATATCAAAGCACTTAAAGGGTTGAACCATGATCTCCTTAGGAAGCTCCCAAAACAAAGAATCAAATTTTACAGAGGAAGTGAACTTCTTGGAATTATCAGAGGTAGAATACAAAAGATTAATATTTAAAACTCTTCAAGAGGTCAGGAAGAAGATGAGGCAAAATGCAGCACAACATAATGACAAATTGAACAAGCTATATGAAATCATTGAGTGGGAAGAATTAGAAATCCAGAAAATTCATAATAAAATTACAGAATTAGACAAGTCAATGCATTAAAGGAGCAGATCTGAGGTAATAGAAGCCCAAATTAGTGAAACTGAAGATTAAGTATGTGACATCAACATATATGAGGAAAAATCAGATAAAAACAAAATCAAGATACACTAAGAATTATGTGGGACTCTATGAGGAAGAATAACTGAGTGATTGGAGTACAGAAAAGGGGGAGATAAATGAAAATACTGAGCGAACTGACAGTGATTTGCAGACAGAAAACTCCCCTGATATCATGAAAGGTAAGAAGGTACTTATCCAAGGTACTCATTGAACCGCACACAAGGTAGATCCCGAATGAAAGACATCAAGACTTATTATAAACAAATTTGCCGAAACTAATGAGGAGACACTAGGGATGAACAAAAAAATAACCTGCAAAGGAGAAGCCATAGAGCAAGCTTGGACTGTTCATTAGAAACCATGCAGGCAAAAAAGCAATGGAATGACATATACAAAGACTTGAAGGAAAATAATTGCCAGCCAAGAGTTATATATCCAGCAAAATTGTCTCCCAAATGTGATATCTCCCAAATCCACAAACTTAATTTTGTAAGTGCTATATACCTCATTGTTGAGTATCATTACTGTTACCTTCAAAGTACTCCCCTTAGGAAGCGATACTCCCCTTGGGAAGCTTACTCTTTCTGGAATGACCATTGTGCATGATGGCAAGGTGGCAAGTTCACAACTTAATTGTGTACTTGTCTGTAAGGGAGTTTTTAGCCAGTAAACAAATAACTGTGTTGGAATGCCCTCCCTACTTACCTGATCTGACTTGCAGTGACTTTTTTCTTTACCCAAAGTTAAATTAAATGTTGAAAGGAAGACACTTTGATGACATTAAACACATCAAGGGTAATACAACAACAGCTCTGATGGCCATTCTAGAAAAAGAGTTCCAAAATTGCTTTGAAGGGTGGGCTAGGCACCGGCGTTAGTGCATAGCTTCCTAAGAGGAGTATTTTGAAGGTGACCATAGTGATATTCAGCAATGAGGTATGTAGCCTTTTTGCCAGGATGAGTTCACGAACTTAACTGGCAGTCCTCATATAATAGCAAAATTAAGACATTTCCAGATAAATAGAAGTTTAGGGAATTTGCAAAAACCAAACCAAAACCAAGAAATGCTAAAGCCAGTCCGTTGGTTAGAAGACCAGTAACACTAGGTAATGACCTAAAACCCAAATGTGGAACACGGAAACTGGTTATTAACCCAAACGGTGGAATTATAAATCATAGGCAAAACACTGAAAATAGGAAAACAGAGATGTCAGTTTGTAAACATTGTAATGAAAAAGAGGGACCCAAAAGTAAATGTAGCTGTAAATCTTTCATATGGAGACGAAGTCAAGGCAATACAAAGACATTAAAGACTGATTTAAATTTAGAAAAACAGTGGTAAATATTAACTTACCTACAAGTGAAACTATCAGTCCTATCCATCAAAATGCAGAACATGAAGTCTCAGAAAATACAAAACCACCATCAATGAAAAAGATGAAAACACATAAAAAAGACTCAGCACAGAAAATTGAATGGAGCAAAGGAATTGTCTTAGGACATCTAAATGGCAATCCTAAGCTCCTACCTATAAATAATCACACAGAATGTAAATGGACTAAATGCAATGCCGTTTTGAGTCAGGTCCGACTCATAGTAAATGGACTAAATGCACCAATAAAGAGATGGAAATTGGCAGATTGGATTAAAAAAAACTTGACTCATCTATTCATATGGGATCTTCAAGCTGCCACTTAAGTAGCATTAAGTGGCTCCAATACACCTGGAGCAGAAGAGAATGAAGCACATCAAAGACGAGGAAAATATGAGTTCAGCAGACAGAAGGTACCATATGATCCAGGGACTCCTTCAGAAGAACTAGGTAGTGCCTGGACACCACCACCAACTGCCCAGACACAGAACACAACATGAAATCCCTGATGTAGCAGGAGAAAATGGGTGTGCAGAACTAGAACTCTTAAAAGACCATACTTGATGGTCCAACAGACTGGAGGGTCAACTGGGGACATGACCCTAGGAATCTCTGTTAGCCCAGAGCTGAAACTGGTACTGAGGCCAGCTTTTCAAACAAAGATTGGACTGGACTGTGATACATAGAGTGATGCTGGAGTAGAGGGCTTCTCGTCTTAAATATATACTTGAGTGCCTGAGCAGCTCTTGTCCAGAGGCAAGATGACAGAGTTGAAGGGGGACAAGTGTTGGTTGAATGGATGCAGGAAGTACAAAGTGGAAAGGAGAAGTATGCTGTCATGGGGGGTAGGGGAGAAGCAGTTCAGATTTGCACAGTGATGTGGGCACAGGCTTTCTCATATGATAAATTGATTTAGATTGTAAACTTTCACTTAAAGCACAATAAAATATATATTAAAGTTAATCTATTGCACTGAGACAACAGGGTTTAGATTGATTTTTCAGAGGGCTGTTCTTGGACTCTGACCTCCTCTTTGAAAGCATAAGCTTTTGAATAACCCACTTTTGTATGTATACTACTGGAGCACTGAAGAAGCATATATGATCACAGGTAAAGCCAAAGGCATCTACATTTGCTTCTAAAACCTGGAAGAAGGAAATATCCATTCTAGGACATCTGCTGACCTTCTCAGTATTCCCAAATCTTTTGGGGCTGTGCTGTGGTGATGTAGTAAAGAACTGTGCGTGCTATCCAAAAGGTAGGCAGTTTGAATCAATCACCTGCTTCTTGGAAATTCCGTGAGGTAGTTCTCCTCTATCTGTTGGGTTGCTATGAGTCAAGATAGACTCTAAGGCAATGGGTTTTATGGGTCTAAGAAGCTCACTTGAAGAACTGGTTAGCTACTCAAAGAGTCAAGAATTTAGTGGTGAAAACCTAGACTTGAGAAATTGGTTAAAAATAGGAACAACCCTTAACCAATTTGATTAATGTGTTTTTCATTCACCTAATGTTTCAATTTCTGCTCATTATGTGTCTCCTTCAAATTGGACTCTTTTAATCTTAAATTACACACCCATTGCTAAAATTTTTAACTTTATTTTTGATTTACGTACTCCTTTCCTCTTTCATGTTTTTACTGGGGAAAAAAAAATTGCCACAAGGCTCTGAAACTTTTGAAAAATTTCTGCTCATTTTGGAAATACTCCTAAACTGTTGTATTCGTGAGCCTCCCTACTCACCTTTCTCTCAACATTTTGCCAAGTGCCGTTGAGTTTAGTCTCGGATTATTTCGATCACTGCTGAAGTATCAGAGAATCCTTTTGATACTCACCATTTGTTTCTAAGATTCCCAGATTTAAATAGTGGTGTAAAAAATAGATAAATGGGTTTTTGGCTAAATTATATTTCTTTCACCCCTTAGTCAGTTTGTCAAACCCTTGAATGAGTCTTGTTACCTCCTGGGATTCACTCGGAAGTCTGTTACTTCCTCCCAATTACATTATATTTACCCAAGTATGTATTAGAGTGTTATGTGTTACAGTAGTTCATAAGTTAAGATTTGCTTTAACTTATATAGGCTTTCTTTAAAATAAAAAATTAATATAAAGATTGAGTGTTCACCTCAGTGAAGAAATTGTGCAGTTATTTCAGATTATGAATGGGGTGGGATCATTGCCTGGTGTTTTCTTTATTATCTTTCATATGTTAAATATGAAAAGAAATTTAGAAGTTAATGATTTTTTTTTTTCCTTACAGAGTACTTGCATGGTAAACTAGAAGAATATATAAAACAATTTTCAATAGTAAAAATAGTGAGACAAAAAGAAAGGAAAGGTCTGATCACTGCACGGTTGCTAGGAGCAGCAGCAGCAACAGCCGAGACTCTCACATTTTTAGATGCTCATTGTAAGTATGTATGTGTAGACATAGTTGTAACATTTTCGCTTCCACTCCTTCTAATACATCAGGGAAGGAAGCTTTTTCTTTATTTAATTGCATTTTCTTCCACAGCATCTTCAACCAGAGATGGTAGCAATGACAGCCCAAGCAGACAGCAGCTCTGGGAAGGAACTTCCTTCTGTTTAACCAGAGCTGTTGCCTTGTTGGTGTTCATGGCTCCTCAACTTGAACATCTACCAGTTACTCACTTGCCCTGAGAGGCATCCTCACTTGGATATTTTTCTTCCAGAAGCTCATCCTTTTTTTTTTTTTTTTTAAAGTTATTCCTCCTTATTCTGTTTCCGAACTTAAGCTAAGTGGAAGTTGTTTTTAAATATAATCAGCTCGACCATTCAATTTTACTGTAGTACTGATGCTTCTGGAAATCCTGGTGGTATAGTGGGTAAGTGCTACATCGACTAAGCAAAAGGTTGGCAGTTCAAATCTGCCAGGCACTCCTTGGAAACTCTATGGGGCAGTGTTACTCTGTCCTATAGAGTTGCTGAGTGGCAATCCACCTGACAGCACTGCTTTTGGTTTGGTTCTTTTTAGTGATACTTTGAGTATCTGTATTTCAGCTTTTTTTTTTTTTCTTTTCCCAAAGATTCATGGACTCCTCACTATGCCAATTTAGACATACTTCTCTCCCACCTTCTTCTGGGTCCCCTGAACATTGTCATTGCTTTTGCTGCTGTGATTGTTGTCTGTGGCATTTTAATTTCTGTGCATCCATAGGATATCATCCTGCTGACCTCTGGCTGGAGGAAGGAGAGTGGGTGGAGAGGAGGGGAAAGGAGACTGTTGGGAGGATGAGACATGTATGGAGCAGAGAGGAATAGTGTGCTGTCACCAGGCAGGGAGAGCAGTGGAAGCTGCATATAGGTGGGCATGTAAATTTATACGGAAATGTACGTTTTCACTCCATCATAATAAAAAATAAAAAAAAAATTTGTTCCGTTGTCAGTGTTTTTTGACAAAGCATTTAAAAAGTATTTTTAGAATTGCTCTTTAATGGGAATGTTATTTATTACCAAAGGTCATTTAGCCCTTTGAGCTATAAGCTTCATGGGGTTTATTGTTAGTGTTTGTTAGAGTATTTAGCTTTGAATTGGCCGGTGCTCAGGTTATGTTTGACCCGGTACGAGTGCCTTGAGCATGCAGTGTTCCAGAAGGACATTTGGATTTGCCTGAGTAATTTAGAGACTTCACATCAAGTACTCTCTTAATACTAGGCATTTAAAAAATGAAGGGAGTCTAAAAGCCAGTAAGAGAGGCCTTTCAAAAGGGAAATGGCCCATTTTCCAACATTCCCATTCTTGATCCAAAATTAAAATCATTTTAGACCTAGTAGTCCTCCTTTCCCCACCCAGCTCCTTGTGAATGTCTCCCGGGGTGGGTAGGGTGGCTAGTGGCCCTTCTTGGACCCTGACTGCCAAATTCTGCTCAGCGGGGAGCCCAGATTAGGACTGCATATGTCAGCACCATGGATTTGCTGTGTGTTCTGTCAGACCGCTTGTCCTGTGCCAAGACTTCAGCACTCTCATAGGACTCCTGGGCCCCACTCCTTTCCTTTAGGTTGGTACAGCTTTGAACGGTCCTTCTCCAGCTATTTGGAGTATCCTGACTTCGTAATTTATTTTCTCCTCAGATGCAATCAGGAATATAAAGATTTCAATGTCCATACCTTTCTTAAAGAGACAAGTTTAGTTCATCAGAATACTGAGTTTGGAATGAGGTGATATTGATCAACACAAAGTTGCCTTTGTTCATGGCCTGTTTTAAAGTAAAACACATTAGGTGAAACCTAAATATACCAGTGTTTACTTTTACTTCCTTTCAATGGAGGGGAAAGAAAAACATCTTTCGGGGAATTTTCCTAACATATACAGAATCTTACTTGATCTTTCTCACGTCACTCTCATCCTGTCTCTTTCTCTCTCTCACACACACACAAACTTAAAAAGTTGTCATCTGTAAATATTCAAAACACAACTTTGTTATTGTTATTTCACTGTAAACCTTTTTCCAACAAAAAAAAAGGAAGAAAATCCTCAGATTTGTCACTGGACTAATTAAAAGTGTGCTCCCTCTAGGTGAGTGTTTCTATGGTTGGTTAGAACCTTTGCTGGCCAGAATAGCTGAGAACTACACAGCTGTCGTGAGTCCAGATATTGCATCAATTGATCTTAATACTTTTGAATTCAACAAACCTTCTCCTTATGGAAGTAACCATAACCGTGGAAATTTCGACTGGAGCCTTTCCTTTGGCTGGGAATCACTTCCCGATCATGAGAAGAAAAGAAGGAAAGATGAAACCTACCCAATTAAGTAAGATGATTGCTCTGAATGTCTTCTATTTGCATCATACAGTTTGGTTATTTAAATATGTATGTACTGTTTGCTTTTACAGCACTTGCTTGTGAGGTAATCCATACTAAAGAAATAAAGAACAGGCTTATTCTGTATGTAAAGAATAGGAAAGTCATTTATTTAGGCATTCATATCACTGAGTAGAAAGTAGAATTAAGAGGGTTCCTTAGGTCTTCCTCCTAATCATTGCTTGTGAACTTTTGAGCTTGATTAGGAGAAGACACTTAAAATGTGTTTGCATTTTCCCCTAAAACTTGATTTTGAAAAATAACACTTTCAGTTTTATTTACCTATGTAAAGCTTTGAGATAGTTTAATTTGGTTGTGAGTTTTGTTCACTTGCTCTTAAACAATGCTATTTTATTTTGCTATTATAACAGTGTTCGGTAATGGATTATTTTTCAGAACACCCACGTTTGCAGGAGGCCTTTTTTCCATATCAAAAGAATATTTTGAATATATTGGAACTTATGATGAAGAAATGGAAATCTGGGGAGGTGAAAATATAGAAATGTCTTTCAGAGTAAGTTTTTGGTGATTAAATATAGCACATGTTAAACAATGGTACAATCATGTTCTGATTGGTTGATACAGATTATTTTATATGTGGCCAGTCTTTGCTTTCTGTGCTGTCTAAAATTTAATTGCTGGAAAGTTTGGAATGAGAGTATTTCCTTTTAAGATGTTTCTTAATGTACTTATTTGTTATTGCCAGCGTAAAAAGAGAAATCAGTTAAACTTCTGTGTCCAGGCAATAACACCAATTAATGCACTTGTAGCTATTGAATTCCAGCCAAGATAAATATAATTAAATCCAGTACTTCAGGAAATGAGTTGACTATCAAGGGAGTCAGGATGGAAAAACATTTATGTATAATTTTAAAGGACATTGAACTTAACTCTTTGCATTAAGCAAGCTAGTGTTTCTCTAGACACATTAAAAGCTAATATGAGAACCCAAATGAAGGCTTTGGATTGTCCCCATATGTACCTCATTTATTTCATTTCATGAGTTTGTTTTCCTGCAATGAACTTTAGAGTTAATTTTTCATACCTTACACTGGAATGTGGTAGAAAAAGGACTGAATTAGGAGTTAGAAGATTTAAGTTGTGGCTCTCACTCCATCAAATACTGACAGTGATAATCTTAGCCAGCTTGAACCTCTTAAGGATAGGGGTCTTGCGTTATTCATCTTGGTGTTTCTAATACCTAGCATATTTGTATTTCAAGCACAGCATGTTAAACTGAACATATCCCTAGGTTTTCTCATTTGTTTAAAAAGGGAAGAAGAAGAAAAAAGACAGAATATGATTACTTTCCCTAACATTAGCATGTACTGTTAAACATGACTTCATTTCAAATTTTTTGCTTAGTGATTATTTCTGGCAAGAAGTGTTTTCAAGATATTTCAGTGAAACGATCTTGGTTTCATGGTTTACCATTTTGTTTAGAGTTAATGCAGATAAGTTTTTTGAAACTCTAAACAGGCATGCATTTTTTTTGTAATGACCAACTGCTTCACAAGGTTACTAGATTATACTTCAGTAATAAAGCCTATTTGGAATTATTTTCTGGATTAGAGGATGCCAGGAGCAAGTAGATGCTGATTTCACTTGTTCCCAGACAGCTCGTTCATCTCGTAGAATAAAGCCCCTGTTGCTCAAGTGAAGGGACCTTGGAGGTTGTAGGAGATGGAAGTCAAATGCAGGAATGCTTTCAGTCTTCCTATGCAATTAGAGCACTGGCATCATTTTTTGCAGAAAAGGGACTTTTT
This sequence comes from Heterohyrax brucei, assembly GCA_028571685.1. NCBI lineage: Eukaryota > Metazoa > Chordata > Mammalia > Hyracoidea > Procaviidae > Heterohyrax > Heterohyrax brucei. The sequence goes on along the minus strand of CM053146.1, from coordinate 72,042,435 downwards.
GGAATCCGTTTTTATAAAAATCTGCCGCAACTTCTGCTAACTTTCTTTCTTAAAATATGCTTTCATTCACTTGGTGTTTGCACAGTTTAATAAAATTGTTCTTTATATTTAAGTACCTCAGTTGAACTTTTGGAAATCCTGGTGGCATAGTGATTAGCAGTTCCAATCCACCAGGGACTCCTTGGAAACTCTATGGTGCAGTTCTACTCTGTCTTATAAGATCACTATAAGTTGGAATCAACTTGACAGCAGTGGGTGTGGTTTTGTTTTTAAGTTGAACTTTCAGGGGAAAGGAATTACTTGTGAAGTTATGATGAGTCTACTTTCTCTATATTTTGATTAAAATCTTAAAGGTGAACTTAAAAGCAACACTTTGATCTTCCTAAAATACTGTAAATTTAAACAAATATCATTAATTATCAGGTGTGGCAATGTGGTGGGCAGTTGGAGATTATGCCTTGCTCTGTTGTTGGACATGTTTTTCGCAGCAAAAGCCCTCATACCTTTCCAAAAGGCACTCAGGTGATTGCCCGCAACCAAGTTCGCCTTGCAGAAGTGTGGATGGATGAATATAAGGAAATATTTTATAGGAGAAACACGGATGCAGCAAAAATTGTTAGACAAGTAAGTTCAAGCTAACTAGTTCAGTTACAATAAAAATTCATGCAGAGTTTACATCTTTTGTTTGAGTCTCAAGTACAAAACAGAAAAATAATTATTTCTTGATGCTGGATTTTTTTAACTTTCTAAAAATATAGCTTATGGATGTCAATTTTCTCCTTTTTCAAGGTAATATTAAGTGGATTGCTTAAAAATATTCAAGTATTCTAATTGACATTACCCTTTTTCATATGGAAGGTAGTTTTTAAAACTGCATTGATTGAGAATTTTACTCAGAAATCATAAGATTAAGTGGAACCTATTTTTAGTGGTTTTAGGAAGTATCTGAACATATAAACCAAGGTGTTAAGTGGCATTTTGAACATGGAGGTGGAGACAGAGTCATTGTGTGCCATGAGAATGAACCAAAAATATCAAGGCTTTGTCTTTCCCCATTTCTGGGAAGATTGTAAATTAATACAACTTCATGGCTACTAGAGATGGGATATATGCTTAACAGGCTTCTCTTCTCTTCTTCCCTGTCTTCAGGGATGAAGTACATGCCCTTTCTCTCTCACAGGGACATAACAAACAAGTGCTATCTGGAATGGTGCTGTAGTTGCGGTTGACCTGTCATAGATAAAGCTTCCTAAATCTTGGTATCCAATACAACAGAGCTGAGTTCCAAGAGTCTTAAAATTCTTTGAGGCGAAGGTCCTATCAGTTTAATAACATGCTTCAGTAAGTGGCACTGACCATTTTGTAGGCGGCAGTGCTAATTTTGTGGATATTACTTGGGACTCCAGGTTATCAACATTTTGACTGTCCTGGTAAATAAAGACCAAGTTACATCTTTTCTACTTTTTCTCTGACCTCTAGTGTCTCCCTGTAATTTATCAATAAGAGGCAAACTCAGAGCACTATTAGATTAGATTGTAATCTTTTTTCCTAGGGCTGCCAAAACAAATTGAGTAGATTGTGTACTGCGTGGTATGTGGCTAAGCAGCTACATGGGCACTAAGTGCGGCTTGTCACCCGTAAAGGGACTAATGAGCCAGAAAGACAGTTTTTTAGCCACAAGGCAAATAGGTCTACCCAGTAAAATGCATAAAGCTAGCTGGAAATCTTAAGAACCTTATAAACCTACTGCTGTCAAGTCCATGCAGACTCACTGCAACCCTGTAGACGGAGTAGAACTGCCCTCTAAGGTTTCCAAGGAGCTGCTGGTAGACTGCCAACCTTTTGGTTAGCAGCCTGAACTCATAACCACTGTACCACCAGGGTTCCTGAGAGCCTTACATTGTTGCCAGAATGCCTTGGTTCAAGACACGAAAAGTTGGCATAAGAAAATATTTTTGTTCACTGGGCTGATAACTCGAGTATTTAATTTTACATAGGAGTTCTGGTGAGGCAGTGATCAGCTGTGAAACAAAAGGTTGGCAGTTTGAATGTACCAGCTGCTGTGGACTGGAGATGAGAGAAGCGTGGCAGTCTGCTGCTGTAAAGGTTACAGCCTTGGAGAGCCGATGGGGCAGTACTACTCAGTCCTAAATTTATGTATCAAATATAATTTTTCTTCAAAATTGTGCTTGTGGGTCATATACCTTTTCAGTTTAGTAGTACTCCCTTCCCTTCTTTTTAAATTTGTTTTCTTAGCCCCTTAAAATAAGAGGAAATAAAATGGACTTTAACTTAAAAAATATCATTTTTTCTAGGTATATTATTGGACATAGGCAACACTTCTCTTGAACTAAAAAAGTGGTTCCCAACCATGTTGCTTTTAGTGGTCTTGAGTGAAGAAGAGATCTAAATTATATTCCGTATTGGCCCTGCTTATGTACACCTGCTTTCTTACATCTCCCTGTTCAGATCCCTGGATAAATTTGGGGTGCTTCCCCTTCATTCCATTGTTGCAGCATCTCACTGTGGAATAGGTGTGCAACACAAATGAAGAATAGAATAGCACCATGTCAGCACGGTTGAATGAATGGTGAATGCAGTTCCATTCCTTCTTGCATTTTAGCCAGGATTTTTAAAAAAGAGACCTGAATAAAATAAAAGAGTAGCATTGGGAGCCCTTTACCAGTGCAGGTTTGCTGAAGTGTCCCTTTCGTTTCTCATCTTTCTCCAGAAATCGTTTGGTGATCTTTCTAAAAGATTTGAAATAAAGCACCGCCTCCAGTGTAAAAATTTTACGTGGTATCTGAACACTGTTTATCCAGAAGTATATGTGCCAGACCTTAATCCTGTTATCTCTGGATATGTGAGTATTTTCCTTTTCCTTCTTACTTGGCACATCCCTTGCCACCAACATTTATGTGGTTCAGGGAAAATTGCTGAAATACTTTCTGGTTTATTCTGTTTAAGATTTTACATTATTCTTATTGGCCCTACTTCTGGAAATTAATTGAACAACTTTAAGGTACATGGATTTAAAAATATATATTGTAACTTGAAATTTTTCTTCTAGATTAAAAGCTCTGGTCAGCATCTATGTCTGGATGTTGGAGAAAATAATCAAGGGGGCAAGCCATTAATTATGTATATGTGTCATGGACTCGGGGGAAACCAGGTGAGTACTGCCTTGAAGAGCCCCTATCTCCTTAACACTGAGAGCACGAGTAAGCTGTTGTGTATTTTCTAGGCACCCTAATTTGTTTTATACTCAGGTAGGCCAGTGTACAAAAGTATTTTTAGACTAAATTTGGCAGTTAAAGTTATAGGGTACTTTATTTTGGTTTTTCTTCAGACTCAATACAATTTGAAGTTGCTTGTTTACTTGGGAAAAAGGCAAATGAGAAAATTAATAGAAAAATGGCATTTGATATTTAAAAAAATGAAATCTCTGCAGAAGATCTTTGACACTGGCCTATTGGCAGAGTGATTCGGAAACATTAGCTGAACTTACTATCAGATCACACCAAATGTTAGTAATGAAAAAGTAGAATTATAAGTGATTTTTAGGAGCCATAATGTTATTTTAGCTTCTTCTATAAAAAAGTGTGTTCTTGATTCTCCTTGATTCATGATATCCCTGCTTATTATCATTTTTTGACTGTTTTATCACTCAAATGCTGTTGTTACTGTTAGACTGTTAACACTCAAATGTTAAGTGTTACGCTTTGGCCTACTGACTGAGGGCAGAGAAGGGTCCTGGGGTAGTTCCAGTGGTTAATGATCTTGGCTGCTTACTGAAAAATTGGAGGTTCAAGTCCACCAGTCACTTCAGAAGAAAGACCTGGTAATCTACTTCTGAGAAATTTGTCACTGAAGAGTCTGTGGAGCCCAGTTCTACACTGTCACACGTGGTGTCTCTATGGTGGCAACTGGTAATGTGTGGAAAACCAAAGAGGGGGAAAACACCCTCTGCTGTCGAGTCAGATCCAACTCATAGCAACTCTAGAGGTCAGAGTAGAACTGCCCCATAGAATCTCCAAGGAGTGCCTGGTGGATTTGAATTGCCGACCTTTTGGTTAGCACACATAGCACTTAACCTACCAGGGTTTGCACATGCGCCACCAGGGTTTGGTTATGTGTAGAGGAAATATTAAAATACTGAGTTTCAGGTTTTTTACTTCCTTTCCTTGCCTTTTACAAGTGAGCTGATGGGGGACTGGACTCTATTTCCCTCATTTGTTTATTTGACAGATTTACCAAGTGACTCTTTCATGCCAGTACTGTGCTGGGTCCTAGCAATTTTCTTTCAGAAATCTACATTTTAGAGTGGAGCAATTATAGTTAGTATGGTAAGGTCTGGAATGAAGTGTTCAGAGTGCTCTGGGGACATGTAGGAGGGCATTTGAACTAGATTTGTTGTTCATACATTTTCCTGGGGATGGTAACACTTAAAAACTTTTTTTAAAAAATAGGAGTTGGTGAGATGACTGATGGAAATCAGAAGAGTGTAAAGAAAGATACTTAGGAGAGGTGCTGTCTCTTCTGGGAGCTATGAGCGTTTTCATATAGCTAGAATCTAAGAGGTGGGGGGAGGATTTTCAGAATGTTAAATATTTAGATGCCATGTGGTAACAAGGTAGGACTTGGATGATATTACTTTTAGGGAGGAGTGGGTCAGTTTATTTCTGGAACCCATGCTCTTCTTTCTACTTACTGACCTCAGCTTAATGTAATTGGAGTCCTTACCCAAGCCAGTCAATCGACTGAGGGCAGATGATGTGGTATAAAGCACGTGAGAAGCCAGAACTGGTAAACAACATCCATTGCTGGGCTGTCAAGATGTGATTTTGAAATGAGATGGAGACCTATATATGTATGTGTGTGTACTCGCACATACATACATGTGTGTGTATGTACATTTGTTTGCCTATACCAAAACTGAACCCAGAGCTGTTAAGCTGATTCTAATTCACAGCCACCCACTGGACAGGGTAGAACTTCCCCACCAGGTTTCCAAGGCTATAATCTTTATGGAAGCAGACTGTCATATCTTTCTTCTGTGGAACAGCTGGTGGGTTCAAACCGTCACCTTCGAAGTTGGCAACAAACTGCTTACTACTGCCCTACCTGGGCTCATCTCAGCCTGAATGGCAGGTATCGATTAAGATGCACCAGCTAAAAGTGCCAGAAGACTCAACCCAATACAAGCTGACATGAAAAATAGGAAAATTATTAGGTCCAAAACTTCAGCCATGGTTTAATGGGGACGTCAGCCCAGTTTCTGTATGTTACATGGTGCTGCTCTCCTTGGAAACCCTCGTGGTGTAGTGAGTTAAGTGCTGTGTCTGCTAACCAGAAGGTCAGCAGTTCAAATCCACCAGGCACTCCTTGGAAACTCTATGGAGCAGTTCTGCTCTGACCTCTAGGGTCACTATGACTCAGAATTGACTTGGGGGCAGTGGGGTTTTTGGTGCTGATTCTCCTTCAGAGGGGACAGTTGTAGCAGAGTAGTTAAGTGCTCAGCTGCTGACCAAAAGATTGGTGTTTCGAACCCACCAGCTACTCTGTGGAAGATATGGCAATCAGCTTCCGTAAAGATTACAGCTCTAAAAACCAAATGGGGCGGTTCTAATGTGTTCCTTCAGGGTCGCTATGAGTTGGAATTGATTGCACAGCAATAGGTTTGGGTTTTTTGAGGTAAAATACTGGGCAGCTTTCCTATCATCTAGTCGGTGGGAAGGTCTATCTTTTACAACAGCAAACAAGCAAACGCACTGCTCTCACGTCCATTCCAACTCATAGCAATGCTATAGGACAGAGTAGAACTGCCCCTCAGAGCTTCCAGGGAGTCACTGATAGATTTGAACTGCTGACCTTTTGATTACTAGCCATAGAACTTAACACTATGCCACCAGCTGTTTTCATGATCTAAACCCACTTTCTTTCAGTGCCTCTGTCAGACGTACCACCAGTTATAGAAATGTCTGAAGTTGCCCTTGCAGGAAGAAATGAAATCAACACAAATGCAAAACCAGGGGAACTCAGGATACGTTGCTGTTAATTCAGTTAGTGTGTGTGGAGTGCTTATTCTAATGCCTGCGTAGCACATAATAAGGGCTCAATAAATATTAGTGTGAATACTAATTGTTTCACTGTTGAAAATCAGTTATGTTAATTTATTTTATCTTGAGAATGTCAACATTCTTTAGATGTTTAATTTGTAATGAGTGTTATTGTTTTAGTCAGCTAGGGCTGCTCTAACAGAAATACCACTGAGTGGATGGCTTTAACAAAGTAAAGTTTATTCTTACACAGTCCAGTAGCCTACAAGTCCAAATTCAGGATGTCTGCTCCGGGGAAAGCTTTGTCCCCGGTCAGCTCCGGAGGAGTGTCCAGTAATACATCTGTCTTTGTCCAGTCCAGGGAGCTTCTTGGCTCCGGAACCTCAGGTCTGAAGGATGTGCTGCTCTCCCGGTGTAGCTCGTTTGATGCTGTGAGGTTCCCAGTTTTCTGCTTGCTTCTCTTTCCTTTTATCTCTTGTAGGATGAAAGGATTAAGAATAGGGCAAACCACACTCCAGGGAAACTCCCTTTACAGTGGAGCAGGGAGGTGATCTTATAAAGGGATTTATGGTCCCACCCTAATCCTTTAACATACAGCACAGCAAAAATTACAAAATGGAGGACAATCACAGAACACAGGGAATCTTGGTCACATGGGTACACCTATTTTTTGTGGGACGCAATTCAATCCATGACAGTTATCATTAGATATAATGCCTGACTGCTCTATGGGGATGGCAGCTAGCTACACACACAACTCTGATAGATCACTGTACAAGTGACCTGGGATGTAGTGTGGGAGACTGGAAAACGGTGTAATTTTGTACGGTTAGACAAATTCAGGGAAAGCCAAAAAATGAAGGTAATACTTGAGTTGACTCTTGAAGGAAGGAAAGGGGCTAACGAGGCAGAGAGCATCAGAAGGTTACTCCAGGCAGAGCACAGTAAAGCAAAGTCTTAGAGTTAGGATATACATGTTCTGCTTTGGTAGAATTGTGTTGAAGACCCTAGTGTATAACAGAGGCAATGTTTCGTGTGAGATTAAAACAGTGGGAGATTTCATGTACCAGTTAAGCTATGTGGACTTTGTCTCAGCAACACAAGTGACTCACCTCCACAGGGGAATTAGCAGGTCGTCACATCGGGGTTATAACAGCATGGCTCTGGCAGCACAGTGGCTCACAGATGAGTAGGTGCAGGAACTGAAGGCAGCTGGAGATGTTAGTACAGTAGAGATTGTGCAAGCCTGAACAAGAGAAATGAGGAACTGAAGGATGGATGAATGGTAACATTTCAAAGGGGGAAAAAGTATTACTAAGTCTGAGTGCTTACCCTCGGCTAGTTATTATTCTAGGTGCTTTTCATATAGTTATTCATTTATTTTCATAAGCACATAGGTTGTTGTTATGTTGTTAGGTACCATCAAGTCAATTCCAACTCTTGGCAATGCTATGAACAGCAGAACGAAACACTGATTGATCTTGTGCCATGTCCACAATTGTTTTTATGCTTAAGCGCGTTCTTGCGGCCACTGTGTGAGTCCATCTTGTTGATGGTCTTGCTCTTTCTCGCTCACCCTCCACTCTACCAAGCATGACACCCTTCTCCAGTGACTGATCCCTCCTGACAACGTGTCTGATGTATGTAAAATGCAGTCTTGCCATGTTTGTTTCCAAGGAGCACTCTGGTTGTATTTCTTCCAGAACAGATCTGTTGGTTGTTTGGGCAGCCCATGGTACATTCAACATTCTTCTCTAACACCACAGTTCAAAGGCATCAATTTTTCACCTGTCTTCTTTGTTCATTGTCCAGCTTTTGCATGCATATAATGTGACTGAAGATACCATGGCTAGGGTCAGGTACACTTTAGTCTTTAAGCTGACATCTTTACTTTTCAAACCTTATAGGTCAAAAGCTATTAGAGTACTCCTTTTACAGGTGAGGAAACTGAGGCATGGACAGAACTCCCTAATTCCTAGCTTAGGTCGAAATGCCATTAATTGAGATCAGTAAGGGAGAAGGACACATGCGGATAGGAAGAGACAAGTTCATGTACTTATTAGAACTTTCCAGGCACATTTCTGTGGAGTGCTTGTTCTCATCTGCATCCTACCTGATGACTTCCTATTTCTGGTATGGGGAGAAACACAGTACATTCTTCATAAAGTGTTGGTGATAGACTGAAAGAAGGTTATAGTGTCTTCTATTATAAGAAATCATGTTATTTTTTTTTAATTTTTATTTAACATGACTGAGTGAAAATGTACATTCACGTATAAATTTACATGCCCACCTATATGCAGCTTCCACTGCTTTTCCCTGTCCAGTGACTGCACACTATTCCTCTCTGCTCCATACATGTCTTATCCTCCCAACAGTCTCCTTTCCCCTCCTCTCCGTCCACTCCCCTTCCTCCAGCCAGAGGTCAGCAAGATGATATCCTATAGAACCATAAAGTGCTTCCAATATATGGTCACTCTGCATTGCCAAGTCCAATCCATTCCTGTCCAAAGAGTGGACCTTTGTTATAATTTATGGGAAAGGGCAACATCAGGGCCGGGGGCCATGCTCAAAGAGGAACCCCAAAACCGCTGGACCATCAACTGAGGTCTTTTAGTGGAAATCTCATGATGCACCCCTTTTTATTCTTGTGTTGCCAGTGAGACTCATCTCTGTGAGCTCCATCGTGGCTATCGCTGGTGGTGGCCAGGCACCATCCAGTTCTTCCGGTCCCAAGTCGATGTAGGCACCCAGTCTTGTGGGTCTCTCTGTCTTCTAGGTTGTCTTTTCCGCATGTCATTTTGGTCCTCGGTGAGCATCCGTTCCTGCTGAGTTGGGACCATTTGCTGTGTCCTCGGATGGCAGCTTGGCAGCTTTTAAGACCCCAGACGCCACTCACCAATGTGGGGTGCAGACAGCTCTCTTAGCAAAAGGCTAGTTGTGCCAATTGGCCTGGAATTCGCCTAAGAGCATGGTCCCCCGCCCCCTGCCCCAGTTACTCTATCCTTGCAGCACTGACTTAAGATGGAAGGAGTACTAGAGTTATGCTAAAGTCCACTTAATGTTGTTCTTGTTTCTAATGTGTGCTATCACCGCTTTCTCCCAACTAGATTTCTAGTAACTATCTAAACTAAACCCTCCCCCATCACCCTCCCTCCCTCCCCTCCCTTGCAGCTGTCAAAGAGTCTTCTATACACAAGTCTGTTTTTGAGATCTTATTGTAGAGGTCTCATACAGTATTTGTCCTTTTGTCGCTGACTAATTTCTCTCAACATAATGTCTTCCAGTTGAAGCCAGGTTAGGAGATGTTTCCTGGAATCATCGTTATTCTTTATCATTGCGTAGTGCTCCATTGAGTATATGTACCATAGTTTACCTATCCATTCTTCTAGGGTCGCCATGAGTCAGATCCAACTCGACGGCACTTGGCTGGCTCTTCTATTGTTAGGCATCTGGGTTGATTCCATCTTTTTGCTATCGTGGACTGTGCTGTGATAAACATTCTTGTGCATGTGTCCATTGGTGTGAAAGGCCTTGATTCTGTAGGATATATTCCAAGTAGTGGAATTACTGGGTCAAATGGTATATCGATATCTATTTTTTTAAGGAAGTGCCAGATTGCCTTCCAAAGAGGCTGGACCATTTTGCAACCCCACCAACAGTGTAGGAGGGTTCCACTTTCCCCACAGCCTCTCCAGCATTTGTTGTTTTGTGTTTTCTGGATCATGGCCAATCTTGTTGGGGTGAGATGGTATCTCATTGTTGTCTTGATTTGAATTTCTTTAATAACTAAAGATCGTGAACATGTCCGCATGTGTTTTTTGGCTGCCTGGGTCTCCTCTTTAGTGAAGTGTCTGTCCATCTCCTTTGCCCATCGCTTAATTGGATGGTTTATCTTCTTCTTACTGATATTTTGTAGTATTTTATAGATTATGGAGATCAGGCATCGGTCTGACATAGAGTTGCCAAATATTTTTTCCCATTGTGTGGGTGTTCTTTTAATTCTATTAGTAAAGTCTTTGGATGAGCAAAAGTGTTGGATTCTTAATAGTTCCCATTTATCTATTTTCTCTTCTGTTGATCGAGGTTTCTTTGACAGATTTTGGAGTCTGTCTTCATTGTGTATTAAAACTTCCATTGTTGTTCCTACCTTTTCTTGGATGAGCTTTATCGTTTTAGGTTTGATATTTAGGTCTTTTATCCAGTTGGAGTTGGTTTTTGTATAAGTTGTAAGATATGGATCTTGATTCAGTTTACTGCAGATGGATAACCAATTTTGCCAGCACCATTTGTTGAAGAGACTGCTTTTACCCCAGTTTAATGTCTTAGGGCCTTTGTCGATTATCAGCTGATCATAGGCAGATGGTGTCATCTCTGGGGTCTCAATTCTGTTCCATTGATCGATCTGTCTGTTCTTGTACCAGTACCAGGCTGTTTTGACCACTGTGGCAGTGTGGTATGTTCTAAGGTCAGGTAATGAGAGGCCTCCCAGTGTGTTCTTCTTCTTTAGTAATACCTTACTTATCCGGGGCTTCTTCCCTTTCCAAACAAAATTGGTGATTTGTTTCTCCATCTCATTAAAAAATGATGCTGGAACTTGTATTGGGATTGCATTATATAAATAAATTGCTTTGGGTAAAATAGACATTTTCATAATGTTAAGTCTTCCTATCCATGAGCAGGGCAGGTTTTACCATTTATCTAAGTCTCTCTTAGTTTCTTGTAGTAAGGGCTTGTAGTTCTCTTTGTAAAGGTCTATTGTTTCTCTGGTTAGATTAATTCCTAGGTACTTTATCTTCTTAGGGGCTATTGTAAATGGTATTGATTTGACAATTTCCTCCTTAACAGTCTCGTTGTTGGTATAAAGGAATCCTACTGATTTACTTATGTTTATCTTGTATCCCGAGACTTTGCTGAACTCTTCTATCAGTTTGAGTAGCTTACTTATAGATTCCTTGGGGTTCTCTGCATATACAATCATATCATCTGGGAACAGGGAGATTTTAACTTCCTCTTTGCCGATGCAGATGCCCTTTATTTCTTCGTCTCGTCTAATTGCTCTGGCTAGAACTTGTAGCACAATGTTGAATAGGAGAGATGACAGTAGGCATCCTTGTCTAGTTCCTGATCTCAAGGGAAAGTCTTTCAGTCTCTCTCCATTCAGGATGATGTGGGCTATTGGCTTTGTATAAATGGCCCTTATTGTGTTGAGGAATTTGCCGTCTATGCCCATTTTGCTAAGAGTTTTTAGCATAAATGGGTGTTGGACTTTATCAAATGCCTTTTCTGCATCAATGGACAAAATCAGGTGATCCTTGTCTTTTGTGTTATTTATGTGGTTAATCACATTAATTCTTTTCCTGATGTTGAACCAGCCTTGCATCCCTGGTATGAATCCCATTTGGTCATGATGGATTATTTTCTTGATATGTTGTTGTATTCTGTTGGCAAGAATTTTGTTGAAGATTTTTGCATCTAGGTTCATGAGTGATATCGGTCTGTAGTTCTCTGTCTTTGTTGGATCTTTCCCTGGCTTAGGTATCAGGGTTATGCTGGCTTCATAGAATGAGTTTGGGAGTACTCCATCCCTTTCTATACTGTAAAATAGTCTCGGTAGTATTGGGGATAACTTTTCTCTAAATGCTTGGTAGAATTCTGCCGTGAAGCCATCTGGGCCCGGCCTTTTTTTGGTTGGCAGTGTTTTGATGACCTTTTCAATCTCTTCCTTTGTGATGGGTTTATTAAGTTGTTCTGCTTCACGTTGTGATAATTTGGGTAGGTGGTATGAGTCAAGGAATTGGTCCATTTCCCCTAGGTTTTCAAATTTGTTAGAGTACAGTCTTTCATAGTATTCTGTTATGATATTTTTGATTTCTGTTGCATCTGTGGTGACAACTCCCCTCTCATTTCTAATTTGGGTTATTTGTTTCCTTTCCTGCTTTTCTTTAGTAAGTTTAGCCAGTGGTTTATCAATTTTGTTGATCTTTTCAAAAAACCAGCTTTTAGTCTTTTCAGTTTTTTCAATTGTTTTTCTATTCAGGGATCATGTTTTTTTAAATAACTTTTTATTATATAATTTTGTTAAAGTAGACATGACTATGCTGTTCAGCAATTTGCTGATTTTTTTTAATTGTGTCAATTTTTTTTTTTTTTAATTTTAAAACCAAGCATACAGGATAGTTTTGTCAGTAACCGTGCTCTTCTCTCCATAGTACTTTGAATACTCTGCTCAGCGTGAAATCCGGCATAACATCCAGAAAGAATTATGTCTCCATGCCGCTCAAGGTCCTGTTCAGCTGAGGACATGTACCTACAAAGGTCATAAGACAGTTGCTGCTGGAGAACAGATATGGGAGATCCAGAAGGTACCTCAGTGCAGTTAACTTGTCGCTTTGTATAGTTAATTTGTTTTTTTAAAGCTCTAATTGCTTATCTAAGGAACCCTGGTGGTACAAATGTTTAAGTGTTTTACTGTTAGGAGAAAGCTGGCAGCTCCAATCCACATGGTATCTCCATGACAGAGAGACCTGGCAAAGTGCTTCTGTAAAGACTACAGCCTGGAAAATACTATGGGCAGTTCTGGTCTTAGCCCACAGGTCCGTAGGAGTCAGAATTGAGTCAGACTACTCCCTAGAGCAGCAACAATTGCTTATCTCAGAAAATATATGAAATACATATATTACATTAATACTAGTTGACAGAATTTCTTTGCCTTTGTTAACTTTGTTATTATATATGTCTACTTGTGTATATGTATGTAGGATGCTTAAAACATCTGTGAGTTTGATACATTTTTGGCGATCAAAGCAAATGTACAGTGTTTGGTAGAGGTAAGGTTTATTTGGATGACCCCTTCTGTGAATTATTGTTATTATTTTGAGGGCCTGTATCATGCTTCTTGCAATGATCATGGTTTTCTTCACAGAAGGAAAAAATCATTTTTTATTTACCTAAAGTTAATTCTTTTCTCCCCTGCTTTAGTACTTTTCTATGAATCTAGAATTAAAAGCAAATACATGAAAGATTCCTTTTGTTTTTTAACGTGTTTTAACACCTCATTGGAACAAAGAAATTCTTACCTAAAAATTTTTGTATGCAACTAGAACACCATGATGACTGGCTTTTAAGACTTAGAATTTATTTTAAAAATAATTTTCTACTTATATTAATGGAACTGTTTTCATTTGAAAGATTTATTTGGAGCTTGCTCTGTCTGCCTCTCTTCAGTTATGTAATACCTTGAGTGACTTGAGTGGTAATGGCATAAATGGTGTTTTTTAAACCAAAAACCCAGACTCTATTATAGTTGAGGAAATCCTAGTGGTGAAATGGTTAAGTGCTGTGGCTGCTAACCAAAATGTCATCAGTTCACATCTACCAGGTACTCCTTGGAAACTTTATGGGGCATTTCTACGCTGTCTATAGGGCTGCTACAAGTTGACCCAACAGCAGCGATTTTAGTTTTGGTTTGGGTATCATAGTTGATGTTAGAGACACTTAAAGTTAAGAACAGTGTACATTTGGCATGCAAGTCACCCTTTAGCTTCAAGGAATCTGTAAAGTAGTTTTCATATTTATTAGTTAGCTGTGAGTCTTGAAACTTAATGTCTTTTGTTTTTCCTTTTATTTTAGGATCAACTTCTGTATAATCCATTCTTAAAAATGTGCCTTTCAGCAAATGGAGAGCATCCAAGCTTAGTGTCATGCAATCCATTAGACTCACTCCAAAAATGGATTTTCAGCCAAAATGATTAAGTGTTCCTTAAAGTCAAGGAATTGAAAAAGGAGATATTCTTTCTCAGAAAACTGTGACTAGGCATACACTGTAGTTTTTGAAAATTATGCAAAAGCAGCTAGTTGTAACTTATTCCAAGTGCATTTTTCTTATTTATATCTTAAAATATCTACATAGCACTGTTACAGAAATCCTTTAAGTTTCTGTTTCAAAGCACAATGACTAGTAATACCAAAGACGTTTGAAAATATCCAGGTGTAGGAAAAGTGGTGTTTACAGTATGAAGAAAATAATTTCCTGAGTAAAGTGATATTTGTGTTTTGTACATTTAAGAATATGCATAACTACATTCACATAAACAATTTAAAATATTTCCTCTACTTCTGGGGGAAAAGGGAGATGGATTTGATACTGTATTTTTTAAATTACATAGACATAGATTAATTGAAGGTCAAATATAGACCTTTGTGCACAATTCAGGACATTTTTATAGATCTAGAATTTATTATTTAAAAATTTAGATAAACTATTTTGCCTTTTGTTTAACTTGTTTGTCAAGTGTGTCCTTAAACATGAAATTAAATGAATAAGAAGAGGAATGTTTTTAACTCTTTAATTTCTTGACAAATTTAAAATGTCTTTTAGTCTTAAACCCACTCCACCGGAAGCACTAAGTCTTCCCTAAATGACTTTTCTTAAATAACTATACAATGTGTTTTCCAAAAACAGTCTTTTTAAAACAAGGGAGCTTTATAAATTACTATCTGTTTAAAAGATGTTTTTTATTTCCTTCTGTTAGTCTTTTTTATTCTTGACCATAATTTACTAATCTTCAATATTTGTGAGATTAAATTTCAGATACAGAATATGTGACTTTTTAAAGCAAATTTTGATGTTATTGATTCAGTTATAGATGATATTTGTAATTTTTTCATCAAAGAAGGCTTATTTTTATCTATATAGACACAATTAAAATTAAAAAAAAATCCTAGATGCTATTCTAATCATTTGCTAAAGTTTTTTTCTCCTTTAGAGAAACTATGTAATTGATAATCAGTAAAGATGAATTTTATATAATGAGTTTCTAAACACCTGTTGTTTGTAGAGCCATCAGATATTTCTTAAGAAAAATATGATGTTAATAGCCTTAAAAAATGAGGAATTGAGAAAATTCTATATTAGATATTTAAAAGATATTTATACTAATTCCTGATAACATTCCTTGGACATCAGATAGAGTAACTTAAAAACAAGTGTGATGCTTTCTTAGGTGCTCTAACATTCTTTTCATTTTGATCACTTTATACAAAGATTTCTTATATTCTTATTCCAGATGTAGAAATAAGATTGGCTTCATATTTTAAACCTGACAGATCCTCAGCTGTACAAGATAAATCTTTTTTTTTTTTTTTTTAGGGGAGAGGGCTCACTTCGTCTTCTCATTGTTTGTAACTTTGGACTTGAATTTTAAAATCTACATTCTTTAATTGATTTTTATTCCAGCTTCTATTTTGGAGCACTGACTGTGTTCAATTTTGGGTCAGAATGTTGGGTTGAAAAAAAGAGAAATAATTTTGAAATATATATATAACATGACATATTTTATGATACAGATGACAGCTCACATTCATATTAATATTTCATTAATAAGTAAAGATATGTCTCTATTACTGTAACTAATATGTATTATGAAACACTCACTAGTGCCCACTTATTTGTACAATTTTCTGTTTCTCAATTTGTTACTCTAGATGTGAATATCCAGAAGCAAATATTGTTCTTGCAACTTATCTAAAAAAAAAAACTCTCAAAGATATTTTATAATGAACTTAAGTAAAGCATGTTTTAAAAAAACTTAACCTGAGTGCTCTGTATGTATCAGTCACATGTTAACATGTCATGAACCATCCAAAATATATTATGATTAAGCTGATTTGTTATGGCTGTGTTAAATGCATTCAGAAAGAATGTTGTTTTTACATGATTTGGGAGCCTCAGGCTGTTGCTCAAGTGTCCTGCAAATAATTTCATCAGGATTGGCTCTTTCAGGTGGAATAGTGTCTTAAAAGTCTGAGTCTTAGGGCAATGCGAAGAGGAAGATATTTATGGAGCTTGACTGCCACTCGCCTGAGAGAGCTGCATCCACTCAAGTATAAAATTGTAGAGATCTTGCTCTGTTTGGAAGGAGCCTGGTGGAACAGTGGTTAAGCATTTGGCTGCTAATTGGAAGATCAGCAGTTTGAACCTACCAGCCACTCCATGGGAGGAAGATGTAGTATCTATTTCCATAAAGAGTTACAGCCTCGGTGGAGAAACCCCACGAGTATGGCCCCTTAACACCCTTATAGCTCAGTACTGAAGTCACTCCTCAGGTTCACCTTTCAGTTAAAGGTTAGACAGGCCCATGAAACAAAACAAGACTAAAAAGGCACACCAACCCAGAGACAAGGACAAGAAGACAGGAGGGGACAGAAAAACTTATCATGGGAAATCCAAGGTCAGGAAGAGGTGTGTGTTAACATGTGGGGTTGGCAACCAATGTCACAAAACAATACAAGATCCACCAATTAAGTCTGCCAGCTTAATTGTTCTGAATGCTACATACCTCATTGCTGAATATCACTACAGTCACCTTGGAATTACTGCCCTTTGGGAAACTATGAACTGATGCTAGCACCTAGTTTACCCTTCAAAGCAATTTTGGCACTCTTTCTGGAATGGCCATTGCACACGGTGGCATGGTGGCAAGTTTGCAAATTTAATTGCATAGCTGTCTGTGAGGGAGTTTTCAGCCAGTAAACAAATAACCATATTGGAATACCCTCACTACTCACCAGATCTGGTCCCGAGTGACTTATTTCTTTACCTGGAGATAAAGGGAATATTGAAAGGAAGACATTTTGGTGGCATTCAGGACATCATGGATGACGTTAGGACATTCAGGACAAAAGCTCTGATTGCCATTACAGAAAAAGAGTCCCAAAATTGCTTTGAAGGGTGGAATAAACACTGGTATTGGTCTTCAAAGGTGACTGTAGTTATACTCAGCAACGAGATATGTAGCTCTTTTTCTAGGATGAGTTTGTATACTTGTCAGTCTTTGTATGTATATTGTTTAATCAGAAACTAGTTTGCTCTGTAAACTTTCATATACAGTACAATAACAACAACAACAACAAAGACTTGCAGACCCTATAGGGCCATTTGTTCTACTGTGTCTGGTGAGGTCAACTATGAGTTGGAGTCGACTGAATGGCAAAGGGTTTTGTTCTTCTGCTGTAGTAAGTGGTCTAGATATCACACAAGGACTAGTGTGTTGCCTTCGTTCTAGAAGACCAAATCCCAGGGACTCCTGGTTGGTAAACTAACTCTGCCAGACACGATAGGTAAGGTGAACTTGATGAGTAGGCTCTTTGAACACTGAAACGTGATCACACAGTTAACCACAGGAGTAAATAAGCAATACACTAAAGTTGACGACTACTGCAGCGTTGCTCGGGAGCTTTCATTAACTCTCTAGATTACCAGAGAATTGGTCTTAGCTGTTGATACACAGTTTAATTAAATATCATATAAGTATCAAAGTATAAACACAGAAGATAAAGCACTTCTATTTTGTGAAAAAGTTGAATACGTCAGAAAGACTAGAAAAAAGTTTAGACTTCTAGGATTGCTGTACTCAATTGCTTCACAATTCATCTTAAATAAGACAAAATTTAAAATAATATATTGTTAATGTGATTTGTGCAGGAAAGATGTTACAGAACTCTCATTAGCCAATTGACACTCAAAAGAAAATGTCCTGACCCAAAACACTATTTGTGAAGACATTAATATGCATTCAAATATGAATGTCTATGTTTTAAGATAAAATATTTTATATGTATCTGTTTTTATGGCTATTCTAATTATTTTGAAATCATCAGCCATCAGCCCACTTATGTTGGATAAATGGATGTCTTCTGTACACAAAAAAATAGTCAAGATTGCTCTCTATTTAGGAAATGTCTTTTGTGTTTTCAGGACTGTATTAGGCACCAGGGACTGATGATATTCAACATAGTCATAATTTTCAAGAAGTTTACAGTCTAATAATATATTCACTCAAGAGGTATTGTAATGATACTATTAGGGATAAATAGTCTGGTGAAGGAGGCTTCTGTTAGCTTCTGGCAATTTTATTTCTGGGAGTCATCAGAGTGGAGTCCCCATATTTTGGAGATAAATGACTAGGGCTTTTTAAACTATATTGTGCACATTTAGTGACCTTATAAAAACTCAGATTCTTATTCATTATATCTGGACAAAAGAAGAATAAAAATGAATGTTGCTTGGATTGATGAAGACAGCAGACCAAAAACTGAAAAGTATGACTAATTCCACTCTGCTTTAGAAACCCAAGTAATATTGGTTGGAAAAATGTCTGAAGCTATACATTTTATCCCAAAGGACATGCTACAGAGAACATAGGTTTATTTACAAAATCCTATGGTACTGTTGTTGTTCGGTGCTGTCAAATTAGTTCCAAATCCTAGCAAACCCGTGTGCAACAGAGTGAAACATTGCCCAGTCCTGCACCATGCCAACAACTGTTTTTATATTTAAGCCCGATGATACAGCCACTGAGTCATTTCATCTTGTTGAAGGTCTTCCTCTTTTTCACTGACCCTCAGCTTTGCCCAGCATAATGTCCTCCTCCAAGGACTGATCCCTCCTGACAACACATCCAAAGTCTATAAGATGCGATCTTGCCGTCCTTGCTTCCAAGGAGCACTCTCAGTGTACTTCTTCCTGGACAGATCTGTTCTTTCGGCAGTCAAAGTATGTTCAATATTGTTCGGCACTACAGTTCAAATGCATCATTCTTCTGTCTTCTTTATTTGTTGTCTAGCTTTCTCGTGTGTATGATACAATTGAAATTACTATGTTTAATCTTCAAGATGACATCTTTACTTTCAACAGTTTTTAAAGAGGTCCTTTGAAGCAAATTTTCCCAGTTCAATACATCTTTTGATTTCTTGACTGCTAAAACCAAATAAAATGAAATCCTTGACAGCTTCAATCTTTTCTCCATTTATCATGATATTGCTTACTGGTCCAGTTGTGAGGATTTTTTTTTTTTTTATGTTGAGATATGCCTCATACTGAAGGCTGTAGTCTTTGATCTTCATCAGTAAATGTTTCAAATCCTCTTCACCTTCAGCAAACACCTAATACTACTACTACTATATATAGTACTAGATTTTGTAAATCTATATTCTCTGTAGAAGAACCTGTAAAGCTAGGTTTTCTTATAAAACCCTGTAGTACTAGAAGAAGCCCTGGTGGCATAGCAGTTCAGTGTCACAGCTGCTCACCAAAAGGTTGGCAGTTGAAATCTGCCAGGTGCTCCATGGAAATTCTACTCTGTCTATAGAGTCACTATGAGTCAGAATCAACTGAATGACAGTGGATTTGGGGGGTTATAGTACTAGAGAAGTTGTAGCAGCTCTGTGGTTAAGAGCTCAGCCACTAACCAAAGGGTCAACAGTTCAAATTCACCAGTTACTCTTTGGGAACCCTATGGGGCAGTTCTGTTCTGTCCTATTGCATTGTTAAGAGTCAGAATTTGACTTGATGGCAGGAGATTTTTATAGTACTGGAATAATGAAACCAAAAAAATGAAAGAACTGACTTTCATAGCAAGTAGTAAATCTATGAAAGGAATTATCCAAAGAACTAATGTAGGTGGGAATTTTAAATACATGTAAAGCAGACCCAACAAAATTCATGGTTGGCAAATTCACACTTGGAAGGGAAGGTAGAACATTTAGGCAGGTCCTAGGCTTTTAGAGTGACAGAGTGACAGAGAAGAGGTCGGCATCTCCCAAAACACATCCTTTCAGTACTACGTCAGTAACAGTATACTCCTTTGAATATTAGCTATGGGAGTACTTGTTTTCACTTAACACTTCTTTAATTTTAAGGTTTTCCTTTAGCATCTTAGTCATCCATTATATAAATTATTATAGAAGTTTAATTTTGTCCAGTGGGTCTTTTGAAACTGTTTCTCCTTGTAAAATATGAAGATAAATAAGAAATTACTTTTCTTCGAAAACATAGATGGAATTCATGAGGCTTAAATTTACATTAAAGAACACTTAATAAGTGAAAAAGATAAAATAATCTCTACTTATTTGCCAGGGAAACCCTGAAGGCATAATTGACAGTTCAAATTCTCTAGGTGCTCTTTGGAAGCTCAGTGGGTCAGTTCTACTCTATCCTAGAGTGTTGCCGTGAATCAGAATCAACTTGATGACACTGAGGGGTTTTTTGGTTTTTGTGGTTTTTTTTTTTTTTTTTTTTTTTTTTTTTGGTATGTTTGTTTGTTTTGGTGCATTTGCCAAAAGTCTATTAACTGTAAAGAGCATTGTTTGTTATGTTGTGTTAGGGTGCATTTATTATTTATTTTTCATCATAGTTCTTGCTAGCAGTGGAAATTAAATTTGCCTGATTTATTGAAGGGATATTGAATAGTTCACAGAATATCTGAAACACAAGTGTAGAAAAAAATGGCAGGATAAACCAAGGGGTGCAACTCAGTAGTTGAAATTATGTTGCAGAATTCTTCTGGTGAGGATGACTGTTTCTGCCACAGTCAAACACCAGATGAATGGCGTGCACTCTGCTCACAGTGGCTACTGGCTGACCTCGGTGTTCTCACCAGTTATCACTAGCTCCTCAAAGTCACTGCCATTGTCACTGCCAGAGTGAATTGTCCGCTGCCTGCTCGTTTCTTGTTAGCTCTCAAGTTGGTATCTAGGCTGGGTGCAAGAAAACTAAGCTTGTTCCCAAGCCCTCCATTCAGGACAGTGGAGTCTAGGAAAGCAAGTGTTGGGTTTTCGGGCTCTATTGTGGAAGGTAAACATTTCATAGGCACAGGAATGGAGTGCAGATGCCACGCAGTCAATAAAAGAGACAAGTGTCCATTTTCGTACAAATCCTATAAATTAGGAAATGTTTGACATTCTTCACTGTCCCTTTAAACTGTAAAGCAAACATTAAAATGACTGTATACATAATAGGTACAAATATGGTGCCCACTTAATCATATTGTGAATACTTTTCATTTTTTGAGGGGGGGCCTCCTAATGGGATAAAAAGATAACATGTTTCTTTGTTCTATACTCCGTGAAGTTATTTGTAATTTGTTTCTTCCAATCAGCAATTTTTATTTTATTTTTAAAGTTACTGTTTTTCAAGGCATAGCTTGCATACAACAACGTGTACAGATCTTCAAGGGTTCAATTTCATGAGTTTTGACTTGTGTGTAGCCTTGTAACTACTGACCAAAGTGTGGTGAAGATTTCCATGACACCAGAAAGCTCCCAGGAAACAAGCACTTTGTGATTTTTATCAAAACATGTTGATCTTGATCTTTCATTTTCTATAAATGAAATCATACATCATACTTTTGTGTCCGCTCTTTGTTTATTCCCTCATTCTTGAAATTGATCCATGAGATTTTATGTACCTGTAGGCTTCCTTTTTAATACCTCAGTATTATTTCATGTATGGAAATACCAGTTTCTTTATCCATTTTTCCACTGATGCGCATTTGAGTTGTTTGAAGTTTATGGCTATTTTCAACAAAGATGCTATAAATATTCATGTAAAAGCCTTCTTGACACCAACACCTAGTCCACCCTTCAAAGCAATTTTGGAACTCCTTTTTGGAATGGTCATGTGCACGGTGGCATGGTGGCAAGTTCGTGAACCTAATTGTATACTTGTCTGCAAGGGAGTTTTTAGTAAATAAATAACTGTATTGGAACACCATCCCTACTCACCTGATCTGGCCCCCAGTGACTTTTCTCTTCATCAAAAGGTAAAGGAAATATTGAAAGGATGAATTTTGATGACATTTGGGACGTCGAGGATAACACAACAATAGTTCTGATGGCCATTCCAGAAAAAGAGTTCCAAAATTGCTTTGACAGTGGCCTACGCACTGGCATTGATGCATAGCTTCCCAAGGAGTGTACTTCAAAGGTGATCATAGTGCTATTCAGCAGTGGGACATGTAGCACTTTTTCTAGGATGACTTCATGAACTTAATTGTCACTTCTAATACATACTGTAAATATTTTCTTACAGTTTGAAATATGCACATTTGTTTTCTTAATGGTGACTAATAATGTGCAGGCATTCTTATTTTTGAAGAAATTTTTATCAAGTTTTATATTTAGCACTTTTTACTTTTTAAGAAATCTTTGCCTGTTTCTGTGTGAAGATATATTTCTACAGTACTTTACACACCATATTGTTAACTTAGAAAAAAAATTTTTTTTACTATGATTGAATGAAAATGTACGTTACCATATAAATTGCATGCCCACCTATATGCAGCTCCCACTACTCTCCGTACCTGGTGACAGCACACTCTTCCTCTCTACTCCATACATGTCTTCCCAACAATTTTCTATCCCCTCTCCTCCACTCACTCCCCTTTCTCCAGTAAGAGGTCAGCAGGATGACATCCCATAAATGCATAGAACATAAAGGGCATACCTGATATGGTCACTCAGTGTCACCAAGTCCAATCCCTTCCTGTCTGAGAGTTAAGCTCTGTTATGATCTATGGACAGGGGCAGCATCAGGGCCAGGGGCCATGCTCCCTAGAGAATCCTGAGGCCCGAGGACCATCAATTGTGGTCTTTTAATGGAGCTCTGAGAGTGCACCCCCTTTTATTCTTGTTTTGCCGGTGAGACTCAACTCAGTGATCTCCATCATGGCTATCACTGGTGGTGGCCAGGCAGCATCTGTTTCTTCTGGTCACAAGTTGATGTAGTCACTCACTCACGTGGGTCTCTCTGTCTTCTGGATTCTCTTTCCCCCATGTCGTTTTTGTCTTTAGTGATCACCCATTCCTGCTATGTTGGGACCATTTGCTGTGCCCTTAGATGACAGCTTGGCAGCTTTTAAGACCCCAGATCATATTGCTAACTTTTATCTTCGATCAATTGTTCATCTTCAAATAATTTTTATATCTGGAATGACCTAGAAGACTGATATATATTCATTTTTTTCATAAAGATAGCCAACATTTGAGAACTTTCACCCCAAAATTATACCAGTGCCTTGGCTGCAAATCAATGGACTATGTATGTATGTGTGTCCCTTTCTAGGCACAATTCTATTTTATTGGTCAACAATCTTTCCAATACCACAATGTCTAGATTTTAGTATAGTTTAGTAGTTTTTTGATCCAGGCTGGTTATGGATTAATTTGTGTCCCCCCAAATGATAATCCCTGGAACCTGTCAATGTAACTCTAGTTGAAATAATATCTGCAGGTAGTTAAGTAAAATAAGTTTTGCAATGAACTCAAGGGAATTAGTGGCTGATCAAGGGAAAAATAAGACTACACAGATAATAACGCAGAACAAAAAGCTCCTCATTGCAGTAGAAGTCCTTGGCAGCTGCAGGCAGGAGTTGGGCCTCCACAGCACAGGGTTTTTCTGAGACAAGATGTGCATGGAGCTACCAGAAGAGTCAGGGGAATGAAAAAAATAAAAAAATGAGAGACAGAAAAGGAAACAAAAAATGGGAGTTTACGTGTCTCTGCCCAGTGTCGTCCTACAGCAAGCGAAGGAGCCTGACTGCCTTAGATTGCCGAGAAGGGCAGCAGCCAGACATCCTTACAGCCCCAGGCTTTGTCTTATCCAGGGTAGCAGATGTTGGGAGCAGTTTAACTAGGTATGTAAAGCAAGCAGGTTCTAAATGACTAAATTTTAATCTGCTGACCTGGCTAATTTTTAAGACAGCTGGATCTACACAAATTTAAGCTTGGCACTGGTAGGCTTCCGGGACTAGTCAGCCTCAGATTACTAATGAAGTAGCTGGCAACTTGAGGCCAGTATACAGGCTGTTTTGACTCATTTCTATATCATAGACATGTGAGGTTATACTGGAGTTGGGTGGATACTTGTGCAGTGTGGCTGGTGTTCTTATAATAAGAGACACAGAGGCAAATAAGAGGGAAGATGGCTATATGAACATGGAAGCAGGGATTAGTGTTACCCAGCCATAAGCTAAGGAACACCTGGGGCTAATAGAAGCTGGAAGAAACAAAGACGCATCTTTCCCTACAGACTTCAAGGAGAGCATGACTTTGCCAGTATTTTCATTATCAATTTCTAGCCTTCAGAAGTGTTGTTGTTGTTAGGTACTGTTGAGTTGGTTCTGACTCATAGTGACCCTGTGAACAGAATGACACACTGCCTGTTCTTGCACAATGTCCACAATTGTTTTTATGCTTAAACTCATTTGGGGGGCCACTGTGTTGATCCATCTCATCGAGGGTCTTCCTATTTTTCGCTGATCCTCCACTCTACCATAATGTCGTTCTCCAGGGACTGATCTTTACTAAAAACATGTCCAAAGTATGTAAGATGCAGTCTTGCCATCTTTGCTTCCAAGGAGCACTCTGGTTGTACTTCTTCCAGAACAGATCTGTTAGTTCTTTTGGTAGTCCATGGTACATTCAACATTCTTCTCCAACACCACAATTCAAAGACATCAATTCTTCTTCTGTTTTCTTTGTTCATAGTCCAGCTGTTGCATGCATAATGATGCAACTGAAAATACCATGGCTTGGATCAGGCGCGTTTTAGTCTTCAAGGTGACATCTTTACTTTTGAATACCTTGACGAGGTCCTTTGCAGCAGATTTTCCCAGTGTAATGGGTCTTTTGATTTCCTGACTGCTCCTTCCAAGGACATTGATTGTGGACCCAAGTAAAGTGAAATCCTTGACAACCTCAATCCTTTCTCCATTTATGACAATGCTGCTTACTGGTCTAGTTGTGAGGATTCAGAGCGTGGAAGAATACTTTTCTCTTGTTTACATCACCTAGTTAGTAGTGCTTCGTGAAAGCAGCCCTAGGGAACTCTCAGTAGACAGGGCAACAAATATACATCTATATGGATGGCAATGGGTTTGGTTTTTTTGGTACCTATATATATAAATCTTATCTTCTCTCTCCTTTTGACTGCAATCCAGTACCTTGGCCTTTGTTTGCATCTTTACAAATCCCTTCTGTGAAGTGAGAAATCTGGCTCCTAATATCTTCAGCATATTTACTCACTTTTTCAATCCACTTCAGGATTCTTGGTCCCTGATCATATCATTTCCTCCTCATCCTCAGCTCCAGCCATCTCCAGTGGAAGAAAAGGAAAAGAAGAGAAAGCAAGTAGAGAACAAAGAGAAGAAACCTCCTCAGTTGTCTTTTTTTTTTAAAGAAACCAAAATCTTCTCAGAGGAAAAGTATTTTTTGAAACCATGCTAGACCAATTGTTTTTTTACCACATTTTATCTGTTTCACTGCAGTTGAGACTATAAATATATTGCCTGCATTTCAAAAGCAGAAGTCATAAAAGGAAATTTGATAGCTCTGTAAAGATTCAGTATGAAACAAAAATAGGAAAACTCGTGAGATGTGCATCATTTTCCTATTGTTGCTGTAACAAATTAACACAAACTCACTTTTACCACATACTTAAATGACACAAATTTATTGTTTCCTAGTCATGGAGGCCAGAAGCCTGCAGTGGGCCTCACTGGGCTAAAATCAGAATCCCTGGGTGGTAAAGATGGTTGAGGACTCAGTCACTGAGAGGTTGGTGGTTCGAACCTCTCCCCCGGGCCCCCCAGAGGTGTCTTGGAGGAAAGTTCTGGCAGTCTACTTCATGATCTATCCTGAAGTACAATGCTATCAGTGGCAGATAATATCTATATGCCTACAAGGAAGACCAATTTTATGCAACATCCAATAAGGCCAAGATGAAGAAATCAAAGATTTTTACCAATTTCTGTCATCTGAAAATGATCAAATGTCCAATAAAGATGTCACAGGTGGAACCACTGAAAAAGAATCAGTAGTTGGAAAACATGACATTGGTGATAAGGGAGATTATAATGATAGAAGTTTGCAAGACCAGTAACTTCTTCATTGCCAAACCTTTTTCAATAGCAAACAGCAAGTATACATGTGGACTTCACCAGATGGAATACACAGGAATCAAATCAACTACAATTGTGGAAAGAGACATGGAAAAGCTCGGTATCATTTGTCACAACACAGCCAGGTGCCAACTGCAGAACAAGACTATCAATTGCTCATAAGCAAATTCAAGTTGATGCTGAAGAATATTAAAACAAGTCCACAAGAGTCAAAGTACAACCTTAAGTAGATTGCACCTGAATTTGGATAGCATCTCAAGAACAGATTTGACACATTGAATGCTGATGACTGAAGACCAGGTGAATCGTGAGATAACATTGTACAGGAACAAAGCAAAAGGTCAGAAAATGGTATCAGAAGAAACTCTGAAACTTGCTCTCAAACACAGAGTAGCTAAAGCAAAAGGAAGAAATGATGAAGTAAAAAAACTGAACAGAAAACCATCTCAAAGGGTAGCTTTAGAAGATAAAGTAATATGAATTATGCAAAGACGAATGTGCTTGACATTTCTCAAGCTGCAAGACATGAAGAAAAAGGTCACATCTTTAGTCTTGAAGATTCTGTGGGTAAAATGTTGAATGATGCAGAAAGTATCAGAAGAAGATGGAAGGAATCACAGAAGGATTATACCAATACACAAGGTATGCACGGGCTTATTTGTGCTTAGAAATCTGTAGTGCACAATTTCACCTGTTTTTCACCACATCAAAGATATAATATTGTGCACTACGGATTAGTAGGTAAGCACGAGGAAGTGTGGTGCCTTGCTTATTGGTTTATTTGCATCTGGAAGGAATACACAAAATCACTATACCTAAAAGAATTGGTTTACAGTGAGCCATTTTAAGACCCACAAGATTTAAGAACTGATGGTATTCAAGGATGAGGTCTAAGGTGCACTGAAGGCATTTATGAAAACAAAAGGCTCCAGAAATTGATGGAGTATCAACCAAGATGTTTCAAGAAATGGATGCAAAGCTGGAAGTGCTCCCTGGTATGTGCCCAAAATTTGGAAGATAGCTTCTTGGCAAACCAACAAAAAGACATCCACATACATACTCATTCCAAAGAAATATGATCCAGTGGAATGCATATATTATCAAAAAATATCATTAGTACCACATTAATTAACAGCAAGTTAAATTTTGCTGGAGATAATTAAAAAACCATTGTGGCAGCACACTACAAGGCGACAGCCAGGACTTCTTGCTGCCCTCAGAAGAGGAGGTGGAACAAGGGATATCTTCGGTGATGTCAGATTGACATTGGTTGAAAGCTGAGAACACCAGAAAGATGTTTGTTGCTGTTGTTGTTAGGTTCTGTTGAGTCAGTTCCAGTTCATAGCAACTCTATGTACAACAGAAGGAAACACTGCCTGGTATTGCACCATGTCCACAGTCGTTTTTATGCTTAAGCCCACTGTTGCAACCACTGTGTCAATCCATTTCATCAAGGGTCTTCCTCCTTTTTGCTGACCTTCTGCTCTACCAAACATGACGTCCTTCTCCAAGGACTGATCCTTCCTGACAACATGTCCAAAGTATATAAGACCCGTGTTTTATGGACTATACAAAGGCGTTCAGCTGTGTGGATCATAAAAATTACAGATAATACGGAAGGAAAAGTCAGGAGAGATAAGCAAATGGAAAAAGGGAACTCAGGGAGGAAATACACAGAGGTCTTTCACACTGGGGTGACTGAACGAGTGTGTTAAAAGAAATTGTATAAACTGTTGAATGGGAAACTAATTTGTTCTGTTGAGTTTCACCCAAATCACAATGAAGTGTAAAAAAAAACATCAACAAATTGTGATTAGCCTTGAGAAGAATGGAAATTCCAGAGTACTTAATTGTGCTACAGGGTAGCTATGAGTCAGAATTAACATGATAGCAACTTTTTTTTTTTTTTTTAATTATGGGCTTTGTACACAGAACAAGAGGCAGTCATTCAAACAGAACAAGGGAATATGTATGATCTAAAATAAAGAAAGGTTCATTAGGGTTGGGTCCTTTCATCATGCTTATTCAATCTGTGTGTTGAGCAAGTAATTTGAGAAACCAGACCATGTGAAGAAGAACAAGGCATAAGAATGAGGAAGACTCATTAACAGCCTGAAACACGCAGATGTCACAACTTGGCACACTGCAAGTGAAGAGGATTGGATGGAGATCAGACTACTGCCTTTAGTATGGATTACACCTCAATGTAAAGAAAACAAAACTCTTCACAACAATAAACAACATCATGGCAAACGTAGAAAAGATTGAAATGTCAAGGATTCCATTTTACTTAGATCAACAATCATGGAAACAGCAGTCAAGAAACCAAACAATGTATTGCATTGGACAAATCTACTGCAAAAGACCTCTTTCAAGTGTTAAAGAGTAAAAATGTCTCCTTGAGGACTAAGGTGCTCCTGACCTGGTCCATGGCATTTTTAACGGCCTAATACACATGACTGAGCTGCACAATGAGTAAGAAAAAGCAGAGAATTGATGTCTTGCTGTTGGCAAAGAATAGTGAACATACTATAGACTGCCAGAAGAACAAACACATGTGTATTGGAAGAAGTATAGCCAGAATGCTCCCTAGAAGCAATGATGGTGAGACCTCATTCTCACATTCTTTGGACACGCCATTAGGAGTGATCAGTCCCTGGAGAAGGACATCATGCTTGGTAAATCAAAGGTTAGTGATAAAGGGGAAGACCTTTAATGAAATGAATTGACACCATGGTTGCAGCAATGAGCTGGAATATAACAACAGTTGTGTGGGTGGTGCAGGACACAGCAGCATTTAAGAGAAATATCATGAGTGGATGGCTTCAACAAAGGGAAGTTTATTCTTACACAATACAGTAAGGAAACTCCCTTTACAGTGGACCAGGGAAGTGATCCTATGAAGGGATTTACAGTCCCACCCTAATCCTTTAACCAACAGCATAGGAAAATTGCAAAACAGAGGACAGTTTTGAAGGGACACAATTCAACCCATGACATCCACCTTGCTTGGTAAACTAAAGAGTCAGTGAAAAAAGAGGAAGACCCTCAACATGTTGGACTGACAAAGCGGCTGCAACAATGTGCTCAAGCACACCAAAGACTGCGGGCATGGCAAAGGATGGGGCAGTATTGCATTCTACTGAGAGTAGGCTTGCTGTGAATCTGGACCGACTCGATAATACCTAACAACAACATTGGTTGATAGAAGACATTCAGGATACATTAAATGAGAAAAATCTGGATGACAGCGGCATGTGCAATATGATTCCATTTTGTGAATTCTCTCTCTCTCTGTGTGTGTGTGTGTGTGTGTGTGTGTGTGTGTTTAGGACATTGGCAGTGCCATGTTCTCTCTGAGGGGAAGATCCCTTCTTGTCTGTCAGCTCCTGCTAGCCCCAGCCCTTCACTTGTCACTAGTTGTCTCTTATACAGCCACCTTCCCTTAGTCTGTCTCTCTGTCTCTTCTCTTTTATAAAGATGCTGCTCAGCTAGGAGGAGAGCTTGGAATGACCTCATCTTAACTGACAGCTCCTTCAAAGACCCTATTTTCAAACAAGACCGTGTTCACAGGTATAAGAATTAGGACTGCCACGTATCTTTTTTTAGGGAGCAAAGGTGACAAATCAATCCATAACATGGGTCATGGTGAACTTAGAAGCAGAGAAGACAGAGTTGCTCCTCTGCTTGATAATACTGCTATCAGAACTCCTACTCCAAACCCATGCACCACAGACCACCTAGAAGCTGTGACTGTGGGAGTCCCACCTTCCCCACCTTGTTCCCTCTGTCTTGTAAATGACTTTTGTGAACTCCAGGGAAGCAAAAGCCACACCATGATAGACAGCCTGTGTTCAGCTTCAAGCTTTTCTTACACAGGTGTGCTTTTGATTGCTACTTAGTTTTTAAAACCTTAATGTTGTATAATTAGAGATAAATCACAGGCAGTAAAACTATAAAGAATATCCAAATTTGGAATTAATACAAAAGACAGTGATTAACAAGTGAGTGGGGGCCGATGGTTACCTCTGAATGCAGAAATACAGTGATATGATTGGGAAGGAACACGGACAGACTTTCTTAGGCTATACTGGAGCTCTGGCCATGCAGTAGTTTGATTTTGCCTTTGTTGCTGTCATGGATTGAATTGTTTCTCCCCAAAAACATGTGTAGCCACGTGCCTGGGTCAGGATTCCCTGTATCCTATGACTGTCCTTCATTCTGTGATTTTCCTACACTGTTGGTTAAAGGATTAGGGTGGGACTGTAAATCCCTTCATAGGATCACCTTCCTAGTCCGCTGTAAAGGTGGTTTCCCTGGAGTATGGCTTGCACCACCCTTCATCCTTTCATTCTACAAGAAATAAAAGGAAAGGGAAGCAAGCAGAGAGTGGGGACCCTCACATCATCAAGCAAGCAGCACCAGGCGAATAAAGCGTCCTTCAGACCTAAGGTTCCTGCACCAAGATGCTCATTGAACAAAGACTGATGCAACACAGGACTTTCCTCCAGAGCTGTCAAGGAGGAACGCCTTCCGCTGGAGCAGACACCCTGAATATGGACTTGTTTTCTTACCAGGCTGGGTAAGAATAAACTTTTGTTAAAGTTATCCACTCTGTCATATTTCTGTAAGAGCGGCACTAGCTAGCTAAAACAGAATTTGGTCCTGTAAGAGTTGGTTGCTGCTTTAACCAATACCTAAAATGTGGAAGCCATTTCTCAACTGTGAGTGGAAAGAAGATTCAGAAGGAACCAAGGAGGACTGTTAACACTGAAGAAGATGCAGATGGTGAGAAGTGAGCAGCAGAGGACCAGCAGCAGCTGCAGAACCGTGGCAGAACCAGAGGCAGCACTGGAGCTGACCCATGGAGCAAGATTGCTGAGTGTCCATGAGCAGAAGCTTCCTGGCAGAACAGGGTACCTTAAGGCATTTGAATTGCTAGAGCTAGCCTTGCTGACCCACGGAGCAAGAGAGCTGAGTACCTTTGTACAGGAGCTGAGTGGGGTGCCTCTGGGCACTTGAATCAGTGGAGCTACAGAGCTTTGGAACACTTGCCCTGTGGTGCAGATGTGGGCCTGAGTCCCAGGCCATGGGATATAGGCAGCAGAAGCTGAAGAGACAGCTGAGCTGCCTCAGTCTCAAAAGATATACATGTGACCTCAGGGGTTTGAAAGGATGGAGCTAGGGCTTTCTGTGTTTGTGAGAGTGGAATTGCCACTCAGTTGGGCTTAGGTTGCCCCTAAAGCTGAGGAGGCAGAGTTGCTGTCTAAGTGGGCCTTGCTAGGCAGAGTTGTAGCACAAGGCCGGGGGTCTCCACACAAAATCCAGAGAGTCTGGCCAGTACTGAGAGTCTGGAGGGCAAGGCTACTGTGTAAAATGTCTCAGAAAATGGAAGATTACTTTCAAAGCTTTGAGGGCTAATGTAACGTGTTCTGCTGACCTGCCTGTGGCCTGTTAATGTCCTCTTTCCCTGCCATGTCTTCCATTTATAATGTAATGTCTAACTTGTGCCTGTTCTGCCATTGTACCTTTGGAAGCAGATAGTTCATGTTTTAGGTTTCACAGATGTAAAGGAGTTTTTGAATTTTGGACTTGGAACTGATTTAAGATTTCTATCATATGGGATGGACATGATTTTGCTATGATGGGATGAATGTGTTATGTGTTTCAAAGATGTGATTTGGGAGGTGCCAAAGGGTGGGATGTCATGAAATGAATTGTGTCCCCCCAAAATATGTGTAGCCATGTGCCTGGGCCAGGATTCCCTGTGTTCTATGATTGTTTTCCAGTTTTTTATTTTTCTATGCTGTTTGTTAAAGAATTGGGGTAGACTTGTAGCCTACCAGACTGTGTAAGAATAGACTTTGCTTTGTTAAAGCCGTCTACTTTGTGGTATTTCTGTTAGAGCAGCACTAGCTGACTAAAATAGCTGTGAACCAAAGGCTGGCCATTTGAATCCACCAGTCACTCCTTGGAAACCCTATGGGGCAGTTCTACTCCATCCTATAGGGATGGACTTGATGGCCACAGGTTATGGAGGGGGAGGGGAAGAGAGGATAAGACTACATCCTGTGTCGTAAGGCGGATGCAGAGGTAGTCATTTAATTACCATCTTTTAAAGTCAACAAGAGCCCTGGTTTCCCAGCGGTTGTGAAAATTGCCATTTAAGTTCAGCAACTTATCCTTAAAAAAGAACTACATACCTCACTGCTAAATATCACTACAGTCACTTTCAAAGTACTCCTCTTGGGAACCTATTCACTGACACTAGTGCCTAAGGCACCCTTCAAAACAGTTTTGGAACTCTTTTTCTGGAATGGACATTGGAGTTGTCATTGGATTACCGTTGATGTCCTGAATGTCATCAAAGTGTCTCCTTTTCAATATTTCCTTTGTCTTCGGGTAAAGAAAAAGTCACGGGGCACCAGATCAGGTGAACATGTAGGATGTTCCAATACAGCTGTTGGTTTACTGGCCAAAATCTCCCTCACGGACAACTTTACAGTTAAGTTCATGAACTTGACACCACACCACTGTGCACAATGGCCATTCCAGAAAGAGTTCCAAAGTTGCTTTGAAGGGTGGACTAGGCACTGCTGGCATCAGTGTATAGCTTCCCCAGCAGAGGACTTCAAAGGCGACCACAGTGACATTCAGCAATGGGGTATGTATCACTGTTTTAGCCAGCTAGTGCTGCTCTCACAGAAGTACCGCAGAGTGGATGGCTTTAACCAAAGAAAGTTTATTCTTACACAGTTTGGTAGGCTACAAGTTCACATTCAGGATGTCTGCTCCAGGGGAAGGCTTTCCCCCTTGTCGGCTCTGGAGGAAAGTCCAGTATTGCATCAATCTCTCTCCAGGGAACATCTTAGCGCAGGAATCTCAGATCTGAGGGATGCACTCTTCTCCCGGTGCTGCTTCCTTGATGGTATGAGGGTCTCAAGTATCTGCTGGTTTCCCTTTCCTTTTATCTCTTGTAAGATGAAAGGATTAAGGTGGGGCAAACCATACTCCAGGGAAACTCCCTTTGCAGTGGACAGTGGAGCTGAGAGGTGATGTTATAACGGAATTTACAGCCACATCCTAATCCTTTACCGTACAGCATAGGAAAATCACAGAATGTAGGACAATCATAGAATATATGGAAGCATGAGCCAGCCACACAGCTATGTATTTGGGGGGGGACACAATTCAATCCATGACAATCACTTAGAACTATTAAGTTTGCTGACTTAAATGTCAGACATCATAAGCACTTGGCTGCTGTCCACACAATTGTACCTACTCAGCAGCTCTAGCTTCATGAGAGAGGGATGTGGCTATCTGCTCTGGGAAAGATTACAGCATAGAAAACACTATGAGACAGTACTTCTCTGTCACATGAGGTTGCCATGAGTTAGAATCAGCTTAATGACACCCAGTAATAGAAAATTGAACTTTTGTGTTTCACAGTTTTGGATATATAGAGAAAACATTTTATAATTGAAAAAGTTAGAGGAAGAAGACAAGAAGAACACATCACGCTGAAAGAAGAAATCTGGGGAGCTGAAGGCAAATTGGTGGGTGTCTGAAGTATAGGCATCCAAAGAGAAGAAGGGAGTGAATGAAGAGATAAAACTGGGAGAAAGAGGTACACACACCAATTTGCAAAAACTATTTGCTTCGTTTGCTTTTATTGTACTATTATTTTCTCAAAAGTGGTCCTGTTGTCTCTATATTTATTGTAAAGCACTGATGATAAGTATCTGTTTATTTGTATATGAGGCATTGTTAAGCAAAATGCTTTGTGAATGAGATGTGGAACTCACAGTGCTTCGGGAGTGTCTGCAAGACATTAAGGCTATATAATCTCAAAGCAACAAGCACAGAACAAATGCAGTCATAAAAGGCTTTGCATTATGTTCCAAGGAGAGAGCAAATGCATTTAATGGAGTGATAAGGGAACCACGGGAATTGTGTTTATATAGAGTTGAAAGGCAGTTGCCACTGTTTGAGTGAGACAAGACCTTGTGGAGGAGGCAAGATGCTGGAGCCATTTGATAAAAGCAGGAGAGTTTGAATTGGTGGGAAGAAAACATTTCAGGCTTTGAATTATTTGTGCTCTTGCTGCTATTTTGACTTTATGGAGGAGGAGCTGCCTGCATGGCAATCTGCCCCTGCCTGCAATGGATGACTGTCCAGGAACGCTCCTTTGTGGTTCCATCTCCTCTTGGGCAGTCATTTTCCCAAACCACAAAACCCAAATGAATGTGTTTTTCTTCTGAATGGGCACAGTCTTGAATATGAAACCAAAAATTTTGGTTTGAGAAGAGTCAACATTTTGATGGCATTTATATTT
Source organism: Heterohyrax brucei (assembly GCA_028571685.1). Classification (NCBI taxonomy): domain Eukaryota; kingdom Metazoa; phylum Chordata; class Mammalia; order Hyracoidea; family Procaviidae; genus Heterohyrax; species Heterohyrax brucei. The sequence continues at coordinate 72,008,299 of CM053146.1, read as the reverse complement.
CTGGTCTTTATTTTTAAAGTGTTATGGCAAAGATAGACTATCTTCCTCTGTCTGCACTTAAACATCTTTCCGTAGTTATCGTAAAAGTGAACACTGCGCTGCTCGTTGTGTCCACTGCTTTTTTTGTCTGCTTGTTGCTTATTTCTAAATGTTTCTCTCAAGAAAGGAAATATGCCAGCCCTTTGGCATAAAAACTCAGTTTGCAAAATGAGATGAGATAACATTACCAAAGGCCTTAAGTCTGAATGTTCAGTAAAGATTTCAGCACCACCTCATCTAACTCTGTTTTCTAGTTCCCTTTTTATATGCTCTTGTCATTTTGCAAGAGTCCTAGGTAGTGTAAACGGCTTGTCCTTAACTACTAACCAAAAAGTCAGTGGTTCAAACCCATCCAGCAACATGAAGGAAGAAAGTTCTAGCGATCTGCTACCATAAAGATTACATCCAAGAGAGCACTGCGGAGTATAATACCTGGAGTTGCCGTAAGTTAGCACTGACTCAGTGGCATTGGATTTGATTTTTGGTGTCTGTTCTTTTTCATTGTCCTTCTTCACTCCCACCCTGAGATCATCTTGGTTTTCTACCTCACAGTAGCAAAAGCATCGACATTTGGAGAGACACTGATACATTCCTCCCAAAGAAGGATGTATTGTTCATCACAGAAAGAACTATTTGCCTACACTACCAAGGGAATGAAGCAAGTAGTAATAACAGCATGCAGCTAGAAAATGTAGGAAATAGTATTATAGAGGCATATCAGCTAATTAATAAATCTACTATATGATATTTTTTGACTTTGTGACTGTTGTTTGTCAATGTCTCAAATTTCTTTATTTGTTGAGATTTACATCCTCATTATAAGTATTTACCTTTCTATTCCATTTTTCGTAATTTTATGTTTTATTTTCTTAATGAGAAGAATCACACTAAGCTTCAGCCTCTCTGATACCAGGATCTGCCCTTAGAGCACCAGAAAAAAGAACAATTGCTTATGTGAAATAAAAAGCAATAAACGGAGGAAGCCCATTCACATAACCACATAGAGAGACAGAATGCAACTCATTTTAAGCCGTGTTTAATATGTTTCTGATTCTGCTTTTTAACTCATCTTTTTCTATTTTACACTATTGTGTAGAACTGTTTTCTCAAATAATCAAGTTCGTGTTAGAAACTTCTTCCTTTTGGAGCACCAACCACCCACCTAATTCAGAACCATGCTTTTTGATTAACTGGAAACCTGCCCAGTGGGCACTGCTGTATGCACCCATTTGATGTAGTGCTTCCACGAACTGATGTTTAGTAAATATTTAATAGTGTGTGTTCTGCTAAATTAGGTCAGCAGCTAAGGTGGGAGGGGAACTGTATTTCTTTAATGCTGGAGCAGTCTTAGATGTCAAAAAGCGTTAGAAGGCAAAGGCTCTGATCGGATGGAAAATAGATCCAGCCTTCTTTGTTTCAGAGGAGTAAAGCTGCTCCAAGTTCCTGAGCAGACGTTGCAGCCTATAAAGGATTGAGCTATATTGATCTGACAGCTCAGGGAAGTTTGCTTCAGAGAGTGTGAAAACTTACCCAGCTAGTCGAACGAACAGAAATCACCGTGGAACAGTGAAAGATGCCGTGGCGAAGGGCCATCATTTCTCCAACTTAGGCTCAAATGACTCAAGGGTGAATACAAAACAGTATGCGAGACAAAGTATATGTGGGAAAATTTAACATTTGGTAGATCTCGGTAAAGTCTCTCTGGAAATGATCTGTCTGACTCTCATAACTTCTCTGTAGATTTCAAATTAATTCAAAGTGAAAAGTTAAAAGGAAACAATGACAACAAACTGAAAGCAGAACAAAGCAACAAGGAGATCACTATGGATCTCCGTTCTGACTATGTGATCATTACAACGGAAATGGTGACATAACTTAGATAAAGGATTTCGATCCATCCCACTTTATCTGGTATATGGTGAAAGCTGGATATCACTCTTATTGTTTACAATGTGAATTATTTTGAATGCTGCACATTTAAGAGAATTGAGGCTGTATGAAGGAGAGAAATTTTTAGTCTTTTAGAACTTTGTTTTAATCATCCAGTGCTGCAGTAACAGAAATGCCCTCAAGTGCATAGCTTTTAAAAGAGAAATTTTATTTTGTCACAGTCCAGTAGGCTACAAGTCCAGATCAAGGGCATCAGCTTCAGGCAGAGCTGTCTCTACTGGCTCTGGAGAGAGTGGAGAGAAGTCTTTGTCACCAATTCTCCCCCTGGACTGGGAGCTTCTGAGGTGCAAGGACCCTAGGATCTTTTCAAAAGATGTACTCTTTTCCTGGCACTGCTTCTTGGTGGTATGAAGTCCCCAACTCTCTGCTTCCTTCTTTTTTATATCTTAACAGGTTACCTCAAGGCACAGTACAGTCTTACACATTGATTCCTGCCCCACCAATATATAGGAACATCACACAATACCAGGAATCCTGGCCTAGCCAAATGGTTCCACACATTTTGCAGGAGGCCCAATTGAATCCATGACAGACCTGATACATACTTCACATTTCGAACTGTAGATACTATCAGCAGTTGTCTTCGGCGCCCTTCAAGTTTTCTGAAAAACAGCATAAAATTGGAGGCCTCGGTTGGTATACCCACCTACAGTCTCCATTTTTTGTTGTTATTCTTATTCCTTGCTTTGATACATTGCCTAGGATTTCCTATACTATATGTATGTGTTTGGGGTAATCTGTTGTCACGGCTGAGTCAGTTTTGGCTCATAGCACTCATAAAGCTTCCCCTTAGGGCTTCCAAGGGGCAGCTGGTGGGTTTGTACTGCTTACCTTTTAGTTAACTGCTGAGCTCTTAGTAACTGCACCATAAAATCTAAAAACCTAGTGCTGTCAAGCTGGGTCACTGCACTGTAGCTTCCATAAGATAAGCTAGGTCCTCTGGGATGATAAAAGGGTTATGAATAAGTTGAGATCTTTCCTCCTAAAATTTATTCAGGAGGAAAATTGATTTTTGTACTATGTTGGAAAAACAGGAATTTTGTATACCCAAAAGATTTAGTTGGGTAAGGTGGCCTGCCAGTGGTAAAGCTATGAAGGCCTTAGAGCCCTCAGACAAAAGACAATGATGGGTGCAAAACATCCTGCAGAATTTCAGAATTTCCACTAAGGTAGATTTTACACTCAGAAAAGATGAGGAAACTCACTATTCCTTTGTTTCTTCTGTTTTCACATTCTTGTGCCTTCTTCCTTCCTCTTTCCCACAGCTTCTGTTTCCAGAACCTCAGGCACCTTTCTTTGAACTACTGTTCTGCTTTGTTGTTTTAAGCAAATTCTTCTGCAACAATCTGAAAACTAATTCACCTATTAACCATTTTAACTACTTATCATACTTCCTGTTAAGATACCTGATAACTTTAGGAGCAAAGGCTGTAAATAAAGAAATAACTTGTGGATTTTCTCCTTTTGAATCAAGATAACTATTGTTTCTGAACATACTCATTTTAGCATAGTCATATAACCTGGTCTTGGCTGGGATTCAGGGAGTTTGGGTTGGGATATGGGGACTTAAGCCTTTCTTCCTAGGAGCTTCTGGGTAGACTTGAAGCATCAGACTTCCAGTTAGCAGTGAGCAAGTTAACTCATGTATCTACATTATTTACCTAAGGATAACTCAAACAAATCTTGGCCACTCCTGTACTTGATACAGTAAGTCTTTCACAGCACCTATTCTTAAACAGTCCTGACTGAATTTCCTCTTGAATTATTTAGACCCACTTCTATTCCGGCAACCAAGATGACTGCGTTCTATGTTTCATATTCTACTTCAAGGATTTTTGTATTTCTGGGAAGGAATAAGAGGTCTACCATCAATTTTCTGCACTTGGCCAATGAATGGGATCCCTAGAGATTATGTTCACACACAGAGCCCCAGCTGGCTACCTGGAGGTCTGGAGTGGGGCCCAGAACCTGTATTTTTAAACAATAATCTTAGCTGTGTTTGGGAAAGTTCCTAATGGAAAGGAGAAGGCACTCTTGTGGTGAAATAACTTCATGAACTGGTATTCAACTAAATAAGGATCCTTATTTTATTTTCTCCAATACTGCTACTTTAGGTAATCTTTCACTTAACCTGGCTCTCTCCCATAATAAAGCTTTGAGGCAAACAGACAGTTAAAAAGATGCAAACCAGCTATCATTTTACCGAATAACAATCATAGATAAATATGGTGACAGGGTTGTTTTAATCATACAACAGTTTTATATGTTCAGTACGACTGTCCTCATTTTCTCCATGATAGAGGAGGGGCTCAGATAGGTATCTGGGCCAAGGTTCTCCTGATGGTGAATTGTCAAGCTAGAATTTTGATTGAAGTGTGTGTGACTACTATGTAAATGCATGCTCCCTGGATAGCGATAGAGACTTAGACCCTATCTCTTCTATCTATTGTAGCAGTGAAACTGTTACACAGATGGCAAGCTTGAGATAATGTAAAATCCCAGCAACAAAATATTCATAATGCTTTGCTTATTCTGGCAGGAACAGTAAAGACATCTGAGGGTTTTTTTCTGGTTCACTGTAAACTAGTTTACCACATTCGTTGAGTTAAATTAGTGTTCAGAATCTAGAACTATTTTTGAAAAATTATTTTTGAATTATAGGTGTGCTTGGTGTTAAGGAGCCCTGGTGCTGCAATGTATAGACACATGGCTGCTAACTAAAAGGCTAGTGGTTCAAATCCCCAGTGGTTCTATGGGAGAAAGACTTGGCAATCTGCTTCTGTAAAGATTACAGCCAAGAAAACCTTATGGGGCAGTTCTACTCTGCCACATGAGGCTGCTGTAACAGTTAATATGACATGTCAACTGGGCTCAGCCATGATTCTCAGTACTACACAATTTTCCTGCATTTTGTGATCTAAAGAGATTATCCCATCTTTGTTTGCTAAGACACCCTCTGTAGTAAAGCCATTATCCTTTCTACCACTGTCTGATAAAATTAACCTAGTTGCACTTGAAGAGTCTTTGTCTGAGATATAGCCTGGGGCAGTACCTGGGGCACTATCTGAGGCATAGCCTGAGACGGATGCCTTATGAGACATCAATCAATGTTCCCAGGATGCACCCCACCACGTATTTTTGCTTATAGAACTGTAACTAGACTTAAATTCTAGAAAGCCACAAGTGAAGTACAAAAATGTAACCCAAGAGAAGGCACACCATACTCCAAAAAAACTGCTTAATTTTCCTAATATGTACAAACAGAAATCCTGAGAATATGTGTGTGAATGGCTGTTAAGGATGTGGGATAATTGTACAAGAAACATAAAGTTGGATCAGTCTGAGTTTATTGATAATAAGGACACGTATTTCATTCAGTTTTTCAGCTTGACAAAGGCTCTAGAAGTTTATTTGGCACTGAAGCATGGATTACACTGACCAAGGTGAAGTACCTGACCTGCCTGGGGACACTGTAGAAGGTATCCAAAGGTTTAGGAAAATCAGCACATATAGAGTGGATTTATCATGTTAAACCACAGACCCACACAGGGAGTACCCAGAGAACACACCTTTTACTACAATGATGAGAAACAAATTTGTAAAGGCGGCCCCAGCATCCTGGAAGATTGTTGTGATTGCTACACTATGTAAGTCAGATTTGACAGGGGGAGCTGCCCTGACTGAATTAAGACACCTAACTACAGTGGGGTAGATTGCATGCCATGTTGATGGGGCCAAATGGCAGCACTCGGTCAACAAAGATGAGGTGGGCATGTTTTCCAGAACAGACAGCTGAGTCCAATCAGTAATCAGAATTGTCTGACTGTTACAGATTTACAACATTGGTTACCTTCATAGTGTCCTTAGGAGTAAACTAGATGGAAAACCTAAATATCTACTTGATTTGTATAAACAGAAGAATTCTAGGTCAGGTGAATGGCAGGCTCACTTGAATTGCCAGAATAAAGAATCGCAGCTCCTCAATCAATTCTCAGACTTCAGTCAGTATATAGACTTACAACCTCTTGAATTAAGGAGAGCCTAGATCCCTTTAAGGAAGTATCCCATTGCAATTCCAAAAATTTACACTATTAATCTTTCTCCCTGCCTTCCCACAAAGGGTCTGTGATCTTTTATGATAGTGACTATTCACTGGGTAAAAGGAAATAATCAGACTTTTCAAGAACTACTGGATGCTAGCTCTAAATTGACACTAAATTCCAAAACATTTTGGAGATCCAAAACATCACTGCATCCCAACAGTTAGAGTGGGGTATATACAGAGGTCTTGTTATTAATGGAGTCTTAGTTCAGTTTTGTCTCATAGTAGATCCTTGAACGCATCCTGTAGCTATTTCCCAGTTCCAAAATGTGTAATTGGAATAGACACACTCAGCAACTGGCAGAACCCCCATATTTGATTCCTGACATGCAAAGTATGGGCCATTATAGTAGGAAAGGACATGCAGAAGCCATTAGAACTGTCCCTACCTAAGAAAATAGTAAACCAATAGCAATACTGTATTCCTAGTAGTACTGCAGAGATTAGTGTACCATCAGAAACTTGAAGGATGCAGGAGTGGTGATTCCCATTGCATACCCATTCAGCTCACTTTTTTCGTTTGTGAATAAAGCAAATGGATCTTACAGAATGGCAGTGGATTGTTGCAAATTCAACCAGGTGGTGGCTTCAGTTGCAGCTACTGTTCCAGATGTGGTCTCATTGCTTTAGCAAATTAATACTTTTCCTGGTACCTGGTATGTAGTTGTTGATCTAGCTAATGATTCTTTCTTGATTCTGGTTTCGGAGGAATGCCAGAAGCAGCTGGCCTTCAGCTAGCAAGGACAGCAATGCACTTTCATGTGCTACCTCAGAGGTATCAACTCTGTAGCCCTGTGTCAGACTTTAGTTTGCAGAGAACTTGGTTTCCTTTCCTTTCCACAAGACATCACACTGATCCATTACATTATGACATTCTGCTGATTGGTCTTAGTAAGGAAGAACTATCAATGACTCTAAGCTTATAGCTAAGACTTTGGATGCTATAAGGTGGGAAACTGATCCAAAAAAATTCAGGTACCTTCCACCACAGTGAAAATTCTATTAGTCTAGTAGTGTAGGGCATGTCAAGAAATTCTTTATAAAGTGAAGGATAAGTTATTGTGTCTGGACCCTTTTACAGACAAAAGGGAGGTATAACACCTGGTGGGACTCTGGATTTCAGAGGCAATATAGCTCTCATTTGAGTGTGCTACTCCAGTCTGTTTAGCAAGTGACTCAAAAAGCTGCTTGTTTTGAGTGGGGCTCAGAACAAAAGAAGGCTCTACAATAGGTTTCAGATACTATACAAGCTGCTCTGCCACTTGGACAGATCCAATGGTTCCTGAAGTGTCAGTGGCAGATAAAAATAGAGTTTTTGGCAGATCTCTCTTCATGAATCACAGTGGAGACCTTTAGGATTTTAGAGAAAAACTCTTCCATCCTCTGCAGATAATTACTTTTCTTTTGAGAAGTAGCTTTCGGCTTGTTACAGGGCCTTAAAAAATACTGAATACTTAACCATGGGCTATCAAGTCACCATACAACAGAAGCTGCCCATCATGAACTAGGTGTTGTCTGACTTACAGAATTATAAAGTTGGATGTGCACCGTAGCACTTTATCATTAAGTGGAAGTGGTATATATGAGATCAGGCTCAGGCAATACCTTAAGACACAAGTAAGTTGCAGGAGAAGTAGCCCAAATGCCCATGATCTCCACTCTTGTCATGTTATCTTCCCTTGGTCTGTACTTACGGTCATCTAGGGGAGTTCCTTATGATCAGTTGACTGATTTACAGATGGTTATGTGATATATGTAGGCACCAATCAAAATTAGACAGTGACAACAAGAATATAGCTTATTTGTGGGACCTTCTTAAAGGACAGTGGTGAAGGAAATCCTCTCAATGGGCAGAGCTTCAGGCTGTGTGAACATAGTTGTTTCACTTTGCTAGGAAAGCGAAATGTCCATATAAGTGATTGTCTACTGATTCATAGGCTCTGGCCAGTGGTTTGGCTGGATTGTCAGGGGCTTGGAAGGTCAATGATTGGAAAATTGACAACAAGCAGGTATGGGGAAGAAATATGTGGATAGGCTTCTCTGAAAAGGCAAAGGAAGTGAAAATATTTGTGTCTCATATGAATGCTCACCAAAGGGAGACCTCAGCAGAGAAGTACTTTAACAATCAAATGAATAAGATGATGCATTCTGTGAAAACCAGTCATCTTTTTCCCTAGCCACTACTTTCATTGCTTTATGAGCTAATGAAGAACGTGAAACTGGTGACAGGAATGACAGTTATGCATGAACTCAGCAACATAGACTTTCGTTCATTAAGGCAGATTTTGGCACAGACATTGTTGAATGACTAATCTGCCAGCAACACAAACCAAAAAAGAATCCCCCATATGGTACCACTCCTTGAGGTGATCAGCCAGCAACCTGGTGGAAGGTTGATTGTATTGGAACAGTTCTATCATGGATAGGGAAGAATTTTGTTCTTGCTAGGATAGATACTTATTTGAATATGGACTTGCCTTCATTGCATGCAATGCTTCTGCCAAAACTACTATTTGTGAACTCACAGAATGACTTAACTACCATCATGACAATCCCATACAATAGTACCTCATATCAAAGGATTCACTTTATAACAAATGAAGCACAGCAATGAATTTATGCTTATGGAATTTACTGGTCTTACCATTTTCCCCATCATCCTGAAGTACCTGGCTTGATAGAAAGATGGACTGACCTTCCAAAGGTACAATTACTGCCCCATCTAGGAAACAATACCTGGCTAAGTTGGGTCACTGTTCTCCAAGAGGCTGCATATACTCTAAACCAGTGTCCAATATATAGTGCTCTTACTCCCATAGCCAGGATTCAAGTGATAGAGAAGGAAGTGACACCATCTACTATTACCCCTATGACTCACTCAGAGAAATTTTGCTTCCTGTTCCTGTGACTGTGTGCTTCAAGGGTCTAGGGATCTTAGTTCCAAGGGGAGGAATACTTCCGCTTTGAGTTATAACAATGATTCTATTGAACTGGAAGTTAAGAATGTCACCTGTCCACTTTTTGCTCCTTGTGCCTCTGGATCAACAGGCAAAGAAAGGAGTTACTATCTTGGTTTGCATGATTGATCCTAATTATCAAGGAGAAATTGGGCTGATAAAACATAATGGAAGTAAATAAGAATATATTGGGAATGCAGATGATCTCTTAGGGTATACCCACACTAGCTGTATCGTGTTATTAGGTGCAAGTATGAATTTACAGTTTTCTCTATTTAGAGAACATACACAGTTTAAGGTGATTTGTACATATACCATGTTGACAGAAGAAGATTGAAATTCTTAATGTTGTGTGTCAACTTGGCTAGGTCATGGCCTTTGTTATGCAATTATCCTCTATTTTGTGATCTGATGTAATTATCCTTTATTTTGTGATCTGATGTGATCGTCTTCCATTTTGTTATGTGATGTGATTATCATTTGATTTTTGTGATCTAAAGTGATTATCCTTATTATATTTGGTTATGCTAATGAGGTCAATTTTCTGTGTATAAAACGGGGAAGGGGTGGAGTATGACATGAAAAAAAGCTGAGATGGAAGGGATAAGAAGAAAGAGAAGATAAAGTTTGTCCTAGCAGACATCTGACAATTGACAGACAGCTGAAGCATGAATAGAAAGTCGCTTGTGTTAGGAGGCAGAATCATTCTGGCTAAAAAGTTTGGTTTGTTATTCCTTGTTTTAGTCAGCTAGGGCTGCTCTAACAGAAATACCACAGAGTGGATGGCTTTAACAAAGAAAGATTTATTCTTACACAGTCCGGTAGGTTGCAAGTCCATATTCAGGGTGTCCGCTCCAGGGAAAGACTTTCCCCTTGACGGCTCAGGAGGAAAGTCCGGTATTGCATCAGTCATTGCCCAGGGAGCGTCCTCACACAAGAACCTCTGGTCTGAAGGACGTGCTCTGCTCCCGGTGCTGCTTGCTTGATGGTAGCGAGGTTCTCAAATTGTCCTTGGTTCTTTTTCCTTTTATTCCTTGCAAGCTAAAAGCATTAAGGGTGGGGCAAGCCATACTCCAGGGAAACTTCCCCCATAGCAGGAATTCACAGCCCCACCCTAATCCTTTAACATACAGGTTAGTAAAACCACACAATGGAGGACATTTCCAAGATACTGGGAACCATATCCCAGCCACATGGTTGCACACATTTTTGGGGGGACACAATTCAAACCATGACATCCCACCCTTTGACAACCCAAAAATCACATCACAAAACATTTAACACATTCATCTCACCATAGCAAAATTATGTCCATCCATATAACAGAAGTCTTAAATCAGTTCCAAGTCCAAAATACAAAAACTCTTCTACATCTGTGAAACTTAGAAGGCATTAACAGGCAACAGGAAAGTCAACAGAACACATTACATTAGCCCTCAAAGCTTTGGAAATACTCTTACGTTTTCTGAGACATTCTACACAACAGCAATGCTCTCCAGACTCTAGGTATCGGCCACACTCTCAGGTTTCTGAGTGGAGACCTCCAGCCCCGTGCTACAACTCTGCCTTCAAGGCCCACTTGGACAGAAACTCTGTCCCATCGGCTTTAGGAGCACCCTAAGCCCAACTGAGTGGCAATTCCACCCTTACGAACACAGCACGCCATGGTTCCACCCTTTCAAACCCCTGAGGTCATGGCCATACCTCTTGAGACTGAGGCAGCTCAGCTTCTCACGCTATCTGCCTCTTCAGCTTCAGCTTCCTATGGCCGCATGGCCTGGGCCTCAGGCCCACATCTGCCCTGCCGGGCAAGTGTTCCAAAGCTCTGTAGCTCCACTGGTTTAAGTGCCCGGAGGCACCCCACTCTTGCTGGAAAGCGTCCTGCCCAAAGGCACTCAACTCTCTCACTCCGTGGGTCAGCAAGGCCAGCTCCACCGATTCAAGTGCCCAGAGGCACCCCGTTCCACGAGGAAAACTCTGCCCAGGCACTGACCTCTCTCGCTCCACCGGTCGGCTCCAGCTCTGCCTCTGGTTCTGCTGCTGCTGCCGCTGCCGCTGCTGCCAGTCCTCTGTTGTTTCTCCCCATCTGCGCCTTCTTCGTTCCTTCTGAATCTTCTATCCATTCGCAGTTTCAAAGTGGCTTCCACATTTTAGGTATTTGCTAGAGCAGCACCCCACTCCCGGTACCAATTCTGTTTTAGTCAGCTAGGGCTGCTCTAACAGAAATACCACAGAGTGGATGGCTTTAACAAAGAAAGATTTATTCTTACACAGTCCGGTAGGTTGCAAGTCCATATTCAGGGTGTCCGCTCCAGGGAAAGACTTTCCCCTTGACGGCTCAGGAGGAAAGTCCGGTATTGCATCAGTCATTGCCCAGGGAGCGTCCTCACACAAGAACCTCTGGTCTGAAGGACGTGCTCTGCTCCCGGTGCTGCTTGCTTGATGGTAGCGAGGTTCTCAAATTGTCCTTGGTTCTTTTTCCTTTTATTCCTTGCAAGCTAAAAGCATTAAGGGTGGGGCAAGCCATACTCCAGGGAAACTTCCCCCATAGCAGGAATTCACAGCCCCACCCTAATCCTTTAACATACAGGTTAGTAAAACCACACAATGGAGGACATTTCCAAGATACTGGGAACCATATCCCAGCCACATGGTTGCACACATTTTTGGGGGGACACAATTCAAACCATGACATTCCTAAAAGGCTGGGGATGGAATGGTATCTGACACAGAACTCTGGCAGCTGGCATTTCTGATGGGCTCCCTGTGTTCCTGCAGGCAGCTGTCACCATGCCAATATTCAAGAGTGAGACCAGAGTTCTGACAGCAGCTGCTCTGGTGCTTTTGCCCACCTCCTCACATCTATCTTCAGGGGCTCTAACCAGCTCAGTCAATCAATCACTGTGAAATACCTGGAGAACTTGACTGAAACACAATTTCAGTAAAATACAAGACTTGGAAAAAAGTTCAAACACTGAAGCCAATCAGCAAATATGTTAGACCTGTTCCTGTTTAAAAAAGAAAATCCCTAAATCCTCAAAATATAAGTTGCATGTCAATGTATCTTGTTGCTGTATTTCATTCTCAACTAGGAAGTAATGCATCTTTTCCTGGCATTAAGACAAAGTTTCTCATTTTCTATGAGTGTGGTAGTTATTAGTTATGTTCTCTGATGTTTCTGTTCTCCTTCCAAACATATGGTAGAATAGTGTTACCCAATTCTCCCCTTTTTTCTTTCTAAAGAAGAATTAAGTATCTTTGTTGTGAAACAAGACATTGGGCAGTAGTATTTCAGTCCATGTGACCTATTTTGGCCAAAATGATGTAAATGGAGGTGATATGTATCACTTCCTGTTTGAAGTCCTTAAGTTCAGTACAATTCAGCAGTACACTCCTTCCTTCTGCCTGCAGTTTTTTGGATGATGGAGGCTGCATCTGGTTTGTCTCTGAGTGAAGACTTGGTGCACAGCCCCTCATACATTTGAACTGGATGTGGAGTTTTACTACTTATTTGTTACTGTGGCAAAACTTAGAATCTTCTAAAGGAGTACATATAAATCAAAACACAAACCCATTGCCATTGGACTGATTCTGGCTTATGGCAACCCTGTGAATTACAGACTAGAACTGCTCCATAGGATTTTCAAAGTTGTGAACTTTTGAAAGCAGATTGACAAGCCTGTGTTTTGAGGAGCCGCTGGTTGGGTTTGAACTGCCAACCTTTTGGTTAGTAGTTGAGTGCAAGCTGTTGGCGTCACCTAGGAACTTGCACTGTATATACCAAAATAAAAGTATAAAGGGAAAAATCTGATGAGAATGAACAATTTCAATCTGAGTAGTTAAGTGTTGCCTTCTTAGATGCAATGACATCTTTGTTTCCCTGTTTTCAGTGTTTTAGTTTTGATTTATTTTTGTGATTTCCCTATCTGTTTGCTCTGTCCTGGATTCTGGATTTATTATCTGATGTTACTGATTTTCTAACTAAAGAACTCCCTTTAGTATTTCTTGAAATTTGGGATTAGTTTTTGCAAATTCTCTAAGCTTCTGTTTATCTGAAAATGTCCTCAATGCACCATTGTATTTGGGACTTTTGTTGGGTATGTTAATTCTTGTCTGGCAATAATTTTCCTTCAAGGTTTTGTATGTGTTGTCCCATTGCTTTCTTTCCTGCATGGTTTCCATTGAGTAGTCTGAGCTTAGTCTTATTGATTCTTCTTTGAGATTATTTTTCTTTTAGCTCTAGCTGCCTTTAAATTTTTCTCTATATCTTTAGTTTTGGCAAGTTTGATTATAATAAAATGCCTTGGTGTCTTTCTTTTGGCATCCACTTTGTGTAGAGTTTGGTGAGTATCTGGATGAATATCTTCTCATTTACCTCTTCAAGTGAATTAATACAGACTGTTGTCTCCAAGCCATCAGTTAGTTGTTGTATTTATTTTGTTTGCTCACTGTGTTCTAGCTTCTTTTGTTTTGAAGTGGCAAGACAAACTGATCACGTGAGCTAGTTTGATTATTGATGCCTTTGAGATACTAATGTTCTGTTTACACATGGTTAGAGCTGTTACTAGGCAGGGAAACCCAAGCATCCATTTACTTTTCTTACAGTATTCAGCTCAGGTGCCATGCAGTTGGTCACCAAGTGTGTGGTTCAGGCTCTGCCCTACAGTCCTAGGTAGGCAGGGGTGATTGGCATAGGCACATATCTGGCTGCACGTGCTGGAAAAGGCAGGAAGCTGGCAGACATTATTAAGTGTCTGTGTCAGAAGGTCGGTGTCCCCTTATGCCTGAGCCTAGGCTATGGAACTGTTTCTGTCCTGAGTTCCCAGTTTAGGGGAGCCAGTAGATTATTTTATTTATTCTCCCTCCTATCCCTTGTTTATTAAAGAAAGGATCTTCCAATAAGGATGTCCTGTCTTTGAACTTGGAAACCCTGGTGGCAAATGGTCCCAATCTACCTGGGCCAGAGGCAAATGGAGGACATTGAGGACAGGAGAAAAATATGAGCCCACTAGACTGAAGGGACCAAATGGGCCACAGCCTGCTTCAGCATGGGACCAGAAGAACTAGATAGTACCTGGCCACCAAGAGTGACAGTCTGGATGTGGCAAGTGGAACACAGTTCTGGATGATAAAGCTGATGATGGTCCTTCTGAACAGAGGGCCCTCTGTGAACATGGCCCCCAGACTCTCTAACCACCAAACTACACCCAGCATCAGGGCCAGCTCCCCAGACAGAGACTGACCTGGTCCATACAAAACATAGAGTGACACTGGAGGCAAACAAAGATGCAAAAATGTACACAGTGTTGTCTGAGGCACACTTTGCTGGAGCTGAGTTGATTGGGTGAGGATGGCCAGACCTTGGTCAAAAGGTCACAGGAAATTCTGAACAGAAGGGGAAGTGTGCTCTCACATGGGGGAAGGGAGTGGGGTCGGGTAGCTACAATAGTGTAGAGGTGAAAGTTCTGGGTATTACAATGGCAACATGACAGACTATAAAACTGTGACTAATTCACAATAAAAAAAAAAGTGAAAGAAAAACAATGATCCTAAGACAAAAAAAGAAAGAAAGAAATCCTGGTGGCATAGTGGGTAAGTGCTATGTTTGCTAACTGAAAGGTTGGCAGTTCAAATCCACCAGGTGCTCCTTGGAAACTCTATGAGGCAGTTCTACTCTGCCCTACAGAGCTGCTATGGGGCAGCATCGACTCAACAGCAGTGGGGTTTTTTTTTTTTGTTAATCTTTGAACTTGTGAATAGCGAGTTGTGTAAACGATGCTGTTTTGTTTTCTTATTCTGAAGTACATTTAATGGCATTATGTGTGGTAAATGGCTGCCATGGCACCTCCCAAATGGAGCCAAGAGTAATCAGTTATCATAGCCTGATGTCTTTTGCCATTGACAGTCACAGCCTATCTGCCTTCATTTTGGAAAAAATAAGGCCAATGATTCTAGCGGACCAAAATCCACACCAAATGATTACTTCTGTGGAATGAAGTAGACGTTCTTGACTCTCCACTGGATTCTTATCATTGCAAATGCAACAGTTTTGTTTACTAACAAAACCATTTATCCCCAAATGGGCCTTGTCTCAGAAGATGCTTTTTTGGCCAAAAAAAAAAAAAGATCAATTTCCAATTGTGCCAGAGCCCAGTCAGTACAGGTACTGGACTTCTGTTCTTGAGTGAAAATAATTTTGTAAGGGTAAAGCTTCAAGTACGGAAGCTTCATTCAGAATCTATCAAGTTGTGGTTGATGGAAGGCTCAGTTCTTGTGCTCAGTGGGAAACTGATTGAGATGGATTCTCATGTACACTCTGATGAAAAGTGGCAATGTTTTTATTGGAATATGTGGTTTTTTGACATGCAGGTGTTGTCTGATTGGCAACAGACCCAGTTGTCTCAAACGTTTTGATTAAACATCAAATAGTTCTCTTGGTTTGGAGAACAGAACTCACATTTTGATAATAAACTTTAATAATTTCTATGTGCTGTGGAATTACATAACTTTCATGGTTATCTGTCCAGACTAATTAAAAAATGTGATAAATATGGTTGTTATAGAGTCACAAATATGGCCACTGAGCTGTCGAAAATAGGACATCCTTATTGCAAGACCCTTTAATTTCCTCTCTGAGTCCAGGAGAATGGCTACGTATGTGTAAAGAGTCTTATTTCTGCCCCACACGTCAGATTCTGGAGCCCAGCACAGTGCTGAAAAGGCGGGTATAGAACTGGGAAAAGGGAGAGGTTTATCCTGAAGAAAAGATTTATATCCTCTCATGCTGTAGCTAAGAGGCAATCTACTTGGCTTTTGTTGATCAAACACCATCTTTCACTGATTCTGGAGGCATGAGTAGACTCTCCACTCCTCGGTCCCTCCCACTGAGGAAGATGCTTTCAGAAGGGCACTGCTGGCTCACCAGACCCACCACCTGCAGGACACTGATTCCTGTCAGGTGAGGTCCACCCGCTTCTAGATACTTCCGTTCCCACTCTCCCTTCCTTGTCTCTCAGTCCGATTTCTCAACTTTCTCTTTGATGTTCAAGGCTACTAGAATTGATTCATTTGTTTTTTGGATCTTTGTTATCAGAAGCTTCACAGGTAGTGTCCAACTATTCCACCTTTCTAGCCCCACTTCCCAGCGTTAAGAGTTAAGATTAAACAGCATCAGCTTTAAAAAAAAAGAAAATCAATTTTTATGGTATGCTTTTCCCATGACAAGCTAGATTTCTCACTTCTGGTTTATGTTGAAGCAAAAAAACTAGCCTGATACTAACAACTAAATTGGTATTCCAGTTTCTTGATGACAAACTGCACACACACACACACACACACACACAAAAAGACCTTAACGATTCTTCTCTACAATGGATAGAACATTGTTTAGAAGTAAAATATTGCAATCATTATATTTAAATTAAGTACCTACATCACAGCCTGTGAGAGGAGTGGATAATATATACTTGGGACATAATTTGACATTTTAAAGATTCCTTTTGAAATATTGGGTAGCAGTTTGTTAAATAAGATACTTTTATTCATTATTTTAGATGTAATGGTTTAACTTCCCTTGTTCACCTATGTTTCAATAGTTGATTCTGAATGATTTACAGGTATAACAAGTGAAGTGCATCTCAAAGTATTAATATTTTCCACAACTGAGAATATTCCAAAGGAAAAAAAATTAAAGCTTGCTTTGAATAATGGCACCTTTGTTATTTTAAGTGTATGTCTCCCAGAGGGGTTATAAATTATATTGGACATATTGATCTTGATGGGTAAGTGCATGTTACTTCAAATAGTTTTTAAAATAGATGTGATATAAAATATTTAAAATTAAAAAATGAAACCAGTAGAAGTAGTTTTCAATCACAAATCTTAACATCAGGCTCTTCAAATATCCTAACACTAAGAATAAACCGATACAAAAGTTAAAGAATTCTGGTTGGTTTTATAAGTGGAATGTCTGAGATTTCTTTTTCTTTGACACTTACAAAAACAGAATGAACTTTAGCAATATAGTTTCTTAAAACTACAAGAAATTTAGACGCTAAGTAAAATACATTTATGTTGAGCCGTTTTATTTCTCTGCAGGATCTAGGACATTCTGCCTGTTGGCCAGTAAGGGGAGCCATCACAAAGTGATAATAAGCCACATTTACATGACAGCCTTGTCTCGCAGAATTCAAGTTTGTGACACCTTTCCTAATAATGTACGTCTTGTTCTTGGTGAATTTTGAAGTCATCACTGACCATTCTTTGGGCCACCCGGGCTATCACAGCGACAGTCTACCACATAGGAAACGCTGCAAAAGAGCCCAGCTGCTGTGCTGTTTCTTTAGGTACCCTTCTTTCCTCATGTCTCACGCTGTTAGAATAAGCTTCGGTTGCATAGAATCCAGGCCAAAGGCTCAGATCTGAGTCCCGCTGCTGCTTTAATTGTCCGCCCCTACGCAGGTCTTTTTATTAAATCCCCTCATCCCTTCCATAATAAATGTAAATTACATGTTTCTTTCAAGTCCACCTACCCACTTCTCTCAAGAAAAGCCATTTGTTCCCACACACCTGGAGCTAATTCTCACTTCTCTGTCTCTTAGCAATTGAACCAACCTCCTGCCCTACCGCCTCCTCCCAGACTCCCCTAGGTGCCGTTTTACCTCTTCTGGATGCCTAAGCTGATGTGCGTCAAGGCAAGCCACAAATGAAAGAATTCAAGCACGGAGTTTCCCAGGTATGGTTTTCTCTGTGTTGTTTCCAGAAACCTAAAGAGACGAGGGGATGTATTTGAGCGTGGCACCTGGCCAAGCATAGTTGTTTCAAGAAAAATTCAGTAACGCGTGTTACGAACATGTTTTGGTGACCAAACACAGCCTCTCAGCTATAGGTCTCCCCTGAAAAAGTGAGGCAATTATTTCAATCAGTCAAGTGAAAAGGTCCATTTACGCTTCAATTCTCTGGCTAATTCAGGCAAAAGTAACATTTTCATCAGAATGATCTCAGTAATTGGCTTGCTGCTTTGCTTTACCAGTGAGAAGTGACAATGAAGCAGAGGCTGTTTCATGCTGACGGGGTGGTGGTAATCAAGGGGAACTTGTGCATAGAAAACATCTAGAGAAAGCCCACTAGCAGAGAC
The DNA here is from genome assembly GCA_028571685.1 of Heterohyrax brucei. NCBI lineage: Eukaryota > Metazoa > Chordata > Mammalia > Hyracoidea > Procaviidae > Heterohyrax > Heterohyrax brucei. The sequence goes on along the minus strand of CM053146.1, from coordinate 71,990,115 downwards.
GAAACAGCAAAAATAGATGGCTCCTAATCACAGACTGCGGCACTTGGCTTCTTGGCTTAATCACAGACTGTTAGGTGCCCGGTTAGAATTCACTCTCCCTTCCTTTCGCTTGCTCTCTTTAGTGTTGCAAGTCTACCGCGAGCGTTATCACAAGGTGCAAATCCACAAGCCCATTATTATCCTCGACACCTTCCTTAACCTTAATTTCCGTTCAGCTTTTGTGTCTGCTGAACCTGCCCTTTCCTCCCAGTAGTTTGACTGCTGTTGCCTTAATACAAGCCACCACTGGTATTTTCCTTCAGCATTCACCCACTGCATAGTTATTTACGGAGGGTCTGCCATGCACTCTAAATGCTGTGATAAGCAAGGCATAGTTCCATTGATGATGGATACCCTCAATTGGCTCCTCTGCTCCCTGTCTTGTACCTCTGTCCTGATCAGTTCTTTTTATCTTGCTGTCAGACTGACCCTTTTAAATACCAAGCTGCTCTCCAATTTTGCCACTCTCCTGTGGTCTTGTATTTGGCCAGTCTGAACTCTTTTCCCTTTCCTCAGTTTTTGCTGCTTTATTTTTCTAGCATCTACCTTCGTTTATCTTTCATTTGGTTTTAATTATTGAAATTCTCTTCCTTCCTATATCGTGCCAATTTCTACCTTCCCAGATTTTCAGTATTCACTCTACAGGGAATGATTCAGACCCCTGTAGGGTCACCATGAGTTGAAATGATTGTATGGCAATGGGTTGGGCAGGTATTTGAAGAAAGCTTCTGTTCAAAGTAAGCATCAGCTCTTTCAGTGAATCCTCTCTTGTTGTGATTCTTAGCCTCTCATTATTCTAATTACCCTCCTTTGAATGTGTTTCAGTCTGCAGATATTCTCCTTAAATTTCAGTAACCGGACTTGAACTCATTATTCTATGTGGGTTCTGACTAGTTTGAAGGACAAATCTTATACTGACCAGTGTCTATATTCATTTTTTTAAACCTAAGTTTGAGGCTTTAACTTTTATTTCTTAACTGTCACACTGGATTCTTTGGGACACAGAACCGTGCCTTCATTTCTCTATTTTGAATCTTAAATATGGGTATGACGGACAATGAGACCCTCTTAGGGCTAACTCGTTATCCCTCTTTCAGGGATGACTTCAGCTGCAGAGGGACATCTTGCTTGAGAGTATGCCCTTCTTGGAGTATTCACATCCAATGACTGGTCATGGTGAGACTGCAAGGATGTGGCATTTTGGGTCCACTAGGAGGACACTCTCCGGCAGCTCAGAAATTAAGGCTTCAGCTGCTAACTAAAAAGTCAGCAGTTTTAATCTACTAAGCCCTCTTGGGAACCCCTATGGAACAGCCTACTCTGTGTTATCGGGTCTCTGTGAGTTCAGATAACTCAATGGCAATGGCTTTGGGCAGGCTACTGGAATTCCTCGGTAGCATAAAGGGTTAACATGTTTGACTGCTAACCAAAAGAGTTGGCAATTTGAATCCCCTGGTAGTGTCTCAAAACAAAGGCCTAACAACCTACGTCTGAAAAAATCAACCGTTGAAAATCCTAAGGAGCATATTTCTACTCTGACACACATGACGTTGCCATAAATCTGAGTCAACTGCTAGTGGTACCGGTAGAGGCCATTCCAGTAGCCGCACAGGATCCAGAGCTCCCTGTGGTATGGGTGGAGGCTCTTTCAAGTTTATATCAGAGTTTGTCCTCTTTCTTTTCTCAGTTGCTTCCTTTTCTTTCCTTCCCAAAGTCTTGACAGCTAATAAATATCCTGTGTGCCAAACTTTAATTCGGTCTTCTTCTAGGAGACACAATCTGTAACATTTAGAACCACGAATGGTCTAAACAAGCAATTATTAGATGAAATTTTGGAGCTGGACAACTTGCTACTTGGTTAGCAAGTACAGGCTGTATGTGGAAAACAGACACTCCCTGGTACACAACGCAGTCCAGTGGCAAAGATAGGACCCTAAAATATAAAAGGGCATATAGTGGCATTTGCTATTAAAAGCTGGGTGGATGTAATTATCATGAGCAGTAGAATTATGGTGTCAGCTAATGAGTCCTGACTTACAGTCATGGAGATGGTTAACAGAACCTTGTGAGCTATAGCAAAATAGATGGGCACCCAACCAGGGTACTTATCAGTTTGAATCATCATAGGAAATTAGGGTTCCTCTCCTACCCTAATCAAGAAAGCAAAAATCAATGAACAAAAAAACTTTCAAAAATCAAAGACGAAAACAAAACAATCCCAACGCTACATGGTGTGTGTGCATGTGTGTGCATGCGTGCATGCGTGCATGTGTAGTGGAAATCTGTGCTACCCTTAGGATTTAAAGGATGCAGGTGTGGTGCTCACCATCCTATCCCCCTTTAAGTTACCTACTGCAGTGACTAGCCTCTGCAGAACACAGCTGGATCTTGTAGAATCAGGTTATTGAAAAGTCAACAAAAGAGATTTGTTGTACTACATATACTATCTTTGTTAGAGATATTACCCCACATCAGGAACATGGTATAAAATTATCAGTTTGGCAGATGTGTTCACTTCTAGTTCAATTAGAAAATGTGCTCAGAAATTGTTGGTACTCACGTAGGATGGGCAACAATATATTTTTACTTTTGTACTCTACTGTAACATAGTACAAAGAGATCTAGGCTGGCTGGGTATTCTGTAGAACACCATGCTATTTATGATATTATACTAATCAGGCAAGACGAGCAACAAATGACCAGCCGGGCATGCTGGAGGCCTTAATGAGGCACACGTACTCTAGAGAGTGGGAGACAAATCCTTTGAAAATTCAGAAATCTGTGGCATCTGTGTAATTTCTAGGGATCTGGTGATCTGAAGTATGCCAGGAGATCTTCACAGTAAAAGAGAAATTATTGACAATTGTACCTCCCACCGTGAAAAGGGAAGCACGAAACTAGTGAACCTCTTCTGACCCTGCAGGCAGCATATTCCACATCTGGGGATACTGCTCTCATCTAAGTGCTGGACAACACTAAAGGCTACCAGCTTTAAATGAGACATAGAACAGGAAAGGTCTGTGTAGAAGGCCTTGGTTGCACTGTACAAAGCCCTGCTCCTTGGGCTACATGACCCAGCAGACACTATTATATCAGAGGCACCTGTGGTTGGGAAAAATGTTCTGTGGAGTTTATGACAAGCGTCAGCAGGAGAATCACAACGTAAGTCCTAGGGTTATGGATCAAGCCATTGTCAACTGTAGCAGTAATTTGCATGCCTTTCAAAAAAGAACTCCTGGCATACTACTGAGACCCGGTTAGAGACTGAGTGCCTGATTACGGCACACCAAGCGAACACGCCTCTGGAACCACATGTCATGCTCAGTTCTAACAACGCCAGTAAGTCACAGAATCAAGCAGGCCTAGCAACAATCGATTAAGATGAAAGTAGAACTAGGATGAGATACGAACATGACTGGAAGGCATAAGAAAGTTGCGTGAGTGGGTAGTCCCGTCACCATGCCATCTCCATCACTGCTGTACCTGAACTTCTTCAGCTCAACCTTCACTCCCTCCACCAAGGATTCCTTAGAGCCAACCAACAGAGGACAAAGCTCAGGGTTCCCGGATGGGCCAGTCTGCTTGGTAGGTGTATACAAGTGGAAAATGGATGGCAGCAGGACAGCTGTCCCACTGAGAAGTAGCTTGGAAAGACAGTGGCTAGGTAAAGTCTTTAAAAAAGTCACAACCTTGGTGTTGAACCTGGTCATTCACTTCATGTGGAAGGGGAAGGGGCTTGGTTAGCATAGACTTAGTCTCATTGGTAACTGGCCTGATTAACTGGTCAGGGGCAAAATCACATGGGTGGATATATGACAGTAGGCACAAAGTGTAAAGACTTTTGTATCACATGTTAACAACCACCAGAGAACACCACCACAGAAGGGGCACTAAACAACAGTAGCAGCCTGCACTGGATAACACTGTCCCACTGGCCAAGTTCAAGTCTGGTAAGTACTTACTCTTCTACCAAGTGACTAAAGAGTCCCACTGAACTCTAAGCTGCTGCTTGGGTACTTTGGAAAAGGAGGAGAGTTACCATCTTGGCAGAGACAATTGCCTCTCATCACCAGGAAGAGACAGGAGTTCTGCTATATGAAAAAAGCAGGAAAGACTATCTACTTAAGCTTCTCTTGGGTCTGGTTCACACCATAAACTAAGCCAGCCAGACTTGAAGAGGTGGTTGCTGGACATCAGTAAAATCGAAAACCAGTAGTAGAAGAAGAGAGGATGAGTATCGGTGGAGTTTCTAAGCCCACATGTAGTGGCAGGGGCTGCGGTTGCTTCTGCTACCTTCCCCTTAATGTTTCCCCCAGGAAGAACGACACAAGAAAGAAACTAAAAGACATAGAGCTGTGCCATCTCCAAGAATTCCCCTTCAAGGAAGACCTCGTCTCAGCTTCTGAGAGTGCTGGGAGAAGACACCTCCTAGTTGTCAGCTCTTTTCAGATTATTTCCTCAGCTGCAGAGATAAACTCTCCCAAAGGCAGGTCTTCTGGCACTGGGCCACGTCTAATAATCGATCGTGTTGTGGCATACTGCCACCCAGTATGGCTCAGCAGAAAACAAATCAGGTGAGCTCTTTATGCTCCAGAGCTCTGCACTGGGATTGGCCTGACAACTTTCACAGGTCTGCATCATGGTTTGATTTCTCCATCTTCCGGATGTGCATCCCCACCTCATCTAGCTTTTGTATCTACTGATTCGTGCTAAATATCCTCCACGCTAAAGTCCATCTCAGTAACTGCCTCTGAGAAACCTAACTGCAATGTTTGGTATTCCAACAGCTCTGTTTTTTTTATTCCTCTCGCTCCACATAGTCTCCTCTTAAAACACTTATTCACTTCAAATCTTACATTTTTATCTACGATTTAGACTTATATTTTCTTTTGATCCATTTGTTATTTACATTGAATATCCATGCATTATTTTCAACCTATCCAAAACGAACATATTTCTTCCTCTTTACACCATCCTAATTTTTGTTAATGACACAGCTGGCCTCTTAAGAGGACTGCCGATTAAGTTCACAAACTCATTCTAGAAAAAGTGCTACATACCTCATTGGTGACTATCCCTATGGTCACCTTCAAAGTCCTCGCCTTGAGAAACTCTGCGTCAACACTGGTGTCTAATCCGCCCTTCAAAGCAATTCTGGAACTCTTTTTCTGGAATGGTCATCAGGACAGTTGTCATGTTACCCTTGATGTCCTGAATGTCATCAAAATGTCTTCCTTTCAATATTTCCTTTATCTTCAGGTCAAGAAAAAAATCACTAGGGGCCAGATCAGGTGAGTAGGGAGGGTGTTCCAATAGTTATTTCTTTACTGGCTAAAAACTCCCTCACAGATAACTATACAATTAAGTTTACAAACTTGCCACCATGCCACCATGTACAATGGCATCCCAGAAAGAGTTCCAAAGCTGCGTTGAAGGGTAGACTAGGCACTGGCATCGGTGCCTAGCTTCCCAAGCGGAGTACTTCAAAGGTGACCAGAATGATAGCCAGCAATGAGGTACATAACACTTGGAACAACTATGTTCACAGACTTAACTGTCAGACTTCATAAGTCCTTCCTCATCCTCTACCTACAGTACTTTAAGCTCAATTTGTGTTATGGATTTTATTTTATCTCCCCAAAATATGTTGGAATCCTAACCCCTGGAAATAAGCCTGCGTGGAAACATGTTACTTTAGGATACCCTGGTGGTACAGTGGTTAATAGCTACAGCTGCTAATGAAAAGGTTGGCAGTTCAAATCTACCTAGAGCTTCTTGGAAACTTTATGAAGCAGTTCTGCTCTGTCCTACAGCATCGCTATGAGTCAGAACTGACTTAGCAGTAATGGGTTGGGTTTTATGGGTATGTTACGCTAAATAACAAGGCCACATCAATGCAGGCTGTGTCCTAAACCAGATCACCTCTGCCTTCCAAAAACAGAATCCACACAGACTTGGGCATATCCTGGGGAAGACAGAGCACATGTGAGGACAGTCAAAAACCAAGGAATGCCTGGAATTACTAGCAAGGAAGGAATCAACATGGCCCTTTATTTAGACTTCCAGCTTCCACCATTGTGAGAAAAATAATTTGTTTTTTAAAAGTCACTCACTTGTGATATTTGTGTTGTGGCAGCGCTAGCTAACTAAGACAATCTTGTTAGCGTTAATCTCTCACACTGAAATAGGCCTTCCAATAATTGACCAAAATTTTCTTTGCCATAATTACCTAGATCCATATCCTTGTCTGGAGGGACCTGCCCGGCTTGTTTAGTGTGGCCTCCGCCTTCTCCAGGAGTGTCCTATGCTAAGTAGGCCATTACTGTATCTTGAATAAATTTCCATGCACTCGCTTTTCCATCTTTTCAAACCCCCTTGTGCACTGGCATCACACTGATACTCTACTACGTCACTCTTACCTGGTTGGATACTCTCTTTTACTATCTTTAGGATGTAAGTCAAACTCACTGGGGTCAAGTAGTGTGCAATCTACTTTTCTGAATTCTGATTTGTTCCCCAGGATAAATCATCTGCTCTCAGTCAGGTCCCTCATTTCCACTCAGAAGAGGGTGATTCTGCCTTTCCTATTCCAGTGTGCAACACAGAATGCTCCTGTCAGCTGAAATCCTCCCTGTCCTCACCTCTGACACCTTTGCCACCCTTTTAGCTACTCATCATCCCTTCACCTGAACTCCTGTGTGGTTACGCAGCATTCCTTGTTCCACTTGACATTCATCAGCAAGCATAGGCCCTGGTGATGTAGTGGTTAAGAGCTATGGCTGCTAACCAAAGTCAGCAGTTCAAATCCACCAGTCACTCCCTGGAAACTCTATGGGATGGTTCTACCCTGTACTATAGGCTCTCCATGAGTCGGAATCAACTGGATGGTCTTTTTATTTTTTAATGCTTCAGGCACTAAGCTGGATGCTGAAGATACGGAGTTAAGATAGGTGTCTGTTCTCAAGGAGTCCTGCACAGAACCGCACACAGGAGGACTAGGAGGGGCCCTGATAAATACCTATATTAGAAAAGAGCAGGCAAACACTTCTCAGGAAAACAGGATGGCAACACAGAAGGAAGGCACATGGAAGTTTACATGTTGAAAAATGAGCTCATGGGCGTTAATACCGTGCTGTCAGGATGGAGCTATGGGGTGTATATTCTGGAAACAAAAAGGGTACGCTGAGCAGAGGTGGGGAAACAGAACCACAGGCAAAGTTCAATCTGTCTTGGGTGAAACGAGGGACATGAAGGGCAAAGAGGAAGAGCTTGAAGCCAGAAAGTCTCCAGAAGTTGGTTGAGGCAATCTGCAGTGACCTTGCAGGCTTTTTCAAGGTGTTTGGACTTTATCTTGTAGGCAGTGAGGGAGGGACACCACGGGAGACTTTTAAGTACATGAGTAATATGATTTTGTTGTAGAAAAATCACACCATCATGTATTATTTAACTTTCACAAATATAGATCCAGCCTCCAGATATAAGCAATAAGCTGCTGGAGGACATTGTCTTGTATATAATAGGAGCTTACAGGAAGGATAAGTTTTCTTTTCTTCTCATTCTACTGTCATTAAAAGCAGGTATTGTTGCATTAAGCCAGCATTATTAAACAGATTGGTATAGATATACCTGTATTTGTAAATATATATTCTAAATATCAGATCATACAGTCTGCTTTAGCCAAAGCAAACCCAAAATACTAAGGAGATGAATTAAAGGATACTACTTAAAAGAGACTGGGTTTGTGGTGTTAAAAGGGTCCTCCCAATTTTTACTTAAAGAGGGAAGTCCTTCCTCCCTGGCTGTCATGTTTGTGTACAGATCATTACACCACGAAGGGACTGAAAGGGGCTGAAGAGCTGTGGAAGCCCATTGTTGTAAGTAAGCACCTCCACTTAGCAATCAATCGTAATGAAGTTAGCACATCTTTGAAATTGAAATGATAACGTAATGAACCCTTTCACAGACCTTGGCTTCACAAACAACTTTTCACAAATGCGTGTGCTACCTGGTGGAGGGTGTTCTTGTGTACGCATGGCCACACATCAGGTAGCAGTTCAGGATGCGAGACACAGGAGTCATGCCGCAAAAATACACCAGTAGATACAACTTAGAAACCGGCTTTACTTGGCTGCAAACAATTGGACAAGATATGGTACAATATATAATAAAAAGTACAGCATAATACAAGTGCCACTAACCAAAGAAACTTAGGAAGGCTTAAAAATGCTTTTTTGTAATATATATATATATATACACGCTGCAATAAAAAGCCACAATAAATACACACAATTTCATGTCATTCATAATAAATACTGAAAGTATAAATACAGAAGACTACAGCTAGTATGAATAAATTATTATAACATAAGGTTCAGGTTAAGTTCTGTTGAATATTATTGTAGCTTATTTTATATACCCTTTGGCATCTTTGATGTTATAACTTATACACGAGAGAAATCAATCTAGAAACTGTAACATACAACATGACATTTTAGTGTAAAATGACTGTATATGTGGATTGCAGTTTGATTTTCTTCCCTTTCGCCCTTTATAAGTGATTAGATTGAACAGAACAGTAATAAAGTATCTATTGAAGTACTGTTGAAATTCAGTAAAAGTGATAATAAAATCAAGTGAAAGATAAACCAATCATCATGTCAAACAAAATATATTACAGTGCAGTGGCTTTTCTGAATTTTTAAGTTACTTTTTTTTTTTTTTTTGCACCAGCAAACAGTGACAAAAGCAACTCTTAGACTTCCCTTGTGTAAAGACCATCCCCAGTGCCCGAGTGGTTCAACAGAGACTGAAGGATAATTCCCAAGTCCTTTGAATCATTTGATCTACCATTACATTCAGCACATTCCATTTCATCAGAATTTGCAAATATACCAAGTTTCTATGGCAGTTGGAAAGGAAAGATAGTCTTGACACCTAAAACTGTAAGATAAAGACACTGCAAAAGGTGACATCTGTCTGTGCAACCAATTACATGTATGTATTTTAAATGGGGGAAAATGCATTTTTGACCAATGCCAAATGACCTTTTCCTATCAAATTGATATACCCTGTGACACTGACGGAAACACACTGAAATAACAAAGTGCCATTTTCTGCATTAACAGGCATTAACCAGTACATATGTATTAATAATTCTATCTTAAGAGGCTATTACACCAGAAATGCAATAAACTAAAAAGAAAGCAGATCAACTGTACTAAGACACAATAAAGGCTGAGGTTCTTAGGAACAGAGTCGTAACCTACAGTTTTTATTTTTCACTATTTCTGTACTGTAAATGTCTATCGTTTATTTTACAGCAAACACTTTTGAAACATGTTTCACAAACTACGCCTCAGACTTCATTTCAGAGAGGTGCCTAGAGTCAATTAGAACATGGGCCAAATTATTCACCATTCTTTACTTGAGCATTCTTTTTTTTTTTTTCAAGCAAAAAGAGTCACTTTCCCCTAGTGTGTTATTTGTGAGGCGCAACCACAGAGATGGGGCTGTTACTTCAATAAGCATATTCAAGATGCAGAGATAAGCAGCTGTACTACATTGTAAGAGATCCCTTAGAGAAAGGTAACTTTGATTTTGAGGGTGTTCTTACCTTCCAGTTCTAACTCTGGGTCGCATCAACTCTGAACAAATGGGAAAGGCTCTGGAAACTGCAGTGGGGCGGAGGTGGAGGGGGGAAGGAAGGAAGCTTGTCTCAAGAAAAAAACTACCACCCTCCAGGACTCCTCCCTTTGTTTTCAGGTCTCGTCCAAATGACAAATTGTAAAATCATTTCCCTGATCCCTGAGAAGGCAAGCAGCCATTGTGTACCTGACCTGGGGACAAAGGCTGGGATCAAATGGTGGCCAAACAACTCTCTGGAGTCATTTCTATTCCACACCAGAATCTCTGTAACTACTCATAGCTTCCCCAGAAAGAGTGGAAAGATCTATAGGTTCTCCTTCATCACTTTAGGCTCAAGTAGGAAGTACAGGAAGGCAGAAAATGCTTACTTTTTGTCATTGTAACTTCTCAGGAAATTGAACAAAGTAGAAGAGTCAAGCCATTTGATCCTAGTTCTGATGTTATACTTGTAACTGGGGATTTAAAAGTCACTTTTTCTCAAATTACCTTCAATTATAAACAGCGATGACAAAAACACCAAAGTTAAAATTAAAAGTAACCACAGCCATACTTGTCAAAAGCAACAGTGTGTTGTTGCTGAGCATTGTGTCAATAGCCACACTGTTAGTAAAAGATCTCACTTTGGGGGAGGCTTGTGAAATCATCAAATATAATCATCATCAAATGTCGGCAACCCAACTTTCCTCGAGTCTGTCAGTACAATGGCCCAAATTACCACAACTGTTGCCAGGTTCTTAACCCACAAAGACCAGCCAAGATATTTTCTTGTTGTGAGAAAAACCTAAGAAAACTGGATTGGGCTGCCAAGGAAACCACCTTCCCTAGAGATGTTAAGAATAGATGAGTGTATCTCCTGTTGGTATGCCTGAGTGACACTCCTCCCTGGAGGGAGATGGATGAGCCAGATGACCTCTGGGGATCTCTTCTGATCTCAGGACTATGAAATCTGAAGACCACAGAAGCATCTCTAACTTTCCATCATTTGTACACAGTTGGCCATTGACAATATCTCTGAAAAGCTTCAGCTATGACAACACACCCGTTTGGCATGATTAGTGTCCAGTGAATCAGAGTTTGGACAGTAACCTTTAGCAGTAGACTCTATTTGACTGCAGTGCAAGAAAATGATTTTGCCAACTACTAAATTTTAAAAACTGTGACACTCAGGTATCATTTGGATACCATTATATTATGCAAGAATCAACACAAAATAAATAATTTTTTTTAAAAAAACCCAAGCAACATGTTTTTTAGGTTCAGAGATTAGGTTTTTCCTCTTTAGGAAAAAATCAGATTTCCTATTTAGGAGAAATCTGATTTAGATTTTATTTCATTCTTCCTTCTCTTTCACATTTAAAGAAAATTGTAACATGGAATATATATTTTTGAATTTATTTTAAAAACCATTGGCTTTCTTAACAGCTAAGGGGAAAAATTGGGTGGCAAAATAAAAAGAACAAAACTGGATAAAATGTGCTATAAAATTAGAAATGTCCTATACCTTTTAATATGCCCCCTATTTAGCTATAACAATAAAGCAATTTCAGAAGGCCACATCCCTGACGAGGGTGTGTGTGGCCTTACCAGGTACAGCAGCAGGACATGATAAAGAGCTCTGATGACAGCAGGTCCTAGATAATTTCTAAAGAGAAATTTCCTAAACCCATTTGCTTCCAAAGCTGCATTAATAAATAATTCCAAAGATAATCCCAAACCAGATAAAAATATTGGAAGAAAGCCAGAAAACAAAGGAAGCTATACCCCACAAAGAAGCTATTTCAAAATTATAACAAAAATCATTCCACCAGGTTATGCAAATTAACTAAGACAAAGGCAAGGCTAATTTCTACCATAAATTTGTCTTAGGTTCTTCTAGTCAGCAGCAATGGCCTTAAAAATACTCAGTTAGCTTAACCCCTGTCACTAAACTGAGCTGACTTGACCATCACCACATTAAGATGTAATACAAGACAGGAATGAACTTCATTAGCATACAGAATACAACTACTGTCTGAAATAAATTCCATCCTATTCCTTTGAAGCTTTATTCTTTCCAGAAACTTTTTTGAGATCTGAGATAAAATGCATAGTAGAGTTGACTTCACTTGAATTGTAATTAAGGACAAAGTAAATAAATAATAACTATCCTGTACAGTGATATATTTACCACAGGTAAAAGAACGCAGTCATGAAATAATTTAAATCTTTGAAATGAGTTCATTTTCTATGAACGTAATAAGGGCCTGTATTTATTAATAGGCTACATATTAACAAGACTACAAAAATCTGCCTATGTAAAAAAAAGGGATAACACAGTGATTCAGACTTTGAACATGGTTGTATGTACCCTCCTGCTTTCCATAATTCTGTTGAAATCTGGTACCACTCTCAGGATATGAAATCAAAGACATGCCATTTACTAGACAGCACCAATTTAGACCAACCCCAAGACATCAGTGAAACCCAAGTCATTTCTAGCTTTTGAGTTTGAGTTTCTGGGAAGAAAAAAAAAATAAAACACCTGCATTAGTCAGGAGGTGTGTTTCATGGTCTAGTGAGCACTCCACAAAACTAGCCTGAAATACCAGGAACAGAAGTAGAGAAGTCCAAGTAAAACCAAAAAGTCACTGTTTTAAAAGTATCATGTTGACCCAACAGATGTGGCAGGTGGAATGTTGAAAAGCTCTTTTATTTCTGTATTCCTTATTTTCCCATTCTGGTCATCTATCATCATTTTAATACAAAATGTTTAAGTTTTCTTAAAAATAGTTTCTCTAGCAGGTTGTAGTTCTATATTTTTTTTAAAATGGAATCAATGATTTATGCATAATAAAATGTAGTTGACCTGAAGGTTGGGTAGCAGATGTGAGCACCAAATGGGCCATTAGGGTCCACCTTTAACTACCTTTTCTAGGTTTCAGCCTGTTGGCCATTCTAACCTTCTCTAGCATAAGACCTTGCCCAGCTCTGCCGCACCCTTTAATGGCTCCTAGGAGATGACACTCCTTATTAAACCTATACTCGATCCTCATACTTCCCTAGTTCCAGTGAGTTTTCAAATTGCTGATATGTAGCTAAATTAAGCCAGTTAATTTCTTGAATGCAACAGAAAATATCTTATGAGCTGTGCTATTTGTTCACAACTGTGACATTTTAGTTTATGCATTTAAGTTACTCTAACACAAGTAGGAGATCTCTGACAATGCAATCAGAAGCTGCACATTTGTATCAGACTGGGTAGTGATCAAAGCTTTAAGCTCTAGGTGTTCATTGTCAGGATACAGAAGACACCCTCAATTTCAATTTACGATCAAGTCTTGGGAAGCACAAAATGATTTTTCTTTTAAAATTAGGATTTTATACACTAACTATAACAATGATAACATAAACTAAGACTGCAGGCTCTGTGAGAGAATAAGGAGCAGTATTACATTTTGAGAAACAAAGGGCTTCTTGGCATCTTTTAAAAAAGGAAGTCTCCTGATGATCTCCAAGAATGTCAGTTCTCTACCTGCTAACTCAGTGGCTTGTACCCCCAGCCAAAGGTGAGGGTGTAGAATGACTTCTTTCTACCTGCTGCAGGGTTATGCCTTTGGAACTTGGAGACAAGAGTTTTGCTATTTTGATAGGATTTTTATATCTAAAAGTAAGAGAAACTCTGTTTCACATTGTTGTTTCGAACATTTGAGTCAAATCTGTCTTTGAAGGTGTCTGGTAGGAGTCTGCTGGCACGCATTTAGTCTCACCTACGCAGGTCTAACACTGAAGAGGCAGTTGAGTGAAAATCTCATTTTTTATTTGACCCAGTCCTTCTAGTTAAGTCCTGATTTAATTCATAAATTTCAGCTAGGGAACAAGGATGAAGGAGGATCCAGTGAGTCCTATTCCCTTAGGAAAAAGAAAACTCCTTCCAGCAACAGCTGACACATAATCAGACAAGAATTGAGGCCAGTTTTTCTGATTCTACTTTATAAAATCACAAATTCAAAGGATGTAAGTGAGGCTTGCTTGGTTATTCCATGGCACCCTTCACCATCACCATCAGCCATCAGAACTGTAGGGTTCTTCCCTTGGACCCTCTACTACAGCTCCTATAACAGCAATGTTCCATTAATTTGTTGAAAGAAATAATTGATTATTTAATGACTTCTTAATATCAAAATATAGGACTATAAACATAACAAATCTGAAGCTTGAAATAGTAATATATCAATTTACAGGAAATAAATCGTATTTTCTGTTTAAGGACAACCAAACCAGAATTTTGCCCAGAAGTCATTTGCTACTGAGAGTAAAATTTTAAAGAACATCATCACTTCACATAGTCCCTTTGCTTCTTGAATAATACATGGCCACTGTTTTTGCAATCCTCTATTGTTATTATGTTTTTTGAGGGGGCCATATATGGGCCATATATGATTGTGAAGATTCTATCATTCTAACGAATATTAATTTCACATTTTGCATGTAGCTGGCAGACTGGGGAAAAAATATAGTTCCACCACAAAGAAATGAGTGCCTTTCAAAAATGTGACTATATCATTGATTAACTAATAGTCATAAGATAAAAGGATTTTACTTATGTCTTAATAATCACTGATCAAGAGATGGGGGGGTGGGGTTAAGTAACTCTCTTTCATTGACTTCTTTCTCCCCAAAGAAAAGGAGAATGACAAAAGATATGCAAGCTGCTCCAACCACTTGACTTGCAAATCCACTGGGCCTGGATTTATAACTGAGAATTAAAGCCCATTAAAAAGTGTAGGGCTGGTGCTAAAACAACAGGGACTGGAGCATGAAGCTTTGCAGTCAACAGTGAGTGACTAAAACGCTGTCTGTCAAAAGAGACTATAATTTGTTTGGATATACTATGGAGCAACACAACAGCTGTGGGTCAGGTTATTGTCTTGATTAAAAACCTTAAGTGCCCCAACAGTCTACATCTAGCTTGATCCCCATTTTAAAAAGCTTAGAGTAACTGTGGTGCTCTCCTGGCATGTGGGCTGTTTTTGATGAATAGAAAGGCTAATAATGGGAAAAAAGAAAGAAGTCAGATGGAATGCTGTGCTCTCTCAGCTCTTCTGGGAAAGAAAGTAATGATGAAATGATTCCATCATTAATATTATTTGTAATTTTGACCCAATATTTTCAAACTATAGTTTTAAGGGTAAGGTTATTTATATGAAAATTTGGAACAGTAGCTCTTAGTACTGGAAAATTAATAATTCTAAGTAGCACAGTGACTTTCACCCCTAAATGGACAAGTCAGGAAAGAAACTCTGGTTTTTGTTTGCTTGTCTGAAGGTTAAGGGTCTTTCTGGAAACAAAGTAACAAAAAGTAACCTAGGCAGGTATAAACAAAACCCCCCAAGCAAACCTACTGCCATCCAGTGGATTCTGACTCACAGTGACCCACAGAACAGAGCAGACCTGCTCAGCAGGGTTTCCACGGTTATAATCTTTAAGGATGTAGGCTGCCAAATTTTTCTCCTGTTGGAGCAGCTAATGGATTCAAACCACTGACCCTGTAGTTAGCAGCCAAGCATTTAACCACTGTGTAACGGGACCTCCTCAGATACAAACAAGTAGGCTGAAAAAAAAGCCCAACTAAACGCTGTATCTAGCCTTTCAGAGACTGAATGAACTGTCATACTACCTTGCCCCAACCAAAGGAGTCTCTTCCCTACTCTCCTAGACACTGTCTTTCGGGAGAGACCCCAGAGCGCTTCACGCATATATACTTAAAAGACCTATGATGGTCCAGCAAATAGGGTACACGTGAATTTGTTATTTGTTTATGTGCTTCAATGAAGAAATAAGCAGCCCCGTGGCATTCTCTTCGGGCCTTTAGATTCTGTTGGTATGGAAATAAAAGTAGAGATCTAGCACTAAAAACTATAAATTGTAGATAAAACAGTATAAATTACAGAGATTGGAGTTGACATCATAATATGATTAACCCAGAGGGCTAATTATTCAAAAAGAACAGTCCCTGCCCTCATCAGTGCTTCTTAATGTGAGGACAAACCCAAATCTCCTCTAATGTTCAGATCAGTGGTTATAAGTCTGGCCCACGAGAAGGGGTAGGAACTAACTGCACAGAGGAAGAGCTGCCAAGTACAATGTTCTCCCCAAATCATATTTTAGTAGAAACTTTTCCACTGGAGGACTTGCTCTAGGTCAAGCATTTTCAGGTTCAATTAAAGAAAAAGGTACTACTTGTTTAAAACAATGTAGATTTACAGGATGTTTAGAACCCTATTTCTAAACATCCCAATCTGTCTGTAAGACCTAAAAATTAAGTAGCGATGGAGTCACAGAATAGCCAGGCATGTCTACAATCAAATAGTCATAAAACATGTAATATAACATCAGAAGGTCAAAAATGCAAAACAGATTTAGCATAGTCATTGCATTGGGAAAAAAAAAGGTAGAGCCCACTATTTAGTTACCTAAATTAGTTTACAGAAAACTAGGATCCTAAAAGTCCTCCGGTGAACGAAGTGCAGACCCTACAGGTGGGGAGTGCATGTTTTATTTCTATCTGTCCCCTTTAATAAGAGAACGTGAGGTAATTCGAAAGTATTCAATGCATTCTAGACTGTTCTGCTAATTGTCCCAGGCAAGAAAAATTAAAATGCATCAGAAAAGTAAGGCCTAGTTGAGTATTTGGGTAGCGGCCCCCCTTGAAGCGGCTAGTCAGTAAATGGAAATCTTACACACAATTATTTTGCAGAGATGGATTGATCACACTGGAGAAAAGGCTGGTTGCCGAGGTGGTGTCTTTTCCTTGTTTCCCCAGCCTCCTCTGCTTTTACTGAGTTAGGTCCTCAGATCGGTGAAGGATATAAGTCATTTTTTTTTTCTCCTTCACAAAATATCATTGGACGATTCCTCTATGTTAACCATATGAACACTAATAACAGTTACAGATTTTTTTTTTTTTTAACTTTTCATCTCAGAGTTCTCAGTCCCCACCCCTCGTGAGGTACCGTGAAGGGGCACTAAAGTGCATTTTGGTGTAGGGGGTTAGAGTTTAAAGGTGCTGTCCAAGCTAAGAACCAACATGATGCTGTTTATAAAAAAGAAAGGCAATTCCTTCACCTCCATCTCTGGAGTCAACTGAGGGAGGGCAGTGAACTAGACCCTCACGGGAGGATTGTCCTAACTCTTAACTTCAGAGAAAACTGTGGAAGGATCTGCACATATAGACTCATTTATTTGTCCAAAATAGCAAAAATAGGCCTATTTCACCCTTAAGAAAGTATTTGCAAATCTGATCAGTCATGATCATAAAAATGTGAATGGATTCCAGATGCAATCCATGTGGGCATGCTCTGCAGTACTAACTATGAGTCTTCAGCCTAAATGAACATGCGGCTGTTCATTTTCATCAAAATGTGACTTCTAAACTACCATAAATAAAATACACATAGAACAATTAAATCTTTTGCTTACAATAGTTACTTTTACATTAAAAAGTCACCATAATCTTCAGATATATCGAAAATTAGGACTCTAACTCTTATCATTTCCCAGTCTTAAGTTAACAATCTTGCACAGGCCCGATAAAACGCAAAACTTGGAGCACTGATCTACACAGCTTGGCAGGTGTCACACAGTTCGACAGGTAGGCAACTGTGAGATACGCATTTTTAAAATTAGCATTTTCTATCAAAACAGTCTGAAATCTTTTAAAATCCTTATAAGAGACTGTATTTGTGCAATGCCACAGACACGTAGCTAGAAGGAACTAATGAAATTCGGTCTGGAACATTAACGAGCGTCCAAGTTTTCTTGGTCCCTAGTTTTAAGAACAACGAGCCCAGGAAATCCAATAAAATACATTGTCTTATATAGGGGGCAGTTGGTCCCAGGACCACTTGAGCTACTAAACAGGGACAGTTTCAACCACAGGTGACTTGATGCACTCTTCGTGCAATCGGCTCTTTTCTGTGAGGCTCAAGGGATTTTCAGCAGGATGCTCTGAAATGTGACTGTCACCATTCAAGGCGGAGACAAACCCTTCCTGGGAGGGGCTTTTCAAGTATGAGTGAAATTCCACTTGAGGATGATTGGGCCTGTGTTCGGAATACAAGCTACTGCAGGGCATGCTGCTGTCGTTCTCTGAAGAGGAGCAGCAGACAATGACGGAGGGGTTGGCGGCCGGGTAGTGGGAGGCACCGTAGGCCTCTTCCGCCTGTCGGGCATAGTCAACGAACTGCTCTGGTGTCATGGGGTAAGGCACCAACGAGAGGGTACCGTTTTTGACAGTATCTCTTTCAGAATAGTTTTCTGAGATCTGGTTAGCAGCTCCTGGAATGTGGCTATCTATTTGGTAATACAGAGTAGAAGAGTTGGCATAAAAGGAAGCATTTTTCGTGTGGCTTTCGTGCACAGCGGTGCCATCCGAATAACAAAGGACCGAAGGAAGAGGGACGACCTCAGCATGGGCGCCCAAACCTTCCGCAAAGCGGTCTCCTTTCTCATCATCGTCCTCCTCCTCTTCCTCCTCTTCCTCCTCCTCCTCCTCCTCCTCCTCATCCGATTCACTGGGCGCCAAGCTTTGAGTGCTAGAATCGGTGACGCCACTGCAGAAGCTGCTCCCATCTTCCTCCTCCTCCTCTTCCTCTCCTTGGCAGTCTAATTCCTCAGCAGACTGCAGGTGTAGCACTGCTGCCTGGGGTTCAGTTTCAATCTCAAAATTGTCTGTGATAGAATATTCTACAGAGTGCGCGACAGGGCCCATGGCACTGCTGTGAGCACTTAGCTCGCCGTGGCAGCCATTCAGCGTGGGGATTTGCTGCTCTCGGTTTTTCTCCAGTTCAAGTTTCATTATTGTGTGCAAAAAGTGAGTCCGGACACGGATAGGATTGAATTCAATTCTACCTGCTGTGTTACTACATCCTTCTTTAGTGCAGCCACATGGGAAAGACATCCGATCCACCTTGCAAGGAAGAACACAGATTAGCTCCATGGAACTATTACAAACCAAATCAAAATCTAGTACCTTTTGGCAACCCCTTTGAATCTGAGATTACTAATCTCACTTATGCTAGAGCAAGTGGCAAGCAAATTGTAAACGAAAAGGAAAAGCAAAGGCTTGAAAAGCAAAAACTTAAAAAAAAAAAAGCCTGTATTCAAAGTGAGGTTCCTGAGTGGAACAGCTTGTGTCCAACTATACAGAGCTCTGGTGGTACAGTAGTTAACATTCCGCTGCTAACCAAAAGGTGGGCAGTTCAGATCTACCAGCTGCTCTTTGTAAATGGCACGGGACAATTCTACCCTGTCCTACAAGGTCACTAGGAGTCAGAATCAACTGGAGGGCAATAGGCTTGGTTTTTGTAAATTAACCTAAAGACTGGTGGTTCAAACTCATCGAGTGGAATGACAGATCCATTTCCATGAAAATCCCACGGAGCAGTTCTACTCTGCAACACACAGGATCACCATGAGTTGGAGCCCACTCACAGCAACAAGTTTGTTTTTTTCTATTAAGAAAAAAAGGGTTACGGTTCTGAGTAGAATCCATACGTAGATCAAATGGTTAACATACTACTTTGCTCACCTAGAGGAGGGAGTCCACCAGAGGTCTGGTGATCTACTTCTGAAAAAATCTGTTACTGAAAACAGTGCAGTTACTATAAGTTAGAGTCAACTGGCAGCAATATGGTTATAAATGTGTTTTTTAGTTTACTGACCTCTCCAGCTTTCTTCTAACTCTATGCCCTTGTTCCCGTTTCTTCATTCATTCATGCTCCTTTTTTTCGAATACCTTTATCCTTTCCCCCAAGCTCCTTTTTCTTCTGCTGTATCCCCACTAGCAAGCCCAGTTTTAAAGAAGCCAACTTACCTACGGTCTTCATCATCACTTACTACTTTAAGTCTAAACTGTATGGCATTCTCGGTGCCAGTCATGCTCTTTTCCTTTCCCTTGCCAAGATCTTGTAAAATGAACTCCCCTGCCCAGGGTTCCACATGGACACGCCTTTAGTATCATGTTCCCTGGTCATTTCCTCACTGGTTTACCTTCCCATTCTTCTGTCTCCTTAGCACACAAGGGCATGTGTGGGCACCACATGGCCATGCTGGGTATGCACATTCATAATTGTGGGTGGCAGATTCACGTGTTTCAGTCTTGGTGGCCTAGTGCGTAAGTGCTATGGCTGCTAACCAAAAGGTCGGCAGTTTGGATCTGCCAGGCAGTCCTTGGAAACTCTATGGAGCAGTTCTATTCTCTCCTACAGGGTTGCTTTGAGTCAGAATTGACTCAGTAGCACTGAGTTTTTCTTTTTTTTTAGTGGGTAGAGTGATTTGGCTCAGCAAGTGTTGGTTGACTGACTGTCCACTGAAGCGATAAATGGAACTGCTCGCAATCCAAGGGCACTCCTAAGACACGTGCTCATTGTTTCAGAATCCACAAGCAGCCTCAGTGCAGACCACAGTACAAGTCAGTAGAAGAACTTGCCCTGCTTGCCACCTTATGCAAGCACGAGGAATTTCCTGTACTAGAGATTGGACCACAGAGAGCCAGGTAGTCATCTTGGTCCCACTAAAAAAGGAGGTGCAGATGTCAGAGCCTGTATTGGCAGCTATTTTGTTATTTATGGGTTTGTTTTCTGTGAATCCATCTCAAGCATCTGTTTGGTAGATGAGAACTGTTCCCCTCCTCCTTATCTACCTCACTGGGTCTCCTTATTGAAATTGTAAGTTACCTCATAAAATTTTACATCTAACTCCTAATACAGCACCATTATTATTACAGATTGGAAACACTAGGTGGTGCAGTGGTTAAGAGCTGTGGCTGCTAACCAAAAGATCAGCAGTTCAAATATACTAGGCGCTCCTTGGAAACTGTATGGAGCAGTTCTACTCTGCCTTATAGAGTTGCTATGAGCTGGAATTAAGTTGGAATTGATACCATGGCAGTGAGTCTGGTTTTGAGGGGCATTAGAGAATTATCTAGTCCAGGGGGTTAAAGAGTAAATATTTTAGGCTTTGTGGGCCATATGGTCTTTGGATTAAGTATCTCACCTTGCCCCAAACTACATTCAGGAAACTTCATCACATGGAACATGAGTGCCTCTTTAAGAGGTGGCATATTATGACATGTCTTTGGATTCTCTGTAGTGCAAATCCTTACCTGACACTTAATGCCTGCGAGGCTGCAGGTGCACGTTTCTGGGTCACAGAACACACGGCAGTCACATCCGCAGTCCTCTCGCGACAGGCGGATGGCTCGCAGCTCGTGCTTTTCCTCCACATCAATCTTCTTTACTCCAGAGGCTCTCAGCAGTGCTCTTCGTTTCTTTGTTGGCAGGGGTTGCAGAAAGAAGTACTCGTCTACCTCTGTGTTGTCTAAATCAATATCATCATCAGAAATGTCATCCACTGTGAGAGTGCTAGCTTCTTCAGACTCCACTGTGCCATTCTTAGTCATCTGGAAACACCAAGCAGTCAGTAAAGAGACTTAGTACGGCCAGCAGCTAAAATCTCTTCATTTTACACTTGGTAAGAGCAAAACTGATAATATTGTGTCCCTGTAACCAGTAAGTGTTCATAAATCAAGTCATTTCCTTTTTATTTATTTATTTTTGAAGAAGGAGTCACAGGAAGAAAAGGGAAGGCACTCAAATGGTAGGCTTTTAAGTCTACTGGTGAATCAGAAGACTCGTAATCAGAACTCTTAATGTCCTAAAGTCACGAACTACATTTGTTAGAGCTTTTAACCTAGATGCTGTAAAAACGACCACGTTTATAGATGCCCATTGGTTAGCTACCTTTAGACACCAGATGGACAGTTTTGAGGTTGTTGCTCAGGGTGTTGGCATCTTAGTGGGACTCAGCAAATACATTGTGCTACACTTATGCTGCTGGGATTACAAACACGATTACCCTGATGAATACTCTAAGAATGAGGGCTTGATATGAAGTAATCCGTCGGGCCGGCATGATACTGGTAAGACAAAGCAAAGGAGAGAGCTGGCAAGCTCCCACCAACTCACAACTGAAATAATAGTTTCAGCTTTCACAGGAGCTCACGTAAACCTTTGCCCAACATGATACCTTCTGTGTAACAGCTCATGTGGACAACCACATCTCAGAAACCCATAACTATTCTGCTTCTACTTAGATTTCTTTCTAAAAGAAATCCCATTCATCAGTAAACCATGAATCAGTATTCCACTTCGTACTATTAAGCCACCGTATTTTATGTTTGTTCTTTAACACACATACAGAAAAAGGAGTTTTCTTTAATAGGAGCTAAGAATATATTCTAACAAGAAATAAAAATAGAAACTCTACAGGTGATGAATCAAGGAAGTCTGAAATGCAGAAACTATTTTTAACTCTTTAATTTTCAAATTTTTTACTTCATAATCTTCATTAATTACAATCATTACTGTGCTTTCAGAATCTTAACAACAGTTCAGTCATTACACAGTTCAAATACTCTGATGGCAATGAATAATTATTTGTCTTCATAAGAAAAATCTGACATTTAGATAAGAGTATTTGTAACTGGCTAAAAATGCAAATTGTACGATTCTGAATGTATAAATTGACAATTGCTCTTTGTCTTCAAAGGGAGACAAATTATCATAGAAGAAACAACACAGTGTCTACTAGAATACACGACAAAAGGTCAAAGGGCCTTGAAATATATTTTAAAAAGCAATTTGATTATGTTTTAGAAAATATTTTAGCAACTGTTGAGGTTAAATCATTGCAGTTTTGATTTGCATTTCTCTGAAGGCTAATGATCATGAACATTTTCTCATCTATCTGTCAGCTGCCTGAATGTCTTCTTGGGTGAAGTAGCCTGGTCATATTACAGCCCATTTTTTATTTGAATTATTTGTCTTTTCCCTACAGGAGTTTTGCAGTATCTTGTAGATTTTAGAGATTAGACCCTGATCGGATATGTCATAACAAATTATTTTTTTCCCAATCTGTAGGCGGTCTCTTTCAATCTCTTCTGGCGAAGTCTTTTGATGGGCATAAGTGTTGGATTTTTAGGAGCTTCCAAGTCACGTAGATCCTCAGCTGGTGTTTTTGCATTGCTAGTTACGTTTTTGGAAACCCCAGTAGCATAGTGGTTTAGAGTAACATCTGCTAACCAACAACTCAGCAGTTCAAATCTGCCAGGGGTTCCTTGGAAGATCTGTGGAGCAGTAGCTACTCTGTCCTATAGAGTCACTGAGTAGGAACTGACTTGATGGCAGTGGGTTGGTTTTTATTTTTTTTTTAAAAAGTTTTGAATTCTGTTTATCACATGTATTAGAGCTGTTAGCATTGTCCCTATTTTTTCTTCCAAGATCTTTTATCACTTTAGATTTTACATTTAGGTCTTTGACTCATTCTGAGTTAGTTTTTGTGCATAGTGTAAGATACACTTCTTGCTTCTTCTCTTCTTTTCTTTTTTTTTTGGTAGATGAATATACATTTATGTCATCACCAATTGTTAAACGAGACCAACCTTTCTCCATTTAACAGATTTTGGTCCTTTGTCAAATATCAGCTGCTCAGAGGTGTATGAATTTACAAGTCCATTTCTTTTGAAATATTAAACAAGGAGCAGAGATGGGGAAGAGAGGCCCCAGTCCACATGAATACTGCCCAGGAGCAGAAGCTCCAAAGAGATGACAACCTTCCTCCAGAGCCAACAGAGGCAGAAAGTCTTCCCCTACAGCTAGCACCCTGAATTTGGACCTCTGGCTTTCTAAACTGTGAGAAAATAAACTTCTGTTTGTTAAAGCCATTCTGTTGCAGTATTTCTGTTACAGCAGCATCAAATAACTGAAACAAATGGTTAATGTCCTTGGCTGCTATTTTAGCTATCTAGTGTTGCCACATGAGAAATTCCACAAGAGGATGGCTTCAACAAACAGAATTTTATTCTCTCACAGTCTAGTAGGCTGGAAGTCCAACTTCAGGGTGTTAGCTCCAGAGGAAGGCATTCTCTGTCTGTCACTTTGGAGGAAGGTCCTTACCAATCTACCCTGGTCCAGGAGCTTCTCAGCACAGGGATCCTGGGTCCAAAGGAAATGATCTTCTCCTAGCTTTTCTTTCTTGGTGGTACACAGTCCCTCTGACTCTCTGCTTGCTTCTTTCTTTTATATCGCAAATGAGATTGACTTAAGACACAACTTAATCTTATAGCTTGAGTCCTCCCTCATGAACATAACTGCTTTGAATCCTGGCTCATAAGACAACCACACAATACTGGGAATCATGAACAAGCCAAGCTGACACAGTTTGGGGGGACATAATTCAGTCCATGACAGCTGCTAACAAAAAGGTTGGCAGTTTGAGTTCATACAGACCTGCCTTGGAAAAAAGGCCTAGTGATCTACTTTTAAAATACTCAGACCCACCACCATCGGGTTGATTCTGACTCATAATGATGCTACCAGACAGAGTAGAACTACCCCACAGGGCTTTTCAAGGGGGCATGGGAGCAGACTGCCACATCTTTCTCTTGTTCAGAACATCAGCCACTGTAAACCCTAGAATACACTTCTACCTGATACTCTTGGGGTCACCATGAGCTGAAAATTTGATAGCATCTGTTTTGTGTTTAGGATGGTATTTGGTAACATTACAACAATAACAAAATTTCCATTTTATATCAACAAGATTTGATTTTAAAAAAGAAAAACTGCTGTGATATGATACACGAGATCTAAAAATCAACACAAGGTATAATTTTAGTGAACGCTGAAAAAATACATGAAAATTTGAGGATACCGTGAACAGCCAACTGACACATAACAATAGAAAAAAAACAAAAACAAAACTTGTACCTTAAGTAAATCACAGACGCAGTTTAAGGGCACATATAAGTGCCCTTAGAAAATATACACAACATTTATTTTCAAAACTTAAGTTACAAAGCACAACTGCATTTCAAAATATATCTTCATTTAAGAATCTAATAGTGTTTCACACAGAGCAACATACTATTTTTATTGCTGTTCAAGAAGTCACGGGGTACAAAGCTAGATATGAAAAATCTCACATTAACACTGAAGCTGACTGGTAAGCTTTTTTTTTTTTTACCCCTCCAGTATCATCTGTCATTTCTAATAAAGGCTGGAAATACTCCAATCCAGGTTTGTCCATTGGCTTATCCTCCCCTCCTTACAGTTTCTGCTTTGGCACAAAGCCTTTGAGGCACAAAGGCACATTATTCTCCCATCATCCTCTGGAAATCTTCCCCTAGTTCTCTCCCACAGTCTATACCCATTTTCTCTTTTAAAACTGAGGCCAAGAACTAGTGAGTTTTAATGCTCTTTAGAATCATTGTACAGATTATTTTCAAATGCATTTTCCCCATACTATAGCATAGTGGGAAAAGTCAATGAGTATCATAGTTCAGTTCACTAACTATTGCCCATCATGATTTTCAGACCTACTGCAAAGAAATCCAGGGCATGAGCCAGCCCTCCTCACTCACTTTGGCTGATCCTTTGTTTTGTGACCCACCTTCACAAGAGCATAAATTTTGTACCACATTGTTCTCCTGACGTGAGTGTTAATTTTAAATGTCTCTTTTCCATCTGCAAGTAAAATCATTGAATTTTTCGGCAAATGCAGGCTCTGTATTTTATGCATTAATGAACCCAGATTCACTGTGACCTAAGAACACACACAGTTTCAATTCCTGACTCCAGCATGTTTTTCCCTGTACCTCTCCCAGCTCTCTAGGATACCTTAATGCAGTACTGGGACTCTGACACGGAATTAGACGTGATATGTCTAAGAAGCCATTCAGCTTATGAAATAAACACATGTGCAGTAAGCAGCACATTCAAATAAATGCTCTATTTTAAGGTAGACGCCTCAGGAAGCAATCAGGGAGCTGGGTCAATTCTAACTTACTGCTCTTTTCCCCACCACAGTGTTATTTTCTCAAGAGCTCAAAGATAATTTGCTAAAAATGTGCTTTAAGGAAACCACCAGAGTAATTTGGCCTTCAAAACTGCTTTTGTTTCTTTGTGTATATGAAAGACAAAGTAAGAGACGAGGGCATTTTGGGGGGAAAAGAGAAGGAAAGACAGTTGGGAGAAAGAGATAAGGACATGGTAATAACAACAGTAATAAAAACAATTTTTGAGGCTATGTGTCAGGTATTTGTTACGGATTGCATTGTGTCCCCCCCAAAATATATATTGATTTGACTTGGCTATGAGTCCCAGTATGATGCGGTTTCTCCCATGTGTTGTGAATCCTGCTTCTGTGATACTGATAATGGAGAACAGGCAGCAGTTGTGCTGGTGAGGCAGCACTCAAGTTACCAGCTGTGGGATATAAGGGAAAGAAGTGAGCACAGAGAGCTGGGAACCTCACCCCACCAAGCAGCAGCACCGAGAGTAAAGCACATCCTTTGGACCTGAGGTTCCTTTGCTGAGATGCTCTATTTGACTTTGGACTCAACCTACCAGACTGTGATAATTTTTCTTATTGAGTGGTCTTGTGGCTTACTGGGCTGTGACAGTAAGTTTCTCTTCATGAAATCATCCACTTGTGGTATTTTCTGTTGGAGCAGTACCAGGTGACTAAAACAGAATTTGGTACTGGGAGTGGGGTACTGCTCTAACAAATACCTAAACTGTGGAAGCTTTTGTGACACTGTGAAATGGGTAGAAGGAACCCTAGAGAACTGCTAACAATGAGAAGGCAGCAGATGGTGAAAAGAAGCAGCAGCAGAAAACTGGCAAGGGCAGAACCTGGAGTTGACCCACAGAATGAGAGCTCAGTGCCATGCACAGAGTCTTCTTGGTGAGGCAGGGTGCCTCTGGGCACTTATATCGGTGGAGCTAGTCTTACTGACTCATGGAGCGAGAGAGGAGGCTTCCTAGCAGAATGGGGTGCCTCCAGGCACTTGAATCAGTGGAGCTACAGAGCTTTGGAACACTTGCCCTGGCAGGGCAGATGTGGGCCTGAGGCCTGGGCCATGAGGCCATAGGAAGCAAAAGCTGAAGAGATAAAAAGCAGAAGCTGAGCTGTTTTAGTCTCAAAAGGTATGGCCATGATATTGTGGGGTTAAGAGGGTGGAGCCAGGGCTTCCTGTGTTTCTAAGGGTGGAACTGCCACTCAGCTGGGCTTAGGGGGCACCTAAAGCTGAAGGGGCAGAGTTGTTATCCAAGCGGGCCCTGGAGGCAATGTTGTAGCCCAAGGCCAGAGATCTCTACTCAGAATCCAAAGAGTGTGGCCAATACCTGTAGTCTGGAGGGCAAAGCTATTGTGTAAAATGTCTCAGAGATCTGAAGATTGTTTTCAGAGCTTTGAAGGCTATTATAATTTGTTCTCCTGAATTGCTTGTTGCTTGTTAATGCCTTCTTTCTCTGCAATTTTTTGTAATGAAAATGTATGATTTGTGCTTGCCTGTATACCATTGTATTTTGGGAAGGTAACGTGTTCTGGATTTCACAGTTAAGGAGGAATTCATGGATTTTGGACCTGGATTGAGAGCTTTTCTATACTATGAACGAACAAATTTTGCATGCTCTAATATGATTTTGGGGGTGGGGATCAAAGGGTGGAATGTTGTGGACTGCATTGTGTCCCCTTCAAAATATATATTGATTTGACTTGGCTATGATCCCTGCATGGTGTATTCCTCCCATGTGTTGTGAATCCTGCCTCTGTGATATTGATGATGGTGAACGGTTGGCAGCTGTGTTGGTGAGGCAGCACTCAAGTTACCAGCTGTGGGATATGAGGGATAGATGTGGGCACAGAGTGGGGAACCTCATACCACCAGGAAAGCAGCACTGAGAGCAGAGCACATCCTTTGGAGCTGAGGTTCCTATGCCAAGATGCTCTCCTTGAATTTGGACTCAACCTACCAGACTGTGATAATTTCTCTTATTGAGTGGATTTGTGGCTTACCAGACTGTGACAATCAAGTTTCTTTTCATGAAATCATCCACTCGTGGTATTTTCTATTGGAGCAGTACCGGGTTACTAAAACAGGACTGTTCTAAGCACTTCTCCTGCATTAACTTATTAGCATCACAGCAATCCCATGAGGTAGGTACTATAATCACATCCAGTTAACTAATGAAGAAACCAAGGCACAGGAATGCTAAAGACCTTGTTCAAGACTGCACGTGGTGATGGTGTGAGTGAGTCATAATGCTGGACAGCCTGAGTCCACAGCTTGTTCTCTTAAACACTTAACAGTATGTATACACATGTGTATAAAGTGCGTGTATATGTACATTTATGTATACATTGTTTTTACATGTTTATTAAATTTTTCTGTGTGCTTATTTTATATCAGGTACTAGATGTAACAGTACATAAGACATGGGTCTTGAACACTGGACTGGAGGGGAGAGTTATGTAAACCAGTAACTCTAATGCATTTCATAAGGACTGTCTGGTGTAGGGTGAACACAAGGAATTTAAAAGCCTATAGATGTGGCTGCTGGTGCAATGAGGCGTCTCCAGAACTGAGCTGAGATTGACAGGAGATAAACATGGAGGTTGAGAGCATCCTACCCTGAGCAACAACAATCTGAAAGGCCTAAGAAGGGACAGAACATGATGCATTCACGGCACTGCAATTTATCCAGGTCACTGGATTTGTATGGGATCACTCTGTGTCTTGATTCATGAGCAAAGACCAAGAAATAAACATACAGCAGGTCTTGAGAAAATAGCTCCCTTGTTTTCTTGCCTTAACCATTTAAGAGGTGATGAATAACTTAATTCATGACTTGCTTTAATGATCGTTGTCTTATTTTAAATTTCTTCTATATACATATGCATTACATATATTAGGTTAGAAGAATATCAATGTCAAGAACTGTTGTAGGCATTTGGGTGTGTATACTTGTTTTCTTTCGGTGACAATACTTAATATGGGACTTAGCTTCTGAGCCACTGTGTAAACTTGTAGAGGCTCTTCAGTCATTGTGTAAATTTGTAGATTCACTCTTGCAAGGAAAACACTGTGATTTTTTTTTTTCTTTTTTAGAAAGAATTCAACATCTTAGTTTTGCAACTCTATCACACTTCATGGAAATCCTGGTGGTGCAGTGGTTAAGTGCTACAGCTACTAGCCAAAAGGTTGACAGTTCAAATTCACCAGGTGATCCTTGGAAACTCTATGGGGCAGTTCTACTCCATCTATATGTTCACTATGAGTTGGAATTGACTGGACAGCAATGTTGATCACCTTCTGGTAGTCAGGTCTCCAAGCCCAACATATCACAACTTTTGCTCATCCAAATATACCTAAGGAATTAGACATAGTCTACCAGATTTGGCGGAGTGATTTTCAGATTTGTGCATGTGAAAACCGGCATTCAGCCTAATTGTTTTTAATACCATACAAAGGATGAAGTCCATTATATATTCTAATTAGATGAAACTTTTGGTGTCTTTGGTGCCTGAAAATATTAATCAATTCAAAATGATTACAGAGAGGAAAACAATACTGAAAATGTCTATGTATTACAAAGCTACAAAGAAAAAATTCTTTCAGCAGCTGTAAGGTATGCTTACTAATACAATCTCCTGATCATTGCCAAGTTATTAATATATGTAAAATGGACAGCAGAAATCATATGAAAAAATAATTCCATAAACAGGGATTACTGCCTATTATATTGAAGGTGGTTATGTTGAAAGTGATGCCAGTCGCATCTACTGAGTACCAGGCACTGAACACTGTACTTCATATAAATTATGTAACTTAAATTACACAAAAATCATATAAAGGATTATTTTAAAGTTGAGAAAACTTTGGAGAAAATGATTTGCCCGAGTCTAGTCACATAGCTAACGAGCAACGGCACTGAGGTTCAAACTCAGCTCTAAGTGACTCCAAAGCTTGAGCCAGACTGAAACGAACAGCCTGCAGCACAATTCTGAGGATAGTGGCAGAAAAGCTGTGTAGAAGCAAATAAGGATTTCAGCTGAAGCCAGGCTCTAAGAGCTTTATCTCAGGGCTGTGAGCTAGGAGAAGAAAGAGTAGTATAATGCTGCTTAGTTTTGCTCATTAAAAAATGAAAAATATGATTCAGATACAGAGAAAAAGAGCTTAGAAATAAAAGAAAGCAAACAAGCTGAAGATAGGACATTCTCACCAGTTAGCACTTCCTTTTGGGTGCCTATTTTGTAGGTATGTGGACATGGCTTTTCAGTTGGAGATACCAGGAATAGAAGCCACTCTAAAGGACAGCTATTACTATTGTACTAATGTCTTAGTCCTTTGATTTTTCCCCGACAACTTTTAACTTACTTTCCCTGGCCTACACTGAAGCAGTTAGTATGTTAGTATGTTAGTTCTGGTGTTGGGTTTCAAGTATATTTCTCCCACCATATTGTGAACACAGTGAAAACAGACGTGTGCCTGTGCTCATCCCTTAGTAACTGCTTAACAAGTACACACTGAATGAATGAATGTCGTTAATCATTATGCTATACTGTCAGGCACTGTGCTAGGTAATGCAGTTATACAGATACGAGCTTTGCCACCCAGCGAGCTTCCAGTCTGCTAGGAGATGATCATGAAATAAAGGTGCTACTGTATGGTAAATGCAACGAAACATAGGTTGTGCATGTTACAGACCTATGAGGGAGGGAGAGATAGTGGGCAAGTGAAGGGGGGGGAAGGCTAGACACAGATAGACCAGAGTGATTTACTTCCCATTCTGATTTCATAGTTTCTAATAAAAAGAAAACCTTCAAACCAAAGTCAGAGAACAGACATATAGGAAAGAATTTAAAGTAAAACAGAGGTGAGAAAACAGAATACTAAGCTGTCTGACATAAGAATCCCCTCACTGTCTGTGCTTTGAAACTGGCAAAAAGCCTCAAGTTAGGACTTCTCTAAAAGTCCATGATGATTTATGGAGAAAGAAATTAAAAGAGGATCAAAGATGTTAGTTCTTGACAACAGAATTCTAGAAAGGCCTATTGAAACAGATGGGCACTCAACATATGAAAAAAGGGGGCCGTGATGACCAGAGTTCTGCACAAGTCCACCACGGAGAAGAGGTCCATTTGGGGGAAAAGAAAAAGAGAAAAACCCACCATGTTGAATCTCAACATAAAAGCAAAAAAGAGGTGCACAGAGCTCTGCCTCTTGGGCCTTCTGTTCACCTTTTCCCCAATCCTAGGTCTCTTGGAACACAGAAAACCAGCATTCTAGTTCTGAGAGTTCTCTGACATAACCTCCTGCTGTTTTTGTGGGGAAAATGGAATGTAAGCTGGCAAGTGTATGGTTGGATGCTATTTTGGACTGAATTGTGTCCCCCCAAAATACGTATGATTTTTATTAGAAACTAGGCATCATAAATTTTAACCTCTGGTTGTAATTGTACACTGGACAGATTCTATCTGGTGTACCATGTCCAAGTCAAGTATCAAACTGCAGTGAACCTGGAGAAGGCAAACCAGAATGAAAAAGTGTCTGGAAACCATGTCTTAGCAGTGGAAGGACCACAGTGTTTAATCCTATATAAGCTTAGACAGTCGATATAAGCCCTGATCAAATATTAGCATGATGATCAAAGGTGCTTTAAAACACTTGGAGTTTGGAGAATAGTAACAAGGTTTATTCTGTGCATGCCTGTCTCAAAAAAAAGTGCATGATATGTACCACACTAAGAAGTTAGAAACTGTTGGCTATGTATTCAATAGTTTCGTTGTGTGAGTTAGATATAAGATCCGGTCTCTAAGATTCTGGCAAACTAAAAGAAAACACATCATTTTGATGTGCTGTCATATCTTACAGTATGGTTCTTTAGTTCATTAGCCGTTAACTATAACTGGCAATTTGAAAGCTATTTAATTGTGCTATGAAAGAATATGGAATGTGTGATCTTTTTGCGGGGGGGGGGGGGGGTCAGCTTGTAAGAATTTCAACAACCAGAACTCAAAAGTCCTTGAAATATGTATCACCACAAAAGTTACCAGAAGGATGATAATATTAAAAGATAAGGCATATAGACCTTTATTAAATGCCTTTTTTTCTTTTTTTTTTCCACTCTAGTTTAGACCAGCACTGCCTCTTCTGGTGGTGGCTAATAAATCAAACTAACGCAACAGATAAATGTTTAACAAGTGCACTCTGAAGAAAGACAAATGCCTTGATTTGTAGTGTTCACTAAATTCCGTGATATGAACATGCCCAGTCACGGATGATTTCCAGCTATCAATGGGAGGAGCTCCGAACAGCCTGTCTTTGCAAGCTGATAGAACCTGGCTTCGGCAAACCACTGGACGTGCCCTATGTCAACACAAGAATCACTTCAATTAGTTTTCTTTGACTCAGAAGATCAGCGCTGGATGCAGAGGAAGAATATACAGATTTCATGACACACACTTAACTGTTCCATTTAAGTTAAAATGCCAGCAATATTTTGAAAGAACCTATTCCTAAGTATATTGCATTAACTCAGGGCTGAAGCTGACCCATGCTCTCAGCCTTCATCACTTAGGTTCAGTGTATTTTCTCTGTAGTTGGCAAAATAGGTTGTGCCATTTTGGGGACATTAATTTGAGTGGGTATTCAATCATCTTCCCACTTAGGAATGCATACTGGAGGCACTGGCACTTAGTATGTTCTCGCATAATCACTAGAAAGCCTGATAGTCGGGTCTGGAGGTATAAAGTGCGTTCAAAACACCATGACATGTAGGCTTTAGCCCATCTAATGCTATAGCATGGGGGATACAGTTAAGAAAGCATTCAAACATTTTCTAAATTATAGTGTCAACCATCTCACAAACTCCTAATGCTTTTTATATCCCAGGGCACTTAGGATCTTTTGGAGAAATCCCAACACTATGGAATGGAGACAAAGGCAGGGCTCCAGCCAAGATGAAGTGGAAAATCAGAATGTTGCAGGGGTAAGTCCCCTGGGGTGAGGAAGATTTACAAGGACGTTTAAAGTTTGATCATTACAGGAATAGTTAACATTTAGGAACCTTTTTTTTTAAAAAAAGGAAAGACAGCAAAGGATTATGCAGTACTCAAGAAAAACATGACAGAAATAGGGAAAAATGTATAACCCTGCAAGGTGATTGGGAATGGAACCAAAAGCAGAGATAAACCTAGGACCTCCAAAAGATGAGGACGCACAACAGGATGAAAAAACACTGAATAAAAGAGGCCACTTGAAGCTGTGAAAAGTAAATTAAACTTTGAAGAACAAGGTAGTAGAATTCATTAACACAGAACTCAGAGGCAACTGAACTGCGAAGGCCCTTTAAGCCTTCATCCTTTGTTCTCTTTCCTTACCAAAAACAGTCACCAAATGGTGATTGTTCCTTTAATGATTAATCTTTAAAAAACTTATTTAAATCTTTCTCACCCCAAGCGACCTACCCATGCCACATTATGATTCTCCAGCTTCTTCATGACCAGAGCCCTGCCCTTGTCTCCCTCCAACAGGGAACGTAAAATGGGAATAAAGGTTAATAAAAGTGTTCAACAGTGGTACAGATGATGAAATCTAAACACTTTATTTGGAAAAGTATAGTAGTAAGATGACTGCATTGATTAGTGCAAAGGGAACGGTGTGTTTCAAAGGGCTTGATGGAAAGAAGAATATGCTCTGTAATTCAGTAATGTAAAGCTAGGTATTTCTTCTAGGTACAGCACCTAATGCAATCAGTGTTCTTTATTGTTTATAGATGTTTGGAACAAAAAGACACTTAGATGCTTAAAATGGAATTGACTTTGTCCTATAAATCTAAGTATATATTATTTCCCAGTACACCTAACTAATGGCTTAAATATATCTCAATTAAAAAGTAAGAATTTTGTAGTAGAAAGCTAATTTTCTATTTTATTTTGTTTCTGAAATATAAGGAAACACACAGAAGTGTGTGTGTGTTCCTTTTTATTCATCTGCATCATTAAGGCCCCACGGGAGGAGGGGCTGTGATGCTAAGGCAGTTTCGCAGCATGGCTGGGACATGGTTCTCAGTGATGGGAGCTGTATGATGACGTGATCACTTCCATGACGGATCATGAGTGAGTAGCCAATCAGTTAAAAGGGAGCTTCCTGGGGCATGTGGTCTGCATCAGATATAATTGGACATTCTGGCAAGACTCATGGGCTCTTGCTTTCTCTGGATCCTGCAGTTGGCTCCTGTTCATCTGACCTCTAGTTCTTGGGGTGCGAGCTAGCAGCTTACCTGCAGTCTTGCCTGCTGAATTTGGGATTCCTTACTCCGCTGCCTGTCAACAAGAGCCTTGCTCCCCGACTTCCTGATTTTGGCTTTACCAGCCCCTGCAGCTATGGGGATCAGCAGAAGCTTCTATTCTGACCCACAGATCTGAGACATTCCAGCCTCAATTGTGTCCATTTCCTTGATATAAATCTCCCTGTACATGAGGTCTGACAATTAAGTCCTCAAACTTAATTGATTGCTGAATACCACTACCAAAACCAAACCACTGCCATCAAGTTAATGCTGACTCATATCACTACAGTCACCTTCAAAGTACTCCCCTTTTGGAACTCTTTCTGGAATAGCCATTGCACATGGTGGCATGGTGGCAAGTTCACAAGCTTCATTTTATAGTTGTCTGTGAGGGAGTTTTTAGCCAGGAAACAAATAACTGTATTGCAACACCCTCCCTACGCAACTGATCTGGTCCCCAGTGATATTTTCTTTACCTGAAGAAAAAGGAAACATCGAAAGGAAGACATTTTTATGACATTCAGGACATCAAGGGTAGTATCACAATAGCTATAGTGGCCATTCCAGAAAAAAAGAGTTCAAAATTGAATTGAAGGGTGGACTAGGTGCTGGTGAATTAATACAAACTCTTCCAACAAATAAAGAGGAGGGAAAACTTAGCAGATTAATGCTGGCTTCATGAAATGACCTATCAGAGTTAAAGTCAGTATAAGAAAAGATAAAGTCAGTATAAGAAAAGAAATTACAGACTAATATGCTACCCCTTAGGAATTTAGATACAAAAATTCTGAAGGAAATACTAGTACACTGATTCCAACAGCGTATCAGATGGTTTACATAACATGATCAAATGGGATTTATTTCAGGAATTTGAGGGTGGTTCGTAAGAAAATCAATCATTGTTACACATGTAGTGAATAGGACAAAGGAAAAGAACCACATGATCATCTCAATAAATGCAGAAAAGGCACTTGACAAAATTCAACACCCTCTCATGACAAAGACACTCAGTCAAGTAGGAACAGAGAGGAAATTCCTCAACATAATGAAAGGCATTTATGAAAAATCAGTTAACGTAATCAAAGGAAAAAGGCTAAAAGACTTCTCCTTTATGCAATGATAAAGAATCCACAAAACAACATGGATGAACCTGGAAGGCATTATACTAAGTCAAATAAGTCAATCAAAAAAGAACAAATACGGTATGATACCACTTTTGTAGTGGGCCAAGAATAGGTACCGACACAGGAAGCAGCATTCTTTGATGGTTACCAGGTATGAGAGAGTGGGTGGAGCAAGAGCTACTTCTTATACAGTAGACAAGTGTTAACTCTGGTGATAGAAGACGCAACATACAATGAGGAGACGCCAGCACAACTTGACCAAGGTAAATGAAAACACTAAGATGTGAACAAGAATAATGGATACACAATTTTGCAACCACAGTAATAAGCCATCACTGTTGAGTCAGTTCTGACTCACAGCGACCCTATAGGTCAGAGTAGGACTGCCCCAAAGAGTTTCCAAGGAGCACCTGGGGGATGTGAACTGCTGACCTTTTGGTTAGCAGATGTAGCATTCAACCTACTATGCCACCAAGGTTTCCTACAATAGCGGTAAGAAGCAAAAATTATATGAGTAGTTACATAGATACGTATGCTATATGGAGGTAGGAAGGTGTACGAGTGTACAGGCATGTGCATATATAAGTACATGTATGTACACTCATACATTTGTAGCCAAGCTTTGAACCACTTCAGCCTATTTCAATCATGTGTGAGGAAAGTGACATCAGAAAAGACATTTTTAAAATTTTAGTGATTCACCATGATACCTGGAAATGCACAAATTACAGGTCAAAGCCCATCTAGAAGCTTAGTCCTGCTCTTAGAAAACAAGTGTGGTGTACACATTGGAACACAAGTGTGTAGGAAAACTAAAGACTCAAGGAAGAAATCAGTGCACAAGACTAATGGCAGACACCGACCCAACAGCCTCTTCCAGTGTCAGACCAGGAGAACTAGAGGGTGCCATTCTGACCAGGGACACAATGGAAGGACCCAGTTAGAATGGGAGAAAAATACAGACGAATTGTCAAATTCATGGAAAACACCAGACTGGTACTGGACTGACAGGGCCCAGAGGAACTTCCAACACTATCAGCCTAAGATACCTTTTTACCTGGAGCTTAAGTCACTCCCAGAGGTTATCTTTCAGCCAAATAACAGATTGGCTTATAAGGTAAACAGTAACACCCATGAAGAATCACTGCTTTAAACAACTGGCGATTTCTATACCAAATCATCAACATTTACACAAAAGCAAAGATGAGATGACAAGGAAGGGCATGGAAACTGGATAGATAGAATAGGGTGACTAGGATAGAAATACTGAGAATGCTGGCTCATTATGGAGACTGTAACATCACAGAACAATATTTATATGAATTGTTGAATGGAAATTTAATTTGCTGTGTAAGCTTTCTTAAAATACAATAAAATTTTTTAATAAAAGATTTCTTCTTAAATTCCCTTAACTTTAAAACATAATTATACATATTAATGAAAGAATGCTCCTTAAAATCAAGAAGATAAGGATGCCTGCTTTTACCGTTGGTATTCAACACCATACTGGGCATTCTAGATGAAACAATCAGGAAAGAAAAGGAAATAAAAGGCAACCAAACTGGGAAGGAAGAAATCAAACTATCTCTATTTGCAAATTATATGATCTTATATAGCGTTGCTTTGAGTCAGAATCAACTCAACAGCAGTGGATTTGTTTTCTTTTTGTAAATGAAAGGAAACCCTAGTAGCGTAGCAGTTAAGTGCTATGGCTGCTAACCAGAAGGCTGGCAGTCTGAATCTACCAGGAGCTCCTTGGAAACTCTTTCGGGCTGTTCTACTCTGTCCTATAGGGTTGCTATGAGTCAGAATCGACTTCATGGCAGTGGGTGGGTGGTATATAACAAATTCCAAGGAACCCAAAAGAAAGTTACAAGAGCTAGTAAATAAATTCAGAAAAGTGGCAGCATACAAATATGACATACAAAAATTAGTTGTACTTACATACACCAGCAATGAACAAGCTGAAGAGGAAATTAAGACAATTCTGTTTACAATATATCTAAAATAATAAAATACCAGGAATAAATTTAACCATGGAGGAAAAGACTTGTATACTGTAAACTGCACAAACTGCACAAATTACTGAAAGAAATTAAAGATTTAATGGAAACACATCTTCTGTTCATGGACTGGAAGAGTTAATATTGTTAAGACATGAATAAAAACAAACATATTGCCATGAGTTTATTCCAACTCACAGAAACCCTATAGGACAGAGTAGAACTGTCCCATAGGGTTTCCAAGGTGTAGTTGTTGATATTTTGTTTAGCACATGAACTCTTAACCATAGCAGCTCCAGGGCTCCACCCAAACACTACCCCCAAAATCCACAGATTCAACACAATGTTTATCAAAATTTCAACAGCTTTTTCTGTAGAAATTGGAAGGCCAATCTTCAAACATGGAATTGCAAGTGGTCTCACGTGGCCAAAACAATTTTAAAAAAGAAGAAAGTAAGCAAACTCAGACTTTCTAATTTTAAAACTTACTACAAAGCTACAATAATCAAAATAGTGTGGTACTGATATAAGAATAAACATATAAACCAACCAAATTGAGAGAAATAAACCACACATTTAGGACAAACTGGTATTCGACAAAAGTGCTGTGTCCATCTAGTGGGCGAAAGAACAGTCCTTTCAATAAATGGTGCTGGGAAAATTAGATCTCCACATGAAAAAGAATTAAGTTGGACCATGTCATGGACTGAACTGTGTTCCTCAAAAAACCTATACCAATATGGCAGGATCAGGATGCCTAGTATTTTGTGATGTTCTTCCATGTTGGACTTCTTGCCTCTGTGATGTTAATGAGGGTGGATGGGTTCTGTTGTATTGGCAGAATAAGATTCTACCTGTAAGTTTCTTGTATGCCTTGAGGTGGTTTCTTGAGACATAAAGGACAGAAGCTAGCAGAGACATGTGGGGAACCTGATACCATCAAGAAAGCAAGCAATGTCAGGAGTTGAGCCTGTCCTTTGGAAGGGACTGGGGTTCCTGTGGCTCAGAAACTTCCAGTCCAGGGGAAGTCTGAAGACAAGGATCTTCCTCAAGTGTCAGCAGAAAAAGCAGAAACCCTTAATTAGGACTTCTAGCTTATCTGACTGTGACAAATAAAATTTGTCTTTTTAAAAACATCCACTTGTGATATTTCTATTAGAGCAGTGCCAAGCCAAGCCAAGTGCCATCGAGTCGGTACCAGTTAACTAAAACAGAGCCATATCTCACACCACATATGAAAATTAATTCAAAATGGATTAATGGTCTCAATAAAAGAAATAAAACTATAAAACTCTCAAGAGAAAGCAAAAGGGTAAAGTTTCAACATCTTTTCTTTGATGGTGGATTCCTGACATGACACCAAAACACAAAATTGATAAACTGAACTTTATTGAAAATTTTTTTTTTTTAAAACAAAACAAAACTATTGTGCTTCAGAGGACTTTTTATGAAGAAAGTGAAGAGACAGACTAGAGAATAGGAGAAACATGTGGTAGCGATATACCTAGTAAGGCTTTAATATTTGGCAAACATAAAGAATTCCTATAGCTCAACAACAAAAGACTACCCGCTTAAAAAACAAAGGACTTCAACAAATTGATCTCTAAAGAAGACATACACATGACAAAGGGCTAAAAAGCACATGTAAAGATGTTCAACATCATTAGATTACCTTCCTCTGCCATTGAGTTGATTCCCAACTCAGTGACCCTGGAGGTCAGAGTAGAACTGCCCCACAGAGTTTCCAAGGAGAGCCTGGTGGATTCAAACTGCTGACCTTTCTTTTGTTAGCAGACATTGCACTTGACCACTATAGCACCAGGGTTTGGTCATTAGCCATTAAGAAAACTCATATAAAAACCACAATGAGATACATCTTCAATTTGTCTAGGATGCAGAGAGATCAGAACCCTCATGTGTTGTTGGTAGAATTGTAAACTGGTGTACTTACTGTGGAAAACAGTTTGCAGTTCCTCAAAAGGTTACACATAGAATTACCATATGACCCAGCAATCCTAATCTTAGGTATATTCTCAAATGACTTGAAAGCGGAGATACAAACAGATATTCATACACCAATACTTCTTGTAGCGTGATTTACCATAGCCAAAAGGTAGAAACAATCCAAGTGTTATTACCATTCAAGAGATCAAAGGAGAGACAAAATGGACTGTCTACAGACAATGTATTATCAATCAGCCACAAAGGGAAATGAAGTCGTGAACCACGCAATGGCATGGATGAACCTTGAAAGCATTATGGAGTAAAAGTATGTCAGAAAAAAAGGAACAAGTACTGTATAAACCCAGTTATACAAAAATA
The DNA here is from genome assembly GCA_028571685.1 of Heterohyrax brucei. NCBI lineage: Eukaryota > Metazoa > Chordata > Mammalia > Hyracoidea > Procaviidae > Heterohyrax > Heterohyrax brucei. The sequence continues at coordinate 71,950,806 of CM053146.1, read as the reverse complement.
TCTAAAATAGACAAATGCAAGGCAACAACATTTATTAGTGGCTATCAACAGCTGAGGGTTACCTGGTTTCTGTTTGAAACGATGAAAAACTTTAGGAAACAGGTAGTGGTAGCACAACATAGTAAATATAATTAATGTCCCTAAACTAACCCTCATCTTAAAATAGAAATTTCAAGTATCAAAGGGAAATTTCTAGATGGTTGATGTTTTGGGCATTCCTTAAACAAGTGTCTAGTCTCAGGAGTCAGAAAAAGACCAGGAGCCAAATATGGAACAGACCATCAACTGCTCATACACAAGTTCAAGTTGAAACTGAAGAAAATTTGAACAGGTCCACAAAAGAGCTTGAGTGTATTACACCTGAACTTAGAGAGTATCTCAAGAATAGAAATGATGCATTGAACACTAATGACCAAAGACCAGAGGGGTTGTCTAATGGCATCAAGGACATCATATATGAAGAAAGCCAGAGGTCACTGAAAAGACAGAAAAGGAAAAAAAAAAAAAAAATAGGTGTCAGAAGAGACTCTGAAACTTGCTGTTGAATGTTAAGTATCTAAGGCAAAAGAAAGAACCGATGAAGTAAAAGAACTGAAGACTTCTAAGGGAACTTGAGAAAATAAAGTATTATGACATGAAAGAGCTGGAGACAGAAAACCAAAAGGGAAGAACAAGCTGTGCATTTCTCTAGCAGAAAGAACTGAAGAAAAAATTCAAGCCTTGAGTAGCAACAGTGAAAGATTCTATGGGGGAAAAATATTAAATGATGCAAGAAGCATCAAAAGAAGATGGAAGGAATAAACTGAGTCACTGTACCAAAAAGAACTGATCGGTGTTCAACACTCTGAAGAGGTAGCAAATGATCAGGAACCAGTGGTGGTGAGAAGAAGCGGTGTAAGCCGCACTGACGGTAACGGCAGAAAAACAAGGCCCGAGGAACTGATGGATCATCAACTGAAATGTTTCAACCAAGAGAGGCAGCTCTGGAAGTGCTCACTCGTCGACGCCAAGAAATTTGGGAGACAGCTATCTGGCTGACTGACTAGAAGAGTTCCAGCATTCACGTCTCTTCCAAAGAAAACTGATTCAACTGAAAATGGAAATTAGTGAACAATACCATTGATACCACATGCAAGTAACATTTTGCCAAAGATAATTTAAAAAGTAGTAGTATACGACAGAGAACTGCCAAAAATTCATGTCAGATTCAGAAGAGGATGTAGAATCTGAGATATCATTGCTGATGTCAGATGGATTTTGCCAGAAAGCAGAGAAAACCATAAAGAAGTCTACCTGTGTTTAACTGACTATGTGAAGGAATTTTACTATGTGGATCATAACAAATTATGGATAACATTGTGAAGAACAGGAATTCCAGAATACTTACTTGTGCTCATGAGTAACATGCACATCAATCAAAAGGCAACTGCCAGGACCAAACAAGGGCATACTGAGTAGTTTCAAGTCAGGAAAGGTAGGTGTCTACACTGATTCTTTCACCATACCTACTCAGTCTCTGTGCTGAGCAAATATTCTGAGAAGCTGGAATATGATGAAGAATAAGAAATCAGGAACAGAGGAAGACTCATTAACAACCTACATTATACACATGATACAATCTTGCTGGCTGAAAGTGAAGAGGAATAGAAACACTTACTGATAAAAATCAAAGACCATATCCTTTAGTATGGATTACACCTCACCATAATGAAAACAAAAATCCTCACTATCGGAACTATAAGCAAAATCATGATAAAAGGATTAAAAATCAAAGTTTTCAAGGATTTCATTTTACTCGCATTCACAATCAACACCATGGAAACAGCAGTCAAGAAATCAAAAGACACAATACATTGGGCAAATATGCTGCAAAAGACCTCTTTAAAGTGTTCAAAGGTGAAGATGTCACTTTGAAGACAAAGGTGTGCCTGTCTTAAGCCATGGTATTTTCAATCATCTCATATGGACACTGAATAAGGAAGACAGAAGAACAACTGATGCCCTGGAATTGTGGTCTTGACTGAGAATGCTGACTGGACAGCCAACAGAACGAACAAACTGGTCTTGAAGACGTATAACCACAATGGTCCTCAGGAGCAAAGATGGCGCAACTACATCTCACATAGTCTAGACATGTTGTCAGAAGGGACCAGTCTCTGGTGAATGACATCATGTGTGGGATACAGAGGAGCAGTGGAAAATATGAGGATCTTCAATGAAATGGACTGACACAGTGGCTGCACAATGGACTCAAGCATAACAATAATTGTGAGCACAGCTCAGAACGCGGCTGTCTCGCTCTGCAATGCACAGGACCACAGTGGGTTGGAACTGACTTGACAGCACTTAACGACAGTAACAACTAGACAAGTGTAGTCAATTATATTTAAAATATCATAAAAATATACTGGAAGAAAGATAATTATACAAGGTTTCCTTCATTAGTTCCTTTCAGATGTTTAATAAACTGCTACATACTGCTGTGACCTTTTTCTTCATGTGACAAGTTTCTGAGACTTCTGAATATTTCAAATACAGTTAGGGTAAGATCAGATCTCCTCAGAATCCCACTATCTTTTAGCTTTGTAGTAATTTGGAAGTTGCAGTGCCTTTTGCTGACATCTTTACCAGAAAGAAAAGTTGCATGTTTTCATACATCAATTTAAAAATCAAGACATGACACCTGCTCAGAAAACCACCAGTCTCCTTCTTAAAATACTCTATTGCTGTTGAGTCAATTCCAACTTATAGTGATGTCACAAGACAGAGCAGAACTGTCCCTCAGTGCTTCCAAGCAGTGCCTGGAGGATTCAAACATGCCGACTGTTTGGTCAGAAGCCATAGCACGTAACCACTTTGCCACCAAGGTTTTCCTTTTAACGCTAAGCACAACTAAAAAAGGTGAATCAATAATTGGGTGCAATTTTTGTTTCTTCTTCTTTTTAAAGAATAGAAGCAGATGGATATAAATTATATTATCAGAATATAACACTGGTATGGAGGAAGGTTGCTTCGGTGTGCTGCTCCTTCTAACATTCATCACATGTGTGATGTATCTCAAAGTTCACCACAATAAATCTTTTGAGCCTCAGATAGAATTACAGTCTCCCAGCTGTTCAAAACTGGTACACATCATACCAAAGCCCAGAAAGAGATGACTCCTTCTAGGTACTAAGATTGTCTTTCCCAATGTCCATAGGGGATAATCAATTAATTTAAGAACAGGGAGTAAAAAGGCAATATACTCTATTTTCTATTTAGTGAGCTAGTTTTTCTAAAACATTTTTGCTTCTTCTTCATTTGTGAACATGGTCTAATAATTTATGTACCCCACTGGGTCTTGGTAGGACTGAATTAAATAATGTTTTTAAAATACCTGGCAAATAACACCCCCTAATAAGTTTTAGAGTCCTGGTGGCACAGTGGTTAAGAGTACAGGCTGGTAACCAAACACGTTCGCTATTGGAATCCACCAGCCTTATCCTTGGAAACCCAGTGAGGCAGTTCTACTTTGCTCTATAGGGTCCCTATGAGTCAGAATCGACTTGACAACAAGGGACTAATAAACAGCAGCCAATACTACTGTTCTTTCAATAGGTGAAGTTAGAAAATGTGTCATGTTGATCCTGACTCATGGAAACCCTACAGAACAGTAGAACCGTCCCATAGGATTTCCAAGGCTGCACATCTCTACAGAGTGGATGGCTACATCTTTCTCCTGAAGAACGGCTGGTGAGTTCAAACCACCAACTTTCCCTTAGATGCTGAGCGCTCCAACCACTGCACCTCTAGGGCTCTTACTTTTGGATATGAAAAAACCCCAAAGCCATTGCTGTCGGTTGATTGCAACTTACAGCAATCATATTAGATAGAACAGAACTGCCCCATGGGGTTTCAAAGAAGCTGGTGGATTTAACTGGGGACCTTTTGGGTAGCAGCCCAGCTCTAAACCACTGCCTTACCAGCACTCCTTTTTACACTGAAAAAAAAAAAACTACTGCCATCAATTTGATACTGACTTACAGTGGCTCTATAGACAAAGTAGAACTGCCCCATAGAGTTCCCAAGGAGCACCTGGAGGATTTGACTTGCTGATCTTTTACTTAGAAGCTGTAAAACTTAACCATTATACCACCAGGGTTTCTACATTTTGGACAGCGGATAGAAATTGTTTGCAGTGAGTTATAAAGGTGGAGGGAGGTGAACTTTAGAAGCAAATCTGAAAATTACTACTGCATTAAATATATGCAAAGCAATCATGAAATACAGCAACAGTGGATATCTAAAAATCTTAAGGGACTTAAAATGAAATCTATTAAAAATACTGCCAAACAAAAGAAGACCTGATTTGCTGGTCTGACCGAGACTGGAGGAACCTCTGTGACTAGGGCCCGAAGATAGCCTTCTGAGTTGGAAATGAAGCCATCCCCGGCGACCACCTCCCAGCCAAACAACTGACAAGCACGTGAGATAAACTGTAACACCTAAGATGTATCTTCCTTAGAACAATAAATTACAGGAGAGCAAAAGAGCATTATCATCTCCAAAGCAGAGGTGAGAGGCAGGAAGGGGTACAAAGGATGACAGGAAATGGGGAACTCGGGGTAGAAAGAGGAGGTGGGCTGACTCATTGTGGGGAATAAAAGCAAAGTCATGAAACACTTCATGTACAAACTATCAAATGGGGGAACACATTTGCTCTGTAAAGTTTCACACCTAATGCACGTGTGCACACGCACACCCACAAAGACACACTAAAGATCTAAGCTGTTCCCAGGTCAGTTTAAGTGACTGCTTCGTGATGCATCTGGCATGGTGACGGATACATAAATTGTCAAATACATTAAAAAAGAAAAAAAGATCTTTTTGAAACCCATATGACACCCTCTGTTGATTGACTTCATTCTGGAAACTAAAGATAAAGATAACGCAGATATTTATGGAGCTTCAGCTATTCATTGAGTTGACCTTTATGCAAAGTACCCTAGAGTACATAAGAAAGACTTCCTTTGTCATTAAACAATGATGGGAAGATATTTTCTGTGTATTGGTAGAAGGATGGACCAATGCCATCTAAGAATGTCTAGTCAATATATGTTTTCAATACTTTTTCTCTCTGTTCAATCCCTCATGTGGCACAACAGGAAGCATTTTCCCCTGGACACCTTACTGATAGTTCTTCTGTTAACTCAAAAGCCCTTCACACTCATTATGTTCAACAGTGATCTCATTATCCTCCCCCTACACACACACAACCTGCTCCTCTTCCTATGTTCCTTATCAAAGGAAATGGTATTATCAGCCACAACCTGTTCAGTTTTGTGAGCCAGGAATTTAGAAGTTGTCCTTATTTTTTTTTTCCTGCTGTGATTCAGGTAAAAGTTGGTAGAGCAACTTAGTTTCTCATTAAACAGTTAATACACAGATTATTTTGTGACACTGGTTGCCAACCCCAACCCCAAGATATGTCAACACAGTCCCCTCTTCCACTCCTGGGTGCAACTGTCGGTGCCTGAAATGCTCTTGTCAACCCTTGTTCGTACTCACCTCAGGGTTTTGTTGGACCATCACTTCCGTGAGGGAGCTGTACCTGACCCCCTGAATCACATCAATTCTCTGTTACACGCTTTCACATAGCACCTTCCCACTCTTCTTCATGGCACTTAATAAAGGGGCAATTTTATTTTACTTGGTTAATTACTTATTCTTATTAATCTTTAAGTTCCAGGAGAAAAGATACTGCATCTATTCTGGATCACTAACTTGTCCCAACAGAAGCACAGGGTCTACTACTTAATAGTAATAATACTAATAAACGTTTGTGGAGCAACAGAATAAATGGTGGGATTAACTTCAGCAAAGAGATCACACTATTTTGCTTTAAGAAATTAAAAAATAAATCTATGAAAATGGCTAATTCAACCAGACTAAGGAAAAGATATGGGATTTTGCAAAAAGTTGGTTTCTAACTTTTTTACCTTTAGTTTTAAAGAGTTCAGTTTTTCCTCCCTGAGGTGTTCTCTCAACATCTCCCGGTGCAGCCTCTCCTGCTCCCTGGCGAACTCGCCAAGCGTGTACTGGCGCACGCTGTTATGGCGGTTGGACATGCCCAGGGTGCTGCCCCCTTGGCTGGGCACGCTGGTGAAGCCTTGCCTCCTGGTGAAATAGTACACAGTGACGCAACTAAAATGCACATTCTTGGTCCGCAGTCGCTTCTCCCTTTTGAGGATGGAGGAAGCTGAAAGAGAAATAAACAGTTCAGTAAACACCCAGGACAGTGGCTTTCAGATGAAGCCAAGATTCAGAAACTACAATTTTATGATCTAGAGTCTAGGGTCAATCCTTTTTGGCCAGAGGACATGGCTGTCACAGGCTTTTTTACATTTCCTTTCTTAAATTCTTTTCCAGCTGTGGCCATGTAGACTTTTAAAATATTTCTATAATGGCAGCATGGAAATCCTGTTGGCATAATGGTTGAAAGCTATGCCTGCTAACCAAAAGGTTCACAGTTCAAATCTGCCCGGGGACTCCTTGGAAACCATACAGGGCAGTTCTACTCTGTCCTATAAGGTTGCAAACAGTTGGAATTGACTTGACTGCATTGTTTTTGTTTTTTGAATGCTATAAGTACATGCAAACTTTTAGCAGCTGCCAAGAGTCTGTAAAAATCAGTGACCAAATTCAATTTGTCATTTTCCCCTAATCCTTTCAGTTTTGGTCTTACAATTTTCATACAAGTGTTATTACACTGTAATTAGAATAAATTATATAAACTTCATCCTTTGGATTTTATTTTGATATGAAACACTTTTGGCAGGAATTTTTTATGTAGTTATAAAATTTAAAAAAATCTACAAAAGCAATAAAAATAGACAAAAAAGCTCACTGACACTATTTAGATCCTTTAACAGTATAAATCTGACTCATGGCGACCCTAGAGGCCAGAGTAGAACTGCCCCCTAGAATATTCAAGGAATGAGTGGTAGATTTGAACTGCCGACCTTGTGGTTAGCAGTGGTAGCACTTAACCCACTATGCCGTGAGTCAGATCCGACTCGACGGCACTTGGCAACAGTATAAATCTCACAGAGTTTTCATTTGATAAAAGCTAATATCCCCATGGGATAGCAGTATAGAAAATACGAAACCAGCCCACTGCCATCAAGTAGATTCTGACTCAGAGACCCTACAGGACATGGTAGAATTGACCCATAGGGTTTCCCAGGCTGTCATCTGTGTGGAAGCTAACAGCCAAATCCTTGTCCCTCAGAATGGCTGGGGGGTTCAAATCTGCTGACTTTTCTCTTTGCATCTGAGTGCTTACCCACTGTGTTCCTTTTCAACAGCATTACAGACAGTAGAGTTTTCCTCCAAGGATGCTGTCACTGTTGTTAGCTATCATCAAGTCATTTCTGACTCCTCGTGACCCTGAGTGACACAGCAGGCCCACTGCACTGGATTTCTTGGCTGTAGTCTTCATGTAAGTCACTGCCAGGGCTCTCAAGAGATGCCAGGTGACTTGAAACTACCACTCTTTCAGTTAGCTGCCAAATGCATAACCGTTTATACCACCAGGGCTCTATATTCCAACTACAGGGTGGCACAAACAGTCACGCACTTGGCTGGAAACGGAAAGGTTGCTCCTACAAGATCACACCCTTGAAAACCCTACAGAGCAGTTCTCCTCTGCCCAGATGGCAACTAACAACAAAAACAACACCTTACGATAAGACAAAAGGAAAATGTCATGATATATACCAGAAGCTTGACTGTTAACTACAGGGAGAGTAAGATGAATAGAGCATCAAGGAAGTTCATGACACTCACTGGAGTTGAGGGAATGTAAGTCACACATCATTACCAAGCCCTTTTGGAGCTGGAAACATGGTAGATATTATCTAGCTGAGTATTTTTTTTTTTAAATAGCAAAATAGCTCAAGATTTATGGATTTTCAGTGGCTATTTTGGATGTAGCGTTAGTGGCAGAGTCGCAACTTCAAACTAAAGGCTCTCCATTTGGTGCCATATTAGACGATGCTTTGCACACAGGGCAGGAATGGCACGCTGAATTCAGACAGAGCTATAATCATGCTCAAACAGAAAGACAGAAGAAACAATGATCTGAGGAGAAATGAGTGGGTAGCAAAAATGACATCAGCCAAGATTTACAGAGTTCTTCCCATGTGCTGTACCAAGTGAAGACTTCTACATGCATTATCTCATTTTATCCTCATAATTTTATCCTCCAACCCTCCTTGCGTTGATTATTACCTGTACCCACTTTGAAAGGGGCTCTGATGGCACACTGGTTAAAGTACTCAGTCACTAACCAGAAAGGTCAGCGATGTGAACCTCCCAGCCACTCCAAGGGAGCAAGATGTGACAGTCCCCTTCCATAAGGATTACAGACTTGGAAACTCCATGGGTCAGTTCTACTCTGTCCCACAGGGCTGCTCTGAGTCAAACTGACTCACTGGCAATCAGCTTGGTTTTGCCCATTTTGAGAAAGCTGAGGATCAAAAGTTAAATAGGGTGTGCCCAAGATAACACAACTAGTGGTGAAACTGGAATTGTTAATCCAGAGTCCAGCTCTTAGCCACTATGTCATAGTAGAGCTCCAAGGCCACTGTAAGGGAGTGGAACAAGGCTGAGAGCTGACATACTAATTTATTACATGTCAACTGCTGCTGACTTCAAAGATGATTTTGATTTTGGAAGGCTGTGCATGCAATGAAAAAAAAAACCAATTACAGTAATCTCTTTGTGTTTATGCAAATATCTTCTTCCAAGGAAATTCAAATTCATTTGTCTAATTTTTTTCCTCAAATAATTTGGTATTTATGCCCAATACAGAAAAGTTTCTATGATTAATCTCACTTGACAAATTTATTTATCCAACAAATATAAATCAAGGACCTACTATGTACTAGACACTTTCTGGATGGTTAAGAAACATCATTAAAAACAAAAACAACAAGAAAAAAACAGATGGTAACCTCTACCCTCATGGAACTTATATTCCTGAGATAAGAAAAATAAGACAGAATTCTAGGCATAAAAGATGACAGAGTAAGAAGAATTATGCCATTTGGGCAAAATTCAGCTCTTCCAACTTTTTCCCCTCTCTACTATTTTACTTCTCCAGAGAGAATGCCAGAAAGCAAATGCTTTCAAACGTGTACATAATTTTTACATTTATTTATGTATACGTTCACTGCAACATACTTGTACTCCTGGCAGCAAAGACCATTTCCAAATTTGATTTAAAAGCTCTGATCTGCTTCCTAACAGTATGTTTAAATCATCTCAAAACAGAGGAGCATTTGTCAAAATGTAAAAGATCACCGTAGAAAGCAAAACCCAACAATCTGCCTGGTTATCTGCAACCAGATCTGACAAGCTCATCCGTCACCACCTTTCAGCAGAAGAAGCAGCTCTAGTTTTTGGGTGATAACCTTCAGTCCCTTTTCCACTGCTGATGTACTAAAAACTAGGCCATTAAGACATTACCTTCAAGACCATAAATAAGGAAGAATTTTCCATGTACTTACCTAAAACAATTATTAGTGTATTTATTATGTTCCACTCTGACTTGACTTGTTCTTTCAATAATTCACAGTATGTTAGACAGATCTTTTTTTTTTAATTATTTATGTCATATACCTATATTCTCATATTATCAGAAGAATTATTCAACCTTCTGGATTGAACCTATTGTGTCATGCTTTCCCACAAAGCCAAATTATCCCATCCCCAAAAGCCAGTGTTTACAGCTGCTTTTTGAAGGCTTTCAGGATGCCCACAGTGGCAGGGCGGAGAGCAGGGACCTTTCACCTGGGCCCTTGGCAGTGTGGACGCTGTCAAAGTGGGCTAGGATTAGCGCTGCTTCCTTTGTACTAGGATTTCTAATTCAAACAGGGGCTTACGTTTTTTGTAGCATTGGCTCATTATAAATTGCACTGTAAGAACAATGTGATCCAAAAGGCTATGAACTGTATCTAACAGGAAGGCTTTGAACTACTGTAGGATCACTCTTATCAGAGACATTTCAAGTGTGGCTTTCCTGAATTTAGGAGCCACCCCTGGTTCTCTTCTAACATTTAAATCAGAGCATTAGGACGAGACGTGATGGGTTATCGTCTGCCTCCAGGCCTCAATTTGACTAACATCACAAAATGAAGTCACAAAATAGAATCTGTGTCCTTCAACCCCAGAAAAAATAGACTAAATTCACTCAGCACCTCTGCCCTAGGGAATCTAAATCCCCCCTGAAAATGCCTATCCAGTAATTTGTGCCCTTTGCAGAACGACTGAACTCTGCCTTGTGTCCCTACAGAGTTCAGTGCTGGCTTTACAACAGTGCGGTCAACAGAAGAAAACAAGTGAGGAGAATGGGGGTTTCATTACTGCTTTAAAAAATAATTAGTTCTGCTTTCAAACACGATACCAATTTTTTAGTTCCTTTCATCTCCTTTTCCTTTACCCTATTCTCAGTTCCTGCCTTGAAGTAGAAGTGTCTAAATGTAGCACTATACACACTGCCCAGGCCCCAGTCCACACACCAGGTCACACTGTTCTTATTGTAAAATGACTTTAGGTTATACAATATTAATCCCCATGAAACAAAGTCAAATAGCGCAGACTGACTCATATTAGCTTTCCACAAAAGTTATCCACCCTAAAAGATGCTTTAAAAATGGTTAGCGAGGACAACAGGGAAACTGACTAAATCACAACATCAGGAAAAGACTATAGGTAAGCAAAAGAATTAGTACCATAAGATATATGAAGAAAGAACTCATGAACAGAGTGGATCAGAAATAAAACCAAAGACTAAGAATTGGAATCTATGTTTCTATTACCATCCAAGACACAAGTGGTCTCCTTAGCCAAATATTCTGAATATTCTAATCCTACCGAGGTGATGAGTCTATCAGGTATCCAAAGCTGACTCACACTGGGCTTCAAGATAATTCAACTGGTTTTGCTCCATATCCACACCTGTAAACCAAACTGTTCATCATCTAGCACCCACACTAAGCTTCAAAAGAGAGGAGGAATGCAAAGTGTGGGGAGCAGGAAGCATACATCTGTAAATTAACAAGATTATATAGTTGACTAGTTAATTTTATTGCTTGCTGAAAATGATCAAATTTGCTGTCCGACTTTGCACTTGAGCCACCTGTGGATGTGGTTAGTGCTGTCATTCCACCAAAGCTGGGCCATCTCTGCATGTACAGAGAACAGCACACACCTGCACCTGTGGAATCAGAGCCCAGATTCGGAAGCACAGATTCCACCACAGGAGTCACAGTGGAGTTTCTGCACGAGCAGTGAGCAGCTGCTCTCTTCAGCAACTTGCTTCTTATATACCAACGACAACCAGCTAGACATGGGGAGACAGGAAGCAGCCAACAGGAATACGTAGTTTGACAAAAAACTTGGCACGGGGGGAAGTTGAAAGTTCATGGCCCAGTTTACAGTTAAATGAGGGGAGAATTCAGAGAATATTATTCTATCATTTGTCTTGAAGTTCAATAATAAAACTTTCTTTCCTACACTATTTTGAGCAAATGGAAAATGCCAGATGATTTGTAAATCTATATTTTGAGTGTCTCTGGTGGCAATCTAGAAGCAAAATACTAGTACTGAGATTAAACAGTTTTCTTGGTAAATTGTACGCCATAAAAATTAGTATTTTAAAATCACAAAGAGCAAATTAATCAAGAGCTCTGAAAGTACGCAAGTTGTTTCTTACTTTTTGAACAAGTAATGATTCAATCAAGTCAATCAAGCCATTAAACATGCTTACAAATTATCTGCACAGACACTAGGGTAACTAATTAACATTAAAGTCAATTTACAGGGGTGCACTCTTCTTTTAAAATTTGTTTTTATTGTTCAGAATATACATACACTAGAACATACACTGATTCAGTAATTTCTACATGTACAATTTAGTGACACTGATTATATTCCTCAAGTTGTGCGATGATTTTCACCCTCCTTTTCCAATTTGCTCCTCCTCATAAACATTACTGTCTCCTAAGTTATTCACCTAGTCTTTCAAATTGCTATTATCAATCTGATTGCATTTAGACAGTTCTTTAAAAAGCACAATGTTCAAGGAGGACATCTTTTACTAATTAAGACCAAATATTGTTTGATTTAAAGACAATTTTGGGGGATATTTTTGGTTCAAGATTTACAGTTTAAAGATTAAAAGCCTTACCCCAGTTTGAAAAGCTCTAGAATATCTGGATTCCATGAAAATTTCAAATTATGTTCTGCATTCCCTCTCCTTTTGATAAAGATTCTACATATCCTTATGTCTTACCCACTTACATGGTCTTAAGTCTTAACCACAAACAAGGATTGAAGCTAGATTTAGCACCAAAGAAATAGTTCCTTTGGAAAGTAGTTTCATATCAAAAGCAATTTTCCTGTGTTATAATTTTCTCATTTTATTCCTTTAAGCTCCTGGTGATCCCATGTGTACCAAGTAGACCTGCTTATAAAGTTGTCAAGGCTATAAACTTTTGGAATCAGATCACTAGGTTTATCTTCAAGATGCCTCTGGGTAGATTTGATCTGCTAGCCTTTCAGCTCCTAGTTAAGTGTTCGTGGGGATGCCATGAGTCAGAATAAACTCAACACAACTAACAGAAACAACAGCAATGACTCCTTTGCATCAGATTTTCAAATTTCCCAAATATATTTGCCCTGCTCATGTCACTCGCGTTATTTTGTTCAATTAAGGTATGGAGAGGTGTGGAGTGGTACATCTACGCCGGTAACAGGAACTCCCAAAGACGGATGGTAGGGAAATATCCTGGACATGTCTGAATGAGAGGCACAATGTAATTAATAACTATTTGGGAACACTTTCTTTCCAGCCATGATCAAAATCCACATAACCTTAAGCACATCATTTATACTGAAGCACTATTGACTGCTAAGTCAAATCAGATTTCAAAAGATCCCAAGTTATGATGAGTAGAAAACATAACAGAATCACAAACTGAGACTATCTCAAAAATCTGATCATGTATGTTATAGGCAGGTAAATGTGATTTACCAAGTACATTAAAACTGAAGTGCTTTGCCTTCACAGAAAGATAAAACCAATGCAGAAGCAATAAAATGAGAGAAAATGTTAGAATCTTCCAAATGGGTAGCAAGTCCAGAAGCCTTTTTTTCCCCTAATTATTATGAAAGCAATGTTCAAAAACAAAAATCAAGGAATACCAGCTCCCACTTACAGTGGTGTTCATGTTGTTTAAACAAACAAACAAACAAACTTACTGCTGTGGAGTGGAGTCCAACTCATAGTGACCCTACAGGAGAGAGTGGAACTGCTCCAAAGAGTTTCCCAAAGAGTGCCCGGTAGACTGCAACTACCAGCCTTCTGGTTAGCTTAGGTAGCACTTAATCACTACCAGGGTTTCCGCTTATGTTGTTAAGCCAAGTCTTGTCTATTTCATAGTAATATATGTGGTTCCTTACAGTATAAACTGGAAACCCTGGTGGTGTAGTGGTTAAGTGCTATGGCTGCTAACCAGAAGGTAAGGAGTTCAAATCCACCAGGTGCTCCTTGGAAACTCTATGGGGCAGTTCTACTCACCTGTAAGGTCACTAGGAGTCGGAACTGACTTAACAGCTGTAGATTTGGACTTTTTTATAATATAAATGAGGGCATTAAGTACTTGTAAAATACTAGTGCATCTTTGTCTCAAGCTCCTGAATGCCACTCTTTCCTATTTCAAACCAGCCAATCAACCAACTTATGTACTAAACAAATAATAAAGCAAAAAGTAGACTGGATCATAGAAAATGTGATAAACACCGACGAGAACTAGTCATCATTCCATTCTGTCAAGGAGGAACAGACTTACGATTCACAGAGGAATAGGTAGTTTCACCATTTAGCCACAAATATTTTCGACTCATATTAAGTTGAAAATTTTCTCAATGCTCTACCCTTGAGACTAACAACGTCTTTCATGCACTGCAGTTTCTGAGTGACATAATTCAAGACAAGGGACCATTTCACTTAAATCAGTACAAAAACAAAAAACACCTTAAACTATGCAAGAAAATTCTATTAAAATATGGACCAATATTGCATATGAATTTCAACAGGCATAAAAAAGAAAAGCAAGAGTAGAAATACCATAAAAGATGACCCTGATCACTGAACGACTAACATGCTTTGTTTTGGACCATGAACATGCATGTCACGTTTCCATCTATTCAGCCTGTCAGCTCCAACTACACAGGCAAGCAAGAGAGCTGCATAGAGAGAAGCAGCTCTCCTCTGAGGCTCCTGTAGACACAGGCAACCCAGGCTGTTCAGTACACTGCAATAAGGCATCTCACTTTCCAGGGGTGGGCCAGCAGTGTAATCATTGAACTGAAATTCTCAGCTTGAGGGGGGAAAAAAATAAAAAATAAAAAAAGATTCACCACCGAGGATATTGATATAAATTCAGAGAGCTACATTTAAAATACAAGTAAAATTCGCCTTTCCAATCTTGATGCCACAAAAGGTGATTAATGTGATTACATTATTAAAATAACTGACTCACAAGGTGATCACTTTCAGAAACAGCTATTATTCATTCATTATTAAAGATGCCTCCCTCCTTCCCCCGTTTTCCTAATTTCTGTGAATAATCTAAACCTAATTGGCCATTTTGTTTTCATGCTTGTTCTGACAAAAGCAAACGAATACTGTATTTTGAAGTTATAAACTTAAATCAAAAGAGAAAGGCAAGAAGCCACATTCTCCTTTACACATGATCTTTACATGCGATTGACTCGGTCACTGAATTAGCACTGACCATCCTCCCTTGGATAAAATTGACGTCCCATTGACAATGTGACTGCAGAATGTCTGAGCCATTAACACAGAATACAATCAATATTCAGGATGGTGAACTGTTACTGAAACAAGTATAGATTAAGCTATAGATTAAAATTACACCACTGACTGAGTGATCTACTGATTTTTGTATTTCTATATTTTTTTAACACAAATTCATCCATGAAATCTATAGTTCTAGATGTCATAAATTTTGGCATCCCATTTTTTTTTTACATGTACTCTATCTTCATGTTCAATTTAATCTTTACATGATACATCACTTAAATAAAGCTTATACAATAAAATCAGTAAGAACATACTTGAAATACAACATAACTTAATTAAAGTATTTCACTAACTTTACAGCCTCCATCCTGCTCAGCTTTGCAAAAGCAGACAGGAGGCTGGAGATTTCTATTTCTATCTACTCAGCTGGCCACCTAATATTATTACTAGGATAACCATATTAGGGAATTTTTACCAATGTTCCCAGTTTTACTTTCTTTTGAAACTATCTACCCTCCTTCAGATAACATTAAAATATTCCAGGGACTCTTCAAGATTATCTGGAAAGGCAATGTTAACATTTATATAGAGAATCTGTATTACTGAGATATTTATTTTTTCTTCTCATTTTTAAGTGTTGCATCTTTACTGTGAGCATATATATCTCTAATGAATCATAAAAAATACTTTCCTGACACCTGGAGAAGAATAAACTGCTTAATAATATGTGAATTAAAAATCTGAATTCTAATACTTGCTAAGGTCCTTTATACAGATTACACTAACTAGCAACTGTGTATCTTAGTCTCATCATTAATATTTTCAGAATTATGTTTATTTACCTTACAGTCATATTATCAGAAATAATGACATTTATGAAAAGCCTTATGAATCACAGACAGAAAGGACTGCAAGTGCAGAATACTATTTTGGTGATACTGCTAAGAAAAAAAAAATCTGTTATTTTATTATCAGTGCGAAAAACAAACTACCACTTCCTCCCCAGCTTGTTTCCTTAATCTTTTTCTATGCGCAATGAAACCTTAAAACTTTATGCTTAAAATACAAATGTCACTGCCATTAACATAACAGTTATTTCCAAAATATAAAACCTATATTCCAGTTTTATGAAAATCCCAGCACAGATAACATTTTAAGACCACACTGTTTCTTACTGAGGAAGAAGGTAGTCATTACTAAGCATAAATAATCCCAGTTCTGGCTGCAGTCCAAGGTGTAAGCACTTTCCTCTGCTGTCTCAGCAATTCTCCTGATGTCAAAGACACATTAAAATAAATGTGAACCACATGGCTCCTCAGCAGAATACCCGTGCTCTTACAACCGAGAGGGCAACGCAGTTCATTACCACCACTTGAGAAATATTTTGGGATCAGGGAATATCTCAATGCAAAATACAGCTGCAAGAAGGAAGCCATTTGATTATCATTCTCAGACTGTGACAGGGGACATTTGCTATTCTTTGGCTCTCTTAACCTGTTTTGTTGCTCCTTACCTTTTCTCAATACCACTATGATCCTCTCCCATTAAAAGGATTAACAGCTTTTTCCACCTGCTCGATGAATTTCCCATACAGTATTTCATCTAGTCCAACAATATAGCCCTGTCAAGCCTAATATATCATGATAATCCAGGTCACAACATTACTTAACAACAGCGACACAACAATAAACATCCTCAAGAACAACAACAGAAACAAAACGCTCCTAACATCTCTTGGAAGTTATTATGGAACACAACAGTGGGCGGCAGACCATGCAGTGAATTTTGAACTTTATCAGGAAGGACAAAATCTGGAGGTACTTTTTTCCGCACTCCTTGAACCTCAAAAGGCTTTATAATATTTATCTCAAAGAAAAATCTAAATCACTAAGTATATAAAGATGAAGTTAATCAGTGTTGCATTATTGGCTCCATGTGTCAGAAATTCTAGATTGAAAGTAAGAGATCTGCGCTGCAGAGGTGGGACTAATGCAGAAGTTGGGAGGCAGCTGGGAGAGGGACATCTGGGGTCTCAGGGGGTGTCTTCTGGTTTCTAGCTGTCAAAGAGTGATCAGGGAGGGTTGCAACCGCCACAAAGAAAAAGAAAAGCTTTTAGCCATGGTTTTCTACAAACTTACATGTTTTGTATTGAACATATGCTTCCAGGTTTCATAGCCCCCTCATTCACTGCTTTAATACGTTTTAAAGCTGTGAATACAAGAAATGCTTACACACAATGTCTGGCCCGGAATTATCATTTGATATTTACCAGAAATAACAAATTAAGACTCAACTCAAAAGTCAAATCCACCAGGAAGCCTTCTATGTAACCTCCAAGTGCTCTTTCTACACATTTACAAAGCATCCCTGCCTTGACAGTAGTAGTAAAAATGTGAGTGTGTGCGCATCTGTCTCCTTGACTCCTCAGGGTTTAGAGGCTGAGGGCTGCTGCTTGGCTCCCTACAGAACCCTCTAGAACAGAACACTGCCAGGCAACCAAGGATTCCCTAAGAAATCCTAATTTAACTAAATGAATGGATAACTGAACGAGGGACTAAGTCAATACGCATTTATAGTTTCTAAATATATTTTCCTTAATTTTAAATGGATTTTTTTTGTATTGGATTGGACTGGATTTTTGGATTGTGTTTTTGGATTTTTTTTTCTCCTGGAGTTTTATGGTCAATCTCTCTTTCTTCCCCACTAATTTCTAGCCAGTTGTCTGTTTTTCCTGACATACCCTTCAAAGAAAGAAAATAAATATGTATGCAAAGAGGATGTACCACCCGCATGGCCTGATGGCGCACATAACTTGCGCATTAGAAACCATTTGAAATATGTTATATTTTACATATATTTTACATAACATAACACAATAACCTTGGCTCCACAATAAATCTCTAAACAATCCATCAATTCCTCAATAGCAAGCCTGTAAATCCATCACTAAAAAGCAAGTAACTGGTAGGAAAGAGTTACCTGAGTATTCTAAAATGACTTTGAAAGAGAATTCCCGCTGATAATGTACCACTAATTGGTACTGACCTCTAGCAAAAACATGACTGAAGCTCCTGCCTTTAGCGATCCATTAGTGATACACTTACAAAATGATTCTGGCTCTTAGTACTTAAATTGTCATCTTTGTCTTAGAGTAGTGACTGTCATGTAAAAAATATGATGATTGCACTTTGTATTGCTTAAGATTTATTGACCTTCTATGAGAATTTTATAATATACAGGCATGGTCTAAGTTAGGTAATCTCTTGTTATTATTATTGTGATTGTTGGTGGTGATGAGATGTAAATCAAATGCCCAGTTGATAAGATCCTGTTACAAAGAATAAAAATAAACAAGAGTGTTTTAAAATTTTTACTGATAAATGAAAGCAAGATAGAACTAAAACCTTACTGGCCAGAATATAAGTTGAGTGGGACAGGTATTTGTCATTTCTAGGATTGACTTTATCCTGAAGATAAAATGTGATTCTGCTGATGTTTCATGGATACTGCCAGGCGAATGATGTGAAACTTAGGTCAGAAACAAAGACTTCTTACAGCGCAGCAAGCAGCACGGGTTTCCTGTTCCTTTTGGTTCTCCTTCCCTTCAAGTCCTATGCAGGCTATGTGAAGAAGCCAAGTAGCTGTTACACACAGTGAGTTTGTGCTGGGGTGCCACTGTGTCACAGCAAGCAGTAAGCCTATGTAATCTTTGTCTTAGAAGGAGACACTGTCTCATCCCTCCAAGTTACTTCCTGCAAACACAACCCCAGAAATGGTCCAGGTCAGAGGAGTCAGAGCCTGTCATTTCTAGTACACTAAGAAGGATAATAGGAGTGTGTCTGCCAACAGGATTTTTATGTGTTTTGTTCATTTATGTATCCTAAGCACCTGGAATAGCACTTAGCATAGAGATTTGATACATACTTGTTGTATGAATGAGCAACCTTTACAACAGATTATAGTTCTGCAATATACATTACACTGTATCATTGTAAAACATAGTTCTGTTATTAGAGCATACTGTAGGGTCGCCATGAGGCGGATCTGACTCGATGGCACTTGGCTGGCTACAAAACCCATGGAAGGACAGAATGACTCTCTACAGTGCTCTCTGTCTTATTTTTCTGTACGTAACCTAAATTTAGTGTTCATCCCAGTTCTTCCCTTCAAGTCTTATGCAGGCAGTGTGGCGCAGTCAAGCACCTGTTACCTGCTGAGTTTGTGCTGGGGAGCCCACTGTTTTAGGAGTAAGCAAGTCTAATCTTTGTCTTGAAGGGAGACACTGCCTCATCCCTCAAGGTTATTTCCTGCAAACAACATCCCTGAGAAATGGTCCAGGTGAACAACACAATACAGCACAGAACAAACATGCAGAATAGGGTCCCTTAACACAATATTGATATTATAAAAACAGTACAGTCATTTAAGATTTCCAGAAAACTAAAAAGGAATGAAACTTTTCCTAAAGTATGCTTTTTCTTCTAAGCAAACTCAATGTTTTTGAATTCTGAAAGCTAGTAGCTTTTCAAAAAATAGCTGAGCCCACAGTAAGTTTTGGTTATACTTCTTAATCACTGCCACTTCTCTTATTAAACACCATAATTCACACAAAATGGTAATTTCACAAGCACAGCTATCATATTATTTGTCCCTTAGTTTGTGAAAGCAATATAGAAAAGACATAAAGAAACAGTATTTCCTTGCAAAGAGTCTGCAAAAAAAGGATTCTCTCAGGAATGCTTAATGAAGTCTTTTTATTCCTGTGAAGTATGACATCTGTCCTTCAGGTCCCCTCGTACTTAGCTCACAGACATTTTCCTTGGCAAGCATCTTGCCAAAGGAGAAAATCAGTGCAAACAGTTCTGGAATGATTCTGGCAGCTCCCCTGATGAGTGGTGTCTTCTACAACTCTGCTATCACATCCCTGAACACATAGGGGATTATATATACCCCCAGGTACCTCCAGGACACATAGAAACAGCCCCAAAGATTTTATATTATTCTTTTCTATGCTACTCTTATGACATGTGCATTATGTATTGAAAGAAGTATTTTTTTTCCCCCAAAGTCAATGCAACCTTGTACTTGGACTATGTAAAGGAGAGGGAAAGACATAAAGTTTCTTTCCTTTGTACATGTGAAGAATCTATGTACCTTGGAATTAATGAGAAACAAAATGAGCAGAATAATGAATATACTGCATTTTATAAGAGGAAGATTTAACCTCATTTGTCTTCAAAAAGCACTACTTCTCAAAAAAGTGATTTCTTCTCTGTCATCTGGAACAAACTCAAACTTGGCTTGGTTCTCAACATTCTCCTTTAATTAGTTTCCCTGACCTTCTTCTCGTGTGCACAGTCTCTAATTTTCCAGGTCAACTTTAGAGACTTGGATGAGTGAAGTATTCATCTTTGACCACTGTCAGAGACCAATTCACCCACAAATCGGCCGCTGGAAAACCTGTAAGCTTAGAGCTGGAAAAAGGAAAAGAGTGAGAAGCAGGGTTAATTTAAGGTAGAGCTTCCCTTAGTCCCTTGGCTTCTGGCTTCTGATTATAGGATTCAGTAGGGATAACACAGGATGTTTTTTGACTATGAGAATAATCTTGGGAGAGTTAAAGGACTATTATTGTTCTCAGATGATAATAGTTGCAATTATTTTCTTTCAACAGAAGAAGATACTACGCACTGAAGAAAAGACACCCTTTTCTCTAGTAATATTAGAATCATGAGGTTGGTAGTTTTGAACAACGATTTCTATGAAGAGGGGAGTTCAGGGTGGGATGACTCATGTCCTGGGTGGACCAGAGTGGCTCGAGGATACGGAGGAAAAGTAAACTAGAACTTGGTGAACATTGCTGTGGTCTAGTTAAAATGTCACATAATCTATGGCTGTGATACATTACTATAATGTAAATAGAACATTATAACATACAGATATTGTTGTGCATGCTCCAAAATTTTAATGACCAATACGTGTGATCACAAAAGTTTGAAGACTTACTAATACACAAAGTAGAACTGTAAAAGATAGACTTGGATAATTTTAAAATATTGCTTGTATTAGTGATGTTTTATTTGCATGTTTACCATGTTATAAGGACCTTTCTTAGTGTTTTACAGGTATTACCTCATTTAATTTTCACATTAACAAGACCACGGTTTATATACCTAAAAACTATACCAGTTTCATAACTAAACTTGAGGTCAGAGAGGGGAAGGCAAGGACTAAAATCTCCTAGCTGGTGGCACAGAAGCCTGATTTGAATGGAGTCACTGTCAGTTCTTAGCCCAAACAATTAATTGGGACATTATACCATATACTGTTTCGGGTCGTGGAAGAGACTAATACTCTCTATTCTTTCTTATATTCCATGAAAACCTATTCCTAGGTACAAGGCAAAAATAATCTACCCACATTATTAAGAAAACAAGAAGAGAGAACCAACTGTTTACATTGTAAGCCATTGCTCTTTTAGAGTATCTAGGAGTTGGAATCAATTCCATTGCAGTGTTTCTCTGTTTTTTTTTTTTGTGTCCTGGAGCTATAAATCCTAATGACACAGGCTTTGAAGTCAGGAACACCACTAGGTTTGTTGCCACCTTGAATCAATTACTTGACCCCTATAAACCTCTTGTGTTCTTATCTATTGTGAAAAAGGAGTGGTTATAAACACGAACCCTGGAGCTAAAGCACACAGTTCAAATCCTCCGGTCTGCTGTTTGACCTTGAGCAAATGACTCAATCTCTCTCTATCTCAGCCTCCTCATGTATAAAATGGTTCTAATAGTTAAGACTTAGCCTCATAGTTTCGTTATCAGGACTAAATAAGTAAATATTTATAAAACATTTAAACAATGCTTGGCACGTAGTAAATACTATGTGTTTGTTAAACAAAGAAATCAATAAATCATTCACATAAATCATCTAAATAATGCATTTATAGAAAGCCTGACACAAAGTGATCAATATGTGTTAACTATTTACTGGCAGTGACTAAAAATGCTGTATTCTTTTAAAAGCACAGTACTTGGGACTTTAGATGCTTTTTATTTGATCTCGTATTTGCTTTCAATACGGAAAGATGACTGTCATTTATTTCTGACACATATATCTGACAAATGATTGACATATCTGGATTATAACTGATACATAAGCCCTTAGGTTATAACTACGAATGAGAGGCAAAATACACTTGCAAGAGACACTTAGTCTAAGGAGGATATTCCATCTTGATTTTGTGGAACTGGAAACAGAGGCTCAGAATGGTTCTCATTCAAGGTCACAAAGCTGGTAAATGTAACTCACATTGAACTCTGCTTGGGTTTATATCTGCACCCTTTCCAGTTCCCTGTCTGCTGTATCTCCACATGTATTAGAATACTGGTTTTGCAAATATCAGTTTCACCCTTTTCCTTACTTTTGAGCATATATTACCCTGCCTATATTTCCAAACTGGAAACCCTGGTGACATAGAGGTTAACAATTAAGGCTGGTAACCATAGGGTAGACAGTTCGAATTTACTAGGCACTATGTGGAAACTCTATAGCATAGTTCTACACTGTCCTAGAGGGTCTCTATGAGTTGGAAACGACTCAACAGGAACAGGCTTTTTTTTCTTTTATGGGTTTAATTTCAAAATTCTATAATTAAAGGATGCTTTCCTCTGACTGGTTTCCTTTGAAATGCACAGATTTACATTGTCCACCCATTCATTCATTCGTTTACTAGGCTGTAATTATCACCATTCACCTTGTACCCAGATCACTAAGATATCAAGATACTTTTCTCTGTTCATGGGACATTTTTCTAAAATAACTCAACAATGAGCAAAGTTCATGAGCAAACAGTTCAAAAAAGATAAAATTCAAATATTTAAATCAAAGATAAAATTCAAATAATAATAATGGAATTTCTCTCATCAAATAAGCAAGTAATACAAAATTCTGGTAACCTTCTATTGTGGAAGAATACAAAGAGAGAGACATTTTTCTATATACTATTGATTGGCACATAAATAACTGTAGCATTTTGAGAAAGCAAATTTCTAACATATAATAAGAATCTTAAAACATCTTCATATTTGTTGAACAAATAATTCTGAATCCAGAAATAAACAGAAATTCAGCACACTATTTATGTCAAAAGATGTTAATTATTAAGTTACACATAACAATGACAAATTGAAAACCACCTGAATGCTTGACTTTGTAGAAATGCTTCAGGCTCTATCAATATGAGGGAATATTTTGTGGCCAATAAAATGAACAGTGACTTTGCAGTTTTTTTTTAATTGGATTAAGTGAAAGTATACAATCCAAATTAATTTTGCGTGCTTACCTATCTTTTGCAGGTTTAGAAAAGAAAAAAAATGTATCTGAAATGGTGTTCAGTGAAAAAAAAAAAGAGCAGATTAGAAAAAGAAGTTTACCATATGTAGCAGCTACATATAATAAAGCATAGAAGAATACTGGGGCAATATACCACAATGCTAACACACCCAGTCCTCACTTGGCACGGTTAAGTTCCAAACACCAGGTTGTTATGTGAGATTGGCATTATGGGAAAACAGAGGATGAGCAAATCATATAACACAGTGGAGGATGACCACATTATTACACAGCTACCAAACCACTGAGAATCATGGTCCAAGCTGACACATAACCTCAGCCATCACAGATTGCATTCATTACTGCCAGATGTATATTGTTAATACGCGAAATAGTTGGATAGTAGATTTATTACTATTGTCATAAATGAAAAGCATCAGATAATGAGATGGTCAGTGAGGGAGGAGTAGGTGTACTGGTTGTCTTGCTAAAAACAGGTTTCTTGCCATGCTTTTGAACTTTTCAACTTTTATACAATAAGCATCATAAAAATCAGATAACTTAAAAAGACCGTAAATTCTTCCTTTTGTTCTTTAAGAAAGAATTCTACTGTAGTTTTCTGAATATAAGACAATAAAATTGTTTAATGCATTTGTCAAATGGCATTATTATAAATGAGTCATTTTATACTCTGTCACTTATGACCATATGTTTCATTTTCAAAAGTTACATTAACCATAAGCAGAAGTACTTATCCACAGAATTCTACCAAGTATTTTCAAGAGCAGAAACCAGCCAAGAATGGTATGCATGTGTCATTCTCTGCCTTCCAATCATGACCAATTGTGTTAATCTCACTTAATTCTGAGCCATTGGGAATGAGCCTGGGAATACATTAACCGCTCCACCTTCATTAGCATGCCAGGTATACAATTAGTTTGTTTTTCTATCTGAGGGCATTCTCATATCCACTATAGGTGGTATTCATTCTGCCAAATCTCTCTATAAAAACCCAGTTTGATACACCATTATTCCTGGCTCTGGGTTTGCACTCCACTAGTTCCTTTTTAGAATCCAAGAACTCTTAGTGAGAATCATAGTCTTATTTAGCAGTTTCCTCCTACTCAGAACTTGATCTTGCTCCTTCAATTGAAGCTATTTTATGAGCTCATGCTACAGATTTATTGAATCAACATAGGATAATATTCTGTAGTGTGACAGTTTCTTTGATCCAACAGTATCTTCTGCCATACTTTTTTCCACCATATGAGACACTTTAAGTAAACAAAATCAGCCTAGATCAGCCTGGGGTCTTAAAAGTCAGCAAGCCGCCATCCAAGGAACATCAGTTGGTCCCAACCCACCTGGAGCAGAGGAAAACCAAGAACATCAAAGACATGAGGAAAATATGAGCCCAGGAGGCAGAAAGGTTCACAAGCTTGGAGAGACTAACACCAGCATGAGACCAGAATTAGACAGTGCCCAGCCACCACCAAAGACAGCCATGTCAGGGAAAAGAGCTCTATTAAAAGACCAAACTCTGATGCTCAAACAGCCTGGAGAGTCTTCTGAGAACACAGACCCTGGACTTGCTGCTAAGCCCAGAGGTGAGACCATTATTGAAGCCAACATTTCAGGGAAAGGTTGGACTGGGCTAAGGGACACAGACTGATGCAGGTGGTATGTGTACTGTATGGTTTAATATATGTATAAAGCTGTCTAACTGCTCTACTTTAAAGGGGATAGGAGAGGTTCGAGAAGAGGGGACAGATGCCAGTTGAGCAGATACTGGAAGTAAAGAGTGGGGGTGGGATGAAGAAAGCGGATAGAGTTGCATAGAGACAGATGCTCGAGGTTTTATATGGCAAATTGAGTTAGATTGTAAACTTTCAGTTAATAATAATAAAAAAGTTCAAAAAATTAAGTAACAAACAAACAGCCTAGATCAGACCTGCACATCCATGATACTTCTGGTGTTATAAATCGGCCTGTTGGTTGTCTTCAATAGGACTCAGTCCTACTGCCCAGCAACTGTCTTTAATTCTAGCTCAACCAGCCCTTTATCGAATCACTATTTGCTCTGTTTTAGATTCTTTGCTTCAGCAATGGTTAAAAAAGAAATAACTGATTTTTAGCTAATCAATCAACTAATACTTTATAATAACCCAATTACTGAAAAAACAGAAGTACCGCAGCATAGTCATGATGGAATTTTGGAATGTGGAGAAAAATATCCACAATGACTAAGCTTTGCTAGAGTTAAAATATGTGCATGACATATATTCATACATCATATACATATTTTCATAGTTATATACCTGTTAAAATAGTATATATACCTGTTAAAATAGCATATAGTATGTTATACTAAAAAACTGATTTGCTAACTCGGTTATAGTATGGTGCTTCTGAAGTCAGTTTATACATAAAAATAGTAACCACCTGTCCTGTTTTGTACATGAGAGCTTCTGGTAATAAGAACTAAATGGGAGGGTGCAAATTAGAATAACAAATACATCAACACTCCTGGGAAAACACTTCATGACATATCTTACGTATAGAGTTAGAACAGTTATCCTCACATCCAGATCTGTAAAATCAGATTCTCTTCCTATGTTATTTCCTTTGTGTAAGAGTTTCCCACTTGCTCCCAGTGTATCTATCTAATCATACATACATGCATTCATATTTAATCATTCACAGAACAAATACATATTAAGCATCTACAACCAGGCAATTTTTATTTGGCTTCTACATAAGGTGTCAATCTGCTTACATAAGAGTTTGTCATTGGTCACCGCTGATAAGATCAAGGAAGTTCATCTGCTCCAATGGAGGATTTTGTTTCTCTTCAAGTCAACAGGAAAACTATACCCTACCCCTCCCCTGCCCCACAAAAAGTGTCAACTGTTTATACATATTCAGGAAACTAGGTAACTACAATAAATGGGTTTCTTTATCCTTGGGTATGCTATAATGCCCCTGGCCATGTCTGGTTATGCAAGTTTGGCAGCAGGAGCTAGATGGAGCTGAAGGGCTCTGGGTAATGGAGGCAGCTGACTTTAGAGCTCTCAGGGGATCAATTCAGGAAGGAAGGAGAGTGCATGCAAAGTGAAGGAGAGCCAGGGAGACGGAGGAGGTCAGCACATTTCATCATCAGTGATCACCTGTGCTCTGACTGACTTTCAGTCCTACGAAATCATATAACTCTGAATTGAATCCTGGTGAGCTTGATGGACCATAACTAAAACATCTAAATGTTGTCCATTTAACACAGAGCCTAGGACAGAAGCAGGCCTCCTATCTCTTGGGCTGCACTACTACCTCTTGGCCTTTCAGGGTGAGAATATTTCCTGCTCAAAGGTGCACCCAATTCAGAGCTTGAGACATTAGCCACATTTAAGTGAAAAGCTGACATACAAAGAATAAGAAGCCAAACCACGGAGAAGCCCGGATCCAAGAAACAGAAGAGGAAGAACATGTTTTTCCTCAGTCTAGTTCAATTCATTATTAGTTTGCTTAATAATTTTTAAAAAGAATTCTATTTTGTTTCTAACATATCAGACCTCCTATCATATAGAGAGTAGGTGACAGAAATCTGACACTTAGACAGATTAATAAACAGCACAGACAATGCAATCCCAATACAAATTTCAATGTCATCTTTAATAAGATGGAAAAATAAATCACTAACTTTGTTTGGAAAGCGGAGAAACCCCAGATAAGCAAAGGTCTTCTGAAGAAGAGGAACACAGTGACAGGCCTCACATTACCTGACCTTAGAACCTATTACACTGCCACAGTAGTCAAAACAGCCTCTTACTGGTACAAAACAAGACATATAGACCAGTGGAATACAGTTGAAACCCCAGAGATGCCACCATTCGCTTCTGAACAGTTCAAATTCTACAAAGTCCCTAAGATTGTAAACTGGAGTAAAAACAGTCTCTTTAACAAACGGTGTCGGCAAATCGGATAGCAATCTGTAAAAACCTGCAACAAGACCCTTATCTCATACTTTATACAAAAGCTAACTCAAAATGGATCAGACATGAATATCAATCCTAACATGATAAAGATTATGCAAGAAAAAATAGGGTCAACAATGGAGGTTCTAATACACAGCTTAGACTTCAAAATCTGACAAACAAAGCATGATCAACAGAAAAGAGATAAATGGGAATTACTAAGAATCAAACACTTTTGCTCTTCCCAAGATTTTATCAAGAGTTAAAAGATCACCTGCAGAATGGGAAAAAATACTTGGCAAGTACATGTCAACACCAACGTCTGATCTCCACAAGCTACAAGGTACTGAAAAACATCAACAAGAAAAAAGGTAAAGAAATCCAATTAAATGACAGGCAAAGAAGATGGACAGTTATCTCACCAAAAAGGACATCCAGGCAGCCAAAAGACACATAAAGAAATGCTTACAATCGTTAGTTATTAGAGAAATCCAAATCAAAACTACAATGAGATACCATCTCACCCCAATAAGGCTGAGTATAATCTGAAAAAACACAAAACAACAAATGCGGGAGAGGCTGTGGAGAGACAGGAACACTCACACACTGCTGGTGGGATGGAAAAATAGTACAATCTCTTTGGAAAGCAATTGGGCACTTCCTTAAAACGCTGGAAATTGATGGCCCATTTGACCCAGTAATCCCACTGCTTGGAATATATCCTACAGATACAAAGGCTGTCACACAAACACAAACAGATACGTGCATAAGAATGTTTACTACTCACAGTCCACAAAAAGCAAAAAGATGGAATCAACCTAGGTGCCCACCAGCAAATGAATGGATAAACTATGGTACATGTACTCAGTGGAACACTATGCAATGATAAAGAACAATAATGATTTTAGGAAGCATCTCATAACCTAGTTTTAAATGGAAGACATTATGCTGAGTGAAATCAGTCAGCGGCAAAGGGCAAATACTGTATGAGACCTATACTACAAGGACTTAAAAAAAGACTTATGTACATAAAAAGAGACTCTTTAATGGCGGTGGGGAGGGAGGGAGAGGGTTGGTCATAGATTAGACAGTTCATAGAAATTTGGTTAGGTGAAAGCAGTGACAGCACACAGTAGAAAGTAGATCAACTTAACTGGACTTCACCATAAACTGAAAGCCCTTCTACACTCAAACCAACATTGCAAGGATAGAGTAGCAGGGGCAGGGGCCTGGGGACCATGCTCTTGAGGGACATCGAGGCCAACAGGCATAACTAGCCTATTGCTAAGAGAGTCTTCTGCATGCCATATTGGTGAGTGGTGTCTGGGGTCTTAAAAGGTAGCAAGCTTCCATCTGAGGTACACCAAATGGTCCCAACTCATCCAGTACAGATGACCACTGAGAACAACAAAGACACAAGAGAAAAGATGCTCAGGAGACAGAAGGACCCATGTGAATGGGAGACGTGTCATCATGTGACCAGAAGAACCAGATGGTGCCCAGCTACCACCAAAAGAAGCTGTGATAGGCCACACAATGCAAAGTCTCTGTGGCAACATGAGAAAAAGAAGGGTGCAGCTCAAGAACTCTAGTAAAAGACCACAACTGATGGTCTGATGGCCTGGGGGATCCCCTAGGAGCATGGGCGCTAGACCTACTGCTGCCCCTCAGCAGAAAACACTACTGAGGTCAACTCTTTGGACATAAATGGACTGGACTCGGGGACACAGTGTGCCGATACAGTGTGTGTACTTCATGGTTCTATGCATTTATAGGATGCCGTCCTACTGGTCTCTTTCTAGATGGCAGAGAAGAGGGTAGGGAGGAGGGGACAGGAGCTTGTTAAAAGGATACTACAAGTATAGAATGAAAAGGAGGAGTGTGCTGTCACCAGGCACGAAGAGCAGGAGGGGCTCAGCACAGGCAGGCATGCAAAATTGATTTGGATTGTATATGTTGACCTAATCACAACAAAACAAACAAACAGATATATGACACAGACCATCAGGTTTTCAACTCCATTTCTGTGTATACGACAATATTTAGGAATAACTAGAACAGAATTTCAGGTCCTAAACTATGTGGCCTGTACTATACATTACAGCTAATAATATACTTGGTGAAATTTTATTAGAAAAGCTCCTTTTACTTTTTTGTCAGGATCTTCATGTAGAAGATGAGATTTGGAGAGAAACGGATGTGATAGTCAAAGGATCTGGTGTTGGTTGTGGCTGGTTAAGAGCCTGGGTAGTGTTGTGGTTCAGAGCTCGACTGCTAACTATGAGGTTGGCAGTATGAATCCACCAGCTCCCTGGAAACTCTATGGGGCAATTCTCTTCTGTCCTATGGGGTCACTATTGACTCCACTGCAATAGACCTTTTTATTTTTCAAATGGCTGGTTTACTGTATGCTGTTAAGATACTGCCTTTGACAAGACAATACTGCCTCCTCTGTAAATAATAAACAAAATTAGAGATTTGAAATAGATATCGCCCTGTGTGTGTGAACATTCAATGACGCCATGTTCCTACTTTAGCACAAACTGTCCAGTTTCTTTCTCACCTGCCTTCTTTCTTTCTGTCTTACCAAATGCCAACTTCCTTATTAAAGCAGCTGATTACCTGGGAAAGTATGGTCTCAGACATATCTCTGAGAATAAGGGCAAAGGTGTTCGAAGACTGGAATTTAAAGTTTTCATTTAAAATTCCTTCTATTCCTGGGAGGAGAAAATACGTAGGACTTCATCAAGATGAATCAAATTGTTCTGTGCAGTGCAGGAGTACATTTTTTATTAAATATGAAACAAGAAGAGTCTCTTCAGGCTCGGCCTACCCATGAGCACTATCAAAGGGAAGGGGATGACCTCACAGGCACCCCAAGGGCCCAGCTGGCTTCTGGCCTTGGCAGCTGTCCCATTCATTGGCTAGGCCTGCCGCAGGCCTCTAAGGGTGTACAGAAATTAACAGAGGAGAGCAATCAGCTTCCTCTACTGATAACACCAGGACTGCTCCTCCTCCCCAAGCTCCAAGCCTAACTGCCTGGAGGACTTTCCTTAGAACTACACCAGCTGAATCCAAAAGCCTGCTGGGCCTAGAATACATCAGGGACAGGTAAGACACACTGGGGAATACCAAACTGAGCAACACCTGGCTTTTCCTTGAAGAGTCTAGCCAGTAAGGAAGACAGAAGCACATAAAATTACAAGACAATCATACACGGTACTGGGATGGCTTTCCTTCACAGGTTATATTAGAGCAGTTTCCATACACTAGAGCGTAATTACTATCCCCTAAGTTATAGGTCTCTTTATTAGACTGAGAGCAAGAAGCATGCATCACTGGTCTTTATGGCCCCAACACTTAGCACAGGACCCGGCTCACTTCCTTGGGTAATCCAGTCTCTACTCTGGCCTCTACTCTACTCTGCAGTGGCCTTTTCTGACATTCCCATTTAGGATAGCTTCCTATCCATCATTTTCTGGTTCCTTCTCCTCTGTCATGTTCCTTCACAGAGTCCACATACCTAGACATGGATATGTATAGAAATTCAAATCCATTGTTGTTGAGTAGATTCCATAGGATAGAGACTCTCTAGGATAGAAGATAACTACTCAATAAGATTTCCAAGGTGTAGCTGGTGGATTCTAACTTCCAATCTTTTGCTTAGCAGCTGAGCTCTTAATCACTGTGCACCAGGATTACACATATAAGCACACACACACACACACACACACACACACACCCAAAGTTATGTATTTGTCTACTATTCATCTTGATCATCAGACTACACGTTCTATAAGAATACGGTCCTCATCAGTCTTTTTCTCTGCTGTATTCTCAGTTCCTAGAACAGTCCTAACAAACAGCAGGAATGTTCACAGCATGTTTTACAAATAACATATTACAACGATATTCTACAAATAAATACTTGTAGTATGAACAACAAAAAAAAACCAAACCCACTGTCACTGAGTCGATTCCAACTCATAGTGACTCTATAAGGCAGAGCAGAATTGCCCCCTAGAGTTTCCAAGCAGGACCTGGTGGATCTGAACTATCAACCTTTTGGTTAGCCACGGTAACACCTAACCACTACGCCACTGGGGTTGGATTAGTTTAATACTAGAACAGATGCAGAGAGGCTGAAGGATCAGGAAAGGTGTCACAGAGCAGGGACTCCATATGTGGGCAGGATTTCAATGGTTCTGGAAAGTACCCAGAGGTTATAGTGGTTGGACACCTTCACAGAGTCCTAAACAGTTTGTGACTACAGAATAGGATCTGTTTATACTTGAGCTACAAGTTTAACAGGTATTTATTAAGCACCTAGTATGCGCCAGGCACTGTTCTCAGCACTGAGGAAGTAGACAAAAGAATAAGATCTAAATTCTAATACCCAATACATAATTGGTACTGAATAGATGACCTTGGCTTTAAGCTTCAATTTTATATTGAGAGTTTGTATTTATTCTGTTGTCAGTGGGGTGTCTTAGAAAGTGAGCTGGGGTATTGAAGTTATTATGTGGATAACAAACAAAGACATTAGAAGGTTGAACAAAGCAAGACTAAAGAGCTACAGTTATCAGAAAAGATTGCTTTCTGTTTGTAATTAAAAAGTACCTAAATATTTCCCACTGGGGTTCATAGGAAATCCTAGAAAAATAAAGCGAAAAAACTCTTCAAGCCAGAATTTGAAGCTTCACGATAGGCTGTTAGATTCTTTCTTAAAACAATTCAAAGCCTGCTGACGGCATGAGGTCAGTGGTCCATAGTTCAACAAGTGGTTTATGATAGAAACAACACAAGGCAGTCCTGGCTACCTTCCACTTAACAGTAGGACTGCAGCATCAAGCTCTCTGGAGGAGGGTGTCGCTAGGTTTAAATCACTTGAATTGGTATTGCCAGGCAATTGGAATAAATGCTTTAAGAGGTATTAAAGACGCTTACCTGCACAATCAGTGTCTGGTTCACTCAGCTGGTCCTTTGGCCAAGTTACAGTGACAGGACATTTCCATCAGGTATGACACAAGGAAATAAAGAGAAAGCTAGCATTTTTTTACTTGTCTACCACAGTGCTAAGTGTTTTTCAGGTTTTCTCTCAATTCTTAGCGCAGCTCTACTAAAGGGATAAAGAGTTTCCTTGTGCAGATTGAAAAACCACACACGACCCACTGCCGTGAGTTGGTTCCGGCTCACAGTGACCCTAAAGAAGGGAGGAGAACTTCCCCGTAGAGCTGCCAAGGAGCTCCCGGCTGATCTGAGCTGCTGCCTTTTTGGTGAGCGGCCGTAGCACTAAAACGCACGCTGCCAGGATTTCCTAGTCTATGTTGTTTCAATGAAACTCGATTGTGCTTCTGTGAAAAAGAGAAGCCAAGTAAAGTTGGGAGTGGGTTATGTGGCAGGTCACTGTTACACTTAATGCGAAAGTGCACAAAAAAAAACCTCGTATTTAATTCAATGTTTTAAAATGAATCAAAATTAAGTATTGTGAGGGAGAATATATTACAATATGCATGTTTTAGACTTGTTGACTTCTAGATTTAGAATTTAAAAACATAAATACAAGGTTCTAAAATCTCAATTTAGGGACAGATTATTACCAGAGAAAGAATATTCAGTTTCTCTAATTTTCTTTTTTTCTTAACAGGATGAAGACTTGTAACACTGTTAAGAAAATAAAAGGAGCATTTTCTCATTAAATTTAGAATACCTAGGCTGTATTCTAAGTATTCATAAAATTGCTAATGGATTCTATTACCTTCAGTGTGATGATGGTTTAAAAAAAAATGCCTGTTGAGGTGATTCTGACTCACAGTGAGCCGACAGGACACAGCAGAGCTGTCCCATACAGTTTCCAAGGTTATAATCTTTACAGAAGCAGACTGCTACATCTTGTTCCCACAAAGCAGCTGGTAGGTTCAAATTATAAACCTTTTTGTTAGAAGTTGAGTGCTTAAACACTGCACCACCTGGCTCCTTTTATTGTTATTTTTAGGCCTGTCCTTGCAGCAGAGTAATTGTGAAAATACTGCATGCAAATCTGTGTTTAGCCTTTTGGAAGCACAAATGGTTAGGCCGTTGACTACTGACAAAAAGCTGGTGGTGGTCTGAACCCACCCAGGCATGCCTGGAAGGTAGGCTGGGCAATCTGCTTCAAAAGGTCACACACCTTGAAAGATCTATGGAGCAGTTCTACTCTGTACGCATGTCCTTTGCAAAGAACCTTTGCAGAAGCAAAATAGATAAGTTACTCAAATTAGTAAGTAGAGAATCAGAAAGTTATTGTTCTTTTTAAACAACATTTTTATAGCAGTCATCTATTAAGCAGGGGTGGGTGAACTGTAGCCACTAACAACAACAATATAAGATAAAAAGGGTAAAGAGGAAAAAAGCAGAGGAGGAATAAATCAAAATCTGGAGGAAATGGAGTCAGATTTAGCTGCAGAAGAAATCAAAACTGCAGTTCTACTCTGCACACATACTACTGGCATTGAAACTTTGAATCAAACTTTTGTTGTTTGTCATTGTCATTAAGTCACGACAATGACGAACAATAAAAGTTTGATTTGAAGTTTTAATGCCAATAGTATTGGAAACAAGTTCATACATATTTTATACCAGAAACCAAAAAATATTTCCTATGAAGGGTCAGACAGTGAACACTTTTGGCCGTGTGGGCCGTTCGTTCTTTGCTGTAAGGCACCGTAGCACATAAACAGCCACAGACAACACACAAGCAAATGTTAAGTGGCTATGTCCCAGTGAAACTTGACCAAAGCAGGTGGCAGGGAGGAATTTGGCCTGTAGTGGCTACAGTTCACCCACCTGTGCTTAATGGATGATTGCTATAAAAATATCATTTAAAAAGAACAATAACTTTCTGATTCTCTACTTACTAATTTGAGTAACTTATCTATTTTGCTTCTGACTCATCTACACTGACACATTTCTAGGCAGACAGTGTATCTTACTTCTCCTTAGTTTTTCCAGTAAGGTCCATAGGGGTTACAGAGTATCAGAAAAATAAGTAAAGTATACAAGCCAATAAACTTGGATTTCAGAACCAAGAGATTGGCAATTTGTAAACAAAGGAAACAGCTTTGAGAGAGAATATCAAAAAGCCTTCACTGGTACCACTCACTCTGTTAAACATACTCTTGGCGTGCACAGGGACTGTCCACAGGCAGCCTTCTCCCTCACCAATCACATCCCCTAATACCAAGCCAGTTGCTGGAAGTTGCAATCACTGGGAACTGAAATTCTCCAACTGCACAATTCACAGCATAACCATTGTTCACCAGGAACAAGTGATTTATTTTATCATTTACATTTAAAACTTTAATATGCTTCATCAGAAGTTATCTAGTTCAGACAATTGCAACAACAGGCAATTATGATTCAGACACAATGCTACATAATGTTAATCCAAGTAATAAATCCCTTATTTTTGAACATACAGAAAAAAGGTGCACCAACAATTGAAAATCCCAAGAAGGCAATGTTGAACAATTAGCCTCCCACGGGCATTCGTGCGTCTCTATAGGTTCCTGGATAGGTTTTTAATAAATGTTTGTTAAGTAAATGCTACACGAGCTCTGAGGAATCAAACAGCTGATTTTGAACATGTTAATATTATCAATTTGTGACATAAGAAATAAAGGACTTTCTGATAAATTGCCCCCTAGAGGTCAGCTACACGAGATCAGGTTGTCTTAAATGATTTTGCAATTCATCATGAGTAACACATGCATGTGCAGAGTAAATATAGCAACATCTACTTTGTCTTTCACTTGAGATCTGGGAGAGAAAGAGATGCAGAGTCTGTGAGAGCGACTTTGGAGAGGATCCTGGACAGCCAGGTAGGGGAGGCTGGGGTCCAGCTGAAAGGACAAAGATCCACAGCAGCTTTCCTGGGTACACAAAATGTGTCCAGCACTCACTTGAAGCAAGTTTATACATATTTTATAGCAGAGCTTATCAAACATACTCTGCAAAGTAAGAAAGTGAAACACGCTGGGATTTGTAGGTGACCTAACGGGGAGGACCAGAAGATAAATCAAAGACCTCCAACAAGACGGAGACACAAAGCAACGGCTGTGGGAGTGGCGTAGGATAGGGCAGTATTTCCTTCTGTGGGACTTAGGGTCACGGTGGGTCAACACCAACTTGACAGCACCTAACAACAGAAGGTAAGGAAGGAAAAGAGGAATAAATCAAAATCCGGAGGAAATGGAGTCAGATTTAGGTACCGAAGAAATCAAAGCTGCAATTCCAAATGCTGTCTTAGTGAAAAAATGGAAAAAAAAAAAATGCAAAACACATATACAAGCTTTTAGGATTAATACATTGATGACTAAAAACACTGAATTTAATTCTTCAGGCAGGAAAAGGGGGGAGGAGCTTTTTTTGTTTCTTCAAAAAGCAAAGAATAGACACTCTTTGGATGACATATCTTCGTTCTTATTTCATCTGCACACAGATACAGTGATTAAGCTTTTGTATAGTCTGCTGAGATTCTTTGAAAAAATCCTGTTTTAAACAATCAAATTCAAGTAACGACAAAGGAAAACGCTGGTGCCCTTTCTCTTAAGTGGCTGAGAACTGAACTGCAGGAAATCAGCTTCAGGGTTCTCCAGATCTGAGAGGAGGAACGCTTGCAGAAGGCAGCAGGCAGGGCAGCCAAAACTAAAGGAGAGAGTCCCTCAAAGGTACAGTGTAAAACGAAGACACAGAAAACTGTGACAGGGAAGAAAGAGAGGGTGATCAAAGAGGATGAATGCCAGACCGCTCCTTCAGGTTTTCACAAACACAGCAATCTGACAGTTTTGGAATTTCGTGTTGACTCATTTGATTTCTAGAGAGATTTTCACTTGGTAGAATATTTCACGTGTGATCCTGGAGGGAGATCATTTCACTGATTTTGGCCTCTTTCCTGACCTGACAATTCACCAAATGACCTTGAACATGTCAATGTACCTGCTGTTTCACCCTCATCCCCTAAGAAAAGGAGTTGTAACTGCACTCACTCCTGAATTCATAGGAGTAAAACTGTGGAAGTTTTACCTTGGGAATAAGATGCACATACTAGGGAATGCGAAAAGCAAAGATCCTACAAACAAAATGAAGGTGGGGAAGAGTTCCAGGGCCGCAGAGCCCGCTGTCATGCATGCTGCACAGTGCAATAGATGGGGCAGGCAATGTGCACATGTGAGTCCTCCGCGTGTCCCCAGAACCTGAAGCGTGAAGGAGGGAGGAATGTCTGCAGCTATAACTAAGGGAGAGCCGGAGATGAGAACAGGCTATTTTCCTGGAGCTGAGTGAATGTCAGATAACATCTGTGAAAATCTTCTCCAACTAGAGCATGTATCAGTCTCACCTGGAGGCAGCTGTGTGCCGAGAAATGTTCAGCCACGGTTCTTAGGATAAAAAGCCCTGGTCTGTAGTGCTTGCCAATTTCCATGTGTAAATACTCCTGCCATGGCCGATTTCAAGCTACCAACGTAGCATCACTGAACACTAGCTTGAGGAAGAGATGCCAGGAGTCTGTTGAAGCTGGTTCCAATGTACCACCTGCCCGAGGGCTTGTTAAAACACAAATTGCTTGGCCCCACTGACAGAGTTTCTGATTTAATAATTCAAAGATGATGCTGTGAAACCCTGGTGACATAGTGGTTAAATTTTTGGCTGCTATCCAATGGGTCAGCAGTTCAAATCCATCAGGTGCTCCTTGGTAACCCTACTGGGTAGAGTTCTACTGTGTCCTAAAAGGTCACTATGAGTTAGAATCCATTTGATGGCAATGGGTTTCTTTTTTTTAAAGTGATGCTGATGCGGCTAGTTCAGGGGCTACTTTGACAAACTCTGGCCTATGAAAAGAAACTGACGAAAGCAAACACGAGGGAATTAAAAGCTGTGGTATACTGGTAAACAAAAGAAAATAAAACAAAGATTTTTTAAGAAGGCATAAAATGTTATATCAAGAATAGAGTAAATGTGAAAGAAAAGTGTGTTTATGGTTGACGGCTGGAAAAATCCCCAGGACATGTCTTCTGGGTATCATTTCTACTTAAGAATATACTAAACTAAGAGTAACTGTCAGAAATCAAGTGTAGAGTTTATTCCTAAAACAAGATCACAGTAGGTTTGCTAGAACAATTTTGGAACTGAGAAAGTATGTATCTTCTTCAGCAATCAAACAAGGGAACCAAGAGAAACAAAACCAAAAAACTTTTTCTATTTCTTTATAGGCAACACTGTGAGGCATTAACAACCACCCCCTATACAGCATACTAAGACATACACACACTGGAAAAGGAACTGGAAAGAGAGAGTCTACAGAAGAACAGAGCCAAGTGGCAGCTCTTTGTTTCTGAGTATGTTTGGGGGAGGAAACTGCACTGAGAACAACTGTTCTGAGAACAACTCTTCATCCACGAAAGTGAAAACAGCATGCGCTGATCAACTCTCCGACAGTAGGTACAAATGAGGTCATCAGTTTAACTTCATTTACTAATGGGTGAGGAAGTCACTTCTAGGGAAAAAAAAAAGGTTGAATAGGTGGTGTAGCAAGAAGAAGAAAGTATGACTCACTAGACACAGTGTTTTAGGCATAAAAGGGTTATTTCAAATAGAGGAGGGCCCAAGAACATGGTCTGTATGTGGTTTGAGCAATTGCTGCAATGTGAAGGGGAAAAGGGAAGAGGGTTATCTTAGGTTGGGTTTTCTAGAGGAGCAAAGCCAGTGAAGCACGCGCGCGCACACACACACACACACACATTTATTTCATGAAAGTAGCTCTGCAGTTGTAGAGGCTAGCAAGTCCCCAATCCATGACATCAGGCTGAAGACTACTCTTGACTTGCATAGCTATAGGGGTTGATGAACCCAAGAACCACAGGTCAAACAGCAGGCTGAGGGCTCATGGTTGCAAAGGTTGACCAATCCAGCATCGGCAGGTAAGATAGCAGGCTTCTGGACCAAGTCCCAAGAACCAGAAGTCAGCTGTTGACAAGGCAAATGCCAAGATCCAGAGCACAGCAAAAACTAGTGGGCTTTTCTAGAAAGTCCACATGTTCGATGCAGCACAGACTCCCAAGGAAACTTCCTTTCATCTGACTGGCTATTCACAGTAGATCCCCTCATGGAGGTGGTCATATTATATCAGATCTCATCATCATGGAGGTGGTTACATCATTATATGATGGTCAAACTACATTTTAACTGTCAAACCACTGAGGATCATGGCCAGCCAAGCTGACATAAAATTTAAATGACCACAAAGGGATTCACAGAGGAGTGAATACATTCTTTAAAAAGAGGTACAAAAGGCTACTGATTGCTGGCTGTCCTGAATCATTTCTCAACAAAGGGAGGCTCTGCCTATATCTGGGCCTGGAATGAAAGGGGGGGGGGAAGAAAAACTCAGGAAAGTGACGAGTGGCTGCATAGAACGAACAGCCAGTATAAATGGGCTTTCAAGGGAAATAGACACGATTTCAGGCAACAGAGACAAAAACACAGAAGAATAACAAACTAGCCTGGCATGAGGAGCCCTGGTGGTGCAGTGGTTAAAAGGTCAGCTGACAACTACAGAGGTCAGCAGTTCAAATCCACCAGCTGCCTTGGAAACCCTACAGGGCAGTTCTACTCTGGCCTATAGGGTCACTGTGAACTGTAACTGACTCGTCAGCACCTATCAACAACAGTCCACTAGCACAGACAAGAGAGAAATAAAGAAAATGGCCAAAAAATTATTGCACCCCACGAAGAGAGCCGATGGGGTAGGACTGCTTTAGGTGCCAAGACCTACCCAGACTGGGAGATGGAGTGCATCCAGGGGCCATAACAAGCCCAGTTATGTGGCCTCCCCATAAGGTCTCTATGCTGTCAAACAGTGATCAAAAAGGAAGTATTGATAAAATATCTGAGATCAAAAGGAGTGGTCAAGCAGGAAGCGAGGGAGTTCAAAGAATGCCATGAAAGAACTAACCTTGATAAAGAGCATAAAAGCATGAAGCCCTAATAAGCAATATGTGTTGCATGAGGGGGTCAGAGACATAGGCAGAGCAAGGGTGAACAAAGTACAAGGGAGAAAGGAAAAAAGAAACAGTTCATTGCATAATAAGGAAATGGGATGTACGTGAGTGTGTGGGAGAGATGGGGATGGAGGTTCCCATGTTCATAAGTATGGAAGAAACAAGAACTTCCACCTATAAAAAGTTGGTCCATATGTAGGGTAAGGCCACATGCCTGCTGGGAGCAGAGGAGAGCAAGTGTGACAGGGAAAGGCAGCAGAACACAAAGGGGATCATGACAGGTGTGGTCTGAATTGACTTGTTCCTAAAGGGCTGCAAGATACTGCATGTAACAGCAATGGAGCAAACATAGTTTTTACATGTGTTCAGCTCTTAACCATTTATCTTGTGTTTTGGAAAAGAAAATATTGACTGGTAACGGGAAAAAAGGTGTTTATGTACCTATAACATAATACACTATCAGGATTAACTTAATCCTTGCAACCTTTTGAGTTAGGTATCTTAAATCCAGTCTTTGGGTCCCTGTGATTACTTTTCCTTTTGCCTGAAATATTCTTACTCCAGATATCCCTGTGGCTACTTCATTCCATTCACTGCTTCAGTTTCACTTTCTTGGAAAAGCCATTTTTTACCCTCTTTTCTTTACCTTCAATTTTCTTTTTCCTTCAAGTACTTATAAACTACCATTAATCTATCAATCATTTGTCTCTCCCACCAAAATGTAAGTGACTTGAGAGCAGGATAGGATCTGCCTTATGCAATGCTGTTTCCATATCCCCACCTGGTACCTAGAACTGAGCCTGGCACATAGTAGATGCTCAGTAAATCCTGAATGAAAGACTGGATCACCAGCCCCATTTTACAGAACAGAAAATGGACTGAGAAATTTAACAGCTTGCATAGGGCTCAAGAAAAAGTGATAGTGGCAGGATTTGAAATCAGATCTTTTGGATCGCCACTCTTTCAATGACTCCGCATGACTACTAAATAACACATAATTTGACACACGTGTGTGCAGGGCAGTGTTGGCTTCTGAGTTAGATGGGGCTTTCAGTCCTGGCTCAGTCACTCTTTTGTCTCCCACATTCTTCAGTCTTTGTCACCTCTCTCTCTTTCTGCCTGC
The DNA here is from genome assembly GCA_028571685.1 of Heterohyrax brucei. Lineage (NCBI taxonomy): Eukaryota > Metazoa > Chordata > Mammalia > Hyracoidea > Procaviidae > Heterohyrax > Heterohyrax brucei. The sequence goes on along the minus strand of CM053146.1, from coordinate 71,910,477 downwards.
TTTTTCTTTGTAAAAGGAGACTATCTACAACACTGGGTTGTGAGCGTTAAAAAGTCTAACATCTGGCCCCTGATGGAATTCTAGCTGATGGTGACTGAGACAACTGACATGGACAGAATAAATCACAGAATGAGGTGATTTAAAGGAGGAGGAAACAGAGACAGGGCAAGGGAGGGTGGGAACATTGGTCCATTTAGCAGGATGAAAAGGTGGCTTCTGAGTTAAGAGAAGAAAACCCACGCAGCTTTGTAAAGAAAGAGGTCCTCTAAAAGTAAATTTAAGAGGTGCAAGTTTCACAATGGATGAGAGCAACTGGCCAACAAGGGACTCTGTAGGTACTATGATACCTCAAAATAGTTGACTCATAGGACATTTGTGGCCTTTTACATCCCTGAACGTGAGGAAATTGAGAGCTTACATCAAAGACAGAGGGAGAGAGGAAGGGCCTAATGGAAGCCCCTCTGTGGTGACTCCACTGTGCAAGCATTGAAGTCTTTGTTCCTTCCCTTCAGTAGGTAGCATGGTAGCAAGAGTCGTGCACATATATTCAGACTTCTGAATGTTTAAGAAAAAACTTAAAATGAAATTACTGAATAAAATTCCTTTATTGAAAATTCAAAATTACACAAAAAAAGAACTATTCTCCTTCCTTCCTCCTAAAATTCCAGGATGGCTTATCTGAAATGTTTAAGGCCCAGAATGAAAGAGGAAACAAGACAATGGAGCTGAATAATTATTCAAAGTTTCTGGGACTCTTTTGTCATTATTTGTAGGGGCTAGGGTGGGAAGAGAAAACTCCAGACAAGAATAGAAAAAAAGAAGCCAAGAGATATCACGCACTGGGTAGCAAGAGAAGTCTGACAAGGAGATAAGATCTTTTGTAGAGAAGTAGACAGGAAACCCTTACCTCACCTGAGGTAGCTCTAAACTGAGAAGGGAAATGATTTTAAAAAAGGAATGGCAAGAGATGAAAGCCTACACAACCGTCACCTTTAACTGAAATCAAAATCTCAGAAACAAGAATTAAGAAGGGAAGGAAAGAGACAGTCAACAAACATACACTATCAAAATATGGCCGGAGAGTCTGCTGCCTAGGGGTTGCTGTGATTTGGAATTGACTTAACGGCAGTGGATTTGGTTTGTTTTTTTTTTTAGGGGCATAAAGAAAGAAAAAAGTATGTGAGTGTTGTACAAGAAATCGATTATATCCAAAGACCCAAGTGTGCAGACTCTTAAAAAGATATAGTAAAAGGAGATGCCTAATGAAATGAAGTCAACTGATGAAGATGAAATTGGGATTGAAGTGTGCAGATTGTAATAGACTCTGCTAGCTCTTTCTCTAACACCTGTTCTTCACGTCTTCTCTAGCAATATTAAGTTACTTCATTAACAGTTATAACCCCTTTGAGTTAAATGAGGTCACGTGACAAGGTTTTGACCAATGGGACTGATGCAACTATATGCAACTTCTGGGTCTTGCTCTTAAGGAAAACAGTCCCCTCTCCTCTACTGTCCTTATTACACTCTACCCACTAACAGGAATTCACATCCATTAACATTCAGTTGACAGAAGGAGCCCAAGTAGCCAGCTTCAGATATAAAATTGAAGTGCTGTGCCTAAAGATGGCAGAACAATTAGATGTAAGTTTCCCAAAGCAAGGATGTACCCTACCAACAGTGCACTGTCAATGGTTAGACCCTCACTTGAGAAGTAAACTTCTATTCTGTTTCAGCTACAGTTACTTTGTTATCCTAGCTAAAGCTACTGTTATTTTGCTACAGCAGACAAACTAATACATAGGTGCCAGGGAAACATCTATTTAAACATATGGTGGTATTTATGATATTATTTTTAAAAGAAGACATTTTCACTGTTACATCTGTAAATTCAGAACTCATCAAAAGAGTTAAAAAGCCAGAAGAGAAAGAGACAGCTGCATAATAGCAACAGGATACACATATGAAAGAAGGGAAATAGGCTGGGAGAATTAAAAATAACATATATGCAGGGCAGAAAATCTTTCTGAATTAAAATAGAAAGACATTGCCTTCTCTAACTGCCATAGTAACTTCAGAAAGGATTTTTTTAATGTAGAAAATATGGCAGAAAAACTGAGATGGCTATTAGAAAAGAGGCATTTCAAAATAGAATAAAGGAGAGACTAGCACAAAGAGACAAGCTCTGTGTGCCTTCTGAGATTTGTGAGTAGGGGAACGTGGTTAATGACCTGAAGAAAATACGATAAGTGGTAAAGCTGAAGGCCCTAAAGAGCAAAATACACATTCTTATCTGTGGAAACATGTAACAGCATACACAGGTAGAAATATCAAGTGGGAAATCAAAATAACAAAAGGCAAGGAGTAAATGAGGCCAAGGCAATACAGAAGGCAGATAAAGCTCTCATGTGAGTGCTGTGCATGTGTACACCTGAGCCCATATGGAGACTAAAATGTGGTGATGCTGCTTCAAATAGATTCTTTTCAGTGGTACAAATGTATGAAGAATAAGAAAAGACAGAGAGAGGGGCAATTATGAGAACTTCTACTAAATTCTCTTTAATGAAGAATGTTACTCTTTTAATTAAAGAGAGAAAAACTAATCAGGCCAAACATCCCCTCTGTAGCCAAACCTTCCCAGTCTCTATCACTTTTAACAGTACTATTCTTCCTTTCTCTGCTGAGGCACACATTTTTCTCTATTTCTACTGACTACTTTTATCCTCACTGGATATTGTTTGCATCTCCTTTTCCCATTAGTAAAATTAGGCATTCCTTGATGGCCAGGGCATGTTTAATTTCTGTGTCTTCCATTCTTGGCATTACCAAATGGAAGATACATGAGGAACATTATGCCTGCTGGGATTCTAGTGAGATGAAAAGCCAGAAGAAAAATCTGGACCTGGCATCAGTGGTATTCTTCAAAAGATCGAGGAGGGTGAGCAGAACACAAATTAACATTTTGGTAGAATCTCTGCCCTACAGCACTTGTGGTCAGATAAGACTCAGCACAACATCTGCCTTCCGATGACACAGGATTGCTTACCAAAAACTAGTACTTGTTTAGACTGGATTCTGATTTCCAGTTTAAGACACAAAATGTGACTACATCCGTAAGTTCTTTCATAATGGAGCAAGAAAATAAGAGGAACTCAGTTATCTATAAAAGTGGGCATTTCTCTATAAACTAGAAGCCTATTAGCTACAGAATTGTGTGCACATATATGTAAATATACAGTATATCTAAAAAGCCATTTAATCCACAGGCAATGTTGGTATTTTGGTGGTAGAAAAGGAATTATAAATGTAATAGCCTTCATATGAACTCCTCAAATGAAAATAAAGATAGAGTTCTATCAAATGAGAAGACATCTCTTAGGCCCTTGGCAAACATAAGATACCACTGCATTTACAGGCTTCCAATACTAATATCACCCACAATGGGGTTAAATTACAGAATACAATGAAAAATCAATCAAAATTTATTATTGTTTTTAAAAACAAATTATAAAAGACTCAAGCTATACGAAACATTCAATTGAAAATTTCAAGAGGAGAAAGAAAAGACACTTGCAGTTTTGAGGACAGTAGGAAAAAAGACCTATCACCACTCTGATGAAAAGCCACAGATGGAATGTTGGCATACAGTATGCGACTACGGTCTATGTACAAAGATCAACCAGCACTTTTGTCTTTGAAATATACTTTCAGCTGCTATGATACATTTTTCCTTACTTTGTTATAGCACTGAAGAATAGACAGCATAGGTATTTGACTATAATTAGAGCTAACTTGTGTTACTGATGGCAGTAGGTTATGTTAACAGAGAAACCTTGATGGTGTAGTGGTTATGAGCCAAAGCTGGTAACAAAAAAGTCAGTGGTTCAAAGCCACTAGGCTCTCCTTTGAAACTCTACTCTGTTCTATAGGGTCACTATGAGTCAGAATCAACTCAGTGGCAGTGGGTTTGTTTTTTTTTTTTTTTGGTTTTTGTGTTAATACAATGAACAAAGCTGATCCAGAGGTCAGTCTGGGATTAAACCTGACCTTGAAGCTTACAAACTCAAATTCTACTAAAGGAGCTAGCCAACCACAAAATCTTAACAGCAGAAGAAGACTGGAAATAGCTAAGAAATGTAAGAAAAATGTTGGGCTACTTAAAACAGATATTCAATATTACAAATCATCACCCAACTTCTTAGTTTTATGAACATGTAATGAATGAGTTAATGCTTATGAAGATTAACAAGACACACTTTGTCAGTTAAGAAACACTGAAATTTCTGTACCCACATCATTCAAAAGAACAAAAGCAGGACAGAAAATTTTGAAAACAAAAATCCTGGTGAGTTTAAAAAAAAATCATTAAGATTAACCCAAGAGTATCACAGAAGATGCTTAACAACTAACAATTTTTGGTTTTTGTTTTTTTAAATGCCTACATTTGTTTTAACTTTTATTAATATATAGAATGCACTGAACACAATTTACAAATAAAATATAAATACCCTTTATTATAATGCCATATAATCAATTGATTCTCACTGAAAGTGTTAATTGATTTTTGGTTAAGTTTTGTATCTACAGTCAAACTATGTTTAAGATTTATGGGTAAGCAGAATTTGGACATGATTATTGATTGATATTTTCATCTAATTAAATCAGCAAAGAGAAAGTGAAACACTAACGAGGTGACATGAGTGATTTCTTTTTTAAATCAGATAATTTTTGAATACTGAAGAATATTCCTTCAAGCATTTATTCTACACACAATGTAAAAGCTACAGTAAAGGCAAACTTTAACATTAATTTGCATTATTCACATTTTTCCTATCACTTTTTTAATTTTAAACAATCAGCCAAACAAAGAAATGAAGCTCTGATTTGAAGTGTTTGCTACATTCCATGAGGTAAATAATTCCTACTATGGCTGATTTCAAGCTACTGACCTAACATCACTGAAGGTGGACTTAAGAAGAAATATGTAGGGCCGTGGCCAAGACGATGAATTACTCAGATGTTTCCTGTGATCCCTCTAACAACAAAGACCTAAAAGAACAAATGAATTGATTATATATGGCATTCTACAAGCCTTGAACATCAAAAGGAAAGTTGAGAAATAGGACTGAGTGATGGGGAAGGTAGACTAGGACAAGAAGCACCTAAGTCTCTCCAAACCTGACCTGCAGGGTATTGGCTACAGCCAGTGTGGTGAGCATAGCATTGGTGTTCAGAGGGTGTCCTCCTCAGCAGGAGAGACTGAGCACCGAGTCTACTTGCACCTCTAGAACCAGTGAAAAACAGCATTCAGTCATCAAAAGCTAAGTGGTTTGTGTCTAACCCACCACACATAGATGTAAAACTATCTGTTAGGATAAACTTCTCTTCCTTTTTCCAGTGCCTTTTGCTTCTGTTTCCACACTGTACCCAGCTACAGAGTCTGGTACCATTCCCTGTGCCTGAAGTAGGACTCCTTAAGCATGCTGTGAGTCATTCCTTTAGGTATGAAGAGGGGGCAATTTAACAAATATGGGGAAGAGGAACAACAACAAAAAAATTAGCCAACTCACCTGACCTGGAAATTCAGGGCATAAACAGTTATTTCAACACATGTTTTCCCCACAGACATGCAGGTACGGCTGTCAGCCTCCTATCTTTATCCATATGTGCAGCCAGATACTTGTGCTATACCAACCATTCCTGTCCATCTAGGGCTGTAGGGGACAGAGCCTGGAACACACACTTGCTGACTAACAACCCAGACACCTGGGCTGAATCCATATAAGAAAAAAAAATGGGCTCCTGGGCTCACATGCCTAGTAACAGCTGTAAACACCTGGGGACATGATGCTAGAGCTTCAAAGGCACCAACAACCAAACTAGCACACATGACCAGCCTATTTGGACATTTCAAAACAAAACAGGAAGTTAGAACACAGTAAGCAGACAAAAATAAATAAAAACAACAACTTACTGATAACTTGGAGACAACAGTCAATATCAAATCACTTAAAGATACAGAACCCAATGGCTTCAGAAAGCTCCCAAAACAAAGAATCAAGAAATTTTCCAGATGAAGAGTACTTCATGGCATTATCAGGGGTAGCATACAAAAGATGAATATTTAGAATTCAATAAGAGATCAAGAAGGAGATGAGGCAAAATGCAGCAGAACATAATGACAAATTCAACAGGCTGAAAGAAAGTATACAGAGACACGATGTAGAAATTCAGAAGATTAATAATAAAATTACAGAATTAAATAACTCAATAGAAAGTCAAAGGAGCAGAACTGAGGCAACAGAAGCCAGAATTAGTGAGACTGAAGAAAAAGTACATGACATCAACACATTTGAGGAAAAACAAAAGAATTAAAGAAAAATCAAGAAACAAGAATTATGTAAGACTCCGTAGGGTCACTATGAGTGGGAATCAATGGCAATGGGTTTGCTTTGGTTTTCTATTAAGAGAAATAATCCACAAGTGACCAGAGTACCAGAACAGGAGGGATACCAGAAAATACAGAGAGAAATGGCAAAGATTTGTTGACAAAAACCTTATCTGCTATCATAAAGATGAGAAGATATCCATCCAAGATGCTCATCCAACTCCACACATGGCAAATCTCAAAAGAAAGACACCAAGGCACACAATAATCAAAAATAAAGATAAGCAGACACTTTTAAAAGTATCAACGAATAAATGAAAAATAATCTCAAAGGAGAGTCAATACAAAGAACCTCAGTCTACTCAAGAGAAACCATGCAGGCAAGAAGACAATGGAATGACATATGCAAAACCATGAAGGGAAGTAATTGCCAGCCAAGAATTATATCCAGCAAAACTGTATCTCAAATATGATGGCAAAATTATGATACTTCTAGATAAATAGAAATTTAGGAAATTGGAAGAAACCTACCAAAATTACAAGACATACTAACTGTACCCTTTGGTTAGAAAATCAGTAACATTATATGAAAACCCAAAACTAGAACATAGAACAGAGCAACTAGGTATCAACCTAGACAGGGAAATCATAAAAATAAATCAAAGTCAAAACACTGAAAATAGGGAAACAGATATCATCATGTAAAAGATGACAACACTGTAACAAAAAAGAGGGACTTATAAAAATTCAGCACAGAAATTAACTGGCACAAAGGAATTATCTAAAGAGCACAAAAAAAGGCATCAAAATGACAGCACTAAATTCATGCCTGTCAATAATTATGCTGAATTTAAATAAATTAAATGCACCAATAAAGAGACAGACAGTGGAGGATTGGGTTAAAAAAACACAATCCATCTATATGCTACCACAAGAGACACACCTTAAACTTAAATATTTGAACAAACTAAAACTCAAAGGATGGAAAATATATATCTATATATATCAAGCAAACAACATTGAAAAAAGAACAGTAGTGACAAAATTAATTTCTGATAAAACAGACTTAAAATCCACCACAGTTGATAAGGAAGAGACAATACAATAATTAAAGGGTCAATACTTAGAAGGACATAGCCATATTAAATATTTACACACCCACTGACAAGGCTACAAAATACATAAACTAAATGCATTGAAAAGAGTAAAGCACAGCTCCACAATAACGGTAAGAAACTTCAGCATACTTGGTTAAGGACAGAACGTTCAGAAAAGGCTCAATAAAGACATGGAAGATCTAAACAACACAAACAAACCAACCTGAACTCACAGATATCTACGGAACACTACTCCCAACAGAAGCCAAGTATACTTTCTTTTCCAATACACACAGAACATTCTCCAGAACAGACCATGTATTAGGCCTTAAAGTAAGCCGTAACAAAATTTAAGGCATCAAAATATTACAGAGCATCTTTTCAGACCATAAAGCCATAAAAACAGAAATCAATAGCAGCAAAAGGGAAAAAAAAAAATCAAACACATGGGAATTGAACAACACCTTGCTGAAAAACTACTGGGTCATAGAAGAAATTGAGAACAGAATAAAGAAATTCACAGACTCAAATGAGAATGAAAACACATCCTACCAGAACCTCTGGGACATGACAAAACAGTGTTCAGAGGTCAATTTATCTCAATAAAGGCACACACCCAAGATAAGGGCCCAAATCAAACCATTAACCACACAACATGAACAAGTAGAAACAGAGCAGCAAAAGAAGCCACTGGCACCAGAAGAAAGCAAATAACAAAAAGTAGAGCAGAATTACGAGAACAGAAAAACAATTAAAAGAGTTAGTAAGACCAAAAGCTGGTTCTCTGGAAAGGTCAACCAAATCAATAAACAACTGGCCAAACTGACCAAAAAAACCCATAGAAGCAGAAGCAAATAACTCATATAAGAAGTTAGATAGGTGATATCACAATAGACCCAACTGAAATTTTTTTAAAAATCTTAACAGAATACTATGAAAACCCACTCTAACAGATCTGAAAACCTAGAGGACACGAACAAATTTCTAGCAACATGCTACCTATCTAAACCAACACCATACTACCTATCTACCTAAACCTGACAGAGGTAGCAAAACTCAACCCACAACAAAGAAGAAATTGGAAAGGTAATTATACAGCTCTCTGACTCCCCCCAAAAAACATGCAGTAGCATTGACACCGAAACACAATAAGCCTAAATAATCTTAAAAGTATATATAATAGCAAAATGTATTAAATTTTTTATTACTTTTGCTTGTAGTGTAATTTACTTAACTGTAACTGTATTGAATTAATTATGATTTTGTTAAGTTTTCATAATGGTTGTGTCTAACAGTCAGTTCACAATATTCCTGACATTTACTGACTGGCTCTTGAAAGCCAGTATAAGACTACCCCAATACACGCAAACCATAAATAAACACACAAAGGGGAAAAGAGAGATTTGATATGCATAAAAGAACATGTTTAGTTTCCCTGTTTGAATATTAGTGATGGATATCCTTAAACCTTCAGTAAAATGAAGGCAGATTAACACAGTCCTTTCATATACATTCTTACACATGCATACTTCTATTACTCAAGAATTCTACCGCAATTGATTTTGCTGGTTTAGGTATATTCCAGTTTTGAAAACAGAAGAATTAATTGCTTAGTGAGAATAAAGATAAAAATAAATCTTCAAACGAAAAGAGACATATATAAGTAGAGAAACCTACCTCGATCATGGATAGGAAGACTCAACATCATGAAAATGTCTAATCCACTCCAAGCAATCTATACGTACAGTACCACCCTGATTCAAATTCCAAAGGCATTTTTTAATGATCTGGAGAAATAAATCACCAACTTCATATGGAAACAGAAGATGCCCTGGTAAGTAAAGCATTACTGACCATGAAGAACAAAGTGGAGGCCTCATACTACCTGACTTTAGAATCTAGTACACTACCACAGTAGTCAAAATAGCCTCGTACTGGTACAACAGCAGATACGATCAATGGAATACAATTGAGAATCTCAACATGAAATCATCCATGGAAAAGTACTTGATATTTGACAAAGGCCCAAAGTTCATAAACTGAAGAAAACACAATCTCTTTAATAAATGGTATCAGCATATCTGGATATCCATCAGCAAACAAATGAAACAGAACCCATATTTTATACCATGCACAAAAACTAGCTCAAAGTGGAACAAAAGCTAAATATAAAATGATAAAGATCATGAAAGACAAAATCAGGACAACACCAGGAGCCCTAATACATGGCATAAACAAAACACAGAACATTACTAACAATGCACAGGCATCAGAACAGAAGACTGTACCTGGAAACTCCTAAAAAAATCACTTATGCTCATCCAAAGCTTCACCAAAAGAGTAAAAAGATAATCTACGGATTGGGAAAAAAATGTTTGGAGACGACAAATCTGATCCATATCTAATCTCTGAATTCTACAAAATACTGTAAAATTTCAACAACAGAAGGACTCATAACCCAGTTTAAAAACAGGCAGAGGATATGAATAGGTACTTTGCCAAAGAAGATGTTCAGGTGGCTGACAAAACACATGACAAAATGGTCATGTTCATTAGCCATAAGAGAAACCCAAATCAAAACTACAATGAGATGCCATCTCAATTCAACAAGACTGGGATTAATCTAAAAAACACAAAATAATAAATTTTGGAGAGGCTGTGGAGAGACTGGAACTCTTCTGCACTGCTGGTGGGAATGTAAAATGATACACCCACTTTGGAAAAGGATTTGGCACTTTCTTAAAAAGCTTGAAATGGAAATACCATATGATCCAGGAATCCCACTTCTTCGACTATATCCTACAAATAAGAGTTGTCACCTGAATAGATACATGCACACCTATGTTCAGTGTAGCACTGTCCGCAACAGCAAAAGATGAAATCAACCTAGATGCCCACTAATGGATGAAACGATACACAAAGCAGGGAATTTCACACAATGGAATATTTTGCCGTGATAAAGAACAACAATGAATTTGAGCAACACAGAGGAATCTGGAAGGCAATACGCTGAGTGAAATTAGTTACAAAAGGACAAATATTATATGAAATCACTATTATAAGGACTCAAGAAAAGGTTTAAACACAGAAGAAAACAGTCTTTGATGGTTACAAGGGTGGGGAGGGAAGAAGACGGGTAGTCACTAGAGAGCAGAAAATAATTATTTCAGGGGAAGTGACGGACAACATACAGGAGAGGAAAAGCAGCACAACTGGACTAAACCAAAGGTAAGAAGTTTCCTAAATATAACCAGTTTGAAGGACAGAGTAGCAGCGGGAGGGGTCTGGGGACATCCAGGTAAAGTTTACTGAAACAATGTTCTGCACCCCACTTTGCTGAGAGGCATCTGGGTCTTAAAAGGTAGTAAGCTGGTCTGCAGGTAACCACTTGAAGCAGAGGCAAATAAGAGACATGAAACACGTAAGGAAAACATGAGCCCATGAGACAGGAAGGCCCTCCTAAGCTGGTGCCCAGCCACCACCAATGACTGCCCCAACAGCGAACACAACAAAGAGCCTCTGACATAGCTGGAGAAAACCGGGGTGCAGAATTCAGTCTTGATAGTCTGACAGACTACAGGGTCCCGAGAAGACATGGCCCCTGGAATCCCTGTTAGTTGAGAACTGAAACCATCCCTGAAGCCAACTCTTCAGGAAAAGATTGCACTGAATACATAAAAAGTCACAGGTGATGAGTATGTTTCTTGGCTTAAGTAGATAGGTGAGACGAACAGGGCAGCTCCTGTCCAGAGGCAAGATGAGAGAGCAGAGAGGGACAGGAGTTGGCTAACTGGACAGGGGAAATCCAGGTGGAAGGAGGAGGGTAATGTCACAGAGTGAGGAGAGCAGTTACAGTTACAGAGCAGTGTGTATGTGAACGTTTGTTTGTATAAAAAACTGAATTGTAAACATTCACTTAAAGCATTATAAATATTTGTTTAAATGTTAAAAAAGATCTTTGCATGTGGCAAACAGTGCTTAATATTTTGTCATGATCTTGCGGTTTCATCAAATATTTTCTAAACAATATAAAGGTAACATCTGTAGAAATAAGAGTAAAGGCAAGAGCAAATACGTTAAATTATAATTTTTTATTTGCAGTACAAATAAAAGCTGTGCAGTAAAGTCTGACTTTAATTGACAACTTTGTTTTTATGCTTAGAAAATTAAATAACATTCAGAGAGAATTCTGAGAGTATTAAGGTCTGGATTAAGAATTGTGCATCAGAGAAGAAAAACACGGGTTTGTTGAGCAAGCACTTTGAGGCTTCCATAGAAAGGCACATGGCTAAGAGTTCAAACACCGGCATGTCACTGGTCTGGATATCAGTCTGGCTCCATCACTTAGTAATAGTAGGACCCCGGACAAGTGTATAATAATAAACGTTTTTAAAAGCTCCCATTTCTTTTACCTGTAGATGAGAAGCCCATGCTGGTGGGACTGTGAGGCTGGAACAGAGTCAGTCTCTTAACGGGAACCATGAAGAGATATTAAGTGGAGCAGCAGTCAGGGGTTGCTCTACACACATTACTGTGCATCCCACTCTTGCTGTCCGCACTGTGTGCCAGAGCCGAGCCCACACTTCCATCCTGCTTGCCCCTAATCCCACCTTCTGAGGACTGGTTGTTACTGAGTAGATTTTGACTCATGGTGACCCCATATGCGTCACAGCAGAACTGTCCTCAGTTGTGTTGTCTTTCTTTTCTTTTTTAAAAAATTTATATCAATTTTATTGCTTACTGTTACATGATACATGTTCTTTTACAGTTCTGATCTCACTGACCTCAATTATTAAACTCCATGAGGAAGGCAAACTGTACACTTCAGGTCATTACCTAGTCAAAAAAGTAATTCACTGATTTCTCGACCATGTGTCGAGCTCCTCCTATGTAACAGTGCATAAGAGATTAAAATATATTTAGAGATTTCAGATCCTGGATATGGAAGGTCTGACAATTCAGTCCACAAACTTACTTATTCTAAGTGCTACATACCTCACTGCTGAATATTGCTAAGGTCACCTTCAAAGTACTCTTCTTGGGAAGCTATGCACCAACATCAGGGCCTAGTTCACCCTTCACAACAATTTTGGAACTCTTCCTGGAATGGCCATTGTGCATGGTGGCACAGTGGCAAATTCACAAACTTAACGGTATAGTTGTCTGTGAGGGAATTTTTAGCCAGAAAACAAATAACTGTGTTGGACTACACTCCCTACTCACCTGATGCAGCCCCCAGTGACTTTTTTCTTGACCCAAAGATAAAACAAATATTGAAAGGAAGACATTCTGATGACATTCAGGACATCAAAGGGTAATATGACAATAGCTCTGATGGCCGTTCCAGAAAGAGAGTTCCAAAACTGCTTTGAATAATGGACTAGGCACTGGCGTCAGTGCATAGCTTCCCAAAGGGAGTACTAAAAAGGTGACCATAGTGATAATTCAGCAATGAGGTATGTAGCACTTCTCCTAGGATGAGTTCACGAAGTAACTGCCAGCCTCAGACTAAAAGTTTTGGAGTTTGGTAACTTTTTTTTAGCTCACCAAGTGAATTTTATTGAAATTCCAATAAAATCTACCTAGAGAGCTACTCTAATAAATGAATTTTTCAAGTTATTTTGCTGTTGTTGTCAAGAACATACACAGCAAAACACACACCAATTTGACTGTTTCTGTGTGTACATTTCAGTGGCACACATTACAAATTCTTTGTTGTGGAACCATTCTCACCTTCCTTTTCTGAGTTGTTCTTCCTCCATTAACATAAACTCACTACTCCCTCTAAGTTTCTTATCTAATCTTTCGAGTTGCTGTTGTCAGTGTGATCCAATAGAGACAGCTGATATTTTGGAAGCAGATCACTAGGTCTTCCTTCCAAGGGTAGAACCTCTAACCTTCCTTATCAGTTGACCATGTTCACAGTTACACCCAGAAACTCCCATTCTGGATGTATACAAATATATTTTCAGCCCAATCAACTACATTGGCTTCTCTCTCCTCCCTTCCAGTCTCCTTTTAGCTTTTTTACTATCCATTTCTCCTAGTAAATTGTCCTTGAAATCCTCATTTCAACACCTATCTCTCAATCCCACTATTTACACAAAAGTCACATTTCCACAGTGCCTAGATTCCAGGGGAATGCATCCAAAGATGTATTCATAAATCAATCTTGTCATGTACTTGTACAGGCTCTCACACGTTTCCATTAAAGTGCTCTATGAGACAGTTCCACAGCTGGCTGCAGTAACCAACCCATAGGTACAATTAAAGTGTGATGTGGTCAATCAAGGGGGAGGCAGGTGCCCAAACATCCCCTTCTCTGCAGCTCTCCAGCCTTTTCTGCAGGGGATTAGGCCTGGCTATGAGGTGCCACAAGCCCTACCCCTCAGTCATAACACTGTCAGCAACCCTGCCTTCCCTGCTCCTTTTACTTTGAGCAGTGGCTCAGCTTCCAGAAAAAACAAAGGAGTTCGAAATTCTGACTATTAGCCACGGTATTTGAACACAAACGTTTATGATGCCAATACAAAAATCTCTGTGCATGACAAGAATATGTAAGCCAATACTGCAGACTGAGCTTGAACTCAACCCATGTAATATTCATCGAGTTTCTGTCATTTAAAATGGAATATACGTGCTATCTTATTAATTAGCAGGCAGCTAATTTTTGGTTAGATGGAAAGTTCTATGAACTGTTTTCAGAATAAGTGTGAAAAGTGAGGCTAGAATGAAAAAGATTAATAATGCTATTTTCCACAACTGTTGCTGTTAGGTGCTGACAAGTTAGTTTAGACTCATAGCGAGCCCACGTACAGCATAATGAAACACTTCCTGATCCCCCACCATTCTCACAATCCTTGTTATGTTTGAGCCCATTGTTGCAGCCACTGTTTCGGTCCATCTTGTTGAGGGCTCTTCTCTTTTCTGATGACTCTCTGTTTTACTAAACATGATGCCCTTCTTCCCGAGCTGGTCCCTCCTGATAACATGTCCAAAGCAACTGAGATGAAGACTTGTCATCCTCACTACCAAGCAGCATTCTGGCTCTATTTTTTCCAAGACAGACTTAATTTGTTCTTCTGGCTCTCTGCTGTAAATTCAATATTCTTCACCAACACCATAATTTAAAGGCATCAATTCTTCTTTGTTATTTGTTGTCCAGCTTTTACACGCAGTATGAAATGACTGAAAATATGGCTTAGATCAGGTATATCTTCGACCTCAAACTGACATCTTTGTTTTTTAACACTTTAAAGATTTGCTCTGTGTACCACATCATTTCATTTCTTGACTGCTGCTTCCATGCGTATTGACTGTGGATCCAAGCAAAATGAAATCCTTAACAATGTTCATCTTTTTACCATTTATCACGAGAATCATTATGGTAAACAATGTTGATATAATGGCACAAAAATAAAGAATGCTGCGTCAGACAGTTCTGGGCAACTATTTAATTTTTCTGCAGCAGCAGATGCTTCATGCAAAAAAATGAAAGTAATCATAGTATGTAGTTGTTGTGACCAGTCAATGCATGCAATTGTAAGACATAAGTGTTGTCTTTAACAATGAATGAATGTTAATTAATGTTTAATAAATGATAGCTCTTAATGCTGTGATTATCATGAACTCTACAGTTCTTTAAGACTAACAGGCAAGAACGGGAAAGAACAACATTCTGGAAATTCTCCTGCAGCCAGCGTGATTTTGAATCTCAACACATTCCCTGCATAAAGTTTCATACCTAAGACAGGAGTATCAAAGTGGCATTTGGCTAATGGAGTATTACGTCTAAACATGTTTTACTTGATTAGACAGGCTTATTATTATTAAATACAACACATTTTAGGTAGGCATACTCTAGTTATACTACTTACTATTGTAATAACTGCCTTTTCTACCTCTGAGGATATCTGACTTTGCATCCCTAATGTAAAACTCTCTCTAGCTTCTTTCACATCCTACTAAAAATGTAACTGTTTTTAACCTGGAGACCTGTTTTGGCTTGGTTAGTTTTCCAGAATAGTCATGAATAAACTCTGTTCTCTCTTTTACGAAAGTACGTGGTTGTCATCATCATCATCACTGTCAATGTTTTTGATGTTGTATTTACAAAATGCAAGGTACACTGTATTTTACATTCATTTACTCATTTAAATCACCATCTATGTTACGATATAAGTTCTAATTTTTTATCAGTACTCATAGATAAGGAAACAAAAGGTCAAAGATCCTAAATTTGCCTGTATGTAGATAGCCCTAGTGGGATAGTTGTTACGAGCTCAGCCGCAACCCAAAAGGTAGGCAGGTGAAATCCACCAAAGGGTCCTTGGAAATGCTATTGGACAGTTATGCTCTGTCCTATAGGGTCACTACAAGTTGGAATCTACTTGACAGCAATGGGTTTGATTTTTTAAGCAGACGGTCTTTGATGAAAACCTAGCAGTATGATTCCACATCCCACATTTTTAACCACGACGATAAATTGCCATCCATGTAGGGATTTTAACAGTTATCCCAAGGGAATCACATTGATGGAGGAAATTACAGTCATGCGATGAAAGATAAATAAGGACAGTTACAGGCTCTTAAAATAAAACTGCCCAAATGCCTCCACGTTCTGCTGACAAGCAGGTTGAGCTCACCAATATAAAACACAATTAGCATAGCATCAGAGGAGCCAAATGTAGATATTTAGTTTTACAAAGAAGTACATTATTTATTTATTTATAAGTATCAAATGACTATGCTTCCAATTAATGCTTTTTAAAGTTTTCTACACAAATTAATTCTTTGGATTATTCATTTTTTATGACTTTCTTTAGATACTTTCAGCTAGATTATTTCTTTGTGGCAATGAGACATCTGTGAGTACAAACATTTGCACATTTCAGCTAAAGACAACAGCATAGATAATTTTTAAAAATCATTAAGTACATTAATATTCCACTCAAGTGTTTTAATATTTCTTTGCTCATCAAGGTGATCAATATACCCAAGTCCTTATTCCAACCAACCATCCCTACTATCACACTTAAATTATTAAACTGCCTTTTTCGCATTTCTACAGGACTGTAGCTTAAGTGCACTATCTGTTTAATCGAAAGACAGTCAATAAAATAATTCACATGATTTTTTGTTTTTCATGGACTCTCCCAGCTAAATGCACCCAACAAAATGTTCTATTAAACTTACATATGGTACACTAGTGAACACAAGCATCATGCACACACTGAAAACAAATAATCCTCAAATATGATCCTGTAAACAACTCAATCAAAAAGGTTTACTGGAGGCGCACTACATTGGGAGGGAAGATACATGACCTGGAACCTATGCAAAGTATGATGTGCTGAACATGAATCTATTCCCATTCCCACATTCTACAAACAAAAGGTCAGAGCCAGTTGTAAAGTGAGGACCTTTTAACTCCTAGGTTTTTACTTTTTCCCTTATACATTAAACTGAACGAAATGATACACATGAAAATGAAAAATCATAGCAAACCTACATATTTTTATTTTAAAAAGATTCACAAACCCACATCAACTAATTTCCTGATAGTCACCTAAAGAAATAATAATTTCTTTTAACACAAGAAGAGATAAAAAAAAATAAGACCATGTGGGACCCACAGAGTAATAGCACACACTCTATAAGAACAAAAAAAGATTTTTCAAGGGTGATTTTGTCTGTGCATCACTTTGGGGGCCTAGAGCCTAACACTCAGGGAAGATTTTTGACTCCCTCTGTTTTGACTCCCTATAGCGTAACTCCTTACATTTTAGGTGATGGACAATGATTATACGTGAAACGATTTCAAAACATTTGTCAATGCCACTTAACTACTTTTAGACAAGATGAAAACTGAAGGAGTACAGTCAATGAATGACAAAGTTTAGCCTTCCATAATCCAGGAGGGAGAAGATAATTATATACTACCTTGGGGTGCCCCCCCCAAAAGGAACTAAGAAGACAGGTTTGCCTAGATTTGTATAGGACATGACTCAGAGAAAAAAACAACTAAACAAGACAGAAACAGAATTTTAAAAAGTCTCAGACGACTGGAATAAAGAGCTAAACCTAACAAATTACCATTATTAAGGTTAAATATGAGGTCTTGATATTGAATTTGAAGTAATAAAAAATGAACTATGCTGGTATAATGTTACTGATCTGACTTGGCAATGTCTTTTTTCTTGGATGATTCAAAGGATGGTAAAGGTGAAGAAGTCGGATTCCCTCAAGTGTGTTAAAAAGCTACTGTATAAATAGCTGTGTAGCATCCAATCAAACAGTGATGTTTGTGCCTGGGAAAGCTATATATAAGTAAATGAAATCAGAAAGGTACATGTTAGGAATGTATAATTACAGTGGGATCCTATTTAAAACATGGCTCATCATTATGTGGATTTAGATGTAACTAATAAATCAGGATCCTGGTTTTACTACATCATCTGTCAAAATCACATATTACAGAAAGAGCTCATAGTTGGTATTTATTTCTACCGATGTCCATGTCATTATGGAGTATCACAGTAAATGCATTCTTTTAACTCTATGAAGTTCAGTTGTACTAAGAAAAGACAATCGTTTAGAAAAGTAAATGCTATTTATTAAGCATTCAACACTAACTCAATTAGGCACCATTCGAATCACTGTGAAGAATGCACACTTCCATAAATCTCCAGAAAAGTTCAGGTATAAAAATAACTACAGTGTCGAGTTGAATACAGTAAGTAGTGCAAGAGTGCTAACACAAGTTTCTACAAAAACAGGATCTTGTCTTTGACTTTTAGATTTTCAGTTTCTGTTACAGTTCAGTGCACAGCAGGTAGCAAATGCCTAAGAAGCATCCATTTGTTTATACAAATATCCACTAAGTCTTTAATAGGTATCAGACACACAAGGGAAAACCTATGGTGTAGTGGTTAAGTGCTACAGCTGCTAACCAAAAGGTTGGCAGTTCAAATCTATCAGGCATTCCTTGGAAACTCTATAGGGCAGTTACATTCTGTTCTACAGGGTAGTTATGAGTTCGAATTGACTCAGTGGCAGTGGGTTTGTTTTGGGTTTGTTAGACATGCAACAACCCAGTTTCTACCTTTAATGAACTTACATCTATTCCTTCACAACTCATTTAATTGTCCATTCAGGTAAGGACATGTGGATGTAGGAAATATGAACACAAAGCGCCCTCAGGATGAGACTGCAAAGAGATCCACGAGGAGCAGGAACGGAGGAGTGAAATGATTTGAGAAGCCTGATGGACATTCACTGCTTTGAGATGGGAGAGAAAACACACTGCAGACATCTAGCAGGCTGGCTATCTGACAGTAATGAATGGCTGAGTACAAAAACACAGTTTTGACATATCCCCAAAACTTCTAAAAAATTCTCAAGTATTTTGAATGAGAAAGGAATATGGGGTAAAGTGGTTAAGAATCCTGGCCTACAAAACAAACAAATAAACAACAACAACAACACTGAATTATGGAACAAATGATGGACAGAAAAATACATAGAGGGAAGCCATACCTGCTTGTAACAGATTGAATTGTGACCCTCAAAGACGCCTGTCAATTTGGCTAGGTCATGATCCCACTATTGAGTGACTGTCCACCATTCTGTCTTCAGGGTGATGTTCCTATGTGCTGTAAATCTACTTTTATGACATTACCGACTCAAAATGAGAGGCAGTTATGTTAATGAAACAGGACCCAGGTTGTGTCTTGAGTCAATCTCTTTTTAGATGTAAAAGACAGAAGTGCACAGAGAGACTACAAAAACCCACAGCCACTGCAGTCAAGTGGATTCCAACTAACAGTGATGATACAGACAGTGTAGAATTGCCTCATGGAGTTTCCAAGGGCGACCTGGCTGATCTGAACCATTGACCTTCCCCGGGGACCTCATCACCCTGGAACTACAAGAGCCAGGAGCATGCTTCTTTTGGAACTGAGGTCCCTGTGCTGAACGGCTCCTAGACTGATGACACAGATCTTCCCCCAGAACTGAAAGAGAGGAAAAGTCTTCCCTTTGAGCCAGTACCCTGAATTCGGTCTTCTAGCCTCCTCGACTATGAGAGAATTATCTTCTCTTGTTAAAGCCACGCACTTATGGCATTTCTATTATAGCAATACTAGATAACTAAAGCATTGCTAAGTTGAGGGACAATAAGAGAATCAGGCTAACAAAAGATGGATAGGGAGAGGAATAAAGAAGAAGGAAAAGGGTTGTGGTCTGATTTGGGAACACTGGAATTTGTTTTTCAGAGGCAAAGCTAATCTAGTTAGTAAATACATTCTGGTTGAGGCCATGGATGTAAGGTGCTAAACGGTAAAGGGGTATTAAAGAATAGGGACTGAGCAGAAAGAGGTGAATGGGTTGAGTGGGTCACCACATGGTTTGGCCATCATTCATTTTTTGTGGAGCATATTGGGATGGGAAAGAAGGGAGACCTCTGCCAAAGTTTTTGAATGCTGATGAAATGTCAGAAGATTCTGAGGAGATGGCAAAGAAGATGACTAGAATGAAAGATTCAGGTAATTTTTCTTGAAAAAAGACACTTTACATGAACCTTGTAGCAGGTGAAGAAAGAGCTTCAATAGTCAGATTTTGGGATGAAGGGTGAATAATAAGATCAGGGGATGCAGTAATAGTTAACTACCTCTGAATGACTGTTATTGGAATCCATGAAAACTCAAATGAAATGATCTGATAACATTTTCTTCTACTGTATTAGTTAGCAGGTCTTACTGTATGTTCAAGGGAGTACTGTCTAAAGGAATCACTAATTCGTATCTTGCAGCATTCACTGTTGATTATGCCAACTGCCTAATTCTTCTATCGCTAACAAACTAAACATCTAACGGTTCAACTAGCCTATGTTTGGCGTTTACACATGCACACTGACCTAGTACAGGTGGATGTGCAGCCGGCTCCAGCTCCGGTCCCATAGGCCCAGGTTAACTGGTTCTGTTCCAGTGCAGTAAGATGCAGAGAATAAGAGAATCTTTTGATTTAATAGAAGCATTTCAGGGGAGTCTTGTCCTATGCTGCTTATCTTTTTCTACTTGGTCTCAGCTCAAACATACAGTGTTAATTGGGTCCTTGTTGTCAGGATCACCCTAGCACAGAGTAAGAAGGAGCTTCAGAGGGTTATGTGGTTCTAACCTACCACTCAATCAAAGACCCCCCTAAAACCCCTGCATTCAGTGTCTGTCTGAACACTCCTCCATCATCTGGAAAACCACTAATTCAGGGGTAGATTGCTATATTTGTGTTCATTATAATAAATCTTTTAACTGAAACCACCATACTGGGCAGACACGATCTGTCACTGTATCTCCATTAAGAGTGGCTCATGGAGTCTCTCACTTGGACATGTCTGAGAGCACCTAGCGCAGATCCTATAACATAAGACACACCATACTTGTTGAAAATGAATCTAAATCTTCAGTGCACTAGAACTGCTTACTTAATACAGCTGACATGGTTCAGTCACACATCCAGTGACGTTTCAAGTCAAAATGTGTTTTCTGCTGATTTTTGTCTCCAATCTCGTTATGAAATGTGGAGTCAGTGAAAGGGAAATCACACTGGAGACAGACTCTGACTTAGGTGTCTATTTATGCAGCTGTGTGTATTCAGAGAGAAAAGAGAAGTAACTAAGACAGGAAGGGAGGAGTGAAGAGAAGGAGGGAGAGAGGGAAGGAGGCAGAGATACTTAGATGTGCATTCCAGCTCTTGGACAACATCTGAATATATCTCAGAACATTAATTTCTACAGTCAAAAAATGTTAACAATAAATGCTCCTAATAACACCACTTTTTATGTATCAAATTGAATGGAAGAATGTTAAGCATTTTGTAGCATTCTGCCTCTAGCTAAGACAACTATTACCTTCTTGCACATGCAATTTATTCTTTTACCTATCATTATTTGCACTTCCTAAATACTGTACACTTATTTGTATAAACACTTTGTTTCAGAAAAGGCAACACATTCGTTTTGAGAGGATGTTTCATCACATAGCCTCTCATTACTCTTGTGAAGTGCCAAAAACCTTGAAAGGACAGAAAAAAAATTCATTCTCCTCTAGCTTCTCTGTAGCTCTCCTTTTGACAGTGCTCAAGTGCAGGCTGATTGGCTATAACGCCACAGGGATTTAGTGAAACAAAGCTTTCCCCAGCAATACAGAATCCAGCTGCTTCCATCTCAAGGGAAGTACCAGACATGACCTTGGCTGATCTCTGGTAAGCATGCTAGTTGCCTAGCAAAACTCAGAAATCCAGGGAAAAAAGGCATCATGTCTTTGCTGCTTTATACTTGTTAAGCTTGTATTACCATAATGAGATGCAAATGGAACATTTAATAGAAAGCTTAGAATAGCATGGAATTTTCTACTACCATAGCTGCTAACATGTACTCAACAATCTTTGATTTTTACATTTTCAAGGATAAAATGTTGGTATACAGTGCAGAGTTTATAAAGCACTGAGTACATGGGATATTTTAAATTTAACAGATAAACCCATAATGATGAGACTTAAATAATGACAACTATGTGTTAGAGAATGTCAAGGTGAAACTGAGTTTGGGATTCTAACATCATACATATCTGATAGTCTTAGAAGACCCTTTCTTATTTTAAAGTAGATAATTATTTTTATTGAAAATAGGAAAATGGTTAAAAATATAATTTATCAATGATAACATTTGAATGTGTATGACCGTAGATTATACAAAATACAAAATAATATGTGATGGAATACTGTAGGTCAGTAAATACCTTCAGTAGATGAAGTAATAAATTAACCATTTTCTCAAAATTTTCATGCCAAATTTTGGACAAGCAAATAATTTGAAATGCATTTCTGGAAGCAAAAAACCCTCTTAAACTCTCTTAACTACTCCTCTCACAGTGTTTAAAATGCTGAGACCTTTTCCACAGCTAATAGTCTAAGTAGAAGTTTTGTCTTTTGATTCTTCGTTATTTTTCCTAATTCATTTCCCTCTGCACTATGAATATAGTGAACAAAGCAAGTTACTGACTGAAAAGAGAACTGTATATTAAATTACTTTGTTTAAAAAACTATGAACAATCTCTGTCGGATTACATTTAATACAAAGTATAATCGGCAATTTATTAAACGAATCATTGCCAGTTACTACTGACATTAATGATTAGCTGAAACATTTTACAGACTTCCTGAACAGCTTAAAACTCAGCTATTTTATTCACAGAAACCCTGGTGGCACAGTGGTTCAGTGGTCAGCTGCTAACCAAAGGGCGACCAGCCCGAATCTGCCATGCGCTTCCCTGGAAACTCTATGGAGCAATTCTGGGACAATCTATGAGCCGAAATAACTCACAAAATAAGTCTAGTTGGCTGAAGTGTAATTTAGCTGATCATGTTATTTCCATCTGCTATTTTGCATTTATGAACACATCTGAACTGTTGCTAGCAATTTCAACTGATTAAATTTAAAACTTAATTTGTTGCATAGACATAATAGTAATAGAAAAAATTAACACATATGAAAATTTTTCCATTATTCTATTACCTCAGCAAATCATACCATATTCAAATTTTCAGGGAACCCAGGCACTTTCTGCATACACAGACTTTGCCTAAAAGTTCAGATAAAATTTTATATTCGTCTTTTCTTCCATGACTTCATGGGCTTTTACATACCGCCATAAAAACCTTTGTAACTATCATAACAATAAATTTGTTGCACGAGCCACCTGAACTTAACAGCTAGTTCTTCCACTCTCCCACAGGTAGTCACCCTCCTCCATGCTTGTTACCACCACTAACTACCAACACTGTCAGTTATGTAGCTTGACCCTTGTTTTTGATGCTTCCTCCTTCACATACATTCTCTGAAACATATAATTTCAGATATGAATACCTTATGGCTCTTATACACATTTCCAAAATGCTTTCTCGATTTCACTGCCAGTTGAAACATAAGATTGGTACTGTGAACTACAGCACCACTTACGTATTATTAGTATTTTTTATTCAAAGAAGGAGAACTAACTACACAGGATGGAAATAGTATCTTTACTATTACTCTTAATTTAAATAATATTTACTAATCACGGTTATAACGTTAGTTAACTCTGAGGACAATCTTGTTAGTGCTCATCTTAAACATGCACATGTGTATTTTATGCTCTAGGAAAATAAACCTGTATTATATTAACTGCAAATGTTTCTTTCAACATAGATTATTTCTTTAATTTTTTATTAACAAATAAGTTTAAAATTTTTGCATCATCAGATTTCCTCAGTATTTTCCTATATGGTTTTTTTTTTTTTCTATTGCTTCAAAGCTCAGCTAACAATTCAAACAAATGTCTGACAAATATGCAACTTGTCCATGATTCAGCATACAAGAAAATTTCTACTTAATCAATCTGGAACATATTTGGGCATATGGCTTGAGGTGTAGATTTATTTCTCTTTTGAATGTGCTAATAACCAGAATGTGCTAACAACCAGAGGAGTGAGAAAATCAGCATCATACACAGAACAACAGAAAATAGGCTTATTTCATAAATGGTTGTGGTGTATATATAACATGCTGGGATTTTTGACATTTTCTTACATCTAGCGCAGTACTGAAATTTTAACTTTATTTTTTCTACTACGATTTTGAGAAAGGGAAAAACTTTTAAGAAGATTCCACTTTAAAATTCACAGAAGCCCAGACGCCTCTCTCCAGCACCAGCTCAAGGACACTTGGCCCTCCCCTCACAGAATTTCTTCAGCTAAGCCCCACTTCTAAGGAAAGAGGAGTTTCTTCCCTGCAACTTAACACTGACTGCTTATCTTTGCCTCTGTAAGTTTGCTGGTGCCAACAGAAAACCATTATGAAAATCTGTAAATCTGCTATTGCCAATTAGAAAGCTGTATGGAAACTTCTTTACTTTCTTGAGAAAATATATAAAAGGGATGTTTTGATAACCAGGCGGGGTATGCGGCCATTCTGGACCTGAGTCTGTCTGCTGCTCCGCTGGCAATGAAGCCTCTTCCTCTTTAAATCAAGCAGTGTTGGAGGTGTTTTCTGCTCTGCGGGTCAAACTTATCTTTTTCCTGCAATAATTTCACATCTGAAATGGCTTTTCAACATTGATGACTTCTTTTCAAAAATATCTCCTTACCCTTAGTAGCTTATTTCAGATTTTTAGTACCTTCCAAGAATATTTAGTAAAAGCTTTTATTGAGATTGTACTTTTTTATTTACAACTTAACATGATCACTAATAGCTTCATTTATCTTTAAAACAAGAAACATAACTAGTCTCTCCACTAATTAGTTTCCTTCTATAGCTCTCAATAAGTAACAGTTTAAAGATACATTCAGTATTATAAGCTAATTAAAAGGCAGGGTGAGACAGTGAAAAAGGTAGTCTATGGATTGTGAGGGGTGTGTGTGTGTATGTGTGTGTAGGTTGAAATCCTGTGTGATCTTAGAAAAGATGCTTAGACTTTCTGGGCCTCAGTAATTCTTCCCCTTCTAATTCTTCAGGATCTCTGTAAGGACCAGGGATAATGTATGTTATGCTATATGAGCATACCATATATCCAAAACTGGCAGCTATGATCATATTTTTCAATGCAATGTGTGCTTAGTACTTGATGTTTTAAAAAGTTTTCATGTATTTTATCTCGCTTATTCTGTCTGATTGCCACAAAAACCCCATTAGATATTGTTGCTGTTGCTAATATTATAACTACTATATTTTACATAAATAATGCATGCTCTATGCATTTGTCAGCCTAAGCCTCCCTCCCCTCCCCCTTAAAGTACTCTCAAAAGTGGGCTATGCTAATTTTTCTTCAAAGTAACTTGTTAAAAAACTGGCATAGTGGTATCTATGAAAACACTTAAGGTGGTGGGAGAATGGCCAGCAAACAAAATGAAAAAGCATGCATTATTTGCATAAAAATACAGCATGAGTACTAAGTAAACAGACAGCTTTTTTTTAATTAAAAGCAGAGGCTCATTTCACACCATCATAATATATGTAAATGTATTTGAAGATCACCTACATCACACACTAACTTTGTCACCGAATATGAATTTTTCTGCTACATTAATTGTAATTGCCCTTTCATTATATTCTTTAATTAGTTTTGCTTGTTTATAAAATGCTGTTGATTTTAATACACTTATTTCATGCTCAAACATTTTATTATGCTCCTCATCAACTCTTAAAAATATGGCTGATTCTTTTAGTTTTTTCTGGGTTGCCATATTTGCAAAATAAATTCTTCTTTGTGGAACCATATATGAATGAAATCAGCCACTTAACTGGAAAGTGGAAAAACCAAGACCAGTTTATCCATCATGATACTGTGATATGTTTACATCTTCCTGTTTAGGGAATTCAAGAAAATTATTTAGCTACTTCTAGTGAGTTTCCGTTCAAGGACCAGTGGTGGCATAGTGCTTAAGTGCTAATCAAACAGACCTTGGTTCAAACCCACCCACTGCTCTATCAGAGGAAGGGGAGGATGTGGGAGTATACTTCTATAATGACTACAGGCTTGGAAATGCCACGGGCCAGTTTGTTTTGGTAACAATTTTCTTTACTAAATAAACTGCACAACCTTAAGAATTTTCCTTATCAGTCTTCCAAACCTCATTAATACCTTGCCTCACAGGAAGGACTGATATTATAATATGTCAAGAAAGTACTCCAAGAGAAAGCACGTATCTTCTTATCTCTTCCTGGGTTTTAATATCATCTTTGGGGACGAGAGAATAAAGGGATGAGGCAGGAAAGAAGTGCAGCCTGCACACAACTGCACACCAGGGAGAGTTCTTCTGTTTTCCTGTCTCTTCTTAATGCATGCATGGCTAAGCTCTTTCTCATTACCTTGAGTTTCCACTCCTAAACACACCCGGCTGTTCCCACAGAATACCAAATCAGCTATGGAAGGATGAAATTTTTTGAGCCTGTCCTATTTTTCTCTGCCTACTCCCATGCTGAGGCCTATTGCTGGCAAGGTAAAAAATGATAAAACAGCATTTTTCATTAAGGCAGGTGGTTGACATAATCGAATAATTCACTGCAGAAAGTTATCCCAACAAAAGAATTCCCTGAGTTGGCTCACAAATATTTCAGTTTTAGTAAATCACTGTTAGTTTTAGATTACAAAAATTTAAAAAAAAAGCATAGATATCAATAAAGATAAAATGACTTAGATGACAATTACTTTGCTGCAGACCCAGATAATCCGCCTCAGCTGTGACTTCAGTACTCACGGGTAAAGTGATCAGAAGTGGATGGATTGACACTGTCCCCACTGTCAGCACTTTCACTGCTGGAAACGTCATCATCCGATTCTCGTACAGAGGAGCAGGGTGAGGAGCCATCAACTTCTTCAAACTTCCTCTTTAAAATCCCACTCATAGCTGCAGTGCTGTCTCCTGTACCTGTAACAGGAAAGGGAGCAACAGAGCATTGAAATATCTGACCGCTGACTGTGCAGCCAAGGTCTCCTGAGTCATTTTTATGTGTGTTTTTCTTTAATGCATGAGCTCAGCTATAGCTTTCCCTTGAAAGAATCAGAAAGCAGATTTTCTTCCCTACTTTGAAATTAACAAAAACCGCACTATACTAAATACGATCGTTTGACTACTTGATTACCAATGTGTATCAATTCTTTTACATATAATCATTTTATCTCAGCACCTCTATTCCTTTTTGTTGGGAAATCAAGAGAACCTGCATGGGTCCATGAAATTCAACAAGGGAAAAACAAATGCTGATGTACTCAAAAGTTGTAAATGATTACTGTTTTATATAAGCTTCATGGGGAAGAAACAGAGGAGCATGCTAAAAAGTCAAATTCAAGTTTTAAAATGCAGGACACAATAATCTGAGTACAATGAAACACATAAAATCCATTCTAAATTTGAAGTATTTTCCATTTTGGTAATGCAGTCAGCTGAAAAGTGTTCCCATACCATCCAACTGCTGAATCTATTGGCACCACTTGAAAAACCTTCTATGGCCATTTACCTGAGAGTTAGCACAAACTAAATGGAGGGGTAAGGGAGTGGCTGTTCTAAACCACTTCTCTACAACAGATGGGCTTTGCCCTCTCCTGGGGTTGTCCTTTCTTGTCTTCACCACTTACCTTGACAAATGCACAGTCAGGTAATGGCACTAACTTTCCTTGCAGCGTAAGGACACACGTGTCATCTCAGATGTATGTACACGTTCTTACATTGCTAAATTAGGTTAGCTTAAACTATTGCTAAGTCAAGTCCAGGCATCCCATCTTCCACCTCATTTATGACGCCACTCTATCCTTTCTCTGCCAGGGGATTGCTCTGAGAAATTGCTGAAATCACCCCTTCTCTACACAAATCACAGACCAACTCGCTCAGATCCATTTAGCTAGGCCAGCTCTTTACGATCTAATTCAGTAGTCTGCAAAGTGGTATCTGGATCATTAACATCAAATCACCTGGGATGAACTTGACAGAGATGCAAATATTCAGGCCCAACCGTTGATCTACTGAGTCAGAATCCATGGGGGTGGGCACCAGTACTCTGCTTTAAGAACTCCTCCAAGTGATTCTGACTGAGTACCAGTGTGTCTCCAGCAGTTCCTATCTGGGATTTAGCCTTCCTGGAGTACTGTGTACAGACCAGACCTAGTCACACAACCTGACACTCATTTAGTTGTCAAAATCTTTCCCTTGGCCATTCATGGTATAATTGCAGTAAAATTAAGCACATTAACTAGATATGCCATAAGCATTTATGATTACAATATACTGCATGCACCTGATGAGTGACTATGATATATGCGTTAGACTCCTTGTGCAGAGCAGAAGATATAAAAAGAAACAAATAGGTGTTGATTGCCACTGAGTTGGCCTTGACTCATGGGAACTCCATACACAACCAAAGAGGTCTGCCTTAGTTAGGAAGCTCTTAATCTCAAAGCTTCCTTCCACCTGTTCAGCATCACAGCAACACGCAAGACTTTACTGGCAGATGGGTAGCAGCTGTGTATTAGGTGCACCAGCCAGGAACTGAAACCAGGTCTCCTACAGATAAGGTGAGAATTCTACCACTGAACCACCACTCCCCTCAAAGACCTAATATCCACGAGGATAAACCAAATGTGTTGCCACTGAGTGATTCTCACATATGACCATTAATCCACTGCCACTGAGTAAATGGTGACTGATAGTGACCCTAACGGACAAAAACTCCCCAACAGGGTTACCAAGGCCGTAACCTTTCTGGGAGCTGACTGCCATACCTTTTGCTCAGGGAGTGGCTAACGAGTTTGAACCACCAGCCTTTTGATTCAGCAGCTGAGCACTTAACCATTAAGCATCCAGGCTTCTTTCCACTATGATGCCCATTGCCACAGAGTTGATTCCAACTCATAGTGACTCTATAGGACAGGAGAGAACTGTTCCACAGGGTTTCTAACGAGCAGTTGCTGGATTTGAACTGTCAATCTTTCAGTTACCAGTCAAGCTCTTAACCACTGTGCCCACCAGGGCTCACCGTCATCCAATTAGGGATACCACCCCATTCCTGTCCTACTGCCTTGTTCTATTGATCCATGGCTTTACATAATTGCTATGTTAACAATGAAGATAACTCGTAGCGGTAGGAAGATACTGAATTGTCCACACTTGAGAATGAAACCACCATCCTCTGATTTTACCAATAACCAATATTCAAATTAACATTATTTTCTCTATTTTAGAGAGTGTAAAAAGCATAAAATGTTTGAGCATATCTAAACAGGAGGAAGAGGAAGAAAAGATATTTAAGTAAGGTTCTTGAAAAGTAGGACAAGATACAAATTTTAAAACAGTTCACTTCAAACAAGATGCAAAGTAATTCACGAGTGGAAGACTCTAAGACTTAAAGGGTTACAAGATGAAAACTCATGTTTAGAAAGTACATTTTTATAAGATATTGCACATCACCACATCCTCTAGCTTCCTTTGGAAAGGCAAGTTTTTTAAGAACCAGGGCCATTCAACTGGGCTACAGAGAATCTGGGACAATACCACGAAAGGTACTACTTGGTGCCCTTCTCTTCCTGTTCTATTTGCTCAAGAATGGGGGGTGGGACGGGGTATTTCAAAAGACGATCATGAAAATTGAAAAGATTCTCTCCTTGCCCCTCCCCCTTTGGTATTAAATGTGAGATTCGCAATACTTGAAGAAGTAGAGTTAAAGGCCAGATGTGATTTCTGCCTAGATTTTTGGAACTACAGTAACTCAAGCTCGGAAGGAACAACAGCCGCTCAACATAGGCTCTTGTATCTAAGAGACAGAACAGAAGTCATTCCAGTGTAGCACAACCTTAATACAAAACCAAACCAAAACAAGTCCACTGTCATCCAGTCCATTCTGACTCATATTTCCTGTTAAGTGCTAAATTGCTTGTAGGACAACCAAGCCTAATACCTGCCTAGCTTCACTGCCTGTTAAAAATACATCTGAGTATAAGAAAACATCAAAATAAAATCTGTGGGACAAGTGGCACGTAGCTTACCAATATGTAACCCCTGATCTAGACTTAATAGAGAAATATAATAAAGGAAGCTTCTTGTTTTCTCTTACACCATCTAGACAAGCTTACTGAAGAATACAAAATTTAAAGAAAAGGCCCTGATTATAAAGGAGCTGTGTATACCTGGCTTGCTTGCATCCTGTGTTAGTTTTCGAAAAAGGCAATGGCAGTATATAGCTGGCTAGGAGCCCTGGTGGTGCACAGGTTAAGCGCTTGGCAGCTAACCAAAGGGTCGGCAGTTCGAACTCAGCAACTGCTCCAGGGGAGGGTCATCCACAGTCTGCTTCCATAAAGACGCAACTCTGTGGGGCAGTTGTACTCTGTCCTATAGTTTTCTATGAGCCAGAATTGGTGGCAGCGTGGCTTTATATATCGGGCTAGGAGTTTCTGAGTGACGTAAATGGTTCGGCACTGAACTACTACTAACTGAAAGAGTGGTGGTTCAAACTCACCCAGGGCAGCCCTGGAGGGGAGGTCTGGTGATCTGCTTCAGAATGTCACAGCCTTGAAGATGCTACAGTGTGCAGTTTTATGAAGCACACTTGGCGCTGCCATGAGCTGGAATGGACTTGAGCTAACAACATGTGGCTGGGAAGACGGAAAGCCAGGTGAGGAGAAGGAATCACAGTCCTACAGCTGCCATGGCTCCTGAAAGAGCCACTTCTTATACTTCTTTTCCTGAAGATGAAGCATAATTCGACTTGGCTGATACGAAACCGATTATAAAGTAGTCTACATTTCAAAATAGTTTTACTTACCATCAGAAGAATAACCAAAAAAAAACCCCACCCAAAATCAGAAGATACAGCTGGGCAAACATTTACTTATTCAAGAAACAAGAAACTAAAAATCTAAACATAGGTAAAAGCCATGTATCCACAGCCACTATTTTCTAATTCATGAAACACCCACCAATCAAAGGCATCACAATTTCTCACTTGGACCAAGGCTCTCAACTCTACTCAAAACTCACTGCCACTGAGTCGATTCCAACTCAAAGCGACACTACAGAACAGAGTAGAACTGCCCTATAGAGTTCCCAAAGAGCGCCAGGTGGATTCAAACTACCAACCTTTTGGTTAGCAGAGGTAGCACTTAACCACTATAGCACCAGGGTTTCTTGAACTAGAACTAGGGCCTTCTAATTATCCTCATCCATCCAGTACTATTCTCTTCCAGTGTGTTTTCCAGTGGGCAGTAGAATGATAAATTTAAAATGCAAATCTGATCATCCAAGTCTGTGGGTTAAAACTCTTAAGAGGCTTTGGGCTAAGACAAAAGTACAAGATAGTCAAAGTGGTTTATAAAATCTCTTAAAAACACAGCTTGGCCAACCTCTTACTCCTCATTCTGAGTCAGGGACCCTGTCTATATTTCAGCTCGAATGATCTTTCAGTTTTTCCTACTTGTCACACGTCTCCATAGCTTCAGACTTTCTGTTATAGCATTTCTTCCGATTAACTTTTAATTTTTTTTACTAACGCTCATCACCTTGTAAATCCGTATTTTTTTATTTATATATGTCTAAGTCTATTATTTACTGTTTTTACCCTCTGTTAGAAGATACAAGGCAGGATCTTTGTTTTGTACACTGATGTTCCAAAGGACCTAAAACAGTGCTTGGTACAAAAGAAACCAGTTGTTGTCGATTTGGCGGACTCATGATGACCTCATGTGTGTCAGACTGGAAGTGTGCTCCGCAGGGTTTTCAGTGGTTGATTTTTTTAGAAGTAGAATGCCAGGACTTTCTTCAGAGGCAACTCTGGGTAGGCTCCAACTTCCAAAACTTTGGGTTAGCAGCCAAGCACATTAACCATTTGCTTCACTCAGGGACTCCCAGTTATATAATCAATGTTCAGTAAGTATTTGTCTGGTGAATGAACGAAATCTTTTCATTTCATACTTGAATTACGTCATCAAGGCTCCTCCAAACTGGTGGTTGGATGATACTCCTCAGGCATATTTCCTGAGGCCAGTTTCTCATTATCAACAACAACCAGTTGTACTCCAACTTATAAGAAAGAAAAGCTAAATTAAGAAACCATTATACCGTGTTATCACAGTGACAGCTATAGTTAACCAGACATGTTCCTAAATAATCTGGATAAAATTTTAAATAAATTTATATTCTTTCATCATCTTTTTAAACACTATAATTCTGAGTAGTCTATGATGTCTCTACTTACACTATGTGTTAACTGAATGTTGTCTACAGACTAAAGTTACAATACTAATAGAAATACTCATTAGGCCAAAAGCTGCCCTTCTTAAAGAAACAACTCCTCAGGTTTCACAATACCTGAACAGTTTCAATGTTTTCCCATGA
The DNA here is from genome assembly GCA_028571685.1 of Heterohyrax brucei. Taxonomy (NCBI): domain Eukaryota; kingdom Metazoa; phylum Chordata; class Mammalia; order Hyracoidea; family Procaviidae; genus Heterohyrax; species Heterohyrax brucei. Next base: position 71,878,083 of record CM053146.1, on the reverse strand, counting down.
CTATGGCTCAGTTTTTAAAGCCTTTTCTTGTTCAACCTTTCAACAGTGCCCCCTCCTCCCTTCTTTTTCTTCATCATTGAATGTTGATTAATTCTTTGTGTAGGGGCCTAAAGAGCTGGGATTGTGATTCTGACCTTTCAAGATCACCTCCTCAGTGCTAAGTACTAAGTCGCACCACACTTCTCTTACATCAACCTTGGTAAAAGCGAATTTTCAGCATCATTTAGAAGCTCCTTCCAGTGCTACTACAAGACCCTTAGTCTCAGCTAAGATTGCCTCTTAAATGTGAATGAATTAAGCAGTCATACAGACCTCTCCCCTCCTCCAAAAAACACAACTCGGCTGCTGTCCGGATTCATAGCAACCATATATGGAAGTTTTTGTGCATTGCAGTTATTGCATTTGTTCTATTATTTGTTACTAATGTTTAACTTCAATATAATTTATATCATGCTTTTTTTCTTTTTTGGAAACACTGTTGGCGTAGTGGTTCAGTGCTACGGCTGTGAAACAAAAGGCTGGCAGTTCAAATCCACCAGGTTCCTTGGAAACTCTACAGAACAGTTCTGCTCTGACCTATGGGATCACTAGGAATCAGAGTTGACTTGACAACAATGTTGTTGTTGTTTTTTATAATATGTATTTTCTTTTTCGTATGTTTCTTCCACTAATATAAAACCTGTAGATCAGGAAAAGTACAAGGCAAGAGCCTGTCATGAAGAAGAATAAAACTTGGTGCTGGTAAGTTGATTTTTGACTCAGTGACACTACAGGACACAGTCAACTGGCCTACAGGGTTTCCAAGGGGTAGCTGGTGATTTGAACTGCCAACCTTTTGGTTAGCAGCCTGAGCTTAACCACTATGCCACCAGGGCTCCATGCAGAAAAACAGAGAAGGTAAAAAGGACTTCAGATTTTCCGAGATCTGCTAGGGGCTAGTAACTTTACAATCTTGATTTTTACTGACTCTTTCCAACAGTATTAGCAGTACTATCCTCATTTTAAAGTTAAAGAAATAAAATTTCAGGGAGGCTTAACTATTTTGTTCCAAGTTACTCAGCGGGCCAGTATGGAACCCAGCATATCTATACTTGCAGGGATGCTCTGAGCTGGAATCGACTCAGAGACAATGGGCTTGGTTTTTGGTTTATGTCTACACTATGCTCCCTCCCATGAGGTATTTTCCAGCAAGCCAAAGGTTGCAACTACAGAATCACAGTACATAATATTCTAATTAAAGAAAAAAGTGTAGGTGTAAGTGAGGGGAATGCTCCTTTAATAGCAATACTGAATGTAATTGTTTATTAGAAGATAAGCCACCACAAAAACAATGGAGTAAGCAGAAGATATTATTCCATATATTCTAAGAATGGTTATGCATTTCTCTTAAAAAAAAATAAATCTTCCACAATACTCTGGCCATCTCTGCCTTAACCCATTTGGCAAGAGACTAGCTCATCTGTGGCCAAGAGGACAGGGATTTGGCAGTGAATTGACAAAGTAATATCCCACAAGGTGTTTCCATGGGGTACTACCAATGTGAAAAATGCTGCTTGGTGGCTTGCCAATGTTAGAAGCACAAATCAGCCAAACCCACCTCTTTTATCCACATGCCTGCTTAAGCCAAGAACCCTGGGAGCACGTCTGTCTGATAAATATTTTTGCTCAAAAAATAATGAATACAGGGTTCTCCATCTTTGCATAAGTTCATGACACCTGAGTGGACTCACTCTGAGTTACAGGGCTGAGTTACTTCACTTGCAGTGGATCTCAACATTTTTGCAGTTTGAGACTTTGATGAAAGGAAGTGAACTCTTTTCCTAGGAAAACATATACATAAGCACAAATGTGTAACATCTGTCCGGGGATTTCCAGGTTAAGAACCTCTGTTGTAGTGATTTACATCATTTCTCCAGCTTTGGTGGATTTCCAGAACATGGAGAAATGACTCACTGTGGGCACATTAGTTCAAATTATCAAACAAGTTTGCAAATCTACGGCCCCCCCATTCCCTCTAGGGCCAGGGTCACCTGCTTCATAGAGTAGGGTTCTTCTCAGCTCCATCATTTTCTTCTGACAAATGTGCCAAAGGGCCTATTACTAACCCTATGGACATTGCCCAAAGATTCTAACAGTGCCTTTTGTCACTGCCCCCTTGGCTGCCACATACTACTCTAAGACAATAGCCTCAAAACTGGCCTCATCAGTAACTTGGGGGCTTGACGGCTGCTTGACTTGCAATGATTTTAGGCTAAGGTTCACTTTTCCAGGCAGTGTCTGCTTCTAAAACAGGATAAAGTCTAGATTGCTTGTCCAAAGTCTTAGGCCTGACCTTGCCCAGAGAAAGGTTTCCTGACTAGCCCCACACTGGGTGAAGTGACCTCTCAGCATTCGGGGCATCTGGTCTACACATGTGGCCGTGTTCATCATGCTATAATATAATTACTGGCTTGCCTGATGTTTTGTCTCACACTTGCCTGTAAGGTTCTTCATGGTCTGAATATGCATTCCAGTGTCTGCTCAGCAAAGTAATGGTCATTAATTTGGAGTCTAATTCTGGATTTAACTATTGTGTTATCGACTGAACTGTGTTCCCCCCAAAAGACATGTTGAAGTTCTAACCCCTGATAATTTATGAACATCATCTAGCTGGGAAATACGTTTTTGAAGATGAGCACATGCTGGCGTCCTAATCCAGTTTAGATAAACAAAAAAAAACCAAAGCCAATGCCATCAAGTCAATTCTGACTCACAGTGACCCTACAGGCCAGGGTAGAACTGCCCCATCGGGTTTCTAAGAAGTGCTTGGCACATCTGAATTGCCAGCCTTTTCGTTAGCAGATGTAGTGCTTAACCACTACACCACCAGGGTTTCCAATCCAGTATGGGTAGCAGCCTTAAAAAAGAGACACAGAGGAAAGATAGCCATGGGAAACAGGAGCAGGAGATAGAATTATGCTGCAGCTGAAAGCCAGCGAATGCTTGGTGCTACCAGAAGCTGAGAGGGACAAAAAGCTCTTCCCCTAAAGCACTGAGAGGAGAAGGACGCTTCTGGAAATCCTGCATTTAGACTTCGTTAATCTCAAGAATTGCGACACAATAAATTACTGCTGGTTTAAGTCACCCACCCTGGGGTACTTTGTTACGGCAGCTCTAAGAAACTAATAAAGGAATACCCAAATGATTAAAAAAAAAAAAAATAAGAGAGTAAAAACATTGCCGGGTCTCAGTTTTTTCATCTGTCAAACTAATGGGCAGGGCGTAACTAGTAAAAAATAGGCTCTGATGCAAAGCTCTACCGTCCCCGCTGCCTGGAAGCAAACGACAGAATCCTGCGAACTCTGCGCAATGCCGGTATCTCTAAGGGTCCATACCCTCTTCCCTCAAACTACAAAGACAAAGTTGATGTCTGTCCTGCTGATAAAAGTCTGGGCAGTTTCTCCATGCACCAATGGTAAAGGGTACCATTCTGTCTGGCTGGAAAAATCCTTAAGATTCTTTCCATGTTACCTGCACTTGTGTGCCACTGGGACTAGTATTCATATAAGAAAGCTAGGCCTTAGGATTTTAATGCCTTCAGGCCTTTAATATTGATCACCATAGTGAAGCACTTACTAGAGTGGGAGTCAAAAGTCATTCCCTAAAGTTAACTTTTAGGATATTCTAGTTAGCAGGAGCAGACAAAACCAATCAATAATATAAAGCTTTTAAAAACTGCTGAAAGTTGACCAGATACCTGCTATAAACCTATTTTCCCCTCTCTAACAACAAAAGTACCATGTGAAGTCAATGAAAAATTTATTTTGTACGCTTGCTATTAAGAGTAACGAATGTACTTAGTCTAATTCCTTACACGACTTGGCAAGACTTACTACATTAAGAAGAGAAAGACCACAAAGACATGGAATAATTTAAAATTATTATTATTGCACATCAGAAGAGAGCATTTTCCCTCCTCCTTGGCACTTAAGAAGTTTTCCTTTAGTCTTTTAGAAAGTGTCTGCCTGAATAATAAAATAGACCAGCCAGTGTAGATCAAAGGGTATTTAAGAGATATGAAATTCTTTTCTTTCAAGAGAAATCACCAAAATAGTCTAAAGGAAAAGAACTTTTAAAACCACATCTGTCCTAAAGAACTCTAGAATGGACATTAGAATAAAATACAACCATATTCAGCCATATTGAGAACCATATTCAGCCAAGTAACTGGGATCCTGCCAAAGATACTTCACAGAAAGGCAAGATTTTAAAAACTAAAGAATTAGAAAAAAATTACTTTAGTTATTCTTTAAAATGAATCACCATCTTTAGTACAATACAGATTTTACTATGTGAGGCAGAGAACAATAGTTATTCAACTTGCAGCTGATATTGCATTAAACAACAATTAGTAAAAATAATACACTATGTAAGATTAAACACCTGGATATTCCAGTCTCAGTAAATGTCCTGTTGGCACAAGTTAAAACCTGCTCACCGTGAAAATAAGACACACCAATCATTTAAATACTGGGAATTTCACCGTTTAGAAAAGTTCACCACTCAAATGAGTTTCACAAAAGCAGAGTCATGATGTTCCTTTCTACCAATTTATCCAAGACTTTTTATCAGTGCATATTAAAAAAAACAACACTTCCAGGTATACGACTAACACAATTTTAACATAAAAACTTCCCCATATTCTTCTAAATTTCTTTTGAATACCCTTGTGAACATATGAATTGAGGCAATTATTTGTAAACATCATTATGACACACAAATTTAAAATAGCAGTAAATCCGTGACACAGAGATCATGATTCAAACAAATTAGCACTTCTAAGTCATTATACAAAGGCATGCTTTTCATGCCCCATAGCAGCATTTGCTCAGCAAACATTTCTTGGGTACCTAATATGTACCAGGTTCTTTCTGTAACTGGAAACGTTCAAGTCTATGGATAGGACAGAAACTCAGGACACAGCATAGATGAATAACTGATGTTTTCATTACACAGAGTCAAAAGTGGAAATATAGTACAGCAAAGGCACAAAGATGAAAATTTTGAAAAGCAAAAGAGGATACAAAAAGGAGTTCAGATAAATGTATGTTGCCACATCATGTCTGCAGCAGATTGTGCTTCTAGTTGGAAAGATTCCAGGTTATCTATAATCTGAACCTTAGTTACCATGGTGACTGCCTTTTTAATACACTCCATCAGAGTATTAGCCACTAGCTACTCAGTTCTACCTAGATATGACCTCCACTGAAGTGCTAGTTGTCTATTTTTGGAAAACATTTCTCTTCTTCCTCCGCTGAAACAGAAGCTGTTGCTTCACGACTCTGTAACTATGGGCTTAAGCTGAACTTGCCTTATCAACACCAGGGAATCAAGTTCCCATGAGTTGAAAACACTATTAGCTATCAATTATAATGCCCTCATGCATCACATTAATTCCACTATTATAAAAATTATTTGATATAGACACTACTATCGCACTTTGCAGATGCAGAAAATGCAGCTTATGGAGTTCAAGTACCATATCCAGTGCCACCTGGCTTTTAACTGGCAGAGCGTATTTTGAAGTCACACGAAAATATTGGTGTGACTGGTTGAGATTTAAACCTAAGCTCTTAGCCACTACCTTATTCAACCTCTTCACATTTCATGATGTAGACTGACCTCCCATATCAATAAACTACATGATAAAAGCATTACATGTTGCCACTGAGTCTATTCTGACTCCTATCGGCCCTGTAACAGAGGAGAACTGCTCCACAGGGTTTCCAACGCTGTAGTCTTAAGCACAACAGACTGCCGCATCTCTCCCAGGAGGAGTGGCTGATGAGTTCAAACCACCCACCTTTCACTTCAGTCAAGCACTTCACCACTGTGCCACCAGGGCTACTTGATAAAAATACTAAAGAAAATAATATATTTTCTAGTTTACAAATTGCTGTAAACTTACAAAGCTTTACTGTACTAATGAAATCCCAGTGGCACACTGGTTAAGAGGTATGGCTGCTCACCAAAAGGTCGGCACTTGGAATCCACCAGGCACCCCTTGGAAACTCTATGGGGCAGTTCAACTGTTTTACGGGGTCGCTATGAGTTGGAGTCAACTTTATAGCAATGGATTTGGTTTCTTTTGTTGTTGTTGTTCGCTCATTTTATTGTCCTAAAGCCAGCCAGGTTTATTAAAGGAGGGTTTCTCAGGCCTTTTAAAATGTTAACATGCAAAACAGAAACCAAACATGCACTATTTTTGAAGTATTTGGGGTCAGTTGTCACCCTTGGCACTAAGTTCATGAAGCCTCTCTTGGTAAAACACTCCCTCAGATCTTCAAAGTTCTTCAGAGTACACGAGAATACCTACTGAAATGGTATTAGCCTTCCTGTGTGTCTTAACACATATTGTGTCAATGAATTTTCAAACAAATGATGATTGATGGTTCAGTTGTCTTACTTTCTTTCCACAGAACGTGTGAGAACAAAAGGTGCACAAACAGCCATACACATGCATTTCTAAATGCTTACATGGATTCCTGAGCCTACACAGAGATCAAGCATTGGCTGAACAACTACTCTTCAGCTGGCACAGTGGTAGCAGGTGCTCAGTTTGATTCCAGGCTTTGAGAATGAAATGGACCACAACTCCTGAAACTGGCCAGAGGTATACAGTACCCAGTGATTGGTCAAATGCACAAAAATCTGGTTGGTGTGTTTTCTCTGACATAGATGCTATACAGTCTGTATATCCCAGTTGACATAAAGGAATTTCAAACGTCTGTTGATGGCATAATACGACAGATTCTTGTTACAGCAACAAAGAATATGTTTTCATTTATTTGAAGTTCAAAAAATCTTTAATATCCCACATACTTCAGAAGATTGGAGAAACTACAATTATATTCTGCCTATTTGCCTTGTTCCTATACTCTATGTACTATATACACGAAAAAAGAAAAAAAAGTTGTGGTTGGGTTGATTCCAGCTCACAACAGTCCCATGTGTGTCACAGCAGATCTGCACCCCAAAGTCTTCAATGGCTGTCACCTTTCAGAAGTGGATCGCCAGGCCTTTCTCTACTGGCACCTATGTGTAGACTCAACCTGTCAAACTTTTGTTTAACTTTTGACAGTGCAACTGTTTGCACCACCCAGGAGCTGCATATACAAAATGCTGTCAGTTGCTAGGTGCCTTAGAGTCGACTTTAGATTTCTACACTGTAATTTTTATGAGAGCACATCACCAGGTTTTTCTCCTGCAGAGCTACTGGAAGGGTCTGAATCACCCACTGTTTGTTGAACAGCCAAGCACTCAAACACTGTGCCACCAGGCCTCCTTTAGGAGGCTGCTATACGCATGCATGTGTCCGAAGTTCAACACAAGTTGAGAAGTGTATGACGGCAGGTTTACCTTTCATGGTTTGCCCAACAAAGTCTAAATGATTTGGAATCTAATGTAAAACAAAGAGCATAAACTTGATATTTGTACTGCTCTCAGACTAAGAGAAGTTATTAACTGTCTTAAAAATAATAAATATTAATGTATGAAAGGAGAAAGTAAAATTATTTTTTAAAAAAGAAATTACACAGAAGATACTAAAAGCATGTAATTGCAAGAGGCCATTTGGTGCTGGGCTGCCGTTGGCAAAGAGTACTGTCTTTCATGACAGGTCCATGTAATGGTGGGACTAACGATACGTCTACCATAAAGAAAAGCATAAACTGAACCGATTTTCCACTTTGCTCAACAAGGCAAAACGGTGTGGATGCGTTTTGCTTCCATGAAAACCATTAACATATTTAAAAACTTGTTTTTAAAGTTGTAAGCTTGAGTTATCTGGATAATTTCTGTTGCACAGATAATTTTCCAGGAGTACAGAAGTAACACTGAAGCATCAGGAAACCAAACCCACTGCTGTCAAGTCGATTCTGTCACCTAGTGACTCTGAAGGGCAGCGGTGAACTGTCCCATAGTTTCCAAGGAGCACCTGGCAATTTCAACCACCAGTCTTTGGGTTGGCAGCCATACACTTAACCATTAGACCCCCAGAGTTTCTACAGCTTGACTCGACAGCACTTGGCTTTGGCTTGGCAATAACACAGAATAAAAGCACCTTAAAATCACTTAACAATGCTATTGTGTTTATACTTTTTAATAAAATTGATAGAATTCCATTAAATGCTACCATAAGTGATAAAAAAAAGCCAATTATTTTGTTTAGAGATATCTTTAACAATGAAAGAAAATCCTGATGGCACAGTGGTTCAGCTGCTAACCAAAAGGTCACCAGTTCGAAACCACTAGGTGCTTCTTGTAAACTCTAAGGGACAACTCTACTCTGGTCCTAAAAGGTCACTATAAGTTGGAATTGACTGGACAGCAAAGAGAACGTTTTTTAAATAGTTAAAATGCCTAGTTCCCTACTCACCTATATTCACATCTAAGTACATATGTTGCCTACATAATGATCAACATAACCCATTTTCAATACTTTATTGTAGTTTATGTAAAACTTAGACTTCATATTTTTCCTTAAAAACTTAGTTCGTGTTTAGCACAAAGACTAGGGTAAAAATGATGAAACTGTGAAATACTGAAAAGCAAGGGAATAAAAATTTAGCGACAGCATATGGGAAGAATTATCTCTAAAACGAAGTTGACATATGGATTTAGAATATTCATCTTTTGCCTAACACTAAGAATTTTCTTTCTTAAGAGTTGTCCCACTAAAATTAAAAAAATGTAATTGTTTTATTTAGTTTGAGCATTTTCCTTCGGTATGTTCCAAGTAATTTTGTTCTTTATTTTACAGGAACCAGCAGGCCAGGAGAAGAACGTATATGGTGATAACAACAAAACTTCAAACCTCCATGGAAGGTTTTGAGTTACTTTATTATTTTCTATATTAACAGTCAACTTGTAAGTTTCAGACTACGTTCCATGGTACTGGATTGAGTAAAAAACATGTTTGCCCCCAAACCTCTTTCAACGCTAGGAAGTGGTCTCTAGCTTCAAAGGATGACACAGAAAGATAGGGAATTAGAAAGTAGGAAGTTCACTTTTGAAAACCCCTGAAAGGTTCTTTTGAGATCCAACACAACACTATTTCTCCAAGTATACTATATTCTCCAACTGCATATCCTTCACGGATTTGCTTTTTGGATTGCTCTATATTTACACTTTTACTTCTCAAAATCTATCTGAATTGCACATACAAATCTACCCTTCTATATACATTTAGTTATCCTAACCGTGAACTATGTACATGTCTTACGATTTGCATGGAAGTAGCATGGATCAAGCCAATGTAGAAAGACTTCAGAGTTTTGACTGGATTTGCATAAAGACATAAATTATCTAGGATATTCAAAGCCATAAATTTGCTGGAGGACATATATAGCTCTCTCGTGGCTCACAGCACCACAACAATTCTCTTTATTTCACATTTGTCTATTATCACATCTTCTCAAAGAATCTTCATGGACTGTCTTTCCTTGCCTGCACTATGCGTTTATTTGTATGTTCACAATTTGCTAGCTGGTAACAGTTGCATTTTCAAAGTTAATAGCATTGGGCTGCCAGATTGAGTTTTAAACTCACTCTGCTCTCCTCACTCTGTTCTGCCCAGAAGACACACATGGAGGTTAGTACATACAAACTAAAAGGCACTGCTTGAGTTGTTCAAAATAGTTGGATTAAATATGGTTGCCCAGTCAGAGAGACTTTATTTCACTGCTTGAAGAACAGAAGTCTACAAACACACCTAAAAGCAAAAGTCTGCAAATATTTTGTTCGGGCCAGGAAAAAACCCACTTCATTCTTCATTAAGAAGGACACACTTAATTAAAATATGCTCACTTTAGATGAAGTCATCATGAAAAGTTGCAAAATAGAGTTTAGAAGAAAATGGGAGATTTTACATTTTAAAAACATTCACACAACACGTGAATTCCTTTCCTAAATTAATCTCAAGATCCTGGACAAATGTCATAATGCCCCCAGACAGTGATAAAGAATGAGAATCTGGCCCTGAATTACCAGTATAAAGTGAATTTTATAAATATTTGAAATAACTGTCCTTCACTGTTTTAAACAGCCATTCTCCTGTTTGGCCCCCCTCCCTACTTTTTAATAAAAGATCCTGTTGCCAAATCACCAAGTCCTAATCAATATAATAAAATTAACTCCCTCTTCCAATGCAAAGAAAGTAATTAAGTTTATCTAAATATGTACTAGCTCTTTGTGTGTAAGCTTCATAAAATTAATTTTTAAACATCTTATGCAAATATAAAAGCATAAAAGCAGTAATTTCATGACTAAATGCTATTTTGCCAACATATCTTCAGACACACACAACCTGTAATACAGACAGATGCACACTTGATGCAAATGAAAACAACATTTTCTTTCCGTCAACATTGTGACTGCCGAATTGATACATTTAAAAATCTTAATGAAATGTATAAACATAGTTTGATCTGCTGCTTCCAGTAAGTTTATTAAAATATACATTTTGGAAATAAAAGCAACACAAGCTTACGAACAGTCAACTGAGTGCATATTTGTTTTTTCCAAGTTAGACTTTACTATGATGTAATCACACATTTTACAAAACTGTGATATTAGTGCCAGGAAGGAAAAAAAAAAAAAAAAAACACCTCTATCCTGTGACATTTATCAGGATCACTTTACAACCCAGGCTTAACTGAAAGGAAAGGTCACAGGAAGTTGAACATTAGAAGTTCAAAATAGTCCCAAAGAAAATTAATAACAATGAGGAAATTCAAAGCATTTAAGGAATCTAAGCCCAAAATAAGGAATGATTTTTTTTCTGATAACATGTTTAGCATTAAAGTATAGAATGGAAATTCTCAAAACCAAAACCAATTTTAAAAATAAAATGATGATATAACTATATTAAAACTATCCTTAGATTTTGTGTAGGTTATGAACAAAAGGACTCCATTATTTCATTCTAGATACCTCACAAGAATCTTAGTTAGAAACCCAGCTCTTACGTAAAACACATTTTTTAATACTATGAAAAATCCTGTAAAGTCCAAAGACTTGATATTTTACCTAGATGTTTCAACAGAGGCATCTCCCTGCAATCAAAAACTTTCAAAAGATAGAATTATTTAGCAGCCCCAATCCAATTTTTTACCCATAAAATTACTCCATTAGAACAAAACATCTATGTTTCAAAGAGAAAACGTTAATAAGATTGAAAGAATAATCTAGTTAAGGGAAGCCTGAAAAAACAGGGACACCCTGCCAAGGTCCACAATGAATTAAAAGAGCCAAGCCTCATCATCAGTATCTTCTTTAGAAATAAAAGCAGGCGCATCATGAAATCTGTCACCATACCTGCGTGCACTTTAAACGACTACGGCGCACACGCTGTAAAATCTTCACTCTGAGAAATAAAGCACACTTCATTTAACTGCCGCAAAACCCTGCTGCAGAGGAGCCCAGGGCATCTTTTTCAGGCAGCAGATCCAGCTCTCCACCAGCCCTGTGACCTCTGAACTCCCTTCGGCCCCCCTCCTCCCCTTCTGCAGTCGGAGCCTCCGGGCTGGCCTCATTTGCATAAGGCTCCGGCAGTCCTCCAGCAGCTGAAACGGAATGCTGGGTAAGGAATTGTGGAGCTGCGGCGCTGCCAGCGGACCGGAATCACCGGAGAGCAGGACGAGGCATGGCAGTGGGCACGGGCTGGACTGGGCTGTCAGGATCACATTCCCCCGTACCTATTAGCGGCTAGACATTTTTAACTCTTTGTTTTAGAGTCTTACTCTCACCGCTTCCTCCCCAACCCGCCCCCCCCAAAACTGCCGGCAGCAGCGACCATGGTAACCAAGGAAACCCCAATAGTCAAATACTTCATTTAAATATATTTGGAAGGTCAATTTAAAATTTTCATTAGCTTCTTTTAATTTTAGTTTTTTGGAAAATAGCTTTTTTTAAATTGAAATACATACTGCACACATAAGCATGGACATGAAGTATTTTCTCTTTGCTATTATTGAGGTTTTACCAGTATCAGACATAAATTTTTATTAGTCACTATCAAATACATGAGGTCATCATAGTAATTCTATAAAATGTTTAATGTGCCCTGGTGCTTTCAGAGATTATCATCCTAAATGGTGTCCAAGAAATTAATTGTAAAGAATTTAGGTCCCAGGATGCCTTTAAACGCTATAGCAGTAAAACATGTAGAGCTAAGTCAAACTCTGTATTTAAATCTGAAGATTCACGTAGCAGTACTGCTCCTCTGTCTTTGGCAAAGATGTTCAGTATTGTGCTATTATTTCCTAGAGTTATTTCTTCCCTTGTCTTCCTACACACAGTAATCTCTGTATTTGAAACATAAACTTCTCTATTGCCCATTAAACCCCCGAAGTGGTTATTTTCTACATAAAGAAGGTCATGTGTGTATATATTTTTAGAAATACACATGAGAGCACATATTCTTCTCTGCTAAATGGTGAATGAGTGGTAATATGCATCTTCACATAATTAATCCATTCTTGTTTTTAAAATCAAGCCAATTGGTTTTTCTTGATATGTGATGGAAGGTTTTATGAAATAGTCTTTTCCATTTCTCTAAAGAAATATAACATGAAAAAAGCATACAGCAAGCTTATACATGCATTACTATCGTTAAATATAAAATACATTGTTCTTATAATTGAACTATTAAACATTTCAAAATTTTCCTGATTTATAATTTTTATTTAAAATCTTAAATAGTTTAAACCTTCCTCTTGTAATATACTGAAAGATACCAATAAAATCTGAATGATAGCCTATCTAATTTCTAAGACACATAAATTACTGCAAAAAGGAATTTTTTTAATACTGGAAACATTAATTTTGAAGATTTTATTTGAGCTGTACATTTAGTACTATCCAGCTTTATATGATTTCTGCTTATATAGATGATTATAATTATATGGTGTTTTCCTTATCCATAACTTTTTAAAATACAATAAATAACTTTTTGGTTTAATATAATGATTTAAACATTTTTCTATCACATCTGACTCCGTCAACAATTTAATCACATTGGGTCAATTCAAGTGCATCCTTCATATTATACACTACAAATATCTTGCAAAGTTTTTGCTTAAGGCAAAACACACATCAGCCCATCCTAATTTAAATCCAATCAAACATAAGGAAGTGTTGGAGCAATTTATAAAATCACCAACCTGTTCAAATAGCTGTTGTCCTAGAGTCCTCGAACTCTTTATTCATTACAACCCCAAGTAAACTGATTATCATTTTATAATACGTGTCAGCATCACCGAAGGCACTGTGTCTTCCTGGTTCAGCGGAATCTTCTTAAATTTCCCAGCCCTGTGTTTTATTGCTGGTACCATATGCTTTATTGTTCAGCGACAAGAGCTTCCCTCTGCACAAAGACTCATTACCTACTGCTTGCTGCACGGCATCAGCCTTACTGTGGCTGCCTATATGTGATCACATGGGAGTTTTGTCTGAGGAGCCAGGCATGCCACTGAATTCACTGTGTCTATGGATATTTTTATCAGCTAAGGTTTACTAGGAGAAGGATAACAGATTATAAAGCTGCTTCAAGTCATTAATATGCACAATTTACGGAAAATCCCTTCATATGATTTTTTTTTATATATAAACAGTGTTTGAGCAGGCATTCAAAAGAAGTTAACTAGATTTTATTTTAATAAGAGGATAAATAATATTTTAAGGAAGGGGAACTAGCAAAAAGCTGTTCTACATTATGCATTCTGAAAGAAGTGCTGTAGAAATGTCATTAAAGAGCTTTGCTTTGCTGAAAGATTTGACAGTATATTTTAACCTTTAGGTTGCTGGTGTTTCTTTTTCTTAAGGTTATTTTCTAAAAGGATGAGTGTTTTTTTTTTCCTCACAGGATGGCCTAAATTAAAATCACAATCACTAATAGTTATCATATATGAATAAAAATATATCCTAATTACTTTCAATAAAGAGATGAAAAGGCAAGTCTCTTTTATTGGTGTGTACAAATGTAGTCAGTCATTAATTTCTCTTCTCAAAAGATGACATTTGTAGACAGCTGACTTAAAGAACAATAAAAATTTCAATTCAAAGATCTGAAGGACATATGGTTTATATTGATTCTTAAAATCTCAGTAACTTATTTTAGACAGTTTACCTCTATGAACATATGGTTTACCTTATCTGATTTCAGGGTTAACAAGTAGTTTCAAAGATGACTACTCAACATTTACAGGAATTTTCTGCTGCCTAGAAGCTGAATTAACACACACACACACACACACACACACCTTTCTAAAATATTAACAAAATAACTACTTAAAACTCTGAACTTTTGAAAATAGATTGTAGATTGTACAAATTACAACAGGATTTTAATAACTAGAATTTGATAAAAAAATGAATTTCTTATCTCTTTACTAATTGTCTAAATCGATTTGGTAACTGCAGGCTTACTACTTTCAAGTCTTTGTGAAAAATCTCATGACAAATACATGCAAAGTGCAACAACAAAAAAAATAATTTACTTCCTATAATGGTACAGAAAAATCGGAAGCACCATAATAGAAGATTAGAAAACTATTGCTAGATACATTCTATTCTATAGATATTAATAATCTTGATGTATTAATTTTAATAATACAATTAACCTGAAAACAGTGATTATATTTCACTGCTTAAGCATTCCATTATTAATGCATTTTTTTCTGGAAAAAAATCTTAACCGAAAATATTTTAAAATGTCAGTTGAAATTTTTAAAAATAATTTTAAGTCAGATTGGCAAGTGTGACTAAATAGCCCAGCCTCTAAATACAATGATTTAACATCTTTTTTTATTAGTTGGGATAGCACTGACGTATTCTGTTGCATGATTTAAATAAATGCCTTTTGGTCGGTTTTTCTTAACATTGAAAGAAATATTCAGAAACGTCTTTAATGTCACCATTTGATTGCACTTGTCCCACGAGACTAGTGTTCCCTTTTCCCTCTGCACTTAAGAACTACGTTAAAGCCACAAAAGTGAAAACAGAATGTTCCTGGCTTACAGTGTACCTCTAATTCTTTGACATATGTATACTCTAGCTAATATCTTTGATGATGTCATCATGCTCATGTACAGGGAAATAAACAAAAGGCAGCCATTTTTCTTTTACTGGATAATTTCAAAAATAGTGAAATAAAATGGCCAAACAGAAGGAAAGACTCTACAAAAAACAAAGAAATTTCCAAGTTCTATGGTGGTAGAAGGAAGGGTGAAAATGGAGGAAAAAACCCCACATGTATATGAAATTTGTGTATGTAGTAGAGAAAAAAGTTAGCATTAAGAACATAAATACAAGCAATATAAAAATAACTAGCAATGAAAATAAATTAACAGTAAAATAGTGAGTCTCCAGAGGGAAGACTGTGGTCTATAATCTTAACATATGAGATGTTAGAGCTCATTATATTCGTTAATGTTGAAAAGGTATTTGAAGGTGAACAAGTGTGCTAGAGAGAAACAAAACAAATCATGAACCACTGATACATCTTCCCAGGTCTACTAATGTTTTATAAGACCTTGGTATCTTATTCTAGCATATTATGCCTTAGTTTTCAAACCTATAAAACAAGAACAGAAATGTCTTTGGAAAATGTGACAATGAAATACACAGCAATACATTTACACTTCAGTCACCTAAATTGGTCTTAAACAAACACTGTCAACTAACAGCAATAAAAGGAAGAGATGTTATAAAATTCTAACGATTGTTTAAAAGAAATTTGACTTAATTATTCTAATATGTAAACATAACAAGTAGACAAGAAGTTTGAAACAAGGTGAGTTTTTTCTAATGTATGCAGGAAAAAGGAAATTAATATAGATAGCAATTTTTTTAAATCTCAAAAACCTGCCTCAAGATTAAGATAATTACAAAACATGTCCATCTCCCAATCAAAGTTCTGGAACATAGCAAAAGAATTGCCTCAGAGTTTCTGATGTTCATATCATACAATGCACAACAGTTTCAACCGCCAAGAGCTCTTTACATTCAAAATTAACAGAAACTCAAGATCACAACTGAAAGAAGCAAATATCATCCAATATTGAAAGGGTACTTTAATTTTCTTTGCTATGTTAAAAGTTGAGAATTGAAAAATATATTTTGACTCTTACTATTGCTTCTTATCAGCTTGGTTTTTCACTAATGACAGAGAGGCATTACAGAATCATTTTGTTGGCTCCCCTCTTCTATGAAACAACCAAAGCTTGTCAGAAGTGATTAAAAATACTTGCTGTCCAGCTCCTGCAGTAATTTAGGTATTCACTTATGCTGGATGGATGAGCCCTTGAACTTGCTACCGGGTGATGTAAGATGGACAAGATCAGCAGGCACTATCACCACCTGTGTTTCCTAGACCCACATTAAATGGTGTATGTACCATACTTCCTACTGGATTTTCCCTTGATCAACCTGAATTTTCTTGCTACGTTTCACCCTCCTTGACAACACATCCAGAGACCTCAATAAGTTGACCACATCAACCCGCTGCTGTCAAGCTGGGTCTGACTCATAGCAACACTATTGGTCAGAGTAGAACTGCCCTGTAGAGTTTTCCAAGGAGTGCCTGGTGGATTTGACCTGCCAACCTTTTTGTTAGTAGATGTAGCACTTAACTCACTACACCACCAGGGACCACGTCAACTTTGAAATCTAGGACTAATTCAATTCAGCAAACATCTATTGAGAAGTTCCATATACCAAGCTCTGAGACACTTGCTAGGGATATAAAAAGAAAATATATTCTATTCTCAAGAAGATAATAGTCTCTCTAGCTTAAAGAAAATTGTTCAGCATATTAAGGGAAGGCAATAAAGTAGGAACATCTTTTTTAAATTTGAGTATTTTATTGATAATGCATTTTACACACAATCAAAACAATTTTTTTCAATACTGTTTCTTAAAAATCATAAAATAACCATAACTGAAAACCATGTATCACGCAACCAATATCACTAAAAGTTTGTGTATATCTTTCGGAATGAGAAACTAATTTGCTCGGTAAACTTTCACCTAAAGCATGTTTTTTTAAAAAAAATGACTTACCAAGTGTCTAATTATAAATAGCAATATGTTATATTCCTCTTAGATCCTATAATCTAGAAAACCTTTATCTCATACTAAAACATTTACCTATATATTATATATATGGAAACCCTGGTGGCAGTATAGCCGTTCAAATCTGTAAGGTAGACCTTGAAAACTCTGTGGGGCAGTTCTGCTGCATCCTATAGGGTCACTAGGGGCTAGAATTGATTCAGGGGCAATAGGCTTGGTTTGTTTATATATAGATACATAAAATGCATTGTTCATATTGTATAGATAGATAGACATATAAAATAATACTAAAATATATATTTTTTTCTACTCCCCCCATTAAGGGTGAATGTATAGTTTTCCTTCTCTTGATTCTAAAGGGAAACTCTGGTGGCGTAGTGGTCACGTGCTATGGCTGTTAACTAAAAGGTTGGCAGTTCAAATCCACCAGGAGCTCCTTGGAAACTCTACGGGGCAGTTTTACTCAGTCTATAAGTGTCGCTATGAGTCAGTATCAACTCAACAGCAGTTAGTTTTTGTTTTGTTTTGTTTTCATTCAAAGGTGCCCGGTAGCACAGTGGTTAAGAGCTAGGCTGCTAATCAAAAGGTCAGCAGTTAGAATCTACCAGCTGTTCTTTGGAAACTCCATGAGGCAGTTCTACTTTGTCCTATATGAGATGGAATGGAGTGCACAGCATCGTTTGGGTTTGGGGTTTGATTCTTAGTTGACCTTAGCAAATTTGCTTAACCAACAGAGGCTCCAGAAGTGATGTTCTGAGACTGTAACGGCTAAGTCAAAAAAGCTGCCTTGCAGCTTCTCTTTTGGCTTCTGGGAAAACTCTTTCTGGAAACTTTGAGCGGCCATGTAAGATGTTTGACTACCCAAGGAGTACCATGATGGAAGAGTCACATACAAGCACTTTGATTTGGTCAACAGTGCTCCCAAAGCCCAGGATTCTAGTCGTGCCTAATGCCAGACACCAGTGAAGCCACCTCACATGTCCCAAACCAACTCGCCCACAGAAAGATGTCATGGAATAACCCTAGTTGTCACTACGTAGAGCAAAGTAATTGCCTATGTTGAGTGTTTCCCAAGTTTATCCTACAGAATTCATGAATTCTAATAAAATAGTAGCTGTTTTAAGTCACTAAGTGTTGGGGTAGTTTCTCACTTGATAAGAGGACATGTTATCCTCTTATATGACAGAGACTACATAATAAACCTTAAAAGACATGTAAGGACAGTCTGGTACATATATTCAAGGAAATCTCTGGTGATTTTATTAAAGGAAAATACTGACCGGAGGGTGGAAAAAAGCTGTTGAAAAGTTCAGGGAGTGTCCAAAGTGAACAAGGAATGAGTCATTTGAGGAGATTTTATTGAAGGAATGCTGGAACTAACAGGACATATGATGACATAACCAGCTGGGAGAAAGAAAGGAATTCCTAGTTGTAAAACAGTGTGGTGGGAAAAACTCAGAAGCAAGGTAAGGGCTTTACTACCTGTAATAAGACAAATTTTGAGACAACTTAAGTGTTGAAAGATTCAGGCATGTGCTGGGAAGCTGACGGAGGAAAAGGAAGTCCGGTGCTCCCTCCTGGAGGTCTTGAAAGCCTAATGTTAGCAGATTTCTGTGGCACATAAAGTGCTGTGAAGCCAACAAAGGGTAAGAAAAGAGGTATGGTCACAGTAACTTGTGAGGAACAGTACTCTGACTGCTGAGGAGTGGAATACAGGGAGTTGATGAAGAGAAGAAGCAAAAACATGAGGGCCTGCACTAAAGGCTGTGATTGAGGAAAAAGATAAACACCATAAATAAAGACAGGATATTTTAAATTAGTTGGAAAAGCTGGATTTTAAGCTTGTCTACATACAGTCTTAAAAGTTCATGGTTCTATGATTTGGTGACCGATAACGCCCAGACATAGACATCATTAAATTAGTGTTTTGGATCCTGTAACTTCACAAATATTCTGATTGTACTGACCTCAGTTTCTCAACTTGCAAATGTTTAGAAATACTGTCAACAGCAAACACTGTTAATGTGTTTAGGAGGATGAGAATAATTGCAAAACAGTAGAACTGTCCTTAAATAAAGTACACAGAGAAGAGTACTTATACTTGCACTTATATGTGATTCCTAAGTTACATAGGGGAAAATATATGGAAAAGACAAATATAACCTAGCTCTACAAAGATTAAAAACAGATAACTTCTAGAAAGCAAACGAAGATATAAACACACACACCCCGTTACCTACCAAAGTATATAAGCTTAGGGAATCATTCTTTTGATTCCTCATTCTCTTGTAGATTAGACTTCTCAAGTTGAAGACGTTAAGTGAAAGAGCCAGTGAACCGCTGCCCTGAATGATGCAGGTTAAACAGCAGTAATGGCTCTATAACTGCTGCTACTGCCCATACAATGTGTACAGAAATCACTGGAATCTGACTGTAAAGAAATCTTTGTGCAAAGGGACCCAGCAAAGAAAGTACTCAGACTGCCAACCACCACCGTTAAATGAAGGAAATCCTCCTCTCGGAGTGCACAAAGTATTCATTTATTTCTTAGTTACCATAAGAGATGATTATGATGATTTTGTCTTCCATTGGATTAGATGTCTAATCTGAACTACATAAAAGGAAAAATAAAGAAAGAATATGCTAAAGTTAAATGTGAACTGAGCATGTTTTTTAAAAAAATTGGAATAATTTAATAGGACCCATGGCTTCAAGATAAGGTTGAACCATAACTAAAAGGGCTGCAACACTGCTTATGGGAGTTTCCTATGTTTTATTTCCCCAATACAAGTCTACAAAAATTTGGCTGATAGAATGACTCCACTTACATTAGTGTAACCGAGACACACAGAAACAGCTTTAGCACATCATTTGCCAGGCTTCGTTTGTTCATTCATTTATTTGTTCAAGTTTTTATTCATTTAACATTCACTGGGTACTAGGGTCACTATGAGAGGAAATCAACCTGACAGCAAAACGTAGCAGTACCAGTGCACTATATTCTCAGACCAGATCCCAGCACTATGACCGCTGAGAGATGAATAAATTACAGTCTGTAAGCTAAGTGGCTCTCTCTCTAGAGGCAAAGACAAATACAAGGAAATTGTTACAATGTAAGTTCTGTAACTGAAGAACATAAAAGAAGGTACAGGAACATAGAGATGGAATGGAATAATATAATCTAATAATAGCTAGAATTAGCAAGCACTCACTGAGACTTAAGCACTTTACATGTTTTAATCAACTGATACAATAATCATCACAAATCTATAAGGTAGCTACCTTTACCATCTTCATTTTACGGATGAGTCCACTGAGGCATAGACTTGCCCCAGTGACTTGCCAAGGTGATAGTCAGGATTTAATCCTAGGTAGCACAGCACAACCAAGTGTAGATTTTCTGGGAGTGTGCTACCTAAGGGAGTTACGGGGGACTTCACAGAAGAGGTGACATGGGAAATAAATCTTAGGGGATGAGTAGGCATCCTTCTGTGGAAAAGAACAGTATTTTAGGCAGAAGGGTTAGAATATATAAAGACTCAGAGGCAATGATTCCTATATTTACAGGAAGCTTTAAAAATTCACCATGAAAATGGTCAGGTAGTTTGTCTTCATGGGATTGTGCGTTTGCAATGCTGGGATGTTGGGAATTCATTTTAGATCCAATTTGAAGTCAAAGAGGTGTCTAAGTGGCTTGATTACAGCTGTGCTTTATTAATTAACTCTGGAGGTTCTGTCAAGAATACACAGACAAGGACTTGGACAAAGGGAGACCAAAGTGGAGAGTGTTGGAATCACCCAGAAAAAGTTACAAAGTTCTGAATGAAGACTGGCAGCCATGAGGATAGACAAGAAAGATATAAGAGAAAGAAATGATTAGATATTTAGGATAGGAGTGAGGGAGAACCCAGAATCCAGAATGATGCCATGCTTCTTAATTTGGGAGACAGGATGGATAATGCTACCATTAAGCAAAGTGAGTGGTACAAGAAACTTATGTATGGGTCCATTCAATAGTGAACACTGAATGCCTATAAAGACATCCCCCCCATCTTAGACTCTGCATGTTTATCGCCTGGTAGAAGCACTCATAGGCAAAATCTGTTAACCAGATACACAATTCTACCCACCACAAGCAAACTTTAGAGTAGGGAATTGCTCTCAATGGCCTGGTTAAAGGCTATGAAAAAAGAGTGACTTTTTTTCACAAGAAAACTTTTAATCTGGAATACTATCAACTGAACTTAACTGTGGTGCTAACATAAAACAATCACATAAAAAAGTGTTCTGTATAGATTAAAACAACACTTCTGATCAAGAAGTCCACCTCTATGTTTTATAGTAATCATATAACATGAATGAATACAAGAAGTAAATTAGATTTTCTCCTTTAGGCAAGGGTTTTAATGAGATTAATTCAGTGGTTTGCTATTAATGCTAGTAGCTGGCTTCTTTGATATAAGGCATGCATTTTCTTTCTTCTTCATATAGTCAGCTTGCTATTTAGTATTCATTATTCATGTCTATTTTTATCAAAGAGCACTATTACATGAAACCATGATCCAAGCATGTTTAACTCTAGATTCTATTTATGGAAGGAAAGAAATTATACGCCCTCACCATACTGAGGTACGATTGCTAGCTACTGATGTTCTCATAGTACGTATGTGTTCCTTCACATGGGAAGGTGATGGCATTTAATGTGGGTGGACTGGGTAAAGAACTGATATTCTTTCTACATCTGTTACGGCTCAGAATATCAACACGGGATTGAAGAAAAGAAATTAGCTTATGAACAAATTAGTAAAAACAAGTTATTTTGATTGCTGTCTCAAAACACTGTCAAGATATTCTAAGAATTTCTTATATGAATAGCAAACCACACGGGATCAAGAATAAACACATTTTATTTGAATATTATGATCCCTGATAACTTTAGCTGACAAGCATGGATGCCATAGCAAATGCCACTGTTTGTAGGCCATAGCATGATTTGGATCTTTGCCTCTTTAATTACTGACGATTATCCATGGAACATGCAATTATGATGGCTGATACAAAATTGGGCATTCTTATGCTACTGTTTCCGAGTTATTCACAATGACGTGACTTTAAAGTTGTCTACATATGTTCGCTGTATTTATAAATATTTCCTTGACTTAGCGAGCCTACGGGTACATCACTTCAATTCACTATATTCTACAACCACTGCAGAACCAGGTGATAGAAATAAATTTGTGGTTTAGTGGATTGCAAGAAGAATACAGCTTTTACACACAAAGATATTTCAAGAAGCTATATTCATAATGATTAAAGCTACAGATCACCTAAATATACTGAATTTATATTAAGCAATGTAATGGCATATGTGCAGCCATTTAAAATCAAAATCACCATGACTACATCTTCAAAAAAACTGGAAAATAATGATTATAGAAAAATTTGCATGAAACATACAGAAATACAATTACAACCAATATATACAGAAGACTGGGGAAGAATATAAAGGCATTAAGGGATTATATGTCTGAGTTTTAAAACAATATGCATATTTTAAAAAAGCATTCAAAAACCAATATGCATACTATAATCTAAATATATTAAACTCATATTACAAAATATTTGGAAAAATACAATTAAAATCATAAAAATAGTTATCCCTTGGGTATTACGTGACAGGTGATTTGATTTTTAACTGACTTTGTCTTTTCCAAGTTTCCTGTATTTTTCTTACTAATACAATTGTGTAATATTTAATATATTAGAATTGTCATACTGAAATTAATTATATTAGTTAGTTTGGTAATAAGAAAAGCATTTAGTAATAGGAATGCTATCTAAACACTTCCAGCCACTGTGGGTTCAAGCTTTAACATACCAAGGGCATTCAGCTCTGCCTCCGTCCTATACCCTTAGGCTGGATTTGAAGCTTCATGCAGTGCTGTCTACCAGGCTCCCTAAAGACACCATTGCTTTTGATTGATGAGCAGATTCCTCTTTAACATTTCCTTCAAGCAACCACACACCCTGCTGCTTTTCTAAATTCACTGTGGTGGTACAAAGACGAGGTTCATGGCTCCCTTCCTGTCCCCTCCCCAGGTGCTCATGAACCAAATGGGGTGATTGGGGATGGCACAATAAGGTGTCTGAGTGACACTACTTCTGACCCAGCTGCTGAGCCCTACATTATGATAAATGCTTTCACTAGCCTGGGGGAGAGATTGCATTTTCACAAAAAAAATGGCTAGGGCACTAGAGGAATGTTCTACATGTTGGAGGAAGAGCTTGAGAATTCCAGAATATCTGTAACTGGGCATTACGTAGTTCCAGCTAAAATTTAACAGGAGAAAAAGGAGAAAAGGCCTAAGGTGAAAACATCTGATAGGGAAAACATTACAGTGTCTTCACGCTAAGTCTCTCTTATGCTCCGAGGATGCCTGGGAGGAAAAAAATTCAGCAGTTGAACTGATGCCTTCTTGCTATACGGACAACACACGATGCTGAAGACTTCGGAACCTGAAAACACTGTCTCTGTGAGTTTTGTTACGGTCCTTAATTGCATACTGAAAAGAACCCATCATCACACAGTTGGAGAGTGTTTCCCCGGCAACAATTTATGGGCAACTTTTAATCTGTATTGCCCAATAAATTGTCAGCTATAGGGGACAGATTGGTACAGAAATCTGTTCTCAGCCAATAACACAGTATTAACTGCAAAATGGTCCCCTGATTTCTCAAACTCACTTCTCCCTTTGAACAGGTGAATTTCACCACACTTTTCAAGACTCTGCTCTAAACTGCCCTTGCTGTAAAGCCTGTCTCCAAAACTTTTGCACATGAGAATAAGTCTGTCTTCTCTTTTCCATGTCTCTTTATTACTCTGCTATATATTTTATAACATTCTACTGTTATAAACCTGAATCTCAAGGATAAGCTTTCTGTCTTATCAAATTTATGTCTGTACAGCTTAGCTTTTTCCCCTCACAAGAGGATTATGAAAATTTCATTAGACAAGATATCTTGCAATTTTTCCTCTCCTGTAGTCATTCCATAACTGATAACTTATTTCCACTATTGTTGAATTTGTTTTCTAAATGATAAAACTGAAGTTTTATCAGTTTTTTCCAAGTCCCAATCATCACCACCCCCACTACCATTAACTTTCTTGCTGCCTTCCTTTTCTTTCATAATGCAGATAAGATGTGCTCCAACCTGTTCCCAATGACATTAGTGATTTTTGATTTTGTACACACTATTTTCTAACACAATCCTTCCTGAATCACAGGTAGACTTAGAGTATGGACACTGGCAAATCAAGAGATGTTCCGCTAATGAGGCTTGACAAAGATTTTCACATTTTAGATCAAACCAAGCCATTTCCAAAACACATTTTTAAAAATATCATTTCTAGGTACAAATGCTGTCAGTCAGTTCATGGTATTTATTAATTATATCCACTTAAGATACTTGGAAACCCTGGTGGCGTAGTGGTTAAGTTGCTTAATCTACTAACCAAAAGGTTGGCAATTCGAATCCCCCAGGCGCTTCTTGGAAACTCTATGGAACAGTTCTACTCTGTCCTATGGGGTCACTATGAGTCAGAATCAACTCAGTGGCAGTGGGCTATTTAAGACAGACTAAAATGTTTAGGTGTTAATATGACATACTGAAGATCTTTTTACTTACATTCATGTGGGATTAAATTCACTGACTTTTAATAGTCTAACAAAAGAAATACTTAAAGTCCTTGAATTATAATGAGAAATCCCCAAACTTACAATAGATGGACCAGAAAGGAAAGAGAAAAGTAGAAATTCCTTACTAGCTTTTCTGTCTGCCACAACTGTCTATTCTTTCCTCTTGAGGCAATGAATTGTGCTGTGTGAAACAGCACAATTTCAGTTTAGTCACACAGAATTTCTTAGGGCAGAAGACATTATACTACAGTCTATACTGCAACAATTTTGTAAACATTGGCATTAAATTCACAGAGGAGAGTAAATGAAATTCTGTAATATTGCAGAGAGAATAAAACACAAATCAGCATTCCATTTTTAGACTCAGTGAACACATCACCAAAATTGAAAAGCCTTTTTGTAGAAGAGCAGGAACACAGAACAAACAGAAGAATCATTAGAGAACCGGAGAAGTAAGAATTGACTCAGGGAGAGGAGGGGAAAAAAATCTCAATTCTTCTCCCTTTATGAGTACAGTCTCATATGGCTTTTTAGGAAGCTTGTGTAGCCTTACTTGAATTTATTCAACCTTTTGATGGACTTGAATTTTCCCCTGAGGAGTTTTAAACATTTGCTTTCATCCTTAAGTAGCCATGCAATGTAGAAGGGCCACGTGTAACTTGATCCCGTTTTAATGACGGGAAGAGTGAGGCATAAGGATTTTAAGCAGCCATTTTTTTAGCTTACACTAATGTTCTTTTTCACTTCAATGCTCTGACTTTCTAGTATTTAACTGCAGAAATGTGTTTGACAAGTGGTAGTCCAAAATAACTAATATAGGGAATAAAAGTTTTTCCTTTTATGTGTGAAATAAACGAGTAGTGTTTAAAATCATGTTTTCTGGCCCTACATGCACTATGTGAAAGTGGACAGCTATAACTACATTTAAAAATAAAATCTTTTTTTTTTATTCTCAAATATTTAAGAGCCAAATCACATCATGAAACAGTTTAAAGAGATTAAAGACACATCACGAAAGAGTAGATCTGCAAGCCAAGTACATAAACGGAAAAAGTCTGCTTCACCATACGGACCTGCATTTTATATCTGATTGAGTACTTAACAAAATTATGCATAAATATTCTGTGCTTTGCATTTAGACAGTACGTTAGAACCTGATTACTTAGTGCTGCCTTCCTTTCCATCAAAATGGGAATGATTTGAATAACTCACACTCTACTTAGTAGCAAATGCTACAAAACCACAGTCAGGCTTCCCAACGGCTGAAGCCAACACTGTCAGAGGAGATGTGAAGGCTCTGGGAAAGAGAGAGAACCACTGAATGGGGACCAGGTGTCAAATGGAGGGAGAAAAGGTAGTATAAAGCTGTAGGGTTACAGGACAGATGAGGACGCAGGAAAAGAGATGGATAATATGAACTGCATATACATCTCGAGAGGTCATGAAGAGTTGTGACCAAGTGAGAGCTAATCAAGGGTTGTAACTCCTCCATTTTCTTAACATGCAGGCTGGCACCAAGTGTCATTTCCAAAAAGGCTTTACAGGAGTCACTGAGTGATTCTCTGTGCCTCTAGCAAGAACTGTGTCTATGCCATTTAAAATTATTACAATTTAAAAGCATCTTTCAAAGAAAGAAGACCATCCATTTCACTATTTAACAAGAAGAAAATTTCCAGGTAAAATAATGGCATCGTGAGTTTCCTAAGAAAAATCGTATGACCTAACTGTAGCCTTTAGTCCTCGTATTAATGATGACTTTTAAAAATTGGCCATGAGTCGGATCCGACTCGATAGCACTTGACTTGGCTTTTTAAAAATTGGGTCTTTTCATTAAAAACATGAGATACACGGGTAGTGTTTAAAATTACGTTTTCTGGCTCTAAACGCACCATGCGAAAGTGGACAACTATAACTACATTTAAAAACAAAATATATGGTTTTGATTCTCAAATATTTAAGAGTCAAATCACATCATCAAACAGTTTAAAGAGATTAAAGGCATATCACGAAAGAATAGATCTGCCAGCCAAGTACATAAACGGAAACTTAGATTAGTTCCATACTATGAGACAAATAGAATAGGAAGATGTTTTAATATAGTGCCTACTTGCTCTTACAGTATTCTTAATTTAGTTATATTCTTTTAAATTCTAATATGTCAAAACTCAACGGTGACAACAGACCCTGATTTTCCTCATTAGTACAACTATTAGTTCTATCACATATCCCTTTCCTTTGCTCATGGATGACTCTGGGACTCTTTCCAAAGAATATTCTGCTCATAAATTACATTTTGTTCATCTTTTTAAAAAAATCAGTTTCCCAAAATTTATGTTGTAATACATTTAAACGCTATTCAGTCAGAAAGTCAAATATTGAGACACCTGATTAAAAGAATGTTTAATTGTCAACCGTATCTTAATTTTTCCAGCCTAAGTCTATATGGGGAAACCCTGATGACACAGTGATAAGATCTATGTCTGCTAACCAAAAGTCTAGCAGTTCAAATCTACCAGGAGCTCCTTGAAAACACTATGGGACAGTTCTACTCTTTCCTGTAGGGTCACTATGAGTCAGAATTGACTCAACAGCAGTGGGTTTGGTTTTAGTATACCTATACGTAGTGTAATATAAGGAATCTAATACCATTTAGAACAAGTGGTTTTAAAGGTACACCTCCAATCTGGTACAATGCCAGATTGTATTTTTAATGCTATTCTCTCACCTTCACAGGCCCAGCTCTCTGGTTTTTATGGTAACAGTGATTTACAGAAGACTGTGGCAATCAACAGAAATTTTGCATATGCTGAAGACACAATGAAAACAGGAAGAAGAAACTAAAAGCAAATAGCATGTTTAAATTTCTAACAAACAGGCAAAATATCTTGCTTCCCCCTCCCTCTTACACATTCTCCTCTCTCTCTCCAACCTCTAACCCATTACTTTGCTGTACTCTGCTACAGATGAGTTCAGTGAGTTTGCAGATTATAGAAGCATGTGAGTGTGAAAATGTGCCTAGTTACAATTATATCAGATGCATGCATAGATATATTTTCTGTCACTGGGAACTATACCACTATCGTTAGTCATGTTAGAATATTCCTAGCAGCCGTTTATGCCTTGGTAGAAGATTAATGATGAGGACAATCATGCCAAGATGAATATCATTATGTGTCATCACATGTATAGCTCCATTTGGAGATACCAAGATTTACTGGGGATCTAAAGAACTTTAGATAACTGAGTGCTTGAGAAATAGATTTTGCATTTCTATTTTAAATGCAAGGAATAGTTAAAATCACAGAAATTTTGTTCAGTAAACACGTAAACAGAGAGTCGATCATTTGGGTGAATATATACATAAGCTATAACAAAAATAAACCTCAACTCAAATTGGTCATCCGGACTGTTCTTGTGCTTTCAGAAACTGTTCATCAGGGGTTACAAATTAAATGCTTTTTAGGTTTGGGCTAGCAATATATTTGAGTAACAAGCAGGTTTAAAGCACTAGAAACCATGATAACATTAAGGAGTAGGGACTATACACACCAGTGCATTAAAATCCATACTTCACTGAAGTCTAACAAACACTTCAACACTACAACAACAAAAAGACAAATAATCCAATTTAAAAATGGGCAAAGGATAGGAACAGGCACTTCACCAAAGACAACACTCAGGCAGCTAAAGAGACCTGAGAAAATGCTCACAGCCATTAGCTGGTAGAGAAATGCAAATCAAAATCACAGTGAGGTATAATCCCACTTAAACATTACTCACACAAATCAAAAAAAGAAAGAAAGAAAATAACAAATGTTAGAGACGTTTTCTAGAGACTGGAGCTTTTATGCACTCCTAGTGGGGACGTATGATGGCACAACTACTATGGAAAACGATACAGTACCTTTTTAAAATGTTAGAAAAGAAATACCTGGTGGTCCAGCAATTCCGACTCCCAGGAACGTATTTTAGGAGAAATAAGAGCCATCACTCAAACAGACATACACACACTCAGACAACCTTAGTTCTCATCAACAGGTAAGTGGATAAAAGATAATGGTACATACATACAACAGAATGCTATGCAACGATAACAAAAAAATATAAATGAGGGGGCAAGGGAGGCAAATCGCTAACTAGACAGCACACAATATAGTGGAAGTCAGTACAGTATTTCCAAGGTAAAGTCACAGAAGCTTTCTAGACACATGTGTACATCTAGAGGGTCCAACTTACTGGAACTGAAGGCTGGAAACCAAGGTCTTGGAGACATCTAGGTTAACTGGCATAATGTAAAGGAAATCTTGTACATCCTACTTTGATGAGTAGTATCTTGGATCTTAAAAGTTTGTGAGGGACCATGTAAGATACATCTATCGGTCCCAACCCATTTGGAGCAAAGGTAGAGGAAGAAAACTAAGAGGCAAGAAAAATATTAATTCAAAGGACTAAAGGACCACAGAAAATCTTAGAACAAAGGACTAAAGGAGCACATGAACTGCAGCCTCCACCTGCCTTAGCCTAGAAGAACCCGATGGTGCCCAGCTACCACAGAGACAGGGTCATGAAAGTTCAGCCTAACCATATGTTGGAATATTCTAGGGTGATAAGCAACTTGTTTTACCACCCACATCCAAGGACAAGTTGCTTAATTATCCCTAGAGGTGTTCTACTGAAAAGCTAGTTTAGACTAAATTTAGAGGCATGTGCAGATGACACTGCAAAGGTGTGACACCTCATAAGTCCTGCTACTAGTCCCGGAGGCCCGCCCTGCAGAACCCACCTTTAAGTCTGCATGTGCACACATCTCATTACCCTAGCTCCACCTCCTTCCCCCTCCCCGATCTTGTAATGAATAAAGCACGAGATCCTTCCCACCTAAAATCCTTTATAAGCCCCAACAAAGCCTTTGTTCAGAGAGGGTAAGCATTACCTATGCCCTCCTCATTTCAGCCAGCAGGCTCTTTTCTAACAAATCTACGCTAGTGCGGAAAGCTGTAAATTCTCTCCTGACTATAGTATTCAGTAGAGAACAAGAACCCTGTTGGTGATTTGGAACGGCTATGGCTGTCCCCGGTACCACCGCCATTAACTGTTCTGATAGGGATGACAACAGATGATCCCAGACAGCAGGAGAAAAACGTGGAACAATATACAAATTTAAAAAAAACAAGACCAAACTTACTTCTTTGACAAACACCAGAGGAAGCTCGTAACACGATGGCCCCCAGTGCCTCCCTAACTCCTAACTGAAGCCACACCCGCAGCCCGCCTTTACACCCACCTTTCATAGACACACCTATAAAAAACACGCAACAGCACACATAAGAAATCTGCTTCTAGGATCAGTATGAGATCAAATGGAAAACATTTGCCCAAAAGCAAAGGCAAGAAGGCAGCAAGGAGTAGGAAATCCAGCTAATCGGACACAAGAAACCCGGGATAGAAATGGGGAGAGTGCTGACACATTGTAAGCATTGCAACTAATGTCACAAAACAATTTGTGTATACATTTTTGAATGAAAAAATAATTTGCTCTGTAAACTCGCACTAAAGCACAATTAAAAAAAAATATAACCATACTCTTAAGAACCACCAGGCTGACGAATTAAAACAACTGATGGGATCTTTTTTATATCAGTTTTACACCCCATTAACTCTTCAGATCTCTTTGTGGTTCTTATTTGCTTTCTATATTGTTAGTGGCTTTAAAAGAAGTCTGCATTAGTGTATTTGTAAGAAAACCCTGATGATGTAGTGGTTCAGTGCTACAGCTGCAAAACAAAAGGTCAGAAGTTCGAATCCACCATGGAAAGTTCCCTCCATGGAAACTCTATGGGGCAGTGTACTCTAGGGTCAGTATGAATCAGAATTAGGTAGATGGAAATGGGTTATATTTGTATAATATTTATTCCCAGAACTCCTTTGTGATTTATACAATTATCCATGCTGATAAAAAGAAAGGCCAACTTTAATAAGGCTACTAACTCTCTCTGACTGTATTGGCTCCATTTAGCTAACTGAAAATTAACTAGAAGCCAGCTTCCATTTCTTTCACACCTCTAAACATAACATCAAACTTTAATAAGTGTGGGCCCACATAGTAAGAGAATTAAACGCAAGGCCCTAAGGGCAGAAGTTTCTAGGAATGTACTTATAATAGTTTCACCTGGGATTCAATTAAATATTTAGCATCAGTGGCTGAAAGAAAGACACTGCTCCCGAAAGCTGTGGGGGAGACAGAAATGAATACGACACAGTTTTTGTCCTCTAGAATGTCAAGATGAATGACAGCCAATATATTCAACTTAGTGTGCAAAGGGTATGTGTGTGAGACAGGAGTGAGAGTTCCCAAACTCTTGTTCCTCTAGCACCTACAAACCATTATATTCACACAATCCTATCACCCTTTCTCCAAGATGCAAAGAATGAAATATCTTTTTCCTGTGCAAGGCCAATCCCACTGCCTGTAGCCTTGATCTGATCTTGTCCTTTCTCTCTTCTCAGATATTGTGTTATAAATCAGAGGTTAAGAAGCTTCTGCTGAAAAGGAGCAGATACTAAAACATTTTAGGCTTTTGTAAGGCATCTAATATCTGACACAACTGCTCAACTTTATCATTGTAATGCAGACAAAGACACTATGCAAACAAACGGGCATGCTTGTGCTCCAAAAAGTCGATATTCAGACACTGAACCTTGAATTTCATGAAGTATTCTTTTTAATTCCTTTCTCAATTATTTAAAGTTGTAAAACCTTAGTTTTGAGGGTCATATAAAAACAGTTAGTGGGCCAAACTTGGCCCATGCGCCATGGTTTCCTGACCCCTGTTACACATGACTAACACTCTTTCACATGTTCAAACCCTCCTTTTCTATTTTGTTCGTGGCCTATAATCACAATGAACAAATGTTAAAAATATTTACCAGTGGTATTGGACACTGACAGACTCTGCACTCTGGTCAGCTAGAAGTAAACCACCCAGTCAAGACTAGTCGATAATCCAGTGTTTGCAGACTATATACACTCTCTCATCTGACTCAAAACAGAAAAAGGTTCCTCTTGCAATGCCATCCTCATATTGCTCAACTCTGTTCCTCTTCATACTAAATCTTTCTGAAAATGATCTAATTTTGCATCTCTCTTAAAGTCTTCAATATTTTTTCAAAACTGACCTTTCTAGAAGTGACTTTCCATTCTTATTTGTCAGACCTTTGGAAATGTTGTTTGTCACTAGCATCAAGTTTCCCTCATTACCTTCTACTTTCTACCGCTGTGATGTTTGATTGCTGGTTGCCTTGGCCAGTTCGTCTCCCTCCAGCCCTTCTCTTGTGACCACTCCCACGTGGGAATCCCAGGGTTCTTGACCCACTGTTTCCTGTTTCTTGCTCTTCTTGCTTTGGCAGTCTGATTCATTCTCAGGTGTGACTTCCACATTTACACAGATGACCTCATGTCTATATTTTTGACCTTGACATCTCCATAGAGCCCCACACTCATTTTATCACTTGAATTTCTTTTGGGTATCTCGAAGTCAGTGTGTCAGAAAATAACAAAGTCAGTGTGTCCGAAAATAAAGCTACAGTCATCCCCATTAGACATCCCTCTCCTATCACATCCCTATCTTAGTCTGTAGAACAAAATTCCTTTTGCTGATACCGAGAAACTTGGCCTCACCCTCAATCCTTTCCTCCTCTCATTCTTATTTCAACTTGTTAGTCACTGAGAATCACTGACTTTTCCTCCAGAAATACTTCTCAGATCTCTCTCCTGCCTACCACTTTAGTGGCATCTTTGTACCACTCTCTTAGTTCAGGTTTTCCGTTCTTTCCTGGACCATGATACTGGTCTAGTCGTTAGTCTCTTCGCTGTATTACCAAGTAGGACATCTGAAACACAAATCTAAACCAAGGAATCCCCTGCTAAGCTTCTGAATGACTCACTGTCAGGACACATAGCATAGAACCAAGACTTCTACCAAAGGGACCCTGCTTCTCTCCTTAGTCTTAACTTATAACAAAACCTATGTTGTTTTTTATTCCCCAAAGACAAGAAACTGAACATATAAGGCAATATTAATGCTCTGTGACTTTAGCTGTGGGATGCAGCTCAGGGGTAGAGCTTCACACATGTGAGGGCCTGGTTTCAGTCCTTGGCATCTCCAAACAGCTCACAGCTTTGGAGCTCTGGCTACTAACCAAAACATCAGCAGTTCACATTCACCAGCTGTTCCTCAGAAATCCTATGGAGGAGTTAGGTCTACTCTGCTCTATCAGATCACTATGAGTAAGAATCAGTGCAATGGCAGACAAAAACTACAATATGACTTGGCATATGCTACTCCTGTCATCTAAAATAGTTCCTCTTTTCTTCACTTGGATAATTCATCTTCTTCTGAATCCCTAAGGCTGGCCTAAGAGACTATCATTATTGCTTCAACTTTATTTACCAATTTCTATTGAATGCATATGACCGTCCTGGTTTTACCATTAGTAAATAAAGCATAGCCACTGCCTTTCTAGTTCCTAACCCAGTACTAGGTGAAAAGCACTCAGAAAGCCATGTGGAGGCCTGTGAGTGAGACGAGCCTGAAAAACACGTCACACAAGAGTGCCTGGGTTCCATTGCCAGCAGCACAGTTTACCTGCTGTATGGTTTTTGTATACATTTTAAGCTTCAGTTTAATAATCTGTAACGTGGAGATTCATTTCATTCAGGAACAAATATATAGTGAGCACATACTATGTTTCATGAATTTTTGTAGACACACATAACCTCCCCATCCGTGATTCCAGGAGTTTTCATTCTAGTAAGAATGGGGAGAGTAGAGGCACCAAAAAAAAAAAAAAGGTAAAAAGAAAGTAACTAAACTACACAGTATATCATATGATGTTTAGTACATGTGGGATAGGGAATGTTGGGATACAGGAGGGGCTGGCAGCTCTTAAATAGAGTAGTTAGAAAAGTCCTCACTGAGAAGTGATGTTTAAGGAAAGACACGAACCAGGTGAGGAAGGGAAGCATGAAAATATCCAGGGTAAGGGAAATGCCAGGAGGAAGAAACAGCAGAAGCATAGGATCTGGCATGATTAGGGGTAACAAGGAGAAGAGTGGGCAAGAGAGGGAAGAAGAAGATGAGATCAGATGAGGGAAGTTAGAGGGGAAACAAGAAGGCCAACAGAGTCCCATCATTTTCATATGTCAAACAGGCCTAAGGCAAGAATATTTTTGCTTTTTATTTATCTGAGTGAAATAAAAAGCTATTAGACGGTTTTGAGCAGAGCAGTGAATGGTCTGAACAATGTTAGACATGAGTCTGGTCGCTCTCTTGAGACTGTCCTGTGGGAGGGCAGGAATAGATGCAAAGGACACAATTACAATAACCCAGATGAAACACATGAAGGGGGTTAAAAAGAGAAAGAAAAAACAAAGATTGTGAATATATTTTTTGAAGTAGTCAAGAAAAAAGCTGATGGACTTGATGATGACTGAGGGAAAACAGAGGAGGCAAACCTGGCTCTCAAGGGTTCTCAGGGCAAACACTGAGTGGTACTAGTGATGGTATTAGCAAGCATTTTGTGCTAGAAGGAGCCCTGGTGGGGCAGGGTTAAAAGTGATCTACTGCGAACCACAAGCACAAGTGGTTCTGAGGCAGAAAGATGTGGCAGTCTGCTTCTGTAGAGATTTATAGCCTCGGAAATCCTACAGGGTCACTACGAGTTGGAACTGACTTGACAGCAGTGGGTGGTTGTGCTGGAAGAACCTCCGAGAAACAGGTGTTACAAAGAAGAGGATTAGCTTAGGTCAAAGTAAGTGGAGATATCTATTATATACTCAAGTGGAGATGTGAATAGGTAGTTCTATACATGTATTTGTTTTCTTACACATATACACGGTTGTATTATATCTATCTAGATATAAAGGTTTTGTTGTTGTTGTTGGCTTAGTAACAATTATAACTCATGGTGAACCCATCTGTGCAGAGTAAAACTGCTCCACTAGGTTTTCACTACATCACAGCTGCTAAGCAAATGGTCAGCAGTTTGAATCTTCCAGGTGCTCCTTGCAAACTCTGTGGGGCAGCTCTACTCTGTTCTATCAGTTGCTGTGAGTCAGGCTCAACTGGATGGCAATGTCTTCAGTGGCTAGATAGATAGACGAGAGAGAGAGAAAGCAGGAGTGAGGGAGAGAGACAATACATCAATCAGAGTTCACAGAAGCATTCTGACTAAAGATAAATATCTGCCAGTGAACAAAGGATATTTAAAGCCTCTGAACTGTACACAGAGGCCCCGGCTGGAGTAAACAGTTCAGTGCTAGACTGCTAGCCAAAAGGCTGGTGATTCAAATTCACCCAAGATAGGTGATCTGCTTAAAAGCAGACTGTCATGGAGTGAATTGTGTCCCCCCAAAAATATGTGTAGCTATGTGGCTGGGCCATGGTTCCCAGTACCTTGTGACTGTCCTCCACTTTGTGGTTTTCCTATGTGCATATTAAAGGATTAGGGTGGGACTGTAAATCCCTTCATAGGATTATCTCCCTGCTCCACTGTAAAGGGAGTTTCCCTGGAGTATGGTTTGCTGAACCCTTAATCCTTTCATCCTAGGAGAGATAAAAGGACAGAGAAACAGGCAGAGAATTGGGAACCTTGTACCATCAAGAAAGTAGCACAAAGAGAAGAGCGTGTCCTTCAGACCTGAGGTTCCTGAGTCAAGACACTCCCTGGACAAAGACTGATGGAATACCGGACTTCCCTCCAGAGTCGACAAGGGGGAAAGCCTTCCCCTGGAGCGGACACCCTGAATACGGACTTGCAGCCTATCAGACTATGTAAGAATAAACCTTCCTTTGTTAAAGCCATCCACTCTGTGGTATTTCTCTTAGAGCAGCCCTAGCTGACTAAAAACACAGACCATGGCTTTGAAAACCCCATGAAGCAATTGTCCTTAGCAAATGGGATCTCCATGAGACAGAACCGAATGGCCACAAGTAAGAATGACAACAGACTGCACTTAAAGAAGAAGCTGGTCTGAGGTCTTAGTCCTGTGCATTCTGGTGTGTGTGTGTGAAATGGGAAAAGGAGAAGGAACTAATAAAAGGGAAGAAAAAGTGGACAATGAGGTAGACAAACCAGTGGAGTGTAGTTTCCTCACAACAAAGCAAAGCAAAAAAAAAAAAAAAAAAAAAAACAGTATTCTGGAGGAGGAGGCAGTGATCATTTCTCTGAAATGTTACTGATAGGTGAGTAAGAGGGAAGACTGAGAATTACAATTAGATTTAGAAACACAGAGGACACTGTGACCTTGATGAGTTCTGATGAAATGGTAGAGGCAGGTCCCTAACTAAAGATTATAAATAGCTCTTTCCAAGGAGTTGCACCAAGAGGGGGTAGGTAGCAATGGGGCAATAGCTGTCAGATGATGCAGAGGATAACACAATTTTTGATTTTAATGGAAAAGCAACAATGTATTTACATACTGGTAGAAATAATACAGTAGAGGGAAATACTGATAATGTAGAAGAGAGGTTTATCTGCTAGCACAGAAACTGGGGGTAGGCAATAGGAGTGAGGCCCGGTACACAGGCTGAGCTGCTGGCCATGGACAGGAGCGTAAACAGCTCATCCATAACGGCAAACTGAAGGCAGAGATTTGTGGTGATGGCCTAGAAGAGTTCCCTTCTGCTTATATTTTCTCAGTAAAATAGGAAACCAGATCATATGGTGGAAGTGGGAATGTATGTGCAGTTTTGTGGTAAGACAAAACCTCTGGATAGGAAGGAACTGAGTGCACCACGGGAAATCAGATAGCACTAGTAGGCTCAGCCGAAATTAGTGGGTATGAATTTAAATGGAAGGAAATAGCATAATTGTGTTTCTTTTCTTTCCTTTTTTTTTTTAAATCAATTATGTTGAACTAAATGGAAAGGAGTGTGGGACAGAGTGATTGATTTAACCTGGGATGGAGCAATGCCATGAAAGTAGCATAAAGCAAGAAAGATGGGCAATGGGAGTTAAAAAAATGTGAGTTTAAGGGAGTGATTATCATGGTGGACTATGTAATCTACTCAAGAAAGAAAAGAAAGACGTGAGTAGAAGGGTGGATCAAAGGTGCGATACGCCTCAGTGGGCTGAAGAATTGTTAGACAGAGGGTGCTGGAAAGATAGAGGTAGTGGTTGGAGGCTGGGCTACTTAGTTGAGATCATAGAAGGGTTGCAATTAACGGTTACAACAAAGTTGTGTAGTGTGTACATGAGAAAAAAGTGAAAGATAACATCAATGAAGAAGCCAGTCACTGAACTACTACAGGAAGAATCATCTAAGTGGACGTTGCTACTACAAAAGAATTTAAAAACAAAACAAAACACTGCGGTTGAGTCAATTCCGACTCATAGCAACCCTCTAGGTCAGAACAGAATTACCCCATAGAGTTTCCAAGGAGCACCAGGCAGATTTCAACTGCTGACTTTTTGGTTAGGACAGCATTTGACCACTACACACCAAGGTTTCCAGAGAATTAATAGGTGACTCTTTATTTGAAGTAAATATGGGAAAAATAAAGTAAATATGAATGACTTTTCACACTTTTTGTATTTATTGGAAACCCTCGTGGCATGGTGGATTAAGTGTTACATCTGCTAACCAAAAGGTCGGCTGTTCAAATCCACCAGGCACTCCTTGGAAACTCTGAGGCAGTTCTACTCTGACTTATAGAGTCACTATGAGTCAGAACTGACTCAAAGGCAGTGGATTTTTTCTTTTTCTTGTCTTGTTTTTTGTATTTATCAAATTCTGTATTCCTTTAGTGACTTTTAAAATGCTGTGAAGATTTTCTTCTATGCATCTGGTTCCTTTCAGAACAGGCTGACATGGCAGCCTAAGCTTGTGTGGAGCCTAAACTGTTCTTTCTGAAATCATCCATATACCTTTCTGCTACCAGATACAAACAAGTAACCCAATATTTCACAGAATAGCAGAACAGTTTTCAAATCATCACTTCAATGTACATAAATTTCTACTTTGCTATGAAGTGTTGGAGTTTAGATTCTTCTGGGAATACAGGACAACTCTGCTCTGCTCTGAGCTTTCTATTTTTGCAACAAACAGCTAGAATTAGACAGGAATAGTTATTATCCACATCTGCAGGGTTTCTGAAACTGGCTTTTGCAATTGTTGGGATTTTTGATGTGTGATTTCTCCATCTTCACTTGGGATTCAACATTGACGGCCAATGGGGCAAAGAAAGAGACGCGACAGATGGGGACGTTCTACCCTGTACTATACAGTCATTATGAGTCAGAATCAACTCTACAGCAGCAGGTTATGTTTGGTTTGATTTTTTAAATAATGAAGGATACTGCATTTTCTCTTACTTGGTGCTTTTTAAGTATCTTTCAACACTCTTGCATAGGATCATACTGGGGTGATAGAAACACATAACACTATGTCCATCCTAGGGCGTGCTCAGTGGAAGAAATAACTGAGGGTATTCACTTGATCTAGCCCCTTGTTGTGAAGTCCATTCCGACTCATAGCCACCCTATAGGATGGAGAACTGCCCCATAGAATTTCCAAGGCCTGCCTGGCAGATTTGAACTGGTAGCCTTTTGGTTAGCAGCCATAGCACTTTACCACTAAGCCACCAGGGTTTCCTAACTCGATCTAGCTGGTACAAAACAGGAACTCAACACTCCAAGTATGAATGTCCCTGGAATTACATTTAAAGTTCAGGCAGGTTTGGAATCAGAGAATGCTGGCACAGAAAGGGATCACAGAAGGTGTCCGGCTCTTGAGGGAGAGGACAGAAAAAGGTAAGAGAGTGACCTCAGTGACGAAAACAGTTTTCTTCAGGAGGTGAGGTGGAAAAACAGAGGATCTGTGAGGAAACTAAACCTGCAGGTAAACTGTGGCTGAGGAACAGCTGACCACCATCATTTTAGTCAAACGACTATTCTTGTTAGTGACCAGAAGCCAGTGCAGGGCAACTGATGAGAAGACATCACTCACCTAAGGCGGATGTGGCTGCTTAGGGAATAGCCAGTGAACATGTGCTGGAGACAGATGGGGAAAGAGGCTAGCACAGAACACAAAAGATTCAGGACAAATTGGTCCGAGTTTCTTCAGTGCAATGTACTCACATTAGTCTAAATACAGAAACTTACAAGAATCTGTACACTGACAGTGTTCCAGAAAGCAAGGATGAATGACTCTTCATTTCTACTCAGCAGTGAAGGCTTTTTTGGTTTGTTCTGTTATCAACAGGAACAATGTACGCACATTTCAACTGCCATTTATGTGAAACATAAAGCCAGTTAGAAAAGCTAGAATTTATTTGTCCCAGGAAGACAATGACTGTCAGCTAATTCTAAACTCTTGGCACTTAACTGAGCTGTTAATACCATCCCCACTTTGTTCAAATTGAACTGTCCAGTCTCTTACCCTTGATTTTTTTCTCTCTCCCATAGGACCACATCACAATTCATCCACAGGCTTGACGATGGATTGAATTGCTCTCTAAAATAGGATCTTATTTACAATAATATTCTACAATATCAAAGTAATACTTTGCCTTTTTTCATTTGGGCTCCATTGATTTCTTTCTTTTGTCTTTTTGCTGGTGCGGTACTACTGATACTTGAAAATGTGATCAGTTTTTATTAATGCCTTTGTTTTTGTCCTCAAATCATTAACTATGACAGCATGGTTCCAGGAGGAAAGTTTATCATTTTACTTCATCTTGAATTCCTTGTTAGGATAAGTTAATTAGCTAGAACTTAGAATAATTCAAGGTCCTACACACGTAATGACAATTTAATTGTTAAAGATTTTTTGAAATATCTCCCACTCTAAAATGCTATGATTCTTCAGTGAGGAAGAACAAGTCTTGTTTTGTTTGTTTTTATTTTTTAATCAGTACACATGTGGAAGGACACATGATCTGAACAAGATGAACTTCTGCAAGACAGAAGCTTCCTCAGGCTGCCATAGCAATGAATTTTCATCATCATCTAGAGACTCTGTGGCCTTGCAGGGGCTTTAACGGATAGAAAAAAATATGGTCTCTTTCTCCCTGTCATGCTAGACTGTGTCATATTCCCCACCCCTTGGATTCTTCTCAATTGGACTGCTAGTGAAAAGATATATATTTCAACAGTTTTTGCAAAGATTTAAACGGAATAACATGGATAAAAATGTAATGGCCCATTGTGAACAACAGTGTTAAATGTAATTGAAAGCCACCCATTAAAGCTTAAACCATTTCTAGGGTGGTAACTAGAGGCATGTTTCTGACAACAAACAAAAAACTGACTGAACTCCGGTGCTTTCTGTCTTGGACAGAACAAGCTCTAGTTTCGTAAGAAGATCACTGTCGTTAATTTGAATCCATTGACCATAATGTAAACTTTCCAACTGGTCTTTAGCATTTAAATTTACTATCCTGATTTTTAATTTTCTCAATTAAATGAATACATTTTAGTTGTGAGCCTTGGAAAAGCGACTGGATTTTCACACTAGGAAAAGCAACAATGTTTTCTGATCCATATCAGATTTTATAGGGTTATGAGACTACAGAGTTCCTGATAAAGCAGTCTCTATTAGCACAGATTATAAATAAAATCACTTTCACAATATGAAACATTTTTCAAGTCCAGTTAGGGAAATCTTAATATAGCTAAGAGTAGATTAGATAGTCAGATTCAAAGAATTTAAGAATTCAGAAGTAATAATTTCCCTTAAGTAAGTTGTAATAGTCTTTACTAGTTTTTTCTTGGTTTTAAAAAACACGCACCCTCAGAAAAATGATTTGAAGAAGATAAAACAATTTTAAAAAGCAATTAAAAGGGTAGGAAGGTAAACAGTGAGAAATTATTTTTAAATGCTAAGTACCTTTTAATACAGACCAGAACAGAATTCCTAAAGGAGTAGTTTTGGAAAACGCCATGAATATGGATTACAATGATTCTTCACACTTCTGGCCAAACCTATTTAAAGACTATCCTGTCCACAACAAATCCTTTGCAGAAATGCTGAGATACAATTAACTATGTAATTCTAGTGTCATTAAGGAACAAACGGAAATGTTACTGGTAGGTTTTAAGTGCTTGCTTACAACTACGTTTACCTTTGTTTAGAAAGTCTGACAATAAATTCCAAATAATTTAAATTAGGTTGGCTTGAAGATAATAAATACTAGGGCCTACTGAAGGAGCTGTGCTCGTGTAACGGTTAAGCTCTCAACTGCTATCCTGAAGGATGACAGTTCGAATCTGTTCAGCAGCACCAAGAAAGATCTGACTATCTGTTTCTGTCAGGATTACAGCCATGAAAATGCTATGTGGCAGTTCTATTGTCACAAGAAACCCTGGTGGCATAGTGGGTTAAGCACTACATCTGCTAACCAAAGGATCAGCAGTTCAAATCCACCAGGTGCTCCCTGGAAACTCTATGGGACAGTTCTACTCCAACCTCTAGGGTCACTGTGAGTTGGACCCGACTCCACAGCAGTGGCTTCTGTCACACGGGGTCACTATGAGTTGAGTTGAAGTGACGGCACCTAACAACAGCAAGGACAAATGACCTAGTTACGTTCCTATGTTTTCTGTCACAACACTTAAATCTTGTTTACTATCACAAAGAAAAGACATACACTTTTAGATATAAATAAATAAGAAAATCACATTATTTTCTGTATAAAGTCCAGTCATGAAACAAAACACACGAAGGAACAATTCAAATTCTAACCATATTTACTGGAGACTCAGCCGGGTGTTAGTAGAGTCATTTAACTCACATAACATCTTCAAGAGGTAGATGCTATTAGCTTCATTTTACAGTAGAGGAGACTAAGGCCAGAGGGGACGAATTTAATTTTGGAATATTAATGATTAACAAAAATGGAACCCCAATCAATTCTTTAGACAGTAATGCTGTTTTATCTATGATACTTCAGGAAAAGCAAAAATCAGGAATTAATTACTTCCACTGTATATTTTGTATATTTCCATGTCATTATTTCTCATTGGAGCACAGTGGTGCAGTGATTAAGAGCCACCCAAAATCTGGCAGTCTAAATTGGTGAGATGCTCCTTGAAAACATTATGGTACCATTTTACTCTGTCTTACAGGGTTGCTAGAAGTCAGAACTGACTTGATAACAACAAGCTTGGTTAGCTCGGTTTTCATCACTGTTGTGATTCCTAAATAGAGCCCTGCTGGTTCAGTAGTTCAAGTACTCTGCTATTAACCACAAGTTGACAGCTTGAACATACCAGCCCCCGTGGGAGAAAAATATGATAGTTTGTTTCCATAAAGATCCACAGCTTTGGAAACCCTACTGTGGGGGTACTACCCTGCTCTAAAGAGTTACTATGAGTCGGAATCAACTCAGTGGTGTTAGGGTTTGGTATTTAAGAAGGAGGTACCCAGGCAGCACAAATTCTTTGCTAAGTAAACAGCTATTTTTGATTGGCTGCTAACCCAACCAACCCCTCCAGGGAAGAAACGTCTAGTGATCTGCTCCATCAAGATCTGGACCCAGAAAATTCTATGGAGCAGTTCTACTCTGTCACACATGGGGTTACAATGAATAAAAATCGACTCGAGCAATGAGTTTGGTTTGATTTATTCCTTAAGATTTATTTCTTAAATGCTCCTGAATCCAAAAACTTATTCCTAAATTGTATTCCCTAAGATCTATTCCTTAAATAATTCTGAACCCCAAAATAGCACCTTTTGCAGAATTACTTAAGCAAACCAAAAAAGGAACTTGTGCAGGAGCAGGGGTGGAGCACAGACTTTTGCATTTCACATCACTTCTCTTTAGGTATTTGCAGGCTTTACCTCGCGGATATGTTGTTTGTACAATATTAAAAAAATGATGAAATTGTAAAATAACACTTCAGATTTCAAAACTGCATAATGGTTTGCTACTATTTTAAAGTGACACACTTCAAAATTGTATAAAGTATGGATGTGCATACATCAAACATTAACAGTGGATATCTCTGAGTCATTATTGCAAACGCTTTTATAAGTCAGATCCAACTTGATGGCACAGGGCTAGGATTTAACATATTTCTTAACAGTGTTCTTAATAGTCTTTCCTAATAGTTTTCTGTACACTTGAATTCTTTTTCTTATAATAAGCATGTTTTACATTTATAGTCAAGAAAAAAAAATACATTCATTTTGAAAATAATGACCTGTAAATAGGCTGTTATTCCCTGGGTGGAAATTTTCAATAAAACCCAGAGCAAAGAATAATTTAGAAACTGGGCATATTTTGAATTCCATGCGAGTACTTAATAGAAAGACCAAAAAAGCCACAAGCTGCCAGTATACATATGAAAAGATGTTCAACCTCTCTAGTAATCAGGAAAATGCATATAATTCAAACCCAGAGATACCATTAAAACACACACACAAACCAGACTGACAGATTTTAAGATGGATAACACCCAGTTTTGGCAAAGCACTGGGATGGCAAGCTCTTGCTCACATTGTTGGTGAGAATATTAATTGGTACAGCTTTTTGTTCAGTAGTTTGGCATTATCTGTTATATTTTTGAATGCACAAACCTTGGACCAAAAATTCCACATCTAAGAACATGTTCTCTGGAAATACATAGTTGTTCTTTGTAGCTCTATCTGTAATAGTGAAAATTTGAAAAGAATTTTAAATGTCATTCCGCACAGAATATTTAAGTGAGCAGCAGGATATCCAGAATACGGGATGCTCTGTAGATGTAAAAATGAATAAAGTTCTTTACTGTGTTCCAAAGCAGATGAAGGTCAAGATAACATGTTTTTACATTACATAGAAAAAGTTTTGAAAAAAGACTAAACACCAACATTGGTTATCAACTAGAGAGGAGGTTGGAGGGAGATTGGAGGAAATGTTACCTTTTGCTTAACATGCCTTAATATTATCTAAAAATATTTTTACAGTGACTACTCACTGTACTCAAATTAAAAGAAAATCAGAACACACACTAC
This sequence comes from Heterohyrax brucei, assembly GCA_028571685.1. Lineage (NCBI taxonomy): Eukaryota > Metazoa > Chordata > Mammalia > Hyracoidea > Procaviidae > Heterohyrax > Heterohyrax brucei. The sequence continues at coordinate 71,834,277 of CM053146.1, read as the reverse complement.
CAACTGACTTAACCTTTGTAATTCTTTTCATCAGTGAAATTCCATCACTGAGAAAGGCATGTGTCTCAAATTCCAGATTCTCAAGTTTTGGATAGGTGAGTAAGGTAAAAATCTCCCACAGCTTTTTTCTTCTTTCAACCCCCAGGTAATATAGGTAAGTATCCCTCATCACATTTCAAAGAATGGGAACCCCAGAACACTGACTTGTGCTCATATGGAACCTGTACACAGAAGAGACAGGGATACCACTGGGTTTAAAGGAAACCTTGGTGACATAGTGTTATGGCTGCTAACCACAAGGTCAGCAGTTCAAATCTACAAGGTGCTCCTTGGAAACTATATGGGGCAGTTCTACTCTGACCTATAGGTTCTCTGTGAGTTGTAGCTGACTCAGTGGCAGTGGGTTTGGTTTGGGGGCACTTGCTTTAAAATCAGGAAAGCTGTGTGTCAGGGTTGTATCCTTTCTCCATACATATTTAATCTGTATAGTGAGCAAAGGAACTAGCTAGAGTGTATGAAGAAATACAAAGCATCAGGATTGGAGGAAGAATCATTAACAACCTGCAATGCACAGATAACATAACCTTGCTTGCTAAAGTCGAAGAGGACTGGAAGCATTTACTAATTGTCTTAGGCTGGATTCTCTAGAGAAGCAAATCCAGTAAAACATAGAAATACACACGTAGAGAGATTTATATCAAGGAAGTGGTTTATGTGGTTGTAGAGGCTGGAACATCCCCAGTCCGTAGGTCAGGAAAGAGGGTTCTTCTGACTCCTGTAGCCACAGGGTCTGACAGACCCAGATCAGCAAGTTAGAGATCAGGACTCTTACTCTCAGGCTTCAACAACTGACAAATCCCAAGATCAGCAACAAGACCACAGATAAGCTGCTTGCTCAAACTCCAAGAACCAGAACTCAGACAAATAGAAGGCAGGTACAGAATCTAGGGTGAGCAAAGTCTATGAGCCTTGCCAGAATTCCACTTTGTTTGATGCAGGCCACACTCTCAAGGAAACTCTCCTTCAATCGATTAGCTACTCACAGCAGATTCCATGATAGAGGTGATCACATTATATCAAATCTCATTATCAAAGTGATTACAACATCATACAGCTGTCAAACTACAACATAACTGCCAAATCTCTGAGAATCATGGCCCAGTCAAGTTAACACACAACCTTAGCTATTACATTAATGAAGATCCCAAACTGCAGCCTTCAGTATGGATTACACTTCAACAAAAATTTTCACTACTGGACCAATAAGCAACATTATGAAAAATGGAGAAAAGTCATCAAGGATTTAATTTTACTTGGATCCACAATCAGTGCACATGGAAGCAGCAGTCAAAAAATCAAAAGACATATTCATTGGGCAAATATGCTGGAAAAAGATCTCTTTGAAGTGGTGAAAATCAAAAATGTCACTTTCAGGATTAAGGTGTGCCCAGTTCAAGTCACGGTATTTTCAATGGATCCGATTCGACGGCACTTGGCTTGGCTGGCATGTACATGAGAAAGCTAGACAATGAATTAGGAAGGCTGAGAAGAACTGATGTCTTTGAATTATGGTCATGCCAAAGAAAGTTGAATATATCACAGATTGCCAGAAGAATGAACAAGTTTCTCTGGAAGAAGTATAGCCAGAATGTTCCTTAGAAGCCAGGATGGTGATATTTCACCTCATGTACTTCACACATGTTATCATGAGGGACAAGTCCCTGCAGAAGGACATCATGCTTGGTCAAGGAGAGGGTCAGTGAAAACAGGGAAGCCCCTCAGTGAGATGGACTGACACAGCAGCCGCAGCAGTGGCCCAAACATAACAGTTGTATGACAGTGCAGCAAAGGGCAGTGTTTTTTCTCTGTTGTAGGCAGGGTCCCTGGAAGTTGGAACTAACTAGATAGCACCTAACAACAACACAGAAAATCTGTGAAAACCAGAACTTGTTTAAGGTGGAAACCTCTCAGAGAAGGAAAACGCAAATATTTTCCACTCAAACGAGAGACAGAAAAGTGATAACACTGCAACCAGTAAAAGGTGGAAAATTTGTAAGACCTGGGAAGTTTAGCAGTTCTGTCCAGTTTCGTCTTTTATGCTTCACTGTAATTAAAAACACTCTTTGAATAAGATAATACCTCCAGACAACAGTTTTGAATTTACATGATGAGGAAACTATTTAGAATGAATCTGATTCTAAGTAAACGCTGCATTAGGTTTTTGTGTAACCATTTGTATGCAGAGATACCAGCACTGCATTAAGACAGAGGAATTTGTGAAATAAGGCATCAAGCGCAAAAAGCAGGAAGACAGGCCTTGGTATAAACCAGGTCTGCCACTTTACACTGTAATGTTTGGACAACAGACTTAACTTTCTTGAGCCTGGTTCCTTATCTACGAAACAGGACTAACCCACTGCTATCAAGCTGGGTCCTACTCATAGGGACTCCGTAGGTCAGAGTAGAGCCATCACAGAGTTTCCAAGGAGTGCCTGGTGGTCTGCTAACCAAGAGGTTAGCAGACATAGCACTTAATCCACTGCACAATACATATTTTATCAAATAAATATAAAATTCTACCAAATGACAGGCATCCAATTGATATTATTATTTTGAATTCTGGATTACAGAGAGCTTAGCAAACCACCCAAGATTAATTATTTTTCAGACATATCCCATTTGCAGATCCCTGGTTACATTTACCTATTTATGATCAACAGTGTTCATTCTTTAATTCTGAAAGTAAAATGTGTTCATTATTCTAAATTTAAGAAATACTGATGAAAATGATAATCAGTCAATCGGCAAATATTTATCAAATATCTATACACCAGGCATTGGAGGTGAATGAAGGTTTGTCTTCCCCCTCATGGGCCCTGGTTAAAAATTCATAGCTTTTAAAGAATGAGAATAACTCAGATTCCTGTCCTCATGTCCCTCACTTCCACCCTGAGTCTTGTATGCCTTGACCTGACAATAATGACGCTGTCATTATACAGTGTCAAAGTACATTGAAACTTCTTCACTATGCTTTTTTCCCATGTACTAGTTCCCATCCTGTCTTACCTGCTCAAGGACACTGAGCCAGCAATTCTTTCCTCTCTCATGTCACTAATTTTTCGCTCTCAACTGGATCATTCTCACCTAAGCATGGCATTACTTCTGCCATTTAAAAGCATAATAACCTTGACACAATTTCCCATCCAATTACTTACCCCTTCTTTGCTTTCCTTTGAAACCTAACTACTTAACTACTTGAAATAATTGTCCATGCACACTCTCAACCCAACACACTGTCTTAAACTTGCTTAAATCAGCCCTTAGCCACTACCACTTAATGAAAACTGTTTTCATCAAGGTTACCAGTGGTCTCCACTATGCTAAACACAATAGGATATTCTCAGTTTTCCTTTCATTTGATACAGTGGAAGCAACTGACACAACCAATCACTTTCTTCTCACTGATACACATTCTTCACTTGTTGCCCACAGCACCATAAATTTTGGGGCTTCCTCTTACTGCACTGATTGGTCCTTCTTAGGCTCCCTGGCTGCTCCTCCTCTTCTGCTTGAAATTATAAATTGGCGGGGCAAGGGTCAGGTCTCAACTCTTGGACTCTTTTTTTTCTGTACACATTTACTCTCCTGGTAATCTTACGCTATTTCATGATTTCAGACATCATGGATATCCTGATGCCTCTCAGGCCTGCATATTCCACTTAGGCTATTATTGAACTCCATTCTCTAATATCTAGTGCCTACTTCATATCTCTACAAGGATGTATAATGGATATTTTACAATTATATTTTCATATGGGGAAATCCTGGTGATGTAGCGGTTAACTGCTATGGCTGATAACCAAAAGGCTGGCAGTTCAAATCCACCAGACATTCCTTAGAAATGCTATGGGATAATTCTACTCTATCTTAAAAGATTGTTATGAGTTGGAATTGACTTGATGGCAGTGGGTTTGGGTGTCCTCATATGAACTTCTGATCTTTTATTCAATTCAATTATCTGCAGCATTCCCATCTTCATTAATGGCAATTTGATCATTTGTTCAGTCATCCTTGGCTTTTCACTTTCTCCCGCACCTCACAATTTGTCTATATATCTAAACCTCACTACAACTACCTTAGAATATATCTAGAATCACACCATTTCCTTCACCTCCACTGCTATCACCCTGGTCCAAGCCTCCTAAGAATTCTCACTTATTTTTATTTTTCCCTCTCTTACAATCTTTTTTTTTTCCCCTTTTAAAAAAAAAACAACAGCCAGACAAATCTTGGGAAAATTTAAATCAGATCACGCTAACCTCTTCTCAAAACCTTCCAATGACTTGATATTTCAGTAAGAAAAATAATTCAAGTCTTTCACTGGCCAAAGTGCCTCACCAGTGCGCTTTGACAAGAGGTATCATCCCAAATTAGGACCTGTGTTATATCTCCTCTGCCCGGAACACTGCCCCCAGCTAGCCCCTCGGCTACCTCTCCCACTGGTTTTCAGCTTTTTCCTCTTCTCAGTAAAGCCTCATCTGTCCACCTTATTTAATGCCAAAATGTGCTTCTGACTCTGCATTTCAGACCTCACTTATCCTGTTTCTAATTTTTCTTTTTTCCATATCACTGTCTAACAATCTATATAATATTATATACAGATATACAAATATATTTATATACAAATACATATACCTGAATAGATTTTGGAAACCCTGGTGGCACAGTGGTTAACCAAAAGGTCGACAGTTCAAATCCACCACACGGTCCTTGGGAACTCTGTGGAGCAGTTCCATTCTGTGCTATAGGGTCACCATGAGTCAGAATTGACTCAACAGCTCTGGGTTTGGTTTGCTTGTGTGTGTGTCTGTTTGTGTGTATATAGATATACAGAATAAATACCTTAGATTTCATGCATAAGAATATATCCAAGTCATACTGTTTTAACCAACTTCTACCTCCATTAGGAGAACACCAACAGTATTCTGCACAGGAAAAGAGAAATCGAGTTCGGACTGAGATGCCATTTCTCCACCTGGGAAATAATTGTTGTTCATAGAAAATAATATATTTTACCTTCTAAAGTTGTAAGTAAATGATATTGGCTATGTGGCAGTCATTGTATACAGTGTTTCAAACTCTGGTTAAAATATATTGTCAACAGGTATACCAGTTCAACTAACTTTTATTTCTCTATTAACTAAATAGATTTATAATTGTATTTTTTAAATTAATAGACTGTTTTTAGAGAAGTTTTAGGTTTATAGAACTCATTATTTTTAAACTTGCATACCATTTACTATAGACATTTTCTTCCATTAATAATAATAGTCAAGACACTTAGACCAATTAGATAAAAAGAAAATTATTAATAAAAAGCATAACAAATATAAGAACATAGGAAGACCTTAGAGACAAGGGCAGATAGATCTCTGCAGCCCTGGTAAATGTCTACAATAGTTAAGGAAGATGGATGAGACAACTTGGTCTAGTGAAGGTGGAAGGAAATCCCAAAGCCCCAAATTAAGTGTGAGTCAATTGATGTTTCAGTCTTCCCAGGAAGCCACGTACCTGTCACCCTCAGTCAATTCAGGAAAGGACGCATCTTTACCACATATTTCAACTGCTAATGAGCCAATAGTTGTTTGATCTGCTCTAGGAGAGTCTGGGAGTCTGTTGCTGCGTACTAAAGCACAAGTTCTTGGTAAATTCAAAAAAATAGCATCCAGATTTACCATTGGGTACTCCAAGGATCACTGTCAATAGTGGAGAAAACAAAAAATCTCAACTGTTCAACAAGATGAATGATCTTATAATTTTGACACACTCATACAATGCAATATTATGCAGTTATTAAAACCATGAGATTGTTAGATATTTGTTGATATGGATATATGTTTACAATACACTGACAAATGAAGACAGCAGTTAATGTAACATTAACAGTTGTCTAATCCTGTTTTTTTTAAGTAGTGTGTGTGTACTAGGACAGCTATGGGTCAGAACTGATCCGACGGCAAAGGGTTTTTTGGTGGTTTACACAGGTACACACACACAGACACACACACATACACCCCACCACACACGTATGTCGCTGACCACCAAATGGTAACAGCAAGTTTTAAGAGATAGTGAGTCCTAGGAAATTATATGCAAAAATCTGTGGGTATGGGCATTTTTACACAGAGAGCTTCATTAAATTCTCAGAGGCCTAGATCTCAACCTTTTTACCCTTTCTGTGCCATTTCCTTGTAGAGAATAAGCCCGTCAGTGATAGTCTGCATTATACATAGTAATTTTTTAAATAACATGGAATGCCAGGTGTGTTAGGATGAAGTATCAGAAGTTCTGGGAAGAAATTTACAATTTGAAAAACATTCTTTAGAAATTCTAGTCACTGCTCAAAGGCTGTGAAAGCTACATTTGGACATTCGCAGTAAGGACACTGAAATAGTGAACAAAGTTCTAAGTTTTAGATCCAGCTAAGACTTTGGACAAATCACTCAATCACACAGTCTCAGTGAACTCAGTGGTAGCAGGCAATTTTGCCCCCTACCTCTATGACCTTGTTTTAATGACACTACAAAAATATGTAGAAAAATGTAAAATTGGCACCCCTACATTGGCAGATTCATTTGGTCTGAATGTGGGGTGAACAGAGGGCATATGCATTTGCTGAGGGCACAACGGGGGTAGGCGGCAGGCTGACACAACTGATACCATCTACTCAGAGTAGAATCAGCTGCTGAGGGGTGTGAGGGCTGTAGTGGCAGCTTGAGATTTCAGCAAGGATTGCATCTAGATTCCTGCTCATCATAGGCAAAGTCGATCTGATTCATCTCTGTATTCCATGGCACGTGTAAACTGGGTTGAATGCCCCACAGTGCTCTAGGTTTGTGGAGCAGAAAAAAAGCACGAGTTGTACATTGGGAGAAAACTCTGAGGGGAAATGCCACTCATTTTGTGGCAGGCAGACCTCCAGTGTCAGCTCACTGTGAAGCAGATAACGATGAGGCAAGAGGCATTAGGACAAATCAGCGTCTTACGGGACAAGGTCTGTAGCGCTGAGGAGTCACTAAGAGTCAGAATTTAGGAAGCTATAAGAAAAGTCATCAGGTGATGAATAAGGCAAATGACTTTGTCCATGATAAATCTCTATAATCTCTAATATATAAATTATACAACAAGTAAAACTTGACAGCTCTTCTTCATTGCCTATAATATTGCATTTGGTATAGAAGATATGATTACCTAGCAGATAACCAGGTAGAGGCAGAAGCTGAGAAACTCTGGATGAGAGGTAAGCTAGAAATATAATTCCCAACAGCAAACAACATTCAGATGAATTTTCCAGAGAAGAGACTGACTTCAGGATGGGATATAAAATACGAACTCAAATTCAAGCAGTTAGGGAAACACAAGATATTATAATATAACATTTTCTTTGAAAAGGCATACTTTATATAGAGAAAACCCTGCCATATAAAAAGTTTGATTTTTAAAAATAATGCAAAAATGTTCCTGTGATGCTATTTCTAGATGAATAAATTACACAAATTATCCCTCAACTAAATTAGACATGAATGCAGAACTACCAAGCTAAATGGGTGGTTTCTACCAGGCAAAGCAGGTAGCTGAGGTCCCCCTCCAGATCCCTAGAAGCTAGAGCTCAGGCTTTAGAGATTCAGATTAAGAAGATCCTTCAAGGTACAACTGGAATCCTACAGGGCAAATCATCAAGAATTTCTGAAAACAAAGAATTGGGACTAGAAAACTGGCAAGATCAATGAAGTACGTTGTGGGACACAAGGGGCAGCTGGTGTGGGTCTCCAGGGTTTAGCAGACAAAAAATGGCAAGAAGAAGCTGTTTCACAGTTAAGCAAAGAAGACAAGGAAGAGAATGACATTTGCCAGCAGTACCGCATAAGATGGTATCACAGGTATTAATTGTTCTTCCTGGGAATGAAGTGCATTTTAATTACAAAAATTAAAACTTTGAAGTTACTGAATAAAAGACTTCCAAACAAAGCTAGCCAAGCCAAGTGCCGTCAAGTCGGATCCGACTCGTGGCGACCAAACAGTGCATGAGGCAATTTATAAGCTGCTGTCTCACAGAGAATACCAACTTACCCAATATTGTTTACACTAGTGGAAATGTGAAACACTAGGTTACAGACTAAAATTAGAACACTACTAGTACCCTGAATTTAGCAATAAAGACAGGGAGTAATTTTCTAAGGGAAGCCACTGAAGCAAATAATATAAACAAGTTCAACAGCCTATTCAGTACATTTTGGGGCAAAAAGAGAAGGAGAACTGGTCGCCCGCCAACTCCTTGCCTCAGTAAAACAATGCACTCTACTATCCAGGAACGGAAATAGGTTAGAGATTTGGGATGGAGAGTATTATAAATCCATATTGTTTTATTAGGACAGGCTACAAGTCAATTATTGCTACAATTTCATCTTTTGGGTTTCCTGGCATATTAACAACAACTCTAGAAATCTCTCAAGTACAAGAATTTGGCTTTACTCATAGATTTCTTCTGATTTCCTGCACCTGTAGTTTTACAGTCAAGAAGGCTATTACAATTCACTCCAGCACAGTCACTGACATCCTTAACCCAAGAATCAGTGTCACACAAAAATAAAACCTTACCAAGCACAGGATTTAAATTCATTTTTAAAATTTATATTGTTTTGATTCAAACTATTACCACTGCTATTGTCTACTTAATTCTTACAGTTAGCCATATCTCTGGAAGACACCTACAGGCAGTGCATATACAAATCCACATTAATTCAAATAAAGAGGTCATATACAGGAAGCTCAGGAAAACAAGAGATCACTATCTGAATGCATTTATTTAACATCTTATTACACATTAGCTGTGTAAGACACTGTAAATTATAAAACAGACTAAAGCATTTTTTTCCTTGGAATTCTGAATCAAAGACATCAGAAAGGCTATACAAAATGTTTGAAATACATAAGCATTATGGAAAAAATCAAATGCTGGACAAAATATGTAGGGCTCTTATATAATGTGAGATGAAATATTGCTTCATTCAGGACTGAAGGAGAAAGTGTATAGGTACATGATTAGGAAAAAATTCAAGTAATTATCCATTTCATTGGGCAAGATGTGGAAAAAGTGAGCTCTTATCTATTCCTCCTTCTTTACCAGGAGAGGCATGTTGGACTGGAGTAAAAAGAGTACATACTGATCTGTTTTTCAATGAAATACTTGAAGAAAATGTTTTAAGTAATCAAAAAATCAAATTGTATTACAGCAAACATAAATATACCACAGAATAGAATGCAGAGTTTCAGAGCTGCATGGACTTTAAAGAAAAAAGACATGGTTCAATGAAAATTTATGCTTTCCTTGGGTAAGTGTTAATAATTCAAGACCTCAACTCTTCAACCTACAACCCGACAATGGTTCACATTTCTTATAGTTCATCATTAGAAGTATTTCTTAAACAAATGTGGAAAAGAACATAAAAATTATTTGAGATTATTTTAAAGTAAAAAGTGACAGAAATGTTATGCACAGTAGATTTTGCTACTTGAAAATTTGCTAAGGCAAATACCTAGCCATAGGAACAGATGCAAGACCCATCATAAATGAGGAGTGTGTCCCTAAAGACAGTATTCCCAAATGGAATGTCACATTTCAGAAAATATGTCAAGACTCATTGTAAAAAAAAGCCATTTCATTATTTAATTAAGGCAAAGGAAACCCTTCAACTGATGGGAAGAGAGTAGAATATCTATTTCTGTTCCTGGAGATGACCATGAATAAAATGGAAGAAATGTCATAACAAGGAACAAAGGAAGATGCCACTGAACATATCAATAATCCATTTCAAAAGAAATTCCACAAAATGGCATTTTAAGATTATGTGGAAATAACAAAGGACTAGACACACCCCTTCTGCCCTGTGGAGAAAGAAAAAGCAGAAGCAGAGACAATGGGCAAGAGGCTTAGAGTATACAGACAACTTCTTTCTGAAGTATAGGGGAAGGATAGGCAGCCGGCATACTCTTCATAAAACAATACTATCAGAAGGATGAGGCCAGCACTGAATACTAGAACGGCAGAGCTTCAAAATAGCCTAATTTTTGTCCTACTGGTTTAGTGGAAGTCGCACAATTAGAAAAATGATGATATGAAATGTTAAGAACATAAGGAAGTTAAGTACCATGAGAATCCCAAATAAGGAGAGTTTAATTAACTGGACTTTTCTCAGGAATATTTGTATTTATAGACATTCCCATTGTTTCTGTGGAAACGTTGGTGGCGCAGTAGTTAAGGCATTCCTTGGAAACACTATCAAGCAGTTCTACTCTCTCTGTAGCTCACTATGAGTAGAAACCTACCTGAAGGCAACAGATTTGGGTTTTTGAGTTTTATTATTGTTGAATCAATTCCAACTCCCAGCAACCCCATGAAATACTTCTACAAGATAGGATCAAGAATTTGTCCCTTTATCCCTTTCATGACCCAATTATATTTTCCTTTTTTGGTTGTTATTGTTGACGTTAATAGCGCACTTTCAGTAACGGAGCACCTGCTGAATCATTGAGTTTATGCGGTAGGTGATACAGTTTTTGTTTTATGCCTTATTCCACAAATTGTACCCTTGGATTTCACAGGTTGACTCTGCCCTCTTTTTTATCCATAAACATTCTAGGTTTATTTTATACCCCTTCCTCAGAAGCCAGGAAACCATGGTGGTAGTGGTTCAGTGCTACAACTGCTAACCAAAAAGATGGCAGTTCAAATCCACCAGGCGCTGCTTGGAAACTATGGAGCAGTTCTACTCTGTTCTATACGGTTGCTGAGTTAGAAGCAACTCAACAGCAGTGGGTTTTTCCTCAGAAGCCAAAGAGGAAAAAGCTCAGCAGTTTCCTCAAGGCAGAAGCTATCTCTTCTTCACTTAGAATTCTCAGTGTCTGAGCATGTTTTCTGAATCGGACAAACCAGAAAGGAAAATAGAAAGCAAGCAGCAGTTCTAGGCCATAAAGTTACCTGATGCAAAGGAAGGAAACTTTAAGGTGGATGAGAAGAAAACAGGAAGGCAGAGAGGAGAAAAGAACAAATGTGAGGAAACATTAAGAGGCCACAGGGGAAAAAAAAACTCTGAGTGTGCAAAATAAAGGTATTTCTTTCTTTTAAGTACCATAAGTTTATTTTTAAAAAATGAAACACGAGCTCCTTGAGATGTTATATTCTGAATGACTGATAATAATTCTCGAAAAGCTAACATAAAGGCACTGATAAATTTTTCTCATTTACACTTACGAAACTGATATATAAACTTCTGACAATAAAATCCTTTAAAGTTAATACACCACGATGAGACAGAACATATAAATATTCATTACATATTTACGATGTAGGATGATCTTCATTTGAAAACCAAAAGGTGAAGTTCCTGACAGTAAGGGCCTTTGGATCTCCCATAGATCATTTGCTGAAAATCCTTATTATGTGCTTTTGAGTTATGGTTGGAGAAGACATGAATATTGACCATCCTATGGATGGCCGACTCGACAGCACTTGGCTTTTACTTGGCTCATGGATTGCCTGGAAACCCTGGTGGTGTAAAGGCTAAGTCATAACTGCTAATCAGAAGGCTGGCAGTTCAAAGCCGCCAGGCGCTCCTTGGAAACTGTATGGAGCAGTTCTACTCTGTCTATAGGATCACTATGAGTTGCAGTCAACTAGACAGCAGTGGGTACTGGGTACGGACTGCCAGAATAATAAAAAATAGGTTTTGGAAGAAGTATAGCCAGAATGCTCCTCAGAAGCGAAGAACAAGAGACTTCATTTCTCACACTTTAGAGATGCTATAAGGCCTAACTAGCAGCTGGAGAAGGACATCATGCTCGGTAAGGCAGAAGGTTAGTGAGAAAGAGGAAGATGCTCAGCAAGATGGACTGGCACCGTGGCTACAACAATGAGCTCAAGCACAGCAATGATTATGAGGATGACACAGGACCGGGCAGTATTTCATTCTGTTGTACAACAGTCTCTATGAGTCAGCACCAACTTGATGGCACCAAACAACAACAAACAGCCCACAGATTAATCAAGTTCAGACATTATTCACCAGATTCTGATTTGTGATCCCACTGGTATCTCAGAAGGTAGCTCCTTCCCCCTTGCTTTGTCCCTTTGCTACAAAAATGAAAAAGCAGCATGGAACTGAACATGTCAGCAAGAGCTGAATTTGTTGCCTACCTTCCTTCTCCCCTGACATGCGAAAATGTTGATTTATCTTCTGTCCCAGATGGCAAAGGCAATAGAGTGACTCAAAAAACAGTCATCATAGGGATAGTTGTTTGGGACAGCCCACTGAGATACAAAGGAAAAAGAATGTAGAGATTTCGTTTGTTTTATATATCTTGTATTCAACTTCGCTTTGGAGGAATACCATACACATGACGCAATTTAGAAACAATGGTTGCACTGAGTACAACACATGATCTATGCTGTTGATATTGTTGTTAGATGATGTGGAGTCAATTCCAATGCACAGCTATTCTATAGGATAGAGTAGAACTGCCCCATAGGGTTTCCAAGGAGCAGTTAGCAAATTTGAGCTGCTGATGTTTTCGTTGGCAGCCAAGCTCTTAATTACAACGCTACCAGAGATCTAGACTTAAATCTTACAGAAGGCCTTAATTAATAGGTATTGATTAACATTAATGAATATTTTTTCATCTATTTAAGTAAAACGCAATTTAAAATCTTATTCTTTCAGATAGTACATTTTTTATTATGATTGAGTGAAAATGTACATTCCTGTATAAATTTGCATGCCCACCTATATGCAGCTCCCATTGCTCTCCCTACCCATACACGTCTTATCCTCCCAACAATCTCTTATCACCTCATCTTCACACTCTCCTGCCTCCAGTAAGAGGTCAGCAGGATGACATTCTCTAGACGCATAGGACCATAAAGTGCACACATAAAATGGTCACTCTGTGTTGCCAAGTCCAATCCATTTCCATCTGAAGAGTTGACCTCTATTAGGATTTACGGACAGGGGAAGGGCCAGGGGCCATGCTCCCAAGGGAACCCCAAGGCCCCTGGACCATCAATTGTGGTCTTTCAGTGGAGATCAGATAGTACTTTTAATGTACTCAATAACAGGCTCACATGAAAGAACTACCTATAGTTCTCCATAATTAAATATCATTTTTAGAAGAAGGAGTCGATTCTGTCAGAAGACTACAAACATTTTCACTCACTTCTGTTCACTCTATTGAGTTAAAAAGGAAATGACATGTTTATTATACACTTTGGGAATTCCAGCAAGAATTACATAAAGATGCCCTAAAAAAATAATTGGACAAATACAGAGGTATAAGGGCAGTCATTATCTATTTGTCACCTGGTAGAACCAACATTTTAAATGACAAGATATCACTTTCACATGGTCACTGGATGTAGGCATGTTCAGTAACCGGCAGATCATTAGAAAACCACATTAACCTGAACAGTATTAACACATTGCAAAAACCTTCGTCAACTAAGTTGTAGTAAAGACTAAAAAGCACAGCCAGATGAGGAAATCTATCTAGCATGATTAGCAATAAACAGATAAACAAGAGTAATTCATCACTTTGAGGACAAATGAGTGCCTGACCCAAGTCACAGTATTTTCAGTCACCTCATATGCATGCAAAAGCTGGACAATGGGTGAGGAAGACCATAGAAAGAAATGATGTCTTCAAATTATGATGCTGGCAAAGAATATGGAATATATCATGGATTGTCAGAGGAATGAACAAGTCAGTCTTGGAGGAGGTACAGCCAGAGTGCTTCATGGAAGCAAGGGTAGCACGACTTCCTGTCACGTAGTATCAGGGGCAACGAGACCCAGGCAAAGGACAGCAGGGTCAGTAAAGCACAGGATCAGCACAAAAGGAGAAAGACTCTCAGGAGGAGGGACTGTCCCAGCGGCTGCAGCCCTGGGCTGAAGCACAGCAACGACGATGACAATGACGTAGGATAAGAAGAATTTACTTTGTTGTATGTAGGTCTGCAACCAGTAAGAAATGACTTGATGGCGAGCAATAACAACAGAAACCTGGGTAAAACAAACCCACGTTTTCAATCTCTGAAGCTGCCTGTTCACAACTACCACTGCTGCCATCGCTGCTTGACAGCTAACTAGAATACACAAGACACTTTGTATTTTGAACAGACAGCAGCCCGTAAAGGTTGTGTCGACATGTGTAATTAAAAAATCACATGAAAACAAATTTGGGAAGTGTTATTTTTGGCACAGAAATGTGTAGTTCCTTCTTTGCTCACACAAAACAGATTTTCTGTGATATGTCTAGTGGTAACCTTCATTTTAAAGTGGGACCAGGAGTTTACCAATAAGTAAACCTTTGATTTTACACATAAACATTTGTGTGCATTTTTCTGAGCAGAGGAGGCAGAGCTGTACGGGAAGCCGAAACTTTCAAATCTTACCGTTCCTTGCGACGCCTAGAAGGACTAAATATACCACTACATCAACTAAGTAAGTATAAATCAGCCTGTGAGCGTCTCATGTGGATTTTATAACATCAGTTTCACCGCACTTAATTCAATACCTTTCATCCTAGATTCTTGATATATATTTGAGATTGATAATGATGACCATGATCCAAGATACAATTTCACTTTCCAGACTCTGAACACCTTTCATTTTCAAGTCCCTTTCTAGGCCAGCAAGGTTTTCACACTCTCTCATCATGGCCATAAATCTGTCATTAAGATCAAGTCAGATATAACATCTTCCAAGGCTAGCACACAAATTCCTCCCCCTGAAAGTGAGCTAACCTCATTCTTGATCCTATCCCTAATGACAGGAAGGTCATCTTGTATATCATCTGTTCACTTGTAGATCAAATGGTCTACAAGGACAGGACAACTGAATTCTTCCAAGCTCATTTTGAAATCCACTGCCTAGTGATGCTTAAGGCAGATGTGACATGGTTTTCTCAACAGTGGGAGGAACAGACTTTTCCTTTTTTTCAAAAGCACAGTGTTGCAGAATTTTACAGTATGGGTCAGAAGATACCTAAGAAGTATTTAGAATAGACCAAGTCCCCAGCATACAACTTTTTATGAAGTTTCAAACATATTTTTCTTCTTATGTTTATTTTAAAAGCCAAGCCAAGTGCATAAACCAAGGAATGTTTAAAATTTGTACCATATTATATACCATTCTTCTCACTGCATCAATAGCCAAGCTAACTCTCAAGGGTAAATGTAGGGAAACAATTTCTTATTTGAAATAAAAAATTTCAATAGAAATTTTAAGTGTTCTTAATGTCTGTATTTCAGCATTCTTCATGTGTTATATATAGTTGTTGTTACATGCCATTGAGTCAGGTCCAACTCACAGCAACTCTATGTACAACACAACGAATCCCTTCCAGTCCTGTATCATCCTCATAATCCTTGTCATGCTTGAGCTCATTGTTGCAGCCACTGTGTGAGTTCACCTCATTTCATTGAGAGTCTTCTTCTTTTTACTGACCTTCTAGTTTACCAAGGATGATGTTTTTCAACACTTAAAAGAGATCTTCTGCAGCAGATTTGCCCAATACAGTGTGTGTTTCGATTTCTTCACTGAAGCTTCTATGGGTTTTGATTATGGATCCAAGTAAAGTAAAATCTTGGACAATTCCAACCTTTTCCTCCATTTATCATGCTGTTACTTACTGGTGCAGTTGTGAGGATTCTTATTTTCCTTTTGTTGAGGTGTAATCCACAATGACGGCTGTGGACTTTGATCATCAACGTTTCAAGTCTTCACTTTCAGCAAGTGAGGTAGTGTTATCTGCTTAACGCAAGTTGTTTAATGAATCTTCCTCCAATCCTGATGCCCTCTGTTCTTCACAGTCCAGCTTTTGCTCAGCATATAAACAGTCGTAGTGAAAAGATACAACCCTGACGTGCATCAGTGAAAGGATATAACCTTTCCTGACTTTAAATCGGTGTCCCCTTGTTCTGTTTGAATGACTGTCTCTTGACCTATGTACAGGTTCCTCATGAACACAATAAGTGTTCTAGAATTTCTATGCTTCACAATGTGTTAACCATAATTTACTATGATTCACACAGCCAAATGTCTTTGCAAAGTCAGTAAAACAAAGGCAAACATCTTTCTGGTATTCCCTGCTTTCAACCAGGATCCATCTGTCATCAGCAATGATATCGCTTATTCCATATTCTCTTCTGAATCTGGCTTGAATTTCTGGTAGTTCTCTGTCAGAATACTACTCGTGTCCCTTTTGAGTGATCTTCAAAATTTTATTTGTGTGAGATATTAACACATTGTTCTATAATTTTCACATTCACTTGGATTACTTTTCCTGGGAACAGGCAAAAATATGAATCCTTTCCAGTCGGTTGGCCAGGCAGATGTCTTCCAACTTGGGAGGCGTACAGATGAGTAAGCACTTTCAGTGCCACATCTGTTGGAACAGTTCAGCTGGTATTCCATCAATTCTTGGAGCCTTAATTTTCACCAAGGCCTTCAGCGCAGCTTGGGTTTCTTCCTTCAGTACCATTGGTTCCTGATCATATGCTATCTTTAGAGAAGGCTGAATATCAATGAATTCTTTTTGGTTAGAGACTCTGTGTATTCCTTCTATCTTCTTTTGATGCTTCATGCATCCTTTACTATTTTCCCTCACAGAATCCTTCAGTATTGCAGCTTGAAGCTTCAATTTTTTCTTCAGTTCTTTCAGCTTAAAAAATGCTGAACATGTCCTTCCCTTTTGGTTTTCTATCTCCAGGTCTTTGCACGCATCATTTCACTTTGTCTTCTCAAGTCATCCTTGGAAATCTTCAGTTTTTTTGTTTCATCATCTCTTTCTTTTGCTTTAGCTATTCTACGTTCAAGAGCAAGTTTCAGTCTTTTATATCCGTTTTGGAGTTTTCTTTCATCCCTGCACTTTTTATGGTCTCCTACTTTCTTCATGTATGATGATCTTGAGGTCATTCCACAACTCATTTGGTCTTCAGTTATTAGTGTTCAACATGTCAAATCTGTTCTTGAGGTGGTCTCTAAATTTAGGTGGAATATATTCAAGGTCATACTTTGACTCTCATGGAGTAGCTCTAATTTTCTTCAGTTTCAACTTTAACTTGCATATGAGCAATTGATGGTCTGTTCTGCAGTCAGTTTCTAGCCTTGCTCTGACTGGTGATGTTAAGCTTGTCCACTATTCTTGCTTCACAGATGTAGACAATTTGATTCCTGAAGACCATTCCATCTGGTAAGGTCCATGTGTATAGTCACCATTTATGTTGGTGAAAAAAGGTATTTGCAATGAAGAAGTCACTGGTCTTGGAAAATTTGATCATGTACTCTCTGGCATCATTTCTATTAACCACCAGTTTTCCAATTTTCCCATTCCAATCTCCAGTAATTATCAGTGAATAGTGATTTCACGTTTGATCCAGTTTCAGACTTCAGAAGCTAGTAAAAATCTTTAATTTCCTCATTTAGTCCTTAGTTGTTGGTATGTAAATTTGAATAACACTTTTAGTAACTGGTCTTCCTTAAGATATATGGATAATATCCTATCACTGACAACAGTGTACCTCAGGACAGATTTTGAAATGCTCTTTTTGATGATGCACACAACACCAGTCCTCTTCTATTTGTCATCTCTGGCATAGTAGACCATATGATTATCCAGTTCAAAACAGTCAATACCAGTTCATTTAAGTTCACTAATGCCTAGGAGATGTCTATTGATGCTTATGCTTTCTATTTCATTTTTGATGATTTCCAGTTTTGCTAGTCACACTTCATACATTCCATGTTTTCTATTAATGGACATCGACAGTTGTTTCTTCTCAAGTTCAGTCACGCCACATCAGCAAGTGAAGGTCTATCCCCAAAGCTTGGCTCCATCCACATCATTAAGGTCAACTCTACTTTGAGGAGGCATTTCTTCCTCAGTCATCTTCTGAGTGCCTTCCAGCTCGTGGAGCTCCTTTTCTGGCACTGTATCAGACGACATTCTGCTGCTATTCAGAAAGTTTTCACTGCCCTGTTCTTCTCCTTCTGTCTCAGTCTGGAAGCTCAGCAGAGGGAGGTGGAGTCAAGACAGTGGAAGCCCAGTGGAAACCTGTCCACCACGGTGACCCCACTAGAGTTTGAACACTAGCACCTAAGCGTACGGTATCCCCATCCACACACAAGCTCCCACAGTATGATAAGCTGAGAGACACATGGGGGATACACAAATGTTCTGCTAATTTAAATATTACAAAAATATGGGCATCTCACCTGTAAGGATAGCTACCATCATTATTGTGGTATACATTGAAAGTATATTGTTGTTATTATTAAAGTCACAATTCACAGAAAAAACATTTCACTAGTTTTTATTTTCATTGGATAATATTTACTTCAGTGTTTTCCATGTCAAAGTGTATTAAAACTAGTTCGTTCTTTTAGTAAATGACTGTAAAATATTCCATTATAGAGTCATCATAATTTAGTAAACTCATGCCTTCCTGATGTGTTCCTGGAGTTTCCAATTGTTCACTCTTATAATCAATGTATCAGTGAACATCCTTTCTGTAGACTCATTTCACATAAACTGAAAATTCAAAAGAATTAATGTTTTAATAAATACTGCAAACTAGCTTCCCAAAATGTTGGAAAAACCCTCTGCCATCGAGCTGATTCTGACTCATAGCAACTCTACAGGACAGGGTAGAACCATCCCATATAGTTTCCAAGGAGCATGTGGTAGATTTGAACTACTGACCTTTTGGTTAGCAGCCATAGCACTTAACCACAACACCACCAGCGTTTCCAAAATACTGTAAAGCAGTTAGTTATACTACCATATAAGACAATCAGTCAGACCTACTTTTTGATGTTTAAGAAATCATTGAGTTGGGGCTCACCGAGTTGACTCTCATTGGCAACACGAGAATAAAAATGGGTGCACCCAGAGATCTCCACTAAAAGACCGCAATGGATGGTCCAGGGGCCTCAGGGATCCCCCGAGAGCATGGCCTCTGGCCCAGATGCTGCCCCTGTCCATCAATCATAATGAAGGTCAACTCTTTGGACAGGAATGTATTGGACTTGGTGACACAAAATGACCATATCGTGTGTGCAACTTTATCGTTTCATGCATCTAGGATGTCATCCTGCTGACTTCTTACTAGAGGTGGAGAAGGGGGTGGAGAGGAGGGGGTAGGAGACTGTTAGGAGGATATGACATGTATAGAACGGAAAGGAGGAGTGTGCTGTTACTGGGCACGGAGAGCAGGGGCAGTTGCACATAGGCAGGCCCGCAAATTTATACAGGATTACACATTTTCACTCAATCATAAAAAAAAAAATTCATTCAGTAACAACTTTCTAAAATATTTACCCTTAAAATGACTTCAGGATGAGATAAATAAATAGGTCAGATAGCCACATAATAATAAAATGAGAGCCCAAATTGAGCAAATTTAATTTTTAAAAACCACTATCACGATCAAACAAGACATGTCTTTTGCTAAGCTGCTAATTTTAAGTCCTCTTTTAATGGAATACACAGTTTCGATTCTTTAATTATAAAGTACAAAACTACTTTTACTGGAGAACGTAGTTCTGATAAAATTAATTTCATTATGCATACCTTTTTTTCTTTCTTTCACAATTCACTGTTGCAAGAATTTTATCCTAGAACAAACTTGTATTAATTTTTATCAAATTTTCTATAACAAATATTTTGAAAATAGTAAAAAAAATTGTCATATTTTGTGTATTTGTAAACACAATTTTCTAATTCTTTTGAGTCTGATGTAAAGTCTACAAATTAAAATTTAAGATTCTAATACTTTTATTATTCACATGTGATGATATAGGAAAACAAATGAAATACACTACTTGCTCTGAATATAAGCAATAGCCTACTGAGATTTTTAAACTAGTAAAACATCCTTGAATAGGAATACAAAACCCCATTATTTTTGCTTGACAAAAAACAAAGAAGAGGAAAATTCTCATTTGGTTTTGAAAACAGTGGTTATCTTATGGTCTGTGCAAAGGAATGAAAGACTTGACGAAAACTGTTTTTTTCCCATTTTTCACACAGTCCCACTGCATCAGTAAGACTTTTACACAGTCACTCTGCATCAACAGAAACTCTAGTGGTGTAGTGGTTAAGTGCTATGTCTTCTAACCAAAAGGTTGCTAGTTCAAATCCACCAGGTGCTCCTGGAGCAGTTCTACTCTGTCCTATAGTGTTGCTATGAGGCAGAATCCACTCAGTAGCAGTGGGTTGGCTTTCTGGTTACTGCATCTCTAAACCTCTCGACATTTCCACACAGAGCGCACAGTGTGAGTATAGGCACCTTGGCCACCCTTGATACTTTGTTATGCCCTTTATAATCCTATGAGATTGTCAGATAGAGATGGTTAATGAAGGGACAGCCATTGATATAAGATGCAGTGACGGATGGTTTGCAAATCATAATGGTTTCTCATTTAGTCTGGGCAGGGGGTGGAGTTGGTGACTAGGTGGCTAGGAAGCAGAGTTTGTAAATGAGTCAGTCATGTTATTATAACTGTACTTTTATGTTTCTGACTGTTATTTATGTCATATTTCCTTTTTAGAGATTTAAAAAACAAAATACCTAGAGATAAAAGACACAATCACTGGCCTTTTTTCTGACACTTTCCATTTGCATTTAACAGGAAGGTTGAAACTGCCTCTGCTGGATATCAAGGAAATTATATGATGTTGACAACTAGAAATCAAATCTGTCAAAAACAACTCCTTAAATACTCAGTTTCAAAACATATTATGTTACACTGAAACCTGTGAGAGTTAGAAGTCCATGGCCTGCCTTGTCTTTCTGGGTCTCTCAAGCTTTCCACCTTTGACGGGGTATGATCTTACCATTCATTTTAGAGAGAAATATTTGAGGTTTCCTTCTCTGACAGGTTTGCACCTAATACAGGTTATAGTTTTAGCAGGTTTTCCTGTATCAGTTTTGAAACAGTCTTCAGAAGATGAAAAGAAATTCAAAATTAAGAGATTTTGTTTTTTTTACTGCTCTAAAATAAGTTTTATTTGTTAGACTTTACTTTTTTCTTAATATATGAGGCTACATGAGATTCTCTCATACCATATTCATACCTTTAGGTTTTTAAAGGTTATTATGACAGAAATACAATGACATTGTTTTAGGAACCAGGTACCTTAGAGTAGACAAAATTGCCCAAAGGCAATAAACCTTTTTTTGTATTTACTTCAGATGAACGTTTACAGAGCAACTGACCTTCTCATTAAACAATACACTTACTGTTTCGTGACACTGGTTGCCAACCTGACCACATGGCAACATTCTCCTCCACCTTGAGTTCCCCATCACTGGCTTGCTCACCCCAACCGCCTTCTTACCCATGCCCTGGTCTGGTACACCCATTGAGTCTTGTTTTGTTTCATCAGCCCAGAATGACTTCGTTACTGAGCTATAACAGTGTCTGGGGGCCACACTCTTGAGGTTTCTCCAGTCTCTATCAAACCAGTAAGTCTGGCGTTCCCTCAGCCCCTTGGGGAAGTGGGGATGGGAGTATTACAAATGTTTAGAGGATTATTTTTGGCTTGATATTAGAGATCTAAAGAAACAGCTAAATCAAAACTACAGCTGCTTAAGATAAGAGCTATTGAATTTTCATAAAGGAAAAAAAAACCCAAGAGGGCTCCTAAATTTATCATGCTTATAAAGTCTTTATAAAATTTAATAGGAGAGAAAAAAAAATTCTTTCCTAACCCTCTTATGTTATATTCAAACATATACTTCTAAATCTACCTGAAAAAGACACTAAAACATACAAGTGACAAATATTTTATTGATTTGTGTATTCACTTATCCTTCACATTCTATAAAAATGAGTCATCTTTATCCTTTTGCATTCTTTATTCAGAATTATATATAATTGGAACTGTATTTCATTAAATTAAGAGATTCATTCATTACAAGACAAACTTATTCGAGTGGATTTGTTCTCACTTAGATTTCTGGGCCTTATCAGATTTGTAGTTGAAACAGAAGGATAAATATCCCAGTGTATGTATATAATGCATAATTTAGAGCAACTCTTTGTAAAAGGAATGTTTTTAAAAAACATTTTCAAGTTCTGGGCATGGAGCACTGGGGTCACCCAACATACTCTACGCTCAAAATTTCACTGGCTTTGAGGATGTATACTTCCTTTTATAAGCTACACGGGTCTTCTAGTGTATGATAAAGCTATATCTTAAAAACTTTTGACAAACTGTAAAGATGCATCTATAACTTTGTATTCCTTATGATTTAAAAGCATTTCAAGCCTCAAAGTGTAAATTTTAGTATACATTTTCTTTAATATTTCTCATTTCTGTCTCTGATTCCCTCTCACTTTCCTATGTTTTAATACAAAGAGAAACAGGAAAAGATTTTGCTCCCTTAATCCAAACCTTTAATTACTTTACAACTAATTTCATAAACCTGGATAGGAGATCACAAAATTCTTAAGTTCAACAGAAAGTTTTCTATGTGCCTAGATATATACACTGGAAGAATAAGGCATATTCCATATTTTTTAGAGGTTTCAGAGCAACGGTCTTCAAGAATTTTATATCATTTATCTGCAACACTAAAAAAACATTTCTTCATGGGCTTCCTCTATATATATATGTATGTACACATATTTACATATCTATCACCATACATATTATCTAAATTATATGAATACTTGAACAGAAATTATAAGTAATTAAGAAACATAAACATTTTCACTTTGCCTCTCAAAAGACCATCCTGCTTGCCCACAGATTGCTGTGAGTTCTACTCTAGAGTTGACTGATCTAGAAGTGAGTATAACATGTAAACAATTTCAATAACATGTAGTCAAGACTTACTAATTATGTCTTTGTTACTAATTATGTCTTTGTTATCTTTTATGATTTATATATATGGTATCTGCTTCTAGTCCCTTTATTCTACTCCATTCCTCTGATGCTTTAGTTTTCTGGGTGTTCTTGTTAGAAACTTTTAAGTATGGATACTCTATAAACCTAAGTGAGTCTTTGGAAGTCTGTATGTTCACTGAACAAAAGAGAGTGGAATCATTCATATTTATGTCATCAGTAAACTCATGAGTGGCTTTTTTTTTTTTTTTTTTTTGAGCAGAAGAGAGCATGGAGGACAGAAGAGCAATGGACTGAGGATGGATCTCCCATGGAATAGCATCATCTGAGCAGGCATAAAATATCAGAATGCCCCTGGGCACGTGATTTGGTCTCTACAGGATTTATTGTTTTAAAACAGCTAGCTTCGCCCATTTACATTATCTATGGCAACCTATCAGAAACCATGGTGGCATAGTGGCAAAGTGCTACATCTGGTAACCAACCAAAAGGTCAGCAGTTTGAATCTGCCAGGTTCTCCCTGGAAACCCTATGGGGCAGTTATACTCTGTCCTACAGGGTGGCTAAGAGTTGGAATTGACTCAATGGCAGAGATTTGTTTTCTTTGTTTATAGCAACTATTAATATTTACATTATCTATGGCAACCTATTGGCATTTACGTTATCTACAGCAACCTACCAGTCATTGAGTTTGTTATTTGTGCTTTTTTAGGAAGAACAGAGAAACAAGATACAATAAAAGAGCTTTACAAAAAGTCCGCAAGATATGAGGGAAACCAAAAAGGAGGGATGTCACGACAGTCCAGGGAAAGAAAGGGAAAAAAATGTAGTTAACAGCATCAAATGCCCCTGAGACAGCTGGCTGTGATAAGGGCTGCAGGTCATCTGTGCCTTTAGGAGACTGTGCTGTTAAATGGGGTTAGAAATCAGATCATACTGTGCTGAAGAGTGACCGAGTCTTAGAAACTGGAGATAATGAATAGAGACTGTTGCTATGAAAAGTGTGAATGAGGTGGGGAGGACAGAAATTGGATGGCAACTGGTGGGAGAAACCTAAAGAGAGGTTGGTTGTTTTTGTTTGTGGCTTTCTTTTTTTGGTTAGGAGAGTGAAGAACATGTAGAGACTGAAGGAAAACAGCCAGGAGAGAAGGAAAAGTTAAAGATCAAAGAATACAACTAATGGCAGGGGACTCATCATCAATGACAGGGAATGAAATCAAACATAGTCTTTGCCTTGACCTGCAGGAATGCCTACTGATTTTTGGAGATTAAAAGAAAAAAGGGAAAATTTTAACAGAGGTAGCTCAGTTTGATGCTGGAGGGAATTGCTAGGATGCACACGTAGCTTACACACAATGACCTCAATTTTCTTGTTAAAATAGAAGGTGCATGGGAAGGGAGAGGTTATATGGTGGTTGGGGAGGGTGGTAATAAATAGTGGCTGACCACAGGAAAAAGGGAAAGGACTAGTGAATGCTATTGAAGGACTAACTCAGATTGTGGTTGTTAGTTGACATCTAGTTGGTTCTTCATAGCTACGCTGTGTACAACAGAACAAAACACTGCCTGGTCCTGCGTCATCATCAAAATCATTGCTATGTTTTAGCCCATTGCTGCAGCTACTGTGTCAATCTTCTTTTTGTCCACCGACCCTCTGCTTTAACAACAAGCATGAAGCCCTTCTTCAAGCACTTGGTCCCTCCTGATAACACATACAATGGGTGTGAGATGAAGTCTTGACATTTTTGCTTCTAAGGAGCATTCTAGTTGTCCTTCTTCCAAAACAGATTTGTTTATTCTTCTAATAGTCCATGGTATATCCAATCCTTTCCATCACCATAATTCAAAGGCATCAATACTTCAGCCTTCTTTTTCTTCATTGTCCAGCTTTCCCATGCAAACAAGGCAACTGAAAACACCATGGCTTGGGCGAGGCATACCTTAGTCCTCAAAGTGACATCTTTGCTTTTCAGCACTTTAAAGAAGGCATCAAATCTGCCTAATGTAATATGCTGTTCAAATTCTTGACTGCTGCTTCCATCAGTATTGTTCGTGTCTCACCTTCATAGAAACTGGCCACTACATCTTTCTCGTGCAGAATGAATGGCAGTTGGAACCACCAACCTTCCAAAAACAGTGAAGTGTTTAACCACTACACTATCAGGACTCCTTGTGAGACACACTAAAATTTGCTGCCATAAAGTCAATTCTAGCTCTTAGAGACCCTACTGGACAGGACAGAACTGCCCTATAGGATTTTCAAGGCCAGAATCTTTAAGGAAATACGGTGCTACATTTTTCTCCAGTAGAGCAGCTATGGAGTCCAAACCACTGAACTTTCAGGTAGCCATCAAGCACTTAACCAGCTCTCCACCAGGGCTCCTTCATGAAAAACACTCCCCCTCAAAACACGATACCCACTGCCGTTGAGTCAATTCCAACTCATAGAGACCCTATAGAACAGAACAGAACTGTGCCATAGAGCTTCCAAAGAGTGCTTGGCAGATCTGTACCGCCGACCTTTTGATTAGCAGATGTGGAACCTAACAGCCATACCACCAGGAAGAAATCACACTACTGTGTAATACCATTTCAGGCCATCTGGATGTCCACCCCGCTACCTGTCTGTCTCTTTACTCAGCCAGCTCTTTACTCAGCTGCATTATGGATCCCTCACAAGCTCCTATCGTTCGATCATTTTTAAAGCTAACCATTTTTATAGGTCACTGAGGATATGATTTAATTTTCTAGTGTGAGCTGAACAAAAAGCTGAACGTAATGGAATCAAACATCAAATACACAATGTTCATCTCCGGCTCTTCTCATAGGTATCTGCACAATTATTTTCTACGGTATTAAATTTCATAACAGAATACTATAAATTTGCAGTTACCATGAATGACTTTTTCCTAGTATTTCATATCGCCTCCTACTTGTACTTAAAGAGCTACTGTAATGAAAGGTTGGCTGGGCGAGGGTTGTAACGGGGCAATACTCCCATTTGTATAAACTATCATCAGTGTTTTATTTTAATAAAAGCCATACTGTGAAAATATGACTCATCCCCAAGTAATTCCCATTTGGCTTTAAAACTTCCTTTCATGTTCTTTTAAAACTGAGCTTGTCTTCTTAATTACACGATGCTTTCATTAATAATAAAATTAATTTCTTAGAAACATTGATTGGGCAGTTTTTGAGACTAGGAACCATATCCTACTCACTTTGAAACAACCGAAAGCACTTAGCCAAGTGCTTGCCTATAAAAAGCCGTTGTCATCAAGTCCATTCCAACTCATAATATCCCAAAGAACAAAACTGAGTTGTTCACAGGGTTTCTAAGGAGTGGCTGGTAGATTTGAATTGCTCTTTTTTGAGTTAACAGCCAAATGCTTAACCACTGTGGTGTCAGATAAATTTTGAATTAATGACTACTGAAGAGGACATGGAAGAAAACCCCCAAGACAACTGACAGAAAGGATCATCAATATTATTTCATTTACAATAATGAAACTTTGATAGTGGCTCTCACAATATAAATTGAAAGTGAATCATTTTAACCTACATTATAATTTTATCTTGTTTTATCATAATGGTACAATAGATAGGCTTATTTTGCTTTTTCTTTTCCAGTCTTCTGACTCCAAAGAACTTGGAAAATATCCTATTGATCATCCATATCAAACGTCTGGGTTTTTGTATTTGTTTTTGCGGCCACACTTCACAACCAAAACACAACTTCTTTGTATTTAAGGAAAGGCACTCAAGGAATTTTGGAAAGACTGCTGATCAGATAGCCTTCTAAATTTGTTCATATGTTGTAAATTGTAGCCCAAGACACTAAAGAAATGGAGAATATACTAATTCTCTAGTGTGAGCTTAATAAAAAGCTGAACGTAATGGAATCAAACATCAAATACACAATGTTCATCTCTGGCTCTTCTCATAGGTATCTGCACAATTATTTTCTATGGCATTAAATTTCATAACAGAATACTATAAATTTGCAATTACCACGAATGACTTTTTTTTCCTAGTATTTCGTATCGCCTCCTACTTGTACTTAAAGAGCTACTTTAATGAAAGGTTGGCTGGGCGAGGGTTGTAATGCGGCAACACTCCCATGTGTTCCTTCCTTAGTCAATCAAAAAGAAAACTTTAAAGAGGTACCTAATATTTATTTTCATCAGCTAATAGTGCTACCACTTTTTAAAAGCAAATTTTCATAACTTGTACTAAAAACATTTTTTTATCAACCCTAACTTAATTGTTCACTTCTGGTATGAATGAATTTTTTAAATCTTATGGATACTTTGGTAAAAATAAGTATTTTATGTAAGAGTGGGTTTTCCTGATTATTCAAGCACACATTAGCAGTGACAATGTGGAAGAGTCACAAAGCTGTATCACAAATCTTCAAAACAAAAATAATCTACAGGACTGCTAACCTTGAAATTTCAGGAACTCCGGTTATCTTCCTGAAGACTCTATGCCTCTGAAAACATTTTTTCAGTCTGTTGACGTCTTCTCACTTTTTCCTTAATAAAAAAAAAATATACATATATATGTTTGCATGTGTCACATACGTTATATTTGCAAAGCGTAAAGCTGACTACACCACTGAAGGATAATGATTACAACAGAGATCAATCACTGGAAATCTTGAAATATAGATAATCATATCAAATAATCATATCACTTGATGTCAGTGGTTTTAGAAAGATAGATTCACACACATACACAGATACATATACATGTATGAGGTCTAACAATCAAGTCTGCAAACTTAATTGTTCTAAGTGCTACATTCCTCATTGCTGAATATCACTATGGTACCTTCAAAGTAGTCTCCCTTCAAACCTATGCACCAATGCCAGTGCCTAGTCCACCCTTCAGAGCAATTTGGAACTCTCTCTGGAACGGCCATTGCACACGGTGGCATGGTGGCAAGTTTGCAAACTTAATTGTGTAGCTGTCTGTGAGGAAGTTTTTAGCCAGTAAACAAATAATTGTACTGGAACACCCTCCTTACTCACCTAATCTGGCCCCCAGTGACTTTTCTCTTTACCCGAAGATAAATGTTGAAAGAAAGACATTCTGATTATATTCAGGACATCAATGGTAATAAAAGAAGAGCTCTGATAGCCATTCCAGAAAAAGAGCTCCCAAACTGCTTTGAAGGCTGCACTAGGTACTGGCACCAGTGCATAGCTTCCCAAGGGGAGTACTTTGAAGGTGACTGTAGTGATATTTAGCAATAAGGTACGTAGCACTTTTTAGGGATGAATTCACAGACTTAATTGCCAGACTTTGCATATCATGTAGAAAGAATACACTCCCTAGAATAATGTGTTAAACTCCTAATCATTCACATACACCTTCATTTATTTACTTATTCATGACTCAGTTAATAGAACAATAAACAGAATGCTCAAGACATACCCATTTTATTCACTAGAGTTACACTAGTGTTACACTAGACACAAACAACTTTCTAAACTCAAAGTGATTGTGTGTCTTAAAGACACACAAAAATTCCGGAAAATCATCCAAAATATTATAGATAGTTTACGAAAGATGTCAGGAATAAACTTTTTCAAACTGTTTAAAGAAAATTAAATAATTTTAAAATTAATTCCAACTTTTATATATTCAGGTTTAAAGATAGATTAACTTAGACTTAAGGGAATGATTTAGATAAAACATTCTCTAAAATAAATGTGCTTTAATGAAGCACATTTACTTTAAATAAAAAAATAGAGTTGCTATGGAGTCATAATTGACTAAATTTGGAGTCATAATTGACTCAATTATGACTCCATGGCAACCCCACATGTGTCAGACTAGAACTGTGCTCCGCAGGGTTTTCAATGGCTGTTGAGTTTTGGAAGGAGACTGCCAGGCCTTTTTGGGGGGGGTTCCTCTGGGTGGACTTGAACTCCTAACTTTTGGTTAGAAACCAAGTGTCTTAATGGTCTCCACCATCCAGGGCTCCTTTTTGAAAATGAAGGTGCCATTGTTCAAAATTAGTGATCCAATAATTTAGACATGATGAAATCCTGTCAGTAATCCCACATTTTTTTTACTTTCCTGGACTAAAATAAATAATCATTTTTTCCTGAAGTATTGATGAGCTTTTCACTCTACTATGTTAAGGAAAATCATTATGTCCATCCAAAAAAAAAAAAATGTAAAAAAATTTCCTAACAAATAAGGTAATGAAAATTGTCAATGATGGGCTCATTTATTGTATTTCCACAACATCCAAAAATCGTTTATCACTGATCTTAGCCAACAACATCTTTCAGGTTACATGAAAGAAGAAATAGCCTGAACAAATAACTTATGTTGATGTAGGCTGAAGAAGCTTAAAGTGCCAAAAAAAAAGTTTAGAAAAAATCATCTTGGGAAAAGTGTATTTCTTAGGACCTATAGCTCCTTTAAACTTCACATGTATCTACATGCAGATGCAGAGATAAAAGTTTAGAACAAACTAGAAGATCTATGCTATACAACAATATCACAGTAATATCATCTGTCATTACAATTACAGAGCTAACAGAGGTTGGTTATGGAAGCTGACCTGGTTCTGAGGGGCCCCAGATTTGGCAGAAAACTTTAGACTTCTTAGTTAGACACAGTGATACAAATTTCAGTTTTAAGTCTAATTTTCCATATTTTAAAAACTCTGCTGAGAACATTACACACTCAAACGACGATACACAGGAGACCAATGAAGCAATAACTTGCATCACTTAGCAACTCATACTGAGGAACATTTCAGGCTATAGCTTTTCCTGTCTTCTCTGTTAATTGATGAATATCTTTAAGATTACGAGTCAAGCAATTAAAACAAACAAGCAAGCAAGAATGCTAATAGATCTCTTACTGTTTGTAACATATCCATCAAAGACCTCTCAAAAATAACTTTCAATTGAAGAAAATCACTGAAGTAAATCAGGTATTGAGCTGAATATGTCTATCAGACTCATGGCTCATGGCGACCAGTCTCATATATAAATTCAATTCTAATTTTTCTGTTAATGAAAATCAATACTATATTTATTTAAATGTTGTTCTTATCTACTGAGGTACAATTTAAATTTTATCCTAGAAAACAAAATTAAAAGGTTTTGCTGTATAAAAAACTAGAGAAAGTACTATCTAGTTCAATATCCCTATTTTACAAAATAAGAAAATTAACTAGCCTACATTTGTGTCATGTAGCTAAATGGAAGAGGTTAAGTTTCTTTGACTACCAATTCCTAAAATTTAAAATAAAAAAACACTTGTATTTCACAACCAAATAAATAAATGACTTTCTTTAGGTATGTGATATAGTAAATTGAGAAAAGCAACAATACTGAGTTATCTAGAAAGCTAAGTTTATATACCTGTAGTTAAGGTACCCACCGACCAATCCCTCAGGACGGAGAAAAAGGATAAAATTCTGACTTGTTTGAAGGTCAAGGAACTAAAAATATACTTAATGGACAATGCTGACCCCAACTGAGGCCCATGGAGCTTCCAGGAGAGAGCTGACCACAAAGGAAAAAGGGATCTAGAATAACAAATCATATTCAGTACCAAGGTCAATTACTAGGTATCAATGCTAGCTTGGGTAAGCTGATGCTGACCATTTCTTGGTTCAGCGCCTTGGTTTTGTGGGTGTGACTTGGCGACACTGGCATTGTGAGACTGTGTAAGCTACTATATGTGTGCACACATATGAGAGAGAGAGAATTTAAAAGAGTTTTGCTGCTATGATCTACACTACTCACTCTGAATAATGTTCCCCTGGAAGTCCCAAGCGCTGCTGGTCTCCTTTGCAAGCCTGCAGAGCACATAAGTGGTCATCTAATGACATCATCAGGAATTGCCACTATGCCTACAATCCTGTCTCTGTGAGGTCATCAAGACTGAGACTGGATAACCCCAGCATAGCCTGTTATATGCTACCTGAGTACATGCTTGGGCTTGTGGTGATTTGTGAAATAACCAGCCCAGATACTATGAAAAATACCTGAAGAGGTTGAAATGCATAGACAAGTGAACTTCCTTCTTAAGCAGGTGGGACCCAGGAACATGTATACTATTGTAATCTCATTTGATCTCACAAATTGGTACAACTACAGAAACAAGAAAATTGCAGTGTTTGAAATGAACAGAAGGGTAAAAATTTTTCTTCCTTTTCCTGGAGACAGAAGTTCAAAGGGCTATAGCTGAAATTCTAACAGTGTTATATTCAACACAGCATTGGCTTCTGCCTTTTTTGTGTTCATCAAAAGATTCTCAGCATTAGATATGCGACTCCCTAGAGTCCTTCAAAAAAATAAAATTGACATACGCCTACGTCATCATTCAGAAAGTCTGTGTGTACCTAACACTTACAGCTCATATCTCATCTTTTCTAATATGTGAGATTCAATTGAGAACGAACGTTTTACTCTTTTTACTCTGGTCTTGCTTATCCACAATATTGCAGGGATGGAAGAAAAGGAGACCACTTTTCCTTGTCCTAGGGCCTTTTGATTCCTGATTGTCTATGGGCATTACTGTGAGTCACAGCAGCAAACACAGCGGCAAGCAGCAAGGCACTCCTCCACATTTGTCAATGATTTGCCACCTAAGTAGGTCAGTAAGGCAAGCTTCATTCAATAGCCTGGCTGACCTTTACTGAAGTCACTGAAGGCTGCATCTCAGTAGGAGCCTTGAATGACCTGTAAGGTCAGCTTGTGTTACTTTTGTGAATGATTCAATCATTAACTGTAATGAATCACAACTTGTTTAAAATAATCTCATACTGTTTCTAACTTTGCAAATGCAGAGATTTTGAGAACAAACGTTTCTCCCTGAATCACATAAACTGAGACCCCTAAGCAAAGTGCTTCTGCATGTCTGAATGCCTGACTCATCACACAGTTAAAATTTTTTAACCTATGAACATAGAGAAATGTGAATTTGCTACATGGTATTTCTGAGATGAGGATATAAGATTTAAATGTTTAGTGCAATGGTTGGATTTCCTTTGCAAGCACATCTCAAAATACACTCTTGCATAATTAATGAGCCTAGTACCCTGTAAAAGCATCTGACATGCTGAAGGGCAGGTTTTTGACAGAGACAAAGGGCCTAGGGTGAAGGAACCGGAAGAGACCAATCGGCCATGTAGAGTCTGCCTCTGTCTTTCTAAATGAAGAAAACCTCACAGCCACATTGATTCCACCTAGAATTTCTTTTTAAGTGAAAGCATCACTCCAGTTATATACCTTCACATACATGCAGAAGTGCAAGATTCAAAAAATATATGGAGCCCTTAACTCACTTTTTTAAATTAAACAACAAAAATACATTTCCTATTTTCATAAACAGGTACTTAGAAATAAGGAAGTATTGTCACATAACAGTGAAACAAAAAAGTTTTTAAACAGTAACACTAAGTCATGCTATTTCAGTGGAGTGTACAACTGCTAAAACAAATTAAATCAGTCTTACTTAAATCAGGGGAAACCCTGGTGGCATAGTGGGTTAAGTGTTATCTCTGCTAATCAAAGGGTTGGCAATTCAAATCCGCCAGGTGCTCCTTGGGAACTCGATGGGGATGTTCTACTCTGACCTCCAGGGTCTCTATGAGTTAAAATCAACTTGGCTGCAGTGGGTTTAATTACATCAGGTGGCCATCATTGTTTCTTTCACTTGATTCCCCATGATATTTTATATCCTTTCATAATCTTTACAATATCACTGTAGGTAACTACAGACATCCTTATGAAGGGTGTTTCTATCATAGTAAATCATATTGTAAAAAAAAGTCTGAAATCATTCAGACAACTGTCTCTTTGAGGGCACAACAAGACATACAAGGTATGACAAATAAGTTAATGAATTTGCCACCATGCACTTACGTTGGCAGCACTGTACAAACAACTCAGTAAGGTTTCACAACATTGGTATATCAGTGTTTCACAACCCTGTTTGTGTTGATGTGTAGCAGTTTCTTGCTGAGTGGTGTTCGTTATTGTTGACGCGTGTTTTTGTATGCTGTCATGAGAATGTCAGAGCTTGAATTAGAGCACCGAACAAACATTCAATTTCTTGTTAAATGTGGCAAGAGTGGGAGTGAAATCAGGGACATGTTAGTCCAAGCTGATGCCATGAAGAATATGGCAGTGTACAAATGGATTAAATGTTCTTCTGAGGGGAAAGAAAGCATCACCAATGAAGAGAGGTCAGGGCGGCCAACAACAAGCGGAACTGAAAAAAACATTGCAAAAATCCACTGAATTGTACATCAAACTCATTAGCTGACTCTACAACGCAGAACAGATGAAGTAAACTTCTATAGAGAAACAGTGAGGAAAACCTTAACTGAAAATCTTGTCATGAGAAAGCCGTGTGCAAAAATGGCCCCAAAGGAGCTCACTGATGAACATAAGCAAAGGAGAGTTGAAGTTGCCAGGACCTTTTAGAGAGGCAAGATGATGTTTTGGGCTGTGTTATCATTGGTGATAAAACAAGGGTGTACCAATACAACACTGAAACAAAGCATCAAAGCACACAATGGAAGTCTGCCAATTCTCCATAACCAAAAATTCCCGTCAGCCCAGACCAAGAGTCAAAATGATGTTGCCAAGCTTTTTTGATATCAGAGGAATTTCTCATTATGTTTGTATCAGCAGGAAAAACAGTTAGCCACATTTAGTATTTGAAAATGCTGAAAAGGCTGCAAGAAAAAGTTAGATGAAAACAACCTGAATTTTTGCCAACAACTGATGGCTCTTGCATCACGACAAGGCATCAGCTTACACAAAACTGTCTGTGAGGAAATTTTTATAGAGTAAACAAATAACTGTACTGGAACGCTCTCCCTACTCACTTGATCTGACCCTTAAGGACATTTTTCCTTGCCTGAAGATAAAGGAAAGATTCAAAGAAAGATGTTTTGATGACATTCAGGACATCAAGGGTAATACAATGATAGCTCTGATGGCCATTCCAGAGAGTTCCAAAATTGCTTTGAAGAGTAGACTAGGCGCTGGCATCAGTGCATAACTCCCCAATGGGAGTACTTCAAAGGTGACCATGGTGATATTCAGCAGTGAGGTATGTAGCGCTTTTTCTAGAATGAGTTCAGGAACATAACTGTCAGACATCATAACTACAATTACTGGGCATTTGGAAGACTCATGACAGCACTTAGAGAATCTAGGTTAAAAAAAATAGGCACAAATTCAAAAGCCTACGGAAATAGATGACTTCCCAGAAAAATACAAATTGGCAAAACTGGCCCAATAAGAAATGGAAAATTTGAACAGTTTACTATAGAAGGGATTAAAATGTTTCACATTCTCAATTCCAATGGGCAACAGCATCAGAAGGGTGTAGGTCAGGAGAGGTCTCCAAACTCTTTAGATCATACACTCATTAAAATAAAGGCTTCTTGTCCTTCACCAATTTTTCACTACCTCACTCATCGTCTCATTTCCCTTCTTACCTAACTTAGTGCTCATTACTCATCAGAGCAGTCTCTTATAGCCATACTCATGTCCAAGGTCTCTGTCTCTTTTAGTCAAATGAGCATCACAAAACACCCGGTTAAACCCACCTCTCTTCGCACTATAAACCTATAACCTCATAGCCAGACAGCTGACTGTGACTAGAGAAAAATACAGGAATATACTGTTACTGGCATAACTTTCAATTTATGACCACAACCTTCAAGTTGGTGCCCACTACTCAGCACCTTTGCTTTATTTCAGCCCTCTAAGATTCCTTTTCCTCTTACTCTCAGCTTGTGACCTTGCTTCTAAGAAAATCAGAAAAGCCTACAGTTGATTCTTCCACTTCCTACCACCATACCTCTATAACCTCGATATTTGTAACCATCTGCCTTTAATCCTGTTACAACAGAGAAATTGTTTCCAAGAAGGAAAATGCCCATCATAACAATGAAAGAGATACCACAGACTGCTTAAGTAAGTAAAAGTTGTGTGAACAAATGCTGTTAAGAGCTCCTTCTTTCATTCCTGTCAGTTGATGTTGCATTTTCTTTTTTTTATTTATGACTGATTTCTCTTTTCTGCAGCTTGGCATGAGAGTACATGGACTAACATAGTCTGCAATTTAGCTGTGTTCTTAGGACCATATGCAAGAATATATGCATTTTCTGGGAATCTCATCAATTCTAGTGGCAATTCTGTGTTTTCTCTGTGAGACTAAGATTCCCTGGAATAAATTTCATGTTTAAAGTCTGTTTCAGTTTGAAAATGGTGTCAGTCCAGTGTCCAAAAACCATTCTACGCTTTAAAGTTGATTTCCCTGAATAATTCCCTTTCATGCAGAGGCATGCCCATTTTTACATAAAGGATAAAACACAAATGTCACATCACAAGGTTTGTTTAAGAGTCTCTCTCTCTCTCTATCTCTCTCTCCTCTACTTTTTTTTTTTTTTTTTTTGGCTTGATTTTCCCTTCCTCTTCTCCATCCTTCATCCATATTGCTTGCTCCTTCAAGTAAATCTTACTGACAACCTAGTTTATAGCATTTCATGTTTTTCACAATATCATGTTATCACAGATAAACATGATTTATACACATTCTTAGGTAGAATATTTTTGTCGATCTCTCCTCTATGGCTATTTAGTCTGTTTCAGGTTAAATTTTATGCTGGTATAAACAAGACTGTGAAATATTCTTTTAAAAACATCTTTCTATACTGGCAGTCAAATACTAGAAATGAGCATATAAACTGGTAAAGTTTTCTGAAGGACAATTAAAACTATAGCCTTAGGGACTTGTCTACAAGCATATCATAACAGCAATGTTCATACTAGCAAAAATGTCTAGAAATGTTTTAATAAGTGAATACAATACATTTTGTTAGACTAAAATATATTAAAATACTAAGCTATATTAAAAACACATACATAATTAAAATCAGGTATAATGGTACCATCCAGACAAAACTTCTCCACATTTTCTACATTTCTATTGAAAGTATGCATTTGTCTTTTTCTTCTGGATCATATTATACTCAGCTTTAGTACTTAAGATTTTACAAAAATGGGATGGCTCACATAGGTTTGCAAGCTTTTAACAAATATGAGTACATTTTATGTCAATATTATGCAACTGTTTTGACTGCCTAGCAATTCATTGTACAGTTTTCCACAGATTATTTAGCCAACCCATAGTATTTAGAATTTTCCAATTTTTTGCTTTAAGAAAAAAGTACAACAAATATCATCCTTGAAGTTAAATTTCTTTTTTTTACACACTTCAATTACAGAAATAACATTTAAAAATCTTGATTTGAAATATTTCAATATTCTAATATTAGAATGGAGCCCCAGTGGTATACGGTTGCTATGAGTAGGAATTGAGTCAATGGCAAGAGCTTTTTTTAATCTTAAGATACTAGATTCTGATTGGCTAAAGGATGTAAAGGTGGGGAAAACTATACAGGGAGTTTGGAGAGAAATTTCTTTCATCCTGGAAAAATTGTATATATAAATTGGGAACTCTGTAAAATGAAATCTGAGCATCAGATATGAAAATTAATTTTCTATAAGTCTACACCTATTCAAACCAAACACATGGTTGTCTAGTGACAGAACAGAAATGCCCGACAGGTTTTCCAAGGAGCAGCTTGTAGATTCAAACTGCAGACTCTTTGCTTATTAGCAGCGGAACTCTTAGTAACTGTACCTTCAGGACTCCATGCCTATTCAAGGAGATTTCAATTGTATCTAACAATCTTAATTAATTTCTATAGAATTAATTAACCCAGCATTTCAGTTGTTCTGTTTCATATGTAAGACGACAGAAAGCATTTGATCAATTAAGTAATGCCTTTCTGATAAAAAGCCAAGAATGTCCCAGTCCAAAAAATCTTACCCAGGACCTAGGATATGGAGTAAAGAATTGGACTTTACCTAAAGAATTTAGTCTTTTTCCCTGGTTCTTGAAAGACAACCTTTTAAACCTTTGAATCTCTTCAGCCAATGATCAGGCCTCCAGATAACAGCAAGGGTTTATGCTAATGGGGTGATTCAGCTGGGAGCTAGTCTTGCCAGAAAGGACATTGTTAAATGACACCAACTCAAGCTCAGGAGCAGTAGATTGATTCAATACATCATTACTACACAAGCGAATGCAACAAAGGCTCTGGACATAGAAACTCTAGGGGCTTCCTGGTGGGTAAAAGATGCCATGCATGTTGGAGAATATCTCATCCCTTTTGGGTACACAGAAGCTCTGCCTTAGGAATCCAGACTTCACCTTCTGCATCTCTTTGCTTGTATTCTTCTTGCTATAATAAAATGGTGGTAGTATATAGCTTTCCATGAATCTTTCTAACAAATTATCTAACACAAGTCAGTTAGTATGAGTATGAATGGGTACTGACTCAACAGCAATGGGTTTGGTTTCTTTCTTTTTTGGTTAAGTGAGTATTTGTAGCCCGCAGATCAAAAGTGGTGGTGCTGTGGGGACTCCAACCTTGTGGCTAGCATCTGATCTTGGGTGGACCTGGCAGTCTGGAGGACGACACCCCCACTTCTGAGATCTGCCTGTGCTCTAGGTGGCTAGAGTGAGAGGAAGAAGTGCTGCGTCTGCAGCCAGGATCAGACATGGTGACCAGAGGGGAACAGAATCAAAGTGATCCTCAGAGTTTAGCATCAGAGAAGTGTGATGTGACTTCTCCACTCATTATGAGAATCAAACGAAATCATGGTTTTAAAGCATTTAACGTGATTCCCATCAAACTGTAAAATACTCAATAAAACTGAATATTATGATTATTACCACTAAGCAATTTGGGGGTGAGGGGAAATACAGGATACAGTCTCTGCCACTGAAGAGCTTAAAATAATTATAATTATAAAATTTCACTGTTTCCACATTCTAGCTGCAAAAGTAGTGAATACTAAGAAAGTGAGAAGCTATTCTGCTGAAACTGGCAATGTTTACATAGGCTGTGTTTATTTTTTGGATTCCATTTATTCTTTCATTTTTCTTTGAAAATATCTATCCCATATCTAAATATTCATGATTCTTTATTAATGTTTAGAAATCTTTTGGTCAAGTTTCCACCCTCGGTATTTTTAGTAGTCTCTTTGGCTTTGTGTACACTTTGTGAGACTCTACCCCTTATCTATGCATCCATGATATTAGTGTAACCAAAACCCACTGCTGTCGAGTCCACTGCTATTTGCAGTGATCGTATAGGATGAAGTAGCACTGCCCCACAGAGTTTCCAAGGAGAGCCTGTTAAACTTTTGGTTAGCAGCTGTAGCAAGTAACTACTATGCCACCAGGGTTTCCTGATATCAGTGCAGCGTTTAATTATTAAAAAACAGTTGTCATTGAGTAGATTCTAATTCACAGCAATCCCATAAATGTCAGAACAGAACTGTGCTCCATAGGGTTTTAATAGCTGAATTTTTCAGAAGTAGACAGGCATTTCATCCAAGATGCCTCCAGATGGACTTGAAATTCCAGCCTTTCAGTTAGTAGCTGAGCACATGTTAACTGTCTGCACCAGTCGAGGACTCCAGCATTTAACTACAGTAGTGATGAATGGCTAATCATCAATCATTTTGATAACAATTCTTAAATAGATATATAATCTACTCTCTCCAAGCCAAAACAATGTTTGAGATAGAAACAGCAAATGGTAGAAAGCCACATGACACAGCAAAAACTAAAGGACAACACCTTTGGAGAAATTATGAAATAGGGCAGGCTATGCTGGAAAAGAAAATTCTAGTGGCGTGGTGGTTAAGCTCTACGACTGTGAACCAAAAAATCGGCAGTTCAAATCTACAGGCATTCCTTGGAAAGCCTTTTGGGCAGTTCTGCTCTGCCCTATAATGTCACTATAAATGAGAATCAACTTGGTGGCAACAGGTTCCATTTGGTTTTCAGTATTATGTTATAAAAACTAACCATATTCAAGATTAATAGTCATTATTTCTTCCAAACATAGTAAATGAAAGATGAAATTAAATATCCCAAACTCTTAACTCTTATAGTCAAGATTTAAAGTATACGCTAAGTGCCATTGAATCAGATAGATTTTTCAAAAATTTGTAAGTCACAGGCATTAGAATGCATTTCAAGGTGAAATATAAACATACTAAATTTTGAGTAGTGAGAAGCAACTGGATTATTTTGTGTAAAATCTAAAATTTGTCCATTTCTCTTCCTATGATGCTTCCATCAGCATTTTCATCCAACCATGGCATAAAAACATATGACACTGTATATGCTTCAGGACTCCATAATGTCACAAAACGTAATGACAAAAGAGCACATGGAGCCCACAAATGCATTTCAAATGGCAATATTTAGTACTTTAGCACTGTCTCCGGCAGTCTTCAGTGGCTTTCAAGGTGCTTTGGAAACTGTTTTTAATAGATTTGGGCTTTAGGGGCAAGGCTGTTTTCTCATTATGCTAATCACAACCACTGCAGACGTCCACCAAGCATCTTAAAGGGACATAATAGTTCACATTACACAAATAAAGTTTAACTGAATTTCCATTCAAATCCTTAGAAGTGAAGATGATATATGTCAGTCTTCACTACTGCTCCATTGTTATATTTCTGAGATAGAATAAAAACAGATACAACAAACTAAGAGTCTATTTTAATTTCAAAGCATGTGGAATGCTTTCCTATGTGGAAATTTAGTATCATTAAAAAAAAAAAAAACACCTTCATAATTTTTATGTGCTAATTTTTTGTTGAAAAGGAAATAGTAGGTATTACTACATTTATTATAACTGTGCTCTTTTTCAGTGCATCTTAAAACTGCAATTTAAACTGAGTTCAACTCTCCGTGGAATTCAGTCATTTGAGACTATTCTAGGTGTTGTAGTTGACACAAGATCACTGCAGCTGAACATACAAAGCACAGACTACAACGCAGATCTGTGAAGCCAAAATATTCCCAGTTTATTTGCAAATTTCTAACACAAAAAAGAAGTAAAACACTGGGGAGTCCAAACATGCGCTTTCTAGAGTGAAGGGTTAAATACTGTAATCTATTCCGAAATACCACTGACTGGCTCTTTTTTTAGATGCACTGGGTTTCATTCTTTTCTACATTCACATGCACACAAATATACTTCCCCAAGCTGTCAGAAAGCATCTGATTGCCTGATCTGCAAGAGGAATTTTAAAATCTTTTGAGAAACACGAGGACATTTGCTTCAGGCACTATGATTTCACCATCACCATCATAAACAACACAGACAAAGCCAGTCAGCCATTGGTGTTCAAACCAAAGCCTCAAGATTATGACACTCTGTAGACGGCTGGTAGAATTTTAAACACCTAAACTCATGGGGATCCTATTTTCAAGCCACAGTATTTTGCAGTTGGGCCATCATTTATTTACCATCTGTAACCACTCCTACGCTACCTGAAAATAGGGATGTGATACTTATCAGGGAGTTTATAACGTACAAACACTGTAAGGTTTATTTCTAAATAAATTACACCATCAAATGAAAATACTCTGATCACTAATGTGAAGATAGAGTCCTTAATATTTAACTGCAACTTTAATTCCTGCACTCTTTTTGAAATACAGCTACAATATCAATTCCATCTACCAACATCCTGAGTAAATAATGGATGTGGGAAATTGGAAGATTCTCTATGATGCATTTCAGATACTATCCTAATAGAGGCTTATCCCTCAAATGATGTGGGCGATGCACTGTTAACAGCATCAGGACTATCTTTCATTTACAGTTATTCAGAGGCTTTCTGTGAGTTAACTCCAATTTTCTTAGATTCAGTACATTATAAACACAGCAAAAAAATCAGATTTGGCCAAACAGTACTTTTAAATTTAAAGTCAGATTTTCAAATGAAGGTTTCAGAACTTGAAAACAAATGAGCAAACATAAAAGCTAACACTGTTCTCATCCTGCAAAATGGAACGTAATTACTTCAGTCAGAAGCTGTGAATGAGTCCAATCAAAATGCAAGTTAAGCAGGTTTCTGAAGCTCTGAATTATTGAACAAGTAGTGAAGGGTCTTAGAGTTCCTGGAATGGAAAGATATCATTATCATTTTTTCAGTGAGTCCAGGATGTCCACTTCCCCCTCTGGCAAAAGTGGGGCACACAAAGGTTTTACTTTTAAAGTAGGTGTAACAGTGCTGTTATTTGTTAGCTGCTGTTAAAAGATTCACACTGCATACTTCATCTCCGCCTACATTTCATTACAACATTTTCCCGTTATCAAAAGTAGCATTATGTCACCAAGACAAACCAGGGTCTTTCATTTAAATGTAAAACAACATGTTTTCTGTAACATATTTCCATCAATGTCACTGACATAAATGTCTCGACAGTCTGCCTTGTCACTTACAGCAACAGGAAGTAAAATTGTTCTTCTACACTAGAATTGAATTCTCTACCCACTATTTCATTTAGTTCATTGAATTTGCTCATAAACTCATCACTGGCAGTCTCCTATAGCCAGGAAATGCCTGCACGTCCACCAGAAGCCAACTGGGAAAAAAGGGCTAAAAGAGATAAGAAGTCAGTAGTTTTTACTAAAAGATGGGCTCATTCTCTTTCTAAGGGAACCTGGCGTGAAATATATAGCTATGACTTTCACCTACAATCTGGGTCCCTCTAAACAGTTCAGAGTTCCTGGTGATGAAACAGCTAATATGTTTTACCACTACCTGAAAGGCTGAAGCTTTGAATCCATCCAGAGAAGGCTCAGAAGAAACGCCCACTGATCTACTTCCAAAAACTCAGCTACCAAAACTCCTACTGAGCACAGGTCTATTCTGACACAAATGGAATTGCCATGAATCAGCATCAACTCGAGGGCAACTGGTTTCCTTAGTAGTTAGGCATGTAACTGAGCCATCAGAGAGCTGCATGGTAGAGCAGATAGATGGAAGCTAGGGATCTGCATTAAAGTGCTCTCCCATGAGCTAACCTTTTAGTTCTTGTCCAGCTACTTACCCAGAGTCTTGCCTCCACATCTGTAAAGTAAGAGAGCAGCTGAGATGTTCTCAAAGCTCCTTTCAGTTCTAGCATCCTTTGAATTCAGAAGGAAGTTTGATTCCCTACTACTGCTTTTGCCCTACTTTGCTACACGTAGGTTCCCTCAAGGGAACTAAAATAGGATTTTTTCCCCCTCAATTACTCCAACTATATAAAATAATTAACAAAGTTTTGTAGGTAAAACCAGGCCAAAAGGAACCTCCTTCCCACATCAGAGAAACTCTCCACTGGGTCATATCTTCCAT
Source organism: Heterohyrax brucei (assembly GCA_028571685.1). Classification (NCBI taxonomy): domain Eukaryota; kingdom Metazoa; phylum Chordata; class Mammalia; order Hyracoidea; family Procaviidae; genus Heterohyrax; species Heterohyrax brucei. The sequence goes on along the minus strand of CM053146.1, from coordinate 71,792,032 downwards.
CTATACCTCTTTACCCCTCTTCTCCACTGTCTGTCCCTACTCATGGTTCTGAATGCACATTCAACCACAAGCTGTTCAGTGATGAGTATCACTAGCTGTCTTACAAAGCAGTATCAGTTGATGCTCCCCTACAAACCCTGGAAAATTCACAAAATTACAGTACATTAACAGCACTGCTGGAGAAAACTAATCAAACTTTGCAGCTGTTTTCTGTAATAGCCTAAGACTTTCATCCGGCCACAGCAGATATGCTGTCTCCTTCTCCATGAAATCTTGAAATGAACAAAAGTGTGATGGCCAGGTATCAAAATAGTTATCAAAAAATGGAACTACTCTCCATCTCAACTCTCACGCTTCCAGAGACGTGTTCAGGTGCTCAGAACAACTGCCTGACCTACAATTTCTCAAACTCCCCTAACCCACCAGAACATCACTTTCATCTAAAAAGCATCTTGAGCCACAATTGTAAGACCTGATGGTGTTTAAGTGACCATTACAGGTACTTTCTGAACTCACAAGCTGCAGAAATCAATAGAAGTCTTGCATAGAGGAGGCCTGCAATCGATTTTTCCAGGAGAGAGTCTATTTGTAACTTCAGGAGAGCCACAGAAACCAGGGAGGCTGTAAGCATATTAGAAACAGGTAGTGCAATGGTTACAAGTTTGTCTGATAATCTAATGGTTGGCAGTTCACATCCACCAGCCACTCCTTGGAAGCCATATGAGGTAGTTCTATTCTGTCCTATGGAGTTACTATGAGTTGGAATCAACTCTACAGCAATGGGTTTGGTTTTTTTTGAAATATACGTCACAGCAGCATGGAAACTACCGCACTGCACTGCACCACACAGCAACTGGGTCTCAGGCTAAGTTTTTCAGGAGTGGTCAAAGGGAAAAAGAAAAATCCAGAAGTAGGAAGTAGTTGGGCAATGTTCAGAGGCTTAGAAAGGGAGAACTCTCCAAGGTACAAAGAAAGGGCACTTGATAGATTCTCCTGAGGCTCTTGAATTTAAATGTGCACAATTAGCTTTCCTGAGGGTGAGAACATCCAGTAGACTCATTCTTTTCAGTTTGTAAGGACTTCTCTTACAAACTAATGAAATTAATCCCATTCACTGATTAAAGAATTCTAAGCAACTTCAAGTGCTTCTCGGCAATATAGGAGATTGCAAGGTGTAAAAGATAAAACTGTACCTGCCACAAGGCTAGAGTCACTTAGAGGAAGGTAAAAAAAGACTATATACAAACCTTAAACAAAATATATGCCTCCCAAGTCCACTGTCTGGCTATAACCATTTCATGTAACTGGAGAGTCTTTCCCTCAAAACAATGATTCTTTACTCCCTTCCCTCAAGAGTCCCTTTATCTTCTCTTTATTTTTTTATACTATCTCCCGGTTCTCAAAAAATCATGAAATTCTTCTACCTTAATTGAGAGACAATAACACAAAGCCGAAAAATTCTTATATAAAAGTTTATCTATTAACTGCTTCTAACAATGATGAGGGAGAACTCATAAACGTCAAATCAAATTTTGAGCTTTTTGAGGGGATAAAGGATTAAAAATGGGCAGACACCTCAGAAGCACAACACATAAATTTTAGTGTGAATTTTAAAGGGCTGTTTTTGTGAATTTCAATCCCCCAAATACAAATGCCTCATAAAAACAATGCTACAAAAACTACTGTGGGAGGGGAAAAATTGCATTTCTTAAATGATTTCCTTTTGTAATGGATGGTATTTGCCTTTGCTTACGGAATGCAGCTTTAGAAAGAAACCTGTATCTACTTACCCCATGAGTGGATACAGTTACAGGGCTTTTATTACTTTTATTTATCTCACTTAGCATGATGTTACTGTTTAAAAAATAATAATTTTAGAATCCTTGTTCCCTAATAACTGATGCTTGATGGAAACAAAGATACTGGAAAACAGTCACCTATATACACCTATATATAACCTTCATATGTACATCATGTATAACAAGAAATACAATTTGGAAATGGGCAGAATTTTAAACCAGAACATAAAAGATAAATGCTGCCTGTGGTAAGAACTTAGAAGTACATATACATAATGAAAGATGCCCCTATTCTAGTTCATGAACAAGCTTTAACTCTGATATTAAACTTCATCCAGAAAACACAGGGTTTTCAAGGCTTTGATTTTACAGCAGTAATCTCTTTCAAGCAAACATCATGTTTTCACCTAGGATGTGAACATGTTGTACATAGCACTGAGAATATTTTATAATCATTGACAAATACTGCAAGTTCAAAATAGCTCACATAGTTAGATTACAAACTGTTGACTCTTTCAGAAAGTCAGCAAAAAAAGAAAGCAAACTCACTGCCATTGAGTCAATTCTGACCCATAGCGACCCTATAGGACAGAGTACAACTGCTCCATAGAGTTCCCAGAAAACCAAAGACACACATCAAGCCGTTTCTAATGACTATTTGCTTACTTGGAAAGACCGGTGATGTAGTGGTTAAGTGCTGTGGCTGTTAACCAGAAGGTCAGCAGTTCAAATCTGCCAAGTGCTCCTTGGCAACTCTATGGGGCAGTTCTACTCCATTTATAGGGTCACTATGAATCAGAATCAACTCTACAGCAGTAGGTTTGGGTTTGGTATCTGCTTACTTTCAGTTAGGCTCATTTCTACATCTCAAGTCCTCACTCCACAGAGATGTGCAGGAGAATGCTACTGAGGTTTAATTAACTGAAGTGATACCATGCTAAGCAAATAAGTCAGATATGATGAAAACTTTGGGAGCAGGTACAAGGCAGCTGATAATGCTAACATCCCCAAGAAATGGCCATGGGAAACAATTTACAGTACAACTGGTAATGCAGCTTCAGATACTCACGGGTAAAACGATGGGAAGCAGATGGATTGACACAGTCAACACGGTTGGCACTGTCACAGTGAAAAATGTCATTATCCAATTCCAGCACCAAGAAGCAGGGTGAGGAGCTGTCAACTTCTTCCAACTTCCTCTTTAAAATTCCACTCATAGCTGCAGCGCTGTCACATGTACCTGTAACAGGAACGGGAGCAATGAAGCATTGAAATATCTGACCGCTGACTGTGCAGTCAAAGCCCCAACGTCATTTTGGGAGCTGCAATTGCTGAGCCACACATATCTGATTATTACACCCATGCAGAAATGACTCCTAATGCTCAACCTCACTGAGAACAATATCATCACGATTCATTGTTCTTTGTATTCACATTCTGACAACAGTACCTTGCAAGAAAAAGTTAAAATTAATAATGTAGAATAAGAGTGCTGCATAAGGAAATACAGTTCAGTGTTTTGAAATGTCAAAACAGAAGTCAAATACACTTATTTGATTTGTTCTAGTAAATCTTGTACTGTCATTGACAGAGCCAGAGTTCAGAATGAAACAGATCACTCATTGCATGCTGTCATATCCACAGCATACTGATTAGGGCACGTCTATCTTGCTCAGGAATTCTTTTTTCTCAGGTACAAAGGCATCTACTTTTCTGGGGCTCTTTGTCCATCAAAAATGAAATTGGTTGCCTAGAATGGCTATACCTGCAGAATTTAGATGCCTTATCGTGTTTTCCAGTCACTTCAGCACAGCTACAGGGAATACTGGTGTCCTATGCCAAGGAGGATGGCTGAACAGATTTTATACAATGTGAACCACAATCCCCAAATCTGTTGCTAGATAAAGTATTGCTCTAAGTCTCTTCACACCCTGTATTAACATGGTCAGGGAAAGCCAGTCAGAGGGATTGGGATATATCTAATTTTGTTAATGTTACTTTAGATGAGTGAAGCTCTAGAGCAACGATTTCTTCATAGCTCTACAGGGACTTTTAAGGTGATTAGGGGTTCAAAAACAAATTCCTGCGGGGCAGTGTACCTCAGTGAGTAAAGAGGATCAGATACAGTAAAATTATGAATCATCTTGGTCCGCTCCTTTGTTTTTCTGTTACTTGTAACATCAAAGAAAACATAAAAATAAAAACAAAGCCGTTGTCATGGAGTTAATTCTAACTTAAGACGACCCTATGTGTGTCAAAGTAGGACTCTGCTCTACAGAGCTTTCAGTGTTTCAATCTTTCAGAAGTCAGTTTTACAAGGTCTTTCTTCCCAGGTGCTTCCGGGTAGATTCAAACTGTCAACTTTTTAGTTTTGTAGCTGAGTATGTAACTGTTTGCACCATCCAAGGATTCTACTTGTGACACCAAACCAAACCAAAGACACTGCCGTCAAGTCGATTCTGGCTCAGAATGATCCTACAGAACAGAGCAGAGATGTCCACAGAATTTCCAAGGAGCACCTGGTAGATTCAAACTACTGACCTTTTGGTTAGCAGCTATAACACTTACCACTATACCACTAGGGCTTCCATTTGTAATACAGATACCAAGAAACGCTCTACCCTAAGGAAAATAACAGCACAAGTACAACAGTAAATCACAAATGACAGTTTGGGCCTATAGTCAAGGAGTTGGTAGGTAGTAAGTAGTGTGAACTGTGATCAACTAGAGATAGGCCAAATAGAGAAGCTCTCACTCAAGTCCCAGTCATTTTGGCCCCAACCTTCCACAACTTACTCTCATATCTGGCCAGTACCTCATACATACCCAGAAGCAATCATCCACACCCTTGAGTTTCACCTTTCTTATCCTACTTTCCCTTTTTCTCTTCATAAGGTTAAAGAAGTAATTTTTAGATTGTGTTTAAATTATTTAAATTCCGAGTTGAATTGACTCTACAAAATACACAAAGATTTGACTAAATCTGTGTCTTGGAGGTCTTAACAGAGTAGGCAGTGAAAATACACTCTGCCAGCAGCTCAACACAGTTCCTGAAATGCCTCTCGCTACAGGTGCATCAGTTAGGAGGAAAAATTTATTTCACCAATGACACCTGCAAAAGATACACTACCAGAGAAAGGTGACATCCTAAGCCATCATATCTCAAACTAATGCTTCTATCCAGGCCCTTAGGGCAGTCAGGAACAAGGTCTGATAAGAGCTGACTTAACCAAACAAATGAAAAAAAAAAAAAACAGTAGCAACTCTTGGAACCAGTGACTCTCCTTGTTCCCTTACTGACTTCATGGTGTCCCTTGATTTAGTAGCTTCGAGGCATATTTATTTCAGGTCCTTCTGCCAAATGACTTTTGTTTCTGTGTTTTCTTCTTCCTCATACACCTGGCTGGCCCACCAGTTTGGATTCTGACAGACCTGCCTCAATCTCCTTGCAGCCTGTCAGCCTCAGCCCTGAATACCAACTGATAGAATCTTTCATTGTCTCTCTATTCAGGCTGTTAAGAAAGGAATCTGGAGTACCCGTGTTCAGCCATTTATGCCATCCTGCAGAAAAGAGATCCACTTGTACGCTCTTTGTTTAGCGGTCATTTATTATTTACTGAATAAAGATTTCCTGAGCTTCTCTTATGTGCCACATTCTTTCATAGGTGCTGGGGAATGGCAAAATATCAACAGAAAGAAGAAAAAATTACACTACTGGTGTTGTTGAGGGAAGAGGAAGACAAATAATAAACACAAGTGAATCACAGATATGACATGTCACAGAGAGGCAAATGTTATGGAGAAAAATAAGCAGGTGCGAGGTGTAGCAGTTAAGCAGTTTGGTGTAGGTGGGCTGCACGGAGAGAATATTCTATTCTTAATTGACTGGCATGCCTCTTATAAAGAAAGATGATCTAACTGAATGTGAAAATTATTGAATGATATCATTAATATCACACACAAGTGAAGTTTTGCTGAAGATCACTCAAAAGTGGTTGCAGCAGTGTATCAACTGGGAAAAGGTCAGAAATTCAAGCCACAGTCAGAAAAGAATGCGGAACCTGGAAAATCTCTGCTGAGGTCAGATGGAGCTGGCTGAAAGCAGAGAATACCAGAAAGATGTTTACTTGTGTTTTATTAACTACGCAAAGGCATCTGACTGTATAGATCACCACATATTACAGATAGCACTGCGAAGAATGAGAATTGTAGAACGCTTAATTGGGCTCAAGAAGAACGTGGACATAGATAAAGAGGCAATCATTTAAACAGAACAAGGAGACTTGTATAGCCTGGTATATGATCAGAAAGGTGTGCATCAGGGTTTTACCCTTTCACCATGTGTATTCAATCTGTAGGGTAAGCAAATAATCTGAGAACTGGACTATGTGAAGAATGGGGCATCAAGATTGGATGAAGACTCATTAGCAATCTGTGTTATGCAGATGACACCACCTTGCTTGACAAAAGTGAAGAAGACTTGAAGCACTGATGAAGAACAAAGACTGTAAATTTCAGCATGGAATTCACCTTAAAGTAACAAAAGTCAAATCCTCAACTGAACCAACAAACAACATTCTGATAAACAAAAAATAGAATTGAAGTTGTCAAGGATTTCATTTAACCTCAGTCCACAATCAGCATACCCATGGAGGCAGCAGTCAAGAAATCAATCAAAAGACTCATTGAACGAGGCACATATGCAATAAAAGATCTCATTTAAGTCTTGAAACATAGATACCACTTTAAGGACTGAGGTGCGCCTGATTCAAGCCATGCTGCTTTCAATCACAATACATGCATATGAAGACTGGACAGCGAATAGGGAAACTCAAAGAAGAATTAGCACTTTTGAACTATGGTGTTGGCAAAGAATATTGAATACACTGTGGATTGCCAAAAAAAATGAACAAATCTATCTTAGAAGAAGTGCGACCAGAACACTCCTTAGAAACACGGATAGGGGATTACATCTAAAACACTTTCAGTACATCAGGAAGGGTCTGTCCCTGGAGAAAGACATCATGCTCGGTAAAGTACAAGGTCAATGGAAAAGATGACGCTTAGTGAGCTTCCTCGACACCAAGGCTGCAACAACAGGCTCCAGCTTAACAATTCTGAGGATAGCAAAGGACTGGGTGGTGCGTTGCTCTGTTGTGCACAGCGTTGCTATGAGACAGAACCAATTTAACAGCACTTAACAACAAGCTAATGTAGCAGTAAGAAAGTACATGACACGGAGGACGGGCTCGCTACTTGGACACAGGGAGGGTGAACATTCCAGGTAAAAAGAATGATGTGTGTCAAACTTAGAGAACTATCCAGGAGCCAGAGGACTACATAAAGGTTAATAGGCTACTGTGAGGACTCGGGTGAGGTGGGAGCCACTAGAAGACATGAGTAGGAGAGTGTCATGATTTGACATATTGTTAAAAGGACCAATTAGTAGTTGTTACCACGTAAGAAAACAAGAGATGCTAAAACAATGGAAATGTGGATTTGATGGGAAAAAGAAAAGGCCTAGAATTAAGGAAGATAGGAAGGGAGGGCATAGTGCCTCACATGAACAAGAGAAGTCAGAGGTCAGAGTCTTGCAGAAGTCGATAGTTACTTTAGGAGGGAAAAGATTGAAAGTTAGAATGGTAAGGAAAAGGAAGTGCTTCCTAGAGCAATTTTACCTAGCACCATGCACATAAAATTAAGTAACCACAGTAGTTGATAGTGATGGAGCCCCTTAACCTACCATACTTCAAATAATTTTGGGACATTGTACTCCTTTGTGACGTTTGGCAAATAAATAACAATGAAAAGACAACACTTCTTTTATCACTTCAAAGAAACACTTACTTTAATTTGGTAAAGAAAATGTAATATGTACATAGAGAGCACTATCAGTTATGCGCTTAATCAAGATTGAAAAAAAATAATACATGATTACTACTTACTGCTGTAGGGATTAGAGGGCTCTGAACCTGAATTTAAAGCTAGGCAATCTCCTGCTGTATTTGGTGACCAAATAGAGTCTTTCTTTGGTTAGACAGACTTTTGTATCTTCAAGTGACTCAAGACACTTTTAGAAGTACTGCAGAAAAGCTCTTAAGGACTGAGAGATGTTGATGGATTTTTTTTGTTTTACACCATACGTTTATCAGTGATAGGAAATGTCATAGACTGACTTGTGTCCTCCAAAAATATATGCAGCCATGTGGCTGGGCCATGACTCCCAGTATCTTGTGACTGCTCTCCATTTGGTGGTTTTCCTATGCCGTATGTTAACAGATTAGGGTGGGACTGTAAATCACTTCATAAGATCACCTCCCTGCTCCACTGTAAAGGGAGTTTCCCTGGACTGTGGCTTTCCTCACCCTTAATCCTTTCATCCTGCAAGAGATAAAAGGAAAGAGATGCAAGGTTTGGGAACCTCCTACCTTCAAGAAAGCAGCACCAGGAGAAGAAAGCGTCCTTCAGACCTGAGGTTCCTGCACCAAGATGCTTCCAGAACAAAGACTAATGCAATACTGGACTTTCCTGCAGAGCTGACAGGGGAGAGCCTTCTCCTGGAGCGGACACCCTGAATATGGACTTGTAGCCTACCGGACTGTGTAAGAATAAACCTTCCTTTGTTAAAGCCATCCACTCTGTGGTATTTCTGTTAGAGCAGCCCTACCTGACTAAAACAGGGAACTATGCGACAACTGTTGCACTATAAAGGTGTTTAATCGATGTGCTCAATCTGTATGAACGCAATGTAAATAATTTGTGTGGATTTGTCAGATTTTCTCATGTTTATACTTTAAGTTCCTGGAGTCCTTAAAGAATCTTACAAAAAATCCTCAGACAGAGATAAAGCTGTAAGATTACATATTTGAGTCAACACAAAAACAAGAAGGAAAATTTTTTTTCCCAAAGTAAAGGAGACACTTGACGTGTGTGTGTGTAAGAGAGTGAGCAAGTGAGCAAGTGAGATTCATCCTACTCAATGTTAACCAATGTGATTCCACAACAGTATACTCCAGCCAGTTAGTTGTATTACCAAAATTTCTATGCTGCAATTACTTCCATGGCAACAGACAGTAAGATCATGCAGAAGAAGCTAAACTGAGAGACTGAGATTCAAGTCCCATTCAGATGTTTGCAGTAATAAGTGGGGAGGGGAGAAAATGGGAGAAGACAATTATTATGAGTGTTCTCTTTTAGTAAGTTTTTCCCATCCACACAGTTAAGTGACACAATCCCAAACAATACTGTTCTGGTGATTTTTCTGTGTTACAGAGCTAATTCTGATTCATTACAACCCTACAGGACAGAGTAGAACTCCTGCCTAGTTCCAGTAGACCAGAAGTACAATTTCAGGGCTCCAACTGCAGGGGAAAGCCCCCTTTCTATCGGCTCTGGAGGAAGAACCTCATCATCAATCTTTTCCTCGCCCTGCTTCTAGGCACAGGGACCCTGGGTCGGAAGGACATGGTTTGCTCCTAGCACTGCTTTCTTGGTGGTATGAGGTCCTGCCATCTCTCTGTTCTTTCTCTTTTTCATATCTCAAAAAGAGATTGGCTCTATAAACAGTCCAGTCTTGTAGATTGTGTCTTGCCTCATTAACATAACTGCCACTAATCCGAACTCATCAAAATGATAGAGATAGGATTTACAACACATAAGAAAATCACATCCAGTGACAATTAAATTTTGGGCAATCACAAAATACCAGGAATCATGGCCTAAATAAATTGCTATACATTTTAAGGGGATGAAATTCAATCCATAACACCTCTCATAAGGTTTTCTACTCTGAAATCTTTACAGCAGATGAAAAGGTCTTTTCTCCTGCAAAGTTGGTGAGTTTGAACTGCTGACCTTTCAGATAACAGCTAAGCGATTAACTGTTATACCACCAGGGCTGCTTTAAACAACATTAGCCAAGCCTTTAAGTATCATCAAATAATACAGAATGCTGTTTTTCAAACTACGTGGTTACAAGAAAGTATTAGCAAATGGAAAGACATATAGATAACTAATTCTGAGGCACCTAAAAAACCATACTTGTGTATTTGTTAAATACCAGAAGTTTCAGAAACTTATTCAGTGTTCAAAGACCTCTGTATTGTAGGTGGGAAAAAAATCCATTTTGGAGTTTTTCTTTATTTAATGGGAATACTGTATTATTACTGACCCTATAGCCAATAACCGACTACTCATCTTACAGTCATTGTACTACTGTGGTTTGTGTGTTGCTGTGATATTGGAAGCTGTGGCACTGGTACTTCCAATACCAGCAAGGTCACCCACAGTTGGCCGGCTTCAGTGGGACTTCCAGACTAGGAAGAACGATCTCAAGATCTACTTTTCAAAAATGTGATGGGATAGTATCCATAGGTTTAAAAGAAGACCAGAAAATATGTCTATTGGTCAAATTTACACACCAAACATCAATGCCAAAGATGAGAAAGTAGAAGATTTTTAGCAATTTCTGCAGTCTGAAATTGAACAAATATGCCATCAAGATACATTGATAATTACTGATGACTACAATATGAAAGCTGGACAAAGAATCAGTAGCTAGAAAATACGGTCACAGTCACTTTATGGTTCTATGCATCTATAAGACATCATCCTGCTGACCTCTTACTGGAGGCAGGGGAGTGGGTGGGGAGGAGGGGATAGGTGATTGTTGGGAGGATAAGACACGTATGGAATGGAGAGGAAGAGTGTGCTGTCACTGGGCAGGGAGAGCAGTGGGAGCTACATATAGGTCAGTAAGCAAATTTACATGGGAACGTACATTTTCATTCAATCATAATAAAAAGAAAGAAAAAATACAGTCATGGTGACAGAAAAGATACTGAATTTCACTGGACAGAATTTCACAAAACTAATGACCTATTTATTGGAAATATCTTTCTTGAGTAACATAAACAGTGATTATACACGTGGGCCTCATCCAATGGAATACAGGAGTCCATCTGACCACATGTGTGGAAGGAGGCAATAGAGAAACTCACTGTTATCAGCCAGAACAAGGCTAGAACAGATTATCAATTGCTCACATCAAGTTCAAGTAAGAAAATTAGAACAAGTCTCCAAGAGTTGAAGTATAACCCTGAGTACACCCTACCTGAATTTAGAGACCATCTCAAGAACAGATTGAAAGCACTGAACACTAAAACTTAAGATCAACAAGTTGTGGAATGACATCAAGGTCATCATACATAAAGAAAGCAGAAGGTCATTAAAGAGACAGAAAGAAGGAAAGAAAGACAAGACCAAAACAGATATCACACGAAACTCTGAAACTTGCTCTTAAATGTAGAACATCTAAGGTGGATACAAGAAATGCTAAAATAAAACAGCTGAATGGAAGATATCAAAAGGTAGACCCAGAAGACGGTTATCACAACGAAACATGCAGACTTAGTTAGAAAACCAAAAAGGAAGAACATGTATACCATTTCTCAAGCTGAAAGAACCGAGTAAATATTTTTCAAGCATTGAGTAACAATATTGAAGGATTCCATGGGGAAAATACTTAACAAGGCAGGAAGTAACAAACAAAGATGTAAAGAATACACAATGCCATTGGACCAAAAAGAATTGGCCAACATTCAAGCATTTTAGGCAGTAGCATATGATCACAACATGATGAAATTGAAGGAAGAAGTCCAAGCTTCACTGAAGGCACCAACAAAAAACAAGGCTCCAGGAATCAACAGAATACCAACTGAGATGTTTCAACAAACAGATATAATGCTGTAAGTATTCACTGGTCTCTGCCAAGAAATTTGGAAGATAGCTACCGGGCTCACCAACTAACAGAGATCCAAACGCATGCCCACTCCAAAGAAATGCAATCCAACAGAATGGTAAAATTATCAAATATCATTGATATCATATGCAAGTAAAATTTTGCTGAAAACAATTCAAAAATGGTTCCATCAGTACAGCAACAGAGAGGTGCCAGAAATTCAACCCAATTCAAAAGAGGATGTGCAACCAGGGATATCATTGGTATTATCAGATGGATCTTAGCTAAAAGCAGAAAATACCAGAAAGACGTTTATCTGCGTTTTATTGACTGTGACAAGGCATTTGACTGTGTAAATCATAACAATTATGAAGAAGGGGAATTCAGGAACACTTAATTATGCTCATGAGGAATCTGTACATGGATCAAGAGACACTTGATAGAAGAAAACAAGGACAATGAGTGGTTTAAAGTCAGGAAAGGTGTGCATCAGAGTTATATCCTTTCACCATATCTGTCCAACTTTTATGTCAAGCAAATAGTCATAGAAGCTGGACTATATGAAGAACAGGGCATCTGGGATTGAGGAAGACTTATTAACAACCTGAGATGTGCTGGCTGAAAGCAAAGAGGACTTGAAGCACTTACTGTAGATCAAAGACCAGCGTTCAATATGGATTACATCTCAACATAAAGAAAACAAAAATCCTCACGACTGGGCCGATAGTCTAACCATACCCAAATCTGTTGCTGTCCAAGCCAATTCTGATTTATAGCAGTCTTATAGGGCAGAGTGAAACTGCCCTATAGGGTTTCCAAAAAGCAGCTGGTGAATTCAAACTGCTGACTCGTTTTTGCAGCTGTAGCTCTTAACCACTGCGCAACCAGCTCCAAAATTGTGATAAATGGATAAAATATTGACGTTGTCAAGGATTTCATTTTACTTTGATCCACAAGTCAATGCTCATGGAAGCAGCAGTTAGGATGTCAAACCATACAAAACACCTCTTTCAAGTGTTAAAAATCAAAGTTAACACTTTCAGGACTAAGGTGCGCCTGACCCTACCCAGGGTTTTTTCAGTTGCCTCATATGCAGGAGAAAGCTAGACAATGAATAAGGAAGACCAAAGAACTGATGTCTTTGAATTATCTGCTGGTGAAGACTATTGAAAATATCATGGTCTGCCAGAAGAAACAACAAATCTGTCTTGAAAATATCATCAGAATGCTTTCTGAAGTGAGGATGATGAGATGTCTCATATTTTTGACACATTATCAGGGGGACTAATCCCTGGAGAAGGATGTCATGCTTGGTGTCATGGACTGAATTGTGTCCCCCCAAAAAATCTGTGTAGCAATTTGGCTAGGCCATGATTTCTGACATTGTTCTTCTGCAAATCACGTCCCTATGATGTTAATGAGAGGACATGGGAAACAGGTGTGTTGGTGGGGCAGGATTCACCTTGTGAGATTGTTTTGTGCCTTGAGGCAGTCTCCCGAGATATAAAGGAAGAAGCCAGCAGAGAGACTTGGGGAACTTACACCACCAAGAGAAAATCCTGATGGCATAGTGGGTTAAGTGCTAGGTCTGCTAACCAAAGGTCAGCAGTTCAAATCCTCCAGGTGCACCTTGGAAACTCTATGGGGCAGTTCTACTCTGAACTCTAGAGTCACTATGAGTTAGACCCAATCGGAGGGCAGTGGGTTTTTTTTTTCTACTACCAAGAAGCTGTGCCAGAAGCTGAGCATGTCCTTTGGGAAAGACCAGCATCCCTGCACCTCTGAATCTTCTAGTTCAGGGGAAGACTGAAGACAGGGACTATCTTGCTGATACAGCAGAGAAAGTCTTCCCCTGGAAGTGATGCCCTGAATTTGGACTTAAAGCTTACTGGACTGTGACAAAATAAAACTTCTTTTTAAAAGCATCTACTTGTGATATTTCTGTTAAAGCAGCACTAGCCAACTAAAGCATCTGGTAGAGGATTAAGTAAAAAGAGGAAGACCCTTAGTGAGATGGATTAACAAATGGCTGTAACAATGAGCTCAAACAGCAATGACTATAGAAATGAAGCATTTTTTGTTCTGTTGTACATAGGATTGCTATCAGTCTGAACGGTCTTGGTGGTACCAAAAAAAAAAAAAAAAAAACCAACAGATTCAATGATGTCTTTTGAGACGTATATAAGATAATTAATTTTCCTAATACTACTCCTATTATGAAAATAGTTACAATTTGTACGTCTACCAATATAAGAATCAGATTTTCAATTAAAATATTCAAAAGTGTCATAATTTTATATAAACCTCATGACTCAAAAGGCAAAGCAGACTGTTAGTATTTAAGAGTGGTAGAAAGTCATAACTATTAATTTATAATATTCAATTAGTATTATATTAAGGAATAACTAGATTCATTACTGAATCAGGATGGATTACTTGAATAATGTGAACATCTACATTCCTGTTTTGGAGGAAAAAATACAATTTTGGGAAACACATACCTTTCTACCCACAGAAACTGTTTTTCTAAAATACTAAAGTCTTGAGCTACACATAGATCCTCTGAAAAACTGAGTATTTGTTGTTGACAAGAATAAAACAAGTAACAGTTGTGATTTTGATGTCTTTGGATTGCCACAACTAAATATCCCATTGGAGAACCAAAACATGCTAAATTGTAACCCTCCCCAAATATACATGTATTTTTATGTGCCCTTTTTTCCCCACCACAAAGACACTTGCTATCTAGTTGAGATATAACCATGGGCTTGGGTTAATTACTAGAGGTTGGTTAGCAAACACCTAGAATAGGGGTGGGATAGATTGTTAAGGCTAGAGCTGGATGCAGAAAAATGGTGGATGTCATGGATTGAACTGTATCCTCCCCAAAATGTGCGTGGCCATTTGTCTGAGCCATCATTCCCGATATCTTATGGCTGCCCTCCACTTTGTGATTTCCCTACACTGTATTATAAAGAGGGTTAGAGTAAGAGTCTAAATCCCTTCCTAAGGTCACCTTCTTGCTCCAAAGTAAAGAGTTTCCCTGGAGACTCTCTTTCATCTTTATGCTACAAAAGATAAAAGGAAATAGAAGGAGAGAGCTGGGAACCTTATACCATCAAGAAAGCAGCATGAGGAGTAGAGTGTATCTCCTTCAGACCTGAGATCCCAACTTCCTTCAGACCTGAGATTCCTGCACCAAGACACATCTTGACCAGAGACTGATACAACAAAATGTCCTTCCTCCAGAGCTGACAAAGAGGGAAAGTCTTCCCCTGTGGCAGACCTCCTGAATTTGGACTTACAGACTACTGTGTAAGAAAAAAATTTTCTTTGTTAAAGCCATCCACTTTGTGGTATTTCTGTTAGAGCAGTACTACACGACTAAAACAGTGGATGAAGGTGAATACAGACTGAACAGTCTTGGGAATATAGATGCAATGTAGAATAAGGACGGGAGAAAAAATCTGAGAAGAATGGGGACAATCCCTGAAGGACAAAGAACAAATTGAGGATTTGAGAGGCCTAGACACTGATTTTTATCAAGCATTTGAGTCACCATGGTTTCATGGGACATCTGTGTCAAATGACAAAACAAATTTATTTTTTAAAAAAATGTTCTGCATCCCACTTTGCTGAGGGGACTCTGGAATCTTAAAAGGTTAGCAAGTAGCCCTCTAAGACACATCTACTGATCCCAAGCCACTTGGAATAAAGAACACTAAAAAATAAAAATAATAGAAGCCTGAGAGACAAAAAAGGCCACAAAAACCAGAGATTCCGTAAGCCTGAGATCAGAAGAACTAGACAGTATCTGGCTACCAGCAGTGACTGCCCTGATGGGGAATACAACAGAGTCTATGACAGAGCAGGAGAAAAGTGGGGTGCAAAACTCAAATTCTTAAAAAAAAAAAAAAAAAAAAGCCCAGACTTAATGGTCTGACTGAGACTGGAGCCCCAGAAGATATGCCCCCTTGATTCTCTGCCAATCCAGAACTAAGACTATTCCTGAAGCCAACTCTTCAGCAAGGGCAGAAATTAACAAAATTAATAATAAAATTAAAGAATTAGACAACTCAATAGGAAGCCAAAGGAGCAGAATTGAGGCAATAAAAGGCTGAATGAGTGAGATTGAAGATAGAGCACATGGCATCAACATATTTGAAAGAAAAATCAAATAAAAGAATTAAAAAAAATTGAGAGACACTAAGAATTATGTGGTACTCTGTGAAGAGGAATGATATGAGTGACTGGAGTAACAGAAAGTGGGGAGGAGATAACAGAGAATACAGAGAGAATCGCCAAAGATTTGCAGACAGAAAACTTCCCTGATATCACAAAAGATGAGAAGATACCTATCTAGAACACTCATCTAACTGCACACAGGGTTGATCCTAAAAGAAACACAACAATGCATATTATAATCAAACTTGCCAGAATGAAAGATAAGGAGATACTTTTAAAAGTGGCTAGGGATAAACAAAAAATAGCCTACAAAAGAGAATCGATAAAACTAAGATTTGACTACTCAACACAAACCATAATAGTAAGAAGTCAACAGGATGACTTATACAAAACCTTGAGGGAAAACAACTGCCAGCCAAGAATTATATGTTCCATAAAACTGTCTCTGAAGTGTGATGGCAAAATTAGGACCTTTTTGAATAAACACAAATTTAGGGAATTTGGAAACACCAGACCAAAATCATGAGAAATACTAAAAGGGGTTCTTTGGTTAGAAACTAAATAGCATCAGGTAACAACCCAAGACCAGAACACAAAACAGAGCAGAGCAACTGGATATCAACCCAGACATGGAAATCACAGAAATTAATCATAAGCAAAACACTGAAAATAGGGAGAGATGTCATTATTGAAACATTATAATGAACCAGAGACTCAAAAAAATGTAATCATAGATCTTTCATATCAAAGAAAGTCAAGGCAATATAAATTAAAGACTGGTTTAAATTTAGAAAAATAGGGGTTAATATTAAAGTAACCACAAAGGAAACTATCATTCTTGTCCAACAAAATAAGAAACAAGAAAAACATCCACACTGAAAAAGATGAAAACAGACTCAGCATAGAAAATTAAATGGAACAAAGGAATTGCCTACAACACCCAAAAGAAGGCGTGACAGTTACAGCACTAAGTGCATACCTATCAATAATCACACTGAAAGTAAAGGGAGTCAATGAGTAAGGAGACAGAGAGTGGCAGACTCGATAAAAAACGGGACCTGTCTACATGCTGCCTACAGGAGACACATCTTAGACTTAAAGATAAAATAAAACTGAAAGAATGGAAAAAAATATATACACCAAGTTAGCAACATTCAGAAAAGTATAGGAATGACAATATTAATCTCTGATAAAACAGACTTCAAAGCAAATTCCACAACACTGGATAAGGAAAGATCTTACATAATGACTAAAAGACAATACTCCAAGAGGACATGATCATGCTAAGTATCTATACACCCAAGGACAAGTCTCCAAAATATATAAAACAAAAAGTAATTACATTGAAAACAGAGATAGACAGCCCCATGGTTAACAGGAGGAGACTTCAACACACCACCCTCAGTGAGGGACAGTATATCCAAAAAACTCAATAAAAACATGGAAGATCTAAATTCTGCAAACAACCAACTTGACTTCATACACATATAGAGAATATTCCATCAAACAGAAGTATGCTTTCTTTTCCAATGTACATATAACATTCTCCAGAATTGACCATATGGGCCACTGAACAATGCTTAATAAAATTCCAAATATTAAAACATTACAAAGTACCTTTTCAGACCATAATATCATAAAAGTAGAAATCACAAACAAAAAAAGAAGGAAAAAAAAGTCAAGCATATGGGAAGTGAATATTACTTTGCTCAAAAATGACTGAGTTGTATAGGAAATCAAGGATGGAATAAAGAAATTCATAGAATCAAATGAGAATGAAAACACATCCTACCAGAATCTCTGGGACACAGCAAAAGCAGTGCCCAGAGGTCAATTTATCTCAATAAATGGAGATATCCAAAAAAGAAGGCCCCAAATCAAAGGATTAACTCTACAGCTCAAACAAGTGCAAAGAGAGCAGCAAAGAACCCATCAATCACCAGAAGAAAGCAAATGATAAAAACTAGACCAGAACTATACAAATTAGGGAATGCAAAAATGCTTTAAAGGTTTAGCAAAACCAAAAGCTATTCTTTTGAAAAGATCAACAAAATTGATAAACCATTGGCCAAATTGACAAAAGAAAACAGGGGAAGCAAATAACTCAAATAATAAAAACAGATGGGCAATATCACAGCAGACTCAGCTGAAATTAAAATAATTACAGTAAAATACTTCAAAAAACTGTACTCTACTAAATTAAAAAACCTAGAGCAAATGGAGAAATTTCTAGAAACACACTACCTACCAAAACTAGCACACACAGAAGTAGAACAACCTAGTAAACCCATCACAAAAGAAGAGATTGAAAAGGTAATTAAAAATTTCCCCCAGAACATAGAAAAAGATGGAATGCTCCCAAATTCATTCTAAGAAGCCAGAATAGCCCTGATACCAAAAACAGGTAAAGAGCGCAAGAAAGAAAAATTACAGATGAATATTTTTCATGAACTTAGATGCAAAAATTCTCAACAAAATTCTAGCCAATAGAATTCAACAACATAGCAAAAAAATAATTCATCATGTCCAAGTGGGATTCATACCAAAGATGCAGGAATCGTTCAACATTAGAAAAACAATTAATGTAATCAACCACATAAATAAAAGACAAAAACTGCTTGATTTTATCAATTAATGCAGAATAGTCATTTGACAAAGTCCAATTCACATTCATGTTAAAAACTCTTCGCAAAGTAGGAACACAAGGGAAGTTCCTCAACACATCTATGCAAAGCCAACAGCTAACATCATCCTAAACGGAAAGAGACTGAGAGCATTCTCACTGAGAATGAGAACCAGACAAGGATGCCCATTGTCACCACTTTTACTCAACATTGTCCTGGAGGCTCTAGGCAGTCAAGACAAAGAAATAAAGGGCATCGCAATTGGTATGGAAGAAGTCAAAGTATCTCTGTTTGCAGCTGACATGATCTTGTACACCAAAAAATAAATAAATAAAAATTAAAAAACTACTAGAACAAAGAGACCATCAAAGAGGAAATCACCAAATCAATACCATTTACAGCTGCTCCCAAGAAAATAAAATACCTACAAATAAATCTAACCAGAGATGTAAAATACTTATGTAGAATTCCAGAAACCAAAACAGACCTACCTAAGTGGAAATACCAAACTTGCTCATGGATAGGAAGACTTGACATGAAAATGTCTATTCTACCCAGTGATTTATACATAAAATGCAACTCCAATCCAAATTCCAACGGCATTTTTTATGAGGTGGAGAAACAAACAACCAACTTCATATGGAAAGAGAAGAAGCCCCAAATAAGTAAAGCAGTACTGAAGAAGAAGAACAAAGCCAGAGGCCTCACACTACATGACTTTAGAACCTATTATACCATCATGGTAGTCAAAATAGCCCAGCATGGATACAGGAAGAAAACATAGGGACAATGCTGATAGCCCTAATATACATGTTATAAACAGACTATATGATATTACTAACAGAGATAACTGGTAACTCCTAAAAATCAAATAGCTACACTCATCCAAAGACTTCACCAAAAGAAAAAAAAGACTTTCTACAGACTCAGAAATAATTTTTGGCAACCACAAATCTGACTGACATTTAATCTTCATGGTCTACAAAGTACTGCAAAACCTCAAAAACAAGAAAAAAGAAATAACCTAATTACACAATGGGCAAAGGATATGAACAGGTACTTCATCAAAGACATCCAGGTGACTAACAGTATCTGAGGAAATTTTCACAACCTTTGGCCATCAGAGAAATCCAAATTAAAACTACAATGAAAAACCATCTCACCCCAACAAAGCTGACATTTGCAAAAAACACAAAATAATAAATGCTGGATAGCTTAAGGAGAGTGGCACCCTCTACACTACTAGTGGGAGTGTAAAACAGTACAAACCACTTTGGAAACTGATTGGTGCTTTATTTAAAAGGTAGAAATAGAAATATCACATGATCCAGCAATCACGCTGCTTGGAATATATCTGTCATAGCAAGAGATACACACACATCAAAGTTTATTGCAGCGCTGTCCACAATAGCAAAAGATAAAAACAACCTAGGTGCTCATCAACACCCGAATGTATAGACAAACTATGGTATATTCATACACTGGAATAGTATGCAGTGATAATGTACACTAATGATCTTAGGAAACATAACATGGAGCCATCTCGAAGACACACTGAGTGAAATCAGTTAGTAGTAAAATGGCAAATATCACATGAGATCACTATTACAAGAGCTTAAGAAAAGGCTGACATGCAGAAGAAAATAATCTTCGATGGTTACAAGGGAGGGAGAGAGAGGACAGGAATTGGGTTAGGTGAAGGCAGCAACAGAAGGGAAGTCAGGTATAGCTGGACTGCACTCAAATCATTTCCCAAACACAATCCAACATTCTGAAGGGCAGAATAGCAAGGACAGGGTCTGGGGACCATGGTTTCAGAGGACATCTAGGCTAAATGGCACAACTACAATTTTTTAAAGAAAATATTCTGCATACCAATTTGGTGAGGATAGTTGGGGTTCTCACAAGCCAGCAAGAGGCCATCTCAGTAGCATCAATTGGCTCCTGTCCACCTGGAGCAGAGGAGAACGAAGGACAGCAAAGACATGAGGAAAACGTGAGACCAGGAGACAGGAGGGTGCCCTATGTCCGGAGATGACGTCAGCATGAGATCACCAGAACTAGCTGGTGACTGGCTACCTGCAGTGACTGCACTAACAGAGAACACAGTGCAAAGTCCCTGATGTTCAGGGAGAAAAACGGGTGTGCAGAACCTGACCTCTATTAAAAAAAATCACACTTGACAGTCTGTCAGACTGGAGAGTCCCCTGAAGACCTGGCTCCCAGAAAGCCAACTCTTTAGATAAAGACTGGACAGGACTATAAAACATAGAGTGATGCTGGTGAAGAACGTGCTTCCTGGCTTAAATATATACACGAGGCTGTCTGAGCAGCTCTCGTCCAAAGGTGAAATGACGGGAGAGAGGACAGGACTTGGTTGAATGGTTAAGGGAAGTTCAGGGTGGCAAGCTGGAGTGTGCTGTCACAGGATGGGGAGAGGAGAGCATCTAGAATTGCATACAAGTGTGGGTGTGGGATTTCATATGGCAAATTGACTTGGATTGTAAACTGTCACTTAAAGCACAATAAATGATTTTCTTTAATGCTTTGTGCAGTGTATGTATAACATCATACTGAATCCATAAGATTGTAATAGGTGATGCTTTGTATTAGGAAGGGAATGGACAACTAAGTAAGCCTGGGAAATTCTCAATTCTATACACACACACACACATATATATGGAGAGTCTCACTCCACATTAGCATAATAAAGGCTCTACAGGAATAGATTTTGCTTATAGTTCCAATCAGAGTCTTCCAAACTTGTTATCTTGTTTAACCATAAGATATTTTTATCCAGAAATATTCAATAACATTTCTCAGAACTTATGCCCTGGTTTGGAAAAGATTTCCTCAGTCTGGTATTTTGAAGGTTCTACCCTTTTTATTCTTTGACAATTCTAGGATTTGTTTTCAGAATTAGGCTCTCCAAGATATCCAATACTAACTTCATGAGCTAACAAGCATAACTAACCTTTTTTTTTTTTTTTAAGAAAATGTTCCACATACCAATTTGTTGAGTGGCATCTGAGGTCTTAAAAACTAGCAAGTGGCCATTTAAGATGCATCTGCTGGAGCAAAGGAAAGTGAACATTAAAAGTACAAGGAAAATTTGAGCCCCCAAAACAGAAAGGATCACATAAACCGGAGAGGCCATCAGCCTGAGACGGAAGAACAAGACGGTGCCTGGAGACCACCAATGACTGCCCTGACAACAAAACACAACAGAAAAGTCATGATGGAGCGGGAGAAAAGTGTCGTGCAAAACTGAAATTTACTAAAAAGATCAGACTTGATGGCCCAACTGAGAACGGAGCAACCCCAAAGACATGGCCCCTGGACTCTCTGTTAGCCCATTCCCGAAGCCAGTGCATCAGACAAAGGTTAGACCGGATTAGAAGGCATAAAATGGTACTAGTGAAGAGTGCTTCTTGGCTTCAGCAGACACACGAAATTAAACGGCCGGGTCCTGTCCACAGGCCAGACGAGAAAGCAGGAAGGAACAGAAGCTAGTGAATGGACTTAGGGAATACAGAGTGCAGAGGTAAGGTAAGTTGCTGTATTATAAGGAGACTATCCAGGGTCATATAACAATGCATGTATAAGTTTTTGTATGAGAAACTGACTTAAAATGTAAACTTTCACTTAAAGCACAATTTAAAAAATTAATAAATAAAAAGATTTACAGCCCTGGAAAGTCTACAGGGCAGTTCTACTCTGTCCTAAAGGGTTGCTGTGAGCTGGAATCAACTGAATGACAGTGGGTTTTTTAATATGGAAAAAAACTTTAAGATAGAAAAAATAACCAATCCAGGGTAACTCTCTCTTCATACACTAATGAAAACTAAGAACGGATGGTACACCAGGATCAGAGGAAGACTCATTCACAACCTATGCCAATGACACAATCTTCCTTACTTAAAGTTAAGAGGACTGATGAAGATCAAAGATCACATCTTTCAGGAAGGATTACACCTCAACATAGAGAAAAAAAAGAATTCCACTACTCAGAATATACCCTACAGAATCAAAGGCTGTCACACAAACAGATAGATGCACACAAATTTTTATGCAGCACAGTCAACAATAGCAAAAAGGTAGAATCAACCCAGATGCCCATCAAGAGACAAACAGATAAATAAACTGTGGTACGTATACTCAATGGGACATTAAGCAATGGGACACAAACAATGATGATTTTAGGAAGCATCTCATAAACTGGTTTCAACTGGAAGACATTATACTGAGTGAAATCAGTCAGTGGCAAAAGGACAAATATTGTATGAGATCCCTACTATAGGGACTTAAAAATAGACTTACGTACAGAAGAAAAGATTATTTGATGGCTGCAAAGGTAGGAAGGGAGGGAGAGGGCTGGTTACAGACTAGGCAGTTAATAGAAATTTAGTTGGGTGAAAGCAGTGACAGCACACAGTACAAAGATCAACATAAGACTTCAACATAAACTGAAAAGTCTTCTAATCTCAATCCAATACTGCAAGGATAGAATAGCAGGGACGGTGACTGGGGCTATGCTCTCGAGGGACATCAGGGCCAAGTGGCATAACTAGCCTCTTGCTAAGAGAGTCTTCTGTACTCCCAGATTGGTGAGAGGCTTTTGGGGTCTTAAAAGCTAGCACGCTGCCATCTGAGGTACACCATATTGTCCCAACTCATCCAGAACAGATAATCACTGAGAACAACAAAGACATGAGTTAAAAAGAGCCCAGGACACAGAAGAGCCCACGTTGAATGGGTGACTATATCAACATGTGACCAGAAGAACCAGATAGTGCCAGGCCACCACCAAAGACAGTCATGACGGGGCACACCGTATTGAGTCCCGGTGGCAACACGAGAAAAAGAGGGGTGCACGTCAAAAACTCCACTAGAAGACTGCAATTGATAGTTCAGCGGCCTAGGGGTTCCCTGGGGAGCATGACGCCTAGGCCCGCTGCTGCTCCTGACCAGAAACATTACTGAGGTCAACTCTTCGGACAGAAATGGACTGGACTCAGGGACACGATGTGACCATACAGTGTGTGTACTTTATGGTTCTGTGCATTTACAGGATTCTGTCCTTCTGGCCTCTTACTAGAAGGGAGAGGGTGGAGAGGAAAGGACAGGAGATTAAGAGGACACAACACATATAGAATGAAAGGAGGAGTGTCCAGTCACCAGGGAAGGACAGCAGAAGGAGCTGCAGACAGGTAGGCATACAAATTTGATTTGGATTATATACTTCCACTTACTCACAATTTTTAAAAAAAGGAAATAAAAATCCTTACAACTGGACCAATAAACAACATCACGATAAGCATGGAAAAAACTGACATTTCCATTTTCTTTGAATCCATAATCAGTATCCATAGACGCAGCAGTCAAGAAACCAAATGGAAGACTGAGGTGTGCCTGACTTAAGCCATGGTGTTTTCAACTGCCTCATCTGCATGCGAAAGCTAGACAATGAATAAGGAAGACAAAAGAAGAATTGATGCCTTTGAATTTAGAGTTGGAGAATATTGAATACACCACAGACTGCCAAAAGAATGAACAAATCTGTCTTTGAGTAAGTACAGCGAAAATGGTCCTTAGAAGCAAGGATAGTACAACTATGTTTCACATACTTTGGACATGTTATCAGTGGGGACTAGTCCCTAGAGATGGAAATTATATTTGCAACAGTAGAGGGTCAGAGAAACAGGAAAGCTTTCAACAAGATGCAACGGCACAGTGGTGGTTGAAACAATGTGCTCAAGCATAACAACAATTTTGAGAATGGTACAGGACAAGGTAATGCTTTGTTCTATTGTATACTGTCTTGATGAGCCAGAACTGACTTGACAGAACCTAACAGCAGCAACAACAAGGACTAATACTAAGTTACTAACAACCATAGAGGTTACTTTGCTCCTTCCATCCTGGCTTACAAAACAGAAAAAGATGACTAGCAGTAGCACCTAACACTGCACACAGTAGCTTCAACTAACCTAACCCATTGCCGTGGAGTCAATTCCAACTCATTGCAAGCCTACAGGACAGAGTAGAACTGCCCCACAGGGTTTCTAAGGAGTGGCTGGTGAATTTGAACTGACAGTCTTTCCGTTAGCATCCATAGCTCTTAATTCCTACACCACCAGGGCTCCCACAGCGTCTTAGTATTGCCGAAGACTGTGCTAAAAGAAAGTTCTTTGTAGATCTATCAGTCTTTACGATATCCCCCAGGTAGGTAAATGAATGTAAAGTAGTAAGGAAGCTGAGGCTCAGATACCTTAAGTAGCTAACACAGGCGAGAAGATGGCCTAAGACGTGAACTATAGTTTGTCTCACTGCATAATCTAGGTAGTCCACCATCATTATGCTGTATTTGCTGAAGAACTAATAACAACAACCAAAAACAAACACCCAAACCCATGGCCACTGAGTCGATTCCAACTCATAGCAGTCCTACAGGACAGAGTAGAAGTACCCTACAGGGTTTCCAAAGAACTAAAAGATACCCCAAATCTACAACACCCCATTTAGCTGAAGGAAGCCCTTGTGTAGTAGAGGTTACATGCTGCAGGTGCTAACCAAAAGGTTGACAGTTCAAATCCACCAGGCTCTCCTTGAAATCTCTGTGGGACAGTTATACCCTGTCCTACAAGTTTGCTAAGAGTCAGAATTGATTTGATGGCAAAGGGTTTGGTTTGGGGTTTATTCAGCTCAGAGAATGCGTTTCTAGAAACAGGGATGCTGACTAGATGACAGAATCATCCATTTAAGGGGTATATGCTATACCACAGCACCAAATCCAAAAACCAAACCCACTGCCGCTAAGTCAATTCTAACTCCTAGCAATGCTATAGCAACCCTGTTGGAGAGAATGGAACTGCTCCTACAGTTCTGAAGGCTGTAAATCTTTACAGAGACAGACTGACACATCTTTTCCCATGGAGCAGTTGGTGGGTTCAAAGCTGGTGGCCCTGGCCTTTGGTTAGCAGCTAAGCACTTTACCTACTGTGCCACTGGGGCTGCTCTATGAATAGTCCAGAACTCCCACAAATGAGCACATTTGTAGGACTTTGCCAGCTACTCTTCCTTTCTCTTCAGACTCCCAAATACCATCTTTTTTTTTCTTTATTTGCTTTCTTTTGGTCAGTTTTATCCAGCTGTGATCTTTCTATTAAATGATTTCCACCAGTTTCAAATTACCTGCTTACCTCTACCTTGAGGCATATTAAACCTGGGTAAAATGAGCATGTTAACTCTTGCCGTGGGCCCCTGGTTTCTCTGAAGCTGATTCAGCACTGCCATTTGCCACGTATAGCGGCTTAGAACTGTTCAGCAGAACACAAAACAATACAGCAGGAAGAGGGTCGACACCAGCATAAAAATGGTACAGAACTATGAGCTTTAATCAAATGTTCTGAGTACCTTTAATGCCAGGAAGAATGCTCTAATCTACTGTGTA
Organism: Heterohyrax brucei; assembly: GCA_028571685.1. Taxonomy (NCBI): domain Eukaryota; kingdom Metazoa; phylum Chordata; class Mammalia; order Hyracoidea; family Procaviidae; genus Heterohyrax; species Heterohyrax brucei. Next base: position 71,766,232 of record CM053146.1, on the reverse strand, counting down.
TCAGAGCACTCAGATTGGTAAAATATGTTATATTTTTTTCACACAAACATTATTTAATATTTATACTGTATGATAACATCAACTGCAAATAACTACATTAACTCAGAATCAACTCTTTAATATTTGATGGTGATGATGTGTTTGTGTTCGTACGTATAACAGAAACAGAAGAGCACCATTATGTTGATACAGAGTGGAAAACAACTCTGTCAACAGGAATCGTAATCGCGAGAGAGGTAAAAAGTTTCCGCGGAGGTGGAAGAAGCAGCGTAATGACCGCACCAGGAGCTACGGCACGGAGAACACGACAAGCCCGAGGGGCGTCCCGGGGCTGTTCCCTTTGGCCCTGCTCCTGTGCTGTGTACCTGTGTCTGAAAGTCTATAAAGGGGTCCTCAAGTTCACCTAGACGACTTCAGCCGGCAATCAGAGGGAGTCCACTCGGAGCTCATTACTGCAATGAATCTCACAATGGGCAAACCATCTGAAATTTTACATATGAGTTTTATGAGCTACAAGAATGGAATTTTGAGAAAAGGTGGGTTTTTTTTTTTAAATGACGTTTGAAAACCTTTCCCAGAATTTTTCTGCTTTAATATGGAGACAGCATAAAAACCAGTACTACTAGGTAACAACGGATAACAAATATTGATTTCTGTGGCTAGCCTTCCTGAAGATAGAAAAGGAAATGAAAATCTTCGTAAACACATTTAGGAGGCCTGTTAAGGAATTTTTTTCTCTCATTTATTAAATACACTGTGATATATCCATAACATGACAGCAACTGACAGTATCAACACTTACTACAAAACTGAAATGCATTTTTTGACCTAATGACAAACTCACGTAAGTCAAGGAAATCTACGACAGTAAATCAAAAGCCGTGGGACATACAGGATACCAAGGACTGGTCTAAGTTAGTGCTGCCTGTAGGGGAGAAATTTGCACAGCTCTAGAATCCATGCTATTATGCCTAGAGATAGTCTAGCCACACCATGCTTATTCCCACACCCTTCTAAATTGCATTTCTTTCATCCATTGATAACACAACATATCCAATATTTAGCACATATTCAGTTCTATACAGCTGATGTAATATTGCATAAGCAAATCTCAGTCTCATCCCTCCTTAAAAGAAAAAATTGCTTTCCCTCTTCTGTAGTATTATCAAAGGCAAAAAATGAAGGATTCAGGAAAGAAGGATCTCTACACTAACCTTATGATTCTAGGATAAATATAAGACTAAAATACTCTAAAAAGAATGCATGAAATAAAATGAGTATTTATCCAAGGATTTTTTCCCCTTAAATTTTATTTATTTTGCTGTTGTTGGGAACATACATAGCAAAATATACACCAATTCAGCCTTTCTACATGTACAAGTTAATGACATTGATCACATTCTCTGAGTTATTCCTCTCTCAATAACATAAACTCACTATGTAATTTCTACAAGTTACTGTGTCATCTTGATCCCATATGGATAGTTCTTAAAAGAGCACGATGCCCAAGGCAGACTTTTTTTTTACTATTTAAGCTCAACTACTGTTTGGTTTTAGGAAGATTTCAGGATGCATTTTTTGGTTTAAAGTTTATTACCAAAGGCTTTACAGTAAATATTGCCTACAGATAAAAAGTTCACATATGAAACTATTTTAGCTGGTCGTTGATGGCTTTTCAAGCTTTGTTATTTCTGTGGACTTTTATATGAGTCAGGAAAAACAGTGAAATGTGCTGCGGGTACCATCTTTTTTCTTTCTTGAAGATAGCATCTTCAGCTCCTGAACTAATTAAAGTATAAGAGTTCCCGGCAATTTTCTACCTTTTTCACCATGAGGCTAAAATGAATGAGAATGTTAAATTTCATGTTCAAGTGCTTTCCTTAGAGTTAGCACAGACACTGTCAAGGTCATCATAACCTTGAATGAAAATGCCTGAAAAGTTATATTGAGTATTTTCAGAATGTACACATCAGCGAGTTTTAGGTCTACTTAGACTATCATAACAGCTCATTTCTAAACAATTGAGAAATTAAATGACCTGCCCAACTAATCAACTGAGATATAGGAGACATTCAAATCTAGTCATTAGCTTGATAATCAAATCCATTCCTTGCTCCTTGATTTACAAAATATAATTAAGGCATGATAAATATAGTATTTGAGATCACCACTTTCTCCACCTAAAAAAGCCCTAAATTCCATCCACTTCCCTGGAGTCGCTTCTGACTGCTAGTAATCAACTGCAGAGATAGACTAGAACTGTCTTCCAGGGTTTCCAAGGGGTGGCAGGTGGATATGAACTGCTGACATTTTGGTTAGCAACTGAGCTCTTAACCACTGCACCACCAGGCCTCCTGTATTAAGCTACCAGGTATTGAATATATATTAAGTCAATAACAACATCTGATCAATAATATTTCGAATTTATGGGCAACCGCAGTATAAACATTAATGTGATTCTTTATTTGCCTGAATTACTTTTAAGTACATAGTACAATTTGGACAACGTGAAACCTGAGCCAAGCTTTTCTTACTCTGGGTGTTATTTCCATTTCTTGTAAAACCCACCTTTCCATTTCCAGCAATGTGGAGTTATTTGCCAGATTGGCAAAGATCCATTACCCATGTAAAGTTGTATACCTATATTTGAAAGGAAGCTATTAAATATTTCATTTTCTTGAACACATTCTGAGAGACTTAAGAGGCCAATATAAACTCACCTATGAATCTAGCAAACTACTTTTAGCAAACAGGGACAGACGCATGAAGCCATAAATAAAAAGTATCACTAAAATGTACTTTAAAATTATCTGTAGTTTAAAGGAAGATGATGCAACGTGTAGTTTTCAGGAACATCAAGCCAGAACGTCAATGTATCTGATAAATTTGATAGTACCTGAATCAGGGGATATTTGTACAGGTCATATAATCCATTTTCTAATCCATTTGATTTGTTGTTAGTCTAGGGTCACCATGAGTCAGATCCGACTCAACGGCACTGGGTTTGTTTTTTTTATGCTCTGTAATGTCATCTGTGTTTATGCTGAAAGTACTGCCACTGAAAAGGCTTTGCTCATATTAATTGATAAAAACCCTGTAATTCTCACTATCCTAAGGCTTCTTGAAAAATAAATTACTGACCGCCCAAATTAATTTAACTTTAATGTATTGGCTAGACATTATTTTAAAACATGGTTTAAGTGTGTGGTCGATTATTTGTTACAATGCTAACAATAAATCTCATCGATTAAAGTTAATACTATGAAACACACTATTGTATGTCAAGAACATATAAATGAATGGTAAAAGAAAAAAACAGCATTGGGAGTCTCACCTGAATTATAATAAAAATATTAGGTAAGATACACAGCATTTTGGTGGTTTTTTTCCTCTCAACAAATAGCTGAAAGAGAAAAAGCAAAATGTGCAAGGTTTGACGGGGCTCTTTTGAAGTATACAATTTTATAGTAAAAATGTTTTAAGACATTGCCTAGAGTGACATATGATGATGGTTATGATTGTTTTCTTATTTTTCTTAGAGAAAAGCCCAAAAATGAAAACTTTATTTTTAAATAAAGCAAAACTGCTCAAATACAGGGAAAAGTATACTCGCACATTTACAATAATGCTAAATATCACAATATATGTTTAATAATCCTCACTATCCACAGCCTGAAAATATATCTCAAGCTTTCCTCTGGGTGATAAAAGCGACTTTAATGTTTTGTAATTTCTTGCCTTACCTAGTATATACTAAAAAAAGACGACTACAAAACATAAAGAAGAAAGTATTTGTGCAGAAAGGGACAAAGTTGTGAGGTCTGTGTTAAAAACTTACATTTAAATGTTTGCACCCAAGAATAAACAAACGGTCTTGCCTTGCCAGCTCTCACAGAGCAGACAGACATGGTATGCATTTGCCTAGTTTCATCATTCACTTGGGACAGGAACCTCTTCAATTGTTTTCTTTCACATGCTTTTTTCTTTCCTGCCTCCACTGCTGCACACACACTCCCTGTTTCCCGTAGACTCTGCAGTACAAGCTACCATAGTTATCTCATTTTTATAAGACTTGCGGACGTCTGCCAGTGGCTGATAGGAAATGCTGATTGAGTAGGGTTTATCTCCTTTTCATCCAAAATATGTGAACCATTAAGGAAATTATAAAAAGCAGCAACAATATACTCTGCTTTTATTCAGAATCTTTCCCTTAGCGATTATTAAAAGGATGATATTTTCAGCCAAAGAAAGCAAAATGCATCTGCAGCAGCTGGTTTCCAAGGAAACAGAATAATTTAAAACCATGTGGAACTCTGCTCTCTAATTTTCATCAGTTCGCCTTCATTCCTGGAGGTAGCTCACTCAGAATTCATAATTTAAAAAAATACATAACTGCACTGGATTATTTCCTCTAACACATTTCAGAAGGTGAATCTGGCCTTCTAGATCACTTTGAAATTCAACCTAGAATTTTCTATTAATTTTAATTGTCATTTTATTTTAAAAACCAAGATCAGAAGAATGCATCATTAACTAGAAACAAGGCAAAATTTTAGTGTTCTATAATGACTTCTGAATACAGAAACACTTCAGAATTGAACAAGCAAGAGTATTTGCTAGGCTCAACACACTTCAGTGTGGAAAGATGTTATTAAGTACATTTAGTACATTTAAGAAGTCAAAAGTATTTCTTCATTCATTTAGTTACGTCTTTATCCAATATGAGTATTCTGTAGTATGTTTCTCTTTTTTTTTATTGATTTTGTTAAGAACCATTGTGTTTTTGTCTTCTGATTCAAAAACAAAAAATCCATCTCTCAAAATCAAATTAAACATAAAGCAGAAAGAAGACAAAAAAATTCCTTAGGAATTAGACATGGTCATTTCTATTGAAAGAAGTATGAAAAATACAAAAGAACAAATCCCTTACATCATTGAAAGACCCTTATATTATTAAATCAACAGGTATTTGTTGATTACCAATGTGCCCAAAGCAGTAATAATCTTTATTAAAAGAAGCTAGATCCTAGTGAGGTTCTTCCCACCCTTCAGTTACCCATACTTATGAATTAAAATAACCACAGAATTAGGTGGTTTATAGTAAAATTACTTTTCACCTGTGTTTAATATGTGTGTGTCATTCATTCTACATATTTAGAACTCTCCCTTACATTCCCTAAGGGAAAATAAACAAAAATATTAGAAGATACAAGCAATTGTCACAGTAAAATTTTAGCTTTTAAAAGCTGTTTAAAAAAAAATTGTCTTTGACATGTTATCAAAATAGATATTGTGATGGAATTGCTATCTAGATATAATTTGATTGATTAAGTGAAGCTATCAATGAAACTTGTCTATTGAATACCGGCTTTTTATTGTTTTGTGTCTGTGTGTATGTTTTAAGAACAGTGTTTAATCTTTCACAATTAGTTTTCTGAGCTGTTAAAACAAAAATGTCTCAGGCATGTTCTTAAATATAGATGTGCAGTTGTTTAATTATCATAAAAGCTTAACATTTACTGAATTAAATATACAACTGCCCAATGGCAAGAGATTTATCAAGAGGTGCAAGTTACATAAAAGGGCTTAAACACACTTATATTCTAACTATAAATTAGCATTAAAAGAGCCCACCCTCTGAAAAATTATTTTCCTAAGCCATTCACTGCAATGCAAACATGAAGAGACACCACATGCAATTTTACACTGTATATTCAGAGAAGGCTCCATTTTCTCACGACCTGTGGAATTTACTGAGCTTTCCTTGTCCTTCCTATAACTCACATTAACAAAAGCTTGAATAACAACAAAGCAAAAGACACACGATGGCTCAGTATCCATTAATTTTGCTCCCAGAACACTCGCTTGGGAAGTTACCCGGGATGAGACATGCCTCTGGTGTTTTTATCAGCTGCAGCTTCTGCAGGGAGAAAGGACAGCTCACTGCACGAGCTTTCCCAAGTGCTGCAAGGAGCGCACTTTCCGGAAATGTCTTCCAAATCATTTCCATATTACAAAACTGTTTCAGTAGCAATTCAGAAGCTTTCTCTTTAGAAGACAATAATTTCCCCCCTTACCTGTAAATGTGGTTTCTGTACTTCGGCTGCTTCAGAACAGACTGAAGAGTTCACTCCTCCCTCGTCTATCCATCACACCGCCGCGGACCAATAACAAAAGCCAGATCCTGGTATGCTGTGGCTCCTGCTCCCTGCTTTGCTTGCATCCTTGTTCTCTCCCACCCCCACGCTTTTAGAGGACAAATCCCTGCAGCTGGGAGAGGGAAAAGGAGTGGAAGAAAGGCAGATGGAGACTAAAGCAGAGATAAAAGGTATTTGAAAGCATAGCTCCAAACTATGAGGAATACACTTAGGTGCACTCAGCTGAAGTGAAATGTCTCGCTTTGGATTTAGGAATGCAGTGTTGATCAATGCCCCACCCACCGGAAATCAAAGCAGAACACTATAGAGAAAAATATCTAGGTAAACGGTCTCTTTCCAGCCCCACTGATTTTTCTCAGTGACACAATACTGTTTCTCTTTGTACGTATTGATACGTAATTAGAAGAGGTTGACACTGAACCTCAAGAAAACATTATGCAGATTCAGTTGGCAAAGAAATAAAATGCATTTGAACTTTTTACCTTGATGTTTCCTATTAGTTAGACTACTCTGTCTGGTAATGTTTCCATTTAAAACCAGTTTCATGGCCTAATCAGTATGAAAAAAATATTTTAACCTGGGAATTAGAATACCCAAATATTTCAGTCATGTGGTTTTCAACAATTCAGTTTTTTTCTTTTCAATAACGACCTCAATTTGTCAGTGTGAAGAATGGGATTTGTCAAAAATTAAAAAGAAATCAGCCACTTGGTTGCCATGTCTCAAAGTGACTAAGTGAACCCGATTTTATTCTAAAGACCTTGAGCAAAAAACATGTGACTTCTGAACCAAGAGGCGCCACTTGTATAAAAGTACAATTGAGAATGCTAGAATTCTTTAACAAAGCAAATTCATTTGCAGCTTAAAGAAGGTTAGATTGGGATGAAAAAGAATCCAAACTTTGTTTAGATTTTTACTCTTGGAACAGGCAGAGCAAAGTAAGTGGCCTCATCATGAGCATAGCTTGCACCATTTTATTTCTTAATTCTGTCTCCAGGCAAGAGTGCGTTGTCTCCTTCAGTTTCTCTCAAGGTTGGGGACTAACCTATTCTCCCTCTAGGACTCTGGAAAAACAAGTGATAACAATCTAAAACCATAGAAGAAAAACAAAGTAATCTGCCTTGTGACTGGCAAGTTATATGATGCCCAGACCACCCCAGGGCCAAAAATACAATAACAAGATGTCAACACATCTGGGAGGAAACCACTGGGACCACCCAAAGAAGAATTACCTGTCTACAAATTCCTAGGACTCATAAACCTTATTCCGTTTTTCTAAATAACACCTCCAGCTGGTCTTCACTTTCGAGGGGGCAGATTTAGGAGGAATGATCTCCTCTGTCTCCCTGCTAAATGGTACACAACACACACCTTACTTTTCATCTCCCCCTTGTTTTTAAGATAGGCTGTTTTATTAGGTAGCCCGAACTCTGCTGAGGTTTGCAGTAACATTCTTAACTTTCAAAAGGAATCCAAACAGGTCATTACAAGGAGCTACACATATACAACATATATAGCTAATGGAGCTTTCGCGAACAGTTGAAAAAATTTTCTTGGGGACACATAAATTAAAGATGTTATTGTCAACCTAGGGACTGTGAACTGTCTAGCTGAGATATTTATAGGTTTTGCTACTCAAGTTCCTATATCATTTGTGTCCCCAGGGAAGTAAGACCAAAGGAAGAAAGAGGAGGGCGCTGTGGTGGCAGGCAAGTAGTCTTTACCTCCAAGAATGACTGACGTAAGGGCCAACGAATGGCAGTACAGGATAAGGGTAGAGGCGGGTTAAGGATGTCGTCAGGGGTGACACGACTCAAAACTGACTTTAGATAGAAGAAGACAGATATTACTTAATTTGTATGGTTATTTGGAGTAGTTTCGGGAAGCTCTGCTAGAGATTAAGGGGAATATTAAATGCTTCCAAGGCCTCAGCTGGGAACAGACCCCAGGTTAGCATGTCTTGAATTGTGCTTTGAGAGGTTACTTGCATAAGAATCATTGTAGGAGGGGCCAGGTGGGATTCATTTAAAACTGCAGAAACAGGGGTGTAGCTCCAAATGTTGATTCACAAACTTCAGATTCTTAGAATTTGGAATCAATATTTTCAACAAGCTCCCCAGTGTATTTTTATGCTGTGCTGTTGGTCAGGAACTCAGGAGACAACTCCAAGTAAATTTATTGTGGTGAAACGGTGTGCCAGCAACTTAGATACAAGAAGAAGAAGAAAAAAGGCGGGTGGGGGGCAAAATAACAGATTCGGTGTAAGCATTTTGAATTTCTTGGATATACAGACTTAAATATTAAGTAGGTAAAATCAGCAGTGCATTGGGATGTAGATATAATTTGGAAATCACTAGCATCTGTTGTTAGTTGACTTTGAGTCAGCTTCAGCTACTAGCTTATGTAAAACAGCAAAGTGTCACCCAAGCCTGTGCTATCTTTATGATCACTCATGTGTTTGAACCACTGACTTGGCTATTGTGTCAATCCATCTCACTGAAGATTTCCCTCCTTTTCACTGATCTTTATTTTATAAGCAATCTAGTGTCTGGATAAAGCAACAAGAGTGGGTAAGTGTCCCTAGGAAAGTATTTTCCAAATTGTGGTCCAATAAGCTCTCTGACTGGCTGGCATTAGTATTAAAAGCACAGATAACAGATTCTGCCCCACAGCTACTAGATCAGAGTCTCTGAAGTGAACTCAGAATGCTTTCTATTTACAAAATTTTCCAGCTAACTTTCCTTGTACACTTTTAAGTTTGATAATCATTGCTCTAGGAAGAGAAGTAGACAGAGAAGGAAACTCTAGGGGTTACCGACGGGACATGAAAGGTACATATCAGAGGAAACAGGACAGAGGATACTCCAAGCACCAAGAAAAGATGCCTAGGAGGAACAGTCAGCAAGGAGGCAAGCCAGGATAGCGTAGTTCAGTCAAACCCAGATGAGCAGAGAATACCAGGGAGATGCACTGTCAGAGGTACGGAGCGCCTTCCCATTCAAAAGGAGGTCCAGTAATCATTAGCTTCAGAGAGTTCCTTGTAATGTGGAATCTCAGGCCCAGACCCAGAACTAATGAATCACAAACTGAAGCACTGTTGGGGTAAGACACGCCATCCACTGAATTTGACTACTAATTTTTGATAAACTGAAAAATGAGCACTTTCGCTAAGAGTAGTGGGGACAAAAGGAAAACTACAGTGGTTTGAAGAATGAACGGGAATAAGCCCAACCCCGGACTTTGAGGAATTCTCCCCAAAATGTCACGTCATAGGTCTCTTGGCTCAGGCCTTTAGTTGGCCTGTCTTTCACTTTCATCTTCTCTTAGCACATCTGGGATGTGCTAAGATGTGCTTAGCACATCTGGGATGGATGGATGAAAGAGTGGATGGATATACCGACAGGCAGAAATTGCTGCAGTCTGCAATCGTCATGTCAACTCCTCTCATTCAATATTATACTGATACTTATTGAATTCACTCAGTGTCATGAGCACTGTCCTTGGAACTGGAAGGAGTCATGAATAATGGAAAAATCGTTCCTGCCCTGACACAACCTCTACGAGCTGAAGGAGGGTCAGCCACAGAAGACCCCTTTGTCGTATAAGTGTAAACTGTGAGGGTCCTAAGGAAAAGTATGGCCAGTTCGAGAGACCAATAGTAGCACTTACTGACTGCATTTGTTATTAACTGCTCTAACAGGTTAACTTCTCAATCTCTGAAGCTTAAGTCCATGCTTTCCACCTGTCTCAAATTCAAACGTGTATTCCTGGCTGGTGATTCTGGGACCCAGACTCCTCTAATTTGAAGTACCACCATCCTCACTTCCCAGGTCACCTCAAAACAAGGAAGAAACGCAGACGATCTCAATCTCCATCTGGATCTCGTGTAGGAGGTGTTCTCCAGGTTTCCTGCAGTCGCTCACTTCCTATCTGTCCTCTCTGTACACCTGGGGAAGGTGGACAACTTAGCCCAGGCTCGGTGTCCAGGAAGTGACAGATGCGGGTTTGGTCAGCTTCCAGTCAGTTAGTAGCCAGTGTTGGTAGTCAAGGAAGGGGGCTTGATAAGGTAACATAACAGCAGAGACTCGCAGAAAAGAGTCGGAGTCGACAAGGTGGGATGGAGGAAAGGGCTCTTAGGGAGCAAAAACCGCACGCGCAAATCCCTTGAGACAGAGGCGACTTGATGTTCCAAGAGCTGAAAACAGCCAAAGACGAAGAGTGTGGCAGAAGGAGGCTAGAGCAGACAGCAGGGGCAGGATCACTCAGGATCCTGGAGGTCGCCTGAAGGACTGGGTTTCTGTTCCGGGAGCACCCGTGTGAACCATGAAGACTTTCAAGCAAGGATCTGTTACTACAGGGTTTGCTTGTGGGGAGGAGCACGTCAAAAACGCCTGCTTATCAGATCATCACATTCTCCTAGTTGAAAGTAGGGGGTCAGTGATAGTCACAGGACCGGTTCAGAGCCTAAGGGCAATCCTTGAAATTCCTGCTGCCTTCCCCAGTGGGACTTGATCTTTGGGAGATTTTAGGCTGAAGCTGTCGCAGGCAAGTGCGCAGAAGCAAGACAAAAAATAAACTGGACCCTAGTGACGTTGTTTGAGCCCCCGGATCAAACGGAACTTCAGGCCACTGAAATATTCTGTTATGTGAGCCAGTAAATTTGCCTTTTTTCTTAAAAAAAAAAAAAAAGAGGAATGAATGAATCAATAAATGGGAGATATGAGAATGGAGACAAACTCGTCGCTTTATATACAACCAGAATGAAGATCTGAACACACTAATCACCAGACTATCTCTTTAGCCTGGGATAGCTGAATAGGAGCAGAGGCAGCAAGTGGGCATCGGCTGCGCTGTGTCTATCTTAGGCTGCTCTTCTGATGGAAGTGACACAGGAGAGTGCCAGAGGCTGGTATTGATAAGAGGGTTCTTCCCTAAGGAGCATTGACAGCTAGACCTTGAGTGGCCATAGCAGCTTCACTGCATGTTGCCTTGCTTGTCAGAAGTAAAACTAACAGTTTTACTTTTGAATTGTGCCCCCCCCCCCACCAAAATAAGGGTAGCCATGTGGCTGGGCTGTGATTCCCAGTATCTTGTGACTGTGCTCCCTTTTGTGGTTTTCCTATTCTGTATGTTAAAGAATTAGGGTGGGACTGTAAATCCCTTTATAAGATCACCTCTCTGCTTCATTGTAAAGGGAGTTTCCCTGGAGTATGGCTTGCCCTACCCTTAATCCTTTCATCCTGCAAGAGACAAAAGGAAAGGGAAGCCAGCTGAGACTTGGGAACCTCACACCACCAAGAAAGCAGCACAGGAGAAGAGCGCATCCTTCAGACCCGAGGTTCCTGTGCAGAGACGCTCCCTGGACAAAGACTGATGCAATACCAGACTTTCCTCCAGAGCCAACAAGGGGAAAGCCTTCCCCTGGAGCGGACACCCTGAATATGTACCTGTAGCCTACCAGACTATTTAAGAATTAACCTTCCTTTGTTAAAGCTATTCACTCTGGTATTTCTGTTAGAGCAGCCCTGGCTAACTAAAACACCTGCTAAGAAGGTGTCTGAATGACTTAAACAATCTTATGTGACAAGGGAGTAGCTACAAAATCGCCAAAGGTTAAATACCATTATTCAATAGAAAAAGCACTAAACTGAAAATAACCTGTAAAAGAATTGTTAAATTTTAAGGAAGATTCAAGATTGGAGGCGATTATAATAGGAAGTGACTTTGGTACTATAATCACGTGTAGTAACTGGGTGAAAATTCCTCTGGTAGAGTGAAGGTTTTGGGAAAATGCAAATGACCACAGAGAAATATATGAAGCTTGACACAAGAACTCTACCACAGAACAACGAATTAAATAAAATATAGTCATACTTAACTAGATAAAGAGACAATCTTATTAAAACCTGTATTTTTGAAAGTCATTGATTTTCCAAATAAAGGAATTTGAAAGTTCCCAAGGAACAGTGTTCCAGATGCATAAGAAATTGTATCTTCAGAAGCAAAAAGTATCTTGTAAGGAATCAAACTATCAAAGAAAGAAGTTCTTCAAGCATATTAAATGGAGCTTAAGGATCGTTGGAGCTAAATACATCCAGGGATAAAAATAAAACCGTGGAGAAAATCTTTTTTTCACCCTAGTCATCAGTGAATGATTAAAGATTTTCCTAAATGATTAAAGAATTCCTGAACTGTCATTTGAAACTGAGATTGAGAGGTACCAAGTCACAAGGTAATAAAGAATACCAAGAGCATTCTCAAACTAACAGAGATAGAAGAAGAATAAACAGGTGAGCAGAACTGAATGGCACCCACCCAAGTTTTTATAGGGACTCAGTGATAAAATCTCGCTCAACTGGCCAAAGTCTTTGGCGTGTTACTGTAAATTGCCTGAGTTCCAGGAGACTACTAGACCATCTGCCCATAATAAGAAAAAACTGTGATAATCCCCAGGCAGAATGAGATGCTAACAGATATTTAAGAAAATCATTTATGTATCTATGCAAATTCATAAGAACCTATTCATTACTTATGTGTAAAAAATTAGCAAGATACTTTTAAAAGTATGAATTCACAAAAATTTATTGACCATTTTAATGTTGCAGACTGGCTTAAAAATCTTTGCCTTTGAGTCAATTCTGACTCATAGTGACCCTACAGGACAGAGCAGAATTGCTCCAGAGAGTTTCCAAGGAGCACCTGATGGATTCAAACTACAGACCTTATGGTTAGCAGCCGAGCTCTTAACTGCCGGGCCACTAGGGCACCAGGTTATCCTTTATACTAAAATATTGCTGTAACTAAGTCTCTGACTTTATGAAGACTTGAATATATATACTTAAATACAAATCTATTTTTAACAATAACCCTGCTACAGTAGTGGGTTAAGTGCTACATCTACTAACCAAAAGGTCGGTGTTAGGGATTCGGATTTCAAGACGTGACCCAGAATTTCTTTAAAGGTTAAATTTTATTAAAAAATATGCCCAATAGCAAAAATACTGGTGCACCAGGGACGCACCCCAAACTATACAGAGCAGGGGGCGATGACGAGCTTCCTCAGCACCCAGCATTTAAGTCATGAGATTACAAAGCGGGGAGGGGGAACTGACCTTTACATTGATTGGTTAAGGCCACCTGGAATTCCTGTTATTTATAAAATGTGGTCAAGGTCTAGGGGTCACTTGCAAGGCTGTCTGTGGTCAAGGTCTGGGGGTCACTTGCAAGGCTGTCCATGGTCAAGATCTAGGGGTCACTTGCAAGGCTGTCTCCAGGCTTGTCTTGTGACAGATGTTTTCTAAGACAAAGGTGAGATTACTCTATGGTATTTTCTGCTATTAAGTTGTTTCCTGGGGCTTTCTTTAATACCTTGAATTTTTACTGTGCCTTTCCTCAAAGGCTGTCACTTATGCCTCATTTCAACAGTTAGCAGTTCAAATCTACCAGATGCTCCCTGGAAACTCTTTGGGGCAGTTCTGCTCTACAGGGTTGCTATGAATCAGACCCAACCAGATAGCAGTGGATTTGGTTGTTTTTTGGGTGTGTTGTGTAACACTAGGGTACAGAGGTGTGAATTCAGCATTGTAAAGAACCAAATGAAACAGCAGACATGCTTTCTGCCCTTGAGATGCATTAGACAAATTAGAAGAACTTGTTGAATGCTCTTGGACTAAAACAATAACCGAAATCTATGAGAGTAAAGGTGACAAAGTACTTACTGAGAAAAACTGTGCTTTATTGATCTCTCTGAGTGCTTTAAGAGTATAAATTTTCAGTGAGTAAGTAATCGTTTTAAGAATTATCTGAAAAATTATCACAAAAAAATGACATTTAGTCAGACTAGGACTGTAGAAAATGGTTTACTATAAATTAAGAATCTGCTTAACAGTGAGAGGCTCTGGATGAAAATAAAGTTGTTAACAGTGATTTCCTCAGGAATGTATACTAAAAAGAGCTGGAAGTACAGTTTTAATTTTACCCCAAAAAAGTAACATTAATAAAGTCTTCTTGAGGAATAAGAAGACACTCAAATTTACTAATTCTTCTCAGTTTTCCTGGGAATACCTAACAAATAAATGAAAATAAACAACAGAAAAACTTTCTAAGTCAACATGCATGAACAACAAGAAAGCAGTTGATTTAAATTAAAGGTGGGGCACTTGGCTTGGCATGGAAACCCTGCTGCTATAGTGGTTAAGTGTTATGGGTGCTAACCAAGAGGTCGGCAGTTTGAATCCACCAGGTGCTCCTTGGAAACTCTATGCTTTGGTTCTGCTCTGACCTATAGTATTGCTATGAGTCAGAGTTGACTCTACAGCCTAGAAATTTGGTGTTTGATTTTATAAATTCATGTGCTTAGAACAAGTAATGTAAAGTATAGAATGTGATGATGTTTGATCATCAGTTGTCACTCAGGGAAAAGCCCTATAGACTCATTTCTAAAGACCTTATTTCAAGTTGCCAGGAAAATGTCAACAAACCTACTTATCTTCTGGAGGGACATTAAATTAAAAAAAAAAATTAAAGGGATGAATTGATTTTATGTAAAAGCACGGATCATCAGTACTTGAAATGACACAGTAATTACTGGTTACCACATTTTAATATAAGATATCTGGATAAAGAAAAGTCAAGTGATTACTGTAATTAGATTTCACATGAGACTGATCATTTGGATAACTTGAAATTGATAAGATAAATATGGAAGAACATAATCCAAGACTCTACAATATTAATAATTGTAGATAAGAAATACAAATTTCTTCACCAAATTTCAGGTGGCTTAAGCATTTAAGAGGAAGATCATTTCATAATCAATAAAAGCAAGTAATTGTTTTCATTTCCTGACCGCTCAAACATAGCCCCTCAAAACCCAAACCCATTGCTGCCGCATCAATTCCAACTCATATTGACCCTATAGAACAGAGTAGAACTACACTATAGAGTTTCTATGGAGCACCTGGTGGATTTGAACTGCCAACATTTTGGTTAGCAGATATAACACTTAACCACTACACCACCAGGATTTCCATATATATTAGATCTTAATTACCCCCACATGACAGAAATTTCAATGAATTAGATGGGGATAGCTTCAAAATAATCTAAGGTTCAGCTTTAAGATTTGGAAATGCTGAAGGAATTGTGTTTTATTTAATATGTAAATACTCAGAGCCTAACAAAGTGACTGGAGAATAGTGGATGCTCAATATATGTGGAAAGACACGTATCTTCAACAAGTGGAATTAGGAGAAAATGTGGAGAAGTTCAAAAGGAAAGAGAGAGACTGAGCAAATCAGAACTGTATAACTAAACTGATCTTCTCTTAACTTTGGCTAACCTTTAAAATATATAGAATAAAATATTCAAACCAAATGAACAATGCCAACTTCTGAAACAAGCAGCTGAGATACAAATTTTAGAATACATAAGCAGCAATAGTTACATGAACCAGACCTCAGATCCCTACATGAACCAGACCTCAGATCCTACTTTCCTTTGACATTCTTCTAGCTGCTGATCCTCTGTCCAGAATATTTTGAGATGAATGAAAGTAGAGGAAAGCAAAATAACAGCAAGCTCCTTAATAGGAAACAATTTGGCAAGTGACAGTGAGAAAGCCCAAGGAACACAGAAACATGCAAAGTGCCTCTTAGATTCCTGCCGATTTTTTGGTCAGATATCAGAGCCAAGAAGTTGAAAGGATGCTTGCATTTACGGCTGGTGAAGACTACAGAGACAGCCTTTACTAAAGTGTGAGTTGGCTTTCCCCCAAACATTACATTACCCTTGAATGGAAAATTGATCTGATGACATATGGTGATAACATCTGCCACCCATGGATAGAGCCGTAGTGCCATGTGGGTGGTAATGGAAGCTGTAATAGTGAGGGTGGATAATTTAATGACAGTATGCAGCACTGAGGAAAGTAACAGCCATCTGAAAGAAAGGAACAATTTGTGTAAATCTTTATGATGGTGCTACAGAACTATACATCCTGTTCTTCTGTAGTCGCCTCTCAGTGAATGGTAGAAATGGAAGAAGTATTGTCATTTTATTACCTCTGAGTTCAGCTGAAGCGTAATCTCCAGGGATACATTTCTCCCTGATAGTGCTGTGGGTAGACGTACCTTCCTTTACAGTCAAAAAATACGTGTGTGTGTGTGTGTGTGTGTGTGTGTGTGTGTGTGTGTGTGTGTGTGTTTCTCTCTGGGATGATCATAGCAAGAAATCATAGTAATCCAGTCCTATTTATATTAAATACAGAAATGATGACAAATACATCCCTTCTAAGATGTTCTAAGAAGTATCATTTAAATATGAATTTTCAAGCAGTAAAAACAAACAAACAAACAAATACTTGCTTAAGAAGATGGTTTTATAAATGAAATATTTAGGCTCAATTTTTTGTCCATTCTGTACAAGAAGAAAATTAATGATATCTGCAAGTTGTACATGGCAAACAGACATGTCTCTTTACAAAACAGCAAAAAGAAAAAGGACAGGATAATTATGATTATATAATACTGTGAGGGTTGACTACATTTCCTATGGAATTTAAAAGTTTGATATGGAGGCAGGCATCTGGACAGATTTGGGCAAGTAACTACATTTCAGATGAATTTTCTTTTACACATCCACCGAAATGGCCTTACATTAAGAAAGCTTGTAGAGCCCTGGTCACTCAGTGATTAAGAAGTCACATAATAGAGAGAAAGTCAGCAATTTGAATCTCCCAGCTGCTCGTCGGAAACCCTATGGATCAGTTCTGCTGTGTTTTAAGGTCATTATGAGTTGGAATCGACTCCATGACAGAGGGTTTTTTTGTTTTGTTTTGTTTTTGGTAATGCAATTTTTAAGCATCTTATCTTTCCTTTTAAATTATATTTTGTTGTGTTTTTGGTGAAGTTTTCCTTAACAGCTTAGGTTCCAATTCAGCAACTTCTACACAAGTTGTTTAGAAATAAAGGGAAAAGTTTATGATGGTACTAACAGAACTATGCATCCTGCTCTTCTCTAGTCATCCCTCAGTGAATGGTGGACATAGAAGAAGCATTGCCGTTTACCTCCAAGTTCATCTGAACCATAATCTCCAGTTATTTATGTTCTAGTTGGTCTGTTTTCATAATTCTAGTTTCCCTACCCCTTTCCTGCTCATCTGTGTTTTAAAGTAATTATTGGCCATTTGATCTCATAGAGATGATTTTTAAAAAACTGTTATTGAGGTTTTTGGGGAAAGTTCATGCAGTAGACTATAAATTCTAATTGTATAATTTCCATACATATTATTCAGTGACATTGGTTACATTTTTCACATTGTATAGACGTTCTCATTATTTCCTTTCTAGTTCTTTCATTTTTATTATTCGTGCTTCCCTACAACCCTGCTCCTCCCCCATACACACTTCTCATCTTACTATAGGATAAATGTCAACTGTCAACAGTTTGGTCATATTATGTATCTATACACACACACTCACATATATATATGTACACACATGTACATATATGTGTATATATAAATTAAAAGAAGCATGGTAGTCATGGGTGATGGGTGATGGGTGATGGGTGATGTGTATTTTATGAGCCAGTCTGTTATGTAGCTGAAAGGTGACATTAAGAAATAGTTTCAGTTCAAAGTTAGAAGGTATCCTAGCCTGATAGTCTCAGGAGTTCCTTTGGTCTCTACTGGTCAAGTAAGTCTTGCCTATTTTTAAGATTTGGGTTTTGGTCTACATTTTTATTCCATTCTGTCCAGGACTGTCTATCTACGGTGACCCTGATCGAAATGGTCACTCATGGCAGCCAGGTACCATTTAGTTCTTCTGGTCTCTGGATAGTCAAAACTGCAGTTTGTGTAGTTAATTGGTCCCATAAAATAGATTGTGTCTCATCTTTCTTGATTAATTAAAAGGTAGTTTTATACTTTGTTAAATCCTAAAGACTAACTTCAGGCTTTCCCTTTTCTAACTGAGTATAAGCCTAAACTGGTTGTCAGTGATCTCAGACACTCAGCAGGTCCTTAACCGACTCTGTCAGGCGACCCATAGGTGTATGGTTGAAAGCCTGGACTAATTCTTTCATCCCTCCCTTGTCAGACATGCGTACACACACATACACAAAAGTTTGCTTTTGAAGTCTTTTTGTTATTGTCTTAGTTTTTTTTTCCCCCTATCTTTTGGGAGACCAAAAACGGCATCAGGATTTTAACTTCTGATCTAGACAAAGCAATGCAATCAGGTATCTATTATTATTACTATTTTTTATTTCCTGATAAAGATCAGTTTTCAGTTGGGAACCTATTTTAAATAAGGGATTAAGAATAGCTATCAAGCTTTTTAAAAGATAAACGTGAATAGCAGATGTTTGGTGAAATATTTCTCCTCTATGTTTTTGAAGTAACATGGGCATGGATCAGTGAGAGGCACATGTAATTCACCTTGCAATTAGCTTCAAAATGTCTCAGTTTCAGTCTTGCTTCAGAACTCAAAAATCAAAATCATGGAATCTTTGATCCAGAAGTCTATATTTTCACAAGATTGAAGTAAGTTGCATTACTGTTTATCATGGATAACTTCAAACATAAAAATTTAGAAAGAATAGGTATAATAATCCCTATGTATCCATCAATCAGCTTCAACAGTAACCAGCTCATGGATATTATTGTTTCATTCATACCCAAATTAAATATATTTAATTGCTTTAGACGTAGTATGCCACACTGTGGCTTAAGTATATTAAAACACACTACAGGTATTGGGTGTTCAAAATCAGGTAATCATATAGTTTGCAATGCAGAAATGATAAGTTGAAGAGGAGGGGCACCACACTCATCATTTCATTTCAATGTTCTCAAAGAATATTTCAAGATCTATCTCAAAGTACAATGTTGTCAGTGATAGGATAATATCCACAGGCCTACAAAGAAGATCAGTTAATATGGATATTACTCAAATTTACATACCAACCACTAAGGCCTAAGATGAAGAAATTGGGGAATTTTACTAACTTCGGTAGTCTGAAATGGATCGAACATGCAAGCAAGATGTATTGATGATTACCAGTGACTGAAATAGAAAAGTTGGAAATGAAGGACAGGCAGTTGAAAAATATGGCCTTGGTAATAGAAATGATGCTGGAGATTGCATGATGGAATTTTGCAACAACAAAGAATTCATCATAAGTATCTTTTTTCAACAACATAAATGGTGCCACTATACATTAGAGCTCACCAGGTGGGATGCAGAGGGATTAAATCAACTACATCTGTGGAAACCGATGATGGAAAAAGATCAGTACCATCAGTCCGAACAAGGCCAGAAAGACCAACTGTGAAACAGACCATCAATTGCTTGCTTGGAAGTTCAAGTTGAAGAAAATTAGAGCAAGTCCATCAGAGTCAAAGTATGACCTTGAACACATCCCACCTGAATATAGAGGTTATCTCAAAAATAAATTTGCCAAATTGAACACTAATGACTGAAGACCAGGCAAATTGTCAAACGACATCAAGGGCATCATACGTGACGAAAGCAAGAGGTCACTGAAAACATAGGAAAGAAAGGAAAAGACAGAAATGGAATCTGAAGAGACTCTGAAACTTGCTTTGAAATGTGGAGTAGCTAAAGCAAAAGGATGAAATGACAAATAAAAGAGCTGAGCAGAAGATTTCAAAGGGTGACTACAGGAAACAAAGTAAAATACTATAACGACATGTGCAAAGAGCCTGGAGGTAGAAAACTCAAAGGGAAGAACACCTTGACACTGAGGACAAACTGTAAGCCTTGAGTTGCACTAGTGAAGGACTCTATGGGGAAAATACTAAACGCTGCAGGAATGATCGGAAGAAGCTGAAAGGAATAGACAAGGTCACTGTACCGAAAAGAACTGGTCTACTTGGCAACCGCTTCAGGAAGTAGCACATGATCAAGAACTAGTGGGACTAAAGGAAGAGGCTCAAGCTTCACTGAAGGCATTGGCAAAAAGCAAAAGCAAAAAACCATTTGCCATTGAGTCAATTCTAGCTCCTAGCCACCCTGTGGGACAGACCAGAACTGCCCCATAGAGTTTCCAAGGAGCACCTGATGGATTTGAACCACCAACCATTTGGCTAGCACCCATAATACTTAACCACTACACCACAAAGTTTTACAGAAGCAAAGTAAATTTCCAGGAACTGACGGAATAACAACTGGGATATTTCAACAAATGGATATACTGTTGGAAATGCCTGCTTATCTATGCCAAGATATTTGGAAGACAGGTAACTGGCCAAACAACTGGAAAAGATCAATATTCATACCAATTTTTTAAAAAATGATCTAACAGAACATGGAAATTATAGAATAATGTCATTAATATCACACAATTAAAATTTTGCTAAAGATCATTTAAAAGTTGTTGCAATCGTGACTCAATACTGCAAGGATAGAGTAGCTGGGGCAGGGGGTGGGGGACCATGCTCTTAGGCGAATTCCAGGCCAATTGGCACAACTAGCGTTTTGCTAAGAGAGCTCTCTGCACCCCACATTGGTGAGTGGCATCTGGGGTCTTAAAAGCTGCCAAGCTGCCATCCGAGGAGACAGCAAATGGTCCCAACTCAGCAGGAACGGATGCTCACCGAGGGCCAAAATGGCATGCGGTAAAGACAACCGAGAAGACAGAGAGACCCACAAGAGTGGGTACCTACATCGACCTGGGACCGGAAGAACCGGATGGTGCCCGGCCACGACCAGTGATAGCCATGACGGAGCTCACAGAGAGGAGCCTCACCGGCAACACAAGAATAAAAAGAGGTGCATCATGAGATCTCCACTAAAAGACCTCAATTGATGGTCCAGCGGTTCTGGGGTTCCTCTGAGAGCATGGCCCCCTGCCCTGATGCTGCCCGTTCCCATAAATTATAACAAAGGTCCACTCTTTGGACAGGAATGGAATGGACATGGCAATGCAGAGTAACCATATGTTGGAAGCACTTTATGGTTCTATACATCTGTAGGATATCATCTTACTTACCTCTGGCTGGAGGAAGGGGAGTGGACGGAGAGGAGGGGAAAGGAGACTGTTGGGAGGATGAGACATGTATGGAGCAGAGAGGAATAGTGTGCAGTCACCGGACAGGGAGAGCAGCGGAAGCTGCATATAGGGGGGCATGTAAATTTACATGTGAATGTACATTTTCACTCAGTTATGTTAAATGAAAATAAAAAATAAAAAAAAAAGTGGTTGCAGCTGTGTGTTATTGGCAACCAACTGCCAGAAATTTAATCCAGATTCAGAAAAGAACAAGGTATATCATAGAACAAGGTATATCATTGCTGATCAGAAAGCAGAGAATACCAGAAAAATGTTTACCTGTGTTTTATTGACTGTGCAAAGACATTCAACTGTACATATTATAACAAATTATGGATAACATTTCAAAGAATGGAAATTCCATAACAATTGTGCTCATGAGGAACCCGTGCTTAGAACAAGAGGCAGTCATTTGAACAGAACAAGTGGATACCATACGACTTAAAGTCAGGAAAGTTGTGTATCAGTGCTGTATACTTTCACCATACTTATTGAATATGTATGCTGAGCAAACAATCTGAAAAGATGGACTATATGAAGAAGAATTAGAGGAAGACTTATTAATAATCTGCAATATGCAGATGAAACAACCTTGGGTGCTGGAAGTAAAGAGGATTTCAAGCACTTACTGATGAAAAAGACTACAAATTTCAACATGGATTACACCTCAACAAAAAGAAAGCAAAATATTCACAACTGGACCAATAACCAACATCACAATAAATGGAGAAAGGATTGAGGTTGTCAAAGATTTCATTTCACTTTTATCTACAATCAATGCCCATAAAAGCAGCAGTCAAGAAACTGAAGGGCACATGGCATTGAGCTAATCTAATGTGAAAGCTCTTTTTGCTGTTAAAAAACAAAACTGTCATTTTAAGGTCTAAAAGCTGTCTGATCCAAGTCAAAGTGTTTTCAGTCACCTCATCGGCATGTGGAAGCAGGGCAACAAGGAAGACACAAGAAGAATCTTTTGGATTACGGTATTGGCAAAGCATGTTAAATATACCACGGACTTGCAGAAGAGCAAACAAATCTGTCTTGGAGGACGTAAGACCAGAATGCTTACCAGAAGTTGAGACGGTGAGACTTCATCTTACATACCTTAAACATGTTATAGGGAGGGACCAGTCCCTGGAGAAGGACATCATGCTTGGTAAAGTAGGAGGTCAGTGAAAAGGAGGCGGAATCTCAGTGAGATGAATTGGTGCAGTGCCTGCAACAGTACACTCAAGCATAACAACAATTGTAAGAATGGAGAAATACCCAGCAGTTCCTATGAGGTGAAATCAATTTGACGGCACCTAACAGCAACAGGCATCATATTATTTCACTAAAAATTGTTTCTATATTTATCTCTAGAGAGAAAGGATCTCTAAAAACTGTCTTGTATGAATTTTACTGTTTTGTTAGTGTTCATATTTATTCAAATGTCTTGTAAATGTTTTCCAGATCTTTGTTGAAACCAGCATCCAAATAAAGTAAGTAAATTACACATGGTTCCTTTTAACTTATAGGTTCTCCTGGTCTCCCCATATCTCCCTCTCTTATTTTCTCTCTCCCTGTTCTGCGGTAATTCGTTTTTTTATTAAGTCAGAGCCTTTGTTTGGAAGAGCTTCCCATAGTCTCAGTTTTGCTGATTGTATTCCCATGGTGTCATTTGTAGCATGTTCCTGTGTTACTTAGGGAAACCCTGGTGGCAGAGTGGTTAAGTGCTAAATCAGAAGGTCAGGAGTTTGAATCCACAGGCACTCCCTGGAAACGCTATGGAGGTAGTTCTACTCTGTCCTATAGGGTTGCTGCAAGTTGAAATTGACTTGATGGCTTTGGATTTTTTGTTTTTGTTTTTGCTTTGATGTTACTTAGATCCAGAAGTTTGACCCCCCTGAAGCTCTGTGCTAGTTTCTTCATGAATACTTGTTGGTTGCATGAGTACTGCTGTCAGGGGCATATATGTTGTTTTGACTTCTTTTTGTGATAGCAGGTATTCACAAAGATTATTAGAAGCCTCAAACTGGTAATACTGTAATTCCACAAATACTGTACATTTAATAATTGGAATTGAGAAACTTTGGTGATTTTTGTTAAAGTTGAGGGTTTTTTAAAATTTTTTTTATCATAATGAAATGAAGGTTTACAATCCAAGTCAATTTGCTGTGTAAAACTCCAAGCATCCGCCTCTCTGCAGCTCCATCTGTCTTCTTCACCCTGTCACAGACAGCACACTCTTCCACTCTTTACTTCCGGTATCCATTCAACCAATACTTGTCCTCTCCTTTCCACCCTTTCCTCTCCCCTCTAAAAGGAAACCAGCTGGATGGCCTCATGTACGCATTAAACCACAAAGTACACAAAGCACCTGCAGCACTCTGTGTCCCCAGGTCCAGTCCATTCTTTGTCTGAAGTGTTGACTTCAGTACTGTTTTCAGCTCTAGGTTAGCAGCAAGTCCAGGGGCCGTGTTCTCAGGGGACCCTCAAGGTTGCTGGATAATCAAGTCTAGTCTTTTCATAGCATTCTAGATCTGTCCACCCCTTTCTCTCCTGCTGCATCAGGGACTCTACATTGTGTCCCTTGTCAGGGCTGTCTTTGGTGGTGGTGATCACTATTTAGTGCTTCTGTTCTTCCGCTGACATAGTCTCCCAGTCAGATGGGTCCTTCTGTCTCCCAGGCTCATTTTTCCTCCTGTTTTTTATGTTCTTGGTTTTCATCTGTTCCAGGTGGGTTGGGACCAGTTGATATTCCTTAGATGGCAGCTCGATGGCTTTTTAAGACCCCAGGCACCACACACCAATGAACACTCTTAGAAAAAGACAAACTATGCCAATTGACCTTGATGTCCCCTGAAACCATGATCCTCAGACCCCTGTCTCTGTTACTCTGTCCTATGAAATGTTGGGTTGAATTTAGAAAATCTTTTAGCTTATGACATTCTCCAGTTATGCTGATCTGCCTTCTACTGCTTGCTGTTACTCCCTTCACCGAACTGAATTCCTTTTGGCAACCTAATCTATGGATAACCCCCTCCCTGTCTCCCTACCCTTGTTGACATCAAACACTATTTTCTTCTGTGCCAAAGTGGTAGAAACCCTGGTGGCATAGTGGGTTAAGTGTTGGCTGTTTAAATTCACCAGGTGCTCCTGGAAACTCTGTGTGGCAGTTATACCCTGACCTCTAGGGTCCGTATGAGTTCAACCCGATGTGACATTAGTGAGTTATAATAGTGGTCTCATACAATGTTTGTTTTGCAGCTGGCTGACTTCACTCAGCATAATGAAATTTTCTGTAGGAAAGATAATATAAATCTTATTTTCATTTTTCATTTATCACTTTTCAGAATAAGCAGCTTTAATAGTGAGATTTCTATGTTAAAGAATATATGAACACACAACTTCCCCAGAACTTAAAATTCTTTCTTTTAGGAAATTTGATCCTTTTACATTTCCCCCACTAGCAAGTGACCATATTTGTCAAAGTATTTTGCCACAGTCATGCCCAAGGAGTATATTGTCAGGCCTTTGGATTTTTGACTATCAGTTAAGTAAAAAATAAATGCATATTTTTGAATATAGAATTTACAATACAGGATGAGATCAGTAAATCATGGATATTTTCCTGAGAGAGGTGAGATACTTGTATATACAGGATTTTTAGTGGAATAGGATGGAGGATATACTGGTTTCTGGCATAGAGATTGGGAGATATGTTCAAAGAAAGAGACTGAGAAGAACAACAGCAAAAACAAACCAGCAAAAAAACCAACTTAACTATAAAAAGTGACAAGAGATAAGTGGCAAGATCTAAGGGTCAAAACTGGTTTCTTTCTATGCTAGCTGGGGTTGTCTCCTGAAAAGCCTATCGTTCTTAGGGAAAAGACACAGAGGGATGTGAATCTTGGGTCTGGAGAGGAAGAATTTTCCCTAGGCTATCAGAATGACATAGCAGAGGTAAAGAAAGCTAGGGTGGTTTGGGAACAGCTAAAAGTGTGTTGGGAGCCTCTTTGAACCTATCCACACAGCTGACGTTAGAATTATGCCTTGAAAACATAGCTCTGTATGTGAACAAAAAAGTTAAGGTACAAATGAGTTTGGATCCCTGGCACATAAACTCCAGGATTCTGCAAATATGGCTGGTGGTATTCTTTTACGGTTATTTAGCCGTTTAGTATAATCACTGGTGTCTATAAATTTATATCTAAGCATCATGCTTTTGGATTGTTAAAATGCAAAATGTGTTGTTCCATTTTATCCTTTTGTTAGCTTGTTACATTTTTTTTTGTATTATGATTGAATGAAAATGTACATTCCCATATAAATTTGCATGCTGACCTGTATGCAGCTTCCACTGCTCTCCCTGCACGGTGACAGCACACTCTTCCTCTCTGTTCCGTACATGACTTATCTACCCAGCAGTCTCCTATCTTCTCCTCTCCACCCATTCCCCTTCCTCCAGTATGAGGTCAACAGGACGACCTCCTATAGATGCCTAGAACCATAAAGTGCCCACACTATATGGTCACTCTGCGTCACCAAGTCCAATCTATTGCCATCTGAAAGCCAAAGCCAAGCCAAGTGCTGTCAAGTTGGAGCCGACTGAAAAGTTGACCATCTGAAAAGTTGACCTTAATTATGATTTATGGACAAGGGCCACATCAGGACCAGGGGCCCCACTCCCAGGAGAACTCTGATGCCCTTGGACCATCAATTGCAGTCTTTTAGTGGAGATCTCAGGGTGCACCCCTATTTATACTTGTGTTGCCAGTGAGACTCAACTTTGTGAGCTCCATCATGGCTATCACTGGTGGTGGCTGGGAACCATCTGACTCTTCCGGTCCCAAGTCGATGTAGGCACCCACTGCTGTGGGTCTCTTTGTCTTCTGGGTTGTCTTTCCCCCACGACATTTTGGTCCTCAGTGAGCATCCATTCCTGCTGAGTTGGGACCATTTGCTGTGCCCTTGGATGGCAGCTTGGCAGCTTTTAAGACCCCAGAAATCACTCACCAATGTGGGATACAGAGAGCCCTCTTAGCAAAACGCTAGTTGGCCAATTGGTCTTGATTTCCCCTAAGAGCACTATCCCCGACTCCCGCCCCAGCTACTCTGTCCTTGCAATATTGGGTTAAGATGGGAGGAGTACACAAGTTGTGTTGAAGTCCCATTAATATTGATCTTCTTACTAATGTGTGCTGTCACCAATTTCACTCAACCAAATTTCTAACAACCATATAATCTAAATCTTCCTCCCTTGCCCTCCCTCCCTCCCCACCCTTGCAGCCATCAAAGAGTCTTTTCTGTTATGCATGAGTCTGCTTTCAAGTTCTTATCTTAGGGATCTCGTATGACATTTGTCCTTCTGTCGCTGACTACTTTCACTCAACGTAATGTCCTCCATTTGAAACCAAGTTAAGAGATGTTTCCTGCAATCATCGTTGTTCTTTATCATTGTGTAGTGTTCCATTGAGTACATATACCATAGTTTACCTATCCATTCTTCTGTCGTTGGGCATCTGAGTTGATGCCATCTTTTTGCTATTGTGGACTGTGCTGAGAAGAACATTCTTGTGTATGTATCAGTTGGTGTGAATGGTCTTCATTCTGTAGGATATATTCCAAGCAGTGGAATTACTGGATCAAATGGTATATCTAAATCCATTATTTTAAGGTAGCGCCAGATTGCTTTCCAAAGAGGTTGAACCATTTTGCAATCTACCAACAGTGTAGGAGAGTTCCAATCTCTCCACAGCCTCTCCAGTATTTAGTGTTTTGTGTTTTTTGGATCATGGCCAACCTTGTTGGGGTGAGATGGTATCTCATTGTCATTTTGATTTGAATTTCTTTAATAGCTAATGATCGTGAGCATGTCCACATGTGTTTTCTGGCTGCCTGGGTGTCCTCTTTAGAGAAGTGTCTGTCCATCTCCTTTGCCCATAGCTTAACTGGATGATTTATCTTTTTCTTATTGATGTTTTGTAGTACCTTATAGATTATGGAGATCAGGCATCGGTCTGACATAGAGTTGCGAAATATTTTTTCCCATTCTGTTGGTGGCCTTTTAATTCTATTAATAAAGTCTTTGGATGAGCAAAAGTGATTGATTCTTAGTAGTTCCCATTTATCTATTTTCTCTTCTGTTGTTTGTGATTTGTTTGACAGATTTTGAAGTCTGTCTATGTTGTGTATTAAAGCTTCCATTGTTGTTCCTACTTTTTTTTGAATGAGCTTTATCATTTTAGATTTGATATCTAGGTCTTTTATCCAGTTTGACTTGATTTTTGTATAAGGTGGCTTGTTACACTTTTTTAAAGCATTGAAGTAGTGATTACAAGTGATGTTCATTAATACTTTTATTTCTTCCCAGAAAACGCTTGGCCCACTTAGCCATCCCCAGAAAGTCATGTGTTTTAATTTTATAGAAATTTAAACCCCAGAGAATATTATTACTGTTTTAAATACTACATGTCTTATATTTCCATTTTGTACTGCTCTTTTTTTTTTCATTATCTTGGGTAGTTCTTGTTGTTGTCTGAAGAAATTTATTTGATATTTTTATAGATGCAGATTGACTACTAATGAATTGTGAGTTAACTTTTTTTTTTTCATTCCTTTGTGTCTTTGAGCAAGGAATTGCCAGCCTTCTACTGCTACTATAGTCAGTTGTTCACATGCCTGAGTGTGTTTCCTAGTGACTTTTAAGATTGTGTTTTTATTTTCTTGCTTTTACTAATTTACTGTGATTATTTCGACAGCACTTGGCTTGGCTATTATTATTGGTATCCATTTTCTTTGTGATTGTAGGGCTTCTTTAATTAGCTTTTAAAAATTCTTGGCCATATGTATTTCAATATTGTCTGCCTTGTTCCCTTCCTTTCCTAGGGAACACAATTACATGTGTGTTAGACCTTTGCACCATGTCCCATGATACATTATATGTCTGTCTGTATTTTTCTTTCTTTTTTTGTCTTCAGTGTGGATATGTTCGTCTGACCTATCTTCCAGGTTATTAATTCCCTACTGTATTCAGCCTATTACTAAATCCAGGTTTTGAGTGTCTAACTTAGTGTGTTTTTCAATTCTAGAATTTCTATTTGTTTCTCCTTTTATAGATTTCAGTTTTCTGGTGAAATGCTCGATCCTTCCACCTATTTTAAGGTACATATTAATCACTGTTATTTTAAAACCCCTGCCTGGTGACTTCAATACGTGGGTTAATGAGAGCCTTGTGCCAGGCTTCTCAGACATTTATACTGTGCTAAGATTCAGCAAATGTCCTAAGGGGAGAAGTGACATCTAGAAGGTTGTATTCTGCTCAGCTGCAACTCAACCCAGTCATCAATGCTCTTCAGAGTCTCAATCCTCAAGTCCTGGATACCTTGCCAACTTCCCAGTTTCTTCAGACAATGAAAAAGAATTATCTGTAATTTTTTTTGTAGTTCTCAGGAGAAACATTTGTCTGATACAAAGATAGCTAGAAGTATAAGTTTGACACAAGCATTTTGATTTTAATTTAATAAATACGAAGCATAATGTTGCACCCTAAACTGATGAGACAGTATAATAACAATAATATCATTGATAATATATCAGTTAATTTTTTTCCTTTCATCATCAAGAAACTGAGAGTAAAGCCTCTTTACATTATATTTTACACCAAGGGTAGTAATAAAGTTGTTTTCTTCTCTCAGTGTACTAATTCTTAGTATTATATGCTAAATTTAATGTCAGCAATTATGCCCATGTATTGAGCACCAGGTTCCTGCCAGGAAGTTAACTACTCTCTTTAGTTATAGTATTTCATCTGAATGACAGAATGACTTTACTGAGAAGTTAGTAGTGCCTCATTTTTATATGGAAGAAACTCAGGCTTTGCCTTTAACTTTAACTTTTTCTGCTAACCAAAGGAAATACCAATGATTGCATGAAAATAAATTTACCATGAGAAAAGGACTGATGAAACCAGAGTGTGGATCTTGACTACTCTTCACCAAATTCTAGAAGTTAGGAAGTTTTTCAGCTTTCTATGAAGTATCTCTACATGAGGTTTAAATTTAGTTTCTGAAACTGCTGATGAGAAAATGTGCCATTTTCACAAGCAGTTTATAAAGTTTGTGTTCAGATTTTTTATCACAGCATACAATATATGCTTACTAAAACCCTGAAGAAAATGCTCATCTCAGCAAACTGATGAGAAGGAAGTCTGTTTGTTTTTGTATTTTATATGCAGTATATGGAAACCCTGGTGGCATAGTGGTTAAGTGCTAAGGCTGTTAACCGAGAGGTTGGCAACTGGAATCTACCAGCCACTCTTTGAAAACTCTATAGGGCAGTCCTACTGTTTTATAGGGTTACTGTGAGTCAGAACTGACTTGATGGTAGTGGGTTAGGTTTTCTTTTTTTAAAGTAGTATAAATGACTTTGTAGATTTTTTGGTTTCCTTTCCCTTTCTTCCTAGTATGAATATTGTGTTTTCCTGTAAGATTCCCCTGTTTTTGACATAACAGTTTTGATCCCAGAAGAGGACACTCAAGGAGTCTCACTTATGTCTTCCACTCTGGATTCCTGGAGAATTGAGAAGTTTATGTGTAGGCCAAAGTATACAATTGTGTGGGTGGGCATTTATATCTGGACAAATAAAAATTTTGCCAAGAAAAACTCCTTTACTCAATCATTGTAAGAGTCCTCTGTGTGGCTTCATTTTATCCAACTGCGTTTGCCAGTATTTTCCCCTTCTTAAAACACAGCATTCATTATTTGCCTCACAGAATCCTTGAAACTAGATAGTTTGTGTGTCTGAAATTTTTTCTTACAAGCTATTTTATGCAATATTTCCACAAAACCTAATTTAAGTCCAGAACTCTTTTGGAAGAATAGCAACTTGTCATGGATTGAATTGTGTTCCCCCTTAAAAAAACGTGTGTGGGAGATTGGCTGTGCCATGATTCCTGGTATAGTACAGTTTTCATGGGTTATTATGATATTTAAAAGACATTTATTCTTCCTCTAAGTATATATTGAATACCAACTATCCGTCAGGTACTATGGTAGGGAGTGGTGACAAAGCAATGGCTAAGAGACAGACTCAGCTTCAAGAACTTTTCAGCCTAATGAGGTTACATATGGGAAAGGATTTACCTGTACAACCCACTTGAGAAAAAGGTAGGAGAAAAGGAATTAAGAGGAAGGGTGGTAGTTATACCTCTTCACTGATGCTTAAGGGTGTAAGGGCCATGGCCTGAACGTTGTCCCCCCAGAAATATGTGTAGTAATTTGACTGGGCTGGAATTCCTGGTATTTTGTGATCACCCTTCATTTTGTGATTTTTTTTTTTTTATGCTGTAAATCCTCGCTTCTGCCTGTGGTTAAAAGAGTGGATTATGTTAGAGAAGATTAGGGTGGGACTGTAAATCTTTTCATAACATCACCTCCCTGCTCCACTGTAAAGGGAGTTTCCCCAGAGTGTGGCTTGCACCCACCTTTACCCTTTCACCCTACAAGAGATAACAGTAAAGGGAAACAAGCAGAAAATTGAGAAACTCGCACCATCAAGAAAGCAGCACCAGGAGAAGAGCACTTCCTTCAGACCTGAAGTTCCTACACCAAGATACTCCCCGAACAGACTGATGCAATACAAGGACTTCCCTCCAGAGCCGACAAGGGGAAAAGACTTCCCTGGAGCACGTATCTTGCATTTGGACTCGTGTGTAAGAATCAACTTTCCTTTGTTAAAGCCATCCAGTTAGTGATATTTCTGTTACAGCAGCATTATTATTAATCTCTTGGACTCAGCTGGTATGGAAACCAGACTGAGACAGAATCTTTTGATTCTCTTTGGTTTTGACGTACTGACTCAAAACAATGCCCTTAAAAATGGTCTAGTCCTGCTTCTAATTTTCAGGTCCTTTTCTAAAGTTACTCAAATGACTGTGGCCATGTTGAATATGGCCAGTGTAGGAGATTATGAATTCTTGATCCCTTCTTGTCATGAATTGAACTGTGTACCCCCCCAGAAATGTGTGTGGGAGATTGGCTGTGCCATAATTCCTATTACTGTGTGGTTGTGGTCTGTTTTGTGATTTTAATCTTTGTATATTTTGTAAATCCTAATCTCTGCCTACAGTTAATGGTGCAAGATTGGATTTTGTTAAAGACAATTAGGGTGGGACTGTAATGCCCCTACTAAGGTCATATCCTCAGTCATATTACACTCTTGGAGTGTGGCCCCCACCTCCTTTTATCTATCAAGAAATAAAAAGGAAAGGGAAGCAAACAGAGAGTTGGGGCCTCATACCACCAAGAAAGCAGTGCTAGGAGGGGAGCCCATCCTTTGGGCCTGAGGTTCTTGTGCTGTGATGCTTCCAGACGAAGGGAAGACTGATACATCCAAAAGATTTCCCTCCAGAACCAACAGAGTCAGAAAACCTTCCCCTGGAGCCAGTGCCTTGAATTTGGCCTTCTAGCCTACTGGATTGTGAGACAATAAACTTGTCCTTGCTAAAGCCAGCCACTTGTTGTATTTCTGTTACAGTAGCACTAGATAACTAACATACTCCTTTATAACAGTCACCCTCACTAACATTAGCAGGGACTTGATGCAACAAATCTGTCTAGGGTTCTACAATAAACACTCCTTATTTTTTTTATTTTATACACCTATCCTTCTTCAACGAAAAAAAAAAAAAATCTTGAACTGGAAATTATGAGCTACTCTGTAAAACCTGATTTTATTTTATTTTTTCCCGGAGCCTGCCAATGCACACATTTCATGAGCTTTCTAGATGACTGGGCTTGAGAAATAGCTTTTTGGCATAGAGTTAGTTGGTCTCAGGCCAATACTGGGTCTCTAGGAAAGATTGCTTCAAAGGAAAATTCTAAGACAGCTGTGATATAGGAGTGGTCAGTGGCCAAACAGGCACATTTCCCTTTTGAATTTCATTACTAGCATATGAAATAGGTATTTTTCCACAGTTAAAGCACCTTTAAGTCATAGTTTACTCGTATTCTGAAGCTTCAGGCTCTAGTTATGAAGGGAGGAAGAAAACCCCACCCCATTTTATGAATTGCTGCCAACTGTATTCCATCCTCTACTTGAAATTCTGATGTGTGACATAAACATGCATAGCCAGAGTGCTCCCTAGCTACCGCGCAGGTGCAGCTGCTGAGCATAGTACTGCTGCGACTAGTTTTGACACAAGCCGTTTGCGCTTCAAGAAATATCTAATTTTTTGCTTCCGTCAGATGGTTTCACTCTCCTTCAGCAAGTGGAAGCTTTTATTATAACACTTATTTTGGGTCAGAGTACATCCATTTTTGGGACTCCACCAACACAAATGTTAATGATATGCAGATCTGGCCTTTTGGAGGATGGCATTGCATCAAGCCAAATTTCATTTCCTGGGGAGATTGTTAAGACAAATCATAAACCTTGCCAAATTTTATTAATGTGCTGAGTAGACCCGATGTTATCATATGGGTGTTTATCAGGAGCCAAATCTCTGTACATGCATATGGATCATCCCTTTTCATGTTTTTTTCTAACGACTAATTTCCATAAAAATGGAAACTTTGTTTTCTCAGCAATATGCATTCCATTTTAACAATATCCATCACAATATTTTTATGTAATTTCTCAATGAAAGTAAAAAAACTCACCATTCTCAATATATTTCTCATGAATATTATCTCACGACTACGCTGGTTCTCTGGTTCCTTTGTTGCATGTTGTGGGGTCATACGTTCACTCTTATAAAAAGCATATTTCTTTTCAAAAGTTGGTGAAGAAGACACTTCCACTTGGATGGCTTACAGACTGGATGGCTGTCGTGCTTTATCACCCACCATGAGTTTCTTTGTTTTCTTAAATTCTAATCTCATTGTAACCTTGCAATTATGTGGTAGATACTTTCATACTTCCATGCATTCATACAGTTTGTTTCCTCTGCTTCCTCCTGTTAAAGAATCTGGAAAATTCCACTTAGCCACATAACCACACAACCTCAGACCAAACACTGCCTGTCCTTCAAGTTTCTACCCTTTCTTCAAAGAAGGCTCTTCCCCCACTGTCCTTTGTGCTACCTTCCATTGCACCAGTGGTTTTATTTTATAGTAGTGGCTTGTTTACATGCCTGGTTCATTCCATAGGACGATGGCACGCAGATACACTTCGACCTTGGTCCACTAAAGAAGACTTTTTGTAAAGCGTGTATTGCACTTCTGTCACTTTCCAAGAGAGAAAAACAAAAGGGGGATATTTGATAATAACTAGTAACAGATACCTCCCTGTAAGAAAATCTGTGGGATGTGGAATTATGAAACACATTTTCTTTAGAAATATAAGTAAAAATCATCACATACCTACCTAATGCAAACCCTGGTGATGTAGTGGATAAGTGCTATAGCTGCTAACCTAGAGGTTAGCAGTTCAAATCTACCAGGTGCTCCTTGGAAACTCTATGAGGCAGTTCTTCTCTGCTCTGTAGGGTCTCTTTGAGTCAGAATTGACTCAGTGGTAGTGGTTTTTTCTTTTTACTTATCCAATATAGTTTTTCAAAAAGTATAGACGTGCAAATAGTGCACATCCAGATAAGTGGGGTTAGTCAAAAACTCTGTAAGCAGTAGTGAAGTTAAGTTAAAAACAATTACAACTGAAAAGTAAGAAATAACTTCAAATTACAGCAACAGACAACTCAAGTACACTTAAAATATTTTTCTCAAAAATTGACAAAATTTCAATTATGCCTTTGTGTTTTTATGAAATGGATTTATAAAATTGTTGAGAATTTTGTTTTTAAAAATTTTGTTTTATCATACTTTAGGATAAAGTTTACAGCTATAATTAGTTTCTCATTAAAAAATTGGTACACACATTTTTGTGTAACCCTAGTTGCTATCCTCATAATGTGATCATACACTCCCGATTTCTGCCCCAGATTTATTCAACCAGCTCCTGTAACTTTCCACATTCTCATTTCACCTCCGGACACCACCTGCCTATTTAGTCTCTTTGAACTAAGAAGCGCATTTCCCATAAGTATCATTTTATGTCTTATAGTCCAGTCTATTCTTCGCCCGAAGAGTTGGCTTCAGGAATGGTGTTAGTTCTCCTTTAACAGACAGTCCAGGGCCTATGTCTTCTGGGGTTCCTCTAATCTCAGTCAGACCTTTAAAAAAAACAAAACTAGTGCTGTTTTTGTCAAAACAAAACCAATGCTGACTCATGGCAATCCTACAGGACATAGCAGTACTGTCCCATAGAGTTTCCAAGGACCACCTGGCAGATATGAACTGCTGAAATTTTGGATAGCAGACGTAGCACTTAACCACTGCTCCACCAGTGTTCTGGTCTTCTTATGTGAATTTGAGTTCTGTAGCCCATTTTTGTCTTGCACTATCAGAGACTCTGTCTTGTGGTCACTGTCAGGGCAGTCATTTGTAGTAGCTGGGCACTATCTAGCTCTTCTGGTCTCAGGCTGATGGAGTCTCTGGTTTATGTGGTCCTTTTGATCTCTTGGGCTGATATTTTCCTGCTGTCTTCAATGTTCTTCTTCACTTTCCTTTGCTCCAAGTAGGTAAGGGTTTTGAGGTAGACAGAACTTTCAGAAACAAATAGTATAGTTTTCGTCCTGAGCTTAAAACCTTTGAGTGGATTCTGAAAGCACTTACAAAAAGGACACACATACCTAACACCGCCTGTAAGGTCCAGCTTGACCTGGCCTCTAATACTTCACCATTTTGATACCAGTCTGTTGCTCGCTAGAGGTGTCCCAGCCACTTGAATTTTATTCTGTTCTCTCATGCTCCTTCTTGTCTCAGGGTCTTGTTCTCTGTCACCTCTGGCCCATTCTTTATAACATTCACCAGTCTATCACCTGCTTATACTCAGAAAGCAGATCAAATCTAATGCTACCAGAGAAGCTTTTTCTTGCCATGCCTAATTATATCATGTATCCCATCACAGTTTTTTTCTAATAGCCTTTATTTTTACTTTAGAGTATATACTACAGTTTTTGTTTCTTTGTGCGATAACTTATTATCTGTCTTCCTAACTAGACTGTAGTGGCACAAATGATTAAATACTTGACTACTAACAAGAAGCTTAAAAGTCTGAAGCCCTGTGGAGGCATGTGGGAAGAAAAACCCAGAGATTTACTTCTGAAAGGTCACAGCCTTGAAAATCTGTGGAGCACAGTTCTACTTGGTAAAACATGAATTTGCCTTGAGATAGAATCAACTCAATGGCAACCAATTTTTTTTTTTTTTAACTAAACTGAAAGCTTCTTGAGAGCAGAGCAAAACTGATTTACTGATCATTTTATTTGAAATACGTAATGCCGTGCAGTAATTAAGATCAGGTCTCTTTCCTCTTTGAGAGCTTCGAGTAGTCATATCTTGGGGAACACCTGTCCACTAGTTTCATCTATCTTGTTATTGTTAGGTACCAGCAAGCTGGTTTAACTCATAGTGACTCTAAGTACAACAGAACTAAACACTACCCAGACCAGTACCTTTCACTGATGCTTTATCAAGAGTGATATCCTTCTCCAAAGACTGATACCTCCTGATAACATGTTCAAAGTATGTGAGATGTAGTCTCACCATCCTTGCTTCTAAGGAGCATTCTGTTTCATCGTTTGGGCAATCCATGGTTTCTCCAATGTTCTTAGCCAACACCACAATTCGAAGGTGTCAGCTCTTCTTCAATCTTCCTTATTCTGGGTCAGACACACCTTACTCTTTAAGGTGAAATCTTTACTTTTTATACTTCAAAGAGGCCTTATACAGCAGATTTGCCCAATGCATTGTGTCTTTTGATTTCTTGACTGATGCTTCCATGGGTGCTAACTGTAGATCTAAGTAAAGTGAAGTCCTTGACAACTTCCATCTTTTCTTCACTTACATTGTTTATTGGTCCATTTGTGAAGATTTTTAATTTATGTTGAGGTATAGTCCATATTGAAAGCTGTAGTCTTTGATCTTCATCAATAAGTTCTTTAAGTTTTCCTCATTTTCAACAAGAAAGGCTGTGTCAACTGCGTAACGCAAGTTGTTATTAAGTCTTCCTCCAATCCATTCATCTTCAGATAGTTCAGTCTCTTGGATTATTTGGTCAGCATACAGACTAAGTAGGTGTGCTGAATGTTTACAACCCTGACACATCTTTCCTGATTTTAAACTGCTTGGTATCCCCTTGTTCTGTTCAAATAACTATCCTTTGATCTAGGTATAGGTTCCTCATGAGTGCACTTAAGTGTTCTGGAATTCTCAGTCTTCCAACATCATCCATAATTTGTTATGATCCATACAGTTGAATCACTTTGCATAGTCAATAAAACACTGGTAAACATTTTTCTGATATTCTGATGTTCTCTGCTGTCAGCCAGAATCCATCAAACATCTGCAATGGTACATTTGTTTGTTTCCTTTAAACATGCCCTAAACACTAGCAAAAGTAAACTTAGAGGATGTTGTCCATAGCCTCCTGATTTAGTATGTTGTTTATCTCTGAAAACTCCATGAGAGCAGGAATTTTTATATGCCATTGAGTCTCTATTGTTTAGCACCTTGCCAGGTATATAAAAAGATATTTCAAAATATAATTGAATAAATAATATTACCCCATGTCAATTTATATTTGAGTTCAAGATTAAATATATAGTTTAATTCCTACCAGTTTGTTTTCAACTCATGAGAAACAGGGAATTTGCTCAATGAAGGTAAGTAGCTAAGAGTGAGTATTGTGTTGACAACTTCAATAAGCTTCACGAACACCCTTTCTAAATCTTGAAATGGTAGACAAGAGTCTAAGTGCTTGTTGTTCTCCTGTGTCAAAGTTTAAAGAAAGCCAGGAACTAATAAACTTCATGGATCTCATGTAATGAGCAGAAAATTGATTTTAGGATAGACGTAGAATATGATATCACGATGTGAATTACCTAAATTTTGCTTTTTCTCTTTTCTCCAAAATGAGAATATACACACTTAAAAGGAAGAATTTTTTAAATGAAAATGCTTGATAACACAAGGGTTCTCTGATGCATATTAAACTCCAAACCAAAACCTGTGCCACTGAGTCAATTCTGACTCATAGCAACCTTGTAGGTCAGATTAGAACTGCCCCACGGAGTTTTCAAGGAGTACCTGTTGAGTAGTCTGAACTGCTAACTTTTTGGTTAGCAGATGTAGCACTCAACCACCACACCACCAGGATTTCCAATGCATATTAAGCACCTCGTAAATTCCCGTTAAATAAAGGAATAGATTTTTTTTGACTTCTCTTAAATGTTTAGGTCATGAGATTGCAGTAATAGTGAACAGTAAAACAGCTTGAGCAACTACAGCCTTAAATAGTAAAACAGCTTGAGCATCCCATTTGCACAGTATCCAGGGTATACACAGACATGCTTATCACAGAAAGTTAGAGGAAAGTCACCACCTCTCAATTTCTTTTAGAAATGTTCAGACAGGTACATCTGGGGAAAACAAAGAAAGAAAGAAGGAGGAAAAGAATGAAAGGAAGGAAAAAAAGAACGAGGTTTACAAATACAGATTAACTAATGCCACCTAGTTGGAGTTTTCAGTTATTTATTTTTTCTCACTCTTTTTTTTATGATGGAGACATTTTAAGAAATGAATGGAATTTTATATGCACCAGGCAGAAACATTTATTTCTATGACAAGTCAAGATCTGTGGTGAGAAAGAAACCAGTTCTCACAAAGGTAATAAAACCCAGTGCCGTGGAGTTGATTCTGACTCATAGTGACGCTGTAGGTCAGAGTAGAAAAGCCCTACAGTTTCCAAGGAGTGCCTGGAGTATTTGAACTGCTGACCTTTTGTTTAGCAACCATAACCACTATGCAACCAGGGTTTTCCAAGAAGGCAATAACCAAAAGCAAACCAAAGAAACCCAAACCAGCGCTGCTGAGTCGATGCCAACTCATGGCGACCCTGTAAATGCAGTAAAGCTGTCCGCACAGAGTTTTCAAGGAGTATCTGGCGGATTTGAACTGCTGACCTTTTAGTTAGCAGACACAGATTAACCGTTACACCATCAGAGTTTCCGATAAAGGTAATACAAAGTAATAAATATAAATGAACACAATATTCACCTGGAGAAACTGTAAAAAAATAGGTACCATATGTGCGCGCGTGTGTGTGTGCGTGTATGTGTATGTGAGAGAGAACTGTTGAGAATGGACGGAAGGCTTTTTCTTGCCTTCTTTCCTTCAGTTTTTCAGCTCTGGTTGCACACAAAGCTGTTAGGCTTGCCCAGGCCAGACAATAAAAAGTTTTGTCAAAGAAAAGTAACCTGTTTCTTCTTATTACTCACTGCTATTGCAAGAAGGGTGTGGAGAGGGAGCTGCCAGAATGATCACTTCATTATTTTCTTTTAAAAAGCAAACAGTACATTCCACAGTCACATAGTGAATATCAACAGAAACTGAAACAATACATGCAGGACCCAGCAGGATTTATTTCCTGGTGACCTCCATGACTTCCTCAGGTTGCAGATAAGAAAGGATTAAAAGAGACAGAAATTATAAGGATGTATAGAAAAAATATATATATCCAGTAACCATTGAGATGATTCCAATTCTTGACCAAACATGTGTTTTCAGCACAGTGCTGCAATGACTAAAAAAGAAGAAAGAACGACACTGCTATTGAGTTGCTGTATCTCATAGAAACCCTATAGGACAGAAGAGAACTGTCCCGTAGGGTTTCCAATGCAGTAAAGTTTTATAGCAGCAGATTGCCATATATTTCTCCCACAGAGTGTCTGGTGGGTTGCACTGATGACCTTGTAGTTTGTAGCCGTGAGTTTTAACCACTGTGCCACCTAAATACGTCAAAACCATACTGGTAAAGTCACATAGGAATAACACTAGCAAATATGGTTTGTTTTCCCACCACCTTTCAGTTAAATATGTTTAACATTTTCCAGAGTTAAACATGCTGTATTACTTCTTTGTACACTTAAGTGATATGAAGAATTGCGGACTGCATTTCTGAGGAAGTGAAAAATTCTTCTGTAAACCAGGAAATAAAGTCCTGCTGCTTTCACGAAACAGGAATCTTAAAAGCATGATCCCATTTAGTTTCAATGACGCTTCAAGTTAGGTATCATGACCTCAAGCTTACAGTTGGGGAAATGGGATCAGGGAAATTTAAAACATTGCCTGAGCTAACCCAATTAGGAATTTGAACACAGAAACATCTGGTTCTCAAGAATATATTACTCACCACTTTGAAAAACCTCTTCTCAAGAAAAGATACACACATAATATTTTGCACGAAAATTTCAGGGTCCACCCATACCCAGATACAAACCTTGTGTCTTATCAGGCTACAAATGAGCTATCAATTTTGTTCCTCAGAATCAAAATCTTAGTGGTGAAACAAATTTTATATTGATCACTTGGATAAAAGTGGTTTACTTGCTATTTCTTTTTTTAAACTTGCACCGTGACTTCAAAGAGAAATGTTAAAATGGCTAAAGTAAGATTTTGGGGTGTGATAAATATTAATAGAAAATGTATGAGGTGAAGTATTATTTTATGGTTAACAGCTTTTTTAAAGCATATTTCTTAAGATCTCAGGCACATAGTAGCAATGATTACATAGAATTGGTTAACACATAAAAACAAACTACTACAACTTTAGATGGTGATGTATAATGAGGGTAAAAATATATATTTACTCACATGGAAAGAGTCCATAATATGTATCTTATGAGCAACTTTTTCAGTGTGTGTATATGTATGTGTGTTAAAAGAGTCTAGAAGAATATATCAAAAGGATTTCATTTCTGAGTGTAAGGTCGTGCAAGTTTGTTCCTTTTTCTTTGCTGACTAGCATTTTCACATTTCTATATAATAAATACACACCATATAAAATCACTTGCTGAATGAGCACAGGGCACCATTGCCTAAATGTGAAACATTCCTTTGCGTCAAATGTCATGGACATTAAAAAACAAAAAATCCTTTGGTTAAGGCCCCAGATTCATTTGATGGCTTGGACTGATTTTCTACACATAGATATTCCAACAATTCAGGCTATTGGGAGAATAGCATTTCTTTGGCAGGAAACAAAAAGCACCTTTCCTGCTGATGTGTTCTGGCACAGAAACACTACTCCCGACTCAAGCGTCGGGTGACATCTAGTGAACAGCTTTTGCAGATGATTGCCAGTTGTCCCTATGGCTCCCTCTCTTGTTTCTTTTCTTTCAGTACACAGCCCTCAACATTGCCGCTTTTACAAAGCATACAGGTTTCTCCAATATTAGAGAGAAGGCAATGTTTCAGTCATAGATATGCATACAAGAGGTTAATCATTCTGCACACCTTGGCAAGAGAATACTACTCAGTTTGCCATGTGGATAACACACACTACTCCCTCTGGAAAACAATGAGAGAGCTTCGCCCTTTGGATATGATTCATCGAGTTGTACTCATTTGTTCGTAACTGATAAGATGACTCTGTATTTGTTAAGGGTTAGGATAGGTAGGAAGTCAGGACCTGTAATCAGTCAACAGGTCCCAGATCAACCCTTCCCTTCCTTCACAACAAGCCTGAGTTTGGAAGGAACAGACAGCTGTCCCTGGGGAGAGCCAAGAGACACAAAACCAAGACAGTGTCTTAGTGTTTGGGTTTCAGACAGATAAAAGACTCAGAAAAGAGAGCCTGATAAGTTAGTCATTAGAACTGAAGTTCAAGACCAAAACTGGGCTACCAGGACTGGCAATTTATTGGCAGGCCATAGATTGCTGAGAAAACCTGTTGTTGAAACTCAAGATTGATACTACAGAAGAGGCTAGATGGTCATTTAGTGGCCCTGAAAAGGAGGAAATAACAACCACAGACATTATACGGAAACAGAGTCTTCTGGGACAGTCATATACATCAGTTACTCTCCATGTTAATGTAACCCTAATACTTTTCAAAGTTGGTAGTTGAGAGCTTCATATAACTAATACCATAACGATACTCTAAATAATCTGTAATTTTTTTTTAATTGCATCAGCTACTCTAGCCTCTGCACTGGACTTTCTCCAAAGGGGTACCGAGCCTGGTCAGCTCTTGTGACCTTGGTTTCCCTCCTCTTCTTTGCTCTCATGAGAAATGGCCTTCAGCCTACAAAACAACAGGCTAGGACGGCAGCCTGACATTTTTTATATCCTCAACTTTCTTCCTCCTTATCTCAGTCAGAAGGGACCTGGCAGGCCAGTTTCACCGGCTGAGGAACTTTTGTATAAGTTTTGTCTTTGTCTGTTACAAACAGGCAGATTACAGTCCGGGTGTCTGACATACTTATCTGTAGTTGAACGAAAAGTTTGTTGTGATTATTTTGTGATGTATGCAGTTCTCTGTGGGCTACGTGCTTAAAAACATGAAATATTCCTTGCTGAAATGGTATATGTACTCTGATGTAAAAATCCTCTTTGGAGACTCCATGGAGAAGAGCCTGCAGTGCTGTCTACTCTCTGGTGGTACCATACCTCCTAACAAACCTTCT
Source organism: Heterohyrax brucei (assembly GCA_028571685.1). Classification (NCBI taxonomy): domain Eukaryota; kingdom Metazoa; phylum Chordata; class Mammalia; order Hyracoidea; family Procaviidae; genus Heterohyrax; species Heterohyrax brucei. The sequence continues at coordinate 71,724,492 of CM053146.1, read as the reverse complement.
TCCTCTTTCCAGCTTGCTGTATGTTTCACTGGCTCCACTGGTCCAAGGCGTGGACCCAAATTGGGTAATATTAATTTAGATATTATCAGGCTCCCATTTGGAGGCTTGCTCATGTACGTATGTCCATTTACAAAGGATTGACATAAATTTAGGACCATGATTCTTCTTGATTTCAAGAGAAACTTGGACATCACAAACTTTTTTTTGGTGGACTATAAGCAGGAATTTAAGTCCTGGGTATTTTGTGTGCTCATTCTTGTCCTAAAAGTCTTGAGATGCACTAAGTTCTATGAGCTTCAGAGGATAGGATGGGAGAGTGGAGGTGATGGGAAGAAGAAAGGTGGAATTCACATGATAAAACTGGCTAGTCATCATTAGCAGTTATTGCATGTTGCCAATTTTTTCCTTGAAACACTAGGTTGGCTGGAATTTCTATAATCTGGAAATCCAGTTTGTTTCAAAGCAGTAGAATGAATACCTTGCACATAAAAAATAAAGACAGTAAACTAGTTTAACTTGAGATACACAGCATTCTAGAAATTAAATAAAATTTCCTTAAAGAAAATTTAAGATACTAGTATATACCCACTATGAGTTGGAATTGACTTGATGGCAGTGAGTTTGGTTTTTTCTGTGTGTGTATGTGTGTGTACCCACTAAAGTCCAAAAGCAATAAAAATCCATTGGTGACAGGATAGAGTAAAAAGATGTGCTTACATATTTTAAACAACATTGTAAATTGGCTCAAATTTTCTGCAGAGCTATTTGTGACAAAAGCTACATAATTATTTTTTTTCTTTGACCTAGTAATTACACTTTGGGGAATATACCCCAAGAAAACAATCTAAAAGCAAACAAGTAATTTGTTCCATGTTGTTCACAAAAAGCTGTTTATGAAAGGGAAAATTTGAAAATCACTCAAATGTCCAACAATAGAGATGGTCTGCAAAAACTGCTGCTTAATATCATGGAATACTAGCTGGCCTGTGGAATTGTGTGGACTGTGTCAGTATGGCCCCATATTTGTGTGTATTTATGTAATTAAGTGAAACCAGGACTAGATCTCTATGTGAAACAACTGATCGGAGTTATATAAATACAGGGTCTGACAGTTAAGTTCATAAACTCATCCTAGAAAAAGTGCTACATATCTCATTGCTGAATATCACTCCAGTCACCTTTTAAGTTCTGTTAGGGAAGCTAGGTACTGACACCAGAGCCAGGGCCTAATCCACCCTTCAAAGCAGTGTTAGAACTCTTTTTCTGGAATGGCCGTCAGAGCTGTCATTGTACTACACTTGATGTCCTGAATGTCATCAAAATGTCTTTCTTTCAATATTTCCTGTATCTTTGCATAAAGAAAAAAGTCACTGGGGGCCAGATCAGGTGAGTAGAGAGGGTGTTCCAACAGAGCTATTTGCTTACTGGCTAAAAACGCCCTCACAGACAGCTACACAGTTAACTTTGCAAACTTGCCACCATGCCACCATGCGCAATGGCCATTATAGAAAAACAGCTCCCAAGTTGCTTTTAAAGGTAGACTAGGCACTGTCATTGGTGCACAGCTTACCAAGGGGAATACTTCAGAGGTGGCAGCAGTGATATTCAGCAATGAGGTATGTATCACTTAGAACAACGAAGTTCATGGACTTAATTGTTGGACTTTCTATAAATACACATGCATGTACATGAACTCAGATTTACTGATACATTGAGGACATTTGTCTTCTATGCTCATCATATAATTCATTTCATTTCATCTTAGGGCAACCTGGATAGACATATTTTATTCAATTTCTATGCAAAAAGAAATGGACAGGTAGCCTATGGTCACATAGCTGAGAACATGGCAGAGCTGAAGTCTGAACCTTGTTTGGGATTCCAAAGCCAGTGGCTTCGCATTTCACCATGCTGAACACAGTTTCTAAATTTCTTTTGAAAAACACTGATTTCATCAGACAATTCTCTACAATGAATAGTTACAGAAAATTTGAGAATGTATGAAAATAAGTCCTGTCAATTGGCATTAACTTTTTTTAGTGTAATTTTATTTTCAAAAATATTTTATTGTGCTTTAAGTGAAAGTTTACAATCCAAATCAATTTGTCATATAAAAGCATACACATGTATTGGCATGTAACTCCAGGTGCTCTGTACACTCAGTGACAACACACTCCTCCTTTCTGCCATGTATTTTCTGTCTCCATTCAACTAGCCTCTGTCCCCATCTGCACTCTCATCTCGAATTGGCATAAACTTTTGAAGTCTTACAGTAGATGAGTCAGTTTATATCTAACACAGCATTTTCTAAATATATTTGATCAGTGAACCCTGTGTGTGTGTGTGTGTGTGTGTGTGTGTGTGTGTGTGTGTGTGTTGGTACATGCTGAAGAATATATGCAGCGACTGTTATCAACTCATAGACTACTAGACCTGAAACACACATTTGCGGAAATGCTGATTTAAGGTTTCACAGCATTCCCCAGGCTACCTGAACTGAGAATCACTGCTGTAGAAATGTAGTTTCCTTAAACATCTGAAATATGCCTTGTGATGTAGTTTATGATTTAGACCTTCCCTTATCTCTGTGGAAACTCTGGTGGTGTAGTGGTTAAGTGCTACGTCTGCTAACTGAAAAGTCGGCTGTTCAAATCCACCAGGTGCTCCTTGGAAACTCTACAGGGCAGTTCTACTCTGTCCCATAGGGTCACTACGAGTTGGAATTGACTGAATGGTGCTGAGTTCATCTTTATGGCCATAGATTTTTAGCCTTTTTTTAAAACCTGGTCAGTCCACCTCCAGTCTTGCATAGGTTGTGAAAGAAGATGCAATGGTTACTGAGCCATTTGAATTTACTGAGTTCATGAACATATTCTTTGAGGTTACATATTAAAACATCTATGGTAATAAATCAGTTTTCTCTACTGTATAAACCTCTATCAGAAGGTGCCCTAATAGACAGTCACCCAGAGATTATACATAAATATATCTATCTGTATTTCTCTTTTAATAAGAAAGTTAAGGGACAACTGTAAATATTAGGACAGAAAATTACCACAGAATCCCTAAGGTTAGTCTTCCTTGGATGAACAAGTATTTGAAAAGTTGTCCCAATTATCCTATAGATGCGCATAACAAGAATTTTGATGTTCCCAAGTTTTAAAAAAAAGGTCATAAAGGGGAAAGTAGAAGACGAGGACTGTGAGCCTGAGATGGTGCTGACGATTCTCAGATAAGGTGGCAGTGACCGGAACAAATCCTGAGCTTAGGGAGGGCTACTGTGTCGATGAGCAAAAAGAAATGAACTTGATGAACTGCAGCCTCTGGCTTTGATCCAGTCATGGGTGAGATCGTCACCCCTGAGTGCGATTTAGAGAACTGATGTTTTCTGCAGAAGCATCACTTCAAAGCCTGTGGCAGTGGGCCTTCTGTAGGGCTGAGTCTCTCTGTCTGCACTGAGCTCAAACTTTGGGTTCTGGCATTACTTTGACAGTCACCACCTAAGACACACCAAGACATCACACATAGCTGGCTCGGGCATGTGGCTGAAATCTCCATCACCCCTCTAACGGCTTCATGACTCAGGTGGGTCAAACTATCATTTTGTAATGCATATGTACTTTATGACAGATTTCAAAGGGCTCTTTCCATTTCTGTCAACCAGAACTCAGTCTCCCCATGGACACTCTGGTGTTACTCACACATCTCCTGTGACGTGGACTTCTCTGACACCGTGTCTGTGAGCCGCTTCACGTCCAGTAACGGCACGTGGGTCCACCAGGGCTCTAATCCCCTCTCCTTCACACTTCTGAGCCTCTAGAGGTTTGAAGTATCTTCAGTGTCAAGAGCATGAGCTACTTTATCCGGAAGCCCTTCTGTCAGACGGGGAAAATTGACACTTTGGGACCAGGACCTTAATGATAGTCACGAACACAGTGAGATTTGGCTAGAGAGCTACAGTTCACCAAGGCTCAAGCTTTCCTCTTCTATAATCAGCACATCAACATATGATTGAGATGAACGGGTTCCTCCTCTCCAAACACTCCGGCTGTACATCATAGGAAATATTACAGGGACCAGTGTGAGGATTTAGAGATGAAATTATCCTTTATCTAGACCTATTGCTTTTTCTATTCGGTGTTGTTATCATTATGTAGAAATGGATGAGGATATGATATTTTTGCTTGAAGTATGGAGAACAGTCATTTTCCCACACTAGTTCACATTAAAATCTCTTACAGAGCTTTAAAAGAAAGCGTCAGAGCTGAGGGCCACTTCCCACATTAATAAAATCAAACTCTTTGGTCATGGGGATTCAGCATTATTATTTGGTATATTCCTCAGATGATCAGCACTAAGAATTACTGATGTAGAAAGCTATCTTCATTACACATTCCAAATATGCTTTGTGATGTATTTTATGATTTAGACCTCTTATCTATGTAACTATACTTTCATCTGCAGCTTTGAGCCATTTTTGGTCTGGTCAATTCTGTTTTCCAATCTTGTACAGGTTGTGAAACAAGCCGCAATGCATACTGAGCTATCTGAGTACAAAATGATCAGTGTCCAAAACCTCATCTCAGGAGATAGAATCCTTTCTAATAAGAACCGCCTGATTTGTATTACTGAACATCCATTGGAAGTTTCTTGAGCCTTTGGAGAAAACATACTTTAAGTGAAGAACAGAAAATATAATGTCATAAATCAAATGCAAAGTTTATTCCAGCAAGTCTCATGAATCATTTTATCTTTCCCTGAATTATAAATAATTTCTGATGTATTTATCAAAATAATAATCTAGTAAAAGTAATACAGAATATACCAAAGTATACAGTTCTTCTCCTCTGCATTAGTAAAATCATAAATGAAAGTCAGTAATTGTTGTTTTAGTGTATAAAGAGCTTGGGGCTGTAAAATGAAATGCAATGAATACAAATTAGACATTATTAGCCTACCTACCATCAGGTGTGAAACCATTTCATCACCTGCTCAAACCAAGTCTGCTTGCAACTTCCTGAACCGCTAACACAAATACTTTCTCCTTTTCGTGATCAAAGACATAAATCAGATCCACCAGCAGAACACAGGACATGTTTTCATGCTTCCCTCCTGACTTGTTAAAAAAATTTCTACACCGAGTCACTGAGATCTATGAACGAAGAGCTCTGCAGGAGAAGTGAGGTGGCATGAGCTCTTGCCTAACACACAGCATGCACTTGGGCAAGTTTTCTGTCAGTCTGGGCTTTAGATTTGTCATCTGTGAAATGAGAGTTTAGGGTAATCACATTTTGAGAGTTGGCAGCCCAGATGTTAATTTTGGTCTAAAGATCTATTTTGTTAGACTAGGCAGTACTTTTCATCATGGCTTTACAATCTGCATCAGTTACCAACATTTACAAGTTGGGGCTTTTACGTGATAACCTAAATTATGTTGAAACATTGCTAGTACTGGCCTATATTCCCATTTGATGGTGTTGCTGTTGACAGATGTCGCTGAGTTGATTCCAGCTCAGGGCAACACCACGCACAACAGAACGAAACACAGTCTGGTCCTGCGCTGCCCTCACCACCGGCACAATTGGCAATGGTTGGCTGGCATTAAGTCTTCACCACTTCCTTACAATAGGACTTGTGTTTGCCAAGACATCACAGTCCCTATCAAACTCCTTTTAATCAGTAAGGTGCTCTCTGGCTCCGAGGAACATTAGAGGTTGTACCCTGGAGTATAGTAACCTCCACTTCTGGGAACCTATGACCTTTTGCTGAAAAGCCAACAAGTAAGGAAAGAGAATGAGAGGCAAGTGGAAAGGGTTAGAAAGGGATGCAGGAAGAGGTGTCTCTTGCCTTTCTCTTGGTTGGGTGTGGATGTACAATTTCTCTTAGATAGGTAAATGTAATGACTTTAGAAAATTGATCCATATATTTAGAGGAACTAGAAGATGAGAAGAGCATATAAATATCACTGTCAGATTTACAAGGGGACATGGAACCCAGAGGCATGACAAAGCAGAAAAATGACTACTGGATTTCATTTCTTTTTAAATTTTAGAGTCATTTACTTTCAAATTATAAAAGCCATCCACCCTAGTTTTATATGAATGTCTGGAAAATTTAGAAATGTATAAAGCAATACCAGACTAGTACCCATTCAGTTCAGACTCTAAGAATATTAGCATTAAAATATCTTTACCTTGTAGATTAGATTTAACCATTAGGGTTATACACCGCTGTTTGACTTCAAAGGAAGTTAAATTATAACAAGCGTTTATTGCTATAAGTCAGAATAGACTCCACGGCAGTAGGTTTGGGTTTTTTTTTGGTTTGTGGGCTTATTAGGGTACTACAGCAGATACAGAGACAAACCAAACAAATGATGTGGAACTTCGGGAAGCATATACCCTATTATCAAACCATACTCACTGCTATAGAGTCGATTCTGACTCACGGCAACCCCAGGGTCACGGTACAGCTGCCCCATAGTTTTCAAAGAGCACCTGACAAATTTGAACTGCTGACCTTTTTGTTAGCAGACATAGCTCTTAACCACAATGCCACCAGGTTTCCTGTACTCTGTTATGGGAAAAGGATTACCCTTCCTACTGATACAGGGAAAAGGAGCTAACTGGTTTAAAAAAAAAAAACAAACAAATACAAAAACCCCCACCAAATACAATAAATTCAAGGTCTGTAGTTCAAGGAAGCTAGCCCTGAAAACGTATAAAGCATTTTTTATTTTCTAACACAGTTAAAAAAATATGAGGAAAAGAAGTCATTTTCAAGCATTCACTGAGTTATAAAAAATAGTGCAATTCAAAGGTAGAGATTCTACTGGAATTGAAACATTGCCTATGATGTGTACACACGCATGTTTATATTTAATCAAAATTATTTTAAGACAAAAGATGTCAAAGTATTATGAAAACAACTAGAAAATGGATCTCTATCATTAACCACTGTTTTGGAAAAGTAGTTATATTTCAGCTGACTGCATAAATATTGTACTTTGACCAAAATTTTATAGGACCCAGTAATAAAATCACTTACCACAAGTTCAGACACCTCTGAAAAATTTTCATTTACCTATAGGTCATGAAACAAAGAAAGAAAGATTTCAGTGTAATGTGACTAACACTTGTGAGGAGTAATATCATGTCCAAACACATACTAGTATCGAAAAAACAAAATTTTCCTGATTTAATTTAAAACTGGTAATCAGTTCATATTTCAGAAAACATTAATTCTGAAAACGTTTGGTCATAGAATTTTTGTGCATGTAAAACCTAATGATACCTAGGCAATAAGTTCTTCAATTAAATAACAACAAACTAGAGGCTACCTATGCCATTTTTAAGTCTGCGGTGTTATTAAATTATCATTGTTCTGCAAATTGAAACTTGTTTTCATCTTTGTAGTAACTAACCAAGAGAAAACAGTCTCAAAATGAATATAAGCCTGTAAATTTTGAATCACTAAAATTTGTAGCTATTTTTTCTTAGAATTTTTTCTCCATAAAAAATATGGATGTATAGTAACATTTCCCACAGATTTTTACAGTTATAAAGACAGGTATGGTTACCATGAGCTCTTTATTTGTCTATAAAATTTAGTAGAGACAGAAAAGTGTCCACTGGATAAAGCATGTGTAATAAATGTGATCCTTTAAATTTACTGCAGATTTATCAAATGTACAGTTGTTGGCCTAATCAATTCCTTTGATGGATCAACATTGCCTTTACTAAGAGCAAATGTAGACCTTTGAGCTGTATACTATTCTCTGCAGACCAAAAGAGTGGTTGTCATGGCAACTGCAAACCAGGGAGCATCTGTCATGACCCAGTAGCAGGATAATGGAAAACATCTGCCAGGAAATCATGGACTGGCACAAGGCTTTTGGTAAGAAGTCTTTGAGAGAATTTAACCTTAAAAGATTTCCTCTATTCTGATCTCAGACTCTCCCACTGCAAATATTTAAAATGTCACTACTCTTGTCAATATCCACAGCACACGATACAGAGGAAGACTGAGAAAAATGTGGCATTCCTTAGACATGGAAAACAGGATTTATTTGTGCCAATAGTGCAATTTTAAAGGAATTCATTTCTTGAATATTAAATTGATTTATTATAAAGACTTTTCTTCCTCAAAAATAATTGGGCTGGTAGTTTTTCTTCTTTGACCTAAGCCAGTCGTCTTAAACTTGATTGAGCATCAGAATTACATGCATGACTTGTTCAGATATGGATTGTTGGAAGCTGCCCTCAAAGTGTCTGATTCAGAAGGTCAGGATGGGGCCTGAGAATTTGTATTTCTGAAGTTTCCAGATGATGCTGTTGCTTCTGGCCCAGGATCTCTGTTTTCCAAACCACAGATACAAACCAAGAATCAAAGAGAACTATAAAGGCTTGCTAGCAATAATCTTGAGAATAAGAGAAATAACAGTTCTTATTACAAATTCACCTCAGAAACACAGGCTGCAGTGGTTTCCAAACTTGGCCCTGTATAAGAAATTATTTTGAAAATAGAAATTTCCAGGTCCTGCCTTGCCAGATTTGGTTTCAGTTATCCTTGAATGGAACCCAGTGTCTGATATTTTTAATAAGCATCCTGGCTGATTCTGATGCAATCCTCACAATCATCGCTATGTTTGAACGCATTGTTGTAGCCTCTGTGTCAGTTCTTCTCATTGAGGGTCTGCTTTTTGGCTGTTCTTTTATGTTACAAGCATGAAGTCCTACTCTGGATACTGGTCTCTCCTGATAACATGTCCAAAGTATGTGAGACCAAGTCTCACCATCTTCCCTCCCAAGGAGCACTCTGGCTGTGCATCCAAGACAAACTTGTATATTCTTCTGGCAGTCCATGATACACATTTTACAAATAATATAATATATATGCATATATATTTATATATAGTAATTTAATATTTATATACTTTACTTTTCAAATAATGTAATATATACATATATAATGTTATTTGTAAATATAATATATTAAGTATATTATTGTGTAGAATCTATACATGTATATATATATATATATATAAATGTCTGACAATTAAGTTCGTGAACTTGCTACCATGCATTTATTTACATTGGCAGTACTGTACAAACAAGTCAGTAAGATTTCATAACCTTGGTATATGAAGATGGACGATTAAGTTCATAAACTCGTCCTAGAGAAAGTGCTTAGAAGTGTGAACTAGGAGCTGGTGTCGGTACACACCTTCCCAAGGGGAGTACTTCAAAGATAACCATCGCGATACTCAGCAATGAAGTATATAGCACTTTTTCTAGGATGAATTTGCTAACTTAATTGTCATCCCTCAGCCAACCACAGCTCTGAGGGACATCATTCCAGACAAAGACTATGAAAACTTCTCTGAAGAGCGGTTTAGGCACTGGCTTGTTCATTATGAATTTGTACCAATTGGACAGTTTTCCAAGTTTACTATTTGGAAGTGCTGAAAGACTGCATGAAAAAGATGAAAACAACTGAAACTTTTTGCCAGTAACTCATGGCTCTTGTATCACAACAATGTACCAGCTACCAAGGCACTTTCCATGAGGGAGTTTTTAGCCAGTAAACAAATAACCGTATTGGAACACCCTCCCTATTTACCTGATTTGGCCCCCAATGACTTTTTTCCTTACCTAAAGGTAAAGGAAATATTGAAAGGAAGACCTTTGGATGACGTTCAGGACATCAAGGAGAATATTACTGCAGCTCTGACGGCCACTCCTGAAAAAAAGTTCCAACACTGTTTAAGAAGGTAGATTAGCCACTGCTGTCCATGCATAGCTTCACAAGGGGTGTGCTTTGAAGGTGACTGCAGAGATATTCATCAATGACGTGTGCAGCACTTCTTCTAGGATGAGTTTGTGAACGTAATTGTCAGACCTTATATCCTTTCACCATAGTTATTCAATCTGTATACTCAGCAAATACAATCTGAGAAACAGGACTATATGAAGAACAGGGCATCAGGATTAGAGAAAGATTCATTCACAATCGGTCATACAGATGGCACCACCTTGTTTGTTTAAACTGAAGAGGATTTGAAGAACTTACTGATGAAAATCAAAGACAACAGGCTTCAGTATAGGTCACACTCCAACATAATGAGAACAAAAATTCTCTAGACAAATAGGCAACACCATAATAAACAGAGAAAAGATTGAAGTTGTCAAGGATTTTAATTTTACTTGGATCCACAATCAATGTCCATGGAAGTGGCAGCCAAGAAATCAAAAGGCACATTGCAGTGGGCAAATTTGCTACCAAAGACCTCTTGCAGGTGTTGTAAAGCAAAGATGGCATTTTAAAGACAGGCTCTCTTGAAGCAAGCCATAGGTTTTTTTTTTTAGTTGCCCCATATACATGTAAAAGCCGGACAATGAATAAGGAAGACTGAAAATCAACTGACACCTTTGAATTATGGTGTTGGTAAGAATATTGACTCCACCATGAACTGCCAAGAGAATGAACAAATCATCTTGGAAGAAGTACAGCCAGAATGCTCTTTAGAAGTGAGGATGGCAAGACTTGGTCTCTCATACTTTGGACATGCTATCGGTAGCATCCTTGGAAGAAGACACCATGCTTGGTAAAGTAGAAAGTCAGTGAAAAAGAGGTAGGCTCTCAGTGAGAGGAACTAACATAGTGACTGCAATAACGGGCTCAACCCTAAAGCTAGTCATGAGGATGGCACAGGACCAGGCAACGCTTACGTAGCATCACTATGAGTCAAAACCAGCTCAATGGCTCCTGAGAATAACAACATTACAATGATATACCAGATATTTATTTACAATGCATATATATTATAAAATAGATAATATATGAGATCTGACAACTAAGTCTGAGAACTTGATTGTTCCAAGTGCTACATACTTCATTGCTGAATATCACTACAGCCACCATCAAAATCCTCCCCTTGGGAAGCTATGCACTGATACCAGGACCTAGTCCAGCCTTCATAGAAATTTTGAAACTCGCTCTAGAATGACCATTGCACACGGTGGTAAGGTGGCAAGTTTGCAAACTTAATTGTATAGTTGTCGATGAAGAGTTTTTAGCCACTAAACAGACAACTGTATTGGAATACCCTCACTACTCACCTGATCTGGCCCCCAATGACTTTTTTCTTTACCCAAAGATAAAGAAATTGTTGAAACGAAGACATTTTGATGACATTCAGAACATCAAGGATAATAAAACAACAGCTCTGATGGCCATTCCTGAGAGAGTTCCAAAATTGCTTCGAAGGGTGGAGTAGGCCCTGGTGTCAGAGCAGTTTCCCAAGTGGAGCACTTCAAAGGTGACTGTAGTGATATTTAGCAATGGAATATGTAGCACTTTTTCTAGGATGAGCCTGAGAACTTAATTGGCAGTTTTTGTATATGTTATAAATAATTAAAATGTTTAATGAATAATAATAAAAATCTTCATGGCTGTTGAGTCGCCTCTGACTCCATAAGGCATATTAAATACTATTTTTATCCTATATAATACTCTGTGTTAATTATTTTTAAGGGAAAAAATTTCCTCTTTTATTAAAAGTCACTAAAACAGTTTATGTTTTCAATAGTTTGTTGTTTTAAATTCTATTTCAGTGTATTCTTGCTAATGTAAAGAATGGTGGACAGTGGTATTTTCTTATACATAAATGTAAATGTTTGGGGGATAGTGTTCAAAAACATGTTATTGATTTAGATACGGAAATAAAAAAATTGAGAGCAGAATTTTGGGCAACTAAATTAGAGAAAACACTTTTTCTTGGAGATCTAGTCAGCAAATTAGAAATCTTTGATTTTCTCATCCATGTGAATGATGTGATTAACTATTTGGATATTATAAGCATTCACTGGAGCTACTTGTCATAGATGTTAAAACTGTTATAATTCTTAAAGACTTATGGGGATAAAAATAACTAATGGTGACCTATTAATTACATCTTTTGTGAGTAAGCAACATTTAGAGCCCTCGAGTTCTAGACAATGCCTAGTCCCTTATAATAAATATGCTGTATCTTGCTTAATTTAGTTATCAGCAACAATCCCAATGAACACATTAACAATTCTAATTTTTGTTTCAGCAGTAGAAAACTTCTCAAAATGGGTTCATGTGTGCACTCCTAATACATAGAGAAATTTAAAAAAAAAATACATTTGCTCCAGGTATGAAAGTGTCCTCTGAAGATCCAATTACTTAGCATGCCTTCCTCTCTGCCTTGCCAGTTAAGGCACCCCATACAATTCCATGGCTCTCTGGAACACAGTTTAACAATTACTTTCTTCCTATTTGTCATTTCTTTACATACTTTGTGCTGCCTGGTATCTGTGTTTTAGCTCAGACTATGTCTTCGTTCTGAAAGATTCTTTGAGCTAAAAAATTGATTGTCACTATTTCAGCTGTTCATCAAGGTTTGTGCTACTGAAATGTCTCCAAATTTTGGAAGCTTTGTCTAATCACTCTCCTATCTTCTAAACTCCGTATTGACCTAATAACTCAAAACACTCTGCATTATTATTTAGGTTAGGGAGCCCTGGTGTTACAATGGTAAACTGCTAACAGTTTGGTGGTTTGAACCTACTCAGCAGCTCTGCAAAAGAAAGACCTGACAATCTGCTCCCATACAGAGTCCAGTCTAGAAAACCCAGTGGGGCAGTTCTACTCTGTTACATGGGATCGTTATGAGTCCAAATTGACTCTATGGCTAACAGTAACAACATTACCTAGGCTACTTGTTTTGTCGTGTGCTACCAAGTCAATCCCAACTCATAGCGACTCTCGACTTTTGCATGGCAGAGTAGAACTGTTGTGCAGGCTTTCCAAGGCAGCAATCTGTGTGGGAGCAGACTGTGCAGTCTTTTCTCCCACAAAGCTCCTGGTAGGTTTGAAATTATAACCTTTCAGTTAGTGGTTGAGGGCTTAACCACTGCACCAACTACACACCTTAGACTGCTTGTTTAGGTCTTCACTATAGAGAGTTACTATCTGCCAGGGTTGACTTGATAGTAGAGTGTTTTTTTTTTTTTAAATTACGCAATGTCTATGAGTACAGGTACCCTGTGTTACAGAATTTTATAATACCCACAGAACCCAATCGTGGTATTTTATACTCAGTAGGTGCTTGATAAATATTAGTTAAATAATTTTCACCCTTTAATTATTCTCCAAGATTTCTTGGTTAAGTTCTAGCATTAATTCTAACATTACTAAACCTGGCACACAATAAGTCAGAGTCGTAGGTGTCCATGACTAGTAACTAGTCTATAGGTACTTCAGTGTTGAAAAGTCAGTGTTAACTGGGTATTTTTAAACTAGCATAGTTAGCTAGAGTTACCTTTAAGATACGATGTACAAAAATAAAACTCCTTATAAAAGTAAGCATTGTGCTAAAGGCATTCTATTTTCATTTTTAAGAATTCCATTGATGTAGACATAGAGAGTATGCGAGATGTCATCTATTGTAATTACTTTCAAACCGTGCTCTGCAAAGTCCTAGGAGTGCACTGGAGCCCCTGCAGGGCCAAAGTTGGTGGTAGCATAGCCACGAAGAGAGAAGAAAACAGTAAACCAGGAGCTGGGGTCACTTAAACAAATGATCTGTTAAGAAAAATAAAATAAAATGAAGAAGTTTGAAAGTCAGCTATCTAACTCCTCTGAAGCAAATGAACTAAAATAATCCCAGACAAAAACTGTCCAACCTTTGTCATAACTTTCTTTACAAAAGGAAACAATTACATGCTGATTTAAGTATCTGAGGGAAAACTTCCAGAGTCATGTTGATTTTGGATGTTCAGGAAGACCACACAGCTATGACTCTCAGAGCCAATTTGATTTCAGTGCTCTGAAAATTCTGTACAAATTGCATTCCCTGTTGTATCAGTAAGAGCAGAGGAGTGGATCTAATACTCAATAAATTCTTACTGTATGCAAACCAATGAGTCGGGCTCTACTCTCACAATAACTTTCTGAAGTGCCACCTGTGGTCAGCTTTCCAAAATTACTCAGTGACTTTATGGAGTCAGGATTCAACTCAAGCCACTTACTAAATGACAAAATCATTCAGCATATTAACTTTTTTTTCTTGTAAATTGAAGTTCTTTTCTTCTCCTAAATCTGAGTGTAAGGTAGTCTTTGCTTCTTAAGGAACCATAGAAATAGTGCCTCAGGCTAATAAAACACAATAGAAGTGATAAAACATCGTACTGACTCTGACTTCCCTATTATTATTTTAAAATTGATTATATTATAAATCACACAAATATAGTGTAAGTCATTTACTATCATCACAGTTCTTGAAGTAAGAGCAGAATCTGTCTCACTCGTGATGGCAGTTCTGCGGTTGTTAAGCAGTCTGTACAGAAGTCTCTACTGCAGCCCTTTCGTCAGTCAGCTACAGAAATAGTAGAACAGTACTTTGTGTGACCATGGTAACAAAGGGATAGTGCAGTGATACACACCTTAGTATCTTACAGATACTTCACTATATTCATTAGATCGTAGATGCATATCTCTGTGTCCTGTTTTTTTTTATTTTTATTTTTATAAGTCAGAAGCAGTTATATTTAGGACCCACCCCACTGTGGTAGAACAATCTGACAAATATAATGAAGGAAACCGTATTTCCAAACAGGATTACCTCCATAGGCATAGGGATTTCAGTACATATTGGGGCGGGGGAGGCACAGTTTAACCCACAACCATGTAGAAATGCAAGTGATAACATAGCTATAGCTTTTATGTAATATACAAGGTCTGACAATTAAGTTTGTGAACTCGTCCTAGAAAAAGTGCTACATACTTCATTGCTGAATATCACTATGGTCACTTGCAAAGCGATTTTGGTATTCTTTTTCTAGAATGACCCTCAGAACTGTCAAATGTCATCCAAATGCCTTCCTTTCAATATTTCCTTTATCTTCAGGTAAAGAAAAAGTCATAGGGGGCAGATCAGGTGAGTAGGGAGGGTGTTCTAACACAGTGATTTGTTTAGCGGCTAAAAACTCCCTCACTGACAATTATACAATTAAGTTTGCCAACTTAACGACCTTGCCACTGTGAGCACTGGCCATTCCAGAAAGAGTTCCAAAATTTGTTTGAAGGTTGGACTAGGTGCTGGCGTCAGTGCACAGTTTCCCAAAGGGAGTACTTGGAATATGGCCGCAGCAACATTCAGCAACGAGGTGCATAGCACTTAGAACAATTAAGTTGGTGGATTTAGTTGTTGGACCGTTTGTTGAACCACTTGTTGGCATAACCACCAAATGACAAGCCCAAGTACTCAAAAATTGTGATGCCAAGCCAAGTGCTGTCAAGTTGGATCCGACTGAAAATTGTGATAAGTGAACTAATAAAAATACCCTATTTTTTATAAAAAATATATGAATAGTGATCTTTGTATTGATCTGTAATTCAAAAGCAAATACTAAAGGTTTCCAAATTCCTTAAGACATCAACTTTTTAACTTTGTTCATCTTTCATATTTACATCACAGTTATCAAAGGTTAGGAATAAATATTAGTAGTAGTAATAAGAGGTGTGGAATCATGCTTTCCATTGTGAGTGAAATGAATAGGATGATGACAGTTCATCTCACATACTTTGAACATGTTATCGTCAGGGACCACTGCCTGGAGAAGGACGGTCATCCTGCTGGGTAAGGGAGAAAACCCAAAGCCAAACTCACCGCAGTCCAGTCAATTTGGATTCATAGTGACCCTATAGAACAGAGTGGAACTGCTCCACAGCGTTTGCAAGAGGGTCAGCAAAAAAAGAAGACCCTTAATGACATGGACTGACACAGTGGTTGCAAGAACAGATGCTCCATTTCCCCGAGCTTTTGGAACCGTGGACATTCCATTTAAGATAGAAACATGCTGCTATCTAAGGCAATTTCACCCCACCGCTGACACATACTCAGTTTAGTACCTTATTCAAGAAAAGTTGTTTAGTTTTACCACATTAAGCCCTCACAGTAAAGGAATCTATAAATGAGCTTCAGGTGAGGCAAGCCATAAAGCACTTGAAATTGCTTGTAAAATACTCTGTGCATGGTAGGGGATGAACATGTACATTTTACTGGGAGAAGGTATATAGCTTCCTTCAGGTGTTCAATTAGCCTGTGACTCCAAGAGGTTTTAAAATTATTAATATACCATATCAGTTTCAGTGCTACTTAGTTGTTAAAGGAAGTTATTAACAATAAGGTATTGCTGTTTTTGTCTTCTGTTGACATAGTAAAAATCTGCTGAAATGAAACTTAGTGGCATGGATTTTGATTTTGCTCTCTGTTAAAGATGTATTTCTGCAGACTTCAGTGGGTATCTTACAGCTAGCTTCAGCAATTTAAATAAAACCAGACAGCACACATGCTCAAGCGTCTTCCAAGACCATGAAGGTATAAAAATATGTGCTATGTCAAGGTCTTTACCTGAAACTCTGGATAGTGGTAGGAATGACTGAACCCTGGCCAACATACATCTCTCTAAAGACAAATTCAGTGTGCATCTTTTGATATGAAGAGGCTTGGGAAAACCCCAACTGGCTACAGTTTTGTGACCCTTGATTGGGTAAGGAATCAAAGTCAAGGAAACCATGACACCAGTACTTCTTTGTGCGGTTTTACTGATTGTGCTGAGTGAGTGCACCTCATATTTGCAAAATTTTTATTGGGTATATAAGCATGTGAAGCTAATTAATTCTGCTATGAATCTCTCCGTCATTTTACTACCAATCTAGATAGGCTCAAATTTGGTAAGATTAAATATAAAGCAACTATAAATGTGTACAACAACAAAAACACCAAATGCTTAATTATGAAAGTTGTTATCTGAGGCTTCATTAATCATTTGTAAACCAGAGAAATCAAACCTGTTGCAATCGAGTCAGTTCCAACTAATAGTGACCCTATACGACACAGTAGAACTGCCTCATAGGGTTTCCAAGGAGACGACGGTGGATTCGAATTGCTGAGGTGTGTTCATCTGCAGCCGACTAATATTAGGGTATGTGTTACATTAAGTACAGTATTAGATTTCAGCCAACTACAAGATTTTAATACATAGACAAAAAATATCTTCTCTGTCTCTCTTTTCTGAACTTTTTCTGAATTCCTAATCATAGACCACAGATACATGAGGTGAAATAAAACAATTATAGTAAATGTGAACTCACGTGTATATACGTATACATGGAGAGAGGTCGAGGAAGTGATCTCCATCTGTATAATTTGTTCTATTTCTCACTGGTGGTATAATGACCATGGATATTCTAGAGCAAACTACTCACCCCTTCTACAGGCATCGTTCCTGCTGTTTCTATTCTTCATACTTCCAAGGATTTCTTTCTTTTCACCTTCCTTTTCTTTTCTTTGGAGGTTGGTAGAGGTGAAATGGGGATTTATTTTATTTTCTTTGTTATCTACTGGAAGAAGGTTAGAATCACAAAGCAACAGTAAATCAGGATAAGGGGAGCAGTTGTTATTAACTGAAGCCCAAAAGCCAACCCACTGCTGTCATGTCTGTGATTCACAAAAAAACTAACTCATTGCCATTAAGTTGATTCTGACTCATAGTGAGCTTTTAGGACAGAGTGGAACTGCCCCATGAGGTTTCCAAGGAGTGCCTGGAGGATTTGAAATGCTGACCTTTTGGTCATCAGAGGTAGCTCTTAACCACTGCACCACCAGGGTTTCCAACTACAGCTGCCCCCCGAGGTTTCCAAAGCTGTCTTGATGGAAACAGACTGCCACATCTTTCTTCCACAGACTGGCAGGTGGATTCAAACCATGGAATTTTCAGTTGGCAGCTGAGTGCTGAGCTGCTATTAAGGAGCTCTGAAAATGAGAGAAATGGTGAAGGCAATTTTTAAGAAGTCAGAATAGTACTTTCCAGTCCTTAATGTGAATGCAAATCTCCTAGGGACCTTGTTAAAACGCAGAGCCCAGTTCAGTAGGTCTACCATGAGGCCTGAGAATCTGTCTTTCTAATAAGCTACCAGTGGTGCTGATGCCACTTGGCCCATGAACCACACTTTTGAGTAGGAAGGAGTTGGACTGTTCTCTTTATGAATGCATGCCTTCCTTGATGCTTCTGAAAGGCAGTGAAGATTTAAATTGTTTTTCCTTATTTTTTTCATGCTCATTTATTATTGTTTTGGGTTTACTCTAGGCAGCATTGGGCACCAAGTTTGCCAGTATTTATACAGTACTTTGTGAAATCCACAGTTTTTCTTGGGCATTAATATGGAACTGAACACATGTGTCAGAAACTCTGGTGGCATAGTGGTTAAGTATAGCAGCTGCTAACTAAAAGGTCCGCAGTTTGAACCCATCAGGTACTTCTTGGAAACTCTATAGGGCAGGTCTGCTCATCCCAGTGTTGCAGTGTTACGTGCAACAGCTGCTAACCAAAGTCAGCAGTTTGAATCCATCAGGTACTTCTTGGAAACTCTATGGGGTAGTGATGTAGTAGTTAAGTGCTACAGCCGCTAACCAAAAAGTTGGCAGTTTAAATTCACCAGGCTCTCTTTGGAAACTCTATAGGACAGTTCTACTCTGTCCTAGAGGGTCCCTAGGAGTTGGAATCAACTCAACAGCAATGGCTTTTTTTTGAGGCATGTGTCAGGAAGTACTTTTGATAAGAAGACAAAGCAGCTTTGCTGTAGTTC
This sequence comes from Heterohyrax brucei, assembly GCA_028571685.1. Classification (NCBI taxonomy): domain Eukaryota; kingdom Metazoa; phylum Chordata; class Mammalia; order Hyracoidea; family Procaviidae; genus Heterohyrax; species Heterohyrax brucei. The sequence goes on along the minus strand of CM053146.1, from coordinate 71,705,814 downwards.
TCTGGCTAGGACAATTATACTACCTTTTATAAGCTACCAATCCAAAGGGCCATTTTCTACGAACCTACTCTGTTGCAGGCGTGGTACATGGCATGGGGCCACAAAGTTAGAAACAACACAATCTGTTGAGAGAAGGATAACAAATTCATTGTGATAGGTGCCATGACAGGGTGTGTATAGACAATACAGGGAAAGAGACGAAGTGCAATTAACTGGCATATGGGGAAGAGGGAAAGACCACAGAGAAGAGGTAAAATGTGAGTGAGCACTTGAATGACAGCCAAGATTTCACCTGTCAGAAAACGGAGAGCAGACATCTCCTGCAGAGAAAACAGCCGGAACAAGAGGGTGGAAACACCTGCCCTCACCTTGCAGCTTTTGATGGTGGGTGTTAGGCCCTCTCTTTGACAAGTTCTCAACAGGGGAATAAAGGAAAAATTGGAAGTGCTGTTTTCACATCAGTAGTATTCACAGCATCTAATATTTGATATAAGAAGCAGGCATTTCTGGGGCAAAATAAAAAGAATGTGAAAATGCAAGTGGACTGTAAACATTTTATAAATTCTCTCTCTCCTGCCTTTATAAAGCAAGTATTTTTAAAAGAAAAAGGAAAGAAAGAAAAAAAAGAATGTGTTGTATCATCTATTACAAACGTTCCCATGGAAAATGCAACCCAAACAAGACTCACTGATGAAGAAGTTGCTAATGTGTGCGTAAGCCCATGACTAGTTAACCCGCGGAGTTATAGGTGATCTCTCTTGGCTATGTTTTTTTTTTTTTTTTTAGGATATCATCACACAAAGAGTAAAATCTGTTAAGGGATAAGCTTTATCATGTCTTATTTTGCTTTTGTCCTTTTTCTCTATCAGTCAAAATGGCAGATAGGCATTTCTTAGGGAAACACAAAAAGCAGTGCAATACAGTACAACGTAAGCTTGAAATATAACTAACACAAACTTCATTCTTTTGATATATTCATATTTATTTTGTCCTAATATACGCTGGGTAAGCCTTGGTAGTGTGGTGGTTAAGTGCTATGGCCTCTAACCAAAAAGTCGGCCGTTCAAATCCACCAGGTACTTCCAGGAAGCTCTTTGGGGCAGTTCTACTCTGTCCTGTAACACTGCTATGAGTCAGAATCCACTTGATGGCATTGGGTTTGGAACATGCAAGCAGTCCAGAGTGCAGCAAGCAGTTAATGGCTCACTTACTTTCTGAAAGGTTGGCAGTTTGAAGCCACCAAAAGGTACCTGGGAGGAAAGACTTGGTGATCTTTCTAAAAGGTCAACACCTTGAAAGCCCTAAGGAATTCAATTCTACCCTGAAACACATGGGTCACTATGAGTCACAATCAACTGGTCAACAGTTGGTTCAGTTTCTCAGGTGCTGAGCATTTTCCTTTAGAGGTAATATAAAAAATCAGGGACAGTTAGCACCTCGATTCCAAGAAGCCTCCATTCTAGTGAATAACTTGACTGAGCAACGGTGAGTTATACTTGAGCAGCAGTCCTCCAGGTGTGGTCTATGAGCGCTGGGAGATCCCTTCAAGTGGGTCCACACAGTCAAATTTGTTTTCATAAAGATACCAAGACATCATTTTCTTTTTTTCACCTCGCTGACATTTGCATAGACTGTGCAGAGATGATGGCAGGTGACACTGCCGGCTTCTTAACACGACACTGTTCTGTGTCACCCAACAGTACTTCAGTCATGGTCATTGTCCTTTCACTGCCATACACCAGCAAGGGAAAAAACAAAACAAAACAAAACACAGAAAGAGAGAAAAAAAGTCATTTTTACTTAAGAATATCCTTCATGAAACTGTAATATTAATTTTTCTAAAATTTTTGCTCTTAAGTGCATATTTTTTATATACTTTGTGTGATTAAACAGGAAGTATGAATAATCCACTTCTGTTTCTGAACAGCATTTGTTTGAGTCATGTAAAACCATTTCTACTTGAAAGAAAAACTGAGAGACAAATTACGGTTTTTCAGATTTGGGTATTTGGCAAGCAGTTTCTCGAATATGAATGAATTGAGTCTGTCATTTGAAACAAGTGATGGTGTTGATTGACGGTAATAAAATGAAAGCTTTCAAGCACGAATGAGAATTCCAGAAAATTTGTACCTGCCACTAAGAACCTGAGAGCTTCCCAGCACCTAAGACTTTTCTGATGAGATTGATGGTAAAATTAACAAAGGTATGAGGGTTTTCTTGATACTGGGTAGTGAAATGTGTCAACATTTGGAAGATCTGTATAATTTAGGAATGAGTATTTCCTAAATGACCAATGCATGATGCTACAAAGCAAAATATAGAAAAAAGATAAAGTACAAGACCGATCAACATGTTAATGTCACAGAGTACAAAATGTTCACTTCAGATTTCTCATTACAATGAATCTTTAAAAAAAAATATACTGTCAATTTTGGGTGTAGCATTTACAAAGAATGTCCACAGAAATCTGAAAAGACTGTTAACGTATTCCTCCCTTTTCCAGCTACATATCTGTGCGAGGCCAATTTTTTCTTCATATACTTCAAGCAAAGCAACATATTTCAGCACTTTAAAAGCAGACATAGATATGAAAATTCAGCTGACTTCTACTAAGCCAGACTTTAAAGAGATTTACAAAAATATGAAACAGTGCCAGTCTTCTTACTTTTTTTTGAGACATATAGCAGTTTTTCTTAGAAGTACATCATTTACACCAACAAGTGATTGGCTTATTATTGTTATTTTAAATGAACCGGAAAAAATACGTTAATATTATTTTAATACCTAATATAGTAAACATTGCTAAATATATGCCATATAAACAAAAGATTTTGGGGTAGTCCTCCAGGGTTTCAAAAGCAAAAAATGGCCCTGGAACAATAAATTGAGAATCATATATTGAAGCATACTGTATTTGTTAAGGGAGCCCTGTCTCACAGTGTTGGAGAGCTTGGCTGCTAGCCACAAGGCTGTCAGTTTGACTCCACCAGTCATTCTTTGAAAACCATATCAAGCAGGGACACTATGTCCTATAGGGTCACTATGAGTCTATATTTACTAAAACAGCATGAACAAAGGTGTCCCTGGGATACAAAAGCAAGCTGGTGATGCTGTAGTCTGTCCACCTGTCTGTGTCCTCCGTGGGCTCAGGACACCCAGGGAGTGGGACTGACTCATCATTGTCCCCTGTCCTAAACACAAGACCAGTTGCAAGCCGTCAAATATAGCGGGTTCATGTTTTTTGACCAGCAGTCAGAGTCCTGGGGAAATTCTGAGGGTAAAGCTGGCAGATCTTGCCAGGTAGTCAAACAAGTCCAGCTACACAGTTTGGTGTAGGGGGCTGCTACAAAGCATGTTGTTTAAAATTCTTCATGAGCCCTGTATACAAACTGTCATTCATTTATTTTTGTGTTATATTTAACACAGATCTGCTATGTGCCTGGCACTGTTCTTCACATGGACATGATAGCACAACACTGTGATGCTTTCACTAATATTGACACAAATGGTTAATTATACTTTTGAGTAACTGACATTAAAGGCTTCCTAGGAAACCTAGATGCGTGAATCAGAACACGCTAGCTCCTTCCTCCTCTGGATAGGATAGAGGGAGCGATCATATCTCTACAGTGAGTAGCCACCCCAAAGGTGACCAGCTTGGCTTCCTGAATACTAGCCCACTGGAGGAAAAGTAAAAATATGTTTTGATCTTCAACAAGGCATTCTGGTACAAGTCATTATGTCAACGGCCAACTAAATGACAACTGGCATGCATTTGGTTACAGAACTTTCTCAGTATCCTGACCCCTTTATTACTGACTAGATTTAGATTTAAGCTAAACTCAAGTCTTTGGCAGAAAGTCCAGTGAGGTTAGGCATCCTATCAGACCTTAAACAAATACTTAGTGATTGATTAACTTATTTTTCATTTCTGTTAGCTGATTAAACCAGCCTTAAAAATGATTCTCAAGTAAGACTTAAATTTCAGCTTAAGATAGTTACTCCAGAAGGCACAAAGCACTCCCAGGACTGATAAGTTATGCAAGATCATGCTGGCAGGATTTAAAACTAAATGGCAGCCCTGTAGCTGTTGCAAACTTTTGCCAAACTTTGCAACATCTTTACTTTCCTAGATCTCTACAGCCTTATTGAAGATTCTTCAAGCTTAACGCTGTTTAAGAACAGTCTTTTTACCTCTCCATTTTTCCCCTGCTACTTTGCAGCTTAAATGAAATGGATCTCTTTTTTTATTTTTCTCCCTGAGGTTCTGAGTTTTCAGGCATGAAAATTGTAGACTAGCCACTTCTGTCACTAATGCAAGCAACCAATAGCTGACTGCCTTCTCATTTCAGCACTGTCTTGAGAAAACAGTCATGTACAAAACCAAGTGATGTGAGAATGAGCTCACTGTGCATTTTTAAAAATAGAAAACATTGCACACACATAGAAATACTTGCCTGAGGGATTCCTCATATTCCCAACAAAAAAGCTAAGTCAAAACTAGGACGTATAGACTACGGATTACTGGTAGAAACTTCATTCTAACTTTCAGAATTCAGGCTGCATTATACTAATGGTGTTTTCTTTTTTATAACAGATTAATGATTGTTTTATAACTGACACAGCTTTATAACTGATTAATGAACAGGCAAATGATTGTCAATGCAATTAATTGTCAGTGCATTATCTGATGGGGAAATACAGGGGAAATACAGGTGTATTTGGTTGCCAGAGAATGTGTACGTTAGGATGGAGGAATGCAGCAGGCTGATGGGCTTTGTTTGCTGCTTGTGTGATGTATACAGCCATTCAGACAGAAATAAGCCACATTACTCTCTAATGATGAGGAGCTTGTAGAAGAAGGTGTTTTCAACTGGGTTTGTCACTTCTGGTGGCTCGTTGGTTAAGAGCTTGGCTGCTAACCCAAAGATCAGCTGCTCCATAGGAGAAAGATGTGACAGTCTGTTTTTGTAATTATTACAGACTTGGAACCCCCCTGAGGCTGTTCTATTCTGTCTCAGGTTTGGTTGTTTGTGGCAATATAATTCTGATTATTTGGAATTCATCTATTTGAGATAGTTTTATATTTGAGAGACACACCATAGGGTTATCCCTTACTTGTAATTCCCTCCTCCTGACTGTGGGCAGAATCTATTACATGCTTCTAAGCAATAGCACATGGAAAAGTCAAAATGATACTGTAGCTGTAATTGAGTTCTCTAGTTAGTTTCACTTGGAGTTAATAAAAAGATTATCCCAAACAGTCTGACCTAATCATGTGACCCTTTAAGAGAGAATCTAGGTCTTCCCTGAGCTCAGAAACTCAATGCAACAGACTCCTGACGCTGTAGAAACACAGAGCCATGGCCCTACAGCTACAAGGCGCTGAATTCAGTCAGCAGCCACATGAGCTTGGAGGAGGACCCTGGACCTCAGACGAAACCTAGCCTTCATCAACATTTTGACTGTAGTCTGGTGACACGCGCGCAGAGGGCCCACCAGCCTAGCTCCTGATACAAGGAAACTGTGAGATAAGTACATGTGTTTGATCCACTACCTTTGCAGTAATTTGCTACAAAATAATGAAACCAGTATCCTCTGTCTTTAGTCATATAGGGCCGCTATGACAGACATACCACAAATGGATGGCTGTAAGAAAGAAAAATTTAAGTCTTTCATGGTCTAGTAGACCACAAGTCCAAATACAGGGCACTATCTCCAGGCCTAGGTTTGCTGTCTCTGTTGGCTCTGGAGGAAGGTCCTTGTCATCAGTCTTCCTATGGCTGAGGAGCTTCTCAGGCTTAGGGACACCAGGTCCAAAGGATGTGCTCTACTCTTGCTGCTGCTTTCTTTGTAGTATGAAGTCCTGTGTCTCTCTGCTTGTTTCTGTCTTTTACATCTCAAAATAAATTAGCCTGAGATATCATGCAACCTTGTAGATCTTATCAGTAAAATTGCCACTAATCCATCTCATTAACATTATAGTGATAGGATTGATAACACATAGAGAAATCATGTCAGATGACGAGATGGTAGACAATCACTACTGGGAATCATGACCCAGTCAAACTGATTCACATATTTTCTAGGCACAGAATTCAATCCATGCCACCCTGTATAACAACATCTCAAGACTGTTTCATGTAGATTACTATATATATATGTGTGTGTGTGTATATATATATAAACATATATACACATAGAATGGCTGAGTTGAAACTCCTTAGAAAAATCTACATAAAGTTTATTATATTTGCTGGAGAGTAGGGTCTGGTATCATTCTAGATCTTTCTCAGTAAAAGCCTAAAGTTGATGATTCTGGATCCTTTAAATTTTTTTTCCCAAGGCCCACATTAGCTTGTATCCCAAACCATCTCTACTTGAAGGTCTGTGTCCTGTTTCATGACGGGCTCTGTAGTTTGGTATCATCCTTTTTTTTTGCTCATAAACCTAAACACAAACCCTATTGCTGATGAGTCGATTCTGACTCATAGCAATCCTACAGGACAGAGTAGAACTGCTCCACAAAGTTTCCAAGGGGCACCTGGCAGATCTGAACTGCCAATCTTCTGGTTAGCGGAGGTGGCACTTAACTACTATACTGCCAAGGTTTCCACGTTGCTCACAGTGTGGTGTTTAGAGTCTCTATCAGCTGGTTCCAAGCAAGGCATTGCTTTCTGTTAGCATGGCTTGGAAAATGATGATGGTTACTTTATACCTTAACCCAAGAATGACCCTACAGTGCTGTGACTATATGTCTTCCTTTGGAGCACTTTGGATTAGATTTGCTTTGGGGACTGTTTTTTTCGACTGAGTTTTCTCTGTCACAGTTGGGATTTTGCAGTGTCCAGAGGCAGTGAATATTTCTTCTGTAGGGTGAGGAGTTTGTTGCATGAATTTGGAACTGAAAATAAGTACAAGCTACCAATAGAGGCATGAAATTTCCTGTTTTAGTGTGGCTACAGTAGCTATGGGATGTTGTTGTTAGGTGTGATTATCAAGTTAGTCTCACCTCATAACGACCTGGTGTATGGCACCACTTATCTGTCAGTTCGTTGTGCTGTGATGGCTTGCAGGTTGCTGTGGTGCCGGAAAACCGCCACCAGCATTTCAAATACCAGCAGGGTCACTCATGATGGTTTCCGTAGTTTCCAGACTAAGACAGCCCAGGAAGAAGGATCTGATGACCTTCTAGCAAAAGCCTTACCAATAGCATCAGAGCTATGAAATATTATAGTTTAATTATTTTATTTGTGACAATATGTTTAAATGTAGCTTAGTAATTCATAACTGATTAGCTATTTCATGAATCAGAGAAAAAATTAAGAGCTTAACTAGACAACCGTACTTTACTGTGTTTATGAAAATATGTCTAAGTGCTTTCAGAACTCTTCCAAATACTTACAACAATAAGAAAAACGTATTTGAAACTCTCTGTAGATGTTAATGGAATCCATGAGTGGTTCAAAGAGTTTGGCTGCTACCCAAAAGGTTCAAGTTCACCCAGAGCTGTTTGTAAAGAAAGGTCTGGTGATAAAGAATAAGCCACTGAAAACCCTCTGGAGCTCGATTCTACTCTGACCCATCCGGGGTCACCGCGAATTGGAACCAACTTGAAAACAACTGGTTTACAAATGCGAACACTTCAGCACCTAGTTTGTTCCTTCTCCATGAGTCTCTGAAATGCTTTCTATTATTACTTCTTTAATTTTAGAATGTAAATTTGTAATTCGTTGGTTTAATTTTTAAACTATGAATTCTGTGTTCACGGAAGGGAGTTTGGTTTCAAATAAAAATGTTTCACACACATTTTTCTAGAAGATACATTCAAATTGAAATGTTCTTTTTCCTGAGATGTTTCAAAATGTACGTTCTTTTTAGTTTTTTATCTTTAAAAATGGTACAAAACAAAGTAAAAATCTTTTCTTGAGGCTTCTGCTTCCTTCGCCAAGAAAAAAAAAAAAAAACAACTCTAGTCATGTTGCTTAATGGAAGTCGCGCCCCCTGGTGTATTACATGTGCAATAAGGTTAACTATTTTTCTCATGTAATTTTAACACGTATTTACCTAATTGTGTGTGTGGGCGGGGGGGGGGGGAGATCAACCAAGACATTTCAGAATATGATTTCCTAAAATATTGGCATGTTTTGCAAAAGACTTCTTGTGACTAGTGTGGGCAAATGATACCAATAGTTGTAACATCCAGAGTCATAATTTTCTGCTAATAACCCTAAGCCTGCATGGGAAGCATTCTAGATTTGAATGTGGTGTGATAATCTCAATTAACACCATCAATATTGATTCCAACAACATGTTATAAGATTTATAGAACTTAAAACATGTATGCATGTATGTATGTGTACACCAAGATGTTTGAGTTATCCCCATTCATATTTTACCTTTCCTTAAGCCTTTTTTTCTTGATTCCATCAAGAAGCCTGTCAGCAAGTGTCAGCATTCTTGCTTCGGACACCGGGAACACAGACACCAACTACATCCATAATGGAAAAGTCTTCATTCTTCTTCAAACTAATACTTATCGATCCACAGTAATGCTAGATTTTAATGTCATAAGACCTAAAGTTCAGAGAACTGAATGTAGTGTAGGTCCCAGAATAGGAAAAACAGGATGTTTTGTAAGATAAGTTCCCTCCTTATAGGAAAAAGAAAGCACTTTTATACATGGCCAGAGGATCAGAAAAAGTGAAATTAAGAGAAAAGGATCAAATACAAATGACCTGACTCTCCTTCTCACCTGAGAGTTGAAACCAGGATTGGGGTTTCTGTTAAGAGATTCACAGATTCAAGGGACTCCCAAGCAGACTGAACAGTCCCACTTCTCAGGATGTAGCCAAAGAAAACTGCCAGATAGTTAGGGGAGACTCCTGCTTGTCACGTGCTTGGGGCATCTCGGTACTGTTATGGAGGCACCAGAAGAGTCTGAGAAAGTGACTACAGTGTCACTTGGTCTGCCAGTGTGCCAGAGACACTTGGAAGGAAGAGAAGACAGAATGTGAACAAGAGATTCAGAGCTGCTGTGGCCAGAATTAGATAACTTTCCACTGCTTGTGCTGTATTTCTTCTTCTGCTTGGCCTGTTCAGCATTCCATAGATAGCATCTATGCAGCATGCTTTGTCCTGAAGGAAAGAACTCTGAATAGATCTTGAGAGCATAATCAGCTCAGTGCAAAATACCCTACCTAGAACCTTCTTCTTGAATGGCTCCAAACAGTCATAAGCATCCCATTCCCCACAGCACTGAAAAGGTGGGACCAAGGAATGGACTGACTGTGTATGACAAATTCTCATACACTTACATTTGGGTAGTCTTAAAGTGAATATGTGGGAAAGAAAGGTTAAAAATAAGTCAATGGAAAAAGATAAACCTAGCAAACACCATCCAAGTGAGTTACTATTACTATGACCATGTCAGATAAATTGACCTCAAGGCAATTAGTACTAGACAGTCAGATTATTTCATAAAGATAAAAGGATACACATACCAGAAAAACAGTAATTGTAAATTGGGAACCTAATATCCAATTGCCAATAAAAATAAAAGTATTTAGCAGAAGTCAGTACACCTGAAAGGAGAAACAGACAAATGAGCAACCGTATTAGGAGATTTTAACACATCTCTCTTGGTTAATGTCTTAGTTTCCAAAAGCTGTTGTAACAAAAGTACAGCAAGTGAGTGGCTTTATAGAACAAAAATTGACTTTCTTACAGTTCCAGAAGCTAAAAGTCTGTATCACGGTTTTCACTGTGTTGAGTCCTTCCTCAGAGGTAGTCCTGAGCCTTTCCTGGTTCCTTAGCTTATAGATGGTGGTACTCACAGGCTTTCTGTCTTACCCAGTGTCCTTTCTGCTCTTTTCAAAACTCAGGAGACACTCAATTCCAAATCCACTCTACTCAAACATGGTCCAACTAACAAAACAAACAAACATGTATCCACATGTGATTACATCCACAGGTAGAAAGTTTAAGATTCCAATACTCATTTGGGAGGGAGGCACAATTCACTCTGTAACAGTAAGTCATAGAAAACACAGCCAAGAACAGTCAACAGACTTGATAGCTGAGGAGCTACAAAGCAATTGCCTCAATAATTGTTAAATGATCAAAAGCTTTCAAGCATGTTCTCCAAATACAGGGAAAGTGAGAAATCAAAATAAATAAAGCTAGAAAATATCTCAAATATTTTGCAATTAAACAGTAGTCTTCTAAATTCAATGGCACAAGAATATATCACAATATAAATATTTATATAATTTTTATAAGTTATAAATTATATAAATTTACAAAATTATATAATTTTATATAAAATTATATAATTTTATAAAATTATAAATATTTGTATACATATAAATATTTATAACTGAGTAGTAATGAATACAAAATATACCAAAATCTGTGGGATGCAGTTAAAATCATACCGAGACAAAAAAAAATTAGTTTTTAGCACAATCATTAAACAGTTAATAAAGGCAAAAAAAATCAATGATTTAAATTGCCATTCCAAGAGAGGACAAGAAGAGTAGGGAAAAATGAAAGAAAAATTTGAAAACTAGAAAGCACAAAGTAAGACAGTAGAAATGAAATCAAAGATATCTGGAGACAATCACCAAGAACCAAAACAACACGGGGGGAAAGAGAATCCAGAAGGCAGACCCCTGTGAGTGGGTGGCTGCATCGACATGTGACCAGAGGAACTGGATGGTGCCCGGCCACCACTAGTGACAGACATGATGGGGCTCACAAAGCTGAGTCTCTTTGGCAATGCTGAAGAAAAAGGGGTGCACCCTGAGAACTCCGCTAGAAGACCGCAACTGACAGTCCTGAGGCCTCGGGGCTCCCCTGGGAGCATGGCCCCTGGCCCTGATGCTGCCCCTGTCCATAAATCATTACTGAGGTCAGCTCTTTGGACAGGAATAGATTGGACTCGATGACACAGAGTGACCACAGCATGTGTGCACTTTATGGTTCTATGCCTCTGTAGGATGTCATCCTGCTGGTCTCTTACTGGAGGAGGGAAAGAGTATGAAGAGGAGGGGACAGGAGATTGTTAGGAGGATATGACATGTGTAGAACAGATAGGAGGAGTGTGCTGTCACCGTGTAGGGAGAGCGGTGAGAGCTGCACATAGGTGGGCATGCAAATTTATATGGGATTGTACATTTTCACTCAATCACTATATATATATATATTTATATATACACAGAGAGAGAGAGTTACAATAAATGTTACTAAGACAGGCTATTAAAAGAAAGTGTTGAATTGGATATTTTTTTAATCTAAGTATGTTCTTTAAAAAAACATTCTGAAAGATAGTAACACAGATGTTTCAAATAAAGACACTGAAAAATAAGATATCTGTAAAATACTAACAGGCAATGCATCCATGTTACTGTCAGATCAAATAGATAAAGATGTATCTAATTTTACTGCTCAAGAATAATGAGTTGCTCCTCATTACCAACAAACTGCAGATTCCTTAGCAGCTGTGACTTTCAAGATTCTTCATCTTTTCCTTTGGAGAGGTGTGTTCATCTTTGATGTCCAGATTCCTATCATCAAACTGATACATGGCTGCCACACAAGTATTTCTTTAACTTACATGAAAGAAGAAAAAAAAAATCACTATTTATGGATTGGAAATCATTGGGACATTTACTTTGCACCTCTTTCACAGGTATTTTTTCCTTAAAAATTGAGAGAATTATACTTACCTCGCAGGTATAACATATTAATAATTACGAAAATTTTCTTTCCTAAACATCTCTTCCTTCTTCCTCCCCTTACCACTGCTGTAGGTATCCTTTCCCTTCTTTTGTCCTCTCTTCACTTTGTAAATTGTTCCTTCTGTATTATAAAGAACTTAAGAAAACAAGTAATCACTGAGAGGTGCACCAACCATAGAGATGTTAAAGTGGGAGTTTCTCACGTCTTAATTTGTAAAGAGGAAACCCTGGTGGTGTAGTGGTTAACTGCTGTGGCTGCTAACCAAAAGGCTGGAAGTTTGAATCCACCAGGCACTCCTTGGAAACCTTGTGGGGCAGTTCTATTCTGTCCCATAGGATTACTATGGGTCAGAATTGACTTGCTAGCAGCAAGTTTCTTTGTTTGTTTTTGGATAAAAAATTGAATTATGTTGCTTAGCTGACTAATATGCACTGCCTCGTTGTTCCCAATTAATGATTCTTTATATCAAAGCATGTAGGATTTACCGGGGGAGCTATTACATGATTTAACACTATTTCCTAAACCATCCCCATGGTGCCAAAATGTACGTGTTTGTGAACGTGAGTGGGAGGAATACGTAATTTAAAAAAGTTCCCTAAACTATTCTGATACAGTTCCCTTTCCACCAAATCAGTCCTAGATGAGAACCTTTGGTAAAAATGGATGTGTCAGTTCTTTAGGTTACAAGATAAAAAACCCCAAAGACAATGGATTAGGAGCCTGGCTCTTGTTTGTAAGCGATGAGCTATGTAACGAAGCTCTGAAGGGACAGATGTACTTGCTGTAGAACGTCCTTTTCTATTGGTCAAGGGAAGCTTCATTCACTGGTTGTCAACCTCCCTGGGAATCAGCATCGATGGTGTGCTTTAGATATAATTAGATACTTAGATGTTATCCCCAAAGATACGAATTCAATCATTTTGATCTTGGTCCACACACTGGCTCTTCTTTTCTTTTTCTAAACCTCTCAGATAATTCTAATAGCCAATGAGAATTGAAAAACTTTCCCCTAATTGCTTGTGATTAAATGGGATAACCAAATCTGTGTCATTGGGGTTTTAGGTTTGTAGAACATGAGGAGTCGAGATGTAAGCTTACTGAGAATTTTTGCCAAGGAACTGGTAGGAATAATAGACATAATTTATGGATTTTATAGACAGACAACAAATTACTGAATGATGCAAATGGTTGAGCCCTGGGCTACTAGGCAAAAGGCTGGCCATTAGAACTAACCAGAGGGGCCTCAAAAGACAGGCCTGGTGATGAACTTCCAAAAGTTCCCAGCCTTGAAAACCCTATGGAGTAGTTCTAGTCTGCGCCTGTGGGGTTAGCGCGAGTCAGAATCAGCCCGGTGACAGCAATGAGCGCAGGTAGCCTCCGTCTACAGTCTGTAGGGAGCAAAACATTGGGTGAACAGAAAAGAAAGACGGAGAGTGTTCTGCGGGAAAATCATTGAGAGCCCAAGGAATGGACGGAAGAGCACATGAAAGAGCAGATCATAAGCACACAGGGAAAGGACTGAGAATGAACAGAGAGGGGGGAATAAACAGGTAGACAGTAAGGAGAAAAGATACACAACTTAAAATGTTAGTCAATTTTTTATTAATTTATGTAACTTTCCACTACTCTACCCAATGCCGTGTCTAGGATTTTTGGCCAATACTAAGACTAGATATCCAGTACACTCTTCTGAATTAATTTCCATTCCAAGAAAAAACTTAAAGATTAATTGTAATCTTTAACATGTATTCTTTACATTTATTATTTCTGATAATTTTTACATGATAGAAATTTACCTTAAGAAGGCATTTCAAAGATAGAAACAAAGACAGAACAATTAAATACAAAACAAAAGCAAAACTTTTATTTTTTTTGGCTTGATTGTAATGTGGTTTACCGTTCTTTATGGTAATAGCATTTTCCTGCATGCATTTCACCAACACACTACAAGTCAATAGCTGTAGTATAAAGAATCTACATTTAATGTTGCTTGTGGGAAAAAAACTAAACAAAACAAAATGTTTTGTGGTAACCAATAATATAATTTTGTTATCTGGCTTTGTGATGGGAAAAACAAGGCATGAATCCCACATCATATCTGGTACAGTTCTAGTGCCATACAGGTCAGTAAGAAAAGAGCTATCTCTGTAAACAAACACTGGAAAAGACTGACGATTTACTGATTAAAAAAGACTAGGTGGAAACATCAAATTCAAGCAATGCCAAGTGTATCAACTAATCTTTCCTTAAATCTCTTTCAATAAGATATTACTATTTGAAAGCAAATAAACACTGGACTCAGAGATTCGTGTCACATTGACATGTGTGCAACTTTACAGTACTAATAAAAAAGCAGAAACCTACTCTTGTCTTTGCTTCTTATTTTGCGAAGTGCTTTAATTTAAAAGTGCTAGGAACAGAAACTAACAATAGTGACTGTGACATCAATCTGAAGATACTTTTAATTTCTCATTTTACATACAAAAGGCTGAAAAATAAAATAAAATGAACTTTATACAATATTTATATTTTCTTAGAAAACTCTAGCCATATATTTTCAACAGATTTAAGCAGCTTGCCACACATTTGTACAGTTGGGCTCTTCACCATAGAGTGTTCAATGAAAACTGGAAGAATCAAACGCAAGAAGCTCTTCATTGATTGCTGCAACCTATTGCTTAATGACGTGAAGAATGAGGTCTTAGTTGGACAATTGGTTTCACTTGACCACTGACATATGGCTTCCCATGTTAGACGTGCGAACAGTGGAAGGAATACAGCAGCATAGGCAAGATAAACATGCAGCAGTGATAGCTTCAAACTATAATGGAACCAATTACATCGTATTACCTGTTGAAAGCTTGCAAACTATACTTACGGTGGTACATATTTGATGCAATAAATACTGTGCTTAAGTCATCATTTTTGTTTGCTCAAACATGCACCACTGGATAAAATTACTATTTACAAAGCAGACTTTTTTTTCTTTTTTTGTGTTAAATTGACATATACTATGTCAACCTTACCAAGAGCAGAAGATGGCTAAACAATACTGCAGGAAAAAAACAGAATCAACTTTATAAAGTGGTAGTGGGGATGATTTTTGGTCAATTCAGGTTCTTAGAAAGGACTGATAGGATATTTTTATTTTATGCCAAAGGACACTTATCAAAAGTGTTATATTCATGCTGCTGGGACTCACAATGACTATGTAATGTAGGAATCTGTGTGTGTGCATGTGTGTGTATACATACACGTGTACACACACATATGCATATATACATATATACAGGTACATATAATGGATTATGTAAAAATAAAACAACTCTTCCATGTTGTGAACTCTATGGAACACGTACAGGCACATTAAAATTTTTCTGGATGAGACACCTTAAAAATATGGATAGCTATTTAAGCACCTCAAAAATCTAAAAACGTCCTGAAACAAGAAGTAAACACTTTCCTTTTGTGATGTGATTTTTTTTTATGTGTGAACAGGAAGTGCAGCATGCCCTCATTTAAAGTACATCCAGTTATACAACAGAGAAACGTAGAATTCCCTCCCTTTAATCCTCACCCCAAACATAAACCCATTTACAAAAATAGTCACATATAATAGTAAACAACCTGTGAAATCAAAATAAAAGGTGATAAATTCACAGCACGCACTTTGTAGAAATATGGCAGATGTGGCAGTTAAATCATAAAGTGGTGACAATGACTATCATCAAGTGTCACACGTTAAATTTACATAAAAATTGAACTTCCCTCCCCCGTTTCAATTGGTTCCTATAGTCTGAGTAGCCATTACGTCTCTGCTCTTCAGCAGTGTCAGCTGGTTGTGAAAACAGAAACCTCCTGTCGATGCTGTTTCTCTGGTTCGTGGAGTCCCAGTTTGCTGACCAGAGGCCCCTGTCTTGTTATAGGCACTGACCTTAAGTATACATTTGTAAAAACAGTCAGTTTGGCATAGACCTCCTGTGGGAGTCCTATTGACACAAATACATCACCATCACAGGCTGTAAACAATTGATCACAAAATGAAATATTTCTGGATTCTTTTTACTTTTTACTTTCCCTGGTATCTTTCCCTTTGTCTTCCTTTTCAGATTTGTCCTTCTCAAATTTTTCTTTTTCTTTTTCTGGCTTTGTCACACTGTCATAGGAAGGTGGGGAAGTGGTGGAAGGGGTCATATCAGTTTTCTCTGGTGTTGAATTCTCATTTAGTTTATCAATGAGGGTATCTTCTTTGATAGGTGTTCCATCACCTTCTTTGCCCTTGTCTTTCTTATAGATACATGAAACCTTTTTAACTTTCTGCTTCAAGAGGTAGCGTCTATAAGCCCTCTGGATAACGATAGCAGACACCTCCTCTTGTTTGCGTTTCAAAGTGGTTGTAATAGGCTCATAAGAGACTTTGGAGGGATTCGATGCCATGAATCGTTCTTCCATCTGTATTCGAAGGGCATCCATCTCTCCACTCTCGCCCAAAACCCGTTTTGTAAAAGCAAATAAAATGTCGAGGCAGTGGATCCGGTCACCACTGACCATGGGCAGATCCATGGCAATGAGCTGGACTTTGTTTGGCTTTGCTATGAGAAGAGGAGGATCCAGGGCATCTGCAAAATCAGAGAGCTTGGCAAACTCTATAAACTGGGTTGCATCGGGATCAAACTTTTCCCAAACCTCATAGAACATCTCAAAGTCATCCTCACTGAGGGGCTCTGCACTCTCTTCAGTAGCCACACTGAAGTTCTCCAGGATGACAGCGATGTACATGTTCACCACAACCAGGAAGGAGATGATGATGTAGCTGACAAAGAAAAATATCCCAACGGAAGGGTTACCACAGTCTCCCTTAACTGAGCTGCCAGGGTGGTCTTTCTCAGGGTCACAGTCTGGTGGTCCACTATTAAGAATGGGTGCCAGCAGTCCGTCCCAGCCAGCAGAGGTGGTGATTTGGAACAGGCAGATCATGCTGTTCCCAAACGTCTCAAAGTTGAACATGTCATCAATGCCAACTTCCCTCTTAACGTAGGCGAAGTTGGACATGCCAAAGATGGCGTAGATGAACATGACCAGGAAGAGCAGGAGGCCGATGTTGAAGAGCGCGGGCAGGGACATCATCAGAGCGAAGAGCAGCGTGCGGATGCCCTTCGCCCCTTTGATCAGGCGCAGGATTCGGCCAATCCTGGCGAGACGGATCACTCGGAACAGCGTAGGGGACACAAAATACTTCTCTATCAGCTCTGCCAGAAACATACCTGTGGAAAACCAATAAGCAACAACAAAAATAGTGTTATATTTGATAGCAGCAAGTGAGGAATTTTACATGACTAAGCACTAGTCTTACACAATGAGGACATGAAGATTAGATACATGCATGTGTGTGCTAAAATATTTGTTCAGCAAGATTCAACTGCTAAATTTGTTGTAGTAACTGAAGGTATCAGTGGTCATCTTTTCTAGTTCGAGAAAAAGAACATTAACCACTAAAGGCCCAAAGATGTCCATACTGGAGGAATTCTTTCACTCTCAAAGTATATAGCAGCCAAGCACAAAAAAGGATTTGTATTTCCAAATTCTAGTTGGAGGAATTCTTTCACTCTCAAAGTATACAGCAGCCAAGCACAAAAAAGGATTTGTATTTCCAAATTCTAGTCCTAGTAACTACACAAGAACTAACAGATAAGGCACGTGATATTGGATCAAGAATATAAGGGTTTTTATTCTTCTGAGGTTTCTGTCACCCTGTTTTCTGGTGGGGAACGCAGAGTGACGTAGAGAGGTGAATACACAGGCTTTAGCGACAGTCGTACCTGGGAAGACATCCTGGCTCTCGACTGTATGCCTCACTGAGTAGTGGAAACAACTTCTTCTTCCTCTTCTTTTTTTTGGTTAAATTCAATACTTACTGATCTTTTCTTTACACCAGGCAGAGGGCACAATCTTATTTAACCCTCACAATACTTTGTAGACATATTACCTGGAAATCCAAAGACTGAAGAGGTGAAACAAACTTGCCCTAAGTCACAGAGTTACTAAGTCTGTAGGGCTCCCGAGTGTCATCTACTAATTGCTAGAAGACTGTCCCACAGCACTCTTGCAAGGATCAAATGGCACAGCGCATTATTAAAATGCGCTGCGCTGCCACAGAAATTATCTTTAAGGTGCAAATAGTGCTATTACTATTTTTCTCTCTTTGTATGTGTTCTCTTTGCTCAGATAGGTAGAATCTTGTCTTAAATCTGCTTATTGTAGCACTTAGTACAATGTCTTATATATAAACACATAATAAATGTGTTGATAATGAGCCTTTCAGATAAAATATTCTAAAAACAAATATCATAGGACATTATCTAAACTCAAAGACAATAAGATTATATAACTATATGACTATATACATGAACACACATAGATATTAGCCCAGTTATCAAAAAGGTCACATTTATGAATTATTTGACTACTTCTGATGATTTATGTATATATGTCTGTGTGAATTCTTTAATTATTAAAAAGGGATACTTATCTATATCTGGAAACCCTGTTGACACAGTGGTTAAGTTCTACAGCTGCTAACCAAAAGATCAGCAGTTCTAATCTACCAGGTGCTCCTTGGAAATGCTATGGGACCATTCTACTTTGTCCTATAGGGTCACTGTTAGTAGGAATCAACTTGATGGCAGTTGGTTGTCTACATCTGGAAGCCCTGGTGGCATAATGGTTTAAGAGTTTGTCTGCTAAGCAAAAAAGTCAGCAGTTCTAATCCATCAGGTGCTCCTTGGAAACCCTATGGGGCAGTTTCACTCTGTCCTGTGGGGCTGCTGTGAGTCAGAATTGACTTGACAGCAATGTAGTTTTTTGCTCTATATTACAAAAGTATGGTTGAGTGTAGGATTATTATATCAATATTACGTTTATTACCTTCTGAAATGAGACAAGATGATAAAGGAAAGCTGAAAAACATATTTTTTACAAATCACTTCATGCACAGCATGCAGTCAAAGAAATGACAAAGTGAAGCATGGACCACCAGGCATTTTTTTTTTTTAAAGTCTGGAATGAACGAGAAAGATAAATGGACAACGCCTCCAAAGTTTAAAACATAAATTTTCACCATTCAGTTTCTGATTTGAGTACCAGCAATCTGTTCTTACCTACAATAGAGAGAATGACTACAACAAAATCAAAAATGTTCCATCCGATGGTGAAATAGTAATAACGAAGAGAGATGAGCTTCAGCACACATTCTCCAGTGAAGAGAACAATAAACACCAGATTAATCCAGTATAAGATGTTTGTCATTTCCTGGCTCTGGTCGTCCGTCTCCACCATCATGGTGACCATGTTGAGGCAGATGAGGATCATGATGCTGATGTCGAAGACTTGCTTGGTCACAAAATCGAAGACCATGCCTTGGAATTTATTCTGTAACAAAGAATATGTAAAAGGTCTTTTAGAAACTTAAAAAATACCTAATATCTCTGATTTTTAAAAAAGCAATATTAAAAGGTAGAAATTTTAAAAATACACCATGTTTGCTTATTCATAGAATAAATTTTGTCTGCTAGAGTACCCAACTCTCCTACAAATCTGTTTGTTTTATGCACACTATTCATGATACCATATTTATGATTATGTAAAAAATATCTATTATTTTATTAGTGCCCAGAACATTATTATGTGTGTAACAATCAATAAATATTTGCCACTATTACAAGCATTTATTACCCCATGTACTGGGGTTATTAGTCAAATTGAAAGAACTAATGCACAAATAATCCTCTCGGTATTTGCTGTCTTCCCTCTTGCCCTTGTACTTTCTCCTCAAAGCCATACCATCCTAAATTCCATCTTAAGATGAAGTGAAGAAATGCTTTAAAAATTATAGTTCAAGGAAAAGGATATTAGTAGAAAAACTAGTGATAGCCAGTTAACTCTTGTACTTTATTTAAAGGGACTGTACCAAGATTATTTCCTTAGTTTTGATAAGTGATCTGTGATTATGTAAGACGGTAACAGAGGGGAAGATAGATGAAGACTATATGGTGAATTCTCTGCAAGAGATTATTGGTTGTTTAAGTGACAGACAACATAGCTTTTGCTAGTGATGAAAGTATGTCATACTTACAGCAGGTCGAGGGATGGGTTTTTGTGGCTTCTTTGAACCAAGTTTTTTCATTGCATTGTAGTATTTCTTCTGTTCCTCTGTCATAAAAATGTCTTGACCTCCAAAGTAAAGAAATGAAAGCAAAACTTATTAAAATCATGTTTTTTGCTAGCTTTTTGTCTACCTTAGTAACTAACAAAAAGATCCATGACTTAAACTCATTGAACACTCCATGGGAGAAAAGACCTGGCAATCCGATTACAGTCTAGGAAACCCTAGGGGGCCAGTTCCACTCTGTCACATCCTATGGGGCAATTATACTCTGTCCTATAGGGCTGTTATCAGGCAGAATCAACAGTACACAACAATGATCATGGCAAATTGGGTCTTACATTCTATGTTAATGTTGCTAATATCTGTACTTATAAAGAAGCATATATTTACTACATCAATTAGGCCACATAAGTCAGCCATATCTCTATAGTGAAAATACCAAAATATGCCATTTCAGTGATCAAATACTTAAAAATTACAGCTGATTTCATCTCTAAATAATTTCTAAATTTTACATTCTTTCCTTTTAGTTGTTGCATTTTGGAGACCAAAAGAAATGTTTAGTTCACATTTTAGAGCAAAGCTGAAGCTTTAGTATACTTATCTTCTTTTTCTGTTGGTTGAAGTTATCTATGATGACACCAATGAAGAGATTCAGAGTAAAGAATGAACCAAAAATAATAAAGATGACAAAATAAAGATACATATATAGATTGTCTTCATACTTGGGTTGCAATTCTACCTAAAAATATGAGGAATGATTATCATTAGATAAAGTATTTGTTTTATAGAAAGAACATCAGTGAATTTTCAGTTCTCAATCACATCTAAATTGTTAGTGATAAAAATATTTCATAAAATCTAAAATGTTCTGTTAAAAAGCCTGGTAAGGCTACTCACTCATTTGAGATGAAACAAGTCACAGAAAAGTTTGAATAATTAAAACTAAGTTAACTTGATAAATACCAGTACTACTAATGCATTTTACTTTGTAAAGAAAGATCTGAATAACTCAAACCCATAGCCATGAATTCGATTCTGATTCATGGCAACCCTACAGAACAGAATACAAGTGCGCCACAGAGTTTCCAAGGAGCACCTCATGCATTCGAACTGCTGACTTTTTGGTGAACAGCTGTAGCACTTAACTGCTATGCTACTAGGCTGTCTAAAAATCTGAACAGGGCATACAAATTTCCTCAAAACAGATGCTAGAACAACATTGTTCTACTGCAAAACTTTTGTAATTTGCTTTCTTTGACTCAGTTTCCTCATCTACAAAATAGAAATAATAGGCAACCCTGCTGGTGCAGTGGTTAAGAGCTCAGCTGCTAATC
The DNA here is from genome assembly GCA_028571685.1 of Heterohyrax brucei. Classification (NCBI taxonomy): domain Eukaryota; kingdom Metazoa; phylum Chordata; class Mammalia; order Hyracoidea; family Procaviidae; genus Heterohyrax; species Heterohyrax brucei. The sequence goes on along the minus strand of CM053146.1, from coordinate 71,684,571 downwards.
AAAAAATCAGCAGTTCGAATCCACCAGCTGTTCCTTGGAAATCCTAGGATGCAGTTCTGTGCTGTTCTGTTAGGTTGCTGAGAGTTACAATCAACTTGATGGCAATGAGTTTGGTTTGGTTTTGGTATACCTCATAAGGTGGTTGTGAAGGTTAAATGATCATATATGGACACTGTTAAGAACAGTGCCTGCCAATAATAACTGCTAGGAGTAAAAGCTTTACATGGATTATTTCTTGTTTTTAAATAGGCTAGAATTACTATCATTTAATGTGCATATGGATTCCCTGATGGCACAGTGGGTTAAGTGCTATGTCTGCTAACCTAAAGGTTGGCAGTTCAAATCTGTTACGTGCTCCTTGGAAACTCTATGGGGTAGTTCTACCCTCACCATAGGGTTGCTATGGTCAGACCTGACTTGATGGCAGTGGGTTTGGTTTTTGGTTAATGTGTACATAAAATGGGTAAGATCTTTTATTTTTGAAAATGAGTCTACCGATGCATCTTGTCCTGTAGCTCTTAGGCATGGTTTCCTCACAATGAAAGCCTCTCTTGTCTAGACTACTTTTGATCAGAAAAAGATGTGACAGTTGATTTCAGCATTTCTGTAATCTGTGATTCAGGTCTCAGAGGGCATTTTTCTAACCAACTGAGTCAACCAACCACTGAAATTAATAGATGAGATTATCACCTACTTTGTTATGAAATCAATTTAGGAGTCATTATCAACATGTTATTTTTTTATTTTTCCTAATGAGATAGAGCAGACTAGAAATATTATAAAGGTACCTATTCTTACATGAGGCTTTAATATATCTGTCCATGTCCTTGGAAGCCCAGTGGTTAAATGCTCAGCTGCTAACCAAATCCACTAGCCACTCCTTGGAAGCCCTATGGGACAGTTCTACTCTGCCCTACAGGGTTCCTATGAGTCAGAATCCACTAGACAACAATGGGATTTTGTTTTTATATGTATATCTATAGTGGACAGTGATATAATATCTAATTGTTTCTATTAAATGTAATACACAGAAAAGTACTTAGCATATAAATATAAAATGTAATATATTAAAAAGTGAAACCCACAACCCAGTACATTGCTAGAAGCTCCAAAACCCATGGTATAATCTTCTCAGAGATACTTTTTATAGTTCCAGCTAGAAATAGTGATATTTATGGCAATCATTTCCTTACTTTTCTTTGTGTACCTAAGCATTTATTTGTGAACAATGAGGTTAGTTTTATCTGCTTTTGAACTTCACAAAAATAAAATCATAGTATGTACTTAGTTTCTTTAACTCAGCATTGTATTTTAAAGATTCATCCACGTTGCTGTGTATGGCTATATTCTTTCTTTTTCATTGCTGTACAACATTCCACTGTTTGTCCATTTCTACCGCTTTTGAGTTTTTCTAGTTTTTCGTTAGTGGAAAAAAATAACAGGCATTTCTGTACATAGATCCTAGTGTCCGTGTACAAAAAAATTTCATGGGATATTTGTAGGATTATAGAATATGTTAAAATTTCTTAACTAATAAAATAATGGAAAACTTTTTAAAAGGAACATTTTTTTTTTTTTACTGTCCGCACTGTAAGAAAGTTTCTACTGCTCTTTCTCCTTGCCAACACTTCATTACTGTCAGACTTTCCATACTGTCAATCTGATAGGTGTAGCTGATACCTTATTTTGGTTTACATTGGCATTTCCCTGGTGACTAATGAGAATAAGAGTGGACAGCTTTTCATAACTTTAGTGGCCAAGTGGACATTTAGTAAAGTGCTAGAATACTGAGAAGTCATGTAGTAGACTGTGCCTGTTATTAAGGAAGAAACAGAGTATGTTGCCAGTGAGGTTCTTCATCAGCAAGTTGGAGAGAACTTTAAATGAGTTAATTCAATAGCTAAGAAATTACAGTAAGAAGTATTTATAACCCAGTCTTTGTAGTCACAGTTCAAAAACATGTTTCAGTACTTAACACTAAGCCTCTCTGCTTCAGTGGTGAAATGGAGTCATTATCACTTCTTTGATAAAATTGTTATTTAGGATTACATAAAATGATGTAAAAGATCCTTCAGCACAGAGATCAGTAATATTAAATTATATTTTAAAAAAGTACCTAACTGATATCACTTATGGACATCCAATACAGGGCTTTTAGCTCTCTGTTTTTGTAAGATGGAAAAGAAGTAACTCAGGAATTCTTCATTCAGAAAGCCAGCTGTTTGGGGAAAACAGCTTTCTGAGCTCAGTTTCTATTCTCTGGTGAGATAGCAGAAATAATATATTTTCTAAACTGTGACTTCTTCCTCCACTGTGAAGGGACTGGAAATTGTAAAAAAAGTTTTCAATAGTACTGATGTGTATATGGTAGCTTGTGAGAGTCCCTGGACTCTACCACACACTGTTACCTCCCAGAGACAGCATTAAGACATTTGCTTCTGGCTTGGTTTCTGCTCGGACTCCCTTACTCAGCTCCTACATATTACAAATATCAAAAGTTGAAGAAAAGCTGCACAGATGAAGAGCATTGCCTGCAAGGGACGTCTAACACACAAATGAACAGAATGATCAATGTCCAAAGTAAAATGTTTCATTTTGCAGATACAGTCTGTGAATTTTTTAAGTGCCAAGTGCCATGCTAGATGCTAGAGAAAGAAAGTTAAAAGATTTGCAGTGAGGAAAGAAAAAAAAGTTCTAATCAAATTTTGCAAAAAAAATTGTAAGATTGAATATTTTAATTTTTTAGTACAAAGAAGTACTCTAACCGTGTCCAGTTTTATTTTACTGACAATATCACTTAATTATAAAAGTGTGGAAACACTCATAGAATCAAATGAAACAATTTTTTCTCTGAATAAAACTTACATTTCGTGAGTCCACAGCTGCGTACATGATATCCATCCACCCTTTAAAGGTGGCCTGCAAAAAAGTCACATTGTTTATTTTTCCCCCAAATTATGATTATAGACAAGAAATTAAGTATAGATCAGTTCAGTAATATTTACTCAATACAAGTACATTAAAATGTTTGGGGTTAAGATTTTAATTCTTTAGGCAATGTTTTATAACACATGCGTTGAAAAGACTTGAACTTTGTATTCTTCTATTACATTGTTAAATGCCTTTAAATCACAATTTACTATAAAAAAACATGCTATTATAAAATGACTATCAGCAACGTTTGACTTTGATGTGCCTGTAAGAACATAATATGTAATTTAATTAATTTCATGTATGTAATATCAGCATGAAACAAGCTGAAAATTATATTGGACTGTTTGATTTTAATGCTTCATTTTCTACTTTTTTATTCTTCTGTAATGGAATAAATGTAAATAGTGTTACCATCAACTACCAGCAATGATGACCTATTCTTAGAAACCTCCTTAACATTGTTGAACATGCTATTTTGAAGCAATTAGTCTACATGAAAAAGCAGTTTTCTTATTAGAAAACAAACATATTTAACAGCAATTTATCTCTTTTAAATGCTTTTCTCTACTGTGTACAGACAGTAATCCTGAAAGCAATTATCTTGTGTATTTTTTTGGTTCCTTAGCAGCACAGACTCTGCCTTTCTTTCACTATAAAAATATTACTGGAATTGTCTACAAGTATTCCCTACAGAAATCTGTTGATGTGGCCTAATAACAGGGCTAGTTGAGTTACAGAATGCAATTTCATAAATTTATAACGGACATAATAGTCTTGACAGTAACTGTTTCATTTACAAAAGAACAATCTTCCTGTGTGAAAGCGTTCAACCAGTAGATAGATGGGAATTTGTAGGGGAGTCAGGGGGAGGGGCGTAAGGGTGGCAGTTTTGGGCAGTAGTGGTAGTGAACACTGGGTGTGTGACTGGAGTTTAGATACACTCTATACCTGAGCAGGAGAACAGAAATCGACCACGCTGTTTCCTCACAACCCTCCCCAGGCTTAATGTCTCTACAGCTGCTAACCAAAATGTCTGCAGTTCGAATCTACCAAGCATTACTGGAAACTCTAAGGGGTAGTTCTACTCTGTCCTATAGGGTCACTATGAGTTGGAACCAACTTGGCAGCAAAGAGTTTGGGTTTCTTGTTTTTTGTGGTATATTCAGAGGAGGCTGGGAAAGGGGAGACAATGGAAAGCCAGACAGAAATTTCAGTAACAAAACCTTATGCTTAACTACCTATGGTAGACTATAAACCTTGTACAAAAGTCCTAATTTCTAACACATTTCAGAAAAATAGGTTGAGGAAGGATGAAAGAAAAGGTGCCCAAAGGATGCCTCGCAGGGTCAGCTTGTGCTGGGAAAACAGTTACAGACTTGCTGAAGGGGAACAGGGTAGTGGGGCAGAAGTCTTGCAAGTCTATTGGTTGGATCAAGGAGAATGTATAATTTGATGCTGGACCTAGTCTTGGGTATCATAAGATGCTGCTACACAAAATCCAAAGGCCAGGCATCACATACTGTATGACAGTGGTGACCAGAAAGGTAGTGCCCACAAAGACATCAAAGGTGCTTCCCCTGAGTCCAGGACAATATTCCAGGAAACTAAGTCATCGTAGGGAGATGGGAAGAAAAGGGGGGGAGGAATCTGAATTTGCCTGAACAGATAACAAAAATAGACTTAAGAAGTAAGTAGGTACATTTACTCCAGAAGTAAGTTGCTAGGATTTAGCAAATTTATTGTTTTCTGCTCCTGGATAGAAATGAGAGCTTTGCTGATGAGTTTAGTTACAGACAAAGATAAAGCTTTACAAACAACAAGCAAGAAGAATTTTAGACTCATTTTAATAATATGTCCCAGAGAATAATAAAGTGGTTACTTACTACTTGAAGCAGGGAAAGGTACCCAAGTCCCACATTATCAAAGTTTACTTTCACGTTCTTCCACCGGGCAGTTTGATTGCTATCTATCAGGGCTTTGCATTCACTGTAGTTGTTGACCACGCTTACATCAAACATCTCTCCAGTGGTATAGTTAATACAATGGTAAAATTTGCCAGCAAAGAGATTGACTCCCATGATACTGAATATTAGCCAAAAGATTAGACAAACCAGAAGTACATTCATTATGGATGGGATGGCTCCTAAAAGAGCGTTTACAACAACCTGGGAAATGAAATGAGGAAGAAAAATAAGTGGAAAGCCAACAATAAAGATTTATCATTTTTGTCTTTTTTAAAATAATATGAAAAGAACACCAACATTGATAGAAAACAGATCTGCTCTGTAAGGTGAATATTCAGTAGAGATTGAGTCCTGATAATTTCAACTGAGAATTTAAAAGTGATAATTTACAAAATTATGACTTAACATTATACTTATGTAATGCTTTCTTAAGGAGTAAGGTTATACACACAGCAAATTTTCATCAGTGGAACTAATTATAAATGCAAAGAATAATTAAGTGTATAAATTTTGTTATGATTATAGAAGTAACTTCATCTTGTAAACATTATATATATATTTTTAAATCATGCAAATGATACAATTTACTATCTATTATTTGAGAGCTAAAGAGAATGCTGGTGGGATAACTTTCAGAGTGAAAGAGAACACTACTAAGAATTACTCTCAGAAGAAGTATAAACTAGGACTCTCCCAGGCAAATGTCTGCTGTAAGGTCACTCTGCATAGAGAGGCATTTAATAGTTGTTTGCCTTTGGGAAGTTACTTACCTTCCCTACCTCTAAGAGTTCTAATCTGTAAAATCTCTTTTGGAATAAAATTCCAAAATGAGAGACTATGATAATGATAAAATTAGTTATGACTGGGTATATTTTCATATACCATTACAACTTTATTCCAAGGATTTTGTCTGATAGCTTTGCTATTTGTGGCTTTCTGAATTAACTAGGGCATTTTAAAGAATCCTTTCCAGTACCTTTCTTAAATTACTTATTCCTGAAATAAATATTTATTCAAATGTACACATACATCTATACCACATCAGATATAAACATTATAAAGGAACTGTTGTTGTTAGGTACCCTCAAGTAAATTCTAACTCATAGTGACCCAACGAAACAGAACAGAACTGCCCCACAGAGTTTTCAAGGAGTGGCTGGTAGAATTGAATTGTCAACCTTTTGGTTAGCAGTTGAGCTGTTAATCACTATGGCACCAGGGCTCTGTTGTAAAGCATACCCCCAAACCAAACCCACTGCCATCGAGTCAATTCCAACTCATAGAGACCCTATAGGATAGAGTAGAACTGCTCTATAGAGTTTCCATGGAGCACCTGGTGGATTCAAACTACTGACCTTTTTGGTTACCAGCTGTAGCACTTAACCACTACACCACCAGGGTTTCCATTATAAAGAATAGGCAGGTAAAATGTAAGAAATAGATGCATAAATCTTCCTCAAATCCCTTCTGGCATATACAAATGCATACACATATATAAACATGTAGACATATAGCTTACATTAAACACAAAAATTATTCTAGTACTGACAACTTGATATCTTGAGTTTAATAAATTCACTACTACAAATAAGGGAGATCTCAAATAGGTAAAGTGAAAAGAATCTACCAGCTAACAATTCTTTTCTATGTGCACAAGCACATCCAGACACCAACACATATACCTATGCATTTCTGGTTGGTATTTGCCATGTACACAGAAAGTCCTAAGTAACCATTTTCAAACACCGCAAGAAACAACATTTTCTGAAGGGTCCTTTTTGAAGGAACCAAGATAGGGCATCATAATTTTCTTGGTGATGAGGGCATTGTGGTCTCAGGTTTTGTGCCCCAGGGAATGACACATGTCAGTATAAATTCTTCCTTGTTCCTTTGTGCCACCTCTTGAAACGATTGTCAGATTTCCACAGCTGACCTAGTTTTAAGCCAACTCAGCCCCAGTTTGAAAGCTAAAAGACTGGATTCAAACTTGAAAAAGGCTAAAAACACATCCTATGGAGCAGTGAAGAAACAATGAGGGATGGTTTAGTAATTTTAAATTACAGTCAGTGCGATTTCCTGCACATTTCTAAATGGAATGAACATAACTAATCTTGATTTAGATCCACAGCCTCAACAGCACCATAGAGACTTCCCACCGAGTGAAAATCTAGTTAATTAGAAACAATCACTCACACATTATATTTAATGAGTCTCTCCAATAGTGCCAGCCATTACAGACATCTAATAAATATTATTGATTGACTGGGTGCATTAGTACGAATATAGAGAACACTTACAAATTATCTATGGATTTGTCATTTCTAAACTACAAAGTGCCCGTCTGGTTTCAATTATAATGCCAGCATTCTAAAATGTTTAGACTCACCCTCATTCCCTCAAACCGGGACAAGGCTCTCAGTGGCCGCAGAGCTCGCAGTGTTCTCAGGGATTTGATGGCCCCGAGTTCTGAGTAACCCAAGGCATTTGCTGTTAAACTAACCAATGAAACCTATACAGAAGAAGCAATAATACAATTTGGTTATTCACAAACAACAACATTTACAATGTTCAACCTTGCTCTTATGCAATAGATCGGCAGTTCTCACAATTCAGTGAGAAATGTAATCAGTCACCCATGGGATTGCTAAAAACACAAGTAACTGGCTGGGTCTGATTCTGCAGGTCAGGGTAGGGGCCTGAGAATTTGTTTTTCTAACATGTTTCTAGGTTAGGTCAATGATGCTAGTCTAAGGGTCAGACTTAGAAAAACACTGCCATAATCTGAGGAAAAAGGGAAGCTATATGTGTTCTCTTTTAAACATTTACAGGGTGGAGAGGAGGGGTTAGAAGACTGTTGGGGGATAGGATGCATATGGATCAGAGAGGAAGGGTGTGCTCTCACCAGGCAGGGAGAGCAGTGGGAGCTGCGTATAGGCGAGCATGAGAATTTACATGGGAATGTACATTTTCATTCAATCTCTATAATAATAAAAAAAAGTTGAAAGTAAAGCAATAAAAATAACACAGAAATACTATCTTCATCTACAGATCTCTGTAACTTTATTATTCTTTATATTTAGCAGATGTTAAAACACAGCATACAAGAAAACTATGAAAACCACTGCTTAGTCCAAACACAAACACATTCAGAAAGATGTGCCCTCTAAACAGTAAACTTGCTTTTTTTTAAAAAATAGTAAATTTGGTTTATTGAAAATTTCCCTGTGAATTACAAGAAAATATTAATTAGATGATGTGAAGGAAGCAACCTAAGAAAATTTAAAATATTAGCATAATTAATTAGAAATTACCAAACTCATTTGTATAAATGACTAATGTAGTTGATAAAAAGAAAAACATTTTGGCTAAGGATAAAGAAAACTGTTATAAGTGGCACAGAAATGTATGATTTCCTTTTAAAATAAATAGGAAATTTATTAAAACTGTGTAAGGTAAGAAAAATTATTTCTCTTAAAATTCACCTGCATTTCAAAAGAAGTGAATAAAGATAGGTATGCACTATAGTTTTTAAAAGTGTGGTGTTAATGGTTACTTGAAAACTCAATGTGTTTAAGAAAATGACTTGTTCAAACTAACTTATACACATATAGTCTCAGTTAGTAAAACCTCTGAATGATTTTTTTAAAAATGTGATTTTGCTGTCAACGAAAAAAGCCTGGGCCCAGATGGCTTCATTGCAGAATTCTACCAAGCTTTTAGAGGAGAGTTGGCTGGCTGTCTATCTCCAATACTACTGAGACAATTTCACAGTATAAAAAGGGATGAAGTGCTCCCAAACTCATTCTATGAAGCCAGCATAACCCTGATACCAAAGTCAGGGAAAAAACAAAAAAGGAGAACTACAGAGTGATACCACTCATGAATCTAGATGCAAAAATCTTCAACAAAATTCTTGCCAATGGAGTACAAAAACATATCCAAAAAATAATCCATCAGGACCAAGTTGCATTCATACCAGGGATGCAAGGCTGGTTCAGCATCAGAAAAACAATTAATGTGATTAACCACATAAATATCATGAAAGAATCACCTGATTTTGTCCATTGACACAGAAAAGGCATTTGATAAAGTCCAACACCCATTCATGCTAAATACTCTTAGCAAACTAAGCATATACGGAAAATTCCTCAACACAGTAACAGCCATTTATACAAAGCCAACTGCCTACATCATCCTGAATGGAGAGAGACTGAAACAGTTTCCCTTGAGAACAGAAACTAGACAAGAATGCCTGCTCTCATCTCTCCTATTCAACACTATACTAGAAGTTCTAGCCAGAGCAATTAGACAAGACCAAGAAATAAATGGCATCTGCACCAACAAAGAAAAAGTCAAAAGCTCCCTATTTGCTGATGATATGATTGTATACGCAGAGAATCCCAAAGAATCTGTAAGTAAACTACTCAAACTGATGGAAGAGTTCAGCAAAGTCTCGGGATACAAGATAAGCATAAGTAAATCAGTACAATTTCTGTATACCAACAACGAGACTGTTAATGAAAAAAATCATCAAATCAATACCATTTACTATAGCCCCTAAGAAGATAAAGTACCTAGGAATTAATCTAACCAGAGAAATAACAGACCTTTACAAAGAGAACTACAAGCCCTCACAAGAAACTAAGAGAGACTTAGATAGATGGAGAAACCTACCCTGCTCATGGATAGGAAGACTTAATATTGTGAAAATGTCTATTTTACCCAAAGCAATCTACTTATATAATGCAATGCCAATACAAGTTCCAGCATCATTTTTTAATGAGATGGAGAAACAAATCATCAATTTTGTTTGGAAAGGGAAGAAGCCCCGGATAAGTAAAGTACTACTAAAGAAGAAGAACACACTGGGAGGTCTCTCATTACCCGGCCTTAGAACATATTACACTGCCACAGTAGTCAAAACAGTCTGATACTGGTACAAGAACAGACAGATCGATCAATGGAACAGAATTGAGACCCCAGAGATGACACCATCTGCCTATGAACAGCTGATATTCGACAAAGGACCTAAGACATTAAACTGGGGTAAAAAGAGTATCTTCAACCAATGGTGTTGACAAAATTGGATATCCATCTGCAATAAATTGAAACAAGATCCATATCTTACACCTTATACAAAAACCAACTCCAACTGGATAAAAGACCTAAATATCAAACCTAAAATGATAAAGCTCATCCAAGAAAAAGTAGGAACAACAATGGAAGTTTGAATACACAATGTAGATAGGCTTCAAAATCTGTCAAACAAACCACAATCAATAGAAGAGAAAATAGATAAATGGGAACTACTAAGAATCAAACACTTTTGCTTATCCAAAGACTTTATTAATAGAATTAAAAGGCCACCTACAGAATGGGAAAAAATATTTGGCAACTCTATGTCAGACTGACGCCTGATCTCCATGATCCATAAGGTACTACAAAATATCGATAAGAAGAAGATAAGTCGTCCCGTTAAGTGATGGGCAAAGGAGATGGACAGACATTTCTCTAAAGAGGAGATTCAGGCAGCCAAAAAACACATGTGGTCATGTTCACGATCTTTAGTTACTAAAGAAAATCAAATCCAGACTACAATGAGATACCTCTCACCCCAACAAGGTTGGCCAGGATCCAAAAATCACAAAACAACAAATGCTGGAGAGGCTATGGAGAAAGTGGAACTGCTTTACACTGTTGGTGGGGTTGCAAAATGGTCCAGCCTCTTTGGAAAGCAACCTGGCGCTTCCTTAAAAAAGTGGATATAGATATACCATTTGATCCAGTAATTCCACTACTTGGAATATATCCTGCAGAATCAAGGCCATTCGCACCAACAGATACATGCACACAAATGTTTACTGCAGCACAGTCCATGACAGCAAAAAAGTGGAATCAACCCAGATGCCCAACAACAGAGGAATGGATAGGTAAACTATGGTACATATACTCAATGGAGCACTATACGATGATAAAGAACAACGATGATTCCAGGAAACATCTCATAACCTGATTTCAACTGGAAGACATTATGCTGAGTGAAAGTAGTCAGTGACAAAAGGACGAATATTGTATGAGACCCCTATGATAAGAACTCAACAACAGACTTATGCATAGAAGAAAAGATTCTTTGATAGCTGCAAGGGAGTGGAGGAAGGGAGGGCGAGGAGGGGAGGGTTTAGATTGGTTAGTTGGTAGAAATTTGGTTGGGTGAAATCAGTGACAGCACACTTTGGAAACAAGAACAACATTAAGTGGACTTCAACATAACTTGAGTACTCCTTCCATCTTAACCCAATAATGCAAGGACAGAGTAGCTGGGGCAGGGGGCAGGGGACCATGCTCTTAGGCAAAATCGAGGCCAATTGGCACAACTAGCATTTTGCTAAGAGGGCTCTCTGTACCCCACACTGGAGAGTGGTGTCTGGGGTCTTAAAAGCAGCCAAGCTGTCATCCGAGGGCACGGCAAATGGTCCCAACTCAGCAGGAGCGGATGCTCACCGAGGATCAAAACGACAACCCCGAAGACAGAGAGACCCACGTGAGTGGGTGCCTACATTGACTTGGGACCAGAAGAACTGGATGGTGCCTAGCCACCACCGGTGGTAGCTGCGATGGAGCTCACAAAGTTGAGTCTCACTGGCAACACAAGAACAAAAAGGGGTGCACGCTGAGATCTCCACTAAAAGACTGCAATTGATGGTCCAGTGGCTTTGGGGTTCCCCTGGGAGCATGGACCCTTGCCCTGATGCTGCCCTTGCCTGTAAATCATAATGATGGTCCACTCTTCGGACAGCAATGGATTGGACTTGGCGATGCAGAGTGACCATATATTGGAAGCACTTTATGGTTCTATGCATCTATAGGATATCATCCTGCTGACCTCTGGCTGGAGGAAGGGGAGTAGGTGGAGAGGAGGGGAAAGGAGACTGTTGGAAGGATGAGATATGTATGGAACAGAGAGGAATAGTGTCCTGTCACCGGGCAGGGAGAGCAGTGGAAACTGCATATAGGTGGGCATGCAAATTTATATGGGAATGTACATTTTCACTTAGTCATATTAAAAAAAAAATGTGGCTTTGTAATTCACCAGGATGGGAAAATAACCTGGATGAAGATTATAAAGTTTTTTGGGGACCAACTTTATTGAACTTAGTATTTTAATTTGATATAGAAATCTTACTCTATTTCAACACCAACATAGTTTAAGAAAATCTTTAAATAACTGGTTTACAGCCAAGGTGTTTCTATCATCATGTCTCATACTTTTTGCCCTTGAAAATATTCCAGTAATTAATAATCCATTCCAGTAATTAATCATTTATCTCAACAGACTTGAGTGAAGACAAAGACAATAATGTCAAAGATGCCTGCTAAGAATTCTTTTTTTATTTTTATTTAACATAACTGAGTGAAAATGTACATTCACATATAAATTTACATGCCCACCTATATGCAGCTTCCACTGCTCTCCCTGCTCGGTGACTGCACACTATTCCTCTCTGCTCCATACATGTCTCATCCTCCCAACAGCCTCCTTTCCCCTCCTCTCCGTCCACTCCCCTTCCTCCAGCCAGAGGTCAGCAAGATGATATGCTATAGATGTACAGAACCATAAATTGCTTTCAATATATGGTTACTCTGCATTGCCAAGTCCAATCCTGCTAAGAATTTTTAAACATGTATAGGCATCTTGGCTGACACAGTTATTTTGTGAGATGTGAAAGCAGAAAAAAGGAAAGAACTTCTAAGTTAGAATACTATTTTGTATAACTCAGAATTTTGTATTTTAATTTGAAATTAAAGTGATAAGTATAACAATATGGTATTTGACTGGGCCTCAAACATGAAAATGTAGATATCTAAATTTCAAAAAAAAAAAATCGGGAGGCATCTTCTCTTTGGGAAAATAGAAAACATCACTAACATTTGGGCTCATGCAGTATTACTGAGTGCCAGCTACGTGCCAGGCACTGTGTTAGGCTTCGTGTGTGTCAATGCGCATCAATGGAATGAAATGAGGAACTGCAGAATACTCACATCAACAATCAAGAAATCCAGCCAGCACCACGCATTGGTGAAATACACTTGAAAACCATATGCAACCCACTTTAGAAGCATTTCCAGAATGAATATATACGTGAAAACTTTGTCAGCATATTCTAACATTGTCTTAATGGTTTTTCGCTGTTCAATATATATATCTTCAAAGGCCTGTAAGTGAAAAAAATTCTTCTCAATTTCTTTGAACAAGCGGTTTCTAATTGATGTATTATTTTGAAAGAGAGAGAGAGAGAGAGAGATGCAAACTTCTTAAATCAGGTGCCTAAGGCTGGAAGGCTTAGTCTTTCCCACAGCTGTATTTTACTTTATAGTTATTTACACACAAATAAGCTTTTACTGGGGATTTATTTCAGTTAACCAGTAGATCTGAGTAATTTCTAAACTTTAGTGTCAGATTCCTCAAGATACTTAAAATTTTTGAGAGGCTGCCAGCTGCTTTTCTCTGGAGCAGGAGACAGAAAGTCGTCGGGGAACAAATCTGCTTTGTTCAGCATAGTGACAGGAATGTGTCCTAGTCACACAAAGGTCAGGCTAGGAGGCCCCTCAGCACAGGGAAATGAGAACCACCTGTCAGTCTGTCTCCTTCTCTCTCCAGCTTTCCAGCTTTCTTTGCTCTGCCCCTCTCTCCTTTTCCTACCCTGGGGGTGTGTGTGTGTGTGTGTGTGTGTTCGCACGTCTGGAAGCTTCCCTCTGCCATCATAGTGCAGAGCTCTTGGAGAAAGTGTTAAAAGCACTCACTGGCAGGAGCCCCTGGACCCTATCTAACACAATCCTCTACTAGGAAACTCTCAGCATTACCTCGCGGTCTAGATGAAAGCCAAAGGAAAATTTTCTCTTCTGGAGAAAAGGGCATCTGGATTTGTGACCAGGGATCAATAAATCAAAAAAAAAACCCCAAAAAACCCCACTGTTGTTGAATTGATTCTGATTTCTAGCGTACCTACAGGTCAGAGAAGAGCTGCCCCATAGACTTTCCAAGGGAGCACCTGGTAGATTTGAACTGCTGGCCTTTGGTTAGCAGACGGTAGCACTTAACTGCCACACCACCACGGTTTCCAGAACTCAACTAGAGGGCCTAAATGTATTTCAGCTCAGCTTGCTGATGAAGCTGGAATCCCCTCAGAAGCCAGCCTAGTGGTGTGCTCTGGGAGCTTTGACCAAGGGCTACCACAGAAAGGTGCTAGTCACTGGTGAGACTTCATAGCTGCCTTTCTACTTGGCACTACAAGGCAGGGCTGACCCTCTTTAAGTACGTACAAGGCAGGATGCAGGAGTCTTAATTAAATCAAAAATGGTCTTAGAGCCTCCAGATACTGTTTCATCATTTTCCTAATGAAGTCAACTCCCAAACTCTAGTTTCTAACTGAAAATAAACAAAAGACAACCACATCGGTATCACCAAATGGGGAGATGGGTCACACCATTTTCATTATAATTAATCAGTAATTAAATTGAATTGACCATTCAGTTGAATCAATTTAGACATAAATTAAGTTCGTAATGCTTTCACTTTTCCACTACTCTGTAATTAAGTTAGTAGACACTGACCTAGGCAGTGCTACTATTTGTAACTAGCTATGGAGGGTGTTTGCAAATTGATGCGACACAGACGAGTTCCCAGCAGCATGGAGGTTAGGGTAGCTTATAATGCTATATCATGCCAACGTAGTCATTCTTCACAGGAGCTGTCTCTGAGGTCAGAAGTGTCCTTCATTAAGTAGTTTGAGATGAATTTGAGTCCTACTCCAGGGAAATAAAAGTTGCAATTTATCAAGCATCTCACGCCATGTTAAACACATCAGACATACTGTTGGCATTCCCCAAAGCATCTTATTTCACAAAACAGTAGTATGAGGTTTGTGAGGGGACAGGTAAAGAGTTTCAGGTAAAAGGTAAAGGAGTGGTGTTGGCCATCACCTACCAGTGCCCCACTGCTGACCAGAATCATGAAGACAATGAAGGTTTCAAACCAGTTGTGCTCCACTATCTTGTAGCATGTTTTTCTCAGGTTCCACCAGAGTTTCCCTCTGCCTTCTTCTATGCTTATCTGACAACACTTGAACTTCCGTACACAATCTAAAATAGGCGTGAATAAATGAAGAAAATCACTGTTTGGTTACACACATTTGCATTGATGGGAGATACATCTACATTATTCCCAAACATACCGTTCAAGTTTATTTCTAAAGACGGCCTGTTCACATAAAAATGAAAATCATCTGTATGTTTTAAAATAATTCATTCCACACATATTATTTTTCATTTTATGAGATTACTGTAACAGTTATACCATCAAGAGACACTATAGGGAAAAATAGAAACTAGGAAGTTAAATGCAAAATGACTACCAGAGTTGATATTTTCATCCTAACCTTATCATGTTAGGATGAACCAATCAAATATGTTAAGTGCTGTCAAGTCTGTTTGGACTCATAGCGATCCTATGTGCAGATAGAATGAAATGCTGTCCAGTTCTGCACCATCCCACAATCACTGATCTGTGTGACCCTATTGTTGCAGCCACTGGGTCAGTCTCTCTCACCGAAGGTGTTTCTCTTTTTTGCTGACCTTTATTTCACCAAGCATGATGTTCTCCAGGTACTTGTCCCTCCTGATAATAGGCCCAAAAGTATGTGCTGCCTTCGCTTTTAAGGAGCATTCTGGCTGTACTTATTTATGTATATATGTACATACATATATATAAATGTGCTTCTTTATATATATACATGTTTATATACACATACATATATAAACTGAACTCTGATTAGTTTGCTCAAATTAAATGGAACATGATTTAGCTGTTTTTTTTCTCCCTCAAGAAGTATATGAGATATTAAAGCACAGTTTAACAAAAAACAGTAAATGTTAGTAGGAGTAATCAGTGTCAAATTCGAGACAGTGGTTTACTTCTAGGAGAGAGAGAAGGAAGTAGGATAAGGAAGGGGAATGAAAGAGGTCTCTTTTTCTTAAATAAAATGTCTGATGCAAATATGACAAAAATCTTCAAAATGTTATTTTCTACAAGATGACATGTGATTTTCTTGCTGAGTAGTTTTAAAACCTTCAAAGAAATAAACATCAAGTTCCTATTACTATACTTACTACGCAAATATTTTGACTCTAAAGATAAGTTATGTGTCTTCAAAAGAATAATGCTAGCATCATATAAATTTATATTTGTGATATACATCTTGAATAGAAAGCCTGGTGGCATAGTGGTTAAGAGCACTAACTGCTAATCAAAAGGTGAGAAGTTTGAATCTACCAGGTGCTCTCTGGAAACACTGTAGGGAAGTTCTACCCTGTTGCATAGGGTCACTAGGAGTTGGAATTGACTTGATGGCAATTGATTTGGTTCAGCTTCGGTGCCATTTGAATGTTTTGCATAACAAATATAACACAGCAACCATACTGAAATATATGTAGAACATTGGGAAATTGTAAAAAAAGAAAAAAAAATGACTTTCCTCATAATTTATGCCAAATGAATAGCTCTCTCCAAAATTATTTAAAAACTGACAATATAAAAACATGCTATTTTCACCAATGCTTTTAAGTCCAAAATCAATAGGGATGTGCAGTATAATCTTCTGTAATAACTTCGAAAGCACACATTAACATCAATCGTGCTTTCCAATATCTGCATAATTGTATATTAAAAATAATTTCAAGTTTAAATTAAAACTGCTTTACTGTTCTTAATTTACACTTACATCACCCAAACAAAGAATTTCTAGAATTAGTTGGCATTGAATTTGGGGCCAACACAGTATAGTAATTCCTGGAGTTTTAAAGAAACATTTCTGTGCCTGTAAGAGTGTCTTGGATGCCAGTAAAACCAGTGGCTGCCATCAGAGCTGACTTATGGCAATGCCAATGTGCCAAAGAATTGTGCTCCACAAGGGTTTTCAATAGCTGATTTTTTCGAAGTAGTTCACTAGGCCTTTGTTCCCAAGCTCCTCTGTTGAAAGCTCTATACAGAGCACAGATCCTCCAACTTCTCAGTAAGCAGCTGAGTATGTTAATTGCTTACCCACTCGAGGACCCCAAGATTTATCTAAGAAAGGAAAGTCACTTATGTCCTGTAGCACTGCACTAAGGAGCCCTGGTGAGACAGCATAAAGCACTCTCAGCTAACTAAAAGGTTGCAAGTTTGAATTAACCTAGCAGCTCTGTGGGGGCAAAAGAGATGACAATCTGTTACTGTAAAGACTACAGCCCAGAAAACCCTATGGGACCCTAGTCTGTCATGTGGGGTCCTTAGGAGTCAGAATCAACTGAACAACACCCCCAACCAACAACAGTGTTGTACCTATTTTTTAACACTCCTTTGTGTCATCAGTAAACCTGGAGTCATAGTGGTTAAGTGTTACGTCTGCTACCCAAAAGGTTGACAGTTCAGATCCACCAGGCGATCCTTGGAAAATCTAAGGGGCAGTTCTACTTTGTCCTACAGGGTTGCTATGAGTCAGAATCTACTTTAAGGCAGTCAGTCTGTTTTGGCTTTGGGTTTGTGTCATCAGTAGGGCCCTACCCCCACCCTTGCAGCTGAATCTGGATTTGTCAGGTGACTTTGCTTTTATGACACAGACAAGATCAGATGTGACAAGTCATTGGTCTATAGGCTTCCTCTCCTGCTCCTCTAACTTCCCCATGACTACAAGCATAGGCTAGAGTACTAAGCATGGAGACGAGCTGCAGCAGCCTGATGTTTCATCTGAGGCCTCAGACAGGTGAGGGAGCCCAGCCACAATCAGCAAAATCATCTGGCCTGCCACGGACAGGGAAACAAAAATAATATTTTCTATTATATGTTAAGAGATCTTCAGTGGTTTGATAAGCACTATTAATGCTACCTCATATAGCATAATTTTCATCTTCAGAAAATACTTTGAGATAATTCCAATAACACGTTATCTCCTATTACGTAACTCAAGTCACAGTGTATCTTGCTCTTTCATGATTTATCATCTATTGTTCTCATTCAGAACTAATTTAAAAAAAAAATGTGACCTTTACAGGTACAGATAATTGTTTCCCACCTAGTTTTAAATGAACATGTATCAATTATTATCCATTAGAATCTGACAAAACAGTGAATTACTTGATTTCATCTCTTCCTTTCTTAAGCTAAGGAAAATATACATAATTGTCCTTTTTTTCTATCAACTATTCTAGAAGGCCACAGAGAGGTCAAATAGCAGCATTTCTTAAACAGATCTTAAAAAACAAGAGCAATTTAATTACATAAATTGAAACCCTAATTGCCCAGTGGTTAAATAGTCAACTGCTAAGCAAAAGACAGCAGTTCAAACTCACCAGCTACTCACTGGAAACCCTATGGAACAGCACTACTCTCTCCTATAGGGTCCCTATGAATCAGAACTGACCTAACTGCAACAGGTTTGGTTTTGAGAATAATATGATTTAAATTTTTCCTTATGAATGCTGTCCCCCCGCAAATCTTATAGTTATTGTGGTTTTATTGCAATACGAAGCGTTAAAGCTAAATGAATGCGGGCCCATTTGAAACACAAGGCCCTTAGTATATTATACAATGGTCTTGGTGTTAACCCTAGTATGAAAATGGACTTTTTTGATACAAAAAACCCCAAACAAATAGCAAATGAGTAAACAGTCATTTGACAGATATAGATGTGTGCATGTATGTGATACAGACGAGAGAGAGAGAGACAGAAGGAAAGAGAGATGAGTCAGTAAAAGAGGCCTAATGACTGTACATGCGTTGCTTCCCATACCTTCTGTGAAACAGGCTTCAGGTTCCAGGGACTCTTCAGGCTCAGCCTCTGGTTGCTCTCCCTCTGCAGGTGCTCCTATATCAACCGTGCTGCCCTCAGATGAACTAGTTGCATTTAGCTTCTGCAAATCAGAAAATTAACCCCACAGAAAAACTGTAAATTTTTTCTTCAATCTACAATATAAAAATTCATTAGGAGTGCCCCTCCCAAGTCTTCTGTATGCATTTCCTTGATCTGTAATTTAAGAATAACTTAAATGTAATGCCAGTTCGCTTTGGTCAAGATGGCAGGTCACAAGATTAGATATAGCACCAGAGTATATACATGTATACATATTTTTTTCTTTAAACGAAGTGCTAACAATTTATGTAATTTTTAAGCCCACATACAGAGATTATGAAATAAAATCCTGCAGAAAACTTGCATAAGCTGCCAGAATCTCGATACTTTGTGCTTTTGTTTCCAGTATGTTTGCAAACGGTGTAGTTTGTTTTATTCTAAAATTGTGACCCAACCAACGAAAGCCGCACAGGTGTATTTTCATGTCAAATGCAGAAAAGATCTGATCAATGCACATAAACAGCAACAATCTAAATTTATCCACTTTTCATTGACATGAAAATATATACTACCAGTTGTTATTAAATATCTTCTACAGTTATCTAATTCCGAAGAGCAGCGCATCTTTAGCTTTATAGCAAGAGCTGAGAGTTTGCATTCTCTTTGGCCAATGCACTCCTTGTTTCACTGTGCATTTGGAAACTACTTGTTACTTGGCACTCTTACCTGTCCTGTTAGCACAGGTAGAAATGAATCTTTGGTTGTTGTTTTGTTTTCCTTTAGCTCAAATCAGATACTGACCAAAGAAAAATGTCATAGAAAGAAACTTCTTTAAATCTTGAAATGCAATGGACTCTAGCCAGGTCAGATCAATCTTGGGATCAGAATAAATGAAGGGAGCCCGGTCTTGAACCTGGTCTTATAAGGGTGCATGAAAGGTACAGGGCCAGGTGTGAGTGCCACACAAAATCAGAGTAGTTTGGGCCACAGCATTCTTGGACCTGTTACAATGTTATTACCATCAGTGCATAACATTAGGAAATGGCCGAGCTGAAAAGAGCTATTTTATAAAAGGGATGAAGTAAGCACATGATTAAAATGCACATTAAAATATGCTCAACTTCTATAAAACACAGGCTGTAGTCACTAGTGGAATCATTCTGCTCACACTGAGGCTGGGGCTAAATGCTTTTCTCTAAGGAAGATGTTATCTTTATTTTATGGAAATAATCTATATGAAATATTTGGCATAGTATTGCTGATGAAGTAAAGATATTTTGTATGAAACAGATGTGAACAAAAATGCTTTTGACTCAAGTAATTTAACAATATCATTGATAGAAGTAAAAATATCAGGCATGTCTGCTTTCTTAGAACAAGTTTCAGAATTATTTTTTTTTTACTTTTTCAAAATAGTTAAATCAAAGATGCTTCAAGGTTGTTGGTTTCTTCTACTCATTAGATAGATCACACTAGATAGACAATTATATTTTTGTCATTAAAATTTGAGTACATTTTATTTTAAGATGAAATATCAAACTAGAAGATTTATTATAAATATTCTAATTTTTTAGACATTTTCTAATTTACTATTCTTTGTCTTTGGGTTAGACTCTTAGACAAGTATAGCTGTATTTATATGCATGTAATTGACTAAAAGTGACTAAATTAACCTCCTATTCAACTCTATCTAATTAAGATGATACTGTTATATAGAAGAACCTGAAAATATTGATATTGTCATTTGCAGGATGTTGAAACAACAGATAATCAGAAAAATCAAAACCTTTATCACTCTGACATAACTACAGACAACCTACAACAAAAGATGAAGAACAGTCCTTTCAGGTAAAAGGCTCATATTGCAAACACAAAATGGAGAAGCAGCAGGGGCTGTGGCCAGGGAAAAATCGAGAGTCTATATTTAGAGTATGCCACATACTCAGCCTGGGTCCCTGATGACATAGTAGTTAAGAGCTCAGGTGCTAACCAGCAGGTGGGCAGTTCAATTCTACCAGCCACTCCTTGGATACCTTATAGGGCAGTTCCACTATGTCTTATAGGGTTACTATCGGTCTGAACTGACTCAGTGGCACCTAACAACAACAACATTCTTGGGCTGGCATTAGAGTATGACTGTTTCAGAGCCTACAGAATTGCTAGATACATTGCAGGTGCTCAATAAATACTGCTTAAATAGTTAGTAGATGAATGAATAAATTACTTTGTAACAGAACGAAGGCAGAGATTACTAACTCGGACAGTGATTGAGAGAAGTTACTAGACAACATAGTCCAGGGACTGTGGGTTCAAAAGGGTCCTAAAAGATCCCTGTAATACCAACTACTACTCTCACTTCTATGTTGCTGGATTGCCAAACTTTAAGAAGACCTGGGTCATGATGACCAGTCCTTTCTTCATCATCTTCTCCAACAATCAAGGTTCCATCTTCTCATTAAGATTTGCACACAAATCTGTATTCCTAATTTTCTTTATCCCACTTTCACCTCACAGTATGCACCCTGTGTTGTTCATAATTTTTATTGATTTATCATTCACTTTTACTTTTGTTAAAATGTGGGGTTATACATTCACACTATTTTAGACATATCAATTCTAGACTCCATAACATGCCGATAAAATCTCAGGAGGCAGGGATCATGCATTGTAGGTCCTATAGATAATTCAGCAAACATAGTTCAGCACTAGAGGCCAATTTATGTTCCCAGCATGCTTTTTATGTAGCATTAAAAATGGATTGAACGGATGACTAGGTAAGTAGGTTTTAATAGATTGTTCAAATGTAACAATTCACCAAAATCTGATCCAAGATTAAGGTTAAAAATATCAACCAGAGTTTGTCATACTTAGCTGAAAATAAGACTCATAAAGGGTCAAAAATATTTGCTTTTTAAATCTCACCTGTAGAAATTCTACTTGCAAAACAGATTTCTGTATTTTCTCTTATTTGAATCATATTAAAAATAGGAAAATGAACATTGTTTCCTTTTATTTAGTACAAATGCCTAAGAATTGGTAAAGAATTAACAATTTTTTTCCTTGAAGTCAAATAATTTATCCACTGAAAGGTAAGGTTACTAATTTTTCAAAAATTCAATAGAAAATGATGTATTTTCTTTACTTTGAAGATGTATATCACTCAACACAATTTTTTGAAGCAAAGACTATGCTTTTGTTATCTTTGTATCCCTTGTCCTATTGCCAATGCTTGTACTTAATAAACGCTTGTATTTACCAAATTAATAAACAATGCATACTGCTATTGTCAGATGCTGTCAAATCAGCCCTACGTACAACAGAACAAAACACTGCCCAGTCCTGCACCGTGTCCACAGTCACTGTCATGCTTCATGCCATGGTATCAACCCATCTCCTTGAGAGTCTTCCTCTTTTTGACTGCCCTCTACTCACCAAGCATGATGTCGTTCTCCAGGAACTGGGCCATCCTTACAAGAAGTGCAAAGTACGTAAGACCACGTTTGACATCTTTGCTTTTAAGAAACACTCTGGCTGTACTTCTTTCAAGACAAATTTGTTCTTTCTTTTGGCAGCCCAAGGTATATTTAAAATTCTTTGACAATATCAGAATTCAAAGGCATCAATTCTTCTACAATCTCCATTATTCATTTTCCAGCTTTCACATGCATATGAAGTGGTTGAAAATACCATGGGTTGGGTTAGGTGCACTTTAGACTTCGAGGACATCTTTGCTTTTTAACACTTTAAAGATGTCTTAATGAGGTAGAATTGTCCAGTACAATGCATCCTTCGATTTTTTGGCTGCTGCTTCCACGGGTGTTGATGGTGGATCTAAGTAAAATTAAGTACTTGATGACTTCAGTCTTTTCTCTTTTTATTATGATGTCTCTTATTGGTTCAGGTGTGAGGATTTTTGCTGTGTTTATCTTTAGGTGTAACGCATGCAGAAGGCTGTAATCTTTGATTTTCATCAGTAAGTGCTTCAAATCCTTTTCACTTTCAGCAAGTAAGGTTGTGTTATCTGCATATCACAGGTTGTTAACGAGTCTTCCTCCAATCCTGATGCCGTTATTCTTCATACAGTCCAGCTTCTCAGATTATTTGCTCAGCATACAGATCGAATAAGTATACTGAAATGATACAACCCTGAGGCACACCTCTCCTGACTTTAAAGTACACAGTAACCCATTGTGCTGTTCAAATGACTGCCTTTTCATCTATGTACAGATTCCTCATGGGCTCAATTACGTGTTCTGGAATCTCATTCTTCTTCTCAATGCTATCTATAATTTGTTACAAAACACACATGTCTTTGCATGGTCAATAAAACACAGGTAGGTATCTTTCTGGTATTCTCTGGTTTCAGTGGGATCTATCTGACATCAGCAATACCCCTCGTTCTGCGTCCTCTTCTAAATCTATCTTGAATTTCTGGTACTTTGATGGTGTCCTGCTGCAGCTGTTTATGAATGGTCTTCAGCAAAAATTTTACTCGTATATAATATTAATAATATTATTCATTTTTGTTTTCAATTGGATCTCACTTTTCTTTGAAATAGGCATAAATATGCATCTTTTCTAGTTGGTTGGCCAGGTAGCTGTCTTCCAAATTTCTTGGCATAGAGCAAGTGCTTCCAGTGCTGCATCTATTGTTGAAACATCTCAATTTATATTCCCTTAATTCCCAGAGTCTTGTTTTTCACCAGTGTCCTCAGTGCAGCTTGAATGTCTTCCTTCAGAACCATTGGTTATTGATTCATCTGCTACCTCCTGAAATGTCTGAGTACTGATCAACTCCTTTTGGTGACTCTGTATATTCCTTCCTCTTCTTCTGATGCTTCCTGCAACAGTCAGTATTTTGCCCAGAAAATCCTTGTTTTCTGCAAGTCAAAGCTTTATTTATTTATTTTTTCATCAGTTCTTTCAGCTTGAGAAATCTCTTGTGTTTTCTTCCCTTTTGGCTTTCTAATGCCAAGTCTTTGAACCTGTCATTGTAATGCCTTCTCTTCTTGAGCTGCTCTTTCAAACCTCCCAGTTAGTTCTTTTATTTCATCATTTCTTCTACTCAATTTAGCTACTCTACATTCAAGAGCACGTTTCAGAGCCTCTTCTGACATCCTTTTTGATCTTTCCTTTCTTTCTTCCCTTTTTCATGACCTCTTGCTTTCTCTATGTACGAAGTCCTTCAGGTCATTCCAATCTCTTTGGTCTTCAGTCATTAGCATTCAGTGCATGAAATCTATTCTTGGATGGTCTCTTAAGGTCTGGTGTGACACGACTGAAGATCATACATTGGCTCTTCGGACTTTTTCTAATTTTCTTCAGCTTTAGCTGGAACTTGTCTATGAACAATTAATATTTTGTTCCTCAGCTGGCCCCTGGCCTTGTTCTGACAGAAGATACCAAGCTTTTCCATAATCTCTTTCTGCAGACAGAGTCAATTTTATTCCTGTGTATTCCATCAGGCAAGGTCAATGGGTATAGTCACCCCTTATGTTGCTGAAAAAAATATATCTGCAATGAAGAAATCATTGGTCTTGTGAAGTTTTATCATTCAGTCTCTGGCATCATTCCTATCACCTAGGTCATATTTTCCAACTACCTATCCTTCTTCTTTGTTTCTCGTTTCTGCTTTCCAAATTCCTGTAACTATCAGTGTATCTTGACTGCATGTTTGATCAATTCAGCCTGCAGAAGAAGGTAAAAATCTTCAATTTCCTCATCTTTGGCCTTAGCAGTTGGCAGGTAAATTTGAATAATGTTTGGTATTATATATTCTTCCTTGTAAGTTTATGAATATTATCCTATCACAGACAGAATGATGCTTCAGGATACTGAAATGTTCTTTTTGATGACAAGCACAATGCCATTTCTCTTCACTTTGTCATTTCTAGCATAGAACATATGACTGCCTGATTCAAAATAGCATACCAGTCCATTTCAGCCCACTGATGTCCAGGACATTCATGTTTATGTGTTCCAGTTCATTTTTGACAATTCTCAATTTTCCTAGATTCATGTTCCATACATTTCACATTCTGATTTATTAATGGATGTTTGCAGCTGTTTATTCTCATATCATGCCACATCAGCACATGAAAGTTCTTCACTCCATCCATGTCATTACATTTGCCTCTCCTTGGAGGAGTCAGCTCTTCCCCAGCTGTAGTCTGAGTGTCTTCCACCCTGAGAGGCTCATCTTCTGGTACTACATTAGACAATGTTCAGCTGCTATTCATATCGTTTTCACTGGCTAAGTTTCTCACAAGCAGACACCAGCTCCTTCTTTCTAGTCTATTTTAGTTTGGCAGCTCAGCTAAAATGTGATCCCCACGAGTGATCCTGCTGGTATTTGAATACCGGTGGCATAACTTCCAGCATCACAGCCACATTCAGGCCCCACGGCATGACAAACTGACAGATCCATGGAGGAACTAATGTACAGACTCTTTAATCCCACCATTAACCACTTCTAACACCTCATATCTCATGCTTCTTTCTCACATTCAATGTAATGCAAATAATATTCTCTCTCAGGTGGAGAGTAATAAAAATCTTTGAGATTTTGACTTGTATAAACAATGAGAAATAAAGTGTTAGAATCAGGAGAGCAACCTCAAAACCAGGCTCCTAATTATTAAAAAATGAGAGGAGTCTATGTAGTAAATTGGAATTTAACCCTTGAGTTAGAAAAATTATTGCTAAATATTTTTGACAATGTTGTCTCTACTCTTTGCATGTATCTATAGACCTAGTGATAAACATGTCCTCTTTAAGAAGTGGCAAATTTCACCCTTCCTCTTTCTTTCTCCTGAAGTGGGACAGCATAGGGTCTAAGTGCCATCTGCATTACTTAATTAACTTTACACTTTTGGCAAGAGAATCAATCCAAAAGCAACTAACAATGACACAAAACACTTCTGGTATTTAGATTACAAATACAATAGAATGTCTCACCTTAATTTTCAAACATCAGCCAAGATAGTGTCTACTTTAGTGGAGAAAATGTGAGTTCAATCATCTTGTTGAAACTCCTGCTGAGTCAGTAGCTGGAACTTAGGCCATTTGCATCTCATAGTACCCTGGTAGTGTAGTGGTTAAGAGCTATGCCTGCTAACTCAAATGTTGGCAGTTCAAATCCACCAGGTGCTCCTTGGAAACTCTATAGGGCAGTTCTACTCTGTCCCGTAGGATTGCTGTGAGTCAGAATAGACTCAATGGCAGTGTGTTGGTTTAGTTTTGGATGCCATATTCTCTAGAGAATTTCATTTATGATTCATTAGTAAACCCAATCTTTGTTAGTATAAAAAGATTCGACAGATTAGATATGTAACAATAGAAAATATTGCTGGCTCAAGATATTGCTTGTGTTTGCCATGTTTCATGATCATGAGCTTCAGTGTTTATTCAAGTTATATTTATAATTCTATTTTGCAGAGTAGTGCTACATAAACACTGAAATACTTCATGAACAAAACCGGTTTACTTCAAACAATAAAATCCTTAGATCCAGGCCAGAAAATTTAATCTCTAAAACTTTTTTCTGACAACATCAATTTGAATTTCTTAAAATGACTTAAGAGGCAACCATGATAGTATCACGAAATATGTTAGCTATGTGATGACTTTTTACATAAAAAGTAAAAAAAAATCAAATTAAGACTATAAATATCTTTAGCTTTAGATAAGGTCATAATTACAATCAATCCCACTGGAACGCAAACTCATCAACTAGAACTGTCAACTACACACAATTTTATGGAACTACTAGCACTCGCCATGAGTCGGATCCGACTCGACGGCCCTTGGCTTGGCTTGGCTGGCACTCGTAGACTTGAAGAGGAATGTTCACATAAAGGTTGCTTATAAATGCTCCAAACTGAGCATCATTCACTAAAGAAGGGCACGTGAATAAAAGAACACCTATGAACTGATTAGAAATGGAACCAGTTTGAGGAGTTCTATACTTTCATATACTTTGGATGTTTCAGTTTCCTTTTTATTACACGTACTTATTTACCAGGAAACAAGTAAACTGAATCACACTGTTGGAACAGCTCTTCCCAGGAAAAACTTGGACAAAATATGGAATCTGATGTTAGAACATTAAAGAAGTCAAGTAGAACACTAATTATTATTTGCTGTGAACAGTGATCATTCACCTTCAGGTGAAAATATTAGGTGAGAAATATATTTTGGTGGAAATCTCTGCTGGAATACTTGTGAAGTGCTGAATAATTATAGTCATATTAGTTAAGCAAAGCAGAATCATATTTTGCTTAAAGGTCTAGTAAATAAACGTCTAGGCACATAGTATTTTATTTTGTATTTTTTAACACTATACTTCTAGTCCTTAGTTTTCACATCACAGATAAGTTACTATTAAACATCAACATTTCAAAATGACAGGCTTCATTAAGAAAGTACATATATTTTTAATGTAATCACAACAGAAAAACAGAATGCAAATAATCACCTTCTAGTCAGTTGTTTCATACATTTTTATAGTCATGCCTGTTTCTCATGATGTTAGGATGCACTTAAAATATAATTAGTAAAGATTGTATATAATTTTGTGGGAAAAGGTTTATATTCTAATCTAATTTAATAAAAGAAACTGAGATTTTTCTTTCTAAAATGGGTAGTTTAAAATACTGATTAAGTGTCCAATATTTGATTTTAGTCTTTAAAATGGTAACCTCCTGCTTTATATGGATTCTGTTATTAATCTGCTATGGAGCTCTAAGCAACTTTATGTGAGAAATCATAGCAATGAAGCAATGGAAGTCATATTCTTGTTGGCTTTGGGATAGACTTCAGAATGAAAGTGATACACTGATACCAGAAATGAACTGTTATTTCCTTCTTAATAAGGAGGATGGCAAAGTTGAGAGTACCATCCATAAAAATCAAAAGTTTCTTCCAGAAAATAACATTGGTCTTTATCATGAATAAACTATACATTTTTCTAAACCGTAAGTAGCAGAGACTTTAAATATTTTCCTGGAGATGGTGAAAGAAATGTGAAGTCATGCTGCCTTATTCCTTGCAGTTTGATCACCTATGGCTGCAAAACACATATCTGGCCCCTTTTGTTTGCCAGTGGATAGGTGTTTGCCTGCTAGCCCCAAAGGCTGGCGGTTCAAAACTACCTAGTGTCTCCGAGGGAGAAGATACCTGGAGGTCTACTTCCTTAAAGATTTACAGGTTTAGAAAGCCCATGGGGCAGTTCTTTTCCCCATAGAGTTGTCATGAGTTAGAATTGAGTTGACCGCAATAGGTTTGGTTTTCTGTTTTGAATTAAGGATAAGAGAGCCACTCTTCTCTCTTCTGCCCTCAGCACTATCTCAGTGGAAAACATTCCCATAAGGACTACACAGCTTCAGGAGAAAATCATAAGTGGGTTCCTCTTGAACCCATCCAAACCTTCTCTACTTGCCGTTGTCCCCCCTCAGCTCCCGTACAGTACTTTAGTATGTACTTGTAGGAAGTAGACAGTATTCGTGAGGAAGAATCAGATGTGTTCTGGTAAACTGGAAACTATAATAATGTGAGGGTTGAGGCCTTAAGGAAGTCAATCTAAACTAGTTCTTGCTTAGTTTGTGCTCCATCGCAATTACTCCAGCTAAAACTCCTAGAAACACTGGTGGATAATACGCCTGATTGTAAGCTCTGTGTACTTTCTACATAGAACTTTGGAAATGGGTTACTTGGAGAATAAGGAAATTAACCTTGCTTCTTTCTAAGAAGCTGGGAAAAAGGCCATTATTATGAAAAACCAAAATTTCAAGCTTTTCTGAAAAATTAACATAGAAGAGGGAAAAGTAATTCTCTCTAGTCCTGAAGTATATGTATAAGGAATAATATATCCTGGATCCCATGTTTTTGTGACATCATTGCCCTAATACAAAACGTATTATCTTTCATGTGTCTAGAGAACCAGTGATAACTTTGTTCTGAATATAAAGGAAACTCCAGAAACGGTGTGTTCATTACTTCTTCCATAGAGCCAAAGATACTGATGTGAAAGGTTCTATTGTGGTTTCAGTGACAGAAGGAGAGAAAACTGCTTCTAAATGATAAAGCTTTTGTTAACATTTCTCTTAAAAAATAATCACTTTGAACTGAAAAATTCCCTTAACATTTTTGTGTACTAAAATGTGCTTTCAACAAAAGGAGATTAATGGCCCACCAAACGGAAGTCCATGGACAAGAGTTACTTTCATTGCTAGTCATTTGATATGGAAAGTGGAAAGCACACTCATTTTAAAAGCACCAAAGGAGCAAAGGATCACAACAATCTCTTCCTCTAGAGGAGTGTACAGTGCATGATATATTTAAATGATCTTTATGAGGAGAAACTCGCAGCAGGTCTGGATGAGGGGCAGAGGGGCCAGTAGTATGAAGAAGGAAGAATCCAGGTCCACTTTCAGTATGAGCATACAATCTATAAGTTTACCTTTCACTATTTATTTTTCTTTTTGCTGCCCAAAGAAACTTTATTTCCTTTCCTTCTTGAGAGATTTGGGGAAAATATCCACAGAAGCCCTAAGAAGATCATATTCTAAATGCTAAATTGTTTTTGTTGATTACTAAATAAAGTGACATCACAGTCCCTAACCTGAGGCAGGTAAAGATTGTACCCCTGCTACTAGTAGCTAAAATATAAACACTGCAATTCATTTGCATTATTACTACGAACACAACCTTGAGGAAGTTTACACCTGAATAAGAGATAGCTTCGATTTGAAGACTATCCTTCAGGAAACTTAACTGTCATGCTAAAAACATCACCAATGAATTACATTTCTTTGGGGCTGTATATTTTTTTAGAAATGGGGTACGGGGTGGCGAGAAAACTTTTACTCAAGTTTTCCAGAGTGGCTACATTTTTCCTTTAGCCCTTAGCACATTCACAACTCCATAACGTTAAATGGAAATTAAATTATCCATAAAGGCATGCATATTCTTCTTTTCATTGTAAAAACTGCTGGTGAAATCTACGGTAAGAACATGAGCAGCTGAATCATCACACACAAAAGTCAGGGCTGTCAGACTTGCCTGACCATGCTTTACCCGACTCAGCCTAAGAGCAACTGTGCGTTTCTATTTTACTGCCAATGGATGGGCAAGGAATGTAGCTGAGTAACATGCAGGCCAGTCAAACTCATTTAGAGACTGATTATGTTTAGATATGTACAACTTGCTTAGGTAACCTGTGTAAAAGTGCTGGCACGAGCCTCTGGCTGGTTAAAAACCATCAGAGCTGCTTTCTTGATGGCTCCAGCTTGATTTTACCCCTGTGAGAAGTAAGAATGGTAAGCAGTGAAGGTCACCATACTGCACTACTAAGTTTCACTCTGAAAAATAATCAAGCATGGTTTCAACACGACTGAAAACTACAAAAAAAAAAAAAACCAAAAACTGAGAATCACAATGTCTAAAAGAATTACATTAAACATAATCAAAATGACATTAGTTAAAGTGTAAACAACTATGACATGAATTTAAAGTGACACCTCATTTTTAAAAATAATGCACCCATGTAAATAGTGTACATACACATACATAAAGCGCAGGAATGATAAAATCAAGTAAAGCAGTTTTGGCAGAGTGTGCCCACACATATACTGTGCACGTCTCCAAACATTTCCAGAGGTGAATTTTGGCCTCTTTCACCCATCCTCCATATTACTCATAAATCATATTCTGTTCTTTTTTTGTGTGTGTGTTCCTTTATTTCTTTTAACCTCCTGGTTATTTGTACAAAAATAGTTCCAAAATGTTAGTTTTGACCATAATTGTATAATAAAAGCATAACTCACGGTCAAGAAGTCATAGATAGATTTTGGTAGCCCCCCAGTAATTGAAAAATAAACAGAACTGTGGGTAATTTAAGCTGATAATTACAGCACACTAGCTCAACAGTTGATCTACCAGTAAATACTTTTGAGTTAAATTGCAAGTAACATGAAATCTATACCAACCACAAGTGAAATTTCCATTTGATTAGAAATTGAAATTGAAGTCAGCCGCTGGTAAAAAGCACTGACATAGCATGCTTAGGAAAACAAAGTGTGGGGGTGAGGGTGGCGGTTGAGTGGATGGCAAAAACTACATAATGTCCATGTTATTTGCATACGAATACAGCACTCTAAAGAATCTACAGAAAGCTGTAAAAAAAAAATGGCAATGATATAGAAGGTTTAGTTCAGATACCAAAAACAACCTCTGGGTCCATTCTGATATACTTCCTTATAAAAAGTTATACATTTACACATACCAAAGATGAAAAAAATTCTCATTTTTTTCTCTTTAATTGTTAATCATTTAGAAAAGAACAGCAATGAGTCTTGTGTCATTTCTAAGTACACTGTAAGTGACATTTAACAGAACTCTCCCATTCTGTGAGCTCAGAAAATGATATAACAAGAATGACTAGACTGAACACTAATACAATATTTCAGGTAGAAGTGTTTGAAATCCGTGGATATTTGTTTCAATTTTTTCTATGTTTTCTAGTATAAAGTTACCATGTAAAATACTGAAAGGTGAAAATCTACATATACCCTAATCTTTTATCATTCTATGAACTTCTATTTTGGAAGTCTGATACAAATCCACAGCTTAATTTTTTTTTCAAATAATACATTTTATTAACTCTAAGATCATTTTTAGGTGGGAAAATATTGAAGAGACTTCATAGCTCAAACAATATATTAATTCTCTGTGCTTGCAGCCAGCAGATCATTTCACTGCCTCTAATTTCAAAGTGTTGATTTCATATATATTATTCTGGAGCACATCACTTAAGATAGAAAACAAATTAAAAAGCTAATGGCAACAAGACAAAATGGGGAGATAGTTTAGGTTTCCCTATTACAAGTGACACCTTTTTGGACATCCCTCCTTGCTATGAGTCGGAATCAACTCAATGGCAGTGTGTTTATTTGCTTATTTCGGTTTTCCTTGCTAGACATAATGTCTGACATAAGGCAAAATATATGCTTTTTTGGAAAAGTACTGAGGAATACTTAGGTTTAAGCTTTCTGAAAATTAAACAGATTGGCTGTCAAGTTATCCACATATCAAAAAGTACTCCAAAAGAGAAAACTCATTTAAAATTCCAACATTAGATCCTTCAGAATTCATCCTTCGTTTATGTGACACTCTAAAATTAAACTTACTTAAAAAGTGACTTTCCTAATTACAAGGAAAATTTCTACTATTAAAGATAATGTCAAAATAATGAGAAAGAGACATACATTCAAATTCTAATGACCTAATTTACTAAAGGTTGATATAACTTCAGCTACTAGTACGGTAAGGTATTAGAAATTGGGCCTCATTCTTTTAGTGTAACTCAGCCAAATATGCTCATATAAAATTGTATTAACCAGATTTTGAGATGTTATTCAATATTTAAATAATAGTCTAGTTAGTAAAAGTAAATTTAATTAATTTTAGCAATTTGCCCTATGCTATAGGGTTTTTATTATTGTCTTCTTGAATTTCACCACTTATTTTGCGAAACTAGTAGCTATGGCCCTGTTATTAAGATCTCAGCTTATATTAGTGCATATATTTAAAGTCTGAACGTCATGTTTAACATCTACTTCTACTTAAAAATTGAATTATAAATACTACCTACCTAATAAACCCGTTGCTATGAGTCAAAATCAACTCGACAGCAACAGGTCATTTTTTAAAAAAATGAACCAGAAAGAACAAACAATAGCATATTTTTATGGAATAAACACAAGAATACTGACAGAAATAATGAGGTTTGTTCTTAGCAAATGTATTTTTCTCATAATTTTGTCAACTGGTACCTAATTATGTTATCATGACTTTTTCATGCTACTAAAATATTTGTGCCCCAGTCTCCCCCAAATTATCTATCTTAGAATGAAAGTAGCAAAATTGGCTTTTATCTTCCCTGTAATCAATTCAAACGATAGGGATGGATATACCTTAGTTTTTGATTGTGTTACTTCTGTTTATTTATGCAAATTTTAATAACTGGAAATTTTCTACTCATTTTATATAGTTAAACAACTAATCATTTAAGCTTTAAATTCTCTTTTCTCTTTATACCAATTCTATATTTACTAACCTATAAACAAACCAAAAGCACATTCACTCTTGTATTCAGACTTCTCTTGTAAATCAAAGATACTGTAAGCTACCTAGAC
Source organism: Heterohyrax brucei (assembly GCA_028571685.1). Lineage (NCBI taxonomy): Eukaryota > Metazoa > Chordata > Mammalia > Hyracoidea > Procaviidae > Heterohyrax > Heterohyrax brucei. The sequence continues at coordinate 71,651,595 of CM053146.1, read as the reverse complement.
ACTTACTGCAAGCTGGCCAATTCACAATTTCACATTTATGTTGTTTGAACAGCACACACTGAGCTCAGTATAGTTAAAAATGTATTTCAGAGTGATTTCTCATTACTACCTTATTTTTCTTAAAAAATACATATTTGCTTAAAGAAACATGACTCTATATATAAATACCAAGCCAAAATCTCAGTCGGGTATTCCACCCACAAATATACTTGCTCACACTAAATAACATGATGTTTTATGAAGTATTTCACAAGAGCCACGAACTTAATAAACAGAGTTAGAACTACTCTCCCATCAAGTAATTTGCTAATACATGCAAAACTACCATTGTAAAGAATTACCAAGAACAAAGTAGACAAATAAAGATATTTTTCACAAGTCTAAATTTGTTTAAAATGCTTAAATTTCATACTAGCCTCTATGTTAATTCCATCAAGATTCAAAACAGGGCAGATTTGAAAAATGTCCCCATATTATTTGTCTACCTGTGTTTTTAGCTAATCATCAATTTACCTGTCACCAGTTCACCACAGAAAAGGTGTTAATAGACACCTCCTATTTTCTCACAGAAAGGAAACAATTTGAAAGGAGTCTGATAGTTTTGATGCTACAGAACATTATCTTTATATTCAAAAATACCTACCTCTTTGCTTTCTTCCATATCTGATTCACTGCTGAATTCTTCAGTATTTAAATTTTCAAAGTCAGATTCTCCAACAGCAATAGGCACAGTCACAGTGAGGCTGGGGTTGTTAATAAAGGACATGTAGTCACTTTCGTCCACGACATATTTTTCTACACTGCTGCCTATGCCACTAGTAGTTCCATTTCCATCTTTGAGATAATTGAGGTCTTTGCTAATTTCAATGGTGGTATGATTGGAAATACAGCTGTCTTTTTTGTTATTTAGATCTTCAAGAGGTTTAATTTCATCTAAAGCTTTCTGCTTTCTAACAAAAGCTTTCTGAATAAATTCACGTATTGTTCTTTTAACATAATCGATTCCCTTCTGCATCCTTCCCACAGCAATCTGGAGATTGTTCATTTCATTATCGTCGTCAGTGGCGGCAAGATTGTCAGAACTAAATGAGCTCAAGAGCAAGGCCAGGAAGAGGTTTAGAACCTAAAATGCAAAAACAATATGTGATCAAAACTTTTTTGTTTTCATTGCTGTCGACTACAAACTTCCTAAAATAGTTCTTACATGTCAGTTTTATCCTAATAGGAATTTCTTGTAGTTTATGATAAACTATTCGGGGTGGGGGGGGGTAGTGAACAAACTAAAAAATACCTGGCTATATCAAGTAATACTATTAGCAACATTTCCCCTTTTAGCCATTGCATAATTACTGAAAGCCATGGTTGCATTAAACTTCTATATTAAATTCAGTACCTAAAGAGAAATCTTAGTTATGTAGACTTGAAGAATGAAAAAGAGAAATACAAACTTATTTGGGATGCTAAATAGTTTGGCCATGTAACTTGGATTTTCCTGGGTACTGATAACGTGTTTATAATTTTATTCCTAAAACCAAAGACGTTTTCAGTATGTTTAAATGTAATTTGATTTTTATGACTTCATATTAATTTTTGTACCTAGATAACTTGACAAAATAGAAAAAAAGTTATCTATTGTTAGATCATGAGTCCCAGTTTTGGGTGCAGAAAATCATGGCCACCATGATCATATCTCAGTTAGAGATAGTACAGAAAATGGTAATCACACTGTAAGCATGATGTAAATACTGAGCTGAGGACTGCAGAGTCAAGGCATTTCCATGAGTGAGACAACTAACTGGTCTGTACATCGGGTCTCCAAAAATAGGAACTATGGTTTGAGGAAGTATAAAAACTAGTGACTTTAAACCCACTGGGTATTTTCAAAAGGAGGTGATTTACCAAGGAATCAGGCAGTCCCATGGGTACAGACCGACTCGCAGAATATTTTCAGGATCTGATTGCCAGTGCCAATGATTCTTTGATTATTCAAACATACAAACCAAAAGAAGGATAAAGATAGGGAAAGGGGTCACATGCTTAAAGTAAAAAGTTAAAAAGAGAAGAGGTCTATGAAAGATCTCAAGGTTTTAAATTCCTTGAATTTTATTCTAAATTCCAGTGAAAAGAGAGCTGTCTTCTTGCTTCACGCCTATCTTTCCAATGATTTCATGAGGCTTGGTGCTCGTTTATCTAACTATTTACAGGTTCGTCTAAGCAACAGTGATCAAAACAGAAAAGATGTGCAAGTTCCAGCGAGGACTGTAACTTTCAGAGTATGTTTTAACAAATTTCTCAATCATTGTGCCGTGCCTCTCGGTATTCACACTAAGACATGCTCTTTTACTTCTTTGGAATTTACCAGTAAAAATTATGATTTATTGTTGAATTTATTATCTGGATGAAAAATAAATGAAAGAAGGAAAACAAAATTGAATTTTGTTTTATGTTCAGTGGCAGTGGGTTTGGTTTTTGATTTCAGTCCATAGTAAAACTGAATTTTGGTGTCATACATATTTTCTAGATTTAATTTTATAAGGCTTATTAATGCACTGGAAGCCCTGATGACTTATTGGCTAAACACTACATCTGCTCACCAAAAGTTTGGTAGTTTGAATCTGCCAGGGGCTCCTTGGAAACTCTATGGGGCAGCTCTATTCTGTTCTATAGGGTCACTACGAATTGGAATTGACTCCATGGCATTAGGTTTCAGTTTATTGTTTTTGGGCTGCCATGGTCGGATCCGACTCGATGGTACTTGGCTGGCTGGCTTATTGTTTTTACCAACACACTTTACTTGTCTGTTAGGAACGTTTTCTTGATACACATTGGTCACCTCTTCCAGAGTGAGAGCCTACTTCCTCTTCAGTATAGTGGAGTCCTGTTCATAAATGTGTCCTTTGCTGTCATACACACACACACACACACACATACGGCCTACTCCCCTCTCTCATTCTGTCCTTGAAAGTTTCTCATCCCCATCACATTATGTTGGATTTTTTTTTTTACAATTTCACCTTTGCTGCTAAACTGAGAGCGCATTCTTCTCAGCAATATGCCATAATACCAAGTTCTAGGGCAGCACAAATACTGAATATCAGTAGCCATTTTTTACTCAGTTCTTAGTATCTAGTTGTCCTTTTGCCAGGTATTTTATAAGGCTTATATAATTTATTTCTCATAACAACACATTAAAGCAAGAATTACTATCATCACCATTTTATAGATGAGAAAACTGAGGCTACCAAATAATTGAGTCACCTTGTCCAACATCAAAGTTAATGAACAGAGAAGCTGTGTTTTTGTTTTGATGGTAAAAGTCTCAGGACTTTGTTTTTAATTGCTGTTTGCAGGTTTAACGGAGAAACATTGTTCTACACTTAATCTTTATTAATATTTTTCTGTGAACTATTACAACCCTGAAAGTCAAGATCATAGGTTTCCATTAGCTTTGTAATTGCTTCTATGATCAATAACTTAATTCAATGCCATTCAATCATCAATCAAAAGTAAACATCCCCTGAATGCATGACTTTCCTTTCTCATCAACTTAGTGATCAGTGAGATGCTTCCTTCCTTCCCTCCTTTCCTCACTTCTTTCCTTACTTTCAGCATTTAATTTGCATGTGCTGGTGCTATGCTAAGAATTTTCCTCCAAATACCTGCTAGACACTAATTTCCGTATCTCTAGTTCAACAAATTCCTGTCATGACAAAGGAACAAATCCTTTATAATAAGAATGTTAGCAAAAATTAATGGTCTGTTAATTGCAAACCACATGACCCTGGATACACTGCATAACCTATCTGAGCCCCAGTTTCCTCATCTGTAAAACAAATATGATTATTTTCCCATTGTCCAGCTTTCAAGATTGTGAGGAGTCAAAGAAAGAATCTAGGTCTCTCAACACAACTCGCAGCACAGAGAAAAGCCCTGAGAAAGTTTAGCTCTCGATGGTAATCACTGTCACCGCTACACGAAGTACTGCTCTCTAGAACATTGTCAGTCCTTCAGTTTATCTTAAGTTCCCAGAAATATCTGTATCAGCCAAACCAATTTCCTCAGTCTAGTTGTCTTTTGTTACTCAAGGTTATCTGTAGAACAGTTGGCCAAAATGATTGCAATGATCAGTGACAATTTAAGATACTACAGTTCATCAAGTCTGTGTAGAGCTTAGAACCCTGAAAACTGTTTCACAAACATGCAGGAAAACACTGTTAGCTGACCGACTGAAATTTACTTCTTCATATTTTCCTAAACATTAGCATCCTGAAGTGAAAATTTTAGGATAATTTCCATTTTGAGTCAAAAATCAGAATGTGTTGCATATTTCAATATTTCCTTCACCATCTTTCTCTGTGTTTGAGAAGTATGGTATTACATCATCTACACCCAAAAGGACAAGAGGTTGTGTCACTGGTTCTAGAAGCAGTAATCCTCGAAAGTGACAGTCTCACAGAATGATAAAGGGCTTAAAGCCCAAACATGCAAAGAACATTTAAAACTCAACAATAAGTAAACAAGCAACCCATTTACAAAATGTGCAAAATATTTGAACAGATATCTGGCTAAAGAAAATATGCAGATGGCAAATAAGCCTATGAGAAAATACTCAACATCATACATCATTAGAAACAATAAATTAAAACAAAGATGAAATACCACTATACACCTATTACCCCATTTCAGTTGAGTACATGTTGTCTCATAATGACCTACCTTATGGAATGGAATAGAACTGCCTTGTAGGTTTTCTCAGGCTGTGAATCTTTAAGATAGCAGATTGCCACAACTTTCTATCATGGGGTGGCTGGTGGATTTGCACTGCTGATTTTTTGGTTGGCACTTAATCAGTCTTCTACCAGAGCTCCTTACATACGTATTAGAATAGCTACAGCTTGCATCCAAAAAAGCTAACAAAACTGACTACAGGAAACCTCATTCACTGCTGATAGGCATGCAAAATGGTACAGCCACTTTGGAACACTGTCTGGTGGTTTCTTACAAAGCTAATTCAGGCTTATCCTACCATCCAAGAATTGTGTTCTTAATTATTGATGCAAAGGAGTTCAAAACTTATGCCCATACAAAAAACTGAATATGAATGTTTATAGCATCTTTATTTATGAATGGCAAAAACTGTAAGCAACAAATATGTCCTTCAAAAAGTGATTCTGTAAACCAAAAGCATTAGGTCCATGAGATGAACATTATTCAGTGATAAAGATAAATGAGCTATCAAACTGCAAAAAAAAAAGGAGGGGAAGGGAACTTTAAATGCATATTTCTAAGTGAAAGAACTCAGTCTGAAAAAGCTGTGCACCGTAGGCTTCCAACTTTAGGACAGAATGGGAAAGACAAAATTACAGCTAGTAAGTAGACCAGTAGTTAGCAAGGGTTCAAGGGTAAGGACAAAGAGGGGAAGCATAGGACATTTTAAGGGCAGTGAAATGATTCTGCACGATACTGTAATACTGGATATATATGACATTATGCATTTGTCAAAACTCATAGAACTGTGTTACACAAGAGTGAACCTTAATGTAAACTATAGGCTTTAGTTAATAATAGCCAAGCCAAGTGCCGTCGATAATAATGTACCAATATTGGTTTATCATTTGTAACAAATGTGTCCCACTAATAATAATATGTGAGCCTGGGCATTGCGAAGAGTATATAGGAATTCTGTACCTTTTGCTCAATTTTTCAGAAAATCTGAAACTACAGTAAAAAATATATATATATATATTAAAGAATAAAAGTTACGTTCTCTTTCTGCAGCACCTGTATTGAACCCATGAAAACATCACTGGTCATGGGGATCAAGAGTCAGGAAACAAAGAATGGCTTCTAAAAATTCTGGTCTAGGGGAAAAGCCCTCAGTGACCTCACCTCTGTATTGCCTGTTAGTCAGGCATGGCAGGGATTACCCATACCTGGATATTGGATCACCATATGGCAGTTCATCTGTGAAAAAGGGATTATGTCAGCCTGTCTTTGGGAACTTTTGCTACTTCAGGTGAGAAAGAGAAGAATCGCAGAGGCCACTGCATCAACTTCACTCACTCTTATTTTATTTAAGTAATATAACCTGAATGTAATTTCTTAAGTGTGGTCAATATGACACTCTGTGGACTTAGAAATCTTCTCAAAAAGCCACTGGCCATAGATGCATGGATTTATTTCTGGACTCTCAATTTTATTGTTTTGGTCTACAGGCCTATTGTTATTTCAGTACCAGACTGTTTTGGTTAACGTAGTTTTGCAGTATGTTTTGAAATTGGCAAGTGTGGATACTGCTTAAATTTTTGTTAAGGATAATAAACACAAATTGGAAATAGTGGTGATGGCTATACAACATGATGAATGCAATGTATGTGACTCAACTGCACACATAAAAATACAGGAATGTTGTATTACACATACTTTATATAGTAAGCCAGCCAAAAGCCAAATAAAAGCAATTAAAAGAGGAAAAAAAACAGTCATCTAAGCTGACAGTGGGGAGACAAATTTGGACATTCATAGAAAATGACAATCTTTTCCCCTTTCGTTTTCTTTTTTGGGAATTGTGTGTTGGTTTACATGTGAAAGGAAAGAAAGTCTTTAAATTCCATACTTTGAAGTATTGTCTGTGGAAGTTATTTCTCTGGCTTGTAATCTAATCAAGCAACTCAGTATAAACCCTTTACATGTGAGGTATGACAGCCTGGTCCTTCTTATTGAGTCTGTTGCTCTCTGTTCCTAAAATATTAGGTATACTGTTACTAACATGTAATAAAACACATGACTGTCATAATACATATGATGGACAGACCGTACACTGTCCCACTTCAGGGTGGGTGTTCCACCACTCTTCCTACCAAGTTCTATCTTATATTTTAGTTAAAAATATTTCAGGTCCAAACTCTTCAGCATCTCTGATTATCCTTGCCATTCTGAAGCAATATATCCATCTTGTGAACTTGACACATAGCTCTTTGTTTATACCATTTTTCAAACATATTAGATAATTCCTATTTTCAGTCCTGTGAGCACATGTCTCATACCCTGATACCATACTTCTCTTGCTGTGCCTCGAGAACTCAGTACAGGGGTGCCAGACATGGTTCATTTTACATAGGAGTTTATTAAGCTAAATTACTTGTTCATAGCGTAGTTTCTAGACACTAAGTATGCCATATGCTTTCAGTGGTGAAATACAAACTGAGATGGTCACTAATTTACTCAAAACATTTTCAAGTAATCCACTTCTTAGTACTTATAAATAAAATGAGTGACTTTTCTTAGTGGCACTTCCATGATTTAGCAGGAACTAAAAGATAAAAGCTGGGAAGGATTCTCTCCATAGACAAGTAAGGGGTTTAGTAGGAAGCACACCTTTGCTTCAAAAGGTATTTGAAGGGCTTATGTGGATTTCAATAGTCTAAACTGTACCTGTAGTTGTGAATAATGAAGAGTGGGAAACATCCTTGACACAAAATATTCCTCAGTTGAACACACTTTTTTTGAATAGTTACAGTCTTTTAGTGAAAAGGAATAAAATATTTTTTACTACATACCACTAGGTTTCCAATGACCATGACCATCATGAAGACAGTAAGGCACATGGCTTGGCCAGCGACCTCCATACAGTCCCACATGGTCTCTATCCACTCCCCGCACAGCACGCGGAACACAATCAGGAAGGAGTGGAAGAAGTCGTTCATGTGCCAGCGTGGCAGTTCACAGTCACTGGAGATCTTGCAGACACATTCTTTGTAGCTCTTACCAAACAGCTGCATGCCGACCACGGCAAAAATGAAGACGATGATGGCCAACACCAGGGTGAGGTTGCCCAGCGCCCCCACGGAGTTGCCAATGATCTTTATCAGCATGTTCAGTGTGGGCCAGGATTTTGCCAATTTGAAAACTCGAAGCTAAAATAAATGGAAGAAGGCTATTACTGACCTGCCTTCTAAAGGACCTACAATTCTACTTACAGGGAAATTCTATTGCATAGCAGACTCAAATATAAATGATCTGTGTATCAAACTATCACCTAGCAACTATAGCAGTTATTGGATACCTTTAGTTTTTTTTATATTTAAATAAAATAATCCTTATAATGTCTTATAGTGACATTTTAGTAATAAGATACACTAAATTTTATAAAGTCCTATGGCAAGCGTATGTAATATACCTTCTATTTTTCTGTAAGGAACTAAGGTGTCTAACATTTAATGGTGGTTAATTAGCAGAGACTATTTCAGAGTAGACACTGCCATTATTTAAGAACACAAAGTGAATATATTTTTCAGTTCACTTAATATATCATGCTGAAATCCACAAGTCAAATAATATTCACACCAATGTTACGTAAGGTAGCAGAGCTAAGCTTAAAATTTCTTTAAACCTTCAAGTTGTTTTAATCACATTCTGTCTTTATCTTGCTGTATCTTAGGCTATGTTTTAAAACAGATTTATTATATTCAAAGAAGAAATATTGGACTTAAGTAATCAGATGCATTTTTGTCTCGTTTTATGCCTTTGATGACTTAACTCATTAGAGTGTAAACAGCTCTCTGCCACTGTTCGCTATGCTGGTTAGGTTAGCACATACAGGCCTCTAAAGTACCATTTATGGTTGAACAGCGGCAGCATTTTGTTTCCGATGCTTCAGTAAATGTCAGGCTGAGAGTAGTACATTAATTAGTGGTATCTAAGTGACCCTGGAGTGAATATAAACAACTGAATGTTTATTCCCAGAGAATAATTTACACAGAAGATCTTGATACATCATTAGGATAGTAATGATATTGTGCTTCTCAACCCCCAGGTTATAGCACATTATCATGAAAGTTTACTAGTTTTTTTTTACTTAATTGCTCATACTACTTGCATTTACTCATTTCTAATTTTTGTTTTATTTTAACATCCTCTGGCTTCAAATCAGACCATACCTATCCTTGTATAGCTCGAAGGGTCTCAACCCAAATCTGAACTTTGGATGTGGTAAGGGGATTTTTAAACAGATCTTAGAACAAAGTCTTGTGATTAATTAACATTGAGAGAAATCACTTACAGGACACTGTCTTCATTAACTATTTACAACCTCTTTTTATTTGTTAATTAATCATAAAAGTTTAGAAGTAGCAGAGACAAAAGCATTATCAAAATTTTAAATGTAAATGTGTGTTATTTTATCTTTTAATTTTAAAAGATTCCTAAATGTATGAAATAGAGCAAATGAAAGACATTTCCTTTAAAATTAACAACAGATAATATACACAACTTTTCTCAGAATGGACTTGGTGACTTGCTGAGATCAGGTTGATGGGGCAGATGTGTGGGAGTTCTGCTTGCTTACTTTCTCTCTCCTTTATTCACAAGTCTTGCCTTCAGTGGAGTTAGGCAATGAACAACACTAATTCCTGAACCCCTGACTAAAAGGTGAACACATCCTAGATCTCAACCAAACCTCATGCATGGCTAAGCAAACCTCAGTTAACTAAGAGTTACCTACAGGATTACTTAGTGGTGATTTGGATTTACATGTGACTCTCACTTTCTCTATCCCATTTTGTTCCCATTTCTTCAACTGATAAGGAGAGAACATTCGACTATTCATTTGAATAAATTTAATCTTTCTGTTAAAACTATGAGGAAAGAGAAATCCCTATTTGATTGCAAGGCAATCTGGGTGATTTTATAGATGCATCCAAACAATATTGTAATGACTAGGAAGTTTATAATTATTATTAAATGAGAATAAAGACTAATTAGGTTAATTATAAAAAATAAATACTATGGATACTCCCAGTTAATTTACCAGCCGGAACGATCGGAGAACCGACAGTCCTTCCACGTTTGCCAGACCAAGTTCCATCAAACTAAGGCTCACAATGAAACCATCAAATATATTCCAGCCTTCTTGGAAGTAGTAGTAAGGGTCCATGGCAATTATCTTGAGAAACATTTCTGCTGTGAAGATCCCAGTGAAGACCTAAATAAAAAATATAGCTAAGAGCGAATACCCTTGAAAGCATAATGGTTGTGAGAAATTTAATTTACATTCAACAAGTGACACTTAATGAATTATAAAAATTGGCTTGGGCCCCCTGAATTATTCACCTTCAAATGCTTTGGATTGTAAATAATATTTTTTGAAAAAATTTTCATTGTGGTTTAAATTAAAGTTTACAATTCAAGTCAGTTTCTCATATAAAGCTTACATACACTTCGCCTTGTGACCCTAGCTGCTCTCCCCATACTGTGACAGGACACTCCTCCTCACTACGCTGCATTTCAAATGTCCGTTTAACCAGCTCCTGTCTTTATTTTGTCACATCACTTCCAGACAGGAGATGCCTAGGCAGTCTCCTGTATCTATCCAAGCCAAGAAGTCCGCTCTTTGTCAGTATCATTTTATGTCTTACATACCGGATCAAATCTTTGTCTGAGGAGTTGGCTTCTGGAATGGTTTCAGTTCTGGGCTAATGGAGAGATCAGCGACCATGTCTTCTGGGGACCCTGCAGTCTGTCAGATCATCAAGTCTAGTCTTTATGCCAGAGTTTGAGTTCTGTATCCCACATCTCTCTCCCACCCCATCAGGGACTCTGTTGAGTTCCCTGTAACGGCAGTCTTTGGTGATGCCCGAGCACCATGTTGACGTAGTCTCTGTTTTATGTGGCCCCTTCTATCCCTTGGGCTCACACTTTCCTTGTGTCTTTGACACTCTTCTTACTCCTTTGCTCCAGGGAGGTTGAGACAACTGATGCTTCTCAGAAGGCTGCTTGTTGGTATTTAAGACGACAGATGCCAAAGTGGGATGCAGAACATTTTAACAACCTTTGTTATGCTGATTTATGTAAATATTCCCTGAAATCATGGTCCCTAGACCCCTGACCCTACAACCCTGTCCCTTGGAGTGTTGAGTTTTGTTCAGAAAACTTTTAAGCTTTGGGTTTAGTCCATCTGTGCTGACCTTTCCTCTGTGTGTTGTCTCTCCTTCACCTAAAATAATTCTTGTGTATTATCTAATTAGTGAATACCCTACTCCCTCTCACCTCCTAACTGCCATCAAATAATGTTTTTTTCTGTATTTCAGTCTATTTGTGAGTCCTTATGACAGTGGCCTTATACAATATTTGTCCTTTTGCAATTCACTAATTTCACTCAGTATAATGCCTTTCAGATTCTTCCATGTTATGCCAAACCAAAATTTAACTGTTCTCACTATTTATGGCTTTACAAGTTATAAAGAGTGCATAGATTGAGACAATCAAATTAACATTCTCATTTTCATATGAAAGGTATGGCTGACTCATTATGGCCACCTGCTCAGCTCCACTCCTGATTCTTCTACCCATCAAAAAACTCACCGAAGTCTCAAAGATATTTTCCCATGCTTTATTTTAGAAGTTTTACTGCTTCTGCTTTTACAGTTAGGCCTAAGATCCATTGTGATTTTTGTGTATGCTGTGACACTGGGGAGAGGTTTGTTCTCTTCCACACATTTACTAAGTTTTCCAGAACCTTTCTTCAAAACCTTTTGCTTATCCTATTGAATTACATTGGTGTCCTATAAAAAAAAAATCTACTGACATATATTTTGGGTCTCTTTCTGAACTTTTCGTTTTGTTCCATTGATATTTTTTTGTGACAATACTATATTTTCTTAGCTAATAAAACCTTACAGTAAGACTTGAAGTATTAAGCTAATTCTAACATTATTCTTCTATGAGTATTGTATTGGCTATTTTAAGTTCCTTGCATTTTTCTGTAAATTTAAAAATCATATCATAAAGTTTCACAAAGTCTGCTGAAATTTTGATAAATTTGAGTAGAATTCATCTCTTAAAAATACTGAGTCTTCCATCCCATGAACATTTTATATAAAATGCCATCTATATCTATCTGTCTGTTCCACTTATTTATATGTTCTTTATTACTCCCAATCAGGTTTTGTAGTTTTAAACTACAGGTTTTGCATGTTTTCTTAATTTTACTCCTAAATAGCTTGTGGTTTTTGGTAGTATGGTAAATGGAATACTTAAATTTGTTTAGTTCTATGAACTGTTCTGCAGATTTCTTACAATTTTCCACACACACGATCATGTTGATAAATATAAAGACAGTTTTACCTCATTTCAATATTTTATTTATTTTTATTTTTATATTACTGCACTTGGACTTCCAGTATGATGTTGAAGAGGAATAGAGTAAATATACTTGCCATATTCTCATTCTTCCTTGCTTTGTTCTCATTCTTAGGGGTAAATAGATAAAGTGTTGTTTTCAGGTGCCATCAAGTCAGTTCCGACTCATTGTTACCCTATGAACAACAGAATGAAACACTGTACGGCCTTGTACCATGTCCACAATCGCTTTTATGCTTAAGTTCATTGTTGTGGCCAGTGGGTCAATTCATCTTGTTGAGGGTCTTCTTCTTTTTCGCTGACCCTCCACTCTACCAAGCATGATGTCCTTCTCCAGGGACTGATCCTTCGTGACAACATGTCCAAAGTATGTCAGACGCAGTCTTGCCATCTTTGCTTTCAAGGAGCATTCTGGTTGTACTTCTTCTGGAACAGATCTGTTTGTTCTTTTGGTGGTCCACGGCACATTCAACATTCTTCTACAACACCACAATTCAAAGGCATCAACTCTTCTTCTGTCTTCTTTGTTCCTTGTCCATTTTTCACATGCATACGATGCGATTAGAAATACCATGACTTGGGTCAGGTGTATTTTAGTCTTCAAGGTGACATCTTTACTTTAAACACTTTGAAGAGGTCCCTTGCAGCAGATTTTCCCAATGCAATGTGTTGGTAAAGTGTTAGCTAGGTTTCTCTTAGATGTCCTTTATCAGACTGAGAAAATTTAGAGTTATTACTAGCTTACTGAGAGTTTTATCATAAATAGCTGTTGAATTTTTTTCAAATGAATTTTCTGCATCTGCTGAGATAATCTTTTCCCCTTTGTACTCTTTATATAATGAACTCATTGACTTTCAAATGTTGAATTAACCTGGGATTTCTGAGAAAAATCCCATTTGTTCAAAGTATTATTTGTCTATTTATTAATGAATCTTGATTACTAGTATTTTCTTGATGCCTTGTTTTCAGGTTAGTGTCTTGAAAGAAAGGTCTGGAAATCTACTTCTGAAAAGCCAGCTACTGAAAACCCACGAAACACAGGTCTATTTTGACATATACAGGGATACCATGATTCAGAACTGACTCAGTACCAAATGATGATTCTGGTATTTATGTGGGACACTATTCTGTAATGTTTGCAATGGGTTTATTTGTTTCCTTCTCCTTTTTCATTTTCTCTGCTTCTCTCTGTAAGGTATATTTTTTATGTTATTTATTTTTTTGTGATTACTGTACAACAGTGATTCTCAACCCAGGAAAATTTTGTCCCTAAGAGGACATTAGGCAAGGTCTGGAAACATTTGGTAATATAGGGTGATATCTTTGATTGTCATAAGAGGGGCAGTTCCTACTGGCATCTACCAGGCAAAAGCCAGAGGTGCTGTTAAACATTCTACAAGACACAAGACAATCCCCCATAACAAAGAATTATCCTGTCTAAAATGTCAGTAGTGCCACTTGTAAGTGCTCTAAAGCTTCCAGTATGCACCTTTCAATTGACACAATGTTAATACAACCTACTTAGAATCAGTATTATACCACATTACATAAAATATAAGAGCTTGCAACAGTATACTTCCATTTGCCGTGCTAATCACACTGGGCTCATCTCTTCATATACAACTTCATATACAAGTTGTATTTTATAGTTACATATGTTATAAATGCTTGCTTTAAATAATTGCTTGGCTATCAAAGATACTAAAATAAGGAATATTTTTTTTAATATTTATCCACTTTATCCATCTTTTAAAAAAATGTACTTTAGATGAAGGTTTACAGAATAACCTAGTTTTTCACCAAACAATATTGTTTTTATGACATTGGTTAAAATATTCATCCATATTGCCAAGTGCCGTCCATATTAGTGATCATCTTTTCCTCTTGTAGGTTCAAATTTCTCTCTTTATTTTAAATATCCTCCTTTTGCATTTCTTGTAATGTGCTTCCTGGAGGCAGAATCTTCTCTCCAGTTTTTGTTTACCTGAAAATTCTTCATTCACGTTGGCTTTTAGAGCACATTTTTACTGTTTGTAGAATCTTGGACTAATTTTCTGTTTTTCCTTCCTTCTGTCCTCCCCACTTTCCAGCTCCCTCCCCTTCATTCACCAAGCTACTGTCTTCCAGTCTGAACTGTTTCTGATGAGAAATTAGCTCCCTGTATGTAATACGTATTTTTTCTTCTGGTTGATTATAAAATTTCTTCCACTTTCAGCAGCTTGACTAAAATGTGCCTAAGAGCAGTTAACTTTGTAATTGTCCTTCCTGAGGCTCAACAAAATTCTCAGATCTGTAAGTTAATATTTTTCATTAACTTTGGGAATTTTTTGAGCACTATTTCTTCAAATACTGATTTTATCCCATTTTCTATCTTTTGTATGTTTGGGTCTCTAATTATTTGAATATTGGGCCACCTGATACTATCCCAAGAATCAACCAAAAAAAAACCGAAACCTGTTGCCATTCAGTTGATTCCAACTTATAGTGACCCTACAGGACACAGCAGAACTGCCCCACAGATTTCCCAAAGAACACCTGGTAGATTCCAGCTGCAGACTTTTTGGTGAGCAGCTAGCTGTAGTACTTAAGCACTACGTCACTAGGGTTTTTCAGATATTAGAAGACAAGATTGTTGAACCTGAAACAAATCAAGAGAATTTAGCTAATTAGAGCAACAGCAAAACTTTTGATTAACTATCAGTGCTAGTTAATTTTTTCTTCCTTTTTTTTCTGTTGTTCAAATTGGATTACTTCTATTAATTTGTTTCAACAACCCTGCCTTCGTATCTGAAATTTTCTTTTAACCATCAAATAATTTTTTTTAGTTTAGAGATGGTACTTTTCTAGAATTTCCAGATGATTCTTTTTTAGTTTTATTTTTCTCCATCTGTTTATTTCTAATGACCATTTTCCCCACAATTTCTTAAATGTTTGCTTTAGTTGCTCTGCCTTTTTCTCTTAATTCTAAAAACTCAATCATCTTTAAATCTATTTCTATTCATTGACTATGAGTCACATTTTCTTATTTCTTCATACATCTTATAATATTTAACATAAGACAGATGATGTGTTATAGAAACTTTTATTTTTGTTATCTTCTTCCAAAGAGTGATTTTTGTTCTAGCAGCCTGTCAGATTACAGCTTGGTCACCTGGAAATTCTGGCAGTTTGGTTTTACATTTAGTTAGAGTGGTGTATTTTGGATTTTCTCTTGGTCTTAATTGAAGACTCTAGTCCTTTGACATAGTTTTTACTCCTAAGGCGTGGTCTATGTGAGATTTCAAAGGAAAGCCCAAGGTGATTATCTAATTTCCCTATCTTGGTTGGATCTCAAATTCCAAATTCTGTACCACCTGCTGCCAGCAGCAGCTGAGATATCTGCTTATTTGTTTCAGTTCTCCACTACTGTTTTCAGTTGCACTGCTTGGTATCTCCTTCACACATGGTTAGTTTTGGGGTCAGCCAAGGATATGAGTTTGTATACAAAACTAGGTTTATATGTAGAATTTAGGGACTCCCCCCCGACATGATTCTGTCTTTGAGATTTCCAAATTAAATTTCTAAGCACTGTATCAAACTTGAACTTCCAACTTCTGGCACCTTAAACCAAAATGATTTATTTTTGAGTTCTAGAAGTCTGCAGTGAGTAGATCTGGGGATACCTTCAAGTGAATAAACATTATCACTGTGGATGTTATCCAGTGTGTTTCCTTTCTTCGAAAGGTCAAATGCTGGGCCATTTCAGCTTGCTTCTGGTTGCTCTCTATATGTGTGTGTGTGTCATTTATGGGAAATGACATAATTGCAACATGAATCTGGAAGAAATTAATCTTTTAAAATCAAATATCTGATTCTGTCACTGTCTTCTGAAAATTCTTCATTGGTTTTCTACTTAGAATAAGTACAAATATTTAATGGTGTAAAAACCGCAATTAGCTGTAGAATGGATCCAAAGTCAGGCCACAGGAAGATGAATTTTGTAATTTTTACATGCACGTATCATCTCTCAGAGCTACCATTTATTGATTGCCTGTTATGTACTTTTTATTATGTTTTACATGTTTTATCTCATTTAATACACACAAATTAGTCTTGTGAGTTACACTGTATCACATTCAGGAAACCCAGGTATAGATGGCCAAGTAATTTTCTTAAGATACAGATTCAGTAAGGGATATGGATAAATATCAAAACAGACTTTCTGCATAAAAAGCCTACATTCAATATAACACCGTCTAAAACAATCTCCATCTCTAGATGGAGCCCTTTTCCAAATTTCCAAAGTTGTGCAGTGTAAGCAATCTAGACCATAAATTAGTGGTTTAGCAATATGCTAGTCTTTTTGGATTCTCTTCACTCACTTTCAGTGAATCTCTGTCTTGTGACTCTGGTTTCTAGAACTGGAATTCTATTTTTTGTTTTGTCCTTCAAGGACTGCATCTCTGCCATAGACCTCAGCCTCCACAACTTTTATGCCTAATCATTCTTTTGTTTTTATCCCCAGCACTTGCTTTCATGTATTGCAACTCTCCTATGTACGTCTAGGGTACTGGACAAATTAGTTCTGTACTAGTCAAGTATTTTACTTGTAGTTACACAACTTCAATCAGTTTAGATATTCTACTATTGTGTTCCATTAATATTACGTCAGGACTTCGATTTTTTTCCCTCACAATTCTGACCTCTCTTATATTTTCCATGTATTTTTTGCTTTATGAATCATTCTGAGTTTTCTTCAAATCTACTTCTCAGTTCACAAATCCTCCCTTTAGCAGTATATAACCTGGCAATTTACTGTTAAATTAGTGGTTATAGTATTTTCCATCTCCTAAGGTACTACTTGCTTATTTTAAAAGTTGAAATGGTCTTTTTCACAGTATCTTTTAAAAAATTTTAGTTACTTAATAATTTTTTTATGGTTCTTATAATCTGTATCTAATCATTTAACTTGTTAAATTCTTGGGACATCTAATTTCACTGTTGGTGTTTCTGATGACTCACAGTGAATTGTGTTGTAATGTTGGATGGTGAGCTCAAGACTGGGTAGATTTTTATTTGTGGGAAAGCTGTGAGGCCTGGATAAATCCTTGGGTCAGTTTTTGAGAGAGGGTATGCATCTACTCTGGCAAGTCTGACCAGATACGATCCAACTGCTTAGATCAGATTATTCAAAAAAATAAATTTCAGATGGATTAAATGTTAAGAACTATGATTTTTTTTAATTTATACAACTATAAGAGTAAAGAAGAGTTCCCTATAAATGCAAAATACCTATAATCACAAATAAGGAGATATGAATTTGATAACTCAAAAAATTGTATGAAAAACAAAAAAATCCATAGCTAAAGACAAAATACAAATGGTAGGCTGTAAAATTTACAACAAATATGACCGGTGACTTGTTAATATTCCTAATAGTCAAAGCACTTCTGCAATTGACACAGGGAAAAAAAAAAATTCTATGGGGGGAAAAAAAACGTGTGAAAGACGCACAGAAGAAAACATGTAAGCATGTAAGACAAGGTTCATCTCCTATAGTAGTGAGAAAAATGCAGCTTAAAACAAAACAGGTACCGCTAACCTTCTCCCAATCAAACTGGCGCAACTGGTGCAGCATAAACAGAGCAATGACAGCCAGTGTGAGGCACAGGGACATGTGCATCCTCATGTACTGCTGGTTGTGCTGTCACTGACTTCACCCGCTTTGGAAAAGTAATGTGACAGTGTTTGTTAGAACTAGAGGCGAGCATATCATTGGCCTGGAAACTCTAACACTGGCAGTCTGTTATCTAAGGGTGCCAGCTGCTAACCAAAAGGTCGGCAGTTTGAATCTACCAGGTGCACCTTGGAAATACTACGGGGCAGCTCTACTCAGTCCTGTAGGTTTGGGATGAATCCAGATCAACTTGACTACAATTGTTTTTCTTTTTTTGTCCTACAGAAATTAAAGCAGCATTATAAAAGATGATACACACAAACACGACTTATTACAGCAGTAGTAAAACTTGGCAGGAAAAACTTGGGCACCAACTTTTAAATCTATGAGTAAATTGTGACATATTGTAATACAGAAGAGTAGGCAACATACAATACAGTGGTTCTTAGCATATTCTCAGAGTTGTGCAACCATCACCACAGTCTAATTGTAGAACATTTCACATTCTGAAACGAAACCTTCTAGCCCTTGATCCCCCATGACCTCCCCGCCTTTCTCCAGGCCCCAACAACCACTCATTTAAATTACTTTCTGTCTCTGGATTTGCCTACTCTGCGCATTCCATCAGTTCTCAACAATCCACATTTTTGTTATCGGTTCTTTTACTTAGTGTAACGGTTTCATCTGTCTGGCAGCATTCCTTTTTACTGTTGGAATACATTCTTTTGCACGGATGTACCACATTGTGTTTCTCCTCACTAGTTGAGTCCCATTCTGACTTGTTTCCACTTCTTGCCTGTTACAAACAACCTGCTATGAATATTCATGTATAAGCTTTTGTATAAGCATGTAACTTCTATTCTTCTCTTGGATATATATCTCAAAGTAAAACTGCTGGATAACTCATTGTTTAACTTCTTGGGGAACTACCAAATTCGTTTCCAGAGTGACTGTATGATTTTACATCCCCAATTGCAGTGTAGGAGGGTTGCAATTGACCTGCATACTGGCCTATACTCATTATCGTCTGTCTCTTTTTACTCTTGTCATCTTAGTGGCTATGAAGTGGTATCTCATCATCATGTTGATTTTCAATTTTGCTCTTGGCAAGAGCCAATAAAGGAAACCCTGGTGGGATAGTGGTTAAGTGCTATGGCTGCCAAACAAAAGGTTGGCAGTTTGAGTTTGCCAGGTGCCCCCTTGGAAACTCTATGGGACTGTTCTTCTCTGTCCTAGAGGGTTGCTATGAGTTGGAAGGGACTTGAAGCCAGTTGGTTTGGTTTTTCATAGCTAATAAAAGGTACCCTGGTGTTGCAATAGTTAGGCACCTGGCTGCTAACCAAAAGGTGAGCAGTTCAAACCCACCAGCAGCACCAACACAGAGCATCTGGTGAGGCAGTTCTTTCCAGTCCCGTATGGTCACTGTGAGTCAGAACTGACTGGGAGGCACACAACAAAAATGACTAATGATGCTGAGCATCTTTGGGTTGCTGTTTTGTTCATTTGTATGTCTTCTTTGAAGAAATACTTATTTAAATTCTTTACCCATTTTAAAATTGGGTTGTTTCTAGTTGAGCTGTAAGTGCCCTTAATATATCCTAGACATGAATTGTCATTATAGATATGATTTGCAAGTATTTTTTTCATCTCATGGATTGTCTTTTTTAATTGCCTGATGGTATCACTGCATGAGAGTTTTTTATTTTGATGAAGTTCAAGTTATCTATTTTTTTCTCTTTTCACTTATGCTTCTGGGTCATATCCAAGATTTCATGACTAGTCTAAGGTCATGAAAATTTTAATAAATGTTTTTTCACTTTAGTTCTTACATTCTGGTCTATAATCTACTGTAAATGAACACTTGTATATATTGTGTGAGATATAAGTTCAACTTGTTTTGCATGTGAATATATAGTTGTTCCAGCATCATTTGTTGAGAAGATCATTCTATCTCTGTTGAACAACACTGGGACCCTTGCTTAAAAACAATTAACCATCAGTGTAAGGGTATATTTCTGGATTCTTAATTCTATTCCACTTGACTATAAGTCTATCCTTATGCCAGAGCCATCCAGTGTTGATTATTGTAGCTTTGTAGTAAGTTTCAATATTGGGAAGTGTGAGTTCTTCAACTTTGTTTGTGTAGATTGTTTTGGCTTCTCTGGGTCTCCTGCATTTAGTGTCAGTTTTGACAAAGTAGATAACTGGGATTTTTTACAAGGACTGTTAAATCTGTAAATTAATTTGGGGAGTATTGTCATATCTACAGTACTACATCTATGGATTCATAAAAGGACCCCAAGAAGCATACTGATTAAGGGCTGCAGCTGCTAAACAAGAGTTCAACAATTCAAATCCACCAAGCACTCCTTGGAAACTATATGAAGCAGTTTTATTCTGTCCTATAATGTTGGTATGCGTCAGAATTGGGTCTGGTTTGGGTTTGATAATCCATAAAAACAGGTGCCCTTCATTTGTTTAAGTCTTTAACATTTCTAAAGTGTTTTGGCTTTTTACTGTATGTCTTACCCTTTTTTTCTTAAACTTTTCTTTCTTTTAATAATGTATGGTGCCTTAAGTGAAAGTTTACAATTCAAGTCAGTTTGTCATATAAAAACTTAAATACATTGTTATGTAACCCTAATTTCTCTCCCCACACTGTGACAGTACACTCTTCCTTTTTACTCAGCATTTTCCATGTCCATTCAACCAGCTCCTGGCCCCTTCTGACCAATCATCTTACTTCCAGAGAAGAGCTACCTAGTTAGTCTCCTGCATCTGCTTACTCCAAGAAGCATACTCTGTGTCAGTATTATTTTATGTTGTAGTCAGTTCAATCTTATCTCAAGAGTTGGCTTCAGGAATGGTTTCAGTTCCGAGCTACCAAAGAGTCCATGGGTCAGGCCTTCTGAAGAAAATCCAGTCTGTCAGGTGTTTATTAAAAATTAGCACTTGTATATTGAGTTTGAGCTCTGCACCTATTTTTCTCCCACTATGTGAAGTAATGTTTGTTGTGTTCACTGTCAGGGCAGTCGATGGGGGTAGCTGGCACCATCTTACTCTTCCGGTTTCATGCTGATGAAGTTTCTGCATTATGTGGTCCTTTCTATTTCTTGGGCTCTTGTTTTCCTTATGTGGTTGACATTCGTCATTTTTCTTTGATAGACTGAGTTGGGAACAGTTGATACTTTTTAGATGGCTGCCTCCAAGCTTTTAAGGTCCCAGACACCACTTACCAAAGTATGGTGTTGAATCTATTCTTAAGTACTTTCTTCTTTTTTACATTATTTTAGGTGGAATCCTTTTCTTAATTTCATTTTCAGATAGTTCATTGCCAACACATATAAATTTGGAAGACACCCACCTGGCCAATCAACTGAAAGAGATCCACATTTGTACCTATTTCCAGGACTTCAAAAATTATAGAACAATGTCATTAATGTCATGTGCAAAATAAATCATTCAAAAGTGGTAGCAACAGTATGTTAACAGGGAAATTCCAGAAATTCAAGTAGGGTTTAGAAGAGGTTGTGGAACCAGGGAAATCATTGCTGACGTCAGATGGATCCTAGCTGAAAGCAGAGACTACCACAAAAATGTTTACCTGTGTTTTACTCACTATACTAAGGCATTTAACTATATGGATCATAACAAATTACAGATAACATTGCAGAGAATGAGAACTCCAGAAAACTTATTCCTTTTAATTGTGCTCATGAGGAATCTGTATGTGGATCAACAGCAGTTATTCAAATAGAACAAGAGGATACGACCCGATTCAACATCATGAAAGTTACGTGTGAAGGTTGTATCCTTTAGACATAACTATTCAATCTGTATACTGAGTAAATAATTAAAGAACCAAACTATATGAAGAAGAACAGGGCATCAGCTTGCTTTATGCAGATGACACAACCCTGCCTGCTGAAAGTGAAGAGCACTTCTAGCACTTACTAATGATGATCAGAGATCATAGCCTTCAGTACGGAGTTACACCTTACACCTTCAGTTAAGTTACACCTTAACATAAAGAAAACAAAAACCCTCACAACTGGACCAAGATGCAATATTATGAAGAATGTAGGAAAGATTGAGTTCTCATTCTCTGCAATGTTATCTGTAATTTGTTATGATCCATATAGTTAAATGCCTTAGTATAGTGAGTAAAACACAGGTAAACATTTTTGTGGTAGTCTCTGCTTTCAGCTAGGATCCATCTGACGTCAGCAATGATTTCCCTGGTTCCACAACCTCTTCTAAACCCTACTTGAATTTCTGGAATTTCCCTGTTAACATACTGTTGCTACCACTTTTGAATGATTTATTTTGCACATGACATTAATGACATTGTTCTATAATGAAGATTGAGATTGTCAAAGATTTCCTTTTACTGGGATCTACAATCAACACCCATGGTAGCTGCAGTCAAGAAATCAAAGGATACATTCATTGCTTTGGGCAAATCTGCCAAAAAGAGCTCTTTTAAGTCTTACAAAGTAAAGATATCACCTTGAGGACTAAAGTGCACCTGACCTAAGCCACAGTGTTTTCAGTTGCCTCATATGTATGTGAAAGTTGGTGAGCAGGAAGACTGAAGAAGAAACGATGCCTTTGAATTGTAATGTTGGCTAAGAATATTGAATATATCAATGGACCGCCCAAAGAATGAACAAAAATCTGTCTTGGAAGAAGTACAACCAGAGTGCTCCTCAGAAGGAAGGATGGTGAGACCACATCTCACATTGTTCGGACATCATCAGTCCGTAGAACAGGATGTCATGCTGGGTAAAGTAGAGAAAATTGTCAGTGAAAAGGAGGAAGACCTTCAACAAACTAGACTGATACAGTGGCTGCACCAATTGGCTCAGGCACAGCAACAATTGTGGATGGCACATGATTGGACAGTGTTTCATTCTGTTATGCATAGGGCCACTATGAGTTGGAACCAACTTGACGGAACCTACCGACAACAATAATTGTATGGAAATATATCCTGCTACCTTGCAGAACTAGTTTGTTTCTAATAGTCTTTTGATTCTATGGAGAACTTATGATTTTCTGTTTAAAATATCCTGTTATCTGAGAATGGAGATAATTTTACTTTTTCCTAGGCAATGTAAATGCTATTTATTCAGTTTTCTTGACTAATTGCTCTGGTTAGAACTTCCAATACAAAGCTGAATAGAAGTAATGTGAGTAGATATCCTTGTCTTGTTCTTAATCTTAGGGGGAACGCTTTTAGTCAGTCCCCATTAAGTATCCTGTTACTTGTAAAATTTTTTCTATATGTCTTGGATGACCTTTATTAAGCTGGCAAAGTTTTCTTCTATTCTCATTTGTTGGGTGTTTTTATGATGAAAGATATTGGATTTGGCCAGACTCTGCATCTATTGACATGATCATTTTGTTTTATCCTTTACTCAGTAAACATTAGTGTATCACATTGATCAAGTTTCTTATGTTGATCTAACCTTGTATTCTTGGGATAGATTTGACTTGGTTGTGGTGTATTATCCTCCTTTATATGTCGCTGGTTTCAGTTTTCTAGTCTTTTGCTGACAAACGTTTGTTTCTATGTTCACATGGGTTATTTGCTCTTGAAATGTCTTTTTCTGGTTTTGATCAGGGTAATGCTGGCCTCATAGAATGAGTTGGGAATGTTCCCTCATCTTCCACTTTTTGGAAAAGTTTATGAAGAAATGGTGTTCATTCTTTTTACAAATATTTAGTAGAATTCACCAGTGATATGATCAAGGTCTCGGCTGTTCTTTGTGCAAGTTTTTTGCTTACTGTGTTAGTCATCTAGTGCTGCTGTAACAGAAGTATCACAAGTATATGGCTTCAACTAAGACAGGTCTATTCTCTCACAGCCCACTAGGCTGAAAGCCTGAATTCAGAGCACTAATTCAGGGAAAGCCTTTCTCTTTCTGCCAGCTCTGCAGAAAGGTCTTTCTGATGTATCACTCTTCCCTTGGTCTGGGAGAATCTCAGTGCAAGAACCTCAGGTTCAAAGGGCATGCTCTGCCCCCAGCACTGCTTTCCTGGCAGTGTGAAGTCCCTGTTCTCTGCTTGTTTCCCTATCCTTTTATCTCTTGTAGGATAAACGGTAGTGTAAGCCACACTCCAGGGAAACTCCCTTTAACACTGGATCAGGGATGTGACCTCAGCAAGGGTGTTACATTCCACCCTAAGCCTCTTTAAACAAGGCAGAGACTGTGACTTATAACAGGTAGGCAAGTCACAAATGGAGGAAAATCACATAATAACGGGGATCATGGCCTAACCAAGTTGACACACATCTTGAGATGACAAAATTTTATCCATGACACTTACTGATCAATTTTTACTTATTATATGTCTCTTTGAATTTTCTATTTCTTCTTGAGTCAGTTGGTAGCCTGTATTGTCTTAGAAGTCTGCCCATTTCATCTAGGTTATTTAATCTGCTGACATGCATCTGTTCATAGTATTCTCTTACTCTTCTTTGCATTTCTCCGTGGCTGATACTGAAGTCTTCTTTTTTATTCCTGATCCCAGTAACTTGAGTCCTCTCTCTTTTTAATTGGCTAGTCTAGCAAAAGACTGAACAACTTGGTGGATCTTTTTAAAGAATTAACTTTAGGTTTTGTTGATTTTTCTCTATTGTTTTTATATTCTCCATCTCATTTATTTCTACTCTATTGCTTACATTTTTCTTCATCCTCATTACTTTGGGTTTACCTTGCTCTTCTATTTTAGTTTCTTGAGAGGAAAGTTTAGATTACTAATTTAAAATATTTCCTATTTTTTAATAAAGGCATTTATCGCTGTAAATTTCCTTTTAACCATTGGTATTATTTGCATCCTGTAAATTTCCTTATGGTACGTTTTCATTTTCTTAACTTCACATTATTTTCTGATTATCCTTGTTATTTTTTTCTTTGACCCATTTATGTATATATTATTTAGTTTCCACATATTTGTGAATTATTCAGATTTCCTTTTATTTCTCTTTTTTAATTTTATTTCTATTTTGTTGGAGAGAATATTTTAATCTTTTTAAGTTTATCAAGGCTTATTTTATAGCCAAAAATATGGTCTATTGCAGCAAAAGTTCCCTGTGCATACCAATGAATTTGTACATTGACTATATATTTGGTACTCTCCAATGTTTCACCTGAAATACTAATTTTACTTGTCTTAACCCATAGTACATGTTCCACCTTGAATTGTCCATCCGTTGTTTATGTCTTTCCAAGAAGCCATTCATCTTTATTTCTGGCAATGACACTGATTTTTTTTTTCTTTTTCCCCATAGTTCTACTAATTTTCTCTGTCTCCAGTATTAAGCTGTGACCCTTGCTGGGCTAGATAATGCTTTCTAACCTTAGAATCAGATAGACTGGCTGGGTTATACGTGGCTATGTACCTCCAATCAGATCAATCAAATTTATCTCTAGGGGTTTTACTGAAGCTACTAGGTGAGAAGTATATTTTTTCTGACCAGGGAGCTAAGCTGGTATGACAGAAGTTGGTAGAGTGTTGTCATCATTGGAGAATGGCCAGCCAGAGGCTGAAAGAAACAAATTGGGAAGCAGTGTGGCCAAGGAAAGATTTTGAATAACATTTATTAAGAATCTGGATACAGGCAGATTATAGCTTGGAGGTAGTCTAAAATCTCTGTGGGCTTTTAATTACTTGAAGCAATAAAGACATTTTATTTTTGTTTAAGATCCTTTCAGTTGTTTCCTAATATCCACCTCCATAAAGATTTTTGAATCACTTGCTGTACTTTTAGTAATAATTTGAAGACATTCTTACATAAGTGAAAAATTGAGTTTAGGTAAACATTATTATCCTTTCATGAGTCGGATCCGACTGGACGGCACTTGGCTTGGCTGGCACTCCAAGGTTCTGTGATAGTTCAACCATAATTTATAATAGTTTTATGATTTTCAGACTCCTTTGCTGTGTTAAATTTTCCTTGGTATATTCCCCCAACTGGGAAATAGGGATAATCATAATACCAACTGTGAGACTGATTTCACGGGAATAGGGAGATATCTCACATAAATCATTTAACCCAGTACCTGTTACCAAATAAGTGGTCAATATATGTCAGCAATTATCACTGGATTCAGTTATGACTTACCTGAGATACAATAAAATAATACTGTGGTTACTTCAGAGCCTAAATATTGTGTATTATAGTTTAGAATATGTTATACAACCTGATTATAAGTTATCAAGTTTGGAGGTATATAAGAACCTCATAATATTTTAAATCAGTATCGATATATTTTTGTTGTATGACTTTATTCATCTGTCTCTCAGTATAAGACCACTTTACTTTTCACTTTTATCACTGTGCCACAGTGCATCTTAATACATATTTTTAATAAAAAATGTATACAAAACTCATTGTTTGTAAATCAATAAAATAACAGGAGAAATTCAATATCACAATCCTTTTTTTGATACTTCTTCCTCAAAGAATCTATCCTCAGGCTATTTACAAATATTTCAAAATGATCTCACTTGCCATCTTTTATAGTTTTGCAAATGTACACATTTTCTAAAGGACCTATTCTAAATACCCGAGAAATGTCATGCTTTGTTATCATACACCATTCTCTCTATAATTCATCACCATCTTTCTAATTATTGGTAAATTTAATTTTAATTCTAAATCAACTTTTGTATAAAATCACTGACTTACTCTGTACTGTATTTAACTCTAGCATTCCAGATCCACCAGGTGATCCTTGGAAACCCTACAGGGGCACCTCTACTCTTATCTTATGAGGTCCTTATGAGTCAGAATTGACTCAGTGGTAATGAGTTTCATTTTGGGTTTTAGATTTTACTCAAGGAATATATTTTATTATTAAAAAATAATACTAAACCTTTATTCTCCAGGTATACATGCCCAATTATCTCATATTTAATTTGAAGGTTATATATGAAATTCAATTACAAATTCTTTTAATGGAAGAGGAACCCTCAGTAAGCCTTACCAGGTTCCCGACGGACAATACACTGCTGAACTGCTCTGTCATGGGATAGTGTTCCATGGCCATGAAGAGTGTATTTAAGACAATGCAGATGGTGATGGCTAGGTCAACAAATGGGTCCATCACAACCAAGTTGACAAGGTGTTTCACCTTTAACCATGGTTTACAGCAGTCCCAGATCAAACACAGGTTAGCAAATTTGTACCAGCAGGGTGGACATTTCTGTCTGGATTCTTCAAGTTCTGAAAGAAAAACAAATTAAATACTGATGGAAACTGCTTACTTTCTATTAATCAGCCTTCAGTTTAAATTAAAGGAAAAATTAAAAAAATGAGAAGTTATTAGAAGACATCATGAGGTGAACTTGATGGTGGAGCAGGTTAAGTCTTATAATGGGTTTGCTCTTATAGAAAGAGTAGGGAGAGGAGGACCATTAAAATCTCCCAACTGAATTAGGCAAAATCTTGTTTCTGAGATACTGATCAACAATATCTGACTGTCTGATAACTACATTCAAGACTGCCAGAAGCAAACAAGTGGGACTTGCATTAAGTATACTCAGAGCTCATCCATGTTCCAGACAGAGAAAGGGGCATTTATATTATCAAAGGCCTCTTTTCTCAGAAGATGTCCTAAACATCTTCTTCAGTCACACTGAATCTCAGCTTCTTGGATGAGATAAACATTTTGGGTGTTTTAACTGAGGTAGTCTTGTCAGTTTCAGCATTGAGTAGAAAAGGCTAAGATTAAGGCCCTTGAGATACAAATTTGAATATTCAACTTAACAAGTTTCCTTCACTCTACATTTCTCAGTTAACTATGTGTCGCAAATAAAGAAATATCTGCTCTATGGAAATGGAAGCCTACTCTTAGCGTACATCACAGTTTCATAAAGTGGCATCCAAACTATGGCCCCTGGGTACCACAGTAATGCAGAACTGAAGCCATTCGTGAAGTCCACCTTTAGTCAAAGATCAGACAGGTCTATAAAACAATTACATGCATGAGAAGTGTGCTTCTTAGTTTGTCAAGTATATGAGACCAAATGGTCAACACCTGCCCCAAAGCGAAGACAAGAAGGCGGAAAAGAGCAGGAAAATAGGACAAATGGACAGGAGGCACCTAACACAGAACAGGAAAGAGGGAGAGTGTGGACAGAATGTGGGGATTTAAACTAATGCCATTAAAACAGTATGTGTATAAAATTTGGAACAAGAACCTAATTTGTACTGTAAACTTTCACCTAAGGTACAATTAAAAATTGTGAAACAAATTTCATAAATCAGGACTCATGCTACTAATGAAATAGGAAAGGATATTCAGTACAGTATGTGGGGAATTTCTAAATTCTTTTGGTAAACACTTTCTAAAAATATTTTATGGTGCTTTAGGTGAAAGTTTACATAGCAAATTGGATTATACTTTAACAATTTTTACATAAATTGTTTCATGACATTGATTACAATTTTTATAATATGTCAACATTCTCATTATTTCCATTTTGTTTGTTCTGTTTTCATTGATGTAGTTTCCCTTCTCCCTCCTAATCTTCTCATCTTTGCTTTTGGGTAAATCTGACTATTTGTCATCATATAGCAGAATGTTTAAGGGTGTGCATTACTCACAAATGACATTGTTTGTTTTATAAGTAAACCTATTATGCAGCTGAAATAGCTTCAATTCCAAGTCCAAAGGGTTATAGTCTTGGGGGCTTTTATCAGTTTTATTGGTTCTGTAGGTCAGGCAGACCTTTTCAGGAATACCAGTTTCATTCTATATTTTTCTCCCATTGTATCTGGGACCTTTTATCATGTCCTTGTTCAGAACAGTTGGTGATGGTAGCTGCGTCTCAGGTTTGGAAAGGCTGTGGTTCACATGGGTTATTAGTCTCGTGGACTAGTTTCTTCTCTGATTCTTTGACATCCTTCATCCTCTTTACCTCTATGTGAGCAGAGACCGATAGTCATATCTCAGATGGCTGCTCTCACGCTTTTAAGAGCTCAGACACGACTTGCCAAACTAAGATGAAAAACACAATCTTTGTGAACTATGCTAGGCCAATTGACTAAGTGTCCCATGAGACTATGATTCCGAGTCCTGTGAACCACTAAACCAGTACCGTGACTTGTCTGGGTATGTTTCCCTAACTGGTTCCCAATGTTGCATTTACTCTCAATGTATTAAAATATGGAACTATCAAACCAAAATTATGATATAGTCTTTTAAAATACATTCATTTACAAAAAAGTACAATGATTCAAAGAACTTCCACTAAAAACAGGAAGGAGAATACAGAAATGCAGATATTTAAGGCAATACCCACAGTGATGAGACCTGGTAAATATTGGCAAAGAAAGGAATCCTGGCAGTGCAGTGGTTAAAGCCCTCAGCTATTAACCAGAAGGTTAATGGTGTGACCCTACTAACCACTCCATGGGAGAATGACGTGGCAGTTCACTTCCACAAAGATGTACAACCTTGGAAATGTTATAGGGCAGTTCTACTCTGTTCCATAGGGTTGCTATCAGTTAGAATCAACTTGATAGCAATGGGTTTGTTTTTTAGTTATTGGGAAAGAATTTTTTGGAATTAGAAATGAAAATATTATGTATCATCTTCCTTTAGCAAGATGATTTGTCTGTCAAATCTGTGAGAAAAGAACACAGAATTTGCAGGTTTTGCCAATGTTATTGCTGCACACCTTATGACTTGCTCCGTCACGTACAGAATGACTACTTC
Organism: Heterohyrax brucei; assembly: GCA_028571685.1. Taxonomy (NCBI): domain Eukaryota; kingdom Metazoa; phylum Chordata; class Mammalia; order Hyracoidea; family Procaviidae; genus Heterohyrax; species Heterohyrax brucei. Next base: position 71,622,069 of record CM053146.1, on the reverse strand, counting down.
TTAGCACACAAACAGAGGAAAGGAATTTTTTTCCATTCAAGGCATAACTGACTCTGATCAATCATCACACCATACTATTGTGCCAAATTGGAATATCCCCCCAGATCTGGCACAGTTTAATACGAATTAAACTTTTTAAGGCAGTAACCAGCATATGAAATGGAAGACTACCATAGGTAAAGATTTATGTTATGCTGATAAGCATTTTCCACTAATGAGTGCTGTACAGTTTATCATTTTCTTGAAGTAAATTAATACTCTGCTTATTTTTAGTAATATTCCATTAGAGACAGATTCTTTAACTGTATCTTTAGATACTAAAATACTTATTTTCATTTCCCTGAATACATAATTTTGTGAACAATAAAGAGTACTTGAGTTATAAATCAGAGAAAAAATATAAATACAATTATTATATACTAGTCATTTTGAGAAGGAACCCTGGTGGTACAGTGGTTCAGTGCTTGGCTGCTAACTGAAGGTCTGAAGTTTGAACCCAGGAACAGCTCTCCATGGAAGAAAGATGTGGCAGTGGGCTTCCATAAAAATTACGGCTTGGGAACTCTATTGGGTAGTTCTGTTCTGTTGCATAAGGTCGCTGTGAGTCAGAATCAACCTAACAGCAGTGGGTTTGGTTTCTGGTAGTTGTTTTGCAGACCTCATGTTTATACTGACGATAAACATAAGACATTATCAATTATAGTAAATAACAAAAGATAAATTTCAAAACGTCTCTGCCTGTATACTCTCAGAATATGTAGTATTTAAAAATGCTACTTGCCATTTAGTAGATAAGGAGAAAAAAACAGAAAGCGTGGAGAGCAAGTAAATCAGAAAAGTTCAAAGGGAGAACTTTGGCAATAGTATTGCTCATCTTGACTCCAGAAAAAGCAAAGTTGTTTAAATTCTAAAATAAAATTGTTCAATCATTCATGCCAAAAAAGAGACTACTGCACTTTGAAACAAAGCAGCACACTCAAGAAAGAACTACAGCCACCTCTCCATTATTCCTGTGTGGGTTACCCACACCAAGAACCAGTTACAGCTAAATTTGTATCTTTTGCTGACTCACCTTGACTCCCCAGGTGCCTATAATGTACCCTCCCAGCATCCTTCTTGATATGTGACCAGGAAGCATTTCTGTACATTTAGCATAAAATACACTTGGAAGTCAAACTATTCTTTGTTTATCCACTACTGCTTCATTATTTATTACTCTGGACAATAGAGACTTGACTGTAGTTCAAAAGGAGGAAAACTATAAGTTTTCTGCTGGATCAACATGCTTGGTTTGTAAAAAGTAGAGGAGAACAAAAGCATCATTAGACTTAGAAGAAGGATTCTTAAATAAATCAGATTACATCAGCCTAAGAAACATTTCCACCATTATCAGGAATCAAAAAAAAAAAATAGAGAGAGAAAGGGAGGAAACTACATTAAAATCAATGTGTGTGTGCTAAGAATTGCTAGCAATCAAACTTGATCAGTGGCATATTCAAAATGTTTATATAAAATTAAATGAAGAAAAGTCATCTTTTCACTTGATGTAGCTAGGAAAAACAGAATGAAACCTCAGCCATGGCCCCTCTCAAAAATACAAAGTCAAGAACTCTGCAGGTGTTGAAACCAAAACACTGTCAGTCTCCTGTTTTCTAAGTTATACTTATTTCTGGGTCATCTTTTCCTTGGAGGCAACTCCATGAGACATTTTTTCCATTGAGGGAGATGTGGGTATATTCACTGTGAGCACTGTAGCTTAAAGATCGGACTAGTCCAATCTTGTGGTGGTGTTTTTTAAGTCATGTCTTAATGTAAACTCAGACTTAATACTATCAGAAGTGCAAAGTATGACTGTTTAGACTTACCCTGTCTCCTTCTCTACTTCCTGCTTTAGGGGGCAGACATGCTGCTGACATCGGTAGCAGAACCACTGGCAGCTTCCTTTCAGTGGTTTTGCTATGGCAAGGAGCAGAAGACCAGAGAATCTTCAAAAGATTTACCTGGAGGGACAGGGAGGAGCAAGCTACTGGCAGCTGGGGGGGAAGAGGGAGTGCAAGCTAACGCAGGCAAGGTTGGGGAAGAACGCACTGGAGTTTAATATTCTGTAGAAATCAGTGAAAAGATTTCTGATACTGCATTAGGACATAATGAAAATTGGGTCTTGTCATCCTGATATGACTGTGCTATAGATGGCCATCTATACTGTGAGGTTTCTTTCCCCCCCTGGCTGTGACTTTTAGGCTTCTGATACTAGTATTAATATCATGGGATCTTTGCATTCAGACTGGAAAGAATTATTTCAAAAATCTACTCAATCTGGAGAGAAAGTATAATTAACAACAATGAAGTCATGCATGGTCTCTCACTTCTTCCTTCTTTATTTCTCCTTTGACACAACAATGCACACACACACATAGACACACTCACTGGGAGGGGCAAGGAAAGAAGAAGATAAAAGAGGAGGAAGGAGAGGATAAAGGGAGGGGAAAGGGAGAGGACAGAATACATTTTGCATGAAAATACGTTCCAAGTAGTTGAAGCTGATGCCTGAATTCACTTACAGTATGGAAAGGCACAAACATCTTAGTTAACAACAACAAAAAACAATAGCACAAATAGTAACGATAATATTTATTGAGTGCCTTCTACATGCCGGGTACATAGGTACGCTGTGTATAATGCCCCATCAAACCCTTACAGCAACCGTAAGCCTATACATCATTGTTCACATTGTCCTGACGAGATATCTGAAAATTTCAGAGTTACAGATTAACACAGTCAATACACGGCAGCACCTGGAATTACTCATAGGTCAAGCTGTACCAAAAGCCTTTATTTTGGCATTATGTGACATACAGTTCTAAACAATATGTAACTACTCAGATATAATCTGCAACTACAGAGAAAGCCAGTATCACCCACCTATTACTCTTGTCACAGAAGGGCAAAAGTAGAACTACAAAATTTTGAAAACTTTGCTTTAGTGGAGTTAATATCAAATCTTAATTCACATTTTTCATTTATATTTCTGGTTAAATCAAAGGATTCCATAACCTATGTGTAAAAAAACTAATACAATTTAAATGAGTTAGAACGATGATAACAAACTTGTATATTATATTCCCTTCAGTGTCATCCAGCAAACTTCACCTGTTTAGAATTTTATCTGTGAAAGTGTATTTCAAATTTACCTTGAATTTGTAGCAGCTTCCCAGAGGCTAAATGTAAAAATCTATACAAGATAGAATCTATGGATTGTACATAGATTTTACTTTAGTAAAAGACATGAATGATGACAGGGTATCAAGCAGGAAGTATTTTCTTGAAGTTCATAGAAGTACTTTTTGCATCATACCAAAGCAGAACCAAATAGCTATGCATAAGTCTTTTTTGACATACCTTCCATGGTGTTGGTCAAAATACTGGCTAGACTCATTGCTCTTTGCCTTGTGGGATCTTCTAACAAATCCATGGAAACATGGTAGGAACTCGATCGCCTTTTTCTAATTTCTGTTTCAGTAGTAGTGCCCTAAATGTACAATTTAAGATGAAATGATGATTATTCATTAAGGCAGCAAAACCCAAAGCATTCCTATAAATCATGTTACGTACTAAATATTCACCATACCTTCTGCTGTCTGAACAGCTCATCGAGACATTTCCGGAATTATCATTTTTGGGAAGGGCTTAAAAGTCCATCAGTTTGTCAGCACTGCTGCTTGGGGTAGCTATCAAGATGGACTTTCTATTCCTCATGCTGGAGCTCTGAGATGCAGAGACCATGTCTACTATTGACAGACAATCACTTAGCATTTCAACCAACGCTACCTATGGCCTCATTGGCACATATTGCTGTATGATTTGCTTTCAGCTTGAGTTACTAGATCTCGATAGAAACATGTTCATGTGGTTGAGCACATGAAAAGAATTTTTAAAATTTTCATAACATGTATAAATAATATTCCCCCTAAAATGTGAACGTCTCTTCTAAAATACTTTTATACATTAGAGAAAATAACATTTCCAAATATCCCAAATAATTAAACTAAATTTTAGAACTGATCTACAACTTCATCCAACATCTACAAAAAACTCCCATTGGTAGTCAAACCCTAATTTAAGGAGCTAGCACCCACTGTTGTTGTTAGGTGCCATCAAGTCAGTTCTGATTCATAGCGACCCTTATCTATGCACAAAAGAGTGAAACCCTGCATGGTCTAGTGCCATTCTCACAATCCCTGCTGTATTTGAGCTCTATTTTACAGTGTTGCAGCCACTGTGTCAATTCATCCTGCTCAGGGTCTTTCTCCTTTTCATCAACCTTCTACTTTACCAAGCATGATGTCCTTCTCCCTGCCAAGTACCTTCTCCCTACTGATAACATATCCAAAGTATCTGAGATGAAGTCTCACCATCCTTACTACCAAGGAGCACTCTTGCTGTACTTCTACCAAGACATACTCGTTTGTTCTTCTGGCAGTCCATGGTATATTCAAATCTTCACCAGCATCATAAATCAAAGGCATCACTTTGCCTTCATTCTTCCTCATTCATTGTCCAGCTTTAACATGCATAGGAGGTAACTGAAAACATCACTGCTTGTGTCTGGGGTACCTTAGTCCTTAGAGTGACACCTTTGCTTTTCAACACTGTAAAGAGATCTTTTGCAGCACATTTGTCCAATGCGATGTGTCTTTTGATTTCCTGGCTGCTGGTTCCATGGATATTGATGGTGGATCTAACTAAAACGGAGTCCTTGACAACTTCCACATTTACTCCATTTACCAGGGTGCTGCTTATAAGACCAGTTGTGAGAATTCTTGCTTTCTTTTTGTTGAAGTATAATCTATGCTTTCAGCTGTGGTCTTTGACCTTCATCAGTAAGTGCTTCAAGTCCTCTTCACTTTCAGCAAAGGGAGGTTGTGTTACCGGCATAGCGCAGGTTGCTAGTGAGTCTTTCATGAACCCTGATGCCATAGTCTTCTGCACGTAGTCCAACTCTTCAGATTATTTGCTCAGGGTACCGAATAGATACGATGAAAGGATACAACCCCGACACACATCTTTCCTGATTTTAAACCAGGCAATATCTCTTCGTTCTATCTGAACAACTGCCTCTTGGTCTAACTACAGGTTCTACATGAGCAAAGAAATAGACTCTGAAATGAATCTTTTTTTTTTTCCTTTTGGTGAAAACCTACACAGCTGAAGACATACCTTTTCAAAGAATTTTTATATGTACAATTCAGTTACATTGAATATATTCGTCAAGTCATGCTACTATTCTTGCTATCCTTTACCAAATTATTTATTCCACCACCATTATATCCAACTCAGCACCCCATCCAACCCTTCCTGTTGCTGTTGTCATTTTTATCTCACACAGATAATTCTTTAAAAGAGCACAGTGCTCAAAGTAGACAGCTACTTTTGGTCTCAAAGAAGACTTCAGGGGATAGTGCTGATTTAAGGTTTAAAGTGTAAGATTATCTCAGGGCAATCATTGCAGGGGTTCATCTAGGTGTGACAGGTCCAGAAAGTCTGGTCCCATTTAGAATATGAAATTCTGTTCTAAGACTCTTTAAATTAAAGTGATGCCCCTCAGAATTTAAAGTATTTTTCTTGGTTAGAATTACATTCTAACCACCCCTCCCAAAACAAAGCCAGTGCCATTGAATCAATTCTGACTCATAGCAACCCTAGAGGTCACAGTACAACTGCCCCATAGAGTTTCCAAGGAGTGCCTGGCAGATTTGAACTGCTAACTTTTGTTAGTGGACGTAGCACTTACCCACTATGCCACCAGGGTTTCCGAATTACCTTCTAGATCTATCTATTTTAGTGATAGATACTAAAACTTCTCAGAGGTTACATTTTTAATGACAAATCATAACTCTGAGGAAATTCTTAAGTTAAATTACCTCAGTTCCATTTATGTGTAAAGTATAGGAAAAAGTACATTTGCCCACAGCTGTTTCTTTTCTCATTTCCCCTTTGTAGTCTTTCAGAGCTTACTTGTTCGTCTGCACTTTCAGCTCATTCTACACCACAATGTAGTGCCCTGCCTAGCTCCAAGGCGGAAGAACGGAAAAGAGGAAATAGGAAATAATGGCATCTTTCAGGTGTTTGCATCAAATTGGCCCCATTTTTGCCTTTAGAAGTTCATATCCTTTCTGATAGGGCATGAGATTCATGGTAATTACTGATAAATGCTAACTAGCTTCTAGATCTGACAGATTGACATCTTTGTATTTAGCAAAGCAATTGCGGGTTTGTTTTTGTCTTGGGCCATTAAAATTTACCAGTATCAGTGATGGTCATACTTTATTTTATTTATATGAGAATGACATGGACACTGGTTAAGGAAAGAGATTCCTAGAGCTGACTTTACTTGGATGCCACCCAGCAACAACAGACCTAGTTAGGCCTGCAGAACCTCTGCATTTTCCAGAAGCATCCCAGCTGAGTCCAGTGTAGGCAGTCTGAGGGTGAAGCATATTTTGATTTGAGGGTAAAGCACATTTTGATAAACCTGGGTAAAATCAGAGTGTTTGTCTCCTTAGACATCTCTTCTTTTTCCTTTGAACAAGTTAAACATTTCACTGGGAGATGAGACTGCACAATGGATATGATGTGGGATCAGTAGCCAGTGTGACTGTGGTCAAATTTCAACTCCACCCTGCAGGGGACTCAGTTTCCTCTTCTGTGAAATGGGGGTGGTAACAGACTTAGAGGCATTCTATGACGATTAAATGAATGAATACAAGTAAACTGTCAGGATAACATTTATCATACATGTAGTTATAATATTCTTGGAGAGAAATTGACTATCCCTTTGTAATTTTACTAATTGTTTCACCAAAAGTTTTACCTTTGTCATAACTTACTGTGACTCAGGACAGTTGGACATTTACCAGGGAGTGAGAGGTAGGTGAGAGACTATGTGAAAAAAGGGAAGAAAATCAATGCCTGTTTCTATAATCCAAGGTAAGAAGCTCTTCTGTTAGGTGACTAAAAGCTAGCTCTATATGATTTTAATGTGGCTTAAAGAGCTTTTCCAACAATGAGAAGTAGAATTATATAAAGAAAATTCTACAAAGAGGATTTTCATGATTCATTAAGCCACAAAGTAAAACCAAGTGGCATTTCTGGTTATATCTTCATACCGCCTGGCAAAATATAGTTTTATTTAAGGCCCAATGTTAAAATAATTTTAGCTTTTATAAAGGAAATGCCAATAATCCATCCTTGTAAGGGTTCACTAGTTAGCTGAAATCCTTTTCATATGCTTGATGTTAGGCCACTTTGTTTATGAAAAAAATTTATGACAGTAATATACAAATTGAAACCTGCCACAATAATGACCACCCATGGCTCTGTAGCAGACACCTGGAGTGGCTTCTTTACCCCTCCAGTGTACCACAGCTGGAGCACCTGAACAGATGCCAAAAATGTGACAGCACTCTGACCTGCAAAGAGAGAGCACTCTGCACTACACGAGTTAGACATACTTAGCAATACTACCTATTTCAAGCTGGAAGATCAAGCTCTTATCTTAAACCAAGATAACAGTATGCTTAAGATAAATTTTAATGTTAGTTATGAGCATTAATTTTCTTGTATTTCATTCACTTACATTAATTAGACATAACCGACAATTTGTTGCTTTGCTTTTTGGCAAGTGGCCTGGTGTTTAAGTGCTGCGTCTGCTAACCAAAAGGAAGGCAGTTCATATCTGCCAGCTGCTCCTTGGAGACTCTAGGGGGCAGCTCTACTCTCACCTATAAGGTCACTAGGAGTCAGAAACGACTCAAAGGGAATGGCTCTTGGGCTATACTGTAGCAATGATCATGAAGGGATAAACTTAGTCCATGATACCCAATCTGTGTTGTTCAGTTCATTTGTAGATATGTCTAAAGAGAACTATTTGGCAAAATAAGTTCATAGTTCGACCGAACCAACCCTGGTCTTTGAACATTCACTCAGCAACAGTTTAAAAATGAACAGCAGAACATTCCTGCCTGCACCAGCCACACAGCTCTCTTCCCAGCAGCAGCAGTGTCAGTTTTTCTCACCTCTGGCAGGAGCTGTCCAGCGGGAGATGTGAGGGCAGAAGGGCCCCCGACCAGCGAGACCACGCCGTTGCAGTCGACCGCGCTGTGCATCTTCCCGTTCACGGGCAGGATGGGGAGCACCCTGGAGGCGCGGCTGGCTTGACTGACGTTGCTGTGGCGCCGCTCTCCGTGTCGGTGTGGCACAAACAGAGAGTCTCTTCGGCTGTCGTTATCTTCGAAGGTGCTGTGCTCATCATCTGCAAAGTCATTCTCAGAGCCAATATCCTTTGCTCGACCTCGGAAGCTGAAAAGGCTTGCCCGACTGTTGCGTCTTGGGGAGAAAAGGGAGCCACGGATGCTCAATAAAGACTATGAACAACAAGGTAGGGAGAAAAACAGAACAAGACAAACAAACAGACAAAAAACCCAGATGAACAATATTAAGAGCTGGCATCTGAAAAAGACGAAATTTGACTCAAGGTTTCATAGCTGTACCCCCTAAGAATAATTCGTTGGACGCGTGGTAATTGCTCCCGGTGTTCTGGCAACCTCCGCTACTAGATGTTTCTTTTGGTGTTTTGGTTTTCCTTTTCTTTCTGCCTTCACTTCTTACCTACTATTTCCTTTTCCTTTATGCATGCCTTAAGATGGTTAGAGACACCCTGGGTATTGCTTTGTCCCATTACTGGTATCTGGAACTATAATTCAGGGGTGACACTTCTCCAGAAACAAATCTCATTTAACAGTCCAATGGAAAGCAACAGAATACATAGCTACATTTAAGTTTGTTGAAGCAAATAATACTCCCAGTAAGAGCCCATGAAATGACTCCTCAGAATCCCTGGGCGTTACAAATGGCTAACGTGCTTGGTTGCTAACCCAAAGGCTGGAGGGTACAGTCTACCCAGATGTGCTTTGGAAGAAAGCCTTCGTGATCTACTTCAGAAAAATCCGCCATCGAAAACCTTGTGGAGCAGTTTTACTCTGACACAGATGGGGTGGTTGTGAGTCAGAATCGACTTCTCTGCAATTGGAGTGACCACACCCTAATGCAAATCCGACCACAAAGAAAACTGATCTCACTAGTAGGTTTGCTTAATTACAGTATAAGGAGCAACTTTTGCCCTTCCCTTTGCATATTTTATAACGGCCTTCATGAATATGTTAAACCAAGGAAAATCACAGAACTATGTGATTCATTCCCTGATTTTCACTCTCCCATTTATTTCAGGAAATACAAAGAGCACCGTATTTACAAAAGTCTAGTTTTTACTACAGATCTAGTCACAATCGTCAAACAATTTTCTAGATGGTTCAACTGCTATCCAGCAGTTTACCTTGTTTCTTAACCATAGCAGCACTGAGCACAGTGATTCACTTCCTGTACGTTATCAGTCAGTCTGCTTTTTCAGTCTCACTATTACTATGAATCAGAATTGACTCATGGCAGGCTTTTTCTTTTTTTTTTTTTTTTCCCTTAGTGAACACCTCTTGTCCTTGTTTGTACAATATCTATTTCTCCTTCCTCTCCTACCTGCTTGTCTTATGAGATATGTTCCTAAATTCCCATACCAGGCTATCTGGCAGGAACTGATACCAATTTCTGAATTAATTAGCAAAACTACAACCCAGGCCTAGTCAATTCATGTATTACAAATCTCTGACCATACAGAATCACTTAGAGATGGACAGAAGAACCTACTTCACCCACTGAAGACCATCCTTTTCTTTTAAAACTGTTGGGGTTGCTGAAAATATTGGATTTAAGTTTTCACCTGCAGTAGTTTTCCTGCCATTGTATGGGAGTATCCTGGACTAAAATATGGAGAAAGACTTGGTCACGGTAACACAGTTGAAGCCTCTTCCTACAGTCACTCCTGATGTTACTCACAGACATTATTTACATAATCTAATAAATTCTCTTTCTTGCTTAATCCAGTTTGAATTATATTTATACTATTTTTAATGGAATGCTAATTCCATCACTTACGTACTATTAACTTGATATTCTTCTCTCCAAGGGCTCTAAAGCTAAATAAATTAAGATTTTATATCTCTATATTTTTGTACTTCCTGAGCAATCAGTGGAAAACCTAGTGGTGAAGTGGTTAAGAGCTGTGACTGTTAACCAAAAAGCTGGCAGTTCAAATCCATCTCCCTGGAAACTCTATGGGGCAGTTCTACTTGGTCCTTCATGGTTGTTATGAGTCGTAATCAACTTGATGGCAACAGGTTTTAATTTCGGTTTTTGACTAAGATGTCTTTAGTTTGCTATTCAGCTAAGTATTTTTCTCAGTAGTATCTCTATTTTAGTTAAATGCTATGTGATGGCATTATTTAAAGAAAGCATCAAATTTCAGGTGATTTCTCCCTTCCTCAACGGCAATCATTTCTCTTTCTCCTGTTCTCATGTTTTTTCATCCTATGATCAAATTTGTAAACCAGATTCTTTTATTATTTTTCACAGAAGTGGTTACTTTTGTAAAACCTCTTTTAGACTAGAAATCTTCAATTTCTTTTGTATCTCCTTTCTTTTTCACAAGGGACTTTGAATTACCTCTAGAGACACGACAGCTGCAGGATCTGCAGCCTGATCATCATTAGATGATGAAAGAGGAAATGTTTGTATATGAGAAATAAGTAGAAATTATTTTTATGTATCATTCTTGGTTAGAGAGCTTACATTTTAATTACAAATATTCTGTTCAATTATAGCTAGTGGAGAGATTAGAAGGAAATAAGTTTTAAAATTGCACACAACATTTTTAAAGTACAAAGTGAATTATATGACACAAGCACACAGTTTACTCATGACAGTTGCATGACAACACACTGCACCTCATCTGTTATCATCAACTTCTAGTTTTACATTAATTTAAAACTCATAACAATTAAATGCTATGCCATAAATAAAGATAACCAGTAAAAAAAAAAAATTCTGCCTTATCAAATGAATTTCTCAAAAGCAAAATTCCTGGTTTATAGCGGGTAGTGAGGGGAAGAATTACTTAAGAAATTCAACAGTATGTCATAAAGGTTTCAAAAATCAAATGTCCAGGTGTCTTGAGAGTTGATTTGACATTGCACTTTTGACTTTCATTTTCTCTCCTTCCACACTACCCGGTGAAACTTGAGTCTAAGAATTATTTTATATGATTCACTTATTCTACTGAAAGAATGATAATCTTACAGTGCAAGCCTACATTATTCTTTTTCAATACAAAATTGAGAATGGTTACTCTCCTTTCATCATGTCACTATGAAACAATAGCTTTTAAAACTTTGGGGTTTGGGGTCCTCAAAAACTCTGTCAGAAGCTATGGACCTTCTATCACAGTACCCATATTAAGAACTGCTCCTAGGGTCGCCATGAGTCGGATCTGACTCAACGGCACTTGGCTTGGCTGGCAACTGGTATTACATTATCAGCCTTACTTTCAGGGCTTGTAAAGTGGGGCTAGTGTGATTCTACCAAAAGGCAGGGGGTTTGTTCTGTTTTTTTCTTTCTTTCATTCTCTCTTGCTCTTCCCCTCTTTGCTTCCACCTCCTATAACTGCACTGTTTTACTATTTCCTTACCATGCTAAAATGAAATAAATAAACAAGTCTTTAATTCTATTTTTATACAGATATCTATTTAAAAACAGATACTGACTTGGGCTAACATTTCATACCATATAAGTCAGTGATCACTTATGGTGTGTAACTTGCTAGGAAATAAAGAATAAAGGAATAAAGAAAAAGTATTGAGAAAATGTTATCTGTGAGCAAAATTTACAGGAACAGATCCTAATCATCTCAAGTTTCACTATTTTGCCTAAGATTAGCTGTATTCTACTTGTAATGAATTAAAGCAAATTGAACAGAATCTCCAGAGTATGTGTTGACATGCAGTGTCAAGCAATTTTGCTTCAAGTAGCCAATCCTTCTTTCCTTCTTCCCTATCTGCTTCCTTCCTTTGTTTTTCAAAATTACCAATGTCATATAAAGGGTATATGATTTCTACAGGATTCATATTCATTAAGATTAATGTCTCCACTAATGGAATTATGATGATTGTGACAAGTGAATGAGAATGAGTACTGATATTTAGTTTTAAAAAAATTCTACTTTAAATTTGAATTTAATCTCACTAATCTTTTATTTATCCCATTTCATAATGCCATTTGGATTCGGAATGAACAGGGTGACCTATAAAAAATTTACATATATTAAACATAAGAATATGTGAGACAATCTACACTATAAAATACATGAACAACAAGTATACATGCATCTTTTAAGTGACATCCATTGCAAATTTCCTCATTAAATTTTGAAGATATTCTTTTTCTTTTTTTATTATGATTGAATGAAAATATACATTCTCATATAAACTTCATGCCCACCTATATGCAGCTCCCACTGCTCTCCCTGGCCTGGTGACAGCACACTCTTCCTTTCTATTCCGTACACATCTTATCCTCCAATAATCTCCTCTCCCCTCCTCTCCACCCACTCCCCTTTCTCCAATAAGAGGTTAGCAGGACAACGTCCTATAGATGCATAGAACCATAAAGTGCACGCGTGATATGGTCATTCTGTGTCACCAAGTCCAATCCATTCCTGTCCAAGAGTTGACCTCCATTATGATTTATGGACAGGGCAGCATCAGGGCCAGAGGTCATGCTCCCAGGGATACCCCAAGGTCCACAGACCACCAATTGTGGTCTTTTAAGAGAGCTCTCAGAGTGCACCCATTTTTATTCTTGTGTTGCCAGTGAAACACAACTTTGTGAGCTCCATCACGGCTATCTCTGGTGGTGGCCGGGCACCATCTTGTTCTTTCAGTCACAAGTCAATGCAGTCATCCACTCACATGGGTTTCTCTGTCTTCTGGGTTCTCTTTTCCCCATGTTGTTTTGGTCCTTGGTAATCATCCGTTCGTGCTAACTTGGGAACACTTGCTGTACCCTCAGTTGGCAGCTCGGCAGCTTTTAAGGCCCCAGATGCCACTCACCAATGTGAGGTACAGAGTGCTTTCTTGGCAAAATGCTAGCTGTGAAAAACACCTTTGGTTTCCCCTGAGAGCATGGTCCCTGGCTCCCCACCCCAGCTACTCTGTCCTTGCAATATTGGATTAAGATGGGAAGAATAATCATGTTGAAGTCCAGTTAATATTGATCTTCTTTCTAATGTGTGCTGTCCCATATTTCACCCAACCAAATTTCTATCAACTATGAAGATATTCTTTATTGTTAGCTTGATGATAGTGAATGTTCAAATATTTTGGAGGCCAAACTTGAACACCACCTTATCCCTTGCTAACTATACCATAATGGGCAATTTATTCAATTTCATTGTAATTTCAAGTAATTATATGTGGGGCTGTTGTTGGCATTAAACTTATGGTGTAAATAGAAGGCTGAGCATAAAACAGGCATTCAACAAAGGATATAACCCTTCCTTTCTCTTCAGATCTGTAAATTGGACATAATAATTACAGTATTTACACAGGGTTGTAGTGAGAGAGTTAAACTAATTTTTATATACTGCAAGTAGATATGCACTGCATAAGAGTTAGCCATTATCTTTGCTAGCAATTGTTGTTTTGTTGTTGTTGTTTGTTGCAAAGTTGTTTTGTAATTGTCATGACATGGACATTAAGTGTTTGCTTCTAGTGAAACTGTCTTCCTGGTAATTCTCTTGCTAATGTGAAAGACAGTTAAGGACCTTTAAGTTTAAAGTTTCAATAGCTTGAGTGGGGACATAAGGCAGAGGAACCAGGTAAATATTTTCCTCAGTATTTCACATTAAATGTGAAACAGACAGATAATTGGGCACAAAACACCACTGTATATTTATTGTCATAAATCATCTTAAGTGAGTGTCTGGCCAGGAAAAGGGTAGAAAATTCTTGCTTCAGCTCCTTTAAAACAAGGACATGAGGAATTCACTGTTTGTATGAAATTTATAAGTGGATGGAACACTCGCACAGATGGTCTGAAAGAGTCCATGATCCAGTTCTGGGAAACTGCCACTCAGAAAACCCACAGTTCACTGAGTCCAGTCACAGTAACTAAGAATGGATAGAGACCATCTGCTGATAATTCTTCATGTGGAAAACAGCCCCGCAAGTCCTGAGCATGTAACAAAATCTCAAGAACCCAAATCTTCCAAGCCCAGTGGGATCTATGCTCTAAAGATTCAAAAAGTTGCAAAACTCACAATTTCTCTGAAGGCAAAACCAAAACATTCTGATGACCACCGCCACTTTGAAAGCCTTGTGACACCCAAGGGGAAGGCAGTCTTATCCCTACCAAATTTTCATAACAGAAATCATGTGCTATGAAAACACAACATAATCGGATAGTTTTACCTGGTGTGGAGAAGAAAATCTCTTTTCATATGTCAGTCTACTTCCTTCTAAGGAAAAACGGAAACCTTTTCTTCTTATGCTGTCTTCAGATTCAGATTTACGGAACCCCTCTTCCTTCTCTTCTTCTCCAGACTGTTCTTTTTGTTTCTTCTTCTTCCTTCTGTTTTTCAACTCCTTTTCACTCTTGGAGCTCAACTTGGATGCTACCGAAGAACTTTCTGAGAAAACACCGAGCCCGCCAGCACCACTGAAGTCTCTTGATTCAGCAGATGCTGCTGCTGCTGCTGCCTAGGATAACGCAAAGTAAACAGCAATTGCATAGGGACTATTTTTAATTTTAGCCATGTTATTCAGAACTTATCTTTAATACTATGAACATGATCTTGAGAAAGTGAATCTTCATTCTACTTCATATTTTGGAAATCAGTACATTGCAGTTTGATCCATCTAAGAATAAAATCAATAGACATGGGAAAGATGATCCATGTGAGGCTGATGGACACTTTCAAGTTCTGGCCTCACATTATCCTTTCTAATTATTTCAATAATGTGAAAACGACAGTCAAATGTCATGACAGTTGTGTTATTACTTCAACAATATCTCAAGAATGGAAGAAGTTAAGGACAAAAGTCTTCCTATTTAAACCTGAGAGACGTTTGCTTTCTTTTCCATCATAGATATACTTTGATGTGAATTTTAGTGCTAATCTAAATTATTTAACTTAATTTAATCAAGTATTTTTTTTCTTTTTAATATTTTATTTATTGTAGTTGAGTGAAAGTGTACAACCTAGTTTAAATTTGTGTGCCTGCCTATGTGCAGCTCCTACTGCTCTTCTTGTCTGGTGACAGCACACTCCTCCTTTCTGTTCTATACATGTCATGTCCTCTTAACAATCTTCTGTCCCCTCTTCTTTACTGTCTCCACTCCCCTCTGGTAAGAGGCCAGTAGGACGACATCCTACAGATGCATAGAACCATAAAGTGCACACACGATGTGGTCACTCTGTGTCGCTGAATCCAATCTATTCCTGTCTGAGGAGTTGGACCTCAGTAATAATTTATGGACAGGGGCAGCATCAAATGCTTTCTTCTTGTTTCAATAAGAAAATAATAATAAAGGCATAAGTCATATATTAGAGAATACTAGATCTTTGCCCTCTGCATGAACTCAATTACTATGGCATAGTTCTAGAAAAAATATAATGTTCAATGTTGTTACCACTACCCAAGTAGATTTTGCTTCTCTGACCTTTATTAAATATTTAAGGATGCTCAGTGTTGAAAGGAAACTGACTTCAACATCCAGGAAAAGCCAAAAACAGACAGTTTAGTTAGCCAATGTCACTAAATTGAGCAAATATCATCAGAGAAATTCTTTCCTCATGCTGAACCCTCATTAAGTACAAATTAAAAGGTTTATAGGACAGGGGTCAGAGAATGTAGTTATCTTACAATGTTTCCCCATTAACAGTCCCATTATGGAAATCTATGAACTTATTTACATACTCTTCAAGTAGAAGAAAACAAATATTGAATAGATTTTTGTCTTCTCAAACTCTATGAAACAAACTTTTCAGTTTGACTCTGGTTTTATGACTTTTCCCACCTATTGTGACACTGTAGTGAAGAAGCAACTATAACTAAATTTTTTGTTAAAAAATACTTTGATTGAGGGCAAGTAGAACTACATTGTAAATGTGTCTATTTTAATAGTTAATTTCCTTAAGTGGTTGGAAAAAAGTGAATAAAGCAATTAGAATTCTCCATGTTTTGAGGGTATTACTATTGACACTAATTACCAAAATAAAACAATAATCTCTTAATAATCAATAGGCTCTAAGCACTTACCCATGTGACGTACTTCAAGTGCACTAAACACCAATGGCCTCAATATTTAGGCCTGAGAATTGAGATCAATGAAAACAAAAAAAGTGCTAATTTTGCTCACTATACCTGAGCTTCTTCTTGTTGCTTTTTCAACTGTTCAAGCATTTGCTGAAATTCAGCTTCTTTCTGCTCTGCCTCCTCAAGTGTGGCCTGATTCTGTTCCTCATAGGCCATGGCCACCACAGCCAGGATCAGGTTTATTAGGTAGAACGAGCCCAAGAAGATGACCAGCACGAAAAAGATCATGTATGTTTTCCCAGCAGCACGTAGTGTCTGCAGGAAAAGAAGAGGTGTTTCACAAATTTTATACAGGACGCCAGGAGCTTACATTCTATTTTAAAAAAGACTTTACAGCACTTCTTTTGATCTTAGTGTTTCATGGTTCTCAGAAAAATCAGTCTCTCTGTCCTCACCAGCTGATAAAGGTTTTCCCAGAAGTCTTGAGTCATGAGTCGAAATAAGGACAAGAAGGCCCAGCTAAAGGTGTCAAAGCTTGTGTAGCCATAGTTAGGATTTCGACCAGCCTTCACACAGATGTACCCTTCCGGACACTGGCTGTAATTAGGTAAAGAAAAAGAGGTATTCAGTATCCACAGATCTACCTGCTGACCTTTCCTGTTCTACAGTTGTCAATATCTATGTTAAATACCACCCCGGAAAGCAGACTTTTCTTAGCTTACCAAGGACTTAACCCACCACTACCTAAACTGATGGATACAACAGCATATGTTATTTTAATTTTGGATTCTTCTGTAATTCCTTGCCATTATCATACTTATCATGCTTCTATATGACAGCAATCCTATAATGATTATTATCATCTGATACTCGTGAACACAAATAAGTCTACAGGGAAAAACTGATTTTCACTGAAGATACTTAGATGCAGATATGTGTGTGAGTGTACAGGTAGGCAGGGAAGTGAAGAATAGATGAGATTCTGGGGTCACCCTGAGGAGGAGGAAAGGTCCTCTGTAATGTGGCTCTGGTAGTATGACGCTAACAATCAAAATGGCCTGCCTTTAATGTTGTGTCTCTCATTTCTGGGCTCCATGATCTTGGGCAAGATTCTGAACTTCGCTAATTTTTGAGCACCATATATATAAGAATAGGCTAATAAAGAACATGACTCTCAAATTTGCAAGCATTGAATGAGATATTGTATTCAAAGCACTGACTATGGTACAGATGAGGAAAAAAAATCAGTAGGATCTGCACGTTGCTGGAATCTGGAATAGACAGCAATACCTTTGTCAAAGGAGCCAGATGCATGGCTGGTTACCACTGAGAATTCTGTTATGGGTATTAACTACTAACATGTACAATATTATCTTCCATAGAAAGAACATTAGATGTCTGTCCATAATTCAAAAATTTTGTCAAATAGGAAAGGTAGCAATTTTTCTAAATTCTTTTCCTTTTTATTCCCAGGTTCCTACTTATCAACAATAATGGTTCACATGATCTCAATAAACATAGAAGTACTTATTAAAGTCACCAAGAACCATGTATATACTAATCCACTGAACACATTATATCTTCTTAATCTTCACAGCAACTTTACTGTTACAGCCATTCGTGGCATGAAGAGACTGAGGGAAATTGAGGTGATGTTTATGGGGTAGATAAGGTTTGAATCCACACAATCAGACTCTCCAGTCTATGCTCTTAACTATGTTGCTAAATTATGGTAGATAGACCCCGAACATGCCTCAGATATTATGTTACCCTCAGAGATCTTATGTTTTAAGTCTATGCGGTCCACATTAGCATACATAAAACATCACACTTTTAAGAGTACATGCTTATGAATCCTATTAACTTAAGCTTCTTATGTATAGTGTTGCTGTTCTCTCTTTTTATTGTACTTGTTTGGAAGATTAGATATGACTTAGTATAGAAAAATAATTGCTGCACATGAGTGTGTGAAGGAGGTGAGAATCCACACTTATCCTAGCTATTCTGGGAGTCAGTGTGAAGTGGAACTTATGGAGGTCTTTGAATGAGAAGCAAGCGGAGGCTGGGTGGGTGGGAGGTGGGAGGTTATCGAGGCCGATGGAGCAGTGAGGACTGAGACTCAATACAAAAGCACCACTTACCCTGCATCTGAGCTGTTGCCACAAAGTAGAGCATCATTTTGCCCTTCCAAAAAATAAAAATGACCTATTTAAAGAGCAAGGAATGAAAAGAGTCATTTAAAAAGTCCCCAGACACTTTGACAGCTGCATCTAGGTAATAAAGCTTACAAATTTATTTTGATCATAATCAAATAGATGAAATGATAAATATGGACATAGATAAATATATTTCATTTCAATAATAAAGAAATACTAAACAAATATTAAAACAATCAAATATGTAGTAGTCTGTTTTAAAAAAATCAGGAAGAATAGTTACTGTAACTTTCTGATCTCAACATTTATTTTAAATACAAACTAGAATTGCTTAGGATACTTCAAGAAAGAACTGCTGATTTAATGCTGTTTTCTTAGCCCAAAAAATGACTCAGAGGGAAGCCTAGTTGCTTCTAAATGCCTCCATGCAAATACAGTATTATTTACAAATACTCTTCACCTGGGCTCAGAATACGTTCTCACAATTTAATTTATTTTTTGCCAATGTAAACTTATTTCCCATGAGAAGTAGGCTTAGGTGTTTGCTCCTTCCTTTCTTATGATGCTATAAATCAATGTTTTGTTTTGGTTCTTGTTTGATTACTCTTATTCAAATGAAAGAGACAAACTTGCTTCTTGTGGGTTATATATTTTCTAAGTACATCGAGTTTCTATTTTCAGGGTATACTGTATACATATAATTTTACTATGTAGCAAAGGTGGTCTCAGGAAAAATACATACTCACATATATATTTACACACTGACATGCAAAAATACACAACTGTCATATGTACATAAACAAATATTTTATGTTGTTCATTGATGTAAAGAAAAATGAGTAAGACGTGTTACTTCTCTATTACATGTGTTATTTTAAATTGGACAGTAGAAGTCATTTGGTTCACATCAAAACCGAGATAATTTACACTTTATTTATATACAAGTATATGTACAGAAACTCTGGTGGTGCAGGGGTTAAGTGCACAGCTGCTAATCAAAAGGTCAGCAGTTGAGTTCCACCAGGTGCTCCTGGGAAACTCTATGGGGTAGTTCTACTCTGTCCTACAGGGTCACTATGAGTCAGAATTCACACAATGGAATTTTTTTGGGGGGGGTTATATGTATATATACATGCATATACATACTTATAGGACTAAACAACATTTAAAGGACTTGATAGTCAAAAGAACATATCTTACTTTGATCCTCAATATAGTCATCCCAGTTAAACATGCTCACTGTCCTATTGATAGCAGTACCATTCACATCCAGTGAACTATTAAAGAAGGAAGTGATGTTTATTTGAAAGGTGGAATTATCTGGGGGCCACTGTAAACATTTATTCCTCAGGTTGCCCATGAACAGCTGCAGCCCAATTAGGGCAAACACACTCAGACAGAACACGGTCAAGATCATGACATCTGAGAGCTTCTTCACCGACTGGATCAGGGCCCCCACAATAGTCTTCAAACCTACAGATAAAACCAGAGGGAGCAATTGAAATATACTATTCAATAGCTACTTGACCAACAGAAACATCATGAGCTTGGCCTGGGCAATAAATATACCATGCAGAATGCCAACAATATTCATTTAATGTTTGTGATTGACTAACATTTTCATGAAAAGCCTGCTAGCTGGTGAAAATGAATGAATAGCAGAACTTGTATGCTCATTAGAACACTGTGAATGGAAATGAAAGAAACGTGTATTTCCAAACACTCCTTAGAGCAAAAGAAATGATTTTGTTATTCATGCTTAAAAATCTACCCTATATAAATGTTTTGCTTTTATTTGCAGATGTCTTACTCCTTAACCCCTTATTGATTTTAGGAAAGTCTATATGAATAGAGCATTAAGAAGTCTTAAAGGCAATGGTTTATAAGGTCACATATTTATGACTTCTACAGCTTGAGTACGGGTTAAAGAAGGAAGATGTCTGAAAACTGAGCTGCATGCAGCACCCATGCTAGCCCTTCCTATCCATGTCATTTACCTCATTTTAAAAAAAGAAAAAAGTTTAAGACCTGAATGCTCAGATTTGCATTAGTTTGAATGCCTTGATTTAGCTTCTATGCCAAAAGCTTGATGCTGTAAGACGCAAACCATGTAGCCTGTTACTGCAAATGCCTCATGCAAAACCTTGTTAAACTCAAAGGCTGATTTAGGGCAGTTTTAAAGAAAGCAACTACATAGTAAAAAGCGAAGAATCAAATCCACTTAGAATCTGATGTATTGATTCTTGCTTTTTTATGTATACTACATTTGCCATATGTGACAAGCAACAAGGCTTACGAACAAAAGCCGTGACTTTGGCATTGATGCAGCTAAAGTCAGCCTCGGTGTTTAACCTCGCTCTCACCTGGAATGACTGAAATTGTTTTCAATGCTCGGAGAACTCTGAATGTTCTCAACGCTGAGACATTGCCCAGGTCCACAAACTCTGTCACATATCTGTAATAGGGGAGTTCACACACAAACACAATGACAGAACACAAGAAACAATTGCAGATATAAGGGGCCTACCACCTTATACCAGTTTCTTCTTACCTGGAATTACAGAAATAGTTTTCAAAGCTCTCAAGACTCTGAAAGTTCGAAGAGCTGAAACATTGCCTAGGTTTACAAATTCTGTTACATACCTGTAGAATTAAATCAGTGTTATTTAGAATTTTGGGAACTCTAAGACTACGTTGCTCTTTCATCAAGACCTTTTTAATTCGAATGTGGCCATCAGATTTCCCATTTAAGAGAAAACTCACATTGTCATCAATCACAATCTTTGTTACTAAGGGGAACATTTTTTCATTACCTTACAGCAGACATTGGAACAAAAAGTCATATAATTTACTACGACAGTTGCTAATTTCTCCAAAGTGAATAATTGGATTGGAAGAAAAATATTCTAAATTCACAAGGTAACTAAAAATAATGCTTGATCTCTCAAGGGAAGCCACCAAGGAGAAATATAGTGTAGGCCCCCATCAGTGCTTTATTCTGCCATGATGAAAAATGTAAGATACTTACGCAAAAGTAATGACTGTGAAATCCAGCCAATTCCAGGGATCCCGTAGAAATGTGAAATCTTCTAAACAAAAGCCCCTTGCAAGTATCTTTATAAGTGATTCAAAAGTATAAATTCCTGTAAATGTGTACCTGAGAGGAAACAGCCAAGCCGGTATTAAAGATCTAGTAGGCAATTTGCAGGTTTGTTTTAAAGGAGACCTACATTAACAACAAAAAATTCCAAGCCTCCATGTGGGTCTCCCTATCATATAAACCATAAGAAGGGCTTAGGGCAAAAAGAAACATTCAATTCTGAAAGGTATTCTTATTGACTTGAACTAAGTAAATATTGAATTTTCCACATCAATTTAGTTAAGCTAAAGCCAAAAGGATCCAGATTATATTCTTGATACTAAAAAAGAACCCAAAAGCATTAGCACTGAGTCAGTTCTGACTCAGAAATCCAATAGGACAGAACAGAACTCCCCCATTGAGTTTCCAAGGAGTGCCCGGTAGACTTGAACCACCGACCTTTTGGTTAGCAGTCCACTAGTAGCTTTTAACCACATTACCAGGGCTTCCTGTGGCTTGATATGAAGGTATTATCTGCAATACACTAACTTTGAGCCATTATTGTCTAAAATATTTATATTATAAATTGATTTAAGCAAATACATACTACTCCAAAAATGAGGGAAGTATTGGATTTCATAAAACACGTGCCATTAAAAAAAGAGATGGAACCCTGTGCTGCTGAATTACTTCCACCTCATTGCGAACCTACACGGACACAGCGGAACTGCCTCATACGAGTTTCCAAGGAGCCTCCAGTGGATTTCAGCTGTCGACCTTTTGGTTAGTAGCTGTAGCATTTAACCACTACACCACTGGGGCTCCATGTGCACCATTAAGAACTGTGACAAATATTAGTGAATTGTAACACTGTGACAGCCACAGGAAAAAGAACACACTAACTAGGTGTGACTTCGATCAGTGGATACTAGTAACCACCGATAAACTTCAGAAGAGTGTGAGACTCACAAGAAAGATACAGGGTTACAAGCGCTGACAGTTAAACCAGTGCAGTAATTTACTCAACAGAATGAGCTACCCAAGCTTTCTTCTAGAAGGAGTTAGTGGTTGAATTGAACTTGAGTCAGTGCTACAGTAGTTGGTATTATTTTCTTTATAAAGGGGTGAGGTCTCAAGATATTAAAAGCACAATTTGAAATATACAAGGGATGTCAGGAGTGAAAGATATTTTAACTTTCTACTTACTCCACATTCTTTGTCCAGTCTGGAGGGTTACTCATGGTCATAAACACACAGTTGGTCAGAATCGTGCACATAATGAGCACATTGAATAAAGTGAAGAATAATGTCAAGGAATACAAAACTCAGTGAAAACGTTTACTTTCATGCATGTTCACCATTATGAAGTTCAGAAATTTTATGCTTTTAACTACGTTATCACTAGGTTTGTTTTATTTTATAGCCATTTCTCTAATTCTACAACCCCATATCTAGGCCATGCTGTCAACCACTTCGAGCTTGTTTAGGTGCCTTTTGTCATTAATGAGATTGTTCTTGTTGTAGTGTGCTGTTAACTTGGTTCCATCTGATAGTGGCCCTGAAAGTCAGAGAAGAACTTTACCCCATAGGGTTTTTTTGGGGGGCTCTAAATCTTTTATGGGAGCAGATGCCCAGGACTTTTTTCTGTGCAGTCAGTAATTCAGTCAGCAGCTGAGCGCTTACCACTGCGCTGCTAGGGCTCCCGACTGAAAACATTACAGGCAGGAAAAGAAGTTCATTGACGAGTAATTTATCAATTCTTCTTAATGGCTGACTCTGCTAAACAATTGAACTGCAAGCTCAGTATATGTATGTAAATACGGGCAAAAACTCAACAGGAGAATTCAAGTAATTAATCAAATGCATCATAATTTCATTCTAAGTGTCATCTTGGAGGAATGGTTTATACTAAGGGTCTTTCTGTAATTTTGCTTATAGAGTTCTAAATCACAGGAGAAGATGGTCTATCTCAGCACTGCCATTTTTCAAGTTTGACTTTGAGCAAATACTCATTAAGATCTCTGACTCTCAGGTGATTTGGCTATAAAAATGGGGAAAAAAATAACCATTTGCCAAGATTGGTATAAAAATCAAATTAGATAAAATATGTTAAACCTCTCACAACCTAATGTGTATGAGGCATAGCAGACGCTCAATAAATTGCTTCTCTTACTTTCCGAATCATAGAGAACACCACATGTAACGATCATCTGGTTTGTTTCACCCTATTCCACTTTACCTTTGTGCTCATGCTCAAAGTCCCTTAGCTTACTTTAGACTGAAAAATAACAAAATTTGATTAATACTTAGCAGTTACATAATTGAAATGGTTTTCCTTCATATTTAATAAAAAGCATAAGAATTAAGTTGCAATATGTGTATCAATGGACAGTCAAATACAATTATAGAAATTCTAGAAAGTAGCATAAATTATATCCATGCCTCTTCCCACTCTGTTCTTGTTTAAAATCATCGTGTTACTTTCATACAACAAAATCATCACAAATTCAAGTGTAGTACTATGGAGCACTGAAGCACCAATGTCACGCTGATCTAGAAATGATGCTTCTTTGCATCTGCAGATGGCTTAGTCAAAGCACTAATTTATTGCTTGTTTTACTAGAAGTGATATAAGGCACACGCTTAATCCTCAATTTCTTCAAATGCATCCAGGTGAAAACAGTCACAAACAAATGATGTTGATCAGCCACCTGAGGGCACTACAACCTAAAAAACATAAACACCATTTTGAAGAAATACATATTTTTACCCTACTGTGAAAAACAAACACAAAGAACAAATGAAAGATCGCAAGTTTGGACTGTATCTGATGGCCTGCTATTCTCTCCTGAGAGAAACAACAGCACCGGACGATTGGCACTGCTGCAAATGCATGGTCACCAACCTCCATGGTCCTCAGTGCAGTTCTGTACTTCTCCACTTGGTTCCTTCTACTATTCTCTGCAAAGATAAGTTCAAATATTCCACTCCCATCTCTAACCCTCTTCTTCTTTCTCTCTCATTCTCAAGCAGTTAACCTTATTGCCTTTTTCACAGAGAGAAAAGACAGCATCAGCAACCATATCTCAACTTGTCACCCGAAACTCACCAACCTCACTGTATTGCCACCTACCCTTCCTTCCTTAAGTGTCCAGTTGCTCCATCTATATATTGAACATCTCCAGCCTTTTGAATAATCTTCAGCCGTCTCTGATCTCTTCCCTGGATCATCTTTAATGACTCCCACTCTGCTGACTTCCTCTTAGCAATACTGAAAGAAGCCTAAGTCTCCTACTGAAGGAAAAATATTAGAAAAGGGTGCTTTCCTATAATCTACAACCCTCCTCAGTAATTAACAGCTCTACCTCTTCTCTCCATTTCTCAGCTAAGCTTCTTGAAAGGGCTGTTTATTTCTTCATCCTGTAACAACGACATCCTCGCCCTACAAGCCCATTGAAACTGTTCTCTCTCTAAACACAACAAATATCTCCTTGTCATTAACAACAAAGAAGGTAATTCGGAGTTCTGAAGTTGACCTCATTTGTCAGCAGCAACAAACAGGTTGATTTTTCCCCCCTCTTCCATTATATTCTCTTCCCTTTGCCTTTATAAGGCCTAAACACTAATTTTCTACATGGGCAAAGGCATTACTGTATCAATTTTCCTGGGGCTATAGGATCTCTATGAATCAGAACTGACTTTATGGCAGTGGATTTGGTTTTTATCTCTTAAGCTATCTTCTCACCTTCTCTCTTGGCTATATTCATCTATACAATAAATATAGTTTCAAGTACCATTTATATACCCACTGATCTCAAATAGTTCTGCACAGATCCCCATTTTGAACTCTACGCATATCCAATTGTCCACATATGTCATCAGCACTTTAAAGTCATTTAGATATTTTTAGCTCTAAACCTAAAAATGTTTTCACACTCACCTCCTTTCTCCTCCCCTCTGAAATATTGTTCTTCTATAATCTCTGTATCTTAGAAAGTGTCCCATACTCTTGCTGAGAAACTAAGAGCCATCTTGGATTTCTCTTGCCAAATCTCATATCCAGTTTAGCACTGCACTTGTTGGTCTGACTCCTATCTCTGTTTCAGTCCATTTCTGCTTTCTTCACTGCATGGCCCAAATGACCATCGATTCCAACCTAGATTACTACATTCAACTATAGTAGTGGAGTTGACTCTTACTCTTGGCAACCTTACAATTCCACCTAAACTGCTCTTTCTGAGTCTGTGAGGGTTCCTCCAGTCCATTCCACATACTATATTGAGGTGACATTTATAAATCTAAATGCAATCAGTTCAATGACTGTTACTGTGTAAGATGATCACACGTCTTCACATAGATTCAAGATTCTGAGAGGTCTGACCTTTATTCCTGTTTCTTTCTTTACTCTTCATGGTTTCTTTCCATTCCAATAATACTGTTTGTGTTTTACATCTTCCAATGTAATTGTCTCTTTTATAAATTAGGGTTTTTGTACATGTTGGCCCCAGAGGCATAGAGGGTGATGAGTGCCCAGGGGCAATGTTTAAATTTGCAAGCCCCACCTCCCACTGCTGTGGGGTGTATGATTTTCAGTGGGCTTCATCTGGTGTTCCTTTGGACTTTTGGGGGAGTAAATGCCCCCCTCTATCCTCCCCGTGCTGTGCCTGTTACCAGTCCTCCATGAAAATCCTTTCTGTATCACCCTAGCAACAGCTGACCTATTTAGACTTCCACTTATTTAACACACACACACACACACATATAAACATATACATATACATTTAACATATATATATATATAGTCACTAAACTGCTAACTTCATGAAGGCAGGGACCTTGTCTATATTGTTCACCACCGTATCTGTGGGATCTAATTGATTTTGTGACTTGTTTATTACTAAATAGATTTTTTTCCTTTTTAGTGATTCTGGATATATTTAGTAACATGGAACAAAAAAATTCAATACAAAATTTGTCTTCACGTATAATAAAAAGTTTGAAAGGGAGGATAAACATAAAATGGAAATTAAGCCTCATGGGATTTATGTCATGTAATGGACTGAAGAAACACTGCTTAATTACTCTTAAAAATATGTATTCTTTGCAATAGTAGAATTTAGTTGTAAAGTAAAATACATATTCCAATATTAACACTAAAATGATTATTGGGTAAGTCACAGTTTATTAAAATTATGCTAAAAAGATGTTTTACACATTTCATGACTATCATTCTAATAATAAAAAACAAGTTGAAAATTCTGACAGTTACTCAAAAATAAAATAAAATCATTTAACCTTCTTTTAAAGAAATGAGATAGCCAGAGTTGGGTTTTTATGCTTTTGGCTTCCAAAAACAAACAAACAAAAAAAAACAAACCCTCTGCCATCAAATTGACTCTGACTTATAGTGCCCCTGTAGGACAGGGCAGAACCACCCCATAGGGTTTCTAAGGAGTGCCTGGTAGGTTTGAACTGCCTATCTTTTGGTTAGCAGGCATAGCACTTTACCACTATGCCACCATGGTTTCAATAGGTTTCTCTAAATATTTAAAAATACATTAACTTCATTAAATCACTGTAAATTTATTTTTCAAATTTTGGAAGTGACTAAAATAGTGTAAGTGCAGATATTCATAACAAATATATAAATGTGAAAAAATAATGTAGATATAGATTTTGTATTGATGTTACCATGTACTGCAAAAATAAAGGAATGTCACTTCAAGGATGGTTTCAGATGATAAAAACTAATAGTAAAATACATTCTGGTAGCATTATTTTCTAAATTCTACACAGGCTGATTCTGCATAAGCTGGGAGGTACTCCTGAACAATACTTCCTCAAGAACTTTGGAATATAAAATAAATAGAGGCAGACCAACTTCATATAATATTGACAAAAAAAAAATCTTTTAAATCTATTAATTTCCTTATAAACTGACTATCATTGAACCAATTCTAACACTGCCCTAGAGGGTTTCCAAGGCTGCAAATCTTGACAGAAGCAGACTGCCACATCATTCTCCAGTGGGGCACCTGGTGGGTTGGAGTCACTGACCTTTTGGTTAGCAGTCAAGTGCTTTAACCACTTTGCTGCGCCCCCTCAACCAGGGCTCTTAATTTCTTTACATCAGATATTAATAAAAATCTGTTAACCTATCCATTTACAATACCCTACTAGTTTCTAAACTTAAAGTATTTTCTATATGGATATGATGAACAAAAACCTCTTCACATTTATATTGAGAATGGTCACTTTGCCTTTGACACGCAGCCTAGGTGACTAAAGTACCGACAGGCCTATCCTTACATCCACGAGCTTCAAAGTAAGCACTGTGAGCCAGATGCAGCCTTGACCAACCACATGGGCTTCATTAAGTTACTGAATTATTGCAGGCTCATTTTTTTTTGGCATAAATAGCAATGGAAATGAAAATTTTCCTAATGAAAATTTTCTAACATAAAAATAGAGAGTCCCAAACAAAGTAAACACCATGGTTTATTTCTAAGCCCAGCAGAAATGGTCATCAAGTAAATATCAAACATCTACTATTCAGCTATTGTGTTATTTGATGTTATCATGAACAGATACCTATTTGCCAGCCGTGTGAAAACTTCTGAGCATTGACAGCAGAGGAATTGGATATTCTAAACTGTTTCTACTCCTTCCCTTTTCCTCTGCTTTCAAGTTGACTCCATCTTATGGTGATCCCACAGGTTACAGAGTAGAACTACTCCATAGCATTTTCTTTGCTGTAATGTTTATGAAAGCAGATCACCTGGTCTTTCTCACTTTCCTACAACATACCTATGTAATCTTTTGCACGGAAAATCATGATTTGTCTAATTTCTAAATAGATTTTTTTTTTCCTTCTTAAATGATTCCTGACGATGCATTTAGTAATGTGGTACGAAACAAAACTGACACACAAAATTTGTAGACTGATACCAGATAAATGTGGGATGAGTCAAGAAATACACTTTTTCTTATTTGATCAGTTACTAAGTAGGAGCCGCCGAGGAGCCTTTGAAATGTATAGAAATGGAGATGCTGATAATGTCTCAGTTATTAGGAGGTTTAGAAATTGGTTTTCTTCTGTTGGGTGGAAATTGCAGAGTACTGGGATGGGAATAAGAAGCCCTGGTATGAAGTCTTAATTCTGCCATAGATATAAAGTATAGTGTTAGAAAAGCACTAAATGTCTCCAGGCCTCCGTTAACTCATCTGCAAAATGAGAAGGTTTTGTTTTGACCACATTGTGTTTTGGTCACTAAGAGCTCCAAACTCTGGTGCTTTAATAATAGTTTCATTAATAGTTCGTTCTCAAAGCCAAGCTGGAACAGAGTGGTGATTTTCACAGGGTTGTTTGTGAAATTCTTTTATGTAATAGCAGATGTTTCCTTTTGCTAACCCTGCAGCAGTTGTTGCTACTACTACCAGCAATGGCTGCCATTTACCAAAAACCTAGTGTCAATTATGGTTGTAAGAAATATATTTTCATGTTACTGGTATGTAAATTATGAATACTATTTTAAAGACGGAGAAACATTCAAAAGAGTTGGAGTAACTTTGCTCAGGGCTACCTAGCTAGAAAGCAAGTCTCAGAGGTGTGGTTTTAATGCAGATTTTCTAACACCAAAACCTGTTTTTCATTCTCCTATAGGGTTGCACTGAGTTGGAATCAACTAGACGGCAATGGCTTTTTCTTTTTCTTTTTATCCTTCCTGAGTGCCAGACAGTTCAACATTAGTCAAGTGCTTTGGAGTGTCCCAGGTCTTTGAAGGCCTTACCTAGTCTCATAACTTTAAATCCCATCTATATATTGACCTCTCTCAAAGTTCTATTTTCAGTTCTAAGCCTTTTATGAACTCCAAATTTGTCTATATGCCTAATTCCTCAACATATCCATTGGAAATCTAACATATACAAAATAACTTGTTCCAAAAGAGGCTCTTGACTCAACCACTGAACTGCTCCATCTAGTCTTCCCAAGCTCAGTAAACAGCAACTCCGGTTTTCTTTCTGAACTAAATACTGAGAGTCATTCTTAGCCCCTTTCATTTCCACATACTCCACAGCCAACTGCTCAGCAATCCTGGCAGCCCTCCTGCAAAACACACCTCAATTTAACATTTTATCACCTTCATTGGTTCCACTGCAGTCCAAGCTGCCATGTGGTCTCTTGCCTAAATGATTACAGCAAGCCCTGATCTATTTCCTCGCTTTCACCTTTTGTGTACTACGCAGTCTCTTCTCTGCACAGCAGCCAGAGTGGTCCTTCTAAAATGTGTCAGGTCACGACACTCTTCTGCCCCAAATCCTCAAATTATTAACTGCAATCTCATTCAGGGTAAATTCAGTCTTGAGCACAGCCTATAGTTTCAGCCTGTTACCTTCACTCTCACTGACTTCAGCCATTCTGGTCTTGAAGAGTTTGGAACACCATAAATGCACTTTTGCCTTTGTACTTTACCTTTATACTTGCAGTTTCCCCTCTACTTATCTTTCTGCAAGATTTCCATGGCACCTTTTCAGAGAAAATCTCCATGATCATAATGTCTAAAATGGCTTCTTGTCACTCTTCCCTTTTACACTGATTTATTTTTCTTAATAGTGCTCATCACTAGCTGACATGTGATTTATTATCTTTCTTCTCTCAAACCACACACACACTCATGAATATAACTACACAAAAGCTGAGATTTTGTCTTTTTCAATGTTGCATCCCAGTGCCTAGAAGAGTATGTCACATGGTTAAAAAAAACCAAAAACCAAAAACCAAATTGTTGCTGTTGTGTCAGTTCCAATCACAGCAATTCTATAGGACAGAATAGAACTGCTCCGTAGGGCTTCCAGAGAGCAGTTGGTGAATCCCAACAGACAACCTCTTGGTTAGCTTGCTGTGGCTCTAACCACTGGGTGACCACATAAGCAGTACTCAGTAATATTTACAAATGAATGAATGAATGAATGAGTAACAAACGTGAAACAAAAGAGAGAAAATGCATCTTAAGTAAGAATAATAAAAACCAACAAGAAACACATCTAGGAGTCTGACAGAAAATTTTAGGAATATGGATTATTTTTAACTTGTTAACTATGTAAAAAATATAATTATGCTTTATTTAGCTATCAAAACAAGACATTAGGCACATCAAAGCATTTTCAGTTTTCAAGATATACCTTGGCAAAAACATAGTAAGCATAATGTTGCATTTTGCCAAAATAAAGAAACAAAGCTATTTTGGTATGCAATAGCTCCTACTGAAGATAACAGTGCTCTATGAAACACCAGGCAATTTGTTACAATCAAGTCAGCAGCAATTGGTTTGGCTTTTGGTTTGTTGGAAATAAAGGTATTAGTACAAGTTTAAGATACTAATTTCTTTATTGTAGCTGGCAATTTTCTGGTTTATAAATTAATAATAATAAACATACAATGACCTCCACATTGTGCTAAAATCCATAGCTATCCTTTCCAAACACTTTTTTGCTTAGAGAAAATGGCATTATACTTAAAGTCAAAAAACCAGGATTTGAGATGAGGGCTGTGGTTTGAGGGCTAAAACACAAAATCACTGGGAAGCCCATTTGCAAACTCTACAGTATTACATAAATCTTTGTTTATCAGGACCTATGATTAATTGTGCCATATCAGCATGAGACTGAAGGGTATACATATCTTAGACTATAAGCCTATCTGCCTTTTCTTTTCTCATATCTCTACACCAAGGTGAGCCACCTGAAATATGATCTTCTAATTCAGTTGATACGAGAGTTAACAAAACCCACTCTTCTACAATGAAAGAAATTTGTGGCTGTGAATACCTTGTAGACTGATGGAAAGTCACTGTTCAGCTTGGCATACTATTCTTTGGTTGGCTTCATATCTCGCCTTGCTTCAGTGCAGGCCACCTGACAACTGTGCCCCACAGACACTAAGTTCTTTCTGCTAGGTTCCAAGTGCAAACTCTTCTAAACTTATAGAACCGAGCTCTCCCTCTACCACTAGGAGTCTTCTTTACAAATCCACTGCTGTCAAATCAATACTGACGCAGGGCAATCTCACGTTTTACATAGCAGAACTGAGCTCCATACAGTTGCTGTGGTAGTAATCTTTACAGAAACAGATCACCAGGCCTTTTTTCTGGGGTGCCACTGGGTGGGTTCAAAACACTAACCTCTCAGCAAAGAAAGAGACAAAGTCAGCACCGTCGAGTTGATTCTGATTCATAACGACTCTATAAGACAGAGTAGACCTGCCTCATAGAGTTTCCAAGGAGCACCTGGTGGATTTGAACTGCCAACCTGTTGGTTAGGAGATGTAGCACTTAACCCACTACACCACCAGGGTCTCAATTAAGAATTGAGTGTAAATGGTTTGTGACACTCAGGGATCTCATGTCTCCCTTTCCATAATGTCTCAGATTGGGATTCTTGGGTTACATGAACCTTCTAGGTTTTTCTGGGGTAATGACAACAGCTTTCATGGAGTTTCCAAAGAAATGTACAATATTCTCACACAAGTTTCCTTTTTTTAAAAAAAAAAGCCCTTTTCTTTAATACTGAACTTTCCTAATTTCATCTCATCATTCAGATTTAAGGCAAAATAGATTTTTCTGCTCCATTCAAATCTTC
The DNA here is from genome assembly GCA_028571685.1 of Heterohyrax brucei. Classification (NCBI taxonomy): domain Eukaryota; kingdom Metazoa; phylum Chordata; class Mammalia; order Hyracoidea; family Procaviidae; genus Heterohyrax; species Heterohyrax brucei. Next base: position 71,589,937 of record CM053146.1, on the reverse strand, counting down.
CGTTATCACTTGTTTTGTATCTGATTATCTAACTTCTCAACCATTAGTCACTTATTTATTCAGTATGTACTCTCTTACTGCCTATTATAGAGCACCAGAAATCTGTAGTTTCTCATATAATTTCACAAATAAATTATGTTTATATAACACCAAACCCAAACCCACTGCCATGGAATCAATTCTGACTCATAGCAACCCTACAGGACAGAGCAGAACTGCTCCATAGAATTTCCAAGGAGCATCTGGAAGATCCCAAATGCTAAACTTTTGGTTAGTAGACATAGCACTTAACAACTACACCACCCTAATAAGCTATGGAAGGGTTTCTTTAGTGGACAGATTATAAATACTCCTAGTACTGACTAAAAGACATTTTTTTCTCTCTCAAAACTGTTTTCTTACTCAAAAAACAATGGCAAAACACTACTGCTAAAACTAATTCATAAGAAACTACAGAATATTAAAACATAAAACATGATACATTTATGTCTCTGCCAAACTAGGGGAAAACTGAACTAGTGGTTAAAAGGAGACTGAATTCCAGAATCCCATGCTTCTGTGGGTGTTGTTTACCACATTGCTGGACAAGCTTGGGGACAAGCTTTGCACCTGCTCTGCTGAGAACTGTGAAGATTTTGCTGAATAGCACTTATTGATTTCCTGTATTTCCTACCTTATCTAATTCAAATATTTTGTCACTCTCCAAGTATTGGTCGGCTTATATACTTCAAGAGCCAGGCCTTGGGCTGATCATGTCATGGAAACCCAGACAATGATTTTAACAGAAGAAAGAACATTAAATGCTCCCCTATCCAAGGCTTTATAAATTTCCATTTCCCTTTCCTTATCTCTGGTTCTTGATGCACATCAGTCCTCATCACAAAGTTTCCGCTTTCTTCTTGTAGGAGCACCTGCCTATCACAGCCACTGTGATTCTTTCTTTTTTTTTAAATGCTCTTTTCTTTAACACTGAACGTTCCTAATTTCATCTCATCAGTCAGATTTAAGATAAAATAGATTTTTCTACTCTATCCAAATCTTGTTATCACTTCTCTTATATCTAATTATCTAACCTTTCAACAATTAGTCACTTATTTATTCAATATGTGTACTCTCTTACTGCCTATTATAGAGCACCGGAAATCCATAGTGTCCCATATAATTTCACAAATACATTATTTGGCTTGGCTATTAGCCAGACCACTATTGCTGGCTTAGAATAAAACTTCTTATTTCTATCTACTCTATTTGACCTCCAGAACTAAACCACATTACTGACCTCCACCAAGGTATCATAAATCCAATTTCCAGAAAGTAGCTACTTCAAATAAAGAAGATAAAAAATAAAACAAGGAAGCATACAGGCAGATAGATGTTAACCCTTTGGATTGCAGTAACTATGGCAGAAGCTGTTCTCTGTAGAACACATAGGTGTAATTGCCAACAGAAAGAAAGGAAGCAAGCAAGCAGAAAGAGAAAAAAAGAAAGGGAAATTACTGAGAGTGCTGTTGGGAAAACAGTTTTAAGAAGTACTCGACAGGTTAGTGTTTATAAGTCACATTTCTAAACATTTACTAACTCAAAGCTTTCAAATGTTGAAACAAAAGAAAAACGTAATAAATTTTAGACCAAAAATATATAAATTACACATGTATCCTCCAAGTGGGAAAGCAGCAAGGAAAATCAGTTCATGATGTTTACTCTATTATATAGCATGGTAACACTGAAGATATGTAATAGCGTCAAAATTAATGAAAAACGTGGATGTGGCAAAAACAATTCATTAGAGAGGAGAGAAAAAAGAGGAGGACAGCAGTAAGTCGGGCAAAGGAGAAATAGTTAGAAGGTAATGAAAAATAGTGTACTTACCCATGGTCCCATTTATGCATTATGACAAGTACTACTAAGAGGAAAGAAAGAGTATGTAATACTGCTAGCCACATATATTTTTAAAAAATGCCCCATTCAATAATTCAGTTAATCAGCAAAATTGTATTAAGTGACTACTTGAAAAAAGGATATGAATGTACCAAAATCTTAATAGCTATTTTCCTAATAGGGTTGAAGGGAGTTAAAATGTACAGGGCAGGGGTGGCACTGAAGCGAGAGATTGCTTTCCCTTTATTCAATACTATAAATGTCTGAAAAAACAAAACACAACACATAAAACAGAATTTGGGATTAATACTAAAGATGCCTGAAGAGAAATGTGAGACCATTATTTAGAAATAATTGCTCCATAAAACAATGTAGTAATACACTAATCTCCATGTATGGAATATTAATAAGTGCTACTCCTTTTTCAGCACCATAAATTCTCTTAAATTTGTTAAGTTATGTGAGAATTTAAAGAAGAAAATTTACGGTCACTGTTACAAGAATTCTAAACATTTTCATAGGAATTAATATCAATTTTTGCTAACTGCATTTAAAATTCACATATAACACAAAAATGAAGCTTAAACTACTTCAGTTAGATTAAAGACTTCTCATGGGAACTTCAGGGTTTTCTAGATGTGTTCCTTGTTAAAACTTTTTTTTGTCATTTCAAATCACCTGCTGTGTTTTCTTCTGTAAAGTAATGAAAAGGGCAAAAATCTATGAGATGAAGACATAGACCTGCTGAACATCGAGGCAGCTTTTATAGATATACAAGATCACAAAGAGATATTTAGATAGTACTCATTGAAATAACTTATCATAAATGGTTCCCAGTTTTCACTTTTGCTTTATCACATTGTAACAGAATTGGAGTTAATTTTTACTCTCTTTAGGAGTACGACTAGCAGTCAAGCAGGCAGCTATCCATTTGCCCTACTCCAATCACCTTACTGCAGGATGACTCTAGTTTTCTGCCTTCCCAGGAGTGTAAGCTCAGGTAGGTGCTTCCAAAAGACTTGTAAGTTAATGAGCCCATTTCATGGTCCGGCCCACCTCGCATTCTAGTAATATCTTAGAGGGAAGAGAAGAGACACAACACTTTACCAGACACCTTGAGACTGGCTCTGAACCAGCTGCTAAGTAGCACAAAGGAAAGGCGACTTGACTAAGAACTCACTTTCTTATTGATATAGTAAGGGTCCAGATCCTCCAGGGGCTCTGACACCATCTCTGGAGGAATGTCTCCATAAATAAATGGGAGGGATTTTCCTGCTTCCAAGTCACTATTTGGCTTTGGGCCATTTTCATCATCTTCATCCTTGCGCTCTTGTTTGGGTCTCTTAGCTTTCTCTTCTGCAATGCGTTGTTCGATAGCAGCAAGGGATTCCCTGGTGAAGAAGCGGAAGCTGTCAGGTCCTGGAGGTACCAGCACTGACTGTGCCATCTTTTCATCCTGCTCCTTTAATCACTGTTTAGCTCCTTGCGTAAGAAAGTGCTATAGAAACAAGGGGGGGAAAGCAATGGGCATTAGGATAAAAGGTAGTTGGCAGCAATTACATGACATTGAGATAAAATACATAAACCAAAATTTCTCTCTCTCTCTCTCTCTCTTTTTTTTTTTTTAAAGAATCTGTATTTGGCATTCAGGGAATTCTCATGCAGCATTCCTTTGCTTGCATGGAGATCTATCTTTCACATTCAGTAGGTGTCTATGATGTAATCTCATCTCCCACACCCAAAATGTTTTAAGTGATTGTGTTACTTGGGAAAAAAAATATTCAATTCCGAGCTTGGAAATGGACGACATTGGTTTATGCTTGCTGTTTTCACTGTGTGAATATTTTGGTAGCCATCTTTTTCAGCACCCTTTCTGAAAAAAATGTCAGAGATTCAAAATAAGAGAAGACCCACAAAATTGTGGAACACAGGCCCGTTAGGCTCTTGCACACATACCTCTTATCTTTCCATGTTCCCTTTGGCCTGCTTCACCACCGTTTAAAAGCTGACTCAAAATCAACATACCTGGGAGAGAGATCTGGAGGTCCTGAAGTCCCAGGCTATGGAAACACTGGGTAGACACTGCTGAAAGCAAGGGAGGGGAAAGGAGCAGGGGATGCCCGATCGTGATGGAACTGTTCGGAAGCTGCACAGGAAGGGACCCAGTTCCTGCCAAACCGAGCAGGAAGTCACCTACGTCAGAGGTCTGTAGCTTGGACTCCCTGGCTTAGCAACCTGCTGCTAGCTAACAAAATTGCTTCTCAGATTTACAAATTGGCAGTAACTTAGCAGATACTGTAGAGAAAACCCATTTTCTCCAATAGTGCCCATTAAAAAAAAAAAAATCCAGCAAAGCAGTCAGAGTGGCCATTTCCAAATGTGGACTTGAAGAAAATAAGAAGTTTAAGATAGTTTATCTTTAAAGCAAACACCTATTGCGTGTTTTTGCTATAACATAATTGCATTTTACTGGGGTTCTAACCATATCTTACTATACAAAAGTATGTAACTCAGCACAACACACCAGTAATTCTAAACTGTTATCTTTGAACCAGCAACAGGAGTTTTTATTTTATCTAAAACAATACAGCCGGAAGACTTCACTCTTAAATACCATCTGTACAAAATCATTTGTCCATGCTTTCTTTTTTAAAAAAAATCAATTCATTTAAACCCACACATCACACAGGAAGGAGAGATGCCATTTAAATATGTAAAATGAATTCTCTAAGAGTAAAATGCATTAATATCTAGTTAATCTGAATATACGCCAGACAAAACAGAGGGAAATCTAAAATAACATATGCTATTGTACCATTTCCATAAAATTTGCTTTCGAAGTAGACCTTTCGGACATCAGCAGAGGTATAATGAGTTGATATTAGCAGACTGCCCTTTCAGTGTCCTAATCCCTTCAGAACATCCCTCTTTTTCCTCATCCATCCCCAGAGACCTCTCATGCCTAGCTACAGGCACAAGCTTGAAGATGGTCCCTGCACTCTTGGGAAGGAACCTGCCATACCTGGGTGCTCTAATAGAAGACACATGCTGAGACATGCAGCCAGCAGCTTCAGAATGAAAGTGGTCACCCTGCAGATTCCCCAGGGATTCTACTGTAAAGGCAGGGAAGCATTAAAAGAATATGCATAAGAATATTAAAACAAACAAACAAACAAACACATTACCCCTGCAGAATCTTTTACACCCAGAGTTTAGGATTGATAAACTGGCACCAAGAAGATTGCAGCTAAAATTCCATCATGCTTTTTTTCTTTTCTTTTCTTTCTTTCTTTTCTCTGTCTTTTTTTTAATTCTCCTTCAAAGACCACACCTAACTTCCTGTACAAGGATTCTGGTAACTGAAGTAGAAACAAGCATTTCCTGTGCGGGAACTACAAAGTGGTATTATTGTAACCGCCACTAGAGGGCGAGGAAACTGCGAAGAAAACTCCTGTCGCAAGGCACAGACAGACAAGATGAGAAGCAGTCCAAACCTTTCAGGAATGCAGCTCTGATCGTGTACAGGTTTATTTTAAAATGCAATGTTTAAGATTTGGATTATTTCAATTATTCTGTTAGACCATAATGCTTCTGCTTCTGCTTTTTATTTGCTAGCTGGAGAGTCACTCATTCAATATAACTAATTCAAATTAAACCCCCAAACAAAGTAAATACTCAGAGATTAAAAAGTAAAACTCATATAGAACAGCAATCAAATTAATGAAAGTCTCACAGAGAGTTAATATTAGCCTCAGCCCCAGAGTATCTGAAATCCAATAAAGTTATTTGCTAATTCAATACAGAGATGGCCTTTGTGCCATAAGTTACTTTTCCCCAGAAGAAAATTAACCTGAAGAGACAGCAGCTGCAGCAATATTATTTTCATTTTTCTTTAAATTTTTGAAAAAAAACCAGAAAAAAGGAACTGGCAAGTCAGTGAGATCATAAATGCTAGTCTCTCAACTAATCACAGGGCTAACCTAAGGGTTTACCAGGTGCCAGTCACGGAGCTCAGCTGTCTGCATGCACTGTATCATTTCATCCTCCCAACAATCCTATCAAATAAACACTCTCATGATCCCTGTTTGAAAACTGAAACAAGGTACAATGAAATTAGGAAAAGTCACCTAAGATCACACAAGCAGCATTCCAACTCCAAGGCCGTCTGGTATGAAGAATCGGCGAACTTCAAAAACAACCTGCTCGGTAACTAAAGCCTAAGGTACATGTTACGTAAAATTCAGGCAGTGACACCAGTAATAATCGGAATCAACCCTAATTATTAGATCAATACACGAGTATTCTGCATATTTTCTAGACTGACTCTTTTCATTAAAAATAAATTTAGTGGAGATCAGTAAGAGGAAGATACCCCCAGAAAGTTTTTTAGCCATGCAAACAGGTTTCTTTTGTTTGTAAGAGGCAGTTGACTCAAATTGGCTTTAATGAAGACAATAAAATGTTCATGGCCCAGTTTTAGGCATGGGATGATTCATGGCATGACTGAAGATTCAGGAGTTCCACTGATGTTATCAGCAGCTAGTGAGGCTGTGTCCTCTGACTCTGACTTTTATGGAGACAGCTCTTCTGTGGATTCTTCCCTTACAGTAAGACGCTGTAGTGCTTCCATCCTCAAAATCCCTCCCAGACTTCCGTAAGAAGACAGACTCAGTAAGTCTTGCTGCATGTTACTGGCTGTAGCTGGGCCACATGCCTGTCACTCTGTCCTGGGGAATGTTGCACTTTTACTGACCTTCCCAACCTAAAGGACCACTCTTGGGAGAAAAAGGATACCTGACCTGAAGCATCTGAACACCCGAGGCCGGTGGTAGTAGCAGGAAACTGAAGTCCTGTTACTGGAATAAGCAAGGACTGACAATGGGCACAAATCCACCAGATGCCTCTTGGAAACTCTAGGGGGCAGTTCTGCTATGACCTTTAGGGTCGCCAGGAGTTGCATCTGACTCAATGGCAATGGTTTTTTGTGGGGGAGTGGCAGAAGACAACGGGCAGCAAAAACAAACAAGTGTGGCATTTAGTCACACTTTGGTCATCTACGCAGTGCTTCAACATTGGAGAGTCAAGTCAGCATGTATATACATATATATTCCATGTATACAATCTTAGAGACCCTGCAATATATTTTGAAGATTTGTTCCCTAAAGTAACTGTTTTGTTGTAACCAAGCACTCAGATATATCACAAATCTCTATGATGAATACAATTTTTATTGATTATATGAATATTTACTTTATAGATGTATTCAGTAATAGGCCAACCTGTTATACAAAAGCTTGTCATTCAAAAAAATAAATTAGGATATAAAAAAGTTTATAAAGTTATTTTCCAAATGTTTTAGTTTTGTTTTGGGAGAGGGAAGGAAATTAATCATATAATAATGCATACAGTATTTACATTTTGTCAAGCACAAAACATAAGAGATAGGAAACTATTTGATCCTCATAGTCATATAAAGCATATACTATTTTAATAGTCATTTAAAATATAAGAAAACTGGAATACCAAGAACTGGAGTAACTCGCAACACCCATAGATTCTCACAGTGCAATTTGTGGAGGCAGAATTTAAACCCGTGTAGTCTGGCCACAGAGTTCATGTTCCTAATCATCATGCAATGCTTCTCAAGTCTTTTGTCAGCATTGTTCACTGTCAGGAATACACCACAATAGGTGCAGTTTATCTTACACAACTTGTTACATCACCCCCTTTTTAGGCATTGTTCTAGTTGATGAGTATGTTGCAATGTTATCACTGTCTTAGAAATAATGGTAAAAGGTGAACAAAAATATGTTAACAAAATGATTAAGATGCAAATTGAGGAATACCTGAACTTTTTCCATCTCAAAAGACTTTTGAGTAATGTAGGTTTAAAATGAGAATTGTACTCTCTTATTCGTAATTTTCTGGGATGAAGTTTTCAGAAGTAATAAACATTAGTTGTTCTTCCATTTTCTCTGTCTCTGTTAACAGTGCAGTGATTTTCTACGAGAGAACTGTCTAGTATAAATTACCTGAAGATTCTTAAATTTCATTCAGTTATATTACTTTTTACCAAGAAGATTTCATGTTACAAATTTCAAGGTCAAATACTACATTTTGAACATACTGTAACACATAAGAAAGACAAACAAATAACATTCTAAATCACCAGAAGGAATATTCAGAACTGGATATCTAAATTCTAGTGATATTTCTATTACATTTCCACTTCAATGCCTTCTTTTCTTTAGTGCTTTTACTTGTAAAAGTTCTCATTTTCTAAATTAACATATTAACAAAAAGTATATCATGTTATTTTACATGATGACATCCACAAAAATGTTACAGTTACATGAAAGACAAGGCAATAACAAAATGAGAATGTATAGTGATAAATATTATGCTACTCTAATTTCTTCCCACAAAGAATTCACATTTATAATAAGTACTCTAAAGCTAAATTTATACGAAGGAAGTGGTTGGCCTGTGAAATTTCATAGATATGGAAATAATTATACAGCAGTTTATACTATAATTAATGATTGTGGATAAGTGCTTCAAAGCCTGAAGAGATTTTCCTACCCCAGAGCTAAGAAAACTAAGACTGAGCAGTATCTCTTTTTCCCCAGAGTGGTATTTTTTAAAGCTTATCTTACAATTGGATATTTTACTTTTTGGAGTCAATTAGAGTGATGTTAGAAATACAGACTAAGAAAAAATTTGCTATATGTTATCTGAAGACTGATTTTCCAGATTTTCTACCTTCCTGAATCCATAGTTTTGAGTCTGTTTCCTCACTGACTTCTGATTGTTACTAGCTGTGTGCTCTCTTTAGGTTGGGTCTACTGGCTCATTCCCATAACAATGTGTATAGTGCATAGGAAGTTCTGAACAACCACATTTACTTTTTTTTTTTTGCTATAGATTAGGAACCAAACATAATGTACAATGAAAGACTGCAGTTCAGTATGGACTATTCCACAAATTGTCATTTCCCCCTTAAATGCTAGGTTTAATTCCAATATGAAACACACTGACTTTCATCACTTTGTTATGCTCCTCCAGCAACATTCTTTCAAAAACTAGTTAGGCTTTTAAATTATTGCTATGTTAAGAATCATACCTACATGGCCAAGTTTTGTTTTCCTTTAACAGAAATGTAAACTAATTTTGTCATGATAATCTATTGGAAATATTGTTCAGTTTATAGATAATTACTTTACATCAAACTTCCCTGTGAGTAAATAGATCAGCTACATAAATGAATTGTGGTTGAGTCAAGCAAATATGATTATGACTACATCTTTATGTAACCATTTTTATCTTATTGCATGTAGAATGGCAGATCCATTACTACATCCTTTCTTAATCTTGATAAGTATTAAATGCATGTTTGTGCACAAATTCAACATTCTCTGTGACTCGTATTCTGGAAGGCCATCTTTAATCTGATTATACCTTCATATGTTTTTGATGGATGGATTATGTTGAGATTACAGAATTCTACTTTTGGACCTTAATGAAGGAGAGGCTCTTCTATTTGTTCCAAATGCTTGGGATATGTCTAACTTAATTTTGCTCATTCCTCTTGTTTAATTAAGGGGACCTACCTAACTCTCTCCCTTTCCATAGGGGAGAAAAAGCAATCCCTAAACTTCTTGGTTTGCATTAAGACTGAATAGATATCTTGCCCTTGTCAAAACAGCAGAACACGCAGGCAGAACCAGTAGCTGAATGTCTTTGGAGTGAAAAGGAAAGATCAACACATAGTTACATGCCAAAATTTGAAAGGTACAAAATATGTTTGCTATGTGTATTTGTGTATGAAAGAGATAGACAGACAGAGGCAGCAAGAGGGACAGAGAAAGAGAGAACATAAGAAAAAGAAATGACATCATAAGACACCGCAGACATATGTTTTCATCTCAGTTTAACATAACCTAAATTCTGTTACTCTAAACTCTGGTGGAATAGTGTTTAAGAGCTACAGCTGCTAACCAAAATGTCAGCAGTCCAAATGCCCCAGGCCCTTCTGAAAATTCGATGGTGACATTTGTACTATGTCCTACAGGTCCTCAAGAATCGGAATTTTCTGGATGGCAATGAGTTATGGACACCTGGTTCTTGATATTAGTTATCTTACTTAATATTTGCAATGTGTTGTGAAGGAAGTAGTATTGTCACTTTCCAGATGAGGTAAAGCAGGTTTCTGAAGGCCATGTAACTTGTCATTGCTATAAAAGCAAGTGTTTAAACTCACATGTGTCTCACTGCAAATCCTAAAGTCATTTTATCACTCCATTTTTCAAAAGAAGAAATTGGGGGCACAGTCAAGATGGTGACTAGACACACGTCTCCTTAATTCATTCTGAAAACTAAGGCTTGGATTGAAAATTAAATGGAGTTTTCTGGATACCCAGTGAACCTAGCACATGGCATAGGGCTGTCAGTTTGGACTACAAGCCACTGAAGGGAAATTGTTTGTTGCCAAACCCCACTCTGGCTGAATCAGCTGGCCACTGCAAACTTAAGATAACTAAGGTTTTTAATTTTTTTTTCTTTTTGTTGGCCAGCAGGCAAGGGATGGTCTTAACCAGCAGACCCACAGTGCTAACATGCTCGGTGGGTAGAATAGCCACATTTTGAGAGCCTGGTTCTGGACTCAGAGCACCACAGCCCCTCCTCCACCCTTTCTTTTTGGACCTCTGCCATGGAACCACAGATTCTGCTGTTTTGTGGGGGCAGGACAGCTAGACAGGGATACCATCTTGTTTGACTGGGAAGTGTATATACCCAACTGGAGGCCTCAGTGGGGGCTAATTCTCAGGCTGGGAGGCAGTCCTAGTCTGGGGAACACTTTTCCAGCAGAAAAGCTGTGTTTAGCCTAGTGTAGCCTTATGGGAGGGGCCCAGAAGGGGACAACAACAGACCAGTAGCCTGTCTTATTTTGAAGTATATCAAAGCACCTTAGAACAGCTAATGAGGTCCCTCCATTTTCAGCTGGAAGGAAGGGCTTACCACACCTGACAGCCAGCTGATTTTGGAAGCAGTCAGATAGCTTTTAACCTTTTGAAATAAGACTACCTAGAGAAATAGCTGTGGTACAGCCTGACAGCATCTCTTCCAACCTTTACTGACCCACATCATAAGTCTGGTTGACAGTCATCCAGTGACTCCATAAATAGGGCAGTGTCTTTGCCAGCCAGGTGGCAGAGCCTGCTACCCAGAGACTCCACTGGGGCCAGTCACTGGAGTACATAGAGGTGGCTGGTGATCAACTTCTTGCTCAGAACTGTGCCTCAGCTCCTGTTAAGGCAACACCAGAGAAAGTAAACAGCCTCTAGATGTCCCCAAAACAACAAATCATAACCAAACACTTAAAAAAACCTATCCATGGTTCCAGAAAACTCCCCAAATAAAGAACTAAAGAACTTTTCCAGATGAAGTCTTTCAGAAACTATCAAAGATTGAATACAAAACAATTATATATACAGCCCTCCTAGACATTATACAAAATGCAGCAGAGCAAAACAAAAAATTAAGCAAGCTGTTCAAACTGATGGAATACCAGCATTCTGAAATCTGACAGATCAGTAACAAAATTACAGAATTAGACAATTTAATTCAAAGCCAAAAGAGCTGAATTGAACATACTGGAACTTACACTTACTGACCTTGAGGACAGAGCTACTGACATCAGCATTTATAAGGAGAAATCACAGAAAAGAAACAAGAAAAATGAAGAAGCATTAAGAAACATGTGAGACTCTATCAAGAGGAATAATTGATGATTAATTGGAGTCCTCGAACAGGGAGGGATACTTGAAAACACAGAGAGTACTGCTGTTGTGTTGCTGACAGAAAACTTCCCAGAAATTATGAAAGAAGAGAACATAGATATCCAAGATATGTATTGAACACCACAAAACACAGACCCTAAAAGAAAGACACTAAGGTAAATTATAATCAAGCTTAACAAAATGAAATGTAAGCAGAAACTCTTAAAGGCAGCAGACTCAAAAGAAGAAATGTACCATTAACATGAAAAAAGTAATGTCAAATAAGTCTAGTACTTTAAAAGTCACTGAATCTATTTTCAAGGTATTTGTGGAATCTTATAGACTCACTCTAATTGGACGAAGTGATGACCTACCATGAATAAAATAACTAGGATTTCTTTTCCCATAACCTCACCGTTGGGGGGCCAGGGGTTGGCACATCTTCTAATTGAAGGCAGAAATGGTCTCCTCAACTCTTTGCATCTACCATAATGAGTACACTGGTTGCAGGCACAGTTGAGAAGCATGCACATGGATTTGACTGATGAGTATTTTGATCCTGCAGTATTTGATGTCTGTGTCAATTCATATTAGCCCTTTCTGATCATGTCTTCTTTGCTTTTGGGGGGATTACCTTCTTCCACCCCACTTGTCTGTCAGTTTGTTGTGTTGTGGGGGCTTGTGTGTTGCCATGATGCTGGAAATTATGCCACCAGTATTTAAATATTAGCAGGGTTACCTATGGTGAACATATGTCAGCTGAGTTGCCAGACTCAGACAGACTAGGAAGAAGAACCCAGCAGTCTACTTCTGAAAAGAATTAGCCAGTGAAACTCTTATGAATAGCAGCAGAGCACTGTCACATATAGTGCTGGAAAATGAGCTTCCCAGGTTGGAAGGCACTCAGAAAATGACCAGAGAAGAGATGCCCGTTCCAAGTAGAGCTGACCTTAATGAAGTGGATGGAGTAAAGCCTTCAGAATGTTCATTCTGATGTGGTGCAACTCAAAATGAGAAGAAACAGCTGTGAATGTACATTAATTACTAGAACATGGAATGCATTAAGTATGAATCTAGGAAAATTGGAAATCATAAATAATGATACAGAACACATAAGCATCAATATCCTAGACATTAGTAAGCTGAAATGGACTGGTCATTCTGAATCAGTTAGTCATGGGGTCTACTAGACTGAGAATGAAAACTTGAAGAGGATGGTATTGCATTCATCACCAAAAAGAACATTTCAAGGACTGTCATGAAGTACAGTGCTGTCAGTGATAGGATAATATCCATGTGCCCACAAGGAAGACTGGTTAATATGATTGTTATTCAAATTTGTACACCAACCACTAAGGCTAAAGATGAAGAAATTGAAGATTTCTGCCAGCTTCTGCAATCCAAAATTGATGAAACACACAATTAAGATGCACTGATAATCACTGATGATTGGAATGCAAAAGACAGAAACAAAGAATAAGGTTTGGTTGTTGGAAAACATAGCCTAGGTGACAGAAATGATGCTTTAGACTGCATGCTAGAATTTTGGAAGACTAATGGCTTCTTCATTGCAAATATCTTTTTTGATCAACACAAATGGCAGCTATGCACATGGACCTCACCAGATGGAATACATGGAAATCAAATCAACTACATCTGTGGAAAGAGACAATGAAAAGCTCTGTATCAGCAGTCACAACAAGACCAGGTGCTGACTGACTGTGGCACAGACCATCAATTGCTATATAAAAGTTCAAACAGAAACTGAAGAAAACTAGGATAAGTCCACAAGAGCCAAAGTATGACTTTGAGTATATCCCACTTGAGTTTAGAGAACATTGGAAGAACAGATTTGATGTGTTGAACACTAATAACCGAAAATCAAAAGAATTGTGGAATGATATCAAAGACATCATCCATGAAGAATGCAAGAGGTCAGTAAAGAGACAGGAAAGAAAGAAAAGACACAAATTGAATGTCAGATGAGACTCTGAAACTTGCTCTTGAATGCTGAGCAGCTAAATCAAAAGGAAGGAGTGATGAAGTAAAAGAACTGAGCAGAAGATTTTAAAGGACAGGTCAAGAAGAAAAAATAAAGCATTATAATGACATGTGCAAAGAGCTGGAAATGGAAAACCAAAAGGGAAGAACACATTCTACATTTCTCAAGCTGAAAGAACTGAAGAAAAAATTCAAGCCTCCAATTGTAATAGTGAAAGATTCTACAGGGAAAATACTAAACAACTCAGGGAACATCAGAAGAAGATGGAAGGAATACACAGAGTTATACCAGAAAGAACTGGTCAATGTTCAGCCATTTGAAGAAGCAGCATTCAATCAGGAACCAACAGCACTGAAGGGAGAAGTAGAAGCTGCATTGAAGGCACTGGCAAAAAACAAGGCTCCAGGAATTGATGGAATATCAACTGAGATATTTCAACAAATGAATGAAATGCTGGAAGTGCTCACTTGTCTATGCCAGGAAATTTGGAGGACAGCTACCTGGCCAACTGACTGGAAGAGATCCATGTTTATGCCCATTCTAAAGAAAGGCAATCCAACCCAAAGTAGAAATTACCAAACTATGTCATTAGTATTACACACCAGTAAAATTTTGCTAAAGATCATTCAAAAGTGATTGCAACAGTACATTGACAGGGAACTTCTACAAATTCAAGCTGGATTCAGAAGAAGATGTGGAACCAGAGATATCATCGCTGATGTTAGATAAATCTTGGCTGAAAGCAGAGAATACCAGAAAGATGTTTACTTGTGTTTCATTGACTATGCAAAGACATTCAACTGTATGGATCGTCATAAATTATGGCTAACATTGCAGAGAATGGTAATTCCAGGACACTTAATTGTGCTCTTAAGGAATCTGTGCATGGATCAAGAGGCAGTCATGCAAACAGAACAAGGGAACACTCCATAATTAAAAGTCAGGAAAGGTATGCATCATCGCTGTATCCTTTTACCATGCCTTTTTAATCTGTATGCTGAGCAAATAATCTGAGAAGTTACACTATACAAAGAAGAACAAGGCATCAGGATTGAAGGAAGACTCATCAACAACCTGCATAAGCAGATCCACCACCTTGCTTGATGGAAGTTGACAGGATTTGAAACACTTATTGATGGCAATCAAGGACCATAGTCTTCTGTATGGATTGCACCTCAACATCAAGATAACAAAAATCCTCACAACTGGACCAGTAAGCAATATCATGACAAATGAAGAAATGTTTGAGGTTGTGAAGAATTTCATTTTACTTGGTTCCACATTCAACACCCATGGAATCAGTAGTCAAGAAATCAAAAGACATATTGCTTTGAGACAATCTACTGTAAAGGTACTCTTTAAAGTATTGAGAAATAAAGACATCACCTTGAAGACTAAGGTATGCCTGACCCAAGCCATGGTATTTTCAGTTTTATCATATGGATGGAAAAGCTGGACAATGAATAAGGAAGACAGGAGAAAAACTGAGGCCTTTCAATTGTGGTGTTAAAGACAAATATTGAATGTACTATGGATTGTCAAAAGAACAAACAGATCTGTTTTGGAAGAAGTAAAACCAGAGTGGTCCTTAGAAGCAAAGATGATGAGACTGCATCTTACATACTTTGGACATTTAGTCGGAGGGATCAGTCCCTGGAGAAGGACATCATGCTTGGTAGATTGAAGGATGCGTGAAAAAAGAGGAAGACCCTTGACGAGATGGATTGACAGAGTGGCTGCAACAATGGGCTTAAGCATAACAATGATTGTAGAGATGGGGCAAGACCAGGCAGTGTTTCATTCTGTTGTGCATACAGTCACTACGAGTTGGAATTGACTCAGTGGTACCTAACAACAACAACCTTCTTCCCATTAATTAGTGGTGGTACTGAGTTTTTCTGCAATACTATACACTTCTCATATTAATTTTTTGATTAAGTGTATCCACTTTAATGACTTCAGCTTATAGCTGTATAATTATGCTCTCAATCTAAATCCCCAGTCTTAACCTTCATTCACGATTCTGTCACATACTCCTAACAACCTAAAACATTCTCTCATTGGCTGTGTGTTCTCAGAACCACAAATGAACATTTCAAAAATTCAATGCATCTTTCTAGGTTGGGGCACTTTGAGATACATGAAGATGGGTGAGCATGAAGATGCATGAAGATGGCCTCTAAACTGGTCTCTCTGCTCTGTTCAAGTTCTCTTATAGTTTGGTAGCGTGACAAAATGAGTTCCTTTATGTGAACTTTTGCTTTGTTTCTTCAGAAACAGCTTGAAGTATTTTACCCCTTAAGCCCTGAGGAATTACCTTTGCCCTAGTTCTGTGGAGAATCAGCTTGAGGGATGGAGAAGTCCTTAGCTGTTTTCTGCCCTAGAGGGTTTTGTGTTTTTGCCCAGGCTATTTTCTGGGTCGGTAGATGTTTCCTGGATAAGCTGTAAACAACTTGACAGTTTGATTCTTTTGCCTGGTAAATACCAAAACCCAAGTTGGTTGACATCTGATGGGTAACTGAGGATTGACTGAACTCTGGGCTGGTGAGGGTGTCCCCACCTTGTAACTGACAAGAATGTGTAAATAGTTAAAACACATAGGTTTTGAGAAACCTTCTGGAATAGAAAAAGATTCTGGCTAAGAGCTAAGCTAATAGAGAAGCAGAACTACAAGGGAGCTGAGTGGTCCTGCAGCTGCCAAGCTGGGCCTATTAGCAGTGCAGAGGCTGATGACTGAGGTGCCTGATGGTAGACAGCCATGACATCAGAGATCAGCTAAGAGACCTGAGCAAGTTGCTACAATGGCTCTGAGTTAGGCCACTTAGTGGTGGACAGGCCAATGGAAGAGAGCCAATTGCAAAGGGCTAAAGGCAGAGGCTAATGGCAGATAGCCTGAAGGCAGAGTGCCCAATAGCAGAGAGGCCCAATGACAGAGAAACTCAATGGTGGAAAGCTACTGGTAGGAGCAAGTACTGGGAGAGCTGCTATACAGGCTGTGAGCTGAGCCATCCAGCTGGGCTATGAGCAGAGAGCCAGATGGTAGGAGATCCTGATGGCTAAATGTCTGATGGCAGAAAGGCCCAACCATGGAAAGCTGCTGCTAGGAGAGCAGTAGTTGGGAGAGCTGCTACACTGGCTATGAGCTAGGCCAGTGATCAGTGGCGGGCCTACAGCAGAGAAGATAATGACAGAAAGGCAGACAGCAAAGAGGCCCAACAGTGGAGAGGCCTGCAAGGCAGAGTTATTCCTAGTATTTCCAAGTTGCTCCTGATCCTGAGTTGTAGCCTCTTACTTTCCTAATAAATGATATAACAGTATAGTCTGAGAGTTCTGTGTGGCCACTGTAACAAATTACTGAACCCAGTAAAGAAGTAGAGAGTCTTGTAAGGGGAAGGAGTAGAGTCAGAAATGGTGACGAGTTGGAGAGTGGAGGTATGTCTGACCTCTACCTTACGGAAACCAACGTTGTGCTTGTCCTGATTTTTATAGCTCAGAATTTTAGGAAAACTATTATGTTGCTTTACAGGTAGTCAGAGTGGTTTTTTAAAAACACAAGATAGATTGATGCATTCTTCTCCACCAAATTCTGCAATGACACTTCATGTCACTCAGAGGAAAAGTCAAACATACAGGCTTTCATAGGCCTGCAAAATCTGCCCTCCCTTTCACTTCTCCTGTTTTTCCTCCTTCCCTGTACCTTCCCCGAGAGTCATTCCTCTCCAAACACTTTGACATTCTCATTCTTTCTAGACCACTCTGGACACAGTCCCACTTCAGGTATTTTGCTCTTGCTCTTATCTCTCCCTAAAATGCTTCTCTGCCAGATTTTTGCATGGCTTGGTCCTTGGTTCCCACTAGTCTATTCAAATACAATCTCAGTGATGCATTTTGTGCCCTGGCTATGTAAAATTGCACACCACTCCCTACGTTCACATACACACTAACACGCGCGCACACACACACACACACACACACGTACATGCACTAACGATGTCTCCTGTCTTATGTCCCTCTACAGCTTCAGCTACTCCATGGATAGCATACGCTATAATTATGTATATATTTTTTTAATTAATTTTTTATTTTTATTTAACATAACTGAGTGAAAATGTACATTCACATGTAAATTTACATGCCCCCCTATATGCAGCTTCCACTGCTCTCCCTGTCCGGTGACTGCACACTATTCCTCTCTGCTCCATACATGTCTCATCCTCCCAACAGTCTCCTTTCCCCTCCTCTCCGTCCACTCCCCTTCCTCCAGCCAGAGGTCAGCAAGATGATATCCTATAGATGTATAGAACCATAAAGTGCTTCCAATATATGGTTACTCTGCATTGCCAAGTCCAATCCATTCCTGTCCAAAGAGTGGACCTTTGTTATAATTTATGGGAATGGGCAGCATCAGGGCCGGGGGCCATGCTCTCAGAGGAACCCCAAAACCGCTGGACCATCAGTTAAGGTCTTTTAGTGGAGATCTCATGATGCACTTCTTTTTATTCTTGTGTTGCCAGTGAGGCTCCTCTCTGTGAGCTCGGTCATGGCTATCACTGGTGGTGGCCGGGCACCATCCGGTTCTTCCGGTCCCAGGTCGATGTAAGTACCCACTCTTGTGGGTCTCTCTCTGTCTTCTCGGTTGTCTTTACCGCATGCGATTCTGGCCCTCGGTGAGCATCCGTTTCTGCTGAGTTGGGACCATTTGCTGTGTCCTCGGATGGCAGCTTGGCAGCTTTTAAGACCCCAGACGCCACTCACCAATGTGGGGTGCAGAGAGCTCTCTTAGCAAAACGCTAGTTGTGCCAACTGGCCTGGAATTCGCCTAAGAGCATGGTCCCCCGCCCCCCGCCCCAGCTACTCTATCCTTGCAGTATTGAGTTAAGATGGAAGGAGTACTCAAGTTATGCTGAAGTCCACTTAATGTTGTTCTTGTTCCTAATGCGTGCTGTCACCGCTTTCTCCCAACTAGATTTCTAGTAACTACCTAAACTAAACCCTCCCCCCCTCGCCCTCCCTCCCTCCCTCCCCTCCCTTGCAGCTGTCAAAGAGTCTTTTCTTCTATACACAAGTCTGTTTTTGAGATCTTATCATAGAGGTCTCATACAGTATTTGTCCTTTTGTCGCTGACTACTCTCACTCAACATAATGTCTTCCAGTTGAAACCACGTTAGGAGATGTTTCCTGGAATCATCATTATTCTTCATCATGTGTAGTGCTCCATTGAGTATATGTACTACAGTTTACCTATCCATTCTTCTATTGTTGAGTATCTGGGTTGATTCCACCTTTTTGCTATTGTGGACTGTGCTGCGATAAACATTCTGGTGCATGTGTCCGTTGGTGTGAAAGGCCTTGAATCTGTAGGATATATTCCAAGTAGTGGAATTACTGGGTCAAATGGTATATCAATATCCATTTTTTTAAGGAAGCGCCAGATGGCCTTCCAAAGAGGCTGGACCATTTCGCAACCCCACCAACAGTGTAGGAGGCTTCCACTTTCTCCACAGCCTCTCCAGCATTTGTTGTTTTGTGTTTTCTGGATCATGGCCAATCTTGTTGGGGTGAGATGGTATCTCATTGTTGTCTTGATTTGAATTTCTTTAATAACTAAAGATCGTGAACATGTCCGCATGTGTTCTTTGGCTGCCTGGATCTCCTCTTTAGTGAAGTGTCTGTCCATCTCCTTTGCCCATCGCTTAATTGGATGGTTTATCTTCTTCTTATTGATATTTTGTAGTATCTTATAGATTATGGAGATCAGGCGTCGATCTGACATAGAGTTGCCAAATATTTTTTCCCACTCTGTGGGTGTTCTTTTAATTCTATTAATAAAGTCTTTGGATGAGCAAAAGTGTTTGATTCTTAATAGTTCCCATTTATCTACTTTCTCTTCTGTTGATTGAGGTTTCTTTGACAGATTTTGGAGTCTGTCCTCATTGTGTATTAAAACTTCCATTGTTGTTCCTACTGTTTCTTGGATGAGCTTTATCGTTTTAGGTTTGATATTTAGGTCTTTTATCCAGTTTTTGTATAAGGTGTAAGATATGGATCTTGATTCAGTTTATTGCAGATGGATAACCAATTTTGCCAGCACCATTTGTTGAAGATACTGTTTTTACCCCAGTTTAATGTCTTAGGGCCTTTGTCGAATATCAGCTGTTCATAGGCAGATGGTGTCATCTCTGGGGTCTCAATTCTGTTCCATTGATCAGTCTGTCTGTTCTTGTACCAGTACCAGGCTGTTTTGACCACTGTGGCAGTGTAGTATGTTCTAAGGTCAGGTAATGAAAGGCCTCCCAGTGTGTTCTTTTTCTTTAGTAGTACCTTACTTATCTGGGGCTTCTTCCCTTTCCAAACAAAATTGGTGATTTGTTTCTCCATCTCATTAAAAAATGATGCTGGAACTTATATTGGGATTGCATTATATAAATAAATTGCTTTGGGTAAAATAGACATTTTCACAATGTTAAGTCTTCCTATCTATGAGCAGGGCAGGTTTTTCCATTTATCTAAGTCTCTCTTAGTTTCTTGTAGTAAGGGCTTGTTGTTTCTCTGGTTAGATTAATTCCTAGGTACTTTATCTTCTTAGGGGCTATCACAAATGTTATTGATTTAATAATTTCCTCCTTAACAGTCTCGTTGATGGTATAAAGGAAACCTACTGGTTTACTTATGTTTATCTTGTATCCTGAAACTTTGCTGAACTCTTCTATCAGTTTGAGTAGCGTACTTATAGATTCCTTGGGGTTCTCTGCATATACAATCATATCATCTGCGAACAGGGAGATTTTAACTTCCTCTTTCCCGATGCAGATGCCCTTTATTTCTTCGTCTTGTCTAATTGCTCTGGCTAGAACTCGTAGCACAATGTTGGATAGGAGAGGTGACAGTGGGCATCCCTTGATCTCAGGGGAAAGTCTTTCAGTCTCTCTCCATTCAGGATGATGTGGGCAATTGGCTTTGTATAAATGGCCCTTATTGTGTTGAGGAATTTGCCATCTATGCCCATTTTGCTAAGAGTTTTTAGCATGAATGGGTGTTGGACTTTATCAAATGCCTTTTCAGCATCAATGGACAAAATCAGGTGATCTTTGTCTTTTGTATTATTTATGTGGTTAATCACATTAATTGTTTTCCTGATGTTGAACCAGCCTTGCATCCCTGGTATGAATCCCACTTGGTCATGATGGATTATTTTCTTGATATGTTGTTGTATTCTGTTGGCAAGAATTTTGTTGAAGATTTTTGCATCTAAGTTCTTGAGTGATATCGTTCTGTAGTTCTCTGTCTTTGTTGGATCTTTCCCGGGCTTAGGTGTCAGGGTTATGCTGGCTTCATAGAGTGAGTTTGGGAGTACTCCATCCCTTTCTATACTGTGAAATAGTTTCAATAGTATTGGGGATAACTCTTCTCTAAATGCTTGGTAGAATTCTGCCGTGAATCCATCTGGGCCCGGACTTTTTTGGGTTGGCAGTGTTTTGATGACCTTTTCAATCTCTTCCTTTGTGATGGGTTTATTAAGTTGTTCTGCTTCACGTTGTGATAATTTGGGTAAGTGGTATGAGTCAAGGAATTTGTCCATTTCCTCAGGTTTTCAAATTTGTTAGAGTACAGTCTTTCATAGTATTCTGTTATGATATTTTTGATTTCTGTTGCATCTGTGGTGACAACTCCCCTCTCATTTCTAATTTGGGTTATTTGTTTCCTTTCCTGCTTTTCTTTAGTAAGTTTAGCCAGTGGTTTATCAATTTTGTTGATCTTTTCAAAAAACCAGCTTTTGGTCTTTTCAATTTTTTCAATTGTTTTTCTATTCTCTAATTCATTTAGCTCTGCTCTAATCTTTATGATCTCCTTTCTTCCAGTGCCCGAGGGGTTCCTCTGTTGTTCTCTTTCTACTTGTTCAAGCTGTAGAGTTAGTTCCTTGATTTTGTTTCTTTCTTCCTTCCAGATGTGTGTATTTATGGAGATAAACAGACCGCTGAGCACTGCTTTGGCTGTATCCCATGTAGGAAGTGTTTTTGTTCTCATTGGAATCCATGAATTTCTTTAATTCATCCTTGATTTCTTCTATAACCCATGGTTTTTTGAGCAAGATATTGTTCAGTTTCCAAGAGTTCCACTTTCTATCTATGTTTTTTTTGCTATGGATTTCAACTTTGATGGCTTTATTATCTGAGAAGATGCTTTGCAATAATTCAATGGTATGGATTTTGTTGAGCATTGCATTATGGCCTATCACGTGGTCAATTCTGGAGAATATTCCATGTGCACTGGAGAAGAAGGTGTAGTTGTCTGTTGATGGGTGGAAAGTTCTGTATATATCAATGAGGTTTAGTTGGTTAATTGTGTCAATGAGGTCTTCTGTATCTTTACTGAACTTTTTTCTAGATGTTCTGTCTAGTAATGAGAGTGGAGTGTTAAAGTCTCCCACTATTATTGTGGAGTCATCTAACTCTCTTTTGAGTGTAGTCAGTGTTTCTTCGACATATTTAGGTACTCTGACATTAGGTGCATAGATGTTTAATTTAGTTAAGTCTTGCCTGTGTACTGAACTTTTCAGCAATAAATAGTGTCCATCTTTGTCCACGATGGTGGATTTGAGATGAAAATTGATTTTGTCTGAGATTAGAATTGCCACCCCTGCTCTTCTTTGTTCATTGTTAGCTTGATATATATTCTTCCATCCTTTAATTTTCAGTTTGTTCCTGTCTTTAGGTCTCAAGTGAGTTTCTTGTAGACAACATATGGATGGGTCGTGTCTTTTGATCCAAGATGACACTCGGTGTGTCTTTACTGGAGCATTCAGTCCATTCACATTCGATGTAATTATTGAGGTATGTGTTCACTGCTGCCATTGTGATATGTTTATTTTTATATTGATGTTTTCTCTGTTGTTCTTATTAGTCTGTTCTGAGACATTCTTTTTTGTCAGTTGATTTTTCACCTTTTTCAGAGCTGGTTTTATAGTTTTTGAGACTCGTGTGTTAGATTTCTTGAAATGGTATGATACATCTTTGTTGTGCTTTACAGCTGCCCCTATGAACCCCCTTAATAAACTATTTATAAAGACAGTTTTAATTACTACCAGTCTGGTCATCTTCCTCTCCATCTGGAAGGACTATAACGACTGTAGTATATCCCTCTTTTATTATGATGACACCATAGTTTTCATGATGATCACTGGATTGCTTCTTTCCATATCAAAGCTGTGATTCACTTTGGAGCCTTCCCTAAATGAGTATTGAGTAGTGTGTCGTTCTAAAATATAAAGTTAGTGGTTTCGTTCTTCTAAGCCAAAGCCAAGAACTTCTTTCAGTATTTCTTGTAGTTTGGGTTTGGTTTTTACAAAGTCTTTGAGTTTCTGTTTATCTGGGGATGTCTTAATTTCATTTTCGTATTTGAAAGACAGTTTTGCAGGATATATAATTCTTGGTTGGAAGTTGTTCTCCTTCAAGACTTTGAATGTGTCATGCCATTGTCTCCATGCCAGCATGGTTTCTGCTGAGAAATCTGACGAGAGCCTACAGGGTTTCCCTCTGAATGTTAGCTTTGCCTTGAGTCTTGCTGCCTTTAAGAGTTGCTGCTTATGTTTCATTTTGTTAAGCTTGATTATAATATGTCTGGGAGTCTTTCTTTTGAGATCTATGTTGGGTGGCGTACGATATGCATCTGAGATGTCTATATTCTCTTCCTTCATGATTTCTGGGAAGTTTTCTTTCAGCAGCTCAGCAACAATACTCTCTGTGTTCTCAGATGTCTCACCCTGTTCAGGGACTCCAATTAATCGAAGGTTGTACCTCTTAATAGAGTCCCACATGCTTCTTAATGTTTCTTCATTTTTCTTGTTTCTTTTTTCTGATTTCTGCTCATATACACTCCATCAGTAGCTCTGTCTTCCAAGTCAGAAATTCTTTTTTCCATTTGTTCCATTCTGTTTTCTTGGCTTTGCATGGAAGTTTCTATGTCTTTGATTTTCTTCTTGATCTGTTGGATTTCACAGTACTGGTGTTCCATCAGTTTGAACAACTTGCTTAATTTTTCATTTTGTTCTGCTGCATTTTGTATAAGGTCTAGAAGGGCCCTGTATATAATCAATTTGTATTCACTTCCTGATGCTTTCATAAAAGTTTCTTCATCTGGAAAACTCCTTGGTTGCTTTGTTTGGGAGCCTTCTGAAACCATGAGTGATTGCTTGTATGCCACCATTGTCTGTTGCTTTTTGGGTCCCATGTGAGTATATAGAGGCTGGAAGAGGTACTGTGAGGATGGATTGCAAATGTTTCTCTAGGCTGTCTTCAAATGTAAAGCAAAAGGTATCTGACCAGTTCACAAGTCAGTTAGGTTTTCAGGTGTAGAGGTCCCTCTCCCCATCTGACAAAGTAAGCGCCACTGTATCCAACCCCAGATGATAACAAACTAGTTCAGAATACAGCACTGCTAGTGCCCTGGTGGCCTCTGCTGACAGGACCTAGCCTTATCCAACACTGCATCGAGTACTGGTTTTGTGATAGAAAAGTGCTCTCTTGTGGGCAGGCTCTGGCTCCCAAGCTAAGAATTAGGTCCAGCTGCGGCCACCGTATCCAAGATGGCGTCCTCCACACAGGCAGCAGACAGAGGGGCTAAAGGTGCCCAGAGGCAGCGATTCCTCTACTTCTGTTGCAGGGCCCCCAATGTAGGCAGCTCTGTGCAAATCACTACTTTTCTGACGGAGAAGCGCTGTCCCGTTTGCAGGCGCTGGCTCACAGGCTAAGAACGAGGTCCCGCTAAAATCTCGATACCAACATGGCATCCCGCACCCTGACCGCGGAGCTCCGCACAAACCCCACTGAGGCAGCTACAATACAAAAGGCTCAAAGTGTCTAGATTAACAGAGTCCCGAGCCTGGCTCTCAGAATATGGGAATTTCGCCAGCCTATCCCCCCCAGCAGCGTGTCTGAGTCCAGCTGCTAGGCAAGACCCAGCTTCAGCCGCCAGCGAGACCGAGGAAAAAAAAGTCAAACTGGTGCGTTTACCTTCCGTCCGTGAGAGCCGGGGCTAGCCAGGAGCGGGAGTCAGCGAAAGAGAGGAGATTTTTCGCTGAGTGGTATGAAGTCCCAATTAACAGCTCTGTGCCGTGTCCTGAGGCTGATTAGGTGATCAGAAGGCTCTGTTTGATTGTCAGTTCAGTTCTTGGTTTCCAGAGGGATAGAAGGAGATGTGGGCTTAGTCGGCCATCTTGACTCCGCCCCCCTGTATATATTTTTTATATGTCTCCACCAATTAGAATGTAAACTACATGTTTTAGGTCAGCTTCCTCAGAAGAAGACATTGAGATGCACATTAATGGACAAAGGATTTATTTATTAAGGGAGAGACTAGAGAAGAAACAAGTGAGGGAATAAGAGAAGGTGCAAGTCTGAACAGAAGCCACTCAAGGATGTAATTTCTGGTAAAGCCCCACTGTAGGTAGTTTTTGCCTGATCCTGCAGGGGAACTGTGGAGTCACAACCAGTCCTTAGAGTTTGACCCTACCTGAGGCAAGAGATAGGGATTTTCATCTGCCTGCCTGCAAGTCAGCCACTGCCTAAGGCTGTGGGTAGGCGATGTAAACTTCTAGGTATTTCAGATTCCATAAGAACCAAGACCAAACACATCACTGTTATATTCCCTGCTAAGTGCTAATGAGCCAAATAACCCAAAGACAGGCCTCCAAAGAGAAGCACAGGTGCAGAACGTTAGAAGCAAAAAAAACTAGCTGCTGGGGAGGGACACACAGAAACAATAGGATTGGGTAGTCTGGTCTGGGTAGAACAACTTGATGTCTAGAACACAAAATGAAAGCAAGAAATTTTGTCTCTTTTTATTTCTATTTTTTCTTGCTTAGAACAATCCCTGGCATAGTGTAGGGACTGAATACATGGATAAATGAATGTATGGAGTACCTTCTATGTTCTAGAAGCCATAACAGTCTGGGTGCATAAAACTAATCAAACTAATCAATTGCCATCAAGTCAATTCTGACTTATAGCATCCCTACAGGACAGAGTAGAACTGCCCCATAGGGTTTCTAAGGAGTGCCTGGTAGATTCAAACTACTGATCTTTCAGTTAGCAGTCATAATACATAACCACTATGCCACCAGGGTTTCCATCCTGACACATTGAAAGCAAAACAAACAAGTAAACAAACAAAAAAACTCAACTGCCATCGAGTCAATACTGACTCATAGCGACCCTATAGGACAGAGTAGAACTGCCCCATAAAGTTTCCAAGAAGCATCTGGTAGATTTGAACTACCAACCATTTGGTTGACAGCTGTAGCACTTAACCATTGTGCTACCAGGGAACATAGTAGTGAAACAAAATAAACATGGAACTTCCCACAGAGCCAAGTCCTTTACCAAACTTCTCCATTTTTGTGAAAGGCACTATCTTCAAATGCTTTCAAGTCCACAGCCTCACATCATCTATTTTTCTTCTCCTCAGACTCTTTACCCCAAGTTCTGTTAATTGTGCTAATGAAACTACTCTCATATCTATCTTCTCCTTTCTCTTTCAATCAGCAATACCCAGCTCAGGATCTTATCATCAATTAAGTGGACTCCTATAGATAAAGCATCTCCATTTTTCAGTATGTTTCCCATCTAATCTGTTTTATTTAAACTACCAGAAATATATATATTTTAACTATGCCTCTGGGTTATACCAATAACCTCATTCAAAGCTTTAAAATTTATGTCTAGTAAAAAGGGAAATTTTGTTATCCTCTTGCATTCCGATCTTAGCTTTCCTTTCATCCAGTAAAACCATTTCTTTTCACAATTTTCAACCAGCCAATTTACTGATCCCTAGTCCTGTGCTTTCTTACCTCAGTTACTTTGCTCAAAGAGTTTCTTCCATTTGGAATAAAATGTATTCCCTGTTCTATCCAAATCCAAACTCAGCTATCGTATGATAGAATTTTTCAAGACCAATGACTTCTTCACTGCAAACACGTTTTTTCACCAACACAAACAATTTCACATGAATCTCACCAGATGGAATACACAATAATCAAATCAACTACATCTTTGGAAAGAGGTGATGGAAAAGTCCCATATCAGCAGTTAGAACAAGACCAGGTGCTGACTGTGTGGCACAGAGCATCAGTTGCTCCTATATGTGTTCCAGATGAAACCAAAGAAAACAGAACAAGTCCATGAGAGCCTAAGTATGATGTTCAGTATCTCCCACCTGAGTTTAGAGAACATCTCAAGAACAGATTTGATATGTTGAACACCAGCAACTGAAAACCAGATGAATTGTGGAATGACATTGAAAACATCATCCATAAAGAAACCAAGAGGTCATTAAAGAGACAGGAAAGAAAGAAAAGATGAAATTGGAGGTCAGAAGAGACTCTGAAACTTGCTTTTAAACGGATGAACAGCAAAAGCAAAAGGAAGGAATGACAAAGTAAAAGAGTTCAATACAAGATTTCAAAGGGCAGCTTGAAAAGACAAAGAGCCAAAAATACAAAACCAAAAGGGAAGAACATATTCTGCAATTCTCAAGCTGAAAGAAATGAAGAAAAAAATTTAAGCCTCCAGTTGCAATAGTGAAGGATTCTACAGGGAAAATATTAAATGACTCAGGAAACGTCAAAAGAAGATGAAAGGCGTACACAAAAAGAACTGGTTGATATTCAGCCATTTGAAGAGGTAGCATATGATTAGGAACTGATGAAAATGAAGAAGCTGAAGCTGCACTGAAGGCATTGGAAAAACAAGGTTCCAGGAGTTGATGGAATGTCAACTGAGGTATTTCAACAAATGGATGCTGTGCAAAGTGCTCACTCATCTATGCCAAGAAATTTGGAGGACAGATACTTGGCCAACTAACTGGAAGAAATCCGTATTTATGTCTATTCCAAAGAAAAGTGATCCAATCAAATTCAGAAATTATCGAACAATATAATTAATACCACACACAGGTTAAATTTTGCTAAAGATCATTCAGAAGTGACTGCAAGAGTATATTAACAAGGAACTGCTAGAAATTCAAGCTGGAGTTGGAAGAGGATGTGGAACCAGAGACATCGCTGCTGATGTCAGACAGATCTTGGCTGAAAGCAGAGAATCCAAGAAATATGTTTACTTGTGTTTTATTAACCATGCAAAGGCATTCGACTGTGTGGATCATAACAAATTATGGCTGACATTGAGGAGAGTGGTAATTCCAGAACACTTGAACTGTGCTCTTAAGCAATCTGTCATGGACCAAGAAGCAGTCATGTGAACAGAACAAGGGGACACTGCATGGTTTAAAGTCAGGAAAGGTGTGCATCAGGATTGTATCCTTTCATCATACCTTTTCAATCTGTATGCTGAGCAATCAATCTGAGAAGCTGGGCTATATGAAGAAGAATGGGGCATCAGGATTAGAGGAAGACTCTTTTAACAACCTGTGTTACATAGATGCTTCCTGGAAGTGAAGAGGATTTGAAACACTTACTGATGAAGATCAGACTGGAAACTTTAGTATAGACTGCACCTCAACATCAAGAAAACAAAAATCCTCACAACTGGACCAGCAAGCAACACTGTGTTAAATGGAGAAACGATTGATGTTGTCAAGGATTTAATTTTACTTGGGTCCACAATCAATGCCCATGGAAGCAGCAGTCAAGAAATCAAATGATGCATTGCACTGGGAAAATCTGGGCAAAAGACCCCTTTACAGTGTTCAAAACTAAAGACGTCACCTTGAAGACTAAGGTGTGCCTCCATGGTATTTTCAATCTCATCACATACATGCAAAAGCTGGACAATGAATAAGGAAGACATGAGGAAATTCAATGCCTTTGAATCATGGTGTTAGAAAAGAATATTGAATATACCATGCACTGCTTAAAGAACAAACAGGTCTGTTCTGAAAGAAGTACAACAAGAGTGGTCCTTGGAAGCAAAGATGACAAGACTACATCTTACATATTTTGCACATATTGTCAGGAAGGACTAGTCCCTGGAGAAAGACATCATGCTTGGTAGAGTGGAGGGTCAGTGAAAAAGAGGAAGATCTTCAATGAGACGGGTTTATAGAGTGGCTGCAACGATGGCCTTAAGCATAAAAACAGCTGTGGACTTGGCACAAGACTGAGCAGTGCTTCATTCTGCTGTACAAAGAGTCGTTACGGGTTGAAACTGACTTGATGGCACCTAACAACAACAACAGCACCATTGTGTGTATGAAACCTCCTTTCATCTCCCAAACTGGAAGCTATTTCTTTTTTCTGAACACTTGAGATATATTTTAAGCACTGTAGAACATTGAAAAGGGGATGAACTTTGGATCAAATTCTATTAATTAAAACCTGATCTTCTGACATTGAGTACCTTACTGGTGAAATGGTTAGGAGTCTGACTCTTAACTAGAAAAGTCAGCAGTTGGAATCCACCAGCTGCTGCTTGGGAACTGTATGAGGCATTTCTACCCTATCCTCTAGGCTAGCTGTGAGTTGACATAAGCTTGACAGCAATGTTTTTTATTTTTTTAGTAAATCAGTGACCTTGACTAAGTCACTTCAACTCTCTGGGCCTCAATTTTTCATTAGTATAAATGAAGAAAACAGTATTTAAAGTACAGTTGTCCCTCAGCATCTGCAGGGTATTGGTTCCAGGACTCCCCATAGAAAACAAAATCCAAGGATGCTCAAACACTTTACATAGAATGGCATAGTATTTCTATACAACCTATGCACATCGTCTTACATACTCTATACCAGCTTTAGATTACACATAATACCTAATGCAATATAAATGCTCGGTGAATATACAGTATTGTATTGTTTAAGGAATACCAACAAGAGCAGAGCAATGTTGAAACAAAAGCTGGAGAGAGACTGAGGATCTGCGAAATGACAGATGTCCTACACACCACTTTATTCCAGTAGCTTCCACATTCTGCTCAGCACCCAACAAATTCAAGTTTTGCATTTTGAAACTTGCTATTTTTCTTTTCCCCTTGGATATTTTTCATCCAAGGTTGGTTGAATCCATGGATGTGGAAACCAAGAATAGATAGGGCTGACTAGACTTTATATGCTCATTTTGTCCTTTATGAGATAAACTTATAAGAAAATGTTAAGCATTGTGACTAGGTCATAGTAGGTATTTGGTAAATACTAGTTTCTTTTACTTCTTTCAGGGTCAGCTTAGTGATGTGTGTCATTTTGACCTTATACTCAAGTTTTTATGTAAAAGCTTATCTCCTCTATGGTAGTCTTATATCATCTTTCTTTGTGGTTTCCATAACGCTCAACATGGTGCCTCACTTGAGGTAAAACCATTTACCAGTTGAGTAGATTTCATCTTACAGGTTCCCCATATGTCAGAGCAGCACTGAAAACCATAGGGTTTTCAATGGCTTTTTCATAGATCACCAGGCCTTTCTTCTAAGGCACCTGTGGGTAGACTTAAACTTCCAACTTTTTGGTTAGCAGCCAATAAATTTACACTACCCAGGAATTCTTAAGGTAAATCATCTAGTAAATAGTTGAATTAATGGTTCTCACTTTATATTAACTGCATTAGCTTTTGTGTTATTTTCATTATGTCCATCTCTTTTCCTTCTAGTCTATAACTTATGACTTACGATGCCAGATTAATCTTCCTAGGTTTGTGATGTTTATGTTTCACTTTCCCTCAGAGTATGACATCTCTATAACTTGAACTTAACTTACTTTCCCATAAGGTTAACTTAATCTCCACTGCCTCTCCTCCCCATCACACGTGCTTACACACACACACATGCGCATTGGTTACCCTCAGTCAACGATCTCCAGCCATTTTCCATCATCATCCATAGAAAATGCAAATTCTTCACCCTGGAGTTTAAAAGTCCCACTCCCAACCCATCATCTTTTCTTTCCAGACTTATTGCCTATCAATTCTTACCAGTACCTTGTGATACAGCCAAAATAATTTGCTCAAGTTTTCTGAAACTTGCACCTTATTTCGTGTTTCCACTTCCAAGCTGTTGCTTATGTTGTTTTTACCACATGGACTTCATGACATCACCTATTCAACCTAATGAGACAGAGCTGGTTTTTAATCTCAAATGCTACATGTTTCACGTATACTTTATACCTGTATATATTCTTTTGCTTTTCAAGCTCAACAACACTCGCTTTTCACACGCTATTTTTATTGCTGTGTTTATGTAACTGCCTTGATGTAAAGCTATGACGTACTCCTCTTTGTAATTCTGGAAGTATATAAAACAATACTTTGCAAAAAGTAGACAACAAAAAAATGAATAACAGAAAATGTCAGATAGAAATGTCAGCCTGTCATAGTGAAGGATGCATTGGTGTGCAACAGGCTCCTGTGACTAAAGGGCATATTTGAGACCAATATGAAAGCTATAATAAGGTAAGTTTTGATTCAATACAAGGAGCAATGTTTGGATTATTACACTTGCATAAAACAATTACTACAGATATTTAAGCAAATATTTAAGCAAATATTACTACAGATATTTTAGCAAATGCTCCCTGTCTGGATAAATAAATGGAATGTATAATTCTAAAATGTGTTCCATTATAAGATTGTATGATTGATTAAAAATGAAGTGCATCAAATTATCTTTTACCAAAGCAAGAAGAACAAGGGCAAAATGGAATTAATTACTAAGATCATTCAGATGAACTCTGAATTGGTGAGAATCCAGCATCCAGAGGATGGTGACTAAAGGTGTCATCTTCCTTATCTGTGATTATCTCTCTTGGCTGTGGGACCCACGAGAACAGAGGGCTTGTCTGTGTTTATTGATGACTTTGTGTCTCCAGTGCTTATTGCATTATGTGGGGGTTTCCATAAAAATGTTTTAATGAATTAATAACAATGAGACCTAATTTATATTTGCATAACCCATTCAAAAAAATGTCAAAAGAGAGGGCAAAATAAGAAAGACTTCTAACAGTGCAATCTAGCTCATTTTTAATGTGTAATTATTGCAACTTGTTGCAAAACAATAAAGAAAATACTTAAGAGTGGTACTATGAAAGCCTACTTGCCTCTTTTTAGGATTATAAATGAATCTATTTGTCCTTATTGTGTTCATACTGTAAATAACATAGTCTGAGAAAATATGTCAAAATATGTGTCTGGATACATGTTTTCCTTTTTAAGTGAGTTACTTTGGTGGTCTAAGCACTTAATCCAAGAGTGCTATAACAATAAATAGTTCGAGATGTTTTGGAGTTCCTTTTTTGAAGTTGCTTTTTTTAGAGAGCTGATCTACAGTTCTTTTTTTTTTTAAGAAGTATTTTGAAACTCAGTTTCTAACTGTATGTTATTCTTTGTTTTTAATACCAAGTATTCTGATACTTGGAAAGAACAGCACCAAGTTCTTCCTTTTTTTTTTTTTTTTTTGACCATTTTTAACCATATCTCATTTCAAAACACTTTACGTAACATTGATCATTTGGATGCACTTATACTGACCTACTACTCTTTGATAGCATGCTTCCATAAAAAAGGCATTAACTGTGGAGACAGACAGAGCTGGTTTGTATCCTCACTCTGCTAGTTTCTAGCAGCAGATCTTTGAGAACAATTCTTACATTGTTGTAAGAATTAAGTTAGGTGATTTAAGTAAAATGTCTAGCACAATATCTGAGTCCTAGCAGACATTGTTACTTAGACTTTCCCCATTCCTTTTCAAGCTCTTTCATGCAGTATTGTACTCTGAAGAATACCTATGGCAAATATGAAACCAGTTTCATCATTAACAAGCTTTCAAAAATCCCCACTAAGGGTTAGCATTTTTCCAGATGCTTGGAACTCAGTAACGACCCAAACAAAAAATTATGCCTTTTTGGAGCTTATATTCTATGTATTCTAGTAGAGGCTACAGTTAATATACCAAGTTAAAGTGAATATAGAATATGTCCCCCTCCCCCCAAATCTGCTGCTGTTGAGTCATTTCCAACTCACAGGGACCCTATGGCAGGTGGTACAAATTTCTATAGAAAAAAAGGCACACAGGAAAGAAGAATAAAACGTATTAGGATGGAGGAGTGAGAGTGTGAACATTTTAAACAGGGTGGCCAGGGAAAGTGGGGAAATAATATTTAAGTAAAAACCCCAAAGTTGGTGAGGAAATCAGCGGTCACCAACTTTCTTAGATGACAGGGTTCCATGCAGAGTGAATATATCAAGAGTTACAGAAAAAGTCACATTAGGAAAGGCTTATGGAAAGATAAGTACCTTTCAAAGAAAAAAAGGACAACACGCAGCAATAACACATCAACAGGAAGAAGAAAATGGAGCAGGTAGCCGCGACAGGGAACACAACAGCAGATGCTGCCAACCTGTTAGGCCAGCCATCTGGTTTCACAGCAGTTTCACCAGTGACACCCGTGACATAAACGTCAAGATCAGAGCCCAAGCCAGAATCTGAGAAGCAAGAATCCCACCAGAAATAAAGGAAAGCTCACATCTGATCCCAGAAGGAGGGTGTAAAAAGCAGGATAGCCATGCCTGGGCTGCCCAGAAAAATCTGAACCTGGATGGCTGCCTGCAGGGTGGACCCAAGAACAGAAACACAGAGTTCAGCCGCCAGATTTAGCTGCTAGAAAGAGCTCAACATGAGAGAAGTAGACAAAGCTAAATGCTCTCTATCACTGAAACCTTAAAGGATTATTAGAAAAGAGATTTTTTTTTTTATCATAATGCAGTTTTATAACTGGCAATAATTAAAAGATATAGTAACATAAGAGGCTTTGCTACCCAATTTTGTTTATTCCCATGAGTTTGATGTGAAAAATGTGTTGTTAATACATCAGTCTATTCAATATGTCAGAGCTCTGGTGGTACAATGATTAAAAACTCAGCTGCTGCCTAGAAGACTAACAGTTTGAATCCTCAGGCCCTCCTTGGAAACCCTATGGGGCAGTTCTACTCTGCTCTATAGGGCCACTATGAGTTGGAATCAGTTTGATGGCAACACAATTGAGCTGGTTTAGTTTATTCAGCATCTTAGCAGTTACCTTCCTTAGCACATTTCCTCTACTTCTAACTACTGCTGTGTACCAGTGCAAGAGAACAATTGCAGAATTAGCCACTGTTTCTTAGTTCACTCAACCTCTTGACCCTTGTTTTTTCTCTTCCTACCCACTTTCTTTTACTTTTTCTTCTCTCTTTAGATTAAGGATTTTTCCTGTCCTGGTCAAATCAATAAGTCTGCTGCTGGAATAAATTCAGATTGATAGAAGCCAAACATTTTTCAAATTGTGAAGTATTACATCAACACTAATTAACTGTCTTCTTTACAAATATATCACTTTTTCCTGTAGGAATGAATGGAGACAAGGTATTTTAAAGATGAAGAAATAATCCCCTGCATTCTAGGTCTGAAAGTTTCCCTGTGTAATACCAAGTATCTGAATTTGAAAACTGTGGTTAGACTCTTATATAGGTCAGATTTAAACATCATCTCTATCCAGGTGAACAGACAGGAAGCCTGAAAATGTTAGATTGATGTGATTTCCACACCATCGTATTGCTGTACCAGTTTCCTCTGCAAATTAAAGGAAGAAAAGAATAGGCTTAAGAAGATACAAGGGCATAAATCTCAGGAAAATGTACCACCTCCCCTCAATAAAGTGTCCATTGCCTTCTACAAATAGTCAGTACTAGGCTCATATTCATAAATGGCATTTTATATTTCTCCCAATTCCAGCTGGGGGAGGGAGGAGGGAGTGAAAGGAAAGATTGATCTCTGAAAGCAAAGACTCATCATTTGGAAATTACCAAAAGGCAAGAATGACTCATTCATTTTTTGAAAAGTTCAAATCATTTTCATGAAATGTAAACTAAGTTTTTCCCTTTTCTTCCTAAAATGAGAAAGTATAGTTTGAGTTCAATAATGAAAACATCCTTCCAAATTAAAAAATTGTGAATTAGGAGACATACTATAGATTTGGTATTAAATTCCTACTCTTCATTATATTGAATAATTTTTTTATTTTTTTGCACCATAACCAATACTAATTAAAATAAAGGTTTTTTTGTGTGTGAATTTGGAAAGGGGCCCCTGGAGAGATCATTTCATCAGACTACTTACATTCATTAAGGATTGAGCAAAAATCAGAGGCAGATGGCTTTGTCTCATATTTCAGAAGAGGAATTTCACAACTCTTTTCAGTTGTCTTCTACTCAATTTTTTGACCACCATCTACCTTATTTTTTTATTTATAATCTCTATCAATATTAACATAATCCAGCCTATTTCTCCTATCCACTGGATAGAAATGGAAGGAGCTGGTCAGTGCCTTGTAAAAGCACTAGATACATCCACACTACTATACAAAGCTTATTGGGAGAAAATTAAAAACATTTATTTAGCATTCTGTTTACCAACACATTGAAACTCTATTTACTATCATTTTAAGTAACAGTCAATGACTTTATTTTGATAGTAGTAGAAGAAAATCATTGAATGATTGTGGGCATGATTCCTGTAAGAGACCTCTCAGCCTCCAGTTTTCCTTTCTGTCCATCCCCTTCCTCATTTCCTCTGCAAAGAACAGAACGCAAATTTGACTACATAATCTTTTCCTGAGGCAACAGAATAGTTAAAGGCATGAATGCCCAAAATTTTTTAAATTCACTTTTTACTGTGATTAAATGAAAGTTTACAACACAAGTCAATTTGCAGTACAAAACCCCAAACACACACCTCTATGCAGCGCTATCTGCTCTCCTCACCCTGTGACAGCACATTCCTCTTTTCCACTCTGTACTTCCAGTGTCCACTCAGCCAAGACTTGTTCACTCCTCTCTATACTTCCCTCTCCCCTCTAGAGACAAACCAGTTGGACAGCCTCATATATATATTCAGACAAAAAGTACACACACCATCGGCATCACTCGGTGTCCCATAGTTCAATCTTAGCCTGAAGGGTTGACTTCTCTACTGGTTTCAGCTCCGGGCTAGCAGTAAGTGCAGGGGCCATGTTCTCAGGGGACCCTCCAGGTTGTGGGACTATCAAGTCTGGTTTTTCAATAGCTTTATCTGTTCAGAAAATTCATATTAATAGAACCAGAAAGTATATATTCTCTCATTCTTCTATCATTCAATGTAACACTTTCTGTTTTCTTTTGAGGAGCCTTAGGGTTGCCTTAGGGGGCAGGGAGATTAACTGGGAAACAGCAAGGGCTTGATGGAAATGCTCCACATCATTACTGGGTGGCAGTAACTCAGGAGAATACATTTATCAAAATTCAAACAAACATACACTTAAAAATGTGTGCGTTTTATTTTATGCAGAGTATGCTTAATGAAAGATAGGAAATCCAAGCTTCACTGTCTTTTTTCCACTTCTTATTTTCCACAGGAAATCCTGGTGGTGTAGTGGGTTAAGTGCTACGGCTGCGAAAGGTCGGCAGTTCAAATCCTTCAGGCGATCCTTGAAAACTCTATGGGACAGTTCTAGTCTGACCTCTAGGGTCACTATAAGTCAGACACAACTCAATGGAAGCGGGTTCAGTTTGGAATTTTCATAAGCCATGCTTGGGTATGAAGAGACAGGTAAATCAACTTTTCTCACTCTGTTGCTGCTGTTTCAACTGACAGAGCGTTCCTTTTAGGTATCTCAAATTTACTTCTTCAGTTAAACACAGACCAACCATATGACCCAGCAATTTCCATCAGCAATATGTACCCAAAAGAAATGAAAGCTGGAATGCAAACAGAAATCAGTCTACCCTATGTTCAAGGCAGCACTACTCTAAATATGGATACTCTAAAAATGGATAAACAATATGTAATATATACATACCAAAACCCACTGCTGTCAACTCTGACTCATAGCAACCCTGTAGAACTGCCCCACGGGGTTTCTAAGCAGCATCTGGTAGATCTGAACTCTGAACCTTTTAGAGTTAGCAGCTGTAGCTCTTAACTACTCCAGGGTTTCCTTACATGCATGCAGTGAAGTATTATTCAACAACAAAGAGAAATGAAGTCCTAATATGTACTACAGCATGGATGAACCATGAAAAGATTAAACTAAGTGAAATCAGTAAGAAAAGGAATAATAGTGTGTGGTTTCAATTATATGAAAGATCTAGAGCAGACTAAAGCATAGAGGCCTAACCTAACCTAGCAGTTACCAGGCCCAGATGGGACAGAGGGTGAAAACAGACTCACTACTTAGGAGATGCTGAGCTTCTCTGAAGGGTGATAGAAAAAGTTGGGAATGGATGATAATGATGATGGTTGCACAAGATGAATACAATCAATTACTAAATAACACACATGAAAAATTTTGAAACGGCAAATATTTTGTTACACACATATTTATTACAATTCAAAAGTAATGTTATAAAATTATATTATCTATACCTAGGGTCGCCATGAGTCGGATCCGACTTGACAGCACTTGGCTATGCCCAATAAGGACACTGTAAATGTTTCTGATGTGGATTCACATTTTAGTAGGTCTGTAAGAGAATCAGGAATTGGCTCCTTCTGGGTCTTTGATTGTAAGTCCATCAATGTCTCTTGTCCCCAAAGAAGTCATACTACAGCTAGCTAGCCAAATTTGAATTATAGAAATTTAAATAAAAACACTGGGTTCAATGACAACATAAAAGAAGAATACATAAGAATTAGCAAGGCAGTAAATGATTTGTTTGTGAATACCAGTAAGGTTGAAAAGAAATTTGCAAATTATTTTATATATATCATTTTACTTATCACTTATAACAACTCCTTAGAACAAGACAGGGAGCTATAAATGTTCTCATCTTATGGATGAAGAAACAGATTTCAGGCTAAGCAACTGCCACAGCAAAGAGGTGACAGGTGCAAGACTGCAACTCATGTATTTTTGACTCAAAAAATAGATTTCTTTTATATCTCTTGTTTAGGAAAGGTTAAAGTCATCAAGGCTGAAGTGACCTGCAAAGGCTTCTTGGATGAGATGCCACTTTAAAGGCTGGTCCTGATATGAAGGGTATAACAGCAGGAAGGAAAATCATGAGCAAAGGCACAATACAAGCAGGGCCTAGCTGTGACTCACAGAAGGAAAGGAGGCAAGTCAGGCAATACCAGATGAGATCAGCGGACTGAAGTGAAGTTTCTGATTACTGCCTGTCTGAATACTCCAGAAATGTGGACTACTAAAGCATCTTAATAACCAAGATATATTTTTTTGTTAATTAGAAAAACCTAGTAGCTGTTGGAAATCTTAGTAAGGTTAGATAACTGTTCTAAGTGCTTTTTATATACACTGCATTATTTAATTTAATTTTCTTG
Organism: Heterohyrax brucei; assembly: GCA_028571685.1. Lineage (NCBI taxonomy): Eukaryota > Metazoa > Chordata > Mammalia > Hyracoidea > Procaviidae > Heterohyrax > Heterohyrax brucei. Next base: position 71,551,996 of record CM053146.1, on the reverse strand, counting down.
ATAGCCTCTCAGGTAGAAACTATTTTAACTCCATTTTACACAAAGAGGTCCAAAGTGGTTTATTACTTACCCAAGGACAAATTAGTAAGAGAAGAACCAGAATTTGGACTGTGGCAACCTGCCAAGTTCTTAACTAATATGTTTGCACAGTGAGCAAAAAATAGTTTATAGATAAACTACAAAATATATTCATGGGTCTATTTCCTGTCACACTATGAAGATTTTAAAACTTACCTAAGTTCTACTTTTACCAGGTCAACGGGTCTTGGTAGGACAGTGGTTGAGATCATGGCTGATAACCAGAAGGTCAGTGGTTTCAGCCCACCAGCTGTTCTTCAGGGAAAGATGTGGCAGTTTGCTTCTATAAAGATTACAGTTATGGGAACCCACTGGTGCACTTCTCTGTCCTATTGGGTTGCTACGAGTCAGAATCAAGTCAATGGCAAGTTTTTTATTAACAGGTCAGATTGCAACCACCACTGTCTCTCCAGTGTTTAAATCCAATAGGACCTCACACTGGGATATAAGGTCTCTGGAGTGGAATGCAAACTTTAGAAATTATGATTTTTTAGTAAGGGTGAGAAGCAATCCCTGGGAAATGTTGCTCAGAAGAGCAAAACAATCAATTTTACATTTTAGAGATTACTCTGATAGTGTGGAAGAACATAGCAGCCATAGCACTTAACTGTTATACCACCAGGGTTCCCTGAAGAGCATCCAGACCAAAAACTAAAACCAAATCCACCGTCATCGAGTCAATTCTGACTCACAGCAACCTTGGAGGACAGAGCAGAACTGCCCCACGGAGTTTCCAAGGAGCACCTGGTAGATTCAAACTACTTATTTTTTGGTTAGTAGCTGTAGCACTTAACCACTGAGGCACCAGGGTTTCCATGAAGAGCATAGCAGTGTGAAAATCTTTAGAGCCTGATATAAACACACACATACCCAAGCACATGTGTTTGTGCACTCATGTACACACACACGCACACACACACACCAGACTATTGCAAGAATTCAGGCAAGAGACATTGAATGTCCAAACTAAAGAGTGACCATATGTTGGATGCACTTTATAGTTCTGTACATCTATAGGATATCATCCTGCTGACCTCTGGCTGGAGGAAGGAGAGTGGGTGGAGAGGAGGGGAAAGGAGACTGTTGGGAGGATGGGACATGTATGGAGCCGAGAGGAATAGTGTGCTGTCACCGGGCAGGGAGAGCAGTGGAAGCTGCATATAGGTGGTCATGTAAATTTATACCGGAATGTACATTTTCACTCAGTCATATTAAAAAAAAAAAAAAGAAAGTAGGGTGCTGAGCAGGCGATGATTTAGTATTTCCAAGGTTTCTTCAGTAAAATCTGAAATTTGACTGCTTGTTGGTAGAAAAGAAGCTACAGAATCCAAAGATAATGTCAACATTGTCGTTGAGAGACTGAATGGATAATCAAAATAATCACTGATATACAGGAGCCAGAAATCGTCTCTGGATATTCCAGCCCTTGCTAATGTTTACCTTCTCTGAAGTCCAATTTCAGGCGAAGCCATCCCAAATTCACGGAAGAAAACAGAATAGAAGTTGCTTTTAAGAAAAACAGTACTGACAGGACATTGAAACAAGGGGAAGACTAAAACCCAGCAGGCTGAGAAGGAATCTCTTGTAGCAAGAAATCAAAGTTAGCTGGAAGTTGAATCGGCAGTTGAGGGAGGAGAGAGGAATACGTGTGATTATTTCACAGAAAAGGAAAAATTAGGTGAAGTCTGAATGATTAATAAACATAACCTTTGCTACTACAAAGATACATATGTTTTTAAGAGTTGGTGTTTATTTTCACAGTTCACTAGCCAACACAGACTTTTTTGTACAACAGGGTGTAAAATGATGATCTTTCAGAAAAGGGCTCTAAATATTAGGTACCGTATTAACTAAAATGAAACGTAAAAAAATGTGGCAAAAGAAACGTAGTAACATACTGAGGAACATCCTTATTCCTTTAACAAATTGCTTTTTAAATTCTGTTAGTCTACTTAAGCATGACTATAGTACTGAAAAGAAAGAATAGTCCATGAAACAGTTAGCTAATATAAAAATTGAGTAAGTTTTTGTTTAAAGGAAAGTCAAATTGTTGCTTCATCCAAGATTCCCCCCTACCCCCCCCCCCCAAAGAAGCAGCCAATACCTAAGATTTAACAAAAGGCAGCCTGGTTACCACAGGACAGGATGGAAAAGCAGGCTGAAAAAGTCCCATTGTTTTTAGAGATGGGTGTGAAATGCACGTGACACAGAAAAACAAAACGTCAAACCATGGTATATTATTATCCAGAGTCTATATCTCTTTACCATTTCCTGGCAAGAGAGATGTCTGGATAAAACTCTAATTGGCTTTAAGTCTGTAATGCAGTGTTTTCCACTGGAAACATTTCCAGTTAAGAAAAGAGGTCACTGCATTTGAGAAAGAGCCAAAGCACTCAAAAAGAATTTTCATAGCGCAGATTACAAAATAAATTTAAAAAATTACTCTTTATTATTAAGCAACACCTTAGTATGACTAATAGGTCATCTTTTTTAAACAACTGAAACACATTCAACATTATCTGGAGTGATGGAGAGCAACTAACTTGACAGTAAGCTCATTTCAAATATGAGAGGAAGTGATGGAACTACAGACATGCTCCGTGTTTGAGATAATTTGCAGGAAGAAAGATCCATACAGAGAATTCCCCAAATTATTCCGACTTCATTGCTGTACCCTATGTTTGAGACAGTTGAGCACCTTTTATTTCTGCCAGTGATGTAAAATAAACAGGACAGGAGAAGCTTATAGAGGCAAAACCAACATTAAGCCAATTTAACAGCGTTATCAGTTACTCAGAGCATCACTGCTCTTTTATGATGAGAACTACAATGTTGAACAGCCTGTCTTCTAAATACAAAAACAACTTTTCCCCCACCTTGCTGGGTCACTCTGAAGTTCTTTGAATATGGGATCAGCCTAGCAATCATTCTAGTAATGCGAACAAGAAGAGATATTAGGAGGAAGACACTTTAGAGATAATGTAGACCATTTGTTTTATTTTATGGGTGGTAAAATTGAAGCTTATAGAATTTAAGAATACAGGTGGTTAGTTAAGTGTCAGATCTTAGACCAGAGATCTGTTTTTCTGACTCCTAGTCCAGTACTCTGTGCAGTAGTAACTTGTCTTTAAAGGCAAGAATAGGGGCAGAGAAAGCTATGAGATTTTAACCCTTTGAAAACCTAATTATGTTTTCTTCTGAATTTTTTGATGATGCTACGTGTTTTCACTACTGAAGGCATGTTTATTAAAGGTCCAATTCAGAATTTTTTTGTTATGATTTGTGGTTAAACACTCATTATCTGGGACAACACATAGCCCAATAGACCACTGACAACTTAAATCCTGATGATCTGAGTCAATGATAAAATTGTTGTTTTCTCAAAAATTTGGAAAACATGAAGGCACCTGGCAATGTCTACACATTTTATTCTAGTGTCCTTCTTCTTAGCCTTTTCCCTCTTTCTCCAAAACATGGCACAATGCATTCTTCCTTACTACAAAGCAATATTTACAGCCCAAATAAATAAAGACAAGTGATTTTTTTTTTATCTCAGGAAAATCACCTAAGATATAATGCATTTTTCATTGCTGCAAAAATTTTACCTGCAGGCTGAATAAATGGTTAAGTGATATACTGCCAACAAAAAGGTTAGCTGTTCAAATCCACCAGCTACTCCTTGAAAACCTTATAGGGTAGTTCTATTCTGTCCTCTAGAGTTGTTGTGGGTCAGAATTGACTCGATGGCAATAGATTTTGGTAAAAGAATCTGAATCTCAGAAAAATTACCACTACTATGTATTCTGCATTTTTTTTAAAGCAGTACTAACAACTAAGAAGAAGAAACAGCCACCCTAGAATACTGCAGAACTGCTTACAGTGGTGCATTGCATCTCCTATATGTGGAAGCAACAGCTGGGCCCTAAGATTGAATGCAAGGTAACAATAACTTATAGGCATTCCAGTCTCTTAAAAAGTACCACTGCAATGTGTTATTTGTTATTGGAAAGGCATCATTTACTGTTTGGCAACTGGAAAAGAAGGGAGCCAGTAACATCTGGAAACAACACAGAGAGGAGAAAATGGCCACTATGACTGGATGAAGACTGGTGACAGCTTGGTGTCATGTTAAGTATGTTGTCATGAGAAAAAAGTAACTGGCAAACATCATGAAACTTATCTAACAGAAATAAAGGCAAAAGTTTTGATAATTGATACAGCCAGGAAGAATCATTTAAGACAATGCTCCAGCCAAGCCAATTCTCAGTCTACACAAAAATGAGGCTCCCTTGAGGAGTTACAAGTTCATACATTTCAAAAATCTCCTACCTTGTGGCTAAATGCATTAAAATTGGGCTACTTGGATTTCAAAATATCCCAAAGGCAAAAATTGGATGGGATATGTGCTACATGAGCTTTGAAAGCATTTTAAAAAGAGAACTAGGAAAAAGTTATTTGATCTAAAAGAAGGTAACAGAAATTTACACCCATTTAGTAAACACAAATACATATTTATTAGACTCTGTGAAGGCTTCTATTATATTTCTTTTATTTATAAGGGATCCTGGGATTGGAAGACATTTACTTTCAGGTAAAACTGTAACTTCAACACAGACATATAATTGCTCTTCTTCTTATTCACCATCCTCTCACTTCTCATTGCTGCTGTAACTCTTATGGAGGCACCGCTGAGTTGACTCTGACTCAGAACGACCCTGTGTACAACAGAACAAAACACTGCCTGGTCCTGTACCATCCTTACAGTCATTGCTATGCTTGAGCCAATCGTTGCAGCGACTGTGCCAAATCCATCTCATTGAAGACTTGCCCTCTTTTGCTGAATCTCTACTTTGCCACACATGATGTCCCTCTCCAGGCACTGGTCCCTCCTGACAACATGTTCAATGTACCTGAGACAGAGTCTCACTATCTTTGCTTCTAAGGACCGTTCGGGCTGTACTTCTAAGACCTCCCAGCATCCAGATGCAAATGAAAAGGGCAGTACACTTTCTGAAATGAACTTGAGGAAGAGAAGCTGCATCTTCCCTGACAACTAGCGTAGGTAGATCTGCATATATCATAAATATCTTTTTCTAGATATAGTTCAGATTGAAGGCCAATCATATAGAGGACTGCAAGCATAGAAAAGATCAGTTTCATTCAGAATTAAACTAAAAACGTGCCCATAGAAGATTATTATCAAACTAGGCCCCATGGCATGAGCTGGAGGAAGAGCAAATTTTGCAGCAGCAGCAGGACCCTGCAGACCTCACCAGTATTTCTGAGATGCTTATCAAAAGGGAAAGTCTAAGTGCAGCTTAAGCCATGTACAGACAGCCATGCCAAGGAAAGAGCAGAAACAGTGCTGCTCATGGAGTCAACTGAGTTCAGGAAACAATGCATCAGTTTCCAAGATTACTTCTAGCTGGCAAATCTACAAAGTCCTTGCTACAATTGACTTTTACTGTCCTTTAGACCACTAGACCTTTGAAAGGGCAAAAATAAAACTGGGAATTTTAATATTGTTTTTCTACCTAAAGGACTACTATATGTTTATAGAAAACCAAGAATATTTGATAGAATAATTTCAAATTCTAATGTCATAAAAGCATAGGATATTCTTTGTAAGAATAACTAAGCACAGAAAAATTATCAGATGTGTGTATGGACACCATTGTACAAAATAAGGAATGTGATCTCAATCATTACAGCAGATACTTCTCTGAAATAGAAGTATTGTAAAAGACAGAAAAGGAAATTTTAAGTTGAAATATACTTTGATTAAGATTAAACAGAACAGTTTAAATGTGAATATAAATATGACAGTTATCAAGAGAGTGCAACTGGAGACTCCATGGATAATATTAAGAAGTGCTAAATTAATAAGTACAGTATAAATAGTAAACAGAGGTTTGAAAATGCAGTAAACTGAATCCATTGAATAGAAGACAAATTTGAGAAATTTTCTCAAATGTCAGAGGAAAAACTGCAATAATAGTAACTATTAAGAATAAAAATATGGAACAAAAGCCAAGGAAATGCTATAATTAAAAACTAATTTCAGAGGGAGAAGCTAAAGCAAGCAGAGGAGCTGCAGGAATTTCTAATTTCAATAAAGAATGAAATCTTTAAATCAAAAAAGGCTACAAACCAAAAGGGATCGTAGAATAACAGATAATAGAAATAAACCAAAAAACTTAGACATATCCTCCTGAGCTAGGAAAGCTTAAAAGATTTTTTTAAAAAAGCCAAATTCTTCATATTTCTAGTAGAGAAAAAAGTTTAGCTCCCAAAAGGGGGGGGGGGGAGGGAAAAAGAAAAAAATTGGCTGTAGCTTATCTTCCCCATATTAAGTATCTCGTATTATCGATAGAATTACATGCCTTAAAAATATGTGCTGTAAATCCTAACCCCTATACTTGTGGTTGGAGTCCTGACAGCACAGTGATTAACAGCTATGGCTCCTAACCAAAATGTGGGCAGCTGGAACTCACCAGCCCCTCCCTGGAGATCCTATGGCAGAAGTTCTGACTGTCCTATAGGGTTGCTATGAGCTGACATTGACTCAACTGCAACTGGGTTAGTGTTTTCTTTTCTTTTTAATCTGTGGCTATAATCCTATTTGGGAATGGTTTGTCTTTATTATGTTAGAGAAGCAGTATTAGTGTTGACTGTGTCTTGAGTCAATCTCTTTGGAGAAATATATGGATCAGAGATGGGGGAAGACAGTTGTCACACCAAAAAGATCACCAAGAAGCTGTGAAAAAGAAGCTTGTAGAGACCAGAACCTTCCCCGAGGGCCCAGGGAGAGAGGTCTTCCTCTAGAGCTTTATTTCAGATTTCTAGCCTCATTACTATGAGAGAGTAAAGTTCTGTTTGTCAAGCCACGCATTTGTGGCATTTCTGTTATAGCAGCACTATGTAACCACAACATTTGAGAAGAAAAGAACAAGATGTTTTAGAAAACAACGTTTATGTACTAACTAAAGTTGTTCCTGTATAAAATTCTCACAGAAGATCTGATGAAGTATATCATTGATGAATCCTTCATAAAAGGATGAATTCAAAGTGTACTTCAGCTCTATAGAAGATGACTGAAAGAATGGGAAATTAGGATATAAAAGAACTCTTGCTTAGGATGTGGAATTAAAGTACCGAGTTAAATTGAAATCATCGTTATCAACAAAGTTATAAAACAATGTTTGTATGCACTGGTGGGAAATCATTGGTGAGGGATAGAAGGAATCAAAAGCTTTTATCCTACATAAGAGTTTTAACAGGTACTGTTTCATTCATGAAAATCCTGGTGGTGCAGTGGTTAAGTGCTCTGGCTGCTCACCAAAAATGCAGCAGTTCAAATCCACCAGACACTCCTTGGAAACTATGGGGTGGTTCCACTCTGTTCTATAGGATTGTTGTGAGTTGGAATCGACTCAATGGCAACTTTTTTTTGATGTAAATTTCTTTTAGAATAATATAAGAATACAGGGTTATATATACATTCCAAAATAACTAGAAAAAATAGGAAAAGGGAGAATAAAAGGAAGAAAGAAAAAAATAAAAACTCCTGTAGTTTATATACTCCAACAGGAAAGTCAGGGTTAGAAAAAAAAAGTAGTTTAAAAGTAGGAATCACAAAACAATGTATCAGAAGCAAGACCAAATACATTTAACATTTATGATAATACATTGTGAACTGGTCGATTCACATCAAATACAAAAAGTACGAAATTAGATCACAAGCAAAAGTTGAACAGATGCTGTTTATTGAAAAGAAGCGTGGAACAAATTGTCAAAGTTAAAAATAAGAAAAAAAATCGGCAAAAATATACCAGGCAAATGCAAATAAAAATGTAGGTTTTGCAGCACTGTTAGAGACAAAATATATTTCAAGACAAAAATAATTTAACTTGGTAAATTTATATTTAGAAAGATCCATGCTCCTATAAAAATATGTTGTTTTCACTTGCCACTGAGTCCCCCCCAATAAGGATTTACTAGTTATAAATTTACCAAATCAATACCCAGTGCATTACAAGTATTTGCAAAAATTTTTGGAAATGGAGCACAATTGCAGTAAAAGATGAATTCATTTTTCTCAGTCTTTGAGAGATCAAGTATATTAAAAAAAAGTACAGGAATTAAAGATTTCAATAAAGTAATTATTACTGTTGGTCTGAAAACTATGTAACAAACTTTGTACCATGCAAAGAAGACTGTATTTTAAAATTTCCAAAAGTGATCAACTGCACAGCAACCAAGCAGCAAAACAATCAAAATAAAACAAAAATACTTCAATATATTGTAACATTTAGATATTTTATAGACTTCACTCACATTCTTTGACCACAATACTATAAAACTTACAAAATTAAAAAAAAATTAACCACTCATAGGTAATTGTAGATTGAAAGCTTAAAAATGTTTTTAAAAATAAAGTTTGGTTTAAAGAAGAAATCAGAACTGTTAGACAGATGCAATTCTTTATGAATGTCATCACAGTTGTTTCAAACATTCAGCGCATTACATGACTTTTCAGTAACTCGATATTAAAGAAAAATATATGCATTAATAATTTATTTGTTAATAGAAAAAACAAAAGAAGCCAATCTAAATAAGCGGGAAAAATCAAGGGGAAAATGGAAATCGGTTAATCAGGAAACAGAAAATTGAGAAACCTACTGAAAATTGAACCTCTGAAAATCCTAATAAACTAGGGGAAAAAATCGCTGGCAATTTGGACTTTGGAAAGAAGAGAAAGAGAAGACAAATACACTAAGTGAGATAAATGACTAGAACAATAAAATAAAGCTTCAATTTACTATGTACAACTATGTTAAAATCTTAAAAATTTTGTATGAAGCTAGACAACACTGTGTGAAAACAAAGTTTTCCAGACTGACGTAAAAAGTAGACAGCCTGACCAAACTAATTAACAGGCAATAAACTAAAAAAATGTACAAAACTACTTCAAAATAACAATAAGTTATGGGTTAACAGACGAATTATATTTTCTAGGAAATAAATATTGAGATTTTCTAGGAAAAATTTCTTTTCACATTATGCAAACTGTTTTTATTTATTTTTTAAAAAAACATTGCTGTCGATTCTGACTCAGTGACCCCTATATTGACCCTTATATGACCGAGTAGGACCATCCCATAGAGTTGCCAAGGATCTAACCTTTTGGTTAGCAGCTCTAGCATTAAACCACTACCCCATCAGGGTTTCCAAAGCATAGATAAATAGAAATAGTACTACAAAAATTTCCAAAGCAAGTACAAGTTGTATATTAAAACTACCAAAAGAACACCCTCAAAGAGTGCATCTACAACTAAATTTGTTAACAAATACTGATATAAAAATATAAATGAAATCAAAGAGAAGAAAAAACATTAGTGATTAATTAATTAAATTAATAAACTATTACATCAGAAAGGAGCTACAATATGGTAACATTAAAATGACACAATATTATAAAATATATTAACAAAATACATTGTCAATGCATTCAAAAAGAAAAAAAGAATGCAAACTGTACTCAAATGATTAAATGTCATTTAACCAATTTCATATTTATTTGATAATTATTATAAAATCTGTGTATCAAAATAAATAAAAGAAGGGCCATGGACTCAGAGAACATCTACATCAATTGGCACAATACAGTTCATAAAGAACACTCTGCATCCTACTTTGGTAATAGTATCTGGGATCTTCTAAGCTTTAGAATGGCCATCTAAGACACAACTATTGGTGTTTTCCTATCTGGAGCAAAGCAGGGTGAAGGAGCCAACAATTCATCAGTTAGTTCAAAGGGCTAATGGATCACATGAAGCACAGCTGACCAAATCCTGAAATCAGATTAGCTAGATAGTGTCCAGCCACCGGTAGCTACCACTCTGACTGAGATCACAACAGATAGCCCAAGAAAGAGCAGGAGAAAATGTGGCACAAAACTGAATTCACAAAAAAAGACTAGATTTACTGCTCTGACAGAACTGGAGGAACATCCAAGACTGCAGCCCTAAGACACCCTCCCATCTTGGAGCTAAAGGTGCTCCTGGAGACCACTTTACAGCTCAACAATAGATCAGCTCATAAAACAAACAGTGATACCTGTGCTTCTTAGCCAAGTGCTGTTGAGTCGGATCCGACTCATAGCGACCCTAGACCATTATTTATACTAGGTAAAAGCACAATATTTGCCCCAAAGCAAGGATGAGAACACAGGAGAGGATTGAAAATCAGAACAAAAGACAACAGAGAAACCAGGGAGGAAACAGGGAGAATGGTGACACATTGTGGGGAAGGAAACCAAGACCATGACACATTTTATGCACTGTTCATTGAACAGGAATCTAATTTGCTCTGTAATTTTTCACCTAATGAATAATATAAATAAATGACCCCTTACAATCAAGACTACCCACTGCAAATCAAATTTACATCAATATAATTTTTATAAGCATGGCTAGTGATATAAATAAATTTTAGTTATGAAATACAATAAGTATTTATATCAGAGTTAAAAAATCTGTATTTTTTAAATTATAAATATTTTTTCAAGAAAATTTGCCAAAGCAATTAGAAGGAAACATTAATTAGAGGTAAGTTTTGGAAAAGTTAAGCCAAGTGCCACTGAGTAGGATCCAACTCATGGCGACCCTATTGGAAAAGAGTAGCTATAATTATCAGCAGAAAAAGTTACATATACATAGTGAAAGGAATCAACTGAAAAAATGAGATAGCTGCAGAATAGTTATACCTTTATTACATAACATCAAATAATTTAAACAATGGAAACTATATTTTGGAATTGTAGTGTGATGTAATTATATAGGGTGGAGGTCAGCAAATGCAGTTTCTGTGAAGGACCATTTAGTAAATATTTTAAGTTTTGTGGGCCATAATATTTCCACTGCAATTGCCCAACTGTGATTTTCACATGAAAGCAGCTAAGGAGGGTAGGCAAAGAAATGATAATGGTTCTGTTTCCAAAAACTTTATTTATGGACACTCAACTTTTAATTTCATATAATTTTCACATTATAAAATAAAACCTCTCTATCTCTAAACCATTTTAAACAAAAAAGAGACTGTAAAAGGCAATCACTTGCTGACCCTGATATAGGCTGGTTATATTAGGATCAGTTATCAGGAAGGACTAGTTTCTGGAGAATGACATCATGGCTGGTGGAGCGGAGGGCCAGTGAAACAGAGGAAGACCTGCAGTGAGCTGGACTGACACAGAGGCAGCAACAACGGGCATAACAACTGTGAGGATGGCACAGGACTAGGCAGCATTCTGCTGTACATATGGTTGATATGAACCACCTTGTTAGCACCTAATAACAATAATATAATGATGTTATATATAAAAAAATCAATCTGCTAGACATCATACAGATTAAAAATGGCACTACAAAAGTCTACTTAGTGCGGTGATGAATGTTGCAAACTTCATGGAGAAAGGCTACTTACTATCATATTATATACATAATTCTTTTATGTCCAGAGAATTCTGAACATAAAAATTAAAAAGGGTAGGTAGAAAACACTGGGGGTTTAAAAAAGTAAAAGTTATGTCATCTTCTCTTCCAGTTCTTGTAGATAGAACAATAAATCCTGAGAAATCTTTTTGTCACATTCCGATATGAAGATCACAGGAATTGCCCAGTAAATATAATTTTCATCCATTTTTGTAATTGAATGATGCTTCTTTAAAAAAAGAGTTTAGCAAAAATTTTAAGACAATGAATATTTACATTTAGGGAGATACCTGAAAAGTAAAACTCATTGATTGATTTTAAGAAGCATTATTTTTATCAAATAGTATTGTTTTTATCTCAATTTAATGCACATGCTTTTGGTCTTTTAAAAATGGTCAGAGACAGAAAATAGTTTCTCAGATTATCTGGTACATTAATAAAAAGCTTTCCTCACATACTAAAGAAGATGTCATCAGCATTACTGACCAAGAGCATCCCGAAGCATTCAGACATGCAGAATGCCCAAATAGGCCATTTTACAAGTCCAGATTCGTTTCTTCTTTGTGTTTCACGTATAATCGGTAAACTGAATTTACCTCACATGGTTTGTATTATTGTGATCATCTCTCCCAATTACATAGACCTTGAATGTAGGATTTATAGCATCCAAACAATAAGATCGTATTTTAACGCATATTAATCAATATACATATACATATATGTATATTGTATACATATATACATATGCATATTGTATACATATATACAATATCAATATACATAATAAGCTCAGCTCTGAAGTCAGACTCCTGGATTCTATTTTCAGTTGAGACAGTTATTAGTTATGTGGCCAACAAGCTACTTAAACTCTCTGTTTATTAGTTTCCTAGTATTTTAAATGTGGTTAATAATAGTATGTAACTCACAAGTTCATTGTGAGGATTCAACAATCTGTTTTATGTAAATTGTTTGGAACAGTGATTTATTATAGTAAATATTCCATAAATGTTGGCTCTTTTATCCGTCACAGTCTTAGCAGAAAATAAACCATAAGAGGTATGATGCTTCATTACAAAGCTGGCAACGGCAAGTAGCCTGTGGTCTAAAAGGACAAGAGGAAGAAATGATTGCTGGAGGGCAGAGAGAGTATGGGCCACGTGGTGCAGCGGTACTCTTCACATCCACCCACGCCAACCCGCCAGGTAGGGAACCGCGGAGGTCTTCCAGACCTCCAGTCCCTGTTGGTGTCTGTCGTTGGTTAGCCCAATCACAGGCCAAGGGGGCTTCTTGATGCACTACCAACAGAGCAGCCTTCCAGGTCTCCAGGCAGGTATGGAAGCCTCCCATGTCTTAGACCGTGGTGCACAAGAGTGGAGGATCACAAGAAAAGTATCCAACATAACTACTATCCCATCATCATTTTTCAAACAATCTTTGTATTTCGAAGTGTGCTTAGTCTTTCATTACCATTTACTTGACACTCTACACCATAAACTTCAAACATAATTTTTGACAAAGATAAAATGTTAATTTATCAGTTTTGCATATAAATAACCTAACCTATGCCTTCAGTCCACCTGACATAAGGAGATAAATTTGAAAATTTACATCTTAAGTTCTTAACGAATGAATAATGGGGAATCTCAATGTACTCACTTTATTTAAATTGTCAGCAATTAACTCAGAAAGAAAAAGCTGAGGTTTGTCAGCATTAAAAACAAACAAACTAATAGAAAAAAAAAGCCATTAAGTTGATTTTGACTCACGGTGACCCTACAGGACAGAGTAGAGCTGTCACAAATGGATTCCAAGGAATGCCTGGTAGATTCAAAATGCCAATCTTTTGGTTAGCATCTGGATTATAATTTACTAAATGGTGTAGTTACTTTACACTGAGCGACGATGTGTATTAATTCCTCATGACTGTTGGAACAAATTATCACACACTTGATGTCTTAAAAGAACACAGATTTATTCTGTTATAATTCTGGAAGTCAGAAGGGTAAGATGGGTTTCCCTTCTTCCTTACTTCTATCTTTCTCTGAACAAAACATCAGCTTTTACCTTCTGCAGTATGGTCACTAGAAGCTAGACAATAAGGACATTGTAATGAAGAAGAAAGAATGGAGTCCAGGGTCAAATACCAGCTCTCTCACATCTGTAGAAATGAGGACCCTAATATTTCTCTTCTCAAGACAGTTACAAAAAACAAAGGAATGCATGTAGAGAAAGCTCAGAACTCATAGCATAAGCTGGATTCACATTAAATATTAAATGTAAATTAATTCCATGACTAAATCAGGATATTTCATAAATTTCTTACCTGCCACGCACAGGACTAGGTAGGTACTTATGAAACAGATATGAAAACTAAATTCCTGACTTTGAAGAGCTCACAATCATGGATGTGGATGACCAGGCAAAGAAATAAGTCATATCAAGAAATATTTTAAATGTTACATACATGAGGACATTTGCTGTTTCTGTATGGCCTGATTTCATAAAATTAGTACACATTTCAACTTTCTTGGCATAAACACTGAGTATAAAATCACACAGACTGTACTGGGCATTTGTGAATGTCAATTAGTCTAATAAAGGTGAAAGAGAAAACATGGTACACCTTACCACATTAATAGAATACAATTTAAGATTCATTCAGTCAATGAATATTTTTTAGTCCTGTTTATATGTCAGGAGGAAATCCTGGTGAAGTAGTAGTTACGAGCTATGGCCGTTAACCAAAAGTTTAGCAGTTCAGATTCACTACGTACTCCTTGGAAATGCTATGGGGCAGTTCTACTTTGTCCTGTAGGGTCGCTATGAGTTAGAGTTGACTTGACAGCAGTGGGTATACATGTCAAGAAGCACTCTAAGCATTTGTATTGCATCATCGTACTAAACAGACAATAATGTCTTCCCATTTAGAACTTACGTTTCTATTGAAGGAGAAATTTCACAATAGGCTAGAAGGTGCTGAGAATTTTAAGAAGGAAAGGAGAAGAAAGCGGAGCAGAGAATAGGGCAACAGGATAATTTGGCATCATTTTAAAAGTGGCAATTGAGCATAGACAAAGTAGCTAAGGGGGTTAGCCGTGTATATGCTACACAACTGGGGCAGATGTAGTTGTGATTGATGAGGGAATCATCCACACAGCGTAGAAAACTCCCAAGATAGGAGTGTTCCTAGCATGGTCATGAAACAATGAAAGTGCACTGAATAAATCAAAGAGAAATTGGAAATGAGGTTAGAGAAATAATAAGGTACAGGCTGAATCATATAAGGACTATTGGATATTACAAATTTGTTTTTACTCTGGGAGAAACAGACATTCATTACGGGATTTTGAGCAGAGATATGACATAAATTGACCTGTGTTTGCAATGTTGAGAATAGATTATGAGGGGGAGGATTACAAACAAAGTGCCATCAAGAAGGTATAAAAGAAATTCAGGAAAGAACTGATGGTGGCTTGGGACAATGGTAGTAGTGAAGGTGGTCATAATATGGAGACATTCTGAAGACGAAATTAACAAGATTATCTGAGAAACTGGTTGTGGCATATAGAGAAGAGTCAGTGTAAGACTACAGAGTTGGCCTTAGGATCAAGAAGGGTAGACTTATGACCAAAGGTAAGACAAAGAAGGATAAGGGTGGAGGAGACTGACTGAGGAGAGGAAGAACAAAGTTTACTTCTGGGTGTGCTAAAATTGAGTGTCTTCTAGACATCCAACCCAACAAATCAACTAAAGAGTTGGACATTTGTGTCTTTTGTTCCACAGAAAACTGGAGGAAAAAATTTGCAAGTCATCACTGTTTATATGGTATTTAAAACCATGAGACTAAATACAATCCCCAGGAAGTGGATATAGAAAGGAGGGGCGGGGGGGACTGAACCAGGGTCACTGCCAAATAACCAAGTTTTGAAAAGAGGAAGAAAAAGAAAAGGGTTTTAAAAGGAGTGAACAGTGAGGCTGGAGAAGAGCCAAGATAGTATATAATTTTGGAATCCAAGAGAAGGAAACAGATTAAGGGAGAGAAAGTGATGTGCTGTGTTCAGTGCCAATGAATGGTCAAGTAAGATGAAGACTGAGGAGGGAACATTGGGTTTGGCAATACGGTAGTCAATGGACAGCTGTGGAGACCGATTTTGTTAACAGAAACCAAAACCATTACCACAAAATCAATTCAGACTCACAACACCCTGTAAAACAGAGTAAAACTCACCCTTAGCACTTCAGCACTGTACCATCAGGGTTTATTTTGTTAAAACAGTGGAAATGAAAACCTAACTAAAATGGATTTAAAAAGGATTGGTGAAGGAGAAATGGAGAATACAGCAAAGAGCTTACAGAAGCATTTTTGCAGAGGAGGAAAGCAATGGGATATGGTTGATGAAGGAAATGAAAATATATTTTTGAATATAGGAACAATAATGATACATTTGCATGCTGACACTGTAAAAATCTAAAATAAATTATGTAGGAGAAACAGAAAAGTTACTGGAGTGATGCCTTTGTGTAGGTAAGAAAGAATAGGATTTAGTGCACAGATGCGGAGTTTATTTTAGATGGAAACAGATACAGTTGATTTAAGATAACAGGTGGGAAGTCTAGTTATGTAGGTGTAGAATTTGATAGGGAGGTACATGTAGTGGTGAAAGTTCGGGGGAAAGAAAAACTCCAGTTTCAGTTTTCTCAGTGACATAGGAAACATAGTTGTCAACTAAGAGTGAAGTTGAAGTAGGAGGTTTGAAGAGAGAGAACACAAAAAAACAAACCCATTGTTCTGGAGTTGATTCTCATTCAAGGTGACCAGATGTGTTGCAGAGGAGGAGAAAACAGGGTGTGAAAGCTAAGTCCAGGGAAGGGGGAGTGAGTGGTCTAAGGAACTCTGGTATGATTGTTGGGCAGCATCAATGTCCTGTTTATGGTTTGCGTTTGTGTCCAGCTATGGGGGTGCAGGTACGAATTAAGGGGAGAGTTAAGAGTTAAGCACGAAGAGGATTCTTCTAGAAAATTACAAAAAACAAGAGAGGGGCAAGTTTGTTAGGTGTGTATGCCAGGAGTGATTATTATGAATGGCTCTGGACTTTATTTTGTGAAAGAGAACATTAAGTGAGTAAGAAATAGTGGCAATTTGAAGTCCTACTTGGTTTTTCAGGACAGTTTCAATTGAGATGTACAGAAAAGGAGACAGAAAGACAGATATGATGTGATCACAGAATGCATGAAGTACAGGCAGATAATGTGGGTTTGGTTCCAGATGACCACAATAAAATGAATATCACAATAAAGCAAGTCATAAAGGTTTTGGTTCCCCAGGACATATAAAACTTATGTTTACACTATACCATAGCCTATTAGGAAACCCTGGTGGCATAGTGATTAAGTGTTATAGCTGCTAACCAAAAGGTTGGCAGTTTGAATCTTCCAGACACTCCTTGGAAACTCTATGGGGCAGTTCTACTCTCTTCTATGGGGTTGCTACGAGTCGGAATCAACGTGAAGCAATGGTTTTTGTTTCTATAGTTAATTAAGTATGCAACAGTATGTATAAAAATGCACATACCTTAATTAAAAATGCTTTATTGTTAAAAATGTTGACCTTCATCTGAGTCTTCAGCAAGCTGTAATCTTTTTGTTGGTAGAGGGTCTTGCCTAGATATAGGGTGGTGGTTGCTGAAGGCTGGAGAGGTGGTGGTGATTTCTCAAAATAAGACATTGAAGTTTGTTGTATCACCTGACTCTTACTTTCATGAAAGATTTCTTTGTAGCACGCGATGCTGTTTGATAGTCTTTTACCCACAGTAGAACTTCTTTCAAGACTGGAGTAAATCCTCTCAGACCCTGCCACTGTTTTCTCAACTAAGTTAATGTGATACTCTAAATCCTTTTCTGTCATTTTTGCATGCTCACAGCTTCCTCATCAGGAGCAGATTCCATCTCAGGAAGCCACTTTCTTTGCTCATCCATAAGAAGCAACTCTTCATTTATTAAAGATTTATCATGAGATCACAGCAATTCATCCACATCCCAATTCTTTTGCTATTTTCACCATGTTTCTGGTAACTTCCTCCACTAAAGTCTTCAGCCCTTCAAAGTCATCCTTGAGGTTTGGAATCCATTTCTTCTAAACTCCTGCTCATGTTGATATTTTGAACTCCTTCCATAAATCTTGAATGTTCTTAATGGCATCTAGAGTGGCGAATCCTTTCCAGAATGTTTTCAATTTACTTTGCCCAGATCTATCAGAGGAAATTCACTGTCTAGGGCACTGTAGTCTTAAAAAAAAATGCACTTCTTAAATAATAAGACTTGAAATTTGAAATTACTCCTTGATGCATGGGCTGCAGAATGGATACCGTGTTAAACTTCATTGTTGTCGAGTCCATTCAGAATCACAGAGACCCTATAGGACAAACTAGAACCTTGTTATAGGGTTTCCAAGGAGCAGTTGGTGAATTTGAACTGCAGACCTTTTGGTAAGTAGTTGAACTCTTAACCACTGCCCTTGTTAGCAGGCATGAAAATAACACTAATCTGCTTGTACATTTCCATGAGTGCTTGTGGGTGATCAGGTGCATTGTCAATAATAAATAACATTTTTCAAAGGAATCTTTTTCTGAGCAGTAGTTCTCAACTCACAAAAACAAACTTGCTGCTATCGAGTTGATCACAACTCATAATGACTCTATAGGATAGAGTAGAACTGCCCCATAGAGTTTCCAAGGAGCACCTGGTAGATTTGAACCGCTTGCCTTTTAGTTAGCAGCTGTAGCACTTACGTACTGTCACCAGGGTTTCCAGGTCTTAACAATGGTTCAAAATATGCAGTAAACAGATGTACTGTCATTGGCTTTGTTGTTCCACTTATAGAGCACAAGCAGAGGAGATTTAGCATAATTCTTAAGTGCTCTAGGATTTTTGGAGTGGTAAATCAGCACGGACTTCAACGTAAAGGTACCAGCTGCACTAGCCCCTAACAAGACAAGGAGCCTGTCCTTTGAAGCTTTGAAGCCAAGCACTGACTTTTTCTCTCTCGCCATGAAAGTCCTAGATAGCGTCTTCTTCCAACAGAAGGCTGTTTCACCCACACTGAAAATCTGTTGTTTAGTGGAGCCACCTTCATCAATTAACTCAGCTAGGTCTTCTGGATGATTTGCTGTAGCTTCTACATCAGTGTTTGCTGCTTTGCCTTCTCCTTTCATGTTATGAAGATGGCTTCTTTCCCTAAACTTCATGAGTCAACCTCTGCTAGCTTAAAACTTTTCTTCTGCGGGTTTCTCATCTCTCTCAGCCATCCGTTGACAAGATAGAGCCTTGGTCTGGATCAGGCTTTGGCTTAAGGGAATGTTTTGGCTTGCTTGATCTCCTGTCCAGATGACTAAAACTTTCTCCACATCAACAATAAGGCTGTTTTGCTTTCTTATTAATTGTATGCTCACCAGAGTAGCACTTCTAATATCCTTCAAGTAGCACTTTAATATCCTTTTTCTTTGTATTCACAACTCAGCTAACAGCACAAGAGGCCTAGCGTTGGGGTTATCATGACTTTTGACATGCCTTCTTCACTAAGCTTAGTCATTTCTAGCTTTTGATTTAAAGTGAGAGACATGTCACACTTCCTCTCATTTGAACACTTAGAGGCCCTTGTTGGGTAATTAATTGTCCTAACATTGTCACTTCTTAGGAAACAGACTGTCCAGAGGAGAAGCGGGAGAATGGCTAGGCAGTGAACAGTCAGAATATACAGAACATTTATTGGTTAAATTCATTGTATCATATAGGCATAGTTCATGACACCCCAGAACAATAACAATACTAACATTCAAGATTACTGATTATAGATTTACAATAATAGATATAACAGTGAAAATGGTTGAAATATTGTGAGAATTACCAACATGTAACACAGAGACACAAAGTGAGCAGGTGTGTTGAAAATAAAAGGTACCAATAGACTTGATCAAGACAGGGTTACCAGAAACTTTCAATTTGTAAAAAATGTAGTACCTACAGAGCACAAAAAATGAGGTTATGCCTGTAGAGATTTATGGACAGATCACAGTTAGTGGCAACAAGGTCTAAATTAAAGCCATGGGATTGTGTGGTTGAGGAAGAATAAAGAGCACAATCATTGTGGGAGAGGAGTTAAAGAAACTCAGAGCATAGTCTGTGAAAAAGGCCTTCTAAATACATGTCGAAACCACAAAGATGTGGGGCCCAAACCAAACCCAACTCACTGCCATCGAGTCAGGTCCAACTCATGGTAACCCTAGAGGTCAGAGCAGAACCACCCCATACAGTATCCAAGGAGGGTTTGGAGGGTTTGAACTGCTGACCTCTCAGTTATCAGAGATAGTACTTAACTCACTACATGACCAGGGTTTCAGGTACTTAAAAAACATGCCAGGAAGCATGGAGCTAATTTCCCATTTTCAAAGTATTACATATTTGTGCAAAATTCTTAGAAGCTGTATAGACAAATGTAAAAATATTTTGAATCAATATTTTAACCTGGTTTTACTTTCAGTTTTCAATAGATTTATGATGCCAAAGGAAGAATAAAGGATACACACATACCACATGCTACTGCAGAGCTCTCTTTCCTAGGAGGAAAATTAATAAACTGTGTTCAAGCAATATACATCTACAATAAAAAATACCTTAATATATTTATAATATTTATACATCAAAGGAAAAAATTATTTTCTTGTCAGATGCTGGATAGTGGAGAATAGTTTATTTGAATCTTTATAGATGTGTGAGTACTGTTAAAAGTGTAAATAAAACAAAAGAAAATGAAATAAAAAATTTTACACTCCCAGAGCCCAAAATTATACACTGTTAACGATTTCTTGTATGTTCATCTGTCATGGATTCAGTTGGGCCCCTCCCTTGAAATGTATGTGTTGATTTGGCTCGGCTAGGAGTCCCAATATGGTGCCCTTTTTCCCATGTGTTGTGAATCCTGCCTCTGTGAGATTGATGATGGAGAATGCGCAACAGTTGCGTTAGTGAGGCAGGTCTCAAGCTACAAGCTTGTAGAATATAAGGGAGAGAAGGTAGGAGAGGAACATTACACCATCAAGAAAGCAGCACTGAGAGCAAAGCACGTCCTTTCGACCCAAGGTTCCTGAGCTGAGATGCTCTCCTTGAACTTAGACTTAGCCTACCAGACTGCGATAATTTCTCTTACTGAATGGACTTGTAACTTATGAATGGATTTATGGCTTACTGGACTCTGACAATAAAGTTTCTCCTTGGGAAGCCTTCCACTTGTGGTATTTTCTGTTGGAGCAGTACCAGGTGACTAAGACAGAATGTGCTACCAAGAGTGGAATACTGCCTCTATGATATTAATGAGGGTGGATGAGCAGCAGTTGTGTTGGTAGAACAAGATTCAATGTGTGAGTTTGTTTTGCACCCTGAGGTAGCAGAGACATTTGGGGATCTCAAACCACCAAGAAAGAAGGCAGTGCAGGGAGTTGAGCAAGTCCTTTGGAAGGGACTGGGGTACCTGCACTTCAGAAACTTCCAGTCCAGGGGAAGAATGATGACAACGATCTTCCTCCAGTGCCAGTGGAGAAGCCGTCCACTATAGCTGACACCCTGAATTTGGACTTTTAGCTTATGGGATGGTGACAAATAAAATTCCTCTTTTTAAAGCCAGCCACTTGTGGTATTTCTGTTAGAAAGTAGTACCAGATAACTAAAATACCCTACTAATGAACATTTAGGTTATTCTAGATTTATATTATTCACAAAAATGCTGTAATGAATATCCTTGTGTGTGTATATTTGTAAGACAAAATTCTCAATGTATAAACATTGGATCAAAAAATAAGCACCTTTGAAACGCTGATAGAGATTTACAAGTTGTCTTCTAAGAGGTCTCTATTTTTCGACGTGCTTGCTAACACTGGGTATTGGTAAACTTTATACTCTTTATTGATAGTTAAGATCTTATAGCAGTGACACGAATAGAAATAAGCACACCTATGTTCATCACAACATTATTCACAGTAGCAAGAAAATGGGAACAACCTAAGAGTTCATCAACAAATTAATAGAAAACTGTGGTAGACATCTACAGTGGAATACTACAAAGCTATTAAGAATAATGAGGAGTTCTGAAAACACCTTATAACATGGATGAATCTGGAGGACATAATACTTAATGAAATAAGTCACTAAAAGACAAATGTTGTATAGTTTCATTTTTATGAAGACATAGAAATAGTTATACATGCCGAAAGCTATATTCTTTGGTAGTTATCCAGAATGGGAGAGGAAGAGAGGGGAATCACTTTCTAGATAGTAGACGCTGTTTTTTTTTTTTGGTGATGGGAAAGGCAATACCAAATATAGGTGAAGTCTGCACAATGTGGTCAAGGCAAAGATCATAGTAAGATGTATACAACAAACAAGGGATGATTTTTGGTAAATATTATGGTGTATACCATTTGGTGACAATAGCAATAACAGTCATGAAATAAGTAGTTATATAGGGAGGTATGTATGCATTTATGTGTATAAGAGGACACATGAATATATGGGTGCACACGTAAACTATCTCTGTAGCATGAACTTAATTGTTCTAAGTCCATGAACTTAATTGTTCTAAGTGCAACATACCTCATTGCTGAGTATCACTACATTAACCTTGGAAGTACTCCCCTTGGGAAGCTATATTCCAATGCCGGTGCCTAGTTCATCCTCCAGAGCAACTTTGGAACTCTTTCTGGAATGGCTGTTGCACACAGTGGCACAGTGGCAAGTTCATGAAATTAACTGTATAGTTGTCTCTGAAGGAGTTTTAAGCCAGTAAACACACAACTGTATTGCAACACCCACCCTACTTACCTGATCTGGCCCCCAGTGACTTTTTTTTTTACTCAAAGATAAAGGAAATATTGAAAAGAAGGCATTTTGATGACATTCAGGACATCAAGGGTAATATCATGACAGCTATGATGGTCATTCCACAAAAGAGCTCCAAAATTGCTTCAAAGGATGGACTAGGTGCTGGAGTTAGTGCATAGCAGTTTCCCAAAGACAGTACTTTGAAGGGGTCCAAAGTGATATTCAGCAATGAGATATGTAGCACTTTTTCTAGGATGAGTTCATGATCTTAATTGTCAGTCCTCATATATATCTGTGTGTGCATTTTATACGTACACAGGGCATACAGTTAGAAATACTTCCTAGGCATAACCAAACATCTTGTAGGATTGGCTTACTGGGTTTGTAGCATTACAGTTTATAATCTTATGGTACACTCAGTCAATTGGCCTAACACAGTTCATAAAAATAATGTTCTATGCCTTAGTTTGGTGACTAGCATCTGGGGTCTTAAGAGCTTGCAAGAGGCCATCTAAGATACAGCTATCGGTCTGCACTCGTCTGGAGCAAAAGTGAAAGAAGAAACCCACACACAATGCTAATAGTCCACACGAACCTTGACTTGACCTATTCTGAGAACAGAACAACTAGATGGTGGCTGGTTACTGCTACCAATTGTTCCAACTATGGGCATGACACAGGGTCCTGGATAGAAA
Organism: Heterohyrax brucei; assembly: GCA_028571685.1. Taxonomy (NCBI): domain Eukaryota; kingdom Metazoa; phylum Chordata; class Mammalia; order Hyracoidea; family Procaviidae; genus Heterohyrax; species Heterohyrax brucei. Next base: position 71,528,862 of record CM053146.1, on the reverse strand, counting down.
GGGAAAAAATGTAGGACAAAACTCAAATTATTGGAAAACACTAGACTTACAGAACTGGTAGAGATGAGAGGAACCCTCAAAACTATTATCCTGAGGCACCCTTTAAACTTGGAAACAAAATCATTCCAGAGGTCCCTTTTCAGCAAGTAACAAATAGGTTCATAATACAAATAATATCACTCACAGGTAGTATGCTCCTTTAAACAATCTGGGTGAGAACAAATGGTGAACACTTAACACTGAAACAAAGGTGAGAAGGTAACAGGGAAGGTGGACAACGAAGCTAGATTAAAGGGAGAAGAACAACCCCAATGGAAGTAACGAGAATGCTGACACGTTGTGAAAAACATAATCAACGTTACTGAACGATACGTGTAGAAACTGTTAACTTGAAACCTTGTTTGTTGTGCAAATTTTCACCAAAAGCACAATTTTATTAGAAGTATAATAAATTAAAAGATTATTTCCTCACCAAGAATATGTTAACAGAGAAGTGTAACAGGGAAGCCATTCCTACCAGATATTAAAATGTATTATAATGTTTCATATGTAAGTAAACCTAAATAGATCAGTGATATGGAATTCAATGTCCTTAAAAAACTCAAAACTAGATACTAAAAACCAACATATGATAAAGATTTTTTTTTTAATTGCAGTTTATATAACTAAACAATATTATCTTGGAAATACCAGAGAATCAATTTTTAAAAAGATAGATCTTATCATATTTCATTTATCACCATAGAAACTAGATAAGCTTTTAAAAGCAGAATATTTATATAACCTTGGGATGCCTACTCTTTTCTATGATGCAGCAATGGGAGAAGCCAGCCCTGATGGCTTTCCAAAAAGGAAACCACATATGAACAGTCTATTAAAGGTCATTACAAATTTGAAAATCTATTGCAACCAGTACGCTAGAGGGTTGATAGTTTTAAACAAAGTGTTTAAGACATTTTACAATGTTTCATCTTAACACTGATAACGCAAAGTTATTCCATTTCTGACTATCGAAATTGAAAAAAAAAGTTTTCACTCAGTATTGCCCACTCAGAAAGAAACTGATATTCTTGTAAAATGCTGATGTAAGAGGCACATCACCACATATCTTCTGTATGGCGGCTACAGGTACAAACACTTGAAAATGTACACATCCTTTTACATAGCAATTCAGTGCCGAGAAATTTATGTTAAGGACACAATAAACTGTATAGAAAGCTTTAGCTGCCACGCTGCTTGTGGAAATATTTGTTACAGTGAGAATAACATGCAGCTATAAAAACGATGGAAAATTAAAGCTGTCTGTCACCTTGAAGACTAAAGTGAGCCTGACCCAAGCCGTGATATTTTCAGTTGCATTATAGGCATGCGAAATTTGGACAGTGAACAAAGAAGACAGAAGAACTGATGCCTTTGAATTGTGGTGTTGGAGAATACTGAAGGTACCAAACAGATCTGTTCTGGAAGAAGTACAACCAGGGTGCTCCTTGGAAGCAAAGATGGCAAGACTACCTCTTACATTCTTTGGATATATTATCAGGAAAGATCAGTCCCTGGAGAAGGACATCATGCTTGGTAGAGTGGAAGGTCAGTGAAAAAGAGGAAGACCCTCAATGAGGTGGATTGACACAGTGCTGGCAACAGTGGACTTAAGCATAAAAATGACTGTGGACATGGAGAAAGACTGGCCTGTGTCTTGTTCTGTTGTTCACAGCCCTTGCTGTAAGAATCAACTCTATGGTGTGTAACAACATAACAACAATAAGGATGAGTGCATGTAACCATACCCCTGTAATGGCTTAAGTGCTAAGTCTGCTAACCAAAAGGTCAGCAGTTCAAGTCCATCAGGCACTCTTTGGAAACTCTATGAGGCAGTTCTGCTCTGACCTTTGGGGTTGCTATGAGTTGGACCCGACTTTACAGCAGTAGATTTCCCTTTTTAAACTATACTTAATGACAAAGAGAGTGAGAAAACAGGTTAAAAAAAAAATGACTACAGCATAAGCACACATTTATAAAAAAACAAATCAATAAAATAACAAGTATATTTATGTTAGAAAATGATATAATAATTAATATATTCTTTAATTTCCTTGTATGTTTTTTCTCAATGGACACTAATAAGCACACATCACTTTTCTGGTACGGGAAAATTCAACTTGATTTAAATATGATGGGATGAAGAAACAGACATTGGGATGGAGGTTCATCGAAAACCATACTAGAAATTGAAACTGCACAATTAACACTGTAGTCAGGGAGAGTGTTTAAGAACCAACTTCAAGCCTTTCAGTCTACTTGGCCTGCTCATGAAATGGAAGGGAGACTGAAGGTGTCTCCCACTGTTACCGAGGTTCTGAGATACAAATTGAGCCCTGGGTCTTTAAACCTTCTCCAAGTAGTGCTTACCATGTCTGTTCACAAAATTCCTTGCAGTCTGCTCAGGTTTCTCCATCACCACTGCTACCAGCCACTGTCTCTCATCTAGATTCCTATACTGTCTCATGAATGGTTTCTCTAGTTTCATTCCTGTTTCTTTATAGTGTATTCTTCACACATGATCAGAGTGGGAATTTAAAAACACAAATTAGAGTATGTCATTCTGTACTTAAACCTTCTGAAGGCTTCCAGGTGAATCTGGAATAAAAATGAAAGTTTGGGTAATAATTTACAAACTCCTGTTTAGGACTCTTGCACTCATAATTCTTTCTGAAAAGCATGGTCTTGGATCTGCTCAGGTATGACAGTCACTTATTTCTGCTTAGATTAAGAAAAAAATTAAAAAACAACCCAAACACACTGTCATTGGGTCAATGCTGAATTACCGATGGAACAGAACGGTCCCACAGTTTCCAAAGACTGGTTGGTGAAGTCATACTGTCAACTTTTGGTTAGCAGCTAAACTCTTAACCAGTGTGCCACTAGACCTCCTTCTGCTTAGACAGAAATGTACTTATTTGTTGAATCAATTTTTGATGAGACCGCATTCTGTCTTGGTTAATGAAAGAACAATTCTGAACTGAATGACTCCTTTTATGTGTGACTTATTACTCAGATACTAAGAGCTTTCCCATTTACTCTTTTCAGAAATACTATAAGGCTACCTCTGTCAAAGAAAGTAGTTATGGATATCATAATTTTTAGTAGAAATTTGGACTATATTACAAAGTTAAAACTGTCAAACAGATGTACTTGAAATCCTCTGACCTATACAACAAGCTCATCACCAAGTGTATGAAGAAAAATACACAAAGATGTTCACTGCAGCATTTGTTATATTAGTAAAATATGGTAATAACTCAAACATACATTAGAATGGGAATTGTGAATTATTTGTGATTCATTCCTACAATGGACATTGTACTTCAGTTGAAAAGACTGAACTATATACATTCGTGTATCAAAATGACCAGGGCTCAGAAACATATCGCTTAGTGTAAAAAGCAACATGCAAAATGTTTATAGTACCTAATTAAAATAAAACTTCTATAAAATTTTTAAAATGCCTAAAGCAGTGCTATATAGTGTATGTGTACATGCACAAGAATGTGTGTAGTATAATTGAAAAAAAAGGATTATAAAGATTATGCATCAACGGCTGTTACCCAAGAACGGAGGTATAGAATGAGATCAGCACTGGGGACAAAGAGGACTTGTATTTGCCATGCCACATTTTATCTATTTTGTAAGGATCTGAACTAAGTATTACCAGAGAAGTTTTGATGATGCTTTTTGAAGTAAAAGTTTTTTTTTTTTTTTTAAGGTTTTTTTTTCTATACAAGGGGATTCAATTTCAACAGAAAAGCCCCCATATTACACTTGCACAGACTTTAAAACTACAGTCTCTTGGCATGTGGACTACTTCTAAATATGATATACCTCCTCCCACTCCCCAGATCTTGGGCCAGCTTTCATGTTTATAACTTATGTTTTTAGTTATCTCTATTTCTGAATCCTGGAGGCTCCCCTCCTCCCCCTTTTCTTTTACTGTGAATTTATATATTTAAAATCTTTTTCATTGTATTTTATAAGGAGTTGTTAGGTATTGATAAAGGAATTTCATAGTTACTCAATTCACAAAGTTATCACAAACGAAAATTCTCATAAGTTTTGTATAAATGTAATCATTTATACATTTATTTTAGAAGGACTCGTACCACCTTTATCTGTTTATCTAATTTGATGGGCTGATTTACATTTTAACATACATTTAGTAGACTAATCAGATGCAAAGCATAACATAACCTTTCTCTGACCTCCCTTACTGCTGATTCTTAGAAGTATTGTTGACCGACTAGGGTCTGGGCATTGGAGCAGTGAAGTCGATGAAATATATCACAAGTTAGAAAGAGAGAAAAGGTTTATTAGGAGGAATGGAGACTCAAAGCAACACAGGTTGTTCTCGATGAATTTCAAAAGACATTTTTTGTATCAGAACGTATATTTCATTTTGGCAAGGATTACCTAATATTTTTTAGCATGTAACCCCACAGGTTGTCACACATGTCACAAAACAACCACAAGAAACTCTTTATTAAGCTAAAGATATGCATGCCAGACACCTGGACTCTAATCTGTATGTTTATAAATAGGCAAAGAAAGAAGCATTACAATTTTTCAATTAGTGGAAATGACCTTCCATGTCTCCTCTGACTACGATAAGAGGCAAGAAAGAAAGTCATAGGTCAAAAGTGCCAGGAAGCACCCTAGCTGCTGTCTAAGCATTGTCTACTAAGCTGAAGGCCATATATCAAGAGTACAAAGAGTAAGAGAGAAACCAAAGCTGTAGCAGCTCAGGAGGCTTTGCACACCTTTGGAAAGAGACCAGTGCAGATGCCAGTACAGCTGGTGCAGTAGTAAACAATTATAGATTACTTAGAATATTATTATGTCATTAGTTATGTCACATTCTCAATCAACTATTTTTAATGGGAGAAAACATGTTGCAAGGTATTAGGGTCACAGTATTATTTGGGTGTCTATAGATCCTAGTTTTCTGAGGATAGTCTTGATTTATGCTTGCTGTTCTGGAGAGATATCAACAAACCATATTCTGGTTTAGATGACACATTTTATGGTCATACTGTTTATATAGCCAGGGGCTCCCCAGATTCCCACGACCATTGATGCAGAACACAAGAAAGTGGAAGCCTGAGCCCACTACTGCTGTAACCACAGGGACACGAAAAAGAGAGAAAGGTCCTAGCTGGTAATGCCAGCCTGGTAAAGAAACATTATCACAACCGCCACTTGGATGACTTACTTTTTATCCTACATATTTATACTTTGATATCAGTTATTTAGGGAAAGTAAAGTGGTGCCAGCGTGATCTTATGATAAATCTATTACAAACTCCCTTTCTTTTTTCATGATATTCAAACTAACCCACTGTCCTTACAGAGCATAAAAGAAACTTTGTTATTCTTTTGTCACTCTACCAGATGTATCACTCAAAATAAGATGCACCAGGGCACAATTACACAATCACATAATTACACAATTATTTGCTAATACTATCAAAACATACATAAAAAGCATATTATCATCTCAACTGATAGCAGACACCAATACAAGACCTAGATTCAATGATACAATAATAATAACTCAAACAATTCAAAGCTCTCCTTGAGGATGACTGCTTCCTAATAGATGGATAGAATAACATAAACACCAGTGTTTACTGCAGCACTATCCACAACAGCAAAATGATGGAATCAACCTAGTTGTCCATCAGAAGATGAATGAATAAACAAACTGTAGTATAGTCACACGGTGGAGTACTACGCAATGATAAAGAATAATGGTGATCTTGGGAAATGGCTCATAACACAGAGTAATCTGAAACACATTATGCTGAGTGAAATTAATCAGTTGCAAAAGGACAAATATTGTATGAGACTACTATTGTAAGGACTCAAGAAAGGTTTAAGCACAAATGGTAACAGTCTTTGATGGATACAAGGGTAGGGAGTGAGAAAGGGGTATTCACAGATTAAAAAGCTTTTTAATGAAAACATTCTGCATGCCACTTTGGTGAGTGGCATCATTTATTATTCTATTCATTTTATTCTAATACAGGTTTATTTTTCAACAAGTAGAAACAAAAAGTTAATTAAAATGAAAATGATTTTATTAAAAACTATTTTATTGTGCTTTCTATGAAATCTACAATCTAAGTCAATTTTTCATACAAAACCTCCCTCACACACCACTGAGCACCACTAACTGCTCTACCCACGCTGCGACAGCACATTCTTCCTTTCCACCCGTATTTCTCGTGTCCATTCAACCAGCTCCTATCCCATTCTACTCTCTCATCTTGCCTCTAGATAGGAGCTGCTCAGTTAGCCTCGTGTATACTTAATCCAAGAAACACACTCCTTTTTTATTGGCATTATTTTATGTCTTATAGCCTAGTCCAATCTTTGTCTGAAGAGATGGCTTCCAGACTTCCAGTTCTGGACTAACAAGAAGTCCGGGTGCCATGTCTTCAGGGGACCCTCCAGTCTGTCAGACCATCAAGTCTGGTCTTTTAACAGAGCTCTAGCTCTGCACACCCGTTTTTCCTCTACCATGTTAGGGACTCTGTGCTGTAATCTCTGTCAGGGCAATCATTGGTGGAGGCCAGGCACCATCTAGTTCTTCTGGTCTCACACTGACAAAGTCCCCATATCATAGCACACTTTCAGTCTCTTGGGCTCATATTTTCCTTATGTCTCTAAGTTCCTTCATTCTTCTCTGCTCCAGTGGGTTGGGACCAGCTGATGGTATTTAGATGCTCACTCACTAGCTGTAAGACCTCACAACGCCACTCACCAAAGTGGCATGCGGAACATTTTCATTAAAAAGCTTTTAAATCTATGATTAATCCTTCCCCACTCCCTATCCTTGTATCCATCGAAGACTGTTATCATCTGCACTTAAGCCTTTTCTTGAGTCCTTATAATAGTAGTCTCATACAATGTTTGTCCTTTTGCAACTGATTAATTTCACTCCGTGTGATGTCTTCCAGATTACTCCATGTGATGGAGCTGTTTCCCAAGATCACCATTGTTCTGTATCACTGCATAGCACTCCATTGTGTGACTGTCCTACAGTTTGTTTACCCATTCATCTTCCAGTGGGCAACCAGGCTGATTCTGTCTTTTTGCTGTTGTGGACAGTGCTGCAATAAACATTGGTGTACATGTGTCTATTCATGTGACAGCCTTTACTTCTCTAAGATATATTCCAAGAAGTAGGATTGCTAGATCGTATGGTATTTCTATTTCTAGCTTTCAAAGAAAGTGCCAAGTAGATTTCCAAATTAGTTGTACCATTTTACATTCCCTCCAGCAATGCAGAAATGCTACAGTCTCTCCACAATCTCGCCAACATTTTGCATAAAGTAAAAATGATTTTCTCACTTGTGAAAACTCTTTTAACAATCTGACAGATAAAATATATTTAAATACCCTAGATTCTTAATTCATTTCTCCAAAAATTTCACAAATAAAAAAAATACCTTACATGATACAAAAGTTTCTTTATTATTCATTTAGTTAGTAAACATATCTCCTTCCAAACAAGGATCTTGATTTAAAGGTTAAACATAATTATTACCAGAGAAAATGTATACTTCTGATTTGGAAAGTCTTCCTCTACCTTTGCTTCTAACCATTTCCAATTTCTCAAAATCCAAAATGCAGTTAACAGTGAGATGATATTAATGTGTGAACATCATAGGGAAATAGAGAATTGGTTTTGCTCTTGAATTTTAATAGAATTTTCACCTCATTTTTTTGATGTAGGTCATCTTTTTTATATAGAAAGTAAAGCTTTAATGGATAGTACTGTATTGCCGATAGTATTGTTATTATCATCATCAGAATGTATATAATGCTCTAATGTCCCTTAAATTAAAATAACATGTACTCGCATTTTAATGACTAAAGATCGTATTTTCTTTCACTGGCGGTATTGTCACTCATCTGCTTTTTCATGAACCCTAAACCAACAATTTTTGCCAACATAAGGAAATGATGTTTTTCATAAACTTTGCCTGCATTATATTGAAACAAATAGAGATTAAAGAGAATCACATTACATCTGTATTCTGGAGATAAAAGACATGAGGTAACTCTAGTCAAAATCCAAATTCACACTATTTTAAAATGGAAAGTCCATATTCAAATCTCCCCTTTTTTTTCAAAATGGTTTCTACTTGAAACAAACTTGTCTGTAGTTAGCTCAGAGCTCAAAATATGCTCAATAAAATGTACTAATAATTTATAAAGTAGAAGAGAAATTAAATTATTGTGATAAAAAGCAGGGTAAGTTGCTTTTCTATTGGCAGCATCTGAAAGTGGTTTGGAGTTGATATTAGAAGTGTGTACAACTTTTGTTACAAAAGTTTTTCAGTAGAAATGATTTTAAAAGACCCTGGTGTATACCTTTTACCATGTTTGTGTAGAGCATAGAACTGAAAACTATTTTTCTAAGACCTGTTTGGGTTTTCTATGAGTTATTGTGAGGTTACATTTATGAAATAAATATTTTAAAAAAGGAGTTAAAAGCAAAACCAAACACAGGGTTCAATTCCTTTGACAATTCTCCAACCTAAATGGCTTTACCTCAGAACCTGTAATACCAAACACTGTCCATGGCCCACTTGCAGGTGTGCAGCATATGTTAATGGCATTGAATTTGAGATAACGTTTCCATTTTAAATCATCAGCTCTCCACCTACACCTATGAAATTCCCCATGATGTTGCTCCACAAAAGATGGGGGCATATAAGCATCAAGGGTCTGCACCAGGTAAGGGTTAAGGATTCTACAGGTGATGCAATATGAATTTCTTAATAACAGAATAAAAATAAACACATAAATAAAACTCAAATTCAGTCTTCATTTTAATAATTGGGAATTGAAGCTAGATAAAGACACTCTCATTTACAAAATCTAGATTCTGATTGAAATAGTTATGAAGCTGTTTAGAAGATGAAGAATGGGACACAGAAAGGGTGGGGGAAGATTGTGTTTACAGTGTTGTCCAGGGTCCCTGAGCCACATATAGTCATGCGTATCCATACTGCCATTAGCATGCCTTTTGCCCTTCTCACTGTGGCCCATCAGGCTTGCACAGTAGAGTCAGGTCTAGAATTTAGCAAGAAATGCTTCTATCCAGGCAGTCTGAACTGAACTGAGTTGGTCTGAACTGAGAAGACAGCTGTTTGAAAAGGCCCCAGTGTAAAGGATTGGATTCTTCACCAATGCCTGTGTTTCTCTAATACTTTACATTGCCCTTCCACAAACTGATGTGAACGCAAAATAATGCCTACAGGGGATCAGTTCTAGGAAAGACTGACTTTATGGAATTCTGGAACTGCAATAGAAAGGGAGAAGGAAGGATCCTCTGGTAGAAAGCTCCATAAAGTCAGTTAGTTTGTGATTAAACCAGCTCTGTTATTTCCTTATACAAAATTCTAGTGAGAATATTAATGAAACTGTAGGATGAATAGAAAGAAAAAGCTTGAGTAATTAATTCAGACAGTAGCAAACCAGCCCTTCATACTCTATCTAGATATGTGTAATAGATAAATGTTGGTCTAGTGCAATGCAAATTTCAAATAGAACTTGTCTTAAATAGGTCATTCTGTGTAAGAAATAGATAAGTAAGCTACGCACAATAAGCCCAATACAAAACTAATTTATTAGTTTCCAATTCAAGGACTAGTGTGGCTAAGTGTGCTCTGTGGGAAACTGTTTCGCTACTGAGGATTAATGATTTCTTCTAGAAAGTCCATATGCCACAGATAGCCTTTTCTGAGGAACCAACCAAGTTAAACAGGAGAGATGTTTTATTTTATAGACAAGGATTTAATTTCCAAGAATAGACCAACTAAAGGGAGTTACATCAGGTTTTCTTTATATCATCACCCACTCATTCTTTCCGTCTCAAAGGAAAAAAAAAACTGGAAGTTTCCATCTCCTATCTCTTTTGGGGTCTTAATTTTTTGATTCTTATTTCATCCTTTTCACCAGCTTCATGTCCTTGTTCTACAAAACGGCTTTTCTCTAATTCTAACAGAACTAAAATTCTCCTCACTAGTACTTTCTCCATCAAGCTATAAAATATTTTTTCCCTACTGTTCACAGGCAAACTTCGTAAGATCTCAATGTACTCTTTAATTTTTACATGTCTCATTTGTCCTCAGACCAGGCCCCTATCTCCGTCACTCTACTCAACTTTTTCTCTTAAAATCCATTCATAACTTAATAATAATAACAAAATGCATTAGCCTCCATCCTGCTCTCCTTTCATCACCCACTTTATCATTTTTCCACTGCTACTGATCTAACTTTTGCTCCTTAATTTATATGACATTGTTACTCCTCCAAATTCACTCATCACTTTTCTTCCATTCATTCTTAGCCTCTCTGTCCATACTCCTTTTAATTCACCTAATCTTAATGTCCTGTCTCCGTCATCTTTACTCTCCTTTTAGTCCTCTTTGATGTTCAGTTATGTGTGCCCTAATGGTTGAACACAGCTTCATTCAGATCCATACATTCGACAGTAATTTCTGATCTGAGATCTAGACATAATTTTTCTAAACTTTTTTAAACAGAACATCTCTATATGAGGACTCTATCAGTATGTCAAAAGCATATTATTCAAAGGTAAATTCCTTATCCTTTCTTACCCCAGGGCAAAAAAATACCAGTTCAAATATTTCTTCTGTATGCTAAAGACATTCATTCAAACATTCAAAATAGGAACTTTGTAAGTACCTTCAGCTTGCTCCTCTTTTCCGTTTTGTCGGTTCCTCTTGTCTTGATTCATATTTCCGTTACATCTCTCTTGGTCCAGTTTAGCAAGCCCACATATTTTCTCTGCTTCTAGTCTCTTATCTATGGCTATTCATGATTCCATTCTTATACCAGATTATTTCTAAATTACAGATTTGAACATGGTTCTCCCACTCAGAAAACATCTATTTCTCCTCAAAATCTAAAGAATGAATTCCAAACTCTTTGATATAGAAATAAAAGGCCCTTTCAGCCTGACTCACCATTTGCTGATAAGCATTATCCCGTATCCCACTCCCAAAACATATGCCCTGAGCTTCAAATGGAATTAATTTACTAATCTCTATGGTTTCCCCATATAAGGCCCTACAACTCACCAACAGTTTATATTTGTTTGCTCCACCGTTCTGCCTGCAATGATAAATTATTTCTATTTATTTATATACAATACTCTCTTTAATACTTAACTATTATATCATCTGAAAATCTGTTTTATTCCCTGGGTCTTGAGCTCCTCATAGACAAGACTTGTGGCTGTTTCTGCTGGTCCCAGAACCCACAGTCTGCTACAGGGAAGGTGTTCATCTACCTGTTTTAATTGCTTTCTCAGTTTTTTTGTTTCTTGTTACTGTATTTATAATATTTTGAGCTAAGATAGTATCTGTAAATACACATTTCCAGGCTAAACTCTTGAATTAAATTGCATGAACAGGATGAGTGCCTTTGTTTATTTCTCAATCTCTACTATGGACAGTTCTTGACAGATACAAGGTATTGCATAAATACTGTATGTGAAGTAACATTTTAATTCCATTCCTTTCTCAAGGTATTAAAGAAGAACAGTGTAGCCTGTTCCCAGTATGTGAAAGAAAAAAGAGAAGGCCAGAGCACAAGATGATCACTTAAGGGTCAGTTTAGACTAACTTACATATACAGTCTCGTTCTGTTAGGTAGGAGGAGCAGAATTTTCAGATAGTATGCAGCCATCCATGTTTTTCATGGACATAGGGAAGAATAATATACCTCATGTATTAGTGAAAAGAGACAAAACATAAAATTGTTATTTTAGTTGTCTTGGATGCCTTGACAAAAGTCCTGAGATAAATGAGCACTGCACATACTATACAGGTGTAATCTACTCCTTGAAAACTTGTACACTGAAAAAACTCTATTGCATAGAACTTATCTAGAGAATCAACCTCTTCTTCTCTGTCTCTATCTCTCACATATACACAACACCAGCACACCGGGCATACGCCATCTAAATAGTTCACAGCAGAGGTAAATGGTGCTACTGCTATGAAAGACACTGAAAATTGTCTATCAGTGTTCAAGCTCTGCCTTTCGCTCTCTTTTAGTCTGTGAATCTGGCAAATCCACATCATCTCTCTGAGCCACAGTTGCTCTTCTTTAAATGATGAGAAGGATATATGTTAAAATCTGCGATTCTAAAAATTCTCATGTACAAAGAGCCATGTGGAACTGAAATCTCTTTATAGATTCCCACATGTTAGAAGGGTAGATTTTTTTCCCCCTTTGTGGTCAGATCCATTCTGTAAAATCATTTCCCCATAGCTTTCACAACCTCTGACACAGCACAACCACCTCTTTACAGAAAAATGATGACTGAGATAGAAACATCCTGATACACCTTCCCGGCCTGCCACCTTCACCACCATCGTCATGTATACACACAGAGATCTTTCCATGAAAGGAGGTGTTTTAAAACAATCCTATAAAAATCTTGTAAAATTTCATTTTAAATAGATTTAAATGACAGTAGCTTTTAAACCCAGAATTTCAACACTGCTTTCCTCTCACTATTAGACAGGCAGACAGATAGAGTGAGAAAGAGAGAATTTCAGAGGAGTCATAAGAAGCAGCAGAAAGAAGCAAGGCTGTTACATGCAATTTCCACCTCCTGAGTCATTCCACACTTTAGCACAGCTGATGTCACATGACCAAAGACAATTAAAATGTGAACACCTTATACCATATCAACTATTAAATCACAGTCTTATCAGAAAGCCAGTAAAAAAACTGAAAATCCACTGTCACAGCTATTATTTTGTTTTCAGTTTACTCCTCACATCTGTACTAGGTGGGAGGACAGGGTCTGCACTAATCTTTCCAGTCTATCAAGTATACCACACAAACCTTCCATTCATATGGAAAAGATTACTTAAGTATTTTTTCTAATCAGTGCCATCATTGCCAGTAGGAATGGTTGAAAAGATCTCTGGGCTCAGGATGCTGCTGTGCCTCGGAGGCTGCTCTCAGAATGTTCAGCCCTGGGCTTTGGCAGAGCCACTGCCATGTTCATCTGCTTCATTACATCTCTACAGCTGGTTTCACGCCTTTAGAAACAGTATCTCCCTGTGAGAAGATCATCCTTCCTATGGAAAACGTTACTTTAAAATGTACATAGATACAGCCACAGACGGACACAGTGAAAGCGAGAATGCCACAGAGATACTAAGATACCACATGTCAGAGTCAAAGCTCATTTCAATCTTGGAGGACTGAAAATTGCACAACAGCTAGAGTTAGAGCTTTTTTTGTCATTTAGATCTGCATCCAAGCTCACAAGACACGTTTCTTATTTTAAAAGTATTACTAACATAGCTAAAAATTCATTAACAGGTCAAAGATGGAATCATATCGGCTTACCTGAAATAAAGGAAATTGCAAAACGTAGCACAGAATCCATATATGTGTTAAATATAATACTGTCTCCAATGCAGTCCTTCAGATTTTCAACTAGAGCAGAAACCTCACATATGTTCTATCCTCACTGAAGAAGGAAAAACAAGAAAGGACGACTGCAGCATCCTCTGCTTCTGCCTTAGCTTGCGATTCTGGCACTCACTCGATGGTACCCACTGTCTGTTAGAAAACAGCATGCTAAATCGAATAAATAAATAAATAAATGTAAGGCAGCTTCTTACATGACAGCTCCATCTCCTGGCCGAAAGTGGAACCATTGTAATTCAAGGTTCTTCGGCAATGCAGCACGTAGCAAGCATGTTTAAATGGTGCATAGCCCACAATTGCACTGCAGTTGAAATCGACTACCCTAATTAATTATGAATCAAAAACTTAAGAAGTATTACAGTATGAGATTTTATATAATTTTAATCCTACTTTCGGGATGGCTATATGTTGGAATCGACTCAAGGGCAACTAACAACCACTTTGAGGATTTAGTGAAATTTACTTGTATTATAGCAGTGCTATGAGTTGGAATTGACTTGATGACAAAGAGTTTGATTACTTTTGTTTTGTATTTACATTATAGTTTAAACGAAATGGAAGCTTTTCATAGCATCATTAAAAAAATCACTGTGTACCTCAAGATGTACTTCATGTATGTCCTGGAAATTTAGTATGTATCTTACAGAAAGTACCTTGAGATAGTAAGACTATCTTTACTGGGCATCTTTTAGTGGAGAATGTATATGATTTCTTACCAGAGAGGTTCTGGAGCTCTGGTGGCACAGGGGTCCAGAGTTCAGCAGTGAACCAAGAGGTCAGGAGTTCAAACACACCAGTCCCTCTTGAAAACACTATGGGGCAGTTGTACTCTGTCCTGTAGGGCTGCTGTGAGAAAAATCAACTCAAGGGCAAAAAGATGGTGGGTAATGAAATCCTGTTGTGTTGCTGCTGCTGTTGTTTTGGGGGGAATGCCGGAGGGTTAAAGTCAGCATAGGACAGTGAACTGAGTATATGATGAATTAGAAAATCGTTAGTCAGTTCAACTTTTAAAGCCATTTCAAAATATACAGATATCAAATCAAATGCTATCTGATATTTGATAGCTGAAGTATCATGTAGCATGTAATTATATCTTACTGGAGGATAAAAGAAAAATTAAATTATTATGAAGTTGCAGTTTGTAAGTAACATCAGTTGTAAAACCATACCTTTTATTGAATAAATTAGGAGCTCAGTGTATGTTTGTTTAATTAATTAGTTTTTCTTCCTACAGTCATTTATGAATTATAGATTCATTTTTTGGATTTTAAAATAAAATGATAGGCAGTTTTCCTTCCAGTTCTTTATAGTGCCATTTAAGTTTAGGGACAGGCACATGAGCCACCAAGCCAAAGCCAGTCCTCCTTTTTATACTCTCTTTGTAATAATCCAAGCGTTTTATTTGCTATTATGACCATTACGCTGGCCATGGTGCTGAAAATCTATTCCTGCCCTAATAAGAATCCCTAGGACATACACTGGTCTCAGATGTTCTCTTTGTAATACTTGATATAATTTTTTTTTAAAAAAATTCCCAGACCACCAAGATTCAGTGATATAATCTCAGAGACAAATAGCTGTATAGTATTTTAGCAACAATTTATGTAGTATTCATGTCAACCAGAAGCTGTAGTGCTGATAAATCTGTAGTAAAATGTGGTTGCAAGTTTCATTTTCTTTGGTTTCTTCATATTTCATCCTATCCTTGCTGAAGGCCTATTACGTAGATTATTTCAGCACCTATGTTTTCTCACTAACTTCTCCAGAGTTAATTAATGAGCAAGTCAGATGAATAAACCAGGTTCCCTAAATTTTATCTTTCTTCTATATCTAAAATATTATTAATGTGTATATGCTTGGATAGTTTTTAAGGTATGCTATTAACACTGAACCAAAAATAGTTAAAGTTGTCTAGAAGGTCAGAGCACTCCTAATGGTTAAGAAGCTTGAATTCATGGGGTTACACCCTAAAGTGCCACAAATTTGAATTAGTGTTACTTTTTCTTTGAAATCACGGGAATTTTGCAATAATTTTTATAACATTTAAATGTATTTCCTAATATAGTAATTATTTTCCCATTATTTTGAGGGTAAAGTTTACTTTAGGAAGATGTGTCTAATTTATTCTGAGACTTTTGTATACCTCCAGACACAACACCACATGTTCCTAAGGATAGACTATCCTAGTTTGAGAGCCAAAGATATAACTTGAAACGAATTTATCTCAGCAAATTGGTAACTTCCCAAGGATTTTCCCCCATGCATTCATTTCCCAGTGTATAGCTTCAGTTTTGTCTAACCATGAAAAAAAAGAAAAGTTCAAAGCTTTACAAGCAGTATCTTTAAAAAGGAAACCCTGGTGTCATAGTGGTTAAGTGCTACATCTCCTAACCAGAAAGTCAGCAGTTTGAATCTGCCAGATGCTCCTTGGAAACTCTATGGAGCAGTTCCATTCTGCCATATAAGGTTGCTATGACTTGGAATAGACTCAATGGCATTGTTTTTCTCTTTTTGTTTTTTTTAATCTTTATAAAAGTTATTAAATACATCTGCATTCTTCATTTGTTAACATGCTCTGGCCAAAGTCATTGTGGTAAATTGCAAGCATAGTCTCAATCCTTCACTCCTCCCTGTATCCATGCATTTTGCAACATGAGCGACATCAGGAAGTCAAGGCTACTGCTCCATCCTTTACTCTGGACAGGTCTTGTAATTTGCTAAAGAATGAAGTGGAAGTGACACTGTGGTAGCTCGAAACCTAAGTCTCATAGTTGCTTGCATGCTTCTGCTTACTTTTTTGGAAATGTTTATGGCCACAAGGAAACAAGTCTGGGCTAGCCTGGTGGAGGACATGAGACGACGCAGAACAGAGAATGGCTTCTCAGCGGAACACTTGCTATAACAATTATCCGCCAATCAACCTGGCAGCTGATGTAGATGACTGAGAAAGCCTAGCTAAGACTAGTCAATTTTAACCATAATCAGTAGAGCAAAAATCAGACAAACAAAAACATGAACTGAGTAAAGCTTATTGGGGACAGTTTATTCTGCAGTAATATCCAGTTTCTTCATGCTTAATCCAATTTTTAATTTTTCATCACCATCTCATCTGACCTTCACTTGGGATTAAGCTTTAGTCTAGTTCTTTCTTTTTTCTTCTTGTTAATACATGTGCAAGTTTCTTCTCAGATTCTTTTGTAGATTTTCCTTCCACTTTCATACTTTTGGTCATTGAAGTGTCTCAGAACATGATCTTTAACTACTTGAAATTATTACTTCAGCCTTAATTCTTCACTCTTGAATTCCAGACTCAAATTCGACAGCCATTTAAACATACTTTCTCTCTGTAAACTCATTATGTCTAAAATGAACTTCTACATTTTTTGCAGTGTACAGCATTTCAGAAAACAACTCAAAGTTTTTAGTTACCTAGAATAAAACTTCAATGTCATCTTTGATTCTTTTTTTTTTATTTCATGCTCTACATCTACTTTACTACATGTACTGTGAGGATCTTCCTCAGAATATATCCAGAATCTAACTCACTAGGTTTCTACCTCATATTGATTTAAGCCGACAAAATTTTGGTTTAGATTTTTCATTTTCTTCTTAACTAGTTCACTGTTTCTTTTCTTGGCGTTGCTATACTCTATTTCCAGCAAAGCAACTGGAGTAGCCCTATTAAGCCGTAAGTCATATGACGTGCAGTACTCTTCTTCCTAAATTTTCAGTGGCCTACCCCTGTCCCTCAGAATACAGCTAAAGCCTCTATGAATGCTCTATTCTATATAATCTTGGCCATTTACTTCTCTGACTTATTCTCCAGCTACCTTTGTCTTCACTCTACTCCATTCATACTGGCCTCCTTGAAAAACACAGGCATGTCTTTCCTCAGGAAACATGTCCTCAGTGAAGTCAGGTGACTTAACAAAATTAAAGAAAAGAATTAGAAACTCAACCCCTCATTCCACAGCAAGCTTTCCTTCTACTAAGCCAAATCCTCCTTCATGATGGAAAGGACACAGACAGTTTCTAATGGAGATTACAATAAGAATGGTCTCAGTACTTTGCCCTGCTCAAAATAAAAGCATGGCATGTATTTCTAAAAAATGAACAAACATAAAACAGACTCCTACTATTGAGTGGATGGCAACTCATAGCAACCCTACAGGACAGACTAGAACTATCCCATAGAATTCCAAAGGTTGGTAAATTCCAACTGTCAATGATTTGGTTAGCAACTGTAGCACTTAACCACTACACCGTCATGGTTTCCCTGTATTTCTAAAAGAGAGTGAAATTTGGAAATGTTAAATGAGGAAGTATGAATCTCTGAAATTTTTTACACTTTAGGGTAGCTGACTCAACCCTCTGTTAACCAAGCCATTCAGTTTCCTCCTTAAAACACACCTAAGTTATATTGTCCAGTTTCTTGGCAGTTGAAAAGACTGTGTGACTGAGTTATAGCCAGTACACTGTAAGCAGGAATATTATTCACCCTTGGCAAGGGTGAGCCTGAAAACTTCTTATGAATCCTGGACACTCTCTCACTCCTTGTCTCCTGGCCAGGTACAGAATATCCAGTAGAAGGTCACAAAAAGGCACTGAACAAATGGAATTTTGGTCCTGAGTCATTACTTTAGAGATAGAGAATGATGAGGAAAATCATGCTTAAAACACATAAGATAACCAAGAAATCAGGATTAAAGAAACCTTTTGTGTGGCCCACTGTTGCCTAATCTTTTTTAAATAGTAATTAGCTTTTCAAGATGTTAATAGATTTCTCACACAAGAGGGTAGTAGTATCTGAGGCCAAAACAGTTTAAGAAATGTTGAGAATAATAGTGTATAGACATGTATTATGATGTCAGAAACTTAAAATATGCTGTTCAAACAGAAGAGAAAATTATTGCTCACATAAAAGTCTAGAGTTAGAAAGAAGGCTCTGCTTGATGAGGTCATCAGGGACCCATACTATGTTTGGCTTCTTCCAATGCTGGTGTCTCACCTTCATTCTTGAGGTTGGCTGATATCCATGCCACATTTTGACCATGAGAAGAATAGAAGACGCATAGGGCAAGCAATTTTCTTTTAAGCAAGTAATTCAGAAGTTGCCCACATTCCCTCTGTTCAAATACATTTATGAGCAGTCAGTTGCATTCATAAATCTGATTCCAAAGGAAGATACTGGATGGTGATGTGCCCAGGAAGATGTTTGTATTCTGTGAATAAACTAGATGTTTAACATCAAAACAAACAAATAAAAACTAAAACCACTGTCATCAAATTGATTCCAACTCACAGCAAACTTAATGGACAGAGTAGAACTGCACCCACAGTTTCCAAGGAGTGCCTGGTGGATGTGAATTGCTGACCACTGGTTAGCAGTTGAACTCTTACACCACCAATTACCATTACACCACTATCACACTGGATTAAAAAAATGTTAGAAAAAGTGTTTGCTGAAGACTTTTTCAAGATCTTTAAAACATTAATATTTATTACTATTCTTTAACAAAGAACTTAAAAAGAAGAATTTGCCATAAATATTAGACTATGGAACACTTTTTCTTAAAGCATCCCTGGGGCTAGTATTCTACAGTGGCCAGTTGAGCTCCCGTATGTACTAAAAGCAAGTACCTATCTAACTCACCTGTTCCTTAAAGAATAAAAGAAACTGGGAGTCAACATGGCAGACTAAGCCCACGTCTCCTTATATCCCTCTGGAAACCAAGACCTGAATTGACAATCAAACAGAGCCTTCTGAACACCTAATCAGCCTCAGGACACGACACAGAGCTGTTAATTGGGATTTCATACCACTCAGCGAAAAACCTCCTCTGTTTCGCTGACTCCCGCTCCTGGCTAGCCCCGGCTCTCATGGATGGAAGGTAAACGCACCAGTTTGACTTTTTTTTTTCCTCTGTCTCGGCTGGCGGGTGGAGCTGGGCCTTGCCCGGCCCCTGGACTCAGACGCACTGCTGGGGGGATAGGCAGGCGAAATTCCCATATTCTGAGAGCCAGGCTCGGGACTCTGTTAATCTAGCCACTTTGAGCCTTTTGTTTTGTAGCTGCCTCAGTAGGGTTTGTGCGGAGCTCCGCGGTCAGGGTGCGGGACGCCATGTTCGTACTGAGATTTTAGCGGGACCTCATTCTTAGCATGGGAGCCAGCGCCTGCAAAAAGGACAGCGCTTCTCCAACAGAAAAGTAGTGATTTTGCACAGTGCTGCCTACTTTGGGGGCACTGCAACAGAAGCAGAGGAATCACTACCTCTCGGCACCTGTAGCCCCTCTGTCTGCTGCCTGTGGGTAGGATGCCATCTTGGATACGGTGGCCGCAGCTGGACCTAATTCTCAGCTTGGGAGCCACAGCCTGCCCACAGGAGAGCGCTTTCCTATCACAAAACCAGTACTCGACGCAGTGTTGGCTAAGGCTAGGCCCTGTCAGTAGAGGCCAACAGGGTAGTAGCATTGCTGTATTCTGAACTAGTTTGTTATCATCTGGGGTTGGATATAGTGGCGCTTACTTTGTCAGATGAGAGAGGGACCTCTACACCTGAAAACCTAACTGACTTGTGAACTGGTCAGATACCTTTTGCTTTACATTTGAGGACAGCCTAGAGAAACATTTGCAATCCATCCTCACAGTACCTCTTCCAGCCTCTATATACTCACATAGGACCCAAAAAGCAACAGACAATTGTGGCATACAGGCATCACTCATGGCTTCAGAAGGCTCCCAAACAAAGCAACCAAGGAGTTTTCCAGATGAAGAAACTTTTGTGAAAGCATCAGGAAGTGAATACAAATTGATTATATACAGAGCCCTTCTAGACCTTGAACAAAATGCAGCAGAACAAAGTGAAAAATTAAGCAAGTTGTTCGATCTGATGGAACACCAGTACTCTGAAATCCAACAGATCAAGAAGAAAATCAAAGACATAGAAACTTCGATGCAAAGCCAAGAAAACAGAATGGAACAAATGGAAAAAAGAATTTCTGACTTGGAAGACAGAGCTACTGATGCCAGCGTCTACAAGCAGAAATCAGAAAAAAGAAAAATGAAGAAACATTAAGAAGCATGTGGGACTCTATTAAGAGGAACAACCTTTGATTAATTGGAGTCCCTGAACAGGGTGAGACATCTGAGAACACAGAGAGTATTGTTGCTGAGCTGCTGAAAGAAAACTTCCCAGAAATCATGAAGGAAGAGAAGATAGACATCTCAGATGCATATCGTACGCCACCCAATATAGATCTCAAAAGAAAGACTCCAAGACATATTATAATCAAGCTTAACAAAATGAAACATAAGCAGCAACTCTTAAAGGCAGCAAGACTCAAGGCAAAGCTAACATTCAGAGGGAAATCCTGTAGGCTCTCATCAGATTTCTCAGCAGAAACCACGCTGGCACGGAGACAGTGGCACGACACATTCAAAGTCTTGAAGGAGAAGAACTTCCAACCAAGAATTATATATCCTGCAAAACTATCTTTCAAATATGAAAATGAAATTAAGACATTCCCAGATAAACAGAAACTCAGAGACTTTGTAAAAACCAAACCCAAACTACAAGAAATACTGAAAGAAGTTCTTGGCTTTGGCTTAGAAGAACAAAACCTCTAACTTTATATTTTAGAACGAGAAACTACTCAATATTCATTTAGGGAAGGCTCCAAAGTAAATCACAGCTTTGATATGGAAAGAAGCAATCCAGTGATCATCATGAAAACTATGGTGTCATCATAATAAAAGAGGGATATACTACAGTCGTTATGGTCCTTCCAGATGGAGAGGAAGATGACCAGACTGGTAGTAATTAAAATTGGGTTTATAAATAGTTTATTAAGGGGGTTCATAGGGGCAGCTCTAAAGCACAACAAAGATGTATCATACCATTTCAAGAAATCTAACACACGAGTCTCAACAACTATAAAACCAGCTCTGAAAAAGGTGAAAAACCAACTCACAAAAAAGAGTGTCCCAGAACAGACTAATAAGAACAACAGAGAAAACATCAACATAAAAACAAACATATCACAATGGCAGCAGTGAACACATACCTATCAATAATTACATTGAATGTGAATGGACTGAATGCTCCAGTAAAGAGACACTGAGTGTCATCTTGGATCAAAAGACATGACCCATCCATATGTTGTCTACAAGAAACTCACTTGAGACCTAAAGACAGGAACAAACTGAAAATTAAAGGATGGAAGATTATATATCAAGCTAACAATGAACAAAGAAGAGCAGGAGTGTCAATTCTAATCTCAGACAAAATCAATTTTAATGTCAAATCCACCATTGTGGACAAAGATAGTCACTATTTATTGCTGAAAGGTTCACTACACAAATATTTATACACCTAATGCCAGAGCACCTAAATATGTCGAAGAAACACTGACTACACTTGAAAGAGAGTTAGATGACTCCACAATAATAGTGGGAGACTTTAACACTCCACTCTCATTACTAGACAGATCATCTAGAAAAAAGCTCAGTAAAGATACAGAAGAACTCATTGACACAATTAACCAACTAAACCTCATTGATATATACAGAACTTCCCACCCATCAGTAGACAACTACACCTTCTTCTCCAGTGCACATGGAACATTCTCCAGAATTGACCACGTGATAGGCTATAATGCAATGCTCAACAAAATCCATACCATTGAATTACTGCAAAGCATTTTCTCAGATCATAAAGCCATCAAAGTTGAAATCAATAGCAGAAAAAACATAGATAGAAAGTGGAACTCTTGGAAACTGAACAACATGTTGCTCAAAAAAACATGGGTTATAGCGGAAATCAAGGATGAATTAAAGAAATTCATGGATTCCAATGAGACGAAAACACTTCCTACCAGAACCTACGGGATACAGCCAAAGCAGTGCTCAGAGGTCTCTTTATCTCCATAAATGCACACATCTCGAAGGAAGAAAGAAACCGAATCAAGAAACTAACTCTACAGCTTGAACAAGTAGAAAGAAAACAACAGAGGAACCCCTCGGGCACCAGAAGAAAGGAGATCATAAAGATTAGAGCAGAGCTAAATGAATTAGAGAATAGAAAAACAAATGAAAAAATTGAAAAGACCAAAAGCTGGTTTTTTGAAAAGATCAACAAAATTGATAAACTACTGGCTAAACTTACTAAAGAAAAGCAGGAAAGGAAACAAATAACCCAAATTAGAAATGAGCGGGGAGTTGTCACCACAGATGCAACAGAAATCAAAAATATCATAACAGAATACTTGGAAAGACTATACTCTAACAAATTTGAAAACCTAGGGGACATGAACAAATTCCTTGACTCATACCACCTACCCAAATTATCACAACATGAGGCAGAACAACTTAATAAACCCATCACAAAGGAAGAGATTGAAAAGGTCATCAAAACACTGCCAACCCAAAAAAGTCCGGGCCCAGATGGCGTCACGGCAGAATTCTACCAAGCATTTAGAGAAGAGTTATCCCCAATACTACTGAGACTATTTCACAGTATAGAAAGGGATGGAGTATTCCCAAAATCATTCTATGAAGCCAGCATAACCCTGATACCTAAGCCAGGGAAAGATCCAACAAAGACAGAGAACTACAGACCGATATCACTCATGAACCTAGATGCAAAAATCTTCAACAAAATTCTTGCCAACAGAATACAACAACATATCAAGAAAATAATCCATCATGACCAAGTGGGATTCATACCAGGGATGCAAGGCTGGTTCAACATCAAGAAAACAATTAATGTGATAAAGCACATAAATAACACAAAAGACAAGGATCACCTGATTTTGTCCATTGATGCAGAAAAGGCATTTGATAAAGTCCAACACCCATTCATGCTAAAAACTTTTAGCAAAATGGGCATAGACGGCAAATTCGTCAACACAATAAGGGCCATTTATACAAAGCCAATTGCCCACATCATCCTGAATGGAGAGAGACTGAAAGACTTTCCCTTGAGATCAGGAACTAGACAAGGATGCCCACTGTCACCTCTCCTATTCAACATTGTGCTAGAAGTTCTAGCCAGAGCAATTAGACAAGACCAAGAAATAAAGGGCATCTGCATCGGCAAAGAAGAAGTTAAACCCTCCCTGTTCCCAGATGATACGATTGTATATGGAGAGAACCCCAAGGAATCTATAAATAAGCTACTCAAACTGATAGAAGAGTTCAGCAAAGTCTCAGGATACAAGATAAACATAAGTAAATCAGTAGGATTCCTTTATACCAACAACGAGACTGTTAAGGAGGAAATTATCAAATCAATACCATTTACAATAGCCCCTAAGAAGATAAAGTACCTAGGAATTAGTCTAACCAGACAAACAACAGACCTTTACAAAGAGAACTACAAGCCCTTACTACAAGAAACTAAGAGAGACTTAGATAAATGGAAAAATCTACCCTGCTCATGGATAGGAAGACTTAACATTGTGAAAATGTCTATTTTACCCAAAGCAATTTATTTATATAATGCAATCCCAATACAAGTTCCAGCATCTGTTTTTAATGACATGGAGAAACAAATCACCAATTTTGTTTGGAAAGGGAAGAAGCCCCAGATAAGTAAGGTACTACTAAAGAAGAAGAACACACTGGGAGGCCTCTCATTACTCGACATTAGAACATACTACACTGCCACAGTGGTCAAAACAGCCTGGTACTGGTACAAGAACAGACAGATGGATCAATGGAACAGAATTGAGACCCCAGAGATGACACCATCTGCCTATGAACAGTTGATATTTGACAAAGGCCCTAAGACATTCAACTGGGGTAAAAACAGTATCTTCAACAAACGGTGCTGGCAAAATTGGTTATCCATCTGCAATAAACTGAATCAAGATCCATATCTTACACCTTATACAAAAACCAACTCTAACTGGATAAAAGACCTAGATATCAAACCTAAAACGATAAAGCTCATCCAAGAAAAGGTAGAACAGCAATGGAAGTTTTAATACACAATGAGGCCAGACTCCAAAATCTGTCAAAGAAACCTCAATCAACAGAAGAGAAAGTAGATAAATGGGAACTATTAAGAATCAAACACTTTTGCTCATCCAAAGACTTTATTAATAGAATTAAAAGAACACCCACAGAATAGGAAAAAATATTTGGCAACTCTATGTCAGACCGATGCCTGATCTCCATAATCTATAAGATACTACAAAATATCAATAAGAAGAAGATAAACCATCCAATTAAGCGATGGGCAAAGGAGATGGACAGACACTTCACTAAAGAGGAGATCCAGGCAGCCAAAAAAAACATGCGGACATGTTCACGATCTTTAGTTATTAAAGAAATTCAAATCAAGACAACAATGAGATACCATCTCACCCCAACAAGATTGGCCATGATCCAGAAAACACAAAACAACAAATGCTGGAGAGGCTGTGGAGAAAGTGGAACCCTCCTACACTGTTGGTGGGGTTGCAAAATGGTCCAGCCTCTTCGGAAGGTAATCTGGCGCTTCCTGAAAAAATTGGATATCGATATACCATTTGACCCAGTAATTCCACTACTTGGAATATATCCTACAGATTCAAGGCCTTTCACACCAACGGACACATGCACCAGAATGTTTATCGCAGCACAGTCCACAATAGCAAAAAGATGGAATCAACCCAGATGCCCAACAATAGAAGAATGGATAGGTAAACTGTGGTACATATACTCAATGGAGCACTATGCAATGATAAAGAAGAACGATGATTCCAGGAAACATCTCCTAACGTGGTTTCAACTGGAAGACATTATGTTGAGTGAAAGTAGTCAGCGACAAAGGGACAAATACTGTATGAGACCTCTACAATAAGACCTTAAAAATAGACTTGTGTATAGAAGAAAAGACTCTTTGACAGCTGCAAGGGTGGGGAGGAAGGGAGGGTGAGGGGGGAGGGTTTAGTTTAGATAGTTACTAGAAATCTAGTTGGGAGAAAGCGGTGATAGCACACATTAGAAACAAGAACAACATTAAGTGGACTTCAGCATAACTTGAGTACTCCTTCCATCTTGACTCAATACTGCAAGGATAGAGTAGCTGGGGCAGGGGGTGGGGGACCATGCTGTTAGGCAAATTCCAGGCCAATTGGCACAACTAGCATTTTGCTAAGAGAGCTCTCTGCACCCCACATTGGTGAGTGGCGTCTGGGGTCTTAAAAGCTGCCAAGCTGCCATCCGAGGACACAGCAAATGGTCCCAACTCAGCAGGAATGGATGCTCACCAAGGACCAAAATGACATGCGGAAAAGACAACCGAGAAGACAGAGAGACCCACAAGAGTGGGTGCCTACATCGACTTGGGACCAGAAGAACCGGATGGTGCCTGGCCACCACCAGTGATAGCCATGATGGAGCTCACAGAGAGGAGTCTTAATGGCAACACAAGAATAAAAAGGGGTGCATCATGAGATCTCCACTACAAGACCTCAATTGATGGTCCAGCGGTTTTGGGGTTCCTCTGAGAGCATGGCCCCCAGCCCTGATGCTGCCCTTTCCCATAAATTATAACAAAGGTCCACTCTTTGGACAGGAATGGATTGGACTTGGCAATGCAGAGTGGCCATATATTGGAAGCACTTTATAGTTCTATACATCTACAGGATATTATCTTGTTGAACTCTGGCTGGAGGAAGGGGAGTGGACGGAGAGGACGGGAAAGAAGGTTGTTGGGAGGATGAGACATGTATGGAGCAGAGAGGAATAGTGTGCTGTCACCGGGCAGGGAGAGCAGTGGAAGCTGCATATAGGTGGGCATGTGAATTTATATGTGAATGTACATTTTCACTCAGTTATGTTAAATTAAAAAAATAAATAAAAAAATAAAAGACACTGAGAAGCAAAAAAAAAAAAAAGAAAAAAGAATAAAAGAAACTGTGGCAGACACCATTACCCCAACCTCTCACCCAGCTTATTATGTTTTAGCTAGGTTTTAACTAAGGATATAGAGCCTAAAGAACACTTTCTGTTCACAGATTACATAGAATATACCTGACACAATTCAAAATAACAACAGAGAACTTAAATCACTGTTCCCAAAGTTGTGTGTGTTTGGAAATAGGCACAAAAGCTTTCTTTAACTGGACTTTTTAAAGAAGAGAAGTGTTTTACCCACATATTTAAAAAATACCCCTAGACGACAGCCAGTATTTTTAACACTTGTTTGTTAAGAGTCACCTGGCCTTGTAAGTTTAGAACAGAGTACCAGCACAGAAGGCTTAAAATATAAGAGCGTGAGGTTTTGCTGTTGGGACAAACTTAATAGTAGTTCTAGAAACAGCAACGAAGCTCAGGTTGTCCACCATGTGCCAATAACACCAGGTTTCACTTCTGGTTCTCTTTCTAATGCTGTGATTGCTTCTCTTTCTTCCTCCTTCTACTCTCACTTCTGCCTGATAAGGCAGTGTTTTAATTGTAAGAAAAAAAAATTACTTTGCTAATTATAATGGATGAATAGGTGCAAATGATTTATGTTTTTATACAAAGTGTATTTGAAATTGTCCTTATGCTGGCATGAATATCACTCATTTTCATTCAGAAAGGCTTTGGGAGGGGAAGAAACAGATTTAGAGGTAGCATGTTGCTGTAGCATTTCACCCTGATTATAATCATAGAATTGCATCTCAAGTGTGAACAGCATATGTTTTGAAGCAGAAAAAAAAGCATGTCTCCATCCTAATCATAAAGCACCGTGGTTTTTGAGTAATTTTGACTAAGCAGAAAACTAATCATAGATCTCATGTAGCAAATGATCATAGCTGAATGCTAGAAAACATTCAACACTCATTAACCTCTTCGCATGAAGTCCAAGCCTCTTAGAATGGAAGGCAAGACCCTTGGTGATGTGCTTCTGGTGTGTGTTACCTTCCCACTTTTGCCGCCACCCTCTTTCTACCAGGTACCTTTAGCTTCTCTATTGTTTGCTGTTTTCACTCACAAATTACAGTATTTGAGCTTTTGTACCTTTCTTCACATTGTTAGCTCCATTGAGAACCTTCTTGTTTATTCATTTGCTGTTTCTCCATCGACATCTGTTTGGCGATCTACAAATCTTGTAAATTCCTGAAAAGAGTGCCCTAACCATTTAAAGCAAGTTCATCACTCTCTTCTCTAGGATATAATAGTGATTATACTACATCATAGGTTTTACCTTCAACCAAGTTCTCAAGACTGCTGTAAGAATCAATCAAATAAAAAGAAATTGTAAAGATACTTCTCAATGAATTCCTGAAAAACTATTTAGACATTAAGCAGTCCAAGAGACAGAAAGTTTCTCATAAACCAGAGTCCATCAGTCCAAGGCTGGAGGAACTAGATGATGCCTGGCTACCACCAATGACTGCCCCAACAGTAAACACAACAGAAAGTCCCTGATGGAGTGGGAGAAAAGTGAGGGGCTGAACTCAAATTTACATAAAAGTACCAGGTTTGATGATCTCCCAGAGACTGAAGGAATCTGGAACAAATGGCCCTCAGACTGTCTGTTAGCCCAGAACCCACACAATTCCTGATGCCAACATTTTGGAGAAAGATTAGACTGGACTATAAGTCAAATAAATGATACTGGTGAAGAGTATGTTTCTTGGCTCAGGGAGATACAGGAGACTAAATGGGCAGCTTCCATCTGGGGGTGAGATGAAGGGGCAGAAAAGGACAAGAGCTGTTTGAATGGATAAGGAAAATACAGGGCGGAGAGGAGGAAGGTGCTGTCACATTGTAGGAAGATAGAACAATGGGCATACAAGTTTTTATATGAGAAACTGACTTGAATTGTAAACTTTCACTTACTGCACAGTTTGAAAAAACCTGAAACCTTAAACCAAAAAGAAGCAGGATTAGGCAGTGTTTAATGATCCTGAAAAAAAAAAGTTATCTTCTTCGTATTTCTCCCTTTGGTATTGACGTAGATGCTGTAATTTGATTATTTAATTTTGCCATTGTGAGCCCATCTTTCTTTTAGATTGTCTCTGGGAACACAAAGAGCAGACTGTTAACCAGAAGAGTCCCAGCAGGAATAAAACTGACAATGTGGGTGCAGAACAAAGCATCATTAACACTGTGGGCAGAAGCAAAGACTCACAGAAAGGCTTTCTTCCTTGGAATAGCTCCTGGGCTCTCCTCCACCTAGTTTACACCTCTAGGTGTCAGTCATGTAAGCTCCAAAGATAGGAGCAAAAAATTAAAATCTGTCTGTTAAGCATAGGCAATTTCAAGTATTTGGGAATTTCCCTACCATCATGTGATCCAATTCAACTTGATGAATATTTAGAGACAAACTACTAGGTAGCAGGCATTGTGCTAGGTAAACAAAACTAAGTCTCTGCTCCAAGTAGCTTATCTTCTAATGGAGGAGAAGAAAAATGAAACCAAGGGGACAACAGAATGAACTGTTTCACAGTGTAAGTAAGTAGAAAACACCCCGGGTGGTGCCAACAGGTAATGTGCTTGACTGCTAACCAAAGGGTTGGAGGTTTGGGTCCACCTAGAAAAAAAGCATGGAGATTTATTTCCAGAACAAATATTAATCACTGAAGACCCTAGGGAGCACAGGTCTATTCTGTGTGTCTACTCATGTGAAGTCACCAAGAATCAGAATTGACTCTATGGCAACTGATTTGGTTTTTGATTTATAACTGAGGACAGAGGTAACACAACTTCCGTGGTAAGAAGCAAGGAGGAAACCAAGAGAGGCTTCTCAGGTGAATGAACAATAAAAGTGTACTTACCAGGAAACTCTCCTCAATAACTCTATGTTGTCTTTTGTCCAGGCTTTCAGAGCGTATGTTCTATGAATTTATCACTTGGTTAAATATGTTGTAAATTTGGAAAAAACATTATAACATACATTGCCACAAAAAGCACCCCTTTCCCTCTTTTTGTTTTCTACCCAGTTTACCTTTTAAATAAATGCTGTCTTTTTTTTTTATTTAAGCATAATGATATTATGCTCACAATTAAGGCCCTGAATATTGCTTTATTTCCTCCCAAAGTGCTATTTTACAGTCAATTGTTGTGAGTTTTATGGCATTAAATTTCATAATCAATCATTTACAAATTAAAATTTCATTTAAACTGATGTCAACGTTTTCAGTCTCTTCCCACACTCCATTACTTTTAGCTCAGCCTTTGTAAAACTATACTTTTTGGCCCTTTGGACAAACTGATGACACACTTACGGAAGCAGATGATCATATTCTGTATAGCTAGTTCCAAACAGACAGTGCAAGGTCAAAGCCAGCACTAAATCAACATTAGACTCTGAAAAAAAGACCCACTTTATGAGAAATTTTGTCCAGCTTCATAAACTTATGTATTATTAGGAATCTTGAAGACCTCTACTTTGGAATTGATTCAACAAAAACAATTTAATTCCTCTAAAACCTCATAGTAGATGCAATAGATAGAAAACTGAAAAGAAACCAGGTGCTAATAAAATTTTTAGGAGAAAGTTGATTGGTTAAAGTTCACGTCAGAGCTAGAACCCTTCAGAAAAATACTCAAAATGTTTTAAGATGACCGGCCCCTAGGGTCGCCATGAGTCAGATCCGACTTGACGGCACTTGGCTTGGCTTGGCTTATGTTGCTGCTTTCATTTGAGGAGCTGTCTTGTGGGCTGGCATATGAGCTTGCCTCATCATAATTTCAGTATAAAAACCTTGCTTTTGCATGAGTCTGGCCATCAGTGAAACAAGCAAAACTTCTTCTATGGCTATGTACTGGCCCGGTTTCAAACTAGTAGAAAGCATGAGAAAATATAGTAAGGCACTGCTTTTAAGGATAAAAGCAGTGAGGCTAAAAACAGGAGGAGAGGCAACCATCATAGTATCTCCTGGGGTGGAAAGCTAATTTAATGTTACTCTTTCACAACACATACAAGTAAACAGTTTTCACTCAAGCTTTAATTAATCAGATTAATGTAAGCACTACTTGGATGGAAAAAAAAGTTTGTCTTTTCCATTCTTGTGTGTTATGATTTTCTTATTGGGAACTCAGCTCCATTTCAGATAGCTCAGAGGAATAATTCTGCTTATTCAAGCATGCTAGCAGAGCTGGTTCCAACAAGAAATATCTATGCATCCGAGAGTCTGGCTCAAAGGCATCTACAAAGAAAATAGCATTTCTATTAAATCAGGCCAAAAAAATTGTCCCAAAGAAATAGAACAAAAAGGCAACCTCTTATGAGACCCAGACTGAAAATCTTCAGTAAACATTTTTATTTTTTTCATGTCATCCTACCGTTCACGATAGAACACCTCTACTGTTTCTCTTTATCTCTTCTTAAGAGAGCTCAGGAATTGGATTATCTGATTCTGAAACTTAAATAACAGAATGAGTTTATGGTTAACATGTTGATTTGTGCTTAGACTAGGCAAGGGTGTGGGCTCTGGTGCAAGACAAACTGTGGGTAAAACCTAACCCATGTGTTCAGTAGTACTGTGACCTTGAACACTTGACTTAATCTTCCTAAGATTGATTAACTTTTCTGTGACTTTCATTTGTAACTGCAGTGTAAGATTATGAGGAATAAGTAAAAAAAAAAAAAAAAGATGCACATATCTCATAAATAGCAGTTATGCTAATCATCCTTCTGGCTAGAGAAAGAAATACAATTTTTAGTATAAATGTAATTCAAAATCTATTAACTTCTATGAATTTTCCAGCAAGACTATATCCTAAATATTCCCAAATAGGCCTTTGTGAAATATTAAAAGATTAATTTACTTGTTTTTTATTTAAAAGAATATCTAATGCTTGATTCTAAAGCAAAAGTATAAGAAACCAAAGCTTACCACACCCTCACTATTCCTTGCTCGACACATTTTCATTTTTATACCCCAGCCACTCACTTTTCTTTTAATAGAATCACTTTCCTCATTTCAAGTACTCAGTACTCTTCTCATCATTTACTTGTTCCCTAAAGGACAAGTAAAAAGGTAGTTTCTAAGAAATCAGGCTCAGTTTGTGAGGAAGAGGTGAATGGCTCTATAGATTGCTTTCCTTTTAACTTTTCATCTCTACTAAGCAAGTTTAGACATCAAAGAGAAAACATGATAATACATGTGAATAGGATTATATATGTGTGTACATGTCTATCTGTGTAATATCTATCTTCAATTCCAATCCCAGTGAGAACTAAAAAAATTCTAAATTGAGGCACTCCTTCCTTTTGCTTTACCTACTTGATGTTTGAGAGAAAGTTTCAGAGTCTCTTCTGCCGTCCAATTTGGTCTTTTCTTTCTTTCCTGTCATTTTAATGGCCTTTTGCTGTCTTCATGGATGAAGTTTCTGATGTCATGCCACAATTCATCTGGTCTTCAGTCATTAGCGTTCAACGCATCAAATCTGTTTTTGAGACGGTCTCTAAACTCAGGTGGAACATACTCAAGGTTGTACTTTGGCTCTTGTGGACTTGTTTTAATTTTCTTCAGTTTCAGTTTGAACTTATACATGAACAATTCATCATCCGTTCCACAGTCAGCTCCTGGTCTTGTTCTGACCACTGATATTGAGCGTTTCCACTGTCTTTTTCCACAGATGTAGTAGCTTTGACTCCTGTGTATTCTTTTTGGTGAGGTTTGTGTATACAGTCACAGTTTATGTTGGTGAAGAAAGGTATTTGCAATGAAGATGTCATTGGTCTTGCAAAATTCTATGATGTGTTCTCCAGCATCATTGCTGTCACCAAGGACAAAGTAAAAGAACTGGACAGAAGATTTTAAAGGGAGGCTCGAAAAGATAGAGTGTTAGAATGACATGTGCAAAGAGCTGGAAATACAAAGCCAAGTGAGAAGAACATGCTCTGCGTTTCTCATGCTCAAGGAACTCAATTAAAAATTCCAGCCTCAAGTTGCAGTAGTGAACAATTCTACAGGAACAATATTAAATGACTCAGAAAGCATCAAAAGACAGAAGTAATACACAGAGTTATTATACCAGAAACAACTGCTTGATGTTCAACCATTTCAAGAGGCAGCATGTAATCAGGAACTGATTACAGGGTACTGAAGGAAGAAGTCAAAGTTGCATTGAAGGCATTGGCAAAAAACAAGACTCCAGGAATTGAAGGAATATCAGTTGAGATGTTTCAACAAAAAGATGCAGTGCTGAGAGTGCTCACTCATCGGTGCCAAAAAATATAGAGGACAGCTACCTGGACAGCTGACTGGAAGATATTCATGTTTATGCCCGTTCTAAAGAAAGGTAATGCAACCAAATGCAGAAATTAGTAAACAATATCATTACTATCACGTGCAAGTAAAATTTTGCTCAAGATCATGCAAAAGCAACTGCAACAGTATATTCACAAGTAACTGCCAGAAATTCAAGCTGGATTCAGAAGAGGGCGTGGAGCCAGGGATATCATTGCTGATGTCAGGTGGATCTTGGCAAAAAGCAGAGAATACCAGAAAAATATTTACTTGTGTTTCCTTGACTATGCAAAAGCATTCGACTGTGTGGGTCATAGTGAATTATGGATGACTTTGAGCAGAATGACAATTCCAGAATACTTACTGTGCTCATGAGGAGTCTATATATGGATCAAGAGGCAGTTGTGCAAACAGAACAAGGGGACCCTGAATGGTTTAAAGGAAGGAAAGGTCTGTGTCAAGTTTGTATCCTTTCACCATGCTTTTTTAATCTGTATGCTGAGCAAATAATTTGAGAAGTTGGACTATATGAAGAACGAGGCATCAAGATTGGAGGAAAACTCATTAAAAATCTGCATTGTGTAAAGGACACAACCTTGCTTGCTGGAAGTGAAGCAAATTTGAAACACTGATAAAAGATCAAAGATTATAGTCTTCAGTATTGATTGCATCTCAACATCCAGAAAACAAAAATCCTCATGGCTGGACCAATAAGCAACACCATGATAAGTGGGAAAGGATTGAGATTCTCAAAGATTTCATTTTACGTGGTTCCACAATCAATGCCCGTGGAAACAGCAGTCAAGAAATCAAAAGATGCATTGTACTAGGAAAATCTTCGGCAAAGGACCTCTTTGAAGTATTGAAAATAAAGATGCTACCTTGAAGCCTAAGGTGCGCCTAACTCAAGCCATGGTACTTTCATTTGCACCATATACATGCCAAAGCTGGTCAATGAACTGTCAGACAGAAGAATTGAGGCCTCTGAATTGTGGTGTTGGAGAAGAATATTGAATGTCTCAAGGACTGCCTGAAGAACAAACAAATCTGTTCTGGAAGAAGTACAATAGTTCTCTTTGGAAACAAAGATGCTAAGACTGCATCTTAAATTCTTTGGACATATTGTCAGGAGGCATCAACCCCTAGAGGACACCATGCTTGTTAAAGTAGAGGGTCAGCAAAAGAGAGGAAGACCGTCAACAAAATAGACTGACACAGTGACTGCAACAACGGGTTTAAGCATAGAAACAGATTGTGGGCATGGCACAGGACCAGGCAATATTTCATTCTGTTGTGTATAGGGTAAATATGAGTTGGAACCAATTTGATGGCCCCTAACAACAACAACAAATTAAGGCAAATGCAATAGAATGACAGAGAATAGATAACAGAGTTGGTAAAAACATTTAATATACAAGACTTAAAAACTAATTAAAATAAATGAGCGAAGAAAATTCAGTGTGGGAAAGTAGGCTTTTCATGAAATGGTGCTGAGAAAACTGGATCTTTGCATTAAAAAAAAGTATAAATTTGGCTTTCTTTAGTTCTTTCTTATATAACACAAGAAAATTAACCCAAATTAATCAGAGACCTAATTTTAAGATCTAAAACTATAAAAGTCTGAAAACAAAACTTCGAAGTGTATATTCATGCCCTTGGGTTAGGCAACAGTTTCTTAGATATGCCATCAAAAACACATGACAAAATAGGTAAACAGGAGTTTTAAAAATTGGGTTCAGTGAACACAAGAAAGTGAAAAGAAAACTTATAGAATGAAATAAAATATTTTAAAATCATATATCTAAAAAGGAATTTATATCCAGAATGAACAAAAAAACTCTTGCAAATAATCAATAAAAGCACATGCAATCCAACTTAAAAATGAATCAAGGATTTGAATTAATAGATAACCAAAGAAGATATAAAAATGACCGATAACCATATGAGAAGATGCTAAACATCATTATTTGTTAAGGAAATACAAATCAAAACCATAATGAAATATCACACCCACCAAAACCCAAAACCAAATCTATTGTTGTTGAGTTGATTCTAACTCATAGTGACCCTATAGGTCACAGCAGAACTGCCCCTTAGTGTTTCCAAGGAACTGCTGGTGTATATGAACTACTGACTTTTTGGTTAGTTGCCAAACTCTT
Source organism: Heterohyrax brucei (assembly GCA_028571685.1). Taxonomy (NCBI): domain Eukaryota; kingdom Metazoa; phylum Chordata; class Mammalia; order Hyracoidea; family Procaviidae; genus Heterohyrax; species Heterohyrax brucei. The sequence continues at coordinate 71,493,977 of CM053146.1, read as the reverse complement.
AACCACTGCATCACCAGGGCTATAATAAAAAAAGATTTAAACCAAAGACAGCATTGGTCAGGATGTGGCAAAGTTGGAACCCTCATATATTGCCAGTTGGATATGAAATGGTGCAGCACTTTGGAAAACAATTTGGTAGCTCCTCAAAAGGTTAAACATAAAGTTTTACTACATGACTCAGCAATTCCACTTTTAGAGATATACCCAAGAGAAATAAAGACATACGTCCACATAAAGACTTGTATGTTAATGTTAATAGCTCAGTTATTACTATAGCCAAAGTGGAAAAAAATCCATGAACTGATAAGTGGGTAAATAAATTTGGCATACTGGAACAATGGAATATTAATCAACAATAAAAAGGAAAAGGCACTGATATATACAAGATGGAAGAACTTTAAGATTACTATGCTAAGTAAAAGAAGCCGATAATGAAGAACTATATAATGTATGATTCCATTTATGTGAAATATCCATAATAGGCAGACCTATAGAGAGAAGAAGTAGATTAGTGGTTGCCTAGGCATGAGAAGAGAAGGAAGAAATTTGGAAAACGGGAAGTGACTGCTAACAAGTATGGGATTTCTTGCTGGGGTGACCAAAATATTCTAAAATTGTGGCATTGATTGCACAATTATGTGAATTCACTAAAAACCACTGCATTGCACATTTTAAATGAGTGAATTATAAAATATGCAAATGATGTCCAAATTATTACAAAAAATGATTTAAATATGTTGGGGAAGGAATGCATATGAGGGATAAATTTAGACTTACTTTCAGATTCTGGCTTGAATGACTGAAAACTGAAAAAGAAGGATCATAAAGACCTGGAATAAAAAAAATCTTCAAGAAGAATGCTGTTATCAAAGCCACCAGAGGGTACAACCACATGAAGAAAGGAGTCAAAAGTGCAAAATAACACAGAAGTAGCAAGTAATGTAAGGACAGGAATATGTCCTTGGATCTGGTAATTTTAGGATACTGATGACCTCATTGAAGTCGGTTTCTGTGCCGTAGTAGGGGTGAAGGTCAAATTACAATAGTCCAGAATTAAACAAGGAACTCATTGTTTCTTATGCTATCTCTGAGAAACCCTGGTAAAACCCTGGTGGTACAGTGTTTAAGAGCTATGGCTGCTACCCAAAAGGTTAGCAGTTCAAATCCACCAGGAACTCCTTGGGAACACAATGGGGCAATTCTACTCTGTCCTATAGGGTCACTATGAGTCAGAATTAACTTGACAGCAAAGGGTTTGGGTAAGGCGCCCTGGTGGTAATGTGATTAAGTTCTTGGCTGCTAACTGAAGGACCAGTGTTTTCAAACCATCAGTGGCTTTGCAGGAAAACGGTGCAGCAGTCTGCTTTCCTAAGGATTACAGCTTTGTAAATCCTATGGAACAGTTCTATTTACATTGTCACTATTGGAATCAACTGGACTACAAAGAATTTTTTTTTCTTTCAGCTTTGCTATCTCTAGTAATTAGATTAGGAATACATACAGGCCAAGCCCAATCTATAAACTACACATAATCTTCTTACTCAAATTTAGTAACTTTGCTCCCTTTATTCTGCTACTTTTTATCCACATGTCAAGAATTTAGAGGTCATTCTCCCTAAATAATTTCCCAATCCTCACTCACCATTGCCAACATCTTCCACACAGAACCTGGTGATATGTCTTGGCTCAAAGAATTCCAGGGCTTATGGTACTAAAATTTGATATTGAGTCTGGGCAGATAGTTTGTTTAGGAAACCCTAAGATAGAAAGACAGTCATGTGATGAGGGAATCATAACAGCATCTCTGCAACCCAAGCCATAGGAGATACAGTGAACAGAGATGAGCAGGAAATAGAGGGCTTATAATGAATTTAGCTTTTTTCCCCCCTTTCACATACACAACTCACACTTATTAGAGAAAAATGAGAAAATAAACAAGAAAACCTTAAAGCGTTCAAAATTAGAGTGGCCAGAGGCAGAGCCAATACAGTGCTACAGACAGAAGCACTATGCCTGCCTTCCACAGGAGGGACCCGAAAAACTTAAGTAACAACCCCCCCACACATGCACACACACACGTACACACACGTTTTAAAAAAGAGGATATGATGGTTCTAGCACACATACAAAATAAAACACCCGATGACTTTCCACTTGATAGAGAATTCAGATCCTTCACATTCAGAGCTATCCAAGAGTTGAAGCAAAGAGCAAACAAAAATCAAGGAAAAAAGACAAATGATGGGAAAGGCAGGCGAATTCATAGAAAATACATACAAAAAGATGACAAAATTCAGGAAAATAATACACGCGCAGGATGTCAAAACAAATTCACAACCAGAAATCACAAAAACAACAATTAGAAATGCTAAAAATAAACAAAATTTCAGAAATGGACAATGTCATAGATGGGCTGAGGAGCATGTTTGAAACAATGGAAGACAGGATCAGTGAAAATGAAGACAAACAGTTGGCTACAAATTTGTTTTAGGAAAAGTCAGAATAAACAGACAGAAAATGAAGACATTCAAAGAATTATGTGGGATACAATCAAAAGCAAAAATTTGCAAGTGACTGGATTTTCAGAACAGGGTGAGAAAATCGAAAACACAGAAAAGATCACTGAAGAACTGCTGACATAAAACTTTCCTAATATCATGAAAGACGAAAAGGTGACCATTCAAGAAACTCAACCAACCCCATATAGGGCACATCCCAAAATAAAAGCCTTGAGGCATATCAGAATCATCCCCCCTAAAACCAAAAATGAAGAAAAAATTCAGACCAAACTCAGTGCTGTCAAGTCAATTCCAACTCACAGCAACCCTACAGGACACAGTAGAACTGCTCCACAGAATTTCCAAGGAACAACTGGTGAATCTGAACTGCTGACCTTTTGGTTAGTAGCTGTAGCACTTAACCACTCTGTCACCCGAGAGTAGCTTAATAAAAACAAAAAGTCACATACAGAGGAGAAATAATAAGACTGAGCTCTGATTATTCAGCAGAAATCATACAGACAAGGCAATGAAATGACATTTATGACACTTTGAAAGAAAAAAAATTATCAACCAAGAATAACATACCCTGCAAAACTCTTTTCAAATATGACAGTGAAATTAGAACATTTCCAGACAAGCAAAAATTAAAGGAATATGTAAACCTAAATTTGCAACAATTATTAAAGAGAGTCCTTTGGCTGACAGCAAACAACATCAGACCACAGCCTGAAATCTAAGACACAAGATCTTAACAGCCAGACATCATTTTAGGAAATGAGCTCTCGAGAACTATAAAAAAAACTAAAAGAATTACAACAAGGAAATGATAGCAATATCAGAACAATAAAAGAGGGAATAAATAGTGTAGGTATAGAACTTTCTGCAGGAGTGGAAGGCAAGGTGATACCACGTAATAATAGACTGGTTCAAACCTAAGAAGATAAGGGTAAATTTCAAGGAAACCCCCAAGAAAGTTAACAAACTGGCCCATCAAAATAAAGAAGAAAAACACAAACCATCAATAAAAAAAAATCTACAAATACAAAAGAAACCATGGACAAAAGGAATTCAGCACAAGAGAATAAGAGGTACAAAACAAATGCCAACACCACAAAAAAAGCACTATTAAGATAACAGCAATAAACTCCCCACCTATTAATAATTCCACTGAATGTAAATGGCCTAAATGCACTCATAAAGAGACAGAGAGTGGCAGAATGGATAAAAAAACAGGATCCATCAATATGCTGTATACAAGAGACATACCTTAGAAACAAAGCTATAAATTTATTAAAAATCAAAGAATGGAAAAAAAAATGTATCAATCAAACTACTACCAAAAAAGAGCATGAGTGGCATTACTAGTCTTAGGTGAAATACACTTCAAAATAAAATCCATTATAAAAGACAAAGAAAGGCACTGCATAATGACCAAGGGATGATCTATCATGAAGACATAACCATAACAAACATCTATACACTGAGTGACGGGGCTTCCAAATAATAAACCGAACTAACAGCACTGAAAAGAGAAATCAACAATTCCACAATAACGGTAGGCAACTTTAACACAGCACTCCCAGTAAAGGGCAGAACATCTAGAAATAAACTCAAAAATGATACCGAAGAGCTAAAGGGCACTACCATCTAACTTGACCTCATAGACATACATACATAATACATCATTCCACCCAACAGCTGTCCAGTGTACATTTTTCCCAACACACATGGAATGTCTCCAGAAGGGACCACATCTTAGGTCACAGAGCAACCTTCAACAAAATCCAAAACAACGAGATAGTACAAAGTATCTTTTCTGACAGCATTGCCATGAAGATGGAAATAAACAACAGGTAGAGCAAGTAAAACAACAAAAAGAAAATCAGTTACATAGAAACTGAATAACACTTTGCTTAAAAGCCACTATATAACAGAAGAACTCAGAGATGGAATAAAAAAATTTCTAGAATCAAAGAGAAAGAAATCACACCAAAACTTCTGAGATACAGTAACGGCAGTCCACAGAAGTTAATCTGCAGCATCAGGCATACTAATCAGAAAAGGAAACACACCAAAACTTTTGGGACATGGCAAAGGCACACCTCAGAAGTTAATTTGCAGCAGGAGGTGTACACATCAAAAAAAAGAAGGTAAGAAATCAAAACATTACCTTCAGGGGGGAAAAAAAAAGCCCACAGCTACCAGTTACCAGAAGAAAGGAAATAATAAAGGGCAGAAATAAATGAAGTAGAGAACAGAACAACAAACCCCAAATGTGGCTCTTTGAAAGAATCGACAAATTTGAGCAACCACTGGCCAAAGTGACAGAATAAAAAATGGAGAGGATGCAAATAACCCAAGTAAGAAATGAAGCAGAGGACATTATAACATACCCAACAGAAATAAAGAGTCCTAACAGAATATTATGAAAATCTATACTCTGATAAACTTGGAAACCTAGAGGAAATGGACAAATTTCTAAAAACACACTACCTATTCAAACTTATTTAGGCATTCAGCATCGTTTTACAAGACACAATCCTTCAAAAAACCATTTGGGGACAATGTAATTTTAGTGGCCTTCAGATATCACTATAGGACACCCTCGCGTCATCTCAAAATCTTGTTTTGGGTTTGCTTAGTAGAAGAAAGTCTTTACTGGATTCTTGCTCTATTTGCAACTCTGCATATATCCTCTCATTTCTCATGCCCATATCCCAGTTTTTTCACTAAAGACCTTTCTTGCCCCAAATCTCAGTAATGGTGGTCAGAGAGATACAGGCACCTTCTTTGGCTTCTGGTATGTACATACAACAAATTTGGTGAGTCAAGACTCTATTACTTCGGCCATCAAGCCTAGTTCAAGTCTGCACATGACTCCCAGTGACAGCCAATGGATTAGCATATCAGAACTTTGGAAATATTGGAAGAGAATCACTTTTTGGTGGACTGGAGTTGTGAGAATCTAAAGATAGAGCTCTTAGAGGCTATTGGGACACAGAGAGGTGGCCCTGCCTTTGAATACAGCCAGTACAGTGGAAAGCAAAGTAGATTGCTAGAAGAGAGACCGAGTCCTGACGACGATTCCCTGGGTGCAGGCTTGCTTGAAGCCATGCTGCCCTCTGGACTTCCTAGTTCCATGATCCAATAAACTTGTATTTATTTATTTATTTGTGAGCCAATTATGAGTGGATATTCTGTCACTTAAAGCCAAATAATCCTAAATAATTCTTACATCACTGCTTCTAAAATGCTTGCTTCTTGGCAGACAAAAGAAAATCGAGCAGTCTTTTACATAGCCAGCTAAGGAGCCTACATATAAATAAATGACATAAATTGAGGCTGGCTTAACAAATGTATTTTCTTTCCAAATGATGATTATTAACATGATCTGTTTAACTCCTTGTAAAACACGTACATAGAATAGCACTATGTTAAGGAAACCTTTTTATTTGAAACTGCTCAGGGAAAACATTAGACGTACGATAGCTCTCAAAAAGCAGTTTTAGTTTTAGCACTTGAAATTCTTGTATTCAATTACAACTCTGATTTATTACGTGGTCATCTCACTTTATTTGTATTTACCACATATTGGGCTTTGCTTTCGCTAATGTTTAGGAACACACCCTGTGAATTAGGCCCTTAGGAAAATGCTTTCAACCTTTCCTGCATTTAACTTTCATATTTAAAACTGCATGAAGATTGACCAACAGATCAAATGCATTACCTAAATGCAGTGTTCTCAATTTGTAAAAGAAATATGATGGACAATGGACTACACAATAAAAGGTTTTCTGAATTTAACCCAACAATTTCAACAAATAGAGTTGCAGGATCAGGGGTCTGGGGACCATGTATTCAGGGAACATCAAGGCCAACTGGCATACTAGCTTTTTGCTAAGAATCTTCTGCACCCCTTATTGGTGAGTGGTGTCTAGCGTCTTAAAAGCCAGCAAGCTGCCACATGAGGAATGCCAATTGGTCCCCATCCACCTAGAACACATGATGACTGAGAACATCAAAGACAGGAAAAATGAGCCCAGGAGACAGAAGGAACCACACGATTGGGAGACTGCATCAGCATGAGGCCAGAAGAAACAGATGGTGCCTGGCCACCACCAAAGAGAGCCTTGACAGGGGACACTAACACGAGAAAAAGAGGTGTGAAGTCAAGAACTCTACTAAAAGACCAGAAATGATGGTCCAACAACGTGGAGGCTCCCCTGGGAACATGGTCCCTAGACTGGATGTTGCCCCAGACCTGAAAATAGTACTGAGATCAACACCTCAGACTAAGAATGGACTAGACTAATGGACACAGAGTTAGCACGTGGTGTGTATACTCTATAGTTTTATACATTTGTAGGAAGCTGTCCTTGGGAGATGAGAAGGTGAAGAGGAGGGGATAAGTGTTCACTGGGCGGGCACTACTAGTAAGAGTGAAAAGGAGGAGTGTGCTATTACAGAGTGGGGAGAGGATATAGAGTTGTAGAGAGGCAGGTATGCAAAATTGACTTGGATTATATACTTTCACCTAATCATAATTAAAAAAGTGTAAATTTCTTGGGGAAAAAAAGAAATATGGTGGACAAACTTGGCTTGTTACCGCATTTGTGCCTCACAAGTTTCTGGTAAATAGAATGTAACCTTTGAATGCTTCCATCATCAACAGCTAGCTTGCTGTTGTGTAACAACACATAAAATTATAGGAATGAAATTTCTAGAGGTTAGTTAAATATCTTTTCTCTCCCTTCCATCCACCTTTACAGCCTGAATGATGAATCAACCTTTATCCACCTCATAATAAAATACAAGTTCTCTTTCTGTCACAGTGATCGAGACTTAGTTGAATGGTTTTAGTTATGTCACACTCTAAGGGCTTGTGATGGTAGTTTAGGAAATAACAACTCTGATTTATGATTATGGCTCTTCTTGTTCATTGAGTTGTCCACTTGTTTTCTAAGGCTCTTTATAACTCAGTTACAAACACAAAAGCTTCTTCTTTAATTTTCTTTACCCTTAAAATGGCTACTAAAAGTGATTCTTAAGTTTGGGAATATATAGGACAAATTTCTAATTAGTGAAGGAAAAAACAAAAACAACAACTGTACATGTCACTTGATCTCAAAGAAAACAAAACAACATAACTCTGAAGCAGTGAATTGTAGTATTGATGATCATCACCATTTGTACCATGCTGCTTGTCAGTGACGATATAAACATTGCTACCCAGTTAATCTACAAGGATATCTTTAAAGACAGAGAAGCACAGCAATGAAAAACTGATTAGAGTGCACTACTAATTTTGCTGGCAGAAAATTCAGTAGATGATATAGATGTTGGTAAATAAATAAATCAGCGGAGCGTCCATCCAGTTCCAACTGCCCAATGGAAAGGATTCAGACAGGAGAAATGAGTGTGGATTAAACAAAGTAGGTGAATCAGGATGTTTAAATTACAAATTTCAGCCAAGCAACCAAGAATTAGTAAGTGCAAATCTGCATTCCAAGGAAAGTTAACAAATAAAAAACGTATAAAGGGGTTATCTGAATGAAGTTCCAAGACTCTTACAAACCAACTCAGAAAAGTAGCAAACCAAACCTGCTGTTGTCAAGTCGATTCCAACTCATAGTGACCCTGTAGGACTGAGTAGAACTGCCTCATAGTGTTTCCAAGGAGCAGTTGGGGGATTCAAACTACCGATCCTTGTTAGCAGCCACAGTTCTTAAGCACTGTACCACCAGGGTTCCTAATCTAACTCAAGAGGACAGCATTTGCTCCACGGAACTAAAAAGGATTTGTAAAGAGGATTTTTTTGAGAACTCTATGGATTAGACAAGAGAGGATGGCAGCTGCTCAGCCCTCTCTTCATGAGAAGCGATAGGAGCTCTAACAGGATCAGTTACAGAGATTGAACAAGTCCCCTGCAAATAAGGGGTCACCGGGTGAAGGAAAATCTAAAAAAGCTGAACTGAGCTGGCTAGCTGCTCTGCAGGCAGAATAAGAGAGAAGCAGTTTATCCACTGGAATTGTAGTTTACTTCCGGAAATTAAGTCATAAAATGGGCAAGAGTTTCCACATGGTAGGAAGAGCCATACTGGAACCACTTTTAAACCTTTCCAATTGTTTATTACAAAGGCAAGGAAACTCAAACAAAGAATCTGCATGGAGTAGATTACTAGAAAATCAGCTGAGAGAAGAGAATCTGAGGGAAGAGAAAAAATGCATTGCCCTTGTCAAGGGAAGGGTAAGAAAATACTGCTAAATACTCCCTCAGAGGAATCACTCGTGAAAGAATGTGTCCCCTCTCAGTATGTGGCAGTTCCTGAGAGAAGGAAGCTTTGTGTTAGCCGTACTAGCTGGGTAACTCTCCTTCTTCCCCTTTTCCATCTGCTGCCTCTTAAATCCTGAGTCAGAAGCCAGCAGAGGCACTACAGGTAAGAAATCTGAAATCTTAAGGAGAGGAAAAAAAGTGACTGCATCCTTATTTCCATCAGAGGCAGGAAAATTTTTAAATCAAGCTCAATGTTTTATTTTCTAAATGGGTTTAGATACATATAGTTGTTGAATTGATAATGTGTTTGTGACAAAATCAAACTATAAGACTTTATATTAAGAATGACCAGAAAAAAAATCACTGAACCTGTCCAAGTTTTGAACCATGAGTAGGAAAAAAAAAAAAAAAAAAATCTTGCATTATACCTTTGAAAAAATATAGTGGAGATGAAAAGAGATAGCTTTAAGATCACCTGGTGAGCCAGGCATGCTCAATATATTATTTGACTGTGTATATTCTGCAAACAAATTGATGGTCTCTTATTTACATTGTCACTGTATGTATAGGGATACTTATTCTTATGGCTCCTGAATGTAAGCTGCTGTATATAATTCATTCAAGCATTATAGTAGCCCCTTAGCTACCAAGGGCTTTCCAACAATGGAATGACTGTGAACAACTTCTAGATGACTAATAAATGAGCAGTAAACAAGCACTGAAAATGTCTGTAAGAGGAATATGGAAAACCCATATCCTAATGTTCTTAAAAATATAAGAGCTGAATGCGCACATTAGGCATTAAACCTCAGTTTTCTGTGTATACATAAAAGGTAGAGATAATATAGTAAAAAGAAGAACTGCTTTACAATGTTAAGCAAAGAGTAAGTGTTTCTAAAACAGTTTGTAAAGAAATACTATTAAAACAGTATTTCAGTAGCACCATGCGGTGTACAAGCCATGTTATCATTTTAACAGTCTTGCCAACAATTCTGTGAGGTAAGGCCAGAAGAATGACTACATTTCACGGGTTAAGACCCAAGCTGAGAAAGCCCAAATTATTTGCCTGATACCACACAACTTTTAGTAGCAAAGGTAGCTCTGGAACCAAGGTCCTCACTTTTATGCTCTCAAAGAGATGCTGATATCAAATACAGGGCATAAATTTTCTTTACTAATGTCTTAGAACAACAGGTTTTGATACAATAACTTAGGAAGGTGGACCAAATGAATGTAAATTTCTTGAAATCCGAGAAAAATGTTTAACACTTAAAAACACATGTGGGCCTATAATCACAAAATAAAAAGGATAATGAATAACAAAAATAGTAGTGGGTTGTGGCAGTTGGCCTGCTCAGCATCTGTTCTCACTTCTAGTAAGAGCTCTTCAGTTTTCCATAGGTAACCACCTATGGAAACCACCTGCTCCTGTCCATCTGATCTGGGTGAACTGACTCTATCCCTCCTATGAACGTGGGCAAACGACCCAGTCTTGGCCATTTGGAACATGGCATCACATCCATCAGGCCCCTCTAATGAGTCAGAGGCAGGCACCAGCCTCAATCAGAGGCCATCAGAGCTGATCCTGGGATGTCTGGAGTTCTTGGTAGTGATGTATAGTCATTCTCACCAGTCTTCAATCTGTTTGGATGTGAGCCAGGATATGCAGGGGTACATCATATTCAGATAGCATGTTTAAGAATAAATACAACATAGATGATACCATGATTGAAGACTTGGACCCAAATGTACTCAACACATGGTAACCACTGTACTTTTCAGGTTGGTAAATCTATTATCATCCTTTTGGCCTTGAGTCTTTTCGAACAGTCTGTCACAACCTATAGAGTTCTAAAAGTGCAAATGCTGTCAATATGACTGTAGGATTTTCTTTGAACAAGTTTTCTGGAAGCATCCATCAATACACCTTCTACGGAAACACTTCCGTGTAAGGTCACTGACTTTGGTAAAGCCTGCTATAACATTTTTGAAGTTGTCTATTTCAATATCAAAAAGAAGGAATGATTTGTCTCTGAAGAGCAGTTTGACTCATGTATCCTGAGGCATCTATGAACACTTTCATCTTCAGAAATACATCATGTTCAGACTGCGGTGTTGTCTCTCACTCTCTAGATGGTAAGTTCCTTGAGGCCAAACTACATTATATTCTTGTTCACATCTCACACTCCATTAAGTAGAATGATATATCTTAACATTTCAATAAGTATTTCTTGAAGAACAAATAACTCAAGCTGTAAAATTTTTAAAAAGTCAAAATTAATTTTGAAAGTGAGGTTCTCTGTACCAACATACCCTTTAATAGCCATATTACTTGTTTTTCACATAAAACATACTGGACATGTCTCCTTAATCTATTCTGAAGCAGCAAAAAACACAGACAAATGTTATAATTCTTACCTTAAAGCTCCCACCATAAAAGACAGAGCTCATCATACCACACACACTTTTTATTTATGTTTAATAAACCCATCTAGATCAGCAGACCTGCAGCCTTGTTTTAATAGTGGCTGTTGGTTCCTCTCCTGTGCTCTTGACACTGAATAAATAAATAAATAAGGGGCTAGACACAGTAAATTAGTATAAAGGCTGGGAAACTGACACCCTTAAACAGTGAGAATAAATCAACAACTAATATTTATCCAAGTGCCTACAATTGTCCAGCCTATGCACAGCACCTGCCTTGGTGTTAACCAGCATTTAACTACTGTGTAAGCGGGCTTCCAGGCTCTACTTAATGCCAGGGATTATTTTAGAATCTAAAGTCTGTGTTTGTATTATCTGCCCTTGTATTTGGCTCTCTCCCGAGCCGCCCATAGCCCATGCCCGCCCACGCACTCAGCCAGGCTGCCTGGTACAGGGGCACACCACTGGCCTTAGTCCATTTATTTCCTGCAAAACAGCCCACTCTCTTCCCACCTGCTTCACTTGAGACTGAACAATTGGATCCAGGTGTGCAGTGACCCATGGCAACAGGGACCAAAGCCAGAGCCACCTGTCTTGCTGGTGGCAGTGGAAAAGATTTTTCTGGGAGAACACATATTGCCAAGTTGGGGTGAACTATTTCTTTAGCTGAAATAGAAGCTCATTTTGTAGGGGAAGTAAAAGTACTATTTTTTTCTAGATGGAAAAAAAAATTAACCAAACCTGTTTTGCTATTGATAACCTATTGCAAGAATAGTAAACATGCAGTTCTTCAAAAAAATATTGTTAGCTATCAAAGGGAGGATCAAAAGTTTTTTGAATCAGTCCATACAACTGAGTAGCTTATATATAAATTCTTGTTTTTCTATATTTAATTTTCTATATTTAATTTCTATATTTCTATATTTAATTTCTATATTTAAAGTCTCCACTTTGTCTTTCTATTCTCTAGGCATAAAACACTGAAACATAATATTTCCCCACATGATTTATACTGTCTAATAATTGTGCTATTGCTAACCTTTACATCTGGGCAGATTTGGAGATCCATTATCAATCAACTCTGTATCTTGCATTTTTAAATTGACTCAACAAACAACTCCTGATGACTGTGGTTCTCAACTTCGCCATTTTCACCATCACCCCCACTTATTTAAGTATGTCTCAGGTTAGAAACACAGCAGCCGTACAAAATACATTACCTGTCTATTACCAAGGAAATAATCATTTCCCTCAGAGATGCTTGATTGTAATTTATTTTATAGTTCTTCCTCATTCACTTCCATAGTTATTTACCACAAGAGACCACATCAGAAATTCCAGGAACTACAAGAATAAGTAACATGTGTGATTTCATGTAATTTACAACCTACCACATGATCTAAGATACCTAACAATTACAACATATGTTTATACATGACTTTAAAAAAACCCAAATCCATTGCTGTCAAGTCACTTTTGGCTCATTGAAAAACAAATAACTCAAGCTGTAAAATTTTTAAAAAGTCAAAATTAATTTCACAAATTATTTCCTTAACTCTGAAAGTGAGGTTCTCTGTCCCAACATACCCTTTAATGGCCATATTACACGTTTTTCACATAAAACCTACTGGACATGTCTCTTTAATCTATTATGAAGCATCAAAAACAGAGATAAATGTCACAATTCTTACCTTAAAGCTTCCACCATAAAAGACAGAGCTCATCACACTACACACTATTTATTTACTGAGTCTATAGGACTCAGTAGAATGCTTCAGAGGGTTTCTAAGGCTGCGATCTTTGCGGAAACAGCCTGCCACATCTTTCTTCTGCAGAGTGGCTAGGGGGTTTGAACCAGCCACCTTTCGTTAGCACCCTGGCACTTAACCACTGCACCACGAGGGCACCTTTGTCTACATATAATAAGTGCTAAAAGAGAGCAATAAAGGAATGTGATTGTGTTCAAAATAGACAAAAATAGTGAAGGAATATGAAAAATAGGTGGAACATGCAAATAAATACTTATTTTACTATGAAAATTTCAAAAAAATACTCAAAGGCAGAGATAATGAACTGATGCAAGCTTATCAAGATTTGACTAAATTTCATTTATTTATCCTTCTTTCCTCTTTATAAATTATTTTAAAACAAATCCCAGACCCCAAGACATTGTGTCATTCAAAATGCATTTCCACAACAGGCACTCATTCTCCCATACAAGCAAATGACACTATGAAAAACAAATCTATTGCTGTCAAATCTATTTAGACTTACAGTGACCCTACAGGACACACAGCGTGTGTTATACTAACACGCACATAGGGTGTGTTTCCAAGAAGCAACTGGTAGATTCAAACTGCTGCCTTTTAGGTTAACAGCTTAAGCTATTAACCACTGCTCCAATGACATTATTACTCCTAATAAAATAATTATTTGTTTTCATTTAGTACCCAGCCCATATGGAAATTTCCACTCTTTTGTCAAAAATATCTTTTTGAAGTTAGTTTGTTAAAATCAGGTAGTGGATATTTTATGAAACGCCACAAATACTAGTATCAGGAGTTTGATTTGAGATCAACTTTACTAAACAGAGCGGGATTCTGGGATTCTTTAAAAGGTTTTGCTTAGGCAAACAGTGTGTTTAAAATGGTGCTCTAGCAAGCATGCTTGGCAGCAGTGAGAATCACTTCAGTAATTAGCTGGAAAATTCTTCCACTATACCCAGGTGAGAGGTCACAAGGACCTCGATTTGAGTAGCAGCAGTGTCACACTGTTGATTAGGTAATCAGCACTAGTAATTGATCAGATTACGAAGTGTGAGAAAGGAGAAGATAAAGATGGCTCCCAGCTTTCCAATGTTGCTTAACTGCAGCATTGTAGTAACAAGAAAAATATATAATCATAAAAATGTAACAGATATTTATTGGGTAGATTGACTAGCACTCTGTCAAGTGCTTCATATGGATGTTTTTAATTTAATCTTTGTAACTCTAAGAAGAATTAGTGTTGACATAGTATTAAAAAGGCAGAAATTAAAGTTTCCAGAGGTCAAATAAATTGACCAAGGTCAGGCAAGTACATTTGGAATAGGAATGTTACTAGTCACTTTTTCATTCTTACAGAAAGGGATTCGACAGAAGACCTGGCCCAGGGGGTGAGTTGGCTACATCATTTTAGACATTTAATGAGCTTAAGACTTCTGTCAATTTCTGTCAAGTACTGGGAAAACTCGTTAAGGGAGACCCAAAACATAAAAAAAGGACAATAACAAACTAATAAATGTGGTTCATGTTAAGTTCATGGTGAAAAATTCCACTGGGGCTTCAACACGTCATCAGTTAAAAGCAACTGGTCCTACAGAATTAATGGAGAACATCAGACTTGATCTGGTCGTGGAAAGAGGCTGAGCTGAAATAGGGCAAGGGCAACAGTGTGAAAAAGGCACAGAGGCAGACATGAGCAATGTGTGCTTGTGACCCAGTGAGCAAACTGCCGTGGCTAGTGCGATAAGTGGATCAAAGGCGACTCTTGGCAACAGGAGGTTACTGAAACTTCATTAGAAAGAGCAAGAGAAGGTTGTGTTTTTATTGTGAAGCACAACGACAAGTTCAGTTTTAATGATGTGATAGCCAGACGGATGCTCAGTTATTTGAAGGCCCGTTACTGATAATCAGAAGACAAAAATTAGGACTGGAAAAAGAGATTTGACAGCCACATAGCAAAAGTGATCACTGAAGACCAAGAATAAACTGAATGTTGCTATAAGAATTACTAAGTTTGGGAAAAGATGTCTCTTTACTTTTCTTACTTCTGCCCTTCATTCTGGAGCCCTGGTAGTGCCGTGGTTAAGAGCTATGGTGAGCTATGGCTGCTAACCAAAAGCTTAGCAGTTTGAATACACCAGTGATCCTTGGAAACTGTATGGGGACAGTTCTACTCTGTTCCATATGGGTGAGAATTGACTTGAGGGCAACAAGCTTAGCTTTTTGTTTTTTATTCTTCATCCTGGAGCCCTGGTGGCACACTGGTTAAGAACTAGGCTGCTAACCCAAAGGTGAACAGCTCAAATCCACCACCCGCTCCTTTGAGACCCTATGGAGCAGTTCTATTGTGTCCTATAGGGTTACTATGAGGCAGAATCAACTAGATGGCAATGGGTTTTATTTTGTCTTTTTCTTTCATTTTGCCCTTTCTTCTTTTCTCCCTCTTGTTCTTTTTTTCTTCTTTCCTCTTCCTGTCTTTTTTGTTTTGATATGTTTTTATAGTCAGAGTAATTTATAACGTAAGTGAAATAGCAACTGAAGAAGTAAAGTCGGGAGAGGGGAAATAAAAAAAAAAGAGCAAGGTTTGAGCACATATTAGACAGCATAGAATCTAGGACAATGGTGGAGAGGCTCAGAATGGATAAGTGACTTCTTCACTTCTGATGTAAGTTCTCTCTCTGAGTTTCGTTTTTAGAATATATATTGTCTAAATATTCACTGAATATTTCTATGTGGCTGTCCCACACAGAAAGCCCTCACAGAAAACTCTGAACTAAACTCATCTTCACACAAATCTGGACAACCCAATAATTTATGCATCACTATGAAAGACATCAAACCCCTGAAGGTTCTCTTTTATTCCTCTTTATATCTCACTTTCATATTCAGTCTCAAAATCATGTTTTTTTTTTTTTTTACTTTGTCAATATTGTGACATAATTTCAATATTCTATTAGTCTTTGATGTATTAGCAGAATGGAAGACAAATATTTTACCCTAAATCTTGGAAGGGTTTGAAGATGAAGCTATCCCTACCTAAGAATAAAGGAAACTAGTTTTCAGTTGCCATTAATCCAACTTACCAGTTAAATGAACTCTCAAAATCTATTTTGAAAAGATGAGTTGGCGGAGAAGAGGTTGTATCCATTTTAGAACTGATAGAATGTAGAAGGGGATACTTTAATTCACAAAGTTATTCTCTGTAATAGAGAAGGAGATAGGTCTTTGAAACCCTGAGTAGCACAGACTCTATTCTCTGAAAATCTCTGGGGAGATTATATTGTCTCACCAAGGAATGATTTCTTGATGTGCCTAAGCAGATGGGACCCTACCCACCCATTTCCAGCTTTATGAAGGTCCCAGTGTCTCATGTACCAAAGTATAAGAGACGTGAAAGGACAAGGTAGGCATATTAGTGGACAACTGGGAAGTAAACTGGATAGAATACTATGGCATTGGGTAAGACTTTAGAAACTTTACTTCTAGTGGTGTGGCAAGAGGGTGATAGCACAAACCCCCAAAACAACTGAGTTTGAATTTCTTGTCATTTCAGCAGGAGGAGATATGAGAATTAAATAAAATGTGTCTAATAGAAAAAACAAACAACAAAAAAGAAAATGGCATTTCTTGCAAATCTGAGTTGTGGGGTATGAATTAGACTTTCTACCGTGTTCAGCGTTGATGATGTGGAGAGCTAACCACCCTATATCATGGGTTGCATGATGCAGCCACTCAAGTCAAAAGGAGGGAAATTTGGTACTGGTGGGGCAGCAATCAAGAGAAGGAAGGGGATGAAACAAGAGACTGTGAGGAAGCATACACGGTTTTACCTGATACTCTCCACCCCAAAACTAATCCTAGCAACTGAAATTGGAACATTAGGTATAGAATGTTGTTGTTAGGTGCCATGGAATTGGTTCCAAATCATAGTGGACCCTATAGGACAGAGCAGAATTGTCCCAAAGGGCTTCCAGGTAGAGCTGGTGGTTTTGAACTTCTGGGCATTTTCTGTAGGGAATGATGGTATCTTAGGCTCGGTACTCTAGAAAAGCAAACTAGTATAACAACACACACACACACACACAATGTCTGACAAGTCCGCAAACTTCACAGTTCTAGTGTTACATACCTCATGCTGAATATCACTACGGTCACCTTCAAAGTACTCTCCTTGGGAAGCTCTGAGGACATTCAGGACATCAAGAGTAATACTACAATAGCTCTGATGGTCATTCCAGAAAAAGAGTTCCAAAATGACTTTGAAGGGTGGACTAGGTGCTGATGTCGGTGCATAGCTACCTAAAGGTAGTATTTCAAAGGTGACTGTAGTGATATTCAGCAATGAGATAATAGCACATTTTCTAGGATCAGTTACTGAATGTAATTGTCAGTCCGTGTGTGTGTGTGTGTGTATGTGTATGTGTGGAGAGAGAGAGAGAGAGAGAGAGAGAGAGAGAGAGAGAGATTTATATTTTTAAAAAAATGGCTCATGCAGCTGTAGAGGCTGAAACATCCCAAATTTTGCAGGTCGGGAAAGAGACTTCTCCTGATTCAGGCAGCTACAAGGGCTGGCAACCCCAATATCGGCAGGCTGGAGAACAAGACTGTGGCTTACAGGTTGTGAAGGTCAACAAATCCCAAGATTGGTAGACAAGACCACAATTGCTAGCTCAATTTCTAGGAACCTAAGGTCAAAAAAAAAACCAGAAGCAGCTGCATTAATCCAGAGAAAGTAAAAGCCTGATAAGGAGGGAAGGAAGAGCTAGGCAGCAGGGGGTGGAACAGGCCCCGCCCTTTCTGGTACTGAACAGGCCCCGCCCCCTTTGGTACTGAACAGGTCCCGCCTCTTCTGGCACTGACTCACATTATATTCCATCTTGGGGTGATCACATAACAGATCTCAACAGAGAAGGGATCTCAATGTTACAGGACCACCAAAACCCTGAGAATCGTGGCCCTACCAAGTGGACACACAATCTAAATTATCACAAACCCACTGTCATCGAGTCAACTCCAACTCATAGTGGTCCTATTATCACAGGTAGATTCTAAGAGTCTGGGTTTAAGGACAAAAGGAAGTAGGGCTTGAGGGAAGATGGAGAAAAATAGAAAAGAGCGAACTGTGGAGAGTTTTCTGAAAAGGTCCCTTGAGTTTGTATGTGGACTGACAGCAATGGATGTTTGACTCAGAAAGACTGCTACTACCAGCCTGGAGAGGAACCATGACCTTAAAGAGGAGTGGCTGGATTGTATACACACAACATTGGAGCTCAGGTACCATGACTCCCAGACTCATAGAAGTGTCCCAGATCCCAAACACGCATGGACACAGCATAGCTTTACTGAGCATAAAGGAACGATGAAGAACAAAATTTCAAGATTTGAGTCATTGCTCAAATGTTATCATTTTTATAAGGCCTTCTATGCTATCATTTAATTTAAAAATACAAGCTTCAACCCTATTCAACATTTCATTATCTTTTCTCAAGTTTTAATTTTTACTTCTTAGCATTCATGACTTTGTATCTAACATGTTATACAATGTACTATGTTCATTTCTTATTGTCTATTACTCCTCCACCCCTCAAAATAAGCTTCATATTTACAGAGATTTTCATTTTGCTTCCTGATGTGTACAAACACCCACAACTGTTTGGGCTTACAGAAGATGCTCAGTGTTTTTCATTGAAAAAAATAGATCTTGGTAACCAACCTACACAAATAAATGACCAAAGACTGAAACCCTCAGCTTCACCTCTACACAGGGCTCTGGAACTTTGATATAATGGGTTAGGATGTTCTAGTAACTAGTGCAGTTAAAATTACTACAAGTGTATTATTTTTTGCATACCTAGATACAAGTTAAAATTTATATATTCAACACAAGCTCTGTAATGTATTTCAAATCTGTATACTTTTATCCATCTCAACTTCTATCACCTCATGCCTACCATCACTCTTCTTCTAGGTGTACAAGTGTAACATTCTGCTTTTCCTCCCTGCCTTTCCTCGTGCTCTCCTTCTAGTGAATTTTCCACCCTGCAATGAGAATAAACATTTTAAAGTAAAATGTCAGGCTACTCACTAGCATCCAAGATTCCCAATAATGTGGTCTCTTGATTCCTCTCCAGCTGTTTCCTTGTTAGCATTTCCTAATTCCCTTCCCTCGCCACAGTCACACTCTGTCCAACAATCCCTTTCTCTGACCCCAGCACACTGGGAAGTTGCATTAGAAACTGACTTGCATAAACTTAAACACACCAGCTATTTTCTGAAATATAAACACATAATCAATTTCTGCTATGAATAAGCTGATTAAAAATAATTCCTTTAGTTTCTTTTCTCTATTAACAAAGTGACTTCACAAACTGTGAAAGAAGTTTTGGTTAAAATCATCTTTTAAGACACATCTTACATAAAATAAGGCTTTTCAAAGGGTTAAGCCCTCTGTACTTTGAAATTCTAAGTATGATTTTGTATCCTGTTGTTTTAGCATTTAAAAATATATATTGTAAGTTCAAATGATCACTTAAGAAAAAGCACATTAAATCAGAAGTATCATTTTTCTCACATTAACTTAATCATGTATACATTTATTCACTTTATTTTCAGAGCCCAGTTAATTAAGAAAATAGAATGAGAGACTGTATAAATAAAATGTGGAAGTTCTTGCTTATAACTAGCAATAGAAAAGTAAGTGCTCCAGGAAAAACAACTAATACATTTTCCCCTTTAGCTTAAATGATCTGACAGGCTGACAATGTCACACTGACAAAGTTTATATAGAGAGGGGAAAAATAAAGCCTGTTGCTTAGTCACAAAGCCCTAGAGTGAAGAGTGTGTCTGTACATAGGTAAACAGATTACCCAGTGATCGTTCCTGAGAGAAGCAGAGAAGTGTATCTCTAATACCTGTCCTTATCTGCTTCATACCTGTCTTTTCCTAGTGAAATCCCATGGTAAATAACAGGCTTTTAAAACCACCTAAGAATATTTAGCCACTTGAATGGCTGAAACATTTTCCCTTTCAATCACATGTATAGGTATAGGAGAGGCAGTATTCAAAGGTTGGTACTTTACACTGAGCTGCAGGTTACTACAGGTTTTTATACTGTTGCTGACTGTGACTGAAACCAAATGCACTGCTGTGGAGCTGGTTCAAACTCAGTGACCCTGCGGAAGAGGGCAGAACTGCTCTGTAGAGCACCTGGTGGATTTGAACTGCCAGCCTTTTGGTTAACACACACAGCAGTTAACCACTACACCACCAGGGCTTCCACTACTAGTGAGGTGCGGTAGATTTGCCTACCTTTTACAAATAGAAGAGAACCTTGTTCTAACTGATACTAGATGAAAACGTTAGATGACAAGACTTCCCTTGTTACTGGTTCTGTAAATGAAACAGGTAAATAACATCTAGGGACACACTACCATACTACCAGGATTGGCTTATCAGTAAGCAATGTATGCACAGGCTTACTTATTCTTATTTACTTATCTGTAGTCCACAATTTTACCCATGTGAAACTGTGCATTAGAGATTAGTAAGTAAACACAAGTAAGCCAGTGCGTACCTTCTTTACTTTGAATAGCTACTATGTGCCAGATATTGCATTCAACATTGAAGAAAGGGAAATAAAAAGGTACAGTATCTATTCTCAAGTAACCCACAGGCTTGTGTAAGGGAGTGTTGAAAAGAAGGCTGGAAACAAATAAGCTAACATTTACAGGGCAGTGTGAAAAATGTTACCACGTAGCGCTCTGGGAATGCAGAGGAGGGTATCTGACCCACTGATGGTGACTGCACAACAGAATATGTAGTCTATCACCTTGAGTCTTCAAGAATAAACGACAGCTGGCCAGGTGTTGGGGAGAGGGATGAGGGGAGGAGTAAGATGGGCAATAAACGACCATGATTTCAAACAGAGGGAACAGTAACTAAAAAGCACAGTGGCCAAAGACATCTCTAGGAAACTGCCATGACAGCTACAGCTTTGAAGAGAGTCTATATATTAGAAGCCACCGAGAAAGTAACTCTGCTTTACTGTATTTGTTCTTTCATAATAAAAGTATTTCTATCAGGTAACAGTGGAATTCAATGTGTCTTATTGTATACTTAAATTCAGCTTTACTAGAAATGCTAAAAAAATTTTAAAATTAGTGAATTAATAATATGCTGTTAGTTATAATATTTATAGTAAATAAGATTTAGTGATTACTGTGTCAGGAATATTTACAGTTTTGATATAAAAATATATTGCCTAGTGCATATATTTTAAATTGACAATTAGTCTGCTTTCTGAATGGATGTTTGGTACTTGTGAAATGTAAAAAATACCTACATTTCTCAAGTTTTAGAGATGCTGTAAAAGGAAAAGATATAATAGATAATAAACAGTTTCATTAGCTTTTATCAGAAGATCAGTTAATCCTTTTTTTTTTTTTAACTTACATGGCAAAGGCCATAATGAGCTGTTGTTGTAAGGTGCTACAGAGGTGATTTCAACTCCCAGTGATCCCATACAATGAAGACACTCCACCAGCCTGAGACCAGAAGAACTGGATTCTTTCTAGAATCATAATAAACGATATATCCTTTCTGGTCACTTTTTTCACCCTATTTAAATTCTCCCCACATGAAATGAGCTTCGTTAGCAACAAAGAATAAAGTTCTTGTTAGCCAAGCCAAGTGCCGTCGAGTCGGATCCGAACTGGCATTTATTTATTTTCCTCATTTGTTTGACAAATAAAAAGTCAATTATACTTCTGAAAGCAATGCAATATTGCTTGTGACATATAGCTTTCTGAAAACTGAATTTAGAATCACTTTTAATGAGAAATATTGCTGCAATAATCATTTGTTCCCCTTTTTTTCTTCAGACCAATTCTTTTCAAATTGTGGCCTAAGATCATTTGAGAGATCAATTCCTCCAGAAGAGACTTACTGTTGGGAAACTGTTAGGATAACATAGATACTCAAAGGTGGGTGTAGGATGAATATAGTATTAATTATTATAACTAGTGGAAAAATTAGCATGAAATTTTAAGGACTGAAACACAAACAAAACGCTTTGGGGCTGGCAAACGAGTTTGTTAGGAAGCAAGAAAGGCTGACATGGGTGGTGTCTACAATAAGGGCCCCCTAAAAGTTAGTAGTTTGCCTTCCCAGAATTAGCTCAAAAGGTGGCAAGATGAGTTGGGTATTGCGAAGAACAAAAGATTGTCCCTCACTCCTCATCTGAAGCCCCTGGACTGCCCTGTGCTCATCCTGAAGAGACGGAAATGGTAGAACAGAGATGGGGCATGTGGGTGCCCCTGGCAGAAGGGAAGTTAAGTCAGCTAGTCACTATCTAGAGTGATCCAGGAAAGCTTCTACCTGGTTTTCTCTCCTCCTCCCCTAAAGACAGAACCAAAAGTTGCCTGAAAGAAAGAGCTGACAAAACCTGAGATAATATATGGTAATGAGGAGGAGATGTTGTCACACAAAGCTGGATGGACTGTGTCTCTGGGATCCAATGGGAAAGTGGTGCACAGGTAGGTGTCTCTAGGGTGGAATGATGATGCCTGAGGAGCAGACAGGATTCTTCACCTAGGTGGATGACTACACAGGACGGGAAAGAGGAAAGGACATGTTTTCCCCAATGTATATGAGCATTTCTGAACTTAGATGAATCTCCACGAAAAAGGAAAATGGAAAAGCACTATCATGCACTGGTTTAGTGTAAGTGAGAAATGCCTGGGACAAGTCTGTAGTGACTCATTTTACCTGGAAATGACTAGATTTCTTTTGCTGCCATTGAAAAATGAGGGCTGGAATTAAAAGCTAAGTAAGTAACATTTCTGGGATACGTGGCTTGAAAATACACTGCTATGTTTTCTTCTCTCTTCATTACATCGTAAGCTACTTGATGACTGGACTTGTGTGTTTCTATACGTGTCTTTTCAAAGCTAATACACTACCTGGCATATAAGTTGTTCCATCACTATGAATCGATTAATCAATTAATTAATTATAAATTCTAATAAAATTATAATTATGTGCTTTAAAGTAGACATGAAGAGTGGAATGAGTAGCATTTTGGTTAATTCATGAAAAATCTGTTAATAAACTAGTCAGTCATTTTTTATTTTGCTTATGTATTTTATGCTATTACTGTCATTATAAGCAATATATTTTATTATTTTAAAGGCTTGCAAATTTAAAAATACAGACATTGATTTAGATTATTTTTTAAAGATAAATCTCAACTGTCCTTAGTGTCTCTCTCTCTCTCTCACACACACTAATAATAATTCACAAATTTAAATTAGTAAGGCTTCACTGAAGTATAGCATTGTTTCCACATTCAAACGACACTTCTTGTAAACATCTTACGAGAAAGCAACACAAAAAGACTATCAATAAACATACTTTGAAGATAATTCACAAGATCAGAACAGATGACAAATCCACATACGGTGTAAGGGAACCTAGAAACTCAACTTTTAAACAACAATTTGCAGCTTTCTCATTATTAGTAGTTTATGAGTGAGACAATTTTGTAAGCTTAAAAAATTCAGGAAAAAAAGCATTATTAAAGAAAGAAGATGGCAAGAAGGCAGGCTGGCGGGCAGGCAAAAAAAGAAATCCTGCTACAGTGAAATTGATTCTGACACACTGGGGATGCTGTAGAACAGAATGGAACTACACTATAGGGTTTCCAAGGCCATAAGCTGACTGCCACATTTTCTCCCCCAGAGTTTGTGGGTCAGACCTCCCATCTTTTGGTTAGGAGACCTGCACTTTAACCTCCGTGCCACCAAGGCTCCAAAACATAGCTAACAAGGCACAAACCTCATTTTTACTGCCGCTAAGTCCGTTTCGACAGACAGCAACCCTGTAGAACAGAGCTGAACTGCTTCATGGAGTTTCCAAGAAGTGCCTGGCGGGCTTGAACTGCCAACCTTTCGGTTAGCTGACGTTGCGCCGTTAACTACCACACCACCAGGGCTTCTCAAAGCATTGTTAAGGGAGATGGAAATAACAGAGCAGAAAAAAGTAATTTCTTCGTACATATTCTTATGCAGCAGGTAAGTTATGTCATTAGAGTGTCGTGGGAAATTTTACGTCCATGTTGTCACCTTGACGCACGTTCATAGACGGCAATGTTTCCACGCAGGTTTACATCCCTCCCTGTTGCAGAATGTATTACCAATGCTGTGGTTTTTTTCCCCCTTTGGCTCAATTTTGCATGTTGGCCAGTAGGTGGCGCTATCACTTTGAGTCCTGGTAGCCTGCCCTCGCCAACAGCACCCCCCCCACCTCCAAGCTGTTTTCTGATATATGTTGGGTACCATAGAGTGAATCTCAGAACAGGAAGCGGAGGCATAAGCAGAGAGGATTCTGGAAAGGTCTCTTTGTTGTCTAGTCCACAGAGGAAGGAAAAAAAGAAAAAAAAAACCTAATTCATTTGTGAACCTCTGAGGCCAATAATCTGAACAACTGCAGTGGAAGGCACGGTATACTCTAACCATCTTGGATGCTGGGCTTTGTTACGCTGTGATTCGTAAGGCTCTGTTATCAGGTAAGCTGGCAAAACAATCATCTGCCTCCTAGAATGGAGCTGACAGGTCATTTTCTCATTTTTAAATCATCTTCGTGCTACTATTTTTAACCTAATGTTATTTAAATGTAAATTACAGGAAGCTAAGGCATCATTTTATGTGTAAACTGCTTACTATTCCTTTATCTTTCAAAGGAAACAGCCTCTATCTAGAAATGGTGACTTATGGTACAGACAAGGCATTAATGCTCTTCTGTTTTTGAAACATATAGATACTTATGATTCATTGTATTCAGACAAAATATTTTTCTTCTCTTACACTTAAAGCTAACCCAATGGATTTCTCGGTTGTACATCATCTATTTACATATCCAGTAGGTCTAGTATTTTTTTCCAACAGAAATACATAGTATAATTGGAACTATAATTCCGGTGCCTTAGTCATTTATTTAACAACCTTGAATGGGCCATGCTTATGGGGAGTAATAAAAATAAAGAGGTGCATGACTGCTTGAAATATATGATCATTTTTGTTCTCCAACACAATCTATGCTCATCAAGGGAAAATAAGCAATACTAACCATTAAAAAAGAACGTTAACTTCCTAGTAACAAAATGATCCTTACATGATGCACAATGTATTTTTTGGATCTTTTCAATATAGTAATTTTTTTAATTAAATATTTATCTCTTAATTTATTGATTTAAAGGATATATACAGTCTTAATGCATTGTTTTGAAAGCTTGAGATGTTTCTGTTTATTCTTTTCTGGATAGACTTAATAACCAGTTATTATTATTAATTTCAAAAAGGAGCCACTTGAATCACAAAACAATAATGTACTTTATATATGACCTATGCTTTCTGTATTTTTCTTTAAAATATTTTATAGCATAGCAATAAATATATTGTTCATTTAGCAGTCAATACTTAGAATAGGAAATACTGACAGAAAATGTATAGGTATTATTTGAAAGAACAGTTTTAAAAATCATAAAGCCATCAAGTTTTTTTCTTTATTTTTTTGTACAACAGGTGGTATAATGTAGCTTATGAGGACAAAGATATAGCCAAAAGTGTTTGTAGGAATTTGAATGGAAACATTTCATCACAATCACTCCAAGTGGTATGTGCCTGTGTGAAATAAAGGCCTCTGATTTCAAACTGGGTTTCCAAAGAAGCTTCGAAAATAGACCTTGAGGCCTCTACCTTGAAAAAACAAAAACAAAAATTTCTAATGATATGATAATACAAATATACTGATATCTCATTTAATATTTTCCATTGAATAACAATAGTATTTCCCCCTAAAAATATTTCAAAATTGTGGTTTCCTCAGAAGAAAACCCTAGAGTCTTAAATATATCCGAAACTCTCCTACCACAGGATAAAAAGAAAACTGTTTCTCTGAAAAAGGTTTTCAGAAATTGATGCTAATTGACTTGAGTGTATTGCACACGCCCTGCTTCTCTACAGGTGACCGAATGTGAGTAACTTCTCTCTGTAAACATTAGAGATGGTCTAGATTAAACTGGTTTACACTTATGAATGAATGCTTGTATTTTGAGCTCTTATGTTAGAATTGTTTTTTTTTCCTGGAATACTGCAACAATTCTTAGTTTCTGTCTATATATTTTAGTAACAATATCAACAGCAAGTGCACAGTTATTCAGTTAACCAGATGTATTCTTTGAATGTTTTTGGAAATCAAACTCCTTTTGATCAGTTGATAAACAAGTTTAGTATCTTACTCTTTAAAAGAATCTAATGTTGACTTCATTTGTTGGGACAAGAATAATACCGTGATTTACTGATGTAAGAAAACTAAAATTGAGCTTGGAATTGGAAGTCTTGGATTGTAGTTCAAGCTTTGCTACTAATTAGCTTTGTGACTTCAGAAAAGGCAACAAGCATTACTGAAGTTCATCTTTTCTTACATGTGAAAAGATGGAAATTGAAATAAAAAATATCTAAGGATAGTTTTCAGAAATCTTGGTGATGTAGAGGTAAGTGCTATAGCTGCTAACCCAAAGGTTGGCAGTTTGAATCTACCAGGTGGTCCTTAGAAACTCTGTGGAGCAGTTCTACCCTGTCTTGTGGGGTTGGAATCTACTCGACAGCAGTGGGTGTGTTTCTTTGGTTTTAAGGATAGTTTTCACTTTTTTAATTCTATGATTTTAATGTATCTGGATTTTCACTGCTGGATTTCATAGCATAAATATAATTTGATACTTCTTGCACTAGCTTTCACTGATTTGTGTAATACAATTAATGGTATGCTAGAAATGGGGATAAAAAACAAGGAAAAGGATGTTTTAAAAGTCTCTAGCCAGCTCCTTCAGTTGCAGCAATGAGTATCAAGCAGAATGGAGAAGTAGTTTAGAGCAAGGGTTTCACTGACTGAGTCCTAGCACCACTATTTACTGCAGAAATTTTTTAGCCTTTCTGAGCCGCTATTTTCATCATCTATGAATAAAGGAATGATCATACTTATGTTATAGGATTCTGAAATGAAGTAATATCTGTTCAATGTGAAGTACAGGTCCTAGACCACACTTAATATCCTCTTCTCCTAGTTCCCACCAAGAGAAGTTGGTGTTGGTAATGGTGATACAATCTTTCACTACAGCAGACAGGGTGGAATGATTTTGCAAAGAAAATTCTGCAGCTGAAAAGAGAATAACTCTAATCCTGTAACAATGCCCTTGCTGAACAACAACAATGTATTTCCTACCTAGGGTTGCTTTGAGTTGGAGTGGACTCAATGGGACTGGGTTTGGTCTTGGGTTTATATAGGGTCATTATGAGTCAGAATTGACTTGATGACAATGGGTTTTTTGTAAATAATATTGATCGGCATTAGCATCCTAGGCATTTCCTGAAGAGTTTAGAGAACTCTCCTAATACCTTCTAGAAGATATTACTGTGTATCACTGCGGACTTCAGAGACTTTCTTCTTTGTAACTGAAAAAATAGTGGAGACAAGAAACTATTTCACTGGTATGTTAATAAAATATACCTTTTAGACCAAAGGCCTTTTTAAAGATTCAAAAAGATAATCTGGGACCCAATAAGAAGCACATTTAAGAGCCCAGTAATTTCTACTGTGACCACCAAAATTACAGAGCCCAAATCCCAGAAATATCTATGTGTGTTGCCTATGTGACCAACCTACAGTCTCTCTATTGCTTAAATCCTATTAATGGTACAGTAAAAGGTGCAATACCAAATTGTGCCTGATAAAACTGTTGACATACTGCAAAATCTCTGCTTCCCTCCAAAGGTCTTCTCCAAGTGCAGTTCCATGCTCCTGACAGCTATGTGCTACTGGGAGCTTTGGGGGCTAGAGCAAGGATGACCTTTGAGCACCCCAGGCCTCCCAGTCCTTCCCTTCAACCACCCTGGGCCTCTTTGAACTGACTCAAGTAACTGCGCTGTCAGCTTCATCTTCACGGCAGCCAGATAACTTAATGGACTCCTGATTAGACAGATCTGAGAGGGCTGAGAGCTTGGAAGGCTTTTTAAAAATATGAGAGGATGGCTTCTCAATTAGACAAATCCTCTGCCTGGGATTGGCTGTCATAGTTCATCTTCCTTGGCTGCAGGTTACTCCCAGCTCTAAACAAAGTTAACTGAATGTGCCCATAGGTCGAAGTATATAAACATACATGATTTTTTTTTTTTTTTAACTAAAGAATGAACCTGTACATAGCTAGTGAAATGTCTTTGCATGGGTGGCTAAACTGATTATTTTTTCTCATTATCATTCATGTAGGGAACATTGTGAACTCACTGAAGGTTGGAATTAAAGTTTCATTTGACTAAAAATAGATTATTCTTTCCATCTTCATTACTGATTGTTTTAAGTTTTCCAAAACGATGAGGATTAATAACCCACCTACCCCCAAATATAATTTATTAATATTTCATTTCTGTATTTTTAGGACCTTTTAGAATTTTGATTAGTTTTAATTCTAAATTATTTTTTCTTGCTCTTTAATTTTACCCCATAGGCAACTTTAATGGCAATGCAGTATAGAGCATGGCACCTGAAATACTGCTTCTTTGAGGTAGTTACAAAATTGGGGAAGAAACAGTCATATTGTATCTCAAGAAATATCCTCCTTATTAAAGGATTTGTAAAAGTTTAGTAGCTCCTTTTTCAGTCTGGCTTTATCTGACTGCATTTTTCCTTCCAGAGTGAAGTTAACACATTCTTTGGTTACACTGTAATGGTTTGTAACAAGTATAAATACCAATTTCAAAGCAAAATATTATTAATTTTGTGTACTTGGTAACACCATACCTTTTTCTACAGACTCCTTGATAGGGATCAGCTCTTTGAGTATCTGAAATCTGAATCTACATCCAGAAACATAATTAAATGAAGCTGAAGAGTTTTTAAAATTTTTTATTAATACCTACTTAACTAGAAACCACAATTTTAATGTGCCAAGCATTTGCTGATGGAGCTTTTATACATAATCTCTTTCGTCTATGGACTTAAAGTGGTAAAGAAAATGACAGAAATTTTTTTAAAAGAAACTTCTGTCTAAGATATATGAACAGAAAATGACTGCAAAACAACTTACAAGCAGATTTACAATATTAAAATATATGCATATACCCATCTGCTAGGTAGCGGTTTTCTAGGGGAATTTTTGAGGGTTATTTGAGTTCAGAGAAACCTTTAAAGTCTGGAGTTATTTCTGTGATAATTGAATTAAGTTTCCATCTTTTTGGAGACTGCACGTAGGGAGCTTTTCATGTGATTAAGCTCTGTGCTAGAGCAAAGTGAGAGAAATGATGGGCCCTAAATTATTCAACAGTGGTTTAATATTACTTTACTCAATGGGTGGATTCAAAGATGGGAAGTCACTCTTTAAATAACTTTGGCCTTTTTTTTTTTTTGGCCAAGAAGCTCTCCTTGGGGAATATTAATCTCTGATATTCAGAGTATACTTTATTCTTACATTAGTTTTACAGAACTTGTTGTCTTTTTCCTTTCCCCCTTTGTTGAACCACAGTCAGTCCCTAAATCCCAACTATTCTAAGAAGTGATGGCAGAGGTCTGGACTATGACCCAACATATTCTTGAACAAGGGTTAATAGGATGCATTTTATGGGCTTAAACCTTGGTGTTAGATCTGGTCACCTGTTCACTGGCTTTTCTGTTTCCTTCGAGTTTTTACTTGTGACATTTATTTGTCTCTTTATAAATTTTTCTTGTTTCTGCTGTTTAATCGAAGATACCCTAAAGTATTCAGAAATTTTTAAATCTTTTTTAAAATAAACATTTTAAAAAATCCCAGAGGAAACAACCTAAAATTCCTACAAGGGCAAAGGTAGTAACAGAAAGGAGTGAAGCCAGTCATGTTGCTGGTGAGACATTAATAAGCACATGCCCTTTGTGAAAAAGTAATATTAAACCACTGTTCAGAGCTAAGAGACAGTTCAATCAAAAAATTTCTCAAAGGCATCTAAAAGGTACAGATTTTTAATAAGAATCTCACACTTGTTAAATGTTTTTTAAATGTATTTCAAATTATTTGCAATAGTGAATGAAACCAAATCAAATCCATTGCTGTGGATTCTACCCCATGGAAGCTACAAAACATATCTAGCTAACAGAAAGCCAGCTTTTGTTTTGTTTTTTCTTTTTCCTTTTGCAGTTCCTGCACATTATTGATACCGTTGAGGGAAAATAACCTCATGGGAGGAAATGGCTTCACCAGGGTAATATATTCAGAGGCACAGTCACACCTGGCACTGAGATTTCTTATCTTCTACTCTAAGCTCAAGGCCTGTGGTGAAACAGTGGGTGTCTGGCCACTAACCAACAATAAGCAGTTTTAATGTACCCATGGCTCCTTGGGAAACCTGTGGGGCAGTTCTACTCTGTCCTATAGGGTTACCGTAAGTCAGAATTGACTTGATAGCAGTGGATATTAGCATAAGCCCTCTAGACTCAACCAACTGCCCACTATTCCACCATCTCTTGAATTTCGAGTCCTTGAATGGTTCATGAGTATGTCTCCTGCTTTGGCATACCCTGATGATATTTCTATCATGATTCTTTGATTATCATCACAGATACTTCTACTTTCTTTTTGGTTACTGTTAATGCATTCCTTAATGTCAATATCTTATTACTGACCTGATACAGCTGGTGAGGTAGGAGATGCTCCTACTTCTGCCCTGTTCTAACTGTATTGAAATGTTCTTTTAAAGCTTAAAATTTAAGTCACACCTATGTCCTTTAGCTATGAAATTGTAAAAATATTATTGATAGGGAATTTACATGTCCTTGAGTCCTATGTAGTCCCAAATTTCTGGAATTTCTTATTAACTATTCATCATGACACATACTAATCAAAGTTAAAGTAAATCCTTTTTATTAGTTTTTAACAGTTGTATTAGGCTTTGCTATCACTCTTTATAGTTTTATACCAATATTAAAGTATACTATTAAACTTACACTGGAAGAATAGAAAAAAGTGTAATTCATGACCAAACTGTGTTCTCTTTATTGACATAAAACCTAGATGGTGTTGGATGAGAATACAAGTAACATAAATGTACCTGATATGAGAACTTCTTGGTCAGTAAATGGAAAATCAGAAAGAAAAATCAAAATAAAATATGGAGACAGAGAGAGATTTAAAACCCCACTGACGAAAATGGTAGGAGAGAAAACAGCTGGAGGGTAACAGATAAATACATCTACTGAGAGAAAACAGGACGAGGTAAAACACAATGAGCTGCTTCAGAAAGTGGCCCACAGCTCTGCCTGCACACTAGACTCACTTAAAAAAATTCAAAAAGAAAAAAAACCTGTCTGTGGTCAACTTGTTTAGATTCACAGCAACCCTATAGAAGAGAGTAGAACTGCCCCACAGGCAGTTCTTCTCCAGTTCTTCTCCAAGGAGAAGCTGGTTGATTCGAACTGCCACCCATTTGGTAAGCAGCCTGGACTCAACCACTGCACTATCTAGGCTCCAAAGGGCAGTGCCGGGCTCCATTCTACACCCATTTAATTAGATTCTGTAGGGTTAGACCTACAGATTACTATTTGTTTAAAAGCTCCGCAAATATAGCTCCAACACGAAGCCAAAATAAAGAACAAATTGACTAGATGGAGGCAGAGGAAAATAAGAGAAGCTAATAAAAGGTTGCCAGAGAAGTAAATCATAGCTGAGAAATTACTCGCACGACAATTTAAAAATGCTAATGAGTGAATATGTTTGAAGTAAAGGCACTATGCAAACATGTAAAAAGAAGAATGAAAAAGACACTCATTTTTATTCTTGTGTTGCCAGTGAGACTCAACTTCGTGAGCTCCATCGCGGCTTTCACTGGTGGTGGCCGGGCACCATCCGCCACTCACCAGTGCAGGGTGCTGGCTTTGATGCCGCCCTTGCCCATAAATCATAACGAAGGTCCACTCTTTGGACATGAGTGGATTGGACTTGGTGATGCAGGGTGACTATATATTGGATGCACTTTATGGTTCTATGCATCTATAGAATATCATCCTGCTGACCTCTGGCTGGAGGAAGGAAAGTGGTTGGAGAGGAGGGGAAAGGAGACTGCTGGGAGGATGAGACGTGTATGGAGCAGAGAGGAATAGTGTGCCATCACCGGGCAGGGACAGCAGTGGAAGCTGCATATAGGTGGGTGTTTTAGCCAGCTAGGGCTGCTCTAACAGAAATACCACAGAGCGGATGGCTTTAACACAGGAAGGTTTATTCTTACACGGTCCGGTAGGTTGCAAGTCCATATTCAGGGTGACCGCTCCAGGGAAGCCTTTCCCCTTGTCGGTTCTGGAGGAAAGTCTGGCATTGCATCAGTCTTTGTCCAGGGAGCGTCCCGGTGCAGGAACCTCAGGTCTCAAGGATGCGCTCTTCTCCCGGTACACATTTCTTGATGGTGAGAGGCTCCCAATTGTCCTTTGTTTCTCTTTCCCTTTTGTCTCTTGCAAGCTGAAAGCATCAAGGGTGGGGCAAGCCGTACTCCTGGGAAACTCCCTCTACAGCAGGGAAGGGAAGTAATTCTATGCGGGAATCTACATCCCCACCCTAATCCTTTAACATACAGTTTAGTGAAACCACACAATGGAGGAGAGTCCCAAGACACTGGGAATCATATCCCAGCCACGTGGCTACACATATTTTTTGGGGGACACAATTCAAACCATGACAGTGGGCATGCAAATTTATACGGGAATGTACATTTTCACTCAGTCATAATAAAAAAATAAATAAATAAATACCCCCCCCAAAGAAAAAGACACTCATGTCCTATTCTCCTTTGGTTGAACAAGTTGGTGTGTAGTCTATATTATGTTTGTATTTGTTTAAGATATTTTATATTTTATACTACTAATCTCTTATCCTTAACTGACTCAGATGCTGGTTATGGTATATTTTGTAAAATAACAGCAAAAACAATTATGCATATTTGGAAATAAGTATCCATATTATTCAGTTTGTACATCAAAGATTCATCCTTTATTTTATTCTGTACCTTATAAATCTCATCCTTGATATTTAAGTTTTAAATAAACAAGAATATCCACTGAAAGATAATCTTTGAATGTCCAGGTCACCCAACTGGGAACAAAACACTTCAGTTCTTAATATTTGAAATAGCAATTGTGGCAGACTTAGAGGAAAGGCAAGTTCTATAAACCAACAAAGTTTTTTGAAGCCAGAATTCTTGCTAAAACTATTTTCAGAAAGTGGTATTTCTGAGAAAGAAATGAATTAACTGAATAGTCAAGTGGAATTAATAATTAATTGCATTTCTTAAAAGTAATTTGATTATGAAGGTGACTCAGCTTTTCTCAATTCTTTAAGGAGACATTAGTTGGATTAACACCTCAGTTACTTCTCCATGTTGGATTCTCACATCCTTTCAAGCATGTGGGGAGAACAGCGAAGTAGCCACTAATATTGTCTGTGTTCTTTAGAGCAGATTTCACCCTAAAACCTTTCTTCTAGAGGACCATCCTTCAAATTTATGCTTTCTTTACCACCTCTACCATTCTGTCAACCTGGTCAGTGAAACTACACCATACAGAAGAAATCCGTGAAATGTCAGGATAAGCATATCCAAATTTTGAATTAGCTGGTTGGTACTTCTGTGATAAACGGAAAGGATACAATATTATGTTTGAGATTAGATTTATGATGGAGTTCTGAAATAGTGCTTGAGTTTCCAAGCAGGGATTGGAGCATATATATATGTATATATATGTATATATAGTTGCCTTCTACCTTTTTATACAGGGGATCTGGCCAGTCTATAATGAAAACAAATAATGGAATAGTAAAATATTAGAGAATGAAAACATGATCAGGGTAAGAATGGATGTCTTTGAAGAAGCATCACTTTAAAATATTCAGCCAGTGAAAGAGTGAGTAATTTCCAGTTGAGGTAACCATCCATTCCCTTTACCAACATGTAGACATGAGAACTAACTTGACTCTCTGAGGAAAGGAATTTCAACTTGCTGTACAAAAGCATTCAGTACAATGAAAAGAGAAATGATAAGGATTTGGAGTAAATGAAAAGTGATAGAGAACAATCAAATTATGATGCAGATCTGTGGAAATTAATACAAAAGAATTAAGATACAACACCAAAACAATTGTGAATGATCTCTTATCTGTTCATTAAACATGTTTTTTAAAGATTATCATAAAATTATTCTGAGTCATTGTAAGAGTTTAAAAAAAACTTAAGTGTCCTGTTAAAATGTACTACAGAGGTGCCAGGTTTTAGACAACAGTCTATAAAATCAATTTAATCATAAATAAGATACTCCTCCCCCATCCCAAGAATCCACTGCTGTTGTGTCTGACTCATAGCAACCTTACAGGACAGAGCAGAACTGTCCCATGGGAGTGCCTGGTGGATTTGAACAGCCGACCTTTACCATAACACTTAACCACTACACCACCAGCCTGGATGCCTTAAGAAAGCTAAATATGGGAAGCTTTATGCATAACAAAATATTTTTCTATTTATTTTCTTAATTTCTTCCTCAATAAAACTTTTGAAGACTAAATATTTAAGATATAAAAAGGGACTCCTTTGAACAAGTGAATTCAATGCCCAGTTTTCCTCAGGCAATTTATCCAAATCCAATTTATCTGTATCCTTAAAGAGATTATTCAGGTGGTATGCCTGTCACATTGTAGAGATTCAACAAATGCCAGTTCTGTCTTTCTGGCTGTCTTCTTCCTTCAACTCTTTCTCAGTTCCTCATGATTGCTGCCCTTGGCTAACCAATTTCCTACTTTCTAATCTCTGTTCACAGGAAGGGAGGGAGAAAACAGACAGACAGGCTGCACTGAATTTCTTGGCTCTCATTAGCAGTTTGGTTGCTGCAATCCTTATCTTAAATACAATTTTGCATCACATGTAATTTTCTCTTACCTGTGACATTCTGTCCCTTCTTTGACCTCAAAAGACTTCAGTGTTGAACAGCGTTGCTCCTTCCTTGACATGCGGAGATCTTCTGCCCTGTTCTCTGCTGCAGTAAGTGTCAACATCAACACTTGAATCAGGGCAGTAAATGCAGTCCTTTGCTCTATTTTGGTGACAGTGATGTGGTCAGCAGCTGAAAGAAAAACACAGATTCTCTAGGTCTTGTATTCAGACCCTAAAAAAGACGTTATTCGCTTTTTCTTTATTTCAAAAGGCTCTGGGGGATATAATCAAACGACTTCATATTTTAACTAAAGTCATATCTAAAGTTTTGTGGGTTTTATTCAAGTGCCTTTTATAGATTTTCACTGATTAGACATTGTTTAGAGTAGTATTTCATGGAGAAATCATGTATACCAAGTTGAAAGTCTAGTTAGGGATTCAAGAAGATGGTTCTTCTTAGCAACTGACTTTCAAGCTATGCTGTACTCAAAGCATTCATAATATTGTTTATTCATCAAAAAACATTGCTTATTTTTTAGCTGGAGGAGATCTTTACAATAACCTAGTCCACTATTCTTTAAGAAAAAAAAAAAAATTCCTCTAGTAGGTACTACCGAGCCTACTTCAGTAACTCTCAGTAACATAATTAGTCCAGTATTCAATGATCCTTGCTGTGCAGACTGTAAGGTAATTGCTGAGAACCGTTATCTTTCAGGACAGATGGACATTAGAGTACACTTCACACAGGGTTCCCAGAGTCTAGACATTTGAACTTGTTTCAGAGCTAAAACAGGACCTACATATTAACCACTCAATTTCTCTCTACGCTCTTCTTTTTTACAAATAAGTGCACTAAATAATGAATTGCTGAGTCATTTGTTCAATATATCACAGGAAGTGATAGGAGAGTCAAGTCTAGAATACATGTTGCTTCAATTTCAGGTTTCATTCTAATCTTCCTGTCTCCCTTCTTCTTTTCCTTTAACTTCTGAAAAAATAAGGAGTATGTTTTTCATGTTACACTGTCTTTTGTGGAACTGCATCAGGGGGCCAGACTGCACAGCATTATAACCATATATTCTTGGGGACATGCTTTGCAGAGAATGCATCCTCATGTGGCTGGTTTTGGCTGAATGAAGAATCATGTGACAGCCAAACTTCAGTCCCATCCAAATCAT
The DNA here is from genome assembly GCA_028571685.1 of Heterohyrax brucei. NCBI lineage: Eukaryota > Metazoa > Chordata > Mammalia > Hyracoidea > Procaviidae > Heterohyrax > Heterohyrax brucei. Next base: position 71,457,857 of record CM053146.1, on the reverse strand, counting down.
CCTGTGCTCAAGTAGAGTTTACCACCCGCCCTGATCTGAAGGCAAACCAAAAGCAAACCCACTGCCAGAGAGTCAATTCCAACTCACAGCAACCTGAAAGGACAGAGTTGACTGCTCCATAGAGTTTCCAAGGGGCACCTGGCAGACATGAACTGCCAACCTTTATGGTTAACAGATATAACACTTAACCACTATGCAACTACTTGTCTGTAGGCAGTGAATAAAATTTCTCTGCTTCAGTCTAGCTAAGTCCCAATCCTCTGCACTTTAAAACCTCAAAGGGAATGCAAGTAACCTGTGAAGAAGTAAGACTATAAACACTGTCATCTTGTGGTAACTCCAGCTGTACCTCAAGATTCTAGTTCTACAGTGCCCTTAGATTGCCAAGAGAAAAAAGGCAATCAACTCTTAACACTTGGTTGTTAAAACAGTGGGCTGTCATTCTGACTACAGTCAGTAAACAGTCTGTGTTTGCCTGGAAAGAAACTGCCTGAAGCACATGACACCAGCAAGTCACAGAAGAAATGTGACACAGGCAGCTCCCAGGGCTTTCTATTTTGGCTGAAACAAAACCGACACTAAGGTAGGGACAGGGATGAAGGATTGGCTGTTGGTCTGAGGATGATGTTTGGTTCCCATTTGCCATGTATCCAGTGGATTTCAAAACTGGAAGCTTCCTGTAATTGTTCCATTCAGATTTACATGTGGTTTCGGCTGCACTGCACACACACATACATAAAAGGCTGGCTTGTGGAAAGTGCAGCTTATTGACTGTCTTGTTTCTTGGTCCAAATCCTATGTCTGAAGGACAAAACCAACCATCTGATCAAGTAAAAGAGAAAAACTACCTACCAAGCAAGAGCCTTTCCTTTACTAGAACATATCAGAATAGGACACTACTCTCTTAATTCATGTGTTTGTGGGTTTGGCCACTTGGGGGAAGGTGGTGAGGCAGGGGCATGGTGCATACTACAGTAGCTGTATCTAACACAAGTGTAATGAAACTCTCATATGTACTTTTAAATTTTTTAGAAGTCAACATTATAAGAAAAAGGAAAAAGGAACACGTGAGGTTAAATTGATTAACAGTGTACCTTGTTTAACCCATTATACCCAAAAGATTATCTTTCCAATATTTGGCCATAGTCACATTTCGCACACTCAAGAGCTACAAGTGGCAAGTGTCACCTCATTGGACAGGACAGTTCCAGAATTTCTTTTACGTATTCCACAGCTATCATGCTTAACTGTGGTAGGTGCTTAGTAAGTTCCTATCCTCAAGGAATTTAATGGCAAGTGTGACAGAAGCAATAGGCCATCCTCAACAATAACAGAAGACTGACTATTACAATCACTGGATGAATTCTGGTGACAATATTTGTGCTCTGGGAATTCAGAAGAAGGCCAAATCACTGTGGACTGCAGAACTGGGGTGTGATGAACTTTGAAATATAGATAGGATTTCAACAGGCAAAGACCAGTGATGAATAGTATTTCAGGCAGATGGCACATTTTTGGAAAGCCATAAATTAGGAAATTTCTGAGAATCTCAAATAGATTAGTTTGGCTAGACATATTTTCATGAGAGTATATAAAATGAAGATACAGAGGTAAGCTTGATAACATATTTTTAGAGCAGTTTTTGTTCCTTTTTTCAAAGAAAAACTCATTGGACTGATGCAGCATTTACTAGCTACATGACCTCAGACAAGTTAGTTATTCTTTCTGACCCTTGGACTCAGCAAAATGATAAACACTGTGTTTATCTCATAGGGTTGATGTGAAGAGTAAATGAGCTAATCAGTGCCTGGCATGCTTAATCAGTGTTTTCTATTATCATTATTATTACTTCTCAAAGACATTTTGCAGTGGGAAATTCTTTAAATCAAGCAGTCCTAAATTTTCTTTATTTAGAGAAAGTCTATTGATCTTAGCATATTTAGACAAATATCTTTGAACTAAACAACACTGTAGTCAATGAATGTTGATCAGCAATAAATAGGACTATTGCTGGGAAATAATATGGTATATACACAGAATTTGGCTTGTGTGGTTTCCACATACAGTCCTTTCTTGTTTTATTATTGTAATGGCTACATAATACAAAATTGTTACTTAACCAATCCTCATTAGTGGACATTTCAGTTTTATTTCCTATATTTTACTATCATAAAATATGCTGCCATAAATGACTTTCTAGAATGTGTATAGGCAGAATGTCTGAATAGTAACTCTAAATAAAAAATCATTAAAATTTTTCTGAAACCAAAATTAAATCAGTCATTTTAAAAAAAATTGTTGAGCACTATCTTAGTCATTTAGTGCTGCTGTAACAGAAATGCCCTAAGTGTATGGCTTTAACAAACAGAAATTTATCTTCCTATAGCATAGGAGGAAACCCTGGTGGCATAGTGGGATAAGTACTATGTCTGCCAACCAAAAGATCGGCAGTTCAAATGTACCAGGTGTTCCTTGGAAACTCTATGGGGCAGTTCTCCTCTGACCTCTCGGGTCACTATGAGTCAGACCCAGCTCAGTGGCAGTGGGTTTATAGTATAGGACACTATAAGTCCAAATTTTGGGTGCCATCCCCTAGGGGAAGCTTTTTTTTTTTTTTTCCTCTAGGGAAAGGTCCTTGTTTCCTCATCTTGCTTGCTGGTACTTTGGAAATCTCTGAGTGCTATGAAATCTATCTTCTTGCATTTTTGCTTCTCTGGCTTGCTTGTTTAATCTCTTTTGTATCTCAAAAAGAGATCAACTCAAGACACACCCTTACTAATGCTGGCTCACTGATGTAACAAAGACAACTGTTCCCAAATGAGATTATACCCACAGACATAGAAGTTAAGAATTACAACATAGATTTTGGGGGGACATGTTTCATTCCATAACATTCTACCCCGTAATTCATATCCTTCCCATAAGCAAAATACATTTCTGTGATAACACCATACCAAAAGTATTAAGTCAACTCCCAAGTCCAAAACATCTTCTTCTGGATCATCTGAATCAAATATAGATGAGACCTGAGGCATATTCCATCCTGGGGCAAAGTTCCTCATCTGTGAACCTGTGAAATCTAGATTATAAGTTATCTGTTTCTGATGTACAGTGGTAGAACAGGCATAAGATAGACATTTCCATTACAGAAGGGAGAAACTGGAGTGAAAGAAGTGCTAACAAGCAACAAGCAAGTCTAGAATGCAGCAGAAAAAAATGAGATAAGCTCTCAAGTCTCAATAACCTCTGTTCTCTGAGACCATCTGGACAATGGCCCTGCCGTCCAGATTCTGGTCTTACCTGTGCTCTCTGGCTTCGAGGTAAAGGCCCCTTGGCCCTGACCTTCAGCTCTGCCTTCCAGGTCCACTGGGATGGCAATTTAGATCCCTTGGCTCTGGGCAGCCCCATTCTACTAGTACATCCCGTAGCACCTGGCATGCCCCATTTTTCTGCCCCTCGGGCATGGTGGCAGCTTCATCTCAGTCTTGGGTGACAGCTCTATCCTCTTAGCATGTCTTACCAAACAGCCCTACACTCTGCAACCAGGAGTCTGGGGCTTCACTTGTTGAGATCCCGGAGATTGTGGCCCCACTCAAACAGAAGAGAAAGACTCAGCTTCTTCCTACAGTTCTGATCTCCGAGCTGCTCCAGGGATGGGTCTTTTCTTTCCTCAGGGGAAAACAGATACAACTCCTTTGGCCCCTTTCCTGCCTGTAGAATTCCAAGAGGCTGACAGTTTTCTTTCCTTTCATCCTGTCTCTGACCCCCCCAGAATAAGCTGATGGTTTAGTAATTGGTTAGATCCTTCAATCAAATGCTTAATCTTTTTAACAAAAAATTGTGTAGCTACATCCTTGGTTCAAATTCTAGGACATATGTACTTAGTTTCTACAACAATTTTTTTCTTCATTGTGGTTAAGTCAAAGTTACATACAATCCAAGTTAAATTTGTGTGCCTGCCTTTCTGCAGTTCCCTCTGGTCTCCTTGCCTGGTGATAGCACACTCTTCATTTCCATTCTGTACATGTCATATCCTGCTAAGAATCTCCTACCGCCTCCCTCCATCCTCTCCTCTGCCTTCTTGTAAGAGACCAGTAGGATGGCATCTTGTAGATACATAGAACCACAAAGGGGACACTCCATATGTTGACCCTATATCCCCAAATCCAATCCATTCCTGTCCAAAGAGTTGACCTCAGTGACGATAATGCTCGGGGACAGCGACAGGTCCAGGGGCCATGCTCCCAGGGGAAGTCCTGGCACACTGGACCATCAATTGTGGTTTTTCAGTGGAGTTCTTAAGGTGCACCCCTCTTTTTATTTGTATTGCCACTGGGGCCCTACACTGTGTGCCCCATCACAGCTGACATTGGTGGTGGCCGGGCACCATCAGGTTCTTCTGATCACATGTTGGTACAGTCATCCATACAGGTGGGTCCTTCTGTCCTCTGGGCTCTTTTATGTCTTTGTTAACCTTAGTGACCATCTGATTCAGTTGACATGGGATCATTTGGTGTACCTCAGATGGCAACTTGCTAGCTTTTAACACCTCAGACGCCACTCACCAATATGGGATGCAGAAGATTCTCTTAGCAATAGGCGAATTCTGCCAGTTGGCCTCAAAGTCCCCTGAAAGCATGGTACCCAGACCCCTGCCCCTCCTACTCTATCCTTGTGATATTAGGCTAGAAACAGAAGACTTTTCAATTTACGGTGAAGTCCAGTTAAGATGATCATCTTTCTGGTGTGTGCTGTCACTGCTTTCACCCAACCAAATTTCTATGAGCTATCAAATCTATACACACCCTTCTCCCTCCCTCTCTCCCCTCCTTGGTAGCTGTCAGAGTCTTTTCTTCTGTATGTGAGTCTGTTTTTAAGTCTTTATAGAAAGAGTCTCATACAGTATTTGACTTTGTGTTGCTGACTGATTTCACCCAACATAATGTCTTCCAGTTGAAAACATGTTACGAGATGCTTCCTGAAATTATTATTGTTCTTTATCATTGCATAGTGTTCCACTGAGTATATGTACCATAGCTCACTTATCCATTCATCTGTGGCTGGGCATCTGCGTTGGTTCCATCTTTTTGCAATTCTGGACTGTGCTGCAGTAAACATTCATGTACATGTATCTGTGTGTGTGATCGTCCTTAATTCTGTAGGGTATATTCCAAGCGGTGGTACTTGGATCAAAAGGTATATCTATTTCCAGCTTTTTAAGGAAGCACCAGATTGCTTTCCAAAGAAGTTGTACCGTTTTACAATCCCACCAGCAGTATAGTTCCAATTTCTCCACCGCCTCTCTGGTATTTGTTGTTTTTTGTTTTTAGGATCCTGGCCAATTTTGCTGGTGTGAGATGATATCTCATTGTAGTTTTGATTTGGATTTCTTTAATAGCTAATGATCACGAGCATTTCTTCATGTATCTTTTGGCTGCCTGGATGTCTTTAGTGAAGTGTCTGCCCATCTCCTTTGCCCATTGCTTAATTGGGTTATTTACTTTTCTCTTGTTGATATTTTGCAGTACTTGTAAAATCATGGAGATTGTATGTCGATCAGATATATAGTTGCCAAATATTTTTTCCCATTCTGTAGGTGGTGTTTTCATTCTTTTGATAAAGTCTATGGAAGAGCAAAAGTGTTTGATTCTTAGTAGTTCCCATGTATCTATTTTCTCTTCTTCTGATTGAACTTTGTTAGATTTTGGAGTCTGTCTAAATTGTTTATTAATTGTTGATCTTATTTTTTCTTGTGTAATCTTTATTGTTTTAGGTTTGATATTTAGGTGTTTAATACCGTTTCAGTTGGGTTTTGTGTAAGGTGTGAGGTATGGGTCTTGATTCAATTTTTTGCAGATGGATAACCAATCTTGCCAACACCATCTGCTAAAGAGACTGTTTTTACCTCAGTTTAGAGTCTTAGGCCTTTGTCAAATATCAACTGTTCGTAGGAGGATAGTGGCATCTCTGGGGTCTCAACTCTGTTCCATTGGTTTATATGTCTCTTTTTGTACCAGTACCAGGTTGTGTGCAACAAAATCTTGCAGATTGCTAAGTTTTCTTTTCATTTTGTTCAGTTAATTTTTAAATCTGTTTCTTCTCTCATTTTACTCTAAGCATTAAGGAGAAACCATGTGGTCCCTTAAAAGTCTTAGAAATCTCTTCTGCTGAACAGTTTAATCGCTTACAAGTTCTACTTTCCACCACACATTTGGACAAAATTTAGACAAGTTCTTTGCCACTGCATAAAAAGCATTGCCCTTCTTCATTGTCCAATCACACGTTCATTATTTTATTTTAAAGGCTCATTAGAAACATGTCTATTATCATATTTCTAGCAAAATTCTGTTGCTAGTGACATATGTATCCTTTAAAATAATACAGACTTTCTCTATACTTTTTCTGTAGCTAGCTCCTGCAGGGTTCTGAGCAGAGGACAAGATCCGGTTTCTGTTTTCCTAAGATCACTCTAGCTGCAGGAGTCAAAAAGAAAAAGGCTGTATGGGGGTCAGATGGGAAGTGGGGAGACACGTAATGAAGGGCCTCTATGAAATACTGCTGTATTAGTTATCTAGTATTGCTTTAACAGACCTACCACAAGTGGATGGCTTTAAAAAGAGAAATTTTATTCTGTCACAGTCCAGCAGTCTGTATGTGCAAATTCAGAGCATTAGCTCCAGGGTAAGTCTTTCTCTGTTGGCTCTGGAGGAAAGTCCTTGTCATCAGTCTTCCCTAGACTGGGAGCTTCTGAGGAACAGGGACCCCAGGTCCTTTCCAACCGATGTACTCTGCACCTGGTACTGCTTCTTGGTGGTAGGAGGTTCCCCAAATCTCTGCTTTTTTCTTTTCCTTTGTATTCCAAGAGATTGCTGCAAGGCACAAAAGAACTTCACACATTGAGTCCTGTCCCCCCAAACAACTGCTGCCCATCCTCCCTCATTAACTTCACAGTGGCAGGGTTTACAGCATGTAGGAACATCACCACCAACCATGGCCTAGCCAAATTGCTACACATTTTTTGGGTGGAGACACAATTCAGTCCATGACAACTGACATAAAATTATTTGACAGTTACAGGTACAAATGGATTACACCATAGGTCATTAAATTGATAATATGTGAGATGGATTTCTTTAGGGGGAAAAAAATCCACTGCCACTGAGTCAATTCTGACTCAAAAAAATAAGATATGACAGGATATGGTATATATGCTTCTATTTTTTTTTTAAATGTGAAATACTGGCTTCTATAAACCAGTCCTTTTTTAAAAAAAAAAGTAGTGGCAGCAGCATCACCTGGCACTTATGAAACTGTGTATTCAGCAAATGAATCAGCAGCTCTGGGGTAGGACCTAGTGAACTGTGTTTTAACAAGTCTTCCAGGTGATTCTTACACCAAATCTAAACTATTAAACCAGTCCAAACCATGCCAAACCAAAAGCCACTGCCTTTGAGCTGATTCTAACTCATAGTGACCCTATAGGTCAGAGTAGACCTGTCCCGTAGAGTTTCCAGGGAGTGCTTGGTGGGTATAACTGAGAGATCCATCCCAATTCCCAGACCTTATGCTACCAAGTTTCATTTTAATATTTGTATATATTATAAAATGAAATATATTTCTTCAGAACAATATTTATAAAAACTATACTATCATGTTTGTTGTTGTTAGGTACTGTCAAGTCTTTTCCAACTCATAGCAACCTTATGAACAACTGAACAACAGAATGAAACGCAGGCTGGGCTTGTACCACGTCCACAGTCGTTTTAATGCTTAAGCCCATTGTTGTGGCCACTGTGTCAATCCATCTCACTGAGGGTCTTCCTCTTTTTTGTGGACCCTTCGCTCTATCGAGCATGATGTCCTTCTCCAGGGATTGATCCATCCTGACCACATGTCCAAAGTGCGTAAGACACAGTCTCCCCATCTTTGCATCCAGGGAGCATTCTGGTTGTCCTTCTTCCAGAACAGATTTGTTTGTTCTTTTGCCGGTCCATGGCACATTCAGCATTCTTCTCCAACACCACAATTCAAAGGCATCAATCTTATTCTGTCTTCTTTGTTCACTGTCCAGCTTTTGCATGCATATGATATGACTGAAAATACCATGGCTTGGGTCAGGCACACTTTGGTCTTCAACGTGACATCTTTACTTTCCAGTAATTTAAAGAGATCCTTTGCAGCAGATTTTCTCAGTGTGTCTTTTGATTTCTTGACTGCTGCTTCCATGGCTGTTGATCATGGACCCAACTAAAGTGAAATCCTTGTCAACATCCATCCTTTCTCCATTTATCATGATGTTGCTTACTGGTCCAGTTGTGAGGATTTTTGTTTTCTTGATGTTGAGATGCAATCCATATTGAAGGCAGTGGTCTTTGATCTTCATCAGCAAGTATTTCAAATCTTCTTCACTTCCAGCAAGTAAGGTGTTGTCATCTCCATAACGCAGGTTGTAAATGAGTCGTTCTCCAATCCTGATGCCTCGTTCTTCTTCATGTAATCCATCTTTACAGATTATTTGCTCGGCATAGAGATTGAAAAGGTATGATCAGAGATACAACCCTGGCACATACTTTCCCTGACTTCAAATTGTGTTCTGTTCACACAATTGCTTCTTGATCCATATACAGATTCTTTAAGAGCAAAATTAATTGTTCTGGAGTGCCCGTTTTACACAATGTTAGCCATAATTTGATATGATCTACACAGTTGAATGCCTTTGCATAGTGAATGAAACACAAGGCAACGTCTTTCTGGTATTCTCTGTGTGGTGGTCAGGATTATGTCACCTTGGCTACTACATACTTGGCTGCTGTATTAAGTGGCAGGGCGGTGTTTGTGGTGGCTCCCTGCCCCTCGGCTCTCATCTTGCGACATTTCACTACAGCGGCTGGTTGCTCACGTGGCCAGGAGCTTCTGCTCTCTGCTTCCAGAATCTAGTTCCAGGACTTGAGCTAGCAGCTGTTGGACTTATCAGTCCTTACAGTCAGCACTTGAGAGTCCTGCTCCCTGACCTGCTGATCCTGGGTTCGCCAGCCTCTGCCCGCTCCTGCTCCCTGACCTGTTGATCCTGGTTTTGCCAGCCTCTGTTGCTTCGTCTCGCCACCAGCTTGGGATCCACTGACCTACACAACCTGTGATCTAGAACTCTGCTCTCTGACTTGCTGACCTTGGGTTCCTCAGCTTCTGTGGCCATGTGAGGCTTGTGCCAGAGCTTGGGACATTCAGCTTCTGTGATTACGTGAGCTGTTTCCTATATTTGCATCTATCTATCTATCTATTATAAATCTTTCCTTGTACCTACACATGTTACTGGTTTTGCTTCCCTAGAAAACCCAGCCTAAGACATTCTGCTTTCAGTCAAGATCCATCTGACATCAGCAATTATATTCCTGGTTCTAAGTACTTTTCTGAATCCAGCTTGAATTTCTGGCAGTTCTGTGTTCATATACTGTTGCAGTCACTTTTGAATGATCTTGAGCAAAATTTCACTTGCATGTGATATCAGCGATATTATCCGGTAATTTCCACATTTGATTGAATTACCTTTCTTTGGAATGGGCCCATATATGGATCTTCTCCAGTCAGTTGCTGGCCAGTCAGTTGGCCAGTTAGCTGTCCTCCAAATTTCTTGGCATAGATAAATGAACACTTTTAGCACTGTATCTGTTTGTTGAAATATCTCAATTAATATTTTATCAATTCCTGGAAACTTGGATTTTGCCAGTGCCTTCAATGCAGATTCGACTTCTTCCTTCAGTACCATCAGTTCCTGATCATGTGCTACCTTTTCACATGGCTGAACAATGATCAGTTCTTTCTGATATAATGACTTTGTGTATTCCCTCCATCTTATTTTGATGCTCCCTGAGTCTTTTAATATTTTCCCTGTAGAATTTGTCACTACTGCAACTTGAGGCTTGAATTTTTTCTTCAGTTCTTTCAGCTTGAGAAATGCAGAACATGTTCTTCCCTTCTGGTTTTCCATTTCCAGCTCTTTGCATATGTCATTATAATACTTTATTTTGTCTTCTTGAGCTGTACTTTGAAATCTTCTGTTTAGGTCCTCAACCTCTCCATTGCTTCTTTTTGCTTAGGTGCTCAAAGTTTGAGAGCAAGTTTCAAACCATCATGTTTAAGAATGACTAAATATTTTAATTCGCATATCTAGAAGGATTTTTTTCTTATCTGTTATACACCACCTTTTTAAAAAAATGAGGTAAAGTGGTATTAAAACAAAACCCACTGCTGTTGAGCTGATTCTTACTCCTAGCGGTCCTGTAGGACAGAGTAGAGCTGCCCCACAGAGTTTCCAAGGCGCTTTCACAGAAGCGAACTACCACATTTTCCTTCTATAGAGTAGTTGGAAGGTCCGAACTGCCAACTTTTTGGTTAGCAGCTGAGTGCTTAATCACTGCCACAAGGACTCCTTCTGTGTGTGATAGGAAGCTAAAAGCAAAGAAAATGCATAGTATATATATATGTATATATATACATATATGACAAATCTGGTGAAGTCTGTGGGTTAATAAAGTTACTCTTTTAGAATGTATGAGCTTCCTGGGCAAGAGTCTCAACAGTTTGAGAGTAAAGGCAGAAGTGAATGTATAACTCAAAGAAGAAAATGTCAGATTTTAAATTCACATGAACCACCAGAAAGCTCTGTGATGGTCATAGTTGATCCAAGGACAATCTCTGGAACACCCAGATGAGGCAGTGTTTTGTTTGCTTCCTAGATAACCTTCTGATATTTCATGATAATCATGATGACTTGGTCATCTGAAGTTATCTCTTTGTTAAGAACTTCGACTCTTAGAAACCAAATGATCACATAAGACTGTTTCCCTGTTACAGGCAGAAGTTGAGATGCCAACCAGCATTTCCACCCAGGTGGGAGGCTATCCAATGCCACATGAGAAATACCACCAGGTACCTTCTGGAAAAACTTTTGTATTCCTTAGTGAGTGGCTGTGGATTTGCTTCAGCCTTTGCGAAAAAGTATTTACCGAGTCTTCAATATTTTGTACCATAACACATAATAAAAATGTTTTTGATCAGGAAAATTCTGAAGTGGTCACAAAAACTAAAATAGCAATATGGTGGTTAAAAACCATTGAGCTGTTGAAACAAAACAAAAACAACAAACTGTTGCCATCGAGTTGATTCTGACTCACCATGACCCTACAGGGGAAAGCAGAACTGCCTCATAGAGTTTCCAAGGCGTACCTGGTGGATTCGGACTCCTGCCCTTTCAGTTAGCGGCCATAGAACTTAACTATCATGCCACCAGGGTTTCCATATTGCCCGATACAGTGCTGGAAGATGAGCCTCCTAGGTTGAAAGGCCCTGAAAATGCCCACAACAATGTACTCCAGCATGGTTACAACACTGAAGATAGTGCAAGTCTGGGTAATGTTACATTCCATTATACATAGGGTCACCATGAAGTCATTTGACTTGAACGGTAATTAACAATAATGAGAAGAAGACAAAAAGCACTGGAGTCTGGAAGGTTTTAAAGAATAAACTAAAATAACAGAAAATAAATATAAACAGTTTAATTCCTCTACAGAAAATTCTGCCGTTAATATTATCATTAATAACATTAATAATACAAATAGAAATGAATTAAGAAAATAGAATTAAAGTAACTTTTTTTTAAGGGTACTAAACTAATGACACCCTTTACTGGGAAAAGCCTGTCATGCTCTTTGAGGTCTCGCATCCTCATTTGTGGAATGAAGAAGTTCTCTTTAATTTCTAAAATGTTGAAATTCTATTAAGCTACTTTGAAATGCAGGCTAACCATTTTCTGAGAATCTGCAGGTCCAATACTTGTGTTAGATAGTCTGAAAACAAAATTTCTAAATCATCTTATCACCTTCTAAATGGAATTCACTAAGTGTAACTACTTTTAAGCATGAGTATAAGAATTATTTAATTAAATTTTGTATGGGTCATTTGCAAAACTGATTTCATGTGTCTGTTGAACATCTTATCTAGATCTTATCTAGTGTCCCTTATTCTGTGTCTTAAGCAATAAATTCTTCCCTTAGTTTAGTTCTTACAGAAAGTTCATCTTTTTAATACGCAGTATTTAGATTTTTTGTTTGTTTTGTTTTTTTTTTTGCTGCAATAAAATAAAATCTATGAAATCTAGTGTGCTGCTTAGCTACTGAAAAACTTAGAACTAAATTCCAGAATCAACTGGAAGCATTTGTCCTATATTCCTAATAATCTCTACTTTCTTCCTCAGTGCTTCATTTCTCAAAGAGTAGTCCATGTACCACATGCATCAAATTCACTTGAAGATTTGTTAAAAACGTAGTTCCTTGAGCCCTTGCCTAGACCACTTTTTCAGAATTTCCAGAGACTGAACCCCAAAATATGCACCTTATCCAAGTAACCCGAGAGATTCTTATGTTTCAGAACTACTTTAAATAGTGCTCCTCCTCGTAACTCAAGTAGTACAATTTTTTATTATGGTTGATCTGCAAATCATGGCCTCTTTTTTTAAGACAAATGGAACAGAAATTAAATTATCATGTAACTTTTTCTGAACTAAAGTGGAGCATGTAGCCATGGGCAGAAACTACTGCTCTTTTCCTATGCACTTGGGAATGAAACAAATCTCTTCCGTTTGGAGTAGTACAGCATGTATTTTCTCTGTTTTGTAAATCACTGATTTTCATTAAGGCAGGATGAACAGCAAGAACTCAAGCAGATCAGAAACTTCTAGGCTGTTCTCCCAGATTCTGCTTTTTTGCCCCTCCTTAACTTCTGTCTTAGACGGTTTTCTTGAGAAGTGAAACCAGGAAAGGGTATAAATATTTATATAAAGAGAAGTATATTAAGGAAATGACTCTCATGGTGGTAGACGCTTGAATGTCCAAGTCTGTGGGTTAGGCTGGAGGCTTCTCATGATTCACTTAGCTGCAGGGGCTAGTGAACCCAAGATCATCAAGTCAGATGGCAGAGCTCTGGCTTATAGGCTACAAAGACAAGTGAATCCCTAGAGTGGCAGGGAAGACAGCTGTTAAGTTGCTAGCTCAATTCCTTAGAACCAGAGATCAGATGAAGGGGAACCAGCTTGAGGATGTATGCCAGAAAGTCCACCTCTATAGAATGCTGGCCATACCACCAAACAAATTCCCTTTCAACTGGTTAGCCTTTCACAGCAGATCCCATCATGGAGGTGATCACATCATTATACGGCTGCCAAATTACATCATAACTGACATACCACTGAGAATCATGGCCCAGCCAAGGGGATGCACAACCTTAAGGATAACAATTTCTTATCTCTACTTCATTCCTCCTATGATATCCCCTTCCCATTTCCCCAGGGAATACCATCGCGTATTTTGATGCATTATCTAAATTGATGTTTTGGGTTATTTAGCATAGTGTTCGACGGCACTTGGCTTGGCTCATTGTACCTCAGGCTGGACACACACAAAAAAACAGCCTGTTGCTCTTGTGTCAGTTTTGATGTATGGCAACCCAGAGATCTGCCTCTTAGGATTTTTAAGGCTGTAGACTTTACAGAAGCAGACTGCCACATCATTCTTGCTCAGAGTGACTGGTAGTTTCAAACTATCAGCCGTTCAGTCAGCAGCCAAGTGTTTAACCACTGTCCCATCCGAGGTGTTTAAAACCCAATTCCTTGCATGCTGTGAAGAAAAGGGGAGTAGCATTTTATTAAATTCATTGCTATAAATTAAGGGGAAGTAACATTTATTGAAGAGCTATAAATTTATTTACAATTTAATGTTTCAACTTTCCTGTGTAATGAATACTATTATTAGTATTATTGTCTTTTAACAGAACAGCATCATTGCAGCTCAGATTTAAATTATTTGCTGAGGTCTCACGTGTTAACTAATGGAGCCAGGGTAATAGTAATAACTACAATACTATTCTTACTACCTGTTGTTACCAGTACTACTAATACCTCCAGCTTTTATGGAAAACTGGTTTTATACCAACTATTGTATGAGTCACTTAACACATGTATATCTTATTTGCTTCTAGTAACAACTCTACTTTTCCCTGTTAACATACAGAAAACTAAAATTTAGATTAAGCAACATGTGTGCTGCCAGAGGGTTAGGGAATGGCAGAGCCATGCCCATATTACAGTTAAGGGACAGGTAGGAAAGGAGAGGCAGGGGCCGGATCGTGAAAGCACTTGAACATTCTGCTGAAGTGCATGTAAGTCACTGAGAGCCAGTGGAAAATTTTAAAAAGTGTAGGATATATGTTTTGGAAAGATCACTCTGATAGCAGAATATAGCTTGGTGGCTTAGGAGAGAGGTCTCATTTAAGGACAATGATTTCAATAGACTATCTGCAAAGAAAAGAAAAAAAACTGAGATTTAACAGTTGTATTACAGTAAATTGCATGGTGAGATTTATTTGTGAAAATCTGTGACCTGTGTGGCTTATAGTGTGGCATAAGTAATCTGAGTGACTATTATTTAAAATATCAATTGTGATGTTAAAAGTGCATATATTGTCCTTTGAGATAATCATTATTGGTTTAACTGGGTTGAAACATTGCTAACAGAGCTAAAAAGGAGTATGACATCAGAATGTTGTATGTAGGTTACTGTTATGTCTTGGTTTAGCATACTGGCTAATATATCTCAAATTGTCTGAAATTTACTCTTAGAAATCATTAAATAAGACCAATCAAAGAATGTTTTAGGTAGAGAGGAAAAGATGATAGAAAAGGAACTAGAATAATGACCCACAACACCAACGCTAACCCCAGGTACCACCCGTCTGCTTCTTTGGCTTTTGAGGTGTCTGAGGAAAAGAAAGGGGAAGAAGACAAAAGCAGAAGAAAGGAAGTAGGAAGTAAAGAACAGATTCTCTTGCTCTCCAGCATGGCTTCTAAAGAGTAAATGAATCAAGGCTGTCAAAGCAGGAGAGAAAACCCACTCCCACCCCAGGGAAGTCCCCACCCCACCCCAGGACCCTCACAGTGGTTCCTAGTCCCATACTTCTGTAAGCATGCCAAGGAACATTGCTGTAAAGGGTCAAATATTTAGCTGTGCGGTAACCCCACTTTCTTGATCTATGGCTGTAAGTAAACACTGTTAACTCAGACCCGGAGCCCCGACTTCATTCAGAAATACCAGTGATGCTGGGCTGACTTCACCTCGTGCTCTCTTTCTAAACAGATCATGGAGCAATAAGGCTTAAGCCAGGCCACAGCGGAATTTATTAGGGCTGCGCTACCCATCAAGGATTTGCGGCAGAGTGGCCTACTGAGAAACACACATACACAGAGTCTCTTCTAGGGATATGTGAACGAATGAGACTTTTCACAGAAGAGGCCTGGAGCTTTTCCTGAAGAAGGTGCTGTGACTTCCTAAGGTACCTAAACTACTACTGGATATAAGTCTGTGTTTGTGAAAAGTGAGCTAAAATCCCTGTTAGCTAGTAGGGCCAGCTGTACTGGGACAAAAAGAAGACAGAAGAGGATTCCACTCTTTCGTCATTAGTTTGTTCCTTTTAAGAGGTGCACACACAGATGGGGACATGGGGAAAGTGACCTCAGGGAATGGAACGAATCCAAGAGAGAGAGATACTAACCCAGTTTTTCCTCTCTTTTAATAGAGACATTCATCCTGTGTATTTAGTAAATTACAATTGTATTTACCTTAAATTTTATTGTATTGATTTGGTAATTGGATCCATAGCTCACCTGTTTGCATGGGGTAAAAGACATCCAAATCTGTGGTTAGTGCTTGGCTATGAGCTGGGCTGTGAACTGGCCAGGTTTCTGAGCCCATCAAGGAGTGTTTATTTATTTGGCATGTCAGCTGCGACTAGCAGAAAAACTGTCTAAAATCGTTTTTGTCAAGAAAGATTTTTATGGAATATAACAAGCAGTGCAGAGGTTGCTTGGGTCCAAAGGCTGAGTGGTGCATCTGGGGCCCAAGGGCAGGTCTGTCTCTCTGATCTGCCACCCTCAGTGTGTCATCTTTGTCCTCCGAATGGCTTCCCTTTTGTTTTTCATACTGCTGAAGCAGTGCCGGGTATCATATACTGACCCAATAAGGTCCAGAACTGGGTCACGTGTCTATTCCTTAGCCATTGTATGACAAGGGGCCTGGAGGAAGCATCTATGGTGGAATGGATGTCGGGAGTCCAAACACAAAATTTAGCTTGCAAACATACAGTAGAAAAAATTAAGATGCAATAGAACTAGTGATGCTCATTTGTCCATTACAATGTTGGTTTAATTGATGTTATTAGTTAGCACTTGTCTTTCTGAGCTGATAACTGTCTGATGAATACAAAGCCATAGGGAATATAATGTCCTAAAATTCAGGATTATTTTCAAGATAAAAACTGTTCTAAAAACAAAGATGAGCTTCTGCCTTCTGACTCAGCTATTTTTTTTCACAAGCATGTCATTGAGTCGAGGTAGTGAAAGGAAGAAAAATATTCTCCTGTTAAGCAGTTAGAACATTAATATGTAATATTTACGGGTCATCAGTCATATGCTTACCTAATAGAGGGGAACAGTGGTAAAGTCTAAATATAATTTGTATTTGAACATGACACAGTGTTGTCCTTGCTTTAGATTTATTTCTAAAGACCAAGAATAGTGCGGACTGTTGAATTCCTTAACAACACAGTGAGATCGTGAGGTACATGACATAGAATACAGCTAGCCTAGGCTTTTAATATCTCTTTAAGTAACTCCAAAGTATTAAACATAGAGAGCTACACATATACAGATACATAGATATATCACAGGGCTATATACACAGCAACCTTCCTGTAAGGCGGTTAACTTATCCTAATTCCATCTTAGCAAATACATATGAAGAACCTTTTTAATTTTGTAGGCTTAGGCTCCCAAGCACCTTTTCTAAACTCTGTGGGTTCAAATCTTGGTTCTCTCACTTATTACCTTTGTAACTTGGGCAAGTTATTCACCTACATGTACCTAAGTTTCTTAATCTGCAAACTGAGAATAATAGTGTCAACCGAGTAAGACTGTAATGGTGATTAAATGAGCTAAATGCTTAAATTATTTAACAGAAGGCCTGAGACACAACAATCATTGTATGAATGTTATGCATTACTATTAGTTTTCAAATCTATCTCAAAGTAAGTACACAAACCAGCTATCATTTCAAAATTTTCTTGAAATATGGAAAAGTGTATTTAATTCAGTTTTGGAGATTTTCTCATAGTATTCATTATAATGTATTGAATATTCTGTATATGCCTCAGATAAAATATGCTTTTTGATATGTATACTACCTAAATCAAAATGAAACCCACTGCTATCGAGTCAATTCAGACACATAGAAACCCTACCTGACAGAGAAGAACTGCCACATAGGCTTTCCAAGAAGCACCTGGTGGATTTTAACTGACAATTTTTTGGTTAGCAGTCATAGCTAACCCCTACACCACCAGGCTTTCCATACTGCCTAAAGACATATGATAAATAGTTGCCAATGACTAGTCATAAATGAAAAATTTCTTGGGGAAAAAATTTGTTCAATAGAAGGGTAATCAATTGGCCTACCATTGTGTCTTTTAAATGATGGTATTCCTAAAGTAATTCCTTTTGCTGATGCTAAGAAAACATAGCATTTATTCTCAGCAGTGTTAGAGCCATTCTTTCCTAGATAATTCCTTCTCTCGTCATCAAAGATATGGAACTACTTTGTGAATTTTTTCCCCCACTATCTGAAGTTGTATGTCACAGAGTGACTTTACTTCCCTGAAGATGGCAAATTTACAGCCTTCTGACATAACTTTGTTTCCATGGGAACAGACCAGAACTAATCGATTTTGTCTGCAACATAATCATAAAATTCCCTGCAGAGAGCAAAAAAGGCTATTGGTACTAACAGGTCATAGACCGATACAATTCACTAACCGGTCTGCTCTTCTGGAAAATTATGCAGGATGAGAACCCATAAGCCTTATGACTAATGGAAAAAAACTTTTTGCCTGTGCGTCTCTAATGCCAAAGCCTATCGCAAATGTCTAATACATATTTTTTTTTCTCAAATTCTGATTGATTAGCAAATACTAGTTTTGTACTTATTGGTTGGCTTCATATAGTTTCATAAGCTAATGCTAGCATCACATATACTGATATCTAAGCCTGAAACACTGAATTGGGCTATAAAATCTGTTTTCTGTATTTATTCACATACCAGTTAGATTTTTACAATGAAGTCACACAGTAATAAGATTCAAGACAAAAATATCTACTAAAAGAAGAAAAGTCAGTCAAAAGGGGAATGTATCAATTTTTTTCAACTCAAAGAAACAATTTGTGTTTGTCAACAGATACTTCAGTGATGAATTTCTTAGCTTACCTAGGCCTGTTTCCTCCTTTACTTTAAAGGCAAGGAGTTGGATTAATTGTTAAATCCAACATGTGTCTGTCAGTTAGCATCTTGGAAACTTCCCTTTTGGTGTCTACGTCACTGTGCTGTCCTTATTGTCCAGTATCTTCTATGCTCCCTCTCTTTAGAAATTGGTTGTCACACAGAGTGCGCATGTGCTGTGTGTACTTTATGGTTTTATACATGTATAGAAGTCTGTCCTACTGGTTTCTTTCTGGAGAGGGGAACAGTGTTCACTGGGAGGATACCAGAAGTGGAGAGTGAGAGGGAGGAGTGTGCTGTTACAGGGTAGTGGGAGCAGATAGAGTTGTAGAGGAGGCTGGCATGCAAAATTGACTTGGATGGTATACTTGCACTTGATCATAATAAATTTTTTTTTTGAAAATTGGTTTCACAGGAGACCTGACTCTGCATCTTGCCACTTTTTCCCCTTAGGAGATATGTACATTTAAGCTTCATTCAACATTTCCTGGGCCCAGACAGCACATTTAAGCTTCCTCTTCAACCAGTGATTCCTTCCTTAATCAACACTTCCTGGGCCCAGACAGCTTCCCTGAGTCTAGGACCCATGTTGTTATTGCATGCCCGTATGTCTCAGAGGCCTATCAGACTAGGTAGATCCCAAACAGAATTTATTCTTGTGCCTTGTAAATGTTTGCCACATCTTCTCTGTTTGGTTAAGGACAACTAGTGGCTTATGCCAGAAAACTGGGAGTGAGATTAACCCATTACTCTTTGTCATCTCTCATGTCAAGTTCATCACAAAGTATTGATTTTCTCTCTCCTAATTGTGCCTTGAATATACTCCTCTGGCCACCATTTGTTTTCTCTGTTAACTTATTGATATGCCAGGCACTGTGCTTACCCTTTGGGTACATTTTCTCATTTAAATGTCACACTAACTCTGTGAAGTATGTGCTATCATTACCTCCATTAAAAAGATTTAAAAAAAATACTGCTGAGTAGAGTAGATTCTCACTCATAGTAACCCTTTAGGACAGAGCAGAATGGCCCTGTCGAGTTTCCAGTGAGCATCTGGTAGATTTGAACTGGTGACCCTTGGGCCGTAGCCCTTAACCACTATACCACCAGGATTTCCATTATACCAATTGGAAACCTGAAAAATACTGTTTTTTTTTTTTTTTAGAAAAGAAAACAGCATTACCACTCAGTTGATTCTGACTCATAGTGACACTCTGGGACAAAAGAGATCTGCCCAACCAAGTTTCTAAGGCTGTAATTCTTACGTAAGGACCGCCACAGGTATCTCCTGCAGTACGGCTCATGGGTTCAAACCACTAACCTTTCAGTTAGCAGCCAAGCGCTTTAACCACTGTGTCACCAGGGCTCCTGAAAATTATGAAGGCTAAATGAATTGTCCAGGGACATACTGATAGAACATAGATCCAGAACTGGTATCCAGTTCTGATTCGAAAGCCCATGCTCTTAAGCACTGGAACTGTAGTCAGATCTTCTTCCCTTCTCCTTTAGAGGGTTGGAGTGGTATCCAACTTCTTTCTTCTAGGACCCAGCCCCAGCCTACTGCTGTTGAGTTGGTTCCGACTCATAGTGACCCTATAGGACAGAGTAGAACTGCCTCATAGAATTTCCAAAGAGGGCCGGTTATATTGTACTGCTGACCTTTTGATTAGCAGACGTAGCACTTAACCACTACGCCACCAAGGTTTCCTCTTCTAGAGACAGCTAACTGGGACCTCTGAGACGCTTTCAGGGTGTCTGTGAGGTCTAAACAATTTTCATAATAATAAAAGCCATATAACAGTTGCTGTTAATTCCAACTCATGCAGACTCCATGTGTTGCAAAGTAGAACTGCACTCCACAGGGTTTTCAAGGCTACAACTTTTAGGAGCAAATTGCCAGGCCTTTCCTTTGAGGCACTTCTCAGTGAGTTGAAACCCAAACCTTGAGGACAGTAGACAAGTGCGTAACTGTGTTACCTAGGGACACCTCTCATAAAAGTGTTGTGTGTGGTCAAGACTTTTCCAACTCATAGTGACCCTATTGTAACCTTATGGGGCAGAACAGAACTATCCCATAGAGTTTCCTAGGCTGTCAGTCTTTTAGGAGTGGATTTCCAGCCTTTTCTCCCATGGAGCTGCTGGCAGTTTCAAATCTCCGACTTTCAGTTAGCAGCAGGCTCTGCACCAATGCACTACCACAGCTCCATCTTGATAACACCAAGATGTAATTCGTCTTTTTTCACTGCGTTGGCATTTGCATTGATAACGTAAAATAGTAAGCACGAATTTGCTGGAGCCTTAACAGGCATTGAGGCAGTGGAACCAGACTGTAGTGGCCCTTGTGGTCTTCACAGCTACACACAGGCATCGGGGAAAAAAATGCCAGTTCTGTCTTTGATGAAGCAGTAACTATTACCAATTTTACTTTGCTATTTAACCTACACCTTAGAGAACACATCTGTTTAATATTGTGTAACATGAGTTAGGAGGGATACACGAAGCATTCCTGCTATATGTTGAAGCACAATAGTTGTCTCAAGAGTAAGCACTGTGTGATTATTTGAGTCAGGAGCTGAACAAGCCACTTATCTTCTCAGGGAACACCGTTTTAGTTGAAAGAGTGACTGACAAACTATGGTTATTCAGACTTTGGTATTTGGCAGGTATTTTCTCAAGAGTGAACAAAAGAAACCCTGTCACTTCAGGAAAAGCAAATGACACATTTGTTGCCAATGATAAAATTTGAGCTTTCAAGTAGAAAGTGGAATTTTGGAAACTTTTGCCTGCCACTGGGAGCTTGACATTCAAATACGTTGATTTTTGTGGTAAGATCAACAGTGATATTAACAAACATGAGTTTTAGATACTACATAATGAAATTTGTCAAAATCTGGAAGAGAT
The DNA here is from genome assembly GCA_028571685.1 of Heterohyrax brucei. Lineage (NCBI taxonomy): Eukaryota > Metazoa > Chordata > Mammalia > Hyracoidea > Procaviidae > Heterohyrax > Heterohyrax brucei. The sequence continues at coordinate 71,436,582 of CM053146.1, read as the reverse complement.
CCATAACAATGTACCAGTATTTTCTAGATGATCTATCCATAATGGCACAAAATAGTGGGTGGTTGAAAGATTCATTCAAAGGCCAAAGCAGAACTAAAGTCCACTCATATGGTTTTGGATTCCATGTTGAAATTAACTTAAACGAGCACTTGTAAGAGTTACTGTAGTATCAAGAAGAATATTTGTAATTACCTAAAAAGGTAATATACATATGTGAGAATTTTCTTCATATTTGTAAATCAAAACAACATAGCACAACAGATTGAACAGATAAGTAGATACGAGGGTCTAGTTTTATTCTATTAATGCGAGGCAGTAAATAGATTTGCCCAAATACAAACAAATCTACTCTTTTCATTAAATTCTTTTAGTTTGGGAAAATTATTTTCATTATGAAAAGTTGTTCATGTAAATATTCAAGAGTTTATTATAATTTTAAAGTAAATTTTAATATATCTTTTACATTCTGTTTTAATATGATAACTATGGGGAGATAAATTCCTCCATAAACAAAAACTATTTGGCTCATCAATAGTTTTTGAGTGTAAAGGGAACTACTACTCTTATACCTGTTCATCCTTTATACTGCCACCAGAATTAGCTGTCTAATTCTCAAAATGATCATGTCTCTCCCCACTTATGGTTTACCTGAGTATGTTGTACAGAAGCTTTGTTGATCTGTGTTCTGCCTGCCTTTCCAGCCCTCCCTCTTCCCACTCTCTTTAGTGCAAGTTGGTCTCCAGAATGAACCACTTAAATTTCCTTCCAAACAGCATATGCTTTCTTGTCTAACCATGAGCATGTTGTTCCCTTGCCTGTAACGTCTCTAATGCTATGTCTTTCTACCACCCCACACCTTACTGCCACTGCTGTCAAATTCCAACTAGTCTACAAAACCTACTTAAATAGTGTCTCATCAGGAAAGCTTTTTTAATTGTGCTTTAAGTGAAAGCTTACAATTCAAGCCATTTTGTCATACAGAAACTTAAATACTGTTATGTGACCTAGCTGTTCTCCCCATGCTGTGACAATACTTTGCTCCTCTCCACACTGTATTTCCCATGTCCATTCAACCAGCTCTTGTCTGCCTCTGCCTTCTCATCTTGCCTGCAGACAAGAGGTACATTAGGGAACCTTTGTTAAAGCATAACCCCTCCTGGCCTTCAATGTGTGTAAGTCATTGCTGTCTTGTATGCACCTCAAGACAATCATCTAGAGTATATCATTATGTTATAATTATTTGTATAAACATCTGTTTCTTCCACTGGACTATCAGTTCCTTGAGGACAAGGACCATGAATGCCTGATATCTGATACATAGTATGTTCTCAGTAAATATTTCTTCAATACATGATTTCTGAGATCCCTTCCAGCTTTGAAATTCTGTGGTTCTGTTTTAAGCCATAACTTTTTTATTGGTTAGCAGAAGGACACATTTGCATTCACCCACATAGGGACTTTGGTTTAGATCAAAGAATCAAAGGAGGCATCTGCTGTCCTTGTAAGGATAGTCCTGGAGAAAATTTGGTATGCCAAGTTTTATATATTTAAATAAATTATAATGCACATGCATTCATTAATAATACATATTCCACATCAAGGAATTGGTACGACATTAATTTTTAAAAGTCTGTTCTAATATGAATGTGAAATTATGTAAGAGCTCTATATAATAAGTTCACAAAGATCAAGAAAGAAGAGGAAAAAAGTTAAAATGGAACTTTCAAAGAACTAAAGAGCAAAGCTGCAAGTCAGGCTATGAGAAGCTCATTACACTGTATTCTTTAATTTCACAGCTTTTCCATATATTGAACAAGCCCTGGTGTCCTCTGTAGGGGAAAAGCTGAGAGTCAAGCACTAGTCTGTCTTCTCTCGATTTAGTGAGAACAGTATGGGAATATTAAAGAGTTCTTCACTACCTTTTGACCAAGATTCAGATTCTTTTTTGTAGCTATCGATAAGTGAATGAGAAAGTAAAGGTTTATTTCTTTTTAAACAAATTGGCTTGACTTTGTGACAGCACTGTGTTACAGGTCATAGAGGTCTGTAAAGATTAAGAGATTTCTGCATTAGATATTTATAATCTAATTAATTTTGAAAACTTAGAAGCCAAGAGACCTAGTTAAGTGAAGCATAAGAATAATTAGCTATTTTTCTGTGTACAGTGTTGGCAGAAGTATGATCAGGTACTTTAAGCGCACAAAGGTGGGGTGACATAGACAAATTCTTGCAGGCTCGGTAGTCACACAGATCTCTGATTCTAAGTGCTGTGTGTTTTTCATTCCATTGTCAATAAGAAAACAAAATCAGTTGAAGTAAGTGCTCAAAACCAAAAGCAACCTTTCTGTTCCCCAAGAAAGCAACCGTGTTGTGTGGAACTTCAAGACATGTTGGTCATGCTGTTTCATTTTCATTTGTCACTTTTGAACAATCTTATTCTTTCAGTTCAAGACAGGTAGTGTGAAGAATTTAAGTTAAACATTTGGGGCACTTAAAGTTTAGAAATAATGCTTAATTCCTTCCACTCTCTAAAACGTAAAATTTACAATTACATGAACACAGCCCAGAGCTAGGTTAACTATGTGGCCTCCAAAACTGACATAACACAAAAATGGAAAACATTAATTCTAATGTGTTGCTATATACTTTGAATTTAAACAACACAAAATAAATGGTTGATTTTTGAGTTAAATAGAACAGTGTTTCTTAGACTTCTTGACTTTGGATGGAATTTTTAAAAAATATCTTACCCCACCACAGAACAGGTCTTGAACAGAATTGATAGAGGATATGTTTCATTTTTGAAAAATCTGATATTTTATAATTTAGAACCTATCTTCATAGTAACAACAAATACACTAACAGTTGTCAATACTGTATTATAAATGCTAATCCAGTAAAGAGACACATATAAAAAAACCTTTTAGTCGCTGGAACAGAGCAGAGAACTAGTAGTTTAGCTGTAAACTCAATAAACACATAGTTGCTTATCCTGTTTTTTAGGTGAATAAAACATTCACAGGGCCTTATTGTTTGTAAGTGCAACATACCCATGCAAATAACTGCCACAAATTAGAAGGACATGGAGGGATAAGCTCCATGGAGACCAGGAGTGCAGGAGCAGAACAGAGGCTGGCATGGAGAAAGCATCACAGGAGATTTTGATGCAGTAGTTGTAGATCCTTCTACAAAATGGGATGACTCATGTACTCATTGTACATTCATCCATGCCAAGACGTTTGGAAGACAGCTACTTGGCCAACCACCTGGAAGAGATCCACATTTGTGCCCATTCCAAAGAAAGGTGATCCAACAGAATGCAGAAATTACCAAACAATATCACTAATATCGCACACAAGTTCACTTTTGGTGAAGATCATTCGAAGGTGATAGCAGCAGTACATGACAGGGAACTGCCAGCAATTCAATGGAGGATATCATTCCTGACATCAGATGGATCTTTGATGAAAGCAAAGAATACTAGAAAGATGTTTACTTGTGTTTTATTGACTACAAATGCATCTCACTGTGTGGATCACAACACATTATGGATAGCATTGCAAAGAATGGGAATTCCAGAACATTTATTTGTGCTCATTTGAGTACATAGGCCAAGAAACAGTCATCCTAACAGAACAAGGGGATACCATGTGGTTTAAAATCAAGAAAGGTGTGAGTCACGGTTGTATCCTTTTACCATACTTACTCAATCTGTATGCTGAGCAAATAATCTGAGAAGCTGGATATATTAGGCTAGGTTCTCAGAGAAGCAAAATTAGTAAAGTGTATAACTACATATATAGAGAGATTTTTAGCAAGGAACTTGCTCATGTGATACAGAGGTTGGAATGCCTCAAGTCTGTGGATTAGTATAGAGGCTTCTCCTAACTCACATAGCGGCAGGGCTTGATGTATCCAAAATCAGTTGGCTAGAGAGAAAGGCTGTTGTTCACAAATTGTGAGGATCAGTGAATCCCCAAACTGGCAGATAAGCTGCTGGCTCAAGTCCCATGAACTGGAGGTCAGAAGAACAGGGAAAAGCTGCAGGATTTGGCTCGGGTAAAAACCTGAACATCCACTTAAATTTGCATGTAGGTCACACACCCAAGGAAACTTCTTTCAACTCATTGGTTGTTCAGCAAATCACAGCATAGGGATGAGCAAATATAAACACTGAGAATCATGGTCCAGCCAAGTTGAAACACAATCTTAACTGTCACATTGGACTTTATAAAGAAGAACAGGGCATCATGATTGGAGGAAGATTCATTAACAGCCTGTGATATGCAGATGACATAACCTTGCTTGCTGAAAGCGAAGAGGATTTGAAGCACTCACTGAAGAAGATCAAAGACCACAGCCTTCAGTATGGATTATGCCTCAACAGAAGGAAAGAAAATGTTCATAACTGGACTTACAAGCAACATCATGATAATTGGAGAAAAGTTTGATGTTGTCAAGGATACTATTTTACTTGGATCCACAATCAAACCCCATGGAATCAGTAGTCAAGAATGCAAAAGACACATTGCATTGGGCAAATCTGCTGCAAAAGACCTCTTCAAAGTGTGAAAAACCAAAGACATGACTTTGAGGACTAAGGTGCATTTGACTGCAGACATGATATTTTTTACTCACTGGGTATTTGTGTGAAAGCTGGACAGTGACTAAGGAAGACTGAAGGAAAAAATGACATATTTGATTTATAATGCTAGCAAAGAATGTTAAATATACCATGGACAGCCAGAAGAATGAACAGATGTCCTGGAATATGTACATCCAGACTGCTCTTAGAAGTGAAGATGATGCAAATCAGTCTCATGAATTTTAGACAGGTTATTAGGAGGAACCAGTCCTTGGACAATGATACCAAGCTTGGTAAGGTAAAGCATTGACAAAGAGGTAGAAGACCTTTAAAGAGATGGATTGGCACAGTGGCTTCAATAGTGGGTTCAAACACAGTAATGAGTGTGAGGATGATACAGGACACGCAGTGTTTCCTTCTGTTGTACATAGATAGTGTCACTATGAACCAGAACTGACTGATGGCACCTAAAAACAACAGCAAGAAACAATTATTTAGTCAAAGCAATCCCTCAAAGTCTAAGTGTGAGGGGATGGAAGCCACTGAGAGGAAGGAGTTTATAGCCAGTGTGGAGAGGCTGGCTAGCTGTGGAAAGTGCTACAGACTCGAGATGAGAAGGTATTCCTAGGTTATATGCAAGTTCCATATTATTTTATATAACTGACTTGAGCATCTGCTGACTTTAGTGTCTGCAGGAGTTTCTGGACACAGTGTTCCAAAGATACCAAGAGATGACTCTAGTCTACATTGTTTTAGAACAAGCTGCTGTTTGGTCCTTTCTGACTCATGGTAACCCCATGTGTGTCAGAGTAGACTTGTGCTCCATAGGGTTATCAATGTCTAATTTTTAGATAGACAGGCATTTTCTCCAAGGTGTCTCTGGGTGGACTTGAACTTCCAAGCTTTTGGTTAGCAGGCAAGTGCATTAACTGTCTGCACTACCCAAAATGCCTAAAAATAATTCAAAGTGTGAAAACTAAATGGAAGCAGAGCTCAGCATACTGAGAGAAAAGAAATATTTATTAAAGATGGATAGATTTTTCTGGTTGTCCAACCTTGCCTAGAAAACCAGTTGTCAATGATGCTGACAACTAGAACAGTGGTTTGGTTAAGTGACTTTCAGATCTTATGAGTGAGTGATTAACTAACGTAATTTCATTGCCACCAGTACACTTTTTTGTAGAATTAGTAAGTAATGGGACAAAAAGAAAAAAAAAACACCAGTAATTAAGCAATTTCATTAGCATACATTATTGCATTTCTTTACCAAAAGTAGATAATAATATGATTTCCTGGTGAACAAATGGTTAAGTACTTGACTACTATCACAAAGTTGGTGGTTCACAGCCACCCAGAGGTACCGTGGAAGAAACGCCAGGTGATCTGCTTTCAAAAGGTCACAGGTGTGAAGCCTTACAGAGTGCAGTTCTGCTCTGCACAATGGGGTTGCCATGAGTCAGAATTAACAGCAACCTATTTGGGTTTTAAATAATGATATATCTTGATTCAAAGATCTCAGAATGATGTTTGATAAATTTACAAAATTGGCTTATTGAAAATTAGATTGAATGATTGATATTTACAAGTGACAATATGCAATACAGGGCTAAAACCCAAACCCCACTGTGCTGAGTTGATTCTGACTCATGGCGATCCTGTAGGACAGAGTGGAACTGTGTCATAAGATTTCCATGGCTGTAATCTTTATGGAAGCAGAATGGCTCATCTTTCTCCCATGGAGTGGCTGGCAAGTTTGAATTGCTAACTCTTTTGGTTAGCAACCAAGTGATTTAACCAGTGTATAACTAGAGCTCCCTGAGGGGCTACAAACATCAGCTAATATTTACATCTTAAAAAAAAAAAAACTACTGTAGAGATACTGAATGATAGCCTGATTGATTTTTCTTATTTTTTCCCTCTCTATCACTTGTTTTCCTGTCATGTCTTTTGCTTATTGTAGGCAATTCTTATGCAAGAAGCTAAACGTAATTAAATGTGCAGGATGAAAAGATGGCACAGGCACTGCTGGTACCCCCAGGACCTGAAAGCTTCCGCCTTTTTACTAGAGAGTCTCTTGCTGCTATTGAGAAACGTGCTGCAGAAGAGAAAGCCAAGAAACCCAAAAAAGAGCAAGACGATGATGAGAACAAACCAAAGCCAAACAGTGACTTGGAAGCTGGAAAGAACCTTCCATTTATTTATGGAGACATTCCTCCAGAGATGGTGTCAGAGCCCCTGGAGGACCTGGATCCTTACTATATCAGTAAAAAAGTGAGTGTTGATTTTGTAATTCCTATCTGTATATATATATGCATACATACATATATATATAAATTTAACTCTTAAATTTAATGTAATTTTCTGGGTGTTGTATATATACTGCACCATATGTTTATTCCTACTGAAGACTTTGTAACAGTCTCTATTTCCATTTACTTTTAAGTGTGGTATAATAAGGAGAAACATTTATAAGAAGTCAATAGTTGGCTACAGTGAAGAGGCATGAACAGATGAACAATTTCTAGTTTCACAGGAATTGAGATGGTTAAAACTAAAACTCACATCAACACAGCAAAATATCTCCTATTCACACATTTTAGCACATGGTAGAAAACAGAACAATAGAGATGCAAAAAAAAAGTCATGGGCAGGTATAGTGTTTTTTTATTTTTGTGTTCTTTTGGCTTTAGCTTTCTTCAACAATAGATTTGTATTGTAGACAGTCACTATGAGTCAGAATTGACTTGATGGCACAAGGGTTTTTTTTTGGTTATTTCAAAACCAAAAAAAAAAAAAAAAAAAAAACCAGTGCCGTTGAGTCAATTCCGACTCACAGCGACCCTATAGGGCAGAGGAGAACTACCCCACAGAGTTTCCAAGGAGCAGCACAAGGATCTGCTGTTGACGTTTTGGTTAGCTGATGTAGCATTTAACCACACTACCACCAGGGTTTATAGAGATGCATAAAAAAAGTCATGGGCAGGTATTATATTTTTTATTTTTGTGTTCTTGTTTTGGCTTTAGCTTTCTTCAACAATAGATTTGTATTATAGAGGGTTGCTATGAGTCAGAATTGACTTGATGGCACTGGGTTGGGTCCCCCCCCCTTTGGTTATTTCAAAACCAAAAAAATCCAAACCCAGTGCTGTTGAGTCGATTCCAACTTATAGCAACCCTGTAGGGCAGAGTAGAACTTCTCCATAGAGTTTCCATGGAGTGCCTGGCTCCACGGCAGTGCGTTTTTCCTTTTTTTCTTTTTGGTTAGCAGATGTAGCTTTTAACCAATCCACCACTAGGGTTTATAGAGATGCCAAAAAAAAAAAAAAAAAAAAAAATCGTGGGCAGGTATTTTATTTTTTATTTTTGTGTTCCCGTTTTGGCTTTAACTTTCTTCAACAACAGATTTCTATTTTATGGGGTAATAAATAAACTGCTATTTAGCATCCTCTAATAGAAGTCCTTGAGTGGTGCAAATGGCTAACGTGCTTGGCTGCTAAACAAAAGGTTGGCAGCTCAACTTCACCCAGAAGTGCCTCAGAAGAAAAGCCTGCCAATCTATTTCCAAAATAATCCATCATTGAAAACCACTGGAGCACAGCTTTACTCTAACACAGATAAGGTTATCATGAGTCAGAACTGACTTGATGGCAACTGTTAGTATTTAAACATGAAGCTAAAACTTTGAGAAACTTGTTCTCCCAGAGATACTGTTTAAACTCTTTTTTTCATCTCTTAACCTGAAATACAATTGAGAGCTTCTGTGACCCTTATTTAATTTGTCATAGGCCACATTCTGAAACATCTACAAATCGTTAATACATCACTGTGAAGGAAAAAAAAAATCAAGAACAGAAAACACACTTTCAAGTTTTCGTCATCTGTATATGCCAAGTCACCAATTTCCATCAAGTATTCCAAATGCTAAAATAACCATATAATTCTGTCAGAATTCTGTCAGAATTAGCTGGGTTTGTAGTTAAACCAGCTGAGTGATATTTTATAGGAAATATAAGAAATGGCAGAAACCCTGGTAGTATAGTGGTTAAGTGCCACATCTGCTAACCACAAGGTGTGCAGTTTGAATCTGCCAGGCATGCCTTGGAAACTCGATAGGGCGGTTCTACTATAGGGTCACTATGAATTGGAGTTGACTCAATGACGCTGTTTTTTTTTTTGTTTGTTTGTTTTTTTTCATGTAAGAACTGGATAGTGGAGTATGTTTTGTAATTAGGTATTTTGGCATTTTATATTTCAATTTATATTTCACGTTCACAAACATAAAAACAGGTCCACGTAGAAAATTAGGATAAGTTAATATCACCGTGAGTTGATTGCTTATGGGTGAAAGAAGACTTTGAACATCTGTTAGTTGACATTAGCCCCTTCACAAGCAATGACTGAAGAAATACTCTTTAAGCACTATACAACTTAAATTTATGGGACTGGTGTTTTTGTTGTATGCCATTGAATTGACTCCAACTCATAATGACTGTATTAGAAAAAAAAGTCACCATCCAGTTAATTTAACCACTATGCTACCAGAGTTTCCACATCTCTGAGGGATCTTGTAGAAACACAGATTCTGATTCCATAGTTCTCGGATGAAGCCTGAGATACTGCATTCCTAACTAACTCCCAGGTGACACTCACAGTGCTCTGACATGGGCCATACTTTGAGCAGCAAAGTCCTAAAATGCTTTATTTAAAGTCACAAAACAAATGTAAATAAATAGGTTCTTTTTTTTTTGCTTTTTAGCTAGTTTCATGAACAAATTGGAAAGCCTGGTGGTATGGTGGTTAAGTGCTAAGGCTGCTAACCAAAAGGTCTGCAGTTCCAATCTGCCAGCTGTTCCTTGGAAACTATGGGACAATTCTACTGTGACCTACAGGGTCACTATGAGTCGGAATTGATTCAATGGCAGTGGGTTTAATTTTGGTTTGCGGTATGAAAAAAGTTAAATGTGCTGCCATTGAGTTGATTCTGCTCATGGTGACCCCTTGTGGTACAGAGTGGAACTGTTCCATGGGGTTTTCTTGGCTACATTCATGGTAGCAGGTTTCCCAGCCTCCTTTTCCCCCTCAGCGCTGCAGGGTGGATTCAAATCACCAACTTTTAGGTTAATAGGGTCACTGTGAGTTGTAATTCACTCGGTGGAAATGGGTTTGATTATTTGGTTTTAGTAAAGTGGAAACCATTTATACCATCCAGGGACCTTAGTGTCCCGAAGAGTGGTATTTATTTACGTATTTATTTTAAAATTTTATTGTGCTTTAAGGAAAAGTTTACAATGTAAGACAATTTGTCATACAAAACGTTACACACACGTTGCTATGTAACTCTAGCTGTTATCCCCACACTGTGATAGCACATTTCTCCTTTCCACCTGGTATTTCCCATGTCCATTCAACCAGCTCTTGTCCATTTCTGCCCTCGCACCTTGGCTCTAGATAGGAGCTTCCCAGTCAGTCTTATGTATCTCCTTTCTCCAAGAAGCACACCCTTCACCAATATCACTTTATATCTTATAATCCAGTCCAATCTTTGTCTGAAGAGTTGGATTTGGGAATGGTTTCAGTTCTGGACTAATAGAGAGTCCAGGGGCCATGTCTTCCAGAGACCCTTCAGTCTGTCAGACCATGAAGTCTGTTCTTTTTAATAGAGGTCAAGGTCTGCACCCCATATTTCTCCCTTTATGTCAGAGATGAAGGGTGGTATTCAACGTAAAGCAAACCCACTGCCATCACGTCGATTCTGACTCACAGGGACCCTACAGATCAGAGTAGAAGTGCTCCGTCGAGTTGCCAAGGAGTGCATGGCAGATTTGAACTAACAACTGTCCGGTTAGCAGACATAGCACTTAACTACTATACTACCAGGGTTTCCAAGTATTTAACATACATTCATAAATTATAAGAATATTTATTCTAGTAATTCAGTATAGAACTGATAAAGAAAATTTTGAAATTTAGTTACTATATGAATTCACACACCTACAATTATAATGGAGAGCCATTCCCCAAGACACTGGGGAAAACAATTCTCTGAGAAATACTGAGTCAAAGTTAACATCTGCAAAGATATGTTGTAAAGACTGAGGTATGGTTTACTTTGCCATGATTAAAAGTATTTGTTACTTGAATAAAGGAAGTATTCTTAAGAAAAGTCATTGATCAACTTGGAAGCATTAAGAAAAGAAAGAATAATAAAAACAGCATCACCATTTTTCAGGGGAGAGAGACCTTAGACAGACCTTTAGCAGGAGGACTGAAAGCATTTTTTTTTTCTCCCACAGTCAAGGCCAGTTCCTCCTGGAGGGGGCTACACGGAACTTCCTAACTAAATGTTCCCCATCATTTGACTGAGGTGGGCGGCTTGCTTGGCCTCCATCCTCAGCAAGAAACATTATTATTATAATTTGTTCTTTCTATCCAAATCTGCTTGAAAGGAGAGACTGTGTTGATTATGCTGATGAAATTACTTGAGTCTATGTGATAGTAGCATATATTTCATTGTAAATGAAGACATTGACATTCTGATTTTATTCATAAGCTTTCTAAGCTGGTTCTCTGTGTGCTGATGACGTCACTTTTTGTCTTCATGGAGGAGAGCCAGACTTGGACCCCAATTTTTTATTAATGATCTTGTCCCATCTTGGGAAACATCAAGCCAGCCTCCTTACTGTTAGCTTACTGTACTGCTTTCCCTTATAAACTGTCTATAAGGGCTTGGCTTGCCACCATTAATTAAAGACCCATTTTACATAGCTAATTTAATGAGTAATATCATGATACATATTTAATGGGATTTACCAGAGTGATAGCTTAAGAATTTTAAAAAAATAAAATAAAATTCATTCTGTGTCAGGCACTGTTTGAGTGCTTTAACAGATATAAATCACTTAATAGTCAAGTAATCAGTGAGGGAAGAACTACTTATTAGCTTCATTTAACAGACAGAGAAATGAAGCCCAAAGTGGTCAAGTATTTTGCTCAAGATGCTACTCCCGTAAGTGGTGAATCCAGGATTTGAATCCAGTCAGTCAGGCTCCAGAGTCAACAGTGTACATATTTTTTACCAATATAGGCAGTCCCCGTGTTATGAGCTTCTGACTCATGTACAGTCCCTAGTTATGATCTTAGCCCCATAAAGCCTATTTTATTAAAAATTCAAAGTACATACAAAGGTTCCCAGTAACATATGGACACTACTTTGTGACACATGTCAAAACATTATTGTCTCTGTATCACTGTGCTAAAGATGCCTTGGTGTACCTGCAAGTATTTCTTTAATGTTTTATGCATAGAAAGGTACACAGTTTACAACATACTAAGACAAATATTTGACTAACCAACATTAGATACAAATGGTACCTAACTGTTGTGTCAAATTAGACTTCAAGACACACTGAAGAAAGGAACTCCATAATCTGGGGATTGCCTGTATAATAAAAGGGAATGTTATAAAATTGGTTCCATCATTTTCTGAATTCTCTGTTTGCTGTGAACCTACTGTTTGTCTCCAGTAGTAAAGATTCCAGTGAACTTGTAAGATAACGCATTTATCTGGAAAAAAGAAGCAAGTGACTTTGCTTAGTAGGCCGTAACCAGTTTAACAGACTGCCAGCTATATCATTCCTGACATTATTAGCAATATATAGTGTTGGGTTTAGTTTTTGGTTTGTTGTTTTAAATCATGTCTTTAGTTTTCATTACTTGGGAAGCAAACATGGGAATTAGTATCATGTATCCATCCCCAGTCATTTGTGATTCTCTCAAGTAATTTTCAGATTAGGCACATCTCTCATCAAAAGCAGAGTCCCAAATTTCAGACTTCTGTCTTATACTTACTTCACTATACAGGGATAAAATTATGTTATTCCTTCTCTCTAAGAACTCAAGGTTGTCGTTCTACATAACCAAGCTGGATTGTGTTCTCTGTTCAACCGAAACCAAACCAAACCCACTGTCACTCAGTGGACTCTGACAACCTGTAAATTCAGTGACAATGTCCCTGACATATCTGCTTTAATTCCACTAGTGCCACCAAGGCTAATACAGTAGAAGGAGAAGAGGGTTCAGGGTTTAAACAGTAAGAAATATTCACTCTGCTTTTGGAGGCCTTTCAGAGCAAACTTCTCTGCTACGGTTGCAAGCAGTAATTGCTTTTTTCAAGGGAGATTATTTGCAAAACATCACATGAGTAAATTCACCTTAAACTGTAGTGAACTTTTATATGTTACTGCTGTCATGGAATATCTGTATGGATCTAAATTTTTGACTATTAATGTTAAATAATCTAATTGTGTGAATTAAAATAATTATTATTAAATAACTCTTAATAAGTTCACACTTCAAGAATAGTCTTTTCAGTCACCTGTCCCTTATGGATAACTCTACTGCTAGTAAAGTTCACATAGATGAGATTTATGTAAAATGGGTAGTTAATTAATGTCTGGTTCTGTGGTCGTAGACACAAAATGGCAAAGGACAGAGAAAGTTATTTTTCTTGCTCTTTATATTCACAATATAAATATTTCTACCTATTCAAATAGAGCTTGTTGTCAGTAAACCCGAATGTATGAGGTTTAGCCCTTAAAGAGTAAACCATATTATTAGGTAAATGGATATACAAAATAGATGTCTTAAAAGAAAATGGCACCTTAAAGGTAAATCCACACTTAATTAACACAAGTATTTAGCTGCAAAGCACACTATTAAATACTGTGGGGGAAAAATGGAGAAAAATTAGATTACAGGCTCTGTATGCTCAATGGCTTATAACAACCTCTAGCCTAGTTCTCAAGAGAACAAAACTTACATGTAAATTGCCACTTGACTATAATTACAAGCAACATGTAAACGAGCACAAATTAATATACTAAGACTTACTGGTAAGGGAAAGCAATTAGGGAGTGATCAAAAGGCGGTATGATTTATCTGGAAAGACATGATGGAGGAGGTGATTTTGATGGTGAAGGACGTTCCCAGAGAGCAGGGATTATTATTCTTGGCAGCCCGCTAGAATCACCTGAGGTAATATTTTCTTAAATACCCATGTTTATGCCCTGGTGGTACAGTGATTGGCAGGTAGGGCTGCTAACCAAAAGGTTGGCAGTTCGAATCCACCACCTCTTCTTGGAAACACTGTGGAGCAGTTCTTTTCTGTCCTGTAGGGTTGCTCTAAGTCAGAATTGACTTGACAGGTTTGTTTATGCGTGTCTTTCAGAAACTCTGATTCAGTTAGTCTGGTCTGGAAACTGCTAATATATTGGAAATTTAAAAATCTCCCCAGGATATTCCAACAGTCATGACTAAGAAACTCAGATCTAATAGTGGGTCATTCTGAGTGGAAACTTACGGTGAGGTGAAATGGGGGGGGGGGGGCGGGGAGAGGTGTTTGCCTTAGATGACCTCTCAGGTACCACCTTACCCTAGGATTCTACGAAATCCATTATTTCAGAGTCACAGAGGGAGAAACTGACAGACTGTGTGTGTGATTGGCAAGCGGTTTGAACTGGCTGGAGTAGAAATGCCTCTGGTAGGATACAATAAAAGATGGTCCTACAGAGAAGTGGCAGGTAGTCACTGGACACTGTAGTTTAAAGGCAAAATTGATGATTGTAGATTTCAGATCATAGGATTTTATATACAGAGTGTCTTGAGAAATGATGTACTTTAGCTTAATTTTCAATGTAGCTGCCCCTTCTCAGTTTTACCAGCATATCTATAGGCACAGCAAAATCGAAACAGGCGAAATACTACAGGGACAATAGGAAGCCATCATAAATTTGGAGTGAAAAGGTTTGATGTATTGAAATTATTTATAAAAGATTATTTATAGCAATGTGTAAAGGATAATTTGAAAATTTGCCCAAACTAAAGACAAATGGAAATTTTAAATTGATTTGGAATCTGTAAAGCTGCCTTACAACTTGGTAAAAAAAAGTGTATAAACTAGTTTGTTTCAGTCACTTGGAACTTTAGATAATAGTAGCCAAGCCAAGCCAAGTTTATAGTTACAGGTTAGCTTAAGGGGGAAATATCTAGCATGTTTATAACTATGATATATGAGCTGGTTTAAGCAAACTAGTTTCAACAAACAAATCAGGCAGAAGGTTCTTCATCTATGCAAGCTCCTCAGATAATCCACATGTCTAAATTAGTAATTCCTTTCTCATATTCTTTTTTTCCTCATATTTCTTTTTCAGACTTTTATAGTATTGAATAAAGGGAAGGCAATTTTCCGATTCAGTGCCACCTCTGCCTTGTATATTTTAACTCCGTTAAACCCTGTTAGGAAGATTGCTATTAAGATTTTGGTACATTCATATCCTTTTCAGGTGAATTGTTTAAATGCTGTTTTTAACAGTTGGTTTCAAAGAAAATGCCATTATTATTTTTAAGCATTTATAATCTTTGAGATTAATGGTAGCCTTGCTAGTTTAATTTGTGCTTATTGGTTTTCTGCTATTTATGACAAGTTTATTACAGAATAACTATTATGAAGTAAGAATGTAATCAAGATTATGATTATATACATGAAACACAGTTGAGTAACACAAACAACAGCAAATCTCCCTTAGAGTTTTATCAATGCCAATTAGATCATATACAACCACTGCTACAGAAACATAGTCTGTTGCAGTTGGTATTATGATCTGTATTATCAAATGCTCAAATCTTTGTGTGCCTTAATGTGTTCTGTATCTCCAGAACCTAGGTCATTCATTAATTCATTCATTTGTTAAATGTTAATCAAGCTCCTACAGTGCGCCTCTGTACCTGGTTTTTAATATATATTAAAAAGTTGCTAAACTTAAAACTGTAACAATGATGGTTAAAAAGTGTATGTAAAAGGGCTGACTTGATGTGAATTATAAGAAAATTATCTTGAAGTGATAATAAAAAGAACTTCTGAGTCACTGTTCAAGAATGAACATTTTATAAAGGCAGATTCAAAAGTGATAAATGACCCAACATCAAGAGTGAAAGGACAGTAAGGAAGCAACTGATCAACTCAGAAGCAGGGCAAATGGGTCTAGTAACTTTTCCAAGATGCATTGGAAAATTCTGATTCTACGGTTTGATGTTGGAAAATACTTACACTTCAAAATAAAAGATTTATATAAAAATAAAGATAAATTTCCCTCAGTGAAATCTGGATTGAGATTCCAAGAAAAAGTATAGATCACATTCTCAGAAAGACTTCAAAAATCAATGCTTCACTATGGGATGTTTCAGGCATCGTGTGAACTAGACACAGGAGGATAACTGGAAAACCTGTTGAATTCCAACTGCACCCCCACAATCTAAAGTGAAAATAAAGTTAGAAATAATACTAACTTACCAGCAAACACAGCAACTTCCTTTATTTTTATGTTGAAAACCCTAAAGGAACAAGTTAGATCAGTAGAAGCTGACTAGATTACCTTGCTATGGAATTCTTAGCTATACTACATATATATATATATTTCTTGTATAGCTAAGAATAAATATATATATTTATCAATGTAATCTGGGATATACATTCTCCAGATTTTTATGTTATATCCATTAACCTTTTGTGAACCAAGGGAAATTTTAAATTACATCTGCAATACACTTACATCATACTATGAATTTAGAATGGTCATTTCTCTTGCTGTGCTATTTCACACAACTGGAATGCAAAGTGATGCCCATTTACTTCAGATAGAGCTCTTTATTAAAGTCTGTTTTGTGAAGATATGATATAAAATGATAAAAGAGTGGACCAAGAATATATGACCAGCTTTGAAGTTTCTCATTATTTTTACCAGTGTTTTAAAACAAGTAATATTCATTTCACAGTTAATTTGCATTAACTGATAATTTTGTTGGCATTGAATAATTTGTAAATAGACACATAAATGTGCTAGCATTTTATTCCTTAACAATAACCTACTTTATTCAGCATGCTTATCATGTGCACTATTTTGACCAACTGTGTATTTATGACCTTGAGTAACCCTCCAGACTGGACAAAGAATGTAGAGTAAGTAGAAACAATTTCTTGAAATGAGAAATGCACACTCAAATTCTCTAGTGGTTTCCCTATAGTTACAGTTTGACTTATGGTTTCAACTTTTTGAAGTCAGGCTAAACCCTTTTGTTTAAGAAAACATTATTTCCATAATATGAGAGATGGCAAGGGAACTTCTCTGGGGGCATTTTTCTACAATGCGGTAAGTATTGTTTCAAGAAATTCAATGATAATATTTGTTTAAGAAAGGTTATAAATTAGTATGCACCAGTCATTGAGCCTGAAAGTTGAGAACCACAGTCATACATGTTGACTAAAGTACAATGACCATTAGAGTCATTTTATGAATTAAGTGACTGTTTTATTCTAGTATATAACTACTGTTACACTCTATATGATTGTATTAGACATTTTCATTATAAGTTTTATTGTTAAATTTAAGGAAAACACTTCTGAGTTATTTACATGTTTACATTTAGATGTGTAGATTATCTGGACACAACATGTGTGCAAAAAAAGCCATAGATGTGTCCTGTAAAAGAAAGAAAATCTCTGTTGCAAAACTCTGGTCAAAAATAACAGGGCTTGAGGGCCTAAATAATTAAGGATAGATCACTCCAAACTAATGAAACTTTGTAACTAGAACAATAATAAAAACAGTAAGAATCCCAAATAAAAAATGTACTGACCCAGTTAAATCACTACCAGCCTTTGCATCTAAAATCACAACCAGTCATTTTTTAGACTTTAAAGATGACAGCCTGGAAAATCCTATGCGAGCAGTTCTGCATTGTGACACGGGGTCACTATGAGTTGAAAATTGACCAATAACACCCAACAACAGCAACAGACCTTTGCTGCGTTGGATCTGATCTTCACCTTTCCTGTCTGGGAGCATTTGTATGATGTCACACAAATAACCATTTGAGTCAATATTTTAATGTAAGGAGAAAGATCTAGGAGCTGTAGGTCTTGAGTCCACTAAGTCCACGCTGGAACTAGCAAAAGGCACTTATTTTTTTTTAGAATTAGTAATAAGTTCTTTTTTTATTGCTAAGAAGTTTGTCTTCAAGTGTGAGAAAACCTCCCATGATGATTTCAAAACATCAATATGCTAACTAACAAACACAGTTTCTGCATCATGAAAACATTTTTGCCTTGTCAGTCATATATAATATTTTTTGTGTCAGAGAAAACTATTTATCATAGAACAAAATGTGTTTTAGGTGATAACAGGCTATTTCTGTAGCATAACACAATGACCAGGTATTTGAGTTGTTTGGGGAAAAACATTTTGTTTTCTATTTTTAACTATGCTCATTTATTATTATTATACATATCTTAAAACTAATGCCCAATAAGTGGTAATATCATGGCACATACTACCAGCTTTTATTTCCAACTGTTTTATGTATTTCTGTGAGAATTCACTGTGCTACTGGAGGCCATTATTTGTCAGTGATTTCATTAACTCCATTTTTTTTAACACCAGTTTGAAATTGCTCCTTCAAAATTATTGTGATAGAGAATCCAGTTCTTTTATTGAGGCAAATTATTAACAGAAGTCTTAGTTATTACTTGTAAACTAACAGATAGTGGAATAAAACATTCTCAATGGGCTTTTTCCAGCAAAAATTATTAATGCACTTACAAAACCATATCTGCTGCCATCCACTTGATTCCAACTCGTAGCAACCCATTAGAACAGAGTAGAATTGCCCCATAGGTTTCCAAGAGGCAGTTGGTAGATTTGAACTGCTGACTCTTTGGTTAGCAGCCAAGTTCTTGACCACTATGCTACCAGGACTCCCTTAGGGCACTTAAACATATATAACTATCATTTACTTGTATAGCATCAATAGCCAAGCCAAGTGCCGATAGCATCAATAAGAGGTAGATAAAAGGGAATAAGTGAACATGAGAATTTCTTTTTTTAGAGACATAATATTGACATAGAGATGATTATATTCACTACAAGTGTTAGCATTTACAAAGTGCATTTTTCAGTTGGAAAATTTTGCATAGATTTCTCGATCAATTATGTGTAGTCATTTAAGTGCAAGACAGTAGAAACATGCAAAATACTAGCAGTTTCTGCTAGAGAAAGAAAAAGGCTGACAAAGAGAGAAACTAAGTAATTCTGAGATGAAAGCAGAAGTCATTGATAATATGGGAAAACTCCTTGTGTGCAGGTGTGGTATACACAAAACGGCCTGACAGACATGTTACATACTGAGGGTCGTACTGTCTAAGGAAGGGTACTCCTGTAGCCCTGATAATTACAGCAAAACAACACGTGATGTGGACAAAATTCACAGCATGATTAGGAGCTGAGTTAGGGAAGAGTCATGAAAGATCAAGGTCCCCTGATCCCGACTTACATGCACAATCTTGTTCGTTAACAGACACTTAGTAACACCTGCTCTCTGCAGCGCTCTGTCTCAGATGCTAAGCCCTGGGACTCCCTTCACTGGAAAGCTCTCAACATTTGCGACATACTCCAAATATACCCACAAATTTACTTTTCCAAAAAAAAAGGACAGGAATAGGGACTGTAATCTTACAATAACTCAACAGCTAACTTAAAATTGCCTTAGCACAGGCCACAAGGCAGTAGCCATTACTATAGTAAACAGAACATACATGTAAGGGTCTCTTCAAGCAAAAATGGCATGGAGGTTATATTTAATAGACAAAAATCCAAACTGAAACACAAGTAAACATAAGCTATATTTGTGAAATAAAATATCTCTCTTCCTATTAAAGTCAGCTATTTCATATGAAGAAGATTAGAGATTATAATTATTCCTCTTGATACCAACTGAGTTGTTGGACAAAAAGAAGTGGAATGCTGATCTGAAGGTCTAGATGTGATGTTCTCTGCATCTGTTTCCCCCGATTACTTGTTACTTCGTATGAGAGAAATGTCTTGCAGAAAACATGTCAAAAATCACTACCTGAACTTTTTCACACATAAAGTACTAGAAAGCTGGGAAAAATAATAAATTTCAGTAAGAGAAAATCAAATCTTTGTGGCTTGGGTGAAGTACTCTGAAGAATACTCTTAAATAATACTTTTAAAAAAGAACACAGTATAGAAAAAAGAGATACTTTCAACTATTTATGAAAGAAACAGAAGTAATTTATGCCATCAGTACTCAGATGAAAGAAAGCTAGAAATGTACGACACAAACAACAGATGGAAAAGTCTTCTACCATTTTGAAATTCAGACTGAAATCTGAACTTCAACAAGGTTCAGTGACTGTTCCAATTGCACAGAGCTAGTAGCTAACACAATGCTAGATTCAGCGATTTTGTTTTATTCCTGAATTCTGATAATTGTGTAATCAACACATATAAAATACTAGAGAACTAAAAATCTATCTTGTGATTATAGATAGATGGAAAGACAGATGGCTAAACAGACAGACGCATAGCCTTTATTAATTCTGTGAGTCTTAAACATCAAGGAAAGCTGAGAAGTATATTTTCTAGATTATAAATGTAAAATAATTCTGAAAATAAGTCTGATCACCAAGAAAACATGAATGAAATATTTCATTTAATGAAGGCATCTAAGACAGCAGAGCTGTGCTGTCCAGTAAGTTTGCTACTGGCCGCCTGGATTCCAGCCCATCTAAATTGTTGGAAAAAAAAATTTCTATATGTAATGGTTCAAAAAAAACATAATATTAAAACTCTTACTATTCTAAGGGCTGCTGTAAATTTTAAAACTATGTATGTCTTGTGTTGTATATCTATTGGACAGTGCTGAGGGTCAAGCTGATGATATCTGTAAAATGTATGAACTATTCATATAAAGCATAAATAGGTAAACAGGGCCAGGTTGGTTTGGTATACAATATTGCATCTTCAGTTTAGCCCTTTACTCAGGCATGTGAGACTAATTAGACTAGAATGTTTTTTGCTACATGGGAATAAAGAACAAGATAGTGGGAAATTGAAAAATCACAAAAGTATAGGACTGGCTGTATTTGAAAACAATTTTAACAGCTCAAATAAAATTATTAACTTTCACTTGAATGCTTTTCCTAGGTACACTTTCACTGGAATCTATACTTTTGAGTCACTTATAAAAATCTTGGCAAGAGGGTTTTGTTTAGAGGATTTTACATTCCTTCGGGATCCATGGAACTGGCTGGATTTCAGTGTCATTGTGATGGCGTGAGTATTTTTGAAAACCTGATAAACTCAAAGGATGAAAATAGTGGGAGCATAAACCAGGTTGATAGGACATATTTTAAATGGAGAATTTTCTTGTTAACCAAGTTAACTACATGCCCCGTATATTTTGAGAATTCAAATTAGACTATATATTGCAAGGTAAATACATCTGGTAAATGAACCATAAATGAATTACTTTCTCTTCATCAAAATGAAGTTATTCATTGACTATAATTTAATAGCTCCAACTGCATCTTGATTAGTTTTGCAAACAAACTTGCTCACACCAGTAAAATTACATTGAAATAAACCAACAGAATTTTAGTCCATAAAATCACCTCTCAGTGTCTGACTCCCTGAAGTCTATTGCAGTTCTGCTTGTTAAACTCAAGGGGCCCATATGCTAAACCAGCATTAAATTCTTCATTTAGTATAAACTTCACCAAAACTATCAGTAACTCTGATTTAATTCTACAGGTATGTAACAGAATTTGTAAACCTAGGCAATGTTTCAGCTCTTCGAACTTTCAGAGTCTTGAGAGCTCTGAAAACTATTTCTGTAATTCCAGGTAAGAAGTGACAGCTGTTAAGTGGTAGTCCCCTAACCTCTCCAACTTTTCTTGTATGTTATTGTGTTTGTGTGTGAACTCCCTATTACAGATATGTGACAGAGTTTGTGGACCTGGGCAATGTCTCAGCGTTGAGAACATTCAGAGTTCTCCGAGCATTGAAAACAATTTCGGTCATTCCAGGTGAGAGCGAGGTTAAACACCGAGGCTGACTTTACATACATTGTAATAATATCAAGGTTGAAATCACACTTTCAACATTAACTTTAGTTATTCTCGTTAGTCAAATTTCAGAATGTCAAACGATGCTTCAGTATGAGTACAGTTCCTAAACTTTTAGATGTGACGTGTTTATTTATAAAGTCAGCCTTTGAGTTTAACAGAGAATTGCATGAGACATCTGTAGAAGGTACTAGTTTTGTTCTCTCGTTTCCTTTTTCTCTCTCTTTTTTTGCATTTCTGATGTAAAGTTTTCTCTTTTGCATTCAGAAGAAGTATTACTACTATGGCTTTACTAACTTGTCTGGGTTTTATACTCACTGTATACCTATTCTGAAAATGGATCTCGTTTTATAAAGGAAAATTAGATTACTACTGAACAGCATGCATATGACAAGGAATTTTTATTGTCTAAAAAGTATTTTTTCCTCTAAATTACTGCTACTTGGAGGCTAGTATAAAGAATAAGTTGGAGGGAAACAGCCTTGGGAAACATGAAATCTAGAATGAAAAATAATGCAAGTTTTTCATATTTTTGTGGCAGTACATAAAAACCATACCAAAACAAAAATCCTGCTTAGAAATTTAAATATTCATATGGACCCTCTGGATAACACACTGTTCACAAAGAAAACAAAAATTCCTTCCTAGAAATTAAAACATTCATATTGACCCTCTGGAAAAAAGACTGTTCATAAATAAAATAAAAATGCCTGCCTAGAAGTTTAAACATTCATATTGACTCTCTGGAAAACACACTGTTCATAAATAAAACCTGCTCTTCATCCATTTTCCAAACCATCCAGCTGTCCATAATGCTTCGCTGTCTAAATAGCCAAACAATCATTTGTGGGGGAAAAGGAGAAGGCATGTATG
Organism: Heterohyrax brucei; assembly: GCA_028571685.1. NCBI lineage: Eukaryota > Metazoa > Chordata > Mammalia > Hyracoidea > Procaviidae > Heterohyrax > Heterohyrax brucei. The sequence continues at coordinate 71,414,146 of CM053146.1, read as the reverse complement.
TTGTAAAAAGAAATTGTGTTTATGGCACATTTCCTAAGCTGAACTATTGTTCTCTTCTCAGGTTTAAAGACCATTGTAGGGGCGCTGATCCAGTCTGTGAAGAAGCTCTCTGATGTCATGATCCTGACTGTGTTCTGTCTGAGTGTGTTTGCTCTAATCGGGCTGCAGCTGTTCATGGGCAACCTGAGGAATAAATGTTTACAGTGGCCCCCAAGCAATTCTGCTTTTGAAACCAACATCACTTCCTACTTGAATGGCACAATGGATTCAAACGGGACATTTGTTAATGTCACAATGAGCACATTCAACTGGAAGGATTACATTGATGATGACAGTAAGAAGTATTGCTACATTACGTTAATCGTCATGTTGCTAAACAAGTTTTTCACTATAAATAGGCTATGTTTATAAATACATTTTATTGATGTCCATTTTAGAAATGAGGCAGTCAACCTCTCATTTATTCCTAATGTGAACAGGACTAGTATGAAATAAAATCATTTATTCTTTATATTAACAGGTCACTTTTATGTTTTGGATGGACAAAAAGACCCTTTACTCTGTGGAAATGGCTCAGATGCAGGGTAAGGAAAACTTTCTTTCCTTTCAAAGATGTGTAACACTTTGTAAAAAACTAGTAGGAAAAAATATGGAAGAGAAGCCTTACATGTATGTAATACAGTGTGCTGTCTACCCAGGAAATACCTTCATTGTCTTACTGGACTCTGCCATTGGTCCTAAAAACACAGTCATTAAAATCATCCCTTAGGGCAAAGAAATATTCTCCAGAATTTCAGTTAAAATTACTCTGAAATGTTGCTCCAAAGAAGTATGGCCGATTATCTGTCTGTTCTGGAAACACATTAGCGCTGTTTGGGAAATACAGGAAAGGAATGCAAGATGGGCCCACTTTGGTGGTGTGGGTGTATATTGACAGAATGAGTTTTGTTGTGGCTGGAAAAATCCAGCACATATTATACTCTGTAGGGTAGAAGCCCACAGTGGCAACAGCTTTGGAGATTTCAATGTTTTTTAAAGTAATTTATTATATTTTTGTTGTTAAGAATATATTCAGCAGAGCATATACCATTCAACAGCTTCCACATATACAACTCAGTGACACTGATTATATTCTTCACACTGTGCAGTCAGTTTTACCCTTCTTTTCTGAATTATTCCTCCTCTGTTAGCACAGACTCCCTGCCCCCTAAGTTTGCTATCTAATTTTTCAAGTTGCTGTTGTCAGTTTGACTCCACATTTACGGATAGTTTGAGAAACACAATGCTTAATGTGGACATTCTTTACTAGTATAAGCTAACCTATAGTTTGATTTAAAAAAAAACTTTAGGAAACATTTTTGGTTTAAGGCTTAGAGCTTATCACAAGGCAGTAGCTTCACTGGTTCACCCAGCCTCCATAGCTCCAGAAAGTGTGGAATTCCATAAGAATCTGAAATTCTGTTCTGCATTTTGCCCGTGTTGATCAAGCTTCTTCTGCAGAATTTTTGATCAACATGTTCAGTAATGGTAGCTGGACACCATATGGTTTCTGTGATTTCATTGCAAAGGAGGCAGGTTGTTCATGGAAGCAATTAGCTACACATTCTATTTCCTGCTCTTATTCCTGACTTCTCTTCCTCTACTGCTCCAGGTGAATACAGACCAACTCTTGTGCCCTGGATGGCTGCTTGTAAGCTCTTAACACCTCAGGCACTGTATAGGAGTGACATTGATTAAGGGTCAGGTTGCACAGCTGATTAATGCAATCACTGACAATAAGCTGTATCCCTGTAAAAAGTTGAATTGGCAAGAATTAACTCTGGCTAAAGAGCAATGCAATACACAGTATATGGGAAGTTAGCACAGCTTGACCAAGGGAAAGTCATAGAACCTTCCTAGACACATCCCGATACCTTAAGGGATAGAGTTAATGGAGCTGAGGGCTGGGAATCATGGTCTCAGGGACATTTCAGTTAACTGGTACAATGCAGTTCCTAAAGAATATGCTCTACATCGTACTTTGGCATTAGAGGTCCTACAAGTTTGCAAGTGGCCATCTAAGCTACATCTATTGGTTCCATCATATCCAGAAAAAAGGGAAATGAAGAAGACCAAAGACACAAGGAAATATTAGTCCAAAAGATTGATGGACTCCCTGAGCCAGAACCTTCACCAGATGGTACCTGATGGTACTAGATGGTACCTGATTACCACCACCAAATGCTGTGATGGGGGCTCCCAATAGAGGACCCCAGACAGAGCGCAGAAAAATGGAGACCAAAAAAAAAAAAAAACCCACCAGAACAAAAAAAGACCAGATTTACTGGTCTCACAAAGACTGAAGCAACCCCTGAGACTATGGCCCTTGGACGCCTCGCTAATTTGGAATTGAAGCCACTCCCAAAGTCTACTGTTCAGTCAGGATTAGACAGGCCTATAAAGCAAGGAATGACAGATGTGAAGAACTGGCTACTTAGGTCAATCAAGTGTACAAGACCAAGTGGGCAACTCCTACCCAAAAGCCAAGACACGGATACAAGAAGGGAAAGGAAAACACAGGGAACCTATGGTGTAAAGGGAAAGGGAGAGAGTGCTGATACATTGCAGGGACTACAGCCAATCTCACAAAACAATTTGTGGATAAATTTTTAAATGAGAAACTAATTTGCACGTTGAACTTTCACCTAAAGCACAACAAATAAAAAGTTAAACTGACACAAGTTCTGCAATAGACATACTTGTTTTTTTTATTATTATTATGACTGAATGAAAATGTACATTCCCATATAAATCTGCATGCCCACCTATATGCAGCTCCCACTGCTCTCCCTGCCCGGTGACAGCACACCCCTCTTCTCTGCTCCACACATGTCCTATCCTCCCAACAGTCTCCTATCCCCTCCTCTCTATCCACTCCTCTTCCTCCAGCAAGAGGTCAGCAGGATGACATCCTATAGATGCACAGAACCATAAAATTCCCACAAGATACAGTCACTCTGCATCACAAGTCCAATCCATTGCTGTCCGAAAAGTTGACCTTCATTATGATTTATGGACAGGGCCAGCATCAGGGCCAGGGACCATGCTCCCAGGGAAACAGCCTTGTACTGGTACAAAAACAGACAGATAGATCAGTGGAACAGAATCGAGACCCCAGAGTGACATCATCTGCCTATGAACAGTTGATATTCGACAAAGGCCCTAAGACATTAAACTGGGATAAAAACAATCTCTTCAACAAATGGTGCTGGCAAAATTGGATATCCATCTGCACTAAATTAAAACAAGACCCATATCTGACACCTTATACAAAAACCAACTCGAGCTGGATAAAAGACCTAAATATCAAATCTAAAACGATAAAGCTCATCCAAGAAAAAGTAGGAACAACAATGGAAGGTTTAATACACAATGTAAACAGAATTTAAAATCTGTCAAACAAACCACAATCAACAAAAGAGAAAATAGATAAATGGGAACTACTAAGAATCAATCATGTTTGCTCATCCAAAGACTTTATTAATAGAATTAAAAGGCCACCTACTGAATGTGAAGAAATATTTGGCAACTCTGTCAGACTGATGCCTGATCTCCATAATCTATAAGGTACTACAAAATATAAATAAGAAAAAGATAAATCATCCAATTAAGTGATGGGCAAAGGAGACGGACAGATATTTCTCTTGAAGAGGAGATCCAGGCAGCCAGAAAACACATGCGGACACACTTACAATCATTAGCTATTAAAGAAACTCAAATCAAAATGACAATGAGATACCATCTCACCCAACAAAGTTGGTCATTGTCCAACGACATATTTGTAACAGTGACAAAAGATAACAAAAAGACTGACCAAAAAAAAAGAAAAAAAAACAGAGTAGCTGCTGAGGCTGCTTATGTACAGCCAAGCACCTTATGGGATTTGATTCCTTGGATTGGAGGTGTAGAGTCATGGTTTCCTAGGGCATCTCAGTTAACTGAACTTCAGCATTCTTAAATAACATACAGACCTATGCATAAAAGAGCCAGAGGGCACATGTATGCCATGGTATTGGCAAAAGGATACATACATACATCAATGAAACAGAAAAAATATGAATCTGCATATTTGACAGATTTATTTTGGTCATGTTCTACAGTCCTACTAGTCTGTTACTCTTAACATAGTTAGAAAAGTATTGTAAATTTTATTTTAAAATACAGTATAGCAAGAATTTTTTTAACAGCCAAGAGATAGCAAGAATGATTCTTAGGTCATCAAATTTTAGCATATCCTGAGCTTTCCCATATTCTGAGAAACTAGTGTGGCCATGAAAACATAAGGGTGTTAATGAAAATGTACACTAGTCATATAGACAGAGCTTGGCAAAAAATTTTTTTCTTGATAGTTTTCCCAGCTTTTGTTAAGAGATGGTAGTGGCTAAGGGCATAGGTTCTAGAGTTCTTATATACCTGGGTCATATCCTAGTTCTATCACTGACAAACTCTTTGACCTTTGAAAGGTATCCCAAACCCTCTCTACCTCAGTTTACTCATCTCTAAAAATGGGAGAGTAAGTCATGATGAATTATTTAATACAACTAAAGTCCTTGAACTAGCACCCAGTCAATAATAAGTGTTTCTTGCATTTTGACTATTACTTTTTATTATTGTTGTTCATGTAAAAGCCTAGATAAAATTATGTATAGTTAATGCATACTTCCTCATTAGTGAACTTTAATATCATTTCCATTTATGGAGTATCTACTATCGATTAAGTAACTGTCATGGTAAAACTGACAACCACTCTATTGCTAACTATCAAATAAAATTCTAAAGAAGTCTACTCAATATCAATACTTATTATAAAGTCCACAGTAAACAAGATAGCATGGTATTGGCAAAAGGATACATACATTTATCAGTGGAACAGAATAGAGAGCCCAGAAATAGTCATGAACAAATACAGTGAACTGATTTTTGGGGAAGGAACAAATTCATATCAATTGGGAAAGGATAGTCTTTTCAGCAATATTGCTGGAATGATTGGAGATGCATATGCAGAAATAGAGATCTAGGTACAGATCATATTACCCCTTATACAAAAGTTAACTTAAAAATGAATCATAGACTTGAATGTAAAATAAAAAGCTATGAGACTTCTTGGAGAAAACAGAGGATAAAATCTACATGACTTTGAGTTTAGTAATGAGTTTTTAAATAAACCAGCAGTAGCACAATCTGTGAAAGAAAAAGTAAGTTGGACTTGAGTAAAATTTTAAAAATTTTGCTTGCAAAACACACTGTTAAAAGAATGCAAAGAGAAGTTGCATATGGGTAGAAAATATTTCCAAAACACGTATCTGATGACATCTGATGAACCTTTATCCAAGATATACAAAGAACTCTTAAGAATAAAAAAACAAACCAATTACAAAAACAGACAAAAGATATGAATAGATATTTGACTAGAGATGAAATATATAGCTGGAGAATGAGTACATTAAGAGATTCTGAATATCATTTATCACTAGGGAATGGTGAATGAAAACAACCATGAGATACTGCTGTGCACTTGCTAGAATGCCTAAAACGAAAAAATGAAAAGCAAAAAACTGACAATACATAGCAGCAGGAGCTCACATTTAGTGCTTATGGGAATGAAAAATGCAAACTGGTGTAGCCATGGCAGTCTCTTACAAAACTGAACATATTACCATATGATCCATTAGCTACCAGGTATTTATCCAGATGATTTGAAAACATGTCCACACAACAACATGTACATGAATGTTGATGACGGCTTTACTCATAATCTCCACAAACTGGAATCACTTTCAATATGTGAATAAATTAATAAACTGTAGATTATTATTCAGTGATAAAAAGAAATGAGCTATCAAATCACAAAAAGACATTGATGCATCTAAAATGGCTATTGATAAGTTCAAAAAAAACCCTAAAAAGTTTAATGCTGTGTGTGAATCAGGATTGGGGGAGTTGCAGAGGTAATGCCCAGATCATGCTTTCAGGGTGGAGGAACCATTGTGTATGATATTGTAACAGTGAATATAAAATATTACATATTTATCAAAACTCATAGAAATTCATAGCACACAAAGAGTGAGCCTTAATGAATGCAGTTTTATGAATTCATTTGTGACATTGGGAGATCCCTAATTGGAATACAGAATATGACAAGAGATTCTAAATATATTATAAAGGTGTGAAACAACCTCACTGAAGGAGTGGGGAAGTAAGATACTGGCCTAAATAGCTTTGGAAATCAGTAGAGTCTGTACGACTAAAGATAAAAGGCACTATGCTGTAGCTGGTACAGTTGTTTCCATGGCACTATGGGTTAACAATTTTGAAATCACTTTGATGCCTGGGGACCTGGTGGCACAATTGTTAAGAGCTCAGCTGTTAACCAAGAGGTCAGTGGTTCGAATCCACCAGCCACTCCTTGGAAACCCTATGGTGCAGTTCTACTATGTCGTATGTGGTTGCTATGAGTTGGAATCAACTTGACAAAGAGTCTGATTTCATTGGATATGTATTCCTACTGGAATAGAGCAATTAAGTAAATCAATGGTACATGGCTTTCCTACTTTTGGAGTGAGAGGTTAAGATAAGTACGGGAAGGAGTCTAGAATAATTCACATGGTAATGGATTAGAGTTGGAGGCTTCAGTACAAACTAACATTTAAATTAATCTAGACAGACACGGTTACATATAGGAATATTTTACACACATATACAGGTTATGCACATGCATGTGTATATATACATGAGTTTGTATGCAAATGTATATCCTTGCTGTGTCAGCCACTAGGGGCTGGAAGCAATGACACTCCCCAGTAGCAATAAACAGAGCTGGCACCCAGATCTTGATATATAGTACCATTCTCCAATAAAAGGAACCAGGGAACCTTGGAGAAATGGTTGGTTTTAGGAGTAGGAAATACATGATGTGACTCTAAAGTATCTTAGAGTGCCACAAGGTAAGAAAGTACTAAAAACAAAACTAAAATGCACATGTCCACAACTATGTCAAACTGATACAGTAGCAAACTCATAGAGCTCTCAATGACTCAGTCTGGAACAATCTGTGCAACAACACAGCAATAGAATCACTGGGTTAAAATCCAAAGTATAAAATAAATTCCACAGGTACATATGATAGGAATAAATGACTGACTAAATATATAAATAAGGAAGATAGGCAAATATGTGCAAAAAAGGTAGGTAATGGATCTTGTATCCCCATACCTTAAACGTGAGGTGCTTATGGGGACTTTCTTCTAAAGAATTCAGTGGGAAAAGCGAGATGAAGGGGAAAAATCTCACAGTGGAGAAACCTGACAAACACTACTTGAGGCCAGAAGATCCAGGTTAACATCAACAGTGATAAGTCATACTGACAGTGTGGGCACTGGATATGATGTAATGAAAACAACCATTTATCTCTGGGGTCTTCCTCTGAAAAATTTATGACTCTAATCTAATAATAAGAAAAACTGCAGGTAAATCATTCTACAAAATACCTGACCAGTACTCCTCAAAACTGGCAAGATCGTAAAAAACAAGCTGAGTCTGAGAAATGAGTCACAATCAAAAAGAACCTGAAGAAACAGTGAAGCAGTGTGGTATACCAGACGGTATCCTGAAACATAAAAAAGATATTAGGGAAACACTGAGGAAGTCCGAATGAAGACAGGCTTTATTTAATAATGGAAGTCCCTGGGTGGTGAAAACGGTGAAGCAGTAGACTGCTAACTGAAAGGTTGGTTCGAGTCTGCTGAGAGGTACCTCAAAAGAAAAGCCTGGCAATGTACTTCTAAAACATGGGCCATTGAAAACCCAGTGGAGAACAGTTCTACTCAGATACTTCTGAGGTTTCCACGAGTCCTAATTGACTCAACAAATAACTGTTCTGTTTTGAGTTAACGTATCAGTATTTACTCAGATTTGCCATATTAATGTTAGGTAGTAATAATAGGGGAAACTGGGCATGGTATAGAGGAGACCCCTCTATACTATCTTTATAATTTTTCTGTAAATCTAAATCTACAGAATGGCTAATAGAGTAGGACAGTAGGTGCTTCCCTACCTTCTGGCTGTTTTCTTATTCCTAATTTTTAAACACTGATGCTTGCTACTTTGCAAAGAGTGGATACCAATGATGTCAGAATGGTTAGTACTTTTCTGCCATTCTGTTGTTAGGTGCCACTGAGTCCGTCCAACTCATAGCAACCCTATGCACAACAGAAGAGAACACTGTCCAGTCCGGCACCATGCTCACAATCATTTTCATGCATCAGCCCATCGTTGCAGCCACTGTGTCAGTACATGTCACTGAGGGTCTTGCTGATTTTTTTGCTGACTCTCCATTCTGCCAAACATGATGTCTTTCTCCAGGGATTGATGCCTCTTGACAATGTGTCCAAAGTATGTGGGACAGGGTCTTGCTACCTTTGCTCCCAAGGAGAACTTTGGTTATACTTCTTCCAGGACAGATCTGTTGGTTCTTTTGGCAGTCCATGGTACATTCAATATTCTTCTCCAACACCACAATTCAAAAGCATCAGTTCTTCTTCTGTCTTCCCTGTTCACTGTCCAGTTTTCATATGCATATGATGTGACTGAAAATACCATGGCTTGGGTCAGGTGTACCTTAATCTTCAAGGTGACATCTTTACTTTCAATACTTTAAAGAGGTCATTTGTAGCATATTTTCCCAATGTAATGCATCTTTTGATTTCTTGGTGGCTGCTTCCATGGGTGTTGATTGTGGAACCAAGTAAAAGGAAATCCTTAACCACCTCAGTCTTTCTCCATTTATCATGATACCACTTACTTCTCCAGTTGTGAAGACTTGTTTTCTTGATGTTGAGGTGCAATCCATACTGAAAGCTCCAGGCTTTGATCTTCATCATTAAGTGTTTCAAATCGCCTTCACTTTCAGCAAGCAGGGTTGTGTCACATGCATAATACAGGTTGTCAATGAGTCTTCCTCCAACTCTGATGCCTTGTTCTTCTTCACACAGTCCAGCTTCTTGAATTATTTGCCCTGAGTACAGGTTGAAAAGGTATGACGAAAAGATACAACCCCGACCCACACAAACCTTCCCTGACTTTAAACCAGGCAGTGTCCCCTTGTTCTGTTCATATACAGATTCCTCCTGAGCACAATTAAGTGCTCTGGAATTTTCATTTTCTGCAATGTTATCCGTAATATCTTATGATCCACACAGCTGAATGCTTTTGCAGAGTCAGTGAAACACATGGAAACATCTTTCTGGAACTCCCTGCTTTCAGCCAAAATCCATCTGACATCATCAAGGATATCCCTGGTTCCATGTCTTCTGAATCTGGCTTGAATTTCTGGCAGTTCCCTGTCAATATACTGTTACAATTGCTTTTGAACGATCTTGAGCAGAATTTTACTTGCATGTGCTATTGTTTGATAATTAATAATTCATGATAATTTCTGCATTTAGTTGGATCAGGTTTTTTGGGAATAGGCATAAATATAGACCTCTTCCAGTTGGTTGACCAGGTAGCTGTCCTCCCAATTTCTTGGCATAGGTGAGTGAGCACCTCTAGTGCTGCATCTGTTTACTGAAACACCTCAAGTGATAGTCCATCAATCCCTGCAACCTTATTTTTCACCAGTGTCTTCAATGAAGCTTCAACTTCTTCCATCAGCACCATTGGTTCCAGATCACATGCTACCTCTTTAAATGGCTGAACACTGACCATTTTTTCTGGTTTAATGACTTTTTGTATTCTGTCCATCTTCTTTTGATGCTTCCTGAGTTGTTTAATATTTTCCCTGTAGAATCCTACACTACTGCAACTTGATGTTTGAATTTTTTCTTCAGTTCTTTCAGCTTGAGAATCACAGAGTGTGTTCTTCCCTTTTGGTTTCTATTTCCAGCTCTTTGAACATATATTATAATACTTTGTCTTCTTGAGCCAACCTTTGAAATCTTCTGTTCAGTTCTTCTACTTCATCATTCTTTTGTTTTGTTTTAGCTATTCGATGTTCAAGAGCAAGTTTCAGAGTCTCTTCTGATATCCAATATGGTCTTTTCTTTCTTTCTGTCTTTTTAATGACCTCTTGCATGCACAATGTCTTTGATGTCATTCCACAACTCATCTGGTCTTCAGTCATTAATGTTTAATGCATCAAATACGTTCTTGAGATGCTTTCTAAACTCAGGTGAGATATACTTGAGGTGATATTTTGGATCTTGTGGACTTGTTCTAGTTTTCTTCAGTTTCAATTTGAATTTGTGTGTGAACAACTGATTGTGCCACAGTCAGCATCTGGTCTTGTTTGAACTGCTGATATTGAGCTTTTTCATCATTTCTTTTCACAGATCTAGTCAATTATGATTCCTGTGTATTCCATCTGGTGAGGTCCACCTGTATAGTTGCTGTTATGTTAATGAAAAAATGTATTTGCAATGAAGTCATTGCTTTTACAAAATTCTACCATACGATCTCCAGCATCATTTCTGTCACCAGTGACTTATTTTCCAAGTACTGATCCTTCTTTGTTTCCAACTTTTGTATTCCAGTCACCAGTAATTATCAGTGCATCTTTATTACATGTTCAATCAATTTTAGACCGAAGCTGGTAAAAATCTTGACTTTCTTCATCTTTGGACTTAGTAGTTGGTGCATAAATTTGAGCAACAGTCGTATTAACTGGCCTTCCTTGTATGTGTGTGGATATTATCCTATCACTGACAGCATTGTACTTCAGCACACATTTGAAATATTCCTTTTAATGATGACTGCAACACTACTCCTCTTCAAGTTTTCATTTCCAGCATAGTAGACCATATGATTGTCCAATTCAAAATGACCAATACCAATCCATTTCAGTTCACTAACACCGAGGATATCAATGTTTATGCATTCCATTTCACTTTTGACAATTTCCAATTTTCCTAGACTCATCCTTTGTACATTCCATCTTCAGATTATTAGTGGATATTTGCATCTGTTTCTTCTCATTTTGAGTCCTGCCGCATCAGCAAATGAAGGCCCTGAGGGTTTTACTTTGTCCACATAATTGACTCTACTTTGAGGATGCAGCTCTTCCCCAGTTATTTTTTGAGTGCCTTCTAACCTGGGAGGGCTTACTTTCTGGCACTGTATCTCTGACAGTGTTCTCCTGCTATTCATAAGGTTTTCACTGGCTAATTCTTTTCAGAAGTAGACTGCCAGGTCCTTCTTCCTAGTCTGTCATAGTCTGGGAGCTCAGCTGAAACCTGTCCACCATGGGTGACCCTACTGGAATCTGAATGCAGTGGCCTATCTTCCAGCATTACAGCCACATGCTAGCCCTTACAATGTGACAACCTGACAGACAAGTGGGGGTTCTGCCATTCTAGATGTCTATACATCTGACTTTTTTTGCAACTAAATTTTCTATTGGTTCATCTAATAAATTTCATCTGATAACAGTTTCACTGTGACCAGTTGCCTAAAGTGTTCTGGAAATAAAGGCAAGAAAATTCATTACAGACAGCAGCTTCAGGTTTAAACAATTCCTGTAAATCAAGGTAATTTGAAATCGCAATGCTGACTTTGCTTTCCAATCCTCTCTCTTATAGCCAGTGTCCAGAAGGCTATATCTGTGTGAAAGCTGGTCGAAACCCCAACTATGGCTATACAAGCTTTGATACCTTCAGCTGGGCTTTTTTGTCTCTATTTCGCCTCATGACTCAAGACTACTGGGAAAACCTTTATCAGTTGGTAAGGTCCAAAGTAACATATATGGAATATATATACATGAACATACATAAAATTATACATATAGATTCTTAAAACATGTATGGACATGACTGTAATACTATAGGCTGTCTAGGATCCTGATTGCTCATTCAGTCAGTACAGGTTTAATGAAAGATTCTTATATGAGAGGCATTCAGCTAAGGACTATGGTGGGGACAGAGAATTTTCTTGACTTGGAGGAATTTGTGATCTAGTGGAGATAAAGGAGCATGTGAAAACTAGGAAACAAAAGGAATTATGCAGAAATTTCAAACTAAAGAAATAGCTGATGAGAACCAGAGGAGGAGGGAAGAAAGGAGTTATCTCTTGATAGGATGGAATGTAGACTGCCGTGGAAATGGAACCCATTGAACAGAACAGGAGGTTCAAGATTCTCACTCACAATATAGGTCTGCACCATGAGCCTCAAGGTAAGCATTTTTACTGGGGTTCAAATACGTATCTAATACATACTAATTTGTATGTCACTTATATCAAGTGACTGCAATCAAGCTTCAGATAACTGAATTTTTATGATTTTATATACTTTAACACCAAAAGAAAAAAAATCTTGATCAAAATACACTGGATAATAAAAATTAGTCTTCTTTTTGTTTAGTTATGGTACTTATATCTTTATTTGAAGGCACGGTATTAAAATAATGATCAAATTATTCCTTTTTTCCCCTAGACATTACGAGCTGCTGGAAAAACATACATGATATTTTTTGTCCTTGTGATTTTCTTGGGCTCTTTTTATCTGGTGAATTTGATCCTGGCTGTGGTGGCCATGGCCTATGAGGAACAGAATCAGGCCACCTTGGAAGAGGCAGAGCAGAAAGAGGCCGAATTTCAGCAGATGCTTGAGCAGCTTAAAAAGCAGCAGGAAGAAGCTCAGGTACTGAATGATGACAAGCAGAATTTTATTTATTACTGTTTAACTTCTCGATAGGATTATTGTTGTACACTAGAAAAGTCAAGCTGAAGCTGGATTTTCATTTGGTATACAGGTATTGTTACTAGAAAAGAGAAAGACATTCAAACCTAAAAATTGTTTTTTAAGCTGATGTGAAAGGAATTTTTTTTAGAAATTATATATAAGGAAAACCTGTTGCTATCTGACTCATGGCAACATTCTAGGATAGGGTAGAACTGCCCCATGGGGTTTCCAAGGCGGTAATCTTTATGAAGGCAGACTGCCCCATCTTTCTCCTGCAGAGTAGCTGATGGGTTTAAACCACCCACCTTTCAGTCAGCAGATAAGTGGTGAACCACTGCACCACCCAGGTATCATTATAGGGAAATAAGCTGAGGGTTAAAAACACATTTGGGGTTAAGGTTTACTGTGCAAACTGACTCGTGAATCCTCATGGGGGCGTTGCAGGATGGGTCTGATTTTAGATTTAATTTGTAAAAGAAGTGTAATGATATTTCCAGCTATTAGTGTCACAAATCTAATTATGACATCTGAGATTTTATTCTGAAGTTACTTGATCTCAAATGGCAGTAAGAAAATTTTATGTAGGCCTATGCTTAACCATCCTTTGGGGTTTCTGTAGCACAAAATATGTTTGCTATATCCTTTATCAGGATATCAGCACGGCATCTGCAATAAGATTTCAAATTTAGACTTTCATTAATATTAAAAGCCATTTGAGCTAGGGAAGTGGTGAACGGAACATTCACGTTCATGTCTTGAGGAAAGAGACAGAAGCACAGTATTTGATTTAAAAAAAAAGGTGAAAAATTGTTGTGAGTCATAGTAAAAATTTGACTCATGCCAGTGAAAGTTAGTTTCTTCACATCTTCACCAACATTGGATACAGTGTTTCCATTTTAGCCAGTATTTCATTAACTTCATTTTATTAATAACTAGTTTATTAGCCATTTTATTAATGACTAATGATGTTGACGAAACCCTGGTGGCATAGTGATTAAGCGCTACATCTGCTAACCAAAAGGTCAGTAGCTTAAATCCAACAGGCACTCCTTGGAAACTCTATGAGGCAGTTCTACTGTGACCTATAGGGTCACTGTGAATCGAAATCAACTTGACGGCAGTGGGTTTGGTTTTTGTTTTAATGAGGCTGAGTATCATTTCATGTTTTGATTTGCCATCTGCATAGCTTCTTGGGTGAAGTGTCTGTTAAATATCTTTTCCCACATTGATAGCAGGATTCTTTGTTCTTACTAAGTTTTGAGATCTCTTTATATATTCAGTGTACAAATTCTTTATCATATACATGTTCTGCAAACATTTTCTTCCAATCTGTGATTTGTCTATTTATTCTCCTGAAAGCATATTCTGATGAGCAGAAATTTCAATTTTCATCAAGAACAATTCATCAGGTTTGTTTGTTTGTTGATTATGCTTTTGGTATTGTGTCTGAGAAATCTTTGCCTAAGCCATCATCGCAAAGATTTTCTCCTACCTTTTCTTCTGGAGATTTTACAGTTTTAGGTTTTACATTTAGGTTGATTGCTCATTTTTTAGTTAACTTTTGTGTTAGATTTGAGATATATGTCAAGATTCATTTATTTTGCATGTGGATATCTAATTATTACAGCACAGTTTATTGAACAGATTATCTTGTCTTCACTAAATTTGAACATTCATTAAAAATCAGCTGTTGCTATGGTAGTGAGTCTACTTCTGGACTGTACTCTGTTCATCTGATTTATTTGTCTGTCTTTATACAAATACCACACTTTTAATTACTGTAGCTTTGTAATAAGTCTTTAGTGGTAACTCACCAACTTTGCTCTTTTTAAAAGCTATTTTGGCTATTCTGAGTCCTTTATATTTCCATATGAAGTTTAGAATCAGCTTGTCAGTTCCAGTTTGGATAGTTTCTATAGCTATATTTTCAAGTTTATTATCTTTTCTTCTGCAATATCTAATCTGTTGTTAATTCTATCAAGTGTATTTCATCTTAGACAATGCAGTTTTTATCTATAAAAGTTTGATGTAGGTCTTTTTCTTATATCTCCTGAGTCTTTAGTTAGCATTCTGAATATATTCATTATAGTTATACTAACTTTCAGTGTCTATATCTACTAATTCTAATTTCTGTGTCAATTCTTTGATTATCTTAGATTGTTTTTTCCCTTCATTATTTATCATATGTTCCTGCATTGGATATATGCCTGGAAATTTTCAGTTACACTCCAATATTGTTAATTTTACCTTGTTGGGTGCTCAATATTTTTGTATTCCTGTGAAATTTATTGAGTTTGATTTGGCACATTACTGATCAATATGTGATCCTTTTGCACTGTGCTTTGGCAATTTGCTAGGTAGGATTAGAGGAGCATTTAGTCAAGGGTTCACTATACCCCACTGGAAACCCTGGTGGAATAGTGTTTATGTACTGTGACTGCTAAGTAATGGTCAGCAGTTCAAATCCAACAGACACTCCCTGGAAACTCTATGGGGTAGCTCTGCTGTGTCCTACTTGACTCAGTGGCAATGGGTTTAATTTTTTTTCTTTTTTCTTGTTGTTGCTAAGTCAAGCAAGACAGTTCTGAGAAGGCTCTCCAATGCCTCATTTATAATGAAGTATTTACCTGTCTAGCTGATAGGAACCAGCACTGTTTCTGGCCCTGGGTGAATGCTGGGTAGTGTTCTTTTTAATCCTCAGTCTTAGGCGGTTTCCTCTTATGTAGACATTGATCAGTCTTCTGAATACTCAAGGATGGTCCTCCAAAGAGCTCCAAAGAGTCTTCTCTCTACTCAGCTCTCTCCTCTCTGCCGTTTGATCTCTAGCCACCTTCGTCTCAGCGGACTCTCATCTCCGTCTCCTAATCTCAAGGAGTCGGTCAGGTTTCACCACATTCCCTCTCTCTGCACCTCAGTCTGAAATTCAAGGCAATGAGTTGAGAAAATCTACTTGTCTCACTGGTTTCTAATTACCCAATACCTCATAACATCACTGAGAGATGTCCAGTGTCTTGAAAACTGTGATTTCATGGTTTACACCTCTCTTATTATTTGTTTCAACAAGGGAAATGTATCTGGTACTTCTTACTCCATCTTTGTCAGAGGTGAAAATCCAAATAACTATTTGACAGATACATTTATTTTTAATTTATAGTTTCAGATGAAAGGTTCCAGCTACTTGAAGGATTATCTTAAAGACAATGTGTTCTTGAAGCATTTAAGTTAAAAATTCAAGTCTTTTTGTATGTATCCTGAGTTACTTGGAATGTACCAAACACACAGCATTAGATCCTTTCCTCTGACATTTTCCTGGTGAGGCACGGATGTAGCAGTGGGTTACCTCGCCAGTTGTGGAGCTCAGCCACGGATAGCATTTGCTGAGCATAATTGATTTTGTTGTTTTCATCTTACCATCGGGTACGCAGCTGTAATACGATCATATGTCATTGTTTTTACAGGGAAAAGTATAAACAAATTTAGTGATTCCTGAAAATCTTATAAAATATCCCTCACATTTGCCATACAGTTCTATTACATTTCAATTATTTAAGAGTTTTACATCAGATCACTGTAAACAAAACAGTTTTGTAAGACAATGAAATAAAATACTTATTTACAGGGCCAGGAATGGCTTCATTTCAAAGCTCTAAATGAATGTTTTAGAATTTATAGATTACATTTAATGTACTGGGTTATTTTATTATCATTTATAAAAACAGAGCAATGTGGCTGAAAACACTGTGGAGACAGAATGCAGGAGTTAGAGTCAGCCACTTTAGGGTAGAGTTTCCTGAATTTAAAGGTAAAAATACCATATGGTTAATAGAAGTTTTAAAAAATATTATCCACATTATAATTAGGTCAACAAAATTGCAATTATCAGGTTTTTTTCACTTAACAAAAGTCAATTATTGAAGTCCAGTGACCAAATCATCAAGGTCTGACTCAGATGTAGCTTCATACATTCAGAAATTCGTATTGATTATGGCAAGTGATGTAATACCAATGGGAGTGGCAGAGTCAACTAGTTTTAGTTCCTTACTGACAACACAGATAACACTTTCTAGTCAGTAGTAGCCACTGCTCCGAGGCAGAAGGAGGGGGTTGGAGGCAGACAGAGAAATTTACCCTTCCTATGAGATCGTTTATGCTGTAGTGTAATTTAAGTCTTGCCAAATTCTTGTGACTCTTCAAAGGTTACTAGCTGTTCAATGACTTCGTGAAGGCTAGCATCATTTCCATTTCTATTTAGTATCTGTTGGATCACCTCCTAGTGCTAGTCACTGTTTAGACAAGGAAAAATTATATCTCAAACTCCGTGAAAGGAACCCCTGTGGTGCACTAGTTAAAGTGCTCACAAGCTAACTAAAAAGTTGGCAATTCAAATCCATCAGCCACTCTGTGAGCGAAGGAATGGCAGTCTGCTTTTAGAATGACTACAGCTTTGGGAACTGTGGGGTAGTTCTCTTCCCTACAGGATCATGAAAAGTCAGAGTTGAGTCAACAGGGATGATTCAGTTTTTAAAATCTATGGACTCACATGTCAAGCGCAGCTTAAACTGATAAAGACAAGCCCCTAAAAAGAAAGAAATGTTTTGTCTTAGATTTTTCAAACTGAGTTTGACATTTAATTTGTGTTCTTTGAATCTTTGATACCACTTAGCTTAGTACATACCATAGCATGTCACACTGATCTGACAGGAAAATTTAACAGCAGACGTTGGGACTGAATCAGTGATATTTAAGATATCCAGTATTTTCAGGGACAGACCTGAACAGGCAGAGTCAATGTCTTGTAGTTCTAAATAGGATTTTTAAAACTAGATTTTAGGTTTAAAATGAATGAAGTAGCATCATAAACACAGTCACATGATTACCGTTTTAAAAGAATATAGAAACACAGACTCAGTGAGTTACAGAAGCCTGCTTTGAATCACACAGCAATGTTGTGAGCAGAAAATATTCTCTGTATAAATTAAGCACATATTTATTATTTGCTGAAGTGAACTTAAGCAGGCCAGTTGCAACCATGGCACTGCTATCCTAAGCAGGACACTGTCAGTTACAGAACTGGGTATAAACAGGTACACAGACATAGAAGATGACAGGAAACATCTGCCTTTGAGGGAATCGGCAAATCTCTGGAAATGGAACAAGTGACAGATTTCAGTTGATGTGTGACATAAAATATGTGTTGTGTCAGAGGTTACTTTTGTGGCCTTAGAAATCTGTTTTGATTTTGAGTTATTTGAACTGTTATCCAGAATACGTAGGGAAGCAAGTCTTATGCAAAACAAATTCCGGAAGTGATTTAAATGAACATGAGGCTCAGGATTACGACAAAGGAGTATTAGCACCACTTCCTTTGTCTTTAGTGACAAACAAGTCAGTAAATAATTAGAACTGTGTGTTGTGTATTTTGACTGTTCAAAGTGGAAAGACAAACTAAGGTACTTATTTGGGTAAAAAATGATATGTATGCTCATTCTTTCAGCAAATGCTCTGTATTATGTGTCATCTATACAGTTACTGTGTAACTGTATTTAACTGGCTATAGATGAATTCATTCATTTTATTTGACATATATATGATCCTTCATATTTTCTCATCTGTCATCATAGATGATAGGAGAAGTGATCCTAATGATCAAGAATTCAATAGAAATCTGACTATCTGATGATATGCAAATTCTATATATATCCAAATTCTTGGTGTTTCATTTATATGCTAACCATCATCTCATATGGAGTCCTACGGTTTTCATATATAAACAGATACGTATGTTGTATTTGGTGTATTGTATTAGTTCAAAACATAAATTTAATATTATATTTAGTAATATATTTCACATCCCTGAAGTCATGTTAATACTAGAGAATTTGAAGCACAGCACCTGTGGTTTTAAAACTTTTTTTTTGGCTTTTGTTGAGATAGAACTACTTGGGAGGGTTTACGTCTCAGGTAGAAAGAAACATAAATCACAAACTGTTTGCAAACATTATCAATGAGTTTTATCTTCATTTCTTTCTAAAATATTTTTACTGTTATATGGACCACAGTTATTATCTTTCATGTGATCTTGGAACATCAAGGCTAAGCATGTTTTGCACCTACACCTCCAGATCTGAGACAACTGACAGTAAGATGACTTTTTACAGTTTTATTCACCAAAAATTCACTGAGTCCTTTTTATGTCAAGTGATATACTAGGCGGTAGGCATGCAACTATAATGAGAAAGACCCTATCTAGTTTATAATCTAGTGATGAAGACAGAAAAAATAGAGTTGTTTTATAATGACATCTGTAAAAATTTTAATATTATAACTTAATCATTTCTATTTCTGTAGTTGTAGTTAAGAAAAAGGAATATTATTACCTAATGAGAACTCTGCTTTAGTATGGACTGTATTATTTCACATCCTCTGCAGTCATGGTTAGATCATTTCCACTCTAAAAATACTGTTCATTTAAATGAAACTACAAAACATGTATCATGTTTCGCCTAAGTCTTGGCTGAATTTCATTAGTAGGTAAAGAAATTCAAAATACTTAAAAAATCTTAGGGCTACAGCATGTAAAGAAAATATTTGAAGACATTCTTACAAGCTTTTGAATGATTATTTAACATATTTAATGATATTGTAGTAACTGTCTATTATTTATAATAACAGTAAATAATTTATAAACATGAAAAACTTAAAACTAAATGTGCTACAATATAAAATATTTAGTAATATACTTCACAGTCCTGAAGTCATGTTAATACTAGAGGATTTGAAGCATAGCACCTCTGGTTTTAAAACTTTTTTTTTTAGCTTTTGTTGAGATAGATATTTAACTAATATAAGGGATTAATATGACCCTAGGAACACAAACTGTAGTACTAAATATAACTCAAATAAAGGACAAGGATAACCCAGCCAATATGTTCCCACTACTTCCACTAAAAGGTAAAACACTGGTCACACTGAATGCTTTGAATTCACAAAAAAATAAAAGAAGCAGTCTTTTGCCCAGAGTTAGTGGGAAAAAAATACCATGCAGTTGCTGACAGTAGCATTCAAGAGTAGCAAGACTATGGATGAAATTAGAATAGTTATCAGACCAGTTATCCTTTTATGTTTTGGCAGGGATGCCATTCTGCCTTCCCATTCTCCACTCCCAGCAAACACTACTAAGGTAACATTTGCTTTTAAAGTACAGAAGTTTAAGACAGCCATTGTCCAATGTTTACCCCCCCAAAAATCCAGAATATGTGCAAAATCAGGCTTTTCTTGCACTAATGCATAGGCTAGCATATTGTCATATTATTTAAACATTAAAATTTGTTAACTAAGTAAATTCAGTGAACTCAAATGTACCATGATCATGAAGATGACACAGGACAAGACAACATTTTCTTTTATACGTACAGTCCACCCTGAGTTGGAGCTGATTCATGAGCAAATAATAACAATAATTATGTAACATCTTAAAACACAATGCATTGACCAGGAATCATAATTTTCAAACATAATAGCTTTAAGTGACAACATTTATACTGGCATTAATTGTTTTCAAAGTTACATATTCTTAGTTGTGCTTGGCTTTTGTCTCACAACAGGCAGTTGCAGCAGCATCAGCTGCCTCAAGAGATTTCAGTGGAATAGGTGGCTTAGGAGAGCTCTTAGAAAGTTCTTCAGAAGCATCAAAGTTAAGCTCCAAAAGTGCTAAGGAATGGAGGAACCGAAGAAAGAAACGAAGGCAGAGAGAGCATTTCGAAGGCAACAACAAAGGACAGGGAGACAGGTTTCCCAAATCTGAATCTGAAGACAGTGTCAAAAGAAGCAGCTTCCTTTTCTCCATGGATGGAAATCGACTGACCAGTGAGAAGAAACTCTGCTCCCCTCATCAGGTATGACTTTCTCCTGAGATTGCTCTGGTTGGTTTTACTGGTACTACTGCTTCTGTAATTGTCTTATTTTGTTTTGGTATGTATTTACAAATCTGATTTAAGAGAGGGACAGGGAACTAAATTTAATGTAGCTATTGAAACTCTTGGAAACCCTGGTGGTGTGCTGATGAAGTGCTGTGGCCACTAATCAAAAGGTCAACAGTTTGAATTCGCCAGGCCCTCCTTGGAAACGTTTTGGGGCAGTTCTGCTCTGTCCTGTGGGGGTCTCTACAGGTCAAAATGAACTCAACAGCAATGGATTTGGGGCTTGCTTTTGGTATTTAAACTCTTAGCCTAAGTCAGCTTTAAAGAAGATTTTTATGAGAGTATTAATAATTTAAGATAATCAGCTTTAAACATTTCTTTGAGTTTCTTACTGTGCCTTTTTTTCATGCAGCCCATTAGATTATTCTCTTCAGTGAGAGTGCTTTGCAATTTCTTGTTTACCTTTTCCATCCTAAGAACTAAGATGAACTGACCATTTTTGTTTATGGGTTTCTGCCTTCATTATCTGAAGTTTTGATTGTAGCATATGCATAAATTTTGAAAAGAAATGTCTCTTTGAGGTTTGCCTTTATTCCTTGATATGAGAACTATACTGTCATGAGTCTTCCTTATACTGATATGATGTCATGCTGTGATACATTAGAATGAAATTATGATCCAAGTGTTCTGAAAGAAAATGCAATTGAAGTCAGTTTATTTTTGCTGTGATTTAATGCCACCTGCATAATACTTCAATATATTATTAAGTCTAAGAGGAAAAAATCTCAACTCTTTAACATTAAGAATAGTTTCATGGGCTGTGTAATATAAAAAAGTAAACAGACATTTGTGATAAGTATAGTTATGGATTTAAACACACTATTGGTCTGTCAGAATTCCATCTCTCATGAATTATTAACTCCTTCTAATCACATTAATCTGAGACAGAATATACTCTAAAGGCAATGATCTGAATGCTATGTAAACAATTTAAACAAAAGACTGAAAATCAAATAGAGGGTATGATATTCTTCATATAAAATACAGAAACAAAAAAATGAGGAGTGGTAAACACAGAATTCAATATAGTATTTATCTTCTGGTTAAGAGCAAAGAGCATATGCAAGTTACCCCAAGAAAACTAAACCATTGCCTTTAGGTCCATTCCAACTCAGAGCAAGCCTACAAGACACAGTAGAACTGTCCCACAGGGTTTCCACGGAGCTCCTGGTGGACCAACCTGCCAACCTTTTGATGGGCTGCTGTACCTCCTAACCACGATACCACTAGAGTTTACGTGCAGTTTATCATTAGGTGTTTATTTTATAATTTTGTGGAATCTACAAATAAAAAAATTTAAATGAAAATTAGAAATATAATCTATATTAACAATTCAATTCTTCATTCTCACGTTAGAGGCACACACAGAGTTAGAAAGAATACTTTTCTTGCAGATAATTTCAGTATCAAGCAATTCAAGTATAATTGTCTTTAATAATAAAATATCTTAAATAAAATACAACATTAAATCAGTATAACATATTTGAGGTTAACCTGAAGCACTGCAAGGCAACTCAAGTTTCTCAGATTGGCCAGATTTGCTCTTTTGGCTCAAACTCTCATCCTTGATATTTTGGCATTATGAATAATATTAGGAGTCATTAAGAATTAAGAGTACTTGACACTACAGCATAATGATTAATGTCACGAAGACTGGTATTCATATCTCAGTTCCAAATTAGCTCCAGGACCTTGGTTAAGTCACTTGTACTTTATAAGGTTTCTGTGAAATGAGAATAATAACACCTAACTCAGAGAACTGTTGGGGTAATTAAGCGAAATATAAATTTCGAATGCCTACATGACAGTTAGTAAGGCTGTTATTAAGTTACCGTGGGCAAATTAATCTCAAATAAGGGAAACAAAAAACCATTAAGTGTTTTCATTTGCTCATGAATGCATTAACATATGTAGCAATATTTACATGAAGACATTTATATGTCTTTTAAAATAACATTATTTCCATAACTGATTCACTGTAGTGCTCAAATAAAATTCTGTGGATTGGTTCACTCAGTTAATCAACAAACATTTTTGATGGTATACTATTTGGCAGCAGGGCTCCAAACTTGAACTAGTTCATTCTGATTCAAACCCCTGCTGAGAATTTCCATTTCCACTACAGTTTCTATATCTCCAAAGTGGAAATGTAAATTTTCAGCCGGTGAACAAACTGGAATGCAATAGTTGTGGCAGGAATCTTTCGGACGATAAGAATGCCTCAAAGAACAAAAGAGACACAATTCCCTAACCTCATAGCACTATGTTCTAAAGGAGGAGACAGACAATAAATAATTTATAGGGCATACTAGAGAGAGATAAGTACTAGAGGGGGAAAGGAAATCAAGCAAGGAAAGGGGTTCAGGAGTGCTAATCAGATGGAATTTTAAATATAGTTCCTTTATAAAAGGGACCTTTGAACAAAACTTTAGAGGAGATGAGAGAAGAGGCTATCTCAGAAAAGAGCATCACAGGCTGATGGAAGAGCAAGTACAAATGCAGTCACATACCTGAAATGCTCAAGAAGTAACTAGGAGACCTGTGTTATGGTCCTCAGTGAGCCACAACAGAAATTTAGGACTAAAAACAGATTCAGTACATACATAAATGATATGTAGATTATTTTATATTTGTACATAGATAGATGGGTAGAGTTCCTATGTAGTGCAAATAGATAAGTGCTCACTACTAACTTAAAGGTTGGTGATCAAGTCTACCGAGAAGCACCTTGAAAGAAAAGCGTAGAGCACTATTTAACTAAAGGTGAGCTATTGAAATCCGTAAGGAGAACAGTGCTATTCTGACACATACACGGTCACAATGAGTTGTTGACTTAAACACAACTGGTTTTGATTTTAAATAGATACCAAACCCACTGACAACTGAGTCAATTCTGACTCACAGTGACCCTACAAGAGAGAGTAGGATATCCTCATAGGGTGTCTAGGGAGTGGTTGCTGAATTTGAACTGTTCACTCTTTGGTTCACAGCTGAATGCTTAACCACTGTGCCACCAGGGCTCCAGAGAGATAAACAGAGATAGAAAATTACAAAAGTAGACAAAATACCTTATTAAGCTTGAAATTTACATAACCCAGTAAAGACAGAATACATCAGTACAACTCATAAGAAGAAATATTCCATAAACAGTTTATAATTCTTGGTTTTCCAAACAGAAAAGGATTATGTCTAGTAGGTAAGAGAGTAAGTGAGGGTAGTGTGTCTTGGAAAAATAGAATGGGCAGGGCATACTGTTCAAGACAAATACATCTTCTGAAAATGTCAGAGAGGGCAAGAATTTTGAGTACTTTGCCTACTGCTAACGTAAATTTGAAATGTTATTTTACATGCATTGTTATTTTATTTTTTAAATAGATAATGCATGTTCAGAGCATAAAATGAAAAAAATATTTAAAGGTGTAAAATGAAAAGTGAGTCTTCTCTTAATCTGTTCCCAAATATACTGAGTTTATTCTAAACCAGAAGCTTTTTAGTTATAATCACATATAGTCGTTCACTTAACTGAAGACATTTTTAAGGAACATACATTTAATCTGAAATTCTTTCTGTTTCTTGGAAGCACTCACTTGTAGGTTTCTACTCCCCACACATTTGGCGGTTTGCCATACTGTAGTGGCTTCTATGTGGCTCTGATGATAGAAGTTATGCCACCATTATTTCAAATATCAGCAAGGTTATTCAGGGACAGCAGGTTTCAGCTGAGCTTCTAGACTAAGACAGACTAGAAAAAAAGACCTGGCAGTCTACTTCTAAAAATATTAGCTAGGGGAAACCTTACAGATAGAGGAGAACACTGTCTGAAAATGCCAGAAGATGAGCCCCCAGGTTGGAATGCAGTCAAAAGATGACTGGAGATAACCTGCCCCCTCAAAATAGAGTCAACCTTATTGATGTTGATGGAGTCAAGCTTTTGGAACCTTCATTTGTTGATGTGACACAACTCAAAATGAGAAGCAGTAGCTGCAAACATCCATTAATAATCAGAACATGGAATGTACAAAGTATGAATGTAGGGAATTGGAAGCCATCAAAAATGAAACTGAATACATAAAGATCCATATCTTATTCATTGGCAAGCTGAAAAAGACTAGTATTGGCCATTTTGAATCAGACAATCATGTGATCTACTATGATGAGAATGACAAATTGAAGAGGACTAGCATTACACTGGTCTTCAAAAAGAACATTTCAAGATTGATCCTGAAGTACAATGCTGTCAGTGATAGGATTGTATCCATACACCTATAAGGAAGACACCTTAATGACTCTTATTCGAAAGTACTCCACAAACACCAGTGCCAAAGGTGAGGAAATTGAAAAGTTTTACCAACTTCTGCAGTCTCAAATTGGTCAAATATGCAATCAAGATGCATTGATAATTACTGGTGATTGCAATACAAAAATTCAAAGGAGAAGAAACAGTAGTTGCAATATATTGCGTTGGTGATAGAAATCACTTTGGAAATCACACAATTTTTCAGGATCAATGACTTCTTTACTGCAAATACCTTTTTTCACCAAAGTAAATGGAACCTATAAGTGTGGATCTCATCAGACAGAATAAGCAAGAATCAAATCAGTTATATCTGTGGAAAGAGATGATGGAAAAGCTCAATGTCATCAGTCAGAACACGGCCAGGAGCCCCGACTATTGCTCATATACAAGTTCAAATTGGAGTTGAAGAAAATTAGAACAAGTCCATGAGAGCCAAAATACAACGTATTTAGAGCCTTTTTCAAGAACAGATTTGATTCATTAAACCATAATGACTGAGGACCAACAAGTTGTGGGATGACATAAAGGACACCAGATATGAAGAAAGCAAGAGGTCATTAATAAGGGAAGAATGAACAAAAGGGATGTCAGAAGAGACTCTGGAATTTGCTCTTGAACATAGAGTAGTTAAAACAAAAGGAAGAAATGATGGTATAAAAGATTTCAAAGGGTGGCTCAAGAAGACACAGTAAAGTATAACAAGGCAATGTGCAAAGACCTAGAGTTAGAAAACCCAAAGGGAAGAATATATTCACTATTTCTCAAACTGAAAGAACTGAAGAGAAAATTCAAGCCTTGAGTTGCAATATTGAAGGAATCTACATGGAAAATATTAAACTATGCAGGAAGCATCAAAGAAGATGGAAGAAACACACAGAGTCATTATGCCAAAAAAACTGACAGGTATTCAATCATTTCAGAAGGTTAGCATATGATCAAACTGATGTTATTGAAGGAAGAAGTTCAAGTTTCACAGAGGGTATTGTTGAAAAACCAGGCTCCAGGCACTGATGGACTACCAACTGTAATGTCTCAGTGAATGCATGCAGCGCTGAAAGCACTGATCTGTGCTAGGAAACTTGGGAGACAGCTACTTGGCCAACCAACTGGAAGAGATCCATCCATACCTGTGCCTATTCCAATAAAGGTGATCCAGCAGAACTTGTAAATTATTAAACAATATCATTAATATCACACTAAAGTAAAATTTTGTGGAAGATCATTTAAAAACAGTTGCAGCAATGCATCAATAGGGAACTGCCAGAAATTGCAGCCAGATTCAGAAGATGATGTGGAATCAGGGATATCATTACTGATACCAGATGGAGCTTGGCTAAAACCAAAGAAGACCTGAAAAATGTTTACCTATGTTTTATTGACTATGCAAGTACATTAGACCATGTGGATAATGACAAATTATGGATAATACAGCAAAGAATGGGAATTCCAGAACACTTTATTGTGCTCATGAGGAACCTGTGTATAGACCAAGGGGGCAGTCATTCAAACACAACAAGGAAATAGGCATAGTTTCAAGTCAGGAAAGGTGTGGTCAGGTTTGTATCCTTTCACCATACTTGTTCAATACGAATGCTGAGTAAACAGTTTGAGAAAGTGGACTGTATGAAAAAGAACATAGCATCAAGGTTGGAGGAAGGTTCATTAACAGTCTGCAGTATGTGGATGACACAACTTTGCTTGCTGAAAGTAAAAAGGACTTGAAGCACTTAATGATGAAGCTCAAAGACCACAGTCTTCATTATGGATTATACCTCAAAATCAAGAAAACAAAAATCCTCACGACGGGACAGATAAGCAACTTCATGATAAACAAAGAAAAGACTGGTGTCAGAGATTACATTTTCCTTGGATCCACAATCTACATACATGGAAATAACAGTCAACAAGCCAAAAGATGCATTGCACTGCACAAATCTGCTGCAGAAGACCTCTTTAAAGTGTTAAGAAGAAAAACAAAGATGTCACTTTTAGGACTACGGTTAGCCTGACCCAAGCCATGGTATCTTCCATTGCCTCATATGCGTGTGAATCTGGAAAATGAATAAACAAGACTGAAGAAGAAATGATGCCTTAAATGATGGTGTCGGCTAACATACTGAATACACCATGGATATGCCAGAAGGAATAAATATGTGTTGCAGTAAGTATAGCTAGAATGATTCTTAAAAGCAAGGATGGTAAGACTTTCTCTCACATATTTCAGACATGTTATCACGAAGGATCAGTCCCTGGAAAAGGGTATCGCATTTGGTAGAGGGTCAGCGAAAAAAGAGGAAGACCTTCAAGGAGATGGGTTAACACAGTGGCTGCAACTGTGGACTGAAGCATAACAAGTTTGAGGAAGGTACTGAACCAAGAAATATTTTGTTCTGTATACATAGCGTTGCTAGGAGTTGTAAGACTCCAAGACACATATCCACAACATGTTTCTACTAGAATATCTTTCAGTTGCCTATATCTTCTTTGATCTTATCTTTTCCCAACCCACTGAGCACAGTGGGTTGGGAAACACAGTACATGCAGCACTGTGTTTTATAGACCATAATTCTTTTATTGTCCCCTTTGTTACTGAAAAGTAAGAAAAATATTTCATATTTATCTTTTTGTAAAAAAAAAGCAAGGGATTTACACTTTGGACTGTCTGAGGCAAAGAAAGATGGCTGTTAGAACTTAAAAAAAATAAAAGCTTATTTTCCCTCAAGAAAAGGTTGCCACAGCTGTGGGTATTCCCTCCACTTCCCTGCATTTTCTAGCTGGTTATTTTTGGTTAATTTTCTCTGAATACTATTTTTGTTATCTTCCTTTTCTGTCTCTGTTGCCTTGAAAGCTCTGCTCACACCCATTATTATAATTTCCAAAAAGTGAACAGACATTTCAGAGAAACTCAGAGATCTGAGACGCCTTTGAAAACACTCCAGCATAAAAACATGCACATTAAAGGCATGGACCAGACACCTCATGGACATATAAGCATATTCCCAACTAAGATCATGTAGACACAGTGTCCATTTCCAGAGCCAGTTTGAGAACATAGGCATATTAAAATGGTTACACTGAACCGTCTGAAGCATTAATCTAACACCAAGTCAGCACTGCTCTAACTGTAGGATGCACTGTATCTGCATTCAAGTCATCTGTAATTTGTACTGAAAATTCAGATTCCAGAGCCCTACCTCCAACTTACTGAATTCTAGTCCTTAAAGCAGGAGCCTAAAAAATGTACTCAAAGTGATTCATTTAAACACTAAAGAGTCAAAACACAGTTCTGAATATGTTAGCAATGTTATATTGCTAATTTAAATTGAGTCTGAGGAGTTTTTCTAAAAATAGCATTATTTATTAATGGCAGTGAATTACTGTTTTCATACGGTTTAATATCTTGATCAGTTTGACAGCTGGAAAATCAGACTAACTATTGTCTGGCATTGAGTAGACAAGCCTGCTGCTCTAATTGAGTGTTATATAGACACAGCCTCAGGTTGGACTAGACAGATATGAGTATAGTTCCTGCACAGAATATAACTAAATTCAAAGGAATGGCACATTTCTTAATCATAATATCTTTCTGGAACATCACGAGACAAAGGACACCAAAAGTTATTCTGATGCTTTGCAGTCTGTGAAAAGCCATAAAATTAGGCTAAAAAGGAGGCCAAAGAAAATCAGCATGGATTTAACTAGGCAGAAACAAAACACATGTCAAAATATATGTGTTCTCTAAATTTCATTACCCACATTTAAGATCTAGTCTATCTTTAAAAAAAAAAAATGTTGCTGTTGAGTCTATTCTAATTCATGGTAAAAAATAAAGTTGGTAGAGCCTATTTTTTCCATTTTTTTTAATACTAATTATTATTGAGGTCAACTCCTAAGCCAGGAATGGACTGGACTCGGTAGCACAGAGTGACCATTATCGTGTGTGCACTTCATGGTTCTATGCATCTACAGGATGTTGTCTTACTGGCATTTTAGTAGAGAGTGGAGGGGATGGAAAAGAGGGGACAGGAGATTGTTAAGAGGATATGAGATGTATAGAACAGAAAGGAGGAGTGTGCTGTCAACCAGGCAAGGAGAGCAGTAGGAGCTGCACATAGGCGGGCATGCAAATTTAAACTGGATTGTACACTTTCACTTAATCACAATAGATAAGTAAAATTAAATTTAAAAAAGGGAAAACAGATTATTTTAGTTGGTTTTACACTGAAACAGGAAGGGAAGGTCTGGGCATGTTTGCTACCATTGCTTGCTTGTGTGCATGCGTGTGTGCATGTGTCTTTGTGCACACGCGCGCACACGAGCATTTAATGCTGACTGGGAAGAGAGATAGGAGACATAATGAAAGACCAAGTTGGGGAGGAGGAAGAAGGGCAAGGGAAATGTCATTTTTAAAACTACAGGGAGTAAACAAAGATTCTTAAGACTGAAGGGAGATGTTTTTAAAAATTATCACCAAAGCTAGAATATGTGCAGATTACTTGGTTCTGTCAGCTTAAAATCCATTCAAAAAGGAAAGAACTTTATGGTAAATCCCCATTTTCTGAAGCTAGAATCAGTTTATTTATTTGTCATCATATATAATAAAAAGATTTTCGAAACTTCCAGTTTTTTCTAGTACAGCCACTCCTCACTTACTAACATGGTGAAAATTAGTGTTAATGGGAAAATGGAGGATGACCACATCAGATCACAAAAACGGAGGACAACTACGTCATTATATAACTGACTGATTACATCACTGAGAATCATGTGTCAGCCAACTGGACACATAATTGTCACAGCCATTATGCTCTCGAGCCTCACACCTCAGCATTTGTAATTGCCCCATGCATGTCAAAAATGCATGGAATAGCTGCAGGGGGATTTTTTACTATTGTCCTAAATAGTAAATGTAGGATACCAAGATAGTTGGTAAGTAAGGAGTTTATGTATAATTAAAGTGAGATCAGAAGGCTAAGCAGTCTAAATTACCCTTGGTTAACTCACGTTTACGAGAACGTTTACAGTTCACAAACTCATCCTAGAAAAAGTGCTACATAATTTCCTGATGAATGTCACTAAGGTCACCTTCATAGTACTCCACTTGGGAAGCTAGGCACTGACACCAGTGCCTGGTCTACCCTTCAAAGAAATTCGGGAATTCTTTTTCTGGAATGGCAACCAGAGTTTTCATTGTATTACCCTTAATGTCCCGAATGCCATCAAAATGTCTTTCTTTCAAAATTTGGGTTCTAGATCAGCTGAGTAGGGAGAGTGTTCCAATAGAGCTGTTTGCTTACTGGCTAAAAACTCCCTCACAGACAACTATACAATTAAGTTCATGGACTTGCCACTGTGCTACTGTATGCAATGGCTATTCCAGAAAGAGTTCCAACGTTGCTTTCAAGGGGGCCTAGGCTCTGGCATCGGTGCATAGCTTCCCGAGGGGAGGACTTCGAAGTGACCTTAGTGATATTCAGCAGTGAGATATGCAGCACTTAGAACAATTAAGTTCATGGACTTGTCAGACATCATATACACATTGCCTTTTAAAACTAATGTTAAATTTTAAATGCCAAGCCAAGAATAAGAGTAGTTTATACAGCAGTTTAGAAATCCTCTGTTGTGTCCGTTATGACACATATGCTGTCACATAAAGTGAATTGTTAGTAGCTATTTGGGAAGCTATTAGCAAGTTTGGAAGACAGCATCATCGGTAAGTTGTGTGAATTTTATTCCCATGTGGTTATAGACAGACACATCCAGAGAAAGAGTAATTTCTTTTAGAATCCAAATGAAGGAGAGAACAAAGAGATAATGTGATTTTTAAACAGTCATTATTTAGAGGTAAATTATTTGGTATAGATATTTTAAATTTGAGCCAACAGTCCCATTTGAGTCAGACCTTATTTTCCAGTTCGCATGTCCCTCACATCATAGCAGTTAGAAGTGAAAATCACCTACTAGTTGGGCAACCACCACTGACACCCAAAAGAGTCATGTGTGCTCTCCTCTCATTAGGTTCCTCATCCATAATATTATATAATCTGTCTCACAGTACTCCAGTGAGGACGATTAAAGGACTTGGTTCACACTTAGGAAACTGCAAATCAAGACAGTTAGACAAATAGTCCCTAGCCTTAAATTTGATAAAAATACCAAAACATATTATGTTCTCTATAAATTTGATTACATTTAACAGCTAGTTTATTTCAACCCCAAAGCAAAGAGATTGTGCAATCTTAAGACTTTGATACAATAATTGTGTCTCCTCCCTGTTCTTCTCTTCCCTTCTCTCTCCTCAGTCCCTCTTAAGCATCCGTGGCTCCCTGTTTTCCCCAAGGCGCAACAGCAAAACAAGCATTTTCAGCTTCAGAGGTCGTGCAAAGGATGTCGGTTCTGAAAATGACTTTGCTGATGATGAGCACAGCACATTCGAAGACAGCGAAAGCAGGAGAGACTCACTGTTTGTGCCACACAGACATGGAGAGCGACGCAACAGTAACGTTAGTCAGGCCAGTATGTCATCCAGGATGGTGCCAGGGCTTCCAGCAAATGGGAAGATGCACAGCACTGTGGATTGCAATGGTGTGGTTTCCTTGGTGGGTGGACCGTCAGCCCTAACGTCACCTACTGGACAACTTCCACCAGAGGTGATAATAGATAAGCTAGCCACTACTGACATACATCAATCTGAAATATGCAAAGCCTGGGCAGTTTAGCCTGTTATACCAACCTGTTTCCCCATAATGAAACTCCTTAAAAATAATATATAATTACGTGTAAATCAATTGAATCTTTAGAATGACTTGAATTCATGCAAGACTTTGGGTTTTAAAAGTGCAAAATTTTTGGAGTATAGGGTGAAATACAAACCTACAAATTCAACAGACCTACCAGGACAAAACTATTGGCACTTTGACAACTAAATCTTTATTACAGATGAGCATTCACCCAGAGTTGTATAATTATTTATTCATAGTCCATATAATTTCATAAACTTACATTTTATAATCACCAAAATATTGATACTGGACAGTTTTCTTACAACTGTCTATATTACAATGCTATTTTAAAATAGCTCTAACATAAATTATAATTTCTTATGGTATGACAAATAGAAAAAAATTAAAGACATCTTGGGAAAGCACACACATTTCATTGTACATCTGTGTTTGTGCATGAAAAAATTGGCCTTTTGTCAATATTGTCAGTGTAACTTCAAAGAAAATAACTCAGCCTTGGGACTATTTAATCATTGTTTTTGCTTTGGGGGAAGATGACTCTGATTATTTGTCATTGATACGAGCTGTAAAAACAATTTGCATTTGAATGAAATAAAATATGTGACTGTAGCATGCTTATGAAAAATGTCCCTGGAAATTATTAACAGGTTAATGAAAAGATTTCTGTAACGTAACTGTCCTATACAATTGCACTGAACAGGTGAAGCTTTGTTAAGAAGTATTACCTGTGTTTACGGTTATTTTTTAAAAAGCATTTGTAACAACGTACAATCATTATTTTATTAATTCTTGAAAATGGTTACCTGGAAAAACTGCATGGAGCATGATTTTCCAAAGAGATGCTGTGTGGTACCGTGCTATTCGCTGAAAAGTGTGGTTTGAACCATCAGTATTTGGTTTGCAGGGCACCACTACTGAAACAGAAGTGAGAAAGCGAAGGCTAAGTTCCTACCAGATTTCAATGGAGATGCTGGAGGACTCCTCTGGAAGGCAACGAGCTGTGAGCATAGCCAGCATTCTGACTAACACAATGGAGGGTAAGTACCAACCCACGAACAGTGAACTTTCTGTGATTGTTTTACTGAAGGGCAGTTTTGGATTTTTTTTTATTCACCTAAAATTATTCATCAGTTACCCAAGGCAAAGATGTCTCATAATAACGTGAAAGAAATCTTACAGTTGAGATCCAAGATTAGAACTGTGTAACAGACCTAAGTATGTATGTGGAGCCTTGGTGGCATGATGGTTACAAGCATGGCTACTGATCTAAAGGTCAGCAGTTTGAATCTACCAGCTGCTCCTTAGAAAGCCTATGGGGAAATCCTACTCAATCATATAAGGTGACTATGAGTCAGAATTGACTCATAAGCAATAGTTTTTTTGCCATATCTGTGGAATACATTATTATTTCTTTGATTACAAGAACTAATGTTGGCCCTCTTTTTAAGGCAGGTCCATATCTTGTTCATAGAGCTCTATTTCACTGTTGCTGTTAGTTGCTGTGAAGCTGATTCAGACTCACGATGGCTCCATGTGTACAGAGTGAAAAACATTCTATAGCGCTTTCAAGGCTGCAGTCTTTCAGGAGCAGATAACCAGGCCTGTCTTCCACGGCACCTGTGGGTAGATTTGAACCATCAACCTTTTATCTGGTAGTGTAGCAGTTAACCATTTGTGCCACCCAGAGACTCCCGATATTTTGTCAGTAAGAGTTTGTTCTTATGTTACATTATCCTTAAGCAATTAGGGTAAGAGCGTTCTTTTTAAGTTCAAGCCCAAGGAAACATTGCTTTCAGGCTTTACTCTGTATTCTCTAGGCATGAAGGTGGTGATGGGGGTGAGTGAGGATATGAATGAACTGGACAAATCAAAACCTGCTCCATCCCACAGGGAACCTAAAAGAGGGTATCTCCTCTTCTGTGTTCCACATACACAGTAAACAACGTTTTCCTCTAAAGACAGGGGACACAAATATTTTTTGCTGTTGACACACAGTAACAGGCAGTAACTATTATGCTCTTGTTCATTCATTAAACAAATCCCTAGTCTTTAAAGTTTGGAAAGATGACACTGTATTACTAATATTTTATAAGTCCATTATAATGTGATTTCTTCAGGAAGAATCAGTTACATTTTGGTTTTGTCCTACTGCTGTAATGAATATCTGAGCAGTCACATAATTATTTTCTAACAGGCTTTACCCATAGAAATTACTAGCAACTTTAATACGTCTTAAGCTAAAATTCTAAAAGATACAAATAAACACGAATCATAGATGTAAATTTGGGCCAGAATCTATACCAAAAATCAGGGCATACTACAACATTATTGTGTGCAAGTTCACTGTTCATGTGTAACAAATTAAAGGAGAGAAGGGTCATATATATTAATGAGGGTCACAGCTCTAAATAATATTTGTAAAAGTTAGTTCCAAAGGAAATAATAATTGTGTAAATGTTCCTATAAAACTTATTAAAGAACAGAACAATTTAATCAACTGCTAACTAGTTAGCTATTTGGGGGCAAAGTATTAAATATAAAGTGCATATTTTCTGTATTTTGTTAAAAAAGAAGTCTATCTACATGACATGTTAATGAGCATTTTATGAAAATATTTTATGAAAATATCCCAGGTGTGTTAAGCTAAGTAGTATAATGTTTGTCCCCAACTGTAAGAACAAATTTTATCAAACAATGTATAATCTGTTAATCAAGGAAACCACGCTCATTACTACTGAGTTGATGCTGACTCATAGTGACCCTACAGGACAGACTAGAACTGCCCCACTGGGTTTCCAAGGAGTTGCTGGTGAATTTGAACTTGCAGCCTTTTGGTTAGCAACTGTAGTTTGCAGTTGCTCCTTATTGATATTTATTATTTACTATTTTCCTCTTTGTTGTCTTTCCAGAACTTGAGGAATCTAGACAAAAATGTCCACCATGCTGGTATCGCTTTGCCAATGTGTTCTTGATCTGGGACTGCTGTGATGCATGGTTAAAAGTAAAGCATCTCGTGAATTTAATTGTTATGGACCCATTTGTTGATCTTGCCATCACCATTTGTATTGTTTTAAATACCCTCTTTATGGCCATGGAGCACTATCCCATGACAGATCAATTTAGCAGCGTGTTAACTGTAGGAAATCTGGTAAGTTTATTTGACATTTACTCATTTTCTTTGGCAGGCAGTGAGGGAAGATACAAAAAAATATTTATGTGTGGTATGTCGAAGAAAAATGATGTGTTCTTTCTTCATAAGAAGAAATATCTGTAGAATGTTACAGAAATCTGAGATCAGTCTAAAATTGGGCTGGTATTAATGCTGTTTGTATAGAGCATTATCAGTGCTGGAAGATCAAGGTATCTTAACAAGTTGAAAACTTGTTACAATCTTATCTACCATTAAGTTTCCAGAGGAACCATGAGATCTAATTTTAGTTCCATAACCATGCAGTTCTAGTCAACACAGTGCCTGAAGAAATCAAGCCTGTTCAAGGGATGACTCAAGGATTATTCCGATATGAAAGAAGGTGCAGTTGTTTCATATTTAATTACCTGATTAATACTTGCATGGCATTCATGTAAGAGAGAAATAGTTAGTAAAAATGCATCTATACATTTGCTTCAGATTACTGTGTGTGTGTGCGTGCGTGTGTACACGCATGTGTGCACATATGCAGGCATGCTGATGGAAATGTTCTCCTACATCTTTAAGAACATTTTCTTCTGACCAATTTCTCCTTTATGAAGAAATTGAAATTGAGGAACAAGGAAGAAAAGGATTCTGCTGGTTTATTAATCAAGACTTTTTGCTGAAAGACAGAACAGAATTCAAGCTAGCTTCCAAAAACTAAACCCAGTACCACCGAGTTGATTCTGACTCATAGGGACCCTATAGGTCAGAGGAGAACTGCCCATAGAGCTTTCAAGGAGTGCCTGGTGGATTCAAACTGCCAATCCTTTGGTTAGCAGCCATAGCACCTAACCTCACAGAATCAAAGGTAAAGGTGAATGACCAAGCCATGTAAATGCCAGTACTGCAGTTGGGCTTCAAGAACAGTTTTAACCAAGGATTTGGATATAACCCAAAACTTCACTGACACTTCTTTCTCTAAGTCTTCAAACATGCTCACCTATACCCAAAATAACTTTCTGCCATTGAGTCACCTCTGATTCATAGTGACCCACGTGGCATAGTGGTTAAGTGCTACAGTTTCTAACCTAAAGATCAACAATTGGAATCCACCAGGCGCTCCTGGAAACTCTGTGGGGCAGTTCTACTCTGTTCTATAGCGTGACTGTGAGTCAGATTCTCTCCTATCACTCAACTGTATTTACATCTTACAATGTCTGTACTGGAATAAAAGAATTTTCCTTGCAGCTTCAGTTGAAAGACTTTCATGAAAAGACTGACATAGCTTGGGTCAGGTACTCAACTCTAGTTTAATAAGCTCTGGCAGGGCTTTGTGTTATACGAAAATACAGCAGATCCTTGGTGGAGAAGCAATTCTTGAAAGAAGGGGAAAAGAGGAAGACTGGGCAGACAACTGCGTAAATATCTCACCATCTCAATAAACCAAAACTCAGTGCCAGTGAGTCAATTCTGAACTGCCCTGTAGACTTTCCAAAGAGGGGTATTAGTTAACCAGAGCTTCCACAATCTCAATAAGTAACCTCAATTTATTAGCATTCCTTGACTTAGTTGAATACTCACTAATTTGTTCCTGACATTTATTTCTTCATCTTTGGCACTTGTGATACTGACTTTTTTTGTTTGTTTATTGTTCTTTCCAAAAAAAATATTTTAAGCTTTTTATTTTATACTAAACTTTCAGTGAAAGTTTACAAGTAATTCATTTGGGCATATGGAAGACCCCCCTCACTGCTATGCAACTCTAGCTGCTGTCCCCACCCTGTGACAGACAGCTCGCTCTCCTCTTTTCCAACCTATACTTCCCGTATCTATTCAATCAACTTCAGTCCCCCATTTTGCTGAGAGTTTTTAACATGATTAGGTGCTGGACTTTGTCAAATGCCTTTTCTGCATCAATTGACAAAATCAAATGATTCTTACCTTTTGTTTTACTTATGTGCTTGACTACATTAATTGTTTTTCTAATGTTGAGCCATCCTTGCATCACTTGTATGACTACTACTTGGTCACAGTGAATTATTACTATTATTGTTATTTTATATATTGTTTAAATCTATCAGCTAGAACTTTGTTGGGAATTTTTGCATCTACATTCATGACAGATATTGGTCTGTAAATTTCCTTTTTTGTGTTGTCTTTACTTGGTTTTGGTATCAGGGTTAGACTGGCTTCACAGAATGGAGAATATTCTATCTTTTCTGTGCTCTGAAATACCATCCATAATATGGTGCTAACTCTTCTGTAAAAATTTGGTAGAATTCTCCAGTGAGCTGCCTGGACCAGGAATTTTTTTTTTTTTTTTGATTGGGAGTTTTTAAATTACTTTTTCAATCTGTTCTTTTGTGATGGCTTTATTAAGTTGTTC
The DNA here is from genome assembly GCA_028571685.1 of Heterohyrax brucei. Taxonomy (NCBI): domain Eukaryota; kingdom Metazoa; phylum Chordata; class Mammalia; order Hyracoidea; family Procaviidae; genus Heterohyrax; species Heterohyrax brucei. Next base: position 71,376,896 of record CM053146.1, on the reverse strand, counting down.
TACTTTTGTTTGTGTCAGCTTTAGTCGGTAGTATGTGTATAGAAATCTATTTCCTCTAGCTTTTCAAATTTATTTTTCATAACATTCTTCTGCAATTCTTTTGATTTCAGTTGGGTCTGTTGTGACATCACCAATTTGATTTCTTAGTCAAGTTATTTGCTTCCTCTGTTTTTCTTTGGTCATTTTGGCCAGTGGCTTATCAATTTTTTTTGATCTTTTTAAAAAACAGCTGTTAGTCTTGTTAATTCTTTTGATTGTTTTTCCAGCTCATTATCTCTAACTCATTTAGTTCTATACAAATTTTTATTATTTACTTTCTTCTGGTGCTCTAGGGTTTCGTTTGCTGCTCTCTTTCCACTTGATGTAGTTATAGGGTTAATTCTTTGATTTAGGCTCTTTCTTCTTTTTGGATGTGTGCATTTACTGAGATAAACTGACCTTTGAGAATTGCTTTTGCTGTGTCCTGCAGGTTCTGGGAGAAACCCTGGGTGGCATGGTGGTTAAGTGCTACATCTGCTAACCAAACAGTTCAAATCTACCAGGCGCTCCTTGGAAACTCTATGAAGCAGTTCTACTCTGCCCTGTAGGGTCACTGTGAGTCCAAATAGACTCAACAGCAGTGGGTTATGCTTTCTGGGAGGATGTGTTGTCATTCCTGTTTGCTTCTATGAATTTCTTTATTCCATCTTTGAAATTCTTCTATAACCCATGTTTTTGAGTAAGGTGTTGTTCAGTTTCCTGGCATTCAATTTTATTTCCTTGCTTTTTCTACTGCTGATTCCAAGTCTTATGGCTTTACGCTCTGAAAAGATGTGTTACAGTATTTCAGTGTTTTGGATTTTGCCAAGACTTGATTTATGGCCTAATATATGGTATACTCTGGCAAATTTTTCATGTGCATTGGATCGGCACTTGGCTTGGCGATTGGATAAAATATACTTGTCTGCTATGTCTATGAGGTCAAGTTGGTTGACTGTGGCGGTTAGATCTTCCATTTCTTTACTGAGCTTTTGTCTTGATGTTCACTCCATCACCGAATGTGCTGTGTTAAAGTCTCCTGCTGTTAGAACTTGCTTGATATATTTAGAAGCCCTGTCATTGGATGAGTAAATATTTAATATGAATATGTCCTCTTGATATATTGAAATTTTAATCAGTATATAGTGGCCTTCCTTGTCTACTGTGGTGGACTTCAAAGTTTGTTTTATCTGAAATCAATATTGCCACCCTTGCTCTTTTTTTGAATGTTGTTTGCTTAGCATATATGTTTCCATTCTTTGAGTTTTAGTTTGTTTGTACCTTTAAGTCTCTTGTAGGAAACATATAGACAGAGCAAGTGTTTTTTAAAAAAATACATGTTGCTATTCTGTGTCTCTTTATTGGTGCACTTAACCCATTTACATTCAATGTAATTATTGATAGGGATGAACTTAGTGCTGTTATTTTGTGTCCTTTTTTTCTCTGTTGTTGATTATTTCATTATTCTACTTAAATTTCTGTGCTGAATTGTTCTTTTTCATGGGTTTTCTTTTCATTTTTCCATTGTTGTTGGTTTTATATTTGCTGAGACTTTGTGATTTTGTTTCTTATTTTGATATGTAGGATTGTTAATTTCCTTTGTGGTTACTTTCATATTTACTTCTGATGTTCTAAGTCTAAAACAGTCTTTAATTTCTTTGTATTGCTTCAACTTCCTCTTCATATGAAATATCTATGAATATATCATTTAGTTCCTCTTTTATGGTAAGTTGTCATATTTACATCATTTACATACTGAGATCTCTTTTTTTTAGTGTTTTAGCTTTGATTTATTTTTGTGGTTTTCCTCTCAGTGTTGATATGTCGATGCTCTGTCCACTTGTGTGTCCTTGAGTATGTATCTGTGTTATTGATTTTCTGATCAAAGAACTTTCTTTAGTGTTTCTTCTAATTTCAGATTGGTTTTTGCAAATTCTCTAAACTTCTGTTTATCTGGAAATGTCCTAATTTCACTGCCATATTTGGGAGACAAGTTTGCAGGAAATATAATTCTTAGCTGGCAGGTTGTTTTTCCCCTTCACGGTTTTGTATATGTCATCCCATTGCCTTACTGCTAGCATGGTTTCTGCTGTGTAGTCTGAACTTAGTCTCATTTACTTTCCTTCATAGGTTACTTTTTGTTTAATTCTAGCTGCCTTTAAAGCATTATCTTATCTCTGCTTTGGTAAGTTTGATTACAATATGTCTTGCTGTCTTTCTTTTGGGATCTACCTTGTGTGGAGTTCAGTGAGCATTTTAGATAGATATCTTCTCATATTTCACGATATCTGAGAAATTTTCTGTCAACAGATTTTCAACAATTTTCTTTGTATGTTCTGTTATCCCCCCTGTTCTGGTACTGCAATCAATTATATTCACCTTGATAGAGTCCCACATAACTCTTAGTGATGCTTCATTTTTTAAAATTCTTTTACCTGATTTTTCCTCAAATATGCTCAACTGCTTCATCTTTAGTCTCAATTTTGCATTCCATTGCCTCAATTCCACTTCCACTTTCTACTGAATTGTCTAATACTGTAATTTTATTGTTCATCTGCTGAAAATTCATATCATTGTTGCTCTAGTATTTATGCAGTCTGTTTAATTTTTTATTATGTTCTGCCGCACTTTGCCTAATCTTCCTGATGTGTTCAAGAGCTCTAAACATTATTCATTTGTATTCTGGAAAATTTTTGTATTCTTTGTTTCAGGAGTTTTCTGAACCCATTGTGGTCTTCTTCTTGAAATGATTTTAAAGAGACTGGTGTCTCTGAGCCATCAGAAAGTTGTAATTATGTTTGGCTATTGTGTTTCAACATATATAAATTTATATATATATATATCTGTAGGTATATGGGCTGGTTGTGTGAGCTGTTTCTTTAATTGGAGCCTTAGAAATTCCAACACACTGTCATTAGGTGGTTGAAGCTGTTGCCAGGCACTTGTGCCCTGGCATCAGTTTACTTTTGTTACATGTCCTCAGTCTTGGAGCCCAGTGAATAAGCCCTCAAGTATGTAGTGTCTGCTGAAGAATGGTGATTAGTGTGGGCTCAGGTTCTTCGCTGTGTGTGCACTGAGAAAGGCTGTGGGCTGTGCTGAGAAAGGCAGGGGACTGGCAGCCCTATGCTAGGGAAATAGCCTGTTTCTCACCAGAGGTCTGGCTCAGGGGAGCCAGCTGACCTCATTTTTCCCCATTGTTTGTTAAATTGTTCCCTCTCCAAGTCCAGGAGAATAGCTCAGGGTGTGCACAAGGGTTCCTGCTTTTGGCCCAGGTAGTGTGTCAGAAACTGGTGCCCAGAGCACCACAGAAGAAAAAGGGGGTGTGCTGGGGAAAGGAAGACAGGTTGTGTCCAAAGGAAAGGTTTTGATCCACATGCATCTGTAAGTATTTATCTTTTGACATTCACATGGGAGAGTTCTACAATTCTTTTATGCATGCCTGTCCAAAGCTCAGCTCTCTACTGACAAAGATGCTCCTTGAACACAGCTTTGTTCACTGTTCTGGCACAGAGGGTCCTACTGTAGGGTGCAGATTTTCGTCAGCCCATTCTGGTCTGTCGGGGTACTTCTGGACATACTTTACCTTCCCTGTCATCCAGTTCATTCTCCTAACTTTTCCCCTGGTGTTCAGGGCAACCAGAATATTCTATATAATCTGTTAAATTGTTTTTCCAGGTCTTTCTTGTTAGAGAGACTATAGGATATGTCTGGCTACTCTGCCATGTTAGCTTCACCTCCTCTTATTATTCTTTGACCTTTCAAGCCACCCATTCTTTGCCTCCTTTTTTGGACTTCTAGGCTTTTTCACTAATGTTTCTTACTCAGTGTTTTCACTTACTCAACCACTATAGGAATTATCTACTTATTTTAGTTATCTAATGCTGTTTTATTTGTCACAGTTTAGTAAGCTAAAAGTCCAAATTCAGAGAGTCAGCTCCAGGGGAAGACTTTCTCTGCAGGCATTAGAGAAAGGTCCTTGTCAATCTTCCCCTAGACTTGAAGTTTCTGAGGTGCTGAAACAGCAGTCCTTTCCAAAGGACATGCTCAGTGCCTGGCACTGCTTTCTTACTTGATGGTATGGGGTCCCCAAATATTCCTGATAGCTTCCTTCTTTTCTATCTCAACAGAGTACCTCAAGGCACAAAACACTTTTACATATTGAATCTTGCTCTACCAACACAACAGCACCCATCCACCCTTACTAACATCATAGAGGTAGGAATTCCAACACAGAGGAACATTACACAATACCACAAATTATGGCCTAGCCAAATTGCCATAGATTTTGGGGGGAACATAGTTCAATCCATGACATCCCATCCTTTGTTCTCGAAAAAATCACATCTTTTCAACATGTAAAACATATTCTCTCTAGCACAGTAAGAGTCTTGTGGTCCAAGTCCAAAATCCAGAGAATTCTCTTCAGCTATAAAATCTAGAATACAGGTTACCTTCCTCTAAAATATAGTGGCAGAGCAGGCAGGCACAAGTTAGGCATTTCCATTACAAATGAGAGACAGGTAAACAGGCAAGGAGCAAGTCAGCAAAACATGTTACAGCAGCCTTCAAAGCTTTTAAAATAATCTTCCATTCTCTGAGACATTTTACACAATGGCCCTGCCCTCCAGACTCTAGATATCAGCCACACTCTCCAGATTCTGAGTGGAATCCTTCTGGCCCTGTACTACAGCTCTGCCTTCCAGGCTCACTGGGACAGCAACTCTTGCTCCCTCAGCTTCAGGTGCACAATTTTCCAAGTCCACATGAGTAGTCACTCCACAATTAGAAGCATCAGGGGCCATGGCTTCACCCTTTCCAGTCCCTGAAGTCATGGCCATGCCTTTCAGACTGAACAGCTCAGCTTCTCATGCTCTTCTGTCTTTTTAGCTTCTGCATCTTATGGCCTCATGGCTTGGGCCTCAGGCCCACATCTGCCCTTCTTGGGCAAGTGTTCCAAAGCTCTGTAGCTTCACAGATTCAAGGGCCTGGAGGCATCTCACTCTGCCAGGTAGCATCCTGTACACAAGTACTCAGCTCTCTTGCCTCATGAGTCAGCAAGCCTAGCTCCACTGATTCAAGTGCCTGCAGGCATCCCACTCTGTCAGGAGACCTCTGTGCACAGGCACTCAGCTCTCTTACTCCATGGGTTGGCTCCAGCACTGTTTCATGCTAGGATGTTTCTGCTGCTGCCTGTCTGTTGCTGTTGCTGCTGCTGGGTCTTCTACTGCTTATTACTCACCATTTTCACCTTCATTGGTGTTAACAGTTCTCTTTGGTTACTTCCATATTTTAGGTAATTGTTAAGAGCAGTACTCCACTCTCTCAGCAATAAATTCTGTTTTAGTTCTCTAATGCTGCTTTAACAGAAATACCACAAGTGGATGGCTTTAAAAAGAGAGATTTTATTTGTCACAATCTAGTTAGCTAAAAGTCCAAATTCAGGGTGTCAGCTCCAGGGGATGGCTTTCTCTGCCAGCACTGGAAGAAGGTCTTTGTGGTCAATATTCCCTTGGACCAGAAGCCTCTGAGGCACAGGGACCCTGGTCCTTTCTAAAGGCTGTTCTTCTGGCAGTGCCTTCTTGATAGTATGAAGTCCCCAAATGTCCATGCTAGCTTCTCTAGTGGGGTAAATTGTTCCAGTCCTGTATTTCCAGCTGTTGCATATCATTGCCCCAAGGACTACTTTAAATACAATATTGTTGGAATATTAAATATTTTCTTGCTATAACACAGTTCTTGGTTTCAGATCTGTTACAAATTACTCAATGGCCATATTGCAGTTTTCTGTCATGTCTCCCAGCGCTTTAGAAGGCCGTCACAATTTGCTTTTTTTTTTTCCTGTCTAAAATGGCTTCTTCAGTTAGCAGGTTTTAGTGAAAGAATATTGGCATTGGAATTAATTGGACCTGGGTTTAACATCAGTTGCTAGCACTTACTAATAATGTGGTCTCCGGATAAGTCTCATAAACAATCTGAATCTTTGTTTTGATTATTGAAACAGGTAAAATAATACCCATCTCCCAGTGTTGTTGTGAAAGTCAAATGAGATAATGGGAAAACACCTAACACTGTGCCTGATGTCTAATGTGCTCAATAGACAACGTCCTCCCTCTTGTATACCTCTTGACCTTTCTTTGAAATACTGATGGAAAATATTTCTGTGCTACCGCTTTTATTTTTCCCAGGATATTGGACAGTTAGGGAAGTTGAGCAGCTAAAGGAAGAAATTTTGGAAATTTGCCATAGTCAACAGGAAATTGAGGTTTTACAGAATTTTGATGTTGAAGTAGTTGAGTATGGAAGCAGAGGATAAGACAGCTTGGATGACAGGGTGATCAAGTGGAAAAACACTGGATTAAATCACAAAATCTGGGTCTAATTCTAAGGGCTCGTGCTAACTTTCTATGTGATCCTGTCAAAGTCACCTAGATTGTTAGGTCTGTTTACTTGTGAGAATAGTAAGTGTGTTGGACTAGATCACTTCTCACGTCCCTTCCAGTTTTAGATTATATGACTATCGACGGTGACAAAACAAATGGGATAGGAAAGTAGAGAGGGAGAATGATGATTAGTAAACTGTGACAGAGCCATTGGTAAATGGCTTGTCAAGATAGAGAATGTAGAGTACAAGAAAGAGTCTTGAGTCTTCTGCTTCTATCAATAAAAATAGGAGACTGTGTGAACTATCTTTGTTGACTGAAAAGCCTAATTAATAACGTGTTTATAAACCATTTCATAGTTTACTAATATTCCTTCTATATCTGTTGATACTCATGACTTTTGTAACATGTATTTATAATACATAGTACTATGTGTATATGTATATACATACATATATGTGTCTGTGTGTGTGAATATATGTATATATACACATGTTGTCACTAAAACCAAAAAAACCAAACCCATTGATGTTGATTTGATTCTGACTCATAGTGACCCTAAAGGACAGACAAGAACTCCCCTACAAGGTTTTCAAAGAGCAGCCAGTGGATTTGAATTGCTGACCTTTAGGTTAGTAGCTAACATCTTAACCACTGTGGTGCCATCTAATCAGTTCTGACTCATAACAACTCTGTTTACAACACAATGAACAGAATGAAACACTGCCCAGTCCTGCCCATCTTCACAATCACTGTTGTGTTTGAGCCCACTGTTGCAGCCACTGTGTCATTGTACAAGGTCTGATAGTTAAGTCTGCAAACATAGTTGTTGTAAGTGCTACATACCTCTGCTGAATACCATCATGGTCACCTTTGATGTACTCCCCTTGGGAAGCTATGCACCAATGCCAGGGCCTAGTCCACTCTTCAGAGCAATTGTGGAACTTTTCCTGGAATGGCCAATGCACACAGTGGCACAGTGCCAAGTTTGCAAACTTAATTGTATAGTTGTTTTTAGCCAGTAAACAAATAATTGTATTGGAACACCCTCCATTCTTACCTGATCTGGCCCCCAGTGGCTTTTTTCTCTACCCAAAGATAAAGGAAATACTGAAAGACATTTTGATGACATTCAGGACATCAAGGGTAATACAACAGCTCTGGTGACCAATACAGGAAGAGTTCCAAAACTGCTTTGAAGAGTGGACTATGTGCTGCATTGGTGTGCATAGCTTCCAAAAGGGAGTACTTCAAAGGTGACCATAGTGATATTCAGCAATTAGGTATGTAGCACTTAGAACGCGTAAGTTTGCAGACTTAACTGCCAGACCCGTACACACACACACACACACACACACACACACTTTGGACTGTATTATGCACCATGGATGATTACCTTGCATACTTTGTGGAGGTGCTCATTAAGTTTAGAACTTGTGGATTAGTTCATTACTGTTCAGATGGCTATGTACTACCTTATAATGTCTTAGAGATTTTGGCTGAATTTTTACAACAAAATAATCTCCCATAAAATAATCATAGACATTTCAGTCTTGATTCAGATCAATGTGGACTTTTTTGTATAATGTTTCTGCAACATAAAAAAATTGTATCATTTACTTGTCAGTTGGGCTGAACAAATTTATCAAGCAACTTCAAACTCTATTGAGTTTCTCTGAGTCTGGTTTTTTTGGTGGCTTATTTGTTAGGTTGTTGTTACTATTATAAAGTCCATGTGCCTATCTCAAAGATTCTATGGGCAAGAAATCTCCCATCAATCACAGTAGGTTAAACAGCTTTTCATCATACAACATTTTTTTTTTTCCCAACTAATCTGTAACTCTTCCTTCAGGGAATACAGATAGGGATTTTATATTTAGGTCTTGGATCCATTTTGAGTTACTTTTTTTCATGGTGTGAGATATGGGTCTTGTTTCATTTTTTTGCTGATGGATATCCAGCTATGCATTTGTTGAAGAGACTGCCTTTTCTGCAATTAATAGACTTTGGACATTTGTCAAATATCAGCTGCTCATAGGTGGATGATTTATGTCTGGATTCTCTGTTCTGTTCCACTGTTCTGTTGTACCAGCACCATGCTGTTTTCAGTATAGTGGTGGTATAGTAAGTTCTAAAGTCAGGTAGCATGAAGCTTTGTTGTTCTTCAGTAATGCTTTATCTGAGTTTTTTTTTTTTTTTTTCCTTTCCACCTAAAGTTAGTAATCTGTTTCTCCATTTCATTAAAAGATGTTATTGGAATTTGTCATCAGGATCACATTGTATCTATAGATTACTTTGGCTAGAATAGTTGTTTTCACAATGTTGAGTCCTGCTATATCTGAGTAAGGTAGGTTTCCCCACTTAAGTTGACTTCTTGCAGTAGTTCCTTGCAATTTTCTTTGTATATGTCTTTTACTTTTCTGGTTAGATTTATTCATATTTTATCTTCTGGGGGCTATTGTAAATGATATTGATTCAATAATTTCCTCTTTGATATTCTCTTTGTTGATGTAGAGGAATCTAATTGATTTTTATATGTTTATCTTATGTCCTGATATTTTGCTGAACTCTTCTATTAACGCCAGTAGGGTTTTGTGTGTGTGTGTGTGTGTGTGTGTGTGTGTGCGCGTATGCTTTAAAGTTTTCTGTGTAAGATATCATCTGCAAATCGAGATCATTTTACTTCTTCCTCACTAGTTCTGATGCCCTTTATTCCTTTTTCCAGCCTGACTGCTTTGGCTAGAACCTCCAGCACAGTGTTGAATAGAAGTAGAGACAGGGGGGCATCCTTATCTGGTTCTGTTCTCAAGAGGAATGCTTTCAGACTCCCTCAATTTAGGATGATCTTGGCGGTTGGCTTTGTATAAATATACTGTCTTTATGTTGAGAAATTTCCCTTCTACTCCAATTTTGCTGAGAGTTTTTAATATGAATGGGTGCTGGACTTTATCAAAAGCTTTTTCTGATAAAATCAAGTGGTTCCTATCTTTGATGTTATTTAGGTGGTTGACTGCATTGATTGTCTTCCTAATGTTGAACCACGCCTGTATACCTGGTATGAATCCCATTTGGTCATGGTGAATTATTTTATTGATATGTTGTTGAATTTTATCGGTTAGAATTTTTTGGGGAATTTTTGCATCTAAGTTTATGAGAGATATTGATCTGCAATTTTCCTTTTTTGTGGCATCTTCACCTGTATGAGTCAGAATTGACTTGACTGCAGGGGGTCTGGAATTCTTGTTTTTACCTGGTTTTGGTATCTAGGTTATGCTGGCTTCACAGAATGAGTTTGGAAGTACTCTGTCCTTTTCTGTGCTCTTAAATACTTTTCATAATAATGGTATTAATTCTGAAAGTTTGATAGAATTCTCCAGTGAAGCTGTTAAGAGTCAGGGCTGTTCAGGTTGGGAGGTTTTTACTTACTTTTTAACGTCATCTTTGAGTATGAGTTTATCTAAGTGCTCTACCTCTGTTTGTGTTAGTTTAAGTACGCCGTATGTTTCTAGAAATTTGTTCATTTCCTCTAGGTTTTCAAATTTGTTAGAGTATAATTTTTCAAAGTAGTCTGTTACAGTTTTTTAAAATTTCAGTTGTGCCTGTTGTGATATTTGCCTGTCTTATATATTATTAGGATAATTTGCTTCCTCTCCTTTTTTTCTCTTGTCAATTTGGCCAGTGGTTTATCAATTTTGTTAATCTTTCCAAAGAACCAGCTTTTGGTCTTGTTAACTTTTTCAATCACTTTTCTATACTCTAATTCATGTAAATCTGCCCTAATTTTTATTATTTGCTTTCTTCTGGTGCCTGAGGGTTTTCTGGCTGCTCTCTTTCCATTTGTTAAAGTTGCAAGGTTAATGCTTTGATTTGGGCCTTTTTTTTTTTTTTTTTTTTCCCTTTTTGGATGTGTTCATTTATTGAAATGACCTGATCTCTGAGCACTGCCCTTACTGTTTCCCAAAGGTTCTGGTAGGATGTGCTTTCATTTTCATTTGATTCTGTGAATTTGTTTGTTCTTTTCTTGATTTCTTCTCTAATCTAGCAGTTTTTGAGCAAGGTGTTATGATTTTCTCTTTTTTTTTCCCCCTCATTTTTTCTGTTACTGATTTCTACCTTTATGGCTTTGTGGTCCAAAAAGACAGTTTGCAATAATTCTGTGCTTTAGTTTTTGTAATGGCTGCCTTTATGGCTTAATATGTGCTCTATTCTGGAGAATGTTCCATGTGCAGTGGAGAAAATATATTTCCCTCTTGTTGGGTGAACTGTTCAATATATAAGATGAAGTTGGTTTATTGTGACATTTAGATCTTCCGTGTCTTTATTGAGTTTCTTTCTGGATGCTCTGTCTTTCACTGAAAGTGGGGTGTTGAAGTCTCCTGCTATTACTGTGGAATTGTCTATTTCTCTTTTCACTGCTGTCAGACTTCATTTTATGTATTTAGAGTCCTATCATTGGGTACGGAGACTCTGGTGACATAGTGCTTAAGTGCTCTGACAGCTAACCATAAAATTCACAATTCAAATCCAGCAGGTGCTCCCTGGAAACCCTAGGGGCTGTTCTACTCTGTCCTATTGGGTTGCTATGAGTCAGAATTGACTTGATGGCAATGGGTTTGGGTTTTTTGTTGTTGCTGTTGTATCACTGGGTGTGTAAATATCGAATACGATTATGTCTTATCTATTGTGGTAGATTCTGCTTTACAGTCTCTTTTATATTTATTATTATTATTATTAATATTGCCACTCAGTGTTTTTTGAATGTTGTTTGCTTAACATATTTTTTAATCCTGTGAGTTTTAGTTTGTTTGAGTTTGAGTTTCAGTCTAAAATATGTCTCTTGTAGGCAGCACACAGATGGATGGTGTTTTCTCACTGTGCTGCTCCGTCTCTTCAATGCGGTTAAGCCATGTACATTCAGTGTAATTATGGACAAATATAGGTTTAGTGCTGTCATTTTGATGACTTTTTGTGCGTTCTTGATAATTTCTTTGTTCCATTTAAATTTTCTGTGCTGAATCATTTTTTCTGTATGCATTAGGAAAACAAACAATTGCAATAGTCTCATTTTGACAGCTTTTTCAATGTAAAGGACTGACTTAAGTAAAAGGTTGTTAAGCTTCACTTTATCACCATAAAATGGAGTATAGACCTATTTTGAATTGAGAGAATTGCTTTAAAAGACTTTTTTCAAGAATGATTATGTAACTTTTATTCATTTTGGGGGAGTCTCAGCCTGTAGTTTTCAGATAAAAGACAAATTCTTAGTTTCTTTCATTGTTTTTCTTTCTATTGTCAAACAGACAAGAAAATAATTCATTCAGCTAGCCAATCAAATAATTCATTAATCTTAATTACTGGTGTGTACATACTGAAAATGTTCTCCCGCTGGTTTCAATTAAATCTGCAGTTCCTTGCTCTGTTAGTCCATTAGCCTTAATTCTCAGGCATCCAGAGATCACTGCTATAAAATATTTGTGGAAAACTCACTTCTGTTTCAAGAGTGGTTATAAAAATCACAAAAAATAAGATGCTATCCCTTAAAAGTATGTGATTAAAAACAACCCATTGCCAGTGAGTTGACTCCCAGCAATCCCATAGGACAGAGAACTGCTCCCATACGGTTTCCAAGAAGTGGCTGATAGATTCAAACGGTGACCTTTTGGTTAGCAGCCTAGCTCATAAACACTAGCAATAACAAAATATGCTTTCTTCAAAACTTAAAATAATTTTTAGTAGCATCCAATAATGTATGAATTTATTCCTAATGGACTAATAGACAAAAAATAAAATTACTTGTGATTACAGTAGAAGCATATTGTAGCTATTATTTAGTATCATACTTAAAATGTAGATGATGAAATGTTTCAAAATCAGTGTTTTCCTTGAAATCCAACAGATTTACTGAGTTAAAATTAGGTTAAGGGAAATCCACTTAACAAAATACTCTGTTGAAACAAAATCCTAATATGCATTGCTTTTTTACTTATTTATCATTTTAAATTTTAGATGCTTTTATTCATGAGTGCTTAGTATTATTCTTTAAAACGCTTGCAGCTTTAATAGTTTTGCAATGCTTTTGAAGTATTAATCTAAATTTTACTTTAGGTCTTCACAGGGATCTTCACAGCAGAAATGGTACTCAAGATCATTGCCATGGATCCATACTATTATTTCCAAGAGGGCTGGAATATCTTTGATGGGATTATTGTCAGCCTAAGTTTAATGGAGCTGGGCCTTGCAAATGTGGAGGGATTGTCCGTACTGCGCTCATTCAGACTGGTAGCTGCATAGACTGTCTTTGTATTCTGTCTCTTATTGGTCTAACTTTTATTTTGGAACTGAGTCAATGTGTATTTATATATTTGTTTACTTTTAATTTACATCAATGTGATATCATAATAAAATACATAAATATTCTCTTTAAAGTTAAATATAAAATATCAGTGATAAAAATAGTTGCTATTTTTCAAAATGACTGGAAATAAAAGGCTTATTAAAGAAGATAATGTGCTTCTAAAACTAATTTTTAAATTATTATTTTTTTCTTTAAAGTCTGAGAAGAAATTAAACACCTTAGGCCCCCATTAATATTAACTCTTTAAAACAACATGCAGAAAAACATTTGATGCCATCAACACTTTAAATATCATAAGTTTTTTTAAAAACGATAGCAAAAACATTTCATTGACAAGTAAAGATTTCACAGGAAATTAAAATATGCATACTTTCCAGTTGAAGAAAAACTTTTCTATAGTTTGTTATACTAGTTTTTTCACCTTTATTTTGTACTGGTTCATTACGAATATACACCTCATGATTTTTAAGATTACTTTTTTGTTACTCTCTAAAAAATAGGCTGAGAGTGACATTAGTTTATTAAGTTCACAAATGTTGTTAACCAAAATACTAATTTTTTCCTTCAGTATTCTCTTAATGATGCAAAAATGTTTCACTTATCACTTTTGAAATGAAATTTTTTTGCAAGTTAATGATGTGATTTGATTTATGAACCGTGTTATTAACTCTTGTTTTTTGTGGATTTGAAATTGAATTGGGTTCTTGTGTTTTGAGTTTTTATATCCATCAGAGGTGGGTTTACAATACGGTATACTGATACACTGCCTAACTTCCATAATTACATTGTGGTAACAACTAACAACATCTTTTCACTTGATTACAGCTCCGAGTTTTCAAGTTGGCAAAATCCTGGCCCACTCTGAACATGCTGATAAAGATCATTGGCAACTCCGTGGGGGCGCTGGGCAACCTCACCCTGGTGTTGGCCATCATTGTCTTCATTTTTGCCGTGGTCGGCATGCAGCTCTTTGGTAAGAGCTACAAAGAATGTGTCTGCAAGATCTCCAGCGACTGTGAACTGCCACGCTGGCACATGAACGACTTCTTCCACTCCTTCCTGATTGTGTTCCGCGTGCTGTGCGGGGAGTGGATAGAGACCATGTGGGACTGTATGGAGGTTGCTGGACAAGCCATGTGCCTCATTGTTTTCATGTTGGTCATGGTCATTGGAAATCTTGTGGTATGTATGTTTTATGTATACTCATAAATAAGGACAGTACAAGGATCAGGGAATAGTTTGTAAGGTGCCTGATGCAGTAGACATATCTCTGATTTTATAGTTGAAAAGTCCTAGAGTCAAATTCCAAACCTAGGATTTGCTCTCTGAGCATAGGCAAGTTACTTAACTTCTCTGACGTCCAGAGTTCCCATCTATGAAACTGGAATAACAAAATTTAAATCTTAAGGTTGACAAGAGAATTAAATAAGGTGATATCTATTAAACTTTGAGGGGCATTTCTACTTCAGTAAAAAATATTTTTATCATCAAAGTTAATTTTTACCCTATTCCTATATAGTCACTATGAGTCGGAATTGACTCAACAGCAGCGAGTTTGGTTCCTGGTTTTCTATTATTTTGATAAGATAATCATGGCCTGTAAATTTAAAATACATTTATCTATTTAATGTTGAAATAGTTCTTTATGCATTCATGTTTCATATTGTTGGCTTACTCAGAAAGGCATAAGTTTCATTTTAAAGATTCTGAATATAAATTTCAGTGATATAAGGCATTTTAGTTATGTAGTGTATTATACTAATAACTTAGAAGGCCTACTGTCTTCTCCCCTGAATTTACTTTATTGAAGGAAAATACGTTCAGTTTGAGTTTTATATGTAGACATGCACACACACACATTTAAAATGTTTGTTTTTAGCTGTGACCTAAAAGCACCAAGGTAAATGCATGAATTTGTGTTTCAATGCTTATGTTCATGTGTTTTAATGCTTAAATTACATGTATACACAGCATTTGTTTACGCCATTACACTTGACCTTCCCCTGAAGGAAGTATTTCAAGTGAGATTGCTTTAAACAATGTTAATAGGCACCCTGTGGACCCACACTGTATTTTTCTAAACAGTAAATTAGGCACCTCTAGATTTTCAATAAAACCATGTAACAGAATCTGATATTTGATAAATACATTTCAAGCTAAAATTATTGCTGTAAATAAATTTCCTTTTACATCAGATATAATGAATGATTCCTGCCTTAACCACAGTTTATCATAAAATTGGTTAATTTTTTCCCTGTGTATCTTGATGGTACTCTATAAAGATTTACTCATATTCCCCATTTCAAAGAAAGGAAAATAATTTACATTGTATGGGTCTAATCTGACCTCTGGAGTAATTTTAGACTTTTCTTCATCTGTTGAGCTATTTGAATATGTAAATTTCAAGGGGTATTTGACAAAAAAATGTGTTAAAACATACTTTGCTGTTAGACATTTTGGCTTCTATGAAAGATTGAGCTCACTGGACTGAGACAATTTGTTTTTTTAATTACACTATTTTTCCTCAGATCAGCAGGCTAAATACATAAATCCATTATTTACACAGATAAAAATAAACATTCCCTAGACAAACTGGTAAGAAACTATCATTTTATTTTCTCTTTGGCAAAAACAGTCAAAGACGGATTTTATCTTTTCACTGGTAAGCTTACCTGAGTAAACAATTTAAATCATATAAGCTCTGATTTCCAGTTGTCCACCCAGCAGGAAGAAGTGGTTGTTTTATCATTTTGACCTTTTGGAAGGTAAAAGATATCAGGTTCTTTACGTAGTATGTGGCTTAGACATGTCTGAAATATAGTATGCACTCAATAAATACATGGTAAATTAATTTTAGCAAAGATCTATGGATTCTCTGAATTTAGGGTATTTCATGCATAGTTCAATATTAATGTAGTGACTTTTCTGTTTGCTTTTAGGTTCTGAATCTCTTTCTGGCCTTATTATTAAGTTCATTTAGTTCAGACAACCTTGCTGCTACTGATGATGATAATGAAATGAACAATCTCCAGATTGCCATTGGAAGGATGCAAAAGGGAATAGATTTTGTAAAAAGTAAAATACGTGAATGTTTCCGAGGAGCCTTTTTTAGAAAGCCAAAAGTTATAGAAATCCACGAAGGCAATAAAATAGACAGTTGCATGTCCAATAATACTGGAATTGAAATAAGCAAAGAACTTAATTATATTAAAGATGGAAATGGAACCACTAGTGGTGTAGGTACTGGAAGCAGTGTTGAAAAATACGTAATTGATGAAAATGATTACATGTCATTCATAAACAACCCCAGCCTCACTGTGACAGTGCCAATTGCTGTTGGAGAGTCTGATTTTGAAAACTTAAACACTGAAGAGTTCAGCAGTGAGTCAGAACTGGAAGAAAGCAAAGAGGTAATAATAATTTTTAAATTTTGTTGTATTTCCCACAATAACCATGCAATACAATTATTTAGCATTATTATTAGCATATAAAGAATTACTACTGAAAGTAATATATGTGGTAATGTCAGAAAACATGAGATTGTCTTTACTGGAAAATCTATTTCTATAAGCACCATTTTTCCATATGAAAATAATCATTCTGAACAATTAATATACTGGTTTTCTTGATAGTTTGAAAATCTGATTTAAAAGAAAAGGGGTGGTTATTTGTTTAATACACTGAACTCTACTACTCACTATGTTCTGTAGAATAGTGAAATGTATTGATCATTGTGAAACTGTCATCTCCTTATTCCTTATAATATACTAGGTTTTAATATGATTTTTATGTGAATGTCTTATTTAACTTTTATTCACTCTGCAAGTTTTATTCACTACAATAGAGTTTTACTTCTTTATGATAACATTAAAAACCGAAACACCCACAGGCATTGTCACTGAGTCTTTTCTGATTCCTAGCAATGCTATATAACACAGTGGAGTTTTCAAGGAGTCCTGGTAGATTCGAACTGCTGACCTTTTAGTTAGCATCTATGGCATTTAACTATGCCAGTACTGCTATACGTACTTAAAAAGTACAATTAGAACTGATTTTATGTTGTCCACTCAAGGATAAGCAAATCCATAGTCTTCCAGATTAACTGGAAAACACTAAGAACTACTTAGAGAAACTCCTGTTTAGGATTACAGTTAAACTGTAGTCCAAAAAGCTGTTCTTACTGTCATATTACTAGTTGTTAAGAAAGAACAGGTATGTAAAACAAAAAGTTTCTATTCTTATAATTCATTGGGTCTAAGTTTCAGCAGCTTAGCAGTATTAATTTGGCAACTTTGTCTCAGTGAACAAGATTAAAATTCTTTTATTATTATTTATTTATGGACTTCTAACATGCCATTAGGAAGTGAATGCCACAGAGATGGAGTTATCAAAAGTATGTTTTAGCTTGTGGGTATAATATTGACATCATGGGAATCAGACAAATGATATGTCTGATTTTGTGAGCATATTTTGGAAACTTCTTTCCTGGTAAGCATATTAAGAATTTGACCTAAAATTCTTACAAATAAGTAGCTGACATGTCAGAATTAATAGTTTACTGATCTTGTTCTAGGCATTTCACAGTTGCTGAAATATAATAGTAAATGTGAAAATACTTTGAAAAAGGTGAATGTACAGTATGAAATACCAAAACAAACAAAAAAACTAAGCTCAATGCTATCGACGTAACTCCTACTTATGGCAACTTTCTAGGACAGAGTAGAACTGCCTCACAGGCTTTCCAAGGAGAAGATGGAGGATTCAAACCACCAACCTTTTGATTAGCAGTTGTAGTGCTTAATCGCTAAGTCACCAAGGCTCCACAGTACAAAATAAGTTAGTAATACTTTTTCTCTTAGTTCCACTCGAAGTCAGCTTATTGAGGTCACTTTTAACTTGTTTTTAATTCTCTATACTAAGAATTCAATTTTAGTTTTGCTTTGTCATCTAGCATAGACTTATTTAAGAGGAAACATCAATTAACAAGCAATTATTGAGAAATTTTTGTAAACTTAGAATTTTTCTGGGGTACTAGGGGTAAGGAAGAGTTAAAAAGGAACTATACAGCATAATTTCCCTTTAGGGAAATCTTGGCATCTTTGAATAAGCTAATTCTAACTCATAGAATCATTCAAGATCTATCAGAAAGTGTAATGCTCCAGGAAATAATATTATAGGTACTCAGAATAGCGAAAAAAAAAAAAAAAAATCAGTAAGAGTAGTTGTTAAAGAGATAAAGTTGGAATGGACTTCAAAGTTTGGGTCACATGCAGATGAACAGAAAGCAAAAAGCAGAAACCTACTGAATGAAAATCAGAGTTGGGAATGTATCCAGATAAGCAGTGCTTCAGTTCACATGGATAAAATACTGGTAAGGAAATTGGGTTTTAGATCGTAGTCTTTGAAGTAAGTCTTAAGAGTCTGGAATTGTCTGCATAGTCAATAAGGAGCTACTGTCTGTTCTTAAACAGAGAAAGGAAATAAAGACGTTTTAGGAAAGTTTATCTGTTATCAATGAGTAGAAGAACTGAGACTGAGAGACCATGGGTATTTGGGGGGAAGAACACAGTAACAATCATTTGACGGCAGTAAGGTGATGAAATTTGGACTACGGTAATAGTAGTGAACTCAAGTCAAGTAGCAATTTGACAAACCAGGGTAACAGTAGTGAACTCAGGTCAAGGGACAATTTGACAGACCTTGTAAAGAGTCAGGAAAAATGATAATGGCACTTCCTGAACTGGCCTTTTTAGAAAGGTTACCCAGGTTTATGTGAGAAGAGAAGGAGTTCAACTAGGATATACTGAGTTAGAAGTGTCAGTGTTAAGAAGCAGAGCCAGGGTGAGAGGTCAGAATTTAAAAATCAATTCAATAATATGAATTTCTTAAGCATCTGGTTCCCTGAGAGAAGCTACCAAAAACTTAAGCATAAAGAATAAAGTAGACTAAGAACAAAACAGTGTATATAGGTTGGAGTCAAGAAGAGGCAAGAAACCCAAAGAAACAGAACACCTTTTGCTAGATTAATATAGGTTTTGTCACATCAGACGTATGGAAAGTAAAGATCTTAATTTTCTTTGATCAAGCAGTTGGTTTCCAGAATACTTCAAAACTTATTTAATGTATACAAACACTTCGAATGGTTGCTTAAAAGCATACTGTTCAACTGTAATGTCTTCTAAGTGGCTATAAAAACAAATGTGAAATAATGAGAGTCAAAGTCTCCTTCATTAACTCCTGAAAAACAATTTATTATACGAACAACAACAAAAAATCTTTTTAGATGATAGTATTAAAACCATTCTATTCTCTTTCAACCTAATTTTGAGTACATGGAATCCAGTTACAGACTGTAAAAAAATTGTTTTAAATGTACAGATATATTGGTAGGGAAATATATCAAAGTATTTATAAATCTGTGTATTTGTATAAATCTAGGATAGAATTTCAAATTGTCTTACACAGAAATATTGAATTCAGTTATAAGTTTTATGTAAATTATTTGATAAAATTAGTACCAAAAAACCTTGAAAACATAATAAGGCAATATTCATGTATGTTCACACACAACATAAAATGACCCCATTTTAAAAAATAAAAGTAAAAAGCAAAAAGTTCTACATTAGAGAGAAGATTTAGATAAATTGTAGCATAATATAGTTATTTGAAATTTAAACATCTGAAAACTGTTGGTATTGATAATGCCATTGTCCGAAGTGGACTTTTTAGGACAGTTACCCAGGTTTATGTGAGAAGAGGAGCTCAACTAGGATCAACTGAATTACAAGTGTCAGTGTTAGGAATCAGGGCAAGGTGAGAGGTCGGAATTTAAAAATCAGTTCAATAATAGATCACGTTTTAGGTGCACACTGATGTTCACCAGGTTCTTTTTTTAATAAGTATCACAGAGACAGAGATTAAAAACAATGTATTTACCAGGTGACATTTTGTTTCATGCTTTAGTTTTCTGACAAATAGCAAAACATTATTAAACTCTGAGTTAGAGTGTAAGCTATTCATTTTCTCTGTGCTGAGCATTCATACAGATTAAACCCACCAGAATGAAACATTTATCATTAATATGTTTCTACAATTGCAACAAATTTCTGCTTTAAAATGAGGCAGTAAATCAATCACTAATTTAAATGGTATTTGAAAAATCTTGCTACTCTAATCCTTCCACTCAGTTTCATAGTAAAGTTTAGCTGGCTACCAGTGCAGCAGGGGAGAAGTGACCCCTTGAATTTTTTAGAGATAAAAACTTGAGTTGCTATTACTGTATTCTGGATCTCTAACATAACAGGCTGGTATGGAAACAAATATAAATCTTTGCATGAAAAAAATATAGAATAGAAAGCATGAATTTCAAAGTAATGATTTTTTTTTTTCTCTTGGTGAGACTTGGAATTATGCAGGCCATGTGCTAAGATCTAAGATAGAATTTTGTTTGTTTTCCTATATTTAAAGTTCATACAATGATTTCTTGAATTTTTTGTATAACTATGGATTTTAATAGTTTAATTCTTAAAAGATTATTACTTCCACTAACATCTTAGTAAGTGAAGGATATAGAATAAATGCTTTTAAGAATCACATTTAAAGTTGAATTCCAAAGCAAAATCTAGCAATGTCATATTATGACCTTCACTGCTTACCATTCTTCTCACAGGGGTAAAATCAAGCTGGAGCCATCAAGAATGCAGCTCTGGTGGTTTTTAATCAGCCAGAGGCTCGTGCCACCACTTTTACCCAGGTTACCCAAGCAAGTTGTACATGTACAATCACTTTCTAAATGACTACTGACTGGCCTGCATGCTACTCAGCTATGTTCCTTCCCCTGAAATGGCAAGGAAGTGCTAGAAATGCCCAGCTGCTGTCTGCTGAATCGTGGGACACATCCCAGCATGGTCAGGCGAGACTGCAGCCCCAATATCTTATCTGATTCTGCTGACGAGTTTTCTAGTTTAATCTCTTAAACACAATAATTGCATGCTCTATAGAATTTATAGTATCTATTTTTAAAAAGCATAGGAATGTTGAAAGGTCAATGTAGTCAAGGACTTTAGAGAGCATGCATTTTTAATTTCTTTGCTTTTATTTTGTCAAAATACAACCACAATTATTTTTGTTGATTCAGCCTTTATAAGTAAATTATATTTCCAAAATGAGCCTCAAGTTTTTAAATTTTTTTTTTCTGATTGTGCTGCCATTTCCAGATTATTATATTCAGATCCATGAATATAATTTCTAACCCATCCAAATCATGTGCTCCAGATGGCAGTGTATGCTTTCATGTTTTTTGGGAGAGGCTCTGCAAAAAGAAATACAGTGATCGTGAGCTTTTGACATATGAAGGGCCATAGTCTGTATGCATTTGGGCACCACGTATCTTGGATTTTCATGTAGTTTGGGAAAGTTGTAGTGTCATGTGTCTGCAAAACCATAAGCGATCATTGAAACTTGAAATATACTGTATTTTACACTGGGAAGAGTTCATTGCATCGTGATCACCAGGCAGTTGGTCCAGTGTACCCATTTTTTATTTGGAACTTCCCTGATGTATATCAGTTTCTCCCTATATAGTCTACTCATGATTGAGCACTACTTTTAATTACTAAATATTAATGATAGTTTTATGAAGAGTAAAGGGCATCTTCCAAGGTTAGGAGATTTGTGGATCAATTAAACTGTTAGCTTATTCTCTTGACTCAATGATTTCCTCTTGATCTCATTTCTGACTAGAAGCTGCACCAGAATGCAGGTTCTTGAAAGGAATTTATGAAGCAAAAGTAAAAAAAGAAAAGACAAAACTTCATAAATATTGGCAGTTTTCAAGACTTCTGGTGACAGAGAATATCTAACTAGAGTTTTGGGTTATCTGTAGGTTTAATTTATACATACTCTCTTCCTTGTGAGAGAAAATTGAGCAACAGTTGCAGAATATAACAAATCCAGGAATAGAATTATTAATGAGAAATATAAGGGGGGGGGGAACCCATACAGTCCTTGGTGATTTATGGTGATGTAAGCAGCTTTTACTTAGCACTGAGTTTATAGTGACTATATAAAATCTGAATAATATTTTTTTCTTCACAAGCAGAACAGAATTGAATGGTCTTGACAAATTTCAGTTCATACCATTATTAACAGGATTCCCTGTTTTTGAAAGCCTTTACAGGAATTACTTGACTAAGGTCCCCAGAATATGCCCCTTTGGAAAAGGTGCTGTATCTCATTTTCAGAATTCAGTGGGCAATAGGAGGATGGCTCTCTAGGTTTCAATTTCTCTATTATGCCATTAGTGTCTTCCTGATACTTTTTGAGGAAGTGAAGGCAAGGTAACTTCTGAGAGAGATGAAAAGTGTGTGACGAGCCATTTTAAACCTTGTTTGATCTTTAGAAAACTGTCTTGGTGCTTTAGTGTACTTGTGTTGAAATAAAATCCAATTAAGGCTAGTATAGATGGAAATTTTTCCCTCTTCCCAAGATAAGCCATATTCTTTCGCCTTGTTGATGACTTTCCACCCTGCTCTTCAACAACCACATAACTATTTCCAGTTTCACAAATCATGATGTTAATAAGGCTATCTTAAGGGAAAAGGAGCACCAGGGATGTTGTACATTTAAAATATGTGAAAACCAAACTAAATGGAGGTGGTTCCTATGTTTACCATTTGATAAGTGGTCCAGAAAAAAGAACTACTTGGTTATCTTTCTGTCTATGTTGGACCAGCAGCAAAATGGCCTCACTGTGTATCTCTTCTTCAAATGAAATATCCTGTCAAGATATGGCAATGAAAATCCAAAAGACCAGACTAAGGCCCTTATGGTAATGTTTGACCAAAGATTTTCCTTTTCTGCTTACAAGACAAAAACCTATATGATTTAAGAGAAATAGTTGGATTTTAAAGGTAATCTGTAATGGCTGAATCTTTTATTTTGCCTCTTGAATCATAAAGCAGTTTGTGAGTGTCAAACATTTAATAGTCGACTGAAAATAAATGGATTTGAGCGCATTTCAGTGGAAGTAGGCCAGTTAATCTCTCTTCTATCTCAGAAAGTTAAATTTCATCATTTAATTGGATTAAAATCAAGAGTAACGTTAGTCATAAGGAGGAATTTCTATCTATGTTCATATTACTAGGGGGAAAAAAGTTGTTTTTGATGCACTCATGGCTCTTTTGGGTGCTGATTCTGTCACTGTGTTATGCTGAGATGACCCATTCCCCTGAGTGTATTTGTGACTAACCTTGTTGAAAATTTCATGTTCAGGCATCATGTCTTTGAGAACATGGTCTTGAATCAGCGTGCAGCTTCCACAGCATTGCGCCAGGCTTCTGCTACAGCCAGGCATGTTTTCTACAGCTGAATTAGGCCGAGAGAATGTTGCTTCCTAAAAACTGCTTCCCAGCGTGCATCTGTAGAACACAAGCCATCATCCCTCTGTAGACTTAGTAGTTTCTACAAGGGATGGATGAATCTAACTTCTAAATGCCATAAAATATTTATAATTAGGGAAAAAATAGTACAAGAAAACAAGTATGAACTTGTACTATGTGCTTCTATATGGAAGTTTATTATTGTTATGCCTATATACCCAATTATTTTTTTCTAACTACTTCAGAACAAATACTAACTTTAGTTATTTAGTATGATCATCAAAGTTCCTTAATATGGTAAATTTCTTTTCAAATTTCTTTGCCTTTTTTCTTTAAGTATCTTTAGTATCACAGATATGGCAATATAAAAGTAAGTTATTCTTTGTATTTGTCATCAGCCACTCGCTTTTAAATAAGTTACATGTTTTTAAATAGATTTGGAAATGATCGGGTATGACTACAATCAAATGTATCACAAACTACCCTCTACTAGAGTATGAATGCCAAAGTGTATAAACTTAATTAGAAAATGTTTAGATTATTTACAGCATTATATCAATGTATAGAATTTAAACTGAATGGTTTTCTAGAATGTAAATTTGTGATTTAAAGTTACAACAGTAGAATTCTTCATGTATCCAGTGACTAGTCAGGCAGAATATCATAATTGGTAAGTCAGTATAATTTAAGAAGAATATAATTCAAGTTTTAATTTAAAAATGTAGGTCACTCCACAACTTTTTAAATTGTGCATAGCTTATACAATATTTTCATAATGTCATAGAATAAATCATACATACCTTCCTGCCATAAAGTATGGCAATGAGATTAGAAAACAGTGTAGTGACATTTCTAAATGTTAAGATTAAAACATAAATCAGACTGATTCTCCAACTCACAGAAAGATGGCTTTATGTAAACTTTCATAAGGAAGGTGGCCAAACTCAAAATACTTTCTTGGCAAAATGAACACTATACCAAAACAAACAAAAAACCTGCTGCTGTTTAGTTGATTCCAACTCATAGCAACCCTATAGCACAGAGTAGAATGGCACCATAAGGTTTCCAAGGAGCGCTTAGTGTATTCAAACTGCCTGCCTTTTGGTTAGCAGACTGTAGCTCTCTGGTCTCAACTACACCACCACAGTTTCCAAAGTGAACACTAGCCTACCAATCATCTCCTGAACTATTATGTGTAAGGCTCACGAGGGATTGCAATCACTGTGCCGCAAGTCCCTCTCCAAAAATTCCTTCAGGAGATTTCCAGAGTATATGTTTAAAAGTTTATCCTTATAAACAGAAAAAATTCCTACATAATAGTGAAGAAATTTCTACATAAAGTGGGATCTTCCTATTTAAGAAGAGCAGAATACCAGCCAGATTTTTTTTCCTTGTCTGCATTTTCATATATTTTGTGCTTTCCTAAGTCCAGGCAGATAGGAGTGAACTGCTTTTGTCCCTTGCTATGTTAACATCTATGAATATACAGCCTCCATAAACAGTGAGGAAATCGAACATATTTATATCTCAACAAGTCATTCTCATACATGAACATTTACAACCTAGAATCAGTACCAATAACAAAATACATCCAGATGCTAGAAATCCATACTTGACAAACAATCTATTCATTTGTCACTCAGGTTAATGGCTACTATTGTTAGTGCTGTGAAGGGTTTAATTTAGATAAATATTTATATTTAAATAAAAGAAAGCTGTATAACATACGGCAGACAATTGTAATATGAGAAACTGAATATCCCACAATTGTATTAACTGCTAAAATAGGAAGTAAAGGGTGAGTATATTTTCTAAGTGCAAAAGTATGTTTTTTCAAATGGAAAAGCATGTATGTAGATAGATATATCTTTATTATTTTATCCCTTTATATTTCTTCATTAAATTATAGAGAAGCATTTTGGGAAAATCATGTGTATTTGTCCACTTAAATAATAAATAATTTCTACTTAATTAAAAGCAGATTTTTAATAGTTTCTTGTTAAGGTCATTATTGAATTATATATCAAACGGAGAAATGAAATTATCAAATCCTATAATTCTCCCTGTAAGAATATAAAAATTCATTTAATCATTCATTTATTCACTCTTCATGAACTCATAATAACTGTTTAGTGTCTATTCAGTATCTACTGATGTACTGTATCATTTCGTGTGCATGTACATGTACATATATGCACATATACATACACATACACATACAAATGCATATATATGTAAATCACACATACACACACATATATATAATATAGAGACCTATTTCTTACTTACTGACATGGTTAGGGTCCAAAGATCAGATCATTATGTGACAGTGGTGTTACACAAGAATTGGGAACTGTGCTGATCTTCGGTGCTGGTGTTTCCAGTGGCTCACCACGAGGACCCCTGAGGTGTTTGGGGATGCAAGTGGCACAGTGTCTCCCTTCCCCCATCCCTTCCCTACCATCATGGAGCCTGCGGGATTTGAGGGTGCTCATGGTGGTCTCAGGTGCTGCCTGCTACCCTCTGTCTCTTGCTGTTGCCCTGGGCAGGGACCTATCATGCCCTGCACTCACAGCTCTGGGAAGGGATCCTGTGTGCCCTCATCAGCCCCAGCCTTGCAGACCTGCTCTTTCCCTCTCCCAAATTCCTGTCTTCTCCCGTGAAACTCCTTGGCACCTTGCCTGACCTCCCACTGCCCACCTGTAACCTTGTATTATCCCATGTCCATTGTGGCCAGCCTGAGATGTCATAGACAAATGAGCAAAGACATCCTGTGGCCACGTCAGCCACCAGTCCTACAGTGGCCTGGTCATCACCAGAGCCTTCTGTATTATCAACTGAGGTGACCTGAGGAGGGCACCTGAATCCAGGCTCTGGATCATCAGAGGTGCTGCCTATTTTTTCTGAGTTGTTGTTGTAAATGAGAAATGTTGGATAATGAGGTAGTTGATCAGTGAGGTATAGTAGGTATATGTTAATGCACACACATATAAAGAATAGGAGGCTTGGTGGCAAAGTGGTTAAGACCTTGGCTGTTAACCAAAAGTTTAGTAGTTTGAGTCCACCAACTGCTTCTTGGAAACCCTAGGAGGCAGTTTTACTCTGATCTATAATGTGGCTATGAGTTGGAATTGACTCCAAAGCAACAAATTTGATTTTCTCTTCTGATTTATACTTGATATATAAATGAAAAAATATAGATAATCCATTGCCATTGAGTCCATTCCAGCTCGTGGTGACACAGTAGAACTGCCCCATAGGGTGTCCAAGGCTGTAATCTCTGCAGAAGTGAACTGCCACGTCTATCTCCTGCAGAGTGGCTGGTGGTTCCAACTGCTGACCTTTTGGTTAGCAGCTAAGTACTTAACCAGCGTGCCACCCACCAGAGACTCTTTAGTATATAGATGCATGCATATACACACACTGAATATTCTGTTAAAGGAAACAAATAGAAGGTACTAAACATTCTATAAAACTTACCATGGAGAAACTACCAGCAAAAAGATGTCATGGAGGAGGTAGACCATGACCTAGGTTAAGAAGAAATTATTGAGCTTGGGTTAGCCAAGGGTGGAGGGGAAACGGAACTTTTCATAACAAACCTCAAAATTATGTTGTTTTTTCCTGGTGTTAGTTTGTGCCAATAAAACCCATTGCCATTGGTCAGTTCTGACTCACAGCAACTGTATAGAACAGAGAAGAACTATGCCACAGGGTTTCCAAAGAGCCTGGTGGATTTGAACTGCTGACCTCTGCTTAGCAGTGGAACTCTTAACCACTGCACTACCAATATGTGCAATGGATATTATTGTTAGCAGTTACCAAAAAGCTATAGTGTCTAGTTCAGAAAGCACTAGTGAACTTGGAAGACAAGAGATGGTTTCTGAGCTCAAGTAATCATCCAGTATTTTTTTGGTTACACCAGAAACTGCTGCAATTCTATTCAACAGTAGCTTTCCTAGGTCTTTCTTAAGACAATAAAGGTATCTTGACTATGAGGACCAAAGTGACATGGGGTAAAGACAACCCAGAAGATAGAGAGACCCACATGAGTGGGTACCTACACAGACTTGGGATCGGAAGAACCGGATGGTGCCTGGCCACCACCAGTGGTAGCCGCGATGGAGCTCACTAAGTTGAGTCTCACTGGCAACACAAGAATGAAAAGTGGTGCACCCTGTGATCTCCACTACAAGACCTCAACTGATGGTCCAGCGGCTTCGGGGTTCCCCTGGGATCATGGCCCCTGGCCCTGATGTTGCCCTTGCCCATAAATCATAATGAAGGTACACTCTTTGGACATGAGTGAACTGGACTTGGTGATGCAGAGTGACCATATATTGGATGCACTTTATGGTTCTATGCATATATAGGATGTCATTCTGCTGACCTCTGGCTGGAGGAAGGAGAGTGGGTGGAAAGGAGTGGAAAGGAGGCTGTTGGGAGGATGAGACATGTATGAAGCAGAGAGGAATATTGTGCTATTACCAGACAGGGAATGCAGTGGAAGCTGCATATAGGTGGGCATGTAAATTTATACGGGAATGTATATTTTCACTCAGTAATAATTAAAAAAAAAATAAAAAGAAGCAGCAGAAAAATCTTGGGAGAAAAAACTATGTGTGGCTTTCTCACAATCTGTAAGAACTAGAGGAATTTAATGGTAGAAATTCTTGTACTATAATAATGCTGAGGACCATCAGCCAAGAATGATGGCCTAAATTCTCTGTTTAGTATACTCAAGACTAAGAGATGTACTATCTTATAGAATTATATTTCAACTTTAAGTGATCTTGATAATATATTTAGCTGGACATGGCTAATGTCACTCTCAAAGTAACACCACAAAAAAAGATGATCTACATATTACCATTTACATTCTAAAATATTAAATTATATTTACATTATAAATTCAATAAATCAGGAATTCTGAGCTAACTTTCCCCAATACACTTGTGTTTAGGAAGTCATTTGAATGTTTCTGAAGAACACATTAACTCTTTCAGATGACTAAGGCACAGTCACCCTGCCACTTAGTTACCGAAATCAGTTCTGCTTTTTGAAACCACTAACATGTCCACACACTATCCTTTCATCTTAAAAGCTTTACATTACCTGTGTGTCATGTCTTTGCATCAGTTTTCATAAACCACTGCATTTTCACAATGTCTACCCAAGTGGCCTCAGAGTTATTACATCTTTATCCTTGTGACACTAAAGTGGCTCTTTCTAGTCATGTAGCATGTCACAGTGATTTATTTAAAGGAAAAATTCAGTCCAACCACATGTTGAACTTAAAATGTGCTCCTTGATGAGCACTCATGCAGATTCTAGACAGTGCCATTTATGAAAAAATTTCCATTTCATCTAGAATTCCTTGGCAAGTATCGAATTCATTTCAGCAGTTTAAAAAAAAAAGAGGAGATCCACCATTTTTCTGATAGTAAAGTAAGAAGCAAATTATGTAAGCCAGAGGACAATATAGCTCAAGGTTGAAATACAATGACTGTGACTAATGTTAATGTGCTGCTCTTCCTTTCTAAAATTACGGAAACATGGATAGTACTTAGGAACAACTGAGAATGTTCTCTGCCCTCTAAAAATTTCCATATGAAGAGGTGGAAGTCACAATTTGATTTGATGCCTTTTAATTAATATAATCACTAGTAGATGTCAGCATATCAGATTTTTTATCAGACTATCTTAGTGCGGCCTGAGTGTTAATTCATTACAATATTTTGATATGGCATTCATATACAAATATAGATTGTGAAACAAGTTAATCAATATAATCCATCCTTTCCAAATCACCCACACTGTATGCCATCTAACCTTAGCATCAGAAATTGTATAAATCAGGTCAACAGTTACATTATTTTAAATAGCTGGTCTTTAATTATATCAAATTATTAGTACATAATTATCAGTGACATTTGTAGTATCAGATATTACCACTGCCATTTTCCACACCATGACAGAGCTTTTCCAAATGAGCTTAATAAAAGGGGAGAAAAGTCACATCTTTGAAATGGGGTTTTGTTTCCAGAAACTAAATGCAACCAGCTCATCTGAAGGAAGCACAGTTGATGTTGCTCCGCCCCGAGAAGGTGAACAAGCAGAAACTGAACCTGAGGAAGATCTTAAACCAGAAGCTTGTTTTACTGAAGGTAAACAAGCTCTAATATGACTAAACGCAATCTGCCCTTGTTCCTAAACAGACTGAATGTATTTCATTTAAAGATTTAAAATAATGGAGAAAGCATGCTTATCTTTCCTCTTCACTCCTCCAAAAAGACAACTTATCTATATTTCCATAGTATGTTATAGTAGTGGCTGTTCCTGGACATTCAGCTGATTGGAGAGCCTTTCGTTTCCATTCCCCACAAACTGAACACTCTGAGATAAACAGCATTTAAAAGTGTTATCCCATTTATATGTGACTCCCTGTAGACCTCGTTGGCAATGGAGTGGTTTAATTTACAGACGGTACCATAAATAGACCCCATCCCTTACAATTTCAAATGTGGCAAAGCTGTGCTGAGGCCAGAGCTGTTTGGGCATAGGGATGTGTTACATGGCCTTGTCAGACAGAACTGCAGTTGTTTTCATGGTGACCAGGATAGTGTCTTACACACAGATAAAGATTTGCTGATTGGATGTGAATAGATTTAATCTGATCAGTAGTAGTTCACAGAGTTAAAGAAGAAGTGTGGCTGGAAGTGAGAAATAATATGAAAGCTAAGAGGGAGAGTACAGAGAAACAAGATACTGACTGAGAAGATGAGTCGTAAGTGTGACTAAGGAAAGCAGTAGGCCTGAAAATAAAGTAGCTAGGGAAAATTGACCATGGCTGACACCTGGAAGAAGAGGAGGATTTTCTGCGCATGAAAAAAAGGGAGTAGAAATCTAGGCTTTTATGAAAATACAAAGAACATGTAGTTCTATCCCAAGCCTAAGAGGTACACCTGGACCCTGTTTCCATCAGCGGCCTTAAGGCAAAGGGAGATCCTGACTGTCTTGAAAAACAAACCTATTTAAACCCAAACTATGCTAGGTAAATCAACTCCTTAAATTTTAGGCGACTGGCTGAATATCTGAGTCTGGTAATAATTCAGTGTACAGGAGGGTTGCTGAAGATGGCAAGGCAAGCAAGTTTTCTTGTAAAATGAACAACCAGGATAGAAAGCAAGAAAGATTTTTTTTTCTGTTTAAGATTATAAGTACACTTTTTAAATTTACTATATTTAATGTTACTTTTAGGATGTATTAAAAAGTTTCCATTTTGTCAAGTAAGTATAGAAGAAGGCAAAGGAAAAATCTGGTGGAATCTTCGAAAAACCTGCTACAGCATTGTTGAGCACAACTGGTTTGAAACTTTCATTGTCTTCATGATCCTCCTTAGCAGTGGTGCTTTGGTAAGTGAAATGCATGATGGAGGGAATCAAGTTCCAGAAAAACAAACTGTCCTCCAAATATACTGGAAACTGTAAGAACTGAGAGCATATCCCTACTTTCCAAAGCTT
Source organism: Heterohyrax brucei (assembly GCA_028571685.1). NCBI lineage: Eukaryota > Metazoa > Chordata > Mammalia > Hyracoidea > Procaviidae > Heterohyrax > Heterohyrax brucei. The sequence goes on along the minus strand of CM053146.1, from coordinate 71,346,241 downwards.
GGCACCCAAGGATTTAACTATGTAAAATTCAGAACAGAACAAATCAGACCAATGAAATAACCAGATGGAGTTTCTCTTCTGATGTGTATCCAACAGATGTGTCCTTCACTGAGACAACAACGCACAGACATTCTGTAACTATGATGCTTTTCATGTCAAATACCATCCAGTTTTCCTCAATAACCATGTTAACAAAAATTGTGAAATATAAACTGTTTTCTTCATATTTAATCACCTTTGTCTTTCCAAAGAAAACAGATTACTCAGAAAAATCACAAAAATTAATGTTGGAATAGGCCAACTCTATCCCATTCACAGAACTTCTGATGATTTTCTGAGTTCATAGTACTTCACTACAAGCCTGTCTTTACAGGTGTAATTGCAATAGAAACTTTAGAGTGAGAGGCAGAGAAGTACATATTAAACACTGTAAAGACATTGCAATTTGTAAAGACAATAAAAACAGTGAAGTTTTCTTACTAGCATTTTACCACCAGGTTTTCATTCTTTTTTTGGTGTTTATCACGAGTCGGATCCGACTCTGCGGCACTTGGTGGGTCAGTTTATTTGCTGTTAACCATTACCTATTAAATTGCTGCTTTGTGTTCTGTACAAAAGTAAACAATTTTATCAAGTGTTTGGGGAGGCAAGCATTTAAGTAAAACAAAAAGTATTCTTGGTTACAGGCTTTTGAAGATATATACATTGAACAGCGAAAGACTATCAAAACGATGCTAGAATACGCTGACAAGGTCTTCACTTACATATTCATTCTGGAAATGCTTCTCAAATGGGTAGCTTATGGATTTCAAACATATTTCACTAATGCCTGGTGCTGGCTGGATTTCTTGATTGTCGATGTAAGTATTCTGAGTGATGAAATTCTTACAAGAAGTCAAGCTTGAAGTTTCATATATTTTATGACAAAAACCTTGATTTTGGAGAACCTACATCAAATAGGTGCTATTTCCATATGTGATTAAAATTTTTAAAAAATAATTATTCAACAGTTGATTGAGTTTTCCTTTTCACTGTGATACTGGATGGTGTGTAGCTACAGTTATGAAATCCCTCCTTCCTGGCAGCAACAGTGTTCGGTAGTATTCTGACCATTCCACCCTCAATCCCTAGCAGCCCTCCAAGAATAAACAAGAGTGTACAGCAAAAGGAATTTTTTTCTCTGTATTGTCTAATTTTTTAGCTGTTTTCCATTTCATATATGAATGCAGACATAAATATTACCTTCTCAAAGTAGATGTCAAGGCATTTATGAAAACTACTGATTTTCTATCATATTATCAGTAACTGAACATTTAAATGTTTATTAAATGTGTCCAATTGAAGTATTTAAATCAATCCTCCAGTGAATGAAGTAGTTAGGAGCCAAGATGTGGAGTTAGGCTGCTTGCATTTGAGCCCCCTTCTGCCAGTTTCTATGGTTGCTGTGAGTCAGAATTGACTTGATAGCAATGGGGTTTCTGGTTGGCCTGACAGTGTCTGGAGTCCTGGTGGCATAATGATTAAAAAGTTCTTCTGCTAACCAGAAGGCTGGCAGTTTGAATCCACTAGCCACTGCTTGAAAACCCTATAGGACAGTTCTGCTCTGTCCTATAGGGTCACTATGAGTCAGAATTGACTTAACAGCAAGCAGTTTTTTAGATTCAATAATGCTGATACAATTATGCACTTAATATTATTTAAAAAAAAACTACTACAAATGCAACAAAGAGAGTCTCATAGAAGAGGGTAGATGTACTCCTAAGAATGTGGACAGCTGTAAGAGAAAAAAAGAGTTTCTTTATATCACAAGCAGAGAGTTTTTCTTCTTCTGAGTTAAGAATCACGATGTAAGGAATAGCTAAACAATCTGTTAATTAACAGATCTAAGCACTTAGCTTACTAATAGTTCACTCTTTTAAAAAAATTACAGTAGGCAAATCAAGAAAGATTTGAGTCAGTAATTATGAAAACTATACCTGAGTCCCTTACTAGCATAGAAGTGATGAACTAATGTTCAATTAACCCATTTACTGCATTCGTTCAGCCACATACCCACAGAAGCAATAAAGTAGATTTCCATTCTTAAATCAGTAGTTAGATAAACCAATAGCTAGTCAGATTATTTACTGTGCAGAGTAAGGCATAGGAGCCCTGTTCTGAAGCCTATTATTCTGGGATAAGTAGTCACTGGCACATTGCCAATTATGGGATCTATCTAATTTGTATAGCATTTAAAAAAAATTCTAAGTGATGGACTGACCCTGAGATAAAATGACAATCATCTGGTTCTTCATAGTCTAAGATATTTCACTGCACAGGCTTCCCAGCCTCCTACCAAAACAAGTTTCTGCAAGCACTATCTCTAGCTGTTTCCTAGCAATCACAAAGCACTTTATTTTTAGCTCTTAACACTTGCCAGTATGAATCAGTGATATTCGTATGTGTATTCATTCTTTTTATCAGTTTTGACAAATCTAAGACAATCTAAATTCCATCCCCTCCAACATACTCCAATCTATATGTGTTTAGCCCTGTAAAATGATGAGGAATCTGCCAAGTTGTTTCTAATAAAACAGAAATGACTTCAATACCCACGGCTGGTCTTTTATGAATAATACAGGTAAATCTCAACACTGTTCTGAAAAGTCATCACTACAAAGATATTAAGAATACTCCTGCATTCTACTGGTGGAATATACCTTAAAGAATATCTATCCTTAATTCTAGACACTTGGATATTGAAGTCTCAGTTTAAATAATTTTCCTAAGATAGCATAACTACTTAGTAACAAAGAAAGTGCCGAGAAGATAGTCTTCTGCCTCTCCCTGCCTCCCCCAAATGGACTGGTAATCAACTTTGTCAAAAAATGCAACAAGATCAAGTTAATATGTAAGTACAAAGAACTGGCTATTGGATTTGGCAAGATGGAGGTCACTGGTTTCACAAATGAAGACGGCTCAAGGAATTGAGAGGAATAAAACCCTGTAGCAAAACTGTGAAAAGAATGGTAGATGGTGAGATAGAGACAGTAAGTATGATAATTCAGGTTTAAATAATGGAGGACAAGTAAACCCATGCCTGTCTCTGCCAGAATATTGTGCTGGATGGACCCCTTGTTCTGATTCATTATGATGATCTTTTCTTCTTATGCAAAGGTCAAAAATGTACTATCTTCATGTAAAAACCAAGATGCTATAAATGCTGTCATTGGCCACAAAAATTATCTAAATACATAATTATAATTTACTGGAAAAACTGGAGAATTCTTTTGGTTTTTATGTATTTTACGTAACGCTAACCCTGGGAAAATTCACCTAAGCATCTATCATCACAGCATTAACTGCCACTCTAAATTACCTTAAAGTGTTAAGGTGCCCAAAACATTCTCCAGTAAAAAATTCAACCACTCTAAATTATTTTCTTTTGCCCACAGGTGATTTCTACTTCACAGATAGCACAAGCTGGTGATGTGGCTTACTCTCTGCCATTCTGAACCTCTCCTCCTGCTTGCTCTGTTGAGGCAAACAAACCTTAGTGGCATAGTGGTTAAGTGCTATGTCTGCTAACCAAAAATTCAGCAGTTGAAATCTACCAGGTGCTTGTTGGAAACTCTATGGGGCAGTTCTACTCTGTCTTATAAGGGTCATCATGAGTTGGAAATGACTGGATGGCACTGGGTTTGGTTTTTAGGTTGTTTGGCTCTACTGAGGGGAACTAAAGCAGAATAGGGTGACTTGGTGACCCTGGTATGTATTCTGAATTGCCAGCAGCTTTTAGAACCTAGTAGTTCCTTCCTTTGATCTTGACATTTATTCTTGACATACTGGCATCTTCTAGTAATGAAGCTATAATTGTTGCTGTTAGTAGTAGTAGTAACATAATTTCATTCCTAATACGTCAAACCACTTACTGTGAGAATAGGTGATTATGATTAATCAAGCATGAACCACTATTACAGGAAATTATATAGGTATAACATAGAGATCATGAGCAGGTATAGCATAGTAGTTAAAATATAGTTTCAAAGTCAGATCTTTTGGGTAAAGCCCCATCTCCACCTCTTATTAACTGTACACTTTTTTTTCTCACCAGTTAAAAAGACAGTAATAGTACCTACTTCTTAGGATTTATACATAGTGGGCACTTTGGAGACAGCATATCATATAGTAAATAATCAATGTTATTATACTGGAGGAGAATCAATGCATATAAAGTCTCCCCCAAAGACATCAGCTTATGTGTAAGTATCAAAAAGATGTATAAAAACTCTGAAGGAGACATACAGCATTCCAAACCATAAGTTTTGTAGTTTGGAGAAAAATCTCTTTATTATGAAACTCCAACATTGTCTGGAGTTTTTCCAGGTAAAAGTTTTCCATATAAAAATATGTTTTTCCAGGTAAAAGTTTTCCCTTGTTTGTTTATCAGGCACATACTGAGTAACATACATTCAGTCAGACAGTATTAGGCATTTCGTTTCATGTTAATAGAGGAATATGTTATCTAAGACTATAAAAAGCTTAAGTGCCATGGAAGTGTAGATAAGGTATCTAATACTGGCAAAGTAAATGTCTCGGTAGATACAAACAAGATGCTATGTAAATTCAGGAAAGAAATATTAATTTTAGCCAATGATACTTAGCATAGCTCCATGTAGGAGCTGGCTGTGAACCAAATCCTGAATCGTTGGCAGCATATATACACTTTGAAATGTGCCCCTAAAAGGCAAAATATCTAAATGGAGAGCTGAATAAATGTTTATTACAAAACTGGAAAGGACTCTGGTTTCACTTGTAAGGGAAACAATAATATGAGAGAAAGCAAGTGATGAAAGATAACCTTACTATGTGGAAGATGCAGGCTGCCAAAATAGAAGATTTACTTGAATGGCACTAAATATTAGATAGAGACCCTGGCTCCATAGTGGTTAAATGCTACAGCTGCTAACCAAAAGGTCAGTTCAAATCTGCCAGGAACTCCTTGGAAATTCTATGAGGCAGTGCTACTCTGTCCTCTACAGTCACAATGAGTCAACACTGGGTTTTAGTTAAGTATTAAATCCTATTTATGCTTTGACTGTTGCACTGAAGAAGTCAACACAGCAGTCAAGAAATCAAAAGATGCACTCCACTGGAAAAATCCACTGGAAACGATGTCTTCGAAGTATTGAAAAGTTGTCACCTTGAAGACCAAGGTGCACCTGACCCAAGCCATGGTATTTTCAATAGCATCATATGCATGCGAAAGCTAGACAACGAATAAGGAAGACAGAAGAATTGATGCCTTTGAATTATTGTGCTGGAGAAGAATATTGAACATACCGTGGATTTCCAAAAGAACAAAGAGATATGTTCCAGAAGAAGTACAACCCAAGTGCTCCTTGGAAGCCAAGATGGTGAGACTGCATCTCACATACTTTGGACATGTTGTCAAGAGGGATCAGTCATTGGAGAAAGACATCATGCTTGGTAGAGTGGAGGGTTACCAAAAAAAGAGGAAGCCACTCAGTGAGATGGACTGACAAAGTGGCTGCATCAATGGGCTTAAGCATGAAAATGATTGTGGACATGGTGCAAGACCAGGCGGTCTTTCGTTCTGTTGTGCATAGGTTTGCTATGAGTCTGAACCAACTTGATGGCACCTAACAACAGCAACAACAACAATGTATGCCTTTGGTAAACAGTTTATTATTTCTTGATGGTAAGGGCCAATGTTGTTTCTTTTGTAGGTTTCCTTGGTTAGCTTAGTAGCCAATGCTCTTGGCTACTCAGAACTTGGTGCCATCAAATCTCTGCGCACACTACGAGCTTTAAGACCTTTACGAGCCTTATCCCGATTTGAAGGCATGAGGGTAAGATGAATAAAAGCTTTTCAGTGATTCATGTTAAAAAATACGTGTAGGTAATGATTCAGAGGCAGAGAGGTGCTGTAGTTTTCTGATACTTATTTCACAGACTTACAGGATTTCTGAGCAGGAATCTTTGAGATCCTCTAAGCCTAGTCTCCAGGAACTCAAATTTAATTAGAGGCCCTCCAAAACTGTTTTTGGCAGAACAAGGACTGGAATTCAACTCTCCAGATCAGAGCTTGAGGATGTTTCCACATCATTTGAAACCTTTGTGCTACCATTTATTTCTTATTGCCCATATGCTTTTGAATGACTGTTTACTACTGGAGTTCATCCTAGGGTTTTTGTTTTGTTTTGTTTTTTAATTCCTCTCACTAGATACTTTTCTTTCTCAAAAATTACTGGTAATGAAGGAAGCTTTTTGTGTGTCTGTGCCTTCTTGAATTATTTTCCATAATACAAATAGTTGTTATACAAGAAAAGAGTTTTAAATTGTAGCCTCTAATAAACCTATATATTCTAAGCAATGTAGGGGATTAGGATGATTACCTAGGCGTTTCAGGCAAACCCTGAGATTTGTTGTGTAGATCTCTTTTAACTGAGCATTCTGAGTATTGTTCACTTTTTCCATAGTATTTGTATTTTCCCCTTCAGCGCTCTTACTTAGTGTATATTTTATGTGTCTAAACAAAATACTATCATAGCTTCAAAGCCAATTGCCAAGCCCTTCAAAATACTGTTTAGCACCAAGGCCAGCTTTATTTAATCCAGCTTGCACATGCACACAGATACTGAATTCCTTTTAGGCCATAAGGCCTTTCTGTTAGGAGGTGGTTTGTTTGGGGCAATAAAAACACTACAGCCATAATTTTAAATTTCACTTACCGAAGCAAATTAAACCACTCTCCAGACTTTTTAAGAGCATTGTAAGAACATATGTGCATTTTACACTATGATTTTATTTCCATTGCTACTTGCTAAACAAAGTTACAGGATGAAGCCCATACAAATTATTACACAATTTCAAGTTATTTTCTCACTAATCACTTTCAGTTATTAAGTCTTTGTCTGCCTGCACTGTTTCATATATATAATTCTTTTTTGTAAGGAGAGAAAACTGAACAAAATTAAATATTTTTAGGTTTTTTCTAATCTGAAAGTTCTAAATTTTGCCTTTTTAATTCAAATGCATCATGCATTTATTTAACAATGGTAGAACTACTAAATGTCATTTTACACAAATGTAAGCTGGAAAAAAATCCAGCAAATATGATATATGTAACTTTATTGAAAAATTAAAGTTGCATAGGAAATATTTCAAATGTGAATTTCAGGTTTTGACAGGTTAATTTATAATTCCTTGATACCAATTTCTAAAATGCTAACAATATTTTAAAACAATATATTCAAGATCATTCCTTAACAAAATAATCTCATATGATTAGATTCAATTAGATAAGACAGTTTCCACTTCCTAGTGATTTCCAAATACAACTTCATCTCTTCTGAACTTCATGAAATACAAAGCGTCTGAATGTCCTCTTCATGTAGTAGGTCAGCCTGGATTGGTAAAGTAACATGTGCTCCAAGTGAACATTTAAGAGATAATGTAATAATAATGGGAACATATTCAATACTTTTAAGGGAAAATTCAACTTCATTTCCTAGTTTAATATTTGGGATTTTTAATTGGGATTTACCAAAATGAAGGGGAAGGAGGCTTATAAATTCCCAATCCTAGTCCTTATGTAAACCCTGGTAGTACAGTGGTCAAGAGCCCATGGCTACCAACCAGAAGTTTTAATCCATGGCTACCAAGCATTCACTGGGGAACTCTGTGGAGCAGTTCCACACTCTCCTGTATAATCACTGTCAGTCAGAACTGACTTGACAGCAATGAGTTCGGTTTGTTTAGTTTTAGTCCTCATAGTCATAAAAGATTAACTTAATCTGAGGATCTAGATTTAAGGCATATCTGATGCTTTATTTTTTCTTAAGATTTAATCATTTGTTCGATACCTCATTCATTAAAATGAAAATATATTGCTAAGTGATGATCATTTCTTCTGTTGATATTTATCTTCTTTTTCTTTTTTCCCCAGCATTCAAACATTTTCTGACTCCACCTTACTGTATCAGGTTTTTATTCCTTTTCACATTTTAGCATATTTTGCTTTCCATAAACCCTTTAGCTCTTTAGTGGTCACTTTTTGTTTCCCCTTATCAAATGTTGTGCTAGAAAATGTCAGAAGAAACAACTTTTCCACCTAGATTTTTATTTAACCATGTTCAAACTCATTTTAGTACTAACTAAATACATGTAAGGAATGGCTCCCATCTCAAGAATTAACTGCCTTATTCTGGTTTCCTCTTGTAGGTGGTTGTGAATGCTCTTGTTGGAGCAATTCCATCTATCATGAACGTGCTGTTAGTTTGTCTTATCTTCTGGCTGATCTTCAGCATTATGGGTGTGAATTTGTTTGCTGGCAAGTTTTATCACTGTGTTAACATGACTACGGGTGACATGTTTGAAGTCAGTAAAGTCAACAATTTGAGTGACTGTCAGGCTCTTGGCAAGCAAGCCCGGTGGAAAAATGTGAAAGTGAACTTTGATAATGTTGGCGCCGGCTATCTTGCATTGTTGCAAGTGGTAAGTGGCCACTGCATAGATTTTGAAAACTTTTTCAAAATACTTCAGGCAGAATTATTTCTCAGCCTTTCTTTATTTCAACGATTAATATTTGACAGTAGAGAAGTAGTTTATAATAATGCTAAATAAACAGTTGCCATAGAGTTGATTCTGACTCCTGGCAACCTTATGTGTATCAGAGGAGAACGATCCTCCAGAGAATTTTCAGTTATTGATTTTTTGCAAGTACATTGTCCAACCTTGCTTCCAAGGTTAACCTGAACCTCCAAACATTCATTTAGCAACAAGTGCACTGTTTGTACCACCGAGTTTTGGATAATGGTTATGTTACTTTGACTTGACTGTAAAGACGATGCTTTGCATAGTACTTTTAGAATGTATTTCCCCCATTGTTAACTTTTCAGCATGTTTTTAATGTGATTTTACTGCTTACTGTTTTCTTTGTTTGATTCGTGTTATATTACTGAACCCTAATGAACACTAGTAACATTTTTAGTCATTTGAAGCAGTCATTGTCAAAGAAGCAATTTTACATACTAATATAACTGCAAACACTGTATATATGTGTTAAATATATGAATCTCTAGATGGATAATTTATAGTGCCAATGTCTAAGAAGTATGAGTCTACAAATTCACATCATATAGGTTGGATTTTAAAATGTGTAATGTTTGATAATTTTGATGTAACTGAGTTATTTTTAAACAAAATTGGAGGTCTGCATCATATAAATTTCTTGCAGGATGAGATGTGAGACTGAAATGGGAGTTTCAGTCTAATACATTGGGATACTAAATTTAATACCACTCAGTATTAAATTTTAGTGTAGAATGAATGGAGTATCTACAAGAGAAAAAAAGAAAATAAAAATTTCATTCTATAACAAAATTTCAAAATACTATAAAAAAAACTATCTATAGTAACACTATCAGACTTTTCATCTGGCAAAATGCTTTATTTTTGTATCAAGTTTTCATGCTGAATTCACATGTATGTTATTTGTAGGCCACATTTAAAGGCTGGATGGATATTATGTATGCCGCTGTTGATTCACGAGATGTAAGTATCATGCTTAAAATACTTATACTGATAGCTACTAGAACTTCCATGGTGAATACCTGTGATAATTTAACTGACAGACCCAGAATTTTATATTCAGTGGAATTAGGTATTTAGTACTGCATATGGAAATGATCCTTTTCAGCCAATACAATTCAGTTTAGATTATATTTTTGTTAATATATGTCTAATATATAATACATGTTTAATATGCAACCATATCTAACTGGATATCCATGGATCAGAAGACATCAGAATGTCACCATACATGAAACTCTTCAGAGTGGGAAAGATGCTTTGTTGGGGAGTAACTTGTCTTCCCTGTCCCTAGAGGGTATGGCAAGCCTGAGTCTGTGAAGCAGCTTCTGAGAATATATGATACAGAAAAGCAAGCATGTTTTGGAGAAACTTGATTTTTAAAACAAAAATAAAAATAATTCTTCAGAATATATCTGTTGATACTGAATTTCCCTCTTAGAAGTAATGCTCTGTTACCAAGAGCCAGCATTTCCAAACTCCAATTTAAAGCAATACGAAAAGAAAAAAAGACTAATATGTCAAAATGTCTTACCCTCTTTATGTCATTGCTATATGCTCTAAAGAATATGTTATAGGTAAGACATAATGGGAAAACAGACTCCAGACCACAAAATGTAAACCTTCATTATACCAGAATATGATAGCTTGAAAAAAGAATTCTTTTTGCAGATTTTCCAAGACAAGGCAAAAGTAGTTCTTACACAGACAGACCCATGTGAGCAGGTATCTGCATCAATTCGTGAACCAAAGAACTGGATGGCCTGGCCACCACCAGTGATAGCCATGATGGAGCTCACAAAGTTGGGTCTCACTGGCAACAAGAGAATAGATAGGGGTGTACCCTGAGATCTCCAATAAAAGACCGAAACTGGTGGTCCGGGGGCTTCGGGGTTCCCCTGGGAGCATGTCTCCTGGCCCTGATGCTGCCCCTGTCCATAAATCATAATGAAGGTCAACTTTTCAGACAGCAATGGATTGGACTTGGCAATGCAGAGTGATCGTATCTTGTGGGAATTTTATGGTTCTATGCATCTATACGATGTCATCCTGCTGACCTCTTGCTGGAGGAAGGGGAGTGGGTGGAGAGGAGAGGACAGGAGACTACTGGGAGGATAGGACATGTATGGAGCACAGAAGAGGGGTGTGCTGTCACCACACAGGGAGAACACTGGGAGCTTCATATAGGTGAGCATGCAAATTTATATGGGAATGTACATTTTCATGCAATCATAATTTTAAAAAAAGTAGTTCTTACACTAAGTAGCAAAACTCACCAAACTGTAAAGCTAGCCTAAGTATTTATTATGATTTTAAAATGCTTTTTTAATATTTTCAATATTAGGTTAAACTGCAGCCTGTATATGAAGAAAATCTGTACATGTATTTATACTTTGTCATCTTTATCATCTTTGGGTCATTCTTCACTCTGAATCTCTTCATTGGTGTCATCATCGACAACTTCAACCAACAGAAGAAGAAGATAAGTATTCCTCAGCTCTCAGTTTTCTCCATGCTGAGGTTTTGTCTGTTATGCAACCCAATATCAATATCCCAGATATTGTAGTCAGGGAAGACTGAGATAACTTTTACATTATTTTTCAGCTTACTACATGGTCAACTGAGCTACAATACATTCCATCCATTACTCTAGCTTCACTCCAGTTTCACCCTCTGCAGAGCCACTACACTGTTCTTTCTGACACATAAATGTGACCACTGCTTCAAAATATCCAGTGCTTTATAACTTAGTGTTCAGAGATTTTTGAGAGTAACCTTCACCAAGTTTTCAGCTTCATCTTCTCCCATGCCTCACTTTACATGTAATTCCACACCCCAGTCCCCATCTACCCACCTACCACCACCATCATCACCTGTGATGCACACTATTGTCCAGCTACATTAAATGTTCTCTTCCTGAACAAACCATGCTCTTTTACATATGACTTTCCTATGCTAGTTTCACTTCCTGGAATGGTTTTCTGAGCAAACTCTGAACTGTGATTAAAGGCCTAGCTTAAATGTTCCTACCTCCTATAAAGGCCATCTCTGAATCTCTAAGTTTATTGTTGTCTCAGCAGTACACTTTTTGGGGGGCAGGGAGAGAAGCATATCTCTATGCACTCTCCACTTTCAGTTATAATATTGTTACCCCCTTGGATCAAAATGCTATGGCTTATATTTCTATGCAATTTTGATAGCCAGCACAGTGTCTAGCATACAGAACTTCTCAAGAATTGTTGAATAAAAAAATAAAACTGTCAACAGTGAAATGAATGAAGAAAACATTATTTGATTCATGAAAATATATTTGAGACTCCTGAGCTGCCTCCTGATCTTAGAAAAATTAAACTAAAATCCTGTGCTATTCAGAATTGACTGTGGATCTTGCATAATTCAGACTTTCACATAGATGGGAAAAGCAAGATAAATCTATACGAAGCAGAATAATACATATTTAAAAACTGAGAAAATATAAAAGAAGAAAACACAACTATTTTAATAAAAGTACTGTTGTAACACCTGTTGGGATTGTAACCAGTTTTATACTATGTCTTTACTTTGGAGGTCAAGACATCTTTATGACAGAGGAACAGAAAAAATACTACAATGCAATGAAGAAACTTGGATCAAAGAAACCTCAGAAACCCATACCTCGGCCAGCAGTAAGAATTACTCATCTTCTCTAACATTCCAGAGCTGTATTTCCATGTGGGCAATGCTATGAATCAAAAGTATTGGGTGATATCACCAATATAGATCCCTAATTGTAAAGTTCGGATTGTGTGACACAATTCACAATTGCTACACCAGGAAGGATTAGCAAATTCTTAAAAAGTAACATGAAATATCTTTCCTACAATAAGAAAACAAACATACCTGAAGCTTAAAACAGATAAAAGAGGATTAACTTCAAGTCTACCCTCATTTTTCTTTACAGTTAGGCAGTTGAAAATCTCTGACCCTGGGTCCCTAGTAACAACTTTCAAATGAGGCTAAATCTTTTTACTGCAACCTCTGCTTCTGATGACACATCTAATTCCTGCTCCTCTCATTATATGGCACACAGTTGTCCTTTTAAGTTGATGGAAGTTTCCAACCTTCCTATGCCATCTCCATGGTCTCACTCTATGCTATTTGTTTTATTCACTCTTATGACTTAAAAATACCCCTAAATGTTTTAGAAAGGAAGTGATGTTATCAAAATAGCTTACTGGTTCATTAAATACACTTAAAAAGAAAAAGGACTTACTCAGAGTGTACACTCTATAGAGCCTCATAATAATAGAAATACATATTATCTTCTGAGACAGGTAAGGAATAAGGAAACAGACAAGGAAGGTACGTATCTTACACAAAGTCACAAAGCCTATAATTGCCATAACTGGACTTGAAATCTCAGGACACCTACGACTGACTTCACTTTATGGTATTTTTAACAATGGCTGCAGGTAGAGTGTGTGTGTATGGGAGGAGGATGGTATGCAGAAGGTACTGAAGGTCAATTAGATAGTAAATAGTAGAAAAAAATGGTCAGTTCATGTTTGGTTTTCCACAAGGTAGCAAAATTATTACAATTAAATAGTTGTATGGATGCAGGAATAATTAAAAGCTTAAGGATATGATGTCACTGATAATAAAACAGAGAATTATTAAAAATAACATGTACTTTTGTAAAAGCATATATTAAGAAGGAGAAATGAGAGAGATACATAAATTAACAAAGACAGACATGCAGAGTTAGAAGACAGAATGAAACATAAAAAGGACCAACATATCAGGAGGGAAATACGGCATAACACAAATTTTCTAAAATATTAGTAAGTGAATTGAGGAATCCATCCATTCTAAAAGTCTGTCTATATAAAACTACTTTGTAAATCTTCATTATCAATTGTTACTTAAAAAATTACCATACTTAATAAAATCATTCAAACCCCAGAGAAACTTGTTGCCATCAAGTCCATTCCAAATCACTGACTGCTCCATAGGGTTTCCAAGTAGTGCCTTGTGAATTTGAACTGCCAGCCTTTGGGTTAGCAACCATAGCTCTTAACCAACAGGCAACCAGGGTTTCCAAATCATGTAAAGTCTGTATGTATTATCAACCAGTTGCTACCAATTTAGGTCTTACTCAATTTTCTCTTCCCACGGACCTAAATGAACCAAACTTGCTCTGTTCTTATCATGTACTTTTGTTGTTGTTAACACAAACAGAAATAGAGTTCACAAAAATGTCTGTGATAATGAGAGGGATGCTTATCTTGTGGCCAGATGCAGACTCTGGTAATATTACTAGGTCCTTATTTGTGAAATATAAATATTATTAATCTTTTCTCTTCTCTCTCTCCATCTAGAATAAATTCCAAGGCATGGTCTTCGATTTTGTCACTAGACAAGTCTTCGACATCAGCATCATGATCCTCATCTGCCTCAACATGGTCACCATGATGGTGGAGACGGACGACCAGAGCAAATACATGACCCTCGTTTTGTCCCGGATCAACCTCGTGTTCATTGTTCTGTTCACTGGAGAATTTGTGCTCAAGCTCATCTCCCTGAGATACTACTACTTTACCATAGGATGGAACATCTTTGATTTTGTGGTGGTGATTCTCTCCATTGTAGGTAAGATTTACTTTCCAGAGGCCTGACAGCTGCATGACTAGAAGTGAGGCCTGAGGCTCATGATCCATATAGATCTAAAGTTCAGTATTAACACGCTAGAGTAAAAACTCCGAAACCTGGGCTTACTGTCAAAATTTAGTAGGCAGAAACAAGGCCTAAAATACCAGGTATGGAGAATGAATGAACAGAATCAGTTAAGAGACACCCTCCTAGCCCCAAATAAAGTCCTGGGCTAGGGGAATAGATCGATCTTTTTAAAAAATTACCATAATTAGTACCAGAAGTAGAGTAGATGAGGCTTCTGGAGGTAAAATGATGTCAAACATTGCACATTTTCCTGCAATTAACTGAAGAAATACCATCGAAAAACAGAAAAAAATACATTTAGAGACTTCACAGATAATCTCTGTTGGTAACTGACACATTTTAAGTGTAGAGATAATCAATGATTAGGTGTATATAATCTCAAATTGTCATGCTACTGAGTTTTAATTTGTTGTATTCTATAAGACCTCATATTTGCATATACTCACTGACTAAAACTCAGTGTTTCTTTAACTACTACTATTAGGGAATAGATCCAAAAATTTAGTAGTCTTTACTCTGTTGCATTCTACCATTAAAATGTAGGTGTTCATTAACAAATCTCTTTATTCCATTGACATTGCCAGGATAAAGCATTTGTATAAACTTAAGAAGTTTGCTATTCAGCTGTTTCCTCTATTCTTCCACAGGTATGTTTCTGGCAGAGCTGATAGAGAAGTATTTTGTGTCCCCTACGCTGTTCCGAGTGATCCGTCTCGCCAGGATTGGCCGAATCCTGCGCCTGATCAAAGGGGCGAAGGGCATCCGCACGCTGCTCTTCGCTCTGATGATGTCCCTGCCCGCGCTCTTCAACATCGGCCTCCTGCTCTTCCTGGTCATGTTCATCTACGCCATCTTTGGCATGTCCAACTTCGCCTACGTCAAAAAAGAAGCTGGCATTGATGACATGTTCAACTTTGAGACGTTTGGGAACAGCATGATCTGCCTCTTTCAAATTACCACCTCTGCCGGCTGGGATGGACTGTTGGCACCTATTCTTAATAGCGCACCACCCGACTGTGACCCTGATGCAATTCATCCTGGCAGCTCAGTTAAGGGAGACTGTGGTAACCCTTCCGTTGGGATATTTTTCTTTGTCAGCTACATCATCATCTCCTTCCTGGTTGTAGTGAACATGTACATCGCTGTCATCCTGGAAAACTTCAGTGTGGCTACTGAAGAGAGTGCAGAGCCCCTCAGTGAGGATGACTTTGAGATGTTCTATGAGGTTTGGGAAAAGTTTGATCCCGATGCGACCCAGTTTATAGAGTTTGCCAAGCTCTCTGATTTTGCAGCTGCGCTGGATCCTCCTCTTCTCATAGCAAAGCCAAACAAAGTCCAGCTCATCGCCATGGATCTGCCCATGGTCAGTGGCGACCGGATCCACTGCCTTGACATTTTATTTGCTTTTACAAAACGGGTTTTGGGCGAGAGTGGAGAGATGGATGCCCTTCGAATACAGATGGAAGACCGATTCATGGCATCAAATCCCTCCAAAGTCTCTTATGAGCCCATTACAACCACTTTGAAACGCAAACAAGAGGAGGTGTCTGCTGCTATCATTCAGCGTAATTTCAGATGTTATCTTTTAAAGCGAAGATTAAAAAAGTTCTCAAGTGAATATAACAAAGAGGCAATCAAAGGGAGAATTGACTTACCTATAAAGGAAGACATGATTATTGACAAATTAAATGGGAATTCCACCCCAGAGAAAACAGATGGAAGTTCTTCTACCACCTCTCCTCCTTCCTATGATAGTGTAACAAAACCAGACAAAGAAAAGTTTGAGAAAGACAGACCAGAAAAGGAAAACAAAGGAAAAGAAGTCAGAGAAAATCAAAAGTAAAAAGAACAAAGAATTATCTTTGTGATCAATTGTTTACAGCCTATGAAGGTCAAGTATATGTGTCAACTGGACTTCCAGAGGAGATCTCTGCCAAACTGACTGTTTTAACACATACTAATGGTCAGTGCCTATAACAAGACAGTGGCCTCTCTGTCACTGCAACTCTGTGAGACAGGGTATCAACACTGACAAGAGGTCGCTGTTTTCATTACCAGCTGACACTGCTGAAGAGAAACCCAATAGCTATCTAGACTGTAGGGATAGTTGTGCAAAGTGATAACTGTAACTATACCAAACACCTTTAGTACAGTACTTGCATTCACTCTATTTTTAACTTCCATATCTGCCATATTTTTACAAAATTTGTTCCAGTGGATTTTCCTCATCCCTCATTCACAGGCTGTCCATGACACTACATGACTACTTTTGTAAATGAGGTTTAAATTGTGGAAAGTGTATAAGAACCCTGTATGCCTATCAACAAGTCTCTCAAATAACCAGACAAAAATGTTCTGCCTGAGCAATGAAATTTTTGCTCACAATCAGAAAAAAAAATCTAATATTGTTTCAGGTACTTCCATTTTCTAGACAGCTCTAATTCTGAAAGTGTTTTAGTCTGTTATGTTTGTTGATACCTGAACAGTTATGTGCCTGTAAAGTCTCCTCTAATTTTTAAAGGATTATTTTTATGCAAAGTATTCTGTTTCAGCAAGTGCAAATTTTATTCTAGGTTCCAGAGCTCTATATTTAATTTTGGCTAAATGCTTTCCAAAAAAGTAACTTAATAAATCTGTTCTACAAACAAATTTAAAGTATTGCTTTAGAATAGTTGTTCCACTTCTGCTGCAGTATTGCTTTGCCATTTTCTGCTCTCAGCAAAGCCGACATTTTATGTCAATTAAACACCCTCTGTTATGTAAATAGTTATTTTATCCTGTGGTGCATGTTTGGGCAAATATATATACACATATATATAGCCTGATAAACAACTTCTATTAAATCAAATATGTACCACAGTGTACGTGTCTTCTGCGAGCTTCCAACAAGGATGTATCCTGTACTGTTCATTAAAATTGAATAGTTTGAAGGCTATCACTAATGCATGTTAATATTGCCTATGCTGCTCTATTTTACTCAACTCATTCTTCACAGTTCTTGGTTAGACGAAGTCACACGTTGGTGGTAGAGTGAATTCAAATGGTCAACCAGCTCTCTGTCTAGTATGTCAAGCAGAATAGTTTGAACTTATTTAAAAACATCTTTACTTTTTCATTTTTAATTCAACTTGACTGTCATATGGTGTCTCTCCAGATTTCAAGAAAACATACTGCGTACTGCCTACTGTTAAAACCTATACTTCATATTTTGCTGAAAATATGCTCAAAACATGTTAAAATATAAATAATGTAAAAATATAGTCAATTTTATTTCTCAGCATTTTGTACATAAAATTATTTTCAGGTTGATGACATGACAATTTATTTTACCTTATGCTTTTGTTTTTTTTAAAAAATCTGAATTCCAAACTTTTGAACCATGAGAATTTTCAATGGGTAATTTCCTAAAATAAAAGTTAGACAATGGGTTTTGTGGATTTCTTTGTTTGAATATATTTTCTACCAATCCAATAGGAGATAAATTTTCAAAAACTAAACCTAGATTATTTTCTACCAACTATGGTGGCCTCAAATAGAACTCTTTATTCATGAAAGTTTTGGTTTGGTTTGGTTTGGTTTTTTACTTAACTTTTGTAGTATTTGCTTATGCAGACTTATTTTTTTAACTCCTGCTGCACTAAAGCTGTTACAGATATAATGTGGGCTCTGTCCTTATTAGCCATGAACAAAGTGGCAAAGTTGTGCAATTACCTAACATGATATAAATTTTTGTTTTTTGCACAAACCAAAAGTTTATATTCATTCCTTTTACACAACTATTTACTTGTAGTGTACTGATGAACTGCATGCAGGGAATTGCTATTACTAAGAGGAATGGTAAGCTACGTCACTATTGAGCCAAAAGAATAAATATTCCATTTTTTATTGCATTTAATCACTTGTCCTCTTTTTTTAAATATTATTGTTGGCAGTTTAAAAATATATATATAATTAGTGAAACTTGTTTTGACATTTGTATACATGAAAGTTCACGCTAATTTTATAATAAACTAGCATAGGATCCACCAAAGGATAATACAGAATAAAGGTGAATTAAAGGCACCTTTTGGAACGTTTGTGTGTGCAAAGGATCAACAGCACATGCTCTAACTTTCAGGTTCAGTGTAATGCTAGAAATAATAGTAACCACTCACAGTTCATATCAATTCCAATTAACTCCCTTGGCTTTGCACCTCCTAATCTCTTCTCAGTATAATTGGTGTCATCCCTCAATTTCTGTTGTTTAAATGCATTCTAAAGCATTGATACTGCAGTGACTAAAAAATTATATTAAGAGTCTTTACCTGCCGCTGTCAAGTCGATTTTGACTCACAGTGGCCCCACAGTTAGAGTAGAACTACCCCACAGAGTTTCCAAGGAGCACCTTGTGGATTCAAACTGTCAACCTTTTGGTTAGCAGTCATAACACTTAGTTACTGCACCACCAAAGCCAACTTCCTTTAGGGAATTTTAATTTATTTCAGATCAAAACCAAAGTATTCTTAGTGACAAAACTCAAGGTGTAAAGCATACTTTCTAAGACAACTTTGATCTATATAAAACTGAAAAAAATGCCACAGCTGTCAAGTTCATTCCAACTCATAGCAACCCTATAGGACAGAGTGGAACTGCTCCATAGAGTTTCCAAGGAGTACTGGCAGATCTGAACTGATGACCTTTTGGTTAGCAAACATAACCACTATACTACCAGGCTTCCCTTGATGTATATACGAGGACTGCCAATTAAGTTCGAGAACTCATCTTAGAAGTGCTACATACCGCATTGCTGAATATCACTATGGTCACCTTTAAAGCACCCCCTTGGGAAGCTACTCACTGATGCCAGTGACTGGTCCACCCTTCAAAGCAATTTTGGAACGCTTTCTGGAACAGCCATCAGAGCTGTTGTCATACTACCCTTGGGTCCTGAATGTCATCAAAATGTCTTCCTTTCAATATTTCCTTTATCTCTCAGGAAAGAAAAAAGTCATTGAAGGCCAGATTAGGTGAGTAGGGAGGATGCTGCAATATAGTTATCTGTTTGCAATTAAGTTTGAGAACTTGCTACTGTGCTACTGTGTGCAATGGCCATTCCAGAAAGAACTCCAAAATTTCTTTGAAGGATAGAATAGGTGCTGGCATCAGTGCATAGCTTCCCAAGGGGAATACTCTGAAGGTGACCACAGTGATATTCAGCAGTGAAGTATGTTACACTTAGAACAATTAAGTTGACAGACTTATCAGACCTTGCATGTAATTCATAATTTCTCCAAAATAAATGATATACAGTGACTAAAATTCATTTTCTTATTTCTGTTCAAGTTAGGTTTAAAACAAGTAAACCACAAATGGGCCAGGTATTACCCTCTTTAAGTATCCTATTATATAATCAAGCAATGTATTTATTGACATGCAGTATATCTAAATGATTATCTTTCAAAAACAGTCAGATAAGTTGTTGAAAAAAGAGAGTATTTTAAAAATACAGCTATCTGGTTAAAGGATATTCCAAAAGTACTGTTTATAACATGGAGCTGCAAATTTAATAATTTTTGAGATAATTTCATAAGAAAAATTATTCTATTATTAAATATCAAGATAGATTTCTGTTTTGAACTCTATAACAAATTGGCTATAGAAAGAATGAAAGCCTGTTGCCATGGCTACTAGAGTCACTACTGACAGTGACTCTACAGGACAAAGCAGAACCGGCCCATTGGGTTTCCCAAAATGTAAGGTTTGCAGAACGGCTATATTTTCCACCCAGTGCCTGGTAGGTTAGAAGTGTTGACATACTAGTTAGAAACTGAGTGCTCAACCACTGTGCTGCCAGGGCTCTTTGTAGAAAAATATATTACTACGAAATTAAATTTCAATTAACCAATAAATTGTGTTAGATGGCAGCTCTTTAGTAAAAAAAAAAAAGCAATTTGTAGGAAGAGAAGACTGGGTATTCTGGTTTTCAAATATCACAGCCAAAAGAAAATGGCCCTATAAATGTGTATGGTTTAATAATTTTCAAATAACTACAACAAAATGATGTGAAAACCATTCTTGTGCATTGCAAACCACTTAGTAGTAATCATAAACTTTTGCTGACCATTTCATTGTAGCAGAGAAAGAGCTGAACCAAAAGTCCTGAATATATATGTTTTAATTCCAGTTCTAACATCAAATTAGCTGTGTGATATCAGGTAAATCAAATTCTGGTCCTCAGATCCCTCCTCTATTAAATGGGAGTGCTGGATTGGGGATGTGGTCCCCAAGATAAACAATAATTCTAAAATTTTATGTTCAAAGTAAAACTACCCTTTCAAAGTGAACAGCTGCCTTAAAAAAGACAATATTTAATGAGAAAAATGTATGTCATCAATATACCTTTAAGGACAATATTAGCTTTAAATAGAATCACAACATTTGTTACTGACTTTTGTTTCTAATTTATGGTAATTCCTGGAATATCAAAGTAGAACTATGCTCTGCAGGGTTTTCAGTGACCGGTTTTTTCAGAACTAGACAAGTCTTTCTTTTGAAGTACCTCTGGGTGGACCCAAACCTCTCAGTTAGCAACAAATGCATTAACTCTATGCCCTATCCAGGGACTCTGGTTATGAGCTTAAATCTATTTAAAAAATAACTTTTTTGGCCTCAGAGGCTTTATACCACACAGTTAATGAATGCTTTTCAAAAGGCGAAAGACGGCTGTTGTTTCATATTTGCGATGTTACAGATTTTAAGAGACAATATCTGATGCAGGACAGAGAAGATTAAAACCAAGAAATCATCAGTTATTTGAGTAATTTTCTTGAACCACAAATGATATTTATTTATTCTTTGCAATGACATTTTACAATATGTTAAGAAATGGAGCTTAAGTCTTATATTCTCTGGAGTACAGTGTTCATTTCACAGAATAATGTGCATTATTTTCTTATCTTGTAATAAAATACATCACACTGTATCCTCTTCACAGAGGAAAGAATTGATGCCTCAGTGCATTGAAACATGCCATTAATGACTACTGTGGAGCAGTTCTACTCTGTAACGCATGGGATTATCATGAGTCAAATCCATTTGATGGCAACTGACAGCAGTATGAGTCCTTGTGACTGAAGTATTTTTCTTAATTTCTTTCTCTCTAAATCCCTCTGCCCATCATCATTTCATCAGCTAACTAACTGATGGCACTACATTGCTCATAGAATTAGTTTTCCTTCCTGTGTGGCACACAAAATTCCGTATAAGCTGTCCCTCATATATTCCACTACTATTATCTATCATCGAAGCCCAGTTTACAACTTACATTCCACCCTCTCAGAATCACCAATTATACAATGTTTTTATCTTTCCTGTTGATAAGTGAGGAGGTAGGTGTGTACTGAACCTACAAAACATTGTGGAAAGAAACTCAAATCTAAAAAAATGAAAAGATAACCCATTCATATGTTCATGTATCAGAAACTGTAATGCTGTTAAGATGGAAATACCTCCCAAGTTGATGTACAGATAGAACACTCTTATAAAAAATCCCATCTGGTTTCACTGCAGAAATTGACAAGTGGGTCCTAAAATTCATATGGATATGCAAAGAACCTAGAATAACCAAAATTACTTTGTGAAAAAGAACAAAGTTGAATAACTCACATTAGCCAATTTCAAAACTCACTATAAAGCCTTAGTAATCAATCAGGTAGTGGTTCAAGTATATACATACAGACACATGAGAATAGGATTGAGGGCCTGTAAATAACACCTTACATTTATGGTCAACTTATTTTTAATAAGAATGACAAGACAATAGGGAAAGAACAGTATTCCTTAACAAAAGGTGCTGGGAAAACTGGATATTGACTTAAAAAAAAAGAACAAAATTAAGCCTATACCTCAAGCCACAATCAAAAGAAAAAAATAAATAAATAAAAGTGTATATAGACCAAAACGTAAGAGCTAAAACTTTCAAACTTTTAGAAGACTGAACAGGAGCAATGATGTGACATCAAAAGCACAAGTGAAAATAGTTAAAGCAAACTTCATTAAAAGTAAAAACTATTGTATTGCCAAAGACTATCAAGAAAATGAAAACACAACCCATAAAATGGGAGAAAATATTTGCTAATACATGTATAATAAAGGACTTATATCCAGAAAATACAAATAATTCATCTTGTCAATAATAAAGTTTAATATCATCACCCAATTAAAAAATGGGCAAAGGATTTGAAAAAATATTTTCATAAAGAGGATATACAAGTGGCCAATAGGCACCTGAAAAGATGTTTAATGTCATTATCAATATAAAAATACACATCAAAACCACAATGAGGTATTTCTTCATGTCCCATACAGAATCCGTAATTTAAAATAAATTACAAATAGAAAGAATACAGACAAGTTGGATCTCTCACATAATGACGGTAAGAATATAAAATGCACAGCCACTCTGAAATTTTGGCAGTTCTTCAAAATATTAGACACAGGGTTATCACATGACCCAGTATTCCTACTCGTAGGTATACACATGAAAGAACAATGAAAAATTATGGCTATGCAAAAACATGTGCAGTATAGTTCTTAACAGCCCAAGAGTGGAAACAACCCAAATGTCCACTAACTGTTGAATGGGCAAGATGCAGATTGTCCATTCAATGAAATATTATCCCAGAATACCAAGACCAAAAAAAAAAAAAAAAAACCCATTACACTCACATTCTGACTCAGTTTACCCAATAAGAGAAAGTAGAGCTGTCCCACATGGTTTTCAAGGTTGCAGATCTTTATAGAAGCAGACTGCCACATCTTTCACCCCCAGAGCAGCTGGTGGGGTCAAATCATTAATCTGCTGGTCACAAGCCAAGCACTTTTAAGTGAATTACATCTCAATAAACCTTGCTATGGAAATAAGTGGGAACCCTGGTGGCGTGGTGGTTAAGTGCTATGTCTGCTAATCAAGAGATCAGTTCAAATCCACCAGATACTCCTTGGAAACTCTATAGGGCAGTTCTACTCTCTTCTATAGGGTCGCTATGAGTCAGAATCGACTAAACAGCACTGGGTTAGGGAAATAAGTAAAAAAGAGCATGACCTAAATTGATTATTTAAAAAATAAAATAAGGGGTAAAAAGAAAAGGTAAACACCAAGACCAAATTGAGTATGTCCTATAAAATGCTACAAAGTGTTAATATTTGAAATCTATCATTCTACTAACTACATTAAATTATTAAAGAAAAATTACAATAATCATACTACATAAAAGAAACTCTGGTGGTGTAGTGAGTAAGTGTTATGTCTGCTAATGAAAAGGCAGTTCAAATCCACTAGCTGCACCTTGGAAACTCCATGGGACAGCTCTACTCTGTCCTATAAGGTTGCTAGAAGTTGGAATTGACTCAATGGTGGTAGGGGGATTAGATAAAAAAGCATAGTGATAAAATTCAATAGCCATTCATTACAATAACAGTAAAACAGATTAGGACAACTAGAAATGGAAGGGAATGAACTGTCTCTACTTGCTAAAGGATAGCTAGTAAGATACCTTCAACAATCATCATTTTAAAATGTCCCCTTTAAAATCAAGAATAAAACAAAGTATCTGATTCAAAGTTTATCATCACCTTTTTACCAGAGATCTTACATCATGATAAAAAAAAATTTTTAATGTCTTTATTTGCAAATTATGGGATCATCCACAAAGAAAACTCAATAGAATTATTAAAATAACAGTTTTCAAAGTTACTGAATAAAAGATCAACACATAAAAATCATACATATCTCTACACAGCAATAAAAAATTATGATATGTAAATCTAACAATAAATCTACTGGATATTTATGGATAAATTCCTGGTGGCATAATGGGTTAAGTGCTAAATCTGCTAACCAAAAGGTCGGCAGTTCAAATCCGCTAGGTGCTCCTTGGAAACTCTATGGGGCAGTTCTACTCTGACCTACAGGGTCACTATGAGTCAGACACAACTCAATGGCAGTGGATTTGGGTTTTTTTGGCTTTATGGGAACATATTTTGGAGTCTTGGATTTAACTTTACCCTATATACAAGCTGAAAAGCTAGCCTGTTACTGTTTCATGAATGCTGGCATCAGATGTAATACTCCTGGCTCAGAGACAAAGACTCGATTACTCATAACACACCAAGCAATATGAGTATCAGCATATCGGCATTAATTCTCTTTGTGCTAAAGTGTGATGTAGTGGCTCAGATGCATACAACACATGCAGTTGATTATATCACAGCTGAGTAACACTCAGCTTGAGGAACCTACATTTTTATAGTAAATATTAAGCAAGTCTGACCTTTGTCCCAGAGAGACAGCCCTCAGGTTTTTCTCTGCAGCCAAACCCTGAAAAATGGACTGGGACAAGAATGATCAGGTGCTTGTATTCTAGGCCCACCATACAAGACACACAGAAGCCCAAGAGCCTCAAGAAGGACTGGCTTTTCACAATATAAATATTTAACTCCTGGATAGGCTGAACCAACATTGCAATGATGTTAATTCTTCCCTAGCTCATCAAGAGTATCTGAGAATTCCATTCATGTTTTCAAGAACTGTGTATGTAAATGTGAAATCCCAAGAATAACTAAAAAACTCGTAAAGAGCAAGTTGAGACGCCTTGGCCAACCAATATCAAGATTTCTTTTAAAGTTGTAAAAATTAAGACAGCAGGGATATAGGTGAAATATATCAATAGAACCAAATAGCTCAGAAATACACTCAAGAGTATTAGGACAGTGTATGTGTATCACACCAAACCTACCTGGTCCTACCTCTTCCATGAGCCACTTCAATCATCTTTCACAGAGGGCTTCAACCAAATTCTCGCAGTTTCACCAGGACCATGCCTTACTTCACCATGAGCAGGGCTGTATCGTTCTTGCTTCTTCCCCGAGGGCTTCTCTTAAATCACACCTGTTCAAAAAATGAACTCACTGAGTTAATACATTCATAGAAAGTAAATATTAGCAGTATGTTGTGTCTGAAAAAAACCTGTGTGCTAAAATTATCCAGCATTTTGACATGGCAGAAAAACAAGGAAATTAGTACCATATACTCTTAATATACAAATTCTGAAAGTGCTCTAAGAATATGGCATTAAAGAATTTAGTTATAAATAGTGATCAAAAGCTTGGCAGCTAACCAGAAAGTCAGTCGTTTGAATCCACTAGCTGACCATTGGAAACCTTAGGGTAAAGTTCTGCTCTGTCCTGTGGGGCCACTATGATTTGATGGAAGTGATCCAATGCAGTGGTTTTGGTTTTTTGGTTTCTATACTTGAGTTATTTTATTTTATTTAAGTTATATTTTGTAGAATTAACATTATCCTCAGTACTTTCAGGGAAACATATTAATTTCTTAGTTCATTTGATAAAGTTCATTTTAGTAGACACTAACAAATATACAGAAAAGGAAAAACTATTTTATTTAGTACACTACATAGTGAATTTATAACCTATCATTAGAAGAAAACTCATATGATGACTATTCAAGTAAATAAAATGGCTATATATAATACCATCTCAATGATTAGAGAAATTATATATATTTATTGTTTCACTATAATTGATTCTGAAACCCCAGTGGTGTAATGGTTAAGTGCTACGGCTGTTAAGCAAAAGGTTGGCAGTGCAAACTGGCCAGGCACTCCTTGGAAACTGTATGGGGCAGTTCTACTCTGTCCTATGGGGTCGTTATGAGTAGGAATCGACTCAATGGCATTGGCTTTGCTTTTTTTTTTTTTTTTTACATTGAAAAATACATCAGGAATAGTATCTAAAATTCCCTTTCAAGATATTTTGAAATCACCCTTTTTTTAAGTTCAGACGTCTCATA
Organism: Heterohyrax brucei; assembly: GCA_028571685.1. Classification (NCBI taxonomy): domain Eukaryota; kingdom Metazoa; phylum Chordata; class Mammalia; order Hyracoidea; family Procaviidae; genus Heterohyrax; species Heterohyrax brucei. The sequence continues at coordinate 71,320,083 of CM053146.1, read as the reverse complement.
AAGGAATGAGTAAAAGAACTGTGATGCAAATATACCTGAGTTTGAATTTGCATCCTTAGTTGATTACTATGTGGCCCTGAGCTGGTTACTGCATCTCTCTGAGCTTTAATTTTCTTATCAGTAAAATAAAAATACTATTTCATAGGCTTTGTGGAAAAACTAAGTAAGATAATGTATGTTTAGCAAATGATGGATATTTTTAAATGGAAACTACTTTCATTATTAACTTTACTATTTAAGACAGAAAGACAGAACACATCCAAATTTTAGCAACCTTTAAAAGTTGGTGGCAAAAGCCTTTTGATTTAGAAGTACGTATTTTTGTTTGTAAGGTGGGAAGATCAAGTATTAAGCTTGAGCAAACAAATTATGGGGAAGATCCCCCTGATTAAAGACTCATTTTTTCCCATCACCTCAGTAGACTGTTACTCAGACTGTACCCCCTGGAAATTAAGTTGATTCCCTATGAGAGAATAGCTTGTAACAGGGAGGACAGAAGGATAATTTTGGAGGGCAGGACATCGTGGAGGAAGGCAAGCTGTGATGCCATCACTGGTAAACCAAACTGACAATGCCTGAGGTTATTTATGGTTGCAGTAAGTGATGTGCAAGCAATGACGTGGAGGTACAGCTACATGAACAGATAGCAAGGATTTTATATAAACATAAGGCAACTAATGTCTACTTTTAATTGTGTGTCATGTGGGTTTCTTCATGTTATATTTTTCTGTGGTGCATTCTGAATTGCATGTTGGCTTTCCACCATGCTCCCTCCCACACTGCCTGCTGTCTCCCTCACTGACCATCCAGTGCATGTGAAGGGAACAGACATACTAGACTTTCAAAAACTCAATTACAAAGATAAATCTGCTTCAGGAGAAAGCACCTACATTTAAACAGATTTTATATTTTTTCCTGTTTCTTTGTTCATTTTCCATACCTTGCTCTCATCAAATCATTGAAGACTTATTTCATTAACATTTCAACTTTAATCACGGTAATTCTGTTTCGCATACTCAGAATCAACTCATTGATTGCTTCCTTCAAACAAGTCACCAAAAAACTCACTGCCATTAAGTCAATTCCGACTCACAGCAACCCTGTAGGACAGAACAGAACTGCTCCACTGAGTTTCCAAGGAGTGTCTGGCAGATTCAAACTGTTAACCTCTTGGTTAGCAGACATCATACACAACCACTATGCCACCAGCCAAGCCAAGCCAAGTGCCGTCGAGTCGGATCCAACTCATGGCGACCCTAGGGGCCAGGCCACCAGAGCTTCCTTCAAATAACTAGTTAGTGTACAACTCATGAACTACATGCACCCTTTTCATTCTGGCCCATTGGATGCAAATGTTCAAAGGTCTCATCATGTCTCCTTCACTGTATCTGATTTATGAATGTGATAAAAGAAATATTGGGATCTATTCCAAAGAACCACAGAAAATCAACTGATTGACAGGATCATGGCGACATTGTGGAAAGTCAATATCTTCACTTAAACAGAACAACTTTTGTAAACATTTCAGTTTGTTTTTTCAGTGATGTCAGTCCTAATTTAGTATTACCAGAAAGAACTGTGTAATGGATTGATACAACAGCAATAACAACGGACTCAGAAATACCAACAGCCATGAAGATGACAGAGGACAAGGCAATGTTTAGTTCTGTCATCCATAAGGTTTCCATGATGTGAAGCCAACTTCATGGCAACAACAATAATGACCCTAATTGTTTGGGCTTGTTCAACATTTGTGCTTTCCTTTGTGGAAAATCATTATTGATCTATGAAGCTGAGCTATCTTTTTCCCCCTTTCCTGGAGCATCATAAATGGGAATAATAATGAATCTAGACTGATCAATACATTCCATCACCTCACCACAAAAGCTGGTTCAATTCTGGTATGTGGCACATAATGAAAGTAAAATAAAACAGAAATTATTATCAAATTATCAGAAAATAAAACATAATTACTTCGCTTTGTTTTGTCTTGCTGTATGTGCTGAAACAGTATGACAATCTAAAAATGTTGATCATCTTGTCCCCTTGTTCCCGGTCAATAAAAGAAAAACAAATTCTAAAGACTGTTTAGCTTCTATAACATGCTGGGCCAGAAGTTTGGAGTCTAGGTTAGAATATATATATCTGTTTTGCTTTCTCCAGTTTAACTGCCTTAATGTTGAAATATTTATGAGCAACACAGGTTGCCAAAAAGAAACCAATGGAAGGAAACAGAGAACTTCAACATGGAGCAAACATTCAGGAGTTAAGAAAAAATAGAATGGAAGTGGAGTCAAGGTGGTGGACGAAGCACACATCTCCCTATATCCCTCTGGAAACCAAGACCTGAAATGATAATCAAACGGAGCCTTCTGATCACCTAACCAGCCCCAGGACACAGCACAGGGCTGTTAATTTGGACTTCATACCACTGAGTGGAAAAACCTCCTCTCTTTCACTGACTCCTGCTCCTGGCTAGCCCTGGCTCTCACGGACTGAAGGTAAATGCACCATTTTGACTTTTTTTTCTCTGCTTTGGCCAGCTGGCGGAGCTGGGCCTTGCCTAGCGGCTAGACTCAGATACACTGTTGGGGGGATAGGCAGGCGAAATTCTCATATTTTGAGAGCCAGGCTTAGGACTCTGTTAATCTAGCCACTTTGGGCCTGTCTTTTTATCACTGCCACAGCGGGGTTTGTATGGAATTGCACTGCCAGTGTGGGGGATGCCATGTTGGATACAGAGATTTTAGCAGGACCTAGTTCTTAGCCTGGGAGCCAGTGCGTGCAAACAGGCAGCGCTTCGCTGACAAAAAAGCAGTAATTTGCACAGTGTCACCTACAGTGGGGGCCCTGCAACAGAAGCAGAGGACTCACTACCTCTCAGCACTTTTAGCCCCTCTATCTGCTGCCTTTCTGGAGGGCACCATCTTGGATACGGTGGCCACAGCTGGACCTAATTCTTAGCTTGGGAGCCAGAGCCTGCCCACAGGAAAGCACTTGTGTACCAGAAAAGCTGTACTTTACACAGTGTCACCTAAAGCTGGCCAACAGTACACTAGCATTGCTGTATTCTGAACTAATTTGTATCATCTGGGGTTGGATATAGAGGTGCTTACTTTGCCAGTAGGGAAGAGGGACCTCTATACCTGAAAACCTGACTGACTTGGGAAGTGGTCAGATACCTTTTGCTTTACATTTGAAGACAACCTAGAGAAACATCTGCAGTCCATCCTCACAGTATCTCTTCCACCCTCTACTTACTCACATGGGACCCAAAAAGCAACAGACACTTGTGCCATACAAGAAATCACCCATGGCTTCAGAAGGCTCCCAAATAATCAAGAAGTTTTCCAGATGAAGAAACTTTTACGAAAGCATCAGAAAGTGAATATAAAATGATTATACGCAGAGCTCTTTTAGACCTTATACAAAATGCAGCAGAACAAAAGGAGAAATTAAACAAGCTGTTCAGTCTGATGGAACACCAGTACTCTGAAATCCAACAGATCAAGAACAAAATGAAAGACACGGAAACTTCCATGCAAAGCCAAGAAAACAGAATGGAACAAATGGAAAAAAGAATCTCTGATTTGGAAGACAGAGCTATTGATGCCAGTGTCTATGAGCAGAAATCAGAAAAAAGAAACAAGAAAAAGGAAGAAGCATTAAGAAGCATGTGGGACTCTATTAAGAGGAACAACATTCGATTAATTGGAGTCCCTGAACAGGGTGAGACACCTGAGAACACAGAGAGTATTGTTGCTGAGCTGCTGACAGAAAACTTCCCAGAAATCATGAAGGAAGAGAATATAGACATCTCAGATGCACATTGTACGCCACCCAATATAGATCTCAAAAGAAAGACTGCAAGACGTATTATAATCAAGTTTAACAAAATGAAACATAAGCAGTAACTCTTAAAGGCACCAAGACTCAAAACAAAGCTAACATTCAGAGGGAAACCCTGTATGCTCTCATCAGATTTCTCAACAGAAACCATGCTGGCACGGAGACAGTGGCATGACACATTCAAAGCCTTGAAGGAGAAGAACTTCCAACCAAGAATTATATATCCTGCAAAACTATCTTTCAAAGATGAAAATGAAATGAAGACATTCCCAGATAAACAGAAACTCAGAGACTTTGTAAAAACCAAACCAAAACTACAAGAACTGCTGAATGAAGTTCTTGGCTTTGGCTTAGAAGAACAAAACCACTAACTTTATATTTTAGAACGACACATTACTCAAAACTCAGTTAGGGAAGACTCCAAAGTCAATCACAGCTTTAATACTGAAAGAAGCAATCCAGCGATCATCCTGAAAACTATGGTGCCATCATATTAAAAAGAAGGGTGTACTACAGTCATTATAGTCCTTCCACATGGAGAGGAAGATGACAACATTGGTAGTAATTAAAATTGGGTTTATATATAGTTTATTACGGGGATCATAAGGGCAGTTATAAAGCACAACAAAGATGTATCATATCATTTCAAGAAATGTAACACAGGAGTCTCCACAACTACAAAAACAGCTCTGAAAAAGGTGAAAAATCAACTCACAAAAAAGAATGTCCCAGAACAGACTAATAGAACAACAGAGAAAACATCAACACAGAAATAAACATACCACAACGGCAGCAGTGAACACATACCTATCAATAGTTACACTGAATGCGAATGGACTGAATGCTCCAGTAAAGAGACATCGAGTGGCATCTTGGATCAAATGACATGACCCATCCATATGTTGTCTACAAAAAACTCACTTGAGACCTAAAGATAGGAACAAACTGAAAATTAAAGGATGGAACAATATGTATCAAGCTAACAATGAACAAAGAACAGCAGATGTGGCAATTCTAATCTCAGACAAAATCAATTTTAATGTAAAATCCACCACTGTGGACAAAGATGGACACTATTTATTCATGAAAGGTTCAGTACACAGGCAAGGCTTAACTATATTAAATATTTATGCATCTAATATCAGAGCACCTAAGTACACTGAAGAAACACTGACTACACTCAAAAGAGTTAGATCACTCTACAGTAATAGTGGGAGACTTCACCACTCCACTCTCAATACTGGACAGATCATCTAGAAAAAAAGCTCAGTAAGGATACAGAAGACTTCATTGCCACAATTAACCAACTAAACTTCATCGGTATATGCAAAACTTTCCACCCATCAGCAGACAACTACACCTTCTTGTCCAGTGCACATGGAACATTCTCCAGAATTGACCATGTATTAGGACATAATGCAATTCTCAACAAAATCCATACCACTGAATTACTGCAAAGCATCTTCTCAGATCATAAGACCATAAAAGTCAAAATTGATCACAGAAAAAACATAGATAGAAAGTGGAACTCTTGTAAACTGAACAACATCTTGCTCAAAAAACCATGGGTTATAGAAGAAATCAAGGATGAAATAAAGAAATTCATGGATTCCAATGAGAATGAAAACACTTACTACCAGAACCTATGGGATACTGCCAAAGCAGTGCTCAGAGGTCTGTTTATCTCCATAAATGCACACATCTGGAAGGAAGAAGGAAACCAATTCAAGGAACTAACCCCACAGCTTGAACAAGTAGAGAGAGAACAACAGATGAACCTCTCAGGCACCAAAAGAAACCAGATCACACAGATTAGAGCAGAGTTAAATGAATTAGAGAATAGAAAAACAATTGAAAAAATTGAAAAGACCAAAAGCTGGTTTTTTGAAAAGATCAACAAAATTGACAAACCACTGGCTAAACTTACTAAAGAAAAGCAGGAAAGGAAACAAATAACCCAAATGAGAAATGAGAGGGGAGTTGTCACAACAGATCCAACAGAAATCAAAAATATCACAACAGAATACTATGAAAGACGGTACTTTAACAAATTTGAAAACTTAGAGGAAATGGACAAATTCTTTGACTCACACCACCTACCCAAATTATCATAACGTGAAGCAGAACAACTTAATAAACCCATCACAAAGGAAGAGATTGAAAATGTCATCAAAACACTGCCAACCAAAAAATGCCTGGGCCCAGATGGCTTCACCAAGCTTTCAGAGAAGAGTTATCTCCAATACTACTGAGACTATTTCACAGTATAGAAAGGGATGGAGTACTCCCAAACTCATTCTATGAAGCCAGCATAACCCTGATACCAATGCCAGGGAAAGGCCCAACAAAGAAGGAGAACTACAGACCAATATCACTCATGAATCTAGATGCAAAAATCTTCAACAAAATTCTTGCCAATAGAAAACAACAACATATCAAAAAAATAATCCATCCTGACCAAGTTGGATTCATACCAGAAAAAACAGAACATAAGAAAGAATGTAACACAAGAACATATAACATGTTGTCTTAGTCATCTGGTGCTGCTATAACAAAAATACAAGTGGACAACTTTAAAAAGAGGAATTCTCTCATAGTTTAGTAGGCTACAAATCCAAATGCAGAGCATCAGCTCTAGTAAAAGGCTTTCTCTCTCTGGCAGCTCTGGAGAAATGCCCATCAATATTCCTCTGGTCTATGAGTTTTTCTGCACAGGTGATATGAGGTTCCCAGGTCCGTCTACTGGCTTATCTCTTTTGTATCTCAAAGTGATTGGCTTAAGACATAATTTAATTATCAACATAACACTACTGAGTAGTTAAAAACTATTGCTGCTAACCAAAAGGTTGGCAGTTTGAATCCACCAGGCACTCCTTGGAAACACTGTCAGGCAGTTTTATTCTGACCTATAAGGTCACAACAAGCTGGAATTGACTCAGCAGCAGTGTGGTTTTAGGTCACAATGAGTATGAATTGATTCAGCACCAGTGGAGCTTTTTGGTTTTTAATCCACCTTTTTAACATCATAGTGACACATTTACAACACACAGGAAAATCAGATCACATGACAATATAGCAGACAATCACAAAACACTGAGAATCATGGCACAGTCAAGTTGACAGATTCTGGTGGGGCCACAATTCAACCTATGACATGTCAAGTCACTATGTCTTAAAGAAAAGAGAATCTTAAATTCTCCAGAGGTAAAAACGCAAACATAACTCACAGGAATAGTGACAGCAATTACAATTCACAGTTTCATTACCTTTGCATGCTTCGTTGTTTACATAATATAGTTTTACTGCCAAGTGCAGTTACTGAAAAATATGTAAATTTTATCTTTTTTTATATCTGCAATTTAATGAAACAGGCTATCAGGTAGTTATCAAGGGAAAGATTGACAAAGGAATAACTTCAAAAAATTTTGGTTTACTCTTAATTCTTCTCAGGTTTGTACTTACTGAATTAAACACAGTACCATAATATACTCCATATTTTCATTTTGTGAATTCATATTAGCTCTCCTAGCTCTTGATTTAATAAAATAATACATTCATTATTTAGCACATATTTATTTAAAAAAAACAACACCCTGATGCCATCGAGTCAATTCCAACTCATAGCAACCCTATGGAACAGAGTAAAACTGCTCCATAGAGACACCAAGGAGCAGGTGATAGACTTGAATTGCTGACCTTTTGGTTAGCAGTTGAGATCTTTACCTCTGTGCTACCAAGAAAACTCCTGGTGAGTAGTGGTTAAGTGCTATGTTTGCTAACCAAAAGGTCAGCAATTCAAATCCACCAGGCACTCCTTAGAAACTTTGTGGGCAGTTCTACTCTGTATATAGGGCTGCTATTAGTTAGAATCCACTCACTGGTGGTGGCTTTCAGTTATGCCACCATATTTATAATATACACACACAAAAATGTTCTGCCACTGAGTTGATTCTGACTCACAGCAACCCTACAGAAAACAGTAGGACTGGTCCACGGAGTTTCTAAGGAGTGCCTGGAGGACCTGCACTGCAGACCACATGGTTTGCAGATGTAGCACTTAACCACTATGTCACCAGGGTTTCCATATTTATAATAGCTACATAAAATAGTATGGAGGCACTGGCATCATTAAAGATGTTTATCAAGTATTTTCAGTGTTCTGTTATTTTGGGTACATGCTTCGATTGTACTTCCTGGCCCATGTTCTGTTTACCACAAAAGCCATGATACTCAGTTCCTTTAGCAGCTGTTGAAAGTGATATTATTACATAGAAGCCAAGCCAAGCATCGTCGAGTCGGATCCAACTCATGGCGCATAGAGGTGAAAGCAATTAATTGAGTTTTAAGGCACACGACAGCTCTCTACTCCCTTGGGGCCACTGGGAAAGATGAGATAATGGCTGTTCCTTTCCATGGTTCCAAAGGGAGAAGACATGGAGAAGAGTTCCAACTTGATCTGTGGTAACATAAAACATGCATGACTAAGAAATAAATATTTGTTATTATAAGCCACAAAAATTTGAAGCTACAGTTACCCACAGCAAAATCTAATTAATCCTGGCTACTGAACCTGGGTATAGTAGAATACATTGACGTATACGAGTTGGCCTTTAAATTAAAAAGTTGTACTGCAAAATGCCTTAAGAACAACCTAAAAAGGAAGACAAAAATTAAAGAAAAATAAAAACTATGCATTCAGGAGGAGGTATAAAGAAAGATCATTCATTCATTATGACTATGATTATTAAGTGGGGCTATATAAATAAAAATAAACCCAATCTGTTGCCATCATGTTAATTCTGACTTATCAAGACCCTAGACAACAGAGTAGAACAGTCTCATAGGGTTTTCAAGGAAGGCCTGGTGGGTTTGTAGTATCTGCCTTTTGGTCAGCAGCCATAGATCTTAACCACCAAGGTTTCCCAGGGCTATATACACATCTCGTGTTTAGACTGAATCTATTAAAAAATTACAGGATTTTAACAAGTTGAAATAATATAAGATGGGTATTTTTGGTGCTCCAAGTAGAAGAAAAAAAGTAGTAAAAGCACAGAGACAAGAGACTAGATGAGTGGCATACTAAAGATTATTGTAGAAGATTTGTAACTTGATATGAGGTCCCTTGATATAAGATTTTGGACATCATCAAAGAATCGTGGACATTAGTAAGACAACATCTTACCATGTGTGACTTCTTTGTCATTTTATTTGTTGTTTTCATTTTTAGATCTGAAGGGACATAGGTTGCTAGAAAAAAGTCACACATAAATAATTTAGAATTGTTTGTGTGGTACAAGATGGAATTTGTACCTCTGTGTCAGTTTGTCCTTCTGTGGAGGCTTGCATGTTTCTGTGATGCTGTAAGCTGTGCCACTAGTATTCAGATACCAACACAGTCACTTATCATGGAAGGTTTTCATCTGGGCTTCCAGACTAGGAAAAACTATGAAGAAGGACCTAGCAGTCTACTTTTGAAAAGAATTACCCACTGAAAACTTTATGAAAAGCAACAGAACACTGTCTGATATAGTGTCAGAAAATGAGCCCCCCAGGTTGGAAGGTACTCAGAAGACTACAGGGAAAGGGCTGCCTCCTCAAAGCTGAGCTGACCTTAATCACACAGATGGAGGAGTCAAGCTACCAAGACCTTCATTTGCTGACGCAGTAAGATTCAAAATCAGAAGAAACAGCTGCAAACATTCATTAATAATCACGACATGGAATGTGTGAAGTATGAATCTAGGAATACAGAAATCATCAAAAATGGAATGTATAGATATCCCAAACATTAATGAGCTGAAATAGACTGACATTGGCAGTTATGAAACAGACAATCATATCGTTTAGTATGCACCATCTATGAGAAGTAGAGTGCCGTCAGCGATGATAGCCACATGCCTAAAAGGAAGATTAATCAATAGGACTGTTATTCAAATTTGCACATCAACCACTAAGGCCAATGATAAAGAAGCTGAAGAATTTACCAGCTTCTGCAGTCTAAAATTGATCAAACATGCAATGGGGATGCAATGGTAATTACTGGTACTTGGAACTGTAATGATAAAAATGAGGCTGTAGATCGCATGACTGAATTTTGCAAGACCAATGACTTCTTCATTGCAAATACCTTTTTTCACTAACATAAACAGCACCTATACAAGCAGACCTCCCCAGATGGAATACAGAGGAATCAAATCAGCTACATCTGTGGCAAGATGCAATGGAAAAGCTCAGTGTCAGTATTTAGAACAAAGCCAGGGGTAGACTTCAGAAAAGACCATCCTTTATTCATATGCCAGTTCAAGTTAAAACTGAAGAAAATTACAAGTCCACAAGAGCCAAAGTATGACCTTGAGTATATTCCACCTGAATTTAGAAACCATCTTGAGAACAGATTTAACATGTTGAGCACTAATGACCAGAGATCAGGTGAGTTGTGGAATGATATCAGTGACACCATATATGAAGAAACCAGTAAGTCATTAAGAAGATAGAAAAGAAATCAATTACCAAAATGGATTTAGAATGGACTCTGGAACTTCCTCTTCAACATCAAGTAGCTAAAGCAAAAGGAAGAAGTAATGAAATAAAAAAAAACTGAACAGATTTCCAAGGGAGGCTTGAGAAGACAAAGTCAAGTATTACAATGACACGTTCAAAGAGCTGGAGACAGAAAACCAGAAGGGAAGCACACAGTCAGTATTTCTCATGCAGAAAGAACTGTAGAAACATTTCAAGCCTCAAGTCATAAAGTTGTTGTTCTGCTGTTAGGTGCTGTCCAGTCAGTCCTGACTCATAGCAACCCTACAGGTTAGAGTAGAACTTGAGCTGCAATACTGAAGGATTTTAAAGGGAAAATATTAAAATATTCAGGAGGCATCAAGACAATGCACAGTAATTATACCAGAAAGAATTGGTCAATGTTCACCCATTTCAAGAGGTAACATATGATCAGGAACCAGTGGTACTGAAGGAAGAAGTCCAAGTTACACCGAAGGCACTGGCCAAAAACAAGGCTCCAGGAACTGACAAAATATCAATGCAGATGTTTCAACAAACAATGCAGTGCTAGAAGTACGCCTTCATCTATGTTAAGAAATTTGGAAGGCAGTTACATAGCCAATTAAACTGAAGGGATCCATATTTATGTCTATTCTCAAGAAAGGTGATGAACCAAATGTGGAAATTATTGAACAATATATTAATTCTGCTGAAGATCATTCACAATAGGCTGCAGGACTACACTGACAGAGACCTATTAGAAATATAGGACAGGTACAGAACAGAATGTGGAATCAGGGATATCATTGCTGATGTCAGATGTATCTCGGCTGAAAGCAGAAAACACTAGAAAGATGTTTACTGGTGTTTTATTGACTACGCAAAGGCATTTGACTGTGTAGATCAACAAATTATCAATAACACTACTAAGAATGAGAATTCCAAAACACTTAATTGTGCCTATGAGGAACCTGTGCATAAATAAAGAGGCAGTCATTTAAAAAGCACAAGGGGATAGTGTGTGGTTTAAAGTCAGGCAAGGTATTTTGTCCAAGTTGTATCATTTTACCATACCTATTCAATCTGTATGCTGAGTAAACTATCTGAGAAGCCAGACTATATGAAGAAGAATGGGGCATCAGTACTGAAAGAAAACTCATTTAAAAATGACTTGTGCAGATGATACAACCTTCTTACTGAAAGTGAAGAGGACTTGAAACACTTACTGATGAAGATCAAAGACCACATACAGCCTTCAGTATGGATTACACTTCAACATCAAGAAAACAAAAATCCTCACAACTGCAAGAATAAACAACATCAAGATAAATGGAGAAAAGATTGAGGTTGCCAAGGATTTCTTTTACTTGGATCCACAATCAGCACCCTTTGAAGCAGCAGTCAAGAAATTAAAAGACACACTGATTGGGCAAATGTGGTGCAAAGCGCCTCGTTAAAGTGTTGAAAAGCAAAGATGTCACCTTGAAGACCAAGGTGCACTTGACCCAAACCCTGGTATTTTCAATTGCATCATATACATGGGAAAGCTGGACAATGAAAAAGAAAAATTGAAGAACTGACATGTCTGAATTGCGATGCTGATACAGAATACTGAATACACCACAGACTACCAAAAGGATGAATTAAATCTGTCTTGGAAGAAATACAACCAGAAAGATCTTTAGAAAGCAAGGATGGTGTGACTACATCTTACATCCTGTGAACATGTTATCAGGAGGGTCAGTCCCTGAAAAATGAAATCATGCTTGGTAAAGCGCAGAGTCAGTGAAAAAGAGGAAAACCTTCAGTGGAATGGGCTGACACAGCAGCAACAACAACAGGCTACAGCACAACCGTGACTGTGCGCGTGGCTCAGGACAAGGCAGTGTTTCATCTTGTAGTACACAGTGTTACTGGGAATGGAAATCAACTCGATGGTACCTGTCATGGATTGAATTGTATCTCCCCAACATTTCTGTCAGTGTGGCTGGGTCATGATTCCCAGTGTTGTATGGTTGTCTATGTCGTCTGATATGATTTCCCTATGTATTGTAAGTTCTATCACAGTGATGTAGTAAGATAGACTATCAGCAGTTATACTAACGAGAAGGAAACTCTGGTGGCATAGTGGTTAAGAGCTACAGCTACTAACCAAAGCTGGCAGTTCAAGTATACCAAGCACTCTTTGGAAACCTTACGTGGCAGTTCTTTGTCCTACAGGGTCACTAAGAGTTAGAATTGACTCTTCAGCAACTGGTTTGGTTTTTGGTTTATATTCATGAGCTATACAAGATTAGCTAGTAAATTAAGCCAGTACGTTTTAAGATAAAAAAGAGAGAAACGAGGAGAGAGACGCGGTGGACCTCATACTACTAGAAATCAGTGCCAGGAGCAGAGTGCAACCTTTGGACCCAAAGTTTCTACACTGAGATGTTCCCAGACCAAGAGAGAACTGATGCATCACAAAGACCTTCTTCCAGGACTGACAGAGAGAGTAAGCTTTTCCCTGGATCTGATGCCCTGAATTTGGACTTGTTACTAGACTGTGACAGTAAATTTCTCTTTGTTAAGGCCACCCACTTACAGTATTTTGCTATAGAAGCACTAGCTGACTAAGGTAGCACCTAACGACAGTATAAAAAATGGATATTTTGGCATGGACCTTACATCCAGGAATTTGTTAATCTCTCTTATATATCATATAAGGAAACCCTGGTGGCACAGTGGTGAAGTGCTATGGCTGATAACCAAGAGGCTGGCAGTTCAAACCCACCAGATGCTCCTTGGAAACTCTATAGGGCAGTTCTACTCTAACTTATAGGGTTGCTATGAGTTGGAACCAACTCAATGGCACCTAACAACAGTATATCATATAAACTTGTCTTTGTATTCCTTCGGCTTTTCCTTATTTGAATTTAAATTATACCCATTCCTTACTTGACACCCTGCTGGCGTTAAGAAGTTGGCTGCTAACCAAAAGCTTGGCAATTCAAAACCACCAGTCGCTCCTTGGAAACCCCCTGGGGCAATTCTACTCTGTTCTATAGGATTACTGTGAGTCAGAATCAACCAAATGGCAACGTGTTAGGTCGAGTTTACTCCTCAGTTACTATCTCATTATCAAACACTTCACATTTATGGTAATAGCAAAACACTTACTATCTATTTTGCACATTAATGCTGTATATCTGGGAGTAACAAACACTGAAGTGGGAAGCAAAAATAATGTTAGCTGTAATCCTTAAGGTTATGTGTCAGCTGGGCTAGGCCATGATCCTCAGGGTCTTGGCAGTTATATAATGATGTTATTTGTTAGTTATGTATTGATGTAGCCATCCTCTGCTTTGTGATCTGGTGTAATCATCTTCCATTTTTGAATAATGATGATTTTTGCATGACAATATGGTATTTGGAACAACTGATAAGTGACAATGTGCATATTTTCCTTTTAAAAATGAGTTCATCTTCCATTCCAAGCCACATTTCAGTTCTTTTTCTTGCCTCATTTTACTGATTAGGAATTTCAATATAATGTTAAATATAAGTGGTGAGAGTCTTATCTCTATTCTCTGAAAAAAATTTCGGTATTTTACTTTCTACTGTAATACACACTGTTGATTTTCATACTCTTATTAAAAAAGTTCTACATATTTGCTAGCTTTATAGTAAGAACTACTACATAGAGGTAGGAATTACTTTTCATGAGTGGATATTAAGTTCTATCACATGCTTGCTTATGAAAATGATCATAAGATTATTCACTTTGATTTGATTTATGTTAATTTCATGAATTGTTCTGATGTTAAATTAAATGTGCATTTTATGTATCCAATTTGACTGCACTGTATTATTTTTCATGTAACTTTATTTCATTGAAGAGATGTTCTGGAAAGAGATGTTGCTATAAGTTTTTTTTTTTAAATAATAACTAAGTAATGTTGGACATTAAGGTAATAATGGCCTGAAAATCAAAATGCTGTTTTACTTTTTCTCAGAAAAATCTTGCAAAATTGAGGTTATTTCAAAAATATCTATAGAATTCATCAGTATGGCCACATGGGTTTGGATTTTCTTTGTAGAAAGGTTTTTAATTAACGATACCATTTTAAAATAGTTAAAGCACTATTCAGATCATTTTCTTGGGTTTTTCTAGGAGTATACTCATGTTATTTAAAGTTATAAACTTATTGGTAAGAATTTGATCTCAATATTTGCTTTTCATCTTATTACTATCTATAAGATTTGTAATCACGTCTTCTTTTTAAATCTGTGTATGATTACTTGAGTCCCCCCTTTTTAAGTTTTGATCATTATTGAGAAGGGTTTATCAATTTTATTAGTCTTTTCAAAGAACCAACCTTCAGCTTTTTTGAGTTTCTCCACTGTAACTTCTTTTTTTTCCATTAAAATTTGATCTTATCTCCATTTTTTTCCTTTTATTTATTTTAGGTCTAATTTGCTGGGGATGGGGTTGGGTCTAATTCTTGAGACAGAAATTTAGATCATTTTATAGCCTCTAATACATGCATTTATGGATATTAATTATCCTCAGAGAACAACTGTAGCTGAATCCTTTCACTGTTTAATGTAGTGTTTTTATATCACTTTATATAGTAACTTTATATCAATTATGTTGTATTTTATAAGAAATGTATCATTCTTTCAACATATTTTATTCTAATTGTAAGTTCTTTCACTGATGGATTATTAAGAAAAATATAACTTTACTTGCAAACATATGGATCTTCCAGTAAACTTTTTGTTACTGATTTCTAGATTTAATTTCATTGCAATCAGAGCACATAACCTGTTTAAACTCAATTTTTAAAATCCTGAGTCTAGCTTTACAGACAGCATAGGGGCTTTTATTTTGGTAAGTGTTCTATGTATATATATATATATATTAAATCTATCCTGAAATTGTAAGGTACAGTGATATATTTAAAAAGAAAACAAAAAGAAACCGTTGTCAACCAGTGATTGCAACTCATGGCGAATCTGTCAGAGTAGAACTGTGCTTCACAGCATTTTAAAAGCTGATTTTTTAAATGTAACTAGCCAAGCCTTTCTTCCAGGTGCCTGTATGTGGAAGCAAAGTTAATGCAATTCAGCCACCACTCAGGGACAACAGTGATACATGGAATACATACAATATTGATTGAAACAATCTCTGTATTTCCGAGGGTCTTCTGTTTCCCCGGCTTACTCTTAATTACTGAGAGAAGTGTGCTAAAATCCCCTGTGTAATTGTTGACATGCTTCCTTTTTAAAATTTAGTCCAGTTCCTCCTGTATACGCACCTGGCCTAGCATTCGGCGAAGTCCAAGCAGGGAGCCCAGAGTGCGTACTCCGGTCCAAGACTCTAAGAAAGATGGCGCAGTTCTGACAAGAACTCGAAGAGTCGCAGTGCTGCCCTGGGCCCGCAGAGTGCACCCCAACAGGATGCACGTCTCGCGTAGCATGGAGCCAGGTGCCAGCCTTCGCGCCAAATGTGGTTACTGCTTCGTTCAGCCTTCTGGACAATACTAAGACAGAGCATTAGCAGAAGGGAATTCTGGGAAACGTAGTTCCCATTTCTCTAACTTAAACGCAAGGTTAAGGAATGAGTCTGCGCAGAAGTCCTTCGCTAACACTGCAATCCTGTGCTTCGAGGTGTTTGTTGAAGTCAAGACAGACTGAAAGCCAGTGCTATGAGAGAAAACACAGAGAACAAAGGTAAGATACTGTGCCAACCCACCACCGTCACCACACGGCTGAAGAGAAGGTATTTCCTGGGAACTGAGCCTATTTAAAGGAAATATTCGTATCCGTAAAACCTTGCTGAGAATTTGTGGTTAACTAGATATCAAGTGGTTACTCCTAATGAATTAACTCATTAAAGTCAGGTTTTTACACTATACATGGCATACATGGCAGAACGGCAAAACATTTTTAAACTACAATTTTAAATTATTCTAATAAGTCTTTTCAAGCAAAAAGCAAGGAAAGGAACTTTTTCAAATACATATAACATCTCGCAACAATGTTCCCATGCTAAAGCAGTGTTTGGCTTTCCAATGACTACTAGTGTTTAAATCTGAATTTCAGGGAACTGGATAACTACAGGCAAAGTTAACAAAAAAGAGGAGAAGGATAATGTGAAACTACGTGCCAGATGCTATAAAAAAAAAAAAAAGGAAGAAAATCCTGTAGTGTAGTTTTTTGTTTATGAAATAAGATTTCGGGTGTGTGGCATGTGGGTAACAGCACTAAGTAGAAACACCCACAAAAGGGTGATACCGTTTGCCAAGCCAAGTGCCGTCAGAGAGGAAATGAGGTAAGGTTTCCCTCAGAAACAGCCCCTCCCCCAGCTGGCCCAAGGTCTGTAGCGACAAGCAGCTTTGTACATCCAGAGGACCAGAGGACCCACGGTCGTCAAGGAGATGGGAGGGGCTTCCTCTTCTGCTCTCTGAGTGAGCAGAAACCCAGGGCTGCATGAAAATATAGTGCGGAGCCCTTTTACTCCTTAGAGTGGACCCAAGTAAATTACCTACTATATAGAAAGAACAGGGGGGAAAAAGAAAAAAAAGAATACAAACAACATACCTACCACACACACACACACACACACACACACACACACACAATAAGGAAGCACTGTGCTATTCGGGACAAGAATGAAATCTTCGATCAGCAGTTTCCTTACCTAAAATGTAAATAGACCAAAGAACTATTTTTAGATAAGCCACTTATTTCTTCCAAGGTTCAGTAAAGGCAAAGCTGCACCACTAATACAATAAAATTCACTCTTTCTATATAATAGCATGAATATAAGAATAAAGAAATAATGTTATAACAAAGATATTTAAATAATTTAAGAATGTTACATACCAGTTTAATTACTAGAATCTTTAAGTCATTGAATACTGATAATGTATATATGTATATATGTATATATAAACACAGGCCAAAAATTTCTTGAAATTAAGAATGACTAAACCAGTCAAAAACAAAAAGATATGATCTGTAAGTTCTTATAAAGAACCTCATTACCTATTTTATAGGAACAAACTGACTAGAATTAATAATAATTAAAAGAGAAAATGTAAGCCAGTGATATTTAATAGTATTCTTTATAACTCAGTTTTCTGGAGGAGTATTAAAAACATTTCTTTTTTTGTTCTGTAATGTTATTAAATTCAAAGTTCATCTATTTTGTCTGGAAAAATGTATGCTGACATATTTGATTTATGTCAACATCCTGCATCTTTCAACAAAGAATGCAAACAGGCAAAGAAGTATGTAAATACAAAAAGTTAATAGTAAAAAATGCAATAAATATACGTGTAAACATTTCAACTATTTTATTATTTAATTACTGTAAGCTACGTCTCAAAAAAAATTTCAAAGAAAATTAACATCACATTCTTGGATTTTTTAAAATTTTTACAAAAACGCTGTGCGTGTCTTGGTTTAGATGTTATTCGATAAACGTGAACTATACACAACAGCATGGTCACTCATATATTTAAAGAGGAATAGGTAGATAATGAATAATGTAGTTAGAATTTTGACCTTTTAAAGGAAATAGGTATTTATTCACTGAAGATTTTATATAGAGAAAGCAATTTATAACATAATGCCACCCTAAATCCCCTCTGGGAAACACGTATAATAGAAACCATAAAGAAATAAATATTACATAAAAATGGATTTTAAGCTACATGAAAAGACAAAATGCACTTCTTAGGGAATACTCACATGTGCCTAATTTATTCTAAAAAGTACTGTCATAAATCAATATTTAAATTCTTCATGATTTTGGTAACGTCATATTACTTAACAGTAATATCGTAACAGTAAGAAAAAGAAGTAAAAATGAAGACAATTTATCATCAGTATATCGGCTAATGTTATTTTGCATTGCTTTCCATCATCCTGGACTTTTAGACTGACATTTCACTGTGAAACTTAAAACAAGTGGAAAATTTCCTTCCAGTATCTCTTTATTTTCTCCACCATCCAATGAGAAGTGTGCATATGTGTATACATATGCATGCATAATTAACATAGAAACAGATTAAAGAGAAAAATTTCTGTGTGTATGTGTACCTTGTACAGACACACACACACTCTCTTAGGTTGTTGTTAGCTGCCACCTAGTAGATTTCAACTCATAGCAGCCTTATATGTAATAGAACAAAACTTAGCCAGGTCCTGTATCACACTCAAAATTGCTTCTGTGTTCAATCCCATTGTTGTAGCCACTGTTGTCAACCTACCTTTTTGAGGGTTTTTTTTCTTTTTTCCTAACTATGATCATTAAGTCTGTGTGTCATCTTAGCCGAGCCTTGCTTCTCAGTGGTTTGGCAGATACAGTGTACGCTGGCTGTTATATAATGACGTGATCACTTTCATGATGAGATTTGATAAAATATGATCAATTCCATGATGGGATCTATTCTGAGCAGGTGGTCAATTGAAAGGGAGTTTCCTTGAGGTTATGGCCTGCTTCCAATACGGGTGGATTTTCTGGCAAGGCTTGTGGGCTTTTGCTTCTACTGGATCCTGCAGCAGGCTTCGCTTCTGTTTGTCTGACTGGTTCTTAAGACTTGGGCTAGCAAATTACTTGCCATCTTGCCTGCCAGTGTCGAGGTTTGTAGGTCTTTACAACCTGTTTGCCAGAGCCCTGCTGTCTGACTGGCCACACTCTTAGGCTCTGTAGCCTCTGTGGCTACATGAATCAGGAGAAGCCTCCAGCCTGACCCACAGACTTGGGATGTTTAAATCTCTACAACCAGATGAGTCATTCCCCTAATATAAATCTTTTTCTCTACTCAAAAAACCAGTTTTTTTGCTCATCCATAAGAAGCAGCTTCTCTTCTGTTAAAGTTTTATAATAAGGTTGCAGCAATTTGGTCACATCTTCAGACCCACTTCTAGTTTTTGTTTTTGTTTTTTCTGTTTCTACCACATTTGCAATTCTTCCTCTGAAGTCCTGAGTAATCCATGAGGGTGGGAATCAGCTTCTTCCAAACTCTTGTTAATGTTAATATTTTGACCTTCTCCCTTGAATCATGAATGTTCTTGATAGTATCCAGAATGGTGAATTCTTTCCAGAAGGATCTCAATTTGCTTTGCTCAGATTCTTCAGAGGAATCATTGTGTCTGGCAGCCATAGCCTTACAAAATATGTTTCTTCAATATTAAGACTTGAAAGTCAAAATTACTCTTTGATCCATGGGCTGTGGAATGGGTGTTGTGTTAGCAAGCATGAAAACAACATTAATCTCCTTGCACACCTCCATCAGAATTCTTGGGTGATCTGGTGCATTGTCAACAAGCAGTGATATTTTGATCTCTTTTTGAGCAGTAGGTTAAGAGCTACCACTGCTATACAAAATGTTTGCAATTCAAACCTACCAGCTGCTCTTTAGAAACGCTATGGGACAGATGTACTCTGCCCTATTGGTTCACTGTGAATTGGAATCAACGCAACAGCAGTGGTTTTTTTTTTGGTTGTTTCAACAGTGGGTGTAAAATACTCAGTAAACCATGTTATGCTGTCATCCAGGGTTTCCTATGCCATTTGTAAAGCACAGGCAGAGCAGATTAACATAATTTTTAAGAGCCCTGGGGTTTTGGGAGCACTAAATCAGCACTGGCTTCAGCGTCAAGTCACCAAGTGCATTAGCCCCTGACAAGAGAAGCAGCGTGCCCTTTTTGTTGTTGTTTGCTTGAGAAGCTAAAAAGACTTTATCAAATTGTTTACAATGCTGGCAGGTAAGTATTATAGTCACATGGAATTTTAAGAACACTGGGGTACAAATGTCCTGTACACTGAGGCTGTCAGGGAATGACAACAGACTTGGAGTCACAGGGCTTTAAAAAAAAGCTGAGTGTACCTCTATGGGTCTGAGAGGACAAAAGGAAAAAACAACCTCAGGGGGCATTTTAGGGGTTTTATTTAACCCTGCTAGTCAGATCCCCAACTGAACCTCATTTCTCATCTTCCATGGAAAACAAGATCTTTTCAAATTGTATCCTTACTGTGTACATGCCTACTTCCTATAATGAGGTGGCAAATGCACTCAGTAACTCTCTGGAATATGTCCTTATAAATATTTATATCAGGGAAAACAAGGCACTTTGGCAGCACTACAGCTCATTCTCCTATGACTACATCGTTCTAGACAGACAGCAAAAACTGGTTTCTCGAGTGAATGAACTAAATTATAGTTAACACAATAACAGAATTGTTCCCTAGCCCTCATAGAGGTGCCCTTAAAGTACACTTGGCAGGAGGCTCGGAATGAGGCACATCTCCATGTGACACCTGCTCTCGGGTCTGCAGGACCTCAACAGAGCTCAAATCCTGAAGCCCACCAGGAAACCTGGCATCTCTCATGAGCAAAAGAGCCCCTCTGGCTTTGGGGTACCATCCGTCTCCCCACCTTGAGGTCAGGTAAAGGGGGCTGAGGTGGGAAGCAGCCGAAGAGCAGAACTGGAACATTAAGGGAACGCTAAGTAGGGTCACCAAAGCCACAGTGACCTCAGTCTGTCCAAGCTGTAGTGTGGAGCTGGAGGATCAGCACTAGTGGAAGAGCTTTCACATTAACACTGACACTACTACTTTGGCTTGGTGGTAACATTGGCCTGGGTCATTTCTAAGGACAATTGAGCTTGCATAGGGGTTGCCCCGGAGCTTGGGCCAACTGCTCGGAGCCTCTAAAGGATCAATGAGACTGCCCCCTTCTCCTATCCGAACCTTTATAATGTACTCATCTCATGACCAAGACAAAACCACAAGTCAGTTCTGACTCTGCTGACTAGACACTGAACCCCTGGGCCACAAGAGTAGGGGCAGGGCCCTTGGGCCCCAGGAGCAAAACTGGCTCCTTGGCTTCAGCTTTTAGGGATCTTTAGGGGCCATTGTTTTGCTTTAAATATCACTAAACTTTCTGTTCGACAATTACCAGATTCCAAAAACACAACTGGCTGTATTCATCATTTCTCATCTGAAAGAATTTAAAGTTTTTTTTTTTTTTTTTTTTTTTTGGTGCCCAGAAGGCCTCTCCACTGATTGAGTTTCTAAGCCCAGGAACTAAGGATACCTCACAAGGCCACCTGCTACAAAGTAGCAAGCTTGGCTGCCTGGATTTAGTGAAAGCATCAGTCAGAGGTGCTCTTGTTCTCCTGGACTTGGAGATCATTACCAAACCAGCCTCAGGATCAAAACACAGCACAATGAAAACCCAGGAGGTCACTGAGCTAATGATCTAGCCCTACCTTATACAGGCAGTGCCCCTCCTCATCTCCTCTTTCCTCCCAGCCCTATCATGGGCTCTGTGCCTTACAAAAGTCAGGCCAACACACCCCCTCCAAGATCAGAGTAAGATGATAGAAAGTGGTGCTGGATCCCCCTTTTACAGAAAGGTGGGAGTGGGAGTAATTTAGTCCAAGCCATTGGCTCAAACCCAGGCTTGGTCAGGTCCCAGGACTACTATTTGGGGGAACCACTGCTTTCCAACTGCCTTGCCAGCCACTGTTGACAGGCAGTCAGCGGTACTTTCAACAGCCCTTTTAGGGTTTTGGTGAAAGCCTCGTTAGAGTGCAGGATAGAAAGGAATAAGGCAGGAGCCTACAGAGCGGATACGCTTAGCACTGGAGCTTGGTGCCAGTCTAATGCCAGAGACAGTTGACCTGCGGGAGGGAGGAGGGCACTCTGTTAGCCACAACAGGAAGGCAAGCTAGCACCTACAAGCTCATTACCGAGGTTCACAGAGGGAAGCATACAGCAGGGCACAACAGCAGCAGTCACATTGATTATGAACACCGTTCTTAAGCTGAGGGCATTACGAGAGCTTTTTCAGTCTGTTCTCTGAAGTTATGAAGGTTACATGTAATTCTCCTTTCCAGTTATGAAAGTTCTAGATGGCATCTTCCAATACAAGCCTGTTTTGTCTACACTGAAAATCTGTTGTTTAGTGTTACCACCTGCATCACTTAGCTAAATCTTCTGGATAACTTGCTGAAGCGTCTACATCAGTGCTTCCTGCTTCACTTTTTATGTTATGAAGATGACTTCTTCCCTTAAATATCATGATGCAAACACTTTGAGCTTAAAACTTTTCTTCTGCAGCTTCCTCACCTCTCTCAGCCATCACACAATTGAAGAGAGTTGGGCATTCCTCTGGGTTAGGCTTGGATTAAGGAAATGTTATGTATGACTCATTTAATCTGCTATCCACACTACTGAAACTTTCTCCATATCGGCAATAAGGCTGTTTCCCTTTCTTAATTTTCGTGTCACTGGAGTAGCATTTTTAATATCTTTCAAGAACCTTTCCTTTGCATTCATAGCTTGACTTACTGGTGCCAGAAGCCTAACTTGCAGCCTGTCTCAGCTTTCAACTTGCCTTCCTCACTAAGTGTAATCACTTCTAGCTTTTGATCTAAAGTGAGAGATATATGAGTCTCTC
Organism: Heterohyrax brucei; assembly: GCA_028571685.1. Lineage (NCBI taxonomy): Eukaryota > Metazoa > Chordata > Mammalia > Hyracoidea > Procaviidae > Heterohyrax > Heterohyrax brucei. The sequence continues at coordinate 71,297,272 of CM053146.1, read as the reverse complement.
TTTCACTTGAGCATTTAGAGGCCACTGTAGAATAATTAATTGCCCTAATTGTGATGTTGTTGTGTCTCGGGGAGTAGGAAGGCCTGAGGAGAGCAAGAGAAATGGGCTGTCAGTGGAGCAGACAGAACACACACAACATTTACTGGTTAATTTCACAGTCTTATATGGGTGTTGTTTGTGGTGTCCCAAAGCAATTATAATAGTAACATCAAACAGCACTGATCACAGATCACTATAACAGATAGAGTAATAATGAAAATGTTTGAAATCTTGCAAAGGTTGCCAAAATGCGACACAGATGTGAATGAAGCACTTGTTGTTGGAAAAATGGCACTGATAGACTTGCTTCTCACACAGTTGCCACAAACCTTCAGTGTGTGAAAAATTGCAGTGTCTGCAAAGTGCAATAAAGTGAAGTGCAATCAAATGAGTTTTTCCTGGAGAGAGTGATATAGGAGAGAGAAATTAATGAGCCATGTGTCATGTGATGGTGTTAAGCAATGTAATTACAGACACACACAAAAGCTCCTCCTGCTTTCATAGGACAAATTTCCAGCCCATTTCCCAAGAGGTAAGATAATATTTCCAAACTGTATTTACCTTTATTCATTTATTATCTTTATTCTTGCCCAGAGAGGAGGAGTGATGTCTGTGATGGGAATTTTAGTAGAAGGAACCAAGAGCACTTGATTTCAGTCTTCAGGGTTCTATTTCTGAGTCAGCCTGCTTGTAGAGAGACATTGAGATCTGCTGTGGCCTGCTGTAACCCACACGGTCAGTTTTGCTTCTGCAAGGAAGGCTTGCAGTTGTCTACCTGCATGTCTGTGATTGAGGGGAGTAAGTTTTGCCTACCCAAAATCTTAGACAGACAGACAGGAGGGCAGGTCTCTGTGCACATGTGTATGTGTGTGTGCTTGTGTCGTCTTCTCTCTCTTAATTTTCCAATGTTTTACTCCAAGAAGTTAACCTGCCCCTAAATATTCAGTAGTTTCTCAATTCATAGTTGTAATGAGAAGTTAAATTAACTCTTCCAGATAGTCTTAATGATGAATTCTGGAAGAGAACATGTCATAGCATTCTAAACATTGGAATTAGGCTATAATTTTTGTGTGTATTGTGTGCAAATTATTTTGAGTTCTGATTACCTCATTAGAATGGAAATTTAATGAAAGAGTTCAATGGCCAGAATTTTATCTAAAGTAACTTCCAATAGTATGCATTTAGTAATGCTTTTAAAAAAAAATATGTGTTTTCATTTTCACACTTGAAACTGTACTTTGAAAAGCATACTGATAGACACAATTGTTTCCTCTAAAATAAAATGACATATCTTACAGTCTGGTTTAAGTTGATTAGCCCTCCTTAAATGCTGTTTTCTGCAGCTCACTCTGAACTTGAATTTCTATGCAGAATTCTGTCTTCTTGACTCTTTGGTCCAGTCTCCAAATTTCTCCATTTCCTAAGGGTGCAAAATAAAATTCATTGTTTACTGTATGCATCATTCCTCCTGTATGTCCAGAATCTTAAAGGCCAGGAGGTTTTAATGTTTATTTAAGAATCTCTCTCAATAAATAATGTAGACATGATACAGAGATACAAAGAATCTCGTATTTTCTCAGTAAGGACTGTAAGTTGGAAAATAGTGAAACAATTATTACAGTTTACTGTACTATGTATCTGGAGTTTATCCTATTTATCCCTCATTAGATTCCAGAGAGGTAAGTTTTATTACTACTGTTTTAAATAGGAGGGAACTGGAACTCGGGACCACAAAGTCAGTGGCAGAGCCAGCATTCAAATCTAGGTCTGGCTGGTGCCCAAACCTGTCAGAATTTAAGTCCTATTTAATATAATACCTGTATAAAATTATCAGACATGTTAGCTATTCCATAGTCAGTGTTTTCTCTGCAATTACCTTTTATATTACTTAATATTTACTGAAAAAAATTTTATTTTTTCAGTAAAGGTATGAGAGAATGTAACAGAAAACTGTACTTCCTGTCCTTGAGCTTACAATAATTTAATTTCAGAACAAGTTATTCTGAGTTTAAAGGCCTGATCACATGAAATGTTCTGTTCTGGACATGGACAAAGATTGATTAAATAGACAATGTCTTACCCAATTAAGGTCAGGCAACACTGACATACACACAGAAGAAATAATTAAACACATGCATTAAAAAAATGAAATAAGAACAACGGAGAGGTAAAGATAAAACACAGGCAATAGATCTGTCGATTCATTTATTGAGCACTGTGCAAGAAGCTGAGAAAACAGTAGCTTTCAAGACTATACATACTCTCTGTGATGCTTCCTGACAAGTTGGGGTACTAACAAGCAAATAGACAACTGTCAGTGCTATGTGCTAAAAGCTATGAAAGTGAAGTACTTTTCTATAAAAAGGATATCTCAGTGAACCTGAAAGGTAACAAAATGTTAACTAGGTAGCAAAACTGTAGATTAGTTAAGGGAACATACTGTGTAGACCTCAGGGTCTGACACAGAGTCCTGGCAAAGAACTGTTGTTGTTAGGTGCGGGCTCATAGCAACGTTAGGCACAACAGAATGAAACGCTGCCCAGTCCTGTGCCACTTCCACGATCATTGTTATGTTTACGCCTATTGTTGCAACCATTGTGTACATGCATCTCATTGAGGTACTTCCTCTTCTTGCTGACCCTCCACTTCAACAAGCATATCGTATGTAAGATGAAGGCTTACCATCCTTGCTTCTAAGAACACTGTGGTTGTATTTCTTCCAAGGCTGCTATGTCTGTTTTTTTGGCAGTACACAGTATATTCAATATACTTGCACCACATTTCAAAGGCATCAGTTATTCTTCTGTCTTCTTTTTCATTGGCCAGCTTTCACACACATATGATGTGATTAAAAATACCATGGATTGGGTCAGGTGCACTTAAGTATTCAAGGTAACATCTTTGCTTTTCAACACTTTAAAGAGATGTTTGCAGCAGATTTTCCAAATGCGCTGTGGCCTTTGATTTCTTTCTTGCTGCTTCCATGAATGTTGATTGTAGGTCCACATAAAATTAAATCCTTTACAACCTCAGTCTTTTCTATGTTTATCATAATGTTGCTTATTGATCCAGTTGTGAGGATTTTTGTTTTCCTTGTGTTGAGGTGTAATCCATATTGAAGGCTGTGGTCTTCGGTTTTCATCAGTAAATGTTTCAAGTCTTCTTTGCCTTTAGCAAATAATATTGTGTCATTTCCATAACAGAGGTGGTTAGAAAGCATTTTTCCAGTTCTCATAACCTGTTCTTTTTTGTGTAGTCTGGCTTCTCAGATTATTTGTTCTGCATACAGATGAAAAGATACAACCCTGATCCACAACTTTCCTGACTCTAAACTATGCAGTGTCTGCTTGTTCTCTTCAAACTATCTCTTGATCCAGGTATAGATTCCTCATGAGCAGAATTAAGTGTCTAGGAATTCCCCTTTTCCACAATGTTATCCACAATTTGTTATGATCTACAGAGTCAAATGCCTTTGCATAGTTAATAAAACACAGGTAAAAATCTTTCTGCTATTCTCTGCTTTCAGCCAGGTTCTATCTGATATCAGCACTGCTATTCCTGGTTCCAGGTCCTCTTCTGAATCTAGCCTGAATATCTGGCAGTTCCCTGTCAATATACTGCTATAGCCATTTTTGAATGATCTTTAGCAAAATTTTACTGGCATGTGATATTAATGATATTGTTTGATAATTTCCTCATTCAGTTGGATCACCTTTCTGGGGTTTTGGCATAAATATGGATCTCTTCCAGTCCATTGGCCAGGTAGCTATCTTCCAAATTTCTTAGCACTTCCAGAGCTACTTCTGCTTATTGAAACACTGCAATTGATAGTCTGTCAATTTCTGGAGCCTTGTTTTTGGCCAGTGCCTTCACGGTAGCTTGGACTTCTTCCTTAAGTGCCATCGGTTCCTGCTTACATGCTGCCTCTTGGAATGTTTGAGTGTCAACCAATTCTTTCTGGTATAAAGACTGTGTATTCCTACCATCTTCTTTTGGTGCTTCCTGTGCCATTTAATATTTTCCACTTGGAAGCCTTCCCTATTGCAACTCAAGGTTTGAATTTTGTCTTCAGTTCTTTCAGCTTGAGAAATGTTAAGCATGTTCTTCCCTTTTTGTTTTCTATCTCTAACTCTTTGCACGTATCGTTTCAATAATTTGTTTTCTTTAGCTTCCCTTTGAAGTTTTCTGTTCAGGTCTTTTATTTCATCATTTCTTCCATTCATCTAGCTACTCTAGGGTCAAGAGCAAGTTTTGGAGTCTCTTCTGACATCCATTTTTGTCCTTTCTTTCCTGTCTTTTTAATGACTTTTCGCTTTCTTCAAGAATAATGTCCTTGCTGTCATCCCACAGTTCATCTGGTCCTCAGTCATTAGTGTTTATTGAGCCAAATCTATTCTTAAAATGGTCTCTAAATTCAAGTGTGACATAGTCAGGGTCATATGTTTGCTCTCATGGCTTTGTTTTCTTTTTTTTTTTTTTCACCTTCAGCTTGAACTTGTATGTGAGTATTTTATGAACTATTCCATAGTCAGACCCTCACCTTATTCTGAATAATGATGTTGAGCTTCTCCATGATCTTTTTCCACAAGTGTATTTGACTTGATTCCTGTGTATTCCATCTGGTGGGGCTCATGTTTATGTTTATGATTTATGTTGTTGATAAAAGCTGTTTCCAATGAATAAGTTGTTGGTTTGTGAAAATGTTTTCAAAGTTTCATCACGTAATCTCTGGAGTCATTTCTGTCATCTAGGCCATATTTTCAAAATATTGATCCTTCTTCTTTGTCCAGCTTTTGTGTTTCAATCAACAGTAATTAACTACCAATGTGTCTTGATTTGCATATGCAGTCAATTTCAGACTGCATAGGTTTGTGAAAACCTTTGGTTTCTTCATCTTTGTCATTAGTAGTTGGTTTATAAATTTGAGTAACAGTTGTATTAACTGCTCTTTCTTTCAGAGGTGTAGATATTATCACTGGGAGTTTTGTACGTTAGGATATATCTTGAAATGTTCTTTTTGATGATGAGTGCAGTGCCATTCCTCTTCATTTTGTCATTCCCAGCATAGTAGACTACAGTCATGTCCAATTCAAAATGGCTAATACCAGTCCATTTCAACTCATTAATGCCTAGGATATTGATGTTTGTGCCTTCCACTTCATTTTTGACAACTTCAAATTTTCCTAGATTCATACTTCATACATTCTGTATTCTGATTATATATGGATGTTTGTGGCTATTTCTTATCATTTTGAGTCATACCAAATGAAGGTCAACATGTTTTATTTCATCATTTGCACACCATTAAAGTCAACTCCGCCACTTTGATGGGGTGGCTCTTCCCCAGATGAATTTTGAGTGTTTTCCAAGTTGAGGGACTCATCATCTAGCATTATATCAGACTATGTCCTACTGCTATTCATAAGGTTTTCACCTACTCCTGTTTTGTTTTGTTCTGAGTAAATTATCAGGTCTCTCTTCCTCATCTGCCTTAGTCTGGAAGCTCTGCTGAAACCTGTCCACCATAGATGACCCTGCTAGTATGTGAAATACCAATGGCGTAGCTTCCGGCATCACAGCAATGTGCAAGCCACCACAATACAACAAACTGACGGATGAGTGGTGGAAGTATGGATAGCTAATATTTATAGACCTACAAAGGTACTGCACTTTGTATGAATTATATGGCTTAATTATCAGAACAACTCTATGAGAGAGAGAATATTTTTATCCCTATTTCACAAATGTGAAGACTGAGACCTAGTTTTAGAATCTGAACTAAGGTTGCATAACTACTAGAGGATAGGGCAGGTATTTGAACCTAAATAGCTTCTGAGCTTATGGTTTTAACCAAAGATTTGAACTGACTTATTCCATTTCAGAACCCTAGTGGAAACAAACAAAACTCTAGTGAGAATTTGCATTTTCACCCCAAATATACTGAATCAGAATCCAGGAGATTCTTATGTATAATAAATTTTGAGAACTACTTCTGTACTAGTGGTTCTCAGAATTGGTCTCTAACCAGTACTATTATTACTGCCTGAGAACTTCCTGGAAAAGCAAATTCTCAGCAAGAGTTCAAAGCCCTGGTTTTAACCACCAAAGTATAGTGAATCTTTCAGCTTTTTCACATTGTTGTAAAATTTATTTGAAAAAGTATAAAACAAAACAAATTATGTTTTGATGGGCTGCAAAATTCATTTGAAAAAGTACAAAAGGAGACAAATTATGTTTTAAAGTGCATAGTTTAGACAGGAATGGATTGGACTTGGTGACACAGAGTGACCATATCACATGTGCTCTTTATGGCTCTGTGCATCTATAGGATGTTGTCCTGATGACCTCTTACTGCGAGCAAGGGAGAGGGTGGAGAGGAGGGGATAGGAGATTGTTGGGAGGATAAGACATGTATGGAGCAGAGAGGAAGAGTGTGCTGTCACTGGGCAGAGAGAACAGTGGGAGCTGCTTATAGGTGGGCATGCAAATGTATATGGGAATGTACATTTTCATTCAGTCTTAATAAAACAAAATAAAGTGCATAGTTTATGCCTTCTAAAATAATGTCTGCCTTTATCCCTGAAACTTAATGGATATACATTAAGATAATATTAATTAAATATGCAATTTTGAAGATAAAAGCAAGATAAAGTTTAGTCTTTCTAAATAGAAACGTAAATCTCAATTCAGATCAGTTTGATGAAATCAGATTCACTCTGCCTTGTAAGTATGCATATATATGTATGAGGTTACTATGCGAACCAAGCAAGACTTTTCCCTTGGTCATTTTATGATTATCTGGTCTCAGAAAATGAAATCATCAAAGGCCTGGTATATTTTTAAAGAATACAAGAGTGTTCTTAGAAAAAAGTTAAGTACAACCTAAGTTTCCAGTCAAGTACAAGCAGTCTTCTAAGAGAATGTTTTTATTTCCTCAAGTTCCTTGCCTTTTTTATCATAATTAACAGTTCTCTGAGTATAAGAGATCTCTTGGTATGAGACTTAAGCACCCAAGTGCGTGAGATGGCAATAGAACTGGGATGCGTGCCTGCAGGTCATTTCTGAGTAATTGTGAATGTGGAGAGCTTGACATCTAATCATGGAGAAGATCTATTAGCTACTTTTTAAACAGTGGAAGACAGTATTACAATTGGTGAGATTGTTTTAAAAAGGAAACTAAGACAATATATTCTGGAAACATAATTTTTAAAAGTGCCCAAACTGATGTGAAGTTTTCTTAAGTGATTGTGATTGTCTTTCACTGCCTAAATAAGGACAGGATTGTCACATCTAGCATTTTCTATTAAAATTCTATTTCTTAAAAAGGAATTTTGCTGTAGAGGATGGTGCTGTGTTGGTAGATGACAACAAACCTAAAATCTTAGTCTTGAAGTAAGCATTGAATTAGATCACATCTCTACAATTTAGGCATAGTTTTTAAAGGGCAGCAATATAGTTGTATTTTGTAAAGGCTCTTAATTGCTTTTGTTGAAGTTGCAAAGCTATTCTTGAATATTTTGTCTGAATTTACTGTACTGTCTTTGTCTCTTACTAAATAAAATGGCACAAATTACTGTACTTAGAGATGAATTAACCAGATTTATCAGTTAAAGGAGAGTAAACTGTAAGTGGGTTGTTTATTATGTTGTCAGTTTGGGGAAATTCCTCTATAACTTTTGATTTGTCACTCACATATGATGTAAGACATTTTCACACTGAATTTTGGAGCTTCACAGTAAAATTTAAAAAGCAGAAAAAGGCTACTGACTGTACATCACCAGTTACACTGTCCATAGGAATACTAATAAGTGAAGTCGAATTTAGGATTGAAATAGTAAAAGGATCATTTTTGGGATGCTCATCTCAGAAGGGCAAGACTCATATACAAAATCTGGTCATCACTAGAAGTCTACCAATAGATAACAAGAGTTTGTGATTAGGAACCTGACCCAAGCATCACACTCAGCTTCATGAGCAGTTTCTACATTGAGACTTGTTTGCTATTAAATGTTAATACAAGATCACCAAGAGTGAAGTGTGGTCTGATTAGGAATCTACTTTCTAGCACTTCAGCTCTCCCTTCTGCATCTCTGTTGGAAGAATCAAAGTAGAAAACTAACGAGAATGTGATGGCCAAACAAGGGAAGAAAAAGGTATAACTCCAAGAATCTCAAACTGGTGAAATTCTAAAAAGCTGAGTTGAAACCATATGGAATATTGACTAATTTTTGACCACTGTCAAACAATGGTGTAACAATTAATCTAATAATTATTACAGTATTAAGTACTAAATGACTTCTACCTGTCAGTTTGTCATACTATGGTGGCTTGTATGTTACTTCAATGCTAGAAACTAAGCTGTCAGTGTTTCAAATATCAGCAGGGTCACCTATGGTGGACAGATTTTAGCAGAGCTTCCAAGCTAAAACAGACTAGAAAGCCCTTGCATTCTACTTCCAAAAATGAGCCTCCAACTTGTATGTGGATGTTTTGGCAGAAGCATGCTCGCTTGCTCTGGATTCTGCATTTGGCTTGTTTTCGTTTGCCTTCGGGTTCTCAGGACTTGAACTGCAGCCTGCCAGCTCATTTGCTGGTCTTGGGATTGATCAATCTCCACAGTCTAGCCTGTGAACTAGCAGCCTGCTGTCTGACCTGCCAGTCTTGAGTTTGTCAGCCCCTGCAGCTACATGAGTAAGAAGAAGCGTCTAGCCAGAACCCTGACCTATGGACTTGGGACTTGTTAGCCTCTACAACCACGTGAGCCATTTCCTTGAGATAAACTTTCCTGTCTGTGTACACGTGTATGCGGTTTTGCTACCTAGAGAAGCCATCCTAAGATGTTTGAAACTGAGAGGGTTCTAGAGAAACCAACTCATAAGGGTATTTTCTAAATCAGTTCTGATTAGTCTAGGTAGTCTTATAGATGCTGATATCTCTGCCTCCAGTGTAAAGAAGGTGCTGTTAATCCATAGCAAGAGATGGCAAGATTAACACACAAGATATCACTACCAGTAGATCAAGTGCTGGTGAGAAGTGAGGCTCTGGTGATTGAATGTTTGACACTTTTCTACAGGTTTGTCAGAATGAGAAGTACAAGGAAGCTGGCACGTTGATTCTACTTTCAATAGAGAAAGTGGTGAAAAAAAGACATTAACTCAGAATTTCAGAGTCACAGCTCAAGTGCCACATGAAAGACCTCAAATTTGCCATTTATGCCCTAAAATAAAACGTGTTTATTGTAGTAACAGAGCTGATAACTGCTGAAAACCAAATCCAGAGTCTTCTTGTAAGAGTGGTAGTGTTATGATTGCCAACTGAATTCTCAACCTCAGATGGTTCTGAAGTTAAAGTGAGAGAACTGATGGGGAAGAAATGGGATTCTGATACTTAGAGTGGGGATATATGGGCAGATAATGTAGCAACTGGGAACATTTGGCCCCTAAATTCCGTTGACTTACTCCTGCCAACAGAACTAGCACTTTTACTCCCATTTCAGGAAATTATTCCATCTTTGTCTGATAAGGCATCCTTCCTAGTAAAACCATTATTTCCTCCATCCCATCTGATGAGGTTAACCTAGTTTGTCTGGACAGTGTTTTTCTGAGATACCACCTGGGGTGGCATCTTAGTCACTGCCTGGAGCATTGCCTAGGTTAGTGCCTTACAACACAGTGTTGAATTTTCCCAGGGCCCACACCTAGCACCCATTTTTTTGTTTCAAACCTATAACTAGACTTAAGTCTCAGAGAGCCAGGACAAGTGAAGTGCAAATTCTAACTCAGAAGGAGGTATGCTGTACTCCAAAAAAAAAAAAAAGCTTGATTTTTCTAGTATGTGCAAATGGAAACCTGAGGTATATGTGTGGAAATGGCTATTAAGGGTGTGGGAGTGGGACAACGATACAAAGAACATAAAGCTGGGTCAGTATGAGCTTACTGATGTTAGGATGCTTAGCGTAGACTCTTAACTCAGTGTCTCAGCTCGAGAGATAAAGCCAAGCCAGCCAAGTGCTGTCGAGTTGGATCTGAGAGGTAAAGGATCTGTTCATTTATTTGGTGTAGGTCAGTGAAGCATGGGTTACACAGTGGCCTACCCTAAATAAAGTTGAAGTACCAGGCCCACCTAGGTATACTGTACAAGAAGGTACCAAAAACTTTGGGAAACTGCCATTTAGGGTGGATTCCCCAGTTCAACCCACAGACCTACTGATAGAGTGCCCAGATTCCACACCTTTTACCATAACAGTGAGGAACAAATTTATGACAAAAGCCCCACCATCCTTGAAGACCACTATGATTACCATTTTATATGTCAGATTTTACAGTGAGAACTACCCTGAGTTAAGACATATAACTACAGTGAGGTTACCTGGACCCTGTGGTGGTAGAGGCCAAGGGGTCACACTCAGTCAACAGAGACTAGGTGGATGTGGTTACTGAATGGACAGCAGAGTCAAAGCAGCAGTTCGAGTATTCTGACACATATGGACTTAGGGGATTGGCTTCTTAGTCATGTTGTCCACAGGAGTGAAATAGATGGCAAACATACTAAATATTTAATTGATCTGAGTATGGGAAAGAATTTTAGTGAAGAGAATGGCAGTCTAACTGAAATCACCAGAGGAGGCACAGCCCCGCAGTCGCTTCGAAGACTTGAGCCAGTTTACGGACCCAAAAGCCCTTGAATGAAGGGAAAGCTAAGTCCCCTTGAGGAAGGACCTGACTACACTCCAAAAAATTTATGTTGTGAATTTTTCTCTGAGCCATTCCCAAAGGGTTCTGTGGCCTTTACAACAGTGACTGCTCACTGGGGAAAGGAAATAAGACTTTGGGGGTATTACTAGACATTGACTCTGAATTGATGCCAATTCCAGGAGAGTCAAAACATCACTGTGGCCCATCAGTCAGAACAGGAACATGTGGAGGTAAATTTATTAATGGAGTCTTAGCTCAAGTCCATCCTACAGAAAGTCCAGTGGGTCTGTAAACTCATCCTGTAGTGATTTCCCTGGTTCCAGACTGCATAATTGGAATAAATATATTCATCAATTGGTAGTACCCCACGCTGAAATTCCTGACAAGTGGAGTCAGCACTATTATGGTAGGAAAAGCCATGTGGAAGCCATTAGAACTACCTCTACCTAGGAAAATAGTAAACCAATAGCAATGCTTCATTCCTAGAGGGACTGCAGAGATCACTGCCACCATCAAGGTCTTGAAAAATACAGGAATGGTGATGCCCAACATATCCCCATTCAACTTGCCTATTTGGCGTGTGCAAAAAAGACAGAAAGATTTGGGAGACTGGCAGTGGATTACTGCAAACCTAACCAAATGGTGGCTCTAATTGCAGCTGCTATTCCAGATGTGGTTTCTTTGCTTGAGCAAATTGATGTATCTCCTGGTACCTGGTGTGTAACTATTGATCTGGCAGTCTCCAGCACTGTGTCATCATTTAGTCTGCAGAGAATTTGATTACCTTTTCCTTCTACAAGACGTTGGTACTCCATTGCAATGATGACATTACGCTGATTGGATCTAGTAAGGGAGAAATATCAAAGACTCTGGACTTCATGGTAAAACATGTGAGTGCTGCAGAGTGGGAAATTAATGTGACAAAATTCAGGTGTCCTCCCTCTCAGTATAATTTCTATATGGAACATGTTGAGATATCTCTTCTAAAGGGACAGACAAGTTGTTACATCTGGCCCCTTTTATAGTAAAAAAGGAGGCACAAGACCTTGTGAGCCAGTTCAGATTTTGGTGGCAGCATATCCCTTATTTGCTATGCTATTCCAGACCCTTTATCAAGTGACTCAAAAAACTTCTAGTTTTGATTGAGGTCTGAAATAAAAGGAGGTCTTGAAACAGATTTGGGCTGTGTGTAAGTGCCTCTACCCCTGGAGCCATGTGATCTGGCTGGTTCAATGGTGCTTGAAGTGTCGGTGGCGGATTAAAATGCTGTTTGGAGTCATAGCTGGTAAGATTTTGGGAGCATCTTTTGCAGATAGCTGCTCTATCGAGAAACAGCTTTTGGCTTGTTACTACCACCCCTTAGTAGAGACTGAATGTTTAAAAATGGTCCCCCAAGTCACCATATGGCCTGAGATGTCCATCATGAACTGGATTTTTTCTGACCCAAAGAGCCATAAAGTTGATGTGCACAGCAACACTCCACCATGAAGTGGGAGTATTACATGTGAGATCAGGCCTGAGCAGGACCTGAAGGCACAAGTAAGTTACCTGACAAGATGGTCCAAATGCCCATACTCTCTGTTCCTGTCACTGTACACGCCTGCCATGGATTGAACTGTGGCCCCCCAAAAACGTGTGTGGCCGTTTGTCTGGGTCATGATTTCCAATATTTTATGATTGGCCTCTATTTTGTGATTTTCCTATGTTGTATGTTAAAGAGGATTAGGATAGAACTGTAAATCCCTTCCTAAGGTCACTTCCCTGCTCCATCGTAAAGGCAGTTTCCCTGGAGTGTGGTTTGCACCAACTTTTATCTTTTCATCCTACGTGGGATAAAAGGAGAGGGAAGCAAGCAGAGAGCTGGGAACTTCACACCATCAGGAAGGCAGCACCAGGAGTAGAGCCCATCCTTCAGACCTGAGATTCCTGCACCAAGTTGCTCACTGATCAAAGACTGATACAACACAGGACTTTCCAGAACTGACAGAGGAAAAGCCTTCCCCTGGAGCACACTCCCTGAATTTGGACTTGGAGCTTACCAGACCATGTAAGAATAAGCTTTCATTTATTAAAGCCATCCGCTTGTGGTATTTCTGTTAGAACAGTACCAGATGACAAAAACAATGGCTTTTCCCAGTCTACACCTATGACCTCCTGAAAAGTTTCTTATGAACAGTTGGTTAAGGAAGAGAAATCCCATGCTTGATTTATAGACAATTCTGCACAATATATAGACACTACATGAAAATGAGTAGAGACAGCACTGCATGTTATATCTGGAAACTCCCTGCAAGACAGTGGTGAAAAGAAATCCTCCCAGTGGGCAGAAATTGGAGCCATGTACCAGTTGTTCACTCTGCTTTAAGGAGAAATGGCTTGGTGAACTATTGTGTACTGATTCATGGGCTCGATCCAGAGGTTTGGCTGAATGGTCAGGAACATGGAAGCAACATGATTGAAAACTTACGACAAATGTATAGGGAAGAAGTATAAAGATAGACCTCTCTAAATGGATCAAAGGAATGAATACATTTGTGGCTTATGTTAATAGTCACCAAAAGGTGACCTCTACAAAGGAAGATACTAAAAACCAAGTGGGTAGGATGATACATGTCCTTTGAGTACATGTATTTTTGACATTCAGTGTCATGGATTGAATTGTGCCCCCCCCCCCCGAAATTTGTATAGCAGTTTCACTGGGCCGTGGTTCCTGGTGTTGTGTGATGTTCCTTCATATTGTAAATCTTGCCTCTACGATGTTAATGAGGGAAGATAGTGGCAGTTGTGTTGGTGGGGCAGGACTCAGCGTATAAGTGTGTTTATTGTGCTGTGAGGCAATCTCTTGGGATATGAAGAACAGGGAAGTAAGCAGAGAATAGGGGACCTCATACCATCAAGAAAGCAGTGCCTGGAGCAGAGGGCATCCTTTGGACCCAGGGTCTCTGTGCCTCAGAATTTCCTAGTCCAAGGAACAACAGGGACCTTCCTCCAGAACACACACAGAAAGCCTTTCCTTGAAGCTAACACCCTAAATTTGGACTTTTAGCCTACTTTACTGTGAGAAAATAAGTTTCTCTTTGTTAAAGCCATCCACTTGTGGTATTTCTGTTAGAGCAGTACCAGATGACTAGGGCATTCAATAATAATGGAAAGTATAACAAAAAATCCTTCAGCTTCATGCCTGCCATTATGAGGAAAATGGATGATTGAGCTACTAGATAAACTAGCTGCACTTTTCTCAGAATACACTTTTATCTGAAAGAACAACTATCAGACAGACTTTGGTAATTCAGAATTCGATATTTGACATGATTTTCTTGAAAATTCATGACATGAGCCTGTCACTTCAAGGATAACAAGTGACACTTCTTGCCAGTGATAAAATTCATACTTCAAACGAAAGGTAAAAAATTTTGGAATATGTGTATCTGCTGCCATCAGCTTGACAGCTTCCCAATATTTGAAAATTTTTTCATAAGCTGCAGATGTGATTTTTTTATGTGTTATATAATGAAATGGGTTAAAACTTGAAGACCATGTGTCTCAGTAAACCAATATTTTCCAGTTGGCCAATACAAAAAGACATACATGAGTTAAGAACCATTGAAAGTGCAAAGTTAGTCAATGGATTTTAATATGACAGCTATGCTAAATTTATTAATATGTTTCCAAATTTAAAATTGCAGCTAATTTTTGTAGAATTTTATTTTTAATGTTATTAAGTGCAAGGTTAAAATCCAAGTCATGCTTCTTCAACTCTGTCTGCTCCCCTCACCCTCTGACAGTACACTTGTCCTTTCCAATTTGTACTTCAGTGTTCATTCAGCCAGCACTTGTTCCATCCTCTCCACTCTGCCCTGTCACCCCTGAAAAGGAGCTGGTCAGAGAGCCTCATATGTATATATAAGCCAAGAAGTACACACACCACCTGCATCACTCTGTGTCTTGTGGTCCAGTCTAATTTTGTCTGAAGAGTTGGCTTCAGTATTGGTTTCAGCTCTGGGCTAGCAGCAAGTCTAGAGGCCATGTCATCAGGGGACCCTTCAGAATTTCAGCCCATCAAATGTAGTCTTTTAATAAAGTTCTATATCTGCACTCCCCTTTTTCTCATACTACATCAGGGACTCTACAGTGTGTTCCCTGTCAGGGCAGTCTTTGTTGGTGTCCAGATACCATCTGGTTCTTGTGGTCTTCTGCTGATGTCTCCCAAACACGTGGGCTCTGCTGTCTCCTGGGCTCATATTTTCCTCCTGTCTTTGATGTTCTTGGTTTTCATCTGCTCCAGGGGGTTTGGGACAAATTGATGTTCCTTAGATGGCAGCTTGCTGGCTTTTAAGACCCCAAGTATCACTCACCAATAAAGGATGTGGAACTGTCTTAGAAAAAAATGAGTTATGCCAGTTGACCTCAATGTCCGCTGTCCCAACCGCTGTCCTTGCTACTCTGCTCTTTTAAATGTTAGGTTGTATTTAGAAAACTTTTTAGCTTGTGGTACAGTCTGGTTGTGCTGACTTCCCTTCTACTGCATGCTGTCACTCACTTCATCTAGCCAAATTCTTATCAACTAAACTGTAAATACCCCCTCTCTTCTTCCCTCCCTACCCTTGTAGCTATGAAAGATTTTCTTCTGTGTATATACTTTTTCTTAAGGCCTTGTAATAGTGGTCTCGTACAATATTTGTCGTCTTGCAGCTGACTAATTTCACTCAGTGTAATGTCTTCCAGGTAATCCAGGTTATGAGATGTTTCCTAAAATCATCATTGTTCTTTATCTTTGCACAGTGTTCCATTGTGTAACTATACAATGGTTTGTTTATCCATTCATCTGTTGGTGGGCACCTAGGTTGATTCCTTCTTTTTGCTATTGTGGACAGGGCTGCAGCCAACATTCCTATGCATGTATCTGTTCATGTGACAGAACTTATTTCTGTAGGATATATTCCAAGCAGTGGGATTACTGGATCGGATGGTATTTCTACTTCTAGTTTTTTAAGAATGTGCCACATTGCTTTCCAAAGAGGTTGTAACGTTTTACATTCCCATCAGCAGTGTAGAAGACTTCCAGTCTCTCCATAGCCTCTACAACATTTGTTATTTTGTGTTTTTTGGATTAATGCCAGCCTGGTCGGCATGAGAGGGTATCTCATTGTGGTTTTGATTTAGATTTCTCTGATGGGAAATGATTGTGAGCATTTCCTCATGTGTCTTTTGGTTGCTTGGATGTCTTCTTTGGTGAAGTGTCTGTTCATATCCTTTGCCCGTTGTTTAATTGGGTTATTTGACTCTATCTTGTTGGCATTTTGCAGTATCTTGTAGATTCTGGAGATCAGATGCCAATCAGATTCCTAGTTGCCCAGTATTTTTTCCCAGTCTGTAGGTAGTCTTTTACTCTTTTGATAAAGTCTTTGGATGAGCCTAAGTGTTTGATTGTTAGTAGTTCCCATTTATCTACTTTCTCTTATGCTATCTGTGCATTATTACTACTACTTTGCAGTTTGTTTATGCTGTGTATTAGGGCTTCCAGTGTTGTCCCTATTTTTTCTTCCATAATCATTATCATTTTAGATTTGATATTTAGACCTTTGATCCATTTTGAGTTGGTTTTTGTGCAAGGTATGAGATACACATTGTTTCAGTTTTTTGCGGATGGGTATCCATTTTTGCCAGCATAATTTGTTAAAGACACTGTTTTTTCCCCAGTTCATGGACTTTGGGCCTTTGTCAAATACCCCTTACTTGCAGGTAGATGGTGTTATTTCTGGATTCTATATTCTGCTCCATTGGTCTCTATATGTGTTTTTGTACCAGTACCAGGCTGTTTTGACTACCATGGTAGTGTAACAGGTCCCAAGGTCAGGTAGTGCAAGGCCTCCCACTTTGTTCTTCTTCTTCAGTAATTCTTTACCTATCTGGGGCTTCTTCCCTTTCCAGACAAACTTGGTGATTTGTTTCTGCATCTCATTAAAAAAAAATGGCACTAGAATTTTTGTTGAGATTGCACTGCATGTATAGATTACTTTGGGTAGAATTAACATTTTTGGAATGGTAAGTCATCCTATCCATGAACAAGGTAAGTTTCTCTGCTTATGTAAGTTTCTTTTGGTTTCTTGCAGTAGGATCTTGTAATTTTCTTTGTATAGGTCTTTTATATATCTGGTTAGATTTATTCCTAGGTGGCTGTTGTAAGTGTATTGATTTGGTGGTTTCCTCTTTGATGGTTTGTTTGTTGGTGCAAAGGAATCTATCTGATTTATTTATGTTTATCCTATATGCTGGTACTTGGCTGAACTGTTCTATTAGTTCCAGCATTTTTTTGTGTGTATTCTTTATAGAGTTTTCTCTGTGTAAGATCATATCATCTGTGCATATAGATACATGTATTTCTTCTTTATCACTGCAGATGCCCTTTATTTATCTCACCTGATTGCTCTGGCTAGAACCTTCAGAATAATGTTAAATAAAAGTGGTGACAATGTGCATCCTTGTCTGGTTCCTGTCCTCAGAGATAGTGTTTTCAGTCTCTCTACATTCAGGAGGATGTCAGCTGTTGGCTTTGCATAGATGCCCCTTATTATGTTAAGGAATTTCCCTTCTATTCCTATTTTGCTGAGTTCTTAATAGATGGGTGTTAGACTTTGTCAAATGCCTTTTCTGCACTGATTGATAAAATCAAGTGATTCTTTTGTTTTACTTATATGATTGACTACATTAATTGTTTTTGTGATGTTGAATCATCCTTGCATCTCTGATATGAAGCTTACTTGGTCATGGTGAATAATTCTTTTGATACGTTGTTGAGTTCTATTGGCTATAATTTTGTTGAGGATTTTTGCATCTAAGTTCATGAGAGATATTGCATTATAAGTTTCCTTTTCTGTGCTATCTTACCCAGTTTTTGTACCAGGGTTACCAGAAAGAGTGGCTTCATAAAGTCAGTTTGGGAGGTTCCATCCTTTTCTGTGCTGTGAAATACTGTTAGTAGTAGTGGTGTTAACTCCTCTCTAAAAGTTTGGTACAATTCTCCTGGGAAGCCATCTGAATAAGGACGTTTTTGGTTGGTAGTTTTTTATATCACTTTTTCAATCTCTTCTCTTGTGATGCACTTATTAAGTTGTTCTACTTCTGTTTGTATTAGTTTTGGTAGGTAATGTGATTCCAGAAATTTTTCCATTTCTTCTAGATTTTCAAATCTATTAGAGTATAATTTTTCATAATATTCTGTTCTGATTCTTTCAATTTTGATTGTATCTATTGTGAAATCACCCATCTTGTTTCTTATTCAGATTAATTGTTTCCTCTCCTGTTTTTCTTTTGTGAGTTTAGCCAACAGTTTATTGATTTTTAAAAAAAACAAAAAAACATCTTTCGGTTTTGCTAATTTTTTCAGTTGTTTTTCTATTCTCTGATTCATTTAGTTCTGCTCTTATTTTTATAACCAGTTTTATTCTGGTGCCTGTGAGGTTCTTTTGTTGTTCTCTTTCTACTTGTTTGAGTTGCAGGCTTAACTCTTTGATGTGGGTCACTTCTTTATTTTAGATGCTAGCATTTATTAAGATAAATTCACTGCTGAATGCTGCTTTTGCTGTATCCCATAGGTGCTGGTAGGATATATTTTCATTCTCAATTGATTCTATGAATTTCTTTATTGGGTCCTTGATTTCTTCTGTAACTCATGGGTTTTTGAGCAAGGTGTTGTTCAGTTTCCATGGACTTCAGTTTCTGTTGATTTAATCTTTTATGGCTTTATGGTCTGAGAAAATGCTTTGGAT
Organism: Heterohyrax brucei; assembly: GCA_028571685.1. Lineage (NCBI taxonomy): Eukaryota > Metazoa > Chordata > Mammalia > Hyracoidea > Procaviidae > Heterohyrax > Heterohyrax brucei. The sequence goes on along the minus strand of CM053146.1, from coordinate 71,278,770 downwards.
TTTATTGAGACTTGCTTTATGACCTAATACGTGATCTTTTCTGCAGGATGTTCCATGAGTGTTAGAAAAGAAGGTCTACTTGTCTGTTGTAGGGTGGAGAGTTCTATGAGGTTGAATTGGTTGATTGTTGCAATTAGATCTTCCATAGCTTCATGAAGCTTCTTTCTGAGTGTTCTATCCATTACTGAAACTGATATGTTCAAGTCTCCTACTGTTATTGTGGAACAACCTATCTCACTTTTCAATGCTCTCAGCATTCATTCAATGTATTTAGAAGCTATAGTGTTGGATGCATAAATATTTAATATTATTATATCCTCCACATGTATTGACCCTTTAAGCAATAAATAGTGACCATCCTTGTCAACATTGGTGGATTTTACTTTAAAGTCTATTTTGCCAAGCCAGCCAAGTGCCCTCGAGTCAGATCCACTTATCTGAGATTAATATTGCCACTCCTGCTCCATTTTGCATGCTGTTAGCTTGGTATATATTTTTCCATGCTTTGAGTTTCTGTTTCCTCACATCTTTGAGAATACAGAGCATTTCTTGCAAGCAGCATATAGACAGATCATGTTTTTTAATCCATCCTGTTATTCTTTGTTTTTTTTATTGGTGCATTCACCCATTTACATTCTGTGTAATTATTGGTAGATATTAATTTAATGCTGTCGTTTTGGTACTTTTTTTTTCATGTGCTGTTGACAGTTTCTTTGTTCCACTTAATATTCTGTTCTGAGTCATTTTTCTTTATGAGTTTTCTTTTCATCCTTTTCAGTGTTGGTTTTATATCTGTTGAGACTTATAGACTGTGTTTATTACTTTTATGATTAGTATTGTTAATTTGCTTTGCAGCTACCTCAATATTCCCCACTAATGATCTACCTTTAAGCCAGTCTTTAGTATTTTTGTGTTGCCTTAACTTCTTCTCCATCTCAAAGGTTATGGATACATTAATTTAGCCCTCTTTGTTAGTATAATGTCATAATTCACATATTGAGGTCTCTGTCTCCATTTTTTTAATATTTTAGCTTTGATTGAGCTTTGTGGATACCCTATCCAATTTGGACTCTAGATGCTTTGTCCTGAATTGTATCTTTGAGTATATATCTGATGTTATTGATTTTGTAATTAAAGAACTTCTTTTAGTATTTCTTGTAATTGTGGTTTGATTTTTGCAAGTTCTCTAAACTTCTGCTATCTGGAAATGTCCTAATTTCGCCATTATATTTGAGACACAATTTTCTAAAATGTATAATATTGGTTGGAAATATTTTTTCCTTCAAGGCTTTGTATATGTTCATTCCATTGTCTTCTTGTCAACATGGTTTCCACTGAGTAATCAGAGTTTAGTCTTAGTGACTCTCTTTTATAAGTTAGTTTTGGTTTGAGCCTAGCTGCCTTTGAAAGCTCTCCTTGTCTTTCATTTTATTAAATTTGATTATAATATGTCTTGGTGTCTTCTGTGATTTACCTTTTGTGGAGTTAGATGAGCATCTTGGATAGATTTTTTTTTTTTTGTCTTTCATGCTGTCAGAGAAGTTTTCTGTCAGCAAATCTTCAACAGTTCTCTCTGTATCTCTGCTATCCCTCCCTGTTCTGGTACTCCAATGATTTATAAATTATTTCTCTTTATAGAGTCCCACATAACTCTTAGTGATTTTTTCAAATTATTTTATCGAATTTTTCCTCATAAATGCTGGTGTCAATTGCTTTTTCTTCACTGTCACCAATTCTGTGTTCCATTGCCTCAATCTTGATCCTCTGATTTTCTATTGAATTGTCTCACTTTGTGATTTTATGGTTAACCCCCTAAAGTTCAGATCGTTGCTCTAACAATTCTTGTAGCTTATTTAATTTTTCATTTTTGTCTGCTGCACTTTGTCTAATCTACTTCCTGATTTCTTGAAAGGCTCTGTACACAGCTGTTTTGTATTTTACCTCTGTTAATTGCAGGGAGACTTCATCTGGAAATTTTTTTGATTCTTTGTTTTGAGAGATTTCTGAAGCCATAGTGGTCTGCTTCTTTAAATGATTAGAAATTGATTGTCATCTCTGAGCCATCAGAAAGCTATAGTGATTTATTTGTTAAGTTATTGCAATCTCCCATATGTATGCATATATGTGTGTTTTTTAAAATTTGATTTCAACTGTCTAAGTAGTCTAGTCATTTGAGCTAGAGTGGTTATTGAAGCCTTAATAATTCTGATGCCCTGTGACCAGATGGAGCAGTGACTGCACTGAGATAGGTAGCAGGAATTGCTGGCTGAGGGGAGCTGTCAGAACTCTTCTTCCAGCCCTCCCTTTTTCCCCCTTTCCAAGTCTGAAAGAAAAGCTCAGGGCACACACATAAAATGTCCCACTTCCAGCCCAGGTTGTGCTCTAGAATTTACAGTGTGGTATAGAAAAGAGAATGGAGGCAGGGAAAGCCTGGGGAAAGGAAATGAAGTCAGTGTGTAGGAAAGTTTTGAGCCATAAGAATTCACAAAGATTTAGTTTCTGATGCTCCAGTGGAAGTCTTCTGTGGCTCTGTAGGTACAGTGATCCACGGCTCAGGGGATGCAGCTCAGGGGAGCTGGCAGAACTTCTATCCCTCCTTTTGTTTCTGTCTCCAAGTCCAGGAGGAAAGCTCAGATCATGCAACTAAAATATCCCACTTCTGTCTGGTAGTGCACTAGAATTTGGTGTCTAGTATAGAGATGGGGATAGGGAGAGAAATCAGTGTGTAGCAAAGGTTTGACCCATGAGCATGTGTGAGTACTTAGCTTGTAAAGCTCCACTGAAAGACTTCTGTGGCTTTGTAGGTGCAACAATCTGCAGATGAGGGGAACCAGTAGGACTTTTCTTCTGCCTATCCCTTTGCTTCCCTCTGAGTCCAGGAGAAGGGCTCAGGGTGCATGCACAAAATGTCCCACTTCCAGCCCTGGTAGTGCACCAGAATTCAGCCTCTGGTGTAGCTCAGAGAAGGGAGTGGGAAGGGCTGAGGACACAGAGAAATCTGTGTGTAGGAAAAGCTTAAGCCACAAGAATTTGCAAGCTTGTGATAGTCCAGTAAAAATGCTGTGCAGTGATTTGCAGCTCAGGTTTCCCACCAAGAAAGATGTGCCCCTCTCACTCACCATTGCTCCGCTTGACTGCCAGCTGCTGGCATGTTCTGTAGGTACAGCTGTCCTCAGCTCAGCTTCCCAGCTGAGAAAGACAAACTCCAGTCAGGCACCACTGCCCTTCATGGCTGCCAGCCCCAGAAGTGCTCTCAGGTGCAGCCATCCCAATCTCAGCTTCTCAGTCATGAAAGATGGGCTCCACTCCTTTGCTGCTGCTTTGCTCCCATGCCAGCAGAAGCAGGCCCCTCTGTAAGTGCTGATCTGCTTCTGACAAAGGTGGTTGTTCTCCTTCCTGTCACCCAGTCCAATCTCTCAGCTTTCATTCTGATATTAGTGCTCCTAGACTGTCCTATTTATTCCATTCAGTTGTTTTTTAAAGTCTTAATTATTATGGGAATCAGAGGAAACATGAGGCTATTCTGCCATCTTAGCCCCACCTCTAAACTGCAGCTAACTTTGAAGAAATCTCTCACTTGTCAACTTTGGTATAGTATCATAGAACAAATCTATTAAAATACTCCTCCCTTTCTAACTCCATATGTATGTGCAGCCATATAATTTCATATACCTCAAAAAATAAAGTATTAATACAGATTAAATATAAAAGCAGATACGGGACTCCAGCTGTCTTCTGTTAAGCCACATTCTAAAAGAGATTTGTGAAAGTATAAGATAATGCTATTCTTCTCACTAAATTTTCTTTGTTTTAAAATTTTTTCTACCTGAAAAAAATGTTACTTGTATTACCATGCAATATGTTTATTATTGCCATTTTAGAATAAATTAATAAATATTTTTATTTCTTAATTTTAATTTATAATACAATAAATAGTGGTATACTTACTAATAAAATCACTTTGGAGGGTCTCAATTAGGAGTATAAAGGAGTCCTGAGGTCAAAAAGTTCGAAGGCCTCTGCTCTAAACTAAGACATTGTGCTACACATAATTATGATATACAAATTGGTCTGATTATACACTGATGATGAGGTAAGTTATATTATTTAGGCACCAAAGAAGAACAGACGTAGCAGAAACCATTTGCAGATGGCATCAAAGAGAAATTACAAGTGTATATTCAATGTGAAATGGTGTGATGGCCATACATCAGAAGCATGCTTCCATATTGTTTTTGTATATTTAACAGAGCTATTTATAGATGGCAGGCTCTTTATACTCATGACACACAAAGACTACACAATTTATATTTGTGCAGCAAAACACATAAAGTTGTATCATAGAATTATGATGTAATTAACATAGAAATTTTATCTTTTACTGTGCTGTTGTTGCTAAGCAGGAAAGTTAGATGATGAAGTCCTCCTTCACTTTACAGCAGTATCTTTCCAGGGTTGAAAAGAGCATCACTGTTGCTTTCTGGGCTGGAGAGTAGATTTGCTATTCCCTGTCTTCAGACATTTAATGCTTAAAAACATCCTTGGACATTTTCAATCTTTTTATTGTGTAAGGAAGAATCTACTGTGGAAGGCTGTATTAAAAAAAAAAAAAAGCTCAAGTAATTAGGGGAAGGTATTAGGAGAGGTGCAGTTTGGGGTGATGCTTGGATACTTCTTTAGAAAAATTTCAAACACAAATTTCCATTTGAAGCTTTTCTGGAACAGGGCCTGTGGTGAGACTGTTGTTGCTAACTTTGCAATTTATTTTTAGTCTGAATTACAGATAACCCCTTTGTTCTGTTTACAGCCCACACACTCATGAAACATTCCTTCTTTTCCTAACACAAGAATTGGTTGCTGCAGTGCTCTGGGAAGAGAGGCATATTGTCACAACCAAAGCATGACTCATTTCGATAAGCAGCCCGAATTTCATCAAGATGGCATTACCACGGTAAACAGAGTATCTAGCTCTGTGTGAATCCAAGGGAATAGAATTAATGCTTTAAGTGTATCTGCAGATATATTAATATAGACACATGCATGTGAAATAATTTATACTTCTGCAGTTGTCTTCCATCTCTAGGGGCTTATAGGAAATGCTCTCAGATAGATGATAGATAGATAGACAGACAGACAGATGTTGGTTGTATAAAGACTATCAACTGGTTTCAAAAAAGTTGCAGTTACAATATTTTAAATAAATGTTTTCCTAACTTATTTTCACAAATAAACAGTATTTTTCACTAATGGCACTATCGTGAATACAGGTAATAATGTTTCAGGTATACCTTGCTTTACTGCACTTTATTGCACTTTGCAGATACTGCATTTTTATTTGCAAATTGAAGATTTGTGGCAACTCAGCACTGAGCAAGTCTATTGGCACTATTTTTTCTTTTCTTTTTCTTTTATCATGACTGAGTGAAAATGTACATTCCCATGTAAATTTACATGCCCATCTATATGCAGCTTCCACTGCTCTCCCTGCCCGGTGACAGCGCACCATTCCTCTCTGCTCCATACATGTCTCATTCTCCCAACAGTCTCCTTTCCCCTCCTCTCCACCCACTCCCCTTACTCCAGCCAGAGGTCAGTGGGATGACATCCTGTAGATGCATAGAACCATAAACTGCATCCACTATATGGTCACTCTGTGTCATCAAGTCCAATCCACTTGTGCTGAAGAGAGGACCTTCATTATGATTTATGGGCAAGGGCAGCATCAGGGATGGGGGCCATGCTCCCAGGGGAACCCCGAAGCAGCTGGACCATCAATTGCAGTCTTTTAGTGGAGATCTCAGAGTGCACCCCTTTTTATTCTTCTGTTGCCAGTGAGACTCAACTTTGTAAGCTCCATCACAGCTATCACTGGTGGTGGCCAGGCACCTTCCAGTTCTTCCAGTCCCAAGTCTATGTAGGCACCCACGCATGTGAATAAAGTTCATCCAAGAAAAGGTAGGAACAACAATGGAAGTTTTAATACACAACGAAGACAGACTTCAAAATCTGTCAAACAAATCACAATTAACAGAAGAGAAAATAGATAAATGGAAACTATTAAGAATCAAACACTTATGCTCATCCAAAGACTTTATCAATAGAATTAAAGCTATCTACAGAATGGGAAAAAATATTTGGCAACTCTATGTCAGACTGACACCTGATCTCCATAATCTATAAGGTACTACAAAATATCAATAAGAAGAAGATAAATCATCTAATTAAGCAATGGCCAAAGGAGATGGACAGACATTTCTCTAAAGAGGAGATCCAGGCAGCCAAAAAACACATGTGGACATGTTCGTGATCTTTAGTTATTAAAGAAATTCAAATCAAAATGACAATGTGATACCATCTCATCCCAACAAGGTTGGACATGATCCAAAAAACACAAAACAACAAATACTGGAGAGGCTGTGGAGAAAGTGGAACTCTCCTACACTGTTGGTGGAGTTGCAAAATGGTCCAGCCTCTTTGGAAAGCAATCTGGTGCTTCCTTAAAAAAAAAAAAATGGATGTCGATATACCATTTGACCCAGTAATTCCATTACTTGGAATATATCCTACAGAAACAAGTCCATTCACACCAATGGACGTATGCACAAGAATGTTTGTCGAAGCACAGTCCACGATAGCAAAAAGATGGAATCAATCCAGATGCCCAACAACAGAGGAATGGATAAGTAAACTATTTTTTCAACAGAGTGTGCTCATTTCCTGTCTCTGCATCACATTTTGGTAATTCTCACAATATTTCAAACTTTTTCGTTATCATTGTATTGCTTGTGGTGATCTGTGATCAATGATCTTTTATGTTACTATTGTAATTTTTTGGGGGGAGGTGCCATAAAATGACTCTTAATTGGTAAATGTTGTTTGTTTTCTGACTGATCCATCAATGAGCTGTTTCTTTGTATCTGTCCTTCACCTTTGGTCTCTATAGTCCCTGAGACACAATATTCAAATTACACCAACTAATAACCCTACAGTGGTCTCTAGGAGTTAAAGTGAAAGGGTCACAGATCTCTCACTTTAAATCAACAGCTAGAAATGATTAAACTTTCTGAGGAAGGCATGTCCAAAGCTGAGACAGGCCTAAAGCTAGGTCTCTTGGGCAAGTTAGCCACGTTGTAAATGATAAAAGTCCTTAACAAATTAAAAAGACTACTCCAGTAAGCACATGAATAATAAGAAAATGAAACAACAAAAATGGATTAAAGATCTAAGTATAAATCTAAAACTATAAAGATCATAGCAAAAAAATAGTATTAATTTTAAAGTTTCTAGTACATGGCATAAATAGTGTATAGACCATAACTAACAATACACAAACACCAGGAAATAAGCTAGAAACTAGGGTCTGGTCAAAAGACTACACCAAAAGAGTAAAAACAGAACCTACAAACTTGGAAAAAGATGTTTTAGTGTGACATATGCAATGGAGGTCTAATCTCTAAAGTCTGTAGGAAAATCCAATACTTTGACAACAAAAAGGCAAATAATCTAATTAAAAAATAGGCAAAGTGTATGAACAGACACCTCACCAAAGAAGACATTCAGGCGACTTATAGACATGTGATAGAATGCTTGCAGTCACTAGCCATTAGAGAAATAAAAATCAAAACTCCATTGATATACTATCCATTGACTGGCACGAATCAAAACAAAAAAAAAAATAAGAAATGTTAGGCTATGAAGATATTGGAATTCTTATGTGCTGATGGTAAGAATCTAAAAATGGTACAGCCATTTTGGAAAGTGATACAATTCTTCCTTAAAAAGCAAGAAATAGAAATGTCATGCAACCCATTAATCCCACTCCTAGGAATATATCCTAGAGAAATAAGAACCATCACATGAATAGATATATGTACATCTACATACAATGCAACATTGTTCGCAATAGCAAAAAGATGGAAACAACGTAAGTGTCTATCAGCAGGTGAATGGAACAAAATGGGATACTACACAACAGTAAAGAACGATGGGGAATGAGTCTACAAAATATCTCACAACATGTATGAATGTGGAGGGTATTATGCTGAATGAAATGATGTCAATCACAAAAGGACAAGTCTTTTATGAGACCACTGCTATAAAAACTCATGAAAAGTTTTACTCCCAGGAAGAAACCACCTCTGATGGTTATGAAGGAGGAGAGGGAAGGGATGGGGAGGGAAAAGACACTAGACAATAGGTAAGTAGTAGTCTTGGTGGAGGTTAAGACAGTACCCAGTACTGTGGAAGACAGTACATCTTGACCAAGTAGTCATGGAAGCTTCACAGACCTATCCATACTTCCTGAGGTGTGTGCAAAAATGGACCTGAAGGAGGACATCTAGGTCAATTGGCACAACTAAACTTTTTCTTCTTAAGAAAATGGACTACATCCTAACGTGGTAAATGGTGTCTGGGGTCTTAAAAGCTAGCAAGCTGCCATCTAAGGAGCATCAGTTAGTCTCAACCCAATTGAACAGAAGAGAATGAAGGACATCAAAGACAGGAGGACAGTGTGAGCCCTAGAGACAGATGGGGCCAAATGATCCAGAATCTACACTAGCATGAGACCAGAAGAACTACACAGTACTCAGTCACCCCAGTATCTGCCTTAAGAGGCAATACAGTGTCAGACTCCATGATGTAGCGAGAGAGGAGTAGGGATGGAGAGCTAGAATTCTATCAAAAGACCAGAACTTATGGTCCAAAAACTTGGAGAGCACAGCCCCTGGTCTTAGTCCTACCCCAGAGCTGAAACCAAAGACACCAAGACAACTCATTATGCAAAATTAGACTGGACTATGAGCCATGAGGCTGTCAGAACAGCTCCCCTATAGTGATGAGATGGGACAGTAGCGAAGAGGGAACAGGACTACACTGAATGAATGTGGAAAGAACAGAGTGGAAAGGAGAAATGAATGTGTTGTCACAGGGCTGGGATACTAGATGGAGCTGCATAAGGGTCTCTGTATGGGCTTGAATGTTGCAAATTGACTTGATTGGTAAACTTTCACTTAACCACAATAAAATATTTTAAAAAATGATCCTGAAGGATCTCACTGATGTACAAAAAAACAAAGGAAAGTCCAAGTTTGCTAAGACCTTTTGGAGAGGTAAGATCATGTTTGGGGCCATGTTATCACTTGTGATGAAACATGGGTGTACCAGTACAACCCTAAGACAAGGCATTGAAGTGTGCAGTGGAAGTCAGCCAATTCTCCATAACCAAAATGTTCCTTCGGTCCAAATAAAAGAGTCAAAAATGATGTTTCTAACCTTTTTTGATATTACAGGGATTGTTCACTATAAATTTTTACCATCTGTACAATTAACCAAGTTTAGTATTTGGAAGTGCTGGAAAGGCTGCATCAAAAAGTCAGATGAAAATGACCAAACTTTTCTCCAGGAACTCCTGACTCTTGCATCACAACAGTGCACCAGCTCACATGGCACTGTCTGTGAGAGAGTTTTTAGCCAGTAAACAAATAATTGTTTTGGAACACCCTCACTACTCACCTTATCTGGCCCCCAATGACTTCTGTTTTACCTGAAGATAAAGGAAATATGGAAGGCATTTTGATGACATTCAGGATACTAAGGTAATACAGTGATAGCTCTGATGGCCATTCCACAAAAAGAGTCCCAAAATTGCTTTGAAGGGTGGAATAGACACTAGCATCAGTGCATAGCTTCCCAAGGGGAGTACTTTGGAGGTGACCATAGTGATATACAGCAAGGAGGTGTGTAATACTTTTTCTAGGATGAGTTCGTGAACTTAAGTGTCAGACCTTGTATCGCATAAACTTAGTTGGTAAAGCAGCAGCAAGTTTTGAGGGCATTAACTCCAGTTTTGAAAGAAACTCTACTGTAAAATGCTATCAAACAGCATTGCATGCTACAGAGAAATCTTTTTTGAAAGTAAGAGTCAGTCCATATGGGAAATTCGCTGTCCTATTTAAAGAAATTTTCACAGCCACCCAATCTTCATAAACCATCACCCTGGTCAGCAGCAATCCACATCTAGACAAGACCATCCACCAGCTAAAAGACTACAACTCAATTAAGTCCTAGATGATAGTTGGCATTGTTTTAGCAATAAAATATTTTTAATTAAAGTATGTACATGTTTCCTTCTCACGTAATGCCATTGTGCACTGAAAACACTATAGTATAATGTAAATATAGCTTTTATATACACTAGAGAAACAAAAATTGCTTGACTCACTTTATTCTTGATACTTGCTTTACTGCTGTAGTCTAGAACCAACCCCACAATATCGGAGAGGTATGCTTGTGTTTTTGTTGTTAGCCACCTTCCAGTTGGCCCTGCCTTGTGGCAGCCACATGTGTTACACAGCAGAACAGATTTCCTTGGCTGTTCTTTGGGGAAGCAGTATACCAGGGCTTTCTTCTATGGAGTCATTCAGTGGGCTTGACCCATTAACCTTTTGGTTAGCAGCAAATCACAAATTACTTACACCACCAAGGTCTACAGGTCTAGATAATGATATATCTTTTACTACTTTACGTTCCTTTAAAACTGCCACAGCTACGTACATCATTAGCTGTTTCAAACACGTACCTAAAACTTTAAGCCAAGAGCTATACTAATTTTAAAAGTGCTCCTCCCCCATTTTGGATAAATAAAAGAATGTTGTTTCATATACTTTAACCAAAACACCATACTGAAGTATAAACATAAAAGCAGATATGGTACATACAAGATGCTATTGACTAGATTTTTGCTAAAAGGAACTTTCTGCTGTCTATGAAAAATGTTACAATATAGAACCTTAAAAATTCCTTGAGATTAATAGAACTGTTAGCCTATACTTCCCTCATTACTCCCCTCCCCCCAACATACCTACATATATATGTAGCAAGATTCTGATGTCATCATAGCTTGGAAGTTATTTAGAAGTGTAAATACCACTTCTGAATAGAACCTTTTCCTTAATGAACTGATAAAGCATTTTAGAAAGTAACAAAAAATATAGTGCCTCTTCCATAATAAAGCCATAAAAGCCTTAAGCCTGACGGATTTGTTTTCCCAGTATCATAGACGGAATTTTGTCCCCAACGCCCAATGTGTATATCAAGGTGACTGGACTGTGATTCGCAGTATTGTATGATTGTCCACCCTTTTGTCATTTGATGAAATTTTCCTGTGTGTTGTAAATGCCACCATTATGATTCAATAAGATGATAAGCGGCAGTTATACTGATGAGATCTATAAGATTGGCTACTGTCTTAAGCCAATCTCTTTTGAATTGTAAAAGAAGGAAGCGAGCAGAGAGACATGGAGACTTCTACCACCAATAAAGTAGCGCCTGGAGCACAGCCTCTCCTTTAGAGCTGAGTTTCCTGCACCAAGATGCTCCCAGACCAAGGGGTATCAAAAAGACCTTCTTTCAGAGCTGACAGAGAAAGAAATCCTTCTCCTGGAGCTGACACTCTGAACTTGGACTGTGGCCTACTGGACTGTGAAGGAATAAATTTCTCTTTGTTAAAGCCATCCACTTGTGGTATGTCTGATATAGCAGCTGTAGATGACTGAGACACCGACCAAACTGTAAGTCTTCACCATACTGTACCACGATTGAGCTTTTACTGCTCAAAGCCAAATTTTAATGACTTTCATGAACAAAAGATCTGATTGGCCTTCCTTAAGTTACTATCTCAGATCTGGTCCTAGAAAACAGCTTAAAAATGCCTTGTCTCCTGTTTTGCAGGATCTATGCTGGTCAAGCCACCCTCAAAGTCTATGGAAAACTTCTCAGGAGATATAACCAGGGAGGGAAAAAAAAAAAAAAAAAACAGAAATAAGTTAATTTTACAAATTTTTTTTCTGGCATAGTGTTTTCATTATTTTTTAGAAACAGAAATAACATAAACCCACTGCCATTGAGTCAACTACAATTCATAGTGACCCTATAGGCAGAGTAGGACTGCTCCATAAAGTTTCCCAGCAGTACCTGGCAGATTTGAAGTGCCAACTTTTTGGTTAGTAAATGTAGCACTTATCCACTACGCGACTAGGGTTTAGGGTCGTTACAAGTTGGAATCAACTTTATGGCAGTGAGTTAGAAACAGCAGTACCAGATAAAAGTAGCATTCTGATATAAAGTCTAGGATTGTGGCTCTTAACATAAATTTTCTAACATTTACTTCCACTCTTTTTTATTGATTTCGTGTTTCATTCTATAAAATTTAATGCTTCAGTCAATCTTTCCTTGGAAGCTGGGCTCATATATCACTCATATTTATAATGCTGTTGTTGGCACAGATCTGTTACACAGTAGGTACTAAAAACTTGTTTTGATATTAAATTACACCAATATAAATTATAAAGTTTTTTGAGAAACATTTAGCATGCCAATATCTTGTATCCATCTGCTTATTGAGCTTCTCTCTGAAAATAATCATAAAAGTTAAAATAATTTAAATAAGTAATACATATTAGTACAACTTTGATAGCCACCTGCTAAAAATGAGTTTGCCCAGTAAACAGGGGACCCAGAGAAAGTCACACCCTCCTGCCTTTGCTGTGGCACTCATGAAAATAAAAATAAGAAGAGAAATATTAAAAACAAATAAATAATAAAGATCATAAACCATGTCCAGTTTGGTCTAACAGAATAAAAAATGAAGAAAATTCCTTGATTTTGTTCGTTTCTTCCTCAGAGATATTTAAATAGAGAAAGCAATGAGCAATCAAATTGAATTGATACAAAATGAGAAGCTAGGAGTATAGCCTTCTGGAGGGTAATGTTAGGGAAAATGAGTCCAAAGTCTACATTTTCAATTAATAGCTCTAGCAATTATTTATGAAGACTGCTTTTGAAATCACCTGTACCCAAGTAGGCATCTTAATCCATTTTCTTATATTTGTAGTATAATTCTCTGAAATATTTTAATTGACTTGCTAGGCAATTGAAAAGATATATAAATCGTGTCTTATAAACCACTGTGGTACAGTCCTAGAGATAGAGTTTGTGCGTTAATATGATGACCTAGATTCTCATATCTGCAAATCTTGGCTACAAGCTTCTGGGTTTCTTCAAAATGCAATTAAAATTTAAACAAACATGTGGGAATAAGCCCTTTTGCTTTTTACTTTCTGCAAGGACTGTGGTATGAACAGTCTAATATTCAATGTGCGTTCATTTCACAATCTAAAATAGCTCAATGCAATTAAAGCTAGTTTGCTTGGTAAAGTATTCTCCCACGAGAAGCAAATCTCATTCTACAAATCAAGGAATGTAAAATGAACAACCAACTGAACACAAAAATACGCTGACATGTTAAAAACGAAAACAAAACCTGTGATATTTTATTGGAACTAATCCCTGCTCCTTTCATTGCTATTCTATCTTTAACTGTCTCTCTTCATCATCTTTCCATGTTCTTTGAATTTGGCCTCAGCACATCTGGGGCCACACTAACTATTAGCTCCCAGTTGTATAACTAATGAATCAAAACCATGGGAACAAGGATCTGAGGAGTATGCTGTGTTGTTGAATAACCAAAGAGCAATAAGCAGCTTGTTGAAGACTCTCTAAGTGTCTATTTCACCCCTGGTAGTACTTGCTGAACTATTACATAATGAAGAAATGTGGGCTTAGAACATGGAATTCAGAGCAATCCAGACCAAGCCACTGTCTTAAAAAAATCCTGTACTTCACATCTGTCATTATGTCATCATCTACCTATCTATCCATGTAACAATCATATCACTGTAGTTTCCTTGTTTGACGCATTTTGTTGAAATCCTGTAATGATAGGAATTCAGCAGATACTAGAGTTTACTTTCTGCAAGGACTGTGGTATGAACCGTCTAACTATTCAATGTACGTTCATTTCACAATCTAAAGTAGCTAAATGCAATTAAAGCTTGGTGAAGTGTTCTCCCACAAGAAACAAATCTCATTCTACAAGACAGTCTCTGACCTCTGCATGCCCTTTGTCTAAAATGGAAAATGCATGTAAAAAAAAAAATCACCTTATCCCTTCATCTCCTTTATATAATAAAGTAAAACTTTTATCTAATGGCCCATTCACCTCTCACTAAGATATTAATCACTATATACTCAATACATTTCTACAGCTGATTTTATTAACTGTTGGTTGGTTGTTTAGTTCTCTGTGTCTATGTATGTTTGATACAGCCTTTTACTCTCACTTGGTAATTTCTCATTATGTATATAGAAAAGTACAGTGCTTAAGCACTAAGCTTCTAACCAAAAGGTTGGTGGTTTGAATCCACTAGCCACTCTACAAAGGAAGGACATGGCAACCTGCTTCTGTAAAAATTACAGCCTTGAATTATTCTGATTACTCTTTTTTTTTTTTGGTATTGGGTGATTGTGAGTTGGAATCACTCCACAGCAACAGATTGTGTATATGGAAAGTATCATTTGATAGAAAAGAACTAAGTCTCTGGAACCAGACTGTCTGGTTTGAATCCTAGCTTTACTACTTACTAGCTATACCTTAGGAAAAGTTATCTAAACTCTCTGTGCTTTATCTCTTCATCCAAAGTTTGGATAATGATAATGTCTGCTTCCTGAGGTTATTATAAAGATTCAGTGAGTTACTATAGGGGAAGTTCTTAGCACAGTGCCTCACATAATAAACATCAGCTATGTTATTTGGTATTGTTGGTATACACATGTGAGCACTTAACGAGCAACACTTTCATTCTCTCATTCAAGATTTATTGGTTGAGCACTCCCTGCTTACCAAGCAGTGTGTGAGAAATTGTGGCAGTAATGAACACACAAACTTATTCTTTTTCTTTATTGTGATTAAGTGGAAATGTACAATCCAGTATAAATTTACATGCTTGCCTATCTGCAGCTCCTTCTGCTCTCCTTGCCTGGTGACAACACACTCTTCCTTTTCATTCTATATGTGTCATATCCTCTTAATAATCTGTTCCCTGCTCTCTACCATCTTCTCTCCCATCGAGAAAGAGGCCAATAGGACAGCGTCCTATAAATGCATAGAGCCATAAAATACACACATCATATGGTCACATTGTGTCTCGGAGTCCAGTCCATTTTTGTCCAAAGAGTTGACCTCAGTAGTGGTTTCCAGACAGGGGCAGTAGCAGGTCTAAGGGTCATACACCCAGGGAATTCCCCAGGCTACTGGACCATCAGTTGTGGTCTTTCAGTAGAGTTCTTGAGTTGCACTCCTTTTTCTCATGTTGCTACAGGGACTCAACAGTGTGTTCCCCATCACAGCTGTCTTTGGTGGTGGCCGGGCATGTGCTGATACAGTCTGCCATTCACATGGGTCCTTCTCTCTCCTGAGCTCTTTTTTGTTGCTCTGTTTGTTGTTTTTGGTCATCATGTGTTCCAGATGCGTTGGGACCATTTGATGTACCTCAGATGGCAGCTTGCTAGCTTTTAAGACCCCAGACACCACTCACCAATATAGGGTGCAGAAGACTCTCTTAACAGTAGGCTAGTTATACCAGTTGACCTCGACATCCCCCAAGAGCGTAGTCTCTAGGCCCCACTCCTGCTACTACCCTTGCAATATTGGGTTAAGCTTAGAAGAGCTTTCAGCTTATGGTGAAGTCCACTTAAATTGATCTACTTTCTACAGTGTGCTAGTTTCACCTAGCCAAATTTCTATCCACTATCTAATCTATGACCAACCTCTCCCTTTCTCCCTGCCCTTATAGCTGTCAAAGAGTCTTTTCATCTGTGCATAAGTCTGTTTTTAAGTCCTTATAATAGTGGTCTCATGAAATATTTGTCCTTTTGTCACTGACTGATTTCACTCAGCATAATGTCTTCCAATGGAAACCAAGTTATCAGATGCTTCCTAAAATCATCATTGCTCTTTATCATTGAATAGTGTTTCACTGAGTATATGTACCATAGCTTGTTTATGCAGTCATCTGTTGATGGACATCTAGATTGATTCCATCTTTCTGCTATTGTGGACTGTGCTGCAATAAACATTCATATGCATGTATCTGTTCATGTGACAGTCTGTCTATAGGATATATTCCAAGTAGATCAAATGGTTTATATATTTCCAGATTTATAGGGAATGACCAAATTGCTTTCCAAAGAGATTGTACCATTTTGCAATCCCACCAGCAGTATAGGAGAGTTCCAGTCTCTCTGCAGCCTCTCCAGCATTTGTTGTTTTGTGTTTTTTGGATTATGGCCAATCTTGTTGAAGTGTGATGGTATCTCATTGTAGTTTTGATTTGGATTTCTCTGATAGTTAATGATCGTGAGCATTTCCTCATGTGTCTTTTGGCTGCTTGGATGTCAACTTTGGTAAAGTGTGTGTCTGTCTCCTTTGCCCATCGCTTAATTGGGCTATGTACCTTTTTCTCATTGATATTTTGCAGTACCTTGTAGATGATGAAGATCAGACATCAGTCTGATGTGTAGTTGACAAATGTTTTCTTTCCCATTCTGTAGGTGGTCTTTTAACTTTTTTTATAAAGTCTTTGGATGAGCGAAAGTGTTTGATTCTTAGTAGTTCCCATTTATCTATTTTCTCTTCTGTTGATCCTGCTTTGTAAGATTTTGAAGTTTGTCTAAGCTGTATATTAGAAGTTCCATTGTTGATCCTATTTTTTCTTGCATGATCTTTATTGTTTTAGGTCTGACATTTAGGTTTTTGATCCATTTTGAGTTAGTTTTTGTGTAAGGCAAGAGATATGGTTCTTGTTTCAGTTTTTTGCAGGTGAATATCCAAGTTTGCCAACACCATTTGTTAAAGAGGCAGTTTTTACTGCAGTTTACAATCTTAGGGCTTTGTTGAATATGAACTGTTCATAAGAGGATGATGGCATCTCTGGAGTCTCAACTCTGTTCTGTTGACCTATGTGTCTCTTTTTGTACAGTACCAGGCTGTTCTGACTACTGTGGCAGTTTAATAAGTTCTAAAGTTGGGTAGTGTGAGGCCTCCAACTGTGTTCCTCTTCTTCAGTAGTGCTTCACTTATCCAGGATTTCTTTCCTTTCCAAATAAAGTTGGTGATTTGTTTCTCCATATCATTAAAAAATGACACTGGATGGATAGGTAAACGGTGGTACATATACTCAATGGAGCACTACGCAATAATAAAGAATAACGATGATTCCAGGAAACATCTCCTAACCTGGTCTGAACTGGAAGACATTATGTTGAGTGAGAGTAGTCAGCGACAAAAGGACAAATACTGTATGAGACCTCTACGATAAGATCTCAAAAACAGACTTGTGTATAGAAGAAAAGATTCTTTGACAGCTGCAAGGGAGGGGAGGGAGGGAGGGAGGGCGAGGGGGGGAGGGTTTAGTTTAGATAGTTACTGGAAATCTAGTTGGGAGAAAGCGGTGACAGCACACATTAGGAACAAGAACAACATTAAGTGGACTTCAGCATAACTTGAGTACTCCTTCCATCTTAACTCAATACTGCAAGGATAGAGTAGCTGGGGCGGGGGGTGGGGGACCATGCTCTTAGGCGAATTCCAGGCCAATTGGCACAACTAGCGTTTTGCTAAGAGAGCTCTCTGCACCCCACATTGGTGAGTGGCGTCTGGGGTCTTAAAAGCTGCCAAGCTGCCATCCGAGGACACAGCAAATTGTCCCAACTCAGCAGGAATGGATGCTCACCAAGGGCCAAAATGGCATGCGGTAAAGACAACCGAGAAGACAGAGAGACCCACAAGAGTGGGTGCCTACATCAACCTGAGACCGGAAGAACCGGATGGTGCCCGGCCACCACCAGTGATAGCCATGACAGAGCTCACAGAGAGGAGCCTCACTGGCAACACAAGAATAAAAAGAGGTGCATCATGAGATCTCCACTAAAAGACCTCAATTGATGGTCCAGCGGTTTTGGGGTTCCTCTGAGAGCATGGCCCCCTGCCCTGATGCTGCCCGTTCCCATAAATTATAACAAAGGTCCACTCTTTGGACAGGAATGGATTGGACTTGGCAATGCAGAGTAACCATATATTGGAAGCACTTTATGGTTCTATACATCTATGGGATATCATCTTGCTGACCTCTGGCTGGAGGAAGGGGAGTGTACGGAGAGGAGGGGAAAGGAGACTGTTGGGAGGATGAGACATGTATGGAGCAGAGAGGAATAGTGTGCAGTCACCAGACAGGGAGAGCAGTGGAAGCTGCATATAGGGGGGGCATGTAAATTTACATGTGAATGTACATTTTCACTCAGTTATGTTAAATAAAAATTTTTAAAAAATGACACTGGAATTTGTATTGAGATTGCATTGTATATGTAGATCACTTTGAGTATCAAAGAAGAAATTTTCACAATGTTAGGTCTTCCTATCCATTAGCAGGGCAGTTTTCTTTAAGTGTCTTCTGGTTCTTGCAGTAAGGTCTCTTGTAGTTCTCTTTGCATAGGTCTCATTTCTCTAGCTAGATTTATTCCTAGGTATTTTATCTACTTGGGGGCTATAGTAAATGGTATTGATTTGGTGATTTCTTATTTGATGATTTCTTTGTGGGTAGAAATGAACCCTACTAATTTACTTATGTTTATCTTGTATCCTGATACTTTGCTGAACTCTTCTATTAGTTCCAGTAGTTTATTATGGACTCTTTAGGATTACCTACATCTGCAATCATATCATCTGCAAATAGGGATATTTTTACTTCTTTGTCATGTGGGTGCTCTTTATTTCTTTGTCTTCACTAATTGCTCTGTCTAGACCCTCTAGTACAGAGTTGAATAGGAGAAGTGAGAGTGGGCATCCTCATCTAGTTCCCATTCTCTAGGGAAATCCTTTCAGTCTGTCTCCATTCAGGATGATGTAGGCAGCTGGCTTTGCATAGATGCCCCTTATTGTGCTGAGGAATTTCCCCTCCTGTTCCTATTTTGCTGTGAGGTTTTAGCATGAATGGATATTGGACTCTGTCAAATACCTTTTCTACATCAATTGACAAAATCAGGTGATTCTTATACTTTGTACTACTTATGTGGTTGATCCCATTAGTTGTTTTTCTGATGTTGAACCAGCCCTGCATCCCTGGTATGAATCCAACTTGGTCGTGATGAATTTTTTTTTTTTTTTTTTTTTGGATATATTGTTGAATTCTACTGGCTAAGATTTTTGCATCTACGTTAATGAGTGATTACTTGTAATTTTCTTTTTTGTGGGATCTTTCCCTGGCTTTGGTATTATGATTAAGCTGGCTTCACAGAATGAATCTGGGAGTATTCCATTCCTTTCTATACTATGAAATAGCTTCAGTAGTATAAAAGTTTGGCTAAATTCTCTGGTGAGGCCATCTGGGCCAGGACTTTTTTTGATTGGTAGTTTTTTGATGACTTTCAGTCTTTCCTTTGTGATGGGTTTATTAAGTTGTTCTGCTTCTCCTTGAGATAATTTTGGTAGGTGATAAGGGTTGTCATGGTTGGAATTGTGTCCCCCCAAAAATGTGTGCAGCCATGTGGCTGGGATATGGTTCCTAGTATCTTGGGACTGTCCTCCATTGTGTGGTTTTGCTAACCTGTATGTTAAAGGATTAGGGTGGGGCTGTAAATTCCTGCTGTATGGGGAGTTTCCCTGGAGTATGGCTTGTCCCACCCTTAATGCTTTTAGCTTGCAAGGAGTAAAAGGAAAAAGAAACAAAGGACAATTTGAGAACCTCGCTACCATCAAGCAAGCAGCACCGGGAGCAGAGCACGTCCTTCAGACTAGAGGTTCTTGCGTCAGGACGCTCCCTGGACAAAGACTGATGCAATACTGGACTTTCCTCCAGAGCCGACAAGGGGAAAGTCTTCCCCTGGAATGGACACCCTGAATATGGACTTGCAACCTACTGGACTGTGTAAGAATAAATCTTTCTTTGTTAAAGCCATCCACTCTGTGGTATTTCTGTTAGAGCAGCCTAGCTGACTGAAACAAGGGCCTAGAAATTTGTCCATTTCTTCTAGGTTTTCAAATTTGTTAGAGTACAGTCTTTCATCGAATTGTGTTATGACACATTTGATTTCAGTTGTGTCTGCTGTGACATCTTTTTTCTCATCTCTTTTTCAGGTTATTTGTTTCCTCGCCTGTTTTTCTTTTGTAAGTTGGTCCGGTGGTTTATCAATTTTTTTGATCTTTTCAAAAACCAGCTTTTGGTTTTGGTAGTTTTTTTCAGTTGTTCTTCTATTCTCTGTTTCACTTGATTCTGCTCTAACCATTATAATCTGTTTTCTTCTGGTGCCTAAGGGGTTCCTCTGTTGCTCTCTTTCTACTTCTTCAAGCTATAAGGTTAAATTTTTGGCTTGGATCCTTTCTTCATTCCAGCTGTGTGTAGTTATAGAGATAAACTGACCTCTGAGTGCTGCTTTGGCTGTATCCCATAGATTCTGGTAGGATGTGTTTTCATTTTCATTTGATTCCATAAATTTCTTTATTTCATCCTTGATTGCTTCTATAACTCCTGGCTTTTTGATCAAGGTTTTGTTCAGTTTCCATGAGTTCAAATTTCTATCTATGTTTTTTTCTGCTACTGATTTCAACTTTTATGGTTTTATGGTTAGAGAAGATGCTTTGGAATAATGCAATGGTTTGGATTTTGTTGAAGTTTGCTTTATGTCCTGACATGTGGTATATTCTGGAGAATGTTCCATGTGGATTAGAGAAGAAGGTGTACTTATCTGTTGATGGGTAAAAGTTCTGTATATGTTGATGAGGTCTAGTTGGTTGTCACAATAAGATCTTCTGTATCTTAACTAAGCTTTTTTCTGTATGGTCTGTCCATTACTGAAAACAAAGTGTTAAAGTCTCCCAACTATTATTGTGAAGTAACCTGTCTCATTTTTCAGTGTTGTCAGTGTTAAATCAATGTATTTACATGTTCTATTACAGGGTGCATAAATATTTAATATTGTTATGTCTTGCTTATGTATTGCACCTTTCAGCAATAAGTAATGACTGTCATTGTCTATGATGATGGATTTTACATTAAAGTCTGTTTTATCTGAGTTTAATATTGCCACTCCTGCTCTTCTTTGTATGTTGTTGGCTTGGTTTATATTTTTCCATCCATTAATTTTCAGTTTGAGTCTAAAGTGTGTTTCTTGTAAGCAACATATAGACGGATCCTGTCTTTTGATCGAGGAGGTCACCTGCTGTCTCTTTATTTGAACATTCAGTCTATTTGCATACAGTGTAATTATTGATAGGCACGTGTTTAGTGCTGTCATTTTGATGCCTTTATTTTTGTGTTGTTGATGTTTTCGACACTGGTCTTAATATTCCGTTCTGGGTCATTCTTTATGGGTTGACTTTTCATCTTTTTCAGTGTTGGTTTTGCATTTATTGAGACTCTTGTATTTTTTTTTCTTTTAATATGTCACACTATGATATTGCTTTGTGGCTATCCCTATAACCTCCCTTAGTATTCTAAGTTTAAACCAGGCTTTAACTTCTACATATCTTTTTAATTTCCTCTCCATTTGAAAGAATTGTTTTGTTTTTTTGGTGTGTGTGTTCTATAAGAAGAACAACAATAAATAAAAACCCATTGCAGTAGAGTCAGTTTTGACTCAGTGATCCATAAGGCAGGGTAAAACTGCCTCACAGAGGTTTGTAGCCAATAGGATGCACCGTTCAGTTTGGTCTCTTGGAGCTCACTCTTGGAATGCTCCTCCTCCCAGCTGCGATCTCACAAAGATGGAATTGTTAAATCAAACAAGCATCCAAGATCTTACCCAGTATTACATTTCACTAAAAATTTTAAGGCAAAGAATTTTCCACTCTCTACTTCCTATTGTAAGGAACAGCTGAAACATAAGGAAGTCTGGTAAATTTGGGATCACCCTTCAGTTTCTTAATTGCTGAGAAAGGATATGCTATGGCCCAGATTTATACATATGAGACCTCTAAGTGATGCATGTGGTGCAAGATTCACACCAAAGGAGCTGTTGTGAGAAACCATCTTTTTATACTCCTTTTACTCTATGGTTTATGTGACATTTTGAGGGAATTGCTTAGAAACTCTGGTGGTATAGTGGTTAAGTACTAGGGCTGCTAATCAAAAGGTCAGCAGTTCAGATCCACCAGGTGCTTCTTGAACCTCTGTGAGGCAGTTTTACCCTGCCTATGGATCACTGAATCAAAATTGACTCTACTGCAGTGGGTTTTTATTTGTTGTTGTTTTTGGTGTGTGTGTGTTCTATAAGAAGAAGCCCTGGTAGCATACTGGCTAAGCACTTGGTTGCTAACCAAAAGATCAACTGTTTGAACTCACGAGATATGACAGTCTACATCCATAAAGATTTTCAGCCCTAGAAACTCTATGACACAGTTTTGTGGGGCCTCTATAAGTAAGAACCAACTCAAAAGCAGTGGGTTTTTGGTTTTGGTATGCCCTATAAATCCATAAGTTATAGATTTATTTATAAAGAAAATAGATCAGAAATACCCTACTAAACACGTTTCATAGATAAGGACTCCTCTGCCTAGTCAGCGTCATTACTGGGTTTGCCAAATGAGTAATTAGGTCATTACGGTATTTACAAAGGGATTTGACCTGATCGTATCTTTGTTTTGTAGTGTACCTGATAGAGAAAATAAATCATTTGTATCCTGCTAAACCTTTCCTTCTAAGGATTCTGAACTAAGAAATGTAAACACAAAATCCTGAGAAATTAAGCAAATGATTGAGAGATGAGGGGGAAAATAAGCCCTAAAAAGCAGCAAGATGTTGTAGTAAGAGAAAATACATAATATCAAGTGACTAGTTCCTTCCTCTCCAAGCAGAATACGAGTTTCATCTCTAAAGATGTTGAGCCATATAACAGCTCTGGTCTATGATACTACCCTCAAATGAGAGCAGAGTGAGGCATCATGCTGAAAACAGGAGCATTAAGTCTGAATATTAGATGATGAGTCTGCCCATTTCCTCTGCTCCAATGCCAGAAAGCTGTCAGCCACGTTTATACCAGGCATAGTAGTTACGAGCTCAGCTATAAACAAAAGGTCAGCCATTAGAATCTACCAGAATCTCTCTGAAAACTCTAAGAAGTACTCTGACTCTGTCGTGTAAGAAAGTCTCAATGAGTCAGAATCAACTCAATAGCAATGGGTCTGTTTCTTTTTGTTGTTGTTTTTTTCCCCCATGCTCCTCATCCATCATGAAGAAATGAACCTACTAAAATATAGCAAAATCAGATTCAGGCCACGCCTGATCTGCATTCATAAACCATATAGCGTTCCTTCTTCCTATCAAGAGATTATGCTGTTTATCATTCATTTATGTAATTTACACATTAAAATATATAAAAATATGAAATGTTATTTTAAGATCTGGAAATAATAGTTAAAAGCCATGTGTGCTGAAGTATTTAATTCTTATACTTCTATGAGGTAGGTACAGTTGTTACTCCTTTTTATAGGCAAGGTAATTAAGGCACAAATAAGTAACTTGACCAAGCAAAACAATTTTTTAAAACTCAGATTTAACCCAGGCAGTCTAGTTTCAGATGATGCTGTGCTGTTAAGACAGCTTTCTGAACTAAATGTGAAGAATGTTGCAGGTACTTCAAATTTCCTGGTACTAGGAGAAGACAGAGAAGAGCTAAGGAAAAGAACAAGATTGATACCTGTATTCCTAATCCACCTGCAAACACTTAAACTCACTTGATTGTCGAGATGACTGAATTTAGAGTCCACAAAAACTAAGGGAAGTACATTAAATACTTTTTTTTCTATGATACCTGTCTTAGCTAGCTAGTATTACTCTAACAGATATACCACAAGTGGATGGCTTTAGCAAAGAGAAGTTTTTTTCTTACACAGTTCAGTAGGCTACAAGTCCAAATTCAGAATGTCTGATCCAAGCGAAAGGCTTTCCCTCTGTTGGCTCTGGTGGAAGTTCCTTTTGTTGCATCAGTCTTCAGTCAGGGAGCATCTTGACATGGGAGGTTCAGGTCTGAAAGACACGCTCTTCTCCCAGTGCTGCTTTCTTGATTGTACAAGGTTTTCACTTTCTGCTTGCTTTCCTTTCATCTCTCATAGGACAAAAGTGGTGAAAGCCACAGATTAGGGAAACCTTCTTTACATTGGGGCAGGGAGGTGATCTTAGGAAGGGTTTTACAGTCTCACCCTAATCCTCTCTAACATAATCCGCTCTGTTAACTACAGGCAGAGATTCAAATTTACAGCGTAAGAAAACCACAAAATGGAGGACAACCCCAGAATACAGTGAATCCTAACACAGCCAAATTACTACATGTATTTTTTGGGGAGCACAGTTCAATCCATGACAGCATCCTTGCTTTTGAATTCTCAATTTTGACTTGTCTTTTGGCTTAATGATATAATTTTCATGTTTTTTAAATTTTGTAGGATTGGTATTTCCTGGGAATTTGCTCAAGTGAAAATTATTTTTGTTGCATTATTCCTGAAAGAAAACCTAGTTTATATAAAATTCTTGGTTCACAACCTCTTGCTCTCCAAATTTTATACAAAATTGATACAATATGGTTGCATCATTATCTTATTAGTATACAAAGAGTAATTTGATGTCATCAAGATTTTTATTTAACTACAAATAATCTGTTTTTAGTAACTTTAATACTTTGAAACTTTAAAAAAACATGCTATTGGAATTAAAAACAAAATTTCCAAAATGTATCTAGGTGTAGGTTTCTTTGTATTGACTTCTGCCTGGAATATAGAAAACATTTTCAACTTGTGTTATCAACCTGGGGAATTTTCCATCAATTTTATTTTATTGTTGCTTCTGTTGCCTAATTTTATTGGTGCTTCTGGTGCAATTATTCTAGTTTCTTCCTTAGAACATGTGTAATTTTGAGACTGGTTTTCATGTCTGGCATCTTTCGTCTGTGATCTTTCTGCTCATGTATTTTCATCATTGTATCTTTTTCTCTACCTTCTGAGAGGGCTGCAATATTACTAATCAATTTTCTGCACTGTCAATTCTATCTTTTATTGTTGCTAATATGAATTTAAAGCCAGATATTGAAATATTTAGTTCTTTATAATATTTTCTAATTCATGGAGCTGCCTTTTAATCTAATCCTATTATCAGCTCCTATAAAAAACTATATGCCTTTTGCCATTACATTAGGGAATCCAATCAGTTTTCTAAAATCTAATTCGTAGGACTGATTCTTTTTCCAATATCTTCATGAAGGTCTTCATTTCCCACATAATTTTTCAGAATCCACGTGGTAGATTTTTTCCCCCCAGCTAGTTAACATAAAGTAGTCATGCCTATTTAGACTGTCAACATTTATTGTGAAGGCAAGAAAAAAATAAAATAAAAGACAACCACGTTGGTAATGAAGAAGTAAAACTGTCCTTAGTTGCAGATGATATAATACTATATGTGGAAAACTCAAAAGACACCACAGGAAAACTACTGTAACTAACAGAAAGATTCATCAGAATACAAAATAAACATACAGAAGTCAGTTGGATTCCTATATAACAATGAAGAGAACAATGAAAAGGAAATCAGGACAACACCATTTATAATGACCCTTTGAGAAGTTAAATACTTAAGAATAAATCTAACAATGACTGTAAAAGACCTACAAAAAGAAAACTACAAAACACTACTGCAAGAAAGCAAAAGAGATCGATGTAACTAGAAAAACATACCATGCTCATGGATAAGTAGCCAAGCCAAGTGCCGTCGAGTCGGAATAGAGTCAACATTATGAATAAAGCAGTGTTACCCAAAGCAATTTACAAATACAATGCAATCTGGATGACAATGCCAACAACATTCTTTAAAGGGATGGAAAAGTTCATGACTAACTTTGTATGGAAAGGGAGACAGCACTGGATAAGTAAAGTACTATTGAAGAAGAAGAATGAAATAGGAAGACTTACACTGCCTGACATCAGAATCTTCTATACAGCTAGGGCAGTCAAAATAATCTTTTGCTGTTACAACCAGAGATACAACGACCTGTAGAACAGAATTGAGAACCCAGATGTAAATCCCTATACCTGTGACTCCCTTATCTTCAACAAGAGCCCAAAGTGCATCAAATGAGGAAAACACAGTCTTCTAGACAAATGTTGCTGACAAAACTGGATGTTCACCTTCCAAAAACTGAAAGAAGACCCATACCTCGTACCATACACAAAAAATAATTCAAAATGGATCAAAGGCATAAATATAAAGCCCAAAACTATAGAATTCATAGAATAATAACCAGGATCAAAACTATAAGCTCTAATATATAGCATGAATAGAGTGAAAATCATAACCAACAACACGCAGACTGCAGAAGACAAATGAAATAATTGGGATCTTCTAAAAATTAAACATTTTTGTTCATCAAAAGTCTTCACCAAAAGAGTAAAAAAGAAAAACTACAGATGGGGGAGGGGGAGTGTTTGGCTGTTACAAATCAGGCAAAGTTCTAATCTCTAAAATCTGCAAGAAAATCCAACACCTCTACAAAGAAAAAGACAAGCAATCCAATTAAAAACTTGGCAGACACTTGACCAAAGAAGACATTCAGGTGGACTCCATACACATGAGAAAATGATCATCACTACCAGCAATTAGAGAAACAGAAATCAAAACCACAATGAGATACTTTCTCACCCTGGTGTAATTTTCACAGGGGTGGGTAGGGGGAACAGGAAATAACAATTGTCAGAAAGGCTGCAGGGAGACTGGGACTCTTACGCACTGCTAGTGAGAATGCAAAATGATACAACCATGCTGGAAACCAACATCATGCTTCCTTAGAGAACTAGAAATAGAAATACCATATGATTCAGCATTCTCACTCCTAGGACTGTATCCTAGAGAAAAAAAGTCATCACATGAACAAGCATATGCACACCCATATTCATTGCAGCATTGTTCACAGTAGCAAAAAGATAGAAACAAGCTAGATGCTCATCAGCAAATGAATAAACAAACTGTGCTACACACATACAATGGAATACTATGCAACCGTAAAGAATAACTAGGAACCTGTGGAACATCTCACAATATGGATCAAACTGGAGGGAGTTATGATAAGTGATATAAGTCAATCACCAAAGAACAAATATTATATAAGACTACTGCAAAAACTCATGAAATTTTTTGAACACAAAAAGCAGTCTTTGAGGATACAAGAGAGCAAAGAGGTAGGGTACAAAGCTACTAAATAGACAATATAAAAGTGGTAATGGTGAGGTGTAGCACAGTATACAATACTAGGGAATCCAGTACAACTTGTACAAGGCAAGGTCACGGAAGCACCGTATCAAACCAAAACCCCAACTCACTGCCGTTGAGTCAATTCTGACTCATAGCAACTCTATAAACAGAGTTGAACTGTTCCATAGAGTTTCCAAGGAGTACCTGGTGGAATCAAACTGCCAGTCTTTTGGTTGGGAGACACAGCACTTAACCACTATGCCATAGAGAGACCAAACTTATGAGCTGAGGGCTGTAGGGACCATGGTCTCAGGGAACATTTAGCTCAATTAACATAACAATTTATAAAGAAAATATTCTACAGTCTATTTTGGTGAATAGTATCTGGGGTCTTAAAAGCCTGTGAGTGGCCTTCTCCACTGGTCTCATGCTTTCAGGAGCAAGGAAACATGAAGAAAATGAAAGGTTTGAGTGAAAGATTAGTCCAGAGGACTGATGGACGACATCTACTGTGGCCTCCACCAGACTGAATTCAGTACAACTGGATAGTGCCCAGTGACCACCACCACTTGGTGCTCTGACAGGGATCACAACAGAGGGTCCCAAAAAGAGCTGAAGAAAAATGTAACCCAAAATTCTACCTCATAAAGTCCAGACTTGTTGGTCTGACAGGGACTGGAGAAATCCTGAGAGAATGCCATCTGAAGACCCTTTGAGTTGAGTAGTGAAGTCACTCCTGAGGTTCATCCTTCAGCCAAAGATCGGGTAGGCCCATAAAATAAAAGAAGACTAAAGGGGTGTGTAAGCCCAGGAACAAGGACTAAAAGGCAAAAGTGGACAGGAAAACTAGAATAGGAAACCCAAGTTTCAGAAATGAGAGTACTGGTATGTTGTGAAGTTGTTAACCAATTTCATATAACAATATGCATACTGCTTAATGAGAAACTAGTTCTGTAAACTTTAATCTAAATCACAATGTGTTAAAAAAAGAAAAGAAATCAATCTACCTTTTTCAGGTAGATAAAATTTTAACAAAACAGCGTAATATCTGGAGTCTGTTTCCTGCACTTTGAAACTTCATTTCATGGTTCTTGCAGTTACTAAAGATTCTTCTTAAATTTTGACAACAGGGTAAATATCAGTTTCATATTGCATTGTAAAAATTCCTCTTTATCTGTCTTCATAGGTACTGATATAGGAGTGTGAGAGGCTTCAGTGGCAACTACCAGCCAGGACTTTTAAAAAGAATCCATGAAAATCAATGGCACTTGGCTTGGCTTTGGCAATTCAACCAAGACTTTGTATCTTATATTTTTAAATGTTTCCTGGTATTAAAAACAAAAGTTTTCATTTAATTTGCTTTAGGATTTTTTTATAAGTCTTGGGCATTCAATCAAATAACACCTCTGCTTTTGATGTCTGGTGATACTGCATAAAGAGTCTGAGTGTGTTGTGATAGATAATTTACATATCAACCTAAATAGCATCAAAGATTTGTGAAGCACTTTGAGTGTTCTACTGGCAGTTTATCAGAGATAGTGGGGCTGCTTTGGGTTTGACACTTCTGCTGATTCACTTAGGATGTAACTGGGTTAGCTGAAAATCATAAAAGTGATATTTGACTATTCTGGTATTTTTAATAGGACACAGTCAAGTCAGAATAACTATATTTTACAATTAAATATATATTTTTCACTGTTTGGCCCAATGCTGTTAAACCAGTATAGTCAAAAACATCGTAAGCAGACTTCAGAAGTCTATTTTGCATTGGCAGGAGGTGATCTAATAGCGCTTTTGCATCTCTGCCATTCCAAATACAACATTTGCATTAGCAAAATTATGCATGCTGATTCCAAAACAAATTCAGTTTAAAGATTCATCATCCTTGGAGATACTGTGCTAGTAAATACTGCAATCTTTATGTTCTCTACAGTTTAGCTTCAATGCTGCTTCTACAATATTGTACATTTTTCCACTTCAACTGCCCCTACGACACTGCCATTCTAACTGTCCTTAGATGAAATTTCTGCCTCTTGAGGGTCACATTAAAATGTCTAAGTTGGCATGTGAAGACATCTTATCTTTACTTTCTAGTATTCTTATTTAATACTCCTCTGGTGAGGCTGAACAGTGTTTTCTCCAAATTTTCATTTTATTAAAATGAAATTTTTATTAATTGAGTTCTCAGTACCTAACTATGCTGTTGACATTGTGTGCCAGGGAGTTAATTCTGACTCATACAGACCCTATTTTCAAAAAAACAAAAAAAGCCAAACTCAGTTACTGTTGAGTCAATTACAACTCATAGCAACCCTGTAGGACAGAATAAAACTGCCCCACAAAGTTTCCTGGGCTATAATTGTTATGGTAACAGATAGCCAGGTCTTTTCTTCCTATGAGCCGCTGGTGAGTTTCAGCGGCAGGTCTTTTGGTTAACAGCCAAAGACATAAGCATTTTTTGACGGGGCTTCCCACAACCATGAACAGTAGTAATCACAAGTCTGTCATAAAGGCTTAGACTCCGTTTTCCTTCAGTGAATTGGTTGGTGTATAAATATACTGTATACATTTTTTTAGAACACAGGAAAAACAACTAGGTAAATTCTAATCAGTAAAGCTAATCTATCTAATGAATAAGTGGAATGAAAACTTAAATAGTCTTCATAATATGCTTACTGGTACATATCTGTTACCAGTAAAATCATTATAAACACAATAAGAAAACTGACAAATTTTGTATGTGTACCAATACACTGAATAGCCTAAGAGGCTGAATAAATGCATTTTAAGCAACATACTCAACGCAAATGTCTGAGTTGACTTCAAAGAACAATTTTGTTGGGAACATTTCTTTGACTATATCTCTATTTGATATGTAGCATATGTGTACTATTTAGGAATACTGACAAATGCAAAATATTGGCAAAAAGAAAAAGAAAATCATTTCAGGGAGATAATTATAACATATAATTAAGAAACTATAACAGGTAAGATGACATTAAAATGTAATAATACATTTGTATTATTCATAATTTACTTTAAATATATTTATTAACGAGCTGCATAAAATGTTACATCTTCATAAATGTTTTGTGTTGTTAGAAAGTCCTTTATATAGTGAAATAATGTAAAAATGGAACCAAATAATGACCTCTGTACATTCGAAGGTTTCAGGCAAGCTTCCCAGTCCTACCCGAAATGCTTCTTGCTTATATACTTCTACTGCCTGGCTGGTGGATACTCAGGAGAAACATTTACTTTAAAACCAACCTGAGCAGAACATTACTGGTAAAAAATATCTTCCAGCAAAATTGCAAAGCAACGAACAAAGTTGTTGTTTGAGTCATCTATCACTATTTTGAAAGACAGTGCTGTGGTTAAGAGCTTGACTGCTAACAGAAAGTTTGGCAGTTCAAATCCACCAGCCACTCCTTGGAAACTCTGTGGGGAAGTTCTGCTCTATCTGTTGGGTCCTGTGAGTTGGAACTGACTTGATGGCAACAGTTATGGGTTTTTTTGTTTTTATGTTTTGAAGCAAGTCCTGGAGGCACAGTGGTTAAGTAATCAACTGCTGCCAAAAGGTCAGCACTTTGAACCCACCAGTCATCCATGAGAAAAAAAGACCTGACAGTCTGCTACCAGGAAGATTTCAGTCTAGTAAACTCTATGGAGCAATTGTACTCTACTGTACAGGGCTGCCATGAGTCAGGATAAATTCCACAGCCACAACAATTATTTTAAAGTATATAGCTTGATATTTCTGAGAATAGGTATGTCTTTCACAATATAATTGATAATTTGTCAATATATGAATATTAACTTAATGTAATATTTTGTGTTTAAGTGACCCCCTTTATCAGCAAATTAAGGTTATTTCACCATTTTGACAATAAAAGAAAAATGTGTATGGTTTGTTGAATTTTTACTGTTACTTATACCATATACTAGAGTCTTATTCTGACTTTTTTTCCAACATCTATTTAGAATGATTAAGTTTTTATTTTTTGTTTTTCTTCTACTCAGAAATTTCAGCAATTCTTTCGCTGTTTATCTGTATGGTAAAAAAATGCATTTCCCCTTTGTGTCTTAAATACTGAGCTACAATAATTTTATCTACCAACAAAAATCTCCAACCATAATTTTAATATCCAACTTAAAATTCCACAGGACTCCTTTTGACATACAAGATAAATTGAGACTCATCAGGATGCACAGACTCTGTGTAGTATTACTCCCATGTATCTTTGCAGATGCCTCCCAGCAAGTCTCAGCACTTACCCTTTGCTTGGCCCGTATTGAACCTATAACATTTCATAAACACACCACATTCTTTTTGTCTTTACTGTTCCATTTACCTAAGTATCCAGTCTTGCTTTTTGCCCTGGCATAAAACATAAACAAAACAAACCGATTGCCATCAAATTGATTCTTACTCAGCACCTTATTATTCAAAATGATGCAATGTAAATAAAATTATTATGCAAAGACTTTCTAAGCAGCAACCACCGTACCCCTCACCATGTAAACACATATTTTCTCTCACTTCTTATCTCCATATTCCTAGGAAAGGCGGTTTACTGTTTTCTGAGGCTCCAGAGAACTGAGTGCAAACATTTTTTGCTGCATGAGTAACACTGTATTAAAGGTATCAGTTTATAAACCTGTTGTTTCCATTAGAGGGTAAACTGTTTATGGACAGAGAGTAGCCACTGTGTGTTGTCAAGAGGATTCTGACTCGTAGTGACTCTGTGTAGCAGAGTAGAACTACTCCCTAGGATTTAGTAGGCTGTAATCTTTACAGCAGATCACCAGATCTTTTTTCAGAAGATCCTATGTGGGTTGGAACTGATAGCAGCCAAACACATAAACCATCCAAGTTTCTTGGGTCCTTTCCTAGAAGATAAATATTAGTAAATTAGAGATGCTTCCTTTTTATTTGAATTAGGAACATATGATCCAGGAAGCTACTGGAAATCTAGGGTACAGACACAGATAAAGATGTTGAGAATTGAAGCATGCTAATAGACGGAGACAAAAGAGCGAGAAATAGCATCCTGGTGACATTCCAGTCCCCGGTTTGGGTTATTTAGCTCTACCACGGACAGATTATTATTGTTATTTTGCTTCATATAGTTCAAGTTGGATTTCTATCACTTACAGCCAAAAAAAAAAAAAAAGCTAAGTTATAGAGATGAAAATCAACATGTGTAAGTTGGAAGAGAGAAAAAACCAAGAAGGAAAAAAGGTAGTGATGGATGGAAGGAAGGAGGATGGAAGAAAAACAAGAATTTTAAAAGTTGAATAATCAAGGAAATCCTTTCAACCTCAATAACTTTGCTCAAGGATTCAAAAGTTTGAAGATTTCTAATAAGGATTATCATGATGAGTCAGAATCAACACAACTGCAATAAGTTTGGTTTTTAATCAGGTTGATTAGTTTTGGGTGCAATCATATGTCAGACTGCCAGAACAGAATTAAGACACACACACACACACACACACACACATTTTGTAATGAACACAAGGATCTATCATATAAATCATACATTAAGAAATAAAGAAAATTTTAAAGCTTCTTAGTAAGATAATTTCAGAACATCCCTAACTATATATAGACTGTGAAGTCTTTCAGAATTAAAACAACAAAACTATTGTAATGTTGCTGTGCTAACTTGGCCACTAGGTTCCAAAAGTGTGTGGCATTATTATGAGGCAAGAAAATAAAAGTTGCAAATTTTGTTATTTATGCTGACCAACAACTGAAAATATTAAAGGGTTAATACAAAGCTTCTTAGAGTCTGAAGGATATCTTGCAGTTCTGAGAAAGATAAAGAATTATTCTGTATTGGTTTTTGAAATCTTAAAATCTAGCAAACCATGTATAGATTTTCCAGTATCTACAAATAGCAGTGACCTGCCCACATTTCATTTTTTAAAAAAAAAGTCTATTTAAATATCCATTCTTCAAATTGACAACTCAGTATATTTTATCATTCCATAATATACACTAAGAACAATATGCTAGGTGCTGGCTAGAAGCTGCAGATACAAAGTAATTTTTCAAATGGAAATTAATTCAGCAGTCTAGGGAAATACTATCACAAAACAATGCCCTGCTGAATCTCATTAAGTGAATTTGGAAAGGCATATGGGTGGAAAGGTAAAAATAAATCAGTAAGAGTGAAAAGGAAGTATATTGCTGTGCAAAAAATAAAAAGAAGGAGAAAAAGAAGAAGGGGGTAATTATAGTATCTGGTCGCCAAGTGACAGGATTTTAAGTGAGAATTAGTTGTCTCCCTTATAGGATAAGGTATTTTCGAGGACTGGAGCAAAATATTGTTTGCATGTGGTCTAATTTATACAAACTGCATTTCCCTCAACAAAACCGTACTCCATCTTTACAGGAGATGAGCTTTCACAGAGGAGCTCATTGCCTAGCAACAAGATGCTAAGGAGAGCTGAGTCCTCTCTAGAAAAAGCTCTCCCATCCCCACAGCACTGCAATGACCTCTAGCACAGACTGATGCCCTTGCAAGAACCACTTTAATAACCAGAAATCTACAGGACAAGAGCTTTACTATATCATTATAAAATCTAAGCTACTTCTTTTGTTTTCTAACAGATATATATTGCTCACTCCTCTGTGGTTAGCAGTATGCAAAGTGTTTTCGCAAACTTGCTTATATTTCTTTAAGCCCCTGGCTGTCATCATTGTTGAGTCATATGATTGAGTACCTGACTAGCCACAAATTTAGTCTAGCAGGTCTGTCAAATATCTTCTGAGAAGAATTTATCTCCACCATCTTTACAATTGCCTCACATGTAATAGCCCCACCTCCACCTTGCAATAAGCAGGGTAGCAAATCCTCCTCTTCACAGTTTGAAATAGTCATCTTCTCTTCTACCACCACCCCTTGATAATAGCAGTTCTAAGTATTTCTTCTTCTCTACTTGGTCTCCTATTAAGTGCTTAGTGCTAGGTGCTGGAGCTATAATTAGCAACAAGATATAATTCCCGTAGGACCTCGTATGGCACCCAGGAGTGAACAGGAAAAAACACGCAAGGTTCCAAAAAATCCAGATACAGACGGAAGGCTGCCTGGAAATGACACCTCTACACTGAGGTCTGAAGGACCTACAGCAGTTGTCAGACAAAGGATCTGGAGTTGGGAAAGATGAGGTAGGATGAGACTGAGGAAGAAGATCTGCACAAAGAAGACAAAGGCATTTTCAAAAACGAGTCCCAGGCCTAGGGAAATACAGTATGTTACCACCTGTCCTTGTTGTTCAGTATTCATAAGTTTTCAGTTATTGAATCAATACCTTTTTTTTGCAACTGGGATACAGCCAAAGGCAGTTCACAAATGTTACACAAAAGCTGTTACATTTCACCAATTTTTGATTCAAAATACATTTAGTCAAATATGCCTCCATGGAGGAACAGATTATCTGATAAGCAAGGTAAGCACAGGCTTACTTGTGCTTACTAATCTATAGTGAACAATTTCACATGGGTTTCATCATGTCACATAAAATTGGAATATATGTGAAATTGTTCACTAGCGATTAATAAGCACAAGTAGGCCTGTGCTTACCTTGCTTACTGAGTCATCTGTCTCTGTAAGAAATGACAGTGAATTTGAGAAAAGACTTTAATTTTATAGGAAAGCCTATAGTTGGAACAAAGACAAATGCCAGCCATACCTAGAAATACAATCTTTGGTGTGGTGAAAAAATTAAAATTATTCACTACAGATTAGTAAGTAAGCATAAGTAAACCTGTGCTTACCTTGCTTCTTGGCTAATCCAAGTCTGTCTGCTTGTGTTTCAAAACAGGGCCTCAGACTTCAGACTTTGTCAAAAATAATTATTCTAAAATATACAGAAAAAGATAATAAAGTATTTACTAAATAAACCTTTTGCTGTAAAACTTCCCAAGAAAAATTAAGGAATGTGTCCTGAACCAACCAGGCATTCTCATGAATACTTGTATTCATAGGTACTTGGCTATTCTCAGGTACAGGTCTCATTTTTCTTTGACAGGAGTAGAGAAGGCAAATCAATTGACTATAATTATCTAAAAAGATAAAACATGTGATTTAATTTTTGAAGGGGTGTTTCTAGAAAACATTAAGCTTAAAATTAGAGCTTCAGGCTCCTCTGCTTTGCTCCTGAGAGCCTGTAGTCTGCTTCTCTGCTGCCCTCTCGTGAACTGACAGAACATAGCGGTACACAAAATCCTGTCTGTAAGAACAAACCTGCCGTGTCCTCAGTGACGAAACTGAAGGAAAAGGGAGGGACGATGTGACAAGCACAAGCCTTTTTCACAGATTCCAGGAATCTAGATTTGTTGTGACTCAGTTGTGGTACAGATGAGTTTCTTTTGGATAGTATTTTCAGGCCTTGTTTCAGAGAAAGGACAGCTTTTCCAACATCTGAAGAGAGCTTAAAATACACATTTACATAATAGAAAGGATGAGGAAACAAGATTTAATTGGCTAATTAAAGCTCCAACATGTACAATTAGAGAACAATTATTGCTCAGCCAGGAACTAAACCTTATTTTTGTTTTTGTTTTTATTTTTTTCCACCTTAGAAGTGTTACACCATTCTTTGCAAGTGGCATAGTGTACATCTGGAATTTCACCTAACCTTCTTCATTTGCAGACGCTAACTACACTTATTTGCTTTAAAAACCAATTATTTTTGACAAGTTGTATTACACACAAAGTGTGAAGAAAAAATTCCATTAAATGTTGGCCAATCAAATAAACCACTTTTTCTTTATCACTGTTCTTTGCCTTAGAGACTCTGAGAAATCTCATGGCTTCGTATATCACACCTTTGCAGGTGATTCCCAGATGGTTCCCCAGCTTTGCTTGTATCCTAGAAAAATATACTAGTGAATAGCTGGATGTTGAGTGTCCCACTACAGTCTCAAAATAAAAGGGTGATTCTTTATAACTCCATGCTTCCTTCATGATATTTCTATATTCTTGGATAGCC
Organism: Heterohyrax brucei; assembly: GCA_028571685.1. Classification (NCBI taxonomy): domain Eukaryota; kingdom Metazoa; phylum Chordata; class Mammalia; order Hyracoidea; family Procaviidae; genus Heterohyrax; species Heterohyrax brucei. Next base: position 71,242,642 of record CM053146.1, on the reverse strand, counting down.
TCAAAATTTTTTCAGATTTACCTGAAAGCTATTTTTAAGTCCCCTTTCTTCTTTCCTTTTAATTAATTTCATAACCAGTCAATGCCAGGACTCCTTTTATAGAAGATTGAAGGTGTCTGGTGTAAAGTTGTTGTTGTTGGGTGCCGTCAAGTTGGTTCTGACTCATAGTGACCCTATGAATGACAGAACGAAACACTGCCCAGTCTTGCACCATGTCCATAATTGTTTTTATGCTTAAGCCCATTGTTGCGGCCACTGTGTTGATCCATCTTGTCGAGGGTCTTTCTCTTTTTCACTGACCCTTTACCAGCATGATGTCCTTTTCAAGGGACTGATCTTTCCTGACAACATATCCAAGGTATGTAAGATGCACTCTTGTCATCTTTGCTTCTGGTAGCACTCTCGTTTAAAGTAGCTACTCGATAAACATTTATAGACTAGAGGCTGAGCCAACATGGCACCCTATACAAATATACCATGCCGTGCTTCTGCAGTGAAGACTTGAAACACTAAGTAAAGCAGATACAAATAACCCTGGAACCCAAAGAATCAGATGAAAGGATAAGCAGCTAAGTGTTTTAGTTAGCTAGTGCTGCTCTAAGAGAGATACCACCAGCTGATGACTTTAACAAAGGAAAAATTATTCTTACACAGTCTGGTAGGCTACAAGCCCAAATTCAGGATGTCTGCACCAGGGGAAGGCTTTCCCCCTTGTCAGCTCTGGAGGAAAGTCTTTATGTGGCATCAGTCGTTGTTCAGAGAGCATCTTAGGATAGGAACCTCGGGTCTGAAGGACACACTCTTCTCCTCGTGCTGCTTTCTTGATGGTGTGAGGTTCCCAAATCTCTCTGCTAGATTTTTTCCTTTATATCCTGAGAGACCACCTCAAGGCAAAGAACAAACTAAACATTGAATCTTGCTCTACCAACACATCTGCTGCTCATCCACTCTTATTAACATTATAGAGGCAGGAATTCCAACATAGAGGAACATCACCCGATACCAGAAATTATGGCACAGCCAAATTGTTACAGAATTTTAGGGAACACACTCTACCCATGACACTAAGTATGGGGTCTTAAAAGCTCGTGATACTCTAAGATACTCTAAGATACTCCACTGGTCTCAACCTATCCGGAGCAAGGGAGAATGAAGAAAACCAAAGGCACAAGTGAAAGATTAGTCCAAAGGACTAATGTATAACAACTACTGGAGTCTCCACTAGCTTGAACACAGAAGAACAAGATGGCACCTGGCTATCATCACTGTCTGTTCTGACAAGACAGAGCTGAAGAAAAATGTAGAACAAAATTATGATTTACAAGTCAAGATCCCAGATTTAATGGCCTGCCAGAGACTGGAAAAACCTTAAAAGAGTATGGCTTCTAGACACCCATTTAGCTCAGTAATGAGATCACTCTTAAGGTTCATCCTTTAGATTAGACAGACAGATAAAACAAAATGAGACTAAAGGGGCACACTGGTCCAGGGGCAAGAACTGGAAGGTAGGAGGAAACAGGAAGGCAAGTAATAGGCAATCTAAGGTCAAGAAAGAGAAAATGACACGTCATTAGGTTGACAATCAATGTCAAAAAACAACATCTGTAGTAATTGTTTAATGAGAAGCTAATTTGCTCTGTAAAACTTCATCTGAAGTACAGTAATTAAAAAAAAGCTAAAACAAATGAAGATGAAACTAACATAAAACAGAATAAGCAGAAATATGCAGTGGACATTCTTTGCCAGCTAACACAGCACATTGTCCCCGTCTTGGGACACAGCAATAATCCTGGATAGGGAGGCTAGGAAGGCAACTTCACAAAACTCCACAAAGGAGATAAAACATCTGGAAAGCAGAGAACTATGGTTTCCCACCCCACACCTTTTTGCTTATGCTGTCTCTTCCCCTTTCCACTGGCCCCTGAAACACTGCCACAGCTACAATGTCACCAGTGTTCAGGTCTACTGCTACAATGGACCTACTTTGCCCCTCCTCTCCTGCTACACGACAAGCTACTGAACAGTGGGACACAAACCTGTATCACACCCCATCGGACTCCCACAAGAGAGGAACAATAAGTGCTCCCATACTGCTGAACAACATCAGGAGGCAGACACGGTACATCCAGTCCATCCTCAGCCACCTCACTATACCAGTGTACAGTGATGTGAGCACTCCCTGCCTGCTATTTCCTGTGCCACCTAAAAGAGGTGGTAAAAGGTATCATGCCCACAGATGAGCTAGAAGCAAAGCACATGTTTCCCTCCCACTCTGGCACTTTCCACCCACCCTAACAAAACAAAAATGCAATACAAAACAAATTAACATACATTCAATAAAGAAAATAACACCTTAATGTGTTAGAGACAGCTGACAATATCAAAACATGAAAAAGCAGGACAAGATGACTTCAGCAACTGACCAAAACAAAGAAAAGGTCATGGAACTACGTGAGATGGAATTCCAAAGACTAATACGTAGAACTCCCCAAGAGATGAGGAAAGAGGTCAAGGAAAAAACATAAAACCATGGAAACTAGAGATAAAATTGTGGAAAACACAGATAAAAACAAAAAAACATAGTCAAAGTCAAGGAAAATACAAAGCAATAGAAGAGTTTAGGACATAATACAAGAAAAAAATGTCAAAATGAATGAACAATTAGAAATAGTACAGAAAGAGTAACTAGACATCCAGAAGATAAATAGCAAAATTTCAGAAATGGACAACTTAATAGGAGATTTTAGTAGTGAATTTGAAACAACAAGAGGACAAGAATCAGTGAGACTGAAGACAAATCCATGGGTCCCACTTTGTGGAAAAATAGGAGAAAAGAATGATGAAAACCTAATAAGTGGAATGCAACCAACCAACACCAAAAATTTGCATGTGGTAGAAGTTCCAGAACAGGGAGAGAAAATGGAAAACACAGAGAAGGTTGTAGAAAACTTGCTTGCAGAAAACTTCCCAAACACCATGAAAAACTAAAAGGTGATTGTACAACAAGCTCAACAAACCCCATATAGGACAGTCTCCCAAAAGAAAGTCATCAAGGCATATCATAATTGCACTCACCAAAATCAAAGATAAAGAATCCTGAGAGTAGCTCAAGAACAACAAAAAGTCACATATAAATGGGAAACAATACACTAACCCTGATTTCTTAGCAGAAACTACACAGGCAAGAATGCAATAGGATGACATACATAAAACCTTGAAAGACAAAAACTGCCAACCAAGAATAACAGGTTGCAAAACTCTCTCAAGTATAGTGGCTAAATTAGGACTTTCCAGGTAAAGAAAATTAAAATAAAACTTACAAGAAATAATAAAGGAAGTCTTTGGGTTTCAGAACCAGTAACATCAGACAACAACCCGAGTCTAAGACACAGGATAACATCAGCCAGACACCAACTTAGGTAGAGAAATCTCAAAAATAAAACAAAGGTAAAAGACTTAAAACAGGAAAACAAAGACATCAATCTCTAAATGACGATAACGTCAAAACAAAGAAGAGAATAAGTTGCATAGGTATTGAGCTTCAAGTGGAGAGGAAGTCAAGGCAATATCAAATAGTAAAAGACTAGCTTAAACTTAGTAAGAGAAGGGTAAATTTCAAGGTAACTACAAAGAAAGTTAACAGATCTACTCATCAAAATAAAAAAGTGAAAAAACAAAGATTCAGTAAACACAATGGCTATAATAATGAAAGAAATAAGAAAATCTATAAACAAAAGCAACTCTGCACAGGAAGGAAAAAGGGACAAAGAAAATGCCAGCACCACACAAAAAAAGAAAGAATAAACAGAGAAAAACACAATATAACAGCAATAAACTCATGCCTATCAATAATAGCACTGAATGTAAATGGCTTAAATGTACCCATAAAGAGGCAGAGAGTGGAAGAATGAATAAAAAACACAACCATCAATATGCTGCCTCTGAGAGACACACCCTGGATACAAAAACATAAATATATATCAAAAGATGAAAACACATGTATCAAGCCAACAGCTACCAAAAAAGAGTAAGAGTGACAATACTAATCTCAGATAAACAAATGTTAAAGCAAAATTAACCATAAAAAAACAAGAAAGGATATTTAATAACTAAAAGGTCAATCCACCAACAAGATATAACCTTAATGGTTAGTATGCACCCAAAGACAGTTTCCAAAATACATAAAACTGACTCTAAAATCACTGAAAAGAGGAAAAGACAATTCCACACTAGGAGATTTTGGCATAATACTCTCAGTAAAGTATGTAGCATCTAGGAAGAAAAAAAAAACTAAACAAATAACAAAAGAGCTAAAGGCCAAAATCAACCAAATTGACCTAATAGACATGTACAGAACACTACCCCCAGCAGCAGCAAAGTATATGTTCTTTTCTAAGACACATAGAATATTGTCTAGAATGGCCAAGTGCTGTCTATTCAGATCCAACTCGTGGCGACCCTAGGGGCCAGGGTAGAACTGACCCCCAGAGTATTCAAGGAGCGCTTAGAAGAGGCAACATTTAATCAATTCCCTTAATTTCTGTTTATCTGGAAATGTCCCAGTTTTGTCATCATATATGAGAGAGTTTTGCAAGCTGTATTACTCTTCATTGGCAGTTTTTTCCCAAAGTTTTTCACATGTTGTACAGTTGATTTCTTACTTGTGTAGTTTCTGCTGAGTAGTCAGAGTTCAGTGTTCTTGTTTCCCATTTGTATGTGACTTTTCCTTTTTCTCACACTGCTCTCAGGCCACAATCAATCAACCTGACCTCATACACCATAGATATGATGTTCCACCTAACAGCAGCAAAATGCACATTCTTTGTCAAGACACATAAAACACTCTCCAGAATAGAGCACATTTGGGGCCACAAAGCAATCTTAATATAACCCCAAACATAGAAATATTACAAGGCAACACCATAAAAGTAGAAGTCAACAACAGGAAGAGCAAAGGGAAAAGAAAAAAAATATGGAAACTGAGGAAACTTTTTCAAAATAGAGTATTGAGTGATAAATCAAAGAGAGAATAAAAAATGTATAGAATCAAATGAAAACGAAAATACAACTTACTGAAACATTTGGGACATAGCAAAAGTAGTGCTCAAAAGTCAATTTATAGCAATAAACATTTTTTTAAGGCTAAAATCAAAACATCAGCTCTACAACTCAAGCAAATAGGAAGACAGCATCAAAGTGGCCCACAGTCACCAGAAAAAAAAGGACTATATATATATACATATACACATATACACACATATATATGTATGTAACAGCAGAAACACAACAGAAAGAATCAACAAGACCAAACGTTGGTTCTTTGAAAAGATCAGCAAAATCGATAAACCACTGACAAAACTGATAAAAAAAAACAGGAAAGGAAGTAAATAATCCCAATAAGAAGTGAAACACAAGACATTACAACAGGCCCAAGTGAAACAAAAAGGATCATAACTGTACTATGAAAAATTTTACTTCAGCAAACTTGAGAACACAGAGGAAATGGAAACAAATTTCTGGAAACACTTTACCTAAATTAACTCCAGTTGATGTAGAAAATCAGAATAGGCCCATTAATGAGAAATTGAAGCAATAATTGGGGGGGGGGGAAGAACTACAAAGTAACAACAAAAAGTCTTGGCTGACTGATTCACTGGAGAATTCTGCCAAACAATCAGAGAAAAACACCAGTACTACTCACACTATTTTAGAACACAGATAAAGAAGGAATACTCCTGAATTCATTGTAAGAAGCCAACATAACCCTGATAATAAAGCCAGGCAAAGACACCACAAAAAAAGTATCTCTCATGAATATTGATGCAAAAATCCAAACAAAATTCTAGCCAATATAAGTTAGTAGCACATAGCATAATAATACACTGTGACCAAGTGGGATTCATACCAGGTATGCAAGGATGGATCAGTATTAAAAACTCAAGCAACTTAATCTACCACATAAATAGAGGAAAAGAATCTTATCATTATCTGAAACACAGAAAAGGTGTTTAATAAACACCCATTCCTGATACAAGCCCTCAATAAAATAGGAATAGAATGAAAATTTCTCAGCATAAAGTAGAACATCTATATAAAATCAATGGCCAACATCATTCCCAGTGGACAGAGACTCACAGCATTCCCCCAGAGAATGAGAACAAGATAAGAATACCCTTCACCACCACTTGTATTTAGCATTGGGCTGGAAGTCCTATCTAGAGCAATAAGTCAAGAAAAAGGAATAAAGGGCATCTTTAAAGAAAGAAGCAAAACAATCCCTATTCACAGGTGATAGGATAATATACACAGAAAGCCCAAAGATTCTGCAAGAAAACTGCTAGAACTAATCACAAGTTTCAGCAGAGTAGCAGGATGTAAGATCAACATACAAAAATCAATTGGATTCCTATACACTAATGAAGGGAACTTCCAAAAGGAAATGAGGAAAACAACTCCATTTATATCAGTCTTTTAGAGGATAAAATGCTTAGGAATAAATAGAGATGTAAAAGACACATAGAAAAAAAAATTGTACAACTCTATTTGCAAGACACCAAAACAGACCTACATAAATGGAAAAACAAACCAGGTTGACAGATAGGAAGACTCAACACTGTTGACAGATAGGAAGACTCAATCCTACTCAATGTGATCAACAGATATAATGCAATCTGGATCCCCAAATCAACAGCATTCTTCTTCTTTTCATTTCTTTCTAAAGAAGTGAATGCTTCACCCAGGGAAACTGGCGGTGATAGCTTTGTCAAAGTCCTTGCAGAAGAAACAGAAGATTTGAGGATGACTTCCAGTAAAAGATGGCAGGTACAACAAATGCTGTAGATGTTCGTTCCTGAAGCCCTAACAAAACAATGACACAGGAATTTAAAAGGTATAAGTTTACAAAGGTAAACAGAATGGGAAAGGAGACAACAGCAACACAATACTGGTACTAGAAAGCATTAGACAAGCCTGCATTGTTACCAATTTTTGTATAATACAATACACCAAAACTTAGTGGCTTTAAACAACACACATCTATTATCTCAGAGTTTCTGTGAATCAAGGACCTGGGCATGGCTTAGTGAGATTCCCTGCTTCAGAGGCTCTCACAGGATACAGTCTTGATGCTGGTTGGGGCTTCACTCCTCCTAAGGCTCTGGGAAAGACCTGCTTTCAAGTGGATGTTGGCAGGTTTCAGTTCCTTGTAGGCTATTGAGCTGAGAGTTTCATTTTCGTCCTGGTTGTTGGCCAAATGTTTCTTTCAGTTCCTTGCCACATGGGCTTCTTCAGCATACCGGGTTGTTTTGTCAAAGTGTGAAAGCCAAGAAGGAAACAGAGAATCTGAAAACAGAGATCTGATATCACATCTTCCAAGGGTAAGAATACTGGAGAGGTGATTGGCAAGGGAAGTCTTTTTTATTTTATTTTATTTTTCCATCCCCACTTGTCTTCTCTCTGGTAATCATCAAGAATTGTTTATCTCTAAGCATAAAACTTTTCATGAATTTTCTTAGTTATGGTCTCACAAAATGCTTGCCCCGCTGTGGCTAACTTGCTTTGCACAGCATAATGCCCTCAACAACATTCTTTAATGAGATAGAAAAACTAAGCACCAACTTTATATGCAAAGCAAAGAGGTCCCAGATTAGCAAAGCATCACTGAAGAAAGAGAACAAAGTAAGAGTCCTCACACTACCTGATCTCAGAACCTACTATACAGCCATGGTAATGATAACAGCATGGTACTGGTATAATGACAAACACACAGACCAGTGGAACAGAATCAAGAACCCAGCTGTAAATTCATTCACCTATGGTCAGCTGATATTTGACAAGGTCCACAGTCCACTAAATAGGGAACAGACAGTTTCATTTGCTTGTTTTTTTACAAATGGTGACAGCAAAACTGGATCTCCATTTCTAAATAACTGAAACGGGATCCATATCTTACATTATATACAAAAATTAATTCAAAATGTATTATAGAATTAAATATAAAATCTAAAATGACAAAGTTCATAGAAGAAAAGTAGGGAAAACGCTAGGAGTCCTGACACATGGTATAAGTACAGCACAAGCCATAACAAAGGGCAAACACCAGAAGAGAAACCAGAGTATATCTAGAATAGATTTGATGTGTTGAATACTGTCTAAGTCATCTAGTGCAGTTATAACAGAGATAGCACAGGTGGATAGTTTTAACAAAGAAAAGTATAGTCTTACACAGTCCAGTAGGTCACGAGTCTGAATTCAGGATGCCAACTCCAGGGAACACACTCTCATTCCATCAGCTCTGGAGAAAAGTCCTTATGTCTTATCAGTTTTTCTGGACTGAGAGTATCGCAGCACAGGAACCTCAGATCCAAAAGACATGCTTTGCATGTGGCACTACTTTAGTGTTGGTGAGGTCACTATCATCTGATGTGATTTTCCCACCCATTGTAGATCTTTCCTCTATAATGTTAATAAGGGGGGGATGGGTGGCAGCTGTGTTGATGATGCAGGACTCAGTCTGTGGGATTGGACCATGTCTTGAGCAGGTTTCTTTGGGGATATAAAAAACAGATATGAGCAGAGAGACAGAGGGATATCATACTACAAAGAAGGCAGCATTAGGAGCAAAGTGTGTCTTTTGAATTTATGGTTCCTGAACACAGAAGCTCCTAATCGAGGGGAAGATTGATTAAAATGACTTTTCTTCAGATCCTGCACAGAGAGAGTCTTCCCCTAGAGGTGACATCCTGAATTTGGGCATTAAGCCCACCTTACGGTGACAAAATAAATTTCACTTTGCTAAAAGCATCTAATAGTGGCATTTCTCTCGTAACAGCACTAGGTTACTGAGGCATTAATAAATCCTGAATCATACATTTAAAAAAGAGAGAGAGATTTATATAATGGATAATTGGACAGACACAGAGGAAGAGAGTACTATTAGGCAAATAATTACAATTTTGAAAAATATTAAGAGGATAACTGCTATAACAGAGAGAACGAATCAAATTCAGGGCAGATGATACAAAAGGGATAGACTTCCATGCTGAAGTGCCTTTTTGCAAATTCTAAAAAATAAGAAATTTTTCACCAATTTAAAAGCAAAGGATTCTTCCCAAGCAGAGCAAACAGGCTGTTCATATGCACGGAGGCAGAACGATACTTGGCATCTTTATGAAACTGAAACAAAAGCTGTGCCGCCAGGGAAGTAAGATGATGAAGAAGTGGCCAGAGCACAGTCCTTGTCTAAGATTTTCTTGTCCTCCTTTTGAAGATTGATGGTGTGTTCTGTCGTATTTTTAATCAAATCTGAATGCCTTTCAATAGCATATGTGTGTGTACAAATGACATAAGAGACTCTTCATAGCCTTACAGGAAGGGCTGGCTCATATATTTATGTCACTACCTATTTCCCCTAGGTATCTGAGCTGAAAATCTGGTTTCATAGTCCTTGTAATGAAAGATGTTATACTAAGAGCTAGAAAAAAACATGTAAGAATTCTAATGAGGGAAATGACACATACCAATCAGAGTTTATAAAGCATAGTAAATCTCTGTAATGCAATCAGTGTGGTTCAGAAATGTTCACTGCTATTAAATGGAGAGTCCTGTTACAGTAAACTAGTGAAGTGATTGGGAAGAACCTACACAGCCTGCAGGCTGTGAAGTCTAGGGATTCAACTAAAGCCGCTCGCATTTCTGTAAGTCAAAGTCTGGTTCCCAGTTCCAGTTTGGCACCACTTCTTGGCAGTTGTCCACTCTAGACTGACTACTGATGGAGATGATTCTGAGTGCTATGACTGTAATATCAGGAGCAGCAGTATTGGGAATTTGTATTTTGCTAGTGGCATCTAGGGAAATTGTACTGGAAGACTGCTAAAGAACTAGGAATTGCTCATCTCCCTTTCAAGATGTGAATTTGTGGAATTTCTCAGTGAGCCTTGCCTTCCTCTCTCTGTGTCCTTTAATAGCTTTGGCAGAAAATGAGAACTTCAGTCCACTCTTATTTGAGAATGGAACAGGATAAAGAACAGTAATCAATTACAAATTACATTATACTCAAATTCTCTGTATCACTGGTGATTGTCAGAGGCTTTTACTGCAACACTCCAACTCTTAGGTAAAAGTGGATTGTAGGTGGAAAGAGGCTATTTGGTTAGTCCTTCATTAGCAGATAGTTACAATAACTCAAATAAGAGATCATGGTTGCCTAGATTAAAATGTCAGCCACAGGTAAGGGAACTGATTTAAAACACTTAGAAAGTTGCATCAGTTTGACTCAGTGATTGATTAGATGTTGAAAAATAAACATGGAAATTATCAAGAAAGACCTGTGATTGGTCGGGTTTCTAACATGAAGGAACAAAAGTTCAGACAAAGGCTCATTTTCCCCTCAGTTGAGAGGAAGAGATTTTGTGGAAAAGATCACAAGTTCAGTTTTGAACATGCTGTGTTTGAAGTTCTGTGACACACTACAGGGAATTTGTTGCTTGAGCAAATGGATATGTATGTCTATAGTTCAAATAAAGAGTCTAGGCTGGAGGTAAAAATATGTGACCTGTCACTATAGAAAGAGCAATTCAAGTGGTAAGAATGGATTAGTTAGGGAAACAGTGTAGATTAAGAAGAAAACAATGTCTAGGCTTGAGAAATGAGAAGAGTATGGTAGACCAGAAGCCAGAACAAGGAAATGTTTCAAGATTGAATGAAGACTAAAATATACTGATAGCTCTTTAGAGGCCAGTAGACTGAAGACAGAAAATAGACTATTTTGACTTACTGATCTGGAGAGCATTGGTGACTTTAGCAAGAACAGTTATGTGGGAGAAGTAGGTGTTAAAATTAGGCTAGTGTTATTTATAATTAAGAAATCAAGAAATGGAAATTAGTGTGTTTGATTTTATGTATTTGAGGCAGTATGAACAGTGATCCTAGATACTTCTTTCAAAAAGTTTAACAGTAAAGAATGGAAGAAGCAGGGCTATAATTCAGAAAAATTTTGTTTTTAAAATAGGCAAGACTTGAGTATACTGGATGATAGGTGCCAATAGTGAGAGAGGAAGTTATGATACAGGTTAAAGGAAAGACACTGTCTTAGTCATCTCTAGTACTGCTAGAACAGAAACATCACAAGTAGATGGCTTTAACATAAAGAAATTTACTGTTGGCTCTGGAGGAAGGTCTTTGTCAGCCGTCTTAATCTTTCTGTGGTCTAGGAGCTTCTCTGTGCTGGAACCCAAGGTCCAAAGGATGCACTCTGCTCCCACTGCTGCTTTCTTGGTGGTAAGAGGTCTAGGTCCCCTACTCTCTGCTTCTTTTCCTTTCATCTCTTGTAAGATAAAAGGTAACACAGGCCATGCCCCAGGTAAACTCCCTTCACACTGATCACATCAGGGATGTGGCTAGAGCAAGGGTATTCAATCCAACCATAATCCTCTTTAATGCAGTCTAATCTTGCCTCATTAGCAATAGGCAGAGATTAGGATTTACAATACATAGGAAAATTGTATCCATCACAAAATGGAGGGCAGTCACACAATAGTGGGAATTATGGCCTGACAAATTGACACATATTTGGGGGAGACACAATTCAATCCATGACAAATACCAAATGTAAGGTTCTTGAGAAAGTGAGAAAGGATGGCATTGAGAATACAGGAGAGACTGGCTTTGGATTATGGGAGGAATAGTTCCACCATCATTGTAGAAGAGTGGTACTGATGCAAGGATTCTCCTTGATTCTGTGACTGACAGTTCAGGAGATTCAATGTGTTGGCTTCTATTTATTCTGTACAGTATCCTTCATTCCCACTTCCCTTGATTCAGACTGTTTTGCTAATTTCCTAACTGGCCATCTTGCATCTGGACTCTCTTCTTTCTTTAAACTATTTGACACAGTGATAAATTATACATCATACAGAAATATTCTGATAACGTCACTTCTTCACTTCAATATCTTCTTCAATCAATAATTAAAGGGTATCAAAACAGAGGTGCTAGATAATAAAAGCTAAAATGAACTTTTCCTTGTCTCAGATGTATATTCCTCTCAATTTTTTTTCCTCTGACCTTGGATAGTCAAACTCCTTCTTTTATGCCTCTTAGCTTCTTTGAGCTGTTGGCAACTGAAGTCCTGACATTTCATCAATTGTTAAGATTCAGTTCATTTATTTATTTTCTCCATAAGTTACCCTGATGATTCATAGTACACGAGGAAACTCTGCAATGTACATTTGATTTTTTACATGTACTAGCCTATATTGCAGTTGAACTTCTAACGGATAGATACTTTACCCAATGAATTCCAATCAGACAGGCACCCACATTTCCATTGATTGTTACACCTAAAGAGTATTCTTTGTGTTACACACACACACACACAAACAGCACTTTTATATCAACTGGTTAATTGATGAAAAAATTAGGACATAGAAAGTATTTTATTTAGTTTACCTAATACAGTTTGGAAAACAATTTTGATGTAATGTAATATTATGAAGTAGTCATAAAAACCTTCAAGAAGTCATTTGTGCTAAAACTCAAAGTTATGTTTTTACAAGTGTTCAACGTATATTTCGTAATGGAAATGTTTTCAAAGGAAGTCTCTTTAGAAAGTCAGAAGAATTGAGTCTAGTTCTAGTTTGACCCTAATTCAAGTAGCTTCACCCATAGGCATCAGTGTTCTTATCTGTACAATAAGAGAAGAGTGTTGAGAAGGATGTTTCTTCACATAGCACCCAGAGAGAAAGTCTTCCTTTCCCTAGAGCTGACAGCCTGAATTTGGACTTTTAGTCTACTTTACTTGACAAAATAAATTTCTCTTTGGTAAGGCTGCACACTTGTGGTATTTCTGCTATGCAGCACTAAATTACTAAGACAATATGCAACTTTTATAGATCATTAATTTTCAAAGAGCTTCCTAGCAGAGCATGACTTATGTGCATAACTAGACACGGACTCCATGTTAAGCCTTCTTTAGTTTCTATGTACAGTACAGAAGGTTTTTTTTATTTTCACCACTAAAACTACTAAAAATAAACATTGACTTTTAACTGCTGACAGATTAGATTAACATAACACCTAAAGCTAGAAGGCCTTTCTCATCTGCATGGAAGAGGGCATCTTACACATTTCAATGAATGTGTTAATTTCTTGTAATGCAAGCCTCTCTCTCTCTCTGTGCATGTTATTTTGGATACATGGTCCATAAATGTCCTCAATGTTTAAAGAGTTCTGTAGATAAAATTACTACCTTTCTGTAAGCTAACTTTGGAAACCCTGGTGTCACAGTGGTTAAGAGCTATGACTGCTAACCAGAAGTTCAGCCATTCAAATCTGCCAGGAACTCATTGGAAACTCTATAGAGCAGTTCTACTCTGTCCTATAGGGCTGCTATGAGTTGGCATCAACTCAATGGCACTGTTTTTTTTTTTAAGCTTCTTTCAGTAAGCAAAAGGTTAGCCATTGGGAGTGAGTTTGCATTCTTATCTCACGCTGTGCAAGATATACCGTGATCCGACCATGTCATCTTTCTATTGTTGATTTTGCCTTTGTTGTTGATTTGTGACTTAAGAGACCCCAAGTGTTCCAGAGGAGAATTGCTCCATAGAGTTTTGTTCACTGTAAGCTTTGTGGAAACAGATTCATGAGCCTGTTTCTTCTGTGTGTTGCTGGGTGTGTTCAAGCCACCAACCTTTTGGTTATCAGCCAAGGACAAACTATTGGCACAACTCAGAGACCTTTTCATTTCATCTTTTAGTAGTATAGATTTCACTCTATAAAACAGTGCTAATGATCATCCCCTTATGCCCCATGATTCTGGACCATGCTTGTTGACAGACACACCCACCTCATTCCCTTCTGTCTCTCTGATCTCACATAATAACTCTCCCTTAGCTGAACCTCACATTAAACCAAGGATCAGGCTGCCTGCTGATGTTTTTCATACAGCCCAGTCTTCTATGGCAAAAAAAAGGTGGAGAAAAGTGGAGAATGGATCATGGGGATGGGAGAGTGATGGGTTAATGAAACTACGTGGCACGTGCTTTGTGTATGAAAGTTTTGAAGTGAAACATTAAAATATGATCTTTGCCTTCTCTATAATTTTGCCTTTTCCAGAAAGTCACACAATTGAATCATACAGTATGTAGCCCTTTCAGGTTAGCTTTTTTCACTTAGCAATAAATGACTGGTTTCCAGAGGTTTAAGAGTGAGAAGGGATGAATAGGTGAAGTGGCTTAAGGACAGTAAAACTATTATGTAATTGTGGATACATCACATCATGCATTTGTCAAAGCCGTAAAACTGTACGACACAAAGAATGAGCCCTAGTGTAAAGTGTGGACATTAGTTAATAATAATGTATCAGTACAGGCTCATCTACTGCAACAAATGAGCACATTTTCCCTTGCTGTTTCCCCTGCCTCACCCACTGTCTCATCACCATGAGCATCTTGTCAAACATCACCTCTTCAGTGGGTCTTTTCCTCGTCACCCTGTTTGAGTGGCAGCTTGTCTGACTGGCAGATAGCCTCTCTCTATCCCGTTTTTCAGCTTTGTGTTTGCTCATAGCACAATCACTTTTTAGACATTCTGTACACTTCACTTATTTGGTATTGCTAGCCTCTCCCTACTAGACTGTAACGTCCGAGCAAAGAGCAAATATTTGGGAACAATACTGTAACCTCACTGTCTGCCTCAGCAGTGTCTGGCACCCAGTAAATGCCACATATACCATTGTGTGAATAAAGAAAAATGTAAACCAGCTTTGGAAGAGAGTTTGTTATGCAAACTGCTTTTAAAGTGCAGATCTGTATATTAATCACAAAAGTGTAGTGATTATTTTTCTTCTTTCAAATCTAACTGGTAGTTCTTACTACCTGGATTTTCATCTCCAAAATCTCGCCTTTTCTAGGTTCACTTCCTTTCTTAATTAGCCCAAATAATCTTTGTTATTAAATCGTTCTTGTTTTGTCAAATATACAGTGAAAACTGGGAGAGCAGGACTCAGTGGGACTGCTTTGTTTTCTCTTGTCTCGCAAGTTTTCTACCTTTGACAGTGTACAGTCTTACTGCCCTTCTATCCCTCATTTTAGTGGAAAATATTTAAGCTTTCCCTCTCTGACTCGTTTCTACCTTCTACTGATTTACAGCTTTCCCAGGTTTTACTCTAATTGCTCTCTCTGATGTATGCCACAGTGTATTATCTGTCCCCCTCTAAAAAATCAAAACCATTGTCACAGAGTTGATTCTAACTCACAGTAATCCTTTGAGACAGAGCAGTACTGCCCCATGGGTTTCCAAGGCTGTAATGTTTGCCAGAGCAGGTTGTCACATCCTTCTCCAGTGGAGCGGCAGCCGGTAGGTTTGAAACACTGACCTTCTGATTAGCAGCTGAGCACTTCACCACTGCTCTACCAGGGCTTCTTCTGTCCCCCTAGTAACTGTAAACTCCTTCCATACATGTATGTTATTTGTGTGTGTATCTTATCTTCAACACTGAATTCCAAGGTCTTTGAAGGAAAGATTTATGATTTATGATCCTTCTTTGTTCCACAGTACTTGGCACAAATGTCCTGCCTGGCATGTGGTGTTTAAAAGCATTAGCACTAGAGTCAGAGTTTCTGAGTTCAACGCTTGATTCCACACTCACTTGTTGTGATATTGGCAGGTTACGTGAGGTCTCTAGGCAAATTTACGGGGTTTCTATGAAGGTTAACAAAGTGATACATTTAAAGCGCTGGCCAGTAAATGCTCCATAAGGTGTATCTATTTTTAGCAATAAGGTGTGCTCAGTACTTATTACACAAATGAATGGCTGTAGTAGCATATGGGAGACTGATATCTGTACAAGATATATTCCTTTCAAGTCCTGGTTTATTTCTGTATGGGGTGTCCTTAATGTGAACCAGAAATGAAATCAAATATTCAGAGTAGGTTCTTGAGTCAGACTGCTGAAGATCACTTCTACCCCTTACTACCTAGGTGACCTTGACCAGGTGCTTAATGTCTTTACTTCTGGTTTTTCTCACCAACCTAACCCATAGGAAATGGATCTTGGAGCACAGGAAGTGATCAATATCACTTTTTTAGACCCTAAAAGCCAAATTGGAGGGAATTCCTTTTCTCTTAATCTTACAGGGTGACAGACATTCACAAATATTAGGAATCCAGTTAGCATGCTAATAAATAAAGAGCTACAGCTGATTATTTCTAAGCCTCTCATTTTTTTTCTTTCTAAAACAGGGATAAACCGGAGACACTTAGTAAAAAAGTTTTTCTAAGTAAGCAATGTTCTAAAGAAGTAAAATATAACTTCAGAAATATTTTTATATATTTGTTAAACATAATCTTCAAAGCAGCTGTTATTAAAACTTTCTACTTTCTGTTGTCCAACAGTGTTATTTCACAATCATTAATAATTAATCATAGATCTCTGATTCATTCTTGTGCATGCTAAAAATAGGATACCAATAGGCTTAGATCCTTAGCAACAGAATACTGAGCACTCTGTCAGCCTAACCTGGTACCTACCCACATTTTGGAAACAGATTTGTCTCAGGTTTGCTGAAGTGGAAAATATTTCATGGCAAAGTTGGACAACATTTTCTTTTTTTTCTTATTTGCAGCTGTTTTCAAATTCATTTCACGGAAACCTTCAATATGTCTTCCACTCTCTCTTTGTCTGGTGTGGAGCACAATAAAACATGTGTAATCATTTTGGGGCCCTAAAGATGGAAAGCATCAAATATGAAGTCTACCAAACTAGCACCAACTGGCCATCTACCTGATGGGTGCTTCTGATGCCCACCTGGTGACAGATACTTGAAGAAGCATTGAGGCACCACTAGGTAGGTTCAAAACACCAACCTGTAGGTTAGCACTGGAGAACAAACCACTTGTAGCACTAAATGGCCTAATCTTTGTTTAATTTTAATTTGTTCAATAAATAGTGCAAGGCACTAGTCTGTACATTTTATAAACATGAGCTCATGTAGTCTTCATAGAACCCTATAAGGAAACTGATGCAGAGGTTAAGTAGCTTGCTAAAGGTCCCACATCTAGTAAATGAAGGAGGAACAATTCAAACCCAGGCAGCTTGCATCCAGAATCCCAACACTTAAGCCCCAAGCAGTCCAACAAACCAGTAAATTGTAGATCTGGTTAGCAAATCTCTATGTAGCTATTGGTTTAACAGCAGGACAAGTGTAGAATGGGTGTGGAGGTTTTCCGCGAGCATGTACGTGTCTCTCAGGTTAATATTCAAAATATCCAACTCATCAAGTGATATCCTATATATGCATTTCACTAACATAAAATAAAAATCAGGGGATTTTAGAGGTGAACATAAATGTGAATTTATATGATAGCCCAATATGAAGCAACAGAGGCAATGACTGAATGACTTCACCACTGTGACAAGTCTCCCAGACTTGCCTAAGGGTAGAAAATAGTGTTTCTTTTTCTCCCTTTCCAAAAAGCAGTCACTCTCTCTTTCCCAGACAAATAGATTACATAGACTAGGTAGGTAGCCCTACGTTCTCATTCCACCCAAATTATTCTTCATCCTTTACTCTCTCTCAAAATAGATAGCTTCAAATCCGGACCCAGGAATTATTCTACAAACCTTAAATGTCTGTTCACTGACGTAGCCATGAACCACATGTGGCTACATCACTGAAACATAAATTAATTAAATTAAACAAGTTAAAAAATTAGTTCCTCCTTCCGTTAGTCACATGCGACTGCTGCCTACGGAGAACACAGAGATAGAGCATGTTCCTCACCGCAGAAAGTGCTGCACTTCAGAGAGGTGGCAGCCTCAGCCACCTTGTATCCTGGAGATGGTGAGATTCGTCTTCTCTGAGTTGCTCTGTTTCTGTGTCATTGCAAAGCTACGTGATTCAGTTTGAGAGAGCCACCTACTACAAACACCACAACTGTCTGGCAACATCCCCTTTACCAGACACTTTCTCCAGTCTGCCAGCCTGTTCTGATCAAAATTGTTGGCAACAAAACACGGGCTTTTCAAGTATTTCCTTTTCTTACATGACATCTTTCCAAGTAGTATATATATATATATATATATATGAATTCTCTGATTACAGAAAACACAATGACATGGCTTATTCTTATCTTTACCTAAAAGTATCATCTTGCTTCATACATTATTAGGAGAAAGTCTTCTTTGCCACATTGTTTTCTATCCCAATATTTATTCCCCTCTCCCATATCTCAAAGTTGAAGCCAAATGAATGAAACAACTTCTTTATTTAATTTCCACAATATTTCTCTGATAGGTTCCCAGTGATTTTTAGTCAGCAACCAAAAAGAAATTAAGGAGAAAGAGGAAAAAAAGACATTTCATTGTGAATATGAGCTCTCAGTAATCTATTGATATTGCCATGAGTCGGATCCAACTCATCAGCACTTGGCTGGCTTGGCTGGCAGGGAGAATTACAGAATTCAGTAATACATTTACCCACCAAATGTTTAATTATCCCTTACTAAATAGAACTCCTGTGGTTAAAAGCTCAGGCTGGTAATGAAAGAAAGTATCAGGAGTTTGAATCCACCAACTGGTCCTTGGATACTCTGTGGGGTAGTTCTACACGGTCCTATAGGATTACTATGAGTCAGAATCAACTCAACACCATTTTTTTTTAATGTGTGATACTGTTAGGTGTATTTTCAACATGCTTGCAATATAATAAGGCATATAATCAAATTACTGAAATAATAAGGCAACATCATTAGCCATTCAAGTTCCCATAGGATGATGGTGACTGCCTAAATTCACATCTCTGATCACAATCTCCAAAAAATGTAAACTAGGTGCTATAGAGATGACTGTGATTCATGGAGACTGCATGTGTTTCTAGAACTGGGATCCATAGGATTTTCAGTGGTTGATTTTCACCATTATGTATCCAGACCTTTCTTCTGAGGTACTTCTGGATGAAGTCAAACCCCTAGCCTTTTGGTTAGTCTGTAGGTATGTTAACCATTTGTACAAACCCAGGATTTCATGCACATAAAATGAGAGGGAGAGAGAGTGAGCAAATAAAACTACCCTAAACCCCTGACCACAGCACAACTGGGAGGCAAAGAATGTGACAAATTTTAATTTACATATAAATAGAGAATAAACATACTCAACACCCATGGAAGTATAAGTCATAAAATCAAATGATGTATTTCGTTGGGCAGATCTGCTACAAAAGTCTCCTCTAAAGTATTGAAAAGCATAGATGCCACTTTGAGGACTAAGATGCACCTTATCCAAGCCATGATATTTTCAATTACCTTGTCTGAATGCAAAAATTCCACAAAGAATAAAGAAGACCAAAGAAGAAGCCATGCTTTTGAATTATGACGCTGATGAAGAACATTGGATATACCATGGACTGCCAGAAGAACAAACAAATCTGTCTTGGAAGTATAGCCAGAATGTTCCCTAGAAGCAGGACTTCCTCTCATGTATTTGAGACATGTTATCAGAAGGTACTAGTCTCCGGAGAAGGACATCGTGCTTGGCAAAGTAGAGAGCAGCATAAAAGAGCAAGACACTCAAAATGAATTGTCACAGTGGCTGCAACAATGGGCTTAAACAGAGCAATGACTGTAAAATTGTGCAGGACTGGGTAATGTTCTATTGTGTTGTACACTGGACTGCTATGAGTCTGAACTGACTTGAAAGCATCTAACAACATCCAAAGCTATAGAGCCACCTTCAGGAACCATGCCAGAGCTAAAATCAGTGGGAAAGTACGGAGGCTTAGCAGTGACAGAACCCAAAAAGAGTTGAAACCACTCCCAGATAAAGAAAATTCCACCTGGAGTGGGGAAATACTGAGGACAGGGGTGAGAGATAAGCAGAGGACTGGCTCTTGTAGAATTAAAAGAACAGTGAAAATGCAGAAGGGCGATGTTGGAAATGTATAACTCATGTGGTAGGAAGCAATTTGGAAGAGGAGGCATCTTTGGAGGCTGGTGGTTAAGGTTAGGAAATAATTTTAAAAATTAAGGACCGTTAAGAAACAAGAGAATCAGAACTACAGGATATGTCTTCTCCTTTCCCTGAAAGGTGCTGTCTAATAAAGAAACAAAGAGCCCTGGGGACACAATGATTAAGCTCACCACTGCTAACTGCAAGTTTGGTGATTTGTTGGAGAAAAGACCTGACAATCTGCTCCCATAAAGACTATAGTCTCGAAAACTCTGTGAGGCAGTTCTACCCCATTCTATAAGATAATTTTAAGTGCGAATCAAAAAAGCTGTCTTTTACTGTATTGCAGGAGAAAACATTCTTGAAGCAAGAATCCAAGGACAGCGCAACCCCTCATGGAGAATGATAGTCATAGAAGGTGACTTGAAATATGCAACAACCCAGGGAATGTGGTACTCATGAGTTCTTCTTTAAGAATCTACTAGAGAAGCAGCTTCGTGCAACCAAGAGATGAACTGAGAAACTACAGGAAAAGGACTGATGGTAAGCACTGAATATATTTAATCATAGATCTAAGACTACACTAATGGTGAAAAAAAAGGTGAAAGAATAATGGGTACCTGTTGCTTCTGGGGAGCCCTTGTGGCGCAGTGGTTAAAAGCCGTGGTTGCTAACCAAAAGGTCAACCGTTTGAACCTACCAACCACTCCTTAGAAACCCTAGGGGGCAGCTCTACTCTCTCCTTTTGGGTCACTGTGAGTCAAAATCAACTCAATGGTAATGGTTTGGGATTTTTGGAATCTTTAGTGATCCTGTAGGACAGAGTAGAGCTTCCCCATAAGGTTTCCAAGAAGTGGCTGGTACATTCAAAACAGTGACCCTTCCATTAGAAGCCAAAGCTTAACCACTGTACCATCATGCCTCCAGTTTTAGAACTCCTATGCAGCAGTTCTACTTTGTCCTAGATGGGGGCTATCAGCTGGAACTGATTCATTAGCAATGAGTTTGATTTATTTATTTAGGTTATTATATGTTATGACAAATTTGAAAAAATATAATGAAGGAAATGAGAAAAGGGAAAAGTAAAATATACTTATTGAATACCACATAAGGAAAAATAAGTATATATAATATATTATTAATCTTATATTAATTTATATTATATAATGTATTATATATTATATACAATACAATACATATTGTATATAACATATAACGTATATAGTATGTATTGTATTATATATATATATAATTTTGAGTTGGCAAAACTAATAGGAGCCTAAGTAAGGAAAAAAAAAAGACAATATAAAAAAGTTTTAGCAAGGAAGCAGCCATTAGGAAATAAATACTTTCTTCCCCCAATAAATCAAGGAAGCAGATCACATGGAAAATACAGCTATAACAATATGCATTGTTATTGTTATGCTGTTAAGTGTGGTTGAGTCAGTTTCAATGCGTAGCGATCCCGTGCACAACAAAACAAAATGTTGCCCAGTCCTGCACCATACTGACAGTTGCTGCTATTTTTGAGCCAACTGTGTAACCACAGTATCAGTCTAGGTCATTGAAGGTCCTTTCCTTATTCAGTGACATTTAATTTACCCAGTATGATGTCCTTCTTCAGAAAGTGGTCCCTCCTGATAACATGTCCATAGTAAGTGACTTGAAGTCTTGCCGTGCTGACTTCTAAGGAGCATGCTAGCTGTGCTTCTTCTAAGACAAATTTGTTCATTCTTCTAACTAGTCAATTTTCTTCACCAGAACCGTAATTCAAATGCATTAATTCTTTGGTTTTCTTTATTCATCGTTCAACTTTCACATACAAACCACATGTATATTAAATATTTTAAAAAATGAGTTGCAACCAATCATATTAGTTATATCAACCTACGTACATGAGTTTAACTACTAAAGATATTTTCAAATCACCTCAAACAAGAAAACCCAACTCAGCTATGTACTATACCAATACAAGTTGGTGGTGACTGCCTAAATTTAACCTGCTACTCACATTCTCCAAAAACCATATGTTGGTTGCCGTGAAATCAACTCAGACTTATGGCAATCAAGTGTGTTCGAGAAGAGCTGTGCTCCATAGAGTTTTCAGCAGCTGATAGTTCAGAAGTAGATCACCAGACCTTAATCCTGAAGCACCTGTGAGTGGATTCCAGCTCCCACTCTTTTGGTTAATAGCCTAGCACATTAACTGTTTGCACCACCCACGGATTCATGGGGTAGTTGCCACGAGGCAAAATCAACTTGCTAGCAGTAGATTTTCTAGAAGAAAGGGAGAAGAGAAGCTCTTAATTTAGTTTCTCACATCCAATCTGAGCCTCATCTTAACCACAGGCAAAAGCTCCCACCCCTTTTACAGGTGAGTTAAAAACAGCTCCCTGGCTCTAACCCCTCAGTTCAAGGCCTTCTGGTTTTGTCTCTTCAGTTCTTCTTCTGGAGTTCATTTTGAAGGGAGTGGGGGAGATAAAGAAGTCAGAAGTCCAGCCAGGTTCACTTCTTGGTTACAGCTAGAACCTCTCCAAAGAAAGATTTGACTGGTTTGACAAAAACACAGTATTCTCAAAAGGGAACAGTGAAAGAAAAGGTTAGAAAGATATTTCAGGATTATGAATGATAGCAAATTACTTGGTTTGGGCTTTAAACTTGGTTTGGTAAATCTCTGCATGTTTTTCAGCAAAAGCACTTTCATTAAAATAATACTTTTGAAAGATCAATCTAGTGATAAGAAGTAATTACCAAAGAGGCAGTTGCAGTATCCTAGAGACTGCTACTGGAAATATAGGCTACAGATCAAGGGCATTGGTATTCCCTGGGAGCTTTTTAAAATGCAAATTCTTGGGTCCCATCCCAGACCTACAGAAACAGAGTTTGCATTTTAACAAGATTCCCCAGGGGATTTGTGCTGACATTAAAGTATGAGAAAAGTCCTTGGGTGCTGCAAATAGTTATGGATATGAATTCACCCAAAGGTACCTTGGAAGAAAAGACCTGGTGATCTCCTTTTAAAAGTCGGCCATTGAAAACCCTGTGGAACACAGTTCTACTCTGACACACGTGAGGATGCCGAGAGTTGGAATCTGCTCAACAGTACTTGTTTTTTTTCAAGTATGAAAAAAGCAGTGCCCTAGCTACTGTTAAATGCCATCTGAAAAAGAAGGGATGGCTGCAATGGAAATTGTGTTTGGGAGCAGCGCCAAGTATCAGAGAAGTCAGTAAAGCTTCAAGACTGGGTTACTGCAGAGTTGTGAAGACTCAGCCTAAAAAGGCAAATTTATAATGAGTTTGACTATAGTTAATGGCTTACAGCTGCATTGCTCCTTATTTCCAAAATAATTTAAATAGTTAAATCACAGTACTATTTCAATTTGGAAAAATTAAAAGAAATCCCACTATTACCACATTTTTGCACAAATATCATATGTCTTCTGCATTTGTTTGCCATTTTGGTCATTCCCTCGAGAAGCACTTTCAGAAGCACCATCATGCCAATCCTCTTCCACACACTGCTGTTTAAAAAATAAATAACACAGTGCACATGCAAAAATACTTTTGTGGAAAGATAACAGAGTGCTCTTACAAAAGTACCTTTGTGGAAGGGTGTGGGAAGAAGGACACAGCCAGCAAATAAAACACAGAAAATGTACGTTATTTGCATTAAAATGTGGTGTTCCTTTAACTGTTGAAGAATCTTCCACACGACTTATGTTTTTTAATGAATCTATCCATCCAATTTTCTATTTTCTCTTTTGCAGACAATATGGTAGATTTTAAGTCTTCCCCCAAAGTTCCCTTTGTCACTAACCTGGGCATTTTTCCAAGCCCAAAGATAGTAGTGAAAATTATAGGCTCTTCCCACATGCTTTTCTTTTTTAAGCAACTAGATCTGGGTTCCGTATTAGCAAGCCTCAACCTTTCACTATTTGTAGGATTGTGTGTGTGTCTTTAAATGCATTGTTTTCCACAGCTCTTATCAAAACATAAAGTTTTCAAAGGAAGCTAATGTCACTAGTGTACAATTAAGATGGTTTATATAGCGTATATAATTTCTCACAGAATATACTTGGAGTTTGTTCGTATCGTGGTGTAATTATAGAAATAAGAAAGCATCTTAAGCACACAGGTATAAACTGAACTAGCAAGCAATTGCTAATAGAGAGGGTTGCCAATTTAGTTAATAATATAGAAATAAAAACTATGTTCATAAAAAGATATACCCCTCTATATAACATAAATATATCAACCCTACTCCCAGAATGGTTTACCTTCATGTAACGGTGAAAACTAAAAAAAATTGTGGATCTCAGAAATATTCTATTTTGCTCTCAACAAAAAAAAGTGGTTCTTAACAGATGTGTTGAGCCATTAAACATATGATTTCAAACTGAGTAACAATAGGAACATCAGTTTTTATAAGTACTTCAGAATTAAGAAAGAAAAAAGCCACTCAGAGGAAAGAACAAAAGATTCCTTACAAACCAATAATTTTTAAATTACTGTTTCAATAATTAAACATTCTCCTCCTTTTAGTCTTTCACATTTCATGTTTCAGAAGCTCACGTTAAGCCTCCCAAATCTACATCTTTTTTCTCATTCTATGTTAATGATCTACAACAAAAAATACTTTCATATGTCTTTCTAATTCTGAACTTGTAATATTTTCATTTTACAAGTTGAAATAAAAAAGTTCACATAAAGTATAACAAAGGACAAAGGCTCTGCTAGCTTGTGTAATTTTTCTACACATCTCAATAAAGTAGGACCTACAGTCTTTTCTCCTGATGGGCTGAAACAAATAATTTGTTTATCCCTTGCTCCTAAATTTGTTTCAGAAGCATAATATACATATTCTTTTAGGATTCATTGGTTCAGAGCAATTTTGAAGACTCTGCATAGAATATCTCACTTTCCCTTATATTCATTGTATAGGTTTTACAGTACTTTAAGACTTATGCCAGGAGGGCAGGACTAAGTGGAGGAGTCGTCAGATATTTCCTGTGATCTCCATTATGACAGAGGCCTGAAAAAACAAATTGCTTGTATATGACATTCTAAGAACTCTGAACACCAAAGTTTGGAAACTGGGCAGGGAGTGAGTGACAGAGGAGAGAGAGAAGGTCTAGAAGCACTGAGGTATGATCAAACCTTACCCAGTTGGGAATTGGTACCCCACAGGAAATCAGCTGGATTAAGCATTATGAGGAAAGCAGTGACCTCAGAACTCATTTTCCATCTTTGGAGAGACCAGACAGCAGAGGATCTACTCATACTTCCAGAATCAGTAAAAAACTGGCATTCAGTCATCATAAGTTAAGTAGCTTGCCTCTAACCTACAACACAGGGATCAAAAACTTTCCTTTGGAATAAACATCTCTCCCTTTTACCTGCCCTGACACCCACCACCTGGCTCTGTACCAGTCCTGAGCCAGCTCCAGAGACTAATGCATCCCCTGTGCTGGAAGTAGGACCCCTTACACACTCTGAGCCATTCTCTCAGTCTTGTAGGGGAAACAAATTAACAAACAGAGACAAAAGAATAATCTGCTAGCTTCCTCCCAACCAGGAATTCAGTACAGTAACAATTCCTTTGCCTAGGTGCAGGCATAAGGGGTCCTTGGACTTTGAATGTCTTTGACTCCTGCATAAACCTTTGTGGGCTCACTACAACAGCATATGCCTTGATTAGCACATTACAACAGGGTGTATGCCTGAATCCTGATTTTACTGTATCAGCTATGTGGTGGAAAGGCAGGTTCCTGACATTTGGCACTGCTCTGCCTATTAATAGCATGGTCCTCACCTACCCACAGTAGGGGTATGAGAACTAGTGGCCCCACCCACTCTACCTAGCCACTAACAGTAAGGGTCCAAGAACAAGTGTGTCTTTCAGTCCTTAGAGACAACAACATTGGGCACCCACAGTCCAGTTACAAAACCCATCCATCCATGCTATGTTATAGGGAACAGGGATCCACTTTCTTCACAGACACTTAGTGGTAGCTGTCATCCCCCTGCCTTGCTCAGCACATGATCTCCTACTGCAGCCAGATATCTGTGCCTACACCAGCCACCCCTGCCCATCTATGTGAGTGAGAGCCTGCACCTATGCACTTGGTGACTGACTACTTGGTCATGGGAGCTGAATTTATACAACAAAAGTGAATGGACTCCTGGGCTCACTTACTTAGTAACAGTTCCAACAACCTGGTGATAGAAAGTTAGAGCTTCAGATGTGCCTAGAATCAAACTAGCTCACATAACAAAACTATTTCAGTATTTCAAAACAAACAAGAAGCTAGAATACAGTTCACTTCACTACCACAAAATAAATAACTACAACTTACTGATAGCTCAGAGAAAACAGTCAATATTGAATCACGTGAAGAGACTGACTGATGACTTCAGAAAGTTCCCAATAAAAAGAATCAAGAAATCTTCCTGATGAAGAGAACTTCCTGGAGTTACCAGATGTAGACTACAAAAGATTAATACAACGAACTGTTCAAGCAATCACGTAGAAGATCAGGCAAAACTCAACAAAGCATAATGACAAATTGAACAGGCTTCAAGAAACCACTGAGATACAGCAAACAGAAATTCAGAAGATTAACAATGAAACTGGAGAATCAGAAAACTCAATAGAAAGTTAAAGGAGCAGAACTGAGGCAAATAACTTAAAATTAGCGAGACTGACAAAAAATGCACTTGACACCATGTATTTGAGGAAAATTCAGATAAAAGAATTTTAAAAAAGTGATGAAGCCCTAAGAATTATATGGGATTCTATCAAGAGGAATAACCTATGAATGACTGAAAAATAGGAATAAGGAAGGGGGAGGACAATGGGGTGCACGTAGTGGGTAACAGAACACATAGAGGGAATTGTTGAAGACTTGTTGATAGAAAACTTTTCTGATATCATGAAAGATGAGAAAGTATCTATTCAAGATGGTCACTGAACTCCACACAAGGTAGATCCCAAAAGGAAGTCACCAAGATGTGCTATAATCAAACTTGCCAAACCAAAGATAAAGAGATAATTTTAAGAGCAGCTAGAGGTACCTTGTGGCATAGTGGATTAAGTGCTATGTCTGCTAACCAAAAGGTCAGCAGTGCAAATCTGACAGGCGCTCCTTGGAAACTCTAGGGGGCAGTTCTACTCTGACCTATAGGGTCACTATGAGTTGGAATTGACTTGATGGCAGTGGTTTTGGTTTTTAGCTTAGGGATAAACAAAAAATAATCTATACATGAGAGTCAGTAAGACTAAACTTGGGCTATGCAGCAGAAACCATGCAGGCAAGAAGGAAATTGGATGACATACATAAAACTTTGAAGGAAGAAATTGCCAGCCAAGAATTATATATCTAGAAGAAATGTATCTCAAATATGATGGTGAAATTAGGACATTTTCAAATAAACAGAAGTTTAGGTAATTTGCAAAAACAAACCAAAACTACAAGAAATACTAAAGGGAGTTCTTTGGTAAGAAAATGAATAACATCAGATAACAACCCAAGACTAGAACATGGGCCGGAGCAAACAGGTGTCAACCAAGATAGGGAAATTATGAACAAATTAAAGCTAAAACCCTTAAAGTAGGGTAACAAAAAAGAAGGACCAAAAAAATGTCACAGATCTTTCACATAGACAGGAAGTCAAGGTGATACAAAGAAATAAAAGACTGGTTTAAATTTAGAAAAATAGGTGTAAATATCAAGGCAGCTACAAAGGAAGTTAACAATTTTAAACATCAGTATATAAAGAAAAAGAAAAATATCAAGTAACAGCAAATACAAAGCTAACAACAATGAAAAAGATGGAAAGAAAACACATAAAAATGACTCAGCACAGAAAATAAGTGGAACAAAGAGACTATCAACAATGCACAAAAAAGCCATCAAAATGACAGTACCAAACTCATACATACCAACAATTATGCAATTATTCTTGAAAAAGAAGTAAAGGGTGTTGAAATTGGTAAGGAAGAAGTAAAATTATCTCTGCAGATGATATGATCTTATACGCAGAAACACTGAAGAATCCACAAAAAAATAAGTAAAAACCAAAACTACTGGAACCAACAGAAGAGTTTAGCAACGTATCAGGATACGGGAGAAACAAATAAAAATCAGTTCAATTTGTCTACACCAACAAAGAGGATATCAAAGAGGAAATCACAAGTCGATACCATTTACAACAGTCCCCAAGAAGATAAAACTCTTAGGAATAAATCTAACCAGAGATGTAAAAGATTTAGAAAAAGAAGACTATAAGACACTACTGCAAGAAACCAAAAAGGACCTACATAATTGGAGAAACGTAGCTTGTTCATGGGTAGGAAGTGCTAACATTGTGAAAATGTCTGTTCTACCTAAAGTGGTCTATAGATGCAATACAATTCAGGTCTAAATTCCAGTGGCAATTTTTAATGGGATAGAGAAACAAATCACCAAATTTATATGGAAAAGGAAGAGGCATTGGATAAGTAAAGTATCACTGAAGAAGAAGAACTAAGTTTAAGGCCTCACACTACCCAATTTTAGAACTCAGTATACCTCCTTGGTAGTCACAACAGCCTGGTACTGATAGAACAACAGACACATAGAGCAATGGAACAGATTTGAGAAACAAGACACAAAATCATCCATCTATGAGCAGATGACATTTGACAAAGTTCCAAACTTTGGGGAAAAGGCAGTCTCTTTAACAAGTAGCATTGGCATAATTGGATATCCATCTGCAAAAAAGAAAAAAAGAAGCAAGACTCATATCTCACACCATGCACAAAAACTAGTTCAAAACACTGAATGTAAAAATCTAAAATGACAAAGCCCATGGAAGAAAAAATGGGACAACCCTAAGAGCCCCAACACATGGCATAAACAGAAAACAAAACATTAACAATGCATAAACACAAGATGAGAAAATAGATAGCTAAGAACCCCTAAAAATGAAGCACTTAGGCTCATCCAAAGAGTTCACCAAAAAACTGAAGACAACTTACAGACTGGGAAAAATATTTTGAATACCACAAATCCAAGCAATGTCTAATATCTGTAATCCATGAGATACTCCAAAACCTCAACAACAAAAAGACAAATAACCCAGTTAAAAATTGGACAATGGATATGAACAGCACTGACCAAAGACTACCTTTAGATGGCTAACAGATACATGACGAAATGCTGCTTCGCCATCAGAGAAACACAAATCAAAATAACAATAAAATACCAAATCACCTCAACAAGGTTGGCATTCATCAAAAAAATAAAAATAATAAATATTGCAGAAACTGCAAAGAGATTGGTACACTTGTACACTGCTGGTGTGAATATCAAATGGTACAACAACTTTGGAAATCAATTTGGCACTTCTTTTAAAAGCTAGAAATAGAAATACTATATGATCCGGCAATCCTATAGCTTGGAATATGTCCTAGAGAAATAAGAGATGACACATGAACATGTACACAAATTTTCATTGCAGCACTGTTCACAACAGAAAAAGATGAAAGCAATCTAGGTGTCCACCAATGGATGAATGGATAAACAAATTATTACATATTAATACAATGAAATATTATGCAATGATACATAATAATGATGAGTTTGGGAAATATAACATGGAGGAATCTAGAAGGCATTATGCTTAGTGAAATTAGTCACAAAAGGACAAACATTGTATGAGAGCTCTATTATAAGGACTCAGGAAAAGATTTAAACACAGAAAAAAAAAAGTCTTTGGTGATTACAAAGAAGAGGAAGGAGGGAGAGTGTATTCACTAACTAAATTGTAGACAATTATTTTAGGTGAAGGGAGGGCCAACACACTGTAGAGGAGAACTCAGCACAACTGGACTAAAGCAAAAGAAAAAGTTTCCTGAATACAACCAAACATTTTGAGGGATAGAGTAGCAGGAGCAGGGGTCTGGGGACCATAGTTTCAGGGGACAACTAGCAACTGGCATCCAAAGCTTATTAAGGAAATATTCTGCATCACACTTTGGTGAATGGATGGGTTCTTAAAAGCTAATAAATGGTCATCTAAGAAGTACCAGTTTATCCCAATCCATATTAAAGATATGAACACTAGCAATTCAAGCATTTGTTATTAGGACTGTGATCCTCTGACACAATGCTGAAGACTATTCAAGTAGTCATTTTGAATCTCCAGTTAAACAACTCTTACCAGAATAAACCATGCTCTCAGATTATGCAAAATAATTAATTCCATCAATAAAATGTCAGTGAATTCCAGAAGTTTTAATTGATCAATAAAATAAAATAAAAAATGAGGCAATATTTTTAGGATATGAGTCTTGGATTTGCCTGCTAGAAAATTAATTTTCAGTTAAGCAGAAGGCAAAAGAAGTGATATTAAAATCAAACTGGAAGGATAGATAAAGTTATTCAAAGTATACATTTACATTGACGTGTACTATGGACTTAGAGAATGGGCCAGTTACGAGTGGGCCATTTTATGCTCAACAATTTAAATATTTCTGAAATAACTTGGTCAGTCTCAGTGGAATTCACATATGTGGAAGTTACTTTAACTTCCTACTCTTTATTATCCCTAAAATGTATTCACCTTTACAGCTCTGTGCTTACAATGAATGTTGGCATTGTTTTTAGGTGTTGTCAAGTCAGTTCCAACAAATAGCAACCCTATAAACAACAGAACAAAACACTGCCTCATCATATGCCATGCCCACAATTGTTTCTATGCTTAAGCCAATTGTTGCAGTAACTGCATCAATCCGTATTGTTGAGGGTCTTCCTGTTTTTTGCTGATCCTCTACTTTACCTAACATGATGTTTTCCTCTAGAGATTGATCCCTCCAGACAACAGAGTCTTGCTTCCAAGGAGCACTCTGATTATACTTCTTCCAGAACAGATCTGTTTACTCTTTTGGTAGTCCCTGGTAAATTCAATATTCTCCTCCAGCACTGCAATTCAGAGGCATCAGTTCTTCTGTCCTCCTTATTCATTGTCCAGCTTTCATAGGCATAAGATGCAATTGAAAACAGTGGCTTTGATCAGATGCACCTTAGTCTTCAAGGTGGCATCTTTACTTTTCAGTACTTAAAAGAGATCTTTTTAGCAGATTTCCCCAATGCAATGTGTCTTTTGATTTCTTGACTGCTGCTTCCATGGGTGTTGATTATGGAACCAAGTAAAATGAAATCCTTGACAATCTCAATCTTTTCTCTGTTTATCATGATGGTGTTTACTGGTCCAGTTGTGGGGATTTTTGTTTTCTTGATGTTGATGTGCAATCCATACTGAAAGCTGTGATATTTGATCTTCATCATGAAGTATTTTAAATCCTCTTCACTTTCAGCAAGCAAGGATCTGTGCATAACAGATTGTTAATGAGTCTTCCTCTGATCCTGATGCCACATTCTTCATGTGGTCCAGCTTCTCACATTATTTGCTCAACATATAGATTGAAAAGGTATGGTGAAGGATACAACCCTGACACACACCTTTCCTGACTTTAAACCCTGCAGTGTCCCCATGTTCTGTTAGCACAATTACCTCTTGATCCATGTACATATTCTTCATGAGCACAATTAGTTGTTCTGGAATTCCCATTCTCCACGATGTTAGCTATAATTTGTTAAGGTCTACACAGTCAAATGCCTTTGAATAGTCAATAAAACATAGATAAACATCTTTCTGGTATTCTCTGCTTTCAGCCGAGACCCGTCTGGCAACAACAACAATATCACTGGTTCCACATCCTCTTCTGAATCCAGCTTGAATTTCTGCCAGTTACTTACCAATGTACTGCTACAGTCACTTTTGAATGATCTTTAGCAAAATTTTACTGGTATATGATATTGTCTGATAATTTCTGCAATCAGTGGGACCACCTTTCTTGGGAATAGGTGTAAATACGAATCTCTTCCAGTTGATTGGCCAGGTAGCTGTCCTCCAAATTGCTTGGCATAGTGAAGTGAGCACTTCCAATGCTGCATGTGTTTGTTAAAATACCTGAATTGATAATCCACCAATTCCTGGAGCTTTGTCCTTTGCCAGTGCCTTCAATGCAGCTTCGACTTCTTCCTTCAGTATCATTGGTTCCTGATCATATGCTGCCTCTCAGAATGGTTGAATGTCAACAGATTCTTCTCAGTATAATGACTCTCTGTTTTCCTTGTGTCTCCTGTTTATGCATCCTGAGTCATTTAATATTTTCCCTGTAGAATACTTCACTACTGCAACTTGAGGCTTGAACTGTTCCTTCAATTCTTTCAGCTTGAGAAATGCAGAGAGTGTTCCCTTTTGGTTTTCTGTTTCCAGCTCTTTGCACATGTTGTTACAATAATTTACTTTGTCTTCTCAAGTCTCCCTTTGAAATCTTCAATTCTTTCACTTCATCATTTCTTCCTTCTGCTTTAGCTATTCAGCTTTGAAGAGCAAGTTTCAGAGTGTCTTCTGACATCCAATTTGGTCTTTTGTTTCTTTTCTTTTTAATAGCCTCTTACTTTCTTCGTATATGATGCCTATGATGTCATTCCACAACTCATCTGGTCTTTGGCCATTAGTGTTCAACACATCAGATCTGTTCTTGAGAGTGTCTCCAAACTCAGATGGGATATACTCAAGGTTGTACTTTGGCTGTTGTGGACTTGTTCTAATTTTCTTCAGTTTCAGTTTGAGCTTGCATATGAACAACTGATGGTCTGTTCCATGGTCAGCACCTGGTCTTGTTCTGACTGCTGAAGTTGCACTTTTCCATCATCTCTTTGCAAAATTGTAATTGATTTCATTCCTGTGTATTCCACCGGTGAGGTCCACGTGTATAGTTGTCATTTATGTTGGTGAAAAAGTATATTTGTTTTTGCAATGAAGAAGTCATTGGTCTTGCAAAATTCTATCATACAATCTCCAGCATCATTTCTATGACCAAGGCCATATTTTCTAACTACCAATTCTGTTTCTTTGTTTCCATCTTTTCATTCCAATCACTAGTAATTATCAGTGCATCTTGATGGCATGTTTGATCAGTTTTGACTGCCCACCCACCCACTGTCATTGAGTCAGTACAACTCATAGTGACCGCAGAGGTCAGAGTAGAATTGCTGCATAGAGTTTCCAAGGAGTGCCTGACAGATTTGGACTGCTGACCTTTTAGTTAGCAGATGTGGCATTTAACCCACTACACCACCAGGGTTTCTTTTTGGACTGCAGAACTGTTACCCAATTTGAATCCATGTCCTGGAGCAATTGAGACAATGAAACATACTCCAAGTTAGAAAGAGGAAGAAGGTTTATTAGGAGGTATGATACCACTGGAGACTAGACAGAAATGCAGGCTGTTCTCCAAGGAGTCTCAAAAGACAACTTTTACGTCAGAGTTTATATATCATTTCAGCAAGGAATACTTCATGTTTTTAAGCACATAGCCCACAGATAACTCTATACATCACAAAATAGTCAAAGAAACTCTTTATTAAACTACAGGTAAGTATGTCAGACACCTATGGCTTAGTTAGGTGAAGCTCTCAATTACGCATTCTGAAAAGGAGAAAACATATTGCAAGGTATTAAGGCTACAGACCAGGTAAAAATCTTCAATTTCTTCATCTTTGGCTTTAGAGGTTGGTGCATAAATTTGAATAATAGGATAGTATATTATCCTGTCACTGACAACATTGTACTTCAAGACAGATTTGGAAATGTTCTTTTTGATGATGAATGCAACACCTCTTCAAGTTGTCAGTCCCAGCAAAATAGACCGTATGATTGTTCAATTGTAAATGGCCAGTAGCAGTCCATTTCAGCGGATGTCAGTAGTTTTGCTTTCCATATCATTTTTGATGATTTCCAATTTTCCTAGATTCATACTTCTTACTTTCCACCTCTTGATTAATAATGGATGCGTGCAGCTGTTTCTTCTCATTTTGGGGTCTTGCCACATCAGCAAATGAAAGTTCTGAAAGTTTGACTCTATCCACATCATTATAATTCACTCCACTTTGAGGTGGCAGCTCTTCCCCAGTCATCTTTTAAATGCTTTCCAACCTGGGAAGCTCATTTTCCAACACTATATCTGGCATCATGGTAACACCATCAGGTAAGCAGGGTAACACCTTTTGGTAAGGAGGGTGAAGACAGACTGAGCAGCCCCTGCTTGTCTGTCAGTGGAGGCTTGCTTGTTGCTGTGATATGGGAAGCTTTACCGCTGGTGTTTAGGTACCAGCAGGGTCACCCATGGTAGACAAGTTCGGCTGAGCTTCCAGACTAAGACTAAGACTAAGAAGAAGGACCTGCAGTCTACTTATGAAAGGAATTAGCCAGGGAAAACCTATAAATAACAGCCAAACATTGTCAGATATGGTGCCAGAAAGTAAGCCCCTCACATTGGAAGGCACTTGGAAGACAACTGGGGAAGAGCTTCATCGTCCTCAAAGTAGAGTTGACTTTAATGACGTGGATGTAGTAAAGCCTCCAGGACCTTTGTTCACTAGTGTAGCTTGCCTCAAGATGAGAAGAAACAGCTGCAAACATCCATTACTACCTGGGACATGGAATGTACAAAGTATGAATCTAGGAAAATTGGAAATTGTCAAAAATGAAATGGAATGCATAAACATTGATATCCTATGCATTAGTGCGCTGAAGCGGACCAGTTTTGGCCATTTTGAATCCAACAATCATATGGTCTACTATCAGTAACATAGTAGAAATGCGAATGAAAACTTGAAGACAAATGGTGTTGCAATCATCATCAAAAAGAACATTTCAAGATTTGTCTTGAAGTACAATGCTGCCAGTGGTAGGATTATATCCAAACACCTACAAGGAAGGCCTTTTAATATGACTATTATTGAAATTTACACACCAACCACTAAGGCCAAAGATGAAGAAACTGAAGTTTTTTTTACCAGCTTCTGCAGTCTGAAATTGATTGAACGTGCAATCAGGATGCATTGAAAATTACTGGCAACTGGAATGCCGAAGTTGGAAACAAAGAAGGATTGGTATTTGGAAAATGTGGCCTTGGTGATAGAAATAATGTCAGAAATCACATGACAGAATTTTGCGAGACTAACAACTTCTTCATTGCAAGTACCTTTTTTAACCAACACAAACAGTGACTGTAACACATGGGCCTCACCAGATGGAATACACAGGAACAAAACTGACTACAACTGTACAAAAAGACGATGGAAACGCTTCAGATCAGCAGTCAGAACAAGACCAGATGCTGACTGCGACACACATCATCAATTGCTCATGTGCAAATTCAAACTGAAGAAAGTTAGAACAAGTCCACGGTAGCCAAAGTACGACCTTGAGTATATTGCTCCTGAAATTAAAGACCAACTGAAGAACAGATTTGATATGTTGATTACCGAAGAACAGATGAACTGTAGAATGGCGTCAAAGACATCATCCATGAAGAGAGCAAAAGGTCATTAAAAAGACAGGAAAAAAATAAAAGACCCAGTTGGATGTCAGAAGAGACTCTAACTTGCTCTTGAATATCAAGCAGCTAAAGCCAAAGGAACGAATGGTGAAGTGAACGACCTAAACAGAAGATTTCAAAGAGCAGCTGAACAGACAAAATAAAGTATTATGACATGTACAAAGAGCTGGCAATGGAAAACCAGGAGGGAAGAACATGCTCTGCATTTCTCAAGCTGAAAGAACTGAAGAAAAAATTCAAGCCTCAAGTTGCAATAGTGAAGGATTCTACAGGGAAACTGTTAAATGATGCAGGGAGCATCAAAGAAGATGGAAGGATTACACAGAGTCATTTTACTAGAAGGAACTGGTCAATGTTCAGCCATTTGAAGAGGTAGCATGTGATCAGGAACCAATGTTACTGAAGGAAGAAGTAGAAGCTGTGTTGAAGGCATTGACAAAAAACAAGGTTCAGGAATTGATGTGATATCAATTGAGATATTTCAAAAAACAGATGCAGTGCTGAAAGTGCTCACTCATCCATGCCAAGAAATTAGGAGGACAGGTACCTGGCCAACTGACTGGAAAAGATCCATATTTATGCCCATTCCAAAGAAAGGTGATTGAACCAAATGTGGAAATTACTGAACAATATCATTGTATCATGCACAAGTAAAATTTTGCAAAAGATTGTTCAAAAGCAAAGGCAATAGTATACTGACAAAGAACTGCTAGAAATTCAAGCTAGATTTGGAAGAGGATGTGGAACCCAGGATATCACTGCTAATGACATGTGGATCTTGTCTGAAAGCAAAGAATACCAGAAAAATGTTTACTTGTATTTCATTGGCTTTGTAAAAGCATTTGACTGTGTGGATCATGCTAAATTATGGCTAATGTTGTGGAGAATGGGACACCTAATTGTGCTCTTAAGGAATCTATATATGGATCAAGAAGCAGTCATGCGAACAGAACAAGGGGACACCGCATGGTTTAAAGTCAGGAAAGGTATATGTCAGAGTTGTATCCTTTCACCATACCTTTTCAATCTGTATGCTGAGCAAATAATCTGAGAAGATGGATTCTGTGAAGAAGAATGAGGCATCCAGATTGTAGGATGACTCATTAGCAACCTGCATTATGCAGACAACACCGCCTTACTTGCTGGAAATGAAGATTTGAGACATTTACTGATGAAGATCAAAGACCACAGCCTTCAGTATGGATTGCACCTTAGCATCAAGAAAACAAAATTTCTCACAACTGGACCAGTAAGCAACATTGTCATAAACAGAAAAAAGATCGAGTTTGTTAAGGACCTCATTTTAATTGGGTGCACAATCAATGCCCACAGAAACAGCAGTCAAGAAATCAAAGGACTCATTGCATTGGGAAACTCTACCTTTTTAAAGTATTGAAAAGTAAAGATGATTGTTGGAAAAGAAGAAACAAAGTTGTATTTGCAGTAAGATGATTATGTAGCTCGAAAAGCCATGAAACACTGCTGAAAAAAATAATTAGAATAGGAAAATTGATAAGGAAGGTGTACACCAAATCTCGTCGCTCCTGTTGTTGTTAGCTCCCACCTAGTTGGCCCCAACTCACAGCAACTCCATGCCCTGTGGCACCGGACCAGCGTGGTCCACAGGACTTCAACAGTTGGTTTCTCAGAAGTAGATCACCACGTCTACTTAGTTTCTCTTAGTCTGGAAGCTTCACTGGAACCTGTTCACCAGGGAAACATGTATAATCAATAGTTTTACCTCTTATTAGGAATACAATTGGAAATGGAAATTAAATAGAAAACTTTCCCACAGCAGCAAAAGCCTGAAATTTTTAGAAAAGCTCAGGAAGAATATAAAGTCAACAATAACATATCGTTAAATGGAGAAATAAAGTGATACTGGGTATGAAGACATTATATCCTTACTGTTCCAGATGGATCACCCCCCCTACCCCCCCCACCACCACCATTTGTGGTCCAGTTCCAACTCCTGGCAATCCCATGTATGTCAGAGTAGAATTGTGCCCCATAAAGTTGTCAATGACTCATTTTTTTGGAAGTAAATCACCAGACTTTTCTTCTGAGGCATTTCTGGATGCACTTGAACCTCCAGACTTTTGATGACCGATGAAGCCAGTTAACCTTTTGCACCACCTAGGGACCCCCTTCTTTTAAGTATTGTTGTGGTGTTTCATGACCATTATCATCCAGTTCAGTTCAATGAGTGGAGCATTTATTCAATATCTGTCACACAATTAGGACTGTACTATCCTCTGTGGAGAATCCCAAATAATGTTCATCCTCAACATCCTTTCACTCTGTTTTGAAAGGGCTTTTCTGGGTGCATAGCTCAGCTCTTACCTTCCTTAAATCTCCTACTAAATGGGCTCAATTTGTCTTTCTCTTGGCAACAATGTCTTTCTTCCCTTTCTTTTTAACAGTCCCGTTCACATAGCTTTCCTGGGTTCTAACCTCTCCACACCCCATAAATGTTGTTTTTGCCAAGGAGTCACAACTGATTACTTAATGTGGGAAATCTCATATTCACCCACAGCTTGCATTACACATACTGACAGGACCTAATTCTGTATCTCTGGCACAGATCTTTCTCTATGCTTCATAGCACAGACCACTACTCCTACCTACCATCTTCGCTTGGTTGTCTCCCAGACAGTTCATAAACACATTGCTCCTTGACTTTGTCCCTGGATCTGTTCTTCCTCCTCTATTCTTTATAGTCGTAATGGCTCCTCAAACTACTCAAGAATCTAGAAGTAATCTAGAAGACTAGACTGGTCTCTTCTTCCTTTTCATCTTCCATATCCAGTTAGTCAATTTTACCTTCTTAATATTTCTCCTTGCTTCTCCTCCACTCCTTGGTTAGGCTTTATGTCTTGCATGCAGAAATTCAATAGTAATTCTTAAGTCTCTGTCTCCCCCTTTGCTCTCTCAAACTACAAATCAGCCAAAGTATCTTCCTTTATTTCCTGAAAGGGGCACAGTGTAAAAGGACAATATTAAGTTTAATTTAGTATCTAATGACAATATTAAAAGATCCAAAAATTCAGGAAGGAGAACAATATATCCACTTTCCTCATGACGTGCCTCTTTCAAAAGAATTCATTTTCTAACAAATAGCATGACCCAAATATTTCGCCTGTGAACTCTAAAGGAATCTTGACCTGTAATTAAGATTGCTATTTGTAAGGGAAAAGGAAATAGAGGCAAGAACACTCTAATAATTTACAGGAAAGCATGCAGATATGTTT
Organism: Heterohyrax brucei; assembly: GCA_028571685.1. Taxonomy (NCBI): domain Eukaryota; kingdom Metazoa; phylum Chordata; class Mammalia; order Hyracoidea; family Procaviidae; genus Heterohyrax; species Heterohyrax brucei. The sequence continues at coordinate 71,203,992 of CM053146.1, read as the reverse complement.
TGGAGGCTAGCTGTCCCATTAGTGCCCTGAATTGTGCATAGATTTGTATGGAATGGGATAAAAACCATGAAATTTAGGATAGTGACAAAAAGCAGTATACCTGTTCTATAACCAGGAAAGGGCAGTTTAGATAAATACGTATACAGTCTCAAATTCAGGTAATTCACAGTCTAAACTAGTAGTTCTCTCAGTGGCAATATTTTCAAATTCATTTGATTGAAGGAGTTTTTGTTGAATGTCTGTTGTGTACTCTATCTTGAACACAGATAGAATGCAAGAAAAATGTAAGGCAGCCTCTGTTAGGCATTGAAACATGTCTCACAACAAAATAGGTTTAGGTTTCAACCTCTGATACCTGTGAATACTATCTTGTTTGGAAATAGGGTCTTTGAAGATGTTGTCAGCTAAATTAACAGGAAGTCATACTGAAATAAGGTGAATCCTAATCCAATGTGGACTTACATCCTTATAGTAAGAAGAGGGGTACAGGGAGGCACAGACCCAGAGGGAAGATAGCCTTGTGAAGACAGAGACCTATTGGAGTACTGCATCTACAAGCCAAGGAATGCCAAGATTCCCACGAATCACCAGACGCTAGCAAGAGGCAAGATGGTATATTCCCCTAGAGCCCTCAGAGAGAGCCTGGTCCTGCAAACACCTTAATTTCAGACTTCTAGCCCTCAAAACTGTAAGAAGATAAACTGTTGCTTTAAGTCACCCAGTTTGTAGTACTTTATTTCAGTAACCCTAATGCAGTTCTTATGCTTAAAGAGATTACAGTCAAACTGAGGAGTAAACACACAAGGCAAGCATACATGTAAGCTTACTAAGTGAAGAGCTATAAAAATAAGTGTTAATAGAAAGCAGACAAGTACACTAATGAGGTGTCTTAGTTAAGTAGTACTGCTGTAACAGAAATGCCACATGTGGATGGCTTTAACCAAGAAGTTTATTCTGTCTTAGCGAGAAGTTTGAATTTAGGGTGCCAGCTCCACGGGAATGCACTCTTTCTCTGTCAGCTTTGAGGAAGGTCCTTGTGTTGCATTAGTCTTTCTGTGGTCTGAGAGCATCTTGGCACGTGAACCTCAGGTCTGAAAGATGTTCTCTGCTCTTGGTGCTGCTTTCTTGATGGTATAAGATCCCCAATTCTGTACTTGGCTCTCTTTCTTTCTGTCTCTTGTAGGATAGAAGGATAAATGACGGTGCAAGCTACACTCCAAGGAAACTCCCTTTACATTAGGACAGGGAGGGAACTTTAGGAAGGGTATTATAGCCCCACATGAATCCTATTAACATAATCCAATCTAGAAACCACAGGCAGAGGTTAGCATGTACAGAATAGGAAAATCACAAAATGGGAGACAATCACCAAATACTTGAAATTACAGCCCAGCCAAATTGTTACACACATTTTGGAGGGATGCAATTCAATCTATGACATGCAGTACAGTAAATTACTTAATATGACCATTCTAGCCATAGTCCTTCTGACTCCCACATGATTATTGGGTGATATTAAGCATGCAAATAAATTGTATAGGACCTAGGATGGTTAAGGTTATGTGTCAACTTGACTGGGCCATGATTATGGGTTTCACTAGTTTGACAGTTATATAGTCATCCTCCTCTTTATGATATGATGTAACTGTCCTCTATTTTGTGATACGTTGAAAATCTTAACCTCTATGCCTGGCATTGTGGTCTATCTTGGAGTGAGTTGTCCATTATGTTAAAGATACAGGATTAGGATAGAATGTAACACAAGTCACCACCCTTACACCAGTCAGCACCCTTACCAGTCTTATTCAAGTCATACCCTTACCTGAGTCACACCATTTATCTTACAAGAGATAAAAGACAAGAGAAGCTAGCAAAGAGGGGACACCCACTACAAGCAAACAGAAGAGCTATGAGTGAGGTGTGCCCTGTGGACCCAGGATCCCTGCCCTGAGCATCCCCTAGACCTGGAAGACAGAGAGCTGTAACACCAGCGATGGTATAAGCTGGAGACAAGCAGTAGCAAATGTAGCAGAAAACCAGCAACAGCAGAAGCAGCACACCAGTATGAGACAATACACTGGGGTCTCCGGCCCTTAGGTAGGTGGCTATAGCAAATGTGCTGACCAGCAGAGCTGAGTGGATCTGGGCAAGAGGCTTCCTGGAGAAAAGAAGTGTCTCTGATCACATGTTCAATGGAGCTAGGTTTACTGACCCACGGAGTGAGAGAGCTAAGTTCCTTTAGGCTAAGACTTACTGGTGGAGGGGGTTGCCCCAGAGCACTTGTGAGAGGAGCTACAAAGATTTAAAAAAAAGAAAAGAAAGAAAAGAAAATTGTACTAACCTTTAAGTGAAACTTGGCAATCCATGTCCACTTGTCCTACAAAAACTTACACTCATATTGCTGTGTAACTCTAGCTGCTTTCCTGACACTGTGACAGCACACTTCTCCTTTCCACCCTGTATTTCCCCTGTCCGGTTAGCCAGCTCCTGTCCCTCTCTGCTCTCTCATCTTGCCTCTGGACAGGAGCTGCCCAGTTAGTCTCATGTATCCACTTAAGCCAAGAAGCACACTCTTTACCAGTATCGTTTTATGTCTTATAGCCCAGTCCAATCTCTGTCTCCAGAGCTGGCTTCAGGAATGGTTTCAGTTCTGGGCTAACAGAGTTCCGGGACCATGTCTTCCTGGGATTCTCAAGTCTGTTGGACCATCAAGTCTAGTCTTTTAAATAATGTTTGAGTTCTGTACCCCATTTTTTCCCACTTTCTCGGGGACCCTTACTGGGTCCCCTGTTGGGGAAGTCACTGGTGTGGGTGGGCGCCGTGTAGTGCTGCTCTCAGGCTGATGTGGTCTCTGGTTTCTGTGGCCTTTTCTGTCTCTTGGGCTCATGTTTTCCTTTTATCTGTGCTGTCCTTCACTTTCCTCTGTTCCGGGTGAGTTGGGACCAACTGATGCTTCTTAGACAGCCGCTTGCTTTTAAGACCCACACACCACTCACCAAAGTGAGATGCAGAATGTTTTCTTGAAAAGCTTTCTTATGCCAGTTGACCTAGATGTCCCCTGAAACCATGGTCCTCAGACCCCTTCCATTGCTACTATGTCCCTCAAAGTGTTTGGGTATATTTAGGAAAATTCTTGACTTTTGGCTTATGGAGGAGCTAAAGAGATTTCTAATACTTGCCTAAGCAGGATACAGAATGTCTAGGGGCTGAGTGGCCAAGAGCTGGAGAAAGAGGCCTGCCTTTAGGCATAGCTAAAAAGAGGTTGTCTTGATCAAAGACTGCTGTCCTGAGTTATTTCTTACCCTGTATTGTAACCCGGTACTTCCTTAATAAACCCCCTAAATGTGAGTGTTGTCTGTTGAGTTCTTTGTGGCCATTGTTACAAATTGTTGAACTCAGAAGAAAAATAGAGAGTGTCATGAGAAGGATGACTGAAGTCCGAATGACTAAAAAGTTGGAGACAGAAGGTATGTCCCCTCCTGATAGGACTCAGCCTGAGACTGCTGATTCTAACAGTGACCTTCTCTGGCCCTTGGAAAGTAGATAGGGAGGATAGATGCTACCATCATGCCATTTTTACAAGTAAGGATGGACAGAGGAAAAAACTGGACAGGTGATGTCAATAGGCAAGTTATAGGAAAGGAATATAAGCCTGCGCTGGTGTCATCACCAAAATGTTTTGTGATGTGTAAAATCAGTTGTCATCAAGTCTGTCCCCACTGTGGTAGCCCCATCTGTGTCATGGTAGACTTGTGCCCTGTGGAGTTTTGTTTTTCTTATCTTCGGTTTTTATTTTTGTTATATACTGATGATAATGTGTACTGTAAACTCATATACAATTATATGAAGCATGCTTTGGCAAAGATGACAAAATAGGAAAAATTAAACATGTATAAGGTTAGAGAAAGTTCCTGTTTCTCTTCTGAGGCAACTCTGGGTGGACAACAAACTTTCACAGCTGAGTGCTTTAGCTGTTTGCTCTGCCCAACAAACCCTTGTGATATACACCCAGCTCTAAATGTCCAAAGGGGAGAATTGAGAAGGTCCCTGCCCAAGGGTGAAAATATAGATCAGCTATTCTTCACCATGTTGAAGATAAATCGGGGAATGATGGGTTTCACAGCAGATTGCCAGCAGCACACAGCCTGCCAGGTCCAGATGAGTGTTACATGGGAGAGCTGGACAGTAAATCTTAAGGGAAGCAAAATGCTTCCCTCTTGTGGCCAACGTACAGAACTGATGACACTTCAGCCTTTTGGTTAAAAACAGCCAGGGCCAAGGCCTGCGACGGGTACTTAAGGTAATCCTTTTTCAAACAAAAGTGCTGGGCTACATTAACATGATACAAGTAGACCCGATACTAGATAAAATTCTGATTCAGAGCAAATTGGAATGTGTTTAAAACAGGAACCCAATATTCTAAGTACCCTAATGACGTGGCAGATTTTTCATCCACAGAATTAAAAACTTGCCTTCCAATCCAGTGACACTGACTCCTGGCCCAATCCTTACCTTTCAGAAAAAAAGCACACTTGTTTATACCTATTGTTCAACAGATAGTTTATTAAGCACTACTTCTTCCAGCTCCCAGCCAGATGTGTTCTTTTCCTGCTCTGAATTTTGACAAGACTTGATTCTACATTTTTAAGGGTGTTGCTTTGTATCGACAAGGAACATTATTAGCCCTTTTGTGGTTCCTAGGATGTGCCTAGCAAATGGGAGGGGGTGATTAATAATAAATGTTTGAGTGAATGAATGAGTAAATGGTAATTGATAAATGGATGGATGAATGGTTAAGTGACAAACAGTCAGCCTTATTTAAGCAGAGAAAGAAATACGGTTCATTGTACAAATGCAAATGCCTCCAAGGCTCTGTGCACTGGCTCACAGTCCACAGTGCACAGCTTTTAAAAGAACAAAAACGGGTAGAAAGGCAGGAATGGCCACATACCAAGCCTGGGAGCTTGCTGTACTCTGTTGACATCAGAAATGGACACACTGACTGCCTGTTCTACATGTATGAACAAGGATTAGATGATGTCTGAGCACAAAGCGAAGGAGAAAACATCCCTGAGAAGGTCAAGACAGGAAGTTCTCTTCAGTGGACCACAGAGCTGAGTTAGATGCTTCCTTGGCAGCTGGCGGAAGCAGAGTAAACAATGACCTATGTAGGTACCAAAAATAAATCTGTGAGTTTAAGGGGCACTCAGTTGCTAACCAGAAAGTCAGCAGTTCAAATCCACCTGCCACTCCTTGGCAACCCTATGAGGTAATTGTGTTCTGTCTTATAGGGTCACTGTGAGTTTGAAACGACTTGACGGCAATGAGAGTTTTTTTGGTTTCAGTTTGTAGTTCAGGTGTTCTGTGAATGCTGACTGAGAACCATTAGTGATGTTGGTTTGGGGATGTGATAAAATGTAACAATATTAGATGCTTACCCTGTTTAAGGAATCTGTAACAGCATCATGGCATCATGGTTAAGTCCTACTACTGCTAACCAAAAGGTTGGCAGTTCGCATCTGCTGGGCACTCCTTGGAAACTCTATAGAGCAGTTCTGCCCTGTCCTACAGGGTTGGTATGAGATGGAATCCACTCAACAGTAGTGGTTTAGGGTCAGCCTGTTCGAGGCCAGTTGCTGCTGTGTCAGTTCTGACTCATGGAGACCAGATACATATCAGAGAAAACCCTCTGTTCCACAGGGTTTCCAGTAGTTGACTTTTTGCGGATCACCAGGCCTTTCTTCCAAGTTAACTATGGTGAGACTCAAAGCTTTAACCTTTCGGTTAAAAGATGAGTGCATTAACCATTTGCACCGCCCAAGGACTCCTTTACCCCATTTAGGCTCCTTCAGTAATTCTTGCCTACCCTCAAAGGAGCAAGCTGAGAATGTGTCAAAACCTACAGCAGGTATTTAGCTGCAAACCTCTCCAGACAGTCTACTTCTTACCCACTCCGGGGCTTGTTTCTTGAACCTTTCTGCTCTCCAGCTCCATTTATTTAAGCTACGGACCTGGGCTCCTTTTCTGAGGAGTACTTTTATGGATAACTTGATTCAGTCATATACTTTCCTATTTCTCCTGTCTTAAAACTTATTTCAGCAGAAACCTAGGGTTCCGTATGTGGATTCCATGCAGAAAGGAAGTGGCTATTCTGTTTGAGCTCTCATAACTGAGTACAATGGTCTGAGAGAAATCAATTTTAAGGAGTTTGGCGGATCAACAAATCTAGCTTTATGTGATGGGTAGTAAACTATTACATTGCTCTAGAATAAGAAGGTTTTCAAGATACAAGGTGGAGCTCTGAGCTTGTATGTGATGTGGGAGTACTGTTTACAGTGGAGAGGGTGTCCACATAGTCTAGATAGACTCCTCTCAGCAAACTAACAGTCCATCTCCTTCACACCGTTTATCCCAGTCCTATTCATTAATTACATATGTGCCATAGGTAATAAACTATAAAATATACTTTTCATTTCGGTTAACTTATTTATTCCTCTATAAATTATTCATCCTGGGTATTTTTATAGACAATTATTAATTGTAGCATTGTAATGATTTCTCAAGAAAATCTATTTATGGTCTAAGATCATGCAATAGCACCAGGTAACAATCTATCATCATAGTTGCACATGGAATCAACCAGTGGTATGGATGCTTATCTTTTCTTAAGTAGTTTACTGCAAGTATCCGTATGCTTGTGGAAGACACACCACACATATCACCATAACGAAGGAGAGTAGGCAATGTTGACAAAATCCCTGTGAAAAACCCTTCTTGGTTTAGACATTGGAGTTCCTTACTTCTTGAGTTTTATTTAAAGTAGAAAAATATGTTCCTTAGGGTGCTAATGACTATCCCCTATAGCTTACCCCAAAAGGGGTAAAAATTATTGTGATTAGATAGCACCAATGAACAATGTATGTCCTGAGCAAAGAAATAAGAAAAGACAGAACTTCTCTCAGTTGAAAGAGTCACCTAGTTGCACTGCCAGCACCCTGGGGATAAGAAGTGGCTCTGCCTTCTCTCATCTGCCCCAAAGGTAGAGTGAACTGAGCCACTGAGCCTATTCTAGGATTCCAAACTCTTCAGGTAACTGGTGACTCTCATCTTCAGACAGAATGTAGGGGTACATGATCTGAGGATGATGAACAATTGCATTTTGAAGGGGATAAGGAAACTGAAATCTTGTATACCATCTCTCTCATAGCATACTGAAATTTCTCTACCATCTATTAAAAAATGTCTGCTCCCAGAGAAAAAATTTATCCTGCATCTTGGCATTTCCAAAGACATCTAGGCTAAAGTTCCATAACCATCTAGTGTTAATTTTTCACCACCAGTTTTGTAGTTAAAAACACGACAAATTTTAAATTAAGTTAGAGCAACATAAAATTGTAAAGGAGACTTTGTATATATGAAAAGTCAGTATGCATATACTGCAAGACTAAAGATAACTTATTTTTAGGCTGCCTTAGGCTAGGTTCTCTAGAGGAGCAAAACCAGTGAAACATTATACATACATATGTTTTTGCTATTAGGTGTCACTGAGTAGGTTCCAACTCATAGCAACCTCATGTACAACAGAACAAAACACTGCACAGTCCTGCATCACCCTCATAAATTATAGTTATGCTTCAGCCAATTGTTACAGCTGTATAAACTCATCTCTTTGAGAGTCTCCTCTTTCTCACTGAGTGTTTACCAAGTATAAAGTCCTTCTGCAGAGAGTGGTCCCATCTGGTAACATGTCCACAATATGTGAGATGGCAGCCTTACCATCCTTGCTGTAAGAAGCATTCTGGTTGTGCTGCTTGTACGACAGATTTGTTCCTTCCTCTGGCAGTCCATAGTATATTCTCCACCAATGCCATGATTCAGATGCATCATTTCTTCTTTGGTCTTCTTTATTCATTGTCCAGCAATCTTAGGCATGAGAGGCAATTGAAAGCATCATGACTTGGGTCAGGCATACCTTAGTCCTTAAAGTGACATCTTGGCTTAAAAAAAAACACAAGCAAAAAACATTTGATAGAGTTATTTTGCAGTAGACAGCCAATGCAATGTGTTACTTGATTTCTTGACTGCCACTTCCATAGCCCTTGATTGTGAATCCAGGAAAGATGAAACCTTTAACTTCCGTCTTTTCTCTGCTTATCATAATGTTGCTTATTGAACCAATTGTAAGGATTTTCATTTTATGTTGAAGTATAATCCACAGTGAAGACCACAGTCTTTAATCTCATCAATAAGGGCTTCAAGTCCTATTCACTTTCTGCAAGCAATGTTACATTATTTGTATATCACAGGTTGTTAATGAGTCCTGCTCCAATCCTGATGCCTTGTTCTTCTTTTATAGTCCAGTTTCTCTGCTTATTTGCTCAGTATAAAGACTAGCTATGTATGGTTGATGGATATAACCCTGATGCACACTTTTCCTGACTTTAAACCACACAACATGCCCTTGTTCTATTCAAGCAACAGCCTCTTGGTCTATGTACAGGTTCCTCGTGAGTACAATTAAATGTTCTAGAATTCCCAGTTTCTGCAGTGTTATCCATAGTTTCTTATGATCCACACATTTTGATACATTGCGTAGTCAGTAAAACACAGGTTAACATCTTTCAGATGTCCTCTGCTTTTAGCCAGGGTTCTTTTGACATCAACAGTACTAACCCTCATTCCCTATCCTCTTCTGAATCCAACTTGAATGCCTGACAATTGCCCATCAATGTACTGCTTCAATCTCTTTTGAATAATCTTCAGCAAAATTTTATTGAAGTATGATGTTAATGATATTGTTTGATAATTTCTGCATTCTGTTGGGCCATCTTTGTATGAAATTGGCGTAAGTATGGATCTCTTTCAGTTGGTTGGCATTAATGAGTGAGCACTTTGGCTATTGCATCTGTTTGTTTAAACATCTCAATTGATATTCTTTCAATTCCTATAACCTTCCTTGTCAGTAATTCCCAATTATATTCCTTCCCAGTGCCTGACCATCCAGCCAAACCACTGGGTACAATCCATGAATCAGTATACAGTGGCACATTTGGCCATCTCTCCTTTCAGGCAGAAACAACCAGGTGTTCTGCTCAAAGGTCTGCCCACAGGGAGGAGTTCCCTTTACCGCTGTCATTCAAGAAGATCCCAGAAAGAGCTTACAGTGTTGCTGCTGTCCACTTCTCTGTGGTGCCTCCATATCGTGCAGAACTGTCTGCAAACCAGGCACAAGTACTCTCTTCTTCAGTTAACTGATTGTAGAGAACCCTCCATGAGACCACAGACGAAGACTGCAAGAAGGAAGGTAATGTGACAGGAATGGGTACCACAGACAGCTGGGCCACTTCTTCAGGTAACTTACTTGTACCTTCAGGTCCTGCTCCAGCCTGATCCCGTATATACCACTGTCATTTAATGATGAAGTGCTGCTATGCACTTCTGACTGTATGACTCTGAGCAAGGTAACATTCAGTTCAGGTTACATGGTGACTTGGTGGCCATAATTACGTGTTCAGTCTCTACTAAGTTCTGGTAACAAGCCAAAACCTGTTACTCAAAAGGAGAGTAGTTATCTGCAGAGGATAGCAGGGTTTTTCTCCCAAATCCTAAGGGTCTGCTCTGTGATTCACCAATAGGGCCTGCCAAAGACTTCAAACAGCATCTCTTTCTGCCATGAACACTTCAAGCACCATTGAGTTAGCCAGACCATACAACCCAAGCAGCAGAGCAACTTGCATGGCAGCCTGAACCTATTACTTCTTCCTTAATGTAGGCATTTAGTGCAGTAAGTTAATTGATTTAAGGTAAGTTTAAATAATTTCCAGTCCAATGTGGGTCACTGAACAGACTATACAAAGAAAACGACTTCTCCTAAGAAATTTAAAAGAAGTGTATGTTCTCACTAGTCTGTAATTGTGTAAGCTCTCTACCACTCAAAAAAAGGATAAAAATATGATTACTTCTCACTGTACATACTGACTTTTCATTTAAAATAATAAAGATGTCAGGGACTAAAAACTGTATAGGTTGTATAGAACAAAGAAATGCAGATAAAACAATTAATAAATAGTTATGTGAACATGTGTGGGAGGCATTGCCTAGAGTGCTTCCTCCACAGCCATCACTATAGGATGAAAGAGGAAACTTGGGGAAAAATATACCCAAGGAGGAATATTTAAATAGTATGGGGAAGGTGGGCAGCAAAAACAGAGATGACTAAGTCTGCTGCTAGTAGTGGTTTAGAAACATAAAAGTCTACTTGAATTTTTCTGTTTTCTTCTGTTATCATTCCTCTTTGAAGCTAAGTCTGAAAAAAACTGAGAAGTGAAGGAGGGAGAGAGGGAGGAAGAGAGGAAAGGAAAGGGCAGGCACGAAGGAAGGCTAAGCAGACACTGGAGAAAGCTTAAACTGAAAACTCATTTCCTTTGATCACATAGTAATATACATGTCTAAAAGTTCATTTCTAAAAAGAAATTAATTTTGTGAAACTCAAGTGGAATTAATGTAACACCTAAAATAACTTTAAAATTGAATATTACTTTGCTTCTTTTATCTATAACATGTCACATTGTCCTTGCATGATACTTTTTATACCTAGCATTGAATTAGGAGCCTTGGTGGCACAATAGTGCTTCACTGCTAACCAAAAGCTAAGCATTCAACCCACCAGCTGTTCTGCAAGAGAAAGATGTGACAATTTACTTCCATAAAGACTACAACCTTGGAAACCCTATGGGACGGTTCTGCTCCACCCTGTTAGGGTCTCTATGAGTCGAAATCAACTTGAAGGCACTAAGTCTGGTTTAGGTAGATAGTTAAACAGCAGGAAATAGTGTGTTGTTATTGTTGTTGGTTGCCATCAAGTTGATTCTGACACATGACAACACCGCCTGTGGATGGTAGAATTGTCCCATAGGCTTTCTGAGGCTGTGAAAAGCAAGTCACCAGGCCTGTCTTTTGAGGTACTTGTGGATAGGAATGAACCTCAGCTAGTAACACTTTATTATTTATGCCACCTACAGCATCTAAGAAAATAGTTCACAAACAACAATAACAAAAGCAAAAAAGAAAAATCAAACCTTATGCCACTGAGTCAATTCCAATTCATAGCAACTCTATAGCCCAGAGCAGAACTGCCCCATAGGGTTTCCAAGGAGCACCTGGTGGAACTGCCAACTCCACACCCTCGTTAAACCAAATAACTGAAACCGCTGCCATTCAGATGATTCTGACCCACGGAGTTTCCGAGGAGCACCTGGTGGATTTGGATTACTGCCCTTTTTGTTGGCAGCTATAGCACTTAAGCACTATGCCTCCAAGGTTTACAGAAAACAGTTTAGGGAGGGAAAATACAGACACTGGTATAGCCAAAAGCCAAGTGCCGTCCAATGGGATCCGACCTTGTATAATGTAGGGTAAATTTTCCTTTAGAAATGGATATTCATATTTCATTTGAGTTCAGTCTTGAAGATAGCAGCATTTCTTAGAAGAAAGACAATTATCAGAATTTAAAATTTAAAGTTTCTATTAGAAAGACACATTGCCTGTATATTATGTTTTCCAGACAATTTTGTCTAAATCTAATCATGAGTAAACAGTAAGACAAATACAAATTGAAAACAATCTGGAAAAGGAATGACCTTTTTCTTTTTTTTTTTAATAAGAAAATTTCAAAAATGTTTATACCAAAAAATAAAATACATAAAAGACAGAGACACTGTTCTAGATTAAAGGAGATTAAAGGGTCTTGGGAAACCCTGGAAGCATAGTGCATTCAGTGCTATGTCTGCTAACCAAAAGGTCAGTAGCTCAAATCTGCCAGGCACTGCTTGGAAACTCTACGGGGCCGTTCTACTCTGACCTCTAGGGTCACCATGACTCAGACCCGACTTGACGGCAGTAGGTTTTTTGGTTTAAAGGGTCTTGATAATTGGTTTAGGCTTGGTTTATCAAAAATAAGTTTTGTGCCAAAGATTCACTGCAGTCCATTTATTCGGAAGTGATCCCAGTAGAAACCAGCAGGGTAGAGAAGAAGTGGGGCTAAGAAGATAAGGTGCCTAACCAGAATGCATTATCGAGCAATCTCCCAGAGAACTGCCTCAGTGCTCCCTGGGGCAGTTGTGTGACCTCAGAATTCTCCCATTTATTAGTCGTTGCTTAGGAGCAGCACTTCAGCCCCTCACACTTCCTGTGATCTGTGAGCCCTGCAGGCAAAGCTGGTTCCTGTTGAGGTCAGTCCTTGACTGAGAGAAGCAGATCCAGGCTCTTGGTTACGGTGTCTGTTGTAACTAAACATAATGTTTTGTACTGGATTGGATTAATGATAAAAGCAGGTAGCTATCAAGGGCATGACTGGGACAAGGAAATTTTAAAATGAGCTGTGCATTCGATAAGTGTTTAACTTTTTAAATGCTAAATTTTGAATGTGATGATTATGTAGGAGAGTATCTATGTATATAGATGATTCCCAGTGAAATGTTTAGTGGTAAAATGCCGTGATATCGGAACTTACTTCTAAGTAGCCCAACCAAAAATTACTGTAATTATTGTATAAAATAGTGTTACTATTAATTTATTTTAATATACACACCTATTAATATATGTATATGTATATGTGTGTATATGCATACATATGTATGTATATAGAGTGATTGAAAGAAAAGGAAAATACAGAAAAAGTAAGCAAATGGTAACTATAAATAAAGACCTGGGTGTTCATTGTACTATTCTTTCAACTTCTCGTGTCTGTTCGATATTTTTCAAAATAAATTGGTTGGGAAAACAGAAATCAGTATTTGTGGAAGAAACTCCCTGGGTAGGGCCAATGGTTAAGTGCTGGACCACTGGCAGATAGGTTGGCTGTCTTAAAGTGTTCAGAGAAGACAGGCCTGGTGATCAGCTTCTGAAAGGTCAAGCCTGTAAACCCTGTGGAACAATTCTACTCTGCACACGTAAGTATCTGTTACCAGGCTCCGCTGCTACCTATAAGGTTGGAGATCTGAGTTCACTCCTAGTGCTTCAAGAAAACTCTGGCAATTTGTTTCCAAATAATTAGCCATTGAAAACTCGACAGAGCACAGTTCTACTCTGACACACATGGGTAATTATGAGTCGTAAATGGTGCTGGTATATTTGTTTTGTATTGTCTTCAGTGTCTTTCACTAGTTGAACCCTCCACTGCTAATGCCACTCTGCAGAAGAAAGACTCACAGTTTGCTTCTGTAAAGATTTGAATTTGTCACTGTGGAGTATGCTGAGATTCACAGCAACCCTAGAGGATACTGCAGAACTGCCCCATAGCATTTCCAAGGAGCAGCTGGTGGATTTGAACTACTGACCCTTTTGGTTGGCAGCCGTTGCTCTCAGATGGCTTCCAGCTGGTATAGCCGATGTATAGGATAAGTTGGAACTGCTCCATTGGGCTTCTAGGGAGCAACTGGTGGTTTTGAACTGCTTAACATTTGATTAGCAACCATAACTTTTAACTGCTGCACAGTCTTGTAAATTCTATGGGGTCGCTATGAACTGTAGTCAACTTGATGGTATTGGGTTTGGTTTTATATATCGCTGAATGAAGTTGTGTTGAATACCCAGTATGATATCAGGAGTAAATGCAATGGAATTAAACTATGAAAATAAATCTTTATTGAATTATGAAGAACAAAGATTGTATTAGGAAGCACAACCTCCAGACTTTCTGACTACATGACTTCCTATTTCCTTACAATTTATTAGAGGGAGGGCCCTAGTTTCTTCCAATTATAACTCACTTTTTTAAAATCTCAGTTAATTCTCAATCCTTTGGTTTAAAGTTCTTAGTGGTATATTTAAAGAAAAGATTTGTTATTGTCGTTAGCTGTTACTGAGTAGGTTCCTGCTTGTGGTAACCCTATATGACCTTTCAAAAGCAGATTGCTAGGCCTTGTTTTCTCCAATACCTCTGCGATAGTTCCATCCACTAAACTCTTGTGTAGTAGTCAAACATTTAAACATTTGCACTACCCAGGACCTCCAAAGAAGAGATGTAAAAAGAAAGCCAAACCTTTGTTGTTGAGTGGGTTTCCACTCACAGTGATCCTACAGGACAGAGATCTGCCCCATAGAACCCTTAGGTTCTCCAAGGAGCAGCACCTCCATACCCAAAATATCAAGTAAGGGCACTCGCTTGGCTTATGTAACTGTGTCCCAGGGTCCCTTAGGAGCACCCCGTGTTTATTGTCAACTCCATGTAACTAACTGCTTAAGTAGCAACGGTCTTCGTCCTGACTCAGGTTCCCTTACACTAACAAAGACAAAATTATTTCAGTAAATATGCCATCTTTGTTTAGCACTATGTATTGTTCATATTATTTGTATCAGATTGCATTCAGTCTACATGATTGGCATCACCTGCTCATTCCAAGTTCTTTAAACCAAAGAGGACTGTGAATTAAGTTCGCCAACTTTTCCTAGAAAAAGTGCTACATACCTCATAGCTGCGTATCACTAGGGTCACCTTCAAATTCCTCCCCTTGGGACGCCCGTGCTTCGTCCACCCTTCAAAGCAGTTTGGGGACTCTTTTTCTGGAATGGCCATCAGAGTTGTCACTGTGTAATTTTAATGTCCTGAATGTCATCAAAATATCTTCCTTTCAATCTTTCCTTTATGTTTGGATAAAGAAAAAAAAGTCAGTGTGGGCCAGATCAGGTGATTTGTTTACTGACTAAAAACTCCCTCACAGACAACTACACAATTAAGTTTGTGAACTTCCACTGTACTACCATGCACAAAGGCCATTCCAGAAAGAGTTCCAAAATTGCTTTGAAGGGTGGTGTTTGGGTCAGCTAATGCTGCTCTAACAGAAATACCACAGAGTGGATGGCTTTAACAAAGGAAAGTTTATTCTTACACAGTCTGGTAGGCTACAAGTCCCAATTCATGATGTCCACTAAAGGGAAAGGCTTTCCCCCTTGTTGGCTCTGGAGGAAAGTCCAGTATTGCATCAGTCTCTCTCCAGGGAGCATCTTAGCGCAGGAACCTCAGGTCTGAAGGACGCGCTCTTCGGGTGCCGCTCGCTTGATGGTGTGAGGTTCCCTTTTCTCTACTGGTTTCCCTTTCCTTTTATCTCTTGTAGGATGAAAGGATTAAGGATGGGACAAGCCATACTCCAGGGAAACTCCCTTTATAGTGCAGCAGGGAGGTGATCTTATAAAGGGATTTACAGTCCTACCCCAATCCTTTAACATACAGCATAGGAAAATCACAAAATGGAAGACAATTACAAAATATTGAGAATCATGGCCCAAGCACATAGCTACACATGTTTTGCAGGAGACACAATTTGATCCATGATAGGTGGACTAGGTGCTGGCATCAGTGCTTAGCTTCCCAAGGGGAGTACTTTGAAGGTAACCCCAGTGATATTCAGCAATGAGGTATATGGTGCTTAGAAAAATTTAAGTTTGCAGACTTGTTAGACCTCATACATACCGCACTTTTACACAAATAGTGGGCACATTGTGTGTTTTCTGTGAAGTATGCAACACCTCACCTTGTTTTCACAAGCACACCAAATCAATACTTTTTATGTGTTACTGATTTCAATTTCTTTCAGTTTTTCTGTTCAATGGATATAAATATTACAAGGGTATAACTGATCTCACAGAAACTCTGTTTAAGGTGGGTATTTTTCCCAACTAACTGCAAGCACTGGTGAACTTTTACTCCTTTCTCCATTCACTCACATGACAGAGTAGAATTACCCCATAGGGTCTGTTGACTGTAACCTTGACAGAATCAGATTGGCAGTTCTTTCTCCTTTATTGTTACTGGGCTGGTTCCAGCCATCAACATTTTTATTAGCAGCCAAACACTTAATATTCTTTATGCTACCAGAACACCTTAGTTCTTTAGAGAGTCATACCAGTATTAGATTAAAAAAAAAAAAACCCACTGCTGTTGAGTCAGGTCCAACTCATAGCAACCCTATATAGGTTTCCAAGGAGCACCTGGAGGATTTGAACTGCCGACCTTTTGGTTAGCAGGCCTAGCACTTAACCCATTATGCCACCAGGGCTTGCTAGCATTAGATGGATCTTTTTATTTTCCTTTATTGGTTCTGAGCAACTAGAAGAGGAAAGATTTGCTACAAAAATGAATGAATGTAGTACCTTGAAAGGATAAGAAAAAGTCCTATTTTGTTGAAGTCGTTAGTCTCCTTTATCAATCAAATAAAGATACACTCTTCCTTTATCTTAATCCTAAGGAATCTATGAACTATAAACTGATGGAAAAGCCATGACTAAAAAACATAGCCAAAACCAATTTCACTGATGCTTAGTGAAGTCTGACACATAGAAACCCCAGATGTGCAGAGTAGACTTGAAAAATAAATCAGCTGAATTTAATTCTAAGAGTTGCTACCATGCTCTTTGTAAATTTTCTAGATCATTCAGATGCTTTGAATTTGTTTTTCATGTGTGGTGTCAAGTACTTCAGGCCCAGCAGGCCTAAAAGAAGTCCTTTTCCTACCATGCAAAGTAAGTTATTTGGATTATTTATTTATATTCACACCTTGCTTAAAAAAGAATTTAAAGTAAATTTCACATTATTTTATTAGCACATAAAAATCTGTAGCAGAAATCCATAAAGGGATTATAAGATTTATTTCTTATCTCCCTTCTCACAGGATACAATTTATTACCTCACAAATTTGGTACAAACCAAAAATAAACACCTTCTTTCTAGAACCTCACAATACTTAGAAAGCATAGCATAGCTTCCAAGAAACAGCAAGATCATGTTTAAAGAAAGTTAAAGTCTAGAGTTCTTGTCACGGTAAGTTTTCTGATACCTGGCTCCAGGTACCAAAATAATTGCACTTACCCAAAATAAAATACTGTAAATTCTTTAAAGTGAAAAGTATGATTTAATTTTTATGTGTTATAGATTTATAGAAAACATTCAAATGAATGATATCTTTTCCCCAACCAGAAGAAAAAAATTCAATACGATGGTAATGGCTTTAACATTTTAGCATACATGTATATAATATAAAAAAATCAAAATGTTACTGGTCTTATAGTATAATTAATTACAAAAGGTAATTAACTTAAGCCAAATAAATTTTAACTATTCAAAAACTAGGAGAACATTTGAAAATTATTTCTTTTGAAAAACACAATTTTCAGAGTATAATAACTAAAAATCTCTTTATGAATTTTCAGAGGTTTTCATAAATATACAAGTCATTAATTCTTGTGGATTTCCCAGTTGGTAAATGCCTCTTTTGAAGAAGTACTTTGTAAATATTTGCATTTGTGTTGGTCAGAACTGGACATTTGAAATTATCCAAACTTGGGTTTGACAGCTTTGCTCAGCACATGTTGCACAGCCTTGGGAAGTCTATCTACTTAAACTGCAGAGTTTTATCAACCACATTTCTAAATTGAAGATAGTTTTAACTACCTCTTTAAAATATTGTAAATTGTTAATTAGGCTATCCCGTTACATTCAATAGGTAACTCACTATGAAAAGTGCTAGTGAAGTAATAGTCAAATTATATAGGTGAAGCACCTACCAGAAGTCACATGCCCATTGAATTAATCCTTCCTCATTGTCTACATTCTTAATAAATGTAAAGAAAAGCAGGATCACTTTAAGAAATTTTTTTCATACTTCATAAAACAAGATATCTGGAAACTCACCCACCTATCTTCCTAGCCTACAATTTGCTCCCCAGCTATTTTTGTAACTAAGGGCACCAAAATTAGACATTACTAAAATGTCTAAATTTCAGGCAGTTGTTAAGTGCTGTGATTAAACTACCAAAATAAAGCATCTTGGAGGAATAGTGAACATTGACTACAAATTAAACTGATTGTCACGTATTCTCTCTGGTGAGTTGAAAGGCTACTTCTCACTGCACACTATAATTCAATGAAAAAATATCATACACAAAACACCTACTGAGGAATAAGAAGAATTCATACTTAAAGTGGATCCCCAGTGTAATGTACCATGTTAGAAATGAATTAAAGTTAAAATGTGCATTGAAGGCTAAGTAAGGCATTTTCCCCTTTTTCATTCTCTTAAAGAATACTGCAAGGGGGGCTTTGGTAAAAAATTAAAATGTTCCAATCAGTGATGCTTATATGAGTTTTCTGTTTATGACACTTGAGCAGTAAGACAATGATCTAATTTCTGTGTTTATTTGCCTAAATAAAATCTTGCTCTAGGCAACTTTTTATCTTCACTATGTGTAGAAACCAGGGGCTTTTAATTGACTCGTTTCTCACTGGCTACCTGATGTTGACAAGGTATTTAATCACCATGATCTCCTAGAATGAACACAGGACATCAGTTAGTTGCACTCAACAAAGACAACTCATCTGAGTCAGAGTAAAATGGAAATATGGGACTTGGAGCTGGGGCACAGAGTACTTCTTTTTAGACAATTGATTTCTAAAGTGAATTATTTAACCCTTAACACAACAATGGGTTAGAAAACAAGGCAGGCTGTTATCTAATACCTAGGTCTCAAAAAATACACATCGAATTTAAAAGCTCACTAGTGTTAAAAGTTTATCTGGAACTTGGAATTTATGTTTGAAAAGGAAAACAAGTTTTAGAGACAGGTATTCCACAGAGCTGAAGTTTGCAATGGTGAACAGGAGGAGATAATTGTGGCAAAACAGTAACTGAATAAAAGATACATTCAATAAAATAGTATAGAAAATCAGTGCTATAAAATTATCTTGAGGGGGTAGAGTCAAGTGGTGGACTAGACATGCATCTCCTTAATTCCCTCTGAAAACTAAGACCTGGACTGATAATTGAATGGAGCATTCTGGACACCCAGAGAGCCCTAGAGAACGGCATAGCATTGTTAGATTGGACTACATGCCACTAAACAGGAAATTTCCTCTTTCTCGTTGAGCCCCACTCCTGCTGACTCACTGCTTGGGTGGACTGCAAGTACTGGCACTTTTAATTTTTTTTCCTTTTTGTTGGCCAGTAGGTAGGGGATGGGCATGAGCTGGCAGATACATTGAGCTGCAGTGCTGAAGTGAACAGCATGTGGCACAGTGGAGAGCAGGTGTGTGGGATAGCAGAAACTCTTAAAGGCATTGAGACTCAAAGCAAAGCTAACATTCAGAGGAAAGCCTTGGAGGCTTTCATGTGACTTACTGGCAGAAACAGTGTCAGCAAGGAGGCAGTGGGAAGACACATCCAAAGCCTTGAAGGAGAAAAACTTCCAAACAAGAATTATATATCCTGCAAAACTGTCTTTCAAATATGAAGATGAAATTAAGACATTTGCAGATAAACAGAAGCTTAGAGACTTTGTAAAACCAAAACAAAACTACAAGAAATACTGAAAGAAGCTCTCTGCTTAGAAAAACAAAACCATTAAGTGTCTATATAAGGAGGCAATGCAGGGCACAACATCCAGAAACCTGCTCACTTAGGGAAGGCACAAAACTCAGTCCAAGCTATAATATTAAAGGAAGAGAACCAGTGATCATATCATGAAAACTATGACGCCACTACATTAAAAAGAAGGATATAGCAGAGTAGTTATAATGCTTTCAGATGGGGAGGAAGTTAAAAAGATATGCAGAAGTTAAAAAGATATGTAGAAGTTAAAACTGGGTTTAATCTTAGAATATAATGGGAGATTATAGGACAAGCCACAAAGCACAATAACAATGCAACACATCAAAACAAGAAATGTAATACAGGAGTCTCAACAAACACAAAACCAACACTGAAAAAGATGAAAAGTCAACCCATAAAGAAGAATGACTATGAATGAATATTAAGAACAACATAGAAAACACCAACACTAGAATAAATACATCAGAATGATGGCACTAAACACATACCTATCAATAATTACACTGAATGTAAACGTACTGAATGCTCCAATAAAGAAACAATGAGTGAAATTATTGGATCAAAATACACAACCCATCTATTATGCTGCTTGCAAGAAACACACCTTAGACTTAAAGATATGAACAAACTGAAAGTCAAAGGATGGAATAATACACACCAAGCTAGCAATATACAAACTAGAGCAGGTGTGGCAATACTAATCTCAGATAAAATAGATTTTAATATAAAATCCACCACTGTGGACAATTATGGTCACCATTTATTGCTGAAATCTTCAATACACAAGCAGAACTCAACAATATTAAGTATTTATGCACCCAGTGCTAGACCATCTAAACACATCGAACAAACAATGACTACACTGAGATCACTCCATAATAATAGTCACAAACTTCAACACTCCACTTTCAGTAATGGACAGATCATCTAAAAAAAAGCTCAGTAAAGACACAGAAGATCTTGTTGTGACAACCAATTAGACCTCATCGACATATACAGAACTTTCTATCTATCAACAGATAAGTACACCTTCTTCAAGGCACATGGAACATTTTCTAGAATAGACCATGTGTTAGGACATAAAGCAAAGCTCAACAAAATCTAAACCACTGAATTACTGCAAAGCATTTTCTCAAACCATAAAGCCATAAAGTTGAAATCAATAACAGAAAAAACACAGATAGAAATTGGACCATGGAAACTGAATACCTTGCTCAAAAAGCCATGAGTTATAGAAGAAATCAAGGATGAAATAAAGAAACTTATGTATTCAAATGAGAATGAAAACATGTCCTACCATAAGCTATAGGATACAGCCAAAGCAGTGCTCAGAGGTCAGTTTTTCTCTAGAAATTCACACATCCAGAAAGAAGAAAGAACTCTAACCAAAGAATTAACCTTATAGCTTGAACAAGTAGAAAGACAGCAACAGAGGAATGCCTCTGGCACCAGAAAAAAACAGATCATCAAGATTAGAGCAGAACCAAATGAATTAGAGAATAGAAGAACAATTGAAAAAAATGACAAAACCAAAAGAAAGGCTAGTTTTTTGTAAAGATCAACAAAATTGACAAACCATTGGCTAAACTTACAAAAGGAAAACAGGAAAGGAAACAGCCCAAATAAGAAATGAGATGGGAGATGTCACAACAGATCTAAACAAAATCAAAAGTTTCATAAGAATACTATGAAAGACTGTACTGTAACAGATTTGAAAACCTAGAGGAAATGGACAAATTCCTAGATTCACATCCCCTACCAAAATGATCACAAGGGGTAGTAGAAAGACAAAGGACGAGATTGAAAAAGTCATCAGAAAACTACCAACTATAAAAAGCCCTGGCCCAGATGGCTTAACTGTAGAATCCTACCAACATTTTACAGAAGAGTTAACTCTAATACTACTGAGAGTATTTCACAGCATAGAAAGGGATGGAATACTCCCAAATTCATTCTATGAAGCCAGCATAACCCTGATATCAAAGCCCAGGAAAGATCCCACAAAAAAAGAAAATTGCAAACCAATATCCAGAACTAGATGCAGAAATCGTCAACAAAATCCTTGCCAACAGAATTCAACAACATATCAAGAAAACAATTCATCATAACCAAGTTGGATTCATACCAGGGGTGCAAGACTGGTTCAGCATCAGAATAACAATTAATGTGATTAATCACATAAATAACACAAATGTTAAGAATCATCTTCTTTTCTCAAATGATGCAGGAAAGGCATTTGAAAAAGTCCAACACCCATTCATGCTCAAAACTCTCAGCCAAATAGGAGTAGAAGGGATATTCCTCAATGCAATAATGGCCATCTATGCAAAGCCAATTGTCTACATCATCCTGAATGGAGAGGGACTAAAAGAATTCCCCTTGAAAATGAGAACTGGACAAGGATGCCCACTCTCACCTCTCCTATTCAACATTGTGCTAGAAGTTCTGGCCAGAGCAGTTAGGCAAGACCAAGAAATAAAGGGCATGTACATTGGGAAAGAAGAAGTAAAAATCTCCTATTTGCAGGCAAAGTGATTATATATGCAGCTAATCCTAAAGAATCCGTATGTAAACTACTCAAGCTAATAGAAGAGTTCAGCAAAGTATCAGGATACAAGATAAACATAAGTAAATCAGTAGGATTCCTTTATACCAACACAGAGGTCATCGAAGAAGAAATCACCAAATCAATACCGTTTACTATAGCCCCCAAGAAGATCAAATACCTAGGAATAAATCTAGCTAGAGAAATAAGAGACATATACAAACAGAACTACAAGACCTTACTGCAAGAAACTAAGAGAGACTTGCATAAATAGAGAAACCTACCCTGCTCACGGCTGGGAAGAATTAACACTGAAAAAAATGTCTATTTTACCCAAAGCAATCTACATATACAATGCAATCCCAATACAAGTTCCAGTGACATTTTTTTAATGAGATGGAGAAACAAAATCACCACCTTTGTTTGGAAAGGGAAGAAACCCCAGATAAACAAAACACTACTGAAGAAGAGGAACACAGTGGGAAGTCTCACAGTAACCAACCTTAGAACCTATTACACTGCCACAGTAGTCAAAACAGCCTGGTACTGGTACAAAATGAGACGTATATACCAATGGAACAGAGTTGAGATCCCAGAGATGCTACCATACTCCTGTGAACAGCTGATAGTCAACAAAGGCCCTAAGATTGTAAACTGGGGTGAAAACAGTCTGTTTAACAAATAACGCTGGCAAAATTGGATAGCCATCTGCAAAAAATTGAAACAAGACCCACATCTCACACCTTACACAAGAACTAACTCAAACCGGGTGAATATCAAACCTAAAATGATAGAGATCATGCAAGAAAAAATAGGGTCAATAATGGAAGTTTTAATACACAGCTTAGACAAACTTCAATATCTGACAAACAAGGCATGATCAACAGAAGAGACAGCAGATAAATGGGAACTAATAAGAGCAACCACTTTTGCTCATCCAAAGACTTTATCAAAAGAATTAAAAGACCACCTACAGAATGGGAAAAAAATATTTGGCAACTACATGTCAGATGGATGTCTGACCTCCATAAGATACTGCAAAATATCAACAAGAAAACAGTAAATAACCCAATTAAATGATGGGCAAAGGAGATAGATGCTTCACTAAAGAAGACATCCAGGCAGCCAAAAGACACATGAGAAAATGTTCACAATCATTAGCTATTAAACAAATACAAATCAAAACTACAATGAGATACCATCTCACTACATTGAGGTTGGCCGTGATCCCAAAACCACAAAATACCAAATGCTGGAGAGGCTGTGGACAGATTGGAACTCTCCTACTCTGCTGATTGGATTGCAAAATGGCACAACTGCTTGGGAAAGGCATCTGGTCTCCCTTAAAAAGCTGGAAATAGACACACCATTTGACCCAGTAATCCCACTGCTCAGAACATATCCTGCAAAATCAAGGGCAGTCACACAAACAGATACCTGTACCCAAATGTTTATTGCAGCACAGTCCAGAATAGTAAAAAGATGGAATCAACCCAGATGCCCAACAACAGATAAATGGATAAACAAGCTATGGTATGTATACTCAATGGAACACTATGCAATGATAAAGAACAACGATGATTTTAGGAAACATCTGATAACCTGGTTTCAATTGGAAGACATTATGTTGAGTGAAATCAGTTAGCAGCAAAAGGACAAATATTGTATAAGATCCCTACTATAAAGAGTTAAAAACAGACTAACAGAGTCTGTGAAGGTGGATGAATCCCAAGGTCAACAGATAAACTACTAGTTCAAGCCCCAAGAACCAGAGATTGGAAGACAAGAAAGGCGGCTGTGTTCACAAGCCAAAAACCCTGGCAAGGTGAGCAAGGAGGAAGTAGGCACAGAACGCAGAGACATGTAGGCTGAAGGATGGTGAGCCACCACAGATCCCACCCCTACTGATACCACTCTGCAGATTCCATCAGGGGGGTGATCACAACATTACATAACTGCCACAACACTAAGAATCATAGCCCAGCCAAGTTGGCACACAATCTTAACCATCACTGCAAGAAACCAGAGTGGTAGTGGAAACCTTTGCCCATTAGGGCAAACTGGAAATTTTCTTTTTGTAGTCGCGTGGGACTAACCGAGAAAACATACCAAAACTATAGCTGTCAAGTTGATTATGACTTACAGTGACTCTATAGACAAGGTAGAACTGCCCCATAGAATTTCCAAAGAGCATCTTGTGGATTTGAACGGCTTACCTTCTGGTTAGCAGCTTTAGCACTTAAACACTAGCCCACCAGGGTTTCCCCAAAGGGATTATGAAGAACTGAATTAAAGCCCAGAGACAACCCAAGGCTCACTAGAGACCCTCCCCACGTTAAGCTATACCTCTAAGGGAAGAGATGATATTTCCTTGGTCCATCCTAAACTCCCAGGAGTTGCCAGAGCAAGAAATACGAGTGTTCTTTCTGAGGGTCAGATGTGATCACAATAAAAGGAGAGCAAGAGTGGGCAAATCTCACACCATGCCAAGTAAAAATAACAGAACCTCAACAGGGAGGAAGGTAGAGACGGACTGCCGGAGACCTAGGGGCTTTTGAGGAATTAAACAACCTCTGGGGCAAAGTGAGTGGCACTCAAGTAAAGGAATCATCGGTGATACAATGGGAATTTTCAGAATTCTTGAAATCAGCTTAGAAGGGAAAGAAAACACTTTCAGTTTTAAGTTCAGAGACCAGTCAACTTGAAGAGAAGCCTTTCCCAGGCTCTCAAATGCCAAAACTGCCAAATTCTGAGTTTAGCAAAATGAAAGGGCAGAAGGGTTGGGAAGGAGAGAAGTAGCCAACGAGTTCTCTCCCTGTCTTCCCACACCACCTGCTTCCCTGGAAAGTTTTAATTATTGGCTTGGCAGTCTAAGAGTCTATTACCTAAAAGTTGTGGAGCTATCAGGAATGTCATATTCAGTAGCAGAAAAGTATTTTCTCACTGAATACATTTTAATGGGACAAGGGAAAGACAAAAATAAAAAAAAGTTACATTTTAATTACAGTGTGTTTGTTACATCAATGCAACTTTGAGACCAACAAGATCATACCACCAACCATCCAGTTCCCAAATTGCGCCTCATTTCTGGCAGATCAACAACTCTTTATTAAAAGTTCAGACTTGATGTTCTGACATAGAGGATCCCCTGGGAATACGGCCCCTAGACTTCCTGCTCGCCCAGGGCTGAAGCCAACACCTCAGTCAAAGAATGGAGTGGACTTGGGGACACAAAATGAGGCAGTTGGTGTGTGTAATTTATGGTTTAAAATCTATATGAGGCTGTCATACCAGTTTCTTTTGAGAGGAGAGAGGAGACATGTGCTGGTTGAGTGGACATTGGAAGTAAAGAGTGGTGGGGTTTTCTACGGAAAATTGACTTGGAGTGTAAACTTCCACTTCATTACAATAAAAGCAATAAAAGCCAAAAAAATTAAAAAACATCTTGGAGCCATCACTACTGAAGCCGATTAGTTACAGCCGAAAGTAGAGTCAGTATGCATAAATGCAGATGCTAATATTCTGGGAAATGGGATGGGTATTAAAATTTTAAATGGTAAAGAAGTGCCCTTTTCAAAAAGCCAAACAGAGACTGTTTAGTTATGCCGAGTGGCAAGAAGTAGTATTAAAAAGAGTTAGTACTTTCTTCCACCACCTGTGTCAGTTGACCTGCATCATTGCTACTGATGCTAGTAATTCATCCCAGCAGAGTGTCCCACAGTGGACAGGGTTCAGCAGGACTTTGACACTAAGAAAGACTAGGAAGAAAGGTCTGCTGAGTTACTTCCAAAAATTAGTCAAAGAAAACTCCACAGGGTATAACAGAATATCATCTGATACAGTGCTGGAAGATGAGCCTCCTTATGCTGCAAGAGAGTCAAAATACACAGCTGCTGCAGTAATGAAAACAAACAAAAAAGTGGGGAATGAGAGAGAATTCCCGATTCCTATCTAAAGTAGACTTTGGTGGACTGGCTGGTGACAAAAGAGTTTTTAAATGCTTGCACTGTCCTCTGGCCTCCATGTGGTCCTCTCCAGAGATGCCTAACCAGTCACCCAGAAAAACTATGCTCACTACAGTGTTGATCCTAGGACCTGGATTTACTACTTTTTAATGACCAGATCATCGGATCTTGCAAATGAGTTATGAAACAATTACTAAAGGCCATGTTTTTCTGACTTTAGATTATCACTTAAATCACTGAGGGAGTTAAGTTGCCTTCCTTTAATCTTATCAGCTGACTGGTCACACAAGAAGAGATGTCAGTTAGTAGCTTAGCAGAAAAGTGATCAGAGATAATTTGAAATGACACAGAACCTATCACGAATAGATAATGGCATAGCAATTTCCGAGTTGCATTTTCCATTTCATTTTTAAATTATTTTTAACCCTACCTTTTTCCAAAAATATTTGGGAAGTAGTTAACAAGATAGTTATCAAAATCTGGGGCTACTTAACAAAATAACAAAATAAAACAACCATATACAGTCACAAGATACTGAAAATAGAAAAATATTTCAAGAGAAATTTCTAAGAGAGAAACATATCTTCTAACTGGGGTACAGCGAACACAGTATAGAAGTGAAAAAAGCGTGGAGTTGCTTTTTAATTTAGCTGAATCAGTGAAGAGTTTTGGTGCTCTGATAACCACTGGTGATTTACATTAATGAAACCCTGGTGGTATAGTGGTTGAGAGTTTGCCGCTAACCAAAAGTTTGGCAGTTCAAATCCACCAGACGCTTCTTGGAAACTCTATGGGGGCTGTACTACTCCGTCCTGTATGGTTCCTATCAGTTGGAATCAACTCAGCAGTAACGGGTTTTATTTTGTTTTTTAATTTAAGTTAAAGAAAAAAGTACCTGATTAATTTGCATTCTCTCCAAAATTTATAGTGTGTATGCGTGTGTGTGTATGTGTTGTGTGTAGGGGCATGCTTTATGATTAGGGGAAAATAAAACATTAAACTTACTGGATTGTTCTTTTTTTTTTTTTCTCCAAATATCACTCTAGGGGAAAAAGGTATAGCCTTTTTGCCAAGCCAAGCCAAACTTTTTTAGTAGGACATTATTTTAGTCATCTGGTACTGCTCTAACAAAAATACCACAGAGTGGATGGCTTTAACAAAGCAAAGTTTATCGTACACAGTCCAGTAGGCTACAAGTCTGAATTCAGGGTGTCTGTTCCAGGGAAAAGCTTTCTCTCCTTGTCAGCTCTGGAGGAAGGTCCTTGTGTTGCACCAGTCTTTGTCGAGGGAGCATCTTGGCACAGGAACCTGAGGTGTGAAGGACGCACTCTTCTCTGGTGATGCTTTCTTGATGGTGTGAGATTCCCAATTCTCTGCTTGCTTCCCTTTCTTTTTATCTGCCCGTAGGATGAAAGGATAAAAAGTGGTACCAGCCACACTCCAGGGAAACTCCTGTAGTGGTGGTGTTGCAGTCCCACCCTAACACTCTTTTAACATAATCATCCCATCTATTAGGCACGGGCAGAGAGCAGGACGTACAGCACAAGAGAATCACAAAACGGAAGGCAGTCAGAGAGCACTGGGAATCATGACCTAGCCAAATGGCTACACACAGTTTTGGGGAGACACAGTTCAATCCACGACAGACCTATTTCAAAAAAATTACTTGACTTTTACAATTAAATTTTTAAGTCTTCTTAAAGCTAAACAGTAGTTTAACTTAGCGAGTAAAGAATTGTCTACCTTGAGCATTGTGCTTGCTTAAAACTTGTCTAGATAGGGTCAAATTGGCAGCAGCTGCTGGAAAGAGTAAACAAGAAACTTAGGGGCCAGTGAGTTTTTGTTAGTGAGAGAGGCACAACTCAGAAGAGGAGGGTACGGATGGTGGGAGCGTACTCATTGTTACTGAATTGTGCAAGTGGAAACGGGTGAGTTGGTGCACTGCTATGTATATTCTCAGCAACAAAAAAATTATAAAAAATATTTTTTGTAACATACATCCCACCACACACTCTTCCCACAGTTTACTTACTTGGGCTTTTGCTATCATTCTGTTTCCATTCTTTAGGTTCATGGCTTCCTCTTTTTACATTACTTCCATTATAATATTTTACATTATTTAATCATCATTGCTTTTCTGCCTTTGCAGTGGGGACATTTCAGGCCAGGCCAACATCATACACAAAAAAATTCAGTGAGGGATTTGCTGTTCAGTGCTTTCCATCCCAGCATGGTCAGACACCTGCAAAGCAAAGTTGTGGGAATGTGGCCACTGTCTGGTTGCTCCTTCTCTGGCCCTCAGGAAAATGTACGTCTTTTTAAAAATGAAAGGTTGAAGAAGACACCAGTGTTTATAACAAATATGCATGGTGTTTTAGTCAGCTACTGCTGCTCTAATAGAAATACCGTAAGTGGATGGCTTTAACAAAGGAAGGTTTATTCTTACACAATCCAGTAGGCTACAAGTCCAAATTCAGGATGTCTACTCCAGGGGAAGGCTTTTCACCTTGTCAGCTCAGGAGAAAAGACCAGCATTGCATCAGTCTTTGTGCACCTTAGTGCAGGAACCTCAGGTCTGAAGGACGTGCTCTTCTCCTAGTCCTGCTTACTTGATGGTGTGAGGTTCCTAATTCTCTGCTTACTTCCCTTTCATTTTATCTCTTGTAAAACGAAAGGATTAAGGGTGGTACAAGCCATACTCCAGAGAAACTCTCTTTGCAGTGGAGCAGGGAGGTGGTCCTATGAAGGGATTCACAGCCTCACCCTAATCTTTTAACGTAGAGCATGGGAAAATCAAAAAATCAAGGACAACTGCAAAATACTGGGAATCATGGCCCAGCCACATGGCTACACATATTTTGGGGGGCACACAATTCAATCTATCACACACGGAATCTTATCGTTCTTGTCCATATTATGTTAATTTTTTTTTAATCAGGCTAAGTTCCTGACTAGCTATGTGGCAAAAGGCCACTCTGCTCACAATGTACTTTTTTAAGAAAACATCTTAATACAAAGGCTCACGTAGAATAAGAAGTAGGCTGAAATAACTATGACAAAGGAACACAACTAAAGAAAGTTAAAGCAAAATGAAGTGAAATTAAAAGCAAATGCCTTTAAAAAAATAAGAAGAAAGGGAAGAGAAATGCCAAAAAAATCAATAACAAAAAAGAGAACAAAAACTTGGTTTCATTCTTTCTTTTGCTTATTTTCTCACTTGACTTTCTATATAAAGCCACTAACTACAACATGTTATTTTTAACTTCAGGAAATACTCATAACATTTCATGTTATAAAAAGTATTTTACATCTTTGCAAACCCTCTGTGCACTTTTTCTTTCTGTCCAGTAATACGGGGTAGGAGGGCCTGACAAGTCCATGAATTTAATTGTTAAGTGCTACATAGCTCACTGAGGGACATCACTAGGGTCACCTTTGAAGTACTTGCCTTGGGAAGCTTTTCACCAATGCCCATGGCTCGTTCATCCTTCAGAGCAATTTCGGAGCTCCTTTGGAAATGTCCATTGCGCATGGGGGCATGATGGCAAGTTGGTGAACTTCACTGTATAGTTGTCTGTGAGGGAGTTGTTAGCCAGTAAATAAACAACTGTATTGGAACAACCTCCTCACTCACCTGATCTGGGGCCCGATGACTTTTTTCATCATTCGAAGAAAATATTGAAAAGAAAATATTGAAAGGAAGACATTTTGATGACATTCAGGACATCAAGGGTAATAAGAAGACAGTTCTGATGGCCATTCCAAAAAAAGTGTTCCAAAATTGCTTTGAAGGGTGGACTGGGTGCTGGCATTGGTGCATAGCTTCCCAAGGGGAGTACTTTGAAAGTTACCGTAGTCATATTCAGCAATGAGGTATGTAGCACTTTTTCTAGGTTGACTTAGTGAACTTAATAGGTAGTCCTCATATACCCATGATCCCAATGCAGTTAAAAATATGAAATTAAGCAGTGAAAGACAATGATATAAGCTAAAAACTAATGAGGAATAATAATAATAATTAGAAACTATATATAGTTCCAAGTACCTCATTCTCCTTCTTATTTGCCTGAGTAATACCTGTTTCCCCACTCTTTTCCCCACTGCTAGGAATCACTGTGCCCTCCCTCCAGCTTCCTTTCAGCAAGAAAAATCTAGCTCAGATCCTGCCTAGCACCATGGAATTCCAAACCAAACCAAACCAAACCCACTGCACTCGAGACAATTCTGTTTTATAATAGCCCTATAGCAGTAGAATTGCCCCATAGAGTTTCCAAAGTGTTCCTGAAGGACCTGAACTGCTGACCTTTTGGTTAACAGATGTAACATTTAACTACTATACCACCAGTGTTTCAGTCATGGAATTAGGAAATCATAGAAATTAAAAATGTGAAAGAAAATGTAAAACTATCATGCTTCTGTCTATACTGCCACATTGGAAGTCGCTGTCGGTATCCACCTTTAGCACAAACTTTTAGCCCTAGTGCTTAGCAGAGAAGCACAGCAGCTATTTCAATGACACAGACATTGGCTGCGTAAGGATCGCTTCCCTACCCAAGGACACCCCATGACTAAGCCTGCAGCCATTCAGAAGGGGCATAACTGAAAGACTCCATTCAGAAGGGCTGATGATATTTAACTCATCCTGCCAGACTCTCTTCTTCCAAAAAATGGTCTTAAAGAATTCAGTACTAACTTGTCAGTTGAAAGAGAAGAATGGAACAGGTGACCACCAAGAGAAGACAAGACTGCCTGAAAAAATGGTCACCCTAGCTATGACAGTTGGATAAAACAACCATTTGGAGCTAACTGGAATCCTGACACTTATTTTTATTCCTAGATTCGGTATGTTAGTTCTTCTAAGTGCCCCCTGTTACTGGCAAGCAAAAGAGAACACCTAGCACCCTTCCCATCCTTCACTGACCCTTAAAACATTTTATAATACAACATCATTGCTCAGTGATCACCCATCTTTAAATATCTCTAGTAAAGATTCACCTCTCAAGTTGTTCCAACATATGTCTAGGTAACTAGATTATGAAGTCATGGCCTTATACTGGAGCATTCTCAATTTTGTGAATTTTACATTCTCTGAAATACAGTGTCAACCGCACTTGTTATTCTGATTCCTGTCCTTTGAAAATGTCCCAGTCTAACTGTATTTTTCTCAAAGTGTGGCATCAAGAGCTGAAATCAATAGTCAATGCATGATGCACCTTTTTTGTTCTGTGTAATGTATTTCAAGTACTGTTGCCTTAGAATGCATTATACTTTTGGCTAACACTGTAGAACCATGTTAAATGTATTGTTAAATAAGCTATTAACTCTTTTTGAAATAATTGTAAATAATCCACATTTTTTCCACCCTTTATCGGTATCAGTGGATTTTTAGATCCAAGATCAAGATGTTATATCTGCAAGTTGCATGTCCTATTTCCTTGGCTAAATTTTGTCAGTTTACAGTTTTCCCATCAAGTGACTTTGATCACCAACTACAGCCTTTTAGGATCACATTTTCCCTGAATCACTCAGGCAATTGCATCCATTTCACGTATTTGGTATATCGTTTATATTACCTGATCAAGTTGTTCATCCTTTAATGAAAGTTGGCTCTGAAATACAAAGCTTTCATATCTTGCTTTCAGAAGCTACCATAGACAAAATCTCTGTCTGTAACTAGTAGTTATTGAAAA
This sequence comes from Heterohyrax brucei, assembly GCA_028571685.1. NCBI lineage: Eukaryota > Metazoa > Chordata > Mammalia > Hyracoidea > Procaviidae > Heterohyrax > Heterohyrax brucei. The sequence continues at coordinate 71,172,413 of CM053146.1, read as the reverse complement.
AGGAAAAATCCAAGAATATTCAGTGGATTCTCTACTGTTTTTCTACTGAACACTTGTGCGCGTCCAGATAAATGACTGGAGTAGGTTGTACCATGAAGCCTAGCATATTCTTTTCCCCTCCTTCTAGACAATAAGTAGATAGACCTTTTTCAAGAAAAAGAGATACTTTTTTACCATTGTCTGTTAGATTTTTAGGTGTCCCTAACGTTGTTTTTAGGTGTTTCTACTAAGCATTTATAAAACAGGCTGTGACTACCATGGGGGCTCACAAAGTTGATTTGGCTTGAGCTTTCCATGCTTAAAGAGTCTCAGAGTTAGACCTTATCTCTAAGTGAAGTTTGTGGGACTCCCAAAGTCCATATTAACAACCAAAAATTTAAACATACTCTATGATTCAGCATTTTCCCATTAATGAAAACACGAGGTATCAAAAGAAAAAAAAACAAAGCAGAAAATAATGGAGTCTTGAGAAGGGTTAGAATACGTCACTGGTAATCATTTTTAAACTCATGTCTCACTATCACGCCATCTTACTTGGTACATTATAAGTAAATATATTTAAGATATACTATAATTATCACATGAATAACAGAATTATGTTACATTGTATTTTGTAGTTAAAAGCAAAGCCATTGAATTGTGAAATAGATATAAAAATGTATCACAACTTTTTATTACCCTTTTTTAGAATTTCTTATTTTTGTAATAGTCTAGTCACATTGATAAATGGAGATGAACTAGGTCTTTCTCAGTTTCTCAGAGATTCCAGAGGTAAATGAACATCATAATCGATTATGGAAATATTCTCCCCACAGACCTTATGACTGTCTACATTAAACTTATTCTCACTTAACCTCAGATTTTTCTGTTATCTAATTCTCTTTGACATTGTTTCATCTGATGCATATTTAATAAGCATCAGTAATTGTATCAATTACTGTTGCCAGGTTTGGTAAAGGAAAAACATCATCAACAATAAAATGTGGTCCTTTAACTCAAGGAACTTACTGTTCCCAAGACAAATCCATATAGCACAAAATAAAGGAGTATTATAATTTAGTCATAAATAAAATTACCTGGGAGCAAAAAGAAAGATACTTTAGCCAGAGTAAGAGATTTAGGAGAAAGTTTGCCTTATTTCTATAGCATGAGCAGTCGCAGCTCTAGTCAAAAAGTTCTTCTTGGTCTCTTTGTTTCCTTTTCTACTTGTCATCCCTTCTGACACATCATATGTGAAAATAAAATGCTCCAACTGGGAGAGGGTCCAGAGTTACAATTGTCCCTGACACTCTCAGTGCCAAGGATCCATCCTACTTTTTGTTCCAGTTCTGGTGGTTCCTGAGCTGCCATAGTGATGAACACTGTCTTACTGAGTCCCTGATGCTGGTAGTTGGCCTGTCCTAAGTATATATACAATACCCAATTTTCCAATCTAATTCAAGAGAATAAAGGCTAAAAAAATTTCAAATGGAACCTCATCAAAAAGAAAGATCCAAAGAGGTAAATGAGCTCTTATTCTAGTGTAACCTTCATGTATTAGATTAACTGTCATGGATTGAATTGGGTCCCCTCAAAAATGTGTGTAGCTCCCAATATTAGTGAGTGGCATCTAGGGTCTTAAAAGCTAGCAAGTGGCCATCCGAGGTACACCAAGTGGTCACAACTCAGCTGGAAGAGATGATCACCAAGGATAACAATGACATGAGGATAGAGAATCCAGAAGATGGAAAGACCCATTTGAATGGGTGACTACATCAACATGTGACCAGAAGAACCAGATGGTGCCCGGCCACAACCAATGACAGCTGTGATGGGGCTCACAATGTTGAGTTCCAGCGGCTACATGAGAAAAAAAAAAGAGATGCACTCGGATAACTCCACTAAAAGACTGCAACTGATGGTCCGAAGGTGCGGGGGGGTGGCCCCCTGGGGGCATGGCCCCTAGACCTGATGCTGCCCCTGATCCTAAATCTTTACCGAGGTCACCTCTTCGGACAGGAATGGATGGGACTCAGGGACACAGAGCGACCATATCATGTGTGCGTTTTATGGTTCTGTGCATCTATAGGATGTCATCCTACTGGCCTCTTTCTAGAGGGGAGGGTAGAGGGTGGAGAGAAGAGGACAGGAGTTGTTAAGAGGATATGACATGTATAGAATGGAAAGGAGGTGTGTGCTGCCACTGCGCAAGGGAAGCGGAAGGAGCTGCAGTCAGGTGGGCATGCAAATTTAAACTGGATTGTACCCTGTCTCTCAATCACAATAAAAAAAAGAAAATATCCTAAGGGACACCGGAGAAACGAGACAGAAGGAATCTGCAAACCAGCAGGGAGCAGTCTCTCACTGACCTGGAATGTTCTCCAGTACTGTTACATGAGGAATAAATTTTTATCTATTTAAACTAAAAAAAAAAAAAAAAAAAAAAGTGTGTAGCTGTTTGGCTGGGACGTGGTTCTTAGTATTTTGTGATTAGTATCCATGTTGTGATGCTCCTACTCTGTAAATCCTGCTCTCTGCCTGTGTTTAACAGACTGGATTATGTTAAACAGGATTAGGGTGAAAGTGTGATATGCTTCACCTCCCTGCTTCATTGTAGAGAGAGTTTCCCTGGAGTATGGCTTGTACCACCTTTTACTCTTTTACCCTACAAGACATAAAAGGAAATGGAAGCAAGCAGAGAGTTGAGAATCTCATACTATGAAGAAAACAGAGTGTGTCCTTCAACCAGAGGTTCTTGAACCAAGATGTTCTCAGACCAAGAAAGATATAACACAAAGATCTTCCTTCAGAGCTGACAGAGAGAGTGTATTGCCCTGGAACCAGACCCTGAATTTGGATTTCCAGCCTATTAGACTGTGTAAGAATAAACTTTTCTTTGCTAAAGTCATCCACTTGTGATATTCTGTTACAGCAGTACTAGATTATTAAAACACTAAGGTACTGTTTTTCTAGAGGAGCTAAACCAGTACAGCAAAATCATATCTAAACCCCAAAAAACAAACCCACTGCCATCAAGTCAATTCCAACTCAAAGCAAGCAACCTTATAGGACAGAGTAGGACTGTGCTATAGAATTTCCAAGAAGCACCTGGCAGATTTGAACTGCTGATCTTTTTGTTAGCAGATGTAATACTTAACCACTACACCACCATGATTTCCACATATAAATACATAGAGAGATTTATATCAAGGAAATAACTTAAGCAATTATAGACACTAGAAAGTTCCAAATCTGTGGATGAGGATAAAAGGTTTCTCTCAATTCACATAGGTGCAGGAGCTGAAGAATCCAAGATCAGCAGGTGAACCCATAGCCAAAGTCTCAAGAACTGGAAGTCAGATGAACAGGAGGTAGCCACAGGATCCAGAGCCAGCAAAAAGCAAGACTATCTGCTTATATTCAGATGCAGACCACACCTTCAAGGTAACTCTCTTTAAACTGATTGGTTACTTATATGTGGCTGTTGATCACATATAAACACTGAGAATCATGGTCCAGCCAAGTTCGTATACTGTTTTAACCATCACACGTGCTACAGTGCACACAGCTCCCAATTTCATTTCTTCAATCCTATCTCTTTGGGTACATCTTAGATAATGTGTGATAAGAACTGGTTGTCTTTGTAGGCAAATCTTAGCTTGTTCACCTATCATCTTATGTAGTATTATGTCCATTATAAATGGCATGAAATGGCAGAGATGTGTTAGCCACCCACCTCCAACTTCTGGAATCTGGAAAATGTTTAGTGATCTTACAAAGAAAATATGGGCTGCAAACATGAAGTATCAAATTGCAGTCTGAATTTTCAGTATAAAAACTTATTTCCAAAGAGACTTTAGGATCGTGTTTTTCATCACATATACAGAGAACATAGGCATTAGAGTAAAAGAATGTGGAGAGTACACTCAAGTCTGAGCTGAAGGTTTGCTGGGTTATTTCTCCGGTTAATGATAAAGAACAAGAATTCTTTGTGCTAAGTGACACAGATCCTAGGCAAGATATAGACAACCAGTGCTGGTCAGACTTCTAAGGATAAGACCAACATAGGACACACAAAAGAGTATTCCCTATTTACATTAACCAGTGATTTACAGTTCCTCATAAATACATAGGAAACCCTGCTGGCATAGTGGTTAAGCATTATAGCTACTAACCAAACAGCAGCTTGAATCTACCAGGTACTCCTTGGAAACGTGTGGGGCAATTCTATTCTGTTATGAGTTGCAGTCAACTCAACGGCAATGGGCTTGGTTTATACATACAAAGGAATGGGAAATAACCTGTATTGATTAATACAGAATTTAGTGATGCGTGAAGATCCTTCTTATTACTTCTACAGTGTACTCATAAAACTTATTCATGTGCTGCTAGAGGGTCACTGAGAGTCAGAATTGACTGGATGGCAATGGGTTTGCTTTTGGGAGGGTTGGGATGTAAAAATATATGAACTATATAAATCTTGTTCGACTATTATAATCCTGGTATCTACAGGAAGTGCATTAATGACAGTTATATTTGCCTCCTAATAACAGAAAACCCAAAAGTACAATGGCTTAAATGAGATCAAAGTTTATTTCCTTCTTGCATCATCATGAACAATCTTGACCTGGTACGGTGGTTGAATATACATTAGAATCTCAGGCCCCTTCTACCTTGTTACTTAAAAACGAACAAAAAAAAAGCCACATCAACATGTGGTTTCCAACAAGTGATCCAGGATGAAGTGCCAGCTTCAGCCTTCATGTGTCTGCACTCCAACAAAGAGGAAGGAGTAAGGAAGGGTAAAGCGGTGTCTTGATCATCTAGTGCTGCTATAATAAAATACCACCAGTGGATGATTTTAACAAAGAAAAGTTTATTTCCATACATCCAGCGGCTACAAGTACAAATTCAGAATGTCAGCTCTATGGAAGACTTTTTCTCTATGTCAGCTCTGGAGGAAGGTCTTTGTGATGCATCGGTCTTCCCTTATTCTGACAGCAGCTCAGTGCAGGAATGTGCTGTGCTACAGGGTGCTTTCTTGATGGTGGGAGGCCCCGATCTTCTGCTTGTTTGCCTTTCCTTTTCTCCCTTATAGGGTACAGGGTGGTGTAAGCCACGCCTCAGGGAAACTCTCTTGACACTGGATCAGGAAGGCAACCTTGGCAAGGGTGTTACAGTCACACCCTAATCCTCTTTATCATAATCCAATCTTGCCCTATCAACCACAGGCAGAGATTAGAGTTTACAACATAGAAAAATCACCAAATGGAAGACAACCACATGATACTAAGATTCACACCCCAGTCAAATTACTACAAGCATTTTTGGGAGAACACAAGTCAATCTCTGACAAGGGGATTACACTTAATCCCCTTGGCTAGAACTTAGTCACATGACCATAACTAGCTGGAAGGATAAATGTGAATTGCCACACTTGCTCTAGCAGTCCACAGGCCTGGAAAAAAATCATAGTCTCTATCAAGGTGGAAGAAGAAAGAACACATATTTAGAACCAAATAGCAGTCTTTACTGTAATAACCCAAACTCTATCTACTTATATCTCTGCAACACATGTTATCTCTAATCTTACCCAAAATTGGACCTTAATGATGTCAGGATGAAATGAGGTTATCCACCAGGAAGAATGTTTCTAAGTTCAGATTTCTGCCCCAATAAAGTCTTCTTTATAAGAGAGATAGATGTTCTTGGAGATCACCTTATCTAGAATGTAGCCAAATGAAGAAAAGCAGTAAACCTATATGGGTGTAATGTAGTATCTATGTAAATATACAATGTGATAAAAGAGCTCAGATTAAGGCTATCTCATTGCTGAAAGTCTGGCTCTCATGGCCCTCTGTTTGGGCTACAGTAGACTCAATAAAACTTTTGTGGGAATGCATTTACATAGTTATCCTCCAAACCAAATACTGTATAATCTGGCTAAACTGTAGATTTCTACAATGCTAGGTATGTTTAGCTCTGCATGTGAAGATCACCAGGGATTCCATGTGCCCTTTGCTGTCTTCTTCAAGTTTTCTCATTGAGAACATAGTACTTTAGAAATTATATTAAATAAACAAAACTTTAGAATTAGAAAAGATTCTTAAGAAAGTTCATTAAAAATGTGTATAGAATGATCCCATGTTAGTTTGTAACAAGTGTTACAAGTAATTTTCCAAATTAGTGGGCAGAACAGTAATGAACACTTACTGTCTCACAGTTTACAAGGGTCGGAATTCAAAAGCAGCTTAGCTGGGTGACCTGAACCTCTCGTGAGGTTGCGGTCAGGGTATCGGCAAGGCCTGCAGTGACCTGAAGGCGTGACTGAAAGTGCAGGATACATTTCCAACATATATGATTCATGTGGGAGGAGGCTTCAATTCCTTGCCATGTGGCCTTTTCCATAGACAGTTTAGATACACTCAGGACGTGGCAGCAGGCTTCTCCCCCAAGTGACTGATCTAAGACAGAGGAAAACAACAGCTACAATGACTTTGTGACCTAGTCTCAGAAGTTACACACCACAGCTTCATCGTAACCATTCATTAGAAGTAAGTTATAAAGGCCAGCCTGCACTCAAGGGGAAGGGAATTGGGCCCTACTCCTTGAAAGAAGACATATCAGAGAATTTGTGGTCATAGTGACCCTCACAGGACAGAGTAGAACTGCCCTATACAGTTTCCAAAGAGAACCTGGTAGATTTGAACTGCTGACCTTTGGCTTAGCAAGCCAATATTCATACAATGGAAAAACAAATGCACACAGATATGGATAGGCACTTGTCATATATTGGGGTGTGGGGGGAATATTAAGATAAAATTCAGATCTCAAAAAGCATTATCTCTGAGTGGAAATACCAGAATTTCTAAGAATGTCTCCTTTTTACTTTATTTTCTAAATAAAGATATTTTTCTTTTGTAATTGAGAAAAAGGAAATTTATACAAGCTTTTAAGTTTATGGTCGTGGATATTTGTGTTTAATATGATGAGATGAATTGTACTTCATCAACATATCAATTTAGACAGAACTGACATCATTAGAATATTCGTAGTTATTATCCATGAACAGGTTATATATTTCAATTTATGTCAGTCCTCTTTAATATCTCTTAACTTTTATAAATTCCTCTGAAGAAATTGTGTACTTCATTGGTTGAATTTATTTCTAAGTGCTTTTATATTCACTGACACTATTATAAGTTGTTTTCTTTTAAATTATAATGTTTTGGTTGATGCTTGTCCTAGTCACCAGGTACTGCTCTAGCAGAAAATATGAGTGGAAGGTTTCATGAGGAAAAGTTTTTATTGTCACAGTCCAGTAAGCCACAAATCCATTCCTAAGCTACAAGTCCATTCAGTATGAAAAATCATCACAGTCCGATAGGGTGAGTCCACATCCAGTGACAGCATCTCGGCACAGGAACCTCGGGTCCAGGGGATGTGCCCTGCTCTCGGTGCTTCTCTCTCGGTGGTATGAAGTTCCCAGTTTCCTCAGCTCACTTCACTCCCTTATGTTCCACAAGCTTGAATCCTGCCTCACTTACACAACTGTAAACCATTCTCCATCATCAATATCACAGAGGCAGGATTCACAACACATGGGAGGAAGGGTACCATATTGGGATTCCAAACCAAGTCAAATCAACACATACATTTTTGAGGGGACACAATTCAATCCATGACAATGCTATAGAGAAATTATTATGTTTTCATGTTTATCTTATGTCTAGTCATCTCTATATATGCTTTTATTATTTCTAATTTTTTTTACCTTAGAGCTTTTTGGATTTTCTATATAAGCAACTTGACGGCACTTGGCTTAGCTTTATTGTCTAAAATACTGGCAATTTTATTACCTCCTTTCCAATTCTTACACCTCAAATTTCTTCTTCCTTTCTTATTTTTGTAGGTTAGCATCTCCTGAAAAAAAAGAATTATGAAACAAAAAACAAGCCCATTGCCACCAAGTCAATTCTGATTCATAGTGACCCTACAGGACAGAGCAGAATTGCCTTATAGTTGCCAAGGAGCACCTGGTGAATTTGAACTGCTGACCTTGTGGTCCACAGCTGTAGAACTTAACCACTAGCAACCAGAATTTCCCTAGCAATTCTAACACCAAGTTAAATAGGAGTCATGACCATGGAAGTTGCTATTTAATTTCTGAATGCAATGGGAATGCCTTCATAGTTTCCTCATTAATGAAAGTAGATACTGTAGATTTTTTTATAGATACATTTTTGTCAGTTTAAAAAAGCTATTTTCTGTTTCTAATTTACAAGCTGTCATTTTATCATACATTCAACATTATCAATTTTTTTGTATGTAGGGAAATAATATGGTTTTAGTGTGAACAACTACATTTATAGATTTTTAAAATTAAACCATCATTTCATCCTTGGAATATACTCAGTTTGCTCATTATGTTGTTGACTTTTTCATATATGGTTGATATTTTATTTGAAAGTTTTGTATGTGTATTAATGAGTGAAGCAGGGCTGAATTTTTTTCCCAATATACTTGTAGCAGGATTAAATGGCTAGTCTTGAGTATATCAAAACTGCACCCTTCAAGTGATTGCAAATGCCATAAACAATTTTAATAAGAAAAGTGGGAGAATATATGTGCAAAATATATAACTGCCAAAAGATCGTACCTCAAATACATAAATAGCTTTTACAAATTGATACAAAAAGGGCCAACAAAAACAATCAAATGGACAAAGTATAGAAAAATAATTTACAAAAAGACAATTCAAATATTTCACTAATATATAAAAAGATCATCAATCTCTCTACTGATTAGGCTAATGTGACTATACAGTAACTATAATGAATTTTAAAGTTTTTAAACTCATCAGAACAACAAAAAGAAACTAAATCTTGGTGTTGCTGACAATGTAGAGAAACAAGAATGCTACTCTATTAGTGTGCATGTACGTTAGTACACTTTAAATTTATAAAGGAATTTGAAGAAGTTGAAAATGGTCAAGTTTACCATCTAGCTGGTCTACTTCCATGCTTCAGAAGACTGCAAAATTAGAAACAACCTAGCATCTTTCAGTGAGGAATGGTGAAATGAATTGTGGGACAGATGAATAAACTTTCTATATACGTGTACAGAATCCTTGAGTAGCACAAATGATTAAGTGCTGGACTGCTAACTGAAAGGTTGGGGGTTTCAAGCTCACCCAGAAGAGCCACGGGCTTGGTGATCTGTTTTTGAAAGGTCACGGAAATCTCTATGGAGCAGTTCTACACTGTACACATGGGGTCGCCATGAGTGGCATCAACTAGACGGTAACCAGCAACATATGTAGGTATGTGTTGTGGTCAAGAAATAAGTCAACATGCTATTGGGAAAATAAAATATAGATTATAGGACTATCTGTAAATCTTTAAAATACACAAGCCATTGTTAAGTGTCATTTACAGTTACAAGTGAATGAGTTAAAATATAAAGCACAGATAGAAAAGATACACTCTCACTTCCTCAGACTGTGTGTCTCTACGGATGAAGGGCGAGGAAGAGGAATGGAAAAGAACAAAGAGGTTTTGAATGTGCTATTTAATGTTCATTTTTACAAATTTGAAGAAATAAGATGAAAAGTTAATATTTGTTAATTGGAGTGGAATATATGGATGTTTATGTTATAACCAGTTTTCCATGCAGTTGTACTTTTCATGAATTTAAATAAGAAAAGCAAAAAACCAAACCCAGTGCCATCGAGTCCAGTCCAACTCACAGCGACCCTATAGCGACAGAGTAGAACTGCTTTGTAGAGTTTCCGAGGAGCACCTGGCAGATTGGAATTGCCAATCTTCTGGTTAGAAGACACAGCCCTTAACCACTAGCTACCAGGGTTTCCCTTTAAATAAGCATCTATGAAAAACAACCTCTTTGATTAAGTATTTGACAAGTTTATCGATGTCGTTTTACTGCTATTATTGTTCCCGAAACTCTATGTATTCTGTTTCTTTGCGATTCAATATTTGCTGAGCCTCAGCTTCCTCACCTGTATGTGAGAGACTGGAACCAACGCTCATTTAAGAATCTCTAGCTTGGATACTCTAGGTGACTTTCCTTCCCCATCCCATTACACTTCCTCCCCCAGCTCTAATTTAAGGTTCATTACCTGAATCATTATCAGTCCGTCATCTGTCCCTCATGTCTTTAAGTCTGCTTTTCAGAAACTTTACCAGGAAGCTTTTGACCGAAGCACACTCAGTAATCAAGTCAGCTAATTCCTGAGACAAGTGTTTTTTCTTTACGTTTGTCTTCTGACATTTCCAATTTCTACTTAAAATAAAAGACCTAAATATTCGTGTGTTATCTCTACCATAGAAGCAGAGGAGGAGGTGGCAATGGAAACGATGCTCCATGGGGTCAAGAGATGCGGCTGTGTTTTTACCTAGGTATAAGAGAAGCAAAACAGCCGGCAACTTGACAATAGAGTGCAAGGTGGCGATTGTACTGTTTGTACAATCTGGACAGCGCAGTACAAGTTGTACTTTGCAGATTCAGGCCCTTGGAACCCTGGAAAATAAAAAAAAAAATAAAAAAATAAAAAAGCTCCTGGGCGTGGATGGGAGGGAGGAGGAGAGGTGTCAGAAACATGCCGTGCATCTTGGCATCAAGAAGAAGGTGCTCTGGGCTGGGCAGACTCGGTGGAACCACTCCCGGCTCTAGCCAGGAGAGCTGGGGCTGCCGGCAGCCTGGCCGCGCGGGTGGGGCTCGGGGACACCCGCGGAACCCTCCCCCGGCAGCTCTCCCGCTGCTCGGCGACAACAGCGTGGTTGGTGACCCAGAGACTGACACCACAAGAAAGGGCAGAACACACTCTTTCCTCGGCCCAGGACCACCCTGCAGCCATGGGCTACCAGGGGCAGCTGCCCGTCATCTCGCCGCAGGTAAAACCAGCGACTGAAGCGCAGTTTGAAATCAGCTCCCTTCAAGTTTCACCCTGCAGTAGGGGTCTGGTTTCTGCACCCTGGGGTCTTCGTTTAGTACTCTCCGGTGGAGGGGAGGGGTTTGCCTTAATCTGATTTTTTCTTGACAGGCACTTTTCACTAACTCTTTTGATTGCACAAAACCACATCATTGACTCACTAATAGATCGTGTATTAAGGGATTCCATGAAGCTGCCCTCCTCACCTTGGGGCAGCTACTGTCAGCAGGTTTGAGGATGGAGTTTGCTGGCAAAGGGCTGGTTACTAACTGCTCTTCTACTTTATTATTATCCTCATTATTATATTGTCATTGATACTGTTTATAGTTACCGTATCATTGTGCTAGCATCTTGCATTGCCTGTTTGTCTGATACTTCAGTGACTTTTTTCAGTAATAAATGTTTTATGGCCATTTTATCCATTAAAATAGAGAGATGGAGATGACAGAGAAACCCTTGTTTCCGAACATAATCATAAAGGGAAAACTTGTCATCAGTCTGCTGCTGTTTTTAATGTTGTCAACTCCATCATAGGATCTGGTATAATTGGTAAGTGTTTTTGTTTTAATTTTAAGTGAAATGGCCAAATTGAACAGGCTTTTAAGCTGTTAGTGTCTGTTGGTTATTTTTAAAGGAAAAAAATCTTAAAGGGCAAAATTTGTAATTTTCTTCATAAAAGCTTTCCATTTTGGATATGTGCACCAGTCTTTTTTCTGCAGATGATGGGACTGTGATTCACAATCTTTCCATGCTTGAGAGTGGGGCTTTAGATACAGTGACATCAAGGTGGAGCTCACAGTATAGGAAATGTTGATTTTCTTTTTCATAGGGAGAGAGGTCAACTGATTGTTGTTGTGTGTTCTAGAGCCGATTTCAACTTGTAGTGACTGTGGAAGACTGGGTAGAACTGTCCTGTGGGGCTCCCTGGGCTATAGTCTTTAGGGGAGTATATCTTCTATTCGTGGCTCCCATGGAGCCATTGGGTGGGTCTGAACCTCCAATCTTCTGGTTAGCAGCCAAGTGCTGGGGCTTTGTCAGTTGGCAGTGCCACCTAACTGACTTTTTTTCTCTTCCTCAAATGTTCAGCATTGCTTAAATCACCATTCTTCATCCTTCAAGAAGTATGAACCTCCAGAAATTTAGAATTGTTTGAGGAACAAAAAATTGTTATGTAAACAATCTTGTGAAAAGTGAAATCTATACAACATATTAAAATAAATATATATAATAATGAATATATAATTATATATAATTAAGATATTAATTTTAAAATGCTATGCAGTAAATAGTTACAAATTTAATAGAGGAGCCAAACAATCAGAATTAAAAGAAACCAGCAGCTCTTATATTTTACCCATATATTAGAAACAAGGGAAAAACTTGGGGGGAAAAAATTCAGTGTACTGCATTATAGTGATAAGTCAGTTGTTTTTTCACTGCTTTCTTTAGTATCCTTGTGTTATTTGAAAATATTCATTTTCAGAAAAAAAGTCCTGCAAACAGCCATACTCACTGCGAACGTAACTTATTACTTAGTTTGTCGTTTTTGTCAAAGTCATCATTTTCTGAAAATGAAACATTTATCTGAATTGAATTACTCTTCTTACCTCTTATAAATCAATGTGCTGGTTGATTTTACATCTTTCCATATGTAGACTTTTTTCTTTTTTTTTCAAATAGAGATACCTTAGGCAAAATACTAATAAGGAAGAGCAAAGACATGATTGAAAGTCTGCCTCTGTGGACCAGGGAAGTGGCAGGTACCTGTCTTGGCAGAGTTCAGGAATTAATTTCTGATGTGAACACCTTAAGTTGATGTATGTTGGCAGTATTTCATAGTATATCTTAATTGTGCTATGCAAGTTTTTATTTTGAAGGAAATTCTTCTTGGAGAATAAAAACCCTGGAAGGAAATATTTTAAACATGTTTGATTTTCAATATTTATTATTCATAATCTAGAATTGTCCATTTCCCTAAAAAAAAAAAAATCATACAATATAATTTATCCTCAAGCTTTTAGAAAACACTTCGCCTTTTTGTTTTTCCATCTTTTTCTCTGTATGTCTGCCTCATTTGGACTACAGACTCAGTATTTGTTTATATCCCATGATCCTTCTGTGCTGTTTTTTATTCTCTCTCCTTTCCTGGCTGACAAATAGGAAGGATTCGGGGTCCTTAGTCTCCACATATGCTAAGGTGTGTGGTCTCTCACCCTGAAGTGAAAATTATTTGCATAAACTGGCATCTATTTTTCATTTGTTACTTTGTGATTCTCATCCTACCACCTAACAAACTTGCTCCCCAACATAATTAATAACACTTTATTCTGAAATAAGCATTAATATGCTCTGTAACATTTAATAGTGGTATTATCATATGCATTGTTGCAGCTATGTTGTGTAAATAGGTGAATTTCCTTAACCTATTATATATAGAAATTGGAGGAAAATGTCTTTATTTCTGTATGTTTTATTAATATGAAGAGTGGTGAATTTTATGTTTTCCAGGGTTGCCTTATTCAATGAAGCAAGCTGGCTTTCCTCTGGGAATATTGCTTTTATTCTGGGTTTCATATATTACAGGTAAAATACTATGTCATTGTCATTCCTGCAGTGTCATTCCTACTATGTCATTCCTGCAACTGAAATTGTAACTGTTTCTCTCTCTCTCTGTCTCTCTCTCACACACACACACACACAATCCTCAGTTTAATTTCTACTTAATTAAAAAGTGCATCCAAGAATTCTAAAGAATTTAGACAGCTGTGTCTGAGGAGATTTAGTTTTCTTACTAATCCTCTGAAGAGATTAGAAAAAGTAAAAGAGCATTATACATTATCAGGCTTAAATCCTTTTCATGTGCTTTTCACTTTATACAGAAGCTGTAAGATGGAGGAGTTGTTTTAAAGGCAGCGCTAAGGCTAAGAGAGGACTGTCCTTGTAGATGACTGTGCTTGTAGATGACCGGGCTTGCTTTCTCAGCAAAACCATTGGCAGATGCATTCAAATGAGCGTTTACTGCCGGCAGTGTTTGTGCAGGTGGAAGTGAGAGGCCGGGCTCTCAACCAGCAGGGCTGTTCATTTTTCCCCGCCTCACGCAGACCTGCCTAGCCTGTGGTCTTAAAGTGCAGTGGTGAGATGCTTCCATTCTGTTCTGTTTCCATTTCCTGATGTAATATGTTCATTTACACCCATGTTTTTCCACTCCCCACCTAAATAGAGGCTTTATTGCCCACAGTGGTTGCCCTTTCCCATTTTTTCATCCCTGCTCTGTCATGCTACCTCATGATACACAGAGGACCTTTCTTTACCCTAGAATTGTGAAGATCCAGCAATTGTGAAAGGATAGTACCTGCGATCATTGCATCTGTGTTGTTATTAGGTGCTGTCGAGTTGGTTCCAACTCATAGCTAGCCTACGCACAACAGAACGAAGCACTGCCCCGTCTTGCGCCATGCCCACAATCATTTTTATGCTTAAGCTCATTGTTGCGGCCACTGTGTCAATCCGTCTCATCCAGGTTCTTTCTCTTTCTCACTGACCCTCCACTTTACCGAGGATGATGTCCTTTTCAGAGACTGATCTTTCCTGACAACGTGTCCAAAGTATGTAAGATGCAGTCTTGCCCTCTTTGCTTCCAAGGAGCACTCTGGTTGCACTTGTTTCAGAACAGATCTGTTGGTTCTTTTGGTACATTCAATGTCCCTCTCCAACACCACAATTTAAAGGCTTCAATTCTTTTTCTGTCTTCCTTATTCATGGCCCAGCTTTTGCATGCATGTGATGCAACTGAAAGTACCATGGCTTGGGTCTTCAAGGTGACGTCCTTACTTTTGAATACTTTAAAGAGGTCCTTTGCAGCAGATTTTTCCCAGTGCAATGTGTCTTTTGATTTCTTGACTGCTGCTTCCATGGTCCTTAATTGTGGACCCAAGTAAAATGAAACCCTTGACAAAGTTGCATCTGGTGTCCTTAACACCAGAGAGTGCCAAACATCTTGGCTGTCCTCTTCTCCAGAATTTACCTGGGCCCTAAGTAGCCACACCCTTTTGATATTATGGCGTTCCTTCTCACTTCCCCATGACCGTCAGTCAGTGACTGACCAGAATCCAAAGGCCCCTCTTTCGGCTAGTGGAGGGATTAATGGGTAGTGCAGTTTGGGCTCCAAGACTCCACTATAAGACTGGATTGCAGCTAGTTTCCACCTGACATCACATCCTCACTGAGCTGTTTGTCCAGCCCTATCCTCTTACTCTGCGTTCTCCAGAGAACCCTCAATCAATAAATCCCTTCCCCAAGAATCTCTGTTTCCTATCTGCTTTGGGAGACCCTGATCTAAGATCCCATCCCTCATAAAATGTCGGACTTAGAAAACTAGCGTGTAACTCTTTTTTCTCAGGCTGAGAGGGAGACAATAAAGCATATAACCTGAAACCCATTGCCATTAAGCCAACTCTGACTCACACACCCCTATAGGACAGAGGACAACTGCCTCGTAGGGTTTCCAGAGCTGTAACCTCTGTAGCAGAAACACTGGTGGTGTGATGGCTAAGTGCTGTGGTGGCTTACCAAAGGGTGGGCAGTTCAAATCCCCTGGGTGCTCCTTAGAAGCTCTTTGGGAAGTTCTCCTGGTGTCCTGAAGGGTAACTATGAGTTGACAGAAACAGGGCTTGTTTTTTTATGAGTAATCTTTGTGGAAGCAGGTTGTCACATCTTTCTCCTGTGGAACAGCTGGTGAGTTTAAATCTCTAGCGTTTGAGTTAGCAGTTGATTGCTTTAACAACTGAGCCACTAAAACTCCTAGCTAAGCATATGGTAGGTACCCAATTCGGAATTGGAGAGGCATTAACCTCTTCCTTTCTGCTGTCATCCAACAACTCCAAACCTAAGCTACTTACACAACTTTTAATTTGTAGCCTAAGGCCCATAAATTTGTAGCATGGGATTCATAACTCGGAGTTTATTATGTTGCTGGTGTTTAAAAATTGAATTCTGTTTATTATTCATCAAATATCCCATTCAAGGATTTACTCTTGTCATTTTTAAACTTCCTGTTTCCCAGTCTGTCAGTACTTACAAACAATTAATTTCCTCCCAGGTATAATAACTAGGGCTTATTTAAGTGCACTGTAAATATTTAAGCATGTTGTAAACCTGTAGCTCGAAGAAAATTAAAACCTAACACATCACCTAAGAAGCTGGTGCTAAGGAAAGTGAACAGCTCCCTAAACCAAAATCACATTATGTATGTGATATGTAAATGAGTACATATATGTACACGCACACCCAAAACCAAACTCGCTGCCATCAAGTCTATTCTGAGTAACCCAATAGTGTTTTCCAGGCTGTAAATCTTTGTGAAAGTAGATTGCGATAATTTTCTCCTTGAAGCAGGCCAGTGGAAGCCAACTGCCAACCTCTCAGTTAGCAGCTGGGTGCTTTTAACAGCTGTGCTACAAGGGCTTTACTATTTATGTATGTACACACACACACACACACACACACACACATTCAGTTTATATATGAAACCAGTGGAAATTACTTTAGTTACATGATCCAAATCTTAAATAATTTTAATTAATAAAGGATGACTAGACAAAAGCAAAGGAAAAAAAATATACATATAGACAATGATTCATTGTCTCTTTCTTTTTTTTTACTGTGAGTGAATGAAAATGTACAATCCAGTTTAAATCTGTGTGTCCGCGTAACCGCAGCTCCTTCTGCTCTCCTTGCCCAGTGATAGCACATTCCTCCTTTCTGTTCTATACATATCATGTCCTCTTAACAGTCTCCTATCTCCTTCTCTCTACCCTATCCTCTCTCCTCTAGTAAGAGGCCAGTAGGACAACATCCTATAGATGCATAGAACCATAAAGTGCACACATGAAGTGGTCACTCTGTCCCTGAGTCCAATCCATCCCTGTCCAAAGAGTTGACCTCAGTAATGATTTATGACCAGAGGCATCATCAGGTCTAGGGGACTGTTTTAGTCAGCTAGGGCTGCTCTAACAGAAATACCGCAGAGTAGATGGCCTTAACAAAAGAAGGTTTATTCCTACATAGTCTGGTAGGCTGCAAGTCCATATTCAGGGTGTCTGCTCCAAGAGAAGGAGCAGGAAAGTCTGGTATTGCATCAGTCTTTGTTCAGGGAGGATCTTGGCACAGGAACCTCAAGTCTGAACGACGCACTCTTCTCCCAGTGCTGCTTTCTTGATGGTGTGAGGTTCCCTATTCTCTGCTTGCTTCTCTGTGCTTTTATCTCTTGTAGGATGGAAGGATTAAAGGTGGGGCAGGCCACATCCCAGGGAAATTCTTTACAGTGGAGCAGGGAGGTGATCCTTTGAAGGGATTTACAGTCCCACCCTAATCCTTTAACACACAGCATAGGAAAACCACAAAATGGAAGACAGTCACAAGATACTGGGAATCATGGCCCAGCCACATGGCTACACATATTTATGTGGGGATACAAGTCAACCCATGACAGGGCCATACTCCCACAAGAACCCCTAGGCCTTTGGCCCATCACCTGCGGTCTTTTAGTGGAGTTCTCAGGGTGCACCCCTTTTTATTCTCGTGTTGCTACTGGGACTCAACATTGTGAGCCCCATCACGGCTGTCACTGGTGGTAGCCGGGCACCATCTGGTTCTTCTGGTCGCATGTTGATGTAGTCACGTGTCTGTCTTCTGGGTTCTCTTTCCGCCATGTCATTGTTGTCCTTGGTGATCATCTGTTCCAGCTGAGTTGGGACTATCTGGTGTACCTCAAGTGGAAGCTTGCTAGCTTTTAAAACCCCAGACACCACTCACCAATATGGGGTACAGAAGACTCCCTTAGCAATAGACTAGCTATGCCAATTGGCCTCGATATCCCCTGAGAGCATGGTCCCAGGACCCTCGCCCCTGCTACTCTGTCCTTGCAATATTGGGGTAAGACTGGAAGAATTTTCAGATTATGCTGAAGCCCAGTAAAACCGATATTCTTTCTAATGTGTGCTGTCACTGATTTCACCCAAGTGAATTTCTATCAACTATCAAATCTATATCCAACCCTCGCCCTCCCTCACTACCCTCCCTTGCAGCTGTCAAAGAGTCTTTTCTTCTGTACATGAGTCTGTTTTTAAGTCCTTATGGTAGAGGTCTCATACAATATTTGTCCTGGTGCCACTGACTAATTCACTCAGCATAAAGTCTTCCAATTGAAACCAGGTTATGAGATGATTCCTAAAATTATCATTGTTCTTTATCATTGCATAGTGCTCCATCCAGTATATACACCACAGTTTATTTATCCATTCATCTGTTGTTGGGCATCTGGGTTGATTCCATCTTTTAGCTATTGTGGACCGTGGAGCCAAAACCATTCGTGTACATGTATCTGTGTGACTGTCCTTGCTTCTGTAGAATATATTCCAAGCAGTGGGATTACTGGGTCAAATGGTATATCTATTTCCAGCTTTTTAAGGAGTATCAGATTGCTTTCCAAAGAGGTTGTACCATTTTGCAATCCCACCAGAAGTGTAGGAGAGTTCCAATTTCTCCACAGCCTCTCCAACATTTATTGTTTTGTGTTTTTGGATCACGGCCAACCTTGTTGGGGTGAGATGGTATCTCATCATCTTTTTGATTTGGATTTCTTTAATAGCTAATGATCATTAGTGTTTCCACCTGTGTCTCTTGGCTGCTGGATATCCTCTTTAGAGAACTGCCTGTCCATCTCCTTCGCCTAACACTTAATTGAGTTATTTATCCTTTTCTTGTTGATATTTTGCAGTACCTTGTAGATGATGGAGATCAGATGTTGGTCCGACATATAGTTGCCAAATATTTCCTCCCATTCTGTAGACAGTCTTTTTAATTCTTTTGATAAAGCCTTTGGATGAGCAAAAGTGTTTGACTCTTAGTGGTTCCCACTAATGTATTTTGTCTTCCGTTGGTTGTGCTGTGTCAGATTTTGAAGTCTGTCTACATTGTGTATTAAAACTCCCATTATTGATCCTATTTTTTCTTGGATGACCTTTATCATTTTAGGGTTGATATTTAGGTCTTTTATCCAGTTTGAGTTGTTTTTTGTGTAAGTTGTGAGATATGGGTCTTGTTTCAACTTTTTGCCAATGGATATCCAATTTTGCCAGCATCATTTGTTAAAGAGACTTTTTTCCAAGTTTACAATCTTAGGGCCTTTGTCGAATATTACCTGTTCATAAGAGGGTGGTGGCATCTCTGGGGTCTCAACACTATTTCATTGGTCTGTGTGTCTCTTTTTGTATCAGTAACAAGCAGTTTTGACTACTGAGTCAGTGTAATAGGTTCTAAAGTCGGGTAGTGAGAGGCCTCTCACGTTGTTCATCTTCTTCAGTAGTACTTTGGTTATCTGCAGTTTCTTTTCTTTCCAAACAAATTTGATGATTTGTTTCTCCATCTCATTGAAAAATGTTATGGGAACTTGTATTGGGATTGCATTGTATATGTAGATCGATTTCAGTAAAATAGACATTTTCACAATGTTAAGTCTTCCTATCCATGAGTAGGGTAGGTTTCTCCATTTATGTAAGTCTCTCTTAGTTTCTTGCAGTAAGGTCTTGTAGTTCTCTTTGTATAGGTCTCTTATTTCTCTACTTAGATTTATTCTTAGGTATTTGATCTTCTTGGGGGCTATAGTAATTGATATTGATTTGGTGATTTCTTCTTCAGTGATCTCTTTTTGATATAAAGGAATCCTACTGATTTACTTATGTTTATCTTGTATCCTGATACTTTGCTGAAACATTCTACTAATTTGCGTAGTTACTTATGGATTCTTTAGGATTCCCTGCATATACAATTATATTATCTGCAAATAGGGATTTTTTACTTCTTCTTTGTTACTTCTTCTTTGTCTCGTCTAATCACTCTGGCCAGAACTTCTAGCACAATGTAGAATAGGAGAGGTGAGAGTGGACATCCTTGTCTAGTTCCCATTCTCAAGGGGAATTCTTTTAGTCCCTCTCCATTCGGGATGATGTAGGCAGTTGGCTTTGCATAGATGGCCCTTACTGTGTTGAGGAATTTCCCTTCTACTTCTATTTTCCTGAGAGTTTTGGGCTTCATCAAATGCCTTGTGTGCATCCATTGATAAGATCAGGTGATTCTTATCTTTTGTGTTATTTATGTGGTTGATCATATTAATTATTTTTCAGATGTTGAACCAGCCTTGCACCTCTGGTATGAATCCAACTTGTTCATGATGAATTATTTTTTTGATATCTTGTTGAATTCTATTGGCAAGCATTTTGTTCAACATTTTTGCATCAAGTTCATGAGTTATGTTGGTCTGTAATTTTTTTTGGATCTTTCCCTGGCTTGGTATCAGGGTTATGCTGGTTTCACAGGATGAATTTGGGAGTATTTTGGGGAGTATTCCATACCTTTCTATGCTGTGAAATAGTATCAGTAGTATTGGGGTTAACTCTTCTCTAAAAGCTGGGTAGAATTCTGTGCTGAAGCCATCTGGGCCAGGGTTTTTTGATTGGTAGTGTTTTGATGACTGTTTCAATCTCTTCCTTTGTGATAGGTTTATTAAGTTCTTCTCCTTGTGATAATTTTGGTAGGTGATATGAATCTAGGAATTTGTCCATTTTCTTTAGGTTTTCAAATCTGTTAGAGTACAGTCTTTTGTAGTTTTCTATTACAATACATTTGATTTCTGTTAGATCTGTTGCGACATCTCTCATGTCATTTCTTATTCAGGTTATTTGTTCCTTTTCCTGGTTTTCTTTAGTAAGTTTAGCCAGTGGTTTGTCAGTTTTGTTGATCTTTTCAAAAAACCAGCTTTTGGACTTCTCGATTTTTTTCAGTTGTTCTTCTGTTCTCTGATTCATTTAGTTCTGCTCTAGTCTTTATTATCCATTTTCCTCTGGTGCCTGAGGGGTTCTTCTATTGCTTTCTTTCTATTTGTTCAAGCTGCAGGGTTAGTTCTTTGGTTTGCGTCCTTTCTTCCTCCTGGATGTGTGCATTTATAGAGATAAACTGACCTCTGAGCACTACTTTGGCTGTATCCCATAAGTTCTGGTGGGAAGTGTTTTATTCTCATTTGAATCCATACATTTCTTTGTTTCATCCTTAATTTCTTCTATAATTCATGGCTTTTGATCAAGGTGTTGTTCAGTTTCCGTGAGTTCTTGTTTCTAGGTATGTTTCTTCTATTGATTTTCACTTTGTTTCTTAATTAGGCTTTTAAGAAGCAAACCTACGAGTTGTGTATCGCTTTTATTTTTTTCAATTGAAGCTATAATTAAATAGTGATTTGTCACTAGAATTGTTATTTTGTCTTTTTAAGGTCTCTAATAAACTATGTGGAAACCTCAGTGGCATAGTGGTTAAGTGCTGTAGCTGCTAACCAAACAGCTGTCCAGGCACTCCTTGGAAACTCTATGGCATAGTTCTACTCAGTCCTATAGGGTCACTATGAGTCAGCATTGACTCAATGCCATTAGGTTTGGTTTCAGGTTTAATGAACTATGTCTGATTCAAAAGGTGGTTTCTCTAAGTTCTGTTTTTCATATTTGTAAAATATTGATAAAAAAAGAATAGATTTACAACAAATTTTCATATTTAAATTTGCTTTAAGATTTTCATATTAATGGATTAAGCTAAAGTAATTTCTATTTTCCACACATAATGATTTAAAAGAGTTTTTCTTTTAAGTATACATTTATTAATGATTATTTAAAAATTAGCATACCTGTATGTTAGAACAGAAATCAAAATGTTATAGTAATTAGTACTTGGGATTTTTACGACTTTTCAAAGAATAAATGTATCTGTAGCCTGTATTTTATAAGCAGAGAAAGCTTTCATATTTATTATTGGCTACATTCTTAGAAAACTGTTAACTTCAAGCAGTACATTTTGTTTATTTTACTGTGCTTTAGGTAAAAGTTTACTGCATGTTAATTTCTCATACAGAAATTTATACACTATTGTTATGTGACCCCAGTTGCAATCCCTATAATGTGACAGCACACTCCCCATTTCCACCCTGAGTTTCTCTTGTCCATTCAGCTATTACATATTCCTGCTGTCTCATCACACCTCTAGATAGGAGCTCCCTGTTTAGTCTTGAGTATCCTTGAACTAAGAAGCACACTCTTCACCAGTATTATTTTATATTTCATTGTCCAGTCTAATTTTTGTCTGAAGAGTGGGCTTCAGGAATGGTTTTAGTTCTAAGTTAACAGAGCAATGGCTTTGAGGTTTGTCATGGATTGGATTGTGTCCCCCAAAAATATGTGTAGCCATGTGGCTGGGCCATGATTCCCAATATTGTGTGATTGTCTTCCATTTTGTGATTTTCTCCTGCTGTATGTTAAAGGATTAGGGTCAGACTGTAAATCCCTTCATAGGCTTACATCCCTACGCCACTGTAAAGGGAGTTTTGCTAGAGTATGGCTTGCCCCACCTTTAATCCTTTCATACTACAAGAGATAAAAGGAAAGAGAAGCAAGCAGAGAATTGGGAACCTCACACCATCGAGCAAGCAGTACTGAGAGAAGAGCACATCCTTCAGACCTGAGGTTCCTGCACCAAGACCCTCCCTCGACAAAGACTGATACAATACTGGACTTTCCTCCAGAGCCAACAAGAGGGAAAGCCTTCCCATGGAGCGGATATCCTGAATTTGCACTTGTAGCCTACTGGACTTTGTAAGAATAAATTTTCCCTTGTTAAAGCTATCTACTCAGTGGCATTTCTGTTATAGCAGCCCTAACTGACTAAAATGGGTTCTTCCAGTCTCAATCAGATCATTAAGTCTGGTCTTCTAATGTAACCATCAAAGACTGTTTTCTTTTGTGTTTATAACTTTTCTTGAGTTCTTATAATAGCTGTCTCACAATATTTGTCCTTTTGCAATTAATTTCACTCAGTTTAATACCCTCCATATTCATCCATATTGTGAGATATTTTGTGGATATGTTGTTCTTTATCGCTGTGTAGTATCTCATCATGTGTATGTAACATAATTTGTTTATCCGTTCTCCTATTCACGGGGACCTGGGTTATTTCCCATTTTTTGCTATTATGAACAGTGGTGCAATCAACATGGGTTTCCATATATCTATTCATGTGACAGTTCTTGTTTCTCTAGGATATAGTCCTAGGAGTGGAATTGCTAGAAAGCATGGAACTTCTGTTTCTAGCTTTTTAAGGAAGCACCAAATCAATTTCTAAAGTGGTTGTACCATTTTACATTCTCACCAGCAGTGCATAAATGTTACAGTCTCTCCACAACCTCTCCAACATTTATTATATTGTGTTTTGAATTAATGACCACCTTGCTGGGATGAGGTGTTATCTCACTGTCATTTTGATTTGCATTTCTCTAATAGCAAATTATCATTTCCTCATGTATGCTTTAGTCATCTGAATGTTTTTTTGGTGAAGTGTCTGGTCATATCCTTTGCTCATTTTTTAACTGGGTTATTTGTCTTCTGTTGCTGAAGTTTTGTAGTATCTTGTAGATTTTGTAGACTAGACCCTGATAGGATGTGTTGTAGCTAAAACATTTTTCCCAGTCTGTGGGTCATTTTTCGATTCTTTTGTTGAAGTCTGGATGAGCATAAATGTTTGATTTGTAGGAGTTCCCTGTCGTCTAGTTTCTCTTCTAATGTTTGTACGTTAATAATATGGTTGTATTCTGGTTATGCCATTTTTTGTCTATAACCTTTATTGTTTCAGTTTTTATATTTTAGTTCTTTAGTCCATTTTGTACATGGTGTGAGATATGGGCCTTACTTTTGTTGTGGTGGTGGTGGTGGTTGTTTGCAGACAGATATCCAGTTATGCCTGCTTAGTTAATTAAAGACATTGTCTTTTTCTCATTAAACAGAATTTGAACCTTTTTGTCAAATATCAGCCACTCACTGGTTGGCTGAATTTACACAGGGATTCTAAATTCTGCATCGCTTTCTGTCTATTTTACAAGTACCACGCTGTTTTGACTACTGTGGGGGTTTAATGTTGTTAGGTGTTGTCAAGTTGATTCTGACTCTTGGTGACTCTGTACAGCAGAACAATATACTGCTCAGACCTGCACCATCCTACAAATTTTATGCCTAAACCCATTGTTGCAGCCACGATGTCAGTCACCTCACTGAGGGTCTTCCTCTTTTTCTTTGACTTTCTAGTTTACCAAGCATGATGTCTGTCATGATTTGAATTGTATCCCCCAGAAAATGTGTGTAACAATTTAAATGGGCCATGATTCTCAATATTGTATGCTTGGCCTCTGTTTTGTGATTTTCCTGCACTGTAAATCCCAAAATCTGCCTGTGGTCAATAGATTGGATTATGGTTAAAAGGATTATGGTGGGAATGTAACTCTCTTACTAAGGGAGTTACTGTGGCTTACATCACCTTTTATCCTATAAGAAATAAAACGAAAGGGAAGTAAGGAGAAAATCAGGGACCTCATACCATCAAGAAAGCAGCACTGGGTACAGAGCACACATTCAGACCTGAGGTTTCTGCACCAAGGTGCTCTCGGGCCAAAGGAAGATGGATGCAACACAAGGACCTTCTTTCAGAGCCATCAATGAGGGAGTATGTTCCCCTGTAACTGGCACCCTGAATTTAGACTTCCAGCCTACTGGACTATATGAGAGTAACTTTTTCTTTGTTAAAGCCGTTCATTCACAGTATTTCTGTTAGAGCAGTACCAGATGACTAAGATAATGTCCTTCTCCAGAAACTAATATCTGCTGGTAGCATGTCCAAACTATGTAAGAAGCAGTCTCACCATCCTTGCTTCTAAGGAGCATTCTGGCCTTACGTCTTCTATGATAGATTTGTTCATTCTTTTGGCAGTCTTGAGTATATTCATTATTGTTCTCCAACACCGCAGTTCAAAGGAGTCAGTTATTTGGTCTTCCTTATTCAATGTCTAGCTTTCACATGCATATAAGGTGGCTGAAAATAGCATGTCCTCTGGTCAGGCACATCTTAGCCTTCATGATGATGTGTTTGCTCTTTAACACTTATAAAAAGGTCTTTAGCAGCAGACTTGCCTGATATGAAGCATTGTTTGGTTTCTTGACTACTGCTTCCTTGGGTGCTGATTGTGATCCAAGTAAAATGAAATCCTTAACAATCATTTCTCCATTTATCATGCATGATATTGCTTATTAGTCCAGTTGTGAGGATTTTCATCTTCTTTATGTTGACATGTAATCCATATTGAAGACTGTAGCTTTGATCTTCATCAATAAATGCTTGAAGTAATCTTGTTCAGGAAGCAAGATTGTGTCATCTGCATAATGCGGGTTGGTAATAAGTCTTGCTCCAATGCTGATGCCTTGTTCTCCACAGAATCCAACTTCTTAGATTGTTTATTAAGCATACAGATTGTATAGGTGTAGTGAAAGGACACAATCCTGATGCACACCTTTACTGACTTCAAATGCTTAAAGACTTTAACATTTAAATCATTTAATATCTCTTTATTCTGTCTGGTATGTTCTAAAATCATATTCTTTGAGGTCTCCCACTTTGTTCTTCTTCAGAAACATTTTACGTATCTGGGACCTCTTCTCTTTCCATAAGAAGTTGGTGATTTGTTTCTCCTCTCATTAAAAAATATTACTGGAATTTGAATCGGGATTGCATTGTATCTGTAGATCACTTTTGGTAGAATTGACATTTTCACAGTGTTGAGTCTTCCTATCCATGAGCAATGTATGTTTTTCCACTTATGTAGGTCTCTTTTGGTTTTCATGCAGTAGTATCTTATAGTTTTCTTTGTACAGGTCTTTTATGTCTCTGGTTAGGCTTATTCCTAAGCATTTTGCCTTCTTGAGGACTATCGTAAATGTTGTTGGTTTGGCATTTTCCTTTTTGAAATTCTGTTAATATAGAGGAATTCAACCGATTTTTGTATGTTTATCCTGTATCCTGATCCTTTGTTAGAATCTTCTATTAATTTCAGTATTTTCCTTGGGGATTCTTTATGGTTTTCTGTGTCTAAGATCATCTGCAAATAGGGACACTTTTATTTCTCCCTTACCAATTTATTTCTTTTTCTTGACTTACTGCTCTGGCTAAGACCTCCAGCAGAGTGTTGAATAAAAGTGACAATAAGGGGGATCCTTGTTTGGTTCCTGTTCTCAGGAGAATGCTTTCAGACTCTCCCTATTTAGAATGATGTTGGCTGTTGTCTTTGTGTGAATGCCCTTTATTATGCTGAGGAATTTCTCTTCTATTCCCATTTTGCTGGGAGGTTGTTTATCATGCTTGATGTTGGACTTTTTCAAGTGCCTTTTCTGAATTGATTGATAAGATCATGTGGTTCTTATGTTTTTGTTTTTTGCTTATGTGATGGATTATATTATATTATATATTCATAATATTAAATCATCCTTGCATAACTGATACGAAATCCACTTGGTCATGAATTATGTTTTTGATATGTTGTTGATTCTACCAGCTAAAATTTTGTTGAGAATTTTTATTGTCTCCATTCATGTAGAATATTGATCTATAATTTTCTTTATTTGTGGTGTCTTTAACTGGCTGTGGTATCAGGGTTATGCTAGCTTCATAGAATGTGTTTGGGAGTAGTCCATCTTTTTCTATTTTCGGAAATAAACTTGAGTAGTAATGCTATTAACTCTTCTCTGAAAGTTTGGTAGAATTCTCCACTGAAGCTGTCAGGGCCAGGGTTTGTTTTGTTTGCTGTTGTTGTGAATTTTTCCCTTCCTTCTATCTTGTTTGTGATAGTTTTATTTAATTTTTCTACCGTAGTTTGTGTTAGTTTAGGTAAATAGCATGATTGTAGAAGTTTGTCCATTTCCTCTAGGTTTTCAAATTTGATAGAGCTCAATTTTTCATAGTATTCTGTTATGATTATTTTAATTTTAGTTGGATCTGTTATAATATTGACCATTTCATATCTTATTCTGGTTATTTGCTTCTTCTCATGTTTTTGTTTTGTCAGTTTGATCAGTGGTTTATTGATTTTGCTGATTTTTTCAATGAGCCAACTTTTGGTCTTGTTAACTGTTTCAGTTGCTGTTCTCTTTCATATTTCATTTACTTCTGCTCTAATCTTTATTATTTCCTTTCTTCTGGTGCCCAAGGGCTTCTTTTGATATTTGCTTTCTATTTATTTATGTTGTAAGGTCTATATTTTTATTTTGGCCAGTTCTTCTTTTTAGTTGCTATAAATTTATCTTTAAGTACTACTTCTGCTGTGTCACAAAGGTTCTGGTAAGATGTGTTTTCACTCTCATTTGATTTCATGAATTTCTTTATTCTGTCCTTCACGCTTTGTATAACCCAGTAGTTTTCAAGCAAGGTATTGTTTAGTTTCCATGTGTTATACCTTTTTTAACTCCTTGTTTTTTCTTCTACTGATTTCTGCAGTATGGCTTTATGGTTGGAAAAGATGCTTTGTAATATTTAGATATTTTAGATCCTGTAACAGTTTACTTTGTCACCTATTATGTGGTCTATTCTGGAAAATGTTCCATGTGTGTTTGAAAATTAAGTAATCTTGGCAGCTGTAAGGTGGCGTGTACTGTATACATCTTTTAGGTCCGTAAAGTTGGTTGTTTGTGGCATCATCTTTCATTCTACCAGTCAGAATATTCTGAGACTATAATGACAAGATTAAAAATTTACTGCATTTAAATCTTTTCATAGTTTGACTGGCATCTGCCTTTGTAATTGTATGTCTAGCTTCTCTTTCTTACCCCTCTTGCAGCCACTACCAGTGCTACACCATGTGTAGCATCCTTTCTGGACTACTGTGTTCCCCTCATCTAGAATATTCCTTCGTGCTGCCTTCCCATTGATTGCCTCCCTGCCTTTTCCTTTCTGCCTATTGAGATATCTTGTTCATCTGTTAAGACTATGCAATTCTTAGTTTCAGGTGAAAAAAAAAAGGAGAATTAGTTGTTCCTTCTTTTGTGTTTTTAGAATGTTTAAAAATCTATTTATTTGAAAATTTAATTGCCCTAAATTAGAATTAGATATGTAGGGATGTAGCAACACTGCTATACTGAACATCTGAGTGATCACTAACATGATTGCTAATGTGCCAGTCACTGAAACTACTGATAATATAATGAAGAGCATTATTCCTGCGTTTATGAAGCTTACAATGTATACATCAGGCATGAAAATAACACAAAAACAACAAAAAAATCCTATATAATTATAATACATCATGAAGACTATAATAATAGTAAAAAACTATGAATGATGGTAAAAGTACAAGCATTCAATCCAACTTCAAAAAACAGGTATGTTCTGAGACGGTGGACCTTTACTGAGTGTTTATAAAAAAATGTGAGTTAGCAAAGAAAATGGAAGGGTATGCTTAGCAGAAAGAAATCTAGAAATGTAAAACAGAAGCATGTAAATAATTCAATCTAGCTAAAATGTTGAGTTTATGTTGGTAAATGATGAAAAAAAGAAATTAAGTTTGCAAGGGCAGATACGAAGACTCATGTACTGATAATCATTTCAATTTCCTGAAGTCTGACAAGGTAGTGACCATTTAAAAAAAATACCAAATCAGTTGCCATTGAATTAATTCTGACTTAAGTAACTGTCTTAGTCCTCTAGTGCTGCTATAACAGAAATGCCATTCATAGGTGATTTTTTTTTACATTTTATGCCATGGCATTTATATACCTATTTTTAAAATTTTTGCTGTGTTTTAAATGAAAGTTTACAGTTCAAGTCAGTTTCTCTTACAAAAACTGACACACACTTTGCCCTGTAACCCTAGCTGATGTCCTCTCACTGTGACAGCACGCTCTTCCTCTTCGCCCTGTAGTTCACGTGTCCATTTAACCAGTTCTTGCCCCTGTGTTCTCATCTCACCTCTGAAAAGAGCTGCCCAGTTAGTCTCCTGTATCTACCCAAGCCAAGAAGCACACTGTTTACCCACATCATTTTATGTCTTATATACCAATTCTCTCTTTGAAAAGGTGGCTACAGGAATGGTTTCAGTTCTGGGCTAACAAATTCCAGGGGCCATGTCATCTGGGGACCCTCCTGTCTGTCAGACCATCTAGTCTGGTCTTGTAATAGAGTTTCTGTTCTGCACACCACATTTCTTCCACTCCATCAGGGACTCTTTGTTGAGTTCCCTGTAAGGCCAGTCTTTTGTTATGGCTAGGCACCATCTAGTGCTTCCAGGCTTATGTTATTGTGGTTAGTCTCTGGTTTATGTGCCGCTTTTTGTCTCTTGGTATCACACTTCCTTTATTTCTTCAATGATCTTTTCTCCTTTGACCAAGGTGAGTTGAGATCAATGTATGCTTCCTAGATGGTAACTTACTAGCTTTTAGGAGCCCAGAAGCCTCTCATCAAAGTGGAATGCAAAACATTTTAATGAACTTTGTTATGCAAATTGGCCTAAATATTCCCTGAAACTTTGATTCCCAAACTGCTGACCCTGCTACTCTGTGCCTTGGAGTGTTTCGCTTTATTACAGTACTTCTAAGCCTTGAGTTTAGTGCATTTGTGCAGACTTCTCCTCTACTTTGTGTTGTCTTTCCTTCACCTCAAATAATTCTTGTCTGTTGTCTTATTAGTGATTATCCTCTCCCTTACCCTACCGTGTAACTGTCAATGAATATTTTCTTCTGTTTTTAGACCTATTCTTGTGTCCTTATAATAGTGGTCTCATACAAATATTTGACCTTTGCAATTGACAAACTTCATTCAGCATAATGCCTTCCAGATTCTCCCATGTTATGAGATGTTTTCCAAATTCATCATTGTTCTTTATCATTTCATAATATTTCATTGTGTGGATATACCATGGTTTATCTCTTCTTCCGTTGATGCCTACCTAGGTTGAATCCATCTTTTTGCTATTGAGAATGGTGCTGTGATGAACATTGTTGTACATGTATCTATTTTTGTGGTAGTCTTATTTCTTTAGGATTTATTCCAAGAAGTGGACTGATCATATGTTACTTCTATTTCTAGCTTTTCAAGAAAGTGCCAAATTGATTTGTAAAGTGGTGGTGCCATTTTACAGTACCAGCAGCAGTGAATAAGTGTTCTAGTCTTTCACAACCTCTCCTAACACTTATTATTTTGTGTTTTTAAGATTAATGTCAGCCTTGTTGGGGTGATGGTATTTCACTGTAGTTTTAAATTGCATTTCTCCAATGGCTAATGATTGTGAACATTTCCTTGTGTATTTGTTAATTGCCTGAAAGTCTTATTTGGGGAAGTGCATGTTCATATTCTTTGATCATTTTTAAATTGGATTATTTGTCTTTGTGTTGTTGAGGTTTTGTAGTATCTTGTAGGTTTTAGAGATTAACACTGACAAGATTTGTCATGTGCAATTTTTTCTTCCCAGTCTGTAGGTTGACTTTTATTCTTTTGGTGAAGCCTTTGGCTAAGCAAAAGTGTTCAATTTTTAAAGAGTTCCCAGTTGTCTGCTTTCTCTTCTGGTGTTTGTACATTGTTAATAATCTTTTATATTTTACTTATGCCATGTATTGGGGCTCCCATTTTTAGTTACTTTTTGTGCATGTTGAGTGATATGGATTTTATTTCATTTTCGTGTGCATGGATACCCAGTTATGCCAACACCATTTGTCCAAGATGCTATCATTTTTGATGAGCCTATGTCAAATATCAGCTGCTGATAAGTGGATGATTTCTTTGTCTGGATTCACAATTCTGTTCTCCTGGTCTATGTGTCTCTTGTACTAGTACCAGACTGTTTTGACTACCATGGAATCCATATGTTCTAAAAGTCAGGAAGTGTGGGGTCTCCCACTTTATTTTTCTTCTCCAGTAATGCTTTATTTATCTGAGGCTTCTTCTCTTTCCATATGAAGTTGGTGATTTGTTTTTCTATCTCATTAAAAAATGCCATTGGAATTTGGACCAGGATTGCATTGTATCTATATATTGCTTTGGATGGAAGAGACATTTTCATAATATTGAGTGTTCCTATCTGTGAACAAGGTAGTTTTCTCCACTTATGTAAGTCAGTTTTGGCTTCTTGCAGTAGGTCTTGTAGTTTTATTTGTATACAAATTCTGACAATTAGGTTCATGAACTCACCCTAGAAAAAGGGCTACATACTTCATTGCTAAATATCATTACCATCACCTTTGAAGTACTCCCCTTGGGAAGTTATGCACTGATGCCGGTATCTAGTCTAGCCTTCAAAGCAGTTTTGGAACTCTTTATGAAATGGCCATCAGAGCTGTCATCCTATTACCCTTGATGTCCTGAATGCCATCAAAATGTCTTCTTTTCAATATGTCCTTTATCTTCAGGTAAAGAAAAAAGTCACTGGGGGCAGCTTAGGTGAGTAGGGAGGGTATTTCAATACAGTTATTAGTTTATGGACTAAAAATTCCCTCACAGACAGTTATATAATGAAATTCACAAACTTGCCACCATGCCACCATGCACAATGGCCATTCCAGAAAGAGTTGCCTTTAAAGATGGACTAGGTGCTGGCATCAGTGTATAGCTTCCCAAGGGGAGTATTTTAAAGGTGACTATAGTGATATTCAGCAGTGAGGTGTGTAGTACTTAGACACTGTAGGCCTTTTTGTTTTTATGGTGATTAAATGAAAGTGTACAGTCCAAACTGGTATGCATGCCCACCTGTCTGCAGCTCCCTCTGCTCTCCCCACCTGGTGGTAGCACACTCCTTTTCACTCTGTGTACCTAGTATAATCTTAACAAACATATGTTCCGCCATCCACCCTCTTCTCTTCCATCTAGAAAGATACTATGAAGTATTCACATTATATAGTCACAGTGTGTTCCCTAGTCCAGTTTGTTCTTGTCTGAAGAGTAGACTCATTACTGGTTTCCAGTCCGGGACAGCAGTAGGTCTAGGGCTCGTGTTCCCAGGCGATCCTCTGGGCTGTGGGACGATCAGTTCAGGTCTTTTAGTAGAGTCCTTGGACTGCACACATCTTTTTCTTGTGTTGGCTCAAGAGCACTACATTGTGCCCCCGTCGTGGCTAACTTTGGTGGTGGCCAGGCAGCATCTGGTTCTTCTGGTCTCATGATGATACAGTCTCCCATTCATATGGGTCCTTGTGTCTCCTGGACTCTTTTATCCTTGTATCTTTGTTGTTTTTGAAGATCATCTGTTCCAGATAAACAATTTGGTGTACCTCATATGGCAGCTTGCTAGCTTTCAAGAACCCAGACACCACTCAATATGGGGTGCAGAAGACTCTCTTAGCAATAGACTAATTGTGCCTATTGGCCTCAATGTTCTCTGAATACATGGTCCCCAGATCCTCATCCCTGCCACTCTAACCTGGTCTGTTGTTGTATCACACATCTCATTTCTTAATGAGTTTATTTGCTTCCATTTAGCCAGTGGCTTATCAATTTTGTTAATCTTTTCAAAGAACCAGTTTTTGTTCGTGTTAATACTGTCAATCATTTTTCTATTCTCCTAATCGTTTTGTTGTTGTTAGGTGCCATCAAGTTGGTTCAGATCTGTAGTGACTCTATGTACAACAGAACAAAACACTGCCTGGTTCTGCACCATGCAAACAATTGTTTTTATGCTTAAGCGCATTGTTGCAGCCATTGTATCAATCCACCTCATTGAGGGTCTTCCTCTTTTTCACTGACCCCCACTTTACCAAGCATGATATGCTTCTCCAGAGACTGATCCTTCCTGACAACATGTACAAAGTATGTGAGATGCACTCTTGACATTTTTGCTTCCAAGGAGCACTCTAGGGATTAACTCCTCCTGACAATGCAACCAAAGAATTTTTGATAGTCTTACCATCCTTGCTTCTAAGGCACACTCTGGTTGTGCTTCTTCTTTCAGGACAAATCTGTTTGTTCTTTTGATAGTCCATGATATATTCGATATTCTTCTCCAACACCACAACTGAAGGGCATCAATTTTTCCTGTCTTTTTATTCATTATCAGCTTTAGCATGTATATGATATGATTGAAAATACCATGGCTTGGGTCAGTCACACCTTAAACTTCAAGGTGGCATCCTTACTTTTCAGCACCTTAAAGAGTTCTTTTGATTTCTTGACTGCTGCTTCCATGAGCATTCATTGTGGATCTGCGTAAAATGAAATCCTTGACAATCTCTATCT
This sequence comes from Heterohyrax brucei, assembly GCA_028571685.1. Taxonomy (NCBI): domain Eukaryota; kingdom Metazoa; phylum Chordata; class Mammalia; order Hyracoidea; family Procaviidae; genus Heterohyrax; species Heterohyrax brucei. The sequence goes on along the minus strand of CM053146.1, from coordinate 71,139,364 downwards.
TTTCTCCACTTACCATGCTATTCTCCTCTAATTTTTATTATTTGCTTTCTTCTGGTGCTCAAAGGGTTCTTTTGTTGCTCTCGCTCTTAACCTTTTCAAGTTGTAGGGTTAATGCTTGATTTGGGCCCTTTCTTCTTTTTTGATGTAAGCATTTATTGAGATAAATCAACCCCTGAACACTGCCTTTGCTGTGTCTCAAAGGATCTGGGAGGATGTCCTTTCACTCTGTTTTGTTTCTGTGAATGTCTTTTTTCTGTCCTTGATTTCTTCTATAACCCAGTAGTGGTTGAGTAAGATGTTATTAAGTTTCTAAGCATTTCATTTTTTCCCCTTGATTCTTCTGTTACTGATTTCTTCTTCTATGGCTTTATGATTTTTGATGCCTTAGATTTTGTTAAATCTTGCTTTATGGTCTAATATATGGTCTACTTTGGAGATTTGGAAAAGAAAGTATTCTTGGCTGCATTTGAGTGGAGTATTCTGGATATGTCTACGAGGTCAAGTTGGCTGTTTGTGGTATTTAGCTCTTCCGTATCTTTATTGAACTTATTTCTAGATGTTTTATCCTTCACCAGGAGTAGTACATTAAAATCTCCTAGTATTGTTGTGGAGCTGTTTATTTCTTTTTTCAGTGCTATTAGGGTTTCTTTGTTGTACTTAAGTGCCCTTCATTGCATGCACAAATAGTTAGTACGGTTATGTCCTTCTTTGTCCACTGTGGTGGGTTTTACATTGAGTCTGTTTTATCAGAAGTTGACATTGTCACTTCTGCTGTTTTTTGAAAGTTTTCTGTTTGATGTATATTTTGCGATCCATTGAGTTTGGGGGTTGAGTTTTAGCTTGTATCTTTAAGTCTAAAGTGCATCCTTGTAGGCAGCGTATAGACAGGTTATGGGTTTTTTAAAATCTGTCCTGCAGCTTTCTGTTTGTGGTTCGCTTAATCCATTTACATTCAGCATAATTATTGATATGTATGAATTTAATGCTTCCATTTTGATGCCTTTTTGGTGTGTTGTTGACAGTTTCTGTGTTGCACTTAATTTTCTGTGCTGAATCATTTTTTAAAATGTCCTTTGTTTTCGTCTTGGTTATTGTTTGTTTTGTATTTGGTGAGACTTTATATTTTTCTTGTTTTCATTTTGATATGTAAGAATGTTAATTTTCTTTGTGGTGTCCTTAATATTTATCCCTATTTTTGTAAATTTAAACCAGGCTTTAATTTCTTTTTATTGTCTGGACATCCTATCCACAAGTAAGATCCATGACTACATTTTTTTAGGCCATCTTTTTTGTTATAATGTTGTTTTCTTTTATATATTGACATCTCTGTCTCCCTATTTTCAGTTTTAGCTTTAGTTTGTTTTTGCAATTTCTCTATCAGGGTTGATATACATGTACTCTGTCTTGTTTTCTAGTTTTGGGTTATTATTTGATTATTATTGATTTTCTAAACAAAGGACTACCTTTAGTATTTCTTGTAAGTTTGGTTTGGTTTTGGAAATTTCTTAAATTTCTGTTCATCTGGGAATGTCCAGTTTCACCATCATATTTGAGAGGCAGTTTTGCTGGGTATATAATTCTTGGCTGACGTTTTTTTTGCTTCATTGTTTTGCATATGTCATCCCGTTGCCTTGTTGTTTGCATGGTTACTGCCAAGTAGTCTAAATATAGTCTTACTGTATCTCCTTTGTAGATTATCTTTTGTTTATCTGTAGCCTCTTTTAAAATATTTATTTTTAGATTTGGCAAGCTGTATTATAACATGTCACATTATGTTGAGTTTGAAGAACATCTTGGATAGATAGCTTCTCATCTTTCATCATCACCCATAGATTATTCCTTTTGATAGAGTCCCAGATAACTGTTAGTGTTTCTTCTTTTTTTTTTTTTTAATTCTCTTATCAGATTTTTCCTGAAATATGTTGGCACTAATAGCATTATCTTCAGTTTCACTGATTTTACATTCTGTTTCCTGAATATTGCTCCTTTGACTTTCTAGTGAGTTGTCCAGTTTTGTAATTTTATTATTAATCTTCTGAATTTCTGATTGCTGTCTCTCCAAGATTTCTCACAGCCTGTTCAATTTGTTATTATGCTTTCCTGCATTTTGTTTCATCTCCTTCCTGATTTCTCTAAATATTAATCTTTTGTGTTCTACCTACAATAATTCCAGGAAGACTCTTCATCTGGAGAATTTCTTGATTCTTTGTTTTGGGAGCTTTCTGAAGCCACCATGGTCTGACTCTTTAAGTGATATGACATTGGCTATTGTCTCTGAGCCATCAGTCAGTTTTTTGTCTTTAGTTATGTTTACATGCTGTGTTCTAATTTCTTTGGTGTATGTTTGTGTATGTTTTGAAATGCCCAAATAGGCTGGTTGTGTGAACCTGTTTGACTATTGGTGCCTTAAAGATTCTAACATCCCATCAGCAGGTGGTTAGAGCTGTTACTAGGCATGTGGCCCAGACATCCCTTTACTTTTTTGTATGGATTCAGCTCAGGTGACCAGATAGTCTATCATCAAGTGGGTGGTATAGGCTGTCCCCTGCAGTCTTAGATAAGCAGGGGTGATTGATAGAGGCACAGGTGTCTGGCTGCACACACTTAGAAAAGTAGGATGCTGACATCTGTCCATGAGGGTGAGGATGGCTTGTTCCTGTTCCTTAATACTTTTGCTACAGGACAGTGGGCACTGGATATTGTAAGCAGTGTTTAAAGGCTCTTAAGGTCTGTGGATCACTTATGCCTGTGCCTAGTCAAAGGACCTGTTTCTATCCTGAGTTCATAGCTGAGGGGAAATGGCAGATTTTTCCTTATCCCCACTTTTTAAATTGTTCCCTTTCCAAGTCTGGCATAATGACATAGAGAGCATGTAAGATATCCTACTTCTTGCCCAGGTAGTACATCAAAATGTACAGCCAATGGAGTCCTGAGAAGGAGGAGAAAACACTGGGAAAAGGGATAGAGGCTTAGCCTGAGGGGAAGTGGCAGGTTAGACACAAGCCACTTACCTTTTGACAACTGAATGCCATTTTTTACTGATTCTGGGGACAGAATCCATCCAAATTGCTACATATTTTTTCAGGGGACATAATTCAGTCCATGACAGTGACCCTATAGGATAGAGTACACCTGCCCCATTGGCTTTCCAAGGAGTACCTGGTAGGTTCAAACTGCTTAAGTTTTGGTCAGCAGTCGTAGCTCGTAATCATTACATCACCAAAGTTTCCAATGACCATACAGTAGCCGGTATAGTTAATCCTTTTGACTCCATGTGACAAGTAGTAATGTTGAACATTTATGGAAAAGGAAATTGAGCCTTCTGTAGGTTAAAGTGTCTTACCCAAGACCACACAGTTACTAGCAACAGCTTTGAGATTATGTTTAAGTGCATCTATTCTAAGGCTAGCCTAGTAGGATTTGTAACCTGACTCTGACACTACTGAATGTGTGGAGTTAAGAAAGTTACTTAACCTTCTGTGCTACACTTGTGTCATCTATTAAGTGAATATAATAATAGCACCTACCTACACTTGTTCTGAGAAGTAATACATGTAAAGCATTTTCAGAAAAGGTGGCATACAAAGTGTTGTGAACGTAGTAGCTAGTGTTTTTTGTAGTTGTTATCATTCTTATTATCATGTTTATGTGTGCCCTAAATGCAATACTTTTTCCACTGCCATATGCAGCTTCTCAAAAATAGGTAAAGATAGTACAAACTTTCATTGACTGAGCCCCTCTAACTTGCCAGGCATTGTGGTAATCATTTAGATACCCCATAATCCTCACGCTACCCTTCTAGGTTGTCATATTGCTGTTACTTTGCAGATAAGATTCAGGAAAGTCAAATTCTTCACCCAAGTTCACACATCTAATAACTTTTCTGCCTCGTGAAAAGGAGTTGACTAAAAAACTTTTTTATTGTGCCCTAAGTGAACATTTATTATTCAAGTCAGTTTGTCATACAAAAGCTTACACATTGTTATGTGACCCTAGCTGCTCTCCCCAACTGCAACAGCACATTCCTCCTTTCCACCCAGTATTTCCTACATCCATTCAACCAATTTCTGTCCCCTTCTGCCTTCTCATCTCACCTTGAGACAGGAGCTGGCCACTTAGTCTCATGTGTCTACTTGAGCTAAAAAGCATGCTCTTCCCCAGTATCACTTTATGTCTTATAGTCCAGTCTAAGCTTTGTCTGAAGAGTTGGAAATAAGCTTTCATTTTTACCCAAAAGTACTAGAGGATTCTCTTAAGGATTTTAAGCAGAAGAGATATATGATCAAGTTTGTGATGTGATCACATCCATCAGCTTGAAGGTTAATGTTGAACATGTCTTCATTGGGAGAAGATATTTCTTAAAGAATGTTTTGTATGAGGGTCAGATCAATGGGTGAGAGAACTACCAGGAGTTTATTGCTGCAATCTGGGAAGAAATGATAAAGCAGAGTAGAGATTAGAAACAAAGGGATATAACTGGATATATTTGTGATACAGTTATTAATGCACCAAAGAAATGTAGAAGATAATGGATAACCAGAAAATCCAGGGTGATTCTAAAGATTCTGTTGGTACTACTCACAGATTGGAGGAATGTTGATGTAAATTGGTTTCCAGAGCAAATACAGTAATAAAAATGTGTACATTTTAAGATTGAGATGCATATGGGTCATCCAAGGTAAAATGTTTATCAGGCAGATAGATAAAATGCCTGTAGTTTTTGAGTGGTCTAGACTGGAGATATGGATCTAGGAATTGCTAATTCTTAATGGGATCAAGGTGGAATATCTTTAGGGAGTGAGTAAAAAAATCCCAAGAATTCAGAGTTTAAATATTTTGAAGAAAATTTGTATATAAACGGATAGAGAGGTAGGAAGAAAACCAAGAGAAAGTAATGTTCCAGAGGATAAGAGAGGAAGATTGAGAGATCAGCAACAAAACTTACTGCTGAAAGAGAAAATATGAGTAGAGTTTATGAACTATCAATTGAATTTATTGATTTGGAGATTATTGATAAATTTGTTGAAAGAAATTTCATGACATGGAAGGGACGCAAGGTAGAAAACACATTGCAACGATTTGAGTTTTCTTCTTTGTGTTTTAATGCATTTACAAGTTATTTAAAGGGTAAAAGGAAATCACCTATGATGACAATATGAGAGGAAAAAAGAGAGCATGTATCATTCCTTGTACATAGTTGTGTATGCAACACAACTGCAGTGTGTTTTACAGGTGTTCAGAAAATATTTAGCAAAATGAAAAGAGAGATATTAAGTTATAATTATGTAATTTCTATACATTTATATCTTCAGATAAATCCCTGAAATAGGTGCTGAAATGTAAATTTTAAAAATTCTTAGCAGTTTCTTAACCACAACTATAAAATAAATATAGTTCTACTTTGTTATTAAATAAATGCTCTGAAGCCCCTAATTGTATTTTACTGTAATTTCATAAACTAGTATGTGATACGAATTTTTCATTCTTGGCCTTCACACATTGAATATCTGTGAAATATTTGTTTATCTACATTCTGTTACTTAAAAAAGTGAGTTACATCCTGATAATAGTGTGTCGATTATGTTAAGAAAGAAAAATGGAATACTTGCTCTTTGATTCTTACTCTATATATCCATTTCTGTCCAGTTCATTGCACAAATATGTTAAGTATATTTTCATCTAGACAGAAAATATGTAGCTGGAAACAGTACTGTTCATTAAAGATAATACTTCATAAGAAGACTGCTTGTCATAATGCAGTAATATTATGTTTAATGTTTACCTTAAAATTTACCTTTTTCTCAATGTCAAGTAAAAACATGAAATACTTTTGCATTAAATGTATTCTGCTGTATTTTTATTTGTTGCTTTTCCTACAGACTTTTCCCTTGTTTTATTGATAAAAGGTGGGGCCCTGTCTGGAGCAGACACTTACCAGTCTTTGGTCAATAAAGCCTTTGGTTTCCCAGGGTATCTCCTCCTCTCTGTTCTACAGTTTTTGTATCCTTTTATAGGTAAGATGATTCCAAAGGTGAATATTGCAATTATTTGGATAAATGTATAGCCATTTCTGAATAAAGTAATTTTAACTGTCATCCCAAGGTCATTAAAGAATATTAACAGTTAAAATATTTTCCAAATTGTTTACTTCTCAACCATTTTCTCCTTTATTTTTTTTCAGATTTTTATTTGAAGCATTTATTAAAATAAAATGAGAATGACTTTTCCTTGGATTAATGTTTGTGCTTCCCTAGTCAGTGAAAAATGCAATGATTAAAAGTAAATGATGTAAATAATAGATTTGTTGTGAGGCTGAATTTTTTTTGAAATCTACGGATTTGTGGAAGCCATGTGCAAAGTCAACATGCTGTTTAAAGTTTGTATTGTAATGGTTAAAATGTCACCTGTTGTTGTATGCCACCCAGCCAATTCCAACTCATAGCAACCCTATAAGACAGAGTAGAATTGCCTCATGGGGTTTCGAAGGAGCAGTTAGTGGATTTGGACTGCCAGTCTTCATGGTTAGCAGTTAAGCTCTTAATCACTGTGCCACCCAGGCTCCTAGAAATTGTTAAATAAAATGGTAACATTCATCAATAACCAAGTTGACTTCATCTTAAAAACCAGCAAGTACCACAGGAGCTATTGTTCAAACCACTTGATTTTCATGTCTCTGCCAAAGACGAAGCACATATTTCCCAAAACATGTCTTACTTTTTCAATAGAGGAACTTTTTTGGTGCTCCACAATTTCTTATTATATTTCTTCACTTGAAGCAGTACATATATTCCTGAAGAAGTGTATGAAAACTGAACTTTAGTGACAACATAACATTTTAAGTGACAAATGAAACTTGTGACTTAAAGATACTCCAAGATGAATCATCTTATAAAGTACTAATAGTTTTGTAAACAAATTACCACATTTTTACAAAAATAATGCATGCTGTATATCTTTTTTGCCAGCTATGCAACCCCTTTGCACATTCCTTCCCTAGGCATATTATGTGCATTATATGTGTGGTATGTTTGTAAAAAATATGATAATGCTCTCCCTTAAATCTACTGTTCAGTTATTTTTGAAGTTGTGCATGTTGGTAAACACAATATGTATTTGAAGGTGGTAAGATTGTGCCAGTATTTGAGAAGTGATAATTTTTGAAAATATTCAAGAAATATGTAATGGATTTTGACTATTGTTCTTATTATTTTTGTAGCTATGATAAGTTACAACATAATAACTGGAGACACTTTGAGCAAAGTTTTTCAAAGAATCCCAGGAGGTAAGTTAAAATTTTGAGCATTAAAACATATTTATTATTTTTATGTTCAAGTTTTACTTTCAAAATTTTCAGAATACATGTAACTTGAGATGTTCATACAAATTGTTGAGTGGCCCTATAGGACAGAGTAGGACTGACTCATAGAATTTCCAAGGAGCAGATGGTGCATTTAACCTGCTGACCTCTTGGTTCGCTGCCAAGCTCTTAACCACTTCGTCACCTGGAATTCTTGTTCTATAACTTACTTCGTTTCTCTTAGGCATACATTACACACACATTCTCATCAAAGCAGAAACCAATCCTGTTTGCTTTAATGTTTAATACACTATAATTAACTTAACATTTGATTATTAATTTTTATTTCCTCATAATTATGAAAATAGTACATGGGTATGTTAAACCCATTGCTGTTAAATAATTGCAACTTGCAGTGACTTTATAGTACATAGTAGAATTGCCCCATAGGGTTTCCAAAGAGCAGCTGGTGGATTCAAACTGCCAGCCTTTTAGTTAGCAGCCAAACTCTTAACCACTTCACCACCAAGGCTCCATATATGAATATATGTTGGTGTTGTTAGATGCCATAGAGTTAGTTCTGATTCATAGCAACCCTATGCACAACAGAACAAAACACTGACTGGTCTTGGGCCACGTCCACAATCATTTTTATGCTTCAGCCCATTTTATGGACATTGCGTCAATCCATCTCATCAAGCGTCCTCATCTTTTTCGCTGACCCTCCACTCTAGCAAGCATGATGTCCTTCTCCAGGGACTGATCCTTCCTGACAATATGTCCACAGTATGTAAGACACACTCATGGCATCTTTGCTTCCAAGGAGCACTCTGGTTATAATTCTTCCAGAACAGATCTGTTTGTTCTTTTGGCGATCTGTGGTATGTTCAACATTGTTCTCCAGCACCACAATTCAAAGGCATCAATTCTTCTTCTGTCTTCTTTGTTCATTGACCAACTTTCACATGTGTATGATGTAATTAAATATACTATGGCTTGAGTCAGGTGTACTTTAATCTTCAAGGTGACATCTTTACTTTTGAATACTTTAATTAAATAAATGTAATTAAATATGCTATGGCTTGAGTCAGGTGTACTTGAATCTGCAAGGTGACATCTTTACTTTTGAATACTTTAAAGGGGTCCTTTGCAGCAGATTTTCCCAGTGCAATGTGTCCTTTGATTTCTTAACTGCTGCTTCCAGGGTCCTTAATTGTGGACCCAAGTAAAATGAAATCCTTGGGAACTTCAGTGCTTTCTCCGTTTATGATGATGTTTCTTACTGGGCCAGTTGTGGGGATTTTTGTTTCCTTGGTGTTGAGGTGCAATCCATAATGAAGGCTGTGGTCCTTGATCTCCATCAGTGAGTGATTCAAATCTTGTTCACTTCCAGCAAGTAAGGTGGTGTCATCTGTGTGATGCAGGTTGTTAATGTATCATCCTCCAATTCTGATGTCTCATTCTTCTTTGTATAACACACCTTCTTGGATTATTTGCCTGACATACAGATTGAAAGGTATAAAGTGAAAGGATACAACCCTGATGCACACCTTTCCTGACTTTAAACCATGTGATGTCCCCTTGTTCTGTTCACATAACTGCCTTTTGATCCATGTACAATAGATTCCTTAGGAGCACAAGTAGGTGTTCTAGAATTCCCACTCTCTGTAACACTAGTCCTAATTTATTACGATCCACACAGTCAAATATCAAATTATTTGATATTTTTTGTGTAGTCAATGAAACACAGGTAACCATCTTTTCTGGTACTTTTCGCTTTCAGCCAAGGTTCATCTGACATCAGCAATGATATCGATGGTTCCACATCCTCTTCTGAATCCAGCTTGAATTTCTGACAGTTCCTTATCAATGTACTGTTGCAATTGGTTTTGAGTGACCTTGAGCAAAATTTTACTTGTGTGTGATATTCATGATATTATTCAGTAATTTCCATGTTCAACTGGGTCACCTTTCTTTCGAATGGGCATAAATACAGATCTCTTCCACCCAGTTGGCCAGTTAGCTGTCCTCCAAATTTCTTGGCATAGATGAATGAGAACTTCCAGCGCTGCATCTGTTTGTTGAAATATTTCAATCAATATTCTGCCAATTCCTGAAGCCTTGTTTTTGCTAATGCCTGCAATGCAGCTTCAACTTCTCTCTTTAGTACCATTATTTCCTAATCATATGCTACCTCTTCAATGGCTGAACACCATGCAGTTCCTTCTGGTATAATGCCTCTGTGTATTCCATCTTCTTTTGGTGCTCCCTGAATCATTTGATATTTTCTCTGTAGAGTCCTTTACTATTGCAACTTGAGACTTGAGTACTTTCTTCTGTTCTTTCAGCTTGAGAAATGCAGAACATGTTTTTACCATCTGGTTTTCCATTTCCAGCTTTTTGCACATGTCATTATAGTACTTAATTTTGTCTTTTCGGGCTACTCTTTGAAATCTTCTGTTCAGGTCTTTTACTTTGTCATTTCTTTCTTTTCCTTTGGCTGCCTGACATTTGAGAGCAGGTTTCAGAGTTTCTTCTGACATCTGATTTGGTCTTTTCTTTCTTTCCTGTCTTTTTAATGACCTCTTGTTCTCTTCATGGATGCTATCTTTGATGTCATTCCACCATTTGTCTGGTCTTCAGTCATTAGTGGTTAACACATCAAATCTGTTCTTGAGATGGTCTTCAAACTCAGGGAAATACTCAAGGTCATACTTTGGCTGTTGTGGACTTGTTCTAATTTTTTTCAGTTTCAACTGAATTTGCATATAAGCAATTTATGATCTGTGCTGAAGTCAGCATCTGGTCTTGTTCTGACTGCTGATATGGAGCTTTTCCATTGTCTTTTTCCACAGATGTACTCGATTTGGTTTCTGTATATTCCATCTGGTAAAGCCTATGTGTACAGTTACCATTTGTGCTGGTTAAAAAAGATATTTGTAATGAAGAAGTTAGTCTTGCAAAATTCTATCATGTGATCTCCAGCATTATTTCTATCACCAAGGCCATATTTTCCAGCTACCGATCCTTCTTCTTTGTTTCCAACTTTGGCATTCCTGTCGCCAGTAATTATCAATGCATCCTGACTGCATGTTTGATCAATTTTAGACTGCAGAAGCTGGTAAAAATCTTCAATCTCTTCATCTTTGGCTTTAGTGATTGATGTGTAAATTTGAATGATAGTCATAGTAACTGGCCTTCTTTATAGGTGTATGGATATTATCCTATCACTGATAGCACTGTACTTCAGGACAGATCTGGAAGTGTTCTTTTTGATGATGAATGTAACACTGTTCCTCTTCAAGTTTTCATTCCCAGCATAGTAGACCATATGATTGTCAGATGCAAACTGGCCAGTACCGGTCCATTTTAGCTCACCAATCCCTAGGATATCGATGTTTATGCTTTCCATTTCATTTTTGATGATTTCCAAATTTCCTAGATTCGTACTTTATAAATTCCACATCTGGATTGTTAATGGGTCCTTCTTCCTAGTCTTTCTTAGTCTGGAAGCTCAGCTGAAACTTGTCTACCGTGGTTGATCCTGCTGGTACCTTAATACCCCTGGCATGGCTTCCTGTGTCAGCGCAGTGAGCAAGCGCCCACTGACAGACAAGTAGGAGCTGCTCACTCTGTCTTTACCCTCCTTACCTCATGCTGTTGTCTTCCTTCCCTGACGCTGTTACCCTCCTTACCTGGATATATACACCTCATTAAAATGGAAAATCATAAAGCTCCCTTTGAAACTTCCATCCTGCTTATTAATTTTATGATAATCAACTATAAGCTTTAAAAATCAGGTCACATATACAAAGAAAATTTTTTCTTATCATGGTTCCTTCACTGTTGTTGATTGTGATGGTTTATGATGCATTCTTTGTTTTTATATCTTGTGGAGCATAGCGTCATGCCAGAGTATTTGTAGCCGTTGATAAAGTCTGTAGAAATTTCTATTTCATTTCTCTGTCTGTGGAATAATGTCACCAATGTCTTACTTAGGCTGGCAATTGAGCAATTGCTCATGCTTTTTCCAGATAACCAAAGTCTTGATAATTAATATAAGACAAAGTAATGAGAAATGGTATAAGTTGTGGAGCATTAGTTTTGTTTTTTTTTAGTGCAGACAATTTACTTTGTCTTAAACATATAAAATGCTTGTTCAAGTGTATTTTTGTTTGAATGTTAGCTTAGGTAATAAAAAAGCAAAAGCCAAATCCATTGCTGTAGTGTCATTTTAAACTTATAACAACTTCACGTGTTATAGAGAAGAACTGCTTCACAGAGTTTTCTTGACTATGATTTTAGAGAAGCTGTAATTTTTCGGTGCCACACACAAAAAAGTTCCCATTGAGTTGATTCCGACTCTCAGTGACCCTATTGGACAGAATAGCACTGCTTCACAGTGTTTCCAAAGAGGGGCTGGTAGAGCTGAACCACTGACATTTTGGTTAGCAGCCTTAGCACTTAACCACGATAACACAGGGGTTTCGATGGTGCCATCAGGTGGGTCCACCTGCCAACCTTTAGACTGATAGCAGAGCAAAAACCATATGTCATTGTTAGAATATTAGTGAAAATTTTCTTTTATGCTAACTGAGAGCCTGTTATACTTCTGTATACTAATTACAGCATCTCTTTTATTGTTTATGTAGACCTTACAATTTTCACAGTGAAAGAAATGTATTTGCTACCAAATATATTAAAAAAGTCAAATTTTGAGACAGTAGATCAAAATAGATACATGAATAATTTAGTTCAAATTGTGTTCATCAGAAATACTTAAATAGTTGAGTTCAGGAGTTTTGGAACTTCAGCTTACAGTTTTATTTTAATTCACAACTTTGGCTGAATTAAACTCTTAACAATGATTAGTTTCATTCTGATTGTTTTGTACAAGCTGTAAAGTTGATGTCATTTTGAAATTTCTGTCTTAGAACTCTTGAAAGTTTATGTACCATGTAAGAAAATTAGTCTCACTGTACAGAGTAAAAGCTCTCTCTTTTAAAGCACAATTACTCACCTGTTTGACAGAACTGGCTTTCTATAGACTTCAGACTTTATAGAATTAATTCAAAAAATGACTTGATACCACTGATGAAATGTAAATAATAATAATAATAACATGATATCTGAAAACAAACTCAATGAGTTAAAACAATGGAATCTAATAGAACTAGATATACAGCTCCTTAAGTGAATATTTTGATTAAGCACAGCATTTACAGTATATGAATCCTTGGAAATATGTTTGTCTTCATGGTTACAACTTTTGTTTACTTTTAAAAATTAATAAATTTTAAAAGGTAACTGCCAACTTTTGAACAAGTTAATACTGACAAACTAAAATTCTCAACATTAATTCTTAAGCATGCAGATCATCTAGGTATTTTGTGTCAAGCCTCCAAAGCTGACTTTCTTCATTTTCTCCGAACGAAAAAGGGACAGTAGAAGCCTCTACAGTTAAATGATGTTTTTCCAAGTAAATGTCTTTAGACTACAATAACCCATGATTTTCCCCATCCACAGTCCAAAGAGCTAATGACATTTGCTATTTCCTTAATCATTTATACCCAAAGGGGATAAGTGAGAAAAAGTAATTATCTTCAACTGTTAATTTGAAGAGTGTTACTTTATCTTGAAAGAAACTGTATTCATGAAACTTATTAATGGAAAATAAATGAGAAATTATTGTAACAAAATATAGTTATAAAACTAAAAAACTAAACACGTTACAGTTGAATCTGTTGTGACTCCTAGTGACTCTACAGACAGAGTAGAACTACCCCATAGAGTTTCCAAGGAGTCCTGGAAGATTTGAACCACTGACCTTATTGGTTAGCAGGAGCGGCACTTAACTACTACACCACCAGGGTTTCCAAAATACAGTTATACATAGTATAAATCAGTTCATTAAAATAGTATCTCAAATGAATGCCTAAAAATATTTTAAAATGGAAACTTTTAACCTCACAGAATGCTTTAATTACCACATTAAAACAAATATTTTTTGTATCCAACAGAAGGTAGATATTAGTGAGCATCAGCTACATAAACACTTTTTTGTTCATTGTGAGTTTCTGAGGCAATCTGATAAAAATGATTCCTGAAAACTGGATTTTTTTTTTTTTTTAGTCATAGCCTGAAAGGGATGTTGTCCCCCCCACACCCCCCACTCCCATATGAGTTGATCCCTCCAATTTTGTAATTTGGGAGTATGTTCAACTGATGAGTACTGGAAACATTGTGCCTACATCAAACATGTTCTATTTCAGCCAACATTTATTGATTACAGAAAACTGACACACAAAGAGCAATTTAGGGGCATCACTAAGATTGGTGTCACCCAACGCAGTAACTCATGGTGGATGACACCAGGAGAATGCCCTCATTCTGCTCCCTTACCAGACCATACAGAATCATTAATAATGCCTTTTGTACTAGTATCATTTGTAAATTGTTTAATTTCTGTATATCATTCATTCTTTTCCTGTAATTATGACTTCACTCTCAAAAAAGTGATACAGGTTCACAAATATTAATTACCATAATACTGTGGCTAAAACACCAGAAAATTTGACAAATTCTGTGACTATAGAAATACAGGCAACAACAAAACCGATAGCATGTACTTCTAACACTGAGGGACAAAACTATATAATTGGAAGTGTCATAATAATTGGATGATAGTAACAGCTCTGATGGTTTAAAAAGTAAGTTAGCATAAGACACATATAAGCTGGACTTAATGAAAAATGTTTTTCTTGTTATAACTAACAGGGGAATATTTTTATAGTTAGTCATTTCGGTGTCACCCCCTCTGACAGCATCACCTGCTGTGATCCGCATACCTCACACAACCCAATAATGCCACTAGAGCAAGTGCTCTTAGATCAGCCACCTACTGGTGAGTGTCACATCTTTAATATGTAACTTCATAGACAGAAATTGATGAGAAAAGTGAAATGGTTTTTTTAGTTATTTATACTGGCAGATACTCAAAAGACAAAAGCAGTCTTCATGTACATTCTAAAATATCTTCAAAATATGTGTAAATATTTACAAGAAAAAAATTTAAGCTATTAATTTAATCCTCCTGGGAATTAAGGAAACCCAGTAGTAGTTAGCCATCAGCTGCTAACCAAAAGGTTGCCAATTCAAATCCACTGGACGCTCCTTGGAAATGCTATGGGGGGGCAGTTCTACTCTGCTCTATAGGTTTGCCATGAGTGAGGATCGACTTGATAGTCACTGGTTTGGTTGAGAATCAAATACTATGCTAGACACGTGTTTTTATGGTTAAATATAAGAAAATTTTTAATACAGTTAAATATTTTCCATCTCTAAATATGAAACTCTGTGAAGAGACATTACCCTACTATCAAGATAAATCCAAATGTCTTAGCAAGGTAAAAGAGTGTTTTACAGTATGCTCCCAGCCAACCTCTCCAGCTTTGTGTCTGCCATTTAATCTCACAGCACCCATCACTTCAGCCATAAACTTATAATAGTGAACATTTGTTGAATACCTACTATGTACCAGACATATCATATAATATAATAATCAGCCTTTGATACTCTTAAATTTTCCTCATTTTACAAATGAGAATCTGAATCTCAGCATAAATCCATGTCACATATTCAATAAATAGTGGATCTGAGATTCAAACTTGTCATGCCTTTTCTACCTCTGCACAGTTTCACAGATTTTTCCCATCCTTCCCTTTAACTCATCTGACTGTGTGTGCCTCAGATACTATAAACCAGCTTTGAGGTTTCAAGCCCTATGTCACCTCTATAAAATGGCTTTATGCCCTCCACTTGGTACATGGAGCATGTGTCCCTGAAACACTGAGGTGATTATTACTTTGCCTGTCTATGCTTATCCCTGTGCTTCTCATTTCCTACCCTTCCTACTGATCAGAAGTCCCAGCATAGACGAGGCAGGCAGCCATGGGCAACTAACTGTAGGTCTTCTGGGATTAAAAGGCAGAACTACACTCTCTTCTGTGATTACAAATTATTCACAAAGTTCAAAACATCTAAAAAACAGCATAAAAACTCAGAGAGAAACTTCCTTGGGGGAAGCCATTCAATTATGACAGTGTTTCAGTCAACTAGTGCTGCTATAACAGAAAGGCTACAAGTAGATGGCTTTAACAAACAGAAATTATCACAGCTCAGTAGGTTATGAGTCCAAATTTAGGGCATCAGCTCCAGGGCAGGGCTTTTTCTGTTGGCTCTGGAGGAAGGTCCTTGTCATCAATCTTCCCCTGGGCTGGAAGCTTCTAAGACTCAGGGACCCCAGGTCCAAAGGCTGCAGGCTGCTCCCAGCACTGCTTTCTTGGTACTCTGAGGTCCCAAATCTCCTGGTTGCTTGCCTTTCCTTTACACCCCAAGAGATTGCCTCAAGGCACGGTGCTGTCTTGCGTACCTAGTCCTGCCTCACTAACACAACCACTGCCCGCTCACCTTCATTTATATCACAGGAGCGGGACTGACAACACACAGCAATATCACACAACATGGAGAATCAGGGCCTCACCAAATTGCTACACACATATTTGGGGGGACGTAAGTCAATCCATGACAGACAGTGAGAGTAAAATTTGGGTTTAAATCCAAATCCTATTGCTTATTAGTTACTTTTCTGAGCCTCAGTTATCTCTTAAATAAATAACTTAGGTTCAAAATCATATGGATATCAAATAACTGCACGATGAAGTTATTTTGAAAAGCAGTCATGTAACAAAATATCTAGTAGTCAGTAACAACTGAATACATCTATATTGACTAATTAAAAATACTTTTACATGTACCCAAGAAAAATGAAAACAAATATCCACATGAAAACTTGTACCTGAATGTTTATACCAGCATTATGCACAATAGCCAAAAGATGGAAGATTAACCCAAATGCCAATCAACAAACCAACATCTAAACAAAATGTGGCATACAATGAAATAGTAATTGGCCTTAAAATAGAAAGAAGTGCTGATATATACTGTAACAAGGATGAATCTTGGAAACATTGTGCTAAGTGAAAGAAGCCAGTCACAAATGACCGTCTTATATATGATTCTCATGCGTACAAAGTGTTCAGACCAGGGAAATATGTAAAACAGAAAGTAATTAGTGGTTATTTAGAGGCTGGAGGAGGAGAGAGCAGAAAGGTAGGGAGAGGACAAAGCGTTCAGGGTTTGTTTGTGGGAAAAACTTCTAAAATTGACTGTGATGATGGTTGCATGTGTCTGTGAACTTAAATTTAAATGAGTGAAATACTCCAAGCATGTGAACTGCATAAAGGTGAACTATCTCAATAAAGCCTGTATTAAAAAAAAGAACTTCATTTTAGTTTAAGCCACACCCCCAAACCACTTTCACCATTCCAATCGCATTTGATGTCCCACTTCATTTCCCAAAGCTAGATTTATAGAAATTAGACAGATTTTAAATACAGGACTAGTCCCACTGTAATATCCAAGAATTTGTAGTCATTTCCATGTAACTTCTTCCCTACATCCAAAGTAGCTTCTACCTACTTTGCTTCAGGGAAGCCATTTATTTCTTGACAAAAGGACAGAAATATGTTAAATATTTTTATCTACTCTTTTGATTTTTGAAATTTTATTCAAGTTTTCTGCCACAGATTTTTAGGATACAGAAGTGAAAAACATTCAAAAAATGCACTGTCTTCATTTAGCTTACATGCTCTGTAAAGGGTTTTGCCACTGGAGTGTTTTAGACAGAGAATAACTTCATATTTTTTACCTTTTAAAATTATTCCTGTAGTTTCTGGATTAAGAGTATGTTAAAAGACGACAAACGACAGTAGAAACAGGGCAATAGGATGTTAGTAAGGTAATTGGAATGTAAAATTTATTAAAACATTATTTGAGCTGTTGATCCATCTTTAGAGGTTTTTTTTTGTTTGTATTTACATTTTTGTGATATATTTTCATTTACACATGGTTTCATGGAGTGTTTTTCCTCTCAAAATCTGTTTTCACTTAGGTCTTATTTAATGTTATTTAAGTCACTTTTTTAGAATTACCTGTTTGACTATTTTTGCTGTGTTTATTGGAGTGTTTCTTATGCCTATAAACATTTTATAATATTTATTTTGTTTTAGTTGATCCTGAAAACTTGTTTATTGGTCGCCACTTCATTATTGTGCTTTCCACAGCTGTCTTTAACCTGCCTTTATCCTTGTACCGAGATATAGCAAAGCTTGGAAAGGTAATTTTTACATTTTAAATAGGCACAGCAATGTACTTTGTTACCTGCACTAGTTTTGTTGAACTTCTATCTTTATGACAATCTAAATTTACAATATTCTTTAGTTTCAGGTGATTTATGATTATGTTGGAGTATGTTGCCTGATAGTTTTTTATAAACTGATGGTTATCAAATTGACGAGTCTTTTCTTTTATAAGGTACAGTCACTGATATCAGAGAGCGCATTTTAAATTTAGAAGAGTTATATGTAAAGTAAATCTGACTTATTCGCAAAAAAAAAAAATCTATGCTTATTTTTAGTAGTTAAAATGATTTAAAATCAAATTAACTGTCAGGTGTAAAGATGAATTACTTGGAAGACTTCAAATATTTTGTAATCATACTTTACATTGTCATGTCTCTTTTTTTATCCATGCATTGTGGTGACAGTTTTTTTTTTAAGAATTACACAGATATTTTTATATTCTATTTTGGAAAATCCAACAGTTGATTGAGTTTTACTTTTCATTCTGATGCCTTGATGTTTCACGTCCACGGTTATGAAGTCTTTTCATCCAGATGGAGATGAGGTGGAGAAGATGATCTGGAATATTCTGACTGTTCCGGCATCCATCCCTAGCAGTCTTCTAGGAATAAGCAACAATGTAGAGCCAAAGGGCCTTTTTTTGCTGTGAATTATCTAATGATTTAACTGTGTTTCCTCCTCATGTATTGAATGTAGACAGAATACTCGATTTTGAGAGCAAAAGCTATTTATGAAAGACGAAGTTACTGGTTTTATAACATATTACTAATACCTGAACATTTAAATAGTCACTAAATATGCCAGATTAAAGTATTTAAATAAATCCTCAAAGAGCAAAGTACAGTAATTAGGAGCCGAGACCTGGAGTTAAGTGGCTTGCATTTGAGCGCTCCCTCTGCCAGTTTCGGTAACCCTGGTGGCGTAGTGTTAAGTGCTACGCCTGCTAACCACAAAGTCGTCAGTTCAAATCCACCAAGCGCTCCGTGGAAATTTTATGGGGCAGTTCTACTCTGACCTCTATGGTTGCCATGAGTAGGCATCGACTTGGTGGCACTGGGTTTGTGTTTTTTGGGTTTTTTTTTCCTCCTGCCAGTTTCTGAAACCCTGGTGGATGCCGTGGTTAAAAGGTCAGCTGCTAACCTACAGGTTGGTAACCTACCAGCCCCTCCTTGGAAATGTTTTAGGGCAGTTGTATTCTGTCCTATAGGTCACTACGGGTGGCAATCAACCTAACAGCAACAGGTTTGGGTATTTTTTTGTTTGTTTCGTGGGTTTTTTTTCTTTTTTTTTTTTTTTTTTTTGGTTCTTTAAACTTCTAGCTGTATTACAGCTTTTGGCAAATTAAAGATCAACAACCCCCCAAAACAAGGATAATGAGAATCATGTAAAAAAAAAAAAACTCTTACATGTAATTTTTTTTTCATAAATCAGAGAAAGAAATGTGCTTAGCCGTTAACAAAAAAAAAAAGAACATAAACACACACAGACCTCCAGTTAGCAACAAGGGCACACACACACACACAGAAAACGGTTATATTTTAACTAGTCAAAATAGTGACAAAAGAGAGAGGAAGAGGCAAGCAGACCTAGAAACAGACCGAAGGGCAAACCCATGTAGAAAGCCATCTGATAGAGAGCTGGAGAGCAGACAGGAAAACCACAGACAGCAAAAAAAAAAAAAAAAAAAAAAAAGTGTGTGTTGTATTGGAAGAGACGAGATAAAATAAAGCAAGAAAAGCAAACCCGCTACCATTGCCTCAACAGCAGCTCATAACAGCCCTGAAGACAGAAGAAGCAGCAGTTATATAAAAAGCCCATGTCAACAATCAAAATAGGTCCTGAAGAAAGAAGAAAACATAATTTTATTCTTATTTTCATAAACTAAAATCCGTTTTGTAAATTACAATCACTAGTTGGGTTTTCTAAATAAAAACGTCTAAAAACTGAAACCCAAGTTGCAAGATTACAGTAGTTGCTTTTCTATTTGAGGGATGAAGAAAGAATTAAGGCTCTGATTTGATAAGAAGTGACTATGACTGAGATTATCAATGCAAACGCATTAGAATAAACTACACAAGGATTGAGTGGTAAAGCTTATGAATAAATTTTTGTTGTGTAAATAGGGAGGGGCTAATATTTTAAATGAAATAACCTCTATTTTAAATTGATAATGTCTTTAAAATTTCTTTTGCAGATATCCCTTCTTTCTACAGTTTTAACAACTTTGATTCTTGGAATTGTAATAGCAAGGGTAGTTTCACTGGGTCCACACATGTAAGTCTTATTGTTGCGTTTGTTGGTCTTTGAGATTTATCCTTCGCGTCACTATCTATATAGTGTGTTATAAATGCAGAAATACAAAGTAATTGTTGTATCAAATTCATCATTTTTCTTTGTCATTATTGTTAGGCGCCTTCCAGTTGATTCCAACTTACAGTGACCCTGTGTACAGCAGAACAAAATTCTGCCCAGTTCTGGGCCGTTCATGTGATCATTGTTAAGCTTGAACTAATTTTTTTTTTAAGTACTTTATAAAATAAGATGAAATAATTATAGCTAAGACTTGAATTTTTTATTTGGATTCTATATAGCTGATAGGATTTAGAGCAATTTTATTTCTATGACCAGCCCTAAGAATTAAAATACAGGAGAGGTCTAAAATATTGAGAAATAGATATAAAGTACCATACTCAGGAGAAAAAGTGGTAGATGGGTAGAATTTCTATATCTACTCAAAGATGGGCTTGTACATTGTAAACTTTACTAGTCTGGTGTGAAATGAGAAGATTGAAGAACATTGTGCGTGGTTGCCATGAGTTGGATCCGACTGGACGGCACTTGGCTTGCCCTCGGCTAGTGGGTGTTTTCCACCACTGAACTAAATGTATTGTTTTGTTTTTTCAATTGTGATTAAGTGAAAGTTTACAATCCAAGTCAACTTACCATATAAAACCTTGGGTACCCACCTCTCTGCAACTTTGTCTGCTCTCCTCACCCTATGACAGCACCCTCTTCTTTTTCACTCTTTACTTCCAGTATCCATTCAACCAACACTTGTCCCCTCCTCATCTCCTCTCCCCTCTAGCAAGAAACCAGTAGGACTGCTTCATACACACACACACACACACACACACACACACACACACACACACACACACACACACACACACACACACACACATAAAATCATAAAGTACACACACCACATGCATCACTCTGTGTTCCCAAGTTAAATGTATTGTTTTTTAATACATTCTGAGTGCATTTGAGGTCTTTTAAGATTATATTTATTATGCTGTGTTAAAACACTCCTCTTTGTAAACTGTTGGTAGTAGTTGATGGCATTATTTGTTATTAATGTTGTTTGGCCAAATAAAGCATTGACCCCCTGGTATTTGTACCTCAGATTTTTAAAATATCACTTATCCATAAAATTCAAAAGTGTGGGCACTACTGATCAAAACTGTATATGTTTTATGCTTTAGTTAAAGAATAGATGAACCAGATAAAGACTGGATAGTGCTGAGTAATAATAGAATGACACTGTCTTACATTGACTTTAAAGGCAGATTTGGATTCACAGAATGCATGCACAATAAGTATTTGTTGAATAACTAAATAAGCAAACAATACTTCATGAAGGAGTTTTCTTTAACTATTTTCTCTATTCTGAACAAGACAAGGGACATGGGCGGTCTTGAGTGAATAGCATCTATGTGGAGGAAAAAAACGTAGCACATAGCTATAACCAGTAATGAAGTCCCCCAAGTAACATATTTTTTTCCTATGAATTAATTGTTCTTATGTAAAATTACTTCTTTTTTATTTCTTTTTTTTTAACTGTATATACCTGTGTCAGCACTTTTAGATTACCAGAAAAATCACACACAGACCCACAAATATACATGAAGGTCATTTAGAAGTAAATTTGAAATATCTAGTCTAACTACATTCAAATTTTTCCTTTTCTTTAAAAAAGTATACTCTTAAAGGATTTAAAAAAAAAAGCTAACACTTATTTTAATTATATCTTCAAGTAATACTAATCCTGGCTAGTAGAATTTTTGAACTGCTCCTGGAATCACTTTTGTGTGGACATGTATTCTTTCATTCAGTACACACCTTATTGAGTGTCAGTTGTTTGCCACTATTGTGCTGTGCCCTGGGAGGGAAGAAGAGTGGGGTTGATACTGATTTAGCCAAAGGTGGAAGCTGTTCACAACCAAATATGTAGAAGGGATTTAAATTAAAAAAAAAGCAGAGTTGTGAAATTGTGAATGAGTGACAGTGGCAGCACCAAAGAAGTCTATGCCTAGTAGTCTTTCCATATCAGGGCTTTCGGGAAGAAGATAAATATGACCTGGGAGTTTTAAAAGATGAATAAGAACTTTTCTAGACAGATAAGGAAGAAGTAAAAGGCTTCACAGTTCCATGAAAGTTCAGAATAAAATCGCAGAAGTGTGAACTCAACTCTACTGATATTTATTTAGCATCTATTATATTGGTATCATGTAGCTCTGGTTTTCAAAAGCTGAATTTGCAGCAGTGAAAAGCTAATACCAACACAGAATAGAACCGCATCGGAGGGTTTCCAAGGAGCAGCTGGTGGTTTAAACTATCAACCTTTTGTTAAGCAGCTGAGCTGTTAACCACTGTGACACCAGGGCTCCCCAAAGCTAACAGGTATAGTGAAAAGAATGCAATAAATAATGATTTTGGTTATAATTTTAATTAAGATCAAACTATTTTCATTTCAGCTTCTTCTTAATAAAAAGTGACTCTAGGCAGTGATTCATTAATTTTAATACAAACTATAAAAACAAACCCACTGCTGCAAGGGTCAATTCTGACTCCTAGTGACCATATGAGATGGAGTAGAATGCCTCATCGGGTTTCCAAGGAGCACCATTTGAACTGCCAACCTTTTGGGTTAGCAGCTGTAGCTCTTAACCAGTAAGCCAGCAAGATATAGTCCAATAAGGCAATATTTGAAAGAATAAGGTAAATAAATTAACTGTGGGCTAAAAGCACTGAAAACAATGGTTTTCAGCACTGACTTTACATTGGAATTGTCTGAGTAGCTTTAAAAAAAACACTGATGCCAGGGTTCTCCATCGGTTCTGCCTCCACTAGTCCAGGGACCAAGCAACTGGACTTGTTGAACAGCTATAACCCTAGTATGCAACAAAGATACTTTATAGAGATCAAAATCATAAGCATAGACTTTCAGATTTCTCATTGTTGCTAATGTTAGGCAAGAAAATCTTTTGTTACAGTTGTGTCATTGTTTTTCATGATTTATTCTCCACTCATTTTTTTAGTGTCTTTTATATTCACAGTGCTATGTGAGATACTATCATGTATACAAGAGACACAAAATGTCTTTGCTTTCAAAGGGCTTATAGTTTAGTGGAAAAGAGGAGACTCTACAAATGGGAATCATAGAAGGCAGTGTATCTGGATACAAAGGAAGGAGGAAGGGACAGTCACTTCCTGGTGGGGTTAAATGAATTGATTTTATGGTCAAAGAGGCCTTTGTTTCTGTTGCAGACAGTGTGGCCTATATCTGTTTGACCCTCCACTAGCAGTAATATATTTTCTCTGAGTCCGAAATTTTTCTAACAGGGATTATTTACATAGCCCTTTCAATATTTAGATGTTAAAAGGACTTTTTTTTTTTTTTAATACCATGCTGCCTTTTATTGCTGTTTGAACACTACTGCAAACACCTTCTGTTTGTTCAGATTAGCAATCATGCTAATCAAATCCCATGATCATGGGTTGGCATAGTAGCTAGTCAGGCAAGCTTCTTTCTGAAAATATGACAGCCATGAATGCTTATAATCCATAAAACATGAGAAATTCAATACTTCATGTGTGTTTCTCCTCATTTTGGTTCAGATGAATGATCAGAAAAGCTATACTTTTTCATAGGGCTTTTAAAGTGCTATTTGAAAAAGATCTTTAAACCCACTATCAGAAAAGAGGAAGGTCTGTAATGGCTACTGGTATTGACCTTGTTGCTATGGAAACACCTTTTTAGTGGTTGTGTTTTAAAAATAAAACACACAATTCAATTTCCTTTTCCATAACTCACAGCACCATAAATTCTGCTTTTTGACGTGATTTCAAATATTTCACAGTCCAATAACTTTCAGTTCTTTTTGAAAATAATGTTCAGTTTTATTGTATTTTCTAACCTTTTGCTTTCTAATAACTGAGGTGGCAAAGCAATTTAATTGCTTTGCAGAAAGAGCGCTGGTATAAAAATGCAATAACACAGTCCTCCTTTTTTTTCTTGTTTTTTCCCAACTAGAATCTGACGCATTATTGTTGTGAAAACCTTCATTTTGTGTTCCATTAAAATTCATTAGATTACATTCAGAATGAAAATGATAGCATTGCAACCCAAATTCAGCACTATTTTCCCTTCATCTGACATCTCTTTTATAGTATTTTAGTCAGCAGTGTGGTTTTCTTAGCACAATTCTAAAAAATGTCTATGCTTTCAAGTGATTTTTATGCACATAGAGTGTGTTGTCCTCAAGGATCTCAGTATTTTGTTTCTTTACACCTTAACTTTCCAAATCTGAAATTCTATGATTTTGTACTATACATAACAAGGAAGCACATAGACATGATGTTGCCACCAAGTGAATTCTGACTCAGAGAGCTGGAGTAGAACTGCCCCATAGAGCTTCCAGGAAGTGCCTGGTGCTTTTGAACTGCTTATCTTTTGGTAAGCAACTGTAGCACCTGCCCACTGCACCACCAGAGTTTCCAAAGAGGAACCAGAGGGATTAAAGAAGGGATTAGAACAAATGAATAAAACCAAAGGGAGTGCATTTTGAGGAAAGGAATGATCAGTCCTGTCAAATACTAGCCAGTGAATTATTACATGAAGTATAAATTATTGCACTTGTGTTGCAAAAGACAGCAACTACAAACACCAAGCTGACTTGAGCAGAAATGAATTTGTTGATTCACATAATTGAAAAGTTCAAGGTTAGTTCTGGTATGATTGGATTTAAAAGTTTAGTACAGTTTGTTATGGTGTTAGTTTCTTTCTTTCTTTCTTTTTTTTTTTTTTTTTTTTTTTTGGTGTCTTGATCTCTCTGTTGTAATTCTAGCTTCTGAAAGACTTTCCCTTCATTGTGACTGGATGAATGCAGCCGTTCCCAGTTATATTCATTCAGGTCCAAGTCGCATAAAAAGAGAAACAAGTTTCTTTTTTAAAGTTCTTCCCACTCATTCCCGGTGTTAGCTTTTACTGGCTCGAGTGAGGACCTATGACCATCTGGACCCTACCATCATGGCCTGGGTCGAATTGCTCCCGTTTAGATCATGCTCAGTTTTGGAACAAAGAGTAGAGTCAACCCAACTAAAGGACAGAAATGAAGAGTGGGATGGGAAGCAGTCCCTAGGGCAATCAAGACATTGATGCTCAGCAGGGGGGAAATGGCCATTACATACTGATGTCCATTGCAGGTGACAGGAGACCACTGATAACTTCCAGGGGGTTTAGTCAAATCACGTGGGTAGATTATAGGGAGTTAAGTAAGTGAAAGACTGAAAGGGACTTTGGCAAGTCTGTCTCTTTGTTTTTTTGTTTTTGAGAAGAGCGTTGATGAATGAGAGTAACATGGCAACACTGGCTGGAGGGAATCAAAGCTCTAAAAAATATCTCTGGTTTGGGAAATATTGAGCATCTTACAGAAAAAGCCAAAAGATGAAACCCAAAATTCCCCCCAAAAATCTTGAAAGCTTAAAAATTGGGTTAGAGTTAGGATGGTAGTCCTTGGAAAGGAACTGAAATACTTCTTTCTCTTACAACAATAGGAGTACGAAGTTTAAAATAAGAATATATTCTGAGGACCATTAGAGGAAATTTAAATGTCCATGCCCAGTTACCTTTATTTTTTGAGAGCCGAGGCAATTATCCAGGAGTGTGTTAAACAAGGGTGGATTTAGGATTTGAAATACTTGAAAATATTTGGTTGGTTAAATTTAGAATTTTCACTATGGGAAGTGAGAAGGGATCAACACACGTTTTCTTTTTTTAAAATCATGCTATTCAATTAAATTTTCTTTCCTGTATTTTTACATGTGTATATTTCATCTATCCTCATGTAAATTCCATGAGAATAGGACCTACATTTGCTTTCATCACATTGTATAACCGTTACTCAGCATAGTTTCCAAAAGAATTAAAATTCAGCAAGATAAAAATTGTTGAGTGATCTACTGAATAAACGAATGAAACCATGTGCCTTCTGATTTAAGTTAATTCACCTTGGGCATTAACTGACCAAAACTTTGGAGTAAATAAAACCAAAATAACAAACTCACTGCCATCAAGTCAATTCCAACTCCTAGTGGCTATACATGACAGAGTAGAATCAACCCATAGTGTTTGCAAAGAGCATCTGGTGGACTTGGACTGCTGACTGCTACATCCCCAGGGTTTCCTAAAGCACACCAGTGGACTAAATAGACAATAAAACTTGTCTTGCAATAATAAAAATTTCATACAAAATGTTCACTGTCTGCGACGAATTTTCCTAAAGCTACAACCATGCTAGCAAACTTTGCTAATTCATTTTCTAAAGCATCATTTGACCCCACCTGGTCTTCAGTTTTGGTAACCTGCTGGCTTGATAATTAAGAGCTTGGCTGCAAACCGAGAAGCCAGCAGTTCCAATCTACCAGCCACTCCTGAGACATTCTTTGAGACAGTTCCCCTTGGCCCTATAGGATTGCTATCAGTCAGAACTGACTTGACAGCAATGGGCTTGGTTTTGGTTACTCTTGGGTTCTGCAGCACTGATGTACTAGACGGCTACATAATGCAGCTTCAGGGAAGCATTATTGGATGTTAAACCTACATAAAAAGACAAAAAAAATCCACAAGACGATATATTTCAGGGAAGATTACTTGGCCCAGACATTCTAAGTGTTGATGGAATGGCAGGAACAGCCTAAGCTGTTCAATCTTAAATATTTCTTAAATCATCTTCAATCTTAAATAATCACCAATTATTTTTTATCAATGGCAGGCTTAATGAGGTTTCTCAGCTTTATGTAATTTCTAGTGATAAGATAGACTGGTCACTATTACAAATCCACAACCAAAGAACAAAAACAGAACAACCTGTTCTTGTAGCCAATAAGCATGTATTATATGCCCACTGATGCCAGTCCCTTCTCTAGATACTGAGGCTACTGAGATGAAGAAAGCACAGTCCCTGACCTCAGTTTCCTATAGCTCATGGAGAAGAGAACAGACACGTGAAAGAGTATCTCAGCATAATACCTAATAGAATTATAGGCAGAGTGCTATAGGAAAAGGAGAAAGACCCTTTAGCCCAGGGAGGTAATGTTTCAGGGTAAGATAATATCCAATCTGCTACTAGAAAAATGTTTAGGTATCACTTGGCTCAAAAAGTGGCAGCTGGAAGCTGTGTGTTGGCAAAAGTTACACGACGCCCTGGGTATGATATGGGAAATGTCAGTAATTCAATTCTAATATTAGAAAAGGCTTGAAGGGAAAGAGTACTTTGCCACTGAATGAGGGAGCTAGTATATATAAAAATAAAGATGTCTTCCTTGATAACAGAGCCCTGGTGGTGTAGTAGCTAAGAGCTCAGGCTGCTCACCATAAAGGTCAGCAGTTCAAACCCACCAACTGCTCCTTGAAACCCTATGCAGCGAGTTCTACTCTATCCCATAAGGTCACTGTGAGTTGAAATTTAATAGTAATGAGGTGGGTTTTTTTGGTTTTCCCTTGAAAATTTTCTTTAAAACTGTATCTTGTTTTCATATTGTTCCTCTTTCAATGGCACTGGGCTCGGCATAGTTTTAACATCTGTCACACCCCCATATTGTGTCTTTTGAAAAACTGCTGAAATGGCCACCACTGACTCCCCCTAACTTCCATCAACACCACTTATATGGCTTCTATACTTAGGAAGTGACAAGAGTTTTGCTGATGTTGAGCTGAGAGTTCAGCTAAAGTGTGAAAGGAGATGGATCTAGATAGGCTGGCAGAGCCCAAACTTGTGTAGTGCTAAGAAGCTTTATTTTCCAGTTGATGGGAAACTGAAACTTCTAAAGACAGAGATCAGGTCTCCATTCTAATTGGACTGTTCTTGCTGTGCAAGTGAGGAACAGATTGGAGGTATAAAGAATTAGGAGGCCAATGCCTTATCCATTAGGATAAATGGAGTAATCTACCCTGCTAATGGATAGGAAGACTCAATATTGTGAAAATGTCCATTTGGCCCAAAGCAATCTACCTATATACTGCAATCCCAATACAAATTCCAGGAACATTTTTTAATGACATGGAGAAACAAATCATCAACTTTGTCTGGAAAGGTAAGAAACCTCAGATAAATAAAGCACTACTGAAGAAGAACACACTGGGAGGCCTCTCACTACCTGACTTTAGAACCTATTACACTGCCACAGTAGTCAACACAGCCTGGTACCGGTACAAAAAGAGACATATAGGCCAATGGAGCAGAGTTGAGACCCCAGAGATGCCACCATCCTCCTATAAACAGTTGATAGTTGGCAAAGGCCTCAAGATTTTAAACTGGGGTAAGAACAGTGTCTTTAACAAATGGTGCTGGCAAAAGTGGGTATCCATCTGCAACAAAAATTCAAATAAGATCCATATCTCACACCTTATACAAAAACCAACTCATATTTGATAAAAGACCTGAATATAAAATCTAAAACAATAAAGCTGATCCACGATAAAATAGGATCAGCAATGGAAATTTTAATATACATTGTAGACAGACTTCAAAAGCACGATCAACAGAAGAGAAAATAGATAAATGAGAACTACTAATCAAACACTTTTGTTCTTCCAAAGACTTCATCAAAAGAATTAGAAGACCACCTACAGAACAGGAAAAAATATTTGGCAACTCTATGTCAGACCAATGTCTGATCACCGTAATCTATAAGGTATTACAAAATATCAACAAAAACAGCTAAATAATTCAATTAAATGGTGAGTGAAGGAGACAGACAAACATTTCTCTAAAGAGGATATCCAGGCAGCCCAATGACACAGGCAGAATTGCTCATGATCATTAGCTGCTAAAGAAATTCAGATCAAAACTACGATGAGATACCGTGTCACCCCAACAAGGTTGGCCATGATCCAAAAAACACAAAACAACAAATGCTGGAGAGGCTGTGGAGAAACTGGAACTCCCTTACACTGCTGGTGGGATTGCAGAATGGTACAACCTCTTTGGAAAACAGTCTGTTGCTTCCTTAAAAAGCTGGAGATAGATATACCATTTGATACTGTAATTCCACTGCCTGGAATTTGTCCTTCAGAAACAAAGGTTGTCACACGAACAGACACATGTACACAAATGTTTGTTGCAGCACAGTCTACAATAGCAAAAAGTTGGAATTAACCCTGATGCCCATCAACAGATGACTGGATAAGCAAACTAGGGTACATATACTCAATGGAACACTATGCCATGATAAAAAACAATGACAATTTTAGAAAACATCTCGTAACATGGCCTCATTTGGAAGAGATCATGCTGAGTGAAATCAATCAGTGTCAAAAGGACAAATTTTGTATGAGACCCCTGTTATAAAGACTTAACAAGAGAATTATCCACAGAAGAAAATGTGTTGTCTACGTGGGTTGGTGGAGGGCTGAGGGTTTATTATAGATGAAATAATTGATAGATGTTAGAAATTGTATTCTTTTATTGAAATTAATAAAATGTGAAAAAGTTAAAAAAAAAAAAAAGAGAGAGAGAGAGAGAGACCTAGAAGAAGGCTTTAGCATGTGTCCAAGCAAAAGACAGCTGGAACTGTATAAGGGCAACCCTGGTGGAAATAACCAGAGAAAAATTCAAATAATTTTAAGCTGATAGATCTGTAGTGACTGACTGAGAATAAGGTGACTGGACTTTGCTAGGGAGACCAAGGTTTCCAGCCGAGAGAGACTGGTAGAATGTACAGAAGTTACCACCAATGGCAGAAAATGGAAGAGTCAGTCAAAAGCATTTATTAAATGCCCAACTGAAAGTCTTGCCAGCATAGTGGTTAAGAGTTTGGCTGCTAATCAAGAGGCTGGCAGTTAGAATCCACCAGCTCCTTGGAAACTCTATGGGGCAGTTCTACTCTGTCCTACAGGGTCACTATGAGTCAGAATCCATTTGAAAGCCATGGGTGATGGTGATGGTTAAGTGCCAACTGGGGTCAGTCACTCTCCTAGGTACTGTGGTTGCAAAACTGAATATAATGGAGTCCTTCCCTGCAGACGTCTTACAGTTTATAGGGTCACTATGAGTCAGAATTGACTTGGGAATACACCACAACAACTTGAGGTAGGGGAATTTGGACAAACACATTGAAGATACTCCTAACAGAATCTTTAGTAAAATTTTGAGTGGAATACCG
Source organism: Heterohyrax brucei (assembly GCA_028571685.1). Taxonomy (NCBI): domain Eukaryota; kingdom Metazoa; phylum Chordata; class Mammalia; order Hyracoidea; family Procaviidae; genus Heterohyrax; species Heterohyrax brucei. The sequence continues at coordinate 71,109,358 of CM053146.1, read as the reverse complement.
TAGAAACATAGAGAAAAGGTCTCAAATTTTGTTTTCTTAAGGTTAGTGATAAACCCACTGTCTGAGTCAATTCTGACTCATAGCCACGTGATAAGACAGAGGAGAACTACTCTGTAAAAATTCCAAGGAGTGCCTGGCAGATCTGAACTGCCAACCTTATGGTTAGCAGACATAGTACTCAATCACTGTGCTACCAGAGTTTCCAAGTTAGTGATAGGATAGGAAAAGAAACAAATCTGGTAAAAATACAACAAATGTCTAATATTTTGGTTTCTTGATTTTGATTAACTCTTGGTGGGGGTAAGAGAAGGAAGAAAGAGGAAAAACCACCCAGAGTTTTGGAATACAAGCATGGAGCTTAAGGAAAGTCTGGTGCAGACAAGTCTGTGCAAGGACAAGGTACAAGGCAAAAAGCACAATCCAAGTGGAAATTTAATCAAAAACAACACACTTACATCTTAAATTATGCTTATTTTAGTATAAACATGTTGTGTTTTCATTTAATTCTCTTTTGTGAAAAGCACGATAGAAAACAACTGCCACAAAAACCTTCTTTCTAACAATTTCTAACAACCTTTCATTATATTAAAAGAATGAAATCCTGCCCAGCCAATCCACTCTCTGTCTTCAGACCCAATCCACAGAGGTTACCACATTTAACACCAATTTTTAGAGCCGACAGATGAATTGGAGCCGGTAGTAAAAAAAAGACAGCAGGTGACAGAGTAAGAATCAAAAGAGGTTGGTGTCTCCAACGGGATGTTTATGATGCCAAGCTATGCTAGCTTTTTATGTGATTCATATAAGAAATTGTATTTGCAAAAATCATCAGCAAGTTTTTTCATTTTAACTCGATCAAAAAATGGGTTTTAAAAATAATGAATGGATCAGTTCTGATGTTTTGAGTGATTGGCAAGAATTGTCCTGAATTGCTTTATATTTTCATATAAACCAGCAGTCGATAGAACAAAATCAGAATAAAAGTGACCTGGATGCTGGAAAGCAAAAGAGAGCTGTCATCTGATGCCAGAGCTGAGGAAATCAGGCGGGTCTGTGTCATTTATGGCTTGCAGTGTGACAGGAAACGCAGAGCCTCTGTTTGCACGCCAGCCAGAGCACTCAACTCTCAAATGGGTCTAGCAGAGGAAGTTAATATGTAAGTCTCTTTAAAAAAAAAAAAGTAGGCTGTGCCAAGATTGTATGATTTAGAGGGTGCCGCCTGTGCTCTAAGGTCGCCATGAGCTGGATCCGATTCAAAGGCACTTGGCCGGCTGGCTGTGTTTAGCAGAAAAGAGTTTGGGTAGGAACCATAGAGAGGTGGGATGTTACTTGATCCTGCTGATCCAGAGGTTTGGTGGCGCAGTGGATAAATGCTCCACCTGGTAACCGAAAAGTCTGCAGTTCACATCTGCCAAGCACTCCTTGGAAACTCTATGGGGCAGATTTACCCTGACCTATAGGGTCGCTGTGAGTTGGAATCGACTCAGTGGCAGTGAGTTTGGTCTTTCGTTTGATCCAGAGGTTTAATGCTGGGAGGAACAGATGCAACCACTCTGAAGCTTGTTTTCATAAGTCTGTGAAGACTGGAGATGTGTTCAGCAGGGCTTGCTACCTACTGCTTTGCCTTATTCCTATACAGCTACTGTAAGGATAAGAAAGAGGCTGTCTTCCAAAACAGGATGAAGTGCCTGAAAGTCCAAACTGTGCCTGATTTACAAAATAAATTTAATTCCTCATAACCCCCTCTACACTGTTCCACCATCCAGAAAAAGAAACGTTTCTTACAAGTATATAGCTAAGTATGGGACTAGACTTTTCAGGATAAGAGAAGTGATCATTCTTTCAAAAAAATATTTGCCAGGAGTGGGAAGGATTTGCTATGTCAAGGCTGAACATTGCTACAAAGCATTCTCTGTCTAGTTTTTTATCCCAAACCAGTAGCCTTTGAGTCAACTCTGACCATAGCAACCATATGGGGCAGAGTAGAATTGCCCCTAGGGTCTTCCACAACAGACTGTCATATTTAAAAGTTATTTCATTCCTCTTTCCCCAGAGATTGCTATTATTATAAAGTTGTATTTGTTTTGCTCCTCTGGTACTGCTTTGACAGAGATACCACAAGTGAATTGTATAACAAAGAAAAGTTTAGTCTTACACAGCCCAGTATGCTACGAGTCTGAATTCAGGCTGTCCACTCTAGGGGAAGGCTTTCCCTCTTTGTCGGCTCTGGAGGAAGGTCCTTGGGTTGCTGCTGCAGTCTTTGGTCAGGGAGCATCATGGCTCAGGAACCTCAGGACTGAAGGACACGCTCTACTCCTGGTGCTGCTTTCTTGATGGTGTGAGGTTCCCAGCTCTCTGCTTGCTTCCCTTTTGTTTTATCTCTTGTAGGAAGAAAGGATAAAAGGTGATACAAGCCACACTCTAGGGAAATTCTCTATACATTGGAGCTATGAGGTGACCTTAGGAAGGGTATTACAGTCTGACTCTAATCTTCTCTAACATAATCCACTCTGTTAACCACAGGCAGAGAATAGGATTTACAGCATAGGAAAGTCACAGAATGGAGGGAAATCACAGAACACAGGGAATCAGGGCCCAGCCAAATTACTACACGTATTGGTGAGGGGAGGAGGGAGCAATATTCAAAGAAATGACAATATTCATTTCTTTCCCCGAAGGTCAATTATTCTTATTTCAGATAATTCCTATCCACTTTTTATGCTTTTATTATGCTTTTAAGTATTCAAAGCAATGTATAGTATTGACTAGTATGTTTGTAAAATGTACATAACTTTTCAACTTCTCAACAATAGTATTTTAGTAGGTATGAAATGTTCTTTTTGTGTATTCATTTTAATTCCCCTAATTAGTAAAGAAGTTGATCAGCTTTTTACATGTTTACTGGAGTTCTCATTTTCTTTTCTAGTGATTGTTCATGGCACAATGGATTGTATTTTTTCCCTTATTGACTTGCTAGAGTGTTTAATATACACTAAATAATAACTCGTTCTTGCCCACATGTAAAAAAAAAAAACTCCTAGTTTTTTTAAACTTTGTCTATAGATTTTTTTATTTTACAGATGTTTTACATTTAACTTTCATTGATTTGATCAGATTTTTTAATATCTTTTATAGTTTTTGTTTTTATGACTTTTTAGAAGAAATTCTTTTCTACAACAATGTATTTTGTTCATTGAATTTAAATATTAACTTGAGGAGAATTGATACTTACATGATATTGAATCTTTCTAATCATGTGTTAGAAACAGTAAATCTCTCCATTTGTGTCTTGCAATACATAATGTAATTTTATCCATTAACATCATGTATATCTTTTGAAATACTTAGTTGTTGTCACTACAGTTTTAAAGTATTTTTAATTGTTTTGTTGTTACTACAATTTTAAAGTACTTTTAACCATTATTTATATACATCAGCTGTTGATTTTGCTGTATTTAGTTTTTATTCAGTATACTTGCTGAATATTGTTATTAGTTCTGACAACTCTCTGACATTTTCTATGTCAGAATTATAGTGTAGACAGATAATTTTTTTCTTCCTTTCCAGTATTTACACCTCTTATTATTTTATTACATTAGTTTCAAATTCTGGTAATCACTCTGGAAGCAGTAATAGTGAGCATTCTTACCTGGTTTCTACCTTTAATTGTGATGCTTCCAACTTTTCACTTTAAAATGTCACTTGCTGTAAATTTTGGTAGGCAGTCTCTAACAGGTTAAGGAAGTTCAGTTTTCTTACTAGCTTTCTTAGCCAAAAGATACAGAATTTCTGTAGTTTTCTACATAGTTTGAAATGGTTATAAGCTTTTTCCTCCATTAATCCGTGATAAATTATATTAATAGATTTTTCTATTATTAAACTATCTTGGCATTTTTTTGAGTATCGTTCTTAGTCATGACTTTTTCTTATACAGTGTTTGACTGAATCTGATAATATTTATTTTGCATTTTAGCATCTGTATTTTTAAATCAGAACAGCCTGTAACTTCACTTTCTTATCCAGTGCAATTATCTGTGTTACAGCAATCTCAGAATACACCAGAGCTTTCTTTTTTAGTTCTGTGAAACTGATTGGTTGCAGAATTGATTGAGTTCAATCCGGGTTATTTTATATATATTAGAAAGCCACAGCGATGTCTCTTTCTCTTTCCCTAGTTGACACATCTGTAACATCTTTTTGTTTTGTTTTTTTCATGTCATTTTCCGTCTTATAGAATCACTGTCATTAAGATGAACACAGAAAATCCAAATGTGTACCTGAGAACTGTTTCTGGTACTGTTTCTAGTAAAATACTTAAAGGATCCAGTAGAGAGAGGAAAAAAAAAATCTTAGAGGAAGGAGAAAAATGGAAATCACACATTTTTATTACTATCCAAGACTTGAAAAGCAGGACACTGTCGCAAGTTGTACTGAGGAGAGAAAAATCAACAACTCTGCAATTTTTTTATGTGAAAACACCCTTACAGGAAAAGTGTATACGACATATCTGAAGGTTACATAATCTTCAAGTTTCCACAGATGTTAGTACTGCCTGAGCAAAGTCATTTTTTTAAGGACTGTGGAAAAATATATTTTCCACTTAGCACTGAAATTTGAAAGGCAGGTTGCTCTTTTAATAACCCCTGCAATGAGTGTCGGAGGCAGCAGGTGGCAGCAGCTCCCACTCAAAAGCTGTGGGCATGAAAGCCAGCCACGTAGTCTCCGTGGCAAGCTAATCTCTGCCTGTAAAGTTCGTTTATATGTGGGAAGAAAGATGATATAATGCATAAATAGCACAAACTTTGACAAAACAAACAGTACTATCTTCTGTCTTCTTTAAGCCGAGAGTGGATAACAAACTTATGAAACCGGCAGATACAACTTTCCAATTTCCTCTTTTTTGTTTAAAACATCTAGAGCCTGTTTGCTTTCTAGGGCCTTTGAATTGTCCCTTTGTTCCATCGTTATGCCTTATTTTGAATCTCACTCAAGTTTGTCCTTCTCAGGGAGGCTAACCATGCTTTCAGAAGTCTTGTTACTTTTCAAAAAATGACAGTAGTTAATAATATTAATACATAATGATAATAACACTGAACAGCAACAGAGGAAACCTGTTGCTGGTGAGTCAGTTTCGATGCTTATTGGCACTTGTAGGGCAGAGCAGAACTGTGCCATAGGGTTTCCAAAGAGCAACTGGTGGATTTGAACTGCCAGCATTTTGGTTAGCAGCCTGAACTCTTAACCACTGGTCACCAGGACTCCATAATAATAGTAGTGATCATTTACTGAACATTTACTCTGTGCCAGGTAATCTTCCAAAAGTTTCACGTATTTTGACTTGCAGAATCCACACAATAACTTGATAGAATTAAGTCGTGCTATGGATACCCTGATGGTTACGTGCTACAGCTACAAATCGAAAGACTGTCAGTTCAAATCCACCAGGCACTCCTTGGGAACTCTAAGGAGCAGCTTTATTCTGTCTTATGAGGTTGCTATTAGTCCATATTGACTCAATGGCAGTGAGTCTGGTGTTTTCAGTTTACTGTTATTCTCATTTTATAATTCAGAAACTGAAGCACAGAGAGGTTAAGCAACTTGCCTGAGATCATACAACTGATAAGTAGAAAGGGCCAGAACAACACACGCTGCCTAATTCTAGAGCCTGTGTTCTTCACCATTACTCAAGAACGAGGTAATCAGGAGACCAGTCCCTGACAGTATGTTCCCTAGCAAATCTTTTAATTCCTTGAGGAGAAAGACTGCTTCAAGCTATTTAAAGTGCAGCTAGTTCCAAATTCTCTTGAGAGGTATAACCACAGGTGAGAATTTGAGGCTGCTGACATTTCAGTATGGAAGAGATACTGGGATGGACAGATCAAGGGGACACATCTCAGCTTCTTATTATCTGTGGACATTGAGAATTTACTTTGCCACCCAGAGTTTGACTTTCTCGTGTGTTAAATGGCGACACTAATACTTCCTGACTGTCTTACCAACTGTGAATTTCCCTGGGGTAAGGTGAGTGTAGAAGAATGAGTTAGCAGGAAACAAAGGGCAGTGTTTTAGAAAAGAACCATAGATTATAATCTCTGCATCTCCCTCAGTAAGTAACTAAACTGGTAAGTGCATGATAAATATTTGTGTTTAGCTTGATGAGTAAATAAATGAACAAATTTACAAAGTCAAATAGTCAATGAGAATTTTATAAATGCAAATATAGTCTTTCCAAGTATTTGAAATACATTTTAAAGGAGTGGGAAGAAGAGATGATATTGATATTCCTGAGAAATTTGATTAAATTAAAATTCATGAAAGAGCGTCATTAATTTTTAGCTTAAGGATCATCAATTTAAATTTGTGGCACCACTTTTTGTTTTCTGACATGCTTGTATTTTCATTTGTTTAAACATTCATCAAATTAACTGATTTCTCTTCCAGACCCAAAACAGAAGATGCCTGGGTATTTGCAAAGTCCAACGCCATTCAGGCTGTTGGTGTTATGTCATTTGGTAGGTACATGGCTTCAAAGGGCCATTTTCAACCTGAAAACACGTGTAACAAGGAAAAGTACTGCTTGTGCCTGAGTAGCAGATGTCCTGACTTTTAGACTTCCTATTAGTAGCTGATGCTCTAGTGTGGGCCAACATAAAATTAGACTAAGGCTTCTCTCACTCATTACTAAAATTTCTTTCCACTTGGACAAACCTCTTTCTCATGCAGAAAACTTCTTATAGATATCTTGTTCCTTAACTTAGAAGTCTAGCAAGTGTTACTGACTTCTTCAACACCATGCACACAAAGTATTACTAATTGACCAGATGGCTAAAGATACCACTCTGTTGTATCCAAGATTGCAAAGAAAGTGAGGGATTGAAATTACAGTGGAGTTTAGATTTACCTGAAGATGGGAAAGGCCACTAGGAAAGGGAAACTGGGAAAGCTGGGTAGGCCTGGTTTATATCAACTGTGACGTGCCAAGATCACATAAGTCTGATATGAATAAATTTTCACATTTCTAGAACTACTAGAACAGAATGTTTTTCTTACCTATTTAGCATATTTGAATTGTAGTTCATTAGCATTCCAAAGTAACATATACCTGTGAACTAATTTTCAAAACTGAAAAAGAAAACTCTGATACTTTAATAATGCTCTCTCTCTTTCTCTCGTATTACAGCGTTTATTTGCCACCATAACTGTTTCTTAGTTTACGGTTCTTTGGAAGAACCCACAGTACCTAAGTGGTCCCGTATCATCCATGTGTCCATCCTGATCTCTGTATCAATCAGTATGCTATTTGCTACCTGTGGATACTTGACGTTTACTGGCTTCACACAAGGTAAAATGAGAGAGTCCGTCTTATTACTTGGCTTTCATGTGCGTTGGTGCCATCACCAATTTTTAGTTTAAGTATACCCAGTGTTGTACTTCAGAGTGTTTCTTTTTCACACATTCCTTTTTCTACCCTCCAGTTTCTCTACTCTATCTGCTTCCTAATTTTCTTCTTCTTTAACTGGTGGCACAGTGGTCAAGAGTTTGGCTGCTAACCAAAAGACTAGAAGTTCAGATCTACCAACTGCTGCTTAGAAATCCTAAGGGAGTGCTCTACTCTGTCCTGCAGGGTCACTGTGAGTCAGAGTTGACTGGATGGCAATGGTGTTTTGTTTTGTTTTTTAACTGCTAACGTTATTTCTGTAATTCATACTCTGTCCTCCCATTCTTTCATACTTTTACTTCTAAACATATGAATCTGGCTTCCCTCTTTATTGTTCCACTGCAGCATTACTTTCAAAGAGGTCAAGAGGCTCCTAATCTTCAGAGTAAGAAGCACTATTATACTATTGTGGTTATTCTTTCTCTCTCAATATATATTTTTTTCTCTCCAAGTATTTTCTATTTCCCAACCCCAAACCTGATCTCTGGCTGAAGCGAGTCACCTGCTTTTCTTTCCATAAATTCTCTGAAGACTTTCATTGTTGTAAATACAGTCTAGATTTTTTTTTTAATCATCAGCCTCATGCTGTGAGCACAAAATGTCATCTTTCTCATGAAACCAATCCCTTCCTCCCCATTGCCTTACAGCAAATGTCCATCTCTTCTATTTACTCAGGCCCAACAAATGAGTGGTCATCTCTTCTAACTCCTTTTATGTTTAATCTCCTCTATAGTGTAATATTTAGAGTGTTCTGACAACCTGTAGGATGCTGTAATTCATACATTTCTTAGCTGTTGCAGGTCTATTATCTCAGTTGACCTTTATACAACCCTTTGAAGGTAAGTGGAATAACTAGTTCTACCCCATTCTTAAAACACAGAGGTGAAATAACTTGCCCAAGCTGGCTGATGACAAACTAGAAAACAAGTCTTAGTCCCAGTCTTGTTTTCTTCCATTCTGCCTTCGTGCCTCTCTCATTTTAGTCAACCATGACTCATTAAAAACCATCTCGTAGCCTCCAGCTCCTTTTAGCTTTTTTTTTTTTTTTTTGGTGGTGGTAGTAAGGTACTTAGGGGCAGAAGGCTGCATTGTTTCAAATAATGTTCAAAAAATAATTATAAAACCTAACCAAACCCACTGCCATTGAGTTGATTCCAACTCACAGTGACCCTACAGAACTGCTCCATAAATAATGACTATAAACAGATTTCTCAGGAGATGAAGAAAGATCGTTTCAAACATAGTGATTAATGTCTGCATAGTGCAGTCAGAAGTAAAATACATGTGAATGCCACTAGAAAGCAGTAGCAAGGTGATCCAGAATATCTCGGTAAGAGTTGTATGTCATATATAGCAAGTTATCACGATTGCTGTGTCCTTTGCCAAAATGAATGACATAGAGGCTTCAGCAAGTGCAGAGCCTTGGTTTTTAAGGCTTTATCTCTAAAACATAAATCCTTGTTTCTTAGTCACTCCTTCCTGCTGTTTTTACCAGTGGCAATTGCTCAAAAATAATTAAATCTTTATATAACAAATCTGGCAGTTTTTCTTCCCTCCCGTCCCCCCCCCACCCCCAGCTGTAATCCCCTGAGATACATTTAGGCTCAGGTGGATTAAGCTGACATTGTTTCTTTGGGACATTTCACTTTAGGCAAATCCCTTCTTGTTGGTGCAAGTTGTGTGCTCTCTTCCCCTTTTCAGAAGATAAACTTCAATTTATGAAGCAAGGGCAACTCTAGATTCTCCTTGACATTGGCAGTGGGAACTCTAGATTTGTCTTGGCATTCCCAGTGACTTTTGAAAAGGTGCAGAGCCTGTTTCTTAGGAGAGGTTTGTTAACAGGAGCATCAGCGCTTTTTTCTCAGAGTGCTAGAAGCATTTCAACCAACCTTCAAGCCAGTCTCTGCTACAAGTGCTTTGTTTATTAGTCTCCATTTGCCCAAAAGGGACACTGAAAGTAATGTATATTTGCTCTAGTTGATAGGAGAAGGAGAGCCGAGTCACTGAAAGTCAGTCTTGGGAAGGGCCAGTTCATTTAGGGTATTCAGCTTTTTAACGGGAAAAAAAGTACAGAGGCATTGTTGTTTTGTTTTCTTCTTTTAAAATAGAGTAATAGTGTGTGTTTTTGATCCAGTGTTCTATTTTGTTTAATCGTAAAAAAGATCTCCAACATTCTAAAATTTAGGCATGTTATATTCAGGCAATAAGGAAGCTCAACTGTCGTGTTTCAGCCTTGGTAAATCTTGTTTATTGACATGACTTCTGTGCCCTCATTACCAGTTGCCGTTTAACACTATGCCACGCTCCAAACCCTGGCGACCCTGTATGTGTCAGAGTAGAACTATGCTCCTCAGGGATTTCAACGGCTGCTCTTTCAGGGGTGGATTACCAGGCCTTTCCTCTGAGGCATATCTGAATGAACTCGAACCTCCAAGCCTGCAATTAGCAGTGACATATACTGACCTTTGGTTCCATACAGGAACTTCATGCCTTATTACACAAAAAAGCCAGACCCACTGCTGTAGAGCCGATCCCAAGTCATAGTAACACCACAGGACAGAGGAGAACTGCCCCACAGTTTCCAAGGAGCACCTGGTGGATTTGAACTGCCTACATTTGCTTCTCAGATGTAGCATCTAACCTCTACAACACCAGGGTTTCTATAACTTCCTTAGATCCCTGTATTTCTTCAGAGGTATCTGACAAGCTGTAGTCTCCAATTAAGAGTTGGTTTCAAGTAAATGTGGTTTGTCATTTAGTTTGGAAATAATTAAATGTAACATTCCTCTTAGGAAATATCCAGTTTTAAATTAATCAGATGCCATGAAAGACCTGAATGTTTGGCACTCCTTGCTGTGGCCCGGGGTCTGTGATTAAACCCTACAGCATGATGTGCAGGAAATTCAACTCCCCACATGTACTGGTCTACTTTTCCTTTCAAGATTGTGCTTGATCTAAGAATAGCATTTATAAAGCAACTTTATTTATTTTAACGGACTTTTTTTTTTTTTTTTTTTAAATAATGAAGTCACTTACCAGAAACAAAGGCCAGAATCAAGTTTACAAAGCTAATGCAAAATAGTTTAGGCAGTTGATTCTGGCGTCGAGAAGACAATGAATATTTTTCCAAAGTTGATGTAAATTTATAAGAAACTTAGCGAAAACAAACAATAAGAACAAGAAAGAAAACTATTAGTGATAAAATCATCTTGAAATGGAACATGTACTAGTTTTAATGCAAGTGAATAACTTTATAGTATTAAGCAGAAAAAAGCTTGCTTTTAGGCCAGGTAATCTATTCTTGTAGTTAAGTGAAATGAAATATAGCTTGACATAGAATTAATATATCTCAGTGATTTTGCAATTATCATAAATATAAAAAATCCATTAAATAAATTTATATTATCCTTTAGGAGACTTATTTGAAAATTATTGCAGAAATGACAACCTGGTAACATTTGGAAGGTTTTGTTACGGAGTCACTGTCATTTTGACGTACCCAATCGAATGCTTTGTGACTAGAGAGGTAAGCTTAATTCTTTGTAACACTTTACTCAGCTTATCTTTGTATTTCATGTATTGTAGAAGGATCTATAAGTAATTCAATGCTACAAATTTCCAAGTGCATAACAAGTAATAAAATTTATGAAGTTTTGTTTTTCAGTGCTAAAATGTCAGTTGCTAGATTTGCCTTTAGATGTCTCTACAAAGATCACTTTTTCACAAGTTGAAATTGAAAATCTTATTTGCTGATTTAGTTTATATTAGCATGAGCACAGATATTTATGTAACTGCGTATCAAACTAAATGCCATTGCCCAGTGCAGCTAAACTAAGTTTTAAAAAAAAAAATAAACACATTCTTACAAAGAAATTAAGTACAAATGTTTAAAACATGTTTTATAAATTTTCTTTTGCTGAGGTGTTTTATAAAACAACATGTGTTTAAGACACCACATAATATATTCTAATCAGTTTTGTTATGTTTTAGAAATTAAAATATTTTCTTTAAATACTGAAATTTAAATTATATCTTCAATTTTACAGATACAGGAAACATGCTACTTATGTAATTATGTAAGACATTTGTTTTACATGAAATATGAATGCAAATGTACTATTTGCATTTATATAATATATTGAAATGTAAATAATGAACAATATAAATACATATTTTATATTGTATATATTTGTTAATAAAGTCAACTACAAATTAAGCTATGTTATACGGCCCACTGGATTCAGGGAGGAAGATTAGCTAAAAGAGAACTAATTAGCTGAAAGAAAACTAATTCTTTTTGTGTAAAATTGGCCAGTGTGGCTGGTCAAGAATCCCTTATGCAGTTAGCTAAAAATCCACTGTACCATTTAGCAGTAAAACATGATCCCACTTTACAGTGGTTCTTTCAGGAATCGCACTGAAAAGGGCTTAGTCTCAGGTTCTAATTTGAGAGGCTATTTACAGTGTACCATGTGAATGGGTCTAATGTGTGGAGCGAAGTCTTCAGAGTTTGAAATACACTAACTCATCAGCAGGCTTCTCGCAGCAAGCCAGTGCTTACCTTACGCCAGTTCTGGGGATAAGATGCTGCAAAAAGACAGAGAAGGATAAGGAAATGTTCAACAGTATTTGTGTCTCTTACAATTACATATCTGCTCATTTATAAATCGTAATCTGCAGACCAGTTGTCTCCTGAATATCAGGGAAACACAGACTGAACAGAATGGTTACTTGATAGAGATTTTTAGAATACTTTCAAAATTCTGCTAATGATTGCTAGATGCAGGAAATGGTTTCATTTTAACTTCAGCCCAGTACTCTAGACTCAGATTTGACCTCTGGATCAGCAATAACAGATAGTGCATTCTCCTGTGGGTTTTTTGGTGCACCTATTTGTGGACAGTCTGAGGCGCTTCACCTGCTCAGTTTACGTCTTTAGTACTTGGGGCTTGAGTTTCCGTTCTAGTTGCCATGACAGTAGCACAGAACTTAATCAAGATCTCTGCCATGATAGCAACTTCTAGGCAGAGGAACCTCATTTATACCTAAACTGTTCACTTCTTTTCTCTTTACACACATGTACACACATGCAGGCACACACAGGTGCACACAACATAGTGTGAACATAATCAAGCCAGCCAAGCCAAGTGCCATCAAGTCGGATTTGACTCATGCAAAGTCGTATCTATTTATGAAGTCTGCCTAGCCACAATAAGGAAACCTTGGTGGCATAGTGGTTAACTGCTGTGTCTGCTAAAAAAGATCAGCAATTCCGACTCACCAGGCACCCCCTTGGAAACTCTGTAGGACAGTTCTACTGTGTCCTATAAGGTCTCTGTGAGTTGGAAATGCCTTGACAGTAGTGGCTTTAGCCACTTAATGAGCCACTTAATGAGCCACTTAATGAGGCATTAACTGATTTTCTACCATTGCAATCGTGTCTTAGAGACTTCCATAAAACTTGATTTCATGTAAGACAAGACTTGAATGGACATCACAAATTGTAAAACCATAAAAGAGTACAACTTATTAGTATCATCATTAAATTATTAGCAGAGTTGGCAGCAGCTCTGATCTATGGGGAATGTTAGTTATGTAAAGTAACACAGCTTCAAGAGTTGGCTTCTTCATGGTTCTTGACCGTCTGACCCTCTACTGGCATTCCCGACTCTTGTCTCACTGTTCTTTGAATAGAGCCAACCCCCTGTTCAGACTGTCTCCTCTTTGTTCTCTGTAGGTATCATCCTGGTCTCACCTTTTTGTTCTTTCTCACTGTCGCTTCAGCCTGGAATTCTGCTCCTCCTTAATGAAATCCTATCCATGTTTCAAACCTTACCTCAAGCCAAGGTAGGACAAGCACATTTCAGGAATGCTTTGCAGCAGGTTACTCTATGAGAGACAGATCCAGATGACTAAAGTGCCTAAATTCTATTTGATTTTCTTTTTACTTGTCTTAAATTGATTTCTGTGTTTTCATTATATTGGTTTGAGCTCTCTAATTAGGATAGTAACACTTGAGAATAGGAATCATCTCCCAGATGTTTTCTTCTTGCAAATCATATCACGAAGTGGGACATACTAAATATGTAACTCTTGATTGATTCCCAGACCTGAGTATCTGTGAAAAGTGATGATTAACCTTCTCTATTTTTTTGTTGATGAAAGGCAAGATAAAATAGACTTAAATTTTAAAAAATAGAATTTAGTTCACATGAAAGTTATTTCCTGCTAATAAAGTCTTACAAGGAGCCTTGATGGCCAGATGGTTATGTGCTCAGGTCTTAACTGAAACACTGACAGTTTGAACCCACCCATGGACTCCACAGGAAAAAAGATCTAGCAATCTGTTTCCATAACCTCTATGGAGCAGTTCTACTCTGTCACATGAAGTTGTTATGTGTCAAAAGCTGACTCTGTGGAATAAAGAAAGTCAAAGACACAAGGGAAAGACTAGTCCAAAGAACTAACAGACCACAACTACCACAGCCTCCACCAGACTGAGTCCAGCACAAGTAGATCACACCTGAGTATCCCCACTGAGTACTCTGGCAGGGGACATAATAAAAGTCCTGGACAGAGCTGGAGAAAAGTTTAGAAAAAAATTCTAACACACATTAAAAAAGAGACTTACTGGTCTGAGAGAAACTGGAAAACCTGAGTGTATGGCATCTTTATGTCCTTTTAATTCATTACCAAAGTCGCTCCTAACGTTCACCTTTCAGCCGAAGATTAGACAGGCCCATACAACAAAATGAGACTAAGTGGGCACACTAACCCAAGGGCAAGGATGAAAAGGCAGGAGAGGGCAAGAAAGTTGGTAGTGGGAAACCCAAGTTCAAGAAGGGGAGGATGTCACTGCATTGTGGGGTTAGCAACCAATGTCACAAAATAATATGTGTATTTTAGTTTAATGAGAAGCTAGTTTGCTCTTTAAACTTTTATCCAAACAATTTTTAAAAAAGCACATACAGAAATAAATATGTAATATGTAATTGTCTAATGGGATGCACAATTTATAAAAGCACATACACAGATAAATACATAATTTTAAAAAATTGACTCCATGGCATCTAACAACAGCAAAAGGTAATACACATCTATTATTATTAAAGCAAATGGTAGTAACTCCTTCTTTCTAGATTGTTCAAATAATCTAAACATTATCTGTAGTTTGTTTTACTGGGAGCCTTGTTGAACTCAAGGAAAAAGGATAATTTCCAAGTTTTTCGATTATACTTGAGAAATATTATGTTTATTCAGATACTAGCATGTCATGTTGTATGCTTGAAATATAATCCACTGACTGGCTAATGGTTTAACAAAGAGTGCTTGTTATTGATAGGTGTCTCTGTGTAAATACTTTGGAAAAAATAGGACATTCAGAGTGACCTGAAATTTGATTAATTGCCTGATTGGTAGTATTGCATGTAGTTCTAAAAGCTAAAATATGAAATACTTTATCAGTAAGATCTGCATGTTTCTGAAAGTCTCTCTCTAAACAATTGATTGATCTGACAGGTAATTGCCAATGTGTTTTTTGGTGGCAACCTTTCGACAGTTTTCCACATTGTTGTAACAGTGGTTATCATTACTGCAGCCACACTTGTCTCATTGTTGATCGACTGCCTTGGAATAATTTTAGAGCTCAATGTAAGTACATTTAAAGATTCACTCCTTCCATTCTAAAAAATAAATTGAAAAAAAAGAACCTCTTTAAAAGGTACAGTCTACATTTAACATAAGATGCATTTTTATCACTTTCTAAGTGGAATGAAATGTGAGTACTGAGTAATAAATATTGATATGATGATGCTGTGCACTGTATATGACTGTATGCTTTTAGAACAGTGTGTGATCGCCACAATAGGGGACGTTTGGCAATGTCTGTAGATTTTTTGATTGTCACAGCTGTGGAGGGATGCTACTGGCAGCTAGCAGGTTGAGGCCAGGGAAGCCACTAAAACTTATCCCACAGTACACATGACAACACCCACAGCAAAGAATTATGTGATGAAGATGTCAGTAGTTCTGAGCTTGAGAAACTTTGCTTTAAAGCATGTTTGCATATTTCACTTGGCATAACACAAAGATGTTACCAAAAAAAAAAGCCTACCTGAACTAAATGGATCTGGAATTTTCTTTGCCTGGTAAAAACAGCTCTAGTAAGACTCATTAAAAATATGTCCTGAACTTTTCACAGTTGTTGAAAGGTGGAAACAACCTAAATGTCTATTGGCTGATGAATGGATAAACAAAACATAATATATGTGCACAATGAAACATATCTACTGTGTATGTATGAAATCCTAATAGACGGTACAACATGAACGAACCTTGACAACATTTTGCTCAGTGAAGAAAGTCAATCACAATCCTTATAAAATTTCTACTAAGAATCCCATCAGGAAGCATTTATTAGTCCTGTGTCATGGGGAAGGCAGACTTTCACAGTTGCAATACCAAATCTCATGTACTCATTCCATTGAGAGATGAGGGAGAGGCTGAAGATATTATTGTCATTACACAGTTTACTCTTCCCATTTTGATTTGAAGATCTAAAGACTTTGGGGGATTCAGTTAGCAACACACTATTAGGAATTTCCTTGTAGCTGATTAAATGGAAAGTCAGGAGTAGCAACTCCACGTAGTAGACAGCTTTCCAAAACTTGAAGAATCCTGGGAATTATCTACAAACAATGAAAAGAAATCTGGTAAGAGAAATGGGCAAGTGTCAAAACTAATTTTTACCTAGTTCCCAATTTTGTAGAGGCCAACATCCAGTAGGTTCATTCAAAATTATTTCATGTATCATCCTTGATTTTTGTAGATGGATGACTGCTACCTTAATTCACTATCTTGCATTACGTGTTCTCTCATGTATCATTTGGACAATCCACATCTTGCTTTACCTCCTGAGTTGTAAGCTTTTTAAGGACAAGAACCATAGCCTTCTCCATCCTCTACAGTGCCTAACAAGGTGCTAAGAACATAGTGCTCAAATTACTGTGTTGGCTGTTGCCCCTTGGGACCACACTTCAGGACCTACTTCTACAGATGCTCCTGGACACAGACATTTCTTAGGTGACACCAGGAAATTGTTACAAAAAATTATTGGTATTGACAATAATCGTGATCCATCAACTGTGCTATGAAGATGATAGACAATCATTCCTAACACTGTTATTTCTTATTTTGTGAAATGTCTTGAGTTCACTTACGTTT
This sequence comes from Heterohyrax brucei, assembly GCA_028571685.1. Taxonomy (NCBI): domain Eukaryota; kingdom Metazoa; phylum Chordata; class Mammalia; order Hyracoidea; family Procaviidae; genus Heterohyrax; species Heterohyrax brucei. Next base: position 71,092,698 of record CM053146.1, on the reverse strand, counting down.
TTTTAATATATCAGAGAAGAACACTTTACATTTTTTATAAAATCTATCTGAACTAGTTCCAGAGAAACATAAGAATCTAAAACATGATTTTTATCACACCTGGGTTTTTTTAATCAAACGTTGGATTTTTATCAAATCTGATTATATAGGCATACATAACATACATCTATTCTCTGTCACACCATCTGAGCATATGTGCTTTTCCCATCAATAAAAACTCTCTGGAATGTACAATAACAATGTGCAATAATGTATTCTGGTCTTTATGCAACTCCCTTTCTCATGGGCATTGTCTATATCTAATCAAGCCACCTTAGCTTCGTTTCAGTCAATATCTCATGTGCCATGCAACACGTTAGAAGTAACTAAAGCATGCTGTGATCCATTTCATAATAATATTGAGAGCTAACATGTATTGAATACTTACTAAGTACCAAATGATTTGCTGTATTTTTTCATTAATCCATGGTAACTTTACAGATGAAGAAAGCGAACCACAGAATGACTAAATAAATAGCTTGAGGTCACACAACTTGCGTGTGGCAGAATCAAGATTTGAACACAGGTGTTCAAATGCTATAGACACATTTTAATTCTTATGCTAGTCTGAGAATTCCTAAGTTTAAAGCTTTAGATTATGTTAATTTCTTTATCAATATTTAAAGCCAAAAATGTATGCAATAAGTAATCCTTAGGCTATTAACGATTCCTTAGACTGCTAATGTATAGCTTTAATATTAGGCTAGATAAATACTAAGAGATGCAATAAAATAGAATTAAAAATTTTCATCTTAATAATGTGTCATTAATAATTTGTAATCACTTCCACATTAGTTAATAATTGTAGCATTTTAAGAATTCTGAATTATCACTAAATTGAACAAGGATCTTCACAGGTTGTATATGTAATAGAATTTGCAAAGTTAGGACAGGCTTGGCTTTGGCAGCATAACTAAAATAACACAAGATAAATTATCTGGGGTTATATCAGCTTTTAAATGAAAAGTTAAACATTCTGACCTTTATTTCCCTTTTATTTATTTGCTTTCATGTCATGTCTTTCCAAAGCAAACACCCTCAATTTAAAAAGAGTCATGTTAGATAGAGGTAAATAAAACAAATGTAAATCCCATCCTCAGTAATAAGAATCTAGCATCTTGGCACTAATGTTGCTATTGGACAGAATTGGCATCAGCTGTAATTGGACCCTATGGATTTCTACTTGGAACAGTACAAAGGAAAAAGATAAAGCAGCTGGTGCCTGTGGCCAGAATAACTGTCCAACAAGCATTGTGTGCAGCTCGCAATTGGAGGAAGAAAGCCAATTACCCAGTGAGAGTCCAATACAGAAATACACATCACTGGAGTACACAAAGTCATGGTCCAAGTTGCCAAAGACCTGTTGAGATAGACAGTGTTTCTTGGTAAGGTATTAAGAATAAATTTTGCAAGTCTGAGTTGATTACACAGCAGAAACTTAGAAGATGTATAAGCATTATTTTAATTTTCACCTTGCTAGCGTCATTTGAGAGGTTTCTATTCAGATAGGAGAATTGCGGTAGTTTTCCAGTTTGCACTGCTAGTAAAAATCTTCAGCACCTCCACTATGTCCCCACTGCAAATTGTAAAATGCCCTGTGAATAGAAAAATCAAATTGCTACTTCTCTTACACATCTGTGCTGACACCAGCTCCACATGCAGCACTTCTCCTGATGCTAACCACTCAGAGCTGGACCAGATCGCACAAGTTGAAGGATATAGTCCTCCAGACAACTAAGTCGGCCCCAGATCTCGGACAAGCTTGGAAATCCACCCAGCTTCACTACTAACCAGCTATGCACATAGGACATTCCTCTACCCATCAGGATACTTGAAACCCTGGTGACATGGTAGTTAAGTGCTATGGCTGCAAAACAAAATCATCAGCAGTTCTGATTCACCAGGCTCTCCTTGGGAACTCTATGGGGGCAGTTCTACCCTGTCCCCCTGGAGTTGGTATGAGTCGGAACCAACCTGACAGCAGAAGTTTGGATTTTGGGTTCAGGATACCAGGCACAAACTTAGGGGCCCCAGTCTCCTTACTTCTGACCTGCTGGCTCCCACTACTTTCTCACTTTAGTAAGTCACTGGAACAACTCACAAAACTCACAGAAAGTACTATACTTAACAATTTTACTACAGCCAAAAGGAGACAGTCCAGAGTCACTGTAAAAAAGACATGCAAAGCATGAAGCCTGGAAGAGTCCCTAGTGTGGAGCTTCCATGTACCAAAAAGGATCTGTCACCCTCTCAAGAACCAATGCCTTTTTACCTACGAGGAAGTCCATGGAGCCTCCGTCTCCAGAGCCTTTATTGGGGTCTTATTATGTAGACAATACTGATTGAATCACGGCCCATTCCCCAAACCCTGAAGCTAGCTGATATCATGAGTTATGGTCTTTCTGGCTTGGTCTGGCCAGCCTTTCCCCTTTCCCCAACTCTCCACTCAAGAAGTACCTCATTAGCATAAACTCTCTAGTGTAGTCTGGAAGCCTCATCAAAGATAATTTAATTATAAGCTGTTCTAAGGGTTTAGAGATTCTCTCTCAGAAGCTAAAGACAAAGACCAAATTCTTTAGGTACAGCTAAATCTAAGCCAAGGCATCAATAGTGTTATCATAAATGAATAGTGCTCTTTTGGAAACTCCAGTGGCATAGTGATTAAGAGCTATTATGGCTCTTAACCAAAAGGTTGGCAGTTCGAATATACCAGGTGCTCCTTGAAATCTCTATGAGAAAATTCTACTCTGTCTTTACAGTGTCACTATGAGTTGGAATGACTCGACAGCAATGGGTACAGCCTTTATTTATCATGCCATATTATATTGTCTTTTTAATAAGCAGTTATGGTGTTTACATCCTGTCTAGCAATTTCGGCTTTTTTTCTAAGCCTGGATACATCCTTACACAAAAGCCCAAGGAAACCAAATCCACTGCTGTCAAGTTGATTCCAACTCATAGCACTCATAGTGCCCCTAAAGGACAGAGTAGAACTGTTCCACAGGATTTTCATGGAGCTCGTGGTAGATTTGAATTGATGACCTTTGGATTAGCAGCTGTAGCTCTTAACCACTATGCCACCGGGGTTTCCGTCCTTAAGCAAGGCTACACTAGGTAGATCAGATGGCTTCACTACAAAGTTCATGGGAACTAGATCAGATGAAACCTCATTATCACTGTAGTGATGCACTCACATCCCAGAAAACAACCCCTAGTAAGACTGAGCTTTCCAATACCAGGACAGAAACTGGTATCAAAACAAGATGAAAACTGATCTTCCTCCAGTACAAATAGCAGCTATATAGTTTCTCTCTAATTACTGTGTTCTCAGCTCTTAAGAATCATAACATAAACAGGATACCCATTGCCCTGCGGTGTTCAGCAAGTTGGGTTAGGAAACAGGCCCCAGATACTGACTTGCTGAGAGCCTTCAGCAGCAGCTGGTGGCAGATCTCACTTGATAGTACTTTCACACTTCTGCAGTTCCAGATGAATTAGCCTCACATACTTTTGTTCCTATAAAGAGATCATGTGCATATTTGCATTTGGATTACCTTTTTGATATTATGAAAAATTCTTAATTCAAAGAAATCAGTGGGTAAAGATTCTTGCATAAACAGAGATTGAGTTGTACAGTACTTTCGGTAATTTAAACAGCAATGTTAGTTTCAAGTTTCATGATAGAGGCTATGAAGTCCATAATTCCTTTAATTCCAGTTCATATGAAACCTAATCTTTCATTCACTGTGTGCCTTTTGCGGGTATTCTTTTGTTTTCAGGTGCTATGAATGATGAAGACGTATTTTCTCTCTGTTTGAATTTAGCATGCAATTTTGAACTCTATTAATCTTTTTCTCATTTTTGTGTCTCTGACTGTAGAAATATTTTCCACATAGTGTAGACTCTCCTATTCTTCCCTATATTTTTAGATGCTGCCTGGCTGGTATGATTTCATAATAACCCACTGCTGTCAAGTCAATTCTGAGTCACAACAACTCTGTACGACAGAGTACAACTGCCTCATAGGGTACAAAGCTGTAATCTGTACGAAGGCAGACTGCCACACCTTTTTCCCCTGGAGTGGCTGGTGGATTCAGACCACCCATCTTTTGGGTAGCTGTCAAGCCTTAACCACTCTGCACCAGGACTCTGTAATATCTCGCTCTTAATTGCCATTTCTCTGGATTTTTGCAGTTTGAGCTTTAAAAAAAGTTAAGCTCTAAGAAACATAGTTGTAAATACATGTCTGGTGTGATCATAGTGCTCAGTGTAAAGCACAGCAATTTGCTTAAATGCTGATAATGAGAAGATACTTCTTTTAAAGTTACTTTTAAAGTATGACCTGCTCTTTATGCCATTCAGCTTCCGATTTAGTTTACCATAATTGTCTATGGGTAAAGTCTACTACAATAATGTATCAAAAAGCTTTTAAACAGTAGGTGATAGGTACATTTTACTTTTACTTTTGTGTATTATAAATTTCATTCTAATAAGGTTTTTCAAGTATAGCAAGACATGTATTCTCATAGATAACTTTCATTTTCACCCTAAACCAACACTACATATGCTACTGATGGTATGTTTTAAAAAATTATATTCTATAGTCTGAGAATATTGCTTGTCACAACATATTTACTACATTTTATGAATAATATTTGAAGTTGTAATGAACATTTGATATAATTAAATATACTACTTAAAATGTGTTACATTTTAACATTGTTTACAGAGTTTTTACTATGCTTTATGCCTACTGAGAGGAAAAGACTGTTTTTGCTTTGAAGTCAATAACCTTTGTGTTTTAATAACAAAAGGAAAAAAACCCACTGCCATCAAGTTGATTTTGGCTCACAGCGACCCTATAGGACGGAAGTGAAATGACTCATTGAGTTTCCTAGGAGCTCTTGGTGGATTGAACTCCCGACTTTTGGGTTAGCAGCTGTAGCACTGAAGCACTTACTGCTCCAGCAGGGTTTCCTTTTTAACAATAAACCAAAAAAACTAAAATCACTACTGTTAACTTAATTGTGACTCATAGTGACCCTATAGACAGAATTGAACTGTCCCATAAAGCTTCCAAGGAGCATCTGGAAGATTTGAACTGCTGACCTTCTGGTTAGCAGCCATAGCACTGAGCCACTGCACTACTAGAGTTTCCCTTTTATAGATAGCACTAAAACCCCATACCCCAACCCATTGCCACTGAGTTGATTCAGACTCCTTGCAACTCTATAGAACAGAGTAGAGGCACTCCAGTGGGTTTCCAAGGCTATAATCTTTACCGAAACAGATTGCCACATCTTTCTTCTATGAAACGGCTGGTGGATTTGAACCGCTGCCACCAGGGGTAGGGACAGCACTACTGACCACCACTGTCAATCTGACATTCCTCCTCAGGTTTGACTCCTTTAAGCTATTGTGAGAAAGAATAAATGAGTCACAGACCTTAGCTCGGCTGTCAATTTTGTGGAGTAATTAATGTGTTTAGTTTTACTTGAAAGCAGGTTTAGAAATGCCGTTTCATGTTGAATGCCTTTAGGACTATAGTTTTCCCCTCTTATTCACCCAGATATCTACTTTGATTAAACCTCAAGTAAAGAGAGAAGACGATATACCCCGTATGGTAAAAGTCCCTGCTTAATCCACAAATGACAAATAGCTAATATTGGAATAGTATGGTACACACACTATAATTTGAGATGAATTGTATACAAAAATATGACATAAATGAAAATATGGGAAATTTCACAAGTTTGCCAGAGGTTGCCCTTACTGTCCTCTTAATTTTCTATATTATTTTCTGAACTTCTTTTAAGTCTGATTCGTCTTTATACTATTTTCTCCTTTTTCTTTGCTTATAAATAGATCATCAGAAAAGGAAAAATATATTCCTAAGTCTTTCTTGAAATTATTTTTCTTTGTTTGATCCAATGGAACCTATTAAACATTTAATATATGCAGTAGCAAGTACATTTTTTAAAACTGAGAAATGTTTCTGTCTGGTCAAATTATCTCTTTTTTCCCCCTTGTTTTCCACACACAGGGTGTGCTCTGTGCAGCTCCTCTGATTTTTATCATCCCGTCGGCATGTTATCTGAAACTGTCTGAAGAGCCAAGGACACACTCAGATAAGATCATGTCCTGTGTTATGCTCCTCATCGGTGCTGTGGTGATAGTGGTTGGGTTTGTCCTGGCTGTCACACGTCCTCAAGATTGCACTCATGGGCAGGAGATGTTCTACTGCTTTCCCTACAATTTCTCCCTCACAAACATCTCACTTTCTCATTTTGAACTGACAACACAACTTTCAGTTTTAAACGTCAGTGTCTTTCAATGACCTGATGGCTTTAAATAACATGCATGTTTTCATAGACTCCTAAAACACATTGCATTCATGCACATTCTAGTCTCTACTTAGATTATAAAATTATCCTGATGGCTTTTACCAAGACTTGGTTTTCTTCACTGTTTAATGAAATATAAGAGATTAAACTGATTGCATTTGATCTTCAAGAAATAAATTATCTTAAATAATTAAATAAGTAAACAAAATAAATGCTTTGTTTTAACAACTGTGCTAATGTTCATTGCAGAAGGGAAACTGGAGCTTTTGGCGTTTGCTACCATCCCCCCAAGGCACTACTCTTTTATTTAGTATGTGAGTCAATAGGTTGCCTCCGAAATAGGTAGCCAATTTGTGGATTGGGATTTCAGACACATATCTGTCAGGAAGGAAAAAAAAAAAAATTTAAAGTCTGTGGAATCAAAGGGAATGGAAAACCAAAAATATGAAAAGGAATAGATATACCAAGAGCAAAGGTAAGCTTCAGTTATAATTTTAATAGTGTCCTTGCTTGGAGGAAAGTGAATCCCTTGAGAAATGAGTGAAGTCTCTACAGGTTGAAGCATGAATAATAGACTGGCTGTGCAGAGCAAAGTGTGTGAGGAGGCAAAATTACTCCCAAAGTTTTGATCCTGTGGGAGCACCATAGAGGTGCCACTGCATAAATACAGAACAAGGTGAAACACACACACATACACACATACACAGGCTGTTCTGAGGCACAAGCCTAAGATGCCAGCCGTGCATCTGGGTTGGATGTGGGGAATCTGAATTGTTGGTGCAAACACACAATTAGAATTTCTGACTAGCAGCCTGGAAGAAGACTCTGGGCTACAGAAGAGGTTTTCTCACTCCTCTGGGTGATCTCCAGAGAGATTACTGAGAGTTCTCACTGGCTGGGTTCTCTGGAAGCAGACCCTGAGGTGGGGTTTGGCATGCGGAGTATTTATTAGGGACATACATAATGAGAGAGAATGGGGAGGTAGGATTGTGTAGAGAAAGGAGAGCGATTGCCGTGCATGCTGACAGTCGGCCAAGCCCACAGGAACCTCTGGAGCATATACAGCCCATGAGAGTTGTCCCTGGAATATAGGGGACATGGGAGTTAGTATCTATTTCTATCACAGATGCTGACTGTTCTTAATGAGGACTTTTATCTTTCTTGTTTTCCTATCTATAACAATCTTTAAAAAGTATCATCACTGTAAAAATAATTGAAATGGCAAATGCTTTGTGATATATATTTACCAGAATTTTTTTTTTAAGTAAAAATATTTGGGACCATCTGGTTGGCCATAGTATATCAAGCATTGCTCAAGTTTTTATTTTCAACCATTCCATTTATATTTACAATCAGGTTGATGATCCCTAGTGCTTTTTTGTTAACAACTGATGAGAAAATCTCACAAGCCAGCTTCACACATAAATAATGTGTTTGTCCAAATCATACACTAAAAAAATAAAATAAAATCCCATAGGAAGTAAATGAAAAAGAGTTTCCGAGTATTCTGAACAGAGAGATGCCTATTGAACGCAAAGGGGCCTACATCTTGACATGGCAGAGCTGAGGTTTTGAGTGGTGGTTTTTATTTCAATACAACATCATCCATGCCTCTAAATTGATTCAAATTCCATTAGTTACATAGATTTTCAGTATTTTATCTGTAAACTTTTTTTTTTTTTATAATTATATAAGAGTCAAAAGGTTAAGAAGTATGTGTCTGGATTTAGATTTGTACATATTTAAGTAAAATAGTAATATTAATTTAAAAAAACTTTCATTCTGTACTGAGGCATTACAAGGAATTATTGCAGCAGTGCATCCCTATGTTGCTCAAGACAGAGAAACGTTAACCTACATAGTTGTTAGATAAAGTCATGAGAGATGAAATTCCCAAGAAGTGTACATAGAGAAGCACATCAAGGATAAAAAACATAACTTAGCAATGAACCATCTGTTATTGTGTGCTTTTGGTATTACTTCAGATGCATTAACCTTGACCTCAGATAGATAAAATGCTTCTGGAGGAAATGAGTACAGCATTGATACCTAATAAATGTTTGGCAGTTTTTAAAATCAGCTGCAGAACAAAGCTGCCCTTTGCCCAGTTACTAGCTGTACAAGTTGATTACCAACAACTTTTCTATTATGATAAAATAAATCTTCAGTACCATGAAATCTTTCAGAAGTACCATGCACAACTGAAAGAATCTAACACTTTGTCTGTTTTGTGCTTCAATTTGATAAGTAACTACTGCTAAAACATGTACTTTCACTACTACTTCTTGCTCCAACAAAGCAATTTGAAGATTTTAAGCCATTTTTTGAAGCTGTCACTATATTTAAGTTTCACTACATTTAAATTTTTCTAAATTTCTGAAAAATGGTGTTATCTTTAGATGTGAATGCAGAAATCTAGCAATATATTTCTTTTAAGGACATAGATTTTATGGCAGCTGTATAATTATGAACCGAGGCCTTGTCTACTTAGAGTAAAATCTTTCTCAATCCTAATTTGAACCACCTTGAAAAATTAAAACACTAAGATTCTCTTGCCTCTGGGCCATTTCCAGCAGTGGCAAGTGATAACTGCTGTCTTCCATCTTTCCAAGAAGGACTCTGAAATCCAGGCTATCCAGTGGAGAGAATCCTGATTTGTATGCAGCCACTTAACTAAGATGAATGTAGCAGACAGGAGCAGGCATTTTCAGGTTTACCTACCACACCCCTGCTTAAGTACAATGGCTAGTCAGATTTTAAGTAGGGGTTGCTACTGATTTGGAGATGAAGTCATGTGACCAGGGTTATAAGCAAGGCACAGAGGGGCTTGCAAAGTGTGCATCGGTTTAATTAAGTTTACTTACTGATTCGTGACATGTGAAATTGGTCACTGACAGATTAGTAAGTGAACACAAATAAACTCATGTACCATGCTCAGTGGGCAATCTGTCCCTATACGTAATCTTAGACTGTTTTCCGGATGGACCAGCCGATGTCTCCAAGTAGTATGCCCATGGTAGATGGATTATCCAATAAGCAAGGTGAGCGTACTGAACAATTTCACATTTTTTCACTGTATCAAAGATTCTGCTTCTAGGTGTGGCGCACAGCACCTTACTACAGAATAAAAGCTACTTTTGAAATTCATGGTCACTGACAGGCGAAGATGAACCAGTAAGCAAGGTAACCATTAGCTTACTTATGCTTACTAATCTGTAGTGATATGTGGTGAAACTCATGTGAAATTGGTCCCTACACATTGGTCACAACTTGCTTGTGCTTGCGGTGCTCACTCGGTCTCCTGACTGTGGTGACCATAACTGCTTTACCAACTGTTAAAACCGCCAAGCCCACTACTGTCAAGTCGATTCAGACTCAGAGCAACCCTACAGATAGCGTAGAACTGCCCGTGGGGTTTCCAAGGAACACCTGCCAGATTTGAACTGCTGATCTTCAGGTTAGCAGCCATAGCACTTAACCATTATGCCACCACAGTTAATAATTAGCTACATCAATCAGATAAGCACCTTTAAGAATTCATACTGATAGTGAAAAGTGTATAAAGAATTTTCCAGAATAACAGAGCAGACACACCATGAGCTAAAGAACACTATAGCCCTGGAGAGGAAAAAAAGTACAATGAATCCTAGAGCAGCAGCTGTCAACCTCCAGCATATATCAGAATCACCTAGAGAGCTTGTTAAAACACAGATGTGCTGAGCCTCATCCCCTCGACTTTTTGATACAGTAGGTCTGATGTGCTGCATGAGAATGTGCATTTCTGACCAGTTCCCAGGTGATGCTTAAGCTGTTGGTTCAGGGACCACCTTTGAGAACAGTTTGGAGGTTGGATACAAGAGAGATGTTAAGTGGAGCCATCTGTTTAGAAGCAGGTGCAGAAGGCCTGGAAATGCTGTGCAGAATCTCAAGGGAAGAAACAACCTGGAGACACAACTAGAGAGAACTATTAGCATGTATCAAATGTGCTTATCCTTTATCTCTTTAGGGAAAAAAATCAATTAAAGATGCCTTACAGAGGGGTGGGGGAAGAAGAAGTCAAGACAGTAAAATCAGCGAAGACTAACAACAAGGAAGGGTGTGCCTGAGTAGTGCAAAGAGTTAACTCACTGCGCTGCTTCCCCCAAAGTCCCAGAACAAAGGCCTGGCGACATACTTCCCCAAAACTCAGCCACTGAAAATCCTCGGGAGCACAGTCCTACTCTGACGTACATAGGTCACCACAGTTAGAGTACCCTCAAGTGGCAACTCGTTTGTAATAAAAAGGGAGGGAGAGCAGAGTTAAGAACAACAGAGGAAACAGATTTAGGCCTAATGTCAACACAGCTGCACTACTTAAAAAGAAAATCTGGTTCCCAGCCTGCTGGCATTCAAAGATTGCCTGAACTTCATAGCTGTCAGTATGAGAAGGAAGAAAATATGCCAGTTCCTCAAAAGTACACTAAGTTTTTCAAGCGCTCAAGTCTCATTGGAATGTCTTACTAGGAAAACCACGTAGCGAACATGAGCAAACCTGGCTTATGAACAGTGTTCTTATCAACATCATGCAGATAAAGAATTCATGTAGTTGTCATTTATAGGGCACTTCAATAATCATTCAATTAATGTTTATTCATTGACAAGAAAGATTATTAATGTATTTTGCTTTGGAACTTAACTGCTCGTCTTTAGTGATTTTCTAAATGCTTCTCTAGAAAAAAATTAAACTATCCCTCATTCTTAATGCTCATCTATTCTGCTCCTAACCAACTCACATGTTGGCTAATGCTACGGCCTTCTAATTGAGCATTTTGCCTTGAGTTTCTTCCCCCTGCAAGGCAGTGTGTGTATCACTTCAAAAAGTGTCTTATTAAACTGATGATTTGATAAGACTACCTACTTTCTCAAAAACTTTCCATGAAACTCTTATTCTCATAGGATAAAATGTAAATTCCTTAGCCTGCTTCAAAAACTATTGTAATATGGCCTCAGTGTGCCATCCTGGCTTTAACTCTCATGACCACCAGAAAGAATCCTTTATTCTAGCATATCTGGTTCTACTACTTCATACTAAAAATGTTCTATGCATGTTATGACTCGATGCTTGCTCTTTCCTCACTGGAAATGTCCTCACTGCCATCCAAATTCTGTCAGTTCCTCATCCTCTTCCATATTCTATCCCTGTCAACCCTAGCAGGAAGTCTTTTCTTCCTCCTTTGGAATTCTATAGTTCTTTTAGCTGTAAGAAGGAATCTTATCTGATCAATCGAACTAAAATTCCTTAAAGACAATGTGTTTTAAGTCCTCTATCTATTCCTCATATAAACTACTTTAGTGGGATCTTTCTAGTTATAATGATAGTCACTCAGTAAAACAGCAATTTGATATGATGTAGTCATTCATTACACAAGCTGGTTTAGATGACCAAATTTGCTTCGTTATGCACAGATCTACCTTGAGAGATATTCATTACAACATTCTTAAAATGACTTACGTCTATTCCAGTCAGCACAGATCTTCCCACTTGTTTGGACCATTAAACATTTACTTCTAACTTTTTACATTGTGTGCTCCTAGGGACCGATAGCCATGTCATATTTAACTTAATTTTGTCCAATACATGGTCATGTGCCTTATTCTTCAATAAGCTCTATGAGTACTTAATGATTTGAATTTATGTAACTTAGAATATTTAGCCCATAAATTTTCAACCCACCAGGAAGACTCACATTATCTCCTTCTATTTAAATACTGTTACTACAGAAACAAAGTCAAAACATTAAACAAAAAAATGTGTTTGTGGTTTAGATACAATCATCACCCTTCCACTCAAAGGGGGGCGGGGTTGAATGTATCACTTTGTTTAACCCCAGTAGACACATCAGTAGTTTGGTACAGCTCTGAAAAAAGAGGTGGTTTAGGAAAAAGCAGGCAACAATTAAAGCAAAATACCTCAGATAACGAATCAGTTTGCAATGTGAAATTTGAAAGACCTGGAAAAATTTGATTCCCAAGAAATGGTGACAGACATGTATTTATCATTTTTTAAATTTTGTTTTGCCTAGGATATCAAGACCAGTTCTGAAAAAAAGAACAAATTCAGCCCAGCTTCTTCTAGTTAAATCACATAATACCATTGTTCTCTAGTTCAGTAAGTTCTGACAGAGAAAATAGCACGGCTTCTGAGAGGGAGAAAAAGATTATCACAGAAAAGCAGCCTTTGGGTGGTTTCTCAATTTTCTTGCATAATTTTGCATTTTTGTAAAGCTTTAAAAAGTGTTTTCTATGTTACACATTTTAACTAGAATTCTTTTCTGTGAGAGATGCAGACAGACTGGAAATTGAGCAATATGACTTTATGTTTCATATGTTCCATGTCTCAAAGCATTTCAAAATGAATTTCGGTTTTGAAAAAAGATTAGACAAGGGAAGGACATGAAGTTGAACATTTAGAAAAATAAGTGAGAGAAAGCTCACAGCTTTATAGAAGAGGCTACTTGATTATATGAACACACTGGGAGACATCTCCTGTCGTAGAAGATCATCTGACAGTTCAAAGTAGATACTTGAAAAGAGAAAATAAGCAACTAGGAAAATGTGGCTTCCAGTGGAAAGTTTTCTAGGAACAAATGATTTCATATCTACAACCTAGATAGCAACTGAATAACTCCCACATTATCAGGTTTAACATACTCTTAAACCCATCTCAGAGTCTGGAACCTATCCTGTAATTTCCACTAATTGTGCTCCTTTCTCTCTCATGCTTACCTAGGCTACCATAAACCAACATTGTTTTGCTTTGTTTCATAAAACTCCATAACACTCTAGATGCAAAACACAGTCTCTTCCTAAGTTTCTGTTAAAACCATATACTTACATCAAGCATTGTATAAATTTGTTATTGTTGTTTTATCTTTTGAAGATTTATAGCGGTTACAAGGACTGGTCACATTTTGGGTATCTGGACAGTCTCGGAGTCTAGAAGTCAGAATTTAGGGTACAACTCTAGGGGGAGGCTTTCTTTCTCTGCCAGTTCTGGGAGAAGGTCCTTGTCATCTGTCTTCCCTGGTTGAGGCATTTCCCAGGAGAGTCAGTCTGGCTCTTCTACCTTAGTGGTATGAGTTCTTTTGTCTCTCTCTGTCATATCTCAAAAAAGTTTGTCTTAAAACACAACCTGGGGGCGGAGTCAAGATGGCCGACTAAGCCCACGTCTCCTTGTATCCCTCTGGAAACCAAGACCTGAATTGACAATCAAAGGAGCCTTCTGATCACCTAATCAGCCTCAGGACATGGCACAGAGCTGTTAATTGGGACTTCATACCACTCAGCGCAAAACCTCCTCTCTTTTGCTGACTCCCGCTCCTGGCTAGCCCCGGCTCTCACGGACGGAAGGTAAACACACCATTTTGACTTTTTTTTTCCTCGGTCTCGGCTGGCGGGCGGAGCTGGGCCTTGCCTGGCGGCTGGACTCAGACGCGCTGCTGGGGGGATAGGCCGGCGAAATTCCCATGTTCTGAGAGCCAGGCTCGGGACTCTGTTAATCTAGACACTTTGAGCCTTTCGTTTTGTAGCTGCCTCAGTGGGGTTTGTGCGGAACTCCGTGGTCAGGGTGCGGGACGCCATGTTCGTACCGAGATTTTAGCGGGACCTCGTTCTTAGCCTGGGAGCCAGTGCCTGCAAACGGGACAGCGCTTCTCCGTCAGAAAAGTAGTGATTTTGCACAGTGCTGCCTACGTTGGGGGCCCTGCAACAGAAGCAGAGGAATCGCTGCCTCTCGGCATCTTTAGCCCCTCTGTCTCCTGCCTGTGTGGAGGACGCCATCTTGGGTACGGTGGCCGCAGCTGGACCTAATTCTTAGCTTGGGAGCCAGAGCCTGCCCACAGGAGAGCGCTTTTCTATCACAAAACCAGTACTCGACGCAGTGTTGGATAAGGCTAGGCTCTGTCAGCAGAGGCCAACAGGGCAGTAGCATTGCTGTATTCTGAACTAGTTTGTTATCATCTGGGGTTGGATATAGTGGCGTTTACTGTGTCAGATGAGAAGAGGGACCTCTACACCTGAAAACCTAACTGACTTGTGAACTGGTCAGATACCTTTTGCTTTACATTTGAAGACAGCCTAGAGAAACATTTGCAATCCATCATCACAGTACCTCTTCCAGCCTTTACATACTCGCATGTGACCCAAAAAGCAACAGACAATGGTGGCATACAAGCAATCACTCATGGCTTCAGAAGGCTCCCAAACAAAGCAACCAAGGAGTTTTCCAGATGAAGAAACTTTTATGAAAGCATCAGGAAGTGAATACAAATTGATTATATACAGAGCACTTCTAGAACTTATACAAAGTAGAGCAGAACAAAGTGAAAAATTAAGCAAGTTGTTCGATCTGATGGAACACCAGTACTCTGAAATCCAACAGATCAAGAAGAAAATCAAAGACATAGAAACTTCCATGCAAAGCGAAGAAAACAGAATGGAACAAATGGAAAAAAGAATTTCTGACTTGGAAGACAGAGCTACTGATTCCAGTGTCTATGAGCAGAAATCAGAAAAAAGAAACAAGAAAAATGAAGAAACACTAAGAAGCATGTGGGACTCTATTAAGAGGAACAACCTTCAATTAATTGGAGTCCCTGAACAGGGTGAGACATCTGAGAACACAGAGAGTATTATTGCTGAGCTGCTGAAAGAAAACTTCCCAGAAATCATCAAGGAAGATAATATAGACATCTCAGATACATAACGTACACCACCCAATCTAGATCTCAAAAGAAAGACTCCAAGACATATTCTAATCAAGCTTAACAAAATGAAACATAAGCAGCAACTCTTACAGGCAGCAAGACTCAAGGCAAAGCTAACATTCAGAGGGAAACCCTGTAGGCTCTCGTCAGATTTCGCAGCAGAAACCATGCTGGCACGGAGACAGTGGCACGACACATTCAAACTCTTGAAGGAGAACAACTTCCAACCAAGAATTATATATCCTGCAAAACTGTCTTTCAAATACGATAATGAAATTAAGACATTCCAAGATAAACAGAAACTCAGAGACTTTGTATAAACCAAACCCAAACTACAAGAAATACTGAAAGAAGTTCTTGGCTTTGGCTTAGAAGAACAAAACCACTAACTTTATATTTTAGAACGACACACTACTCAATACTCTACTCATTTAGGGAAGGCTCCAAAGTAAATCACAGCTTTGATATGGAAAGAAGCAATCCAGTGATCATCATGAAAACTATGGTGTCATCATAATAAAAAGAGGGATTACTACAGTCATTATAGTCCTTCCAGATGGAGAGGAAGATGACAAGGCTGGTAGTAATTAAAATTGGGTTTATAAATAGTTTATTAAGGGGATTCATAGGGGCAGCTGTAAGCACAACAAAGATGTATCATACCATTTCAAGAAATCTAACACACGAGTCTCAACAACTATAAAACCAGCTCTGAAAAAGGTGAAAAATCAACTCACAAAGAAGAGGGTCCCAGAACAGACTAATAAGAACAACAGAGAAAACATCAACATAAAAATAAACATATCACAATGGTAGCAGTGAACACATACCTATCAATAATTACATCGAATGTGAATGGACTGAATGCTCCAGTAAAGAGACACCGAGTGTCATCTTGGATCAAAAGACACGACCCATCCATATGTTGTCTACAAGAAACTCACTTGAGACCTAAAGACAGGAACAAACTGAAAATTAAAGGATGGAAGAATATACATCAAGCTAACAATGAACAAAGAAGAGCAGGGGTGGCAATTCTAATCTCAGACAAAATCAATTTTAATGTCAAATCCACCATCGTGGACAAAGATGGACACTATTTATTGCTGAAAGGTTCACTGCACAAGCAAGACTTAACTATATTAAATATTGCTGCACCTAATGCCAGAGCACCTAAATATGCTGAAGAAACACTGACTACACTCAAAAGAGAGTTAGATGACTCCACAATAATAGTGGGAGACTTTAACACTCCACTCTCATTACTAGACAGATCATCTAGAAAAAAGCTCAGTAAAGATACAGAAGACCTCATTGACACAATTAACCAACTAAACCTCATTGATATATACAGAACTTTCCACCCATCAGCAGACAACTACACCTTCTTCTCCAGTGCACATGGAACATTCTCCAGAAC
Source organism: Heterohyrax brucei (assembly GCA_028571685.1). Classification (NCBI taxonomy): domain Eukaryota; kingdom Metazoa; phylum Chordata; class Mammalia; order Hyracoidea; family Procaviidae; genus Heterohyrax; species Heterohyrax brucei. The sequence goes on along the minus strand of CM053146.1, from coordinate 71,076,151 downwards.
TGACCACGTGATAGGCCATAATGCAATGCTCAACAAAATCCATACCATTGAATTACTGCAAAGCATCTTCTCAGATAATAAAGCCATCAAAGTTGAAATCCATAGCAAAAAAAACAGAGATAGAAAGTGGAACTCTTGGAAACTGAACAATATCTTGCTCAAAAAACCATGGGTTATAGAGGAAATCAGGGATCAATTAAAGAAATTCATGGATTCCAATGAGAATGAAAACACTTCCTACCAGAACCTATGGGATACAGCCAAAGCAGTGCTCAGAGGTCTGTTTATCTCCATAGATGCACACATCGGGAAGGAAGAAAGAAACCAAATCAAGGAACTAACTCTACAGCTTGAACAAGTAGAAAGAGAACAACAGAGGAACCCCTCGGGCACCAGAAGAAAGGAGATCATAAAGATTAGAGCAGAGCTAAATGAATTAGAGAATAGAAAAACAATTGAAAAGACCAAAAGCTGGTTTTTTTGAAAAGATCAACAAAATTGATAAACCACTGGCTAAACTTACTAAAGAAAAGCAGGAAAGGAAACAAATAACCCAAATTAGAAATGAGAGGGGAGTTGTCACCACAGATGCAACAGAAATCAAAACTATCATAACGGAATACTATGAAAGACTGTACTCTAACAAATTTGAAAACCTAGGAGAAATGGACCAATTCCTTGACTCATACCACCTACCCAAATTATCACAACATGAGACAGAACAACTTAATAAACCCATCACAAAGGAAGAGATTGAAAATGTCATCAAAACACTGCCAACCCAAAAAAGTCCGGGCCCAGGTGGCTTCACGGCAGAATTCTACCAAGCATTTAGAGAAGAGTTATCCCCAATACTACTGAGACTATTTCACGGTATAGAAAGGGATGGAGTACTCCCAAACTCATTCTATGAAGCCAGCATAACCCTGATACCTAAGCCAGGGAAAGATCCAACAAAGAGAACTACAGACTGATATCACTCATGAATCTAGATGAAAAAATCTTCAACAAAATTCTTGCCAACAGAATACAACAACATATCAAGAAAATAATCCATCATGACCAAGTGGGATTCATACCAGGGATGCAAGGCTGGTTCAACATCAGGAAAACAATTAATGTAATAAACCACATAAATAACACAAAAGACAAGGATCACCTGATTTTGTCCATTGATGCAGAAAAGGCATTTGACAAAGTCCAACACCCATTCATGCTAAAAACTCTTAGCAAAATGGGCATAGACGGCAAATTTCTCAACACAATAAGGGCCATTTATACAAAGCCAGTTGCCCACATCATCCTGAATGGAGAGAGACTGAAAGACTTTCCCTTGAGATCAAGAACTAGTCAAGGATGCCCACTCTCACCTCTCCTATTCAACATTGTGCTAGAAGTTCTAGCCTGAGCAATTAGACAAGACCAAGAAATAAAGGGCATCTGCATCGGCAAAGAGGAAGTTAAAATCTACCTGTTTGCAGATGATATGATTGTATATGCAGAGAACCCCAAGGAATCTATAAGTAAGCTACTCAAACTGATAGAAGAGTTCAGCAAAGTCTCAGGATACAAGATAAACATAAGTAAATCAGTAGGATTCCTTTATACCTACTACGAGACTGTTAAGGAGGAAATTATCAAATCAATACCATTTACAATAGCCCCTAAGAAGATAAAGTAGCTAGGAATTAATCTAACCAGAGGAACAACAGACCTTTAGAAAGAGAACTACAAGCCCTTACTATAAGAATCTAAAAGAGACTTAGATAAATGGAAAAACCTACCCTGCTCATGAATAGGAAGACTTAACATTGTGAAAATGTCTATTTTACCCAAAGCAATTTATTTATATAATGCAATCCCAATGGAAGTTCCAACATCATTTTTTAATGAGTTGGAGAAACAAATCACCAATTTTGTTTGGAAAGGGAAGAAGCCACGGATAAGTAAGGTACTACTAAAGAAGAAGAACACACTGGGAGGCCTCTCATTACCTGACCTTAGAACATACTACACTGCCACAGTGGTCAAAACAGCCTGGTACTGGTACAAGAACAGACAGATCGATCAATGGCACAGAATTGAGACCCCCAGAGATGACACCATCTGCCTATGAACAGTTGACATTCAACAAAGGCCCTAAGACATTAAACTGGGGTAAAAACAGTATCTTCAACAAATGGTGCTGGCAGAATTGGTTATCCATCTGCAATAAACTGAATCAAGATCCGTATCTTACACCTTATACAAAAACCAACTCCAACTGGATAAAAGACCTAAATATCAAACCTAAAACGATAAAGCTCATCCAAGAAAAGGTAGGAACAACAATGGAAGTTTTAATACACAATGAGGACAGACTCCAAAATCTGTCAAAGAAACCTCAATCAACAGAAGAGAAAATAGATAAATGGGAACTATTAAGAATCAAACACTTTTGCTCATCCAAACACTTTATTAACAGAATTAAAAGAACACCCACAGAATGGGAAAAAATATTTGGCAACTCTATGTCAGACTGATGCCTGATCTCCATAATCTATAAGATACTACAAAATATCAATAAGAAGAAGATAAACCATCCAATTAAGCGATGGGCAAAGGAGATGGACAGACACTTCACTAAAGAGGAGATTCTGGCAGCCAAAAAAAACATGTGGACATGTTCATGATCTTTAGTTATTAAAGAAATTCAAATCAAGACAACAATGAGATACCATCTCACCCCAACAAGATTGGCCATGATCCAGAAAACACAAAAGAACAAATGCTGGAGAGGCTGTGGAGAAAGTGGAACCCTCCTATACTGTTGGTAGGGTTGCAAAATGGTCCAGCCTCTTTGGAAGGCAATCTGGCGCTTCCTTAAAAAAATGGATATTGATATACCATTTGACCCAGTAATTCCACTACTTGGAATATATCCTACAGATTCAAGGCCTTTCACACCAACGGACACATGCATCAGAATGTTTATCGTAGCACAGTCTGCGATAGCAAAAAGATGGAATCAACCCAGATGCCCAACAATAGAAGAATGGATAGGTAAACTATGGTACATATACTCAATGGAGCACTACGCAATGATAAAGGATAACGATGATTCCAGGAAACATCTCCTAACCTGGTTTCAACTGGAAGACATTATGTTGAGTGAAAGTAGTCAGCGACAAAGGGACAAATACTGTATGAGACCTCTACGATAAGACCTCAAGAACAGACTTGTGTATAGAAGAAAAGACTCTTTGACAGGTGCAAGGGAGCGGAGTGAGGGAGGGTGAGGGGGCAAGAGTTTAGTTTAGATAATTACTAGAAATCTAGTTGGGAGAAAGCGGTGATAGCACATATTAGAAACAAGAACAACATTAAGTGGCCTTCAGCATAACTTAAGTACTCTTTCCGTCTTGACTCAATACTGCAAGGATAGAGTAGCTGGGGCAGGGGGCAGGGGGCAGGGGACCATGCTCTTAGGCAAATTCCAGGCCAACTGGCATAACTAGCGTTTTGCTAAGAGAGCTCTCTGCACCCCACATTGGTGAGTGGTGTATGGGGTCTTAAAAGCTGCCAAGCTGCCATCCGAGGACACAGCAAATGGCCCCAACTCAGCAGGAATGGATGCTCACTGAGGACCAAAATGACGTGCGGTAAAGACAACCGAGAAGACAGAGAGACCCACAAGAGTGGGTGCCTACATCGACTTGGGACCGGAAGAACCGGATGGTGCCTGGCCACCACCAGTGATAGCCACGACGGAGCTCACAGAGAGGAGTCTCACTGGCAACACAAGAAGAAAAAGGGGTGCATCATGAGATCTCCACTAAAAGACCTCAATTGATGGTCCAGCGGTTTTGGGGTTCCTTTGAGAGCATGGCCCCCTGCCCTGATGCTGCCCGTTCCCATAAATTATAACAAAGGTCCACTCTTTGGACAGGAATGGATTGGACTTGGCAATGTAGAGTGACCATATACTGGAAGCACTTTGTGGTTCTATACATCTGCAGGATATCATCTTGCTGACCTCTGGCTGGAGGAAGGGGAGTGTACGGAGAGGAGGGGAAAGGAGGCTGTTCGGAGGATGAGACATGTATGGAGCAGAGAGGAATAGTGTGCAGTCAGCGGACAGGGAGAGCAGTGGAAGCTCCATATAGGTGGGCATGTAAATTTATACGTGAATGTACATTTTCACTCAGTTATGTTGAATAAAAATAAAAGATCTAAAAAAAAAAAAACACAACCTGATCTTGTAAATTGAGTACTGTCTCATTAACATAAGTCCTGCTACTGCCAACGCATTAACATCCTAGAGGTAGGAGTTCCAACACACAGGAAAATCACAGCAGGTGACAATATGGTAGACAGTCACACATAACTGGGAATCATGGACTAGCCAAGCTGACACACATTTTGGGGGGACACAGCTGAGTCCACAACACTAGACATGGCCTTTGGCCAGCCTCCAGGTTTCACACACCAAGTTTTCCTTCCTCCTCTTTTCTTCCATCTCCTCCTGATTAAAAAACTATCTGCCAGCATCTCCAAGTCTTTAGGAGATGTTCTTCTACCCCACAGTTTATTGTATTTTTCCGAAACAATTATCTTCCTAGGGAGAATTCATATATATTTTTCCATTTACTTACATAAATATACCTTGTCATCTGTATGCAGAACTGCATCTGATGATTTTGCTTTCTATGAATAGGGAAGCCTAGAAAGTTTCTGCCTTGCATTAGATTAAAACTGAGGTTCAGGACTTGACATAGGAGCTGCCCCATCCAAATGTACAACAGGCAGGTGACCAGCTCTTACTGTGACTACACATTGCAATGAAGCCACCTGGGTAAAAGGTGTGCTTCCACAGGCCCCAATAGCTTGACTTCAGCAGCTGTAATTTTTCAGCCCACTATTCAAACAACAGCTGTGTGTCTGACTGCTTCCTCTGCCCTCTGGACAAGTCTAGCCTATCAGAATTGGATTAGAGCAGGCCCAGATGTAGTAGGTGGATAATCATTTGTTTTACAAGTCAGGGGAAGCTGAAAGTCTCTCTACACATTTTCTCAAATATCATTTCTCTTATGATGCTATGGCATCTGACATGCTTGTTGTTAATCAGCCTTTAGTATTTAAAATAGAGACATCCCTTAACACCGCAGTATAAATCAGAGGATTCAGATTAACAATTAGAAAGTGTGACTCTGAGAGACTGAAAATGCAACACTTCCCTTCACCTTCCGATAGATCTTATATTCTGCACAGTTGCCTCCTCCTCTTGGAGGTCTCCCTAGCCTTCTTCTGCAAGCTGTGAGACATTTATCTGACAGTTAATTGAGAGAACAGTCTAACGGGATGAACTGTCTAACAATTAGAGCTGATCAAGGTTGGCACATGCGGCCCTGAGATTTAAGAAGCCCTAAAGCCAAACCAAGGCAACTGAGCAGGCAACTGAGTTGATTTGGACTCATAGCAACCCTGTAGGACAGAGTAGAACTGCTCCATAGAGTCTCCAAGGAGCGCCTGGGGGATTCCAGCTGCTGACCTATTGGTTAGCAGATGTAGCACTTAACTACGATGCCACCTGGGTTTTCATTTCTGTTTTTTTAGGTACCTGAAGGAAAGTGTGGTGACATCATGGTTAATGCTGTGTCAGTTAACTAAGAGGTCAGCAGTTTGGGTCTGCAGGCCTCTTGGAAACTCTGTAGTGCAGTTTTACTCTGTCCTCCAGGGTCACTGTGAGTCAGAATTGACTTGTTGGCAGTGGGTTTGGGTTTAAGTACCTGGAACAACTCAAACAAAGATTTGACAAATACTTGCCTATAATGGGGTAGAGGCAATTCATATGCCAAGGAGAAACTGATTTTTCTTGTTGTGTTTTAAGTGAAAGTTTGCAGTTCAAGTTAGTTATTCATACAAAAATTTATACACACATACTTATGTGACCCTAATTGTTCTCCCTATAATGTGACAGCACCCTCCTCCTCTCCACCTTATATTTCGTGTGTCCATTCAGCCAGTTCCTGTCCCTTTCTGTCTTCACACCTTGCCTCTGGACAAGAGCTACCCATTTAGTTTCATCTATCTACTTGAACTAAGAAGCCCACTCTTTACAAGTTTCATTCTGTCTTACACTTCAGTCTAATCTTTGTCAGAAGAGTTGGCTTCAGGAAAGGTTTTTGGCTTTGAACTGACAGAAAGTCTGGAAGTCATCTTCTGGAGTCCCTACAGTCTCAGTCTGTAGCCCGTAATCGCTACACCACCAGGGTCTGCTGAATCATGATACTTGATTTTAAAGAGAGGTTAAAAAACGAGAAGGGCAGACACATGGAGACAATAAATATGGAGCAGTATCATGGCACATTTGATTTCTAGGATCTAGGTCTCAAGAGAGAATGGGAAGCTTATAGTGAGTTAGAACCCTTCAACAACTCCGCTTATTGTGCTATTGGGTCCATACTCAGGAAGGAACTGCTCCCATTGCTGCTGCTCACAGAAGACCAGCTCTTGGGGCTTTCCCTCTGGTCATCCTTCTCAATTCCTGCTTTTCTACTTACAGAAAAAATAGAAAAACTTGAAAGATTTACACACAGTACTAAACAAACTACTTAATAGCCGTGGCCAGTAGACGCCTAACTTTTGTCACTGGCTTCTTAGATTGAGGAAATTTTAACCTAATCATAAACAAGATAAGGAAAATTGCATCAAACTCTTAACTGAGTTGACAGATGTGCAGATCTATCAGTGATTCTCAGGGTCTGTTTTTGTTAGGTGCCATCAAATCATTTCTGACTCATAGTAGCCCCGTGAACACCACCCTGTCTTGCACCATGTCCACAATTGTTTTTATGCTTAAACCCACTGCTGTGGCCACTGTATCAATCCGTCTTGTAGAGGGTCTTCCTTTTGATCGCTGGCCCTCCATTCTACCAAGCATAATGTCCTTCTCCAGGGACTGATCCTTCCTGACAACATGTCCAAAGTAGATAAGACACAGTCTTGCCATCTTTTCTTCCAAGGAGCTCTCTGGTTGTACTTCTTTCAGAAGAGATCTGTTTGTTCCTTTGGTGGTCCATCATACATTCAACATTCTTCTCCAGCATCATCTCTAGGGTAGGCAGTTGGGTTATAGGACTGTCCCACAAAGTACATTCTGCAGATCTGCAGCCTTAGTGTCAACTAGGAGCTTGTATAATGTAGAATTTCAGGCCCCGTGCAGACTTATTGTATCAGAATCTGTATTTTAAGATCAGTCGATGATTCGTATGCACATTCAAGTCTGAGAAGCACTGGTGTAAAGAGAGACCCTATACCTTGCTAGAGGATTTATCAGAGTGGGCTAGTTAAATAAAAAAAACACCTCTTGGAGAGGTGCACTCAGCTTGCAAATCATGAGCACAGTGGGCTCTCTTGCTGAAGAGAATGTGTAATAAGCATAAAAAGTTACAAACCGTTGATTAATGACCAAGATTCATGATCGGGGGACTTAAGCCTACTTCTGTTTGTTCTACCTATAATCACAAGATCAAAAACCATTTTCCCCATCAGTGCCTAAAATGGAAACATACTAGCTATATCTTTTCCTTAAATTATACTCACAATTGTTTTTTAAACTATGGTAAAATGATGGCACAATTGAAGACATTGTTCAAAGATGTACTGTTTGCTTCTGATTTGTACTTGAGAATTCCTAATGAATAAGTAAACTAATAAGTTTTTAGCATCAGGGAGAGAGCTTGAAATTTATGGTCATGTCTGTCCTCAAACAAATGAGGAGGCAGTGGAAGAAAGTATCACCACAGTAAATGTTTAAAGCCCTGAATGTAGTGTTTCCATCTGAATGCATAAAGCAGACAATTTAATGGATAAACATATAAAAGTCATGAAAAATGTACAAAAATTTTTATATTGTTTCTAGAGCGAGTAGATAGTTGGTTAACATTGTCACAAGGTGTACTCTCCAGTCAGACTAAAAAACAGCTTAAAATACATTAAGCTTCAATAATGAAAAATACTAAGTAATGCTTCACTAACAAGAAAAGCTTAATAAAAGAAATAGACTCTTTTCAGAACCAAACAATAATGGAATCACACACTTTAACTTGAGAGAAGGCCAGATATTCAGAAAAGGGAAAGTGTTTCTTACTGTACTCTCGAGAAGCCTTGTCAAGGTAAGGACTGAATCCAAAATTACAAGTTGAGTCTTGACTTTGTTATTATCCATATAAGCAAGTATTTAACCTTTTTGATCCTCAATTTTCTCACCTGCAAAATAAAGAAATTATTAGATAATAGCTTTCTATAACTTTTTCCTGTGTTTCATGGTCACTTGAATTACTTCTATGTACTGTATTTTATTTCCTTATTTTCTCTAAATAGTATTGTCAACATTTTCTTGATGTATTGATGGTATGCCTTTATGTGTGATATAAATTTAAAGGAAATAAATAAAATATAAACTTATATTTTAATTTTTTAATGATTGTTTTACCTAATTAAGTTTTTCATTATACTTAGCCAAACATTTTATTTTTCATTTAAAATTCTTCAATAGTTTGTAATGAAAGATATTCTTCAACTCAAGATTATGTAAGACTTTACAGAATTATCTTCTAGTTTTGACTTACCAAGAATTCACTCTAGCTTCCTTTTAAATATTTTTAAATAAAATTATTAACAGCATATTATAAATCAAAATGAAATGACATAGAATAAAAGGAAAATAAAAGTTATCACACTGTTGATATTTTGAATTATAACTTTCCAATCACTTTTCTACACATCTTTTTTTTTTTTTATGTATAATTTCTCCCAAATTGGGACAATATTGCACATAAAGTTTTACATCCATTTTTTTCAACCTCATAGTATGAGAATTTCCCTTACTATTAAACAATCTTTGTTGGTGACAGATTTTAACAACAACATAACATTCCACTCTTCATATGTTTCATTACACTTCTCCTGTTGTCCTATTTTAGGATATTTCTCATTTTCATTATAAATGGTGTCAATAAACATTCTTGCATGTGAACCTTTGTACCATATTTCATTACCTCCTAAACATAAATTTATAAAATTATAATTACTTAATGAAAGAATGTAAAAACTCTTGAGGCTCTTTTTTTGTGTTGCAGTTGCTGCAAAGTTGAAATCCAGGAAGGCTATATGAGTTTAAAATTTCATATGAAAGTCCATTTTGACACTGTATGTAACCACTTAAAACATTAACAACAGAAAGTTATTCTATATGGTCTCAAAATACAACATTTTTGCTACATATCCTAGAGAGGTATACTTTAAGAAAAAAACAAACAAAAAAACCAAACTCATTGCTATTCCGTCAATTTTGACTCATAGAGACTCTTTAGGATAGAGTATAACTGTCCCCATGGTCTCCAAGGAGTACTTGGTGGATTTGAACTGCTGATCTTGTGGTTAGCAGCTAAATGCCTATCCACTGTACCACCAGGGCTCCTTAAGAACAAAAAGAATACATTATAAAATCCCTCGGTTTTTGTGGCATCTGGGGGTCTTCAAAGCTGCCAGGCTGCCATTTGAGGGTGCAGCAAATGATCCCAACTCAGCAGGGATGGAAAATCACCGAGGACCAAAACGACATGTGGGAAAGAGAACCCAGAGGACAGAGAGACCCACATGAGTGGGTTTCTACATCAACTAGTGACTGGAAGAATCGGATGGTGCCCGGTCATCACCAATATGAGCCGCAATGGAGCTCACAAAGTTGAGTCTCACTGACAACACAAGAATAAAAAGGGGTGCACCCAGAGATCTCCACTGAAAGACCACAATTAGTGGTCCAGGGGCTTCAGAGCTCCCCTGGGAGCATGGCCCTGGCCCTGATGCTGCTCCTGCCCATATATCGTAACGAAGGTCCACTCTTCGGACAGGAATGGATTGGACTTGGCAACACAGAGTGATCATATCTTGGGTGCAGTTTATGGTTCTATGCATCTATTGGATATCATCCTGCTGACGTCTTACTGGAGGAAGGGGAGTGGGTGGAGAGAGGGGAAAGGAGGCTGTTGGGAGGATGGGACATGTACGGAGCAGAGAGGAACAGTGTGCTGTCACCGGACAGGGAGAGCAGTGGAAGCTGTGTGTAGGTGGTCATGCAAATTTATAGGGGAATGTACATTTTCATTCAATCATAATTAAAAAAAAGGAGAAAAATAAAAAATAAAATCCCTTAATTTTCTACAATCTTACTGATGGTATTTTTAGAGATGTAGGCACAGCCTCAGAAGCCTTAGGGGTAGTTTCGTTCTGTCCTGTAGGGTTGGTACAGTGGGAATTGACTTGAAGGTACACAATAACAACAGAGGTATTATTATTCTGAGACTATTGTATATCCATACCATACACCACCCTGGTAGCATAGTCATTAAGTGCTATGGCTGCTAATCGAAAGGTCAGCAGTTCAAATCCACCAGACCATCCTTGGAAACTCTATGGGCAGTTCTACTCTGTCCTATAAGGTCGCTATGAGAAGGAATGCACTCCACCACAATAGGTTTGGTTATTTTATTTTTTTTAATTGTATGGATGTTGTGGTTTTAAGCAAATGAGTAATTATGATGGTGTCCTTAAAAATCGGAATTTGGGACATGGAATAAAGTAGATGCAGATGCCAGATGCACATAAAATTCAATAAAATTTTGTAAAATCCTCATGGTCTTGAGATTGAATTGGAAGTATCTGAATTCAAAAAGCATTATAACTTAAAAATATTAAAGATCTATTTCCTACCTCTGTCTATGACAAAAGCCAAAGGCAATGACTGATACAGTAACATAAATGAACCTGGCAATGAAAAAACTGAAGTCTCCAAATAGCATTTCTCACAAACAGGAAACTGGGCTTCTTGAGAAATGACCCATTCCAGGACTAAGATGGAAAACGTATCAGATGACACACGCATCTTTTCATGAAGAAATCAATACTATTCCAACTGGGAAGATGTCTAGTCAAGAAAATCAAACCTGTTCTATCAAGCTTCTAAGTCTAACTTATAATTTGTACGAAAGACAAAGGAACTTGTTAAATGACACTACTGGACCCAACTGGCAAAACTGAAACTGAAAAATTCTGCAGAGCAAGTGATTTTCTTCAAGAAATGAATTAGAAAAGATAAATAAAATGGTGGAAGGGTGAAAGATCGAGAGAGAAGTGGAAGCGGTGAAAGGGAAACTATAGATTCAAAGATGCTAAAGAAGGATATTAAACAATCCCTCAACTTGCCTGTCAGTTCGTCAGACTGTGGTAGCTTGTGTCTTGCTGTGAGGCTGGAACCTGTGTGTCTTAGTCATCTGATACCGCTCTAACAGAAATACCACAAGCAGGCAGTTTTAACAAAGAAAAGCTTATTCTTACACAGTCCAGAAAGCTAGAAATTCGAATTCAGGTTGGCAGCCCCAGTAGGACACATTCTTCCTCTCTGTCTGCTCTGGAGGAAGGCCCTTGTGTGGCATTAGTTTTTCTTTGGTTTGAAAGCACCTTGGCAAAGGTACCTCAAGTCCGAAGGACACACTCTGCTTTCAATGTTGCTTTCTTTGTAGTACGAGGTTCCCAATATGCTCCTTGCTTCCATTTACTTTTATCTCTTGTAGAATAAAAGGTGACACAAGCTACACTCCAGGCAAACTGCCTTTGCACTGCAGCAAGGAAGTGACCTTAGGAAGGGTATTATAGTCCCACCCTGTTCCTCTTTAACATAATCTAGTGTATTGACCACTGGAAACCCTAGTGGTGTAGTTGTTAAGTGTACATTTGCTAACCAAAAGGTCAGCAGTAGAAATCCACCTCCTTGGAAACTCTGTGGAGCAGTTCTACTGTGTCCCATAGGGTCACTATGAGTTGAAATCTACTCAGTGGCAGTGTTGTTTTTTTTTTTTTTTTTTTCTTTTAGTTTATTAACCATACACAGAGACTAGGATTTACAGCACAGGAAAATCACAAATTGGAGGACAGTCACAAAATACTGGAAATCATGGCCCAGCCAAAGTGTTATGTTTTTGGTGGACACAGTTCAAGCTATGGCACTATGCCACTGGCATTTCAAATCCCAACAAGTTCAACCATGGTGGTCAAATCCCAGCAGAGCTTCCAGACTAAAACAAGCTAGGACGGAGGACTTAGCAGTCTGTTTCTGAAAAACTGGCCAGTGAAAGCCTTGCGAACAGCAACAGAATATTGCCTGATAATAGCTCCAGAAGATGAGTCTCACAGGTTGGAAAGCACTTAAAATACAACTGGGGAAGAGCTACCACCTCAGAGTACAATCAATTTTAATGACGTGGCTGGAGTAAACCTTTTGAGACCATTTGTTGACGTGGCATGACTCAAAATGAAAAGAAGCAGCTGAAAATATCCATTAATAATTGCAATATGGAATCTACAAAGTATGAATGTATGAAAATTAGAAGTAACCGAAAATGAAACGAAACACATAAAGATTCATATATCCTAGGCATGAGTGAGCTGAAATGAACTGTATTGAATTAGACAATCGTACGGTCTACTATGACAGAAATGATGATTCAAAGAGGAATGGGTCACATTTCATTGCTAAAAAGAACATTTCAGTATATATCCTGAAGTACCACACTGCCAATGATAGTGTAACATCCATGTGCCTACAAGGATGACCAGTTAATGTCTATTATTTAAATTTACCCACAAACCACTAAGGTCAAACATGAAGAAATTAAAGATTTTTACCAACTGAGATTGGTCAAAGTGCAGTCAAGGTGCATTGATAATTACTGGTGATTGGAAAGTGAAAGTTGGAAAGCATTTAGAAAATATGACCTGGGAAACATAAACAACTCCAGAGACTGCGTGATAGAGTGATTTCTGTCATGTCAATTATCTTTTTTCAACAACATAAATAGTGACTATAAAAGTGGACATCATCACATGGAATCCACAGGAATCAAATTAGCTGTATCTGTGGAAAGGGATAATGCAGAAGCTCAGTATGTGTCATCAGTCAGAACAAGGTCAAGCGCTGGTTGCAGAACAGCCATAAATTCACTCTTTTGCCAGTTCAAATTGAAACTGAAGAAAATTCAAACAAGTCCACAAGAGCCAAAATATGATCTTGAATATATCCCAACTGAGTTTAGATACCATCTCAAGAATAGATGTGACACATTAAACACTGATGACCACCAGGAGTTGTGTAATAGCATCAAGGACATCATATATGACCAAAGCAAGAGGTCAATAAAAAGATAGGACAGGAAAAAAAGAGTGATATGAATGTCAGAAGAGATTCTGAAACTTGCTCTTGAATGCAGAATAGCTAGTAAATGAAATAAATGATGAAGTAAAAGAGTTGAGCAGAAGATTTTGAAGGGTAGCTCAAGAAGACAAAGCATTATAATGAAATAATGCAAACACCTGGAGACAGAAAACCAAAATGGAAGAACATACCTGACACTGCTCCAGCTGAAAGTGCTAAACAGAAAATTGAATTCTCGAGTTGCAATGTTGAAGTATTCTGCAGGGGAAGTATTAAATAACACTAGAAACTTCAAAAGAAGAGAGAAGGAAGACACAGTCACTGTACAAAAAAGGAACTGATGAAGGTTCAACCATTTGAGGAGGCAGCATAAGGTCAAGAGCTGATGGTGCCGAAGGAAGAAGCCCAGCATGCACTGAGGAATTAGCCAAAAACAAGGCTCCAGGAATCAATGGAATACCAAACGAGACGTTTCAACAAATTAGTGTAGCACTGGAAGTGTTCACTCATCTCTGCCAAGAAATCTGAAAGACAGCTACCCGGTCGATCAACTGAAAGAGTTCTTACTTGTGCTATCCCAAAGAAAGGAGACCCAACAGAATGTGAAAGTTATTTAACAGTATTGTCAGAATCACACACAAGGAAAATTTTCTGAAGATCATTTAAAGGTGTTTGCAGCAGTACATTGAAAAGGAACTGCCAGAAATTCAAGCTGGATTCAGAAGAGTATGTGGAACAAGAAATATCATAGCTGATGTGAGATGGAATTTGGCTGAAAGCAGAGAATACCAGAAAGATGTTATGTGTTTCATTGACTATACAAAGTCATTCGACTGCATGGATCATGAAAAATTACGGGCAACGTTGTGAAGAATGGAAATTCCAGAACATTTGATTTTGCTCGTAAGAAACCTGTGCAGCACCCAAGCAGCAGTTGTTTGAACAGAACAAGCGAATACTGTGTGATTTAAAGTCAGGAAAGGTTTGCATCAGGATTATATCCTTTCACCATATTTAGTCACTCTGTACACTGAGCAAATAATCTGAAAATCTGGATTATATGATGAAGAACAGGACACCAGAATTAGAAGACTCATTAACAACCTGTGAAATGCAGATGACATATCTGTACCTACTGAAAGTCAAGAGTACTTGAAGGATTTACTGAAGATCAGAAACTGCAACCTTAAGTAAGGAGTGTACCTCAGCATAATGAAAATAAACTCACAATTTAGGAAGTAATATCGCTTTAAAAAGAGAAAATACTGAAGTTTTCAAGAATTTCATTTCACTTAGATCCCCAGTAGACGCTAATAGAAACATCAGTCAAGGTGTCAAAGGACAAACTGCGCTGGGGAGAAGACCTCCTTAACATGCTAAACAGCCAAGATATCACTCTGCGGACTAACGTGCAGATGGGCATTGGGCTTGATGGGCATCTGCATAACTCTGAAACATACTATGCATCTAAAACAACTATAACTACCGTAATGTATCCCTCTTTTAATGTGATGATATTATAGTTGTCATGATATGATCACAGATTCCCTTTTTATAATACTGTAGCTCTGACGAAGTTTTGTGACTTCCTTAACTGATTAGAAATTGGGATGAAGTGTCTTGAATCGTCACCTTAAATATACACTTAATGGTTCTGTTTTTCTAAGGGAAGAGCTTCTTTCAATATTTCATGTAATTTGGGTTTAGTTTTTATGAAGTCTCCAAATTTCCGTTCATCTTCAAAAGTCTTAATTTCACCATTATATTTGATAGACAATTTTTCAGGATAAATAATTCTAGGATGAAAGTTTCCTTGATGTTGTGGTGCAGTGTATACTGAAGGTTGTGTCCTTTGATTTTCATCGGTGTTTTAAATCCTCTTCACTTCCAGCAAGCAGAGTTGTGTCATCTGCATAATGCAGGCTGTTAATGGGTCTTCCTCCAATCCTAATGCCCATTAGTCTTGATGCCATTTTTTTTCATGTCATCCAGCTTCTCAGATTATTTGCTTATCATACAGATTGAAAAGGTATGGTGAATGGATTCAACGCTGACACACACCTTTTCTGACTTTAAACCATGTGGTGTCCCCTTGTTCTGTTTGCGTAACTGCCTCTTGATCCGTATACAGATTTCCTCATAAGCACGATTAAATGGTCTGAAATTCCCATTCTCTGCAATGTTAGCCATAATTTGTTATGATCCAAAGAATCAAATGTCTTTGCGTAGTCAATGAAACACAGGTAACCATCTTTCTGGTATCACAAGATCCATCTGACATCAGCAATGACAACCTTGGTTCCACATCCTTTTCTGAATCTGACTTGAATATTGTTGCAGTTGTTTTTGAATGATCATTAACAAAATTTTACTTGTGTGTGATATTGCATGTGATTTATGATATTGTTCAATAATTTCTGTGTTCAGTTGGGTGATCTTTCTTGGGAATAGGTACGAACATGGATCTCTTCCAGTTGGTTGGCCAGTAAGCTGTCCTCCAAATTTCTTGGTGCAGACAAGAGAGCACCTCTAGTGCCGTGTTCGTTTGTTTAAACATCTCAATTGATGTTCCATCAATTCCTGGAGACTTGTTTCTTTCCAGTGCCTTCAATCCAGCTTCGACTTCTTCCTTCAGTACCACAGTTCCTGATCATATGCTGCCTCTTGAAACAGTTGAACATCAACCAGTTTTTTCTGTTATATGACTCTGTATGTCCTTCCATCTTCTTTTGATGCTTCCTGAGTTGTTTAGTGTTTTCCCTGTAGAATCCTTCACTATTGTAACTCCAGGCTTGAATATTTTCCACAGTTCTTTCAGCTGGAGAAATGCTGAGTGTGTTCTTCTCTTCTGGTTTTCTATCTGTAGCTCTTTGCACATGTCATTATAATACTTGATCTGCTGTCCTTTGAAATCTTCTGTTCTCTTACTTCATCATTCCTTCTATTTCCTTTAGCTGCTCCCGATTCAAGACCAAGTTTCAGTCTCTTCTGACATCCGGTTTGTTCTTTTCTTTCTTTCCTGTCTTTTTAATGACCTTTTGCTTTCTTCACGGAAGATGTCTTTATGTCATTCCATGGGACATCTGGCCTTCCATCATTAGTGTCCAATGCATCAAATCTGTTCCTGAGATGGTCTCTAAAAGCAGATGGGATATACTCAAGGTCAGACTCTGACTTTTCTGGACTTGTTCTAATTTCCTTCAGTTTCAATTTGACCTTGCATATGAGCAATTGATGGTCTGTGCTGCAGTCCACACTTGGTCTTGTTCTAACTGTTGATATTGAGCTTTTCCATCATGTCTTTCCTCAGCTGTAGTCAGCTTGATTCCTATGTATCCTGTCTGGCAAGGTCCGTGTGCATAGTCACCATTTATGTTGGTGAAGAAAGGCACTTGTAGTGAAGAAGTTGATCTTGCAAAATTCAATCATGCAATCTCTGGCATCGATTCTGTCACCAAGGCCATATTTTCTAACTAAAAATCCTTCTTTGTTTCTAAGTTTTGCATTCCAATCACCAGTAATTGTCAGTAACTATCAGTGCATCCTGATTGGAAGCTCAATCAATTTTGAACTGCAGAAGTTGATAAAAATCTTCTATTTCTTCATCTTTTGCCTTAATGGTTGGTGCATAAATTTGAATAACAGTCATATCAACTGGCCTTCCTAGTAGGCAAATGGATATTATTCTACCACCCTGGTGGCATGGTGGTTAAGTGCTATGGATGCTAACTGAAAGGTCAGCAGTTCAAATCCTCCAGACACTCCTTGTAAATGCTATAGTGCAGTTCTACTCTGTTCTGTAAGGTCGCTGTGAGTTGGAATCAACTAGACAGCAGTGGGTTTGTTTTTTGTTTGACAGTATTATATGCAGGACGGATCTTTTTGATAATGACCACAACACCATTCCTCTTCAAGTTTTCATTCCCGGCATAGTAGACCACATGATTGTCCAATTCAGACTGGCCAATACCAGTCCATTTCAGTTCACCTAATGCCAAGGATATCGAGGTTTATTTATTCCATTTCATTTTGATGATTTCCATTTTTCCTAGGTTTGTATTTCGTACATTCCACATTCCAGTTATTAATGGATGTTGGCAGCTGTTCCTTCTCATTTTGAGTCATGCCACAGCATTACCATCAATTCTAATTTGAGGAAGTTGCTCATCCCCAGTTGTCTTCTGAGTGCCTTCCAATCTGGGGAGCTCATTTTCGGGGTACTCATGTGACAGGGTTCTGCTACTACTCATAAGACTTTCACTGGCTAATTCTTTTCAGAAGTAGACTGCCAGGTCTTTCTCCCTAGTTTTTTTTAGTCTAGAAGCTCAGCTGAAACCTATCCACCATAAGTGACCCTGCTGGTATCTGAATACCAGTGACATAACTTCCAGCATCACAGCAACACACAGGGAGCAACACATGTCCTATGAAATCGTGCTCCTGCACCTCTAAACTGAGAATGTAGAGCCCATGAGATGTTTGGTTGTACATAAGTAGCATCAGCAGCTACTGTTTTTGTTACTGTTGCAGATATATGCATATATAAAACATTTGCCAATTTGATGTTTTTCACATGTACAACTGAGTGTTAATTACAATAATCATGCATGAAAGCAGTTCTTTTCATCAATGCTAAATATACCGCAATATATGAATCTTATTTAGATCCTAATCTCAAAAAAAAGACAGTGTGTGAATAGTGAATAACAGACAAAATTGAACACTGATTGAATATTTGATGGCATTAAGAGTTTATTTAAAAACTATTACGTAAAAATGGTATCAGTGTTATGTTTTGTTAATCTCATCTTCTATAGGTACATACTATTTATGGATGGATAATATAATATCTGAAATTCACTGCAAAACAGTCCAACAGGCAAAGAAGTAAGTGAGGAAATTAAAAAAAGAAAGAAACAAGAGTATCTATGGCCTAAACACTGTTTAAACTGTGTGCCAAGAACAAAGGGTTTATTATGCCATTTTTTCCCTTTTCATATGTTTGAAAATTTTGCAACAATTTTTTGCAACTATATGCTTTCAAAGTATCCTCTATGAGGGAAAAGAGGAAGGGATTCTAATGACAAATAATCTTCCAGGCCCAGAGAGAAGAAACTGCACAGTTTGACTCTTTTAAGGACTTTTTTTGAGTTTATAATTTTTTGGTCATTGTGAAAGAGATAGTCTTCTCAAACAACCGCTGCTCCCAAATAAATCAAATAATAGTATAAGGAGATGGAAACAGCTCCTGGAATTCAAATAATATTTACTTTCTTGAGTTCAAGAAGGAAATGGAAATGAAAATACCATAATCAAGTATTTTCTTTTCTTAGCTTTCTATTATTTTTTTATTTTATGTTGGAACTAGTTTGCTAAAATTCCATTTGAAAACATAGACAAAGCAAACTTATCATCCATGATGGTTAATTATATGTCATCTTGGATAAACTATACCTGCCAGCAGTTTGACTAAAAATACTAGACAAATGTAATCTAATGTAATCTAATGCAACATAATATAATCACCTTCTGCCATATAATCTAATGCAATCCACCAATCGAAAAGAGATTTTCCTGAGGATGTGGTCTGCCTTAAGACTGTTGACTTCTTTTTTTGTTGTACTTTAGATGAAGGTTTACAGAATACACCAGTTTCCCATTTAAACTGTTAGTACTCATATTGTTTTATGACATCATTTAACAACCCCACAACATGTCAGCACTCTCCCTTCTCAACCTTAGGTTCCCTGTTACCAGCTTTCGTATTGCCTCCTACCTTCTAGTCCTCACCGCTGGGCTGGTGGGCCCCTTTAGCCTCGTTTTATTTTATGGACCTGTCCAATCTTTGGCTGAAGGGTGAACTTCAGAGGTAATTTCATTACTGAACTGAAAGAGTGTCTTGGGGTGTACTTTCAAGATTTCTCTAGTCTTTGTCAAGCCAGCAAGTCTGATCTTTCTTTTTGAGTTAAAACTTTACTCCACATTTTTCTCCATCTCTGTTGAAGACCTTCCATTGTAATCTTTGTCAGAGCAGTCAGTCGTGGTAGCCAGGCACTGTCTAGCTGTAACAGACCCAGTCTGATGGGGGTTGTGTAGATGTGGCCCATGAGTTCCTTTGTACTAATCTTTCTCTTGTATCTTTAGTTTTCCTCATTCTTCCTTGCTCCTATAGTGGTGAGACAAATGGAATATCCTAGGTGGCCTCTGGCAGGCTTTTAAGACTGCACACATTATTCATCAAATTAAAATGTAAACTATTTTCTTCATAAACGATGGTATGCTAGGTGTTCACCAAGACTGTGGTCCTCACAGGTCTCAGTCCAGCAATTTGGTTCTTGAGGGAGTTTGGACATGTTTATGAAGCTTTACCTTAAACAAGTGGTGCTGGTTTCCGCAATACTGAGTACAGTCTTACTCTTCATGAGTATTGCCAGTTTCATAGGGTCTCTGTGAGTTGGCATCAACTCGACCACAATGGACTTTTGTTGTCTACTTGGTGTTTTTTCATCCTTACCTCTCCCCTTACTCGTACCTTTTTGTGCATAAACTTTTCATCAGTTTTTACACTAGTGGTCTCATACAATGTTTGTCTTTTGGGGATTGACTTGCTTCCCTCTGCATAATGCCCTCAGTTTCCTGCATGGTATGAGATGCTTCACAGTTCACATTGTTTTTTATTGTTGTGTAACACTTCATCATGTGTATGGACAGTTTATCTGTTCATCTGCTTATGGGCATCTAGGTTGTTTCCACGTTTTTGCTTTCGTGAACAACACTGCAGTAAACACGGGTGTGCACATGTCTGTTCTTGTGATAATGCTTATTTCTGTGGGATGTATTCCTAGGAGTAGAACTACTGGAGATTATACGGTATTCCTATTTCTAGCTGTCTGAGGAAGCTCAGTGTTGTTTCCCAAAGTGGTTGTATTATTTTGCATTCCCACAAGCAGTACATAAGAGTTCAAGTCTTCTCACAGCCTCTCCACATTTGCTATTTCCTGTTTTTTTGTTTTGTTTTTGTTTTTTTCTTTTTTTGATTTGTGCCAGTAATGCTGGGGTAAAGACGGCATCTCATCGTGGTTTTGATTTGCATGTCTCTAATGGCTTCTGGCCACAAGAATTTCCTCATGTGCCTGTTGGTCCCTTGAATGTCATTTTTGGTCAAGTATCTCTTCATTTCATTTGCACATATTTTGATTGGATTCTTTGTTGTAGAGGTGTCAGATTTTCTTGTAGATTTTAGAAATTAGACCTTTGTCTGATTTGTAATAACCAACTTTTTTCCCAGTTTGTAGATTCTCTTTTTGCTCTTTTGTTGAAGTCTTTTGATGAGTGTAAGTATTTAATTTTTAGAAGATCTCAATTATGGAGATTATCTACCGCAACCCGTGTGTTGCTGGTTATCAGACGACAGGCATTTCGGCTACTCTTTCTCTCTTCATGGATATGTATGCATGTCTTACTGGTTCTGGTTTGCTTGAGAACCATAAGACATTATGTAACCATTACAAACATTTAGCATGATTATCTGCTGTGAAGTTTTTTAAAAAAATAAAACAAATACCACAGAAAATAGCTTTCCAAAACATAAATGCACCAAAAGACATACAATGTCCAAATAATGTACCTAAATGCAAGGAAAAGACAGAAGCCTCTTTTGGGATGGGTTCTCTCAACACTTGCTTTGGACAAGTTTCTGGATAATCAGAATGGCAGGGTAGCTCCTTCCAAGACCACACAGGGAGAAATCATTGTCTTACACTTGTTTTCACTTTCTCTTCCTAGGGATACTCCAGCCTTGTACTCTCTCCAGCAACACAGCAACTTCAGGATGCATTAGTATGCACAATTTCTTAGAATCACAGAATCTTAGAATCTTAAACTTTAAGATCTGAAACAAATCCTATGAATCTATTTGGAAGGTTTCAAAATACGAATTATATAGCATTGAGGAAATTTTCAAGTACACAGTTCTACATTCCTCAACAAACTTGGCACAGGTTGAAAGCCTGAAACAGTTCATTCTTGGCTGGGTTCGCTATTCCTCCCCTTGGAGCAAGCAGGCCCCTCCTATGGCCCTGACCTGAGGTCAGCCTCCTTTCTTGCTAGGCCTACCATCCACTATCCCAGGCTTCCTCTGAATGTTACTTCCACCAGTTTCCTAATTTTCTAGAGACTGGGCTCCCTTCTAGCTTTGGGAGAAGTCAAATTCTGTGTGGTGAAAAAGAAACCCTTCTCCTCTTTGTAGTTGCTGTGTGAGCTAAGAATTTTCCAACCAGCCTTCCTCTGGAATCCGGGCAGTGACGCCACTTACCTAGCTAAACATCTTCCTGTAATCAATATGCTCAGCGCTTCCCTCAGTTATTTTATTTTTGCCCCGTTCACCTTTCCGTGTGCCTCAAAATTTTAAGGAACTTGTAATACATTCTATACACTCCTAATTACATTCACTGAAGGGTTCCCCAACACCACCTTCCATTCCAAATTCAAATTGTTGTTTCTTTGACAACATACAAGCTCTAAATGCGTCCTTGAACTTATGAAGTCTGCCTCACAGTTGACTTTTACTACAGGTCATGTTGCCCAGCATAACATAGAGACTTGTATTTCCCAGCTTGAATGCCAATAATGGCAGGCTTATGACCCTGTGTGTGGAGAACACCCTTGGTGCTCCACACAAATCCCCTGACCTTGAGCTACTAGAGCCCCTCTGCCCTGTGTACAGAGAACCAGAATTAACTGAGAAGATCAAGGGCAGCAGCAGGTGTAGGGGGCATGCTCCCAGGGGATCCTCCAGATCCTTGGACCATCAGTTGTGGTCTTTTAGAAAAGTTCTTGAGCTGCACCCCTCTTTTTCTGGTGTTGCCACAGGGGTGCAAAATTGTGTGTCCCACCACAACTGAATATATATTTTTATTGAATAAATTACCTCAGATTTACTTTTTCCAATGTTTCTTCAATTGTGAATATCATACAATGTAAATATTTTCCAAATATGCATTAAAGAACTGGAAGAAAATAAACCAAAATGTTGAAGTCTTACAGTGATTTTGATTCTACTTGTCTAAATTTTTGGAGGTTATTATAATGATAATATACAACTTCCATAATAATAAATATTAAATGCAGCAGATGATAAAATGAAAGGAAATAAAATTGTTTAAAAGCACAAATTTCCTGTAACATGTAAGATCACGTACTTTTCATATATTTTTCAAAATGTCACATGCACTAGGCTATAAACAGAAATTTCCAGATTCCAGAGTGCTCCTTGGAAGGTAAGACGGTAAGACTTGTCTCATGTACTTTGGATATCATCAGGAGGGACCAGTCCCTAGCGAAGGACATGGTACTTGGTTAATTAGAAGGTTGGCCAAAAAGAAGAAGACCATTGACCCTGGCTGTACTTCTTTCAAGACAGATTTGTTCATTCTTCTGTCAGTTCATGGCATATTCAATGTTCTTCATCATCACAATTCACAGATGTCACTACTTCTTTGGTCTTCCAAATGCGTTGCAAGTTTTGCATGCATATGAGACATATGGATTGATACAGTTGCTATAACAACTGAACTCAAACATAACAATGATTCTGAAAACGGTGCAGGACCAGACAGTGTTTGACTTAGTTGTACCCAAGGCTACCACGGGTCAGAACAGACTTTACCGCACTTAACAACAACAACGTTTGAAAACCACAAGGTATATTCCCCCACCTAGTAGCCTGCCTAATACTGGAACACAGTTCATGTTTGCAAAATAAATTATACTTTGTGGTAAAAAGAATCACTTTTAAAAATAGCTTTAATTCAGCTTCAGATTTTATTAACTGATAAAGTGTATTTCACAATGAGTATCCCTAGGATATGAAGCAGGATTTTGGGTGCTTGTATTTCATGCAGAAATTCAAAATTTATATACACACATGTTGTTGTTGTTAGGTGTCAGTTCCAACTCATAGCAACCCCATGTGCAACAAAATGAAACACTGCCCGGTCCTGCACTGCCTTCACAATCCTTGCTACCCTTGAGCCTGTTATTGTGGCTATTGAGTCTTCCTCTGTTTTGCGGGTCCTCTACTTTACCAAGCATGACGTCTTTTTCCAGGAACTGTTTCCCCCCTGAAAACATGGTCAGGGGATATGAGAGAAAGCCTGTCTCTGCCTCTAAGGATCATTCGGGCTGTACTACTTCCAATATGGACTTGTTCATTCATCTGACAGCTCACAATGTGTTCAGTATTCTTTACCATCACCACAGTTCAAAGATGTTAATTGTTCTTCAGTTTTCCATATACATTATGAGCTTTTGCATGCTTACGAGGTGACTGAAAATAGCACGGCTTGGGTCAGATGCACCTTAGTCTTAATCAGGGAAGAAAGTTCTACTTATACAAGTACATTGAGCATTAGACCAAAGTAAGAGAAAAATAATTTAAAATATGTGAACATCAATAAATTTTTTAATTGTTCAAGATTTATAGTTAGTGTCATAATCTGCCTATTGTCTTACATATTCAATCACTGTTTTAATGACACAGTTCTAAGGAAAAACTTTAGAGAGTGCTTTAATACTATGGAGTATATTTGACTTACAGAGCTAATTTAAGCAATAGAATACCTCTACTCAGAAAAGAGTTGTGTTCTCTTATCAACACTAGATTAAATAATGAGTTTAGTGTTCACAAAAAAACTTAAAACATTTAGAAGAGAGTGTTCCACAATTATTCTTCCCTTAAGTTTTATTCAAATAAAAATGTGACATCTGTACATTAACATTCAAAGGCACTAAAACATGAAAAATAGCAACATATCACCCAAACTTAACTCCAACTAACTTTTCCTCGGTAAATTATTGTGGTATCACTTCTCTTGACCAGCTACTCTCATCTTCCAAGAGCAAACAGATAGCAAAATGAGCATAATTCTTATGATTAAGTTATGTATGTATATATGTGTGTGTGTGTGTGTGTGTATGGGAGAGTGATTTAATCAGTAGACAGTTTACCACGATGAGGGCCTCAGGATATTTTGTCTCAGCAGGTCCGAGCACGAGAATAACTGTCACCATGTGATGAACCCATCTGGATTCCAGCTGAACTGTGTCATTGTTTAAAGCTCTTTCCAATTGCGTGAACTTGTGACTATTCATGGAAGAAAGTCTTTTGTGTCATCTACAAAATTTGACCACTGCCAACTTTAGCTCTAAGGAAGAAGTTAGACAAGCTTATTTTCCACGCATCAACTTGAGAAGGAAAAATATTTATGACATACTAGATTGCAAAGTTTTGCAAGACAAAATGCAATTAAACAGATTCTTCTTCATTTAAGAGGTATTATTTAACTGATTCAGATAAAATATAGTGAAACACACATGTTCATTAATGAGACATTTAAAGGGAGGATTAACATCTTTATAATAAGTGGCCTTGAGCAGATTTCAAATCGTGGTGATCCCATGTGTGTCAGAGTAGAACCCTGCTCCATAGAATTTTCAGAGATGTGATCTTTAGGAAGCAGAAGACCAAGCATTTTTTTCAAGGTACCTCTGGGTAAAAGTGCCAATCTTTTGTCTAGTAGTCCAACATTTAATTGTTTGTGCCACCTAGAAATGCCAATATTTTAACAGAATACAACATTAATAATGTCCCTCTTAAAGTCAAAGTAAGAACAGTCATGAATGACCTTTGAATGGAAAACACAGGCTGGAACATCTTCAGTAATTACTTCAGCTACATAAATTTAAATTTGAAGTGACAAAACAGGTTTTACAGTTCTTTTACAGAACTTGTTGGTCTCAGCATAATTCAGATGCAGTAAAGCCTTGGGAAGAACTAAGGTAAGTTGTTTAGATTAAAATATGAAAATGTGTAATAACTCTATTCAAGTTGCCATCCTTGTCTGCAGCTCACCTTCATCAACTTTCTGAAGCCATTGAAAATTCAGCTGTTTCTTTAATTATCTTGGTAATTTGATTGGATAGATCTGGTCTACGAGCACATTAAAGCTAACTCTAAGGTGTTTTCTGGTGCCCTTAACTTACGAGTCAGTAACTATTTCCTTCAGAGCCCTGGAGGTGCAGCGGTTGAGAGCATGGCTGCTAACCAGACCAAAAGTTTGGCAGTTTGTATCCACCCACTGCTCCTTGGAAATCCTATCAGGTCGCTGAGTTAGAATTGACTCGAAGGCAAAGAGTTTGTGGTTTAATTGCTTATTTCACACTGTTTAATCTTCCTTATTTCTCAAAAATACGGACCCAGCTAGCCAAGCCAAGTGCCGTCGAGTCGGATCCGACTCATGGCGACCCTAGAGACCCAACTAGATATGTCAAAAACAGTACGAGGCTTTTTATGCTGTCCCTTATTTATTAATCGTACATATAAACACCTAGGATATTTTCGCTGGTTAAGAGCAATTCTTTGGTTGAAATACTGGCATGTTTCGTTGCCCCAGGGATCGCAGCATTTCATTGTTGTTGTTTTTGAAATGTAAGAAAGTACATCCAGTGAAGTATAGAATGTGCATGTCCTTGGTCAGTCTCCCTGGCCCTACATCCCTCTGCTGCTCAGAGATTCACCTCAGCTTCCACTTCCAAGTCTAGTCCGAGGAGTATCCTTTGTTGCCCTGGCTGTCCACCAAAATTACCCAGGAAGAGCCAAAACAAATAGCGCCACTGGCAGACATTACAAGACGTCTGTCCACTTGCCGGGAATATCAGCCAACCTGCAAGCCCTCAGGGGGTCTCTGAGGGTGAGTTAATTCTTACATGCAAACCTCAAGACTTCCTGGAGCACTCTGCTGCCTCATGATCAATACTCTTCTCCTAAGTATGGGAAAACAAAAACAAAAACAGCCCTCCCGTCAAGAGGATTCCAACTCAGTAACTCCATAGTTCAGAGCAGAACCAGCCCATAGAGTTCCTTAGGAGAGCCTGGTGCGTTTGAACTGCCGATGTTATGGTTAGCCAACTAGCACTTAACCACTATACCGCCACGATTTGCAAAGTATCGGAAGATTTCAGGGTGGCTTTTGGCTTTTCTAACCTGCTTAGACAGCTTGCTCTTGGCCTCTGAGTAACCGAGAGTAAAGATTCTGTAGCCCAATGAAAGATAAGTAGCCAAGTGAGTGGTTACCCAGCCATACCAACAGACCAACAGCCCTCCAACCATACTGATTGCGTATGCCTGCCAAAAACCCAAATGTACAGTATTTGTAAGTAACATAAGACTTTACTAACAAAGTTAACTCTGGAAGTTTTATACGTACACATGCATATTTGTGTGCCTATTCTGTTTACATGATTGCTTCGACCAAGATAAGATTCTGAGCACTTGGACACAAATGTTTTTAGAAATCTTACCTTGTTTATCCCAGCCACCTAATGTTGGAATTCTCAAGCCATTCATCCTATTCTCAGCCCTGAAAGTCAGTTATTCACCCCTAATGTGAACACTCCTTCCAACTTCACATAGTTCTCAGGTATAATAAATTATACCTAATTTATTTTTTTAAGGAAAAATAAGCAGCCTAAAATGTAAAAACTGCAAGATAAAATTATCATAATAAACCAGGAATTCTGGACAAAGGGAATTTAAAACCCACCACAGTCTGATTGATTCTGATTCATACTGACCATATAGACAGAGCAGAACTGCTCCATAGAGTCTTCAAGGAGCACCTGGGAGATTTGAACTGCTTACCTTCTGGTTAGCAGCCATAGCACTTAACCACTATACCACCAGGGTTTCCAAAGTAAAATTGAAGATTGGAAAAATAAGAGAAAACTTGAAGTTGGATAGGTACAGAAAATGCTTGTCATTAAACTACAACCAACTTGTTAGATATAGATTTTTAAAAATAGGCTGCAAGATCTTTGAAATTCAATGAAAGAACAGCAGGTACAGAACCTACAAGTTCCATAGCATATAACATAGAAATTGTTCAGAAGTGCAGTGCTCTTCATACTAAAAGATTTTTTACGGGTACCTCTAGAAATGAAAGCATCCTCAACATCATCATTACAGAAAATTCTCTTTTGAGTTTTATAAGCTTGTTTCATATAATGTTACCTGGTAGGCTGAAGATATCTTTACAATGTATGGTTCTAGAGAAGCAATTCTAAGGAAAGCATAGGTTTATTATATGATTCATAGTATCGACTCCTAGGTATCTACCAAAAGGAAATGAAGCCATACACCTATACAAAGACTTTCCCATGAGTGTTTCTCGTAATAGCCAGAAAATGAAAACAACTCAGATGCATTAACTGGTGAACAAATAAATGAAAAGCAGTGCACGTGATGGCATACTGTTCAGCAGTAACAAGGGATGAAGGACTGAAGATGAGCCTGTAAAGCATGGTGCCAAGTGAAAGAGGTAGACACAAAAGGCCCATTCTTCTGTGATCCACTTATTTAAAATATCTAGAAAAGGCAAATTTGGCTGGCTGAAGGAATAAACATTAGCTGTAAATAGGTGCCAAGGATCTTATTAAAATGAAGGTAATTTTCTTAGACTGGATTATGGTGAGGGTTCTATAACTATAAATTTACTACAAATTGTTAATTTGTACACTTAAAAATACCTGAATTTTATGTCATATACATTATATCTTAGAAAGATTTAAAAATTCAATTCTATAGTCTGGCTTAATGTAAGGAGAAATTTGAGAGTATCTTATTGTTCTCAGTTGTGCAACGGGTAATTAGGAAAACATATGTGCCTCAGCACGATCGAAAGGAATAAAAAAATGCTGTTGAATCAATCGTGAGTCATAGCAACCTTATGGGAAAGAGTAGAACTTTCGTGTTGAGTTCCAAGGCTGTGATCTTGACACAAGCAAGCTACCACTTTTTTCTTGCACTTTTCTCCCTTGCTGTTCTTGGGAGGTTTGAATCACCCACCTTTCAATTAGAAGCTGAAGTGCCTAACCCCTACACCACCAGGGCTGTTTGAAAGGAGTATAGGGGAGATCATTTTCTCCTCCTCCATATCGGAAGTAGGGTATACTGCCACAGCCACCCTCAAATTGGCAGTAGCGGGAGCATTAGAAGTAGCAACTCAGGGAAAAGGTGAGGAAGCTGAGCAGAAATGGAGGCCTCTGTTTCCAAACATGCCTAGGTGGTAAACTGAGCAAAACACAATAAAATATTAGCAACAGAAAGGCTGGAAAAAAAATTATTAAGGATCATATTTCAAGTATTAATTACAGAATTTGGCATCCAGTAGACTATAAATAGTCAGGCAAAAGCTGGTGCCAAGATATTAAGTATGGATGTCTTAGCTCTAAGGGTATCATTATTCAGGGTGGAGGGTAGAGACAAAGTCACAAGGAAAGAGGGATGCTTAAAAAAAGTGAAATGAAAAAAGAGAAGGAAGCTGCCCCGAGACAAGATGGAAAAACACTGGGAATAGAAGCATACATTGATGTAAAATAAAGTGTTATATTATATATAGTTTTTTAATGCGTAAAAAGAAATTACTCAGGCAAATAATGAATTTGTGACTCCTGGATGACCCTATAGGGTTGGTATGAGTCAGAACTGACTTGATGGCTGTGGGTTGTTTTGGTTTGGTAGATAACCTAACCCTGGTCATGTACTGTCTGGCTGTTTGAGCAGCTACGGTCCATGTGCATTTAAAAACATTTATTTTCTGTTGGAATTTCGTTAGCATAGAAATAGTCACAAAGTATGCAAGAGAATATCTGAAGGAAATTCCCACCCCTTAGTTTTTCGCTCTGATTAAGATGCACAATTATTCATCTGGAAATATTTGGGAACAAATGGCTCTTCCTAAAGACAGAGAGATCAGTTAACTTCTTTCTTGGTGCAGCTTGCAGTGTTCAGATCCTATGACCATGGGCTCTGGGCTCTGTTTCAGCAGCTATGGGTCACAAAGGAAAGTCAGTGCTAAAGACCAGGAAATCTCTGCTGGAATCAAGGGACTTTGTCAGTTTTAGAAGACCAGAGTAAGGAACATCAGTGTTCTGCTGAGTGAGTTGTTTGCTTATTATTTTTAGCATCAGACATTTAAAACTGACAGGAAACACCTTTGAAACATTATAATTCTGAGCAGTCTGGAATTAATAGGATGCTTTCATCCACACTTCTGGGATTTTCGGTCATTTGGAATTTGGCATTTTACATCACCTCAACTGATTTAAACACTTCTTAAGGTGACAGAAAGAGATAACTAGATTCTAGACTTTTATTTTTAGAAAATTATTCTAAAATGATTTTAAGGAAAGTTTTTATACAGATATAGTTCTTTTCTATCATTATTCAATATCATCTCAAGGAGAATATTCCAGTAAAAGAGTAGCTCACTTTAGCCTCAGAAACCTCATTTTTTAAAATGACACCTGTGTTTTCCTCTAGCATTTTGGCTTATGGTAGAAACAATCATTTCTCCCCTAAATGAAGTCAGGGAAATTTACTACAGTATTCACATTTGGTACCTCAATTAGTGTTGATTTGAGGGACACACTGTTACTATGCTAAATTACCTCACTTGTAACGTGTGCTTAGGATTAAATAGTTTCAGGAGTCAAACTGATTGTAAACACATTCATATTAGAGGGCTGAACAGATGATAGTCACATGAGTCTCACTTTTCAGAATTTTATTACATGATCCCAAGAGTTTATAGCACTTAATGTAGAAGCAGTAAAAGTGTTAAGCTGGGTGTATAATGATATTCATGAATATACTTATAGTAGCAAGAGACACATGGTGGAACATTCTCAGGTTGGTAGCTGCCTGGAATAAAACAGAAAACCAGTCCTCCTTCCATCCTTCATAGCCAAAGCCAAGCGCTGTTGAGTCGGATCCGACTCATGGCGACCCTAGGGACATACTAATACAATGCTAGCCTTTGAATCTCACTCTGAAATTTTCACCTCCTGGAGTGATAATCCAGCACTCATCTGTCAGCTGGTCATACTGTAGTGCCTTTCATGTTGCTGTGAGGCTAGAAGTTATGCCTCTGGCATTTTTCCAAAAACCAGCAGGGTCACCCACAGTTGACAGGTTTCAGCTGAGCTTCTAGAATAAGATAGACTAGGAAGAAAGACCCAGCAATCTACTTCTGAAAACTGTGGTCAGTGACAACCTTCCAAATAGTAGGAGAACATTGTCTGATATAGTTCTAGAAGATGAGTTCTTCAGATTTGAAGGCACTCAAAACATGATGGGCAAGAGCTATTTACTCAAAGTAGAATCAACCTAGATAAAGTGGATGTAGTAGAGCTTATGAGAACTTCATTTACTGAAGTGGCATGACTCAAAATGAGAAGAAACAGCTGTAAACATCCATTAATAATTGGAACATGGAATGTATGAAGTATGAAGCTGGGAAAATTGAAAGTCATTAAAACTGCATGAAAGTGCAACAATACAGGAAAGTGAACAATAGTGAGTGGAACAATAGTGAATAGAACAATGGTGCAGTGAAATGGACCGGTATTGGCCATTTGGAATCATAAATCACACCATCTGCTATGTCAGAATGACAATTGAAGAGGAACAGGCTGCATTTCATCATCAAAATCAGCATTTTGAGATCTATCCTGGAGTATAACACTGTCATAATATCCACATGCCAACAAGGAAAATCAACACAATTATTATTTAAATTTACCCACCAACCCCAATAATAAAGATGAGGAAACTGAAGATTTCCACAGTCTAAAATTCATCAAATGTGCAATCAAGACATATTGATAATTACTGGTGATTGGAAAGTGAAAGCTGGAAACAAAGCATGAAGGATCAGTAGCTAAAAAAATACGGCCTTGATAATAGGATTCACACCAGAAACTGCAGGACGGAATTTTGCAAGGTCAGTGACTTCTTCATTGAGAATCCCTTTTTCAACAACATAAATGGCAAACCATACACGTGGATCTTGCCAGACAGAACACATAGGGATTAAATCAATAACATCTATGGAAAGAGGCAACAGAAAAGCACAGTATCATCAGTAAGAACATGATCAGGGGCCAAATGAGGCACAAACCATCAACTGCTCCCATAAAATTTCAAGCTGAAGCTAAAGAAAAGTAACATAAATCCACAGGAACCAAAATCTGACCCTGAATATCTCACTTGAGTTCAGAAACCATATCAAGAAGAGATCTGATACAGTGACTAAAGACTAGACAAACTGTAGAACGACATCAAGAACATCTTACATGAAAAAAGCAAGAGGTCACTAAAAACACGGGAAAGAAAGAAAAGAACATAATGGATGTCAGAAGAAATTCTAAAACTTGTTCTGAGACACAGAGTAGCTGAATCAAAAGGTAGAAAAAATGAAGTGGCAGAGCTGAACAGAAGATTTCAAAGGATAGCACAAGATGAAAAAGTATTACAATATAACTGTAAAGACCTGAAGTTAGAAAAGCAAAAGGGAAGAACATGCCTCACAGTTTTCAAGCCAAAAGAGCTAAGAAAAAATACTAGCTTTGGGATGCTGTTTTGTAGGATTTTGTGGAGAAAATATCAAAAGACACACAAGGCATCAAAGAAGACGGAAGGAATACAGAGTCACCGTATCAAAAAGAACTAATCGACATTCAACTTTTTGAAGAAGTAGCATATTATCAAGAACTGGTGATACCAAAGGAAGAAGTCTAAGCGTTCAGGAACTGATGGAATACCAGTTGAGATGTTTCCACCAGCTGAAGTAGTAGTAGAGTTGCTCACTCATTGATGCCAAGAAACTTGAAAGAAAGGCATTTGGCCAACCAGCTAGAAGAGACCTGTATTTGTGCCCATCCAAAGAAAAGTGATCCAAAAGAATGTGGAAATTATCAATCTTATTAATATTACATGCAAATAAAATTTTGCTGAAGATAACTTGAAAATGATTGCTACAGCACATCAGCAGAGAACTGCCAGAAATTCAAGACATATTCATAAGAGGTCATGGAACAAGAAATAATAT
The DNA here is from genome assembly GCA_028571685.1 of Heterohyrax brucei. Lineage (NCBI taxonomy): Eukaryota > Metazoa > Chordata > Mammalia > Hyracoidea > Procaviidae > Heterohyrax > Heterohyrax brucei. Next base: position 71,043,952 of record CM053146.1, on the reverse strand, counting down.
TGTTGATGTCAGATCTTGGCTGAAAGCATAGAACTGCAGAAATATGTTATCTTTTTCATTGACTATGCAAAGGCATTCAACTTTATAGATCATAGTAAGTTTTTGATAATATTACAAAGAATGTGAATTTCAGATCACACAGTTGTGCTTGTTATGAAACTGCACATAAACTAAGAAGCAGCATTTGAACAGAACAAGAGGGATACTGAATGGTTTAAAATCAGGAAAGGTGCACGTCAGGGTTGTTTCCTTTCATCATACTTAACCAGTCTGTACACTGAGAAAATAATCTGGGCTAAATGAGGAAGAACTGGGCATCAAGACTGGAAAAAGATTCACAACCTTCATTATGCAGATGGCACAATCTTGCTTGCTGAAAGTGAAAAGGGTTTGAAGCACTTACTGGTGAAGATCAAAGACCACAGTCATTAGTATGGATTACACCTGAACATTAAGAAATCCTTAAAACTGAGTTATTTATCTTTTTCTTGCTGATATTTTGTGGAACCTTGTAGATTATGGAGATCAGAAGACAGTCTGACATGTAGCTACTGAGTATTTTTTTCCTATTCTGTAGGTGGTCTTTTAACTCTTTTGATAAAGTCCTTGGATGAGCAAAGGTATATGATTCTCAGTAGTTCCCATTTATCTGTCTTCTCTTCTGTTGTGCTTCATTTGTTACATTTTGAAGACTGTCTAAGCTGTGTATCAGAATATACATTGTGGATCCTATTTTTTCTTGTGTGATCTTTATCGTTTTAGGTTTAATATTTAGGTCTTTGATCCATTTTGAGTTAGTTTTTGTGTAAGGTGTGAGAGGTCTTGTTTCAGTTTTTTGCAGATGTATATTTAATTTTTCAGAGATTTCACTAGAGAGGACATCCAGGTAGCCGGAAGACACATGAGGAAATGCTCATGATCATTAGCTATCAGAGAAATCCAAATCAAAACTACAGTGAGATACCATCTCACCCTAACAAGCTTGGCAATGATCAAAAAACACAAAACAACAAATGCTGGAGAGGCTGTAGAGATACTGGAATTCTCCTACACTGCTTGTGGGATTGCAAATTATTACTACCTCTTTAGAAAGCAATCTAATGTTTCCTTAAAAAGCTGGAAATAGATAGGCCATTTGGTCCAGTTATCCTGCTGCTTGGAATTTACCCTTCAGGAACATGTACAAGAATGCTTACTGCAGCACAATCCACAGTAGCAAAAAGATGGAATCGTCCTAGATGTCCATCAAAGGACGACTGGATAAAAAAATCATGGTACATGTACTCAACAGAACTCTATGCTGTGATAAAAAACTGATGATTTTAGAAAATATCTCACAACATGGTTTCAATTGGCAGATATTATGCTGAGTGAAATAAGGCAGCATCAAAAGCACAAATATCGTATGAGACTCCTGTTATAAGGACTTAAAAATAGAATTATCTACAAAAGAAAAAACCTCTTTGATGGCTACGAGGGCAAGGGTGTATTTACCATACATAAGATAATTGATAGATGTTAGACGTTTTATTCATTTACTGTAATGAATAAATAAAATTATTAATAAACAATCCTCAAAACTGGACTAATAAACAACATTGTGATAGAGAACAATTGAAGTCTTCAATGATTTTATTTTACTGGATTCACAGTTAAAGCCCATGGAAACAGCAGCCAAGAAATAAATGATGTATTTCACTGGGTAAATCTGCTATGAAAGAGCTCGTCACAGTATTGTAAAGCAATGGTGCCACTTTGAGGGCTAAGATGTACCTGACCCAGGATATGATATTTTTGACAGTCTCATACACATGCTAAAACTGGACAATGAATTAGGAAGACCAAAGAATTGATGCCATTAAATTACAGTGGTGGTGAAGAATATCGCATGTAGCATCTACTGCTGGAAAATCAAACAAACGTGTCTTAAAAGAAGTGTAGCCAGAATAATGATTGGAAGCAAGGATGGTGAGACTTCTCATGTATCTTGGACATATTATCAGGAGTGATCAGTCCCTGGAGAAGGACATCCTGCTGGGTAAAGCAGAGTCCGTGAAAAAGAGGAAGACCCTCAACAGGATGGATTGACACTTTGGATGCGACAATGGGCTCAAACATAACGATGACTATCAGGATGGTACAGGATCCAGTGGTATTTTGTTCTGTTGTAGATAGGGTAGCTATGAGTTGGAACCAACTGCATGGCACCTAACAATAACAAAGTGTAATGTCTTAAGTGTGCATAGAACTTCTTTTGTAGAATTCTTGGCCATAAATAATAATGAAGGAAATAGGAATTATCTAATATAATCTCTTTCCACAGTCCATAATCAAATATTTTACAGACTTAAAAATCTAAAAGTTAAATGGAAGTCATTCAGGTAAAGATTAATTTTTTAGTGCTAAGTCTAGTGTTCCGTCTACTACTTTTTCTTCATTAACTTAAAAGTCAAACACTCAGCACATGTTATAAAAGTTTTAATTTAGTAAAGCACAAGTTAGTCTCTGAATCAAGTTATCATGTCTTGTAAGCAGCTTGCTTAATAAATCCAACTGCTCAACGTATAATGACAAATTAAAGGAATTCAAAGAACTCGGATTAGGTTGCTTTTAGTAGCTCTGCTTATGACCTGCTAAATTAAATTACAAATTGAAATACAGCTGAAATAACTCTGTAATTGGTACTGTCTGTGACTACTTCTGTTATAGCTAATAAAAAGGTTTCCTTTTCTGATACTTATCTTGAGAACATTTATTTTCATGAAGGTAAGTTCAACTCACAAATACTACTGAGACATTTATATAGCTAACTTTTGGTTTCCTCTTAAAAGTACAACTCTAAGCTCAACATAGATACGAAAGGGATTCCATTAGTACTATTCCAACTAGCACTAACCTATTTAGTGATACTGATCTTCGACTACATGACAGATGCCTTCTAGGTCCCTACATGAACATTGTTGCTGTTGGGTACTGTCAAGTCAGTTCTGACTCAGAGAGACCCTATGTGCAACACTGCCCAGTCCAATGCCACTGTTATGCTTGAGTTCATTGTTGCAGAAATTATGTCAAACCACCTCGAAAGGGTCTGACGGTCTGATGCTCTAATTTGCCAAGCTTGATATCCTTCTCCAAGGATGGTCCCCTCTGATAATGTGTCCAAAACACATAAAATGTAGTCTTGCCATCCTCACTTCTAAGGAGCATTCTGGCTGTACTTCTTTCAAGACAAATTTATTCACTTTTCTGGCAGTCCATGATATATTCAATATTCTCTGCCAGCACTGTAACTCAAAGGCATTGATTCTTCTTCGACCTTACTCGTTGTTCGACCTTTGCATGCGTACGAGTCAGTTGAAAATACTATGGCTTGTGTCAGGTGTGCCTTAATCCTTAAAGTGGCATCTTTGATTTTCAATACTTTAAAGAGGTTTTTTGCATCCAATTTGCCCAAAGCAATGTGTCTTTTGATTTTTTGCTTGCTGCTTCCAAAGATGTTGATTGCAGATCTGAGTAAAATGAAATGCTTGATGATTTCAATCTTTTCTCATTTTATCATGATGTTAATTATTGGTCCAACTGTGAGGATGAATGTTATGACATTTAATTCTCCTCAAAACATGATGAGATAGGGATGGTACTCTGTACTTCACAAATGATAAAATTTCAGCATTTTGAGACTTTAGTGCTTTTCCCATAAGCTTAAGAGTAACAAAACAAATTGGTGATGCCTGTACCTTTTATTGGGGCCAATAAAATAACATTTTATCTGGGTCGTAGCAATGAAACAGATTGCTGAACTTTATGTATCTCTATGCTGTTTGAAAGGAGCCAAGGTGGTGCAGTAGTTAAAGTGCCTGGTTGCTAACCAAAAGGTCAGAAGTTTGAACTCATCAGCTGCTCTATGGGAGAAAATGTGGCATTCTGCTTTGCGAAAAATTTACGGCATTGGAAACCCTATTGGACATTTCTACTCTGTCCTATAGGTCACTATGAGTTAGCATCCATTTGAAGGCAGTGAGTTTTATATTGTTTGAGTTTTTGGAGAAGCAAATATTAATTGTAAGCAAAAACAATTAAAATACTAGAAAATGGTGGAAAGATGACTTAGATTTTCTTTACAAACTATAAATAGACATTTGTTATAATTTAACCCTGATTCTCCATTATAATATGTGTGATGGAAACCTTTAACAACAATAATAATAGAAACCATATATTGTCCTTACTATATGTCATTCATACTCTGTATATATTACCTCACTTAATCCTGACATTAATCCTTTGGGTTTGAAATTATTATTATTTCCATTTTAATGATGAGGGAACTCTAGCAATGAGAGGTTAAGGAATTTTCAAAATGTATATAAGTAGCAAGAGACACACAATCCAAGCAGTCTGCCTCCAGAATACAGACCTTTGAGCCATCACTCTATATTGCCACACATTATTTAATTTTCCTTTAGTCTATTGGAATCACCTATGAATACATATGTCATTTTTATAGTTACATGTTAGCACTGAAGTCCCAAATTCCTAATCCCTAACTGGTTACATAATTGGAAAACTAAATTACTTTTGGTTCAACACATATTTATTGAGAGCCTGCTGTGTGTGAGACACTCTTTTGAATGCTTGAGATACATCAGCTACTTTTGTGCACTGAAGCGGCAGAAAACAGGAAAATAAAGAAACAAAAGCTTTGCTGGGTTTTTTTTATAGACCAGAGTAAGCAATTAACTATCTTAAGTAAGTAACTTAATTAACTGTAAGTTTCTTTAGGAGTATAACCTCAATGGATGGGAGATGGATAAAGGGAAATCATGAAAGAATTCATGGATGCAATAAATTGCCCACCACTTTGTGTGACTAAGTGTTCTATCCCATGGGACATTTTGTGCAATGAACTCCAGGAGCTTTCATGCCATTGGCCAAAGGTAACCCTGCAGGGTTAACTCCCCTACACTTTTAGGTTGAAAAGATTTAGAGTTTAGCAACTTCCCAAAAGTATTCTGCGGTATTAGGGAAGCCTAAGGCAGAGATTTAAGATGCTGTCTGAAGTGAGCTGCTATCAGGTTGAAACTGCATGAAGCTGGTCACAGCTTGCTTTGGACAGGTGGTTTTGCTGTGGCTGGAATCAGGGGAGGGGAACAGGATTTAAGGCAGTACATAAGAGGTATTCAAAACAACAATAAATAACAAAAAAGTAAAGGCAGTCAGTTCATAAGTCTGTCTTTAAATTGAATTTATATGTAAGTGGGAATAGTTAGGTTTGGTTGGTACCTAATGTGCATTAGCCAAATGCTTGTTTTAGTACACACTGAAACCCTGGTGATACAGTGCTTAAGTGGTACCACTGTGAATTAAAAGGCTGGCAGTTTGAATCTACCAGGCACTCCTTGGAAACTCCGTGAGGTAGTCCTAGTCTGCCCTACGGGGTCTCTATGAGTCAGAATTGACTGACTGCCACTGGGCAGTGATGCACTTCACCAAAGAAGTACCGGTTTATTATTACAGGTCTTTGTATATACCCCAAATTTTTCATACAATAGGCTTTATGGGGTTGTTTCATAACTATCAGCTGTATGTAAGTCAGGCATTTGTAATCCATGGAATATCTGTAAATTAAGTTAGAGTTAAGGAAGTGATAAATTCTATTGATTAAAAAAAATAAAGCCATCTAAAAAAAGGTTGGGAATGAAGAGAGTAGAAGAAAGAAGAAACGCACTGGGTCAAAACAGGCCTCACTAAGACACAGAAATTTGGGCAATGGCTTGAAAGAGATGGAGCAAGCCATGTACATATTTGACACTTAAATAAAAATCATCTTAATAAACAAAAAAATAAAACCCATTGCTGTCAAGTCATTTCTGACTCATAATGTCTGAGTAGTACTGCTCCGTAGAGTTTCCAAGGATCATCTGGCAGATTCAAACTGTCGACCTTTTAGGTAGCAGACGTAGCACTTAACCACTGTACTACCAGGAAACTACCATTTATTAAGAATAATGATTAGATAAGTTTCTCATGTAATCATTTGACTTCAGTATCTCTAGCTGAAGAATATCGCTTATTAAAATATATTAAATAGAATTTTAGGTTTGGTTTTCAGGCATCCCCACTGGCATCTGTCAATTCACTGTTAATTACTTTCTCTACTATCAAATATGGCAAGCCGTCATAGATTGAACTATGTCCCCCCAAAAATATGTATATAAATTTGGGTTGTGATTACCAGTATTGTGTTATTGCCCTTCATTTAATGATTTTCCTCTGCCATATGTTAAAAAGGATTAGGATGAGAATGTAAATCTCTTCCTAAGATCACCTCTCTGCTCTACTGTAAGCGGAGTTTCCCTGAAGTTTGGCTTGTACCACCTTTCATCATACAAGAGATAAAAGGAAAGGAAAGCAAGCAGAGAGTTAGGAATCTCACACCATCAACAAAGCAGTATCGGGAGTAGAGCGCATCCTTTAGACTTGAGGTTCCTGTGCCAAGATGCTAACCGTCCAAAGACTGATCCAGCACAAGGACCTCCCTCCTTTCAAATCTGAACAGGAGATGCCCAGTTAGTTTCATGTATCTACTTAAGCCAAAAAGTGCATACACTCTTTGCCAGTATCGTTTTGTGTCTTATAGTCCGGTCTGAAGAGTTGGCTTCAGAAATTGTTTCATTTGTGAGCTAGCAGAGAGTTCAGGGGCCCCGTCTTGCAGAGACCCACAAGTCTATCAAACCATCAAGTCGGGTCTTTTTAATAAAGTGCAACTTCTGCACACCCATTTTTCTCCTGCTACGTCAGGGACTCTACGGTGTATTCACTGGTGATGGCCAGGCACTGTCTAGTTCTTCTGGTTCTTGTCATACTGACACAGTCTCTGGATTATGTGGTCCTTTCTGTCTCTTGGATTCCTATTGTCCTTGTATCTTTGATGTCCTTCCTTCTTCTCTGATCCAGGTGGGTTGGGAACAATTGATGCTACATAGGTGGCTGCTTGCTAGCTTTTAAGAACACAGAGACAACTCATCAAAGTGGGATGAAGAACAATTTATTAAAAAACTTTGTTTCATGAAACTATGGTCACCAGAGCCTACCCTTTTGACTCTGTCCTTTGAAGTATTGGGGTATTTTTAGGAAACTTCTTAGTTTTTGATTCGGTCCGATCTTGCAGACTTCTCCAGTGTTGTCCCTCTCTTTACCTAACTAACTTCTTATTTACTATCTCCCTTCCTCATTACCCTTGTAACCATTAGAGATCGTTTCCTTGTGTGTTTAAACCATTTCTTGAGTCCTTGTAATAGTGGCCTTGTGCAATGTTTGTCTTTTTGCAGCTGGCTAATTTCACTCATCATAAAACTTTCCAGATTCCTCCATGTTATGAGATGTTTTGCAAGTTCATCATTGTTCTTTATCATTTCATAGTAGTCCGTTGTGTGGATATACCATAGTTTGTTTATCCATTCATCCACTGATGGGCACCTACTTGGGTTGACTCAATTTTTTTTCTATTGTGGACTGTGCTACAATAAACTTCAGTGCACACATATGTATTCATGTTACAGTACTTATCTGTCTAGAATATATTCCAAACAGTGGGATTGATGGATATTATGGTATTTTTATTTTTAGCTACTTAAGAAAGTGCCAAATCAAATTGCAAAGTGGTTGTACCATTTTATACTCTCTCCAGCAGTGTATAAGCCTCCCAGTCTCTTCACAGCCTCTCTAACATTTATCACTTTGAGTTTCTTGGATTGATATCAGTCTTGTTGGAGTAAGATGACGTCTCATCGTAGTTTTGATTTGCCACTCTATTATGGCTAAGGATCGGGAGCATTTCTTAATCTATTAGCAGACTTAAGGGCTTCTTTGGTGAAGTGCCTGTTCGTATCCTTTGTTCGTTTTTTAATTGGCTTGTCTTTTCATCTTTGTAGATTATGAAGATCAGATGGTCACATCTGTGGTAGTCAAAACTTTTTTCCCAGTCTGTAGGTTGTCTTTTACTCTTCTGGTGAACTCGCAGAATAAGCATAAATGCTTGGTTTTTAAGAGTTACCAGTTATCTATCTTCTCTCCTGATATTTATTTATTCTTAGTAATGTTTCATATTCTGTTTATGCCATGTATTAGTGTTCCTGGTATTATCCCTATATTTTCTTCCAATATCTTTATCATTTTAGATTTTGTGCTTAGGTTTTAAGTACATTTTGAGTCAGTGTTTGTGCATGGTGTGAGATATTGGTCTTGTTTCATTTTTTTGGAGGTGGATATCCAGTTAGACCAACCTCTTCCATTAGAGAGACTGTCTTTTCCACAATTTATGGACTTAAGGCCTTTGTCAAATCCACCAGCAGCTCATAGGTGGATTTTATGTCTGGGTTCTCAGTTCTGTTCCATTGAACTGTACATCTGTTTTTGTACCAATTTCACTCTGTTTTGACTGTCATGGCAGTATAATGGGTTCTGAAGTCAGGCAGTATTAGACCTCCTGCTTTGTTCTTTAGTAATGCTTTAGTTATCCAGAGCTTCTTCCGTTTCCACATGAAGTTGGCAATTTGTTTCTCCATCTCACTAAAAACTGACATTGCAGTTTACATAGAGATTACACTGCATCTATAGATTGTTTTGGGCAGAATAGACATTCACAATGATTAATCTTCCTAACCATGAGTAAGGTTTCTCCACTTATTTAGGTCTCCCTTGTTTTTTTTTTTTGCAGTAGGTATTAAAATTTTCTTTGTATAGGTATTTTACGTCTCTGTTAAGATTTATTCCTAAGTATTTTGTATTCTTGGATGCTATTGCAACTGATATGGATTTGGTGATTTTTCTCTTTAATAGTCTCTTTGTTGGTGTAAAGGAGTGCAACTGATTTTTGTATGCTCTTTTTGTATCTTGATCCTTTGTGGAACTCTTCTATTGGTTGCAGTATTTTTTTTTTCTGGATTCTTTAGAGTTTTCTGTGTATAAGTTCAGATTATTTGCAAATATAGGTTCTTTTACTTCTTCCTTACAAATTTGAATGTCCTTTATTTCTTCTTCTTGCCTGATTAGAACCTCCAGCACAATGTTAAATAAAAATGATGATAAAGGGTAACTTTGGTTCCTATTCTCAAGGTGGTATTTCTAGACTCTCCTCATTTAGGATGATACTGGTTGTTGGTGTTTCATAGATAATCCTTATTGTGTAGAGGAAATACCCTTCTAATCCTATTTTGTTGAGCATTTTTAACCTGAATGGGTGTTGGACTGTGTCAAATGCCTTTTCTGCATCAGTTGGTAAAATCAAGTGTTTCTTGTCTTTTATTTGTGTCTCCAATTACATTGACTGTTTTCCTGATGTTGACCCATTCCTGCATCCCTGGTATGAATCCTACTTAGTCATGGTGAATTATTTTTTTTGATATGTCATTGAATTTTATTGGCTAGAATTTTGTTGAGGATTTTTGCATTTAAGTGCATGAGAGATACTGGTCTGTGATTTCTGTTTTTTGTATTATCTTTACCTGGTCTTGGTGTCAGAGTTATGCTGGCTTCATAGAATGAAGTATTCCATCCTTTTCTACGCAGTAAAGTATCTTTAGCAATAGTGATGCTAGTTCTACTCCAAAAGCTTGGTAGAATTTTCCAATGAAGCTGTCAACACCAGGCCTTTTGAGAGGGAAAGCAATGTTAATTACTTTTTCCATCTCTTGTTTTGTTATGGGTTTGTTTAGTTATTCTACCTCTGTTTGTGTTGGTTTAGATAGATAGCAAGTTTCTACAAATTCATCCATTTCTTCTAGGCTTTCAAATTGGTTAGAGTACAGTGTTTCACAGTATTCTATTACAATTCCGTTTTTCTGTTGTCAGTTGGCCAGTGGTTTATTGATTCTGTTGACCTTTTCAGAGAACTAGCTTTTAGTCTTGCTAACTCCTTCCATCATTTTTCTAGCCTTTAATTCATTTAGTTCTGCTCAACTTTTTATTATTTGCCTTTTCCCGGTGCCCAAGGGTTTCTTTTGTTGCTTTTTTTCTGTCCCAGCTCTCAATGACCCTGTTATAACCAATTGCCTGATGAACATAGGTAACTGGTTATAACTGTGTAATTGGTGATTCCTTTTGTGTCAGAGTAGAACTTGTTCCATATGGTTTTCAATGGCTGATTTTTCAGAATTAGGTTGCCAGGGCTTTCTTCCCATGCACAGCTGAGTAGACTGACATGGACAATCTTTGAGCTTGCAGATAAGGGAGGTGGCTGTTTGCACAACCCAGGGACCTCCTACCTAGTTTTAGTTACTCCTACAATACTACTACAACGTACTCAAAAAGTACACTCTGGTGTCTTGAATGTAAAAATGACTAAAACTGAACAGAGTAATTAGAGTTAGCAATGATTTACTGACTGAAAATGCTGTTGTAAATTTAGTATAAGTAAAGACATTTTGTCTTGGTATGTAGTTGCAGAACAAGGTATTAACCATGTAAGCATTCCCTATAAGATCAGCACATCCAGAGTGATATAGTGCTGAGCAACTACGCAGACCAGAAAACTAGCTTTTGTGAAAGTGTAATGGGCATTCTCAGGTTACATTTTCAACAGGGTCTGTTATTCCAGAGATATTTTTAATTGTTCTTATCAGCCATTTCATTCTGAGGCCAGGAAATGAAACTCAAGAAATTAATCTCAACAGGGTTCATCTGTAGTATCTATAAATTTGGATCAATTATACTCCCTTCTAGGTCCCCAAAATATGAAAAGGTTTCTGGGCTGCTAGGAAGGACATTGTTTGCAGTCTGTAAACTATAGAACGAATATCAGACCAATTTCCTGGGCTTTTTTATGGGCATTGATTTCACCTATGTTTCGTCACTGCAGGCATCTCAGAACTCATTAAATGAAATTTATTCTCCAACATGATACTTTCAGGTATGTTCTTAGTTTTTATTGAATCTATGCAAACAACTGCATTGTCACTTTGAAAAAAGGAAAAAGTTACAGCAAAGTGTAACTGAGTTCTGAAGGCTCGGTAAGAATAAGTTAAAGAAGGGTTCATTTTAAATTGTAAAAGTGTAATCCACTAGCTTGAGGGTTAGGGAAAGAAAAAGGCCATGTAATGCATTAGCATGGCACACAGCCTGACTCTGAGGTCTTGAAGACTACAGGAATGGACATCCCTCTGGCACTTTGAGGGGTCACAGATTTGAAAGCACCAATCATCCATGGCCTTGGGGAGATGTCTGCTTATGGTAAGGGCCTGTAGCAGAAATGTTAGAAACTTTTGGCTCTCAGGTAACTTTGAGGGCATCAGAATCTATGAGAGAGAGAATTAGAGCAACAGGAGACTATTAATGAGCTCATATAAAATGAATAATCCAATTCGATGGCACTTGGCTTGGCTTGTAATAGCTTGAATTATGTCTCCCAAAACGTGTGTATCAATTTGACAGAGCCATGATTTCTAACATTGTATGATTGTCCTCCACTTTGATGGGATTTTCCTATGTGTTGTAAATTGTACTGCTACTATTTAGTAAAATGGGTTAGTGACGGTTACATTAATGAGGTTTACAAAATTAGATAGTGTCTTAAGATAATCTCATCTGAGATACAAAAGAGAGAAGTGAACAGAGATACAGTGGATGTCATACTACCAAGAAACTAGTGCCGGGAATGAGTCCTTTAGTTCTGAGGTTTCTGCCCTGAGATACTCCGAGACTGAAGGAAAGACTCGTAACAAGGACCTCCTTTCCTTCAGAGCGGACAGAGAATGAAAGCCTTCACTGGAGCTGACTGCATGAATTCGGACTTGTAGCCTACTAGACTGTAAGAGAATAAGTTTCTCTTTGTTAAAAACACCCACTTGTAGTCTTTTTGTTGGAGCAACACTAGATGACTAAGATGCACTTCTAATCTGAAGAATTCCAAGAAAAGCATGGGTAACAATTTGATGGTCAAGAACTACTACATTAGCAAAGATCGACACAAGTTAGTAAACTACAGGTCTTTAACTATAACACGATCTTTTGTGCCCGAAGTGATTCACTAATGAAAGAGAGCTATTGAGAGACATAGGTTGAATCATTTATAAAAATTTTAAGTGGTGCTTGGCTTGGCTTTAATGAAAAGGTAAACTTGCAGTGTTATTCTTGAAATATAATGTTTTCTTTAATTCTATGACTTATGAGCAGTTGGCATTTTGATAGATTTGTCCTTCATTTGCTTTGGAGGGTATTTTTTTAAATTTTAAACAAATAATTGATAGCAGTTTTCAGAGGCATTTTATTACATGTCCCTTTCCCCACCTTCCCCCAAAACATTAAAAACAAGGGGGGAAACGAATGAAAAAAGGGGTAATTTCATTTGATGATTCTTGACTTAGCATTAACAAAGTTTGGATTTATCTGGATGATAAAACGGATTAGAACGCTGCTAGTTTTTGAATGAGTTCATAAATAGGTGAGTGGGTAAAAGGGATAGTTCTCAAAATGTTTGGAGCAAAGGTACTCTGTGAAGCTGCTCCAGCTTGGAAAATTGTCCTAAATTCTAATCCCCTTGATTTAAAAAAGTAATTCGGGGAGATCATTGTTCCCAGGGAGTCTTTGTGTAGTGGAAAGGGTTAACTTGCTTGGTTGCTAACCGAAGAGCTGTCAGTTCAAAGTTCATCCAGAGGCACTGTAGAAGAAAAGTCTGGTGGACTTCTGAAAATCAACCACGCAAAAATCTAGGGAGCACAGTTGTACTCTGACACACACAAGATCACCATGAGTGGGAGCCAGCTCAACAGCAACTGGTTTTTTTGTTTTGTTTTGTTTATTTGTTCGCTCTCAGGCGTTGGACAGGCCATTGGGCAGACAGGATAGAGTGTCTCCTACTCATCAGTACGTGGCACCACCACAATATTATCTGTCCTCTGGTTTCATAGTATCATAAATGGATTTCAGACTCAACCTCCAACAGACATGGAAATACACAATAACCAAAACCCAAACCACAACTCGTTGCAATGCTATAGGACTGAGTACAACTGATCTATAGAGCTTCCCTGGAGTACCTGATGGATCCAAGTTGCTGACCTTGTGGTTGGCAGCCGTGGCTCTTAACCACTATGCCACCAGGGTTTCCTAAATGTGTAATAGACACATATACATATTCTGGTTTTTGCAACTAAATTATTATTTTATAATTTGACACACAACTTTCATTATCCAAAATGCATTTTCAGAGGCATTGGAATCTCAAAAAAATATTAGTATGTGAGATTCTAACATATTTCAGATGTCCTCACTTCTGTCTCAAACTCAAGGAAGATGCTAGGGCCTGAACATGCATCTCTTTCTCAATTCCCATCTCTGCTTTAGCCTCACTTCTGCCATCCCCACAAGTGATGTAAGAGAGAAAAATCAGTAACAGGTGTAGGTACACCCCATATTATCTTTCTTTCAGTTCTTGCTGTTACAGTCACACCAAATCATTGTTTTCTTTTGAAAATCTAAGCAGGTAGTAGTTTCTAATCTAGAATAGCTTCTTCACTAAAGGGAAAAAATGTTACCTCTCTGAAAGCTTGATTTTGTGTTTTTTTGTTCTCTTTTTCTTCTTGTCCATGTTCTCATTTTTATTTCACAATTGTATTAACTCTCCATATTGTCCACAGAGCACAAAATGCCCTACATTAGAATGGAACAAATATGGTTGTATTGTTTTTAAAGAGTTTTTAAAAAGCTTGAAATATTTATTGAGAATCTACAATATTTGTTAAAAAAAGTGGGCATCTTTGTTTACAAAGATGGTTCTATTAATCACTCTTAAGAGGACAATCAGCAACTAAATGATTACTGAAACATTGCTGATAAAATTACACAAATCCATCTATAGTTTCGTACACTATGTTTTTATGACCACTGTCCAGAATTCTGTGGTCTAGCAGTTAAGTTCTACATCTGCGAACTGAGGGAACAGCAGTTCAAATCGGCTAGACACTCCTTGGGAACTTTGTGGGGAAGTTATGCTGTGTCCTATAGGGTTGCTATGGGTCAGAATTGAGTCTGTGGTGGTGGGTGGATCCAGAATTCACTGTGAAGTTACTGAAGGTAAATTAATGTGATCCATGAAGGGTAGAATTTAGAGCCAAGTAAAAGAGGATAAGGCATTGGATTTGTTCGTTTTCTTTCCCCTCAGAGATTTAGATTCTAAATAATTGTGCCTATGATATTTTTATCAGAATTACACAAAATAAATATTAAAATAAAATATGGCATAATGATCTAACAATTTGCTATATAAGTGGTCAGCAAATCTTAGCTTCTAGAAGCCCGTAGTGTGCTGACTCCTCTACCACGTTATTGTGGTTACTGAGTGTTATCAAGTCAATTCTAACTTATAGCAACTGCATGGGACAGAGTAGAATTGCTCCGTAGGTTGTCAAGGCTTCAATCTTTATGGAAGCAGATGGCCAGGTCTTTCTCCGACAGAGCTGCTGGTGGGTTTGAATCCTCAATCTTTCTGTCATCATATATTATGCAAACTGATTAACCCTTATTGTATCTCGTGACTCGTGGCAACACTATAAGACGGAGTAGGACTGCCCCATACAGTTTCCAAGGCTGTAAACCTTTCTGAAAGCTGAATGCTACATCTTTTTACTGTGAAGAAGTTGATGGGTTTGAACTGCTGACTATTTTGTTAGTAGCCAAGTGCTTAACGCCTATATCACCGGAGCTCCTCTTAGGCAAACCTAGAAACATGTTTCTCAAGCTGAGGTCTAGAAATCATGGAAATGCTGCATTTTGTCATGTAGTGGAATATCTGCAAAACTCGTTTCTTTACCCATTGTTGTTGAGTTGATTCCAACTCACAGCAACCCTACAGCACAGAGTAGAACTGTCTCATAGAGTTTTAAGGATGTAATATTTATGGAGGAGTGGCTCTTAGGTTTGACTTTTTGGTTTACAGCTGAGAACTTTACCACTGTACTACCAAGGCTCCATTTCTTGGGTGCTTATAAGGAAAACTCAATAGATGGTAGCAACTGTCTTTAGCAAATTTCATTTTTATTCATTTACCAAATATTGTTAGCTCTTTCCATCTACAAATCACAATGATAGATACCATTATGGGATGAATTGTGTCCCCCACAAATATGTATGAACTTGGCTAGGCCATGATTCCCAATACAGTGTGATTGTCCACCAATTTGTTACTTGATGTGAGTTTTTTTCTTTGTATTGCAAAGTCTGTCTTTGTGATATCAGTGAGAAAGAATAGAGGCAGTTATGTTAACAAAGCAGGACTCAATCTGCAAAATTAGGTTGTATCTTAAATCAGGCACTTTTGAGGTATCAAAGAGAAAACTAAGCAGAGAAACCAGATAACCTCATACTACAAAGAAACAAAAGCTAAATGAATACTAGTTGTTTGGACTTGAGGTCCCTGTGCTGAAAATCGCCTCAGCTGGGGAAGATTAATCGCAAGGACTTCCCCCCAAAGCCAACAGAGAAGTACTTCCGCTGGAGCTGGCATCGTGAATTCAGACTTCTAGCCTCCTGGACTAACAGAATAAATTTCTCTTTGTTAAAGCCACCCACCTGTGGCATTTCTGTAACAGCAGCACTAGATAACAAAGACAGGCACTTTCAGTGTCTGACTTCAGAAAGTATACAATATTAAAAAGGAATAAGAATAGTACAAAAGTAAAGGCAGAGCAAGGCAGAACAAGTCAAGAGATTTTATTAACAGAAAGGTGATCCTTCCCCAGTCAGTTTGAAGTCAGGTATGGATATTAAGGAAAGCTGCTTGAAGGAGGTAGAATTTGAGCTAGTTTGTAGGATGGCTACACTGTCAATAAAAAACATTGAAAAAGGACACCCTACTTAGAATTTGGGTAATAAACAGCACAAAAATCCAGAACCTGTGTTTATATCTTCTTATATTATTTCTTTATATCACCTTGACTTTCTCTCCATATGAAAGATCTATGACTACATTGTTTGGCCCTTCTTTTTGTTATAACGCTTTTATCTTTTACATAAGAACAGAGGCTCTGTGTGTGAAAGACCTGGCCATCTGCTTCCATAAAGACTGAAGCCTTGAAGGCCTCCCTATTTTCATTGTTTTAGTGACTTCCCTATCTGAGTTAATATCTATTGATTCTGCCCTGTGTTCTGTTCTTGTGTTGTTATCTGATGATACTGATGTTCTAACCAAAGGATTCCCTTTAGTATTTCTTGTCATTTTGGTTTGGTTTTTGCAAACTCCCTATTCTCTTTATCTGGAAATGCCCTAATTTTGCCATCATATTTGGAAGATGGTTTTGCTGGATACATAATTCTTGGCTGGCAACTATTTTCCTTCAAAGATTTGTGTATGTCATCTCATTGCCTTCTTGCTGCATGGTTTCTGTTGAGTAGTCTGCACTTAGTTTCATTGATTTTCTTTTGTAGAATAAATTATTTTTTGTTTATCCCTAGCTATGCTTCAAATTCTTTATCTTTAGTTTTGTCAAATTGGATTATAACATGTCTTGTTAACTTTCTTTTGGAATTTATCTTGTGTAAAGTTCATCTTGGATGGATATCTTCTCATTTTTCATATCAGAGACGTGTTCTCTCAAAAAATCCTCAACAAGTCTCTCTGTGTTTTCTTTTATCCCCTTGACATGGATTGAGTGATGTTCCCTCCAAAATATGTATAGACATGTGGCTGGGTAAATATCATGTGATTGCCCTCCATTTTGTGATTGTCCTCTGCTATACATTAAAGAGGATTAAGAAGGGACTGTAAATCTGTTCCTAAGGTCACCTCCCTGCTGCATTGTAAAGGGAGTTTCCCTGTATGGCTTGTACCACCTTTCAGCCTACACGAGATAAAAGGAAAGGGAGACAAGCAGAGAGTTGGGAACCTCATGTCATCAAGAAATCAGTACCAGGAGTAGAGTGTGTCCTTCAGACCTGGAGTTCCTGCACATGCTCCCTGACCATAGATGCAACAGAAGGACTTTCCTCCAGAGCTGACAGAAGGAAAGCCTTCCCCTAGAGAGGACATCCTAAATTTGGACTTGTAGTCTACTGGACTGTGTAAAAACAAACATTTCTCTTTCAAAGCCATCCACTTTTTGATATTTCTGTTAGAGCAGCACTAAATGATTAAAACACCCTACCCATTCCAGTATTTCAGTCACTCGTAGCTTATTCCTCTTGATAGAATGCCAGATATTTCTTAGGATTTCTTCAGTTTTTTAAATTCTTTTATCAAATTTTTCTTCATATATTAGTGTCAAAGGCTTTGTCTTCAATCTCACTAATTCTGGCTTTTATTGCTTCAATTCTGCTCCTTTGACATTCTGCTGAGTTGTCTGATTCCATAATTATGTTAATCTCAATTTCTGTTCACTGTCTTCTCTGTGGATCTCTGCAACGTTTTCAACTTGTCATTATGCTCTACTCTAAACTAGTTAAATTCCTCAATGGCTTCCTGTGTCATTCTGGGCTTGTTCTGTTTTTTGGCTATTCTCCTTCCTGATCTTTTGAAGAGTTCTGTATATTAATCTTCTGTCGGATCCAACTCGACAGCACTTGGCTTGGCTATTCTACATCTCATAATTTCAGGAAATTCTTTTAGTCTGGAAGATTTCTTGATTCTTTGTATGGAGAGCTTTCTGAAGCCACCATGGTTTAACTCTTTATATGATTTACTATTAACCGTTGTCTTCGAGCCATCGATAAGTTACTGTGTTTGTCTATTCTATGTTTGCTTACCGTATCCCAGCTTCTGGTTTTATTTTGTTTTGAAACACCCAAATACATTGTATGAGCTAGTTTGATTATTGGCACTTTTGAAGATCTAGTGTCCTGTCACCAAGTGCTTAGAACTGTATGGACTCATCTCAGGTATTCAGGTTGTCAGTTACCAAGTGTGTAGTACAAGCTCTCACCTGCAATCCTAGACAGGTAGGGGTGATTGTTGTAGACACAGGTACCTGACTGCATGCACTGAGCAAGGCAGGAGGCTGACAGCTACCCCTGAGTGTTCATGAGGAGATCGTGTCCCTTTTACCTAGAGTGCATAAATAGCTTTGTTTTGCAGCCAGACTATGAGGGCCAAATGCTGCTGGCTGTAAGGACTAAGAGGCACCACTTGTTCTTGGGACCATGTCAAAAGTCGCTAGGTGGCATTGGTGGAGCCACCAGTTCTCAGGTCCTACCTGTAGGTAGGTGAGAACCCTGTAGAATAGGCATCTAGGTGTCAAATGTCAGCAGCTTGTCTTTCCACTATACAGCTGATAGAGAAAAATTAGGTTCAAGTATACAGCCTGTGGTGTTGTGCTAATTGAGGCCTACGCTGTTGTAGTGGGCCCACATAGGTCTATGTAGGGGTGAAAGCATTCAAAGTCTCTGGACACTTTATGCCTGTGCTCGGCAAAGGAACTGAGTTCCCAGCTTAGGGGAGCCACCAGGTTATTTTTTCCCTGTTTGCAATCTATTCCCTCTCCAAAGCTGAAAGAGTGGCTCACAGAATGTAAGGGATGTTACTTCTGGCCAGGGGGTACATCAGTCTCTGGAGCCAGCTAAGGCCCAGTGCAGCGCAGGAAGAGGGCAGATAAAATGGAGAGAAGCTTATCCCAAAGTAGAGTTTTAGACCTGTGAGATAGCTTAGGCACAAGTTACTTATCTTTTGACAATCTAGTACTACTTTTTACTGATTCTGGAGGCATGAGGGGACTCTGTGCTATAAGGTCTCTCCCAAAGTGGAAAATGTAGAATGTCACTGCTCGTGTCACCACACTGAGTCCAGCAAATCTGGTCTGCGAGGTAGTGCTTCCTACTGAGTCAGGTCTAGCAACTCTGAGCTGCTTCTAAAACTTCTCTTCTTCTCCTGCTACTCAGTCCAATTTTCTCAACTTTGCCTTTGATGTTCAGGGCTCTTAGAATGCCTTATATAATCTATCATATCTGTTTTTTTCCAAGTCTTTGATGTAAGAGGGCTCACAGGAAGCACCTGACTACTCTGCCATCTTGGCCCCATCCTTCATATCCTCTTTGCTTAATAAATGGCATTTATCCACTAATAATCTATGCAGTCAATTTTCAGAAACCACAGTAAGAAATAATCTAGTCACCTCAACACAAGAGCCCTGAAAATTACCTGATTATTTACAAAAATTGTCAATGTTTACGACTTGTTACGTGGAGAAATATCTATGTATCTCTCCCTAGGGTCGCTGTGAGTCAGATCCAACTTGATGGCACTTGGCTGGCTATTTAGTTCAAGTGTGTAGACCAATAAATTTCTCCTTATGTCTGCTTGCTTAATATTTCCACAAGGTTTCAATTTGTTCTGTGAATTCAGTACATATTTTGAAAACAAAACAAAACCAATTGCTGTTCAGTGGATTCTAACTCATAGCAACCCTATAGGTCAGAGCAGAACTGCCCTGTAGATTATCCAAGGAGCACCAGGTGAATTCGAACTGCCCACCATTTGTTTAGCAGC
Organism: Heterohyrax brucei; assembly: GCA_028571685.1. NCBI lineage: Eukaryota > Metazoa > Chordata > Mammalia > Hyracoidea > Procaviidae > Heterohyrax > Heterohyrax brucei. Next base: position 71,024,484 of record CM053146.1, on the reverse strand, counting down.
TGTGTCACTTAACTGCTGGGCCACCACAGTTTCCAACAAATAAAACTAAAACATGCCAGAGAGAGTCAATCCTGACTCATGGCTACCCCATGTCCTAGGGTAAAAATGCCACAAAGTTTAGTAAAGCATAGTGATTATGTGCTACGTCTGCTCACCAAAAGGTCTGCAGTTCAAAGCTACCAGATGCTCTTTGGAAACTCTATAGGGCAGTCTGCTCTGACCTATAGGGTCGTTATAAGTTGTAATTGACTCAGTGGGAGTGGGTTTGGGGTTTTTTGTTTGTTTTCTTAACAGTCATTGGCATAGCTTTCAGTAACAACACTTGTGGGAGGGTCCTCACTGGTCCATCAAGTCTTACTACTCACAAAAGGCTAATGACAAAAGGTAAGAATGGAAAGTATATGGATCTTTTGTGCTGTGTTTTATGATTTGTTTAAGTGAAAATTTCCCTAAAAAAATGTTTTCCAGGATGCTCCCAGCTGTTGTTTTTATACCTCAGGGCCCAGTTTACGTGTCCTTGTAATTTCAATTCCATTTGGGTCACATTTTTGGACAGGAACTAATGGCTCCAATATTATCTCCTGAATTACTTGTATGTGTCAAAGTAAAACTGTTTCATAGAGTTTTCTTTGCTGCAGCCTTTTCTTTTTCCTGTTGTCCTTTAGATGAAGGTTACAGAACAAACTAGTTTCTCATTAAACTACTAGTACACAGCTGTGTCATGACATAGGTTAACAACCCCATGATGTGTCAGCACTGTCCCTTCTCAATTTTGAATTCACTGTTGCAAGCTTTGTTGTCTCCTCTTGCCTTCTAGTCCTTGCCCCTAGGCTGGCGTGCTCCTTTAGTCTTATTTTCTTTTATGGGTCTGTCTAATCTTTAGCTTCAGGGTGAACTTCAGGATTGACTTCATTACTGAGCTGAAAGGGTCTTCAGAGGCCATTTCTCCAGTCTCCTTCAGACCGCAGGTCTGGTCTTCCTTTTGAGTTAGAATTTTGTTCTAGATTTTTTTCTAGCTGTATTGGAGACCCTCTGTTGTGATCCTTGTCAGAGCAGTTGGTGTGGTACCTGGGCCCCATTTAATTGTATTGAACTCAGTTTGGTGGAGGCCGCTGTAAATGTCTTCTGTTAGTCATCTGGACTAGCTTTCCTTACATATTTAGTTTTCTTCATTGTCCTTGCTCCCCAAGGAGTGAGACTGGTGGCATATCCTAGGTGACTACTCACAGGCATTTAAGACCCCAGATGCTACTCACCAAAGGAGAATATAGAACACTTTCTTTACAAACTATGTTATGCCAACTGAGCTAGATATTCTGTGAGACCATGGTCCCTATAGTCCTCTTGGCTGTAATCTTAATGAAAGCACATCTACAGATTGCTGTTGCACAGTATTGGTGTAGCAGGAAAAAGGTAAGTTCAGCCCACAGATCAGAAAACACCTCCAACACCATCTTGTTTGTAGAGGAAGAGGCTGTTTATTAGACAACAGTGCGACAGACGGACTCAAGTCTGAAAAATAGCCGCACACCCCATTCTATTATTAGACATGTCTATTTATACATTTTTCCAAGAAAGCAGACAAAGGAATTTCCATATATTCTCTTGATTGGCAGTTATAGGTATACAAATTTTCATATTGCATTTGTATTGGTCCAGCATACTTAAAGAGGCACTAGATAAGCAGTTAGCATTAAGTTACATGGGAAGAAACTACCCCCTCCTTAGAGACTGGGCTTATTAGGGGTTTCTATGGGGAGGGGGAGGGAGCATGTTGGGCTGGCGCCAGAGAGAGGCATCTGGACTTTAACCTTCTCCTTAGAAACTGAGCTTTATCTCAGGATCTCTACGGGGGGACGGAGCTGGTATCTGACTCCCCAACCTTACAGGCATCAGGCAGAAGGCAGGCATTGATTCGAAAACGGTTTGGGAAGTTCCTCACAAAATTAACTGATGCCTTCTTATTTAAACAGTATAACAAAAGTTACTTCCTAGGGGAACTTGAAAGTAGGTAGGCGTGGGTGTGGGTGCAGAGGTCACATTTAGCAGACCAGACCCCTCATTTCAGGGTCTGATGTCATGCATTCTAGCCGTATTCAGCTGTTTTCAACCACTCATTTATAGGCTCGCAAGGCCCGCACTCAGGCCTGCTGGAATTTAAGTGATATTTTCTTAAAAGCTTTTTCTTCCTCTCTCATTAGGGAATAGGTTCAAATCTCCAACCTTTAGGGCAGTAGCTGAGCACAAATAGTGTGTATAACCTAGGGACCTTAGCATGTAAATAAAACTGAAAATTAAACTCATAGTGACCCTGTAGTACAGAGCACAATTAGGAAAGCAGACTGCCACGTCTTTCTCCCATGGAGTGGCTAGTAGGTTTGAATCACCAACCTTTTGATTAGCAGCCAAGTGCTTTAACCACTGAGACACCATAGCTTCAGTATATAAACAGTAGTAGCTCTGTGGTGATATTTTTATCACACTATGAATAACAATATCCTAGGTGCCATGTAAACAGGTAAGGCTTTCATTGACTATACTGTATATTTGACTTTGTTTTATATATTAGATGTGTTTGATAAAATGCTTACAAAAACCAAATATCTGTATATTGAATCACACTTTTCTACTTCTAGACTTTTCTACTTCTAGTAACATTTCAGAAATACTAAAGAGAAGGTATCTGAAAATATTGTTACAACACATTTTAAAATAGCATTTATTTAAAAGATCAGTTGTGACGTGAATACCATCCACGTTCAGAATCGTCTACATTTCAACTGGCTTTTTTCTCTAAATTACAAAATTTAGTGAACTACTGAAAATCTGATTAAAATCAATTGTGCTAAATTATATAGCAGCCGCAGTGATGTTAATTATAAACATTTAAAGCATTTGTTTTTCCTGTAAGTTACAATGCACAAACTTTCATATGATGTATTTTCGCTATTGAAGTCTGAAGTGCTTTCCAGCTTTTCTTATTGTTTTGTTTTTCTATTCATCATCTATCCAGAAGTGCATTGTTCCATTTTCAAATGTCTTGCCAGAATTGCTAGTTTTTGTTAGGGGTTCGGATTTCAAGACACAACCCAGAATTTCTCTAAAGGTTAAATTTTATTAAAAAATATGCCCAATAAGAAAAAGGCTGGTGCACCAGGGACGCGCTCTAAACTGTACAGAGTGAGGAGGCGACCACGAGTTTCCTCAGCACCCAGTATTTAAATCGTGAGATTGCAAAGCAGGGAGGGGGAACGGACCTTTACATTGATTGGTTAAGGACACCTGGAACTCCTATTAGTTGTAAAATGTGGTCAAGTTCTAGGAGTCACTTGCAGGCTGTCCGTGGTCTAGGGGTCACTTGCAAGGTTGCCCCCAGGCTTGTCTTGTGACAGTGTTTTGTAAGACAAAAGTGAGATTATTCTATGGTATTTTCTGCTATTAAGTTGTTTCCTGGGGCTTTCTTTAATACCTCGAATTTTTACTGCGCCCTTCCTCATTTCAACAGTTTTATTCCATTGTTTTTACAGAATATGCTTTGTGTGATTTCAAATCTTTGAGATTCATTGAAGTTTGTTTCAATGCCTAATTTACAATCTATCTACCAGTGTACTTCAGAAGACTGTGTGTTTTCACACCAAAGACATAGGGTCCGAAGGATTAATGAACCACAGCTACCACAGCCTCTACCAGACTGAGTCCAGCACAATTAGATGGTGCCCAACTACCACCACTAACTGCTCTGACAGGGATCACAACAGAGGGTTCCAGATAGAGCTGGAGAAAAATGCAGAACAAAATTGTAACTAATAGAGTTAGACAGATACTGGAGAAACCATGAGAATACGGCCCCCAGACACCCTTTTAACTCAGTAGTCATGTCACTCCTGAGGTTCAAAAGGTGCACACCAGTTCAGGGAAAAGATGGGAAGTCATACAAAAGAACAATAACTAGGTTTAGAAGTTTATATTAAAAAGGAAAAAGGAATGAGTCATAAACTTGGTGAAATATGGCAGTTTGGTTTTGTGGTTTTGTTTTGTATTTAGGGAAGATACTACTAGAGCGTTCTTTTAACCAAAGACGTTTAAACAACCAGACATCAAAAGGAGCCACCCCTGAATTCTCAGCCAAACCTCTCCTAGCTTACAGCCAGCAAATTGTGTCAAGTTCAGTGACAGAAGGGCAAGTTGGAAAAGCACAGATAAAAATGGAGGGTAAGGATGGAAATAGCTGCACAGAATCAAAGTTGGAAACCAGCCTTCTCCCTCTTTTCTTTCTTACCATATTGAAGTAAACTATGGTGGAATGGTCACTTTATCTTTGGCAAAATGAAGCATATTCTGTTGCATGCCTCTGGGAGGCATGCAAGGAAAGGGTAGTCAATTCGTTCTGATCCTGATGAGTTCCTACCCTGTGAGTGACACAGCAGGGATGGTGATGAAGTAATCTTGTTGATCCATGTGTCATTTTTGAATGATTCAGCCTCTTTCCGATAAACTTCTCCAGTGCTGCCTCTGTGCATGCAGGGGCTTATGGGAATTCATGGAGGAAAGAGTTAAATGCACCACAGATCCATACATGTTGTCTTCTGGAGTCTTGCTGGACTGGTCTGATTCTTGTACATGTTGTAACTGTGATGCAACCGGATGCTTATTATCTTTTGAAGTATTTACACATACTAAAAAAAAAAAAAAGAAACAGTGCTTTCAAGTTAATTCTGACTCACAGTGACCCTGTAGGATAGAGCAGAACTGCCCCATAGGGCTTAAAAGGGGCAGCTGGTGGATTCAAACTGCTTTTGACTAGCAGTTGTGGCCCACTGTTAGCCACTGTGACCAAGGCTCCCTGTACACACTACAGCCTAATACACTAGGCACGTGTATTAGTCCTCTGACTTTTTCAACACTGTCAAGGAGCCCTCTCCAAGGAAGATTAGATAAAGGCAGGAACACTGTATCGGGCTTTTTTATCTCGTTAGTATCCTTCACCAAGGCCATGTCATCGCGCTACCTCGGTATGTCACCAAGCTGCCTCCTACTAGAGATCTGGTGACACTAGCCACGAGTTTCAGTGTTTTGAGAGTATCTTGTTAACCATCTGATGTTTTTAATGCATTCCCCTTTCTGGGAATTTCCACCTTTGAAGAGGGAAGATAGGGAAGGACGCATCTGACCTCTAGCTATTTTCCTTGCACATTCCTCTAGGCTGAAAGGGTGTATTTTCTACTTCCTCTTCCTCTTTGGCAAGATGGTCAATTCAGTCACAGTCTCTTTCTTCAGGGAACACAGCCTGCTGGCTCGGCCCTAGTGGTAGGTGTTGTGTTTCCCTAGTGGGTGGGAGAAACTCGATGAGCTGAGGCTATCAGGTATGTACTGAAAATGCGAGCTGCTGTGTCACTGGGATCTCAGGACGACGAAGCATGAAAACGCGTTTGTGTGTGATGCCAAAGTATTTTTGTTACAGATGTTTAAAATTTTCCCACTTCTGGGAACACATTTGCCTTTCAAAGCAGGGTGAAAATATTGATTGGGCTGACTGGACAGTTGGTTCTTTGTTTTTCTCCTAAAACATGGATGAGGTTGTGGTTTATGTAAGAAGGAGAATTATGTGAGTAAATATGCACCAAAATGCTGCAAACAATTAAAACAGAAAATTGCTCTTACTCATATTTATTTATTTGCTTCAAAACGTTTTGAGGACCTACTAGCTCCAGGCACTATTAGAGGTGCTGGAGTAAGGCAGTGTAAGTAAGCAAGAGCTTCTGTCTTTATGGCTTTTCCTTTGAGCTAGGGTGAAGTCCACTCAACTAGCACATGGGTATAAATGTAGTATTTGTCCTATGTATAAATGTATGCATACATATGCTATAAGTTGGCACCTACTTTTGACTTGAATCCAGTTTGATTCCTATAAGACAGTAGGCTAATAAATAAGAATGTGGATAATTATTACAGGAGAGGTTACTATCTCAAACTACAACTAAAATTATTCCAGGGTCAGGCTTTGGCTGTATTAAAATCATTTATGGAGTAAATATTTATATAACCAGTAGGCCAAAAAAAAAAAAACTGATTGGCTTGATTACACACAAAACCTGTGAGTACTGGCCTGTTCTCCTTGGATAACTTTCACATTCTGAATCAAGATTATTCACAACTATGTTAAATACCAGTAGCTCTAAATTAGTGATTACAAATCAGAGGTGGTATATGTACCTGGCATATAGCAAGAAGCTTATGGTATATAGCAATAATTTTTTGGTATGAGGCATATTTAAGGTGACAGAAACAAGACATTAAACTTCAAGGTCAGAAATATCTACTTGAAGCATTGCTAACATTGCTTTTTTTTCACTTTTAATCTTGAAATTAATCCACAAAATTAAAATATTTTGCTTACTTGTTCAGTTCACAATAACTATAAAACGATATTTGAATAAGTTCTGTTTCTTAGGTAGTACTGTTACCGCAAAACGGATTTCGTGCTGCCTGCCACTAACAGCCAGTGTTTAAGACTGGGGTGAGCTGGGAAGCAAGACAGTCAATGTATACAGATAGGCAAGGAGACAGAGGAGATAGCTCCCTCCGAAATCTGCCTCCCCTGAACGGAGGTTTTGAAAGAGGAGAGGATAAGGATATAAGAGTCCTAGGAATTTGTTGAATGTTAATCTTCTTTGGGTGGTCACAATGGTCAGGTCTCAGATGTGTAGACATCTTAACTGGTGTTTTCTGCTTGAAGGTGGTCTGACTATCATGCAATCTCCATACAGATTCCTTTCTTTCACTTTTATGGTCTTTAGATTATTATCACTTGGTTTTCCCCATTTCTAAAGAGAGCATAGATTGTTCCTGAATCTTGAAAAAACTCAAGGAAACAGTAGCCACTGCAGACAGAATCTGGAAACAAAATGGTGCGGCTTATGTTCAAGATGCATCGGTTTAATTTTACTCTGCCAGTTCCAGTGCCCTAATCACTCTCAAAGAAGGAACTGCTCATCTCACATGCTTACAAGAGTTATAAGAGTCATGTGTGTCTTCTTTGTTAAATAACGTTTCCTTTTTAAAAGAGAGACTGATCACCTATTTGCTTAGTGGTAAAGCGAAAATATCAACAAAGTACATAGTTGTTCCTTTGTCTATGTTAACAGAAAACTTTAAGTGTAGCTACAAAATATGACAGCATAACTTCTTATAATTTTATAGACCCAATATGGAAACCTGGCCCACTGGATGGAATCTGAGACAACTTTTGGTAACACAGGTCCAACACGATTGCTCGCTGTGTGATTGAAAATGACTGAACTACTCTCCAACAATAGTCAACAATTTTGGAACTAAATCAAGTCAAATAGTGATCTTCCTGAATCTTTTTTTTAGACAGCCTTTAAACTTGCTCAGAGTGAAAACATGGAGAAATAGGCAACTATAGAACTCATTTGATGGCATTAACCCAAAAATCACACAAGAAAAATTCGATTACTTATTTAATTTAATGTGAAGTTGGAAAAAGGTAGCAATCTTTTCCACTTTGTTCAGCCAATGTTTCTTTTATTTTAAATGACTTATATAAGGTTAATCATGAATATTTGATAACAACACACTTGGATGACAGTGGTACAGAAATTTAAGACTAGTGAAAGATCTGTTCTTCATGGTCTATGGCTTCCTTTTCTTGGACGTGGTATGCTCTGACTCAGCAATTACTATTTATATAGAAAATCACTAGCGTCTAACTAGAGCATATTTTAATCTTATGCAACCCCACCCTACATTTGTGAAAAAAGTGCTGGTGGTTCATCCTTTTTAGACTAATATTCTGAAGGCTTTTTGGCAGCAGTGATGTTCACTTTTCTCTTCAGTAAAATCAAAGTAATAGTGTTAGCTGTACTATGTTTTTGTGACTATTAAACCAGATAAAGCCTGCCATGTATTGAATGGAGAACCTGTAACCTAGTAAGTCTTAAATATATGGTAGTTGTTGTTATCATTTTCTCGGCTTCTTTGCAAAAGGCATATGACCTGAGATTGTTTGAAGAAGTCCTAAAGACTGCTTATTAAGTGGAGGAGAAGAATCCAGTTTAGGAGATTTAAATATTCTGTTTTGAATCCCCTATGCTGGCTGGCACTGTTACAATTCATTACACATTCACATTGTTCATGGTTACATCAGAGCTTTCTGTTCCTACATGCAGCACTCAGCTCTTTTATGTGTCAGATCGGCCTTTCTCCCAGATGAGAGTTCTCTGAGTGCAGCTACAATTTGCCAGCACAGACTCGACCATGAGACTTGTTCGTGTTCTTCAAAGGAGTCACAGTCTGCAAAAGGAGTTGAACTTGTACATTCTTAGATGGAAATTCTCCATGACTTTCCCAGGTTTTCAAATATAAGACAGTAATACCTAAGAAGTCTTTTATGAAAACAGAATTACTATTTTTGTCCCCAAAACGTTTCTCCATACAAACCATAAATGTATAATTTGGAGCAGAAATTAATCTATGCAAGCTACTGCCTGCCGTTACCTGAAGTTCATTCCTATTTCAAGAGAGAAATTTTTTGCAGAGCTTTACATGGCTCTATTTTAATACCCTGTGGTAAAGCAGACATGAGCGTGTACCTTCCAAGCGTCATCCTCAGAATAGTTTTCTTACGTGGCAGTCAATAACAAGCCAGAGAATCTACGTAGAACAATGGCTATTAACACTGAAAGAGATGGAATAGGTGAGGAAACAAGACCCCAAAACATCACATGGCAAATCAGTTTCTATTTTAAGACACTTTTAAAGGAATTAACTTTTCACTTCATCCAAGAAGTACACAGTGACAAACATTTATTAGAGTTAAGGGACTGTCAGCGTGGTCTAACTGGTGCTAAACATCAGTGTATAGAAGTCAAAAGACAGCATCATTCCACTTTCTCCCAAAAAGCCAGCTATGGTAACCTACCAAATTCTGTTTGCCTTTTCTTGAGGATCTGTGAAACTCAAGGCTATCTCCCAAATATCTGTGAAGTTACATGTTTCTTAAATTATCACCTATAAAATACCCTGAACATTTTATATGACATAGAGGTCCTGTCCTTGAATCCAAGATCCACCCTGAATATTTTTTTTAATTCCATGCTTAAAAAAAAAAAAATTATTGTGCTTTAGGTGAAAATTTTCAATACAAATCAATTTGTCACACAAAAACCTACAGACACGTTACTATGTAACTCCAGCTGCTTTCTCCACCCCGTTACAGCACACACCTCCTTTCCATCCCGTATTTCCCGTGTCCGTTGCACCAGCTCCTGTACCTCTCTGTCCTCTAATCTCACCACTGCACAGGAGGTGCCCGGTCACCTTCATGTATCTACTTACACCAAGAAGTATACCCTCCATCAGTAGAATTTTATGTCTTCTACTCCAATCCAATCTTTGTTTGAGGAGTGGGCTTTAGCAATGGTTTCAGTTCTGGGGTAAAAGAGAAACTGGGGACTGTGTCTTGTGGGACCTTCCAGTCGGTCAGAACATCGAATCTTATCTGTCTGATAGGAGATGAGTTCCACACCCCATTTTGCTCCTGCTTCATAGAGGACTCTAGGTTACATTCCCTGTCAGGGAAGTCACTGGTGGTGGCCAACTACCATCTATTTTTTCTGTTCTCATGTGGGGGTAGTGGCTGAATTATGTATCTGTGCTGACTTCTCTACTGTGTTGTCCCTCCCTTCTCTCTAACATAATTCTTATCTACTGTCTAATCAGTGAATACCCCTTTCATGACCTCCCCACCTGTGTAACCATGAAAGGCTGTTTCCTTCTGTGTTTAAATTGTTTCTTGAGTCCTTATAACAGTGGACTTGTAGAGTGTTTGTCCTTTTGCAACTTACTGAACTGATTTCAGTCAGCGTAATGCCTTCCAGATTGCTCCATGTTATGTTTCCCAAATTCTTCGTTGTTTGTTATCAGTGCGTAGTATTCCATTGCGTAAGGTGTCATTGTTCATCCATTCATCCATTGATGGGTACCTAGGTTGAGTCCTTCTTTTTGCTATTGTGGACAGTGTTAAAAATAACATTGGTGTATGTGTGTCTGTTCATGTGGCAGCCTTTATTTCTCTAGAATATATTCTAAGATGTAGGATTGTTGTCATGTATGCTATTTCTATTTCTACCTCTTTAAGAAAGTGCCAAATCAGTTTCAAAAGTGATCTCTCACAGCCTCTCCAACATTTCATTATTTTGTGTTTTTTGGATTAATGTTACTCTTGTTGACTTAAATGATCTGTGGTTGCAGTTTTGATTTGGAATTCTCTAATGGCTAATGATCATGAGCATTTCCTTATGTGTCTGTTAGCTCCCTGAATGTCTTCTTTGGTGTTATTTGTCTTTTTATTGTTGAGGTTTCACAGTACACTGTAAAGTATGGAGATTAAATGCTGATTAGATTTATCATATCCAGTTTTTTCCCCCAAGTCTGTAGGTTGTGTTTTTAATCTTCTGGTAAAGTCTTTGGATCAGTGTATTTGATTTTTAGAGTTCACAGTTGTCTGTTTTTTTCTTCTGGTGTTTGTGCATTGTTAATAATGTTTTCTATTAATTTATGCTATGTATTAGAGCTCCTAGCATTGTCCTTATTTTTTCTTTCATAATCTTTATTGTAGATTTTATATTTAGGTTTTTAATCCATTTTGAGATATTTTTTCCTGTATGATATGAGATATACTTGTTTCCTTTTTTTGCAGATAGATATCCAGTTATGTCAACACTGTTTATTTAAGAGACTGTCTCTCGCCTCCCCCCTCTTACTGATTTGGGGCCTTTGTGAAATACTAGCTGCTCATAGGTAGGTGATTTTATGTCTGGATTCTCAATTCTGTTTCATTGGTCTATGGATCTGTTTCTGTTATAGCGCCAGGTTGTTTTGACTAATTTCAGGTAGTATGAGGCCCCCCACTTTGCTCTTCTTCAGTAATGCTTTATTTACCTAGGCCTTGTACCCTTTCCATATGAAGCTGGTGATTTGTTTCTCCATCTCATTAAAAAATGCCATTAGAATTTGAATCAGGATTGCATTGTGCCTATAGATCTCTTTAGGGTGAGGAGACACTTTCATGTTGTTCAGTCTTCCTATCCAAGATTAAGGAAGATTTCTCCACTTATGTAAGTCTTTTTTGTTTTTTTTGCAGTAGTCTTCTAGTTTTCTTTGTATAGGTCTTCTGCATCTCCGGTTAGATTTATTCCTTGTTAGGGTCCGTGATTTTCAAGATGCGACACAGTTACTTTAAAGGTTAAATTTTATTCAAAAATATGCCCAACAGGAAAAATACTGGTGCACCAGGAACGCACCCTAAGCTACACAGAGCAGGGGGCGACAACGAGTTTCCTCAGCAGCCAGTATTTAAGTCGTGAGATTGCAAAGCAGGGAGGGTGAACTGACTTTTACATTGATTGGTTAACTCCTATTAGTTGTAAAATGTGGTAAAGGTCTAGGGGTCACTTACAGGCTGTCACTTGCAAGGTTGCCCCCAGGCTTGTCTTGTGACAGTGTTTTGTAAGACAAAGGTGAGATTATTCTATATTTTCTGCTATTAAGTTGTTTCCTGGGGCTGTCTTTAATACCTCCAATTTTTACCGCGCCCTTCCTCATTTCAACATTCCCCCCTTGAGTTCTTATTCCAGAATCAAATCTTAGACTCTGAGTGGGTGCCAGGCTGATCAAGGTCCTGGCTGTTCAGGGGGTGGTAGGTCTGGTGTTGGGGCTGATGTTTGAAGACCAGTAGCTGGCTAGTTTTTCTCGTATGAATTTAAGTAATTTAGAATGTAGGGACCCACAGTTAAAGTTAAGGTGAAGAGGACAAGTGGTCCTGTTAACGCAGTGATGAGGGTGGTCAGCCATGGAGGCCAGGAGAACTCAACTGATCCTAATGAGGTCCCCTATTTTCCCTGATCCAGGGTGCATTGGTTTCACAGCCCCATGTATAACAGAAGTAATCGTTTGTTCCTCAACATGATCCATAGACATTAGCCTCGGGACACACGTAAAATTGTTTCTTAGCCAGTTGTTGCATGAGGCAGTTAGTAGCACACCCCCACCCATCAGCATGTATACATCCCCCAGTATTTGAGTGTTCGTGTGCACGAACCGGGTATGGGTCTTTCTTAAGCTGTGAGCCTATAGAACCCCCCACAAGGTCACAAGAATCTACGAATGGTTGAAGTCACCTCAGGAGGGCCAGTTAGGGTCAGTTCTTGAACTTGCCAGCGAGGTTTCTTGGAGTCGCCTCAGGGCCAGTATGTTGTCGCACCTTCCATTGACGATAGATGGGAGTGACAGACCCAGGGCCCGATCCTGTCAACCTTGACGGCAGTGGGGGTTGTCAGGATTACTGTGTGGGGTCCTTTCCAACGGGGCTCCAAAGTCTCCTTTTGGTGTCTCAGGACCCAGACTAGACCCCCGGCTGAAACTGATGTGGCTTTACAGGAGGGAGATCGTGGAGGTATCTCGATAAGGGGAAAAGCAGATCTTGAGTTTTCTGCAGGGCCTGGAGGGACTTAAGCAGGTCATGATTAGAAATTTCAGCAAGTATGTCATCCCTTGGTTTAGGGCAGAGGGGTGTGGCCTCCCGAAAACAATTTCATAGGGCGTAAGGCCTTGGAGGTAGGGAGAATTACACACACGCATTAAGGCAAAGGGAAGCAGGGCCATCTAGTCACCGCCAGTTTCTAGGGTCAATTTGGTTAAGGCCTCCTTAAGGGTTCGGTTCATCCTCTCTACCTGTCCCGAAATCTGGGGGTGATAGGCACAATGTAGTTTCCAATTAATCCCCAGGACAGATGTTACTACCTGAGAGACTATGGCCATAAAAGCAGGGCCATTGTCTGATCCTAGCATCAGCAGAACCCCAAACCTAGGTATGAGTTCTTCCAGGAGTTTTTTTTTTTTTTTTTGAAACTACTCTCTTAGTGGGAAATGCCTCAGTCCAACCAGAGAATGTGTCTACGAAAACTAAAAGGTACTTACATCCATATCTGCTGGGCTTAATTTCAGTGAAGTCCAGCTCTCAATGTACTGCAGGCATAGTGCCTCTTTCTCTCTTACCTTGGTGGGCCTTACCAGAGCTGCCCGCATTAGTGGCTTGGCAGGTATGTGTTATTCTTTCAGCAAGCCGGGATAGTTGGGGTATATAGTACCTTGGAGACAGAAGTTCCTGGATTTTTGTTGCTCCCAGATGGGTGGTCTGGTGGATCTGGCAGACGAGCTTCTGTCCCAATTTTTGAGGGAGAATGGGGAGCCCTCCCAAAGTATAGTGTCATCCTTTCTTCTCTTCTAGGTGGGCTCTTCGGGAAGGGTTGGCTCGGGGACCTGGATAGTATTGATCTCCAGGAGGTTGAGGGCAGCTTCCTTAGCTGCTCGGTTGGCTAGGTTATTGTCTCAGGCTTCCATTGTTTCAGCCTGATGATGTGGAAGGCATCTCGTAGCCACTGGTCAGGGGCATTGTGCATCTGGGGCACAGTGAGGGGTGGCGAGTCAGGGGACAGGCTGGCGTCAGGAGGCTCCTCGTCATCTGAGAGGCCGGATCTGGTAGGTAGGAGCTGTCAGAGTGCAGGGACGAGGACAGATCCTGGCACAGGCTCAGGTCTTGGCACAGGTGCTTATAGTCCTGGATTGACTCATACACACCTCACAGCTGGCACAGCAGCGACGTGTCCAGTTGTCGCAGTCCCACCATCTCCTTTCACAGCACCGCTAATGCAGTGTCAAAGTTGACTGGACAGCATCAAGCGGCGGAGCCAGCGATGGGGCCTGCGTTGGCAGTGCTGGCACTGTGGCGGGGTCTGTCCAGAACTCGGGCTGTGCGACTCAGCTTGTCATGGGTGCGGCTGTGCTGGCTGTAGACGCGCTCCAGCTCCCGCCACGAGCCCCCGCTGGCATTGAGAAGGCAGCCCGTTTCGCTGATGTTCCCGATCTTCGGCTACCACCGCTGCCTCTGTGTACCTGGTGCCGTCCCTGATAAAACTGCTCCCATCAGTGAACAAAGTGAGATCAGGGTCCCGCAAGGGAACGTCCACAAGATCTCGGCGAAGGCCGTGCTGTTGGCTAAGCACCTCAGTGCAGTCACGCGGTTCAGCCTCCAGGTCCAGATCAGGCAGCAGCGTGGCTGGGTTGAGGGCTGAGCTGGAAGCAAACACAGCTGGGGGCTGATCTAGTAATAAAGACTGGTAGTGGGTTAGCCGGGCGTTGGAAATGCATTTATGAGGCGGGCTACGCAGGACTCGCTCGATGGCATGCGGGGTAGTGATGGTCAGGGGCTGTCCCATAGTCAGTTTATCAGAGTCTTTTGCTGGTTGAGCGGTGGCCGCAACAATTCTAAGGCACCTTGGCCATCCTGAGGCCACTGGGTCTAGCTGTTTAGACAGATAGGCCACCGGCCTTTTCCATGGGCTGAGTGTCTGAGTGAAGACTCCCTTGGCTATTCTTTTATTTTTATCAATGTATAGTTGGAAGGGCTTTTCCAGGTTGGGTAATGCTAACGCTGGTGCCTCCAGGAGTGATTTCTTTATAGTCTGGAAAGCCTGCTCTGTTTCTTTAGTCCATATAAAATTCTTTTCCTTTTCTCAGGTCAGCTGGGATAGTGGACACGCTATTTCTGCAAAACCTGGGATCCGGAGCCGACAGAACCTAGTGAACCCCAAGAACTCCCTCACCTGCCGCGACGTACATGGGGTGGGAATCCCAAGGATAGTCTGTTTTCTTGTTTTGGATAGGGAGCGAGCGTTGTGTTGTCTCCCCTTGAGTTGGAAACCGATGTAAGTCACCTCCCGGACCTAGACCTGTGTCTTTTTAGCGGAGACTCAATATCCCAATTTCACCAAGAGAGTTAACAGGGACTTGGTGGCCTTTAAACAAGTGTCCTCATCGGGTACCTCGAGTAATAAATCATCTATGTATCGTAGAAGGGAAATGTCAGGCCATTGATGCCTGTACTCACGTAAGTCCCGATGAAGGGCCTCAAAGATGGTGGGAGAGTTCTTGAACCCTTCTGGCAGGTGGGTCCAGGTCAGCTGCCAACTGAAGCCATCTTCCGGGTCCTACCATTCGAAGGCGAAGAGCGGCTGACTCTGCAGGCTCAGGGGTATACTGAAGAATGCATCCTTTAAATCCAGCGCTGAATACACCCGGTGTTCTGGTGACAGAGAGCTCAGGAAAGTGTACGGGTTAGAACTGGTCTGGAGTCCAGCCCTCCTGCCTTCCTCACCGGCAGGAGGGGAGTATTCCAGGGTGACTGGCAGGGCACTAGTATTCCGTGTTTCCTGAGTCTTTGAATGTGGGCCCTGATCCCTTTCCTTGCTTCTGGTGTAATGGGGTACTACCGTACTTGAATCAGGTCAGCAGATGGTTTTAAAGTCGCTAAAACCAGTGGTTGGTGTTTGGGCAGCCCTGGGGAATTGTTTTCAGCCCAAACCTGAGGATTCTCTTTGATCAATTGATCCACTGATATCACGAGGATAGAGCAGGGGCCCCTGTCAGAATCATCATAAAGTCTGTATTCTTCCTCTAAAGGGGCTACCACATTGACTTGGGGTGTCAGGTAAGCATGATTTCCAGTAAAGTGGATAGTCATCTGCATTTTTTGATAACAAGTCTCCTCCAAGTAAAGAGCACGGGCATTCAGGCATTACTATAAATGAGAGGGTGACAGTCTTAGCTCCCAGATCGTTCGTCAGTCCATGAGTAGGCATTAATCCCAGTAGCTCCTCGTGCTAGGGTTTTGGTTTCAGTTATGGGTCCTAGGGGTTCAATTAGAACTGAGTTGCTAGCCCCGGTGTCGACCATGAATTCTACTGGCTGTCCCCCTATTTTTAAGGTTACCCTGGGCTCGGGGGTGGGGCCAGTGAGCCCTGATGCCCTCAGGCCTCTAGGTTAAGAACCTTTGGAGGGGGCTTTCTTTAGGGGCACTCACCCTTCCAATGTCCAATTTCCTTGCAGTAGGCACACTGGTTTCTCTGCAGGGGAAGCTTTCCTGGCTTCCTCGTCTGATCCAGTTTCTTCTCCCAAGGACGCAGTGGCATGTGGCCCTGGGCTACTGCCAGGAGGATTCTGCTTACCTTTTTGGCTTGTCTTATGGTAGTTCGCGGTTATTGAAGGTTTTCATAGCAATTTCCATCAGTTTGGATAGATTCTTTCCCTCGAATCCTTCTATTTTTTGTATTTTTCTTTTGATGTCAGGGGCTGACTGTCCCACGAAGGCTATGTTAATGGCCCGTTGATTTTTGGAAGACTCAGGGTCAATGGGAGTATATGTGTGGTACGCTTCCATCAGTCATTCCAGAAAGGCTGCTGGGGATTCTGAGGGTTCCTGAATTACCTGTGTTACTTTAGACAAATTTGTGGGGCACCCAGCGGCAGCCCGGAGACCCCCCATAAGAATCTGGCGGTAGACAGTTAGGCGCTGCTTACCTGCGGTGGTGTCTGGATCCCAATTTGGGCGGGTCAGGGGAAAAGCATGGTTAATCTCATCTAAACCACGAGTAAAGTTTCCATCATCTCCCGGCACTGTTTTCTGGCTAGGGAAACAATCTTAGCCCTCTCCTCAGTGGTAAAGAGGGCTTGGAGAAGTTTCTGTATGTGGTTTCTAAGAGGGGTATCAAGGTAAAAGGAGTATAGACCAAGAAGGGGGTCCCAGCCTCAGTCATGTGCCCTATAGATCGCCAGGGGAAAATATGAGGGAGGGTTCTATAAGTGGTTGAAAAGGTCGGCCTGAGCGGGTATGGGCTGGGCTCTGGAGGTCAGAGGAAGGTGGTGCTGCACAAGTGGCGGGGGTCCGGGGAGCAGTCGGGACTGGAGGGTCTGCGGGGACCCTATACAGGCCACGGAGACTGGCTTTGGCTCCCTCAGCCCCGGTGGCAGCAGGAGGAGAAACGGGAACTGGGGTGTAGGGAAGTGGGAGACTCAATCAGAGGAATCAGATGGAGGAAAGGAAGCTGGCAGGGGTTTCAAGGAGCCCTGAACCGCTAGGGTTGTAGGAGGTTGTTTAGGGGGAACATAGGGTTGCAGCCACACAGGTGGCCGCCTGAGGAGGTCTTGCCAAGCAACAATGTATGGCATTTGGTCAGGGTGACCCGGATAGCCAAAGATGACCTGAAAAACAGAATGGGTTTGTTTAATGTCTAGGGATCCCGTGAGTGGCCATCCAGTACCAAAGGCCAGCCATTCCAGATTACAAAGTGTGCGGAGTTTTCCTGACCGCACCTTGCCGAAGTCTCAGGCTCGTTTCTGGAAATCTGAAAGTGGTTAAGGAATAGTTCTAGGGGTGTTACAGAGTGAGAAGAACATTGCCCCACGGCAGCAAAAGTAACAATCAGGACAAACAACACAATCAGGACAAACAACACAATCAAACAGACACAGACTGGTCACAGAAGAAACGAAACAAAAACCAGATGCGGGATTTACAGGCCACAGAACCCAGAAAGGAACCAGCAGTGCCCGCCCAGATGGAGTGCTGAGGCGTCCCCCAGCCTCTGACTCAGAGAGCAATTCTGCGTCCAGATTCTCTCTTAGTGAGTCCCAGAACCAGAGCTCGAGCACAGACAGACAATATACAGACTCACCGGTGAGGTCAAACCAGATTGGCCGGCCGCAGAGGTCGCTCTTGAAATCCTGGACGAGCCCCCAAATGTTAGGGTCTGTGATTTTCAAGATGCGACACAGTTACTTTAAAGGTTAAATTTTATTCAAAAATATGCCCAATAGGAAAAATACTGGTGCACCAGGGACGCACCCCAAACTACACAGAACAGGGGGCGATGACGAGTTTCCTCAGCACCCAGTATTTAAGTCGTGAGATTGCAAAGCAGGGAGGGTGAACTGACCTTTACATCGATTGGTTAACTCCTATTAGTTGTAAAATGTGGTAAAGGTCTAGGGGTCACTTGCAGGCTGTCACTTGCAAGGTTGCCCCCAGGCTTGTCTTGTGACAGTGTTTTGTAAGACAAAGGTGAGATTATTCTATATTTTCTGCTATTAAGTTGTTTCCTGGGGCTGTCTTTAATACCTCCAATTTTTACGGCACCCTTCCTCATTTCAACATTCCTAAGTATTTTATCTTCTTGGGGGCTATTGTAGGTGGTATTAATTTGGTGATTTTCTCTTTGATGGTCTCTTTGTTGGTATAAGGAAAACCTGGAGGCATAGTGGTTAAGGGCTACAGCTGCTAACCAAAAGGTAAACAGTTCGAATCCTCCAGACACTACTAGGAAACTCTATGAGGAAGTTCTACTCTGACCTATAGGGTCAGTATCAGTTGGAATTGACTCAACGACAACGAACTTGGCTTGGTTTTGTTGATATGAAGGAAGTCAACTGATTTATTTATGTTTATCTCATATCCTAATTCTTTGCTGAACTCTTCTATTCATTCCAGTAGGGTTTTTTTGTGTGTGGATTTATTAGGGTTTTCTGCATATAATATCATACCATCTGCAAATACAGACACTTTTACTTGTTCCGTACCAATTTGATTGCTCATTATTTCTTTGTCTAGCCTAATTGCTCTAGTTAGAAGCTCATGCACAGTGCTGAATAAAAGTGATGACAACGAGCATCCTTGTCTGGGTCCCATCCTCAAGGGAAAAGCTTTCAGACTCTCAGTTTAGGATGATGTTGGCCGTTGACTTTGTATAAATGCCCTTTATTATGTTGAGGAATTTCCCCTATATTCCTATTTTTCTGAGAGTTTTTAACATGCATGTGTGGGACTTTATCAAATGCCTTTTCCGCATCAATTGATAAATTCCAGTGATTCTTGTCTTTTGTTTTATTTATGTCTTTGATTACACTGATTGTTTTACTAATGTTGAAACATCCCTGCAACACTGGTATGAATCCCACTTGGTGATGGTAAATAATTTCTTGGCTAGAGTATTTTTGCATCTAAGCTCATGAAAAATAATGATTTCTAATTTTTCTTTTTTGTGATATTTTTTACTGGTTTTGGTATCAGGGTTATGTTGACTTCATAGAATGAATCTGACAGTATTCTATCCTTTCCTGTGCTCTAGAATACCTTTAGTAACAGTGGTGTTAACTCTTCTCTGAAAGTTTGGTAGAATTCTTCAGTGAAGCTGTCAGGGCCAGGGCTTTCTTTTTCCTTGTTTGGAGTTTTTAAATTACCTTTTCCATCTCTTCTTTTGTTATGGATTTATTTAGTTGTTCTGTCTCTGCATTAGTTTAGGTAAGTAGTGTGCTTTTAGAAGTTTGTCCATTTTCTCTTGGTTTTTACAGTTGTTAGAGTACTTTTTTTTAAAGGATTCTATTACAATTTTTAAGTTTTAGTTGAGTCTGTTATGACATCACCCATCATATTTCTTATTCAGGGTATTTGCTTCCTCTCCTGTTTTTCTTTTGTAAGTTTGATGAACAGTTTACCAATTTTGTTGACGTTTTCAGAGAATCAACTTTTAGTCTTGTTAATTCTTTTGATCATTTTTCTGTTCTGTAATTTATCTAGTTCTGCTCTAATTTTTATTATTGTTTCTCTTCTGGTACCCAAAGGCTTCCTTTACTGCTACCTTTCTACTTGTCTGAGTTGTAGAGTTAATGTTTTCATTTGGGCCCTTTATTCTTTTCAGATGAGTGTATTTATTGAGATAAATTGACCTCTGAGCACTGCTTTGGCTGTGTCCCAAAGGGAAACTCTGTTGCCATAGAGGGTTAAGCGCTACGTCTTCTAACCAACAAGCCAGCAGTCCAAATCAGCCAAGCTCTCCTTGGAAACTCTGTGGGGCCGTGCTACTCTGACCTATAGGGTTGCTGTGAATCAGACCCGACTCGACAGCAATGGGTTTGTTTGTCTGTTTTAAAGATTCTGTGATGAAATCATTTGATTGTGTGAATTTCTTTATTGTGCCCTTGACTCATTTTATAACCCAGTAGATTTTGAGTAAGATGTTGTTCAGTTTCCATGTGTTCTATTTTTTTGGCCTTCCTTTTTTTGTTATTGAGTTCTACTTTTATGGCTTTGTATTCTGAAAAGATACTTTGTAATATTTTGATGTTTTCAATTTTGTTAGGGCTTGCATTATGGCCTAGTATGTGCTTTATTATGGAGAATCTTCCAAGTATGTTGAAAAAGAAAATATACTTGTCTGCTGTTGGGTGGAGTGTTCTGTATATGTCTATGAGGTCAAGTTAGTTGATTGTGACATTTAGATTTTCTGTGTCTTTATTGGACTTTTTTCTGGATTTTCTGTCCTTCACTGAAAGTGTTATAATGAAGTCTCCTGCTATCATCGTGGAACTGTATATTTCTGTTTTCAGTGTAGTCAGAGTATATGTATTTTGGAACCCTCGCTAGTACATAAATATGTAATATGATTATGTTCTCCTGATGTATTGACCCTTCAGTCATTATATGGTGTCCTTCCATATCCAATGTGTTAGATTTTACTATAAAGTCTATTTCATCAGAAAATAATGTCACCACTCTTGCCTTTTTTTAAATGTTGTTAGCTTAATATATATTTGTCCACCCTTTGAGTTTCACTGTGTTCATGTCTTTAAGTATCCTGTAAGAAGAATATAGACAGATCATGTTTTTAAATCTAATCTGCTACTCTGTCTCTTTATCGGTGCATTTATTTAATTTACATTCAGTATATAAGTATTGATAGGTTTGAGTTTGGTGTAATCATTTTGGTGTTTTTGTTGTGTATTGTAGACAATTGCTTTGTTCCACTTAAATTTCTGTGCTGTCATTTTTCTTCATATGTTTTTGTTTTATCTTTTTCATTCGTGGTAGTTTTGTATTTGATGAGAGTTCAAGTTTGTTTGTATTTTATTTTGATGTGTAGTATTGTTAATTTGCTTTGTGGTTACCTTAATAATTATCCATATTTTTCAAAACTGAAACAAGTTTTTAATTTCTCTCTGTCACCTTGACTTCCTCTCCATGTAAAAGCTCTGTAAATACATTTGTAAAAAGTTCTGTTTTTTTGTTTCATAATGTTTACATAAAGATATGCCTTGTTTCACTGTTTTTGGTGTTTTGCCTTTGATTTATTTTTGTGATTTCTCTATCTGGGTTGGCATACAGTTGCTTTGTTCTGCATTTGATTCTTGAGTTGTTATTTGATGTTACTGAGTTTCTATCCAAAGGACTGCCTTCAGTATTTCTTATAAATTTGCATTGGTTTTTGCAAATTCTCTAGTTTCTGTTTATCTGGAAATATCTTAATTTCACCGTCATATTTGAGAGACAATTTTACTGGATATATAATTCTTGGCTGATATATTTCTTCCTTCATGGCTTTGTATATGTCATCCCATTGTATGGTTTCTGTTCAGTAGTCCAAGCCTAGTCTCATTGGCTCTCCTTGGTAAATATTTTTGTTAATCTCAAGCCACTTTTAAAATTGTCTTCTTATTTTTAGTTTTGGAAATTTGATTGCAATACATCTTGGCATCTTTCTTTTGGAATCTACCTTGCATGGAGTTTGGTGACTGTCTTGAATAGATATCTTCCCATCTTTGGTGATAATCAGGGAAGTTGTCCACCACCAATGTGTGGCAACTCTTTCTGTATTTTCTGTTGTTCCCCAACTCATTTTGGTACTCAAATCATTTGTAGATTATGCCTCTTGATACAGTCCCACAAAATTCTTAGGATTTTCTGATTTTTTAAATTTTTTTCTTTGAATTTTCTTCAAATATGTTGGTGTCATGTGCTTTACCTTTATTCTCACTAATTTGGCCTTCCATTGCCTCAGTTCTGCTCCTTTGACTTTCT
The DNA here is from genome assembly GCA_028571685.1 of Heterohyrax brucei. NCBI lineage: Eukaryota > Metazoa > Chordata > Mammalia > Hyracoidea > Procaviidae > Heterohyrax > Heterohyrax brucei. Next base: position 71,002,718 of record CM053146.1, on the reverse strand, counting down.
ATTGCATTGCCTAATTCTCTGACTTTATTATTAATTTTCTGAATTTCTATTTCCTATCTTCGTATGCTTTCTTGCAGCCTGTTCAATTTGTCATTATGCTTTGCTACATTTTGCCTCATTTCCTTCCATATCTCTTGAAGCATTCTAAACATTAATCTTTTGTTTTTCTACCTCTAATAATTCATGGAAGTTCTCTTCTTCTGGAAAACTTTTTTGTTTGGGGAGCGTTCTGAACTTTTTTGTTTGGGAAGCATTCTGAACTTCTTTGGGGAGCATTCTGAAGCCATTCCATTCTGCCTCTTTCAGTGATTTGATATTGAGTATTACCTCTAAGCCATCAGTAAGTTGTTGAATTTATTTTATGTTCACTTACTGTGTTCTAGCTTCTTGTTTTGTTTTGCTTTGAAATGTCCAAATAGGCTGGTCATGTGTGCTAGTATGGCTATTGGTGCCTTTGAAACTGACTACTCTGCCATCCTAGCACCACCACCTCTCTGGTCCTTCCCTGAGTCTTGATAACATTTTACTCTTCAGTTTTCCTCCAGTGACTATCCCTTTAGATGGGGCTCCACAATGTCTTTCATATGGAGAGCTCATTTTGACCGTTATGTACTTGTTCATGCTATTTTTCTCACCAGGAATGCTTGTGGAACCTCATCTTATCCACCCAAATTTGCATCCACCATGACCTCTCTCCTTCTCAGAGCCTATCACAGATGCCTTCCTTCTCAGAACTTCTTGAGTAGCTGCTGTCTGAGCCATTTGTGGTACTTACATATACATTTGTGGGTTGCTGCTGTTTCACGTGTACATGTCTCACTATCACCGTGAAAAGTGCAAACTACCTGAAGGCAGGGATCTTGTTTTATACTTTTTGATGTTGTTAGAACTGTGAGCTGCGTGCTTGCTAAACTCTGTAGCAAGCACAGGGTATATTGACATCCATAGAAGTACCATATGTAGTCAGGAGTCTTACACTCACTTAGTATATCCTCAATTTCTCAGCAGCGGCAAATAAAGGGCAATGAAAGTATTAACTGAAGCTGAGCTAACTCAGTGGTTCTCATATTTCTGGGTAGACTTTATCCCTGCCCTGGAAGGACAGGGAGGGAGGGAATGTGAAAGCTAGGAATGAATGTTATTAACATGTATATCAAGTGATTTTTCTGCTGAGCCAGGTATGGAAAAGTTTGCTGTTGACAAAGATCATATCCTAGAATATGTTACAGAACAACTACATTGTATAATTGTGCCTTTTCTACATGTACATATTTTTAACAACAGATAAAGCCAAAACTTTTTGACATAACTAGTGGCCAATGATAAATTTAAAAAACAAAAAACTTGTATTTAAATATTTACTCTTCTCATTATGGGATTTTTTTTGGCTTATATTACCTATGCTATGCTGTGTGGTTTAAAATCAGAAAAGACATGCATCAGGGTTTTATCCTTTCAAAATTCTTACTCAATCTGTATGCTAAGCAAATAATCTGAGAAGTTGGACTATCTGAAGAACAGGGCATCACGATTAGAGGAAGATTTATAACAGCCTGTAATATGCAGAGGATACAACTTTGACTGGTTAAAAGTGAAGAGGACTTGAAGTACTTACTGATGAAGATCAAAGACTAGAGCTTTCAGTATGGATTACACCTCAACATAAAGAAATACAATCCTCACAATTGGACAAATAAGAAGCATCATGATAAATGGAGAATATAGGAAAGTTGTCAAATATTTTGTTTTACTCAGATCCAAAATAAATACACATGGAAACAAACAGCAGTCAAGAAATCAAATAGTATATTGTGTTGGACAGATCTACTGCAAAAAACCTCTTGGAAGTGTTAAAAAGCTATGATGTCACTTTGAGTGCTAAGGTATAACTGATCCAAGCCCTGGTGTTTTCAACTGCCTCGACCGCACTTGGCTGGCATATGCTTGAGAAAACTGAACAATGAATAAGGAAGACAAAGAAGAATTGACACCTTTGATTTATGCTGTCAGAAGAACAAACTCTGTTTTGAAAGAAGTACAGCCAGAATGCTCCTTAGAAGCAAGGATGGTGAGACTTCGACTCCCGTATTTTGGTCATATTATCAGGAAGGAATAGTTGCTGGAGAAGGACATCATGCTTGGTAAGCTACAGTGTCAGCAAAAAAGACCCTCACTGAAATGTGCTAACACAGTGGCTATGACAATTGGCTCAAATATAGCAAAACTTGTGAGGATAGCATAGAACCGGGAGTGTTTCATTTTGTTATACATAGAGTTGCCAAGAGTCAGAAATAATAGTAATTAACAACAGCAGCTTTACCTGTCTAACAGTCAAAGTGGGAGTTAGAAGAGTGATCCTTCATATTTCTGTCAAGATATTTTAATACTGACACTATATTAGTATAAATTATCATAGAAGGCAATTATCAAACACTGTGTATTATGTTTTATTTAGATCTGGATACAAATTTTTCACAAACATATTTTTATTAAATACCTGAATAGTAAATATAAATAAATATAAGCAGGTTGTTGTTATGTGCTGTCATGGACTGAATTGTGTCCCTGCAAAAAACTTGCATAACAATTTGACTGGGCCATGATTCCAAGTATTGTGTGGTTGCCCTGTATTTTGTGATTTCCCTATGCTGTAAATCCTAATCTGTGTTTGTGGTTAATAGATTGGATTATGTCAAAAAAAGAATTAGGATCAGACTGTAACAGCAGCCTTACTAAGGAGTGTGGCTGGCACCATTTTTTTCCCTTTTATCTTACAAGAGATAAAAGGAAAGAGAAATAAGCAGAGAGCCGGGAGACCTCAAAACAATCAAGAAAGCAGCACTAAGAGTGCTGTGCCAGGATGCTCACAGACCAAAGAAAGACTGATGAAACACAGAGACCTTCCTCCATAGTCCACAAAGAGAGTGTGCTCCCCTAAAGATGGCACCCTGAATTCAGACTTCTAACAACTGGACTGTGTAAGAATAAACTTTTCTTTGTTAAAGCCATACACTGGTGGTATTTCCATTGGAGCAGTACCAGACAGATGACTAAAACAGGTGTCATCAATATAATATGTTAAAAGTAAATAAATGAGGGCAATTGATATATTCTAACCTTAATGCTATAGTTCTCGATTTGTTTAAGTTATACACAATAAGGAATACTTAGCAGTTACTAGGATTTCAGGGGCATGGGGAATAACTGTTTAATGGGTCATAGTGCATCGCTTTAGGGCAATGAAAATGTCTTGGAATGAAATACAGGAGATGATTGCATAACACTGAGTTGCTGCATGTCACCAAACGGTACATGTTGAAACAGTTAATTTTGTATTGCCAAGTGCCATCTATGTTAATTTTATTTCAATTAAAAAATAAGTACAGGTAGCTTATACTGATAAATAAAAAACACATAAGATGCAGGTTAACATCAAATTTACATCAGAATAACAGCTATAAGATGATTTTAGATAATTCTACTTTTTCCTTAGCTAGGGTTCTACTACAGTTAAAAAAGACTTTAATTTTGACTAGAAATATTCTAAAAACATGTCTTGAGGAGTAACTGCTATACAGCTATGGTTAACAACAATGACCAATTGAGCTTCAAAACAGAAGCTCTGATTTGTAAATGAAAGTACTTTTTAAATTCTGAAAGAATGAAGTTGTCCCGAAGTTGGTGGCTAGCTACAAATAGTCTTCAAAAGAAGATTTACGAAATTATCATTCTGAAATATGGTTACTTTTGTTTTCTAAAATATGCTACCACAATTCGTGTGTGTGTGCATAAGTGTGTGTATGTAAGTAAGCAATTGATAAACTCAGTAGTTACTCAGTTTCTCTTACCATACTGGCATATAACTAGGTATATGTCCTTTGAAATAAATTACGATGTCTCTATGCATACAGTTGCCACACAAACTATAGGATACCTGATCAAATCTGAATTTCAGATAATTGATAATTTTTTGAGTGAAATTCAATATTGCATGGAATACACCTATGCTAAGAAGCTACTATGAGTCCATTCTGACTCAGTGGTAGTGGGTTTGATTTTTGGGGGGTTGAAGAAGCTACTGATTTGTTTGAAATTGAAATTCACTGGGCATCTTGTATTTTTATTTGCTAAGTCTGGCAAGCCTATCTGTAGCTCTCAGTTCTTACATAAATGTAATGGATTGTTGGAACAGACCATTTCTAAAGTCCTTCCCTGCCGAGGCCCATCGCCCACAAAGGCCTCTGTGAACAAACTCACAAGCCTATGTGATGGCCGGCGGAGGCATCTCACCTGTGACATACTTTTGGCTGTACTGTCCTTGATAAAATTTTGCAACCTAATCAAACCTTCCTCAAAAATACCCTCTTATCCCCAGGCACAAGGATCAAAGAAGAAGGGTTTTACAACCCCCTTGGCTTAATGAATCCCAACACAGAATGCTCATCCCGGGAACGCCCAGCCCGGAACGCCCAGCCCAGGAATGCCAAGGCCGACCCAGCCCCGCTGGCTTCTCCCAGCTGCACATCACGCTCCACATGTGAGGTGCAGGATTGTGGGAGGGCCCTGGGAGGCTCCCCAGGGACAACCTCCCTGCACACCTCTTGAATATAAACATCCCATTCCCTGCATCAGGAAGATGGAGAGGCTCCCAAGTCTATTATATTTGGTATGGCAAATGAGTAAATATTAAAGAAATACCCTTCTTAGAACAGCTTAAGAAAGGCATAGGGTGAGGGACGGTAGGTGTTTACTGTCCCCGCAGGAAGAGATAAAATAAAGACCCCTCCTCCTGTACCTTTTAACCTTGAAGCTCAAGGCATAACTTTGTTTTCACTGTTGATTATAACCACAATATACTTTCCTCGGGCCATTACCTAAAAAACTCTAATGATTAACATGAAAAAAGGCCACAAGGTATCACTTCCTTGTTAGCCAACAGCTTGTGTGATCGAGGGAGCAGGGTGAAATCATGTCACTGATCATATAAAAAAAATAAAAAGCTGACCCTGGTGGGCAGCCGATCTCCAGATCCCTGGTTGTCTCAGTCTCATCATTTCTTTCTCCGCCAGCGCCACCCCATCCCCCAGCGAACCCAGAACCTGCCGTGGCTGGCTCCGGCACTTCCCAGATTTAACATTGAAGATATTTATCTAGTACAGTAATAGTCTTTTTATAGAGCACACCATTCTGGTATCTATTTTTTATTCAAGTCCTTCAACATAGAATATCATGCTCTTGTATCACCACTTAGTTGTGAAACTAAAAATCACGAAATTATTTTTCTAATTCTTTTCCTCAATCATAGGATTGTGAGATATCATGGATAGAACTGTGATAAATGCAGAATGTTTTGGATTAATGAACTGACTTTGAAATTTAAAGACATACTAATGCAGAAATAATTTAGATAATTTATTGTATTTTGATAAATTCCTATAACCAGATACCATGGCATTGGGTGCAATTCATGACAACACGTGTGTATTAGAGTACAGTGATACCCCATAAGTTTTCAACAGCTGTTTTCAGAAGTAGACCAGCAGGACTTTCTTCCAAGACATTTTTAGGTGGGCTCCAACCTCCAACATTTCAGTTAGTAGCTTAGCATGTTATTCGTTTACCCCAACCAGAGACTCCAAACTCCTATAGCTGATGTCAATTAAATCACACAACTCAGTAATAGAAGGCAAGTAGTTCAAAATCATGATTCATGCTCCATTACTTTACTTCTTAAATCCCTCACCTTCTAATAACATTGTAAAAAGCAAACAAACAAACAAAAATTAAGATACTTTAGGAAAACCTGGAAGGAAGCTCTTGGGTGTTGAAATAGTGTTTAGCATAGGAAACTCAGGTAGTATAGTGGTTAAGAGCTCTGCCTGCTGACCAGAAGGTCGGCATTTTAAATCCACCCGGTGCTCCTTGGAAACCGTATAAGAAGTTCTATTCTGTCCTACAGGATCACTAAGAGTTGGAATCAACAGCAGGGTGTTTTGGTTTTGGTTTTATAGCTAGCTTGTTCAATGGCAAAGACACATTGAAAATTTTATAGCATGTATAAGAATTGTACCTGAAACTATGAAGTAATAGTTAAGCTGAAGCAGAATATATAGATGAAAGTAGCTTTGTATTTGACACAATTGTAAACAATCATATTTTAGTAACATTTCAAACTATGTCGATTGTCGCAAATAGACCATATGCAATCAGAGAATTTAGAATTTTAAACTGATATATATACTGTCTCCTTTAACACGCAGAAAGACCATCTTAATCCCATTTTCATATATTTATTGTAAAAATATTTAATACCGTATGTACTTTGCAGATTGCCAAATCTGTTTACAAATATTTCTTCACTTAGAAAATTGTAACGATCCAGAAAATATATATTACTATCCTTGAGGTATCTGCAGTATGTAGCTCCTGTATGTATGTGATCATATAAAAATACACCAAACAGGAAAATCTCCTTGTTCAAGTAACTTCACCCTCTTGCCTGCTTATCTTGTGATTCCTGATAAATACTGTAAGCCCACGAGAAAGTACTTCAGTCAACAGCAATCTGCATAGCACCTCCTAGCATGTTTTTAATTGCAGATTTAGACCAGTTTGACCAGAGCAGCTTTAGTGCCCTCCATGTACCAGACATTTGCTAAATCAGTTAAATGTGCTATCTCATTTAATTTTCCCAACAACTCTGAAAAACACGTATCCTTTTTTCCCTTCATAAGATGAGCTTAAAAAAAAGTTCTGAAGCTCCCATACTAACATATATATAATTAATTTATAGCTTCATTCTTTTCTCCTTTCCTGTCACATCTATGTCTATCCTAGCCACCCAGCGAAACAGCTAAAAGTTAATAATTAATGTTTAAAAAATTATACCTTCTACATGCTAATTTTTACAAACCAGATAGACTTTTGGTAATGTGTTCCTTCATCATACTACACATATTCCACAGTTCCTGGGCAGGAGAAATGTGTAAACACTGGGTGACTAACTGAAAAGTTGGTAGTTAAATCCATTCAGAGGCACTTTAGAAGAAAGGCTGGGAAATCTGTAGCCATTAAAACCTCTATGGAGCACAGTTTTACTCTGAAACACATGGAATTGTCGTAAGTCAGAATCAACTCAACAGCAATTGGTGTGGGTATGAGTATCTGTATTCCACATATACATTTTTTGACTTCTTTTCTTCTCTGACTGCCTTTGATGTTTCCAGATAATTTTTTGTGTGTGTGTGTAAGTAGAAAAAACTATATAATATATAGCATAACTTATTCAGCTGCAGATCCCTTGTGGGGTGGGCCTAGATAGGAACACAGAGGGATCTGACTCAACTTAACAATATTCTGTTGATTTTCAGAGTACCTTGGGTTATTTGGTGATTTGAGAGCAGAACACGGACCACTAATAACAAAACTTAACGTTTTATAGCATCCTTGTTCTTGGTCCAGGCAAGATACTCTTAAGGCCCTGCCACAGGTTGAATTGCATCCCCTAAAAAAACGTGTGGAGCAATTTGACTACACCATGATTCCACATGTAATGTTCCAATTTGCTGTAAACCCTGTCTCTGTGAGGTTGATGACGGAGGATGCGTGGCAGTTGTGTTGGTGGAGCGGGACTCACAATGTTAGGGTTGTAGTGTGCCTTGAGGCAGTCTCTTGGGATATAAGGGAAAGGGAAGCAAGCACAGAGTGGAGGACCTCAAACCATCAGGAAAGAACCAATGCCAGGAGCAAAGAGTATCCTTTTGAAAGGACCCAGGGTCCCTGCCCCTCATAAGCTTGCAGTCCAGGGGAAGTTAGACAAACAAGGACTTTCCTCCAAACCCAACAAAGAAAGCCTTCCCCTGGAGCTGATGCCCTGAATTTGGACTTATAGCTTACTGGACTGTGACAGAGTAAGATATAACTTTGTTAAAGCTATCTACTTGTGGTATTTCTTTTAGGGCAGTATTAAATGACTAAGATAGGCCCCAACTTCTCACTTCAGCAGTCTGAATTTCTAATCACCCTTAAATTTGACACCTCTGACTTTTGCCTCCCAGAACCTCAGATTCCTTGGACTAAGCTGGACATATCTATAATTTCAGTCTCCACAGGCTACAGTGGTTCTATGGAACAATTCATTTTTAGGCAACCAGTACCCTGACTTAGAATTCAGGGATAGGAAAAGACATTCAGTGTGCCACCTACAAAATAATATGTATTTACTGTGACATGACTTCACATGTGTGTGTATGTGTATGCACTAAACTTGTAGCAAGGTAACTGTGGTGCTAATTAAAAAATAAAAAACAAAAAAAGTAACTTTTGATTTTAGTTTTGTTACTTTATTAGTATTAAGGCTTTGGGCAAGTCATTTGGTTCCATCACCAGAACTGGAAAAAGAGTGTGAATAACTATCTCAAAAAGTTGTTAAAGTGTTCAGATGACACTCAGTAAGTGGATGATCTCGTAGTTGCTAACCAAAATGTTGGCAGGTGAAATCCACCAGCCACTCCTTGGAAACTCTATGGGGAAGTTCTACTCTGTTCCGTTGGATCACTGTGAGTCAGAATCAACTCAAAGACAATGGGTTTGTTCTTTTGGTTTTTATATATGTGTTGAGTCCAAGTTCAACACAATGAGCTTGTTATTCATTATAGAGGGAGACAAGAAAATATTTAGAAATTATATAATATTTATAGACTTAGTTTGGAACAGGGCTCGAACCATTTCTGCCTGGTTCTGCCATGGCTGATCAAAGCCTAAAGATACTGAATTTTTTAAAAATGTGGATAAAGTAGAATGATAACTGGAACTAGACAAATTACAAGTTGAAGCTCTGCTAGAAACTTTATCTCACTCTTAGAAAACAAGGGTTGCAAGCACATTGTATGCAACCAAATCTCTTGACCAGCAGATTCAGAAACACTGGTACTTCCTTGAAGATGGCAGCAGGGTGAACTGCCTTCAGTGTGTAGAGGTCTCTCTAGTCCTGGTAATAATCCAGTCTCCCACATCAGGCTCTTGAAAGGGCTTAGTAGGCTTCTTTCAAGTCTCCCACTCCCTGGCTTCAATCAGTAATTTTTCCCATTCACTTCATCCAAATTTAAAAAAGTCGAATCTGTTAGGATTTTGTTTTGTCAACCTTGACAGAATCAGTTTGAGCTGGCCGGAAGCCCTGGTTTAAAGAGAAGGAAATAGAAGAATATAATGCTCAGGAGGAGTCCCTAGGTGGCAAAAAACAGTTAAGCACTGGGTTACTAATCAAAAGGTTGAATGCGACAAAAGTCTTCATAGAGTAAGAAGCCAGAATTCCCAACTTGGAACGAGAAGCCTTCTGCTTCACAGACAGAGCCTTGATGGAGACATAATAGGTTCGTATTTGCAGCATGGAAATACGGCGGCATAATGGCTAAGAGTTTGATGCTAACCAGAAGGTCGGTAGTTTGAATCCACTGGGAGCTCTTCGGAAATCCTGTGGGACGGTTCTACTCTGTCCTATAGTGTCACTATGAGAAGCAACTGATTCAAAGGCCATGCTGTTTTAGTATTTTTAATATTCTTTAAGAACAGGGCCTCTATTACCCTCACTGGATGCTTAGTCTACTCTTGAATTATTTGCCAGGGACAGTAATGCCACCCACATATTAAACAGCAAAGCCAGGGATATGAACTCAAATCTACCTGGCACCAGAGCCTGAGCTCTTAACCACAGTGGTAGTTAGTTAACTACGTATGGGCTCAGCATCACAGGAAACTGGGCAGAGGATGGCTGGCAGCCCTGACGGACTGAAATATGCTGAGACTTGTTAGGCTTTATGCCCGGAAAGCCAGTCAATGGCCACCAGGCTCAAAACAGCACAGTTTGTGATATCTGGAAAGTGACAAGCAGTTAAGAGTTTACTAAGCTTTTTCAGACTTATAAAGGGAAAAATGCAGTTCACATGGTTAAAATTTAACATTGTTGTGTGCTGCTGAATCAATTCCAACTCATAAATTTAATGGGCAACATTAAAATCCTTAGTACAAAGGTCCAGTTAATTGTATCATCTGAAAAAGAATATATTTTCAATTAAATTGTTGATCATTAGCCTTTCTAAAATTATTATTTAAGGTTGAGAGAATCCACATCTGAATGGTGTTTAAATTTTAAATTGGTCAAGTATTTTTAACAGAACTGATAGTTCAATGACATAGAAGGGTTTATTCACTTCCAGTGAGTAAGCAAATAATAGCAACTAGTCATATAAAACAGAATCCAGAGACAAAAATTTGTTTTGACAAAAAGACATCTTAAGAGGAGACAGACAACTGATTTTAGATAACATGGTATTGATACATGGGAATTGGTAGCTTGAGCTTTGGATGGGTACCAAAAACTTTGCCTTTATGTGTGCCCACGGTACTAAATATTTTACATGTCTGCATGTTTCTCCAGGTCTATCCTCTAACCTGGAACCCCTGTAGGTTAATGAGAAAGTTTTGACTAGAACTGTACATCCTAATGTAGAAATCCTGTACTACACAATATAGTAAACTCAGGTTTTGCAGCTTTTGATAAGTAGGATTGAAACACGTTTCATTTTATTTTCTGAAAGAGAGGTAAAGAAGCCTACTCTAATTATTGAGTGATTTCTTTTAGACTTTCAGTTGAATGAGTGTCACACAGTTATTATTGATGAGCCCAGTAACCTAAGATTCCCTCAAGGGCAGAAGCAGTTTCTTTACCATCTTTGTTTACCTATTACCAACGTTTGGTACTACAGGGGTTTAATAAATTATCCTTTTATTAAAATAAAAGTTAATTCATGAACTTACAAAATCTTTGAAATTTCATTCTAAAACCATGTGTTTTTCTCCCACATTTCAAAATAAACAATCTGATGAATGAAAAAGTCATTAAAATTGACACTAAAGCACATCTGTTTTTTGTTATTGTTGTTAATTTTAATTTGTAGTTGTAAATGACTCCAAAAAAGATAAATTTTTTTTTGGATAACATTTGTAATCATAAACTGAGGGTCATGAAAAATGTAATTTATATTTTTACCTTAAAAATAGTGTTGTTCCTATTTTCTTCAAAGTTTCACATAGGAGAATATTAAACCACATAGAGAAAATGCTGGGGCTTATTTTACATTTAGGAAATAGCCAAATATGATTTCTCTGTGTTCTGTGTAGTAATATAAACATATCTCTATGGAAAATTTAATATCTACCATACTTGAATGTCCTCTGAAAATATATCTGTAATCTACACAGTTTTAAAAGGGACATATCAAAAAAGCAAAAACCAAACCCACTGCCATCAAGTCAGTTCTGACTCATAGCAACCCTATAGGACAGAATAAAACTATAACATAAAGTTTCCAAGGAGCCCCTGGTAGATTCAAACTGCAGACCTGTGATTAGCAGACATCACTTAACCTAACCCCTAAGCCACCAGGGTTTCTCAAAAGGGGCATAGATAATAACAAATACTTGATAATGTGAATGGCTATATCACCAGTATATTTGAGTCTGTCATTTATTTCACATTTTATAAATTAAATCTCATGAGCATTCTTCATAAAGGATCATAATTACCACAGTTATATTAAAAACTACACAAGTAACACATCATCTATCATTGTGTCTTTAAATGAATTTAATTGATGTTTGTACTTGAAGCAGTATCAATGGACAAAACAAAACTAATTCTGTAAGTTTTTATTTTACAGATAGGGGCCTATCTGTGGAAAATAGTACCTATCGCAGTTAGTTTTAAATTGCTGCATGATTTCTCACAGCTGGTGATGGAAACAGCAATGGTGGATGCCAGCCAAGTGCCAAGTGCTGTTGAGTCAGATAGTGCACCTCTTTAAACCCTGCCTGCCACACCTTAGTGCTCCTCTGTATACAGGTAGTCCCTGGGTTACAAACGAGTCCCATTCCTAACCTTTTAAATCTTTAAGTTAAATTTGTAGTAAGTCAGAACAGGTGGATATGATTCTTATTTAGCCCTACTTTAGGTACCAGAAAAGACAAGACTCCAAGCCCTTTCAATGATTTAAAAATTGCATGTGCAGCAAGTTAAGGTAATTGTGACAAACTTGTTGCCAATTGGGTCTGATTCAATCATTTCAAAGTGAGGGAAAATTTACATAACAGTAAAGATAAAGTAAGAGTTAGCCTCAAGTCAAAACAGGGGCTTGTCTATAAATATGTGTATTGGACATTGTAGTACACACCCACTCGCTTAAAACGGAAAATTTATCATATATATCTATGTATGTAAAAACCTGGAAAAAACCCATGAGTCGGATCCAACTTGACGGCACTTGGCTTGGCTGGCTGGAAAAATCCCACTGTTGTCGAGTTGGGTCCAAATCATAGTGATACATGTGTATATATGTACACACACACACACACACACACACACACACACACATATATGGAAACCCTGGTGGCATAGTGGTTAAGTGCTATGTCTGCTAATCAAAAGGCCAGCAGTTCAAATCTGCCAGGTGCTCCTTGGAAATTGTATGGGGCACTGTGTCCTATACTGTTGCTATGAGTTGGATTCGACTTGATGGCACTGGGTTTGGTTTATATACATATATATATTTGTTATATTTCTCAATGCAAAAAGAAAAACATTTTCCAATGAAACAAAACAGCAAGAAAATATTTCTTGAATCAGTGTTTTGTATGTTAAAGAACTGTAATATTTCCACAAATGTTTGTCTATAAAATTTATGTATCCTCACCTGTTAAACAATGGTAGTTTGTGCATGTTGGGGAGGGAGGCATTAGAACATGACTTAGACAGGAATAAGAGGAAACGAGAAGTGTAAATACCAACGACGGAGACAGCAGAGACTAAATAAAAGGAAAAAAGAAATTAAAAAAAATACTGGTTCAGGATCTGAAAGAAAAATAAACACTTTCTGATAACCTTTCTTATGGAGCACTTACATAGGAACATTGCGTTCTAAAATATTTGCTTATTTTAATTCATGTAGGAATAGTCTGAATTGTAAAACACTACACAAAAAGGAAATGTTAATAAGCATGCTTAGACATAAACATGTATCCATTTCTCTCTGTCTCTAGACACACATGCATACACACACACATATTCATTCCTGATTTAGGAATAAAGCTAAAATCCTGACTTAATGCCCTGTTGTCATCAACCAACTCACACACAAGGACCATTAAAGAAAACATGCTTGTCTTCAGACAAGCTTCTAAGTTGCTTCTAAGAAATGCAAATGCTGAAATAAGAGTTTCATTAAAAGTGAACATTGCCATGCGGCATAGATGATCTTGCAATATAAAACTTTCTATACACATACATACCTACAGTGTAGGAAGACATAAGTTCTTTATTTATGATGTTAATATGTAAGGGTAAAATTTATAGGAAGATATAAAGCAACTCTGGTTTTTGTTTAAAATAAAAAGTTTTACTGGTACTTGTATTTGAATAAAAATATATTTAAGCACTAAAAATTGTCCCTAATAATTTGCAAAAATATTTAGACAAACCCCATTTCTATTTGCATGACATTTTTTGTGTCGACTCTAACAAGGAGAAAAGGCTGTCTTTTAATGTAAAATGCAGGAAAAAAGGGAGCTGCTGAAGTAGATTCTGACTCAGAGTGACCCCATAGGACAGAATAGAACTGCTCTATAGGGTTTTCAAGCAACAGCTGGTGGATTTGGACTGCCAACCTTTTGGTTAGCAGCAAGCTCTTAAGCACTGCACCTTGCAGGCTTCTCTTTTTATGTAAGCACACACATACTACATTTGTAAATCTCTTTCATTTTCTTACACTCCACAGCAGGAATTCAAAGCCAGGTTATCATTCAAAGAAATGTATAGTTACCCGGCCTTTCTGGAAACCCTGGTGGTGTAGCAGATAAGTACTATGGCTGGTAACCGAAAGGTTGGCAGTTTGAAGTCCTCAGGTGCCCCTTGGAAACTCTATGAAGCAGTTCTACTCTGCCTACAGGGTTGCCATGAGTCAGGATCGACTCCGTGACAGTGGGTTTGGGTTTTTGGTTTGGACCTTCTTTCTACCTGGTGTCTATGGTACTAACCAGGTTAACCATGTGGAGATGTCTTCTCTTTCTAGTAGGGAAAAGGCTGAAAAGGTCTTGCCTAGCTCAAGTTCCCACCTACATTTTAGGATTGTTTTGAGGAGAAGAGTCCTTAAAGATTTCTTTACTCCTTCATTCCATCTGTGGAAACCCAGGTGGCATAGTGCTACCAGATTAAGTGCTACACTTGCTAACCAAAAGGTCAGCTGTTCAAGTCTGCCAGGCACTCCTTGGAAACTCTATGGGGCAGTTCTACTCTGTCCTATAGGGTCGCTGTGAGTGGAGGGTTTTTTTTAATTCATTCAATCTACAAATACTCACAGAGAGTTTCCTGTGTAATGGGCTTGGCTTTCCAGACACAAAGGATAAGGCCTGATCCTTTACTACCAAGAATCCTACAAGTCTACTATCATGTAAATGAATAACTGAAACAAAGGGCCATTTGGGCCTTATACCACCTATGTAAGACCTACCAGGGGCTCAAGGAAAGGACTGGCTAGTACTACTGTGCAGTCAAAAAAGCCTTCCAGATAATACCTGAGCACAAGCATTAAAAATAGAAGGCGTGAGGGGTCTGAATTTCCAAAAAAAGTGGTACTGAGTAAAATCTTGGAAACCTGAGCAATTTACAACAGCTCAGCATTAGTAGAGGGAAGCATGGGGAACTATTATTTTCCACCATCATGTAAAAGAATACAGAATAACTATAATTACTGTAGTTATTGTACCATGTAACCCAATGAGGTTAGTTTAGTAATAAAGGAGAATACCAAGTCCTACTATTAATTCTGAAAGTTATCTATAACAGTCAAACCAATATTTCAGTGATTTAACCAACAGAAGTTTATTACTTATGAAACTTTTATTGTAGGTCTTAGGACTCCCCAAGGCAGCTGCACACAGATAGTATCTTAGCATCCCTTAGTATCATGGCACCTTTATCTTAACAAGTCCTTCCGTGATTGCAGCAGCAAGAGTCAAGCACTGCTCCTTAAATGATTCACCAGGAAATGACAGACTTTAATTCAGCTCATCTTTCACTCACGAAAGCACAATGCACCTAACTTTCAAGGGGTGAAGAGTGTAAGTCTCCCCTATGCCTAGCACCAAAAGGGGAACAGGAAATACCGGTGAATGCTGAAAATGCCTTTAGCACTTACGAAGATGTTTTATGTCTCAAATTAGCCTAATGGGTCAATAATACTATGTCATAAACTGATGTTGAAATTAAAGTTTTAATCTTGATCTTGTGATTGAGAGTTAAGGCTTTAAGTAGTTTCACTATTACTCAATATTTGCATCATTGTGCAAGCAATTGTAAAAACTAGTCATTTAAATAACTGATTAAATTGTTTAGCCTGAGTTATTGTTTAAAGACTAAAATCTAGAGGATTTAAATGAATTCATTTGATTAATCTTAACATTGGCAATTTTTTTTCTGATATCATTTCAATATTATAATTCAGATAAGTCACATCTCTTTTGTTTCTATATGTAAAGATGCATAGAAAACAATACTTCATGACTGCTTATAATAGACCAAGGGCATATTAGTAGGTATTTAGTATGTTAGTTTATTGCAGTGATCATTTTGGTTGCTTTGCTCTAAATATCAGTTTAATTTTTAATATGTACCAAATGCTTTCTTGTCAGTAGGGAGCAGTGCCTAAGAGATTTGCTACTTGCTACTGATATTACAGTACAGGCCCTTTTAGAATGATCCTTCTTGTAACTCTTTTTGTTAGTCTATTCTAAGTATTTTTACTTCTTAGCTGCATTAAATTTTTTTTTTATTGTGACTAAATGAAAGTTTACAATCCAAGTCAATTTGCCATACAAAACCCGGAGCACCTGCCTCTATGTAACTCCACCTGCTCTCCTCAACCTGTGACAGCACACTCATCTCCTCCACTCTTTACCTCCAGTATCCACACAACAGGCATTTGTGCCCTCCTCTCCAGCCTCTCTTCTCCCCTCTAAACAGAGACCAGTTGGACAGCCTCATATGCATACTAAACCATAAAGCGCACACACCACCTGCATTCCTCTGTGTCCTTTAGTCCAGCCCAGTCTTTGCCTGAAGTACGGGCTTCAGTACTGGTCTCAGCTCTGGCTAGCATTCGCTGCATTTTCAAGCTAACGCCAGGTTGTTTTCTGAAAGGAAGCTTTTGGACTGATCAGAACTGCCTGTGCCGTAAAGCAACTGGTGCTTATGAACCAGTGCACGAGATATACAAATATATCTATTTGCCAGGTGTAAAAGAATCATCTAAAGAAAAAGTACACAAAAACTAAAACGTACAAACAAGCACACTGCTGGTTCTTCGTGATTCCTTTATTCCTATATTAGATTGATATCTCAATCCTTGGTTTATAGATTGCCATTAAACACAAGATTGTCCAGTCTTCATGTCACAGCTGTTACAGGCTTAAAGAAAATTACTTTCCTAGAGAGGGAGCAAGATTAAACCTGCCATGCATTAGCACGATAACTATCACAGGTGCACTTTTAAGCAGTAACTTGAGCGATCCGGTCAAAAAACTGTAAATAAAGATCAGAACCTGGAAGGTCAGACTGCCCAGAGGACAAGCTGGAAGCCTTGTTCAGTGAGTTTTTCTAGGCGCTTCCGCAGCGGCCCAGGTCCACTCCAGTGCTCACAGGTCAGGTAACTCTCCCTTCTCCTCCCCTCACCTGTCGAGCTCCGGCGCTTCAGCTGTTCTGAAGCGACGCCCTAGTGGTGGGAATGGGGACATGTCTCCCGCGAGCTTCTTTTCCATTCTACTACCCCAGCTGGACCCCAAAGACTGGAAGCCCTGGGGGAAGGAAATTCCAACTTGGTCCTCGCCCACGTCCGCCCCGTGCCTCTCTCCGGCTCGCTGCCTCTCTCGCCCTGATGCCGCCGACAGTCGTCCCCACTTGGCAGTGGCAGGCCGGCGGAGGCCGCGGCGAGGTCCTGGGTCCCGGACAGGGAAATGGGGCAGGGTGAGTGAGGGCGCGAGTCTGGGGGAGAGGCCGGCGCGGCCCCCCCGAGCGCCGGTGCGCCCCGCCCGCGGGCAGGGGGAGGTGCTGACTCGGTCCGGCCCGGGGCTGGGCTGAGCCGCCGCCAGGCTCCTGCGCGCCCCGTTTCAAGTCCCGGCTTGAGAGCCCCACCGCGAGCGCGCGGGTCGGGGGAGGGAGGAGCGGGTGAGGGCGCCGCGGGAGAGAGCAGGCGAGCCGCTGTCTCCTTCTGAAAAGCAGGAGCCCTGGGTGGGAAAAGAGGTTAGCACTCCCAGTTTTTCTCCGAGAAAAGTTTTCTCCGGGGTAGTCAAGTCAGCGAGGGAGCTCGGCAGGGCGCCGCCCGTGTGGCAGCGCCATCTGAACGCCTTGCCCCGTTGACTTTCCTTCCAGCCAGGCCAGCTCCTCTCCCTCCCCGAGAGGCGCCAAACGGCTACCCAGTGAGCCCCACGGGGCGGGAGCTGCAGCGCCGCCTCCTGCCGCCGCCGCCGCCCCTGCGCTGGCGGCGCCCGCAGGCTGCGGCGTCCGGCCCCGCAGGTGGAAGCGCACCCGGGTAGGCGGGCCGGCCCGGGGCTTCGGCGGCTCGGGCGGGCTCCGGACGAGCGGCCAGCCCGGCCCTGGCTGCGGAGAGGCGCGCGTCCCGCCCTGACCCGCCGGCCTCTCCCACCCCAGCAGTGACGCGCCGCTGTGGATCTGGAGCCCGCGCAGCGCACCGCGCGGCGATGGACGGCGCAGACCCGCGCGCGGACGGCAGCCCCGCGGCGCCCTCGCCGCCCGCCGCCCCTGCAGGGTAAGTCGGGAGCGCGTCCCCTCCACTGGCCCGGGAGAGCCAGGCCAGCGAGGCGCCAGACCGCCGAGGCGCCAGCCCGGTGACCTGGTGAGCGACTCTGGCTCTGGGACACCCCAGGCAAGGAGGCTGCCTCCTCTCGGCCTCTTTGGAGGCCGCCTGGTGTTGGGAATCGGGTGGTTTTGATTGCTTGCGTACTGGGGCCGCGCTGGGTTGCGGAAGGCCAGCCGAATGTTAGCAATTGGTAAGGAGTCTGGGAGCAAAGATCTTTAACAAAGGGCCCCTTGTTGAAGCTCTGGAGGCGAGGAGGGCGCTACCTGTAAGTGAACTCCTATGAAGGAGGGAAAAAAAAGTTTCCTTGGCCGAAGGCTGAGGCCCGGACAGTCGAGCAGTATCCGGGTGACTGTGGGAAGGGAGTTTCTGCGAGCAGTTGGAGGGCCACAGGAGTGTGTGCCAGCTGTCAGCTGGCGTGACAGTTCCGGGACCAGGCTGGGTGCGTGCCTCTGATTGGGGGGTGTGTGTGCCTGTGGCCAATTGCTGGTGCCAAAGGCGAGAGCAAAATCGGACTGCAAACAACTGTACTCTGCTTTGTATCCTTAACGTGTACGAGGAGAGAGTGAAGGGGAAGGGGCTGTCACATGGTGAGTTAATATTAAATGAAGCGTGTCTTCCTGCCAGCTATGCTAATAATCACTGTGCTGAGCTTTTGGGTAAACAATAACAGGAACAGGTAGTTCTCCTAGAGTTGGGGGAGAACCTGAAGATAACCTTCATCTTGGTAAACAGAGAAGTAATAACGTGGATTGTAGTTGAGTTTTGAAGGGAAAAACCCCTTTAATGGTATCTGACTTTTTCCTACACTTGTTACAACTAAAGAGTTTCTGGTCCTTCATCCTAATTCTTAACCCAGAAACGTCCTAAAAAGAATGTTAGAAATAAAGTCAAGGAAAAATTGACTTTGTATCAAATGAATGGGAGTTGTGCAGTTTTCTGATTTAAGAGAGAAGTCATTTTTCCCTGGAACATGACAGCGGTTTCCTTGGGAGCAAGTCACAGCATGCATTCATCAGAGGCCAGTCAAACATTGGCATTTGTCTGGAGGAAACATGGAAAAGTCTCAGAGCAACATGACTAATCTAAAAGACATTTCATATAATGCCTACATAGAGGAAATATGTAATGAATGGATTAATATTTTAATTTTGCTGTAATTAGCTATCCCATCCTTGTCCATAGCCCCATTGTCTTTTCTCTTTTTCCTGAGGTTTTTCCACTGTTGAGATATTACTTTCCAATATTCTGAAGTTATTATGGATAAATATGTAAAAGTAAGGTCTCTACACAGCTGTAAACTGAAGCTGGAACAGCTCATGGCAGTACTGAAATGTATGCAGGTTCCAAAAATATGCCGTAAGGACTGATTTGGTGGATTTGAAAATGGGCTACAAGTAAAGATTAGGTTAAGGTAGTATTTAAGAAATCAAAAACAATATGGATACCTGTATGCAGAGAATATGCCCATTGGTGTTTGGAAATCGAATGATTCCTTTGATTAAAGTACTTGTGTGGTATCAAAGGGCTCTGGGATGAAGGAATGGAAAGACCTTTCTATGACATGTGTAGTTATACTAAGATGTTGCAGTTGCTGCAGATCAAGATTTTACTTGATCATTTAAAGGTTTAAACTAATAAAATCCTCTTCTTCAAAAGGATGTGCAAAACTGCTTTACCTAACTTTTCAAAATTGTAGGCATTGTTTTATGGCCCTTTGGCTGTTTTTCTGTGAAACATTCTGAATAATAATTACAACATTACAATGGAGAGTTAAAATTCCCAGTACTATCTCATATAGGGTCACTATGAGTTGGGATCAACTTGAGCTGACAGCAGTGGGTTTGATTTTGGGGGGTGGGGCTGACACATGTATCTCATCTTTAGTATCATAAAATATTTGGAATTTGTGTGGGACAGGTGGCGTTTTTCTCACTTCTCAGTGAAGGCAACAGTGTACTGTCTGGCTTCCTCAGAGTCATGTATTGAAAAGACCTGCTTTCAAAGGGTCTCATCGAGTGATGAATGGTCTTGAGTGTTTCTCTTCTTTGACTCCAGTGTGCTGCCTAATCACATTTTAGATTGGACTTCTTTCTTAATATCACACAGAATTATTCTACATTACGGGTTGGTTTGTTGACTTTTAAAATGTAGCTAAGGGTTAGATCACAGTAGCCATTGACATTGGCAATAGTTTGCATCAAATTTGAATGAAACTTTACATGTACAAATAATATAGGGAGTACCTGAGGGACATACAGTTAAGGGCTTGACTACTAGCTGAAAGGTTGGTGGTTGGAATTTACTGAGAGGTGCCTCGGAAGATGGGCCCCATGGTCTGCTTCTGTAGGGTCACAGCCTTCAAAACCCTGTGGAGCATGTCTACTAGGCACAACTAGGGGTTTTCATGATTTGGAAATTGACTCGCTGGCAGCTAACAACATTATAATATTTATGGTGTCCCTGAGTGGTGCAAACAGTTATCAAATTTGGTAACTGAAAAACTGGAGGATTGAGGCTACACAGAGGTGCCACAGAAAGAGCCGACAATCAACTGCTAAGAACCAGTCATTGAAAACCCTATCGAGCACAGTTCTCTCACGTACATGGGGTTGCCATTTTAAAGAAGTACTGTTAGAAACACTAGCTGGAAAGCTTAAATGTTGCTGTAATAGGATGAGGTAGCACCCAAAGTGATTTTTGTGACTGCTTGGTTAGGCGGTTAGTGAGATAACCTGTTTCTTATTTATCTTAAAGACCAAAAGTATTAAAGGCCAAACGTATTGCCTCGAGTGGATTCCAACTCATAGTGATGCTATGGGACAGACTAGACCCGCCTCCGTACAGTTTCAGTGCTGTAATCTTTAAGGAAGCAAACTGCCACATCTTTCTTCAATGGAGGATAGTAGTTTTGCTACTCTCCATAAGCTAACAAGAACAAAGTTTATACTGTCTCACTGACCTTTTGGTTAATAGCTAAGCACTTTGCCGCTTTGCTACCAGGACACCTTGTTTCCTGTCTTAGTGCTTGTTAACCAAAAAAGACAAAAGAAAACAACAAACCTCAAAACCAGTTGTCATCGACTCAGTTCTGACTCAGCGAACCTGTAAACCAAACCTGTTGTGTTCGAATTGCAACCCTGTAGTACTTATTTTAAAAGGGCATTAGTCACATGGGTTTGTTAGTTGGCATTGATGTGACTATAACTAAAAACACATAGAAGATGCAACAAGATTGCTTCAGTCACCTTAGGTAACTTTGTCTGCCTTTAGAACTGTGTTGTGCCTTCAAGTCAATTCCAACTCTATGTACAGAGTAGGATATCCCCAAGGAGTTTTCTAGGCTGTAATTTTTATGGGAACAGATCACCAGGTCTTACCTCCTATAGAGTAGCTGGTGGGTTCCAACCACTGACCTTTGGATTAGGAGACAATTGTTTAACTATTACATCACCAGGGCCCCTTCTGGGATTTTCGGTGCATGTGTTTTTACTTAGTCAGTGAGATATACAGATACCTTTTTTCTTTTTTCTTTTTATTTTAGCTCTTTGGAATTTAAATTTTGAAAGTTTAGTTGACCTTGCTTTCAAGGGACCTTCCCACAGGAGTAAATAGAGGGGGGAACCACTTTTTAATTGTGTAGCTTTGGAGCTATGGAGTTACTGAAGGAATAATAAAAATGAAATAGTCATTTAGCAGCTACTTTTATTTGAATATAAGTTCTAAGGCTTTGGATAAACTGAGTTCTTGTTAGCTAACATTGATTTAAATACTTAGAATGAGTTAACTGAGGTTTCAACGTTAGAATCAACTGGGAAAGTTTTAAAATAAAACATATGTACTCATGCTCTCACACCCCTTCGCATTCTGAATTTAATTGGCCTGAGGTTGAACAAGGGCAGGGATAGGTTTAAGCTTCTCAGGTGATTCTAATATGGAGCCAGAGCTGACAACCGTTAGATGTTAATAGCTGAGATGATGATGAAGCCGTGAATTAAATGGAGACTGCTGTTTTTAGGGAGCTTAAGATCCTAACTTTCTGCTTAATTTGCAGTTTTTAAAGTTTCATTTAGATAGTTTGCATTATCAATATTAGCTTTTGGTACTCCTCTTGAGAAAGTATATCAAGCCCATTTTATAGCTGAGGAGAGTGAGGCTTAAACCCCTAAACCCCGTTGGCTTTAAGTCAATTCTGACTCATAGCAATGTTATAGGACAGAGTAGAATTGCCATATGTGGTTTCAAAGGGTGTGCATGTCTACGGAAGTACACTGACCCATCTTTCTCCCGTGGAGCTCCTGGTGTGTTCAAACTGCCTACTTTCTGTTGCAGAGAACTCCTGTAACCACTGCACTGCCAGCACTCCTGCTGAGGTTTAGAGAGCTTATTTAGCGTACTCACAACTATACAACTGTAAGCCATGGAAGAGTAATAGAGACAACTCTGACCCCAAACTTATGTCCTGTATCACTAGGCCTACTGCAGTTCAGTATGGTTACTACTACTGATTATACTTAATTGGTTAAGGGATATTTTTACTAATGCCATACAGATACTTCTAAACGTGGATTTACAGTGAACTGTCGTGAATTTTTTTAAAAGCTGATGTTTGTTTTATGTATTTGAAAACTCTGATGTGTGTGAAAGAACTCAGTACCTAGTGTATAAAAGTTCTGATATTTAGTTTATGTCATCAAAACCATATTGAACATTTTCATGTATTTGGGACAGTTTAACTGATAGTAAACTAGTTTCCTACTTTGGTCATGTGACAAAAATCTGCACTTATTTTGGCCATTAGGCAGTTATTAGTTTTACTTACAGAATATTTTAGGAAGCAGTTTTTGATAACCAAAATAGAAAAATGAAATAGTTTTTTAAGACAACACTGGATTTTCCCTTCAAAGTCTGTAATCTTTTCTGTGTTGCAGGACAACTGAAAAACAATATTATAAGCTTCCCTTATTATTGAAATGCAAGGTATATTTATATAATAATAAATGCAAAGCTTCACTATGAGTTGGACCTGACTCAATAGCAGTGGGTTGGTTTGGTTTTTGCCTGTTATTGACACGGCTGTTTTTCATTTGGTTAATTAGTCAAAACACATGATCCTTCCTGTATGCCAAGACATTGCTGTCACACTGGAGCATACACTTCCAAACTCTAGAACTTTACCTGTGAAATTATCTGTAATTGTACAGAAAAAAACAAAAGGACGTGCTACAGGAAAGGCAGTTTGCTGCTAACTTAAAAATATTATGTTCACACATAAATATTTTTGTGTAAAAATGGCTATGTTTCAAACACAATCATCTAATTCATATGTCAGCAAAACTTTAGAACCTCAGGCCAAATCAGGTCCTTTACCTGTTTTGACAGAGTTTTATTGGAAAACATGGAACTCTGGTGGACCAGTGATTAAATAAGTGCTTACCTGTGAACCAAAACATTGGTGGTTTGAATCCCCAGGCCACTCTGTGGGAGGAACATGTGGCAGTCTACTTCCGGAAAAGATTTACAGCCTCAGAAAGTCTATGAGGCAATTCTGCTCTGGCCTGTAGGGTTGCTGTGAGTTGGAATCTACTTGAGGACAGTGGGTTTGCTTTTGTTGGAACACAGGCACACCTGTTCATTTTCCTGTTGTCTCGGGCTGCTTTGGAGCCCTGGTGGCGCAGCAGTTCAGAGCTACATCAGCTAACCAAAAAGGTCAACAGTGCAAATCTACCATCTACTGCTTGGGAATCCTATGGGGCCGTTCTCTGCTGTCTTATGGGGTGGCTGTGAGTCAGAATTGGCTTGGTGGCAACAGTTTTGTGGATTTTTTTTTTTTTAATGTCTGCTTTCACATTACAGTTGGGTAGTACAGAGACCAAAGTTAACAACAGTTACTCGTTTGTTAACCTCCTGGCCTAATTTATAAAATCCGTGAGATGTTATTTAAATTTTAGTTACTGCAGGAAACATCTAAGTGTTGAACTTAAATATAAATTGGAACAAAATGATTTATATTCAGTTTGCGATGTAAATTGGAATAAAATGATTTATATTCAGTTTGCGATGTAAATTGGAACAAAATGATTTACATAGTTTGTGTAAAGCAAAGTATGTCGTATCATAAAGAATTTTGTACAGTAATGATTTGCAGTTGATTTCTTTTTCAAGGAAAGACTAGACTTGCCCCTTGGCTGTATTTAAGAGTTTTGACATTTACAGGATATTCAGATTTATCTTTAAGGAGAAGTTTTAGATATCCATGCTAAAACAACTTTTAGGAAAAATGAATGATTGAGATGTCTAGAAACAAATTTACACAGAAGGAGATGAATCAAGGGTAATGGTTCCTGTTTAATTTTTTGAGTTTATATGTATTTTAGAAGTCAAACTGTCTTTATAATTTCTTGGCAAGTGTTTGTTGTTATTGAAGTTGTTTTGTATTTTTAAGCTTTTAGTGGTTTAAAATTAGTATAAAGTTATTGTAAGACTTCTTTTTATGGCATTGCTTTGCTAATTTTTTCCCCATCTGCTGCAAAGTGAGTATGGGAGAAAGAAGTTTCCCATGACTATTTATAAAAGGCCAGATATCTTCAGTTTTGCATACAGAGTTTGTATCTAAGGAATGAGTCCCTTGGAAGAGGCTCTCAAAGACCGGTTCCTCATTTTGATCATGTTTGGGTTACTTTAAGTTTAAATAAAGTTTAAGTGCACAATGCTACTTATAAATTTCAATAAATGAAGTAAATAAAACCGTTTATTGCCTTTAGACTTAAGAAGCTACAGAGTTTAAATGTGTAGCAGTGTAACACTGAAAATGCTTTAATTGGGGTGGTCATACTCAGTATTAAGACAGCAGAGAATAGAAAGTCAGGAGAAATGGTCTCTTAGCTCAACCGCTAGAAAGGTGAAAACTTACTGTTATTCAAAACTTAATCCATTGCCAATCATGACAGTGCTTTATGGAGGCCAGATTATTTCATAGGCAATAAATTAGGCTGTTGGAATTCATAGTGTTTTTGGTGCTCTCTGTCGGGTCATGCCGCCATGTTTCCATGCCAGCATATTCTTCTCGGGGATAAAGCTCAGAGGTCCTTCTAAAGGAATTTTTTTTTTTTTTGGAAAAAAGCAGTATGCTACAGAATTGGGTTGCTTCCTTAACCTTGCCTGTACTCTAGCAAAAAAGGAACCCCAGTAAAGCTTTCAAGTTTGGAGGTGCCAGGTGAACAGGGAGAAGAATTGCCGTCTGAGTCCCTCATTTTAGTTTCTTCTGATTATCTCTTGAATACCTGGCTGAGATTACAACTTTAGGGATATATAAGAAATTGCTTTAAAACAGAGTGTGAGTTAACGGGACAGAGAATGTCCATTGTAATTGCCTCAGACTTGTAAAAATTTACTTGAGACATATTTAAAATGCTAAAGTGCAATCTTTCAGGAGATTTGATTTTTAAGCACAGCCACACTGCTTCAGAAGCAAGCCTGGTAAGTGGGGTTGAATAAGAACCTGAGTTACAGTAGTTTAAATACAAAGTATGGTTGGGCCTATGAAATAATGTTCCTGATATTCTTGTGTATGTAGATTGACTTTAAATAGAGCTTAATGACTACGGCATCTGAAATATTTTTTTCAATGACTGACTCATTGGAAAAAGGACATTGTTTCTCGGTATAATTAGTTGAAGGATTAACACTGAGTAGTTTGTATGCATTCTGGTATATTTGTTAAAAAAAATGCACCAGTCGTTTCGGTTTATAACCTAACAGCTTCTGCAGTTTACACCAAGTTAAATATTTGTAAGGACTAGAGGTATTCAAACCTAGACGGAATACTTACAGGTAGTTCCTGAGGATTTCCAGCTTCCTAACTGACTTCCCTGGTGTTGTAGTGGCTAAGTGCTGTCTATGCCTCCTAACCAAAAGGTTGGCAATTCAAATCTGCTAGACGCTCCTCAGAAAATCTGTGAGGCAGTTCTTTTCTGTTTTGTAGGGTTGCTGTGAGTTGGCATCGACTGGATGGCAGTGGGTTTGGTTGTGTTTTAACTCTCCTTCCAGAAACCCTGGTAAGGGTAGTGGTTAAGTGCTACAACTGTTCACCAAAAGGTCAGCAGTTCACATCCACCAGCCACTCCTTGGAAGCTCTGTGGGGCGTTTCTGCTCTGTCCTATGGGTTCACTGTGATTTGGAATTGACTCAACAGCAACAGGTTTTTTTTTTTTTTTTTTTTTTTTTAACCTGCCTTCTGGAAATCCTGCTGGCATAGTGGTTAATAGTTATGGCTGCTAACCAAAAGGTCATCAGTTTGAATACCTTAGGCTGTCCCTGGAAACTATATGGGGCAGTTCTGCTCTACTTCTTATAGGGTCACGATGGGTCTGAATTGACTCCATGGAAGTGGGTTTGGTTTGATTTTTTTAAAACCTGCCTTCCGGACCCCTAGTTCACTGGACAGTAGTTCACTGTCCAAATGCTAAATCAAAAGGTCAGTGCTCCTTGGAAATCCTATGAAACTGTTCTTCTCTGCCTTAAAGGGTTGCTGTGAGTCCAAATTGATTTCCCAGCTATGGATAAACTACCTGCATGCACAGACACTTAGGCTACTATTTCTAGAGGAATATAAGTGAGGAAGTTAAGTAGATGATCCCAAAGATAATAGTGGTGGCAGGAGCCAAAGTTTGTTGTTTTTTCAATAGTATTTTACTTAGCAGTTTAGGTTCCCTTTTAACAATTTCGGAAACCCTGATGGTATAGCGGTTAACAGCTGTGGTTGCTAACCAAAAGGTCATCAGTTTGAATCTACCAGATGCTGCTTGGAAGCTCTGTGGACAGTTCTGTTGGGTTGCTGTGAATTAGAATCTACTCATTCGATGGCAGTGGCTTTGGCCTACAGCCTCACAAGCATTTATTGTTCTGTGTTTTTTTTTTTTTTAAATCATTGCCTTTTCTGCAAGGGTGAGTTTTGATTTGCATCTGGATCTGAGTCGACCTCACTTGACGTGGCTCTCTGGCAGTGCAGTAGTTACGCACTTGGCCACTAAGCAGAAGGTTGACGGTTTTCAAATGACCAGGTACTCCTTGAAAGCCCTAAGAGGCAATTGTGTTCTGTCTTAGAGAGTCTCTGTGAGGGAGAATCAGCTTGATGGCAGTGGGGCTGGCTGGCTAATGATCACCAACATCTTTTCATGTATTTGTTGTCTGAATGTCTTCTCTGGTGAAGTGTTTGTGTTCATTGTCCGTTTTTTTTTTAATTGATTTTTTTTGTCTTTTAGTTGAGTGACTGAGGCTTTCTATATATTTTAAAGATTCGCCTTATTTGACGCATGGTTGCCAAAGATTTTTCCCAATTCCTTTCTGTCTTGGTAAAGTCTTTTGATGAGCATAACTATTTAATTTTTAGGAGAGTTGGAATCAACTTGATGGCAGTGAGTTTGGCTTGGGAGTTTTTCCAGTTATCTAGCTTATCTTCTTGTGTTGGTACATTTTAGTTTTGTTTGAGAGACTATTTATGCTGAAAAGTTATCTTTCAGGAACTTTATAGTTTTAGCTTCAACGTTTAGGTTTTTGATCCATTTTGAGAGTTATTTTTTGAGCATGGTGTAAAGTGTGGATCCTGATTTGTTTTTCTGTGCATGGATATGTAGTTTTGTCTGCACCATTTGTTAAAGAGAGCTTTTCTGTATTGAATGCACTTTGATCCTTTGTTGAAGATCAATGGCTGTAGATGGATGAATTTACTTCTGGGTTCTCATTTCTGTTCCACTGGCCTCTGTGTCTGTCATTGAACTGATTACCGGCTATTTTGATAACTGCGGCTCTATAGTAAGTTTTGAGATTGGAAAGTGTGAGTTTCTTATTAGTTCTTCAGTATTGTTTTAGCTGTTCCAGCCACCTTCATTTCCATATAAAGGTAAACCAAAAAAAACCAAACTAGTTGCCTGGTGGATTTAAACAGGTGACCTTTTGGTTAGGAGCCATGCACTAACCACTGCACCACCAAGGTTTCCCATATAAAGTTGGAGATTGGTTTTTTTCATTTCATTGAAGAGTGTTTTAATGTTGTTGAGATTGGAATGGCAATTGCATTATGTCTATAGATAACTTTTGGTGGTATGGATGTTTTCACAATATTAAGTCTTCCAGTCTGTCAGCATGGATATTTTTCCATTTATGTAGATCTCTTTTGAGTTTCTTCCAGTGATACTCTGTAGTTTTCCTTGTGTAAGTCCTTTATGCCCCTGACAAGGTTTATTCTTAGGTAATTGTATCCTTTTGAGGGCAAATATAAAGGGTATCATTGTCTTGATTTCCTCTTCGGAGTTACTGTCAGCAAAATTCCAGGGAAAAGTGTCCTACCAGATGAGGGGAGTGATCTCTTGCCCCTACCTAAGATGTTTTCGTTTTGCATTTCCAGAAAGCAGCTGAATGCTTTGAGCGTGAAGCAAAAATAAAACAACATGCTACCCTTCAGGAGAGAAGGCTCAAAGTGGCAGAAAACGATGTTAGCAGGCGAAACAAAAGTAATTTATTTTGTTTGTGGTCCTCTGTATCGGTGGTCTGTCTCCAGTGTTCTTTCTCTAAGAGTACAAGTTTTACAGTGATATAAGTAAACTGCAAATGCCCCAAACTCCTGACATTTGAATCTTGCATTACTGCCAACCTCAGCTTTCTGTGTGCTTAATAACTGAAAGAACTGATTTAGATTACCAGAAAGGACAGTGACTGTGCATTCAACACTTCCAGACAACTTTTAGAATTCCTGTCAATTCAGACCTCCATAACATGCTTAACCAACTGCCGTGAAGTCAATTCTAACTCTTAGAAACCCTGTAGGACAGAGCAGAGCTGTGACTTCCTTTGGGGAAAAAACAATCTCAAAGGGGAAATATACTCCTATTTTAATTGGGGCAAATTTTGTATCCAGAGCCTGTGCCAACTGTACATTTATCCAGTTTTGCCATACCTCAACTTTAAAATACAGTTTAGGGGAGTTTTTAGTTTTGTTAATAAAATTAAAGATTTTGTTTACCTAGAGTGCAACATTTTGTAATTTTCACTTTATTATTGGCATTATTTTTGTGCGTCATCAGTGTCTGGGACACTAAGCAGATTATAAGAGCCCTGATGGTCCAGTGGTTAAGTGTTCAGCTGCTAACTGAAAGGACAGCAGTATGAACTCACCAGCAACTCTGAGGGACAAAGATGTGGCAGTCTGCTTCTGTAAAGATGGCAGTGTGCAAACCCCATGGGGAAGATCTGCTCTGTCCTGCAGGGTCTCTAAGAGAAGAGTTAGAATTGATTTAATGGCAATGGGTTAAATATGTAAGTCTGAATTGATAGGAATTCTAAAAGTTATCTGGAAGTGTTGAATGCATAGTCACTGTCCTTTCTGGTAATCTAAATCAGTTCTTTCAGTTATTAAGCACACTGAAAGTGGAGGTTGGCAGTAATGTAAGATTCGAATATCAGGAGTTTGGGGCATTTACAGTTTACTTACATCACTGTAAAACCTAGGCAAGTAGAGACCCAGTTGCTGGAATCACTCTGACTTCTGGAATGATTGTGAATATGGTGGCACCCCAAATGCTTTGGTATTAAAGGAATGGCCTTGGGACACCCAAAAAAGCAATGTTGAAGGTATACACAGTTTAGGAGGCAGAGAGTGATAGTTATTTAATTCCATCAGCAACATCTTTTGTCTCTCATCAGCCAACAGAGGGTATTTCTAAAGATTTTTTATCAAGAAGCGATTTAAAAAATTCTGGCATGTGGCCATGTAAGAAAAATAATTAAAGGTTATCTAGAGTGTCTTTCTGAATGAAGCATAATTAAAGTCTTGTATTTATTGTGATGATTGTTTAACTTTTGGTACCTTAGCAGCAGTGTGGTTTGGGAGGAATGGGTGAGAACATGTCTTAGTTGCCATCCAGGTAATGAGCGATCATGGATCCCTTTGCGCTTATTCTTTGTCTGAACTTAGGACATATTTTAGACGTCAGGAAGGACCAGTCCCTGGAGAAGGACATCATACTTGATAAACTAGGTCAGCGAAAAAGAGGAAGACCCTCAACAAAATGCATTGACACAGTGGCTGCAGCAGTGAACTTGAGCATAATAATTATGAGGATGGTGCAGGACTGGGTGGGCAGTGTTTCGTTCTGTTGTACACAGGGTTACTGTGAGTACGAGCTACCTCAAAGATGTCTCTAACAGCAACAGGGCTATCTCAGCCACTGGGAGCTATGTCAAACATTTTTGTAAAGTGGAAGGAGAGTGACTGAGAAGAGGAAGAAGGCTCGTAGGAGCTGAGAATGGACGCTTTTTCTTCTTCAGTCTTAGCAAACTAGCCAGCTTCTTAATGCTGATAATGAGGAAACAAATCCCGAGGTGATAGAAACAGAAGAGCTGGCAACTCAAACCCACCTCATGGTGCTGGGGATTGAAGACCTTGCAGTCTGCTTCTGTAAATATTACAACCAAGAAAACCCTCTCGTTCTGACTCCTTGGCAGTGTTTTGTTTTTTTAAATGAGGGAATAGACTTCATTGAGATGAAATTCAAAACTGTAAAACTGGCTACATTAAAACATTTTATTTTCAAAATAAAATAGGATTAGGAAAGATTAGGGAGATATGATAATACTGTATTCATATTGTATATAATTGTTGTTAGACTTAAATACATTAAATGCATTTCAGTTGTGTATATAATACTCATAGCCTCCTTTTCATTGGACCCTCTGTGATGTGCTTATGTTTTTACACGACTGCTTCATGGAAAGAAATTAAATTTCAGGGGGTTGTTAAGGGAAGAATTCTCCCGGCTGTTTTCCTTCTTTGGTTATCCAAGTAAAGGTATGCTATGCTAAATGGAAATCTCAGGATAATTAGATTTTTATTTGGAAAGTAGTTGATGAACAGGACAAGAAATCAGAAAAAAGATTTTAAGATGAATGGGAAAAAACCAAGAGTTTTTGACGTTGGAAGAAAAGGTGACTGTGCTGAAATTCTAGACTGCCACTGAACTAGCAGTTTGAGCTTTGACAGCTTTTAACATCTTACATTTGCTTTGCAGTTCTGGTAACTGCTCATGTGTGGAAACTTCTGTGATCTAGGTTATTGGAAAGCGCTTTCTGCTGAAGACTTTATATAACCCCTTCAAAAGTACCATATGTGCTTTTTGCTTGAGATTCTGTCTTTACAGTAGTGTTCTTGGCTTATATAATTTATTCATGATTCCTCTTAACAGTTAATACATTCGTATGGCAAAAAATTCAAAAGCAAAAAAACAAAACAGCAAAAAATCTCTTTGTAGACCAGTGTTTTCCTGTCACCCAAGTTTTCTTTGCAGAGGCAATCAGTGCTACCAGCATTTGCCAGTCCTCACAGGATGTTCTATGCCAGCCACTGCTGTCTTAAGAAATACAGTGCTAGCCACATATGCAGTGTTAAATTGTATAGAAGCCACGTTAACAAAGTAAAAAGAACTTAAGTAATACCGTACATGATGTAGTGGTTAAAATAAATCTAAACTTACCAAAACAGTAGTCTTCAGTAAAAGTATTTGTGTCAGATCTGAAATTTAAATTGCTATGTAAAATAAGTTTGTCAGCCACACTAGCCACATCTCCAGTGCCCAGCAGCCTTTCCTGGCTAATGGCCAGTGTGTTGGGCAGTGTATCTTTGATACATTCAAGAATGCATGGAAGTGTGTGTGCATACTGTTTCCTCTTTTAGACACTTTGTACTTTTAGTGCTACTTTGTACTTTGGTTTTTTACTTACTGTATTTTGGTAATCATTCCATTTCATTATAGAAATTTGTGTGTGTGTGTGTTTTCACTTGTATATGATATCTTTGTAGGGATGAACTATAATTTATGCAGCCAGTCCCTGTGGATGGATATTAGCTTTGGTTCCCCTCCTTTCAACCTTTTGTTGTTCTTAAACAGTCATTTTAGTTACCCTGGGGGTGTAGTGGTTAAGAGCTATGTCTGCTAAGCAAAACGTTAGCATTTTGAATCCACCGAGTACTCCATGGAAACTATGGGGCGATTCTCTTGTGGGCTATAGGGTTGCCATGAGTCAGAATTGACTCGACAGAAATGAGTTTGGTTTTTGGTTTTATGCATTTACAATCTATTGTGCTTTCATGGATTCAGTTGGTCCCTCTAAAATTGTGTGTAGCGTTTGGCTAGGTCATAACTTTTGGTATTGTGTGATGTTCCCTGTGTTGTAAATCCTGCCTCCATGATGTTAATGAGGGAGGATGCCTGGCAGTTGTGTTGGTGGGGCAGGACTCAAAGTCTGAAATCATGTTGTGCTCTGAGGCAATCTTTTGGGATATAAAGGAAATGGAGACAGGCGAAGAGTTGGGGACCTCATACCACTGAGAAGCTGTGCCTGGAGCTGAGCACGTCCTTTGGAAAGGCCCCAGGGTCCCTGTGCCTCAGAAGCTCCCAGTCCAGCGGAAGACTGACAACAGGAATGTTCCTTCAGAGCGAGCAGAGAAAGCCTTCCCCTGGGGCTGACATTCTAAATTTGGACTTTAGACTACTAGATTGTGGCAAAGTAAAATTTCTCTTTAAAGCTATACACTTGTGGAATTTCTGTTAGAGCAGTACTAGATGACTAAGACATGTGCTAATGTGCTTTCCTGGTAGTTTTGATCAGATTCTCTAGCTTGTGAAACTTTAAAAGACAGAGAAGCCCTATTCTCTACTTTTTGGGTGTATTGGTGAGTATCAGTATCTTACACAAATACAGACACATGAAGACCAGTTATTGGATGGGGATTGTTATTATTTTTTTAGTGTAATTAAGTGAAAGTATACAATCTTTAAGTTTGCGTGCCAGCCGATCTCCAGCTCCTTCTGCTCTCCTTACCAAGTGACAGCATATTCTTCCTTTTCATTGTATACTTGTCATAGCCTCTTAATCTCCTGTCTCCTCCTCTTCACCCTCGTCTCTCCCACCTAGAAAGAGACCAGTAGGACGGCATCCTGTAAAGGTATAGAACCATGAAGTGCACACACCGTGTGGTCACATTGTATCTCTGAGTCCAGTCCATTTGGGTCCGAAGAGTTGACCTCGGTCGTGTTTTCTGCACAGGGACAGCAGCAGGTCTGGGGCCATGCTCCCAGGGGATTCCCCAGGCTGCCATCAGTTGTGGTCTTTTAGTAGAGTTCTTGATCTGCACCCATATTTTCCTAGTGTTGCCACTTGGACTCAATGTTGTATGCCCCTTCATGGCTCACTTCGGTGGTGGCCGGGCACCATCGGTTCTTCTGGTCACATGTTGATAGTCTACCATTCACATGGGTCCTTCGGTCTCTTTTTACCTGTTGTCTTTGTTGTTCTTGGTGATCAACTCTTCTGGATGAATTGGGACCATTTGGTGTACCTCAGGTGGCAGAAAACTGTTGGGGTGCAGAAAACTGTTGTAGCAATAGGCTAATTAGGCCAGTTGACTTTGATGCCCCCTGAGAGCATGATTCCCAGACCCAGCCCCTGATACCCAACAGTACAGATTAGAAGAGTTTTCAGTTTATGGTGAAGTACAGTTAAGCTGATCTACTTTTTACTGTGTGCTGTCACTGCTTTCACCTAACCAAATTTCTATCAACTATCTGATCTGTGGCCATCTCTCTCCCTCCCTCCCCACCCTTTTACCTGTCAGAGTCTTTTCTTCTGTACCTAAGTCTGTTTTAAGTCTTTATAGTAGGGGTCTCATGCAATATTTGTCCTTTTGCCGCTGACTGATTTCACTCAGCATGTCTTCCATTTGAAACCAGGTTATGAGATACTTCCTAAAATCATTATTGTTCTTTATCATTTTATAGTGTTCCACTTAGTGTATGTGTCATAGTTTGTTTATCCATTCATCTGTTAATGGGCATCTGGGTTGATTCCATCTTTTTGCTATTGTAGACTGTGCTGCAGTAAGCATTCATGTGCATGTGTCAGTTCATGTGACAGCCTTTGTTTCTGTAGGATGTATTTCAAATAGTGGGATTACTACACCAAATGGTTTTATCTATTTCTTTTTAACTTATTTTTTTTATTGTGAATTAAGAACAATTTTACAGTCTGTATCATGTTGCATATAACACATAGGACTTTCACCTCTTATTTTATTATAGCTGCCCCCCCACCCCCGACATGACAGCGTGCTTTCCATTTTGTTCAGAACTTCCTATAAACTTTTGATACAGGCCTTCTTCACTCATCAACTTGGCTCCAGCAAAATGTCTCTGAGACAACCCTGTGTACATTTTTACATGTTTATTTACCTCCAATATTGCTCTATGTTTTATATGGTCCAGGTCAGTCTTTAGGGAGCTGGCCCCAGTGCTGGATGCAGTTTGGGGTTAGAGAGTCCAGGGACCATGCTCCCAGGGGGCCCTCTGTTCAGAAAGACCAAGTGTGGTCTTTTGGTAGAGTTCTAGCTCTTCCCTCTACCCTATCACCTACTGTGTCCAAAGCTCCATTCCGAGTACCCAATCTGGGCTGTCATTGATGGTGGCCAGGCACCATCTGGTTCTACTGGTTCCATACTGAAGCAGACTATGGTTCATATGGCCCCTTCTATCTGGTGGGCTCATGTTTCTCCTGTCTTTGGTGTCCCCCATTTGCCCTGGGTGTGGGTGGATTGGGACCATTTGGTGCTATTTAGACGGCAGCTTGCTACCTTTTAAGACCCCAGTCACCACTCACCCAGGTGGTATGTGGAGTGATATCTTGAGAGAGGGAGAGAGAAAAACCTGTATGTCCAGTTTTTTCTGGGTGGCCCCTCAAAGTGTGGTCCCTTGATCCCAGACCCCATTTCTCTGTTCTTCCAAAGAGGTGGTCCACATGAAGGGGACAGTTTGGTTTTGAAGTTGAGTAGTTGTGGGTACCACACATCCAGTGAGTGCTGTCATATCCTGTTGCCATCCTAACCACTATCTAATTTGTAAAATATCCCTCTCCCTTCTTGCCCCATCTCCTTGTAACCATCAAATATTGATTTCTACTATGCTTAAATGATTAGTTGGGTACTTATAGCAATGGTCTTATACAAAATTTGTCTTTTTGTGTTGATGTATCTGTTTTCAGCTTTTTAAGGAAGCATCAAATTGCTTTCCAAAGAGGTGGTACCATTTTGCAATCCCACCAGCAGTGTAGGAGAGTTCTGGTCTCTCCACAGCCTCTGCAGCATTTGTTGTTTCATATTTTTTGGATGATGGCCAACCTTGTTGGGCTGAGGTTGTATTTCATTATAGTTTTGATTTGATGATCGTGATGATTGTGAGCATTTCCTCATGTATGTTTTGGCTGCCTGGATGTTCTCTTTGGTGAAGTGTCAGTCCATCTCCTTTGCCTGTTGCTTAATTGACTTATTTACCTTTTTCTTGTTGATATTTTGCAGTGCCTTGTAGATTATGAGATAAGACGTCAGTCTGATGTGCAGTTGGCAAATATTTTTTTCCCATTCTGTAGGTGATCTTTTAACTCTTTTGATAGTCTTTGGATGAGCAAAAGTGTTTGAATCTTAGTAGTGCCCATTTATTTCATCTGTTGATTATGCTTTGTCAGATTTTGAAGGGATGGGGATTATTTTTAAAATTTGTGTGGAAGGAAATGCATGTCTGAACCTGAGCACTAGGTCAGTGTTCAAGATGATGACAAGTAGATTACCTGGCAGAGTAAAAGCTCATTTATGCTAAACTTTTGAACTGAGTACTTTACATTAATTTTTGTAGCCATAAGCCAATGAATTGTTGTTAAGACATCCTCAAGTGCTGCTTTTTTAAAAAATATTTTTTATTGTGAATTAAGAACAGTTTTACAGTCTATATCATGTTGCCATGTAACACGCAGAACTTTCTATTCTAGCTGGTATTCTAACAGCTATTCTATGCTGGCTACCCCATCCACTCCACAATGTGACAACATGCTTACCCTTTCGTCTGGAACTTCCCGTGACCTTTTGACTAAGGTTTAACCCTTCTCACCCAATCAACTTGGCTCTAGTGAAGAGCCTCTCGGACAACCCCATGTAACTGTGTAGTGGTTTGTTCACCTCTGGTATCACTGTGTTGTATGTAGTCCAGGTCAGTCTTTGTCTGGGAAGCTGGCCCCAGTGCTGGATGCTCTTTAGGGTTAGAGAGTCCAGGGACCATCCTTCCAGGGAGCCCTTGGTTCAGAAGAACTGTCAGGTGTGGTCTTTTGGTAGAGTCCTAGCTCTGCCTGCTACTCTATCACCCACTGTGTCGGGATCTCTTTTCCCCTTACCTAGTTCAGGCTGTCATTGGTGTTGGCCAAGGTACTATCTAGTTCTTCTGGTCCCATGCTGAAGCAGGCTGTGGCTCCCATGGCCCCTTCCATCTGGTGTGCTCTTATTTTTCTCTTGTCCTCAATGTCCACCATTTATCTCAGGTCCAGGTGGATTGGGACCATTTGGTGCTATTTAAGTGGCAACTTGCTAGCTTTTACAAACCTGGTTGCCACTCACCCAGGTGGCGTGTGCAGCAATATATTGAGAGGGAGAGAGAAGAACCTTGGGTATGCCATTTAGTCTGGATGTTCCCTGAGAGCATGGTTCCCCAGTCCCAGACCCTGTTTCTCTGTTCTTCCAAAGAGGTGGTCTGTATTAAGGGGATGGTTTGGTTTTGAAATTGAATAGCTGTGGCTACCCCACTTCTAGTGCATACTGACACATTCTGTACCCAACCTTAATCCTAACCACTATCTAATTTGTGAAAAAAAACTCTCCCTCCTCTTCTCTACACCCTTGTAACTGTCAAATATTGATTTTTTTCTGTACTTAAATGATTTGTTACATCTTTATAATAATGGTCTTATACAAAACTTGTCCTTTTGTGTCTGGCTGATTTCATGCAACATAATTTCCTCTAGATGGTCCCATGTTGACAGGCATCTCTCTAAAGCCATCATTGTTTCTTATTATTGCATAGTAGTCCATTGTATGAATATACAACAGTTTATGTAAACATTTGTCTGTTGATGGGGATCTAGGTTGCTTCCAACTTTTTGCTGCTGTGGAGAGAGCTGCAATAGACATTGGCATGCATGTGTGTGTTTAAATGATATTCATTATTTCTTTGGGACACGTTCCAAGGAGTGGGATGACTGGATCATAAGATATTTCTATTTCTAGTTTTTTAAGGAAGCGCCAAATTGATTTGCACAGTGGTTGAACCATTTTACAGTCCCACCAGCAGTGTAGAAGAGTTTCAGTCTGTCCACGTCCTCTCCAGCATTTATTGTTCTGTGTTTTTTGAATTAATGCCAGCTTTGTTGGGATGAGTTTGTATCTCATTGTGGTTTCGATTTGGATTTCTCTGATGGAGAGTGATCGTGAACACTTCCTCATATATCTATTAGCAACCAGTATGTCTTCTTTCGTGAAATGCCTGTTCATGTCATTTGCACATTTTTAATTGGGCTGTTTGTCTTTTTCTGGTTGAGGTTTTGCAGTATCTTATAGATTAGACAGAAAAGGCAATGATCAGAAACATGGTGGGCAAATATGTGTTCCTACTCTTTAGGCAGTTTTTTTATTCTTTTGATGAAGGCTTTGGATGAACATAAGTGTTTAATTTTTAAAAGTTCCCAGTTATCTATTTTCATTTCTGAGGAGTGAGGGTTGGTGGTTTTTCGTCAACTGATGATGCATGGGTTAGGCTTACCAGAGTCATCCCAAGTTTCGCTTCCAAGAATGTTGTTTTAGCTTTTATATTTAGATCTTTGATCCATTTTGAATTTGTTTTTGTGCATGGTATGAGATAAGGGACTTGTTTCATTTTTTTTTTTTTTTTTTGCAGATGAGTATCCAATTATGCTAACACTATTTGTTGAACAGACTGCCTTTTCCCCAGTTCACAGCCTTTGGGCCTTCAACAAATCAGCTGTTCATAGGTGAATGAAGTTATATTTGGATTCTCAGTTCTGTTCCATTGGTCTGTGTGTCTTTTTTTGTGCCAGTACCAGGCTATCTTGATAACTGTGACAGTGTAGTAGGTTTTAGGGTCAGGAAGAGTGAGGCCTCCCACTTTATTCCTCTTCTTTAGTAATAATTTACTTATCTGTGGTTTCCTTCCTTTCCATATGAAGTTGGTGATTTGTTTCTCCATCTCACTTAAAAATGTCATTGGAAGATGAATTGGGATTGCATTGTATGTATAGATTGCTTTAGGAAATGTGGACATTTTCACAAAGTTAAGTCTTCCTGTCCAAGAGCAAGGTAGGTTTCTCTACTTATGTAAGTCATTTTTCGTTTCTTGTAGTAGGGTCTTGTTTTCTTTGCATAGTTCTTTTACATCTCTGGTTAGATTTATCCCTAGGAGTTGTATCATCTTGGGCTCTCTAGTAAGTGGTAATGACCTCGTGATTTCCTCTTTTGTTTTCTCTTTGTTGGTGTAAAGGAATCCCACTGATTTATGTATGTTTATCTTGTATCCTGATACTTTGCTGGAGTCTTTGAGGTCCAGTAATTTTTTGGTGGCTTTTTTAGGGTTTTCTATGTATAAGGTCATGTCATCTGCAAGCAGTGATACTTGAAGTCATTTTTGCCAATTTGGATGCCATTATTTTGTAATCATGCCTAGTTGCTCTGGCTAGGACCTGCAGAACAGTGTTGAATAGAAGTGGTGACAGTGGGTATCCTTGTCTAGTATCTGCTTTTAAGGGTAATGTTTTTAGCTTCTCTCCATTAAGTATGATGTCAGTTGGTTTAGTGTAGATGGCCTTTGTTGTGTTGAGAACTTTCCCTTCTATTCCTGTTTTGCTGAGAGTTTTTAACATGAATGGGTGTTCAACTTTATCAAATGCCTTTTCTGCATTGATTGATAGAATCAGATGCTCCTTGTCTGTTGTTTTGTTTATGTGGTTGATTATAGTAATGTCGGCACTTGGCCTTGGCTTATAGTAATGTTTTCCTGATGTTGAACCATCCCTGCATCCCTGATATAAATCCTTCTTGGTCATGATGGACTACTTTTTTGATGTGTTGTTGAATTCATTTAGCTAGGATTTTTGCCTGTAAGGTCATGAGAGATACTGTTCTGTAATTTTCCTTTTTTTTTTTTTTAATGCCTTCTTTACCTGGTTTTGGTACCAGGTTATACTAGCTTCATAGAATGAATTTGGGAGTTTTCTATCCTTTTCTATGCTCTGGAATACCTTTAGAAGTAGTGGTACTGACTCTTCTGTGAACATTTGGTAGAATTCTCTAGTGAAGCCATCTAGGCCAAGGCTTCTTTGGGTGGAAGTTCTTAAATTACTTGTTCAATCTTTTCTTTGGTAATGGGTTTGTTTAATTGTTCTATCTCTGATTTTGCTAGTTTAGATAGATGGTGTTTTTGTAGAAAATTGTCCATTTCCTTTAGGTTTTCAATATTATTAGAATATAATTTTTCATAATATTCTGTGATTCTTTTAATTTCAGTAGAGTCCATTGTGCTATCACCCATTCCATTTCTTACTTGGTTATTTGTTTCTGCTTCTGTTTTTTTGTGACTTTGGCCAATGGCTTATCAATTTTGTTGATCTTTTAAAAAAATAGTTTTTGGATTTGTCTACTGTTTCAGTCACTTTTCTACTTTGTTTCATTTATTTCTGCTCTAACTTTAGTAATTTGCTTTCTTCTGGAGCCTGATGAGTCTTTTGCTGAAATATTTCTAGTTGTTCAAGTTGAAGAGTTAATTCTTTGATTTGTGCTCTTCCTTCTCTTTGGATGTGTACATTTATTGAGATGAACTGACCTCTGAGCACTCCTTTGGCTGTGTCCCATAGGTTTTGGCAGGATGTGTCTTCTCATTTGAGTCATTGAAATTCATTGTTGCATCCTTGATTTCTTTTATTACCCAGTACTTGAGCAAAATGTTACTCAGTTTCCATAGTTTTGATTTCCGTCTTTTTTCTGTTACTCATTTCTAATTGTATTGCTTTGTGGTCTGAGAAGCAGCTTTATTACTTCAGTGTTTGGATTTTGTTGAGGGTTGTTCTGTGACCTAATACATGGTCAGTTCTAGAGAATGTCCCATGTATATTAGAAAAGAGAGTATACAGGGCTGCTGTTGGATGAAGTTTTCTGAATATGTCTATGAGGTCAAGTTGGTTGATTGTGGCGTTCAGATCTTTCATGTATTTGCTAGGGTTTTCTGGGATGTTCTGTCTTTTACTGAGAGTGGTGTGTTGAAGTCTCCTACTATTACTGTAGAGCTGTCTATTTTTGTTTTCAGTGCAAATAGTGTTTATGTATTTTGGAGCTTTGTCATTGGGTTGGTAGATATTTAGTATGGTTGTGTCCTCCTCCTGTGTTGATCCTTTGACCATTAGATAGTAACTGTCTTTATCCTGTATAGTGGATTTAACTTTAAAGTCTGTTTTGTCGAGAGATTAGTATTGCCACTCCTGGTCTTTTTGAATGATATTAGCCAGATATAATTTTTTCCAGCCTTTGAGTTGTAGTTTGTGTCTTTGAGTCTAAGTTGTGTCTCCTGTAAGCAACATATAGATGGGTCATGTTTTTTATCCAATCTGATACTTTCTTTCTCCTTATTGGTGTACTTGATCCATTTACATTCAATGTTACTATTGATATATATGATGCTAGTGTTGTCATTTTGATGCCTTTTGGGGTGCTGCAGACAGTTCTTCTGTTG
This sequence comes from Heterohyrax brucei, assembly GCA_028571685.1. Lineage (NCBI taxonomy): Eukaryota > Metazoa > Chordata > Mammalia > Hyracoidea > Procaviidae > Heterohyrax > Heterohyrax brucei. The sequence continues at coordinate 70,962,142 of CM053146.1, read as the reverse complement.
CATTCTATTTTCTGTGCGGAGTCTTTTTTCTTTTCATACCTTTCTGTGATTTCTTGAAATCTTTGTGATTTCATATGTTGTTTTTTTGACATATAGAATTATAGGTCTATTTTGTAGATACTCCCTTAGTCCCTTTTATTAATCTAAAAGTAACCCAGACTTCAATGTCTGTATCTCCTTGACTTCCTCCACATCTGGAATGTCTATGTCTACAGTTTTTGACCCTCTTTTTCATATGATGTAGTTGTTAATTGTACCGAGATTTCTGAATTTCTATTTTTTGTGATTTTGTTTTGGTTATTGTTTTGGATTGCCTTTTCTGATGGTATCTATATTCTTGTCAAGTGTTGGATGTTTAAGTATATACCTAATGTTATTGATTTTGTAAGTGAGGAACTTGTTTTAGTGTTTCTTGGAATTTTGGTTTGGTTCTTACAAATTCTCTAAATTTTTGTTTATCTGTGAAAGTCTTAATTTCACCTTCATGTTTGAGAGACAGTTTCGCAGGATATATTATTCTTGGTTGGCAGTTTCTTTCCTTCAGGACTTTGTGTATGTTATCTTGTTGTCTTCTGGCCAGCATTGGTTCCACTGAGAAGTCTGAGGATAATCTTAAAAGTTTTCCTTTGTAAGTTATTTTTTGCTTAATTCTGGCTCCCTTCAGTGGGCTCTCATTGTCTGTAGTTTTATAGAGCTTGGTTATGAAATGCATTGGTGTATTTCTTTTAGGGTCTATCTTGAGTGGGGTTCAGTGAGCATACTGAATGTAGATCTTCTCATCTTTGATGATTGTCAGGGAAGTTTTCTGTCAGCAGGTCTTGAACAATTCTGTTTGTACTTTCAGCTCTCCTACCTGGTTCTGGTACTCAAGTCATTCGATACTGTTCCTTTTGATAGAGTAACACATCACCCTTAGTGATTCCTCACTCTTATTGAGGCTTTTATTTGATTTTCCCTTGTGTATGCTGGTGTCATTTACTTTGTCTTTAAGCTCACTAATTCTGTATTCCATTTGCTTGATCCTGATCCTTTAACTTTCTGTTGAGTTATCAAAATTGGTGATTTTATTGTTAAATCTGCCAAATTGGAGGGTGTTGCTACTCAAGCATTTGTTGCAGCTTATTTAATTTTTCAGGATACTATTCTGCATTTTGCGTGATCTGTCTCCTGGTATCTTACACAGCTGTGTACATCAATCTTTTGTATTTTGTCTCTGATAGTTGCAGGAACTCTTCTTCTGGAAAATCTGTTGATGCTTTGTTTTGGGGGTTTTTGGAAACCGTGGTAGTCTGCTTCTTTGGGTGTTTAGAAATTGATTGTTGTCTCTCAACCATCTGGAAGTCATTGCAGTGAAAGAGACGTAATAGTTCAGTTTGCTGACCAGTGTCTCTCTATTAGTGGTAGATCATAGTTTATTAGTATAGTCTGATTATTTTTGTTCCTTTATCCTACTGCCACCCTGGTTTCCTGGTGGCACAACTCCCAGGTGAGGGAGTCATGCCTGTTTTCAGCAACTCCACCGCCACTTCTGCGTCTGGGCTGGGAGGGTCACTTGTGCAGGCACTGTGCTTTTGCTGCCCACCCCAAAGTGGGTGGGACACAAGTGCTGCTGCTGCAGCTGTCTCTGGGTTGGGCAGATGCCTTGTGGAACCTTTGCCTTGGCTGTCAGGTGTGGGGGTTTGGGGAAGTTGCACACATGTGGCTTCTTCCCCAAGCTATGGCTGCAACTGTTGGCACTTTCTGTTGCCTCAGGGCTAGGCAAGGATCTCTCTGGGAACTTTGTTGGCAGCTCTTTTGTGGGAAAGGGATTGTCAGTCCCTTAGCAGCTCCTGGGTCATGTGTGTATCCTCCTTGTCACTGCATATGCTGCCTCTGGGCACAGCCATCACTCATAGGCAGGGGTTGGGTTGTGTATGCCCTTGTGCTTCTCCCAGGTCATGCACCTCCCTCATGTCACTGTCGCTGCTGCCTCAGGGTTGAGTGCTTTTCTGAAATCACCCTTGTCTCTTGGCTCCATGTGGTCTCACAGCTGTGTGTGGTATTATGCCACTGCCTGGGCACCCATGTGTGTTCCTGCTTCACTTCTCCCAGTACTGCATGAGCTAAGCCTTCATGGCCACTGGGTCCTAATGCCCTCTGATTGCAGGACTGGTCTTAAGCCCCTCTGACCTGTGTAGAAGCCTTTTGTTCTGGGCTGCTTTCTTTAGGCAGGTGTGGATCACCTTTCCTCTCAGACGTGGTGGTGTCTCTCAGTCCTGCACTGTAAATTTGTTTTGGTAGGTGAGGTTTTACTGTGCTCACTTCACTTTCCATATGTGGGATCTTGTTGTCTGGACCCATGTTGTTTCCTCTGTGGTGGTCTTTTGCTCCTGTGATCTTCCTGTCACCCAGTTTGTTCTTAGGTTTTTACCAGGTGATCAGTCCTCTCGGAGGGCCCAATTTGGTTGAGTTAATTGATTTTGCTAGTCTTTGTTTTCAGAGGGTTCAGCAGGATCATGTGGCTCTACCACCATCTTGCACCATCTTGACTCTGCCTCAATTGCTGCATTTTTAAAAAAACACTGCTGTAAATCTCTCAGCACTCCATCATAAAATTCCGTTCATGATTTGAGATCCTCTTTTAGCTTATTCCCTCAGTGATATTTATTACAGTAGTATAAGTAAAAATTCTGAGTAACAGTGTTTCTAGTTCACAGAAAACAAAAACTAGCAGTCATAGGCAGAGCTGTTTAACAGGACATAAGTGCTCTTTATAGCCTAAATATTTTTGTTTGCAAAATTATGCAGAGTAATATTTGATTTACAGGTTATAGGTTTTGGGTAGAAAAAGTTAGGCTACTTGTGGGAGAAATTAACAGTGGTTCTCTTTTGTGCCAATACCTTGAAATCTAAATTGTCAACAACTCTGCTGTTTTGATTCAGGACTTCTGTTGGTAGAGGAAATTAGCTTTTTGATGTGAACAATAGTGGGCTCAAGAGGAAAATCAAACAGTAAGGGGTGTTTTCTTCCAGCTCATGAAAGAGGAGTCTGAGAATTTAGAGCTATTGCTAATGTAGGAAATTAAAGGGTCAAATAGATTTTGAGGAAAACTCATTCTGAAAGTTCCTTTCATGAATGTCTTCTGGTGTTAAAGCTCAGAATCAGTACAAAATTGCAAATAGGTTTTTCTATTTTTTTCTCCCCAGAATATTTTTAGTAACAAATTGGCATTTTATGTCATCTAAAAATAAGATGAAATTCTAAACTAGAATTCATCAGGAAAAAAAATTATATTTTAATGTGTGAGCTGCTGATCCAGTGTGTCATGCGGTATTTTAAGGAGTCTGTAAGTCTGCGTTTAACCCTGAAGCTTATCTCACAATTACCTGATGCAATGACCCAGTGTACTTGGCTTTCTGGCATTTAACAGCATTTGCTTTGGTTTCAATAAAACTGGTCCAGCCAGCAGTCAGAACAGTAGCTGTGTTAGAATGGGCCTGGAGACATGATCTGGACATGAATCTTTGTCACTTACAGCCACTCACCAGCTTAGGTCCCAGGTTCCACCCTGGTAGAAAAGGATAATAACACATAATTAAAGCATGGAAGTTACACTAGCATGTATTAGGCCAGTGTTTGTTACCATGATGTTTGCTAAGTTTTGACTATTAGCCCTAATTAGTTAGAAAGCAGCCTGTTGTAATGCTGGCATCATGATTATGTTCATGCAAAACCAAGGAGACTCCCTGTGCTCATTCTCATCTTCCATGAAGTGGCTGGTGGGCTTGGTTAAAGGTTGGTGAGTCCACTGTGAAAGTCTCCATGCCAGATGCAGCTAAGTTGTTCTTGTCTTGCCTAGGATAAAATGTCTGCTAATCTTAATGAAAATCACATTCCCTTTTAGAAGAGAAAAATATCCCTTCTGAGATTAAATATATGCTACTAAGCTAATGAGTAATTTGGTTGCCTCCATACTTTAACATTGTTGGAATTATCTTACCTTTTAATACTTTACTTTTTCTCTATGTAAAGTGATTGTTACTCCAGCTGCATTTGTTTGATTTGTGTTAGGACTAATGTGCAGTGACTCAGAATTTTCAATTATAGTGTTGTGCACAAGAGCATCGCAATTCAAAAGGGAGTTAGAACTTAAGATACCATTCTGCCGTTGTTGTTGTTAGGTGCTGTTGAGTCAGTTCCAACTCATAGTGACCTTATGAATGACAGAATGAAATACTTGCCAGTCTTGCACTGTGTCCACAGTCGTTTCTATGCTCAAGCCCATTATTGCAGCTACTGTGTCAATCCATCTTGTCGGGGGTCTTCTTCTTTTTTTTGGTGACCTTCCACTCTGCCAAATGTGATATCCTTCTCTAGGAATTGCTCTTTCATGACAGTGTGTAAGACACAGTCCTACCATCTGTGCTTCCAAGGAGCATTCTGATTGTACTTTTTCCAGAACAGATCTGTTGGTTCTTTTGGTGGTCCATGGTACGAATTCTTCTCCAGCACTACAATTCAAAGGCATCAATTCTTCTGTCTTCTTTGCTCATTGTCCAGCTTTCATATGCCTGTGATATGACTGAAAATACCGTGAGTTGGGTCAGTCGCATTTTAGTCTTCAAGGTGATGTCCTTACTTTTGAATACTTTAAAGAGGTCTTTGCAGCAGATTTTCCCAGTGCAGTGTATCTTTTGATTTCTTGACTGTTGCTTCCATGGGCATTGATTGTGGACCCGAGTAAGATGGAATCCTTGGCCACCTCAGTCCTTTCTCCATTTATGACAGGGTAGCTTACTGGTCCAATTGTGAGGATTTTTGTTTTTCTGATGTTGAGGTGCAATCTGTACTGAAGCTGTGGTCCTTAATCTTTATTAGTAAGTGCCTCAGATCTTCATTTCCAGCAAGTAAGGTGGTGGTGTCTGCATAACACAGGTTGTTAATGAGTCGTCCTCCAATCCTGATGCCTCATTCTGCCTCATATAATCCAACTTCCCAGATTGTTTGCTTGACATACAGATTAAAAAGACATGGTGAAAGGATACAACCCTGATGCACACCTTTCCTGACTTTAAACCATGCAGTGTCCCCTTGTTCTGTTCTCATGACTGCCTCTTGATCAATGTACAGATTCCTTAAGAGCACAATTAGGTGTTCTGGAATTCCCATCCTTCACAACATTAGCCATAATTTAGCTTGATCTACACAGTCGAATGTGTTAGTCATACGTTATTGTGTGTTAAAGAGAACTTTATTACACATTGATTAAAATCAGGTCTTTTGTTCTCCGTAAACAAGAAATCAAGCCATTAATTCACTCCCACAAATGTTGTAGAATTGAGTGGTGATCTAGACGTTGATTTGAGATACTGATAAGTGGAAGACAAGCCATTAATTCTAACTTTTCGTCCTTAAAGATGTCTGTGACTATATCACTTACAGTGGGGAGGGAAATTGGACAGTGGTTGTCCCAGGTGGTTTAAAACTGTAGCTGTTTCTGTTCTGATGTAGGTATGATGGCATCGTCTTATAAAATCAGTCCTGCACAACCTTGACAAAAAGCTTTTGTTAGGGCAAGTACAGTTAAATGTAAGTTTACTTACATTTTTCAGGCTTAGCTTACTGCTATAATGTAAGACTATTTTCTTGATGGTAATTTTTGGTGTCAAAGAAATTTCTTCAATTTTTTTTCTTATTTCACTTTAAGTGAAAGTTTACAAATTCAAGTCAGTTTATCGTACAAAAACATTACATATTGTTATGTGACCCTAGTTTCTCTCTCTATAGTGTGGCAGCAAACTTCTCTTCACCCTGTATTTCCCTTGTACATCCAATCACTTCCTGTCCCCTTTTGCCTTCTCATCTTACATCTTAACAGGAGTCGCCCATTTAGTCTCAAATATCTAACTGAGCCAAGAAGCACATTCCTCACCAATATTAGTTTATGTCTTATAATCCAGTCTAATCTTTGTCTGAGAAGTTAGCTTCTGGAATGGTTTTAGTTCTAGGCTAACAAAGTACAGGGCCATGTCTTACATGGACCTTCCAGTCTATGAGATCATCAAGTCTGTTTTTTTTTATTTTTTTTTAAATTAGAGTATGAGTTCCGTACCCCACTTTGATCCTCCAGGGAGACTTTTTGTTGTGTCCTATATCACCGCAGTCACTCATGATAACCAGACACTACTGGTTCTCCCAGTCACATGGTGATGTAGTTTCTGTGGCTCTTTCTGTCTCTTGGGCTCATATTTCTTGTGTTCTTTATTTTCCATTGCTCCATGTGGGTTGAGGTCAATTCATGCTTCTTAGGTGGCTGCTTGCTAGCTCTTAAGACGCCAGACACCACTCATCAAACAGGGGTGCAGAACATTTTCTTTTTTTTTTTTTATTTAACATAACTGAGTGAAAATGTACGTTCACGTATAAATTTACATGCCCACCTATATGCAGCTTCCACTGCTCTCCCTGTCCAGTGACTGCACACTATTCCTCTCTGCTCCATACATGTCTCATCCTCCCAACAACCTCCTTTCCCCTCCTCTCCGTCCACTCCCCTTCCTCCAGCCAGAGGTCAGCAAGATGATATCCTGTAGATGTATAGAACCACAAAGTGCTTCCAATATATGGTCACTCTGCATTGCCAAGTCCAATCCATTCCTGTCCAAAGAGTGGACCTTTGTTATAATTTATGGGAAAGGGCAGTATCAGGGCCGGGGGCCATGCTCTCAGAGGAACCCCAAAACCGCTGGACCATCAATTGAGATCTTTTAGTGGAGATCTCATGATGCACCCCTTTTTATTCTTGTGTTGCCAATGAGCCTCCTCTCTGTGAGCTCCATTGTGGCTGTCACTGGTGGTGGCTGGCAGAACATTTTCTTAATAAACTTTGTTAACACTGGTTGACATAGATGTCCCCTGAAACCATGTTCCCCAGATCCCACTCCTATTGCTCTGTCCCTCAGAGTGTTTGATTGTATTCAAGATACAGCTTTTGGTTTAGTCCAGTTGTACTGTCTTCTGTATTGTGTATTTGCCATCATCTGAAATAATAGTTGTCTGCTATTTGGTTAGAAACTCTAGTGGTTGAACATTATGTCTGCTAACCAAAAGGTTGGCAGTTTGAATCTGCCAGGTGCTCCTTGTAAACTCTATGGACCAGTTTTACTCTGTCCTGTAGGGTCACTGTAAGTCGGAATCAACTCTGTGGCACTGAATTTGGCTTGGTTTTTTACTATGTAGTTTCTCCTCTTCCTCCCCACTCTTTTAACCATCAAAGACTGTTTTCTTCTCTGTTTAAACCTTTTCTTGAGTTCTTGTAATAGTGGTCTTATAACGGTATTTGTCCTTTTTTGGCTGATTTCACTCAGTATAGTGCCTTCCAGATTCTGCCATGTTACGAATGAATGAGATGTTTCACAGGTTCATCATTGTCCTTTATCATCATATAGTATCCCATTGTATAAATATTAACATAATTTTATCCATTGATCTGTTGATGGGCACTTAGGTTGTTATTCATGTGGTAGCTTTTATCTCTTTAGGATATATCCGGGGAATGGAAGTGCTGGATTGTATAGTATTTCTTCTAGCTTTTAAATCCATATTTAAAGTGGTTGTACTATTTGACATTCCCAGTGTATGTGTATTTTAGTTTCTCCATAGCCTCTCCAACATTTATTATTTTGTGTTTTTTGGATTAATGCCAGCCTTGTTGGGGTGAGGTACTATCTCATTGCAGTTTCGATTTGCACTTCTCTAAGGGCTAATGAATAGGATCATTTTCTCATGAATCTGTTAGCCACCTGTTGTCTTTAGGAAAGTGCCTATTCATATTCTTTGTCCATTTTTTAATTGGATTATTTGGTTTTTTGGTTGAAATTTTCCAGTATCTTGTAGATTTTAGAGACTAGACACTGATCAAATTTGTTGTGCCGAATTTTTTTCCCAGTTATAGGATATTTTTTCACTCTCCTGGTGAGCATAAATGTTTGATATTTAGGAGTTCCCAGTTGTCTGTTTTCTCTTCTGCTGTTTGTACATTGTTAGTAATGTTTTGTATTCTGTTTATGCCACTGTATTGGGGCTCCTGGCATTGTCCCTATTTTTTCTTCCATCATCTTTAAGATTTTATATTTGGACTTTTAATACCCTTTGAGTTAGTTTTTGTATGTGATATGAAGTATGAATTGACTTGCATATTTTTGCAGCTGGATATCCATTCATGCCAACACTAACTTTTGAAACTTCTTAATGTAATTCATATCTACATTTTCTTAGTAAGTATAATGAAAATTTCCAATTACTGAATTATTCCCATGTGTAGACTCTGCACATAGGAACTTTCTTGAGCACTAACATGCTCCTGGTAGATTTACCATTACATAAACATGATTCTCACAGTGGTGTGTACAATAATATAGATCCATAATTGCTTCAGAGATTGCATAAATTTTTATTTGTAAATCCAGTAAAATTTTCATCAATGAAACAGAACAGAGAACAGTAATTTGAAAGCGCTGGCCAGTGCCTGACTCTGCTTGTCCAAGTGATGAGTATTTATTAAGCAATGACTGTTTGCCAGGTCCTGTGTTAAATGCATGAGTTATAGTATTTAGTAGTCACAACCACCCTGCAAAGAAGATATAGTTGTCATTGTAAAGGTGCAGAAGAAGACACAGAGTCTTAGAGAATAGACAATTTGTCTGGGGTGACAAGGCCATTTAGTGGTAGATTTGACACTGGAATTTAGGTCTTCTCTGAAATCTGTTAGCTTGATCACTTTGGCAGAGGTGACAAAGCAAATAAGGTAAATAATAAGATTGACCTTAAATGGCATTAACCATTTTTTTCCTGTTTCTTAGATTTTTTTTTTTTTTAAATTACAAAATGGACATACTTGTCACAGAATATTTGAAAACACAGTTAAGTGTAAAGAGGAAAGAATGATTTTCCTGTTCGTCTGGAGATAACCCCTGTTATCATGACTTGCATTTTAGCTTTCCCAAGGTAAAGTTCTAAATAAGAGAAAGTTAACTGTTTTCTGTAAAAAACCGTTTCCATGATCAGATAATTTTGGGAAATGCTGGGTTCAACAGTTAAAGTACCTCCAAAGGACTTCTTAGAGGTTTTAGTATGCTAATGTGTGTAATGGATTTCCAGAATGGAAAAATAAAGGATAACATTTTCCAAATTGATTAACCAGAAGAACACGGATTTATATTTCAAAACCAGCCTTCTTTCAGATACAGTTCAGGCAGTGCTGTGGACTGAATACATTTAGAGAAACATTTAGATTTATAACTGTAAAACCAAAAAGCCAAATCCACTGCTGCAGAGTTCATTTTGACTCATAGCGACCCTGTAGGACAGAGCAGCACTACCCCATAAGAGTTTCCAAGGAATATGTGGTGGATTCGAACTGCCAACCTTTTAGTTAACTGATGGTGGTACTTAACCACTATGTCACCAGGGTTTCCTTTATAACTATATATAATATTTTTATATTCTTTCCCCTGGTATTATATGGTAGATCTTTTCATTTTTTAAAATTTGTTTTAAACTGCTTCTTGAGGTAGTTGTATAATAAATCATATGTATTCGTGTGTATATTTGTTTGCATTTCTTTTTTTTTTTTTGATGTTTCATCTACTGGCTGTAATTAACTATAAAAATAGTATGAGTTTTAGGTTTGGGTGAAAGTGATTCCAGAACTGAAAGGCTACAAATTATTGCAGTGCAGAAACCAGACCCAGGGGTTGATCTGCAGTTAGAAACTGTGAAAACCATTACAAGTTTCAAGAAATTTGTGTGGGATGGCCCTGTGAATTGCCATTAAGAGAGAGATGTGCCAAAGAAAGGACATACTTAGAGTGAAGTAGCCAAAGAACAGACAGAGTGAATTAGACTTGACTGCACGCTACAACAGGAGCAGCTATGCTGTTAGAGCAAATTGGGACACTAGGTGTTGTACCTCCCCAAGTGGTAAGGTACACATTTTTTCAGGTGCAGCCTGTGTGGTCCTGAGGCCAGGCTTGCATTCCTTTCAGCACTGGAAAGCATGGATGCATAGTGAGTTCTGGTCATTAACCCTTGCTGTGGTCAAAGAGGAGGGAAGGGCTGGAAATTTTTAGGCTTCTTTGAAGAGGGAAGAAGCTAGGCTTATGTACAGGTAAGGGTTTTGAAAGAGAGAGCTTAAACTCGGATTAGTTGAGGACCATTGATTTTGAAACTACTTAAAAAATAACTGACTGAAATAAAACCAATAACTCTTCCTGAACAAATCAGCAGCTCATAGGTGTTTTTTTAATTCAGCAAATACTTACTGAAAACCAACTATGTATCACTGGCACTGGCACTTAATTGTATTGAAACTATTACTGTAGAATACATGGAAATTATATTCGTGGAATAAAATAACTTTGCCTGGAATAAAACATATTTCAGTTGTATTAAATACACATCTTTAACAACCTCCAAAGCAGTATACACAATACTTTCTCTATTTTAAAATACGGAAATTCAGATCTCTGAAGTGCCAACTACTCTGAGCTTCCGATACCCTGCTCCCCCATAGGTAACGTTTGGCTGGTTCTTTAAGTGTCCTAATGAATCCTTTCAGAAAGTTTAATATAGAATGTATACATGTATATTACCCTTTCCCTGCCCCCATTGGCTTTTCCTCTGAGATTAGCTTATTTTGGTGAAGTTTGAGAAGTTGTCAGCATATATTTTTCTTGGGCAGAACCGTGTATCAAAGCTCCCTTTCTCAGTTTGAGATTATTAATAGCCAGATGGGAAGATACTGCCTTTACCAGGGGTGGTGGATTGCAAGGGCCTCTGAACTGTCAAAGGGAAAATTCCTAAAGGGAATATTTAGCAACCCAGGAGGCATGAAGATCATTGCTATGGCAGCAAGAGGTGCTTGGCTGTGTCCTGTTCCTTCCCTGCCTGGGTCCCCCAGGGCTGCTAGCTCAGCTGGCACAGGGCGTATTTGACATCAGGAAACAGTAGAATTATTCTTCACCTGACCAGACTCTAGCTGTCACTTTTGTTGACTTAAACATGTGACTTATTTATGTGAGGTGACAATCAAGAGGTTGTGGGAATAGTCTAAGGGACATATTTAGGTTTGGCATTTCAGAAGAACCTGGAGTTGAATCCTCTCTCAACCACTGAACAGCTGTGAGATTTTGGACAAATGATCTAACCTCTGTACGTCTGTGTTCTTCTCATTGGAAAATGAGAAGAAACTAGTTGTCACATAGGTTGGTGGTTAGAATTATTCATAAGTGTGTATGTGTAGCCCATTACATATTGACCATGCTGTAATAATTAAATGTTTATAGCTAAATTCTTAAAATTTTGAACATAAACAATATGAAAAGTTCTTATGATTTAAGATGCTCACTTTTCTGATTCTGTTTGGTGAGATAGTTAATAACTTGGTTCAGGATAATTTTTCCCCAAATATAAATGATGGGCTATTTGAGAATTCATTAATTCATGGAATGCGATTCCCTGTAAGTAGATTTTCTGACCCATAACAATCATAAAAAGAAAAACCTTTACCTGGTAAGATATAGAGATAATGAACACATAATGTGTGTATTGTAAACTGTCATTCCCCTTTACTCTAGGAAAGAAAAGAACGAACTAACCAAATAAGTTCTTTCACTGGACTTAAATGTGACAACTCCTACTGAAAAGTCTTTCTCTGAGCCTACAAGATAGTCCCCCTCATATGCATGAAGACTGAATTTTGTTGTGCCACCCATATTCGTGGCTAGGGTTCCATCCCTTGTGTAGGAACGGAAGACCAGCTGGGAGCCACTCACTCTGGTATCTGCCAGCTGTAAGTAGTCCCTTTACAACATAAACAATATGTAAGATCAGAACTACTTACTTTTTTGTTAATAACTTGTCTTGAAATAAAATGACTTGTTTATATAGGCTGTGCATTTGCTTTCTAAATTCTTTAGGAGGTTAATTCTCTTGACAGCACAAATTCTCTTGGGTATGCAGTAACAATCTGCATTAAGATTTTTCTCTGTCATTGACTTTTCTGGTGCCATCTGCGTATTGTGCTTATTTGTTTCCGCATGGATACTCATCCAATTAAAAACAGTGCCATTTCTGAAGGAAACCAGATTATTAAATTGATTAGAAAGCAGAGAGCTACACACTTTCTCGTTTAAGGCAGCCCGCTAGGTTACTGTTGGCCATAAACTGTTGAGACTTGGTGAGAAACTCTCAGTCATGGAGACAGAAGGTATGAATCATGGAAGAGGATAGCCCACTAAATATGTTCACATTTTGAATTGGTGTGTTTTCTGTCCAAGGTAAGAATTTTATTGAAACTGGCTGTTACTGCAACAGTCTAAACACTTGGTCACATTTGGCTGTCTTGTGATTTCAGAGAACTAGGTAATTGAAAATATTTGTCAAGCATCAGTCAGTTTCATGACAGTACTTGCATATTTTATGAAAATAAGATATTTTGCTTTTTATAGTAAGCTGTTCTGAGTAGAGGGGGATTTTAGAGTTCATGAAGTTAAAAAAAAAAAAAGTCAAATGGCAAACTAGTTCCATTTTTTTCCCTTCTAAAAGAACTAAACAAAAACCTTTTAAAATCTTCCAGCTTTCCAAATCAAGAACACACTTTATATGAGAGTCAGTGAAAAGTGGTCTCAGGATTATAAGTAGTAGAAACATATCAAGTTTCCAAACCATTGTTTCCTTCTCTATTTTAACAGTCACTTTGTGCTTGACATTTTGGCACATTATTTGACATGCCTGAGTCTTCATTTTGTTTTCTAATTTTCAGTGTGATTAAAAAAAAAAAAATCACTGTATATTCTCAATGGTCTCCAGCCTGATGGAGGAAAATATCTGATTATTTTAAATATGTGATGTTTGAGAAAATATTAAAATATGTAGTTTTTTTCAACGAATTCACTTTATACTCATTTGTTACATGTATATGCATCTTTATCTGATAGATTTTGTAAAAGTGCTTAATGTATAAAATGTTTTTATGTCTCATCCTGAGTGTTTTCCCTAGTTTTAATATTTGTTTGGAAACTTGGTTATTGAAAATATTTCTTTAGCATGTATTCCAAGTAGTGGAATTACTGGGTCAAATGGTACATCTATATCCATTTTTTTAAGGAAGCACCAGATTGCTTTCCAAAGAGGCTGGACCATTTTGCAACCCCACCAACAGTCCACACACTTTTTTTAATGGCCAGTTCCAAATTCCATCTTTCCCGTGAAGCTTTCATGGATCCTCCAACCAGACAGCGTTCTTCCCTTTGGCACTGATTGTTGTTACTGTCATTAGCTGCCCTCAGGTCAGCCCCTAACTCCTGACAAGTCCACACATGAAGGAGTAAAACACTGCGTGGTCCTGTGCCATCCACATGATCATTTGGGGGTCAGAGCGTTGTGTTGTGTTCATAGGTTGACTTGGAAGCAGATCACCAGACTTTCTTCCTACTCTGTTAGGCTGGAAGTCCTGAGGAAACCTCTGTGGCATCGTGACACACAAACTTCCACTAAGGGATAGGTGGTAGCTGTGGTTGGGTACACTGGCTTCGGATTGAAGTCAGTTCTCCTGCAAGGAGGATGAGAATTGTGTCACTGAGCTGTCCCCGCTACACTGCTCTCACAGTTTGTTGTTGCTGTTGCTATGTGCTATTGAGTCCTTTCTGACTCATAGCAGCCCTGTAAGACAGAACTGTCTCAGGGTTTCCAGGGGGCAGCTGGTTGTTTTGAACTGCTGACCTTTTGATTAGCAGCCTGAGCTCTTAGCGGCTTCACCAACTGGGATCCTGTTTTCATGGCAATAGTTGCCTCTTACTCAGTCAGACCTTGTGTTACCTTCTGTTGTCCATTGTAGTTGTAATGCTTTGTTTGAAAATTACTTGGAAAAAAGATCATAATCATCATTTATTGATACACAGTTAATACTAAGCACAATAGGAACACTTTCACATATGCTGGTTCATGTAATTCTACCAACTGTCACGTTAAGTTTTTTTCCTTTTAAGTGAGGAGGAAACTGAGATTCACACAGTTTTCTTAACTAAGGTTAATAAAGGGTCCCACCCCACCCACTGCTGTTGAGTCTGTTTTGACTCAGTGACCCTATAGACAGAGTGTAACTGCCCAATAGAATTTCCAGAGAATACCTGGTGGATTTGAACTGCTGACCTTTTGGATAGCAGCTGTAGCACTTCACCACTGTGCCACCAGGGTTTTCTAAATAAAGGATAGAGCTAGGTTTTCATGTCATATCTATCTAAATCGGTAGCCTTCCTTCCTCATCTCTGCGCTTACCTGCTTTACTCAACAAGCATTCACAAAGTATGCATTTCAGACCTCAACTTCCTGGTGCGGAGATCAAATCAACATCACCTGCAGGATAAGCTCACAGTAGAAGCTGAGATTTCAGCTAGTGCCCGTGTCCAAACTAGTTCATCAGCTTGCAACTACATAAGGTGTTAACAAGGTAAAATTAGCCTGTCTGTGAAACTGAGGAATAAACAAGAGAAACCAAACCCAAACTCTTTTGCTGTGGAGTTGTGACTTGTAGTGAGTCTCTAGGACAGATTTGAACTGCTGCATAGTTCAAATAAGAAAAATAGACCAAGTATGGAAATGTTGGTTTAATACATTTATATCAAGTATAGTCAAGTAAATCAGTAAGTATAAACAATTGTCATGGGTAACAAAGTTTATTAAGAAAATGTTCTACATCCCACTTTGGTGAGCAGTGTCTGGGGTCTTTAAAGCTAGGAAGTGACTATCTAAGAAGCATCAACTGGTCTCATTTCTCTACCTGGAACAAAAGACAATGAAACACATCAAAGACTTAAGGAAAATATGAGTCACATAAACAAGAAACTACATCACCATGAGACCAGAGGAACTAGATGGTGCCCAGCTACTACCAGTGATCGCTTGCCCTTTCAGGGAACTCAACAAAGAGTCTCTAATGGAGTGGGAGAAATGTGGGGTGCAGAACTCAGACTCGAGTGAAAAAACCAGATTCGGTGGTCTGACAGACTGGAGGGTTGCTGGACATCATGGACCCCAGATCCTCTGTTAGTCCAGCACTGAAATCAT
This sequence comes from Heterohyrax brucei, assembly GCA_028571685.1. Taxonomy (NCBI): domain Eukaryota; kingdom Metazoa; phylum Chordata; class Mammalia; order Hyracoidea; family Procaviidae; genus Heterohyrax; species Heterohyrax brucei. The sequence goes on along the minus strand of CM053146.1, from coordinate 70,947,036 downwards.
TCTGGAAGCCAACTGTTCAGACAGAGATTGAACTGGGCTATAAGACATAAAAGGATACTGGTGAAGAGTGTGCTTCTTGGTTTGGGTAAACACAAGAAACTGAGTAGTTCCTGTCCAAAGGAAAGACGGAAAACGAGACAGGAGCTGGCAAACTGGACATGGGGAGTACTGGATGGAGGGGAGGAATGTGTTGTTAAAGTGTGCGGAGAGCAGCTAGGGTCACAAAACAAAGTTCGTGTTTGTTTTCATGTGAGAAACTCAGATTTGTTAATTTTCATTTAAAACACAATGGAGAAAACAAGAATTGTTATTGGTTTATTCTTTGTTGTATAATTAGAGAACAGGTAATAAATCCTGTTAGATGATGGAGAGTTTCAGTAGATAATGAAAATTCATATGTTTCTAGAATAAGTGGTAACAAACGTGTAGATCCAGGTGTTTTTTGACATTTGTGTCTGCCTAATTTTTCTTTATATGATATAAAGAAGTTTCGTTTTCTCTTTCTTTACCAAGTAGGACTTTGTATGAGGGAAAGATCTTTTGTCCTCAGTGAACTTATGAGTCAGAGCATCACTGTGGAAAAAAGAAAGATTGCTGGAAGGTTCTCATTACTATTTTACAGTCCGACAATGTACATGTATTTTAATAAGTGTAAATGGAAAATCCTTAGATGGCTTATTTAGCTAATTAATATTTATTGTATAATTACTGTGTTTCAGACTCTCTTAGGCCAGAACATAAGACAGACTCAGTGCCTTCTTCAGAAAACTCTCAGATGATACACAGAGGATGTAAAGACTTTTTAATCTTTCATATAACAATTAGGGTAATAATATACAAACTGAACAGCATTTATTAAGGCCTTACTAGACTCTGGATTTATGTTAAGTATGTTAAATACAGCATTTCGTGTATACAGCCTTGTATAAGAGATACTACTATCAGATGAAAAAAATGACACTTTCTTTGGAGACGAGTTTATCAGAATGCTTTAAAAAGTAGCATGCCATCTGTGTGTTCTAACTAGTGCCACACAGACTTGAGTCTGAATCAAGAGTACCATTTCCTTAATGATCAATCACAGGTAAGTTAGACAGCTTCTTCGAGCCTCCTTTCCATTGCTGATAAACTGGAAACTAAAACGTGTGTGTGTGCGTGCGCGCACACGTGCACGCATAACATGTAGTAAGATCCTAAAGTATGCCAATTTTCTCCTCTATTTTCTAATAAATTGGCTTGAAACCAATTGTTTGATCACATCAAGAAAATCCATTACTGTATTTCTCAATTTGACTACAGCATTTTTCTTGTAAAGTCGTTGAAGAATTGCAGGAGTCACATAAATTCAATTGTAAGGCTGGAGAATAAATGCTGCGTTTGAAAGTTCTATGTGTGGTTTGCCACTTTGTTATCCATGTCTCATTTCAAGGGGCTGGAGATGCTTTCGTTTGATAATTAGCTCATGACTTTTTACTACTTGTTGATGCTTGACAAGGCTGTCATCTTTGCAGTCAGGCAAAGATAAATCATAAACACCCATGATGATTTGGATGATGAGAGTTGGTTATATAATGAGAATAAATTCTTTCTATCTCCATAACTAAGCAATTGTTAGTCTAAGTAAAATCTTTCCTCGCTGGCAAGCTGCTCATGTCACATTATAATTGTAACATTTGGTTAACAACATGAGGTCTTTTGAGGAATATTGAGTAGTAGTTAAATTCAGGACTATGAAATAATTATTGATTAAACAAAGGTGCCATTTGACTGGGTGTTTTCTTTAGTGTGTTTTTCAGCTTAGCTGTGTCAAAAAAAAAAAGGTAAAGTGGCCCCTGCATATAGTAAAAAATATGTATTAGTGTATTCATTTCAGTATTTCCATGTATGTTGATACATTTATGTTGTATATGAATCATAATTAGAATATTATGGAACTTTCTGAAATCAAATTCTGGAGAAGTTGCTTCAGATGCTTTTTAAAATTTGGAAATTTAATTTCTTATGTACGAAAGGGAAATCCTGGTGGTCTAATGGTTCAGTGGCTGCTAACTAGAAGGTTGGTAGTTCAAATCCACCAGGCACTTCTTCGAAATTCAATGGGGCAGTTTTACTCTGTCTGTAGGGTCACTATGAGTTGGAATTGACTCAACAGTGGTGGACTTTTGTTTTAGGGCATATACTGAAAGTAGTTGATGCTTGAAGGAGTCAGTGGTGAAATCTTTGATAGGGTGAAATACCATGTCCCAGTTTACCTGAGTTTGCATAAAAGAATTTGTCTGTGCAGGGTTTTTGTAGGGGAGAAATTATTTCTGTCTTAGTGTATGGTAGAGTAGAGTAGTGTATTTAAACAGTGATTTTCTTTTGAAGAGATGTATATTCATGGGGCACTTGATGGCACTGTGGCTAAAGCAGTCGGCTACTAACTGTAAGGTTGGTGGTTTGAACCCACCGGATGCTCCCTGGGAGAAAGACTTGGCATTCTCCTTCCATAAAGGTCTACCCACCCATATACCCATTGCTTTCAAATTATTCTAACTCTTACAGATCCTATAGGACAGAGAGAACTGCCCATAGAGTTCCCAAGGAGCACCTGGTGGACTTAAGCTTCGTTTAGCAGCTGTAGCATGTACCGACTATACCCCTAGGGTTTTCACCTTGGAAACCCTCTGAACAGTTCTTCTGTCCTACAGAGGAATCAACTTGACAGCAATGAGTTTTTTTGGGGGGGGGGTCTGTATTCAAATTAATCAGGACCCTAGTTTCTAACAAAAAAATCATGATTATCAAGTGTTTACTTTATGTCAGGTATTTTACCTCATGCCAGCTGTAGGGCTTCAGAAGCACCCTGTATTGTTATTTTTCGTCACTACCTCTGTGCGTTGGGAGTGGATAGTTGGTGTGCCTGTTGCCTTCCTTGGATGTAGTAGCGATTTCTCAGGTTCCCTCTCACCTGTGGTCACCAGGGTAGACAAGGTGAAGAGGAATTAGTGACCTAAAGGACCACAACTGATTTAATGAGTCACTTGCAGTTTCATTGACCAGCTGTGCTTTCTTAGACATGCATGGCTTAATCTGTGAGACAGACATAGGCTATTGGCAAGATCATTCAGGTAAAATGCTTCACATGCACTTGTTTTTTTTAAATAACTGGAGAAATCCAGACAGAGGAAGGTGAGGATTTGTTAAAATCAGAGATTTGAGAGGTGATAGAGAGCATTCTGGACCCATTCACTTAACCTCTAGTCTGACATTGTCTCTATGGCATTACAAAAATATTGGCCTTTTTATGAAGATGTTTTTCTTTGTAAATAAAATTCATCTGATTTTATACGAGGGTATAGGTTGATAAATGGCAGACGTGAACTAAGTAGATTAGAAGGTTTTCAGAATACAGGGGCAAGGTATGGCTTATCTGTTGCCCTCCGTGATCAGAAAGGCCTAATACAACATGGAAGGCTAGACAGTTTGCTTTTGTGAATGAAATCAATTAAAAGATTTTTTTGGTATAATTATGATATGGAAAAATGCTATATAGAATACTTCAGTTTTGCATGTTAAAAAAAAGCATTCCAAATCAAAAGGCATTCAACATTTCTTGACTGATCTAATATTAAGCAATACAGAAAGTGTCAGAAATTAAAATGGTTTTGTTGTATTTTGTGTATGGTGTTGGATTATGGTGAGAAAAGACGTTAAGTCTAAAAATGTCTTTTGGTAGTTGTGTTAGAATAAAATAGTTTTTTAAAGCTTCAATTCAAAATGGGTTGTTATGACTACTGCAAATTTGAGTCTAACCAAGAGATTGGCTCGTAAGAAATCAAGAATATGCTCCAGGTATTTTAGTTTTACAATGAAATGAAATATTTCTTGACATTTCCGGTCTTATATAAAGTTGCTGAACCACAGCAAAACTGCTACAACAAAGGACTATGAATTTAGATGGATAGTTGTGCATGAAAGAATTTGATGTGTAGAATATCTTTTTTCAGAAATTTATGGGGACTGTTACCCAGGTTCTTGATTTATTCTTCATCTTAACTTAGTGACAGAAATTTGGATCTGCTTTTTTGCCGTGCTATTTTTTCACTCTGATTAAGCCCATATTTAATGCCTTTCAAATAGAGATCTGCCCTCACCCAGGTGACAGATTTTTTCCCAAGTCAGAATACTGCTGTTAAAATCAGTAGACATATAGCCAAGAAAACCTTTGAGAGAAAAGCTAAATGTTTACATTTAGTCAGGGAATGCCAAGTCAATATTAGGACCCTAGAATTTTTAGCCACAAACAGGACCATTTTAGATGCCCTATACTTTATTGAATCTACAGTGCCGTCAAATGTTAGATTCATCACTATTTCATGCACTATTAAAAGAAAAAAATTGCCAATTAAACTGCTACAATGCTTCTAAAATTTTTATTAAGGTGTAATTTATATATGGAAAAATTTGCCTTTTTTTTGGTAGAGTTGTGCAAACTTTGACAAACATGCAGTTGTATAACCACCGTCACAATTAAGGTAGAACAATTCCATACATAAAATATTCCCACTTAGATTTTATATTATTTAATCAAATTAAAAAAGGTTTTAAATTAATGTAGTATCGTCACGTCATTCTTATATAGTCGTAAAAAGAAACATACAAGGAAAGGAATGAAATGAATTGTGTTAAGGTATTTTCTTAAACTTCTTCACATTCAGAGTCTGACTCTTGAACTCACAGTTGTGGATGACTTGGGCTTGTTCTCTGTGCTATCAAGGAGGATGACATAGCAGTTGTGAAAGTCAGGTGCCCTACTGTTGTATTTAGGGTTTCTTTCAAGTTGATGATGTTTCCAAGTTTTGATACTAACGTTTTCTTATCTGGTTAACCTGAGGCTTTTTTTCTTCAGTTGAAGAAAGCAATTGGCAATTAAGTAAGCGATTCTGTTCAAAGCCGCAGGAACTTGTTGAGCAATGGATGCTTGAAGCCTTAATGGTAGCTCTTCTAGATGCCTGAATGGATTGGGTCCGGCTCTGTGGTTATTAAACAGTCTGGTATGTGTATTCTGGTTCTGCACTTACCATCTCATGACTCTGGAATTCATGTACATTCTCTGTGCCTCATTTTTCTTATATGAGAAATGAGATGATAGTTATTTCAAAGGATCATTACAGTGATTCAGTTAAACTTTACAATGAAAACAGTTGCCCATTGCTGCTTTCCTTACCTGCTTTTCACTTGGAGTTCTTTCTTTGTGCCAGATTCAGTATTAGCATGTAACTCTTAAAATCTTTCAGTTTCTCTATTTTCCTCTGAAACTCTGTGGTCCCTTCATGTGTGATGAGTGTCCTGCTGTGACAGATATCTAACATGAGCATGATCGTTAAAGTCAAGGGAGCTCCATGAGTCAGTAAGTGACTTGAGCATGCGACTGCTCCGACATTGAAACGATTTGTTTTTACATTGTGATTTCTATATTTTGTTTGATGAACTAAAATACAAATATATTTAAAAAATCATAAAACACATTCAGATTTCCTCCACCGAGAAATCATGTAACCTTTTTTTTATGTCTTTAAGAAATGGAACATTACAGACAAAGCTAATGTCCCGTTTATTCCCCTTCCAATCCATTTACCTTCTGTTGCGTGACCAGTATCACCACTTGGTGTGCGTCTTTCTTACCTCATTTTTATACTTATGTAAATCTAAGCAATATATGGTATTGAGTGCTTTTATATTTTACTTAATTGGTATGTTGCTTTTCATGTATTCATTTTCGCTTGCATTTCTTTTCAGTGTACAAGCTTCAGGTTCATTTAAGCTTGTACTGTGAACCAGATCTCTGGTGTTTGAAATTCTTTTTAAAGGTGACAAGGCTGAATAAAAGCCAGGCTGTGTGACTGGAGGACCCAGGACTTAACCGCTTCACCATCCTAATGTGCTCAGTCGGAGCTTCCCTTGGTAAACCTCCAGAGCTCTAGTCTCACCCCGACAAGCCTTGTATTCATGTTTATGATCCTGAGCCCTGCCCTGCCCTGTCCTGCCCTGCTCTCTTGGCCTGACTAGTTACCAAGGCCTAGTTTGGGTCACTTTGGGATATAGTTGTACATATATTCATTTCTTCTAAACACACTCTCGGATGATTTTCTTTCATCCTTTCCTAGTCCGTAGAGGGTTTGAACTTAGCCTACGTAGGAACTGGCAATCTAGCATAGGGGCCTGTCTGTCTGCCTGGAGAGAGTGGTCGCAGAGGTGGCTGGCTGTGTGACAGCTGGAAGTAGCATTGTCAGTACAGCCAGCAGGAGGGAGCCGAGTGCTGGGCAGCAGGCACAGCTTCCTGGAGGTTGCCCTGAAGCTCTGCAGCCACTGCCGCAGTGCCCACTGCCTAGTTAATGCTCCAAATACATTTTTCACTGTTGCCATAAATGTGAAAAATTGGATAAAAAGATCATCTATAAATGAGGAGTAGGTATAAAACATTTAAAATATATATATAGTACTTTAAGCAGAAGTTTACAATCCAAGTCAGTTTGTCATTTAAAACCCCATAGCTGTCTCTGTGCAACGGTAGCTGCTCTCCCCACCATGTGACAGCAGACTGCCCCTTTTCACCGAGTATTTCCTGTGTTCATTCAACCGCCTCCTGTTCCCTGCCTTCACTCCCTGCCCCACATCCTTCGCATCTTGCCTGTGCTCTGATAGCCTGATATAAACACTGAAGCCAGAAAGCACACACTTCAGCAACAATGTCTATGTCTTCCAGTCCAGTCCAGGCTTGGGAGAGATGACTGAAGTACTGGTTTCGTTTCTGGGCTAGTGTTGAGTCCAAAGGCCATGTCCTCGGAATCCTTAGGGTGTCAGACTACTAAGTCTGGTCTTTATTAATAGTGTTCTAGATGTACACCCCCATTTTTCTCCCACAGTGTCAGAACCCTGTATTCTGTGTCAGGGCAGACATTGATGGTCACAAGGCACCGTCTAGTTCTTTTGATCTTGTACTGATGTGGTCTGCTGAACATATGGGCCCTTTCTGCTCCTGGGCTTATATTTTCCTCATGTCTTTGATGTCTTTGCTCTCTGCTTTAGGTGGATTGGGACCAGTTGATCTTAGATGGCAGCTTGTTAGGTTTTAAGGTCCTATACACAGCAGTCACCAGAATGGGGCACAGAACATTAGTCTATTTCCTCCAGGTTTTCCAGTTAAGAGTATGGTTTTTCATAGTATTCTGTTATGATTCTAATTTCTATGCAATGTGCTGTGATATCACCCATTTCACTTCTTATTTGTTTGTTTTCTCTCCTTACTTTTGTCAGTTTGGCCAGTGGTTTATCAATTTTGTTAATCTTTTTTTAAAAAAAAAAACGTTTTTGGTCATGTTAACATTTTCAGTAGTTTTTCTAATCTCTTGTTTAGCTCTCTTCTGATTTTTATTATCTCATTTGGTGCTTAAATTGTTTAGTTGTTGTCTTTCTACTTGTTTGAGTTGCAGAGTTAATTCTTTGATTTGTGCCCTTTTTGGATGTGTGTTTATTGAGATAAATTGACTTCTGAGCACTGCTTTTGCTGTGTCCCTCTGGTAGGATGTATTTTCAGTCACTTTTGATTCTATGAATTTCTTTATTTGCCCTTGATTTCTTCTATAATTCAGAAATTTTTAAGTATGGCACTGTTCAGTTTCTATGTGTTAAATTTTTTTTTTGGTAGCATTTTTCTGCTACTGATTTCAACTTTTATGAAAAGATGCTTTATGATATTTGAATGCTAAGAGTTGCTTTATATCCTGTTATATGGTCTATTTTGGAAAATATTCCAAGTGCATTAGAAAAGAAGGTATACTTGTCTGTTGCAGGGTAGAATGTTCTGCATATTTCTGTGAGGTTGAGTTGGTTGATAGTTGCATTTAGATCTTCCATGTCTTTGTTTTACTTCTTTCTCTATGTTCTGTCCATCGTGGAAAGTGGTGTGTTGCAGTTTTCTGCTGTTATTGTGGAGCTGCCTGTCACTTTTCAGTGCTGTTAGAGTTCATTTGATGTATTTAGAAGCTTTTTCTTAGAGTGCGTAAATATTTAATATGGTTATGTGCTCCTGATGTATTGGTGCTTTAAGCAATATATAACGATCTTTCTTGTCTATTGTGATGGGTTTTACTTTAAAGTCTGTTTTATCAGAACTTAATATTTTCCTTCCTGCTCTTTTTGAATGTTGTTAGCTTGGTATGTATTTTTCCATCTTTTGAGTTTCAATTTGTATCTTTATTGCGTGTTTCTTTGAGGCAGCATGTGGATGGATTGTATTTTTTTTTAAATCTGTTAGTCTTTGTCTCTTTATTGGTGCATTTAACCCATTTACAGTAAGTTTAATCATTGATAGGTGTGAACTTAGTGCTGTCATTTAGGTTCCTTTTTTGTGTGTTGTTGACTGTTTTCTTTGTTGAACTTAATTTTCTGTGCTGAGTTGTTTTTCTTTATGGTTCCCTCCCCCATCCTTTTCATTGTTGGTTTTATATTTGCTGAGATTTCTTGATTTTTTTTTTTTTTTTTGTGTGTGTGTGTGGCTTTCGTGTGTAGGATTGTTAATTTCCTCTATGGCTACCTTAGTATTTAGTAAGTTTAAACCAGTCTTTAATTTCTTTGTATTGCCTTGACTTCCTCTCTATCTGAAAGACCTATGATTACATCAATTTGTCCCTGTTTTGGTATAATGTTATCATTTACATACTGTGATTTCTGTTTCCTTTGATACCTTCTGATAATTGTAGGAACTCTTTGTCTGAAAGAGATTTTAAGTTTTTGTTTTGGGAGTTCCTTGTAGCCATGGTAGTTTGCTTCTTTAAATGATTAGAAATTGATTGTTTTCTTTGAACCAGTAAAAAATCGTTTTAATTTATTTATGCTTGATCATTGTATTCTAACGTAAATTTAGTTTTTGAGCATTTAAATAGTCTGATAGTTTGAGCTAGTTTGATTACTGAAGCCTTTAAAAATCCAGTGCCCTGTCACGAGGTAGTTAGAGCTGTGAGTATGCTGAGAATGGTAGGTGGAGTTTCTGGCACAGTGGAGCTGGCAGAACTTTTTTTTTTTTCTCACCCCTCCCCTTTGTTTTCTTCTCCAAATTTGGAAGAATAACTGATGGCATACATGTAAGATTCCCCACTTCTGGCCCAGGTAGTACATCATAGTTTAATGTCCAGTGCAGAGCATAGAAGGGAGGGGGAAGTGCTGGGGGAAGGGAGAGAAATCAGCACATAGGAAAGATTTAAATCTGCAGCAGTTCACAAGCACTTAGCATATGATGCTGAGGTGAAAGTCCTTGGTATTCTCTAGGTGTGGCTCGCCACAGCTCAGCTTCCCTGCTGAAAAATACATGCTCCCCTCTGCTCATGGTGCTGCCACTCTGTTTGGGTGTTTACTGCTGTGCCCCAGGTTTGCTTTGCTGGCAGAAGCAGAGCCCTCTGCCGGGTGTAGACTTAATTCTGGCCAGCATAGTTGCTTCTGGACCTGCTCTCTCCTCCTTGTCACACAGTCTGATTTCTTACCTTTCCACCTGATACTCAGGGCTCCTAGAATATCTTAGATAATCTGTTGAGTTGTTTTCCTGGTTCATTGTTCCAGTGATCTGAGAGTATGTATGGCTGCTCCAGCATCTTAACTTCCTCCCATATAAAACAGTGAAAAACAAAATTTTCTGGTATTTACTCTGACACATGAAATATTAAATCAACCTTATATCTTTTAGAATATAAACACTGCCACCATCCGTGATCCAACATTTAAATTTTCTTAAAAAAATTTAAAATATATCTTTTGTAATTTATCTCAAACATTAGAAAAAAAATCTTCCCTAGGCAAATATCCAGAGATGTACTTCTTTGCATTAAAAATATAGTAATGAAAAGCTTATGATTGTGTTATGTTCATTCAGGCTGAGATGTATGTAAGAATCATTATTTGTATTCCACTGTACTTTTTTCTTTCACGTGTATGAAGATAGAGGACTATTAAATGTACTTTTTTCTAAGAAAAGTAAATTTTTCTGCACATCACAACATAAAATTTTTTTTTAATGTGCTTTTTGGTATTTCAAAGTCTGGATGGGGGGTTGAATTGTTTAACACCAAAGTTAAAATAGAGTTACTAGAATTTAAATGGATATTACGAGAATGTTACCGTTCTTTAAACATAAAATCTTAGTTTTACTTTTTGATACTGATGTCATATGGTTATACTTTTCAACATAAATAATATTTGAAATGGTATATATCATGATCAAGGTAATTCAGAATACTAGAAAGATGTTGACTGTATTTCAAAAGTAATAGCTACCTTTTGGTATGTTTAATAAAAATACTGAATTTTACTTAATGATGTATTCAGATTTTAAAACATGGTTATTTGTACATAACACGTAAGTAAAATTATGTAACAGCCCAAGAATATGCAAAGTTCTATTACAGGTAGTTCAGTACTTTTCTATTTTAAATTGGTAAGTGGTGGATTCCTGAATGGAAGTTTTGCCACTATTTATGTTATTTAGAACTAAAAATCTGAAATAAACATAATGGTAAACTCAGTTGCCTAGAAGTTAGTTATGTTTTTTTCATTCTTATCTTTGGAATGTCATGATACTGAGATTTGTTTACTGCCTTTTGAAAGACCAATTCTGTAATTTTGAACTATTTCACAATAAGCTTAGGCAACTAACCCTGTGAAATTGCAAATTGATTTCTTATGTATTAATCTCTTGATTTTACAGATGTGGAATAGGGGCTCCTTAAATATCTAAAGATGTTTTATATAGTACAAAAAAAGCTTTAATTAAAAACTCTAATATTTAATAGTGAATATTTCCTTTGTAGTTTGATAATTTAAAAAGTTGCCTATATAAATGTTAAACATACCAATCAGAATATTAGAATATATAAACTACATGTACATATTTCAACTTTGTGACTTCTATAGACTGTCAGAATAGATTGTTAAAGTTACTTCTTAAAAGTCTTCAAACTTAAATTCATCTAATGTAAATGGTGGGAGTGTTGGTGGCTCAGAGGTTAAGCATTTAGCTGCTAAGTAAAACATGGGTGGTTTGAACCTACCAGCTGCTTGCTCTATGGGAGAAAGAGGTGGCAGTGTGCTTCCGTAAGGATTTAGTGTCTTAGAAACCCTGTGGGACAGTTCTACTCTATCCCGTAGGGTCACTTTGAACCAGAATCACTGAAAGGCAACATTTGTTTTTTAATTTAAATGATGGTGTTTATGTCTGAGTAGGGCAAAATACTGTTTCAGACTAGAGTAGAAGTATTTATCTACTTCATGTATTGGTTTTTGAGAACGACATAGACTTGTGGAGTGCTTGAAGACTTACTGAGGGTTGAACTAGTAAAGCTATTTAGTGGATGTTGTAGAAAATGCCACATTGTTTAGTTCTATAAAGAAACATTGTTCTTTTTAAGAATATGTGAGTGGGGCAACAAGCTATTTTTAGTTGAAACTACTTCATTCTGCTTAGTGATTTTATTTTTTAAATAGGGCGATACAGAAAAGGCTGAATATTTTGTAGTTCTGTGTTTTTAAACAAACTTTGTAATGAAATGCAATAGTATATAATTTTCTTATTTTTTCAGATTATTTAAATATTTTCAAAAATCTTTGAAAAAGTAGTAAATTTACAGTGGACCTTGAAAAACTGAACTGAGAACAAGGAAGTAAGTAAATAATGTTAAAAGTACTCAAAGCTTCACGGTGTTCAAGCATTTTTCTCTAAGGATACTGGAGGGTCCTTTCTTAAAGTCATCAGGTTTTAGTTAACATTTAATTGTATCAAATGTAGCTATTTAGTTTCCAGACCAAAGACAGGAAGAAGTTAGAAGTAGGGACTTAGAACAGTGGAGGAATATGGTAGAAGCTCTGATGTGCAGTGGTTAAGCACTCAGCTACTAACTTGAAAGGTCTGCATTTCTAACCCACGCATGAGCTCCATGGAAGAACGAACTTAGTGATCTGTCCCGTAAAGATTACAGCCTTGGAAACAATATGGGAGCATTTCTGCTCTGAACTACAGGGTTTCTGTGAGTCGGCACACAGCAACAAGAGCTAAAAATGTGACATAACAGCAAATAGTGAAAACTTAAAACAGAGAAAATATGGCAGAACTATGAAAGATTTAAGAACTCCACAACCTTGACGATTTGTATATGTCAGTAGATTCATCAGGTGTTATTTAATCCAGCAAGGGCATAGCATTAAAAAGTATTTACCAAATAAAGACTGTAAGCCATCCTCTTTTAGGAACATAGCTGTAAATACCTATGTGTGATGGATTGCTTTTATATGGCCTTTCTCATCGTGATTTTGTAACTCTTACCAAAAGATCGAGTGAGACTGTGCGAATAGGGTGTTTGGACCCAACGAAGGATTAAGAGCTTGCTAATAATACGAAGGGAAACCGTCGTGGTGTAGCGGTTAAGTGCTATGACTGCTAACCAAGAAGTTGGCAGTACAAATCTGTCAGATGCACGTTGGAAATGCTAGAGAGCAGTTCTCCTCTGTCCTATAGGGTTGCTGTGAGTGGAATCAATTCTGTGTCCATGTGTTTGGTTTTGGTTTTAATAATGCAAATAAGGTACATGGTAACTGTGGGTAGAGGAACCATGACCAGAGGGTGGTCGGTTTTGCATCCCGCTAGGCTTTACAATGAGTCATCCCACAGACGGAATGGGAGGACCTGACTACTACCAAGAAGAAGAGATGGAAAGCATGTTCTTTGGATTTGGGTCTCTGTGTCGAGAACTTCTAGACCCAGGAGATAGAGAGGAGTAGCACCAGTGACAGTGAGAACCGGTGGCAGAGAAACAGTGGCAGAAGAGGCAGCAGAACTAGGAGACTGGTAGGAAAAAGAGCCTTGTAACACTTAACCTAAGCAGGGCGGAGGCTCGACTTGCCCAGGAAGCCCAAGGGACTGAAGGCTAGAGAGAGGCCTGCCTGTGGGAGTTAATGAGAAGAACTGTATCCTGAATTGTAATCTGTTATTTCCCTAATAAACCCCATAATCATGAGTACTGTCTGTGAGTTCTGTATGGCCATTGCAGTGAATCATCAAACTCAATGGAGAAGCAGAGAACACTGTGGGAAAGATGGCTGGTGTCAAAACTGGTAAAAAGATTGAAGAGGAGGAGTTTTGTCCAACCTCTGCCTAGTAGCAATCAAGAGAAGGAGGTATGTCTGATTTGTGCTTAATAGCAATCAGCCTTGGGCTGTTGCTGATGGTGCTTCTTTCTTGCCCTGGAAATGTTACAGGTCAGATACCTCTACCAGGCTGGTTTTACAAACCAAGCCAAAATTAAATTGAGCAGTGTGTTATTCAGTGGATTACTACAGGAATTCAAGAATGACTAAGTAACAGAAAACTTACTCATATATTACATTGATAAATCAAAGGGAAAGGCATGCTTAAGGTTATGTAGTTTGTAAGTACTAGAACCAGAGATCAAACACAATTTTGTAGTGTGAAAATTAGTTACTGTCTTCCCATGGGAAGTCATGTTTACTTCTGTTTACAAATTAATATAGTCCTTCTAGATTTCTCTAAGGTTACCTTCTCAGTCATTTGGTACTGCTGTAACAGAAAATACCATGAATGCATGGCTTTAACAAACAAAAGTTCATTCTTACACAGCCCAGTAGGCTACAAGTCTGAATTCAGGCTGTCTTCTCCAGGGGAAGGCTTTCCGTCTTTGCCGGCTATGGAGGAAGGTCTTTGGGTTGCATCAGTCTTTGGTCAGGGAACCTCAGGTCTGAAGGACGTGCTCTACTCCTGTTGCTACTTTCTTGATGGTATGAGTTTCCCAGCTCTCTGCTTGCTTCATTTCCCGTTTATTTTTGTAGGATGAAAAGATAAAAGGTGGTGCTAGCCACACTTCAGGGAAACTGCCTTTACACTGGAGCGGGAAATGACTAGGAAAGACATTACAGTTCCACCCTAATCCTCTTTAGCTTAATCCCCAGTTTTAACACAGACAGAGATTAGGATTGACAGCATCAGAAAATCACAAAAAGGAAGGTAATCACACAATACTGGGAGTCATGGACCAGTCAAATTGCTCTGCACAGTTTTTGGAGGGGACATAATTCAATCCATGATACTTTTCCAGTCCTGCCACCTAGTTTTATCAAATGATCATCTTACTCATGTGTAATGACTCAAGACAAGTAACTCATCTTCTCAGATGGTCTAGTTCCACAACTAGATGACTGTTCACCTTGAGAACTTTTTTGAACACTTTTGCAGGGCCATCCTTTTTGCCAGTTTGGGGGAGACGGTGGTCATTTAGCACTGGAAAACTCCTGGTGGTCAGTTCTGCCAATACTGTAATACAGTGGGGTACTTGATTTACTCTTTTTTTCTTTTAAGTATCATTTTTATTTTAATATGTTAGAAAACAGTGCAATATATATTAATTTAAGGATTTAATATATCATTGATTAAAACAAGCCAGTGACTAGATTAAAACAACTTCAGGCTTTACAGGTTTTACTCTGTCTGTAAGATGAAAACCTTACCACTGAAACGAGCAGTAGAAAAGTCACGAGACTACTCTGAAAGGATCTCACCAGTGTCGTTGTATTTAAATAAAACAATATAGTAAGTTAATCTGTCAAAAACCTTGAAACAAAATTTAGGAAAGATCATATAGTAGAGGTCAACTCTGCGAGTCAGAACATTTATCTTTACGAGTGGAGATAGGTTTCCTCATAACTTCTTTACTGTTAGGATGAGTTTTGTATAGGGAAAGTTAAACATACTTCTGTCTTCTAGAGAGACAAAGCATTAAGACTGGTCTTTCCACTGGATAACCTGTATCAAAAGGTGGTGAAAACTTAAAAACTTAAAAATCGACAAACAAAGATATTGGTTAAACCAGATTAAACAATATGTATATGAAGCTTATAAACCCTGGTGGTATAGTGGGTAAGTGTGCAGCTGCTAACCAAAAGGTCAGCAGTTTGAATCCACCAGATGCTCCTTGGAAACTATGGGGCAGTTCTATTCGGTTCTGTAGGGTAAGTGTGAGTCAGAATTGACTCCATGGCAGCAAGTTTGGTTTTTTGGTTTTATGACACTAATAGTAAACATCATGGTTAACACTGAAATATTGACAGCTGTATCACTGAAATCAGGAATGAGTCAAAAATGATAGCCATCACTGTTACTGTATAAGTTTTGGGTAGTGCAGTTAGATAAAAAGTGGCTTCAAGAATTATGCATTTCAAAGGAGTATCTTTTTTCTCTTGTTTTTTTTAAAAAAACTACTGAGCATAAGTGAGAAGAACCAAAGAATGTTATTTAAAATCAACAAAAATATTTTAGGAAATTTTTGGCATATAAAAATTAAAATGGGAATAGTTGCAGCTTTGTCCCTTAGCCTACTTCTCATAATTATCATCTGTCTTCCAGATCACTGGAATCTAAAGGGGAAAAAGGGGAAATATAAAATGACTCACTGATAGGAGAAAGATGATTATGAAACTCCTATATAGATCTTCTTCAAAACTGAGGGAAGTTAAGCTTTACTGTTATTTAAAATGTGTGCGGGCATCTGGGACCTCACTCAGTTTGTGGGTCATGCAGTCTCCATGAGTTGTTCTCATGCAACAGGAAGAGAGGGATGCATGGTGTGCACTGGGGCTTATCTTGCTAGCCTCACATGGCTGCCTTTGAGTGTGCTGGAGTTTACATGTGCTTGTTAAGGGCTTTACATGTTTTTTATAAATAATCTCATGATAGGTGGGTTAAACATGGCTGCAAAGAAAGCACATGCTGAGTGTAATAAAAATACAAGCACAGGTTGACTGTAAGAAGATAGCAATGTTGACAGTTACTGTTTTAGTATAAGCTTTTTGCCAATCATCTTTTAAGAAAAAATCAGATCTGAGACGAAGTGGGTACCTAAAAGACAAACTGTCAGATTATTCGAAATACAAATTTATATCCACTTTTATTAACAATATACCATGAGGAGAATGTTTCATTTTATTGTATTTTGTATTCCATTTTCAAAAAAGTACCTATGAATATCAACCCAGAAAACAAAACCCATTGCCACTGAGTCAATTCCAACTCATAGAGACCCAGTAGAACTGCCCCATGGAGTTTCCAAGGAGAACTTGGTAGGTTTTAACTGACAGCCTTTTGGTTAGCAGTCATAGCACTTAACCATTATGCTATCATGGTTTCCAAGAATACCAAAACCAAACCTACTGCTGTTGAATCAGTTCTGACTCATGGCAACCTTGTAGGGCAGAGTAGGATTGCTCCAGAGTTTCCAAGGAGCACCTGGTGGATTTAAACCGCCAACCTTTTGGTTGGCACTTAACTTCTACACTACTAGAGTTGCATCCAAGAATGCAGTAGCATGTTGTTCATAAACATGAGTTGTTGAACTCAGTTTTTTTTTCTCTTTTTCACTGAAAAGAGTTATATGTTCAGTAAGTTTGTAGACTGTTGATCTGAATTATTCCAACAGTTTCTCAGCTGGTTTTTATTCCTCCAGTCTTGCCTTCTTCCATTCCATTATCTACACTGAATCCAGGGAAGATACTTCAGAATACAACTCAAATTCTGTCATTTTGTCGCTTAAAACATTTAATTTCTTTCTTTCTTTCTTCTTTTTTAAATAAGGGTCAATGTCAGTCATGTAATATATTCTGATGGAGGTCCTTGGAGGTCCATCCTTTACAGCCTTATCTTACCCCTGTCCCTAAAGACTCTTTCTGTCTGTTACTGTGCCTAGAAGACTTCTGTTTCATCCTTTGCTGATCTGAGTCGGTCTTTTCATGTCTGTTGAGCTGTGTCACTTCTTTCAGAAAACCCTTTCTGCCTCTAACCAGAGTAGAATCTAGTGGGGTCAAACTTCATCTACATCTCTGAGGAGGGATGAGAATCACCATCTGAACAAAGCTGATTCTTATGGGCTGGAGGTCAGATATACCTCCACTCTTCAAATTTTTTCACCGTTTCTGACATCACCTGTCCTCCCCATAGCACTGCCTACATCTTTGCTGGGTTCAATAATTAATTACAGTAGCCTCACAGAATTTGCAGACCATACTCACAATTAGGTGGCTATGAGGAGAATAACAGGCTCAGGATCAAGATCAACTTGGAAGTAATAGGTTGCAACTCAGAAGAATGGATACACTTCTTCAGAACAGCTGTCAGCTGTGCCCTGCTTATATAAATTTTACAGCTCTTTAGCGTTCACATGTGCCTGAGGCATCTCACTCCTACGGTGAACCTCATGCCCAAAGGTGCTCAGCTCACTCTTGCATTGTAAGTCTGGCTCTATGGGTCAGCGGCTGCCTGGTGCCAGTCTAGAAGGTTCTCAGTGTAGGGATCCAGGTCCAAAGAATGTGCTCCAACCCCAGGCTCTTCTTGATAGCAGAGAAGTCCTCCTCAACTTTTGTGCAGTTGGCTTGTATGTAACCCTGCTTCTTGTCAATTTCAAGTTGGGGCCCTTCCATCAGACCGTGAACTGCCAAGTCCTCCTTGGTAGGTGACAGTTGCTTAATTTGCATTGTAATCAACTAATTCCCCCTGCAAAGTCACTTAATCCTGTTGAGTGGTTTTGCACACCCTGTTTGCATAGTGCAGTGACAAATTCCTTTCAGCTTGTGGCCCAGACCATCATATTTTGGAAGAGTTATAAACCCAAGACCAACAAGGCTGTATATAAAGAGAAACCTTTTGTGCTGCAGAGTGAGATGAACTCTTAGGTAGACTGTTGGCCAGCCTGCTGGGTTTGAACGTTGCTGTTGGCTTGTCTCCACTGGCGTCCTTCAGCAAGTATCACTGGCACCACCGTGACTGCCCTAATGTGTATGATACATATTTGTGACTAAATGGCCAAGGCCAAGTGCCGTCGAGTTGGATCCGACTCATGTACACAGGTTAAAACCATGTTTTAGAAAGAAACAACATACAATGTTAGTTGACAGATCTGTTGATTACAAAATATATTACATAAAGGATTATAAGTAATGCTAGTTTTGTTTGCCATACCATATGTCTTAAATCTTCTATGGTTGGTTTAACATTTTAGGGAAGATGTCACATTTGGTCTCAATAAAATTTATTCAAAGACAGAGAAATATGCACTAACTTAAAAAGTTATTGAAAACAGTTAAAAGTTAACTTTTCTAATTTAGTCCGAGTATTTTGGTCTTTATTCTTTCACAGAGTTTGCCATCCATAATGAGAAGAACATCAAGGCATTAGATACTAGAACAAGACTTTTTATTTTTTTTTTTGCATTTGGGGAAGAAGTTAATAAAAACTGAATTAAAAAACTACACCCGTAATCCTTGTTTCAAGTGGCAATCACAGTTTCAGAACAAGAAGGACCATTTAGCACTGATACTGTGTGGCCTGACTGTTACTTGGTTTTGGACAGCTTCTAGTCTTGTCGTTAGTTGCCACTGGTGACTCATGGTGACTTTAAATACAGTAAGACAAAACACTGTCTGGTCCTGCACAGCTGTCTTCCCAGTTGTTGGTATGTTTGAGCCCACTGTTGCGGCCACTGTCAGCCCGTCTCTGGGAAGGTTTCCCTTCATGATCCTATGTCAGACAGGATGTCCGTTTCTAGGGGCTGCCTTTCCTGATGATGGGTCTGAAGTAAGCAAGAGAAAATCTCACAATCTTTGCTTCTAGGGTGCATCTGGCTGTATATCCTAATTATTTATTTTTATCTCCCCTACTGCACCCTGTTTCTTTCCCTCCCTGCTTTTCTCACCCCTTACCTCTCTTCTTTCCACTTTATAACCCAGATAGTTTAGGGAGCAACAACTCATTTCAAGTTCAAATTTTATTTTAATATGTTCTTACTTTTTAAGTGTAAATCTAATTAGATGTTTCTTAGGGAACTGTATAAACAAGGAGAAAAAAAAGTCATCAAAATCTTAGGGTATTAAGAATGAAAATCTTGTTATTAAAATAAACTATCTCAGATTCAACTTACTTGTTTCAGATCTCTGAACTCTTACATCCTCGGGGATGTTTGTATTCTGTCTCTGTCGTATCTAGTGGACCTTACTTCAAAGGCTTTTAGTAAATATTGTCTGATGGATGACTCACTAGAAGGTGGACACACAAACTCCCTCTTGACTTTAATATACTAACCACCCACACCTGCTCTTTTGCTGCTGTCCTGGCCTAAGTAACTTCAGTTATTCTACTTTTAAGTCATCCTCTGCCCCCCAGACAGGTGTGTGTGCATGGTTACATGTGCAAATTAACATTTAGCCTATGTTATAGAGACACGTGTTTGAGCTGCATGCTTTGTGTTGGATTTGTTTTAGGCTTCATGGAATTCTGATGTCTCCTTATCGTGTACCAGGTACTGTGCCAAATGCTTTATCTGAATGTAGCATGTTGATTGTGAGCTTACAGAAGTAAAAACCTGTAGCTGATGAATAATTTTAATGTCCTCTAAAATGTTTTCTTTTACTAGAATTCATTTGTGAATGTTAAGGTACATAAATTAAAATATCTTGAATATTTTATATGTAGTTTTTTTTTTTTTGGCATTAATTTTGCTCTAGCTGGTCAACTGTATGTCCAGGTTCTAAGCCAAAATGAACTTTCACATTTCTTTGAAGTATAACATAAATAAGCAGGAAACTACATCATTTTTTTCTTTCTTTTGAAGTTCAAGATATAAAATATGTGATTCAAATAAATAGATGTCTCAGAAATTTGCAGAATAGCTCAATTTGCCTTAAGCATCTGGAACCTGTCATTGTGCCTAAAATATATAGGATGTTAACAGATAATAGAACTAAATATGTTATTATGCAGTTTCTTTCTCCTTTCATAGATAGCTTTACTTTAAAGTGGAGTGTGGGTGGTAACTAATAGAAAATCATGTGACAGTCCAGAGACCAATAAAGGTCTTTCTGTTTATTATTATTTATTGTCTTTCTGTTTATTTATTAAATTAACAGAATAAAACTGACTTTGAGGGGTATACAGTTCAATGAATTCTAACACATGTACAGATTCCTGAAAAAACCACTGCAGTCAGGACACAGATCCAGACCCTGCAATCAGGACCATCACCCTCCAAAACTTTATAGGCACACCCTCCTCCTCCTCCATTATCAACATCTGGCAACTGCTGATCTATTCTGTGTCACTGTAGTTTGGCTTCTTGAGAATGTCATAAAAATAGAATGATGCTATGTAACTGTAATGGACTTAACTGTGTTGCCCCCTCCCCCCTCCAAAATGTGAGTAGCCATTTCGCTGGGCCATCATTCCCAATATTTTGTGATTTTCATATGCTATACATCCTGGTGGCGTATTGGGTTAAGTGCTACATGTGCTAACCAAAAGGTAGGCAGTTCAGCTCTGCCAGCTGCTTGTTGGAAACTCTCTGAGGCTGTTTTCCTCCGACCTATAGCATCGTTAAGAGTTGGAACTGACTCAGTGGCAGTGGGTTTGATTTTGGGTTATACATCCTAATCTTTGCCTGTAACTAATAGATAGGATGCATATGTTAAAAGAGGATTAGGGTGGGACTGTAACACCCTTGCTGAGGGCGTTTCCCTGGAGTGTGACTTGCACCACCGTTTATCCTTTCATCCTATGGGAGATAAAAAGAGAAAAGCAAGCAGAGAATTGGGACCCTTATACCATCAAGAAAACAGCACTGGGAGAAGAGCTGGTCCTTCAGACCTGAGGTTCCTGTGCCAAGATGCTCCCTACACAAAGCCTGATGCAACACAAGGACTTCCCTCCAGAACTGAACAGAGGCAAAGTCTTCCCCTGAAGTGGACACCCTGCATGTGGACTTGGAATGTACTGGATGTTGTAAGAATAAACTTTTCTTTGTTAAGCCTTCCACTCGTAGCATCTCTGTTAGAGCAGCACTAGATGACTGAAACAGTAATCGTTTGAGACTTGTCGTCTTTGACTCACCATAATACCTTGAGATTTTTCCAACTTTGTGTGTGTGTGTCGAGTTCTTTTTTATTGTTTATTAGCAGTCCATGTTATAGATATACCACAGTTTATCAGTCTACCACTGAATGGTATTTAAATGGTTTCTACTTTTTGGTGATTGTTAGCAGAACATTCATATACAAGTTTTTGTGTGAACGTGTTGTCATCTCTCTTTGTAAACAGTAGGAGGAGAATTGCTGAGTGATGTTCTAAGCGTATGTTTAACTTTATAAAAAATTGCCATATTTTTTTTGGGGTGGCTGTACCATTTTGCGTTGCATTTGCAATGCATGAGAGTTTAACTTGCCCCACAACCTCACCAGCACTTAGTATTATTGGTATTTATTTTTGCTGTTATTATAGTTGTGTAATGGTATCTCAACACACTGACAAATGTGAGATGGCATTGGTGAAAAACAAGTCTCAGTGAATTGATGGAATGCCAGCTGAGATGTTTTAATAAATGGTAGCACTGGTGGTGCTCAGTTGTCTCTGCCCGTAAATTTGGGAAACAGCTATCTGGCCAACTTACTAGAAGAGATCCATGTTTGTGTCAGTTCCAAAGAATGGTCACCCAACAGAATGTGAAAATTGTGGAACTGTATTATTGGTGTTATAAATGTGTAAAATTCTGCTGAAGGTAGTTTAGGAATGATTCTAACAATATGTTGAGGGAACTGCCAGAAACTCAAGCCAGATTCAAAAGAGGAGAGAGAATGAAAGCTATCGCTGCTGATGACAGATGGATCTTAGTTGAAAGCACAGAGTACCGGAAAAATGTTTACTTGTGTTTTATTCGGAAACCCTGGTGGCTTATTGGTTAAGTACTGTCTGCTAATCAAAAGATTGGCAGTTCAAATGGAAACTCTGTGGGGCAATACTCCTCAGTCCTGTAGGTTCTCTTATGAGTCGGCATTGACTTGACAGCACTGAGTGTGGTTTGGTGTTCTATTGACTATGCAGAGGTATTTGTGTGGATCATAACAAATGACAGATAACATTGTGAAGAAGGGGAGAATTCCAGAACACTTAACTGGGCTCAGTCCATAGCTCTGTACATAGACCAAGAGGCAGTTGTTCAGACTGAAGAAGGGGATACTAGGTGGTTTAAAGTCAGGAAAGGTGTGTGTCTGGATTGTTTCCTTTCACTATACTTAAGTCTGTATGCTGAGCAGATAATGTGAGAAATCAGACCATATGAAGAAGAATGCACCATCAGGATTGGAGGAAGACTCATTGATAGCATGTAATATGCAGATGACACAACCTTTTTGAAACTGAAGAGAAGTTGAAGCACTTACTGATGAGCAAAGATCTCAGCCTTCATTGTCGCTTTAACATCAAGAGAACAAAAATCCTTGCAACTGGACCAGTGAGCAACATGATAAATGGAAGCAATACCAAAGTTGTAAAGGATTTCATTCTATTTGAATCCACAGTCAACACCCATAGAAGTAGCAGTCAGGAGATCAAACAGCATATTACATTAGGGAAATCTTCTGTAAAATATCTCTTTAAAGTGTGGAAAAGCAAAGATGTCAATTTAATAAGGTGACTGGCCCAAGCCATGCTATTTGCAGTTGACTTACATGCATGTGAAAGCTGGGCAGTGAATAAGGAACACCAAAGAAGAATGATGCCATTCAGTTACGATGTTAGCTAAGAAAGTTGAATAAATTGAATAAGAGTGAATAAGTCTGTCTTGGAAGAAGTACAATGTGAGTACTTGTTGGAATCGAGGACTGCAAGACTTCATCTGGGCTACTTTGGACGTGTTATCAGGATGGACCAGTCTTTGGATAATTATTCATGCTCAGTAGAGGGTCGGTGAAAAAGAGGAAGATCCTTAGTGAAATGGATTGAGATGGTAGCTGCAATCGTGGGTGCAAGTATAGCAAAAATTGTGAGGATGATGCAGAACTGGACACCTGTTCTGTTGTACCTAGGGTCACTGGAATCTGGAACCATTTGATGGCATCTAGCAACCCCCCCAAAAACCCAGTGTCATTGAGTCGGATCTGGCTCATGGCAACCCTAAAGGCCAGAGTAGAACTGCCCCCTGGAGTATTCAACAACAGTGGTATCTTATTTTGGTTTTAATCTACATTTGTCTACTGGATAATGTTGTTGATAGCTTTTTATTTATTTTCCATTTGTACATCCTCTTCAGTAAACTAACTTGTCAGTTTTTAAATTGCTTTTCTTGTCTCACATGTAATGTTGAAAGCACTTTGTCCTAGTGTGTGGCTTGATTTTTAATTCTCTTACCAGCAAAGTTTTTATTTGATAAAGTATGCCCAGGAACCAGACTCACTGCCATCAAGTTACTTCTGATTCACTGAAACATTATGGGGCAGGGAAGACTATTAGGGTTTCAAAGCTATAAACCTTTAGAGAGACCAAGTGACTTCTTCTGCAGAGCAGTGGGTAGGTTTCAATCACTGACTTTTGGTTAGTAATTGACCACTTTAACCATTGCATTAGCAGGCTCCTTGATGAAATTTAGTTTATCCATTTTTTTCTTTTATGGATCAAGTTTTGGTATCTTATGTATGAACTCTTCTTAATCCTAGGCAAAGAATACTTTCTCCTGTGTCTTGGTCTAAAAGTTTTATAGTTTCTGTGTTATATTTAAATCTGTTAACTGTTTTGAGGTAATTTTTGTTATGTGTGTAAGATTTAGACCTAATATTTTTATTAACATACAGATACTTAATTATTACAATTCCATTTATTGAAAAGACTATCTTTTCTCTGTTGAATTGTCATTGAACCTTTCTCAGAAATCAGTTGTTCATGTTTGTGTGGCTTTTTTCTGGAGTCACTGTTCTGTTCCATTGATCTTTGTTTTTTTTTCTTGCCTAAAATGCACCATCTTGATTACTGTAATTTTATAAAACTGATTGCCCTTGTCTGTTCTGCCTCAGAGTGACCTTATAGGAGAGAGTAAAGCTGTCTCAGGATTTCCAAAGAGTGGTTAGTGGATTCAAATTGCTAGCCTTTTGGTTTAGCAGCTAAGCTCTTAATAACTGTATCACCAGGGTTCTTAAGTCAAAGATCACAAGTCCTCCACCTCGTTCTTCTCTTTCAGAAATGTTTTGGCTATTCTCGTTTCTTTGTTTTACTGTACAGTATTTAGAACCAGCTTGTCAGGATATGCAAAAACCTGTGCTGAGTCTTTAACAGGAATTGTGTTAAATCCGTAGATCACTTTGGGAAGCAGTTATGAGTTGTGCTATCCATGACCATGGTATGCTTCTCCATTTATTGACTATCAGAGTAATGATCCTGTAAATATTTTGGTGGCTGTATTTACGGGTTTCAGTTTATTGTATTTTTTAGTTGTTCGTTGGTAACACTTCATGCAAATGAGTTATGCTTTCTGCATTTGTTTGCTGTTTGTACCCACCACCTGCAGGGTAGTGGGTACAAGTACCATCATGCCTGTCCTCTTCCATGTGTTGCTGGAAAAGGAAATTAGCATAGTGTGCTTACGACAATACTCAATAGGAAGAAGGGAGCAGCCGAATAAACAAATGCAGGAGGTGTGCATTATTTGCATAAAAACATGGAATATAGAAATACTACTAATTTTTGCAAGAATTTGGATAAAATAAAAAGGGAAATTTTTCCTTTCTGTGTTTTAAGATATTGCTTTTCTGCTTCCTGACCTGTAGCTAGAAGGCTTCTTGAGCTCTCCCTTTTTATTTGTCACCCACTTCTCAGTGTTAGACTGCCTGGAGTCCAGGATGGAACATACTGGAAGGAAAAATGGTAAACGCTTTGCCAGTCCATAGATTCTCAGAATTCTGTTGTTCTTCTCCAATCCATCTGCTCCAGTTTGCTTTCCAGAGTCCTCAGGTTGTTGCTGTGTGCATTCTGAACAGGTTTTACATTTGCATTCTGTTGGAAGGACAGAGTGGAGTGTGGTTGTTACTGAGACCATTGTTTCTTCCTGTGACTGAAATAATTTTGATCATGTCTCAAATTTAATTTTCTATTAGCAGACAATGTATCTACATATTGAGGTCTTACAACATTCCTATCTTGTCTACACCTTGTCAGGAAAATTATAGTACAGCTCTTCTCAGCTCTGACTTCTCTGCTCTCATTTGAAGTCTTAATGTATTTATTATTATGCTTTTACTTGCTTGTATAGTTGTAATAGAGATGTCAGGAATGTATTTTTGATATTATCTCTTACGAAGTCATAGTTACATCTTAAAAATTAGGTTTGACTTTTTAATACTTTATGCTGACATTGTTAGCAAATTTTAGAGAGGATTAATAACTTGAAAAGTATTTTTTTTTGTCTGGAATTTGTTGTTAAAATTTTATTATAAGGTCAGTGTTAAAATACAGAGGCAGATATATTAAAGAAGGAAGATACCCGTAATTTTCTTTATGGGCTCAGAGTTTATTTTACTTTTTATTCACTGTTTTAAAAACTTGCTGAAAGACTAGCTGATAAAATATTTCAGTTAATGCCTCATTTTGCTGAAGTGTAGGAGTCTGAATAGAGAAATGGATGCATCGTCATGATAAAATGATCAGACATGAGAACCAGAGGGATCTGAGTCTGAATCTAAGCACTATGACTAAGATGATTATGTTGCCTAATAACTTTGGAGTCTCCTCTCTTAGGTTAAGTACAGTTGATTTACCTTCTTAATTCATAGACTTGTTAGGTGACTTCAACAAGAATGTTTGTAAAGATATACTCATTAAGAAATAGAACAAAAGAGTAAGTAGTTTTTTATTGCATAAGAACTAGAACGAAAGAGTAAGTAGTTTCACTGGTTGAATAGCAAAGAAAATGATTAGCTTATGTATGAGGCTGTGTAGCAGCCCAGTGTACCCATTTTTTTGCTTGCAGTTCCTTAAAGCTGAGACACAGAGTAGAATGGATTGAGAGGAAGAGTTTGGTGGGTTCTTTTTTTTTTTTTCCATCCACACTTACCTTTTCTTTTTTGATATATGTGAATACCATTCCAGAATGACAAAAACTTTTTAGCCTCCATCTCATCTGAATCATGTCATAGTGTCCTAATAGGCTCACAGAGGATTTTCCTTGCCATTGTAGTCTGTGAGGTGAGCTTGTGATGATAGGAAAACCCCATGGTGTAGTGGTTAAGTGCTACCACTTCACCAAAAAAGGGTCAGCAGTTTGAATCCACTCAGGAGCAACTTCGGAACTCCCAGGGGCAGTTCTACTCTGTCATATAGGGTTGCTTATGAGTCAGAATTGATTTGATGGCGGTGGGTTTCATTTTGTGTGTGTGTGTGTGCATGAAGATGCTAGCCTGATAAGAGGAAAAGTGGCAGAATAAAAATAAATAGGTCAAGAGGTGATTGCTGTGTGTGCCTGAGAAAACTGATCCTATCATTCAATACCAGTAGCAGTCTGGGCCAGTTTAGGAAACGGGAACCATGTAATAGGTTCAGTATACCAATATATTGAATCTAAAAACTAGTTTCATGGAAGTAATGCCTCATTTTCTGTCTAGCTTTGTGAATAGCATTGCCTTTGAGAAGCTTTATGGGTGATATTAAATGTGAAACAATTTCAGTTAAAATTTTTTCCATATAATTGTGTGAATTCCAACTTCCTTTTCCTTTTGGAAAGCTAGTAAGACCAGCTGTCACCATACACCATAAAATTTTATGATTGTTTGCTTGACCAGTAACCCAATTACTTTTTAATGTTCTTATTTATTATAATAAACTTACGCTAATATTTTAAATAGCATATGTCCATTGTAAAGAATATTAATAAGCAAAAGAAAAAGCAACATGCTCTTATTCAGAGGATGTCCCTGAATAATACATAAACACATAATTTGTTTTGACCAAAATAAATGCTGTTTTGGTCAGAACTGCTTTCTTCTGTTAATGCTCATCACTTTTCTGTGTCAATATGTTTTCTTCTTATGTAATAAGCTGAATTGTCCCTGAAACATTTATAGGTGCTTCATCCTAACCCTTGTGGTGTAGTGGTTAAGAGCTAAAGCTGCTAACCTAAAGATGAGCAGTTCACATCTACCAGGTGCTCCTTGGAAACTCTATGGGAAAGTTCTACTCAGCTGTATAGGGTCACTGTGAGTCAGAACTGACTTGACAGCAGTGGGTCTTTCCTTTCATTGGTCCTGATTAGGATCTCGTCTCAGACACTGCTTTGTATCTAGTAGTGTCCTATAAACTTCATCAAGTAATGTCTACCATGACACTGACTTTTTAAAGAGACTAGGCTAGTTACCCTGTAAGATACTGCGTTTTCTGGATTTCTCTGGTGGTTTCCTTGTGATGCCATTAACTTATTCTTGAATCTCCATGTATCAGAAAGTTAGATATAGGTGATATGGCTTCAAGTCAAATGGTTTTTAGTAAGAATACATTATAGGTGGTGTCATATAATTCATAGCATGTCATACGAAGAGGCACAATATCCAATGGGGCCACTATTAACTTGGCAGACTCTTTAGACTGTAATATCAGTGCTGTTTTCTAAGTGTGCTAAACTTCCAATTCTTAACATTTGGTATTACATCATATTGAAGAGTCATTGACTTTTCGGGTCAGCAGAACCTTGTAACTGTCCTTTAAAAGATGGTCTTACGCATCTCTCTAATAAAACTTTGGGAGGCTTAATTTTTAAAGCAAACATGCATTTTAAAGTTATTAATACACTGTTAGTCAGGGCTTAGTTTAATATTAACCAAAACCGAACCAAATTTGTTGCCATTGAGTTGATTCTGACTCATGGCTTCTTGGTCTATAGAAAATGGTAAAACAGATATTTTTGATGTACATTGTATATGGTTAAAAAACGGTAGCAATTAAAAACCTGTGAGAATGTAATATGTTGTGATGAAAATGTTGCATACAATCCTAGGGAGAATTAATTTAACTAGGAGGTGATTGTTGTTAGTCTGGCTATTCCAGGGAGAAAGAAGTATAGAAGATACTTGCAATAATAAGTTTAATAATAGTTAATGAATAAGTAGAAATGATTAGTAGTAATATTATGAAAAATATTTTAAATGAAATTAATTCATTTTCATTTATAAGACTTTGAGGAAACAGCATATTTTTATTAAAATCAAAGCTTTGCTAAGTGTTATACAAAAGGTAATGCATAGATATACTTGATAAAAATCTCTGTATACATACACACGCAAACACATGTGTTTACGTATATGCATACTTTTTTGCCGCAGGATTTTTCATTTATATTGTTTTACCCCTGTGAGTGCTTGAAAATACTGTTGCTTTTTTTTTGTAATTTTCTAATTTTAAAGGATCTCCTTTTAGAATGTTATTATAAATGAATAACTATAAAGGAAATATTTAGGGTAGTTTTCCTTTCAAAATAAACATTTAACTAATTTGGTATGTGGGACCAGCTTTTCCCTAGAGATGAACATGAGAAGACTCATAAAAGGAATTAAGTTTAGAGAAAACTGGTAACTGTGATAAATATTTCTCACAATTCACTTTTGTTTTTATTGGCTTCTGCTGTTCGCTTAGATTTAGAAGGTTTGAAAATTCATATTCTTTGCTTAACAGACAATAAGTCTTAAGCACTACTGCTTCGTAGGCAGGGCAAAGATTTGTGAGTTTAGCAATGTCTTGGTCTTACATAGAAATAATAGGAAAACACTAGAGCAGCTAGGGCAAGGGGATGTATGTCTTTGAATGATCATGCTTTGCGTGGGTGGGTCAAATTGCTTTTTAATTCTTGTGTACTACAAAAACTTGTGCAGCATACTTACTGAGCCCCAGTTAGTTCTCTTCTTTCTTCTCCCTCCCTATCTCATAGCATCACTGAGCAGCATGCACCTGGCTGAGCAGTGGAATTTGCCAAATGCTATGAGTTTTCTGGTTCATCACTGTGCCTGCTGAAACGTTCACTGAAATGTTGGAATTCTAGAGATGGTGTTGGCTCCATTTTCTGACATTCAATTTTCATACCTTCTCTCTCATATAGCCTGAAATCAACTTTTATTTTGTATGCTTCTGAAACTTCATAGCAGGAAATCCTCCAGGTATATGATGGTTCTCAAAATCAAGGGTGTTCTTTTTATACTTGATAAGTAGCAGTTTTATCTTCCATTTATGGGATGATTTACAGTATACAGTTTATGTCTTTATGGTAAAGGGGTAAGAATAGGATGGCAGTCTCCAGGATACAGATGAGACTACTGCTGCCACAGCTGTGCTGTGTTTTAGAGTGGCACTGTAAAAAAAAAAAAAAAAAAATGCAGATAACGCTTTTGTTGAACAGAGAAAGTGCAGGTGTCAGCTACTTCAAGTTCAGTCTACTTTGCATAAGTATGTATAACCTTGCGCTTGTAAATAGTGTTAGGGTCCACGATTTGTTACTTTAAAGGTTAAATTTTATTAAAAAACTATGCCCAATAGGAAAAATACTGGTGTACCAGGGATGCACCCCAAACTACACAGAGCAGGGGGCGACGACGAGCTTCCTCAGCACCCAGTATTTAAGTCATGAGATTACAAAGCAGGGACCTTTGTTGACCTTTACGTTGATTGGTTAAGGCCACCTGGAATTCCTGTTAGTTGTAAAATGTGGTCAAGGTCTAGGGGTCCCTTCCTCAAAGGGTGTCACTTATGCCTCATTTCAACAATAGAAAACTTTTGGGACACTGTTTATGGGTTAATAATTAGTCTTGGAGATAACTCAAGTAATAACTCTTAACTATCTGACAAAACTTTTTATTATATGAATTTTATCTTATACACACACTAATCTCTGATCTGTAATTGAAAATTGCTTTTTTAGTAAATAATCTTAATAATTTTCATTCATCAGCAGTTTACAAAAGAATGCCCTTTTGGTCTTAATAGTTATCTAGGTAAGCAAAATAATACTGATCTCAGCCTGCTCTAAAATAGGCACTTATGTTTAGTTTTCAATTATTGAATGCTTCCCTGTGCAAATGCCTCGTGTATTCTTTGAGGTAGTGTGATTCCTCACCCCCACCCCCATTTTATGATTGTCACTTGTAGACCCATTGATCATGGTGACGAATTGTACGTGAAAGTTAACATGGAAGCCACGACAAGAGGCTCTCAAAATAGAAATGTTTCTGTATCACTAAGGACTTCAGTCCTTTAGCTGTTAAGGATGGTAAGAACAGAATAAAGCAGGGCAGAACATTATTATGATCTGATTTGTATCTTCTTTGGTGTTTTCCAGCAAAATAAAATGTGCCACAATTACATGTGAAATACTTGAAATTAAGATTTTTTAATAAGCTAATTTCATCAAATTTACAGGAAGTTCAACTTTTGCTAGTGCTAGAAATCTAAGATGGTACAAAGTTTTCTGTTTTTATTTGATTTTCTTAAATGTCTGAAGCGTTTCTTTAAAAATGTTTATAAGACACTCTCATGTAGCAGAGTTTTGTTCCAGCTGAAATAAAATTATGTTTACTTCTAACATCTAAATAGTATAGAAGTCCTCTAGTAGGTATAAATTGGGTGTTTCAGAGTTGCGAATCATATTCTCTTGGAGAGTCGATATGGTTCAGAGGGATGAATTGAAGAGTTTTTTCCTTTTGATGGGAGATCTAGATGATGATTATCTCAGGAATGCTTTTTGGATGTAAGAAGAAGGCTGGGTAGTGATCTGTGATTAGAAGGTTAGTGGAGTTTGGGGTAGGAATTTTATCGGTGGGAATTGCAGGGTGTGTCTTCCAGTGGAATGAATGTCCATTCCCAAGAAAGATTCCAGGATACATTGGGCCAAGGACAAGGGATTAATCCAGGGTGGAGCAGCAGTACGTCACTTAATCTCCTTAAATATTGATTTCAGGGCACAGTCTTCACAGAGGAAGAATAGACCCTGAAAAGTGTTCTCTGTAGATGCAAAGTATTTAAATAGTGCTGCAAGTTTCATGGAGCCAAAAATCTTTTAAGCAACTTGAAAAGGAAAAAAAAAATTTTTTCCCCCCACATAGTCTCTTATGCTTAAGGTACTTTAGATATGTAGTTTAATAGAAATGATATGTGATGAGTACTATTCAATTTGATAGTAGAGGAAATTGAGTCTTTCTGAGGTTAAGTAATTTCCCAGGGTCACATAGTGAGTAATAAGAGTCTGAATTTGGCCTCAGGCCCTTTGTACTTTGATTGTTTCTTAATCATGATTCTACTGTGAAAAGTTGTTCAGTTCTAATTATGTAATATCCAAAACTGTAGCTCTGTTCTCTTAGGAACCAGTAGGCACTGGTTCAGAAAATATATCTACTCGACTTAAAACACCATCTTGTGTTTATCAAAGGAGTCCATTAATTAAAAAAATAAAATAATCAAGCACTTATCTGACTGTTTCTGATGTTTTAATATAAATGCCGTGTGCATCTTGAGACAGTTTTCACTTTAATTTTTAAACAGAAAGCATTTAATACAGGAAATTTGATGCTTAAAAAATGCGGCAGTTTACAGCAGCAGGACTAAGGCTAAACCATCAGGTGTAACACCACCTGTCTAACATTGTGGAGGGGCTTCTGTCTCTGCTACCCTCTGGAATGTAGTGAAACTCCTCCTAGAGCTTAGTTCTTATCCAGGAATCATGAAGACATCACAAATGCTGGCTCAGAATACCCAGTGCATGTTGGATTTATCCCAGCAAAAAATGAGTGTCTCATGCTTTGCTTTTATACTTCCGTGAAATTAGTAACTGGAGAATGGAGTGCTACTGCAGCAAAACCCAGTACCTTTCCTCATCTCTTGTCTGTGTTATCTAGTTGCAAGGAAACCTGAGAAGGATATTATTTAGGGTTTGGCCTCTCCCATACAGGAAGGCATACAAAAAGGGAATCAGCATGAAGGTAGACAGCCCATCAACTGTATCCACCATCTGCTTAAAAAACAAAAAGTTAAAGACATCCTACATTGTTTTGCATGGATACATTTTCTGACCACCCTCACCCTTACCCTCCTTGAAATGTCACCTGTCATCTTCCTGATGATGTGTGATGTTGAAGACTCTTTTAATTTTTTTTTTTTTGGTGTTCTGAGGTAATAAACGTAGATGTACAAGTGATAAGACTTTTTTTTAAACCATATCATTAGAGACTTTATCACTGAATAAACTTTTTAGCTAACTAAGGAATATTTGATTAAATCTATGCAGTTGGGCTTTTTTTTTAAAAAAAAAAAAAAGAGAAAAAAGGCATCTGGAATAGCTAGTGGAGCAATGGATCCTAGCGACCTTAAGATCTAGTTCTTAGTCCTCAAATGCCAGAAACAAGTAGTTAACAGATACAATTCTAGGCACGTGTTCTAGGTTCGCTGTAACAGGGAACATACTCTGCAGAGTGCATTTTCAAAGATAAACTGCAGAGAATCAAATGTGTGTATGCAATATATACACTGTATACAGTATATACTCATGTGAGTTTCAGTAGAGATTTCTGACAGGAGTCATCCTTTGGAGAGCAAGCTGTAAGGCCATTTTATTTCAAGTTACAAAGAAATGAGCAGAGGAAGAACGTTATTTCTAAGTTGGAATTGTGTCTTTGGTCATTGTTTTTAGGTCAGGTGCCTAAAACTGTCAAAAGTTGCTTTTGTTTCTAGAGAGGAGTACAACGTTCTCCGAAGGATTTTCCCTCAATGATCGATGATGTGTTGCATAAACAATGTTTTCTTCTCTGGAGTTGTTTCTGTACTGTGCATTTTCTTTCGTGTTTTCTTAAAAACTCTGATATTTAGTGAGCAGGTATAAGGTGACGACATTGTTGAAATTAGGGGGAAAGATTGAATAAGAGATTCTTTGTTCCTATTTAGTTATAAAGAGTATTTGCATTTCATATTTTTATGTTGATATTTATATTGTGTTTATTTCCCTGCTTTGTTTCCTCTCAATTTACGTGGGCATAAGGGAAAAAAAAGTAACTTAAATAAGTCAAAAAAAAGGAAGCTGTTTGGTAAGTATTCATAGTTATATAATTAGTTCCATATATGTCAAACATCTGTCAATGAAGTACAGAATAGAAGTCACCTTAGCTGAGAATTATCTAATGACATTGACTCTTAGTCTTTCTTGACAATGTTTACAAAGGTGTGATGGAGTGATTGCATAGGGAATATCTGTAGTTACAATCTAGATTTTGATATAAGCCTGTTGATAAGTTTTTAGGCAGATATTCAAGTAGTAATTAAATTAACCATATTTTCTCACGTGTTCCTATGTCTGAATAAAACTTATAGAGATGCTAAAAGACTTTTTGTAGTTAATGAATTAACTTAGGAAGTGTTCAGCTGTACCCTCCGAATCCCCAGCCAAAAGCCAAGTCAGGCGCCACTGAGTCGGATCCCCCACTTGTGACAAATACAGCCTCCTTGCTCACCTCCCTCTACTTTCTTATATTAATACTTGCTCTTCAGGACCATCGTATTTTCTTTGGAAGATAATTTATTCTCCTAAACACAAAGATGATACGGCATTTCCCCATGATCTGTGTTTGCTTTGAATTATTCTATCACCCATGTAAGAGAGGAAAGAACCCAGTGTCGTATCTACTTTAGAGATTGATGCCATCTGGCTAGATGCTCTTGACTGTCATCTTAGCTTTCCTTTACCAGCTTTATCCAGTTCCTCCCAACTTTTTGTCATCATAGTTTCTGTTAAGATAGGATACTTGATACATCCTGTACCGTACCTTAATTTATTTTTTTCTGTACCTCCTGCAAACTATCTCCCTTGTTACTACCTGGAATCACCATACCTCTGAAATAATAATCCTGCAAACCATCTCCCTTGTTACTAACTGGAATTACCATACTTCTGAAATAATAAACTCAGAAATTCTGTTCACTCTATAAATTCTTATTCTCCTACCTTTCCTACTAAATCTACTGCCTTTTTAGGTCTCTTGAACTTTATTTATGTTCCCAGTTACCTGGCATTTATTTTTCTGTTCTGTCAAAATTCTAGAGTGAGACATTTAAACTTCTCTCAACAGCTGACCTAATTTTAAGTTTTTCTGTATCCCCAGCCCATATTTTGTCCAGTATACTACCAGCTACATAAGCCCCTGATAAGTCAACCTGTTGTTTGAAGCTTTGAAGCCAGGCATTGTCTTCTCTTTGCACTGAATGAAGGTTTTAGATGGCAGCTAGGTAAAACTGAATCAGCCTGAATTAGAGTATTTCCCATTTCTGTTTTCTGTATGTACAGCTGGAGGGAGAAAGTGGGCTGGTATAACAATGTGGCAGACTTATATATCTCATTTTCATAAACTCCATGACATGTTATCACCTTTTTAGAAATTAAAAAAATAAAATGAAAGGTCCAAAGTTATTTTGAACCCAGATCTGATGCATGATAGCATGATGGATATAACAATTCTAGATATCACAGCTATACGTCAATCATTAAAAAGTGTTTCTTCCCCTGATTGTCAAACAAAATGCCTGGGTTTTCTCTGGGTCAGCTTTAAGCTAGTTCCCACAGTAATGTCTATGGCCAGAATGTTGACTTTACTTGACATCGTAATGCTAGCCACTAATAGGACTGAGCTTTTGTTAACTGCTAGTCATGGTAGTAAAGTTGTGAAATTTTACTACATTTTTAAGGCCAGTTATAGCCCATGTGTGGCTAGGGGTGGGAATCAATTCCATCTACTGTGAAAGATGCATGAAGTGAAAGCTAGAGAAGAGAGTGTTTGTCATAGTGACTGATGTTTTTATTCAAAATAAAGGGTTAAAGAAATTTAGGAAAAGTTGTAAAAGAAGACAGTATAAAACCACCAGTGGAAAAACTTTGCAAGGTTTATTTTCTTCAGAAGCCCCATGTGGGGACAGGAAATTAGAGGAACAGCCAGTTGGGGTTTTCTGAGCCATCTAAGCTAGAAGGTTGTGGATCCAAAGTAATCAGAGTTTGGGGGGGGGGGGTGGAATCAAGATGGCAGACTAAATGCACGTCTCCATAAATCCCTCTGGAAACCAAGACCTGAAATGATAATTAAATGGAGCCTTTGGGACACCTAATATACCCTGGGATGCAGCTTAGTGCTGTTAAGTTGGACTTCATGGCATCGAATGCAAAACCTCTCTTTCACTGACCTCACTCTTGATGAGCAGAGGCTTGCACAGACCGAAGCATCTCTCCCAGCCTCTGTTGACCCACATGAAGCCCAAAAAGCAGCAAATGTTGGAGAAGATGGTAACCCGGCAATCATCCATGACATCAGAAGGCCCCCCAAAGAAACCACCTCAGAACTTCCCAGATGAAGAAGCTTTTCTGAAACTATCAGAAGATGAACACAAAAGGATTATATATAGAGCCCTCCTAGACCTTACACAAAATGCAGCAGAGCAAAATGAAAATTAAGCAAGATTTTCAATCAGATGGAATATCAGTACTTGGAAATCCAACAGATCAATAACAAAATCTAAGACATAGAAATTTCAAAGCCAAGAAAACAGAATGCAACAAATGGAAAAGAGGATTTCTGATTTGGAAGACAGAGCTACTGACTGCAGCATCTACAAGGAGAAATCAGAAAAGAGAAACAAGAAAAATGAAG
This sequence comes from Heterohyrax brucei, assembly GCA_028571685.1. Lineage (NCBI taxonomy): Eukaryota > Metazoa > Chordata > Mammalia > Hyracoidea > Procaviidae > Heterohyrax > Heterohyrax brucei. Next base: position 70,911,492 of record CM053146.1, on the reverse strand, counting down.
AAGCATGTGGGACTCTATTAAGAAGAACAATGTATGATTAATTGGAGTTCCTGAACAGGGCAAGACATCTGAGGACACAGAGTATTGTTGCTGAGCTGCTGACAGAACTTCCCAGAAATTATGAAAGAAGAGAATTTAGTTATCCAAGATATGTATTGAACACCACTCTATATAGATATCAATAGAAAGACTCCAAGACATAACATAATCAAGCTTAACAAAATGAAACATAAGTAGAAACTCTTAAAGGCAGCAAGACTCAAAGCAAAGCTAACATTCAGCCGGAAACCCTGTAGGCTTTCATCGGATTTCTCGGCAGAAAAAATGCTGGCACTGAGACAGTGGCATGACATATTCAAAGCCTTGAAGGTGGTGAACTTCCAACCAAGAATTATATATCCTGCAAAAGTATCTGTCAAATATGAAAGTGAAATGAAGACATTTGCAGATAAACAGAAACTCAGAGACTTTGTAAAAACCAACGCAAAGCTACAAGAAATATTGAAAGAATCTCTTGGCTTGAAAGAACAAAACCACTAACTTTATATTTTAGAAGGACACATTATCCAGAATCCTACTCAGTTAGGAAAGGCTCCAAACACAATAAAAGCTATAATAGTGAAAGAAACAATCTAGTGATCATATCATGTAAACTATGATAGCATCATATTAAAAAGAGGGATGTACTACAGTAGTCATAGTTCTTCCAGATGGAGAGGAATTTGACAAGACTGGTAGCAATGAAAATAGGGTTTACATATACTTCATTAAGCAGGATCATACGGGCAGTGTCGAGTGACGTCTTGCATCAAAAGACATAACCCATCTATATGTTGTCTACAAGAATTTTAGATGAGAAGGTAGGGCAGGTAACCCACCCAGTAGTCTTTGAGGGCATTGAGATACTGTGATTTTTGGTTCTAGACCAGCAAAAAAAAAGCAAATGGTACAATAAAGTGAATCTTACCGATTTCTTGGTTTCCTGGTGCTTATAAAAGTTATGTTTACACTGTACTGTACTCTATTGAGTATGCAATAACATTATAAGCACAATGCAGATACCTTAATTGAAAACTACTGCTAAAAAATGCTGATAGTTATCTGAGCCTGTAGTGAGTTATAATCTTTTGGCTGATGGAGGATCTTGCCTTGATATTGGTGACTGCTGACTGATTAGGGTGCCGGTTGCTGAAGGCTGGGGTAGCTGTGAAAATTTCTTAAGACAACTATGACTTGACTTTTGGCTTTCATTCAAAGATTTCTGTGTAGCATGCGATGCTGTTGGGTAACATCTTATCTGCAGTAGACCTTTCAAAATTGGAGTCAGTTCTCTTAAACTCTGCCACCGCTTTATCAACTTAAGTTTGTGTGATATTCTGGATCTCTTTTTGTCCCTTCAGTGTGTTCACTGCATCTTCACCAGTAGATTCCATCTTAATAAATCACTGTCTTTGCACATCCATAGGAAGAAACTCCTCATCTGTTAATATTTTATCAAAAGATGGCAATTACATCTTTATACTCCACTGCTAATACTAGTTCTCTTGCTATTTCCACTACATCAGCCTCCACTGAAGGCTTGAACCTCTCAAAGTCATTCATGAGGGTTGAAAACTTCTTTGAAACTCCTATTAATGTTAATATTTTTACTTCCTCCTATGAATCACAAATGTTTTTAATGGCATCTAGAATGGTGAATCCTTTCCAGACAGTTTTGAATTTACGTTGCCCAGATCTGTTAGAGGATTCACTGCCTATGGTAGCTATAGCCTTACAAAGTACATTTCTTAAATAACGGGATTTGAAAATCAAAATTACTTCTTGATCCGTGGGCTGTGGAATGAAGTTGTGTTTAGATGTACTAGGAGATTAAGGTTGTTTTCAATATTAAGCTCTTCGTATATCTGCATCAGTGGTCTTGGGTGATCAGGTACATTTTCAGTGAGCAGTAGTATTTTGGAAAGATTCTTTTTCTGAGCAGTAGATCTCAAGTAGGTCTCAACAGTGGACCTAAAATCAGTAAGCCATGTTTTAAGCAGATGTGCTGTTACCAAGGCTTTGTTCTGTTTACAGAGCACAGACAGAGTGGAGTTTGCATAACTTATAAAGGCCCTAGGATTTTCACAATGATAAATGACATTGGCTTCAACTTAAATTTACCAGCTGCATGAGATCCTAGTGAGAAGTCAGCCTATCCTTTGAAACTTTGAAGCCAGGCATTGACTTCTCTCTAGCTATACGAGTCCTAGATGGCACCTTCTCTGAATAGAAAGCTGTTTTGTCTACACTGAAAATTTCTTGTTTAGAGTAGACACCTTCATGAGTAATCTTAGCTAGATCTTCTGAATAACTTGCCACAGTTTCTGTATCAGTACTTACTGCTTTTCCCTGCTGTTTTCTCTTACAGAGTCATCTTCTCAGCATCTTCCCTTAAACCTTAACTAGCCAGCCTCTCCCAGGTTCAGGCTTTTTCTTCTGCAGCTTCATCTCTTGCATCCTTAATAGAACTGAAAGGAGCTAGGTCTTTGCTCTGGTTAGGCTGTGACTCAAGGGAATATTGTGGTTGATTTGATCTTCTGTCTATCCACACCACTAAAATTTTTTCCACATCAGCAATAAGGCTCTTTCACTTTCTTAACGATTCAGGTGTTCACTAGAGTTTTAATTTTCTTCAAGAACTTGACCTTTGCGTTCACAGCTTGGCTAGTTGGTGGCAGGAGGCCTACCTTTGGCCTGTCAGCTTTTGACATGGTTTCCTCATTAAACTTCATCGTTTTAGCTTTTGATTTAAAATGAGAGACATTCAACTGGCCGTATTTCAACATTGTCATGTCTCAGGGAATAGAGTGGCCTCAGGAGAGGGAGAGAGATGAGGGAATGACTCATCAGTGGAGCAGTCAAAATACGTACAACATTTATCAGTTAAGTTTACTGTTTTATTAAAGGTATGCTTCATGGCGCCCCAGACAATCACAGTGGTAATATTCAAAATCACTGATCGTAGATAACCGTAAAAGATACACTTATGAAAAGCTTGAAAGAATATGAAAATCACCAAAATGTGACAGACAGGAAGGGAGCACGTGCTGTTGGAAAAATGATTCCAATAGACTTGCTTGATGCAAGGTTGGCACAAACCTTCAGTTTGATAAAAACAGAAAGCATAAAACATCTTTGAGGCACAGTCAAGTGAGATGCAATAAAATGTAGTCAACAGCAAGTAAGTGAAGCTAGGGAATTAGAGAGTTCAAGGTCAAAGAGCTACGGATTCTAGAGTGAAAAGGAATGAGAAGCTGTAATCGGAGGATCGAGTGTTAAATTCGGTGTATCTGATTTGCAGGTGTTTTATCTATGACAGCATCCCCAGAGTATGGAGTTCAGGTGTGAAGAGGTCAGTGAACAAGGTAGCGTGTTGAATGGACTGTCCGTATGGTCACTGACGTTGACAGAGTAGTGAAAGCAATGAAGAAGCCTATGTTTACTTGAGCCAGATGCGAAATTCCTCAGTGTTTGTGGAAGGTGATGTAGAGTTAAGTGATTAGATGGATAAAGTGGCAGTATACCTGGATGATAAGGCTCGTCAAGGAGGAGTCTCGTGGAGGGACTACTTTATTACTTCAGTGCGGAAGGCACACAGAGGACTGGGGAAGTGCGCAGGGTGCACCGTGTCACTGATCTGCAGGGGCAAGGGGAGAATGGACAGACTCCTAAAGCTGGCTTGGCACCACTAGGGGAAGTGTGACAGTGTTCTGTCCCATCAGTACTGTTTAATGGTTTGAACTTCATTGTTTTGTTGACAATATTAAGTGTCTGAAGCCATTACTACTAAATCTTGGGTGTGTTTGGAAGGTCTGAGTTTCTTCTAGAGTTCACTTTTTGATCTGACCTGCCCAGTCAGGACATGTGTTCTGTGTACCACTGAATCACAGGACAGGCCTTGTGAGGGCCTCAGCCCACAATCTGGCTCAACCTGAGACGCCCTCACCGTGCCGTTCTGAAAAACCTGTGGTATTTTGGCACTTCTGGTGGATTATTTCTGTGGAAGTAGAAAAATGGATAGTCTTCGTGATCAGACATTGAAAGCTTAATCTTTCCTTTATATAAAGTATTTATAAAACTATGAAAACTACTGAACATTTTAAGCATGAACCATTATATTTTAAACACTTCTTTCCGTAAGGACGTTTTAATTTTTAGGAAATAAACTTAGATTGGCAACAAATTTTCTTAACATTCATTCATGTTAATAATCCAAGCTTTTGTTAAATACTGTGGAACATATGTTAATAAACTTGTTATTTTATACCCTAATTGCTGTTATGAGGTATAAGTTTTCGACCAGAAATCTTGGCTGGCTTAAAATAACTGGCTTTAAAGAAAAATTGTAGTAAGGTATACAAAACATAAAAATTATCTTTGTAGCCGTTTTAATATGCACAATTCAGAGGTGTTTGTGTGTGAGCAGCTATCACCACTATTGTGGAACATTTTCATTCCCCAAAGGAAATCCTGTTATGCGTTAAGCAGTCATGCCCCACTCCCCGAATCTGCTTTCTGGCTAGCTTTTGATGGGAATACTATTACTGATTGCTTTCCAAGTAATGGAAATAAACTGGTTTTATCTTTATTGCTCAGTTTATGTAGTGGTGTGGGTGTTGGACTAGTTTGCTGGCCAGGTGAGCAATTTAAAAAAAAATTAACTGACATACAGTGTTAGTTTAGGAATGAGGAGATCTACTTTAGAAATGTTTACGTTCCATTAAAACATTAATAATGTTATTAATGGATTAAGTGAAACCCAGAGAACTGAAAACAAGCTAGTAGAATAAAGGTCAGGCATTTTCTTAAGCTTCTGTAATACCAAGAATTAACTGTTAGAGTCAAACTAGCCCTCATGATCATTCACACTTTTGCAATTTGTGAAAATCAAAAATTGCCCAACATAAAAGGAAATGATAGTTCAGAGTGATGGGGAATTAATAGTACTATCTAAATGAAAAATGCACTGAATTGCCAGTAAATTACGGAACAGTCTCCTCTGAGGCTGAAGAGAACAAAAACAACCAAAAAAAATAATTTTTTTTTTAAAAAAACACATGGCTTTGCTCAGTTTTACCAATTAAATGTGTTGATAATTAATAGTGTACATAATTGTTAGGAATAGCTATAGGGAAAGCATGTATACTAATGCTTGAAAAAGCAGTAGTGAAGTTGAATACTTTGATGTACTCTGGAGAACTATTGAAAATAGGTATATTTTATTTTTTTTCCAGTACTTGTAGTTGCCTTACATTTTTTTCTCCCCTTAATCTGTTTTGAGTACAGAGTACTTAGAGATAAGTGCTTTCACAAATAAGACCTTAGAAACGAAATAAGAGGGAGTGGTTGAATTTTGAAGCACATTTGGAATTAAATTTGACTCTTAGTGGATAAGGAAGTAGGTTCTAGAAGTTGACTAAAAGCAAAAAAGTAAACCCGTTTCTGTCAGTTCAGTTCGATGGAAGTCAGTCATGACTCACAGAAACCCTGTAGTACCAAATAGAACTGCCCCATAGGTCTCCAAGGAGCTCCTGGTTGATTTGAATTACTACCATTTTGGTTAGCAGCCATAGCTCTAAACCACTTGGCCACCAAGGTTTATGGAAGTGAGCTGCCTAGATTTAAATCTTGTGAAACTTCTTAGCTGACCTTTGACTTTTTAAATAGTTTTTAACTTGGCTATTTGCAAATGAGCAGAAAACCTGTTGTGTAGAGTTGTTGTGAGAAAGGACAGAATAGTGCCTATGAAGTGCTTTACAAAGTATCAGGCCTTCTCAAAGTATACAGTGACAGCAGCTGCCTATCACCAAAATGATGCCAGTGCTTTCTTTTATCTAAAAATTAAAATGTTAGTCCAGCATCTCTATGACTTTTTAGTAACAATTTGATTTTTAGCCACCGTTCACAAAAACAATTCCAACCTCTCACCATAAATAGTTTCATATATTTCTCTTTGGTCATGGACAGTTAGTGTACTCCTTTTTTTCTTTTTTTTTGGTCATGTGAAGATAAAGCAGCAGCCCCCAAAATCTAATAATTTAAAGGAAATGTTTTCTGTATATAATGTTTGTTGAGATCTATTTATAGAGTGCTAACCTTTTTTTTTTTTTTTTTTTCTTTTTGGCTTGTGATTTTGAAGTTGTTAAAAAAAATACTTTTGATGAAAGTACAACATTATAAAATTCAGAGTATTGCAGAGAAACATATTACTCACTGCTGAAGAAATTCTGCAGGGTGTGTGCCTATTTAAAGTTCTTCCAAGATTAAAGAAACGCCCAGGGGAAAATATGCACAGTACAGGCTAGGTATTCTTTAAAGATGTCTGTTCTAGAGTTTGCCTAAATGGAAGAGCAAATTATTGACTGAGAATTATAGTTACCCCTTGCCCAGAGACCTCACAAGGAGACACAGGATGTCTCTTGAAAATACAACATCACTGTGTCTCTCGCTTACTCTGCCTTTTGAGTTTCCACTCAGCCCAGAGGAAGACACTGGCAGCTCCTTTCATGGCAAACGACATTTAGTTTCTGAAGAAGGCATAAAGCTGAAACTACACAAAACTGGAGGGGTCGCTGAAGGAGTAGAGTACTGAAGCTCTTTTCCATACTTTGTGGTGATTATTATGTCTACATGTTTGTGAAGCTCATAGCCTGGTGAGAGCCAAGGAAAATAATATTGCGTCTTCAATTGATGTTTAGTAATTCACTATTTTCCAAGAGGATACTACACTAAACAGTTGATCTAGAAAAAGCCCTCATTAAAAAAAAAAATCTTCATACTTTTCCACATGATGTATAAACATTAAAAAAAAAAGTTGTAAAGAACACTGAGTTATGTTAAAGCAAAGACTTGATTGAGGGAAATACAGTTGGGGGAAGGGACAGAGAGGAGCCTGTCCAGTGCTGACATCTTCTGAGGGAGAGGTGAGCTATTTACATGGTAAGATAGTGAGGGTAAAACAGGCCTGAGTAGTAAGAGGCAATCAACACCGCAGTCCTATCTTAACACCAGCAAGCCAGGGAGGGTATCTAGAGACCACTAGCATCCCCATCAACAGACACTTTCCAGAACAGCCACATTCTCACCCCTACCCATATTTGCTAAGAATGGTTAGAGCATAGAGAGGTCTTAAGTTATATTCTCAAGCCCTACAGGGGCAGAGGCTTTGGTCACACTAAAGTCTGATTCCAAATGGTGTCTAGTTAGCCACTTGGAGTTTGATTCAAACCAAAGTTTGCTGTCCTGTTTCAGCCAGTCACCTCAATTTGGAATATTCCTACACATTCTGCACTTGGGATCATCAGTCTCTGTAGAGATTCATTAATCACTGTAGTGGCGGTGATCTGTTGACAGGAAGTTTATGTGGGAAAAGGCCATATTAGGAGGAATAAGTTGGCAAGGACTAGGAGAGCTAGCCTGTGGTATGAAAGTAGTCACATCTGAAGATTTAGTATTTAAAAAAGACACAATTGTTTGCATAGCGAGAAAGTTTCCATTCTAAGAAATAAAAGCTACCAAAAAATAAATCTAAGTTGGCAGAACAAGGCTATTTCAGCTGTAATATGTATTAAACAAGGTACAAAGACTTTATGAAATAGTAAGACCACCTTTGTGAAGGGCGACTAAGTCAAAGAATAGCTATAATGATAATGCAGTGTCCAAAAATTTCAGCAGCTTGCATGGAATCTTGTTTTGTGATTTTGGGATTAGCTCTCTGCTTCCATTCACTTCTGGCCATGAGGGTATTTCACCTTCAATTTTAAGTCTCCAGATGATTGGCAATTTCAAACAGTGCTTTAGCTCTTTTAATCTGTGACCAAAATGTCTAAGGTTTAACACCTTCCAGTTTGGGTGCACGTGGTTCCTTCCGCTGGGGTTCTAATGAGTCCTTTAGCTGGTATTTCTTCTAGTATCAGGCCTAGAGAGTTTAGTTTCTGTCATTAAGACCTCTGTAATCTGTTGAATGTACCATGGACCACTAAAAGAACAAACCGATCTGTTCTGGAAGAAGTGCAACCAGAGTGCTCCTGGGAAGCAAAGATGGCAAGACTGCATCTTACATACTCTGGACATTTTGTCAAAAAGGATCAGTCCCTGGAGAAAGACATCATGCTTGTTAGAGTGGAGGGTCAGCGAAAAAGAAGACCCTTAACGAAATGGATTGACAAAGTGGCCACAACAATGCACTTAAGCATGAAAATGATTGTGGACGTGGCACAAGACCAGGCAGTGTTTCATTCTGTTGTTCATAGAGTCGCTGTGAGTTGGCACCAATTCGACAGCACCTAACAATAATCACAACAACATCTGTGAAAAGTATCCATTTGAGTATTGGATTAAGAATTGACAGTATTTATTGGTGCAGTAGTAAGAACATCAAGAGCCATTTGGCTTTGAAGACTTTCTTTATCATTGTCACAGATTAATTAAATCCCCACCGCCAAAATTCCCCACTGTCAGCTAGTTTGTTTGTTTGTTTTGGCTTTAAGAAGGAAAAATGTTTATTCTTACACAGTAGGGGAAGGACTTCCCTTATCAGCTCTGGAGGAAAGTCCTTGTGTTGCATCAATCTTTGGTGAGAGAGCATCTTGGCACAGGAACCTCAGTTCTGAAGGACGTGCTCTAGTCTGAGTGCTGCTTGTTGATGATGTGAGATTCCCAACTCTCTGCTTGCTACCCTTTCCTTTTATCCCAGGATAAAAGGTACAAGCCATACTCCAGGGAATCGCCCATTACAGTGAAGCAGGGGGGTGACCTTAGGAAGGGATTTATAGTCCTACCCTAATCCTCCTTAATATGTAGTATAGGAAAATAACACAGTGGAGGACAATCATAAAATATTGGCAATCATGGACCAGCCAATAGCTACACACGTTTCCGGGGGGACACAGTTCAAGCTATGACATTCTACGCTTTGACCCCTTCATCACATCTTTGAGGTGTGTAACACATTCATCACATCATAGCAAAAGTCATAGCAAAAACATGTCTGTTCCATAAAAAAGGCTTCAATCAGTTCCAAGTCCAGAACAGGAAAACTCCTCTACATCTGTGAAAGCTAGAATACAAGCTATCTGCTTGCAAAGATACAGTGGCAAAACAGGCACAAGTTAGACATTCTGTTAGAAATGGAGAAGGAAGACAAAACAGGCAACAAATAAATCAGCAAAAGCCATTACATTAGCCCGCCTTTGAGGGCTTTGAAAGTAATTCTCTGTTCACTGAGACAATTTACACGGTAGCCTTGCCCTCCAGACACCAGATGTTGTCTACACTCTCCAGATTCTGAATGGAGGTCCCCAGCCTTATTCTACAACTCTGCTTTCTAGACCCACTTGACAGTAACCCTTCCCCCTTGGCTTTAGGTGCACCCTAATCCCGAATGAGTGGCAGCTTCACCCTTACCAACACAGGCAGTCATGACTCCACCCTTTGAAACCTCTGAAGTCATGGTTATACCATTTGAGACCGAGGAAGCCCGTCTCCTCGTACTCTTTCTCTTCAGCTTCAGCTTTCTACGGACTCATGGCCTGGGCTTCAGGCCCACGTCTGACCCGCTGGGTCAAGTGTTCCAAAGCTCTGTAGCTCCACCAATTTAAGTCCCCAGTGGCACCCCACCCTGCCAGGAAGCCTCCTGCACAGGCACTCACCTTGATCGCTCTGTGGTCAGCAAGCGTAACTCCACTGATTCAAGTGCCTGCAGGCACCCAACCTCTGTGCAGTTACCCAGCACACGCATTCCATGGGTCAGCACCAACACTGTCTGGTGCTGCTCTGGTTCTGCTTCTACCTGTCTGTTGCTACTGTCACTGATCCTCTGCTCGTCGTTTCTTACCATCTGAGCCTTCACTGGTATTAACAGTTCTTTGTTCCTTCGAAGTCTTCCATCTATTCACAATTTTAAAACTGATTCAACATTTTAGGTATTTGTTAGAGCAGCATACTCCACTCTCTTAGTACCTAATTCTGTTTTAGTCAGCTAGTGCTTTTCTAATGGAAACACCACAAAGTGATGGCTTTAAAAAGGAAAAATGTTTATTCTTACACAGTTCAGTAGGCTGTAAGTCGAAATTCAGGATGTCTGCTGCAAGGGAAGGCTTTCCTTTTTTGTTGACTCTGGAGGAAAGTCCTTGTGTTGCATATCTTTGGTCCGGGAGCATCTTGGCGTGGGAACTTCATGTCAGAAAGATGTACTGTACTTCTAGTGCTGCTCTTTTGATGGTGTGAAGTTCCCTGTATGTATCAATTTGACTGCACCATGATTCCCCATATTGTGTGGTCTTCCTCGTTTTGTGATTGTTCTGTATGTTTTAAATTCTAATCTCTGACTGTGGTAATGAGGCAAGATTGGCTTATGATGAAGAGGATTAGGATGGAATTGTAACACCTTTTCCCAGGTCGCTTGCCTGATCCAGTGTGAGGAAGCTTCCCTGAGGTGTGGCCTGTATCACTTTTTATCACCCAGGAGATAAGGAGGAAGGGAAGCAAGCAGAAGGGGGACCTCATGCTACCAAGAAAGCAGTGCCAGGAGCAGAGCACATCCTGTGGACCTAAGGTTCCTTCTAGACTAAGGGAAGGCTAATGACGTGGACCATCCTCCAGAGCCAACAGAGAGAGAAAGCCTTCCCTTGGAGCTGATGTCCTGAATTTGGGCTTGTAGACTACTAGATTGTGAGAGAATAAATTTTCTCTTTGTTAAAGCCATCCATCTACAGTATTTCTGCTACAGCAGCACTAGATAACTAAGACAATCAGATTCATTTCAGGATCCATTTAATTATTTAAAACACTGTACTGTTTTCAGACATAGTGCTGTGTCATTAATTTTGGTTCTGTGCAGTTCTAGATCAACAGTAGTCTGAAAACCCTATCATCTGCTGAAGAGTTTTGGAAATCTTAACTCAGTCTGATGGTAATCGATAAAGTGAAACTTCATCTGCAGGTGACAAGCTTAAAAATGGCTATGTTTAGCATGTAATTCTTAAAAGTGAAAGGCCTGATGGGAGTTAACTATTAAAGTAGTGCCAAGCCAAATAAAATCAAATAAACAATATTAGACAAAAATCTCTGAAGAGAATGATTAACTTATTTACAGATATAACATATAATAATCTTGAGACATAATGCCATGTAGTTAAGATGTATCAAAAAATACATTAAGATCATTAAGCTTCTACACATCTGAATAGTAATAAAAACTCTTCTGGTAAACACTGAATTCCTCGGTTGTCTCATAGTTGTTGGGAGTTTATCACAGGTCACTGAGAAATAGTACTTGAGTCATTTTAACAAAGATCTTAAAGGTAAAAAGTCTAAAGTTCCCCCCTACTTGTGTAGTAAGTGCCTGATTATAATGTAGAATGATTTTTTTCATGATTGGTCTATCAACCTTTCTTGTGTGTCAAAGGCTATGAATGTTAGATGTATCCTATTAGAAACATTTGAAATTCTCCTTTGGCTCTGTTGCTAACTCCTGGACACTGTACATAGGAAGCAATGTGGGATCTAGACACTGACTTGGAATTTTCAGTGTTACTCTTTCAGAGCCATGCAGAATGCCATTCCTGTCTGGGTGAATTATTTGGCAAAATGGAAATTTAGAAATTTTATCCAAAATTCTAGATTTCTTATTTCTTCTGCAAAACTGGAAAATTTGTTAATACAGATTCTCACTCCCCAAGGTGACAATTGGTAGAATCCACATAGCAGCTGCCATGATGTTCTGTCCCCTGCATTGATTCCAGTACTCCTATGCCAGTATGTTTACATCTGATATGTTTCATTCACACTGCTGTGCCTCAGTGACTCCTGTGTTACAGAAGTTGTACACCCTATAAAATTGGCTCTAGGAAGTCAAGCCTTTATTACTCTAATTCAGATATAAATACACCATCTACCTTGGTTTAGAAGTGTATGGCCTCAACAGGTCCTGAGAGGGCTCATTTACAGCATTGTTGTTGTTTTCTAAATTCTCACGTCCCTCTCCTTTGATTCTGTCTGGATCCCAAGGGTGTGTGTGCAACATGTCTCAGGAGCAACCTGAGATATCTTCCTAAGGAAGACATGTAAACAAGACTTACAAATGATCTTTGGTTGTGTATAGTGACCTTTCCGATGAATATGTTTTTAACAGTATTTTGTGTATCTCTGTGTGTATAACTAAAGATTTAGTGACCTTTTTTCCCCCCAACATATGATTTCTTTTATACTGAGTCAAATTACTTTTTAAATAAATTATTAAGAGCAATAAAGTTTTTATATGCCAGAAGGATAAAAAAGACATTTTAAAATGAAAAAGTCATTGTAAATTTGGAATGTACTAACCATTATGTGATATCCTGGATTGGATCCTAGAATGCTAGTAGAAAAACTGGTGAAATATGAATGAAATCTAGAATTCCATTAATAATAATGTACAAGTTTTCATTTATTTTGACAAAGATGTAAGTTGCTATATGTGATCTTTAAACATCAGGGGAGTGAAGGGTATGTGAGAATTAGCTTTAGTATTTTTCTACTTTTCTATAAATCTAAAATTATTCTAAAATAAGTTTATTTTAAAATTAATCACATAGCATAATTATTGACTTCTTGTAATGTTGTCTCTTTTTTGTATGAATTTATCATAAGTTTTCCCAAATGACACTCCATCACAGCTTATATAAGTATTTAAGTTGTGTAATTAACAAAAAATATATACCTTGTAACTGGTTAATTAATTTGATAACAAGGAATTGTTGATTGTTTGTCCAGTCCCAGCAATAGGCATTAGGACAAAAAGATAGACAAGGTACTTGTTCTTAGGATTTAGATTCTGATGGGGCATTGAGTATTTGAGGGCAGACTAACAAAGTAAATAAAAAATGAAAAATAACAATGAGAAATGCTTTGCAGAGAATGAAAATAAGGTGTTGTGCTAGATGCTACCTTATACTTAGTGGTATCTGAACATCTTTATTAGAAGGTGCCATTTAAACTGAAATTTAACGAGGAAAGATCATGTGGAACAGAATTCCAAGTCTTAGTGGGAGGGCTGATGGCTAACAGACCTAAAACAAAGCCAATGTTGCTGGAACACAATGGTTTTGTGAACTTACCCTGCTGGGCTCAGTTTACCATGATAGGAGCTCATTCTGAGAGCCATGGGAAGTCTCTGGAAGACTTAACAGGTAGAGTTCATGTTTTAAAATAATTACCATGAAGGTTGTATGGAAGAGATTGGGCTACAGAATAGAGCAGAAGAAAGGAAAGGACACTGGTGGTGTAAGTGTGAAGAGATGGTGGTTTCAGCTGGGTGGTTTTAACAAAGATGAACTGTAGCAGTTCAGCATCTGTTTTAGATTGAAAGTGGGAACTGAGGAAAAGAGTAGAATCAAGGTTACTCCTTAGATTTTTGGCTCTTTGGAGATATCTGCTGAGATGGCAAAGACTTAGGAAGGAGAGAAAAATAGTTCACTTTGGCATTGTTGGGTTTGATATGCCTCTTAGACAGCCAAGAGCAGGTATAAAAAAGTGGGTATTCACATCCTATAAAGTGATCATAAAATTGATTATCTAACCTTGGACAATGTTAGGAATAAAAGTGAAGATGGACTTTAAACATTAAAGTGGGAACAACAGGTGTAATTGGGGACAAATCAAGATGTATTATACTTAGCAGTATGGTTCCAGAGGCTCGGTTCAGGGTTGGCACTGTCAGATGTGGAGAATGTGTCTAAAACGTCAGTTGAGGTGAGAACAGAGGAGAAACCAGTTCTTCAGCATCCAGTGCAACAATTGAGTCCTTGATGATAGTGAAGAAATAGGATAATCTCAGTGAAATTAGACGGTGGCAGACAAATGGAAGCAGGCTCTGACGAAAATATGAGATAAAGAAGTAGAAATAGAAACTACATTGTCAGGAGCTGCTGAGTCAGTTCTAACTCATAGCTACCTGTGTACCACAGAAAGAAACACTGTCCTGTTCTAAGCCATCCTTAGAATTGTTATGCTTGAGCCCGTGATGCAGCCACTGTCAGTATAACTCTTGAGGGTCTTCCTCTTTTATTGCCAACCCACTGCTTTACCAAGTATGGTATCTTTCTTCTGGGACTGATTCCTCGTGACAGCAAAGTATGTAAGGTGGAGTCTAACTGTCCTTGTTTCTAAGGAGCATTCTGATTTGTACTTCTTGCAAGACAGATTCATTTGTTCTTTTGACAGCCCATGATATATGCAATGTTGTTCACCAGTACAGCAGTTCAGAGATGTCAGTTTGGTATATCTTATTTGTGGTGTGAGTCAGGTGCACCTTAGTCTTCAAGGTGACATTGCTTTTCAATACCTTAAAGAGGTCTTTTGCAGCAAATTTTGTCCAATCCAGTTTGTCATTTGATTTCTTAATTGCTGCTTCAGTGGGCATTGATTGTTAATCCAAGTAAAATGAAATGCTTTACAACTTAGGTTTTTTTTCCTTTTATCATTATGGGCTAGTAAGCAATATCATGATAAATGTTATAGAAACTATAGAAATGTTTAAAAGAAGTTGTATTTGGATGAGAATAGACAGACAGAGCTGGAGAAGAACATAGGTGGTAATAGGTGAAGCTAGAGGTGTGTGAGAGACCCATGAGCCTCATTAAGGCTGACAAGGAAGTCCCAGTGAGAATTCTTGTCTTATTTTAGGTTAAAGCTGTCTCAGAGTCAATATTTCACATTTCAAAGAATAAATAGACTTCTACTAGTAAGAAGGATGCAATTTTGGATGAAGTTTTATATTCCTTGTGTTAGAATAACCTATATTTGAATTTTAACGTCTTAGAAAAATCTGATTTGTTGTTGAGATGAGCTTTGGTTTATAAAAGAAATGCTTATAGAATCTAGCCACTCACATCTGGGGTCTTAAAAGCTAGCAAACTGCTGTCTGAGGTACACCAAATGGTCCCAACTGTGCTGGAACAGATGATCACCAAGGATAGCAAAGACAGCAGTGAAAAAGAGCCCACAAGACAGAAGGACCCATGTGAATGGATGACTGTATCAACACATGACCAGAAGATCCAGATGGTATCTGGCCACCACCAAAGACAGTTGTGATGGGGCACACAATGTCGAGTTCCAGTGGCAACACGAGAAAAAGAGGGGTGTGCCTCAAGAACTCATTAAAAGACCGCAACTGATGGTCCAAAGGCCTGGGGGTTCCCTTGGCAGGATGGCACCTAAACCTACTGTTGCCCCTGACAAGAAGTCAGCTCTTCGGGCAGGAATGGATTAGACTCAGGGACACAATATGACCATATGGTGTGTGCACTTCATGGTTCTGTGCATCTATATGATGCTGTCTTACTGGCCTCTTATTAGAGGGGAAAGGAGAGGATAGAGAGGAAGGGACAACAGATTATTAAGAGGATATGATATGTATAGAATGGAAAGAAGTGTGCTGTTACTGGGCAAGGAGAGCAGGAGTTGCAGATAGGCAGGCATGCAAATTTAACTTGGATTGTATACTTTTACTCAATCACAATTAGAAAAAAAAAAAAAGATTAGACAGGCCCATAAAGTAAAATGTGGCTAAGTGGGCACACTAGCTGAGGGGCAAGGACAAGAAGGCGGGAGGGGACAGGAAAGGTGATAATGGGGAACCCAAAGTCAAGAAGAGGAGAGTGTTGACATGTCATGGGGTTGGCAACCAATGTCACAAAGCAATATGTGTGTTAATTATTTAATGGGAACTAACTTGATCTGCGAACTTTCATTTAAGTACAGTAAAAAAAGATGTTTAAAAAAGAGAGAAAAATAATCCAGCCATTCATATTCCAGTCCATTCATATCAGGGCCCATATACACTTCTGGTCTAAGGAGGGGCGAAGCCGTTGAAGTAAAATGTCATTTTCCATCAGCTGTATTGGCCTTTTTCTAGTGGATACTAGTGTTTGCCAGTGACTGAATGAGAAAAGCCACAGGGCATCTACTAGAAAAATTACCTGTATCCATTTTCATTTTTATAGAATTAAATCCTTTGAGTGTATCTCTGAACCTTGTTTTTGCATAGGCAGCTATCTTTGATCTATTTTCCTATAAATAATTTAAAGAGTTTTCTTTAATATTTTCTGGAATCTAGTGAAATATTGCTTAAAGTGAGACCAGAAGACCTGAATGACACCCGACTACCATTTGTGAATGTTTTGATCAAGGATTCTACAGAAGAATTTTGATCAAAAGGAAGAAAAAGCAGAACACAATTTCAAATTCTCATGAACTCCAGACTTTCTGGAGCTGTGGTGGCTAGATGAACCCTTGAAGCAGTTGCCCTGAGATAATCCTTAAACCTTAAACCAGAAATATCTTAAGTTTTCTTGAAAGCAAACATTTTGGCTTAATTAGTAAAGAAATGTATGTATTGAGTTTGTGCTCTTTTAAGAACTGTCTATCTGGTGTCAAACTGACAACAGCAACTTAAAAGATTTGACCAGAAACATAGGAGGCAGTAAGTTTGTGATAATGAAGAACAATTTAGAAAAGAAGGGTGAAAATAGTCACACAACTGAAGAACGTAAGCACTTACAATGAATCATACATGTAGAAATTGATGAATTGGTGTGTTTTGCTGTGTATGTTTCATAACAAAAAAATAAGAAAAAAGTTTTTAAAGATTTTCTGTATGTTCAGAATATGTAAACATTGAAGACTTTATTCACGAGAGCTTAAGAAAAAAATTCTATATTACAGTCTTAAAATTACTTTAAATTACTGCATAAAACACATTCTCCTCAGACAAAGGGCCTGTGAAGATGTTACAGGTTCATTCCTGGAAAGATTTTGTAAGACCAGTAAATTCCTTCTTCTACATTATTTGCCAGAAGTAAGAAGTGCCTGGCACTTAAACACATGATAAATAGTCAAGTTAGTCACAGAACAGGACAGTTGGTTTAGAATTTTCTAAAAGTAAGTAGCTAAAGGAATGGTAACTTTTCATAAAGTCTTTCTGAAAGAATTGTGAGTATCTATAACTTGTAAAACTTTTAAAATTATCATTTTCTAACATCTGCTTTCAAATTTTCTAATTTCTTTTGAACTATTATTGCTCTTCATGTTTTAATAAGTACTCTTATTTTCTCAGTGTTTTTGTAGAAAAAGCTAAAGGACTGATGGTTTCATGAATTAACATTTCACAGAGTAGGTTACATAATTTTATTTTTCTTGATTCATTAAATGTATACTGATATAATTTATGCTTGTTGAAGAAGAAAATATTTTAAAACAGAACACCTAACCCTTGAAACTGTGTGTATGTTAAATGAATTACTGCTGTCAGTGTGTTCTTATCTGGAACACTTTCAAGCTTTAAGATAGGGTGATGTGCCTTTTAAATGATGGTGAACATTTCAGTATGATAAGCAAAATTTACATAGGGCTGTAACTTTCATGAAGTACCAATCACTGTATTTTTCTAATACAGTAAGCCCTGTAAAGTGGAGAAGATGCTTTCTACATTCAACATCAATGAACAGTTGAGATTCAGAGACGTTAAATTAGCTGATAGTGAAATTCACCTAACAAATTGTGGAGTCCAAATTGGAATTAGGCATTTTGATCTTAGGTCACTGTCCTTTCTCCTGTACCAATCTGGCATAGGACCGCTTTTTATATTAACACTGTTCTTGAATATTTGAATTTAAATAAAAACACCTTAACACATGACTCTTTGAGCAGACTCTAGCTGAAGTATTTATTAACTGTCAGTATGAACTTGAATTAGAATGTTGGTAGTGGAAACTCTGACCTTACTGGTACATGATTACATACTAGTTTACTAAGCCAACGAACTTAAAAACACAACTTGAGCCATCTCTTTGCTTTTGGTACTGTAGCTCTTTTGTACAGATCTGTGTACTGAAGCTTCATTTTCTTTTGAAAGACCACCCAGACCTCATACTTGAAATAGATCCTTAAATATGTATTAGTGAAATGTGAAAATGAACCTTTTGGGTATGCTAAAATTTTGATGTAAAATGTTTGTGGGTGATCATAATGCTCCCATTAACCGAAACCCCAAGTTGTTAAGAGTTGGAGGTTTTGGGACTTCAAAAAGAATACAATAATTTAAAAAAAAGGTGGGCTAACGTTGCCCTGTGGTGTAAAGGGTTTCTTATAATATAGCTGAGTGGTGTATAAGGAAGTCTTCTTGGAAGTGATAAGATTATAAAAACCTTGCTACAGAGTGGTCCAGAAGTATTAGTTGTTTGTACCAAGGATATATTCTAAATGTTCAAACTATAAATCTGCTTGGTATTATAAAATATATCTAAAACTTGGAAGATAATTAGTTGGATAGGTCAGTTTGGTTGCATTTTTTAAAACAAAAACTGGAAATACTTCGCAAACTCTGACTTGGATAATTCAAATTGAGTTTTCTTATGAAAAAAGTGAGATAACCATTTTTAAAAATTTTGCTCACAAAGAAATCTTACCAATTTTCAGGTTCATATAATCAGAATAGCAGAGAGTGCAGTCACACCGCACTGTATTTTAAAGATAACAAAGAGCATTTCAAGTTACAGCCTGTCACTGGTTAATTGCTGTTAAGTACACAGTGAGGATTAACAACTCCCCAAATCCATTTATCTGGTTTAGCTGTGAGGTCAGATGCTTGAGACTATAAATAGGCAGACTTAATGATGTCATTAATAAAGGAAAGGAGAATATTCCTCTAGGGTGCCTTGTTTACTCCCATTAAGCTTATGTTCTTTAGAAAGCAAATTGCTGAGTTAGGTGGAAAAAAACTAAGGCGAGTAATAGAATTATTTAACATGAACTCATTATATATTCAGTATTAAGGGTATAATTATATTCCATATCATCTTTGAAACATTTACTGTTAATCAGTAGAATAAAATTTGGCCATGTTTTTTCCTCCCCAATGGAACCTTAGATTTCGACAGATTAGACTTTAAATGGAATGTTTGGATATCTTCCTGTTGCAGTTTAACCTTGTCAAAGGAAAGAAGATAATTATACATCAGAGACGGAATGCAGTGGTTAGTCCGTATACATGACGATACACAATTAGAAATTCATTCTTTCATAACTTTCAGCCTTCCATGCAGCTTTATACTAAATTCCTCCCCCTCCCCCATTTTTCTTTTTAAGCTTCCAGCTGTTGTTAATTACATGATAGAATTC
The DNA here is from genome assembly GCA_028571685.1 of Heterohyrax brucei. Lineage (NCBI taxonomy): Eukaryota > Metazoa > Chordata > Mammalia > Hyracoidea > Procaviidae > Heterohyrax > Heterohyrax brucei. The sequence continues at coordinate 70,892,292 of CM053146.1, read as the reverse complement.
TCAAGTTATATAGGTAATCTGCTGATGATTCTATTTGCTAAGGCACCTTGCTTGTCAAAGAATGTCACTTTTTTCAAAAAAAAAATACATAGGTTCAGGTTTGTTGCTTTTCTGCTTTGTCCAATAGGAGTGCCCTTATCCGTGCTACTGTGGTGCCTAACGAAATCTAGATTTCTTTTTCTGAACTCTAAAACAATGTAAAATCATCTTTTAAACCATAAAATTAAAATGGAATATTAAATCGATCATTTAGTACATTGTTTTGAGAAGTACTTATTGAGTCATTGAAAGAAGATTTTCTAGCTTTTACACTGATGTGGAAGAAAGTTAGGTTCTTACTGGTCAAAATTACCTGTGATTTCTGGAAGTACACATAATTACAAGGTATCTCATAAGCTTGTGAAAATAGCAGCTTATCAAAGAGTTAGATTTAAGAAGTAAAAATTTAATTTAGTTTTGAAATAAAATATAAATTCTCTTATTCATTTTTAATTTTATTTTCCATAAGAAAAGTTGTAGAAGGTGATTCAGAAAATGGTATAAGAGTAATATGTGAATGGTGCTTATACAATTTTGATAAGAAGTAAAATTTAGTGATTTTGTGAAATCACTGCAATAAATATTTCTGACTGGTTTCTATTTTTAAAGTCAAGAACCAATTACGATTTTAGCTACAATTATCTTGGCATTGATATTAATTGGACCACACCTATTATACCAGAATTACTGTGCTTAAAAAAAGTTTCTTTATTGGCTTTGATATCTGAGTGCTATTTTTGAAGAAAGTATTTGCTAAGATTTGGGGCTGTACTGACCACCAGGACTTGGCATTATGCATGCCTTTGTTTTTAGGTCCATGTATTTCCTCAGGGGAAGTTTGTATAAATGAGACTACTGTATATTGTCATTTCCTTCTGTTGTTTTTAGGGAGAAAACATTAGAGTGGATTTTAGAGCATTTCTACACTTCGAGAGTTACCTTCTTATGAAACTAAAGTATATTTGGGAGGGCTGGGGGCAATATTTTGGGTAGCTGAAACCAAACAGATGGTGCATAATTTAATTTTAAGATTGTGAGTGTATTCCTTTGTTGGAAAATATTTCATACAGCTTGCTTTGTAGATAATAAAAGCATGAGTTCTAATGATTTAGTCTTTAGCATGTGCATAGCTAATGGCTTTCCCCTGGTGAGTCAGTGTTTCTTTTAGATGTTGTTCCAGAGATAATAGTAATAAATTTCCTTTACTGGATAGATGCACACAGTGTTTTTGTTTTATTTTAATCTGTTACTGCAGTTTTAAGACCTTGGATTATTGTTTCTCCAGAAGCTGGACACACAGGATATGGGATACACTATGCTGTGGGGAAAAGAAAGTGAGCTTTAGAATGGACTAGACTCTAAAACCAAGAACTGCTTGTGATAAAGGACAAGTTAACTCTCCTCTCCAACCTGTGTTCCTTATGCTGTAAAACGCTAATTATAGCAACCCACAGAGTTGCTGTAATAATTAATTACAGTGCGTGCACAACTTCCTGCCCATTGTAGTTTAGTGATTACACTATTGATGTTGTTAAGGAGCCCTGGATGTATAATGGTTAAGCATTTGGCTGCTAACCTACAGGTTGACAGTTCAGACTCACCCTGACTTTATGGGAGAAAGATCCAGTGATCAAGTACTGTCAAGTTGACAGCCAAGAAAACCCTGTGTTGCAGTTCTCCTGTGTTGGAATCCACTTTAAGGTGCAAGAACAGCAACAATGTTGATGCTGTTTTGAGTATTTCGTGATTTCATTGATTGATCAAATTAAAAAGACATCTAAAGTGAAAGGGAGACCAAGGTAACACTTAAAGCTTTTTAATGGGCAGTTCAGTAAAACTGTGAAATGAAAAAAGCTTTTCAGTACTATGTGGAGAAATGTTAAATATCATGTTGTGTCACTTGCCTGTAAATCACACAGAACAAGCACTTTATATTCTTTATGACATTTTAAGTGAGTGTTTATACCTTGCTTAATAACAGTGATGACAACAGTAGCTAAGACTTAATGTTGCATTTAATATGTGCCACAAACCACCCTAAGTGCTTAATGTAGATCATTTAATCTTCATAACAATCATATGCCAAAGGTGTTATTTTCTAGACATGAAGAAACAGGTACAGAGTGTTTAAGAGAAATGCCCAAGGTGGTATCACTGTTGAGTGGCAGAGGTGAAAATTCAACCCAGGCTGTAGGGCATCAAGGCCCATGTTCTTAATTTCTACTCTTTCTATCATCTTGTGCTATTAACTCCTTGAGAGCAGGAACTATTTTATTCATTTTTGCTTTATTCAAATGCCTTTGCACAGGAAAACTGATTTCTTCACTACCTGGTTCAGATTACTTTCTCATTTATTATTGCCCTTAGCTCTGCAAAATTATTAAATGAGCTCATTTTAATTAATCTCTAATTTGGCAGTTTAATAACACGAATATGAAATACAGTCTTGCTGATGATTGAGGGAGAGTATACCTGAATGTCTTTCTTTGAAAGAGGTGTCAAACTCAAATAGTGTGAAAAGTTTAGTAAGAGGTAGAAGACTGCTCAGACAGTTGGGAGGAGACAGAAAACTGATATAAAACTGATATAAAAATAACTGATATAAAAATAATAGTTGATTATTTTTGTACATTTCTTAAAAGACAGCCTAATTATATGGCTGAAAATAATTTATTCTTTATGTGAGTTTTTCCTTTTGTCTGAGAATGCGAGTCAAATGTTTAAAAAAAAAAAAAAGCTGCTATTTCACAGAAGACCGCGTAAGTCCTATCCTACCAGCATGCTTTTGAGAATTTATGCTTATTACTGAGTTAGGAAAATGTGAGCACCTGACCAACAGGTGTTCAATTTTTAATCTATAGAATGAATCCATTCATTCATTCAACAGAATTTAGTGGAACATCTCTTCTTTGTGCTAAAAAATATTCTAGATGGTTCAGGATATAGAATAAAACCGGAGTTAACAGTGCTGTGGACATGGGGAACTGTGATTGACTAACCAAAATTCACTAAGTGAATCAATCACTAGTCAGAGTCATTAACATTTACAGTAAACCATTTGAATATTTTGTTCTTTGTATAAAAAGTATATTTATGTAAGTGGAGATTTCTTTGCTTAGTCTGCTGTTATGTGCTTGCAGTAAAAAATATCCAAAAACAATTATGGAATGAGGGATGCCCACTGTTTCGTGGAGATCCTTTAGGTGATCTTTGCTGGCAAATAGTGTTTTAAATAGTATTTTGACTTTTTGGTTCTCATGGCAGAATTATATTTCTGACAGATTATTCTGATTCCTTCTTATTGAATTACTGATTTACTATGGGATGGATACTAGTTATCAGGGCATTTAATTCATAGAAATTAGATGATTTCTTCCCAAGATACAATGCTACCATCTATAGTACTTATATACTAAAAACCCTAGTTTTTTCCCAATGTGAATTTATGTAAATATGTGAGAAAAAATACTAAAAGTATTTATGCACATTTTTATGTGTGAATGTGAAAGTATAACTAAGAACTATGAATTAAATAGCCTTACAGTGGAATCTCATTTTTTACTGGGGTTAGACTGAAGCCAGAACATCATTTAGATGCAATTATGTCTTTTTTTTATTTATTACTGCTTCTTTGTATTTTATCTTAAACCAAAAGAAAAAGTCCACTGCTGCCTAGTCAATGTGAAAACTAGAAAATGACCTTATTCAGATTATGCACATTTATTATAATTATTTATTTTAGTTTTTAGTTTTTTGAATTTATACCACATATGTAAATTCATGGAGCGTCGCCACAGTCAGAATACAGACCTCTGCTGCCATCACAAAGAAAGTTTCTCTTGTTAGCCCGTGATAGTCACCCTGCTTCCAGCCCTGGCAGTCACCATCTGATTTCTCTAAACTGTGTTTGGAACTTAGCAGCTATTACATACATGAAATCACACAGTAGATAAGCTTTTAGGTGGAGTTTCTTCACTCAGCATAATATCCTTGGAATCCAACCAAGTTGTTAAGAGTATCAGTACTAGTTGCCTTTTATTGTTGAGTGGCATTCCGTTCTACCCCTCACTTGTCATTTTGTCATACTTTGGTGACTTGTGTGTTACTGTGATGCTGAAAACCATGTGAAGGGTTATTCCAAATACTGACAGGGTCACCCGTGACCTGCGTGGGTGGATTTTCTTGCAGAGCTTCTAGGTTAAGACAGACTGGAGCAAAAGGACTTGGCAATTTGCTATCAAAAACTAGTGGATGGAACTCTTAGATCACAGCAGGATATTGTCTGATGTAGTGCAGTAAGATGGGCTTCTGAGGTTGAAAGGTACTACATCAGAGCTGTAACAGTGAACTCAAACTTACTAACAAAGAACGGTAAAGATGGCGGAGGACCAGGAACAGGACCAGGCAGTAGTTTTTGGTGTTGTGCCAAGAGTTGAAGCCATCTTCACAGCAGCTGACAACAACAACAACAGTATTAAATAGATGCACCACAGGGCTTTTTATTTTTGGTTGTTTGTTTTTAAACCATTGGAGGACATTTGGACTGTTTCCAGTTTGGGATTATTATGAAGAGAGTTGCCATATATATTGTTTCTGTGTAAATGTAAGTTTTCATTTCTCTGTGTAATAACTGACTCATATGGCAATATGTGTTTAACTTCAGGTGACATTGTCAGACTTTCCCAGAGTGCCTGTACCATTTTGCACTCGTTACCGTACCAGCAATGTATGAAAGACCCATTTTTTCCACATCTTCGTCAGCACTTGATACTTACCAGTGTTTTTATTTAGCTGTATAGTGCTGCCTCATCATAAACTTGAATTTATAATTCTAGTGGGTAATGACATGGAACATGTTATTATGTGCCTATTTGCCACTCATGTATCCTCTTTGGTGAAATGTTGGAGTTTTAAAATGGGATGATGTGTTTTCTTTCTGTTGAGTTTAGAGTGTTCTCTCTCTATTCTGGATACATGTCTTTTTATTGAATGTGTGACTCGTCAGTACTTTCACCAAGTTTCTGGCTTATGTTTTCATCTTCTTAAGCAGGATCTCCCACAAAACACAAGCTTTTAAAATTTGATAAAGTGCAATTTAGAAATTCAAAAAAAAATTTTTCTTGCAGATTGTACCTTTGGTTTCATATATAAGAACCTTTTACTTAACCCTTACTAATGAAGATTTCTTCTTTGTTTTCTTCTAAATCTTTTGTTGTTTTATGTTTTGCATTTAGGTCCATTTTAAAGTTAATTTTTATAAAGGGTACTACTTTAGATTTCAGTATCTCTAAATTCTCTTTGAAACACCATCTCCAAGTAGTTTTTTTCTAGCTAGTATTTGGCAAATCCTGCAGCTCCTGGGAAGTTAGTTTGGAAAATTCACTTCAAGGAGTTTTCTTTATTAGTATGTAGCACTGTTATGTTTGAATATGATTTACCTCTCCCCCCTCCCCCACACACCATTCCACAACACAGATTTAAAATTTTAGCGAGGCTAAAGGCTAAATGCCATTTTATATTAGCCAGAGTTCACATTTGAGAGTAGTTTAGTAAGACTGTGACTTGAAAGCAGTATTTGCTTTCATTTTATGACTGGTTACCAATTTTGCTTTCGTTTAGTAGTTGTATTAATATACGCTTGCTTGGCTGACATATAACATTCCTGCTGTTTAACATACATATTTGTAGACATCTTAATGTCTGTTTAATTTCTTTTGAAAACTGGAAAAAACGTTTCAGTTTAAGAACTTTTTAACTCTTCCTTGGAAGTAAAAAATTCTTTACGTTTTTTTTTTTTTCTTCAAGTAATACAAAAGAAAACAATGTGATTAACTTGGTTTTGAATTTAATGTTTGAATTTTGCAAACAAATATTTAACTTCTTTTGAAAAAAGAAAAATATCTTTTTAATAAGAATTTTATATTTAATTTTTATGTGCAAAGAAAGTCTCAAGATAATGTGTGTAGTCAAAATAATGTGTGTAGTTTTCTCCATTTTTTTAAAAATCATTTCTGAATTCATTAACTGTAGTGCCAACTTTATTTTTATTACTTTTTGGGCTAATTTTCATAAGGTGCAATGACTTTTCCATGTATGTTGGTTGCTAGGCAATAAACAGAAAGTGTAAAGGAGGCTTTGAGTAGACAATGCCAAATACCAGGTGCTGCAGCTATTTATTATTGGGCAGAAGCCTAGATATAAGTTGAATGGAGCAGCAGGTGAGCATTGTGGCATGATTTGGGGGCATCATTTGAGATGATTTGGTAATTTCTGTAGAAGTGTGTGAGCTATTTTAAGTTACTGTTTAAACAAAAGTATTTGTTGGAGGACTACATGAGTAAAACATTTGCCAGGGTTCCTGGAATTAGATAATCAGTTACTTAATGTGTATTTTTTGGAGGGCCCATGCAGGGTGTCTTTGCCGTTGTTCAGTTGACTCATTTCATTTTTTAGTTAACAGTATTTGAGGACCACCCGGTATAGTAGTTCGTTAATCTGCCCACTCTTTCTTTATATAGCACTGAACACAGAGTAGAGTGTTGCTCGGTAAGGGCTGATTGTTTTACAACTCATTTTATTGATTTCAGGTCATTTATTTATTTATTTATTTTTAAATAAATTTTATATTTCCTCTGAAATGGCCGTTTCTATTGGGGGCTTTCTTCATCTTTCTTCTTACTGATGTTTGATTGTCTTAACTGTAGATAAACAGCCCAATTAAGATATTTGGGAAAACCCAGAGACAAAATGGAAGAGTAGAAAAATTTATGCCACCAAAGCAAAAATCAACTGCCATCCAGTTAATTCTGACTCACCATGGCCCTATAGGATAGCACAGAACTGCCTCGTAGGGTTTCTAATGCTATAAATCTTTATGGAGGCACACTGCCACATCTTTCTGTCATGGAGCATCTGGTGAATTTGAACTGGTGACCTTTTGGTTAGCAGCCAAATGCTTTAACCCCTGTTCCACAAGATCATCTTATTTATGGGGCAGATATGAGAAATATAGTACTTCGTTTATAGAGAGATATTTTTCTATTCCGTATCTTTGTTCATGTGGTGGTTGCCTGAGTGTATTAAATAAAGAACAAACAATAGCCAAACTGATTGCTGTCAATTCCAAATCATAGTGACTCTATGGGACAGAATAGAACTACTGCATAGAGTTTCTAAGGAGCAGCTGGTAGACTTGAACTGCCAAATTTTGGGTTAACAGCTAAGGTCTTAACCACTGCGCCACCAGGGCTGAGTGTATAAATATGAGGTCTGCCAGTTAGGTTTGTTAGGTTTGTGAACTCATCCTGGAAAAAGTGCTATATACCTCATTGCTGAATATCACTATGGTCACTTTGGAAGTACTCCCCTTTGGAAACTATGTACTGATGCCAGCGTCTAGTTCACCCTTCAGAGCAATTTTGGAACTCTCTTTTTTCTAGAATGGTTGTCAGAACTGTCATTGTATTACCCTTGATGTTCTGAATGTCATCAGAATGTCTTCTTTCAATATTTCCTTTATATTTGTTAAAGAAAAATGTCATTGGGGGCCAGATCAGTTGAGTAGGGATGATGTTCCAATATAGTTTTTTTTTTTTTTTACTGGCTAAAATCCTCCTCCCAGACAGTGCTGTGTGAGCTGGTAAATTGTCATGATGCAAGAGCCATGAGTTGTTGGTGAAAACTTCAGGTTGTTTTTGTCTAAGTTTTTCACTCAGCATTTGTAGCACTTTCAAATAGTAAACTTGGATGTTTGTCCAGTTGCTACAAATTCATTGTGAATAATCCCTGTGATATCAAAAAACGTTGGCAACATGGCTTTGACTCTTGATTTGGCCTTAAGGAACGTTTCTGGTTGTGGAGAATTGGCCTGAGTTACATTGTGCACTTTGACCCTTTGTTTCAGGGTCGTATTGGTACACCCATGTTTCTCACCAGTGATAACATGTCCCCAAACATCATCTTGTCTCTCCAAAAGGTCTTGGCAAACTTCAGCTCTGCTTTGCTTTTGTTTATCAGTGAGCTCCTTCGGGACTATTTGTACACACATCTTTGTCGTGCTACAATTTTCCGTTAAGATTGTCTTGTTTCTGTATTGAGGTTTACTTGATCTGCTATACTTCTCCCAGCTGGCAGTTTTTGACACACAATTCAACAAATTTTTGCAGTGTTTTCATCAGTTGTGCTTGTTACTGGCCATCCTGACCTCTCTTCATCACTGATGGTTTTCTCTCCCCTCAGAAAAACATTTAATCCATTCGTACACTGCCATTTTATTCATGGCATTATCCCTAAACTTGGACTAACATGTTCCTGATTTCACTTCCACTCTTGCCAAATGTAACAAGAAATTTAATGTTTGTTTGTTGTTCTAATTCAAGCTCCAGTATTCTAATGATGGCACACAAAAACACAAAACAACAATAACAAATGCCTCTCAGCAAGACACCACTACATGTCAACATGAACACAGCTGTGGCACAATGATATACCAAGGTTATGAAACCTTACTGAGTTGTTTGTACAGTGCTGCCAGTGTAAGTGCATGGTGGCAAGTTCATGAGTATAATTGTCAGACCTCGTATGTAGAAATCTGTTCCATTAAACTTGTGTGTTTTTCTGTACATGAATTAAGAAAAAAAATAAATACCAGGGAAACATATGTTTACCTTTCTTAAATAGGTCCATTCTTTGATAAAATGAAACACACACACACACACAATGGGGGGAAAGATGAGTTCAAAGGACTAATGGTATACAACTCCCACAGCCTCTGCCAGATTGAGTTCAGTACAACTAGACAGTGCCTGGCTACCACGACTGAGTGCTTTGACAGGAAGTATAATAGAGGGTATCAGACACAGCAGGAGAAAAATGTAGAACACAATTCTAGCTCACAAAAAAGACCAGACTTGCTGACTAACAGAGACTGGAGAGACTCCAAGAGTATAGCCCCTTAGTCAGCATTTCTTATCTACCGAGCCACTCCAAAGGAGAAAAGATGTGGCAGTCTGCTCATGGAAAGATTACGGCCAAGGAAACCTCATGGGACAGTTTTACTCTTGTCACGCGGGGCTGCTGTGAGTTGGAATGAACCACCTACTGTATATCCAGAACTATGCTAGACTAGTGGTTCTCAAACCTGGCTACATTTTAGAATCACTTGGTGATACCCACAGACCAAATTAAACCAGAGTATCTGTAAGTGGAACCCAGGCTTGGTATTTTCTTTCTTCAGCTCAGCAGGTGAATTAACTATGCAGCTAAGTTTGAGAATGTATTAGACAGTGAATATACAGTATCTCACTTGACCCTCTCAGCAACCCTATAAGGCAAGATACAGTAATCAGTTTTGCAATTGAAGAAATAGTTCCAGAGAGATTAAATAAGCTACTAACTAGTTTGTGTAGACCCAGGTTCAACCCAAAATCTCTGACTTGAAATCCTGAGCTCTGTTAATAGCTTGATGATTAATAGGAAGACTTTTTCCTTTTTTAACCACAACTACTTATTTATGTGTATGCCACCCATTCCCTTTCTGGAATATCTTAATGTTGTCACTGAAAGATTATCCTGTCAGTATTTTGTAAGCTGTTTTTGTTTGCCCTGCCCCACACCTTGGGCACTTTGGAGGCCTAGTGGTTAAGGGCTACAGCTGCTCACAAACAGGTTGACGGTTCACATTCGTCAGGTGCCCCTTGGAAACTCTGGGAGCCGTTCTCCTCAGTCCTGTGGAGTTTCTGTAAGTTGGAGTTGACTTCACAGTAATAGATTTTTTTTATTTTGGCTTCATGTCCAACCACTAGATAAAAGATGAAAGTCCAATTACACATTAATTACATGAAGTTTTCATTTCAGTATACATACATTTGGATAAGAGCTTATTGATTCAGCTATTCCACCATAGAAATGCCTAGGAATAAACCTGTGAGCCTACTGACTTTTCTGAGATGTGACATATTGGAACAGCTTTTTCATCTATTTCAGATGTATAAGCAAAGTGAAGAATGGAAGCCAGGTTTTGGAGTTGAATGTTATTGGGATATCACTACATGTTGAAGAAATTTCCTCAGAACATTACTGGGTGATGACTAGAGGAGGATGGAGAGAGTGAATTTTGTTAGCAGCAGGCTGCTTCCTTAGAGATTACAGCCTTAAACCCTATGAGAGTCACTAAGAGTAGGAATTGACTTGACAGCAGTGGGTTTGGCTTTTCGTTTTGACATCTCATTGCATAATGCCATGCTGAATATTAAAATTTTCCTCACCAGAATTATTTTTAGAAATTTTAATATTTTCCTACTGAAATAACTACTAAAAAAGAAAATTAAGTTTTGTGTTATAGTATGCTACTTGGTAAATTACTTTTTAATAGACCCCTTTAGTTAAACGTGCATGCAGAGAAAATAAGTGTTCAGTATCCTTAGATATTTATAACAAATAACTGTTTTTCTTTGCGTGTATATATCCATATACACATCTATATGTATACTCATACATGTATATGTATGTAGGATATTTAGGTTAGGTAAACAAAAACTAGCCCTGTATTAAAGGCATCATGAAAAATACAGTTAAGCGTAAGTTAGATGTAATTTGTAAGATGATGTTTTCAGACAGCTTGTGTATTGCGTAATAATGTTGTCTGTTTAATTATGTGATTTGAGTAGACAGTGTATTTAGAAGAAACTAATTTGTTTTAACAAATAGTGGCTTTCAAGTTAAGACCTAAGTAAAGTTTAAAGACTCCTATCATTACATACATGACAAATTTATTGCATGAATTAGAATACAGAACATTCCATGTCTTTCTGGATATGTGACAACTGAATTACAGTAAAAGCTTCATTTACTCATGCTAACCTTATCTTTGAAAGTCTAGTGTTACAAAGAGATTCTGTTTTGTTCCTGTCCTCATGTTATGTAATTGCCAAATCCTTAAAAGTACTAATAAAGGGAAGATTTCAAAGGGGTGTTATGTAACAGATAGACTTGTATTCAGGTTACAGAAAGACCATGCTTTCTAACTTGGGTGTTCTGTTTTGCTTGTTCTCTCTAGGAAACAAGCAGCCATGTGGTGAGCTGCCCTACAGAGTAGCCCATGTGTCAGGGAACTGATGTCTCAAAGATATATGTATATGAGACCTAATGAAAACTAGTTTTAAATAGATTCATTCTTTACAAAATAATTGAGTGGACTGTGGAAGAGGTAGTGTACTAATCAAAAGTACAAAAAAATTATATTCATTATTTCTGGCTCAAAATTTTCTGACAATCAAGATGATGTACATTGGAAACTGTACCGAACACACAAGGCAGCCTTGGGTACTTTTATTTCTACTTGATATTATTTACTTTGATACTTATTTTGCTCTTTTTACCCTCTTGAGTATGCTAGAGGAAAGGATCTGTCTCTTGTCTGTGTATTTTCACCTACATCTTTACAATGTAGCAGCAGAATGATCCAGATCCATCATAGCTATTTATTGAACAAAAGGGACTAGGCAAGCATCTTAACTGTAAATATAAACAGCATACTGAAGGAATTTAAGGTAGAAAGACTGCTATGTGTAAAACAAAAAAGGTTCTAGATGAGGCATCAGAAGAATGAGACTATTGACTGGTAGCATGCAGAGAGGTCGTTGCCTGGTAAATGTAGGTAATGGCATGAGCACAGGACACTTTAGAGTGCAGCAATATGTCGCGTAGCTTGAAGCTGATACTGAAGTCTAGTATTATGTATGAGAGTAGTTCTTAATCTTCCTGGTGGGGATGGTAAGAGTACAGTCAAGATGTCATCTAGGATTGACATTTTCTCTGGTGAAGGATCTGCTTCTAAGCTCTCTTGTCATGGTCTTTGGCAGGCCTCCAGTCTTACTGGCTGTTGGGCCGAGACATCAGTTCCCTGCCACATGGGACTTTCTGTAGGGCAGCTGACAACATGGCAGCTTGTTTCTCTAGAGACGACAAGCAGGAGAGAGAGAATGCCCAAGTTGGAAGGCATGGTCTTTTTATAACCTAATCTCAGAAATGAAATCCCATCAATTTGGTGTATTCTCTTCGCTAGAAGTGTCACTAAATCCATCGCATACTCAAGGGGAGGAGATTATATAACGAAATATGGGTCATTGGGCATATCATACAGGATGCCTATTACAACTTTGTGCTTCTCTTAACCCAGTGTAATGAAAATATTATCACCTCAATATGTAATAAACATATATAAGTTCTTTTAATGGCTATTTAACTTCTTTATACTAAAGACTACAAATACAAAATACAGTGTGAATTTTACATGTAATGGGACATGTCAGTCTACATGCCAAATTTTCACTGAAAGTCCTTTTGATGAAATAAGTACTCTATGAAATAAAAAATATCTTATAAAATCTGTACTTAGATTTCATTAAATTTACTTTTGAGGAATTTAAATTCACATACTCAGGTTGTTCCTTTTATACCTAAATGTTTGGAAACCTGGTAACATAGTGGGTGAAGTGGTATGTCTGCTGACCAAAAGGTTGGTAGTTCAAATCTGCCAGGCGCTCCTTGGAAACTTTGGGGGGCAGTTCTAGCCTGACCCAACTTGACGGCAGTAGGTTTGGTTTTGGGGTGTAAGTTGTTCTTAATATACCTAAATGTATTCTAATAACTTCATCAAGGATAAGTTTAAAAATATAAATTAAAATGAATAAACTCAGTGTTGAGTCTTTCAGCCACAGTAGTTACATTTCAAGCACTCAGTAGCTCAGGGCTACCACAGTGGAGAGCAGAGTTCTAGAAGTCTGGTGGACAAAGAAAGGAAAGAAAGAAATGGACACTGAGCAGGAGCAGGGAAGTAAAAATTTGAGACAATAAAAATGTGTATGTGGCTATGGAAGATGTAAAGAGATTGAAGATGATGGAAATACAGGGTTTGATTATTGAGGCTCTGGGTTGTTGGTCCGGTTTAAATGGAGGTACAAGGAGGGCAGAAAACAGAAGTGATGGTAACTTGTGAAGATCTTTAGAGTGGTACATAGAAAAGAACTGAGTGTGGCAGACCAAACGCAGCAGGTTTTCAAAATTTTCTTCTTAGTTTGTCATTCTATTCACCATTTTTTCCTAGGATGTATGCCAAGAGAGAGGGGCACTGGGAAATGTAATTTATTTTCCATGCTTTCATTTCCTGTGAGCCTCAAAGGAGACCCTTTGTTGACCTGGACCAGAAGTATGTTCAGGATAGGAAGAACTCCCTGGGAATGGGGCATCCTGTCCATGTCATTTACAAATAACGTTTGGTGAAAAAAATTAACACAGTCACCATGCCCTACCTTCAGTCTTAGAATATGTAAAGCTTCCATTTTCATTCTCTGAACAAAATTTCCATGCACAGATCTTTGTGTATTAGAGATACAAGGAACCTGGGATCATGTCATCGGTACTTGCATTTTATAAATGAGCAAAATACTTGGTGATGTACTCAAAATAACGTAAGTGGCTGTTTAGGACACTGCTGTTTTTTGATTCCCAGTGTGTTTTTCTACAGCTGTAGGTGGAGAAGTAGCAGCCTCTGTTGACGTGACTGGGATATTTTTGCTTATCTTGTATTTGCTTTTGTATTTAAATATCATCTTAGTTAGGTGGCCCTTGTCAAAAATATGGCACCTTGGTGATACAGTGGCCCAGAGCTATGGTTGCCATCCCAAAGATCAGCAGCTTGAATTTACCAGCCCCCTTTTTCAGTCATAGTTGTGCCATGCTTTGTGTATGTTGATGCAGTTTTCTTAACTTTCTCTACTTAAATAGGGATGACAGTTACCTCATAGATTACATATATTGTTGTTAGGTGCTATCAAGTGGTTCAAACTCATGGGGTTACATGTAGAGAGGTTTAAATTGCCTCTTGTTAGTTGTAGACTAGACTTTGACTCACAGTGACCACATGTGCATAACAGAAGGAAACACTGCCCATTCTGTGCTGTCGTCACAATTACTGGTATGCTGGAATCCATTCGTGTGGTGGCCACTGTATATTCTGAATGCCTTCCAACCTAGTAGGCTCATCTCCCAGCACTATATTGGATAATATTGTGATCCATAGAATTTTCACTGGCTGGTTTCCAGAAGTAGATTGCCAGGGTTTTCTTCCTAGTTTGTCCTTGTCTGGACACAGGTCTGAAACTTGTCCCCCATGGATGATCCTGCTGGTATTGGAAATACCAGGGGCATAAAGTTCCCAGCATCGTGACAAGACTCACACTGCCACAGTATGGCAGACTTACAGATGGGCAGCAGCAACAGTGCAGTAGATATTCAGTAACTGGGCATTTCTTTCTCCTCTACTGCATGACTTTTGCTTATTAGTTTTAGTGTTATTTAAATCCTTTGCATGAATATTTCAGTTCGCAAAGGATGGATGGCATTAGGATCAGACACTTGCATAGAATCTCAGCTCCAAAACTTTCTAGCTAAGTGACTTTAGGCAAGTTCCTTAATCTCTCTGAACACCAGGTTCCTCATCTAGAACTTGAAAATGTTAGCACTTAACGTCATATAGTGGATGTGAAGATATGATTGAATACATGTGAAGCACTTAGGACAATATCTACCACATAGTCAACACTCACGTATTAACTGCTGTTGATGTTGTTATTTTTTGTTTATTTGTACCCTTATTGAAGCTCACTATTGGGACACAAAGACACCAATGTTCAATAAGCGCGTACTTGATGTGAAAAAACCTGATCACCACTTCATTTTGGTGCTTTATATGAAATGTAGCTGAAAAACGAGTCCTGCTAATGTGAAAGAAATGTTCACATAGAATTAGGTTCTTCTTTTCTGATACTAATCATGATCTTTAGTGGTTAAAGAAGCCAAAGCCAAAGTGTAGTCCAAAGAATGCCAGCCAAGTGCCGTTGAGTACAAAGAATAAGTTTATCATTAAGTCTGTTTGAATTCTGATCTGCTGAGCCGTTTCACACACGCAAGTTACTAAACACATGTACAGAATGAGGGAGGGTTCTTTCCTCTCTGGAATTCAATCAGTACCAGTTTATCCACCCCTCTTACCCACCCCAGTTTTCCCAAAGAAGCAGAGGATTTAGAAACTTTCTGAGGATTGACTCCTTTTACCTGGATGGGTCTTTATGGACTCTGAATGACTTCTTGTATCTCTGGCTATTTATAATATGCTACAAAGTAATTTGTTTTATGGATGACTGAATTATATCTCCTAAAAATAAGCACTGTTAATCTTAACCTGTAGCAGGGTAGCAGTTAAGTACTACAACTGCTAAGCAGAAGGTCAGCAGTTTGAGTCCTCCAGGTATGCCTTGGAAACTATGGATGCAGTTCTATTTTGTCTTGTAAGTTTGCTGTAAGTTAGATTTGATTCCATGGCAAGAGGGTTGGTTTTTGGTGTTTATAACTGTGATTTGAATACCATTTGGGAATGAGTCACCTTTGTTATGTTAATGAGGCAATATTAATGTAAAAACCCGGTGCCCCTTGAGTCGGTTGGACTCATGGCCAATGTAGGATGTTTCTTAACCACTTTTGAGATATACAAGAGTAGATTAGGCAAGTAAACAACCAAGCAGAGTTAGGGAAGATATATGTCATGCTTCATTCTGTTCAAGGAGCCAAAGAGCACAACCTGAAAAGAAAGATCTTCCCCCAGAACTAACAGAGAGTAAGAAAGTCTTCTCCCTTAACTGGTGCCCTGATTTTGGACTTCTAGCATATTAAGCTATGGGAAATAAACTTCTGTTTATTAAAGCCACCCACTTGTGGTATTTCTCTTAGACCAGTACAGGGTACCTAAGTTTGATTCCAACAGTCCCCACCAAATTCTTCTTTATCTGTGAAAACCAACTTCCATCAATTAAATTAGCAAATACTTACACAGTACCATATTTTGTTCAATGTTAAATTCCAGGTACTAGTCTAAGTACAGCTAATGTAACCATTTAAAGTTTCTTTTTTTCCCCTTGCAAAACTATTTGAGTAGAGCTATTTTAGTAAAATTGTTATTTTTATTGAGCTATTCTTTTGTTTTCTCTTTTCATCTATTGAAAAGGCTGCAGTAATCATTATGGGAGACATGATTTTGAAGTGTTTTATAAATCAGAAATAATCTTTAAAAAGATTGATAGATAATAAGAGCAGGATGACAAGTGAATTCTGTGTTAAAGTTAGGCTTTGATATTTTCAAAATATGTTTACTGAATATTTGGAATTATATCTTAATTCTCTGAAAATTGATATTTTTCTTGAAGAGATCACATTACTAAAGCAATAATTTACTTAAGAAATAAATTACTTTCCCTTGTTCTTCTTAAGGTTTGATTAACGAATTTTTACTGTGACCTACGGAGGTTTTCTGTCTCAGATGTCTTTTCAGCATAACCTCCTCTCCACCTACCCTTTGTGGCATTTTCTGTTGCTTACTGTTGAGGGAATGGTGGCAGTCTAAGGTGTAGTCACTGATAGTCAAACTAGGTCACTGTTGACAAGCTTATTTGAAAAATCCCTTGGGTAGGGAAACTGGTTCAACCATGCCTATTAAAAAGAGATGGGGGAGGGAAGAGGTTCAGTGTCAATTACTGTGATTTTAAAGCATTAATGAAAACTAGTATTCTTAAACAGTAAATTGTAGTTATAATTGTTAGTGTGCTGCTTAAAAAAAAAATGTGTATCAAGCCCCAAACCAGATACTTTGTTGTCGAGTCAATTCTCATAGTGACCCTATAGGACAGAATAGGACTGCCTCCCAGGATTTGAAAGGACTGACTGGTGGATTCAAACTGTCATCCTCTTGATTAGCAACCGTAGCTCTCATTTGCTACGCCACCGGAGTGTTGCCATAATCTCCTATAGTTACATTCAATTATAATTTTTTGTTATTTTCACTATGTTTTGACTTTAGATAACATTTTTGTTTAAGTTTGTTACTACTTCAGAGCATCTCAATGAAAAAGTAAGAACTTTGGGAGAGATTTATATATAATGTACCTAAAAACATTTTAACGTTTTTGTGTATGTATTATACTGTGCTTTAGGTTAACATTTACAGGTCAAGTTAATTTTTCATTGAAAAATATACACACACATAGGTTTTGTAACATTAGTTGACAGCTCATTCCTCCTTTCCATCTGGATCCCTTATATGTATTTAACCAGCTCCTGTCCCTTCCTGCCTTGTCATCATGCTTTTGGACAGGAGCTACCCGTTTAGTCTTGCATACTTACTGAACTAACAGGCACATTCCTTGTATATTATGTTTTGTTTCATAGTCCTGGCTAATCTTTGTCTGAAGAGTAGGCTCCAAGAATGGTTTCAGTTCTGGATTAACACTGCATCCGGGGTTATAGTTTCACAGATTCCTCCAGTCACTCTGTCAATCAATTAAGTCTGGTCCTTTTATGTGAATTTGAGTTCTCTTCTACATTTTTCTCTTACTCTGCCCAGGACTGTCGGTTGTATTCTTTGTCAGAGTAGTTGTAGGTGGAAGCTGAGCGCTGTCTAGTGCTCCTGGTCTGAGGTTTGCAGAGTCTGAGGTTTAGCCCTGTGGTTATTTGGGCTATTCTATCGCTTCTGTTAGTTTATTTGGTCACAGTGGATGGAGACCAGCTGATGTATCTTAGATGGCTGCTGACAAGCTCTAAAGACACCAGATACCACTTAACAAAGTGGGATGTATAACAGTTTCTTAATCACCTGTGTTAATCTGGTTAACCTAGATGTCCCTGGAAACCATGGTCCCTAGGCCCCAGACCCAGCAACTTTTTTCCTCAAAAGGTTTCAGTGTGTCCAAGAAAATTCTTGTCTTTTGCTTTGGTCCATGGGGTGGTCAGGATTATGTATACTTGGCTACTCCATGTTTGGTTGCTGCATCAAGTGGCAGGATGGGGCATGTGGTGGCTTCCCACCCCTCAGCTCTCATCTCTCTGCCTTCCACCACCTACTGCTGGTCTGCTCACGGAGCCAGCAGTTCCTGATCTCTTCTGGCATCTGGTTCTTGGATGCTGTTGGATTCATCAGCCTTTATACCCAGCGCTTGAGAGTCCTGTTCCCTGACCTGCTGATTCTGGACTCGACAGCCCCTGCAGCTCCATCTCACCACCAGATTGGGTTCCACCGACCTACACAACCGGTGAGCTAGAGCTCTGGTCTCTGACCTGCTGACCTTGTGTTCACTAGTTCCCGTGGCCACGTGAGGCTTGTGCCAGGACTTGGGATGTTCAGCTTCTGCAATTGTGTGAGCTGTTTCCTTATATATGAATCTTTCCTTGTACATATACGTGTTACTGGCTTTGCTTCCCTAGAAAACCCAGCCTAAGACAGTCCAGTTGTGCGCAGTTCTCCTGTATTTTGTTGGCCTTATCCAGTATCTAGTTGGTAGTTTCCTGTCTTCGTCCTTCCCCACTCGTGTAACCATCTAAGAATGCTTTTTTTTTCTGTCGAGACCTTTTCTTGCATTGTTAAAATAATGGCCTCATATAGTATTTATTCTTTTGTGACTGACTTTTTTCACTCAGCCCAATACCCTCCAGATTTATCTATGCTTTGAGGTGTTTCACAGGTTAATCATTGCTATTTATCATTGCATAGTAGTACATTTTGTGTATGTACCGTAATTTGTTTATCCATTCATCTCTCGTTGGACATTTAGGTTTCCATCTTTTTGCTTTTGTGAATACTACTACAGTGGACACGAGTGTACATGTCTGTTCTTGTGATCGTTCTTCTTTCTCTCAATTAAATTCCTAGGAGTGGGATTGGTGAATCATTTGGTATTTCTAGTTCTAGCTTTTTGAGGAAGCGCTATGTTATTTTCCAAAAAGGTTGTGCTGTTTTACATTCACACCAGTGGTGCATAAGAGTTCTAATCTCTCCACAGATTCTCCAGTATTTCTTGTTCTGTGTTGTTTGGCTTAGAGCAAGCCTGAAAGGTATTT
Organism: Heterohyrax brucei; assembly: GCA_028571685.1. Classification (NCBI taxonomy): domain Eukaryota; kingdom Metazoa; phylum Chordata; class Mammalia; order Hyracoidea; family Procaviidae; genus Heterohyrax; species Heterohyrax brucei. The sequence continues at coordinate 70,873,311 of CM053146.1, read as the reverse complement.
TTAATCTCGTGCTGGTGAATAAAAGATCAAATAAGTTGACAGAGTCTTAAAATTACTTGTGATTCAAATCAAACCTAGCCTTCTAACTGCTATTCTTTTCACTGGACTAGATTGTACACTAAGCACACTTTAACATTGCTAATTTTAATACAAATCTATTGGGACTGCAAACAAACGCATAATTGAGTCCAGGGGCTCTGCCTATGCAAATCACATTTTTCCCTGTTTGAAGCATACCTAACTAACTGCTTCCTTACTCCAACAAAGCAAGTTTACCAAAACCAAACCTATTTCTGTCAAGTCAATTCTGACTCATAGCCTACCCTACAGGACAGAGTCGACCTGTCTCATAGGGTTTCCAAGGCTGTAAATCTTTATAGAAGCAGGCTGCGACATCTTTCTTCCACAGAGCAGTGTCTGGTGAATTCAGCCCCTACACACTGACCTTTTGGTTAGCAGCTGAGCACTTCAATCACTGTACCTACAAGGCTTCTTAAGATGTTGTGAGTCGAAGTTCTATAAAAATGATATTTCAGCTAATGCTTTGCTCTGCTTGCCTGTTTTTTTCTTAGTAAGTTTATGCAGTTAAGAGATGAGTGTTCACCTCAAAGTATGTTGGGAAATAACACATTGACATACACAGAAATCATTTAAAACTGTGAGTCAGAGGAGAAGAGTTCATTGCAAGTTGCAGCAGACACAGAAGGCTTCACGGGGGTTTGGACTCAGTGTGGACCTTAAAGAACAGGTGCTGTAGGTGAAGACAGGATGGGGCAGACATTCCAGGTGGAGGTCACTGACAGTCACGCAGGGAGTTTGGCTGGTATTGGGTGTGGTCAGAGTGGGTAATGGAAAGATCACTCAGCTAGCAGGAGTTGGCTGTTACGCCTTCCTTCACAGCTACTCTTCTTGAAAGCCAAATCCACAGTATATAGAATTCTTTCTACTGCTTTATCTTTCTCTCTGTGGTAGTTTGGCTTCTCCTCATGCCTCTTCAATGAAATGCTCCCAGTGACCTCTACTAATAAATGTAGTGTGTCCTTTTAATACTGATGTTTTTAAAAATATAGTCAAAAGAAATCACAATGAATCATTCTGATTTAAAAAAATGTTTTCTTCTTTGGTGGCGAGAACTTTTTTCCTTCCTAGTTGTGTAATTGGGTACCTCATTTTTGTGGCAAGCATTGATTGAATTCATTTGAATATGAGTGCATGCAATGTAGCAGGAAGCCCTGGTGGCATAGTGGTGAAGAGTTATGTTTTTAACTAAAAGATCAGTGGTTCAAATGTACCAGATGCTCCCAGCTTCATTTAGGATCCACTATATAGTGACAAAGGTTGGAGAAGGGAGACTGGTTAGCCTCTTAAAAAGAGGTATTTGGTGAGTTCCACTTTGTCCTATAGGATTGCTAAGAGTTGGAAATTACTTGATGACAACAGATTTTACTATGTAGCAGGCAGTGCTTCAAAGATTCCGTGAATTTATAAATGAGTATAAACATGGAAACCCTGGTAGGATAGTGGATAAGTGCTATGTCTGTTAACCAAAAGGCAGGCATTTTGAGTCTGCCAGAGGCTTCTTGGAAGCTCAGTGGAACAGCTCCAGTCTGTCCTATAGGGTCACTATGAGTCAGAATCAACTCAGTGGCAGTGAGTGTGAACATGGAAGTAAAGACATCATGGAATTACATAATCACATTTTAATGAAAGTAGATGTGATAAACAGTATGCAGGTTGCTGAGAAGACCTAAGGTGAAAACTAAATCAGGACAAGAGGAAGCACTGCTTCAGGCCTCAGAGCTGACTCCATAGGGGACCCCGAGTCAGGGTTGTTCTAGTTGTACTCAAGGAAAAAACAAGCATTGTAAGAATGCAGTAAGCATAGGAAGAAAGTGGTAGAGAGGAAATCTGAGAGGATGGAGATAAGGGAGAATGGATTATAGGACTTTGGATCTTATTATGGGTGAGATGGGAAACCAATGGAAAGTATGAGAAGTGTGATAATCGAACTATTTTTGCAGGATTGCCTACCGGTACATTTGGGATACACTGTAAGTGACGAAGGTGGTGTAGTGAGACTGGTTAGTATCTTAAACAGAGATGTTTGGTGATCAAAATTGTTGTTGGATTCTGGGTCTGTTTATAATGTGGAGCTGGCAGAATTTGATTTACTGAGATGGGTCAGCTTGGATAGGAAAAGATTTGGTGCAAGGACCAGGGCAGAGGAACCTGGAGTTAAGTTAGGTTTGAGATTGGACTTAGTCATCAGAGTAGAGGTGCCACATAGCTGTTGGTTTAACAAACCAGGAATTAAAGGGAAAGATCCAAGCTGAATATTCAGTGCTTTAGATTTTTCTTCATATGCATTTTTAAATTGATATTTATTGTAATAATTTTTAAAATTCATTTTGTTGCTAGTAGAAGAGGTATCTTTTATCATACTTCCTGTCTAGATTTTGTTTATATGGGATACTGACTGTATATTAACTGCTACCAAAACACTTTACTGAATTCCCTCATTTATAAAAGCTTTTCAAATGATTTTCTGGTTTCTCTTTTCCTTTGATTTTTTTACCAAACTGTTCAATTCTAAAAGGTACTATTTTCTTTCATGCTTCTGTTTACTGTCTTCTGCCTGAAATACCATTTTTTTCTTGTCTATTCCTGTAGTTTTTATTCATTCCACAAAACTCAGCTCACATTTCCCATCTGTGAAATATTTCTGGATTCCTAAAAAGTTAGTTTCTCTTTTATGAGCTTCAGCCCTACCATCTGTATACCAGTGTTAGAGTACTCCACAAATTTTATTGTCCTTTTCATATGTCTGTTATTCCTTTGGGTCTATGAACACTGAGTTTTATGCATCTTTAGAATCCCACCACTTAGTTGAATTTGCCACAGGATAAATGTATGTTGTGTACAAGTGGTCAATTTCTATATGTAAACAACTAAATCTTGAAATTAGACAAATGTTTCTTCATATTAGATTTTACAAAACATTTAAAATTTTAATTTTGTTACTGTTGTAATGAGGTCCTTTCTAAAGTACAATGTTTCTTTAATCAAAAGTTCATTTTAGTAAATTGACCTACATATAGAAACCCTGCTTCTGTCTTTTTGTGATCATGAGTACACATAGGAGTTTAGATTTGGGGGACCTTAAATTTTGAAAACACTGACTAGCTGCATGTTACTTATTTACTTAAAATAAATCCTTTATTTTGTTTGGTTTTTGTTTTTGCCTGCTTAATGAGGAGGAAGAAGTAAAATTTATAGTTCTTCTAGTGAAAAATGTTAGTACTTTTTCCTCCAAAACCAGTTAGCCTTTCTTAAACGTAAATTTTCTAAAACTTGAGTTTATAGCACTTTGGGAAAAACAGACAAATAATAAAACTGTAAATACATAATTATTTGTATTTTGAATTTATTTTTACATTTCATTTTTTCCAACATGTCAAATTACTGAATTAGCTCATATGTATTTTTTCTATGTGTCACCTTATTTTCAATGTAAATCATCAGTTACGGCCTTGTAAGTGACATTGAAAAATAATATTTGTAACAATTTTTACTGAAGCAGAAATACAACTTACGAATAACCATTCACAACTTATTGTCATGTACAGTGGGATATATAGCTGTTGTCAGCAGGCTGCTCTTCATGCAGGGAGTTATAAATTTAATAGAGAGATAAAACTAATTTCCAGGATTAAATTAGAAAATAAAAGTTATTACATAGGATCAATTGTATGTGCTGTATTAATTCAAAGTAAGGAAAGTGTGCATTGGGGGATGAGTGAAGGAAAGGTAAATTGAAGGAGGCTTTGAAGAATGAGTGGGTTTATTTGGATGGAGAGATGCAACATACTGGATTGGAAACAAATAGAATCAAAGGCACATAGGTAGTGGCTAGTATGAGATACGAAAGGAAGACATTGATCTGTATCCTGAGATATTAGGATTTTTATAATTTTTCTTTTTTTCTTTGTTTTAATATACCTTTTTATTATGATTGACTGAGAATATACAATCCCATATAAATTTGCATACCCGCCAATGAGCAGCTCCCACTGCTCTCCCTACCCGGTGACAGCACACTCCTTTTCTCTGTTCTGTACATGTCATATCCTCCTAACAGTCTCCTATCCCCTCGTCTCCACCCTCTCCCCTGTGTCCAGTAAAAGGTCATCTGGGTGACATCCTATAGATGCATAGAACCATAAAGTTGCACGCATGATATGGTTGCTCTGTGTCACCAAGTCCAATCCATTTCTGCCTGAAGAGTTGACCTATGTTATGATTTATGGACAGGGGCAGCATCAGGGCCAGGGGCCATGCGGCTAGGAGAACCCCGAGGCCCCTGGACAATCAATTGTGGTCTTTCAGTGGAGATCTCAGAGTGCATCCCTTTTTATTTTTGTGTTGCCTGTGAGACTCAACTTTGTGAGCCCCATTATGGCTATCACTGGTGGTGGCGGGCGCCATCCACTTCTTCCGGTCACATGTTGATGTAGTCACTCGCTCACGTAGGTCTCTCTGTCTTCTGGGTTCTCTTTGCCCCATATCGTTTTGGTCCAGGGACATCGTTCATTCCTGCTGAGTTGGGACCATTTGGTACATCTCAAATGGCAGCTTAGTAGCTTTTAAGACCCCAGACACCACTCACTAATTTGGGGTGTAGAAGACTCTCTTAGCAAAACGTTAATTGTGCCAGTTGGTCTTGATTTCCCATGAGAGCATGGTCCTTCGCCTCTGACTCTAGCTACTCCATCCTTGTAATATTAGGTTAATATGGGAGCAATACACAAGTTGTGTTGAAGAAAGCTGATCTTCTTTCTAATATGTGCTGTCACAGATTTCACCCAACCAATTTTCCATCAACTGTCTAATCTATACCCTACCCTTTCTCTCTCTCCTTCCTGACTCTTGAAGCCATCAAAGAATCTTTTCTTCTATGCGTGAGTCTGTTTTTAAGTTCTTATCATAGGGATCTCACACAGTATTTGTCCTTTTGTCACTGACTACTTTCGTTCAACATAATGTCCTCCAATTGAAACGAGGTCATGTTTCCTAAAATCATCATTGTTCTTTATCATTGCATAGTGTTCCATTGAATATATATACCATAGTTTACCTTTCCATTCCTCTGTTGTTGGGCATCTGGGTTGGTTCCGTCTTTTTGCTATCATGGACTGTGCTGCAGTAAACAGTCACATGCATGTATCAGTTGGTGTGAATGGCCTTGATTCTGCAGGATACATTGCGAGCAGTGGAATTACTGGGTTAAATGGTATATCTATTTCCATCTTTTTAAGGGAGCACCAGATTGCTTTCTAAAGAGGTTACACCATTTTGCAGTCCCACCAACAATGTAGGAGAGTTCCAGTTTCTCCACAGCCTCTCCAGCATTTGTTGTTTTGTGTTTTGGGGATCATGGCCACCCTTGTTGGGGTGAGATGATATCTCATTGTAGTTTTCATTTGAGTTCTTTAATAGCTAATGATCATGAATGTATCTGCATGTGTTTTTTGGCTGCCTGGATCTCCTCTTTAGAGAGGAGATCTGTCTTAGAGGAGGCTGTCCATCTACTTTGCCCATTGCTTAATTAGATGATTTATCTTTTTCTTATTGATATTTTGTAGTACCTTATAGATTATGGAGATAAGATGTCAGTGTGACATATAGTGGCCAGATATTTTTTCCCATTCTGTAGGTGGTCTTTTCATTCTATTGATAAAATCTTTGGGTGAGCAAAAGTGTTTGATTCTGAGTAGTTCCCATTTATCTATTTTCTTTTCTGTTGATTGTGATTTGTTTGTCAGATTTTGAAGTCTTTCTGCGTTGTGTATTAAAACTTCCCGTCATTGATCCTAATTTTTCTTGGATGAGCTTTATTGTTTTAGATTTGATATTTAGGTCTTTTATCCAGTTTGAGTTGTCTTTTGTATAAGGTGTGAGATATGGGCCTTGTTTCAATTTATTGCAGGTGGATATCCAATTTTGTCAGCACCATTTGTTGACGAGGTTGCTTTTACCACAGTTTAATGTTTCAGGGCCTTTGTCAAATATTATCTGTTCATAGGAGGATGGTGTCATCTCTGGGGTCTCAGTTCTGTTCCACTGATAAGTCTCTTTTTGTACCAGTACCAGGCTGTTTTGACCACTGTGGCAGTGTAATAGGTTCTAAAGTCAGACAGTGAAAGGCCTCCTAGTGTGGTATTCTTCTTCAGAAGTGTTTTGCTTATCCGAGGCTTCTTCCCTTTCCAGACAAAGTTGGTGATTTGTTTCTCCATCTCATTAAAAAAATGTCACTGGAATTTGTATTGGGATTGCATTATATAAGTAAATTGTTTTGAGTAAAATAGACATTTTCACAAAGCAGAATGGAGAACACCAGAAACATAAGGAAAATGGAATCCTGACAGACAAAAGGGCCACATAAATAAGCCAGCCAGCCAAGTGCTGTAGAGTTGGATCCAAGAGACACTATCAACCTGAGACCAGAAGAACTAGATTGTACCCAGCTACCACCAGTGACTTCCCTGACAGGAAACACAACAGAGTTCCTGATGGAGCAGGAGAAAAAAGTGATGCAGAACTCAAATTCATGTAAAAAGATCAGACTTAATGGTCTGGATGAGATTAGAAGTGCCCCAGGTGACATGGCCTCTGGACTTTGTTATCTCAGAACAAAACCATTCCCAAACACAACTCTTCCTACAAAGATTAGACTGATTAGACTAGAATATAGGACATAAAAAATACTTGGGAAGAGTGTGCTTCTCAGTTAAGGTAGATACAGGAAACTAAATGGGCAGCTCCTGGATGGAAGTGCAATGAGGGGCGGAAAGGGGCAGAAGTTGGTTGAATGAATAACATGAAACGTGGTGTGAGGAAGAGGGGGAGTGTGTGGTCACCTTGTAGGGATTGTAACTAGGGTAACATAGCCACATGCATATAAATTTTGTATGAGAAATTAACTTGAAGCTGTAAACATTCACCTAAAGCACAATAAAAAATCACAAAAAATCTGTGGCCTTGGAAACCACAGTTTGTCCTGCAGAGTTGATAGAGTAAGAATCAACTTGATGGCAATGGGTTTAGTCTTATTTTTCTGTACTGAACACATACTGTGAACTTAATGGAGACAGTGTCATTCTGTTGCAACATTTCTTTGTACTGCTGGTGATTTAAGGCATAGTTTTGAAAAAGAAAAGGGCTATTTGGAAAAAGGGGGAAAAATTCCCTTAATTCTGCTGTCTGTTGTGAGTTACCTTTTGGTGTGTTATTTTCAAGGTGGTGAAAACGTACACCTATTCATCTTTTGCCCTATGATATTAGATCGTATTGTAAGATTACTTTAAAAAAAATTACTGTGTTTTTATTTTAGGAGAAAACCAAAAGCCAAGGCACCACTTCCTCCAGCTGATACCAGATCGGTGGATGTCTCTTCAGTTGATGACTCGGTAGAATCCTCAGCTGCTGTCATGGAACAGAAAGAAAACATGATAGATAAAGACATTGAACTCACGGTGGTTCTACCTGGGGATGTTATCAAATCTACTACTGTTCATGGCAGGTATGTTGGAGTGAAGGAAATACCATGGGCTCCCTTTTGATTTTTTTTCTAGCATAGTAGTTCATTGATCACTCAGTTTAGTTCCCTGTTTTTGTAAATGTGACAAACTTTTTACTACCAATGTTTTAGTCTCCATCTTAGGAATTTCAAAATCCCAGTTAAATTAAAAATTTAGAACTATTCATTTTTTTTTACATTTAATGACTTTTTTCACAAATGCTTTTTCCAGAGGAAAGCTCATCAGTCATGTTGATTTTGTAAGTCACAGCAAGCCACTGACTAGCAAGAAAACCCTTTCCATTCCTACCCAAAGTATTCATTTCAAGCTGCTTCTTTAAATTCAATTTTTTAGAAATTACCACTACTGTTAAAATATAAAACTCTTATCAAAGAAGCTAAATCTGTAAAAGAAGCAGGTTTTTTTTTTTTTTTTTTCCATTGAGTGATTTAATAAAAATGTGGATGGGTTAAATACAAATGTAAAATCAGACCTTAACCCAATAAGAAGTGAAAATATTATTTAGGACACTGATATTTTTAATACCTGCATAAAAATTAGAAAAGTGGGATAAAGCCAAGAGTAAGTTTCCATTTCATTGTAAAGTGAAAAGTTACACGCATTGTATACTTGGTTTTGTTCCAGCTTTCACCTCCATTTGACTATTTCTTATCAGAAGTCCTGTTTCGGAAATTTAAGCTCTTTTGACCTAAATGTAGTGTGTGTGTTTACATATATAATAAAATAAGTGAAGTATTTTTAAAGTATTATCTGCTTTTACCTAGAAGAAAGTCACTTGAGATAATCTCAGTTTTAAGATTTATATTCAAAATTATATATAACTACAAATTGTAAATAGATGAAGAAAGCTTAGCTTTAGCAGGTAATACGTAGCATTATATATTAAATTCTTATTACATTTGAGTAAGTTACAGTTTCTCATTCCCTTTGTATTGAAAGTAATGTTAGAGATCATCCATTGAACTCTTATTTATGAGATTGAGAGATCTGTGACCATTATTGGTAGATTGATTTGTAATATGTAAACATTCACCTGGGCTGTACCTGTTTTGAGTGAGAAGGCATCTTCATCAGTTCTTGAAAGGGAGTTACTACTCTGGTTCTAAAATAATACAATAGATTGAGCAGTTTCAGAGAAGGGGGAAAATCAACATTTTTGTAGTTCAACTATTTTCTAAAATCTGGTCACATATATTAACATTCACCTTTCCCTCTCTACCAACATGGTGGGATCTCATCACTTTAAAACTGTCTCCATACTTAAATCTTAGGGTTCCCACTTGTCACTTGTTTTGCTTTGTTAAACTATATAAATGTTACTTTTTAATTTGTGGTTTGCTCTACAATTTTTTAATTGTCTTATTGTAGTAATGTGTATAACAAACATCTGCCAGTTCAGATATTTTGTGTGTAATTTAGTGGCATTGGATGCTGTAAAAATGACATGGTGGGGGCATCTGACCTCCTGGGACTTCACAATGGGAAGAGGGAATCGACATCAATTTCAGCCCAAAGCTGATTCCTGTGAAGCAAAAGTCAGACATTCTCCCTGTTGCTGATCTTTTTTTTCTTTTAACCAGTTCTGAGACAAGCCATCTCTCCCATGGTACTCTCTACGTTGTCTGCTGAGTTCAAGGTATCAGTGCAGTGGCCATACAGAATTCATAGAATGCATGAATGAATATAGGATTTATTAGGGAAGTGCCAGGGTACAACTTGGCGTGAAAAACTACTCAGGATACAGTTCTTTGATTGGGATAGCTTCATTTCATTTTAACTGTACTCACAGGCAGGCCTTTGGCTGACTTTTGGCTTCACCTCTGCTCTATTCAGGCAAGTGTTACAAAACTCCCAGCTCTGTGGATTGGCAAGCCCCACTGTGGCAATCTCCCACCTATCTCCTAATTCCTGCCCCCTTGCTCCACTATCACCCTTACTACTGCTGTGCACCATCTCATGTTATATTCTGTGCTACAACTCTCTGTCACCTAGTTCTAAGAAGTTCTTGGTGCAGGGATCCAGGATCCAATGGCTGTATCATACTGTTAGTTCTTCTTAGTAGTAGTGAGGTTCCTACCTCACTTTCTATGTCTCAGTTTAAGCCTAGTGGGAAGGCAAGTCTGAACAGTCTCCTCATTTGGGTTCCATAGACCTTATTTGCATGATCACAATACCAGAAGAGTGACATGCACCTTATTTGAATTATTAGCAAACAGTCCAGTCACTTTAGTGAGCCACAGGTGCCTTATTTGCATAGTTCCACCCAATCATTTGGTGGGAGTTACAAGGCCATATAAAAGTGATCCAATGCACTATTGATAACATTTATCATGTTATGCAACCATCACCACTGTCTGTTTTTATCCTATCTACTATCATTAACAGAAACTTAGTGACCCTGAAATAAACATGATTCCTTCTTTTCCCTCCATCCTACTACTCCTGTCAAATCAGGTCCGACTCATAGCAACCCTACAGGTCAGATTAGAACTGGCCCATAGAGTTTCAAAGGTGTGCCTGATGGATTTGAACTGCTGATTTTTTTGGTTAGCAGATGTGGCACTTAACACACTATGCCACTAGTGTTTCTACTCTTACTAGTTAAAAAAAAAAAACAGTTGATAAAGCTAACCTAAATTAACCAGTTGCCTTAAACTGTCCATTCCAACTCATGGTGACCCTATGGGTGTCAGAGTAAAACTAGACTCCATGTAATTCTCGATGGCTAATTTTCAGATCTACTACTAGGCCTTTCTTCTGCCGTGCCTCTGTGTGAACACCAACATCCATGCTTTCAGTTAGCAGAGATGCGAATTACTCATTGGCACCTCCCACTCTCTCGCCTCACGTTGCCACCAGTAAAGTTTGGTCTCTATTTACGTACTGTTATTAAGTTAAATCCTACAATGACTGTCCTTTGGTACACAGTCCTTTTCTTTTCTTTTTTTGACTGTTGTATTGTGTTTTGAGTACAAGTTTACAATCCAAGTCAATTTGTTATAGAAAAACTTATATACTCATTGCTGTGTAATTCTAGCAGCTCCCCCACATTGTGACAGCACACTCCTCTTTTCCACACTGTATTTCTGATTCTATTCAACTAGCTCCTGTCCCCTTCCATCCCCTCATGTTGCCTCGAGACAGGAGCTGTCCAGTTAGTTTCATGTATCGTCTTAAGCCAAGAAGCACACTCTTTGCCACTATTTTATGTCTTATAATTCAGTCCAGTTTTTATCTGAAGAGTTAGCTTCAGGTGTGGTTTCACTTCTGGGCCAACAGAGAGTCCAGGGGCCATGTCTTCTAGGTATCTTCCAGTCGGACCATCAGGTCTGGTCTTTTAAATGAATTTTGAGTTCTGTACCCCATTTTTCTTCTAATGTGTCAGGGACTCTTGTGTTCCATGTAGCTGTGCATCATCTAGTTCTTCTGGTCTCATGCTGATGTAGTCTCTGGATTGTGTGGCCCTTTCTGTGTCTTGGGCGGGTATTTTCCTTATGACTTGATGTCCTTGATTCTTCTCTGCTCCGGGTGGGTTTGGACCAATTGGTGCTTCTTACATGACCTGTTGCTAACTTTTAAGACCCAGAAGACATTCACTAAAGGGATGCAGAACATTTTCTTTAAGAACTTTTGTTATGCTAATTGGCCTAGATGTCCCCTAAAACCGTAGCCCTTAGACTTCTGCCCCTGCTACTCCATAGTTCAAACTGTTTTTTTTATATTTAGGAAATTTCTTAGCTTTTGGTTTAGTTCAGTTGTGCTGACATCTCTAGTGAGTGTCACTCCCTTCCTTCACCTCAGTTAATTCTTATCTGCTGTTAATGGAAACTCTGATGGTGTAGTGGTTAAGTGGTACAGCTGCTAAAAAAAAAAAAATGTTGGCAGTTCAAATCTACCAGGCAGTCCTTGAAAACTCTGTGGGCCAGTTCTCCCCTGTCCTGTAGGGTTGCTATGAGTTGAAATGGATTTGATGGCAATGGGTTTGGTTTTTTTTTTAATCCAATTAATGGAAACTCTGGTGGTGTAGTGGGTAAGTACTATGTCTGCTAACCAAAAGGTCAGCAGTTTGAATCTGTCAGACGCTCTTCAAAACTCAGTGCAACAGTTCTACTCTGCTGTGATGACTTGCAGCAGTGGGTTTGGTTTGGTTTGAATCTGATGAATGAGTACTCTTTCCTCTCTCCCGACTCTTGTGACCATCAAAGACTGTTTTCTTCTGTATTTAAACCATTTCTTGAGTCCTTATAGTAGTGGTCTTATACAATATTTGGCTTTTTGCAACTACTTTTACTCAGCATAATGCCTTCCAGATTCTTCCGTGCTGTGAGATGTTTCCCAAATCCATTGTTGTTTATCATTGCATAGTATTCATTTGTGTGACTATACTGTAGTTTATCCATTGATCCATTGATGGGCACCTAGGTTGATTTCATAGTTTTGCTATTGTGGACAGTACTGCAATAAACATTGGTATGCATGTGTCTGTTAATGTGAATGCGTTTATTTCTCTGGGGTATATTCTGAGATGTGAGATTGCTGGATTGTGTGATGTTTCTATTTCTTGCTTTTAAAGAAAGCACCAAATTGATTTCCAAAGGAGTTGCAACATTTTACATTTCCACAAGCAGTATACAAGTGTTCCAGTCTCTCTACAGCCTCTCCAGTGTTTGTTATTGTGTGGAGTTTTTTTGATTAATGTCAGCCTTGTTGGGGTGAGATTGGTATCTCATTGTAGTTTTGATTTGGATTTCTGCAATGGCTAATGATTATGAACATTTCCTCATGTATGTGCTAGCTGCCTGAATGTCTTCTTTGCTTAGGTGCATGTTCATATCCTTGGCCCATCCTTTAATTGGTTTATGTATTTGTCTCTTTGTTGTTGAGTTTTTACAATATCTTGTAGAATTTGGAGGCTAGTCACTGATCAGATTTGTTGTATCCAAATTTTTTTTCCTCAGTCTGTCAGTTTTCTGTATACTGTTTTGGTGAAGTCTTGAAATGAACATTAAAGTTTGTGTTTTAGGAGTTTCCAGTCATCTGTTTTCTGGTGTTTGTACATTGTTACTAATGTTTTGTATTCCGTTTGCATTGTGTATTAGGACTGCCAGCCTTGTCCCTCCTTTTTCTCCCATGACCTTTGTTTTAGATTTGGTATTTTGGTCTTTGATCCATTTTGAGCGTAGTTTTTGGTTACTGTGTGAGATGAGTCTTGTTTCATTTTTTTTCTTTCTGATACATAGCCCAGTTATGCCAACACCATTCGTTAAAGAGACTATCTTTTCCCCATTTTATAGCTAGCTATTCATAGGTGGATAACTTTGTCTGGATTCTCAGTTCTGTTCCATTGGTCGACATTATCTGTTGTTTGTACACAATCTTTTTAAAGTTTAGGACCTACACAAACTCTCCCTCAGTTGAATTTGTTCTTCATCCTCCTTATTAACCCAAATTATGGACATTTTTACATTGTGTTGTTTTCATATCTAACTTCAGTTCTACTTCAGTCATTTATATTCCATTTGTACTTTCAGAAACTCAAAACTATTCTTGCCCTTTTGACCTTCCAGTACCTTTGCCTCTTCGGTCCTTAAATCTCAGTAATTTTCCATCAATTTTGTTTTTTGTTCTTGGACTGCCAGTTGTTGATTTGCTTGCCTCCTTATCTATAAAAATACATATCACAACTGAAATACTTGTTAAGATTATAGCATATATTGCTAAGATTAAACAAAATAGCTGATAGTGCTAGGATTAAATGAAATACTGTCAGTGCTTGGCACATGTTGGTTTCCCTCATTTTCTCTTGGAACTGCTTGCCCCAACCTTGCACATGCCCCACTTTCACTCAGACTAATCTGGCTTCAATACTCCTGTTTGTGGCACTGCCTTTGATAAAAAAACTACAGGAACAGCAATTCAATACCAGATTAAGGACTTTCAAACTACTAAGCGTGGAGACTGAGGCACCCAATCCTCATCTCCTACATTAAGTAGCTTTTCCTTCACTGCTCCTTATTGTATACCTTAAACTTGAGCACATGACTCTTGGTCCTACTATAGCTAGTCCACTTTTTTCACCGCCACTTTATGAGGAAGCGCTGGTGGCATAGTGATCAAGTGCTGCAACTGTTAACCCAAAGGTTGGCAGATCCAATCCATCAGTTGCTGCTTGGAAAGTCTATCAGGCAGAGTTCTACACTGTCCTGCAGGGTCACCATGAGTTGGAACCAAGTTGAGGGCAATGGGTTGGGGTTTTTATTTTTTCCTTTGATTTTACTTTTATGAAAGTTTGTCCACTTAAAGTGCTATACTACCTCCATTTTTGTGTTATATAGGTCAAGTGACACTTTTTTATATGAAGTCTTAACTAGTCACCCCAGAATCAGCTGTTTTTCTAAACTCTTGTAGCACTTTATACCATTTACAGTTATTAATATATTGTTGTATGCTGTGGTTTATATGTATGTTTTGAACTTTAGGAATACATCATAAAATTTTTGAGAACATCCTTTGTAATACTTTTATTCATAATATTTACTAGTACAGCTTCTTGCAGTATAGTAGCCGTTTAATAAATTCATTAAAATGAATATTATCTAAAACTCTTATATGTAGGATGAGGTAGCAACTTAAATGATATGCTTTTTAGTGGCACTTGGAATGGGCCCCAGCATCTTTGGAGAAAAGTACTTTTCCAGGCAGGCAACAAAACAAGAATGCCCAATATGGGGTTGCTCTGGAAAAATTTTACTAATTTTTTTTTGTTTTAATTTAGTTTTGCTTAGGAATGAAGAATTTTTCTGAGAGTAGAATTTGGTTTTTCTAGGGCTTAGTATAGGGACTTTGTTTTGGATAGTTTCTTTCAGAAGTGAATCAATTTTTGTATAGTTAATAGTGTTTGTGACTAAAAGTGGTTATGTGATTCTGGATAACTTAAGCATGTAATCCCACATCTCAGTGTAGGAATGTGAGTCTAGATAATTTAGGAGTGTGATTAGGGATATCTTAAGAATGTCAAAGCTACTGCTGGCTCAGTGTTCAATAATACAAAAAAGTCTACAATAACAACAACAAAAAGATATTTTCAAGTAGAAAAATATAATCTATTTCTTAAAAATGTTAGATACCTAAACTAGTCTTGTTACTACAAAGACTCATAGTGACAGAGATAACTTAAGTGTCTTCATGGCTATGTTAATATAAAAGAGGAGAAGAAAATTTAAACAGAATGGTAAAGGAATTTGGTGAAGGACTCAGGAAAGGTAATTTTAAATAAATTTATGTAAGAAGGTTTTCCTAGATAATGCAAAGTACCATATGTCACTCCCTAGGTATATTAAGAAGGATCCCTAATATGATTTTTGAGACCTTGTTCTCTTAATTTATCTTTGTATGGCTTATATAATTATTTTGACATATAATTTATATACATTTACTTTGGTGAAGAATAATGTTAGTATTAGACAGACATGAATACTTAGAAAACTAATTCGCATGTTTCACAGAACTTTTCATAAATATTTATAATTTTTTTTTTCCAAAATGTATTCTTGGAAAAGATTTTTAGAGAATCCCCTTTCTGTCCTTGCAGAGGCATGCTCAGAATGTTCTGTTGGGTGGTATGTGAGCACATGGCTTTATCTTCAGAAGAATGCGTTTATTTGTACATTGATTTTTATCAAAAAGCTTATTCAGATAAGGGAACACAATAAAATTGAAGATGATAACAGATTTTATGCTAAGGAAGAAACAAAAAACTTATTATCTGGAATTGGGCTGGTAGCCTTCTGGCTTAAATCTTTAAATATAGAGCTTAGTTATTGCTGCCTCTTTAATGGCTGAAAGTCACCTTTCTCTGTTCTTTTGTCTTTGTGAGCCTTTGCCTGAAGTCTTAGGCATTTCTGTGTATCCTGATACCATGGATGATTGTAGGAAAGGAAGAATTAGGATATTTTTACTTACCTGTAGAATATAGTATACTGCAAGTGTAAGTGTATATGTCCATGTGTGTATGTGTACGTGTCAAATGCTGGTAGGACAAGCTGCATTTTTTAAAACACAAAGCAGCATTCAATGTACTAAAAGTGAGCAGTAAAGGTTATGACTGTTAAAGACAGGCTGTCTAGGAGTCATTCTCCTTAGAAAATGACAGACTATGCAATAGCCTAAGTGGAGCTATCTGCCAATACTTGTGAAAAGTTAACTTTTATAAAAATGAGCTTATAGACTGAACTGTTACAGAAACTGCAAATAAGGAAAGTATGTAGGTATACTACTGTATCTATCTAGGTCCTTAGTATTATACTTGGCTGTCACTCACTTAATGAGTTTCAGTTTCTTCTTGTTTTTTTTTAAGACACTTGAAAGCATGTTCTTCAGTTTGGGCAATTTGCTGAAAGATTGACATTAATTCTCTTGTAGTCTCATAGCATTCTGTGACAGTATCAGTATACTGTCTCTCCTAAAGAAAGAAATGGAATCAGCCTCACTTATAATGGGAGAATTTTTGTCTTTCTTTTATACTGCTCCTATAAATAGGGATTGGGTTTGATTTGAGCATGTCTGACAATGCCACAATAAAAACACAAATGAAGAAAGCACAGAACTGGAAATTAAACATTTTAGGCTGTAGAGTTGGCTCCATTACTAGCTGTGTCATTTGAATCAAGTAACCTCACCTCTCTGGACTTTACTTACAAATGAGCCAGAGGAATGTTGCGCATGATTGTATGGCCTGATTTGCCTGTCCTGGTAGCCCCAGTTTATAGGAAACCTTCCGTTTTGATTGGCACAGGGCAGGTCTCTAATAGTGCCTGTATGTGAAATACGTTGGACCAGGTATGTATGACAAACCTAACCACTTTGAGACTGAGAATCTTATTAGGCTACATTTTGGAAAAAAGTAAAAAAGTAACACAAAATTAAAATGTGTACCACGTCTCTGGGTCATCATGAACTCAGGAACATTTTACATGGAGGACAGTGCCACCTATTGGGAAAAAGTAGACCATGAGAAATGCCCTGTTGTGGTTCATTTTTGTTGAAAACAAAACAGTAACATTTTCAGTAAACTATTGAAAAGCATCAACTGATGACAACTGTGTTGTAAATATATGTATATAATTCACTATTTGATTTTAAAAAACAATCAATTTAATAATATAAATCATGATGAACTCTGCAGAAATGCTTCAGTTTTCCTTCAGATACCTACCCACTTACATGTAGCTGCTTAAAACAGAAGTTAGAATTTTAACTTTAAAGTATTTCAGTACAACAGTGCTGTTGAGTTTTTAATTGCTGAGACTGAAGAAAACGTCATGTGGACTCTTCGCAGCACTAACTGGGAGCTCATTGGTCTCTGTTGGCTGACTGCTTGCTCAGGATGGGAAAGGGGATGACAGGCTCTCACAAATGCTTTCTGTGCGGTTCCTGGGAGTGCCTCCCTCTTCCCTTTCTTCTCCTGACATCTGTACCTTATAACAATGACCGTTGCTAGTTTTAATTAAAAACTTTTGTGATTACCAACTCAGTGGTTGTGCATTATAGCTTAGACAATACAGATGAGCAGAACATAAAGTTAAAATGTCATGACTGGGCAGGCAGATTGTAGCTATTGACATCTTGGTATGAAACCTTTTATACACTCATCCACACCTTGTGTATCCTTTTATACACACACACACACACACACACACACGTAATTTTATTTATGTGTGTATGAAATATTTTGTACCAATATGGCACTTTCTAAATAATAATTTGAAAAACCTGCTTGCATTATTTTTTAACCAATATGACATATTATACATGTTTTGTAATTTTTTGTTCGTTGTCTCAAACTTTTATGTCAATGAAACGCATTTTATACTTTTTTCTATATTTGAATTGTGCCAATTGCAATGCAGTGTATTTAGTATATTTAGTGTGTGTATGTGTGTGTGTGTAAAACGTATTTTTAAGTGTATATTTGTGTTTAGTGTGGTATATTAGATCACAATTTTTATAAAGGTAATTATAATTACCTCTAAATAAAATAAACAAGGCAGATAACCAGATGAAGTTCAGACTGGTTAATTAAAAAAAAAAAAAGTTTAGGTGTAACAATGTCTGTCTTTAATTTTTATATTAGAACCTTTGTCAGTTTACTACAGTTAACTTGACTTATTGTTTATTTTCAATTGTAGTTCTGTGTGTTAACATTTTTCGAATTATTTCCGGTGGCCTAGTAAGGATTTTCAATCTTGAGGTGGCTGAGGTTGTCGCATGTACCTGTTGACTTTGTTTTACACTTGCAGGCACAGTTAGAGAGCATTGCGTCATTCCTGAGTTAATACTGAGCTAGTCGGTTAGCATCAGATTGATAAGCATCAGTAACAGCAGGAAATCTTCCAAAAATTCTCATTTACCTCTTCATACCGTGATTGCTAAGTTTAATTTGGTTATCTGATATACATATAGACAGCTAGAAGCAATTCAATTTAACTGAGTTTTGAGGACTTACTATGAATGTATAGATGTGTTACTAGATACTGGGCCAGATTTAAAGAATTACGAGATCTGACAGTTAAGTCCACAAACTTAGTTGATCCTCGTTGCTGAATATTACTGTGGTCACCTTTGAAGTAGTTCTCTTGGGAAGATATGCACTGATGCCAGCACCTAGTCTACCCTTCAGAGCAATTTTGGAACTCTTTCTGGAATGGCCATTGTGCACAGTAGCACCATGACAAGTTTCCAAACTTAATTGTATAGTTGTGTGTGAGTTGTGTAGTTTTTAGCCAGTGAACAAATAACTGTGTTGGAATAACCTACCTACTCACCTGATCTGAGCCTCAGTGACTTTTTTCTTTACCCAAAGATAAAGGAAATATTGAAAGGAAGACATTTTGAAGACATTCAGGACATCAAGGGTAATATGATGACAATTCTGATGGCCACTCCAGAAAGACTTCCAAAATTGCTTGGAAGGGTGAACTAGGTGCTGGCATCAGTGCATAGCTTCCCAAAGGGAGTACTTAAAAGGTCACTGTAGTGAAGTGTATAATGCTTTTTCTGGGATGAGTTTACAGACTTGTCAGTCCTCATGTAATAAGGAAGCATCTTAGTCATGTAGGTCAGTTGCTTATTAAATGCCTAAAACCTGTTTATTCCTAAGAAGTTCTGGCATTATGCAAATCAGTTTTTGTAGGCCAGTGCCTCTGTATACTTACTATCCAAGATTAGGAAACCCTGGTGGCATAGTAGTTTAGTGCTACATCCGCTAACCAAAAGGTCGGCAGTTGGACTCTGCTGGGCACTCCTTGGAAATACCAGGGGGCAGTTCTACTCTGTCCCCTAGGGTCAATGTTATTTAGAATTGACTCAGTAGCATTGAGTTTGACTTGGTTTGTTTATCCAAGATTAGAAGTCAGTGGTGGTATAGTGTTTCAAGTGTTGCATCTGCTAACCAAAACGTCAGCAGTTCACATCCACCAGGTACTCCTTGGAATCTCTACAGGGCAGTTCTACTTTGACCTATAAAGTCGCTACGAGTTGGAATCTACTTGATGACAGTGAGTTTGGTTTTGGTTTTTACCCAAGATTAGTTGTTAATAATGTCTTTTTCATTATCAGGTGTACCAGTGGATGACAAATTACAGTGACAGTAGTTTAAGTAACTTGGTTTTAAATACTTACAAGGTTTAGAAATGCACCAAGGCAGTTATTGGACAACTTAGTAATCACACCCCGCTTTAGTGAGCACTGATGTCTTAGTCATTTAGTGCTGTTGTAGCAAATACCACAAGTGGATGGCTTTAGCAGAGAGGTATATTTTGTCACACTCCAGTAGGCTGGAAACCCTGGTAACCAAAAGGTTGGCAGTTTGAATCCACCAAGTGCTCCTTAGAAGCTCTGTGCTGCAGTTCTACTCTGTCCTGTTGGGTCACTGTGAATTGGAATTGACTCAATGACAGTTGGTTTGGTTTAGTTCTAGTTGGCCAGCAGTCCAAATGAAGTGTGCCAGCTCTGGGGTAGGCTTTCTTTCTCTGTAGGTACTGGAAGGAGGTCCTTGTCATCAATCTTCCTTGGTATGGAGCTTCTTGCAGGAACCTCAGGGTTCAGAGGATGTGCTTTATTCTTGGCACTGTTTTCTTGGTGGTGTGAGTTCCTTAGGTCCCTCTGCTGGCATCTCTCTCTTATATCTCAGGTGAGACTGACTTAGGACAAAATCTTATCTTGTAGATCTCATTATCATAACTGCCACTAATCCGTCTCATAAACATCATGTTGATAGGATTTATAGCACATAGAAGATCACATTAGATGACAAGATGGAAATACTGAGAATCATAGCCTAGCCAAATTGGTACACATAGTTTTGGGGAACACATTTCAATCCATGACACATCCCTTACATTTGTACTACCTAATTGGATCTTTAAAATACTTCAGAAATGGAAGTCTTCTGTTTTATTTTGTTGTTGTTAGGTGCTGTCCACTCAGTTCTGATTCATTGTGACTCCATGTACATTAGAATGAAGCACTCCCCATCCTGCACCATCTTCACAGTTGTCCTAGTTTTGAGTTCATTGTCACAGCCATTGTGTGAGTTCAGCTCATTGAGGACCTTCCTCTTTGTTTTGCATACCCTCTACTAAACATGATGTCCTTCTCCAGGGACTGGTTCCTCTTGATAATATGTCCAAAGAACATGAGATGAAGTCTTGATATCTTTGCTTCTAAGGAACACTGTGGTTGTGCTTCTTCAAAGATAGATTTATTTGTTCTTCTGGCAGTCAGTGGTGTATAGTCAGTATTGTTAACCAGCATCATAAATCACAAGTGTCAATTCTTTTTCACCCTTACATGCTGTCCATTTTTTACGTGCGTACAAGGCTATTGAAAATGGCCCTTGCACTGGTGAGGTACTTCTTAGTCCTAAAGGTGACATTTTTGCTTTTTAACATTTTAAAGAGGTGTTTTGCAGAAGATTTCCCCAATGTAGTATGTCATTTGAGATCTTGACTGCCGCTTCTATGGGCATTGATTGGGGATCTAAGTAAAAGGCGATTGTTGGCAACTTCAGTCCTTTTCCACATTTATCATGAAGTTGCTGACTGGCCCTGTTGTGAGGACTTTTGCTTTCTTCATATTAAGGTGTAATGTATACTGAAGGGTATCGTCTTGGATCTTCATCATTAAGTATTTCAAGTCCTTGTCACGTTCAGCAGGAAATATTCTGTCATCTGTGTATCGTAGTTTGTAATTGAGTCTTCCTCTAATCTTGATACCTCATTCTTCTTCATATAGTGCAGTTTCTCAGATTTTCTACTCAGCTTAAACATATTAAATAAGTGTGGTGAAAGGATAAAACAGTGATGCACACCTTTCTTGATTTTGAACCATACAGTATCCCCTTGTTCTGTTTGAGCAACTGCCACTTGGTATATGTGTGGATTTCACATGAGCACAATTAAATGGAATTCCCATTGTACCTAATGTTATCTGTAATTTGTTATCCGCACCATCAAATACTTTATATAGTCAGTAAAACACAAGTAAGCATCTTTCTGATATCCTCTGCTTCCAGCCGAGATCCATCTGACATTAGTTTTGAAATCTTTTGTTCTGTGTCCTCTTCTGAATCCATACTGACTTTTTGGAAGTTTCCTGCGAATATACAGCTGCAACCATTTTTGAATGATCTTTAGTGTAATTTTACTTGCATGTGATATTAATGATATGTTTTGATAATTTCCACATTCTGTTGGAGCACCTGTCTTTGGAATGGGTAGGAACATGAATCTCTTGTAGTCAGATGGCCAGATAACCATTTTCCAAATTTCTTGGCATAGGTGAATGAACACTTGTAGTCTTTTATCTGTTAGTAGAAACATCTCAACTGGTATTTTATCAGTTGTTGGAACCGTGTTTCTCGCCAATGCTGTGAGTGCAGCGTGGACTTCTTCCTTAAATGCTGTCAGCCCTTGATCATACACTGCATCCTGAAATGGTTGAAGGTTGACCAGTTCTTTTTGGTGCAGTGACCCTTTGTATTCTTTCCATCTTCTTTTGAGCCTTTTTGAGCCCCCATAGAATCCTTCAATATTAGAGGTGAAGACTTGATTTTTTTTTCAGTTCTTTCAGCTTGAAAATGCCAAGCATGCTCTTCCCCTTTGGTTTTCTAACTCCAGGTCTTTGAATGTTTCATTGTAGTACTTTGACTTCTCAGGCTGCCCTTTGAAATCTTCTGTTCAGCTCTGTTATATCATCATTTCTTCTATTTACTTTAGCTACTCTGTTTTGAAGAGCAAGTTTCAGAGACTCTTCTGCATCGACTTTGGTCTTTTCTTTCTTTCCTGACTTTTTAATGACCTTTTGCTTTTTTCATGCATGATGTCGTTGATATCATCCCACAACTTGTCTTCGGTCATTAGATTTCAGTGAGTAAAACCTGTTCTTCATATAGTCTCTAAATTCAGGTTGAATGTACTTTGGGTCGTTCTTTGGCTCTTGTGGACTTGCTTTAATTTTCTTGACCTTTGACTTAAATTTTCATGTGTGTGATTGATGTTCTGTGCTGCAGTTGGCCCCTGGCCTTGTTCAGACTGGTGATATTGATCTTCAGCATCATCTCTTTCTAGAGATGTAGTTGATGTGATTCCTTTTTATTCCATCCAGCAAGATTCAAATATATAGTTGTTATTTGTGTTGTTGGAAATATGAAGAAGTTACTGATTTTGCAGAATTTCATCATGTCGTCTCCTTTGTAATTTTTATCACCTAGTTCATATTTTCCATCTACAGATCCTTTTTATTCCAAGTTTCACATTATTATTAATTATTAATGCATGCATCTTGATTGCATGTTTGATCAATTTCAGATAGCGGAAGTTGGTAAAAATCTTCAGTATCTTAATCTTTGGTGTTAGTAGTTAATTGTAAATTTGAATATAGTCATATTAACTCGTCTTCCCTGTAGGTCTATCCTTCATGCTATCCTTATTTTCCATTTGTTCCATTCTGTTTTCTTGGCTTTGAGTGGAAGTTTCTGTATCTTTGATTTTGTTCTTGATCTGTTGGATTTCAGAGTACTGGTGTTCCATCAGATCGAACAGCTTGCTTAATTTTTCCTTTTGTTCTGCTGCATTTTGTGTAAGGTCTAGAAGGGCTCTGTATACAATCCTGTATTCACCTGATGATTTCAGAAAAGTTTCTTCACCTGGAAAACTCCTTGGATTGTTTTGTTTGGGAGCCTTCTAAAGCCATGGGTGATTTCTTGTATGCGACAACCATCTGTTGCTTTTTGGGGTTCATGAGAGTAAGTAAAGGCTGGGAGAGATACTGTGAGGATGGGCTGCAGATGTTTCTCTAAGCTGTCTTAAAATGTAAAACAAAAGGTATCTGACCACTTCTGAAATCCGTCAGCTTTTCAGGTGTACAGGTCCCTCTTCCCAACTGGCAAAGTAAGTACCTCTATATCCAACCCAGATGATATGAACTAGTTCAAAATACAGCAATGCTACTGCCTTGTTGGCCTCTGCTGATAGGGCCCAGCCTTAGGCAACACTGTGTAAACTACTGCTTTTCTGGTAGAAAAGCACTCTCCTGTGGGCAGGCTGTGGCTCGTAAGCTAAGAATTAGGACCAGCTGTGGCCACCGTATCTAAGACGGCAACCTCCACACAGCCAGCAGATAGAGGGGCTAAAGGTGCTGAGACGTAGTGAGTCCTCAGCCTGTGTTGCTGGGCCCCCACCATAGGCGAGACTGTGTAAACCACTGCTTTTCTGTCGGAGAAGCGCTGTCCTGTGTGCATTCGCTGGCCCCCAGGCTAAGAATTAGGTCCTGCTAAAATCTCCGTATCCAACATGGTGTCCCACACATAGGGACCACAGTTCCATACAAACCATGCTGTGGCAGAGATAAAAAGACAGGCCCAAAGTGCCTAGATGAACAAAGTCCTAAGCCTAGCTCTCAAACTATGGCAATTTCACCTGTCTATCTCACCAGCAATGTGTCTGAGACTAGCCGCTAGGCAAGACCACCCAGCTCCACTTGCCATCCAAGACAGAGGGGAAAAAAACGTTAAAATGATGTGTTACCTTCAGTCCGTGAGAGCCAGGACTAGCCAGGAGTGGAAGTCAGCAAAAGAGAGGAGGTTTTTCATTCAGTGGTATGAAGTCCAAATTAACAGCCTTGTGCTGTGTCCTAGTGCTCGCTAGGTGACCAGAAGGCTCCATTTGATTATCAGTTCAGGTCTTGGTTTCCAGAGAGGTATAAGGACATGTGTGCTTAGTCTGCCATCTTGACTCCACCTCCCCTAGATACTGTCCTATCACTGATAACAGTGTATTTTAGGTTAGAACTCAAAATGTTCTTTTTGACAATGAGTATGACTCCATTTTTCCTCAATTTGTCATTCTGGGCATAGTAAACCATATAACTGTCTGATTCACAATAGCCAATACCAGTCCATTTAAGCTCACTAATGCTTGGGTTATCTATTTTCAGGTGTTCTATTTTGTTTTCGATAAGTTCCGTTTTTCCTTGATTTATACTTTGTACACTTTTTGTACTGATTATTAATGGATATTTACATCTTCTTGCTTTGAATCATTCCATCTCAACAAGTGAAGGTCCTGAAAGCTTTACTCCATCTGTATTATTAAGGTTGACTCTGCTTGGAGGAGGTAGATTTTCCCTACTTAAATTTTGAGTGCTTTCCAACCTGAGGGGTTCCTTATAGCCCTGTATATCAGTGTTCCACTGCTATCCATAATGTCTTCACTGGTTGATTTTTTTCTGAAGTAGATCTTCAGATCCGTCTTCCCAGTCTTAGTCTGCAAAGCTCAGCTGAAACCTGTCCACTGTGAATTACCCTGTTGGTATTTGAAATACATGTGGCATAGCTTCCAGCATCACAGCAACATGAAAGCTACCACATATGAGAAACTGACAGTTAAGAGGTGATAGTTGTCTTGTAAGGCAGGTAACAAAATTGGACAGCATAACTCCTAAAAGGTGGCATGAATACAGAGATCTCCAGAGGAACTCAGGGATGATTTAATGATGTCACCAAGCCGTGATGCTACAGGACAGTAGATACCTGTATCCTATTCCAAACCATGCACCCCAACCTGAATTTTGGGTTGTAATACCATGAGGCTAAGATATGGTTGTAGGAATACGAGGTCTGACAAGAAAGTCCATAAACGTAATTGTTCTAAGTTCTACATACCTCAGTGCTAGATATCACTACCATCACCTTTGAAGTGTTCCCTTTGGGAAGCTATGTACTGATGCCAACACTTAGTTTAGTCTTCAAAGCAATTTTGTAACTCTTTCTGGAATGGCCATTGTGCACGGTGGCATGGTGGCAAGTTTGCAGTCTTAATTGTATAGTTGTCTGTGAGGGAATTTTTAGCCAGTAAACAAATACTGTATTGGAATTCCCTCCCTACTCACCTGATCTGGGCCTCAGTGACTTTTTTTATTACCCAAAGATAAAGAAAATATTGATAGGAAGATAGTTTGATGACATTCAGGGCATCAAGGGTAATATGATGACAGCTGTGATGGCCATTCCAGAAGAAGAGTTCCAAAATTGCTTTGAAGGGTGGACTAGGTGCTGGCATTGGTGCCGAGCTTCTCAAGGGGAGTTCTTCAAAGATCACCCAACAATTAGATATGTAGAACTTTTTTTTTAACTTTTTATTTAATATAACTGAGTGAAAATGTACATTCCTGTATAGATTTACATACCCACCTATATATGCAGCTTCCACTGCTCTCCCTGCCCAGTGACAGCACACTATTTCTCTCTGCTCCATACATGTCTAATCCTCCCAACAGTCTCTTTTTTCCCTCCTCTTTACCCACTCTCCTTCCTCTAGCCAGAGGTCAGCAGGATGACGTCCTATAGATGTATAGAACCATAAAGTGCATCCAATATATGGTCACTCTGCATCGCCAAGTCCAATACATTCCTGTCCGAAGCGTGGACCTTCGTTATGATTTATGGTAAAGGGCAGCATCAGGGCAAGGGGCCATGCTCCCAGGGGAACTCTGAAACCACTGGACCATCAATTGAGGTCTTTTAGTGGGGATCTCAAGGTGCACCCCATTTTATTCTTGTGTTGCCAGTGAGACTCAACCTAATGAGCTCCATCGGGCTATCACTGGTGGTGGCTGGGCACCATCTGGTTGTTCCGGTCCCAAGTTGATGTAGGCACCCACTCTTGTGGGTCTCTTTGTCTTCTGGGTTGTCTTTCCCCCATGTCATTTTGGTCCTCGGTGAGCATCTGTTCCTGCTGAGTTGGGACCATTTACTGTGCCCTTGGATGGCAGCTTGGCAGCTTTTAAGACCCCAGACACCGCTCACCAACGTGGGGTGCAGAGAGCCCTCTTAGCAAAATGCTAGTTGTGCCAATTGGCCTCGCTTTCGCCTAAGAGCATGGTCCACCACCCCCCGCCCCAGCTTCTCTATCCTTGCAGTATTGGGTTAAGATGGAAGGAGTACTCATGTTTAAGTCCACTTAATATTGTTCTTGTTTCTAATGTGCTGTCACCGATTTCACCCAACCAGATACCTAGCAACTATCTAATCTAAACCCTCCCCACCTCCCTCCCTCCCTCCCCTCCCTTGCAGCTGTCAAAGAGTCTTTTCTTCTATACACAAGTCTGTTTTTGAGATCTTATCGTAGAGGTCTCATATAATATTTGTCCTTTTGTTGCTGACTGCTTTCACTCAACATAATGTCTTCCAGTTGAAACCTGGTCATGAGATGTTTCCTGGAGTCATCGTTGTTCTTTATCATTGCGTAGTGCTCCATTGAGTGTATGTACCACAGTTTACCTATCCATTCTTCTGTTGTTGGGCATCTGGGTTGATTCCATCTTTTGGCTATCATGGACTGTACTGCGATAAACATTCTGGTGCATGTGTCCATTGGTGTGAAAGGCCTTGATTCTGTAGGATATATTCCAAGTAGTGGAATGACTGGGTCAAATGGTATATCAATATCCATTTTTTTAAGGAAGCACCAGATTGCTTTCCAAAGAGGCTGGACCATTTTGCAACCCCACCAACAGTGTAGGAGGGTTCCACTTTCTCCACAGCCTCTCCGGCATTTGTTGTTTTGTGTAGAACTTTTTCTAGGATGAGTTCGTGAACTTAATTGACAGTTCTCATACTGTGTAAAGAGGAGATTCTACTCCTAGATGCCCTCTTAATTCGTGTATATGCTCAGCATAATCCAGTTGTGTTGCCTCTCTAGCTTGAATTTCTTCTTTAATAAAGTAGGATAGCTCTTAGAGTAATTATAGACTCAAATAATAGATGTGAAAGCACTGTGAAGAATTAGTTCAAAAAGGACGTGGGAAAGCTCATACATAGGATTATCTTCATTTCAAAGAAATTTCTTTTAAAAATATCTCTCCAGGAGATCACTAACTTAGAGCAGGATAATAAATCTATAAATAATAATTGAAACAGATTCTAAATACATGATTAAAAATGCAAGAGCATGATATTGTAGCTGAGGAAGAAATGGAAGCTTATTTGAATGAGAAAGATAATCAGGTTAAGCCAGTCCTTTTCATGACTTTGCTTTGGATTTCAGGCGAACTGCATGAATGTGAGTGTTCCCACCTTAGCACAGGTAGACAGGCATGCTTCCTGTGGTGATCTTGTGGTTAAACGTGTTAACCGACTGCTGTCCGGTATATCAGCTCAGAATAGTTATTTTCAAGCCAAAATTGTTATCTTTGGCAGAAGTGATTTGGCATCCAGATGGATATTCTTTACCAACAGTATTTAAGAGATGATTTAATTTTCCATTGGTGAGCTCTGTGGTTCATTAATGTCTGCACAGCCCTTTGGGTACAGGATATGGTTACTAGTTAATGGCTCACTTTTTATTGTGTTTTGGCTGCATTATGGGAGAGCTAGACAGTCAGGAATGCCTATCCTCAAAAGCTTCCATGTCAGGATCATTTGTTCCATGTTTATAATGCTGAATACTGAGGCTTCAGTTGAATATTCTAAGCATTCAAACTGGTCTAAGGATGGTTTTGAAGAAGACCTTTGCCTTGCATGTATTTGCCACTTCTTATTTACCACTTCTGTGTCAGGCTGGCATGACTTGGGACAGAGCATGACTATTAGTCCAGTTTGTTAATTAAATAACAAACACATACACAAAACCCAACTCTATAAGCTTTTATACCTGAATGATTTTTTATTTTTTAAAGCATATAAACCTCCTTTCAACAATTATGTCTTCTCATGCTTCAGGTATTATAGAGATCTCTGGTATATACTATCTGCTGTGTGCTTGAGTTTATTGATGTTGAAGCAGAACTGCCTAAGAGATAAATAATCACTGGTTGCTATAAACTCCTCATTCAACAACAGAGATCTCACCCTGTGCTGGACACTGGTAGGTCCTGGGATTAAAGACTGATAAAATGCAGTCTTGCTGGAGAGTTCACATCCGGGTGTCAGTGGAACTCAGATAGCATCTTGAGTTTTGTCACAGAGTGAATTGTGTTTCCCCAAAATATGTGCAGCACCTGTAAATATGACCCTGTTTTAAAATAGTGGCTTTGTTATGTTAATGAGGTTGAACCACTGTAGGGTGAGTCCTAATTCTCATCGCTTCTGAGTGGTGGTTTATAAAAGGAGCAGAAAAACATAGAAACACATGCACGGGACAGGGAGGACAGAAATACTGTGTGAGAATCTGTCTACAAGTAAAGGAATTCCCTACACTGCTGCCAGGTGTCGGAAACTGAGAGACAGGCTTCAGCCTCTAGAACCATGAGAAAATAAATTCTTGTTCTTTAATCCATCCACTCATGGTCTTTTTTTTTTTTTTTATGGGTAACTAAGACAAGGCCACTTGGCCCCATAGGAACTAGTTAAGATTGTCCTGAACCCTTCCTACACTCCTGTGGAAAGTTAATTTCCCTTGTAATGTTTTCACAAATCCCAAGGGTTTTATACTCTTGGGGCCACCTCTGACTCTATCTTACCAACTCTGAATTCTTATTTGTCACTGTGTCTTAGGCATCTAGTGGTGCTTTAATACAATTATCACAAGTGGATGGCTTTAAAAGGGAAATTTTATTTTGTCACAGTCTAGTAGGCTAAAAGTCCAAATTCAGGGTATCAGCTCCATGAGAATGCTTTGTCTTCTGGCTTTGGAGAAAGTCTTTGTTGTCAGTGTTCCCTTGACTGGAAGTTCCTAATGTACAGGGATCTTGGTCCTTTCCAGAGGATGAGCTCAGCAGCCTGCACTGCTTGCTTTCTTGGTAGTATGAGGTCCCCAAATCTCTCTGCTAGCTTCTTTCCTTTATAGCTGAAGAGACTGCCGTAGAACACAAAACACTGAGTCTTGCGCCACCAACACAACTGCTGCTTCTCCTCATTAACATCATAGGGTCAGGGCTTACAACATAAAGGAACATCCCACAATATTGGGAATCATGGTCTAGCAAAACAACTACATGCATTTTGTGGGGAAAGCAGTTTGATCTATGACACGTTGTCTACCTTGTGAAACTCATATGAGTTGGAAACGACTCGATGGCAGTTGGTTGGGTTTTTACTGTACAAAGTGTCATTTATTCCTTGATTTAACTCCATCCAAACCTACCAAGACCTTAGCGGATTACCAGGGAGAGATTAGCTAGCATATCTCTTGGAAAATAATTTGTCTTTGCATTTTAGATCTTCTTGTTTGGTCTTTTTTTTGATGTGCATGCAATCTGCAATCTTGCCCTCTTTTTATTGACTAACTCTTCCTAATGTCCTTTGTGTCTTTTCATCCCTTTCTTCTGACATTAGCTTTAGAACCTGAAATGTTTCTCCTTGCCATGCAAAACAGTTGTATCTAAACTTAAGACCGAGTCCATCTTGATGTATCACAACTCCTGCCAAGTCACAAATGAACCAAGGTGTTTGCAGAGCCACTGAGGTTCGGTTGCCCTGCAGTCTAAAAGGCTCCCTTCACCCTGAGTGAAGACAGGTGTTAAGTGATAAGAGCTCTACCAGGGGGCTAAACATACCAAAGGAATGACGAATTCTTCCTGTGATCATTCAGGAAATTTCACAAAGTAGGTAAATTAAAGTTTCCTTTTTTGTGTTATTACAATCTATTACAACTTATTTTTATTACAATTATTAATTATTTTTAATAACAATTATGAATTCGATTATAATTTATTAAAATTATTACAATTAGTATTATTATAATAATGGGCAGTTGTATTCCTTAAAGACAGAGCTCTTAACTTTCTGAAATTGGGCATTCTTCACTAATTTTGTATGTGTTACCTTTGCGTTTTATTATTTTTTTTTAAAATTTATATATCCTCTTAACAAAAAAGGCTCACTCGAAGATGTTACAGTTTCTGTTTACAGTTTCATTTGGAATAAAACTCAAAATTTCTCTTTTCTGAGCACAAACATTTCCAGTAGAATAAGCACACGGGGGACCTGAATCCATCAGTAGATACTATTCTGGGGAGGTGGTGGAGAGACAGACTGGCAGGTACCTTGCGTGGACCTGAACTGGGGAAGTACGAATCAGGAAACACATTTCAGCTGAGGAAGCACTGAGAATTCACTTGTTGTGTTTATGATCTTCTAGTTAAAGGATTACACTGTTGTGGATTTCCTTTAAGGAGAGTGGTAGTTGTGATGGTGAACAGGGTATAAAAAAGAATTGATATTGTCAAAACAGTAAAATATGAAAATACAAAATAGGCAGCATGGCCCAAAGATCTTTCTAATTCAGGAGTTGTGTATCAGTGGGAACAGTAGTAGAATGACAAGACAGTTGAAGAACCGAGGCACAGTATCTTTGGTATATCAGCAAGGTAACATTTGAACTTCAGCAAAATCAAGAAGTGAGTTTAGATGTGATGCATAGGAAGAAGGCACTGAGCTACAGCAATCTCTACTGAAGTTACTACCAGAGCGGAAAATTGGAAGAGTGGTAGAACATAGTTCCATTAACTGCAACTCAGGAGGGGAAATTAGGGAATTCAGAGAATGTAAGAAAGTGTGTTTCACAGTCCAAAGTTGCTCCTAACACATGACTTCCAGGAAATGGGAATATACAGCAAGAGCATTTCATAGTAGTAAAGATTATGGTTAATATTTAGAAAGTGATGGCTCCCACTCTAACTGTGTGAGCTTAAATGTATTATTCCTTGCCTCAGTTTCTTGTTAAGAAAGTGAGGTTAATAACTTTACTTTGGGGGCTCCCTGGTGTACTCCCTGATGTCACAGCTGTTGGTAATTGTATTAGCTATATTGATAATACTTCTTATAATCTGGCATCTCCCATATTTAATTTCTTTCAATGGTCTGTCCTTTCTGCCACCCCAGCCACTCACCCACCCCCATGGCTGTATTTTACACCCAGATCGGATCATGACCAATACTGCAACTACTAATCCCAATTTCAATTGCTGACTGTCACCTACTGTCTGCCACCCAAGGCAGAGCTGTCTTCTGCCTAAACACCAGGAATTCCTCAGCCCCACTGAGAATTTCAATTCCATTGTTCCTCACCCTACTTGCGGGTCTGTTTTAGGTTTTATAGTCTGTCATTATCTTCGTTCTCTTGCAAATACCTTTGACATCTCATGCTTTGCTGTTGTTTAGTAAATGAGCAACCCTGCTTGACCCAAGTCTCTGCCTAATCTATGTCTACTCTAGCAAAACTGTGGCTACGGAACAATGCAATCAGGATTACTGTTTTTAGGTTTATGATCCCTAACCAAGTTGGTCATCAGTGCTAATGGACAATTCTGCTACACACTGTACTCCAGCCACTCTCTCGCTTTGTTTTCCCCTCTTCAGACTTCAGAAACTTTCCTTTCTCCTGTCTGCTTTCAGCTGATGACTTTGAGAAGAGAAAAATAAGAAGCAATCTTCATACGTTATACCTTTGTTCCCGCTGTCACATCTACCTTCTAAACGTATCTGTGCTCATGCATCCTGCCTTCCTAATTTTTAAGGATGAACTTCTCCTTTTCTTACCTAAAAGTCAACCTTTCTGCTTGTGAACTAGGTCCCATTCCCTCCTGCCTGCTCAAGGCCGTCATTCAGCAATCGTTGTTTCTGTCACATAAATCATCACTTCTTTTCCTCTATTGAATACTTCTTACCAACCCTTAATCAAGTTTTAACTAGTCCATCTAAAAAATGTAAAAAATACCAACATCCCTTGATTCATGTTCCTTCTTATGCTTCTGGTCTCTTTGGGATAGAACTCTTTAGAAAACAACAAAAACCAAAACCTCTTTGAAAGAGTTGTCACTGTTGTGTCCAGATTCTCTCTTTGTCTTCTCTTGTCCTTATTCCAGTTGGCCTTTTTCACCACCAGCCCTTCACTCAGACTGTTCTTGTTGAGAGAAGTAACGGCTTCCATAATTCTAAATCGCCAGTCAATTCTCTGGCCATGCCACATACTTGACCTGCCAACGGCATTCAACAAAACTGATCCTTGACACTGGTTTTTTTTGGACTACCACTATTGCCAAGTTTCTCCAAGTTTCATTTGCTGTGTCTTCCTCTTCTAAGCTTTGAATGTTAGGTGTTACAGGCCTCAGTCATTAGATGATGTCTCTTTTGTCTGTGTACATATTCCTTTTGTATCTAATCCATCCTCTTGGCCTTAAATTCCACCTATCTTTTTGAGCTATGTACCTCTTTAATAGCTTGTAGGCTTTTTCACAGAATAGTGGTTTTAAATGCATAAAATGCACAGGATTTCAGAGTATCTCATTTTGATATTGGGATAGTTATCAAAATATACATACTTTTCAATGCATTAAATAAAATCTTATGGTTGCTCTACAAATGACTATAGTTCAAACTATGGATCAGTACAAATAAGATATTTGCAAAAACAGCAATTTGATAGAAGACAACCTGCAATTTCTCTGGGTGGCAAAGTCACACACACACAACAGAAAAAGGCCCACTGTGCTCAGGTCAGTCTGACTCACAGCAACCCTACAGGACAGAGTAGAACTATCCCGTAGGCTGTCCAGGGAGCAGGTGGTTGATTACAGCTGCTGAACTTTTGGTTAGCAAGTAAATACACTATCTGGTGCCACCAGGGCTCCTTACAGAGCCACTGGTACTGTTAACATTTGAAGAAAACTCAACTTTGGTGAAGTGAAGTTCAGACTAATCACTGTCAATAAGCTGTATATTTTACTGGCTTGTTTAGTTTCTTCCTACTAGGTAAGTGGTTCTCAAAATGCAGCATACACCAGAATCAGCCAGAAGATTCATAAAAGTACAGATTAATGAGGTCTACCTCTAGACTTTCTGATTCAGTGGTCTGGACTGAGGCTTGAGAATTTATATTTCGAACAAGTTTCCAGGAGATGCTGATGTGCTGGTCACTGGATCACATCTTCAGAACCAGTGTGCTGCATAAGTTCTGTCCAGTGCATTTGCCGCTCATTAAATATGACTACTTCAGTTAAATGAAATTGAAAATTCAGTTCACCGGTCCATTAACTCAGTATATTTAAAATACTCAATAGCCACATATGAGGTCTGACAGTTAAGTTTGTGGACTCATCCTATAAAAGGTGCTACATAACCTCATTGCTGAATATCACTATGGCCACCTTACAGATACTCCCCCTGTGAAGCTATACAGTGACACCAGCACCTAGTGCACCCTTCAAAGTAGTTTTGGAACTCTCTTTTCTGGAATGGCCATCAGAGCTGTCATCATATCACCCCTAATGTCCTGAATGTCATCAAAATATCTTCCGTTCGATATGCCCTTTCTCTTCAGGTAAAGAAAAGGTCAGTGGGGGCCAGAGCAGGTGAGTAGGGAGGGTGTCCTAATACAGTTATTTGTTTACTGGCTAAAAACTACTTCACAGACAACTGCAAAATTAAGTTCACTAACTTGCCACCTTGCCACCATGCACACTGACCATTCTAGAAAGAGTTCCAAAATTGCTTTGAAGGGTGGGCTGGGCACTGGCATCGGTGCATAGCTTCCTAAAGGGAGTACTTCGAAGGTGGCCATGGTGGTATCCAGCAACAAGGTTTGTAGCACTTAGGACAATTAAGTTCACAGACATGAGTGCTGGACTTCATATTATGAGTGGCTACCTTAGTGGGCAGCACAGGTTTATATCAGTGCAGAAAATTCTGTTGAGCATCACTGCTCTAGGACATAAAATAAATAGAATGGATTTATTTTCTGTTTTTTCTCTCACTGTTATATCCTCATGTTTGTATGTTTGGTCCGCTTAGAGCTTACTGTAAAGATTTAGATACACAACTTTAGTGTTTCTTCAGATGGCTAGTCAGTTTCCCTAATACCACTTAACTAAAAAATTCAGTTCTTTTTCAAGAAACTTGACATACCATTACCATATGCAGTATTAAATTCCCATATATATTTATGCTTATTACAGAATGTTCTGGTCTGTTGCATTTGTATGCCTAGGAAAAGGAATATTTTCAAAGAAAAATTGACGTCTGGAATTGTGGAATAAGAGAATAAAACTGTAAAGGAGTCCTGTAATTATAGATTCCTTTCAGAAAGCCTTTTGATTAGAAAACATTTAGGCGCTATTGAGTATAAAGGTCATGAGACAGCTTCTAGTTAGCATGAAGTCCTTTTTTGCTATGAAATCTGGCATAGCATAAAGATTAAACATGGTTAAATGGACTGAAGGAATAGGCCATTGTTATTTTTGACCTATTATTTGCCCCATTTGTTCAGTTGCCAAGCCTAGGCACTTAATATATTGCAGGTAGAAATAACATAATTCATTAAGAAATATAGTTCTTTTAGAAATGGAAAAAAACTTTTCCCTTCAATATTTGTGTACATAGGAATATGAAACATAATGACACAAAAATAGGGATTAATGAGATGAAACAAAGAAAACCTTTAAACTTAGGTCTGTCTTTGTCCTGTTAACTTTTATTTATATCTAGAAGAAATTCTAAAGAACTGTAGCTTTGAAAGGTAAAAGATGTTTGAAATGTAAGCTTTAGTGGGTTTTTATTCATTACTTGACACATTTATATAAAGAAAGAGTCTGCACATGTCACCAGTTACTCCTAGACAGCAGTGGACAGCTATGCATTTTGTTAACAATAAAAGCTTTTATTCTAGCTTGTTTGTATTTACAATTACATCATATTTACCTAGGCATTACCTGGTTCTTTTTTCAACTGTGTTTGCTATCAGAGAAAGAAAGTACTATTTCCAAGACTGGAGTTGGTATGTAGCATCAGATTGCTGTCATAGATACTCATTACCCACTGCCACTGAGTCAATTCTGACTTATAGTGACCCTATAGGACAGAGTAGAATTGCCTCATAGAGTTTCTAAGGAGCACGTGGTGGATTTGAACTACCAGCCTTTTGGTTAGCAGTCGTGTCACTTAACCACTACACCACTGGAGTTTCCATCGTGGATACTGTATTTCTAAAATACAGAGACCTCAGTAAGACTGTTATACTAGTCTCCTTCTGGATGAAATTTGAACTGTACTCCCCAAAGTCACAGTATGCAAAATCAAAGTTATAAGCTGACATACAAGGCTATGTAGCATAAGAGAAGGACATAAGAACCCTAAATATTATTGTGCAAACACCTGACAAAGGCATAGAGAAGCATTTTGAAAATGTTTCAAGAGAAACATTTTTTAACTGGTGAACTTTAGAGTGGTTGGTTTATTTAACGTGCGTGTGTTGGGGGGGCGGTACATACCAGCTATGTCTGTAGAAAGAGAATGGAGAGATCAGTATCAGTCACAATTAGGCTTAGGGGCCAGCTGAGGAACAGAGCATCAGTTATTCCTATGGAATTTCACACTGAACCTGAACACAGTTAAAACAAGTCCATGAGAGCCAAAATATGGCCTTGAATATCCACTTGAATTTAGAGACCATTTCAAAAATAGGCATGACACATTGAATATTAATGACCAAAGACCAGATGAGTTGTGGGAGGACATCAAAGACATTATACATGAAGAAAGCAAAAGATCATTCAAAAGGCGGAACAGAAAGAAAAGACCACATGAGGTGTCAGAAGAGACTGTGAAACTTGGCTTGTGAATGAAGTACAGCTAAAGTGAGTGGAACAGTCAATGAAGAGAATGCAAGAGAGTTCAAAGACTGGCTGAACAAGATAAAGACAAAGTAACGTTATAATGAAATCTGCACCTTATTAGCTAGAAACCAAAAAGAAAGAACTTGCTCGGCATATCTCAAGCTGAAAGAATGAAGAAAAAATTCAGGCCTAAGGTGGTAATATTGGTTTCCCTGAGCAAATTGTTGTTGTTGTTTCTTTTTTAATTATGATTAAGTGAAAGTATACAATCCAAATTAAATTTGCATTCTCACCTGTCTGCAGCTCCTTCTGCTCTCCTTTCCTGGGGACAGCATACTCTTTTTCGTTCTGTATATGTCACATCCTATTAACAATCCCTTGTCCCTTCCTCCCTACACTCTCCTCTCCTTTCTGGCAAGAGGCTGGTAGGACAGCATCCTATAGATGCATAGAACCGTAGAGTACACACACATGGTCACATTGTGTCCCTAAGTCCAGTCCATTCCTGTCCAAAGAGTTGGGCTCAGTAATATTTTCTGGTCAGGGGCAGCAGCAGGTCTAGGGGCCATGCTCCCAGGGGAACCGTCAGGTTGCTAGACCATCATTTGCAGTCTTTTAGTGGAGTTCTTGAGGTGCACCGTTCTTTTTCTCATGTTGCCACTGGGACTCAACATTGTGTGCCCCATCATGGCTGTCTTTGGTGAGGGCTGGGCACCGTCTGGTTCTCCTGGTCACGTGTTGATACAGTCATCCATTCACATGGGTCTTGCTCTCTGCTGGGCTCTTTTTCCCTCGTGTCTTTGTTGGTCTTGGTGATTGTTCTGGGTGAGCTGGGACCATTTGGTGTATTTCAGATGGCAGCTTGCTAGCTTTTAAGATCCCGGATGCCACTCACCAGCATGAGGTGCAGAAGACTCTCTTAGCAATGGGCTAGTTATGCCAATTAGCCTAGACAACCCTTGAGAGCAAGGTCCCCAGACCCCTGCCCGTCTCATTCTCATGCAGTGTCAGGGATTCTTACATTGTGTCCCTTATCAAGGCTGTCTTTAGTGCCAGCCAGGTACCATCTGGTTCTTCTGGTCTCAGCTGATGTAGTCTCCTAATCATATGGGTCCTCCTGTCTCCTGGGCTCATTTTTCCTCATGTCTTGGTGTTCTCAGTTGTCATCTGTTCAGGTGGCTTGGGAAAAACAGTTTGCTGACTTTTAAGACCCCAGATGCCACTCACCAATATAGGATGCCAAAGACTCTCTTAGCAAAAGATTAGCTATTCTAGTTGACCTCGCTGTCCCCTGAAAACACAGTTCCCAGACGTCAATCCCTGTTACTCTATCCTTTGAAATGTTGGGTTGAGTTTAGCAAACGTTTTAGTTTATGGTATAGTCCATTTATGCGACCTGCCTTCCGAGATCCTATCGACTATCTAACATATGACTAACCCTCTCCCTCCCTGCCCCGCCCTTGTAGCCATCAAAGAGTCTTTTCTTCTGTGCATAAGTCCTTTTTTAAGTCCTTATAATAGTGGTCTCATACAATACTTGTTCTTTTACAGCTGACTGATTTCACTCAGCATAGTGTCTTCTAGTTGACCCCAAGTTATGAGATGTGAACCCAGGTTATTTTATTGTTTCATATTCTTCACTCTTAAAAGAACTTTTAATATAATCTACTCTAAGCTAAGACTGCCAGTATTCTAAATAATATTGGGAAGGAGCACCTGGTAAACTAATTGACTGCTTTTAGATAAGGATGGGACTTCCACTGCTTCTCTTCCTTCTCCTGAAGTTTATAACATGAAGACCATTTGGTAGAGAGGAAAGAAGAAAATAATGAATTGTTAAACTAATACTAGGCTCCAAGTTCTCTTGAATACTATTGAGGGCTTTTTAACTATTATAATTTTGTGTGCCTTTATACCTTATAGTTAGATTTTTAAGCTTCTTTTATGTTTTATGGGCCTTAAGATTACCCTTACTCTTCTTTTTCAGTAAACCTATGATGGACTTGCTAATATTCCTCTGTGCACAGTATCACTTAAATCCATCAAGCTACACAGTTGATCTACTGTCAGCTGAAAGGAATCCCATTAAGTTTAAGCCAAACACACCAATAGGAATGCTGGAAGTGGAGAAGGTTATTTTAAAGCCAAAAACTTTGGATAAGAAAAAGCCTACACCTTTAATACCAGAGGTAAGAATTTCACTGCAGATTGTGATATTTTACAGCCAAAATATAAAATTAATTTTTTAGTTATCTGCATTTTATTTTAAATGAATTAAAAGTTGCTTTTCCTGATCAAATTTAGAGGAACAGTGTTATTTCCAAGGTCTCTTTTTTTTTTTTTAGGAAGCAGTTGTTTATTTATCCCTGGATTAACTGGAATTTGAGGGAATATTTTAGATTTTAACTCCAATGATTCTAACATTATCAGTTCTTTTTTCTCTTTAATATTGCTCAGTTGTCATAGACAATAAGGCTGGAAGTCTGAGGGTTTCAAAGAATATCTCATTATAAACAACATCCATCATTTTTCATTTCATAAAATAAGCTTATGTAATAAATGGATAATCCATTTATGTACAAGTTGAGTACATATATTCTCATATTTTCTCCATATTATGAAGTTTTTGCCAAAGGGTTGACAAGCTTTTTTTTTTTTAACTTGCTTTCTATAATGTTCTATTAAGTATTAGTTAGGATATTAGACTGTTTTTCCTCTAGATAAGTATATTGTTTGTTTAGATGAAACTAGTTTTATTTAATGCCAGAACATAGGAATGTGTATAGAGTTTTGGCTTAACAAATAAATATTCAGCTTTGAGGATCTGGAAACTGTTGATTTCACCTAGCATGTTCATGTTTCTAAGTTACAAATGCATAATTTAATCACATTGCAGTTATAAAATGCTTAAAATTTTTCAATAATTTCAAACTAGTACTCTGAACTTTATAAATAAAGATGATGTTAATAGTCTTTATTATTATATTAAAAATAGCCAAAGTAGTTTTAATAGTAATAGCTGATAAATTCTTATGTGCCAAACACTCTACTGAGCTGTTTATATGGATTCACATTTACCATCTTTTGAAAAGAAACAAATATTTTCAGAGTTTAACAAAAGCACTTTTATTAAAAAAAAAAAAACCCACTGCTGTCGAGTCTGTTCCAATTCATAGTGGCTCCATGGACAGAGTGTAACTACTACATAGAATTTTCAAGGAGCATCTGGTGGATGCGAATTGCCAGTCTTTTGGTTAGTAACCATAGCACTTAACCACCATGCCACAATTGAAAAACCATTAAGAAAAACTGTAAATGATGGAATAATATATGCATAATTTTGTTATTATACAGGTTTACTAATTTTAAAGTGAATATCCTAAGGAATAACAAATTAAAAATTGGTAGTACTGCTTACGAAATTTTGTCCTTTTTGGATCTAAGTCTACTTAACATTTTACTCTACAGATGTTATGAATTTAGTCTACATTGTTGTGATAACTAATGTTTGTTTCTAAGAAGTTGGTTTGGATGTGGGAATTAATCATAATAAAAAAAATTCATGCCAAGATACAAACATTCTGTTTCTTTATTGTACAAATATATAATTCTATGTTGTCTCATTATCGTGAACACCCTTGTAAAATGTCAGTTTCTGTCAGTAACTATTTGATGGTATAACTAGAGTTTTAATCTGTATTTCAGAAAACTGTGAGAGTAGTGATCAATTTTAAGAAAACACAGAAGACAATAGTCAGAGTTAGTCCACATGCCTCCCTTCAGGAACTTGTTCCAATTATATGCAGCAAATGTGAGTTTGATCCATTGCATACACTGCTGTTGAAGGATTATCAGTCTCAGGAGCCCCTCGACTTGACAAAATCCCTTAATGACCTGGGTCTAAGAGAACTATATGCCATGGATGTCAGCAGAGGTAAGCAGGACTTTTTGTTTTATTCTTTGGACAGGATGTATATGTATGTGTGTGTCTATGTGTTTATGAATGTGCTCAAGTTCTTAATTGCAAATTAATAGATCTATCGATAGAAGTAAACACATGCCATTGATAATAAGACAACTAACCTTAAGAAAATGCAACTTGATTTTACTTTATGAAATTGGGATGGCAACTTCCTCATCTATCATTCATACTTTACGTTTTCCCATCTACCCATAAATTTTTTTGGTGGAATTTAATCTATGTGGTTTTGAAAATTAAACAAATGAAAATTTACATCTTGTGAAAACGCT
Source organism: Heterohyrax brucei (assembly GCA_028571685.1). NCBI lineage: Eukaryota > Metazoa > Chordata > Mammalia > Hyracoidea > Procaviidae > Heterohyrax > Heterohyrax brucei. The sequence continues at coordinate 70,833,355 of CM053146.1, read as the reverse complement.
GTTCTTCTAATTGAGTGTGAGTTACTAGAGACTAGTTTTATCTGAGTCTTAATTATCGTTCAAGTCTGGAAATTTCCTGACAAATTTTTTTTTAAAGGACACCACCCCAAATAAACTGGCCTATACAGTGGATCCGTCTAGTTCTAAAAGCATTCTAACTAGAAATAACTTACAGTTTTAATCTATGAAAAATAATATATTAAGATATAAGACATCTTAGAGAACATAGGTGTATATTGTATGTAGTAGACAAATGCAAGCTGATTTATTTAACATAAATATGTTTCACTAAAGTAAAAGTTTAGTGAAGGAGCCAATGACTTACTTTTACACTACATAAAACTTCAAAGTCGATCTCAGTTTGTGACTTTATGTAATACACAGACTACTTTTACAACTCAGTGGTGTTTTACAGTGAACAAACATCATTGTTACAGCCAATTTACCCTCTTTTACCTCCTCCTTCTGTAGACACTTCTGTTACTGCCTTCAATAAATCATCTAATTTACAAGGTAAGACACATGAATCAGTAGCAACAAATTGTGACATGAAATCTCTGTGTTTGTATTGGGTAAATTGGAAAATAAGCTTCTAATTTTATTGTTTTTGTAGCATTATGAAAGTGTATTCTGGGAGACATCTTAATTTGGAAAAATCTTTGGGTTTTATTTTTGAAGCAGTAATTTATAGAATGGCCCTTGATTTTTGAATTTAATTACAATAATTACATCTAAATAATTATTTTAAAATGATACCATTCTGAGAATGTTAGAAAACTCAAAAAATCATTTTCCTAGAATGTTATCTAGATACAAATACTAACAGTTTAGTGGTACTGTGGTAGAATCTCAGAGTATTTTCATTGAAGAATTACTTACAAGAATTATGGTACATTCATCAGCTGTTAGTTGCTGGTGAATATTTTGTAGTAAACATGGAGGAACACTTATGCCAAAGTGATCTTTGAAAGCATGTAAATGGGTTTAATACAGTATTTAAAAAAAATTAACAAAATTCCTGAGAAGAAGTACATCAGAATTTTAATAGTGGTGACCTCTCTGTGTAGAACTATGGGTGACTGTTTTCCCCACCCTTCTTTATATTACAGAATTTTATAATAGGCATGTAGTACTTTCAGAAGAGTAAGAAAACATTATTAAAATTGTTCAATAATAGTAAACTCTGGGTGACTTTTTTCCCCGTTAAAAAAGTATAGGCTCTGATAATTGATTATAATAATTCCAGCGCTACTAAAAAGAGCTTAGCCTGTACATATTATATGTTATTGGAATTTTCTTTCTTTATTACTTCCAGTTCTCATAGAGGACACTGAGCCTGTCTATTCCAGCAGTTGAACCTATGTAGGAAATCCTGCCGTGTAGTGGTTAAGAGCTATAGATGCTAGCCAAAAAGTTGGGAATTGCAATCTACCGGGTACTCCTTGGAAACACTATGGAACAGTTCTTCTCTGTCCCTTAAGTTCCCAATGAGTTGGAATTGACTTGATGGCAGTGAAGAGTTTGCATATATAAATAATAGTAAGATCATTTATGTTGGTGACTGACTTTTGTGAAGATTAGCTTAATTAAAGTAAAAAATTCTTAAGATCTTAAGATGTCTTGATGAAGAGTCACAAGCTAGGCATTCTAATTCTGGCATTGCATTAGCTGTCAAGTGAATTTGGCAACTGATTGGGCACGTGGCTGTATCTTACTTCCCATTTCTATAATAATAAAGAGGGTTGTAAAAAGTGACTTTTGGTTCTTTCGAGCACCAACATTCTGTTATTTTTCCTTTCCTTTGGCTCCTAATTTTTCCCCTTCTAAGCAAATTCTGCATCACTGGAGAGTGTTTGGGCGCGTTGATTTCTAAGACCTTCGCAGCCATACCATTTATTCAAAATAAATACATGGAACTGAACCTTAAGAGATTGTAAGAGTAAAATTAAGAAATTAAGCAAATTTCCTTTATGGTGTCAGAATCTACATCCCATAAATACCCCACCCGCTTGTTTTATCTGATATTATCAGAAAGCCTGCATAATACTGAGAACTTTGCCCATGATTATTTTTAGCCTGACTTCTGGCAACAGGAGACTACTGTATTTGAGTTGCTTTTCTAAGTAAGCTCCAACTCTCTGTTGTCTTACTGTCTTAACTCTGAGTTGTTGTGATCCTTAATATAAAGCAGTGAGTGAAGAGTTAGGGATTAACCAATGCAGAGGATGACATGGTGCCTGGAAATTGCTTTACCTGAAATAACCGTGAATCAACTCCATAGCACCCAACAACAACAACAAAATAACAACACAAAACACTGTATATTTATTGCACTGTGCCACCATTGGAATTTTCCATCTGCTGTTTCAACTAAATTGTATATGTACAATCAATAGTAAGTCATTAAACTGTGTATACATGCATATAAGTGTGTACACACACAGGTTGTGTACCTCTGAATCCTAGGTAATCATGAGACTGCTAAGACAAGGACCTTACTGTTTGATGTGATTGGTCATGTACAGAAGACACAGAATGTTGGCAATTGAAAGCCATTATTATTATTTGTAGAAGGTAAACAAACAGTAAATAACAAGAACAGATTAACTATACAAAAGAAACAGTAATCAACAGGAACAGATTTGTGGTGAATGGGGACCTGCTCACTCGCCCAAGTTACACATGTCCATTTCTGTGAAACTGGGCTGGCAGCCATGGACCAGAAGTCAGCAGACATCTCTCTCAGCAGATGTGTCATCAGGTCAGGTTAGTGTGGTATGGCTGTGTTCATTCTCCCTTTCTCAGCAGCTTTTCTTGGCTGTGTTGGACCCCCTGTGCTTGCTAGTTCAGCTCTTGACTGGTAGCTTTAGGACAACCCTTTGCCAGTGTCACAGTTAAGCTCTGCCATGACACCTCTTGAGGCAAAACTAATCTATATGCCCAAGCTTCTGCTCAGTTAGACCTTCTGCCCAGCTGTGTTGGTGACCTCCTGCCTTGAAGTGCCCAGCTCCATTATGGGGACCAACTCCGTCCCCCACCCCTAGTCTGTCAGTCTGTGGTTTCTGCTGCTCATGCCATTGCTGCTGTTTTTGCTGTCTCTCAGCTCTGCTGTGCCTGTGGCAGCTTCCCAGCCCTCGGTGCTACCAGCTTACTGAGTGTTCCAGTTCAGTGTTCCAGCCCTTGACCTGTGTATTAGTTTTTAGGTGGTTCAGAACAGGGCTTCATGTCCAAAGGACATTCTCCACTCCTGATTCTCCTGGATCAGGAAGCCTCCTCTGACTCTTGACATCTTAGGGTTCTTATCAGTAATTGGAAACCCTGGTAGCTAGGGGTTAGAAGCTCCTATCAGTAAGGTCAACGTTTTGAATCTACCAGGTGCCTCTTGGAAACTCAGTGGAGGCAGTTCTGCACTTACAGGATTGTTAGGAGTCAGAACTAACTCACAGCAAGTTTGGTTTTTTCATTTATCAGTCACTGGACAGCCACCCAGCCAATTCCTGTAAGGGTCAACTACTGGTAGGATTGGCCCAGCAAATCTGAGTAAAGATCACTGGGTAGGGCCCTCTTCACAGCTGATTTAAGTTAAAGTCAGCGGTGGTTAGGCCACACCAGCCAGTACGTGTATTGTAAACTAACCTCCTTTGCAGGGCATTTATGCAGATAGTCAACTGACAAATCCTTTAGCACATTGTGCTACCATTAAACATTGTGGGAGAATTACAAGCTCAAGGCCAAGGAGGCTCTATAAACCCATTCTACCATGGGTATTCTATCTGAAAATGAAATAGTGCCATTTCTACAAAAAAAAAAAAAACTGTAAATCATCTTTAAGTGCATACTAGTTTCACCTGTACCACTGAATGCCTGTATGTGTTTGTACAAGTTATCTGAACTCTTGTCATCTGGTTCCTCAGATGCCTAATGCGGTGACATTATTTACTGCCATTTCTTGACATCCATTAGGGTAAATGCCAGCATCCCCAAATATAAAAAAGAATTCGGAGTGATAAGTTGTTAAGATGCCTACCTCATGGTGTTGTTCTAAGAAATAAATTAGGAATATTTAAGAAAGAAAGAAAAGATCTTAAAATGCTTTTCACATGTGCATTATCAATTTTCTTAGTGTTGTCATTAAGTTCATTGTCAAAACAGATAATACTTTAATATTTGTATCACCAGGATAAAAAAATTTTTGTGTGTATGAAATGTAGTTCTCCTTTAATAGTTTATTGAAGCACATTACATTAATATATTGTTATTATATTAATATATTGTTATCTATCTTTATATTCCTGGAGTATTGTCATAATTTACTTGTTGTTTAAACATTCCTTTAAATAAAACCACTTAGCACTATACACTTACCTGTAAGTTCTATTTTAGCTATTTCCCACAAGTTTTGACTTTCAGTACTTTTTTTTCTAATGCCATGGAAATGATCCTATCATAAAACCCATGTCTTTCTTGGTAGAAGTTTTTTTTAATTTTTTTTATTTTTTTATCCCACTCTTTATAACTGAAACTTTTTTTACTTTTTTAATTTTTTTTATTTTTTAATTTAGTATGTCTGAGTGAAAATGTACATTCCCGTATAAACTTACATGCCCACCTATATACAGCTTCCACTGCTCTCCCTGTCCGGTGACAGCACACTATTCCTCTCTGCTCCATACATGTCTCATCCTCCCAACAATCTCCTTTCCCCTCCTCTCCACCCACTCTCCTTCCTCTAGCCAGAGGTCAGCAGGATGATATTCTATAGATGCCTAGAACCATAAAGTGCATCCAGTATACAGTCACTGCATTGCCAAGTCCAATCCATTCCTGGCCAAAGAGTGGACCTTCATTATAATTTATGGGTAATAGCAGCATCAGGGCCGGGGGCCATGCTCTCAGGGGAACGCCGAAACCGCTGGATCATAACTGAAACTTTAAAAATGTATATCATTTTAACTTGTTGATGAAACCAGGCTGTCTTACAGAGATTTTTCACATTTTGGCCTTTGCTGATTACATCTGATGGTGTCACTTAACATGTTTTTCTCTCTTATTTCCTGGGATGTGAAGTATAGAGACTTTGTCACATTTGGTTGTGATGTTTTGGACAAGAATACTTCATAGATCTGTTACATACTTGCATTCACAGGCATGTAATGTCTAGTTGGTGTTAACTGTTGATGATTGTTTCCTAGCTTTTAGTTAGGGATTGCAAAATGGTGACATTCTATTGTAGATATTCTCTTCATTATTAATTGGAGTTCTAAACAGCCAACTTCCTCGTGTCTTTTATACTACCTTTAGGTAGAATTTATTCTAAAAAGGACGGAAGCATATGTAAATCTCACCCTTTATCAGTTTTTTTAAATAACGTGTTGATTCATTACCATTATACAAAGGTGAGGAGTGAGCATTATGAACACACTGACTTAAATATATGCTATGTATTTCAGTCTGTTAATATAGTCTTACTGGTCATCAAGTTGACCTGGATTTTTCCAGTAGAAGCCTTATTAGATTTATTCTTGAGTCCTTTTGATACAACCCCAGTACACTTTGATTAGTGTGAAAAGATGTTCCAGGTTCATCAAGTACATTTCTTCATACAAAAAATAAGATATTCTCAGTATTTGTTGTTCCTCATAGTGGGATGTGGTAGAGGCAGTCTGAGCCAGGGTGGCTTATTACTACTGGATTTTCATTGTTGCGATTAAGCCCTCTCAGTGAATATAGAGTCGGATCTGCCTCGACGGCGCTTGGCTTGGCTTGGCAGTGAATATTAGGAAGTCCTTTTTTGGGAAACTTTTGAACAAATAGATGTGGTCTTATGGTTTATATTTGCCATTCTCATTACAAACTTGGCATTATTGACATTTCAGACTGAATAATTCTTTGTTGTTGGTGGTGAGGAGCTGTCCTGTGCATTGCAGGATGGTTAACATCACCCGTCACCCCAAGTCACTAGATTCCCAGAGCGTGTGTCCCCCCCACCCCCAGTTGTGACAATCAGAACTGTCTCCACACATTATCACATGTCGCCTGAGGGGCATTAACTCTAGTTGAGAAACAACTAAGAAAGATTAACATTTATGAAACATTTAACAAAATACTAAGTAATTATAACCGTGTTTTAGAGAGCAAAATATTTCATGACAGTTTAACCCTGAGATAGAATTATAACTCAAAGTAATCAATGGGTCAAACTATAGTTAGGCACTCTGTGTCTCAGTTAATTCAAAATGTTGAGGTTTTTTTTGTGCCTTTACTTCTGAAATGTTGGTCATTATATAGAAGCACAGACTACTGAGTCCCACATGAGTGTATTCTCTGCTACTTCCTGCTTGTTGGCCCTGAGTATGTATCTTAGCTTCTTTATACTCCTGGTTCCTTTGCTGTGAAATAGGAAAAATGGCTTGTCTGTTGCATTGAGTATTAAATAAAACACCACATATAGCAGAGTTCCTGATTCACAGTAAGCTGTAAATATTAGCTTTCACCATGTGATAATTTTTTTAGAGAGATTATACTAGAATGAAATGGAACATGAAGCTTCATGTGAAAAGCAGGGTACTTTTCTTTTTCTTAAGAGTCCTGCCAAATATCACAAGACCTAGACATGATGAAGGAGAAAGAAAATAAAGGATTTTTCAGCTTTTTTCAACGCAGTAAAAAAAAGCGAGAGCAAGTAAGTATTTTGTTTTCTGATGTAGAATTCCGTAAGATTCATCAAATCTTTTTTTACTGGATGTGCTTTTTATCTTGAAATTATGAATATGTATCTTTTTTCTTTTTATCCTTTATTAGACTGCCAGTGCCCCTGCAACTCCTCTAATAAGTAAGCATCGCCCGACCTTTCCAAGGTCCAGTACCATTTCCAAACAGTATATTTCAAACACCCTGCCATCAGATGCACCCAAGAAGAGGCGGGCTCCACTGCCTCCTATGTCAGCGTCTCAGAGTGCTCCGCAGGACATGGCCAGTACCCAGGAGAGGCCCGCTTCTGGTGTTGTGAAATCCATGAGTGTGGAGGAAACAAATAAGGTGAGTGATGTTTTTGTTTTATTGGGGCAAGGCAAGGGCCCATATATTTTTCTTCTTACCTAATATCTTTTTTCACAGATATTACTAATAAAGTTAATAAATAGTTACTAACGTGTAATAAAATTAATAACCAGTTACTAATAACATTATGGCTTTGTTATCTAATGCTGCTATAACAGACATACCACAAGTGTATGGCTTTAACAAAGACAAGTTTATTTCCTCACAGTAAGGTAGACTAAAGGTCCAAATTTGGGTTGTCAGTTACAGGAGAAGGCTTCCTGTCTGTGGGCTTCATTTTCCTGGTCATGCAGCTTTTCAGGTACATGAACCTTGGGTCCAAAGGGTGCGATCTGCTTCTGGCACTGCTTTCTTGGTGGTATGAGATCCTTAATTCTCTGTTTTCCTGTGCTCTTTCCTTTTATAAGATAAAAGGTGATACAGCCCACACTCCAGAGAAAGCCAAGCCAAGTGCCATCAAGTCGGATCCAAGAAACTCTTTTTATATAGTGGATCAGGGATGTAACCTTAGTAAGGGTATTATTATAATCCACCCTAATTCTCTTTAACAAAAGATTACAATCACAAAATTGGGGGCAACCAAACAATACTGGGAGTCAGCATTGGCCAAATTGATGACACATTGTTTTGGGGGAGAAATAATTCAATCCATTACAAGTTGGCACTGGGAAAAGACTATGATGCAGTACAGAATAAAGACATCAAGTTATTCCCATTCAAGCAAATAAATGATGCAAAACCTTGGATTGGAGTCCTTCTTTATGGAAGCCTTTCATCCTTGTTTAATGGATATATTCTCCAGTAATTTTAGAAATTTTGGAAGCTTTTTTTTTCTTAATAGTGACATGGTTTTTATGTTGGAGTCATAGGTTCCTAAGTATATTTTCTTGATCTGACTCTTGAGATTCTCAGGGCAATTACTGGTAACTGTCTGGTATGTAGGTGCCCTGGAGGCTGTTAACTGAAATGGTGTTTTGAAACAACCTGCAGCAGTCAGCTATTGTAAAGATTACAGCCTTAGAAACTGACGGGCAGATCAACTCTGTCCTGTAGGGTTACTGTGACTTGGAATCAACTCAGTGGCAATGTGTGAGGGGCCTGGTACACAGATGCTCAACAGTAAAACAAGTGAGTCTCTTTATATAGAATATATTGCAATTGCTTTTATGTGCTCATACCTCTAAAATACTATTTTAGGTATACTTTTCCTCAAATTTTCTTATTGCTGTTCATTCATAAGTCCAAATTTTTCATAAGAATCCCTTTTTTGTGGCATTCTTTTGTTTACTGATGTGGTGTATAAGTGAATATTTAAATAATTATTACAGACCATGAGGTGTCATGTATTTTGTTGCCCATAATTGGGTAAAATATAGTTTAAATATCTTTGAGAGCAGGTTTTATTTTGAGATCCGTAAGATACTGAGACGTTTTCTTGTGTCTAGTTAAAAATTTTTATTTCTTACTTAGAAACTTAGCAAAGTCAGTGCTCAAGTAAATGGACTCATCCCAAGTAACCTAACAGATGTTTCTTTGCTTTTTTAACTTACTTAAAAAAAATAAAAAACTTTGAACTGTAGTTTGTAAATGTAGAGTCTTTAGAACGTAAATAGTAACTGTAAGAGAAATGACCCAAGAATGCTTAAACCTCATCGTGACTTGGAAAACTCTCTGTTAAAGCTGTCTTCATACTCCTATTAGGAGTCCTTTCTCTGATGTCTGGTATAAAATTCCATTTTAAAAATTAAGAGAGTTATTTTTTTCACATGATAGAATTATTTATTCACAGTTTTTTTCCCAAGTAACTGCTGGAAGGTAGGTGAGGCTTTGCAAAAGTTCTTCTTAAGTTTTAAAATATGTATTAGAGAAAAGGGACCCTGTTTGAGGATATAGGGTTGTGAAGCCTGTGACATGCCGGGCATGAGCAAGAAAGAGATCAAAACTGAATGAGCTGAGCAGTGGCCAAGTTGATGCCCCACAGCCTGCATTTCTGTGTCTGTAACCTTCAGATTCTCCATAGTAAGTCACTTAAAAAGTTGTACTTTCCAGATTGTTTCATATTTTTAATCTGCGTAAAACTTTAAATTATTATGCTTTTAAGTAGTTTGTTCTTGGTAGGTGCTGTTGAGTTAGCTCACATTTATAGTGACCCCGTGTACAACACAAGAAAGCACTGCCTGGTCCTGTGCTGTCCTTAAAATTCTTGCTATGTCTGAGTACGTTGTGTCAACCTATCTTGTCCAGAGTCTGTCTTAGTCATCTAGTGCCACTGTAACAGAGATACCACAAGTGGCTGGCTTTAAAGAGAGAAATTACGGTTTGTCCCAGTCCAGTAGGCTAAAAGTGCACATTCAGGGTGTCAGCTCTAGGGGAAGGCTTTCTCTGCTGGTTCTGGAGACAGGCCCTGTCGCCAGTCTTCCTCTGGACTGGAAGCTTCTGATGTGCAGGGACCTCAGGTCCTTTCCAAAGGATGTTCTCAGCTCCCAGCACTGCTTCTTGGTGGTTTGAGGTCCCCAAATCTCTGTGCTAGTTTCTCTCCTTTATATCTCAAGAGATTACCTCAAGGCACAATATAATCTTGTACTTGGAGTCCTGCACCACCGACACAGCTGCTGTGCGTCCTCCCTCATTAGCATGATAGAGAGAGGCAGGGTTTACAGCATGGAGGAGCATCACACAAGTTTGGGAATCATGACCTAGCCAAATGGGGGACACAGTTTTATCCATGACAAAAGTATTTTTTTCCAAGCGTGATGTCCTTCTCCAGGAACTGGTCCCTCCTGATACCATGTCCAAAGTTCACGAGATGAAGTTTTGCCATCTTGCTTCTGCATCTTGGTCCTGCTTCTTCCAAGTAGCTACCAAAGTCCAGTTTTTTCTTTATGTAGGAGTAACTCTTAGCCATCTCTCTCCAATCTTTGTTCCAGCTATCCTTGCCGAGTCTAGTCTCAGGAAACTTAGTCTGTGCTTTTAAGATTCCCAGGAGGTCTATGTTGTCTTTATAATAGTCTGCTTTTTAAATTCTAGGCTGCGCTACCAGCGACCTCACCCAAAGCTGTTTCTTTTGATTTTTACCCTCTGCCCGATGACTGATTGATACCCTCGTGTTAAGTAATCTTTTTTTAGTATGTTGCCTTTGGCAAATGGCACACCATAATATAATTTTCTAATTATTTCTTTTCTTTTGATCTGGACATCTGGATGGTTCTTTGATGTGTTGTTCAATAGGACCCAGAAATATTTGTTTTCCCCTAGAGACAATGACGAACCATTTTTATTCATTACAAAAATTCTTAATGAGCGAGCTGTGGTCCTATTTGTGAATGTATGTGTGTTTGTGTGTGCACATACTTGACTATATGTTCTCATGCCCTAAAATTTCTCAGTATTTATTTTCTTCATTTCTTGGCGGTATTTGATATGATTGGTTGCCCCTTGGCCTTGATTGTGTTTTCTTTCCTTTAGTCCTGATTCTCTTCTTTCATCGTGGCTCTCTTCTAATTTTGTTGTTGCCTCTACTTCCTTTATCAACTTTCTAAATTTGTCGTGGTTGGGCACTACAGAATGGATTTCAACTCATAGCAATATCATGTGACAGAGTTGAACCCCGTAAGATTTTCTTGTCTTTAATCTGTCTGTCTCCTGCAGAGTCGCTAGATGGATTCTAACAGCCAACCTTTTGATGGGCCGCTGAGTGCTTAACTATTTGCATCACCACAACTATTCAAATCCTTGATCGTAGCCTGTCACTATTGTACTCTTTCTAAAATGACACCTGTGTGCATTCCTCTGCTAATTGTTCTCAACTTTGTAATTCTAGTCCCAGTATTTTTTCAATCACAGTTGAACTCACTCTTGGGTGTTGGCTTGTCACTACCTGTAACTCAGCATATTTAAAACAAAATTCACATCTTTTTCCTCCCAAATTGAAAAGTTCAATATAGTTTTTGAAGTGTCCTTTATCTTTTCATATCCAGGCAGTGATCAGTCCTTTGCTCAATCTGTCTTCATAATGTCTCCTCACTCCTCATCCTTCCCTCTGGGACATACCTAGAGAAATCAAGGGCAAAGTGGGAGAGAACCGGGATAGAGTTTTCTGTGTCCTTGTTGAGATACTCTGAATGTGGCTGAGAGGTTCATGTTTCTTTATTATCACATCCTCGTTCAGAAACCTTGGCTAGCAGCCATTGTTTTCTGGATACTGAAAGTCCTCCACAAATTGATGATAGTTTTACTTGTAAATTTTAATTTTTCATAGTGCTCAGCATGCTTCAGCTCCAGCCAGCAGACTTGACTTGTCATGCAGAATGTTACTGCTTCTCCTTTGAGAATGAGTGACCCCACCTCTGTCTTCTTTGCCCTTACTCACCTGTTGAAATTATACCTGTATTTTTTCAATTCCATGAGACTTTTCAAAGGATACCAACATTGAGTTCTCTTGACTTTCTCCAAGTTTGTCTTACGCTTTTTCATTTTGTTTTAATTTATGTACTTGTATAGATAGTATATTCACATGATATGAAGTTCTAAAGATGAAAAGGGAAATACTAGCAAAAAGTCTCTGTCCTGCCCTTAGCCAAAAGCAGTTGTATTAGCAATTTATAGGCACCCTTTCAGATATAATGTATACATACGCAAACAAATATTTGTGGTGCGTGTTTTTCCCTGGAACAGTCATATAATGTGTACCCTGTACCTCACTTTTTGGTATTGAATTGTGTTATTTTGAAGATTCTTGTCAGTGCACAAAGGGATTCTCCATTTTAAAGGCTACGTAGTATTACATGGATGGTTGTAATATGATTAACTTATCCTGTTTTCTAGACATAAGCACTAAAGTTATGTTGTTGTCGAAAGCAGGTAGTGCTGTTAAGTGTTCCTTTTTTTCTCTCCCCGCCCAGAAAGCAGCAGTTGTGTTCTTTTATAAAATTCTATGATAGATATTCAAACTAACTGATAATTTGTTGTTAGGGTGCCATCAGCGTGGTTCTAATTCGTAATGACCCTGCGTACGAAAGAATGAAACACTGCCCTGTCCCTGTGCTGTTCTCAGTCACTGCTGTGTTTGAGCCCATTGTTACATTCACTGTCGGTCCATGTCTTTGAGAGTCACCTGGTTAGATATAGTATATTCAATGAGAATATCTGTCACAGAAAAGCATAATGAAATTTGAACATTTTATTTAGGTATCTGGCATGTTTTCATAAGTTCTTGGATAACTAAAAATTGCATATGTTCACTTTTATGGTAATTTGTCTACATGATGGTTAGCAATATTTTCTCTTAAGTAAACTTCTACAGAAGTGGCAGAATTTTGGCAAGGTTATGTCAAAAGCTTCAGGACCAACAACTAAAATATAATGTCCATTGCATAATGTATACACAGAGGATCAACTCTTGAATTTAAGTTGTTTGTAGAGTCAGATACAGATATACAAGAAATTCAGAACATAGTGTATGTTTAGGGGAAAATTTTACTTTATTTACTGCTGGCTTGCTTTAAATTTAAAATCAAAGACAATCATTACCACTATAGAACTTTTGTAACTATTTTAACAATGTAAATTTGAAAATTTAAAAATACCATTTTTAAAGGCATGCTTGGAAAAAATACGAGTGGAAAAAATTTACGTGACAGGATCAGTTCTAAGTCCTTGAAGAATTTTAGATAAATTCTTTCTCTGCAGTTTTTCTTGTTTAGGTCGTAAAAGAAACCACAAGGGTGCACTGTTCAACAGAAGTACAGCATTCTGATTTTTCTTTTTTTTCCTAATACATCTTTTAATAACACAGAGAGAAGATGTTTATTTCTTATGGGTAAAGTGATGGAAAAATGATGCTAGAGATAGATTAATGTATGAAAAACACATTATCATAGTTTGATTCATCTGGATCGATTGGTGTTCTTTTAAGTAGTCATTGATTCGATATTATATCTGTCTTAGTAAAGACTGGCACATAAGTCTGTCTGTAGTTTGGAAAAAATGGTCAACATATAATCTTTTTTTTTTTTCCTTTGGCTGTCCACATCTCATGATTAGTCTCATTTGTCTAAGACATTTCTCAGTATTGGCAACTGAAAGTATTTCAATGGTGATTTTGGAGCTTAATATACAAATACTCCCTAAGAAATTGTTGATTTCTCAGTTAATTTTGACAACTAATTGTATGGTTTCCAGAGGATTCAGGGAATATCCTAAACCTTTCTTTGGAATATTTCTGCATCTCTAATTATCTTCTCCATCTAAAGAAGAAAAATTTTGAGAATAAATATTTAACTGTCATTGCTGCAGTGTATTATTCATGTTCCCAGTTTTTCTGCACTCTCAACATGATTTCAGGATTCATGTCATTTTCCCTTGAAAAAGCAAATACATTGCGTTTCACAAAAATATTCTTTTGGAGGAGAAAGCTTTCTAGTTAGACATTATTTGGCAGGTTTTTGGTTTTGTTTTTCTTGGTGCTCTATTGCATTTTGTAAATCTGATTCTGCTTAAAGATTTGAAATGTCATTTGTGTGGCAAGATATAGCATGGCTGACTCCTTCTGTTGTGTATAGGAGCCAAATTGCATATACTGTCATATAAAATGTATATACTTATTCACAATAAAATTGTAATTATGAAACTCAGGAACTGAGAAATTTAATAACGGCTTAAAGTGAAAGTGACTTAGAGTTCTGAATTTAAAGGTAAATTCAGAAATCTGGTTACTGCACATTATCTGCTGAGCAAGTGTCTGTGAAAAGCACATTCTGTATATCAGTGGTCAAAGGATGCCCTGATCTGTTTGGCTGCTGAACCATTTTAAACCTATTTTACGTTAGAAGAAGAGTTGTGTAAAGGTTGGTGGTGACTGTGTCCTATGGAATTCACAGAGCCTTTTGAGGAAATTCTTCATTTTCATAACATGTTTAGTGTAGCTTTGTTTTGGGGAATCAGGTATACAACACTGATTAGTTTTTGTCCTGGCTGCTAGCATGGCACATCATTTCCCTTGGAATACTGGATTTTGAATGAAAACATAGTGAGGGATGATCTTGGGTGGACATCTCATTTGGTTTCATTTTATATTTCACTGGGGAGAGATTCCCAAATACTGAGAAATTAAAATTGTTTTCCTTCCAGTGTGTGCAAGTGAAAGTTAATACATAGTGTTAGTTTTTGACAACTGATTGTGTTTTAAAAAATGTTTTGCTTTATCCATTTCCTACTCAGTTTTAATTTTTGATGTTTATTGTGGTTTATAAGAAGATAAATAATATTGTCACATGTTTATATTCAAATATTTACTCATTCTTAGTTTTGGCTAATGAATTCTGGTTATTTTACTCAGTAATTAAGGCTGTGCTCCTCTGTTATGATACCGTATTTATTTATAATCTGTAAGAAATACGCTTCTTGTAAGTTTTTTTTCTCCAGCTTATCACATGATACTTGATTGTCCCATTCTCTCTAATGTTTATTGTGTAGACAGGGGACCCCCACATCATTTACAATTGCCTAGGAACAGTGGTTACCATGGCATTTTCAGTTGATGTACAGGATACAGCAGTCTGTTCTTCCAAAAATATGATTTGTTTCATTCCGTAGAGAATGCACTGGAACATGTAATATTTAATCTACTTCTCTTTTAATACGTACTTTGTCTTTATGGTTTTCATCAGATTTTCAAAGAGATGTAATCCCAGTAACAAAAGTAATCGCTGTTGTTTATCTATACCACACACACTCATTATTCAATTCCAAATCCTAGTGACCCCCAGAGTGTCCGTTCTGACAGTGTGCTGCACAGATTTCTCACGGACTGATTTTCAGAAGGGTGGCAGTGTGGGGCCAGGCTTTTGTCTTCCAGGGCACTTGAACCTCCAACTTTTGGCTTAGCAACCAAGTGTATTCACTGTTTCCACCACCCAGGACCCCAGAGCTTATGTAAAACCCACTGCCACTGAGTTGATTCTGACTCATAGTGTCCCTGCAGGACAAAGTAGAGCAGCCCCATGTGGCTTTCAAGGAGCATCTGGTAGATTCAACTGCTGCCCTTTGGTTAGAAGTTGTAGCTCTTAACTACTATGCCACCAATGTTTCCAGTGCTTATATAAAACCAATAAACCAAACCCACTGCTTTAAAGTCAGTTCCAACTGAAAGCAACCCTATAGGTCAGAGTAGAACTGCCCTATAGGGTTTCCAAGGAGCACCTGGCAGATTTGAACTGCTGACCTTTCGGTTAGCAGATGTAACGCTTAACCCAGTATAGTATCAGGGTTTCCAGTGTTTATATAGTAGTTGTTGTACAGTGGTTAAGAGACTGCTAACCAAAATGTCAGTAGTTCATATCGACCACACTCACCTGAAAACACTCTATCTAGGGCAGTTCTGCTGTGTCCTGTAGCATCACTGCGAGTCAGAATTGTCTTAACAGCAATCATACCATATAGTACTAAGATACTGGGCAGAATTCATTTAAAAGCACGTTACTCATTTTAAAATTCTCACAAAAAGCTGCTAACCCATAGAATTTTGGGTTCTACTAGTTCTCCATCTGACTTAAAACAACTATACTCATTACGAAGTAGCTCAGCTTTAAAGAATAATACTGTTTAAAGAGCAAGAGGTTCTTCATGGTATTAAGATGGGATGCTGTTTTTATTAGTGTTCAAAAGTTGTAGCTCTTTTAAGTTGCGTACTAAGATAATAATATAGCACTAAAAATAATTAGTAATAAGGAGACTTCTTTGTCAGCACTCACAGTATGAAATTAACTTAGCCTTTCTACCACTGTGACATTTGGGACCATAAAAGCAAAGATTTGACTTTGACTTGGTGCTAGCACATATAAATAGAGGCCAGGGCAGAGAGAGGCAGGCTTGGATTCATAATGAAAACCCTGTCGAGGTGTTTGGATCAAGCGTGCCACACTGCCTTGACTTTTCTTCTAGAATGTACTGAAATGTCTGCTTTTTTACCTTGAATACTATGCCAGTTCCTCCCCGCCCCCCTCAGCAGGCATTAAACTCTGTTAACGTATGTATGTCTGGTATTCTCATATGCTGTCACCCTATGTATACCTTTGTCCTTATCTTTATGATGACCACAGGGAATCAAGGTTACCACCCTCTCCTGTCTTAACTTGATCCCGGGCTCCGTTTCCTACTGGTTTATCATATCCTTCTTCATCCAAGATGTACTATTGAATCAGTCCCTTATCTCTGAGCAACTTAAAGATTTCAGTGATAAAACTTAAGAATTTGTTGTGTGCTATTTCAAATTACTGTACTGTTAAATAAAATAGAAGTCCAGATTGCCCCAGGAAGAGAAATGTAAAAACCTGGCAAGAGTATAACACAGGTTTTTTTAATGTATGTTCTCATGCTCTCTGATCTGCAGGGAGAAAGGCTTGTAAGGAAGTAGGTTGTGGAAGGAGGTCTGGTTTGTCTTGAGAGATATTCTCGGGGTCTGATACTAGGTCTATTCCTTTTTGTTGCTATTCTTGTTTTCATTGTATTCTCTATTTTCATCTCTTATCTTGAGCAAGCTCTTGAACTTCTGCATGGCTTGATTGTCTCTTATGTAGAGTAAACTTTTGGAACTAAATTTCTCAAAGCTGTTTACAATTCTGGTATTACAGAATTATCCTACTATCTTGTTATCATCTAAATTGGTTGCTAACAAGTGAGAATGTTTTGTTGCATGGACTTTTGGTTTTTGGTATTAACCAGATAGTGGTACCCATTGGGGCATTATTCTTCTAAGGGTTTTGAACCTTGAGGTACAACAGCCAAATAAAGCATTGATAACTGACATCTCTTTCCTTGAATTCTTAACTGCAACACACAAGTCAGCACATGTACTTTGACCATCATTAGAAATAGGCAGAAGATACAAAGTTTCATTAAGACATATTCAGGTAAATGGATTTGTTAACCAGAGGTTAAAATGTTATCACTGACCAATGATGAATTTAAAACTAGTTGACTTTCAAAATATTTCTAGTGGCTAGCTCTGCCACTTAGAATATGCTGAGAGGGTTAATTTTTTGTTAGTAACCCAAAAAGGTACAAGTTACTAATGGTGGTGATGTTTAGAACACAAAGTGAACCCAGTGCTAATCTCATTGTTGTCTCTCAGAGGAACAGCCTCAAAAAAATCCCAGCAGAATATCTAGTTCTGGATTAACAGAATTAAACAGAACTGAAACCATTTATAAAGCCAACTCTTCTGGCAAAGATTAGACTGGACTATAAAACCTAATACTTGTGAAGAGTGTGCTTCTTAGTTCAAACAGATACACAAGACCAAAGCAGAGCTCCTGTGCAGAGACAGGATGAGAAGGCAGGCAGGGACAGAAGCTGGTTAAATGGGCGCAAGGGACTCAGAATGGAAAGGGAGAACGTGCTGTCGTGTTATAGGGGTTGCAACTACTGTCACATAACACTGTGTATGCATACAAATTTTTGTATGAGAGATTAACTTGAGCTATAAATTTTCACCTGAACCACAATTTAAAAAGAAAAAATAATGATTGGCAGAATATGTGACTGGTTACGTCATAAGACTTTAAGTGGGCTCTGATACTACTGAATCATATCTCCTTTCTCTGTTTCCATTGACTGGTACCAGAAGTGTCCCCTATTTCTTTATCTCCTTCACTTTGATGTGGTATAGTGTGTCCTAATCTTAGCTGACCTAGACAGTCTAAGATTTTCAGTGGTATCCAAAGAAGGATCTTAAAACAGGTGTTTAAATAAAGATTAGAAAAGTAGAGTACGTGAGGCCTAGATTTTGGAAGAAAGTGCCAGTCCAAGAGGAAAATGGAGAACAGGGAAATTCAAAGAATAAAATAGAAACCTGCCTGTCCCCACCAAAAGCTAACATTTTCCCCAGACTCATCACAAACAAAGAAGTTGGTGAGTATGCTGTCATCAAAAACCCAAACAAACTATTACCATTGAGTTGATTCCAACTCATAATGACACTACAGACGGAGCAGAACCGTGCAGTAGAGTTTCCAAGGAATGCCTGACAGATTGAAACTGCCAGCTTTTTGGTTAGCTGACTAATACTTAACCAGTGCACCACCAGGATTTCCATACTGTCATCCAGCACAAACCAAATTGTGTGTCGGTGTGTGTGTTGCTGGGTGGCTGGTGGTGCAGCCTTGTTAAGGCTCATTCCTGCTCCTTTAACAAAGTCTCAAGACACAGAATATCTTTCCTCATGAGCAAAGGTTACTAGAAAGTCTACAGCCAGAGTGGGAGGGGGGCTGGTTGGTATCCTAGCCTACCAAGTTGCTAAACAAGGCTCCGCTGAAATATTTAAAGGTTTTGAGGGGTAAGGAACCATGACCCAAGTTGCGCATGGGAGAGGAAGGGATAGGACGTGCTCATGAAGTTAGAATCTGGGATGATGTCCACTGTGAAAACTTCTGGGATTTGTACTTGAGCTTGATTCTCTGGTCCTGACTATAGTCTTTTGGCCAAATTTGGACTTCTATGCATGCTCAGGGAAACCCTGGTGGTTTGGGTTAAATGCTACATCTGCTACCCAAAAGGTCAGAGGTTCAAATCTGCCAGACGCTCCTTGGAAACTCTGTATGGCAGTTGTACTCTGACCTCTAGGGTCACTATGAGTCAGACGTGACTCAATGATAGCAGTGGGTTTTTTTGGATGGTGCATACTTGAAGAACTGTTTTTTCTCAATTCTTCTGAAAAACAACTTTGAGGAATTTTGCATAATCCTTTAAAGGCTTATCTCAATATCCCAGGATCTGATTAAAACCTTTGGCCTTTTATCCCATTATAACTGGCTGCTGAAAGGTTTCTGTGTATGAGGTCAGGTTCCTGGCACTGTTTACTAGCTAGGAAACTGAAAGAACTTCCAAAGAGGCATTCAGACTTTCTGGATCCTGAATCGTGTTTATAGCTATAAAAGACATGCATGAAAGGATGTATACCAGACTTCTGTTAGATGACCTATATTTGTTGGGATTTATGGTTATTTTTCTGCTTTTTCCTCATTAGTTTATATGTTGTTTGTATGTTATGAGATAGTGCTAACTTTATGGTCAAATCAGCAGTATTATAGATTTCATTGTGGTTTAAAAATCTTGTCTTCACAGCTTTGCCTATTTTGTAAATTCAGTACATTATCTCATAACTTCCTTTTCTATATTCATGATAACATAATAAATATACATATAATAATATTTAAGAAAACTACCTTGCTTTTTTCTAAGTTATACAATTATTTCAGAAAGAATTTTTCCTATAAAAGTTAAAAGGAAAACAGGAAGTTTCATCTTCAGCTATATGTAAAGCTCAGTCAGTGGGACATAATCATTAATGAATTTGATTAAATTTAATGCTCCAGTTTTAGTCATCTGGTACTGCTCTAGCAAAATACCACAAAGTGGATGGCTTTAACAAAGAAAGTTTATTCTTATACAGTCCAGTAGGTTAGACTTTCAAATTCAGGGTGTCTGCTTTCCGTATTTTCCCATTTATATTCTTTAATTCTTTTGATTCAGAATATATTGATTTCAGTGACCCGTATCTTAGAATTCAACTGTGATTAATAAGTTATCTAATAATTAGTACAAAGCTGGTACTCAGTAACTCTCTTGAATACTGTTTGGGTTCTGTTTTCAACTAAATTTAGTTCCATTGTGAACCAGTGAATTCTGATCTGGGTGTAAATTCTAGAGAATTAACTCTCTGGCATTGTTTTCAACTTGACCTTGTCACTTCTGCCGGTTTCTCCTTGCAGCAGTCTCCTTTTCACAGACCATAAAATTTGGTGATGTACCTTCCTTTTAGAGGTGTAGTTTTCTGTACTCACAGGCTGACTTATCAGAGAATCTAACCAAAGCAAATAATTGAACATGTCTAATCATTAACTAAAACATTTCTTCCTTTAGTAAGAAGAAACTTTTCTGTTTTCTTGTCTTGTTGTTAACCCTTTGTTAGGGTCCGCGATTTTCAAGATGCGACACTGTTACTTTAAAGGTTAAATTTTATTAAAAAATATGCCCAATAGGAAAAATACTGGTGCACCAGGGACGCACCCCAAGCTACACAGAGCAGGGGGCGATGGGGAGTTTCCTCAGCGCCCAGTATTTAAGTCGTGAGATTGCAAAGTAGGGAGGGTGAACTGACCTTTACATTGATTGGTTAACTCCTATTAGTTGTAAAATGTGGTCAAGGTCTAGGGGTCACTTGCAGGCTGTCACTTGCAAGGTTGCCCCCAGGCTTGTCTTGTGACAGTGTTTTGTAAGACAAAGGTAAGATTATTCTATGGTATTTTCTGCTATTAAGTTGTTTCCTGGGGCTTTCTTCAATACCTCCAGTTTTTACCGGGCCCTTCCTCATTTCAACACCTTTAGACTTTAGAAGAATCTCCTTACTCTTTTATAAAATTCAAGTGATAACTTGGCTAAAGGAAATGAAGCTTGTCAGCAAAATCTAAAGATAGTTTTGGGTAGTCCTTTGACCTTATTAGTTCTTCACATTACATTTGTTTCTTATGTATTTCTAAGTTATATACAGCAAAACCTGTGAAAGTCTGATTCTATATAAGGTGGGAATCTGTCAGAGAAGGGAAACTCAAATATTTTCCACTAAAATGAGTGATAAAAAAAATGGTAAGACTGTACCCTCCAAAGGCCAAAAACTTGTAAGACCAGAAAAACAAGGCGGTGCAGTTGAGTTCTGGCTCTCGTAGATTTCACTGTAATATAATACACATCCATACACTCACCACCAAGATTTAAGAAATGTGTTACATTTTAGCTTTCATGAAATTTTCTTAGGATATGTTGAAACTACCTAAGGTGGTTTTGAAGGTGGAATTTTTAGATAAAATATGAACTTGGCTTATGTAGTGAATGAAATACGGGTCTCTAAAGGCTGGGTACTATTGATATTTTAAGGTTCATTACCACTGACTACTGACTTTTAGCAGGATACCTTCACCCCACCACCATCCTACTGCCACCATCCTCCTACCCCCTACATCCCTCACCAGCACCCCAAGAGAAAGCACAGTGTTAGAATAAATCCCTTCTTTTATCCATAACTTTTACTCTGACCTCTATAACATAATGACTATAATTCACATGTTTTATTTAAAAGCACTTTTGCATACTTTAGAATAAACAAATTGCATGTAATCATTTTAGCAGATGTTTGTGAAGCATGTACTGTTTGCCAGGCACTACGTGAAATATCATGCATACGTCATTCCATTTAAGCATCCCTGCAATTAACGGGTACTGTTACTTTTCCTATTTTATAGATGTGGAGGCTAGAGGTCAGAGAGTCAATAAATAGGATGCTTCTTGTTCAAGCTCTGGTGTTGACTCCAAAGCCCGTTTGTTTGGTAAACATCACCCTGGGCTGCCTTCCAACATTCAAACCCCACAGCATCTCGTTGATTATATAAAACTTAGACCCCAAGATACTGGATAATTCAGCCTTGACTAATGCAAGAGTAGAACTAGTGGGAAACTATTAAGAGCATATGCCCTAAGTACACACAAACAAAAATAGGGTTTAGAAATGCTGGTTAGAAAACAGTAACTTTGCTAGCCTTCTTAAAAAATGTTTTATATGAGAATTCATAAGGACTTTGGCTTTTCCATGCCAGGTGAGAAACCATGGTTTGGCTAAAGTGACCTAGTCTGACATATGTTTTGACAGGATCCTTTTTGTGCTATATTAAGAAAGTATCATAGGGGAACAAAGTTTCAAGTTATTGACTCCAGACTAGCTGGAGCTATAGAGGCCAGATATACCCCTGAAAATACTGCCCTGAGATAATCTTTAAATTTTAAACCAAAAATATTTCCCAGAGTCTTTTTAAAACCAAATAATAGCTTCACTTACTTAGTAAAAACACAAAAAAACAATGTATCTGTCTTGGATGTTATGCTGTTTTAAGAACTATCTAAATGGTCTCAGACTGACAACAGCAACTCAAAGAGTTAGGTAGGAACTTTAGCGGGCAGTAAGTTTATGTTATGGGGGGAAGAAACAATTCAGAAAAGGAGGGTGAGGACAGTTGCACAACTTGAGGAATTTAATCTATGTCACTAAATTGTACATATAGAAACTTGAATTGATGTCTGTTTCTCTGTGTGTATTAACCACCACAACAAAATAAATTAAAAAAGTACTATAAGGAAGCATTGCAAAGCAAGGAGTTCTGTTAAATGGTTCTTAAAATCATTTAGGCTAGAGGTGGTGATGATTTGGATTGTGTGGTAGCTGCTGAGGTATTGAATGATAACTGGATTCTAGATGCCTTTTATACTATGAGCCAATAGGGTAGGCCCCATGTGGAGGGTCAGAGGGAGGAGAAAAAGTGACTGCAAGGTTACTGATTAGAACAAATGAAAGAATATCTTGCTGTTTACTGAGACAGGAATGACTTGTCGTGAGAGCAGGTTTCTGAGATGAGAGGAGCTGGGGAGTTACTAGGATCTCAGTTTTAGACATGTTATGTGAGAGGTGGCCTTAGCATTAAATGGTGATAAGAACAGAGGTCCAGGATAGAATCAGAAGTTTGGAATTCATCAACATATACATATTTAAACCAAGAAAAGAGATGACATCTCTTGAGAGAGTAAACATGGATTCTAAGAAGATGTCCAATCAATGAGCCCTGAATTGTACCAACGTTAAGTCAGAAAACAAGAAAACTGAGCAGCCGGAAAGTTACAGTCTGTCAAAAGGAAAAGACAGTGGAAGTGAGAAAAATAGTTTAAGGTAAACTCTGAATAATGCTGCAAAGAGCAAGTAAATGAGTTTTGTGAAGTAACCACTGATTTTGTCTCATGGAGATCATTGTTGGCTTTGATAGGAATATTTTCAGTGGAGCAGGGAGCAGAGAAACAACTGCAAGCAGTCAAGTGGGAGAAGAAAAACTGGAGGCAAAACCTATGAACAACCTTTAGGCAGGTTTGTTGGAGGAGTGAGATGAGGTGGCTGTTGGCCAGGAGGCACCGTCAGCCAGCCTGCTGGGGCAGGATTGTCTTAAGATTGCTGACAGTCACATGCATGAATATGAGCATTAGCTATTTGCAGAGTCAGCAACCTCAAAAGACCTTGTTATGGCTAGACACACAGATTTTTGAAATGTTTTTTGTTGGTACATCAGTGCCAAAAGTTAGAGATTAATCAGTTCTGCTCTCTTAATGTACTCTTTTTCTTGTCTTTTTAAGCCCATCTTTGCAATATTTTCTCTAGACTTTTCTTTGTAAGTTAGTTTTTAACTTGATTACTTATAAGCCCTCAACATTATCATGAATTGTTGGGTGTCAGTCTCCCATCATAGACGAGTTTCTAGAGAAAGAACCATAGTTTGTTTTTCTTTACACATCTAGTTCCAGCCGTGGCCCAGCTCCTGGCACATGTCAGATGCTCCATAAGTTTTCTTTTGTGTGTGTGTGAATGAATAGCTATTATGTTCCATTTGAGTAGATGATGTGTTTGACATAAAGATCCTCAAGTTTAATATTTCTAAGTAAAGGACTATGTTTGGTCGTTTTGTTTTCCAAAGGGTCCCTGTGGAGCAGGCATAGTGAGGACAGGCTCACTGCAGCTCAGCAGCACATCCTTGGGGAATTCGTCTTTGAAAAGGACAAAGCGAAGAGCACCATCCCCGCCCTCCAAAATGCTCCAACATCAGAGTGAGGAAAGTAGCCACAGGACTGGTAATGTTATTTCTCCCACTGACCTTCAATAAAAAACCAAACCAAACCCACTGTCTCTGAGTTGGGTCCGACTCATAGCAACCCTAGAGGTCAGAGTAGAACCGCCCCATAGAGTTTCCAAAGAATGCCTGGTGGATTTGAACTCTGACCTTTAGGTTAGCAGACTTAGTGCTTAACCCACTGTGCCACCAGGGTTTCCATGCATTGTGATTTGGTTAATCCAGACAGTAGAAATGATATAGGTTATAATTTAGGGGGTGAGGGAGTGATTATTAATAATTTCCTTAAACTTTGCAGGTGGACCCTGATTATCATTTAACTGCCTTTTTTATGTCTGCCACTTAACAAAATTAAATGATAAATTGTGTAGAGCCCTTACCTTAAAGTAAGCACGTTACATGTTGTGAATCTATTCAGAAAGATACAGCCATTCCAGGGTTGACTGCATGTAGGAACAGAAATCTACCTGGAATTTACTTGTTTCAGAGCTAGATAGTAAAATGACTTTTAGCAAGATAGGGACTCATCTCTTTACTAGATGCCTAAATTAAACTAGTGGGAAGTTGTTTCATTTGAAAGTGTGACTTACTCACGCCTTGTGTTGTTTCTGTCTTCCAGCCCTGCAATCAGTAGAAACAGCTCCTGCAGACAACAAATCAGAAGCAAACTCTGCTGAAGGGTTATCTAGTCCAGGTATGACTCCTGCACTCTGCATCCCGTATTACTGGAAGGGAGGACCTTTTATCACAATCAGGGATCTTCTCATCTATTGCTAGTGTTCTTTGTGTGAAAAGAGTACAGGCTCTCTAGTCTCATTTCTTAAATTTTGCACCATGAAATGAATCGCCCCCGCCCTGCTGGGATGAAAAAATGTGAAACTGACAGATCTCAAAATCTCAATTCTGGAACAACACCTTGAGAAAATTCCCTGTGAGGCCTTCTGTTTTTTTCTTATGCAATGTCAAGTTAACATCAGTTGACCTCCTCTCCCAGAGTAATGGCACATCATAGTTAGAAAGGTTCTTCTGTGCATTCAGAAGAAAACTTTCATAAAGGTGCAAAGCATTGTTTCTTTAAGCAGTTGTCCCAAGCAGGAATTCAACATACATGGTATGTACTATTCTAGTGGTAGAATTTTTTTATTACAGTGAAAGTATTTTATATGGCTCTTCTTTTGGATTCTCTTTCCAAAAAAATGAAATATCATTAAAAATTTAGCATTTTAATGTTTTTTTAATATTTTCATTGATAGCTATTTGGTAGCTGTTATAGGAATAAATATGATAAAAACTTCTGAGTTCTTACAGTTAAAATAGATGTTCATGAATATAAGAGATGAGTAATACCATACAAAATAGAAGATTATGCCGGTATGTCAGCATGGGAATAATTTGTTAGGTGTGCAAATTGTTTAATAAATTCTCCCTAATTTTTATAATTTATATTACAAATGCAGAAGGAATTTAAGGGCAGCCAAATACTCTTGAATTTTACTCTTTAAGCAGTATGTGGAAGTTTGGAATTTTTATATACATTATATAAAAGGAAGGTAAATATTTTAAAAGATATATATAAATTCTTCTGTTTGTGATTAAAATACTATTAGGGTAAGGTAGCTGGAATTGATTTTTCTCAGCTATTACCCAGAATAGTGTGAATGCCATAGCTTTGCTCCATAACGGAAATTACTGAATAATACTCACTTAAACTACATAATCGAAATTAGAAGATTCATGAGTATTGGAAAAAAAGTGTTGATGGTACTCTAAGTTGTCTTGATACCTTTCTTCTTCTTTTTTCCTTTTACCTCCTCTTGCTTACTGCATGGATGATTGTGAGCTACCAAATCTGATTTCTTTGTAATGCTTCATGGCTTCCGCTTGCCTTAACTCTGTTGTCCAAGTGCATTTCCACAGATTCTACTTCTTTGGCAGAAGCCTGCCTTGGCCCTGGGCTCCCCAGTCACGAACAGTGCACTGTGCCCACACTGACAGAGGAAGCCTCTGTTTCTGATTGCCCTGGAACAGCGGAGGCAGCTGTAGCATCACTGACACGTAGGTAGTGGGGCCTTTCCCTTCTGATGCTTCATTTCATGAAGGCTAAGACATCGTTACTTGGAGATTTGGTTACTTGTTGAACCCTTTTGGAGAAATGCTTCCTAAACAAATGGTAGGATCCCCCATTTCACTTGAAATTTTACAGTGTTTGGAGTTTACAACTTTTCCAGTAAAATGCTAGAAATTTAATTATTTATATCTGTTGTACATGAATAACATTTTGTGAATTTTATTTAAATATTTAATTTTATTTTTGTTTCAGTGAATGCTATCTTCAGGGACTAAAAAAATTAAAAATATTCAAATTATATAAACTTCAATAAGTATAAAACATTTAAATTATTTTTTCTAATGACTAAGTTTTTGACATTGTACTCTGCAGTTAAGTCTTCAATAACTGGACTAACATTTTGGACATTATGTTCCTTGAAACAAAATATTCTTCCTTTAGTGCTTATGAAGCTGAAATAACAAGTTGTGATATGACATTTGTCAACATTATGTAGTTGCATTGTTCACAACCCTAACCCTAATTTTTTTTTTTCTTTTTTTTTTGATACTAAAACTTGGCTGTAAGTCTCTTTAGACAAACAAACTCAATTCAGTATTTTCAAAGCTTGGGAAAATCCGTACCAGGCAAAAACAACAAACTATGTAAATGCTCTTGGGTGATTAAATATAAAAAAATCACTGCCTTTTAAAAAGACTTTTTAATAATAGATATGTTTTTCAAACTAATAAACTATACGGTTTAAGAATGCCTCTGTAAGGATCAGGACACCCCGGTGGTGTAGTAGTTAAGTGTTAATGGCTGCTTACCAGAAGATCAGCAGTTCAAATCTGCCAGGTGCTCCTTGGGACTCTGTGGGGAAATTTTACTCTGTCTATAGGGTTACTGTGAGTTTGAATCAACTCAGTGGCACTGACTGCTTTTTGGTTTTTGTAATTATCAAGTTGTAAAATTCTGGAAAGATAATTTGAAAGGATGTCATTCATTGTTTATGCTTTAATTGAGGGCACAATTTCTTAGCGATGGAATCTACTTGAAAGTCTTAGAATCTCTGAAATATTTATCATAGGAAAGAGTAATAAGGATAGGAATGAATAATTTGTGACATGTTACTTCATTTAACATGATTTCCAGAACAATCTAATATATACTAAGAGCCATTTATAAAATACATTATCTTGTAAACCAACATGACCTTTCATTTTCCTCAAGACAGAGTTTTAAAATTATAGAAGTATAGTACATAAATGCAGTATGCCACCTTGAACACATAGTACACATTTTCATAGTGGTAATTGTCTCACATTTCTTGATAAAGCACAACTTGCCAAAATACATATATTTGAAAATCCATTTGAACTCCAACGACTTAATGTTTTCCTGTTGAGGTATCTATTTGTAAGAAAAATCCCTTAAAATTCCCCACCTTATTTTTCAAAGGGGCACAAACAGTATCTTTTGCCATCTGTATACCTAAAGATAAAATTAAAGAAATGCATTTTAAGCATTTTAAATGCTTTTCAAATATGTTAAGCTTTTATTAAATTTTATAGATGTGTTGATTACTATAATCTAATGCTATAACCCTTTTCCTCACTTGTGATAAAATTTAAGATTGTTAGCTACTATTAGATAAATGAAAGTGCTGAAATACATTTAAATAAGCTAAGTTCCAGAACCTCATTGTTTGATTTAAATTTTCTTCCATAGTTAGACAGTAAGTGTGAAGACTACCTCCTTAGGATATCTCCTCATTTACCTTTCTGGCCATTTGTTGTTGGCAATAAGCAATAATGATGAATATATTTTTATACAGTGAAATATTGGCCACAGCTATTCAAAAGATTAGAAACCTTAATGGCATAGTGGTGTTATGCTACATCTGCTAACCAAAAAGGTCAGCAGTTCAAATCCATCAGGTGCACCTTGGAAACCGTATGGGGCAGTTCTGTATCATTCCATAGAATCACAATGAGTCAGAGTCAACTCAACAGCAACAGATTTTGGTGTATTCAGAAGACTTATACGCAGCTGAATATATATCCACAGACACAGATATACACACACACACTTTGATAGTGGATGATGTTTAAAATATAATGAATGGAGAACAGAAAGGTGAAACACATAGGAATAGGGCATAGAAACCTCGTATTTGTATTAAATAAAAAAGAGAGAAGGAAAAATATTAGCATACATGTATGCTTATATGTGTGTATTATATTTTCTAGTAATATACAGTAAAAAAGTTTTAAAGAGTTGCCCTTGAGAATCAAATTGGATGGTAATAAAAATTGATTTTGAAGGTATCACACTTATTCTCCTTACATCTATTAAATTATTCCATTTAGCATCTACCATATGTTTTGGAAATAATGTGCCCACACAGAGAAAGCTTATGAAGATGAAGGGGGGCATTTGCATGTTTGGCAAAAAAATGTAGAGCATGTGTGGTACTGGCACAAAAATACAGAGATGGACAACTCATACTCTGGATTGCATGTTCAAAATCAATGTGCAATCCTTTGCTGTCAAGTCATTTCCAACTCATAACAACCCTATAGGACAGAGTAAAATTGCCCTATATCATATGACTTCCAAGGAGCACCAGATGGATTCCACTCTCGACCTTTTGCTTAACAGTCATAGCTCTTAACTACTCCACCACCAAGGTTTCCTTAAAGTCGACAGGGTAGCCTTAAAATGTTTCAGTCTGACCTTACTGAGATCCTGATTAGTAGGTATGGGAATAGGGTCTGAACATCAATTAGTAAAAGGGGCTCTGGTAATTCTAATGTGTAGTAAGTGCTGATAACTGCCGAGCTGAATTTTGTAAGTACGTTTATAGATAATATAAAACCTGACGTCCTCCTAATGTTCATTTAGAAAGGCATTTAGAGTTATTGCATGAACATAGAAATCATTCAGTTGAACAGTACATTTTTGAATATATAATTTGAAATTGATGAAATTAAATAATGTTTCTACCCTGATAAAATCTAGAGAGATAGCATATTTAAACTTGTATGTGTCTAAGATAATCTAGTTATGTGTTAACATGATCATTCACCATTAGAAAAAATATTTCACTTTCAAGTTAGTATTTGAGAGTCCAGTTAATTATTATTTAAAAAAATACCTTGCCAGGATTGTACAGGATGAAGGAGGCAAATTGCTATTTAGGATTCTGTCTGCCTTTCTTTGTAGCTGGCGTAAGTTCTGATTACAGTCTTGAAGAGATAGATGAAAAGGAGGAACTGAGTGAAGTGCCTAAAGATGAGGCTGAAAATATTCCTTTGAAGTCACAAGATATTCCTTTTGTATCTACTGATATAATAAATACTATGAAAAATGACCCTAACTCAGCCCTTGGCAATGATACTGGAGAGTCCTCACAAAACTCCAAGGAAGAAAAGCAAGAAACTAGAAACACAGATGGACTGTAAGTAGTCTTATGTGTCAGAACTGTTGGTAATAGTTTGTTTAATTAATACTAGTCTTCTGCAATATAGATAATGATATTTCTAGCACAAATATAACCAGCCCTTTGGTTTTAGACTCCATCCCTTTTACCATCACTATTAAAATGTTTATGAATCAAGTATTTATATTTTAACATGTAATTGTGCTTAAAATCATCTTCAATAGTCCTAATTCCCTCTGTCACATAAACAAAAGCATAAAGTTAAGTTGTATGACTCAAAACTTAGTTGTATTTTTTTTGCTTATTGTTTGCCTGTTGTTTATCTGACCTAAGTGAAATATGTTTAGTCTTCAGTTTTCACCACATCCTCCTCCAGGATGTTCAGTGAGTGGCATATAAAAAAATTTCTGCTTATTAGGATGTGATATTAAATGGCCAATAGTATTTTTATAGTCAGCTTTATGATACAGATAATACACTTAGCACCAAGTACTCTGTAGGTCATCTAAGAGAAAGTTGGGATGTATATTACATATCCTCTTGATCATAAAAATTGAAAGCTGTAGTATAGTCCACTTAAGTTTGAAATGCCACACTATGAGTTGTAATCAGTGAGGCAAAAGAAACCATTTTCATCAGAATTCTGTACTAACTGGCATGAGCTTGTCTCCAATAAACTATTCCATCCAAGGGAGGGCATCAGTGAGATCCATTCATATCCTGTTTTTAAAGACACTGTTTTGGAAAAGTGTCCATTTTACCAAGGTTTTTTACATCTTTATTTGGAAAAGGACCGTAATATGAAAACTAATGTTTTCATAGTAGCATTTCCTCTCAGTTGTACTTTTTTCTTTGCTGTTAAATTTCCGGTATTTGGCAGAAAGAGATGATTGCTTCAGTCCATCTGTCTTTGGAATTATTGCCTGTTCTCTTAGAATTTGTGTGTGCGTGTGTATGGTATCAGTAGATAACATACAATCTCATCTCTTTACAGAAGAGCACACATTATGGTATATAGCACAAGTGATGAAGAGACAGCAGGTGACAGTGTAAGAAACTTGAAGTCATTGGGCTCAAACCAAGAGAATGGTGAGTTATATAAACAGTGATAGTCAGTGGACTGACTTCGAACCGAGGACAATTCTTAGTGATTTACATATATGAACTCATTTAATCTAGATATTACCTCATTTAATGCCTGCCTATCTTGTGATGTAGGTATTATTTAGTAGTATTTTACAGAGGCTTGAGCCACAGAAATATTCCCAAGTCATTCACCTAGTAAGTGGTGGACCTAGGACTTGCACTCAGGCAGTATTGCTGCAAAGTCTACTCTTTACATCGTGCTTACTACTTAACTTTTTTTTCTCCAAACGTAGACCTTGTACCTTATAAATGTACATGTAAATGCATCTATTCGTGACTTAATGTGTCTTTTCTTTTTACCAGCTTCTTAGTCCAAGCCTGTTGTACTTTATGCTGGAATTGCTATATCTTGGATCAAACTTATCCACCTCATTTTGAAGTGTCAGCCCATCTAATGATGTAACTTTAGTTTCCACTGTTTTCCAATACTGTCCTCAGTACAAGACAATTTTTTCCTTGCTCGTGATATTTGTGGTTCCGTTCTGTCATTAGGCCTGTGCCATGTTTTCTTTGCATCGAAGACTGCTCACTGTGTAGCATCATCTTTTGACTTCTGTCCAAACCCCAAAGCCAAACCCACTGCTGCTGAGTTGATTCTGACTTAGAGACCACACAGACAGAGTAGAACTGCCCCATAGAGTTTCCAAGAAGCACCAGGTAGATTTGAACTACTGGCCTTTTGGTTAGCAGCCATAGCACTTAACTTGCTACACCACCACCGTTTCCAACTTCTTCCTAAATCTGTTATTCTGCTTGATCACTAGAGTCCACATGCTTCTGTAGCCTTGACTCCTCAACGAAATTAAACAGTCTTGAATCAGAGAAACTACATCAGGGCCTGTGACTTCCACATAGAACCTAGCGCAAGTCTGAGTACATTGTAGATACTTTTACAAAATAGGCACTGTAGAAATTTCAAGAAACTTATACTATCCAAATACAGGATGCAAAGAATGTACAAAGATACTTTAAGAGGATAAAGAAGTGGGTTCTGAAACTTTATAGTACAATCTATTAAATGAACTACGTTAGGTTAAGAGTCTTAGAGATGGAAAACGTAATGATATAAATATTCGTATTTGAATGACACCTGGACAATTCCAGTGTTAGAAAGCTAGGTATTATAAATGTGGTATGTATCAGTTAAGTCACATACCTACATCCTTGATTCACTTTCCCTCACATTCAGTACCATGCTGAGACCTTACTGAGAAGGTCTAAAGAATATAATTTCCCAGTTTTCTTCTTGTCAGCTTCTCATAGCATATACTATGATGACAGTAGCATTCCTGTAGCGAAGTCATAATTTAAACCTGTTTACATCTTTTTTAAAATCATAGTCAAATTATTTTTGCTAAGATTCTGACATCAATTTAGTGCAAAGGTCACGAGTGTATTTGCATAATAGTTATTTTAATTTGTACTTGCAATAAACTTTGTCACTTTAGGTGATTCTTAAAATAATAAATGAATTATTTTATCTTTACAGTAGTCTTATTCCATTTTCCCTACCTGTGCATTCACCTAAATCATTGGTAATGTAGATGTCACTGTCAGTGTTGAGTAGGGAAAGATAGGATAGTATACAAGTCACCTTCTCCCTCTACTGGCCAGCCATGGAAATGCCTAGCCACTCATAGCTGCCTTTAAACTTGACCATTAGCATTATTCTCAGGTATGCATAAGGATGGATTAGCCAATAAATTCCACCAGTGATTCTAGCTTTCCAGGATATACAGATCTTGGTCTCACAGTCATTGCAGATAATCTCAAAATGTTGATGGGAACTTCAGAATTATAAAATAGTAAATTAGATGTAACCCAACAATTGGTTTTAAAACCAACAAATTGGGTCTGAGTAACCATGGTGGTATTGTGGTCAAGTGCTATGTTTGCTAACCATAATGTCGACAGTTTGAATCTGCCAGGCGCTCCTTGGAAATTCTATGGAGCAGTTCTGTCTTACAGGGTCGCTATGAGTTGAAACTGACACAATGGGTCTGTTTTTTTTTTAATACTGATTTAATTAAAAATATAATCTTTGTTTTAGAAAATATTTCTATTGTGTGAACTAGGATATGCCTATGGTTAGTGGAAAAGGAGAGATAAGAGAGTAGAACATATGTTTAGGCTCTTTTCCTGGTGCCAGAGGCCACTTTTTATATTCTGGCGTGCCTATAGCAGTGTTGAAAATCATGCTTTTCATATAGATGTTAGAAAATGCTTATGAACTAAGAAAATGAAAACAGAAGTAGAAATGTGCATCTTTACTTGCTAAATTACGTGAGTCCTTAATTTTATAAATCATAATAGTTGATTTTATTAGTCATTATTTCCCTTTTGGTTGTTCCCACAAGTCTTGCTTGCCTGCCAGCCCCTGTACCCGCCATTACCTTTCCATCTTTGCTTTAGGGTATTGACCGTTTGGTCTCATAAAGATGATTATTTAAAAGAAGCACAATACTTAAAAGTGATATTGTTTATTTTATAAACCAGTCTATTATTTTATTGAAAGATGCCTGCTGGAAGTTTGATCAGTTCCAAATTTTAGAGTGTTCCAGGAAGATAGTCTTTGCTGTCCACTGGTTTCTATCCAGACTCGTAAACCTGGCCTTTTTTTAAGAATTTGAGTTTTGTTCTACATTTTGTCCCGTTCTGCCTGGAACTGTTTATTCTGTCCCTGGTCAGAGCAGTTGTTAGTGATTGTCAGGCACCATCTAGTTCTGCTGGTCTCAGCATGGAAGAAGCTATGGTTTGTGTGAGCTAATAGTTTCTTCTTTAGTCTGTGGTTTTCTTCGTCTTGTGCTCCAGATGAGTTTATAGTCCAATAGCTCTTATTTTGATTCTATTTTGAAAGAGTAAAAATGAATTCCATTTTAAAATAATACTACCATAACCGAATAATTGCATAATGTATAAAAATGGGAAGACATTTTGAAAATTCACAGATTTGCCTAGCAACATGATTTTTTCACATCTGTATCTTTTTCTTTCCTTTTCTTCCCTTTTAAAAACATGAAAACTACATTATATTCTAGGCAGTGATGATAAAGCTATAGAGGATACCTGCCGTCTTTTCATGATTTAGTTCTCAAGGCCCACATTTCACTGAAGCTGTCCAACTGCCATAATAGAAAAGTGGAGCTTGGAACGCTTGTTGAGAATTTGCATATCCACCCCTAGATAAACTGAAATCAGAATCCGTTTTAACGAGATTCCCAGAGCCCACTGCCCTGTTTGTGATTCTCAGAATTGGTCCCTGATCAAGTGAATTAGCATGGAAACCTCGAGGACATAGTAGTTAAGTGCTATGTCTGTTAACCCACAGGTCAGCAGTTCAAATCTACCCGATGCTCCTCAGAAACTCAATGGAGCCGTTATAGTTCTAGAGGGGTGCTGTGAGTCCAAATCCACTTGACAGCAGTGGGTTTGGTTTTGGTTTGGTAGCTTGTTGGAAATGCAAACTCTTAACAAGGGTTTGAACTGAAATGAACCAATTGAGCTCTTCTGAAAAGAGAGAGCCACTAAAGATTTTAAAGGTAAGGGCCGCTTGTCATGCAGGAGAGGTGATTCTTTTGTGTGTTTGAATAGAGAAGCACAGCATATAAATCACGGAGTTAAGTATTAAAGGTAGAATATACACTCATTAACCTGTGTTTCCTTCCAGGTATCTTATTCCAATTCTTTGCCATCGTGTTATTGACTGGCAGCTATTAACCTAGATACTGACAAATGATTTTATTTTCAGCATGATTTAATTAGAATCAAGAGAGAAAGTAGCACAGGGAGAGGGAGATGGTTTTCTTCACTTGGGCTCGAACTCTTGAAGCATAAGTATACTGTTCCCACAGAGAAAAATCAAAAGCAACATGACTGTTTCTAATGTAGTTGAAATCACCCATGTGAAAACCACAATCAACTTAGATTCCATTTTTAATTAGTCTTAAAAAGTTGATACTTTCTGTTGCCTGCCATAATTAAAACTAACGTCTGTTGGAACTGTTTCCCTTTTAATGCAAGTTATGGCAACTAAATACACTAGGATCTGTAGAAAAGGGAAAACCAAGATGGTGAATAAGAAAGCAGACGTTACAGTGTTTGAATGCATTTCTTGCTTTTGTCATCATTAACAAAATTAAAATGTGAAGTCATTGTTTCTAAGAAGAAGAAGAGCTACCTTCTGTACAGTATTATAGCAAAGAGCTTGGCTGCTGACCAGAAAAGTCAGCGGTTTAAATCCAACAGCCTAGCCCTGGAAACCCTGTGGAGTGGTTTTCCTGTCTTACAGGGTTTCTGTGAGTTAGAATTGATTTGATGGCAATGGATGAAGAGTATTTGTTTTGGACAGTACCCTATCCTCTTAATAGTGTTATATCATTTTAAAATATGACAGACTTTTATCTTTTTTTACATATGTGCAAAGTGAGAGGTTTAAGTAACATGCTTAACCTACTCAAGCCAGGTTCCACACTAAGGTCTCTAAGTTGCCATTGCCCCTATCTGCCGCTATATAGTAAGTGAATGGAAAAAATTCCCTGTAGAACTCAAAGTATTTCAGTTTTGGGAGACAACCATTGAAAGCTTGAGGTTTTCTTCTCTTTTTAAAAATATATTTAACTGGATAATACATTTTTCTCTTCATAGATCAGAATGAAGTAATTGTCTTTCCGCTGAACACTGAAGATAATAAGAAAAATGGGGTGAGGAGGACAGACATGAATGTAGCATATGTTGCCAAAAACAGTGACATGGACATAAAAGCTGACAGACTACCAAACTATCCGGAATGTAAAACTGATGCTTCTGAAAATTACAAGGAAAATCATCTAGCTACTGCATCAGTGTCAGACCAAAAGTTGAATCTACTCGTTGTTGAAAAGCTAAAAATGCAAGATGCAGCAATTCAGGCAACCCCTTCCTGTAACAGTTTTGATGGGAATCACCAAACTCATCATGTGTCTGACTTTAAAATTGATGAAAGTGTGCAAACTTCAAATAATAGCAAATCAACTCAACATTTACCCTTACATCCACAGAATTCTGTAGATACCTCTAGAGAATTCAGGAGTCAGGGCACACTAATTGTACAGGAAGACCAACTTACTATAAAAGATTCTAATTGTGTACCTGATAAAGATGATTCTTTGACTCCTGTAGATGGGACTGATAAAAATCCAAACGCTTCTTATCTGAAGAACTATCCATTTTACAGGCAAGACTCCAAACTCAAGCCAAAACCTTCAAATGAAATCACAAGAGATTATATACCCAAAATTGGAATGACTACTTATAAAATAGTGCCTCCCAAATCCCTGGAAATATTGAAAGACTTGGAGCCAGAAACCATAGGATATAAGAATAATCAGGAGATGCATCCTTTGGAAAAAAAGCCTAAGGATGAGAATGTGAAGGAAACTGCAATTCAAACAGAAGATCTTGTCATTTCTAAAGGCCCAAAAGAACCACAGCCAGACCTTAAACCAGAACCTAGCCTGGGAACAGAGCATCACGTGCAGGGGGCAGGGAGCAAGACGGATGGCACAGGGGCTGGTCATCTGAAACCTACTCCCAGAATGACTAGAGATGGTGGCACAGCTCCATTTGCACCAAATTTGGAAGATATAAACAGTATTCTGGAGTCAAAACTGAAATCTAGGCTTTCAAATCCCCAGGCCAAACCCAGCTCTTTTTTCTTGCAGATGCAGAAGAGAGTAGCAGGTCAGTACGTGACATCTGCAGCTGCCAAGAGTGTCCATGCTGCCCCTAATCCTACTCTAAAGGAACTCCCAGATAAAGATGTGGAAAGTAATGCACTACGTTCTCCAGAGCGAACAGGTTCTCTCTTAAGTAAAACGGCTAACCTTCCCCCACAACCCCTGATGGAAAAATCTGATGATGACATCATTGGTCAGAAGCCTGTTGAAACCTCAGCTCCTCCAGTTGCTCCGAAACCTGTGCCTCTTACCACGAGTCAGGTGACAGCACAGAACTTGAAGACTCTGAAAACTTTTGGTGCTCCACGACCATTCTCAAGTTCTGGTCCTTCACCGTTCGCCCTTGCGGTGGTGAAAAGGTCACAGTCTTTTAGTAAAACACGTGCTGCCCCCAGCGAGTCCTTCAGTGATGATGTATCTGCCCAGTCTCCAGCCAACACAGAGGAAGGGACAGCTAGTTCTGCCAGTAAATTTGTGGATACCCCACAACTCGATGTGACTGATAAGGTAAATGCTGCTTTTTAAAAAATATATACTCAGATGCTTATAAAACATGGTTAAAATGGAAGTGAATAAGAATGTTGGTATATGTGTTACTTTGTTTGAATTCGTGTTAGTCTGATATCAAGCTACCACAGGAAAAAAAGAATGTGAGGTCTGATAGTTAAGTTCAAGAACTTAATTGTCCTAAGTGCTTGGCGCAGGTGTCAGATCCCAGCTTTCCAAGGAGTGTACTTCGAAGCTGTGGGAATACTCAGCAGTGAGGCATGTAGCTAGGATGGGTTTGTGAACTTAATTGTCAGACCTCGTACGTAGCCAGCTAAGCCAAGTGCCTTCGAGTCAGAGCTGACTCATGGCGACCCTAGGGGCCAGTCGTACATAGAACCTGGTTCTTTTATTCTGAGAGTTATAAATCTTGTAACTTGATTGAGTATTACCCTAAGGTCATCATTATGTGGAGTCCCAGGGTGATGTTAACAATTACACGCTTGGCTGCTACCCTAGAGGTACCTTAGAAGAAAAGACTGGTAGTCTACTTCAGAAAAATAAGCCTTGGAAAACACTGGATTACAGTTCTAGTCTGACACACATAGGGTCTCTGAATTGGAATAGACTCCATGGCAACTGTGGTTCCCACCCCCCCCCCATCGTTGTGTAATTGTATCATTAGTGAACATTTTAATTTAAAGTGTCTTTGTTCATACTTTTGTACAATGTACTAGTTAATAGTTGTGATTCTATTTCCCTGTATTTTTTAGCTCTTTTTTTTTTTTTTTTTTTAACTTTTCTGGATGTTCTGATTTCCTTTATTTTCTTCTCCAATTCAGTACTGACTACATAATAACAAAATAAAAAGCACTAATTATAAGGGAACATAAGCAGCATCAAAGACCAGATAAAAATAACCAGATGTCTCTCAGCTGTGCATTTCCTGTCATGTACATGCATCCTCAACTTAACCAAACACTTTTACTTGCAGATATTTAAATTGAAAGCAGAATTAAAAAATATACTTTTCTTATTCCCTTGTTTTGTTAATCTAATGCTACCTTTTCTGTTCTGTGTATGCTGACAAGCCCTGGGTGTTGGAAATGGTCAATGTACTCGAATATGATTAATGTACTCTAGTGCTAATCAAAATGTTAGAGGGTCAAGTCTACCCAGAAGTGTCTAAGAAGAAAGATCTGGAAATCTACTTCTGAAAAATCAACCACTGAAAGCCAGCCCTATGGAGCAGAGTTTCACTCTGACCCACACAGGGTCACCATGAATCAGAATCAACTCAACTGCTGTTTTTTATTGTTGTTGTTTTTTAAAGCCTAATTAATTTACCAGAAACCCTGGTGACATAGTGGGTTAAGTGCTGTCTGCTAGCCAAAAGGTCAGCAGTTCAAATCCGTCAGGTGCATCTTGGAAACCTATAGGGCAGTTAATACTCTCACCTCTAGGGTCACTATGAGTCAAACTCAACTTGACAGCAATGGGTTTGGGGTTTTGTTTGATTAATTTACCAATATGAAAGTTTTGTTAACTTAGTGTTTGCTCAACCAGGTATTACAATTTTTGATAGGTTCAGACATTATAGTCAAAGGAGAAGATACATTTCATAGCATATATCATGATAATCCATATTTAAGTTTTTAAAAACACTTCATTGCACTTTTACTGTGATAGTGTTTGAAGAATCTTTTCATGTTTGTATGACAGTTACAGAAGTATTTTATACAGCTTTTTTAAACATTCTTAGAATGACAGAACATTAGCCATATTGCCAAGTAAAGATTTTCCATAATTTTAAAGTAATATTTATCTTAAAGAATCATTCTTTGTATATTTTACACTTATGTTTATTATAATATTGATTTAGTGTCAGGAAGACATGTATGATATAGTGATTAATTCTTTACTTGGGAACAAAGTCTGTTTTTTATCTTGGAGTGGAATACCGTTCCTAAACAATGGAAGCTGAATTTAGATAATAACTTTTTTTTTTTCCCCAGCCATTGCCTGAGCTTTGTTTAGCTCATCTTTTATAAAGATATTTATTTGGCAGTTTGGAAAAGAAAAAATTTAAGATTAATTATTTGATAACTTTGCCAGTTAAATCAGTTACTAAATATTTCTTCCTAAGAAGTTTACCACATTTGGTTCTTCATGATCAAATTATTATTTTTTTTTTTAAAATCAAACCCAGAGTCCTGGGAAAAGTAAAGAAAACATGGTTAGTACTTAAACCCTGTCACTTCCAGGAAGACAAAATAAGTAATTTCTTATAGCACAGTGTTGAATTTTTCTTTTATGAGAAGATAAATTAGATTCATCCCGGCACTTGGCTTTGGCAATATTAAATTGACAATATTTGATCATTTTTTACCTTCAAAAATTGTAATTTTATAGATTAATATATTACAAGTATAAAATTGGATTATTTTTGTTTGTGGAATTTGTTCATTATAATATTATTATGACCATTCAAGTCAACTCCATATATAGGAGAAATCATCATTATTTGACTCAAACACAATACAATTCCCTCTGTGTTCATGAAACAGAGGTATAACACTTCTTTTTCTTAGCCTTCTGAGCTCAAGAGAGGGAAAGGACTGTATTTTTACACAAGTAATATATGTCTTCTAGGTTTGTTTGAAAATACCCACTCGGTATTTTCGTAAGCACTACTGTGCCTTTTTTTTTTTTCATGTTTCTACTAAAAAATGAGCATACCATATTTAAGAATATCTCTTGCGAGGGGAGGGCATAGTTGGCAAGCAAATGCAGAAGATACGTGTTATTTGTGTAAAAATGTGGTAAATACCTTCATCTTCCAGCCTAGATAGATTAATTTCCTCAGCTGATGAACTGTCTCTGAGACAATTCATCAGCTGAGGAAATAAATCTATTGAGAAGCATTTGAACAGATAGGAGGTGAGGAGTGAGCTTTGAGCAGGAAGGAGATGATGCCATCTGTTAAGGATTAAACAGTATCTCACAAAAATGAATGTCAACTTTGCTAGACCCTGCTTCCCAGTGTTGTGTGATTGCTCACCATTTTGTCGTCTAATGTAATTTTCCTGTGTGCTGTGTCTGCTAACCAAAAGGTCAGCAGTTCAAATCCACCAGGGGCTCCTGGGAAACTCTATGGAGTAGTTGTGCTCTGACCTATCGGGTCACTATGAGTCTGACTTGACTCAGTGGCAGTTGGGTTTGGTTTTTTGGTTGTTTTTTATTTTTTTTTTTTCAAATCTTGCCTCTATTATGTTAATGAGGCAGAAATGTTAATGAGCCAGGACTCAGGCTACAAGATTAGATTGTATCCTGAGGCAGCTTCTTTTGAGATATAAAAGAGAGAATAGGGCAGAGAGACAGAGGAATCTCCTGCCATCAGGGAGCAGAGCACATAATACTTTGGACCCAGAATCCTTGTGCTGCACAGCTCCTAGACCAAGGGAAGATTGATGATGGGGACCTTCCCCCAAAACCAATTAAGAAGACTTCTTCTGGAGCTACCATCTTGAATTCAGACTCTATAACACTCTAAACTGGTAAGAGAATAAGTTTCTCTTTGTTAAAACCATCCACTTGTGGTATTTCTGTTCTAGCAGCACTAGATAACTAAGACACCATCCTCTTAACTTTCTGAGGATTGTCCGTGCTTTCAAGCTTGATGATTCTCTTGGCTAAAATTTATCTTTTTTTTAGCACCCCAGTGCCAGGATCTTCTTTCCTTAGTCCTTGATCTTGATATATCTTTTCCCTTTGGTCCTGTCTCTGCTGGAACCCAGACCTATCTTCAGAGATAATTTTGTTCTTATCCCACTACCCACCATGACGTAGAATTTAGTACTTTGTCATACACACTAGACTGTAAGGTCCATAGTGCAGCAGTCTTAGCTCTTATTCAGTGCTGTACCCGGTGTCCTGGAAGAAAGCCTGGAAAAGTTTCTGGAACCCGATTAATATTTAATAAATAGGGGTTTGTAAGGGAGTGACAAATCCTCAAGAAGCATATCCTACTTTCAGCCATTATGAATAATGGAGGGTGACATAGAAGAATTTACCTGAATACCATCCAACAAGCTTCATCAAAAACAAGACAAAACATTAAAAATCCTCCAGGAAGCATCTAGACCATCAATTCTACAGTCTCTTCTAGGCTTACAGGTTTCAACTATGTCTTTTGGCACCCGTTTCAGGGATTCTTTCCTTCTCCTTTTCCATCAGTACAGTGTAGCTGTTTGTCATAGTTTCTCCAATTCTAGATCATCATGCTCTCTGCCTTGCCAGCAACCCCCGTCATCTGAAGTCCCCGTAGAAAGCAATTGGGGATTATAACT
Organism: Heterohyrax brucei; assembly: GCA_028571685.1. Classification (NCBI taxonomy): domain Eukaryota; kingdom Metazoa; phylum Chordata; class Mammalia; order Hyracoidea; family Procaviidae; genus Heterohyrax; species Heterohyrax brucei. The sequence continues at coordinate 70,792,397 of CM053146.1, read as the reverse complement.
TTTCTCTTGCTGTGATTCAGGTCAGTTCTGCCCTGGCCCCTAGGGTCGCCATGAGTCGCATCCGACTCCACGGCACTGGCTTGGCTTGCTGTGATTCATTCTTTCTTTATTTCTCTCTCTCCCCCTTTCTCCCCATCCCCCTCCTCCTCCCCTCCTTCCCTCCCTCCCTCCCTCCCTCCCTCCCTCCGTGGGTCCCGTTACCCCTTACCCTCCTCCCCTCACACCCTTCTCCCCTCCTTTCCTCCCTCCCTCCCATCTTACGTTGCTCTTTGGAAGATAACAGAAGGGCCGGCTTTTGAATTTCCCTGTGTAGATCCATGTTAGAAATTGTGTGGAAATAGTATTTTTGAAGACCCACTATTGCTGCAAACATATGCAAATTAAAGAATAATATAGTGTAGTTTTATTCCCACTAATTTTTCTTCTCCTTTTTAAACAAATAGAAAAGAAAATCCTAACTCTATAATCACCTTTAAAAAAATTAAATGTAGTTGTGTTTTTTCACAAATAAAAAATATATTTTGGTTTGGGGATTAAGGCTGTTTCTGAAATACGAAGGTGGTAAATTAGGATTCTGAAAAAACTATATTGACTGTGAATTTTTCTTTACATAAATGATGCATTCTTCCCTTGGTGTTCATCTAAATATTTTGCATTTATTTTTGTAGGAAAATAATTCAGCCCACAATGAACAGAATTCCCAAACACTGTCTCCAACTGCCTGCCATTCCTTCACCCTTAAGAGACAAAGTTCTTTAACATTCCAAAGCTCTGACCCAGAACAGATCCGACAGAGTCTGCTGACTGCAATCCGTTCTGGAGAGGCTGCTGCCAAACTGAAAAGGGTAAGTTTTCTTTATCAGATGGGTGACAGTGAGTTTATTTTCAACACTGTCAAACTAATAATGAGGGTAAATTTTTTTCTGGCATTTAAGTCTGAATAGGGAAGATGCCAGAAGTTACTCCTTTGTGTCTGGGTCATTTTTGAAGTATAAACCGAGACAGTCCCAAGTCCTACACATATTTAAAATGATGTCAGATCTGTTTTCTAAAACACAGGCCAGGTGCAGAATGTGGATTTTATTCATTATTATATAACCATGTATAGAAAGTACCCTGGACTGTTTATCGTTAAGGAATTGTGTTAGCACAGAAACAAAGATATGTTTGAAAAGAAAATACCTCCCTGTTCCACAAAAGATACACTCAAGATAAGAATGCATAGGTTTCAGTCATAGCTCTTGTCTGTAGCAGTCAAAAACCAAACCAAACACTTGTCATAGAATTGATCCCAACCATAGTGACCCTATAGGACTGGGTAGAAGTGTTCCATAGCGTTCCCATGGCTATAATCATTACGGAAGCAGACTGCCACATCTTTCACTCGAGGAGCAACTAGTGGCTTGGGATCACCAACCTTTTGTTAGCAGCTGGACACTGAAACTCTGTCTACCCAGGACTCCGTGTAGTAACCAAAGTTGCTATCATATGTGGATTTTGAGGGGAGTGTTTTATAGGTTAAACAAAACAAACAAGAAGCCAGAGAAGTAGAGAAAGTCTAGAGACTTTAAATATGGCCTGATGAAGAAGTTCAAATCTTGATAATACTTTGTCAAAGTCCTCTAAGTCCACTGAGCTGTATGAGAGAGAATATGTTCCTTGGCAGGGTAAACACCAAAGAAATGTTGCAGGGAGTTTCTTGTGGTTGAGTTTCCTCCTCCATCTACTTCATCCGCTGAAAGAAGATGTGATAAAAACCAGCCTTGCACCTGCCATCAACACTTAGGCTTCCCAGAGGCTGTGGTCTCCATGCATATCTTTCTCCTCCTCCTCCTCCCATCATTCATTCTGTCTCAGAGTACCTTAACATCCAAGAAAAGAAGAGTAATCGCTATTCCACCACCTCCTTAGGCATTTCATTTTGTGATTGCCTTCCCTAATCATTTTAGAAGCTATTTAGAGAACAGTGAGAGATTGGTTACGCAAAAAAGCATTGAGCTCAACAGAAATTAAAAACATTACATGCAACAGTAACAAAGTGTGTAAAGGAAGAGGAGTGCTGCAAAGATAGGATGAAAAGTTGAAAGGCCCCCTGCCCAGCACCTTGACACTGGCCAGACTTAGACTGCTCCAGCCAGCTTCCCGGTGCATTTATGCAGAACGATGAGTGAAGGCTGAGCTCCTCCCAGGGCACTTTGTGCTCTGCTTTGGGTGAACGCAGAGAAAAGGCCAAAACATTGGGTGCTGCTAGGATTGAGGACACATGAAGGGAAATCCAGGGGAGTAAGTCTGAATTTTGTAGATTTGTGAAGTCTAACTTTAGGTGGTAGGCAGCATAAAAACTTGATGTGGCTGTAAGCACTGAGATTGGTATTTCATAGGTCATGACAAATTAATATTTCTATGAGTAAATATGTCCGCGAATTAATTTCACATTCTCAATGGAGAACATTTTTCTAAGTTTATAAACTGAAAATCTGTTTCCAGTCAGTCACTACTGATATAAAGCTTTCTCAGTGCAATAAATTTCACAAGTATCTTTTAAGCACCTAAGTGCCAACTATTGACGCTGGGAAACAAAAATAAATAAAGTGAAGCATCTGCCTTCTGAACATTCACAGCCTGAGAAACAGTACATTATCGGGTCCATAGGAGAATCAAGTAACTACACAGAAACTGATTACAGTCTTTTATATGAACTCACAGGATGTATGAATCACTTTCAGTGAACTCATTGCAGAAACCTGTGCATTACATTGGAAGTGCCTTTTAAGCCAACAGAATCTTGCAGGCAAGCAGCCGTACATTTGGCAGTTATAGGCTCTGATTTGGCAGTCCTTTCACATATAAAACTCATTGTCTCCAGAATGAGCTGGATGTGAATCAACATGGAAAGCAAGCCTTAAATGATGGATCTTATAATTGTATCCTGTTTATTACTCGTTACTTTAAATTCTTGGGAACCTAGAATTTCATTTCTTTCAGCAGGATGTTATTGACAGATCTTAGAGTCTATATAGTACTAGCTCCTAATTTTTTTAATGAACGTTATTTACATAGTTCATTTTATTCCATTAAAAATGGACACCCAGCCAGAAAAACCATTGCTGTCTAGTTGATTCCTACTCACAGTGCATCAACACTATTCAGCAAGGTCACTCAGAGTGACCTTGTAGGATAGAATAGAACTAACTGTCCCATGGAGTTTCCAATGAGTGGCTGGTGGGTTTGAACTGCAGACCTTTTAGTTGGCAGATAGCTCTTAATTACTTCACCACCAGGGCTCGAAGAATGGATACAAGGTGTAATAAAAATAAAGTTCACTTGATCTGTACTCTATAACCAGCATTTTGTTTTAGTGATACATCCTCAAACATGGGTCTTTTTGTGTACCAGAACTCACATATAAGAATGTATATGAAATATGGTTTGTAATAGTCCCAAATAGATGTAACTTGAATATTCAACAACAGTACATTAAAAAGTAGTATATTCAAAGGATGAACTATCATAACACTTATAAAATGGACAAATGACAACTAAACTAAACAGTATAGACAGAAGGCAGGCATAAAAAAAACATATACTTGTAAAGTTCGAAGGCATGCAAAACGAGATTACGTAGTGATACAAGCCTACACAGCAAAGTTATTTTAAAAAACAAAGACGTAACTATAAAAATGAAAATAGAGGTTCCCTAGAAGAAAGAAAGGCTGGGACTAGGGGAAAGCAGAGAAGCACTTGACTTAGGCATCTAACTAAAGAGGGAATCAAAAACTCAATCAAGATAAACATTATTTTAATGCAATATTTTTAAAATGTCAAAACTAGTGAAGAAATCTCCAGTGAAGAATATCTCAATTTCAGATGGAGGAAAGATCCAGAGGGTTCTGGAGATACTCTCTTTGTTGACCTGGGTAGTCAGTTACACGTGTGTGTGTTCATTGGGCTGTAGGTTTATAGTTAGTGTACTTTTCTGTACATCTGTAGTACTTCAAAATTTTTGAAAGATGGTAAAAAAGGACATAGGTGGGCTCTAATGTCTTGTGATCTTAAGTCCCTTGTTTCTGTCCTGTGCTGGAAAATTCTGCTTTGTTTTAAATCCTGAGATTCATTTTATAGACCAGAAATTAAATTGCCAAAGAAAATCTCCTGTGATTTTGACAGTAAGTTCAGATTGTTCATGAGAAAATTGACTGTTTGTTTTCCTATATCTTGGCATCCATATGTTCAATTTAAATCCAATTATCAACCCACCTTGTGGCCATGGTTCATATCAGAGCAATTACACTTCATTATAATGGTTGACTCTCATTAGAACAATTATCTAGTTGATTGCTCTTGTGTGGACATGCCATGGTTTTTCATGTTTCCTAACACTTTTTTTTATCCCTTTTCCCCATTTTATACCCACCTAATCATAGACATAGTCTTTTCTTATAAAGAGTTAATACGTCTATCTCAGTATTCTATAAATTGCATTTGATGTTGTATGTAAATCAGCAAATTATTAATAGAAGAAAACAAATTATGTAATCTATTATTGGTGGGGAAACACTGCTGGTGTAGTGGGTTAAGTGCTACGTCTGCTAATCACAAGGTTGGCAGTTCAGGTCTGCCAGGTGCTCCTTGGAAACTCTATGGGGCAGTTCTCCTCTGGCTTACAGGATTGCTGTGAGTTGGACCTGGCTAAATGGCAGTGGATATTATTGATGGAGCTGTGTTGATGCCAGAGCTTTTTTGACTGCTTTTTAGTACTTGATGGTGTTTGTACTGATAAAAATTTTAGCCTGAGGCCTTCCTTTGCTTTTTAAAAGGGTGTATAAGATGACAGAAGTTAAATTGCATTATGTTTAATACTATCAGGATGTAGACTAAGAATATAACTATCCCTTGTAAGAGTGATCTAGTCCATGTACTTTTTCCTGATAATAACCAGACAAACAAATCTGGTGTTTGTAAATATGTTACAGTATGCAGCCAAGTAGCTCGATAGTTCTGTGTGTTCATTGTCTAAGCACAGACTATACTTTCTTGGCCTAATAAAAAAATCTAAGGTTATTCTGTTATGTCAATGATCAGTGTTGTGTTTCTATCCGATTAGCAACTCTGTATGCTGTTTGTCCCACAGTGATTGATAGACTTTGTAAAGATTTCTCCAGTTCAGCTATACTATAGTAGAAATTAAAGCTACCAACCAAACCCTGAGTGTTGGGCTAATGAGTTTTCTTCTGATTCTTTTACAATGGATAACAATATTACATTTCTAGTACTTACTAGCATCATTACTATGAATAGTTAAAAGTGCTACTGAAGTTCCCAAAATGCATTGCCCAAACATTTGCCAGGAATCTAAACAAGAAGTTGTTCATGTGAATTCACTGTCAGTTGGAAAGGGGTTGTTTAAATGAGTATAGTTGGATCTGCCACACAGAGTTTGTCTAGAGAAACAAAGTGTGGGCTGACTTACATGTGATGAACAAGTTTGATCAGAGAGCTAATGGTTAGCAAGATAATACAAGACGGACCTCTCCTTTTGGAGGTCTTTCTCGACAGCACTTGGCACGTGGCTGGCAGTTACATGTTAAATGTTCTTCCCAAGGGCAAGCTGTCCCTCTGTGGTTTATGTGTTAACCATCTTGGGTTACTGTCTCAGAAGCAGAAGTGAAATGTAAGGCAAAATGGAGAATAAGCCATGACGTCTGTTTCTCCTGAGAACCTGGTTTCTTTAAGATACGTAATTTCTGTGCCAGAGGGTGAGAGTTTGATTTCAAACATTAGACAGGTGTGTCATATAACATTGTCTTGAAGACTGTTTAAACTATATATTTACCTTAAACATAGTTCTCAGTCTGATTTTTGGAGTCAGTTTCACAAAAGAGACTGAATTCTTTAAAAAAAAAAGAAAAACACAGTGCCCAGAGCAAAACAGTTTTACTAGTTTATCTGGACTATTGTTTGACTCAGAGTGGCTTCAGGAACTAGACTTTTTTTTTCTCCCCTCAAATTTTGAAGTTTAAAAGAATACCCAAAAGTACTTGCATATATGGATTACCCTAACCTCTATGAAAGCCACAAATTTACTAGTACTACTCTTTCATGATTTTTTTTTCTTTGTCATGATCTTGCAACAGAATTTTTGATAAAAAATGCTTAATAATGGTAATTAAACACCATCTGGTTTTTAAGATCCCAGGCACCATACAGCAAACTAGGAAGCAGGATAAAAACACTAACAATAATATTAGGCCAGTTGTCTGAAATAACCAATGAAACCATGACCTAGGAGTTCTTTGCACAAGGAAATAAGTCTCATGAGGTGTTTATGCTTAAGCAAGCATTAGTAACAGTTTTTCATGTGCCTCAGCAGCAACTGTAAATCCTCAGCTTCACAAGCTGCTTTTTGATAGAATAGATAATCTAGTAGTATTCTAATTTGTAAAATCAGAAGTCAAACTTCAGATGCTTTTCTGGTTATAATATTTACAGCTTTGGTTAGTTTATCCACAAGAACTTCTAATTTGAGAGTTTAGATATCTAAATTCATTAGTTAAATAACTTAGGAGAAAGGAAAATAGTTTCTTATACCTAGAAAGTAGAACCTTAAAACATCAGCGGTATTCCCACATAAAACCCATAGGTTCCTTAATGTACTCAATCTTAGGTAGTTGTTTTCTGTTCCACATGAATCTTGATCAGCTTCAGTCTGCGAGCCCATCAAATTTTGCATAGGAGTTCTGGAAATCTTGATTTAGTCTACCTAGTCTTTCACATATGTCCAATATAGTTCATCTTGTTTGGTTGAAATATTCTGGTCAATGTTCTCAGCAAACCAGTGAATTAAAAACTCATCTGCAGATGACAAAACTTAATATGGCCACAATTAATTTATAAAAATAAATATTTTTATAGTGAAAGGTCTGATAGAAATTGATTACAAGCCTAATATAAAGGCCAAATAGAATCAAATCAGTTAAAAAACTTACTTCTAAATATAACCATTAACTACATTCATTAGTTAAATTATTAACTAAATTCATTAGTTAAATAAGGAGAAAGGAAAATGGTTTCATATATCTAGAAAGTAGAACCTTAAAACAGCAATATTCCCACATAAAACCATAAGTTCCTTAATGTACTCAATCTTAGGTAGTTATTATTAAGTATAATACATAATTATGCCAGCCAGCCAGCCTAGGTAGTTATTATAAAGGTAGTTATCTTATGTAGTTATTATTAAGTATAATATGTAATAATCTTGAGAAATAATACTGTATAGTCAGAATATACCAAGAATATATATACCAAGTCTCTAAATACCTGGATATTAATAAAAAAATTCATAAGTGAAATAATTTGAATTCCCCCAATCAGAGCATTAGCTTTGATGATGCTGGATTCAAAAAACATAAAGTTGTGATCAAGTTATCAATAAAGAAATTATAAAATTATGACAATATTGTGCATTTGCTGTGTAATACTAGGCTAAAACATAAGAGGAAATACTGAGATGTAACTCTTAACCCAAGAAGAATCAGGCATTTCTCTTGACTTTAACACATCCCATACAGTTTATTAAATAAAAACTTTTTAGCACTTTCCCTTTGTAAAAAATATTTGTGGCTTTCCATGAAGTTTCAGAATTATCAAAAATTTATTATAGGTTGTCAAGAATATTTACCCAAAGGTCTTAAAGTAAAAATCTTAGCTTTTTTTCCCATAAAAACCTGTGGCTTAGTTTTTGTCTCAGAAATGTTATTCTAGTGGGGAGGCCAAACTTTTGTCTTCAAAGTAGATTGTACAAAGAATAAATTAATTCTTCAATTCAGAAATCAAAGTTTATTTTAACAGTGAAAAACCCAATTCATTGTTTTATATGCTATGTAACATTAAAGCTCCTAAAAATCTTATAAATTAAACCTAAAATTCAGGCAAAAACTTTTGACCGTATTAAATACATTTCCTCTGAGTCGGATCCGACTCGACGGCACTTGGCTTGGCTTTTCAATAAACAAGTGTTGTCTGTGTTGTTATACCTCATATAGTGCATCCTTCTAAATGGCAAAAAGTCACATGCTCATTGGCAGAGTTAATATGTATTCTTTTTCTTGTGGCATAAAAGCAAAAGTATCTAAATTATGACAAATGTCTGTTAACACCAATAGGTTAACTAAAAATTAATTCTTGGGAATTATTTTAAACCTGTGTGCTATAAAATATAACTGTAATTGAAATAAGTTGTTTGAACACTCCAAGTTTTTCCCAACCTAATTTTAACTTTTAAAGCTTTTAATCAAATGGCTTTGAAAATCACAAAATCTCTGCCCAGATGGCCAATTCCTTGATATGAATATAACCTTAAGTCTATGGTTACTACTAGAAACATTTTTCTAGGCCATTTCAGATGTGTCTCAGTGTTTCCCTACAATTTACAAAAACAAACAGAAAAACATGGCCATCAAGTCATTTCATTTCTGATTCATCATGTCCCCATAGGACAGAGTAGAACTGCCCCATAGAGTTTTCAAGGAGCACCCAGTAGATTCAAGGAGTACCTAGTAGATTCAAACTGAACTTTTTGGTTATCAGCTATAGCACTTAACTACGATACCACCAGGATTTCCTTCCCCTACGATAGAGAGAACTTATTTCCCACCATCCCTGTTTTTTAACACAAAGTAGAAAACAAATTATTTACATATGTTTTAAGTTCACTTTGGCACTTCTGAAATGAAAAGATAGCTGATTCCTTTTTACTGTTCTAAAACTGCTACTTTTAGATGAAACCATCTTTTTTCTTTAAATGAAATACATATAATATCTAAAGTTACTTAGAAAAGTTTGGCTTTTGAAGATTGATATACAGAACATAAAGATCATAGTCTGCTTTTCAAGTAGAACTTCATATCAGAATTCTCCAAGTAGCTACTAAAAGTCTAAATTGTAAGATAGACACACAATGTATTTTTTTTTTCTGGATGAAGAAAGAAGTTCTGACACTGTTATCAAAAAAGAACAATTCTGAGCCATAGCTGTCAACCTAGTATAAGACAGAAACTTAGGCACAGTTCTCCAGACTAGAAACAAACTCTTAATGAAAAAGGAGACAGAAAGATCACATTAACTGGCAGCACAGCATCACACAAAACAAGGATATGCAAATTCTGATTTTTTAAAGTGTGTATGGTAATTTTTGGTAATATTGATGTAATTCAATGGAAAAAATAGGTTCTAGGTAAAACTTACTAACTTGTAGAGCTCTTTTGACAAAACCAGAGCTTCGAGAAAAATTTCCCTAAAGAAGAAACAAAGCACAACACAAATGGAAGCTCATTTTCCCAAAGTGGTCACTGAAATTCCAAATTACTTATACTCAGTTTATAGTTTTTTTTAATATGAGCCCCAAACCATTGGCTTCATAGAGGGGAAGTCTTAAGACCATTTGTCAAAGATATTAAGCTCTAAGTTTCAAAAAGCTGCATTGTGTGTTATCTTACGATTTAGACTTTCAGTAGCTATTTGGAGAATTTGGATATGAAGTTCTACTTGAAAAGTACACTAAGATCTTTATGTTCTGTATAGCAGTCTTCAAAGCCAAACTTTTCAAGTTTTAGTTTCCTTCTTTTCAGACTTTGTTCATTCTCATGACTAGAGAACTGGTTTCTTATTTTAGACTTTACCATATACTAGTTCTTCCAGTTGAAAAGTACCTTAAAACTACTTGATGATTTTAACATGGCCATTCATTGAGGAGTTTCATAACACAGGTGATGAGTTGCTACCTCCCCCTGAGAATTTGGCAAAACTGAGCACTAATTTCCAGCTTTTCTTTGATTCGCAAAAGAAGCCTGAATTTTGTGGCCTGGGGTGATCCAGAACTCTTTGAAAATAGAATTACCTGTTTAATGTTTCAAATGCTTTAATCCAAACCTAAACTGCAGTTCAGAAAAGTTATTAAATGTCACTCTTAACCAAATGATCAAGCAAAAATCTAAGAAAGACTCTCCTTAACCTGTCAACCAGCTTTTCAAACAAACACCAGCTTTCCAAAACAATACATGAGAAAGAACAAAAAAGAATAAGCAAAGGCTTATTTTCCAAGAGCACTCACCATGCCAGTGCTGAGGGGACACGGAGTGGGAACACCTAGTTCCAGAAGATAGGATCTCTCTTTTTTCTGCTCCACAGTCCAGGTGTTCATGAATTTGACTGGATTTGTAGCTTCAGGAGCCCTGCCAATGATACCATTACTAGACATCAGAGTTCAGTAAAGCAAAAAGAAAGTTTTACTGGGTATATATTCAAAAGGGCAAAGTGAGAAATGGACAAGGATGCTGCGCAGCTGTGTCTGCCTAGCCACGCCAAGTGCTGTTGAGTTGGATCCGAGCCTGGCAATGTTGGAGAATGGGCGAGAATGGGAAAACAGACAAGCACACCACCACAGCCGTGTCTTCTTGAGTCCAAAGAGTTACAAATTAAACAAGCATGGAAAAACAGACAAGCATACTGCCACAACTATATCTGTCCAAGTCTAAAGAATATTAGCCAAAGCCAAGTGCCATCGATATTACAGAATAGATAATGGAAAAATGGACAAGCATGCTGCTGCAGCCATGTCTACCTGAATCCCCACAGGGAAATTTTGGACCAAGGTTTCTTGATAAAAAGCCATTACCTGCCTGTGTGCCTTAGCTGTACTTGGAAGGAAATCTGCAAATTCCAGCATGAACACTGAACCGAGTGCAGTGAGCTTTCCCTCCTCTGGTGGCAGCTGGCATCTTAGCTGTTTTATTTCAGAGGAGAGTGGTTACCCCTCAGCTCCGTCCTGGATACATAAGACAGTCTACCCAAATCTTTGCTTAAATGACCAGTCTTCACTTAGTACAACACATGGAAGCTTAAGGAAACCAAATCCGCCTATTTCATTTTCTTTTTCACAAAGTCATGCTGTTGCTAGGCAGAATCTTTTGTACTTCAATTCTCTTCTTGCGAGAAGATGATAGTGTTTGGATATGAATCTAAATTAGTCAGTTATCTCTAGATAAAACCATCTTTCTTAAAATATCTGTTATACTTTATGTATAATATACAGTAAAACGCTGTGCTGCTAGCTGAAAGGTGAGCAGTTTGAATTCACATTTTTCATGGAGAGAAAGAAGCGGCAGTCGCTTCTATAAAGATTATGTCCCGAGAAACCCCGTGGGGTATTTCTACTGTGTCCTGAAGGGTTGCTTTAGAGTCAGGATCAACTCGATAGCAGTGGATTTGGTATTACATATAGGTATAATATATACAGATTTATAATACATGAATGCATAACACATTTATGTATAATACCACCAGTTGTACGTTTTTGGTATTTAGAATCCAAGTAATTTTTCTTCATACTTTTTAAAATCAGGCTGGGGTTTTAATCTATTTGAAAAATTCTTGTTTTAATGCTTTTTATTCACTTGGAGTTTGTTTTGGAAACCTTGATGATATAATGGTTAAGTACTACATCTGCCAACCATGAGGTTGGCAGTTCAAACCCACCACGGGCTCCTTGGAAACTCTATGGGGCAGTTCTAGTCTGTCCTGTAGGGCCACTAGGAGTTGGAACTGACTTGACAACAGTGGACTTGGTGGTTTGGGGTTTATAGAGTTTGTTTGCAAATAGAAGACTCTATTATTGAGTTTTGAAATTTAGGCATTCTTTGAAAGCCAACAACAGAACACCTCTTTATGACGCAGTTGTTACGGCATAACAGTTACGGTTTTGATTGTTTTAAGTCATTCGTATGAAAGCATTTCAAAAACCAAAGACTGGTTTTGTTTTGGTTTTTTCCCCCTCTTATAAATAAGGGATAACTAAGAGGGGAGTTTCAAGTTAATATGTACCATCAATACAAAAATATGAAATTCATCAGTTTCTGGAGTCTATTTTTCTACCGTCACCAAGAGAGACTGAATTAAGGGAGTCGGAGTTAATTGAGCTCACAATGCTCTTTAACAGCTTGTCCTGCAGTCTGTTTGTGCTCTTGTCCTTTGAGTTGATTTGATAATTTTGTAAAGACTATGGTGTGCTAATAGGTTATTTAACTTGTTTGTTGTGGAAATAACAACTCTCTTTTTTAATTTCATGGTACAGTGAATATTCTTGATGATTTGTCATTCAGTGAATAATAAGTACTGAATGTTAATATTTACAATTAAGCAAAAGTTAAAAAGTAATTGTTGAAAATTAGACGGCTACCCCATTTTAAGTTGATGTCTTGTCTGTTTTCCTCTGAGGTCACTGTCCCATCTTGTACAGTATCTGTGAATGCAAGATCCAGACTCAGCCATTCTGCATCCTCTGATGCACAGGACGGCTGTTAATGCTGCCCTGCAATACTGCACATCACCGTCTTCACGTCACAGACCAGCTTCATAGTAATGGAGAATGTTTGCAAATATATATTCAGATGTATACTAATATATTATCTATTAAAGTGTAAGGAATTTTCTCTGTGGCTTTTAATGCCAAAAGAATGAGAACTTATAATTTATAATTTTTGTTGTCTCTTTTGCCTTAATTAAGAACCGAATATGCTGCTTTAGAACTTAAGAGAAGTTGCAAATGACTTTCCTTTTTAAAATGAAAAATAATCACCTTTTGTTGATTTCATTTACTTATTGAAGCATACTCTATAATGGTGACTTATGCAAAAGAATAAATTAAGATTCATAGACTTACATTTGTTTGACACATAAACTACTAGAGAGATGCGTCTGCTGTTTGCTGCCTCAATGTTACTGTTTAATTGGAAATGTTTATAAGTTATGGTAAAGTCTGTTTATGCTGAAAGAAGGATCAAGAAAATAAGTAATACCAAATCAGTGTATTCACTTGAACAGTTATTTTTATGATAAATCACTTAATGTGCAAGACATTATTTGTATGTTTTTTATGTAATTACAAAATCAGTGTCAAATTCATGGACGCTTATAGTATTTTAATATTTTATTAACATGGAACACTTTGTTTTTTAATCTCTAGAACTTTAATTGCACAAGGAGAATTTTAAATGTTTTCTGTACATTATTGTGACACTATTGTCACAAGGATACTACACATGCTGTGTACCAGAAGCCTTAAAAATCTTCCTGTGAAAATGTGGATATATTGTGACAGTTGTCTCACATGTGACATGTAGAGAGGAACAGGGCTTAGTTTATGTCCGTATTGGAAAATTTTAAAGACTGTTTGGAAATTACAGAAATCTTGGTTTTAATTTAAGTAAAATGATAGTGTCACTGTATGGTTCTCATGGTAATAATCTGAATGATAATATATATACATTAAAGTTAAAACTGTTCAGGAAAATAATGCCTAATTTGTCAGCTTATATCTCTTCTGGGTCTAGTGCTTATTGGTGTTTTGTTCCTAGTTAAAGAATTTAATTGCTCATGTACTCTAAGCGCTGTGATGAGACAAGCTGATTGTGAAGTTAAATTGTTTTTCACTAAAGCTACTAGGATATCTGCCTCTTTGGAAAATGTTGATTTTTATTTTCTTGTTTAATAAAAGCAAGCAGTATATTTGGGGTATGTTCTTTAACACAGTTTGTGCTAACCAGGATATTTGTGCACCTCACCTGATGGGTGCATCTCTGTCAACCAGTCACCAGCAAAGTGATAGTAAGACTTGCCATTTATCGGGATTCCCTAGTTTACAAAATATGTGTATTTTCGTATTTTAGCTCTTAAATCTTTGATATAAACACTCTTCTCTTAGTCATCTAGTGCTACTATAACAGAAGTACCACAAGTAGATGACTTAACAAAAAGGAATTTATTCTCTCCCGGACTATTAGGCTACAAGTCCAAATTTGGGGTTTCCGTTGCAGGGAAGGCTTTGTGTCTCTATTGACTCTGAAGGAAGGTCCTTCTCATCAGTCTTCCCTTGACTAGGATCTTCTTTGCACAGGAGCCCTGGATCCAAAGGACAAGCTCCATTCCCAGGGCTTCTTTCTTGGTATGAGGTTCCCACTCTCTGCTCACTTTCCTTTCATCTCTTGAAAGATAAAAGGTGGTGCAAGCCATACCCCTGGAAAACTCGTTTTACACTGGATCAGGGATGTGACCTTAGTAAAGGTGTTACCCCAAAAAACTAAGCTAGTGCCATCAAGTCAATTCTGACTCATAGTGACCCTACAGGACAGAGTCGAACTGCCACATAAGAGTTTCCAAAAAGAGCCTGGGGGATCCAAAGAGAGCTGGGGGGATTCAAGCTGCTGACCTTTCAGTTAGTAGATGGAGCACTGAATCACTATGCCACCAGTGTTTTCCAAGGTGTTACAGTTGTACCCTTATCCTCTTTAACATAATCCAATCTTGTCCCATTAACCACAAGTAGACAATAGGATTTACAATATATATGAATTGCAATCACAAAATACAGAGGACAATATCACAATGTTGGGAATCAAGGCCCAGCCAAACTAATACGTTTTGGGGAGACATAATTCAATCCATGACAATCCCAGACCCAACTTGCTGCCATGAAGGCAATCTCATCTCATGGCAACTCTGTAGCCTCATTAATTCTATCTAATGATGTGTATGAGGTCTGACAATTAAGTTTGCAAGCTACTCCTAGAAAAGGGCTAAATACCTCATTGCTGAGTATCAGTGTAGTCATTTTTGAGGTACTCCCCTTGGGAAGTTATGCACCAATCCCAGTGCCTAGTCCACTCTTCAAAGCGGTTTTGGAACACTTTTTCAGAAATGGCCATCAGACTATTGTTGTCTTACCCTTAATGTCCTGAATGTCATCAAAATGTCTTCTTTTCAGTATTTATCTTTGGATAAAGAGAAAAGTCATTGGGGGCCAGAGCAGGTGAGTAGGGAGGGTATTACAATACAATTACTTGTTTAGTGGCTAAAAACTCCCTCACAGACAGTGCTGTGTGAGCTGGTGCATTGTCGTGATTCAAGAGCCAGGAACTGTTGGTGAAAAGTTCAGGTTGTTTTAATCTATGTTTTTCACACAGCCTTTTCAGCACCTCCAAATAGTAATCTGGTTAACTGTTTGTCCGGTTGGTACAGATTTTTGCAATGCTTTCATCAGTTCTGCTCAGTGCTGTCCACTCTGACTTCTCTTCATCAGTGATGCTTTCTCTCCCCTCAGAAAAATGTTTAATCCATTTGTAAACTGCCATTGTCTTCAAGGCAGTATTGCCGTAAACTTGGGCTACCATGTCCCTGATTTCTCTTCCACCGTTGCCAAGTTTAACAAGAAATTGAATGTTTGCTCATTGCACTAATTCAACTTCTGATATTCTTGAGACAGCACAGACACACAAAAAGCAACAATAATAAATGCCACTCAGCAACACACTGCCACACATCGACACAAACACAGCTGTGAGACACTGATATACCAAGGTTGTGAAACCTCACCGAGTTGTTTGTACAGTGCTGCCAACGTAAAACAAACGGTGGCAAGCTCGTGAACAATTGTTAGACTTTGTAAACTAAGGATATTACAAACCATACCTGTTGCTGCAGAGTCGATTCTGACTTATAGTGACCCTACAGGACAGAGCAGAACTGCTGCCACCACAAGGTTTACAAAGCATGGCTGGTTGTTTCAAATTGTCAACCTTTTGGTTAGCAGCTGAATGCTTACCCATAGTGCCACCAGTGCTTGGTAATTAGCAGCTGTAGAAAGGTTACATCCCAGAAGTGGCAGAATCAAGATGTTAGTCCAGCATATTGACTCTAAAACCCATGATCTAAGCATGTAGAATGCTTAGCATAGTTCCTGACAGTGTGTGTTTTACTATACCAATTATATGAAACATATGCAATAGATCATAAATACTGTGGTTGTATATATAGAAAAGTAAATAGACAGGTTTTGCTGGTAGTTACTCATGAGAACAGAGAAAGCAAGATTGAACTGAGAAACAGGAGGCAACAGTTTTATTTCTAGTATTTTATGAACTGCTGTTTGAAAGAAAATAGTTGACTTTAGCCTACTTGAAATACTTTATTATAGTTAAAAACAGCTGAGACCACAAAGGGCTTAGGGACTTAAATACATGAACTGCTATCCATATGTTCAGAACAATTGCCTTATCCACACTATTTCAGGAATAAAAAACTTGTGCTGCCTACACTTAATTGGGAAAAGAAATTTGTCTCAAGTAGTTTTCATTAGTCAAATCTTCAAGTAACAACAAACTCAAGATACTGGAATAATCTAGAACTAACTTTAATTTCATGTTTAATTTTTGGCATTTAGACATTTAATTTTTTCACAATTCAGTGATTTCTTCATAATATAAAATTTTAAATTATATCTTAGATTCTATATGAATTATAGGATATAAAATGAGATACCCTCTATTTCCACCAGCATCCCACCTCTCTCTCCAGGGATAGCCACTGTTAACGCTGTGATGCTAATACCTGTCGAAATAAAAAAACCAAGCCCACTGCCGTCTAGTGGATGCAGACTCATAGCAGCCCCCAAGAGTTTCCAAGGCTGTACATCTCTGTGGAAGAAGACTACCGTGTCTTTCTCCTCTGGAGCCAGACTGCCAGTCTTTCAGTTAGCAGTTGAGCACTTAATCACTGTGCCACCATGGCTCCTCTGTAGTGCCTACGTATATACATTTATATCCAATACAGAGCTGCAGGTTTGTGTTGGGATTTTGTGGAATTTTTTTTTCTTTTTTTATGTAAACAATCACGTTCTAATATGATTTAGCGACTTTATTCCACTAATGTTTTGGAAGAGCTTTTTGTGCATATATTATTGTCCCCATCATAATTCAGCTAGCCTTTCTTGTGTTTGTTTCTTGCTATGGTACACAGTGCTGGGTAGCAGGTGAGTCACTTAGGAGTTGTGAGAGCTTGGACAGATATTTTCTCTGTGCCTCATTTCCTTTTCCTAAAAGTTTGAATAAATAATCTGTCTACCTCATGTGCGTGGTAGTAAGGATTAAATGAACTTTAATATGTTCGACATGGAACTCATTTTTTAAAGTTACCTATTTTTGAATATTATTACTGGACAGATATTATTCATGTAACTTACCCCCCATTCTTCTAAGGAGTGACCCTTCTTCCCACTTCACTTCTATATGTGCTGGCAGATCTAGCCTTGAAAACAGAATCCACAATCTGTTGTCTCATCTCAATCCTTGTAACAAAACCAAGCTTTCCTCTTTTCAAAGTTGCTTTCACTTGAAACTGAAAGTCTTAATTGATAACCATTATTTTTCTAATGTCTGTTCATTTCTTATCCACTACCAGTAAGGATCTTCAAGTAAGTACTTCAAGTCCTCTTCAATTTCAGCAAGCAGAGTTGTATCATCTGCATTTCACAGGTTGTTAACGAGTCTTTCTCAGGTCCTGATGCCCTATTCCTGTAGACAAGCTTCTCAGATTATTTGCTCAGCATACAAATTGCGTTAAGTATGATGAAAGGGTACAACCCTAAGGCATACATGATACATTTTCTGACTTCAAAACACACAGCACCCCCTTGTTTTGTTCAAACAACTGCCTTTTGGTCTGTTTGCAGGATCCTTGTGAGTATAATAAAGTGTTTTGGACTTCCCATTCTTCCCAATGTTATCCATAATATGATCCACAACAGTGATTGCCTCTGCAAAGTCAATAAAACTCAGGTCAAATCTTTGTGATGTTCTCTGCTTTCAGCCAAGATTCACATGACATCCTTCATTCTATGTCCCCTTCTAATCCAGCTTCTGCTACAGCCATTTTTGAGTGATCTTCAGTAAAATTTTACTTCTCTGTGATGTTAATGGTATTGTTTGATGGTTTTCTTATTTGGTTGGATCCCCTTTCTTTGGAATAGGCATAAGTAGGATCTTGTCCAGTTAGTTGGCCAAGTAACTGTCTTCCATATCTCTTGGCATAGACAAGTGAGTACTTCCAGTGCTGCATCAATTTGTTGAAACATTTTAATTACTAACTCCATCACCTTTGCGTGTGCAAAGAGGACTGGAATCACTTACTAATGAAGATCAAAGACTACAGCCTTCAGAATGGATTACACCTCAACATAAAACAAAAATCTTCACAACTCGACCAGTAAGCAACATCACGATAAACTGAGAAAAGATTGAAGTTGTCATGGATTTAATTTTCGTAGGATCCACAATCAACACCCATGGAAGCAGCAGTCAAAAAATCAGATGATGCATTGCACTGAGCAGATGTGCTGCAAAAGTTGTCTTTAAAGGGCTGAAAAACAAAGATGTCACCTTATGGACTAAGGTGTGCCTGACCCAAGCCATGGAGTTTTCAGTTGCCTCATAATGTATGTGAAAGCTGGACAGTGAATAAGGAAAATGGAAGAGGAATTGGTGCCTTTGAATTATGGTGTTGGCAAAGGATGTTGACTAGGCCATGGACTTCCAGAAGAATGAACAAATCTGTCTTAGAAGTGCAGCCAGAATTTCATTAGAAGCAAGGTTAGCGAGACTTGATCTTATGTACTTTGGGCATATTACCAGGAGGGATCAGTCCCTGTAGAAGGGCATCACACTTGGCATGGTGTCACTGGAAAAGTAGAAGCACCTCAAAAAGATGGAATGTCACAGTGGCTGCAGCAGTAGGTTCAAGTATCAAAATGACTGTCCGAATGGTGCAGGACCAGGCAGTGTTTAATTCTGTAGTAAATTACATGGGGTCACTGTGAGTCAGAACAAACCCAATAGCACCTAACAACAGTCAGTAAAGAAAGCACATATACAAAGAGCTAAGAATCAAATTAATCATTTTTTACTGTCTGTTCTAATATCTTGAAACAAAGTTTGCAGTTAAGATGTCACAGTTGAGACTTTAGTGGTCAGAGTGATTTTTCTGAGAGAATTTTTAATAGAAAAATAGCTCATATTTATTTGATGCCTGAGTAAACATAATTTTTATATCACTTGATCTGCCCATAAATAAAAAAGTACACCAAGAAACTACTATTTTACAAAGATCCCAAAACTCTTGAGGGGTAGAGTCCTACATCTGATTCGTAGTCTTCCTTTACAATGACCAAACTTTATAAAGAATGGTGAAGAAATGGTACTAGACTTCAAGGGACAGTAAGATAGTAACCTACTTGTCCCGTATCTTCAGTTGCTCTTCCTTTTCAGTGTTACCACTTTCCTGCCCACTTTCATCCTAACATTTCAGACTCTTCATAGATTTTGTTTGTGGCAAGAAAAAAAATGCCACCATGTGCTCACTCAAAAGAACTTTTCCGACAGGTATTTTGGGAGGAAGTACGAAACATTCTGCTAATTTGTATAGAACTGTTGCCATTTGTACTTCATAAACAAAAAAAAAATTCATTTGGAAGGCTTGTAAATTACTCATTTGGGAGAATGAAAAAATGCTGCAATTCAAAATAAATAGTTTTCAGAAACAGGCTGCTTCTTGATTCCCCTAATCTCATATTTCTATTGAGCCCTTTGTTGTAGATTTTAATGATGGCCCCAGTTCTTTACCCCTTCAGCATCTACATCTTTTGCTGTATGAATTTACGCTCCTTTGGCTAATGAGGAGCCCTGGTGACATAGTGGTTAAGAGCTTGGTTGCTGACTGAAAGGTCAGCAGTTCAAATCTACCAGCAGCTCCTTGGAAACCCTATAGGGCACTTCTGCTCTGTACTTCTACAGGGTCTCTATGAGTTGGAATTGACTTACCAGCAACAGAGCCAATTTTCCCACCCAGTGAAGCTGATTTTGTGGCTAATAGAATGGAACAAAAGTGACACTGTGCAAGGTCTGAGACCAGGCTTCACAGATTATTTTCACATGTTCTAATTTACGCCTCAAACTTAACTGTGAGAAAGACATCTCTGGGTGAGCTCAGAAGTCCAAAGAGAAGAGTGAGGAACACAGAGAACAGAGCTCCCAGCAGCAACTAGCTCATAAGCAGCCAGTTGACCTGCAGACATATAAACGAGGCCAGTTGAGATCAACAGGCCACATATCCAACCGCAAGCTGACTCTGATATATGAGGAATAAATACCACTCAGGTAGCCACCAATGTTGTTATGCAACATTAAAGTGGCAACAGATAAGATGGCTGTGTGAAACTCCTGCACATATGCCTCTAACCCTAATTATAACCACCCCCTTCCCCCCAAAAACCTCTGGCATCAAGTCAATTCCAACTTACAGCAGCCCTCTAGGACAGAATGGAACTGCCCCACAGAGTTTCCAGGGCTGTAATCTTTATGGAAACAGATTGCTACATCTTTCTCCTGCATAGTGGCTGGTGAATTCATACTGCCAACCTTTCAGTTAGCAGCCTAGTGCTTAACCACTACCCTACCGAGGCTCCTTCCCTAATCATGAATTCCTTCAATTTCCTCAGGTCCACATACCCTGTTTTGTCAGAATCTTAAGTGTGTGTGCGAGCTCTTTATTTTTTCCTGTTCCATTAGCCAAGAAGTATATTCCTGCGTCAGTATCGCACTTTTAATTACTATAGCTTTTTGAGTCTTTTTGTTTTTGTAGGGAAGTCACTCTTTTTTGTTCTTCAGAAATGTACTGGTTCTATTATTTCTAGAAAGCCCTGATGGCGAGTGGATAAGTGCTACAGCTTCAGGTGCTCCTTGGAAACTCCATGGGACAGTTCTACTCTGTCCTATAGGGTCTCTATGAGTCAGAATTGACCCAATAGCAATGGGTTTGGGAGTTACTATTAGTGTTATAGAAGATGAGGAGCCCCAGTGGTACAATAGTTAAGAGCTTGACTGCTAACCAAAAGGTCAGCAATCCAAATCTACCAGCTATCCCTTGGAAACTCCATGGGGCAGTTCTATTGTCCTGTAGGGTGGCTATGGGTTGGAAATAACAACACCTAATAACAGCTACAACAGTGAAAATATAAATTGATGCACTTAAAAAAAAACAGATGAATTTGCATGCTATTTAACATTTACTTAATTTACTTCTCTAGATTCAGTTCTGATCTTTCTCCATCCTGCTCTGTGTTCTCGGAGGTAGACCTGCATAGACTTCATCAGTGGGCTCCCTTGCCTCCTGGGTCAGCAAATGGGGGACCCCTGCAAGACATCAGAAAGGAGGGAACAGAGCGAGGTCAGCATCTTTAGTGAGACCTCCTCCCTTTCTGCCAGGCTGTTCGTTGGCTGAGTGCTCCTGAAAGCTAGCGCTCTGTTGGGTATTCCTCTCCTGCAGCTGTAGCTGCCCTTTTCAGGTTCCAGTAATGATTCCTTCCTGTTGCCTTTCCAGGTCTGGGGATAGTTATGCCCTTGCTAGTTTTGTGTGCTTCATTATCTCTTACTAAGTTTTTCTCAGTTACATAGCTCAATCTGGTTCCTACTGGAACACTTAGGTTCAACTTTGAAATTCAGCAATTTCACTCAGTCATATACCCAAGAAAGCCAAAGTACCTGTGTTTGCCAGAAAACATATTTAATAATTCTTGCAATATACATTGTTAATGATTAAAAAAAAATCCAACAACCCAAATGCAATTGTCAGTTGACAAGAGGATAAATACAGACATTGTAGCATATCCATCTAACATAATATTACACATTATACAAAAGTGAAAATTAATGAACTACAGCCACATGAAACAACATACGTAGGTTTTAGTAAACAAATGTTAAGACAAAAAAACTAAAAAAAAAAAAAAAAAAAAAAAAAACTGTGAAGCAAACCGGAAAGGACAATCTACAATGTTATTATCTTTTTATAAAATCAAAGGACATATTGTTGAAACATACGTATGTGATATAACCTTTTAAAAGTGAAGCATGATAAATACAAAATTCAGGAGTCTGGTTATCTCTGAGGTGGAGGGAGTAAAATGGGATTAGGTTAGGCAAAGAGCACACGAGTAAAATAT
This sequence comes from Heterohyrax brucei, assembly GCA_028571685.1. Taxonomy (NCBI): domain Eukaryota; kingdom Metazoa; phylum Chordata; class Mammalia; order Hyracoidea; family Procaviidae; genus Heterohyrax; species Heterohyrax brucei. Next base: position 70,770,514 of record CM053146.1, on the reverse strand, counting down.
TGGTAACATTCTATTATGATTTGGATGGTGAATTTAGAGGTGTTTGTTATACAGTTGTGGTGTCAGGTGCCACTGAGTTGGTTCCAACTCATTAGCGACCCTATGCACAACAGAACGAAACACTGCCGCAGTGTTATCCCATGTGTACAGTTGTTCTTATGCTGAAGCCTATTGTTGCTGCCACTGTGTCAGTTTGTCTCATTGATGGTCTTCCTCTTTTTCACTGACCCTCCACTCTACTAAGCATGATGTCCTTCTCCAGGGACTGATCCTTCCTGACAACATGTCCAAAGTATGTAAGACGCAGTCTTGCCATCTTTGCTTCTAAGGAGCACTCAGGTTGCACTTCTTCCAGAACAGATCTGTTTGTTCTTTGGGCAGTTCATGGTACATTCAACATACTTCTCCAACACTACAATTCAAAGTTATCAGTTCTTCTGTCTTCCTTATTCATTGTTCAGCTTTCATATGCATATGATGAAACTGAAAATACCATGGTTTGGGTCAGGCACATCTTAGTCTTCAAGGTGACATCCTTGCTGTTCAGTACTTTAAGAGATGTTCCCAATGCAAGTCATCTTTTGATTTCCTGTCTGCTGCTTCCATGGGTGTTGATTGTGGAAAGAAGTGCAGTGAGATCCTTGACAACCTCAATTCTTTCTCCATTTATCATTTGCTTACTGGTCCAGTTCTGAGGATTTTGGTTTTCTTGATACTGAGGTACAATCCATACTGAAGGCTGTGGTCTTTGATCTTCATCAGTATTTCAAGTCATTTTCACTTCCAGCTAGCAAGGCTGTGTCATCTGCATACTGCAGGTTGTTAATGATTCTTCCTCCAATCCTGATGTCTTGTTCTTCTTCATGTGCTGTAGATTGTGTAATAATTGTATAATTTATAATTACTGTTTAAAAGATGGCCTAGTGTGTATGGAGTTTCAGACTGAGAGTTTAAAATTCATTCCCAAAGTAATCATCTGTGCTTTGAACAGAAAAGTAATATAATGTTAATTTTAAAGTCATCTGTCAGCAGTGGACAAAAGCAGAGCTCCAAAAGAAAGTAAGGATCCTTTCCAAAATCTTGTGAACTGATACAGCCTGGTTCTAGAGTCATGGCTGAGCCATTGGAAAAGGAGAGAACGGAAAGACAAGCAGGATAAAGAATTGATAGTATTCTTGGTTAAGATACAGAGGCCAACCAAAAAAAGAAGAAAAGGACTCAAACGTAGACCAGAGGTTAATAATCCTGGGCAGATTTTTCCATAATCAAGTTGTGAAACCAGCATTTAAAATCTTTTAAAGGGTTATGAAGAGTTTTAAATCATTTGATTTTGTTGCTATAGTTGCTGAATTTATGTTAAGTAATGTCGCATGCCTCCATTTTAGGCATCTATCAGTTAAATCCTTACTATTTAGCTAGGATTGAAAACAACACTACAGTTGAGACATTGCAAACAGTGGTTGGATTTCTGTATCTCAAGATCACTTATATATCCAAGTTATTATCCAATTTTTTTAAATTTGTTTTTATAGTAGAATGGCCATTAAAAGATGTAAAGGGGACATCTAGCTGAAAAAGTTGAAGAAACATTGTTCCAGATTATAGGATAGATTGTTACTGCTTGAATGGCAGTCTTAAATTCAGAACATGTGTCTGTAATCAACCTTTCTCTTAAATATTTAAATTGTGTCCTATTTCCTGCATTCAATAAAAATAACAAATTCTACCCTTGAATTCAATCTTGTGGATTGAATTGTTAATCCCAGTACTCTATTTATACAATTATTTTTCAGGTTTATTTCCTATTTTTATCTTGTCCTTCAACTGCAGTATAGTTCAGGGTTAGCCTATTTTTAGTGCACTGAAGTACCAGACGGTAGAAATGCTTTAACACTTCAGTATACAACCACAACCGTCCCCGACTTCACCTTCCCCGGTAGCAGGCAGCCAGTGGTTATGTTATCTGTATTTTACAATATAAAGAGTGGAGTCCAAAATTTGTTAGGCACCTGTCATAAAGAACATCTATGTTGTTGCACAAAGAAAAAAAAAATAGACCAATAAAATATTTTGATTACCCCTGTATTTTGAGGTCTCAAAACCATGTATAAAATACGGTAAGACATTTAATACAAATGCCAAAGTTAAATCATTTTTAGTAACCCTAGGACTTTTGGCTCATGCTCTGTCCAGTCTTAATTTTGGGAGTCCTACTCCTGAAAAATCACTTCATTTTATTTTTTTAAGAAGAAAAAAATATACCAGAAAAATGACTTCCTGAAGATTCTCTGACAGCTTTCTTTTTAAAATCTTTATCTGGATGAGCTGTCTTTGTAACGAGTCTACATTCATTTAAATATGAATTTAAACTACATGCTTCAAAAATGTCTTTGATAGCTAAGCTGGGGACAAAATGCCAAGTGTGTTTAGAGATAGCCAGCTAATATTTTTACAAAGAATTCAAATCAGCTTTCTTGTAGAAGGCTGAGAATGGGGATTAGAAGAAGGAAAGAAATGAATATGTAATTATGTTGTGGATTTAGATAATGATGGTTGGGTAAATGGGGATGTGTTTCCTCCTTCCTAACCATCAATCTGTCAGTGCCATCTGTTGCATAATGTGAGGAATAATTGAACTCCTCTTCAGTAAACACTGGTGGTTGGTCTTTTCATTTCTTCCAGAAGTACTGGTGTTTGTAGAGACTAAGATCCCTGGAATATTCCAAGAATTTGTTCTGTAGGGAATGTTCACCACCACTACTAGATGCCTTCAAGTAACTTGCAATTTATGGCCACACATGTGTCAGAGTGGAACTCTGCTCCAAGGCATTTTCAGTGATGGATTTTTTCGGACGTAGATCCATCATTAAGCCTTTCTGGGTGGACTTGAACCACCAATCTTGCAGTTAGCAGATTGCATTAATTGCATTGTTTGCAGCACCCAGGGACTCCTAAGGAATGTAAAGTAAGCTTGCCGTCTCAAAACCTTAAGTGGCATAAAGAAATAAGAAGAAACAAAAAAACTACACCAAAGATACCTACTGAATGCAATGTTCCTGATGTGAAATCTCAATTGCCACTCACTTGAAAGGGTATGAGTTATCCCAGATGTATCAAAGATTTGGAAACTCAATCACCAGTGCGTGGGAAAGCCACGTATAAGGTCAGACAATTAAGTCAGAGAGATTAATTGTTCTAAGTATACCATTGCCAAATATTACTGAGGTCACCTTTGAAATGCTCCCCTTGGGAAGCTATGTACCAAAGCCAGTGCCTAGTCTACCCTTCAAAGCAATATTGGAACTCCTTCTGGAATGGCCATTGCACACAGTGGCACAGTGGCAAGTTTACAAACTTAATCGCATAGCTGTCTGTGAGAGAGTTTTTAGCTGCTAAACAAGTAACTGTATTGGAATACTCTCACTACTCACCTGATCTGGGAGATCTGGCTCCCAGTGACTTTTGTCTTTAGCCAAAGATAAAGGAAGTATTGAAAGGAAGACATTTTGATCGCATTCAGGGCATTACGGGCAATACAACAGTAGCTCTGGTGGCTATTCCAGAAAAAGAGTTTCAAAATTGCTTTGAAGGGTAGACTAGGTGCCAGTATCAGTGCCTAGCTCCCAAGGAGAATACTTCAAAGGTGATAGTAGTGATATTCAGCAATAAGGTGTATAGCACTTTTTCTAGGATGAATTAGCAAACTTAATTGGCTGTCCTGGTAGAGTCTGACTTTACTTGGTTGTATAAGCAGAAAGAAATTATGTGTGAACATTTAGAGAGATGCTAAATCTGTTATAGTCTTACTTTATCTTCTCATAGTACTTAATACAAGTGTAGTACAGAAATGTTTTGTCCAATTTTTTACTTAGTTTTATTTTCCTTGAGAGCAGAGAAAATATCCATTTTTCTAACCTCATCAAATCCATACATAATAATAACCACAAGAAAGATTTATTTTGTCCTCATCATATGCTCTTCTAAATGTTTTATTGATGCTTTTGTTGTTAGGTGCTGTAATTCCACTTCCCATCATGGTGACTCCATGTAATGAGTAGAAACACACCAAGGGGGTATCTAGGCTGTAATTTTGATGGGAGCAGATTGCCAGGTCTTTCCCTTACAAAGTAGCTCGGTAGTCTTAAACCACCAACATGTCAGTTAGCAGCCAAACACTTAATCTTTGCACCACCAGTGTTCTTCATTGGTAAACCACAAACCCACTGCTGTTGACTCAGTTCTGACTCATAAAAACCCTATAGGATAGAGTAGAACTGCCCCATAGAGTGTCCAAGGAGTGACCAGTGGGTTTGAACTGCTGACTTTTTGGTTAGCAGCTGTAGCACTTAACCACTACACCAGCAGGATTTCCTCTATTGATAGTTTTGATTTAATCTATGTAACAAAAAAAGATATTACCTGGATTTTACACATGAGGAAACTGAACCACCAACAGGTTAAGCAAATCACCCAAGATAACATATCAGCACGAACAAACCATGAACCCAGGAGTACAAATATGAGGTGTCCAATAAATATTTAGTAAAATAATGAATAAACAAGACAGTAAATTACATTTTCCTTAAGCATGGCTAAGTTAGATAGATAAATTGAATGTTTTTCGACTGTTATTAGAAATACTGACCCAACACATTTGCAAGAAAATTGTGGTAGACGTTAGTATTGATAGCATAATAATGTGACAGTGGCTAAGCTTTAATTTTGATACAACTGTTGTAGAATTCTCTCAAATTCTAAAGAGAAATACAGGAAAATTTGTTCCTTTAGCTCTGATTTCCTTGAGGTGGTCTTGATTTCTATTAAAACATATTCTGACATAAATAGATACAAATACATTAGGAAGCAAAGAACTCTTTCATAATACTTATAATGTGGCTTACTGTCATGGATTGAATTGTGTCCCTGCCAAAATAGGTATCAAGCTGGTTAGGCCATGATTCCTAGTAGTGTGCGGTTGTGTGTCATTTTGTGACTGATGTCATTTCCCTATCTGTTGTAAATCCTAATCTCTGCTGTGGTTAATGACGTAAGGTTGGTTTATGTTAAAGAGGACTAGGGTGGGGTGTAACTCCCTCAGGTCCTATCCTGGATTCAGTGTAAAAGGAGTTTCCCTGGGGTGTAGCTACATCACTTTTATAAGAGTTAGAAGGAAAGAGGGGAGCAGAAACTGGGGACTTCATCCCTGAATTTGGACTTCTAGCATACTTGACTGTGAGAGAATAGATTTCTTTTTGTTGAAGCCATTTCTTGTAGTATTTCTGGTATAGCAGCACTAGATAACTAAGACATTTGCAAAGTTAGAAATTTCTCAGAGTTGATGAATCGATTTTTAAAATGCTCATTAATTGCATACTCTATATAAAAGTACTGTGACTGTAACCAAGTCTCTCCCTCCTTTGAGCAACCCTATAGCACTATATTCAAGTCCTTCTGCAATGACAAATAATTCTGAATGACCACATCCTCTGAATTTGTATTCACTGTGTATTTCAAACTTCACTTGATTATTACTAATTTCCATTTTAATAGATTTCTACAGGGATAGATTTTTTTCGTGAATAACAAAATTCTTTCAGAAGTCAAAAAGAATAACAGATACTATGTGTATTTACAAAGACATTGCTTGTTCCCCAATTCTATTTTGTGTTAAAAATTCAGTAAGATTTAATTCTGGAGAAATTTGGTTGCTTTTGCTATTCCCAGGTTCCTTCACAAGTGTGTCCTGTCTTGAGTGAGGCAGTGGAGGGCTGCATTCTGGACGAGGACCCCAGACATTTCAGATCTAGTCCTAGCAGTGCAACCAGCTTACTGGGGGACCTTATCCATACCATGTAACTTAACTTCTCACAACCTCAGTTCCTTCATTTATAATACTAAGGTTCTTTTAAAACCTCATCTGTCTCCTCCAGAAAATCTGTGTCGTAAAGAATCATCACACCAGTATTGTGAATTTAACAGTGGTGTCTTTAAGAGCAGATATTTTTAAAGGGGGGAAAATCTCTGACCCTTCGCAAAATCTAAATCTCACCTGAATGATACTGTTTCTCTGTGAAGAAATAGAATGCACTTACGGTGAAGTGACTTGTGTAAATGATCTCATACAGAAGGCACCTAGGGGACAGAGACTTGTCATTGCCAAGTAAGTCACATTTAAATTCCCTCATGCCTTGAGAAATAATGTGAGGGAAAGTGCAAAAATAGCACAGTCATTCCTTTGGACCAGTGTCGACTCCTCAGCCTCCTGAGAGCACTCCAGCTATGTTTGTGTTCATCTATATGCAATGAGAAATAATAAGAATCATCTATACTTGCCACATGGGGCTTTTCTATATACCGGTGTGCTCACCTATCAATGCATTTCCTGAAGAGCCTTTTGATAAGGAAAAGATCCACCATGCACACTGTCTTGTGCACAGCTACAGACACAGATTGAAGATGCTTTCTCCCCCCTGCAATACAGAAAATTACAAAAGCTCCCAGCTACACTAAACCAACCAGAATGAAACTAGAGGCAGCTGTCTCTGATTGAAACCGTGGAGTGAATTGAGATTGACAGAGTTGCAGGGCTAGGAGGTTAATGAGCCCATAGTCCCGCTCCAGGCAGAACTGTCTTGAACCATTCCTGGCAGGTGACAGCTCACCCTCTTGGAAAAAAAAAAAAAAAGAAAAAAACCCTTCATAACACACTTTGGTAACATATCCCATTGTCTCCACATCCATATCCTAATAAAGTTCTGAAAGCAATGTAAGTCCACATTCTCCTCTATTTAATCTCCATGTTAACAGATATATAGAATAATACATTGACAGAAACGTCAAAGATGATGGGAGCCTCAAAGAAAGGTCACAGAGTTGATTATCATTTCTCCAGAGGCCTCCAAAGAATAATTAGCAAGTCTGTGCATTGTGGTTTTAGAGACAGTAATGAGTCAAACTGTTTGTTTTTATATATAAGATCTATCTGTCATCACCAGTCCCTCAATGAAATTTTACCTTGCACCGTATGACAAGGACCATACCCCAAACCAAACCCAGTGTGACTGAGTCAATGCTGACTCATAGCGACCCTACAGGTCAGAGTAGAATTGCCCCATAGAGTTTCCAAGGAGTGCCTGGTGAAACAGTCGTAGTACTTAACCCACTATGCAACCAGAGCTTCCAACAGGACCACAGGTTCAGGAAATACTATTCCAAACTGAAACATATAATGAAAGAATCACTTCTTATGGGGAAAGAGACCAAAGAAATGTAGAATAGGTACAAAAATAGAATACTTCTTTGTTTACTAATTCTTTTTCATTGCAGTCTCCCAACTTATACTTTCTTACATATGGATACCCTTGTGATGTAGTGGTTAAGTGTTACGTCTTCTGACTGAAAGGTTGACAGTTCCAATCCACTAGGTGCTCCTTGGAAACTCTATGGGAGCAGTTCTACTCTGTCCTGTAGGGTCACTATGAGTTGGAATTGACTCAATAGCAAGAGGTTCCTTCCCCTTACATATAATACATCTGTTAATAAATCACTGCCAGCCTTTTGCTTCTGGTAATTATGTATGTTAGATGAAATGGCAGCATTATATAGAGAACAGAATGGAAGATTTGGAAACCAGGGTTCAAATCCGTTGTCTACTCCTTAATGTCTTCGTGGTTGGGGTAACTATCTCTGAGCTTTATTGCCTTCAGTTGTAAATTGGGACTAATAATACTTATTTCATTCTGGTCTTGGAGGGAAAAACAGGATAATAATAGTCCTAGGATCTTAAAGGTACTAGGATAAATGTTAGTTGACTCTGAAGGTGATCTGTTAGACAGACTGCCTTCATTTCCTCTTCTCTGCTTCTTCTCTAGGCTGAGAAATGCCTAAGTGCAGGAGACACCTGCTGCCTCTGAGATTGTCACTGGGTGGAGCCTCTGCATCCCTTCAGCCTCTCTTGTTGCTGATGGCCACGCTAGCTCATAGGGAGATTTTCCTTAGGGTCAGAGAGGACAAGAGTAAAGAGCCCTTCAGAGGCCAAATTAAAACAGATGTTGGATTTTTGACTTGAATTTTTAAAAGATTGTGTTACATTTTTATTAAGAATAAGGGGGAAAATTTCATTTCTAAAACACTTCATTTTTAGAAAGCTGTACAGAACTGCTTTGTGCAAAGAATAAAAAGGCTGATTCAAAGATAGACTATTTTCTTAGTTCACAGATATGAGCAATAAGAGTATCACTCATTGTAAAGTAGAAATGCTATTACCTACATTTGACATAAATTTAAATAACTTCTGAAATATGCTCTGATTATATAAACCAGAAATAAATGTAGAGACATTTTTAAAAATTCACTACTCATTTTATGATCCAGAGACAACCACGATAATATTTGAGTACAAATTCTGCCTATATTTTTTCTACACATATCCTGAGAGGCAGGCCTGCTTTCTCATTCCAGGTCTACCACTCAACAGTTATTCTTAGACAAATCATTTCGTTTCTCCAAGCCTCAGTAACAGCACATTAAAACTGGCACCTACTTCATAAATTATTGTAATGCTATGTGAGATAATGCAAATGCAGCCATCGATACTATGGATGGTACATAATAAACGTAGTAAATGTCAGCTACTGCTATTATCTTTATTATCAGTATTCTACTTTAAATGAAAACAAAAATGACAGTTCACAGGGATGAAATCAAGTTCTCCAGCTAGTTATTGCAACTTGGACTGTTGGAGTCTGTGCAGTACAGGAAGTCAGTTCTCCCACTTGCCAGCAACATGATTTATCAAATGCTTTATTATGTGCAGCCAGACACAATGATATATGAGGTCTGACAATTAAGTCTGTGAACTTAATTGTTCTAAGTACTACATACCTCATTGTTGAATATCACTATGGTCACCTTCAAAGGACTCCCTCCCATTGTGCATGATGGCCCAGTGGCAAGTTTGTAGAATTAATTGTATAGTTGTCTGTGAAGGTGTTTTTAGTCACTAAACAAATAACTGTATTGGAACACCTTCGCTACTCACCTGATCTGGCCAATAATGACTTTTGTATTTACCTGAAGATAAAGGAAATATTGAAAAGAAGACATTTTGATGACATTCGGGACATCAAGGGTAATACAATGACAGCTCTGATGGCCATTCCAGAAAAGGTTTCACAATTGCTTTGAAGGCTGGACTAGGTGCTGGCATTGCTGCATATCGTCCCAAGGGGAGGACTTCAAAGGTGATCATAATGATATTCAGCAGTGAGGTAAGTAGCACTTTTTCTAGGGTGAGTTCTTGAAGTTAATTGGCACCCTCATATGTTAATCTTCATGACCATCTTAGAAGACAAGAGTCATCATCATCATCTACAATTTAAAGATGAGGAAACTGAGTCAAGGAAAAATTACATAACATGCAAAGTTTAATAGTTAAGTAGTGAAGCTGGGGTGAGAATGTAATCAATCTACTTCTACATTCATGTTCATAATCAGAGATATAGAAGAGTCCTGTATTCACTGGGTGTTTTTTTTGTAATGTTATAGTTAAAAGCAAACATTCTAAAAAGCACATGGTTTGCAATTAATTAGAAAAGGTCCAGACAGATAAATAACAAGAAAAGAATTAAATAAATATTCTATCATTTTAGATAGCATATTTTGCAATGCTCCCAAATGGTACATCATGCCTCTCCAACAAATTTACAGGATCTCACATTCGATCCATTACTTCTGAACTCTTAGGTAGCTGGAAGCAGTTAGGCAGCAAGCAGTGTTCTTGGAAAAATAGCTTTGTATTACTCTTACAAACAGACTGTGTTGCAAGAAGGTTTTTGGCATAAAAGAAGGACTAGTATACACAGTTGTCTTTCAGATGGCATGGATTTGGGAATGTAAGTGGACAAGCCAAACCCTGTATTTCCTTTCAGTTGAATTCCAGAACACATAGCATTTGTGTTTATCCTTATTTACCCCGTACATAATATTTTATTATTTACTTGGCAACAACTTTACCAATTTATTGAATGCTTTACCATATGGTGCCAGACACAAAGAAGGATTGGTAGTTGGAAAATAAGGCCTTTGTCATGAAAACAATGCCAGAGATCACATGATAGAATTTTGCAGGACCAATGACTCTGTCATTACAAATATTTGTTTTCAACAACATAAACAGTGACTATGCATATATACCTCACCAGATGGAAAACACAGGAATCAAATCAACTACATCTGTGGAAAGAACCAGTGGAAAAATCTCATTATCATCAGTCATAACAAAGCCAGGGCCAACCATCAATTGCTATCATCTGCAAGTTCAAGTTGCAGCTGATGAAAATTAAGACTCATTCATGACAGCCAAAATACAACCTTGAGTATATCCCTCCTGAATTTAGAGACCATGTCAAAAATAATTTTGATGCCTTGAACATTAATGACTGAAGACCATATCATACATGAAGAAAGTAAAAGGCCATTGAAAAGACAGGAAAGAGAGAAAAGAGCAAAATGTAAGAACAGAGTCTGAAACTTGTTCTTAAATGTAGAGTAGCTAAATGAATGGAAGAAATGATGATGAATGATGATGTAGAAAAGCTGAAGAGAAGAATTCAAAGAGCAGCTCAGGAAGACAAAGTAAAATATTATAATGATTTCTCAAGCCAAAAGAACTGAAGGAAAGAATTAAGACTTGAGTTGCAATTTTGAAGAATTCTAGTGGCAAAATATTAAATGGCTCAGGAAGCATCAAAAGCAGATCAAACAAATACACAGGAACTGGTTGACCCTCAGCCACTTCAGGAGGTAGCATATGGTCAGGAACTGATGTTACTGAAGAAAGAAGTCCAAGCTGCACTGAAGACATTGGTGAAAAACAAGGCTTCAGGAATTGATGGAATACCAACTGAGATGTTTCAACAAACGGATATAGTGCTGGAGGTGCTCATTTGTGTATGCCACGTAACTTAGGGGACAGCTGCCAGGCCAACCAACTAGAACATTCATATTTGTGTCCATTTCAAAGAAAGGTGACCCAAGAGAATAACAGAAATTTTCTGACAGTGTCATTAATATTACATGCAAGTATAATTTTGCTGAAAATCACTCAAAAGTGGTTGCAGCATTACATCCACAGGGAACAGCCAGAAGTTCAAACCAGATTCAGAAGACAGTGTGAAATGAGACATATCATTGCTGATGTCAGATGGATCTTGACTGAAAACAGAGAATCCAGAAAGGTCTTGACCTGTGTTTTATTGACTATGCAAAGGCATTCAAAAGTGTGAATCCTAACAAGTTATGGATAACACTGTAAAGAACAGGAATTCCCTAACACATAATTGTAACCATGAGGAACCTGTATGTGCATAGACTGAGGGACAGACATTTGAAAAGAACAAGGGGATTCCATGATTTAAAGGCAGGACAGGTGCATGTCAGAGTTTTCTCTTTTCTCCTTTCTGTATTCTGAGCAAATAATCAGAAAGGCTGGACTATGTGAAGAACAAGGTACCAGGACTGGAAGAAGACTCAGTAACAACCTGAGATATGCAGATTACACAACCTTAGTTGCTGAATGTAAAGAGAGAACCTTAAGTATTTACTGATGAAGATCAAAGAAAATAACCTTCAGTATGTATTACATGCCAACAGAAAGAAAACAAAAATTCTCACAACTGGACCAATAACCAACATCATGATAAACAGAGAATAGATTGAAATTGTCAAGAGCTTCATCTTACTTGAGTCCACAATCATTTCCCATGGAAGCAGCAATCAAGAAATCAAACAACACACTGCACTGGGGAAATCTGCTGCAAAAGATCTCTTTAATGTCAAAAGCAAAGATGTCACTTTTAAAGACTAAAGTGCACCTGACCCAAGCCATTGTGTTTCTGATTGACTAATGTGCATGTGAAAGCTATTCAATGAATAAAGACAGAAGAATTAATGCTTTTGAATTATGGTGTTGGTGAAGAATATTGAATATACCATGGACTGCCAGGAAAGTGAACAAATTTGTCTCGGAAGTAGAGTCAGAATGCTTCTTAGAAGCAAGGGTTCCAAGACTTCATCTCACATAATTTGGATAAGTTGTCAGGAGGGACTAGTTGCTAGAAAAGAACATTACGCTTGGTAAAGTAGAGTCAGTGAAAAAGAGGAAGACCCTCAGGGAGATGAATTGACACAGTAGCTGTAATAGTGGGCTCAAGAATAACAGCAATTGTGAGGATGTCACAGGACCAGGTAGGGTTTCATTCTGTTGTACATAGAGTCACTACGAGTCAGGACCAACTCAAAGGCACCTAACAATAACAGTTTGTAGATTTTCACGTTGGGTAGAAACCTTCCCCTGCCATTGTGCTACTGAAGGCTTGTAGCAAAGAAATTTCTTGAAAATATCACACACACTCGGAAGCACCAAGAACTCTCTCTCTAGTGACCAGGGAGCTCATTTCACAGGTTAGATCATCCAGAACTGTGTTGTGTTTTTCCCATTTATCAAAGATAACTTTGTCTTATCATCTTCAGTCTTCTGGTCCAGCAGAGAGAACTAACAGAATAATAAAGACCCAAATAGCAAAGCTTTGTGAAGCTTAAAAATTAATCATGGACTAAGGTCTTTCCTTTAGTCTTAATTCTGAGATCTCACAAACCTATCCTTTACGAAATAATTACTGGGAAATCCATGATTTTGTCTTAATGTTGCCTGTACTGACTTTAACATTTTTCAACTTGGAATTACTAAAGTAATGCCTGCCTTTAATCCAGTGTTCTAAAGAATGTCTTTCACAGGTTAGGGAAGCCTTTGACAAACAGAAACTAGAACCCTGATGTCTGCCCAACATTGCCCAAGAGAATGTATATATTGGAAGAGACACCAAATATTTGTTAGAACTTCACTGGAAATGGCCATATATAGTCTTCCTTGGCAATCCATGTGCAGTGGTACTAAAGGGAATAAAACTTTGGATCCTTTTGTCACAGTTTTAAAAGGCTTGATGCCTCTTTGGACTCACTATCCAATCTACTAGAACATTGAAGGTTACATTTAAATACCCCTCTGTCTGAAAGCAGATGACATCTGAGGCAAACATTTGACTGAGGCCTGAATATGTACCTCTTCTTCTCTTTTTCTTTTTACCTTTGTTACAGTCATGCCTATTCTCATGATTTCCTAAATTGGAGACATGCTTATGCTTACATTTTTAGAGGGTTTAATTGTTGAATGTGTCTTCTCAACCTCAGATCAGTGTGGCCTTCCTTGGTGGGCCTTTCCACTAGAGGATATGATTGACTTGCTGTTGGTTTATGGATATAAGAACAACAGAGAAACACTTCATTACAGTAGAAAATGGCTAGTGCTAGATTTTCCATTGATACACGGCTTCTTTTCAGATCAGAATAAAACCCAGTATGTAACTTAACATTTAGTCTTAGCGCAAGTTATACCTTATGAAGCAAAATTGCCCAAGTAGGGCTAAAGGATCTTCTAAACCCACAAACAGTACTCTTTGTATTGCAGGTCTATATCAACAGCTGTGGCTGGGTTCATCTCATTCACTCCCCAAGAAGGGAGGCTAAGTCAGGTTTCTCGCCTTTGCTGGGAACATTCTAGCACACACATACGAATAACCCAGCCATCACCAGATCTATGGAATGGCTACCAGTGTCTGAACGTGCAGCAGTTATAACCTTACAAGCTACTGACTAGCCACAACTCTCGGGTATCTATCGTCTCACCCCTAAAGGCACCTCTTGACTATGTGGAACCAACCTTTGGCCTTTACTACTACCAAGCTGGATTGGGTCCGCACTGGGCTTAAGCTGGACTCAAGGACATATTTTAATTGAACTCCCTTTCCCAACTAATGTATTAAGAGCTTGAAAGTCTTAATCCGTGTTTCATTGGCTTGATCATTTAGCTGTAGTATTTATCCCTTAGAAAGATTTGATGATGTCATGATGTAGGTCCCATAGGGTAGGTTCTGACTCATAGCGACCCTATGAACAACAGAATGAAACACTACCAGGTCTTGTGCCATGTCCACAATCGTTTTTATGCATAAGCCCACTTTTGCAGCCACTGTGTCAGTCCATCTTGTCAAGGGTCTTCCTCTTTTTCACTGACCCTCTGCTCTACCAAGGATGATGTCCTTCTCCAGGGACTGATCCTTCCATGGACAGCATGTCCAAATTATGTAAGATGCAGTCTTGCCATCTTTGCTTCTGAGGAGCACTCTGGTTGTACTTCTTCCAGCACAGATGTTTGTTCTTTTCGCAGTCCATGGTACATTCAACATTTTTCTCCAACACTGCAATTCAAAGGCATCAATTCTGCTTCTGTTTTCATTGTTCATTGTCCGGCTTTCACATGCATATGATGCGATTGAGAATACCATTGCTTGGGTCAGGCACATTTTGGTCTTCAATATGACATCTTTTGAAGACTTTAAAGAGGTCCTTCGCAGCAGACTCTTCCAGTGCAATGCGTGATTTTATGATACATAAAGAAATATTTACCAAATATATACAAACTTGCCTAGATGACAGTGCTCATGGGCTTCAAGAGATCGATACTGACTTAGCAAAGAAAAGTAGTACTCCAAAACAGGATGGCCTTTGACATGCTCACTATAAGGCAAGGAGGTGCCTTACAGATGCAGTCTGATTGCTGAGTCTAGATTCCTGACAATAGTGCTAATATTACACTTTATATTAATCATGTGCCACATGTAGTATCTTGCCTGAATGATCCTGTTCCTTCCTTAACTGAATTATAAGTAATTGGTCTTCCTCTTGGGGTTGATGGTAGACAAAACTGCTACTTTATTTTGGAATTTTTGTATTTCATATCATTACTGTTATTGGAATTATAAAATGCTGTTTTGCTTTAGTTCAATGAATTTTATTCATGAAACCATTTCAAAACCATTTGAATCTTCATGTAAAGTCACATTGGTTTCAAGAAAGATTTCATTGTTTAGTCACTGCCCGTTTTTCTTCCTGGATATGTTTCATCTTGACTTTTGTCATCTGTCCGGACTGAAGAATGTTCCTTGAATGTGACCTGGTCTGCTAAGATGTTCCACCATAAAACCTACTCATCTTGAAGATGAAACCTGTTAGCTTGGTGTGATGGTTAAGACCAGTGATGGTTAAGACCAGCTGTATAAACTGGTAGGGGTGGGGCCTGGGATGACTTATTGTCTACCACTAGCCTTCATCTCTCCGCTTTCTGCCACCTACTTCTGCCACCTACGTCTGCTCACTTGCCAGCAGCTCCCACTGTCTTGTCTTCTTGCATCTGGTTCTTGGAACTTGCTAGCAGCTCTTGGGATTTGTCAGCCCTCACAGCCTGCAAGTCAGAGTCCTGGTCCCCAACCTGCAGATCCTGGATTCACCAACCCCTGCTGCTCCTTGAACCAGCAGAAACCTTACAATCTCACCTGCCATCTTGGGGTTCGTTGACCTTGGTTTGGAGTCTGAACTCTAATCTCTGACCTGCCAACCTGGGGTTCATCAGCTTCCATGGCTATGTGAGGACTTGGGAGATTTCAGCTTCTGTGGTTGCATGAGCTGTTTCCTTTATATAAATCTTTTTCTATACATATTATACATGTTGCTGGTTTTGCTTCTTTAAAGAACCCATTCTAAGACACTTGGCAAGGTGAAGAAAATAATTTTTATTAACCAAAGCATCTAAAGAAGACAGGCAAAACCCTTACAGAAGAAAGGCAACTCCTTTATTAGTCATCAGCGTTCCCTAGCTAAGGCTTGGTCAAAAGGAGGAAATGTAAATAGAACTGTTTTGAGTTGGAAACTCTCATGACAGATGCAAGGATGACGGAGCCAGCATGCAAGCCCAGGAAGCACAAGATCAGGATGTAAACCATTTGTTATGGAAGGAATGTGTCAAAGATGTAGCCAATTGGTTCCTGGAGAAAACATGTTCATAACTATAAGCGTGCCTAGCTCAGCTGGCTAATGCCTCTCACTTAGGTGGTAACTGACCAACCTTTACATTTCAAAGGGACTTCAAGCTGAAGCTGATCTTATCTATAATCAATCAGCAAACTCTTATCTTTCTTTTGTTCTTTGTGTATATAAACCCTTCTTTCTGCTTGAAGGTGGAGTGCTTTGTATTGTAGCTCAGTGCTGCTAAGCTTGATCTTTATAATGCTTCAGCAAGTGTGCTTTTCTTTCACTTCTAACAGGGCATGAGACTTTCTTCTTTGACAGTATAAATAGATGCCTGGTGGGAAAATTAACTATTGCTTTTCACCTGTTCTTGCAAAAAAGGCTTGATCTACTTCTGAAAAATCAGTCATAGAAATCCATATAAAGGAGAGTTCTCCATGGTTTAGAATAGACTCCACAGCAACTAGTATATAGTTTAGTCCTATAGTTGAATAGTATTTATGCTATTAAGTCATGTTACAGTAGACTAGCTAGATATCTACTGATGCGGTCTGTCTTCAGTTGTTGCACACTTTTGTTGCAAGTGATTTATTTTCAGAGTTAATCAGATGGCAACAATTTTTCCCCCAAGTGGTTCATTTCCCTAGAGCACATTTCACCCTTATTAGGGTAAACTGGGCTTCTCTTTTCGTCATGAAGTCTTGATTATAGGCAAGGACTCTAATTTGACTCCCCTTCTTGACTTCAGTGTTTTAACATTTGTCAAATATCAGGTATTAGTACAGAAATATATGCTTTTCAAAATGGGAGTGTCACACTGTAGGGTAATTCCTCTGTTTCCTTGTATATGTTATTTCATGAGAAGCATAATTTAACCATCAAAAGCAACTGCTTGAAGAGCAATACCGTGGAAGATCATGGACAAATATTCATGCCTTCACCTAACAGTACTAACTGTGCACCTGCTTTGGGTACAGCAAAATGTACAGCCTGGGACACAACAGCAACTTTTACCCTCTCCTCATCCTGCTTGCTTTACCTACAAGATGAGAAATTGATATTTTATCTCTAAAGTCTTTTTAGGTGTAAAGTCTGTAATAAATATGATTGCTTTTATTCTAAGAATCATAAAATACTGCATTTTAATAAACGCCCAATTTTTTTTTAAATAAAGATGTTTTAAGGAGTTCATCGTTTAACATTTAGTTCACCATAGTAGACAATAACTGGTAAATGGGAGCCGTATCTTTCAGTATAAAAAAACCCAACTGCTGTCTAGTCGGATCTGACTCATAGTGATCCCAGAGGTCAGAGCAGAACTGCCCCATGGAGTTTTCAAGGCGTGCTCGGTAGATTCGAATAGCCAACCTTTTAGTCAGCAGACGTAGCACTTAACCACTATGCCACCAGGGTTACAGAAATGTATACTTACATCTTCAAATATATATGCACTGCAGAAATTTCAATGTGCAGGTTGCTCCATGTCCATAGAAAATTGAACAAAGGAAATGAGACATGTTCAAAGCAAAACAGAGGTTTTCACATATAGACTAAAATCATTCTGTGTACTCAAAATTCAGCACATACATTGACTGTTTCTACTAGCAGGATACTGAGATCAAAGGATGGCCCCCCAGTATTACATACTGACTTCTCAAAAACCTCATTGCTGAAAATTCTAAATACATAGGAAAAATAAGTTTATCAGTTCCTTGTTATATGGAAGTCACTGGCAGGTTTTCTTCAGAAGAAGCTGTTTAGCATCCCTCCCCTAGTACATTTTATGGCATGACTTTATGTGAGAAACTTCCATTTCCAAATGGTTTCTCAGTAACAAATCCATTGCATAAAGCACAGTCTATTTGTAATCTTCTTATACCTTACTAAGCAAGGCTAAGTAGCCTCAAGGTCATTCAGGCAAGTTTTTGGCTTCTGTGTGAAGACAGCTCCAAGCTATTTAAGGAATATCTGGTTGCTGGATAGCTGGGAGCCAAATTTGCTGCTCATCACTAGCAAGTGTGCATTTTTAGATATCAACCCCACTCCTGCCTACATCTAACTTTTCTATTTTTATTTTTCCTATACCTTGTTTATAAATCCTTTTTGCATTTATAATATTTTAATTACTGTGTATATATATGTGTATATTAAATATCTGTAATTCTACCTTAAATTGTTTGGGGCACATATCTGGTTGTAAATAAGTAAATAAATAAGGAAGATAGGTAGAAAGATAGCCCTGGTCGCACAGTGGTTAAGAGTTTCACTGCTAACCCAAAGGTCAGCAGTTCAAGTCCACCGGGCACTCCCTGGAAACCCTGTGAGGCAGTTCTACTCTGTCCTATAGGGTCACCATGAGTTGTACTCCATGGCAACATGTGTGTGTGTGTGTGTCTCTCTCTCTCTCTCTCTCTCTCTGTGTGTGTGTGTGTGTGTGTATACACATACAGGAAAGCGGAGAGAATGAAAAGTCAGTGGTTAAGGGGAGACCCAAAAGACCAAATTAACGAAACATCCTATTTCTGTAACTCATGGCACCCCTAGGGGCCAGGGTAGAACTGACCCCCAGAGTATTAGTCGGATCCTACTCGACGGTACTTGGCTTGGCTATTTCTGTAACTATTTTTATGCTACACTGAAAATGGAAAATCGTATTCAAATTTTATCTCTTAAAAAGCAATAATTTGTGTGTTGATAACTACAAAATGCCAGCATGGGAAAATAATTTAAATGTATAGTTTTATTTAAAAGAATCCTAGAATTACTTATTTATAAAAAAATTCCAGCATGTGAATCTGCATAAACAGACTGACATTTTGAAAACTCTATTTCAATCTTTAAAATGGTACATTAAAGTTAATTTACAGGGTAGTTTTAATGAAAAAGTCTATGACATGTACATTAATACACAGTGAAAGGGTAGTAATCAGTGAAATTTCTGTGATTTCCACATGAATCAACAGTGGTGCATTGCTTAGTGTAACAGTCATATCATGTTTAATTTGTGTGGAAATGTTTGGAAATGCTCAAAAGGTCCACGGTGAATCATTCCAGGGTCTTAATTGAACAGTAATCTGTGATAAATTACTCTGTAAACACTGAAATAATATTCTTATATAGCTGCCAACTTACTTTGAAAGACTCTAACAATCCCAAATAATTATATTATTGTCTTTGTATTATCCAAAGCTTGTATCCTTCAAGAATTTATTTTCCTAGCCTAAGGAAAATAATTTTAACATTTATGAAATGCTTATTTGCCTTCCATAGATGCCTATCATTTTTTAGAACTGAAAATATTTATTTTATTTTTAATATATTCCAAATCATACTTCGCTGTTGTCTCTCCAATAATGATAAGTGCTAAGAAAAAAATCTGACTCCTTTTTTCCCAAAATAAACTACTTAATTTAATTTACACCAGTAGCAGTGCTCTATTCTTAGACCTAATTATAGCAGTGTCAGCACTGTTTAACAGACCAGTTGAAATCTCATTCTTATAAGCTGGTACGGGAAATACTGTATGTGAATCTGAGAAAAAATTTTAATCAGAAAAACGCTATTTAAAAATCAAGAATTTCCCAGGTACAATCTCTACAACTCTAAAACCTAGGACTGAGAACCTCTCTAGGACTTATGTTACAGTCCCATAAAATATTTTAATCAAATTCTATTTTGGAATTTTTTATATGTCCATTTACTTGACATAAAATCGTTCTCCTGAGAGCTGTATGGGAAGCCTGGTGGCATAGTGGTTAAGTGCTGTGGCTGCTAACCAAAAGGTCACCAGTTCAAATCTGCCAGATGCTCCTTGGAAACTCTTTGGGGGCAATTCTACTCTGCCTACAGTGTTACTATGAGTTGGAATCAGCTCACTGGCAGTCGGTTAGTTTTTTGGGTAAAAGCTACACGATTGGTTTAGGTGATACAATTTAATTAAAACAGATGTAAATAAATTCCAGTAAGTTATAAACAAAGTTAGACTTTTGCTTCTTTTAAGAAATCATTTTCCAGAAAAACGAGTCAGCAATCAAATGATGTGCTGTATCAGTCAAAGTTCTTAGTTGTAAACAAACAAACAACAACATCAAAGCCAACATGATATAACAGAAAGGAAATATGTGTACTTCCGGGTTTGTTCTTCACCTGAAGCCTTAACAGGGTGTTATGACTCCCCCGCTCAACTACTGTTTTCCTCTGCCTTCAGCCAGTGAGATAACCAAACAACAAACTCTGTGCCTTCAAGTTGATTCCGACTCACAGAGACCCGATAGGTCACAGTAGAACTACCCCAAGGAGTTTCCAAGGAGCATGTGGTAGATTTCAACTGCCAGCCTTCCAGTTAGCAACCACTAGCCCTTAACCACTAGGCCACCAAGGTTTCCACAGATAGTCTAATGGAAGGAAAATGATCAGGGCAAGTAAAAATAAATGCAGAATAAGTATCTACTGTAATAAGCTTAAACTGCTACTCTCTATCCCCAAAAGGTAGTAGGCATGCTGTATAGAAAACCTGACACCAAATAGTTCTTTGGTATAATGCTTATTAGAAGCTCATGATAAGTTACTGCTACTAGAAAATGGAGCATTTATTAAGTCTATAACTAAATTGCCATTGATGAGAACTCCATGTTGTTGAAACCATGAGTAACCTTCATATGACCTTGATGAATATTTGGTCCGTAACTTCATGGACTCATACACGTTGACCCATATTCACTGAGTGGGTCACCTTATCTACACTAAAGGCCTTGTGGTTAACATACTGTATTAATAACCTAATATCACAAGTGGATGGCTTTCACAAAGAGAAATTTATTTTCTCACAGTAAAATAGGCTGAAAGTCCAAATTGAGGGCATGAGCTCCAGGGGAAGGCTTTCTTTCTCTTCTAGAAGAAGGCCCTTCTTGTCAGTCTTCCCCTGGTTAAGGAGCTTCTCAAGTGCAAGGACATGGGGTCCAATGGATGCTCTCTGTTCCCAGTGCTTCTCTCTTGGGAGATAAAAGGTGATGTAGGCTACATCCCAGGGAAACACTGGATCAGGGTTGTGACCCAGGCAAGGATGTTACAATCCACTCTAATCTTCAGTAACAAAATCACAGTCATCAAATGGAGGACAAGCACATCATAGTGGGAATCATTGCCCAGCCAAATTGATACACACATTTTTGTGGTCACATAATTCAATCCATACACAAATAATTATCAAGAAATCCACTCATTTTCTGGGTCTATGATGAGAGGTCTATTAGCATACCTCCAGAAACTCCCTCCATAGTTCTCCAATCCTTTTCTTTCCAAGTGGCTGGCTATCCAGTCAATCCATTAGCCACTGAATTGGTATAAATTCTTGTTCTGTTTGTTTTTAATGCATTCAAAAAAATGTCCCCCAATTTAGTACTTTAAAATAACCATTTTATTGTTCTCATTAATGCTGCAGGTAAGGAATTTCAGGGACAGAACATGAAGGGAGGTTACATATGCTCCACGACTTCTGGGGCCAGATGCTAGAAACATCAGAAGGCTCATTCACTCACATTTTTGGTACCCATGTGAGCTAACTCAAGACTAGGACCAATGACTGGAGCACCTGCTGAGGAACCACATAGCAAGATGGCCACAGAGGAGTCTATTTCTTACAGGGAGATTCAAGGCTTTAAGCAAAAGTCTTCAGCTGAACAAGGTAGAAGCTACATCACTTTTATGATCCAGCCTCAGAAACCACACAGCATCACTTCCATCACACTCTATTAGTTGAAGTAGTCATAAATCTGCCTGGTTTCAAGGGAAGGGAATGTATAGTCCACTTCTCAGTGGGGCCTTGTTTTAAAAGAATTACTATTCTTGACTCAAGCCATCTTCTACAATGCACAATTAACAATGGGACACACTATTTAAATATTTGTCTCCTTTCTCGGGCAAGTACAGTCTCAGTCTACTGCCACTCACATACTCTGGATTTTCGCCGACCTAAGTTGGTGATGTTCTGTGGCAGGTAGGTTTTCCCCTCCTGCTTTTTGATTTTTAAGTGTTCCTACAGGGTAAACTGGAATCTGACAGTACTTTTAAATCTTGGATGAAGTAAGACAAGAAGAGAATTGGCTTCCTCTTACCAGGGAAGTCTTGGGCAAGTATGGAAGGGCCTCATCGGGTAGCGTCCGCTGGCAAAGAAGGTGCAGTGGTAGCTGGCATTCCATGATCTCACTGGCCTCCAGATCTCATGGGGCCACATTCCAATTCTTGCTTACTTCAACATTTTTAACCAGACTGTGCTCTAAGGGGAGAGCGAGACTGCAAATTCAGTTGACATTGTAACTCAACAACTCTCAGAATTAAATTGTGTCTTTGGTGCAAGAAAGTTGCTAAATTTTCATTACAGGCTGTGAGGTAAGAATTTCAGGGTCTTAGCTCACTGCATTTATTCTTTAGTCTATACAGTGCCATTAGAAGCAGCTGCCATAGTAGTCCTTGATTTCGTATGGTCTGCATTCTGGTCCATGGGAATGGTGACTGGATGCCCTCAGAGCATTGTCTCCAATGACCATTTCACTCCACGTGACCATAAAGAAGAATTTAATTAGCCGTTCCCCTTTTGAACATCAGGGTCAGACAGACCTAAACTGGATACTAAACTGATTATGATTTTTAAGAAGAATTTATTTTATTGTTGTTTTGTCACTTCAGTTGTTGACATGGGCACCTGTCTGACCTGTGGCTCGGCTTAACTCCTCTGTGGAATTAACCAGAACAGTTTGTAACTGCCCCTACTTCTGTCACTCTCTACAGATCCGAATAGCAGAATGTTCACCGATTCAGTAGTACAATACAGTGACATTAATAATGTTTTTAGAGCTCCACAACCATTCTTACCCTGCTTTTCTGCAATCGTCTTCCATTAATATAAACTCACTGTCCACTAAGTTTATAATCTCATGTTTCAAGTTGCTGTTTTCAATTTGATCCCATATAAATAGATGTTAAAAGAACACAGTATTCACGGCTGATATTCTTCATTAGTTAAGCCAACTATTGTTTGGTTTTAAGGATTTTGAATTCCTTCAGCATCACTTAGGTCAGATCAAAATCTTTGATTCTGCCCATTTATTGATACAAATTGCAGTCAAATCAAGGTCTTAGTTACCCAACTAAGTAGAAAAGAACTGTATTGGAAGAACACAGGTTGACTCAGATAATTGATCTAAGGGCTAAACAACCAAGCTCAAACTAGAGACTGGGCAGCAGAGATTCAACTAAACTCATGTTTCCGAAACAGCCTGGCTAGGACAGTGCACTAGCAGGGCTACTGTACTTCAGTTGTTGGCAGGGACACTATCATTACTGTGGCAGGCATTAACACTTCTGTTGCCACATGACAGCTTCTAACCACTCCTGCTTTTATCTCTCTAAAGATTCAAAATTCCGGTATAGAACATTTTGTTGGTCAAATCTAAGTCACTGGCTTACATCTTAGCTTTGGGGGCTCAGAAGAGAAATGGATGTTCTTTCTAGTTCCCAAAAGTGGGGCTCTGCCTTACCACAATTATATCATGGAATTCCTCTCAAGTAGGAAGGGGACTTAGATTACCAGCAGATAAAAATACAGAAAATGCCCATTTAAAATGCATAATCTGACTGATAATTTGAGAAACTGAATGGGTGAATTAATGAACAGAATTACCACTACTTGTCACTTTGAGGACTGACTAAGGTACATCTGACCCAAACTATGGTATTTCAGTTACTCTTATGCTTGCAAAACCTGGATAATGAATAAGGAATGTCTTTGAATCATGGTGTTCACAAAGAATATTAAGTATACCATGGACATCCAGGAGAATAAGCAAATCTGTCTTGGAAGAAGTATCAGCAGAATGTTCTTAGAAGCAAGGATGGTGAGACCTCATCTCACTTTCTTTGGACATTTTATTAGGAGGGACCAGTGTCCAGAGAAGGACATCATATTTGCTAAAGTAGAGGGTCAGTGAAAAAGAGGAAGACCCACAATGGGGTAGAATGACACAGTGGATGCAACAATAGGCTCAAGCACAACAATTGTGTAGATGTCACAACAATGGACAATATTTCCTTCTGTTGTACATAGGATCGATATGAGTTGGAAATGACTCACAGGCACCTAACATCAATGAGAATTAGTTCAAGCAATTACTTTAATAAGAAGATCTCCCAAGGTTCTAGTCTTAGTAGTGTTGTATGACTTTGAGTAAATCATTAAAGCTCTCTGGCTCTGTTTTCTCATTTATAATGTGAATAATTTGATCTCTGATCTCTGATATTCATTATAATTATAACCTTCTGTGTCATCTTTTTTTAAACCATTGTCAATGTCACTTGCAGAGGCTCACCCACATGGTGGAGCCATATGCCGTGCAGTACCAGCTGCACTAGGTTTATGGCACTGAAGAAACTCATAGGGAACCAAGTCGGTTAATTTTTTTGATGCTACAATGAATTGTTCTATGTATCTACTTCAATAGATAAACTTAAGTTATATTGAACACACTTGCATGGTTATGCATCTGATTTTCCATCAGCATGTGTGAGTTGAAATTATGCAAAGTTTTTTTCTTTTTGTTTTTAATAGTCTCATTTTGCCTCCAACGCAGCTTGATTGTCTGGAGATAGCCTCCATTCTGGAGAGAAGCAATTCAAAAAATACCCTTCCCAACAAGGTGTGGGTCCTTGGTACAGAAATCCTTTCATGAGAGATTTGGTTCTGAGGTTCTCTATGAGGAAATTTGGTTTAACTTACTTCATCTGAGACATTCCATTCAGTGGCCTGGATGTCACCTCTCATGATGTGTGAAACCTTCCAGGCCAACACAGACTCTTTTTTCTCATCTTTGAGAAGGATCACAGATATTCTTTGGAGAAAAAGGTGATGACATGCTAGAGGTGGCTGCTTTTCCCTGTCTCAGTGTTTCCATTTTAGATTTTCCCAAGGGATGAGTTTGTTGGGATTCCCTCTAGGTCCATCTCTTTGTGGACAGATCCTCCTGTAGCTAATACTGAAAGAAGACAAAACCTTCTGAGTGGGCCCCGCAGTCCTCCCACTGGAAAGGTACAGAACTTGCAAAACTGAGCAGAGGATCATGCTTTTCTTTTGGGCAAAAATATTTTGCCAAACATTTACTCAAAGTTTATCATGTAATTTGCCGTAGGATGGATCCAAAATTTGAAGCTGGAAAATCATACAATTGAAATATGTATTCAGAAATAAGTGCTCATCAGATATCACCAAGAACAACAAAGACAAGAAGGAAAAAGAGGCCAGGAAACAGAAGGACCCATGTGAATGGGAGACTGTATCAACATGTAACTAGAGAATCAGATGGTGCTTTCCTACCACCCAAGACAGCCATGATGGGGAATGCAGTGTCAAGTCCCTGTGGCAACACGAGAAAAAGAAGAGTGCAGCTCAGGAACTCTACCAAAAGACCACAGCTGACGGTCCAACGGCCCATAGCCCTGCTGCTGCCCCTGTGCAGAAAACACTACTGAGGTCAACTTTTCTGACAAAAATGGACTGGACTCGGGGACACAGTGTGACCATATGGTGTGTATACTTTATGGTTCCATGCATTTATAGGATGCTGTCCTACTGATCTCTTTCCAGATGGGAGAGGAGGGAACAGGAGATTGTTAAGAGGACACAATAAGTATGAATGAAAAGGAGAGTGCTGTCATCGAGCAGGGAGAGCAGAAGGAGCTGCAGATAGGTCGGCATGTAAAACTAATTTGGATTATAAACTTTCACTCAATCACAATAAAAAGAAAAAAAGAAAAGAAAGAAAGAGTTGTTCATCCATTAACATGAAATTCCTGCACTTGGGGACTTTGGGTTTTATTTAGCTTACCTGAGTCATCCTTGAGTTACAGATAAATTCCAAGTGAGGTCTTGGATGTGGCCACTGGGTGTGCTCCAGTCTCCTCAAGCCAATACCAGACCAAAACAAGTGAAGCTTTCAGTCCGACTCGCTTGACAGTCTTGCCATGGGACTGGCTCCATGGTTACAGGGAAGGTCACATAGAGGGATTACGTATTCACAGGCTGCTTTTCAACCAGCTGCATGAAATCCCCAATTATGGCAGACAATGTTTGTTGCAATTATCACGTAGACACAACTAAAGACTACTGATTAGCTGAAGATTTGATGCAGACGATGAGTAAACTTCATGATAAATGTTTTTGAAACTTTAGTTTCCTTGCAATGCATTAAGATTATAAAAAGAACAAATAATCATGGCAGAAGAGACCAGTATTTACTAATGACCAACTCAGTGAGGTGATGGAGGGAAAACCAAGAAGAAAGTGAATGTTCACGCTTCTATTATATTAGAATTCTTCACACAGGAAATCATATAGAATGATCATCATAATAATGATCTAACAGTTATTGAATGCTTTTTGCCCTAGTCATCAAAATAACTGTGACATTGGTATGCTACTAATCTTTGTCATATATATATGACATAAATATATATATATATGATAAAGATGAATGATATGTGAATGTCACAGTTATTTTGATGATTAGGGCAGTATATATCTATTTATCTATGTCTCTCTCTCTCGATATATATATATATATGTATATGTGTATGAAGACTGAAGTGAAAAAAAAAAAGGTTAGAAACGTTGCCCAAGTAAACACAGCTAGTTAGAGAGGGAGCTGAGATTTGGAGTCAGGTCTTAGTCAATGAGCTAAGATTTGATTCAGGTCCCAGTTCATGAATTCTTACCTCAGTTCTTGCACTTAACCTCAGAACTGCTTATAACGGATGTATAAATGCAACAATGCACATCTACATTTGAATTAAGTTCTAAACCTCTTCATTCCTGTATAATTCTTCCTGAAAATACTCTGGTGGCACAGTGGTTAAGAGGTATAGATGCTAATCAAAATACCTACAGTTTAAATCTACCAGGCTCTCCTTGGAAACGATATACAGCAGTTCTAACTCTCTTCTATAGGGTCTTTGAGTAAGAGTCGACTCGGCAGCAACGATTTTTGTTTTTTGGTCTTACAAAGTCCAACAAGTCTTCAAACTTCGTTGTTCTAAGAGCTACATAACCTCATTGAAAATATCACTATGGTCACCCTCAAAGTACTCCCCTTAAGAAGCTATGCACTGATACCAGTGCTTTGTCCACCCTTTGAAGCAGTTTTGGAACTCTTTCTGGAACGTCCACTGTGCACATTGGCAAGGTGGCAAGTTTGTGAACTTAATTGTATAGTTGTCTATGAGGTAATTTTTAGCCAGTAAACAATTGTATCAGAACACCCTCCTTACTCACCTGATCTGGCCTCCAATGACTTATTTCTTTACCTGAAAAGAAATATTCAAGTGAAGATATTTTGATGACATTCAGGACATCAAATGTAATGTGATGACAACTCTGATGGCCATTCCAGAAAAAGAGTTGCAAGATTTCTTTGAAGGGTGAACTAGGCACTGGCATTGGTGCATAGCTTCCCAAGGGGGGTAACCGTAGTGATATTCAGCAAAGCTATGTAGCACTTTTTCTAGGATGAGTCCATGATCTTAATTGTCAGTCTTCATACTTCTAATATAAGGACGCCTGGTGCACAGTGGTTAAGTACCCAGATGCTAACCAAAGGGTAAGTGGTTCAAATCCACCAGCAGCTCCGTGGGGGAAAACATGGCAGGCTGCTTTTATAAAGAATTACAGGCTTGGAAACGTTCTACCCCGTCCTATAGGGTCTCTACGAGTCAGAATAGGCTTAATAGCATTGGGTTTTGAATAAACCCAATATAGCAAAATATATTCTTTCTAAAGTTCAATAAAATTTTTAATGTAGACATAGTTCTACTCTGTACTACAGGGTGATATGAATCAGAAAGGTAGTGCGATAGATGTGGCCTGACTTGTTTAAATTTTACTTTTTACATGAGATTGTGTTTACCTATGCTGTATATAATATGTAGTTGTCTACATATTATATGTAGTTTTATGACTATGTAAACCCAAAAATTGTTATATTTTTTAAAAAGTTAAATCAAGTTATTGATTGCATTGATGACTTACATCAGCATAATAGATCTGCTGAAGGAACTGCTTCGGTGTTCACTGCGTGCCTGAGCCGGGTTTAATTTTATATGGCAACTTGCTCCAAAATGCATGCCATTTGGGGGGATCTGATTTATTGCTGAAGGGTCACTCTTATCTTTTATATAAATTAGGAGTTATTCTATAGAGACTCCCTTATATGTTTGTCACTACTCTCTTTTCCTTTTTAGGATTACTGAGGATTTTATTTGTGTTATTCTGTCCAAACCAGCTTAATTGTGTCCCTTACAAAGAATTTTCCATAGAAGCATATCAAAGTCAATACGTAACAAAAATTTAAAACAAAAATCTTTTAGATTTTTCAACTACACATACCCCTATAGCCACTATTTTTCTATAAACCAAATCCATTGCTGTCAGTCGATTCCCACTGCTGAGCAACCCTATGGGACAGAGGAGAACTGCCTCACGGTGTTTCTAAGGTGCAGCTGGTGGATTTGAACTGCCAGCTTTTTGATTTACAACTGAGCTCTTACCCGCTGCACCACCAGGAATTCATTATTGTTTTGAGTAGTAAGTGATGTGATTACTTTCATAGAAAATGGGTTGTTCAATTTATTTTCATATTACCTTATGTCACTATTGAGGTTTCCTTTGTTTGGGGGAATAAATATGTAAAAAATAGGTTGCTTAAAAGGGCTTTGTCAAATAGGATGAAACTTTAGTCACAAAATCAGGGGTTGGCAACCTTTTTATCTGTTAGGAGCAGTATAGAAAGCAACCAAGGCTTTCCAGGTGATACGATTTCTGTTGCAACTATTCATCCTTGCCATTGCAGCACAAAGTACAGATGATATGTCACCAAAGGAGTATCACTGTCTCCAGGAAATTTTAGGGACACTGAAATTTGAATTTCATAGAATAATTCTTATAAATGTATTCCTATAAATCATTTAATTTGGATTCTTTCAAACTATTTAAAAATATGAAAAGCATTCTTAGCTTGTGACCTGTACAAAAATAGGCAGTGAGCCATCGGCCCACAGGCTGTAGTTTGCTAATCTTTGCTATAGTAAATTGTGAAATCAGATGTAAGCAAACAAAACTATAACAAAAATTCATAAATAGAATGATTTAAAATATTTTGATGATAAATGTATGAAGACACTGGCATTTTAGTCATTGCAATTTACTTTTTATCTCTGCTGGATTTTTCACCTGGAACTTATAATTCATTTTGTTACCCTTCTGAACTTAAATTTGCCAGCCAAGTGCCATAGAGTCAGATCTGACTCACGTTGTTTAAATACTGTATGTTTTCTTCTTTTTCCTCTTTTTTTTTTTTTTTTTTTACTGCCAATCAACCATTTACCCTTAACTTGTTTTCTTCAAATCCATGCTTTGATTTGCTATAATCATGTATCAGGGATGCAAATGATAACACAGTGAATATTAGCTTCGTCTTCATCCTTACCCTGATGAAAAGTATCATTTAATATGATTCAGGTTTTTATAAAAGCACTGTGTGTTTCTCTGCCTTTTTATTAGCATAAAAATTCCTTCTTCCCTCACCACTCTCTTTATTGATAGATTCTCTTTAAAATATGCCTATAAACTATAATAATTTTGATTACTCTAATAACAATTTAATCTCAAATGGAGATTAATGGCCATTTATAACATTGGCCGTAGCATAACTGATCAGAATGGAAGATCAAAACCAAGAGTACTGGCAGGATCGTAAGTTGAGTGATGACCTAAAATATGAACACAAGGAATAGTTATTTAACAGATAAGAAGACAGAGACTTAATATTGAAACAGAGTTCAAAGCTTCTCCATTCATCCAAGGAGAAAAGATAGGCAGATTATAAGAATCAATGACAAAAGTTTTTTTTTTTATTTTTTTTTATTTTTATTTAACATAACTGAGTGAAAATGTACATTCACATGTAAATTTACATGCCCCCCTATATGCAGCTTCCACTGCTCTCCCTGTCCGGTGACTGCACACTATTCCTCTCTGCTCCATACATGCCAATGACGAAAGTTTTGAAAACTCAAAGGTATCTTTTCAAACTAAGATGGGCTAGGCCAACAGATACAACTAAAGAGTGGTGGCAGTAATTTAATACAAAAGGATCATGAATAAGATTCATAAACAACATAATGTTCCAAAGACTTTAGTTTTCTCATGGCACAGCTGATGTTACCAAGAAAAAAATCACAGTAGAAGGGAAGAGACCATTTAAAACATGAACAACTTAATGAGTTGATAGGGAAGTTTGGCAGCCGGTAACAAGAATTCGGAGCTACAGGGGCCAAGGCTAAAAGATGATGAGTAGCAAGTGCTGCGAGGTGAAAGACCAAGTATAGAAACGGGTGCAGAAAGTAGGGTCACCAGAGACCAGGCAGGGAGGGGGCGGGGCAAGACTGGTATCACCCGGAAAGTGAGTTGTTACGGGCAGATCACATGTCAACAAAAATACCTGAATTTTGCATCCTTGCCCAGACTGGCAGAACACAGTCACAGACAAGTTTCTTGTGCTGGTAATTAGAATTGGTAGGGCAAAGGAAAACAAAAGCAAGCAAATAAACAAACAGAGCTATGCTGCAAGCAACAAAAAGGTAAGAAAATTTTCTTTAACATCGGTTAAGTAATACCACAGCTAGATTACAAACTACTGTTTATCAAATGGAAACTGGGTCTTTCAATTTCTTCATTTAAGTTGTATCACCAGTCAAATATAATTCATAAAAAATCATGAATTAGAGATTCATAGATACTATTTTAGTCATTGCAAGTAAAACTATGATCATGAGAAACACATATTTCATCATTCTGTCCTAAAATCTTACGCCCATTACCCTGTTTGTAGAGGCCTTTCTATCCACATAGGAAGCCTCACACTCTGTCAATCCATCCCTAAGTGCTATCCTATCATCCCCCAATCTCTATTCCTCTTTCTTTCCTTGGTACCCCAACTTAGTTCAGGCCTTTGGCCTCTCTCACTTGGGTCACATAAAGGTATAAATATCACACATAGCAATATTTACAAACCAAAATTTACATCATAACACTTTTCCTTGCTTTTAGGAACCCAGCTCTATGACTGCCTGGCTGTACAACTTTGGCAAAAAAAAACTTTTATTCTCTGCCCTTCAGTTTCATTACCTATAAAACTGTGAATAGTAAAAGTACCTAGAGCACAGATAGTTCTGAAGACTAAGAGAGATAAACCTAGAACAGTGCACAGCTCATGGTAGACACTTGATAAGAGTTACATCTTACAGTTTTCATTTAGAATAACATCCAAATTCCTTTGCAGGACATTCAACACCAGCTTATGCATCTGACTTTGTCCCTCATCACCATACCATTTCCTCTCTGGTGTGGCAACTCCCCTCAAGCCACACTGAAGCAAATAAACCAGTTGCATTAGAGACAATTCTTATTCATAGCTATGCAGTGTGCGTCAGAGTAGCACTGCATTGTCAATGGCTAGTGATTTGGAAGTCTACCTTTTCTCCCCAGGTGTCCGTAGGTGGACTACAACCTCCAGTATTTCAGTTAGCAGCAGAGCATGTTAACTGTTTCCTCACCCCTCGTTGCCCAAGGACTCCATACTGAACTATCTGCAGTTATTGTGAACCTTCCATTCTTTCTTTGGAAACCCTGCTGGCTTAGTAGTTACATGCTACAGCTGCTAGCCAAAAGGTCTAGCCGTTTGAATCTAGCAAGTGCTCCTTGGAAACTCTATGGGGCACTTTTACTCTGTCCCTGGAATGTCCCTGCCCACACAATTTTTCCGAGTAAATTATCTTTCGTCCTTGAACTCATTTCATGGTCATCTTCTTTGCAAAGTCTTTCCTAATCTCCCATGTCTGGGCAGGCACTCTTCCTAGATGCCCATTTGTACCCTTGTTTATATCTTTCCTCATAAATCTCCATTGTAACTGCTTGCTTCATTGGCTGTCTCTCATACTAGTCTATTAGATTCCTAAAGGCAGGGTTTCCTGTGGACAGAGTCTATTACAGTCCCTGGTACACAGCGCACATGCAATAAAAATTTGTTGCTTTCACTGGTGAATAAATCACTCATGTGGAGGTAATCACCCAGTTGAAACAATCATACCATGCATGAAATAAGAGTTTGGCAAGAGAAGCTAAAATATTTTATAAAGCCTAATCATCAACTAAAATAGCTTTAAAAGAGCAATAGTTATACTCTTATCTGAATCATCCTGCATCAAACCGTGAGATTAACTGATGCTTTTGATGTCTTGAATAACTTTTATGGGCCTATATGGTTCTTTCCAAATTGAAACAAGGCATATTGGTGGATAATTATACAAACAATATATTATATTTGGCTCCTCCAAATACTCAAGAATACTGGAAATACACTAATAAATGTGATATTGGGAATTTATAAATGAAAATGAAACTGTGTAACAATAATTTATTGCACATTAATGAATATCCTGTAAAGTGCACTTAATAGCATGAGTTATAAGCTATCACACCAGATAGGTAAAATCAAATTGTTTAACTGACAAGTTATATTTCTATTTATAATGATTTCTTTTTTTTTTTTTTTTTAAGTTAAGAGCCTCTGCCTTGACTTTGAGACGAACATGTTCACTGAGACTAACTTACTGGACTCTAATCCAGGACCTGGTGAGATACAAATGTATTTTCACTCATCATGGCAGATGCTCTTTGCAACTTGAATTGTGAGAACAGAAGTTCAATTAATTCATGTTCCATTTGTACTTCTGACAGAAAGAGGCCAAATGACACAGTGGAAAGAGTCTCAACCAAGTGTCAAGAGAAAACTCGTGTCCTGGAGTCCTCTTTGCCACTTAAAATAGTAAGTGCATCATTCAGCTTTCTCTGGGGGTTAGCAACGGTAAGGAGAGATAGCTGGGTTTTTTAAGTGGTATAAAACGGTATGGCAGAAAAAGGTCTGAACCCTCAGGAGCACAAGGTGTCCTGGGTTTGCCGCTATGGCTTGGGTGACCTCTGAACCATCTGTTCCCATTTTCTCTTTTATGCATTTAACATACATTAAGTGCTTGAAATATGTCTCTCACCTAGAGGAGCCCAGAGTTTAGTGTGAGAGACACCCAAATCCCCAAATAATGCAGTCTCTAGCAACTTCTCAAACTTTTATGTACATAGAAGTCAACTGCGAAATCTTAGAACGCAGATTCTGGTTCAGTAGGTCTGTGGTGGTGCCTGAGATAAAGGCATTTTCTAGTAAGATTTCAGGCTGTGGATATTGCTGATCAATGGACTGCAGCTTGAGGGGCAAGAGCACTAAGATACAGAAAGATACTGTAGGAACACACTTGGTTAACACAGTTGGCTGCTAACCCATAAATGGGAAGTTCAAGTCCACCTAGGTCTGGTGATCTACCTCCAACAGCATCACCCACTGGAAACTCTTCAGAGTACAGTTCTAGTCTGATGCCCATGTGGTTGCTGTGAGTCAGAGTTGAATTGCTGGCAACAGGTTAACTAGTGGGAACACAGAAGGAAAAAACTCAATGAGAAAATCTCCACAGATGAACCATGATGAACTTGAGGGATGATTTACAGAAAGAGAAAAGGGAGCCATCAAATGCATTTGAGCGAAGGGAATATTTATATAGGGCAAAGACATATGAAAAACCATAAAGTTGTGCATGGTCAAATGATGGCAAACTGGAGAAATTGTATTGAACAGATGATAATATCCAGGAAGTACAATAGTCCACTTGGGCATGAAGAAGGCACAAATTACTTTACACATCTGACTATTCACCAGTGAATTATCTAAAAGGCATGTTGTGGAGATGGCCTAACAAAGGAAGGGACGATGCGAGCAAAAAAAAGAAATAAAGTCTTTCCCAATACATTTACAAGTAGAAATGATGTAACCACATGTCTGATTGAATGTGGTTTAGGGTAAAGCAGGATGAAGGCATGGTTGTACCTCAGGCGATAGTGTTGTCACTGCTGTTTGTCTTTTTTTAAAACAGAAATGGGGAATACAATAGAAGTGAGTTAGATCGGACAGGTGAACAGTGAAAGTGAGATTACTTGTAAACATGTAAAATTTAATGTCTGAGGGACAGATCTTCAGGGCCATATTGGGTCTGATGATCTACGATTACTGCCTGTTACTAAGTCCACTGTCCTTGAACGCTGCACAGAGTTAAGAATCTCTATTTAGTGATAAGTCAAGAAATAACTTTGAGAAAAGAATTAACATTTTACCCTCCTTTCATAAGTCCCTTCAGGAATTTTCTAAGTACAGCTTCTCTTTGTGTATTCTTAAAAGCTGACTATTGTAACTTTTAATAACATTATACATATTTTTGAATACAGCATCTGTTCATGTTGCCCATGGGTGGGTCATATAAACACAATTCATTTTCTGTGTCTTTTCCTATTAATTAAAGCCTGCAACTGTGCAGCTCCTTTTTTTGAAATGTGATTATTGATCTTATTTCTCCTTTGACACTATTTCATTTCTCAGGGGCTCTGATTATTTTCCAGTCTTTATAAGTTATTATGAAATAGTTTGTTATGGAAGTAATTCTTTTTGGTAGTAAATAATATTGTACATCATAAAAGTGTTTTGTTAAGCTATTGATATTTGAGAACAATTTTTTACGGCAACTTATCCTGGTCTACCCTGACCGCACATTAGTCTACAACATGTGCTCTACAAATGTTAATTTTTCAAAATAATTTAGGTCACAAGGTGAGTAAAATAATCTCTGAATTAAAAGATTAAAGTTTAGGCCATATAATATATGTGCATGTAATATTTTCTTATTCCAGATCCTGAGAAAAACCAAAAATGGAATAAGATAGAAGAGAAAATAACTGTGTCCTTTGATGAGCTGAAATGAAAAATCTGTTAGGTGTCAGAAAAAAAGTTGCCTCTCATTAAAGATTACTTCTGTCATTCCTCTAAACTAAATTATTTAAGTTCAAAAATAGCAGAGGGACCTTATAAAAAAAACTTATAAATACTAAAAATCCCAGCTTGAGGTTTCAGCCACTATTCTTAACATACCTTCAGAGGGTTTTGACAGTCGTTGCTACAAATAGAAGACTTCCAGGAAGGAATTATTCAAACAAAAGGAGTCTTTTATTTTCTCTCCAAAATTGGGACATGGGGAGAAAGATGAGAGTAAATATAATTTCAAGTTTTCTGCTCAAACAAATCTAAATGCTTCTGCCTAGCATTCAATGTCTTGATGATATGTTCTCATTTGCTAACCAACCTCCCTTCCCACTTTTCCCCAACACAGACTTCATTTTAATCAGGTCTCCTCAAAGTCCACAAACAAGACACATTCATCCTTTCTTTAAGCTTTTATCCATTTGCCTGAAATGCCCTTCTCCCCTACTTGGAGAATGAGCTCTGCGTTGCTTTCTGTAGCCGTATTTTGCCCTTTCTGACTTAATGTTGTTTTAAGCCTCATAAAGGTGTCTCCGAATGGGACCATAAACTTCTCCAGAATAGGAATGATTTCTTACACTTCACCTACACATCCCCAAAGCCCTAGCTCAGTACTGAACGGATCCTCAATGGTCAATAAATACTTCCTGGTTGATTGGCTTCTGAGTGAGTGAGGGGTGGGTACTGTAAATATGAGGAGGGAGAGTGGAAAACTGGGGTGATTTCAGCAGAAGGACCAGTGACTGAAGCTTGCGAGGAGGAACTTCAAGGTCATTTTGCAGTTTTCTAAAGCTGTAAAGCTATTACCGATTGCTGACCATTTAACAGTAGGCTTATCACAACTGTCCCACAGAAAATGAAAGTGCACTACGAGATGCTTGAAAACTCGCCTGCTTGGAAATTGCTCTAGGTGGATGGAGAAAGAGGCTTTACAAATACTAGTGCCCACAGTTTATTATTAGGTGCTGCATTCTCCACTGCTGCCTCCGTACTTGAGACACAGATACATGATGACTGGTCACAACAAATACATTGAATCATTTCATCCAAACTAACAACCAAATTAAAGATGTTACAAAATGTGGTTTTACATAATGATGGGATGTCAGCTGATTAAAAAAGATGCAACGCATAGGAATGTGAAGTATATTAGCTTTCGCAAGTAAAACGGATTAAGACGTTTGGGAAGGTTTTTCTCAGCGGCCTGGCTGCGCTACACTTGCACTGTATCCAGTCAAGATTGCCGAATTCAACTGGGTGTTTCTAAAAGGACAGAGCATGTAGTAGAGTCAGAGCCATGAGCTGAGCTGAGTCAGTGGAAGTAGAAGAGGAGGGGATCGAGCCCGCCGTTCAACTGAACGCGGTTCATTTGCTCAGTGAGCGTTTACTGACCACTAGGCCTTGTTCTAGGTACTGAGGAAGTAGAGTTGGAAAAGATGAATGAACTCTCTGCCTTCCCGGATAGTACATCCCATTTGGGGAGATAGATAATAAGCAAATGAATCAATGATCAAGATAGCTTCAGACAGCGCTAAATGATAGGAAGAAAATACAATGTTGGCATAAGAATGAGGACGCAAGGAGTGTTTCGAGGAGAAAGTGGTGGCCTACAGGACACAGAGACTGCCTTGCTCCACTGTAAGGAAAGGCTGCCGTTAGAGATCATGAAGCTGGGGTGAGCTTAGTGTGTTTGAGGAACAGCAGGAAGGCCAATGTGAGGAACAGTGCGGTGGGGATGAAACTGGAGAGGAAGATAACGGGGCCACATATTTATGTCGTAGGAAACAGTTTGGTTTTAATGTAATTAAAGATTAACCCTCCCCACCCCCACTACCTGTCTTATTGATTCTGGTAATATCTATACATATTCCACCTTTGTTGTCTTTCTATTTATTGGTTGTAGCTTCAGGTCTCCCTTCTCCTGTCCTGCTGTTCTGAGGAATCCACCATATTTCAAACAGGATGACAATGTCTTGGAGTGATTATTTTGAGGACACACCTCTCTTGTGGCATACAGGGCATTCCTCATGAAGAATATGTGACCCTCTAGTATGGTTACTGTGCAAAAAATCATGCACCTGTTATGCAAATTAAATCTAAATGTAGATGTGGGTCAAATGATGTGCCTTTTAGAAACTTTATTTAATCTCCTATTGTGTTCCTGAAAGGGCCAATTTATCTATTAGGCACAATAGGCTCAGTATATAGGGCTCACAAAGCTTTGAAGTTCCCTTAAAGAATGTTTTAAAATCAAAAGAAAAAAAAAGCTAATTTTAGTTCAAAGAAAACAAGTAATATTAGTATATTTGTCTCTGTACCAACGTAGTCATAAAATCTCATTTTTAGTATTTTTATGGATGAAGGAACCTATGGAAAAAAAATGCCTAGGGCCCACAAAAGCCATCATGCAGCTCTGTTTTATACTTATGTAAGTGTAGACTCTAAGTGCTATTTATGCTTCAAAATAATTACTACTTACACAGGAAAACTTTTTTTGTTGTTCATTCTAATTTATTAAATCAATGGACTTTAGATTATCTGAAAAAAAAAAAAAAACACTGCCAGTGAGTTGATTCCAACTCATTGTGACCCTATAAAATAGAGTAAAACTGCCCCATAGAGTTTCCAAGGAGCGCTTGGTGGATTTGAATGGTTAATCTTTTCATTAGCAGATATAGCACTTAACCACTACACCATCAGCGTGCTTATTTGAATAGCCAATAGTACAATGTATTTATTTATAAATCAAATACATCTATTACTATACTAGTACTAATTGCCACTGAGTTGACTATGAAATTCTTATGAGGTATTCTTTATTAGGAACTCTGTTCTACAGGGTTTTTTTCCAATGGCTGATTTTTAAGAAGTGAATCACCAGTCTTTCTGTACTTATAGTAGTACAGTATCCAGTGTAACACATATGGAATAATAAAGTATAAGCAGAAAATTTTAAAGGGTAAGATGAAATAAATATATTAAAATAACTTACAAAATGATATATAAAATATTTTCTCCTAAAATTATTAATATGTTTTAGTAAAAGCAATCAAAGTTAATGGGCTGAATTTCTTTGACAGTCTTATTTTTAACATTTTATAACCTGAGAATTCATTTATAGGTTCAATTTTCTTTTGGTACTTGGTTTTTGAGGGCTATCGTAGCTGAAAAAGATGCTTCACCAAAGTGTTCTACATTCCCGTGGAGAAAATACATCTAGGGTTGTTGTTTGCTGACATCAAGCCAGTTCTGGCCCACGTCAGGGTAAAACAAAACAGAACAAAACAAAACCCACTGCCATCAAGTTGGTTCCGGTTGACAGTGACCCTATAGAATTGAGTAGAACTGTTCCCTAGGATTCCCAAGGCTGTAAACCTGTATAGAAGCAGACTGCCACGTTTTTCTCCCACACAACAGATGGTAGGTTTGAACTGCCAACCTTTTGGTTAGCAGCCAAGCAATGATACTCAATTTTCAATTTTGTCGACCAGTTATGAAATGTTTTAATGAATTTCAACAACTTGGTAGCTTCTTGGACACCAATCACTTATTCTTGCCACTTAATTGGAAGTTTTTGCATCGTTATATTTTTAGCTGTAAGTTCAAGACTTATTGAAATTAATCACTGGGAAAATTTTTAAATAGGTTATAAATATGTTACCAAGTTTTATACATATTTAATTAAGAAGCAGTTATGACAGTATTTTAGTGCTATCTATATTTACATCATTTTAGCTTCAAAATTACATAACAATAGAAACATTTTAAAACGTTCCTTTTCAAAATGATTTTTCTTGAAAAACAATTAGTGAATCACTCATTGTTAACACATTGCCTTTTTCTTGATGGGCTAGATTAAAGACAAGTATTTTTAAAAATATATCTAGGAGGTAGTATATCAAGCCTCACCTAACATAGTTGCAAGGTCAAGGAATTTGGAGCACTTTTCTGTTTGGCAAAGGAAAAATGTATAATTCCTTTTGTATTTCATCAACCACTTCAAGTACTTTAATACAATAACTAGCAAACTTCTATGTTGTTCTCGTTAGCTGCCACTGAGGACTAGGTAATGTTTTCTTCTGTTGTACATAGAGCCACTGAGTGTTGGAACTGACTCGACTGCAATTAACAACAGATTAGCATAAAACATTCAGAAAGCTATGAAATATGCATTTTTCTCATCAAAACTGAATAGGAAGTTTCAGTGTTGAAAAATACAGTCTTTTCACTTAATTTTTGTTTCTCACAAAAATATCATATAATGAAACAATATAGATATGCTGTACACTTCGCAATAAAAAAAAATCCAAGGGAAGAAAAATATTTCTGTGACTTAAGCATAATGAAAGGATGTAGAAGCAAATGTTACTTATGCTGAGTTTTCAAAAAGTAAAACGACATTCTCTAACAAAGACCAGCAAGCCACAAGAAAAAGAGGCATTGGTGGTTTAGAGACAGTGATAGAAAAACAAAAGAGTACATTTAATAGCTGAGACAAAGTTATTTAATTAATTGGTTTCAGTTTCCATTCAAAGTCAGCTAAAACTTCAAGTGCTTGCAATTAAATTCACATTTGAAGCAAGTCTAAAATTTGGCTTAGAATACTATTCCTGAGTGTTTGAGCAATGAGTTGTTAGATGCTGCTGAGTGGGTGCTGGTCCACAGTGACTTGAGGTACAACAGAACTAAGCAGTGTCTGTTCCTGTGCCATCCTCATGACCATTGTTATGCTCAAGCCCACTGTAGCAGCCACCTGTGTCAATGCACTGTGTTGAGGGTCTTCCTCTTCTTTTGTGGACTCTCCACTTTACCAAGCATGATGTCGTTCTCCATAGACTGGACCCTCCTGATCACATATCTAAAACACAGGAGAATGAAGCCTTGCCTACCTTGCTTCTAAGGAGCATTCTGGAGGTATTTCTCCAAAGGGAGATTTGTTTGTTCTTTTGGCAGTCCACAGTATATCCAATATTCTTCGCCAATACCACAACTCAAAGGCATCAATTCTTCCTTGGTTTTGCTTATTCATTGTCCTGTCGGTATTCATTACTGTTTTCTAGACTATGTCAACCTACTTTTATTCAAAATAGAGAGGGAGAAAAAAAAGCCTGGGAAAATAAACCAGGTTTGAAGTAACAAGTCCACACAAAAATAAAATAAAATAAAAAATTCTACTCAGCTCAACAAATTTGCCTTGGTTTAATCCATATTTACCAACTTACTTCCTCCTAGCTATTTTCATCATCTTCTATCATTAAACTAAGACAGTAGTTCTCAGTCTTGCAACCGGCAGAAATAACCCCCTGGGGAAAGTAATAGCTACCTACCTCTGTGGCCACGCCTTCTCTGTCTACTTTGAGGCTTCCTCTTCCTCCTCCTGTCCTCTAACTGTTCATGCCTGAGGTTTGTTCTTCAAGTCTCTACTTTTTCTTTGTCACAGCCTTGCCTCTGATAATTTCATTTATCCCCGTGATTTCAATGACTGACACTATGCAGAAGAATCTCAAATGGGTATGCCTAGCTGACATGTTACTAGCTATAGGCTCACATTTCAGCTTCCTACCGGTCATAGACATTTGGATACCCTACAAGCAATGCAAATTTATTGTCTATAAAGCCAAGTGACTTAACATATACACTGTCATCTTAACATCTCCATTTAATTTCCCATTCCCCTGCCTACCTTGTCTAGAAGCAAGAGCTTCTTTGAGTCCTTCTTTGTCTTTCCTGCTGTTTCTACCCTACTTATCATCACATGCACTGTTTTTAATAACTTGTTAACTACATTCCTTACTTTCAAATGAGGAACATGGCCACCTGAATCATCATTCTAAAGTATGGCTTTAACTATGTCTCATATTTTCTTAAAAACCTCAAGTCATTTTCTTCTAATTACCTATCAAAAAATATTTAAATTCCTCAATCTGGTCACCCCAAATTTCACAATCTGTCATATTTTTGTAGGTTTATCTTCCCTCATTCTATTACTTACAGCTAAACATATAAGTAATAAAGTACAGCTTTAATATATAAAAACCAAACCCAAACCCATTGTCCTTAAGTTGATTCTGACTCATAGTGACCCTCCAGGGCATAGTGGAATTGCTCCACTTAGTTTCTAAGGAGCACCTGATGGATTCCAACTGTTGACTTGTCCTATGGGGTCACTATTAGTTGGAATAGACTCAGCGGCAGTGGGTTTGGTTTTGACTTTTATACATTAAAGCTGCACTTTGTTACTTAAAATGTTTCCCAAATATATTATGGAGTATGTTTTCCCTTCACCTTGGCTGATATCATGCCTACTGTCTTTTCCAAGGAGTATTACTTGGTAGTTTCAGCTTAGCTGTGATCTCTCTACAATTGACTCTGATGGACGCCATCATGTATTAGAAAAGACATGGCCTTGAGAATTCTGTGTTCCAAAGTCATTCTGTTGAATATGTGACCACAGGAAAATCATTTTACCAGTTTAAATCTTGTTTTTCTTATCCATAAAATGGCAATAATATACCTTATATACCTTACCAGAAATCACCCTGTATAGGATGATTGATGTTACAGTTGATTGACAAGCCAGTTGATTGACCGCCGAAAAGGCTGAGAAGGTAGAATTTTCATTCATTCAGGCACATCAAATGCTAACTACAGGCCAGACCCTGGAAACTAGAGGATAATAACAAAATTAACATAGCCTCTGCCTTCATGGAGCCAACAGTCTTATAATCTAAATTCAACTCAGCCCAGAGTCAAGCCCTTTACTTTGCAGACTCAGTAACTTTATCCCATCTAGACCCTAGAATTGACTAGATTAATAGATGACTCTTTCTAACAATACCCTTACACAATGTTATATGAAATTAGAGTAACAATTTCTTATTTATATTGAAAATGTATCTGTCCAACAGACTGGCCCTTCAACATTGGTCTAACCGGATGATCGTATGAAATCAAAATGAGAGAAGGATACAATTTGAAGTCTGATAACCAGATTGGTCAATTTGCAAAAGAGCTAGATAGCCTTTGTTTCTTAGGGCATATTTGCTTTAAGAGGCTTATAAAAACATTAGCAAGTTTTCAGTTAATTTTTTTTATTAAGAAGATGTACAAAATTTAATTAATGAATTTGACTACAGTTAATTTGTGCTAAGAAATATGGAGGAAAGCTACCTGGCCAACCGACTGCAAGAGATCTATATTTAGGCCTATTCCCAAGAAAGATGATCCAACGGAATGTGGAAATTATCAAACAATATTACTAATATCACAAGCAAGTAAAATTTTGTTAAAGATCATTCAAAAGCAACAGCAACAGTATATGGACAGGGAACTGCCACAAATTCAAGCTGGATTCAGAAGGGATATCATTGCTGATGTCAGATGGATCTTGGCTGAAAGAAGGGAATACCAGAAAGATGTTGACCTGTGTTTTATTGACTATGCAAAGGCATTTGACTGTATGGATCATGACAAATCATCAGTGCAGAGAATGTGGACTCCAGAACACTTAATTGTGCTGCTGATGAATCTGTATTTAGATCAATGGGCAGTTGTATGTACAGAACAAGGGAACAATGCATGGTTTAAATTCAGCAAAAGTGTGCATCAAGGTTGTATCGCTTCACCATACCTTTTCAGTCTGTGTGCCAAGTAAATAATCCAAGAAGCTAGACTATATAAAGAAGAACGAGGCATCAGGACTGGAGGAAGACTCACTAACAACCTGCTTTATGCAGATGACACAGTCTTGCTTGCCAGAAGTGAAGAGGATTTGAAATACACATTGATGAAGATCAAAGACAACAGCCTTCATTGTGGATTGTACCTCAATATCAAGAAAACAAAAATCCTCACAACTGGACCATAACCAACATCATGATAAATGGAGAAAGGACTGAGTTTGTCAAGGATTTCATTTTACTAGGGTCCACAATCAATGCCCATGGAAGCAGTAGTCAGGAAATCAAAAGATTGCACTGGAAAAATCTGCTGCAAAGGACCCTTTTAAAGTACCAAAAAGTAAGGATGTCACCTTGAAGATTAAGGTGTGCCTGACCCAAGCTATGGTATTTTCAGTCACATCATATGCATGTGAAACGGGACAATGAATAAGGAAGATGGTGGAACTGGTGACTTTGAATTGTGGTGTTTGAGAAGAATATTAAATGTACCATCAGAACCGACTCGATGGCACCTAACTATACTAACATGAGCAATTATCTTAAGAAGACAAGTTAGTTCTCTCTGTGACTCACTTGTCTTCTCAAAAGTAAATAAACATGTTGATTCTAATCCATAGCAATTCTAGAAAACAGAGTAGAACTGCCCCATGGTGTTTCAAGAAGCAGCTGGTGAATTTGAAATGCCAACATTCTGGTTAGCAGCCGTATCACTTAACCACTGCACCACGGTTCTACTCTGTCTATAGGTACTCTGTCAATATGAGTCAGAATATACTCAATGGCAATGGTTTCTTCTCAAAAGTCAATGACAATCACCAAGGGCAGGGAACAGCCCCATTTTCTTTTACTGCCACCAACTTCTTGACTAGCAGAGGTGAGGACATAATGAGATAATGAGCATACAATGCCTGGCATTCAGGGCTGGTTTTCTACCTCTTGTAGCATTTATCACATTCTGGTCTATTTAAATGTTCAACTCTGTATTATCATTTGAACCATGGGGGTTAGAACAAGTCAATTCATTCTCCATTTTGTGCACCTGGAACTACTGAGAAGAGTGAGCCCAACAGAGGTCCTCCTTTCCACAGGCAGAAGAGATGGCCCCTGGAATATCTAGGCCCAAGACTGGCCCTGGAATGATGTTTCTCTCCTTCAAATCCAAAATCAAACCCACTACTGTTTAGCCAATTTCAACTCATAGCAACCCTATATGACACAGTAGAACTGCTCCATAGAGTTTCCAATGAGTACCTGGTAGATTCAAACTACCAAGCTTTCAGTTAGCAG
Source organism: Heterohyrax brucei (assembly GCA_028571685.1). Taxonomy (NCBI): domain Eukaryota; kingdom Metazoa; phylum Chordata; class Mammalia; order Hyracoidea; family Procaviidae; genus Heterohyrax; species Heterohyrax brucei. Next base: position 70,726,611 of record CM053146.1, on the reverse strand, counting down.
ATGTAGCACTTAACCATTATGCCATCAAGGTTTCCAGTATTGCAAAAGAGGTCCCAAAATATTTCTATTGATTTTTATCATGATAGGGATGGAAATGTTTCTATAGATCTATGTACCTTACAGTAGGCTGCAGGTAATGCTGAGAGGAATGAGTAGAACTTTGAACTAAACTTGGAATAGGACTTATTACTCTTCCTGTGGCAAGTGAAATCATGGGAGAAGAAAGAATGAACTCAGTTGAATATCTGCCAATAGGCAAGGTGGCAGTTCAAAGACAGGATTTCAATACAAAACAAAACAAAAGACAAGTCTTTATTTCCACATCTATTTTCATGATACGTATTGTACGTCTATTAGATTCTATGCCAACATACTCTTTAAATGTCTTGAAGGCTAAGTGAGACAAGGCCTGGTCTGACTTTGTATAACAGCATCAGACCTTACAGACAGGCTCCAATTTCAATGCTTAAGAGGAAAGATGGATGACCCATCTTTATCCTTAATCAACTGGTATACATGTTATCTATATATCATTTGCACATTGCTTAAGACCCATCTGAGAAACATATGTGGAGGCTGGAAAACATGAAATTCAGCCCTTAGATGATATAAGGCTTAAGAAGGCTAGGCTGGTACCAGAAAGAAGGTTTGAAATCTTACCTGCAGCATCCTACTATCACTTTGATGTTCAAATCTCCAATGAAAGGAATCTGTAAGATATATTGGCTTGACATGAGCAGAAGAGGAAATAGTCAAACTAACTTTAACAAATCTAATATCTCGGGCCTTTTCCCACATGTATTCTGCAGGCCATTTTATTTCTCAGAAGCTACTGTAGAGTACACAGTGGTCATTATTAAGCTGCTAGCTGTTATTATTTTGTATCTATTTATCACCAAGCTCATTCTAAATGCTTGCACAAACACAGCAGGATAATAAAGTAACAGCAACCACACAAATACAGAGAGGAATGCCAAAATCAATGCAGAAAATGAGGAAAGGAAAATAAACTAAAGCAGGGGTATTACTTTTACACAGAATATGGGATTTGTGGATCAATATAGTTGCTTTAATTGATTGCCATACTGGCACTGAGCTTTCTTGTATAGGATTTGATCTCTGATTTTTTTTTTTTTTTTCTGATCTTTGATCTACCTGGAAAATCAAGTTGTTTAGAACTTGAAGCCAAAAAGGAATCTAAGGAAGGTGGGATATATTAGCATTTCTTTAGGTAAACTGCCCAGTTTCCTTAGGTGTCAATTCATGGTGCACTGCTGGTTTAAAACCTGAGATTTTCACTTTCTACAAAATGCTTCTTAAGGGAATTTCCATTTCCATTTTGTCTTGCAACTATTACAATCGTTCTGATTTTACTTTCTCTCTTTTTCTTAAAAAAAAAGCATAATCCTGGCTCTCCCTTAAGACATTCATTTAAAGCGTAGTCCTGGATTTACTGGCACTAAAGGTTAGATAAGAGACACTTAATTTGTTCATATTTAATTAAAAAGAGAGAGAGAGAGAAAAGAACTATACCCTGTTACTGAAAATAATAAAAGTTGATATATAAAATAGGTACCCTTTAAACTTTCATAAGAGAAGTCAGTAGCGGAATCACCACGTGCCATCTGGAGCTCAGGGGTCTATGAGAGCACACGTGTTTGATCTAATAAAGGCAGGCACGCACAGGTGTGCTGAGAGGCGCTCACTAAGAGTCATGCTTCCAGGGCTGGAGAATAAAGCACGTTCCCCGGAGCACTGTTGTGGGTTTCTTTTACACTTAAAAAAAAAAAGAAAAGAAATTGTTCTGAATGTAGTTCATAAAACCATCAGATTGACAGCTTTAAAGCCCCACATTTCTTCTTTCCACAAAGCAAGTGCAGTACAGGCAGAAGCCTTATTGGTAATGGAACTTAATAAGGGCCTTGTAGGAACTCAGAAGCATACCAAAATTTCTTACATGAATCAGGTCGAGCATCTGAAGGCTGTCATAGGAGATAAATGAATAAATTAATAAGAATTTTAGGCAGCTCTGCATTTCAACTCAATTATTGTTGTTTCTAGAACTTTCATTTTTAATTAGGTACAAAGATCATTTAAAATGTTTGTTCATAAGAGAGGGTCACTTAGTAGAGGGTAAGGGTTCTACGCAGTGCAGTGGTGGTTCACCGGTAGAATTCTTCCCTTCCATGTGGAATATTCAAGTTCGATTTCCAGTCAATATACCTGAAGGGTAGCCACCACTAGTCTTGTCAGTGGAGGCTTGTGTGTTGCTATGGTGGGAAACAGGTTTCAGTGGAACTTCCAGACTAAGATGCACTAGAAAGAGAAGCCTGGTGATTTAGTTAAAAAAAAAAAAACCTAACATAAACCCTATGGATTACAACAATTCATTCCCACTATTCCTGAAGTTTCCATGAGCTGAGGACTGACTCAAAGGCAGCAACCAACAGCTGTAACAACAACAATGTGATATCTAATAGCTGTAGTCCTAGAAAACAGGACCGTTGCCAGCTGATCACAGCAACACGCATCCATCTTCAAGCAAAAATCAAACTTAATTGCATTAAGTTTATTACAATTCATGGTAACCCCACATGTTAGAGAGCTGAATGAATAATTTCTTATATAAGGGTCAGCACAAAGCTGGTACCTATGAGGTGGAGATTAATGGTATCTCCAATGTTCAGCTTCTGCAAATTCTATTATCTCAAACACCAATTACTCCTCCTCAGTACTATTCTTTCCATTTTGGGGTTCCATAATTCACTGTAACATTTCACAGAAGTCACAAACTATCAAAGAAATGGTTTTCCTGGTTGTGGAGGCTGGCAAGTCCCAAACCATGGGTCAGGTGCCAGGCTGGAGGTTTCTCCTGAGTTACATGGTTACAAAATCTTAACAAACTCAAATTGGCAGCTCAGGCAACAGGCTGCTGGCTCACAAGGTTGCATAAACTGGCAAATCAGTTCTGACAACAGGCTGCTATCTCAAATTCCAAGAAGCAATGGTCAGATAGTAACAAACTGAACACAGGATCCAAAACAAGACAAAAAACTTTGCCCTAGCGTTCATATATATTGGATACAGAACATGCCCTCAAGGAAACCTCTTGAGCAAGATGGTACAAGGGTGTTAATACTTGAATAAGGGTGGTAAGGATGGTGACCAGGATAAAGGTGGTGACTTGAGTCACACCTGCTAGTAAGTTGGTGACTCCAGATACATCCAACTCTAATTCTGACTCATTAGCATAACAGACAACTCACTCCCAAATGGGACCATAACTGCAGACATAGAGGCTAGGATTTATAGCACATCACAAAATTGAAGATAATCATATCAGACCGCAAAAATGGAAGATAACTACATCATTACACAACTGCCAAACCATTGGAAATTATGTTCTAACCAAGTTGACACATGACCTTGACCATCACAGTTTTCATACACCTTATTTACATGAGCAGCAAGCTGTCTGATCCCCTCGATATTCCACAAACACCTTATTAGCATTGTCCCACCCAATCACTGTGTGAAAATCACAAAGACTACAGCTAGAAGGACCTTGTTAAGTAATTCATTGCATTGCAAGAGTAGAAATGCACTCCATAAGGTTTTCTTGGCTATACTCTTCATGAAAGAAGATCCTTCAGCCTTTTTTGCATGGTACCACTGGGTTGCTTTAGACAATCAACTTTTCAGTTAGCAGCCATGAGAAACCATTTGCTCCACCCAGGGACTTCTTCCTATCTTAAAATAACTTAAATGGTTAATACTTAGGCATAGACTTCATTTTCCAAAAGTTTTGAAAGAATGCATGGCCTCTAGGTCAGATACAAGATGCTGCAGCCTTTTCTGCAAGTACAGAGTGCTTGCTGTGATAGTTAGCTATCAGCAGATGGGCCAAAGAAGTTTTATTAGTCACATAGTGCTGCTATAACAGAAATACCACAAGAGGATGGCTTTAACAAAGAGAAATTTATTTTCTCAGAGGCTAGTAGGCTACAACTCCGAATTCAAGGCATCAGCTCCAGGGGAAGTCTTTCTCTCTCTTTTGGCTCTAGAGAAAGATGCAGCCCATCAATCTTCCCCCAGACTAGGAGATTCTCTGCATAGGAACTCTAGGTCCTAAGCATACACTGCTCCCAGTGCTTTTTCTTGGTGGTATAAAGTCCCCATTCTCTGCTTGCTTTCCTTTCTTTTTGTCTCTTATAAGATAAAAGTTAGTGTAAGCCACACTCCAGGGAATCTCTCTTTAGATTAGATCAGGGATATGACTTTAGTAAGGTTCTTATAATCCTATTCTAATCCTTTTCAACATATAATTACAATTACAAAACGGAGGACAAACACACAATACTGGGAATCATGGCCTAGTCAAATTTATACATGTTTCTGGGGGATGCAATTCAATGCATAACAGAAGTCTTGTTTTAACGTTTTTAAGGGCACAATCATGCATATGTTCCTGCTACATTTTTTTACCCCTGGTGGTTTATCAGCAGGCACTCAAGCCACTTTAGAACACTCCAGCATCAGCTGCTAACCAAAAGTTGGCAGATCAACTCCACCAGGCACTCCTATGGTGCAGTTCTGCTCTGTTATATAGGGTCGCTGTGAGTCAGAATCAACTTTATGGTAGTTGGTTTGGCATCATAGCAAATACTGGTGCAACTGCCTAAAAAACACGGAAGTTGGTATGTACTACATTTGAGTGTTGACAGCCATTTGTACGAGGCGGTGCTTTCCGGAGGTGTGATTATGTGAATTTTTGTGTCTTTTGGCTTCTGTGCAGCAAGACAAACCCTGCAAGTGTGTTTACAATTTCTTTTGTATTATTGGGAAGAGACAGTTACCAGCACTCAGAAATACTCAAGTATTCATTCCATTAGTGAGAAAACATGGCATCACCACATTTTTTTGTTGTTGTTTGTCATCCTCTAAAAGGTTGCTAAGATTTAATGAAGAAGCTTTTTCTCCTTCTAGGTACATTTGTCAATTCTGAAGGATTGCTGAAAGGCTAAGCAACACTTTTTATATTACTGTTGGGGTTATATGTCTTTATGGATATAAGACTGATGGATAGAAGACTACCAAGATGGGAGCGAAAGTTTGTGGTTAATGCACACTGAGTCTTGCACACACACATACATACAGACACACACACAAACATAGTTCAGAATAGTGAACAAGAGAATAAATCTTAATGGAATTTAAAGAACCCAGTTTTGATTCATTTCCAAATGATGCATATGCAGAGTGTTCATGCTTCAGGAACCAGGAAGAACAAATACAATCACCTCCAAAGGGATGATCTCAGGCCTCCCATTACTTCTAAAACTGAGTTTTGAAAATATTGGAAAACAATAAAGATAAATAGCTAGCACTCAAAGAAACAACATGTCATTAAAAAAAGAGCAGAAACAGCAGATAAAATAGATACACAGGAGCTTCAAATACTGAGTTAAAGAGACAAGATAGAGAATTTAAGTTGATATTTAGAAATCATATACAAAGAATGACCAAATTTGTGTATCAATGGATGGGTTTCTTAACACCTTGGAATCAGCTGATGAAAGATGCCAGGAAAAAATGCCTAGAATGAAGCATGGAAATAAAGTTGGTAAATACAAGAGAAAGAATAAAAGACAAGGACAGCAGGGTGATAATGTCTAGTATATGTATAATTGGAGTCACAAAGAGATACAAGAGAGAGGAAGGTTATTTGAAGAAATAATGGCTAAAAATATCACTAAAGTTGACAAAAAATACTGTATCACAGCTTCAGGAGAACTTACAAACTGCCAAAAGAATATGCATAAAAAAAGAAATCCTCACCTGGGTACATCACAACATAACTGCTGAAAATCAAGAAAAAAATGAAACTTTAAGAGAAACCAGAGGGATTAAAAAAGCTGAATTACTTAAAAAACAAACAATTAGACTGACATTGTATTTCTCAATATAAGTAAGCCACGGCAATGTATGTGCAAAATGTCGAAAAAATGTAGTAATGTTAGCCAAAGATCTTATAGCTAAAAGAAACATCTTTTAAATCTAAACCATACCAAAAATACCAAACCCAGTGCCGTTAAGTTGATTCCAACTCATAAGGACCCTATAGGACAGAGTAGAACTGCTCCAAAGAGTTTCCAAGGAGTGTCTGGCAGATTTAAATTGCTGACTTTTTTGGTTAGCAGAGGTAGCACCTAACCACTATGCCACCAGGACTTCCTTAAGTCTAAAAGCAAGCATAAAAAGAATTCAACCAAAGTTAACACCTTTTCATGATAAAAAAAAAAACACTGAATAAACTAGGAATAGAACTTCCTCAAATGAAAGCAGTTACAGTTAACATCATACTTAGTGATGAAAGGTTGAACATTTTCCTTGCAAGATTAGGAACAAGGCAAAGATATTTAGTCACATCCTTCCTATTCAACAGTATGCTGAAGGTTCTAGCTAGGGCAATTAGGCAAAAAAAAAAAAAAGGAAGAGAAAGAGGAGAGGTAAGAGGAGGGTGCAGAAGGAGGTAGAGAACGACAAAGAGGAAAAGGAAAAGAAGAAAAAGGAAAAATATAAAGGCATCCAGATGGCATTATTTTCTATACAGAAAATTCTAAGCCATCCACTATGAAAAACCTTCCAGATTTAATAAAACGGTTCAGTAAAGTGGCAGAATACAAGACAAAATATACAAAAAGCAACTGTGTTTCTACACTAAGAATGGGAAATCTGACAATGAAATTAAAAAAAAAAAAACAATTTCATTAATGTTGTTATGTTGTTGTTAGGTACCATTGAGTTGATTGCAACTTATAGTGACTCTATGTATAACGAACAAAATATTGCCCAGTCCTGTGCCATCCTCACCACAGTGTGTGCGTTTGAATTCACTGTTGCAACCACTGTGTCAGTTCATCGTGTTCCTCTCTTTCTGCAACACCTACTTTAGCAAGCGTGATATTCTTCTCCAGACAATTTCACTAATAATAGCATGAAAAAGAATGAAATATTTAGGAATAAATTTACAAAAGGTATTACAATGTTTATATTCTAAAATGAAAACACATTGTCAGAATAAACTAGAGAAGACTCAAATAAATGGAAAGCTATCCCATATTCATGGACTGTTAATTTAAGATTGTTACGAAGACAATGTTCACCAAACTGACCCACATGTTCAATGCAGTACCTATCAAAATACCAGATGAATCCTCTTTTAGTCTGCAAGTGTTGTCTTAAGATGTAAGAGAATTTTCACAAGTGAGTGGCTTTAATGAACAAAAATTTATTACCCTATAATGTGAGTTTAACAGTTCAAATCAGGGTTTCAGCAGTGCTAATGCCTTCTATGGGTCTCTTTCCTAGATGCAGTGACTACCATCAATGCTTGGCATTCCTTGGCTTCTTTCACACCCCTAAATAGTCTCTGCATCCGTTACACTTTTTTTACAACTTGGAAGTGATTAGGCTTAGGACCCACCAACATTCTGGTATAGCTTCATTAACATAACCAAATAGCTCCTCTAACTCCCAACAAGGTCATATTTATAGGTACAGGGGCTGGGATTTCAATGTGTATCTTAGGGGGCCACAATCCAATCTATAAGAGCCCTTTGTAGAAATTGACAAGCTAATGCTAAAATTTACTAGGAATTTCAGTGCATCCAGAAATGTCAGGGATATCATATTTTACTTTACTTGAGGTTAATAGTTTATTCTGCTACAATTTCTTGGATGATAGCAGAAGACACATGATTCATGGGCAGAGACAAAGAACAGTTGTTTACTCATAGCAATGATAGTCAGTAGACTGCTGGCATTTGTGTGGGTTCTCTGAACATCATTTCCCATAGAGTGTCACAAGGAGTTTAAGGTAATACCTGTACATGCACTGGATAGCATTACAAGAAAGAAAGCATGGCAATCTGGCAGGGAAGGAGAAAAGATAATAAATATCTCAACTTCATATTCTTCTACTGTTCAGTCACCAGTTGGTGGTTCCCATTGAACAAACCCAATTAGAAATCAAACATCATAAAGCTGACCTTCCTGGAGCTTAAAGGAAGGTGGAGAAAAATGAAAAGTGAGTCTGATAGGACAAATGGATGATTGGAAACAGTATATGTCCATATTACCTTAAGGGAAAGAAATAGAACTCATATGTGCATGAAAGAGAAATGATAGCTCAAGTTAAGACAAAATTCTATGATTATTTAAATTGTACAGTAACAGTATTTGTCAAAAATTATTTGAAAATAATGAATGAATAAATCAAAGATACAAAATTTTATCATGTCATAAACTAAAATAAACTCTCAAAGAAAGCTGGAGATGGCAGGAATGGAAAAAAAAGAAAAAAAGGATTGATGCTCCCATGTTGCATATTTCTCATGGAGGTGTGGATTTATTTAGCTCATTAAAGAAATCATTTTGAGAATTCATTGTCAGCATCTTCAAAAGTCACTAAGATTATCTGATGTGAAACTAAATAGAGGTATGCTATGTTAAATGCATATGAGCCACAACTGATTTACTGATGGAAAAAGTCTAAGCTGCACTGAAGACATCAGCAAAAACCAAGGCTTGAGGAACTGGGTGGAATACCATTTGAGATATTTCAACAAATGAGTATAGCAGTGGAGGTGCTCACTCGTGTATCCCAACAAGAAATTTGGCCAAGTAACTGGAAGAGATTCATATTTACACCTACTCTAAATAAAAGTGATCAAATAGAATGTGGAAGTTATTGAACAATATCTTGGTACCTTTTGGAGACCCCGGTGTCATAGTGCTTAAAAGCTACAGCTGCTAACCAAAAGGTGGAGTGTTTGAATCTACCAGTGCTCTTTGGAAACTATGGGGCTGTTCTACTCTGTCCTATAGGGTCGCTATGAGTCACAATTTAGTTGGTGGCAAGAGGTTTAGATTTTTCTTCTGGGGGGTGGGTATAATTAAGATCACACACAAGTAAAATGTTGCTGAAGATCTTCCAAAAGCAGCTGCAGCAGTATATCCACAGGAATCTACCAGAAATTCAAGCTGGATTCGGAAGAGCATGAACAAGGAGTATCATTGCTTGTTGGTGTTAAAGAGATCCTGGCTGAAAGCAGAGAACACCAGAAAGATGTGTACCTATGTTTTTTCGACCATGCAAAGGCATTCAACTGTGTGAACCATAACAAATTACGGCTAACATTGTGAAGAATGTGAATTCCAGGACACTTAATTGTGCTCGTGAGGAAACTGTACATAGATCAAGAGGAAGTCATTCAAACAGAACAAGGGGACATTACATGGTCTAAAGTCAGGAAAGCTGTGTGTCAGGTTGTATCCTTTGCCGACCTTTTGGCTAGCAGATGTAGCACTTAACTACTACACCACCAGGATGTCCAGATAAGAATACACATTAATGAGATACACCAAAAACAGGCTATATGATCATTCTTGAAAAATCTTAAAAAATTGATTAAGCCCGGCAAATATCATAAAAAAGACATAGACACAAATAACAAATGTCAGGAATAAAGAATGAGTCACAATAAATCTGCAGGTATTAAAAAAGCTAAGAGAAAATTATATAAAAAATTCTGTGTTAAAATTTTCAAAAATTTGGAGGAAAGGAATAAATTCCTAGAAAACATTATTTGTTAAAATTAACATAGGAAGAAATAAAAATTCAGATATAAAGGTACTGAGTGATCTATTTAAAAGTTTTCCACAGAGAAAGCTATAGGGCTAGATGGCTTTACAAGTAAATTTTACCAACGGTTAAGGAAGACATGACATCAACATTATATAAATCTTCATGGAAAGAAATAGGAAATATTCCTCATCCCTAACAAGGTTAGCATAACCCTATACTTGGCATACCAACACTTCATAAGAGTATAAGAAAAAGTAAAGGAAAATCTCATTTATGAACATAGGGGAAAAATTACGAATGCAATATCAATGGACCAGAAATATATATTAAAAAATGATTGCAAGTTTAATTTTCCTTTTAATAAATCAATGTAATTCTTGCTCTCTGTACTGTTATTTGACACTGTACTCAAGGTCCTAAGTAGTATGTTAAGGCTGCAAAAGGACATAAAAAGTAGGATTCCAAAAGCAACCAAAAGTAAGATTCTTAGCAACCCCACAAAGCAAAAACCAAACACAATGCTGTTAAGTGCATTCCAACTCATAGTAACCTTATAGAACAAAATAGAACTGCTCTATAGCTTCCAAGGAGTGTCTGGTGGACCTGAACTACTAATCTTTTGGTTAGCAAACATGGCACTTAGCCACTATGCCACCAGGGTTTCCCTGTAAAACAGAGTATAACTTCTCTACAGGGTTTCCAAGGTTGTAAATCTTTATCCCCCTGAGCAAACGGTGGGTTCAAACTGTCAACAGCTAAGAATTAAGTTATTTAACTACTGCACTACCAGGGCTCCTTAAAAGGATTAGGAAGAAAAATAAAACTGCCATCATTCACAGATAATATGGTTGTGTATGTAAAAATGTAAAAATGCTGACAGGTAAATTGTTAGAATATGAAGGAGTAATTATGTAGACAAAAAGGTATCCAAAACAATGTAAAGATGTCATATTTCTACAAACATGTCTTGGATTGACACAGTAGCTGCATGAATAGGCTCAAACGTAGCAACGCCTGTGAGGACAGTGTGAGATTGGGCAGGGCCGTGTTTTATTCTGTTGTATACAGGGCCGCTCTGAGTCAGAACTGACTCGAATTCATTTAGTGACAACAATATGTCTAAGACCAGATGTGCAAATTGTGCAGAAAACCATAAAAAATCATTATGACAAATTAAAAATACAAACAAGTAGAAAGATACAGCAATTCTATGGATAGGAAGTGTATTTATTTCAAGACAGTATTTCCCCCAAATGGATTTATAGATTCAATACAATTCAATCAAAATCCTAGCAGGTCTTTGTAGAACTTGCAATGCTAATTCTAAAGTCAATAAGTCAATCTTTAAGAAACAGAACAAAATAAAAATTTTTGTTCTACTGATTATTATGAGTTGTCATAAATTATAGTAATGAAGGCAATGCGATATTGGCATAAATACCCAATAAATAAATTAATGGATTAGAACAGAGAGCCCCAAACCAACACATGGATAGATGGACAATTTGAATTATGACAAAGCTGACGCTGCAAAGTTGTGAGAAAAGAATGATTCTTTCAAAAAACCATGCTGGCACAATTATCTATACGAACAATAATTTAAAACAATCCCTGTTTCACACAAGAAGAAAAAAAAATAATCCTAAATGTATCATAGTTTTAAATGTGAAAGCTAAAAGAATAAATTTTTTGAATGTAAGAGGCAGCACTAAGATATACAAAACAGTCATGAAAAGATAAATTTGATTACATTATAATTAAGAACATTTGTTTATATCAAAAGACACTTAACAGTTTATAAAAAGCAAGCCACAGAATGGCTGACGATATTTACAAAACTTGGGAGCTGGAATCAACTTGATAGCAAAAGTTCTTTTTTTTTTTAATAATCAATAAAGAGCTAGTAACTGGAATAGAAAAAGAACTCCTAAAAAGGAATAAGAAAAAGACAAACAGTGCATCATAAACATGGACAGGAGTCCTGCTATGGTACTTATTAAAAAGTTTCAATCTCAATAGCATTGGGAAAAGTCAACTTTTACAGTGAGATATGCTACACTATCAGAAAAATCTAAAGTGAAAATTCTAGTAATATACTAATTTCCAATGATGTGAGGAAGTGGAGGCATTTATGGATTGCTGGTGGAAGGATCTACTAAAGTTGAGGAAACCCTGGTGGTGTAGTGGTTAAGAGCTATGACTGCCAACCTTTTCACTGAATCTACCAGGAGTTCCTTGGAAATCTTATGGGGCAATTCCACTCTGTCCTATAGGGAAACTATGAGTTGGAATTGGCTTACTTGAGGGCAGCAGGTTGATTTGGTTTCCTAAAGTTCAGGGTCATTGAAAAAGAAGACCTTCAATGAAATGGACTGACACGGTGGCTGCAAGAGTGGACTCAAACCTAGCAACAGTCTGTGAGGCTGGCACAGGACTGGATAGTGTTTTGTTCTGTTGCCTGTAGGGTAGTTATGAATCAGAATTGACTCGATGACATCTAACAACAACACTGCAGCTGAACATTCACATACCACGACCTCACAGTGCACCCATGTGTGCATCAAGAGATGTATACAAGAATACTCACTGCAGCGTTATTTATAATAAGTTGGAAACAGCCCAGATGAGTATATACAGTAGAAGCAGATAAAGACTGTGTTATTTACATGCAAAAGCATGGGAAAATACCCATGAGTACAATGTTATGGAGATGAAGTCAAGTACATAAGGGTGCATTGCGTCTGATTCCATCTATATAAAGGTAAAATTCAGACAAAACAATCTATTGTGTTTAGTGAGAAGTACTCAGATGGCTAAACTATAAATAAAAATAAGGACTTGATTACTGTGAAACACTGAACTGAATGAGAGGTGGTGCTTTATTCCTTGTAGAAACGCTGGTGGCATAGTGGTTAAGTTGCAACCCAAAAGGTCAGCATTTCAAATCTGCCAGGCTCCCCTTGGAAACTCTATGGGGCAGTTCTATTCTGCCCATAGCGTCCACATGAGTTGGAATCAAGTCGGCAGCTATGGGTATGGGTTTATTTCATGACATCAGTGTGTTTACCATGCAGCACTGTTTAAACCAAAAGAAAACACCTAAAGCCACTGCTGTTGAGTCGACTGCAACTCACGGCAACCCCACAGGGCAGAATAGAAGTGCCTCCAAAGAGTTTCCAAGGAGCACCTGGCAGACTTGAACTGCCAACTTTTTGGTTAGCAGACATAGCACTTAGCCACTATGCCACGAGGGTTTCTGCAACATTGTTTACTGAACATTTTTTCTATGTGCTTTATCTTTCCCAATATAAACGGTTAAGAAGTTTGATTTCATAAGGAGAGGGAGTGATGAAGGAGGACACGTTTACCATGAAAACTAAACCCAGTGTCATTGAGTTGGTCCGACTCATACTAGACACTGTAGGTCAGAGTAGAACTGCCCCATAGAGTTTCCAAGGAGCGCTTGTTAGATTGGAACTGATGACCTTTTGGTTAGGGGACATTGCACTTATCCCACTATGCCACCAGGGTTTCCCATTTATAACAAGGGCCAGGAACTACTGGGTTGTCTGAATGAGGAGATGAGAAAAGGAGTTGCTGATGGATGCAAGGAGAGGACAGGAAATGGCTTCCTTCTCTATTTTAGAGGCTCAAGTCTAAAGGAAATGAAAATCACCCAGAGAAGACATGTTTTTTGATACCACAATATATGCTTTCTAATAGTTTCAGACATCCTTGCCAGTTTGAGAAGAGTACTCTCCTTTTTTAACTTCCTTCCCCTCAGACAGAAAAATGCTTCTGTCTCCTCTTAAGGCTGAAGTAGGTCCGACAGTGTTCTGTACCTTTTATTACTGCATAGTTCTTTACTTAGAATCATTTCTTGTAACCCTATTGGTTCTTCTGTTGACGTATTTAATAAATATGAATGAGCTGTTCTAGTAATTCTTGGTATAGCTCCTCAAGGTATTAACTCTCCTCCCCCAAACAAACCCATTGCCCTTCAGTTCATTTGGACTCATGGTGATCCTATACAGTAGAGTAGAACTGTAGAGTACAACTGCCCATAGCATTTCCAAGGAGCACCTGGTGGGTTCCAGCTGCCAACCTTTTGGATATCACCTGTAACACTAAACCACTAAGTCACCAGGGTTGTCCCTCAAGGTATTACTGGGAGTATATTCATTATTTAATGCTGTCTGATTTAAGGCTGCATTCCTTAAAGACCTGTTCTTTTCTTTTTTCCTCCCTGGTGACTGTAGGGTTTACAATGTTTACCTATGGGGTTTAGAGGAGGATCATAAAGCCTGCAAATGATTACCTCTTGGACTTGCACTAAATGGGAGAAAAGAATTCAATGCCTGGATAGGAGAGACACAACTGAGATATGATTTCAACCAATGAAGACTCTTTTTTGAAGTTAACAAATTACCCTGGGAATTGGAAAAAGATATACTATTTGGGGATGGTATGCCCGTGATTCTAAAGATATATGCAATTTGCTTCTATCCCGTCTTCAGTAAAAACAGGGAAAGCCTACTATGTGTGTGTGTCTGTGTGTGTGTGTGTGAGAGAGAGAGAGAGAGAGACAGACAGACAGACAGACAGACAGAAAGTGTGTTTTCGGAGGTGGGGAGAGAACCAGCTTCACCTATTGATTTGTACTGATGGTAGAATGCTCAAATGATACAATTCTTAGAAAGAACTGGCTGTCTGCAGGGGAGTTTGGGATGAAAATGGAACTACGATGATCGGAGCATCAGACTTTCTTTAGTCCCAGTTATTTGTAAACACATTTAAAAACAGTAAAAACGAAACAGTAAGTTGCCCTTGACTGACTCTGAGTCATGACCTCATGTACGTCAGAGCAGAACTGTGCTCCATCCATGGGGTTGTCAACGGCTGATCTTCAGAAGTAGATCACCAGGCCTTTCTTCCCAGGTGTCACTGGGTAGACTTCAGACTCCACCTTTTGGGTAACAACAGAGTTGACACCACCTAGAGACCTCATTTTTATCTTGCTGAGGTGACCTTATTCTATCAGTGTACTTTTACATTAAACTTATTTAAAATTCACACACAGACCCCAGGCCATAAATCAGGGAATTCGATGTGAGTGACCTCTTTACTTGGCATATAGTGTTGAATACTCTGGGGGTCAGTTCTACCCTGGCCCCTAGGGTAGCCATGAGTCGGATCCGACTCGATGGCACTTGGCTGGCTTGGCAAGTGTTAGTTACCAGCATCATTCACCACACTAGCAGCTCCTTGGGAACGTCATGGTGTACCTCCTCTGTCCTATAGGGTCACTGAATTGTAATCTACTTAGTGGCAATGGCTTTGGTTTTAGGTTTAGGTGTTAGCAGTGTGCTTCCTACCATGGTGAGAAGATGCAAGAATATGGTGGGAGTGGGGAGTTGCAGCTTTCTTCAGGAGACAGTGTTTTCCTCTCCCTTGGCAGGGGTTGTGCAGGTTAAGAAAACCTGGTGAAGCAGATGCCAGGGACATATGTTACCTAATTTGGTCAAAGAACAAAGAGTGTGCTTAACATTTGGAAATTCTCAACGATGCACTGGGATGGGGGCACTGACTGGAAGAGCATAAACAGAGTATCAGTCCAAATCTCAGAGTAGGCAGGGACAGCAGACTGTCATTATTATTTCAAGTAGTCCAGGTTTTTGAGAAGGAAGCCCCAGGGTTGGAATCTCGGCTGTACCAGTTAGCAGTAGTATGTGCTGCAAGGTACTCCATGGCTTTCAGCCCATTTCCTTATCTGTAAAATATTCTAATTTATAGGGCTGTCGGGAGGGTGGCAGAGAACCGGCAGAGCAAGGATGAACATTAAAGTAAAAATTTATAACCTTCGTCATTCCAAAGACACTTTCAGGTTTTACTCCTGCTTTACCAAGAATTCTTAAAATCTCAGTAGTTTTCGACAACGATTGTACTCTCTGCTCCCTCTCCGCCCTCATTTTGGCTGCAGAGTGGTTGGAGGAAGAGGCACGTGGGGAAACGACAGGAGCAAGCTGAGCCCCCCGGGACCCTTGGCTTCCTGGCACGGTGGGGCCTGTCATGGCGGCCCAGCGAAATCGTAGGTGATTTCAGGGAGCAGAGCTGGAAGAATGCAAGGGTCTGAGGGTTGGCGCAGCCCAGACCCCTGCCCGGCCTGCAGGTGGCAAAGCGAGGCCAGCAGGAGCACCCTCCCCTCGGTCCCCGCCCCCAGCGGCGCCGGGCTCCCGCGGACTTCGGGCTCGGCCGGGTGCTCGGGCGCCCACCTGGGGAGGCGGCGACCTGGCCTCGGGCGCCGGCAG
Source organism: Heterohyrax brucei (assembly GCA_028571685.1). NCBI lineage: Eukaryota > Metazoa > Chordata > Mammalia > Hyracoidea > Procaviidae > Heterohyrax > Heterohyrax brucei. Next base: position 70,710,654 of record CM053146.1, on the reverse strand, counting down.
CCTGAGGCCCCGGCGCGGGCCGCCCGGGACCGGCGCCAGGGCCGCCACGCGCCCGGCGCCACGCGCGAGGCCGAGCGGGCGCCCGCGCGCCCCCCTGCCGCGCTCCGCGCCTCGCCCCGCCGCCCGCGGCCCCCACCCACCGGCCGCTCCTCCCCTCTCCCCACCCTCCTCCTCCGCCCCCTCCCCTCCCCCGCCGCCTCGCAGACTGCTCGGCCGCGCGTCTGAGCCGCCCGGGCCCGGAGCGCGGGCGGCGAGGCCACCGCACCTGCCGAGCGCTGGGGCCGCCCGAGCGGCACCGCACCGCCCGCCACCCGGCTCCCTTCTCCCCCCGCGCCGGGTCTCCCATGACGTCCGAGCCCCCTGGCCGGCGACAATGACCACTTCCCTGCAAGATGGGCAGAGCGCCGCGGACAGGGCGGCTGCTCGGGATTCGCCGCTGGCGGTCCAGGTGTGCGGCGCTGCCCAGGGGAGGGGCGACGCCCGCGACCTGGCGCCAGCCCCCTGGTTGCACGCCCGGGCGCTCCTGCCCCCTCCGGATGGGACCCGCGGCTGTGCTGCAGACAGGTAGGCAGCCCTCCGAGGGCTCGGGGGAGTGTCCCGGGTTGGCAGCCGGCAGAGGGGTAGGAGGCGGTCCTAGGGGTGAGCCATGTGCCCAGAGCGGGGCCAAGTTTGTGAAAGTCTCTGAAGACAATTCCCGTTGAGCTGGCTTCTACCAGATCAGCGGGACATTGCGATCTCACAGCGCCTTATAAATAGCATCACCGTTTCATTGAGAGCTTTCGCTCTCTTGCCTCTGCCTACCGGTGTGAATTAGGAGGCCACGCTCCAGGTTGACCACCCTCTTCTACTTTCCTTCTTCATAGCTGTGAGTTAAAAAAAAAAAAAAAAATCCTTATTTTATTTTTGTAAAAATCGTAGCATAAATGAATTCACCTCCCACATAAGAGTCTTACAGCGACCCAGGAAAAGCAAAACACTGGATTGACATTTGAGCAGTCTTCCTGTTCAGCAGCAAAGAATAGAGGCTTTAAAAGGTTACCTAGTCTCCATAGTACTAAGTGCCTTTAGAGTTCACAGTTTTGTACATACTTCAGGAAAGAAAAAAGACTTCAACAATACAAAAATCTATACTCTTTTATATTCGTAATTTAAATGGTACTTTTTTGTTTTCCAGATTTTCAAAGTGCTCCAACTTCACTGAAGTTAAAATTACTCTCCAGTGGACTAGAGTACATTTATACTAGCAAGTTCTATTAACCTACCTCCTCAGAAACACTGCCTTGCTGTTTAGTAGCTATAAGTACTTGAAAAATCAACAGACTGTGTGTGGGCAACATTGTGAATGAAATTTGAAGTGAGATGATCCACAGCTATAATTAATAAAGCATAACTTCCAAAAGTGATTGGTAAAATATCATAGGGAAGAAGTGATTAAATGAAACTTAAAGACTTTGCTGTTTTCATGGACACATAACAAGATTTATTCCTCAGAATGATTTTTTTTGGCATTAATAGTTGTACAGTTAATATTTAGGAAAATTATCAAATATACTGAAAATGGAGCATCCCTATCTGGTGATTTTTTTGGAAGCCGAATAAAAGAAGGATAGCCATACTATATAGTTTTGTGTGTGTGAATGTGTGTGACTTATATTTTAATTTCACCAGAAGAAAGTACTTTGCAGACTTTTTCTGTATACTTTATATAACATCAGCTCTGTGCGTGTTGGCCTTAACACACTTTTTAATCCTGACAGCAATTATATTTTACATTCTGTTTTATGTAAATTACACCCTATGTTCTCTTGGTGTAGGAGAAAAAAGAAAGATCTTGATGTTCTGGAAATACCATCTATTCCAAACCCTTTTCCCGAGCTGTGCTGTTCTCCATTTACAGCTGTTTTGTCAGCCGGCCTCTTTCCCAAAGTAAATTCAAGGAAAAAACAGGTAACCATTTAAAAATTTTCTCATTCAAAAATCTTAGGAGTTTTAAAATCATACAGTGTTTAACGGTGTTCACAAAGGATTATATGACTGACGTTAAATCAGTGGACTAGCACAGTTCTTTGGCAGTATTTTTCTCAGTTTTCGCATCCATATCATAGAACCCATTGTCGAGGCCTCAGTTCGGACTCATAGCCACACCGTATATGACAGACAAGAACCGCTGTGAGGTTTCTGTGGAAACCCTGGTGATGTAGTGGTTAAGTGCTGTGTCTGCTAACTGAAAGGTTGACAGTTTGAATCTGCCGGGGGCTCCTTGGAAATATGTGGAGCAGTTAGACTCTGTCCCGTAGGGTTGCTTGGAGTCAAAATTGACTCAATAGCAGTGGGCTTGGTTTTGGGTTTAACAGGGTTTCTAAAGAGCGATTGGTGGATTCAAATTGCCATCCTTTGGGTTAGCAACCATAGCTCTTAACCACTGCACCACCTTGAGGATATTAGGATTTGGGAATGGGTTAAAAAAGAGAATGTATGTGACCTAATGCCTGGAAACTATTATTATTCACAAGGTAGGTGGGAGTGTTACACGTGATAATAGACTACCAATTTTAATTAAGTTGGCACTTGGAAGGGGGTTGGTGTTAGTGGGTAAGAAGAGGATTGGCTGATTTTTTTAAGGGTTATCTGCAGAAACAACACTGACAGATAAACATAGAAGGAGAGAAAAAGAAAGACAGAAATAAACTGAAATTTGTTGTAAGGAGTTGTGTCCTATGGGTGTGGGAGCTGACAAATCCAAAACCTGTAGGTCAGGAAGCTCTAGAATTCTTGTATCTGTAATTGGTAGACCAAGGGTGGGGGTGGAACCTCTGTCGGGATACCTGTGTAACAGTCTTGAGGTGGCATTTCTTCTCTTGCTCTTAAAGGCCTCCAACTAATCGTAAGAAGCTCATTGTCTAAATCATCTAGTGCTGACTTATACCACAAGTGGATGGCTTTGAAAAAGAGATTTTTGGGGGGGTTTGGTCATAATCCATTAGGCTAAAAGTCAAAATTCAGGATGTCACCCCAGGGGGAGTCTTTCTCTCCTGGCTCTGGAGGAAGTTTCTTATCACCAGTTTTCCTCAGGCCTGAGAGTTTCTGAGGCACCGGGACTCTTGTTCCTTTCAAAAGTACATGTTCTGTTCATGGCACTGCTTTCTTGGTGGTATGAAGTTCCCCCCAATCTTCACTTGCCTCCCTTTCCTTTATATCTCAAGAGGCTGCCCCAAAGCACAGTATAATCCCACATATTGAGTCCTACCCCACCAACACAATCGTGACCCCAGCCAAATTGCTGGAGAATGGAAGATGGAGGTTGGGGGATGGGGGACAGGACGTAATTCAATCCATGACACCCATCCACACTATCATGGATAATCTCCTTTACTTAGAGTCAACTGATTGTAAATATTAATTAGGTCAACACAATACCTTCCTGGCAACATGTAAGTTTGTTAGTATTTGACCAAACAGCTGGACACTGTAGCCTAGCCAAGTTGACACATAAAATTAACCATCATAACTTTCATTAGTTTTTGACATTCTCAACCCAGACTAACCTCACTTACTGAAGGAAAGTGGTATAGAGAATCTTTAGGAATAGGTAATTGAACTTAGGACTGGACATGTCTTCACTGCTTCAGTATAAGAAAACAGATGACTTGTCAGTGATGGTTAGAATATGGACTTTATGGTTACTTTCTAGTTTAGACACTGACTTAAAAATTTTGGATTTCAAGGGAAAAAAAGGACCAAAGAACTGTAGGGAGTTCCATCATAATTATATATTTTGAGAAAAAAAATTCAGTGTATCATAGAATGATCTATATCTCAATATGCTCTTTCTCAGTTTTGAACTAGTAAAACAAAGAGGGACTTTGCTAGGCAGTATGCACCTTGTTCTTATAAAAGCAAGAATTTTAAATAGCTGATGCCTGTAGTGAGGAGGGGGATGGTGAACACAATGGAAAGACAGTGGATCATCTGCCTCTCCCCTACCTTACTACTTCCTCTGTGTGAGTTCATAGATGTGTGTTTATATTTTGGGGAATGAAGGCGATGCCCTAGCAAATAAAATGAATTCAGATGATATATAACAATAACAGAAGTAGTAGGGGGGCATTACATGGGATGTTCTGCTTTGGTGGACATTCGATGTAGTAAGGCATATATATTCTTTTGGAGGTGGGTGCGGTTTGAAGTCTAATTAAAGTGTGTGTTTTTGGATAAGGGTTGGAGAAAGTGGGAGTTAAGTATCCCAAGAACAGAGGTATGTTCTGAATCAGAGCCTTCAGTGGTGGAGGCACACCCATAAATGGGTGAGACTGTGACATTGGATAGAGAAATAGACAGGGGGAAGATTTTCTTGATGGCTTTGTTATTAGGCGAGGTTAAGAGTTAGATCCCCAAAAACCATCAGACTTGTCAACACAATCAAGGTCTTGGAGAGTTTGGCTTTGGATGAGGGTATGAGATGGGAATAGAATGATAGATTTGACTGTGTGCAGTGGTGGTGGAAAAATCAGTTCTGAATTGTCCATGTGACCCAGAATGGGAAAAGGACATGTCAGATTATGACCTAATAGTTATCTGGGGAATTTAACAGATTGTTCCATGTTTATGGAAGCCCTGCTGTGTTCCTTGCACCACCCTAGGCACTGAGGTGTTAGAGCTAACTAAACATGCCATCTGAGGGGTATTGACCAAAGCAGAGCATTGGTTTGGGGTTGAGTTAGGGAAAAACTGTGAAGGAGGTAAAAGGAATAGGAGAAGAGAGATGTAGGCTGACTTTAATTTGGTAAATGGGCACTCGGAGAATGTCACATCCAAGTGACTTTTCATGGGTCAGGGCTTGTTTTGAGTAGAGACAGAGAATAGGTGTTGGTATGCTTGTGTCAACTGAGGAAGACGGTTGACCGAGGGTTAGGCATCAGGGTGAAGGCAGGGTAAGTTCTAAGCGTAGAGGATCTTGGAGTCACCCTTCTTGTGCTGGGGAATGGCAACATCTTCAGATCGTGTTTGGTAAATGGGTAAAATGGGGAAGGAACACTAAATTATTATTGCCTCGGAACAGACTTGCTGCTCTGGCCTTATATCCTCTTTCCACAGTGACCTTCTCAGAGAGCACTGTTCCCACCCAGCTAGCCTTGCTGTCTCATGAACAGTGAGTTCTGGCCCGACTCCTGGGGACCAGTCCCGGAGGAATGTGTCTGACCTTAGAAGGCCTTTGCCTGCTGGCTCTTCCTTGGCCTGAGGGTTGGAGGCTCTGTGAAGATAAGGGTATTCCAAAGGTGGGAAGGAGGAAGTTTCCCTTTAAAATTATTTTATGATTGCTCTAACCCCTGCTTTTATATTACATTGAGAACTGGTCCTTTGTTCTTAATCCCTTTGTACAAGCATTCACTTTCTAGGCCCAGTGAGTTTTTGGTAGTGGAGAACTCTGTCAGTTTCCCCAAACCCAGGAGTATCATTTTGACATGGATTACCATCTTAGAAGATTGTATTTCTGGTGGAGTTATCCCTGACCTTCAGTCGAAATGATGTAAATGACTGTACGTGATGGGTCCTACTGAATATGACTTATGGTTGAAACATTGCAGAAGAAGGCCTCTCTTTCCTTCATGTTCTCTTTCATTATGTTGTTTATCCATTCCAGTCATTTTCGCAATTCTTTCTTTGCCGCATAAAAAGTGAAGAATGGCATTTGTTATTTACAAATAAATCACCAGACTAGAAACGCTAGATTTCACCTGGCCTTTTAAGACCACAGTCCAAAGTCATTTTACAGGCCATAAATATTTTTTACAATTTGAGATGGCTACATAATGCATGAGTGGTAAAGTGCATTGAAGCCACAAATAGGATCTGCTTTAGTTCTTTTGGCAAATAAAATGCCCCAAGTAGACAAAACTGTAGACTTTCAGTACTTTTATTTTAAAATAAGAGCTAAAATGATACAGAGACTGGATTCTTTTTTCACAATCCGTGTTTTTATAGTGCTGGCCAGATCAGTTTTTTTAGGAATAGCTTGTTGTGTTTATCAATAAAGCAGATTTAAAGTGTACCTTTATATAGAAAAGTTATAGTTGAAATTTTGTATTACCATGACTTACCTTGAATTTAATGAATCTGGATTCATTTTTTTCCCCTAATTTTTGGTTGGAATCAATCCGGAAATAATTTCTTAGCAATGTAACTATTATTTGAAGAAAGAATGTAAGACTAAGAGACTTTTACCCACTGTGGCAGGTTTAGTTCTTGTATCAAGCTTGTCTACTGCTATGTAATTGTTGTGCTTGGAAACAGCTTGTAGAATAACTCTGGTTAAATGTTTCCCAAGACTATGTAGTATGTCTCATTCCTAATAACCCATCTGAAGACTTAAAGAATCTGTGAAGAACTGGACATTGTGGAACGTTCACCCTGAAGATGTCGCTGAGATCCCCTAACAGAGTAGTCTTCTTTTACAGATGAATGAGTTGAGTTGAGGAGTCTCTGGGTGCCATAAAGAGTTCAAATGTTACCCCACAGGTTAGTGGGTGAACTTACTGAGAGGCTCCTCATAAGAAAGGCTTGGTAATCTCCTTGGAAAGGTCACAGCTGTGAAAACCTTGTGTAGCAGTTTTTTCTCTGCAGCTCGTGGGGCCGCCATTGGTCAGAACCAGCTGCACAGCCGCTAGTTTGGTTTTGGTTAAATTTAGTCAGAGAAATGCTGTGTGGCTGGTGGCAGCACAGCCAGAGGCTTAGACAGTCCATTTTTAAAAAGGTACAAGGTCAGAAGAAACTGAGAACCGTAAGAGTAGTATAAGTAATAAACTTATGCCAGTGTTGTTAATCACAACTCTGCCATGATATCAGAAGAGCAGGGTGACATTTGTTACCTTCCATCTGAGGACCTGGAATTTCTCAGTCTGTTTCCTTCCTCAAATACCACTGTGACTTTCTGTGTGTGTGTGTGTGTTTTTCTTGATTATCTCCTAAAATTTGTATATAAAAAAAAATTAATTGGTTTTAACATCCAGTGGAATTTATTCATATTATTAATAACTAGTCTTTGTATGTTGTTCACAGTCTGTACGATGTTATTGCACAAAACTGCCAGAAAGTGGGTCTTCATCCACATTTTGAGTATTAAAAAAATAAGTGCAAAACTGGAAGTGATTTTCCCATGGGAAGTGATTTTCCCAAAGGGAGATCAAAAAGAATGTCATGTTACAGTAGACTTTGCCCCTCACTACATTGTTTTTAATTTATTCTCTATTGAATTAAGCCTTTTTGTACATCTCTTAAGAAAATAAAAAAAAACAACTTTCAAATGATAACAAATTACTTCATAGCATGTTTAGCCTTTGATTTATTTTTTCTCTTGCATGTCAGAGACTGTGAAAGGATAAGTGGATCTCTGTCCCCAAATTAAAGGGCCTCTGATGTCATTCCTTTGTGATGTCAGTAATTATCTCAATTTATTCAGTGATGGGACCTTTATGTGTGGTCCTATAGGAATCTTGTGTGGCTGTTCCATTTACTGAATTCTCATATACTTATTTCTTCTGTATACACAGAAGTAGAAAGAAATAAACTGTACTCTCATACATCACTACACAGATTCAGCGGTTACCAAAAGTGTAGCTCGTTTAGTTCATCTGTTTCATTTTTCTTTTATTTATTTTGCTGGTGTATTTTAAAGCAAATCCTGGACCCCTATTACTATATCCTCGTTTATTTTTGTATTCATCTCTGAAATACACATTTTCTTATGTAATCAGAATACCATTATTCACTTAACAAAAATAGCAGAAGTCCTTAGTATCATCTGAAACCATCTATAATCAAATTTTCTCAATTAGAATGACACATGAAATCCTCAAATTGCAAACTAGTTAGATTTCAGAAGTTTGCAAATGAGTGCTTTGGAAGTTAGAATTCATTTTCATATGGAAGCAACAACATATACTATATTTAGACCCTCCTCCCCAGCTTTCACACAATCCCACTTAATGTAAACTGCAACACAAATGGCGTAGATGTGCATAAAGCATAATGGAAACAATACTTGCTTCTATTAGGGTTTCAGACAAATAAATCTTTTCAACAGTAGTTTGCTACTTTTGAATGCTGGCACTTGGTGAATATCAAATTTTCTGGAGAAGAATTTGAAACTAGATGGATCTTTGTAGCAGTGTTGAAGTAGGCTTTAGAACAGTGTTTCTGAAAAATGTGGTCATTGAGCCACCTTCCTTAGAATCAACAGGGATGCTTGTTAAAAATACAGATACTGGGGCTTCTGGCAAAACCCAATGATAGTAATCTCCTGGGGAAGGCCACAAGAGTTTAACTTGTTTACTTACTTATTTTTCTTTGACATGTATACAAAACCGGTGCTCCTCTTCTTATCAGACACTGTCAGACTCTGGGGAAATCTGACCTTGCCAAATTGTAGACAGTTTCATTTCATGGACAAAAGATGGGAATATTACAGGTGGACTTTAGTTGATGCTTTAGCCAGGTATTGATTGTTTAGAGAAACTGCAACCTCACATGAACTAGCCTGAAAGGTTATATCTTAGTATCTGAAGGCCAAAAGTTCACTGGTCTCATGAGAGATTGGAATCAGGAACTAGAAAGTCAGCAAAAATCAAGCTAGCCATTTTCTCTCTTCTGTTCTTTCACAAGCACACCACAAAGGTACTGTTTCTCCTTTCAAATTTGCTTCATTCTCTGACAGTTCTCTGCGTTCTTGGTTACCCTGATCACCTATTTGCACCAAATGGCTGTGCCTGGTTTTCTTCCTGTTGGTAGTTCAGCAGTGGGTAAACTAGGTCTATAGCTGGAAAACGTGATATGTACAAGGTCTGACAATTAAGTCTATTAACTTAATTGTTCTAAGTGCTACATACCTCATTGCTCACCACGGTCACCTTTAAAGTACTGCCCTTGGGGAGCTGTTTACTGATGCCAGTGCCTAGTCTACCCTTCAGCAATTTTGGAACTCTGTCTGGAATGGCTATTGTGCGTAGTGGCATGCTGGCAAGTTTGCAAACTTAATTGTATAGTTGTTTGTGAGAGAATTTTTAGCCAGTAAATGAATAACTGACTTAGAATACCCTCCTTACTCATCTGATCTGGCCCCCAATGACTTTTTTCTTTACCCAAAGAGAAAGGACATGTTGAAAGGAAGACATTTTGATGACATTCAGGATCTCAAGGGTAATATGATGACGGCTCTGGTGGCCATTCCACAATGAGTTCCAGAATTGCTTTGAATGGTGGACTAGGCACAGACCTTGGTGCCTAGCTTCCCAAGGGGAATACTTTGAAGGTGATGGTAGTGATATTCAGCAATGAGGTCTGTAGCACTTTTTCTAGGACATGTTTGCAAACTTAATTGGCTGTCCTTATCTATTAGCCCAATGTGTCTGCCTCGTCTTATTCACTCAGCTTTAGCCAAGAAGACAGAGGGACCTGGGTGACTGTAAACTAAGGAAGGATTGTGGAGCAGATTCTGGGAAAAGAAGGTGCAGTGTAGCTAGTTAAGATACATGCAGGCTGGAGGAAATGATAGACATGCAGTGCTCTGGAAAAAGAGAGCACACATGCAAAAGCAATAAAGCATCAAAAGCAGATTCTCACCATATAGATCTGATATATAACGACCCACCAATTGTTCAGCCAGCTTAGCCTTTCTGGTTCTCAGTGTCCAGATTCCTTGGCGTCAACTCGTTTAGTTTACTGGAAGAGTATTTACCAGACAGTTGTTTCAGAGGATACCACCCTTCAGTAATGGTCATTTTCGGGGTTGTTGTCTTGAGTGGTTATCTTAGTGAGGTTTCTTAGCTTCTCAACATAGCAGGTGCTGACTCGGGATCCTGTCTACAGTTCATGCTAACTCACTTCCATGTGCAGCAGAAGACAACTGTCTCCTCCGATTTTAAAGACTTAAATCCCTCAGCAGATCTTCTGTTTGCCAAGGTTTTTATTTCCCATTTGAAGCATGCCTTTAATTTTTGCTTAATGTGCAGAATGCATTTGCAGTCCAAACTTTAGAACATGAGTTTTATTTTTCACTTATTTGAAAGCTCAGCTTCTGGTTTGTTTTTCCCTGGGGGTATGTATTACGTTCTATCAAGAGAGGGAAAATCGGAGTCATCCATGGTTCCATGTAAATGTGGATCTTAATTAACATAAAAGAGTTCTGTAATCTTTTGGATGTTTCTTTGAAAAAATGTGGGCTCTTATGAGAGTTCTAAATTCAATTGCATTTGACTTATGTTTGAGTGGGGATTAGCAGACTTGGGAATTTTCCTTTTTGCACTCCAGAAGGACAGGTCAAGAGAGAACTTTATAAGTAGCCACTAAGTTTTGCTATGGCAAGGCAGTGAGAGCAAAAGATTCAGACTCAATTTAAGAAAGAAATGGGAGAACCGAGGTGGAGAAAATGTCCTTTATTTCTTACCCTTCCTTTTGGTCCCACTCATTTTTTCAAAGCCACAGAGAAAATAAACACAAATAGCTAAGCCAAGCCAAGTGCCATCGAGTCGCCAACAGCAGGTTTGAAATCTGTTCTTCACCAAATTACAGATGACTGTGTTCTGAAAGATTGTTTATATATAGGCTATTTATCCTTGTCTACTTCCCTGTAAACTTATCATGTGTGCTTGTTGGGTTTTTGCACTACTCAGTAAAGTTTTTGTTTGTTTGTTTAACCTACAGTGGAGGCAAGCAATAGTACACTAACGTACAGGCCACCATTTTCAATATTGTGTCTATGGAGATAGCTGATTAGTATGAGCCTATTTCCCACACTGTTTGGGCCTAGGAGTTCAACAGGTTTATTCCATTTGTAGAGCAAGTGACCATGGCTACTGAAGTACAAGTGACTCCCACATAGTAGCTCAAGAAGTGTTGGGAAGTTGTTTGATTGTGTTCACCTTACAAGTTCTGTCTCAGCTTTTGTTCAATTCCTCCCATGTGGTAAGCACGTGTCCTTCAGTAAAGAGCTCGTGGGGGATGTCTTAGGGCCTGGGGCTGAAGGCCCACTTTCTTGGAGATGATGGGGCAGAAAGGGCAGGTTAAATGAGAATCTCAGTGTTAAAGCAAAGATCCAAATATGAGGAAGAGGATCAGAAAAGGTACCATATCTGGGAGAGATTAGATGGTTGGGAAGTTGAAATACAGAACCAAATATTTAAACTGAAAGTTAAGGATATGAGATTAAATGTGAACATTTGAGGCTGTCATGGGTCCAATATGTATTTGACTCTGCTTGGCTTAAAAGGGCCCAAGTGGTCACAGTCCTAAGTCCTTTTCTAAATTCTTTTTGCCATATTCTCCTACTGGTATTTGTCTTTTAGTTAGAAAACCACCCACTGGATTGCTCAAGCAGACTACCAAGGAAACCTCTTTGAGGTTCAAGTTTTGCTTCTTCTGCCAGAAAAATATGCATAAACCTGTCAGCTTTTCTCCATATTTACTGCTACCATCCTAATTTAAAACACCTTCTCACCTACAGGAGCCTCTTAAATGTTCTCCATGCTTCCGTTTAGCTTATCTTGGTTCATTTTCCATATATTTCTTTACAGTGAACTTTTAGAAATGTAGAGCAGACTGTATCTCTTCCTAGCTGCAAAACTTCTGATAGCTTAGAATAAATTCAGGCTTCCTCACTTTGTCTACAGGACTTTGAAGGTTTAACCCCTGCATACCTCTTAAACCTCATCTGGATTCTACCCAGAGTTCCTTGTACTCTAGCTACAGTGCAGATCTGCGTGTTTGAGAACTTGGCACAGTTTTCTTACCTTGGCAGCTTTGCCTTTGCTGCTTTCTATACCTGGAGTCTCTTTCCCTGGCTCTTACACAGCTAACTCCTCCTTATTCTTTAGGTCTCAGCGTATGGTCATCACATCAAGCCCTGTTAAGCAATCTTCTGCACTCATTCTTTTTTCCTCCCACCACATTACCAAGTTTATTTCTTTGATTTAACATGGTGTGAATCACCTACTTTGTTTGGTCTAATCATTTATTGCTTTTATCTCCAAATACAGTATCTTGGTTTTTTCTTTGTTCACAGAAATACTTTTGGAATCTTTGCTCAGATATTAAAATAATAATGAGTAAATACATAATAAAGTCAATACATTGTGGAAGATAGTCAAAACCAATTTTGTCAAATTGTGACATATTTATTCTAAATCATGATTAATCATCTTCCTCATCTTCATAAAACTTTAAAAAATATTTTCTAATTCTCTTAAAAATTCTATTGTGCATTTACCCAGGTGGCGCAAGCAGTTTTCTCTCAGCTACTAACCAGAAGGCTGGCAGTTGAATCTACCCAGAAGCACTGCAGAAGAAAGACCTGCTGATACACACTGTAGGATTATAGCCATTGAAAACTTTTTGGAGCACAATGCTGTCTGATACACGTAGGACTGCCATGTGTCCAAATCAACTTGGCAGCAAATGCTTCTTTATTTAAAATATATAAGTACATACACCTAGTTTGCTCAACCAATTAACTGCATTTTAGGACTATTTACCTTCTGCTTTCATTATATTTTTATTGTTTTCAGTGCTATTGAGTTGGCTATGATTCATGGCAGCCTCATATACAACAGAGCAAATCATTGCTTAGTCCTGTGCTATCCTCATGGTCCTTAGTGTATTTCATGATCCTTAGTACAAGTCTGTTGTTATAGATACTGTATTTTGAGTGACTTCCAACCTAATGGGGTCATTTTTCAGCAGTGTGCCAGACAGTATTGTGATCTGTAGGGTTTTCATTGCATAATTTTTGGAAGTAGATCACCAGGCCTTTCCTCCTAGTTTATGTCAGTCTAGAAGCTCCTCTGAGACCTCTCCACCATGAGTGATCCTGTTTTAGTCATCTGGTACTGCTCTAACATAAATGACCATTGATGGATGGCTTTAGAAACAAAAGTTTAGTCTACATAATCCAGTAGGCTGCAAGTCTGAATTCAGGATGTCAGCGCCAGGGAAAAGCTTTCCTTCTTTGTCAGCTCTGGAGGAATATCCTTGTGTTGCATCAGTGTTTCTTTAGTCTGAGAACATCTTGGTGCAGGAACATGCTCTACTCCCAGTGCTGCTTTCTTGATAGTATGAGGCTCCCAACTCTCTGCTTGCTTCCCTTTCCTTTTATCTGTTATAGAACAAACAGGTCAAAGGTGGTGAAAGCCACACTCCAGGGAACCTCCCTTTCCATTAGAGGAGGGAGGTGACCTTAGGAAGAGTGTTATAGTCCCACCCTAATCCTGTTTAATGTAATCCAATTTGTTAACCACAGGCAGAGATTAGGATTTACAGCAGAGGAAAATCACAAAATAGAGAACAGTCATGACCCAGCCAAATTGTTGTACACCTTTTTGGGGGGATACAATTTAATATATGATATTTCATCCTTTGGCCCCTCCAAAGGATGCAACTTTTAAAACACGTTCACTCCATCGTATCATAGCAAGTCTTAAATCAACTCCAAATTCAAAATACAAAATTCCTTGTGTCTGTGACATCGAGAATACAAGCTATCTGCCTTCAAAGTACAATGGTAGAATAGGCTGTTACAAATGGGAAAAGTTGCAGGGTAAGAGGATATAACAGCCACCAAACAAATTAACAGAATACATTGCATTAGACCTCAAGGTTTTAAAAATAATCCTCTGTTCTCTGAGATAGTTCACACATTAGTCTTGCCTTCCAGACTCTAGGTATTAGTCACACTCTTTAGATTCTGAGTGGAAGCCCCCTAGCCCTGTGCTACAGACCTGGCTTTTAGGCCCTCTGGGACAGCAACTCTAGTCCCTCAGCTCCAGGTACACCATAAACCCAACTGAGTTCTACCCTTAGAAACTCAGAAAGTCATGGATCCACCCTTTCAAACCGTTGAGGTCATGACCATATCTTTTGAGACTGAGACAGCTCAGCTGCTTGTCCTCTTTGTCTCTTTAGCTTCTGCTTCCATGGCCTCATGGCCCAGGCCTCAGGCCCACATCTGCCCCTTTGGGGCAGCTGTTCCAAAGCTCTGTAGCTGCCCTGAGTTAAGTGCCTGGAGGCATCCCACTCTGCCAGGAAGCCTTCTGCACACAGGCACTTAGCTCTCTTGCTCTGTAGGTCAAGAAGCCTAGCTCCACTGATTTGAGTGCCCAGAGCCACCCCACTGTACCAGGAAAGCTCTTTAAACAGGCACTCAGTTCTCTTGCCCTGTGGATCTGCTTCAGGGCTGTCTTGCTCTGGCCTGGTTCTGCTGCTGCATATCCACTGCTGCTGCTGCTGCTAGTCTGCTGCTCATTTCTCACTGTCTGTGCCTTCACTGGTGTTAACAGTTCTCCTTGCTTCCTTCTAGGTCCTCTGTCCATTCACAGTTCCAAACTGCTTCCACATCTTAGGTGTTTGTTAGAGTAGCACCCCACTCTTTTGGTACTAAATTCTAGCTTACAATATCATAGCAACAGGCACGCATCACAGGCTGATAAACAGCTAATGGTTCATTTCATACTTAAGAAGATTTTATTATATGTAGTGAACTCATGGAGGTATTTCTTTTTTTATATACGTATTTTATTTATTTATTACGATTGAGTGAAAGTGTACAATCCAGTTTACATTTACATGCCCGCCTATGTGCAGCACCTATTGCTCTCCTTGCCTGGTGACAGCACACCCCTCCTTTCTGTTCTATACGTGTCATATATTCTTAACAATGTCCTATCCCCTCTTCTCCACCTTCTCTACTCCCCTCTAGTAAGAGGCCAGTAGGACAACGTCCTATAGATCTGTAGAACCATAAAGTGCACACATGATATGGTCACTCAGTGTTACCAAGTCCAATCTATTCCTGTCTGAGGAGTTGACCTCAGTAATGATTTATGAACAGGGGAAGCATCGAGTCTAGGGTCCATGCTCCCAGGGGAACCCCAAGGCCTTCAGACAATCGATTGCAGTCTTTTAGTGGAGTTCTCAGGGTGCACCCCTTTTTATTCTCATGTTGCCACTGAGACTCTACTTTGTGAGCCCCATCACAGCTGTCATTGGTCGTGGCCAGGCACCATCTAGTTCTTCTGGTCACATGTTGATGTAGTGACCCATTTACGTGCATCTTTCTGTGTTCTGGGTTCTCTTATGGTCTTTGGTGATGGTCTATTCCTGTTGAGCTGGGGCCATTTGATGTTCCTCAAATGGCAGCTTGCTAGCTGTTAAGACCCCAGATACCACTGCCAACACAGGGTGGAGAAGACTCTGTTAGCGTTATGCTAGTTATGCCAATTGGTCTCAATGTCCCCTGAGAGTATGGTCTCCTGACCCCTGCCCCAGCTACTCTGTCCTTGCAATATTGGGTTAAGATTAGAAGAGTAATTCAGGTTATGTTGAAGTTCATGGAGGTATTTCTGATTTTATAAGTTAGCCTTTATTAATGGATAAATATAAATGTTTTAAGTATAATATGCTCAGTGGAGTGCTATACTGTCTTCCATTTTACTGTATGTTAACAAGAATCTCTACATGCAGAAGGGAACTCTGGTGGCGTAGTGTTTAAGTGCTATGGCTGCTAACTAAAGGTCTGCAGTTCAAATCCTCCAGGTGCTCCAGGGAAACTCTGTGCAGCAGTTCTACTCTGACCTGGAGAGTCACTGTGAGTCAAAATCAGCTCAATGGCAGTGGCTTTGTTGTTGTTGTTGTTTTTTAATTCATTTAGTAAAAAAGGAAGTATCAGTTGGTCTTATGAGATTTTCAAGGCGAGGGGTAGATACTGTCAGTGTTTCAGTTGTTATGATTTCACTGGTAAATAATTTAGACCAGTGCTCATCACATGGCAATAGGGAAACATATATTCCTTTCCAAGGGGAATAAAAAAACAAACTCAGATTTAAGAAGGTCAGTTTCCATTTTCCATAAAATTTATCTTTCTCAGAGCCCATCAGAGTTCACAGTAACCCCTCTGACCTGGTGTATGACCCTGGAACATAGAGACCTCCAGGCCATCATGCGCAAAGAAAGCATCCTTCAGTGATGAATCCGAGCATCACAGATCAGAAGAGGTTCTTATTTTTTGCTTTGTTTTACTTTTTAAGTCTTAAACATATTTCTCTTTGGAGTGAACCATGGTTAGAAAGGAGGATTTTGGCCGTTGTTAAGGTGCTCTGAATTCAGATATATAAGGGCAAGATGAGAGAAATTACAATTTCTGTTTATTGTCTGCACATTTTTCCATCTTCTGACCACTGTCAGAGAAGGCATCACTCTTGACAGAGTGTTCTGTAACAGCAAAGCAAAAAATGCATCATTGAGAAATAGTAAATACTAAAAGTGAGCATATGTCATGTTTTTAGATTGTTTTATACTATTCTCAACACTTATGTATAAGGTGTGTCAATAGCTGAAAGGAAATGTGCCTACAAACACCTTATGGGTTAGTACTAGAGGTGAAGTTCCCTGGAAAACTGACTCAGAGATTTACTTGTAGGTTGTTTATTGGGAGAGCACTTGGAAACAACACCTGTGGGACTGGACAGAGGAGAAACTGGGCTCTTATAACCTTATCTGACCCTGTACAAGCTGTAGAGCTGGATGACCCTGAAGAATTTGGGCAGAGAGGCTGGGCCTTTCTGCCTTTGCAACTACCAATCATTGGCTACTAGCTGCCCAGGAAGTGCTTGACCTTGGACATGATGGTTCCCCTCAGCTCAGATAAGAAAGAAGGACTCAGGCACAAATTGTCTGGTGGCTGACACACCTAACAGCTGCTAGAATGAGTGCCTAAGTTCTAAAGGAGTTTGGGTGGTTAGCCACAGTATCAATTAGAGTTCATGACTGATTCTTCTCACGGTAGAGAAAATCCTTTCTGGGACTGCAAAAATTTTCAGAGTAAATGGGTTAAAACTCAAAGATAAAGCTTTTACATGTTCTCTTTCAGATTTTGTGTATGTTATTCAGTATTGTAGAGTGGATCATGAGATACTCCGATTTCAGTCAATTTTTACCCTTCTTCTTTATAAAATATTTAAGTATTTTCCACATATTATTAATAACAAAAAATAAAATACGCTAGCTCCTGGACTAGTTTTTGTTAAATGTATACCATCTGCTTTTTTTTTTTTTTTTTAATGACACTTCATTGTATTTTTGGTGAAGGTTTACATAGAAGTCTGTGTTTTCATTCAGTAATTTTTACATGTTTTTCAGTGACATTGATTACATCATTCACAATGTAAGAACATTCTTATTATTTCCCTTCTGGTATTTCCTTACATGCTCCTCCTTACATTCTCATCTTTTTTTTTTTTTAACTAATTGTGGACTATTTGGCCTCATATAGGTGATTTTTGTTAGGGAACACAGTACATGTAATGGATACTCATGATTTTTTAAGCCATTTTATACTTAGCTACAAGGTGACTTCAGAGGTTAAATTCAGTTCAAGGTTTAAAGAGTGTCTCAGGATTGTAGTCTTGGGGAATCCTCCATCCTGCAGTGCAGTCAGTCTGGGTACAGTTTTGTTTTTTAGGAATTTGAGGTTTTGTTCCATATTTGTCTCCCTTTCTATCAGCAGCCATCTATTGTGGCCCTGATTAGAACAGTCAGTACCCAGGAACGATCTAATTCTTCTGGGCTCGGGGTAGATGAGGCCATGGTGTCTGTAGACTGTTTGTCCTTTAGACTAGTGTCTTGTTTTATATACTATTCATTTTTAATAAAACAAAAGATTTTGATCATGAGTAATAAGTACTACAGTAATGAAGCAATTTCTGAATTTATTCTTGATTTTATTTAATTATACCCCAAAGCTGAAAATGAGAGCTAGACATGTTCATTCATACGATTACCCAAGGAATTTCGTGCCTTTTGGCATACCCAGTTCATAATAACTGGTATTCTTAGGAGCATATTTCTTGGCATTATTACAAATTGACTAGTGAGAAATAGGTTATTTATATAATAGCTAGTATGTTTGACATTCGCCAAGCCAAGTGCTGTCGAGCTGGACATTATTAATGGATATATTGTCTTATTCCTGTATTACTTTAATTTTAATTACTTTAGTTATTTCTCTCATAATCTGTTTTTTAGTGTTCTTATAATTCATAATTTTTTTCTTGAAATACATACTGGTATTTGAATTGAAAAGTAAAATTGGACTTTATCTGACAGAATGTTGAGTCTGACGTAGCTGATTGATGTGAGAGTTAGGACTGACTTTTCTTTCCAATTATACGGTTGACATTTTCATTACCTTGAATGCACTGAATCTGCATCTCTAAATTTTTGAGGAAAATATATTTAAAACACAGTATAAGACAAAAATATTTCATTAAAAAATTTGGAAAGCATGCAAAAGCTTCACCTTCATGTTGATTTGGCAAAGATATGAGAAAAACATTTTTCCCAAGAGTTTCTGACTATATTGGTTTGAACAAAATGTGTCTAAGTGAAAGAGTAACGCATAATTAATGATGAGGCTTTTGTTGTTGAACTACCCGGAAACTGAGAAAGTAAATGAATCTGATTGGCTAACAAACCTCTTTCAAGTCAGAATGTTTCTTGGTCTTTGTTTTCAGTCTCCTACTGGCTTCTCTTTAGAGTGTAGAAGAAAGGGTGGAGAGGAGGGGACAAGCGTTGGTTGAGTGGATACTGGAAGTAAAGAGTGGAAAAGAAGAGGGTGCTGTCACAGGGTGAGGAGAGTAGACAGAGTTGCAAAGATGTGGGAGTTCGGGATTTTATATAGTAAATTGACTTGGATTGTAAACTTGCACTTAAATAATGAAAAAAAAAGAGAGAAAACCAAACCACTTGTCTTCGAGGTGATCCCAACTCACCTTGGCCCAATGTGTGGTATCCAGGTAGAACTGTGCGCCATAGGATGGTAGTGGCTGATTCTTCAGATTGCCGGGATTTTCTTCTGAGACATCTCCAGGTGGGCTTGAATTTCCAACCCTTTTGCCTAACAGCCAAGCATATTAACTGTTTCCAGCACCCAGGAACTCCCTGTCTCATCATAAGAGGCTTGGATTCATTTAGCAGATGGTAGATCATTAAAAATGATATTAGCTCAGATATATTTCAAAGACTGCCGCTGCTGTCCGCCAGTTCAGCGCTCAGTCTCACCACTTACCCAGCTTAAGTTTCCTGCCTAGCATTTACCGTCGTCTGACATATTAGATGTTCCTGCATCTGTGAGCAGAGGCCCTTTCCCACTAGAACATAAGCTCTGCGAGGGTAGGGGCTGGTTTTTATATACTGTTCAGTCTCCAGCAGGTAAAATAATAGGCTTCTGTAAGTTTCTGCTGAATGAATAAATGAATGAAAAAGGAGCAGAAAACAGCTCTGTTGCTACTAGTGGAAGGAATGAGGGAGTATTTGGGGACGTGCTGACAGTGTAAAATAAATGTTATAGCATTTGTAAGGAAACTGAGGAAGATGAAATTTAGTTGAGTGACCTGAAAGAGGTCTGATACTGCCAGATATTTAAAGAGATCCCTCTCAGGATAAACATTTGAGTACTGATTTCCTGCTATTTGCACATACTAAATTTGGATCACCCCTGCTCAGAATAAGTTCTGTTTTTTTGTTTGTTTGTTTGTTTCTTTGGTCCTCTTGTGAGCATTTTCAGTCTTAGCAACACCATGCGTGCCGATTAAAAAGCCCATATCCTTTATGGGGGCAGAGTACTTTAAAAGCTTTTCAGTCAACCCATATTCACAGTGGAAGATTACTTCCATTCTTGGGAATGGTGACATATGCATGTGAAACACAGTATTCAGATGAAAGGTGTACTTAAGTATTATTTAACTGTGTATTGGCAAGACTCTGGCCAGGATCTAGTTTCTCTTTAGAGACATTTTGCATTGTATTACAGTACTCTTACTGTGCTGTGCCAAGGAAATTAAGATCAGCTGGAACACTCTGTAGGTCATTGACTTGGAATCTTAGGGCACTGGGAACTTGATGTTTTGTTTTAATGACCTCATTTAGGCTGAACCTGCCTTTGTCGCAAAGGCATAACAGCCCCTTTATAAATCCAGGTCTGTACCTTGGGAAAGATAGGGGAGAGGTTCAGAGAAAAGCAATTCAAGTTTTGAAGGTATTGGGTCAACCTTCATGTAAAGAGTACTTAGTAAGTTACAACTATAATCTATAAAATGAAAAACAAAAAACCCATTGCCATCAGGTTTTTTCCAACTCATGGCAACCTGTCCCCTACCTACTGTGTTTCAGAGTAGAACTGTGCTGCATAGTATTTTCATTGGAAACACTGGTGGTGTAGTGGTTATGTGCTACAGCTGGTGACCAGAAGGTCAGCAGTTCACATCTGCTAGGTGCTCCTTGGAAACTCTATGGGGCAGTTCTACTCTGTCCTAAAGGGTTGCCACGATTTGGAATTAACTAGACAGAAGTGAATTTGGCTTTGGTTTTGGGGTGATGTTAGGAAGCGGATTGCCAGGCTTGTCTTTCATGATGCTACTGAGAAGATTTGAACCATCAACCTTCTGGTTCATAGCTGAGCACACCACCTAGGGACACAGAAAGATGTCCATGTGGATTTAGTCACCAAATTCCATAATATCTGACACATACTTTGAAGGTTGAAGGAGACAGTTTTGAGATAAAAGCAAGAAATGTTTGTAGGTCATGTAGCAGTTTCAGGGTCCTGTGCTCTGGATTTCCAGAGAGCTTTCCAATAGAGGCCACTTTCATGGAATGTACAACCTTTCTACCTGTTTCTCAAAGTGGTGGTGTAGTATGTGTACCTGCGTATGAGCTGTTTGAGGATTGTGGGAGGGTCCTTGTGAAGATGGATGATGAACATGGAAAACCTTTTCAGAACATGAATATGAGGGAAACATTTTTATATTAAAATAAGTTTTCCTGTCTATATAATTAGTGTGGACACTTGCATGAATTTTAAGATTAAATTAAATGCCTTTCAACTATCGCCTGCTCTACTCTGAGATGGTAAGAGCTGTGTAATTACTTTCTTTTGCACTTTGGGCAATCCTGTTGGAAAATCTTGAGAAGCACTCGTGTCGTTTCCAGTTGTGTGGGATGTGGCTGTTTTAACCCTGGGAGGAGAGGTTATCGACTCTTTCTTCTGTAGCCAAGGTTCTTTCTCTCAGGGGCTTCTTTGATTTTACTGATGTCTCTGTGTTCGTGTTGAGGATATTGGATTTTTAAACATTGGAAGTAATTTTTTTTAACTCCACTTCCCTGTAGATTGGTAGGAAATTGCCACTAAAGTCTCTGAAAATCACTTTATTCCTAAAGACTTACTTAGTCCTTATTTTGATGCCTTTGTAGTTTTGGAAGTTGTTGACTATACTTTTCCTCTTGAAACACTTTCTTTTTTTTGACTTCTACCTCATATGGGTTTCTGTTGTAGGATTTTAGTGTTGGTGTTCCTTAGGATGTTGTCTGATTTTGCTCCCAGTTTCATTTTATGAGTTTCATTCATTGTCTGTTTCATCTCATCTAGTCCTGCAGTCTCAGTTGCAATATTACATAAGTCTAGACTAGATCTTTATCTTGCTCTGCTACTAGATACCTTCACTTATATAGCCCATTAAAAAAGAAAATAAAAGAATCCTGTCACTGTTGAGTTGATTTCAACTCATAGTGATCCTGTAGGATAGTGTAGAACTGCCTCATAGAATTTCAGAGGAGTACCTGGGGGATTTGAACTGCTGCCTTTTGGTTAGTAGCTGTAGCACTTAACCACTGCCCACCCCCCAAAAACCCAAACCCACTGCTGTTGAGTTAATTCTGACTTATAGTGACTTTGTACCGTCACCAGGATTTCCCCTAGCTGTTGAGTTGATTCTGCCTTATAGTGACCATAGTATAGAGAAGAACTTCTCCATAGAGTTCCAAGGAGCACCTGGTGGATTTGAACTGCTGACCTTTTGGTTAGCTGTCACAGCACTTAACCACTATGCCACCAGGGTTTCCATATATCCCATACACATAAATCCCATAGATATCTCGAATTCAGTATTTTACAAACTAAATGAATACTTTTTTTCTTAAACTTACAGCTTTTCCTGATGTCATGAATTGAATTGTGTCCCCTCAAAATACATTTCAACTTGGCTAGGCCATGAATTGTGTCCCCTCAAAATACATTTCAACTTGGCTAGGCCATGACCCCCAGTGTTGTGTGGTTGGCCTCTATTTTCTAATCTGATGTAATTGACCTTTGTGTTGTAAATACTAATGTCTGCCTTTGGTTAAAAAGGCAAGACTAGGTTATGTGACAGAGGATTAGGATGGGGTTTAACAGCCTTAGGTTGCAGCTGTGATCCTATGCAAGGGGAGTTTCCCTGCAGTGTAGCCTGCATATTTTACAGGAGAGAATAGAGAGAAGCAAACAGAAAGAGAGGGTCCTCATTACTACCAAGCAAGAAGAACCAGGAGTGGAGTGTGCCCTGTGGACTTGAGTCGGGAGTCGGGGTGACCCCTGCACTGAGAAGCTCCTAGACCAGGGGAAGGTTGATGACAAGGACCTTCCTGCAGAGCTGACAGAGGGAGAAAGCCTTCCCCTGGAGCTGGCACTCTGAATTTCGACGTATAGTCTCCTAAACTAGGAGAAAATTTTATTTCTCTTTGTTAAAGCCACCCACTTGTGGTATTCCTGTTATAGCAGCACTACATAACCAAGACACCTTTGTTTCTCTTCTTTGGTAGACAGTATACTGTCTACTGATACTTGAAAATCAGAAATCTTACTTATTTTTGGTTAGTCTCTCTCCCTCTCTTTCTTCATCTAATTAGTCACTAAGTCCTTTTGGAAAAACAACTCTTGGATTTATCCACACTTGACGGCCTCTCTGCCGTTCGTTGCATTAGTTCAAGCCAAACCATCTTTCTCATAATTACTTTGACAGTCTCCTCACTGATTATTTTATTTTTAGTCTTATTCTACCCTTAGGAGTATAATATGCTTCTAAAATTTCTCTTTAATTGAAGGGGTAGACTTCACATAACATAAAATTAACTATTTTAAACTATACAGTTCAGTGGCATTTAGTACATTCACAGTGTTGTGCAGTCATCACTTTATCTAGTTCTAAAACATTGGCATCACCCTACAAAAACAAAACCTCATGACTGGAAGCAGTCGCTCCCCATGTCCTCCTCCTCCAACCCCCTGGCAGCAAATAATCTGATTTCTGCCCCTGTACCTTTATTCTGGATATTTCATTTAGAGGAAACCATATAATATGTGACCTTTTGTGTTTGAAAATATCATGATAAGTAAAAGAAGCCAAAGTTCATCCTTGTTGTGGCATGTAATAACATGTTTTTAACCATGATGTGTTCTAAACATGCACAGAAGTACATTATTTTTTCTTTTAGTAGATAAGATCTTGTTTATACATGGTAGCTCCCTCTTTGCACTTATGTTCTCAATCCCATTTGTCTCTCCTTCTATCTTACTGTGAGGGGTTAGTATTCTGACGTTGGTGAATAGCCTTTTTTCCCCCATATTTTTATAATATATAGCACTATACTGTATTTTAAATATATATGTAAAAATATGTGTTCTCTTAGACATCTAGGGCTTCTCTTAACAGAAATACCATAAGCTGATGGCTTCAACAAAGAAACGTTTATTCTTTCACAGTCTAGTAGGCTATAAGTCAAAATTCAGGGCAGTTCCAGGGGAAGACTTTCTCTGTTGGCTCTGGGGAAATGTCCTTGCTGTCAGTCTTTCCCTTGTTTAGTAGTTTTTCTGTGCAGAAATCCCAGTCCAAAGGACATGCTCTGTTCCCGGAGCTGCACTTTTGGTGGTATGAGAACCCTCTTGTCTCTCCACCTGCTTCTCTCTTTTATATCTCAAAAAAGATTGCCTTAATTTATAGGTTAATGTTACAGACTAAGGCTGCCTAACTGCCACTAATCCCATCTCATTAACAAAACGAAAAAAAAACCCTGACTCCTGTTGACCCTATAGGAAAGAGTAGAACTGCAGCATAGAGTTTCCAAGGAGTGTCTGGTAGGTTCAAACTGCTCACCTTTTGCTTAGAAGCTGTAGTCCTCAACCACTGACCTACCAGAGTTTCCATTAGTATCATAGAGATGGGATTTACAACACAGGAAATCACATCAGGGGATGAAGTGGTGGACAGTCACACACTACTGGGAATGATGGCCAGCATAGATGCACATATTTTTTGAGATCCCAAAAAACTGATACACGTATTTTTTTGAGAAACACAGTTCGTTGCATGAGTTGTGTACTTCTGCAACTTAACTGGTTTTAATTCAACAGTTTTTGATGAATCCATTTTAATTTTATTTCATTGTATGCACATATCACAATTTATGTATCCATTTCGCAGTAAAGAAACTTGAGAATCTTCTCAATTGCCATCATTACCTACCATACTGTATTTGTGTTCTTGTGCCCATGTGAAAGAATTTTTCTACTGTATGTACTTAGAAGTGCAGTTGCTTGGCTGAAGAGCAGGTGCATGTTACACTTGTTAGATATTGCCTCATTGCTTTCCAGAGTGGATGTACCCACCAGTACTGTGTACATCTCCATTTCTATACTTTCTCATTAATTGCTGGCATTTTCAGAATTTAATTTCTTTTTTTTGCCTATGTAAGTATGATGACATTTAATTACTGTGTTAGTTTACATTGCTTTTATTACTTGTATGGCTGAACAGCTTTTCATTTGTTTTTTGGCCACTTATACTTCTTTCTCTGAAGTATTCATATTTTTCTATCGAGTTCTTCATTTTATTCTTATTGACTTGTACGAATCCTTCATATAGCCTAGATACTAGTCCTTTTGCAACAATTAACTATAATAGTTATCTTTCATCACTAATTTTGGTTTGTTTTAACTTTCTTTACACTGTTTGTTATACAGGATAGTTTTGTTATAGTTAAATCTGATTGTGTGTGTTTATGTTTCTTATTTAAGAAGCATTTTCCTTCTATGTCATTAAGATTTTTTTCCTAGACATTTTAATGTTTACTTCTCACATTCTGGTCTTTAACGTAGCATGATATATATTCATATATGATAGGAATCGTACTTTTTTACCTGAAGTGAGTATCTGCTTATACTAGTACTCTCTGTTAAATGAGTTCTCTTATTTTCCAAAGACGTTGTATGACTTCTTTGGTTTATCAAGCAAATCAGATTGTGTCGTTTTCTTTTTCTTAAAACCATCCTGTGGACTCATGAAGTCTCTTAAAAAAGTATCTGGTCAAAATCCTTAACCAGATTCTGAGGAACTGTGTAGTTAGACCGCTTCTCTATTCTCATCTGTCATGGATTGAATTGTTTACCCCCAAACATGTGTGTAGCTGTGTGGCTAGGCCATGATTTCCAGTGTTGTGTAATATTCCTGTACGTTATAAATCCTGCCTCTGTTATGTTAATGAGGAGGGATGAGTAGTAGCCATGTTAATGAGACAGGACTCCAAAAGATTGTATTCTGCCTTGATATCATGGGATATAAAGAAAAAGGAAACAAGCAGAGAGTTGGAGACCTCGCATCATCAGAAAAGAAGTGGTGCTGGCGGCAGAGCACAGCCTTTGAACCTGAGCTCCCTGGGTCTCAGAAGCTTCCAGCCCAGGGGAAGATTGACAGCAAGGACCCGGCTCCAGAGCCAGCAGAGGAAGCCTTGTCCTGGAGCCGAAGCCCTGAATTTGGACTTTTAGCTTACTTTGCTGCGAGAAGACAAATTTCTCTTTATTAAAGCCGTCCACTTGGGTATTTCTGTTACGGTGGTGCTACATGGATAAGACACCGTATCTAGTCGTTTTGTTCAATGCTCTGTGCGTTGGCCACACCAAAGTTCTTTCAGTGTTTAACCTTCCTGCCTCAGTGAGAGTCAAGTCTTCACATAGACATTCAGTCTTCCTTCATCTCCCTTTTTTAAAATCTTAAATAGCTGACTTCAGATACTTCTCTCTGAAGGCTCAGCTGAGAGGTGACTTTACATACTGTTAACAAATCTGCTCTAGGTGCCCTGCCTGGGGATCATGGGCCAAGTTAGATGTCATGCTGTATTGTTATCTCATTGCCGTTGAGCCTGTTCTGACTCATAGCAACTGTGGAGGGCAGAGTGGAACTGCCTGCATAGGATTTCCGGGCACTAGTCTTTGTGGAAACCAGCCCCGCATGTTTGTCCCACTGAGCAACTGGTGGGTTTGAACCATCCCTCTTTCAGTTAGCAGTTGAGCAATTTAACTGCTGCACCACCAGGACTCCTCTGTTCACATGTCCGTGTTCCTTTATTGAAGAAGCTCTCTAAGGACAGCAAGAATGAGATGTGCCTTGGTCATCAGTGTATTTCCAGATCTTAGTATTATGCCTGACACATAGTAGATACTCTATAATTACTTAATCCTTCCAGCCAAAGTAGAATTTGTCTCTAAAATTATCTGATAGGTAATTATCCATGTGGTCTCCTCTTAGGCCTTGCCTTGGGTTGAATTGTGTCCCTCAGAAATATGTATTTATCAGTTTGGCTAGGCCATGATTCCTGGCATTGTGTAACTGCCCACCATTTTGTCATCTGATGTAATTTTCCTGTGTTGTAAATCTTGCCACTGTGATGTTAATCAGATGGGATTAATGGCAGTTGTGTTGATGAAGAAAGACTCAGTCTACAAGATTAGATTGTGTTTTAAGCCAGTCCTCATTTGAGCTGTAAAAGAGAGAAGTGAGCAGAGAGACCTGGGGACCTCAACCTAGCAAGAAAGTAGGGCCAGGAGGGGAGTGCATCCTTTGGACCTGGACACCACCTCAGACTTTTGTGGTCCAGAGGAAAGTTGATGATAAGGACCTTCTCCAGTCCTCACAGAGAGAGAAAGCCTTCCTCTGGAGCTGACAGCCTGAATTTGGATTTCTAGCCTACTAGACTGAGAGAATGAATTTATGTATGTGAAAATCATCCACTTGTGGTATTTCTGTTACAGAAACATAGATAACAAAGACAGGCTTTTTCAGGGATAAGTCTCATTTACATAGAGACTTTGTTGCTCATTTTTCTTGTGAGCAATAAATCTCTGTGTAAATGCTTTCTTAACCCTTTTGAATAATTATTAATGTCCAGTTTTGTTTATTTATTTATTCTGCTTTGAACTTTTTTAACACCCTGTGTTTTCATAATGGAACTATGCTGAGTCATGGAGTGTGTTCACATAGGAAACCGTAAATATGTTTGCAAGGCTTATGTAGGATCACAAAAGCCAAAAAGGACAACATTCTTACCCAATCACACTTTCTGGTTATATTTCCTAATTCACAAGCCTCATACCCCTGGTATTTTGCTTTAACTGTCCTTTCTTTGTGTAACTGTCCATGATTTTGTCATCTGATGTGATTTTCCTGTGTGTTGTAAACCACTGTGCCACCTGGAAACCCTGGTGGTGTAGTAGTTAAGTGTTATGGCTGCTAACCAAATCTTGGCAGTTCAAATCCATCGAATACTGCTTGAAAACTATGGGGAAGTTCTAATCTGTCCTACAGGGTTGCTATGAGTTAACTCAATGGCAGTGGTTCTGTTTGTATTTTTTTTAACCTTTCTTTAGATTTTCACCATTATGCAAGTCCCCTAGAAGGAAGCAAATATTCTCACTGATAAAAGTAAACTCCCAAAGAACCTGAGAGCTGGAAAAAGTGGGTGGCATACCCTATGTTCCACGGTTCATAAAAGGGTAAACTGAGGCTATGTGTAGTAATTGTTAGAAGAAAAAAATTAGTTGTAAGAGTTTTCATGATTTTACATTCAATCTTGTTTAAGTTTCAGTTTTGGTCTAGTCACACATTCTAGTATGTTGGGATGTTATTAAATTATATTCAGTATGCACATGGATATACATGATGTTATCATCTTCATTTATGTGTTAAAGATAAAGCTTAGCACACTAATCTGTTACAGGGATTTTTATGGGTTAGTCGCTTCTTTGTTTTCGTAATGTGCTGCAGATCTATCTAATATTTATTGAGTGTCAGATAACAGTCATTATGTTTGTAACTGTGTTATTATAATTTTACTCCATCTTGTCTATGAGGAGTGTTATGAGGCATTTAGTTATTCTTCAGAAATGAAGATGTTTTCAATCTTAAATACTCCTTTAATTTAATTTAGAGTCTTATATTTTGTTTTAATAAAAAACTATTATTACTATTGTCAATAACATTTATTTGGTCTTTACTAAGAAGCTGGTAAGTTTTGCAGCATTCTCTTTTCTTGATACTTGAATGAGGTAGATAGTACCATTATGTCCGTCTTACAGAGGAAGATATTTAGCCTTAAAAAAGATTAAATTATCTGGTCAAACTAACACAGGAAGTGGTAGAGTCAGGGTGTCAGCTCAGACTGCCAGGTATTAGTGAGATTTGCAGACAAGGCCCATAGCATGGGTAGTAATATAAGTTGAATTCTAGAGTGAGGCATTGCTGAGACATCCACCTTATGTGGTATAACTAGAACAGAATTAGTTTTAGATTTATCTAAAGATTTATTTCACTCAGTTTTAGTTTCAAATTAGGTGATTTCTTGGTTAGTTTATGACTATAAAATTATGGTTGTTATACAAAATTTAACCATAAAAATGCTTTTCATGTCTTTGAGAAAAATGAGTCTTCAAAACTATTAAGAATTTTGCAGTCCTCTGCAGCTGCAAAACAGTGTAATTTCTTTGCCTTTATACTGGTTTTTAAGAGTGCATATTTCATACTTGTATGTTAATGATAATACTTCACAGTTTTCAGGGTTCATTCATGTGTTGTCATTTTTATCCATTTAAACATCTAAATGTGAAGAGAATTAGTTTTATTCCAGTTTTCCAGATGAAAAAAAAGAGTGAAAGATCAAGAGTTAAGCCACATGAATAATTTATGGCAGAACCAGGAATTGAACCTAGATTTTCACATTTCAGTTCCACTACTAATTATGTAATACACAATTGACAAGTCGCATTTTTTTAAAAAACTTTAAATAAAATGCCTTCTCTGAGCTTCTAATGTTGCTGACTTTTTGTATGTAGTGAAAAATAGATTGAGACAATATTAAAAAGATCATCCTTGTCACTGCACATGTAAACTCACTTTAATATATTCTGATCTCTACCTCCATAGTGTTTTTCCTGTTGTATTGATATATTGCCTTCAGGAAAAGTCAGAAATCCTTTTTGTTATTAGTTTTTAATTTGAGGGATATTGAATGATTTCCAGAAACTACTAGGGAAATTGAATCGTTCTAATATCATGGTGTATGCTGACTAGAAGAGCTTAGCTGTACTCTCGGGTGTTAAATTAATTTTCATTGACAGATCCTTGTCTCAGATTTAAGTCAGTAAAAATCCTGCCCTGTTGCCTGGAGAACAGTTGGACAAAGTAGATGAAGTGAAGAGGAATGACTTTTCTTAAGCTCTTTTTCCATTGGATAGAACCCAGGTCACCTGTAGAGATAGTAGAGATTTGGCAGTGGGGCTGTCTGCTCCCACATGGTCACTATTAGCAAGTTAAATACCTGTCACTAGGAGTCAATGTGGGCTGTAAATATGAGGGAGTACTCGTTCTTAAAGCATGAAATCAAACAATGGTTCAAATATTTAGAGGTTGAATTAAATTCCATTATAAAAAGAAGCTATTATAAAAAGAGCTTCTTAATATAATTATTCTTCAGTATTAAAAAAAGTTTTTTTTATATGTGCTAATTAAGGTGGAAATGCTCAACTGTCAAAGGGCATATAACATAGTGAGGCCATGTAACGTAAGTCGGGTTTCTGATTGTTATCTGTGTAGAGTCTATTTCCATGTATATGGTTTGGAGCCAAAATATTAAAACTTTTTACAAACACCTACCATGTATGTGGAAACCTTGGTGGCATAATGGTTAAGTACTACAGCTACTTACCAAAAGGTTGGTGGTTTGAATCCACCAGGCCTTGGAAACTATAGGACAGTTCTACTCTGTCCTATAGGATTGCTATGAGTTGGAATCAACTCAGTGGCATTGGTTTTTATTTGATTTTTACTTGATATATTTTATAATTCTGATGCAGATTATCTTTTGAACAAACCCTGGTTTAATCTGATTGAAGGCAGGGGTTAGAAGAACAATATTTCTCCTTGAGAGGAAGAACTGGGCAATTTGCTGTAGTATGGAGGAGGGTTTGCTCATATATCCATGTTTTATACATATTCTTAGTTGCTAATTTTTTTTATGTGATAACAGTTGTATAAATCTCTTTATGTCATCTTAAAGGTGGTTAGCTTTTGTTCAAATTTCAAATTGTGTTACCTTTAAAATGAAGTATATATTGTTTAGTAAGTGGCAATGGGGCTGTCCATGCTACTGAAGTAGCTGCCCGGGTAAATTACACAGGAGGGCACTGTTTAATGTGGTTTTGTCTGTGAATAATTCCAAATACAAACTGCAGAGGAGGCATGCTTTAAATTAACAAATGGCCTATGATTTGGTTGCCTCAGTATGAATTATCCTGGATCTTATTGCTAATTTCATTTCATTTAGGCTATTAGAGAAGTATCATTTATCAGAACAAAGAACCAGGTGATTGGAAGCTAAAATGGGCTATCAGAGTTTTTTAAAATAACTTATCTGAAGAAAAAGATTTTAAACATTTATTTCAAATAATTCTGATTTCATATTATGTCATCAACAGTAGTTCTAGCTAACATCTCTTCTAGGTAGGTTTTGTTTTTAGCTGTAAGGGTTAAGATTCTCATAAACTAAAGGGTTAACTGATGATAAAGCTAAAATTGACAGGTCTCTCCTACATATTACATGTAGAACAAAATCTTACTGACTTTTGCTGAAGAATCGAAGATATGTATCTTATTCATATCATATCATCAGAAGTTGAAAAGAAGTTTCTTGTGCTACAGATTTTCTACTGTGCCTCTCACTGAAGGGTGGCACCTGTGCCTTCTCTAGACTCATGGAGGGGTCTAGTTCTTTGACCAGTAAATATTATACAGTGAAGTGGTCCAAGGTTTTAAGAGACTGGCACTTCTGTTTTCTCTGTCTCTTGGAAGACTCCGTTTTAGAACCCTGAGGTGCGTTAGAAGAGATATGATCATATTGAGACCACTGTGCTAGAGAAGCCATCCGTAGACTCTGATTGACAGTCCCAGCTGAGTCCAGGGCTTTAACTATAACTACCAGTGTGCTAGACAGGACAGTGAAGTAATCTTGGGTTCTCCAGACCAGTCTTCCTACCTGCTGAATATCTTGTGACCTTTGTTGACAGCATGTGGAACTGAAGAGTCACCCAGCCAAGCCCTTTTCTCTTGATCTACAAAATAGTGAACTGCAATAAAAAGATCACTGATTTAAACCACTGTATTGTGGGGGCAGTACTAGAATAACCCGAATGTAGGGTAAATACCTGACAGAAGAACAGATTGTGGCAGATAGGAACTTAGATGAACATCTCACTTAAAACCATTGCTCAGAGAGATGAAGTGAAGACTTGAAAGTGATCCAGCTATTTATGGGCACAGTCAAAACTCAAATCTGACTTTGTAGCCCTTGCCTCTGGAAAGCCATGTAAGATTATTAATTTTATATTCTACAGCTACTAAGTGATGGCATAAATATTATGGTTAGTTGCTGTCAGTAGATCCCCCAATTTATGAGGACCTGGTGTGTGCAGAATAGAACTGCTCTGTAGGGTTTTCATGACCATGACCTTTCACCAGGTTTGTCTCCTAAGAGGCCTTAGGGTGAATTTGAACTGCCAGCTGTTTGGTGAGTAGAAGAGTGCTTAGACACCCTGGTAGCGTAGTGGTTGAGTGCTGTATCTGCTAACTCAAATGTCGACAGTTCAAATCCACTAGGCGCTCCTTGGAACTGTGGAGCTGTTTTACTGTGTCCTGTAAGGTCACTCTGAGTTGGAATCAACTCAATGGCAGTAGGTTTGGTTTGGTTTAGTTGAGTACTTAACCATTTATCCCATCCAGGAACTCCTAGATGGAACCTAGAGACCCCTAAAGGACTATTTCATGACAGAAAGAACTTTTTCGACTTCGGAAAGGAAAATACCCTAAAACAGTGTTTGTTTCAGGAATATCCAGTCTAACCATTTTGTACTATATAACTACTATTATAGAAACGTTTATCCCAGTATAATGGTGTGATTCATTTAACATTTAAATATAGCAAATAGAGCTTGGAAAAATAAACTTGCACACAAATCATGAATGCTCACATTAGATAGAGGCATCCTGACCATTTATGAAAATCTGTATTCCAAATTTCCTTAGTAAATTTGAAAGCATAGAAGGCATTTCCACACAGAAACAATATCTAAAATTCAGTTTAGAACATAACATCCCTGAATTATACTACTGTAAGTTATCACCATATTTATTAGTTTTCCATGGGAAAAAAGATGATAAATTCCAGCTTAAACTGTGAACAATGCAGTCCAACCCTTCCCTTGATTTGGCCTTGGCAGAGAAACTAGGTTCTCCTCTTCCTCTTCCTCTCCCTGGGTTCTCCTCACTTCCTAGCAATCGAGTGAACACCTTATCTTGCTCCTAACTACAGCTAGTGGTGGATGTCTTCTTGTGCCTAAGCGTGACAGTGGAGAGGGTCGGGGAGCTCCATGTGTTTGAAGAGTGTGCTCTTTTTGGTGATGAGGAAGAAAAGTGACAGTGTGGGTTCTGTTTCTTAGTTCAAGTCCACTCCTGGTTCTTCCCTCTGTCTTCTAAAGTAACCTAGGAATTGGCTTATTTGGCATTCCTATCAATAGCTTCCTCTTTACAAAAAGCCAGTTCTTAAATTCACTGGAGAGAAAAATGAAGTCTTTCCATTTTTCTCTGCTCTTCTATTTCTGAAAACAAAAAACTTTTTTTTTCTTTTCATCTTCACTGTTTGCCTCATTTTTCTTCAGATAACCTAGTTTCTTTGATGCCCTGGGAATTGTTAGCTGGTATAGTTAATTAAATTCTTCAGTTTATTTTTAGATTTAGGGAAAGATTTGCAACACTATGTGTCTTTGCTGCTTATATAACCAAGACAAATTGTAAATATTTCTACTAGATTGTAAGCTCTTGAGAATAGGGACTACATCTAATTTGTCTCTATAATCTGTTTGTACATCATTTTGAAATGCTTAACCCTATTTATTGATTAAACAGATAAAAGATTAAAGATCACAGTTGTGACATCTCTCCATGACTGTAGTACAATGAAAGAAAGTGAAATGCACAGAAAATTATTTAAATCATGTGAATTCCCACATATCACCTGTATTTCTGGGCTGTGCATTTCCTGCAAGTGTATGTGATGTTTTAAAGTCCATCTTTTCCCTTTGAGTTTTCTCTTTTGTCTTTATTTTTCACGTTCACCAGCGTTCTCGTAAGACCACTTGCCTGTCTTGTTGCATTACCGTAAAGCAGCAGAGCTGTGTGACATCATGGCTGTGGTGTGATTAACTCACTGATGATACGGGGACTGCCTGGTATGAAGTGCTTCAATGCCTTAGGGTAAGATGACATAAATGTAGATTTTATAGGTTACATCAAAGATGAAAGATTAGATGTAGGAATCATGTTTTATGGCAAACTTTTTTTTATAGCAGATGAACTATAGTTCTTCACTCAAAACAGAATTATTTGCACTGTGACAGTTCAAAGTTTCCTCAAGGATAAGGCAAAAATTGTACTCAAAAAGTTCAAGGTAATTTTCAAGTTTAATGTTCCCTTGAGTCGGATTTGAAGTGCAAAAGTAAGATGCCAAGAAGAGCCAAGGTGAAGAACATGCTATTCCACAAAATGTTATCTTTGTGTATTTATCTGTTGCCCTAGCCATTCGGAACTATTTGCTCTTTTTATCTTCTTAGACCAAATGTACTTTAAATAATTCCTCAAGCCATCAAGGAGGAAAAAACACAGCTAGGAGAGCATCCCAATACTAATTTTAACAGAAAATTAGAATATGTTTAACAAAACACTGAACAGGGTTTTGGTTCACTCTTAGTCCTTTTTTGACCTTTGAATGCCTTGTGGGATATTAACTACTTTCTTGTTAGTGTTCAGGGTTGTTCAGATTTCCACTGAAAAATAATGTAATTTTCTTTTTCTGAAGTTAATAGTGGCCTCATTTTTCTAACTTCTTTTTCTTTGATCTTTCCACTAAATCTATTCACCTGCATCAACCTTGTGAAACCCAGCACAGCTTTCTAAGTGGTCAGCTCTGCAATTAGTCTCTCAGTTTCTTTCTCTGTGCCCAGGCATCCCTCTTGGGACTTTGATTCTTCTTTACTGTCCTCCTTTCTGAAAGGTTGCGGCTCTCCAGGACTGCTGTAGAGCTGACATTACCCTGGGACTTTGCATTTGTCCTGGGAATTCTTTTTGCATCTCTCTTGTACTGGATTGCCAGTTTTCTTAGCCTCTTGATTCCCTCCCATGTTTTTTTTGCTGATGTTCGCCACAGTTGGGGGCAGGGAGGAGGGGCCAAAGAGAAGGGAGACAATAATTTTTTTGAGACTTCGCCATCCTAAAAATGTCTTTATATTAGCTTCACAATTGCACAATTGTTTTGCTAAATAGGGAATTTCAGTTAATTTTACTCTTGTGAACATTTCTCTCTTATCTTGGATTTTACATATTGTTGAGAGTTCTGTATCATTCACAGTTTTAGTCTTTTATAACTTGTTTTTCCTTCTCTCGAAGTTTTGGGCATCTTATCTTTGTCACTGGTGTCCTAGAAATTCATGGTGAGATGTCTTGTTTATGAGACTTTTTATTCTTTGTACAGGGCACTTATAACCCTTATTAATCTGGTGTCTAGTCCTTCTGTTCTTCATTTTTCCCCCAGTATTATTTCTTCATATGTTGAGTTTATTCAATTGATTTAATTTTCTTATAATTTCTTCTCATTAAATTTTTTATCTTTTTGTTTTATTTTCTGAATTTATGTTTCCATTTTGAAGCACACATTTATTTTTTTTTATTTACTGGTTTGGCTAGCTAAAAACTTCTATGTCTAGATACTGCTTTTTGTATACTATTTTGATCCTATTTCTGCCAGCCAGGTGCCGTTGAGTCAGATCTGCCATCTAGTATATTATTCATGGCTTCTTAAAATTCTTTTCTGTTCCATTCAATATGGCTGATTTTTTTCTCTGTTTGTCATTCTCTTGTTCTTCTATGATGGAGATGTTCATCCAGGGTCTGTCGATTTTTGGCTTCCCATTCATATTTAAAAATGAATCAATAACATGATTTTTAAAAGCTATCCTTGTTGGCCTGTCATTTGCCCGGTGGGGCAGTATTAATGAAACTAATTAGGGAAGCCATATGACAGTATCTCTAGGTCTTTTCTCCAAAGTGATTTAGTTTGCTAAGACAAGGATCTTTTAATGTTCTGCCTGGGGATGTAAACTTGGTGGCCGCTGTGTGGGAGTTAGGTGGAGGAAGAAGGCTTGGAGAATGGCTGTGTAATTGTTTGAAATATCATTTTCACCTCACCCTCCTTTTACCCTGGAGCCTTTCCAGCTCCATTTCTCTGAAGATGATATTTCTCTTGGGTGCTGGTAGAACTAGTGACCTGACTCTCCAGGACAGAGGTGGGAAGGAATTTCAGTGCAGCAGCTCTTTATACAGATTTTCAAGCCATCTGGCTTTCTGTGTGTCTAATAATAACACCTCGTCTGTACCTACCTTATCCCTCTAATTTTTGAACAATTTGAGGAGCTTTCAGGGCATAATGGATTGCTTCTCATTGCTTCTTCCATCTCGTTTGACCTTTCTCCACTCTCCTAACACGTTGGTCATTCTTCCAACCATTCTGTGTTTTCCTGTATTAAAGTTCGTGCTTAAAGTACAAAGTTCTCTTTCTGCAGTGAAACTTGTGAAAGCCGGGACTTGACAGGACTGCCTTGTTTTTCCAGGTCTGATGAGTTTTCTGCCTTTGACAGGATGTAGTCTTAGCACTTCTCTGTTGCTTATTTTAGTAGAAAGTATTGTGATTTTCCTTCTTTGACAGGTTTCGCCTTTACACAGGATCTGGCTTTCACAGGTTTTATTGTTTGTAGAGTTAGTAGTTTTGTAAATTTTTTGGAAGACTTTGAAAAGAGGAGGGAAAATGTGTTACTCTGCCATCTTGAAATTTTAAATTCACTGCAAACACATTTATTTTTCTTTATTTATTAAATAAGCAACAATAATAAAATGCTTTGTAAGTGGTGACTGCTATTATAAAGAGCCCTGGCACAGTGGTGAATTACTCAGCTACTAACCAGGGGGTTCAGTGTTCAAAACCACCCAGTGGCTCCATAGGAAAAATATTACAGCCTAGAAAACACAGTAGGGCAAGTCTGCTCTTTGACGTGGGGTTGACATTGACTCAACAATGGTCATTGTGGTGGCCGACAATGACAAAAACATGTGTACATTGTTCACAAATTAAGAAGTATTACAATTACCTGTGGAGCAGTCTTACTCCCATTCCTGAATCCATCAGCTCAAGATGCATCTCCCTGTTCCTACAGGGATTAACTTTTTAAAGGTCTCTTGTACCCTCTTGTATCTATGGCTGCTAACCAAAAAGCAGTTTGAATTTACCAGGCACCCCTTGGAAACTCTGGGGGGGGAGGTGTTCTACTCTGTCCTATAGGGTCACTATGCATTGGAAGCAACCTGATGGCAGTGGGTTTGGGTGTTTTTGGTATCTGTTTATATAAATACTATACCCTCCCTAGTCTGACGTATCAAGTTGATTCTGACTCATAGCCACCCTATAGGACAGAGTGGAACTGGACTGTAGGGTTTGAACCTTTTGGTTAACAGCCAAACATTTAACCACTACCCACTGCCACTGACTCATAGTGACCATATAGGACAGAGTAGAACTGTCTCATAGAATTTTCAAGGACTGCCTAGTAGATGCAAACTGCCAGTGTTTGATTAGCAGCCTTAGCAGTTAACTGATATGCCACAAGATTTCCTTAACTGCTTAACCACTGACAACTCAGTATATTCAGTCATTGATAGCCATTCCCAATTTACCTTTATGGGTAAACAGTTTCCCTGGATATTGTCACTAGTGAGCACTTTAAACAATGGTTGTTAGGGGCTTTTCAATTGATTCTGACTCATAGTGACCTCATGTGACAGAGTAGAACTGTCCCGTATAATCCACTGTATAACAAAAGTTATGTATATTAACTTATCATTTATTATTAATGCTTGTACACTCGTATACATATGCTTATTACACACAAGTTCAATCACTGAGGACATGAAAGACTGGAGTATATAGCAGATCAAAGAGACAGGGGCATGTAGGCTTAGTGGAGATGC
Organism: Heterohyrax brucei; assembly: GCA_028571685.1. NCBI lineage: Eukaryota > Metazoa > Chordata > Mammalia > Hyracoidea > Procaviidae > Heterohyrax > Heterohyrax brucei. The sequence goes on along the minus strand of CM053146.1, from coordinate 70,673,356 downwards.
CAGGAGAGAGGCAGAGCGATTCCGAAGGAAAGAAACAAGAAAAATGGAGGTGAATGTGTAGGCCAGCTTTAAAAAACTTAGTAATAGTCCACATATGGAAAAATAATCTATATAGTACAGTGTCCTGTGATAAAGAAAGCACATACAGAGTAAGCCAGGAGAGAGAACTAGTCATCCCCCGTGTGCTTTCTGTAAGATCTGTAGTGAACAGCTAAGTTTGCGTCACAAAGCTTTGTTGCATCTAAGAGAGAGTACGTCTTTGCACATGATGAGAAGTTTTGATAGACTCAAGACTATTAAAGGATGCTTTCGATTTTTCAGCATATAAATGTTTATTCAGCTATAAATATGCATTCAGTAGCACCAAACAGGGATTATGCCTTCAAAAACTATATTCTGAACATTTGTATCACCATTTTAAAAAGGTAGGTACTCAAAGACTGCTGGTTGGAATTCAGTTAAAGATGCTGAATAAATAGTTTAAACATGCTTTGTGTATGTACAGATGAAAAACTTTGAATAAAACTATGCAGGTAATCTTAGTGATTTGAAAAAAAAAAAAATCCCTGCCTGACTGATCTTAAACATTAGCCTTCAACTGGAAAATAGGATAATTTTGTTTTCTTTTTTAAATTAAAAATAGATACTCATACTTTTTTTTTTAATATTATGGAAAAACTATTATATATATACATATACATATAAACAAAAAGATAAGAGTAAAATAAACAAAAACTAAAAGCAAAGTGCCACTGCTGAGGAATAACTTCTGCTAACATCTTGGGGGTATAACTCATCTGGTCTTATCTTTCTTATGCATCTAAAAATAATTTTAAAATTTGGGGTCAGATACTATATACTGATCACTGAAGGGGCCTTACCAACAATTTTCTTTCTTGTTTTACAAATGAGGAAACTGACACCCAGATTAATTAAGATACAAATATACGTCCTTTAACGTTTGTTCCAGCAACGTCTGACCACATTCATGTCAGTGGGCTGTGGTGTCCAAGTGTCCAAGTGCTAGCATGTGAGTCCCTCATCTTGAGGTCAGGGCCTCACTTCTGACAGGATATTGTGCTTGGGTTGGATGCTACCTAATCTGTGGCAATGGAGGCCCAGGCCTTAACTGCCAACCCCACTCCCCTTGGCTCCTTGCTTGGTGTGGTCCCCAGTCCTAACTTGGGTACCCTTGGCCTCCACAGTCCCCTCCCTAGGCAGGTTCTCACAGGTGAGCTGGCCTTCTCTGCAGCTGGCTTAGCAGAGAAGGTGGCTGCAGTCACGTCAGCAGTTCAGAGGAGAAAGTTCCTGTTGATTATTGACCCAAGCCTTCCTTTTTCAAATGTCGAATCCAGCTGGGCTGATTTGAAAAGAAAATGCCTGCGAGTGGCTTTTGGGGCCTGTTTCTGGCCTCCTGGGTGGTTCAGCTCTCCCTTTGATGTGCGGTGCGGGCGTGGTCACAGCATGGCATAAGGAGCAAGTGTTTGCTGTTTTGTGCTTTGTTTACAGCTATGGGGCTCTGGGTCATAAATCTTGCCTAGCCATAAGTAACTAAAGACATCGGTATGCTTGCGGCCAGTTTGGTTTGGAGTGTTTTGGATCTGCCCCACACCCTTCCTTGATTTCACTTTAAGGTAACACTGGCTTCCTGACAGTTTAAATGTAGTGTTTATATTCTCAACACCTTCCCACAGCCCTACTAGCCAGCCAGCATCCACCACAAGTGAGAACAGGTTGCTGGGAGGAGTGGGCACCGGACCTGCCTTTCAAACGCCCAAGGCTGGCAGACATTGCAGGGCTGGCTGGAGCTGGGTCACCAGGTTGAGAGGACCACTTCTTCCTGCCACCCTGTGTCTTCGCTGTTGCCCTGGCCGGTACCTGGAGCCATCCCACCTGACCTTCATGGGTCTGCCACACCACATGCCAGGCGGGATTCTGCAGATCACTCACCTGAGGTGTTCACAATGGGCGCTGCCTGGGCTGTGTGCCACACAGCAGTCGCTGGTCCCGTGCATCTTGGACCCGTCACCCCCCCAACCTAGGTATTCCCACAATATCCAAATCACGTTGTGGTTATTAAGCCAAGCGTAATTGTACTCACCAGTTAAACAAAACAAAACAACAAAAAGCTCCACTGCCACCAACTAGATTTTGATTCATAGTAATTCTGTAGGACACAGTAGAAACTGCCTCACAGGGTTTCCAAGGAGGATTTGAATAGCTGACTTTTTTTGCTTCGCAGCCTTAGCTCTGAAACCACTAAGCTATCAAGGTTTCTGTAGTAGACAGGACTTGACTATAATCCTGTATCAAGCGGAGCAGAGACAAGACTAGAACTCAAGTTTTCTGATGACCTTTCAGCTATATCAAAGCAAAGATCTTATTTTTCTTTGAACTTCTCAGGCTGTTATCAGGTTGCCATGCACAGGAATGCCAGTCTGTGAAGTCAAAGCCTGCGTAAACAGGTGTGCCTAATGAATGACGCTACTAGCTGGCAGTTTGGATCCCAGCTGGGTGGTGCCCAAGAACAGGGACTCCAAGTCTGAGCTGGCTTGTTCAGGATTAAGTCCTAAAGGTCTCACCAAAATTAGTGGCCTGTGAAGCAGAGGCTCTGTGTCAAATCTACCAGGTGTATCCATTCAGCCTCCTGGAACGATAGAATCTGTTTAAAGAAACCCTGGCCATGTAGTGGTTAAGAACTGTGGCTGCTGACCACAAGGTCAGCAGTTAGAATCCACAAGGTACTCCTTGGAAACCCTGTGGGGAAGTTCTCCTTTGTCCTATGGGGCTGTTGTGAGTCAGAATCGACTCAAAGGCAATGGGTTTGGTTTTTTGGTTAGGAGAAAGAGTTCTTGAGGATTAGCGCAGAGTGGCAGGAAAGTAAACGGCTCTGATGCCTTTGGAAATCTCCAGACCGGCACCCCATGAGACTGAAGGAGACCAGGCCTCTCTAGACCTATCCTCTGGGAATTAGCAAAATAGCAGATTCCAGAAGGCAACTGGACCTGAGGCAGAACAGCCTTTTCCCTGAACCTCTTTTCCCCTTTACCTGTTTAATATTTTTTGTAAGTGCTACTAAAGTGACCTGGTTCCAGCATCTACCTGTGTCCCTGATGGGGAGAAACAGTGGCTTTTGAAGACTTTTCTCACTCAGTAGACTTCCCATGAAAGTTTTTGGCCAGAATGCTTGCTTCATGGGATGGGAGGTACTTCAGTGACATGAGGACGGTAGAAGCAAATGCTGATTGTGGTTGTGCCCATGTCATCTTCCGCCTCTTCCTCTATCGCTAGTCTTAGAAAATCTTTTCAGTCTGTATGGAAGACTGATGTGGAAAAGTATTTCCATCTGCCAGCTTAATAGCTGCTGGGTTTGAGAAAAACTTTCGCTTAAATACGCAGACAAAATGCCACATGCGTTATCTCCAATTACTTTAATGTGAGAACTGCAGGCAACGTGTTAGGGCTGATAGGAATTCTTTAGCCCAAGTAATTATGCTGGGTTAACAACCTACATTATTGATACAAGATTACATCCAAGTATTGGCATGTAATTGCATATGTGATTTAGTTGTTTTCAAAACAAAGGAAGTGGTAGTTTTACAAATATGGGTTAGAACAGTGAGATTGGTACAATTGCATGAGATCCAGCAGTTAAGTCTGTGAGCTTAATTGTTGTAAGTGCTGCATACTGCATGGATATCACTACGGTCACCTTCGAAGTACTTCCCTTGGGAAGCAATGCACTGATGCCAGCACCTAGTTCACCCTTCAAAGAAATTTTGGAACTGTTTCTGGAATGATCATTGTGCAAGGTGGCAAGTTCTCAAATTTGATTACACAATTGTCTTTGAGGGAGTTTTTAGCCAGTAAACAAGTAACTGTATTGGAACACCCTCGATGCTCATGTGATCTGGCCCTCAATGACTTTTTTCTTTACCCAAAGATAAAGGAAATGCTGAAGATGTTTTGATGACATTCAGGACATCAAGAGTAATATGACAAGAGCTCTGGTGTCCATTCCAGAAAAAGTGTTCCAAAATTGCTTTGAAGAGTAGATTAGGTGCTGGCATTGGTGCATAGCTTCCCAAGGGGTGGACTTTGAAGGTGAGTGTGGTGATGTTCAGCAATGAGGTATGTAGCACTTTTTGGGGGATGAGTTCGTAAACTTAATTTTGGAGCACTTTAATAACAAAGTAATAGAATTAATACACTCACTCCTCACTTACTGACACTGTTAGGTTCCAAAAATCATTAGGCAAAAATGGAAGATGTCCTGGATTGAATTGTGTCCCCACAAAATGTTTGTCAGCTTGGTTAGGCCATGATTCCCAGCATTGTGTCGTTGTCCTCCACTTTGTGATTGATACAATTTTCCCATATGTTGTAAATCCTAATCTCTGCCTATAGTTAGTGAGACAAGATTGTGTTATATTGGTGACAATTATGGCAGCATGTAAACACCCTTTCTAAGGCCACATCCTTGATCCAATGTAAAGAAAGTTTCCCTGGGTGTGGCCTGTACCACCTTTTATCTTACAAGAGATAAAAGGAAAGGGCAGCAATCAGAGAGCTGAGCACCTCAAACCACTAAGAAACAAGCATTTAGAGCAGAGCATGTCTACTGGACCCAGGGTTCCTGCACAGAGAAGCTCCTAGTCCAAGGCTGATTGATAACCAAGGGAATTCCTCTGGCGCTGAGAGAGAAATTCTTCCCCTGAAGGTGATGACCTGAATTTGGATGTCTAGCCTATTACACTGTGAGAAAATAAATTTCTCTTTACTAAGGCCGTCCACTTGTATTTCTGTTGTAGCAGCACTAAATAACTAAAGCAAAGGCTGAGTGTATCATTATGTGACTGCCAGATTGTTGTTATTAGGTACCACTGAGTCAGTTCTGATTCACAGTCACTGTATGTACAGTACAATGAAACACTGCCTGGTCCTGTGCCATCTTCCTAATTGTTGTTATGCTTGAGCCTGTTGTTGCAGCCCCAGTGTCAGTCCATTGCACTGAGGATTTTCATGTCCTTTTTGCTGACCCTCTGCTGTACCAAGCATGATGGCCTTTTCCAGAGACTGATCCTTCTTGGTAACATGCCCAAAGTATGTGAGACATGGCCTCACTGTCCTCACGTCTAAGGAGCATTCCATCTGTAATTCTGCCAAGACAGATTGGTTCATTCTTCTGGCAGCCCATGGTATAGTCAGCATTCTTTGCCAACACCATAATCCAAAGGCATTGATTCTTCTGCCAAATTACATCATTATGTGACTGCCAAACCACTGAGAAGCCTAGGCTGGCCAAGCTGACACATAACCTTAACCATCGCAGCCAGCACTATCCTGACTTTACACTTCAGCACTCATTATTGTCAGGCCCGTGTCATTAATGCCCAAATAGCTGGGTAGTAGTTTTTCTTTCACAAATGCAAAATGTTGAATAATGAGATTGTCAATAACTGAGAAGTAGGTGTATTTTCTCTTCATTGAATGAAGAACAAGATTGTGTCTTGTTTGTGGAGAAAAAAAAAAGAAACTACTTCTCCAGAGCGCAACGAGCATAATTTTAACCATAGGCTCAGCGGAAATACTACTGTAGGAGAGATACTTTAAGTCTTGTAGGATTCATCAGGTGTCACGTTGCTATGTGCTGCGTCAACATGTAAATTGAATGTCAGTTTGAGCAAGATTATAATTTAAATAAGGGTTTTCTTGTCCCCACCTCTTCTACCAACTAGGAGTTTCATTTTAGTATGGATGAATCTCACATGATCTCTCTCTTTCTCATACCAAAATTTTGCATCCAGTGGAGTGTGGTCTCATTCAAAGCAGTCACTGGGATATAACATTGATTCTATTAGTGCTAGCACTGTTCAACAGATATGGAAAAATTAACTTGATTTTAGAGATTTGTAGAAATCTTTTATGGATTTGCACTGGTAACTGATCTTAATTCTTGAGACTGTCTGATTTTAAGGAAGAGTTAAAAACTGTTCAGAGGCAATTCTGGGGAAGGAAGTTAGCACTCAAACTGGGACATATGTGGAGAAGGTGAAGAAGCTCTGAATTCTTGTGATTTATACCTTGGTGTTCTCTAAGAAGAACATAAAACTTGCCTGTGGAGGGATACGTTGTTGGGATACATTGTAGGGTATAATATATCTAGAACTCTTTCTATGAAACTGTAAAGCACTTAAGTCCCAGAGCTGGAATATCTCTCTTAAAGACAACTTCTTCTTGCCCTTTGCTGTTATATAAATTGCCCCCACTTAGAAACAAATGAACCAACCACTACTGGCAACAAGTTCTTCATCCTAGTCACCTTTACTTGCTGCACAGACTTCTTTTAATGAAAAGGTCCTAAGCTTTTTCTTTTACTAAAAAAAGACAAAGCCAAATCCTCTACTGTTGATTATATTCTAACTTATAATGACCCCATTGAGTGTCCAGGGCTGTAAATCTATATGGAAGCAGACTGCCCCATCTTTTTCCAGCACAGCTGGTCATGGTTGTGTGCCACTGACCTTTTGCTTGGTAGTCCATTTCTTTAACTACTTCACTGTGAGGCTGGATAAGAACTGTATGCATCAGTTCCAACTTGCCTGCAAATTCTTAAAGACACACTTAGGAATGGATTTGTTACTTGGGACTGCCTATAGGGCAGTTTTGACTAGCATAGTATTTTTCAAAGCATAAAGAAGTATTGTAATTTAAATTTGAATTAAATTCATTCTAAAAGCATAGTTTCCTGGAAGCAAAGATACAATAACTATAGACCATAATAAACAGCATTGGAATACTAATTTTATGTTTAAATGCCTATAAAACATCTGCAAATGTACACATTAATGGTGAGAGACATCACTGTACTGCATATTTAATACATAAAAAGTGTAATTTAGTCTCATTAATTTACACACATGCTAGATATATTATAATAACTATCATGAAATGAGTGTTATCTGGAAGAAAGTTTTGAGATGATTTATATGAATTGGGAATTTTTCTGAAGGTGTCTGAGAAGTTTAAACATAAGCCATATTTTTTTTTCTAAATAGCTTGCCCTGCAGCAAGCTGAGCATTCAGATCCATTGTTTTGACTCTAAAACTATGCTACTTAAAATAACTTGAAATTAGTTTCCAGTTGTACCAGAAAGTAATGGTCTCTCCTTTGCTAATAAACTATCCAATAGATGAAGGTGACTGAAAATAAAAATATGCATTTATTTTAAACAATTTGAATAGGGCTGCCTGTGATCTGATCTAGCATAATAACCTCTAAAACAACCACTTTTGATGTTTCACTCATTTGCTGCATCTGTATGTTCTGCTGCATTTGTTAAATCAGTGTCATTATTGCATCATCACACCTCATAAATATTTGAACTTCATTTAAAAAAAAGGCATATTTTCTCATAATTTCAGTTAAGAATAGTCTTCTGTGTCCACCTACATACAACTTTTTAATGATGTCCGCATTTACTTTCTGTGAGTTTCAGCTGTGTCCACTGGCAGAAACAGCATAACAGACCAGATGGTCTGTTGATTTGAGTAGAGAAATTCTTTGGCCTTTATTTAATTCAGTAGTTCTACTCAATCTGCTCAGGAGAGTCTAATGAGAGAACATAAGGATGCTGCTGTTAAGATGAGGTACACTGGCAGAATTTCTGCATTTCTTGCCCATCCTTGGCTAGGCGTTGTCGTTAATTTTCTTATCGTTATAAAACCATTAAGTGAATCATTTAAGTAATGAAGAGAGTTTTTTCCCCTCATATGATATATTAAAGAGACAGCTCTAGATCTAAATCCTGTGGCCTATGGAGAGCTCTTTAAGAGTAGAAAACACAGACTTTCTATGAACAGTTGATGAGAAGCTGGACATCTGTTTAACTTAAGGGTTATTTTGGTGACCACTGGGGTTCGATGTGGAAAGCCCTAAATAAATGCAGGCACCCTATATGGAACTGGGTGTTTATTTCAGAAATTGCTGTGATGAACACCGTCTTTGTAAAGGTGCTCAATTCCTTCTAGGGTTGATGGCAGAGATTTCATTTCATCCCTCTCTGATAAGTGCTTTTACATCTGTGAGGGAAGTTTTATGACAGGTGCAGTTTCCCTGCTATCTAGAATGAAAATATGCTTTGAAAGAAAATCTTAAATAGTATTTTCTGATAGATGAGGTACTGGATCAGTGGACTCTAAATTAGGAAAACAAAACGAGTCAAAAACTTTGCTTTGCATTTATATTTGTTGTTATGGGCCGTTGTGTTGATTCTGACTCACAGCAACCCGATGGGACAGAGTAAACCTGCCCCGTAGGGTTTCCAGGGCACAGCTGGTGGATTGCAACCACTGACTTTTTGTTTAGCAGCCTGAGCTCTTAACCACTGTGCCACCAATGCTGTTGTGTATCACGTTTATTACAGTTTAAATTGACTGTCTGCCTCCCTTCTTACCTCTCCTCCTTTATTGACTGTATAAAGTTACTGGTTTGTGATGTCAAAGTTTGGAAATATGAGCAATAAAATATTACTGCATCAATCCCAATATTAAAAATTTATTTCATCTGTAGAGACATTGTAGTTAAATATGTTTTAGGAATACAGCATTCCAATACATTGGATTTTTCTATTAACTAAAAGATAACCTTTTTTAAACAGAAGAAGTTTTGGACAGAGTTACTCATTTGGGAAAATAAAAGCTTAACATAGTGCCTGAAACAGAAGGGTGTTCAACAATGCAGCAGTCTATTTGTAAGAAAAAGTCTTCATTATACCCTCACAATTGTTTAGTAATTTCACTAGACCTAGAATTACAGGTTCAAAATAATTTTACTCTCAGAACTTTGAAAATATTAATCCATTGTCACTCAGCATCCAGATATGTAGACAAAAAGTTTGTTGTCAATCTGATTTCTGTTTATGTGTAGTTAAGACTTTTTGTTTTGCTTTATTGGTTTTTAATCTTTTCTCTGGAAGCACTGTGGATTTTCTCTTATTGTTGGAGTTTTGACATTTTGCTAAAATATGTTGAGCTGTTGTCTTTTTTTTTTTGTCAAGAAAACTGTGTCTGCTTTAAAACCTGCAGGCTTTTACTCAGCTGCAGGAATGTTATGAGTTCTACTATTTTCTCTCTTCTGTGTTCTGTTTCTGTGCCCACAGTTTGCCAAGCGTTATATCAGCCTGATAGGTTTGAGCAAGTTTATCTCTAACATCTTTGATAATTAGTTATATTATATTTAAAATGGAAATTATATCCTCAGTAGGCTAGTACTCAATAGGTAGTAAATATTCCTTCTTGTTCTGATTCCTTGTTTCTTTTCTAAGCTTATCTTTTTCATTAGGCACATGAATCTATGTATAGATTCCTGGCTCTTAAGATGATGCCTGTTTTTAACAGGAGGGTTATTTACTGTAACTCTGGTCTTCCTCAATGTAGCACAGGCTTGTTTCTGTGGTTATTCTAGCCTATATTGTAACGCAAATACAGAGATAAACACAAAGAAAAGGGCCAAAATATGCAAGAACTGACAATTAAGTTTGTGAACTCATCCTAGAAAAAGCGCTACATATCTCATTGCTGAAAATCATTATGTTCACTTTCCAAGTACTCCAACTGGGGAAGCTATTCACCAACACCAGTAACTAGTCCACCCTTCAAAGCAATTTTTGAACTCTTTCTGGAATGGCCATCAGAGCTGTCATCATACTATTCTTGATGTCCAGAATGTCATCAGTGTATTCCTTTCAATATTTCCTTTCTCTTCCAGTAGAGAAAAAAGTCATTAGAGGTCAGATCAGGTGAGTAGGGAGGGTGTTCCAATACAGTTATTTGTTTACTGGCTAAAAAGTCCATCACATACAAGTACACAACTAAACTCGTGAACTTGCCACTGTGCCATTGAGTGCAATGGCCATTCCAAAAACAGTTCCAAAATTGCCTTGAAGGGTGATGTCAGCGCCTAGCTTCCCAAGGGGAGTACTTCCAAGGTGACTGTAGTGCTACTCAGCAGTGATGTTTGTAGCACTTAGAACAATTGAGTTCATAGACTTCATTGTCAGACCTGTGTGGGGAAATAGGAAATACAATGTAAAGTAACAGAGTGACATTTAGAATTTATTATAATGGTGAAGTCTATAAAAGAAAACAGTAGGGGAATGCTTCATGATGTTCACGGTGTTTTCCTCAGTCTGCAGTATTCTCACGTCAATTCTTGTGATCCGTGGCTGGCAGATTAATCTTTCCTCAAGAACAGCTCTGACTTTGTCACACGTCTTTGTTGGATCCCCATCACCTAGAAAATTAGCTCAGCTTAATTTTCGAGTTGTCAAAAAGATTGCCTCCAACCTTTTCACCATTTCCTACGTGTTCCTTGAGTCTGATCAAAATACATTACTCTCTGTTTCTGAAATCTATCCATGCTGCTCCCTTTGACTGGAATTCTCCCTGCCTTGCATTTATACCCGTGACATCCCTCTCTTTTAAGAGCAAGCTTCAGGGCCACTTCTTTTATGGAATCTTTGCCAGTCTTTGCAACTCCATGTTAGCATTTCTTGGTGTGCCCCAAAGCACATTTGGATTTGGATATTTTATAAAAGTGAGCGTAAAGTTGTGTTTTTTTTCTTTTTAATGATGCAGTAACAAATTATAATAAATTAGGTGGCTTAAAACACAAGTTTATTATCTCCTGCTTTGGAGATCAGGAATTTTAAATCACTTCTGCTGGACTAAAATCAAGGTGTCAACAGGTGTTTGGCTCTTAGGGGAATCTATTTTCTTGCCTTTTCCAGCTTCTAGAAACTTCCTTCATTCCTTGGCTTATATCCCCACGTCACTCCACCTCCATCATCAAATCTCACTTTCTCTCTGTAATTCTGTTACCACATCACTTTCTCTGACTCTGACTCTCCTGCCTCTTATAAGGACCCTGGTGATTGTATTTACACCATCCACAGAACCTAGAATAATCTTCCCATGTGAAGATCTTTAACTTAATCACGTCTGCAAAGTCTCTTTTGCCATGTAGGATGAGGCATTCACAGGTTCTGGGAATTAGGACTTGGATTTTGGGGGGAGGGGTCGTTAATTAGCCTTCCACTGGAGACTGAGCATAGTTGGAGGGATGACCCTAGGTGAATGTAGGAAAACTTTTCTAATTTAATTAGAAAGAAAAAAAGTAGAACATGTGAGGGATGTGAATAGTTGGTATGTCAAGCAGTGGAAATAAATGTATTTTATAGCTGATCCTATTTCCTCTATAAAGTTGGAGTTTATTTCATTTTTTCTTCTGGTAGAGGCACAGAAGAAAATACCACCCTAACATCTACAACTCCCCTTCATTTAACTAATTGGTAATGAGTGTCAGCAGTGCCCCAGGAACCCAGTAGATACTGGTGTGCCAAGATTCTCAACACAAGGTGGTGATTACCGGTTTTCATTTATCAGGAGGCATTTAGAAAGGATTCTGTGGCACTACGATACGTAGGCAGCATCAAAGACTATTCTGATATTTGCTGATTCTGTTACTTGTATTTACTGTATCTGTTATGGAGCCTGGGTAGTACAGTGGTTAAGATTTTGGCTGCTAACTAAAAAGCCAGCAGTTCAAAACCACCACTGCTCTTTGGAAACCCTATGGGACAGTTCTGCTCTGTCCTATAAGATCACTATGAGTCAGAATCAACTTGATGGTAGTGGGTTTTTATATCCAACATATTTTAAAGAAATCAGTGGTATATTCTGGAATGCATTAAATGCCAGTGCTAGAGATAAATGCTCAACAGTACAGAATACAGTAAGAATTCTTAAGAGGTCATTGTCTATATTGAAGCAGTCAGTTTATGGCCCCCAAACTCCCTGCCATCGAGTCATGTCCAACTCGCAGCAATGCTAGAGGATGGAGTAGAACTGCCCCATTGAGTTTGCAAGGAGCACCTGGCAGATTTGAACTGCACACCTTTTGGTTAGCAGGTATAGCATGTAACCCACTATGCCATCAGGGTTTCCTGTCAGTTCATGGCACTTTCCCTTTATCAGGCACTTGACCACTGAGTTATCTTAGTATGTTTTCGATGTTAAGTTTTATGTGAATGTTAGTTGTTAGGTGCTGTTGAGTTGGTTCTGAAAAAGCAAAACACTCCTGGTCCTGCAACCTTCTCATCATTGCTGTCCAGCTTGAGCGCGTTGTTGTAGCCCCTGTGTCTGTCTGTCTTGTTGAAGGTGTTCTTCTTTTTCATGGATCATCTACTGTAATAAGCTGGATGTCATTCTCCAGGGACTAGTCCATCCTGGTAACATGTCCAAAATACATGAGATGAAGTTTTGCCATCCTAAACTTCTAAGGAGAGTTCTCGTGTACTTCTTCCAAGACAGATTTGCTCTGTCTGCGGCAGTCCATGGCATATTCAGCTCTTTGCCAACACCGTAATTCACAGGCATCAGTTCTTCTTCAGTCTTCTTTATTCATTGTCCAGCTTTCACATGCATATGAGGTGCTGGAAAACTTGACTCCTGAAAGTGACATCTTAGCTTTTTAACATGTTGAGTAATAAATGACTACGTACCCATCATAAAAATGTTAAACATGAAAAGAAATAATTAAACATAATCATTTTGTAATCCCTTCTCAGTCTCCCCTTCCTTCCTAGAGATAAATATTTTTTAAAAATTTGATATGGGTTCTTGTAAGTTTTTTCCTATGAGCTTACCTACACTTAATACAAGAGTATAGGATATTTTGTTTGTTTTTATAAAGATGAGATTATGCTAAATTTCTATTCTTTTATTATTACAATTTAACAGTATGTTTTGGTAATCTTTTTTTGTTAGTCCAAGCCTATTTTTGTACATTAGTCTATCCTTGATTTCTTTTAATTCTTAGTATTCATAGTCTAGAAACATGGTTTAATAATATGTAGCAATTTTTCCAATCTTTTAGTGATTTCAAATTTTTCCCTTATAAACGTTAAAGCAGTAGACTTTTCTTCCAGATACTTTCTAAATATTATGCTAGTTAGTAAGGAGCCCTTATGTTGCAATGGTTAATAGGTTGGCTGTCAGTTGTTAAAAGGTTGATTTGAACCCACCCAGCAACTCCAAAGGAGAAAGACCTTGCCGTTTGCTCTGGTAGATGTTACCACCTAGACAGTCCTGCAAGACAGTTCTAGTTTGTTAGGTGGGATAGCTCTTTAAGTCACAATCCACTCAGCAATACCTAACAACAATCACAATACTTTGTAGAATGCCAGCCAGCCAAGTGCTGTCGAATTTTTAGGGATGCTTCCTAACTGGTTCCATAAAAGCTGTTTTTTCAGTTCTTTAATTGCTCTGTGTCACTCTGTAACTTGGCACTTGTACAAGTATTTGTTACTATCAGTCTTAATTTTTTATCCAAGTAGTGAAAAAGTTTTATGTTAATATGTATTTCTCTTCTTATTGGTGATACTGAATATTTTTTAAAGTATTATTATTGTGTGGTATATTGTGTGTGTGTGTGTGAATTGTCTATTCAGATATATATCCTTTGTTCTTGAAGAGCAGTAATGTTCTTTTTTCTATTAATTTTTAGAATATTTTTTTGTATTCTAGATAATTAGTCCTTTCTTAAATGTATTACACATATTTCTCTCAATCTATGCCTCTTTTTTTGAAGTTCATATATGCGATATTAAGAGTATAAGTTAAACTTGATCTTTTTGTTACATAAGATTGCTAAACCATTCTTTCATTATTTCTTCTAAAATGCTTATAAATCAGTTAATTTAAAATTGTTTCCCTTTAGTTTTCTAGCTATGAAATCTATTTTTATATATGGTATTAGGTAAAGAATCTGCATTTGTTTATGTGTTTACTTAATAATGTAGTCATAGGACTAGGCATAAAACAAATATCCCTATGTTCATGAGGGATATTGATGGCAAATATAGTATTTGGATATCAGCCTAATTCTCCTATTTCTGTAGGTGAGCAGTTTCTTGTCTCAGCAAGTGTTCAGAATCTTATCTTTTCTCTTTGAATTGTCAGAGTTCCCACTATACAGTGTCAGATTAGATCTTCTAGAAAGGCAAAACCATTGAACTGTACACATACAGAGAGAGAGAGAGACTCAGAGAAGGAGAGAGACTTATATCAAGGAAATGGCTCACATAGTTGAGGAGGCTGTTGTTTGGTACCTTCGAGTCAGTTCTGACTCATGGTGACCATATATAAACAACAGAATGAAACACTGCCCGGTCTTGTGCACGTCCACAATCAATTTTATGTTTAAGCTCATCACTGCAACCACTGTGTCAGTCCACATCATTGAGCATCTTCGTCTTTTTTGCTGACTTTCCACTCTACTAAGCATGATGTCCTTCTCCATGGAATGAAGATCCCTCCTGATAACATATTCAAAGTATGTTAGATGCAGTCTTCCTATCTTTGCTTCCAAGGAGCACTGTGATTGTATTTCTTCCAGAACAAGTCTGTTTATTCTTTTGGCGGTCCATGATACATTCAGTATTATGCTCCAACACCACAATTCAGAGGCATCAATTCTTGTGTCTTCCTTATTACATTGTCCAACTTTGGCATGCATGTGATGTGATTCAAGAGGCCATGGCTTGGATTAGGTGCACCTTAGTCTTCAAGGTGACATCTTTACTTTTTAGTACTTTAAAGAATTCCTTTGCAGCAGATTTTCCCAATGCAGTGTGTCTTTTCATTTCTTGACTGCTGCTTCCAAGGGCATTCACTGGTTGTGAAACCAAGTAAAATAAAGTCTTTTACAAATGCAGTCCTTTCTCCATTTGTCATGATATTCCTTACTGGTCCAATTGTGAAGATTTTTGTTCTCTTGTTTTTGAGGTGGAATCCATACTGAAGGCTATGATCTTTGATATTTATCAGCAACTGTTTCAAATCCTCTGCACGTCTAGCAAGCCAAGTTGTGTCATCTGCGTAACGCAGGTTATTAATGAGTTGTCCTCCAATCCTGATGCCTTGTTCTTCTTCATATAGTCCAGCTCCTTGAATTATTTGCTTGGCGCACAGATTGAAATGGTATGATGAAAGGATACAACCCTGTTACATACCTTTTGTAACTTTAAACCAGTCAGTGTCTCCTTGTTCTGTCTGCATGACTGCCTCTTGATTCCTGTACAGGTTCCTTAAGAGCATAATTAAGTGTTCTGGAATTGCAGTTCTCCACAATGTTAGAGAGTTTGTTATGATCCACACAGTTGAAAGCCTTTAGTCTTATGAGTGGGTAGAATTTTGAGTAGCACACTGGTTGCTCACCTTGCTTGGAAGGAGAAATGGCCAGACATGCAATTGTATGATGACTGCCAATCAAGTTCACAAACTCATCCTAGAGAAAGTGCTGCATATCTCATTGCTGATTATCACTATGGTCACCTTTGAGTACTCCCCTTGGGAAGCTATGCACTGATGCCAGCACCTCGTTTACCCTTCAGAGCAATTCTGGAACTCTTTCTGGAATGGCCACTGCACACAGTGGCAAGGTGACAAGTTTGCAAACTCAACTATATAGTTGTCTGTGAGGGAGTTTTTAGTCTGTAAACAAATAACTATATGGGAACACCCTCCCTACATACCTGATCTGTTGCCAGTGACTTTTTTCCTTACCGAAAGATAAAGGAAATATTGAAAGGAAGACATTTTGATGACATTCATGACATCACAAGTAATATGACAAAAGTCCTGATGGCCATTCCAGAAAAAGAGTCCCAAAGTTGCTTTAAAGGGTAGACTAGCTGCTGGCATTGGTACAGAGCTTCCCAAGGGGAATACTTCAAAGATGACCATGGTGATACTCAGCAGTGAGGTACATAGCACTTTTTCTAGGATGAGTTTGCAAACTTAATACCGCACTTGGCTTTGGCTTAGGCTGTACATATTTTGATGTTCTGGCAAAGCTCACTGGCTTTTTCTCCACCTGAATACTGTAGCCGACTTGTCATTACCTAACCTCTGTTCATTGGTCTTGAAGCAGCACTTCCATACTGCCTGCCTGGGAATTTGTTGGCCTCCACAGCTCATGAGTTAGCAGCCTACCATCTGACCTGCCAATTTGGGGTCCATCATCTCCACTCATAAGATTTCGCCTCACCACTGTCTTTCAGAGAGGTCCCATAAAAGAGCCATACTACCACTGTCTACTTTCAAGTGGCACCTTCTTATTACACAGAACCTACCACCGGTATGTTTCCAAAGCAATGTAAATGTAGCCTAACTAATGAGAAATGGAAAAGATTAAGCCTAAAAGAGTATAAAATAAGTTTTAGATTATTTAGATGGAGGGATGATTTCTTGAAGGAGGGAATTTTGATCTGAGTCTTTCGAGGGAGACAGTGAAACTGGATTGGCAGTGAGCTGCCCCGGAGGAGTAGCAGTATATACAAGAACAAAAGGAAGAGACAGGGAGAGCTAGGGGTTTTTGTAAAGCAGGGGATTGGTTGGCTAAAGATGTATCGTAGGACTTACTAACCAAAAAAACTGTCTTCTGCCTTATACTTTTCCCCTGTGTAAAAACCATGGAGTAGACAGTGTGATATTAGAAACAAGTTAAGGCAAAGGACCCTGTTTTCTGAATTATAGAAAGTATACACACATAGGAAATAGTAGACATAGTCTGAGAAGTCTAATGTGTGTTAAATGGTAAACAATATGAAAATAGCATATATGATTGGAATCTGTGAAATGGGATTAAATAATAACCTACTTTACAGAGTTAGAATAAAACTCAATAACAAATATAAAGTACCTAACTAGGTAATACGCGTATATCTCTCCCTTTTTATCCACCTCCAAACTCCAAAGTAATATATGCTATAAAATGAAGAGATGCTTTAGGGAGGCATAAAAAGTGAAACTTTTAGGAGAGGTCTGACCTGACTTGGACCGTAAAATAAGTGACATAGGGAACAGCATGTACAAAGAGGTGGGAACTCAAAATGTGGATGTTATAGGCTATTGATGAAAGTGAATGAAAGAAAAGGCATGAAAGATGAACTTGGAACCCCGAGGTTGGCCTCTACTTATGTGGCATTCTTCTGCCAAGATCCTGCTGTCTACACTTATGTGACTAAGTATTTCCAGGTTCCCATGCATCAGGTCCTGTGGTAACAGGAATCAGTTGATCGGCCTTGAATTTCACATAAAAAAGAACAGTATTTTATACACAGTAAGATTTGCAATACATGTTTATTAAATGGCTTAATAAGATAAAATCTAAGATACTTCAGAAACTGGTACTCTGTGAAGATGGCATTTTAAGCCAGTATTATATCAAATTATTTAGTACCATTGTACAATGTAGGAGACAGTATTATGTGTTGGAATGGTGGGATGGTCTCAGAGAAGTCTTGCCATAGCCTATTGGCTTACAAGCTTTGTAAACTTGGGGAAGTTCTTTAGAAGTATCAGAGGTTAATTGTGAGCCATCTGCTCTTCTGGCCTTAGCTTCTGTCTTAGGCTGGGTTTTCTAGGGAAGCAAAACCAGTAACACGTGTAGGTACAAGGAAAGATTTATAATATATATAGAGAGAGACAGATAGATAGATACAAATATAGGAAACAGCTCACATAATCACAGAAGCTGAATGTCCCAAGCTCTGGCACAAGCCTCACGTGCCCACGGAAGCTGAGGAACCCAAGGTCAGCAAGTCAGAGACCAGAGTTGTAGATCACCAGTTGTGTAGATCAGTGGATCCCAAGCTGGTGGTGAGACGAAGCGACAGAGGCTGGAGGTCGGTGGATCCCAAGCTGGTGGCGAGACAAAGCGACAGTGGCTGGCGAACGCAGGATCAGCAGGTCAGGGAGCAGGACTCTCAAGTGCCGACTGTAAGGACTGATGAGCCCAACAGCTGCTAGCTCAAGTCCCGGAACCAGACGCTGGAAGAAGAGAGCAGGAGCTCCTGGCCATGTGAGCGATCAGCAGCCATAGTCCAAGGTCGTGAGATGAGAGCCGAGGGGCAGGGAGCCACCACAAACCCCACCCTGCCACTTAATACAGCAGCCAAATAGGTAGTAGCCAAGTTGACATAATCATGACCACCACAGCTTCCTCATCTGTTTAAATAGGTAGTGCCTACTTCATAGAGTCGTTGTGAAAATTTAATGAAAACTAAAACGATGCCTGCCACATACTAGCTGCTTTCATAAATACTCTTACTAAACATTATAACAATTATTTGTATGATTCTTCATACTCATCAGAACCTTATATGTATATATTTTAAGTTGCAAAATTCACTTCTGTTTTATTAAAATGTTGAACAAAAATGTTAAATAAATCTAAGTGCAGGAATCAAATTTGCTGCATCAGTGGAATGAGATGACGGAGAAGGGTAATGTCATCAGCCTGAACAAGTCCAGGGGCCAACCACAGAACCCAGACAATTAATTGTTCATATGCAAGTTCAAGTTGAAGCTAAAGAAAAATTTTTAAAAAATCCATGAAAGCCAAACCATGACTTTAGATGGTCTATCATGATAATAGATGACTCCCTGACTACCAGTGACAGAGGACCAGATGAGTTGTTGGACAGCATTAAGGACACTATACATGAAGAAAGCAAAAAAAGTTCATTTAAAAGGCAGGAAAGGGAAAAGAGAGACCAAAAAGTATGTCAGAAGAGACTCTGAAGCTTTCTATTGAACAGAGAGTGGCTAAAATGAATAGAAGAAACAATGAAGTAAAGCAGCTGAATAGATTTCAGAGGTCAGCTTAGGAAGATAAAAGTATTATGAAATGTGCAAAGACATGGAGAAGGACATGCTTTTAAGTCAAAAGAACTGAAGAAAAATTCAAGCCTCAAGTTGTAATGTTGAAGGCTTCTGTGAGCAAAAAAATGCAATCTCACAGGAAGCAAAAAAAAGGATGTGAGCAATACATAGGATCATTGTACCTATGTATGCGTTGACATTCAACGTCCTGACAGTAACTGGTTGACATTCAGCCACTTCAGGAGGAAGCATGTCATCAAGAAACCAGTGGCGCTAAAGGGAGAAGAGTCAAAGCTGCAATGAACGGACTGGCAAAAGCAAGTTTCCAGGTACTGACAGAATACCAACTGTAATCTGTTAGCAAACGGATGAACCACTGGAAGCATTCACTAAGAAATTTCTAAGTCAGGCTATCTGACCAACCAACTGGAAGAGATCCATATTTGTGGCCATTCCGAAGAAATGTGATCCAACAGAATGTGGACATTATCAGACACTATCATTAATGTCATATGCAAGTCAAATTTTGCTGAATAGAACTCACAGTCGGTTGCAGCAGTACATCAACAGAGATCTTCCAGAAATTCAAGCCAGATTCAGAAAGCCTGGATGTGACATCTGCTGATGTCAGATGAATCTTGGTTGAAGGCAGAGAATAACAGAAACATGTTTACCTGTGTTTTATTGACTATGGAAAGGCTGTGAACTGTGTGGATCTTGACAAATTATGGATAAAATTTTGAAGACTAAGAATTCCAGAACACTTAATCATGCTCAGGAGGAACCTGTGTGTAAACCAAGAAGAAATTGTTTAAACAGTTCAAGAGGACTATGGCATGGATTAAAATCAGGAAAGGTGTGCATGAGGGCTACATACCTTCACCATACTTGGTCAGTCTGTATGTTGAGCAGATAATCTGAGAAACTGTACTATATGAGAAAAACACAGCATCAGGATGGAGGAATACTTGCTAACAACCTCCAGTATGCAGATGACTCAATCTTACTTGCTGAAAATGAAGAGGACTTGAAGCACTTACTAATGAAGATCAAAGACTCCAGCCTTCAGTATTAATTACACCTCAATGTAAAACAAAATAAAAAGATACTGTAACTAGACCTATAAGAACTTCATCGTGAGCAGAGAAAAGACTGAAGTTGTCAAGGGATTTTATTTTACCCAGATCCATATTCAACACCCATGGAGGCAGCAGTCAGGAAATCAAAGGACATATTACACTGGGTAAATCTGTTGCAATAGACCTCTTTGAAGTGCTACAAAGCAAAGATGTTGCTTTGAAGACTAAGGCATGCCTGACCCAAGCCATAGTATTGTCATTTGCTGCATATGTGTGCACAATAAATAAATAGCAAAGGCTGAAGAATTGATGCATTCAAATTATGCAAATTATTGCAAAGAATATGCAATATACCATACACTTCCAGAACAAATTAATCTGTATTGAAAGAAGTACAACCAGAATGCTCCTCAAAAGCAAGGTTGGTAAGATTTCGTCTCACTTTGAACATTTTATCAAAAGAGACCAGTTCCTGGAGAGGGACATCATGCTTGGTAAATTAGAGAGTCAGCAAAGAAGAGGAAGACCCTCAGTGCGGTACATTGAAGCAGTGACTGCAACAGTGGGCTTAAATGTGGCAGCAGCTCTGGAGATAGTTCAGGACCAGTGTTTTCATTCTGTTGTACATAGAGTTGCTATGAGTTCGAACCAACGTGATGGCACCTAACAGCAGTACCATTCTTTAACACTTCATTGTTGTCTTCATTATGTTAAGGAGAAAATCTATTATTTTTTTTTTGGAAATAAATTGAATCTAGGAGAATGCATCTTAGGCCCAGCTTTCAACAGTGGGAGTTCAAGAGATGCTTATTGGCATTGGGTCTTCCAGGCTGAATGCTGACTTCATTTCATTGATCTTCCCAGCAATTCTAAAAGTGATTTCCAGTTTTTTTATTCTCATTTTTCAGCTGAATAAAATTAAGCTTCGGATCACAAGGTTAGTGAGCAAAAACGTCATTTATAATAATGATCAAAAAGGAGGAGCTGGAGTTCACTTTTGAATCAGTGTTTGAAGTCACTATGAAGTAAGGATAAAGTGTGGTCACTATGACTGCTTGACAGGAATCACTAACAAATGAGATTCGGATTGTCTTAAGTGTGACTGTCATTTTTCTCAGCATTTTAGCTTGTTAATTATAAAAAATGCATGTTAAGTTTCATTTTTCAAAGTCAGTTCACTTTTTGGTAACAGAGTCACAAAATGACACATTGTACTTTTCATGATTTTCCCTGGAAGTTTGTCAGCTTCAGTTTTCAAGTGTTCCAAAGATACGTTCTTTTCACACTGTCCAAACCAAACTCACTGCTGTTGAGTCGATTCCAACTCATACCGACCCTACAGGACAGAGTAGAAGCACTCCATGCAGTTTCCAAGGAGCATCTGATGGATTCGAACTGCTGACATTTTGGCTAGCATATGTCACACTTAACCACCAGGGTTTCCTTTCACACTTTAGTAGTCATTTATTTATCTGTCAGATATTTTTAAGCCTTTATAGGCTAGGTGTATTAGTCTGTAATAAATACAGGACTTCACCACTAGTTTGAGGAATACGTTTCAGTGCTTGAAAAGCTCTATAAACTCATTGCTGTCAAGGTGATTCCAACTCAGGGTGACCAACTGTAATTGAGTGAAAGTGTACAATCCTATTTAAATTTGCACGCCCACCTGTGTACAGCTCCTACTGCTCTCCTTGCCTGGTGACAGCACAGTCCTTTCTGTTCTATACACATCATATCCTCTTAATAATCTCCTATCCCCTCTTCTCCACCCTCTCCACTCCCCTCTAGTAAGAGGCCAGTAGGATATCCTGTAGATGCATAGAACCATAAAGTGCACACACAGTGTGGTCACTCTGTCACTGAGTCCAATCTATTCCTCTCCGAGTAGTTGACCTCAATAACTTATGGACAGGGGCAGCATCTGGTCCAGGGCCCATGCCCCCAGGGGAACTCCGAGGCCTTCAGACCACCATTTGCAGTCCTTTATTGGAGTTATCAGGGTGCACTCCTTTTATTCTTGTGTTGCCACTGAAACTCAGCTTTGTAAGCCCCATCACGGCTGTCACTGGTGGTGGCCAGACACCATCTAGTTCTTCTGGTCACATGTTAGTGTTTTAGGGTAGAAGTGTACCCGATAGGGTTTTCAGTGCCTATAATCTTATAGAAGGAGATTTCCAAGCTTTTCTTCCTTGACACTGCTGGGTAAATTCAAATTGCCAATTTTGTGTAATTGAACTCTAGGCTCAATTGCAATTTAGTAATTGAACCGTAGGCTTTTGTGCCACCCAAAACCTGTTGCTGTCATGTCGGCTCCAGTATGTAGTGACTCTTACAGGACAGAGTAAAACTGTCCCATAGAGTTTCCAAGAAGTACTTGGTAGATTCGAACCACTGAGCTTTTGGTTAGCAGCCATAGCTCTTCAACACTGTGCCACCAGGGTTTATGTCCAGTAGGTTTAAAAAAGCTCTACAGAGTGACAGAAAATGGCATATCCCACTTCCCAGTCACCTAGATTTCAAGGCTTGCGGTCTTCTCTGAGAATCTTACTCCCTATTCGTATCAGTTATCAAGTTCTGTAGACTCTTTTCCCCCAAGTCACTTTTCAAAGCAAATGCCATTTCTTCCTTGAAGTCCTCCCTGATCTCACCCCTAATGCATAGTGTCTTCTACCTTGGAATAACAGTACTTGGTGTTTAATCTGCATTAGATTAATATAATCCACTACTGAGTGTGATTTTTTTTTTTAACTTAAAAAACTAATATATTTCATTATGAACCAGTGAATGTATCTCATTCAACAGTATATTTCTACTGCCTAATATGATGCCTGGCACAAAGTGCTTTGCTGAATGATGTAATAAAATTAATTGCTTTGGATGAGATGGAACCCCAGTAAGATTTTTGAGACCAGATGTGACATTTTGTGATACTCAAAACCTAAATGGAGAAAGGAAACAAGGAAAAGCCAAATAGAGATAGTGGTGTTGAATTTATGGAGTTCCCATGAGCTTTCTTATTGTTGGCCTGCCAAAAAGTTGCTCAAGGTTAAACTAGACTGAGTGTTTTACTTCACACATGATAACCACTCTCCTCCCTGTATTAGATTTTTGTTGGTGGTTTATTTTAAAAGACCACGATAAACTTTAGTAGATAAGGATAAGGATCAAATTAAGGCCCCTGAATTAGATCTGGTTGTAACTTTTATACTAAGTGTGTCCCAACCCCCAACAACCTTTATGAGAAGGGGTGTAGGTTTTGAAATTCAAAGTAGGTTTTGAAATTCAAAGTAGTGTCTAGTAGACACTGGAGTTTGTAGTGTCTCCTTTTCTTTTGAGGAATATGAGCTTGCCATGCATATAAAACACACTCAAGTGTAAAGCAGTAAAGTGAACCCTGCTTAGTAGCAGTTTAGAGAATGAAATGGCAAGTTTGTGTCCGAGTTGCAGAGGCTCTTGGATTTTCCCTCCTGACTGCAGTGATCTCATTGTAATCCAGAAACTGCAAGGAGCTCCTGTCATGCTGAATGCACGGGGCAGTCCATGGGTCACAGTTGCAGGACACCGGACAGGTTTAGTAAAGCTTGTCGAAATGTCAGTCCAGGAGGGGTTTAATAAATGTGACAACTCAGATGAGTTTTAATATTTCAGTACTTACAGTTATTTTTTTTGTATTTCACTCTTTCTTTAGACTTCGTTGAAAATTTTCTTGTTCACACTAGTTTTAGTTGTGACCTTTCTCCGACCAAAAAAATACTAGAGTAACTTTTTTAGTTATCCTAAGAAAAAACACAGTCATTATTAAAATGTTGAGATACTTTTGTGCAATAAATATTGCTTAAATGCCTTTAATTAAAGGCATATGCTAAATGGCACACATCTTTTGAAAACAAAAATGTGTGTCATTTTCATATGATAGTTTAATACACTGTTTTTGTTCAGCATTATTATTTAGGTTGATCTTAAGGTAATATTTAACAGTGCATGACCTCAAGGGCAGCTGGCTGAAAGGTTCGCAATACAAAGATCTCAGTTGCTTGCCAAAGCCAAGTGCGAAATATATAAATATATATTAAAATACTTTGTTACAATAAATTAACACTTTGTAACCAACTCTGGCTTCAAGATTATTTTTTGAGCTTCATAAAGCATGTTCAAATTGGCCCATTCATCAATTTTTTGAGTAGCATAAGTAAATTTAGTTTATCTACATATTTTTATACTTTAAATAGACCATTGTAAACAGTTTCTTATCTGCCATATGTTAAACTGCTTTAGTAAAGTAAAGACATAACTGCCTAGTCAACAAAGATGGCATTGAATTGCACTGTTTTGGAAAAAAAAGTTCAGTGAACTAAATGCCAGTTAATCTGGTTCTTTAAATATCATAAACAAAAGTATCAGAATGTGTTTGCAAGGACAAAGGCGGAGTTTTCTAGGCTTCCATTGGCCGCTGCCGTGTCCAGTCCCACGGTCATCCTTAATTGGCTTTGGATAGACTGGAATCACATAAGCAGGGTGACATTTATTACTTTCCTAGCTGTTTCTTTGCACTGAGTCCTGAGGTTCCCAAAAAAGTAACCGTAAAAGAGTTGTTTCATTTTGTCCATGAGCTACAAGAGGGGACCGTCCTAAGAAGAGCAGGCATGAGTTTGAGTGCGAGAAGAGTCACTCTGCCTGCAGTAACGCCCCTGGTCCTCCAGAAAAGGGTATGTGACTCCTTTTTTCTTTTCTTTCACTTGTTTCCCCCACCGCTTACTGTGTGCTTGTTACTATGTGGGAAACTGTAGTTACATTATCCTGAGAGAGACTCTTAAGTCATTGAGGCTATAGGTAATTAAAAAATATTCTACTGGAATCTAACTCCAGCAAAAAAAAAAAACCCAAAAAACAAAAAAGGCTGTATTAGAATGTTGTTTAGTAAAAAGAATTTTTGTATGAAAACAGCTTGCTCTCCGCTTCAGGTTGTTGTGATTTGGGAACTGTATGAAAGCTTTTACTTTTCTTTCTTTAACTTCAGGCCTGTGTGCCTAAGTTTAATAAGATCTGCTGGCCATTGTGTTGTCTGTTCACCGAAGAATAGTTTCTTTGTTTCTCTGTAATTCATGATACAGCTGTCTTCATTGTTGAATGAGTTATATAATTGCTTACTTTTTAAATGTATGCTACCAGATTAATGTCCTAAAGTTTCTACCCATTTTTACTGATTTTCTGCCCACTGGCTTAAGGAAAAAACATTTATTAAGCTCCCCTGTGAAAAAGCTTTCTGTTAACTCTAATGCAATTAATGTTGTATGTGAAAGTATTTTAGCTATTAGTTTTCTGTAAAGATTATTTTCATGCCATGAGTCGGATCCAACTTGACGGCACTTGGCTGGCTTGGCCATTTTCATGTATTTCTTGCAACGTTAAATTTTATAAGGTGACATATACACTCTTTAACATAGCTGTGTAAGTAAAATTGATACACTAAACTTTTCCAGTAAATACACCAACTAAGAACATTGCATTGTACTTCTTAAAGAGTATGTTGCATTGGGAAGGAAAACACCAACCTACATTTTTGGCAATACACTTTTCAAGTGGTTTTAGTGATATAAAAGCTGCAATGTTTATTTCCATTTGCAACTTTTAATAATTAACTCTTAATTCTAAATTAGTACTTCTGATTAGTTATGTTTTATTAATTTGAAACAGTGACATATCTAACAATTAAGACTGTGCAAAGCAGTGTCTTTTTCTTTTCTAGTTTTTCAATTTATTTCATTATACATATGTAACATTTTTATATTTTTGTTTGATAGTCAAACAACTAGATTATACAGTAGAAATATTTAAATTGGAATTAGAATAGCTATATGGTGATCTTTGCCAGCATTTAGTTTTCGTCTTTCTTGATGCCGTTTCTGTTATTCATATAATTTTAGCAAACTTAATTAAAAACCTTTTGCTTTGGGCTTAAATCTTTATTTGGAATTAGAATTAGCAGAACATTAATTATAGTTTAGGTTCTGTGTCTTATTTGGGATGTGAAAGGTATATTAATGTGTATCAACCCTACATAGCTGTGTTTTAAGTCTTACTCAGTTAATGTCAATTTAGAATGACCAAGGTACTCTAATTATGTAGTTTTTTTTTTTTTTTTTTTTTTGGATATACAGGTTGGTGTGGTGGAAAACATATTGCCTGGACTCTGTTTACTACCTGTGTGACAAATCTACCTAAACTTCCAGAGTCCTTAAGGTCTCTTTTGTAAGATCTTAGTTCGGTACTTTTATTAAATGATCTTATCAATGCTCTTTATGTCTGTAATTCTATGAATCAGAGTGTATTTTATATTTTCAGTTACACTAGACCATTTGAACCAGTTCCTGCTGTTTTAGACCATGTATAACTCATGGCCATCGAGTCAATTCTAACTCATGGTGACCTCATAAGATAGAATGGAACTGTCCCATAGGGTTTCCATGGAATGGTGGGTGGATATGAACTGCTGACCTTTTGGGTAGTGGCTGAGCTCTTAACCATGCTGCCACCAGGGCTCCTGGGCAGTGTATATAACCATAGAAAAAGATGCTATCATTTTCAATAACTTCAAGCAGTCAGTCTGGGAGAAACTGATATGAGTAAATCTAGAAAACAGCTTCAGATAACTCTATACATGGTGGTAAGAAGCAAAGCAAGACTGCTGTGGAGAGCTGTGATGATCACTGATCTTCAGTCTGAGCTGCCAGTGGACAATATCATTGTGATTTCTCTTGGTCTTTTACAAGAAGCTTCTTTAGGTTTCTGTTATGTAACTGTGAGTCAAAATCCATGCTGTTTCTTTTCAATGAGTACATGTATTAAATGTCCATATATTTTAGCACATTATCGTTTGCTGAAAGTACTTACACTTTTCCTTGTTCCTGCCATTTTAATCCCTGGAGAACCTATTTGTCTTTCACTTTCTCTGAAAATCTTAGTATCTCTTTTTAAAGGAACTGGATAGTTTTTCTGATTAAAGAATATCCATCTCCTTTGGCTACACTGTGCTTGAGGTTTGTTTTTTTTAAAGATACGAAAGTAAACAAGAATGTTTTTCCACACTTGTCATTTTCTGAATGTGCCATAATTTAAGATGATCTTATAAATTAGGACACACACTTCTTGGAATATTTTTAGGGGCAGATTCTCATTTTCCCAAGAATGAGTGGGCTTTTTTTCCACAGGTTCAGTGCTAAATTTGCTCACTGTAAATGAGGGGCTCTTATAATTTACCAGTTGAAATCCTAGTCATTTGAAAGGCCAAGTGCATCTCTGAGAATGCTCAGTAGTGCTTGGAAGTAATTTTCTCATCTGCTAGTGCATCTGATCTAAATAGCCATAAGATTTTCTTCTGAGTAGCTAGGAACTTGAATTTTAAAAATTGTTCTTAACATGAGGTCCTTTTTTAACTCAGCAAAAACGGTTTGATCTTTGAGTAACAGTGTATTCTGTTAGACTCTCCATTACGTAAATTAGAAAAAAATGCTTTTCCTAGTTTTAGGGAAGAATATTTCATCATATCCCTCAGAATTTACCATATTCTCCCCCGAATGTTCTGAATGAATCCTTTTTATGTCAGGGTGTTTTTCTTAGATGACTATTAGGTTGTGATTTTTTTTCCTCCTTTTTCTCCCCCCCCCCCAGAAGACTAAATCTCTGGGGAGTTAAATGACTTATGCAAGGTCACCCAGAAGGTCAATGGCAAAGCTAGAAATAGAGTGTTGATCTTGTGACTTATAGTGTATTTCTCCTAGATACATGTTACCTACTGGAATTAATATGTTAATGAAATTGCCTTATGGTGTGTATAATTGCCATTCACCTTCAAGTCTGAAATTAGCTTAGGCAAATCCTGCCATCTTCCCCTGCACCTCCACCAACTCCCGTATGCTCTAGTATAGATATCATTTTCTTCAGAAAGCAATTGTAAACATCAAAGTGAGTGCAAGTGTGTGTGTGTGTGTGTGCACGCGTGTACACAGGTACACGTGCATCGTGAAAAGACAGTTTATACCCTAGATTGGCACATGATATCAGGAACCTATTTTAAGGCCTCAGGTAGATAACAGGAGACTCTCAAGCATTATAAAATATAACTTAAGTGCAATGTGAAATTCACATGCTTTTCACAGAAAGGCTTCAAGCTCAGAAGGCCTAATGTCCATATTATGACTCATTGGGTAGGCTTGCTTCTGTGCCTTCAGCTGATTAACATTGTTTTCCAAATTATGTTTGCAAGCATTTCTGTATTTTTTTCCCCCACACTACAGTTATGCAAGAGATTTGTAAGCCCACAAGATCCTGAAGTGTCTCCTGAAGTTACAGAGAAAAAGCAATGATAGAAGATATTTTTCTTAACATTCAAATCCTTTGGTAAATCCTAAACTCATGAATATAATGTGGACTGATGTCATTTATCAGAAGATTTTTCCCATGCACATAGCAGAGCCGTTTATGTTATGTCCATTTCCTTCTTTATACAGTTAGAACCATTGTTAGATTTTCTCCAGACAATTTTATAGAGTGAAAGAGTACAGACCATCACATCGCTATCTCGCCCCAGAAACTTTTAAACATGTACAAAATCCATCCTGATCTAAGCCGTCCAGTGCTGAGAGATTGTTAGGTTTCTACCAACTCCATCTTCTTCTCCCTGCAGCATTCATTCCGGTACTGTCTTTGTGTCCTGAACAGCATTTAACATGTGTAAATTTGTATTTCTACTTCTGGTGTTGTATTCTGTAACTTGTAAACTCTGGGCTCCTGTTTACTATCCCAAATTCTGTCCATTGCCTGATTCTCTTTTCAGGCTGAGGTATCCTTCTAAAGTCTTCAAAGACTGTTCTCATCTCAGCTGTCTCAACGATGTCTTGGTATAATATCTGTGGACAAACTTTTCTTATGCATTTGTCAATTCAGCAACAACTACCCTGTTGCATCAATTTTGTTGTTACCTTTTAGGATATTTTAGTCTTCCTAGCTATCCACAGATGTATATCTTATGCTTTTTGTGCTTTTCAGATTTGGCTTTTAATCTTCTCTCCTATGTTGTATATTTTATTGAATCTTGGATCCTGTAGTTTTCTGTTTGTCATTTTTTGTTTTTGTCTTGCGACTAGATTTTAAAATACTAAGGGAAGGGATTTCTTAATGAAGCTTTTTTTGTTAGAAAAACCATACAAAAAACTTGCTGCTGTTGAATTGATTCCAACTCATAGACTACCCTGGTATAACCAGAAAACTCGAATGATAGTGAATCAAACTGCAGAGTTTATTTTCTATTCACTTTAGAAGGAGAGTAAATGCAGAGTGACTGTAGCAGCTCTACTGTGGTCTCCACACCCAAGCTCCTTCTTGCTTTCCATTCTGTCTTTCTCATTGCGTGTCCCTTTTCCCATATAAAGGTGGAGATAAGTGCAGAGTCTGCAGTCAGCCTGTTCGTATTCCTGGCATTGAGAATGAGAGGGACCAAGGGCATGCCAGCTGGTTCTGTCCCCTGTTTTGCAGCCCTGGAATAATCAGAAGTTCTGCGTACATTTCATTGGCCAGCATTATATCACATTTCCAGTTGGGATAGAAGGGAAGCCAGGAAATTTGGGCCTTGAGCTCAACATACTGCCATATTCATCAGAATCAGAATTCATCAGACAGAAAGAGGGAAAGATACCTATTGATGGGGAACTAGACATCTCTACTGCAAGTGCTTTAAACATATTAGACATTTAATAAGTATCAGTCTCTTGGATTTTTATTATTGTCATGCCAGTTATAAAATCTGATAATGCATTTTTGAATGAATATGTTCTCTTACTTGTATCGGGATTGTATAAGGTGGGGTAGATGGGAAGAGAGTAGATTTCCTGAGTAGAGGTCGGTAATGCAAGTCCACAGGTGGTGGCCTGACTGCAGATGACTGACTTGGAAGGTGGCTCTGGGGTAATGAAATATTGTTGTTGTTCTTTATCTGGACTTCTCATTTCTACTATAACTAGATTTTCTCCTGCCCCTTTTAATTTTATATAGGTAAACTTTGTTGCATACCCCTGTAGGAAGGGTATCAAGCTGATACCCTTTTGTATTTTCACAAAATGTTTTCCTTCTTAAGTGATGAGTGTTTAGGAGTGTGATGTGGTAGAGGTCATGTGTTTTAGAGTGCAGGAAGCCCCTGCTTTTTGAGCTCAGCTCTGTAACCAGCCAGTGGTGTGACTTTGGGAGCATTCCTTCAAAACTTCTTCTGTTCTGAGAATTGGCTTCTCTGTTTGCATATAATGATGCTTCCTCACTGAACAGTTGTGAAGATTAAGTAGGGTAACTATAGTACTTGACACATAGCAGAGGCTCAACAAATGTGAATTCCTTTTTTTTTCCGTTACCTTTGAAATGGTGTGTTTTACTGGCTTCATAAGTACTTTAAAATCTCCCCATTGGTATGAATTTAGATTTTTTTATGTCCTCTTCTACTGAGATGGTTGCTCAAAAATTTTGTTTTATGATGAATGAATCAAAAAAAAGATTGTCCTTAATACAGTGTAGCCAAGAAGAGAGACAATATACCTTTCAAATATGTGTTCACTTTGTGTAGCTTTAAGAGGTCTTTAGGTTGAACTTTTAAAAAGTAATCCAGATATTATGTGCTCATTAATATTTTTCTTTTAAATACAACAAAATAGGTGCTTAGATTATTTTTCCTTCCAGTATTATAGGGAGTATCAGACAGAGTTCTCTGTGTTGTATATTTGAAAGAGGTAAATTATAACTAGTGTTAAGATATTGTTTCCGTAGACAAGGGTGGAGCCGGTAGAATGTTAGCCGCACCATGACACAGAGAGTACACAGAGCTAATACTACTACTAGGTGAATAAAAGCCATTTTTGAAAACACTAGTTTGCGCTCTTTAGGTCCTGATCTGCTGTTGGTATTTCCTTATCTGCATTTGCTTCTTTATTGCTTCCGCTTCCTTTTCCCCAGGCTTTGTCCCTTGTAGGGAAAGGCTGGGTGCTCAGAGCCCACCTCAGTCTGGTCCGCTTTTCCTCTCTGCTATCATTATCCAGCTCACCTTGCTACTGTGGGCAGTTTGGTTTACACTCTGCCCTCCACAATACTAAGGAAACAGCTATGACATGTTCAGTAGTAATTATAACCTATCAACCAGGGGCCATCTAGTAGGTTCCAATTTATGGCCACTCCAGGTGTGTCAGAGTAGAACTGTCTTCTATAGGTTTTTTCAGCAGCTGATTTTTCAGTGGAAACCCTGGTGGTGTAGTAGTTAAGAGCAGTGTCTGCTAACCAAAAAAGATAGGAGTTTGAATCCACCACGCACTCCTTGGAGACTCTGCTGGACAATTCTGTTCTGTCCTGTAGGGTTGCTATGAGTTGGAATTGACTTGATACTTGATGGCAATAGGTTTTTTTTTTTTTTTGAATTTTAAGTAAGCTGTCGGGCCATTCTTCCAAGGGGCCTCTGGGTGGACTCAAACCTCCAACAGAACTTCTACTTTTTCAGTTAGCAGGTAAATACGTTAACTCTCTATACCATCTGGGGACATTCTCTTTAATTCTGCCGAGAACCGCACAAGGATGGTGGGTAAGCCTATCGTTTAGAGGAGGAAAAATGAGGCTTGGAGAATTGCGTGCCATACCGAAGTAAACTGCTAATACATAACAGAGATAGGTCAGGGCCTTTGCCACCTGGCACAGTACATGACTGCACAGAATCGTGCTGAATGTTATTCTGTGGAGTCTCTCACCTGTAGTCTATTCATCGGACAAATCCCACCTCTTCTACAAACCTGCCATTAGCTGGCCTAGTTACTTTTTCCTGCTGTGTATTCTACCTTGCCTCAAAAATAATAGTAACTGTATCAACATGTCAGAACTCCTTAGAGCTCAGAGGGGCTCTAGAGTGCCTTTTGAGACTTAATCATAAATCCCTTATTTTGCTTTCGAAGTTTTATGTCAACAGTAATTGTTAACACCAATTGATTGCTATTGGTTTGCCTGCCTTTTGCCCATTTTACAGCCTAAGGAAATGCAGACTAATAACAGGGCAGCTGGTGGCCTAGGATCTGCCTGATCACAGAGCTGAAGGCAGAGTCAGCCTGAGCACCTGGACTGAGTTCCATGAGAACAGGGGCTGGGCCTCGTAGGATTGTGTAAACTGCAGTGCACGGTCACGTCTGGCAGCGCAGGCAGATTAAAAATAACTGGGCTGATTAACAGTCTCGGACTCTCGCTTGAGCAGTCTGTAGGGCTGGCTGTCCTGGCTGTGTCCCAGCTCCCCAAGCCAAACCGAGAGTATCACAACCTCTTTTTGGCAGAAAAAAAGAAACAAAACTTTTGGTAATTTAAGATAATAAATGCCCTGAAAAGATAGAGCTTTTCCACACTGAAGAATACTGGAAATGCTACCTCCTGAGATAGTTCCAAAAGAGGAATTAAAAAGTTGTTTTGGCGAAAACAGCAATGTCAGAAAGTAGTTATAACCTTCTAATGGGTAGTACATACTTGGCTGTGTATGCTTAAGTTATGTTTTTTAAAATATCAGACACACTGTTTTCAGTTTCAGAAGGTAAGATACTTTTGGCAATTCTTTTGTAATTTTAAGAAAGAATTTGACATCACCGTTGTGAATTCGGTGGACAACTTCCAATTTAAGTCCTAGAAAAGACTACTGGTGATTTGACTTATACATGTGAATAAAAAAGATCTAAACAAAGGGAGAAGGGAAAAGAAAAAACAAAAAACCTCTTCCTATTGAAGTTTGTATAGAAATCATCTATCTTAAAAATTCAAATGTTAAAGAATTTTTAACAGGTCTGAAATTTCTCACCAGCTTGTAAATTTGTTAAGCAGGAACTCCACTCAGTTAACAATATTAAAGTTGTTAATTTCTAAAACATTTTATTTACTAGGTAAAAATGAAGACTCCCTCTGCTGGCTGTTTCAGTATATGCAATTTTTCCGACCGGTCATTCTGAGAAAAGTGAAAAGCCATTTTTGACATTACAGAAACTAGGTGCTTTGGGAGCACATGTGCATACTTAAGTTTTACTTTTTAGTTACCTAAACAGAAGCAGCTGCTTCAAGTAGCATAAAAGTTGGGTGAGCTAAGTGGAAAAGACACAGAATCAGGTCGAAGCCCAGAGATGGAGTTCCGTAGCTGGCAGTGGGAGAACCCTGGTCGAGTCAGACTGCTCTGGAGTGTGGACTTTCTCACCTATGTAGCAGGAGGAGATTTCAGTGGATATTCTTCAGGAGCCCTTCTAACCTTTAGTATTTTCTGCTTCTAATAGTGTTGTTCCTTTTCACTTATATAAATCAGAACTATACATACACACATGTTTTGCACTGTTATAAATATTTGGGAAAATGAAGAAAAGTAAAATGACAGAGTAGGTATGAATCAGCTCTTCCTAGTGCTATCACATCATGGAAACACTAGGTCTAGAGAATGATGTTTTATAGGATGTCAAATTTTATAGACTAACGCCCCCAATGTTTCTGAGAAACTGGAGCTTAGTTCATTGATTCTAAGATGTGAAATGACAAGAACCATCTTGACTTTATGTGCTGCCAGTTACACTATAGCATGTTGTTGATGGTTAGTTAGATCCCAGTTTCAGAGAGGTTAACTGAAAAACAAAATCATTTTTTAAAATGGGTGAAATAGTCACCGTCTTGAAGCTTTTCATTTGGTTCCAGACAACTCAATAATTGCAATCTAGTCTGATGTGTCCTTGGTGCTAATAAATAGTGTCTCTCCCTTTTGGTGTTTGTTTTTTCTCTCCTCTTATCACTTCTTCTTCCCCCTCTCCCTCAACTTGTCCCTCTTTCTCACTGCGTGAACCAATTATTGAATGTTTTAGCTTGGACAGTCCATGTGGTTATTCTGGGAATGAACTAATGCTTAAAGACTGAAACAAGATACTGGAACAGTGCTGTGTCCAACACAAGCATGACCAGTGATTTTCAGCTTTAAATATGAATAAGCGTTAGCATTTGTGAAGGTTTTTATTTTGATTTTATTTCAGAGATGCATTAGTCAGCACTGGCATCTTAGCAGGAGTTGCCTAAGTTTTAAAAACAAGGATGCTTCAGAAAACTCGCCTGTGATGAGCTCACTGGAAACTTCAGTGTTCAGACTGTGATTTGATCCTTAATTATTCACCCTGCATGTAGGCCTAATGTGAATATTTTCATAAATATGATTTAGTCTATTTCTTTAGCTTTTAGAGCTCCCCATGTTTGTGATAAGTTAGGACCTGTTTCTTTTGACTTTTTTTTTTTTTCTGCCACACAACAGCATGCTCTGAGGGCTTCCAGTTTCTTTGTTGGTCCAACTGAACCTCTACTGGAGTTTGAGTTAGGGTTTTTTGTTTGTTTGTTTCCTAACCCAGAGGGAGAAAAGAAGGCCAAAGGAGGGAGCCTTCCCTTAGGGCTCTCGAGGCAAGAGGAGGAGAAACAGGAAGGAATAGTTAGGAAGATAGAATAAGGTTGACAGGTATCAAGGAGACTTTCTGAGCCTCCCTTTGCCCGAAGACAGTCTTTCTTTCGATTGGAAGCCTAGATAGTGACATGATTTGCAGTGTCACTGATCCAAGCTCTCAGTTGTGGCACGTTTGGGACATTTCCAGTAATGAGTTCACACTGGGCCTCTTTGACCTAATACTGGATGGAAAATTACTGACACATCATAAAACGTCACCCTTGCATTCTGAATTCATATCCAGAACCCCTGGCAGTTCCATATGCATGCCCAGAAAGTACTACAGATTCTTTAACTCTGAATCAGTTCATCTGTTTTTACAGGCACACCCTATAAATAATCTTGTAAAAATATGATGACATACGAACTCCTGCCACTTTGGAGTTTTTACCACCCCGTTGGTATGAGGAAGATCCAACTTGAGGCCTTAAGGAAAGAGCTATGCTATGCTGTATGCAGGGTAGAATAACAGATGGCAAGCACCTGGAGAACTGGTGGCTTTCTGGAATGGCCTTACCAGGCTCAGCGCTGACTGCCTCTGGTTTTGAATGTGAGAATAAATAAACCTCAACTTGGCAAAGCCACTGTAGGGTAGATTTTCTGTTACTTGAAGCTGGATGTATTCCTAGGTGATAAAGTCACCATGTGATTCTTCTACCACTTTGTACTCATTTGTTGGTGTTAGCTGCTGTGGCGGCTGCTGTCAAGTCAGTCCTGATTCGGAGAGACCAGCCAAACAGAAGGAAATGTTGACTGGTCCTCTTCCATTCCTATGACTGAGTGCAGATTAGACTGTTGTGACCCATAGAATTTTCGTTGGCTGGTTTTAGGAAGCAAATCACCCGGCCTTTCTTCTGTCATATTCATGTTGTGTTGTTGTTAGGTGACATGGTGACATGAGAATGGTGGCTAGGTTTGAGCCCACTGTTACAGTTCCTATGTCAATGCGTCCTGTTAAGGATCTCTTTTTTTGTTTCACTGACTGTACTTTATCAAGAATCAAGTCTGTCGTAGTCATTCAGTGCTGACATAACAGAAATAGCACAGGTGGATGGCTTTAACAAGGAGAAATTCATTTCCCCGTAGTAAAGTAGGCTAAAAGTCCAAATTTAGGGTATCAACTCTAGGGGAAGGCTTTCTCTGTAAACTCTAGAGGAAGGTCCTTGTCGTCAATCTTCCCCTAGACTGGGAGCTTCTGAGGTGCAGAGACCCTGGGTCTAAAAGATGCACTCTGCTCACATCAGTGCTTCTTTCCTGATGGTATGAGGTCCCCAAATTCTCTGCTTGCTTCCCTTTTCTTTATACCCAAGAGATTTCCTCAAGGCATAGTACAGTCTTACACACTGAGTCCTTCTTCACTAACACAGCCACTACCCATCTTCCCTTATTAACATCAGAGAGGCAGGATTTACAACATATAGGAGCATCACCCCAAACTGCGAATCACACGGTTTGGCGGGGACACAGTTCAGTTCATGACAAATACTTCTCCAGGGACTAGTTCCTCTTGGTAGCATGTCCAAAGTGTGTGAGTCTGAAGTCTCTCCATCTTTGTTACCAAGGAGCACTTTGGCTATACTTCCTCTTCCAAGACAGACTCACTTGTTCTTCTGGCAGTCTGTGGTACATTCACTAGTTTTACCGACACCATAATTCAGAAACATAAATTCTTTGGCTTTCTTTATTCATTATCTGTTGGGTCTTCTTTATTCATTATCCAGGTTTGCATACATGTGAGGTGATTAAAAATACCATGGCTTGGGTCAGACCAAAAACAAAACCCATTGCCATTAAGCAGATTCTAACTCATAGTGATCCTATAGGCCCGAGTAGAACATCCTCAGAGAGTTTCCAAGTAGTGCCTGGTGGATTTGAACTGACCTTTCAGTTAGCAGCCATAGGGCTTAACCACTACATCACTCAGGTTTTCTTGGGTCAGACACAACTCCTTGAAGTGATGTCCTTGCTTTTTAGCACTTTAGAGAAGTTTTGTGCAGCACTGACCAATGGCAATACATCATTTGATTTCATAACTGCTACTTCCATGGGTGTCAAGTGTGGATCCAAGTAAAATGAAATCTTGACAACTTCCTTGTTTTCTCTGTTTATCATGCTGTTTCTTATTGGTTTATTTGTGAAGATTTTTACTTTATTTATGTTGAGATGTAATCTGTACTAAAGTCTGTGGTGTTTGATCTTCATCGGTAAGTACTTCAAGTCCTCTTAGCTTTCTACAAGCAAGGTTTTGCCATCTGCATAAGGCAGGTTGTTAATAAGTCTTACTCTAATCCTGATGCTGAATTCTTTTTCATACAATCTAGCTTCTTGGATTATTTGCCCACTATACAGACTGAGTAGATATGGTGAAAGGGTACAATTCTGATGCACACTTTTCCTAACTTTAAACCATAAAGTTTCCCTTTGTTCTGTTCAAATGACTGTCTATTGGTCTGTATAATCATACACAAATAAAAATGTCATTTTAAAGCTTAACTTCATATCTGTATACCTTCTAAAAGTATACACTGAATCATTTATATACCTTAAAACTTGTCTTCTAAGATGCTGGCTGCCTTGGTATCTTGTACCGTTAGAAACCCGGATTCAGAGGGCAGGATGCACCTTCCACCAGCCTCCTTGTGCTTGTGCCCCTCACCCTGTTCTCATAACTTCATCCTGCTGATCTTGACAAAGTGGTCTGTTTCCTGCTCTTCTGCATATTCTTTCTTCCACACTATCTTTGCTTATAATATTTGTCCTGTTCAGAGATCCTTCCATCATCTTTTTTTTCCTTTCTGATTTTCTCAAAATTGCAGATTTGGAATGGGCCCCAGAAATCATCCAGTTCACCTCTGTTCAACTGATAAGTTTCATGAAAATTTGCTGGTGATTTCTCTTTGGTCCATATGTGTCACCCCCTGCTCCCTCCCCCAGACTTTTTCAAACACTTTGAAGTTGTAAAGCTACTATTGAGGAATCCCTAAAATTGTCTCATATAGAGCTACACGTGATGGTATCATTCATCACTAATAGAATGTCTCTGAGGGTCAACTGTGTACTAGGTACTGTGCCAACTGCTGGGGATATAGGGGACAGCCAGCACTGGTTTGGTCCCTGCTGTCATACAGTATCTTAGTAGTGGATGCTGATGGTTAGTAATCACAGTCACGTGCCAGTGTGAAACAAGGGGCCCAGATGGAAAGTGGGAGAGTCACTGTATGTAGCCTTCCCCACAGAAATAATGGTTTATCTCAGATCTGAAGGATGACAAAAAGTAGAAGGTAGGGAGACAGTGTTGGAGCAAATGTAGTACTTGTGCAAAGACCCTGTGTCAGGAAAGAGTGTGGCTCTTAAGAACTAAGGGAAGAAAGTATGGTTGAAGGTAGAGAATAAGGAAGGGCTTATAGGGAATAAAGTAGAAGGAGATCACAGGAGTCTGGAGTGGACCTGTTTGTGTCAATCCATTTCTATAACTCTGATCGTGATGACAAAACTGATAAAACTTGATGTAACTCTTTAGACATGTACTGCTAATGCTCCAATAAAATATGTGATTGAATATCTCTTTCAAGAGAGACAAATTCAGACTTTCCCCACTCCCTGATTTCTGTAAACAATGAACTAGTCTCCCATTGTTGAATATTTGACAACTAGCAAAATAATAGACAATGGCAGGAAGAAAGCGACAGCTTTTCTGGAGCTGTGGGGGTCTTTTGGAACAGTCTTTGTTTTTAAAATATAACATTTTAACATATAACATATAACATTTTGAAAACTACTGTTAGAAATTTGGATTAAATAATAAGGAGTGTATTATCTTCCATTCCCTTGGAAGGAGCACATTGAGTTGCTTAATTCAAAGTCTCTGAGAATGTCTCCACTTATCTTAGGGCACCACATCCCTTACTTAGAAGGACTGTGCAAGTCAGGCCTACTCTGACCTCGATAGAAAAAGTTTTCCCTCGATTTAGGTACATGGCTTATCTGTGAAAAATAATAAAGAAAAAAATGTGAAACATAAAAGATGTCTTTATAGTCCTGCTCCACTCAGAGTATAAACATTTAAAGATGTGTGGAAATAAGCTTTACTCTGGGACCTAGATGAGTGCAGTTTCTGTGGACCTTGTTAATTTCTTTTGATTTCTAGTAACTAAACACATATATGTATAATTAATAAATTAATAAATACGTCTTCTGTTTAAAAAATTACACATATATGATTATGGTATGACCTTGATATTTAAAACTGGCATGTTTTTTCCTAAAAGAGAAAATTTTGACACAGAAGGTAATGATGTTCCAGTTATCTTTTCCCCATTTTACTTTTTCCACCCCTTTGTTCTTGTTTTTCTCAGTTAAGATTCTCAATTGTTTATCCTTTTTCTGTACCTGTTTTTGTTACCTACCAAATGTCTCATTTTTGCTATTGTTTTTTTCTCTGAAGAAACAAAGAATATGTGGAGGAAACCTATGGAGTAGTTAGTTCCTTACTAGTCATGGGAAGTCTTTGCCCTCCTCTTGGCTGTATGGCATATAGCCATATGACAGCCACAAGTTCGTTTGTATATTCTAGGATGAATCCAGTTTAAATAAGGAGTTGGGCTGCCCCACGGCATCCGTTTCCTTGGAGCTGACGGTGTAGGTTAAGGTGGAGAAGCTGGAGCAAAGAGTTTGAAAGGGGACAGAGGGCCCTAATGGGCCATCTCTTCGGCCTTTTCTCTGTTTTTCCCTAAGGACTTTCTAAATAATTGCTTCCAGAATCTGAATTTCAGATGGTGGTAGCAGATAAATACTGAGTGTGCTTTGGGGACAAGGCGATAAATAATTGAATTGACTTTCAAATTCTCTTTATTTTTGTTTAAAAAAAATGTTTTGTTTTGAAATGACCTTCTCATATTTTATTTTGTCTTGATCTAGAGGCTTGGGAGACCGCAAGTTTTCCCTGAAAAATTACCATTTATTGCTATCTCTCTGTATTTTAACTTTGTGTCTAAAGTGGGTTATGTTAGTTCTTACAATCTCTGAGCTTTTCATGGAGGGAAACAAAGGGGGGTGTGATGTAAGAAAGTGCAGACATGGGTTGATAAGGCTGTCAGTCAAAACAGAGATCTGCTCAACTGACATCCCGGCAGATTACCTGCAGTGGACCTTGTCTCTCTTCTTAATTTTCTATTGCCAGTTGCCATATGCTCCCAGAGCCATTTTTAAAACTGTAAGCTCCTCTAGAGATGAAGGTTGTTCTGATTATCAGGATTACAGGGACACGAAAAGGTTCTGCCCAACACAGCCCATGTGTACACTACTGGTCGTCCTTGGGCCTCCTTTTTGTTTATTCTGGTTGGATGTTCTAGACAGACCTTATCAGAACCTCGTCTCTCCTGCTAGTCAAGTTTTAACCCATTGATGAAACAAAGTTTTTATTCTTATAAAGGACACAGGCAAGGTTTCTTCCTGCTGCTGCACTATTTCAAATGAATTCACAGATAAGTAGATATCAATAATATTCTTCTCACCCTATTTTCTCATTTTATAAAACAAGTTGAGAAGTTGGACCCCTTAGGTGGGAATATATAACTCTATTAAATAAAATGATTACATAAACTTCAAATTTCTTTTTATCCCTGAGTATGTAGAAGAGATAGGCACCATTGTTTTGCTCTAATGATCCCTAAGAACAGCTCTATTTGGTTTGCACGTCATCACTGAAGTCTTTAACTTAGTTTTAACTCTCACTACTCATTACTTTTGTGAGGACTTCATTTTTTTCTTTTAAATAGGAAGGTTTAGTGTAGTAGTAGTTTAGCAAGACACATATTAAGCTATACTAGAGAGTGAAGGCTTAGATTGCCTTTTCCTTTTTAATATTTTTAAGGAGAAATAAACAGAAAATGAGCCTTTTCAATAGAGGCAGCCCATTGGTAGTGTAAGGGATTTCTATAATTACTAGTAGGGCCTTAAGAGATGATGGGAGTTTACTGCTGAGGAACATCAACCTGAGTATAATTGTATTGTGCATAGATAAGTGAGTATATTGGGTGTCAACATTAACTTGAATTAAAAAAAATATTAGACTTTAAAATGGAGCTCAAACAAGAGCATTCATTTTTTTCTCTCAGTAGATGTTGTTCGTTTAAAAAATGAAAATGTATCTACTATAGAATACGTGCCTTCACTGGCAATCCTTTATTAATAAGTGAATTTGTTGGCAAAAGAAATTCCTCTACCAGTGTGATTCTGTTGTTCAGATGACAGCCAGCATAGCCATTGCCGTCGTTTTGATGTGATTCATGGGGACCCTGTAGGACAGAGGAAGACTGCCCCACAGAGTTTCCAAGACATGGCTGGTGGGTTCGCACGGCTGACCTTTTTGGGTTAGCAGCCACAGCATCTAACCACTAGGCCATCTGGGTTTTCTGACGTAACAGGGTAGCTAGCATACCTGCTAAATATTGAATTGTCTGTGTTTGAAAGAAATGAGACTTCATGGGTTCCCTTGCTGGCAGACCCCTGGATGTATTCATGATCTGACTGTAAGTGACAGAAACTGTTTTCATTCTTACTGCCTCATCTAAGAAGTGATAATTACATGAATTCTATAGAACATGAATATAATCTGTTACTGTAGCCCTGTGCTTTTCAGCTGTAGGTGCTCTTCAAATGTAAGTTACCACAGTTATTAATAAAATATCAAATACCAGTAG
The DNA here is from genome assembly GCA_028571685.1 of Heterohyrax brucei. Classification (NCBI taxonomy): domain Eukaryota; kingdom Metazoa; phylum Chordata; class Mammalia; order Hyracoidea; family Procaviidae; genus Heterohyrax; species Heterohyrax brucei. The sequence goes on along the minus strand of CM053146.1, from coordinate 70,632,335 downwards.
GCATTCCTAAAAATAAATTAGCCTCTAAAATGGTGTTTCTCTATTATTGACAAATTGCTTCTTTCAAATTTGCAGCAACATGATGTGAACAAAATGATGCTATTTTTAGATTGGTTAATTAACTCTTTCACTTTTCCCAATTTTACCTTTGGTATTATTCTTGCCCTCCTCTTGAATGTGGCTTAGGTTTTAGAATATCTCTAGTTTTTCATTTTCTTTGCTCATCTAAAATAAAAGGCCAAAACAAATGAACAAATGAAGAAAAAAACAACCCAAGCCCGTTGTGTCGACTTGATTCTGACTCACAGTGACCTGATAGCCAGACAAGAGGTGTGCTTATGTTATCCCAGGTGATGGGAAGTAATTTGCTATAACAGAACGCATGGAGCAGTCACCAAGTGCAGGGAACCTGTTCGGCAGCCTCTGGGTCATTCCTGTTGTCCTCGGTATTCCTTGGGATGGAAGGTACAGCCTGCCTCAGGCAGAACTACTCCACACAAAGGCGCAGCCTGAAGTCCAAATCCTCCTGACCTCTCAGGGGTGGTCACATTCATGCTGCTGTGCACGAGCACTCCTCAGTGCACGGTCCCGTCGGTTGTAACTACAACAGCGTGTATGTGTAGTCGAAGGCAGGTTGTCTTTTCAGGCAGAAGTATGGTTACTTTTCTCAAGATAGAGTGGAGTTTAATAGCCCTTAATTCCAGCAGTTGTCTAGCACGGGTACAGCTATGCAGACACGCTCAGCAAAAGTAATGTACCCAGTTGCAAATGTGAGAAACACTGATTGTCTAAACAGACCTTGGGATCATAGTAAACCACATGTATTAAACAAAAAAGTTGAAGGAACTGAGGTGGATGCTTAGAAAAGTTAGGGTCTGATTTGACAGTCTCTTTTCATAACCTTTTTCGTATGACTTTCTGAATACCTCAATGACTTTAAAGCCCAAAGCTGTTCGCTGAGAATCATTTCGTATGTTGGAATGTTTGTAATGAAAATTTGTGTGTCTGTTACTCATGGAGAATAACTTTAATTTCCTGTGCACAAAAATGTGATTAATCATGAACTTGTTGCCAGATACTTTCCAGTTTTAGTTAGCCGGATTTCAAACTGAGTTCCTGAGAGTGAGCTTGCATCGTTATCATAATCTTCATGAGTTAGAGTGCCTGGCACCCCAGTCATTGGTGAGAGATGCTGTGTGTCATTGCACTGTCTTGATGAGTAATTGAAAGAAAATGAATGATAGGACAAAATTCACATCTCAACTTACATTGATTTGAATTGCTAAAAATATTGAGCTTGTCTATTTTGTTTTTAACTGTGTGTATTCCTTATGTTGAATTTTCTTACTTCCCATTGATGTGTGTTTGTGTGTGTGTGTCTTCATGTGTGTATTCATTAAACTTACTGTACTTCTCTTATAGGTGTTTACCTGTGCTGGAAATTCCAGTAAATGCTAAGGGGGGTGTTGTGCATAAAACTCTCTTTGATTCCATGTAATTTAGGATCATACTAGTTATCCTGATAAATAAATACAAACTGACAGTGAGTTAACACAATAAAGGTTTATTTGCTGCTTATGTCAGAAACTGATACGTGAGTTTCTATTTGGGCACCATTGAAGTGGTCGTTCAGGCTCCGTCCTAGCAGGGCTCCATTCATCTCACGGCATTCCTGTCCACCGGGTCTCTGTGGTCCTTTCTATTTAGTGGGAGGATGATGGAAGGAAATGGAAGGCGATGCATGGGAGATTGATGGAGCAGGGCTAGAAGCACACCGTCTCATTTCCTACCTTCCATTAACTAGAACCTAGTTAGCAGGCCACTGCTAATTACAAAAGAGAAGGAGGATTTGGTGGACGTCCAGCCAGTCTCTGCCTAAACTTCTATACCTGTAATAGAGAAAACTCCATACAGTTGGATCCTGTTCACTACTTACATTATTTGAGTATATCTGGGAACAGGTTGCTGATGTAACATATATTATTTACAGGACTTACACAATAGAAAATTTTAGATAATGGTAAGAAATTTATTGCTTTTTAAAAACTTTTAATAGATGAGAGAAGTGGAGAAACAATGTTGAATGGCCATTGAAGAGTCTTTAGCGTAAACACTGAAGAGAAGAGAGTGAAAATTTGGGGTCAGAATGACTTTGTGAGATATAATAAATAAGTCTTACATAACTTTCATTCATGATATGAGAAAATGAGAAGTCCAAGATACTGTACTAGGAATAGCTTGTAATCAGTTGAGCTAGAAAATTTGCTGACTTATTAGAATAGTATTTTAATAGGACATTTTAGATCCTTTCCTTGTTTCTTTCTACACAGGTAATTAAAGTGTACAGTGAAGATGAAACCAGCAGGGCTTTAGAAGTACCCAGTGACATAACTGCCCGGGATGTTTGCCAGCTGTTGATCCTGAAGAACCATTACGTTGATGACCACAGCTGGACTCTGTTTGAGCACCTGCCTCACATAGGTCTAGGTAAGGGTACAGAATCCTGGTCTCGCATCAGTGCTTTCTAATCCTTATAGTGTGAATCGTATGGTGGAGCTTTTCCTTTACATGTAGAAAAATGAACAGAAAGGAATTATGGATAGTCCTTTTTGCATTCTTTTAAATTTTTGATTGATGATGCTTGAGACTCCAAGTAACTCAAAATGGAAACAAAGACAGAAATACTGGAAATTTATCCCACCTCTCTGTTTAAATAATGATCTGTAGGAATTTAGGGTTAAAACATAGAATCCAAATTTATGGTGAAGCTAAATAAATTTCAAGATAATCTTTAGTAGTACAATGAATTTTTTTTGAGTAGTAAATAAATTGTTATTTGGGCCATTCTTTTGATTTGGTTATAGTATAGACATAGGAAGTATCCATATAAATTGCTTCTGTTGATGGGAGTGACTCTACCCCCTAAAGTTTTTTGGAAGAAAACAGTAACTCCTACACCTTTTTAGATCAGCAACATAAAGAATAAAACTTTTATTTTAATTGTGAATACGTCTTTATGTGGTGAACTGTGGAAAAAATTTTTTTTTCTCCCTCAAGTCTTTTAATAAGTTATCAAAGATTTTTCATTGTTCTAGAATGACTGTTTTTTGGCTTTTTTCTAATTGTGCTTTAAGTGAAAGTTTACAATCAAATCAGTTTATCATACAAAAACATACACTCATTATTATGTGACCCTGCTTGCTCTTCCTCCAATGTGACGGCTCACTTATCCTCTCCATCCTGTATTTCCCATGTAGAATGACAACAATGTTATAATCCCTTCTTTTTTATATAATGTTTTATTATATTTTGGAGCCGTGACTGCCAACCAAAACATCAGCAGTTTGAATCTACCAGATCTTCCTTGTTAACTCTATGGGAAAGTTGTGTGTTGTCCTATGGGGTGGCTATGAGTCAAAATTGACCCAGTGGCAACAAGTTTTTTTCTAGGGTGGCATAGTGGTTAAGAGCTATGACTGCTGACCAGACCCAATGGGGCAGTTCTGCTCTATCCCATAGCGTTGCTATGAGTTGGAATTAACTCCAGGACAATAGACAGCAACACTGTGTTTTTGGTGATGTTTCACATAGCAGTTTATGTTTCCATTAAACAATTGATACCCAGAGTTTTCAGTGACATTAGCTACATTTTTAATGATGCATAAATCTTCTCGTTCTTTCTTTTCTGATTCTTCTATTTCCATTAGTCTAGGTTCCCTCCTCCTTTATCTTCTCATTTTTGTTTTAAAATAATTGCCATTTGGTCTCATACAGGTGATTTTTTTAAAGGAGTATATTTGGCTTGGCTTATATTACTTATAGGTGACATTATTTTGAGAGCCAATTTAGTATTTAGCTTCAAGGTGACCTCAAGGGTTAGTTTTGGTTCAAGATTTGAAGAGTATCTTAGAGCAGTAATCTTGGAAAGTCCACAGTTCAACCAGTCCAGTAGGTCTGTTTTTTTTTTTTTTTTTTTCCTTCTTCACTCTTTTGAGATTCTGTTCCACATTTTTCTCTCATTCTAGCAGGGTTCGTCTATCGTGACCCCAATTAGAACAGTCACTAGTAGTTAACAAGTAGGTCTTATTTTTATTGTTTTAGGGTAGATAAGGCCATGGTTTGGGTAGACTATTTGTAGACTAGTTTCTTATTTAAATCTTCGGTTTTCTTCTTTTTCTTTTGCTCCCGATGAGTATTTCAGATGGCTGCTTGCAAGCTGTTAAGACCCAAGACTACTGTTAACCAAACTAGGATGCAGAACAGAACTTTAGATTCTGTATTATACTCAGTGACTAAGGTGTCCCGCCAGACTGTGTTCCTAATCATTCAAACCCACAAATCCAATGCTGCAAGGTATTTAGTTATGTCTAAGAAGTACCTATAACTGTGCCCTCTTGGTGCTTGCTGTATTATATATGGGAATATATTTGCATACAGTCACATAGATGCATATACATATGCATACATCTGTAGATACACACATGTATACATACATATACACATGTATGCCTTCCTGACTACTTACATATATACCCGTACATGTATTTTTCGGTCACCCCTTCTCTTTTTTTTTAATTGTGTTTAAGTGAAAGTTTACAATTATAGTTTCTCATATAAAAAACTTACACTCACTCTGCCATGTAATCCTAGGTACTCTCCTGATGCTACTAGCCTATACCCCTCCCTTCCAGCCTGAGTTTCTCATGTCCATTTGACTAGCTCCTGTATCCCTCCAACTCCCACTGACCTCCTAGCTGGAGCTGTCCAGTTAGTCTCCTACATGTGCGTAAGCCAAGAAGCACACTCTTCACCAGTATCATTTTATGTTGTATATAACAGTTTAGTCTTTATCTCAAGAGTTGGCCTCCAGAATTGTTTGAGTTCTGGGTTAACAGAGAGTTTGGGGGCCATGTGTTCCAGGGATCCTCCAGTCTATCAGATCACCAAGTCTGGTGTTTTTACTAGATTTCAAGTTCTGTATTCCACGTTTCCCCTGTTCCATCAGGGACTCACTGTTCAGTTCCCTATAAGGGCAGTCTTTGGTGGTGGCCAGGCACCATCTAGTTCTTCTGGTCTCTTGTTGACCTCTCTGTTGTATGTTGTCCTTTTTGTCTCTTGGGCTCGCACTTTTGTCTTGTCATTGATGCTCTTCTTTCTCCTTTGCTCCAGGTGAGTTGACACCAGTTAATGCTTCTTGGATAGATGATGAATACTAGCTAGCTTTTAAGACTCCTGACACCTGTCACCAAAAGGTGACTGTCTCTTCTTTTTAGTCTAGGTTTTGCAAGTACAATTGCTAAAAAGTATTTTCACATAAGTAGATGAGGATGGAAAGAGTTTGTAATGGCAATATCATTTAGCCCTTTAAATCTGTATTAGTTTTGTAAGGATGCTCTTTATCAAATTATCACAAACTTAGTGGTTTAAAGCAACAGAAATCGAAACTAAGTTGTATGGAACTAAATCAAGGTATCTCACTCCTTCTGGAGACTCTAGGGAAGAATTTGTTCCTTACCATTTCCAGCTTCTGCTGACAGCAGCACCCCTTGTCCTGTGGACACATCATTCCAGTTTTTGAGTCTGTAATCACATTGCTTTCTCCTGTGTGTATCAAATGTCCTTCTACCTCTCTCTTTTACAGAGACTTATAATTACATTTAGGGCCCACTTGGATAATCAGGTTATCTCCATGTCAAGATTCTTGATCATACCTCCAACAGGTTTTTTTTTTTTTTTTTTTTTTTTTTTGCCATATAAGGAAATGTTCACAGGTTCCAGAGATTAGGATGTAGATATCCTTTGCATAGCCATTATTCACTCTATCATAAACTCCCTTATTATATGTGAAAAACATTTAATAATAAATCATCCAGAAGTGACAGCTCAATTAGTCCTGCAATTTGCTTGAAGACTTATGAAAGAATTTTATGCTTAGTGGAGTCACTCAGGAAACGCTGGTGGCATAGTGTGTAAGTGTTACGGCTGCTAACCAGAACAACAGGCACTCCTTGGAAACTCTGTGGGATAGTTCTGCTCTGTCCTGTAGGGTCACTGTGAGTCAGAATCGACGGGACAGCAGTGGGTTTAGAGTCATTCACGTTCTCACATAGATACCAATGTACAGAATTTTTGTTTTCTCTGATGCATTAGATAGAGGTTTTTACCCCACCAAGCAATACACTGTAGTAAGATTGAGTCTGGATGACAGATTTGCCTTTCTCTTATAAAGTAAACTTAAAAGATGACATTGCAGGAAAAGGAGATTCTGAAAAGTGACTCACTTAAAACTACCTGTGTTCCCTGAACCTTCCAGAAAGTTTGCATGCTTTCAATTTGCAGATTGCTGTCCAAGGGTAAGCAGTCCTGGTTGCATAATGGTTAAGTGCCACGTCTGCTGATCTAAAGGCTGCCAGTTCAGATCCACCAGGTGCTCCTTGGAAACTATATGGAGCAGTTCTACTCTGTCCTGTAGAGTTGCTACTAATTGGAATCAACTCAGCGGCACTGGGTTTGTTTTTTTGGTTTGGTCCGGGGATATGTCAGAATCTCAAGGAGCAGATAGAGTGAAGTTTGTGGAGCAACCTGCGTAGTTTGACAGGTGCTGTAGAGATTCAGAAACTCAGCCGTCGTCCCCAGCTGATAACGGTTGAGGAGCTACGACACTGTCAGCTGATCCTGACAGCTGAGCATAGGTAGTTAACGTACCTGTCAGCAAAGAAACCTGCATTCTGAAGGCTCGTGACACTGGCCAGTGTGACCTGCTGTCTCACCTTCCAAGGGCAGAAAAAACTTGGAATGTATTTCGTTTAGTGCCATCTGTGACCAATTTAATTTTTATTCATTTTAATTAATCATCCAGAAGCATGGTATAATTTAATAGATGTCTGTCATATTCCAAACTATTCATACAACTATCTCTCTTGATTAACGTAAGGTATAGTTCCAGTATTTTATACTCTTAAAAATTTCTTTTGGAAGGTATTTTTTTTTTTTTTTGGTTTGGTCACTGCAGTTTATTCCCAACAAACAGCTTGAAGTAATAAAGATCTTTTCTATATATCAAACAGTAGTTTTCATTGAGACCACTGCAAATTATTTATATTATATTGCGGAATAAAATGCACAGCTCTTTCAATGTAGAAGCTTAAAATGGAACATTGAGAATTAATTTTAGCTACATACTAAATTTCAAGTTTTAGACATCAAGTAAGGAATATAATTATATTTTTTTGTTATTCTATTTTCTGGAAACTGCTGAAATAAAATCAAAGATATGAGAATATTGTCTCATGGCTTCATCAACCATGTATTAGACCAAAGCTGATGAGAAATTCAGTTCCAGAGCTTTCTTGTCCCCATTTTCTGTTTGTTTTTTTACTCATATTGTGTTTTTAAATAGCAGAGAAAGATTACAAACATTAATCAAACATTAACATTAACATTTTGCCCATGTGCATATTAAAATTAGTAAGAAGAAATAGTTTTTTCCCCTCTTTGGAATATTTTATGTATATATACATATATACACACACACACACACACACACTTGAAAATGCCCTGAGTCAATAGAATGGATGTAAACACCTTCGCCAGTAAGCCTTCTGTGTCATGCTACAGATGAAAAGAATCAAAGGACAAACTGTTTACCAAAACTTTGATAATCAGCAAGTAAGCTCTGCTTATTGTTCAGAAGCCGTTCTTGACCTCTTTTTAACCAAAATGATTCGTTTTCAGTGAACAAATTCTAAAAGAAAGCGTATGGTATTTATTTAGTTTTATAACTACAAATGTAATTCAGCTTTTTATAAGTAACTTAATATCTTTATTTTTAGGAAGTAGACAATGTAATTCAAAATTTCACAATGAGATAGCTGTTACTAGTGTTTTAAAAAACTGAAATTATTCTCTGTATTTTAATGTAATTGCCCATTATATTATTTTCCACTTTGGTGGACTACCTTTTGTGGGGTTGGTTTGTTTTTTGCACTTAAAAACACATCCTAAGTATTTTTAGTTTTTTTTTTTTTTATATTTTGTAATATGTATGTGTACATGTTCTTTGTACCTGTCTGTCATCTGTCTAGAGAATATTGTAGATTCCACAGAAACTCTCCCTGCTTTCACCTGTGTCCTTTCCCAAAAATTCAAACAAATATTTATTGAGTGGCTATTTTGTACCAAGTCTATTCTATATTCTAGATCTTGGGGATTCAGTATGAATAAAACAGACAAAAATCACTGCCTTTGTGAGTCTGCATTCTAGTGGAGAATGAAAGATAAGAAACAAATGAGTACAAGCTGTTTTCTGTTATAAGCAATGGACAGGCAAGAAAAATGGTGAAGATGGGTAGGGAGTGTTGAGGTGGATGGGGTAGATGTGCTTTGCATTCAAGGATCAAGGAGCGCTCCCCGAGAGGGCGACCTTTGACTAGACACCTTGAGCAGGTGAGGAAGCAAGCCTTGCAGTTAAATGGAAGAAGATCGTTGTAGGCAGAGGGAACGGTGAGTACAAAGGCCCAGACGTGGCAGTGTGCGTGCCACATGCAGGCAGAGAGGCCAGGGCGTCCGGCGTGTAGTCAGCAGGGTGGAAAGTAATGGGAAAGGACTTCATGGAACTACTGAAGATCAGGCAGAGTTTCATAGGCCACGGAGAGAACTTGGACCTTACCCTTAGCAAGACGAAGGTAACTGGAGGGTTTTGAACAGATGAGTGATGTGATCTGATGTATTTTCAAAGGTATCCTACTAAGGAGGCCAGAGGTCAGACTGACCTGTTGATGGCTCAGTGAGTTTCTTTTGCTTTGGCGTCACCTCCTCCAGCCTGCGCCACAGCTCCCCAGGTCCCTTTTTGTCTGTCTCTCCCTTCTTCTAGTTGTGCGTGTCCCCTTGTGCCTTCCTCACACGTGGTCTACACACTGATGAGGTTTAATGCTTTGGAGATACGGGAAGCATTACAGCATAGAGCATTTGGTTTTTAGGATGGATAAGGTTGAAAATGTTCTTCTAGACTTTAGTTCACTTTAATGACCAGGAGAAGCTCTTGGTAGTTTCACAGAGACCTTCTGTGCCATTTATAGGTACACTGCTGTTGTTGTACTCGATGGCACTTGGCTTGGCTGATGGTTGTTGCTTCTGATCCCTGCAAGTGTGCCTCACATTACTGAAGGCAGGAGTACACTTGACATTCAGAGTGGCACTTAGAGTCTGTTTTTAGAGTGACGTTGTCTGTAGCAAAGAGAACTGCAATCTTATGAGTATTTTTACATATGAATGGGTATATGTAAAAGATATTATTAATGCACATCTTATACATACAAGGTGCCCAGTAAGATTTTTTTTTAATTGAGCTTCAAGTGAAAATTTACAGTTCAAGTTAGTTTCTCATACAAAAATTTATATACATGTTGTTATGTGAACATAGTTGCACACTCCTCCTGTCCACCCAGGATTTCCTGTGTCCATCCAACCAGCTCTTGTAACTTCCTTCCTTCTCATCTTGCCTCTGGAAGGGAGCTGCCTATTTAGTCTCATGTATCTGCTTGAACTAAGAAGCACAGTCTTCACAAGTATGCCAGGCGAGATGTTTTACATTACTGTCAATAGATGCTTTAATACTTATCCTCTCTGCAGCGCTGTCATATTTCTGTTGCCATTTTGCATATAGGAATACAAAGATCTGAGTAGAACAGCTTGTTCAAAGTCAAACATAGCACAAAGCTAGGTGCCATCAGCTTCTAAAGTCTGCGAGTTGATTTCCATTGAGGTGAGTTGATGATTTCCCTTTAGGCCAATAGTTCAGGTGTAGTGATATACTAGTTAAGAGCCCAGCTACTAACTACCAGGCCGGTGGTTTGAATCCACCAGCCACTCCTTGTCAACCCAGTGGAACAATTCTCTGTTCTATGGGATCCCTGTAAGTCAGAATTCACTCAGTGGCAACAGATTTGGTTTGATTTTTAATAATTCAGGCAGATGTTCCTGGAATACTGGTTTATTTCTGCCTAACTCTCCATTGCTTTTCTCATGCATTCAATAAATACGGAAGTGCATTCTGAATCCCTTAGAGCATTTTCAGAGAAACTTGTCTTACCTAGATTGATACTGAACTCATCTCACCTAGTTCACTTTAACCTACACCCACTTGGCTGAGCAAGAAGATCATGTTGGAAATTATCTGAGTTTGAATTTATAAACAACATCAACAGTGATGTTATGTTTGAAACTTAGATTACAATAGTAGTATTGCGTATCTTCTGCCCATACTTATTAATATACATGGCTGAGGGTCTTAAGAGTAGAGTAAACCATAGAGGCACTTAGATAACCTGATTTTGTCATAAATCTAAGGTTTGCCTTATTTGGGGTCATGTTAAGACGAGGTTCTAGTTGAAGACATAGCTTTATAGACACTTAGTTTGAAATGCGAGTATATCAAGATACACTTCCTATTCTCTCACAGTGTCATACTAGATTTTCTAAGTGGCATGTTTTATTTCATAGCCACTGGGTGTCACTATAGTTCACCGTATGGACTTGCCTGCTTCCTAATCAGTTTTAAGAAGGGACAGGGGTGGGGAGGCTGAGTTTTTACTGTCCTCTGGCACTTTACAGGATCCAAGTTTGTCTTGCTCCCTTTTTGATTCCTAATGGAAGCCTTAGTCTGAAGCAGTGGCAATTAACACAACACCTTAAGCACATAGCTACAGACTCCTCTGGAAGAGGAATTAATTGTATTTTAGTGTCGTTGTGAGGGACGACACTAAGATTTCCATTGTGACTATCATTGTGGAGTGGCTTTAATAAGTGAAATGAATGGCTGGAGGCTTTTAATGAAACCATTTTTATGAGTGCAGCTGCACTCACAGCATCTGTTTAAGACGGAAACAGCGGCGAGGGGACAAGTCACAGCTGCCTGCTTTGGAGGTGCTCCTTCACTTGGCCTTTTTTTTAACAAAAGTGACACAAGTGTTTCTCCTGTTGTCTGGAACTAATACACACTTTTATTTGCTGTGCTGTTTCCACTCCCCCAGCCATCTGCCTTACAACTTCCCCATCACCAGCAGAAGTAACTGGGAAGCATTTAGGAATGGGCATTCTGCATCATTCTGCAGTCTTGCAGACCCGGCCTGAGCCGGGTGAAGATGTGGAGTCCCCCTTGCGACATGCAGGCTGGAGACAGAAAATGTTAAACTAGCATAGAATGGGAAGTGCTGTCTTGGTCAGTCATCTAGTGCTACTGTTAACAGAAATACTGCAAATGGATGGCTTTAACAAAAAGAAATTTATCTTGTCACAGAAACATAGGCTCAGGATCCATCTCCAGTGCAAGTCTTACTTTCCTGGCTCTGGAGGAAGATTCTCTTGTCAGTCTTCCTCTGGACTGGGAGCTTCCAAGGAGCCAGGACCCTGGGTCCAAAGGATGCCCTCTGCTCCTGGCACAGCTTCTTGGTGGTATGAGAACCCCCCCCCCCTTTCTGCTTTTTTCCCTTTCTTTTGCATCCCAAGAGCCTGCCTCAAGGCACAGTGCAGTGTTACAAATTGAGTGCTGCCCCACCAACCCAACTGCCACCCATCCTCCCTCATTAACATCATAGGGGCAAGATTTATAACTTATAGGAACATCACACACATAAGACTAGAAATCACGGCCTAGCCAAGTTGCTATACACATCTTTTGGGGGGGACACAGTTCAGTCCATGGCATGCTCATGACTTCATCTACTATCCAGTGGATTTTTCCTTCTCAGTGTTTTCTTGGCTCTCGCTACCAGGGTTCAGGTCACATTTGATCTTGCCACTAGTCATGCATACGTATTCCATCTGTGTGTTGACTCTATTCTGCTGTATAAATCAGCCCATACTCTGGGGCCCAGGTTCCCTAATGGGGCTTGGAGTACCTTGTGACCTGTCTATCCACCGTGTCTTCAGCCTTGTGTTTCACTCCTTCCTCCTTTTAATTTATAAATTGGACACCTGGACCTGCTTGTAGTTTCCTGCATACACTACAGTGTTTCTACTTTGGTGTCCTTGTTCATGCTGTTTGTTTTCTCAGGCACTTCTCATTCTTCTGCCTAAGTGCTGTACATCTTTCAAGGCTTGTTTGTTATAATTGAAAATTACTGTAAATTATAAACCCTCACCCTTTCCAGATACCATATATGAAAACAACATAAGCTGACAGATAACTGAGTGCTGTAATTTGGGGACAGTAGAGAGAGAAAAGCAGTTGGAGGTCACCACGCTCTTGGCCTCTTTAAGCAGCGTCTCCCTTTTCATCTCTGAGAGGAGGCGTGGAGACACAGCTGTTTCTTCTCTGTAGCTGATCCCTAGACTGGGATTTCTGCTGCTCAGAAGCTGGACCACGAGGTGACCGGGATACTTCTTCATACCACTGACTCTCACATATCCGTTAAAAACAACAACAACAGTTGTTTAAAACAGTTGTTATGAAGTTGATTCTTATTCGTAGTGACTTTAGGTGTTGTAGACTAGAATTATTCCATAAGGTTTTCAAGGTGGTGACCATTTAAAAGGAAGCGGATCACCAGGCCTTTCTTTCAAGATGAATGAGTTCACACAGACAGTCTTTCAGTCAGTAGTTGAGCACATAACATTTGTGCCTCCTATGGCCTGTACATCTATTCAAAAAACCAAAAAAAAAAAAAACAACCCATTGCCATCAAGTTTATGCTGACTCCTCATAGCAATCCCATAGGACAGAGTAGAACTGATCCATTCGGTTTCCACTGGTAGATTTGAACTGCCAGCAGCTGTAGCTCTTAACCATTTGCTACCAGGGTTTCCATACGTCCCTTAGAAATTGCAAATCCCAGAAACACAGAGTGGTACAAGGCACATGAGCATTGCTGGGGGTGAATTGTGTCCTGGAAGCTGTTGCCTTCTTGTACAAGTGCTATAGGTGCATGTGGAGAACAAACAAATTTTAGAAAAGAATTAGATGTGAGGCTGTTCAAAGCAACATGATTTACAATGTCAGTTAACTAGAAGAGTAAAACTTAGAGGGGTAATAATGAGTGGACATTATAAATTATGATACATCTGTAGAATATGTTATATAGTTGATGTATTTTCTCGCTTTGAACACTGCTGACATTTGCAGATGTAAAGATGCAGTGATGACTTAATGAAAGCAGTGTATAAACATATATAAAATGCTCCCTAAGTGTTATGAAAAATATCCAAACATACGCTCATAGAAACCCAGAGAAAAAGATAAGGGACTTTTCTAAAATATTAAGTGCTTATTTCTGGTTGGTAAGTTTTAAGGATGATTGTAATTGTCACTTACGTATCTGTGATTTTCAAATTTCCTGTGATGGAAATGTATAATTTTAGTAGATATGGAAAAAAAAAAAAAAAAGAAATAGCCACAATGTCAAAAACTTTTAAAGAGAGTTTTAAAGACTGAGTATCAGATATCTTCCTGAAGCCTAAGGTTGGACCTGGTGTTCCTCATCTGGGCTGTTGTACAGTTCTCTACAACTATCTTTGTAGTGACTGCATTATTAAAATGAAATACCAGCTTTGTAAGGACTGGGACGCTGCATGTAGAGAGATCTCTGTCTCCCAGAATCTAAGAGAAATAATAAGTTGCATTAAATTGTGGTATAAGGTATTTATACCACATAATTTAAGGGGTGAATTACAAGGAATACAGGCATGGAGGGAAGAAGCTGTGAAAAGAAGCCACAGGAATCACACCATTCCCAGATGGAAATCTTACCCAGTTTGGTCCTGAAATGGTCCATTGGGTATCTTAGAATTTAAGGGTGTCAGTTCTAAGCTCTTCAGGCAGTTAATCAATTTGAAGTAATATATATGCAAGCACTTGGTGGAGAAGTTGGGCTTTAAGTGAATACACACTGTAATTGTGCAGTCTAAGTTCAGGTGAGGACTGTTTCCATTTGCAGAAGGAGCTGGAAGACCTCTCCAACCATCAAGCTTAAGTATCAGGATTTTCTTATTATTGCACTTGGGAGCTGAATCTGGCCGTGGCAATTTTCCAGGGGATCCTGCCTGTATTAAGTAGTTTCTTAGGTTAAAGGAACCTTTTAGAAATTGAGCCCTGTGTTAGTCTTTGCTTCTCCAGTTTTTGTTTTGCTTGGTCGGAGGCTGTTCATTTTTATCTGAAAATAAGACTGACAAAGTGTATGTAGTTTCTACCTAGTACAAAAAAGTACAAGGACCATTTGTCTTCTGGAGTTTCCTGTAACAAAGGTTTACAAAGAATTGTTTTCTGGGCGAATTAGAGGTAAAAGCCGCTTTTGTTTCTTCTCGTATCAAGTGATGAGAAGAGTGAGGACTCAGGTTTCTCTCTGAGCCCCACACTGTACTTGCCGTAGATTCAGCGAAGAAATCCAGGCAGAAGGTCACAGGTGAACACTTTCCATTCTTGGAGGATTGAGGTTTTTAAAAAGGCTTTGAAGTTAAATCAACAGTTTCAGAAGACTCTTCTCCCTTTTTTCTTCCCCTTCTTTTATTTTAAGGAAAATGCTTCTGAAAGTTAGATGGAAAAAACTATTATGAGTAGTTTTTAATTATTTGATAATATTTCATTCTCTTAAGCTAATACCTCAGCAAACTATCAGATACAAACATAAGACCTAAAGCAATGTGAACCTTTTGTTTTTGTTTTTAAAGAAACCTTCGTTTCTTTTAATACTATTTTTGAAGACTTTCCTTGATTTTTTTCTTCATTTTGGTTAGGCCACTTTGAAGTGGATTCTAATTTTTTTTTTTTTTTAACCTAATGTGACTGCTATTTGAGATTTGTAGATCAATTTCCAGTAGTTGAAAAATAAATTTTAAATAGGTGTGAATTTGTGTAGTTTTAATCGGATCCAACTCGACGGCACTTGGCTTCTCTTTTTACTTGGCAATAATATATTTAACATAGTATGTTAGAAGAACAAATAAATTTATGTGTATAAAACCAAAAAAATCAAACCCACTGCCATCAAGCTGATTCCAACTCATAGCAATCTTCCGGGTCAGAACTGCCTCACAGAGTTTCCAAGAAATGTCTGGTAGATTTAAACTACTGACCTTTTGGTGGTCCGCAGGCATAGCACTTAACCACTAGGCCACCAGGGTTTCTTATGTATGTAAGGCCTTCAAAATAATCATGATGGATTTATATGAGAACTGCCCAAGATCATTTCTCAGATGTTAACTCAAAGAGCCTCACTTTATAGAATGGACATGTTTTCTTTTGCTACTTTGAGTATGTAAGTTACTTAGAAGGATTATTTAATTGGTTAAAATCTATTTGGTTTTAGAAAGGAACTAAAGAAGAAGAATCAAGAAAAAACTTAGTGGGCATCATTGGGTCTAATTTGTTTTCCTTTCCTTATATCTCAGTGATTATATTTCATAGCTGAGCCTAGGCAAGAAAAGTTGGCTTACAGGAATATTTCGCTTTCCTTTTAAGTGTTTTTCCTATCTAGGCTTCTTGTATCTTCATATTTATCTTTCTCCCTGTTAAGACCTGTATTTAGTTATAGATAACTGTACTAGAAGAAAAAAAACTATTCATAGATTAGATAGTCAGTCGGAATTCAGTTAGGTGAAAGGAGTGACCAGCATGCAGTAAAAGCCAGGTCAGCATGACGGGACTACACCATGAGCTAAAAGGTTTTGTAAATTCAATCCAACATTTCCAAGGATGGAGTAACAAGGACAGGGGTCTGGGGATCATGTTTTTAGGGGACACAAAGGTCATTTGGCATAACCAGACTTTTTCTAAGAGAGTCTTCTGCACCCCACATTGGTGAGTGACATCTGGGGTCTTAAAAGCCGGTAAACTGCCATGGGAGAAGCATCAACTGGTGCTATCCCACCTGGAATAGATGACAACTGAGAACATCAAAGACATGAGGAAAACTGAGACCAGAAGACAGGACTCATATGAATGGGAGACTGCATCAGCATGATACCAGAAGAACCAGATGGTGCGTGGCCACCACCAAAGATGTCCTTGACAGGGGAAACAATGTAGAGTCCCTGATCTAGCACAATAAAAAGAGGTGTGCAGATCAAGGACTCTCATCAAAGATCAGCATTGATGGTCCGACAACCTGGAGGGTCCCCTGAGAACACGGCCCCTGGACTTGCTGCTAGCCCAGAGCTGAAACCAGTACTGAAGCCAACACTTCAGACAAAAACTAGACTGGACTTGGGGACACAGAGTGCTGTATGTTGGTGTGTGTACTTTATGGTTTAGTTATATATATGAGGCTGTCCTACTGGTTTATTTTTAGAGGAGAGAGGAAAAGGAGAGGAGGGGACAAGTGTTAGTTGAGTGGATACTGGAAGAGTGGAAGAGTGTGCTGTCACAGGGTGAGGAGAGCAGACAGAGTTGCAGAGAGGCAGGTACTCAGGGTTTTGTATGAGAAATTGACTCACTGTAATCTTCCACTTAATCACAATAAAAAAGAAAAAGAAAAACTAATATTCTGTAAGATGTTACTACATATTTTTAGCAAATAACATGTTCATCCGTATAACACACAACATGGCATTCTTTTGAAAACAGTGTGGGGATGAACAGTTGACAAAAACTTGCAATATGCTCATGATTTGTTTAAAAATACACTGATTGATAACCAGTTATGCCTTCACGTGTTATTTGGGCTGTCCTAGCATCCACCCTTTAAAACAATAAGACTTGTGGAGGGAGTGTTGAATGTGTTGAAACTGCCCCGATGTGTAACTTTAGAAAGAATATTTAATATCATGTAACAGGGTCACTATGAGTCAGAACTGACTTGATGGCAGTGGGTTTTTTTTGTTTGTTTTTGGTTTAATTTGGGAAAAAAAAAGATTCTATCATGAGGAAGTTCTGTTTCCATCACAGAGCCAGATATGTGGTAAAGAAAGAGTCACTGCATTTGATCTTCCAGAATTTAACTTCTTTGTATTCTGTATATGATATATGAATTTTCAATTCAAGAGAATCAGAAATCCTCGAAAGAGTGGAAAGTATGCCTTTTACTTTCTCACATACTTTATAGTTTTGGCTAGCTGTATTTGAAGACATTTTTCTTCTTGAGCTTACCAGAACATGTTTCTGATTGTTACTGATTTCATTATTTAAACATTTGGTATTGTAGTTCCGTGAAATTTTCTGCATGTACTGTGTATATATATTTTTCTTTCTTGATCTGTATTCTGCCTTTTATTTACAGATAGTCAGTAAAATATTTTACTACTCTGCTGTTTCTCTGGTGACTAAATGTATTAAACCATTGAATGCATTACACTTACTTAGTGCATTTATCATAGCTTTTCAAATGCAGTTAGTTTTTATACTTTTTTTTGCTTCCTTTTCACACAGTTTAATTTTATGTGATTTGTGTTATGTTTGAAATATTTCCAATAATTTTATTTTCTCTTTCATTCAAAGTATGTTGCTTATTTTCAGTTAATTTGAAACCTTATTAAACACATTTCAAAATTAAAAAAAAGAAAGAATCAGTTGAAACATGAGAACTACATAGACAGAAGAGAATAGGTATTAACTGATACAGGAAAAATGAGCAGGGTATGAACAAACCCAGAAGAGGAGGCAGGACTGCCATTGTGGTGGAAACTCCTGCAGTGGCAGAGATATCATGGTGTGCAGCAGAAAAAGTGTCGACTTCGGGGATAGGCATTTGACTGCTCTTCAAATTTCGGGCAGGTTGTTGTTGTTAGATGCCGCTGAGTCAGTTCCAGCTCCGAGAGACCCAGGGATAGCGGAAGGAAATGTTGCTCAGTCCTGCATCACCCTCGGAGTCATGGCTCTGCTTGAGCCCGTTGTTGCAGACCCAGGGTCCATCTAGTTCAGTGAGGCTCTTCCTCTTTTTGGCTGACCTTGTGCTGTACAAGCATGATGTCTCTCTCCTGGGATTGGTCTCTCCTAAAAAGATGTCCAAAATACATGAGATGAAGTCTTACCATTCTTGCTTCATTCTGGCTGTCTTTTTTCCAGAACAGATTTGTTCCTTCTTCTGGCAGTGCTTGGCGTCTCAGTGCTCCTTGCCAGTACCATCAGTCACGTGCGTTCTTCTTTGGTCTTCCGTAGTCATTGTCCAGCTTTCACATGCATATAAATTGATTAGAAATAACTATGGCTTGACTAAGGGGCAATTTAGTCCTCAAAGGGTTATTTTTGCTTTTTAATACTCTAGAGAAGTCTTTGCCCAGATTTGCTCAGCCTAACGTGCCACCTGATTTCTTACTGCTGCTTACGTGGCTGTTGATTATAGATTCAAGTAAAATGAAATACCCTGATAACGTCCAAGTTTTTCTCCATTTATCATGGTGTCGCTTATTGGTCTAGCTGTAAAGATTTTTTATTTTCTTTATGCTAGCAGTTTAGCTCTTCTGCCTTTTATTTCATTATCTGTAAAATGAGTCCTAAGACTGCTGTAATCAATTACCTGCATCATTTACTCTGTCTCTGTGGTCACATTGCCTTTTCCTATCTGTGTCAAACTGCCCTCTGCTTCTCTCTTATGAGGACACTTGTGATTGCATTTAGGGTCCCCAAGAAATCCAGAAGCTCAAGAGCTTTAGCATATCATATGTGTGAAGTATATAAGGTAACATTTACAGGTTCCAGGGATTAGGAGCTGATATCTTTGGGGGCATCATCTACCGTTTATAGATATCATAAAAATTAAATGCAATAATGAAAGGATCTCAGGATGGGGCATGCAGAGGTGTAACTTTCTTTATTTCTGTAATTCTATCACTTCTGACTCCTAGTGTCCTGCTTGCTGAACAACAAACCATTTAATCTTGCATTACTTGTTTTTTAAATTTTTCTCCATCTCATTGGGACAAATAATTCAGTTTCTCTAAATGAGGCTTGGCTTGGCAAATGAGTTAAATCCAGATTTTAATTGTTCTTAATTGAAGATCTAGACCTCCTTTCATTCCTCCAGCACTCTGATGGAACATCTCTGTCCCAAGAGTTGTGTTTGTCTGATTCTTGTCCAGCTCTTCGTGTTGTGAAACCTTATTGCTCTGCAAGCTCGTTGCCTGCACAAACTCGTGAACCCTTTCAGCTCATGGTGTTCTCTTAGCCTGTCTATGCGCCTCTTGTAGGCTTAGTGCTGCGGTGCTCTTTCCCCTTCCAGGACTGCTGTGATCCATCTGCTCAACATTATGCTCATTTATTGCTTCTCCACCATGTTGGATGCAAAGCTTTTATCTGAAGTTAGAGGTTTCCTAAGGCTGCACTCTGGTTTGACTTATATAGTCCCCTCTTAAACCTTCTTAATAGAGTTTCATAAGCTTTATAAGTTTAAAATTTCTTATTGTCAGTTCCCCATTCTGAAATAGCTCTAGCTGTAGAAGTGGACAGGATATGAGGCACTTGCAGCCTACGCCATCCACTTACTGTCTAGCTCCCTCTCGGTCTCCAACTCTGTCCTCCATCCAGCTTCTCAAATCTAGCTCCTTTCCTAGAGAACAGAGGTGGGTCCCAGTATCAGGCACTGAGGGGTTGGCTAGGCTTGGTTTGGTACAATGATTTATATCTGGTAAAGATTCATAAAGTCTACTGTGATACTCCAAAGCCAACAATATACCTACCATTCTGTCAATTTGTTTTCTCTCTGTAGAATATACCTTGAGCACAGAGCATGTGTTGCATTTTAGTGGTAGACGAGAGGAAATGGGTACAAAGAAGTACAGGTTGTCAAAACACACACACACTTGATCAGTATTTTGAAATTTTCTCCCCTGTAGTTGCTAAGATACATTGCTTTGCACACAGTAGGTTAATACATGTACTGGGTTTCAGAAGCTTGAAAACGCCACTTGAGTTTATGAGAGAAGTAGGCAGAGGTAAGAATAAACAGGTTGTTAGACCTGAAACTTCCTGCTCAACCTCTCAGTGATTGCTGGATCTCCCCACATCATGCCTCCTATAGACTTCCTATGTCGTAATGACAACTGAATTGTTTCACGTGCTTAGGCCTAGAACCTTGGTGTGTTCCTTGACTCTTGTGTGTTTTTTAACTCTATATTCACTTTATCAGCCAATCAATTAGCTTTACCTTAAAAATATAGCCAAGTCTGGTTAGATGTTATCTTATCTGCTGTTACCAGTCTAATCCCAGCCTCATTAGCTCTCCACTGGTTAATTGCAATAGCCTAATAAATTGTTTCCCTGTTTTCACCACACTCTTTTAAAATCGTTACTCAACACTGAGTATGATTAAATAAAAACATAAGTCAATTCATGTCCTTTTCTGCTTAAAGCGACTTCTCATCTACCTTGTTGTGTCAGCTGATCACCCTTACTTCTGTAACCACTTCTTCTGGTCCTCTCTGCTTTGTCCACTCAGCTTCAGCTGCATTGATGAACTTGCTACACATAACTGGCTGGCTCTTGACTCAAGAGCTCTGTCTTTCCTTTTTTGCTAGTTACCTGCTTGGGTTATGTTCTCTTCTTTGGGTATTTGTTCATACGTTACCTTCTCAATGAGTCTGAGTCCTTTCTTTGCTTTAACTTTTCTCTGTAGTGTTTCTCACCACTTTTTAAGGTTTGCATTTTTTTTTTTTTTTTATTGGTTGAATCTTCTTGTCAGAATGTAAGCTCCATGAGGTCAGTGACTTTTGAACAATCTTGTTCTTTGCAAAATTCCCAGCCCCTAGATGAGTGTCAGGAATTCCTGAGTGGCACAAATGGTTAAGTGCTCCACTACTAACCAAAAAGTTGGCAGTTTGAACCCACACAGAAGTGTCACAGAAGCAGGCTTGGTGATCTACTTCCAAAAAGTCACAGCCTAGAAAACCCTGTGGAGCAGTTCTTCTGCCGTATGAGGTTGCCATGAGTTGGAATCCAATCAGTAGCAATTAACCAAAACAGATGAGTATCTGGTGTATTACAGGCTTTCTATAAAGATATATTTAATGGGTGGATGAGCTAATAACCCTTAAAAACCCAACTGTATGTTGAGGTTTATCCCATAACGAGTAGGAAAAAGACAAGCTTTTTGAGCAGAGGTAATATTGACTCAAATGTTGTAGAAGACTTGCTGTACTGTTGGTGTCCAGGGTGGGTTGGAAGAATGAGAAATGAGTTTTAAGTTGGTATTTCTTTGAAAGAATGTGGTGAAAATGACACAGTAACAGAGGTAGGAGATTTTAGGGAGAAGTTTGAAGGGTAAAGGAAGGTGTAGTTAGGTGGACTGGAACTTGAGTGAAGATGATTGCAGCTGGCAATTTCACTTCAAGGACCCATGGTGACTGAAGACAGCAGAGTGATTCAAAGAGTTGAGCCCAGGACTGAGTCTGACTAGGAAGAGGGAGTGAGGGGACCAGTGTTGAGACTGAGAAGGAGCAATCAGATTTAGGAACAGAACCCCGAATGTTGGTGTACACTTAGCTCAAACTCATGCGTATTCTTTGAACACTGTTACAAGGACTTCCTTTAAGATAAACTTTTATTTAAGTATGGCATTACTTTTCCAGGGTTCGAAGGATACAAGTCACAGATTGCTACCACGTATTGAGTTTCTGAGACACAGATACTTTTTAAGAAGGTCCCAGAAACATCTAAAAAAGCAGAGAATTTCTATATTACTAAAAAAGGCAGAAAATGCCTATATTACTTGTTTTTTTTCCATTTCCTGATTTGCGTTAATAATCTTACAAATTTTTTAAACTTGTTTTTGAAGTATAACATGCATTTAAAGGATGTGACCAGACTTTATGTGGACGACTTGATGAAATCTCAGATATTGTATATATCCCAGCAACTAACAACCAAATGAAAAAGCAGAAAATTACTCACACTCTAGTGTTCTCCCTTATGTCCACTCACCTGGTATTCTATTATCCTAATTTCTAACACCAAAAGCTAATGTTATCAGTTACAACCTTGTATAAATGGAAGCATATAGTTAGTGTTTACCCTTTGTGTCTGACTTTTTCTTTTAGTGTTATGTTTGTGGAATTCACCCGTATTGTTCATAGATACTATGCTGTGTGACTGTTCCACTAATTAGTCATTCTTAAGATAGGCTAAGTGCTACAGCTGCCAACCAAAAGGCCAGGAGTTTGAGCCTACCAGGCTTCCTTTGGAAACTCTATGGGGCAGTTCTACTGTGTCCTATAAGGTCCCTATGAATTAGAGTTGATTTGACAGAAATGGATTTTTCAGTTTAAGATAGGCATTTGGGAAATTTACAGTTTGGGACTGTTATGAATGATACTGCTATGAATACCACCATTTCTTATTAATATAGGAATTTTGCATATTATGTTCACCTCTCTACTGTTCTGTTGGTTACTTTTTTAAGAAGACTTTCCTACTAAGTGCTTTCCTACGCTACCTCATTATTT
This sequence comes from Heterohyrax brucei, assembly GCA_028571685.1. Classification (NCBI taxonomy): domain Eukaryota; kingdom Metazoa; phylum Chordata; class Mammalia; order Hyracoidea; family Procaviidae; genus Heterohyrax; species Heterohyrax brucei. The sequence continues at coordinate 70,609,973 of CM053146.1, read as the reverse complement.
TCATAGTTAATGTTAAGTATTTTTGCCTTAATGTTAGTGTTCAAAATAAAAGTACCACACGAAATTAGACTTCTTACAATTTTGTATCTGCGTGCCTTAAAATTCTTCTCTTAGTATCTATTTTAATTTTTATCAGTTATCCAGTTCTGTATTTTAAATACATATTGAACCTGGCAAATTTGTCTGTATTTATTGGGGTGAATTGTTCCATCTTGTAGTCATTTTTTTAATTTTGGCAGCATGTCGAGATGTATAGAAAGAATATCTCCCATGTTCCTAATGCAGATTTGTTATCAAACGTGTAATTTACCAGATAGTAAAAGGGGACTAACGATTAGCAAAGGTGCACTAGTGGCTCATGGTTAAGTGCTTGACTGCTAACAGAAAAGCTGGTGGCTCAAAACCACCCACAGCTTGGCAGGATGAAGACCTGGCTATCTGTACTCATAAAGACAAAAACCCTATGGGACAGCTCTACTCTGTTGCATGGGGTCACAATGAGTTGAAATTATTCCTCTTGTAAAAATCAGTGTTACTAAAGCATAATTGATGAGAAATATCAGTCTCATGATTTCAGAATTGAATTGCTATTGCTACATAATTTAAGGATGCATACATAATATTTTATGTGTGTGTACTTTTTTGTGTGTGTATGTAAATGTATATGTACACACATACATGTATCTGTGTATGGGATATTCATTAAACACTCTTTACAGAAAGAATAATAGAAGACCACGAACTGGTGATTGAAGTGCTATCCAATTGGGGAATGGAGGAAGAGAATAAGCTATACTTTAGAAAAAATTATGCCAAATATGAATTCTTTAAAAACCCATTGGTAAGTGAAATACCCATTAATGATTACAGAAAGAAACAGTTTAGTTACATTTTCTTTAATTTTATGATACAAAGGGAGTCCCTATAAATACGATTCTCTGCTGGTTTCTGAATGAAAGTTGTGGTCATTTTCAGTTGCACTCGCATTTCTTTTCACTGACAGTGAGTAGTCTGCATGAGACTGAGAAGTTCAAGCACACAGAACCATGCTGGCAGAAATCTGAATTGAGAGTGATTTGTAAAAATTACTTAATTAAATACTAAGATACCTAGGTGGGGTAACCATTGTTTCTCCTTCCATTTTGGAATAAAAATAGCTTATATATTTTGGTTTTGGAAATAAATTCTTATATATGCCCTTCAGATTACAAAACTATTGTAGTTTAATATTTTTTGAAGAATTTAGGAAATTCTAAAAAACTTTCTAGAGTAAAAACACATGGATGATTGTTGGTAGTATTGTAACTTAGCCAGAAATTTAAGATTGATATGAAGCTTGCTGTTCCAAATTAATGTTGTTTTCACTGCAATAATTACTGAGCTAAGTAGAAATAAAGACCAGTGCATTATCTGGTAAATACTACTTTCATTACAGTTCCTTTTTAAAGAAAATAAATGTGTTCTACATTCTAATGAAGACTAGGGATCTGGAGAAGTCAGAATAGCCTCTGGGCTCATTATTTTAAATTGTCTTTGTCTCTGCAGCTGTAGCATATTTTTGCACTAAGTTTTGGATAATTGGATTGAAATGATCCTTTATGAAAAATACATGATACACACCACAATAGAATATTTTCAAACCCTGAAAGACCTCTCACATTCTCTTTTATTTTTAACTTATTAATAGGAACATAATGGGATGATCTTTGACAAAGAAAATAAGAGTTCTATAAAAATTAAATAGAATTTGAATTTGAAGGGAAAGTTTTCTTGTTGTGAATCTTTGTTAAAAGCAAGAAGTTAAAAGTCACACTGAGAAAAATACACTTTAGTGTTAAACAAGGCCGAACATTGTGTAGACTTAGAGCAGTCGTTCTCACCTGGGAGTGGTTTGGCAATCCCTGGAGATACTTTTGGTTATTAAAACTGGGGGTGGTGCTAATGGATAGAAGCCAGAGATACTGCTAAGCATCCTACATTGCATAGGATACCTCCCAACAAGAAGGAATTTTCAGACCCAAATGCCACTAAAACTACCTTTGCAAAACCCTCTGATCCTAAAATTTACCTGGAGGAAGGGGAAGGGGTACTTGTTAAAAACACAGAATCAGGACCTACCCAGACCCACTGAATCATCAACTCTGGGAAGGGACCTGGGAATTTCTGTGTTAAACAACTGCCCTGGGTAATTTTTATGATCAAAGAAGCTTAGAGAATTGTAGGTAGAAAAGACTGGCATTTTAGCTCCCCGGCACTAGTTTGGAAACCCTGGTGGTGTACTGGTTAAGTTGCTGCGTCTGACCACCCAAAGACTGGCAGTTCAAATCTGCCAGATGCTCCTTGGAAACTCTATAGAGCAGTTCTATTCTGTCCTGTAGGGTCGCTATGAGTCCGAATCAACTTGACGACAGTGAATTTGTTTTCTTTTTTGCCCTAGTTTAAGACCTTGCTGTTCTACTCCGTGGTTTGTGACTTTGGGCATACTCATTACTTCTCTGAGCCTTGATTTCATCAGGTTGGGCCAATAGTCCTTCAGTACCTGGTTGAGTGGGTGCAGGAGTCAGGGGCAAGATAGGGGAGCAAGCACCTTGCCAACCCTAGGGCAGTGTTTGGGAACTCAGCATAGGCGATAGCACCATCTGGAGTGTTAATCTTTGGACCTGAACCCAGAGCTTCTCATTAAGACCCTTTCTCTTTTGGTCCATGGGCTTGCATTTTCAAAAGCAGTTGGGATAAATTTGATGAAAACTGGTTTTAACACATTGATCTAAAAAGTGTTTGCTTTATACTACTTGATTGGTTTTAACTGAGCATCTCCTAGCATGGGTTTTGGCATAACCTGTATCTTTTTGGCAGTATTTTTTTCCAGATCATATGGTGTCTTTTGCAACTGAAACCAATGGTGAAATATCCCCCACACAGATTTTGCAGGTATATTTTTATTCGATGTGTAGAATGTAATAAAGAGAAGCTTTGAGATATTTATTTGTACATGCCAGATTCTGAAATGTTATACTTCGAATGATTAACTTTTTTTGGAGCTAAAACAAATCTGAGTAAAGAATGCTGTAAATCAATCGGCCAGTTGTGTAGGGATTATAAACATTTAAAAAATGTAATTCTTGAAAAGCAACTGATACAGCTTTTCTCTGTGATGAAATCCTAGTGGCATGGTGGCTAAGAGCTAGGTTGCTCTATAGGCCAGTTCCGCTCTGTCCTGTAGAGTCACTATGAGTTGGAATCTACTTGACAGCAGTAGTTTGTTTTGGCTGTGCTGTGAGATACTTGCAGATTTATATTCATCTTTTGAAAAAATCAGAGTGCCCGGTAAAATAGAATATATTTTACTAATAGTTACCTAGTGTTTGCTTTTATGCTAACTCTGTAATAAATATTTATCAAATCAATGAAAGAAGAAAAGGACATAAAATAGTTATCTATTAGTCTGATTTCATTTCATTTAAAATTTGTAAGAGGTCTCTGATGAAAATAGTTGCATAGAATTGTAAAATCTTAGCTGAATTAAGAATACTAGTTACCTCGTTGCATCATGGAACCCCAATATCTCAGTAGTTAGAGCTCAGCTGCCAACCAGCCAGCCACTCCTTAGAAACGCTGCGGGGCAGTTCTGCTGTGCCCGTGGGATTGCTATGAGTCAGAATGGACTCAACAGCACTGAGTTTTAATTGTGTCGTGGTCATCTTAGTTTTGTATCAGCTGGTTTCCTTTCTTCCATACTGGCATTGGATTGAGGTAGTCATTTTCTAAGAGTTTTTCATTACAGTGAGAAAATGACTTCAGCTATTTTATTTTACTTTTGATAGATTAGTCAATTTCGCATCAAAAGATCTGTGCTGGTTGTTAATAAGCTAATGTTAAACAATGTCTTTGTAACAGTTGGTGTTTGAACTAAGCCCTGGGCATTTCCAAACCCATTCTACATTCTCTGATCTTTAATGAAGAAAGCTTTTAATATTTCTACTGTAGCTATGACTTTCAAAATATTGGGTAGGCATATCTATCACAGACTTATTTTTAATGAGCTTTTTAAATAGGTTATATTTAATTTTAGCATATTAGAATATTTTATAAATATGATTAGTCTCAAGAGATTTTTCTGAAGGCTACTGGGTTTTCATGAGAACACCCCAGCTGAAGGCTAGGGGAGATGGTGGTGGCAGCAGTGCCCCAGAGCCCCTCTTTCAGCCCTCTGCACACTTTACCACTGTGTTCTGACGGGGTGGTGGCTCCAAGTTTCTCTTCCTCCTCCTCCAAATTCGCCTATAATGTAGTGATATTACTTTTATGCTAAATTATAAAAAGAAAAGAAAAATCATAGACTTTGGAAACAGAGAGTCCTGCATGTGCCCCTGACCTCTTCTCTCCACTGAGGCAGTGTTTTCACTTTTTAAAAGGTTTCTCTTCTTTCTAGTGTGACCTCTCTGACTTTCTTTTTAAAATTTAATTGGTTTGATTTAATAACTTGGAAAGCACTCAAACTAAAAAACCTACTGGCCTGTTTTGCATGTCAATTAATTAATATCTGTGCATCATTAAATTAAAATTTTTTTTAGTAACTTACTAGAGTATATATATATATCTACTACTAGCATTTCCCAAAGTAGCTTTTAAAATACGTTACATTATTTTAGCTAATAATGTCTCCTACTCTCAGTTTTCCATTTTGCATTTGTTTATTCATAAGGATACCTATTTTCTTCTTTTAATGAGACGCTAATGCATGGCTACTGTCTCGTTAAAGACGCTAAGCACAGTCACTCAGACGGAGCTATTCCTTTTCATTCTCATTTTCCTAACAGCACATGCCCACTGTCTCCGTTAGTACTGTGTAATAGACAATTCTAAATCTTCGTAGCTTAAAATGATGACTCTCATTTTGCCAACAATTTTGTGAAGCAGGAATTTAGCTGGTCAGCTAAGCTCTGATGCACCTGGACTTAGTGGCTGTGGATGAAAGACCTCCTTCCAAACAGCTTTTTCACCAAACATCTGCTGTCTCAGTGGTCTTTGGGCTCTCTTTTTCATTCTATGTGATGTTTCATCCTCCAGGGTACTTCAAGGTGGCTTCTGATTGTACCATATGGCAATCTGGGTAGTTTCTTACATGACAGCTGGCTCACCAGACTCAGGAAGTGGAAGCCACCAGGCTGGAGATGGGCTGTATGTCTAGAACTGGCAGGCTGTTTTTAATGTCTCCACATTGTTTTAGAGCAGTCACAATCGTCACCCAGATTCAAGTGGGTAGAAGGGCAAATGCTACTGTCTGATGATTTAGTGGCAAGGTCACATCATAGAACAGCCTGTGGGATGGAAGATACTGGTAGAATACAGCTTGACATACCTACCCACAGCTGAGAGAACCAGAGAAGGCAAGGAAGTGATAGTTTGCTTTACCCTCATCAATGGGTTGAACTTGGCTTAATTTTCTACTGAACATTTGAAGTCAAAATTGTGGTTTTAAGTACCCTATAATGACACTGATGGGTAAACCTGCAATCTTTGAGGAAATCGTGGAAAAGGATTAAAAAATCAGATCTTTATAGATAAATTCTAACTTTCTGAAGGGTATTCATATGGCTTATACTTTTCATTGTTGTCTAAGTATTGATCACTTAGAAAGTATATTTCATGAACATAGTTTCATTTGGACCCTGCCTCAAGTGTAGAAAAGATTATCTGGTTTGTTTTCTGTTTTGTGTATATTGTCGTTTCTATAATGGTATAAGTAGTATTGATGTTGTTTGAATTTACATGTTCATATGTGAAATCTTAACATTATAAAGTAACAGTGGCCTTCATTTAGTGGCAGTATCAAAATGTTGGATTTTTCTCTCAGATATTTCTGAGTTCAAGCACATACCCTGAAATCCATGGCTTCTTACATGCGAGAGAACAGGGGAAGAAGTCTTGGAAAAAGATTTACTTCCTTCTAAGAAGATCTGGTTTATATTTTTCTACTAAAGGAACATCAAAGGTAAGTTGAATGTCAGTGATGTGTCTTAAATGACATACCAAAAAATGAAACCAAACCCACTGCTGCTGAGTTGATTCCAACTCAGGCTGACTGTATAGGACAGAGCAGGACTGCTCCATAGAGTTTACGAGTAGGGCCTGGTGGGTTCAAACTGCCAGCCTTTCGGTTGCCAGCCATTTGGTTAGTAGCCATAACTCTTAGCCAGTATGCCACCAGGATTTTCTTGAATGACATATTACTTAGAAATTCAAATGGATTTTACTGTGTCATATTTAAAATTTGATTATTTGGTGTCAGGAGTTTGTAATAGTTTTGGAATCCAAACATTTACATAATCTGTTTCAAGCCTATTTGGTGGTGTTTCCCACTAGTTTCATCATACATCTTTTGATGAAATCTGAATGCTTTTATTAGAATACCCTATGCACAGCTCCTTTCTTCTGTACTCTAAATTCACCTCCTTTTTCTTTATCTTGGGTCATTGAATCTCTGAGGCCAAACATAGCTCATACCTTTTCTTTTTACCCAAGTCATACTGCTACGCTTGACTGTGTCGGAACTTCTGTTGGTATTGATGCCGTTAATAACATTCACCTGGGTACTTAATTGATCTTTGCTTTTTTTGTGTGTTTGTTTTATTTTCTACACAGATTGTAAATTCCTGTAAGAAGTTATGATGAGAAGTGGAAGTATGTGTGCATCTGTGAATATATACTTACATACACAATTACATAAATATTCATGCACAGAGGTGCATATTTAAAAAGAAACTAAACCCGTTGGCCATCAAGTGACTCATGATGACCCTGTAGGATAGAGTAGAATTGCTCCAAAAGGCATATAGTAGATTTGAACTGCTGACTTTTGGGTCAGCAACCAAGCTCTTAACCACCACTCCTCCAGAGCTCCGATGTGCATATATAACAACAACAAATAAAAGCCACTGCCATCTAGTCGATGCTGACTCATAGCAACCCTACAAGACAGAGTGGAACTGCCCCATAGAGTTTCCGAGAAGTGCCTAGTGGATGTGAACTTCTGACTTTTTGGTTAGCAGCTGTAGCCCTTAACCACTATGCACCAGGGTTTCTGATGTACATATACATGTACATAAGTATGTAAATATGCATGTGGTCTATATTTCAGTGTACTCTAGTGTGTGTGTAGACTATGCCATGTAGCATTGACTTTTTATGTGGTACAATGATACCTTTCAAGTAAAATAGTTTTGAGAGTTTTTGTGAGAGGTTATTTTAATTGTTTTCATATACTGATAGTCCTTGACTTAGGACTGAAGTTTTGACAAATTGCACTTAAAGCTGGGTTTTATTTGTTTATGTACATCTTATCATTAGTAATACATATACTGTTGCAGCATGTAAGTCACCGATGCTATTATTCTTTGTAAATCTCTGTGTAATATTTCTGACCCCCAAAGACAAATAAAGATTAAATATAAAGATACTGATAGTAAAAAGCAATAATAATGCAAGCAGCAACAACAAAAATATACTTGACTTATGTTGGAAATGATTTATGATGGAAACCCTGCTGTAAGTTGGGGACTACCTGTGTCTTTTTGTTAGTGACATTGTGGCTTCTTTATACATAATCTGTCATTCCTCTCTTTCTTCCTTCAAATATTCACATAACTCTTGGTATTCAGTAATTTCCCTACCATATTTCCAGGTCCGTTGAAGTAGGATGCCAGATATTTCCTAATTCTCAACATACATTTTCAGTCTTTGAGTTTATAGTTTTCTCCTGTAGTGAAAATGTTTATCTGTTATTTGTTTGATTATTCCTTCCCGTTCTCTTTATTTGATCCTTTAAATTTTCAGTAGCATTTCCTGTTATTATTTTATAGTTCTTAATTTTCTTTTGTATTTTCCATCTTTTTATGTCTTTGTGCTGCATTCTTAGCCCTTGTTTCCATATTTCAGTTGGTGCATTTTCATTTCAGTTGAGCCAGTTTTACTTTTCAGTGGATGTATTAAGTTTTCCTTCAATAATTATATATTTTGCTTCTAAGATGTTTGCTTGATTCCCTCCCATTTTTTTATGTTTTTAATAGTATTTTATTCTCAATCCATAGATCCTATTCCCTGATTTTTTTGAGCATTCTCAACATTCTTTATAAAATTATTTTTCACTTTGCCGTATTACTTCTTTACTCTAGATTTGATTATCGGCCATTTGCAGACTCTCATGGTGATATTTCCTTACCTACTTTGTGATTTTTGCTGAGCATGAGTTTGCTTATCCAAGATAGTCATCTCTGTTTCGTTACTTTGCAGGTATCTGAGTTAGACTTTCTGGATTGAAAACTTCAGTCCTGGTTTAATTATGGTATCTAAACTTCAAGAGAGTAGAACTGCCCCATAGGTCCTCCAAGGAATTGCTGGTGGGCTGGAACTGCCGTGTGTTAGCAGTGGTGTTAGAAACTACTAAGCCACCAGGGATGTCTGTCCATAGAGACCTTAGAAAATCAATGCAAGAACAAAGCAGAGGGAGAAGGAGAGAGAAAGGATAAAAGGGAGAGATAGGATATAGAGGAGACAGAGAGACAGAGGTGTAGGGTGCTAACGATGATTTCAGTAATCCGGGTGGAAGGTGATAGGGACCTAATTTAGGAAGAGAAGGGGAGGGGGAAGAAAGTATAGATACTAGAATAAATGTCAGTTAACCAGATTTTGATGACTGATTTGATGTGAAAGAAAAAAAATATTCAAATTTGTTCTTAGAGAAAGAAAAATAATAAAGGAGTAGAAAATACTATAGTCAAGTAAACGGGAGTAGGAGATCTCCAAGATTACTAAGAAGAAAGATACTGGTCTTAGTTGGAGATATGTCAGGCTAAGTGAAGTATCCGGATGGAAATACCTAGGACACAGCTAATGACAAAGACCAGATATTTGGGCAATGAGGGTGCAAAGGAGCATAATACATGACACTTTTCCAGATTTGCTCTTGCTATTCTTGCCCTAGGGTCGCCATGAGTCGGATCCGACTCGACAGCACTTGGCTGGCATTCTTGCACAATTTCTTCCTTTCCCTCATGTAATTTTCCTTTGTTGCTTTTCTTGTGCATTTTTGCTTGTTTTGAGTTGCAGTGTGAGTGGTAGCATGCTTCATGGAATGAGTTTCCACTATTTTAGTAACCTGTCCCCTTGTATAAATCTCTTATTTACAAGTATATGGTATTGTTGTGCTATGTAGTATTGTATCATATAGATGAATTTAATCTTTCTTGATCATTTTAATTAGTTTTCAAACTTTTCCATCTTATGTCAGGATGAATATTTACCCATTTTGCTATTAAGGTGTTAGGCATTTTCTTAACCGTTTTAAAGCTCTGTTCCCAGTATTCTCAGTTTAATGAATAGCATTCAAGAGCATGTGTGTACAGGGTCAGCTTTTTCACTTTTAAAATCAGAGAAAAGTGGTTTCTCAATCTAGCAATCATGTCTGTATCATGATCATTTCTTTGTGGAAGAAATGATCATGTGTGTTTAACTTCTGAATTCATACTTAACGGGTTTCTCGTTAAAATGTACTGCCCGTTGTATTTCTGGTCTAATTTCTCACCTCCTTTCCCTCTCTGTTATACAACAAAACAACCCTTCTGTCTCCTTTGGGTCCATTTCCTTATCTCTGCAGTGGCCTTTTCCCTGGCAAGGCTATATAGTAAGTATTAAGCCTGTATTTGAAGTCAGACCTTAGCTCTCCTCAGGAGAGCATCTGTCTTTGCTACTCATCAATACATAATATTCTTATCTCTAGCCTGCCTCCTAGCAAACCCATGCTCCACAGCCTACACATGAAAATAACTTTAAATGTACCCTCAAAGAAAAAGTTTGAGGCCATTAGGTAGCTTCAGTGTTTATGATCTTTGTACAAATTATGTAGGTTATCCAATGTTTCATATGACATTTCTACCTGGCAAGGAGACCGTTTCCTCATCTTTTTTTAAAAGGCCATCTCAGTTTATTTTCCTTTCTAAAGACATAAGCCCCATAGGAATTAGATATGCACTACTACAAACCTTGTCTATGGGTAAGATACGTTAACAGAAAGACTTCTGAGTACCCTCCTCTCCAGCTCTGTCCTGATGTATATATATACATGCTTCACTTTTGCTGATTGTCCACCTCGTCCTTGTCCTATAGTGCCCATAGGCCTGGATATATCTGTAGGTACGGAATAAAATTCAGTCACGAGAGCACCCTGATCTTGCCTCCAGTGTTTCCTAAGCTACCTTTTCCCACATCTGAGTGACTCAGTTACATTAACTTCTGTGATATCAGTGGACAGGAGTAGCTTTGTGCCACCTTCATAAAAAGCAAATATTTTTTCCCTAGAAAACCAGTTTCTATGGAGAAACACGATGTATAAGCCATAACAACGTCTTTCTCCTTCGTTCTTCTTTTTCCAGCGGTGTTAGGTGGGGTCTTTTTTCTTTTTCCTTTTCTTTTCTTTTTAATAATTTTCATTCCTGCCTTATTTTACCATGGAGTTTGAAACTAGAGTTAGTCATTATATTAAAATGCCTAGAACACTGACATAAAGAGAAATGCTTGCTATAGCAATTATCAGAAACAGGATAGATAGCTCCCGATAAATAACTGGAATTTCTTTGGGTTTGAATGGGATTGCTCACATTGCTGGATGTTGTGGATTTTTAGAGCACCCCTTTGAAATTTCAATGTTCGTGTAGATCATTCAAAAAGCAAACAAGAAAACCAATCCCCTTAGTGTGAATTCTGTCTCCTGCAAGGCATATAGGAGAGAACTGCCTCTCTAGCATTTCCCAGGAGTGACTGATAGATTTGAACTGCCAACCTTTTGATAAGAAGTAGTATGTAACCACTATGTCCCTAGGATTTCCACAGAAGATCACTCAGTGATGATTTGAAGATACAGATTCTGATTCAGTGAGTTTGGCATGGGCCCTTGGCAGCTTTCTAACAGGCTCCCAAGGTGATCGCAGTGCTCCTGATCTGAGTTCACACTTAGAGTAGCCGGATTCTAGACAATAAATGCACTGTGGTCCGTTGTGATCGTATTTTCTACTCCAGAGTTAAGCATTTCTCCAAGTGTTAACCTATCAGACAATAACATGACCCTGTAATGTCATGTAACCAACTGTAAACCTCCTGAGTATCCTAGAGGAAAAATACCCATTCGGGATCCCACTTTGTTTTGAAGATCAGACACCTTCCAGTGGCAGGGAATTTCCCTGAATTATTCTGTGCAGACTTTCTATATGTTATAGGAGGAGAGTGATGCAGCCTGGTTCTGTCTTCCCTTGGTGTGTCCCTGAGGGATGAGCGACGTTACCCATGAGGGGTGTGGTGTGTTCATGAGGCATACACATGTGAGGAATGACCAGCTTATACCAAGCAGAAATCATTTTCCAGTTGTCCTTTTCTTCTGTACATTTCTCTGGAAGCTCAGGGCAGCCTTCTGCCCTTTGTTTAACTGCCATCATGTGAGACCCAGATAGGAAAAGTCGTTTCTAAAAGCTGTTCTCTGCTGTCTTCTTTCTCTGAGAAATGAAGCTGAGGAATTCTTAATGTTGGTTGAAGAGAATAATTTTAAAATATAGCCAAGCCAAGTGCCTTTTTATTTTTTTTGAACTGTTCAAAGTAAAATTGTGAAGAAACTACCACTTCTAAAATTAAATCAAATTATACCCAGTTCTCAGCTATGTAAGGGTATAGTAACCTACTTTTTCTTTGCTTTTTGTTTCTGTATACTGAAATTCTGTTTGGAATAATTTTTCCCAAAGGTATAAATTACGTAATACAATAGAAACACAAAGCAAGAGCATAAAAATATATATTCTTTTTTCAACACTCATTTTTATTCTTTTTTAAAGGAACCACGGCATTTGCAGTTTTTCAGTGAATTTGGCAGTAGTGATATTTACGTGTCACTGGCAGGCAAAAAAAAACACGGAGCACCGACTAACTATGGATTCTGCTTTAAGGTACAGGCTTACTATTTTGATAGATGAGTAAAGCAAGCCTCAGCCTTTTAGGTAAGCGTGGGTTTCTTTTAATTTCTTTTTGAAAGAGATAGCTTCCTCTTATAAATAGGAGAATTTTAGTGGCTTTTATTTCAACAGGTGTTACCTTCAAGATATGCATTAATGATAAACAATGTGCTGTGGCCTTCTAGCCTAACAAAGCAGGAGGGCCCCGAGACCTGAAAATGCTCTGTGCAGAAGAAGAGCAGAGTAGGACGTGCTGGCTGACTGCGATTAGATTGCTTAAGGTAATCTCGCCAGAGGCCCAAATTTCTATTAAATCCTGGGAGTAGCATATAAGTTTTAACATATCTCTATGTCAGACGGTGTGAATCTTTGTGGCTAAATGGGAAAGAAGAAAAAGAGCTACCACCAAATGTGTGTATTTTTCTTCTTTTTTTTCAATCTAAAAGACAAATGTCTCCACAAGAAAGAATAACGTGATGCAAATTTATTTTGCGTATGACCAGAGCATTTCATTTCTTCATTCTGATTTTTACTTTTGTAAGAGGATCACGTATGTAGCCCATATGGCTGATTGAAACTTCTATACAGGACCTAGTACATAGCATTAAAATGTTAGCAACATTCCAACACAAGGGGAATTTTGTGGTGTGCCCACCTGGTGATGTCTGATGCAATTGCTTTTTGTTTCATTCCAGTATCTTCTAAATTGGGTTCTAGTTTCACAATTATGAATCAAATTATCATCTAAGATTTATGATGGAGGTAATTTAAAGCATCTATCTTTGTGCTAGGTACAGATAACTACCTTTGTAAGCATAATTTGTTGGTGAGTATTTTGAAGTGAGCAGCAGCTTCTAAAGGTAGATAGACTTAAAGAAGACACTGGGTATATTTCCTCCAGAAGCTTACAGAAGACATTTAGTTTTGAAACCTGTACACAGGTAATTTTAACACAACTTTTAAATTTATAAGCTTAAGAAATATCAACCATTTCATTTAACACTCTTGCTTTTGTAGTCACAGTTTGGGAGAAAGTTCCAGAAAACCCATCTTTTCATTGAAAGTATACACGTCAAGGCAACTGTCTCTCTGCTAGAGCTGGCCAGTGTCGTTGCCGTTGCAGTGTGAAAATCACCTCAATAAAATATATCATGTAGCAGCATTGTTGTTAAATCTTTGGTTTACAATGGAAACCTCAACGATCTCCAAGTTACTCTTGATGATTCCTCTCTGGGCACTAAAACAATTTCCTCATATAATTAACTCATGATTGCAGGCGAAGTTAGACTATTAATATTGGATGCATATGTTAAAGCTGGCTTTTTGAGAAATTCATAAATGGCAATCACAGAACAGTGTAGGCCTTTGTGAGACCTTTGGGTTCCACTGTTGCATTTAGCCTGAAGGAGAGGATACAGTCAACTCTTTAATTACAGTTTGTGTGATTTCCAGGTCCACTGTCTGCCTTCTGCCATTGCCCTTCTTAGTTCTTTAATTTGTTAACCTTTTACTAACATCCGTGTTTAGAGAGAGATCAGGGTGAAGAAGGGCAAAATAATCAGAACCAAAATTCTTAGTTGTCATACTAGGTTTGGAAGAATGTATTTTTAAATAGTGAAGTAAAGCTTTTGGACTAACTCTGAAAGTTACTTTTTTTTTTCTGTTATAACAGATAGCCACTGTGGTTATCTCTTTATGGAGGTTGGTTTGTTTGTTTTTCAAACATTCTACTTTTAATGTGACAACCAGTGATTCTTCATTTTTTTTATTTATTTTGTACTTTAGATGAACAGAGTAGTTTCTCATTAAACAGTACACATATTGTTGTACAACATTGGCTAACCACCCCCACAAAGGTCAACACTCTCTCTTCTCAACCTTGGGCTCCCCACTGCCGGCTCTCTCATCCTTTCCTGCCTTCCGGTCCCTGCCCCTGGGCCGAAAGCCCTCTTAAGTCCCGCCTTGTTTTATGGCCTGTCTCGTCTTTGCCTGAAGGGTGACCCTCGGGAGTAGCTTCATTATGGAGCTGAAAGGGTGTCTGGGGCCACACTTTCAGGGTTCCTCCAGTTTCTGGCAGGCCAGCGATTCTGGTCTTTCTTTTTGAGGTAGAATTTTGTGCTGCGTTTTTCTCCAGCTCTGTCTAGGTCCTTCTGTTGTGATTCCTGTCAGACGTAGATGTTTCCTGAGACCGTGGTCCTCACAGCCCTCCACCTAGGAATTTGATCCCTCAGAGAGCTTGGGTTTGTCCATACTGTGTCTATGACCTTGCTTTGTGCTGGCTTCCCCAATATTGTGCACTGTGTTACCCTTCTGCAGAGTTACCACTTATCTGTCGCCTTTTTAGTGTTTTTTCCATCCCTACCCTTTCCCTACCTGGTAATCGCCAGAGATTGTTTCTTTTTGTGTGTGTAAACCTTTTCCTGAGTTTTTACAGTACTGATCTCATACAGCATTTGTCCTTTTGTGATTGACGTATTTCACTCTGCCTAGTGCCCTCCAGTTTCCTCCGTGTTGTGAGATGCCTCACTGGTGTATCATTGTTCGTCACTGTGGCACAATATTGTGTGTATGTGCCACAGCTGGTTTATCCATTTGTCTGTTGATGGGCATCTAGGTTGTTTCCAGCTTCTTGCTATTGTGAACAATTCTGCAGTGAATATGGAAGTGCAACAACTCTTACTTCTGTAGGATATATTCTTGGGATGGGATTGCTGGATCATATGGTATTTCTATTTCTAGCTTTCTAAGAAAGCACCATACGGTTTTCCAAAATGGTTGTATCATTTTGCATTCCAGCAGCAGTGCATAAGAGTTCTGGTCTCCTCATAGCCTCTTCACCTTTCGTTATTTCCTGTTTTGGTGATTTGCACCAGTAATACTGGGGTGAAATGGTATCTCACTGTGGTTTTGATTTACTTTTCTCTAGTGGCTCGTTGTCTCCAGTGTTTGCTTATGTGTCTGTTGGCTACTTGGTTGTCTTCTTTGGTGAAATGTCTCTTCATTTAATTTGCCCATTTTTCAGTTAGTTTGTTCGTATTTTGGAGGTGTTGAATTTTCCTGTGGATTTTAGAGATTAGGACTTTGTCTGATTTATAATATGCAGAAAGTTTCCTCAGTCTGTATGTTCCATTTTTACTCTTTGTTTGAAGTCTTTTGATGAAAGAGTTTAATTTTCAGAAGATTCCAACTATCTAGCTCATTTGGAGCCCATCTGTTTTAGGTTGTGGTTTGTATCCTGTTAATACCATGTATTAGGGCTTCTAGCATTCATCCTATTTTTTTTTTTTTTTTTCCTTCTATGAACTTTTATAGTTTTTGGCTTTGATTTAGGTCTTTCATCCATTTTTTTTTTTTTTAATGTGATTCAGTGAAAGTTTGTGGTCCAAGTTCCGTGTAAAACCGCAAGTAGCCACCTCTCTGTAACCCTATCTGCTCTCCTCAGCCTGTGAGCACACTCCTCTTTACTACTCTGTACTTCCAGTGTCCACGGAACTAACAATTGTCCTTCCTCTCCACCTTTTACTCTCCCCTCTGAAAAGAAACCTGTAGGACAGCCTCATATGTATTTGAAACCAGAAAGTCCACATATCACCTGCATCACTCTGTGTCACCAAGTCCAGGCCATCCTTTGTCTGAATTGTTGGCTTCAGTACCGGTTTCAGCTCTGGGCTAGCAGCAAGTCGAGGGGCTCTTGGACCCATTTTGAATTAGTTTTTCTATGTGGTGTGAGGTATGGGTCCTGTCTCAGTTTTTTGCAGACAGACATCCACTTTTGCCAGCACCACTTGTTTAAAAGACTGTCTCTCCCCATCTGATAGACTTTGAGCCCTTGTCAAAAAGCAGGTGACCATAGGTTGATGGATTTACATCTGTGTTCTCAGTTCTGTTCCGTTGTTCAATGTATCTGTTGTTGTACCAGTACCAGGCTGTTCTGAATACCATAGCTTTATACTAGGTTCTGGGGTCAGGTAGTGTGAGTCTTCCTACTTTCTTCTTCTTCCTCCTTAGTGTTTTACTTATCCAGGGTTTCTTCCTTTTTCAAATAAAGTTAGCAATAAATTTTTACATGTCTTTAAAGAATGTTGTTGGTATTTAGGTCAGGATTGTGTTGTATTTGTAAATAACTTTAGGTAGAATTGTCATTTTCATAATGTTGATTAGTCTACCTATCCATGAGTCTAAAACGTTTTGCCATTTGTGTAGATCTCCTGTGGTGTCTTGCATTTGTGCTCTGTAGTCTTCTTTGTATAGGTGTTTTACATTCCTTGTTAGATTTATTCCTAAGCATTTTATTTATCTTAGGGGCTAATGTAAATGGAACTTTTTTCCTGATTTCCTTTTCATTGTTCTCTTTATTCTATCTTAGAATCAAGCTGATTTTTTTAATGTTTATCTTGTACCCTGCTAATCTGCTGAATCTATTAGTTCCAGTAGTTTTCTCATGGAGGTTTTTTTATGTATAGTATCTTATCATTGGCAAATAGGAACAGTTTAATGTCTTCATTACTGATTTAGATGCCCTTTATTTCTTTTTCTCAATTTATTGCTCTAGGTAGGACTTTCAGCACAGTATTAAAAATAGGAGTGGCACAGAAGGGCACCGTTTTCTTCTTAGTGTTCTCAAGGGAAATGCTTTTAGCTTCTCTCTCCATCGTGAATGATGTTTGCCATTGGTTTTGCATAGATGCCTTTTATTATGTTAAAAAATCTTCCTTCTATGCCTATTTTATTGAGAGTTTTTACCAGGAATGGGTGTTAGACTTTGTTGAATGTCTGTTCTACATTGATTGAGATGATTATGTGATTCTTTTCTTTTGCAGTACTTTTTTAACAAAGCTCAGAATGCTTGATTCTTTGAAACTGCCTCATGGTAGGTAGTTACTTCTATGTTGCTCATTGTCATAAAATGTCAAAAAAAAAAAAAAAGAACAGAATTTAGAGGATCTGAAAAACCATCAAGCCCAGGTAATAGTAACTAGAGATACACAGTAGATCACCTGAGAAACTTACAAAGTTGTATGTGCTCCTGGCAGTCTTCATTAAATGAATCCATAATCTCCCCATGTAGCATTGGATAGAATCATTTATGTTCTTTTTGGAGAAATGCTAGTTACCTGTGTTGTTGTTAGATATTGTTGAGTTGGCTCCAACTTACAGTGACCTCATGTGTAACATGATGAAGTCTTGCGTGTCCTGCACCATTCTCACAATTGTTGCTATGTTGCGGCCATCGTTTCAGCCACTGTGCAAGTCCATCTCATTGAAGGTCCCTCTCTTTTTCACTGACCATCTACTTTACCAGGCATGATGTCTTTTTTCAGTGATTGGTCCCTCTTGATGGTAAGTTCACAGTAAGCAAGATGAAGTATAGAGTCATAGAATGTTTGAGGCTTAGAAAAGAGGAAGTTAGGTATAGTGTCCTAATTGCATATTATTCCCTTCCTTTCACTTAAGTCCTTTGCTGACTTTTCTCTTAACACATTTTAGTTCCTTATCTGCCCCTCAATAGGACAGGGAAATATTAATGTCACCTTGTGTTGTACCCCTTGGCCAAAAGTAAATACCTGCTAAAGATCTCTGCAGTGCAGAGGTGACTACGTAATACTGCAGTTACCAGGGATGATGCATTTTTGAAGAAAACAGTCTTTTTTGTAGGTAGCAGGCTTCTCACTACAGATAAATAAAAGGCAGCCAAGCTACAATTCACTTGACAGGGATGAATTTGGTTTGATTTGGTACACAGCATTACCTGTGACAGTGTTGACTTTAGGCTATCGTATGCCTTCCAAAATAAATTTGACCAATTAAATCCCTCTGTCTTCTTTTTAAAGTTACATTAAGCTTTGAGTTGATTTAAATGAATTTCATTTGGATGCAGTAGCATCAATTAAGCATTATATTAAATACTTTTTTGAAAATGAGAAATAATTGAATGAAAGCAACACAAACAACCTTAAATGAATATGGGATTATATTTGTTCAAAGCACAATCTTGAGAATAGTAACTTCCGCACTGTTGCTTAATTACAAAATATGTCCACTTTTCCTGAAATTATTGTTAATGAAAGAATTTTTAGTGAGAAACAGCTCTCTTGGAATGTTTAAGTTGAATTCATCCTAAAGGTAAGATTTGATTCCATGATATTTTTTTTGATTTTTTCTGTAGGATCTACTTTTAAATTCATGATTGCTTCATGAAAAAGAGGAGTATGAAGTTTAGCAGAAAGAAAGCTTGTCTGTCCTACTCTCTCTCTCTCTCTCTCTCTCTGTGTGTGTGTGTGTGTGTGTGTTTTAACAAAGTAGCTTAAGCCTAAGTGAAGTGTTTTCTGGGTTCAGATAGAAACCCTACCAGGACAGGTTTGGTCATAGCACTTGGTATTTTAGCTCTTTGCAATCCAGACACATTTCCTAGCTGTTGCCTAGCCTAGCCCATATAATGTTACCTTCTGAAAACAAAGAGGCTTCAGTCCTTATCTGTCACATCGCTTTGTCATTTGCCACCCTTTGTCAAAATGAGCCCAATTTGGCTCTCCCACCATTTGGGTGTTCCTGAATCGAAAGCCAAAAATTAAACAATGAAATAAGAGAATTCATCTCAGAGGATCATACAGTGCCAAGAAGCCTCAATGTAAGTATCAAGTTTTGAATTTACTGGAGAGAATGTGGAATTCATTGATCAATCCTTACAGAGCTATGGTGAACTTACCAGAGTTGTTTGGGAAGAGTGTGGGTTTTTTTTTAAGTCTTTATACCACCAAGTATGACACCCTTTCAAATGGGCTGTCTTATCACTAAGCAGTATACCACTATTTATGGCTGTGGTGTTATTTGATGCTAAGAATAATTTGTACAAATATCAGCTCCAGAACTTTATACTGGAAAGGTCAACCTTAAGTTGTAGGTCCAAGTAAAGACACTATCATTCTAAATGTATTATTGCTGAGTAATAAAAGTTTACCTTTGAAAATTTTGCTTCCTTTACAAGTAAGTCTTACATTTTTAAATTTTTTGTATAAATGTTTGTAATTAATGCATGACTTCCGTAAGTAGCCATATAGTAAAAACAGTGGAAATATGTGTTTATTTATTTATTCTGCAGTATGGCATGCAGCTGTACCAGAATTACATGCATCCGTATCAAGGTAGAAGTGGCTGCAGTTCTCAGAGTATATCACCCATGGTAAGTGCCAGATTTTTGAAACTATAGTTGATTTTCCTTGTATTTACATTATTTTCTTTTGGTCAAGTAAAGTAACTCTTTGGCACCATGCTGCCATAAAGTTATATTTAATTTGTTTTCTTAGATTTGTGTGTCTGCAGCCTATGGGATAAAGTCATGGTAGTGCCACATAGCTGAAGTATTCAGTTGAAATGGATAAGGATACAAGTTGAGGAGATTTTTAACATAGTTAAAGTATTATGTAATCCATTCTGTCTCATTACTGCACTTTAGGATTAGATCTTAATAAGACAATTATAGAACATTTTCCTTGGGGTTGTAGATTTTGTTGGGCTTGAATGTGGATTCATTCATTCATTCATTTCTGAGATTGGCATAGTTTAGTATAAATACACCAGTGGGATGGGAGCTTAAATGATGCACTATATATATATGAGCTCTTCTGTGCTCTGGCTTTCTAACAATAAACATTTTAAGCATTCAGTTTCCTTAAAAAGCAGACTCCATTCCAGGAAACTCCCAAACTGTGAGCTTAAATATAGGTCATGCATTGTATTAACACAGACAGTGAAATGTAACTTGGATATCTATTTGCAGACACTCATCTCTTCTCCTTCTTTAGGACACAATTTTAATTTTCTGTGCATTAACACTAGACATTTATTTCTGAACTTGAAGTTTATGCTTTGCATTTTTTGTGTGTGTGCTCCTTAATATTGAGTATATTAGAAATTCAAATTTAAGTGCCTAGGTTATAAATCAGTTATTATGCATTTTTTAAAACCTGCAATTCCACTTAAATTAAAAGTTGTATTCTTCATGGCCATGACCAAGGAGGGAACACTTACCCCACATGTAATGTGGCAGATGAAATACTCACTTCTAGGAATGAGGCATGAAATAATATTGATTATGAAGCTTGATAAGCCATATAGTGAAAAAGAACTCCAGTCGCGTACTAACATTGCTTTACGCTGTGGAAGAGTAACTTTTCATCTTTGTATCATATTACCTTTAAACCCTAAAATGAGAAACTAAAGAAGGTAATGAATTTTTATAAAAAGCAGTTGCTTTAAGGTAAGTATTTTCACAATTTATCATCTTACCCTTATCTTTGAATTCGTATGCACATAAAAAGAATAAGGGATTTTATTATCTTAATCCTTTTCTAAATCCTTCTAAATTTCTTTGAGAGTCTAAAGTTATTAGACTGAATATCTTAATAGCAGCCAAGCATTTGGAGGCAATTACTGTTTGCTTTCCTCTTAATCATAAGAAAATCACAGTATTTTCTAGTCTCATCGCTGTTGTTAGTATCCAAGTGTGGTATATTCTTGCCTTTTCCATTGAAAGTGACCCTGCTTTTGGTCAGTACAGTCAATGATAGTTTGGTTACTGTAGGTTTACTTGTTTGGCCCCCATGTAAATGAAGAGACATTCAGGCGAATCTCGTAGGAGGAATGGAGGGTTGTAAGAGTTGGAAGTTCAAGTCCACTCAGAGGCATTTGGGAAGAAAAGCCTAGCAATTTATTTCTGAAAAATCAGCCACTGAAAACTCTATGGAGCACACTTCTGCTCTGTCACACATTGGGGCTACCGTGAGTCAGAACTGACTTAATAGCAACTGGTTTTATGAGGTAAGGAAGGGATTTAGTGGCCTGTGTGGTGAGGACCTGTACTCTATGGCAGTTGTCATGGTCAGAAAGAGTGGCATCTGAAAAGTAAGAGGAGTAATTCATTCGATAATCGTATCTCCATTATTCTTAATTTCCCAATATAGAAACTAAGAAGCTTGGGTCAGTAGGTACTTGTATTTCCTTCAGTGTTCCTCCAGAATCTCATAGTTCTAGATTACTAGTAAATAATCAGTGGCCTGTATAATAAATGCCAGGGTCCCAGCCTTAGTTTTCATGTGAAGAACTATTTTTAGTAGCAGAATTTGAAAACATAGAATGTTTTAACTATGGTTAAAAAGGAACAATAGTCTCGAATTTTTCTAGGTATACATTTTTTTTTATTGTGATTAAGTAAAAGTTTACAATCAAAGTCAATTTGCCATACAAAACCCTGACTACCCACCACTATACAACTCTGTCTGTTCTCTTCACCCTGAAAAATAGGAACACTTCACAAATTTGCGTGTCATTCTTATGCAGGGGCCGTGATAATCTTCTTTATATCATTCCAGTTTTACTGCATGTGTTGCTGAAGTGAGCAGTAGGTATACATTTTGAGAAGAATTTCTCATACTGTATATAGTTAACATGATAGCTGTGTATAGCACATACTGGCCACCTCCATTGGCCTTTGAAATAAGAATCATCAGCAGACATTTGGGAAAGCCAAATGTATTCTTTTCGTCATGAAGCAGACAAAGGGTTTGTTTAAGGATGCATCCATGTTTATGGTTCTGGCTGGGGTGAGAGAAGTGGCAAATAAGTTCACTCAGATTCTTACTGTTTCTTATTTTTGTCCCTGGATTCAGCGTTTGAAAGTGCAGTTTCATTCTGAGGTATGTAGAAGGACCACAGAAAGGCATACCTGTTATGGAGTCTACCTAAACTGTCTGTGAGACACTTGCAGAGTCACTGCTGTCCTCCAGTTATAAAATAAAGGTGGTTGTCATAATATCTAAAATGTATTACATGTTTGATTTATTACTTGTTTATTACAGGGTGACTCTGAATGACAATGAGAGAACAAAATCTGAGCAATTCTGCATGCATTTGCTAAGGACTGCCTGAAATTACATTTTGGTGCAAATCTCAGTGAGAGTGACTCAAAGTGTGGCCTAAATCATCCAGAATATACCTAGTTATCTTTCTTAAAAAACCAAAAAATCAAAACCCAGTTGCGGTTGAGTCGGTTCTGACTCATGGTGATCCTATAGGTCAGAATAGAACTGCCCCATGCAGTTTCCAAGAAGTGCCTGGTGGATTCAGATTGCCAACCTTTTGTTTAGCAGCCGTAGCTCTTAACAACTATGTCACCAAATTGCCATTAAACTCATAGACCCTTTTTTAGGGCCTGCTCTGCATCCCTCAAGAAGAAAGACTAGGAAAAAGGGAACAGATATTTGAAAAATACAGCAATTCTGAATGTTTTCTTTCCTGTATGAAAGAAGTTTAACTGAAAATGACCTTTTGAGTTCCAGTCAGAATCTGCTTCACTTCTGTTTCTTTGTCCGCTGAAGGTGAACGATTAATTTTTTGTCCTCTACCTGTCATTTAGTAAAAAACAAGCAAAAATTTTTGCTGTATTTCTGTTTCTCACTAGTGTAGTTAATACAGCAAGTAAAAAGTTCCTTATGTGTGTTGTACTTGCTCTCCTTAATATCAAGTCATCATAGAACATGGGATCTTATCTTATATTCCTTCCTGTTGCGTGGTAGGCTCCTCCCTGCCAAAAAAATCCGTAGTGTTTATTTTTCTTTCCTAAGAGTATGTTATGTTATCAGGAACTTGAGATTACAGAGCTCATCTTGGCATGTGAAGGAAGAGATACTGTAAGGATAAAGCCATCATTATGATTGAGGCTAGTTACTCTGTGCTTTAGGCAGGTGGCGGCTTTTCATTAATGTTGGCAAAGCGAAAATATATCCACCTGGTCCACAGCCCCTCACGGAAAAGCACAGGGTGAGAAGGGCAAACTAAGGTGTAAAAGCAAATAGAGATTACAGAGACGGCATCTGTCTGGAAAGAGCGGCTGTCAGTTATAAAAGCTCCTGTAACAAATGAAAGATTACATGGCGGATCTCAAGAAATATAGATGAACCACAAAAATGTTGTGAAGTATTGCATCATGCTTGGAGGAGAAAATGACAAATGGTAATAAAGAAGGTGCAATGCAGTGATAAATGAGCCCTTATTTAAATATATACATATATGTATATATGTATATATTTTGTGAATGAGATTTTGTTCCAAACACAAATTTGACTGTAGTTTGTTAGATGAAGCTAGGAATGGCTGAATCCACATAGAAAAGTATATTTGTATGATAAGGTCTTAGTAAGCCATGAGTTCCTAGATAAATTTTGGCTCATACTTTATCATTAGAACTCTGTCCTTGATTTTACTTCTCTATTTGTGGGGGGGGAGGGAAGAACTGTAAGTATACAGAAATAGAAATCCTGGTAGCATAGTGGTTAAATGGTACATCTGCAAACCCAAAGGTTAGCAGTTCGAATCCACTAGGCGCTGCTTGGAAATTCAATGCAGTGGTTCTACTCTATGAGACGCTATGAGTCGGAATTGACTTTATGGCAATAGGTTTGGTCTTGGGTTTTAGTATGGGGGGATAATTGAAACATTTTCCATGCTGCTTTTGATTTTTCCACCATTGGGAGGAATTTTAATTCTTCAAATTGTGTAAGATGAGTGACTCTTGACTGGAGTTTTTCACAGTTGTCTGTTTGTAAGATGCATGACTTGATACTGGCTTGCCTGCTTCTTTAAAGATGAGAGAGAAGTAGAGCTCCAAATAGATCAGCAAAGAAAACATAAAAATAGAGAATGAGATGTTAATATTTTATTTCTACCATCAGAAGGTTTTGGAAAAAAGATTATTTTATGACTTGTCTATATTATGTTTGTTTCAAGATATCTTCTTTTTGCATTAGTTCTTTCATCTTTAATACTTATTTTGGAAGTCCTAGTTTTCCTATATTCTCTATAAGGTTAAAAAAAAAGTTCATATATTACATCAAAAAGTTTAATATGGAATTATCTGAATTTTACTGTTTTATTTTCTAATTAAAATAAAAATTGATGTGATGAAGCTTCAAAATACGTTTTCTAGTTTCCTCCATTACAAGAATGAATACGTTTTTGTTCTTAAGAAGAGATGCACAGAAGAACCGGATAGTGCCCAGCCACCATCAGTGATGGCTGTGATGGAGCTTACAAGGTTGAGTCTCACTGGTAACACAAGAATAAAAATAGGGGTGCACCCTGAGATCTCCACCAGAAGATTGCAACTGATGGTCCAGGAGCCTCTGAGTGCCCCTGGGAGCATGGCCCCTGGCCCTGATGCTGCCCCTGTCCATAAATCATAATGGAGGTTAACCCTTCGGACAGGAATGGATTGGACTTGGTGACACAGAGTGACTGTAGCATGTGTGCACTTTATGGTTCTGTGAATCCATAGGATGTCATCCTGCTGACCTCTTACTGAAGGTGGGGGAGTGGGTAGAGAGGAGGGGATGTGAGGTTGTTGGGAGGATAAGACATGTATGGAGTGAAGACAAAGAGTGTGCTGTCACCAGACGGGGAGAGCAGTGGGAGCTGTGTATAGGTGGGCATGCAAATTTATATGGGAATGTACATTTTCACTCAACCATAATTAAAAAAAAAAAAAAAAGAAGAAGAAGAGATACAAGTTAACCTGCATTGGAGCCTTTGTGCATCTTGACTCATAAAATTAGCTGCTTCGCAAGTAGAGATATATGGCATTTAAATGGCAATTGATGAGCCTCAGAACATAGTGGAGAGATGAGTTCAGAAGTAGTGGATCTTCTTAATCATACAAATTCCTCTCTAAATTAGAATTTAACATTTTACTGGACAATAGGAAGAGATAGGGTTATTCTAGTGCAAAGACATGCTTATCTTGAAAACTTTCCATCTCTATCCAGCACTAATGAGCTTATCAAATAACTGCAACTTATTTAAGAAAAATACACTGCCATTTTATGTTAAATAGGTATTTTAACTTTTTAATTTCCTCAAATATATTTTATTTCTTGTCATCTTTGGCACCACCTTCTGCATTGGAAAGCTGTTACCCGCAAAGCCCTGTAAGGTAACTTTCAAAGTTATTTTCATAGGAAAATTATTAAAAGCATGGGTTTTTTGGTTTTTTTTCCCCCAGAGGAGTATATCAGAGAATTCCCTGGTAGCAATGGACTTCTCAGGCCAGAAAAGCAGAGTTATAGAAAATCCCACTGAAGCTCTATCAGTTGCAGTTGAAGAAGGACTTGCTTGGAGGGTACAAGTAGCTTCAATTACTTCGAACTATTTATGATCAGAGTTTGTTGTATCCTAAATCTGAAACAATTTCCCCCTTCCTTGCTCAGAAAAAAGGGTGTTTACGACTGGGCATTCATGGTAGCCCCACTACCTCCTCACAGAGCTCTTCCACAAACATGGGTATGTCTGTTTATGTTATTATAACTGGGTGGATGGATAGAGGGGTATTTAGATGCAATCACTCAGCAGATAAAACCCTAGTGGCATGGTGACTAAGTGCTATATCTGCTAACCAAAAGGGCAGTAGTTTGAATCTGCCCAGTGCTCCTTGGAAACTCTATGGGGCAGTTCTACTCTGATCTCTAAGGTCACTGTGAGTCAGAATCGACCTGACAGGAGTGACTTTCTTTGCTTTTGGCCATAAGTGAATGTGGTGGAAAGGATATGCAGCTGTGTTGCTGTCATTTCAAACAAAACTTGTACTCATGCATTTTATTTCTTCAGCTATCCACCGATCGCAGCCATGGTTTCACCATAAAATCTCTAGAGATGAGGCTCAGCGACTGATTATTCAGCAAGGACTTGTCGATGGGTAAGTATGATCCTTGGTATTGAGTGGTAGCAATTTAGATTTCTCCTATACGCAGTATTCACTTTCTAGTCCACACACATTTTTCAGTTTTGGCTTACTGTAAAACACAACTGATTTTGTTGTTGAAGGATTAGTTACTGTATCCTAGCAATAGCTATACAATACCTGGTCCACAGTTAGTGGTTAGTATTTGTTGCATAAGTGAATTGATGACTGAATAGGACGTTAATCTCACCCATTTTGTGCTAGTTCGCAACATCTCAGTTATTAACTGATGGGAGAAAAAAGTTGCATTTGAGTGTCAATTAAGTTGGAGGTAGATATTGGAAATTTTTTTTTTTTCTTTGAGCTAATAATTAGTGTACTTCCAAAGTGTGGTTTGCCCCATGACATTATTTTATAAATTATATTTTTTAAAGTATAATGCAGGTTGTTTCTTTCTTACTTTCATTGCTTTTTAAATTGTTTTTCTGTTCATATCCCTGTTTTCTTTCCTCTAAATTTTAGCAGCTTAAAGTAATATAAACATGAAAAGAGAGTACTTCCTGACTGTTTCTCTGATTGCCTTTTTATTGTATATGATGGAGGATGCAGAAGAAATATAAAATAATTATGAATGATGTGTAAAAAATTTTAATTTTTTCAAGTCACTCAGAATTCAAGATACTTTCCATAATATTGGCTAAATTTTCTTCTCAAATTTAATGCAAATTATGGAGATTATGTTGAAGTTTGGGTGAGTGGTGAAACTGGCATTACTTTTAACAAATGATTATAGAATCTTTTGTTGTCAAGGGTTGACTTGAGATGCTGACAAGTATTCAAGGTGATCTGATTCTGGCATTTGGATAAAAACATGCCTTTTCAGGGAAATTACTAACAGCAACTTGGCATCTTTCCAGCCTGTAAAGAAGAGAAACATTTAGTATGCTTCTTTGTGTGCAGTGAAACTGTTTGGGGTATAAATTTGAACAGTCTGCAAAATTACAGTCTGATAAGATTAAGAAAGAAATAGTTAATATGCTTTGAGGAATTATAATTTCCTTTATGACTGACCTACGTTTATAGATAGAATGAAATAATTCTATTTCATATATAAAAATTGCCAGTATCCTTTTAATTTGGCTTTGGGGCTTTTTTTGGTATTATTCAGAAAGACGTGATGCCGCGAAGTGGTCCACTAGGTGGTAGTGGTGATCTGCTCAGAAAAGGGAGAATTACAGCTGGATTTACCAGGGGCACTCCCTTTTGTCCAAACTCCCAGTGATGTGATGTGGGAATCTCACAGGACACAATTGAAATGGATAATCTCATCAGGCATCCGCAGTGGCTCAAACGAAGCTGCCTCTGTGCTCAGTCACAGTGAGATTAGCACTAGGGACTGTTCGCACAGTCTGTTGGCCAACAATTCATACAAAACTGGTTGTGCACCGTATTGGCAGTAAACAGGAATCCACGCCTGGCAGCATTCTTCTTTTCAGGCCATTAAGCCATGTCTTATTTGGCCAGCCTGACGTTATGAAGGCTTTTCTGCCTCGTTCTTCAGGGATAAAGTGCATGTTGTTTGATTTTTATTTATTTATGTTTTTGCTTAGGACATTTTGCTTAATTATTTAATTATTTCAGGATTGATTTTTTTTTTTTTAAATACGTGTATTATTTTCTCATTCCACTTTGTTTTGTACAACTAATGGTAGGAACTAGAATGAAAAGGAGTAAGGGGAGCTGGGGGGGACAGGAAGTAAAACAAAAAAAAGAAAAGAAAAAGAGAAGACCTCATTCTAAATAAATAAACCTTTCTCTTTTCAGGGCCTTGTATGCCCCTGATGTTAAAATCATCATTTGCTAATTCCTTATTCGCTTGCGAAAGAGAGATACGGTGACTCATGAATATATAGAACGCTATTTCCCAGTGGAAAGAGGGCATAGCACTAACTGTTGTTGCCAACGTAACATTATATTGGTTATTGTGAACAAACAGTATGACAAATGGTCTATATACTTAACCTATTAAAATGACATTAGTGGTGATGACAGTTTTATAACATATGATGATGCTATACTGTATTGCTTACCACGTTGGATAATGCCAACCATTGAATTCACAAGGGAAATCCGCAGCTACAGTATTTCTTACTATATTTCTTGGATTTGTTACTTGCTGTAGTTTTATGAAATCTGTGAATAAATGTAGAAACCATGAAATTCCTTCTCTCCTTTTCAGAGTTTTCTTGGTGCGAGATAGTCAAAGTAATCCCAAAACTTTTGTACTGTCAATGAGTCATGGACAAAAAATAAAGCACTTTCAAATTATACCAGTAAGTAATTTGTGATTTCACATTGCTATTTTAGAAATGATGTTAACATATAAGCTTTGGAAACTGGTTTTCTTTTGGTCTTTTATTAAAAATCATTCGGGAGATTTTGTTTTGACTGAATTTAAGCTTGGCAGAAATTGTTTTATGAGTCTGAATTAATATAAGAAATACAGGAATTGTAAAAATTAAATTTTCCTTTTTCTACAAAATACGATTTAGCGGTATTGTATAGAACCCATGCCACCTATTGTTAAAAGGCCACTAAAGATTCTCCTGAATTCTGCTATTTTTTTAAAAAACCATTATGTTAAAGCCTCTTCTGTTGTGTTCCTTTGTTTTTAGTGGTTATGGATAGAAATGTAAGGGCTTGTGTATTGGTGAACCTTTAGACTCTACTGAGCACATTTAATAGATTTGTGATTCTCCTCCTGAGTGACACAGCTTGCTTTGGACTTTTTGCTGCTCCTGTTAGATGTACACAGATCTGTATATTAAAACCAGGTTGTGTGGAGTAGAGATTCACTGTGCTTTTAGGAAAGTATTACAAGAGATGGCTACATTATGGATTTTCTCTTTTGAATTTCCTGATTTTTAAATTATCCGAAGACCATATAACGTGACCTTCCTACTTCTTTGATTATGTGATCAGTGTCTCTGGCAAGCATGAATTGTTTGAAGACAGAAGACTTCACTGGCAAAAGAAACCAAAAGAATAATGGAACCTGACTGATGTTCCATCAGCATATTTATTTGATTGCTTCAGAATTAGTGATACAAATTATGTGAATATTCATTTTTTACATACTAAGGGAGGCTGTTAAGTAGACAATGTTTAAAAATGGAAATTAATTTTTGTAAATGAGAGCATTAAGTTCTTGTTTGCTTTTAAACAGAGAATTTCAGATTTCTCATTGTTCATTGATTCAGGATGGTCATATTATCCTAACTGACAGAACATTTGGGAAGTAAAAGTAGAAAAATAAAGCCATACCGCTTACCCTAGGATCAGATGATATTGCTTCTTTTCAATGCAAGTGGAGTAAAATAAATAAATAAAACCAACATGCCATACTATTATTTTTAGGGTGACAGGTGAAGTTTATACATTCACTCATTTTACCATACAAAGCCACGGTATGTAATGGGCTATGATGGTCCTTCTGGATAATGCACTAGACTTTTTGGCTTGTTGTTATTCTTGCAGGTGGAAGATGACGGTGAAACCTTCCACACCCTGGATGATGGCCACACGAGATTCACAGATCTAATCCAGCTGGTGGAGTTTTATCAGCTCAATAAAGGTGTACTGCCTTGCAAATTGAAACATTATTGTGCTAGGATTGTTCTTTAGCCAAACCAGAAGTGACTTGTTAAACTATTGAAGAAAAAGAACTGTAGGAAAAAAGGAAAAAGAAAACATACAAATAAGGAAGAAAACGTTGCCATGGTGACAAGAATGCTGTATACTCGCAAGTTACAAAAAGTAGTTTGTGCATCGCAAAGAAGCAAAGACTCGGATTGACATTACATTCAACGTTGAAAACTCATTGATTAGAAATTAAACCTCAGAAAAAAATGATTCAGTGTGTTCTTGTGTGATTTTTATATTAGTGTAATATTTTCTTCAAAAATGCAAAATTGGAACATCTGTTTATCCTCACTTTCTACAGAAGTACAGCAGTCTCACCCACACAACATTAAAAATTCTGAGTTCAGAATGAATTATTTGTAGTTAACATTACTTTTTTGTAACTTAAGACGTGATAAAACTTGAGTTATCAATGAAGAGAAACTATAACTTGTTAACAGTAAAAGCTATTTTAAATTGTATGTTTTCTGGGTTTATCATAACCTTAAACTTAAATCACATTCCAAGGAAGCGGCTTAAAATGATTGTGACATGTATTGATTTTCTCCTGGATGACTTTTAATACATTAGTGAATTATTAATTACACTGTAAACTTTGTAGTGGTATTGGAGTGGCACACTGCTAGTATGTTGCTTTTTTTTTTTTTTTCATTTAAGGACTTATTTTAAGAAAAAGACCAAAAAATAGGGGAAACTTGTATAATTTTCACACATCTTCTTGTGACATATAATATGTGACGATGTGACATTGTCACCTTAATATTCATGTGTCCCCATGTTCTAACTTTCATAAGTCTTTTTAAAGTGCTCACTGCTAGATCATGAACTTAATCAAAATGGATAAAATTAAAAACTCCAAGTCTATGAGGATCCTATTAGGTAAATTCATATTCTTGTCTTTTCCTTTCCTTTTTTCAGTTTTTTACCATAGGAACATCAGTATGGAAGCCAAAGATTTTTGAAATTTGAAATACTAAGTTACTTTTTTCCTTCTCTGAGACCATCTCAGAAGTTTTAGTTTCTAAAATGAAAAGCAGAACAAAGACATCAAGTGGACAAGAAATTGCCCCTCTCTGGTTGCCCATATAACAATGCTGTAGAAAACTTAGAGGGAGATTTTAAACAAGATTTCAAACTGCATACTTCAAT
Organism: Heterohyrax brucei; assembly: GCA_028571685.1. Lineage (NCBI taxonomy): Eukaryota > Metazoa > Chordata > Mammalia > Hyracoidea > Procaviidae > Heterohyrax > Heterohyrax brucei. The sequence continues at coordinate 70,579,403 of CM053146.1, read as the reverse complement.
TTTAAGTAACAGCTGTACCTTTTGGTAACAAAGCATCTTAAAATTTTTATAAATGCTTGTAAAACTAACTACCATTGAAAAAGAATTACTGGTTGAATTTTTTTAAATATTCAATTAAGTTTTAGCCAAGGCAAAACTAATTCCTAAAACATTCATGCTTAGAACATGGATCTGATGTTATAAATTACCCATCTAAGTTCTACAAAAGCTTAGAAAACACCTAGAATCTCTCAATGAAGCAGCAGGGTGTAAACATGCTTTCACCTTCCCGCTGTTCAGAATGACCTTGAGTATTTCCAACTTACAAAAATATGTTTAACTTGGAACACGTTTTCTTATTTTGCACTTAGTTCAAACTGATGTTATCAGAAAATGTAATCTTTTAAACCCTGGTGACAGAACGGTGAAGAGCTGTGGCTGCTAACCAAAACATCAGCAGTTTGAATCTTCCAAGTACTCCCTGGAAACCCTACGGAGCAGTTCTACTCTATCTTACAGGCTCAGTATGAGTCAGAATTGACTTGATGGCAATGGGGTTGGATTTATTAAGACAATTTGTGCTTGTCATTTTTGCTTGTGTCTGTAAGTGTATTCATAATCTAAATTTATTGTTATGAAAACCAGATTTTGTATGTAACTGCTTACTTTGATCTTAAAATATATAATCAAGAAAAATTACTGAGGAAAGATTGACAGAAACCAGAAAACCAAACCCATTGCCATCCAGTTGTTTCTGACTCCTAGTGACCCTACTAGTCGATGTAAAACTGTCCCATAGAGTTTCCAAGAAGCTGTTGGTGGATTCAAAGTGCCAAGCTGAATGCTTAGCCAGGGTTCCAGATTGACAGAGGGAAATGCTTAGTTCCCTGTGACCTTCTGATAAAGGGTTTTGCTTGTGTGTGTCTCTGCGTGTGTCTCTGCGTGTGCACGCACGTGTGTACGTGCTTGTGTGTATTTAATATGCATCAAAATCTGAGACTCAAACACATTCCATAGTTGGTATAGTATTAAAATGTATTCCCCAAATAAATGTCAGTTACCTTTGGATTGTTTTGTTCTTTGACTTAGCCAAGCTCTATCATTTGGAAGAGGACAATATCAGCTCTGTTTTTCTCCTTTTCTGTTCACATGTCGGAGTTAGTATGCTGTATTCCCCTGGAAAGAAGGAAACTCAGCAGTCCATTTTGTCCATGTTATGCTTTTATCTCCTTAGACTGAGGTATCAGGTAATTACTCTGAAACATCCAGGTGATGCTGAAATACAAATTATTAGGAGTGCCTCATTTCAGAATAATTAACCATGTATACTCATGTAAGCCCTGAGAGATTTGAATAGAACAGATAGTTCTTAGTCATCTGGTGATGCTATAACAGCAATACCACAAGTGAATGACTTTAACAAGGGTAAGTTTATTCTTTCACAGTCCAGTAGACTGGAAGTCCAGATTCAGGGTTCTGGTTTTGGGGGAAGGGATTTTTCTCTCCCTCTGTTCTCAAGGAAGGTCCTTGTGATGCATAGATCTTCTCTTGGTCTGCAAGCATCTTAATGCAGGAACCACAGGTCCAGAGGATGCGCTGTGCTCCCAGTGCTGCTTTCTTGATGGTATAAGGTCCCCAACTCTCTGCTTCTCTCCTACCTCCTGTCGGCTAACCCTGACCCCTTTACATTGGGTCAGGGAGGCAACCTTAGTAAACATGTTACTATCCCACCATCTTTAACATTAACTCAATCTCACACTGTTAATGAGAGGTTAGGATTTACAGCATACGTGAAAATTACAATCACAGAAATAGAGAACAGTCACACAGTACTGGGAATTCTGTCCCAGCCAAATTGCTATACATTTTGGCAGGGACATAAATTAATCCATCACAGATAGAAAATTTTCTTTTATCTCTGTTGCAGGGTGAGCAAATTCAGAGTCCTCTAACTTCTGATCACCAACAATGCAAAGTGTACACATAGTATTTTCTTTCTGTATGTGATATAGACTCTCCCTGGATCATGAGTTCTCTGAAGAGGAAGGATTGCCAACCACAGTGGCTCCAGCTTGGAGCTCAAAGCTGACTCCACCATTCAGAAAACTCTTCTGTCTGTTGCAGACACTCTAAAGCTTCTGTGTGCCTTAGACACAATTAGCATCTAGTGAAGCTTATGAATCTCCTTTACAGAATGTCTTTATGTGCATAAAATAAACAGACTTTCAAAGCAAACAAATTAAATAGAAACATAGTTCCATGTAATTGCATATGGCATGGTGGTTAAGGACTTTGGCTGCTAACCGAAAAGTCAGCAGTTCAAATCCACCAGCCACTCCTTGTAAACCCTATGGGGCAATTCTGCTTTCAGTTGGAATTAACTCAGTGGCAATGAGTTAGGGTTTTTTGGGGGGGGGTATCTGTTTCTGGGCCCCAAGGTGAAACCTACTGTAATGTGACCTATTGTGTCTTCTGGTGTATTGGCTGTTGCACACCTGAGCCCTTCAGCTTTCTGTCTTCTGTTTTTTTGAGGACATAGTGGGTGACAGTCAGCATTACTCATGTTCCCAGTGGGGCACAGAGTAGTTTACTTTAGATGCAGAGTTGTGCTAACACATACATATCATTTACTTAGCCAAATCTCTGTGTCTACATTTTGTGGGATGTGTCACTCCTGCCAGTCCTGGCCCCCACACTTTTAACATGTCTGGCCTTCAGGCAAGTTAGTAACTGGGACACTACTTGTTAAGTCTGTGACTGTATGTTCCTTAAGTCACAGACTATAAATGTGAACAAGCAACAGGCTGACTTCTTGACTGGACATACAACTGAACTCACCTAAAAAGTTCATGTCGGAGATCCCCCAGCTTGAACAAGGCTTTCAAATGAATTTCCAGTCAGCACATTTATACTATAGTTGGAATATCACATTATTATCACTATAGTATCAGTTTTTTCTTTGTAAATATAAGCAATTCATCACACCCTAACTAGGGTCACCATGAGTCGGATCCGATTCGACAGCACTTGGCTTGGTGTGGCTTAATTCATCCTCACATAATACACGAGACTTTAGAAACTGGAATAAGATGATAGTGCCAGAGTCATTTTCTGTGAGTTTGAATTTCATCCCATTACATTGCAGATATATCCACAATAAATAAATAAAGGGAACCCACTGCCGTCGAGTCAGGTCCAACTCATAGCGACCCTAGATGTCAGTGTAGAACTGCCCTAAAGAGTTTCCAAGGAGCACCCAGTGGATCTGAACCACATACCTTTTGGTTAGCAGACGTAGCACCGTAACCCACTATGCCACCAGGATTTCCAAGCAGGGGTATAGCCTTGGTCAAATCAGTTCCTTCAATCTATGTGGACAGGATCATCAACACCATAATTACGATGACTTCTTGTGGTGGTTAACTAAAGCCATTCATATAAAATGTTCAGCATGTTTCCTAGATCTCTGTACTATTTTTACAGCTCTAGTTGTCCATCGAGGTCCTCCACTTCCCTGGCATGCTGCCTTTTTCCACTACTGAGCCTTTTTGTTGTGCAGCTACCTCTTGTTTGCCCTTCTTGCAAGGAATTAATATTACACATGTGCTTGCATACATTGTGTCTCTGTCCTTGTTTCATTTCTTCCTACTAGGCTGCTATCTTACTGAATCTCTGTCTGATTTAAAAGCTATGTGTAATTGGGGGTTATCATGCTGTCTACAGCACCCTTGACTGCTCTACCATTTACAGTGATTGCTCAGATGGGAAATAGAGAGGTCTGAAAACTCTGTTTTAGAGAACCTGCCTAGACAATGGAGGAAACAGGATAATGCATGCATGGGTGAGGGAAAATTAAAAACAAAACTACAAGGTTATTTATGTATCTCTGAGATAGAAACTTCTGCTGAATAAATGTGTCCCCCCCTTGACCGGTTATACCCTTAGAGTGGACGCCGCTGTCCTCACAACACAGAAGCTCTGGTAATGTTTGCGATCTGATTTGGAGCTCAACATGACTTTCTTACCTTGTGTGTTTGTTAAGTTCACTTCAGCGTATACTGAGTGCCTAATTATGTGAAAGGCACTTTCAGAAATGCAAAATTGCATAATGGAATGTAGGTACACAAGTATACATCCTAGAAGCCAGACTGAGTGCTGTTCTGTAAATATCACGGGAGACAGACATCAGTAACACTTGCTGAAGGATGGAGAGGAGTCAAGTGGCTTCCTGGAAGACTTTTAGGACAGCTGTCATCAAAGGATCAGGCAGCATGGAAAAGGTACAGACTGAATTTAAGAGTTTTTGGTAAGATGATAGTTTCGTTGTAAGTAAAGTGTACAAGACATAACAGGGAGGGTCGTATGTGTCAGGAGAGAACTGAGCTCCACAGGGTTTTGAATGACTGATTTTTTGGAAGAAGATTGCCAGCTCTTTCTTTTGAGGAAGTTCTGTGTGGAATCAAATCACCAACTTTTCAGACAGTAGCCAAGTATCTTAACCGTATGGACACCCAGAGACTCTCATGCAGTAGGAGAGCTTTCAAGACTCAGCAACACAGTTTACATTTAGTTAAGGAAAGCCACAGCCAGGTGTCTCAGTGGGCCACCTCATTAGATCTTTACTTGTTTAAAATCGGGGCTGTGCTTTATTCATCTTTTCATCTCTCTTCTGCACATCAGAAACATTCCAAAATATCTATTGAATGAATGATTGAGATAATATGATCATAGAAGTAGCCTGATTTCTTGAGTTAGGAGGACAACTGTGGATGAGATGGCTAAGGATGGGAAAGAGAACCAAAGCTGGAATACCCATCAAGAAGCTACTGCACTAATCTCAGCAACAACCAGGAGAGCCCACTTAGAACTGTGAGAATGAAGAAGTGACTTTGTGGACATGGAATTATCAGTAACTGGATGAGTGGGATGAAGGAGAAGCAAAGGGAGGAGTTAAAAAGAATTAGATGTAGACCCAGAGAAATTAAGAAGATCTTAATACTTAAAGTGGTGAATATGTTATGATTTTAATACAAGTCATCAAAATTGTTAAGAAGGAGCTGTCTTTATGTAGAACCTCTTTATATAGGGAGGAAATCTTGGTAGCATAGCGGTGAAGTGCTGCAGCTGCTAACCAAAAGATCAGCAGTTCAAATCCACCAGGTACTCCTTGGAAACCTCACAAAGCAGTTCTGCTCTGTCATATAGTGTTGCTATGAGTCAGAATTGATTGTAATGGGTTTGATTTCATTTTATATGGGAATGGTGAGGCCTTAAGACTTGTTCTAGAAGGAAACAGAAAGGCACAGAGAAATTTTTGCATAGAAAGTCAGAGATTTAAGCAGGTGAGGAAACATGAGGAGGCAGAGCAAAGCAAGTAGGAGACACAACAACGTGGTGAGATGCTGGGACGTGAGGGGAACGACAGCTACCGAGAAAGTCAAGAGACCTAGAGACACGCAGGTGAAGTATATATTTGTAAGGAGATTTGGTATGTGATGCTATAATCACCTCTCATTTTCTCAAAGCCAGAAATAAAGCCGCCAAGTGTCCAAATGGCAGACAGGAGTGGTATTATGGAAAATCCAGAAAATGGGCTATGCTCCATGTAGATAGATAACATAAGTGGAACTGAAGTGACTAAAAATTCAGCAAAGACTGGAAATTCAAACTATTGGACTGAATTTCAGAAATTTTGAGTTGGCCATTGATCTTCCAAATTAGTATAATTCGTTGTATGGAAAAAAAGGGAAAGTTACCCTCAGGTAACATATAGGTTGTATGCTTTTGTTTTAATTGCACTTTAGATGAAGGTTTAAGTAACAAACCAGTTTCTCATTAAACAATTGGTATACATACTGTTTTATAACATTGGTTGACAATCCTACAGCATGTCAGCACTCTCCCTTCCCAACCTTGAGTTCCCTGTTACCAACTTTTCTGTTCCCACCTGCCTTTTAGTCTTTGCCCTTGGGCAGGTGTGCCCCTTCAGTACCATTTTGTGTTATGAGCCTGTCTAATCCTTGGTGAAGTGTGAACCTTGAAAGTGACTCCTTTACTGGGCTTAAAGGGTGTTCAGGAGCCGAGCCGTACTTGCTGGGGTTTTCCCAGTCTCTGTCAGGACAGGAAGTCTGGCCTTTTCTGTGAGTTAGAATTTCTTTACACATTTTTGCTCTAGCTGTGATTGGGACCTTCTATTTTGATCACTGCTGAAAGTGGTGACCTTGAAATACACAATTGCTGACCTTGTGGAAGTTATAGTTTGGTAATGGATACAGATAAAAACCAAGAAGAAATATGTAAAGGTACAAGTAACTTGTAAGAATGGGTAAAAAGACTAATGCTATGGTCAGTACACATTTAATAAGATGGTCAAAAAAGATCTCTTTGGGGAGGCAGCATTTAAGGGGAGACAAACAAGAAAAAGGACTTACCAGTGTGAGAGTCACGTGAGCAAAGAGTTTTTCGAATTGAGGACAGACCATGTGCAAAAAAAAGCCTCAAGTTGAAAAGTTACATGACAAGTTTGCAGAGCAGAAAGAAGAGCATCATGATTGGGCTTGATGGTGAGCAAGGGAGTGGTACACAATAGCACAAAGATGGAATCAACCTAGGTGCCCCTCAGCAGACGAGTGGATAAACAAACTATAGTATATTCACACAATGGAATACTATGGAACAATAAAGAACAACAATGATCTAGGGAAACAACATGGAATCACCTGGAAGACATTATACCGAGGGAAATTAGTCACAAAAGGACAAATATTATATAAGACCACTATCATAAGGCCTGAAAGAAAGGTTTAAGCACAGAGGCAAATACTGTTTGATGGTTATGAGGGAACAGAGGGAGGTAGAGGGATATTCATAGGATAAGAATTGGGTTAGGTGAAGAAGTGACAGCATGCAGTAGAAGGGAGATGAACACTGCTGGACTACACCAAAAGCTAAGAGGCTTCCTAAATACAATGCAACATTTTGAAAGCCAGAGTAGCAAGGCCAGGGGTGTGGGGATATGTAGGCCAACTGGCATAACTAAGTTTTTTCTTTGAAGAAAATGTTCTACATCTCATCTCGAAGAGTGGCATCTGGGGTCTTAAAAGCTAGAAATCTACCTTCTAAAGATCATTGATTGGACCCAATTCATCTGGTACAGAGGAGAACAAAGGACATCAAAGACACGAGGAAAATATGAGCCCAAGAGTCAAAATGGGCTAAATAATCGGGAGACTACAATGGCGTGAGACTAGAAGAACTAGATGGTGCCCAGCCACCGCCAATGACTGCTCTGACAAGGAACACAACACAGAGTCCCTGACATAGCGGGAGAAAAACGGGATGCAGATCTAGAACTGTTATTAAAAGACCAGACTTGATGGTCTGACATCCTGGAGGGTCCCTGGAGAACACGGCCACTGGACTCACTGCTAGCCCAGAGCTGAAACCCGTACCAGAGCCAGCTCTGCAGACAAAGATTGGACTAAACTCTAAGACATAGAGTGGTAATGATGAAGTGTGTGCCTCTTGGCCTAAATACACACATAAGGCCGTCAAAGCAGCTGCTCTTTAGAGGTGAGATTGAAGGGAGGAGAGGCTGGGACAGCAGCTGGCTGAATGAATATGGGAAGTGCAGGGTGGAAAGAAGGAATGTGCTGTCACAAGGCTGGGAGGAGCAGCTAGAGTTGCATAGAGGTGTGTGTGCTGGCTTTTGTGTGGCAAATTGACTTGGATTGTAAACTGTCACTTAAAGCACAATAAAGTATTTTTAAAAACATATTAAAAAGAGGAGCATGGTACAAATGATACTGAAGATACAAGTGGAATTTAGGTAGTAACAGCATTTTAGGCCATGGGAAAGAGTTCGGATTTTTTTTTTTTTTTTTTTAAGGGTAGTAGAAAGCCACTGATGATCTTTACACAGAAAGGGATAGATAGGATTTATACTTGGAGACAATTGCTCCTGAGGCTTTGTGTATGCCTGTACACAAGCATTTGCGTGTATGTATGTATGTGCACTGGTACTGGGAAGATTTGTGGGTGATGTATTGGAGGTGGGCAAGAGAACATGTTTACTGCAGCATCGTTGTTCAAAGTTTATATTTTATTGAATTTTTTGGTGAAAGTTTACACAGCCAGTTAGGTTTCACTTTAGTATTTCTAGAAACCTTGATAATGTGTAACTACTGACCAAAAGATCAGCAGTTCACATCCACCAGGGATACCTTGGAACTCTACGGAGCAGTTCTACTCTGTCCTAAAGGGCTGCTATGAGACCGAATTGACTTGATGGCAGTGGGTTTTAACATTTCTGGAAACCCTGGTGCCACAGCAGCTAAGTGCCACAGCTGCTAACCAGAAGACTGGCAGTTTGAATCCACCAGGTGCTCCCTGGAAATCCTGTGGAGCAGTTCTGCTGTGTCCTATAGGGTTGCTATGAATTGGAATTGACTTGATGTCAGTGAGTTTGGTTTTAGTTTTAACATTTCTATACATACTATTCAATGAAATTAGCTACATTTTTCACAATATATTAATGCTCTCATTATTTCCTTTCTGGTTGTACTGCTTACAGTAATCTAGTTTCCCTACCCTGTTACCTTCTCATCTTTGCTTTAGGGTAAATATTGATGATGTGGTCTCATCTAGATTTCTTTTTTTAAAGAACTCTATACTCATGGGTAGTATTGTTTATTTTACAAGGCAATCTGTTCTTTAGCTGAAAGGTGACTTTTAGGAGTGTTTTAGTTCAAAGTTAATAGAGTATCTCAGAATGATAGTCTCAGGGGTTCTGCTAATCTCAACTGGTTTGCAAGTCTAGACTTTTTTAGACTTTTGAGTAGTGTTCTACATTTTTTCTCTTCTACCTTGTGTCTGTGGTCAGAATGTTCTGTAGTGGTTTCCAAGTGCCATCTAGTTTTTCTAGTTTCAGGGTAGGTTTAGCTTGGTGCAACATTATTTATAATTGTAAAAAACTGAAAACAACAAATACATATTGATAGAAAATTGATGAAATAAATTAATGTACAATGAAATACTGTTTAACCATCATGGTGAATGATTCCGTATTGGTATTCTTGTCTGTATTCACTGATTTTTTTTAAAAAAGAAACACCACTTTTGAGGAAAAAGTGTATGCCTGTACACAAGCATTTGCGTGTATGTATGTATGTGCACTGGTACTGGGAAGATTCAAAAATTTTAGCAGAAATTGTTGACCCTGCTCTACCTATAACATAAAATTAATGAGATATTTGGTTGACTTTTTGTTTATACTTATTTTTTCTCTCTGTAGTTTTTCATGAGTGAGTATACTTTTTACAGTAGAAAAAAATGAAACCTTATATTTTAGAAAAAGACTTGTCAACTGAAAAAAATTACTTAATTTATTTTATACAATAATTTGTTTTATATGCTCTACTTGCCTAAATTTACCTACTTTGTATGTCTTTTCATTCACTCTAGTTTTTTATTCTGACTATATTATTCTTCTGCCAAAATACATAGATTAGTTATTTCCCATTAATTCTCAATGAAAAATGAACACACATCCCTGAAGATGCCTGCCTTTTTCTTAAGGAAAGAAAAGAATTCTAAATTTAGGCTTCCTTCAGCCCAGCTGCGGTCTTTGTAACTCAGAGGAACTGCAGAATTTTCATCAAACAGACCCGTTTCTATCTTCTGAGATGAGGCTAGCTCCCTGCTTTTTATACTGAAGGACTAGTAAATATTAAAAACTGATTTCAGGAAAAAAAAAAAAAAAAAAACCTCTCCAATTCAGTGGCCCCATACCATATATGCAGGAATTCTGCGCAGGTCCTTTGGAATTGGGAGGCTATTTGAGCATATTGTCTGAAAGGAAAGGACATTAGTTTCTTGCTGCTCTATCTTCAATGTTTTAGTATGGTAAAAGGAAACAACTTTCATGGAACTGCAGTCTACATGGTTAATTTTCAGTCTTTCTATAAAATGGAGAAAGGGGAACAGTTTTTCTCCCTCTCTGTGTTCTACGTGCTGTATATTGTCTCTCCTGCTCTCACCAGTTTATATCTTCTAATGCCTTTCTTTAGTTTCTCATAGAAAATCACTTAGCCTTTGTACTTCTTGCCCCTGTGTCTCTTACTGTCTTGGTGTGTCTCAAAATTGTCCTTTACTCAAAGTCACAATTATTTTCTCAAAGTTATTAAATTGTAGCTTCCAAATAAGTACTCAAACTCATCATGCAGTGACTGATTTCTTAAAATCCTCCACGGACCTTTTGGTTGGTTGTTGTAAGATTAAGTGGGAGGATAGGACGCTGAGGATGGTGATGATGACGATGGTGATGACGAAGATGAAGATGATAATGGTGTTTCATTAAATATGATAAAACTGCTGAAAGTAGCAGTTAGTGACACCTGTACAACCATGCTTTTCTCATAATCAGTAGGGTATTTTTTACTTAAAATTCTTTTAAAAGTTTTATCAATGGCCAGTGTATAAGACTAGACATCCAATAATCAATTCATGAAGTATTTTCTATTAGATAAGAATCTTCATTGTTGAAGAATTAGAAAAAATTAGAACAGTCACCTGTAATTTTACTACCTACAGATAACATCCTATTGCTAGCACATTGATGTGTATTTAAAAAAAAAAAATGCCGTCAAGTCAATTGTGACTGATAGTGACCCTGTAAGGACAGAATAGAACTGCCCCATATGGTTTCTAAGGAGTGGCTGGTGGATTCAAACTTCCAACCTGTTGGTTAGTAGCTGTAGCTCTTAACCACTATGCCACCAGGGTTTCCATAGTGAATATGTATTATGTGTTGCCTTTTAAATTTTCCCATTGGTCATTCCCCACTCAATCAATCTAATTTTCCTGGGCATCTGCTTTTTATTCACAAATAGTGGTAAATTATTGCTGCGATGTATACCCTGCCTAGAAGATTTTCAATTGTGACATTTTTGAAAGTGACATAATACAAATTATTTAAAAAAAAACTGTCCCACTGACAAATTGAACCTCTTAAGTCTCCCATGTAGCCACCCAAAAGGGAGTCTGAATAAGCATTTGTGGTTGTATTCTGTGTGTACTTCCAAGAGTGGAAAATTAAGGACTTAAGAGATTCTATCACTTAATGCAAATACCTCAAAGTGCAGTTTGTGAGCCAACTGTACCCAGAATTTCACTCAGAGACTCTGCTCAGCATCGTTAGTCATTAGTGAAATGCAAATCAAAATCACAGTCATACAACAATTCACACCTAGTAGAATGGATATTATCTTAAAAATGCTAGTTATTTTCAACAAATGTTGGAGAGGGTCTAGATAAATTAAAACATACGTACATGGATGGTGGAAGTATAAAAAACAATGTGCAGCTGCTGTAGAAAACAATTTGGCACTTCATCAAATGTTAAAATTAGAAATACCATAACACTCAGCAATTTCACTTCAAGGGATATATATATATTGATATATATTTATAAAGCAACCCGTTGCCATCAGGTCGATCCCATTCATACACTACAGGACAGAATAGAACCGCCCCCTAGAGTTTTCAAGGAGCACCAGTTGTTTTGAACCACCAACCACTTAACCACTCTACCACTAGGGTTTCCAACAGGCATACAACCAAAAAAACAAACCCACCACCATCAATCTGATTCCAACTCGTAGTGACACTATGTGACATGGTCGCACTGCACCACAGAGTTTCCAAGGAGCACCTAGGAAATTGAAACTACCAACATTAGCCGACTTAGAACTTAGCTCCTACATCACCAGGGTTTCCGCAGTAGGTATATACCTCCCCAAATTGAAAGCAGTGACTCCAGCAGACACATGTACACCAACGGTCACTGCAGCAGTGCTCAGACTAGTCAAACGCTAGAAACAACCCAAGTGGCCATCAACAGAATGGATAAACAAAACATGATACATACATGCAATGGAGTATTCAGTTACAAAAAGAAAAAAAGTTCTGATTCATGCTAATACACAGAGGTACCTTAAAAACCATATGTTAAGCTAAATGAGCCAGACACAAAGGGACCAGTGTTACATGAGCTCACTTACAAGAAAATGTCTCGAACAGACAAATCAATGGAAACAAAACATTATTGGTTACCAGAGGATAGGGGAGGAGAAAATAGGGTACTGAGGGGAAAAAAAGAGTCTGTTGTAGATCTGCTTTCCTGAAAAAGAAAAAACAACCCAAACCCACTGTTGTCCCCTTGATTCTAACTCATAGCAACCCTATAGGACAGAGCACAACTGCCCCATACGTTTCTCAAGGACCAGATGTCAGATTCGAACCACCAACCTTCTGGTTGGCTGTTGAGCTGTTAACCACTACATCATTGGGGCTCAAATCCAGTGTGTGGCCCAAGAATTTGCCTTGTAATGAGCAATTGTAATGATTCAGAGGCTTACTAAACTTTGAGAGATCTTGTCTTAGTGCACCTGATTTTTGCTAAATGCTTCACTGCTTTCAAAATGACAGCAGAAAGGCAATTCATAAGATTCCTATTGTGTAGAATGACAATATGAATTTTCACTGACCATACAACAAGCGAAGATGTTTTCTCCTCTCTCTGTAGTTCAGTTTACAGCCTTTCAAACTCAGAGCAGTGAAGAGATCCAATGCAGTTAGTCGAGCACAGAGTATATTCATTCTCATATGTTTTTGAATTTTGAGCAATTAACTGTTAAAGACATCATGTGCTAAACGCAACAGGTTTTATAGAGTAAGCCAATTACTGTTAACATTAAGGGATGGAATTTGCACGTAAAACCTGATTCTTGTTTTATTGCAAATCTTGCACTAAAATCCAAAGAATCAGAACGATGCTAAAAAAAACCAGAGGATGTCACCAGTGCGCCATGCATTTATAGTACCAAGTGTTCCTTTTGCTCTTACTGCTCAGAAATGACTGTGGCTAGTGGTCCTACACTTTTGGAACATCCTTTATGTATACATATGTATATGTATATATATGTATATATACGTATATACTTTTCTTATAAATTATTAACTGCTTCTGTACCAATTAGTTCTACTAGTTGGTAGGTTTGTTATCAACTTAAATTTCAAGACAAGAACCTGGACTGGGCTGATTAAAAATTTAGAGGTAGTTAATTAAATATGCAGATAGCCTGTAAAGCTACATCTTGAAACCATTATATTGTCTTTTAATACTAATGATTTGTATAATTAATTTAAAAAAAAAGCTTGGAAGAGTTTAAAACAGAAAGCGAGACATTAAAGGGAAGAGGGTTTAGTGCCAAGAAGAATAATCTTTTGATTATTAAGAATATCTTTTGATTATCCCATAAGATAGCTATATAACTGTTTTGTTTTAACAATACAATTCTCTTCTTAGCAAAGATTATGTGATGGAACTTTACAATTGTTGTGGAAATTGCGTGCTGGATCAGCGAGTGGTCTGAGGGCTAATTAGATAAATTTTGTGGATTGTGTACTTTTTCCTCCAATTAAAAATCTTAATTACCCCGGTGAATTTTCCAATTTGAAGGTTTGTTGTGAAGTATAAGCAGTGAAGCGTAGATGTCCAGATCAAACCAGAACTACTGGTGAGCTCTCATGGCTTACAATAAAGCTATTTTTAGTTAATTACAAAATTATAAAATTGCCTTAAGGAACTCAGACTCTTAAATTCTAGGTTTTAAAAAGAATTTTTTCTCCAGAGCATGGATTCCTCTCTGCTGTGAACATAACTTTGAAATCAATACAGGTTATTCTACTGTATGATGGCAGAAAAGATATTTAAACTCTATGCTTTTGTTTTCCTAGCTACGTTATGAGGAAAATGAAGCAATACCAGGAATGACTATTGTTTAGGGGAGTTTTCTAAGAGTCAAGCACTATCACAGGCTCTGCACAGTCTATCTCTTGCAATGACTGTGAAAATGAAATAAAAGAAACTGGGCTATTCTGATGTTACAAAAGAGAAAACATAGAAGTGGTAGAATTTACTTTCAAGTCATGGGTGTCTAACTTAAATGCCCAAGACTTTTTTCAAAAGGCCTCTTTTCACTAAATAATGTTGCTACCATGCTTTCTAAGAACCACGTACTCCACTAAATATGCTCTTTGGGTAGCTCCCTGACCCCGGTATTAACAGTTTCTGTCTCAGGATTGAGAGCCTTCAATATAAAGCACAACACTCTAGAATAGGAAGTACTTTCCAAGCTTCTTCCATTTCTGTTTGAAGGTGGCCATCTGGTCTATGTCTACCCAGTTAGTCAACACTTTGGGGACTCTGCAATCAGAGCCATGTAGAATTTTTACACAGAGATTAGTGTTTATAGGTTAAATTTTGGCATATTACTGTAGAAGACAAGAAACTGAAGAAGAAATTATCAGCCTTAATTTACAAATTGAAAAACCCTGTGAATTTAAGCAACAACCTCAAGGCCATTTCAAGAGCCTAGATTTTTCTCTAGGATTGCCCAGCCTTCTCAAGTTAAGGCCTTGTGACACCACCTGTTGGAGACTGATCACCAGCAGATCTCTGTTGGAGACGTTTTCTGATCTAGCATGTCACAAACTCGACCCAACACAGTTACTTCTGTGAGTAGACACTGGGGGTGGGTAAAATGCCAAATGTAAAATGATTTAAAATAGGTTAAATTACTAAGAAACTTAAAGTTCTGGTTTTCTAAAATAAATATGTTAGTGGCATATTTCATTTTCTTTTCTCTCATACTTCAGGATTTATTTGCCTTTTTCCGTCAGAGCTTTAATCAACCTACTTTATTTTGTAGTTCCTCACATTTTTTCCATTGTTTTAAGGTTGCTGTTTATCGGTTTTACACAGACACAGACACAGACACACAGTGATAGACTACCCAGCCTTTGTGCAGACGAACTGTGTCACCAATGTCTCAGTTGTTCGGCTGGAAGGAGCCTACGGAAGGTAGCACTTGGGGGGAAATGAAAAGCCCATAATAAGCTTTAAGCTCAGAAAGACAGAGGTTGGGGGTGGGGAGCTGGAGTGTTGGGGGTTTGTTAGTCTACTTAACAGCTTTGTAACTTTGAGGCAACTAGTCTAAGTACTGTATACGTCATTTTCTTTTACAAAAGAAATTGTCGTAGAATTGAGAGAACATATGTAAAACAGCAAACCTAGTACCTACCACAGAATAATTCACTAAATGTACGAGGTCTGACAATTAAGTATGTGAACTTAATTGTTTTAAGTTCTACCTATCTCATTGCTGAATATCATCGCTACACTTACCTTCCAAATACGAGCCTTGGGAACCTATGCACGGACACTAGCACCTGGTCTATCCTTCAAAGTAATTTTGGAATTCTTTCAGAAATGACCATTGTGTACAGTGGCAAGTTCACAAACTTAACTGTATAGTTGTCTGCGAGGGAGTTTTTAGCCAGTAAACAAATAACCGTATTGGAACAACCTGCCTACTCAACTAATCTGGCCCCCAATGTTTTTTTTCTTTAACTAAAGATAAAGGAAATATTGAAAGAAAGATATTTTGATAACATTCAGGACATCAAGGGTAATAGGACGACAGCTCTTATGGCTATTCTGGAAAAAGAGTTCCAAAATTACTTTGAAGGGTGGACCAGATGCTGGTGTTGGTGCATAGCTTCCCCAGAGGAGTCCTTCAAAGCTGACCGCAGTGGTATTCAGCAACGAGGGTGGAAGCTCTTTTTCTAGGATGAGTTCGTGAACTTAATGGGCAGTCCTCATATACATACTTTTAATCCATTCCTCTCCCTTTCGCTATGTCAACACAAGGCTCCTTCAATCAATTTTGGTTGGAAAGTTCAATGACCGCTACCATACAAGTGAATTTTAAACCCATTCATTGGCTGTCACTTCCATCCGTGTCATAACCTTCAGCACCCTGCTTTCCACATTATTTTAAATGTGACCCTGTAGTCTCCCAAACCTCTCTGGATCCCACGTCCCTCTCAGTGCTCGCTCATCACCAGGGTTGCCCTTCGTAAGCTTCCGTAACCACCTTTCCCCTCTTTTTCCTTGGCAGTAGACCTCTTTTTTTTTTTTTTTTTTCTCATCCAAGGCTTCCTTCACTTATTCACAATCTTACATTCTTCAAAGAATGACTTGAAACATGAGTTTTTCAACGAAACTTTCCGAGGGAAAAATACCAAATTCACACAGGGAGTAGTTCTCTCAAAATTTTACATTTCTGATAATACGTTGAAGTGGGCCTTGTAGAAGGAGCACGTGTTTGAAGGAATCAGTGAGGTCCTTCTGAGCAAGGAGCGTATTTTATACGTTTCCTTCTGTCCTACATGATACTTAGTAAGGTAGACACTCAAATATTTGTTGATTCGAAAAACAGGTGCATTTCTAACCAAACCATTGGAGGAAAAAAGCATAAATAATCTTTTAGAATTTTAGAAATAATTTTGGCCATTTGCTCTCTCTACCTTTTTTTTTTCTGTTTGAGGGGTCTCAAAAAATAATTTAAAGCCAATTTATGTATAGGAAATTTCCAACATACGTATTTGCTTTTTGACCAGGTGTTTTTTGTCTATCTCCAGTTCATTCAGTTAATTTTCACGGATTGCCAGCTGTGTTTTAGGTACTGATCTAGGCACTAAGGAAATGAAACAAAATTGACAGCAGGCTCCTTTCCTCAGAGAACCCTCAAGAAGTGAGCTGGACAAATCCATAAATATGTAAGTATAAAAAAATATGGCTGTCACAGTCATGGAACTCTTAGGTGTGATACATCACTCCAAGTAGGCACATTTAACCTGGTTTTGGCTGCCATTATTTTCAAAATAAGATATTTTTAGCTCATAGCCTGTCTGTGAAGATTTCTAGCTAATGGAACTACATCCCTTTCTGTATCTCCAGGATTCCCTTTTCTACCAAAATGATATCAGGAAATCTTAGCACTTTTTACACTCCAGGAGACCCTGGTGGCATAGGGATTTAGTACTCATGGTTGCCAACCACAAGGTTGAAAGTTCAAATCCATCAGGTGGTCCTTGGAAACTCTATGGGGCAGTTCTACCATGTTTATAGGGTCGCTATGAGTGACACAGCAGTGGATTTGGGGGTTTATACCATGTTGAAACTTTGTCTCTCTCTCATTATGTATATCCTTCACACTAAAATTTATCAAAATAATTATGTCTAGCAAGGGAAAAGGGAAAAAATATATGTACTTACCTGTATATATATACAGATATATGTATACATATACATGAAATCACTCTCTAAGTGCCTTCATATGACAGTATTGACAATGTATTTCTGTGGCGTTCCTTTCATACCTTATAAAATCATCAAGGATATTTGGTAATATCTCATTGTCAACAGCTATAGAGATAATAGCACATTATATTTCTACATCCTTGATACTTTTCATGACATTTTTATATAGACCTGAGCCCTAAGGAATAATTTTGTCTAGGAAAGATGTGCTATGTGCCATTGACAAAATGTTTGGTAAATGTCACTCATGACAGTTCTTTCCCCACAAAGGCACTCCAAAATGCTTAAATAATTGTTGTCATGTCAAAGAGTGAAAATGTACTTCAGGTATGGTTGGTTGATTTTATAAATGAGTTTTTCCACTTTCCATAGTTACAGTAACAGACATTTCCTTAAATTATATTTAAAGATTTGACAAGACAGGTCCTGTGTAAAGCAAGTTAGCTTAAATTTCCTCATCTCGTCACACCGTGATTGGTCTAAACGTGGTAGGAGACAGAAAGAGTGGACTTAATCAGCTTGAACATTTGGAGAAAGTAATGAAATTTAATAATAAATAATTCCAAGAGGACTCATTAAGCCGGAACATTATTATCAAGCTGAACATACATGTTGACAGCTGTACCAATAAATTTGAGAGCTGCGAACTTTTACCACATAAAATAACGAAGGTCCTGCAAAAGGCTCTGCTGCTCTTATCCTGAGAAAAAGACTTCTCCCTGCATTTCCCACGAATTTAAGGGACCACAGCAATTTTCTGGAGGTTTTATATCTTTTCAAACTGATACAGTGCTTTGGGGTTTTAGTTATGAATAGGAATATTGAAAGATTACTTTATCCTTAGATCTTGATTCCAAATAAAGGATTGAGCACAAATTCATTATAGTTGCTACATGAAAATAATATTAAGAAACAATAATTAAATATTATACTTCAAGACAGACTATATTATTTTGTCAAATACCAATAATTTTCATGATCGATGAATGAGACAAACTCTTATATTTGTTTAAAATCTCACTTGGTAGAGCACGGTTACATCTTGGCACTAAACTGCCTTGAATTTACAAATACATACTATGCAACATCACATGCAGAACTGCCAAGATAGATAATTATGATTTAGTTATGCCAGTAGAGAATCAAATACACTGTGGAAGCTATAGTAAAAAAATGAATTTGGCAAAAGTCATCCTAATGAGATCCATTTAGAGGCATTATTTAAAATAACATCAATCCCCTTAAAGTATTTTTAAAGTCGGTACCAAGTATTCCTAGGGCTTCAAAATTATCCTTGTTTTAGATCCAACAAGCAGAAGTGAAAGAACGAGAATGAGTACATTTCTTGGACTTCTGTATTTTCTCGTAAACATATTAAATGTTGGAAGACCAAGCACCTATTTGCCATTCATGGTAACCAGCGTAGTAAAAGATTCCTGGCTTGTATTTTACACAATTCACATCTTCAGAGTATCATGTATGTCTTGAACTAAGTTTCTGCATTAAATGTATTGAGCTAAATCTGAATTTTTAGAAGCCATGTTTGCAGGAGAGTCAAATATTTTAATCTAGTAAGCACATTTGTCATCATGGACTCGGTCACTTGCTCCTTGCGCGCTTTGTCAGTCTGCTTGTCCGCCTACACTCAGTGAGCTTTCCAGATCCCTTTCCAGACTCCCAGCCCCTACCCAGTCCTACCCCTTGGTAGACTTTGCTAGAGGTTACCCGTATTCAGTTTTCCTCCTCTTGCAAACACATGGAAGACAAGAGACCCCTGTGGTGAGCAGGCCCTGTAACGTAACTTGTTCTGGTCAGAAGACTGTGAGGTGGTGAAAAGCCTGTGTATCTTTTCTAGATTGAATTTTGTCCCCTCGTAAATGTGTATGGCATTTGGGGCCATGATTCCTGGTATTGTGTGATTGCCCTCCTTTTTGTGATTTTTCCTATGCTGTAAATCCTAGTCTCTGCCTGTGGTTAATAGACGGGATTATGTTAAATAGGATGAGGGTGGGATCGTATGGTAACACTCTTCCTCGAAAGGTCATCTTTCTGCTTCAGTGAAAAGGGAGTTTCCCTGTAGTGTGGTGTATACCACTTTTTACCCTACAAGAGATAAAAGGGAAGTAAGCAGAGAGTTGGGGACCTCATGCCATCAAGAAGACAGCACCAAGAGCACAGTGCATCTTCAAATCTGAGGTTCCTGCCACGAAATGCTCTCAGACCAAAGAAAAACTGATGCGACACAAGGACCTTCCTGTAGAGCCAACAGAGAGTGCATTCCCTTGGAGCTGGCATCTTGAATTCTGACTTGTAGTCTAGCTGACTGCGTTTCTTTGTGAAAGCCATCCACTTGCGGTATTTCTGTTAGAGCAGTACCAGATGACAGTACCTTTTCCTGCTTGCTCCTGACTCTTTGACCCTGATCCAAAGATGCTATACATCTTCCAGATAGTGTAGCTACAGCATAGCGAAGCCTCTATCACCTGAGTAAACCAATAGATTTTGGTGATTGTTAAGCAAAGCAGCTCAGCCTAGTTAATAATTGCCCTCACACAGGATAGTTCCCACTCCTTCCTGTCAAAATTTTCTTCCTCTTAGCTGCTGCCCCATTGGATTAGAAAGATGTTAAAAATCACAGTTACATGAAGATTTATCACAAGCATAGTACCTCTGGATGACAGGAGGAGTCCTTGAGCAGTGCAAGCTGCTTACCTAAAGTTAGAGGTGTGAGTACATCCAGAGGGACCTCAAAAGAAAGGCCCGGAAAACCATTTTTGAAGAATCAGCCATTAAAATCCTTGTGGAACATACCCTATCCTGACACAGACGAGTTCACCATAAACTGAAGTCAACTCAAAGGCAACTAGTAGTGGCGATGGTGAAAGGGAGGGTATAAGAAGATAAAGGCAGAGGTGACCAGAGTGACAAAGTTGTCATCCAAGGAGATAGAATCAATCCAGTAGCAACTAACAACGGAGAATCTGAGTTCTAACGCTGGCTGGTCATTGTGATTATTAGTTGCTGTGGAGTTTATTTCAACTCTTGGTGATTCTGTGTGGACAGAGCAGAACAGCTTCACAAGCTTTAGAAGCAGATTGCCACGTTTTTTTTTTCCACGGTGCCCAGGATGGGCACAAATAACCAGCCATTTGACTCATAATCAAGGGCTTAACCATTTTATCACTCAGAGAATCCTCTGCTGGCTGGTTAAAACAAAAAAAAACAAAGATCAAACTCATTGCTTTCAAGTTCATTCAGACTCATAGCAACTCTATAGGACAGAGTAGAATCACCCTATAGGCTTTCAAGGCTGAAATCTCTACAGAAGCAGACTGCCGTATCTTTTCTACCTTGGAGCGGCTATCAGTTCAAAACACTGGCTTTTTGATTAATAGTTGGGCACTTAATTACTGCATACCAGGGTTCCTTGCTGGCTGATAAAACACCAAAAACCAAACCTGTTGCCTTTGATTCTAATTCATAGTGAACCTATGGGACAGAATAGAACTGCCTCACGGGGTTTCTGAGGAGTGGATGGTGGATTCAAACTGCCAAACTTCTGGTTAGCAGCTGAGCTCTGAACCACAGAGCCACCAGGGCTCTTTGCTGACTGGTAGAGAAGGAACATTCAGAGTTGAGAGCCTTTCTTTATTTCTGCGTAATGTTCCAACGGAAACCCTGAGGGGCTAGTGATTGCGTGCTAGTCTGCTAACCAAAAGGCTGGCAGTTCATATCCACCAGGCGCTCCTTGGAAACTCTGTGAGGTAGTTCTGCTCTGTTCCATAGGTTCTCTGTGAGTTGGAATCGACTCAACAGCCCTGAGTTGTTTTTTTTTTAAGTTTCCAATAAAAATGCACCTGCTTCCTAGACATCTCAAACTTCTGTATAGGCTTTTTTTCTGTATAAACTCAGGAGTCAGCTGCTGCTTAAAAGGAAAATATTTCAGACAGTTTAAAGTAAAATATGTTCAAGTATTAACTTGAAACACAACCCGAACTGTAGTTTAGAAAGATAAAGCACATAAAAAAAGAGATGTGGCATTGACTTCTTGAATGTGTAAGAAACTGAAATATTATATAGCCCACCCATTTTTATGTTCCATGACAAGCAACATTTTATACACCAGACTTAATAAACGATTAAGTTTATCTTACTCGCTTCATGCTATTTTATTTATTTATTACTATGATTGAGTGAAAATGTACATTCCCTTATCAATTTGCATGCTCACCTATATGCAGCTCCCACTGCTCTCCCTGCCCGGTGACAGCACACTCTTCCTCTCTGTTCCATACATGTCCTATCCTCCCAGCAACCTGCTATCCCCTCCTTTCCACCCACTCCCCTGCCTCCAGTAAGAGGTCAGCAGGACTACATCCTGTGGATGCATAGAACCATAAAGTGCACACATGGTATGGTCACTCTGTCGCCAAGTCCAATCCATTCCTGTCTGAAGAGTTGACCTCCATTATGCTTTATGGACAGGGGCAGCATCAGGGCCAGGGAACATGCTCCCAGGGGAACCTCGAAGACCCCAGACCATCAGTTGCAGTCTTTTAGTGGAGATCTCAGGGTGTGCCCTTTTTGTTCTTGTGTTGCCAGTGAGACTCAACTTTGTGAGGTCCATCACGGCTATCACTGGTGGTGGCCAGGTACCATCCAGTTCTTCCAGTCACAAGTCGATGTAGTCACCCACTCACATGGGTCTGTCTGTCTTCTGGGTTCTCTTTCCCCCATGTCATTTTGATCCTTGGTGATCATCTGTTCCTGCTGAGTTGGGACCATTTGCTACACCCTCAGATGGCAGCTTGGCAGGTTTTAAGACTCTAGATGCCACTCAACAATGTGTGGTGCAGGAGGCTCTCTTAGCAAAAGGCTAGTTGTGCCAAATTGGCCTCAAATTCTCCTGAGAGCATGGTCACTGGCCACCTGGCCCAGCTACTGTGTGCTTTCCATATTGGGTTAAGATGGGAGGAGCAATCATGTTACATTGAGTCCAGTTAAAATTGATCTTCTTTCTAATGTGTGCTGTCACAGATTTCACCCAACTAAATTTCTATCAACTATCTAACCTAAACCGTTCCCCCTTGCCCCCCCTCCCTCTCCACCCTTGCAGGCCTCAGAGTCTTTTCTTGTATGCATGAGTCTGTTTTTAAGTTCTTATCATAGGGGTCTCACACAATATTTGTCATTTTGTCACTGACTACTTTGACTTAGCATAATGTCCTCTGATTGAAACCAGGTTATGTTTCCTAAAATCATCGTTGTTCTATATCATTGCATAGTGTTCCATTGTGTATATATACCATAGTTTACCTATCCATTCCTCTGTTGTTGAGCATCTGGGTTGATGCCATCTTTTTGCTATCGTGGGCTGTGCTGCAATAAACATTTGTATGCATGTATCAGTTGGTGTGAATGGCCTGGATTCTGTAGGATACGTTCTGAGCAGTGGAATTATTGGGAGAAATGGTATGTCTATATCCAGCTTTTTAAGGAAGCGCCAGATTGCTTTCCAAAGAGGTTGCACCATTTTGCAATCCCACCAACAGTGTAGGAGAGTTCCAGTTTCTCTACAGCCTCTCCAGCATTTGTTGTTTTGTATTTTTTTGGATCATGGTCAACCTTGTTGGGGTGAGATGGTGTCTCATTGTAGTTTTGATTTGAATTTCTTTAGTAGCTAATGATTGTGAGCATGCCCGCATGTGATTTTTGGATGCCTGGATCTCCTCTTTAGAGAAAGGTCTGCCCATCTCCTTTGTCCATTGCTTAATTGGATAATATATGTTTTTCTTATTGATATTTTGTAGTACCTTATGGATTATGGAGATCAGGCATCAGTCTTACATAGAGTTGCCAAATATTTTTTTCCATTCTGCAAGTGGCCTTTCAATTCTATTGCTACAGTCTTTGGATGAGCAAAAGTGATTGATTCTTAGTAGTTCCCATTTATCTGTTTTCTCTTCTGTTGTTTGTGGTTTGTTTGACAGATTTTGAAGTCTGTCTACATTGTGTATTAAAGCTTCCATTGTTGTTCCTACTTTTTCTTGAACAAGCTTTATTGTTTTAGATTCGATATTTTGGTCTTTTATCCAGTTTGAGTTGATTTTTGTATAAGGTGTATGATATGTGTCTTGTTTCAGTTTACTGCAGATGGATATCCAATTTTGCCAGCACCATTTGTTGAAGAGGTTGTTTTTCCCCCAGTTTAATGCCTTAGGGCCTTTGTCAAATATTAACTGTTCATAGACAGATGGTATCATCTCTGGGGTCTCAATTCTGTTCCATTGATCTGTCTCTTTTTGTACTCTTTTGACTGCTGTGGAGTATAATAGATTTTAAAGTCAAGCAGTGAGAGACCTCCCAGTGGGTTCTTCTTCTTCAGTAGTGGTTTACTTATCTGGGGCTTCTTCCCTTTGCAAACAATGTTGGTGAATTGTTTCTCCATCTCATTAAAAAATGTCACTGGAATTTGTATTGGGACTGCATTGTGTAAGTAGATTGCTTTGGGTAAAATAGACATTTTCACAATGTTAATTCTTCATATCCATGAGCAGGTAGGTTTCTCCATTTATGTAAGCCTCTTTTAGTTTCTTGTAGTAAGGACTTGTAGTTCTCTTTGCAAAGGTCTGTTATTTCTCTGATTAGATTCTTGGGGCTATAGTAAATGACATTGATTTGGTGGTTTCTTCATTAACAATCTTGTTGTCGGTATAAAGAAATCCTACTGATTTACTTATGTTTATCTTGTATCCTGAGACTTTGCTGAATTCTTCTATCAGTGTCAGTAATTTACTTAGGGATTCTTTAGGATTCTCTGTGTATACAATCATATCATCTGCAAATAGGAAGATTTTTACTTCTGCTTTGCCAATGCAGATGCCCTTTACTTCTTGGTCTAGTCTAATTGCTCTGGCTAGAATTTCTAGTACAATCTTGAATAGGAGAGGTGAGAATGGGCATCTTTGTCTAGTTCCCATTCTCAAGGGAAACTGTTTTAGTCTCTCTCCATTCAGGATGATGCAGGTAGTTGGCTTTGTATAAATGGCCCTTATTGCATTGAGGAATTTCCATCTATTCCTATTCTGCTGAGAGTTTTTAGCATGAATGGATGTTGGACTTTATCAAATGTCTTTTCTGCATCAACAGACAAGATCAGGTGATTCTTGTCCTTTGTGTTATCTATGTGGTTGATCACAGTAATTGTTTTTCTGATGTTGAACCAGCCTTGCATCCCTGGTGTGAATCCAACTTGGTCATGCTGGATTATTTTTTGGATATGTTGTTGTATTCTACTGGCAAGAATTTTGTTCAAGATTTTTGCATCCAGATTTATGAGTGATATTGGTCCATAGTTCTCCTTTTTTGTTAGGTCTTTCCCTGCCTTTGGTACCAAGATTATTCTGGTTTCATAGAATGAATTTGGGAGTATTCCATCCCTTTCTGTACTGTGAAATAGTCTCAATAATATTGGAGATAACGCTTCTCTAAGAGCTCAGTAGAGTTCTGCGGTGAAGCCATCTGGACCTGGGCTTTTTTTCTTTGGCAGTTTTTTGATGATTTTTCAATCTCTTCCTTTGTGATGGGTTTATTAGGTTGTTCTGCTTCACCTTGTGATAATTTTCGTAGGTAATATAAATCAAGGAATTTGTCCATTTCTTCTAGGTTTTCAAATTTGTTACAGTACATCTTTCATAGATTCTGTTATGATGTTTTTTTATTTCTGTTGGACCTGTTATGACAGCTCCCCTTGTATTTCTTATTTGGGTTATTTGTTTCCCTTCCTGTTTTTCTTTAGTAAGTTTAGCCAATGGTTTGTCAATTTTGTTGATCTTTTCAAAAAGTCAGCATTTGGTCTTTTCAATTTTCTCGGTTGTTCTTCTATTCTCTAAATCATTTAGTTCTGCTCTAATCTTTATGATCTGTTTCCTTCTGGTGACTGAGGGGTTCCGCTGTTGTTCTGTCTCTACTTGTTCAAGCTGTAGGGTTAGTTCTTTGATTCGGTTTCTTTCTTCCTTCCAGATGTATGCATTTATGGAGATAAACTGACCTCTGAGCACTGCTTTGGCTATATCTCATAGGTTCTGGTAAGAAGTGTTTTCGTTCTCATTGGAATCCATAGATTTCTTTGTTTCATCCTTGATTTCTTTTATAACTCATGATTTTTTGAGCAAGATTTTGTTCAGTTTCCATGAGTTCCACTTTCTATCTGTTTTTTCTGCTCTTGATTTAGACTCTTATGGCTTTATAATCTTAGAAGATGCTTTGCATTAATTCAGTGGTATGGATTTTATTATGAATTGCTTTGGCAATGCAGAGTGACCACATATTGGAAGCACTCTGTGGTTCTAAACATCTACAGGATATCATATTGCTGACCTCTGGCTGGAGGAAGGGGAGTGGACGGAGAAGAGGGGAAAGGAGGTTGTTGGGAGGATGAGACACATATGGAGCAGAGAGGAATAGTGTGCAGTCACCGGACAGGGAGAGCAGTGGAAGCTGCATATAGGTGGGCATGTAAATTTATACATGAATGTACATTTTCACTCAGTTATGTTAAATAAAAATAAAAAAGAATTGCTTTATGTCCTAACATGTGGTCTATTCTGGAGAGTAGACCATGTGCACTGGTAAAGAAGGTGTAGTTGTCCACTGATGGATGGAAATTTCTGTATATGTCTATGAGGTCTAGTTGGTTAACTGTGGCAATAAGATCTTCTGTGCCTTTATTGGGCTTTTTTCTAGATGATCTGTCCAGTATTGAGAGTGGAGTGTTGAAGTCTCCCACTATTATTGCAGAGTGATCTATCTCCTTTTTTGAGTGTAGTCAGTGTTTCTTCAATGTATTGAGGTGCTCTAATATTAGGTGCATAAATATTTAATATTGTTAAGTTCTGCTTGTGTATTGAATCTTTCAGCAATAGTGTCCCTCCTTGTCCATGGTGGTAGATTTTACATTAAAATCTATTTTATCTGAGATTAGAATTGCCACACCTGCTCTTCTTTGTTCATTGTAAGCTTGATACATATTCTTCAACCCTTTAATTTTCAGTTTGTTCCTGTCTTTAAATCTAAAGTGAGTTTCTTGTAGACAACATATGGATGGGTTGTGTCTTTTGATCCAAGATGTCACTCGATGTCTCTTTACTGGGGCTTTCAGTCTTTTCACATTCAATGTAATTATTGATAGGTATGTGTTCAGTGCTGCCATTATGATATGTTTATTGTTGTGTTGATGTTTTCTCTGTTGTTCTTATTAATCTGTTCTGGGACGTTCTTCTTTGTGAGTTGATTTTTGACCTTTTCAGGGTTGGGTTTGTGGTTGCTGAGATTCCTGTATTACGTTTCTTGATTTAATATCTTGCATCTTTATTGTGTTTTACGGCTGCCTCTAAGATTCTCCTTAATAAACTATGTATAAACCCAATTTCAATTACTACCATTCTTTTCACCTTCCTTTCCATCTGGAAGGAGTATAACGACTGTAGTACATCACACTTTTTAATATGATGACATCATAGTTTTCATGATATGATCACTGGATCATTTCTTTCAGTATTATAGCTTTGATTCAGTTTGGAGCCTTCCCTAACAGAGTAGGATTCTGGGTGATGTGTCCAGTAATTTCTTCTAAAATATAAAGTTAGTGGCTTTGTTTTAAGCCAAGAGATTCTTTCAGTATTTCCTGTAGCTTTGGCTTGGTTTTTACAAAGTCTCTGAGTTTATGTTTATCTGCAAATGTCTTAATTTCATTTTCATATTTGAAAGAGATTTTTTCAGGATATATAATTCTTGTTTGGAAGTTCTTCTCCTTCACAGCTTTCAATGTGTCATGCCACTGTCTCCATGCCAGCACGATTTCTGCTGAGAAATTCAATGAAAGCCTAGAGGATTTCCCTCTGAATGTTCATTTTGGTTTGAGTCTTGCTGTCTTTAAGATTTTCTGCTTATGTTCCATTTTGTTAAGCTTGATTATAACACGTCTTAGAGTCTTTCTTTTGAGGTCTATATTGAGTGGCATTCAAGATGCATCTTGGATACCTATATTCACTTCCTTCGTGATTTCTGGTATGTTTTCTGTCAGCAGCTCAGCAACAATACTCTCTGTGTTCTCAGATGTCTCGCCCTGTGCAGGGACTACAATTAATCATAGATTGTTCCTCTTAATAGGGTCCCCCATGCTTCTTAATGTTTCTTAATGCTTCTTCATCTTTCTCGTTTCTTTTTCTGATTTCTCCACATAGATGCTGTAGTCAGTGGCTCTGTCTTCCGAGTCAGAAAGTCTCTTTTTATTTGTTCCCTTCTGCTTTCTTGGCTTTGAATTGAAGTTTTTATGTCTTTAATTTTGTTCTTGATCTGTTGGATTTCAGAGTACTGGTGTTCCATCAGATCAAACAGCTTGCTTAACTTTTCATTTTGTTGTGCTGCATTTTGTATAAGGTCTAGCTGGGGTCTATATATAATCCTTCCATGTTCAACTTCCAATAGTTTCAGAAAGGTTTCTTCATCCAGAAGGTTCTGTGGTGCTTTCTTTTGGGGGCCTTCTGAAGCCATGGGTGATTTCTTGGTTATGGTGTATTCCAGAGTTTGTTGCTTTTTGGGGATCATATGAGTCGATAGAGGCTGGGAGAGGTGCTGTGAGGATGGACTCTAGTTGTTTCTCTAGACCATCTTGAAAGGTAAAAGGTATCTGACAACTTCCAAAGTCAGTCAGGTTTTCAGGTGTACAGGTACCTCTTCCCAGCTGGCAGAGTAAGCACCTCTACATCCAACCCTAGATGTTATAAGCTGGTTCAAAATACAGAAGGGTTACTGCTCTGCTGGCCTCTGTTGCTGGACCCCAGCCATAGGTGACACTGTATGAAATAATGCTTTTCTGCCAGAAAAGTGCTCTCCTCTGGGAAGGGGCTGCCTCCCAGTCTAGGAATTAGGTCAAGCTGAGGCCTCTGTAAGGGTATTTCTGCCTCCCAGTGGAACAAGATAGTGTCCTGCACAAGCTCTCCACCTGCCTTGGAACAAACTACTCAATGGTGGAAGTGGAAAGAGAGGCCAAAGGTGCTGAGATGCACAGAGTCCAAAGCTGGGCTCTCAAAATGTGGCAGTTTTGCTTGTTGATCCCACCAGCTTTGTGTCTGAGGTTAGCTGCTAGTCAAGTCCCAGATCCACCCACCAGCTAAGACAGAGAAAAAGAAGTTAAAATGGCAAGTTACCTTCAGTCCATGAAGGGCAGCACTCAACCAAGAGCAGGGACAGCAAAAGAGAGGTGATTTTCCTTTCAGTGGCATAAAGTCCAAATTAGCATCCACATGCTGTGTCCTGGGGTTCATTAGGTGTCCAGAAGGCTCCTTTTAATTATCAGTTCAGGTCTTCATTTCCAGAGGGATTTAAGAAGATGTGTGTTTAGGTAGCCGTCTTGACTCCTTCTCCTCGCTGTTTATTTTTTAAAGAAAAAAACATTATAGCCCTACCCTCTCACTCCTCCCCAAAGGTGGTCATGTTCACACATTTTATGTATTTTTTATACTTATGAAACATGTGTGTCTGAAGACAATATGTGGTATTTTATGTGTTTAAATAAATTACATGATACTATCTACAAGGAGCCTGGTAGGGCAGTGATTAAGCCCTCAGATGCTAATTAAAAGTGTCAGTGGTTCAAACCAAGCAGCCTCTCCTCAGGAGAAAGATGGTGCAGTTGGCTTCCATAAAGCTTTCAGCCTTGGAAATCCTATTGGGTGGCTCTTCTCTGTGCTACAGGGTTGCTATGAGTCAGAACTGGCTGGACAGCAAAGGGTAATGTCATCTTCCTATATTGTTCTAACTTGCTTTCTTAAAAAATAAGATAGAATCAAGCATTATATTTTGAGATCTATCATATTGATAGATCTCTCCCTCCCTGTCTGCTTCCTTTTTTCCCCCTCCCTTCCTCCTTCTCTCCCTTCAATCTTTTCTTCTATCCTTCTACTCCCTCTTTATTTCTTTATGTGTTTTTAAGGATTATACCATCATTTATTTATTCATTTCACTATGTTTACTTGGGAATTTTTAAAGTTTTCACTATTAAAATAAGTGCTGCAAAAGATATTCTAAGTCCAGTCTTTTTGTGAGAGTTTTCGTTGAATTTTTATTTTTTTTATTTTTAGAATATTTACCTAGGAGTTCAATTGTTGGGTTGTAGATAGTACATACTGCCCATATAACAAGATATTGTCAAAATGCTTTCTTAATTGACTCTATTCACACTCCAATCAACAATAAATGAGAGGTACTTATCATCCTCAACAACACTTAGTGTTACAGGCTTAGCTTTTTTGGCCAGTTTGACTAGTGTGGAATAGTAATGTGTATAAGCATAGTTTTACAGAAGCATATTAACTGGTGATTCAAATTTCCTGTTCTAGTATTTGTCTGTTCAAATCTTTTGCCCCTATTACTATTAGGCTGCGTTTTAAGCATTGATTTATTGGAGTTATTGAAATTTTCATGATACTAATTTCTTGTGGATACTTTAAATGTCTTCACACAGTGTATGATTTGTCTTGAAACTTTTTTGTAGCATATTTTGTGTACAGAAGTTTTCATTTCAATCTGGCCAAATTAATTGATGTATTTCCTTATAATTCTTGATTGTTTGGCATCTGAAGATCATGAATATTTCCTAATTTTGTATTTTATAGTTCAATTTTAATCCTCCAGGAACTTATATCTGTGTAGGTAGCAATGTCATCTTATTAATATTGTTTAATATGGGAAGTTTACTTCCACATACCACTTTTGAATGTTTGTTGTTGGACAATTTATTTTCAGTGTCTACTTCACCATTTAAAAATTTCACTTAAATTCATGATTCTGTTTTTAGAATTCTTATTTGATGTCATCAATTGATTCATCTTTTTCTACTGCACTACCACATTGTTTCAGTTACTATGACTTAATGTGAAAAAAATCATCATTTCAGGTGGAGCAATGGAATGCTTTATTCTTTTTAAAAAGTATTTTAACTAGTCTTAGAGCATTATTCTCCTACGTGAATTTAAGAATCAATTTGTGAAAGTATATGAAAAATATTGTGATTTTCATTAAGACTGCACTGAATTTATAGATGCCATGAAATTTCTCACTTAATGATATAAATAATATGCATACTGATATGCTTGTATACATAATACTGATATAGTTAAATAAAGAATCAACACTTCCTTGGATCTTTAATACTGAACAACAAACTGCACATACAAATCACTTCAGAAACTGATGGTACTTTCAAGAGATGTGAACCTGTGTTGTAGGTGCTGGAGAAAGAAGAGCAGGTGGTGTTTAAAAATGGAAAGGAATTTGGAGAAGATTCAATTTTAAAAAACGAATATAGGGAAGGAGCAAAAAAAGGAACTATAGCAGGAAAAGAAATGACATCTTATAAGGTATGTAGGTGGGGGAGGCATGTTGGGAGGAAATCATAGGACAAGCATTATGTGACTCTTCCGTGTCCTGTCCTGAAATGGAAACTTTGTGTTTCATAGTGCGAACGCTTTCTCACAAATAACCAATACATTACTTTGAAAAACCGTTGCCAAATTCAGGATCTAGAATCTGCCATTTTAAATGGCCTGTGCCAATGCTTTCTTGTACAGCCCACTTCCCTCTGCCAGCTTCATCGCTGATTGGATACTGATGGACGACATTGCTCTGTTACACTGCAGCACTTTATAAATAACATAATGCAGCCATCTACAGCTCAGTGGCAATTCCTATTTTTGCAGCAATTGGACTGACTGGAAACAAATGATTTCCCTAACAGCAGTCTTCCGTTGGATATAGCACACTGGGTCTCTCTCTGATAAATGCACCAACAAGATATTGAAACTGGATGTATGTATTTTGAGGATGACTGGGAATGTTCTAGGTACAAGGTGAATTTACTATTCAAATGCACTAGTCCAATTATAAGTAAATAAAAATAATAAATAAATGGGTACCAGGGGAAGCATCAAGTACACTGCACACTTTTCTTAGACAAACATTACTTTTTGGCATTAACAGATGGAAGTAGTTTTTGTATCTAGCTTTTCCATTTATTACTATTTTAGAAGAACATATGTATGCATTTTTCACAGACTAAAAAAATGGTATCGCAAGACTGACAAAAGTCTTTCACAAGGATATGGTCGTCACTACTAAACTCAATGACATTAAAGGTATGTCATTTATTTGTATATCAACTGATTAAAGATTCTGTGAATAAGAAAGCCAAGAGGCTAGTTAGGTTAAAAGAACCCAAGAACAAATGCTACAAAAAATTTACAATGGAGACTGTAAGCATTGCAGACTTTGTAATTATAGATCTACACGATGTTCCATCATCATTTCAGCAATTTTTGCCATTTTACAGATCAGAACACCAAGCACCAGTTCTTGACTACTGTGGAAGTTATACACACAGTCGTTTTAAGCCTCCCTCCCCATCATGTGGTGAGACTTCCTTTTACATAGGGAAACTCTAAATGTCAGCTGACAGAAGGCCTCTACAATTCTTTGATTCTGTCATATTCCCTTGCTTAAAGGCTTTCGTAAATGTCCCTCTAGCTTAAAATAGAATTTGCCCCACCACCTAATTCACCCAATAACAAACTACGTTTTGTTCAAGAAGAATAATTAATGACTTTTATTGAATACTTACTATACACCAAGGACAGTTCTGTGCTCATAGTATGACTTAATTCATTTAATCCTGTTATTGACCTCATGAAGTAGTTAATGTTATTATCATCTCCATTTCATAGTTGGGAAAACTGAGACACCAAAAGCTTAAATAACTTATTCGAGAATACAAAGCCAAAATATCAAGTTAAAACCCAGGCAATATATCTCCAGGACAAAATTTTCTTTTCATTATTTAAAAATGTATTTTGTTGTTGTTATGGAGAATAGACATAGCAGAATATACAGCAGTTCAAGGCTTTCTACACATACAAATGACTTTTATTATTTGAGTAGACTCGACGGCACTTGGCTGGCTGGCTTGGCATTATTCTCACCCTCCTTTTCTGAGTTGTTTCTCCTTCATTAAGGTAAATTTACTGCTCCCTAAGTTACCTACCTAATGTTTCAAGTGGTTGTTTTCAACTTAATCATCTATAGGTAGATAGATTCTAGAAATTCACAATACTCAATGCAGACACTCTTTACTAGTTAAAGTATTGTGTAATTTTTAAGAAGACTTTAGGGAATATTTGGGGCTTAAGGTTTAAAGATTATCTTAGGACAATAGTTTTGGGGGTTCCAGAAAATCTAGATTTCATGAGAATTTAAAATTCTAATTTGCATTTCTCCCCTTTTGATCAGGGTAAGGCTATAGAATCTTGGTTCAGAAGTTGAGTAATATTAGCCAGGCCATCCAGTTTTTCTGGTGTCTTGGCAAGGGAGGCAGTTGTTTATGGAGGCCGTTAGTCTCCTTGCATTCCTGGCTCTCCTTTCTCTGTTGCTTCTGGCAAATCAAGACCAGTTGTTGTATCTTGGATGGCCACTTGCAAACTTTCAAGACTCCAGGCACTATGTAATAAACTAAGAGAAGAGAAGTACTAATTAACTGAGAGGCAGCATGAAATCAAGACTGTAACCCTCTAAATCTATGTATCAAATCCCATGGGGTATTTGATTTTATCTATGTAGCCTCAGCAGCTACTCTCTCTCTCTCCTTTTTTTTTTGCATTACAAATGTATTTTTCACATAACTTTTT
The DNA here is from genome assembly GCA_028571685.1 of Heterohyrax brucei. Lineage (NCBI taxonomy): Eukaryota > Metazoa > Chordata > Mammalia > Hyracoidea > Procaviidae > Heterohyrax > Heterohyrax brucei. The sequence continues at coordinate 70,546,460 of CM053146.1, read as the reverse complement.
ACAGCTATGCAACTTATTGACAGTAATTACACTAATTGGCTGTGCAACTCTACCCTTAATCAATTTATTTTTACCATCACTATAAACCCAAACTCAGCACTCCATAAGCAATAATCTACCCACTTTCCCTCTAGTTCTTGCCGTTGATAACCATCAATAAACTTTGGTGTCTACGTATTTACCTATTCTCGTCTTTATATAGGTAAGCTCATATAATAGTTGTCCTTTTGTGATTGATTTATATCACTGAGCATGATATCTATAAGCTCCAGCCACACTGCATTAGGTATCAAGACTTTCTCTTTCTGGCTGAGTAGCTTATTGTATGTGTGTACCACATTTTCTGTATCCACATACTGGTTGATGGACATTTCAATTGTTTACAATTTTTAGATATCATGAATATTGCTGCCATGAACACTGGTGTACAAGTCTCTGTTTGAGTCTTTGCTTTCAAGTGCTTTTGGTATACATCAAAAAGGTGGAATCACTAGGTCATATGGTAGTAGTTATGGAAACCTTGGTGGCGTAGTGGTTAAATGCTATGGCTGCTAACCAAAAAGCCAGATGTTTGAATCTGCCAGATGCTCCTTGGAAACTCTGGTGCAGTTCTACTCTGTCCTATAGGGCTACTGTGAGTTGGAATAGACTCAACATTAGTGAATTTGTTTTTTTTGGTTTAATGTAGTTACCTTTTTTTTTGAGGAACCATCACACTGTTTTCCATAACAGCTATACCGTTTTCCCACCAGAAAAGAGTAATAGCTTCAATTTCCCTGCATTATCACGAGCACCTGTTATTTTCTGCCTTCCCTCCCCCCTTTTTAAATCTTAAACCATCCTAGTGGGAGTGAAACTGTATCTCACTGTAGTTTCGATTTGTATGTCTCTGATAGCTAACAATGTTGAGCATCTTTTTGTATGTTTGATGGCCGTTTGAATGTTCACTTTGGTGAAATGTCCAATTCCTTTGCCCATTTTTTTGAGTTGCCTTTTTATTAAGTTGCTGAGGTTTTATATACATTTAGATTATTAGATACTTGTAGGGTGTATGGTTTCCTAAGATTTTGCCCCAGTTGATATACTGCTTGCTTTTTTGCTTTTTTGATAAAGTCTTTTGATGAGCATAAGTTCTTACTTTTTATGAGGTCTCATTTATTTATTTTGTCTTTTCCATTTGTGCTTTTGTTAATACATTAGATAATCCATTGCTAAAAGCTAGAACCATAGCTTTGCCCCTGCATTTTTTTTTTAAAAGAATTTTATGGTTTTAGTTTTTCATACTTAGGTTTTTAATCTATCTTGGATTTGTTTTTGTGTATGGTGTGAGGCATGGATCCAGGACAGAATCCCTTAATCTCTATGATAAACTGGCCCTACTTGCTCTTGAAACTTCACTTACTCTTGAAACTCTTTTGTCCAGGGACCCTCTTCTCTGAGCCCTCGCAGCACCATGTTGTGTCTCCCCTACGGTAACATGAGTGGATTTCTTGGTTATCTCTCTTGCTGTTAGCTTCTTGATGACAATAAGCAGCATAATACAACATAAGGAGCTGGGACCTGGGATTGGTCAGACCTGGATTTGAATTCCAGATCTGCCACTTACCCATATGTGACCTTGGCAAATTACCTATCACAGCTCAGTTTTTTCTCATCTGTGAAATGGGGATAATAACAGTTGCTTTATCATAATGCTATATTAGGACTATTAAGTTATGTTTTGCACTGAAGTACATAACTGCTCAATATAGATTAGTCATCATAATAGCTGTTATCTACAGTCTCTGAGCTTAGTACTGTACTAGTGGTAGATAGATATTTGTTGCATAAACAGAGATATGAGGGTTATAGGTAAACCGATTGAATTCTGAACATACCAACACATGTTCACATTTGTTTTGAGGAGGTTTGTTGTGCAAAATCAGAACCTCAGTCTTCAGTGTATGTAAACGACCCTTCCTCAGTTATGTTGTCTTGAGGCTGATGGCTCTTCCTGGTAATGCTTTTATTATCTCAGTCAGCACATGCATTCATAGTATCTGTGTGCGCGCACACGCTCTGCTCAAGATAGTATTTGGAAACCCTAGTGGTGGAATGGTTAAGTGCCAGGGCTGCTAATCAAAGTGTCGGCGGGTTGAATCTTCCAGGAGCTTCTTGGAAACTCTAAGGGGGCAATCCTACCTTGTCCTACTAGGTAACTGTAAGTCGGAATCAACTCTATGGCAGTAGTTTTTTGTTGTCGTTGTTTTGTTTTTTGTCAAATGTTATTTAGAGCACAAGGTATGGATATACTCATTCCACTTGAAAGATTTTACCACTGAAGGAAGGATGAACATTGAGAGAATTTGGTCCTTTAAACAGGTCCTGAATGAGACAGACGCAGTCATTGAGCCAGTCATTCACGGAGGAACTTTCAAGGTATTAATCTAGTTTTACCTTAGAATAAAGAAACCGAAAACTACAAGGCTCTTACTGTCTTCCCCCGTTGTTGTGTGTGTGTGCCGCACGCGCACCCTGCATGCCCATGTGCGCAGCAGTGTGAGGGCATCATGGTGTGGCTCAGGCATCGTCTTTGTCCCTAAGGATCGTTAGAATGCACAGCTCTGTGGTGGTAGTTATGAGTCACAGGGCTGGTGGTTTCTACCTTTAAAGAGATGAGTTTAGAGTTATAAAACTGGGACGTATGTAAGCACACAAAGAAACAAGCAAGCAAGCAAAAACAGAACACTCTTCTTTCAAAACAATTAAGCTGTTCACAAAGAAAGCCATTATAGAGCCAGTGTCAAAGTACAAGGGAATAAAAAGTATCCCCAGTGTCAGAGTCCCTGCGAACTTAAAAGTTTTTTTTTTTTCTTTATGATGAGTAAGATGGTGTGATCAGATACTTGGTAAGTGAGGCAACTCCAGTGAGTTTTTTTTCTGAAAGTATTGGAGGAGGAAATATTTTGTTAGCCATAATATGCTAGTTTGTGGAGGAGAGGCACTTGTAAATCTCATGGCCAGTGTATTCTCTATGTATCAGCGAGAATAACTTTTCAAAATTAGAAAACACATTATCATGCCCCTATTTAACACCTTTCAATGGCTCTCCATAGTACTTGGAACATGATAAATACATAAATAAATAAACTGCAAAACGTTTGTTTCCCTTCTGCTATTGCGTGTGTGTGCGCACACACCTGCAGACAGGATAGCAAGTCCCTATAACAACCCACCATGTCCTCCAGGGTTCCGGCTCTGCTTCTCTTTGCAGTGCCTGTCCCCCTCCTCTCGGAGTGCTACAGCCTAGGGACTTCTTGCAATGTAACCTAGGCTTTTCTGACTTCAGGATTGCTGCACATGCTGTCCCTCTGCCTCTTGAACACTCTCCTCCTACTCCCACACTCGGGTGTATACATGAGTGGTTCCTTGTCATCTTTTGTCATTGTTGTTAGGTACCTTGACAGGGGGTCCAGCTCATAGCCACACTATAGTTTAGAGTAGAACTGCCCGGTAAGATTTCCAAGGAGCAGCTAGTAGACTTGAACTGCTGACCTTTTGGTTAATAGCTGAGCTCTTAACCACTACGCCAACAGGGATTCTTGTCTTTTGGATCTCATTTAATGTCACCTGTCCTCATCCACAGTCCCCCGTATCTTATTCTCTATTGCTTTCTCTTTCATAATTTTGAATTGTTTACACTTGCTTATGGTATTTCTTCCGTATTAGGCTATGCATTCTAAAGAGGATCCTAATGTGCCTTGCTTATTACTGTATATCTAACATTTAGCTTACTGCCTGAAACACGGTATGTAAGTGGCTGAATTGATTGGTTAAATGAAAAAAAAAAATGGCTGAATTGGTAACTCTAGTTTCACAAAGCTCTATGGGATGAATCCATTGCGTAGATCGGAGCCCCACACCAAGAGCTCCATCAGTTTATGACTCTGCCTTTTCACCTTGCTACGGCAGGATGGTGGCTACTGGAAGGCTGCAACTGAGTCTGGGGTGGAGGAGGGGGTAAGAGTGTGACCAAGTCAAAAAGGTGGATCATGAAGGACCTTTGGGCTATGGTTAGAAGTTTGAAGTTATTCCAAAAAAAGGGCAAGGGGAAGCTTTTGGAGTGCTTTAAGCATGGAACTGGTATGACCTTATTTATACTTTGAAAGGAACTACTGTTGTAAAACAAAAGGGGGGCGGCGGGGGAGATTGTAAAGGACTCATGAAGGGAAGCAGGGACTTACCAGATCTGAGAGTACTGTTAGACACATATTTCCATTTATGATCACACAACTCAACAAAAGTATCTTCTCTGTGCCAGGCACTGAGCAGAAATAAAAACGTGGCGTTGCTGGAGTTCATAAGCTGTATTACTAGATTTTTCTATAGGGACAAAATTGCCATATTTTTCAAAATTCATTTCTTCATTCATTTTCAATTTCCTTTCCATGATTAGCTAAATCGAAAGCAAATGTTTGGGGTCCTTTTAACCTGTTCTCCTCAAACCCTCTTTCTCTTTCTGAACAGATCTGTAATTTCCCAAAGTAGTGCGTGGCTGTGGCATACGGCACTTATCCGAAGAAGCAGGTTCTGCTGGGGGTTCATGCTTGAGTCCGTTTTTCTTATCTTTCTCAAATGGCCGAAGTTAACTGATTTGAAAGGGCCTCATTTTAAATTACATTCATTCAGTGAAAACAGAAATTAACACTTAGAGACATCTATATGCTAATGATTGTAGCTCAGGGAATTCACTTCTAACCTTTTCAAAAGGCTCTGGTAAAGAGCTATTTCACTTGAAAGCAACTTAGTAAAACTGGTAGATTAATTAAATACCATAAAATTTCTTTAAAAATCTTTATTTCATTTACCATTTGTGCCAGTATTTTTTTATTTTTACATGAGGTACCTTGGCACAGATCATGTCTTCTAGGGCACGTTATTTAGCAGCTTATTTCACATGAATAATGCAGAATCCAGGGTGGTAATGTAAGGCTATGAGTTTAGAAAACAGGGAGAGAACAAAAGCCAAACAAAGGAAATCTGTTCATGAGGCCACCCCCAGCTCATATCTTAGCTTTGTGCAAATTTTTTTTTTGTTATGACTGAGTGAAAATGTACATTCCCACATAAATTTACATGCCTGTAAGAGCAGCTTCCACAGCTCTCCCTGTCCGGTGATAGCACACTATTTCTCTCTGCTCCATAAATGTCTCATCCTCCCAACAGTCTCCTTTCTCCTCCTCTCCACCCACTCCCCTTCCTCCAGCCAGAGGTCAGCATCTATATCCTATAGATGCGTAGAATCAAATTTCTTAACAGTGCTCTTTCCTCTGTCAGTGAAATGCTATGTGAGGGCACAAGCCCAGGGTTAGTAAATGGAGATGAGGCTCAAAGCTCCCCGTTGTCCTGTCAGCCACATGCCCTTGTGCAGTGTACAAACTGTACAGCTGTACATGGCATCCCTTAGTGGCCGTGTGCTTTATCTTTTCTGTATTTACTTGTCTTCATCCTTGTTTTCCTATGTATTTAAATTTTATTATAAAAGGAAAACAAGCTTTTTGCCAGTCTGGCAATTTCCAGAAGAAAAAATTCTATTAGTGATTTTGTAGTAGAATGCATCCCCCCTCCCAATACATAAAGGGGAGCTCATGTGTCTGAACCGAGCAGCTATTTTAGATGACAGTCAAAGCAACCTGGTGCTGTTTTTACAGCCCATGTATTTTTCCTGTCATCTGAATAAGCAGTCAGAACAGCACGTTATAAGGTTTGAGGCTTTTCAGTCTGTTAATTCTGGCTCTGCCAGGCATTTACCAGCTGTGTGACTGAGCAAGTTATTTCATCTGCTTGAGCCCTTGTTTCCTCATCTTTCAAAAGGATACAGTAATACTTACTGGGAGGATTAAATGCCATAGTGCATTTAAAGCGGTTAGTAAGATGCTGGGTGCTAAGTGCTTAACAGAAAGTGATGCCTGAAGTGATAAGGATAATTTAAGGAAACAAATGTTGGGGGAAAAGGAATGTTTCTTTCAGAAACCCTGGAGCATAGTGGTTAAGCGGTACTGCTGCCAAGCAAAAGGTTGAGACTTCAAATCTACCAGATGCCCCTGGGAAACTCTATGGGGTAGTTCCACTCTGTCCTATAGGGTTGCTATGAGTCAGAATTGGCTTGATGACACTGAGTTGGTACTCCAGAAAGTAATTCCCAAATTAATCTAAAAGGACATTAGATACCTAAATTGACAATATTGTATGACTTCTTGCTGAATATTTTTTACCCATGGATCCCTCGTGCATTACTTCTTGACCCATGTCGTTAAAAATGCCACCCTAGTCGCTAAAAGGAAATCACACAATAAATTAGGTCCTGGAATATTTATCTTGTTGCTTTTATTTTATTTATTTAGGAGGCTTAGAGGTGCAGTGGCTAAGCATTTGGCTACTGACTAAAAGGTCAGCAGTTCAAATCCACCAGCCACTCCTTGGAAACCCTGTGGGGTAGTCCTATTCTGTCTTATAGGGGTCAATATGAGTTGGAATCAACTGGGAATGGGTTTAATGACTATCATATGCTTATTTGCCATCATGCAACCTTGTCTGGTAAAGTGGCTGTTCAAATATTCCACCACCATCCCTTTTATATTGGATTGCCTGCCTTTCTGTTGTCAAATTTTGAAAATTATTTATATGTTTTAGTGACAAATTCTTTATCAGAAATGTGATTTGCCAATATTTTCCTCCTGTCTGTGACTGGTCATTCCTTCTCTTAGAGTTATCTTTTAAAGACAAGTTCTTAATTTTAATTAAGTCCATTTTGTCTGATTCATCTATTATGGATCGCTGCCAAATTCACTGTTTGAAAACAAACTCTCCTGTATTTTCTTAAACAATGTTTAGGATTTGCAGTCAGGTTTTTGATCCATTAGGAGTTAAATTTTTTCTGCGGTGCATCCCTGTTCATTTTTTAAGATACGAGTAAAACTGTCTCAGTACCGTTTGTTGAAAACACAAATGTTTTCCTTCTGAATTGTCTTTGCATCTTTGTCAAAAATTAATTGTTCACGTTGGATAGATATCTTTCTGGTCTCTTCATTCTGCTCCATTAATCTACTTACCTAATTTTTTTTAGAGCTGTGGTCTATTTTGTAAACTGTTAACTCTTGAGGCAGTCGGTTGGGTGCTGTTCTACCCGTTTACCCCTCCTTCCGCATAGCTCCGTTGGACAACGCAGTTTAAAGTTCTTTTTTGAATGAAATTTAATCAGTGATTTAAAATTGGCCTGAAGCCTCTCTCTTACCTATGCTAATTCCATTCCCCCAAATTCTCATTTTTATTTGGCTTACGCTTTTGTGGGAGGATGGGAATGTGATGAAAAATCCTTAAACTGTTTTTTTGTTGCATACAAGTCTATGGAAATTGGCATAAATCTTCACATTGCTCGTGGTGAGGAGGACATTGGAATAGAGCCCCAAAGAAACACCAAGTCCTTTCTAAAGGATTTCAGCTAATAAAAAGTGTCCATTTCTAAATGATAATAATTTTCCTTCTGTCTTCTTCCATACACACAGAGGGAAAGTGTTCGCTTTTCAGACATGACTTGAGGAGTTGTGGAAAGGAGAGGCCAGCCAGAAATCCCAAGGCCAGAGCCAGCTGAGCCTGCTTGAGAACAGGGCTTTCTCAGGTAGGATTCAACTTGTAAATCCCAGCTGTCAAACTGTGAAGGACACTGCCTCAGAAGAGGAAGAAACCAGCCTAAGGGAGGAGTTGAGAGGGTATGTGTGCATTGCAAACTCTAAGGCAAAGAAGGTAGTTATCAGGCCTTTTAATAGGTCTAAGCTGATTGGCGAGCACCTTGTTGATGCTAATGAGGCTATTTTTATACTGATAGCTATATTATTCCCAGCAATTGTCATGGTTACACAGACAAAAGAAGAAGGCGAATGGTAAACTTTCTGAATAAAAGAGATAGCATGAAATTGGAATCATTTAATCATTTATTCTAACAACAAAAACAGGTCCTTTCCAAGATGAGTTAATGAACTCTGTTCTACCCTGGAGGATACAACCCACCATTGACATCAGTCTCCTCATCTGTTAAAATGAGGAGGTTGGACTAAATGATCTCTAAGGTCCCTTCAAGCAGTGAAAATTCTGTGATTACTTAATCTATTTCTTAGTGGCTCTAGGCTTTGCATTTACAAATGTAGAAAAAGAAACAAAGGGAACTTCTAATTTGAAAAATGTAAAATTTCATTTACATCCACAAACTGGAATTCAAACGGGAGATGGAGTGGAGATATTTTGATTGCTAATGTATTTTGGACTGCGTATACCAACCTGCTCATTTAGTGGCACATTGGGAGGCCACGAAAGCATTAAAAAGTCCTGCTGGTCTGAGGTTAAAGGTCCAATTTGATATTTATGATAGGTTAGACCTTCTCTCAAGGAGAGTAAGCTGATAGCTTTCTAATTCCAATGTTCTTTCAACACAGTGCTTCTTCACAGCTTGACAGAAGGCATCAAAGTGATACAGTAAATGTTCTTACTTGCCACTTGTGAACTGTAACTGACCAAATCAGGGCTTGATTTCATCTCTGAGTCGAGCACATCCTATCAAGGCGTTAGATAAATGGATCAGAACTTTGTGAATAAACAGTAATCTACAAGTATGTTCTTAAGACTGTTACATATCTGGACCACAGATGGGGAAAACTTCATTTTATTTAATAACTTTTCAGTAATGTCCATAGAGAACAATCATCTTGATGAAACCGACTATCTAAAGGTGATTGCTCATTCATCCTCTTATTTTCATTTGTGAAATCATCTAAATTTCTTCCAGTCTATGCCTATTTGTGATAGATTGAACTGTGTCCCCCCGAAAGTCTGTGTCGCCATGTGGCTTGGGCCGTGATTCACAATATTTTATGATTGTCCTTCATTTTGTGATTTTCCTACGCTGTATGTTAGAGGATTAGGGTGTGACTATAAATCCCTTCATAAGATCGCCTCCCTGCTCCACCGTAGAGGGAGTTTCCCTGGAGTATGGCTTGCCCCACCCTTTATCCTTTTATCTCACAAGAGATAAAAGGAAACAGAAGCAAGCAGAGAGTTGGGAACCTCACACCGTCAAGAAAGCAGCACCGGGAGAGGAATGCATCCTTCAGACCTGAGGTTTCTGCACCAAGATGCTCTCTGATCAAAGACCGATGCAACGCAAGGATTTTCTTCCAGAGCCAACAGAGGGAAAGCCTTCCCCAGGAATGAACATCCTGAATTTGGACTTATAGCCTACTGGAGTATTCAGGAATAAACTTTCTTTTGTAAAAGCCATCCCCTTTGTGGTCTTTCTGTTACAGCAGCACTAGCTGACTAAAACACTATACCTATTATTTTAGGAAAAACGATAAGAACTTTATATTCTATATATACAGTTTTATAATTAGTACAAAGAACTATCACTAACCCTATCCTCAAGGAATTTACAATCTAGTTGGATAGATGAGACCTTGAATGTTAATTAGCATTGCGAGATAACTGATATTTATTGAGGCCTGGTAAATAGGAGACATTCGTACACTATGATTTTTAGCATATGTCAGTTGTTACACCAGCATGTTGTGGGGGTAGTGGCATCATTCCTGGTCCGTGAAACAAAACGGTGAAACTCAAGAGATTTTAAAAAAAAGAAAAGAGAAGAAAAACTGTGGTTACCAATCTAGTAAGCTTCTGATCTGGGGTTTGAATCCCTGTTAATTTGACAGCAAGTGCTGTCTACTGATTTCCTCTTACCCATTGATGTAATGCTTAACAGCTGATGACTCTTAACTATAGAGTATTGGTTGAGACAGTTTCTGAGAGTGTACCTGGAATCAGAGGGAGAACATGCCTTTATCTACTGGGCAAGGTACAAATTCTTGATATTTGCCATACTTGCTATATTTATTTCCTAGGACTGCTGTAATGACATAGCACAAAGTGATTGGTCTTAGACACTAGAATTATATTGTTTCAAGGTTTGGAGAGTAAAAGTCAAATTCAGGGTGGCAGCAGGGCCATATTATCTCTGAAGGCTCTAGGAAAGATCTTGTTTCTCTCAATATCTGGTAGCTCCAGGTTTCCTTGACTTGCAGATATGTTTTCAACACGGCTATGCCTCCTCTTTGTCTCTTTGGGTCTCCTCTCTTTCATAGGGCACCAGTCGCATTGGGGAAACCCTTGGTGGCACAGTGGCTAAAAGCTACAATTACTAACCAAAAGGTGTTGTTGTTAGGTGTCATCAAGCCAGTTCTGACTCTTAATGACCCAATGTACAACAGAACGAAACACTGCCTGGTCCTGCACCATGCCCACAATCATTTTATGCTTAAGTCTGTTGTAGCAGCTGTGTCAATCCATCTTGTTGATGATCTTCTCCTTTTTGGCTGACCGTCTGCCAAGCATGGAGTTCTTCTCCAGGGATTTATTTCTCCTGACAACATGTCTGAGGAGCACTCTGGTTGCTTCTTCCAGGACAGATCTGTTTATTCTTTTGGCCAAAGAAGCCATTGCCATCGAGTTGATTCTGACTCATAGCGATCCTATGGGTCAGAGTGGAACTTCCCCATAGAGTTTTCAAGGAGCACCTGGCGGATTTGACTTGCTCAACTTTTAGTTAGCAGACATAGCAGTTAATCACAACACCCACCAAGGTTTCCATAGTCCATAGTATATCCAAAATTCTTCCCCAATACCACAGTTTAAAGGTGTCAATTCTTCTTATGTCTTCCTTGTTTATTGTCCAACTTTTGCATTCATATGATGCAAAATACCATGGTTTGGGTCAGTTGCACCTTAGTCTTCAAGGTTACATCTTTACTTTTCAACACTGTAAAGAGGCCTTTGCAGCAGATTTTCCCAGTGCAATGTGTCTGTTAATTTCTTAACTGCTGCATCCACAGGAGTTGATTGTGGAACCAAATACAAAAAAATCCTTGACAAGCTCAATTCTTTCTCTGTTTACTATGATATTGCTTACTGGTCCACCGGTAAGTATTTTTGTTTTCTTGATGTTGAGGTGCAAGCCACACTGAAGGCTGTGGTCTTTGATCTTCATCAGTAAGTGTTATAAGTGAGCTTCACTTTCAGCAAGCAAGGTTGTGTGATCTGTGTTAACACAGGTTGTTATGAATCTTCTGTTACGAGATTGTTATAAGTCTTCCTCCAATTCTGATGCCTCCTTCTTCGTATGTTCCAGGTACTGGGATTATTCACTTAGCATACAGATTGAAAAAGTGTGGTGAAGGGATGCAAGCCTGACAGACACCTTTCCTGACTTTAACTTTTCAGTGTCCCCTTGTTCTACTTGAATGACTACCTCTTGAACCATGTACAGAATCCTCATGAGCACAATTAAGTGTTCTGGAATTCCCATTCTCTGCAATGTTAACCATAATTTGTTATGATCCACACAGTCAAATGCCTTTGTATAGTCATAAAACATAGGGAAACATCTTTCTTGTATTCTCTGCTTTCAGCCAAGATCCTTCTGACATCAGCAATGATATCTGTGGTTCCATACTCTCTTCTGAATCGAGCTTGAATTTCTGGCAGTTTGCTGTCACTATATTGCTGCAGTCACTTTTGAATGATCTTTAGCAAAATTTTACTTATGCATAATACAAATGATATTTTAGATAATGTCTGCATTCAGTTGCATCACCTTTCTTAGGAATAGGTATGAATATGGATTGCTTCTAGTCAGTTGGCCGGGTAGCTGTCCTCCAAATTTCTTGGCATAGATGAGTGAGAACTTGTAGCACTACATCTATTTGTTGAAGCATCTCAGACTTGATATTCCATCAATTCTTGTAGCCTTCTTTTTTCACCAATGCCGTCAATGTAGCTTCAACTTCTTCCTTCAGTGTCATTGATTCCTGCTCATATGCAACCTCTTGAAATGGTTGAGTGTTGAACAATTCTTTTTGGTATAATGACTCCATGTATTCCTTCCATCTTTTTTTTTATGCTTCTTAAGTCATTCAATATTTTCCCTGTAGAATCCTTCACTATTGCAACTGAAGACTTGAATTTTTGTTTCAGTTCTTTCGGCTTGAGAAATGTGTAGCATGTTCTTTCCTTTTGTTTTTTTAATATCCAGTTCTTTGCACAAGTTATCGCAATATATTCTGTTGTCTTCTTGAACTCCCCTTTGAAATCTTACATTAAGTTCTTTTATTGCTTCCTTCCTTCTTTTTGTTTTTGCTACTTGACATTCAACAGCAAGTTTCAGAGTCTCCTTTGACATTCAGTTTGGTTTGTTCTTTCTTTTTAATGACCTCTCACTTTCTTCATGGACAGCATCTTTGATGTCATCCCACAACTCATCTGGTCTTCAGTCACTAGTGTTCAACTCATCAGATCTGTTCTTCAGATGGTCTCTGAACTCAGGTGGGTTATACTTTGGTTCTCATGGACTTGTTCTAGTGTTCTTCATTTTCAGCTTGAACTTGCATGTGAGCAACTGATAGTCTATTCTACAGTCAACATCTGATCTTATTCTGACTGATAATGTTGAGCTTTTCCATTGTCGCTTTCCACAGATGTAGTCGGTTTGATTCCTGTGTGTTCCATTTGGTGAGGTCCATGACTGTAGTCTCTGTTTATGTTGGCAAAAAAGTGTATTTTCAGTGAAGAAGTTGGCCTTGCAAAATTCTGTCATTCAATCTCCGGCATCACTTCTGTCACCAAGGCCATATTTTCCAACTGCAGATCCTTCTTCTTTGTTTCCAGCTTCTGCATTCCAGTTACTGGTAATTATCAATGCATTCTGATTGTGTGTTTGATCTAATTTGGACTACAGAATCTGGTAAAAATCTTCAATATCTTCTTCTTTTGCTGTAGTGCTTGGTGCATAAATCTGAATAATAATCATATTACTTGGCTTTCCTTGAAGGTATGTGGATATTATACTATCACTGACAGCATTGTACTTCAGGATCTATCTTGAAATTTTCTTTTTAGTGATGAATGCCACACTTTCCTCTTCAAATTGTTATTCCTGGCAAACTAGAACATATGATTGGCCAATTCAAAATAGCCAGTGCCAGTCCATTTCAGCTCACTAATGCCTAGAATATTGGTGTTTATGCCTTCCACTTAATTTTTGACAGTTTCCAATTTTTCTAGACTTGTACTTAATGCATTCCATGTCTGATTACTAATGGATGTTTGCTGTTGTTTCTTCTCATTTTGAGTTGTGCCACACCAGCCGGTGAAGGGCCCCAAAGCTTGACTCCATTCGTATCGCTAAGGTCCCCTCTCCTTCGAGGAGGCAGCTCTTCCCTAGTTGTCTTTTGAGTGAGTGCCTTCCAACCTAGGGAGGTCATTTCTAGCACTGTGTCTAACCGTGTTTCGCTGGTATTCATGACGTTTTCACTGACTAGTTCTTTTCAGAAGCAGACTGCCAGGTCCTTCCTCCTAGTCCATATTAGGGCAGTAGCTCGGCTGAAACCTGTCCACAACAGGTGACCCTGTTGGTATCTGAATACTGGCAACATAGCTTCAAATATAACAGCAACATGTAAGCCCCTACAGTTTGATAAACTGAAGGACAAGTGTGGGAATCAAAGGGTAGGCAGTTCAAATCCACCAGCTGCTCCTTGGAAACTCTGTTGGGCAGTTTTACTCCATCCTATAGGGTCACTGTGAGTTGGAATCATCTCAATAGTAAAGGACTTTTTGATTAGTCAGACTGGATTAGGGCTTGCCTAAGTATGACTTCATGTTGATTTAACTGGTAATATCTTCAAAGATATTGTTTCAAAGCAAATTCATATTCACAGATACTGCAGGTTAGGACTTCAACATGTTTTTTTGAGGACAGAATTTAATTCATAACATCTGCCTTACAGCCTACCAGAGAAATATCCAAATTATTGGAGAAATGCAAAGAAAAGAGTGTGTGGTAATCAGGGAAAATTTCCTAGGAAAGTTTGGGGGTGAAGTAGCCTTGCTAGATGGGTGAAATTTGGCCAGGTGGACAGGAAACAAACTAGCACTCCCCAAAGAGGTCGAGATACAGAAATAGCAAAAACGTAGACCTTTAAGATCATGTAATTTTTATGAAGCCAAAACACTTTCCTTCATGCCTATGTTAACAATGGGGTGATAGAATACAAGTAGCTTGTCTAAACCTGTTCAAAGCCCTTTCACATTTACACAGTTTGAACAATCATTTTGTGTTTCATTTGTTGCCAGTAACTTACTCCTTTGTTTCTGTATTTGGTTTTATGGTTTCTATTGTTGTAACGAAGAGAGCACAGATAAACCATGTAATGACAGGGAGAAGCATTCGCAGAGGGAAATAAAAAACACTTTGAAGCAGGGGACTCACAAGCTGTATCTGGGCATAATGCCAGCTTTTCTCCAGCTGAAGAATTTGCCACAGAAACAGCTGGCAGAGGCTACAATTCACCTGTAATAAAGACAACCAATACAGACCACTCAGCACACTAGTCAATGGCTTAATCACTGTATCAATGAAACAGATTATTCAAACGATTTCAGGGATTCTAGCCCTCTTGGCAGTCTTAGATTACCTCTGAGGATGGCCCAGGGTCCTCAACAGAGTCCTGAATTTTCCTCCAGTACTTTTATTTGAACACTTTCCCTGGTCTAGCTTCTACACAAAAATATGTTAGAACATCATATATCCCATCAAAGCAAACCAAACAGATTGCCATTGAGTCTATTTCAACTCATAGTGACCCTATACAGCAGCATAGAATTGCCCTAGGGTTTCCAAAGCTGTGAATCCTTACAGAAGAAGACTACAACAATTTTTTTCCCTTGGAGTAGCTGGTGGGCTCAAACTGCTGACCTTTTGATTACCAGCTGAGCGCTTGACCACCATGCAATTGAGGATCTTCATACACCTCTCAGACCAGTGTTTGTCGACACTTATGGAAGTGCCAGAAACTTGCAATGAGCAAATAGCACCTTTCTCCTCTCCTTGTCTGTATAGGTTTGCAGAACCAGTGTCTGGTGGCAGCACTGTCATCTTAGGGGCTGTAGAATCGCTTTTCTCCCAAGTTGCTTCCCAAGTTGTGTCATGGTTTGGTCCGACTGAGGAAGATCTGTCAGAAATAATGTATTTTAGGCTCCACTGCACTTTGTACTTTGCGTTTTTACTGTCCTTTCTTTCTCTGCAACGCCAAGATGTTCTCAAACCCAGCCAAAGTTTTATCCAATCATAGATATATTTCCTACTCAAGGTTTGGGATAATATTCGCTTTCCCTTTTCCATATACTTTCCCATCTCTTTACATGTCCCAGTGGCCAAATGAATAGATATAATAAGATTTAGAGAAACTTATATGTAGCTGTCTTCTGGCATGCAAAGTAGGCTGACCACGCACCTTAGACCTCTTTCATCCTCTGGTCCCATTCTCCCCAAAAATGGACTTGGGAGGCACATGGGTGTTTAGTGGGGACATGCTGGGTGGACAGATGGTGAAGGTAGGTGTCATGGTCACACTGCTACCAGCTCTTCCTCAGGGTCTTTTTATAGTGTTTCCTTTCTCACCTTTTGATCGTAATCTCATATGAAATGATTTAATTGGTTATCATTTAACACATCACATGGTAGTTAAGTTTAGCTAATTTTTTAGATATTGCGTCAGCTAAAGGTAAGTCTTCCATGTTGGTGAGCTTATAATGACATTTGACTTTCATAACACAGTAAGTGTTACAATGTAACTGGCCCTCAGACTGTTTGGCAGGTAAGCAAGGTCTCAGACAGGTTAAGAAAAAAACCGAGATCCCTCCAGCAAGGATAAACCAGTTTAAATTTTTTATAAACAATCCACTCTAGTCTCCTGTCCAAAACCAGGCTCCAATTATTTGGGTGCTAGACTCCTGAAGTCCCAGAATTAGGCTGCCTGGCCCTGACCGTTGGTGTTTCTCTTTAGAATTTGGGCTTTCCCCCCACCCCCTGTTATTTTCAGCTATGAAGAACCCTGGTGCAACCAGAAAAGTCCCACTCAACAGTCTGATACATATGATGGCCCTAGGCAATATTCCCAGGCATGGAAATATAGAAATATATTTGTTTGTGTTGCATTGTTTCAAACCTCTACTATCACTCTCCTTCCCCTGGCTTATCCTGGGTCCTATTAATTAAGGTCCCAATCTGTGAAAAGACTGTGGCCCTTCTAAGAGTATATGCATTTTCATGGGTCTGCTTCAGGCGTGGAAAAGATTTCAAGACACAAAAGACTGAGTCAATAATGGTGCTATTGCAGGCAATATGACAGGTGCTGAGGGATATACTTTTGGCCAGAGGCCTCGCCTGACTCCATTCAAATTTCACAAAACAGACAGTTGTCTACTCTATAAGCAAATGGACAATAGCTGTTTCTTCTTTTCTTTCCCCCCTTCATGATTTTGACATAAGCTGTGCGGTGAAAAGCAAGTACCGACTAGTAGTATCCATTATGTATGGGGGCCAATTTTATTAAGGATCTAGGAAATCCCTCCCTTGGTGGCATATTTAGAAAGTACTATTGGCATCCCGTCCCTCCGTGTTACCAGTGAATGACATGTCAATGTCTTGATGCCTGATCTTAATTATTCACTCTCTGTCATTTCCAGAGGCCTGAGATGGCTTTTGTCTGTGCTGACACATAGAATATAGCAAACAGTATTAGTAGATGCCAACTATGAATATGAGAACAGGGAAGAGAAATATTTTATATCTTATATATGATTTCCTTTTAGAAATTTCTGTGTCTTCACAAATCGAGCATTCTAAAATGATGCAAATTTTCAAGAAAGGTTAATCCATCAAACCAACTTTGTGAAATGTAGCATGGACAGTGAGAACACTGTCCTGGAAACCATGATGAAAATCACAGTGATTCTTCTGTCCTGACCATTTCCCAGCAAGTACACTGATATATTTAAATTTTAACCTATACATGTTGAAACTGTATTTTTAGTTTATAATTTTAGAACATTATTGTGTGGATTAAATCAGGAGACAGATTTTAAAACACTGAGGATTTATAAATTGGAAGATAC
Source organism: Heterohyrax brucei (assembly GCA_028571685.1). Lineage (NCBI taxonomy): Eukaryota > Metazoa > Chordata > Mammalia > Hyracoidea > Procaviidae > Heterohyrax > Heterohyrax brucei. The sequence continues at coordinate 70,529,423 of CM053146.1, read as the reverse complement.
ATTTCATTATTATGGCTATGATTACTTTTATGTTATTCATTTGGATTCGAGTTTTAAATGACAACTTCCTAGGCAGAAGTTGGATTTTCACTGGAAGCACCAGAATGATGCAACGACTAAAAAGTCAGAGCATACAGAGGAACAGAAGGAAAACTGAATTGTAAGTCATGAAGCTTGAGTTTTATTTCCATCTCTTCCTAGGACAATTCATATAATGTCACTGAATGTATCCTCGTCAGTACAACACTGGTGTTAGACAAGCTAATTTCTAACCTTGCTCCTTGCTCCAATCCTCAGCGATCCTTGGATTTTTTTTTTTTTTTAGTGAAACCTCTCATCACAGATAGTTTGTACTAGAAAGTCTTTCTTTCGACCACAGAAATTAGACCAGGTTTGGTCTTGTAACATGCTAGTTTAAAATAATTTGGCAAAACTGAAATATTTTTCATAATTGTTTTGATGCCAAGAGTCTGCCATTAGCTTTGTTGCTGCTAAGGCTACAACATGTCAAAGACTGGTAAAAAAAAATAAGAACACAAACAAAAACAAATGTTGGGGGGAAATTTGCTGCTCAGTGAATTTTTGTCTTCATTCAGTTTTATACAACTATGAAGAAGTAGTAAGTTTTTTTTTTATACTCTTCCTTCCTTCCTTCCTTCCTCCCTCCCTCTCTCCTTTCCTTCATCCCTCCTTCCTTTTGTCATAAACTCTATTCCTTGTGGAAAAAGATAGATCAATAGGATCAATATCAGAAACTAATTTGGATTGTGAAACACTATTTGTATTGTTTGTATACAGCCTTTTGAGAACTCTTTTTGGGCATTCTCATCATTTGTGAAAGATAAAAGGGAGGAGACAGAAAGAAATTATTGTGGGATGCATTTTTATCAGTCCTTTCTTAGGAAGTCACATTATTTGTGTGACTTTTTACAACACTCAAATTATATTAATGTTTAAATTTTCTTCTGATGTGGTGATAATTTGTAAACAGTTTATAATCTTTGTGACTTCTCCAAGATAGTTCTTAAAACTCTCTTGATGTATTAATCAGATTACTTACAGAAAAAACTGATTCCATGTCTCTGAAGTTGTTAATAGTAAGCTGATATTTCAACATTAACCTTAAGTCGAGGGAGCATGCCTCTACTCCCATCTATGTTGGAGGAGAGCAACCCAGACTAAGGGAACAAACTATGCAAAGACCTTGCAGTACTTCTTGAGACAGGAGAATGCCACTTTAGGAGAATAGTAAGGGGGCCAGCATGACTGATGACGAACAAGGTAGGGAAAGAGGAGTAAGAGATGGTGTTAAAGAGGAAGGGGGGACAATCTGTAGGCCTTTGCAAGCCATTGCAGGGAATCTTTGGAGAGTTTTGGATAGAATAATAATTTGAATCAAATGATGATATAGGAGAATATTTCTAGCAGTAAACAGGGAGAATGCTTAGGAGGCAATTGGAAAAATCCAAGGGGAAAATGACGGTTCCTTCAGCAAAGCTGAGAGTGGTAGAAGTGATCAGAAATGGTCTAGATTTATCTGAACCTAAGACGTGACAATGCTGTTGATGAACTAGGTACGGAGTATGAGAAAGACAAGTGCAGGATGAGTCAGGAGTTAGTGACCTGAGCAACTACAATGAATGGTTTACCATCAGCTGAGATGGGAAAATCAAGAATTTGCTTTTGGGTTTGTTAAGTTTTTTGTACCTATCTGACAAAGATGGCCAAGCCAGCCAAGTGCCGACGAGTTGGATCCCAAGATATGTTTTGTAAATCCTTAGTCAGTATATTTATTTTGAGAATTATTTTCATTCATATTTATATTTAAGAAAGGAGGTTAAGAAACAGAAAGAATTTGAGGGTTAATCTATTTCTTGAGTTTATACATTCAGTTCACTTTTTCATTTATTATGTTTTGTGATCTCTTATACCTTAGAAGCATTCTGTTAGTTATTGTGAGAAATAGAAAAATGGCCAAGTGTGAATTACACTATTGCTATAGATACAGTCTAATAGCAATATCTGATAGAGTATAGAAATATTAGTTAATAGACTGGGTAAAGTGACACAGTGTTAAGTTTTAAGGGTGTGATTATGAGGAAGTGACATAAGAGATGGTCTTAAAAATGGGTTGGCACACAACTTTCTAGAAAAAAAACTGTCATACCATCAAAGGTAGAAAGACAATGAAAAGGAGAAGAGTTTTCTTAATTGTTAATGGCTTTGCCAAGCCAAGTGCCATGAGCATTTAAGTTTAATTCTTGGGATTGCTTGAGAAAGGCTGGCCTAGATTGTTCTTTCAGACAGATTACATTCAGCAATGGCTTTGCGGGATTGCTGAATGTAATCTGTCTGAAAGAATAATCTAGACCAGCCTTTCTCAAGCAATCCCAAGAATTAAATTTAGATGCTCATTGCGCACAATGAATTTATTTACCATATGCATTTAGAATGGAACTAGCTATGTACCATTCTTTAGAGTATTGGGAAAATCATTCTACGGTTGAGAAAGGCTAATTTAGTCTGCCCTGGCCCTAAATTCAAGATTATATTTAACTAAAATAGAAAAGTCTAGGTTCTTGCGTACCTCTATAGTTAAGCCAGTGAGTAAATAAGATATGTGGTAGGTCTTACGGCTGCTGAGTTCAGCATCAAATATAAGGCTGTAAATAAATGAAAATAACAAAGAAAAAAATCAGTCTTACACTTGAAGATCATATAATCTAATTGAGAAGACAAACACAAGGACAAATACATGAGAACAGCTTCACAACATGATGTAAAATACTGTCCGGTGACATCGTAATCTTTAAAACTGGACAAAGGGTAGATGATGATTTGCATTATAGAATAATCAAGGTTGGCTGGGTTGAATCAGAGAGGACACCCTTCCGCTTCTGTATGTTAAGAAAATATTTATAGTTCTTGATTATTTACTTTTTTAAAATTGATCTTTGATCAGAAATTTTAGGAGAGATGTGTGTCTTTACAGGAGAACTATACTCAGATGGGTTTTCCTGGTTTTCAGGATAAATCTTTGTGACTGTCTGTACTTCCTTCATGATTTGTGCTTCTCAGGTCTACAGAATTTTCCCTTCTTCAAGGCTGACATCTGTCTAATAGTTGAGTTGTGAAAAAGTTTCCTTTTATAGAATCATTTCATTGACAGTTATAAAATTTCTTTTTGAAAGTCTCCCATTACTGTCTACGCAAAATGAACATCCTAATATTATGAAAAGTTTCAAGGCAATGTAAGATTCTAACAAAGGCAAATCTCCTCTCCCCAGTGTGTGAGTAATGGCCTCATAGGCTCTCCCTCTGGGAATGTGAGAGTTGGTAAGACATTTTAAGGTACCATTCCTTTGATTCAGCAAAGGGCTTAAGCCTTGGGCCTCTTCATGCCAGAATCTACATCTACAAACATCCTTAACACATTAGAGAGAACAGGTGATCACAATGGATTCCCCCCCCCCCCCCCGGTAGCCCTTTTCATAGTTTGTTGCCGGAACCAACAACTTGTAACAGTCACATATCAGCTGAAAGGTGAAAGGGCTGTTACAGGTGGAGGAAAAAGGTTGTGATGCTTTGTGAAGGTATGTTGAGGGCAGCTGGGAAAACGTGACAGTGCCCCACATACCTGAGCACAGCACATTGAAATATCACAGAAATGATGCATAGCACGTAATGAACCGGGACTGAAAACTTTAATTAGCTTGTAAGGCTTTTTTATTATTTTATTTTTTGTTCATTATATTTTCCGCTCAGTCTCTGTGGATGTTCTACGTTTTCATCATCAAATGACTGGCTGGCTATTTTTGTCAAACAAGAAGCCTGAAACCATCAAGTCTGCGTGCCGAGACAGTCTGCCTGCTCTGTCAACAGGATGAAAGTGAGTCTCGGGCTTTTTTTAATTACAAGGATAACATGTTCGCTCATCTAATAATGAAGATGGTTAGCAATTTTAAATTTTAATAATCAATTACTGAAAGTAATTCTCCATTAAACCACAAGAGAGCCATTAAATCTCAAAAGATGGAACATGCTGTATGTAATAGTAGCAAATTTTCTATTTTTAAATATCATTAGGGAATATCTGATTGTTTCATTGGCCTGCGTTTCTTTTACCTTTTTCCTCATGCAGACCATCTCATTTTCCACAGGAAGACAGCACATGATCTTATAAATAATGAAAGAAAACCCTTGCAAGACTTGATCCAGGGGTGTGAAATATGTGCTAAGAATGTAATTTATTTCAGTCTGGCATATTTTGACGGAATAATAAGGAAGGGTGACTAATTAATATTATACTATGCTGTGGGCAAGGCAGCGCAGTGGGCTAATCCATGTGGTCTTAACCCTGGAGACCCGCATTCAGGCCTTAGAGGAGTCACAAAGCTGAGCGTGGTGCGGGGGAGGGAAGGGGAGACGTCAGATGTCTCTTCCTGGCTGTGGAGACCCCTGTCCGTATTCTAGCCCCACCCTGAACAGCAGCCTCTGCTCTGCAAGAGAGGGGGGAAAGACAAGTGATTACTAGTTGGCTAAGGCAGTTTGGCAGACTTATGTCAGAGGAGGGTAGCTTCCTGACAGCTTTAGCCAGCTTACTTTCATCCAACTTAAACATTGGGAAAGTCATGGAATAAAAGGGGTGTGTGTGTGTGTGTGTGTGTGTGTGTGTGTGTGTGTGTGTGTTTTGAAGTAACGTGTTGGATGGGGCGCAGGTATGACCACGAGATCATGGCCAGACAGTAGTGAATTATTTAGAATCGAATTAGCTTAGGTCTCTATTAGAGGCAGCTGATTCCATTTCTTCAGTATCCGAAGCTCAAATTTTTGATAAGTATCGTGCTTTATTTCTCAGCCATTTGGTTAGCTTTCAGACAATGGGAAAGTCACTTTGATTCTAACCAGCGATGGTCCTCTCAGCACCAGCCTGTCACCCGATCTGCAGGTTGCAGGTGACCGGCTGCTTCAAATACCGTAAGGAACATGGCCAGAGATGAGGTTGTTATCGACGGTGGATTTTCTGATGGGGAGTACGCCTGTGTCTCTGAACTTCGCTGACCTTTCCAGCGAGCAGTCCTGTGCTGCCCTCCGAGGGGATTAAAGCAGAAACTATGCCAAGCCGGGCAGGGTGGGGGGGCGGGGCGGGAAGGAGGGTTCTGTGGCGCGACTAATTACGATGCTGTGCATTCGCAGTTGTGCACAGGAAATTTCACATTTCTGGAATTTGTAGGGCCCTTTTCTCTCTCTCATCCCGCTACTTGGACTTTAATCATCATTAGAATCATCACCAGGGAGAAGCTGGTCTGGGGGAGATAAGGGAAATGCGGTGCACATTGGGTTATTTTGATCTTGGATGGTACATCTGAGAGGTGTCTTAGTGAGGGAGGATAAGAAGAAGAAACTATTTGTTAAAGTTTGGTTTCGTTTCTGGTGTGAATTTCAATGATCTAGTTATGATGAATGATCCGTGTCCTGCCTAACTACTATTAGTTATGTGTAATTGGGATCTGGATGTGAGAATGATTATGTTTCAACTGGAGCAGAAACATCCATGACCTCAAGAATGCACAGGTGGGTTTCAAGAACCAGAATCCTTCCAGCAATAATTCTCTAAATGCTACGAAACGAAATCCTCATTAGTGGGTTTAGTTTTGCTCAGTATTTTAGTGCACTCTCTTGTGTTCCTAGCCGTTCTATTTTCTACAGAAACAAACCTGGCCCTTCAAAAGGGCACATACAAGGAAGTATTCTTTTATTCCATGTCTATATTTAGACACAAATTACAGCTCCCAAAGCCGTGGTTTAGCCAAGCTGCTATTTTGGGGGCATGTGCATTTCTTCTGTGATGGGTGTAAAAATGGGGCAAGGGAGGGCACGGAGAATCCAGCTTCAGGCCGACTGCTGACTTTGTTTGGGCTGCTGTAGATAGATCCTTTGGGTGCACGCAGGTAACAGAGCAGCATACATTGGGTCCTTAGCTATTTGATTTGGAGATCAGGCTGTGGATCTCCTCCTCCAGGCATCTTTACTACCTCAGAGTGGGTGAGAGTCAACTCTCAGTGGCTTCCCTATGGAGTATCTGATACTCTACAGACAGTTGGAGTGAGAGAATGGTGCCAGATCCACCTGTGTCCCTGTATGGTGTTTGGATTGTTCCACAGTGGTGGAAAAGGCTATCTAGAAGGTGGAAAAGATCCAGGACATCATTGAAGGCAGGCATCTGTTCCACAGAGAAGATGGGAAAGTCAGCAGGGGCTATCCCAGAGGTTCCTCTATTTCTTGCTGAGAAGCAGAGAATGGAGTAAGGGAAGAGCCTAATTAAGTGCTAATCTAACACCCAAAGGAGAGAAAGAGAGTCAATCAGGCAAACTTGCCGAAGGCTAGAACCGCTGAAAGCTAGAAGAAGTATTTAGGAAACCTCTAGCTATAGCCTCCCAGATTACTGCTAAGAACTGCAATGATTTGTAACTGTTAAAAAGTTAGAGAGCCACACCACCCACACCAAAACCAAAGCCCTGTGGTTGGAAATATTATATTTTTTATATAAATTGTGTACAGTGAAGCAAGTGATTTTATAACTAGGTGTAATGCAGCAAACGTGTGACAAGATGGAGAAGGTGTGGACTTTGGGGTATGCCAGTACTGAGTTTGATTCCCAGCTCAGCCTCTTATTAGCTCTGTATCTTATTCAAGCCTCATATTTCTCTTCCGTTAAGTGAAGACAGAAATAGAAATAGGTTAGGATTTCTCAACCTCAGCACTTTTGATATTTTGGACTGTATACTCTTTCATGTGTGGGGGTCCTGAGTGTTGTAGGATGTTTTTCAGCAAACCTGGCACCCACCCGTTAGCTACCAACAGCACAACCTCCTCCTTCAGGAATTGCAACAACCCAAAATGACTCTCCCAAACATCAAAAAGCCAAACTGTTAAGTTTTTGTAGTTGAGTCAATTCTGACTCATAGCAACCCTTTAGATGTTACCAAACGTCCCTTGGGGGAAAAGCGAGACCAACAGGGAACCACTACAGTAACGTTAGAGTGGAAACATTGGAATTCTATTTAGAGTGCTTGGCATGTTATGCATAATGATTGCTCAATAAATATTAGGTATTATTTTCACCTACTGATAAAAGTGTAAGTGATATTTTTATTAGATACTAGATCATATCAGATACTAGGGGATGCCAGTCACCCTCTTGGACCACATGTGAATGTTGCTAGTCCCAAATTTCAAAGGAGCCAGCTGTATTTTACTTTAAATAAGGAGAAGCAAGGAAGTAGTGGTGGGAATGCCTTGTGTTTCCACTCTTAGCTTGTGTACACTGTCCAGAGACACAGCTTACTTGGTAGAGGGTGTGCAAAAACAGTAGCTGCATGTTTAATTGATTAAACACTGCTGTGTTCATAGCATATTCAGAGAGAACAAATGACAAGCTCTCCAAGGAATTATACATCTTGATGTTGAGTAGCTGCTCATAGTATTGTTATTTGGAAAGACATTCGTGACAATTATATGTGGGCCTCCATTAAAAATGTGTTTTGACTGTTCCCAAATCACAGAATATTCACTTGCTCTGTTGACATAATCTGAACGGGCAGCTTATATTCATTTTCGTTTATCAGGCACATTAATGTCCTATCTTGTCTGGCCATTATTTGATGGCATATATAGTAATTTGATCATTCAAATGCAATGTAACTACTCCTCCATTTAGTGATTAAAAGACAAACCATACAATGGAATTCACAGAGTCCTGGCTTTATATCAAAATCCCACCACTTCGTCAGCAAAAGGAAACTTCAGGCTACTAATGTAAGCAAGACTAACCAAGGTAATTTCTTCCCACACTAATCTCAAATGATCACTCTTTAAGAGTCATCAAGGTTTTGTTTCCTTGGCTGCAAGGTGAACTGCTGAATACGGTGTAAAAGCATTAAGAGTTAAATAGGAGATACTAAATGAAAACCGCGTAAGGACATCAAGGCAACATTAAAGAGAGGTGGAGGGAAAATGTGTATCCTGCACTTGAGAGAGAGAAAAATAAAGAAGAAAATTTGGGGCTGAGAAGAACCATATTTGAACTTGTTTGGAATTTTGGATTTTGTTCTCATTTAGTTTGTTTTGAGTGAAACCCATGAAGTAACCTCTGAGGCACTGATTTAACTGAAAATTTAAGCGCACACTTTAGTCAGATAGTATATTGGAACTAGAATTTTTGTTTTCCAAATCAAAAGCAATTTGAAGGGCTAACAAAACAAGGTTCCTTTTTGTTTGTTTTATTATAAGTTGTGTGACCCTTTGAGACCATCTGTGATTGCTCTCCTATGATTATTTAGCTCATGTTTCTTCTGTAGGAAACCTTGGTGGCATAGTGGCTAAGTGCTACATCTGCTAACCTAAGGGTTGGCAGTTCGAATCCACTCCTGGAAACTATGAGGCAGTTCTACTCTGTCCTGTAGGATCACTGTGACTTGGCATCCCCTTGACAGCATTGGGTTTACTTTGTTTTTTTGGTTTCTTCTACGCCTTTATCAGTTTCAAGTGTGTATTCTGCCACTCTCCTATCTTTTCTCTGGATATATTTCATAACTTTATTCATATTCTAACTGAAAACCCAATATTCCAATCCTCTTTCCTGTCTACACTTATCCACACCCACGCCATTATTACAAATCCCCTGATTGTTTAGGTTAGACAATTTCTACTGTCTTATTTTGCAGTGGTTTGCACAGTAAAGCCAGTGAAAGCTGGCACCTGTGTAAGGTAGAATCTGGTCAGAAAAGGAAAACTCAAATATTTTCTTCTAGAATGAGAGAGAGAAAAGTGCTAAGATGGTTTCCTGTCGAAGCAGAAAACTTTTGAGAGTCAGAAAAACAAGGCAGTCCTGTCACATTCTAGCTTTCACAAGTTTCCCTAGAAATATTGCACTTGTTTTTCTATTTTCCTGAGTATTATATAGGGAATGTATGTATGTGAATGTAGAACAAATATGTGTTGGATGGATTAATGAATTAAGTATTGAACTCTTTCAAAGTAATCTACCACAAATGTACCATGGACTGCCAGAAAAACAGATCTGTTCAACTGGACAATGTCCAGCTAGAGTGGTCCTTGGAAGCAAAGATGGCAATACTGCGTCTTACATACTTTGGACATGTTGCCAGGAGGGATCAGTCCCTCGAAAAGGACAGCATGCTTGGTAGATTGGGCAGTCGGTGAAAAAGAGGAAGACTGTTACCAAGACAACTGACATACTGCCTGCAACAATGACTTTAAGCGTAAAATACCCTTGGGGGTGTGGCACAAGACTGGGCAGTGTTTCATTCTGTTGAGTTTATGGCCACTGTGACTTGAAACCTACTCGATGGCACCTAACAACACAATGCATTATGAAGCTCTTCATGTTTAAATAACCAATAGCAACATAAGAAATATCAGTTTGTCAGAATGATTCATCAGCTCATTCCAGTCTAATACTGGTTCTGAAGATGGAAAAATGGACGGATAGTTGACTCAACTGGCATAAACACAATTATCAGGTCAGAAATATAATTTGATATCCCCTCCTCCCATTTTTCATGGGGGAGGGGTACGGCAGTTCCTAGTTATTTAGTTTCGAAAAGATAATTGGTCATTTTTGCATTCGAGTGTCACCGTCTCTCTCCCGATCGTCAAATACTGCCAACAAAAAAGACACATTAATCGAAAATAAATACAGTGCTATGAGTTCACCTTATATTTTCCTTCTAGTTGTCATAAATCTGCCACTGATTCATGGGTGATCCCACATGTGTCAGAACAGAACTGTGCTCTCTAAGGTTTTCAGTTGCTGATTTTTTTGCAAGTAGATCGCCAGGGCTTTCTTCTGAGGTGCCTCTGGGTGAACTAAACTTCTAGTTAGCAGCCAAGTTCATTAACAGTTGGAACACCTAGATAATACGATATTTTCTGAGGGGGCACTGTAGTATATTTATTTCATGCCTATGCTTTAGATGAAGACCAAGCACTGGATTGGCCACTCAGCTTGAGAAATCAGAGTAAATATCTGAAACTCCAAGCTCTGTTTACTCATCTGGAAAATGGGACTAACAAGAATAATAGCTACCGCACAGTATTTAACATATCTGGTATCTACTGTCAGGCACATAAAAAAATGTTAGTAAAAATGACCTATAATACTAGCAGTTCAAAGCTTTACAGTTTATAAAGAAATTTTAATTGTGCTAAATTAACATCTTTTTATGGGTATTACATTGTGGGAATCCATGTATATATTTATAGCCCATTTTAAGAATTATGTGCTTTTCTGTCCATGTTGTCAATGTCCCCAGGAAAATGTTTTTTCCAATATCTCTTCTTTTTTTTAATTAATTAGAAAAAAAATTCTCCTTCTGAGTTTTTTACTTTAGACAATTTTGATGTTATAGCTACTTTTGTTTTCATTCTCAGGGAAGTGCTTATGATTCTCATTCTAAAAATAGCTGTCAAAATCCATAAAATTACTTTATAGCTTTAGTCATATGTCTCCCAAAGAACTATATTTTTCTTTTCAAGTGAAGGAAAGTAACACCAAAGTAACACCAAAAATTGCTTATTTTATGTAGCAAAATGTTTTTGTAGCTAATTCTTTTTAAAACCATAAGTTGACTATCAAATTCACACAAAGCCAACGTTTTTTCTTTCTTTCATTAATTCCATATCATATCTGCTTTAATTTCAACCCACATCCTTTTTCTCAGATGGCTTGAAACATATAACGTATTGAAAAAAGGAGTTACACAACTTATTCAGTTTTAAAATGTTTGCTATTATCTAAAAGCAAAGTAACACAAATGCCTTTTCTTGGTCACAAGCAGGTTTGAAGTATGGCTGTGCCAGGGCAAATTCCAAGTGCCTACTCTACATAAATTAATCTCCCAAAGGAAAATGCATTATGCTTATAATTGAAGTTATCATTTCTAATACCACCATTAATGCTGATTGAATCTCAAATTTGTGTTGGGATCATTTATTTGAAGACACTATATCTTTTAAAAATTCATGTCAAGTACACTCTATAAAGGTTAATCTACAGTCTTAAAGCTATTTCTTAGGCTTAGACAACCTGGAGAAGGTCAGATTATGAATCTATGCAAAAATAAGTCTATTTTTTATGGTTTGAGAGCAATATCTATTTTACAGAAAAATGAGAGTTGGCAAGATGGCTTGAAGCTTACATTTATTTTATAAAAGTTGATAGATTTGTTCACAGTCATGTCAATTTTCCTCAAAATCAGCATTTTTGTTTTGTTAAATCAGGATTTTTGTTAAAGACAGCATTGCCTCTGCTGACTGTATGGTGAGTTCCAGGAATAAGTGACCTCTTGCAACTACTTCATTTCATTCTCTTCTGTTTCTTTCTCTTCTTTTTCTATGTCCTCCTTTAATCCTCACTACCTGCCTGGTTGCTCTCATCTGAAAACTTTGCAGAGTGGTGAGGGAGTCATTTGTGATGCCCCGTTTCCTCTTCCTTAAACCCATTGCCTCAAGTCAATTTCAACTCGTAAGACCTCTACAGGACCAAGTGGAACCACCCTGTAAGGTTTCCAAGGCTGTAAATCTTTACAGAAGCAGAGGGCTGTGTCTTTCTCCATGGAGTGACTGGTGGGTTTGAATCACTGATCTACTAGTTAGCAGCCGAGCACTTAACCACGGTTCCATGAAGGCTCTCCTCTCCCTTAGGTGTATCCATTGAATCCTCAAGTGCTTCCTTGACTTTTCATTAATGGTTACTGACAATACGGAAGCAGTCTGTATATTTTCTTTTCCCTTCCATTAATTAGTGCAGATGACAGCTGCTTATTAGGTTGAAGCATATGAAATTAGTATGTTTTTAGTCTGACCAAAATGCTCACGTATTGACAATTCATATAGTTTGATCTCAATAATTTTCCTTTTCTTTCATTCTTTTCACACTGCAGTAAGAGAAATCTTTCAAAAATACAAATGTTTCATTTTTGCTAAAACCCTTGCATGCTTTCCCTCTGTCCCCCAAATGGGTCCCAATTTCCTAACCATGGTCTTTCCATTCCTTCATGACCTGGTCTCTACTGATTTATTGTTTTCTTTGCAACTTTTCACCCTTGCACTTCTGCTCACCTAACCTCTGGTCTTCTGCATGTCTTTTCTTCTACATGGATTGTCTTGGCTGCCTGTTTCCTTGGTCAAGACATCTTTTCGATCTCAATACATACAGTACTTCCTGTGACCTCTATGGTCTGAATTAGAAACTCTCTCAAGTGCTTCCACTGTACCTACCATACTATGTTTAATTTCATGCTCATCTTTCGTTCTTCCTATATGGTGTGTAAGAGAAAGGGCTATATACCTCTGGGTGAGCATAGGGCACCCAGTGCTGGTACATGGCCAGACACTTCACATCTTCTTGGGTAAGTTACTTTATCTTTCAGGTTAGCCTCAACTTCTGCATATAAAAAGTGGAGGTAATGTCACAGAGAGGCTGTGAGCATTGCATGAGCAATCCTACTGTGTAGCAGGACGTTATGAAGGTTGAGACCGTCTGTTCTCCCCTCCCCATCTACTTGCCCAGTATTCATTTCTTTCCTTTCCTGTCATAGCTTTATTTTCTTGCTTGTAGAGGATGGATTCAATGTGTGATATAGGGAATATACAAAAGGTGGAGAAATGAAAAGAAGCCACATTTCCTACCCTTCTGTCAGGTCACATCCCTGGGATGGGTTTAGGCAACTTTGCAAGAAGACACATAGAAGCAGTGGGACTTTTCAGATCTGCACAGTACCTGGGTGATGACATGTGGTATGGAGTTTGGCAGGAATCCCTCCTGCCCTCTGTGTGGGACCTAACAGTTTGTGACTCTCAGAGGAATGGGACCTAGAGATCGTTAGGCTCAGGTTATACAGATTTATTGTAAGGCTACACCTGGCGGTAAGGAAGGCAGTGTTTATCTCATGGGAATATAAAAAAAATAAACACAACACACTAGCCTTTTCAGAGACTAAAACTAGATTCAAGTATCTCTAAGGAACTTCTTTTGTTTTTGATTTTTCATCTTTGCATTCTATTAATAGGACTGCAATTCTCAGATTTTCTTTTTTATTGTTTCTTTGTTTTGTTTTATTTTTTGGTCTTCTCCCATCATCTCTTTCTGCTAGCTGGTTTACTCACCCTCTGCTCTGTATAGCATTTTTTTTTCCTGAGTAAAAACTTCTACTTATTGAAAGGCTACATTCCTAGCTGCTGCTTCATTATAGCTTCATTACAACTTCATTGTAACTTGAAGGTAAGACTAAACATTAAATCTACTCTGCATTTGACTTTGCTTCTATGAAGAACTTTTGTATTTACTTACTTGCTCATTCAATTAATCCTCTCAAAGAGTAATCACTGAGTATCTCCTACCGATCAGTGCTTTTTCATGTACTGCTATCAATATGTAGGTACCTTGACATAGTGGCTAAGAGCTCAGTTGCTAACCAAAAAGTTGGCTGTTCCAGTCCACCAGTTGCTACTTGGAAATATTGTATGGCACTTCTACTCTGCCCTGTAGAATTACTTTGAGTTGAAGTCACTCAAAAGCAATGTTTTGGGGGTTTTTTTAAACACATATAAAGGAGCTCTTGTGGTGCAGTTGTTAAGCACTCAGCTGCTAACAGAAAGGTCAGGGATTCAACCTACCGGTGGCTCCAGGAGAAAAGACCTGATAATCTGCTCCTATAAAGACTACAGCTTTGGGATGGTTTGAGTCTGTCCTATGGAGTTATTGGAAACCCTAGTGGTGTAATGGTTAAGTGCTGTGGCTGCTAAACATAGGTCAGCAATTCAAATCCACCAGGCGCTCCTTGGTAACTCTATGTGGCAATTCTCCTCTGTCCTATAGGGTTAATATGAGTCTCAATGGACTTCACAGCCATGGGGTTGTAGGGTCCCTGTGAGTTGGAATAAACTTGATGGCCTACAACAATATACATATAAAAGCCTTCTGCCCTCAAGACACATTCAAGCATTGTTCAAATGACTGCAATTTAATATTGGATATGGAAAATAAACTGAGTCTGTTAGAAGTCTAGTGGTTAGCAACAGGATATTACTTTGATAAGAATTTGGATGTAGTGGATGAGATCATGAGGTTTGCTTTCAGGATTCCTAAGACAGCTGATGCTTTCATTCTTTTCCATGATGGCTCACAGTTTTCTTACAAGTTTACCTCTAAGCACCCAGTACATACCTTGTGTCTTTTCTCCGTTGAGAACTTCTTCATCCTCTGTCCCAGTGGTATTCAAGACTGTACTGTTTCTCAAGGTCATGGCTAGTTCATCTGGGAAGATAATCTATGGACTTGGGCTGGAGAGTACTCATGAACTCATGCATATTCTATTTAGGTGATGTGTTTACATTTTAACAGAGAAGTTCTGTCATCCTAACTCCCTACAAAGCACCTTTATTTATGATAATTTCAAACCTCTTTTTCCTCAGGCTAATGGGGGTGCTGTTTGCTCAGGAAGCTAACTTTCAGTTGCTTCTCCAATCTCACCATCTGTGTTACCAACTGATCAACAGAATTCCAACCCAAAGAGAAATAAGACAGAATTGTTTCTGTTTTTATGTCAACTCTTGCACGGGTCCTTCATCTTCTTTATAAAGAAAACGTTGTAAATCCCAAATATCATGACTCTGTTTTCAAATTGTGCTCATTAAAAACTTAAAATTTTGGTCTTTTCTTGCATTTGGCAGTATAAAGAAGAAATTGCCTGGTAAGACCTCAAGCAGGACTGGAACCATGGTTGGTAAGAAATTGTTGTAGTACAGTGTTACAGCTCTGCATTATTTAGTATCAAGATGTTACTGCCACTCTCCTTAACATTATTTTATTTAAATATCAGCACATTGATTGCCTTGGACCCTAAGATTCACCACTGTGAGAATTGTTGGCTGCTTTGAGGGTGAAAACTGCTTTGAAAACAATAAAATCTTCATTCTCAGTGGTCATCAGCTGTCATTCTCCTGCCATAGCCCTCTTTAAAAGGGTTTGGGGTTCTCCTTTCATTACATATGCATAACTTCCATTAGCGTTAATCACATGCTTCATTTTATTGCTGTTTTGGCCCCTCCAGTTAAATGGGTGTTTAAGCAGTTTTTAATGCATTACATATACTTATTTTTTAAACGAGTATCATATGCCCAATTGACTGGAATGTATACAAAGTCCATCAGGTGACTGCAGATTTATAATTGTTTTTAAAGCATGTATTATTTACTCAACCAACCATGGCAACCCTTTTGGAGTTATTCCAGCTGAGGGGAAATACATATATATGTCAACATCAAACAAACTCACATGAAATCTTTTAGCAAGGTTCTTTCAGTTAAAGCTTGTCTAGCTCTGTTTTTCCTCTACATCTTTCTCTCTTCACAAACAAATTCTCCAAAAAATTTACTCACTATTTGTAGCTTGTGTTATCGTCATCCCTGAAGTAGATGAAATAGCTACCCAAAACTTAAATCAATTCAAGACAACTCAACAAAATACACAACATCAACATGTTATCAGGCTCTGATGGTGAAGAAGAAAAGATATGCCCAGTTCTCAGGTCGTATATATTGGCCTGCATAAACAGTAGAACTTAATGAATTATTTCATTTATAAACTATCTAGTAAGGCCAACTTAAGAAATACTAAAATATTCTTCCCTCACCTATTACAGAAGCAATTAAACTCCTTGCTGCTTTTCTTTCATAGCATTAAGCATGCTAGGTATCTTTTACTCCTTCCCTAGGATTAGACAATTCTTCGAAAATTACCTTTCCTGTTGTTGTCAGGCCCTGTCGAGTCAATTTTGTGAAGTAGAACTGCCCCATGGGGTTCTCTTGGTTGTAATTTTTGAGGGAGCAGATCGCTACGTCTTCCTGCCAGGGAATTGCTGGGGAGGTTTGTATCTTTCAATTAACAGCTGAGCACTTAACTCCAGAGCAACCAGTTTTCCTTATTTTTTACTTCCTACTTTTAATTTATATTTTATTTCTGTGGCATCTTCACTTTTTATTATAATAATGGATTGACTATATTACTAGAAATCAGAACTAGCTTTTCAAGGTCCATTCAAATAAATTACACATTTTAGGCAATGTATTTGGACCCTAAGCCGGATGAAAAACAGCTGCTCTAGACTGTGACGTCAACCATGCCCCATGGTTGTTGCAGCTGAAGTCTCTATCAGCTGTGAAAAGAAAATGCATTGCTTATTAACAGGAAAGAGAAGCATACAGAACTTTGATTTCCGACTGGCTGAAATTGAAGAGTTTTAAAATTTTACAAGTATTTTAGAAAGGTTCAGTTATTTTTTGTAGTTCGAAAATGAGTGCATGACCAAGGATTAATCCTCTCCATGCTATGCACATGGGAAGATTGGGAGGTGAGTAGGAAAATGAAATAGAAGGTGGCAAAGTGGTTAAAGCTGCTGGGTGGAAGCCACCAGCCTCTTGGTAGGGGAAAGACGTGGCAATCGGCTTCCTTGAAGATTGTCCTATGAGGCATTCCTACTCTATCCCACAGGGTGGCTAGGAGTCAGAAGAAACTCCACAGTTCTTTTTTTTTTTTTTTTAATGTAGTCTCTGTTTGCAGAAACTGACAACGTCTGCAATTATTCCTGTTTAACTCAACGTAAAACCTTGAGTTAAACCTTTCCATGTGAGAAGATGTTGGGCCTAGCACTAGCTGATGTGGTCCAGTAGTTTTCCAGAGGGTCATGGTTGATGGAAACACTGGTGGCATAGCAGTTAAAGGCTAAGACTGCTAACGAAAAGGTCAGCAGTTTGAATCCACCAGGCACTCCTTGGAAACTCTATAGAGCAGTTCTGCTCTGTCCTGTAGTGTAACTATGAGGCAGAATCGACTCAAGAGCAGGGAGTTTTGTTACATAAATGGTAGCGGTGTATCTTGTGACTCTAATATGGCTGAATTGCTAATGCAGTTACTAAATATTCAAACCAGCAAGAACATTGGTTACCCTTTACGTAAAGAGGTGGGATTGCTAGGAATGACAAGTGGTGGCATCATTTTTTACAGACTAATAAATTTGCCTGCTGAATATAATTTAGTACACTAATGGCTTTTAAACATCCTTTGCAAACTTAGATTATATTTCCTTCATTTTAGAGGGAAGTATTCACGTATGTCAATTGTGGAAGACTTTATACATGAAGATACACACACACACAAAAGCATAAACCCCTGTGACATGAACAAATTGGTCTGATGTCTCAATTTACCTGAAATTGTGACAGTATTTTCTAGTAGATTCTCACTTAACTAGCCACCGATTGTGACAGATTATCCATATTAATCAGGAGGACAAATACTGAATCTGGCACAAGAGATGTGATTGTCACAGAGGGAAGCTCAGTTATAATAACATGGTTCAGCAACTAGGTGGTGGTACATGGGATATGAATTTGTTAAATTTGAAACAGAAACATAAACACACCTTCATAAAATGTGTTCTTGGAGAATTACGATAAAGTAAGATGAGTTCATATAATAATAATAAACTCCATGCTGGACTTCTGGATACTGGATAAGTTGTCAGCTAATGAGTTATATTTGTATCTGTACTGCTTAGTTATAGATTAATGCTGTCTCACATCTGATAGCAAAGACAACTTAACATGGTTATACATTTTATACTGTACCTTTTCTTTTAGGTTTTCCCGTTATTTAAATTCCTTATTCAAGTATCTCCTTTATTCTTTCCTTCTACCTTTTTGACTATTCTTCCTTTTCACAAATACTGGTTGCAAACTGGTGGTATGTCCTTCTACGAGTTAAGTTCTGAATAAAATGTGATCCAAGATTTTAAAAACTTTAGTGAGGACTGTATTCATATAGTATTGCACCAGTGGCAAAGTGGTTAAAATCTCAGGCTACTAATCTAAAGGTCAGCAGTTGGAAGCCATCAATGATTCCTTGGAAACCCTATGGGGCAGTTCTACTCTGTCCTATTGAATTGCTGTGAGTTGGAATCCTATTGGGTGATTGTACTTTGCCATATAAGGTTGCTGTGAGTCTGAATCAATTCGACAGTATACAACAACACCACTATGGACGTAAAAAGTGATAATTCAGGATGATAAGGGTATGGAGCTTTAAAAAATGTCAGTGGAATGATTCATTGATAGTTTGAATAGTGTTTGACACAGGCATTATTACACTGGTTAATTTTTAACTGTAGCAAAAATCTTTCTCAAATTGAGAAAAGACATTTTCTTGGAAGAATCAAAATAATTCTATTAGAAATTATTTGAAAGTTTTCCAAATCACCTTTTTGAGTATCTTAAATGTGTGCATTTTCAAGAATATAAATTAGGTAGCTAATAAATTCCCTTCAATAAAACTACTACATATGAAAATAAAATTTTGAAATCCAGTTGGGATGTAGTCTCAGTTTTTGTATCCTTTTAAAGTTGTTCATAACTGAGGAGGAAGAGCTCTAGCAAAGGTATGCAATAACATTTTTTAACTTCCCACGTCATCAGCATATTTGATTTAGTATTTTAGAAGCCCTAGTGGCACAGTGGTTAACCCTTTGAAATCCACCAGCTGCAACGGGGAAACATGGTGGAGCAGTTTTGCTCTGCCCTATGTTGTCGCTATGAGCTGAATTGACTTAACAGTAACGTGTTCTTTGTTTGTTTTTGCTAAACTTTATGAACCACTGACTCCCATTTCTATATCCTAGTTCCACAGTGCAAAGCTCTCTGTGAACAGGCCACTTTCTTTGACGCATCTTGGTCCTGGTACCATCAATCACATCGATTAACTGACTTGGATTTTTAGTTGTGACACATAGAGAACTCTACAAAGTTGAGCAGAGAGGTGAATGGTAACGTGACACTGACCGTAGTGATAGGCATTTTCTCTTTTTTGTGCATGTGGCTTGTTTATGTTTTAAACTTACTTTCTATTTTCTGGTTATTTCTCACTTGAAAAGTGATATTAATGAAAGATTTCCATAGAATTAAGGATTCCTGGTGACACAGTGATTAAAGCAATTGACTGCTAACTAAAAGGTCTGCAGTTCAAAACCACCAACCACTCTGTAGGCAAAGATGTGGCAGTTGGCCTCCCTAGAGATTTACAGCCTTGGAAAGCCCATGGGGCCATTGTAGGTTAGAAGTGGCTTCACAGCAGTGGTTTGATTTTTGGTTTGAGTTCCCTAGATTAAACTAAAGTTTAATTATCTCTCAGTAATTTCTAAGCATTTTACATTAGTTAGATTAAACTCCAGGTTTTACTGAACTCTCAACAGAGTGGTAACTTTTGCCACATCTTTTCTAGGCTGCCGTTAAATGAAAACAGGTAAATGAAAACCACCAGTGCTAAAGAGTAGTAAGTGCTGCTGTTGAGTTTCTGAAAAATAATGTAGATAGAATAGTTATTTTAGGTTTACCACATTTTCAAGAATTATTGGTGTTAAAATGTTGAGCTCTTTTTTCTTAGGTTATTGCAGACAGTGACTTCAATGAGAGCTTTGCTGGCAAGAGAACAGAAGACAGGAAAATTAAAGCCTAGCCAGTCAGAAGAATGATTTAGAAAATAATAAAAAAAAAATTTAGATGATACAATATTGTCAAAAATACTTGCACTGCATTCTGTCCCCACATCTTTTTAAGGCCAGGTATTTCTATTAAAATCTTGAAAACTCATCCAGCTAATTCAAACAAAAAGTTTTATAAGGCAGACACTTATCCTAAAAAGCTTCTTCCCCCCCCCCCGCCCCCCCAAGAAAGAAGACAACACATTCAGGGTTTCAGAAAAGACAAAGAGCAAATGCTTTTTTAGGAGTTAATATTCTCTCCCCTCCCCTCTTCAGAACCCAGATAGTGGTACTGTAGCTGAGCAGATCTCACGTTAGGAAGCAGTCCTAAATACACACTGACAGAGGGATCCTGTGAGTGGATGCAGAGCTGTCTGCTCTCTCTCACATGTCACTACACACATTCTCAGGCTTAGAATTGTCTAAGAAGATTGTGCAAGTGTTCTTAAAATGCATTCTAGCTAAAATGAATTCAGGCTCGTGCACCTGTATACATGCATATCTTGAAGCTTAAAAGTGGACTTGATGTTTAATGCGTATTAGAAAGAGTCTCCATCTACATGTTCATTGACTGAATAAAGATACTCATGAATATTGTGCTTGATCCATGCAAAAAAAAAATACTACTATAAAAAGGGAATAGATGTCCTTTAACTTGATGTGGTTGGCTTCCAAAGTGCCTTCTTCCTTTCAATACATGGTGCCATGTAGCAATGAGCAGAATCTACAGTGCTGTAAAGAAATAGAATTCCTATACACCTTTATTGAATGGGGCACAATATAATCAAAGGACACACATAATTAAGGGCTATAGCTCAACTCATTTTGAAGCGGGAATTCTGCTGATTTTTTATTTTATGTGGTTGCTTACAGATTAGATCTCTATTTGCTCCTAAAGAATATACTTAAACATTCAATCAATGAATAACCTACAGCAGTATGTTGTAGATTCAATAATGGGGAATGGTGCAGTGTACCAGGATAGTCAGATATACCCACAGGGAGTGTCAGTGGTCAAAATGCTTCCATTGCCAGAAGGTAGTCTGAAAATGGTCTGGAAATTCAATACAGCATTGACCCTACATAGGATACATGATCCACGGTCAGTTTCTCAAGCTTACTTGAAACTTTAAAAAGAGAGACTGAAAAAAAATCAAGAAATTAAAAACAAACAAAAAATATTTTACATGAGATTATTCTCCATGAAACAGTTGTTTTTAAATGTGTTAATTTGAATGAGCTAAAATACAAAATCAAATTCTTTGTGTTTTAGGATAAATTGTCTAAAATTATTTTACTTTTCCATCCACCCACTGCCACCGAGTTCTGTCCATCTCATAGCGACCCTAGGGGTCAGAGTAGAAGGAATTATTTAATAAAATATTGTAAGGTTTTATAAAAATTACAATTTATGTGCTAATATGCTCTATTTTTGTAAATATGTTTAAATGCTCCTCTATTTCACTCTCCTAAAATCTGTTGATTATTAAATAGTAGGCAGATGTAAACACACACTTTATGTTGTTTGTCTGATTTCCGTAATTTTTTTCCTTTATTTTAACAGTGAGTTAGAAATACAATAAATGGCAGAATTTTTTTTTACAGTGATTGAATGAAAATGTACATTCCGATATAAATTTGCATGTCCACCTATATGCAGCTCCCACCACTCTACTCAAAATTGCAGAATTTCTAAGTAAAAAGATTAGAACCATTTACCAAATGTTGTGCAAATGTGTTTGCGTTTGCATCCATTCTGAGAATTCCAATATATTTTCATTAAAACTTATCAACTTGACACTCTCCGATTGTTTAGTGCTGACATTTGTGTAGTTGTTCCAAATTACTTTAAGATGACAACTTGGTGGGTCTGCATTAGAACAGATTTGGAAGTTAGAATTCCTACTAACAGGAAAAAATAGCAAATTATTTTGGAATATACTGGACTTGGGAATATGTAAATTCTTGTTTTCCTCAGACACTTTCAGAGCTCTAATAACTGAGAATGTGTTTAAAAATGACATCACATCATAAATTACAGCACCGATTTTGTGAATTTGGGGCTTCTTATTTTCAAAAGAGTAAGGATAGCCACAATTTGTGCTTTAAGAACTGCATGTATACTTAAATGTATAACAGTAAATGTGTATCTGAGTATACATAAAAAATGCCTTCGAGCAATAGTGTTGGCAAAGAGTACTGAATACACCATGGGCTGCCAGAGGAGCAAACAATCTGTCTTGGGAGAAGTACAGTCAAAATGCTCCATAGAAGACAGGATTGTGAGACTTTGTCTCAGTTCCTTGGGCATGATGCAGGAAGGATCAGTGCCTGGAGAAGGAGATCCTGTTTGGCAAAGTAGAAGGTCTGAAAAAAAGAGAAGCACCCCCAGTGAGGTGGAGAAATGCAGCGGCTGCAGCCATGGGTTCCAACATAGCCTCGACGGGGAGGGCAGCGCAGGCCAACACACTATTTCATTCTGCTGTACGTGGTGTGGCTACAAGTCAAAACCACTGGACAGCATCTAACAAGAACTAGCCACAACATACATAGGCATAAAGACATACTGTCAGTGTTTTATTTTTCACTTGGGGAACAACAAATATGTAAATGAGACAAATTCTGTGTATGCTGAAAGTTTATACTAAGACTTTATTTTGGCATTTGTAATTATTTCCTTACATTGCATAGAGAAATCATAGAATCAATCTATGAAACTACTGAGAAGTCTTTGATAAGCTTTAGATAGTATTTCATGGATTTTCGTCCCACAGGTTTTATATGTGGATTTCATGAGTGCTTAATTGTAACAGCAATATTTTAAATGTTAGTTTTTCTGCACTGAGTGATTTACTTTTTTTTTAGTTTATTGGTTAGTTTTTAATAAGTTAAATCTTGTGACTTGCAATTAATGTAGCAGTTCCTTAAGACCTCTTCACCACATGTAAGAAAAGTGCTATTTATGTAATGACAGTTGGCGGAATGGTGGTATAATAACAGCAGCACAGTGAAATACGAGGTAATTTTAATGGTTCATTGGCTTTTCTATCCGATTTTCTTCCATTTTAAGATATAGACTATGCTGTTTGATAAAATGAGTTGACTGATTTTAATCTTCTTATGAAGCATGTGAATGCTTGGGATAAAAATGTTAATGGCTGTGTATTAGAAACACATTTGTATGTAACATAACCAAAGTGCCTCGAATTGGGCTTGGCAAACAGTTAGGTATCTAAAAACTGCATATTCTTTCCCCCTGTTCTGCATTGTACATTGATGACAGGAATTTTAGTGTTTTGTGCATTTACCTGAGAGATGACTACCTTTTCTAATTTGGGCAAATGAGGTAGGAAATTATAGTTTATCTTGAAAATAACACAGGCTATAGAAAAAAATTTATATAAGAATTGAGCTCAAGATGTTTTAAGGAATAAAAGCAGCAGAAAAACTTCAGTTTTACACTGGCTTATAATTGGAACCTGAAACTGTTTTTCCAGCTTAGCACTAAATTAGACTCCAACATGACAGGGCTGCGAATTAGCTCGTGACTGGCTATCCAGGTCCAAGCTTACAGTAGGTACTCGGCAAATACTGGTTACATGAATGAACAAGAAGCTACAGTTTATCTCTATGTCTGCCTTTATAAAGGAATGTCGATCAATTAAAATTGATTTAATGATCTTGTGATATTTAAAAAAATATTCAGAACATTCTATTTCAATACTGACTATATTCACCAACTACCCTTCTGCTATGATTGAAGGTAAATCAGCTCCATTATGAGTATGATACGCTTTACAATGAAGAATTTTTTATTTGCATTTCTTATTTTCTACTCACCCTTGCTGAGTGGTATTATACCTAGCACAATATTCCTACCATGATTGCAGGACCTTTAGGAGCTTAATGACCTTAATTGGCCTGTCATCTTGTTTTAAAGAAGGACCTTTGCCATTCATATTTGTTGGTGAGACCGTCAAAAGATCTTTCCACATCCTTAGAAATTAGTTGCCTGCTGCACTTTCACTGATGCAAATATTTACTAAGAGAGAAAGAAAGTAACCTTTGTTCCTTTTATTTATTTATTTTTTCTGAAACCTAAAAGCATTTTGTTTTCTAGCTGCTCTATAAAAGTTCAGCATATAAAAGGTTAGGAGCCTGACTTTTTTCTGTCGTGTATATCTTTGAAAAATTGGTTTATGAAGAGTCATACATCATGTAGCCAGACATATGGGAATAGTTAAAGATTAAGGTAAATAGACAAATTGAACTGCTTTAAATCATTTTCCTGGTTTCAGTTTTATGAAAGAGCTTATGAACAAAAGCTGACATTAAGCAATCACAATGGGCTTTTCTATATGTTTTAGGCAGTCGTAAAGACTTTAGTGTCAAGGAGAGTTGCATCACCAATAGTTACATCAATTTGATTGGTGTCCGGATTTCAAAAATGTTGGCTTGTCAAACCATAACCTTTTCCAAGTCTTTCATTTGTCATTGTTTTGTAGATTATATCATTTATTTTACATTACCTGTATCAGAAAGCATGGATCATGGGTTATAAGATTTTTTTTCTTTATTATATATCGGTTGTTTTTGTTTTTTAAAATAAAATTAATACTGTAGGTATTTGAGTCCGAAAGGGACTAATCAAATATTTTGGAAGGAAGCTTGATTTCATGCAGCAAACATTAGTATAACTTCACCTAAGGAGACCTTTGGGTTCCTTTTTGCTGGGGGGGGGGGGGGGGAGAAGAAGAAAGTAAGAAAAAAGAGAAAGAAGAAGATATTTTCAGAACCATTATGGCAGCATTTTTAATGAATTTAATAAATATCCTGAACTTTTCCAGGTTTCTAAAACACTAACAGCCTGTGGAGAGAAACTGACTGCTGGACTTGAAGGTAAGTCCCAGGAATTTGCCCAGTGACATGGTGACAAGCCCTGATTCTTATGAAAAGTGCTATGGGATCTTTAATGTCCACACAGAAGGGGAAGGATTTAAGATTATGTGATCTCATTTGAAAGACCCCTACGTAGTAAACTGCATGGAACTCAATTTATCTACCTCAGAAAGAAGGCTTTGTAGCCCCTGTACCTATAAATCTGAGGAATACTGTGAATATATGCCTTCATATTCATGCAGCAGCAATCCTCTTCTTAAAAAAATAATAAAAATAACAAGGTCTACGATCATCAGGTTGATATAGATGAAAATCCATTAACTTTTTCATCATTATCGCAGCTCTGTTATCAAAGTGCCAGCATTTGTGGGACTAGCTTACCTCCTGTGGTAGCTGTGCAGATAGACAGATGATGAAGCTCTTTTACATTCTTCTTTGCTGCCTTGCCTTTTAGGGCATATTTGCTGCATGTGGAAACCCTGGTGGCATAGTGCTATGCCTGCTAACCAAAGAGGTCAGCAGTTCAACTGTACCATGTGCTCCTTGGAAACTAAGGGATTGTTTTACTCTGTCTCATAGGGCCAATACGAGTTGGAATCAACTTGACAGCAAGGGAGTCCTGCTTTTCACTTTTGTATGTATGTATGTGTGTGTACACTCAATTAAGGAATTGTTCATGGTAAAAATGTAATTTAAGAGGACTACAAACCTTGGTTCCTGATACATGAGCTTAGCTTCTAAGACATCCAGCTAACAGGGTGTCTCATATTTTAACTGAGAAAGGTTAATGACAAGAAAGGAGAGTAATATATAGAAGACACTGACCAAGTTTGTTGCTGACCAGTTTATTGCCTTGATCCTATGAAAGATAACACTTAATGCTTATGCCCAGCCTGAAGCTGGTGTACATTGTTGTGTGGTGAGCAGAACTGTCCTATCGGGTTCTCTAGCCCATAAATCTTTATGGGAGAAGATAGCCTGGTCTCTCTTCTTCAGAGCCGTTGGTATGTTTGAACCATCCACCTTTCATTTAGCAGCTGAACGCTTCAAACACTGTACCACCAGGGCTGTTTTGGCATATATTGAGCCAAGCAAAACAAAATAAAAAACAACCACTGCTGTCTAGTCGAATCCAACTCATAGTGACCCTATAGGTTACAGTAGAATAGCCCCGTAAAGTTTCCAAGGAGCACCTGGTAGATTTGAACTGCTGACTTTTTGGCTAGCAGCCGTAATACTTAACCACTACCCTGCCAGGGTTCCTGGCATGTATCAGGTACTGCGCGAGTGTTAGTGTTTGTGTGTGTGTGTGTGTGAGAGAGAGAGAGAGAGAGAGAGATAGTCTAATTGTCATGAGAAATAAGAAGTAATCCAGTAAGTTTACTGAAATACTTTGGGATGTAAACTTGATTTCTCAATAAGAAAACTGGACGTAAAGGAGGCAAACTCCTTCAGAGACACTTTGATAAAACTATAGACTTTTAGTGGTTAGAAATCTCACTGGGATTGAGTGCCTCTAGCAATTTTGCCCTCTTTACTATGTGTACCAGCACAAAACTGTTGGGGTTAAGCAGTAGTAACTCACTTAAACGCTGAAATTTTTGTTTCTTTGTGTTTTAGGTCAAGTCAGTGAAAGGATCTCTTTTATACGACTGCAGTTTATTCCTGAATAGATTCTTACTATAAATGTGTGATTTCTAATTCCTTATTACACGTTTAGCCCCAGCCAGAAAGATACATATCCATTATTTAAAATCGAATACACGTGTCTTCCTTGGTAGCTGTTCTTTCTAAACATGAATTCTTATTTCAGACTATAACTGTAATTGGTTTGTAAGTGTCTTTTGTCTTTTCAGCAGGTCCATCTTAGTTCAAAGTACTCAAAATTGCAATACGATTTACTTGTGAAATGAAGGGAGTTGAAACCAAATAGAAAACAAGTGATCACTTCTTAATTCCTTATGATCTCCATTGCTTATCTCTAAAATTAGTTACTTCTTAAAAGAAGTCTTATTCATTAAGTACTCGGATATAGAATAATTTTTTTTTGTTCTGACTTACTGGAAGCAGTGTGAATTCAGTATTTCATTATACTTTCTGGCATTGAACATGAAGCAACCTTAAATAACCTTTAAGATGTTGTCATTGGTTAAGTTTTTCCCCACTATTCAAGCAATTTAAGCAATTAAAACACGTCCCGAAATATCCATAAAATTTGACAATAGCCCCGAAGCAGTCCTCTTATAAATTTAATGTGCTATTACAACTTAAACAAATCTTAGATCATTCTTAAATTTCCCTGGTATGTTTGATCACGGAAAGATATTAAAACATTTTTAAGTTTAAGAGCACATTTAGGTCACTTGCGATGATGGATATACTTTTTAAAATTTCTTAATATTGGCCATAAAGCAAGTGTCAACGAGCTTGAACTGCATCCCAATGACTTTTCCGTCTTCCGCAAGGTGCTTCAAAGGCGTGGCCACTAGAGGGTACTGTTGGAACTGATACTAGCAACGACAGCACTAGGTCCTTCAGAATCAATACCTTCAAGATCCGAAAAGGTTTCTAATGAAATACAACATCGTTATTAGGTTTTCACGTAGGTCTGTGTGATTGTCAGCAGTACAACTTCCAGAGCAAATCACAAAAATAGTAATTAAAGCAAAGAGCTCCATAAGTTGACAATTATTTGTCGCTGATGAAAGGAAATCAAGATTCTCCTCCCCTCACCGCTTGTTACTGCTCTTCTAGTCTTTTTCTAGGATATATAGCACATTGCTAAGACATTTTTATAAACGACAAGGAAAACAGGCTTGTCAGGCAATTAACACTTTCTTTGGACTTGCAACGTGCATCGCTACAAAAGGTTTGTTCCTTAAAAGAAATGTGTCAAAAGGCTGTAGGTCCAACTTTTCTCATGATGTTGGTAAAACACTGCGCGTGTTCAAGGAAGCTTATCCGTGAAGATACCTCACGCCTGTCTCAGGAAATGTTTTCCATGAAAACTGAGGCCTCCTCCCCTTCTTTCCCCTGCCCCCCCCAGTAGTTATTTATAAAGGCATTATTGGTAGTTGTCTTTCTTAGACCTTCCCTGCAGGCATGATCAGACTCAAGCAGGCAGCTATTTCCCTTTAATTTTCCGCAGCAAGCCAGTAATGCTTATGATTATTGTGAAGTCAGGAAAAGTTTAGTTTCATCAAGTGACATGTAGTGATACGATTAGTTACTTAAGCACTTCTCATAAAATGTTCCACCGTGGAACCTAGTTTGTCGGATGCAGCTAAATATTAGCATCTCATATTAAACACGAGAGTAAAACTGCATCGTGGAAAGCACAGCTGACAGCTCTCAACGTGAGTTGAAGGATCACTCTCAATTGTAATCGATTCTGTAAGTACTGAACACAAACCCCCAGGCAATTGAAGAAAATGGGATGATGAAGGACTGCAAACTAATATGTTACACATCTTCATTGATTAGACATTGATTAACCATTATTTTCCTGAATGACAAACAGCTAGTGGTAAAGTAACTGAGGCTCGTGATTTATTTACATCTTAGACAGAGATGACTTCTTTATCCAGCTTATTGTGAGCTAACGCTAAACCAGGAGATAGTGCTAGTTTGAGAAATTTCCTCTTCTTTTTCTATTTTTTTTTCAATTCCCTCTGGCAATCTTCCTAGATTTCTAGCATGTTTCTATTAGAAACA
Organism: Heterohyrax brucei; assembly: GCA_028571685.1. Classification (NCBI taxonomy): domain Eukaryota; kingdom Metazoa; phylum Chordata; class Mammalia; order Hyracoidea; family Procaviidae; genus Heterohyrax; species Heterohyrax brucei. Next base: position 70,501,194 of record CM053146.1, on the reverse strand, counting down.
AATCTAACTAGACTTTTAAATGATCTGCTGAGTTTCAAAATACAGACTGGGTACCGGTGGTATAACTACATTTAAAGGGAAGATCATTTTATAGACTTGGTATTTACAAGCACATTGATCAGTGTTTATTGAACTTATAATTTAATTCTCTGTTCTCATCAGTGCGTTATTGGCAATTATGTTCAATTTTAGAACGAGTGGAATAAAGGTTTGTGACTGTTGCTTCTTTTTCTTCTGTGAAACATATTGCTTCAGAACTATGTGAATCTTAAAATATGATATATACAAGGAGGGAGATATTTTGCAGTTTAGATAATTTTTGGTTCATATAGTCAGATCCAACTCGACGGCACTTGGCTTGGCTATTACAAACAATCTTAGATTTATGTGGCAAAATCTTGCAGCAATGTCTTTTAAACCCTTAAATGTATTTCAAACAGTCTCAAACAATATGCCCAATGGACAACCTTGTTCTTGAATTTTCAAGTAATCTCTTTTCTGTTTTAATGAAGAAAAGAGAGAACAGTATTTGCTGAGCTGAACTGGATTAGCACTAAGTTGAAACCAAATTGTAATGAGGCTGGCCTTTTTTTTTTTTTTTGTCTTCCCAGAGCCTGTGCATTTGGAAGATTTGTGGGAAACATTATTTACAAGCAGAAATAATTAAGATATTCTGGCATTCTTCATCATAACAGTTGTGATAAAGACTTTTGATGTTCAAGAAAACATAATTTGCTTCTCCATTGGAATTTGATTGTAAATTAGCACTAATTAATGTTCACTTAAGTGTTACAGATGTATGGTAGAGTCAGTTAGTTACTAAAGGGGTAACTAGAAAATTTGTTCTGTGGAAGCATTTGAATTTAGAGTAATGATTAGAGTGTTATTTTAAAAAATAAGAGAAATTCATTACCATGTCTGCTGTTACAAATCAATTACAGTATTTACATAACTCAGGAAAAATGTTGTTACACACCATATCACTTCAGTTAATACAGAGATGTATTCAACACTATCCTCATTTGTTTTTTGAATTGTCGGTCACATAATTGTGGATTTTCATTGTCTTTTGCCTGTCAGTGTAATTTTAACTTCGGGTTAATAAATCAACTCTGTACTTCAACTTCACAGTCAGTTTTGTCCTAATGGACCTATGAATATTCTTTTTTCGAAGCAACTTTTGTTAGGTTGATTTAAGACATTTGACTTTCGTGTACATATTTATTAACTCAGGCCTTCTAGCTAAAGCTTTGTTGGAAAGCAGTTCCAGGATTTTAACATCAAGATAGAGTGAAAAATATGGGGAGCTCTTTGTTTCACTGCTATTAGTTTTGACAATTGAATACTCAGTCTATCACAGATTCGTTAAAGAAATCCAGCTGCACTTTAAAGGAAGCCAACGTGGTATGTTTTCAAAGAGAAAGAATGTCTAGTTGGGAAAACATGTGGTGCTCAAACTTGTACAAAGGGAACCAAGCACAGGCTTGACTCACCAGTTGCCCTTAGTTTGAAGCAGTTCAGTGGTCCTATGTTAATTATAAGTTACCTCCTTGGTATAATTCTTTGAGGGCTGGTCTAAGTTCCTCCTTAGCTTTATGCGGTGCTTAGAACTTAGAGAAGGGACACTGTTGATTGGTTAGTGGAGCATGAAGAAGAACAAATGAAAAACCATTCAACAGCCATAACCCCGAGGGAGGATGGAGCCCCAGAAAGAAGTCTGACAGTGCTGCTTTTTTTGTCCATCTACATGTAGCTGAGAGAATCACTGCAGGAGTCTGTGTAGAAATGTAAAAATCAGAAACCTGGAGTCTCATAGAATCGACGGTGATATGATATCTGCACAGTACCTCCCTTTTGGGGAAATAAAAGATACCTCCTTTGGTGTTAGCTGTTATTTTTTTCTTTTTAGTGAACCCCTGCACGCTCACACACGCACACAGGCTTATGCAAAGCCCAGTATGCTTCTGTTTCTTGAAGCATATTTAATATCTTTAAATTTTTAAATGAAAATGTAGCTGTCAATTTTAAACTAATTTGGATGGACAGCAATAAAATGCAAACCTCACTTCAAATTAGAATTTTCAGTGAGGATTTCTAATGGAAAGTAATTGCTGACAATAGGAAATGACAAATTACTAATTACTTAGTTCAATTAGACTTTTGTGCCTTTGGTCCTAAGTGGCAAGCATACAGCAAATCTTGCACTTTTATAACAATTAATGACATTAAAACTATTTAAACTGCCAACAGATGTGAGTAAGAAGACATGAATTGAAACTTACTTAATTTACATACTATTCCTATTTTATATCAAGTCAATGGTGTTTAATTTTTATGCTACAATTAAATATTACTGGTACAGTGCAATTTTCACAGAACTTCATAGGGCAAAATATCACTGCTCAAAGCTGATCATCGTTAATGCTTCCTGTCTCTCATCACAGATATATTTCTTTTTAAAAGATTCTTAGAGAACGAATTTCTGTCTGTACCCTATTCATGGCTAAATATTCTGTTAATTAAATGACAACACCCAAGATTTTTGGTTTTTTCCTCTGTATGTTTGTCCATACCATTTATCTTAAATTTTCTAATGATTTATTTAGAACCCACGTAGTTTCTACTTTTGGTCTTTCCCATAAAGCTAATTCAGGTGTTGTTTCATAAAAGGGTTTTGTTTAGAAGTTCAGTTCCACTAATTGTCTGTGTACTAGTAACTTCTGGCTGTAGCTTACAGGGAACTTAATTTGGTACTCCTAGTACTACCAGTTACGGTAATTTTGATTTGGCAAATACAGGACTCCATTTCTGTTTCCTGTTGTAATCAGAAATATGTTTTTCTCTATAGATTGGCAGCTCAGGAGACTTGGCAGAAACTTGTGGAGAAGAAGGGCAGACAATGGATCCATGGCGATGATCACCTTTCCCACTGACACTTTAAATACATGCATCATTTCAAAGCATGTAAAATAAAGCATTTATGTGTGAAATGAGAATATGAATGTTGATCAACATTGGCATCTTGTGTCTACAGAGTAAGGCAAATACTTCTAGGCAACTGAACTAACCATAAGAATAATTATAAAGGATGTTAAATAAAAACAAAACGCATAAACAATACCAGTAAAACTAATGACTTTTAAATTATTGCATTATCTTGGGGAAGAAGTGATTAGAATGTGGAGGCCAAAATAACTACCATATTTTGTGTTCTCTTCTGGGAATTTCTTCAGCTCATGGGAGTCTCCGCAAGTTACTGTGACCTCAGGCGTCCAGGACCTGACTGCCTTTCTTCAGTGTTCTGTGTAAGACTAGAAGCACACCACTCAGATTGACGGTGTTTTCCATATACTTCTCACTTGCAGTTTAACGTGGCGTTATCTACTGGGTTTGTTACTATTAAGAATTCATTGTAACTGGTGAAAAGGAGCTTTTTTGGTTGGATTCCCTCGTAAACCAAGAGAAATAAGTAATTATATCCCATCTCATCACACAGATGCAGTGGTAGTACAAAATTGGAGAGTCCTAAGGCTTACAAGGAAAAAGATGGCCACGAGTGCTTTCTCTAAGCCTTTTGCTTGACTTGTGCTGTTTTCTTTTCAAGACTCAGGCAATTAAGCTATTGTATCAGAGGCAATAATGTAAACCAGATCCAAATAACCAGGGTTTGGACAAACCTCTGTTGTTTCACCACAGCTGCAGTTTTCTTTTCTCATGAGTCCTGTGAACTTTAAGGGCTAGAAATATAACAGAGACCATACTGGATAATAGAAGAAAAAGGGAAAGCTTAGGCAGGGGGTAGGAGGCCTGGGCAGGGACAGAGGAAAGAAAGACTTTCACAATTCACAAGAAAAATGGCATTGGCATTGTGCTTAAAAAAAGATAATGTGGAAAAGAAGCAACAGCAGTAATAGACATAGCAAGTATATTTAGAGCAGGGAGGACAGGGAGAAAGAAGTGGCCTAGTTAGGGGAGAGAGAGAGAAAGGGAGAGAGGGAGAGAGGAAGGCAGGGAGGGAGAGAGGGAGAGAGACAGGGAGAAACTGAGAGAACAAGCAAAGCAAGTGTCAGAAAAGACTGCGAGAAAAAATAGACCTAAGGAAATTAGCAGAACCTGTGTATATATTTTGGTATATGAAGCCACATACATTATATCGTCACTTATTCCGCAGTGTATCTTGAGCATAGAATATATTGATTTGTTTAAATGTCCATGTAATGCACTATTTCTGTACCAGTTTCCATCACTGTTATTGGAGCAAAAACAGCATACAAATGGCAGTTGTCATCATCTAGATTCCTTATGTGTAGCTACTGGAAAAATTGAGAGGTAAGTTCTATGTATTATGATAAATTGTATGAAATGACCATACATTTACTTCCATTTACTCTGTAGTATATACATGGCTTACACATGTACTGTGACTTGTGGAAATTTAGGCAGAGTTTTTAATACTCCAAAGATTTTGAATATATATATATTACTTCGAATATACATATATGTATACTATATATATTTTGACACACATATAGTGCATGTGCTCATATGTGTGTGTGTAGTCCCTGGTTGGTATAAATGGTGAACATGCTCAGTTTCTGACTGAAAGGTTAGAGGTTTGAGCCCTGTGCGGCACCTTGGTGAAAGGCCTGGTGGTGATTTACTTTCTAAAACTGAAAGCTCTAGGGAGTGGTTTTACCCTGACACATGTTGTCACCATGTCATCATGAGTTACTATGGTATTGACGGCAACTCATAGCTAGTAACTGGTTTGAGAGTGTGTGTGTGTGATGTGAGAGTGTGTGTGTGTGAGTGTGTGTGTGTATGTGTGTGTGTGTGTGTGTGTGTGTGCTTACAGGAGAAACTATTTCTTAAATTGCATTTTCCGTATGAAGGCCTTGCGTGCTCTTTGTTTTTGTTGTTAGCTGCGTAGAGCCTGATGCTGGTTAGGTGTAAAAGTTTTCTGGAAAGATAGACAAAAGCATGTTGAAAATTGTTGGCAGTTGTTTCCCTCCTTCCTTTCTCCTCTTTCCCTCCTACTCTCTCTCCTTCCTCTCTTCTTCCCTTCTCGAGGTGGCAGAAACAGTTGAGCACTCAACTACTAAGACAAAGTTGGCAGTTTAGACCTACCGAGAAGTAGCTCAAAAGAAAGGCCTGCCAATCTGCTTCATAGGGGTCACAGCTTTGAAAATTCTGCAGAACAGTTCTACTCTCGGCACATGAGGTTGCTGTGAGTCAGAATTAATGTAATAGCACTGATTTGGTTTGGGCTTCTGTATGTAAAAGGCTTCCAAAATGTCCAACATGGACCTAGTGGGATGGACTGCCTTTAGATGGACTGAATGTTTTTCCAAATACAATTTTGAAATATCATGGAATTGATGGATTAGGGCAGGAATTTTTTAAAATAAGTTTTGGAGGTGCTCTAGAATGTTTGGTGAATTGTGCAATTATGAGGTCTAACAATTTAAGTAAGCAGACTCATCCCAGAAAAAGCGCCACATACCTCATTGCTGAATATTGCTAAGTAATCTTTGAAGTACTCCCCTTAGGAAGCCATGCACCAATGCCAGTGCCTAGTCCACCCTTCAAAGCAATTCTGGAACTTGTTGTGGAAGGGCCACCAGAGCCATCATCGTATTACCCTTGAGATCCTGAATGTCATCAAAATGTCTTCCTTTCAACATGTCCTTTCTCTTCGGGTAAAGCAAAAAGTCATTGGGGGCCAGATCAGGTGACTAGGGAGGATACCCCAGTACAGTTGTTTATTTACTGGCTAAAATCTCCCTCACAGACAACGCCTTGTGAGCTGGTGCACTGTCGTGATGCAAGAGCCAAGAACTGCTGGCAAAAATTTCAGGTTGTTTTTGTCTAATTTTTTAGTGCGGACTTTTCAGCACTTCCAAATAGTAAGCTTGGTTAACTGTCCATTTGGTACAAATTCATAAGGAAAAATCCATCTGATATCAAACAAGGTTAGCAACATCATTTTGACTCTTGATTTGGACTGATAGAACTTTTTTGGTAGAAGAGAATTGTCTCACTTCCATTGTGCAGTTTGATGCTTTGTCTCAGGGTCATATTGGTGTACCCAGGTTTCATCACCAGTGGTAATACAACCCCAAACTGTCTTGCCTCTCCAAAACGTCTTGGAAACTCCAACTCTCCTTTGCTTTTGTTCATCAGTAAGCTCCTTGGGGACCATTTTTGTGCATAATTTTCTCATACCAACATTTTCAGTTAAGATTTTCCTAACTTGTTTCTCTATCAATATGATAGGGAAGCTATGAGCATAGCTTAGAACAAGCTATAAACATAGAGAAGCTATGCTTCTCATAGTCAGCCAATGATTTTGATGCACAATTTGACAAATTTTTGCAATGTTTTCGTCAGTTCTGCTTGTTACTGGCTGCTCTGACCTCTTTTCATCAATGACATTTTCTTTCCCCTCAGAAAATGTTTAATCCATTTGTACACGGCCATTTTCTTCATAGCATTATCTCCATAAACATGGACTAATATGTCCCTGATTTCACTTCCACTCTTGCCAAGTTTAACTAGAAATTTAATGTTTCTTCACTGCAGTAATTCAAGCTCTGACATTCTTGCAATGGCACACAAAAACATACAATAATGAATGCCACTCAGCAAGATACTGTCATTTCAACATGAACACAGCTGTGAGACACCATGTACCAAGGTTATGAAACTTTACCGAGTTGTTGGTACAGCGCTACCAATGTAAGCACATGGTCACAAGTTTGCAAACTTAATTGTCAGACATTGTAGAACTGTACTACTGCTGGGCAGTAGTAGGGATGTTCTTGACTTGCCTTTCTCAGTTACAGAACCTGAAAAGTTTGCATGGAAAATTTAAATAATGTCTTGAGAATTTCTGTAGTATGCTCCAACTCCACTTATGCTACTGATGGTTTATTCCATTTAGAAAGTTGGTTAAAATCTCATAACAGCTAGTGAACATTTTGATAAATTTGCATATTATGAGACAATTTTTTAATGTACATCCATTTCTCTTTTCATTTATAGCTCAGAGCCTGAGGACTAAAATGGTAAAGATTTAGATACCTGTAAAGTAGCTAGTTTTTTTGAAAAGCCTATCTGCCTTCTGGAGATTACTTCTTTCCTCAAGTGTTATGTAGACACAAAACAAAGAGAAGAAAAGTTGAAGGATGTCATGTACATGTTTAGGCAATACATAACTTCTTAAAGATGTTGTGATGGTTATAATTGTGTGTCAACTTAGTTGAGCTATGATTCTTAGTGCTTCGGCGGTCACATAACGTGACTGTTTCTCTGTTGGTATTTGATATGTGATCATCCCCATGATAAGATGTGCTATGAGCAGCCAATCAACTGAAAGGGAGTTTCCTTGAATGTGGGGCCTGCATCTGAATATAAGCGACATTGTGGCCTTTGCCTCCTCTGGATCCTGTAGTTGATTCCTGTTCATCTGACATCTGGGTCTTGGGCCTTGAGCTAGCAGCTTACCTACTGTCTTGCCTGCTGAGCTTGGGATTTGTCAGTCTTTATGGCCTGTAAGCAAGACCCTGCTGACAGACATATTGATGTCTGGTTTGTCTGACACTAAGGCCGTCTGTGTCAGGAGATGCATCAGTCTTCATCCACAGACTGTGACCTTTCCACCCTCAACAACTATATAAGCCGTCTCCTTGATATGAATCTTTCTATGTATATTTATATGCTATATTGTTTTTTTTCTCTACAGAACCTAGCCTAAGACAGATGCCTACACATATGAATTTCCGTCTGTCAGGAGAAATTTTCTTCTCCTGATTTTAGAGAAATTTGATGTAATTTAAAGTCAATCACATTTAAAAAGCATATTACATTTCAGTTTAGAAATATTAGAGCTTGATTCCAGTTAAGTGTAAAATCTTTCTAGAAGGACATACAGATCAAGCAAACCAGTGCCGTTGAGTCAATTCTGACTCCTAGCAACCCTATAGGACAGAGTAGAACTGCACCTTAGAGTTGCCAAGGACAGCCTGGCAGATTTGAGCTGCTGACCTTTTGGTCAGCAGGCATAACTTTTTACCACTACACCACCAGGGTGCATATACATACATAAAAGGCTGTATACATACATGTATAGAGAGAGAGAGAGCCTTACTGGTGCTATTGTAAAAGAGAAAAAGGAAATGCTTAGATAAGGAGTAGAACTCCCAATTAGAGACAGAGAACAAAGTGACCAATAAATCACTGAAAAATGGCATTGGCATTGTGAAAAAAAAAAAAAATGAAGTGGAAAAGAAGAAACAGAAGTCAAATAGACATAGCAAGTACTCTAAGAAGGATAAGAAGAGAGAGGTATTGGGAAAACTAGAAAAGAAGTCTACTTCTTTCCTAATTTTCGTCATCGGTGGGGAGACACAAACCTTATAAATATTACTTGATATGAATACATACATATTGCATGTTGTTATTATAGTTATTAAGTGCCACTGAGTCGGTCTGGATGCATAGTGATCCTATGGACAACACAATGAAACACTATCTGACCCTGTACCATGGCCTGAATTGTTTTTATGCTTAAGTCCATTGTTAAGGCCACTGTGTCAACCCATGTCCTTGAGAGTCTTCCTCTTTTTCACTGACCCTCCACTCTGCCAAGCATGACGTCCTTTTCCAGGGACTGATCCCTCCTGACAACATGTCCAAGGTATGCAAGGTGCAGTATCTCCATCTTCCAAGGAGCACGCTGTTGTACTTCTTCCAGAATAGATCTGTTTGTTCTTTAGGCAGTCCATGGTACTTTCCATATTCTTCTCCAACACTATAATTCAAAAGCATCAATTCTTCATCTGTCTTCATTATTCGTTGTCTACCTTTCACATATCTATGATGTGATTGAAAATACCATGACTTGTATAAAGTGTACCTTAGTCTTCAAGGTGATATCTTTACTTTTTAGTACTTTAAAGAGGTCCTTTTAGCTGATTTTCTCAATGCAAAGGCATCTTTGATTTCTTGATGGCTGCTTCCACGGACATTGATTGTGGAACCAAGTGCAGTAAAATCCTTAACAACCTCAATCATTTGTCCATTTATGATGCTATTATCTACTGGTCCAGTTGTGAGGATTTATGTTTTCTGCATGTCAACGTACAATCCATAGTGAAGACTGTCTTTGATCTCCATCAGCAAGTATTTCAAATCCTCTTCACTTCCAGCAAGCAAGACTGTGTTATCTGCATGACACAAATTGTTAAGGAATCTTCCTCTGATCCTGATGCCTCGTTCTTCTTTATATAGCCCAGTGTGATGGAATATTTGCTCAGCAAGCAGATTGAAAAGCTATGGTAAAAGGATACAACCCTGATGGACAAATTTTCTAGCTTGAAACAATGCAGTCTCCTTGTCCTGTTCCCATGACCACCTCTTGATCCATATGCAGGTTCCTCATGAGCACAATTAAGTGTTCTGAAATTCCCATCCTCTACAATGTTATTCATAAATTGTTATGATCCACACAGTCAAATGCCTTTGCATAGTCAATGAAACACAGGTAAGCATCTTTCTGGTATTCTCTGCTTGTAGCCAAGATCCATCTGACATTAGCAATGATATCCCTGGTTCCGTGTCCTCTTCTGAATCCAGCTTGAATTTCTGTCAGTTCCCTGTCAATATACTGTTATAGTCACTTTAGGAATGATCTTGAGCAAAATTTTACTTGTGTATAATATTAGTGATATTATTTGATAATATCCACCTTCAGTTTGATCACTTTTAATGAAAACAGGCACATATGGATCTCGTCAATTGGTTGGCCAGATGGCTATCCTCCAAATTTCTTGGCAGTGATGAGTTAGCATTTGAGGGCTACATCCATTAGTTGAAATATCTCAATTGATATTCCGTCAATTCCTGGAGTCCTTTTTTTTTTTCCCCCTGCCAATGCCTTCAAGACAGCTTCAACGTCTTCCTTCAGTGCCATCGATTCCTGACCGTGCATATATTACCTCTTGAAATGCTTGTATGTCAACCAGTTATTTCTGATTTAATGACTCTGTGTATTCCTTTCACCCTCTTTCGATGTTTCCTGAGCAGTTTAACCTTTTCCCTGTAGAATCCTTCACTATCGCTACTCAAGGCTTGACATTTTTTCTTTAGTTCTTCCGGTTTGAGAAATGAGGAGTGTTTCTTTTTGGTTGTCTATCTCTAGCTCTTTGCACATGTCGCTATAATTACAATGTTTTGTCTTCCTGAGCCACCCTCTGAAATTTTCAATTCTTTTACATTGCCATTCCTTCCTTTTGCTTTAGCTACTCAGTGTTCAAGGACGGTTTCAAAGTCTCTTCTTACATCCAATTTGGTCTTCTCTTTCTTTCCTGTCTTTTTAATGACCTCTTGCTTTCTTCATGGACAATGTCTTTGATGTCATTCTACAGTTTTTCTGGTCTTCAGTTATTAGTTTTCAGTGCATCAAATATGTTCTTGAGATGCTCTCTAAATTCAGGTGGGATATACTCAAGATTGCACTTTGGCTCTCAGGAACTTGTAAGTTTCTTCAGTTTCAATTTAATCTTGCCTACAAGCAATTGATGGTCTGTGCTGCAGTCAGCACCTGGTCTTGTTCTAACTTCAGCTATTGAGCTTTTCCATTGTTTTTCTACAGATGTAGTTGATTTGATTCCCGAGTACTCCGTCTGGCAATGTCCCTGTGTATAGTCACCGTTTACATTGGTATTTGCAGTGAAGACAGTGTTGCTCTTTCAAAATTCTATCATGTGATCTCTGGCATCATTTCTATCACGAAGGCTGTATTTTACAACTTTCCTTCTTTGTTGTTTTCAACCTTTGCATTCCAGTTACCAGTAACAGTATTTCCTGCTTCCATGTTTGATCGATTTTGGACTGCAGAATTTGGTAAAAATCTTCAATTTCTTCATCTTTGGCCTTAGTGGTTGGTATGTAAATTTGAGTAATACTTGTACTAACTGGCCTTGCTTGTAGGGCTATGGATATTATCCTATCACTGACAACATTGTGTTTCAGGATAGATTAAAACTGTTCATTTTGATGATCAATGTCACATCATTCCTCTTCAGGTTTTCATTACTGGTATAGTAGACCATATGACTATACAGTTCGAAATTGTCAGTATCAGTCCATTTCAGCTCACTAGCGCCTAGGATATAGATGTTGATGTGTTCCATTTCATTTTTGAGGCTTTCCAATTTTCCTAGATTCATACTGCATGCGTTCTATGTTCCAGTTACTAATGGATGTTTGTAGCTGTTTTTTCTCATTTTGAATCATGCCACATTAACAAATGTAGTACCCCAAAGCTTGACTCCTTCCATGTACAGGCAACTGTACTTTGAGGAGGCAGCTCTTCTCCAGTCTTCTTTTGAGTGCCTTCCAAGCTGGGGGACTCACTTTCTGGCACTATATATGACAATGTTCTGCTGCTATTTGTAAGTTTTCAGTGGCTAATGCTTTTCAGAAGTAGGCTGCCTTGTCCTTCTTCTTAGTCTGTCTGAGTCCAGAAGCTCCGTTGAAACCTGTCTACCATGGGTGATCCTGCTGGTATCTGAACACTGGTGAAATAGCTTCCAGCATCACAGCAATATGCAAGTCCCCACACTGTGACAAACTGACAGACAAGTAGTGGACTGCTAGAATATACTCTACTGATATGGCTTCATTAATATGGCAAAGAGCCCTATTTCCAAATATATCCAACACGTATTTTGGGGGAACACACAACTCAACTCATTACATGTGTAGAGAGATATGTACTTTCTTTCTCCTGGTAAAGTGTGTTTTCTAATCCAGTATCATTAAGTTCTTGCAAAATTAGTCATGTTAATTCAAATTTCCTAAACTGATTTTCTCAAGTAATTACCTTTTATCCTTAGAGAATTTATTTCCTGAATGGCAATGTACACAGAAATCAGATTAAAAAATCTGCTTCTGTTGTCACCATCTTTACTTCCACCATGAGACTAAGAATTGGGAAGCAAATGTCTTAGTAGAAAAAGTGTGGATTTTTCACAAACAGCAAACGGAGTTGAAGTAACAAGACACATACTCTCAAAGAACATTTTCACAGTTTCTACGGGTTCCTAAAGTTCAGAGTTATCCCTTAGAGGATACCGACTATGCTAGCAACTTACAGTCATCTGACATAGCACATATTTGTGCATTTCTTGCTGATAGTGACTGTTGCACTGACAGGAATTCAACTTATTTTGTATTAAAAAATAAACTCCATACATTCACGTAAGAAAGAGCAGAAAGGATTTAACCGATTAACCAAACATGCCTTTTTTAATTTTAATAATTTTAAATTATCTCAAATTTCTTTGAAATCAGGAGCAGAAAAGGCCTTTTGACAGATGGAAATTCATATGTGGAGACATCTTTCCGGGGGTGGGGAGAAGAGTGAGGGAGCCTTGAAAGAAAAAATGTTAGTGGGGTACTGCAATGCAAGTACGAAATCCTACAATTATTCTACAGGCTGAATCTCAGTTGAGACAGGTAGTAAATTAAAAAAATTCAAGTTCAAGAAATACTAAGTGTATTTACTTGATTTAAGAAAACTAAAGCAAATTGAGACTTTTTTTCTGTCTTAAATTGAAGGAATTAAAGAAAAAATCACTGGAAGCCAAGATGCATCAGTCTGAAATCTACAGAACTCTTGGCTAGCATTTGGGAGAAAATTCTACATGAAAGTCTGTTCAACGACTTGCTATATGGTCTTGGACAATTGCACAACAAACAACAGTATCTGCTATTTTTACACTTGGAACTGCTTTTAGTATAAAGTGAGAAGATAATAACTACCTTGTAAATATGATGTGTGATAAACATATCAGTAGAAAGAATGAATTTTTGTGTTTGTAATAGGCTCTAAGGTATTTTAAAATTAAGCTGATACATTTGAGACATTAACACAATAATAATTAAGTGTACTTTCTCCAAAAGACAAAAATTCAGTAGGAAATGGTACTTCTAAAAGCTAAACATCTCAAAATCATTAAAAAATTGCACAGAAGTACAAGAGCTATTTAAATTTAAAATTTGGAAAAAGGAAGGAAAAGAAAAGAAATGAGAACAAGAAGGAAAATATTAGTAACAGCATTTTAGAACTACAAAACACTTTATTTGAAATCTAAGCTTATTAATATTAAAAGTAATTTATTTGACATGAAACCAGACATTTGTTAACTATAATTAAGTTTAAACTAAAAATATTTTTTGACCATAAAATCAGAGCATTTGAGCTAATAGATGTAAATGTATGTTTCACTTTTAATTTATTCCCTAATTGTATCCAAAATTTACTGAGTTATATAGGAAAGCATAGAAACCAAAAGCCAAGCTTACTGCCATTGAGTCGATTCCAACTGACAGTGACCCTATAGGCAAGGGTACAGCTGCACCATAGAGTTGCCAAGGAGTGCCTGATGGATTTGAACTGCTGACTTTGTGGTTAGCAGTCTTAGCACTTAACAGCTACACCACTGGGGTTCCCATGGAGAAATATAAACTCGAACCAAATCCATTGCTATCAAGTTGATTCTGACTCATATCGACCCTTTATACAGAGCACAGCTGCCCCATAGAGTTTCCAGGGGTATTCCAAGTATCCACCCCTGGTGGATTTGGACTGCTGACCTTTTGGTTAGCAGTTGTAGTACTTAACCTCTATGTCAACATGGTTTCCATAGGAAGGTATAGTATGCCAAAATCTCAAAAATTATTAATCACTAACAAGCAGACAAATCAGAGGATCGAGAAGTCTCCAGTCCTTCAGTGTTCTTCTAGTCCAACTTCTCACATGATTTGAGAGTCTCTTTTACAGGCTTCTGTGGGTGTGGGTCATTCGGGCTCTGCCTTATTATTTCCGGCAGTGGCGGGTTCACTCTCTCACATGGCAGTTTCTTCGGCACAATATTTTCATAACCTGGATAATGTATGTCTGCTCACACTGTAGCTCACACTAATGCTTTTCAAAAATTAGATAGTTCTAGATCTTTTTTAAGAAATTTTTTTCATCAGGTTTTAAGTGGAAGTTTGTAATTTGAGCCCGTTTCTCATACAAAACCTAACTTGCAATCTGCCAATTCACCCTAACTGTTCTCCTCACAATGCAACAGCACACTCCTCCCCTCTACCACATATTTCTCCTGTCCATTTAACCAACTCCTGTCCCCCTCTGTTTTCTCATCTTGCCTCCGGACAAGCACCATACCTACCTAAGCCAAGAGGCACACTCACTGCTTTCTGTTGGTCTCATGTGTCTACCCAAATCAAGCACACACTTGAGGGTAAAATTTTATGTCTGAGGAGCTGGCTTCCAGAATGGTTTCAGTTCTGGGCTAACAGAGAGTCTGAGGACTATGCCTTCTGGGGACTCTCCACTCTGCCAGATCATCAAGTCTGGTCTTTTTAATGGAGTTTGATTTCTGCACCCCACATTTCTCACACTCCATCAGAAACATGATGTTGAGTTTCCTATAAGGGCAGTCTTTGGTGATGGTTGAGCGCCAGCTAGTTCTGCTGGTCTCCTGTTGATGTTGTCCTTTCTGCGTCTTGGACTTGCACTGTCCTCTTGTCTCTGATGTTGTTTCTCCTTTGCTCCAGGTGGCTTGAGACCAATTAATGCTTCTTAGATGGCCACTTACTATCTTTTAAGACCCCAGACAAAATGGAATGAAGATTATTTGCTTAAAAATTTGTTATGCCAATTGACCTAGATATCCCCTGAAGCCGTGATCCTCAGCCCCCTAACTCTGGTACTCTGGCCCTGGAAGAGTTTGATTTAGACTACTTCTCAGCTTTGGGTTTAGCCCATTTACTCTCACTACTTGTCTGCTGTGTGTTGGCTGTCCCTTCATATAAAATAGTTATTTTCAGTTATCTAATTAATCAATACTCCTGTCTGCCCTACCGCCTTGTAACTATCAAAGAATGTTTTCTTCTGTGTTTAAACCTTTTTAAGAGTCCTTATGATAGTAGTCTCGTACAGTATTTGTCCTTTTGCAATTGATTAATTTCACTTGGCATAATGTCTTCCTGATTCTTCCGTTATTATGAGATGTTTTCCAAATGCATCCTTGTTCTTTATCATGGCACAATATGTCATTGTGCAACTATACAGTAGTTTCTTTATTCGTTCTTCCGTTGACTGGCACCTACATTGATTCCATCTTTCTTGTGCTATAAACAGAGCTGAGTGAACGTTGGTGTGCATATGTATATCGGTGTGGCAGTTATTTCCCTTGGATATGTTCCTAGAAGTGGGATTGCTAGATTCTATGATATTTCTATTTCTGCCTTTTTAAGAAAGCACCAAAGTGATTTATAAAGTGGTTGTACTGTTTTACAATCCCAGCAGCAGCATGCAAGTGTTCCAGTCTCTACATCCTTTCCCATATTTATTGTTTTGTGTTTTTTGGATTAAGGCCAGCCTTGTTGGGGTGAGATAATATCTCATTATAGTTTCAATTTGAATTTCTCTTATTGCTAGTAATTGTGAGCACTTTTTCATGTATCTCTTCACCACATGAATGTCTTCTTTCGTGAAGTGCCTGTTCATATCTTTTGCCCATTTTTTAGTTGAGTCATTTATCTTTTTGTCATTGAGCTTTTACAGTATCTCATATATTTTGGAGATTAGATGCTGACTAGATTTGCCATAACCAGTTTTTCCCCCAGCCTATGGACTGTCTTTTTACTCTCTTAACGTAGTCTTCCAATGAGCATAAGTGTGTAATCTTTTAGGAGTTTCCAGTTATCTATTTTCTCTTCTGGTGTTTGTGCATTGTTATTCATGCTTTCCATTCTGTTTATGTCTTGCATTAGTGTTCCAAGAGTTATCCTTGTTTTTGTTCTAAGATCTTTACCATTTTAGATTTTATATTTAGGTCTTTGATTCATTCTGAGTTAGTTTTTGTGCATAGTGAGAGATATAGGTCTTGTTTGACTTTTTTGCAAGTGGATATCCAGTTATGTCAGCACAATTTGTTAGCAGACAGTGTTTTCCCCGATTTACAGACTTTGAGCTTTTATCAGTAGTTCAAAGCTGTTTTGATTATTCTCACAAGGTAATAGGTCTAAAGTAAGGCCATGTGAGGTCTCCTACTTTGTTCTTCTTCCTCAGTAATGATTTACTTTATCCAGGACTTCTTCCCTTCCCATATGAAAGTGGTGATTTCTTTCTCCCCATCAATAAAACATGCCACTGGAATTTGAATTGGGATTGCATTGTATCTATAGATTGCTTTGGATAGAATAGACATTTTCACAATGTTGAGTTTTCCTAACCACAAACAAGGTAGGTTTCTCCACTTGCATAGGTGTCTTTTGGTTTCTTGTACCAATGTCTTGTAGTTTTCTTTGTATAGACAGGTCTTTTACATCTCTGGTTAGATTTATTCCTAAGTATTTTATCTTCCTAGGGGCTACTGTAAATGGTATTGATTTGGTGGTTTTCTCTTTGATGTTTTCTTTGATGTTGGTGTAGAGAAATCCATCTTTTTTTAATGTTTATTTTGTTTCCTGATTCTTTACTGAACTCTTTTGTTAGTTCCAGTAGTTTTTGTGGATTCTTTAGGGTTTTCTGTATATATGGTCATATCTCTGCTAGGAGAGAGACTTTTACTTCTTCCTTCCCAGTTTGGATACAATTTATTTCTTTATCTTCCCTGATTCCTCTGTCTAGAACCTCCAGCACAATACTGAATAAAAGTGATGACAATGAGCATCCTTATCTGGTTCTTGAGGGGGATGTTTTCAGATTGTCTCCGTTTAGGATGACATTGACTGTTGGGTTTATATAGATGCCCTTTTTTATGTTGTGGGATTTCTTTTTTGTTCCTGGTTTTTAGAAAGTTCCTTTTTTAACACGAACAACTGTTTGACTTCGTCAAATGGATTTTCTGTATAAATTGTTAAAATCAAGTTCTTGTCCTTTGTTTTATTTATGTGGTTGATTATATTGGTTGTTTTTCTTTTTCTTTTATTATGATTGAATGAAAATGTACATTCCAGTATAAATTTGCATGCTGACCTACATACAGCTTCCACTGCTCTCCCAACACGGTGACAGCACACTCTTCCTCTCTGCTCTATACATGACTTATCTTCCCAATAGTATCCTATCTTCTCCTCTCCATTCATTCCCCTTCCTCCAGCATGAGGTCAACAGGATGACCTCCTATAGATGCCTAGAACCATTAAGTGCCCACACAATATGGTCACTCTGCATCACTAAGTCCAATCCATTGCTGTCTGAAAAGTTGACCTTCATTATGATTTACGGACAGGGGCAGCATCAGGGCCAGGGGCCATGCTCCCAGGAGAACTCTGAGGAGCCTGGATCATCCATTGTGGTATTTTAGTGGAGATCTCAGGGTGCACCCCTATTTATACTTGTGTCGCAAGTGAGACTCAACTTTGTGAGCTCCATTGTGGCTATCACTGGTGATGGCCAGGCACCATCTGGTTCTTCCAGTCACAAGTCAATGTAGACATCCACTAACGTGGGTCTCTCTGTCTTCTGTATTCTCTTTGCCCCATGTCATTATGGACCTTGGTAATCATCCATTCTTGCTGAGTTGGGACCATTTGCTGTACCCTCAGATGGCAACTTGGCAGCTTTTAAGACCCCAGACACCACTCACCAATGTGGGATGCAGAGAGACCTCATTAGCAAAATGCTGGTTGTACCAATTGGCCTGGATTTCTCCTCAAAGCATGGTCCCCAGCCCCCCACCCCAGCTACTCTGTCCTTGCAACATTGGGTTAAGATGGGAGGAGTACACAGGTTGTGTTGAAATCCCGTTAATACTGATCTTCTTACTAACGTGTGCTGTCACCAATTTCACCCAAACAAATTTCTAACAACTATCTGATCTAAACCCTTTGCCCTCACCCTCCCACACTCCCCACCCTTGCAGCTGTCAAAGAGTATTTTCTGTTATGCATGAGTCTGCTTTTAAGTTCTTATTGTAGGGGTCTCATACAATATTTGTCCTTATGTTGCTGACTACTTTCACTCAACATAATGTCCTCCAGTTGAAACCAGGTTAAGAGATGTTTCCTGCTATCATCGTTGTTCTTTATCATTGCATAGTGTTCCATTGAGTATATATAGTGTACCTATATATAGGTAAACCATAGTTTACCTATCCATTCTTCTGCTGTTGGGCATCTTGGTTGATGCAATCTTTTTGCTATTGTGGAATGTGCTGCAATGAACATTTAGGTGCATGTATGAGTTGGTATGAATGGCCTTGATTCTGTGAGATATATTCCAAGCAGTGGAATTACTGGGTCAAACGATATATCTATATCCATTATTTTAAGGTAGCACCAGATCGCTTTCGAAAGAGGTTGCACCATTTTGCAATCCCACCAACAGTGCTGGAGAGTACCAAACTCTCCACAGCCTCTCCAGCATTTAGTGTTTTGCATTTTTTGGGTCATGGCCAACCTTGCTGGTGTGAGATGGCATCTCATTGTCATTTTGATTTGAATTTCTTTAATAGCTAATAATCGTGAGCAGGTCCACATGTGTTTTTTGGCTGCCTGGATGTCCTCTTTAGAGAAGTATTTGTTCATATCCTTCGCCCGTTGATTAATTGGATGATTTATCTTTTCCTTGTTGATATTTTGTAGTATCTTATGGACTATGGAGGTCAGTCATCGGTCTGATATAGAGTTGCCAAATATTTTCTCCCATTCTGTTGGTGGCCTTTTAACTCTATTACTACAGTCTTTGGATGAGCAAAAGTGATTGATTCTTAGTAGTTCCCATTTATCTATTTTCTCTTCTGTTGATTGTGGTTTGTTTGACATATTTTTGAAGTCTGTCTATGCTGTGTATCAAACCTTCCATTGTTGTACTTTTTCTTGGATGAGCTTTAATGTTTTAGATTTGATATTTAGGTTTTTCATCCAGTTTGAGTTGTTTTTTGTATAAGGTGTAAGATATGGGTCTTGTTTTAATTTAGTGCAGCTGGACATCAAATTTTGCCAGCACCATTTGTTGAAGAGATGGTTTTTACCCCAGTTTAATGTCTTAGGGCCTTTGTTGAACATCAACTCTTCATAGGCAGATGATGTCATCTCTGGAGTCTCGATTCTGTTCCACTGATCCGTCTGTCTGTTTTTGTACCAGTACCAGGCTGTTTTGACTACTGTGGCAGTGTAATAGGTTATAAGGTTGGATAATGAGAGGTCTCCCAGTGTGTTCTTTAGTAAAGCTTTTCTTATCCGGGGTTTGTTCTGTTTCCAGACAAATTTGGTGATTTGTTTCTCCATCTCATTAAAAAATTTCACTGGAACTTGCATTGGTATTGCATTATATAAGTAGATTGCTTTGGGTAAGATAGCCATTTTCACAATGTTAAGTCTTCCTATTCATGAGCAGGGTAGGTTTCTCCATTTACGTAAGTCTGTCTTAGTTTCTTGTAGGAAGGGTTTGTAGTTATCTTTTTGTACAGGTCTGTTATTTCTCTGGTTAGATTTATTCCTAGGTACTTTATCTTCTTAAGGGCTATAGGTAATGGTATTGACTTGGTGATTTCTTCCTTAATAATCTCATTGTTGGTATAAAGGAATCCTACTGATTTATTTATGTTTATCTTGTATCCTGAGACTTTACCGAACTCCTCTATCAGGTTGAGTAGTCTCCTTATGGATTCTTTGGGATTCTCTGCATATACAATCATATCATCTGCAAATAGGGAGATTTTTAGTTCTTCTTTGCTGATGCAGATGTCCTTTATTCCTGGTCTTGCCTAATTGCTCTGGCTAGAACTTCTAGTACAATGTTGAATAGGAGAGGCAAGAGTGGGCATCCTTGTCTAGTTCCTGTTCTTAAGGGAAACTGTTTCAGTCTCTCTCCATTCAAGATGACGTGGGCAATTGGCTTTGTATAAATGGCCCTTATTGCATTGAGGAATTTTCCGTCTTTGTCTATTTTGCTAAGAGTTTGTAGAATGAATGGGTGTTGGACTTTATCAAATGCCTTTTCTGCATCAATAGATAAGATCAGGTGATTTTATGTGGTTAATCACATTAATCATTTTTCTGATGTTGAACCAGTCTTGCATCTCTGGTATGAATCCAACTTGGTCGTGATGGATTATTTTTTTGATATGTTGTTGTATTCTATTGGCAAGAATTTTGTTGAAGATTTTTGCATCTAGATTCATGAGTGATATCGGTCTGTAGTTCTCCTTTTTGGTTGAGTCTTTCCCTGGCTTTGGTATCAGGGTTATGCTGGCTTCATAGAATGAATTTGGGAGTATTCCATCCCTTTCAATATTGCAAAATAATCTCAGTAGTATTAGAGATAACTCTTCTCTGAAAGCTTGGTAAAATTCTGGGGCGAAGCTATCTGGGCCGGGGCTTTTTTTTGGTTGGCAGTGTTTTGATGACTTTTTCAATCTCTTCCTTTGTAATGGGTTTATTAAGTTGTTCTGCTTCACCTTGTGATTATTTTGGTAGGTGATATGAATCAAAGAATTTGTCCACTTCCTCTAGGTTTTAGAATTTGTTAGAATACAGTCTTTTATAGCATTCAGCTATGATATTTTTTATTTCTGCTGGATCTGTTGTGACAACTCCCCTCTAATTTCTTATTTGGGTTATTTGTTCCCTTTCCTGGTTTTCTTCAGTAAGTTTAGCCAATGGTTTGTCGATTTTGCTGATATTTTCAAAAAACCAGCTTTTGGTCTTTTCAATTTTTTCAATTGTTCTTCTATTCTCTAATTTATTTAGTTCTGCTCTGATCTTTATGATCTGGTTTCTTTCTTCTGGTGCCTGAGGGGTTCCTCTGCTGTTCTCTCTCTACTTGTTCAAGCTTTAGGGTCAGTTCTTTGATTTGGTTTCTTTCTTTCTTCCAGATGGGTGCATTCATAGAGATAAACAGACCTCTGAGCACTGCTTTGGCTGTATCCCATAGGTTCTGGTAGGAAGTGTTTTCATTCTCATTGGTATCCATAAATTTCTTTATTTCATCCTTAATGTCTTCTATAACCCATGGCTTTTTGAGTAAGGTTTTGTTCAGTTTACATGAGTTACACTTTCTATCTATGTTTTTTCTGCTCTTTATTTAGACTTTTATGGCTTTATAATCTTAGAAGATGCTTTGCATTAATTCAATGGTGTGGCTTTTGTTGAGAATTGGTTTATGTCCTAACACATGGTCTATTCTGGAGAATGTTCCATGGGCACTGGAGAAGAAGGTGTAGCTGTCCACTGATGGATGGAAAGTTCTGTATACGTCGGTGAGGTCTAGATGGTTAATTGTGGCAATATGGTCTTCTGTGTCTTTATTGAGCTTTCTTCTAGTCGATCTGTGCGATATTGAGAGTGGAGTGTTAAAGTCTCCTACTATTCGTGTGGAGTGATCTATCTCCTTTTTGAGTGTAGTCAGTGTTTCTTTGATGTATTTGCCAAGCCAAGTGCCATCGAATCGGATCTGACTCATGGCATATTTAGGTGCTCTAATATTAGGTGCATCAATATTTAAAATTGTTAAGTCCTGCTTTTGTATTGAAACTTTCAGTAATAAATAGTGCCCATCCTTGTCCACAATGGTGAATTTTACGTTAAAATCTATTTTATCTGAGATTAAGTTTGCCACACCTGCTCTTCTTTGTTCATTGTTAGCTTGATACACATTCTTCCATCCTTTGATTTTCAGTTTGTTCATATCTTTAGGTCTAAGGTGAGTTTCTTCTAGGCAACATATAGATGGGTCATGTCTTTTCATCCAAGATTCCACTCAGTGTCTCTTTACTGGAGTATTCGGTCCATTCACATTCAATATAATTATTGACAGGTATGAATTCAGTGCTGCTGCTGCGATATGTTTATTTTTGAGTTGATGTTTTTCTCTGTTGTTATTAATCTGTTCTGTGACCTTCTTTGCAAGTTGATTTTTCACCTTTTTCAAGATTGATTTTGTGGTTGTTGAGACTCCTCTATTACATTTCTTGATATGGTATGTTGCTTTTTTATTGTGCTTTATGGCTGCCCTGTGATCCCCCTTAATAAATTATATATAAACCCAATTTCTATTGCTACCAGTCCTATCAACTTCCTCTCCATCTGGAATGATTATAACTACTGTAGTACACCCCTCTTTTTAATGTGATGATATCATAGTTTACATGATATCATCATTAGATCATTTCTTTCATTATTATAGCTTTGATTGTGTTTGGAGCCTTCCCTGACTGAGGTGGATTATGGATAATGTGTCCTTCTAAAATACATAGTTAGCAGTTTTGTTCTTCCAAGCCAAGAGATTCTTTCAGTATTTCTTGTAGCTTTGGTTTGGTTTTTACAAAATTTCTGAGTTTCTGTTTATCTGCGAATGTCTTAATTTTATTTTCACATTTAAAAGATAGTTTTGCAGGATATATAGGTTTTGGTTGGAAATTCTTCTCCTTCAAGGCTTTGAATGTGACATGCCACTGTCTCCATGCCAGCATCATTTCTGCAGAGAAATCCAACAAATGCCTACAGGGTTTCCCTCTGAATGTTAGCTTTGTTTTGAGTCTTGCTGCCTTTAAGAATTTCTGCTTATGTTTCATTTTGTTGAGCTTGATTATAATATGTCTTGGAGTCTTTCTATTGAGATCTATATACAGTGGTGTTTCATACATATCTTGGATAACTATATTCTCTTCTTTCATAATTTCTGGGAAGTTTTCTGTCAGCAGCTCAGCCACAATACTCTGTGTTCTCAGGTGTCTTGCTTTGTTCAGGAACTCCAGTTAATTGTAGATTCTTCTTCTTAACAGAGTCCCACATGCTACTTAATGCTTCTTCATTTTTCTTGTTTCTTTTTTCTTATTTCTCCTCTGGATGCTGGAGTCAGTGGCTCTGTCTTCCAAATCAGAAATTCTCTTTTCCATTTGTTGCATTCTATTTTCTTGGCTTTGAATTGAAGTTTCTATGTCTTTGATTTTGTTCCTGATTTGTTGGATTTCAGAGTACTGATGTTCCATCAGATTGAACAGCTTGCTTAGTTTTTCCATTTGTTCTGCTGCATTTTGTATAAGATCCAGTAGGGTTTTCTATATAATCCTTTTGTATTCACCTTCTGATAGTTTCAGAAAAGCTTCTTCATCTGGGAAGTTCTGAGGTGGTTTCTTTTGGGGGCCTTCTGATGCCATTGGTGACTTCCAGGTTACCGTCCTCTCCAACGTCTGTTGCTTTTGGGGGCATCACGTGGGTCAGTAGAGGCTGGGAGAGATGCTGTGAAGATGTACCACAGTTGTTTGTCTAGGCCATCTTAAGATGAGAAGTAGAAAGTATTTGGCAGCTTCCAAAGTCAGTCAGGTTTTCAGGTATATATGTCCCTCTTCCCAGCTGGTAAAGTAAGTACCTCTATATTGAACACCAGATGTTATAAACTAGCTCAAAATACAGAAAGGCTACTGGCCTGCTGGCCTCTGCTGTCAGGCCCCAGCTATAGGCGATATTGTGTAGAACTCTGCTTTTCTGTTGGAAAAGCAGTCTCTTCTGGGTATGAACTGCCTTGCAGCCCAGGAATTAGGTCCACCTGAGGCTTCTGTATGGATGACCCCACCTCCCAGCAAAACAAGATGGCGTCCTGTGTAAGCTCGCCAGCTGGCAGGACCAGGTTCCTGACAGAAAGAGAGTCCAAGAGGGCTGAAATGCTCAGAGTCCACAGCCTCTGCCACTGGGCCCCGGCCCCAGGTGACACTGTGCAAAACACCGCCTCCCTGCTAGAAAAGTGCTCTCCCCCCAGTAGGAGCCACCTCCCAGCCTAAGAACCAAGTCTGGCTGGGGCCTCTGCCTAGGCTTCTCCGTTTCCCGATAGGCCAGAGGAGCTGAGGTGTATAGAGTTCTAAGCCAGGCTCTTAGAACCTGGCAATTATGCTTGCCAGTCCCACCAGCAGTACGTCTAAGACCAGCAGCTAGTCAAGTGCCAGTTCTAACCCCTGGTCAAGACAGAGGCAAAAAAAAATCGAAATAGTGAGTTACTTTCAGTCTGTGCAAGCCTGTGCTCACCGAGAGTGGGGTCAATGAAAAAGAGAAAGTTTTGTGTTCAGTGGTGTGAAGTCCAAATTAACAGCCCTATGCTACATCCCAAGGCCCGCTAGGTGTCCAGAAGGCTCCTTTTAACTATTGTTTGAGGTCTTGGTTTCCAGAGGGACTTAGGGAGACTTGCGTTTAGTCCCATCTTGACTTCGCCCCGCATTGGTTGTTTTTCTAATGTTGAACTGTCACTGCATCTGTGGTATAAATCTCACCTGGCGAATTATTTTTTTGACATGCTGTTGAATTGTGTTGGATAGAATTTTGTTCAAGACTTTGTATCTAAGAGATACTGGCCTGTAATTTTTCTTTTTTGTGGTGTCTTTACCTAGTTTTTGTATTAGGGTTATTCTGACTTTATAGAATGAGTTTGGGAGTATTCCATCCTTTTCTATGCTCTGAAATGCCTTCAGCAATTCAAACAAAACAAAACAAACCCAGTGCCATTGAGTCAATTGTGATTCATAGCAACCTTATAGCCCAGAGTAGAACTGCTCCATAGGATTTCCAAAGAGCACCTGGTGGTTTTGAACTGCTAACCTTTTCGTTAACTTAAGCCACAGCACTGAACTACTGTGCTACCAGGGGTTCCAAACTTTAGTAATAGTGTGGTAATTCTTCTCTGAAAATTAGGTAGAATTTTCAAGTGAAGCTATCTTGGCTGGGATGGTTTTTAGGGGGAGGGGTGATTTTAAATTACCTTTTTGGTATTTTCTTTTGTGATTAGTTTATTTAGTTATTCTACCTCTGTTTGTATTAGTTTAGATAGGTAGTGCGTTTCCAGAAATTTTTCCACTTTCAGGTTTTGTAATTTGTTACAGCACAATTTTTCATAACAGTGCTGTGATTTTTTTTTTTTTCTTTTTAAACTTCAGATGGATCTGTTGTAATGGCATCCTGTAATGGCATATTTTTTCCTATTCTGGTTATTTACTTGCAGTCCTGTTTTTCTTTTATCAATTTAGCCAGTGGTTTATTGATTTTGTGAATCTTTTTAAAGAACCAGCTTTTGGTCTTGTTAACTCTTTCAGTTGTTCTTCTCTAATTCATTTAGTTCTGCTCTAACTCTGTTTTCCCCTGGTGCTTGAGGGTCCTTTTGTTGCTCTCATTTTGCTTGTTTGAGTTGTAGAATTAATTCTTTGATTTGGGCCTTTTCTTCTCTTCGAATGTGTGCATTTATTCACATAACTGACCTTGGAGCACTGCTTTGGCTATGTTGCAAACATTCTGGTAGGATGTGTTTTCATTCTAATTTGATTCTGTCAATTTCTTTATTTTGTCCTTGATTTCTTCAATAGCTCAGTTGTTTTTGAGCAAGGTGTTAGTCAGTTTACATGTGTTCGATTATTTTTTTTCTTTCTTTTTTCTGTTACTGTTTCTACTTTCACAGCTTTATGGTCTGAAAACATGCTTTGTAATATTGTTGATGCTTTGAATTTTGTTAATGCTTGCTTTATGACCTAATATCTGGTCTATTCTAGAGAATTTTCAATGTGCATTGGAAAAGAAATTATACTTGGCTGTGTTGGGTGGAATGTCCTGTACATGTCTATGAGGTCAAGTGAGTCAATCGTGGCATTTAGATTTTCCATTTCTTTACCGAGCTTCTTTCTGGATGTTCTGTCTTTCATTGAAAGTGATGGGTTGAAGTCTCCTACTACTATTGTGAAGCTATTTCTCTTCAATGCTGTTAATTTGTTGCACTTAGCAGCACTATCATTGGTTGCATAAATACTTAAAGTAATTATGTCCTCTTGATATATTGACCCTTTAATCACTGTATAGCATCTTCCTTACTCACTGTGTTGAATTTTACTTTAAATTCTATGTTATCAGAAATTAATATTGCCATTTTTGTTCTCTTATGAGTGTTGTTTGAGTTTTAGCTTGTTTATATCTTTAAGCCTAAGGTGTAACTCTTATAAGCAGCACATAGATGGATTGCATGTGTGTGTTTCAATCCATTCTGCTATGTCTCTTTATTTGTCTTTTAATCCACTTACATTCAGTATAATTGTTAGTATGTATGACTTTAGTGTGTCATTTTGATGTTTTTTTTTTTTGGTTCTTTTTTGGCAGTTTCTTTGGTCTTCTTGATTTTCTGTTCAGAGTCATTTTTATGTGTCTTCTTTTCATCATTTTCATTGTCACTTTTGTATTTCCCGAGACTTCATTTTTTTTCTTATTTTTGATGTGTAGGATTGTTAATTTTCTTTGCGCTTACCTTGATATTTACCCCATTTTTCTGAATTTAAATGAGTCTGATTTCTTTGTATTACCTTAATTTCCTCTCCATATGGAAGATCTCTGACTGTCTTTCTTTTTTTAAGTCTCTCTTTTTTGTTGTTTTAATGTTGTCATTTGTTTATACATTGATATCTGTTTCCCTACTCTCAATATTCTAGCCTTAATTTATTCTTGTAATGTCCCTTTCAAGACTGATATCTGTTTGCTTTGTCCTGTGTTCTAGTCTTGGGATTATTATGTGCTGTTATTGATTTTCTAACTGAAGGATTCTTTAGTATTTCTTCTAATTTTGGTTTGATTTTTACAATATCCCTAGATTTTTGTTTATCTGGAAATGTTCTGATTTTGCTATCATCTTTGAGAGATAATTTCACTAGATATATAATTTTTGGCTGTCATGTTTTTTTCTTCCAAGATTTTGTATATGTCATCCCATTTCCTTCTTTTCTGCATGGTTTCTGCTGAGCTTTCCTTTATCCCTACCTGCCTTTAAAATTTTTACTTACTTTTAAGGAGAACTTAAAAAAGGCATTTGACTACGTGGATCATAAAAAATTATAACTATCATTGCAGTGAATGAGAATTCCAGAACACTTAATTGTGCTCTTAAGGAATCTTGACTTTTTGTGGCTAAGGAATCTGTACATGGATCAAGTGGTAGTCATGCAAACAGAACAAGGGGACACTGAATGGTTTAAAGTTAGCAAAGGTGTGCATTGAAGTTTTATCCTTTCACCATACCTAATCTGTATGCAGAGTAAATAATCTCAGGAGCTGGACTATATAAAAAAGAGCACTGCATCAGAATTGGAGGAGGACTCATTAACAACCTGCATTATGCAGATGATACTACCTTGCTTGCTGGAAGTGAAGAGGATTTGAAACACTTACTGATGAAAATCAAAGACCATAGCCTTCAGTATAAATTGCATCTCAACATGAAGAAAACAAAAATTCTTACAACTTGACCAATGAGCAACATCATAATAAACTGAGAAAGGACTGAGTTTGCCAAGGATTTTGTTTTACTTGGGTCCACAAGTCAACACCCAAGGCAGCAGCGGTCAAGAAATCAAAAGACACATTTGTTTTGGGTAAATCTGCTGCAAAGGACCTCTTTAAAGTGTTAAAAAGTGATGATGTCACTTTGAAGACTAAGATATGTCTGACGCAAGCCATGGTATTTTCAATCGCATCATATGTGTGTGAAAGCTGGCAATGAACAAGGAAGACAGAAGAACTGATGCCTTGTATTGTGGTGCTGGAGAAGAATATTGAATGCATAATGGACTGCCAAAGGAACAAACAGATTTATTCTGGAAGAAGTACAACCAGAGTGCTCCTTGGAAACAAAAATAACAAGACTGTGTCTCACATACTTTGGAGATGCTGTCAGAAGGGCTCAGTTCCTAGAGAGGGACATCATGCTCGGTAGAGTGGACAGTCAGTGAAGAAGACGAAGACCCTCAATGAGATGGATTTTCACAGTGGCTGCAATGATGTGCTTAAGCATAAAAACAGTTGTGGATATGGTGCATGACTAGGCAATGTTTCATTCTGTTGGGTATAGGGTCACATGAGCTGGAAGTAACTTGATGGCACCTAACAACAACAGCAAGTTTGATTACATTTTGGTGTCTTTCTTTTTGGATCTACCTTGTGTGAAGATCAATGACCATCTTTGGTAGATGGTTTCTTATCTTTTATCATATCAGAAAAGTTTTCTGTCAACAAATCTTCAGTGATTCTTTGTGTTTTCTGTGTCTCCCCCATTCTGATTCTCCAATCATTCATGAATTATTCCTATTGATAGAGGCCCATGTAACTCTTCTTAGTATTTCTTCATTTTTTAAGTTCTTTTTACCTGATTTTTCCTCAGATATATTGGTGTCACATTGCTGTATTTTCAGTTTCCCTAATTCTGCATTTCATTGCCTCAGTTCTGCTCCTTTGGCTTTCTACTGAGTTGTCTAATTCTATAATTTTGTTATTAATCAGCTCAGTTTCAGATTGCTCTCTCTCAAGAAGTTCTTGCAGCCTGTTCAGTTTGTCATTATGTTCTGCATTTTGCTGATCTCATGAAGCCTTATTAATCTTTTGTAGTTTACTTCCAATAATTCCAGGAGGTTCTCTTTATGTGGAAAATTTCTCAATTCATTGTCTTCGTAGTTTTCTGGAGTCATTGTGATCTTCCTCTTTAAATATTTTATTGCTGACTGTTGTCTCAGAGCCCTCGATAATTTGCTGTATTTGTTTATGTTTGCTTACTGTGTTCTAACTTCCTTTTTTATTTTGTTTTGAAGTGCTCAAATAAGTTGGTTGTGTGATCTAGTTTGCGTATTGGTGTCTTAGAGGTTCTAGCATACTGTCACCAGGTGTTTAGAGCTGTTACTAGGCATGTGAGCCCAGATTTACTTTTCTTGTGTGCATTCAGCTCAGGTGCCCAGGTTGTCAGTCTCCAAGTTTGTGTGTAAGCTCTCCTCTATAGTCCTAGATGGATAGTGGTGATTGGTTAGGCACAGGTATCTGGCTATACATCTTGAGATAGGTGGGGGGTTTACAGCCACTCTGTGAATGTCTGTGAGGAAAATTCGTCCTTGTTCACTAATGCAAGTAAGTAGATAGCTTTTGCTATAGGGTAAGGAGTTCTAGATAATGTATGTAGTGCTGAAAGGCTTTCAAAGTCCATGGAAACAGGCAAAAGGCCTGTTTCTACCCTGAATTCTCAGACTATGGAAGCCTGTAGATGTTTTCTTTATTTCTGCTTTTATTAAATTGTTCCCTCTCCACATATGAGAGAATGGTTTAGGGCACGTATAAGCGGTCCTACTTCCAGCCCAAGTGCTGTGTCTGTGTCTGGAGTCCAGTGCAGTGAAGAGAAAGGAGGGAGAATCATTAGGAAAGGGAGAGGTTTAGCCCAAAGGAAAGTTTTAGATCTGCATGTGACAGATTATACATAGGACACTTAGCTTTTGACGACTGAATGATGCTTTTCACTGATTCTAGAAGCACACAGGGACTCTCTATGAATCAGTCTGTCCTGCTGAGGAAGATGCTCTTCAAATGCCTCCACTCTGCTCATCACACTGGCCATGATGAGCCTTCTGTGGAATATCTATTCCTGCTAGATCATGTCTGGCCAGTCCTAAATGCTGGTGAACCAACTCTCCTTTCCCTGCCAATCAGTCTGATTTCCCTTTTTTCCTTTTGATGTTCAGGACTCCTAGAATGTCAGATATAATCAATTTACTTGTCTATTTGGGTCTTCTGTTGTTAGAGGGATCTCATAAAGCATCTGACTACCCCACCATCTTAGCTCTACCACACCTCTAGATCTTTTTTGAAAATACTAATTCAATTAAAATTTAAAAACTATTCATGTAACATGGACTTTGGGATTACAACATTCAGAAACACATTTTCTTATAAAGGGAAAGACACAAAACAAAGAATTAAAATACAGTATAATAAGTTCAGCAGTAGAAGTATGCACACAGCTCAGAGGCAGCCATGAGAAAAAATTCATTAATTTATAAGGAAGTGTCTTGTGGCAAGAAAAGCTTCACTGGGTAGCTAACACTAGAGATGAATGATAAAGGAGAAGGATATGTAAGGCAGAACAAAAAGCACACGCAAAGTGCTGAGGTCCAAATAAATATATGTGTGGGAAATTGCAAGAGAGACCAAAGCAGTTCTCCCCTTCCTTTATTTTGATTGTTGATTTTTGTATCTAAATCCAACTAATCTCTTTTTGTTCATTTCCAATTCACCAAATGATTTATTCTACAAAGATATATTGAGCATTGTCTTTGTTCTAGACATTATTACAGGTGCTGAGCATACAGAGGTGAACAAAACACACAAATTTCCATTCGTTCTTACAAAGCTGACATTCTAGAGGAGGGTTGAGTCAATAAACATAGTAAATAATGGTGCTATTATATGTATAAATGTGAGATAATGATGAGACTACAAGGAATGATATAAAAGAAAGGGAGACACAAAAGTAGGAAATGGAAGAAGTATTAAAATTTTAGATTTGATGGCAAGGAGAAATAGCAAACCACTTGGCTCTTCGGAGTAATCTTTTCTAGGCAGGGCAAAGTACACACTTCAAGAAACAAGTGGTGACCAGTGTGGCGAAAAAGGAATTAGCAAAGAGGAGAACAGAATGAGATCATAGAGAAAGTGACTTTGCACATCACAGAAAGAAACCTTAGCTTTTATTTTGCATAAAATGGAAAGTTTTCAGAAGACTTTGAGTAGAGGGATGATATTATTTACCTTATAATATGGTCATTTTGGGTGTTCTGTTGAGAATATACCAAAGTTGCCATGAACCAAATAAATAACTTTTTAAGGGGACAGACATTGCTATTAGAAGAATCTAGGTCTGAGTTCTTGGTGGCTTGGACTAGGATGGTGGCAATAAAATAGCAAAAATTGGTTCTAGTCTGGAGATATTTGAAAGTAGAGCAAGCAAGTTAAGCTCAATAATTGGAAGCAGGGGAGAAATTCATAGAAGATTTTAGGTTAAGCAATTGAAGGAATGGAGTTGCCTTTAACTGAGATTTGGGAACACCTCAAAATAATACAGTTAGTGAGGAAATATCAAAAGTACGTAAGTTTGAGATGTTGCTGCCGACTGCTATTGAACTGGTTGTGGCTTATGGTGACTCAGGCTTAAGTGAACAAAATGCTGCCCCTGTCCTGTACCGTCCTTACATCACTTGTAGATTTAATCCTTGTGATACACAGGATTTGCACCAGCTGGTTTGTTGAAAGATCACCAGGCCTTTGTGGATATTTGAGAAGACTATTGACCTAGGTAGTTGGACATATAAAGCTGGAGTTCTAGGAAGAGGCATGGGCTGGAAGTACAAATTTAAGAGTTGACAGTATATAGCAGGCAGTATTTAAACCATGAAACTGGATGTGTCACCAAGTGAACAAAAGTGGATAAAATCCAGTAGTCCAAGGACTTTTTAGGGGGCACTTCTACACTTAGGTGTTAGACAACTGAGGTAGAACTCACAAAGAAAATTGGGAGGGAGAGGTCAGAAAGACAGGTGGAAAAGGCCTAAAGAGTGGTTCTTGAAAATCAAGTAAAAAATGAGTTCAAGAAAGAGACAGAATGCGACTTGTCTTAAGTACTTTAAATAGGTCAAATACAATAGGAAATGAAAACTGACTACTGGATTTAACAACATGAAAGGTCATTTTGGGTAACAAAATTATTTTAACAAAAATAATTTTTAGTGAAAAAAGGTAATAATTGGTAATATTCCAAGTGGAGGTTTGGTGGGCTGGTAGGAGGGTAAAGTCTAATCAGGGTAAGTTCTGGGAGCAATAGGAAGAAATCAAAGTGGAGAGTGAATATAAACACGGTTTTTCTTTTTTCTCTTGAGATTTTTCTGTGAAAGAAAGGACAGGGCTGAGGATAACAGTAAGATGAGAATGAGGCAAGATGGATTTATCTTATTTTTTTAAGGTGAGAGGAATTTATATGAATAGGAAGGAGTTAATACACAGAGAAAATTGTTATTTAGGAGAGAGATGGCAAAAAATTGCAACAGCAATATTCTTGAGTACATGAGAGCATCAGCAGTTAAGAAGTCAGAAAGATGCATTACATAGGGCAAATCTACTGCAAAAAAACTTACAGTGTCAAAAAGCAAAGATGTCACCTTGAAGAGCAAGGTGCAGCTAACCCCAGCCATAGTGTTTTTGTTTGCCTCCTATGCATGTGAAAGCGAGAAGATGAATAAAGAAGACTAAAGAAGAATCGATGTCTTTGAATTGTGGTATTGGAAAAAAATACTGAATAAGCCGTGGATGGCCAGAAGAGCAAATAGATTTGTCTTGGGAGAAGTACAACCAGAACGTTTCTTAAAAGCAGGGATGTGAGACTACATCTCACGTATTTTGGACATGTTATCTTGAGGGACCAGTCCCTGGAGAAGGACATCATGCCTGATAAATTGGAGGATCAGTAGAAAAAAGAAAGACCCTCAACAAAATGGATTACACAGTAGTTACAACAATGGGTTTAAGCATACCAACGATTGTGAGCATGGTGCAGGACTTGGTGGTGTTTTGTTCTGTCATACCTGGGGTCACTATGGGTTGGAATCGACTCAATGGCACATAACAACAACAAAATGAGAGGGGATGAGCCCAAGTGGACAAGTAAAGGGTTTTGTTTGCCATTTTTCTGTGTGTCTTGTGAGCCAAGGCAATTGGATCCAACTCAACGGCACTTGGCTTTGGCTTATTTTTTTGTATTGGACAATATTCACAAAGATGTTTTACACTGTAAAGCCTTGGGAGTTAGAGATACTACCTATCTTTAGAGAGAAGACAGGCTTGCTTGCAGCCCAGTGTAATAAATAATGTTTTCCTCTGGGGTAATTGTCAAGCAAGTTTGCTCAAAATCCATTGTAAAATAGTATAGCTCCTCAAGTAAAAATTTCATCTCCTGTCATGCTACTGAATGTGTGGACATAAGTCACCTAATCTTTATCACATTGCTCTGTGGGAACAGTCACAAGAAAATAATAATAGTTCTATGAGCAATAAACTGACCTTCGTGTCCATTCCAGGAGTCTTGTGCCTTCCTTTATACCCATGAAAATGCAGCTGGCTAACTGTGTAACTTGCTAGTATGTAAAATCTCAGGGTATTCGTAATTCTTGACAAACTGTAGCAATCAATTTGGGTCATTCTCCTTCTTAAAATTTGGGTAGGGAGAGTTCATGAGAACAGATGTAGGTGGGTTGATATGATGGCTTCAGTTTTCTCAGTGAAATCAGAAACAAAATCATTAGCCCCTTGAAGACCCAATTATACTCTGCTTTAAATCTTTTGTTGAAATCATGTGTTTTCATAAATGGAATACTTACTGAACCACGGAGTATATTTGAATTTTTTGAAAGTACTCTAGATTTTTTTTCTCGCATCATCTCACCAATGCTATCCTCAGAGTTCAGAGGGACGAATCTGTCCCACTAATTCTACACAGCCTCCAGAGTCCAGAGTGACATATATGATCCCCCAAACTTTTTATCAGTATCTATATTTTTATACCAAAAACACTGATTCAACACCGCCTAAGTCAATACAAAGGAAAAACCGTCATTTTCAGTGCATGCCTGTCATTTTCATTTCTAACTGTCATGCAGGTCTGCCGCTGCCAACAGCATGCACTGTCAGTGGGAAAGAAACTTACTCAAAAGCCTCATAGGTGGAAGACATAGATGGACGATGGTGTTTTCTAATGATCATAAAAAGGCTTCAAAAAAATGAGAATGGAGAAGAAAATGTAGATCTTTTGGAAAGAAAGAGGTGTAGAATGATTGTTTAGGAAAGTGAAAATGTAAATAGACTAGGGAGATATAACATTATCCTGGATGGTGTTGATGGCTACCTTGGTAATGAATTAATAAGCAGACTAAATAGCATGGTTATGACTAATTTAGTTGACTAGTTTAGTTCCTGCTATGTTTACTTGCGGAAGTGCAGATATAGGTTTAGGTGCATAGGGTGAGGATTTAGCTGAAAAAGCAAGGGAGAGTCAAGGGGGCAGAGAACCTATGCAAGAAAATGATTATAAACACTGAATTACAGAACTGGCGGAAGAAGTCAGGGAGGCCATCAAGGATTGATCATCAGTGAAAAGGTAGTAGGATGAATGGATTTTAGACCTGTTTCTCAGAGACATCAAAGGATTTTGGACTTGGGATAATAGAAGATATAAGTTGGAAAGATTAATCTAGTTACCTATTCCTCCCAGTATGTGTCATTTAAATTTTTTTATTTTTATTTTTCCTATCCTGATGTTTTCTAAACACTCTGCTCAAGTCAAGACAGTAGCGTTTACTCCAGTCTCTTAATGTCAGAGTGACATTATTAAATAGAAAAAGTCTTTTGTGTGACTTATTTTTGGAAAATCCTTATTGGTTTCTTTTCATTATATTGGTGGTTCATTTTAAATGTTCAGAAAACATCTCTTTTAGAATGTTCCTTGATTATGGATTTTAACCTGACAGATATATCATTTATAGGGTTTATATTTTCCAGATCACTAGCTTCCAATCATTTTAAATAGTGTATCTCTTGCAGTAAAATACTTTTAGGGATTTGCATCCTAATGTATGTTTACTTATAAAACTATAATCCATAATTAAAACATAATTAAATAGTAATATGATAAATATATTATAGCACTTGGCCAATTATAGGAATTTGAAAAAGAATAAACTGCAACATTATTCAATTTTATTTTCCATGTGACGGTATTTTCTTCTCATTTAATTGTAATAATTATACTTCATAATGCAAATTCTAGTGGCGAGTGGTTGGACTCAGCTGCTAACCAAAAGGTCAGCAGTTCAAATCCACCAGATGTCCCTTGGAATCCCAACGAAGCACTTCTATTCAGTCCTCTAGCGTCACAAAGAGTCAGAATCACTTTGACAGGAAAGGGTTTGGTGTTTTGATTGATATTAATAATAACAATTCTAATGATATTTTAGTGAGAGTATTACAACTGGTATTTTTTTTTATTTTTCACTCATAGGTATCTAACGGGATTTGCTCAAGGAAGAAGGAAGATCTTAACACTTCCACTCTCAAATTGTTCAGTTGCCCTCGCATTAGTAGACTTGCCTTCAATCTGTGTCTCCTGAGCCGTAATCTTTGTGGTGGTCAGGATTATGTCAGTTTGGCTACTCCATGTTAGGTTGCTGCATTAAGTGGCAGGGCGTGGCCTGTGGTGAGTTTCTGCCAC
Organism: Heterohyrax brucei; assembly: GCA_028571685.1. NCBI lineage: Eukaryota > Metazoa > Chordata > Mammalia > Hyracoidea > Procaviidae > Heterohyrax > Heterohyrax brucei. The sequence goes on along the minus strand of CM053146.1, from coordinate 70,466,084 downwards.
TCCTCTCTCTTCTCTCTGCCTTCCACCAGCTACTGCTGGTCTGCTCACAGTAGCCAGCAGCACCTGCTCTCTTCTGGTGTCTGGTTCCTGGACTTGGACAAGCAGCTGTTGGATTCATCAACCCTTACAGCCGGCACTTGAGAGTCCTGTTTCCTGGCCTGCCGATCCTGGGTTTGGCAGCCTTTGCAGCTCTGGAGGTCTCCCCGCCAGCTTGGGATCCGCTGACCTACACAACCGGTGATATAGAAATCTGGTCTCTGACCTGCTGAGCTCGGATTCACCAGCTCCCGTAGCCACGTGAGGCTTGTGCCAGGACTTGGGACGTTAAGCTTCTGCAATTGTGTGAGCTGTTTCCTATCTATATCTATCTGTATCTATCTATATCTATATCTATACCTATGGCCTATACCTATACCTATATCTATATCATCTTTATCTATACCTATACCTATAGCGATACCTATATCTATATCTGTCATCTATACTTATATTTATATCTGTATCTATACCTATACCTATACTTATATCTATATATATATCTATATCTACCTCTACCTCTAACTCTCTCTCTCTTTCCTTCTACTTTATATATATAAATCTTTTCTTGTACATACACGTGTTACTGGGTTTGCTTCCCTAGAAAACCCAACCTAAGACAATCTTCTTGCATTGGCCACCCATTTAGCAAGGATGAGTTTTGTTAGACTAGAGAATCCATTCCACTGCCATTCAAGTCAATTCTAACTGACAGTGACCCTATAGGACAGAGTAGAACTACCTCGTAGAGTTTCCAAGGAGTCCCCAGTGGATTTGAACGGCCAACCCTTTTATTAAAAGCTATAGCACTTAATCACTTTGCCACCAGTTTTTCCAAACTAGACAGTTTGTGTATCTGTTTCACTAGTGTACTTAAATTTCAGTATTTCAAATATGAGCAAAAGCTGCTTGTCATATTGAACTTCCATTCTTCTGTCCAGGATGTTCCAATAAATCACACGACATTTAGGATTGTCTCATATTTCGCCTCAGTGGGAATGTTGTTAATCTGTGCAGGCATGGCTCATTTTATTGGGCTTCACAGATTCTTCTTTTTAACAAGTTGAAGGTTTGTGGAAAGACTGTCCACCAAGCAAAAAGATCGCAACTCATTGAAGTTTCAGGCGATGGTAAGCATATTTTAGCAATATTATTTAATTAAGGTATATACATTGTTTTTTTTAAGACAGAATGTTATTGTGCACTTAAAAGACAACAGTATAGTATAAACATAACTTTCATATGACTGGAAACAAAAAAAATCCATGACTCACTTTATTTCAATATGCAGTTTACAGAGGTGGTCTAGAACCAACTCACAATATCTCCAATGTGTGTCTTTAAGTTAAATTTTAATGTAACTTGATATTATTCTTATTTTAGGATAAAAAAATACAAAGAAATAGTCTTACATTTTATTTCCAACCCTAGTGAATTGTCTTATGTCCCTCCTCTCATGGAGACCACTGTCTTACGCTGTCAAATTCAGAAGAGAATAAACGTTCTTGTTCATATCTCTGTCACATTTTTGCTTCTGTTGGTTTTGTCCATTCCTATTGAGTCAGCCCCAACTCATGGCAACTTAATACACAATGGAACTAGACACTGCCTATCCTTGTAGCATCCCCATGATTGGTTTTAGATCGAGCCCATTGTAGTCTATGTGATTTTCATTGACTGATTTTTGAAAACAGATCATTAGGTCTTTCTTTCTAGTCTGTCTTAGTCTGGAAGCACTGCTAAAACCCATTGAGCTATGTGCTCAACAGACAGTGAATGAATACAACTACATCCTCCTCTTGATGTAAAAATGAAAAACATGCTTGTTTTTTTTCTTTTTATTTTTTTCTTGTTTTTTAGATGAAGGTTTACAATACAAATTAGTTTCTCCTTAAACAATACACACATCATTTTGTGACATTGGCTGCCTACCCCATGACATGTCAACACTCTCTCCTTCTCCATTACCAGCTTTCCTGTCCTCTCTTGTCTTCCAGTCCTGCTCCCTGGGCTGGTGCGTCCATTTATTCTCATTGACCTATGCATACAGTTGCTTGTTTTCTTGGCCTAATTTTGATACATTTTTGCCCTTTTTAAAAAATTTCTCAAATGATTGTCACAGTAGCTACAAAATCATGTCTGCTTACTGCTTCATCATCCTGAAAATGAATATGGCTACATCTAATCCCACATAGAATTTACTTGAAAATTTATAGCCAAATGTCATTTTCAAACAGTCCCCTCCTGTGCAATTACTAGTCACTTGCCTGTTGTTTTCTGTGTTTATCCGCATTATTCTTTTTTATTTTTACTTTTTTTGTTAAATAAAAAATGAAAGTGTACATACTCTGTACTTACAATACTGGGTTAACAAAGAAGGAGTACACAACTTGTGTCGAAGTTCCATTAATATTGATATTCTTACTAATGTGTATTGTCACCAGTTTCACCCAACTAAATTTCTAACAACTATCTAATCTAAACCCTCACCCCTTGCCCTCCCACCCTCCCACCCTCCCCACCCTTGTAGCCATCAAAGAGTCTTTTCTACTATGTATGAGTAGGCTTTTAAGTTTTTATTGTAGGGGTCACATATAATAATTGTCCTTCTATCGCAGACTCAACATAATGTTTCACTCAACATAATGTCCTCCACTTGAGACCAAATTGAGAGATGTTTCCTGCTATCATCACTGTTCTTTATCAATGCATAGTACTCCATTGAGCATATATACCAAAGTTTACCCATCCATTCTTCTGTTGTTGGGCATTTGGGTGGATTCCAGCTTTTTGCTATCATGGACTGTGCTGCAATGAGCATTCATGTGCATGTAGCAGTTGGTGTGAATGGCCTTGATTCTGTAGGATAAATTCTGAGCAGAGGAATTACTGGGTCAAATGGTATATCTATATCCATTATTTTAAGGTAACGCCAAATTGCTTTCCAAAGAGGTTGCACCATTCTGCAATCGCACCAACAGTGAAGGAGAGTTCCAATTTCTTCACAGCCTCTCCAACATGTACTGTTTTGCATTTTTTGGATCATGGCCAATCTTGTTGGGGTGAGATGGTATCTTGTTGTCATTTTGATTTGAATTTCTTTAATAATTAATGATCGTGAGCATGTGCACATGTGTTTTTTGGCAGAAGTGTCTGTCCATTTCCTTTGCTCATTGCTTAATTGGATGATTTGTCTTTTTCTTGTTGATATTTTGTAGAACCTTATAGATTATGGGGTTCAGGTGTCAGTCTGACACAGAGTTGCCAAATATTTTTTCCCATTCTGTAGGTGGTCTTTTAATTGTTTTGATGAAATCTTTGGATGAGCAGAAGTGTTTGATTCTTATTAATTCTCATCTATCTATTTTTTCTTCTGATGAATGTGTTTTGTTTGTCAGATTTTGAAGTCTGTCTATATTGTGTATTAAAACGTCCATTGTGGACCCTATCTTATCTTGGATGAGCTTTATCGTTTTAGCTTTTATATTCAGGTCTTTTGTCCAATTTGAGTTGATTTTTGTACAAGGTGTGAGTTATGGGTCTTGTTTCAATTTTTCACAGATATCCAGTTATGCCAGCACCATTTGTTAAAGAGACTGTTCTTACCCCAGTTTAAAATCTTAGGAACTTTGTCAAATATCAGCTGTTCATAGAAGGATGGTGGCATCTCTGGGGTCTCTCCTTTGTTCCATTGGTCTATATGTCTCTTTATGTACCAGTACCAGGCTGTTTTGACTACTGTGGCAGTATAATAGGTTTTAAAGTCAGGTAGTGAGAGGCCTCCCAGTATGTTCTTCTTTTTCAGTAGTGCTTTACTTGTCCGGGGTTTCTTCCCTTTCCAAATAAAGCTGATAATTTGTTTCTCCATCTCATTAAAAAATGTCGCTGGAATTTGTATTGGGATTGCATTATATAAGTAGAGTGCTTTGGGCAAAATAGACATTTTCACAGTATTGAGTCTTCCTATCCGTGAGCAGGGCAGATTACTCCACTTAATGTAAGTCTCTCCTAGTTTCTTGTAGCAAGGTCTTGTAGTTTTCTCTGTAAAGATCTCTTATTTCTCTAGTTAGATTTATTCCTAGGTATTGGGAGCTATAGTAAATGGAATTGATTTTGTGATTTCTTCTTTAATAATCTCACTGTTGGTATAAAGGAATCCTATTGATTTAGTTATGTTTATCTTGTATCCCAATACTTTGCCGAATTCTTCTATTAGCTCTAACAGTTTACTTATGGATTTCTTTGGATTCTCTGTATAAACAATCATATCATTTGCAAAGAGGGAAATCTTTACTTCTTCAGTGCCAATATGGATAACTTTTATTTCTTTGTCTTGTCTAATTGCCCTGGCTAGAACTTCTAGCACAATGTTGAATAGAAGTGGTGAGAGTGGGCATCCTTGTCTAGTTCCCGTTCTCAAAGGGAATTCTTTCTTTCAGTCTTTCACCATTCAGGATGATGAAAGCAGTTGGCTTTGTGTCCATATTATTCTAACATATTTTCCAAGCAATGTACATACAGCCTAACAACAACAACAACAAACTAAGCGTGTTGCCATCAGTTCCACCTAATAGAGACCCTATAATTTAACATAGAAAACTCTGGAAGTGTAGGGATTAAGAGGTATTTCCACTAACCCAAAGTTGGCAGTTCAGATTCACCAGGTGCTTCTTGGAAACCCTCTGAGGCTGTTCTACTCCATCTTATAGGGTCACTTTGAGTCAGATTCAACTTGACAGCAGCACGTAAATTTAACATAGTATGTTGTAAAAATTAAATTCCATAACTAAATCTGTACCAATTTACCCAAAATGATATCCAGGAATAAATTTAGACACTTTTTCCTTTGTTAGTCCTTACTCCAGCCCCTAATCTAACTGTCAGAAAGTGTTTGAGTTCTCTAAAGAATAGGCAGTCATGTGCTGATGCCCTTATTAGTGTCCTAGGTTTCCATACTAGAAAAGAAACTTAATTCACATTAAGAACATATGGTGCACACTTGCTCAGTGGCTGAGATTCTTCATACCCCTAAAACACCATGCCTTAGTATGTGTCCTTCATCTCACTAACCCACTGTCATCAAATCTACCCTGATTCATAGTGACCCCATGTTTGTCAGTGTAGAACTAGGCTACCCAGGGTTTTCAACAGCAGACTTTTCTAAAGTAGGATACCAGGCCTTTCTTCTAAAGTACCTCTGGGTGGACTCAACCCTCCAAACTTTTGGTTACCTGTGGAGTGTTAACCTTTGCACCATCTAGGGATTCCTCATTAGTATTTGCTAAAAGCTTTTGCAGTTCGTTTTTTTAATTTTTTTGATATAACTCCTTGTTCAGTTTGTCATGGTTCTTATCCCCACTCTTTCAATACCTATCGATATCTTTAGAATCCATTATTAATTGTATGTATATGTCATTCAAGATGATTTCAAAATTTGTTACTCATTTTTTTACAGCTTTAATCAAAAGAAGAAATGAAAAATAAGGATCATTTTAGGTGAATTCTAACATTTCCTTTTTTTTTGTCATACTATTGCATTTTTCTTCTTGGCATTTTCGTAAGAATGTGACTTCTCAGCTGTCTCATCCTTCCCAACCGCTGTACTGACCCTTTCCAAAGTATTTTCTCTGTTATTTCCTGACCCCATGTTCCCCAACGATGACAACTAGCGGCTTGTCTGTCAGCATTTACATGGCAAATGTGTCAGCAGCAGTATCTCTTCTTTACACTTTCATTATGTTTAGTTTAGAGAAAAAATAAATTTCCCATTACTCTGTCAGAAACTTGGGAACTATTTAAATCAGACAGAAACACCGCTTAGATTTCAGAGGGAGTTTATATTTCAACACCTCAAGTCATCTGACTTTTCTTCTTTTAATGTAACAGTTAAGTGAGGAGGGAGAACTTGGAGGCAAGCTCTTTGAACAGACTCATTTGAGAATTCTTGGAGTTCATGCTCACAGATGGCCCATCATTCAGGCCTCTAGAAGATTTGTTAATTTAAACAGTACAAAACTAGTTCTCTACTCTCAAATAAGTGTACTTCCTTTAACAGGGTATGACACATATTCACCAAGAAGGTGCAAAACTGTTTTGTGGGTTTTTTCCTAAGAATGGGGACAGTTTTATAAAACTCGTGTTTTCATTTTAATTCAGTGAAGTGGCAGGATTGCAAAGGTCAAATCTAGAAGAAACAACAGTCCTAGTGGCATGAGGGAGATTATTTTCTTAAAAAATAAAATTGTTTAAAATTAAAAGTGTTTTGTTTCTGATAGAAGATTAGTGAATATTTACTATAATATTTAGGAAATAGAGGAAAGGAAGGAGAAAAATCACCACTTGTCACATAATCTGGTAATAAGTGCTGATGGAGGCTTTTTTTTTTCCTTAAATGTTGAAAAAAGTTTATATATCATTGGAGTGTTTGTTTTCCAAATATTCATGCCAAGTTATTAAATGAATTGCTGTTTTTGTTAGGTGTCATCAAATATATTTCAATTCATAGCGATCTGTTGTGACAGAGGAGAATAGCCACCTAGGGTTTCCTTGGCTGTAATCCTTATGGTGGCTGATTGCCAGATTTTTCTCCAGTGGAGCTGCTGTGTGTGTTTGAACCATCAGCCTTTTGGTTAGTACCCTGAATGCATAACTGTTGTGCCATCAGAGCTCCTTAAGTGAAATGTTGTAGTCATTGAATTTTATTCTTCCTTGTTAAAAACTAAAAATTTAAGAGTTATGGATTCCCTCTTACCAGAGACTTGACTGCATCCTTAATGTTTTGTTAATTAGCTTTTCTCATTTTATTATTTTGTGAATCATCTATAATTGCAGGTGTGCTTTCTTCTGTCTGGAGCCTATTTCCATAAGTAGCCTGAAATGAGCAGAACACTCCACTGAGTGCTATTGTCTTAGCTGTCATACTGCTGAGTGAAATAGTTGGAACCACAGTACTAGAACAAATGGTCCATTTCCCTCTAAGTTAGTGCTTCTGACACTTCCTTACATTATAGGAAACGGAAAATAGTATACGTACAGCCTAGTGGGGTAAACAGTTGAAATGCCTGGTCAAGGAACCCCGAAGCCTAATTACCCTCAGGGACCAGCATCTCTGGTCCTGCTCTAAATTATTTTTGGCACACACTTTGGGACTTTATACTCTGAGAGATCATTAGGACCACTTTTGTCATGCTTCGCATACTTGTTTACCTTAGCAAAACCCCTAGAAGTCTAAGACTCTACAAATATCTGTTATGAACTAATTTTTTTTTAAAGTCAGTTATTGAGGGAGGTGGAGCCAACGTGGCACTATGTACAAAAGTACCATGCTGTCTTTCCGCAACAAAGACCTGAAAAGCTAAGTAAAACAGAAACAAATGTCAATCCTAGAACTCTTAGCATCAAATAAAGAGATGAAGAACTCAGAAAAGCACCAAATGGAGTAAGAAACTGACAGAGAGAGCAAGGAGAGATAGAGAGTGGAGGTCACTTATCAATGAACACAGTATGGATGCACCATCTTAGACTCCTCAGTCACTGAGATTGGTGCAGGGAGTATGGGAAGATAGCTTCATGAAGCTCCCACCAAGAGACAGAGTACCTGGTCACCAGCAATACATGCTTTCGCACCCTTCACCCTTTTTCCCCGTTCTCAGCTTCCACTGCTTCCTGGAAGGCTGCAGTCACTCAGTCAAGAGGCACTGGTTCCATGCCAGTTGTATTTGCCCTTTCTCACATGGGCCAAGTTCCTCGGTGACATTTTCTTGCTGCTTATTTTTGGCTTCTTTTTCTTTCTCACTTTCTTCCTTTCCTTTCTCTCAGATGCCTGGCTTCATGTACCATCTCTGCTTCTTCCTGACAGGCTGTGAAGTGCTTCTCTTCTGGCAAACTACATCCCTGTTCCACATGGCCATTCTGAGGGGATCCCTGGGGACTTTTTTCTTTCATTTTTCTTCATTTTTTGTTATCTCTCTTTACTTTCTTTTCCTGTCTCTTGAACACTTGGCACTGAGAGCCATCTCTACTCCTTCTAGATGGGTTGTGTTGTGAGACTTGGAAGCTACTTCACCAGTCTGTGCCATCAAGCTAATGGGCTCCCTTGGGGACTATTTTTTTCTTTCCTTGATTTCTTGTCTCTGTCTACTACCTTTTCCTGCTTGTATCATGAGTATCTGGTTAGATGTTCTTTTAAATGGGCTGTGCAGTGCCACATGAGTGGAGAGCTGCTTCCTCCATCTTGACAACCACATCAGTGGGCTCCCTAAGGACATCTTCTTTTTTTTCTCTGTCTCTTCTTTTCTTGATTTCTTGTGTCCCTCTATCTTCCTTCCTTACTATTTTCCTGAATGCCTGGCACCATGTGCCATTTCCATTCCTTCTTGGTGAATTATGAAGTGCCACTCATCTAGGGGCCCACTGTCAGCATGCTCCTTTGGGCCATTCTTTTTCTTCTTTACTTTCTTCTGTTTTTCCCTCTGTTTCTTGTTTCTCTCCCTCTCTTAGTAACCCTTCTTTGGAATACTGTGTGATATATGGCATCTCTGTTCCTTCTAGACAGGCTGTGCAGTGTCGGTCAGCTGGAGATCTGCTTCTGGTGGGTTCCTTTTGTATATTATTATTTCTTACACCTTAGTCTTTTTTTCTGGTTTTCTTGTATCTCCTTTCCTTCAGTCCAACATCCTGGCATCTTTTTTCTTCTCTCCCTATATTGCTTCTATTCCTTTCTCCTGATACTTAGCTGCTTATGCTTTCTCTTCCTTTTGTTTTTATAATCTAGCTTCGTATCTCTTTCTCCCTTCCTTCCTTTCCTTTCTCCTATACATTTAGCTTCATGTGCCATATCAATCCATTTTTTAGGGGCCCTGCTTCTCTGCCTGGCTAGGAAGTCACCAGCATGTGGCTGCCCCAGGTGTATGCCGGTCCAAAGTTAGGCTCCCTCAGCACTTATTTTGGGCCCATTTTTCTCTTCTTTTCCACATTCACGTAGCTCCACACATCCAACCTTCATCCTCCCTCTTGTCTGTCTGCACTGTGTATCGAGGATTGTTCCCTGAACCATACAGATATGCTTTACTGGGACCTGTCTTGCACTGACCCCTGCCAATGCCCTGTTGGTCACACTACATGCCACAAACAACCCATCCCAGGCACTCCTTTCAGCCGGACTAGCCCAGCTGTGCTGAGCAACTGGCTCCAAAACTGTAAAAGGTGGTGAGAAATATTGGCCCACAAATAAGCAAACAACAAAGAATACCTAGCCCACATGCTCAAACATAACCAAATGAAATAAAACAGCAGAATGAAACAAAAAAAATCTACAAAAACAAATGAAGAAAATAACTACTAACTGCCCCAAAGACATCTGATATTGTCAAAACATATTAACAAAACTGGATAGGATGTTTCCAGTAGGCACCTAAAAAATAAAATAAATTAAAATGAACTTACAGCAGAATAAAAGGCCCTGGAACTACTTGATAGTGAATTCAAATCTCCAATATTCAGAGCTATTTAAGAGTTGAAGGGAAAAGCAGACAAAAATTAGGAAAAATAGACAAAATCATGGGAAAAGAAGGCAAAACAATGGAAGAATTCAGGAAAATAACAGAGGAAGAAAAGGTCAAAACATCGTACAAAAACATCAGTTAGAAATTAAAAAGATAAACAACATTTCAGAAACTGATGATGTCATAGATCTGAGGAACAGATTGAAATAATAGAAGACAGAACCAGTGAAACTGAATGCAAATACTTGGATACTACTTTGTCTAAGGAAAACTTAGATAAAAGAATGAAGAAGAATGAAGAAACCTTGAGAATGGTGTGGAATACAATCAAGCACAAACATTTTTGAGTGACTGGAATTCTAGACCACAGGGAGAAAATGGAAAACACAGAATGAATCATTGAAGAACTACTGACAGGAAATTTTCTTAGTATTGTGAAAAGATAAAAAGTTGATTATCAAAGAAGTTCTATGAACCCAATATAGGATATACCCTAAAAGAAAATCACCAAGGTGTGTCAAAATTACTCTTGCTAAAACCAAAGACAGAGAATCCTGAAAGCCCCTTGAGAAAAAAAAGTCACAAACAGAAGGAAAGCAACAAGACTAATCTCTGATTATTTGGCATGAAACACGCAGGCAGGAAGGCAATTAGATGACATACACAAAATCTTGAACAAAAAAAATATTACCAGCCAACCAGCAAGAGTAATATATCTTGCAAAACTCTGATTCAAATACAGTGATGAAGTTAGGACATTTCCAGACAAACAGAAATTAAGGGATATGTAAAAGATAAGTAAATTTACAAGAATTATTAAAGGAAGTACTTTGATTTGAGAATAAACTACATCAAATGACAGACCAAATCTAGGTCTAAAGACCACATCAGAAAGACGCTAACATAAATAATGAACTCTCAAAGAGTAATCAAAACTAAAAGATTTAAAATAGGGAACCAGAGACTTTAATTTATAATTGACAGCAACAGCAGAACAATAAAAGAGGGAATAAATGATGGAGCTATAGAACCTTCAAATGGGGAGGAGGACAAGGCAATACCAAGTAATAAAAGACTGGTTTAAACTTAGGAAGATAAAAGTAAATTTCAAGGTAACTATAAAGAAAATTAATAAACCTACTCATCAAAATAAAAAAAGAAAATCATAAACACAAAACCTACAAAAACAAAATAAATGAAAACAAAAAAGAAAAACAAATTTGTCAAAGACACTAAAAGGAACAAAGAAAACATCAGCACTACAAAATGACCACGATAAACTTACATCTATCATAATTATACTGAATATAAATGACCTAAATGCATCTATAAAGAAATAGAGACTGACAGAATGGATAAAAAAAAACACACAGTCTACAAGAGTCACATCTTAGAAACAAAGACTTATGTCGTATTGAAAGCAGTCAAATAAAAAACTCAAAGAGGCAGGCCACAATGGCTTCAGAAAGCTCCCAAAACAAAGAATCAAAAAGTTTTCCAGAAGAAGAGGACTTCTTGGAATTTTTGGAGATAGAATACAAAAGTTTAATGTTTAGAACACGTCAAGAGATCAGGAAGTAGATCATGCAAAACACAGCAGAGCATAATGACAAACTGAACAGCTGGCAAGAAATTTTTGAGCAACAATGCTCTGAAATTCAGCAGATTAATAATAAAATTACAGAATTAGGCAACTCAATAGAAAGTCAAAACCACAGATATTAACTCTGACAAGGAAACCATAAAAATAAGGTTAAAACACTGAAAATAGGGAAACAGAGATGACAGTATGTTAAAGATGACAACATTATATCAGAAAAAGGGACTGTTTTAGTCAGCTAGGGCTGCTCTAACAGAAATACCACAGAGTGGATGGCTTTAACATAGAAAGATTTATTCTTACACAGTCTGGTAGGTTGCAAGTCCATATTCAGGGTGTCCACTCCAGGGAAAGGCTTTCCCCTTGTCGGCTCTGGAGGAAAGTCCGGTATTGCATCAGTCATTGTCCAGGGAGTGTCCTAACGCAAGAACCTCTGGTCTGAACGACGCGCTCTGCTCCCGGTGCTGCTTGCTTGATGGTAGGGAGGTTCTCAAATTGTCCTTGGTTCTTTTTCCTTTTATTCCTTGCAAGCTAAAAGCATTAAGGGTGGGGCAAGCCATACTCCAGGGAAACTTCCCCCATAGCAGGAATTCACGGCCCCACCCTAATCCTTTAACCTACAGGTTAGCAAAACCACACAATGGAGGACATTTCCAAGATACTGGGAACCATATCCCAGCCACATGGCTGCACACATTTTTGGGGGGACACAATTCAAACCATGACAGGGACTATATAATGTAGTCATGTGAAGAGAAAGAGAAGGTGATACAAAGAAATTAAAGACAGGTTTAAATTTAGAACAGTACAGGTAAATATTAAAGTAACCACAAAGGAAATGAATAATCTTACACATCAAGATAAAAAATTAAGCCATGAATCTCAGAAAATACAAGACCAGCAACAATGAAAAAGTTGAGAAGGAAACCAATAAAGAAAAATGACCCAGCACAGAAAATTAAGTGGAACAAAGAAACTGTTGACACACACAAAATGACACCAAAATGACAGCACTGAATTCATTCTTATCAATAATTGCACTGAATGTAAATGTGTTAAATGCATCAATAAGGAGACAAAAAAGTGGCAGAATGTATTAAAAAAACATGACCCATCTATATGCTGCCTATAAGAAACGCACCTCAGACTTAAAGACATAATCTTCAACTTAAAGGAATGAAAAATATATACCAAACAAACAATATTCAAAACAGAGGATTGGCAATATTAATTTCTGATGAAATAGACTTTAAATTTCACCACAGTGGACAAGGAAGGACACTACATAATGACCAAAGAGTAAATACAGCAGGAGGACATAACCATATTAAATATTTATGAACCCAATGTTGTGCCCTCAAATTAAACTAACGCTTTGAAAAGTGAAATAGACAACTCCACAATAGTAGTAGGATACTTCAACACACTTTCAGTGATGGGACGGAACATCCATAAAGAAGCTCAATAAAGACACAGAAGATATAAATGCTACAATAAACCTTCTTAACCACATAGACATATACAGAACAATCCAACCAATAAGTATACTTTCTTTTCCAGTGCACATAGAGCTTTCTTCAGAATAGACCACATATTAGGGCATAAAGCCAGTCTTAACAAAATACAAAGCACTGAAACATTGCAAAGCATCTTTTGGTACTATAAAGTCATAAAAGTTGAAATCAATAGCAGAAAATGCAAGAGGAAAAAGATAAAAACACAGGAACTGAATAACACCTTACTGAAAGACTACTGTGTTTATTCCTAGAAAGGAATAAAGACCTTCACAGAAACAAATGAGAATGAAAGCACATCCTACCTTCAGGACACAGCAAAAGCAATACTCAGAGGCAAATTTATTTCAATATATATGTATATTCAAAAGGAATAAAGGGACCAAAACAAAGAATTAACCCTATAACTTGAATAAGTAGAAAGACAGCAGAAAAAGAACCCCTTGGGCAACAAAGACATAAAAAACAAAGACTAAAAATTAAAGCAGAACTAAGTGAACTAGAAAACAGAAAAACAATTGAAAGAATTAACAAGACTAAAAGCTAGTTCTTGAAAAGATCATAAAATCAATAGACTGTTGGTCAACCTGACCAAAATAAATAAATAAATAAATAAAATAAAGAAGGCAAATAATCCAAATAAGAAATGAGATGAATAACATTTCAGTAGACCCAACTAAATATTTTAAAAATCATAACAGAATACTATGAAAATTGTACTGTAACAAACTGGAAAACCTAGAGGAAATGGACAAGTTTCTAAAAACACTCTTCCTACCTAAACTAACACAAACAGAGGTAGAACAACTAAATAAACCCATAACAAAAGAAGAGGTGGAAGGAATAGTTAAAAAAACTCCCAACAACAAAAAGACCTGGACCTGATGTCTTCATTGGGGAATTCTAACAAACTTTCAGAGAAGATTTAACATCATTGTTACTAAAGTTATTTCAGATCATAGTAAAAGATAGAATGGTCCCACACTCATTCTGCAAAGTTACAATAACCCTAATACCAAAACAAGATAAAGACACCACAAAAAAGAAACACTACAGACCAATATCTCCAATGAATTTGGATGCAAAGTCTTCAACAAAATTCTAGTTAATAAAATTCAACAACATATCAAAAAAGTAATTCACTATGACCAAGTAGGAACCATACATGGGAAAAATAATTATGTAATGAACAACATAAATAAAACAAAAGACAAGAATCACCTGATATTATTAACTTGATGCAGAAAAGGATACGAAAAGGTCCAACAAGCTAAAAACTCTCAGGGATAAAGGAATAGGAGGGAAATTCCTCAACATAATACAACACATTTATACAAAGTCAATAGCCAACATTGTCCTAAATGGAGAGTGTCTTAAAGCATTCTCTTGGAGAACAAGGACCAGACAAGTCTATCCCTTGCCATCATTTCTATTCAACATCGTGCTAGAGATTCTGGCCACAGCAAGCAGGCTAGAAAAATAATAATAATAAAGGACTTCCAAATTGTTAAGAAAGTAGTGAAAGTATCTCAATTCACAGATTATCTTATACAGAAAAACCCTAAAGTATCCACACACAAAAAATAAACTATTGGAAGTAATAGAAAAGTTAGGCAAAGTACCGGAATGAAAGATAACCATACAAAACAATCAGCTGGATTCCTTTATACCAACAAAGAGAATGGAAGAGAAGAAATCTCTGAATCAATACCATTTACAATAGCCCCCAGAGATAAAATATTCAGGAATATATCTAACTAGAAATGTATAAGACCTATACAAAGAAAAGTATACAACAGTGCTACAAGAAACATAATGAGACCTACGTTAGTGGAGAAAACTTTTCTGCTCTTGGATAGGCAGACTCAACACTGTGAAAATGTCTATTATACCCAAAGTGATCTACAGGTTCAATGCAATCCTGATCCAAATTCCACTGGCAATTTTAATGAGATGAAGAAAAAAATGCCAATTTCATATGGAAAAGGAAGAAGCCCTGGATAAATAAAACATTACTGAAGAAAAAGAATAAAGTGGGAGACTTCAGGGTAGTAAAAATTGTGTGCTACTTGTGCAACAACAGACACATAGACCAATGGAACAGAATTGAGACTACAGACATAAAGTCAATCACCTATGAACAGCTGATATCTGATAAAAGCCCAAATTCCACACACCGGGGAAAAGACAGTCTCTTTAACGAATGATGTTAGCACAACAGAATATCTATCTGCATAAAAGTCAAGCCAAGCCAGCCAAGTGTAAGAAGATCCATATCTTACACCATGCACAAAGATCAACTCAAAATGGATCTACAACCTAAATGTAAAACAGAAAATGATAACAGTCATGGAAGAAAAAATAAGGACAATGCTGGGAGCCCCAATACAAGGCATAAACAGATTATAAAACATTAATAAGAATGCATAAGCACCAGAAAAAAGATAACTGGGTACTTCTAAAAATCAAAAATTTACATTCATCCAAAGACTTCACCGAAACAGTTAAAAGACAACCTACAGACTGTGAAAAAAATATTGGCTATTACAAATCAAGCAAAGATCTAATCTCTAAAATCTACAGGAAAATCCAACACCTCTAAAACAAAAAGACAAACAATGCTGTTCACAAAACTGGCAAAGAAAATGAACAGATGCTTCATCAAAGAAGACTTTCAAGAGGCTAACAGACACATGAGGAAGTGCTTGCTATCACTAGTTGTTAGAAAAATGTAAATCAAACCACAGTGCAATACCATCTGATCCTGGCATTACTGGCACAAAAAGAGAAAGGAACAAATATTGGAGAAGCTGCTGGGAGATTGGAGTTCTCATGTACTGCTGGTCAGACAGCAAAATGGTACAATCATTTTGGAAAATGTGTATTGTGCTTCCTTAGAAAACTAGAAACAGAAATATCATATGATCCTGCAATTCCGCTAGTAGGAATGTATCCAGGAGAAATAGGAATTATCACACAAATAGACAGATGAGCTGCAGCATTGTTCACAATAGCGAAAAGATGGAAACAACCTAGATACAAATCAACAGATGAATGGATAAACAAATTATGCATATACACACAATGGAGTACTATAAAATGATAAAGAACTGTGATGAATATGAAAATATCTTCTGGCATGAGTGAATCTGGAAATCATATTGCTGACCCAAATAAGCCAATCACAAAAGGAGAAATATTGTAGGAGACCACTTCTATAAAATCTCATTAAAAGCTTATACACAAAAAAAGAAACAATTTTTTTTTTTTATGGTTACGTGGGACAGGATGGGTAGGGATGTTAAAATGCTAGCTAGACAACAGATAAGTGGTAACTTTGTTGAAGGGTAAGATAGTACATAGTACTGGTGAAGCCAGCACTCCTTGCCCAAGGCAAGGCCACAGAAACTCCACAGAGGTATTCAAAGTACCCGAGGGACTGAATTATTCACCTGAGATCTGTTAGAATGATCTCTGGGAGCATTAAGCTCAAGTGGTATAATGTAGTTTATAAAGTGTTCTATCATCTACTTTGGTGAGTAGCTTCTGAGGTCTTCAAAGCTTGTGAGCAGCTGTCTAAGATATTTCACTGATCTCACCCCACTGGGAGCAAGAGAAAATGAAGAAAAGCAAAGACACAAAGGAAAGATTAGTTTAAAGGACTAATGAACTACAACTACCACAACCTGCACCAGACTGAGTCCAACACAACCAAATAGTGCCCAGCTACAATAATTGGCTGCTTTGACAGGCATCATAGTAGAGGTTCCTGGACAGAGCTGGAGAAAATTGTAGAACAAAATCCAAAATTCTACAAAGGACCAGACTTCCTGGTCTGAGAGAGACTTGGATAAACCTCAAGAGTACGGATCCCAGACAACTTTTTAGCTCAATAATGAATTCACTCAGAGGTTCACTCTTTATTCAAAGGTTAGTCTGGCCCATAAAACAAAATGAGTCTAAATGGGCACAGTAGCCCATGGGCAAGGAACTAGAAGGCAAGCCAAGCCAAGTGCTGATAACAGAAAATTCAAGGTTCAGACCTGAGAGGGCTGAGGTGTCATGATATTGGTAAACCAATGTCAGACAACAATGTATGTACTAATTGCTTACTGAGAATCTAGTTTGTTCTGTAATTGTTCATCTAAAATACAACAATAAAAGGTCAATCAATTCAGATTTAGTTTACATAGAGTAAAATTCATCCTTTTCGCTGTACAGTTTTACGAGATTTGACCCAAGCTGAGTTATGTAACAAGTGCCACAACCAAGATATAAAAGAGTTCCTTCACTCCAAAAAAGTTACATATGCTCCTTTGAAGTTAACTTCTTTCTTATCCTCAGGGCCTAACGGACCACTCATCATTTTTCTACACCTTATGGAAATACTTACACACAAACAGAACCTTTTTATATCTTGTATATGTTGCCTTTTCCAAAATATCATATAAGTAGGATCATGTATTATGTGCCACCTTGAATCTAGTTTATTCTACTTAATATAACATATTTGGGAATTTAGCATATACATATGTTGTGTGTATCAGTATATTTTTCTTTATTGTTCAGCAGTATTCCATTGCACAGATGTGTTTTATCTCCTGACTTGTTCAAGGATGATTAGGGATAAATTCACTGTAATTATTTATATACTTTTTTTTGAGTGAACATAATTTTCTTTTCTTTTAGATGAATCCAAAGAATATAGTGCTGCTGTCTAAGTAGCCTATCAGTCTTCTGTCAGTTTGTCATACATGGTGGCTTGCATGTTTCTGTGATTCTGGAAGCTATGCTGCAGGTATTTCAAGTATCACCTGCATCATTTATAGTAAACAAGTTTCAGCAGAGCTTCCAGACTGAGACAGACTAGTGACTGGGCAATCTACTTCTGAAAAAATTGGCCAGCGAAAACCTTGTTGGTAACACAGAACATTGTCTGATAGAGTGCTGGAAGATGATCCCCTCTGATTAGAAGGCAATGAAAATACAACCAAGAAAAGATTGCTTCCTCAAAGTTCAGTTGACTTTGATGATGTAGATGGAGCAAACTTTTGGGATCTTCACTTGCTCATGTGGCATGATTAAAATGTGTATAAACAGCTTCAGGTATCAATTAATAATGAGAATGAGGAAGCATGAAACACGCATCAAGGAAAATTGGAAGTTGACGAAAATACAATGAAATGCTTGAAGATCAATATCCACGGCATTATTGAGTTTAAATGGACTGGTATTGGCTCTATTGAATCAGACAATCATATGTTCTTCTATGCCAGCAATGGTAACTTGAAGAGAATTATTTGGCATTTGTTTTCAAAAAGAACATTTCAAGAACTATCCTGAAATACAGTGATATCAGTGATAGAATAGTACACATCTGTAAAGAAGACCATTTAATCTATTGTTAAAATTCATACAATAGCTACTAAGAACAAAGGTGAAGAAATTGAAAATTTTTACCAACTTCTGGAAATGATTGAACATGAAACCAAGATACACTGCTAATTTTTGGTAACTGAAAGACAAAAGCTGGAAACAAAAGAAAAAGATCAGTAGTTGGAAAATTCTGGACTTGGTGATAGAATGACACAGGATATTGCATGACAGAATTTTGCAAGACCAATGACTGTTTCATTGGAAATACCTTTTTCAAACAATATAGATGATGACTATACATGTGAACCCTTCTGGATGGAGTATGAAGAAACCAAGACCTACTAAATCTATGGACAGATGTGGTAGTGAAGCTGAATATCATCAGTAGAACAAGCCAGAGGCTGTCTGGTGAACAATCAATTGCTCATATGCAGTTCAAGTTGAAGCTGATGAAAATCAAAACAAGTCCATGACAGCCAAAATACCACCCTGAGTAAACATACCTGAATTTAGACAGCATCTCAAGAACAGATTTAACACATTGAACAATAATGACTGAAGACCTGGCAAGTCAGAGAATGACATCAAGGAAGTCATACATAAAGAAAGCATAAGATCATTAAAAAGACAAGAACAAAAAGACCAAAACTGGATATCAGAAGAGAAATTAATTGAGCTAATTTATGTAAGGGACTTAGAACAGTTTTTGTCATATACAAGTTCCATAATATAGTGACTATCATCATTAGTATTAGTGAGTTTTAACAAGGTTAAACAAAGTTTTAACAATGTATGCATCAGGATTGTCTCCTTTCACCATTCTTAGTTCATGCTAAGCCAATCATCTGAGAAGTTAGACTATATGAATGGGAACATGGCATCAGAATTGGAGGAAGTCTCGTTAACAACCTGCAATACGTAGATGACACAACTTGCTTATTGAAGAGGTCTTGAAGCACTTGATGAAGATCAAAGTCTACAGCCTTCAGTATGGATTGCATTTTAACATTAAAAGATGCTGAATTCTCATAACTAGACCAATAAGAAACACAATGATAAATTCAGAAAAGGTCAAAGTTCAAAGGTTTCATTTTACTTGAATCCACAATCAATACCCATGGAAACATTAGTCAAAAAAACCAATGATATATTGCACTGGACAAATCTGCTGCAAAAGATTTCTTTAACACACTGAAAATCAAAGATATCACCTTGAGGCCTAAAGTGCACCTGACCCAAGCCATAGTATGTTTAATCACCTTACAAGTATGGGAAAGTTGGACAATGAATATGTAAGACCAAAGAAGAATTGATGCTTTTGAATTATGGTGTTGGTGAAGAATATTGAATATACTATGGACTGCTGGAAGAATGGACAGATCCATCATGGAAGCTGTAAAGCTAGAATGCTTCTTGAAAGTGAGACTGGCAAGAGGCAGGACAAAAATTGTACAATAGTCAGATAGGTCCTGCCATCCCTCTTACAACAAAGACCCTCCCTGCAAAACAACTGAATTGATTACACGTGAGAATCTAGGAGCCCTGATTACTAAAGATGAAGCCGAGGAGTCTCAATGAGCAGAGGGAAGGATGCACAGTTCAGAAACAGTAAAACTGTGCCAGTCATGAGGTATCCAGCACCCTGCTGGCTGGGTGAAGAAAGTCTAAGAACTACATGGGATACTATCATGAGGAAAAACCTATTTGTGATTGGACTATCAAAATGGGGAGTGGTTATAGAATAATATCAGAAAATACAAAGAGAATTGCTGAAGAATTACTGACAGAAAACTTCCCTGATATCATGAAAGACTAGAAGATATCTGTCTAAGTAGGTTGATAAACCCTACACAGGGTAGATTACAAAAGAAAGTCATCAAGACATACTATAAACAAGCTTGTCAAAACAAAAATAAAAGCAGAATCTTATGAATGGATAAGGATAAATGAAAAGTCACTGCAATGTAGAATCAATAAGATTAAGCTATGAATACTCAGCAGAAACCATGTAGGCAAGAAGGTCATAGGACGACATATAAAGCTTGAAGGAAAAAAATTATCAGTCAAGATTTATATATCCAGTAAAACTGTCTCTCAAATATAATGGAAATATTAGGGCATTTTAAGATGAACAGAAGTTAAGAGAATTTGTAAAAACCAAACTAAAATTACAAAAAATATTCAAAGGAGTTCTGATTACAGAACCAATAATATCAGAAAACAACTCAAGTCTAGAACACAGGACAGAACAATCATATCAACCTAGATAGGAAAGTTGAAAAAATAAGTCAAAGCTAAAAGACTGAAAATAGGGAAACAAAGATATTAATATGTAAACAAAGAAAACATTAAAACAAAAAGAGGAAATAAATAGTGCAGTCATAGAACTTGCATATGGAGAGGAAGTTAAGGTGATATGAAACAGAAGACTGATTTAAATTTAGAAAAAATTAAGTAAATTTTAAGGTAACCACAAAGGTTACCTTATACATCAAAATTAAAAAACAGGTAAAATAGGGGGACAACGCTAAGATGGCAGACTAGACACACTTTTCCTTGATTCCCTCTGAGAATTAAGACCTAGAAAGTAATTGAAAGGAGCAATGTGGACATTCTGGGAGTTTGAAGATCAGGCATAGGGTCGTGAGATGGGATTGTGCAGCAAGAATGGGGGAAATACCTTGTCAGTGTGGAGACAGTGATGCAGTGAATACTTCTGCTGGTGCAATGCCTGAGAGGAATACAAGTACAGACACCTTCTTTGTCAACGAAGAGACTGGAACTGAGTCTGCCAAACTGTGAGCCTGGCACAGCCCAGCTACTTTGCTGATTTGCAGTGCCTAAGTAAACAGTGTATCCTACAGCAGGGAGACTGTGCTTTGGACAGCCACATTTAGAGTGATTGAAGGTGCCACTGCCCACCTCCTTTCTTCTCTAAGTTGCACCATAGAGTCTGTTGACTCACTGTAACAGAGGCATCTCAGGGGAGTTGACATCTTGGTCAGCTGAGAGGCAGAATCAGCCTTGCCTGAGGGCTCAGCTGAGACTAAGCCTCACTTTGAGCACTAGTGCCTGTCTGAATAGCACTTCTCCCAGCAGACAAGCAGTTTTTAATGCAATCGTACCTAACGGAAGTAGTGGTGGCCAGTGGCTGAGTGCAGCTGTCCTATCCCCTAGCTTCTTTAAGCCACATCATAGCATCTACTGACTGAGATGAGGTGTTGTCTTTGTCAGCTCCCCCATGGGCCTGATTGCTATCAGATGCGATTGGTCAACATCTCTCTCAGCAGAAAATCAGCTTTTAAGTTAAAAGCAGCTAGAGAACCATAGCGGTGACTGGCAGCTGACTGAAGTGGCTGTTTTCACCACCCTTCATTGAGCCACATCATAGTGTTGGCTGATAGCCCAATAGAAACTCCATAAGTAGGGTGCTGTCTTTGCCAACTAGGAGGCAGGGCCAGCTGCTACTGGACAGCACCACTCTCAGCGGAAAAAACAGTTCCTAAGTGCCTCTAGAGAATGCAGTGGTTCCTGGCAGCTGAGTGTGGTGGCAACCCTCCTTCACTCCTTCCCTGAGCTATACCATAGTCTCGATTGGTGTGATGCTGGATAATCAGCACAAGTAGCTCACCACCTTTATCAGCTAAGGGGACAGGACTGCCACCCTTGAGGGCCTAGCTGGGGCCAACCACCCAGCCAAGCAGCACCACAACACTTGATAGAGTCTATATTGCCAGAGAAATTATACATAAGTCAGCTGCTGCTCCTAGAGAACAGAGCAGAGGCTGATGACCAAACCAAGCAGTCCCCTTACACACTCCCTACTTAATCCTATGCCACACCTTCAGTTGGTGTAACACCAGAGAAACTGAATGGCTTCTGGATGGCACTAAGACAACAATCAACATCCAACCATTTAAAGAAACAGACTAACATGGCCTCAAAAAAACTCCCAAAATAATGATTCATAAAACTTCCCAGATAAAGAAGGCTTCCTAAAATTATCAGAGGTAAAATACAAAAGAACTTAGTACACAGTCCTTATAGAGATTAAACAAAAAGCAGCAGAATAAAATGAAAAATTAATCAGTGATCTGAAATCCAGGAGATCAATAATAAAATTACAGAATTAGACAATTTAATGCAAAGCCAAAAGAGTAAGAGTGAGGAAACTGAATGCAAAATTAGTGAGCTTGAAGATAAGGCAACTCACACCAGCGTTTATGAGCAGAAATCAGATAAAAGCAACAAAAGAAATGAAGAAGCATTAAAACATGTGGGACTCTATGAAGAGAAATAATCTACAAGTAACTGGAGTAGCTGAGCAGGAAGGATAGCAGAAAATACAGAGAGAATTGTTGAGGAGTAGCTGACAGAAAACTTCTCTGACATTATTAAAGAATAAAACATAGATATTCAAGATCCTTATTGAATACCACAAAAACTAGACCCACAAATGAAAGATATCAAGACATATTACAATCAGGCTTGATAAAATGAAACATAAAGAGAAGCTCTTAAAGGCAGAAAGGCTTAAAGCAAAACTAACATACAAAGGTTTCTTGGCAGAAACCACGTTGGCAAGAACACAGTGAGATGATTCATATAAAGCCTTGGAGAAGAAAAACTTCCAACCAAGAATTATATATCCTGCAAAATTGTCTATCCAATATGATGGTGAAATTAAGACACTCTCCAAAGAACAGAAGCATTGAGACTTTGCCAAAACTGAAACAAAACTATAAGAAATACTGAAAGAAGCTCTTTGTTTAGAAAAACAATAACATCAGTTGTATACTTAAAGATGCATTGCAGGACAGAGCATGCAGAGTCCTACTCAGTTAGAGAAGTCTCAAAGCTAAATCAAAGCTAAAATTTTAAAAGTAGAGAGTCAGAGATCTTAACATGAAAACTATGACATCACACCATAAAGAGGGATGTATTACAGTAGTTACACCCTTTCAGATAGAGAAGAAATTAAGGAGAAATACAGGCATTAAAGATTAGTTTCAAATTAGATCATTAAAGGGGATCAAAAGGGTAGCCACAAAGCAAATCAACAATGAATCAAAACAAGAAACACAATACAAGAGTCTCAACAAATACAAAACCAACACAGAAAAGGGTGAAAAATCAACTCAGGAAGAAAAATGACCCAGAATAGAATGTTAAGAGGAACAAAGAAAATGTCAACAACACAAAGATAAAGGCACCAATATGACAGCACAAAACACATACCTATCAATAATTACGCTGAAT
This sequence comes from Heterohyrax brucei, assembly GCA_028571685.1. Taxonomy (NCBI): domain Eukaryota; kingdom Metazoa; phylum Chordata; class Mammalia; order Hyracoidea; family Procaviidae; genus Heterohyrax; species Heterohyrax brucei. Next base: position 70,442,796 of record CM053146.1, on the reverse strand, counting down.
GTAAATGGATTGAATGCTCCAATAAAATGGCAAAGAGTAACAACGTGGATTAAAAAAAAAACCAAACACTGTCTATATGCTACTTACAAGAAACACACCTTAGACCCCAAAATATGAACAGATTGAAAAATTAAAGTATAGAAAAATGCATACCAAGCTAACACGAAGAAGATCAGGAGTGCAATACAAATTTCAAATAAAATAGATTTTAATGTAAAATCTACCATGGTGGACAAGGGTGGTCACTATTTGTTGCTGAAAGTTTCAATACATAAGCAGGACATAGCAATATTAAATATTTATGTACCTGATACTAGAGCATCTACGTATATCAAACAAACTCTGACAATATTGAAAAATGAGATAGATCACTTCACAAAAATAGTTGGAGAGTTCAACATTCCACTTTCAGTAGTGAACAGATCATCCAGAAAAAGGCTCAGTAAAGATATAGAGGAGCTTATTGTGACAATCAACCAACTAGGCCTCATCAACATAAACAGAACTTCTTACCCAACATCAGATAAGTACACCTTCTTTTCCAATACACATGGAAAATTCTCCAGAACAGACCATGTATTAGGTCCTAAAGCAAGTGTCAACAAAATCCAAACCATTGAACTATTGTAAAGCATCTTCTTGAACCACAAATCCATAAATGTTGAAATCAATAGCAGAAAAAACATGGGTCGAAATTCGAACTAATGGAAACTGAACAACACCTTGCTCAACCATTCATGGGTTGTAGAAGAAATCAAAGACGCTATAAAAAAATTGATGGACTCAAATGAGAATGAAAACCCTTCCAGAACCTATTAGATACAGCAAAAGCAATGCTCAGAGGTCAATCTATTTCTGTAAATGTATACATGTGGAAAGAAGAAAGAATTAACCCTCCAGCTTCAACAGGTAAGAAGAGAGCAACAAAAGAAGGCACCAGAAGAAAACAGATAATAAAGATTAGAGCAGAACTACATAAGCTAGAGAAAAGAAGAATAACTGAAAAACTTAACAAAACCAAAGCTTTTTTTTTTTTAAAGATCAATAAAGTTGATAAACCATTGACTAAAGTCACAAAAGACAAACATGAGAGAAAACAAATAATCCAAATAAGAAATGAGATGGGAGATGTCACAACAGATCTAGCTGAAATCAAAAGTATCATAATGCCAATCTGCCATCCGAGGGCACAGCAAATAGCCCCAACTCAGCAGGAATGGATGCTCACCGAGGACCAAAATGACATGTGGTAAAGACAACCGAGACGACAGAGACCCACAAGAGTGGGTGCCTACATTGTCTTGGGACCGGAAGAACTGGATGGTGCCCGGCCACCACCAGTGATAGCCACGATGGAACTCACAGAGAGGAGTCTTACTGGCAACACAAGAATAAAAAGGGGTGCATCATGAGATCTCCACTAAAAGACCTCAAATGATGGTCCAGCGGTTTTGGGGTTCCTCTGAGAGCATGGCCCCCAGCCCTGATGCTGCCCTTTCCCATAAATTATAACAAAGGTCCACTCTTTGGACAAGAATGGATTGGACTTGGCAATGCAGAGTGACCATATATTGGAAGCACTTTATGGTTCTATACATCTATAGGATATCATCTTGCTGACCTCTGGCTGGAGGAAGGGGAGTGGATGGAAAGGAGGGGAAAGGAGGCTGTTGGAAGAATGAGACATGTATGGAGCAGAGAGGAATAGTGTGCAGTCACCAGACAGGGAGAGCAGTGGAAGCTGCATATAGGTTGGCATGTAAATTTATACGTGAATGTACATTTTCACTCAGTTATGTTAAATAAAAATAAAACAAAAGAAGAAAAAAAAGTATCATAACAGAATACTATGAAAACCTGCACTTTAACAGATTTGAAAACCTAGAGATAATGTACACATTTCTAGATTCATATCACATAACAAAATTATCATAAGAAGAAACAGAATAACTTAATAAACCCATCACAACAACAACAGAGACTGAAAAAGTAATAAAAACACTACCAAACAAAAAACGTCCTGACCCAGACTGCTTCAGAGAGAATTCCAGTAAAATTTTAGAGCGGAGTTAATTCCAATACTGCTGAGGCTATTTCGTAGAGTGGAAAAGGATGGAATACTCCCATGTTTATTCTATGAAGCCAACATAACCCTGATACCAAAGCCAAGGAAAGATCCCACACAAAAAAAGAAAATTACAGAACAATATCACTCATGAAACTCGATGAAAATATCTTCAACAAAATCCTAGTCAGAATTCAACAGCATACCAAAAATAAAAAATAAATGAAATAATCATCACCAAGTTGGATTCATCCCAGAGATGCAAGGCTGGTTCAGCATAAAAAAAAAAAAAACATTTAATGAGAGCAATCACATAAACAACGTAAATGATAAGAATCACCTGATTTTGTCAATTGATGCAAAAAAGACATTTGACAAAGTCCAACACCGGTTTATGTTAAAAGCTCTCAGCAAAATGGGAATAGAAGGGAGATTCCTCAATACAGTAGGGGGCATCTACCCAAAGCCAACCACCCAAATCCTCCTGAATAGAGAGAGACTGAAAGAATTCCACCTGAAGACAGGAAATAGACAAGGATGCCCACTGTCATCTCCTCTCTTCAGCATTGTGCTAGAGGTTTGGCCAAAGCAATCAGACAAGACAAAAAATAAAGATCACCTGTATCAGTAAAGAAGAAGTAAAAATTTCCCTATTTGCAGGTGGTATGACAGTATACACTGAAAATCCTAACAAATCCATAAATAAACTACTGGAACTAATAGAACAGTTCAGCAAAGTATCAGGATATAAAATAAACATAAGTGTATTGGTTGGATTACTTTAAACCAACAAAGAGAACAGTAAAGAGGAAATCACCAAATGAATACCATTTATGATAGCCCCTAAGAAGATAAAATACTTACGAATAAATCTAACCAGAGGAATGAGAGACCTATACAGAAACAATTGTAAGACTTTGCTTCAAGAAACAAAGAGACTTACATAAATGGAGAAACCTACCTTACCCATGGATAGAACAATTTAACATCGTGAAACTATTTTACTCAAAGTGATCTACATATACAATGCAATTCCTACACAAATTCCAATGTCATTCTTTAATGAGATGGAGAAATAAGTCACCAACTTTGTTTGGAAAGGGAGGAAACCCTGGATAAGTAAAGCACTACTGAAGAAGAGTAACACAGTGGGAGGCCTCATACTACCTGACCTTAGAACCTGCTACACTACCACAGTAGTCAAAACAGCCTGCTACTGGTACAAAAAGAGACTCACAGATGAGTGGAACAGAACTGAGACCTCAGAAATATCACAGTACTCTTATGAACAGGTGATAATGGACAGAGACTCAAAGGTCATAAACTGGGGTATAAACAATCTCTTTAACAAATGGTGTTGACACAATTGGCTATCCATCTGCAAAAAACAGAATGAGATCCATATCTCACACCTCACACAAAAACTAATTCAAAATGAACCAAAGACCTAAATATCAAACCTAAAACAATAAAGACCACACAAGAAAAAATAGGATGAACAATGGAAGTTCTAATACAAGGTGTAGACAGACTACAAAATCTAACAAACAACACACGAACAACCAAAGAGACAATTGATAAATGGGAACCACTAAGAATCACTTTTGTTCATCCAAAGACTTTGTCAAGAAAGTTAAAAGACTACTTACAGAATGGAGAATACTTGGCAATTACATGTTGGATTGACATCTGATGTGTGTAGACTACAAGATAATACAAAATATCAACAAGAAAAACATAAATAATCCAATTAAGCAATGGACAAAGGAGATGGACAGACACTTCACCAAAGACATTCAGGCAACTGAAAGAGACATGAGGAAGTGTTCACAGTCATTAGCTGTTAGAGAAATACAAATCAAAACTGCAGTGAGAAACCATCTGACCCCAAGAATGTTGGCAATAATCCAAAAGAATGCAAAACAAAAAATGCTGGAGAGGCTGCGGAACACTAGAACTCTCCTATGCTGCTGGTGGCATTGCAAAATGGTACAAACTCTTTGGAAAGCAATTTGGTGCTTCCTTAAACCATTGGCTAAACTTAAAAAAGAAAAACAACAGAAGATACACATAACCCAATTAAGAAATGAGTTGGGAGATGTTACAACAGCCCCAACTGAAATAAATTATATCATAACAGAATACTCTAACAGGTTTGAAAACCTAGGGGAAATTGACAAATTTCTACATTCGTATGACTCATCAAGACTATCACAAGGAGAAATAGATCAACTTAATAAATCTATCACAAAGGAAGAGATTGAAAAAGTCATCAAAAATCTACCCACCAAAAAAAGTCCTGGCCCAGACGGCTTCACTGAAGAATTCTACCAAACTTTTAGAGAAGAATTAACTCCAATACTAATGAGGCTATTTCACACCATAGAAAGAGATGAAATACTTCCAAATTCATTCTATGAAGCCAGCATAACCCTCATACCAAAACCAGGGAAAGATCCCACAGAAAAGAACATTACAGACCAATATCACTCATGAATCTAGATGCAAAAATCTTCAACAAAATTCTAGCCAACAGAATTCAACAGCATATAAAAAATAATAATTCATCGTGATAAAGTTGGTTTCATTCCAGAGATGCAAGGCTGGTTCAACATCAGCAAAACAATTAATATAATCAACCATATTAATAACACAAAAGATAAAAACCAGCTGATTTTGTCAATTGACACAGAAAAGGCATTTGACAAAGTTCAACATCCATTCATGCTTAAAACTCTCAGAAAAATAGGAATAAAGGGGAAATTCCTCAATGTAATCAGTAGCATCTATGCAAAGCCAACTGCTTCCATCATCCTGAATGGTGAAAGACTGAAAGAATTCCCTTTGAGAATGGGAACTAGACAAGGATGCCTGCTCTCACCACTTCTATTCAACATTGTGCTAGAAATTCTAGCCAGAGCAATTAGACAAGACAAAGAAATAAAAGACATCCATATTGGCAGTGAAGAAGTAAAGATTTTCCCCTTTGCAGATATGATTGTTTATACACAGAATCCAAAGAAATCCATAAGTAAACTGTTAGAGCTAATAGAAGAATTCGGCAAAGTATCAGGATACAAGATAAACATAACTAAATTAATAGGGCTCCTTTATAGCCACAGTGAGATTATTAAAGAAGAAATCACAAAATCAATTCCATTTACTATAGCTCCCAATACTTAGGAATAAATCTAACTAGAGAAATAGATTTTTACAGAGAAAACTACAAGACCTTGCTACAAGAAACTAGGAGAGACTTACATTAAGTGGAGTAATCTGCCCTGCTCATGGATAGGAAGACTCAATACTGTGAAAATGTCTATTTTGCCCAAAGCACTCTACTTATATAATGCAATCCTAATACAAATTCCAGTGACATTTTTTAATGAGATGGAGAAACCAATTATCAGCTTTATTTGCAAAGGGAAGAAACCCTGGTCAAGTAAAGCACTACTGAAAAAGAAGAACATACTGGGAGGCCTCTCACTACCTGACTTTAAAACCTGTTACACTGCCACAGTAGTCAAAACGTCTTGGTACTGATACAAAAAGAGACATATAGACCAATGGAACAAAGTAGAGACCCCAGAGATGCGACCGTCCTCCTATGAACAGCTGATATTTGACAAAGTTCCTAAGATTTTAAACTGGGGTAAGAACAGTCTCTTTAACAAATGGTGCTGGCGTAATTGGATATCCATCTGCAAAAATTTGAAACGAGACCCATAACTCACACCTTATACTAAAATCAACTCAAATTGGGTGAAAGACCTGAATAGAAAAGCTAAAATGATAAAGCTCATCCAAGATGAAATAAGATCAATGGAAGTTTTAATACACAATATAGATAGACTTCAAAATCTGACAAAACACATTCATCAGAAAATAGATAAATGGGAGTTAATAAGAATCAAACACTTTTGCTCATCCAAAGATTTCATCAAAAGAATTAAAAGACCACTTACAGAATGGGAAAAAAATATTTGGCAACTCTATGTCAGACTGACACCTGATCTACATAATCTATAAGGGTCTACAAAATATCAATAAGTAAAAGACAAATCATCCAATTAAGCAATGGGCAAAGGAAATGGACAGACACTTCTCTAAAGAGGAGATCCAGGCAGCCAAAAAACACATGCAGACATGCTCATGGTCATTAATTATTAAAGAAATTCAAATCAAAATGACAATGAGATACCATCTCACCCCAACAAAATTGGCCATGATCCAAAAAACGCAAAGCACTAAATGTTGGAGAGGCTGTGGAGAGATTGGAACTCTCCTACACTGTTGGCGGGATTGCAGAATGGTGTAACCTCTTTGGAAAACAATTTGGCATCACCTTAAAATAATGGATATAGATATACCATTTGACCCAGTAATTCCTCTGCTTGGAATATATCCTACAGAATCAAGGCCATTCACACCAACTGCTACATGCACATGAATGTTCATTGCAGCACAGTCCACGATAGCAAAAAGCTGGAATCAACCCAGCTGCCCAGCAACAGAAGAATGGATAGGTAAACTTTGATATATGTACTCAATGGAGTACTATGCATTGATAAAGAACAATGATGATTGCAGGAAACATCTCTCAATTTGGTCTCAACTGGAGGACATTATGTTGAGTGAAACTAGTCTGCGATAGAAGGACAATTATTATATGAGACCCCTAAGATAAAAACTTATAAGCATACTCATACATAATAGAAAAGACTCTGACGGCTACAAGAGTGGGGAGGGTGGGAGGGTGGAGGAGGGTGGGAAGGCAAGGGGAGAGGGTTTTGAATAGATAGTTGTTAGAAATTTAGTTGGGTGAAATTGGTGACAATGTACATTAGTAAGAAGATCAATACTAATGGAACTTCGACACAACTTGTGTACTCCTTCTCTCTTAACCCAATATTGTAAGCACAGAGTATGTACACTTTCATTTTTTATTTAATTAAAAAAAAGCTAGAAATAGAAGTAGCAGATGACCCATTGCTTGGAATATATCCTACAGAAACAAAGGCTTTCACATAAATGGATTCACGCACATGAATGTTTATTGCAGCACTGTTCACAGTAGCAAAAAGATGGAATCAACCTAGATAACCATCAACAAATGAAGGGATTAACAAACTGCAGAACATATACTCAATGGAACAGTAAGCAATTGTAAGGAACAGTGATGATTTTGGGAAGCATCTCCTAATCTGGTTTCACCTAGAAGAAATTATGCTGAGTGCAATAAGTCAGCAGCAAAAAGACAAGCATTGTATGAGACCTCTGCTGTAAGGACTTAAAAGTAGATTTATATACAGAAGAAAAGACTCTTTGATGGCTACAAGGGTAGGGTCGGAGGGAGAAGGTTGGTCGTAGGTTACATAGTAGATAGGAAACGGGTTAAGTGAAGGGAGTGAGAACATGCAGTAGAGAGCAGATCAACATAACTGGACTACAGCACAAACTGAAAGGCTTTCTAAACTCAACTCTGTACTTCAAAGAATACGGTAGCAGGGACAGGGGTCTGGGGACCAGGTTTTGAAGGGACAGTGAGGTCAATTGCCATAACTAGCCTTTTGCTAAGGGTCTTCTGCACTCCATATCGGTGAGTGGTGCCTAGGGTCTTAAAAGCTGGCAAACTGCTCTCTGAGGTACACCAAATGGTCCCCACCTGTCTGGAATAGATGATGACCGAGAACAACAAAGACACAAGACAAAAAAAGCCTAGGAGACAGAAGAACCCATGCAAATGCTAGACTGTTTCAGTACGGGACCAGAAGAATCAGATGGTGCCCAGCCACCACCAAAGACAGCCATGATGAGGGAACACAATGTAGAGTTATTGATGCAATGTGAGAAAAGGGGCGTGCAGTTTAAAAATTCTACTAAAAAGCAAGAATTGATGGTTCAGCATCCTGGAAGTTCCCCTAGGAACATGGCCCCTAGACATACTGTTGGCCCTGACTGGTAACAAGTACTAAGGTCAACTCTTCAGATAAGAATGGACTGGACTTGGAGACACAGTGTAACCATATGGTGTGTGTACTATATGGTTTTATACATTTATAGGAAGTTGTCCTACTGATTTCTTTCCAAGTGGGAGATAAGAGGGTGGAAAACAGGGGACAGGTGCTCATTAAGAGGATACTGGAAGTACAGAGTGAAAAGGAGGAATGTGCTGTCACTGGGTGGGAGAGCAGATGGAGTGGCAGATAGGCAAACATGCAAAATTGATCTGGATTGTAAAAAATCACAGTAAAAAGTAAATGGAAAAATAAAGAGGAAAAAATAAAAAGACTGAGCAAACGTAAAACCAACAATAATGAAAAAGATGTAAAAAGTGAAGGAGAGATTTTATCTGAAATACTTTGGACATATCATCAGAAGGGATTAGTCCCTGGAGAAGGACATAATGCTTGGTACAGTAGAGAGCCAGAAAAAAAAAAAAGAGGAAGATCTTCACTGAAATGGACTGATACAGTGACTGTAACAATGGACTCACATAGCAAGGATTTTGAGGATGGCATAGGGTCGGGCAGCATTCCATTTGTTGCACAGAGGGTCTCTATGACCCCATGCCCAATATCACCTACCAACAACATTGACTACTTCCTCATTTTAAACTTTTATTTTAAAATCATTTGTTGCTATAGCTGGAATACTTAATACAGTCTAATTTAGCTATTTTGAAGCAATTGGAATAGTCCTAGAATATAATGCAGCACCTTACTTTTTCAGTTTTATTTTGACTCTTCTACTATTTCCTTTACCGAAAGTTTTGGTTTTGGAAACTTTACAACCTACAGAAAGATTTTAAAAGCCCCTATATATATATACACTTCACTTTTGTTCTTTAGTTGTGGACATTTTGACACATTAGATTTCTCTAAATCTCTCTATAGAAATGTATTTATGGGTCACTATCAATCTATCTTTCTCCGCATACTTAAATATTTACTTTGATACCATATCAAGGACACCTGGTTGCACAGTGGTTAAGAGCTAACCAAAAGTTTTGCAGTGAGAATCCACCAGCTGTTGCTTGGAAACTCATATGGCACAGTTTACTTCGTCCTGTAGGCTTACTATGAGTTGGAATCAGCTCCATGGCAATAAGTTATATCATATCCTAGAATTTTAATAATTTAAGCTTGTATGTTCAGGTCTATGAGCCATTTCCGGTTGAGTTTGGTGTGAGGTGTAAAGTGTGAGGTAAAGGTTGTGGTTCAGTGTTTGTGCATGTAACCCACTGCCATCAAGTTGATTGCCACTCATAGTAACACTATAGGATAGAGTAGAACTGCCCCCTAGAGTTTCCAAAGAGTGCCAGGTGGATTTGAACTGTTGACCTTTGGTTAGCAGATATACGTGGACAGCACTTAATCACAGCTTTCCCATCACCAATTGTTGAAAGACTTGATTTTCTCTCTGAATTACCATAACAACCTTTGTTGAAACCCAACTGACCATATCAATGTGAATATATTTCTGGACTTTCTGTTCTGTTTCACTGTTCTGCATATCTAACCTAACGCCAATGCCACGCTGCCTCGGTTAATAGAGCTTGATAGTCACTGTTAGTTTACAATTCATATACTGAAGTTCTACAAATTTGCTGTCTTTAAAATAAAACTTTTATTTTAGAACAGTTATAGATTTCCAGAATTATTGTGAAGATAGTACAGAGTTCCTGTACATTCTACATGCAGTTTCATTATAAATAACTTGCATTAATATATTTGTCATAATTAATGATTCCAACATTTATCTATTATTTTTAAATGCTCACACTTCAACCTGATTTCCTTAGATTTTCACTAGTTGTCCTTTATATGTTCTAGGATCCCAAACAAGACACATCCTTAAACTCAGCTCTGACAGATTCTCAGATTTCTTCATTTTTGGTAAGCGTGACAGTTCTGAGGAGTACTGAATGTTCCTTAGTTAAGATTTGTCTGATATTTTCCCCATGATTAGATTGGGGTAACAGGTTTTGGGAGGAGGAAGCAGAAACACAGTGCCATTTTCATTACATCACATCCAAGTATATAGTTATAGACTAAATTGTGTATCCTAAAAAGTCATTTTGAAGTCATAAGCATTGTAACAGTAAATATGACCATGAGTAGAACATTATAAAAAGAGCAGAATAGACACAAACACACACAGGGTGTCTTGGTCATCCATTGCTATAACAGAAATGTAAGTGGATGGCTTTATCAAGAGAAATTTTATTGTTACAGTCCAGTAAACTACAAGTGCAAATTCAGGGTATCCGCTTCAGGAGAAGGCTCTCCATGTTGACTCGGGAGGAAGGTTTTTATCATCAATTTTCCCTGGAATAGGAGCCTCTGAAGTGCAGGGAAGACCAGGTCCTTTCCAAAGGACAGGCTCTGCTCCCAGCACTGCTTCTTGGTGGTATGAGGTCTCCAACTATCTGTTTGCTTCCCTTTTGTTTATAGTCCAAGAGATTGTCTCAAGGCACAGCGCAAGCTTATACACTGAGTCCTGCCCCACCACGACAACTGCTGCCCAGCTTACCTCATTAACTTCATAGAGGCAGGGTTTTCAACACAGAGGGACGTCATACAATAGCAGGATTCATACCCAGCCCAATTGCTACACATATTTTCTGGAAGATACAATTTAATCCATGACACAGGGGTAGACAGACAGCATGTGACGATTGAGAAGATGCATATATCAGCCCAGGAATGCTGAGGAATGCCAGTAGCCACTTTAAGCTAGAATAGACAAAGAAGGATCTTCATCTAGAACTGATACTCTAATTTGGACTTCTAGCCTTTATAACTGTTAATAATAAATTCTGTTCTTTAAAGTCACCTGCTTATGTTTTTTTAATTTTTTGATTTTTTTTTGGTGGCAACATAACTAGGACAGATAACGCTTGTTCTAAGGATTAGGATGAAGTAACTTCACCTCCTTAAGTGTGGCTGAATACAGTGTTTTTCTTCCACAGACTGAAGTAAGGGAAGGGAGGGGCAAAATTAGTACTTTTATACGGAAGAATTCTGGAAAGATTATGATGAGGGATAAGATCAACAGTGATAAGTCACACAGATATCATGTATCTGTTTTAGCTAATGTTGCCAAAACAACAACAACAAAAACCTACAACCACAAGCAGATGACTTTAAAAAACAGAATTTATGACTGTTGATGTTAAACCTAATCATAATTTTTCCAGAATTCTTCCTTGTAAGAGTACTGTGCTTTTTGGCTGTTTGAAAGTCCTCTGGAAATTCTGGTGGTGTAGCAGTTAGTTGCTATGTCTGCCCACCAAAGGGTCAGCAATTCAAACCCACCAGATGCTCCGCGGAAACTGTACCGGGGCACTCCTACTCAGACCTACAGGTTCGCTGTGAGGCAGAATAGACTCAATGACACTGGGTTTGGTTTTTGTTGAATATCCTCCCTGGTGAAGTGTCCAAGTACTTTGTCCATGTTTGATTGGACCGTTTATCTTTTTATTGTTGAAATATCGATGTTTTCTGCATGTTTAGAGGTTAGACCTTTGCCAGATATATTATTCTTAAAGGTTTCTTTCTGTCTGTAGGTTCTCTTTCTACTCTTTTGATAAAGACCTGTAATGTGTATAAGTATTTAATTTTTAGGAGGTTCCAGTTATCTAATTTGTCTTCTGTTGTTCTTTCATTGGCAGCTGTGTTTGGTAATCTATTGCTGAAAAAATTAAGTTCCATAGTTTTCTCCCTCTATTATGCCCTAGGAACTTTACAGTTTTAACTTTAACATGTGGGTGTTTAATCCATTTTGAGTTAGTTTTTGTGTATGATACCAGGTATGGATCCCATTTCATTTTTCTACAAATGCATATCCAGCTTTGCCAGCACCATTTATTAAAAAGACTTCTTCCCCACTGAATGGACTTTGACCCTGTATTGAAAATCAGCTGCCAATAGGTGGGTGGCTTACTTCTGGGTTTTCAATTTTATTCCATTAGTCTATTCATCTGTCATTGAACCAGTACCAGGCTGTTTTGATTTCAGTAGCTGTATGACATGTTTTGGGGGTCAGGATGTATGATGTCTCTTCTTTCTATCTCTATTTTCAGTGAACAAAAACCAACTGAGCCTCCAGAGGTAAGGCTTGTAGCCTATCTTTGGAAAAAAATCTAAAAATCTTGAAATTTGGTTATTAGTAGTCACTCCATTACAGGAGAAAACCAAACAAGAAAACTTCTTTCTAAGAATTAGTATATATCCTAGAAGCCATTTACTTCTTTTCTTTTCTCTTAGAAAAGTGTGTTTCCAACACTGAAGAATTGGAGGTTTTCCATCCAGTATCAATGCTACCATTTACCAGTTTTATAATTCTGGCTGAGCTTCTTAAATTTTAAGATACCTAAATTATCTGTCTTAGTCAACTAGTGCTGCTATAACACAAATACCACAAGTGGGTGGCTTCAACAAATAGAAACTTATTTTCTCACAGTTACAGAGGCTACAAGTCTAAATTATGGGTGCTGGCTCTAGGAGAAAGCTTGCTTTCTCTGTCTTCTCTGGAGGAAGGTACTCATTTCTTCTTAGCGTCTGCTCCTAACCAACTTTTGTGTGGCTTGACTTCTTTCTTCCTCTGTCTCTGCTTCCTAGCTGCCTTGTTTGAAGTCATTTATATTTCCAAAGAGATTCATTTAAAACATACTTTAATCCTATCTCAACATAATGAAGACAATCCATTCCCAAGTGGGATTTAAACCATAGGCAGAGAGGTTAGGATTTACAATACATATTTTGGATGGACATAAATCACCCGTATAATTTTAGTGTAAACAAATAGTTTGGAAACTGCTAAAAATGAAACAGTTGTATGTCTTCTGTAACAGGCTAAAACTGGGGTTATTTAAGGCAAGACAAGGCCTAGTTTGCCTTCCCATTTCTCAGAGTTTTTCTAATGATTAAACAAGATTGTATGTATTAGTGAATAGTCAAAATGATGAAATGTGAAATAGAGGCAAAGTAGCAAATATTTTTGATATCCTTTATGAGTAGAACTTCCCTATAGGCTTTCCAAGGTTGTAAATCACCCCTAAAGAAGAATGCCACTTCTTTCTCCAGAGAAATGACTAGTAAATTTGAACTGCTGCCCTTCTAGTTAGCAGCCAAGCACTTTAACGCTACATCAGTGGGTCTCCTTTTTTTATTTAGAGACTTCTAAAACTTGTTTCTAAATACCTGTGTTTTAATTACCTGTTTAATACTTAACAATGTTAAATGTACACTGTTTTTCTTTATTTGTAGAACTGACATGATTGATTGTAAAATAGCTTTTTCTTACTCTATTTCCAGAGAAGTCTGAAGACAACTGATAACCACTCACTTTTGCACAGTAACCTTCTTCACCTGTTGGAGTCAATTTTGTGTCTTTTTAGTTGGACTTTTTACAAACTAAGTAATATCAGATCCTTTTTGATCTATATTTCATCTTATTAGTACTGTTTGATATTCATTAAAGTACTTCTTCAGTGATTTTAAATCATAAATCTCTACACCGTTTTCAAACTGATCACCCATTAAACAAAGCTATCCTTTTATTTTAATACAATGAAACTTAGCCTGGAAACTTGGGAGTATAGTGTTTAAGAGCTACGGCTGCTGACCAAAATGTTGGCAATTTGAATCCACCAGGTGCTCCTTGGGAATCCTGTGGGACAGTTCTATGTTGTCCTATAGTGTGTCTATGTAGAGTCACAATTGAGACAATGGATTTGTTTGGTAGTTTAGCGTATATGCAGTGAATCTATTTTAAAACACTAATTCAGAATGATTTATCTTAGATCATCTTCCATATTCAACCAGTTTTCTGGTCATAGCGTATTATGTCCAACTCTCGAGCTTTATGTTCTATGAATTCTAGCCCAAATGTAAATCTAGTTAAGGATCTCTGGTCTTCTTTTTCAATTTTGACTCAAGAACAACAGATTTGAACAGCAGTGTTGTTGGTATAAGAGCCCTGATAACATAGTGGTTAAGGACTCAGCTGCCAACCAAAAGTTCAGTGATTTGAACTCTCCAGCTGATTCTCAGGAGAAAGATGTGGCAGTTTGCGTCTGTCAAACTTTACAGTCTTGGAAACCCTTTGGGGGTTCTACTCTGTTGCAATGAGTCAGACTCAAGTCGATGGTAATGCATTGATTGAGATCCTTGGTATTCATGGAAGAAAAATTCCAGGCAAACATTCAACAACTAAAATTTCCTAACGTAAAGGAACACAGGTGCCAAGAAAGGACAGGGTCATGGTTTAGAATTCAATTACGGGGTTTCTGAAGAGCGAGGTCATATCATGGCTGGCAACACCTGACTGAGTCAAACATTTAGCGAGTAAGGACTAGTCCACATTTCTTTACATGCAGCCCTGGCTTGGATTTCTAGATAACTTTATAACAACAACAACAACAACAAAACGAATTGCAATCTGTGTTCAAAAATGCAGTATAATGTAATAGCAGAAATGAGTACTTAAAAATTAAGTAAAAACTTTGAAGAGAATAGGTGAGTCAGAAGACTGGAAAAGAGTTAGTGTCTTAGTCACCTAGTGCTGATATAACAAAAATAGCACAAGTGGATGGCTTTAAATAGAGAAATTTTATTTTGTCACAGTCCACTAGGCTACAAGACGAAATTCAGGGCATTAGCTCCAGGGGAAGTCTTTCTCTGTTGTCTTTGGAGGGAGTTCTTTGTCTTCAATGTTTCCCTGGACTGGGAACTTCTGAAGAGCAGGGACCCCCCAGGTCCTTTGCAAAAGATGCACTTTGCTCCCTGTACTGCTTTCTTGATGCTATGAGTCCCCAACTATTTGTTTGCTTTCCTTTTCTTTATAGTCCAAGAGATTGCCTCAAGGCACAGCACAGCGTTACACATGGAGTCCTGCTCCACCAATACAACTGCCGCCTGTCCTCTGTCATTAACGTCTTAGAGGCAGGGTTTAAGAATACAACAGGGAGGAACAGCGTGCAGTACTGGGAATCATGGCCTAAACAAATGGCTATACACTTTTTGGGGGGACACAATTCAACCCATGAACAGTTATACTCAAACTGGACTTCTCAAAAACAGGAAACATACCTGACAGAGTGTTTAGTTAATGTTTGTGTGTGGCTGGAGAATTCTCAGTAAGGCAGTATTAAAGGATGCTCAGAAAATGCTCACTTGTTAAGATCCAAAAGATCTACATAAATTATATTAGAAATATGTTTCACATTGATATTTTAATATCACAACATAAACCCTTTCCTATCAGGGTTTGATGCGCGCAAATCGTTTTTAATTTAATAGAGTATTAGTTGAACGTCCTGTGGATTTTGCTTAGAAATGTTATTTAATTTCAGTGCACATCTATAGTAGGCTTTTATCTTGCTTTATATCTCAAATATTTTCCTGCAGATTTCTAAAAAATGTCAGTGGTGGCAGCTTAAGTGACATTAATATCAGTGCAAGAAGTTGCAGCCTGTGCAGTGTCAACAATAGGCTTCTTAATTAGGCTGTAAATTCTGCATCTCCATTATAGTTTTAAGGATGAGAGTTACAAGCACTCTGTTTTCCTCTGTTTTGGAGTATGGCTTTGCATTTTTCCCAAGCCAAGCCAAGTGCCGTCGAGTCGGATCCGACTCATGGCGACCCTAGGGAAACAGTAACTAGAGAAACCAGTATATGCTTTTATGGCTATATTCAGTAAAGAGTCATTTATTTTGATAGATTCTTTATCAGTAATTCTGATTACACGAATCACTTACTTAAAATTAAGTGTTAATAGTCATGAGACAGACTTCATTATTTTCATCTTGTAGTGGTTGCAATATATGGGATTAGAATAGAGTTTTCCATTTCTAGATTTGCTTGTCTTTTGATTTATTACATCTGCAACAGAAACCTATATAACCATGTTTTTTATTATATGAACTATTCAAAGATGACAAAACAGAAGTTTAAAGTATTCAAAGTTTTTATGAAAAGTAATACTGTAAAAGTTATTGCTGGCATTAGCAAAATGCAGATCAGAACTACAATGACATGCCAGCTCACCCTGATCTTAATACTTTCAATAAAAAAAAAAAAAAAAGAAAATAAGAAATGTTGGAGAGGCTATGGGGGACTGAAACTCTTGTGCCTTGCTGGTGGAAATGCAACATGGTCCAACCATTTTGTGAAACAATACCATGCATCCTTAAAAAGCTAGAAATAGCATAATATAACACCTCAACTTACTCTTGACAGGGATCACAATAAAGGGTTCCAGGTAGAACTGTAGAAAAATATAGAATAAAATTTCTAACTCACAGAAACAAGACCAGGCTTACTGGTTTGACAGAGACTGGAAGCATCCTGAGAGTATGACCCCACGACTCCCTTTTAACTCTGTAAATTCATTCCTAAATTTCATCCTTCAGCCAGAGATTAGACAAGCCTCTAAAACAAACAACGATACATGTAGCTCAACTGTGTATGCAAGACTAAATAGACACGCCAGTCCAGGGGCGAGGGTGAGAAGGCAGGAGGGGACAGGAAAGATTGCTGAATGGAAATAGGGAGTCTAAGGTCAATAGATGTTCAGACGTCACAGAGTTGGCAACCAATGCCACAATATATTGTGTTTCATGAGAAACTAATTTGCTTTGTAAACCTTCACCCAAAGCACGATTAAAAAAAAATCTTGCTGGCAATCTTTGCCATTAAGGGCATTGTCAAAAACTGTAGTATTTTTTCAGTTGATATAATTTAGTTGTGAACTAAATACACTTAATAAAATATCATTTAGCTCTTAGCTCTGAGGCATTAAAGAAAATGTTATTGCAATAACAATGCTCCCCTCATTGAAATTATACATATGCTTGAATTACTGCCACTTATACAGGTGGTTTTTTGCATATTGCACGTTTTAAAATATTAAGGGTATTCTGATATTATTTTTTAAAGTACATTTTGACTCTTCATGACTTAACTTGACCAACTAGACATCCAATTGCCTTTCTATCCTGTGTTTATCTTTCTTTGAATCCTTTCTTACAAGGCCTCGTAATAAGAGTCTTAACTTCTTCGCCTTCCAGGGAATCAGGAGATGTGAAACATTTCACTAGGCATACTAGGTACACAGGGCATGTTTTATAAATAGATGGGCTTAGTCTTTGCCCTGTAGATACCTATAATCTAACAAAATACACAAACAGATCAAATGGACAATCAAAAAAGCAGTACTGTTATATATTCTATGCCAAGTGCCAAGTGCCGTCGAGTCAGATCCAACTCATATATATTCTATAATGATGTGTTTTTCAGCAAGAGGCTCAAGTATTATGGTAGCAAATTAAGAAATAGATTTACCCAAATGCAAAAGGCTTTTGACAAGAGGTATAGCTTATAGGCATTTGTGAGAACATGTACTAGCTGGCAGTCAGAAGCAGGGAGGAAATTTAGGCATGATGACCAGCTTGGACGAAATGCGGCCATTTGTATGATGAGGACTGGGTGCATTGTTTATAGGGGGAGTTCAAGCACACATGAAAGAATATTTTCAACAACCCCCTCTGTTTCAGTTTCAGCGAAAGGATAGAGAAGGGAGGAAAGGACACACACAGAATGTAAATTCTCTCCATCTCAGCTGTTTTCTTGTCCATAAGCCTGCAGATATTTGTGACTGAAAGTGTATGATGATAATAAAAATATTAAAATTAACCTTTATTAATCCCCACTGTATATAAAACATTTGCTCAGTAAGACATGCTCAATTCAGCAACTCAGTATTTCTTTTCTGCTGCAGTTCTTTCAAAATGCACAGGGACTCTCTGCCCTTACAGAAGCCTGAATAGAGAGCACACCAGGGGCTGCGATCTCCCTCCCGGTCAGTGATAAGTGGAAGGCACACTGTGACCCGCCTCCCTTCTGTGTCCAAAGCCCAAAGTGGAACAGAGAGCTCAGTGGGTATTAGTGTACATGCCCTTTTCATTAGCATTCAGTTTTGGTCTGTTGCTTATGATGAGATAGGACAAGCATTTTCAGGATCCTCCATTAAATTTCATCCTAACGCCAGAATCTCTTCACGATAGTGGAAGATAAGATGCCCTTGTCCTCAATGTCCTTTTATTCTTCACTCTAACCTGGTTCTCCCAGTGTCTCCATTCACCCATTCTGAAGGCTTCTTTTCCTAATCTTTATAGATTATTTCTCTGTTGTTTGAAGACCAGGCAGTTGGCTCTTAAATGTTTCCTGCAGTCCTTTCATTTCACTGAATTTTAAATATTTCAGCCAATTTGAAGAGTTCATAATGATGAATAAGATTAAGCTTGGAGCTTAACCTTTTGAAACTGGGTGACGCGTTAACTCAGCTGGAACGCTGGTTAATTTAACAGCAGGAGTTGAATTAACTTGTCAAAGCTCTGCCATTGTTAAATTTTCTGCTCTTGATCCTGGTCCCAATCTTTCAGAGTCTGAATGTCCTGGGACCAGAGGATGAGCCTGGGTAAGGAACAGAAGAACCTGAACAGGAATGGGAAAGTGGTGTATATCGCTAGGGTGGTAACAGGTTGATCAGAAATGCCCACATGAGTAGTACATTTTTATTGGGGAAAACTGAAAAAGAATAGGAGATATAGGAGGTTGAAAAACAAATGACAATGAACGGGTATGAAATGAAGAAAAGAGAAGATGAGTTATGAAAGAGAAAAGTATTTTAAGAAGAGCTAAGGGGGTGAAGTCATGGATTGAAATGTGTCCTCTCCCCCGCTTCCAAATGTGTGTAGCAATTTTGCTAGGCCTCGATTCCTGGTATTGTGTGATGTTTCTGTATGTTGTAAACCCTGCCTCTATGATGTTGATGAGGGAGGATGGGTGCAGTCATGTTGGTGGGCCAGGACTAAGTGTGTAAGATTGTCTTGTGCCTTGAGGCAGTCTTTTGGGATATAAAGGAAAAGGATGCAAACAGATAGCTGGGGACTTCATACTGAAAGGTTCCCGAGAGGGGGGGACCCCTCCTCGAGTCACAGGCGACGATGTAAACCCCAATCAGTCACGAAATCGGCAGCTTGGTGCAAACAGCAAGAGGCTTTATTGAAAGAACCAGCGCGCTGGGGCCCAGCTTCCAAGAGCTGGCACACCGAGCAGCGGGCGGGGTTGGGTGTTTAAGGGCTAAATTTGTAGGCGGAACCTCCGCTCAGTAGCCTGTAACATCGGTGGGACTTTCACTCAGTAGTCTGTAACATCTTTGAGAACTCAGGACGTTGGGTGGAAGGGTTGTTCTCTGTGGCTGGAAAAGGCTGCTCTCTGAAACAAAACTAGTTCGGCGGGAAAGGGTTACTCTCTGAAACAAAGGCCAGTTTGGGCTTGTTAGAATTTTCCATTACAATACCACCAAGCAGTGGTGCTGGGGACTGAGTGTGTCCTCTGAAAAGGACCCGGAGTCCCTACACAGCAGATGCTCACGGTCCAGGGGAAGACTGACAACAAAGACCTTCCTCCAGAGCCTGCCGAAAAAGCCTTGTCCTGAAGCTGACACCCTGAATTCCGACTTATACTGGATCGTTACAGAATAAAATTTATCTTTTTAAAACTATCCATTTGTGGTGTTTCTGTTAAAGCAGCACTAGATGACTAACTAAGGTGATATTACTTCGATACCTGGAAATGCACCTTATTTAACACCTTAGAAGCTGTTAATGTTGGTTGCCTGATGCACAAAAATGAAATCACCTACTTAAAACTTGTTAGATAGAAGTGAAAATGCTGAAGTATAGCAATAATTGAGGAGATGATTTCAGTAAGATGGAGAAGTTATTCTACCTTTCCCTTGCAGAAATATTTCTTTTGCGTAAACGTGGATCTTTGTGAAATGCTTTCCTTGATGGAACTTGTGAAGGGGAGGCATGTGCAGTGAATTACCTAACAGAGCTCTTTAGCCAACCCCCAAAGCTGGGGAGATGAAAGCATTCAAGCAGGGGGCTTCCTGGGGGATTAGAGCACCTGTAGACACGTGTTGGCAGAACCAGCCTTGCCAGCTTGGGGTGAGAGAGCTGGGTGCCTCCGAGTAGGAGTCTTCCTGCACGATTGGGTGGCTCTGCTCACTTATCCACTGACCTGAAGAGCTTTGTAACACTTGCTCAGGCAGGGCAGAGGCCAAGCCCAAGGGGGGCTGCAGGCCAAGAGGAGAACCTGTCCTCAGAGGGTTGAGAAGAGGTTGAGAAGAGCCTGTCCTCAGGAGGCCAAAAGGAGCCCTGCACAGATGAGAGGTGCTGAGACAACGATCTTGTGCTGAAGAAGGGAGACTTGGCCTACATGTTTCCTGATCCTGATCCTGAGGGACAGTCTATTGATCCTGATTCCGAGTTGTAACCTGTTACGTCCCTAGCAAGCTTCGTTACTGTATCGTCTGTGAGCGCAGCAAGGTCGTTGCAATGATTTATCAAATCCAGGAGTGCAGTAGAAACCATTGCTGTGGGAAGGACAACTGGTGTCAGAATTGTTAAAAAGGTGGAGAGAGGAAGTATGTCTGACCTTGACTTCCTAAGAATCACCCTTGGGCTGTTGATCTCGATTCTGTCTCCTCTTTGTGGTTAGCCAAGGAGGTCAGATGCTCCCACCTTGCCATTTTTGCAGGAGGAGAGTAAATGGCTGAAGGGAGTCATTCAGGAGAATGCAATTCAGGGGATAATGACATCAAATGAAAGGCAGGGTGTCTCTTCCAGGGAGAAATGGAGAATGGGTTTAGGGCAGCTAGGGACAGAAAGCAGAAAAGGAAGCTGCTGTAGCTAGTGTGTTTGCATAGATAACTACCTTTCCCTTAAACAATGCAATAGGCAGTGCTGAGTCAGAATGCTCTGGGCCTGTATTGCTTGCCCCTTGAATAACTGTCAAATATTTATGATCTCAGGTTCGCTATTCAGTCTCAGATGGGAAGTTTTGTGCAGCTAGAGGACGCGGCTCAGCCTCCAGAGCAGAGGCCTAATGACACTTGAAACGCAGGCAAAATAACCAGTCTGCTTATAAGCACCAGCCACTTTGAAGCCCATCAATAGAGATCACCTAGAGCCTGTCTCCCTTTCAATTGCTTCAGCAGTGCCTTAACTTAACACCGAAAGGACGTTTTCTTTTCTATTGGATGATTTTGTTTCAGGGCTCATGTTATTCCACTGATGCTCTAACAGGTTTTCAATTTCCAAGGTAGTTGCCTGAAAAGGCTGTTGGCTGTTCAGCAGCCTAACCAGCGCTCAGTAGCTGGATCTGAAGTGGATTACTAAGGATTCCAGGGCCTTTTGCTTCTGTCCCAAATTACTTTAAGGTATGGCGATCAGACGGCTAGGCTGTGTCTGATGGATCAAGAGCGTAAGGCAAGTGGAGAGAAGGTGAAACGGATAAGCAGGAGGTAGCAGACAAAAGGAATAATAATGAAAAAGTATGATGAGAGAGGAAAACAGTGAAGGGCATCTTGTTTACTTTCAAACTAGAGACAAAATTCTCAAGGCATTTTAAATACACCAATTAGCATTAAAGGCACAAAGAGGGTCTGAATCCAGATAATTGGAAAGCAATAAGCTCAAGGGTAATCACAACGGAAGACATTAGGTGAGCTAGTGAGCAAGACTGGACTATCACCATATATGAGAAGCAGTTTGTTAAATTCAGTGCTTGTTCTGCTTGCAACGCAGTCCAAGCAGAGGTGCAGATGTTGATGAAGCCTGGGCAGAACTTGCGGATGTAAAATGTATAGTAGCTTATACAACAACACGGTTAATTACAACATGTTTTATCCTTTTTTGACAGAGAGAAAATTAAATAAGGTTATCACCAATCAAAAGATACTTGAGACATATAATAAAAATAGCATCCACTACAAGGTAGATTACCCTTGCTTTGTAGCATTAAGGATTTCGCTTTTCAGGGTCTTAGAAAATCTTAGAATATTTGATGCTTGGATTCTGAACTATCAGGTTGCTACAAGTTGGAATCAACTTCACGACACTGGGTTTGGCTTTTGGTTTTAGGTCATGAACCGTAAGGGCAGTCCTGTGTGAGAACTCGAATGTCACCCTCAAGCATAATGCTTCTCAATATTACTTTATGCAACCTGAATTTGATAGGAGTTCATATTTCTGTTAGATAATGAAAATAAAATAAAGAATATTTAAATTAATTTTAAAAGATCAAAACAAGAATTTCATGAGATCTACTAAATCTAATGTTTCAAATAAATAAATACGTGACTTCATAACTATATTTCATGGAATGGTAGGTAGCCCATGACAGAAATATTCCAAAACTTTGTTACTATGTTATCTGTAGAGTAGAATAAAGAATAAAGAGCTTCCCATATTAATTGACCATTGAGTCATTTCTTTCCTTTTTGTTTTTTTTAATGGAATACCAATCCTTAC
Organism: Heterohyrax brucei; assembly: GCA_028571685.1. NCBI lineage: Eukaryota > Metazoa > Chordata > Mammalia > Hyracoidea > Procaviidae > Heterohyrax > Heterohyrax brucei. The sequence goes on along the minus strand of CM053146.1, from coordinate 70,420,342 downwards.
ATCTCATAACATAACCCTTAGAGTCGTTCTGTAGATTGGATATCTGTAAGACTTTTCAGTCATTCTTTAACTGATTTTTCATTAAGGTTCCCAGAAATAACTTTGACCTGCTGCCTATTTAGAGCCAGAATTGTTGTAAACTGCTGTCACACTGGTCCTGACTCGCGGCAAACCCACACACAGTAGAATGAACACTACTCTGTCCTGTACTATCCGCTGATCGTTTGTGGATCACGTCGTTGGACTGGGATCCATAGAATCTTTACTACTTCGTTTTTGAGATAGATTACCAGGCCCTTTTTTCCTATTCTGTCTCAGTCTGAAACCTCCACTCCATGGAAACCCGTTCAACATCATAGCAACACCCAGTTCTCCACTGACAGACAAGCATGAGGTGCATTGCCCAGGAACTGAACCCAGGTCTCCCACGTGGAAGGGGAAAATTCTACTTGTGAAGTGCCAGTGTTCCCCAGGATAGAAGTCAACATTCCCAGCCCCACTAGTGTAATTTGATACTGTACATTTGGCATGAGAAATGTTTAGCTATCTGAGTCAGGCTAACTTGGTCAGAGGAGCCCTGGTGGGGCAGTGGTTAAGACCTTGGCTGCCAAACCAAGTGTCAGTGGTTTGAAACCCCCAGTTGCTCCTTGGAAGCTCTAAGGGGTAGTGCTACCCTGTCCTATCAGGTTGCTATGAGCTGTAACTGACTTGGCCACAGTGGGTTTGTGGTTTTTTAGTTTGGCCAGGATTGCCAGTCTGTATAATGATTACTATTTGTGATGGAAAGTACCCTAGCAATTTTGTACACACCAGTTAAAGAGGTACCATGGCATGGTTTCAGGCACAGCCAGCTTTCTAAAGGTTTCCTAATTTCACTGCGCTGAGAGTATTCATTTTGTAGCTATAGAGAAGGGGAGACGTGGGCTGCTCTGCTATGTCTGGACAGGACATCTGTACTCTTAGTCAAATGGCCATCCAGGCCCCTCAGTGCTACTTTATGTGCCCGTAATTTCCACTACGACTTTAGACTGTCATCTTTCAGCATATTTTCATTTATTGTTTTTAGGTACAATCAGTGCAGTAATAGGAGAGCAATTCTAGGCAGTGAGTGTGCAGATAAAATAATGCAGACCCTGGCAATAGTGAGGTCTACTTAGCCACACCTCATATTTCAGCTCACAGAGATGTGTGTGGGGGCTGACATAAGTACTCCCTGTTGTGTGATTGCTTATGGCTCAGTAGCCCTTTGAGAAGACTGAAGAATAAAGGGCTGCAGAGAGCTGGTGTTGTTGAAACAGCAACGTTAGAGAGGGTGCCTACAAGCCCCGAAGAGAGTTTTATGTTTTTTAACAAATGTTTTCTTGATGTTACCCTTAAATCCCACCTGCGTTTCCTTCTCTCACCATCTACATCAGTCAGGCTCTGTGCTTTTCAGAGTTTCCTTTGAGGCATCAATGAAGCTAAAGGAAACCAGCACGGTGGAAATTTCACCACACCTTGCGGCGTATCACGTCTTCGTGGCCAGCAATGTTGCTGAACGGCATTCAGCCGCTCACTGCAGGACTGTGGCTGATCAATAATTTCCCAGAGCCACTTCTGACTGTGCCAGATGCAAGACCCAAGGAATGTGACCAGACCAGTTGGAAGCAGCACCTTGACAGGAAAATTCCAGGGCAGTCAAAAGATAAATTGTAACATTTGGTTGTATTACTATGTGCTAAGACTCTGTCTTGACAGGAAACATTTGGTTCCCATTTTAAGACTGCAGAGGGCTTTAACCAAGCAGTGTGATGATGGAGGGTTTCAAACAGGTACATTAAGAAACTGAGGTTGTGAAATCTCCCCTTGTGATCTGAAGGACCATGAGAGATCATCCAGGTATACACTAAAAGGGTCCATTAGAAATCTGTTTTAAATGCTATTGCGCTGGTAAATCCTCCCCTAATGAAATGGAAATAATGTTATGATTTCCCCTCTACATTTTCTCACTTTTCCATCAGAAAAGTTTCTTATCTTGCAATGTAGTTCTTGCAATGCATTGCAGACATATTTTTCTTAGCTGCTTATTACTATTGTAGTAATAGTGATAGACAGTCTAGTTAGATGGTTAGAGGCTACAAGAATCACTGGTATTCCAATAGCTCATAATTATTTTTTGTCTGAAACAATACAGTGCTTTTTCAGAGTGGTTTTAAATGTAAAAGAACCTGGAAAGTGAGAGTGATGAAGAAGAAGTACAACGTCCGTGCTGCTTCTTGTGTAGGAAACCATGGTGGGATAATTGCTAAGAGATACGACTGCTAACCAGAAAATCAGCAGTTTGAGTTCAGCAGATACTCCTTGGGAACCGCGCGACAGTTCTACTCTGCCTTCTAGGGTCACTATCAGAATCAGCTCAATGGCCTTGTGTCATTTGTACTGTGTGTGTAGGGTGGAAGACACTGTTGCTAACATTACTTGTCTTCAAAACCATTTATGGATGGCTGCGTGTAGAAAAAAATATAGATGGGGAAGAGAAAATTGGGGATCAACTCAGGACAAAATATAAAGAGAGATAAGGTGAAGGAAACTCAACCCTTGGACCTCTTTTGGTAAATAAGCAAATTGATGGGCAGACTTCTTACAGTAGGTCATAAATGGTTGAAATAGAAGCTGAAAGAAAATCTGCCAGGCTCTGCAGTTCTTGCTCTTTGTTCATATAGAGGCTGTCCCAGTCAGTGACAAAAGAATTGGAGCTGAGAGTATTTCATGTTTTCGGTCTCACTTTTTCATCTGTAAAATGGAAATAATATTACACAATTTAAAATATTTAAAAACTGTTGTAAAGAGAAAAGGTAGTAGAAAAAATTAAGACATCAGACTCCTGATCCATTGCCATTGCTGTTGAGTTGATTTGGACTCACAGTGGCCCTGTAAGACAGAGTAGAACAGCTCCCTAGAGTTTCCAAGGAGTAGCTGGTGGATTCAGACTGTAGACCTTTTGGGTAGCAGCCTTAGGTCTTATCCACTGCACCACCAGTGGCTCCAGTGGGCTCTTAGTAAATGTTATTTATCATCATCATCATCATCATCAAGTATTGCAAGGTGATTTATCCAGTTAACTGGGATAAATCCATTCTCAAAGGGATAAGGTTAATATTGACCAGTACTTTCAAAGGCCCAGACTTGATAGAGAAGGAGAATGATCATCAAGTTTAGAGGGAATGTCTGTGTCATAACTTGGAGGCAAGAGAATTTTAATGGATTTGTGGAAGATTTTTTTTCAGCAGGATTCACTGGATTGGATTGAGAGGAGGAATAGCATATATTTAGATATGAAATGGTGATGAAAATTAAAAACACCTTCACTTAGTCAACAAATATTTAAAAAGCACCATTTTATGCCAAGTAGATTAATAGATGCTGGGTTCATAAGATACATAGGCCATAGTTTTTGTATTCAAAGATCTCACAGTTTACTGAGGCATCATAAATACAAACCCAGGCCCTTCAGAGTGGGAAATGTTATAGAATAGCTAAGCCAGCCAAGTGCCACCGAGTCGGATAGAGATATAGTGGCAAAGAGCAAGAAGAAGCTAACTTTCTTGAGAAGGGTGTGAAAGTCTTCTCTATGGGATGCTGTTTGAACTGATACTTTTCTTTGCAACTGAAGTTCAAGTTTTAGAGAATCTATGGCCTGAGAGCTGACCCAGAAGAGTGAAGTAACACAACTAACGTCTTGTCAAAGAAACTCCTTTTCCTACAGGATGGAGTGGAGGATGGAAAAGCAGGAATATCTGATAAGAATGATGTTTTACATCCTATATAGAAACAGCCTGTCCACTAATGGCTTTGGAAAAATTAATGGATTGTGGTATCTGTGTCAAAGAGAAGAGACATAGTAAATACGATCTTATTTTATAAGCTTGAATGTCTTTGGAGATATTATGCCTTTGATACATACATAGAAAGATAAAGAACTATGCAAAATGTCAGCCTCAGTGGGAGTTAATTATTTCTAGCATGGAGAAACGTTCAAGAAGATGTTGAGCAATGGGATTGACTGGGAAAACTGTACAGTTTATTAGCATTTTCTAAATCTAATCTATTTCTGCAACCTTATCATCCACAAAGATGCAATGGGTAAATCTAAGAGATGATGAAACAGAATTTTGAGCTTGTCAAGAGTAGCCCAAGGGGATAAAAATGATCTCATATTTCATCTCTTTATCCAAAAGGAAATATTAAAATGCAGCTATTTCATAGTGTAGGTATAAAAATGGCACAGGGGTAGTATCTGACCTTCTTCAACCCACAAGGGGGAAGGAGAACCAAGACGAACAGAGAGAGGCTGAATCCCATGAAGTGGAAGCCAGATAAACCTCCTCTTTCCACTGCCTTTACTGATTCTGATGCTAACCATCCTTCACACAGCCCTCTCTACTTCTCTGCTGGGTTTGGCAATTGATTACAATGGCCACATGGAACTCACAGATCATAGTAATAATTATGGGGTTTATTAGGGAACTAATAGTTACAATTTATGCTCAGGGACACTCAGGATATAGTTCTTCATCTCCTGTTGCCAGGTCTCTGCAGCTAGTTTCTCTTGTTGGTCTCTCTTTCATTGGTGGTAGTGAGCTCTTCTCTTTGCCCTGTTATTGGCTTTCATTTAAGGCGAAACTGACCAATCTTCTTGGTGGCCACAACTATCTTATTTTCAAAGCTCTGCCTGGTCACTTGGGAGGGAGTTATAAAACTGTGGTGAGAACGGTCACACTAATTCATCACATGACACTAGATTAAATGTCTTTGGAGTTATTCCTTGTTCTGCTCTCCTTGATTAACATCAGTGAGTGGACTGGTCCTATTTACAGATGCAGCCTTCAAAACAACATGCTTCTTTGTTTCTTTAGGAAACCCTGGTGGCATAGTGGTTAAGAGCTATGGCCCCTAACCAAAAAGTCTGCAGTTTGAATCCACTGGATTCTCCTTGGAAACTCTATGGAGCAGTTCTACTCAGTCCCATAGGGTTGCTATGAGTTGGAATTGATTTGATGATGGTGTGTTTTTGGTTTCGTTTATTTAAGTAAGAATACGTGAAGGTAGGATAGAGTTGTTTTAGTTGTATGAAAAATGCAACTCAGCCAGTTTTCACAGTCATGGTTATTGATATTCCATCCTTCACAGTATAGATCCCATATCTGTATCTTGATATATGCTTCTATCTTATGATCTTATTTGACTTTTTGAATAAAGAGAAATGAGTCACATTTACTATTCTGCATCGTGAATATTCTCTGGTTTTCGCGGACTGTAGGTAACTATTAATAGATTCCTTTTTTATCCCCTGTGACATAAAGGGAAAAATTTTGAAAAATAACATGAAATAAAAACCCCAGGTGTGCTAACAAAGATCTGGAAAATGTATTGTTTGCTTCTGGTGAAGGAATACAACACGCACAAAAGATTTTAACTTTCATTTAATGATAGTGAGATAAAGAATGTGTTCTTGTTCCTGGGAAGACCCATAGGCCAAGCAGGCATCGATTAGTGGATGCAGCTGAATAACAAATTAAAGTAGTACAAGGAAATCCTGGGAAATTCACATCTGTCACTTGTTCATTGAGATGATTTAACACTCTGGGAGGCTATTCAGAAGCTGTATAGTTTACTGATCATGAGTATGGGCTCATCATCAAATTCCTATTCTTATTTCCCATTTAATCATGGAATTCTTCTCAAGACAATGGTTGTCTCTGAATCTGAGTTTTCTCATCTGGGATGGTGATAAAGATGAAAGGAAAGTAAATGGGTAACAACTGCAGTGTTCTCTGTGTGGTGCTTGACATAGTGAATAATCAACACGTGGTTGTCGCCTATTTGTTGTTAGGTGTCATTATTGGTAGGCTCCCATTCTTGGAGGCTTAACCAAATGAAACATTGACAAATTTTTGACCATTGGTGTGTTTGAGACTATTGTTCTGGCTATGGTGTCAGTCCGTCTCATTCCCTTGTTTTCCTGACCCAGGGTTACCTTTGAGAGTTCAAACTTAATGAAACACCCCAGTCCTTCATGGTCAGGAGATTCAGTTACCCTTGTGCGAGGAATCTCAATCCCTCCCCATTCCTGTACACTACCAGAGAGTTACAGCACCCTAAACTATTTCTTCCTCCTGTAAACTCAAATCAGTAGTCTGCCCACTCACTCCTAGACACCCAATGGCTGTCTCCTTACAAGCTGGTCTTTGCTGTTTAAACACCCAGTGCTGCTTGCTGAAGGCAGGGTTACTTAAATAAGCTTCTAGGGCTATCCTGCCCCTGCTGTTTGGCTATCTAGCCAGAGGTTCCTCCCCTGCTGTCTTTATATGGGGGTGCTTTTCTGCCTTTAAGCCTTCAATTCTTTTTTTTCCTCCTCTTTCTGCCTTAGTTCTTTGGGAAACGGAGATTAAGAGGAGATTTACAGCTTCAGTATTGGTATGATGCTTATGAGTATGCCTCCTCAGGGCCAAGCTGAAGAGTTGACCTGCCTGAGAAGTTCTAGGCAGCACATGTCACTTTCTTACCCCGCTCTTCCCATTGCCAGGGCACCAAGCAGACACTTCTTAGACTTGCAGCAAAATTTCAGCCATCTCGGAAGGGGGAAGTCCCTTTTGGTCAGCACAAAGTCATCAACATTACCTGAGGCTCTTTGCTTATGGCCAGATATAACTAGGCAACTGGTGCTGGAGCAATTGCCATTGGTGAGTGCTCTTCTTGGTGCTATTGAGAGAACTGCTGTGCGGAATTACTCGTTCTAGTGACTTAATTTCTCACTGTCTGTATGGTAGGATATCACAAGTGTTGTTGTAACACAGGATTGCCCTGGAACTGTATACTGTGGCTACGAAATACTCCAAAAGTGAGACAGTATTCTTGTAAGGAAGCTCCAAAAAGAAGCAAGTTGCCATGACGTGATCTGAAGGGAACTTCCTTTTTTGAAAGCTTGGAACCAGCTTCTAGAACTGGATATTAAGAGTTGACTCAGAGCCTCCCGATGATTTATACTAGAAGAGGAAAAACAAAACCAAATCTGTTGCTGTTGAGTCAATTCTGGACTCACAGCTACCCTATAAGACAGAGTAGAACTGCCCCATAGAGTACCTAATGAGTGTCTGGTGGATTCGAATGGCTGACCTTCTGGTTAATAGCTGTAGCACTTAACCAAATGTCATGGTTTCATCAGCATGTTGAAATGAGACACAAGTAACTCCATTTTGAGGAAGGGTGTAGTGAAAATTCAGGGCATTAAAGTAAAACCTCAAGGAACCAACTTAGCAGGAAATAACAAGAAATACCATAGGGTAATTACATCTCCTTTGTCTCGCAAAAGATAGGGCCTGGAGACAGCCTTGCAAATAGCCCCTGGAGCCAGCCTAGTAAAACATCCACTAACAGTTACACTTTACAAACTACAGAAATTCCATGTGGATGAAAACATTCACCAATGTGGTTGACACATTCACCCATAGCTACATTTTGCAACTTGCAGAAATTCCATATGGCCTCAGCCAATCAATGCAAAGGTTAGCTCCCCCTCCCTACTTTGCAGTTTCACGGCTTAAATGCTGTGCACTAAGGAAGCCTGAGGTCGCCTCCTGCTCTGTGTAGTTTGGAATGTGTCCCTGGTGCACCAGCTTTTTCCTGTTGGGCACATTTTTAATAAAACTTAACTTTTAAAGAGAAACTGCGTCATGTCTTGAAATCCGGACCCTAACAAGCGGTATTATGTTACCTATCACAAAACATGGCCAAAATGACAAAGTAAATTAATGTTGGTCTTAAGACTAGTGAGCCACTTTGAGAGTTTGGCATGTTAAGAAAGACAAACTGCTTTTTGTTTGCAACAGATTCTTAGATTTTTCCTTTTCTATTCTGTTTTGGGAAACCCTGATGGCATAGTGATTAAGTGCTAGACAACTAACCAAAATGTCAGCAGTTCAAATCTAACAGGCGCTCCTCAGAAAATTTGTGGGGGCAGTTCTGCTCTGTCGATAAGTTTACTGAGTGAGAATCACCTTGAAAGCAGTGGGTTTGAGTTTTTTTGGTATTCTCTTTGGAGGATTGGGAAATTAATACTGATATGACAGTAATTTGAAATTAACATCAAATGTCTACTGAGTTTACTACCTAAAGTCTGTATTTTCCTGCCATTCTTTTGGATGCTAATTACTGTTACAGCTTAATTGACTTTCATCTGTGAAAGAATATGTATATAATATGTAGCTATACACTCACAGATATGTCTACATATATATGTATCTATGTAGCTAGATGTATGAGTCCATATACGCGTACATACATACATACATACATATCAGGAGCCCTGGAGACACAGTCTTTAAAGGGCTTGACTGCTAACTGCAAAGTTGGTGATTCAAAACTGTCAGTGGCTGCAAAGGAGAAAGACATGGCAGCCTGCTTCCAGAAAGATTTATGGCCTTGGAAACTCCATAGGGTTGCTGTAAGTCTGAATTCACTTAACGGCAGGGGTGTTTGAGTCTTTTGGTTTATACATATATACAGTTATGTCTATATATATGCATACTTATTCAATAATACTATATTATACACACATACAATGCCTGAACACATATGTATACACACACATATCCATAATAAACTATTTTTACAGTTATGTGATAAAAAGCAATAAAACAAGTGGGCTTTAAATTCCAAAATTGGCTTATTAGGACATATTAAAGGTGTTTTACAAAATAAAACACAGTAGAATCCAAGCATGAAGGTGTATTAATGGTTTGATGTAGGAAACATTCCTATTCTGTCCATCTTACAGCTCTGTGGAAGACCCTTTTGAAATGTAGAAGCAGAAGCTCAAGCCATTCTCTCGGCTTCCTCTCTTTTTCTCTCTCTCTTGCTTTTTCACATTTTATAAAACTGCAGTTTTATTGCTAGATAATATGGTAAAAAAGATTCATTGTAAGGGTTACCTAACAACGCTGGTGGTGTTGATGAATAGTTGCAATTAATACATTCCCTTAATTAGTCTGATACCCAGAAGATGCACCTGGCAGGTCATTTTAATACTACAATTGATTTATAGCTGCTAGAAATGATTTTACCAGCTATCTTCAGAGAGTACAATTAGAGCGGATTTCATTTTTTTATGCATTTTCACTGAGGAATAAACATAAAAGGTCTATGTAATTCAGAACAAAGCAGCTATAATGTACTAATGGTTTATGGATTTTATTAATATTCAGCTAACATTAGAGGCAATTTTAGGAAAGAGCAACCTATTTTCTTTATGAAGTATTCAGTTTCTTAGTATCTGAGTGCTTGCTTAAAAAAACAAACCTTGATATTTTCTGATAAATAGCTTTTATTTCTTATAAGAAAAATATTGTATGTTGTAACCTCTGAAAAACATAAAATAAATTTAAGTGCCATTTATTATTTCATATAGATACCTTTATATACTGTGTATACCCTTAAATATGTGTAAATTTAAAAATAAGTCATTAGGGATTCACGTGATTTAAATAATGCTTCCATTAATATAATTGTTGGCTAAATGATGAACTCTGTTAGTAATGGAGGGAGTTGTACTTTGTGGTTGAACAGGTAACAGAATATTTTTAGTACTGATTACATCTCTGGCTTCTAATTCCCTGTTTATCTGTGATATTAATTTTGCTAATTGGGAGTCTTTGTCTTTCTCATCATCCATAACATGGACCTCTTTACTTGCTTCGTTTAAAACAGTAAGACAATGAACAGTCAATTTCACAAGTAAAGCTGACAACACTTTAAAAATGAGTAATATTTAAATACACGACTCCTATGGAAACCCTGGTGGCTTAATTGTCAACAGCTGTGGCTGCTAACCAAAGGTCAGCAGTTCAAATCCACCAGGTGCTCCTTGGAAACTCGCTGGAGCCAGTTCTGCTCTGTTCTATAGGGTCACTATGAGTTGGAATCAACTCAATGGCAATGAGTCTGTTTGTTTTTGGTTTGCAACTAATGCAAACTCTGCCTAAACGTGTCTTCTTGGCATTAAACAGTGTGTGAACGTCTGTTAGCTCAAGGGAATTTACATATTAAAATCCAAAACATATTAGAAATTTGTTCTGTGATTATTTATTGAAGGCCTACTATGTGGCAAGTACCGTGGGTTCAAAGAGAGAATAAAATAAAACATTCCTCTGCCAACATGGAAATTACAGTTTTGTGCCCTATCGTAAGCTGTTGAGTTCCAGAAAGAAATGTATAGAGAGGATGTGAGAAGACATGACAGAGGGACCTGATAGACCTGCTTTACATAGTACAGATTTGAAACTGGAACTTGACAGCCTGGTTCGAACAAAACAGAAATGCATTGCAGTGCCATAATACCCATAGTAATTTCTCTCCACAGCCAGTGCTGAGGCTGTTTCTGAACCTGTCAGTAGATGGAAACCCTGGTGGTGTAGTGGTTAAGTGCTACAGCTGCTGACCGAAAGGTTGGCAACTCAAATCCACCAGGTGTTCTCTGGAAACTCTGTGAGGTAGTTTTACTTTGTTCTTCAGGGTGGCTGTGAGTCGGAGTCAACTTGATGGCAGTGGGTTTAGTTTTTTGTCAGTACATGGCCTTGCCTTTTTTTGGTTACTGTACCTGGAAAGTCTTTTCAGGTTTGCAAAATCCATCTAGTCTCTCGTCCAAGTAGCTTTACTTAATCATGGCATGCGTTTTCAAGACTCTCAGCTAAGTTTAGAGGTGCATGTTGTTACAAATCGGGAATTCTAATTCTTGGAAAGTTGATCATCTACGCAGAGTATAATTTATCCAACCTTAAATGTGTGTTTTTAGAATCCAAAGTGTTAAGCTAAATTCATTCTGAATAGCTGAAATTTATTCAGATTTACAGTGTTATTTAATATGCCAGGAACCATTAAGGCAACACAGTCTCTCCTGTCTCTTTAAGGCCTTTGATTGCATAATTTTTGCATGTCAAAACTACAAGTTTAAAAAAAAATCTGTGCTTGTTTAATAAATAGTTCAATTTCCTCACTGTGTGAATATTCTGAAATGCCCTAAAGACTGTCCCAATCAGAGGCAGAAACAATATAACGGCTTTCATGAGGATTGGAGGGTCAAGAGAACCTGGAAGTTTCCAGGCTTTTTGGAAGCTAAGACGTTTTCTAAGCTACCATTCAAACACGGCTGGCAGAGGGTTAAAGTATAATGCCTTTTGGCTACCAGGACCTATTAACTCCTTTCCCACCATTGCTGTGGTATATTGAGGGAGTCTGTAACCAGTTCCTAAATTACAGGATTGGGACTTCAAGAGGTCATTTTACCCATCCCCCTGCTTCTGGGCAGGACAATACTTAATTATCCTGGCTTGCAGAGCTCTCTGAAACCAACGGATGCATATTTGCCTCAGGGGAACACGATGCTATGTAGATAGCTTGTTTTTGTTTATCTCCGTCTTTGGTGAATGAACATTTAAAAGTGAAATTCCCTCCCACTTGATTTTGTTTGCAATGTGTTCTAAATTATATTCTTCTCTGGCTTTCCTGCTGCAGGAGGTTTTTAATAGTGAACAGGATCACTGACAACCGTCTGTGCTTGGCCTCAGGCACGGAATCTCTGAGTGTATGTCTACGCTAACCTGTGGGCACCACTGGCTTAGGCTACTAATGTCATTTGAACACTTTGCATTGAAAGAAATAAGAATAAAAAGGTAGTTTTGCATCCTGTGGGAGCCTCATTTATTCTTACAATTTGCTAGGTATTGTTTCCCTTCCAACTTCTTCACTGCTGGCTGGTTAAGCAACTCGTGGTATTACATTCTAGATTTGTTTTTCTTCAATCTTTTAATATGATCCAAAGCTAACTTCTGGTTTTAATGCTGAAGGATTGTCCCTGAGGCCTCTTCTGCTGATTTCCCACTGATAGGCTCAAGAAGAGTCAGAAAATAATCAAAAATCAAAAAACAAAATCAATTTGTGGCTTGCAAATAAATTTTAAAACAAGAAACAAAAAACCAGTGTCAATACCTACAGGAAAGTAGGAAGATACTTTATTCCTTTAAAGCATGCACTGTGGCTTAGGGGTTTAGAGCTGGTACCCAGCAGAGGACTGAGAAGCATCTGACCATTGCCTGGATGTGTTACGGATGCTGAACAGAGACATTGGTCTGTGGGACAGTAGAGTACACATCACCTAGCAGTTTGGGGGAAATGAGGAATCTAATATCCTGCCCAGACCTACTGAATTAGATTCTGCATTTGAACAAGATCCCTAGGTGATGTGTGCACTCATTAACTTTTGAAAGTCACTCTTAAGAAATTTGAGATCACATCTCAATATGCAGCATTAAGAAATGAACATGTTAAGAGAAGATTTAGATGCAGGGTGTCATATTCATCCACTGCTACTATAACAGAGCTATCACAAGCAGATTCCTTTGAAAAAAGAAATTTTGTTCTGTCACAGTTCAGTAGGTAATGAGTCCAAACACAGGGCAGCAGCTCCAGGAGAAGGATTTCTTTGTTGTCTCTGGAGGAGGGTCCTTGTTGTCAATCTACCCTTAGACAGTGAGCATCTGAGGCCCAGGGACCCCAAATTGTTTTCAAAGGACAGTCTGCTCCCAGCATTGCTTCTCTGCGGATGAGGCGCTCAACACTTTGCTTTCTTGCCTTTCCCTTTCTCCTGCCCAAGAGATTGCCTCGAGGCACAATGCAATCCTATGCATTGAGTCCTGCCCTACAGACACAAGGCTTCCCCTCCTCCCTCATTAACATCATTGAGGCAGGATTTACAATTTACGGGAATATCACACAATACCGGGAAGCATGGGTTAGCCAAATGGCTATGCACATTTTGGGGAACACAATTCAGCTGATGACACAGTAGAAGAAAATTTTAATTTAATGGTAGTCTATTTCAGATCATCCTAACAATTTTAAAGTTCAGAGACATAGTAAACAAGGTTTTGGTTTTGTGCTTTCCAATAGCAGAGATGCACAGATCAGTAAAATGGCTTTTTCTTCCTTTTAAAAAATAATTTCCGGGCCACATAACATTATTGTGTATTTTCCAAGTTTACTTCTTCAAAACTAATGTTAACAGTGATTAAGTTTGCAATACAAATTCTGAAATATTACCACTCATAATAATTATGTCATGGCTAACTTGAACACACAGAAGTAATTAACTTAAATTTATATTAAGTGATCTGAGAGATGACTTCTTTCTAACGCGATAGAGACTATCCAGTGGTAGATAGCTGTAACTGATGCAATATTAACTTCTACTTAGGATCCCTGATTGACTGTATTGCCCATTGCCACTGAGTTGATTCCAACTGATAGCAACCCTGTAGGACAGAGTAGAACTGCTCCATAGGGTTTTCAAGGAGTGACTGGTGGTTTTGAACTGCCAACCTTTTTGCTAGCAGTCAAGCTCTTAATTACTGTGCCAGTGAGGCTACAATTAAAGATGAAAGCATACAAAATGATCTCAACTATTTTACAAATACACAGAAAACACGAATTTCAGACAATTCATCACTTATTAACAATGATTTCACCAGGTTTATAGATAAGTTATTTTTCTTAATTTTGTTATTAATTTTGTCTACAAGTAGGTGTTACTCTTATAATCAGAAAAGTATATTAACTAACTGTCATGGTTTGAATTGTGTCCCCCCAAAAATGTGTGCAGCCACGTGGCTGGGATATGGTTCCCAGTATCTTGGGACTGTCCTCCATTGTGTGGTTTTGCTAACCTGTATGTTAAAGGATTAGGGTGGGGCTGTGAATTCCTGCTATGGGGGAAGTTTCCCTGGAGCATGGCTTGCCCCACCCTTAATGCTTTTAGCTTGCAAGGAATAAAAGGAAAAAGAACCAAGGACAATTTGAGAACCTCGCTACCATCAAGCAAGCAGCACCGGGAGCAGAGCGCGTCGTTCAGACCAGAGGTTCTTGCGTTAGGACACTCCCTGGACAATGACTGATGCAATACCGGACTTTCCTCCAGAGCCGACAAGGGGAAAGTCTTTCCCTGGAGCGGACACCCTGAATATGGACTTGCAACCTACCGGACTGTGTAAGAATAAATCTTTCTTTGTTAAAGCCATCCACTCTGTGGTAATTCTGTTAGAGCAGCCCTAGCTGACTAAAACAGAATTGGTACCGGGAGTGGTGTGCTGCTCTAGCAAATACCTAAAATGTGGAAGCCACTTTGAAACTGCGAATGGATAGAAGATTCAGAAGGAACGAAGAAGGCGCAGATGGTGAGAAACAACGGAGGACCGGCAGCAGCAGCAGCGGCAGCAGCAGAACTAGTGGCAGCGCTGGAGCCGACCCGTGGAGCGAGAGAGGTCAGTGCCTGCGGAGAGTTTTCCTCGTGGAACGGGGTGCCTCCGGGCACTTGAATCGGTGAGCTGGCCTTGCTGACCCACGGAGTGAGAGAGTTAAGTGCCTTTGGGCAGGACGCTCTCCAGCAAGAGTGGGGTGCCTCCGGGCACTTAAACCAGTGGAGCTACAGAGCTTTGGAACACTTGCCCGGCAGGGCAGATGTGGGCCTGAGGCCCAGGCCATGCGGCCATAGGAAGCTGAAGCTGAAGAGGCAGATAGCGTGAGAAGCTGAGCTGCCTCAGTCTCAAGAGGTATGGCCATGACCTCAGGGGTTTCAAAGGGTGGAACCATGGCGTGCTGTGTTCGTAAGGGTGGAATTGCCACTCAGTTGGGCTTAGGGTGCTCCTAAAGCCGATGGGACAGAGTTTCTGTCCAAGTGGGCCTTGAAGGCAAAGTTGTAGCACGGGGCTGGAGGTCTCCACTCAGAAACCTGAGAGTGTGGCCGATACCTAGAGTCTGGAGAGCATTGCTGTTGTGTAGAATGTCTCAGAAAATGTAAGAGTATTTCCAAAGCTCTGAGGGCTAATGTAATGTGTTCTGTTGACTTGCCTGTTGCCTGTTAATGCCTTCTAAGTTTCACAGATGTAGAAGAGTTTTTGTATTTTGGACTTGGGGCTGATTTAAGACTTCTGTTATATGGATGGACATAATTTTGCTATGGTGAGATGAATGTGTTAAATGTTTTGTGATGTGATTTTTGGGTTGTCAAAGGGTGGGATGTCATGGTTTGAATTGTGTCCCCCCAAAAATGTGTGCAGCCACGTGGCTGGGATATGGTTCCCAGTATCTTGGGACTGTCCTCCATTGTGTGGTTTTGCTAACCTGTATGTTAAAGGATTAGGGTGGGGCTGTGAATTCCTGCTATGGGGGAAGTTTCCCTGGAGCATGGCTTGCCCCACCCTTAATGCTTTTAGCTTGCAAGGAATAAAAGGAAAAAGAACCAAGGACAATTTGAGAACCTCGCTACCATCAAGCAAGCAGCACCGGGAGCAGAGCGCGTCGTTCAGACCAGAGGTTCTTGCGTTAGGACACTCCCTGGACAATGACTGATGCAATACCGGACTTTCCTCCAGAGCCGTCAAGGGGAAAGTCTTTCCCTGGAGCGGACACCCTGAATATGGACTTGCAACCTACCGGACTGTGTAAGAATAAATCTTTCTTTGTTAAAGCCATCCACTCTGTGGTAATTCTGTTAGAGCAGCCCTAGCTGACTAAAACACTAACAATTAATATATGCAATTTGCTCATGCAATAAAATAAAAGTAGGTAGAAAACTGTAGAAAGTCTAAGGAACCTAGTGTCACAGGAGTTTAAGCACTTGACAGCTAACTAAAAGTCAGTGGTTCTAATCCACCAGTGCTCTGTGGGAGAAAGAAGTGTCACTCTGCAAGCATGCCGTGATAGTCTATATACTTTGCTACTTTTGAAGATTCAAGTCCACCCAGAAATACCTCAGAAGAAAGGTCTAAAGATCTGGTTCGGAGAAATCAGTCCCTAAAAACCTTATGGAGCACAATTCTACCTTGCCACATACGGGGTCACCTTGTACTGGAGTCAGCTAGTAAGCAAATGTTTTGAGGATATTAAATATATATTTCTTTTATAGTGGGCTACAAGAAGAGGTTTAATAAATGTTTACTAAGTATTCTTTGAATGAATGACCGTTGGTGTAGAAATTTGAACAAATATCCACAGTAAACATCATCGTGTATTTTTCAATCACAAGGTATGCCACATAGGTTTTTCACATCTGGGATCTTTTTTTTTTTATGATTGAATGAAAATGTATATTCCCATATAAATTTGCATGCTCACCTATATGCAGCTCCCACTGCTCCTCTTGTCAGGTGACAGTACACCCTTCCTCTCTGCTCCATATGTGTCCTATCCTCCCAGCAGTCTCCTATATCCTCCTCTCCACCCACTCCCCTTCCTCCAGTAAGAGATCCACAGGATGACATCCTATAGATGCATAGAACCATAAACTTCCCACAAGATACGGTCACTCTGTGTCACCAAGTCCAATTCACTGTTGTCCAAAAAGTTGACCTTCATTATGATTTGTGGACAGGGGCAGCATCAGGGGCAGGGGCCATGCACCCAGGGGAACCCCGAAGCCCCTGGACCATCAATTATGGTCTCTTAGTGCAGATCTCAGGGTGCATCCCTATTTATTCTTGTGTTGCCAGTGAGACTCAATTTTGTGAGTGTAAGGTCCTGAGTGCGAACGCCACCCCACATTCACTCACAAGAGACGGTTCTTGATGCAAACAGCAAGAGGTTTTTATTCCAGCGCGCTGGGGCTCAATCCATACTCTTGTCAGAGTAGAGGGAATGAGCCCCGACCAAGAGAATTACAGAGTATATAAAGGCGGGGTCTTACATTCCTGGGGAAGGTGGGGTTGGGGAAAGGTTCCGCGTGGGGCAATTTTGTGGTTTGTATTAGCTCAGGGCTCGGGGCTAGGGCGGATATTTTGGGTGCATTTACTTCCTGGTATTTCTGAAACTAGCCTTTTTGGGTAAGTTCCTTCTTGTTATTCCCGAAACCAGCCTTTTTGGGTAAGTTCCTGGAACTCTGAGGGGGTTGGTCCTATATTGTCCTGCTCTTTGGTATGGAGGATCTCACAATGAGCTCCATCATGGCTATCACTGGTGGTGGCCGGGCACCATCGGTTCTTTTGGTCATGATTCTCTGTAGAGACCCACTCACTTGGGTCTCTGTCTCCTGGGTTCTCTTTCCCCCATGTCTTTCTGGTCCTCAGTGATCATCCATTCCTGTTGAGTTGGGACCATTTGCAGTACCATCAGATGGCAGCTTGGCAGCTTTTAAGACCATGTCTGGGATCTTTTGGAAATAGATCATCAGATCTTTACTTTGAGATACCTCTGGGTTGGTTCACATCTCAGTCATTTCAGTTAGTACTCAAGCACTTAATCATTTATGCAGATTATTGAGCGTTTCTAAATACTCATTGCTGTGGAGTCGGTTCTGACTCATAGTGACCCCAATAGGACAGAGTAGGACTGCTCCACAGGGTTTTCAAGGCTGTAATTTTAACCAAAGCAGATTGTCACATCTTTCTAAGTGGAGCAGCTAGTGGATTCAAACTGCTGACCTGAGGTCCCTAGGGGCCTGGATTTAGAAAGTACATTCTGAATACCACAGAATCCTGAAGTATTTGGGTCACTAGGACAAGGAACAATGGTATTTTCAGGGTACATCATGGTCCACTAAAATCTCATGATTGCTTAGCGTATTTTTCTCAGTTATTTTTGTGATCTTCTCTGTAGCACCAAGGGGCAGCCCCTCATACTCCTAATGAAGAAGTAGAAAAAGACATCAAAGAGGATGATCATGTTCACATTGCCAACAAGGAACAAAACCAGGCTTTGGTCTCAGGTTAGAAGAATGTAAAATTAAGGTACTTTCAGGATAAAATGGCACTATATACACAAATGGAGCCCTGGTGGCATAATGGTTAAGAGCTTGGCTGCTAACCAAAAGATCAGCAATTCAAATCTACAGTCTCTTCTTGGAAACCCTATGGCGCAGTTCTACTCCGCCCTATGTGGCTGCTGTGAGTCAGCAGTGACTCAGTAGTACTGCACAACAACCACATATGCACCAATGCAGACCTCACCAAATGGAACACACTGGAATCAAATGAATTGTATCTTGAGAAAGAGGCAACCAAGAAGCTCAACATTATAAGTCAGAACAAGGCCAAGGATTGACTGCACAACAGATCATTAATTAATTGCTCATATGCAAGTTCAAGTTGAAGCTGAAGAAAAAGCAAGTCCACAAGAACCAAAACGTGACCTTGAGTATACCCCAAACCAAACCAAACCTGCAGACATTGAATTGATTCTGACTGATAGTGACCCTATGGAACATAACAAAACTGTCCCACAGAGTTTCCAAGGAGCACCTGGTGGATTTGAACTGCCAAACTTTTGGTTAGTAGCACTTAACCACTACAGCACCAGAGTCTTCATCTGGAATATACCCCACCTGAATTTGGAGATTATCTCGAGAACAGACTTCATGCAATGTGCATTTATGACTGACAACCACACAAAGTGTTGGATGATATCAAGGACATCGTACATGAAGAAAACAAAAGGTCATTAAAGAGACAAGGAAAAAATGAAAAGCCCAAAATTGATATCAGAGGAAACCTGAAACTTGCTATTGAACACAGAGTAGCTAAAGCAGATGGAAGAAATTATGAGATAAAAGAGCTGAACAGAAGATTCCAAAGGGCAGCTGGAGAAGACAAAAAATTACGATGAAATGTGCAAAGACCTGGAAGAAAAAACCAAAAGGGAAGAACATTTTCAGCATTTCTCAAGAGGACAGAAAAGTAAAGAGAAAAATCCAAGACTCCAGTTGCAATATGAAATAATTCTGTAGAGAAAATATTGAATGGCACAGGAAACATCAAAAGAAGATGGAAAGAATACACAGATTAACTGTACCACAAAGAATTGGTCAGCATTCAAATATTTCAGGAGGTAGCATATAATTAAGAGTCAGTGACATTGGGGTAAGAAAGTCCAAGCTATGCCAAAGGCATTGACGGAAAACAAGGCCCAGGATTAGAGAGGATACCAACTGAGACATTTCAACAAACAAATATAGCACTGGAGACACTCTTTCACCTATGTCAAGAAATTAGGAAGAGGGCTGTCTGGACATGTGACTGGAAGAGATCCATATTGGAACCCATTCTAATTAAATTATCCAACAATATCAGTAATATCACATGTGAGTAAAATTTTGCTGATGATCATAAAACAAATGTTTGCAGCAGTTACATCCACAGGGTACTGCCAGAGATGCAAGTCAGATTCAGAAGAGGACATGGAACTAGGGATATCATTGCTGACGTCAGATGGATCCTGACTGAAGGCAGAAAGATGTTTATCTGTGTTTTATTGACTCTGTAAAGGCATTTGACTTTGTGGATCATAGCAAGTCATGAAGAAAGGAATTCCAGAACACTTAATTGTGCTTATGAGAAACCTACACAGAGAGCAACGAAGTTGTCGTTCAAGCAGAACAAGACGATCCTGTGTGGTTTGAAGTCAGGAAACGTATGCGTCAGCATCGTGTCCTTTCACCCTACTTATTCAAATCTGTATGATGAGCAGGTAACCCAAGAAACTGGACTCTATGAAGAACAATATGGCATCAGGATTGAAGGAAGACTCATTAACTATCTGTAATAAGCAGGTGTTAGAATCTTGCGTACTGAAAGTGAACAGAACTTGAAGCACTTATTTTTATGAAAATCAAAGACTGCAGCTTTCAGTATGGCTTATACCTTAACATAAGGAATGCAAAGATTCTTATAATTGGACCAGTAAACAACATTATGATAAAAGGAGGAAAAAAAAATGATGTCAAATATTTCATTTTATCTGAATCCACAGTGAACACCCAGGCAAGTAGCAGTCAAGGAATTAAATGATGCAATGCATTGGGTAAATATTCTGCAAAAGACCTTTTTAAAGTGTTAAAAAGCAAAGACATCACTTTGGGGTCCAAGATGCTCTGTCTGACACAAGCTGTGATATTTTTAGTTGCATATCTATGCAAAAGATGGACAAAGAGTAAAGAA
The DNA here is from genome assembly GCA_028571685.1 of Heterohyrax brucei. Taxonomy (NCBI): domain Eukaryota; kingdom Metazoa; phylum Chordata; class Mammalia; order Hyracoidea; family Procaviidae; genus Heterohyrax; species Heterohyrax brucei. Next base: position 70,400,330 of record CM053146.1, on the reverse strand, counting down.
AACCAATGAAGAATTGATAACTTTGAATTGAGATGTTGGTGAAAAATATTGAACATACCCCAGGCTGCTAAAAGAACAGACAAACCTTTCCTGGAAGGACAGCCAGAATGCTCCTTAGAAGCAGATGGGAAAACTTTGTTCCATATACTTTGGACATATTATCAGGAGTGACCAGTCTCTGGGGAAGGACATCATGCTTGGAAATTAGAAAGTTAGTCAAAAAGAGGAAGACCCTCAATGAGATGGATTTGTGCAGTAACTGCAACAGTGGGCTCAAACACAGCGATGACTGTCAGGCCGGTGCCGGACCAGGAAGTGTTGTGCTGTGTATTGGGGCACTCCGTGACAGTTCCATGCTGTAATGGTGAGTACTCTGGACTCTGAATCCAGCAATTTGTGTTAAAATCTTGGTGGGACGTTAGTGCATGACTTAAACCAATAATGTTTTGGAAACAATTGGGGAATAGTGCTATGGCTGCTAACCAAAAGGTTGGCATCTCGAATCCACCAGGCACTCGTCAGAAACCCTACGCAGCAGTTCTAGTCTGTCCTGTAGAATCACTGAGTTAGACTCCACTCGGTGGCAATGGCTTTGGTTTCTTTCTATAAGTCACAATCAACTTAATGATATCTGTCATGGATTGAATTGTGTTCCCCCCAAGATGTGTGCATTGATTTGATTTGGCCATGAGTCCCAGTACGGTGCCATTCCTCACATGCATTGTGAATCCCGCCTCTGTGATAACTGATGACGGAGAATGAACAACGATTGTGTTAGTGAGGCAGGACTCAGGTTAGGAGTTTGTGGGATATAAGGGAGAGAAGTGAGCAGAGGAGGCTGGAAACCACCAAGAAAGCAGCACCAAGAGCAGAGCAGGCCTTTTGGACTTGAGGTTCCTGTGCTGGGATGCTCTCCTTGAATTTGGACTTAGCCTATCAGACTGTGATAAGTTCTCTCACTGCATGGATTTGTAACTTGCTAATGGATTTGCCATTTACTGGACAGTGACAATAAAATTTCTCTTCCTGAAGCCTTCCACTTGTGGTATTTTCTGTTAGAGCAGTAACAGGTGACTAAGACAGTACCTAACAATAAAAGTATACATGAAAATAAATAACTGACAAGTTAGTAGCTGTTCTTTACTGGAGAGACCATGTAATCTGATGACTAAGTGTTGAAACTCTCGGGCCATACTATCTGGATTCAAAGCTTCCCTCTTCCATTTATTAGACATATGACCTTATACGAGTTACTGAATCCCTGTTTACTTTTCTGTAAAATGCAGATTGCCATAACATCCATCTGATGGATTGATGTAGAATTTCAGTAAGTTATTGCAAGAATCAGACTTTGAATAAGGCCCGACAATAAGTTTCTTAGTAAATGTTAGCTATTTAAAGTTTTCAGAGTAAGCCAAAGTAGTCTCGGTGGACAAATGTTTACATGTTTGACAAACTAAAACCAAACAGAAGCAATTGCAAGTACTTCAATTAATACTCATAGCTGAGAAGTTGGCAGTTCAAACCCACCCAGAGGCACCTGTGAAGAGGGGCCTGGCAACCTGGATCTGAAAAGTCACAGCCTTGAGAACCCTGCAGAACAGTTCTACTCTGCACATGAAGGGTCATGGTGAGTTGGAATTTACTAGATAACAACTAACCACAGAGTAAGTCTAGAACTCCTCTAGACAATTGATAGGTTCTGCTACATTTCATCCTTACCATAAAACTATTCTGCATGTTTTTTAAACTTCAATTTTGTAAATGAAGACACTAAAACTCAGTGAGGATACAAACTATGTGAGGATAAGTGGTGAATCAGAGTTTCTTAACCCAAGTGTCTCTGGCTCCAAAGACAATACACTAATTTAAAAAAAAAAAAAATCACAATGACTTGTTTTTAAGAATGATAACATTTTACTGAACTGTTCTTTCAAATTAGAGATAAGTAAAAAGAATTCTTGGATATATGTGCTCTTTCTCTTCTGATGATTTTAAATTATGTGATTTCATTCAATCTGTAACAATGCATCTATGAGATGTAGAACAAGCAGATATTATGATTCCCTGTAACAACAAAAGTTATTAAAAATAAATTTATACAGAAAAGACCAGTAGCAATGTTCATACAGATTGAGAGGTAATTACATAAAAAAACATAAAATCCAGTGTAGATACTTTCTGTCTCTCTGGCTGTCAGTCCTTCTGCTTTATATTTTCCTCCTACTTCTGGCTTTTCATAGTTTCAGTTACTTGCTTTATCATTATGCTTTACATAAAATATCTATTATTTAGAATTACTGTTTCCTGTGGTTGTTATTCTCACTGTGTCAGTAATTGATCATTACTTCCCTCTGATGGCATAGATATCAGAGTACCCTTACAGAGTATTTTTAGTGGAGTGTTAATTTTCTATCTTTATTTAGCCTTCCAAGGATGAAAGAAACAGAGTTCAGAAGACAGTATGCATTTCTTATGACCTGCCATTAGAAAATTGAAATAAATTTTAAAAAGCTTGATAGAATTGATAATGACAAACCATGCCACACTAAATTAGCAATTTGTCAAATCTGAAATTGTTCCGTAGAACCATGGATCTCTTCAGGAATGACTGTTAGATGACCTATTATGAAACAAGTCAATGAACTGAGTCCACTTTCAACCGACTAATCATAGCCCTAACAAACACTAGATATTATTTCTTCTTCTAAAATCTTAGCAAGTGGACCAGACTTTAAGGGAGTAAACAGCTGATCTACTCTCTCACCAAACAAGTTGTCCTTTTCGTTTGGGATTGAGGCATGTTGCCTTTATTGCAAAGGGCAGTTCATATTGCGGCTGTCATTTATATCGATGTCTTTTTTCAAAATGACACATCCATGTTGTTTTTTTCTGCAGAAAAATTGGACTTCAGTGTTCAGGGTCATTGGTAGGAGATCTTTCACTGATTCAAAATTCATTTAAAATTTTTGGGGTGAAGAAAACAAAACAAAACAAAACAAATAAAAACCCTCAAGAGAAGCAGCATGTACCTTACTTAGAAAACGAAGTGCATTTAAAATGGGCTCACCAAACAGAAGGCAAGCTCTGTCCTTTGCTGATTTACTAACAACCCTTGGGTATTTCTTTCCCTAGAATTTTTTGAGAACTTACAATTATCATAGGATGGAGTGCAGTTTGTTTGCTCCTCACAAAAGTAAAGATGATTTTTATTGACCAATCTTTGATCCGAGAGATTAAAGAAAGTACTGCGTGAGCAGAGAGAAGGATAACACCACGGGGGTCAATAGGCTTCACTGCCATTGGAAATGAAAGTGAATCATTCCATTGCGAGATGGGATAATTTAGCATTCTTACTGGGAACTCAAGACTCTTTCTTTCCCTCTCTTTTCCGATGACTTAATACCATGGCGCCACATGAGGTCATTTGGAGGGCACTAGATTCACCAACATAATTCTGTACAGTGCTTTTTAGCCCAAATGGCCCGGCTGTCACATTCTCGCACTCTTGATTGAAATGTCCCTGGTAGACTTTTGGAATGCAGTCTGAAGGCTTAGTGACTCAATATTTTCACAGTGAATACATTTCCAGTCTCGCAGAAAGTTGCCACTAACTACTGCCGAGGTTATATCTCTTTCCAGTCTCTGAAATACTGCAAATAGAGCAAAATTCCAGTTTAGCTGAGTCTTGAGGAAACAGCGTATCATGAGCCCACACTGCCATTACTTGCCATGGTAACACAGTTACGCTCAATGTAAAACTCCCAGCCTGCCTTCTTCGAACTGAGAGTCTATAAAATAGTTACCTTTCCCCCCTATTGTCGTAAATAGAAAGAATTCTTTTCTTTTTTCTTTTTCTTCTTACTACGAGGAAGAAAATAAAGGTTGGAAGAATAACACCTTGCGTGATTGTGACGAGGGATAACATCTAAATCTCATCTTTTATTTTATTGTTTCACCAAAACTCCTGAAGCCTGACAGAACATCCATGTATTCTTCATTTCTTTGAAAGATTACCAAAGAAATTTTATTGAAATGACCAGTTGTACCCCTCTTTCAGTTTACTGAGGACATGTTTAAGGTTTGGGCAATTTATTTTAAACTCTTGACATTATTTTTAACAGAGTTCTTATGTTCAAAATTAAAATATACTCATTCTCTCTATGAAATCTGGGGATATAAGACATGACTCCCATCCCGATGTCAAAAACTTACCACTTACAGCCACCCAGTCTTCTGGTCCCTTTTTCCTTGATGCTGATTTTGCATTGGTATTACCTCAACCAATTAAAAAACTTAAATCCAGAGTACTATTGCCTCTCATCTGCAAGCCACTGCCCACATTGCTTTCCTTAGCAACAGTACAAACTAGGTGCTATACTTCATTGCCTAACCCTAGCCAGATCATTCCATTCCAATTTAATATAATGAGCGTTACTGTGTTCCTTGGGGAGGAATGATATTTATTAATATTTTCATGGATATCCTGCTGCAGACTTATGTGAAGGGATACAATTTTTTACTAATGCTGTTTTACATTTACAAACCTACGTTCTTCTGACACAACCATAAATTGCTTCTTGGTCACACCAAATGATGTTCTGGTAGCTATGAACGCTGTTCATAGCGTTGCTATGGACCAGAATCTACATGATGGTGACATTTTTTAAGTTTTTGGTAGTGGTTAGTAAAGGCTTTTTTTTCAAATTATTCATTTTGGTTATCAATAAGAATGTGGGCAATAAAAAGTTCCCTTTATTAAATGATGTTAATGTATTAGAATTTTGACAAATTTTTATAATTAAAATTAATATAAAACAATAAATGATGGAGGAGGCTCAAGTGCCTTTCTAAATTAAATATTGATTTGTCACCTTGTACCAGGTACAGGTGATTCAGGAATAACCTTTTGTTTTGAAGAGAGAACTGAGAGATGTTTTGTGAAACGTAGCAAAAGATTTCTCATTCTTAAAATGGGCAACGTCTGTGTGCTCAGCATCATCAGTGTGAAATAACAGCGCTATCAGGTTGCTAGCAACAGCTGTTATCTGGTGAAAGCAACACCTGGTTGTTTAATCAGTCTCAGCTGAGGACTTAAAAGCTTAGCATAACATTTTCTAGATACTGATTGCTTAACTTCTATTTTTCCCGCATAAGACCTTTTTTTCTTTTTTTTCTGTCATGTAATGTAGTGGTTAGGAGTGTTGGTGATACAGTGGTTAAGTGATACGGCTGCTAAAAAAAGGTCAGCATTCCCAACCCACCGGCTGCACCTTGGGGACCTTATGGGACAGTTCTACGCTGTTCATAGCGTTGCTATGGACCAGAATCTACATGATGGCGACATTTTTAAAGTTTTTGGTAGTGGTTAAGATCTCAGACTTCATAGCAGGTAGATCTAGGTTTAAATCTTTGCTGTACTACTTACTGACAAAAAAGTAATCTTGAATAAGCAACTTAATACTGTTGCCTTTGGGTTGATTCCAACTCACATTGGCTCCATGAATGTAGACTAGAAAAGCACTCCATGGGATTTTCAAGGCTGTGACCTTGCAGCACCAGATTGTCAGGCCTTTCTTCTGAGGTTTCTCTGGGTGGGTTGTTACTGGCAAACTTGCAGTTTGTCATTGAGCCCTTAATGGTTTGAGCCACTCAGAACTCCAGGTAACATAATATCTTCCTTCAATTACTGTGGTTTAAAATAGAACAAGTGTTGCTTACCTTACAGAGCCATTATTGAGATATAAACATGCTTATCATACAGTTTTTGGTGCTTAGTATTGTTTTAATTATTATTGTCATAAACTATAGAGATATGATGAGGTCATTTTCTGTCATAATAATTAAAATCATGGGGTCAGTGGGTATGGTTTGCACTTCTAAAGACTCACTCAAGTCGTTAAGTGAAAGAAGCAGTAATTCTTTCTGGCCACTGAAATTGCTAGGGGAGAAGTCTTGGTTCTGCATGCTTATTAAAATACAAAGCCAACCATGTACCTTGGCTGCTAATGAGAATAGTGCTATCTATTTTGGAGAAATCTAGCTCAATATCAATTGTTGGGTTTGTTTTGAGTCTTGATAGTTAAATGCCAGAGCAATTTACAAAGGATTTAGGATGTTTTGAAGATTTTCTCATTCTTCACTTGTTTTCACCCTATTGAAAATAAGCACTTCACATCATTAAATTGAAAATGGCTATTATGTTACTTGATCTGCTTCCCTTAGGGGTTCTTCTTAGGATCAAAAACTTCAGCCTTGATCTTGGTATGCGTATCTCCAATTTCTGTCAAGTTATGTTTTAACTCTGAAATTGGATTTGGAACTGGCTGTTTCTCAACTTTGATAATTCTGCAAAGGTAGAAATAAACTGAGTTTTTTTTAAAGGTGAACTCTTGGTATTTTTAAGAAAAGTAGAACATTTCGATAAGAACATGAAGCTTCTCCTCTTCAGAAGATTCAAGACAGTTCCTGAATTTTTCCATGGCAAGGAAATATTTGCAATGACTTCCCTTAAATAAGCAACATAAAGAATAAAAATAGTTTTAGTCAATTGATGACTTTTTAAAGCATTTCTGTTTTCTTCTTTCTAATGTAAACTACTTGATCTTACATTTGTTAAGTACAGAAGATACACAAATGCCTAATACATTTTCACTAAAAATACAAACAGCAACAATTGCATAATGTATACAGCTCAAAATTATTGCTTGTTTTGTCTGTAGCTCAGTACAAACAGGAATCATGTAGGTGATATTATTCCCCCAACTTGTACAACTATTAAGAATAGAAGAAATAACTTCCAAGGAGAGTTTCTGCTTTTATAAAATAAGACTTCAGGACATTTAGAGCCTCTGTAGATTTAGCGTAACTCCTAGTGTTGCATTTCATTTGAAAGATCTCAGGACTATATTATACTTATCTGCTTCTGAATGATAAATCACTAAATTAAATCCGATTATGGTTGAGTAGTTGTTTGGTGTATGCCACTGAGTCAGTTTCAACTCACTTTGGTTTATGGACATAATATTAACTTGTTGGTGATGGAACTCTGTATACCATAAATTTGACTGATGAAGATCTAGGAAATAGAAGTGATATTAAATACTATTATTGCTATACACATGTGTTATGAATGCAATTAAAATGGAAAATTGCCTTAAATTCAAGAGGATTTTCTATACTGAAGTTTTAAAGACTGTGGTTTTTGTTGTGTATGCAACATGCATACAGGTAGTCCCAGACTTAGAACATATTGGAGTCACCATTGAGCATACCTACAACCATCCTTTTTATTTTCTTTTGTACAGTTCATTGCTAGTAATATGTGCCACATACAATGTGGTAGCACATGACTTGTTGATGTTAATCTTTCTGACATGTTCACTAGCAAATATTCAATTTTATGATTTTCTTTTCAAAACACTGCTGCATAGATTCAGTTTTCTAAACTTAATCCAGGTCTTCGGTTGCTTGAAATCCTGCTTGAGGATTCTGGCATACAAGGATCCTGATCCGTCAGGAATTTGAAAGAATTCTACTTTAGGTTTTGCTGTACGGCACTATTCTTGGTTGTTACGAATTGGAACAACACTAATATTCACAACACATGAAATTGGTGAGATCCCAAGGGCATACAATTTTAGAAGGAGGAAAGAGATAGAAAGTAATAAATAAACGCACAAGATAATTTCAGATAATGATGAGATCTGTGAAGACAAAGAGAAGAAACTCGTGTGAGGTGGAGAGTGGACTTCAGTTTGATAGTTAGGAATGAGAATGTGATACTTTGAGCAGAATAATTTGAAGGAATCAGTTGTTCACTCACCTGAGAGCAGAATACCCCAGGCAGGCGGAGCAGAAGATGCAAAGGCTCCAAGATCAGACAGCATCTGTGGGGAACTAAAAAACATCCAGAGCTGATCAAGATCAGAGGTGAGAGGGCGAGAAAAATGAAATTAAGTCATATAAGAAAGTGGAAACCAGGTCCATGGCAAGGAGATTTTATCCGTAGTCTATTGTAAAACATACCAACTACAGAAGTATTAGAAAAAAATCAGCCATTGAGAAAAGTAAACATTCCTAAAATAGTTCTTATCTTCTTTCTCTGAATACACAGAAACATATATTAAAATATAAAGAGTATATATGGTTTCATAATTTGTCTTTTTTCACCTAGCCATATACCGTGAACACTTGTGTCATGGCAATACAAATTTTTTTATAAAAGGATTTTAATGGCAGAACAATATTTCTTTAGATAAACGGACTGAATTTCTTCATTAAAAAGAAAACCCAAACTTGATGCTGTTGAGTCGATTCTGATTAGATCTACTGCCAGGTTTGAACAGCCCTTAGTATTATTGTTGCTTCAGTCAGTGGTTCAAGTTTCTGATTCACTGCACCTTCACTGAATATTTTTAAAAAGCATGCCACTGTAATAGGTAAAACCATAACTTGCAGGTTTTTAAATTTTTTTTAACTGACTAGACTAATAAAATTAACGTATTTTCCATTTACTTATTGGTTATCTTCTCTCTCTTTTGTTTAAATTAAAATGGTATATTTTCTAACAACCTTTTCTTGATCCAATTTATTATTATTTTTTTAATCTTCTTCTGGACTCCTGGAGCACAGTATCTGTGCTTCATAGAATTATTTCCTCCCTTGTGTCACCCCATGCAAATGTACTAGCTCCTTTCACATACTTGAGGCTGGGCTCTTCGTCTGTCTTCCCAGAGCCCAGTTCAGTGCAATGCAGAAAGTGCTCAAGATGTGCCAATGGGTGAATAACTTATCCTCACATTAATTTTTGTGGAGAACACTAGCTTCAGATCCCTATTTGGATGTTGGTTATTTATTCACATTCTTCAGGTTATCTTTCAAATAAAACATCAGGTTTTTTGGGAGGAATCTTATTTTGTTGATTTTAATTTCTGAAGCTCAGCATATTACATAATGACCTGTGGGGAAGGACATTATGAATTATTACTCTGTTATGATATTTCTTCCCCACTTCATATTATCATTATGCACTCACTTGCTTCTACTCCAATTTGATTTTCATCCAGTGCAAAAAGTACCTTAGCTGTTAATTTAGTAAGACAATTGAAATTTTACTGTAAATCAAAATTGCCTGGAACTTGTTTAAGACAATAATGACCCAGCCCCAGAGCTCCTGATTCAGAAGGTGTACAGCTGAGCCGGGAAATTTGCATTTCTAAGCAAGCTCCCTTGTGGGGCTGATTCTTCTGGTCTTTGGACCGTATTTTGAGAATCACTGGTCTAGATGATGTTTAGCATGTTAGTATCCTGCTTGGAAAGAAGGATCAGTTGTTCCTTTGCATAATTTTACTTATGAGATTTATCCGAGCAAGAAAGAAGTAGGCTTTGAGGAGAAGGGAGTTTCGCCTATAGCTTTGGTAGAGGGAATGCCTTGATACCTTGCATTTTCTCTTGCTGAGAAATTCTCCTGTTGAGAGGGCCACCTCAGTTAGCATTTCAGAACTTGTTCTACTTTAAAATATCAAGTGAGTTCAGAAAAGAGAACACTGAGAAAGGACACCTGTGATGGACACAGGGAGTCAGGTGTGATCAAATGAATTCTATCAAATCACCAACTTCCCCAACCCCGAAACGCAGAAGCGTAGAAGTAGACATATCTGCTCTACTTTTGGCTGTCTCAGAAGGGAAATGTCATGAAAGAATGTACCGGGGCTTAGGACAACACAAGTCTTATGGGGATATCAACTTCAACAAAATTAAAAAAAGAAAAAAACTACCAGCTTCAAGTTGACATGTTCGAGTTCACTTCACTATAGACAGTCGATGATGCACCTTTACACAGTAAGCACAATAGAGACAAAGAGGTGCCTTGCAGCTGCCACAGAAAGAAAAGAGTCCTCTGAGATGAAATGTTCACATAAGAAGTGGAAATGGTTTGTCATAGTTGCAAGCTGGCTCTTTGGGGTTCACTTTCCTGTAGTGACTGAACTGTAGTGTGGTTCCCTAGCAAAAGTCTCAATAAAATTAGAACGATCATTTAAAAAGGGCAGAGGGAGAGAGAGGCACAGAGAGAAGGAAAGAGTTCTTTTTTTTTTTTTTTTATGTGATAAGAAGCTTAACAAAAGTGGGAAAATCCTTTATATGGACGTGAGTTTTCATGGCAGTCTCAAGCTGACACTTGGTTACCTTTATTTAGGTTGTAAGCATTTCAGAGGATAATGGAAAGACAGAGAATGCTGGTAACAACAATCAGTGAGAAGGGGGAGATCTTCTAACAGAGAATGTTCTATAACTAAAGGAACAATATGCATTTTCTTTGCATTTTTCACATACTGCATTCCGTAAAAGAAAAAAAAATGTGAGTTTCTCTCAGCTGAATCCTTGAAGTTCTTTTGAAACATGACACAATTGAAATATTAATTTCTTTTGCCCGTAAAATAATACTGTTTTTTATTGTCAGAGCCCAGGGAAGTCTATATACACATGAAAAAAAAAAAAAAAAACACCAAAAAACCACAGCTAGAGTATATTGAAATACGAATCATTTAACAATGTTTTGTTTCATTTTCCTAATATATTGTAGTGGGAAAACAAGGGCTTTCTTTAATGGAGAAAAATAATCAATGAGGTCTTTTGTATCTTTATTTCCTGAAATGAATACACAGGTCAGACTAATACAGAATTAGCAGTAGAAATTAAGGCATTACATTAAACAATTTTATGTTATATTTTAATTGTTAGTTTGGATTTTGCTCAAATGTTTCCATTAGGTTTCACGTTTCTTATATAGGAGTCACTAAGGGGCATAAATGATTACATGCTCAGCTACTAGCTGAAAGGTTGGCAGTTGTTGGAACATATCCAGAGGCTCCTCAGAAGACAAGCCTGGTGACCAAAAATTATAACCTTGACAACACCTCAGAGCAGTTCTCTTCTTCACATGAGATTACCAAAAGTTGCAATAGACTTGATGGCAACTATCAGCAGACATGACATACTTGTGTAAGACTCCACTAGGTTTTATATAGAGAAGTTTAGAAGAGACATTAATTATGACCTATTGACAGATGCTTGAATCCATTGGACAATATCCCCCAAAAGTTGCACCACTCTCCAGTTTCTTCTTAAACTGTGTCTCCTCATCAAGACTATCACCAGTTTCAGGTTTCAATGTCTTCAGTTACCATACAGTGACTGTATTCTTCCTTTTAGTTCCTCTGAAGCAAGGCAACTTCTTCTACTTCAATATACATTAAAAAAAAAGAAGAAAGAAAAAATCCATTGCCTTTAAGTTGGTTCTGACTCACAACTACAGAGTAGGGTTTCCAAGGAGCAGCTAGCTGGTGGATTTGAACCACTGACTTTTTGGTTAGCAGCTGACCTTTGGGCTAGCAGATGATCTTTTGGTTGGTACCTGTATCTTTTAATCACTGTGGCACCAGAACTCCAATATAGGTTTTCTAATATTTGCAGACAAATTTCACATCATCTTCAATTCTGCAAGTTAAAAATTTCTCACTGTCTCCAACACTGATTTTGGTGGTTCGAGTTGTCTTACCAGTATGCGGTAGAACTGTACATAATTCCTTCTGAAGCAACTTCAGAGCAATTCTGATAGTTTATGACCATTCTACAGTGTTGGTTTTGACAGAGCACATTAGGTTCAAATCTTCTAAATCCCTTTTATTTTCACATAGGTTTCACATAAAAGTTACTTCTCTCTGTTTTATATTTGTGCTGATGGTTCTTGAGATTTAAGTGTAGAACTTGACACTCTTTCCTGTTCAACTTCTGAGAGACTATCATCTTCCTAACTGTGAGGATCTTTTTGAATACAAATTGTATCACTCAACGAATTTTCTATCACTCTAAGCCTTGTGTAATTTACAACGTAATAGGCATTGTACACATGTGCGTATAACATGTGCGTGTATATTATGTGCATGTATGTTTATTCAGAAAAGAGAAGTGACTAATAACATATTTTCTGGAATCAAAGAAATCTGATTCAAATTCAGGCTCCATGACTCACTAGCTTGTGACCTTTGGCAAATGACATAACCCTGGTGTGATCATTAAGTTTGTGTGTCAAACTGGCTGGGCTATAAGTCTTGGTTGTTTGGTAGTTATGATGAAGTTTGGCAGACATTTGATGATGTGATCTCTTCCGTGATGAAATTTGATATAATATGATCACCTATGCAATGACATCTGCTGAGAGGAGCCAGTCTGTTGAACGGGAATTTCCTTTTGATTCTGTCCTGCACTCAGTGTTAGGGGAACTTTCTGACAATGGTGTGAGGTTTTGCTTGTTCTGGATCCTGCAACTGACCTCTGATTCTTGGGAGTTGTGCTAGCCATTATCTGCCTTCTTGCCTACTGGTCTTGCAGTCTCTAGGCACTGTGGCTACATGAATCAAGAGCAACCTATAGCCTGACCCATGTATTTGGGACATTCCTGCCTTTACAACTGTATGAGCCAATTCATTGATGGCAATCTCTCTCTGTATATATATTATGCCCTTTACTAATTTTGCCTGTCTAAAGAACCCAGCCGAAGACATTTGGCAAATCTTTATGTTCTCTTTAGTAAAATGGACATAATGATAATTTCCACCTGAATGGGTAGTTATAAAAATTGACCATGATAGTACCTGTAGAGTGCTTGGCATTGTTAAATCTCTTAATCTCCATAATTCTCAGCTTCCAGTTTTGAAAAATGGAGGAAATATAGTTTCTTTTTTCTTTTTCTTTTTTCATTTGGTAATTGGGAAATTAAATGATTTAATGTATGTAAGTGATTTAGAACAGTTTCTGCCATATAGAAGTTATAGCTTAATGGCTATTATTGTTAATATTTTTAGTAGCTATTGATGTTAATAAGGTGTGCATTAGGGTTGTATCCTCCACCATAGTTAGTCTATCTGTGCACTGAGCAAATAATCTGAGAAGTTAGACTTTACAAAGAATTCAGCACCTGGATTGGAGGAAGACATTAACAACTTTCAGTATTCAGATGACACAACACGATTTGCTCAAAGTGAAGAGAACTTGAAGCACTTACCAATGAAGACCAAAGACTACAGATTTACATATGGGTTATACCTCAAAATAAAGGAAACAAAAATCCTTACAACTGTCCAAAAAGGGACATTATGATAATTGGAAAAAAGATTGAAGTTGTCAAGGATTTCACGGTACTTGATTCACAATCAACACCCATGGAAGTAGTAAAGACATCAAACAACATACTGCACTAGGCAAAATCTGTTGCAAAAGACTTCTCTAAAGTGTTAAAAACCAGAGATGTCACTTTGAGGACTAAGATATGCCTGACCCAAGCCAAGATATTTTCTGTTGTCTTATATGCATGTGAAAGCTGAACAATGAATAAGGAAGACTGAAGAATTGGTGTATTTTAGTTGCAGTGTTGATGAAGAGTACTGAATGTACTGTGGACTGCCAGGAGAATGAACAGATCTGTCCTGGAAGAAGGATGAGGAGACGTCCTCTTGTGTACTTTGCATATGTTATCAGGAGAGACCAGTCCCTGCAGAAGCCCATGATGACTGGTAAAGTACAAAGTCACCAAAAAGAGGAAGACTGTCAAGATTGACACAGTGCCTGCAACAATGCTCTGAAACAGCAATGATTAGAAGGGTGGTACAAGACAGGGAAGTGTTGATTGCTGTGACTCAGAACCAATATGATAATGCCTAATAAAGTGTTATTATTTAAATCACAATAGGAACTGAAGATACATCATTTACTTGGTATTTTACTACAAAATGACCCAGTTGTTTTATTTTACTCGTGATTAAAATTCCAAACATGAACTAATTGCAGTCTTCATAACTTTGGTGAACGCATTCTCAGTATTTTACCACAAAATACTATCATCATTTTTATTTAAGAAATACTTCAGGAGTGTTTATCTATGCTGATCACTGTGTGCATTGTGTGGGACAGTAAGCCAAATAAATAATATTTTACACTATCAGGGAGTCACTAGGTAACAGTGGTTAACTAGCTTGGGTGCTAATGGACACATTAGAAGATTGAGTCCATCCAGAGACATCTTGGACGAAAGCCTTGTAAATCTACTTCTGAAAAATCAGACATTGAAAGCCCTGTGGATTGCAACAATCTGATACCCAGTTGTGAGGATGGCACAAGAGCAGGCAGCCTTTTATTCTGTTGTCCATAGCGTCCCCAGGATTCTGTGGCCAGCTAGAGGGCTGCTGACAACACCAAAATGACTCAGGCAAACTAAAATGTATTCAGTGGTATCAACTCTACATAGATTTGATAAAGACAAATAGCTCATAAATTTAAAATCAAGTGTAGACATGGAAAAGATCTTAGTGTCCATCTGGACCAATTTGCTGATTTTTGCATGTGAAGAAATTGAAGCATCTCGTGATTAAATCGCTTGCATTGAAGTGCAAGGGTGTCCACAAGTGGAAACCACCTTCTCTGACTCCCAGACCAGCGCCCCTTTCCCCCTACATCATGCTGTCTGCCTATTGCCAAGATTTGTACATAAACGATGTGAAGTTCCGATTTCATACTTTTAACAATTTTCTCCTAAATCTGTATTTTGAAGCTACTGAATTTCCATTGAGCCTGATGCTAACGAAACAGCACACTGACTGTTGTCCTTTGGTTACGTTTATTAAATCTGAAATAACTCGATTGAAATGTTAATTATAGCCTCAGAGCACCATAAAACTCGGCAGGCATGGTCTATTTCCCGTTTTCCATGCAAAAACGTGTGAAAGAGAATTATCTCCACCCCAGTAAAGGAAATCATGTGGAGAGTTGAATAAAATATATAATATGCTTCATGTCCTCAATCAAGATGTCCTAGATAACATAATTTGTTGTTATTCCACCTACTTTCTCATGTGCTTTTCAGGTCGGAAGCTAATTCCTCGTTTATCAAATTTCCCTACTGCTGATGCTGGGCACTCGTACACACTTGCTATTATTTTTACTTACAATTACTTCCCTGTAAAACTGTTAAATCTTTTCCATAGAGGGGCTAAAGTTTGTACTGGGAATTAAAGAAAAAGTGAATGAAGAAATGACTGAGTAGCAATAATTGTTGCCTTTATTAAAGAAAAGAGTACCTGTGTTTCAAGGTGTTTTGTTCCTGGATTCTAGGAGGAGGGAGAGTTGTACTGCTAAAACAAAACCAGTTTCTTGCCTAGAAAGGTTAAACATTCACTTCTTTCTAAGCTATTAAACTAGCAATTATTTTTTTTTAAGTGCATCTGTATCATGATATGTTCCTGCCTTCATATGATATCTAACTTGAATTAATATGCCTGGAACAGATGTTAAATGACTGTACCCAAGTCACTTGTGTCCTATTTTACACTTCCTTCATGAACTGTGCTAGACCAAGAGAACATTTGCTGTCCAGCTCCAGGTCATGCCATACGGGCTCCAAAGGCACTGAATACAGGCTCATGATCAATTTAATTATTCACCTGATCTCACTATTGCTTTCCTAAAATTTAAGTGGAAGGGGACATACCAGGCAATAAAAGTTGGAGTTATAAAAATATGTGTTTTTATGTTTAAGTTTTTAATAGAATTATTTTTTTTTAGTGCAGATCAGGGAGTAAGCAGTGAATTTTACTGAAATATAAAATTGCAGAAAATCAGTTGGTTTCATACAATGTGCTAAAATTTAGAGTGTACGTCATGGATTAGGAAACCCTGGTGGCGCAGTGGTTAAGTGCTACAGCTGCTAACCAAAAGGTTAGCAGTTCAAACCCATCAGGCACTCCTTGGAAACTCTGTGGGGCAGTTCTACTCTGGGGCAGTTCTACTCTGGGGCAGTTCTACTCTGTCTATGGAGTTGCTATGAGTTGGAATCAATTGGATGGCGATGAGCTGGTTTGGTAATGAATTAAATTGTGTCCCCCCCCCCCCCCCCAGTGTGTAACAATTTGTCTAGGCCATAATTCCCAGGATGGTGTGATTTCTCTATATCTTGCAAATCCTGCCTCTATGATGTTAATGAGAGATGATGGGTGGCCGTTGTGTCAGCGACAGGACTCTATGTATAAGACTAAATTGTGCCCTGAGGCAATCTTGGTATATAAAGGAGAGACAAGCAGACAGTTGAAAACCTCCTACCATCAATAGGAAAGCAGCTCCGGGATGACTAAGCAGCTCTAGATGACCAAGATAACTTACCAAATTCTGGTAGGCTCAAAATCATTTTATTGTTATAGATAAAATATGTTATTTTTTGAAACTGTAACATACCAAACTACTGGTTAACAGGAAGAACTGCATGTAAACATTAAAAGTAGAGCATGGTTGCATTCTACTTTGAATGGTAATGGTTGGCATATAGTTTCCATGGGCTACATCCTATTGTGCAGTAGTAATCAATGAGTTTCGTGGCAACTTCAATTTGCATTGATCTTCTGAGGATATTTCCATTTGCCCTCCTAATCCAGACTTCTTAGGAAAAAGAAAAATATCTCTGATGACCCAGGTCAAGCACATTTGCTATTACTAGCTAACATGGAGTTGGTCCTAACTCATGATGATTCCATGTTTTACAGAGCACAACTGTTCCACAGGGTTTTCTTGGCTGTGATCTTTATAGAAATCATTTGCCAGGCTTGTCTTCTGTGGGGACACTAGATTAAAACAAAATCAATTTCCTGAATGAGTTTGAACTGCCAGCCTTTATGTTAGCAGCTGAGCACAAACTGCCTGTGCTCCCCTCCATTTAAAAGTTTGAAAAGTGAGATTGAAACTTAACACAGTGCAGCATTTAAACCTCTGAATACCATCCACACCTCCAGCACACTCTGTTCACCCAACTCACACACACTGAAGTCTGATTTGAGGGTGAAGGACTGATCTCTGCTTTTGTATAAAAACAGAAATGTGCACAGCGCTTTTCATAAAGACTATTTGAGTGAAATATCCTGTCTCTACAGTTCCAACTGCTAACCAGAAGGTTGGCAGTTTCAATTCACTAGGTGCTACTTAGAAACCCTATGGGCAGGTCTGCTGACTCACAAGGTTGCCATTAGTCCCAATCGGATTGATGGCGGCAAGTGTTTTTTTTGTTTGTTTGTTTTTTTGGTATGTTATGGATTAAATTGTATCTTTCCAAAATATGTGTTGGAAGCCTAACCCTTATTCCTGCGGATGTTAACCTGTTGGGAAATAGAGCTTTCTTTGTAATGTTAATACAAGACTGTGTCCTGGACCTAATTATTTCTGAACTATAAAAAGAGCAGATTAGACACAGGATCAGGCACATACTGAGGAAGACATGAGGGTCTTGAGGATTGCCCAGAATCAAGGAACTTCTGCGGTTACGGGCAAGAAAACAACATGACGTAGACCTTAATTTGAACTTTAGCCTCAGACCTATACAAATATTAATTTCTGTTCTTAAACGCCCTTGCTTTATTGTGTTTGTGTTACAGCACCACTAGGAAATTACGACGCTCCATTAGTGAGAATATAGCAGACACTCTTCTGGAAGAAAATATAAACACGTCCACAGCAATAATCAAGAAACAATTAGAAACTATTTTTCCATTCTCAGAGTATTAAAGAGAGTGAGAATAACTCCCTCCTTTGCATTGTGGAGTGAGATTGCAGTTCAGCCATTTAACAAGTGAGGCTTTCTCAGACCTGAGCAGGCACTATTTTAGGCACTGGGTATACAGAGTTCGGAGTAACATGTTTCGGGTGATAACAACTTCTCCTTGCTGGCTCTGTCTCTCTGCTAGGGAGATGCCAGTAGGGACAGATAATCAGGTTAAAATAATGAGCCTCCTGTGAGTTAAGCAAGAGGAAGAAGGTGATGTGCAATTTGCCAGCAATGGGATTATCAGATCAGTCCCAGGTGGGAAGAGAAATGGCGTGGGAGGATGGAAATCCTAGTGGCCCAATGGTTACGTGCTACCTCTGCTAAAGAAAACGTCAGCAGTTCAAATGCACCAGGTGCTCCTTGGAAACTCTGTTGGGACAGCTGTGCTCTGACCTCCGGGGTTGCCGTGTGTTAGAATTGACTTGGCGCTGTTACAGGAATTAGCGGAGTAGTCTCAGGTCAGCAGAGCAAAGGTGTGAGAGAATGGGGTGTTGCTGAGCCACCTGAACATCCTCAGAAATGTCCTGCGTGGCTCATCTGGCTTCCAAAAAAGAAATGGAAAAGAGATCAATAATTAAAATATTCAGCTCATTTCTCCCATTTTCAGATGAAAACCAAACCCATTGTCATCGAGTTACTTCTGACACACAACCACGCTATAGAGTAGAACTGCCCCATAGAGTTTCAGAGAAGTCCCTGGAGGATCTGAACTGCCAACGTTTTGGTTAGCAGCTGTAGAACTTAACCACTACACCCTTTTTCAGATAGGTAGAAATTATTCCAGATAAGAGAGGACACCTACTGGAATCTCCTAACTTCTGGAAACAACATTCTGTCTTTAAACATTTCAGACAATTTAAAATGTATTTATTTTCCAAATTGTTGTTGTTTTTGTTAGGTGCCATTGAGTTGGTTCTGACTCACAGTGGATGTCTGTAAGACAGGACAAAACACTGCCAGTCCTGCAGCGCCCTCACCCGTCGATATTATGCTTGAGCCCCCCTAGGGTCGCCACGAGTGGGATCCGACTCGAGGGCACTTGGCCTTGGCTGGCCACGTGTTGCAGCCGTTGTGTCAATCCATCTCATCGAGGGTCTTTCCTCTTTTTAGCTGACGCTCTTCTTTACCAAGCATTTTGCCAGGTATGGTGAAAACCAGTTTTGCCATATCTTGCTTGATTAATGGCCAAATATTTAAATTATGGTTTTTACAAAAGTATTAAAAAAGACTGTCTCATTGTATGGAAATACATTTGTTCATTCTTGTGTGTCGGACTTGGCTTTGGCTGTGTTGCTTACACCTCACATATAATATCTATTATGTGATTAGTTTGTTTTTAAATATTCCTGTGAAAAAGTGAGACTAGTTACACAGAATTTCCTTTCTCTTGTATATGGCTGGAATTTTATTTTTTATTTAATTGCCTTATTTAAAATGTTACCTTCTTGCTCTAGGCTTTATACTGACTTTCAGTTTTCATGGTTTACACACTTAGATATTTGGAGACCTGGTTCCCCTTAGTTAGCCAACTGTGTGTACATTATTTATTCTTTTAATATTTCCTCCAGAGTAAATACCTCTGGTTCCTTAATTATTCCTGTTGATTTCTTCTGAACTTCCTGCAGTATGTCTCTCTCTTTCTCATAATGAGATCCCTAAACTGAATGCATATTCCTGCTTCAGTCTCTCCTGAATCACAAAGAGGGGACTCTCTCCCTCTGTTCTACAACATTTTCTTTTTTTTTTGCATGTACAGTCTAGAATAACAATGACCTTCCACTTAAGTTTCAGTACAAACCTATTCCTAATTACATTCTGATGATGTTTAAAATATTTCAGAACTGTGGACTCACTTCTAATCTTGTGACTGCAGGTGTAAGGTAGATATGGGAAATTACAGTTTTCGGTACTTTGAGGCCACAGCTTTCAAATTACTGTGTCATTCTGTTTCATGACGATCCAACACACCGTAATCAGGTATAGCACTAAGTCCATGTCTGCAGCTTTTCCGGGCTTCAATTGTTTCATAATTGATGAAGTGTGAGGAAAGAAAATGTGCTGGCAAAATAAATTCTTTAAGAAGATGCATGGAGATTTCACATGTGGGAAGGGAAATGTCCATCCTTTGGTTTCTTTTTAAAGAGGTTTAATTAATGCAAGGTATTTCCATGATTACCTTCCTTCCATCATTCTTAGTGCTTCTTAATTAGTGCCTCTGAAGTATTATCCTAGAATGTTAGTTTTCAGCTTAAAAGTTTTCACAGATTCCTATTCTTTGGTGACCAAATCTTTAAGATCTCTACAAATGAGTTCAGCCTTGTGGCCTCTTTTCCCCTTTTGAGAATCCAGATCTCCTATGTAGCGCACATATCCTGTGACTTCCACATTTTTGCATACTACAACATTCTATTCGTTGTACAGTTTTCTTCTCTGCGCTACTTCACCCTCCTTGTGAAAGCCTTCCAAACCTCCATTAGCCCTTAGTAATATTAATTTGGTCACACTACTCATTGCCTTGTGTTATTAGACATCTATTCATATCTCTGTATCTTCCAAAATTACAAGTTCTTGGAAAGTAATGACAATATCCTTATTTTCTTTGTTTACATTGTTTTGTAGAAGGTAAAAACCCTCAAAGCACCTGATTAGGAATGACTTCCCGTGTTATCCATTACACTTAACGGTAATGAAAATAACAAATGTTAGTAAGAAATTAAAAATAGTTTATGGAGGTGATCCCATATATATTTATTTTTTCTCTTTCTATAAGAAACTTGATTCATAATTGACATAGATGACTACATTAAATTAATAAAAACAAAGCATTAATAACTTAACTCTTTGGATTCAGTTTGTTACTTACACTATCCTGAAAGACGACAGGCCCACTCATTATAGTGACACTAGACAATTTCTTGAGTAATGTTCTGGTTTCATGGTCTTGACTTCCATCTTTTTCCCCTCTGGGATTTGCCACTCACGTTGACATAGATTTGTTGTGTGTGATGAAGTGACAAAATCAATGGAAAGGACATGTGACTCTGCTGCTTGCAAAAGGGCTTTATTTTTATTGCTTATTGTAGAACCTTAAACCCACAAAACCGTTTCTATGAAGATGCAGCTATTTCTTTGACCTGTTTTATTCTGCCTGTAGATTAGAGATAACTCTTGAAAATACCACATGGTACATTTCAAAATTTTTTATTCTCATAAAAAATAAATGTATATGACCACATATCCCCGAATAACACTCTCCTTCTTCCAACTCTCCTGACCAATAAGAATCTTAAGCTATTCAACTTCAAAGTCACAAATCATTGTTCTTTCATTCCTCTTCCCACTTAAAAAATTATTCTTTTCTCATCCAAAGGGCAAAGCATGTCTTTTTTATTTTTTTACATAGAATATATAGCATTTTCTAATGCTAGAACTTCTGGTTCTAAAGTTATCCATGTGTTTTTTTTTTTTTTTTAAGCCAAAAGCTTAAAGGCAGATCTTCAGAGAGTCACACTATCAGTTGTGTGTATTAAAAACGTTAAATGTCTTGTAGAACATCAATAGAACAGAACAGTGAGCCCTAGATCAGTGGCATTGCCCAAGAAAGAAATGATGGAGTCTAGAATTAAGGAAATAGTTGTTTGGACAATGAGGAGGGATAAATGCATCAAACTGACTGATGTTGCTCACCGAATTTAAGGGTGAGAAAGAATGAGAACCTGTTGATCCCTCAGATTTAATTCTGAACAGTTTGTAAGGTTATAACTGAGAAGTCCAGTAAGAACTAGATAAAGTATTGTTGCTATTGTTGTTCTTGCCATCATTTATCAGTTCAGTGAGTGAGAAAAAGAAAATTTATCTTTTCATCATGAGATGAATTTAAACATGAGTAGAATAAAAAAAGCTTAATATGAACAGATATCTTACAATTCTATTGTTGTTATTGTCCATGTCTTTTGAAATAAGAATTTCCAAATACTAAAATGAAAGACCACGTATTTTGAAATAAGAATTTGAAAACACCTAAAATGAAAAGTACAGGACAAAGAAAATTTCAGTACAAAGAAGTAAAAATGTAGACAATTAGATAATTGGTAATGAAATGGAAGCAAGATTGCTTGCACATTATAGGAAGAATCTGCATGCAGATCCACATATATTGCTTTAAATTGACTACACAGCGAGAGATCTTGTCTTGGATTTCCTTAAATCACATTGTCATTACTGAATTTCAAAATTAATAATCTCACTGTAGACAACAACATAACTGGCATGAAGTTGTAGCTATACTGATTGCAACGTAAATGTTTTGTAGTGTGTTTTGGGGGGAAAAAGCTTTGTTTTTTTATAGCTACAGTGAGTTTAGATGACTCTTTATGAAGAGATAGGTAAGTGCTAGCCATAGATCCTAAACCTGCCTTTGATTTCTCGTCAGCTTTCTTTCTTCTGCAGCCCCCAACAAACCACTATTAACTTCTCGCTAGTTTCTAATCAAGAAGATACAAAATCTATAAGAAGTATCAAAATAAAGTAACACAAGAAATCCATAAATTAAAAATTGTCTAAAAAGGAGGAATACGTGTTACAGGACAAAGGCAAACAGAATGAGTATTTCTTCAATTCTGTACAGAGCATGCTATATAATTAGCTAAATACAACAAACTTATGAGTTAGGACCCATTATCCCTACTTTAATGATAGGGAACAGACTTTCAGAGAGGTTAAGCTGTTTGTCCAAGATAATACAGCTGATATGGAACAGAAGTGCCTCTGATTTCATATTGTTTTCCTTCTAAAGCTTATATATATTTTTTACATGACATCTTTCTATAAGTATATTGGCAGATAGGAATACATAGCTGCATAAAAGCCCTTTCTGTGGCTTCTTCTGTCTTTTTACAAATAATCACACTAAAGCTTAGAAACTTCTTACCTCTTTCTTCATTGAAGCTGATTTGCATATTAGTGAAACAGCACGTTTCTGAAAAGTGTACCAGAAATGACAAAGTTCAAGATCTGCTCAGAATTAAAAAAAAAAATAAATCTTTGTTTACAGTTGAAAAATTCTGTGTCTGTATCATACATATTTATCTGTATTATATATTTCTGTCTATATACATATACATCCTTATGCACATAGTTGAATAGAATAAGCATTTTAGAAAGAAAACAGAGTGGATGTCTGTTCCAGACATACTGTGTAATCACCTTACTAACACTCAGAACAGACAAATGAGTTATGTACCATTATCTCTACTTTATAGGAGTCTGATTTATAGAAGTTATTTTTATATTCTTGATATTAATTCTTTACCTTTTATATGTTATTAAATCTTCTCTCAGTCCATTTCTTGTCTTTCAATTTTTTTTTTTTTATGGTGTCTTTTATTTCAGGAGTAAAAAAAATAATTCAAAGTCTAGTTTACAATATAATTCTTCACTTTCTTCTAATATTTTTTATTTTTTTCAAGAGAAGTATTGAATTCATCTGACGACGTGGTATGAGGGTTTACTTACTTTTCATATGGACAGCCAATTTCCCAAATGCTATTTATTGGATACCATGCTTTGTGACTAGAAATGCCTAGCTTTGAAGATTTATGCTTTTGGCAAATATAACAGTGAGCAAATCAAAGTTCATTTAGCTCATCTGGGTCTGACAGAGAAGTTTGTGAACTCATTCTAGAAAAAGTGCTACATATCTCATTGCTGCACAGCACTACGCTCACCTTTGAAGTCCTCCCCTTGGAAAGCTATGCACCCATGCCAGCACCTAGTCCACCCTTCAGAGCAATTCTAGAACTCTTTGTCTGGAATGACCTTCAGAGCTGACATTGTATCACCCTTGATTTCCTGAATGTCATCAAAATAATTTCCTTTTAATATTTCCTTTATCTTCAGTAAAGAAAAAGTCACTGCGGACCAGATCAGGTGAGCAGGGAGGGTGCTCTGATACAGTTATTTGTTTATTGGCCAAAAATTCCCTCATGGACAGCTGCACAGTTGAGTTCACAAACTTGCCACCACACCACCATACACAATGGCCATGCCAGAAAGGTTCCAAAATTGCTTTGAAGGTGGACTAGGCACTGGCGTGGGTGGATAGCTTCCCAAGGAGAGTACTTTGAAGAGGACTGTAGTGATGTTCAGGATGAGGTATGTAGCCCTGAGAACAATTAAGTTCACAGACTTAACTGTTGGTGCTCAGATACTAAAAAAATCTGTGGCAAGAAGCTATTGGTACTTGTTCAGTGGTTTCACAATGTCACTATTACTATCTCTCTTTTTTTTTTCCTTATTCCTTTTCTCATTCTTGTTGCATCATGAGAGTATTGTAGTAGTTTCAGCTGCTATTTCTCCAAGACAGCAGAAAGGAGAGTGAAGAGGAAGGGGTTAAAGGTAAATGCCAGCTGGTCTGTCCTTTATTTTAAAATCAGTGTAGTAAAAGTTTTTGTGGAGGCTCTACTCAACAGATACCTGTTTCCTTTGCAATCACGGGAACTGCGCTACCTCACTCTTCTAGACAATCAAAAGCCCAATGGAAGATGTTTGGCGTACCTGCTTAGACTGATCTCAGTTCATCTGTGTGGCTGGATCAGAGCACTCGATACTCCCTGAGATACAGGGACCATTCATTGTCCCTGAAAAAAAATTGGCTTCTGTTAGCAGAGAAGAGGACAATGTGTTTGGGAGAAACAAAAATGAGCAGAGAAATAACTAGTGTTTGACACAGTCTACATTTAAATTTTTGTTATTTATTAGTTTTCATCAGCTATTAAAGGTGAAGAGACTTACACACTCCCTATTAGCTTCTCTCCCCTCAGTTATATCATTTTATGTGTTTAGCCTGTTTTGTAGTCATAAACACTAGTTTTCTGTCTTAATCCTACATTTAAATATATTTAATGACCCTTTTGCTCTGTTTGATTGATTGTAAAGGATTTTACAGTCATTTTTTAAATGAAAGGCTCATAAAAACTATAATCCCAGAGTTCATACACATCTAAAACTTATCTTTTGCTTTTAAACCTGTACAATAGCTTGACTGAGCGTAGAGCTATTTGATTATTTCTTCTTCCTGAAGAGCTTTGCAGGTGTTAACTGGTTTCTAGAAGTGAATAGTTCCATGGAAAATTTTGAAGCCAGCTGGCTTTTTCCTCTAATGTATTTCATTCATTTTGCCTTAATTTTCAAAAGATTCATGACCTTAAGTAGTACTTCTAGTGCCCTCAAAACTAATCTTATGTATGCAATGATCTGCACAAAAACTAGCCTGGCTAGAGACCATTTTATCTAGGCTTGTATTCGAATATATGTTAAAACTAAAGTATGGCAGAGCCTGCTGAGGAATGGACTCGGTTCTACTTTTTTCCCCTCAAACTTCTCAGATAAACAAAGCCTGGTGAACCAAAATGCTGACCTAGTAGTTTTGTAATAAGAACAAATGTCAGTGACTTGAACATCTCTGGGTGTCATATTGTAGGGTCCTTAGTTAAATGAACACTAAAAACAAAAAACCCTACTTATATTTTTTAGTTTTCCTTATTTTTTTTACAATCCTATCTTTTGTGTATTCTATTGCGTCCTCAGCTGTACTCACTCTCCTTTGTCCTGCTTCTGTGTGGCCTTCCTTTCTGTCACTTTGGCTTCTTTCCTGAGCTTCATATGATCAGGTTTTATCTCTTCTGTGTGTTACCGTATTTTCTCCAGTTTCTGTATCTCTGCTAGGAGATACAACAGAGATGATCCTTCACTGTTGTTTGGTGCTGTTGTGTTGGCTCTAACTTGCAGAGACTCTGTGTACAGCAAAGCAAAACACTGCCTGGTTCTGGCCTTCCTAACAATCATTGCTATGCTTGAGCCCATTACTGAAGCGACAGTGTCAGCCCATCTCATTATCTTTATTTTCTTTTTTTGCAGACCCTCTACCAACTATGATTTCCTTCTCTAGGGACTGATCCTTCCTGTTAACATGTTCAAGTTACGGGAGACAAACTCCATCCTCACCTCTAAGGAGGATTTTGGCTGTACTTCTTCCAAGACTGATTGTTTTCTTGATAGTTCATGGTATAATTAGTATTCACTACCATCATAAATCAAAGACATCAGTGCTTCTTTGGTCTTTCCTATGCACTGTTCAACTGTCATGTGCCTATGAAGCGACTGAATATACCATGGCTTGGGTCAGGTACTTTGAGATGTCTCCTAAGTATGTCCTTGGATGTTAGCACTTTAAAGAGGTCTTTGACAGCACATTTACCCAGTTCAATGTGTCCTTTCATTTCTTGACTGCTATTTCCATCGGCATTACCTGCAGACCCAGATACAAAGAAATTCTTGACAACTTCAGTCTTCTCTCCATTTGTGAAACTGTGTTTATTGGTCAAGTTGCAAATGATTTTGTTTTCTGTGTATTGAGGTAAGACTCATACTAAAGAAGCAGTCTTTGATCTTCATCAATAAGTGATTCAGGTTCTTTTCACTTACAGGAAGCAGATTGGTAATAAGTCTCCCTCCAATCTTGATACCGCATTTAACTTCTTATGATCCATCTTATCAAATTATTTGATCAGAAGACAGTTCGAAGAAATATGATGGAAGGATACAACCTGAGGTACGCCTTTCCTGATTTGAACCCATACAGTATCCCCTTGTTCTGTTCAAATGATTGCCTCTTTGATTATGTACAGATTCCTCCCAAACATGATTAAGTGTTCTGGAAGTCCCTTTTTTTTTTTTTTTGCAATTTTACCCCAAATTTGTTATGATTCACACAGTTGAATGTCTTTGTGTAGTCAATAAACATCTTTCTGGTATTCTCTGATTTCAACTGAGATCTGTCTGATACCAGCAAAGATACCTATGTTCTGAGTCCTTTTCTGAATCTGGCTTGAATCTCTGGCAGTTATCTGCTGAAATTGCTGTTGAATGATCTTCAGGAAGATTTTACTTGTGTATTGTGTTATTAGAAACTGTGGTGGCACAGTGGTTAAGTGGTTAGTGGTCAAGTCTGCTAACCAAAAGGTTGGCAGTTCAAATCCTCCAGGTATTCCTTGGAAACTCTATGGGGCAATTCTACTCTGATGTATAGGGTCACTGTGAGTCAAAACCAACTCAATGGTTTTATGGTATTATTGATATTGTTCAGCAGTTTCCACATTCTGTTTGATCTTCGTTCTTTGGAATAGGCATACATATGGGTCTTTTCTGGTTGGTTGGCTGGGTAGCTGTTCTCCAAATTTCTTGGCAAAGACAAGTGAGTACCTCCAGCACTGAGTCCATTTGTTCAAACATCTCAATTGGTATTCCATCATTCCCTGGGGCCCTGTTTTTTGCCAGTGACTGCAGTGCAGCTTGGACATCTTCTTGCCCTTCCATTGATTCTTGAGCACATGTTACCTTCTGAAACAGTGGAATGCTGACCAGCTCTTTTTGGTGTAGTGACTCTCTATGTTCTTTCCATTTTTTCTCTATACTTGTCCATAGAATCCTTCCATATTGCAATTCAAGGCTGGAATTTTTTCTTCAGTTTTTTCCATGTGATAAATTCTGAGCCTAGTCTTCCCTTTTTGTTTTCTAGGTCCAGGTCTTTGCACATTTCATTGATAACACTTTACCTTGTCTTCTCAAGCTACCCTCGAGATCTTCTGTTCCCCTCTTTTAAGCCATCATTTCTTCGATTGTCTTTACCTGTTCTATACTCAAGAACAAGTTTCAAGGTCTCTTCTAACATTCATTTTGGCCATTTCTTTCCTTCCTGTCTTTTTAGCTATCTTTTGCCTTCTTTGTATACAACATCCTTGATGCCATTCAACAGCTTGTCTGTTCACTCATAAGTGTTCAGTGAGTCAAATCTCTTCCTGAGATGGTCTCTAAATTCAGGTCGGTATTAATAAAGTTTGCACTTTGTCTCTTATGGACTTTTCTAATTTTCATCAGCCTCGACTTGAACTTACATATGAGCAGAGTCTGTTCTGTATTCAGATCCTGGTTTTCTTCTAACTAATGATATTGGGCTTTTCCGTTCTCTTTTTCCACAGATGTAGTCAATTTGATTCCTGTGTATTCCTTCTGTCAAGGTCCATGTGTATAATTCCATTTATGTTATTGAGAAAACGTATTTGCAGTGGAAACTTTACTCGTCTTGCACAATTTTGTTATGTGATCTCTGGTGTTGTTTCTATCACCAAGACTGGTGGTGATACTACTGATTCTTCTTTTTTTTATGTCCATGTGTCATGATCCAGTCACCATTATCCATGTATTTTTACTGTGTGTTTGATCAAATTCAGAACACAGAAATTGGTAAAAATCTTCAATATCATGAGCCTTGACATTAGTGGTTATTGCTTGAATTTTAATAATTAACTGGTCTCCCATGTAGGTGAACAAATGTTATCATTGGTGGCATTGCACTCCAAGATAAATCTTGAGATGTTCCTTTTGACAATGAATACACCATTCCTCATTAATTTGTCATTGCCAGCATAGTAGACCGTATGACCATTTGATTCAAAGTGGCCAATACCGATCTGTTAATTCACTAACATGAAGGATACCAATCTTCATGAATTTGATTTCCCTTTTAACAACTTCCAGTCTTGCTAGGTTCATAATTCATACATTCTGTATTTTCATTATTAACGGATATCTGCAGCTGTTTCTTCTCATTTTGAGTTCTGCCACACCAGCAAATAAAGTTCTTGAGGATTTGTTTCAGTCCTGTCACTGGGGTTGGATGAACTTTGAGGAGACAGCTCTTTGTCACATGTATTTTGAGTGCCTTCCAACCTTAGAGACTCATCTTTCAGCACTGTACCAAACAATGTTCCAGTACTTTTCATGAGGTATTTGATACTGGAAATTTGCCCCTTGATTCTTATCTTCTTTGTAGGAAAATTTTCAGACAAAGAGACACATGTACAAGGAGTTACGCATACAAAAAAGTATGAATAGAGGAGAATACACTTAGCAAGGTGAGCTAAGTAGGCTACTCAGACTGTCTGTGAGCCCAGTTCCCTGCTCCCTCTGGGGTTTTATGCTTTGATTTTTCCCCTTGTCTATGGAGTTTGGAAACACTGGTGGCATAGTGGGTGAAGTGCTATGTCTGCTAACCAAAAGGCTGGCAGTTCAAATCCTCTAGGTGCTCCTTGGAAACTCTATGGGGTAGTTCTACTCTGATATATAGGGTCACTACGAGTCGGAGCCGACTCAACAGCAGTGGGCTTCTGGGTTCTACAGAGTTTAAATTGCTTGTGGGCTGGCCATTGAGTCCCTCTGGTGGGTGATTATTGGCCCCTTTGTTTTCCAGGTGCTCCCTGGGTCCTTCCAGCGTGTAGCTGTTGGAGGTGTTTTTGTTTTTCCCTGCCCTCATTATGTCACCTCAGTACTCTCACCTTCGACAGACAGTGTTCCAGTACTTTTCACAAGGCTTTCACTGGCCAGTGGTTTTGGTATTATACCACCAGGTCATTCTCCCGGGTCTGTCTTAGTCTGGAAGCTCTGCAGAAACCTCTTCACCACGGCTCACCTGCTGTTATCTCAAATACCAGTGGCATAGGTTCCAGCACCATGGGAACATGCAAGTCATCATAGTATGGCAAATGGACAGACAGATTTTAGACATTAAGTTATAAAACCTCATAGTAATATACTTAACAGGTGAGAGAATCCGGAAAATTACATTTGAAGAGATGATCTGAGATAAATTTCCAAAACTGAAGATAGACTTCAGATCAAAAGTACATTCTAGGAACCAAGAATAAAGAGTAAAAATAAATTAATTCTTACACTCACTGAAGTGATCCTAAAAAAATCAAGAAGGATAAAAATAGAATCTTATAAAAAAGCCAGGAAAAAATATTGACTTTATACAAAAGAACAACAGTTAAGTAAGCATACTTCTGTTGGTAATAATACATACCATAAAAATATGGAATAATAACTTCAAAAAGTTGAAAAATTGCTACCAACATAGAACTGTCATTCTACACAATTGTCATTGTACAGTGTAAGCTAAATTAAAACATTTTTATACCTTCAGATGTCAAATTCACAAGTTGTATCTAAAACAAACAACAGGTTACAACAACAACAACAATAGCAAAAGCTGTTTAAAAGTATTTCATTTAAGAAAAATAAATGAAAAACGGTGAGCATAGGGATTAGCAGAACTGGTTGGCTAAATTTATTTAACTTTTTGTTGTTGCTAGTTGCTCTTATGTTGATTTTGACTCATGGCATATCCATGTATGCAGAGTAAAACTGTTCCATACGTTTCTCAAAGCTGTGACCTTTCAAAAGCAAATTGCCATAGTTCTTTGTGTGTTCAAATCACCAACCGTTTTGTTAGTATTCCAGCACTTAACTATCTGTGACAACCAGGCACTCCTTAATGAACTTACCCATTCTATGGAAAGAAAGTATTCTTAATTTTTACAAAGATAAAAGAATGAAACATTTTGAGAGTTACAGAATAGGTTATGCAAAATAATAAAATTTGAGGAAAAGTAAGTTTAAAGGATTGTGAAAATACTGCATTCAAAAGGAGATCAGATTTAATGGGTAATGTAAATAATGAAAATTCAGAGTTATACTCAAAAACTAAAGAAAATACTAAAATATTAGAAATACACTTCAGATTGCTAAAATCAGCTGAAAGAGAGAGAGAGAGTGAGGAATGAAGGAAGGAAGGAAACAAACACAAAAACCAAACCACTGCTGTCATGGATTGAATTGTGTCCCCCCAAAATTTGTGTAGCCATGTGGCTGAGCTGGGCCATGATTCCCAGTATTTGTGACTGTCCTCCATTGGTGATTTTCTTGTGCTGTATGTTAAAGGATTAGGGTGGGACTATAAATCCCTTCAGAGGATCACCTCCCAGCTCCATTGTAAAGGGGGTTTCCCTGGAGTATGGCTTGCCCCACCCTTAATCCGTGCATCCTGCAAGAGATAAAAGGAAAGAGAAGCAAGTAGAGAATTGGGAACCTCACATCATCACGAAAGTGGCACTGGGAGACTAGCACATCCTTCAGACCTGAGGTTCCTACCCTAAGAGGCTCCCTGGACAAGGACTGATGTGATGCTGGACTTTTCCTGCAGAGCTCACAAGGGGGAAAGGCTTCGCCTGGAGCAGACATCCCAAATTTGGACTTGTAGCCTACCGAACTGTGTGAGAATAAACCTTCCTTTGTTAAAGCCATCCACCCAGTGGTATTTCAGTTAGAGAAGCACTGCTGACTAAAACAACTGCCATCGAGTCGATTCCGACTCATAGTAAGACTATACGACAGAGTAGAACTGCCCCACAGGGTTTCCAAGGACAGCCTGGAAGATTTGAACTGCTGACTTTTTGGTTAGCAGATGTAGCACTTAACCATTATGCCACTAGGATTTCCAAAATCAGGAAGGAAAAAATATAGTATTTTTCAATGAATGGGACATCATGTTTGGTAAAGTAAATGACCAGCAAAAGTGAGGGATAACTTCAGTATGCCAGATCAACCCACAACCAATGGACTCACAGGCATCAAAGATCAT
Source organism: Heterohyrax brucei (assembly GCA_028571685.1). Taxonomy (NCBI): domain Eukaryota; kingdom Metazoa; phylum Chordata; class Mammalia; order Hyracoidea; family Procaviidae; genus Heterohyrax; species Heterohyrax brucei. Next base: position 70,369,152 of record CM053146.1, on the reverse strand, counting down.
GAAGAAGGCTTAAAACCATTTTGTTTGGTTACACATTGGGTGGCCCTGAACTGGAGCCATCTAGATGGGCAACTAACAACAGCAACAGAGAAAAGCAAAGAAGGAAAAGAAATAGGGTGGATGAAACTAACAGTAAGTAGAAAACACAGAACCAAATGGGAGAAATAACTTTAAATATATCAGTAACCATAATATAATGTATATTAATAAGCTGAGCTTACTCTGTAAGTCTAAAATTCATGCATGTGCAACTTATAAGAGATACACGTTATAATGTCCGCAGAATACTTGATAATAATACAATAGCCATAAGAAAAAAGCTAGCATTTGTAGAAAACAAAATGGAAAAGGAAAAATAAGCTTCTGGGTGTAATCTAATAAACCTATAAAACAAAAACAGACAAAACCATAGTAAGGAATTGACAAATTCATAACAATAGGAAATTTTAATGTAGCAGCATAGTGTTTAAGTACTAAACTTAATAACCAAAAGGTGGGCAGTTGGAAACCGTAAGGCACTCCCTGGAAACTCTACAGAACAGTTCTACTCTGTCCTATAGGGTCACCATGAGTTGGAAACAACTTGATGGCAATTTTTTTTTTTTCTATCAGGAGCCAATTGACTAAACAAGCATAAGTGTCATAGACCAAAAAAAAAAAAAAAAAGTATGTGCTAGATGTTGAATTAGAACTTTGAACCAACCAGCCAAGCCAAGCCAAGTGCCATCGAGTCAGATCCGGCTCATGGTGACCCTGAACCAACAGTTGTAATAAATATTTGCTGCCGGTTATGTTGGAGGATCTCTGGTGACGCAGTGATTAAGTACTTGACTGCTAACCAAAAGTTTGGTTGTTCAAACCCACTGGCAGCTCAGTGGAAGAAAGATATAGCAGTCTGCTTCTGTAAAGCTGATTACAGCCTTGGAAATTCTATGGGGCACTTCTACTCTGTCCTATTAGGTTGTTGTTGTGGGTTGGAATTGGCTCTCTGGCAATCGGTTTGACCAACACACTGAAAATCTGTACTCTTTTTAGTACTTTTAGAACATCTGAAAAAATTTACCAGATTAAAAAGTTTAAATAATTGGCACCAAATACACCATATTTTCTATTAGCAACGTAATTAAATTAAAAGTAAACAATGAAAACATTGACTTTTTCACATTTTAAGAGACTTTGTAATGAACTCCTACGTGAATGTTGGATGAATCAAAAATTCATATCCAAAATGACAAAATATATACAACTGAACAATAAAAATAATCTATGGGTGCATCCAATCCTGTGGTATGCAATTAAAATATCAATTTTATGTAAATTAATAGCCTTAAAGCCTCTTTCAAAAAAAAGAACAAATGAAAATAAAGGATGTTTGTAATCACTTTAAGGAGTAAGATTATTTACAATAAAATAAACTGAGCAAAACCTAGTAAGTCAGGAAATACTTAATGAAATATAAAACAATAGAGAAGATTAAAAAATAATGGCAAAATTCCAGGAGATAAAAAAAGGAAAGTACAAGAAATGTATTATCCAAGTAGCAAGTCAGTGTAAGTCAAGAAAATAACAAGTGACTTTGAATTTGGATTTTAATCATGACAGTCTTTAAGTGCCTTAATGAATAATATTCTCCATTGCAGTGGCTATTTCTAGTAATGACCTTACTGAAATCCGAGAGCATTTTTATTCTATTTTAAATTTCAGTTTCAGCAGAACTGTTTCGGTTAAGTAAATGGGCTGTAGAGATAGAACCAACTAGGTTAGAATTCTGACACCAACAGGTACAAGCTCCATGACCTAGAAATATTTGCCTTCTCAGGACCACATAGGGAAACTCTGGTGGCATAGTGGGTTAAGTGCCACATCTGCTAACCAAAAGGTTGGTGGTTCAAATCCACCAGGTGATCCTTGGAAATTCTATGGGACAGTGCTACTCTGACCTCTAGGATTGCTATGAGTTGGAATCCACTTAAAAGCAGTGCATTTGGTTTTTATTTTTGGGGACCACACAGAACAACAGCAAAGTCTTACCTGCAAAATAGAGATAATACTAATACCACATAGACACATGGTATTCTTTATACTTTAAAAAAGGGCAATCAATAAATATTATAATTTACCATCATCATCATTATCATCATTGTTATTACAAAGAAAATGGAAGATACAGTAAGAGGAACTGGGTTTCAGGAATAAAATCGTATCTGCTTCATCCTGACAGTATAGTTATCGGCCAGATAGAAATCTACAACCCAACAAGGATGGCTGCAATTTATTCCCACATATACTAAAATAAATATCTGCTGATCTATTGCTTAGGTAACAGGGAAGAGAGAGACGGGTGCAGGTGGGAGGAGAAAATGTAATTTGTACCAGTATATTTGTGCATGTACACTGTTAACATAGTGGTTAAGAGCTCTGCTTTTAATTAAAAGATCGACAGTTCAAATTAACCAGCTGCTCCTTGGCAAGTCCTACTTTGCTCTAAAGGGTCACTATGAGTTGAAATGGACTCAGTAACAACCGGTTTATGGTGTATTTATGCAATCTTGAGAAATATTGTATTCTCAGTTCAAGAAAATATGTCCCTTCTACAGTGTCTGATCTGTGAGTTTCACACAACTCTTCACAATGCTTGACCACTGCCAGGCCCTGCAGCATTCTCATGACCTCTGTGGATCAGACCATTGCAATCTACAGCTTTAAACCTGTTCAATAGCATAGCACCTCAAGCTTTCAATGAGAAATGGGTGCGTTAGCCAGGACTGGAACACAGTTCTCCAACATGGAGGAGCAATTTTATCACTGAACCATCAATGTCCTCAGTGTATTTTTGTGTGTTGCTTTTTCTTGACATAGGAGACATTACATAGATGTCTTTTGAACTGAACTGCAGTGATAAGTGTCAACTGTTTTATTTTGTTATCAAAGATGAATTGTATAGGTGCATCAAGAGAAGAAAAATCAAACTAAAAAAACCTGTTAGAATTATCAAAACCGGTTACTTAGATAAAACTGCACAACAGCAGATAGGTGAATCTTTTTTTTCTGTCAGGAAAGCTAGACAAAGAAGCAAGGCTACTTTTAATGTTTTGCAATAAATTTTAAAAACACCCCTTTCTCCATTGTCCCTTTCCACATTTCTTTACGTGCGTATACAAGTACACAGGGCACTTTCCTTTTTTGAGAGTAAAGCTACCCTGCGGTTGATTATGAGATTTCATTTCAACCTTTGTAAGAGTTGTTGTCTTTAATTAGTTGAAAATATTGGGAGTACCATAATATGACGTTAGTGGGAGTTATCTGTGTATCTGAGGGCAAGATTTGGCCTTGGGATTTTTCCAAGTATTGCTATATTTTAAAAATGTCGTGTGTACTATATATGGTTACTGAGTTTTAATTTAATGCTCTTTAAATTTAAAAAAATGTAGAATTAGTTAAAGGAGTGAGTTTTAGTTGGGTCTGCAGGTGCTGGTAAGTGTAAGGTATGCCAACAGCCGTCTGTGTTAATGAAGGGTTCCCTGTCCGCCACCTGTCAAGAATACCTGACTAAGATCAGAGGTAGGAACTGGAACCATTATAAAATAGTCTGAATATGTATGAAGTGTCATCAGTTACAGAGCTGGAGAAAGAACCATGGTACATTTTCTGTGATCTTAATTTTCAAACCTTGCTACTACCAGAAATCTAATCACAATATATTGTTAAAAAAGGAAAAGATTAAATGTTTATTCATTTTGATTTTAAAGGTGATTAAGCGACCTTATTATCATAGATTCCTCAAGATTTGTCATCAGAAGACTCTTCAGACAATTGTTAAAATTCAGGTTGTTAGACACTAGGCTCAGAAGTTCAGACCCTGAAATAAGACTTGGAAATCTGTATTTTAGCACACATGCTAGATCCTTCTAGAAGAACTTTGGTAGCATACACCAAAATACTCTAGGAAAGCGTGCTTTCATCGTGATAGTAGTCTACTTTGATTTCGGAGACAACTCAAACAATACATTGAAAATTTGTCCGTTCTTAAATGATTTCCTGAAAAACAGTCACCCACTGGTTAACTCCCTTTACAAATTTGCGACACAAAATAGGAGTTCAGCTGTCCTCTTATCAAATATATGTTTTCAAGTTCATATGGGAAGAATGATATTTTTCTCCAGGTCTTCTCTAATAGGATTTTGGGGAGCCACCCTGGGAGAAGCTTAGCTATTATTCCTAAGTCAGTGAAATAAAAATCCCTCTAGGAACTAGTAGGAAGCCCAATGGGAGCATTACACCCTAAACTAGGTTATTGATAGTTGGGTGAAAACTTTCCGTCCTCCCCTGAACAAATTCAATGGGAGAGAATCCAAAATGCTTCAGGCAAGAGCTGCATTGCTAAAAGGTGTTGTGTAAAGGAAACATTGGGAAATGCTTGTGTTTCTGATGTGTTTGCATAGTCACAGTCCAAACTATTGGCCACCACCTCCTCCTGATAATCCACACAGTCATTAAGGAATATTAAGGGTAGGCTTTGTGATAGAAATACTAGAAAATAGAAAGTAGTAGGAAACAAGTTCCCCATGGTTTTCTTCAGCTTAAGCTGACAGTAGGTTCCACCCATATTCTGTTAGGTGAGGCCTCCACAACTGGTCCTCTCACCAGGAGGGGACCTGCAGAAAGATATACGCACTGAGAGAAGCTTTCGAATGGGCAGCATGGAACTTTATAAGGTGAATATTTCCTGTCAAGCAAAAGAATGAGAGAGATTTGTACTTTCGGAGATTCTTGCAAAATAGATGAAGAAAGACATTACTGTCAAACTGATTCCAACTCATTGTAACCTTATAGGGCAGAGTCAAACTGCCTTATAGGATTTTCAAGGAAGGAACTGCTGGTGGATTCCAACTGCCACTCTTTTGGTAGTAGTTGAGATCTTAATCACTGTGCCAGCAGGGCTCTGACATACTTGTAGTTTACGGTCAATTGTAGCAGTGTGGAACTGATCTTTGGATGGTTAAATTCAAAATTGAAACTAATTCGTTCAGCATAAAGGCATAGTTACCAACAAGAGCTATATTAACAAACTAGTCATTGAAGTATTTGCTCTGATACTGTATCACTTGGTTGTTGAATGCTTCTGTAAGAATCTTCTCAGCTAAATGAAAACTGAAATCACATCTAGATAATGCAGGGTAACAACATTGCCGGGAGTCAGCCTTGGCAGGGTCTGGGATCACAAAGAGATGGGTGGCGTTGGTGAAGAAGAAATGATGAGAATGAGACAATCAGGAATCTGGAGATCAGCAGCCTATTAGGACCTACCTTTCTTTATTTTTTATATAATCAGTGACATGATTTCACTCTGCCCTTTTGACCACGTAAGCTGTTGGTTAGTAAGGAATTGATACCTCGTGGTCTCTTTTTGTGTTAGTCATTAGGGTCCTCTCTGTTGGCTAGCAAAGAACCGATACACTGTGGCCTTTTTTTATGTTAATCATTAGGGCCTTTTAGATAATGGCCAGAGACAAATACATTGTGATTATAATCAACAGTGAAAATAAAGCTATACCTTGAGCTCATTCAGCTCTATGCCTCGAGGTCAAAGGTGCAGGAAGAGCGGTAATCTGTCTGTCTCTATTTGTTCCTTCTCTGCTCTTATTTTATCTCTTCCTGTGAGGATAGTAAGTGCCCACCGTCCTCCACTCTAGGCCTCTCTTAAGCTGTTCTAAGGAGGATATTTCTTTAGTATTTGTCTATTTGCCATACCAAATATAATAAACTTGGAAGTCTATCTGTTTTCCTGATGTAGGGAGTGGAATGTCTGTCTCTAAGGGCTGTGTAGGGGGTCGTCCCTGGGAAGCTTCCCAGGGCCTTCCTGCAATCTTGTATTTCACATGTGGAGGGGAAAGTGCAGTTGGGGGAAGCCAGTGGAGCCGGGCTGGCCTCAGTAATCCCGGGCTGGGCATGCTGTGTCAGAATTCATTAAGCCGAGGTGGTTGTAAAACCCTTCTTCTTTGATCCTTGTGCCTGGAGATAAGAGGATATTTTTGAGGAAAGTTTAATTAGGTTGCAAAATATCATTAGGGAGAGCAAGGACAAAAAATATGTCAAGGGTGGGATGCGTCCACCCACCATCACAAAGGCTTGAGACTTTGCTTACAGAAGCTTCTGTGGGTGACTGGCCTCGGCACAACACCTTCTGTCTCAGGACATGACCAAGAATTTAAGCAGAATTCAAATTTGCTCTCCTGTACCTCACAAAGACTGTATAGGTATTTTGCAAATTATAAAATAAGTATATACTTTTCATAAAAGGCTAATTTTTATTTTATTTTATTTTTTGCAGCACTGAGATTGTTGTTAGTATTTTGGTATATATTGGTCAGGACTTCCTTATGGAAGTGTTTTTCTATTTGTGATTATGAAAAATTAACTCTACTTCATGCTTCACTTTGCATGTGTAAAGGCAAGTTTATACCTAATTCAGCTCCTCAATCAGGGAACATTACTTAAAGAGAGAGGTCAACTTTAATGTATTAAAGCTCTTAAATGTCAAAAATTTATCTTGTACATCTTTTAACACAGTTTATAATTGGTATTGACAATAATTGAAATGAGACATGTATGTTTTATTCTACATTCAGAAAAAAAAAGAAATATGTGATTTAGCAATTGCTAAAATAATCTTGCTAGAATCCATGGATTGCTAATAGTCCACTTGTCTTTTTCATGTTTTCCTTTTTTTGGTGGGGGGTGGGGGTAATGACCTGTTCCATTTCACCCCTCTCCTTGTACTCTTCTCTTTTCCATCTCCTGCTTTTTTTTTTTTTTTTCTTAATTAGGCCTTTCACAAATCAGTCCACAGTACACACCCTTGAAGATGTCTGGCTCTTTTCCATCTCTGAGCCTGAACCTGGTGTACCCTTGTAACAGGTCTCTATGAATCAATATCAGATAGAAGTATTCCAAAGCTTTAGCCTCATTGTGTAGAATACAGCAGATGTTCAGTCATATTGCTTCTGCCCAGCTATCTTCTTAAGTTAAAGAAACAATATAAAAATATTTCATATATTCCCTAAGTTAATATAGAAATTTAGATTCACATATACAGTGTTAGAACAAGATGAAAACCTGGGAATAAGTTGGATCAGCCATAGATAACACATTACTTCCCAGGGGACCTCTCCCACTGATTGGTTGAGGCTTTCTTTGCTACTATCTATGTATTTATTTCTCATCCTACATTCTATCTCTAGGAGAATTTATCCATCCCTATGGTTTTAAATACCAGCGACTCCAGCTCTCTACTCCACTTTATTGGTTCTTTGACCTTTTAAGAATGAAAGGTCCAAACGTAACCCACTATTCCCCCACACCCTCCATCACCAGCTCCTTCTTTCTGAGTTTGCTCACCTTGCATTCTCTCCTATTTCAGAAAATTTCATCACAGCTTACCCTGTTGTTTAAGGCATAAATCTACAGTCCCCCTGAATACCTTCCTCTTTCTTATCCCCTTTCTTACAAAGCCACTAGAAGAGTCCTGATGGTTTCGCCTCCAAAAACGTATCCTGGTTGGTTCCCTTCCTTTCATCTCCACTGTCACAATTCTAGAGCAAACCACTATTATCTGCTGCTGGAACCAACATTTTTTAACTGGTACCTCCACTTTTCTTGGCCTCACTTTAATCAGTTTTTCACACTGCAACAAGAAAATCTAACACAACAACATCATTTTGCTTTGCCACTTGAAGTCCTTCGATAGCTCTCTTAGACACTTAGAGAAACACTCCTTAACATGTGCTAATAAACCCGTTCCAAATCGTTCCTGTCAGGTACTCACCTGGAGCCACTTCTGCCATTTCTCAGTAAGCTCCAGTCACGAATTAGTCCACATTACACATCCTTGAAGATGTCCAACTTTCTTCCATCTCTGAGCCTTCCTACGTGCTGTTCCCTTGCAACAGGTCTCTGTGAATCAATGTCAGACAGAAGGCACCTAACAACACATGCTGTTCCCTCAAACCTTGGCTACCTGACTCTTACTAGATCTTCAGGACTCCACTTTATCATTTCTCCTTCAGAAGAGACTTCCCTGACCAGCCCTAGCTATTTACCCCATTCTTTCTCACTGTTGCCCTTGTCATAATTTTTTGATCATGTGTTAAAGTGTGCACATTCTCATTTGTCTGTGTTTCTTTTCTTGAACTAAAAATCCTGAGTTTAGAGGCTATATCTTGTTTATGTTAAAAAATGAAAAGCATAGACTTCCAGTTTCAGCTCAAGTCATCACTTTGATACTAACAGGAAGAAAAAGTTGAACAAATTGAAAATCAATGATTTATTTGGACCTGTTAGAGAACTGGAAAGCCTGGTGGCACAGTGATTAAGTGCTACATCTGCTAGCCAAAAGGTCAGCAATTCAAATCTTCCAGGTGTTCCTTGGAAACTGTGGGGCAGCCTGACTCTGTCTTATAGGGTAACTATAAGTTGGGATCCACTTAATGGCACCAGGGTACAGGTATCAGAGAATTAAGTTTTCAGGGTTAACTAACTTGGAATCTAGAGTCTGGTGAAACTACCTCAGAAAGTAGAGTCTAGTGAATCTAGAAAGTCAAAGCCAAGATTTGTTTAACTGAAACCTAAGACTCTGAAGACACAATTGTTAGGAACATGTAGATAGTAATTTTGATGGATTGCTGGAGGATAATGTGTGTATTGCTTCTTGCCCATAAACTGAAACCAAACCCGTTACTGTTGAGTCAGTTCCCATTCATAGCAGCTCTGTAGGACAGAAGAGAACTTCTCTACAGGGCTTCCAAGGTTATAAGCTGGTACAGAAGAACAGTGTCACATCTTCCTCCAGCGAAGAAGCTGGTGGGTTCTAACCACTGATGGTTTGGTTAGTAGCTGAGCACTTCGTCACTGCCCCACATGGGCCCCTCTTTTTGCCCATATTCTCCTTCTATAAAGCACTGACACCAGGCTCCAGCTTATTGGCTAGAACCCGAGGGCTTGGCTCTTGAGAACACACATTAAAAAGCTGAAAGTACTCTCTCTTACTCATGATTGCTGAAATCACCAAGTTTTACAACTGAAAAACATGTTGGCATTATAAAACCAAAATCAAACCCTCTGCCTCTTGTTAATTCTGACTCATAGTGACCTCATAGGGTTTCGAAGGCTATAAATCTTTCTGGAAACAGACTGCCATATGTTTCTTCTTTGGAGCCACTGTGGTTTTGAACTACTCACCATCCAATTAGCAGTTGATTACTTCAGTTAATATAAATGTTCACTAACAATTTACCTCTACTTTCTATACTTAGCCCTGAGTCTTAGCTGAATGTTTTACTCTGACATGTTTTATTATATGCTGTTTTAGCTTATTTTTCATGAATTTGTATATTGAACAAGACCCTTAAGTAAAAACCTATTTTGACATGAAGGCATGAGGCACAAGGTTATTTATAGGAAAATATTCTCTGATAACATTTATAACAATAATTATAACAATCAAATTATGTAATGCTTATTGACTATGTGGTAGGCAACGGATTAACTGTATGCATTTATTGAGATTCTATTATTATATCTCTCCCCATTGTATTTTTGAACTGATGAGAGAACCTAGGTACAGAGTGACTAAAGGCTGTACTGAAATTCACAGCGCTAATATATGTCACACAGCAAGAACTGAAATCAACATCTGCTTCATCAAAAGCCATGCTTTTAAGTTTGATTCTACAGCAGGGAGAAATTTCCCCTTTATCCAGCAAAACTATAAATTATACACACAGCTTTGATTATTAAAGGCATGATAAAGATAAAATTTGTAGCATGAAATGCAATTTTCTGATATAAGCCTCCTGGTCTCACTGAAATAATTTCAAGCTTGTTACTGTGCCTTCATTTTCTTTTTGTTATTTGGTATTCATTGCTCTGGGTGTTGTTAAAAATTTCTCCAGCTGGATCTGCTCTTCATAATGTGTTTGAATATTAAATTATCTACACAAAATAGCTACAGTTTACAGAATGTATGTATGCCAGCATTTGTTTAGTACTGTCATAGAAAATAAACAAAAGCAAAAAAGAAAATGATACTTAAGCAGTCTCTGTTCTGACTGGTTTACCCTTTCAGTGTTCAACAATATACTGTTTGCTGTTTTATAAGTGATTACTTTTTCATTGTCTCCAGTTCCAGTATTATTGAATACTCATGTTTACTTACTAAAGCATTTTACTTAGAATAGAAATACAAAACATTATTGCAGCCTTTGTTAAATTTGCCACTTCTCTGATACATGAAAAGTACTTGAGTTAAGGACAGCATTTCCATGGTACTGAAAAACCTCTGAAGCTCTTCAAGCAAATAAAAGCTTTTTTATTTGTCATTCTCATCTGTATTAGGCTAGCAAAATGAATCAGGACTCTTTGATAACATTAATTTTTTTCAGATTTTTTGCCCCCAAAACTTATCTCTGCTTTCCCATCTAGGACAATTTGCTTTTATGGATAAAATTTATTTTTTGCCTATGAAAGGTATGCATTTGCATTTATGCATGTGTAATTGTGTGGATGTATGTCTTTAATATACATTATACATAACTCATTTGTGCCTTTATGTTATTGTAGAAACTAACATGACAGTGAATAGCGTTGTGGGAGAAGACAAAAATACATTATGGCACAGCAACTAAACAATTAGTTATAAATGTTAGAAATTAAAAAATAGACTTGCTTTAGTAGAGTTTTTTTTTGGCACTTGAGTGAGAAATGTTTACTTTTCTTCACATTTTATAAATCTTATTTGATTTCGAATTTCTTCCCTTCACATATAAAATCCTCATCCATTGTGCCCCTACAGTTAAAAATGCCATGATAATAGACCAGGCTTGTCATTTTTCCTCTTCTACTTTCCATTATTGCTAGCAGCACGACAACTCTCCTGTCACCCAGGGTTACAACCTTGAGCCCATCTTTGATTATCTCTCTTTCTACCTTGTATCTAGGACCTTTCTATGTCCTGCCATTTCTTTCTTTTACAATGTTTGAAAAGCCAGATTCTTCTTTTTGGTTCCCACTACCAAGACCCCAATCTACTTTCTTTCATTTTCTTTTATTTCTGCTCCAACTATTGCAATATTCCACATTCTTGCCTCCATATCTTTCTTCTTCCATTCCAACTACTATGCTGTTATAAAGTCTGTGGAGGTATTGACAGGTCTACACCAGAGGAAATAAAATGGCTTAACTTCAAAACGAACTTACAAGAAAGCACAAGCGGCTATTTGTTAAGGGTGCAAACAATCATTAACATTTCAAAAAGTACTTTCCATAGAACTTGAGCCTCTTGAGATGCTACACACACACACATACATGCATGCACATGCATAGTTCTATGTTCAAATAATCTTCACAAATGCTGCATACAATATCTTCTCTAAAAGAGTCAAATTCATACCACTGAGTCAGATTCATACCATCTTACTCAAAGTTTTGAATTCCTTGGGAGAATATCAATCTTGTTTAACATTAAGAGTTCTGAAATGCAATCTCTTGTATAGTGCATGTGTGTGTGTGTATACATTTTAGTATAGTATGCAGGACTTATTTTGGAGAAAATCATTCTACATTATAGCTTTTTACTGACATTTAGGAGTATTCCCTTGAAAAGGCTAGCAAAGCCGGGGCTTCTCTTAAACTCTATGTAGAGTTGCCAGCAAGTAGTAACCACCATGCCAGAAACCAAAGGAAATCGTCACCCACGAGGAACAGCAGGGTTAGTGGCTTATGTCTCCAGATGGAAGGATTTATTCACATGATTTGTACCAGGAGTAGCTAATTTGGAAATATTGTCACTGTTACCTTCAACCATACTAACTCAAGAAAGGATATATCCTATCTTCAAGCTTTACTGTAAAATTTCCTTTCATTTTACTGCAGTCTGTACAAAGAAAACAATAAGCAAGATAAGAAAGACTTTTAGATGCCAAAAGCTGAATGCCTTGTTATCTTTTAATGTAAACTTGCGTTAGTCTTGGATGATGTCTTTTATGCTCTGTTCAGTTCACTGTGTGCTGTACAAACTTAATGAATTTGCCATTGATCAATCGGTGTATTACAAACTCTTTATGGAGCTTATTGTGTTGGAAGTGTGACTCTCGGCCACATTATCTGACAAAAGTGTCTATATAAGCAGTCATCCTGAAGTGCTGATTCTGTTATTTGATTTGGGATTAAACAGTCTGTTGCAAGCCATCTGCTTCCCTATGCATGTGTCCTTGAGAGGTTAGATTTCTACTGATATTGCCCCATAATTTTAACTGGTGTTTGAAAGATCAGAATTAGCTTAGACATATGCCACTGAAATTACCAGCCTTATCCTAGAGGACTGTCCAGACTTTGACACCAGAGCCCAGATCAGAAAAAAAAGTTTACTTTTTTTACATTGTTGCTGATTCAGAATCCTGCTGCACTTGGCCCAGTGCCATGAGGCTCAAGAGTACTTGCCTGAAGAGATTTTACAACAGTTCATGCTTCTGAATATTTGAAAGTGTGCACTGGCTGCTCAAGCCATGTCTCCTGATGTGTCCCAAAGAATGTTCTCCTTTGGCCTGTACCTGATTACTCTGCAGAAACTCTTGGATTGCTGTCTCAGCAACTCCTGTTACAGAGACTTTGGAAATACCCTACTGAAAACCTGCATCTAACTAGGTAGTAAGTGAAAATCCCTGTCTACATATTCAAAATAGAAAACAGTCTCAGTTCAGTTCCAGGTTACTCAACCAAATAAAAACTCTTTCAATAATAATTTCAATATTTTCAGTAGGAGTGGTTTCTGTGTAGCTTCCAAAATTAGAGGCAACAATACTTTACTTTGGATATGTGACTATTTGGCTGAAGGCGATGTGTTCAGAAGTCTCCTGATGTGTACCCCACTAATACCGCCTTATTTGGGGATCTGAATGCTATTTCTTAGTACACTTAAAAGGGAAAGAGGATAATGCCGATCATAAAGTAAATATTTTTGTTTTTAGTTTTTGTTGTTTTTAACTATATGTATCCCCCTCCCCACAAAATATTGTGGGCTCCTTAAGAAAAGTGAAAAGTTTTCTAGGTTCTCTCCTATGTGAAATGTGAGGGGATAGCATTTCATATTAAATCCTAATAAATCAAGTTGCGTGCTATAATCTCTAGAGAACTATTAAAAGTTAGATAAAGAATGTAACACAATAAGGGGAGGGCAAAAATTCATATCATAAGTTACTCAATTAATGAAAAAGAGAGAAATACAAAAGACCAGCTGAGAGAAATAGAAAACGAATTGTATGGCAGATTTAAACTCTGGCATATTAATAACTGTTAAATTTAAATGGATTAAATACTGCAGCTGAAAAACTGCATTAAAAATATAACCAACTACATATTTCTTAAGAGACAAAATTAAAATCTCAGATCAAAGCAAGCCAAGCCAGCCAAGTGACGTCGGGTCAAAGCAAGGTGGAAACTAAAACACGGAAAAGATGCAATACATAATCATTAACTGAAGAAGCTGTTTTGTAAAACAATATAATTGTTTCAGTCATCTAGTGCTACTTTAACAGAAATACCACAAGTGGGTGGCTTTAACAAAGGAAGGTTGATTCTCACACAGTCCGGTAGGCTACAAGTCCATATTCAGGGTGTCTGCTCAAGGGTAAGGTTTTCTCCCTTGTGGGCTCTGGAGGAAAGTCCAGTATTGCATCATTCTTTGTCCAGGGAGCATTTTGGCGCAGGAACCTCAGGTCTCAAGGACGTGCTCTTCTCTAGGTGTTGCTTTCTTGATGGTGTGAGGTTCCCAATTCTCTGCCTGCTTCCCCTTCCTTTAATCTCCTGCAGGATGAAAGGATTAAGGGTGAGGCAAGCCATACTCCAGGGAAACTCCCTTTACAGCAGAGCAGGGAAGTGATCTTATAAAGGGCTTTACAGTTCCACCCTAAACCTTTAACATACAGCATAGGAAAACCATAAAATGGAGGACAGTCACGAGATACTGGGACTCATGGCCCAGTCACATGGCTACACCTATTTTGGGGGGACAGAATTCAATCCATTGCACCCCACCCTTAATCCTTTCATCCTACAAGAGATAAAAGGAAGGAGAAGCAAGCAGAGAATTGGGGACCTCACATCATCACATAAGCATCACCCGGAAAAGAGTATGTCCTTCAGACCTGAGGTTTCTGTGCCAAGATGCTCCCTAAACAAAGACCTATGCAATAGTGGAATTTCCTCCAGAGCCAACAAGAGGGAGAATCTTCCCCTGGAGTAGACATCCTGAATCTGGACTTGTAGCCTACTAGACTGTGTAAGAATAAACCTTCCTTCATTAAAGCCATCCACTCTGTGGTATTTCCGTTAGGGCAGCACTAGCTGACTAAAACAGATATGAACAGGTTCATTTGCTGATTCCAATCATCTTCTGATTCTGGCACACCATTGTTCTGATGGACAGCAATATAGCCCATGTCAATACACCCCTTAAGTTCCCAGAATGCTTTCCATAGGTCCCCACTTTCTGGCCCAAATCCTCAGGTGTGGCTTGAAAGTTCCATATCAAAGCATCCCAATTACTTGAGTTATTTCTAATAAACCAAGGACAAAGGCCAACTTACTGTGTATAAAGTCAAATTCTTTATTCAACAATACCTTAAGAATTTTTGTACATGAGATCATGCCACTTGGTGTCACCTGCTTTTTTTAAAAAAAAAATTATTTAATCAGAAGAACTTCTTTCTGTGTTTCTTGTAAGGCAAAGCTACTCGTAACAGGTTTCCTCAGTTTTTGCTTATTTGGGAATATCTTTATTTTACTTTCTGTCAGGGATTGAATTGTGTTTCCTTCAAAATATGTGTGGTAGTTTGACTGGGCCATTGTTTTAGTCACCTAGTGCTGCTCTAACAGAAATGCCACAGAGTGGGTGGCTTTAACAAAGGAAAGTTTATTCTTACATAGTCCATGGAAAACCACTCCTGGCACCAAATTCTGTTTTAGTCATCTGTGGCTGCTCTAAGAGGAATATCATGGACTGATGGCTTTAAAAAAGGAAGGTTTATTCTTACATAGTCTGGTAGGCTGCATGTCCACATTGAGGATGTCGGCTCCAGGGGAAGGCTTTCCCCTTGTCAGCTCGGGAGAAAAGTCCGGTATTGCATCAGTCTTTGTCCAGGGAGCATTTTGGCGCAGGAACCTCAGGTCTGAAGGATGTGCTCTTCTCCTGGTGCTTTCTTGATGGTACAAGGTTCTCAATTCTCTGCTTGCTTCTCTTTCCTTTTATCTCTTGCAGGCTGAAAGGACTAAGGATGGAGCAAGCCCTACTCCAGGGAAACTCCCTTTACAGTGGAGCAGGGAGGTGATCTTATAAAGGGATTTACAGTCCCACCCTAAACCTTTAACATACAACATAGGAAAACCACAAAATGGAGGACAGTCACAAGATACTGGGAATCATGGCCCAGCCACATGGCTACACATATTTTGGGGGGGCACAATTTGATCCGTGACAGCCATGATTACTGGTATTTTGTCATGTCTCTCCACACTGTAAGTGCTGCCTCTGTGATGTTAATGAGGATGAGTGGGCATCAGTTGTGTTGGTGGGGCAGGATTCACTGTGTAAGACTCATCTGTCCCATGAGGCAAGTTTCTTGAGATACAAAGGAAAGAAGCTAGCAGAGAGATTTGAGAACCTCATTCTATAAGTACAGCGGTACTGTAGGCAGATCACATCCTTCAGACTTCAGGTTCCTGTGCCAAGGTCCTCCCTAACCAAAAAAAATACTGATGCAGCACAAAGACATTCTTCCAGAGCCAACAGAGAGAGATTGCCTTTCCTGAAGCCGGCACCCCGGATTCACAATTCTAACCTATTGGACTGTGTAAGAATCAACTTTTCATTGGTAAATCCATCCACTCATGGTATGTCTGTTACAGTAGTACTAAATGACTAAGATAGAATTTGGTACTGAGAGTGGGTCCTACTCTAACAGATACCTGAATTGTGGAAGTAGTTTTGAAACTGTAAATGGATAGAAGACTCGGAAGGAACCAAGGAGAACGGGTAACACTTAAGAAGGCCTAGATGGTGAGAAACAAGCAGCAGAGGACCAGCAGGAGCAGCAGTGGACAGGCAGCGGCAGAACCAGACCAGTGTGAGACTGCACTAGAGCCAATCCACCAAGTGAGAGCTGCGTGCCTGTATGCAGGCTTCCTGGCAGAGTGAGGTCCCTCTGGGCACTTCATTTTGTGGAGATAGAGAGCTTTGAAACACTTAACCATTCAGGGCACATGTAGGCCCAGGTCATGAGGCCACAGGAAACAGAAGCTAAAGAGACAAAGAACATCAGAAGCTGAGCTGCCTCAGTGTGAAAAGGTTTGGCTGTGAACACAGTGGTTTCTAAAGGTAGGGCCAT
Organism: Heterohyrax brucei; assembly: GCA_028571685.1. NCBI lineage: Eukaryota > Metazoa > Chordata > Mammalia > Hyracoidea > Procaviidae > Heterohyrax > Heterohyrax brucei. Next base: position 70,352,716 of record CM053146.1, on the reverse strand, counting down.
GGCCCCTGGTGTTTCCAGCTGCCACTCATATAGACTTGGAAAATCATGAACCTAAAGCCAAAGGAGGAGAGTTGCTGTTCCAGTGGGCCCGGACAGTGGAGCTGTAGCACACAACCAAGGGACTGTCAAGGATTGAATTGGTGGCCCCCAAAAAATATGTACAGAAATTTAGTCATGTTGTGATTTATCAGTATTATGTGGCACTCCATTTTGTGATTTTGTTATGCTGCATGTTAAAGGGGGTTAGGGTTGGACTGTAAATCCCTTCCTAAGGTCATCTCACTGTTCCATTGTGAAGGCAGTTTCCCTGGAGTGTGGCTGGCCCCGCCTTTCATCCTGCAACAGATAAAAGGAAAGAGAAGCAAACAGAGAACTGGAAACCTCACACCATCAAGAAAGCAGCACTGGAGAAGAGAATGTCCTTCAGAACTGAAGTTCCTGTGTCAGGTTGCTCCCTGAACAAAGACTGACACAACACAAGGACTTTCCACCAGAGGTGACAAAGGGACAGCCTTCCCCTGGAGCAGACACCCTTAATTTGGACCTGTCACCTACCAGACTGTGTAAAAATAAACTTTTCTTGTTAAAGCCATCCATGCTTGGTATTTCTGTTACAACAGCACTAGCTGTCTAAAACAGAATTTGCTACAAAGAGAATGGGGTACTGCTCTAACAAATATCTAAAATGCGGAAGCAGTTTTAAAACTGAATAGATAGAAGATTCAGAAGGAATGGAGAACTGTCTACACCAGAGAAGGTACAGATGGTGAGGAAAGAACAGCAGCAGTGGACAGGCAGCAACAGAACCAGACCAGCATGAGACAGTGCTGTAGCTTACCCATGGAGCAAAAGAGCCGAGTGCCTGTGCACAGAGGTTTCTTGGCAGAGTATGGTGGCTCCAGGCACTTGAATCAGTGGAGCTAGTCTTTCTGACCCACAGAGTGAGAAAGCTAAATGACTGCAAACAAGGGTCTTCCAGGCAGAGTGGGGTGCCTTTGGGCACTTGAATCAGTAGAGCTATAGAGCTTTGGAATTCTTGCCCCAGGGAGGGCAGATGGAAGCCTGAGGCCCAAGCCATGAGGCCATAGGAAGTAGAAGCTGAGCTGCCTCAGTCTTAAAAGGTATGGCCACGACCTCAGGGGTTGGAAAGTATGGAGCCAGGGCTTTCTGTTTGTAAGGGTTCAATTGACACTGAGTTGGGCTTAGGATGCACCGAAAGCTGAGGGGGCTGAGTTGCTGTCCAGCTGGGCCTAGAAGACAGAGTTATTGCATAGGGCCAGGGATCTCCACTCAGAATCCAGAGAGTATGGCCAATACCTAGAGTCTGAAGAGCAAAGCTAATGGATAAATCGTATCAGAGAACACAAGATTATTTTCAAAGCTTTAAGGGCTAACGTACTCTGTTTTGCTGACTTGTTTGTAGTCTGTTTGTCTTCCTTCTCGATTTGTAATGGAACATCTAATTTGTGCCTGTTCTGCCACTGTACCCTAGGAAGCAGATAGCTTGTATTCTAGGTTTCACATATGTAGAGGAATTTTTGAATTTTGGACTTTGAACTCATTTAAGAATTTGCTATCATATGAGATGTACATATTTTGTCTATGACTTTTACTATGATAGGATGAATGTGTTATGTTTCACAGATGTGATTTTTGGGGAGCCAAAACATGGAATGCAATGGATTGAATTGGTATCTCCCCAAAAATATGTGCAGAAGTTTAGTTGGGTCGTGATTTACCAGTATTGTGTGACCCTTCATTTTGTGATTATCTTATGTTGCATGTTAAAGTGGATTAGGGTTGGACTGTAAATCCCTTCCTAAGGTCACCTCTATGTTCCATTGCAAAGGGAGTTTCCCTGGAGTGTGGCTTGCACCACATTTTATGTTACAACAAATAAAAGGAAAGGGAAGCAAGCAGAGAACTGGAAACCTCACACCATCAAGAAAACAGTACTGGAGAAGAGCATGTCGTTCAGACCCTAGGTTCCTGTGCCAAGATGTTCCATGAACAAAGACTGACACAACACAAGGACTTTCCTCCACAACCAACATAGAAGAAACCTACTACACTATGTAAAAATTAAGTTTTCCAGTTAAAGCCATCCATGTTTGGTATTTCTGTTAGTGCAGCACTAGCTGACTAAAACAAAGGCTTTCACTCAGAATCTGGAGAATGTGGCCAATACCTAGAGTCTGAGGGGCTGAACCGTTGTGTAAAATGTCTCAGAGAATAGAAGATTATTTTCAAAGCTTTAAGGACTAGAGCAATGTGTTTTGCTGACTTGCTTTTTTGCCTATTTTGCCTCATTTCTCTGATTTGTAATGGAAATGTTTAACTTGTGCCTGCCTGTTTTGCCATTGTATTTTGGAGACAGCTCACATTCTAGATTTCATAGCTGAAGAGGAATTTCTGGGTTTTAGAATTGGACTTGAGGCTTTTGTTACAATGGGATGAATATGTTGCACGTGTTGCAAGGATGTGATTTTTTTTTTTAGGGAGCAAGGGGTGGAATGTCATTGATTAAATTGAGTCCCCCAAAAATGTGCTTGGCAGTTTGGCTGGGCCATGATTTCTGGTATTGTGTGATGTTCCTCCATGTTGTAAGTCCTGACTCTGTGATGTTAATGAGGGTGGATAGGCAGCAGTTGCACTTGTAGGGCAGGACTCAATGTGTAAGATTGTTTTGTTCTTTGAGGCAGTCTCTTGAGATATAAAGGAAAGATGTTAGCAGAGAGATTTGAGAACTTCATACCATTGAGAAAGTATTACTGGGAGCACAGCATGTCCTTCAGACCTGAGGTTCCTGCGCCAAGATGCCCCTCTCTTGATTAAAGAAAGACTGATATAGCACAAGGACCTTCTTGCAGAACCAGTACAGAGAGATTGCCTTCCCTAGAGCTGACATCCTAGATTCAGACTTTTAACCTACTGGCCTGTGTGAGAATAAACTTTGCTTTGGTAAATCCATCCACTTGTGGTATCTCTAATAGAGCAGTACCAGATAACTAAGACACTTTCATTTTGGAAGTATAATTGGTTGCACTCATAATCCTCGATTTATGATATCTTTAGTTGTGATGAACTACACTCTTTTTTTGTTATTGTATATCTTATTAGTGATATGTACTATACACGATACAGCAGTGTATAATTTGCAAATGTTATTATTTTTAGACACCCACTCACAGTTATAAACAAATTGAATTTGTAAAGTTACTGATAATAAAAGTAAACAATGAAAATTAAGAAAAAGAAAGAAGTATTACACTCTGGAAACCCTGGTGTGTAGTGATTAAATTCTACATCTGCTAACCAAAAGTTCAGCAGTTTGAATCCACCTGGTGCTTCTTGGAAACTCTATGGAGCAGTTCTATTCTGTCCAATAGGGTCACTATGAGTCAGAATTGACTTGACAGCAGTGGGTTTGGGTTTATTACACATATTGCAGAACTGACTTACGATATAATTGTTGGAATGGAACTCATTGTAAGTTGAGGACAGCCTGTGTATAAGAATCTGGGTAGCTTCTTATTTTTTCACTTTGAATACAGCCAGCCAAGAGCCAAATACAAGGACTGCCAATTAAGCTTGCAAACTCATCCTAGAAAAAACACTACATAGCTCATTGCTGCATATCCTACAGTCACCTTCTAAACATTCCCCTTGGGAAGCTGTATGCTTATGCCAGCACCTAGTCCACCCTTCAAAGCAATTTTGGACCTTTTTCTCTGCAATTGGCATCAGAGCTGTTATCATATTATCCTTGATGTCCTGAATGTCATTAAATTGTCTTCCTTTATCTTTAGGTAAAGAAGAAAGTCACTGGGGGCCAGATCAGGTGAGAAGAGAGGGTGTTCGGATACAGCTGTCTGTTTACTGACTAAAAACTCCCTCACAGACCACTATGCAGTGAGGTTTGTAAACTTCACAATTCAGTGATGTTGATTACATTCTTGGAGTTACAGAACCATGCTCACTTTCCTTTTCTGTGTTATTCCTTTACCATTAATACAACTTCACTGTCCCCTAAGTTTTACAACTTGCCACAGTGCTCAATGGCCATTCCAGAAAGAGTTCCAAAGTTGCTTTGAAGGAAGGGCTAGGCACTGGCATAGCTTCCCAAGGGGAGGACTTCAAAGGTGACCATAGTGATATTCATCGATGAAGCATGTAGCACTTAGAATAATTAAGTTCGTGGACTTAATCACTGGATCTCGCATGCTATCTGATAGCCCTATGGTCTCAGTTGTTTCTGATTAGAAGTCAACTGTTAATCTTTTTAGAGTTTCCTGGTGTGTGATGAGTCATTTTTTCTCTTGCAACTTTCAAGTCTTTCTCTTTGATGAAAGACAAGTCTTTCAATACTTTGACTATGGGATGTCTATGTATGTGTTTCTAAGTGTTTTTCTGATTGGAGTTTGTTGAGTTTATTAGGTGTATAGATTAATGGTTTTTATTAAATTGGAGAAGTTTTCAGCCATTTGTTCTTCAGATTTTCTTCTCTCTTGTGTTTCTATTCTCTCATTGCACATATGTTGGTGTAATTATTGGATCACTGATGTTCCGTATTACTCTGAGATTCAGTTTCTTGTTCTTTTTTTTTTTTTTTGGTCTATTTTACTGTGCTACATTTTTCTTTTTTCTCTTACTAGATCAAGTCCATAGCTGAATCCCTCTAGTAATATTTTGATTTTAATTATTGTGCTTTCTTATTTTTGTAACTTCTTTCATTGTTGTTGAAAGAGTGTAAAGCAGAATGTACACCAATCAACAATTCTAAATTTACAATTCAGTGATGTTGATTACATTCTTGAAGTTATGTAACCACCCTCACCTTACTTTTCCGTGCTGTTCCTTTACCACTGGTGCAACCTCATTGTCCCCTAAGTTTTACACTTAATCTTTTGATTTGCTGTTGTCAATTTTTCAGTTTAATCCCTTATAAACAGATCTTAAAAGTGCACAATAGTCGGGGATGACATTCTTTGCTAATTATACTAAACCATTATTTGTTTTTAAGAAGACATGGAGGGATATTGTTGGTTTAAGGTTTAAAGTTTATTGTATTTGTTAACTTCAGAACTTCAATTTAGTTCTTTCTTATATATAATTCTTCTTTCTTTAATGATAATCTTATTATGCTGACACATTGACATCATCATTTATTTCCTTAAGGTTGGTTTCCTTTAGTTCTTTGAATGTATCTGCAACGGCTGCTTCAAGATCTTTGTCTGTTATAGCCAAATATGGGCACTGAGTCTCTAATGTGCTTCCCTGGCAGATAGTATTTTATATATGTTGTCCAGCTTGTTCTCCAGCTTGTTGCTGGAGAAATTAAGCGTATTTTGTGTGACTCCACTGGGACAAGATTCTTAGAAGCTTGCTTCTGGTTGCCTCTAGACTTCACCTCATCTATCTCCACTGTTTTCTCATTTTGCTTTGTCAATTTGTCATAATAAATGGTAGCCATGAGTATGGCAATGTTTTGAGTCTTGTGAGTTGACCTAGTGAGCCACAGAACCCGGAAATGGTCTTCAGAAGTCCTGATATAGAAGAAGGATTTTATCAATTAATTACTATTTCTTTGTAGATGGTGTGTGTATGTATGTATGTATATATCTATACACCACTTGGCTTGGCTCTATCTATATGTACCAGTACAGGAAACCCTGGTGACATAGTGGGTTAAGTGCTATATCTGCTAACTCAAAGGTTGGCAGTTCAAATCCAGCAGATACTCCTTGGAAAGTCTATGGGGCAGTTCTAATCTGACCTATAGAGTTACTATGAGTTGAAGCCAACTCAATGGCAGTGAGTTTGGTTTTGTTTTTTTTTGGTATCTCTATGTCTTGGCTTGGCATGTCTATCTTTGTCCCTATGTATATATATATGTACATGTATGTACATCTACTAGTGATACATTGGTTAAGCACTTGATTGCTAATCAGAAGGTTGGTGGTTTGAACTTACTAGTCACTCAGTTGGAGAAAGATGTGGAAGTTGGTTTCCATAAAGATTATAGCCTAGGAAACTCTACAGGTCAGTTCTACTCTGTCCTATAGAGTCACTATGAACTATGAGTCAAAAATAACTTGACAGCAACAAGTATATGCATTTTTTTCAGTATTTTGCAGCATTTTCTCTTTATACTTGATGTTCTTCAATTTTGCTCTGATGTGCTTATGCATGATTTCTTATTTTGTTTTGCCATTTGATGTACTTTTTCAGTTGGCAAACTCATAGCTTTCTTTATTGAGAACTGTTTCTCGACTAACATCTCTTTAAATCTTGCCTCTCTGCTATACCTAAGATAAATTCTGGAGTTTCTTGGGTGAGCGCTGTCTCTTATTTTCTCTGTTTTGTTTTGTAATCTCTTTACCTCTATGAGGTATATTCTGAAAGGTTTCTGGAATTCTTTCTCATAATTTGCTAATTCTTTCTTCATTTATGCCCCATCTACTATTTTCCCAAATCTATAATATCAAGGACATCAAACATGAAGAAAGCAAGAGGTCATAAAACAAAATGGATGTCAGAGGAGAACTTGGAAATTTGCTCTTGAAAGTAAAGTAGCTAAAGTCAAAGTAAGAAATGATGAAGTGAAAGGGCTGTACAGAAGCTTTCAAAGGGTAGCTCAAGAAGGCAAAGTGTCACAGAGTTAGAATGATATGGAGAAAGAAAACTGAAAGGGAAGAACAAAATTGACATTCTCACTGAAGAAAACCTTCCAGCCTAGAGCTGCAATATTAAAGGATTCTACAGGGAAAATAATAAATGACACAGGAAGCATCCAAAGAAGATGGAGGGGATAAACTGAGTCACTATGCCAGGAAGTACTAGTTGATATTCAACCATTTCAGGAGGTTGCATGTTATCAAGAACTAAAAGCACTGAAGTGAGGTGTCCAGGCTTCTCTGCAGGCATTGGTGGAAAACAAAGTGCCAAGAATCGACAGAATGCCAACTGAGATGTTTCAACAAATGCCGGAAGTGCTGACTCATCTATGCTAAGAATTTTGGAAGACAGCTATCAGGCCAATCAGCTGAAAGATATCTATGTTTATGCCCATTCCAAAGAAAGGTATTCCAACAGAAAGCAGAAATTATGGAACAATATCATTAATAGCATCTGCAAATAAAATTTTGTTGATGATCATTTGAAGTAGCTGCAGTAGTATAGCCACAGGAAACTGCCAGAAATTCAAGCTGAACTCAGAAGAGGACGTGGAAGGAGAGAGATCATTGCTGATATCAGATAGCTCTTGGCTGAAAGCAGAGAATACCAGCATGATATTTACCTGTGTTTTAGTGACTATGCAAAGGCATTCAACTATGTGCATCATAACAAATTATGGATAACATTTCAGAGAGTAGGAATTCCAGAATGCTTAATTGTGGTCTTGAGTAACTTGGACCTAGATCAAGAAGAGTAGTTCAAACAGGGCAAAGGGAATACTCTGAAGTTTAAAGTCAGGAGAAGTCTGCCTCGGGATAGTATCGTCCTATCATAGTTACACAATCTGCGTGAAAAGCGGATGATCCAAGAAGTTGGATTGTATGAGGAAGAATGTGGCATCAGGGTTGAGGCAAGACCCATGAACAACCTGTGTTATGCAAATGATTCAATCTTGCTTGTTGAAAATGAAGAGGACTTGAGGCACTTACTGATGAAGGTCAAAGATCTACAGCCTTCTGTGTGGATGGCACCTCAATATAAAGGAAACAAAAATCTTCACAACTGAATTAATAAGCAACAACATGATAGAGAAATGATTGAAGTTGTCAAGGACAACTAATTTTACTTGCATCCACAGTCAACAAACATGGAGGCAACAATGAAGAAATCAAACGTCACGTTATTCTGGACAAATCAGCTTCAAAACACCTCTTTATAGTGTTTAGCAAAATTGTCACCTTGAAGAATAAGGTGAGCCTGATGCAAGCCATGATGTTTTCAGTTACCCTTTAGGGACAATGAATAGGGAAGACTAAAGAAGAATTGAAAGCTTTGACTCATGGTATTGATGAAGAATATTGCACATACCTTGGACTACAAAAATAATGAACAAATCTTTCTTGGAAGAAGTACAGCCCAAACGCTCCTTAGAAGTATGGATGGTGAGACTATGATCTCCAATGATTAAGCCTGTGAACTTAATTGTTCTAAGTGCTACATACATCGTTGCTGAATATCACAATGGTTCAAGTGCTCCTCTTGGGAAGCTATGCACCAACACTAGTGCTTAGTCCACTCTTAAAAGTAATTTTGGAACTCTTTCTGGAATGGCCATTGGGCATGGTGGCACGGTGTCAAGTTCGTGAACTTAACAGTGTAATTGTCTGTGAGAGAGTTTTTAGCCAGTAAACAAATAACTGTATTGGAACACCCTCCCTACTCACCTGATCTGGCCCCCAATAACATTTTTCTTTATCTGAAAATAATAGAAATATTGAAAGGGAGACATTTTGATGATATTCAGGACATCAAGGGTAATACGATGACAGCTCTGATGGCCATTCCAGAAAGAGTGTTCCAAAATTGCTTTGAAGGATGGACTCTGCTGGCATCAGCACATGGCCTCCCAAGGGGAGGAGTACTTCAAAGGTGAACACGATGATATTCAGCAGTGAAGTATGTAGCACTTTTTCTAGGATGAGTTCATGAACTTAATTAGCAGCCCTGGTATGTCACATATACTTTGGATATGTTATCAGGAAGTATCAGTCCCTGAAGCAGGACATGGTGCATGGTAAAGCAGAAGGTCAGCAGAAGAGAGGAAGACTCTGAGATGGGCTGACACAGTGGCTGCAACAGTGGGCTCAAGCTAAGTGGTTGTTAGGAAGGCACAGGACTGGACAGGGGTTGTGACCTGTCATACACAGGGTCACCACGAGTAGGAACCAGCTCCACAGCAACTAACAAAAACAGTGTTTTAAATAATTGACTTTATTTGCTTTTCTTACTACTAAGACTTTCTTATTTTTACATAGATCCATGTTTTTAATATATAAATTCCCTTTCCTGCTACTTAGGTTTTGTTATTTTACCAACTTATTCAAAGATTGTTAGTGTAATTTTTTTTTTAAATCAAATGGGTATACTAAGCTGCTTCTTCAAGCATACGTTCCCCTTTTTAGAAATGGCATTCTTTTTATGTTGTATGTTTACATGAATTCATCTTTGGATGTTAATGTAACTGAAAGCTTTTTCATCCTGAGATGTGGAGGCCTCTCTGGTAATGTTTTGCTTATTGATTCTTCTTGGGCTCTGTGGCTTATTTTTGCTTTTAGGCAGGTTTGTGCTATGGGGGTACTACAAATTTAGGCTCAGTATGCTCAAAATGCAAACTTGGATTTCTGGTTTGTGGGAAGATTTTTCTCTCCAAAGTTTGCACATTGTTCCAGCAGTGACTTCTAGCTCCAGGTTGCAGACAGGCATATATTGTCCACTCCTGTCTCCTGCTTCCTCCCAACTGCTTATGATGGAAATGTGCCTTTGACGTCTTTCCTTCTAAGGTCATTGGTAACCAGAAACATTCTGGTGTGTATCTACCTTACAACCCGTTACTGTTTAATTTATCATTTCTCTGAATCCTGACATCTAGAAATGTATTTTTCTTAGTTATCCATATTTAACCAAATATTTTTTTAAATTTTACTTCTATTGTGATTAAGTGAACACTTACAACCCAAGTCAATTTGCCATACAGAACCCAAACACATGCCTCTACACAACTCTATCTGCTCTCGTCACCCTGTGATGGCTCACTCCTCTTTTCCATCCTGTACTTCTGATACCCACTCAGTCAATACTTGTTCCCTCCTGTCTAGCCGCCCCTCTTCCCTCTAAAGAAGAACCACTTGGGTAGCCTCATGTGTGTATGAAGCCGTGAAGTACACACACTGTCTGTATCACTCTATGTCCATAGTCCAGTCTTTGTCTGAAGAGTTGGCTTCGTTACTGGTTTCAGCTCTGAGCTAGCAGCAAGCCCAGGGCTATGTTCTCTGGGGACCCTCCAGGATACTGGAGCATCAAGTGTGGTCTTTTACGAAAGTTCTAGATCTGCAGTCCCCTTTTCCTTATGGTTTGTCTAGAACTCTACATTGTGTTTAGCAAGTATTTTAATTAGTTTTGAGTGGGAAATTTCAGAGTATATTCTATCCAGGTTTAGTCAGAAACCTGGACCCAACGTTCAGGATACACATGCTTATAACAAAGACTTCCCCATAGGAAGCTATGCAAATAGTCATAGAATGCATAAGAAGTAATCACAGAACAGAATATTTTGTGCAAACTACCAAATATACAGAACAAAATTGGATAAACTCTAACTGAATTAATTAGTTTAAACTGCTACAAGCTTGAGTGTGTGTCATTCAGGGTAAAGCCGCTCTCCAACTCTTCTCCAACTCTTCCATCCATGCTGCTCTAAATAATACTATAATATTGACAATGTTGGGTTGTCATTGGAAATTCTTTTTTATATACGGTTATTTACTGTGTTTGCAGTAGTCTAAGACTTTGCTTTTGGAGAGCTTTATAGCTTTGAACTCTTTACCCACCTTTGTTCATCCCCCCGATAGGTGGCTGCACAAGAAGAACATTTGTTGTAAGATTTTTCTCCTACTACCATCGTTTTTTGTGGCCTTGTGCCACTTGGCTCATAACACAGGAACTAGTGAATGACCCAATGTTTTAACTGTCAGTCACCATGAACTACTTTATGAAACAGGCTTAACAGCTCATAAACTGAAAGCAATCCTGTTTACTGCCATCTCTAGATTCATAGATTGTTTGCAGCCTGATACTGTTCTAGCAATGCTTAAGGCCAAGCACCTAAAGTACTTTATGTATTTCTTGAGGTCTCTTAAGAAGCACTGGTCTTGTATGCATCCTTGTATTTTTTTCATCTCATATAATAGGATTAGACCTTGGGGTGACTGTATCAGAACTACCGACAGCTTTCTACATCATGCTGTGAGTGAATATCTCCTCCATATCCAGACATTTTGGAAGAGGAGAACTAGTCCCACAGAAATGGCGTTTGAAGATGAATAAATGGATTTACTCTATTTTATTTTTTTTAAGAGTCTATCCCTGTAGGTTAATCGACACCTTCTTTTCTTTGTCTTATTAGCCCATCAGCACTTTTTCTGGGCTTAGAATTACTTCACTCTCTGCTAAAGGTAGATGTATATTCTGAAAATAAACTTCAATCTATTAAAGTGGCTAACATACAGTGATGTCCCTGTTTTGTAAATTGAGTTCCGACATAGGCTATGTATCTGTTTGGCAGGAGGAGAGCTACCTTTTGGTCACAGTTTTACTGTTTGAGATGTTAGAGCTGCTTTTTTAAGGCAGGTAGGGGTCAGGGCAGTATCAGAGTCACACATTACTGTCTTTACTGAATTTATATGAATGACCTCCTTTGAAGATTGAAGAATCCAGCGCAAGTATGCACAAAGTTTGTCTCAAACAGGCAATGCTATTTTCACCATCTTTTTTATTGTAAGAAATGTTGCCATTTGACAAACACTGATTTTTTTTTTTTTTTTGACAAAAGAAAAGCTATGGCTCTGAGAGAGTACTGACAATCATAAATGGATAAGCAGAGAGTTTAGTTTGAAAATTTACAAGATGGAACATTTACAATTTCCTTCTTGATGTATGTGATCATTTGGTAATGTTCCTAACAAAACTTAGTCTGTGGAAACCATCAACGTTAGCATTTAATATTACAGCATCCCTGTGAGGAAGATAAGTATTATTGTCCCTTTCTTATGGAAACAAAGGAGGAAACGACTCTTGGGACAACACTATCCATAGTAGACATGAGCACATTAATGTTGAGAAATGTCCAACTCCTGTTCCTAAGCTAGGATTACTGCTACAAAGGTAAGACAAAAACTAGCTAAGCTGCCATAAGCATTGAGGGAAACAGTAATTTGCAGTATAAATGTTAACTAGCTATTCTTTTTCATTTTTTATGTAATTTAAGTTCAGCCATCTTTGAAATTCAGAATGTATTTGACATTAATTCTTTTTAAATATATTTACTCCATTAGAGAGGATTTTTACCCTACAAACAAGATGCCGTGCTGAAAAAATTGGAACACTATTTTATGTGTAATGTGAATAACTCCTGGAAGAGTTTACTTCATAGCAGCTGGACATTTTAAAAAAGATTACAGGAATTAGAACATCGGTATTGAATGCATTTCATTTTCCAGTAATTATCCTGTCGCCTTTATCTCTAATGAGTTCTGTGCCCCAAACACCTTAAATAAAGTGGCTAACATATGGCATGGTCCTTAAGTGAATCATCGAGGACACAGATCCAGATCTGCCAAAGTATGTTTCTTTTTCCCATTTCCTCCCTTTCCTTCCTTCTTTTTTTCTCTCCTTTCTCCTTCCTTCCTCCCTCCTTCCTTCCCTGTCTCCCTTCTTTCTTTCCTTCCTCTCTCCTTCTCTCCTTTCCTCCTTCCTTCCTTTTCTTTCTTCCTTCTCTTCTTCACTTTCTTCTTTTCTTTCTCTCTTTCCTTCTCTTTTCCCTTCTGCAACCTTTTAAACCCAATTTGTACATTAGCTGATAATGACCTGGTTCAATTTACCAAAGAGATTGAATATTATTATTACTCATACAGAACCTGACTCTTGCCAAAGCGGTGAAGCAGCTCCATATAAAATAACATACACACAGTTTGTTATTCTAGCAATGACGACAGCTGGCTAAGATCCACCTAAAACAGGTTAAATATTTCTATGTTGCTTTAATAACAATCTATCAAACACTTGACTTTTATATGTTTTTGTTTAAATAGAAATTTTTCTGTTGAGGTTCATTTCTACCTTGGTTAAGAAGGAATGAAAATGTCTCGGTCAAATAGACATTTGTTCATTTTTTTCTGGGCTATTTTTTTAACCTTAACATATATATTTAGTTAAATAAAATACATGAATTTCATAAAGTTATCATGTGAGTGCTAGTCACACAAGCACATTTGTTTGTTTGCTTATCTATTCATTTTCTTTAAACTGCCTACGTAGATCCATTTCTGCAACAGTATTAATACCATCTCAAGAAAGTTGCAATGAATAAGTTATCAATTTCTGTGAAGTATTTATCCTGGGCTCATAGAAGTGATTCTTCAATATTTACCAGTTCCTACAAAACCTCTTGGAAACCATGGTGGTGCAGTAGTTAGCACTATGGCCGCTAACCAGAAGGTCGGCAGCTGAAATCTGCCAGGCTTCCCTTGGAATCCTTATGGGGCAGCTGTACACTGTCTACAGGGTTACTATGAGTCAGAATAGACTGAATGGTGATGTGTTTGGTTTTGGTACATGATGTCCCAAATTATTTCATTCAGAAGTAAAGTCTAGCTTTTCAGAATTGATTTTTTTTTTTTTTTTTGAAAATACATACACCCAAGCCCACTCACTCCCTTGTTACAGTTTCTAGGGTCTCTATGAGTCTGAATTGGCTCACTGGCACTAGATTTGAGTCTTTTGTTTTGGTTTCAGTCATAATGACGAGTGATGTTGGTTATCAGTTTCTACTTCTTGTCAACTTTCTTGTTATTTCTGCGGTAGCTGCTTCATTTTGACTTAGTTTTTCTTTCCCACAACTTGCTTATCTATGATTTAAAATACTTGTTAACTTTTTGGTCTCATATATGTACATATGTACATATAAAATATGATTCTCAAAGGTGAAAGCCTTATTCTTTGGGTTAAAATATTACTTAGTTTAAAGGTGGCTTGGGGAGATAGTTTCAGTTCAAGGTCTGAAGAGCACCTCAAGGCCATAGTCTCGGTGACTCTTGCAGCTTCAGTATGTCCAGTAAGAAAATCTAGACTTTTAAGTAAAAGGAAAGAATAAAAACAATAAATGATTATTTTCTCCAAACTCAACTTCTTGGGTCTTTTCAAGAAAACTAGTTTTCAAGCCATCTTACCACATTTTGTACTTTGCTAATTAAAGGCAATTCTAGAACTACCTTTGGATGTTCACCTTCTCTCTTGTAGTAATATAAACTCCTGTAGAGAGCTCTTCAAGTTTTTCATGCATATGACTTTCAGAGGCAAAATTCTGACGTTAGTAGGCGATATGATTTTGGCTCTTTGTCATCGAAGAATCTTCAACTCAGCTGGTGCTCAATTGATTTTTTTTTTCCAAATTAAACTTAACACTACTTGTGAGTAGTGCTGTTGTTTCTGTTATCAACATCATTATGTAACAAACATTCACAGGCTAGTATGCTGTATAGGTTTCTCAGGAGTTACACAGGCATTATCTCATTTAATTTTCAAAGCAGCCTGGTGAACTGAGCATTTCAAAGATTAATATACTTGGCTGTGTTCCACGGGCTAATTTGGAATGTTGTATTCATGCACCATCTGTGAATGGAGTGAAAACATTCTGTCAAAATTGCCAGTTCATTGATGTTTTTACTTTCTAATTTCACCATGTATTGTCATGTGGGCAAGTGAAATACATGATTGCTGATGAAACAACAGAGAACAGAGACTATTATATAATACAGAGGAATTTTTGTATTTTAATATTTGACCACAAATCCCGGAAAAGATAAATATTTTAACTAAATACTAATATTCATGATAAACCTGCAGAAAGCTTCATAGACTCAGGTGTTTCAAAAGTTCTTAATGTGACCTGTGAATACTAAGAAGTCCATCTGGTTTAAGCAATACAAACAATAATTCACACATTAAACATTGTTTCAGACCAAAAATAAGCACATAAATAGAAAGACTTAATTTCCCAACTGCTCAATTATATGACCATTTTAAAGCAGAAGATGGTCTGTTACCCATTCTTTGTACTGTTTCATGTTTTGGATGGGTTTCCATCAATTGCTTAGATAACCCCTCTACAGAAATGACAAGCATTTGTAGAAAAACGTGTTGAACTTTAAATAATATAAATGTGTTCATTAATCCTTTAAAAATAGGGGAAATTGTACTTCAATTGTCATTTTTACTACTCATTCAGGTGTAATAGCCTTTATTTCTATATTCTTAGACCCAAATTAACTGTATGAAAATACACCTTTTCACAGTACTGTTGTGTGCTATCAATCCAAGTCACAGTGATTCAGTGGGACAGAGTAGAATTGCCCCATGTGTTTTCTAGGCTGTAACTGTTATGAGAACAGACAACGGGTGGGGCTGGTGGATTCAAATTGCTAACCTTTGATTAGCAGCTGAAGTCTTACCCATTATGCCAAAGCTAACATTTATTTAATTCACATTTTTGTATTTAATTTTGATTTTTAGTCATGTGATACTTGACTGTGGTTGCTTTGTTCTACAATACTTTCATTTAGTTTCTAAATAAGAAAATACGACTCATGATAATTTTGCAAAATCCAGGAAATTATAAAAAGTGTACAATTTTTAATGTAGAGATAACTAAACATTTTTATTCTCTTTCATATGTGTCTGTTTAATATTTGTTTTATTATTTTATTAATTTTTTGACTAACATTTTGTCATTAAAGTTTTCAAATTTATAGTTTTATAAAGTTAATATAATATTGTACTGAAAGATCATCTACTCTTTTGTATTTAAGTAGTTTCTTTTTTGTTGCTATTGTAATCAACGTTTTTATGAACATTTAGGTAAATAAAGTTTTGAAATATTTTATTATTTTTTCCCTATAATACAGTTGTGGTATTTCGTATTTACTAATTGCCAGGGCAAGAACTTGGATTATCCATAATTCTTTTATTTTTCATGTCTGACTTCAGATTTGTTACCAAAACCTTTCAATTCCAAATATAACCTACCCCTAAAAGAATTACTTTTATCACATTTGTAAAAACCGTTCTAAGCCACCATCAATTCTTGTTTATGCTAACAGCAAAAGCACTAGTCTACCCTTGACTTCCACAGTCTACTTCCAACACAACAGCTGGAGTGCTCTTGTTAAATCTATGCTACTATACGTTATCTCTTTGTAGTTTTACTTGAAAGGACAAAGGAACTAAAATAGCTAAGCAAAATAAGAATTTAAATTAAGGAATTGCACTACTTGATTTTGAGGGCTATGCTCAAGTTATTGTAATCGGTTATATTTTTAAAGGCTGCCAGAAAACAACTGGAAAACTAAAATAAAAAAAAAACACTCAATACAGTCAAAGTATATAAAATGCTGAGGAATAATTTTAACAAAAAAAAGTGAGAGACCTCTCTGCCTTGACAGTGTAGTATTCCTGAAGTAATACACATAAATCAATGGAATAGAATAGGGTTCAGAGATAGACCCACACAAATCCGGTCATTTGATTTTTTACAAAGGTGCAAAAGAAATTCAATAGAGAAAACATAGTTTTTTCAATAAATGCTGTTGAAAAAATTGGTTATCAATATGCAAAAGTATGAACTTTGACCTAAAACTCACACCTTATATAAAGATTAAATCAAAAGTGTCATAGATCTAAATGTAAAATGTTGAACTGTAAAAAAATTATCATAAAACAGAAGAAAGTCTTTGTGATCTCTGTTTAGGTGAAGATTCTTAGACAAGAAGCCCAAAGCACAATCCATCAAAGAATAATATTATAAATTAAATTTCATGTAAATTAAAAACTATTTTAGACTTTTTTTTTAAGCAGGTGTATTTTTACACAAATACTGCTTCTGTATGTTCGCCAACTTTGCAGGGGGGCAAGGTTGGCACACACAAGTACAAGGTGTGTGTTATTTGTGTAAAATACTGCAGTGTTATTTTTACAGTTACACAGGAGAACATGCAGTACTGCCCTCACTGGATGCAGTCCTGGGCCACAGGTCTGCACACTCCCTTGCAACTGGTCCAGTGACGGCAGAATCTTTCATCTCGCCTGTATTATTTACTATGACACCTGCATTACCTTCAAAATATAGCAACACACCATCTTTTCTCTGGTATGACTTTCATTGTGGTATTACCACTGCTGGATGTACTTTCTCAGTTCTGGTTTCCCTTTCTTGACAGTGGCCATCACTGTGTCACCCACACCAGCAGCAGGAAGCCTGTTTAGTTGTCCCTTGATCCCCTTGACAGAGACGATATACAGATTTTCGGCTCCCGTGTTGTCAGCGGAGTTGATCACAGCCGCTACCAGAAGACCCAGGGAAATCCGGAATTTCGCACTGGAGGATCCACCACGTCCTTGGTTAGACATCTGGGGCGCTGGAAAAGGACTTATGTCTTGTCACCTTAATAATTTCTGTAGTTTTCTACAGATGATTTAGTGGTATTCAGTTTTTCACCATTAGGTATCATAGAAGCTGGAAGATTTTTTTTTTCGGTAGGTAACTTTTGCAAATTCAAATAATTTCCTTCTGTTATACACTGAGTGTCCCCAGATAAGTGTTGCAGTGCTAACCCTATAACTGTGAACGTAATCCTGTTTGAAAATAGTTTTCTTTGTTATGTTAGTTAGGTCATACTAGTGTGAGGGTGTGTCCTAAACCTAATTACTTCTGACTTATATAAAGAGTAGATTAGACACACAGATGCACACACTGGAGAAGATGGATGCTATTTGAGGATTGCTAAGAAGCAAGGAACACGTGGGACTACCAAGGACAGGTTTGATGTTGCTGAGACATTTCTATATTATACTCCATAACTGTGAAAAAATAAATTTCTGCTCTTTAAAGCCACTATCTTGTGGTATTTGTGTTATAACAACAGTAGCTAAGACATCTTCTGTTAATATTTAGTTATGGCAAACAGTTTTAGATTTTTATGATGAACATTAAAGTTGGTCACATGCATTTTCTTCATATAATGAAATAGTAGTTTTATTCTGTTAATGTAATAAAGGGAATCCTACTGGCGTAGTAGTTAAGTTCTAGGGCTGCTAACCAAAAGGTCAGCAGTTCAAACTGCCAGACTTTGCTTGGAAACTCTATGCGGCAGTTCTTCTCTGTCTTATAGGGTTGCTATGAGTCAGAATTCACTCTATGGCACTGGGTTAATATAATAAAATTGATAGGTTATATGGATGTTAAACCTACTTTTCATTCTTATGATACACCCTACAGAAGTATATATTATCCTTTTTTCATATGTCTGGATTTCATTTATTAATTTTTTCAAGTATTTAATGCATCTATAGTTGTGAAGAATCTGTTGTTGGGTGCTATCAAGTGTGACTCATAGTGACCCAACAATGTACAGTAGCCTCACAATTGTTGTTATACTTCAGGCTTTAGTTACAACCACTGTCTCAGTCCATTTCCTTCAAGGTGTTACTCTTTTTTGCTGGCCCACTTTATCCAGCATGATGACTTTCTCCAGGGACTGGTCCCTCCTGATAACATATCTAAAATATGTGAGATGTAGTCTTGCCATTCTTGCTTGTAAGGAACATTCTAGCTGCATTAATGAAGAATCTGGGTTGTTATTATTATTTTAAAAACTTGATTTTCATCAGATTTTGGGTTGATGTGGTGCCAGAAGATGAATCTCTCATGTTAGAGTATAACTAGGGAAAAGCTATCTCTTTAAAGTTGGGTTGACCTGAATGATGGGAATATAGTAAAGGTTTTCTGGGACCTTCGTTTGCTGATGTGGCATGGCGCAAAATGAGAAGAAACAGCTGCAAATATCTATTCATAATTAGAATCTGGGAAGTACAATGTATGAACATGGAAATATTGGACATTATAAAAAATGAGATAGAATGCATGAAGAACTATATCCAAAGCATTAGTGAGTTAAAATGGACTGTTACTGGTCTTTGTGAATCAGATAATCATAAAGGTCTACTATGCTGGCAATTGCAAATTGAAGAACGATTACACTTTCAAAGTCAAAAAGAATATTTCAAGATCTGTGCTAAAGTACAACGCTGTCAGTGATAAGCTAATACTCATATATCTAAAAGAAAGACCAGTCAATCTGACTATCATTCAAATTTAAGCACCAATCATTAAGGCCAAAGACAAAATTGAAGATTTAACCAACTTTCATCAGCAGTGGGATGGCATACAGTGTGAAATTGATCAAACCTGCAAACAGGATGCACTGGTGAATGAAATGCAAAGTAGGAGAGAAAGAACAATTGGTAGTTGGAACATATGACCTCTTCGATAGAAAAGACACTGGAAATTGGATGATAGAATTTTGCAAGACCAAGGACTTACTCATTGCAAATGAGTAACCAACAAAAATAATAGCTATACATGAGTGTCTTGCCAGGTGGAATACACAGCAATTAAATGGACTACATGTGTTAAAAGAGACAATGAAGAAGCTCAATGTCATTAGTGAGAACAAGGCCAGGGGCAGAATGCAGAACATACCATCAGCTGTGTGCATATGTGAGCACCCACATGGGCAAGTGCACATGCG
Source organism: Heterohyrax brucei (assembly GCA_028571685.1). NCBI lineage: Eukaryota > Metazoa > Chordata > Mammalia > Hyracoidea > Procaviidae > Heterohyrax > Heterohyrax brucei. The sequence continues at coordinate 70,333,340 of CM053146.1, read as the reverse complement.
TGCATACACACACACACACACACACACACACACACATCCCTGTTGCTACTGAGTTGATTCCAAACTCATAATGATGCTACAGGACAGAGTCAAATTGCCTCATAGAGATTCCAAGAAGCACCTAGTATATTTGAACTGCTGACCTTTTGGTTAGTAGCTGTAGCACTTAACCACTGTGCAATCAGGCTTCCTTAGTTGCTGTTATGCAAATTCATATTGAAGCTGAAGAAAAAAGAAGTCCAAGAAAGTTAATGTATGACCTTAAGCATATCCCATCTAAATTTAGAGACCATCTCGAGAATAGATTTGACATGTTGAACACTGCTTATCAAAGGACAGACAATTTCTGAGATGACATCAAGGACATCATATGTGTAGAAGAAAGCAAAAGATCATAAGAAGACAAGAAAGGAAAAAGAGACCAACAGGAATCAGTAGAGACTCTAAAACTTGCATTTGACCAGAGTAGCAAAACCAAAAGAAAGAAATAATGAAGTAAAGGGCTGAAGAGAAGATTTCAAACAGCTGCTTGAGAAGACAAAGGAATATATTATAACGAAATATGTAAAAACCTGGAATTAGAAAACTAAAAGGAGGAAGACACTCATTTCTCAGGCTGAAAAAACTGAAGGAAAAAATGCAAGCCTCAAGTTACAATATTGAAGGATTCCATGGGAAAATATTGAGTGATGCAGAAAGCACCAAAAGAAGATGGAAGGGACATGTAGTCATTTCACCGAAGTGGCAACTTTCAACCTTTCCAGGAAGTAAAATATGGCAAAGAACCAGTGGTACTGAAGGAAGAAGTTCAAGCTGTGCCGAAGGCATTGGCAAAAGACAAAGCTCCAGGAACTGACAGAATACTAATTGATAAGTTTCAACAAGAAGATGTAATATTGGAAGCATTTACTCATCTATGCCCAGAAATTGGAACAACTGACTGAAATAGATCTGTATTTGTGCCCATTCCAAAGACAGGTGATCCGACAGAATGTGGAGATTCTCAAACAGTATCATTACTATCACTTGTTGAAGTAAGATTTTGTTGAAGCTCTTTCAAACGTTGTTGCAGCAGTACCTAGACAGGGAACTGCCAGAACTTCAAGCCAGATTCTGAGAAGGATGTGGAATTGGAATAAGGGATATCATTACTGGTATCAGATGGATCTTGAATGAAAGCAGAGAATAACAGAATGGTGTTTGTCTGCTTTTACTGACAGTGCAAAGACGTTGAGCTGTGTCAATCATAACAAATTATGGATAACATACCACAGACTGAGAATTCCAGAACAATTAATTGTGCTTATGTGGAACCTGCTCATAGATCCAGGGGGAGTGATTGGAATGAAACAAGAGAATACTGAGTGGTTTAAAATCGGAAGGACGTGCTTCACGGTTAAGTCCTTTCACTGTACTTATTCAATCTGTTTGCTGAGCAAATAATCCAAGAAGCTGTGTTATACATAAAAGAAAGGGGCATTGGTATTGGGAGAAGATTCTTTCATGGCCTGCAGTATGTAGGTGATACAGTCTTGCTCGGTGAGAGCAAAGAACTTGAAGCACTTACTGACTGTTGATGTCAGTGTAGCTTGCATCTCAACAATGCTCGTCACAGGACCAGTAAGCAACATCATGACAAAAGGAGAAAGGAATGAGGTTGTCGAGGGTTTTCTTTTATTTGGAGTTATAATCAGTGCCTCTGGAAGCAGTAATCAGGAAATAAAAAAATATATTGCGTTGGGCAAATCAGCTACAACAGACTGCTTTAAAGTGTTAAAAAGCAAAAATATTACTTTGTGGCTAAAGTGCCTCTGACCTAAACCATGGACAGTGAACAAGCCTGATGGAAGAAGAGTTGATATCATTGATTTACAGTGTTGGTGAGAATACTGAACGCACCCCCTGACTGCAAGAATGAGCAGATCTGCCTTGGAAGAAGCACAGCCAGAGAGCTCTTTAGAACAAGCAAGGATGGCGAAACTTCGTGTCATGTACTTTGGACATGCTATCAAGGGACCAGTCCCTGGAGAAGGACATCAGTTCTTGGTAAAATAGAGGCTCAACAGTAAAGAAGATCCTCAGTGAGAAAGATTGCCACGGTGGCTGTAACAGTGCTATCAAAGTTAGCAATGATTGTGAGGCTTGTATAACCCGGGCGGTGTTCCTTTCTGTTGATCGCTTATGAATCAGAAGCAAATTCATTGCAACTAACAACAACATAGTTTACAGATTTTCTTGATAGATGGAATGTACTATATACATCCTAAAAGATAATTGACAATCAGAAGAAAAGATTTTCAAACTCTATATGGCTTGGAATATCTAGAGAATAGACTGAATGCCTGTGTATCAGAATGAAAAATTGTAAATAATCCGATGGGAAAACAAACAAAGATATTAAAAGCCAGTTTACAAAATGTCAAACAAATGCCTCTTAAGAACATTGAGAAGTATTCATACTCACCACTAGGTATAAAACCCATTGCTGTGAGGTCATTTCTGATGCACAGTGACCAGTTGGATGGTGCCTCATGTGGTTTCCAAGAAGTTCCTGGTGGATTTAAACTGCTGATTTTTTGGTTTGGAGCTGACTCTTAATTACTAAGTCAAAAAAGTAAATTATAACTCTAAGGAGATTCTATTTTCTACCTACCAGTTTGGCAAGTGTTAGAAAGTCAAGTAATATCTGTTGCTGCTAATTATGTGAAGGAACGTGCAACAAATGGGTAAATTTTGGAGAAATTCCACAATATTTTGGGAACTAAAATATATCCATAATCCTGAACACAATTCAGGCTATCCAAATAAACTTTTTTCAGCACTTTACAAAGATGTGAAAATAAGTTCATCTTATCCACAACCACCACCAATTGCCATTAAGTATAAAACCACTAATTGTGATGACTTAAAAAATAAAAACAGAAACAAAACCCCATAGCCATCTGATTCATAGTGACCCCACAGGACAGAGTAAAACTGCCACATAGGATTTCCAAGGACTTACCAAAGGAAAGAAAAAAAAAAAAGAAGAAGACGAAAACACACCCTCTGCTGTGGAGTTGGTTTTGACTCACAGCAACACTACAAAACAGAGTAGAACTGCCCCACAGGGTTTCCGAGGAGTGCCTGGCAGGTTTGAACTGATGACCTTTTGGTTAGCAGTTGTAGCACGTAACCACTATGTCGAAGACTTCGTTGCCCTTAAATTAAGCAAGTGAAAAAGCAAAATGCTGTGTATTCTTCTAAGGAAGTGGCATAAAGTGGACAGAATGTATGAAATAGAAACATGAACATATTTTTACAAAATATGTAGTGAAACACCAAGATATACAAAAGAAAAAAAAAAGCTTTACTGTACTTAAGCGAAAGTTTACAATCCAAGTCAATTTATCACACAAAAGCTTACACACACATTCTTATATAACTCTAGTTGCTCTCCACTGTGATAGCACACTGTTCTTCCTGGACTTGTTTCCCAGGTCCATTCAATCAGCTCCTGTCCCCCTCTACCCTCTCATCTTGTCTAAGGACAGGAGATGCCCGATTAGTCTCATGTATCTACCTGAGCCAAGTATACTCTTTGCCAGTATCATTTTATGCTGATAGTGCAGTCCAGTCCAGTCTTTGTCTAAAGAGTTGAATTCAGGAACAGTTTCAGTTCTGGGCTAAAAGAGTCTGGGGGCCATGTCTTTTGGGGACTTTCCAGTCTATTATACCATCAAATTGGTCTTTCTAATAGAGTTCAAGTTCTGCACAATCATTTTTTCTCCTACTACATCAGCAACTCTTTGCTATCTTCCCTGTCATGGCAGTCGTTGGGTATAGCTGGGCATTATCTAGTTCTTCTCATCTCCAGCTGATGTAGTCTCTGGATTATGTGACCTTTTCTATCTCTTGGGCTCATACTTTCTTTGTGTCTTTGAGGTCCTTCATTGTCCTCTACTACAGGTGAGTTAAGATAAGATGATGCTGCTTAGATGGCCACTTGCTAGCTTTAAGACTCCAAATACCATTCAACAAAGTGAGATGCAGAACAATTTCTCAATAAACTTTGTTGAGCTGGTTGACCTAGATGTTCCCTGAAACCATGATCCCCAGACCTCTGCATCTGCTTCTTTGTCCCTGGAAGTGTTCAGTTGTATTTACAACATTTATTAGCTTTTGATTTTGTCTAGTTGTTCTGATTTCTTCTCTACTGTGTGTTTTCCATCCCTTCACCTAACTTAATTCTTATCTACTGTCTGTTAATGTCTACATCTGCTAACCAAAATGTTGGCAGTTCAAATCTACCAGGTGCTCCTTGGAAACTCTATGGGGGCATTTCTATTCTGACCTCTAGGTCGCTATGAGTCAGACCCAACTTGACTGTAGTGGGATCTGTTAATGAATACTCCCTCCCTTCCTCCCCACCCTTGTAACCATCAAGACTGTTTTCTTCTGTGTTTTAACCTTTTCTTTCCTTGAGTTCTTATTATAGTGGCCTCACACTGTATACAACTGACTAATTTAACTCAGCATAATGCCATCAAGTTTCCTCTATGTTGTGTTTCTCAAGTTCACTGTTGTGCTTTACCATTGTGTAGTGTGACTGAACCATAGTTTGTTTATTCCTTCATCCCTTAATGGGCACCTAGATTGATTCTACCTTTTTGCTACTGTAGAACAGTGCTGTGATGAATATTGGTGTGCATGTATCTATTTGTGTGCAGCTGTTAGTATGTAGCTCTTATTTCTCTAGAACATATTCCAAGTAATGATATTGCTGGATTGCATGGCATTCTAGTTCTAGATTTTTAAGAAAGCACTAAATCAATTTCCAAAGTGGTTGGACCATTTTACATTCCCACCAGCTGTGTGTAAGTGTCTTGGTCTCTTCACAGCTTCTCCAACATTTATTATTTTGTGACTTTTGGATTAAAGCCACCCTTGCTGGGATGAGATGGTATCTCATTGTAGTTTTGATTCAGATTACTCGAATGGCCAATGATTATAAGCATTTCCTACTTGACAGCACTTGGCTTGGCTCATGTATCTTTCAGCTGCCTGAATATTCTCTTTGGCTAAGTGCCTGTTCAAATCCTTTGCCATTTTTAACCGGTTATTTGTCTTTTTGTTGTTGACAACATTTTGTAGTATTTTGTAGATGCTGGAGATTACTGAGTGATTGAATTTGTTGTATTCAATTTTTTTTCTGAGTCTGCAGGTTGTCTTTTTACTCTTTTGATAAAGTCTTTGGATGACCATAAGTATTTGATTCTTAGGAGTTCCCTATTATCTCTTTTCTGTTCTGGTGTTTGTACACTATCAGTAATGGGAAAACCAAGATTTTACAGCACCACTCCACAATATCTATTATATGTCACGTGGCACCTCTCAGCATCTTGGTATACCAATCCTCTCAGTTTTTCAAATACCTGTATGGAATTTATAGTCATAAATAAATGTATAGAATACAGAGTGAAAGAATATATATCAAGTATAGAGAAGTTGGTGCTTGGTGGAACAAGCTGTTGTAGTGCTAATGACGTGTGATTTTCATAATGGAGTAATAAAGGAAGAAAATATGTTTAAATTAAAAAAAGGGTTAATGCTGATAAATTATAATAAATTGGTATGAAATATTAAATTCTTTCTATACAATGAAATTGTTAAAAAAATTTAAAAACTCTCCTATGGTTTTATGAATATTGAGGAATGAATGCTGTATGTAATAAACTAAAATTTTAGTCATTTAAAATATAATCATGTTTTTAAATTAAATTAATGAAACCATATGTTATCAAAAAAATAGTTCCTCAATGCTGAATGACCATTACAATCCTGACATAAACCTTTTGGGTGAGAGAACACTGTTTCGATGGATCGATTGCCTAGTGTTTTATTTTTATTTTATTGTGTATACTCATTCATCGGCTATATTCTTTTTCTTTTTTTTCCTTTTTTATCTTTCAGAGATTTTTCACAAAAGTTTAAATTGGATGTATGTATGTCATTTGTTATAATTATGTATCAGTGGCATTTATTGATTCTTGAAAACTGAGATCTCATTAGTGCAATCAATTTACAGTTTAAAAATCAATTTTGAAGACATTTGTTATTAAGATATCAATTTTATGAAGACATTTCAATATATAGCTCATAATTACATTTTTTCCTTTTATTTTCATCGGTTTTCATTCTCCCATTCTAATACTGGTATAGTTTCTCATTTGTCTTTGTTTATACCTGCAAATGGTTTACTTAGTTTATCTATGTCTTTAAAGACAAACTCTTAGATTAATAATTTCATTTATTTCTCTATAATAAATCAATAACTATTTTTAATCTGTTTTTTACTTTCTGTTGGTCTCCTTAGATTTATTCTGATTTATTGAGGGACACGTTTACTTCTTTTCAGAGTAACAATACAATGCTTTCAGACCACAGATTTGCCTTTGACTAAAACTCTGACCACACCATGAGATTTTTGCTAAGTGGTACTTTCACCTTGTTCTTTTTTTCCCTAAAAATCATTTTCCAAAATTACACATTCAGTGCATGCTCAATGTGACAAATTTATAAAATTCAGATAGAAATAAAGAAAACTTTACTTGTAATCTCTCAACTGATGTTTAGTAATGAAAACACTTAAAATTAATGGTGTAGATGGTTAAGCACCGGCTACTAACTGAATGCTTGACAGTTCCAACCCATCCCAGAGGTGCTGGAAGACAGACTTTGCAATCTGCTTCCAAAAGATCACAGCCTTTAGAACACTGCAGGGCAGTTCTGCTCCATTCACATGGGGTTTCAAGATGTCAGAATCAATTTGATAGCAGCTATAGAAAACAGCAACAATGAATATACCACCTATTACGAAATGGTACCAGACTGGACAACATTAGTTCTGTTGTATATAAGATCACCTGCTGGCAACTAACAACAACAATGGCCGATTTCCATAAACTCAGATTTATGTCTCTCTTATATGTCATATGGAAACCCTGGTGTCGTTAATGGTTAAGCGCTACATCTGCTAACCAAAAGGTTGGCCAGTTTGAATGCACTGGGCAGTCCTTGGAAACTCACCAGGGCAGTTCCTCTCTGTCCTATAGAGTCACTGTGAGTCAGAATCATCAGGATGGCCATGGGTATGGTTTTTAGTTTAGTGTATGTCATATTGTGTAATTATTTTACAATTAGTTTGCAGGTGTCTCGTGCTGTCTCATATGAGAGTAACGAACGAGTGTATATTCATTTCCCTGGTGGCAGAGTAGTTAAGCATTTGGCTTAACTAAATGGTTGGCAGTCTGAACCCACCAGCCACTTCTGGAAAGAAAGACGTGGCTGTCTGTGTCGATTAAGATTTACAACCTTAGAAACCCTACAGAGCAATTGTACTCTGTCCTATAATGCTGCTGTGAGTTGGAATGAGTGTGCAGGCAATGGGTTTGGTTTGTAGCCGTGTCTTAGAGATATTCTTCTTTCTATTTTTAGTCATTTATTCCTTCTTTTCAGTACCTTAGAGGTATCTGCATATATTCCTATTTTCTAACTTATTGAGTTTTTTCAGGAATATAATAGATATGTAATTAGTTCAATAAATACTTACAAATATATAACAAAATTGGTAAAGCAAATCTTTGTTAGATTATTTTAATACATTTTTATACAGTATTTAATTTTCTGTCTCTCATTTGTGGAAAGAACTGTGCTAATGGCTCCTTCAGTGATTTTGGTCTGATTAATTGCTTCCTGTAATTCTAGACATTTATTCTTCATATTTTTTCAGGGCTGTGTTATCTCATTACGTGTGTGAATATTGTGTCTTCATTTTGGGAATAAACATTTGTCAAAGAAAAAATTACTCCATTCTTGTTTAATGCATTTTATTTTGACATTAATGTTTGCCCTTTCTTCATGCTTCATTTCCTCTTTCTATTCTTCCTTTCTCCCTCTCTCTCCCTCCCTCCTCTTCTCTTTTCCTTCCTCCCCTTCTCCCTTCCTCCTTCCCTTCCTCCCTCTCTTCCTCCCGCTTCCTTCATCCCTGCCTGCCTCCTACCCTCCGTGTGTTTTCCCATCCAGTTCCTTTGCATCAGGATTACCCCATACTGAGCTTTTTACATTAAGCATCTCTCAAAAGGATGAAATACAATTTCAAGTAATTTTGGGGGAAGACTGGTTTAAGGTTAGGGGTAGAATGTTTTAGTGTTGTCAGATGTCTATCTTTTAGTTCATCTTGCCACATGATTGACAGTATCACCAGGACACAACAAATAGGAAAGTATAGCTCCCCTAGGGAAGAGGAGATTACTGTTACTAAAAGAAGGAGGAAGATGCTGAATATGCAAAAACACAGCAGATATCCGCTACTCAGAGCTTCTTGAACTTTGTATCACCAGTATCAGTATAAGGTAAACAGTTTATTTACCAAAAAAAAAACCAAACCCACTGCCATCGAGTCAATTCTGACTCTTAGTGACTATAGAACAGAGTGAACTGCTCTATGGAGTTTCCAAGGATCACCTGGGGGATTCGGGCTTCTGCCCTTTTGGTTCGCAGGCATAGCTCTTAACCACTATGCTGCCAGGGTTTCCTCTTTATTTATAGATGTATTTAATTAATATTTTCATTAATACAATTATCACATTTCTTCAATGAATGACTTTAATTATCAGAAAATTTTTAGAAAAGAGAAGTTTCATGTACAGAGAAAAGAAACTTGTTTGTGTGGCACCTTAAAAAAAGTTTTATGATCTGTGTTTTGTATTAATACATACATATTGATGATTATCATTTACTTGACAGGAAATAAGGTGGTAAATTACAATCACGTCCTCCAAACTTCTATAATTTAAGAAAGCTATTAGGACATTTGAAAATGCACAGAATGAAAGGCAGATTAAAAATATTTTTAAATAACCATTAATGTTGAGATTCCTTCATTCCTTATTTTCCCACATTTGAGTTACTTACAAGAACTGGGAGAAGGCTGAGTATTACTTTATTGTTGCTAGGTTCCAGGGATTGCATTTCAGCTCACATTCATATGACAGAGTAGAATGGCCTTATAGAGTTCTCTTAAAAAGTAAAGATGTAACCTTGAAGACTAAAGTGCACCTGCCCCAAGCCATGATATTTTCAGTCTCATCATATGCATGGAAAAGCTGGACAATGAACAAAGGAGACAGAAGAAGAATTGATGCCTTTGAATTGTGGGGTTGGAGAAGAATGTTGAATGTACAATGGACCGCCAAAAGAACAAACTGATCTGTTCTGGAAGAAGTGCAACCAGAGTGCTCCTTCGAAGCAAAGATGGAGAGACTGCATCTTATGTACTTGGGACATATTGTCAGGAAGCATCAGTCCCTGGAGAAGCATACCATTCTTGGTAGAGTGGAGGGTCAGACAAAAAGAGGAAGATCCTTTTTGAGATATATTGACACAATAACCACAACAGTGGGCTTAAGCATAAAAACAATTGTGGACACTGTTGGTTATATAGTGCATAGGGTCGCTATGAATCTGAACTGACTTGATGGTGCCTAACAACAGGCTGTAATCTTGATGGGAGCAGATTGACAGGTCTTTCTCCTATGGAGCCACTGGGTGGTTTTGAACTAGCAACCTTTCAGTTAGTAACCTAGTGCTTAATCTTTGTGCCAACAGTGCTCCTTAGTAACACCAATAAACCTATTTCTTCTTAATATGTTACTGTCCAAAAGAATTGGACTCTAAGTTTGGAAAATCTCTACATATATTCTTTGCTTATGTTGTGTACATAATGTGTATACTTTGAATGATTAACTTGTCTTTGAGGGTTGTAAGTCGGATTAACTATTATTTTCTATTTTTAAGGTCATTTTCTTCAAATAAATTATTTCTTTTGCTTGGAATACCATGAACATAGTCTATTTTAGTTATAAAGCCTTTGGTCTGTAAGTGTTTCTTTAACAGTTCTGGGGAAAAAAAAGTTTCACTTATTTCAGAAACCCTGATGGGTTTTAAACTATATAGTTCATTTCTTTGTTCTTTATAACAAAAGAAAATTCTTAGGCTTTCTAACAGCACTGTTCTGGTTTGTGCCAGGTTACCACTGTCTTTTACAAGACAGAAAAACGTTCAACACTTCTGACTCTGACTGCTTATTCAAAGACAAGGACCTTCAAGAGGGCATAGAGGTGACCTTAAAGCTAAATTTGCATTATTTTTATGGATCGAGACTACGGTTTTCAGTACTTTATTATATGCAATATTTTTTTTACATTTTATTTTATTATTTTAGAAACACATATAACACTACGTTTGCCCATTTAACCTTCCTCAAGTATATAAGTTAGTTATTTTAATTACCTTAATCATACTATATAATCATTTTCAAATTTTCTGTCATCATAAACTTAAACTCAATACTTCCCCAACAGTGACTCAACCTTGTTTCTTTCCTTCCATCATTGGTAACTACTATTAAATTTTTGTCTCCATTTACCTATGCATTTGTATTATTTTTGATGAAGCATGGCATCAGATGTGAGATGAAAGGATTTTAAACTATTTTCCAATTGATTAGTCAGTTCTCAATTTATCCCATATTCTCAGACATTTAAGTATGAGATTTTCTGTAAGTCGATAAAAATGCTGAATGCTTTGAGAGTAACTAAAAGTCAGAATTGAATTTCTGGCATTCTGTCCTGTCAGCCAAGATTATGTATAAGGAGAACTTCAAGATTTAAAAGGATTGAAGAATATCACTTTCTGTATTCAGTGAAAATGCAGTTCATGGGGCAAAAAGACACTCAGAGAAGAAAATGAAATCATTTCAAAAGCTCTTTGAAAAAACAAACATGCAAATAAAAAGATGTTGCATGCAAAAACTCAGTTATCCAAATGGATGTAGAATTCCTTACTGTAACCTTAGAAAGTAATGAAGCAAGACATTTAAATTCTGAGAGAAAAGACTTACAACCCAGAATTTCATACATAATAAATTAAATGTAAGGTAGATCATAGATGTTTCAAGTATGTGAGTTCTCAAAAAATTTACTACCCAATTTCCTTTCTCAAGACCTGACGGAGAGAGTAAACAAAGGAAGAAGCAACCATCCAGAAAGCAACAATTCCACCCCAAGTAAAAGAAAATGGAAACCCCACAGTGATAGTGAAAGAAAATACCAAAAGGAGAGCTTCTCTCCAGAAGTAGAGAGAAAGTTAGAAAATCTAAGAAACTTATATTCCAGAAGAGGCATTTAATAGGACTCATGATGTATTTGGACATATTGGGAAGAAATGTACACAGTTGAGCTTGGGGCTGAATTAGTGGGAAAGAGAACATTAACAAATGTAAAAAAAAAAAAGGTAAATATTACTTTTGAAGTAAACTAAAACTGGAGCCCCTAAAACAAATTAATATTGATCTACTATGTAGCTCATATAGTAGAAGTTTGTTTTTTTTTTTTTCCTATCTTCCTAGTGGCCATAGAATTGTTTCTAACTCACGGCAACCTTCTTATGTATACCAGAATGGAATCTTTCCCAGTCCTGCACAATCTCCATGATCTCTTATATGCCTGAATATATTGTTGGGACTACTGTGCCAATCTGTCTCACTGAGGGTTTGCCTCATTTTCACTGACTATCTACCAAATATGATGCCTTTCTCTAGCTACTGGTCTTTCCCATTGAAGAACGTTTCTATAATAATAATCTAAACATTGATTTTTGATCTACCTAAAAGTCTTTATAAAAATATTGAGAGGCTCAATGAATACAGATGTTTTTCAAATGTAGAAATAATTTTGGTGGTATAGTTCTGGTGACATATGATTTTTTGATGACTAGGTGTGAGGTGGCTAGTGTTTGACACATGGCAAGATTCTCATCTTTCATACTAAGAATTAGTAATGTCCAGACTGGGGGCAGGGCCAAGATGGTGGACTAGTCACATGTCTCTTTGATTTCCTCTGAGAACTAAGGTCTAGCAAAACAATTGAATGGAGCTGAGTAGACATTCTGGGAGCCCCAAGATTATGCAGATGATTATGAGATTAGACTGGGTAACAGGAAGAAGAAAACTACTCTTTTCACAGGCAAGATGGCAACACAAAGGGTCCCATTTCTGCTGGCATAGAAGCTGAGGTGTTAGCAGGTACAGATGTCATCTTTGTTAACTGGGAGACTGGGACTGCAGAGCCTGAGAGTCTGGTAGAGGCTGGTTGCTATCTATGCTGCAGCACCTAACTAAATGTTGTCTCTTAAAGCAGAGAGGCTGTACTTAAGGCACTCAACCCAGCGGTGGCTGGTGGCTAAGGGTATCAGTGCCCTTCACCACTACTTCTCTGATCTGTGCCTTAGGTTCTGCTCTCACAGCACAGGAGAGCCATCACAGGTAGGACCCCATCTTAGTTAGCTGAGAGACAGAATCAGCTGTGTCTGAGGGTCTGTCCAGGATTGGCTGCCAAGCTGAGGAACAACTCCTGTCTGGATAGCATCTTTCTCAACAGAAAAACTAATTTTAAGACAACCACATCTAGAGAATGCAGAGGTGTTTGGCAGCCAAGTGTGGCAGAACCCTTCCCCTTCACTGAGTTACTCCATAGCATCTTCTGAAGTGGCCCCAGAGACTCCATAAGTATGTCAACATCTCTGTCAGCCATTAAGCAGGGTCTGCCACCCCTGAAGACCTCATTGGGGCTGTCTGCCACTGGATAGCATCTCAGAAGAGATGCAATTCCTAAAACAGCTGCTTCTAGAGAACACAGTGGCAGCTGGTGGCTGAGTGCAGCAGCACCCTTCCTTCCTCCCTTATCTGAGGTATGTCACAGTGTCTCCTGGTGAGACTGTGGAGGCAGGGATGCCACCCTTGGGGGCCAGCTGGGGCCAGCTGCCAAGCTGAGCAACACTACTGGGCGGGACAGAGTTTCTTTCACTAGACCAGCTGTACTTAAGACAGCTACACCTAGAGAATGTGGCAGTGGCTAGTGGCCAAGTCTAGCAGTGTCCTTATTCCCTTCTTAGAGCTACATCATCACTTCTGCTGGTGCAACAGTGGAGAAGCTGAACAGATTTCTGATGATATGAAGACAAAAGCAGTATCTAACCATTTAAAGAAGCAGACAACCAAGGCTCCAGAAAACCCCCAAAATAAGGAAGCAAAAAGCTTCCCAAATGAAGAAGTCTTTCTGAAATTATGGGAGATAGAATACAAAATAACTATGTATAGAGCTCTTCTAGATCTTAGGATGAATATTAAACAAAGTGTAGCGAACAGAATGAAAAATTAAACAAGCTATGTGAACTGCTAGAATATCAGTGATCTGAAATTCAGCAGATCAATAATAGAGTCAGACAATTCAATACAAAGTGAAAAGAGAACAATTAAGGAAAAGGCATGCAGAATTAGTGAGACTGAAGATAAAACAACTGACATCAGCATTTATGAAGAGAAATCACATAAAATAATCAGAGAAAAATGAAGAGTCATTAAGAATCATGTGGGATTCTATCAATAAGAACAATTTATATGTAATTGGAGTTCTAGAACAGCAGAAAATATAGAGGGAATTGTTGAAGAATTGCTGACAGAAAACTTACCTGACACCATGAGGGAAGGTAAGATACCTATTCAAGTTGCTCAATGAAAGATGTTCCACAAAAGGTAGCTCACAAAAGAAAGACAACAAGACATTATAACCAAGCTTAACAAAATGAAATGTAAGGAGAGGCACTTAAACACAGCTGGGCTTAAATGAAAGCAAACATACAAAGGGAAGCCATGTAGACTGTCCTACTACTTTTCATCTGAAACCTTGTTGGCAAGAAGGCAATGGGATGACATGTACAAAGCCTTAAAGCACAAAAACTTCCAACTAGAAGTATACATTCTTCAAAATTGTCTTTCAATCATAACAGTGAAACTAGGATGCTCTCAGATAAAAAGAAGCTTCGAGACTTCGCAAAAACCAAAGCAAAATTACAAGAAATACTGACAGAAGCTCTATGATTAGAAAATCAATAAAGCCAAATGTGTACTCAAGGATGCAATGGAGGATACAACATCCAGAATTCTAATTAGTTAGAGAAGTCACAAGCTCAATCAAAACTACCATATTTAAAGAAGGGAAGAGAGCTTTACATGTAAACTATGACAACATTATGCTATAAAGAGGGATATATTACAGTATTCATAGCCCTTTCAGATGGAGAGGAACTTAAGGAGATGTAAAGAAGTTAAAGACTGGTTTAAACTTTGAACATTAGGGGTGAACAAAGAGGTACCTGCAAAGCAAACTAACAATATTCCATGTCAAAACAAGAAAAGTGATACAAAAGTTTCAACAGACACAAAACCAAAACAGAAAAAGATGAAAGAAAAATCCATAAGGAAAAATATCCAGAACAGAATATTGACTACAACAAAGAAAATGTCAACAACAGCACTGCCAGTGTGTGGGACGCCATGTTGAATATGGAGATTTTAGCGGGATCTAATTCTTAGCCTGGGAGCCAACGCCTGCAAATAGGACAGCACTTCTCCAACAGCAAAGCAGTAATTTACACAGTGTCACCTATAGTGAGGGCCCTGCAACAGAAGCAGAGGAATCACTAACTCTCGGTACCTTTAGCCCCTCTATCTGCTGCCTGTGTGGAGGGTGCCATCTTGGATACAGTGGCTGCAGCTGGACCTAATTCTTAGCTTGGGAGCCAGAGCCTGCCCACAGGTGAGTGCTTTTCTACCAGAAAAGCAGTACTTTACACAGTGTCACCTAAAGCTCGGCCCTGTCAGCAGAGGCCAACGGGGCAGCAACATTGCTGTATTCTGAACTAGTTTGTATCATTTGGGGTTGGATATAGTGGTGCTTACTTTGCCAGTTGGGAAGAGGGACCTCTACACCTGAAAACCTGCCTAACGTGGGAAGTGGTCAGATACCTTTTGCTTTACATTTTAAGACAGCCCAGAGAAACATCTGCAGTCCATCCTCACAGTATCTCTTCCAGCCTCTACTTACTCACATGGGACCCAAAAAGTAAGACACTTGTGGCATATGAGAAATCACGCATGGCTTCCGAAGGCTCCCAAATGAAAAAACCAAAGAGTTTTCCAGATGAAGAAACTTACATGAAAACATCAGAAAGTGAATACAAAATGATTATATACAGACCCCTTCTAGACCTTATACAAAATGCAGCAGAACAAAAGGAAAAATTAAACAAGCTGTTTGATCTGATGGAACACCAGTACTTTGAAATTCAACAGATCAAGAACAAAATCAAAGACAGAGAAACTTCCATGCAAAGCCAAGAAAACAGAATGGAACAAATGGAAAAAAGAATTCTGACTTGGAAGACAGAGCTATATATGCCAGCATGTATGAGCAGAAATCAGAAAAAAGAAACAAGAAAAATGAAGAAGCATTAAGAAGCATGTGGGACTCTATTAAGAGGAACAAAGTTCGATTAATTGGAATCCCTGAACAGGGTGAGACACCTGAGAATGCAGAATATCATTGCTGAGCTGCTGACAGAAAACTTCCCAGAAATCATGAAGGAAGAGAATATAGATATCTCAGATGAGTATCATATGCCACCCAATATAGGTCTCAAAAGAAAGACTGCAAGACATATTCTAATCAAGCTTAACAAAATGAAACATAAGCAGCAACTCTTAAAGGCAGCCAGAATTAAAGTAAAGCAAAGCTAACATTCAAAGGGAAACCCTGTAGGCTTTCATCAGATTTCTCAGCAGAAACTATGCTGGCATGGAAACAGTGGCATGACACATTCAAAGCCTTGAAGGAGAAGAAATTCCAACCAAGAATTATATATCCTGCAAAACTATCTTTCAAATACGAAAATGAAATTAAGACATTCCCAGATAAACAGAAACTCAGAGACTTTGTAAAAACCAAACCAAAAGAAATACTGAAAGAAGTTCTTAACTTTGGCTTAGAAGAACAAAAACACTAACTTTATATTTTTGAACAACACATTACTCAAAACTCTACTCAGTTAGGGAAGGCTCCAAGTCAATCACAACTTTAGTACTGAAAGAAGCAATCCAGTGATCATTGTGAAAACTATGATGTCATCATATTAAAAAGAGGGACGTATTACAGTCATTACAGTCCTTCCAGATGGAGAGGAAGATGACAAGACTGGTAGTAATTAAAATTGGGTTCATATATAGTTTATTAAAGGAGATCATAGAGGCAGTTGTAAAGCACAACAAAGATGTATCATACCATTTCAAGAAATGTAACACAGGAGTCTGAACAACTACCAAATCAGCTCTGAAAAAGGTGAAAAACCAACTGACAAAACAGAATGTCCCAGAATAGACTAATAAGAACAACAGAGAAAACATCAACACAAAAATAAACATATCACAATGGCAGCAGTGAACACATACCTATCAATAGTTACATTGAATGTGAATGGACTGAATGCTCCAGTAAAGAGACATCGAGTGATATCCTAGATCAAAAGAAATGACACATCCATGTGTTGTCTAAAGGAAACTCACTTGAAACCTAAAGATAGGAACAAACTGAAAATTAAAGTATGGAAAAATATGTATCAAGCTAACAATGAACAGAGAAGAGCAGGTGTGGCAATTCTAATCCCAGACAAAATCAATTTTAATGTAAAATCCACCATCGTGGACAAAGATAGACACTATTTATTGCTGAAAGGTTCAGTACACAGGCAAGACTTTACTATATTAAATATTTATGCACCTAATATCAGAGCACCTAAATATGTTGAAGAAACACTGCCTACACTCAAAAGAGTTAGATCACTCCACAATAACAGTGGGAGACTTCAACATTCCATTCTCCATATTGGACAGATCATCTAAAAAAACCTCAGTAAAGATACAGAAGACCTCATTGCCACAATTAACCAACTAAACCTCATTGATATATACAGAACTTTCCACCCATCAGCAGGCAACTACACCTTCTTCTCCAGTGCACATGGAACATTCTCCAGAATGGACCATGTGTTAGGAACAATGCAATTCTCAACAAAATCCGTATCACTGAATTACTGCAAAGCGTCTTCTCAGATCATAAAGACATAGAAGTTAAAATAAATAGCAGAAAAAACATGAATAGAAAGTGGAACTCTTGGAAACTGAATAACATCTTGCTCAAGAAACAACGGGTTATAGAAGAAATCAAGGATGAAATAAAGAAATTCATAGATTTCAATGAGAATGAAACCACTTCCTACTAGAACCTGTGGGATACAGCGAAAGCAGGGCTCAGAGGTCTGTTTAGCTTCATAAATGCACACATCTGGAAGGAAGAAAGAAACCAAATCAAGGAACTAACTCTACAGCTTGAACAAGTAGAGAGAGAAAAACAGAGGAACCCCTCAGGCACCAGAAGAAACGAGATCATAAAGATTAGAGCAGAGGTAAATGAATTAGAGAATAGAAAAACAACTGAAAAAATTGAGAAGAACAAAAGCTGGTTTTTTGAAAAGATCAACAAAATAGAGAAGCCACTGGCTAAACTTAGTAAAGAAAAGCAGGAAAGGAAACAAATAACCCAAATTAGAAATGAGAGAGGGGTTGTCACAACAGATCCAACAGAAATCAAACATATCATAAGAGAATACTATAAAAGACTGTACTCTAAGAAATTTGAAAACCTAGAGGAAATGGAGAAATTCCTTCACTCATGCCACCTATCCAAATTATCACAACGTGAAGCAGAAGAACTTAATAAACCCATCACAAAGGAAGAGATTGAAAATGTCATCGAAACACTGCCAACCAAAAAAGCCCGGTACCAGATGACTTCACTACAGAATTCCAACAAGCTTTTAGAGAAGAGTTATCTCCAATACTACCGAGACTATTTCACAGTATAGAAAGGGATGGAGTACACCCAAACTCATTCTATGAAGCAAGCATAATCCTGATACTAAAGCCAAGGAAAAAACCAACAAAGAAGAACTACAGACCAATATCACTCATGAATCTAGATGTAAAAATCTTCAACAGAATTTTTGCCAAGAGTATAAAACAACATATCCAAAAAATAATCCATCCTGACCAAGTTGGATTCATACCAGGGATGCAAGGCTGGTTCAACATCAGAAAAACAATTAATGTGATCAACCACATAAATACCTCAAAAGACAAAAATCACCTGATTTTGTCCATTGATGCAGAAAAGGCATTTGATAAAGTCCAACACTCATTCGTGCTAAAAACTCTTAGCTATAGACGTAGACGGAAAATTCCTCAAGGAAGTAAGGGCCATTTATACAAAGCCACCTGCCTACATCATCCTGAATGGAGACTGAAAGACTTTCCCTTGAGAACAGGAACTAGACAAGGATGCCCACTCTCACCTCTCCTATTCAACATTGTAGTAAAAGTTCTAGCCAGAGCAATTAGACAAGACCAAGAAATAAAGGGCATCTGCATTTGCAAAGAAGAAATCTCCGTTTGCAGATGATATGACTGTATATGCAGAGAATCCCAAAGAATCTATAAGTAAACTACTCAAACTGATAGAGGAGTCTGGCAAAGTCTCAGGATACAAGATAAACATAAGTAAATCATTAGGATTCCTTTATACCAACAATGAAACTGTTAATGAGGAAAATATCAAATCAATACCATTTACTATAGCCCAAGAAGATAAAGTACCTAGGAATTAAACTAACCAGAGAAATAACAGACTTTTACAAAGAGAACTACAAGCCTTTACTACAAGAAACTAAGAGAGACTTAGATAAATGGAGAAACCTACTGTGCTCATGGATAGGAAGACTTAACATTGTGAAAATGTCTATTTTACCCAAAGCAATCTACTTCTATAGTGCAATCCCAATACAAGTTCCAGAATCATTTTTTAATGAGATGGAGAAACAAATCACCAATTTTGTTTGGAAAGGGAAGAAGCCCCGGATAAGTAAAGTACTACTAAAGAAGAAGAACACACTGGGAGGCCTCTCATTATCCAACCTTAGAACATAGTACACTGCCACAGTGGTCAAAACAGTCTGGTACTGGTACAAGAACAGACAGATCAATCAATGGAACACAGTTGAGAGCCCAGAGATGACACCATCTGCCTATGAACAGTTGATATTCGACAAAGGCTCTAAGACATTAAACTGGGGTAAAAACAGTCTCTTCAACAAATGGCGCTGGCCAAATTGGATGTTCATCTGCAATAAACTGAAACAAGATCCATATCTTACACCTTATACAGAAACCAACTCCAACTGGATAAAAGACGTAAATATCAAACCTAAAACGATAAACCTCATCCAGGAAAAGGTAGGAACAACAATGGAAATTTTAATACACAATGTAGACAGACTCCAAAATCTGTTAAACAAACCACAATCAACAGAAAATAGATAAATGGGAACTATTAAGAGTCAAACACTTTTGCTCATCCAAAGACTTTATTAATAGAATTAAAAGAACACCCACAGAATGGGAAAAATATCTGGCAACTCTATGTCAGACTGATGCCTGATCTCCATAATCTGTAAGATACTACAAAATAGCCATACAAAGAAGATAAATCATACGATTAAGCGATAGGCAAAGGAGATGGACAGACATTTCTCTACAGAGGAGATCCAGGCAGCCAAAAAACACATGCAGACGTGTTCACGATCTTTAGTTATAAAAGAAATTCAAATCCAGACTACAATGAGATACATCTCACCCCAACAAGGTTGACCATGATCCAAAAAACACAAAACAACAAATGCTGGAGAGGCTATGGAGAAAGTGGAACTCTCCTACACTGCTGGTGGGGTTGCAAAATGGTCCAGCCTATTTGGAAAGCAATCAGGTGCTTCCTTAAAAAAATGAATATAGATATACCATTGGACCCAGTAATTCCGCTACTTGGAATATATCCTACAGAATCAAGGCCTTTCACACCAACAGACACATGCACAAGAATATTTATTGCAGCACAGTCCACGACAGCAAAAAGATGAAATCAACCCAGGTGCCCAACAACAGAAGAATGGATAGGTAAACTATTGTGTATATACTCAATGGAGCACTACGCAATGATAAAGAATAATGATGATTCCAGGAAACATCTCATCACCTGGTTTCAACTGGAAGACATTATGTTGAGTGAAAGTAGTCAGCGACAGAAGGACAAATATTGTATGAAACCTCTATGATAAGATCTGAAAGACAGACTTATGTATAGAAGAAAAGACTCTGACAGCTGCAAGGGAGGGGAGGGAAGGAGGTCTAGTAGGGGAGGGTTTAGATTAGATAGTTGCTAGAAATCTGGTTGGGTGAAATTGGTGATAGCACACATTAGAAACAAGAACAATATTTAAGTAATTTTCAGCATAACTTGAATACTTCTTCCATCTGAACCCAATATTGCAAGGACAGAGTACCTGGGGTAGGGGGCAGGGGACAATGTTCTTAGGCAAATTGAGGCCAGTTGGCACAACTAGCATTTTCCTAAGAGCGCTCTCTGCACCCCACATTGGTGAGCAGTGTCTGGGGTCTTAAAAGCTGCCAAGCTGCCATCCAAGGGCGCAGCAAATGGTTCCAACTCAGCAGGGACGTATGTTCACCGAGGACCAAAATGACATGGGGTAAAGACAATCCAGAAGATAGAGAGATCCATATGAGTGGATGCCTACATCAACTTGGGAGCAGAACTGGATGGTGCCCTGCCACCACCAGTAATAGCCATGATGGATCTCACTAAGTTCAGTCTCACTGATAACACAAGAATAAAAGGGGGTACACCCTGAGATCTCCACTAAAAGACCTCAGTTGATGGTCCAGCGGTTTTGGGGTTCCCCTGAGAGCATGACCCCTGGCCCTGATGCCACCCTTGCCCACAAATCATAACGAAGGTCCACTCTTTGGGCATGAATGGATTGGACTTGGCAATGCAGAGTGACCACATATTGGATACACTTTATGGTTCTATGCGTCTATAGGATAAATAGAAAAAAGAAAATGTCAACCACACAAAAATTAAGGAACCGAAATGACAACAATAAATACATATCTATCAATACTTACACTAAATATAAATGGACTGAATGCTCCAATAAAGAAACAGAGAGTAACAGGCTGGATCAAAAATCATGATTTGTTTATATGCTGCTTACAGGAAACACACCTTAGACTCAAAGAAATGAACAAACTGAAAGTCAAAGGGTGGAAAAATATATACCAAGCTAAGAGTGTGCAAAGAAAAAGCAGAATGGCAATATTAATCTCAGATAAAATAGATTTTAAAGTAAAACCCAGGATTGTGGACAGAGATGGTCATTGTTTATTGCTTAAAGGTTCAATACATAAGGAAGACATAACAACATTAAAGATTTATGCACCTAGTACCAGAGCAGCTAAATACATTGAGCAAGCAGTGACAACACTGAAAAATAATAGTAGGTGACTACAACACTCTACTTTCAGTAATAGATCATTCATAAAAAAGCTGAATAAATATACATAAGATCTTATTGTGACAATCAATCAACTCAACCATAGAGACACATACAAAACTTTTTACCCAACAACAGACAAGTACACCTTCTTTTCCAAGGTGCATGCAACAGTCTTCAGGCTAGACCGCGTACTAGTCCCCAAATCGAGTCTCAACAAAATTCAAACCATCAAATTATTGTAAAGCATGTTCTCGGACCATAAAGCTAAAAGCTGAAATCAGTAGCAGAAAACAAATGGGTAGAAATTTGAATTCATGGAAACTCAACATCTTGCTCCAAAAGTCATGGAAACTGAACAACCTCTTGCTCAAAAAGTCATGGGTTATAGAAGAAATCAAGAATGCAATAAAGAAATTCATGGAATCAAATGAGCATGAAAACACATCCTACCAGAATATAAGGAATATAGCAAACATAGTTTTCAGAGGTGAGTTTATCTCTATAAATGCACACTTCTGGAATGATGAAAGGGCACAAGCCAAAGAATTAACCCTACAACTCAAAGAAGTAGAAAGAGAACAATAAAAGAACTCTTTGGGTGCCAGAAGAAAACAGATAACATATATCAGAGCAGAACTAAATGAGTTAGAGAATAGAAAACAATTGAAAGAATTAATCAAATGAAAAGCTAATTTTCTGAAAAGATCAACAAAATTGATAAACCATTGGCTAACCTCACAAAAGAAAACCAAGAGATGAAACAAATAACCCAAATAAGAAATGGAACAGGAGATGTCTCATCAATAAATCCAAATGACATTGAAAATATCATAACAGAGTACTATGAAAAATTGTACTCTATCAGATTTGGAAACCTGAGGAAATGGAGCAACTTCTTGATTCACATCATCTACCAAAATTATCATAACGAGAAGTAGAACAACTTAATTAACTCATCACAAAAGAGATTGAAAAAGTAATCAAGAAACTACCAACCAACAAGAGTCCTGGCCAAGAGAACTTCACCGGAGTATTCTACCAAACTTCTGAAGAGGAGTTGATTCCAATTCCACAACAAAGACAAGGACAGAACATCCCCAGATTCATTCTGTGAAGCCAGCATAACCCTGATACCAACACCAGGTAAAGACTTCACAAAAAAAGAAAAGAAAGAAAGAAAGAAAGAAAGAACCTGTATCATTCATGAACCTGGATGCAAAAATCTTCAACAAAATCCTAGCCGATAAAATTCAATACCATGTCAAAAAAAAAAAAAAAAAAAAAATTATCACGACCAAGTAGAATTCACGTTAGGGATGAAGAGTTAGTTCAACATAAGAAAAAATCTTAACGTGATCAACCACAGAAATAACACAAAGATGGGAATCACTTGATTTTTATCAACTTAATGCAGAAAAGGTGTTTGACCCATTTATCTTAAAAGTTCTCAGCAAAATGTAAACAGAAGGGAAATTCTTCAATGTAGTAAGGGGCATCTATGCAAAATAATTGCCAACATCATCCTGAATGGAGAAACACTGAAAGAACAGGAACTAAACAAGGATGGCCACTGTCACCACTTCTATTCAACATTGTACTAGAGGTGCCGGCTACAGCACTCAGACAAGACAAAGAAACAAAGGGCATCCTCATTGGTACAGAAGAAGTAGGACTATCCTTATTTGCAGATGACATGTTCATATACACATATTTATACGTATATTTATATATGTATGTATTTACATATACATATAAAATCTGGAAGAATCTATAAATAAACTATTGGAACTAATAGAATCTATAAATAAGCTACTGGAACTAATAGAACAGCAAAGTCTCAGGATATGAGATAAACATAAATAAATAAGTAGGATTCCTTTACCAACAAAGAGATCATCAAAGAGAGAATCACCAAATTGATACCATTTACGATAGTCTCCAAGAAGATAAAATACCTAGGAATAAATCTAACCAGAGATGTAGGAGACATATACAGAGAAAATTACAAGACCTTACTGAAAGAAACCAAAAGAGACTTATGTAAGTGGAGAAACCTATCTTGATCAAGGACTGGAAGATAGCATTGTGCAATTTTACCTGAAGTGATCTACATGTACAAGTATCCCAATTCAAATTCCAGTGTCATTTTTTTAAATTAGTTCGAGAAACAAATCTCCAACTTTGTTTAGAAAGGGAAGAAACCCCAGGTAAGCAGAGAACTATTGAAGAAGAGGAACACAGTTGGAGGCCTCACATTACCTGACCTTAGAACGTATTACACTGCCACAGTAGTCAAAACAGCCTGGTGTTGGTACAAAAACAGATATATGGACCAATGACACTGAATAGAGCATCCAGAAATATCACCACGTGACTATGATCAGTTGATATCTGACAAAGGCCCAAAGATTCTAAATAGGGTAAAAACAGTCTCTTTAACAAATGGTGTTGGCAAAATTGGATATCTACGTGTAAAACACTGAAAAAGACCTATATCTCACACCTTACAAAAAGCTAACTCAAAATGGATCAAAGACCTAAATATCAAAACTAAAATGATAAAGATCACGGAAGAAATGATAAGGACAACAATAGAAATTCTAATACATGACTCAGACAAACTACAAAATCTTATCAACAATGCACAACCAAGCAAAGAAAAAAACAGGTAAGTGGAAACTACTAAAAATCACTTATGCTCATCCAATGACTTTATCAAGAGAGATGAAAGGTTGCCTATAGAATGTAAAAAATATTTGGCAACTACATATCTGATCAATATTTAATTTCCATAATCTACAAGGTACTACAAAATATCAACAAGAAAAAGCCTAATAACCTGATTAAACAGTGGGCAAAAAACATGGACAGACACTTCACCAAAGAGAACATTCAGGCAGCCAAAAGACACAATGAGGAAATGCTCACAATAATTAGCTATTGGAAAAATCCAAGTCAAAACTACAATGATATACCATCTGACCCCAATAAGTTTGGCAATAACACGAAAAAACCACAAAATAACAAATGGTGGAGAGGCTGTGGAGTGATTGGAACTCTTGCACTACTGGTAGGAATCCAAGATGATACAGTGTCTTTGGAAAGCAATTTAGTCCTTTCTTAAAAAGCCAGAAATAGTAATACCACATGATCCCGCAATCCTGCTGCTTGGAATATATGTTACAGAAATAAGGGCTGTCACACAAACAGATACATGCACAGGAATGTTTATTGCAGCACAGTCTGTAGTAGCAAAAAGATGGAATCAACCTCGGTGCCCACCAATAGGTGAATGGATAAACAAACTATGGTACATATAAGCAATGGAACACTACGCAATGATAAAGAACAATGATGATTTAGGAAACATCTGATAACCTAGTTTCAACTAGTAGATGTTACATTGAGTGAAATCAGTGAGACACAAAAGGTCAAGTATTGTATGAGACCTCTGCTATAAAGGTTTAAAAAAGGACTTACGCACAGAACAAAAGACTGTGACAGCTACAAAGGTGGGGAGGGAGGGAGAGGGTTGGTCATAGATTAGATTGTTGATAGGAATTTGGTTAGCTGAAGGTATGTGGCAGCACCCAGTAAAGGTAGGTCAGCATAAATAGACTACACCGTAAACAAAGATTTCTTAATTAAACTCAACATTTCAAAAGATAGAGTAGCAGGGACAGGTGGCTAGGGATGATGTTATCAGGGGACATCAAGATCACTTGGCATTACTAACCTTTTGCTAAGAGAGTCTTCTGCATCCCGTAGTGGTGAGTGACCTTTGGAGTCTTTAAAGCCAGAAAGCTGCTGTCTGAAGAGCATTGGTCCCAATTTACCTAGAATGGATAGCTACTGAGAACATCAAAGACACAAGGAAAAATGAGCCCAGGAGGCAGAAAGACCTATATAATTGAGAAACTACATCAGCATGAGACCAGAAGAACCAGATGGTTCCTGGCCATCATCAAACATAGCCTTAATAGGGAACACAGTGTAGAGTCCCAGTTGTAACATGTGAAAAAGAGGGACGCAGATCACAAAATCTACTGTAAGACTAGGATTGATGGTCTGAAAATGCCAACAGTTTCCTAGGAACCTGTTCCCTACACTGTTTGCTGCCCTGGACCTGAAACCAATACTGAGGTTAACACTTCAGACTAAGGATGGACAGGACCCAGGGTGACAGAGTGAGCATGTGACATCTGTACTGCATGGCTTTAAACATTTGTAGAAGGCTGCCCTACCACATTCTTTCTAGAGGAGGCAGGATGGGGTGGAGGAGGGGACCCATGCTCCTTGGGAGGATACTAGTAGTAAAGAATGAAAAGGAAGACTGTGTGGTCACAGGGTGGGGAGAGCAGATAGAATTGTAGAGAGGAAAGTATGCAGAATTGACTTGGATTGTCTGTTTTCCCTTAACCATGAAAAAAAAAATTCTGGACTGAAAAATTGAAAATTATGTATATTGAATTTAAAAAGATTCAAGAGTTAAAAGCTATTGACTCTGGGGAATAGAAACTATAACAAGGATTACAGGGACTTCTCTTTCATAATAGGTCATAAAACCAACTGAAAAAATTAGCAATTAATTTTAAAAAGAAATCTACAAGCACATAATTTTGATCACATAATTTTGAAGTCCTGTAAGATAAAATTGTCGTAAAATATTTTTCTGTCCAAAAGTGTTAAAAAAATCAGTAAAATTCAATTCTAAAATAAAATTGCTCTTAAGAAATTATGCACCTTCTATTAATTGTTAAGTTATATTGACCCTATTGCAGTGGGTGCCTTACCAAGCAGTAGTGTGTTTTTGAATAATTAATTATTGCTTACTGTGGTGATAAATCATTAGCATAAGACAGTGTCATTTTCAGATAGCCAGGGTATATTCATGCAGACTGGGTCTCTGGCAAACAAATACTGTGTGTATTTAGACTCCCATACAAAATAGAATCATGAATATTTTTAGTGAAAACTCACAGTTCTGAAGAATTGGAGAGCAGGTGCTTTTGTTTCAATCTCAAGTAACAGTTTGCTAATGACACATCACACAATCAGATTTTCTATCCATGGCTTTATTGGCTGAAATAGTTACTAATATGACAAATATATTAGCCTACAATGAGAAACGCCAACATTGAGGCACAGATGGTCTCCTCCAACTGACAATTTGAAGCATCGGATTTATCATGAAACAAATGAAACTGTTTAGAATAAGGGTATTCTGGCTGAAGAATAAAAGAACAATAGGGAAAATAATGATTAATCAAAATGGCAGCTTTACTTTTGTTCACATAAGGGAACTTTTAATAAAGCAACTTTTTAAAAATATCTTTTAAGTGCCTTGTCAAGAACTCAGTTCTTCACTGATCTGCAAACCAAAGTGATTATAATGACTTTATGATACTTACACTTTCTAATTGTTGGCAGGGTTTTAGCAATGTGTGTGTGTGTGTGTGTGTGTGTGTATTTATGTATGTGTTGTAACAAAGCTAATTCCTGCATATCCATCTAGGAAAATTTGACTTCAGCACCTATGGGACATAACAAAAAAGAGCATGTGTGTAACATGTCCTATGAGGGTTGGCAGTTGGTGGCAAAAATCAATTACATTCTTCACAAATAAATCCAGAGGGATGGAAGATGGCAAGTACAAATAATGTGTTAGTGTCTTTAAATAGAAATACTCGTAGAGTGTGGTGGTCAGGATTATGTCAACTTGGCTACTACCTATTTGGCTGCTGTATTAAGTGGCAGGGCGGGGTTTGTGGTGGCTTCCTGCCCCTCGGCTCTCATCTCGTGACCCTGGACTACAGCTGCTGATCGCTCACGTGACCAGGAGCTGCTGCTCTCTCTTGTTCCAGCGTCTGGTTCTGGGACTTGAGCTAGCGGCTGTTGGGCTCATCAGTCCTTACAGTCGGCACGTGAGAGTCCTGCTCCCTGACCTGCCAATCCTGCGCTCGCCAGCCTCTGCTCAGTCCTGCTCCCTGACCTGCCGATCTTGGGTTCTCCAGCCTCTGTCACTTCGCCTCGCCACCAGCTTGGGACCCACCGACCTCCAGCCTCTGTTGCATCGCCTCGCCGCCAGCTTGGGATCCACTGACCCACACAACCGGTGATCTGCAACTCTGGTCTCTGACTTGCTGACCTTGGGTTCCTCAGCTTCCGTGGACACGTGAGGCTTGTGCCAGAGCTTGGGACATTCAGCTTCTGTGATTACGTGAGCTGTTTCCTATATTTGTATCTATCTATCTGTCTATATATATATATATTATAAATCTTTCCTAATACCTACACGTGTTACTGGTTTTGCTTCCCTAGAAAACCCAGCCTAAGACATAGAGTAAGTAAGCACCCAGTCATGACCCAGTTGTAGAATACAGCTGAAAGCTAAAATTAAAAGTTGAGCCTATAAATATCAACCCTTGTGCAAGCAATTTCAGTGAGTGCCAGAAATGAGTCCTACTCTAAGCCATTATTTATTACTTTCTGTGGTCCATATTAATTACCAGAGATCTGTTCCACAGAAGACAATTGTATTTGCAAAAATGGTTTAAGAGATGCCAAGTTCCAGTATTCACAAGAGAGCAGCTATAATTCTAGTAGAAAATATTCTACACTATTATTTATAGATTTATTTTTGTGTGTAGCATTTGGTTCCAAAGGCATGGAGCTTCCTGAAAGTTAAAAAGAAAAGAGTATTTGGGATATCACCCAGAGAAAGCAATCCCAGTTAAGTAGAAAGACAGACGTTCTTAGCTAGTATCATGTATATATGGTATGCTAATGGCCTACATGAAAAGCAGTGTTCATATGTCTTACATATGTCATTGATTTATACATGTAAAAAATTTTGGATTGGCTGATGTTTTGTTGTGTATGTTTTAAGCACAAATTAAAAAAAATAAAATCTTATGTGATGAAAACTTTTCACATGTTTTAAATTGTAACTATTTATTGAAAATCTGTCATATGCCAGAAACTTTCTAACCCTCTGAACCTTAAAGAACACTGTGAAGTTAGTGTATTATCCCAATTTTGAAAGTATAGTAATTAAAGGAGTGATATTTTAAAAAGATTTTTGTAACTGCCTTAAAATTATATTGGAAGAAAAAAACAGGAGAAACAAGAGAAGGTAGACAGTATATGTGAAAGTGTTGGTACTGTGCATGGTATTAATTATATCAATAACTGATAATGATTATAATATTTTTTCAAGCAGTTTTCAAACAAGCATTATAACTACAATAACAAAAGATTATATGTGGCCTACAGAGCTATGAGTTGGACCCGACTCGAAGGCACTGGGATTTTTAACAGAGCTAAAGGGAATTACACAAAAGGCCGTCATGCATCTAAGTTTATTGTACTGCAGAAGCTTGCATGTTTCTTTGATACTGGAAACTATGCTACCAGTATTTCACATGCTGGCAGGATCACTCAGTGGCAGACAGGTTTCGGAGCAGCTTCCAGACAGACTAGGAAGAGGGACCTGGAGACCTACTTTTAAAAAAGTAGCTGCTGACAACCTTATGAATAGCAGTAGAATACTGTCTGATATAGTCTGGAAGATGAGACCTTAAGTTGGAAGGCATATGAAATATGATGTGAGAAGAGCTACCTCCTCAAAGTAGAGCCAATGTCAATAACATGGATGGAGTAAAGCACTCAGGACCTTCATTTGCTGATGTGGCACAAATCAAAATGAGAAGAAACAGCTGAAAAATCAATTTATAACAGAACACGGAATGCATGAAGTATGAATCTAGAAAAATGATGAGTGGAGCCTGGGGTCTTAAAAGCCTGCAAGCTGCCATCTAACAACCATCAGTTGGTCCCAGCCCACTTGGAGAAAATCAAAACTACGAGGGAAAATGAACCAAGGAGACAGAAGGACCATTAGATTGGGAGACTACATTAGCTGGAGAACAGAAGAACTAGATGGTGCCCAGCCACTACCAAAGACAGCCCTGACGGAACAAAATGTGGAGTCCTTGATGTAGCATGAGAGAAAGGGCTGTGTAGATCTGAAACTCTGTTAAAAACACCAGACCTGATGGCCTGATATCCTAGGTCCTCTGAGAACTGACCCCTAGTCTTGCTGCTCGCCCAGAGCTGAAACCAGTAATGAAGCCAATCCTTGAGACAAAGAATGTGCTGGACCCAGGGACACAGAATAATGCAGGTGGTGTGTGTACTTTATGGTTTATATATATATAAAGCTATCCTACTGGTTTATTTTTAGAGGAGAAAGGAGAGGGTGGAATATGACAAGTGTTGGCTGAGCAGATACTGAAAGTAAAGGGTGGAATAGAAGAGTGTGCTGTTAGAGGGTGAAGTCAGCAGATAGAGTTGCAGAGAGGCAGGTGCTTGGGGTTTTGTGTAGCATATTGTCTTGGATTGTAAACTTTCACTTAATCACACACACACAAAAATCACCAAAATGAAATGAGATGACTAAAGATCAATATCCAAAGCATTACTGAGCTGAAATGAACCAGTATTGGCCATTTTGAATCAGACCAACACTGTACACTAATGACTGAAGACCCAGACAAGTTGTGCGATGACATAAAGAACATTATACATGAAAAAAGCAAAAAGTTGTTAAAAAGACAGGAAAGAAAGAAGACCAAATAGGATCAGAAGAGACACTGAATCTTGGTATTGAACTTAGAGTAGCTAAAATGATTGGAAGAAGTTGGTGAAGGAAACAAAAGATTTCAAAGGGCATGTGAAAAAGACAAAGCATTGTAATGAAATCTGCAAAGACCTGCAATTAGAAAACTAAAAATGAAGAGCTTACTTGGTATTTCTCAAACTGAAAGAAATGAAGAAAAAAACTCGGCCTTGAGGTGCAATGTTGAAGCATTATATGGGCAAAATATTGAATTACTCAGGAAATATCAAGGAAGGTGTAAATACACATGTACCCTTTATCAAAAAGACTAGGTCAGCATTCAACCATTTCAGGAGGTAGCTTCTGACCAAGAACTGATGATACTGAAGGAAGACATCAGGCTGTACCAAAGGTGTTGGCAAAAAACAAAGCTCCAGGAATTGGTCGAACAGCAGTTGAGATGGTTCAACAAATGGATGCAATGCTGAAAGTACTCACTCTTCTATTCCAAGAAATTTGGGTACGGCTACTTGGCCAACTGACTGGAATAGATCCATACTGTGCCCATTTCAAAGAAAAGGCAAATAAAAGACTGCAGAAATTATTGTGAAAGTCATCACATGCAAGTAAAGTTGTGTTGAAGATAATTCAAAAATGTTTGTACCAGGCTGCTGCCAGGGAACTACCAGAAATAAAGCTGGATTCAGAAGAGGATGTGTAACAAGAGACATCACTGCTGATGTGACGTAGATCTTGACTGAAAGCAGAGAATAGCAGATATATGTTTACCTGTGTTTTATATAGATCATGCATGCAAAAGAGTTCAACTGTGTGAATCACAGCAAATTATGTATAACATTGTGTAAAATAGGAATTCCAGGACACTTGGTTGTAATTATGTCAAATAACAAGCAGTTGTTCAAATAGAACAACGGGATACTGCGTGGTTTAGTATCAGGAAAGGTGTGCATCAAGGGAGTATCTTTTCACCATATTTAATCCAACCTGCATCCTGAGCATATAATCAGAGAAGTAGGACTATATGAAGAAGAACATGGCAGTAATAATGTATGATATGTGTGGTGGTCAGAATTATGTCAACTTGGCTACTTCATATTTAGCTGCTGTGTTAAGTGGCAGGGCAGGGTTTGTGGTGGCTTCCCACCCCTCAGCTTTCTCATCTCTCGACCTTCCACTACTTCTGCTGGTCTGCTCACGTAGCGAGGAGCTCCTGCTCTCTTCTTCTGGTGTCTGGTTCCTGAACTTGAACTAGCAGCTGTTGGATTCACCAATCCTTACAGTCAGCACTTGAGAGTCCTGCTCACTGACCTGCCGATCCTGGGTGCGCCAGGCTCTGCCACTTTGTCTCGCCACCAGCTTGGGATCCATTGACCTGCACAACCGGTGATCTAGAACTCTGGTCTCTGACCTGCTGACTTTGGGTTCCTCAGCTTCCGTGGCCACGTGAGGCTTGTGCCAGAAGTTGGGACATTCAGCTTCTGTGATTGTGTGAGCTGTTTCCTATATCTATATCTATCTATCTATCTATATTATAAACCTTTCCTTGTACCTACACGTGTTACTGGTTTTGCTTCCTTAGAAAACCCAGACTAAGACAATATGCAAATAATACAACCTTGTTTGTAACGAAAAGGATTTGAAGTACTTATTGATGAAGATCAAAGACTACAATCTTTAGCATGAATTACACCTCCACATAAAGAAATAAAATCATCACAACTAGACCAATAACAACATCATGATAAATGGAGAAATGACTGATATCATCAAGAATTTCATTTTCCTTGGATGTATAATCAGTGTCCATGTTAGCAGCAGTTAAGGAATCAAAGGACATGCTACACTGGGGAAATCTGCAGCAAAAGAACTCTTTAAAGTGTTAAAAAGTAATGATGTCACTTTGAGGACTAAGGTGCCCCTTACCCAAGTCATGGTACTTAAAATCACCTCATATGCGTATGAAAACTGGACAATGAATAAGGAAGAAAGAAGAACTGGTACCTTTGAATTATAGTGGTGGATTTCCAGAAAAAAAAAAAAAAGTGTCTTGGAAGAAGTACAGCAAAAATGCTCCTTAGAATTGAGATGGCAAGACTTTGTCTCAAGTACTGTTGACATATTGTCAGAAGAGATCAGTCCCCGCAGACGGACATCAAGCTTGGTAAAGTATATGTCAATGACAAAGAGGAGGACCCTCAATAAGAGATACTGACTGCAGCAATGGGCTCAAATATAGTAACAATTGCAAGGGTGGCTGAGGCCTCAGAAATGTTTTGTTGTGTTGTACACAGGGTATATGAGTTGGAAATGGCTCAATGACCCCTAACAACAACAAAAAATAACATGTAACAAATTAATTTTCAAAGTATTTTGTATAAAATATAATATATAAGGGTAGAAGTAACTTTTTGTTATGACTGAATGAGAATGTACATTCCATATAAACTTGCATGCCCACTTGTATGCAGCTCCCACTGCTTTCCCTGCCCAGTGACAGCACACTCTTCCTTTCTGCTCTATACATGTCCTACCCTCTCAATAATCTCCTATCCTCTTCTCTCCACTCACTCTCCCACCTCTAGTAAGAGATCAGCAGGAAGATATCCTATAGATACATAGAACCATAAAGTACTCACATGATTTGATCACTCTGTGTCACCAAGTCCAATCCATTCCTGTACAAAGAGTTGACTTCCATTATTGTTTACAGACAGAGGCAGCATCAGGGCCAGGTGCCATGATTCCAGGGCAACTCTAAGGCCCCTGTATCATCATTTGCAGTATTTTAGTGGAGATCTCATGGTGTACCCATTTTTATTCTTGTGCTGCCAGTGAGACTCAACATTGTGAGCTCCATCACTGCTATCACTGGTGGTGGCCATGCACCATCTGGTTCTTCCAGTCACAAGTCGATGTAGTCACTCACTCACATGAGTGTTTCTGTCTTCTGGGTTCTCTTTCCTCCACATCATTTTGGTCCTTGGTGATCTTTAATTCCTGCTGAGTTGGGACCATTTGCTGTACCCTTGGATGGCAGCTTGGCAGCTTTTAAGGTCTCAAATATCACTCACCAATGCACAGTGCAGAAGGCTCTCATAGCAAAATGATAATTTTGCCAGTTGGCTTTCATTTCT
The DNA here is from genome assembly GCA_028571685.1 of Heterohyrax brucei. Lineage (NCBI taxonomy): Eukaryota > Metazoa > Chordata > Mammalia > Hyracoidea > Procaviidae > Heterohyrax > Heterohyrax brucei. The sequence goes on along the minus strand of CM053146.1, from coordinate 70,300,169 downwards.
CCTTAGAGCATGGTCCCTGGCCCCTCACACCAGCTACTCTGTCCTTGCAGTATTGGGTTAAGATGGGAGGAGTAATCATGCTATGTTGAAGTCCGGTTGATACTGATCTTCTTTCTAATGTGTTCTGTCACAGACTTCACCCAACCAAATTTATAATTTAAACCCTTCCCCCTCACCCTGCCTACCTTCCCACACTTGCAGCTGTCAAAGAGTCTTTTCTTCTATGCATGAGTCTGTTTTCAAGTTCTTGTCATAAGGGTTTCATACAATATTTGTCTTTTGGTCACTGACTATTACATAATTCATACACGAAGATGCCCATCTGGTTCTCACTGGTCAGTTAAAATATGAGTAGTTTACTTCTTTTAATACACATTTTTAAAAAATCCAATTAAAGCAGATCATGAAAAGAAAAAACAGAATGGAAGCTACTCAATATTTATTTTTACGTTACATTCAGGTCTCCTGAAAACCTGACTGACTTTAGAAGTTGTCACATACCTTTCACTTTCCATTTTAAGACAGGCGAGAGAAACAACTGTGGTCTATCCTCACATGATGCCAAAGAAGCCGCAAACTCTAGATAAAAGCATAACCAAGAAATCACTGGCTTCAGAAGGCCTACAAAAGAAAGCACCACAGATCCTCCCAGATGAAGAAACCTTTCTGAAACTACCGGAAGGTGAGTACAAAAGGGTTAGAGAGACCTCCAAGACCTTATACAAAATAAAGCAGAGCAAAATGAAAAATTCAGCAAGCTGTTTGATCTGATGGAACACCAGTACTCTGAAATCAGATCAAGAACAAAATCAAAGACATAGAAACTTCAATTCAAAGCCTAGAAAGCAGAATGGAACAAATGGAAAATAGACTTTCTGATTTGGAAGACAGAGCTACTGACTCCAGCATCTAGGAGGACAAACCAGAAGAAAGAAACAAGAAAAGTGAAGAAGCATTAAGAAGCATGTACGACTCTATTACAACGAACAATCTACGATTAATTGGAGTTCCTGAACAGGGTGAGACACACCTGAGAACACAGGGAGAATTGTTGCTGAGCTGCTGACAGAAAACTTTCCAGAAATTATGAAAGAAGAGAATATAGATATCCAAGATACATATCAAACACCACTCAATATAGATCTCAAAAGAAAGACTCCAAGACACATTATAATCAAGCTTAACAAATGAAACATAAAGAGAAACTGTTAAAGGTAGCAAGACTCAAAGCAAAGCTAAGATTCAGAGGGAAACCCGGTAGGTTTTGTCAAATTTCTCAGCCAAAATGATGCTGGCATAGAGACAGTGGCATGACACATTCAAAGCCTTGAAGGAGAAGAACTTCCAACCAAGAATTATATATCCTGCAAAACTATCTTTCGAATATGAAAATGAAAGGAAGACATTGGCCATTAAACGGAAACTCAGAGACTTTGTAAAAACCAAACCAAAGTTACAAGAAATACTAAAATAATCTCTTGGCTTAGAAGAACAAAACCACTAACTATATATTTTAGAAGCAAATACAGGACACATCACCCAGAAACCTACTCAGTTAGGGAAGGCTCCAAACTCAAACAAAACTATAATAGTGAAAGAAATGATCCAGTGATTATATTGTGAAAAATATGATGTCATCATATTAAAAAGAGGGATGTGCTATAGTCGTTATAGTCCTTCCAGATAGAGAGCAAGTTGATAAGACTGGCAGTAATTCAAATTATTAAGGGAGATTATATGGGCAGCTGTAAAGCACAATAAAGATGCAACATATTAAATCAAGGAACATAATACAGGAATCTCAATAACCACAAAATCAGTGCTGAAAATGGTGAGTAATCGACTCACAAAGAAGAAAGTCCCAGATTAATACGAACAACAGAGAAAACATCAACACAAAAATAAACATATCACAATGGCAGCACTGAACACATACCTATCAATAATTGCATTGAATGTGAGTGGACTGAAAGCTCCAGTAAAGAGACATTGAGTGACATCTTGGATCAAAAGACATGACCCATCCATATGTTGCCTATAAGAAACTCACCTTAGACTTAAAGATCTGAACAAACTGAAAATTAAAGACGGAAGAATACATATCAAGCTAACAATGAACAAGGAAGAGCAGGTGTGGCAATTCTAATCTCAGATGAAATAGATTTTAATTGTGGACAAGCATGGACACTACTTATTGTTGAAAGGTTCATTACACAAACAGGACTTAACAATATCAAATATTTATGCACGTAATATTAGAACACCTAAATACATTGAAAAAACACTGACTACACTCAAAAAGGAGATAGATTACTCCACAATAATAGTGGGAGACTTAAAGACTCCACTCTCAATATTGGACAGATGGTCTAGAAAAAAGCTCAGTAAGACACAGAAGACCTTATTGCCCCAATTAATGAACTAGAACTCACTGACATATACAGAACTTTCTATCTGTCAGTGGACAACTGCAACTTCTTCTCCAGTGCACATGGAACACCCTCCAGAATACACCATGCATTTGGACATAAAGCAATTCTCAAAAAAATGTATACCACTGAATTATTGCAAAGAATCTTCTCAGGTCATAAAGGAATAAAAGTCAAAATCAATAACAGAAAAAACACAGATAGTGGATCTCATGGAAACTGACAACATCTTGCTCAAAAAACCATGGGTTATAGAAGAAATCAAGGATGAAATAAAGAAATTTATGGATTCCAATGAGAACAAAAACACTTCCTACCAGAACCTATGGGATACAGCCAAAGCAGTGCTCAGAGTTGAGTTTATCTCCATAAATGCATACATCTGGAAGGAAGAAAGAAACCAAATCAAGGAAGTGACCCTATAGCTTGAACAAGTAGAGAGAGAACAACAGAGGAACCCCTCAGGCACCTAAAGAAAACCGATCATAAAGATTAGAACAGAACTAAATGAATTAGAGAATGGAAGAAACATTGAAAAAATTGGAAAGATGAAAAGTTGATTTTTTGAAAACATCAACAAAACTGAAAAACCACTGGTTAAACTTACTGAAGGAAAGCAGGAAAGGAAACAAACAACCCAAATAAAAAATGAGAGGAGAGTTGTCATAATAGATCCAATAGAAATCAAACATATCATGAGAGAATACTAGGACAGACTGTACTCTAACAAATTTGAAAACCTAGAGGAAAGTGACAAATTCCTTGATTCATATCACCTACCAGAATTATCACAACGTGAAGCAGAACAACTTAAACCCATCACAGAGGAAGAGATTGAAAAGATTGTCCAAAAACTACCAACCAAAAAAAACGCCCTGGCCAGATGGCTTTATCACAGAATTCTACCAAGCTTTTAGAGAAGAGTTATCTCCAATTCTGCTGAGACTATTTCACAGTACAGGAAGGGATGGAACACTCCCAAGTTCATTCTATGAAGCCAGCTTAACCCTGATACCACAGCCAGGGAAAGACCCAACAAAAAAGGGGAACTATCGACTGATATCACTCACGAATCTACATGCAAAAATCTTCAACAAATTTCTTGCCAATAGAATACAACAATGTATCAAAAAAATAATCCATCCTGACCAAGTTGGATTCACACCAGGGATGCAAGTCTGGTTCAACATCAGAAAAATAATTAATGTGATCAACCAGATAAATACCCCAAAAGACAAGAATCACCTGATCTTGTCTATCGATGCAGAAAAAGCATTTGATAAAGTCCAAGATCCATTCATGCTGAAAACTCTCAGTAAAATAGGAATAGACAGAAATTCCTCAGTGCAATAAGGGCCATTTATACAAAGCCAACTGCCTGTGTCATCCTAAATGGAGAGAGACTGAAACAGCTTCTCTTGAGAACAGGAACTAGACAAGGATGTCCACTCTCATCTCTCTTATTCAACACTGTACTAGAAGTTCTAACCAGAGCAATTAGACAAGATGAAGAAATAAACCACATCTGCATCAGCAAAGAAGAAGTCAAAATCTCCTTATTTGCAGATGATATGATTATATACACAGAGAATCCTAAAGAATCTGTAAGTAAACTATTCAAACTGATAGAAGAGTTCAGCAAAGTCTCAGGATACAAGACAAACATAAGTAAATCAGTAAGATCCCTTTATGCCAACAATGAGACTGTTAATGAAGAAATCCTCTCATCAATACCGGGTACTATAGCCCCTAAGAAGATAAAGTATGTAGGAATAAATCTAACCAGAGAAATAACAGACTGTTACAAAGAGAAGTACAAGTCTTTACTACAAGAAACTAAGAGAGACCCGTATCTTACACCTTATACAAAAACCAACTCAAACTGGATAAAAGACCTAAATATCAAATCTAAAATAATAAAGCTCATCCAAGAAAAAGTAGGAATGACAATGGAACCTTTAATACACAACACAGACAGAATTTAAAATCTGTCAAACAAACCACAAACAACAGAAGTGAAAATAGATCAATGGGAACTACTAAGAATCAAGCACTTTTGCTCATCCAAAGGCTTTATTAATAGAATTCAAAGGCCACCGACAGAATGGGAATAAGTATTTGGCAACTATATGTCAGACTGACACCTGATCTCCATAATCTATAAGATACTACAAAATATCAGTAAGAAAAAGATAAATCATCCAATTAAGCAATAGCAAAGGAGATGGACAGACACTTCTGTAAAGAGGAGATCCAGGCAGTCAAAAAGCACATGCAGACAGGCTCACAATCATTAGGTATTAAAGAATTTCAAATCAAAATGACAATGAGATACCATCTTACCCCAACAAAGTTGGCCATGATCCAAAAAAACACAAAACAGCAAATGCTGGAGAGGCTGTGGAGATATTGGAACTCTCCTACACTGTTGGTGGGATTGCAAAATGGTGCAGCCTCTTTGGAAAGCAATCTGGCACTTACTCAAAAAGCTGGATATAGATATACTGTTTGACCCAGAATCAAGACCATTCACACCAATGGACATATGCACACGAATGTTTATCGCAGCACAATCCACAATAGCCACAAGTGGATTCAACCCACCTGCCCAACAACAGAGGAATGGATAGGTAAACTATGGTGTATATACTCAGTGGAACACTATGCAATGATAAAGAACAATGATGATTTTAGTAAACATCTGATAACCTGGTTTCAATTGGAGAATGTTATGCTGAGTGAAAGTAGTGAGCCTTCTGAACCCTACATTGAAGAGTGGTGTCTGGGGTCTTAAAAGCTACCAAGCTGCCATCCAAGGGTACAGCAAACAACATGGGGGAAATGAACCCAGAAGACAGACAGACCCATGTGAGTGGGTGACTACATCGACTTGTGACTAGAAGAACCAGATAGAAGAACCGGATAGTGCCGGACCACCACCAGTTATAGCCTTGATGGAGCTCACAGAGTTGAGTCTCACCGGTAACACAAGAATAAAAAGGGGTACACCGTAAGATCTCCACTAAAAGACCACAAATGATGGTCCGGGGGTCTCAGGGTTTCCTTGGGAACATGGCCCCTGGCCTTGATGTTGGAGGTCAGCTCTTTGGACAGGAATCGATTGGACTTTGTGACCCGTATCATGTGTGCACTTCATGGTTCTATGCATCCATAGGATCTTGTCCTGCTGGCCTCTTACTGGAGGCAGGGGAGTGTTTGGAAAGGAGGGGATAGGGGATTACTGGGAGGATAAGACATGTATGGAGCAGAGAGGAAGAGTGTGCTGTCACTGGCAGGGAGAGCAGTGGGAGCTGCATATAGGTGGGCATGCAAATTTATATGGGAATGTACATTTTCACTTAAGCATAATAAAAAAAAGAAAAAGAAACTCAACTTAAAAAAAATAGAAGATTTGGAGACATTACTATGATGACTCCTTGTATTTGTTCAACACTTGGCTGTTGTGTCATTAGTAAACAGTAACACTGTGTATTTCAGAAACAGCATTTTCAGTAGACTGGTAATGTTGGAACTTTGGTTATTAAGTGTTAGAGATGAGTGAATGGGTAAAAAACTAAGGGAAAGAGAAAGATTCTTACTTTAAGAAGTCTGCAATTAAGAAACACCGTGCAAGAATGACAGCTGGTGCACAAAGAGATATCTTATTAAATTTTAACTCATAGAATACTGGATTTTGATCACGTCTATGGACAAGGCAAATGTACAAATCAAAGCGGAAACTTGAAGGTATGACAGCCATAGGAGAAAGACAACAGAAGACAGAATCGGAGGATAAAACGATAATGTGCTCGTGGAAACAAAGAGGAAGAAAAGAACACGGAAAATCATTTTTAGGTTTGAAGGCAACACTGAGGTTGTTCATTTTTTGAGACTTTATAATTATGGGACAATGTCTCTCCTGAGCCTGAGAGAATATTACAAATCTAAAGCCTTTGAAGAGAGGAAATATTTGTACTTGGTGTTACAGGAAACAGCATAGAAAGTAAATAAATGCTACTTGAAAGACCAGTTAAACATTTAACTGATACTGAAATAAGTGGACACAGTGAATTTCACAGCAATTTCTGGCAGAGAAGGACGAGGACTTAGAGAGACAGCAGGAGAAATTGGGAATCCCAGACAATGTAAATACTGGAATACAAAAATAAACGGTTAGAACTTCTATCTCATTTTAGCTTTTAATCTCTGAGAGGTAACGGTCAAAGCTTTTAAGAGTGAATGTAAACTGGCCACCTAGGCAAGGCATGGACTTCCTAAAAAGTTCCATGGATGGGAGCTATGACTGAGTGCTTCAGGTGACTTGGTCATTGTCAATGACAAGACTTGAATATCAGCCTTACATCACGCCAGGGAAGGGGCTGCTGTTTCATCAGCCTTGAAGGCTGATACACTGCTTTCTATATTACAAAACCTCAACTGTATGGCTTGGAGTCCAGCCCCATAATCAAGTCACAGGATGGACTGAAACTGGAAGGAGAAGGTTGACAGCTAGGTTGGGCACATCATTTTATTGTATCCTGGTTCCCGCTATGCCAGGGGATAAGCTGATGTTTCTTTGATCTTGTAGGTTAAACATTAAATCATATGTCAGTGATTCTTGTCTGGAGCCTGAAACCTGACAGATACCTGTGTTATGCCATGGTATGTCTTGACACAACTAGACTTGCACACCTGCCACTGATTTTCCCTCTTAGTTGGTTCCAGTATATGCTAATCTATCATTCTGCATGTGTGTGTGAGAAAGAATGGTTTGGCCATTCAATAACAATCAAAGATGTCTTTAGACATTACCTCTAGTGTTATGAAAACTTCTTTGTGATGCTTAACCAGAGATAAGGAAACAAATGAAATCAAAAGGGAGCTTTTACAATAGTTAGGCATCAATGGACAGGGGACAATATAAAATCAATATGTATGAGAGAATGGGAGAAGTATAACTACGTAAGATTATAATCAAAGCAGATAATTTCATGACATGAACTCATGAATGCAAGCAAGCACTAGGGCCCTATGTCAAGGTTTAGTCTGAAGAGCTGGACAAATTCATGAGATGGCAGTTTATTGCAAACCTTCTAAAAACAATTTGTAAAATTTAATAACTTTAAAAATCTAAGAAGGATTTGTCTTCTGCAAACGTAACACTGATATGTATTTTTTTCCTGTATCTTTCTGGTGTATTATTTCTGGGATGTATTGTTGAAAGGTGCCCAGTAAGAGGTAAAGAAACTAGTTGGTGAATTGAATCTCCTTCACCTTTTCAATTTTTGACTGTTGACTGCTCAAAAAAAAAGAAAAAAGTTCTAAGTAGTCTCTTTGTATTGAAACTGCAGTCTATCTGTGGTAGGTACTGAAAAAATGTTGGTTATCAATTTATTTTATGAATTTATTGTACACCCAGAAAAAAGAAGTTCAGCAAAGTTTATCAATAGAAAGTTCCGTACGTAGAAATATAATTGTATTATTAGTAGAAAATGATCCTGAGTTCTTAAGCTCTGTAGTACTGCTGATTTCTGTTTTGATAATAAACTTCAAAGTAAATGATTTTACATATTTATTATATATGATGCTTGTTCTTAGAGAAATATAAAATATTGATGTCATAGACGAAAGGATTAAGAAAATTAGTTCTTAGCATAATTATTAATGATATTTTCTGTCTTAATGGTTCAGTGAAAATCATTTTTAAAATCCAAAGCATTTAAAATATTTTATGAAGTCTCTGAGTTTCTGCTTATCTGTGAATGTCTTAATTTTATTTTGAAAGATAGTTTTGCAGGATATATAATTCTTGGTTGGAAGCTCTTCTCTTTCAAGGCTTTGTATGTGTCATCCCATTGCCTCCAGGCCAACATTGTTTCGGCTGAGAAGTCAGATGAAAGCCTACAGAATTTCCCTCTGAATGTTAGCTAAGCTTTGAGTTTTGTTGCCTTTAAGAGTTTCTGCTTATGTTTCATTTTGCTAAGCTTAATTATAATATGTCTTGTAGTCTTTTGGGATTTATATTGAGCGGTGTTTGATACACATCTTGGATATCTATATTCTCTTCTTTTCATAATTTCAGGGGAATTTTCTGTCAGCATCTCAACCACAATACTCTGTGTTTTCAGGTGTCTGCACCTGTTCAGGAAACCCAATTAATCGTAGACTGTTCCTCTTGACAGAGTCAGTCCCACATGTTTCTTAAGACTTCTTCATTTTTTCTTGTTTCTTTTCTGTGATTTCTCCTTATAGATGTTGGCGTCAGTAGCTCTGTCTTCCAAGTCAGAATGTCTGTTTTCCATTTGTTTTATTCTGTTTTCTTGGCTTTGAATTGAATTTTCTGTTTCTTTGATTTTGTTATTGATTTGTTGAATTTCAGAACACTGGTGTTCCATCAATTTGAGCAGCTTGCTTAATTTTTCATTTTGCTCTGCTGTGTTTTGTATAATGTCTAGGAGGGCTCTCTATATAATTGTTTTGTACTCAACTCTGATTGTTTCAGAAAGACATTTTCATCTGGGAAGTTCTTTGGTTCTTTTGGGAGCTTTCTGGAGCCATAGGTGAATTTTTCTTTAGGTTTCTGGCCGAAGTTTGTTGCTTTTGGGGCATCTAGAAGTTGTTTAGTATCTTCAGTGTTACTTTAACAGGATCTGAAGTACAGCCTGAGAAGGAAGAGGATCACCAATTTCCTCTATGTACTCCAGTGACTGGGCCCAGTGGAATCTCTGGGGTAGCAGGCTCCAACTCCTGACTGGCTGAGACTCGGCTATACTTACGGAGTCATTCAGGGGCCATCAGCTGACCCTGTGATGTGGGTCAGTAAAGGCCAGAAGAGATATCGTCAGGACACACTGCAGCAATTTCTCTAGGTAGTCTTATACTGAAAGGTAAAAGCTATCTGATATCATCCAAAATCAGTCAGACTGTCAGGTTCGCAAGCCCCTCTTCCCAGCTGGCAAAGTAAACACCTCTATATCCAACCCCAGATGCTGTTACCTAGTTCAAAGTATGGAGAGGCTACTGCCCTGCTGCCATTGGCTGCCGGGTGCTATACATAAGGCCACACTGTGCTAAACACAGCTTTTCTCCTGGAGAAGCACTCCCCAGGCTGGCACTGCATCCCAGCCTGGGAATTAGCCCTTGCTGAGGCCTCTGTTTGGGTGACTCTACCTCCCAGTTGAACAAGATGTTGTCCTGCACAAGCCATCCCACCTGCTGTGGATGAGTCAATTCAATGGCAGAGGTTTGGAAAGAGAGGATGGAGGGGCCAAGGTGCACAGATCCAGAGCCAGGCTCTCAAAATGTGGCTGTTCTGCCTGCTGATCCCATCGGCAGTGCAGCTCTGCTTCGTTGCCAGTGAAGCATAAGTCCTGCCTGCCAGTTAAGACAGAGGAAAAAAAAAAAAAGGGTGGTATTACATTCCAGCTTGTGAAGTAGCCCCTGCTGAAGCCTCCATTTGGGTAACTCCACCTCCAAGTTTAACAAGTTGGAGTTTCGCACAAGCTCTCCAGCCTGTTGTGGAATAACAAATTCAATAGCGGAGGTATGGAAAGAGAGGGTGGAGGGGCCAAGGTGCACAGAGTCCAGAGCTGGGCCCTCAAAATTTGCCTATTCCACCTTCTGATCTGGTCATCAGTGTGGCTAAACTTTGCTGCCTGTTAAGCCCAAGCCCCATCGGCTGGTTAAGACAGAGAAAAAAAGTTAAAACCACGGTTCCCTTCAGTCCACAAGCGCTGGCATTCCAAATGGGCTGGGGTCAGCGAAAGAGAAGTTTCCAGTTCAGTGGCATGTAGTTCAAACTGGCAGCCCTATGCAATGTTCAAGGGCTTTCTAGGTATCCAAAAGGCTCTGTTTAATTATTAATCCAGGCCTTAGTTTTCAGAGGGAGTTAAGGAGACATGGCTGGTCCATCATCTTGACTCCTCCCCCTCTATTTAAAATACCTGAAAAGAAGGTTACTGTATGGCTAATTCTTTGTAAATGAAAACAAAATAACTTGTTTTTCTCACTTTTACAGCTTCAAACCTTTGAAACTCAGTACAACATGAAACCGATATCATAGCATCTTAGTTTTGATAAAATATTTACATAACTTTTTATTAAGTTACATTTAATTCTAAAAATTAATGGTACAGAACTGGCTGTGGTAAAAGTGTATTTCATATTTTTATGTTTCGCTTAGTTTGTCTTCTCAGTCTTAGTTTGGTGCTGAATTGCCTGTAGGAATTAACAAATGAGGAATGATAGGATTATGACTATTATAAATAGAAATTAATGCATCTTTTGCTATTTTATTCTCTCTCTGAGATGTCACAGAGCAGATTTTTCTCTGGAATCATTTGTCATAACAGAAAACAGAATCAAAACCACAAAATCAGCTTAAAATGGCTTTTCTCTGTTTTTAAGGGAGATTTGCAAAGAATTAGCAACATGTTATCAAAAAGCTCACCTAAATAGGAAATGTGACTCTTCTCTCTTTAGTAATGACAAAATCTACATGGATTTTTCTGGGTTGTCTAGATTTCAGGTGATGCTAACAGCATATGAAACTCATTCCCGACGGACTTAAATCTAAACTAAACATCTGATTCAGTCACTATGAGATATAGTTTACAATCTTAAGAGGATCAGAAAATTCAGCTGCTTTTGGTTTTGCTCACTTCTTGTAGGTGCCTAAATTGTGATAATTTGTGGTTTGTTGATAATTGTGAAAAATTTGAAATTGCGATATTTTTACTCTTGATGAGAAGTAGGGGGAAAAAAAAGAAGAATTTTTCTTGTCTCTCAGATATATTGGCCTATTCTCCAAATGACAGTTCCTGACTGATCAGCTGTACCACCTGCTACTAAGGCACAGTAATATTAGTCTGTGGAATGGTTTCACTCTCTGCTCACACCTCAGAGATCTTGCGCTCAACCCCAGGCATCCCTTGTGTGTTTAAATCAGCTTAACGGCTCATACAGTGTGCTGATTTCCTTGTAGGCCTCTGTTTTCTCAAAAAGTGATCACCTTTTGCCAATGCCCTCAGGATTAAACAGGGCAGTCTGGTTTTCCTTTTCTACATTGCCTATACCTTTGTAGTCAATAAAAGACTAACTAGAAAAGAATCAGCTGATGAGAGAATCAATCTTCTGGAAGCCTCCCCACAGTTTTCTCATCATTTTTGTGCCGTCTGTCATCTCAGATTGTAAAATGGAAACCCGAACTCAGTATGTGGGAGGACTTTTACTGCTCCTTGTTAACAAAAAACAGTAAGACCAGGTTTTTTGATCTTATGGATGTATAGGTAAACAGTAAGTTGTAAGTGCACACTGTTGAAGTGGCTTTTCTCTGTTTCTAATGGAGGTTTGCAAAGAATTATCAAAGTGATATCAAAAAGGTCTCCGAACATACTGTAGGGTAGATTTCCATTTTGAGGAGGTCAGGTTAAATCTGAAGGTCTTATATACAAGGATACTGGGGTATCGTATGGTACAGCAAGTGTTACTATATGCTTCTTAAATATAGCCATAAAAGTAGGAAAGAAATACAAAATAGCATCCTTTTGCATATTTTTTTTAAAAAATAATTGGTTACATTTGTATCACTTAATGTTTTAAATCAGGTCTCGTTTAACTTTTATTTTAACAACTTTATCTCACATAATCGGATTTTTTGTACACTATTAAAAATATGTAAGAATTATATCAAGATCATTTGAGCAGGTAAAAGACACTTCTTCATACCATTCATTGTATATTTTTCCTCTCATGTCAGAGAAATCCTAAAATAATTTTATTTGTCTTCTACTTCATAGTTCTGGATCTCATCTGGAAGCACAAGGAGCAAAGGGAATTTAAACTTGCTAAGTGATCCTATTAAAATATAAAATAGAATTTGAAATTTGATTTTTTTTTCTTGAGTTCAGGCTTTTAGTCAGTTACAACACTATCAGAGGTGTTTAACTTCTCTCTCTGGTAATACATAAAATGCACTTAATAAATATAAAATGTATATTTAAATGTGTGAAATCCATATAAAATTATTCTAGTATGAGTTATGTTATTGAATTATGAAGTAGAATGATTTCATTACTTCTTTTCAATATTACCGAAGAAGCTCAAAGATTAACTTGTTGCTGCTTTCTGAAGCTGGAAATATGGTTTGGTGAGAATAAGTCTGGCATTTTTCTGTTATTTAGTTCACTGGCAATTGCTACCAGAAATTTCAGAATGTAAATTTTGTGTTGTGATGTAACTATTTTTTTTTTTTTTTGGATACTTATATAGATCTGGAGGGAAATAACGCAACACTATTAGGAAGGGAAAAGATATATTGTATTTCTGTACATATCGAATTTATTTTAACTTAAGGCATACATGAATTTGGCTCATAAAATAGAGAACATAGGGACTGAAATGTTCTGATTATTAGTAACTGGTTATTAGTAACATTCTCATCATTACTATTGATTGATTGTTCATAAGGTATATAATCTTTCCCAGGCATTATGTATTTATGCAGTATTTTTGATAACATAAAAGCTTCAAGATTAATCAAGGAATCTGAGTCTAATTAGACAGAACATACCTATGTTTTTGATGTTGTTAAGCTACTTCTTTAAATATTTGATATTCCTTCTTTTTATTATTATAAATTGTCATCTGGACATTGCATTAATTCTTTGTTTCATATACTTATTTATAGCCTAAATGGTTACTATAGCTTAGAGTTATTGAGAAAACTCTTTTCTTTCTTATAGCTCACACTTTGAAATTTTCTTTGAGTGCTGCTTTGGTATGAAGAATCTAAATTCCATAGTGACAGGATCCTCATATGTCAAGGTGTAAGTCTATCTTCTATGCCTGGTGTATCAAAAGGGCTTAATACATGCTAAGTTAACCGAAGAAGACAGTGCTGGGAATGGTTTGATCTGAGGAGGCTAGAAGTTCTTACATATCTTACTGTCTAGGGTATGCAAACTGCTAGGACAGAGTGGAACTGCTCCATAGGGTTTCCAAGGATAGATTGGTGAATTCGCACTGCTGACTTTTTGGTTAGCAGCCTAGTTTTTAACCACTGTGCTGCTAGAGCTTGATGTGCTTTTTAGGGCATGCAAAAAGCTATAATGCAATATTACTGCCTTCGAGGAGTTTTACCAAAAATAGCCTTCTGCAGAATTGTGAATTGGAGTAGAGTGTTATTACTGGGATTTTTCTTGTTTCTGTCACCTTTTTTTATATCAGATGTATATTCTCTACTTAAGGAAAGTTACTTCCATTAAAGAATAAATTGATTGTCTGTCCAAAGAAACTATTGCTTGATGACACCAGGTGAATGAAAGCCATGAGAGAGAAAGCAGAAAATTCAGTCAAAGAAACATTATTTTAAAATCTGTATGTCCAATCTATTTTAACTTATTTTTGGATCAGATTGGTTTTGATATTTTATAAATAACTTGATAGTGATTTTGTCCAAATAAATATTAATTAAGCTCTAGTTAGAGCCCCGTATCTGTAGTCATTCATAATTGGGTCCACAATGAGGGATTTGGTTTGGTTTTCAGCTAAGCTGCTATTCTCATTTTCATCTTGTAAACATTAGGCTGCTTTCAGTACAGATATCAATGTAGATAGAATAGGAAATAGAATTAACAATTCTGAAAGAAAAATGAAAGAAAAATTGCAGGTAAACCAGAAAATTGCTTATTATATAACAGGGAATAAGTAGGGAGAACTGGTGGCACAGTGATTAAGAACTTGGTTGCTCATCAGAAGGTCAGTTGTTCAAATCCACGTGTTGCTCCTTGGAAACCCTTTGGGACAGTTCTATCTGCCCTCTTGGGTTGAGATGAGTCACGATTGACTTGGCTGCAATGAGTTTGGTTTGGGGATAAGTAATGTCATTTGTTTTCCAGTATACCAAATGTATCTTACTTAAAGAAATAAGAGAAAAGTAAACATGGAAAATCAGAAAAACATTTGCATATTTAACATTTTAGATGCCATTTTTAGAAAAATTTACACTACTCTACATCTATTTTTCCTTTACCAATTAAGGGTAATTTTTATGTGGTCTTCAATTATGTATTTTGTATTAAAAATTTGTATGTTTAATAATTTAGATGCCAATTTTAGAAAAATGGGCAAACTGTTCCACATCTTTCTCCTGCTTTCCTTTCCCAATTAAAGATAATTTTTGTTTAACGTCAGTATTTTCAGTTTTATCTTCTGCTTATTGAAAAGTTACTGTATTGTATTAAGTATTATTGTCCATCTAATATAACCAAGTCTTCAAATCTGCACTGAATTCTTCATAAAAATTTAATATTTGAAATTCTATTGCCCCTATTCAATGTTATTATGATACAGCAGAGTAAGACATAAACAGTTTGTCTGGAATAAACCAAAACGAAATCAAGGACTGCTGAGTTGATTCCAATGGGTATTGACTTCAGTTGTGTAGAGTGTAACTGTGTTTTATAAAGTTTTTATGGCTGTAAACTTTTGAAAGATTGTCAGATCTTTCTTCTGTGGTGCCTCTAGTGGGTTAGAACTGCCAGCTTTTTGGTTAGTAGTCAAGTGCCTAACCTTTGCTCCACCCAAGAACTCCCTGTGTCTGAAATAACAAAGGACACACTGCTGTCAAGTTGATTATAACTCATAGTGACCCTATAGAACTGCCCATAGATTTTCCAAGGAGCGCCTGGCAGATTTAAACTGCTAACTTTTGGTTAGCAGCCACAGAATTTAACCACTACAACACCAGGGCTTCCTTGTCTGGAACAGTAAATCCCAAATGTAAAGTTATAAATTAATAAAGAAAACATGTATAGTAATGGAGACATAAGTGAAACCTGATCATAGGTAACTCTCACTATCTTGTTAACATTACTAATTTTACATAGTTAACTGTAATAATTATTTGTTGAATTAATAAAGTAATCAGAAAGTAATTATTCACCCTTTACCTTCTTTCAGAAGAATGAATTTAAAGTCACATGTGAATATTCAAATAACAAAATTTAAAAATAAAAATCTTTTAAAGTTGAATTGGGGCAAAGGAAAAAAAATAAGAATATAGAAAAAAATTGAACCTATGGGTGAGGTTGGTGAAAAAAACATGGAATGATAAGTTTGCTATCCTAATAGAGACAGGTCACACATTGCCTTTAAACTTTCAAGGAATCTATAAGGGAGAAAAAAGAACAAAGCACTGTGAGTTACATAATTCAAAATATCCATAATATAAAAATAATCTAGTTGCCTTGGAAACACAGAGATACTGATAACAAAGATAAAATTCTTCTTGTGAGCCTATATTGAACAGATACTGTCTTAGCTTAGGGGATATTGTCTGCAGTCATATCTTACAGGAAGTAGAATCACCAGTTTCATATGGCTATTTCCTGTGAAAAATAGGTTGATGGCATCTTACCAAATTACAGTTTAGAGGAAGCTATTTTACAACTGTAAGACTAAATACATATTGATGTTAGCCAATATTTCTGGTGTATTACAGAGAGGAGAACCAGTCAGGACCATTGTCAACTGTGCTCAAAATCAAATAAGAAGAGTAGTAAAAATAGAGAAACACATTGATGAAAAACATCAATGTCCTCAGTTTATACTTGTGATGACTTTGGGAGCTAGTTTCCAAATATCTGCATCCATCCAAAAGTTTTAAAATGCAGTGAAAACCATATCTGTGATTCAGATACAGGTTATATTTTGAATTTACGTATTTCTTGTGTTCATTTTCCTTAAAGGCATATTAATTGACTTACACAAGTGGGAAATGGATTCATTTGGCCTAAGACATGGCTATATCTGTAAATCCACATGAAGCCGTCAGGGCTCTGATTAATATGATCAATATTAATGTGATTAATATTCAGGCTTTGCTTAGATTTACTTACCTCTGGATACCTTGACTTGTCATGATTTCTGAGTGTTTTATGAGAGGCCTTGAACAATCCTGAACAAGTCTAAATTGTTTCAGTTTGCATCACATGTCCTTTACTCTTTTAATCACTAGATCAGGCTGATGTAATTTCCAAATGCTCATCCTTGCAACCTGACAACAGGTTAACTTTATCCATATCACGTGGAGTAAGTATATGAGAAAAGATGCACAGACTCATGGAAAGTGAGATAAAAAGCAAATAAGAACAACAGTGAAATTTCTGTTTATACCCTATAATCTTCTTTCGTTGCTTGAGGGCACGATTTGGTATAAAATAAAACCTTGCACAACTAGTATAAATCTTCCCTCGGCCTATGTTCTTGGTTCTTTCAGTATTTTCTTTAAGCCAGTATCTTAAATTTAAAAACCTGGTTTTTGTACCTTTCTCCGTTAGTTTTCTGGGAATAAACCTGTCCAAACTCCAAAAATAGATTTCTAGAGTACAGCATTCTAAATATTTCTCAGCATTTATTCTTCATAGCTTTCTTTTAACTTTAATTTAAAGTGGATGCATTGCTGTGCAATTAGAGGATGAATTTGCAGGGCAACTAGAGGATAAACTTGCAGCCTCCCTTGCTGTAGTTGTATGATGTTTGTTTCAACTGAATGTTAGAAGAAATGGTGTGTACAATGTGAGGGGTGCTTTATCATACACAAAGCCTCTCACTTGTAACAACTTCTAACTTCTCTTGTGCTAGAACAAACAATTTATGGAGAGCTAGTATTGACAATGAACACAAGAACTCCCTCAGAAGGGCTCTTAATCTGAGGTCATACGTCTTCACAGATCTGAGGATAGAACCGAAGGGAGGTATGGTCTTGGGAGGTGTGATGGTTAAGACAGTGTATCAGCTTGGCTAGGGCATGGTTCTCAGTGTTTTGGCAGTTGTGTGATGTGGTCACTTCCCTACTAATATTTCTTTTGTGATCACCCAAGTGATGTGAACTGCTGTGAGTAGCTAATCAGTTGAAGGGGAATCTCCTTGGGCATGTTGATTTGCATCCACTGTGGGCGGTTGTTCTGGCAGGGTTGAAGGGCTTTTGCTCATTTTTGATCCTGCAGCTGGCTCCTGTTTATCTGACCTCAGGTTCTTGGGACTTGAGCTAGAAACTTACCTGTAGTCTTGCATGAAATTCTTGGAATTTGTCAGTCTTCACAGCCTGTGATCAAGAGCCCTACTCCCTGGCCTGCTGGGTTGGGCTTTCCAGCTCCTGTGGGTATGTGCATCAAGAGAAGCCTCTATTCTGACCCAGGGACTTGTGATGTTACAGCCTCTATTACTGCATGAGCTGTATCCTTGCTACAAATCCCTCTCTCTGTATGTGTTTATATACTTTACTGCTTTTCTTTCTCTAGAATATCCAGCTTATGAAATAGGGAAAAGAATTAAATTTAATTTTTACCAGTCTTTGACTAAGTATTTCTTTTAATTTTAGTCTTCATAGTCACTTACACCTTCTTCATCTACAGAAACAACAGATATTTTCATACAGATTATAGGTGAGAAAATATCATTATGTTATCCGTGTTTTAGAAATATTGGTAGTTGTTAGACAGGCTACATGAACTTGATGTTTAATGTATTAATATTAATAAATCATGATTAGTTATCATGGTTAGGATGGTGTGTCAGCTTGGCTGATACTAATATTAATAAATAATTATATTTAACGTATTAATAAATAAACATAATTAAAAAAATAAAAACCAAACCCATTGCTGCCCAGTTGATTCCAACTTATAGCAACTCTACAGGACACAGTAGAACTTATCCATAGTGTTTCCAGGGAGTGCCTGGTAGACCTGAACTGCTAACTTTTGGGTTAGTAGATACAAATCTTTACCACTGTAACAACAGGAGTTCCATGGAAGTACATGTATGTTGATATATCATAACTATGAGATCTGGTAATTAAGTGTGCCACCGTAATTGCTCTACATGCTACATACCTCACTGCTGAATATCACTATGGTCACTTATGCACTGATGCCAGTGCATAGTCCACCCTTCAAAGCAATTTTCAACTCTTTCTGGAATGACCACTGCACACTGTGGAGTGGTGGCAAGTTCAGAAACTTAATTGCATACTTAGCCAGTAAATAAAAACTGTATTGGAACACCCTCCCTACTCATCTGATCTGTACCCCAATGACCTTTTTTTCAATAAAGGAAATATTAAAAGGAAGACATTTTGATAACATTCAGTGCATCAGGGGTAATATGATGACAGCTCTGATGGCCATTGCAGAGAAAGAGGTCCAAAATTGCTTTGAAGTGTGAACTAGGTGCTGGCGTCTGTGCCTAGCTTCCCAAAGGGAGTACTCTGACGTGACCGTGGTGATATTCAGCAATGAGATATGCAGCACTTTTTCTAGGATGAGTTCATGAACTTAGCTGGCAAGCTTTGTACATTTTTCTGTTATTTTGTTTACTATATGTTAATATAATTACTTTCCTTTGTAGTCATTTTTATTTTATGCATTTCAAATGTTAGTCAAATAAGATGTTCTTAGAGCTTAAGGTAGTCAACCTTGGCCCAAGGTTAGACACTTGAGGGTCAAAGAGCAATATGTTGGGAAAGATCTAGGTTCATGAATGGTTTTCTGGAATATAGCTACCCTGTTGGCCTCACCACTGGATCATTACATGGGAAAGACATACATTTCCATCTTATTAATATTGTTCTCCTTTGAGATCTCTGTTTCATAAGCTTTGCTATATCTAAACAGACTTGTAATCAAAAAGCAACATTAATTTTCTTGTGCTGTCCTAATTGCCCAATCACGTAATTGCTGGCCAAGTCGGCCAAGTGCCGTCGAGTTACCCCTAGCTTTTTCCAGTCCATGGTAACTGTGCTTTCTTATCATATTTTTCAATTTTTTTAAAAGTAAAACTTTATTGGAATCTAGCTGCATCCATTCATTTATGTTTTTGTCTTTAGCTGCTTTCACACTACAATGGCAAAATTTCACAGCTTCAACCAAGACTTCACAGAGTACGAAGCCTAAAATGTTTACTGTATGGTTCTTTACAGAGAAAGTTTGCCAATCCCTGCTCTAGAGCATGAGAAGGAAAATGCAAGAGTTTTTACTTATTTTACCAGTTATTACTTTCACTGAGTGGCAAAGAGTATCCCTCCCTCCACTACGAGGGGGTAGGAATCCTACTGAATCAGAACTGGGAACATACACCAATTGGGAGCACAGAAACTTGGCCTTATGAATTAATTGGCCTATGAATTAATCAAAATAGAATTTCTGGTTAGAAGATACATTTATGCGCCATTAAAATCACTCATTTACGGACAAGAAATAAAATACAGTTTCTAAGCTTCTTTAGTAATAAGAAAACAATAGATTAAAACTTTCTTTTAAGAAAAAAGCTTACTATTTTAAATTAAGAGAGTGAAATTCTACTAAGAACAATCATTGGCATAATTGTATGATATTTATTATTTCCACAGGGATTATTAATGGGATTGCTGTTTGACCTGACAATGAGAATGGCATCCCTTGTGGGATTTTGGCAGTTCTATTTCTGTTCTTTGAAAAAACAAAACGTAGACAAAGGATACAGCTTTTTGTTTCAGCTGCTGAAACAATAACATGATGTGAGGAATTTCCAGTGACTCAGGAGCTCAACAGATCCCATTCTGGAACTGGAAGCGTGATGGACACTAGCAGAAAAGGCCTTAGTTCTCCTGAAATCAGCAGTCTTTGGAGGTATAAGTATCAGTTCAATTAGGACCCTATGGAGAAAAGAGTGTAGTGATGAAATTTCTTTTGCAAAAGGAATAAATATGTCACGTGAAGCACTCACTGAAGGACTACACACTAACAGTATACCATGTTTAGGATGCACTGTAGAGTTAAGAGTGCACTTGCCAATCACAGGCTCCACTAACTAAATACAGGCATCAGGACTTTGCTGTCATGACCACACACCTTCTGGAATTTCAGTTAACAGAATATATTCTAATTTAATCTTTTGATTATTCTTTACAGAATATTTTCAACATAATTGGAAAAGCAGAAATGACAATGCATTAGGCTTTGGTTCAAGAATAGAATTAGGGCACAAAAGAATTGTACTATTGCCTAATTCTGTGAATTGTAAAAAATATACTAGGAAATATAAGTCCAAAAGCATGAGGTACTTTTTTAAATGGGCAAGTCTTGTTCTTGCCTGTAATTATGATACTGCTTGATCTAACCCATAATGAAATATTTATCACTTTTTAAAGAATGGTTCCATCAGTCATTATCTTCTCAATTCTTCCCACTTCCATTCCTCTCCTTTTCTTCTCATTGTTTTCCATATAAAATCATTCTAGGTTAATGCTGTTATTTGCAGAGAATGTAGAAAGTATTGTTAAAAACAATACAGCAGATACATATAAAAGCAGAGCAAAAGCCTCATTGTGTGTTTCTCTGAACTCTACAGTAAGGAAAATTAAAAGAGAATGGAATATATTTAGTACAGAACCTTAAAGGACAGCCAATAAAGCTCTGTAAAATTACCCAGCCATATGCCAAATTTGTTAGGCCAGGAAGCCTCCTTGTTCAGGTATCCCAGCACTGCCCTGTGTACACTGAATATGGAAATGGAATCAATCAGAGCAGTGAAAAAGCTAAGCCAAAGGAATGAACAAGTTTCTAAAGGAACGAAGGAAAGTATGAGGGTTTATAAGGAAGGATGAGGATAATGTTTGGCAATAGACAGGAGTTTCATGAGGAAAATAAGCTTGAAAAGTGTAAATCATAGCATTATTTATGTAATTTATCAAACATTTATTATGTGCTTACTGAGACAACACATAAGACACATCATTAACCTTCAGGCAATGTGCAGTCCAGTGGTGGAGACATAATAAAAGTGATTTTAATTAAAAATGGTAGACATTAAGTACAAAATGTGTTCGACCTAGGAATGGGAGCATAGAGGATTGCTACCCTTAGAAAATGTTCTGGAGGACATGATGCCTGGGTCAAGCT
The DNA here is from genome assembly GCA_028571685.1 of Heterohyrax brucei. Lineage (NCBI taxonomy): Eukaryota > Metazoa > Chordata > Mammalia > Hyracoidea > Procaviidae > Heterohyrax > Heterohyrax brucei. Next base: position 70,278,799 of record CM053146.1, on the reverse strand, counting down.
TTGAAGACAGTAAAATTCACTGAGATTCAGAAAGCTGAGAAGAGTCTCTTCTTAGGCAGAGGAGTCAGAAGGAAAAGCATAAAAGAGCAGCGTGAGACAGAGAACCATGAGGGCTTTTTTACTAAAAAATGGAGGAAAAGAAAACACCAAGCCTACACGTCAGTTCTAATTCATGGTAGTGCTGTGTATTTCAGAGTAAGACTGATTCCATTGAATTTTCATGACTATGACCTTTTGGGAAGCAGATTGCCAGATACTTATGGTAATGTTTGAACTGGCACTCTTTTGGTTAGTAAGGGACCACTTAGCCATTTGTGTCACTGGGACTACAAATTTGTTGCTGTTGTTGTGTGCTGTCAAGTCGATTTTGACTCATAGTGACCCTGTAGGACAAGTACAATTGCCCCATAGTTTTCCAAGGTTATAATGTTTGCGGAAAGGCACCATGGTGAAACAGGAAGGTGTCCTGCTGGAACTGAGAAGTCATCTGTTCTAATCCGTCAGTGGCTCTGCAGAAAGATGAGGCAGTCTTCTTCTATAAAGATTTACAGCCTTGGAAATGCTATGGGAGAGTTCTACTCTGTCCTATGGAGTCCTTATGAGTTGGAATCCACTGGCATGAGTTTTTGTAAATATTTATGAAAAGACATTGTCAATCGTTCTCCATGAAGAGGCTGGCAGCTTTGAACCTCCAACCTTTAGGTTAGCAGCTGAGCACTTAACTGCTACGTCATTGCCAGCACTCCTTTAAATTTGCTACTAAAGAGGACACAAAAAGTGAAAATTGGGGCAATGGTAAATGATCTTCAATATTCTAGAAGAGTGCAGATCTTTGGGTACTTTGTGTTCCATGCTAAAGAGGCCTGAAGATAAAGGAAAGGTGCTAGGTCATACCCATCATAAAGTGGATGATAATTTAAAGGCAGTCGGAACGCAAGTACTTAGAAAAATCTTAAGGCCATAGCTCTGTGTACTGAAAAAAGACAGGGGGAGTACTGACCAGACTGCTGGTTTGAGTACTTGGAAACACAACAAGAATCTAGATTTCAAACCTGGGTTAACTGAGAAATGATGGTACTATTAATATACAAAAGGGATTTACAAGAAGGAACTTTTTTATTTTAGTAGGTGGTGAAAAATTTGAGTTTTGACTCAGAAACATTGCATTTGTGGCACTCATGCATATTTATCATTATTACGACCTATGTATGTGTAAAAAATTTATCATATATATGGAAACCCCTCAAGTTTAAAGTGACAGGACGATTCAGCAGAAACATTGAACAAATCGAAATGCAGCTTTGTGCTGCTGGTCAACTCTTAAACGATAATTGTAAGTCCAGTACCAGTTTGTATGTCCAGCACAATGTCTGCGTCTAGTATGTAACAATTTATTATTTACCTAAAATATCTAATTATATTGCTACGAGATTATTGACTTCATTACAATAAAAAAATAAACAAAGTTCGTTACACTCCTGCTCAGAATTAAGAACTGTTTGGAATTTAGTTTTCCTATAGCTGTTGTACATAAGACTATTTCAGTGTAACAACTGTCTTCAAAATATTCATCGTTCACAGTTTTGCCCAACAGACTGAATTTGGAAAAAGCCTACAGGAATCAGAAATCTTGTCTAAAAGTTTTATGTGCAAATTTTAGGACAGTCTCTGTTTTAGTCAGCTAGTGCCACTCTAACAGAAATACCACAGAGTGGATGGCTTTAACAAAGGAAGGTTTATTCTTACACAGTCTGGTAGGTTGCAAGTCCATATTCAGGGTGTCCGCTCCAGGGAAGGCTTTCCCCTTGTTGGCTCTGGAGGCAAGTCCAATATTGCATCAGTCTTTGTCCAGGGATCTTGGCACGGGAACCTCAGGTCTGAAGGACATGCTGTTCTCCCAGTGCAGATTTCTTAATGGTGCGAGGTTCCCAATTCTCCTTCTTTCTCTTTCTTTTTATCTCTTGCAAGCTGAAAAGCTTAAGGGTGGGGCAAGCCATATTCCAGGGAAATTTCCCCTACAGCAGAGCAGGGAAGTAATCCTATGCAGGAATTTACAGCCCCACCCTAATCCTCTAACATACAGTTTAGCGAAACCACAAAATGGAAGACAGTCCCAAGATACTGGGAATCATGTCCCAGCCACACGGCTGCACATATTTTTGGGGGGACACAATTCAACCCATGACAGTCTCCTATGTAGTCATTTCTTATATTTCATTATTAAGAAGTCCACTTCCATCTCTCTTCCCCAATAACATGATCATGCAAACAAACTACTTTCTATTGGTCTTATGAAACTGTTGAGAAATGTAGATGATGTAGATTTCTTTCCTTACTTCTAGAATATAAACTTCTGATCTTATTTATCTCTGTCTCTACAGCCAAGGAAAGTTAATTTGTCAAGGAAAGTCAGAGAAGAACAAATTCATCAATACAATTTCTGAATAGGAAATTTTCTAACTACTTATATTCATTTGACTGCTTCATTAAATGCCTTCTATATCTGGCATCAGGTTCCTGTGTGATGCAAATGGTTTGTGCTCACTATTACCATAAATGTTGGTAGTTCAAACCCACCCAATGGCATTGTAGAAAAAAGGCCAGATGGATTGCTTCTGTAAAGATTACAACCAAGAAAACTCCAAGGAGAAGTTCTACTCTATAACATATGCGGTTGCTATGAGATGGAATCAACTTCATCACACAACTCTTTCTGAAAAAATTAATGATTCCGATAACTGGAGCAAGACTCTCAAACTCCTTTATTTTAACTACGTTTGACACACATCTTCTCAAAATTGTATTACAGATTGTGTATTAGAGAATAATCTTAAATTAATTTCATTATTTTATGATGACTGTTCCATTAATCATTGTACTTTACAGCGAAGAAGTGCTGACTTGAGGGACCATTGAATTAAGTCAGTTTGGACCTGATACTTAATGGGCCCCAAATTCTGTATTTTTCTGGTCGGTCTTCTGTTATTTATTGTTTTTCTTTGGTCATCTGTCACTTTTAGTTGTTAAGAGAACCAGACAACCATGTTTCTGAAAACAGTAATTTTACTTTAAGACATGTAATATATGAATTCAGGACATTTGCTTCATGAATCCTTCTAGGTAATTGACTTCACAGTATACTCCCAGCTAGCATATTCCTTTTTCCAAGTACTCCTGGAAATAGCTGAAGTAAGAAATAGCTCTTTTTAAATTGAACTTTATATTAAGATTTTTAATTAACAGAAAATAGTAACTGATTTACATTTTTTGTACCTTGAAATAGAGACTGAGATGTATGTATGTATATTTGTATCTACGTGGAATGTATGTATATGTATGATCTCTTTCTACATAAACATTGATATGCATTTCTTTCCTGTGCTGATACAGAAGACTGTGTATGTGTGAATGCAAATGTTCCGACTTTGAAGTTTAGCCTCCTACTATCTTGACTCCCTGAGTATTTTCTACATCCACCTCAAATTCATATATGAGGTAACACCTTTGGGTTAGTCCTTAGATTCAGCACATGCAATAATTAAGAATGATATTTCAGGTTTGTTCAAATAATTACTATTGCTGCTCTCTGCTTCGGTAGATCATTCCTTCCATTTACTTTGACTTTCCTGGAATCCTCAAACAACATGGTCTAGATCGTAATCTTTGTCAAAACTTTCTTTGACTGCTAACTTGAGGCTACCAATGGTGTGTCTGTTATTGAATCCAATGGATCAATTCCAGGCTTCATTTAACTTAACCTGTCCGTAGTATGTGGCACAGTTATTCATTGCCTTCTCCTCAAAGCATTTTATTCTCTTGACGTCTAAGATTTTGTTATCTTTTGATTATCTTTCTGATTTACAGACTACTCCCACTAAATTTCTTCTGTTGGTTCTACTTCATCTTCCAGATGTTGGAATATTGGATTACCTTAGTGCTCTTTTATTGAGCCTTTTATTTGTTTATACTAATTCCTGGGATATTTGATCCAGACCTGTGGATTTAAATATCATTCACATGTTGTAACTACCAAAATTGTGTCATAAACTCTGATTCCCCTCCTGAGTATTAATTGCTTATTCATCTTCTTTACTTGAATGTCTAAGAGTTGTCCCCAGGTTTAAATAGTCTTGAAACAAATTCCTTCACAAAATTACTCTTCTGTGTTCCTAATGTGAGGCAATAACAACTCCATTCTTCCAGTTGCTCCAGTCCATGACAATGGAAAAAGTGTTTATTATTTTTTCTCACACACTCCACATCCAATCCTTCATCAAATTCTATAAATACTATCTTGGAAACGAATTCAGAATCTGATCAACCCCCAGTTGCTCTCCCCCCAGGTACCTTGGTCCAAATGGCCTTACTTCTTTGCTTACACCACAGCAACAGCCTCTGTCTGATCTCAGTGCTTCTACTCATCATCTTCTAGAATCTAGTGTCTTCTCACAAATCATAACGATCTCTTTTTTTAATGCAACTCCGGTTCATGTCTCCACCCTACAAAGGTTTCTCATCAAGTAAAAATGAATACATCCATACGTGCACATATCAATACATAAATAAAGACCAAAAGCACTTGATATGACCCACAAGGTGCTGCATAATCTGACCATTTGTGCCTCTGCAGTGTCATTTCCCAGCACATGTCTCTTACTGTGACCCAGCCACACTCTCCTCCTTGCCATTCTTCAGACACACTGATACAGCCGTTGTGTTTGCTTCTCTCATTTCTGCTCCAGCACTCTTTTCCCCATCTTCCCAGTGCATGCTTTCTCCACTATCTCTAGGCATTTTCTCAAATGTCACCTTACCAGGGCATCCTTCCCTAATCACCCTATTAACAAAGCTTATACACTATCCCATTTTTCTCCTCTCAACCCCTTATATGCTTTATTACTTTGTTAATTTATTATATATTCATCTGTATATCCCTCCTCCAAGAAGAATAAAACTCTTGAGAGCAGGGACTACATTTGTTTTATTTGCTGTTGTATCCTTATTGTTGTTGCCTTTTAGTGGTCTGTGACTCACGGCAATCCTCATGTGTAACAGAATGAGGTGTCACCCTTTCTAGCGTTGTCTTCATGGCTGTTGGTATATTTGTGTCCTTTGCTGTGGTCAGCATGTCCATCCGTCTCTCCAACGCAGTTCTCTGCTTTTCCGAACATAATGTTTTCCTTCAGTGATTTGTTCCACCTGATGATGTGTCTAAAGGAAGTGAGTTTACATCCCAAATCATCTTCTGTGATTTGTAGTTTTCATTAGTTGACTTTCAGAAGTACATCACCAGGCCTTTCTTCCTACTCTGATATTGAAATAGTTTTGAAGTTCCTCTGGAACCTATCCACCATGAATGACTCTGCTAGTATTTGAGATACATGTGGCATAGCTTCCAGCATCATAGCAACATGCAAGGCACCATAAAATGACATATAGGCAATAGCTATATCTTCAGGACCTTGACTAGAACCTAGCACTAGCAGTTAATAATGCTCAGTATGTATGTATGTATGTATGTATGGAACGAATGGATGGATGGACAAATAATACCTTTTGTATTACCTATTTTTCGGCTAGCTTTTCTTGGGAAATATTTTTCTCTAACCCACTGGGACTCTTGAATTTGTGTGCTTTACCCTTTATGATTTACTTTAGTCAAATACGCATACTAAATCAATTTACTCTTCCTGAGGATAATTCCATGACTAACCTATAGTACAAAATTTTTGTGACAACTATACATTTTGACATTCAAGAATCTTTTATTGTTGTATTTTGGGCTTGTGGTTTCGCTGAAGATGACTGTGATTATTCGAAGTCTGACTGCCAGTTAAGACAGGAATTACTACATGATTTTTTTTATTATGATTGAATGAAAATGTACATTCCCATGTAAATTTGCATGCCCACCTATACGCAGCTCCCACCGCTCTCCTTGCCCAGTGACAGCACACTCTTTTCTCTGCTCCACACATGTCTTATCCTCCCAACAATCTCTTATCCCCTCCTCTCCACCCACGCCCCTTTCTCCAGTAAGAGGTCAGCAGGATGACATCCTATGGATGCATAGACCCATGAAGTGCACACATAACATGGTCACTCTGTGTCACCAAGTCCAATCCATTCCTTTCTGAAGAGTTGATCTCCATTATGATTTATGGACAGGGGCGGCATCAGTTCCAGAGGAACTCTGAGGCCTCTGGACCACCAACTGTGGTCTTCTACTACATGAATTTTATTGTTTAACATTTTGGAAGTTTTTAAGTAAAGGTATATTCAGGAAATTGTGCTTGATTAGAATTAGAACATCATATAGTTCCTCAGCATGATGAGCCAAGTAAAAACACTTTTAAATTTTTCTTTCCTTTATTTTAGTTATGTGTTTGCACAACACTTAGTGAAGTGGTATTGAAATACATTAAGTCATGGTATTGAAATAAATTAAGTAGATGACTGTAAATGAATATAAATAGTGAGATAGGTGACTTCCCCCCCCCCATTGGTCCCATTTGGAGACATGAGGTATAATACAGAAAGCATAAATTTCTGAAGCAGAAAGAATGAAAAGGAATATTGAAATAGACATTCATTTTCACTTTGAATGATGTAAATTATATAAATAGAACTAAATAAAGCAAACACAATCAATACATAGTATTGTAATATGATTTTCAATGCATCATACTTATTACATTGGTGATCCAGTGTATTGAAATCTCTTTATTGTGAAGAATACTTGGAAGCTTTTCAGAGGTTTGCTTACACTGAAGGTGTCACAGGCTTGACTATAACTTGTTTTCCAGGATAGCATAAATGTAAAAATAAATAAATATATCTGCAGAAGGACTTGACTACAGTTCATTAGTATTGTGCTTGGTATGATGAAGTATTAAAGATGTTCTAATGAAGACAATGTCTTATAAAATAGGTGAAATGAATATAGTAAAGTCAAGTACATTAAATCAAAATCAATCACTGTTGAAAACAAAATTGGATATGAACACATTAAATGCATTAAAGAATTGGTCAGGCATTTGATACTGGAATGTCAGGAGATAGTAAAGATTTTATCAAACAATAGTCTTTTTCTTATACTTTGATTCCTTTTTTATAGTGCTGCAGAAAATAACCTAGCCAGTCCTTGTAGGAACAAACCAAACCAAAGCATCCAAAAAAAAAAGCAAGAAAGCAAGTAAACAAAAACATAACAAACTTTGTCCATTTCACTTATATTTCTAAACATTTAAAATAATGACATAATTGGTACACTTAACTGAAGGCAGAATGGCTAATACTGCTTGTCTTCTGGTTAATATATTTTCTCTATTTTTCTTCTGTAAAATGAAAGCTGATTATATTTAGGGGGGCAGTAAGTCTAGATTTAAACCAAACAAAGCTTCTTATCCTCTCTTCTTTATGGCTATATCTGCTGATTTGAAACAATAATCAATAAGAAATAAGAGGAAGTACCTGGCTGAGGCTTCTGAGATATGGGTTAGTCAACGTGGTACCCTTCTTTTTGGTTTTGCCTTTTTCCTGCCTGAAACTGGGAGCTGGATGCTGGTTGGTGACTCAGAAGCTGTCTTGAGGGTAGAAAGATGAAAGCTCTGTTAGGAGCCTGAGTTACTGATGATTCCAGCAAGCCTTTACTCCAGGCCTAGATTACCTACCTCCAGCCTTCACTGGTATAAATAAAATTAAAATCCTAAATTTTGAAGTTTCTGTTATTAGCATCTGAATGAAATTCCAAAGTTTTATAAATAGTTTTCAGGTAAAATTCATTCAAGTCTTTTATTCCCTATGATTTTCCAAAGCCTTTCTTTCTTCATTGTCATTCTTAAAGGCAGAGATGAAAGCTTCAGGTAGTTAAAGTGAATTGTTATTTTAGAAAGTATAATGGTAAAAGATGAATCAAATCTATGAAAAACCTAGATATGCAGCAGAAATTGGTATCTCATTTTATCTGTATAAAGCTTTTGTTGATATGTTGTGTATACACACCTGTGACAAGAAGAATCATACTATCATAAAGTAATTTTTAAAATTAATACTAGTAAGAATTTTTATGACACTATATTGGATTGTTTTATTGTTTATATAGTTATAAACATATACATATGCTTAAAATACATATACATATGTTTATTTAAACATTCTCTTGTTTATATGATTATAAACATATCTGACAGTTTGTCACACTGTTGTGGCTTGTGTGTTGTTGTGGTACTGGAAATTATGTCACCTGTATTTCAAATATCACGAAATACATGATGGGCAAGTTTCAGAGAAGCTTCTAGACTAAGACAGATTAAGAAGGATCTGGCAATCTACTTCTAATGAACTTGGTTAGAGAAAACCTTAGGGATAGCGGCAAACCATTGTGTAATACAGTACAAGAAGATGACTTCTCAGATTGGAAGGCACTTGAAATATGATTGTCAGGGAGCTGCCTTCTCAAAGAAGAGTTGGCTTTAATGATGTGGATGAAGTAAAACTTTGAGGACCTTCATTTGCTGACATGGCATATCTCAAAATGGGAAGACAGAGCTACAAATGTCCATTAATAATTGGAAAGTGGAATGTACAAAGCATGAATCTAGAAAAATCAGAAATCATGACAAATGAGATGGATGCATAAAGATCAATATCCTAGACATTAGTGACCATGAAATTGTGTAGTACTGGCCATTTTGAATCAGAAAATCGTGTGGTACAGAGAATGACAAATTGAAGAGGAATGGCACTACATTCACTATAAAAAAGAATATTTCAAAGTCTATCTTGAAGTACAAAGCTATTACTGATAGGATAATATCCATACACCTGCGAGAAAAAACAGTTATGACTTTTGCTCAAATTTATGTACCAACCACTGATGCCAAAAAAAAGAGAAGAAATCGAAGATTTTTAACAACTTCTGCAGTCTGAAATGGATCAAACCTGAAATCAAAATGTGTTGATAATTACTCGTGCTTGAAATGTGAAAGCTGGAAACAAAAGAGAATGGTTGATATCTGGAAAATGTGCCCTTGGTTATAAAAACTATTGTGGGAATTACATGATAGAATTTTGCAGGATCCAATGATTTATTTATTGCAGTTTTTTTTTTCAAAAAATAAATATGGCAACTATGCATGTGGTCCTCATCAGATAGAATAGACAGGCATAAAACAAATCACATTTCTGGAAAGTGACAGTGAAGAAGCTCAATATCATCATTCAGAATAATGCCAGGTGCTGACTGTGGAATAGGCCATCAGCTGTTAATAGGCAAGTTCAAGTTGAAACTGCAGAAAATAAAAACAAGGTGATGAGAGCCAGAGTACAACCTTGAGTTTATCCTAACTTTATTTAGATACCAACTCAAGGATAAATTTGATGTCTTGGATACTAATGGCCAAGAACCAGATGAGCTGTGGAATGGCATCACACACAAAGAAAGGAAAAGATCATTAAAAACCTTAAAAGAAAGAGTAGATAAAAATGAATATCTGAACAGACTCTGAAACTTGCTGTTGAACATAGAGTAGCTATGAGAAATGGAAGAAACAGTGAAGCAAAAGAGCTGAACAGAAGTTTTCAAAGCACAACTTGAGAAGACAATATAAAGCATTATAATGAAATACACAAAGACCTAGAATTAGAAAATCAAAAGTTAAGAACACATTTAGCATTTCTCAAACTGAAGGAACTGAAGAAAAAAATCAAGCCTTGAGTAGTAATGCTGAAGAGTTCTAGCGGTGGTGTAGTGGGTTAAGTGCTACTACTGCTAACCAAAAGGTCGGTAGCTCAAATACACCAGGCGCCCCTGGAATACTCTAGGGGGAAGTTCTACTCTGACCTCTAGAGTCACCATGAGTTGGATCTGACTCAATGGCACTGGGTGTTTTTTTTTTTTTTTTTTAAAGGGGAAAATGTTGAACTACTCAGGAAGCATCAAAAGAAGATGGAAGAAATTCAGTGACTGTACTGGAAAACATAGTCAATATTCAACCACTTCAGAAGGCACCATGTGATCAAAAACTGATACTACTGAGACAGTACAAGCTGCACTGAAAGCATTAATTGATGGAATGCCAGCTGAGGTGTTTCAACAGAAGGACGCAAGGTTGCAGAGCTTATTTATTTATGGCATTTGGAATACAGCTGCTTGGCTAAGCAACTGGAAGACATCCATATTCACATCCATTCCAAAGAAAGGTGATCCAACAGGATGATGGTTAAGATTGTGTGTCATTTTAACCAGGTCATGATTCTCCATGTTTAGGCAGATGTTATAATGTTGTGATCACTTCCATGCTGACATTTTATATGTGATGTCCCCTGTTATAGGGTCTGCTTTTAGTAGCCAATTAGTTGAAAGAGCGTTTACTTGGACACGTGGCCTGCACTGAATACAAGTGGACATTCTGGAAGGCTTGTGGGTTTTTTGTTTGTGCTGGATTTTGTAGGTGGCTCCTGTTCCTCTGATATGCAGTTCTTGGAGTTTGAGCTAGCAGCTTATCTGGTCTGCCAGTCTTGGGATTCATTGATCTTCTCAGCCTGTGAGCAAGAGGCCTGCTTTCTAACCTGCCAATCATGAGTTTGCCAGCTCCTGTGGCTACGTGATCAGGAAAAGTCTCTCTCCTAACTACAGACTTGGGACACTCCAGTCTCTACAACAGTGTGAGCCATTTTCTTGATATATATCTTACTTTATATATAAATATGCTTTACTGGCTTTGCTTCTCAAGAGAACCCAGCCTAAGACAAACAGAAAGCATACATTATCATACAATGTAATTAATACCACAAGCAAGTAAAATTTTACTTATGATCATTTGAAAACATTTTTCAGCAGTACATGGAAAGGGAGCTGCCAGAAGTTCAAGCCAGATTCAGAAAAGGACATGGAACAAGGGATATTATTGCTGATATGAGATAGATCGTAGTTAAAAGCAGACAATAACAGGAAAATGTTTTCCTGTTTTTTATATGAACTACGTATGCAAAGGGGTTCAACTGTGTGAATAATATCAAATTATAGGTAGCATTATAAAGAATAGGAATTCCAGAACACTCAACGTTGTGTACATGGAACCTATTCACAGACTGAAAGGCAGTAGTTCAAACAGAACAAAGGAATACTGTGTCATTTAACATCATGGAACATATGTGTCAGGGTTGTACCTTTTCCCCATAATTATTCAATCTGTATGCTAAACATATAATCAGAGAATCTGGACCATATGCAGCAAAATGTGGCATCAAGATTGGAAGAAGACTCATTAACAACTTGTGACATGAGGATGATGCAACGTTGCTTGTTGAAAATGAAGAGGATTTGAAGTACTCATGAAAAGCAAAGCAAAGACTACAGTCTTCAATATGAATTGCTCTCAGCATAAAGAAAAAAATCTCACAACTGAACCAATAACAACATCATATTAAGTAGCAAAAATATTGGAGTTGTCAAGGATTTCATTCTCCTTGGATCCACAATCAATGCCCCTGGAAGCAGCAGCCAAGAAATCAATGGATATATCACAACTAGGAAGTCTGCAGCAAAAGAACCACTTAAAGTGTTAAAAAACAAAGATATAACTTTGAGTACTAATGTGCTCCTGAACCAACCTAAACTATTTTCAGTCATCTTATATGCATATGGAAGCTGGACATTAACAAGGAAGAATGAAGAATTGGTGTTTTTGAATTATGCTGGTAGCAAAGGATATGCTATGTACCATGGATTTCCAGAAGAACAGGCAAATCTATCTTGGAAGAAATACAGCCAAAGTACTCCTTAGAAGTGAGGATGGGGAAACACTGTCTCGAGTGCTTTGGACATGTTACTGGAGGGGCCAATCCCTGGAGATGGACATCACACTTGGTAAAGTAGAGGGTCAGTGAAAAAGAAGAAAAATTTCAATGAGAGGGACAGACACAGTGGCTGCAACAATAACACAACAATGATTCTGAGGATGGCTCACAATTGGGCAGTGTTTTGTCCTGTTGTACATACAGTCATAATGAGTTGGAGCTGGCTAGATAGCCCATAACAAGTGACATTTAACAAATTAATTTCCAAAATTTTCTATATATAGAATAGTACATAAGGGTATAAATAACTATTTGAATAATGGGGTATCCTGAAATGAGGGATAACACTGCTGACACCAGATGGATCTTAGCTGAAAGTAGAATTACACAAAGATGTTTACCTGTGTTTTATTGACTATATGAAAGCATTTCATTGTGTGGATCATAGCAAAATTGGATATCCATCTGCAAAACAAAAAAAGAAACAAGACCCATATCGCATACCTTACATTAAAATTAACTCAAAATGGATCAAAGACCTAAATATCAAACCTAAAATGATTAAGATCACTCAATAAAAACACAGGGTCAACAATGGAAGTTTAGACATACTACAAAATCTGACAAACAAGGCATGAAAAACAGAAGAGAAAATAGATAAATGGGAACTACTATAAGTCAAACACTTATGCTCATCCAAAGATTTTACCAAGAGAGTTAAAAGACTACCTACAGTATGGGAAAAAATATTTGGCAACTACATGTCAGATTGAAATTTGATTTCCATAATCTCCAAGGTACTGCAAAATGTCAACAAAAAAAAGTAAATAACCCAATTAAGAGACAGGCAAAGGACATGGACAGACACTTTTCCAAAGAAGACATCCAGGCAGCTAAAAGACACATGACTGAACTGCTCACCATCATTAGCTATCAGAGAAATCCAAATCAAGACTATGCTGAGATACCATCTCACCCCAGCAAGGTTGCCCATGATCCAAAAGACATGAAACAACAAGTGCTGGAGAGGCTGCAGAGAGATTAGAACTCTCCTACATGCTGGTGGGAATATAAAATGGTACAACTACTTTCGAAAGCACTTTGGTGCTTTCTTAAAAAGTTAGAAATGGAAATACCATATGGTCCAGTAATCCCACTGCTCTGAATATACCCTACAGACATAAAAGTGGTCACATGAGCAAATTCATGCACATGAATGTTTACTACAGCACTGTCCACAACAGTAGAAAAATGAAGTCAACCTAGGTGCCCATCAACTGATGAATGGATAAACAAGTTATGGTACATACATTTAATGGAACACTGTGCAATGGCAGAGAACAATGACAATTTTAGGGAGCATCTCGTAACATGGTTTCAACTAGAAGACATGCTGAGTGAAATCAGTCAGTGGCAAAAGGACAAGTACTGTATAAGACCTCTGCTATAAAGACTGAAAATATTATGTACAGAAGAAAAGACTCTTTAATGGCTACATGGGTGGGGAGAAAGGGAAAGGGTTGGTCATAGATTAGATAGTCAATAGGAATTTGGTCACGTGAAAGCAGTGATAGCATGCAGTAGAGAGCAGATCAATGTAAGTGAACTATACCGTAAACCGAAAGGTTTTCTAAACTCAACCCAATATTTCAAAGTATAGAGTAGCAGGGACAGGGGTCTGAGGACCATGTTTTCAGAGGACGTCAAGTTCCACTGGCATAAATAGCCTTTTGCTAGGAGAGTCTTCTGCACCCCCTGTTGGTGAGTGGCATCTGGGGTCTTAAAAGTTAGCAAGCTGCCATCTGAGGTACACCAAAGGGTCCCAACTCAGCCGGCATAGGTGATCCCTGAGAACAACAAAGACACAAGGGTTCTTTTTGAACCCAGGAGACAGAAGGACTCATATGAATGGGAGACTGTATCAACATGAGACTAGAAGAACAAGATAGTGCCTGTCTGCCACCAAAGGCAAGTGTCACAGGGGACACAATGTAGCATCCTTGAGACAACATGAGAAAAAGAGATGTGCAGCTCAAGAACTCTACTAAAAGACTAGAACCGATGGTCCAACAGCTTGGAGAATCCCCAGGGATCATGGCCCCTACACCTGTTGCTGGCTCTGACCAGAAACCAGTACTGAGGTCACCTCTTCAGAGAAGAATTGACTAGACTCAGGGACACAGAGTGGTCATATGATGTGTGTGCTTTATGGCTCTATACAATTATAGGAGGCTGCCCTACTGGTTTCCTTCTAAATGGGAGAGAAGAGGATGGAGAGGAAGGGACAGATGCTCATAAAGAGCATACTAGAAATATAGAGTGAAAAGGAGGAATATGCTATCCTGTCATTCTGTGAGGAGAGCAGATGGAGCTGCAGATAAGGGAGCATGCAAAATTGAGTTGGGCTGCATACTTTCACTTAATCACAAGTGAAAGAAAAAAGAAAGAAATCAAAGGAGATATTGCCCTGGGGAAATCAGCTGCAAAAAAAGTCTTTAAGTTGTTAACAGCATCAGGTAAAGAGGGTAACAGCATTAGGTAAGGAGGTAGTAGCATCAGGTCAGGAGAGTAACAGCACTGGGTGTGGATGGCAATAGCATCAGGTATTCAGGGTAACATCATCAGGTAAGCAGGGTAACACACTGGCATGTAAGAAGTGAGGGAACAGCCCCCATTTGTCTGTCAGTGGAGGCTTGCTTGTTGCTGTGATGTGGGAAGCTATGCCACTGGTATTTAGGTACCAGCAGAGTCATCCATAGTAACAAGTTTCAGCTGAGCTTCCAGACCAAGACAGACTAGGAAGAAGGACCCGGCGATCTACTTCTGAAAGGAATTAGCCGGGGAAAACCTCATGAATAGCAGCCAAACATTCAGATATGGTGCCGTAAAGTGATCCCCCCAGGTTGGAAGGCACTCGGAAGATGACTGGAGAAGAGTTGCCTCCTCAAAGTAGAGTCAATCTTAATGACGTGGATGGAGTAAGTCCTCTGGGATCTTCATTCACTGATGTGGTGTGACTCGAAAAGAGAAGAAACAGCTGCAAACATCCACTAATAATTAGAACATGGGATGCACAAAATATGAATCTAGGACAACTGGAAATTGTAAAAAATGAAGTGGAACACATAAACATTGACATCCTAGGCACTAGTGAGCTGACATAGACCGGTTTGGGCCACTTTGAATCCAACAGTCAGATGGTCTACTATACTGGGAATGAAAACTTGAAGACGGATGGTGTTGCATTCATCATCAAAAAGAACAATCCAAGATCTGTCCTGAAGTACAATGCTGCCTGTGATAGCATGATATCTATATGCCTACATGGAAGGCCAGTTAATACAACTATTATTCAGATTTACTCACCAACAACTAAGGCCAAAGATGAGGAGGCTGAAGATTTCTACCAGCTTCTGCAGTCTGAAATTGATTGAACATGCAATCAGGATGCATTGATAATTACTGGTGACTGGAATGCAAAAGTTGGAAACAAAGAAGAAAGATCGGTAGTTGGAAAATATGGCTTTGATGGTAGAAGTAATGCTAGAGATTGCATTATAGAATTTTGTAAGACTAATGACTTTTTCATTGCAAATACCTTTTTCAACCAACACAAAAGGCAACTGTACTCATGGACCACACCAGAAGGCATACGCAGGAACCAAATTGACTACATCTCTGGAAAAAGATGATGGAAAAGCTCCATATCATCAGTCAGAACAAGAACAGGTGCTGACTGTGGCACAGATCATCAATCATTCATATGCAAATTCAAATTGAAACCGAAGAAAATTAGAAAAACTCTGTAAGAGCCAAAGTATGACCTTGAGTATATCCTCCTGAATTTAAAGACCATCTCAAGAACAGATGTGATGTGTTGATTACAAATGACAGAAGACCAGAAGAACTGTGGAATGACATCAAAGACATGATCCATGAAGAGAGCAAGAGGTCATTAAAAAGACAGGAAAGAAAGAAAAGACCAAATCGGATGTCAGAGGGGACTTTGAAATTTGCTCTTGAACATCCAGCAACTAAAGCAAAAGGAAGGAAGGACAAAGTAAAAGACCTAAACAGAAGATCAGAGAGCAAAAGAAAGCATTACAATGACATGTGCAAAGAGCTGGAAATGGAAAACCAGAAGGGAAGAACACATTCTGTGTTTCTCAAGCTGAAAGAACTGAAGAAAAAATTCAAGCCTCAAGTTGCAATAGTGAAGGATTCTACAGGGAAACTATTAAACAACTCAGAGAGCATCAAGACGGAAGGCATACACAACATCATACCAGAAAGAACTAGTCAATGTTCAGCCATTTGAAGGGGTAGCATATGATCAGGAACCAATGATACTGAAGGAAGAACTTGAAGCTGCATTGAAGGCACTGGCAAAAAACAAGACTCCTAGAACTGATGGAATATCAGTTGAGATATTTCAACAAACAGACACAGTGCTGAAAGTACCCACTCATCTATGCCAAGAAATTTGGAGGACAGCTACCTAGCTAACTGGCTGGAAGAGATCCATATTTATGCCCATTTCAAAGAAAGTGATCCAACTGAATGTGGAAATTACCGAACAATATCGTTAATATCACATGCAAGTAAAATTCTGCTCAAGATCATTCAAAAGCGACTACAACAATATATTGACAAAGAACTGCCAGAAACACAAGCTGGGTTCAGAAGAGGATGTAGAACCAGGGATATCATTGCTGATGTCAGATGAATCTTGGCTGAAAACAGAGAATACCAGCAAGATGTTTGCTTGTGTTTCATCAACTACGCAAAAGCATTCGACTGTGTGGATCACACTAAACTATGGCTAATGTTGCAGAGAATGGGAATGCCATAACACCTAATTATGCTCTTAAGAAATCTGTATGTGGATCAAGAGGCAGTAGCATGAACAGAACAAGGTAATATTGCATGGTTTAAAGTCAGGAAAGGTGTACGTCAGGGTTGTATCCTTTCACCATACCTTTTTAATCTGTATACCGAGCAAATAATCTGAGAAAGTGGATTATATGAAGAAGAACAAGGCATCAGGATTGGAGAAATACTCATTAACAACCTATATTATGCAGATGACACCATCTTGCTGGAAATGAAGAAGATTTGAGGCATTTACTGATGAAGTTCAAGGATCACAGCCTTCAGTATGGATTGCACCTCAACATCAGGAAAACAAAAATCCTCACAACTGGACCAGTACGCAACATTGTCATAAAAGGAGAAAGGATTGAGGTTGTCGAAGATTTTGTTTTACTTGGGTCCACAATCAATGCCCTTGGAAGAAGCCATCAAGAAATCAAAGGATTCATTGTACTGGAAAAATCTGCTGCAAAGCATCTCTTCAAAGTATTCAAAAGTAGGGATGTCACCTTGAAGATTAAAATGCACCTGACCCAAGCCATGGTATTTTCAATCACATCATATGCATGTGAAAGCTGGACTACAAAGAAAGAAAATAGAAGAATTGATGCCTTTGAAATGTAGTGTTAGAGAAGAATGTTGAATGTAAGATGGACCACCAAAAGAACCAACAGATCCGTTGTGGAAGTAGTACAACCAGAGTGCTCCTTGGAAGCAAAGATGGCAAGACTGTGTCTTACACACTGTGGACATGCTGTCAGGAAAGATCAGTCCCTGGAGAAAGACATCATGCTTGGTAGAGTGGAGGTTCAGCAAAAAAGAGGAAGAACCTCGACAAGATAGATTGACACAGTGGCTGCAACAATGGGCTTAAGCGTAAGAATGATTGTGAGCATGTCACAGCAACAGTGTTTTGATCTGTTGTTCATGGGGTCACTATGAGTTGGAACTAACTCAAAGATACCTAACAACAACAACAAATCGTTAAATGCCAAAATGTCACTTGAGGTGTAAATTGTGCCTGAGTCAAACTATGTTTGATGGTTAAAGTTGTGTGTCACTTTGGCTGCGGTATGATTCTCAGTGATTTCAGTTGTGATATAGTTTGGTAGCTGCATATTGATACAGTCACCTCCGTGATGAGATCTGCTATGCTCCACCAACCAATTAGTTGAAAGAGAGTTTCCTTGGAGGTGTGGTCTGTATTCAGTATAGGTGAAACGTCTGGTAAAGCTTGCTGGTTTTGCTTGGTCTGGATCCTGCAACTGCCTCCTGTTCATCTGACCTCTGGTTCTAGGGACCACAGCTAGCAGCTTACCCACTACCTGACCTGCTGATCTTGTGATTCAGCCTCCTTAGGCCGTGATCCAGAGGCTTGCTGTCCGACCTGTGATCTTAGGTTTGCCAGCTCCTGTAGCTACATGAATCAGGAAAAGTATTTAGCCTGATCCCCGGTTCTGGGACTTTCTAGCATTTACAGCCTTGCGAGCCATTTTCTTGTTACAAGTCTCCATACATCTGTAAATTTTCCTGGTTTCTCTTCTCTAAAGAAATTAGCCTAAGACACCATGATATTTCCAGTTACCTCATATTTAGGAAGCTGGACAGCGAATAAAGAAGGCTGAAGGAGAACTGATGCCTTTAAATTACAATCTTGGTGAATAACATTGAATATACCACAGCCTGTCAGAAGAATAAACAAACTTGTCTTGGAAGAAGCACAGTGAAAATGTTTCTTAGAAGTGAGGATGCAGAAACTGCCTCACTTAATTTGGATGTGTTTTCAGGAGAGACCAGACCCCAGAGAGGGCCTTATGTTTGGTAAAGTGGAGGGTCAGTGATAAAGAGGAAGACCCTCAACAAGACGGAAGGACACAATGGCTTCAACAGTGGGCTCAAAACAGCAGTCACTGGGAGGACGGCACAGGATTGGGCTGGGTTTCGTTCTGTCGTATGAAGGGTTGCTATGAGTCAGAGCTGACCGGGCAGCACCTAACAACAAGAACTGCAATGATTATGTATTATTCTACCTTCCGAATAATTTATTTAATCTTTTTTATATTGTTTGGCATTTTTCCCCATGTTTCACTAGTATAAACAAAACTGTAATAAACCCTTTCATTAATAAGTCTTTTATTCAGCTTCTGAAATTTATTTAGGTATAAATGTTGAGAAGATAATCTAAATTCCTTTTTTTATTTATAAGTGACTAAATAGTTGTGCTATGATTAATTCTGCTCCCTTTCTGATCTATAGTGGCATCCTTATTCTACTGCAAATTATTTTTGGTAGAACAATTTGTATACAGGTTATCTTTTCCGTTATCCATGTATTGGTTCTTGATCCAGCATGATGCTTTTTATTATTGCAACTTCATAGTTTCTATATGTCCTAAGGCAACTCCCCTGCTCTAGGTATTACTTTTCAAAAATGTCTTCAACATTCTAAGATTTTTTAAAAGATATATCCTATATTCATTCTGTAATGTTAAAAGTTATAATATTAAACTTTCATTGGAATTTATCTATAAATATTTTCTTTTCACATTTAGAAAAGTAGTATTGTTTATTCAGAGATTGTTTTAAACCTGTGTCATATATCCCAGCAACCTTGCTGGGGACAGACAGCTCACTCCCAAGGTGACAAAAGAGGATGTAGTGAGGGGCCATTTATAGAGATGGAGTCCCTGCATGGCACAAATGGTTAAGCACTCACCTATTAACCAACAGCTGACAATACGAATCCAGGATAGATGTGTATTCCCCTTCTAGACCTCGACTCTAATACAACGTTGTGGAGTTGCCATAAGTCAGAATTGACTCCACGGCAGCTTTTTCTTGGGAATAAGGTAAATGAAGAGAAAGTAAGATGGGATGGTGAAGCACGCTGATGCTAGTAATGTTAGAAACCTGTCAGAAGGGACACGAAAGGCCGAGGAGAGGAAGTGGTCACCAAAACTCTATGAAACCTGTCACTACAGGAGGGCTACCTGAGAAAAGCTGGGGTTTTTTTGGAGAGGATTCAGTTAACAGCAGCCTCTAAACTGTAGACAAAGAGATAATAGGGTAAAACATATCTTGAACTCTCTCCTCAGCCACATTTCTTAACTTCTTGTGAGAGTTTTCCACTGGTTGAACCCAATAGCCCAGAGTTCCGTGGCGTGTTCAATGTCCTGGAGACAAAACAGGGGAAAAAATGGTGGAGACACAGGTAGAGAATACAGAGCACAAGTTACCCCTTGGTCAAGCTTGTAGTGTATAGCTTCCTCATTATAAGTGGCTTATGTAGGCCTTTCTAAGGCTATTTGGTTTGAGTCACACTATCATTAGTGTTTCTGCAAGAACCATATGGCATTCCTGGCCAAATTTTTTAAACATGGTTTTTAACCAAAGGACAGTTCTTAGGTGTGTGATCAGGGTCAATAAGGAAACAGACATAGTGTGTAGAGACATAGTGTGTAGAAACAAACATGTTCTAACATAAGGAGGATCTGGACTAACACATTCCAGGGAACAGCAAGAATGGAAAGCTGTTACCTCACTTAGACCTGAAGGACTGAAACGACAAGCAGTTGAACTGCAGCCTATTTGAGAACTTCAGTATTTTAAACTGACACTAGAAATGATACTGAGTATAATTTAGAAATTGAGGTGTCAAAAGTACTAATTTTAAGATGAGCATCTCCATGTTATGTTATTTAATCTGTAACTGCCTTTTTTATTAGTAATTTCAAAAGGTTCTTTCCAAGTGATTTGCATTCAATACAATTAATATTTCCTGAATGATAATGTTTTCAAAAACAGTAACATGAACTTTATGGATGCTAGGAGCAAAACAGTAAACATTCTTTCAAACATCTGAATCTTTTAAAATGTATTTTGGAAAAGTCTTCTAAATATATCCTGACTTGCATTTTGTCCACTTTTTTATTTCAGAAATAAAATCCTGCTGAGTGTTAGCAGGCTACATCTTTTCACCTAGAAACTCTATTTCACTACAATGAGATGTGACCACATGGCCAAGTTCTGCCTGGGGATCTGAATGAAAACCATGTGAAACTTCTGGGTCTTACCCTTGTTAAATGATTGCTAATGAATTCTCTTTTCTCTTTTCTCACTTCCTGCAGTCTGGAGTCTGGGTGTGTTAGTGGTGTTCATTTCTGCCCCAGTAGACAAAAGCCATCAGATGCTTATCCTAGGGAACAGGATAGCCACACAGTAGAAATGTGTTAGTCCAGATCCTCCTTGTGTTAGAAGCCATCGAGTTGTTTGCAATCGTAATAACAATCCTATGTCTAATAAAAGGAGATACCGCCTGTTCCCCTGCACCATCTTCACAAACATCGCTAGGGTTGAGCCCACTGTTACAGCCACTGTGTCACCCCATCCCCCTGAAGGTTCTTCTCTTCTTCACTGACCCTCTGCTGTTCCAAACACAGTGTCCTTCTTCAGGGACTGGCCTCTCCTGGTAACATATCCCAAGTAAGTCAAAAATCTCCCCATCTGTGTTTCTAAGTAACATTCTGACTGTACTTTTTCCATAACAAATTTGTTAGTTTTTTGGGAGAAGTCTATGGTTTATTCAGTATTCTTCAGTAACACCAAAATTCGAAGGCATCAGTTCTTGTTTGGTCTTCTTTATTCATTGTTCAGCTTTTTCACTTTTTCATAAGAAGCTATGGAAAATAACATGGCTTGGGTCACATATACCTTACCCCTCAATATGTCATCTTTGTGTTTAACATCTTAAAAAAACTCCTTTGCAGCAGATTTGTCCAGTACAGTATATCTTTTGATTGCTTGACTGCTCTTTCCATGGATGTTGATTGTGGATTCAAGCAAAATGAAATCTGTGACAACTTCAATCTTTTCTGTTTATCATGACATTGCTTACTGGCTCAGTTGTGAGGATGTTTGCTCCCTTTATGTAGTGGTATAATCCATGCTGAAGGTTAGAGTATCTTCTTCTTCAGTTAAGTGCTTCAAGCCCTCTTGACTCTACATTTTTGGTAATAGCTGACTTCACTTTTTCCTAACAGCAGACCCCCCAAATGGGGTCAAATTGTAAAAGACATTTATTTAAGGAAATATGTGTTAAAGTTTATCGGAGGCAGTGGGAGTAGATAGGACAAGTCTTCAGATGGCAGTGCTGTTCTGCACCCGTAAAAGAGAGATAGAAGGAGAAACGAATGGGCGGGAAGTTGTCATGTGGCGGTACAGTTTCAGGAAAGTTTCAGCCAGGCTGATAGGAAGTCCATATGTTTGTTAGACAATCTCGCGTTTCACAGAATGCTACCCCTGTTGTGCACAGTCAATTGGAAGGGCTGGCCAGGGTAACTGTGGCCTCAGTGTTGGTGGATCCAAAGGAATGATAGTTGGAGCTATGGATGACAATGAATAATTAGATTTCTCTCCTACAGTATAGTAGCTAAAACTAAAACCACACCCACTGCTTCGATTTGGGTCTGACTCATAGCGATACTACAGGTCAGAGTAGAACTGCCCCATGAACTGTTCAAGGAGCACCTGGCAGATTTGAACTGCCGACCTTTTGTTAGCAGATGTAGCACGTAAGCCACTATGCCACCAGGGTTTCCTCTATAGCAGCTAGTACATAGTATATATGGTATACACTATGGCATGTGATATGCCATTTCTTAAGACAAGTGAAGAACTGGTAGACTTAACCATAGACTGAGTTTTCTCAAAACTAACCTTTAAGTTTAAATGATATAAGTTCAAAGATAGATTATTGCTTAATTAAAAGTATTTTTATGAGGTGGGGCCAACATGGCACTATAGTCAGAAGCACTATGCCGTCATCCCTTTAGAGCAAAGACCTGAAAAACTAGGTAAGACAGACACAAATGTCAGATCCTGGAAACCTAAGCATCAAATGAAGGAATCAAAAAATCAACTACTGAATGAGATTTAAAAAAACAAACAAATAATAAAAAATAACAGAGAATGAGAAAAGCAACATAGTGGAGATCCTCTACCAGCTGATGTGGCGTGAGTTCATCATCCTGGACTGTAGCCACCAAGGAAGGTAGGCAGGGAACACAGGAAGACAACTTCAAGGAGCTCCCAACAGGAGACAGAGCACCCATTAACTAGGGCTACATTCCTTCTCAACTTTCACCTTTCTATGTGGCCTCTGCTTTCCAATAGGACATTGTCACTCTGCCAGAGAGAAACTAGCTCACTGTAGCCCAGGTCAGCCATGTCCCACCAGCTGGTTCCTTTGGTATGATTGTGTGTGTGTGTGTGTGCACGTGCATGTGTTATTTTTTGGTGGTGAGGGGTGGCTTTTAAAATTAATTTTCTGTTTCTCTCTTCCTTCATTTCCTTCTTCCCACCCAGCTAGGCCTCTTCTTAAAGGGTTATACCATACAACTTGGCCAGCCAAGCCAAGCCAAGTGCCGTCGAGTCGGATCCGACTCATGGCGACTTGGCCAGACAGCTATAAAAACTGGTTCCTTGGTTCCAGTCCACCTCCGCCAGCTGAATCTCTCAGTGTCATTTTTGTTATTGTTGTTCGTTTCTTCTCCCTCTCTTCCATTCTTCCTTTCATTTCTCCCATCCACCTAGCCCTGTGTGCTGCCTCTGCCCCTCCTTGACAAACAGTGTTGCATTGCTCTGCTAGAAAGCCGCTGGCACATGGCTTCCCTGTGTTTGTACCACTGTCACCAACCAGCTCATTCAGCATCCTGTTTGTTTTTGTTTATTCTTTGTGTAGTTGTTTTTCTCTCTGTCCTCTCTTTTCCTTTCTTCCACTCAACAAGCCTCATGTGCTTCCTCCCCCTTCTAAACAGATTGTGCTTCACTGCTTGGCTAGAAAATCTTCAGCCATGGATGGACTCCTTAAATTTGCACCACCCTGACAGGCTGTCTCTTTCAGCACTATGTATTTTTTATTTTTCTTTATTTTTCCTTTTCACCCTTTTTCTTCTCCCTCCCACACAGATTGCAGCCGTCTCCTCCTCTTCCTGATAGGCTGTGCTTCATGCTTGATGAGAGAGAAATCAGATGTACCATAGCCAGCATTGTTCCCAACAGAGACTGAAAATATTTCTTCTTGAGAAAAGCAATGAGACAGGATGCCCTTTAACACTACTCCTATTCAACATTCTGCTAGAAGTCCTAGCTAGACCAATAAAGCAGGAGAAAGAAATTAAGAGCATTCAAATTGGTAAGGGTGAAGTACAACTAACCCTGTTTGTGGATCATATGATTCTATACATAAAGATCTCAGAGGACTCCACAAGAAAACTACTAGAACCAACAGAAAGATAAGCAGAGTAGTGGGATACAAAACACATCAAAATTGGTTAGATTCCTTCGTTCATAAAGAGAACTACAAAAAAGAAAACCAGGAGAATATCATTCTTAACAGTCCCTAAGAAAAACCACTTAGGAATAAATCTAACCAGGAATGCAAAAGATCTATAGAAAGAAAACTACAGAGCTTTACTACAAAAAACCCATAGAGACCTACCTAATGGAAAAGCATATCATGTTCTTGGATAGGTAGACAAAACATTGTGAAAATGACAATTCTACCCAAAGCAATCTACAAACACAGTGTAATCACAATCCAAATACCAACAATGTTCTTTAAAGAGATGGAAATACTGATTATTAACTTCATATGGAAAGGGAAGAGGCCCTGGATAAATAAAATAGTACTGGAGAAGAAGAAAAAAGTAGGAGGATTTACACTACCTACCCTCAGAACTTACAATACAACTACAGTAGTCAAAACAGCCTGGTACTGGTACAAGGAAAGGTACCTTCACCAATGGAACAGAATTGAGAATCTTGACTTAAATCCCTCCACCTTCAGACACCTGATCATTAACAAGTGTCCCAAGTCCCTCAAATGGAGAAAAGATAGTCTTTTTAACAAATGGTGGTGGCACAACTGGGTGTCCATCTGTAAAACAAAAAGAAACAGGCCCCTCACACTGTTCACAAAAATAATTCAGATTGAATCAAAGATCATAGTTAGCTAAAACAATTGAAACAACCAAAAACTATGTAAAATATACAAGAAAAAATAGTGAATGCTAAATAACCTAACACACTGCATAAATAGCATACAAACTATACTTAACAATACAGACACACAAGGAGATAAGCTACATGACTGGGATCTTCTAAAAAATTTAACTGTCACGCTCATCACAAAACTTTACTAAAAGAGTAAAAAGAGACAGGGGGAGGGAAATGGCTCCTACAAATCTGACAAGGTCTAATCTATAAAATTTAGAAGAAAATCTGACATCTCTGTAACAAACAGAAAAACAAAGACAATCCATTTAAAAATTGGTTAAAGTATATAAACTGATACTTCACCAAAGAAGACAGTTAGGGAGCTAAAAGACACATGAGGAATTACTTATAACTACTAGTCATTAGGGAAATTAAAATGAAAACTATAAGGAAATAGCACCTTATACCAACTGTCATAGACTGAATTGTGTTCCCCCCAAAATATGTGTAGCCATTTGCCTGGGCTGTGCTACGATTGTCCTACATTTTGGGATTTTGTTATGCTGTATATTAAAGGATCAGGGTGGGACTGTAAATCCCTTTATAAGTTCACCTCCCATCTCCACTGTAAAAGGAGTTTCCACGGAGTATGGCTGTCCCACCCTTAATACTTTCAGCCCACAAGAGATAAAAGGAAAGGGAAGCCGACTGAGAATTAAGAACCTCACACCACCAAGAAAGTGCTCCCGGAGAAGAACGCATCCTTCAGACCCAAGGTTCCTGCGTCAAGAGGCTCCCTGGACAAAGACTGACATAATACCGGACTTTCCTCCAGAGCGACAAAGGGAAAGCCTTCCGCTGGAGCGGCCACCCTGAATATGGACTTGTAGCCTACCGAACAGTGTAAGAATAAACTTTCCTTTGTTAAAGCCATCCACTCTGTGGTATTTCTGTTAGAGCGGCCCTAGCTGACTAAAACACCAACATTACTGGTGTGAATCAAAAAAGAAAATAATAGACGTTGGAGAGGTCACAGGCAGATTGGAACTCTTGTGCACTGCTCGTGGGAATGTAAAATGGTACAATCATGATGGAAAACAATATGGCCCTTACTCAAACAGATCTTGTAGAAATACTACACATCCTAGCGACTCCATTTCTAGGAATACATCCTAGAGAAATAAGAGCCGTCGTATGAACAGACACATGAACACCCATATGCGCAGCAGCAAAAAGATGGAAGCAACATAAGTGTCTATCGACAGACGAACAGATAAACTACGGAACACACACAATAGAATACTACTCAATGATACAGAACAATGATGAATCTGTAAAGCATCTCACAATATGAATGAATATAGGGAGTATTATGGTGAGTGAAATAAATCAATCATAAGAGGATAAATAATGTATAAAACCACTAATATAAAACCTCTCCAAAAGGTTTACACATAGAAAACATAACCTTTGACGGTTATGAGTGAGAAAAAGGATGGGCAAGGAAAAACACTAACTAGATAATACAATTGCACTGTAAGTGGTAAGTTTGGTGATGGGTAAGATGCTATACAATACTGCGGAAGCCAGCACAACCTGACAAAAGGTCATAGGAGGTCCAACAGTACATTCAAACTGCCTGAGGGCCATCTAAGATACTCCACTTGTCTCACATTGCCTGGAGCAAGAGAGAATGAGGAAAATCAAAGATACAAGGGAAAGATTAGAACAAAGGACTATGGGACACAGCTACCACAGCCTCTATCAGACTGAGTCCAGCACAACTAGATGGTGCCTGGCTACCATCACCAACTGCTCTGACAGGGTCATAACTGAGGGTCCCTGACAGAGCTGGAGAAAAACGTGGAACAAAAGTCACATTCAGAAAAAAAGGTCCACAGTTACTGGTCTGACAAACACTGGAAAAATCATAAGAGTATGACCTCAGGCATCCTTTTAACTCAGTACTGAGGTCACTCCTGAGGTTTACCCTTCAGTCAAAGATCAGACAGTCCCATAAAACAAACATACACACAACTGAACCAACTATAAGAGCTTTAATGGCACACCAGCCCAGAGGCAAGGACAAGAAGGCAGGAGGAAATAAGAGAGTTGGACAAATGGAAATGGGGAACCAGAGGTGAGTTTGGCAATGAACATCACAAAACATTATGTGTATTAATTGTTTATGAGAAACTAATTTGCTCTGTAAACCTTCATCTACCCAAGAGAAACAAAACCATCGTTGGTGAGTTGATTCTGTCTGATAGTAACCCTATAGGACAGAGTAGAACTGTTATGGAATTTCCAAGGAATGTCTGGTAGATTCCAACTGCCAACCTTTCTGTTAATAGTTGTAGCTCTTAACCGCTATGCCACCAGGCTTTCCTTTTCTCTAAAGCACAAGTAAGAAAACAAATATTTAAATAAGCCAAGCCAAGCTTATTTTAATATTTCTTTTTCTATTTAACTCAAAAAAATTAAATTAGAAAGCTAATATTCAGAGGAGTTGTTTAAGTTGACATTGCTTTAAATAGTCAAGCTAGGTTTTGAACCCTATCTGCTTTGCCCTAATGGCCAGACTTTTTTAAAATAATTTTTTTTACAGTTGTTGAAAATATACACAGTAACACATACACCAATTCAACTATTTCTACATGTAAAATTTTGTTATATTGATATATTCTTCAAGTTGTGCAACTACTCTTGATATCATTTTCCAAATTATTATACCACAATGAAGATAATGTCACTGCCCCTTAAACTCTCATCTAACCTTGCAAGTTGCTTCTGTTAAAATCTGACCTCATATTGATAATTCTTTGAAAGGGCAGTTTTCAAGGCAGACATTTTTTATTTAAGCTAAACTATTTGGTTTAAAGATGGCTTCAGGACATAGTTTCCATTTAAAGTTTAACGATCTCATGGGTATAGCTTTTTTTTTTTCTTTTTTTTTGAGAGGGTGGGTCACTTAGCCTCTGGTAGATCTAGAAATTCTGGGTTGCATGAGAACTATTTTCCCTCCCTTTGGTCAAGATTCTGTGTTCCATGAGAACATGTCTTTCCTCCCTTTTGATCAGGATTCTTCTATAGAATCCTGATCAAAACATTCTGTAATGGTAGCGTGGTACTATCCAGTTCTGGTCTCCTGGCAAAGGAAGCAGTTTTTCATGAATATAGTGAGACATGCATATCATTTCATCCTCTAATTCCTGACACTCTTCTGCTGCTCTGTGTAAACAGAGGCCAATTGTAATGCTTTGGATGGCCACGTGCCAGTTTTTAAGACCTCAGGCACCACATGATGAACTAGTAATAGGTAGACCTAAACCAAAATACCAAACCCACTGCCATCGAGTTGATGCCAACTCAAAGCAACCCTACAGGACAGAGTCGAACTGCCTCATAGAGTTTCCAAGAAGTGCCTGGTGGATTTGAACTGCCAACATTTTGCTTAGCAGCTGTAGCACTTAACCACTATGCCACTAGCCCTGAAAACAATGTTAGACCAGTTGACTGGGATATCTCACGAAACCAGACTTAAAATCTCTAAGCCAGTAAAACAAATTGCATAAGATGCTTGGTTCTACATAAGCAACCTTAGCAGCTCCGCTCTTTTTCTATTGTTGTTGTAAAAATACACATAACACAGTATTTACAAATCTAACCTTTTTCAGGTGTGCCAGACTCTTTCAACATACTATGCTGTCACATAATGAGTAATTTCTGAAATGGATTTAAGTTCTTTATTTTTAATTTAGTAATTTATTACAATAATTTAAAAAGGAATAAGTGGACTAAAATTCAAGATATGGAAGAATAAATTCTGCTTCAAACCAAACTGATAAATTTTAGAGTAAAGAATTATGTGTAGAACTGCTGTTCAAAGGTCAGAGGAAATTGAAAAATTGTCGAGATACATGTTAAAAATTTATTAGAATAATGATGACTTTCTTCCTTACCACTGTATGTCAGAATTAAAACAGTATATTCATTTTCAAAGCTTTATATCAAATTAAAAATGGGTTGCGTATGTCAAATGATCTAATCAACAGTTACATGAATTTCGCTCTATAAATTCTCAATAAAAGCTTTAGGGATCTTTTTCCCTTAGGTTTTATTTAGTAAGACAATTTTGCTGACTTTTATGTTAAGCTAAAGTAAAATGACTTCTGTTCTCACAATATATGTTGCACAGAATTAAATAATTATATATTTTTATTTGAACATTAGTGATGGACTGAATATTTGAAATTGCACAATCTATGAAAGGAATGCTAATGTATCTTTTTCTTTTCTCATTTGAAACGAATTTGTTTATGGTTTATAATAAAATACCAAATTCATTGAACTTCTGGATTTTCAAAGAGTGCGGCTTTGAATATAAGATCACATCTATTTTCTTGTTGACAGAACTCATCATCTGGTTCTGAACTGATATATCTGTTGCATGTAGATATATGCTCATTGCTTGCTTTAATCACAATTCTTAAATGAGCAACTACAAATCTGTTTAATTGCTAAACTTAAGCAAGATTTTCTATGATTTAAAAATTATTTATCAGTTAAGGTAATGTTTACCTTAACTAGTAATGTCTGTTCAACAATTCAACCAGTTTATGTAGATAGACTTAATTCCAGTTAAAAATCCATGTTTATTTCTAATTGTGTAACCAATTAACTAATTGAATTTTCAATTGCCAACTAGTTCCGGACTGTCACAGTTTAAATTATAGTCCAGTAGTGATTTCTGTCCTACAGCAATACACACTATGCAGCAGGAGACTGTGGTCTGGAATTCTGCACATGAATGTAAGCCAGTCAGATGCCGTTTTTTATTTTTTTAACAACATGAGGGTATGTTCTAAATGGCTTTCTGTTTACAAGTTTCATTCTGTGCCAAAATGAAGGGATCAAAATAGTTCCTTGGATACTAAGACCATTAAACCATTAAAATAAAATTTATCTCTTGAAGGGAGTCACCATCATTCATCGTTCATTTGCTTCATAGTCCAAAGTGTAATCTAAATAATACTGTAAAATTAATTTTTTATTTAGTGCACATGAAATATTTATTTATTAAAAATGTAGTCAACTGCAATCAAATTTTTACTTCAGTCTCTATATTTGGAATCTGCTGATAGTTACTGGAAGCTGCTTAGGGACTGGAACACTCAGCACTATTGTATTGTGATCAATAATTAAATTTAGTGCTGACATGCATCTAGTTTATGCAGCAGCCTCTGACAATCCCATCTTGCAAAATTAATCCTTTCCAATTTATTTAATAGAGAACATAGATAATAAAATAATTCAGATGAGTACCAATGTAGGATTATTTCTGGTCAATATTACTTTATTATAAATTGGGTCCACATACTCATTAGTAAATTAACTGTCAAATCTGAAAACAGCCTTTTTTTGTTTAAAGGTAATTATTGGTACTGAAGACAAGAAGGCACTTAACCTTGCTGTACAGTTGTCCTTACCACAGTGTTTTTTATTCTAGGCTATAACTAACCCATCAAAGCTGCAGAGGGAAAATAATTAGTGATATTAAATGGATGGAATTTTAACTATCACAAAGCCATATCCATTTAGATACAGAAAAAAGTAACTCGCTAATAAAGGGTTCCATAATAATCTGAAGTCTAGATTTATTGTGGAGATACGTTAGCTTTGCCATCAGAAAATCTCCTGAAGAGGAAAGAACCACTGATGTAGAAAGAATTACATTTAAGAAACGGAGCTTAGAAAGAACTGCATTTTTTACAAGAAAATCTTATGCAAACTTGCCTCTAATTTTCAGTAAGTTTCAACGATGAGTAAATTCTTTTTTTAAAACAACTGTCTTTCGAAAAACAAACTCTCATGTACCAATGAAGATGTTTAGTCACATTAAAAAAGTTTTTATGAGTGTATTAATTTACTAGTAAAGTTATTGCTTGACCCCACTAAATTATTTTAAAGAGATATTTTATACAGATCATTAAACCACTGTTTTTGTACTTTTCTTTATTATGTGCATGGAAATCTAGAATAGTCTCGAACAGACATCATTATATTGATGAAGGGATGAATAAATAATGCTATTGTATTTGAAATATTAGTCTTCTAGTCTTATAGATGCAAAATATATAGCATATAAAGAATGATCAGAAAGGATATCCTATTGCATTATAAACTTTTCTACACTAGACAACTTAGAAATATTATTTTCAACATTTGTACTAAGTACATAATTGATGGAGAAGTGCTGAGTCTTATTGTATTGATTACTGCTACACCTATCAAAGAATTGAAACACAGTGAAGAGAAAGTGGCATGTATTCATTCTATTGATGTTACAGGCTATCAATAATCTGCACCTCGAGAAGTCCCCAAATCTCATTTGTTAACTGTTTCATCTATTTATTAAAATGTTCAGAATTCATGAAGAACACCAACATGTTATTTGTGTCTTGGAAATACGCTACCCCTACCTCTTAATCACTGAGCTTGTATTCAGACGAGAGAGACTGTGAACTGGATGATAAATAATGAAAATGCAGCTTGTTAAATAATACACTATTGACTGAAATAAAATTACTGTACTTACATTCAGCTCACCAATTCATTTTGAGAAATAGGGTAAAAAATGGATACACCTAAGGAAATGATTAATAGTTACCAAAATTATGTTCTTGGTTAAATGATGCTTTAAAATATTTTCATTATTTTCCTGCTGAATGTAGTAGCTGCACAGGCGAGATCTTTGAGAAATATTATTCTTTCAGCGTGGCCTGTACAAAACAGTCTGGAGTAATCAAGGACTTGGAAAGGGTTGTTCTATTTACTCCTGAATAGTTTTTAACACATATTTGACTGTCCTTCTCATTCAAAGCTTGAACTCCATGTCACTGTTGCAGCGACTGAAAAGACAGAGGCAGAACCCACTCACACTTGAAGTTGATGTCTGCGGCTCTTTGTATGTTCCATGTTCTGTACCCTCTTCCCTTAGTTCTGTGTGTTGCTAAGTGTGAAGCTTACATTAAACGTCTTGATTCTGACTGGGACATACTCTCTTATTTTCACTGTAATTTTCAACACTGTCTCTCCCCCTTCTTTTGTGAAACTGAGTCACCTACTTAACTAAACTTAAAGTAATTATTACTATTTATTTGTAACATTTACTCAATCTCCATCAGCATTGTGATATTTGCCAAGCATTTCCTTGCTAATGACAGACTTATGTAATTCTCAAAATCAGTGGAGCACAGCCTCCGACCTCTAAGAATTTACCATTTAAAAGATCGATATGCACGAAGACAGACCATAGTAACTTGCTTAGAGTAGGTTTAAAAGGAAAAGCCATAATACAGACTTTATGCTGTCTTCATGGCTGAGTATTAATGGGTTTCTTACTGCGAAATGTGTAAGGGGGAGATACAAGCAGCCTCCTGGAGGCCTGATAGCACAGTCGTTAAATATTCAGCTACTGACAAGAAATCAGCAGTTGAAGTCAACCAGCCACTTACTGGAAACCCTGTGAGGCTGCTCTACCCGGTCCTGTAGGATCACTGTGAGTTGGAATCAACTGGATGGCAACAGTTTCCGGTTCTTTTTCCCTTCTATTAGGTTAACCCAGAAACCCTGGTGGCTCAGTGGATTAAGTGCTAAGTCTGCTACCAAAAGGTCACCAGTTCAAATCTGTCAGGCTTGCTACTGGCTCAGGAGCAGTGAGGTTGGACCCAGAAATGTGTTTTTTAACAAGCTCTCCAGGTCATTCTGTTGTGCACTGAGGTTTGAAAACCACTGTCCAAGAGCAAAGGCCCTAAAACGGAGAAAGCCTAGGGTGTTCTCAGGAAATGGGGATGAGCCCTGGTGTCCGGAGGTGAGAGCCAGGAGGATGTGCTGATGATAAAAAAGAAGTCTAAGGTAGCGGATCCGACTCGACAGCACTTGGCAAGGTAGCCAGATCTTGAACAGCTTTAAGGCCACGGGGAGTCATTTACTCTGAGTGAAAAATGGGGAGCCGCTGGAGAGTTTTAGACAGAAGAACCTTGGAAACTCCGTGAGGCAGTCCTGCTCTGACTCACAGAGTCGCTATGAGTCAGACCGACTCGATGGCAATGGTCGGTATTTGGTTAACTCCCTCTGCTGCTAACTGAAAGACTGCAATTCAAGTTCACTCAGAGGCTCGTCAGAAGAAAGTCCTGGCAAATCACTTCTGAAAAAAATCAGCCATTAGAAACGCTATGGAGCACAGTACTGGTCTAAACAGACTTGGCTTCAACTGTTTCCTGATATTTGTTCTATGTGAAAAAGCAGGGATTTGTCCAGCTTGGAGATGGTGGGGCAGTGGTTCAGAGACATGACTGCTAACCAAAAAGTTGGCAGCTCAAATCCACCAGGGGCTCCTTGGAAACCCAGTGAGACAGTTCTTTTCTATTTTGTAGGACCACTATGAGATGGAATCGACTTACAGCAACGTTTTTTGGTTTGTTTTTCTGGTCGTACTGGAAAGGGCGTTGGTATTTGCCTGATAGATACTTTGGCAGTTAGAATTCACTAGCGGCTCTTTGGAGCAGCTTGGCTGTGTCCTATAGCGTCACTGTGAGTTGCTATTGGCTCAGCCGGGATGGGTTTGGTTTTCATTCCATGGGCCAGATTTTCACTCGGTACATTCAGTAGTGACAAGAATCAGCTTTTATGTGAGTAAGTAAGGGAGATCAAGCATTTTGAGATGCAGATTTGTTCATATCCCTAAGCCAAAGCTACATCTAGGCAAAAGGTATAAAGACATTTTGTAAATTTAAGGTATTCATAAAGGGTTCCAAATAAAAGATTGGATACTAAATAGAAATGTAAAAGCACAGTTGTCAGAGTTGGCTCATGTCATTTCTTCTGTGCAGAACTCTCCAATAATCCCCCGTGTAAGGCAACATACAGAGCAAAATGCAATGGAAGAAGATGTATTTCCCCTTCTCTCCCCACCCCTTCTCTGACATCACCGCCTCTGCTCTCCCCCTCACTCGGACCTTGCACACTGGCTGCCTCAGTCTCCCACATCACAGCAGGCTCTTTTCCACCCCATGGACCTGCTTGAATTAGATTTGCTCATTCATTTTCCACAAGTGTTGGCTTTGGTCAACCAAATC
Source organism: Heterohyrax brucei (assembly GCA_028571685.1). Taxonomy (NCBI): domain Eukaryota; kingdom Metazoa; phylum Chordata; class Mammalia; order Hyracoidea; family Procaviidae; genus Heterohyrax; species Heterohyrax brucei. Next base: position 70,244,991 of record CM053146.1, on the reverse strand, counting down.
CTGCTCTAATTTTTTTTTCATAGCATTTTTTAAACATAAAATGTAAGTGCATTTAATATAAAATGTAAGTTACATTTCACATTTGTCATACAGACTATGACATGTCATTTATATATTTATAGCAACTGTAGGTATCATGAGAGCTTGGATTTCTGTAGGAGTGCTCTGAGAAGTATTTACCAGCCAGCTCTCTTGGGGCAAAAGTCCTGGTGTGTAGCTTTGGGCAGGTTTTATGGTGTTAATGCTCTCAGCATGCCCATTTCAAGCTACCAGGGTTTAAAGGTCAACTTGTGAATTCCTGAAAATGTAAAAATCAGCCCTCATTAGCTTGGCACAAGCCAGCTTCAACATGCTATTGTTTTTTGTCTAGTTCGTGCCCTTGTATCACAAGTATTGTATAGAACAGTGTCTAGCACTTAGTAAGTATTTGATAAATACTCGAAAAATGATCAAGCGATCAAGTGGAACTTAGGCAGTGATCACAAAGTGGTTAGTCTAAAACATAAACCTCATCATGGTATTTCTCTGCTTAACGTCCTTTATAATATGATAAAAAGCAAGATACTTAGCACATTTCGCAGGGCCCATTAGGATTTGTACCCTGCTTATTTCTGCAGCCTTATGTCTCACCACTAGTCCCTTCATTACATTTCCCGACACAGCTAAAAAACAACTATGGTCATTTTCCACCCATTCCATGGGAATTCATTCTCTGCAACTTTGCATACACTTCTCCCAAACCCTGAAATATCTCCCTCATATCATTCACTTTGTAAAAAACTGAGATACCTGAAACACTTATAAGGGCATCACATTCACAGCATAACATGCCAAGAATATTCTTTCTATTCCATCTTCCAATGTGCAGAGTCAAATGTTTCCTCCTCACTGTTACACCCATTCTTTATAGTGACTTTTCGCCACAATTCCTTGTGATTCTCTTGTTCTCCTCAGCATAAGTATGTATGTATGCACATATGTGTATTTGTAAACCCTGATGGCCTAGTGGTGAAGTGCTATGGTTGCTAACCAAGAGGTCAGCAGTTCAAACCCACCAGCCGCTCCTTGGAAACTCTATGGGGCAGTTCTACTCTGATCTACAGGGATCCTATGAGTCAGAACAGACTCGACAGCAGCTAACAACAACATATACATATCTATGTTTCAGGTTCAGTTTCAGGTTTTATTTATCTATTTTGTACTTTAAAAAGTATTTACATTACAAAACACATGTTGGATAAAAGTATGCAAATAAGAGAGAATATATAAAATTAAAAGTAAACTCAATACTTCTAAGGGAGTTAAACATCCTTAACTCCTGTGTACATCTCCACTCAGGGTTAATATGACTGTCAAATAATTTGATATCTGGATTATATCACTCATATTTCAGAAACTACATTTAATTGTAATTCTATAAATAGGAACCGTGAGCCTCTTGTAGAGTATGATTGTGTCTTTTCTCTTTCCCAAGGCCCTAGCACGATGTCTGGCACTCTGAAAGTGAAATCAGTATTTGGTGATGGAACCAGAGCAGCCATGCTTGTTAAGGCTGCAATCACAGAGAAAAGTGTCAAACTGTTGATATGTGGGGGTGATTCTGGAACAATTGCAGAATGACCTTCAGTGGCCAGTCTTCATTTTTTCTAGAACATAAAAGATACAGTTATAGTAATACTAGCTTTTAACTGTCTTCTAGAATCTCATTAGAGGAGATCTTGCCTGAGAAGAGTGTTGCAGATAAGTCGCTCATCATCTGTTTGTGAGGTCTATAATGTGATCTTACACTTGCTAAAATGTTATGGAAGTCGGCTGAATGAAGGGACCTCATTACACAGAAACTCTGTTTTTCTGCAATTAGTGGCTGCATAACATATAAATGAGGATAGTAGTTAGATATGCATATAGAAATTACTCTATCCTTAATGCCTGTGCAGAAGAAAGGAAGTTAGACAGGGAACAAAACATCTGGACTTGAGTATTTGGTAGATATGAACTTGGGCAAGTCCCTTATCACCTTAAGCTATGGTTAGTTGAGGATTTTCTTTAATGTATGAGTTAAGCATTAGTTAACCATTATAATTAAACACTATTTAGTTCTTTAACACACATATAGAAACATCTGTATGCTAGACACTATTTGAAGCATTTTATAAACAGTAAGTTGTTTAATTGTCTTAACAACCCTTTGATTTCAGAGCAGTTAATATCAGAGTCACATTACAGATGAGGAAACTGAAATACATTAAATCACTTGCCTAGCCTCTGTCTGTGCTTCAGTGGTGGAGCCGGGTTTCAAAGTGAGGCAGTCTGTCTCTCAAGTCTGTGCTCTGAACCAGCCTGAGATCATATTTGTGCAGGGATTTTATAAAATGTAAAGATCTTTGTAAATGAAAAGCATTATTATTGCAAATTAATGTTTTATTATCAGTGTTTTTTTCCTTGGTTCCCTTAAGTTGCTTTTCTCCTCCAGCTATTAAGATGTAGGGCAAACATGAAAATAACCCTGGCTGCTATGATTTAATATTTTGTGACAATATTGTTGTTATTACAAATAATAAAATGCTATGTGAAAAGCAGAATTTATCTTCGCCCAGAAGTAAAGGGCACGGGGTAAGTAGAGGTCAGTGTGGAGAAAATTCCAAGCTGATTCATAAACATTTAATAATATCATGCTCTCAAGGTCTTGGATAAAGCCTGGATTTGGGAATTGTTTGATGGTTGCTAGAGCTGTTCATTTCCAAATTCCATTTGCATGAGAACTAAAATGAAACAAGCAGGCTGAAAATTCTCTGCTGTGTATTGTATCTTGTCTCTGCTTCTCTGACTGTCTTGTGCTTGGGAATTCAAAATTCTTGGGGAGTTAGTGAAGAATTTTTGCTGATATATAAGACTTAGCCTTATTTAATAAATTGATATTCTGATGCCAAAGTCAGAAGAATTTTATCTTATAGATAAGAGTCAAGTAAGTCAATAAAGGTATACTGCAGGAAGTTCTTTTAAGACTATCTGAGTCAATAGCAAGATGATAGAAGAATTTCAGTACTGACAAATGCAAGGTAAATCTTTGGGAGGAAAATGATCCAAACTATACTTATAGGATTCTGGGCCCATAACATTACTCAAGAGTTATGAAAATTCATTTAAAACTAGACTTACACGTACGACTCTAAACAAAATGTTCAGTAGAATGTGGACTGTAATAAAGAAGAGTATTGGAAACAAAGTAAAATAGAAGCAGAATCCTTTGCCGTCGAGTCAATTCTGTCTCACTGAGACCCTACAGGAAAGAGAAGAACTACCCCTGTCGAGTTTCCAAGAAGTGCCTGGTGGATTCGAAATGCCAATCTTTTGGTTAGCTGACATAGCTCTTACCTACTACACCACCAGGGTTTCCAGCGACTCCATAAACCTGTCGCCGTCAGAGCTGATTTCAAGCAGGGTAAAAATGCCCTACCAGGGTTTTCAAGCCTATAAATCTTGACAGCAGCAGACTGCGTGGCTTTCTCTTGTGGAGCGGCTGATGGGTTCAAATCGCTGACTTTCTGTTTAAGAACCAGACCCTTAACTGACTGTGCCACCAGGGCTCACTTCCTGAAGCTTAAGTAAACTTAGGAACGTAAAAGGAAGCATATAGATACGAGTTGGGAGGAAACTGAACGAATTTATCACCCCGATGATAAAAATTCAACTAAATCAAAAATAGTTTTAGAGAATTCTTAAATGACAGGCTTAAATTTGGGTTGCCAGAGGAAATAAAATTACGGAGAGGCATTTACAATTATTTTATGAAAACAGGAAGGTGAAATGCACTTCCTTGTGATTTTTCTTAGTTTCTCTAAAAAGAATAGCTAATCAAAAAAGAAAGAAAGAAAGAAAGAATAGCTAATCCAGTTGGGCGAGGCTGGAGAGCCTTTATTGAACCGAGTTGTTAGACAAAGGAATTTTTTTCTTTCATTTCTGTTTTAGTCCATATGGCTCCTTTTGACTATACACCAGGACTATTCTTCATGATAATTGGTTTGAATTGTGTTTAAGGGGTTATGAAAGATTTAGGGTGTTAATTAAACAAGCAAACACAGTTGGTACTACGAGGACCGACAATTAAGTTCATGAACTCATCCTAGAAAAAGTGCTGCATACCTCATAGCTGAGTATCACTAGAGTCACCTTCAAAGTCCTCCCCTTGGGAAGCTGTGCACCGACCCCAGCATTTAGTCCATTGTTCAAAGCAGTTTTGGAACTTTTTTTCTGGAATGGCCGTCAGAGCTGTCATTGTATTACCGCTGATGTCCTCAATGTCATCAAAATATCTTCCTTCCAGTATTTTCTTCATCTTTGGCTAAAGAAACAAGTCACTGGAGGACAGATCAGGTGAGTAGGTGGGGTATTCCAATACAGTTATTTGTTTACTGGCTAAAAACTCCCTCACAGACAACTATACAATTAAGTTTGTGAACTTGCCACCGTGCCACTATATGCAATGGCCATTCTAGAAAAATTTCCAAAATTGCTTTGAAGGGTGGACTAAGTACTAGCACTGGTGCATAGCTCCCCAAGGGGAGTACTTCAAAGGTTACTGTAGTGATATTCAGCAGTAAGGTATGTAGCACTTAGAACAATTAAGTTTGTTAATTTAATTGCCCAACCTCATATAAAGTAGGAAACCCTGGTGGTTTACTGGTCAAGTGCTATGGCTGCTAATCAAAATGTTGGCTATTTAAATCCTCCAGGCACTCCTTGGAAATTCTATGGGACAGTTTTACTCTGACCTATAGGGTCACTTTGAGTTGGAATTGATTCAACAGCCATGTGTTTGGTTTTGTTTTGGGTACTTTAAGGTAGGAGGAATGTTCCTCAGTTCCAAGGTGAGGCACAGTTGATGGACAGACATTGCAGTAAGGTGGAGAGATTTTGAGGCTGATCAAGAAAAAAATGATATGAGCAAAACATTGCACAACAGCAGTGAGGGCCACATGCAGGGGCAGACCCCCTTAATAGGAGGTCTTACAAGGCAAGTTACCAGAAGGAAAAGAGATGCTACTGGTAGCCTCAAACATTCAAACTTTCTGTTAGTAACTGAGCATATAACAGTTCATGCTACCTAGGATTCAGGCTCCAAATAGTTAAAAAGTTTCTTATTTGGACTACTTTGAAAGCAATTGGGTGTGTACAAACTTGAATTTGGTGCCAGTGGGCTTTTGGGGACAGATAACTGGCTTGTCTCAGGCTGAGTTCTTTAGAGAAGCAAACCAGTAACACACATAATATGTACAGAGAAAGATTTATGTAAAAAAACAGCTCATGCAATTGTAGAAACTGAAATGTCCCAAGCTCTGTATTGGAGTAGAAGCCTCATGCAGCCATGGAAACTGGTGAACCCGAGGTCAGGAGGTCAGAGATTAGAGTTCCAGATCACAAGCCGTGTAGTTTGCCTAATTCCAAGATGGCTGGTGAGACTGAGAGGTTTCTGCTGATTCACAGAGCTGCAGGGGCTGGTGAACCCAGGACCAATAGGTCAGGGAACTGGACTCTTACTCGCAGGCTGTTAGGGTCAACGAATCCAACAGCAGCTAGTTCAAGTCCCAGGAACCAGACATAAAAGGAGAAGAGCGCAGGAGCTGCCGGCACGTGAGCAGAAGGAAATAGGTGGTGGAAGTCAGGGAGGTGGAGAGTAAAGGTGGGTGGTGAAATTTCACAGGCCCCACCCCAGCCACTGTAGACAGCTGCCAGCACGTTGGTCCAGCCAAGCTGACACACAGTCTTAACCATAACATGGCTTCAGCTTCCTGTGCAGAAGGGGAAAAAAACAAAAAAACAATTTGGGGCCATCTTTGGCTCATTTCTATAACCCAAATTAAAACAGAAAACATTCAGTTGAGAAAAGCAGTTCATTAGGGAGAGAAAATGAAATTACTGTACAATCTGAAAAACCTTTTAATCTGACACATGCCTTTCCATGTGTGAGCTTGGGCAAATTACTTAACATTCCTGAGCTTACATTTTCTGACCAATGAAATGAGGTGATCATTAGGTTTAAATGAGAGAATCTATGAAAAACACTTTGCCCAGTATCTGATATAGAGAAAATATTTACTAAATATTGATTAGTAATCATATTAATGACACTAAGCATAAAAATAACAACAAACAGAGATTCAGCTCAGAGGAGTCTGAGGAGACTATGTGCTTGGTGTTATCTCAGTGGCTGCAACAATGAGCTCAAACACAACAGTTTGGTATAGGCACCTAACAACAACAACAGCAATACTCAGGTAGTTATTTACATCATTGAATAGTTGGGGAGATGGAATCTAGGAAAATTGAGTGCTTTGTTCTTTTTAATTAGGCATTATAATTCATTCAATACCTACAGTGAAGCAGGATATCTGGAGCAAAGGTTTTCTAAAATGTTCTCAGAAACATAGCTTGCAGATGTTTTTTAGACATAAAACGAGATCAAATTTGATGCATTTTCACTTTAATTGTCACTTCTTCATCATTCCTCATGCCCCAGGTATTTTTTTTTTTATATTATCTGATGTCGTGGATTGCATTGTGTGCTCCCCCACAACATTTGTATCAACTTGGCTAACTCGTGATTTGCGGTCTTGTGTGAATGTCCACCACTTTGTCATCTGATGTGATTTATGTATGTGTCATCAGTCCTGTCTCTATGAAGTTAATGAGATGGGATTAGTGATGGATAATACTACTCAATCTACAAAATATGGGACTCAATCACTTTATAAAACTAGATTATGTCTTAAACCAATCTCTTCTGAGATACAAAAGAGAGAAGCCAGCAGAGAGACACACAGACTTCATACCACTGAGAAAGTAGCACCAAGAGCAGAGCACATCTTTTGGACCTGAAGTGCCTAGGAAAGACGTTCCTAGATCAAAGTGGGATTGATGACGAAGCCCTTCCCCCAGACCATACAGAAAGCGAAAGCCATTCCCTGGAGCTGACACCCTGAATTTGGATGTCTACCCTGTAAGACTATGAGGGAAAACTCTGGTGGCATGGTGGGTTAAGTGCTACATCTACTAATCAAAAAGTTGGCAGTTCAAACTCCCCAGACACTCCTTGGAAACTCTATGGGGCAGTTCTACTCTGACCTGTAGGGTCGCTATGAGTTGGACCTGAATTGTTGGCAGTAGGTTTGTTTGTTTTTGTTTAGACTATGAGGAAATAAATTTCTGTTTGTTAAAGCCAACCACTTGTGGTATTTCTATTATAGTAGCACTGGATAACTAAGACATCTCTTTCAGTTCTTAAAAAGACCTACTGGGGTAGGCATTATTATTTTCTCCATTTTACAGGTGAAGGAGCTTAAGTACAGAAAGGTTTAGTGATTTGCTCAGGTCTTACACCCAGTAGTCAATAGAAGAAATATTTGAGCTTAAATTTGATTGACTCTGTAGACAATCTCAATCATTGTTCATTGTTCTACACTATTAGCAAAGAAAAAGATAATCTTGCAAAAATATTTAAAAGGGTTACTCATATACCCAGCTCTTACAAGCAGGTCAAAATAGCTGGTAGAGACATTTTCTTGCAGACAAGATGCTTGATTTCCATTTTAATACACTGCAATGAAAGTATCTGTGTAGGGCCTGGTATATTATTGCCATCTGCCTCTTTCCCTTCTGTATAAAGTATGGATAATTATACTTCAACAAGATATTTAGAAACTTAATTAATATTAGTTAGAGATCTTTAGATTAATGATCCAATTTCGCTTGTAATAAACATATGTGGACCTGTTTCAAAAAACTACTGTGACTCTTAAAAGAGACAATCTTATAATCTTGATTTCTTTTTAACTATCATCATAATTAAATATGTGTTTTTATAGATTATATGTAAACACCTGAGCTAGATATGAGTAGTTACAGCATGTAGTTCTTGCCTTCAAAGAGCATACAATGTATTTGGGGATGTTGGAAATTTCATTGTGATTTTAAAGATCAGTTGAGGATATTCAAATAATTGCAGCCCTAAATGAGATACAAACTGTTAAGACAGAACAAACACAACATCTGGCTCGGCTAAAGGAAGAAATATTCTGAGTTACAGAATCATCAGGTATAAATTAAACTTTTTTACTCAACGAGAGTTAAATATATACTTATCATTAAAAAGAGAGTATCATTTAATTTCAGATAGTTTCATTTTCTGAAACTACTCAATATCTGTGAATGAAAGTCACTATCCTAAAAGATCACATCAGAAGAGCAAGGCTAAAAAGCCCAAACCAAACCGACTGCTGTTAAGTCAGTTCTGACTCACAGGACAGAATAGGACTCTAGGACAAAGTAGAAAAGCACCATAGAGTTTCCAAAGGGCTCCTGGTGGATTCAAACTGCCAGCTTTTTGACTCACAGCCATAGCTGTTAGCCACCAAGCCACCAGGGTTTCCTCAGAGCAAGACCATTCACTCTAAAATGAGTGCTAGGCTAAGCAATGAGATTTTTATATCTGGCAGTGGAGTGGAGGGAAGAAATTGGGAACAGGAGGAAATGAGACCCAATTCCCTATACTATATTCATAGACAATAACACCTTATTATTTAGGAGGAAAAAGAAACACTATACACAACCATCACAGATATTTAGCACATCCTAAGAATGTATAGTTCCAAATATTTGTTTTCTAAAATTTTTAAATTAATTATCTGAAAGAGTGATTTTACTACAAACGAGTTAGCAGGTTTTGCACTATTACTCTAATTTTGGATCCTGTTACAATAGAAAAACCTGCAAAATAATTTGTTCAATTAACCCAACTCTGATACATAAGGAACAAAATAGCAACCTAGATTATACCTTTAATTCTGCATTCTGGAAAGTAGCACTTAGGCCTTATACTCAGACCTTCATTTATTACCATTGTCTTCTCACTAATTCAAAGAAGCAGCATAATTTGAAGATCATGATCTCTTGTGCATTGCTGCCAAATTACATCTCTTAGTTGGCAACCATTGTGCTTATCATCTCCAACATGAAAATGTGCTATTAATTAGATCACTGAATCAACTCCCTTGCTGAGGAGGGGAAAAAAAAGAAAAAAGACCCACAGAGAACACAAAGAAAACTAACCTGTCAAGGGAGCAAACTTAATATGGGACTCTGTTTCTGAGAGACTCGATGAAGCAACCCCACCCTGGTTACCCTTCTCTGGAATCTTTAATTCGTGAAACATCTGAGTGAACTTGTGCATAGAGAGAACAGGGGAGATACTTGCACCATTATGATTTGGAATAAACTATCCCAACATTTAATTACATTGTGTTTTCATTCTTATTTACCAGTCTTCCTAGCTAAGATGTGTGTTCCAAAAAAAGCAAGGATTGAACCTTATTCCTACCTGTCTTGTAATAGCCAGGACAGTTTCTGGCATATTCTTGTTATTAGTTGCTACCCAGTCGACTCTGATTCATGACAACCCCATGTACAACACAGCAAAATGTTGCTCTGTTCTGCACCATCCCCGTGATCACTGGTACAGTCAAGTCATTGTTGTGGCCACTCTGTAGTTCTTCCAGACCGGGGGGCTCATCCTTCAGTACCAGCTGTTTGTCAATTTGTTGTACCTTGGTGCTTTGTTACTATGAGGATGGCCAATTAAGTTCACGAACTCATCCCAGAAAAAGTGCCATATATCTCATTGCTGAATATCATTATGGTCACCTTCGAAATACTTCCCTTCAGAAGCCGTACGCTGATACCAGTGCCTGGTCCACCTTTCAAAGCAATTATGGAACTCTTTTTTTGGAATGGCCTTCAGAGTTGTTGTCACATTACCCTTGATGTCTTTAATGTCATCAAAATGTCTTCCTTTTAATATTTTCTTTATCTTTGAGAAAAGAAAAAAGTCATCGGGGGCCAGATCAAGTGATTAGGTGGGGTGTTTCAGTACAGTTATTTGTTTACTGGCTAAAAACCCCCTCATAAACAACTATGCAATTAAGTTTGCAAACTTGCCGTGGTGTCACTATGTACAATGGCTATTCCAGAAAGAGTTCTAAAATTGCTGTGAAGGGTGGACTAGGCACTGGGGTTGATGCGTAGCTTCCCAAGGGATGTACATCTGAGGTGACTGCAGTGATATTCAGCACTGAGGTATGTAGCCCTTAGAACAATTAAATTTGCAGACTTAATTGTCAGACTTCATATGATGCTGGAAGATATTTCAAATTCTAGCAGGTTCCCCATGGTGAATAGGTTTCATTGGAGCTTCCAGACTAAAACGGACAAGGAAGAAAGGCCTGGCAAGCTACTTCTGAAAATTAGCTAACAAAAACTCTGTGGATCACAACAGAATATTATTCAATGTGGTGCTGGAGTCATATCATAAGGGTACATTTATAAACACATGTAGTTAATGATTGGTTTCCTTTGATCCTATCCAATGCTGTGTTTCTGCCTTTATATCAACCACTGCTTTGAAATGGCTTCTGGATGAGAGATAATGGATGAATATTATTCATGACCACTTATTTTTGGATTTGAGAAGTATGTAATTTGCCACTTCTATATATAATGGATTCTTCAACATATTTTTGTATTGTATATTCTGTAATATATGTAAGTGAATAATTATATACTTTAGTAATAAGTTTATTACAACGAAACTAATGATAATCTAGTGTAAGAACAGAATTTTCCCAACAGCTGTGTTTTCCTTTAGTTTAGTCTATGTAGCAAACTCAAGGTACTGTTGAATCATCTGAAGGCAACGTATTGTCAGTCACTGAGTTCGCTAAATATATCTCTCCCAATTTTATACGTAGATCATTCTTGTTGCTACAGAAAATAAAATGGGAATTTTCTGTGACTTTTAAGAAGGGTTAAACCTGGTCATTAAAATTTAAAAAAATCAGAGCAATGGCTATATTCCAAGCCAATAAAAAAGTTACGTGCTCTGCATAATTTTTAATGACTATATAATAACAAGTAGCCATTAAATTATGGTAATCTTAATATATTTGGGGTCCAGTCTCCTTTGGTTCTCTTATTATTATCAAAGACTGAGACTATTAATATAGCATAGTACAGTTTTCACTTCAAAATTTTGAATTTATTCTTCCTTCAAAATTTCAATTAAATACTATCTTTTAATTTCCTGTGGTGGTGTATTAACTCCATCTCTAAGGACTGTCACAGAACACTTGGTGTAGAAAAGACTTGAAATTGTCGATTAGTCAAGTCTTCTACTTTGAGGTATATCACAATCTTGTCCGTTTTCTAGCTGTAATAGTGAAACCCAAAATAGTGACAGACACAGGGAAACAAAGAGTAGAAATTAGATCCAATGGAACTTCCTTTCTTTTCTTTTCTTTTTTTTTTAACATCTGAAAATTGGTGTTGGATGAAACTCGTCTCTTTGATACCTACATCCTGCTTTCCTCTCAGGCTTCAAATACTCTTTTTTTCTGTCAATTCAGATACATGTAGTATTTGGTCACATACCATCATTTGGTGACCCTGGCTATTTCTGTCTAGTATCTCTCCAATCCCTTAGGTTTCTAGTTTTACTTTCAATTCTGCCATAAATATGAGGAAGAGGGGGATATCTAAAGTTTTGCCTTATAATTTACATTCCTTTATCAAAGATGCAAAAACATCTGTAATCAATGTCCTAACCTCAAATGAAACCTACTACGATCAAGTAAATTGCAATTCATAGTGATTCTAGAGGACATAGTAGAACTGCTCCATAGAGTTTCCAAGGAGCACCTGGAGGATTCAGACTGCCGACCTTGTGGTTAGCAGATGTAGCACTTAACAATTACACCACCAGGGTTTCCCTCAATCAAGGTCTTAGACGTTTAAAATTCCACTTATTTTTTATATCTTGGGAAATGTTACTCAAATAAAAGATTCTTAATACTAGTGATAATTCCAATGTAACTTACTACCACCTTGGGTATATACTGTATCAATTTAACCTCAGAGAAAATATTTAAAGAACTGAAAACACTTCATAAATTATTTTAGAAGTTCATGTGATTTTGATACTGATTGAAAGAACAGCAGAAAAATAGATCACTTCAGAATGGTATTAACAAAATATTTATTTATTGGTTAGTTGTAGGCAATAAAATCTATGTAGTCTGCACACATTGATTACGGTGATGTTTATATTACAGTGAAAAAAATAACTGTATTGGATTCATTTAAGCTATTTTGGGCTGTAAGAGAGGCACAAAATACAGTCACACATTAAGAAAAACTTCATTTATATGACTTTGGGTATGAGTCTGTGCATGTGCACATACACTTATGTTCATTGCCTACTGGTGTATATTCCTATATCCTCACTAACCTGTGTTTCATCTAGGCAGATTTTCTGAGAACAAATATCATGAAGGGTAATAAATGCCCAGTATAATTCCAAAGTTCTATGATTTTCTCTTAGAGTTACCAGATCCAGGAATATTATTGGTAAGAGACCCAGAAGTGATTAGGTTCAGAGCAGTCAGATAGAATATAATAAAATTAAGAGGGTGAATGTATTATCTATGATGCCTGCATATTCATATACAATAACAAAAAAAAATTGACCAAGGCTGGAGTATTGAATTCTCTTAACTTGATAGCAAATTCATAGAGAAATTCAAATCACAATTTTTGGAAACATGAAATCATAACAAGGGGACTTAGCTGGATCATCTTAGATGTTAGCTGAGTGCTTTCCAATGCAGAATAGTGACACATCAAAGAAAATAAAGGGTCATATAAAGATGAAGATAAGCTGTCAGATGTTTTATAATTGTTTTCAAAGATTTGTGTCTGTCATGGTTTGAATTATGTCCCCCTAAAAATATGCACATCAATTTGGCTGGGGTGTGATTCACAGCATTGTGTTGTTGTCCTCTATTTTGTAGTTATAATTTTTGTACATATTGTAAATTCTAATCTCTGCCTGTGGTTAATAGGGTGAGATTGGATTATTCTTAAAAGGATTAGAGACTTCTGGCCAAAATGATGTCAAAGGCAGAAGCATTGTGTTGTCTCTTCACAGCAAAGACCAACATAAACAAACAAATAAATAAAAAAATAAATGGGACACAAAGATCAGTTGTGAAACTCAAAGCATCAGATGAAGAGATAAAGATTTAAGCTAAACACTGACATTGAGGGGAGTAAGAAACTGACACAGAATAGAGAATGAGAAGAGATATGAGAAGAAGTCCTCTATCAGCTAATGCAGGACAGTTTACCGTCTTAGACTCCTGTCAGAGATCAGCAGGTAACAAGCATGGGAAAGCAGCTAATGGAAATTCTAGCAGAAGACAAAGTACTGGTACCAGAGATAAACACTCCCTCTCCCCCTCCATTTTCTTCCTTCTGTTCTACCCCTGCAGCCTCCTGACTAGCTGTAGTGGTTAAGCTTGCCAGGAAGTAAAACATCTGTGTGCTGGGATTCACCTCACCCACGTAAGAGATCAATGAAGAAGAGTACTCAAAGACACCTTCAGGAAGGAGCTCTCAGCAGGACACACACCATTTGCTCCCTAGCAGTCTTTTTATTTGTTTGTCTTTGCCTCCTGTTTCTCTTTCCTTCTTCTCTTTTTTCCAATACCCACCTTAGCTCTATACATCACAATCTGCCTCCTCCTACCTCCATTATGTACTGAATATCAGACACCCAAGCCTCAGTGCATGGCCCACTATGATCTGCCCTGCACTGATTCCTGGCCCCCCCTTAGGCCCTTGTACATGGCACAGACAACCTATCCCAGACCCTCCTCTTCAGCTGGACCTGTCCTACTGCACCATAGCTGAGCAACTGGACCTGTCTACTGGACAAGGAAGTGAACAGTACCGTAGCTACAGACAAGCAACAAACAGCATGCAACCTGGCTATCCTGATATAATCAAATAGAACAAGAAAATAGGATGAAGCAAACAGATCTACAATCAATACCTACTGAATGTCCTAGGGACAGTAGAAAATATGAAAACATAAAAAATAAAGGAAAGAAAGTTTCCAGTTGGTGTTTAAAATAAAAAGCCAGATGACTTTCCAGAAAAAAAGAAGCATTGGGATTACCCAACAGGGAATTGGAATCTCTAATACTCAGAGTTATTGAAGAGGTGAAGTAAAAAGGAGACAAAAATGAGGATAAATTGGACAAATTTGTGGAAAATGCGGAAAAATTCATGGTAGAAGTCATGAAAATAACACATAAAGAAAATGTCAAAATTCAGAACTAGAAACAATGCAATAATAACAATTGGAAATCTGAAAGATAATAAAGATTTCTGAAATGGATAGTGCCATAGAAGGATTGAGGAACAGGTTTGAAATGATGGAAGACAGGATTGGAGAAACTGAAGGCAAGTAGTTGGATACAACAACTCTGTGGAAAAATCAGGAAAAACGAAGAAGCTCTGAGAATTATGTAGCATACAATCAAATGCAAAAACTGGTAAGTGATCAGAATTGCAGAAGAGAGGTTAGAAAATGGAAAACATAGATAGAATTATTGAAAAACTGCTGACAGAAAGCCTTCCTAATACCATAAATGATGACAAACTGACCATCCAAGAAGCTCAGTGAATGCTACATGGAATGAACCCTAAAGGAAAATCACTAAGGCATATCATAATCACACTCACTAAAATCAAAGACAAAGAAAATACAATGACAGCAACTCAAGAAAACCAAAAATGCATATACAGATGAGAAACAGTAAGACTAAACTCTGATTATTCAGCAGAAAGCATGACAGCAGGAAGGCAATGGGATGTTATGTGTAACAATTTGAAAGAAAAAAATTGCCAATCTGAATATTATATCCTGCAAAACTCTTGTTCAAATAGAATGATGAAATGAGAATATTTCTAGATAAACAAAAATTAAAGGAATATGTAAAAACCAAACTAAAGTTACAAGGATAATTAAACGGAGTCCTTCAGTCTAAGAACAAACAACAATGGACCATGGCTTGGATCTAGGATGCGAGATTGAACCAGTAAGATACCAGCCCAGGTAACAAAGTCTCAAGAACTGTCCAAAACCAAAAGAATTACAACAAGGAACCAAAGAGATTAATCTGTAAATGACAACAGTATCAGAACAATGAAAGAGGGAATAAACAGTGTAGGTATAGATTTTCTAACAGAGTAGAAGGCAAGGCAATATCAAGTAATAATAGACTGGTTCAAACCCAGGAAGATAAGGGTAATTTCAAGGTAACCACAAAGAAAGTTAACAAACTAATTCATCAAAATGAAAAAAAAAGAAAACATAAAGTCTCAATAAATACAAAAGAAATGAAAAAGAAATCCACAAATCAAAGGAATTCAGCATAGGAAAGCAAGAAGGACAAAGAATGTGTTAGCATCACAAGGAAAAAAAAAGTGACAGCAATAAATTCATACCTGTCAAACATTACGAAGAATGTAAGTGGCCTAAATACACCTGTAAGGAGACAGAGAGTGGCAGAATGGATTAAAAAACAGTATTCATCCGTATACTGCTTACAAGAGATACATCTTAGGAACAAAGACATAAATTTTATAAAGTCAAATGATGGGAAAAAAAATTTCAGGTAAATCTCTACAGAGAAAAAACAGCAGGAGTAGCAATATTAATTTCAGATAAAATAGACTTTAAAATACAACACAATCTACCACAAAAGGCAAGTAAGGGCACTAGACAATGATTAAAGGGATAAGCCATTATGAAGACTTAAACATGGCCAAGCCAAGTGCCATCTAAGCACTAAATAATAGGGCTTCAAAATATGTGAAACAAAATCTAACAACACAGAAAAGAGAAATTGGAGGTCTCACAATAACAGTAAGAGACTTCAACACACCACTCTCAATAAAGGCCAGAATATCATGAAAGAAGCTCAACAAAGACACAGAGAGCTGAAGGGCACAATCAGCCAACTTGACTGTAGACATATGTAGAACATTCTACCCAACAGCTTCAAAATACACATTCTTTTCCAATGTACACAGGATGTTCTGCAGAATAGACTATATCTTTGGCCATCGAGTTAATCCTCAACAAAATCCAAAACACTGAGGTAACACAAAGTATGTTCTCTGGGCATAATGTCATCCAAGTAGAATTTAAAAACAGGAAGAACAAGGAAAAAAATCAATACATTGAAACTGAATAACACCCTGCTTAAAAATCAATACCCCAAACAAACAAACAAATTCATTGTCTTGCAGTCAATTCGAACTCATGGAGACTCTATATGACAGAATAGAACTGCTCCACAGAGGTTCCAAGGAGTGCATGGTGGACTTTTGGTTAACACTTGTAGCACTTAACCACAATGCCATCAGAGCTTCCCAATAGTTAATAATAGAAAACAAAGATGAAATAAAAAGTTCCTAGAATCAAACAAGAACGAAAATATACCATGCCAAAACCTCTGGGACACAGAAAAGGCGGTCCTCAGAGTTCAATTTATAGCAATAGATGCAGACATGAAAAAGGGAGAAAGCGACAAAATCAAAACATTAGCTACATAAATAAATAGAAAGAGAACAGCAAAAGAGGCCTACAGCCACCAAAAGAAAGGAAATAATAAAGAACCAAACAGAAATAAATGAAACAGTGTATAGAAAAATGATAGAAAGAATCAACAAAACCAAAAGTTGATACTTTGGAAAGATCAACAAAATGGACAAACCACTGGCTAAATTGACAAAAGAAAAAGAGGAGAGGACTCATGCGACCCCAATAAGAAGTGACATGGGGGCATTACAATAGATCCAACTGAAGTAAAAAAAAAAGTCATAAGAGAGCATTATGAAAGACTGTATTCCAACAAATTTGAATATCTAGAGGAAATGGACAAATCTCTAGAAACACACTACCTATCCAAACAAACACAAATGATGTTGAAAGTCTGAAGAGACCCATACAAGAGAAGGGATTGGAGAAGTAATAATAATAATAATGGAAAATGTCCATGGGGAATACAACACCCTGGAACAGACGATTTCACTGGAGAGGTCTACCAAACATTCAAAGAAGAGCTTGCACTAGTACTGCTAAAACAATCTCAGAACATGGAAAAGGAAGGAATACTTCTGAGTTCATCCTATGAAGCTAGTATAACCCTGATACAAGAACTAGGAAAGATACAAAAGTGTAAATTACAGAACAATATCTCTCATGAATATAGATGCAAAAATTCTCAACCAAATTCTAGTTGATAGAATTTAGCACCTGTTTTAGTCAGCTAGTACTGCTCTAACAGAAATACCACAGTGTGGATGGCTTTAACAAAGGAAGATTTATTCTTACACAGTCCAGTGTAGCCAGTAGGCTACAAATCCATATTCAGGGTGTCCACTCCAGGGGAAGGCTTTCCCCTTGTTGGCTTTGGAGGAAAGTCCGGTAGTGTATCAGTCTTTGTCCAGGGAGCATCTTGGAGCAGGAACCTCAGGTCTGAAGAACGCACTCTTCTCCCAGTGCTGCTTTCTTGATGGTATGAGGTTCCCAAATCTCTACTTGCTTCTCTTTCCTTTTATCTCTTGCAGGATGAAAGTATTAAGGGTGGGGCAAGCCACACTCCAGGGAAAATTCCTTTACAGTGGAGCAGGGGGGTGATCCTATGAAGGGATTTACAGTCCCACCCTAATCCTTTAACATACAGCATAGGAAAACCACAAAATGGAGGACAGTCATAAGATGCTGGGAATCATGGCCCAGCCACATGGCTACACATACTTTTGTGAGGACACAATTCAATCCACGACAGCACCATAACAAAATAACATTACACCATGACAAAGTAGGATTCATACCAGGTATGCAAGGATGTTTCAACATTAGGAAATCAATCAATGTAATGCAACACATAAATAAATAAACACACAAATAACAGGAAAGAAAATAATAATCATATGATCATCTCAATTGACACAGAAAAGGCATTTGACAAAGTCTAACATCCATTCCTGAGGAATATGCTCAACAAAATGGGTATAGAAGGGAAATTTCTCAACATAATAAAGGGTGTCTATCTATGCAAACCAATGGCTAGCATCATTCTTAATGGTGAGAGGCCGAAAACATTCCCCTTTAGAACAGGAACAAGATAAGTATGTCCTATATCATGACTCCTATTTGACATTGTGCTGGAAGTCCTAGCTAGAGCAATAAGGCAAGAAAAAGTAACAAAGGGCTTACAAACTGGTGATGAAGAGGTTAAACTGTCCCTCTTTGCAGATGATATGGTACTACATATAGAAAACAACAACAACAACAACAACAAAAATGTTGTAACTAATAGATTCAGCAGAGGAGCAGAATACAAGATAGACATAAAAAATCAGTTGGATTCCTATACACCAATAAAGAGAATGATGAAAAGGAAATGAAGAAAACAATAACATTTATAATAGCCCCTAATATAATGAAACACTTCAGGAATAAATCTAACCAGGGATGTAAAAGACAAAACACTACTGCAAGAAATTGCAAAGACATCTACATAAATGGAAAAACATACCACGCTAAAGGATGGGTGGACTCAACATTGTGAAAATGGCAGTTCTACCCAAAGCTATGACTACTCCTATTTCACATTGTGCTTGAAGTCCTAGCCAGAGCAATAGAAGACTGCTGTCATCGAGTCATTTCTGACTCATAGTGACCCCATAATACCCTATAGGACTGCCTCACAGAATTTCCAAGGAGTTCCTGGAGGATTTGAATTGCTGACTGCTTAACCACACTATAGAGCACTTAACGACTACACCACCATATTTTTTAGCTAGGGAAATAAAGCAATAAAAAGAAATAAAGGGCATCCAAATTGTTAAGGATGAAGTAAAACTAGCCCTATTTCTGAGTAATGTGATACTATATGCAGAGAATACGTGAATACGTAGCCTCAACATTGTGAAAACGACAATTCTACTCAAAGCAATCTACAAATACAATGCAATTCCAATCCAGATACCAACAGCATTCTTTAAAGAGATGGGAAAACTGATCGTTAATTTTATATGGAAAGGGAAGAGGCACTGATAAGTAAAGCACTATGAAGAAGAAGAGTAAAACAGGAGGACTTGAACCACTGGACCTCAGAACCTATGCTACAACTATCATAATCAAAACAGTCTGGTACTGGTACAACGACAGACAAATTGACCAATGGAATGGAATTGATAACCTAGATGTAAATACATCCACTTATGGTAACCTGATCTTTGACAAGTTTCCAGAGTCCATCAAATGTGGGAAAAGATAGTCTTCTTAACAAGTGGTGATGGCGAAATTTGATGTCTATCTGCAAAACAATGAAAAAGATCCCACAATGTATATAAAAAATAATTCAAAGAGGATCAAAGATGTAACTATAAAGTTAGTTCACGGAAGAAAAAAACAGAATCAATACTAGAAGCCCTGCTACACAACATTAACAGGATGCAAACCATAACCAACAACACACAAACTCTAGAAAAGCTAGATAGTTTATATCTTCTAAAAATTAAACACTTATGCTTTACCAGAAGAGTAAAAAGAACACCTACAGACTGGGGAAAAATTGGCTATTATAAATAAGAAAAATTCTAATCTCTAAAATCTACAGGCAAATGTAACACCTGTTCAATAAATAGACCGTCCAATTAAAAAAATGAGCTAAGGAAATGAACAGACACTTCACCAAAGAAGACATTCAAGTAGCTAACAGACATGTGAGGTAATACGGATGATCACTAAGCATTAGATAAATGCATATCAAAACCACAGCGAGATGCTATCTCACCTCTGGATTACTGACACGAATCACAAAAACAGGAAATAACAAATGATGAAGAGGCAATGGGGAGATGGGGTAACTCTTACACATTGCTTCTGGATGTGCAAGATGACGCATCCATTTTGAAAAACAATACATTGTTTCCTTAGAAAGCTAGAAATAGAAATACCATGTGAGCCAGCAATCCATATCCTAGGAATATAGCCTAGAGAAACAAGAGTTGTTCCAAGAATAGACATGTGCACACTGTGTTCATTGTAGCATTGTTTGCAATAGCAAAAATTTGCAAAGAATGTATATGCTCATCAACAGATGAACAAATTGTGGTACATTCACACAGTGGAGTATTATACAACAATAAAGAACAGTGATGAATCTGTGAAGACACATCTCATAACATGGAGGAAACTAGAAGGCATTATACTGAGTGAAATAAGTTAATCATAAAAGGGTAAATATTGTATGAGATCACTACTAATCTTTGATGGTCACCAGGGAGGGAAGGCATGGGATTGAAAAACATTAAATGGACAATAGATAAATGGTAATTTGATGAAGGATAAGACAGAGTACGATTTGGGGGAAACCAGAACAATTTGTACAACAAAAGGTCTTCTAAGCCCTATAGACATACCCAAAATCCTTGAGGTATCAAATTGCTGGGCTGAGGGCTATGGGGATCATGATCTCAGGAAATATCTAGCTCAATTGGTATGAATAGTTTTCTATGTTCTTGTTTGGTGTGAATCCTCTGGGGGTCTTAACAGCCACTGAGCAGCTTTTTAGGATACTCCACTAGTATTACCCCTTTGGAAGGAAGGCAGAATGAAGAAAATTTAAGAAACAAGAGAAACATTTGTCCAAAGGACTAATGGACCAAGTTTATAAGAGTCTGCGGCAGACTGAGTCCAGTGTAACTATATGGTGCCTGGCTACCTCTCCTGACTGCTTTGACAGGAATCACAACAAAAGATACCCGACAGAGCTGGAGAAAAAATGTACAACCAAATTCTAACTCAAAAAGAAAGACCAGACTTACTGACTTGATAGAGATTGGAGAAATCCTGAGAGCATGGCCTCTGGAAACGCTTTTAGTTCAGTAATGAAGCCAGAGATGGGCCGGGCCCATTTCAAAAAGAAAGAGGGAGACCAAAGGGGCACGCCGTCTCAGAGGCAGGGACTAGAAGAGAGGAAAGTTGCTAACCGGGAACCCAAGGTTGAGAAGGGGGAGTGCTGACCCATTGTGGAGTTGTTAACCAATGCCATAAACAATATGTATACTGTTTAATAATAGTTTGTTGTGTAAACCTTCATCTAAAGTGCAAGTAAAAAAGTTTCATACATAAAAAAAAATTAGGGCAGGACTGTAATACCCTTGCTAAGGTCATATCCCTCATCCAATGCAAGGGGAGTTTCCCGAGGATATAATCTGCACTACCTTTTCTTACAAGAGATAAAAGGAAAGGTAAGCAAGCTGAGAAATGGGGACCTCACGCTACCGAGAGGGCAGCATAGAGACCAGGGTGCATCTTTTGGACCTGGGGTTCCTGTGCTGAGATGCTCCCAGACTGAGGGAAGATTTATGATGAGGACCTTCCTCCAGAGCCAACAAAGAAAGAAAACTTTCCCACAGAGATGACACCCAGAATTTGGACTTGTAGTCTGCTGGACTGTAAGTAAATAAGTTTTTTCTTGTTAAAGTCTTCCACTTGCGGTATTTCTGTTGTAGCAGCGCTAGATAACTAAGACAGTGTCCTTCATTCCCTTCCGTTAAAATGGTGCTTGCCTTAGTCTAGGAGATGCTGTTTATGCCTTGATCATATTACCCTTAGCTCTTCAGGTATTCTTACTGACTTCCAAATGCAAACGTGTTGGAAGGGTTCCCCAGAGACTCTCCTGATGAGCTTGGCAGGCTGATATACCAGGGATTAATATTCCTTAATAAATAACTGATGGAGTTGGTGTATAAATACCTCCATTCACTTTTACTTGATATGAGATAACTCCATTGTGAGTGTGTGTTTGCATTATTTTCCTTAGTGTTATGCTTTAAGTGCTCTCTCTGTTTGCTGACTTGATGATGTAGCTTTTTTGGCTGCCTTCGCTTTCCATCTGCCTTCTCAACTTCCTGTCATCAGTTACTCCAACTCCCAAGTGAAATACTTGCACTAAAATGTTTGCTCTGTGTATGCTTTTGGGGGTACTCCATATAAGTAAAATATATATTGGCTTAGATACCCAATTGGTCTCATCTTCAGGACAGCACACCCCATGGTGGCCTTAGTGTACTATTTGTAAAATTAATACTTAGAGTAGATTTATTTCTATAAATGACTGATTGTTGCTTGTATATTTTTCCTAATTATTAGATAATGGCTTTCATCCTAATTCTGATGCTAGTTTACTGGCAAAATCATTATAGTTACTATATATCTCATCTTCTATTACCTTCTTTCCCTCAACTACTTTTACTCAGTAGTGCAGACATGACTCTACCTAATGTACTCTATCTCAGGAGGAAGAAGAATAGTCCATTTTATGTTCTGTATCACTTTGGAAGAAGCCCTGGTGGGACAATAATTAAAGTTCAGTAGTTCAGTTTCACCAGCCACTCTTGAGTAGAGAGACGTGGAAATGCATGACCATAAAGATTATAGCCTTGAAAATCCTATGGAGCAGTTTTCTGTTCTCCATGGTCACTATGAGTTGGAATGAACCCTAAGGCAGTGGGTTTATGTCCCTTTGGTTGTCTTCTATAGCACTGTAAATAGCTCTCTATCCAATATACCTGCTAGTTAACAGTATGAATCCATGACAGTTTTATTTCCTTCGATGTTTTGCTTCTCAAGTGTCTATTTTTCCCTCTAGCAAGTGTCATCAAGTTGAGTCTGACTCATAACGACCCTGTAGGTCCCAGCAGAACTGCTCCATAGAGTTCAAAGCTGCCAGGCACTCCTTGGAAATTCTATGGAGCAGTTCTACTTGGGGGACAGAAGGAAGAATACTAATGGAGACATTTAACCTGTTTGTTACGTTTCTACAATTTTCATTTGAGTTAGCATCAATACAGTCTTCTTTTCTGTGGGCTGGTATACTGATAACTGAGACCAGAAAATAAATAAATAAATAAATAAACACACTATGAGTCAGACTCGACTTGATGGCAGTGAGTATTTTTCTATCTATCACCTACTAATCATTTTTATGTTCTTTTAAATTTCTCTACTGAAATCCAGGGATCCTGGTCCCTGGTATAAATTACTCAACATCTTTTACTCTCATCTTTCTGGTGAGATAAAAAAGTCATGGATTTTATGAGATAATTTCACTGCTGTCCAAAGATGGCAGATGCCCAACAAAATTTGGAAGTGGATGAGTTGGGGTGTAGGGTTCATTTGAAGAACTAATTAGGAGAAAAGGCTAGTCACTGGACAGGCAAAGATAAAACTTCTTAAGAGGTTCAGTTAGAAGCACTCCAGTGCCCAAGCAGATCAGGAATGAGCAACACAAACGTGAGAACATCAGGCGAACCTCCGAGCCAAGTGACCTTGAGAGCTTAACTTTGCCATTCTGTGTCCTCTCCTTAACTGCCACCCACTCCACACACCCTTCCCCCAGATTAAGGAAGATTGAAAGGAAGGGTGCATATCATGATTGCAATGCAGAAGAGATTTGGGGACAGAAGGAAGAATACTAGTGGAGACATTTAACCTGCTTGTTACGTTTCTACAATTTTCGTTTGAGTTAGCATCAATACAGTCTTCTTTTCTGTGGGCTGGTATACTGATAACTGAGACCAGAAAATAAACAAATAAATAAATAAACACACATAAAAGCTACAACCCAATTCTCAGGTTTATTTTCACTTGAGTTTGAACTTCTCAGTATATCAAGATAATCTCTCATGTAGTGTCGCTGTCTCCCATATCATCTAGTAGAATATAGCCTATATGTGAGACTCATATGATTAGAAAGAATAATTCCATGTGATTTTGTCCATTGACATGTTTACCATAGTGGAATAGGACACACTCCAGAGTCAGTGACTTTGGAACATAGGACCTTGGTCAGTCTCACCAGCTTGTATCTCCATCTGCCTGTTTGTTTGGCCTGTGCGACCCATGAGAACACACATACACACACATGCAAACCCAAACATTCACTTTGGTCTGTATTATCTGCAATGAATAATATATGATCCCAGCATCTTTTATACCTTGAATGCTATAGATCCTTAAAAATGTTTGGGTAAAGAAGATCATTATGGTAGTTTAAATGATTGCGTAGATCTCTGGGATTCCATGAAACCGGATACAGTATTTACAGCACAAAATGACATGTCAAACATATTCATTTACTATTATAAATTCTATTTCTACACTCAGTTTCTGAAAAATAAAATAGTGACTGTACATTGACTTAGTCTACACAGTCTCATTTACTGGGTTGCACTCTAGTATGTTATCTAAATTTTCATTGAAGCTCAAAATAAGAAATAATCAGATAAATATTCTTTCCACATTATTCTTAAATCATTGTCAAGGTCACCCTATAAGATACCACGTACGAAATTTCTTACAGAATTTCATGAAAGAAAAATGTTTCTCTTACAAATTTAGCACACTTCTGTGACATATATAATCAATATATTTCCTTTTTTACCTTTACTTACAGGAAACTTAGAATTAAAATTCATGTGCATTATGACATCAATATACTCCTACATTGGCATATTTATTTCTTCTTCCTTCCCTTATTCCCAATTTCCTGCTTTGTTTTATTATCTTTACAGCAATTTTGTTTCCCAGAATTGGAGCTAATCATTTTTGAATAAGAATTTAAAATAAAGCAAACATATTGTTTTCCTTTAAAAGTCACAAACAATAGTAGAAATGTGTTTTAATAAGTTATTTTGTAGTACGTCTCACAAAATTAACAAAGCAGATATGCTGTTTCTTTAGAACTTAATGACTCTCCATTGATTGCATTGATAAGCTACCTCTCTGACGGAGCTATAGCCAAATTTTTTGTTTGAGTCTGCAGTGCTATAAAGCAGTAGCATTAACCCAGATGTCATGTTTAAAAATCTCCCATTCATCTTAATAGGGAATTAATTTTAAGCTAACTTATAACCATTTAGAGATTTGCACTCCTAGGTCACTTGTCCAATATGCCAATACTTGGCTTGAGGAACTGAATCCTGATTATAAGCCTTGTTGGGTCTCAGTCTTCGTTATAAAACATGGAGTCTTTACTCAGAAGCAGAGTTTTCTGTTTGCTTCCATGGAGAGGACTAACAGGAAATAAAGTGTTAAGGAATATAGATAATCATCAGTAAGCTCTTAGTTAATTATTTACATTATAAAGTTTCTTTCTAGTAATTGCATTATTTTTACAAAACAGAAAAAAGTCGATCGTATCATTTTTACAAAGCAGAAAAAAAGATGCAATTCATGACAGAGTCTTAGCAAGAGGTGGAGTAGAAGTTCTTTTCTTCAGCGCAGAAACAGCTATGTTTGTTATCGTCGCTATCCAAGATAGTCAAAAGAGTAAAATTCTAGGTAAAAATAGGGAAAAGGAGGTGATAACATTATTATTTTTAAGAGATACTGAGAAACACTAAAATAAATAAAAGCTATACTTAGATCTTATATATTTGTCTATAGGCTTACTCTGAAAGCTGAGAAGTTAAAAACAAAAACACTGCTTATTTTGCTTACTTTTTAGTGCACCATTGTCTTGGCTGATGTCATGTATTGCTGTAGCACCTTGTGCCATCTACCACCACTGTGGAAACCTTGGCGGCAAATCTTGGTGGCAAATCTTGTGGAAATCTTGGTTGTGTGCTATGGCTGCTAACTCAGAGGTTGGCAGTTGGAACCCATCAGGCACTCCTTGGAAATTCTATAGGGCAGTTCTGCTTGATCCTGTAGGTTCGCTATGAGTCAGAATCAGCTCAAAGGCAATGGGTCTTACCATCATTATATCCATTTCTAAGAGAGAATCTGTTAATACACTAGTGTTTTCCTTTTTTTCTGGTGCTTACAGCATGTGGCTAAGTAATATATTTAACTGTTCCATTTCTAATTTAGACACTGTTAACAACCATCTGCTACAATGCATGAGGACTACTGACATCACACCAACTTTCCCACATTCTGCTAATGCAGATATGTCACTATTTTTCATTTTGTAACAGTTTCCTACTACAATTTTAAATGATCTGTTTGTAAGTGTATGTGTGTATTCAGTCAACAGTAGTGGAATACCATGATTCCATTAAGAAAAAGCTATCGGTGGCTATAGTCTTCCTATCTCCTTGACTACTTACATTTATACTGCTGTCGTCTGTACACTTATTTTGTATGTACCAAGTGTTTTGGTCATCTAGTGCTGCCCTAGCAGAGATACCACAAAGTGGATGGCTTTAGTAAAGAAAAGCTTATTCTTGTACACTGCAGTAGGCTGTAAGCCCAAACTCAAGCTGTCCACTCCAGGAGAAGGCTTTCCTCTGTCAGCTCTAGAGGAAAGCCCTTGTACTGCATCAGTCTTTGTCCAGGGAGCATCTTGGCTCAGGAACCTCAGGTCTGAAGGCCCCACTCTTCTCCCAGTGCTGCTTTCTTGATGGTGTGAGGTTCCCAATTCTCTGATTGCTTCTTTCTCTTTTTATCTCCTGTAGGAAGAAAGCATAAATGATAGTGCAAGCCACACTCCAGGGAAACTCCCTTAGCAGGGGTGTTCCACTCCCACCCTAGTCTTGTTTCAACATATCTTATCTATTAGCCACAGGTAGAGATTAGGATACATAGAATAGGAAAATCACAAAATATTGGGAATAATGGCCCAGCCAAACAGCTACATGCAGTTTTGGGGGGGGACACAGTTCAATCCACGACACCAAGTTAGATACCATCTGCATTTCTTGTATGACCCACTTTATGTGGAACTGACTGTGCCTGTGTGCCACGTCGTTACTAGCAGATGTTCCGGCATGCTAACCACGATTATTTCTTACGGTCGTATTTCATGTATTTTTCCTTTTCTGATGATTGAAGGAAACTATTCAACAAATAATTGGAATGGAGCTAGAAGAAACAGAAGAACTGTATGAGCCCCGGGCACAATGGTGCTAACTGACAGGTTGGAAACTTGAACATACAAGGCAGCTTCAACGAAGAAAAGACCTAGAGATCCTATCCTATAAAGGCTACAAAACAGAACAGAGCCAAACCAAACCGAACCCATTGCTGCTGAGCCAGTTCTGACTCACAGAGACCCTATAGGGCAGAGCAGACCTGCCCCATGGAGTTTCCAAGGAGCGTCTGGTGAATGTGAACTGCCAGTCTACAAAATCCTAGAGGACAGCTCCACTTTGTCACGAGAGGTTGCCTTGAGTCAGAAATTGACTCAGTGGTACTAAAAACAACAAAACAAAACAACATAATTCTAACCCACCAGACCTATGAGGATGAGTCAGCTTGTCTATGCTGCCTAAAATTCTTGACACAGAGCTAAAGAGCAAGCATCATAAAACACTTTTTGAATAAACTATAAGAAGCAGAATAAAAAGGTTTCAGTACATGATTTCAGAATTTCCATTTTTTAATGCCAATTCCTTCAAAAGACAAATGTTTTAAAATATTTTAAGAGTTATAACAAAATGTACAAACACATTCAAATGTGTTCTATATCAAATGGTAACACATGGAAAACTGTGAAAGCAGTCTAGTAAATTTGAAAAGACAAAGAAATACGGATAGGCAGCACATGAGATATGGTGCATCCTTCGCGAGTACTGTATGCCCTTCACCCATCCCTGATGGAGACCATGCCCGGAGTACTGTGCAGTAGTGAAGACCGACCCACCTAGTCTAAGAAGCCTTGTGAGTCGAATCATACACAACTCTTACATTTCTTCTAGCTCCATCTAATTATTCTGGTAGTTTCCTTAGAATTATTTTTCATTGCTAGTACCTACAAACAGAATAAATTTTTATATATTAGTCTGCATCTGGCAAACTTGCTAAACCTACTTATTGGTTCAGCTTGCTTTAGATTTATTTCTACAGAGACAAGCATGTCACTGGCAAGTTACTTAGTCCTATCCAATCTGCATGATTTTTAATTTTTTTTCTTACTCTATTTTTCTCGATGTTAGCAATGGCTAGAACACTTGATGTACTGTCAAATAGATGTGAACAGAAGCAGTGACAATTACCATCCTTGCATTGATCCAGGTCTTATTGAGAAAGAGATGTTTCTAAATTAAATATTGGTTGTGGTTTTTTTTTTTTTTAATAGATATTCTTTATCAGGCTGAGGAAATTTTCTGCCATTCCTAGTTTGTTGTTTGCACACAGAGAACTGACATTCTGTTTTCTTTCATCTACCATCCACTGTTGGTAATAATATCTCTGATGCCAGCCTGATTCTCATTAAGAAATCGATTTTCCTTCTGCAATGCTTTTTCAAAGTTTTACTCTGCGTTGTAATGTTTTGAATCATATTTATAGGTCTTACTTTTTTCACTAGTTATAATGGACAATTAAGGAATCTTTTCCATTTAAAAGCTTATGCTCTTTGGCTTTGGGAAATTCTCAGCTAACTGTTCGTTAAATGTTGCATCCTATGTCCATTAGCAGGAACCCTGGTGGCATACATATTAAGTGCTGCCTCTGCTAACCCAAAGGTTGGCAGTTCAAATCCACCAGGCAGTCCTTGAAAACTCTATGAGGAAGTTCTGTTCTGACCTATAGGGTTGCTATGAGTCAGAATCAACTTATTTTTACAGCCACTAACAGGAAAACCTGGTTGCGTAGTGGTTAGGCCTATGGCTGCTAACTGCTAACCAAAATGTCAATAGTTCAAATCCACCAGGTGCCCCTTGAAAACTCTAGGGGTAGCTATGAGTCTGAATTGATTCAACAGCAGTGGATTTGGGGTTTTATATCCACTAATGGAGTCCTGATAACAGGTCTTGACAGCTAACTAAGGGTCAGCAGTTCAAATCCACCCCTTTGGAAATTCCGTGGGGTAGTTCTACTTTGTCCTATAGCTATTGCGTGTGGGAACCCACTCTATAGCCCCTAACAACTACATATCCTCTGTTACTACTTGAAGGGATTCTGATAGCTTGATCTCACAATTCCTATATTAACTTTCTATTCCTTTAACAATATTTTTTCTCTTATGCTCAGGTTTTTGTTATGTTTCTATAGTTATCTTCAAACACTTCTGTAAGATTTTTTTTAGTAATAAAAATTTTAGTCTCTTAAGTATCTTCTTTGTTCTTAATGATCCCTGATGCATATTGTTCTTTTCTTGTTATAATATCCTCTGAAATCTTTCTGATTGTACTATTTAGAGCTTAAGACAAATCAGCATTAATTGACTCATCCATGTTTCCTCTAACACTTCTCTCTCATGTTGTCTAATTCTGTCTCATGTTTGGTGATCCTTGCTAGATTGTTCGTATTTAAGGGTGAAATGAAAGCAAATTTGCTTGTCTACGAGCAGGCCTCATAATAAGGTGCTTTGTCAATGAGCCAGCAGTTACTGTGGCACACTTCCGTTCCATAATGAGGCTGCTTTTTTTTTGTGCTCTGAAGATCCACATCAGTTTCCCTAACTGACACAGGTAGTTTGTTCACTTTCTTTAAAGTCAAACATCTGGCCTATATAGTTCTATTCAAGAGGTAAGAGGAGAGGCGGGATTCATATGTTCACTGACTTTCAGTTAGGTCTCATCAGTTCAACCTCGTGCTCATTTTCACCCTCCATCCTATGATGACCTTTCAAATACCAAGTTTCCCTGGAATGTGATTGGTTTAAGGGTACCCCTTAGCTGGGTACTCTAAGTGGATTTACAAGAGATTTTTTTTTTTTTAATCCTACTTCACGAGTTGCTCGTTTTTCTATCAACTAATATACTTGCTACACATTTTGTTTTTAATATTATGGTTTTATGTTTTTCAAATTTTACCTACTATAATTTTAACTGAAGTTTGCTCAGGTGACAAAAATAAATGTTTGCAGCAAATTTAGCCATCTGGTTACAAAGACCATAGATTTGTGTTTCACAAAGATCATGCTTATAGCACTAAGAAGGATGTAAAGAAACCTGATGCGAGCTGTTTTGATAATTTAAGGAAGAACTCATGAGGGCTGAATGATTAAGTAGCAATGAATACAGAGAGGCAGGGAAAGTTCTAGAAATTAAGAGAAGAGACAGGACTTAATGTCAAATCAGATGGAAGAGCATACTCATTTTCTATTGCTGTTGTAATAAACTGCCACAAATTCATTAACTAAAATAATATCTAATCCTGATCTCACAGTTCTGTGGGTCTAAAGTCTGGAGGGCTCTTCTGAGTTCTTTGACTTGACTTTCAAAGGCCCAGAGTTTGGCAGAGCTGGAAGCTCTGGGGGAGACCTGCTTCTATGCTCACTGAGGTACCTGTCCTTATTCAGTTCTAGGTAGTTGTAGGACTGAGGTTCATGTTGGCTTGTTGGTTGTCGTACCAGGTCTTCCAATTAAGTTTGCGATCTCATCCTAGCAATCATTTCTGATTATCATTATGGTCATCTTACAAATACTCCACCTTAGAAGTACGCCAGTGCCTAGTCCAGCTGTCAGAGCAATTTTTGAGCTTTTTCTGGAATGTCCATCAGAGCTGTTGTCATATTACCCTTGATGTCCTGAATGTCATCCAAATGTCTTCCTTTCAATATTTATCTTCAGGTAAAGAAAAAAGTCACTGGGGGACAGATCAGGTGAGTAGGTAAGGTGTTCCAGTACAGTGATTCACTGGCTAAAAACACTCACAGAGAACTATACAAGTAAGTTTGCAAACTGGCCTCCTGCGCAATGGCTATTGCAGATAGAGCTCCAAAATTGCTTTGAAGGGTAGACTAGGAGCAGGAGTCAGTGCACAGCTTCCCGAGGGGAGTACTTCAAAGGTGACCACAGTGACAGTCAGCAGTGAGGTTATGTAGCACTTAGAACAATGAAGTTCACAGACTTAATTGTCGGGCCACTTATGGGGACTGCCTTTAATTCCTAGCAGCCGTTCTCAGCCATTACATTTTAGCATTTCAGACCTGGCGATGCCCTGTCAGTTTCTTTTTACCCATTTGTAAGGCTGGTATTACTAGAGCGGTTCTATCTGGATAATCCAGGACAATCTTCCTATATAAAGATCAGCTGATTAGTAACTTTAATTCCATAAGTAAAGTTCCCTCATAGAAGTACCTGCATTAGGTGTTTGACTAAACAACAGGGCACAGGTATATAGTGAGACAGATCATCTTTAGAATTTCTTTTAACACTGAGAAGATAATGAAACACAGAAAAGGTAATATAACTTCCAGGTGCCTAGTTTGGATGGTGTCCCTTAATTAGATTCCTCACACACATATTACGGCACAAAGAAGGCTCTTTCCCAAAGCTTAAATTTTTTCATGATGGATGGATTAAAACCCTTGAATTTTTATCTTCTTTTATTCCTATTAAACTAGGAAAGGACAGCTACAATAGAAGCCTAAGGGTTGGAGGTGGGGAGACAGCCATAAACTTAATAGCCAAGGCAACAGCTTCTTCTCATCCTGTCGTCTCTCTAGATTTCTTAGCTTTGAGTAATTAGGGGTCCTAACACAAGCAAAAAGCACTTCCAGTTCTACCCTGGCCCCTAGGGTCGCCATAAGTCGGATCCGACTCGCCCGCTCTTGACTTGGCTAGAGCAACTTAAATTGGAAAGGAGGAAAAAAGTGTGTGACCAGATTCAAATTCCCTCAGTAACCTATAGGCCAACCTCATCCAAAGTCTGCAGAAGGTCTCTTTCACCTGCTAGGGAATTATCTATCAACCTTTTCACTCAGAAGGCGAGTACGCTACTGTCACCATTCATTCTTCTAATTTCTGTGGTCTATCGTGTTCTCTCACAATAGTTCACACAAAACACAGTGACTACAGAGCTGCCTTCCTGGGGAGGACGGGCCAGCAGAATGCAGGATGAGAGGAGTGTATGGGGACAGAAAAAGGAGAAGTGGATGGCAACCAATGCTGTATAAGTAAACATTGTCTGCTTCCTTCTCTGGATAGTCCTACAGTTTCCTTTAAGAAAAGAAAAAGAAAAACAAAGACAAAGGTATGTTTATACAACCTAAGAATTCAAGAATATGCCTTTGTAGGTGGGTGTCAATATTTTTGCTAGCCCAGTAAAACAGTATCATGTTGTTGGTTTGGAGAATGCTTGAATAAACTGCTTTATATAGACTGGATACTGTTTTTGGTAAGCGTATGAATAAAGCTTGTCCTTTCTTTAACAATAGTGTCTTTCCTTTTCACAGAGAACAAGTGTCTCCAAGGAACCTGCCCCCACGCCATGGCATAGCCTCTCTGTGGACATGAGATTACTATCTGCTGGATGTTTTTAACAGGGCTAATTAAGTTCATTCACAAATCCTCTTTATTAAAGATTCCACACTGAAATATCTTTAAACATGCAATAGAACACTATTATTGAAAAGTCTTTGTTTCTAATCACAATACCAGGATGATAATTAAAGGCATTACAAAGTGCCCTCATGAGGGTAAGGATTAAGAACACCCTCACTATCTGCTAAAACACTGTAAGGGGACAAACTTGCAGAATAATGTTCTCTCAGTAAGCATCCTGGGAATGTTTTCTGCAAAAAAGCCTGCAGGCCAGATACTATATTCTGAAACGTATAAATATCCTGCTATTTAATCCATTTTTCCTGAGAAGATAAATCCATACAGATTATGGGATAGAGACTCCCTTTTAACAATCTTCCTGTTTATAATTAATGACTGATTTCTCAGGATGAAAATGAATCCATTAGATACTTTGACTGATCCTTTTATTATTATTACTATTATTAAAGCCAAGCCAGGTACTATATAGACATTGTTAAAATACCTGTCTTGGGAGAGCTATTGTTGAAAAATTAGTATGTTAGATTATAAGAAAATGTTGCAAAGGCATTTGAGAAGATTACAAGTGGGGAAATAAAACACATCTTAATTGGACTCTGATTGTATTTTATGTGCCTATTTTAAAGTTTTCTTTTCCTCAGTTTTAAAACAGAGGAATTTTGTTTCCATACCCAAGGATTTCAGACCAAGCGTTTTCTCACAGTCACCATGGAGCCACTTTAAAGCGCGTTTCCAGTGACTACAGGTTTAGTCCAGGAATCAAGACAGGACGTTTTGAACATGTTTCTCCAAAGGTAGACTCTTCAAACCGACTGTGAGGGTGATTTATTCCAACCAAAACCGCTTTCAGTGTGGTTAATAGTACTGTGTGCCTCAACTCACTTAACAGTTTTTTAATTCAGTAATCATTCAGATTTAATAAGCCATTTCTACATCATTTTGCATTTAGTGACAAGTGGTGCTAAAATTTAGGATAAACTGCAAAGGACCATTTAAAGCTGTGTTAAGGATTTAACACAAAAGGAATCAGCACCTATTTCGTTCAGAGCAGTCACCTGAAAGTTCACATGGTGAGAAGAGCTTCTTACTGGGTATAAACTATGGAATCTATTGGAAAGTTAAGTTTTAATTATACTTTTTCCTCACCGCTTACCACTGGCACTGGCCACCCAGCTGTGGCACTAGCAACACAGATGCTTTAAACTAGGGGTTCTTTCTTGTTTTAATATTGGTTTAACAAGTACAAGAACATTCATGTTGGAGCTTTGATGAAAAATCCTTACCTAACAAGCCACGAGATACAGGGGGCAACTTTTTAAAAGTTTGGGGAAGCGATGAGGCTTCAAGGGGCTATGTGGAAGAGAGAAATTGGGTAGACACAAACGATGGGAGAGAGGGGAGGTGGAGTGGGACAGCCCTGCCAATTACTCTCCTGTTATCCACCCTTTCTCCGTCCTCGGTAAGGCACTCGCTTTCACTGCTACGGCAAAGAAAGACAAGGGGCCGCGTGCACAGCGCTCTTCCTTCCCTTCCTGCCCATAGGCGCGTTTTAAAAAGGAAATAAATAAATAAATAAATAAATGTGGTTTCCTGACTAAAACATTGAAAATGATTTGTAGTCATCAGCAGCACTACCCTTTTCCAGAGATGTCAAAATGCATAAAATCCCTTAATTAGATATTTTTTTCTTGCTTATCTATACTTCCAGACAGGATAGCTGGGGTGGTTAGTCAAAGAAGTGAACATAATCAGCTCAGGAATCAGGACAAAACTATGTAAATAAAAAACTCTGTCCTTAAGGTTAAAAACCTTTAGGTCACTCTTGAAACTAATGAGAAACAAGGGAGAGACTGTACACAAACGTGATCATTTGCACCTGAAGATATGTTTTGGCCTCCATAACATATTTGGGACCAAAACCCTGTAGGCAAAATATTTCTAAGAGAGAGTGCTGCAGCATGTTTCCTCATTTGCTGAAAGCGTGTCCTGATGATTTATCTTTGAATTTTCTGAGTAAGAATTTATCTACTATTGCCTAGCTGCCTATTTGCTCTGAATTTGTTTGTCCATTGTGGAACAATTTTTATTGAGAACCTGTTATGTGAGAGGCACTTGAGGAACAAAGATGAGTGTTTCCTTCTCCATAGGAGCACCAGTCTGGTAAATGTTGGGTAGTCATGGAAGCAAATTCTGTCTTGCCTAACTGCAACCGTTAATTAATTGTGCCCAGGTTAGTGCTGAAATACCAAAAGAGTGTTTGCTTGACCGCTTAAAGGAAAGTCTAAGTGCTCTTGAAAAATAATCCCAAACTCATTAGCCTTCCCCTGTACCTCTGCCCGGCCTCTTTTCTTACCGGCAAAGTTTGTGTATGCCTTTATATGTGTCTATGTGTGTATTTATCTCCGTTTCCTCTCTGCAGCTCTAGCTACAAGTATGATCTGTGTGTCAGGCAGAGTGCTAAGCACTTTTATGGCTTGTGACATTTAAGGAAAGAAAAGGAATGTTAGACTGGGAATCTGGATAGCTATGATCACAAAACTAAAAGTCAGTCACTTCACATCTCTATTTTTAAGTCTGCAAAATGAAAGGGGTTCACTCTAAGGCCGTTTTCAGCGATTGCAGTTCCTTAAAGTTATAATTTCTGACACCTTTCTAAGCGTTTCAAAACGGCACGACTGTATCTATTTGTGTTAACACTCCACCATCCTGTGCGCTATTGAGATCTGGTAAGAAGAAAGGGATTGAATAACAGAACTAGTTTTTTCAAAAACTGAACTTCATTCTTAACAGATGGGTTAAATTTGGGGAGTAACAATGTATAAGGGATTTCTAAAAATAACAACGTGGATGGATGAGTGCAAAAACTAATGAGAAACAAGGGAGAACCTGTACACTAACGTGATCATTTTGCAATGTCTTAGAAAATTTTCAAATAATGTTTCTTTAGCTATGAATTTTAAGCAGATGAATATTTGGCCACTAAATAGCACAATTTTAAGATCCTAAAACAATAATAACATTTTTACTCAAATGAAGGTAGTGATTTTAGGAGCATCCGCGCACATTACTTACCATGAAAACAGAACACTGAAGATTTCCTACTCATTAAATTGCCCACTGCACTTGCCAGTGCCACTTGTCCACCTCCTTGTTGTGTATGCTGCTTGTTATATTTTTCTGGACTGTTTATTCTGCAAAGGGCAATTGCAAAAGAGCTTGAAGCACTTTTTAGTGCTAGCCCGTTCTCTAGCTCAAGTTCATGCCCCTTGGTTCTCATATTTAACAGAAGCTCAGATAGCCTGCAGCATCTGTCCTTTTAGTTCCCTTCAGGATTGTGTACATTCCTTTGTCATATCATCATTTCACAAGCCAAAGAGTTTCTTTAAATGGCAGTTCTGTGTCCCCGTAGAATTGTGGAGGAACCATAATCCTATAATTTGAAGAACATTCCACTTCAAACTGCATTGTCCTAATTGATTCAAGTCTTTGAGACGTGTATCTTATTACGCGGTACTCTTAAAGATAAGTAGTGTATGGCCATGCTTTAGCAACAAAATAAAGAAATAGTCTTTTTTCACTTCATACTTCATTAGTGGGATCAATTTCATTGATTGATTAATAACACAACTGTCCAAAAAATAATCAAAATATGACACAGCAAATTTAGCCACCTCACAGAAGGGAAAAAAAAAATGCAGCAATTTATTTACAGAGTAGACTTACATATATTTTTAATTAGCATTCTGTTGACATTCCAAAGAGATAAGGAAATGCATGAACATACAAATGCATACAGAAATAGATCACAGTACACGTTCCATCATTCACAGCAAAAAATAGGAATTCCAGAAACATAAAATTTCCCTGCATTTCACTTCATCTGATTTTAGATTTAGAAAAATTACCTGTAACTGTAATAAATGTAAAAAAGCTTTATTAGTATAATGTACTATCTGTGACTTAAGGAATATTTGGATCTTACCGGATATTTAGGCTTAAAAAGTCAAAACACTATTTTCACACATATACACACATATATACACTACCTATAAAAAATTAAGCAATGTCTCATTTTTCATCTGAAGGCTATGGTGAAGTATAATCAGATCTGAAGCCTGTTATTTTTTATATGTTCATTGTTTCTGTAGGCGCATTTTGTCAATGGAGAACTCTTTTTAAATTCTTGTTCAGCCTCAGCGTTTTTTGTTCTTCCTTTAACAATGAATTGCAAAATGCCATTTAACTTCAAGGCTTCTAATGGTGCAATTGTACTGCTACCCACCTTTTTGTATTGACTGCTTCTCCTTATTTTTTGTTTCACCAGCAAGATTCTCACCTTGCTGCACATTCTTTCATCTTGGCCATCAATATATAAAAGTAGCAGAATCTTTGTAAGTCCTGATGCTTACAGCAGCATTCCACTTACCACTTGTTTTCCATTCTCAGAGGGAAGCTCTATCTGAAATGTCTGAAGTGCCTGTTGATGGTGTCTTGACTGCTGCTACATGGAAGCCTTTTTGAATACTATCATCTAAAGCGTCCTGAAGCTCAGTCAAGTACTGTTAGTGTGAATCACCAGTGTTTATGTTTCTTTGTCTCAGACTCTTATCTTCCTCTCCTGACTTTTGTTCTCTATTTTTCCCTTTTAAATTTGTGACAATGAAGTTATAGGTAAAACTTTTATTTTAGACATACAAGGATACACACACACACACATGCATATGTATATGCAGAACTTTGGTGGTCCAGCAGTTAAGAGCCTGGCTGCTAACAAAAAGGTCAGTAGTTCAAATCCACCAGCTGCTCCTTGGAAACTTTTGGGACAGCTTTACTCTCTTCTGTGGGGGCTCTATGAGTCAGCATCACTCAACGACACTTAACAACAACAGTGTGTATCTGTCCTCTATCTTATTCCTAAAATAAGCAGAAATATATATCTACCCTTGTAGAAAGTATGGAATTCTACTCAAAATTAATCAACCGTCTCTATCAATACAATAATTCATAAAATTAT
This sequence comes from Heterohyrax brucei, assembly GCA_028571685.1. Classification (NCBI taxonomy): domain Eukaryota; kingdom Metazoa; phylum Chordata; class Mammalia; order Hyracoidea; family Procaviidae; genus Heterohyrax; species Heterohyrax brucei. The sequence goes on along the minus strand of CM053146.1, from coordinate 70,207,760 downwards.
GGTTAAGAAATTCATAGTATATGAAGTAAATCTAAGAAATGCATTCAAAATGTAAAAATTGTGATACATATATGTATGTGAATGTATGTACTCAAGTCCCTTTTTTTCTCCAGTAGTACTTTAATATTTCTCAATGCAATCATATGTTTTGATATGGTTGTGTAACTTCTGAAAATCTATTAACTTCTTTTCATAACCCCAAATAGGCTAGAATTGGGTTTGCAATACCACTCCAAAGATTAATAAAACACAGATGCATTATTTTCTTTTTAGCCATGTGTCAACTGAATTATTTAAATAACAACAAAGTGAATAGCATCATTCCTATTGCACGTTTCATTCCACAGTAATGTTTCATAAGGAGAGCCCAGGCTGGAATAAGAAAAATGCATTGAGATTTCCTTACAAGACATTTTCATATAAAAATGGCTTTGGCTTTAAAGGTATGTTTTGTTCTCATGGATATTAATTTTTTGTTCATTTCGTGGGATCTCTAGGAGTCAGGGAAACCGTGGTGGAGCAGTGGCTAAGTGCTACCTCTGCTAACCAAAAGGTCGGTAATTAGAATCCGCAGGTGCTTCTTGGAAACTAACTCTGTGAGGCAGTCCTGCTCTGTCCTATAAGGTCGTTGTGAGTCAGAAACGACTCAACGGCAATGGGTTTCGTTTTCAGGTACGTGTCAGAACCGACTTGAAGGTAATGTGTTTTTTTTTTAGTGTGTGAAAGATGCCGGCTCTTGTACTCTACTAAAAACGTCTGATTTGCCAGTGTACACATTAACTATGGAAATGAATGTGTCGTTCAAGAAATATACTTACCCAGCACCTAGGTGTATTGGTGTCAAATCTACGTATTAGGATCAGAACAGTTTTGGCGGGACTCACTTGTCAATAGATCATAGGACTGAATCATTAGGGTTAAAAGTTGTAGTGTTTTTCAACTTGCAGTTTTCATTAAAAGTTTGGATGATAAACACTAGAAAAAAATAAAATTAAGAATATACAAATTAACTGTTAATTTTTAACTTAAAATTATTGAAATACAAAAATATAGTGTGACAACTTTAAAAATATGTTTCCAACCACTGTGAATAGCTGATCATAAAACTATTCTGAGCTATAATGGTGAAAAATAGTTTGAAAACTCCTAAAATTTACCAAGCTCATGGAACTGAAAGTTCAACTGCAATATGGATAACATAGTTTTTTCCATGATATTATAAAATAGTTAAAGGGGACAGAATTTGATTTAACTGGGCACTCACAACTCCTGAGTCTTAACCATGTATCACAGAGATTTAAGAATAAAATTTAATCCTTTTAATGGTTTATGTAGCTAAACTGAACAAACATCAGAATTCAATGAATGAGCCTTCTTTCACTCTGAATCTGGTAACAAGGAGCAGTCAATTCAAGGCCACACAGCTCCATTTTGTACATTACCAGCCAATTCTTTTTTGTTGAAGTATTATCAAAACAGTACCTAGGCACTGCACTGTGTTATTTATCCATTTAGTTAAATGTATTTTTTCTGTTCCTGTCATTTAATATATGTTATAAGTATAAATAAAGCAGTGATATTTGGTAGTCTTTTTTTAAAAAAATTGCCTTCTACAAATCAGAGAAAATTGATGAGAAAAAAGTGCAAGTGCCATGTATACACACACACGTATGTATATGTGTGTGTATATATACATATATATGTATATATATGTACATATGTATATATACACTTATATGTGTGTATATATATCTATGTATATATGTGTATGCATATATGTATATATATACACTTGTGTATGTGTACATAACCCACTGCTGTCAAGTCGATTCCAACTCATAGTGACCATATATAGAGCAGCAATGCTCCATAGAATTTCCAGGGAGTACCTGGTGGATTTGAGCTGCTGACCTTCTGGTTAGCAGCTGCAACACTTAAACGCTAAGCCTCCAGGATTTCCATGAGTGTATATATATGTATATATGTATATGTGTTAAACCCTACTGGCATATTGGGTTAAGGACGGCATCTGCTAACAAAAGGGTCAGCAGTTTGAATCTGCCAGGCGCTCCTTGGAAACTCTATGGGGCAGGTTTACTCTGACCTCTAGGGTCTCTGTGAGTCGGACCTGACTTGATGACAGTGGGTTTTGGGGGGCGGTTATCTATATGTGACATATTTTTCCTTTCTTTTTTTTTCTTTCGTCTAGCACCTCTTTGTAGTATAGTGGGGATTAGACAAAAGTTTGAGATGCAATCTATCTCAAACTGAAACTACCACCCGGCGTGTTCTGAGCACTAAGCACAGCAAAAGCATTGGAAATGTGCTCACTTCTCTCTATGCTGTGAATCTGGGGACTCTACATGGGGATTACAGAAAGGAATAAGTTAATTGTGTATAACAGTCATTGCAGGAGAGAAACAGTATGAAAAAACAGGCTTTAACACTTGGTATTTGAGTATCAGAAAACCATTAATTGAGCTCTGCTTCTCCTGATGGTAGAAGAACATCCACATGAGCAGAGTTGTCTGGCTTTCACACACCATTTTAATGATTTTGCTTCCAGGTGGACTTCTGAGGGAAGAGGTAAACATTAACAGAATTATCATGTCACAGGAAAAGCAAATTGTAGACTGAATTTTATAGTGAGTTATCTGTAAATAAACATCCATACACTTACAGAGATCGATTTTTAATAACGAGACCAACTTGAGACTATGTGTTTTGGAGCTGGAAATGTTAGTTTCACAAGGAAGATAATCATAATACTGCACGGTCTTTACTGAAACTGGTAAAAAACAAAACAAAAAACCCAAACCAAAAAACCCAATGCTTATTGTAGCCTCTGAAACAAAACTGTTATTTACAAGTAACTGTATAATTGTTTTAATTCAATTTTACCAAGTCATTTGTTTTGACATTTTCATGATAGAAAAGAGATGACTCAGGTAAATAAGTGTGTATGCTGGATATTTAGAACAAGGTACCCAACTTGTACAAATATATTTAAATTAGTGTTTTGATACGACACTTTTCAGTATAGGTAAAAAAGAGACATATATCTATGTTATTAAAGTCATGTTAAGTTTTCTTTAAATACTAGATCACTGTGTCAATGATTTACTTACATGGATATTGTTCATGTTTTCCTCTTAACACAATTATATTAAATTTTAATGACATCAATTATAATATCTAACTGGTATCTGTAAGCTGGTGAAGAGCCCAAAGGTTTTATACAAATTTACATGTATAAAGCTCTCACTGATATACTTTGCCAGTAGATATTTTACCTTGAGTAGTCAGCTCTGCAAATCCCTTTCCACAAAAGATTAAAAACATCCTCCTATTACATCTAGAGATTTCTTTTGTTATTCAAAGCCATGAATAAATTTAGGAAAAAAATGTATATGATTTTAATGCCTTAAACCAGAAAGCTTCCTTGATTCCTATTAAAAAATGGAATATTTAATGTTTTGCTTCTTCTGTGGTGCTTTTTTGATATGGTAGCAAAGAACAAAAAAGAATTCTGGGAACATATAAAACAAAAAACTGTGTTTGAAGTATTATAATAAAACAACCTTCTTCCTTTACTGTTAAGTCCCTTTTTAATGAAGATCCTCTGGCAGCTCTTGAATGTATGACTAGTTTATATCATGGGATGAAGCTGTCTGTTCTGATGATTGACATGAGCCCACATTACAATGGGATTCTGAAAATTAGTCCATAGAGGTCCTTTTCAGGTACTTCTCAGACTGAGAGCTGCCCTCCAACTACAGTAGAGGCTTTTTAACCCCACTCATTGGTATTCTAATCTGGAAGTGCTGTCCTGCCTTTTAAATAACTCAGACATTCTGGCTGGTACCCCCCTTGACACATTACTTAGCCAAAGGATTCAAATGAGATTCAAGAAACATGCAGTATAGCACAAAGGGATCAGAATATGCACAATTAATAATCACACAGTTAATTCATTTTTAATGCAAGGATTTCGGAAATTTCACATTCATATTTGTAACACAAAGTAGTTGCTGTCTACCCACATTACATTTCCAAAATTAGAAAATATAGGTACTATCCCTAAGTAATTATTTTTATTTTAAATAGTTTCCTGAAGGCATCGTTTTAAGTAACATTAAGATTATGACACAAACTAATAAAAGTGGAAGATAAGACTTTTTCAATCCAAGCATTGTGCAAACAGATAAACACATCAAGAGCTTTTTTTAAGACTGGAAAGAAGTTACATCTCTAATTAGGAAGGGTTACCATGGGATTTTAATTATCCTGGGTCACGACCAATGAGCTACGTTACATAGTGCAATGATTTGTATCTCACGTTGGTTTCTTTCGAAGATATGTGCCTCTCTCCAGTGTTAAAAGTCTTACTGCTGGCATGTGAGAAGGCTATAGTTCACCACAGTAACAATGTCAGTAGAGCTACAGTAGACTAAGATCTTGGACTACAGTCAGGAAGCCACTGAATCAATGCTTAGTTTCTAGATTCCTTATTTGTATGAATAATAAGTCAATTCAATCATTCCTCACTTATGAAAGGTGTATATTCTATATGTCAGGCTCTATTTTAGACTCTATTTTGAGTTTGGGTTCCTGAGCACTGCAAGCTCTCATTGCTGGGCTACTAACTGAAAAGTTGGCAGTTTGAACCCTTTCAGAGATGCCTTGGAAACAGTGCCAGGAAATCTGCTTCCAAAAGACTAGCCAAGCCAAGTGCCGTCTGGAGTAGAGTTTTATTCTGAGATACATGGAACTCTTGAAACACAAGATTACCTTGAGATGAAATCAATGGCAACTGGTTGGTTTATTTCGGCTTCCGGGAAATAAAGCAGTAAAACCAGAAAGACAAATTTCCGGTTCTCATAACTTATACTACTGGACACGAATAAGTGAACAAGATAAGTTCAGAGAATTATAAATTTTAGTTAAAAAATATAGTACGGGAATAGAGTGATGGCAGAGGTGGAGTGGGAGATGCAATAGCTCACGTGGGAGGGAGAATTTGGGTGAGAGACCCGGCTGAGCGATTAAGCAAATAGGAGGAGAGCTATTAGATAGAGGCAAGAGGAAGACCAAAGACCCTGAGGAAGTCATCAACTCTCCAGCTTCTTAGGGGTCCCATGGAACGGGAACTAGAGCTGAGTGAGCAGAACTATCTCACGATCAATTGGTTCATCATTTAAATGGGTCGTTAGTTAGCGTAAGTCATTGTCTAATCAGTTTTGATCCACTGATCCTCTTCTAGAGCAAAGCAGAAGGCAAAATACACATAAAATGAGGTAAAAGCAAGACTTTGTAGGGAGTTACAGTGGTGATATCTCTTTATAAAACAGTTACTGTCACCATGTGCATCAGCTGCCTGGGATAATCATGGGGTGGCTAGCAGCTTCAACATGGCCACGTATTTTTATATCATTACTCTTTACAATGACTTGCAATCATATGAATGAAAGCTTCAGAGATAATCTGAATTACAAACTTGGGCAGATCATCATGGGATATTTGCACCAGTACTTTTTAAAATAAGTCCTAGGGTAGTGCAAATGTATTTTATCAACCTTGGCTGCTAACTGAAAGTCTGGAGGTTCAAGTTCACCCAAGTGTGCCTTGGAAGAAAGGCCTGGTCGTATACTTGCAAATAATCAGACAACATAAACCCTGCAAAGTATAGTTCTACTCTGACACATACGGGGTGGCCATGACTCAAAATTGACTCCTCAGCATCGGTTTATTTTTGACTTCTTCAAAAAATTCAATACATTTTCTTTAGTTTTTCTCCTTTGTCTCCAACACTCACCGACCTTCTAATCCAAAGTAAAAGGAGGGAACTCTCTTTAATCTTTCGTGGGAGCTAGACTCAAAGTTCTGTAGACATATGTGCATTCTTGTTACACAGAATAAAGGAATTTCTGCTTTTTTGGAGAACACATTGTTTGCGGACTGATAGATATTATTTTGGAAAGTAATATGTAGTGCTAGGTGCTAGCTGCGATCTATTTCTGAAACATGTAGGCAGCCTTCTTGTATATGCTTAAAAGTTTAATTTAATGGTGGCTACCATCAGGAAGAGAAATAGTGCCAACAGTTTTCTTTCTTTCTGTTCTTTTTTACTTTTTTCTCCTTATTATCTGTATGTGTATATATATGTATATATATACTGTAAATTACAAACACTGTCACAATATTTTAACCTGGCCAATAGTCACATGACTCAATCTCCACATCACAGTGACATATCAACTACTTTTCTTTGGTGTCTAATGTTTACTTCTGTCCTGAAAGGTGAAATCATTCATGCACAGGTAGTTGCTCCAGCGAATTTCCTTGAGCTGCATGTATGGTTGTAATTTATAAACGCCAGCTGGGTGATAGATGGGGAAGGTTTTAAAAGACAAAGCTTCTAATGCATGGTTGATAAATGGCATTCCCAGTTGATCATATTATTTACAATATTAATGAACCTAATATTCATTCCTCTGTCAAGTGTAACATTTACAACTCCTTAGCACTCACTGCTGTGACTGGTGCATGTTTCTTCCTGGAAGAATGTGGGGGAGAGAGGTTAGCTCTTTCTCTCTAATATGTTATCCTCTGCAATGCACAACCCATATGCTGGTCTGATGCACAGGGCTCAAATTAGGTCACGACTGTGAATGCCTAATACAAGAGTTGAAAGATTATTAGCTATCAAACTTTTAATACCATTTCCCTTAATCAAGTCGAATCTTAAAAATAAGTTAACAGTGACAATTTGTAACAACTATATAAAACACTTATATCAGTTATGTTTTTTTCAGAAGATTAGCCCTAAAAAATTGTTGCATTAGTGATTTACAAAGGAATAAAATAATTAAGAAGTCCCTTTAGCAGAAGTTTTCCCTTCAGATTGTGTCAGGTCTAATGTCAAAAGATGCTATTTTGTGTTCATAAATCTGTGCACATTCGCATGTCTGCTGCCAAATATTCACAACTGAACATTGCAAAAAAAAAAAAAAAGAAAGAAAGTCATCTCATCCCAAGAGTTGTCCATATGGAAAGGAAAAGAAAATATTACCCCAATATCATGAAGCTGACTTAAATACTATGAAAAGTGATTTTAGCTTTTCCTTTAGAAGAACAAGTTCCATAGGCCTCCAAAGTAAGAAAAGAAAATAGAAGTCGTGTTGTTTCCCGTTGGACTCTTCAGACTCAGCTTGACCCCAAGTACACTTCAGCATCAAAGAGTGTACTCACAAAGCCATTTACTCAAGTGACTTTATCTATCCACACCTCAAGGGCATTTTCTAATGAGCAAATTAGCAACACCTAAGGGAATCCTCCCCAGTGGAGTAGTCATTAAGTTCTATGTCTGCTAACCAAAAGGTTGTGAGTTTCAATCTGCCAGGCACTCCTTGGAAACTCTTTGCAGCAGTTCTACTCTGCCCTATAGGATCATTGTGAGTTGGAATTGACTTGATGGCACTGGGTTTGGTTTTGGGTTGGTAAGGAAACCCTGGTGGCTGGTGGTTAAGAGCTGCAACTGCTAACAAAACGTCAGCAGTCGGAATCCACCATGGGCTACTTGGAAACTCTATGGGGCAGTTCTACTCTGTTCTGTAGGGTTCCTGTGAGTTGAAATGGACTCTACGGCAGTGGATTTCTTTACTGGTTTTAAGGAGACAGAGGGAAACCCTGGTGGCAGTACATAAAATTACAGCTGCTAATCAAAAGTTGGCAGTTCCAGTCAACTAGGTACTCTTTGGGACCGTTCTACTGTGCCATATAGAGTCGCTTTATGTCAGAATCAACTCAATAGCAACAGACTGGGTTTTTTTGGTTAAGGAGACAAAGTGTTGAAGAGCAACTTTTTATTAAGTAGTAATATGTGGCCCTCAGCTTAAAATGAAGATACAGAGAAAGCCAACAAACAGGGTCTTGGAGTTCTTTAAAATAGTGATTTCCTCTGGCATTCTTTCTCCCACCTTAAATGGAAGAGTTACTATAAAGAAAATAGACTTATTTTTTGCCAGGTGTGGAAATTGTCACTATAAGATTGAATCATTGATGGCATTGATGACAATGTGTATGAAAAGGAAAAAAAAAAAAGAAAGAAATTATTTTGAGATTTCTTGGTTTAATCTCTATCATTGAGAAACGTCTGGACAGATAAGGCAATTGCACCAGTTATTTACGTTTAGGTTAGGTGATGACCACTTTAAAATACAGCCTCCCTAATTATCACAACACATTTAATAATGCATAGCCTCACAAATGAGCTGGCATTGCATACAGATTAGAAAGGATCCATATTATAATTAAATCAATTTGCAGATCTCTATTTGCAGGAGAATTTCACAATGGTATAGGAAGAATTTGTTACTCCCACACTCTGTATGTGTGTAGAAATTCAGTAGGTACAGAAGACAAACATACCTAAGAAAACTGAGTTTTCCTAACTACCCCCTGCCCTCAGGTTGTTTACGACTCATAATGAATATTATAGGACAGAGCAGAACTGCTCCATCGAGTTTCCAAGGAGTGCCTGGCAGATGTGAAATGCTCACATTGTGGTTAGCAGACAGCAGTTAACCACTAGGAAACCAGGGTTTCCTTTCTTAACTAGATTTTGCTTATCTTTATTGCCTTGTCCCATCTTTCTGGCTGCTTTTGCCCTGTATCTCCATAGCCACTAAACATAAGAGGACCTAGGGAGCGTTTACTTGGATTTATTTTCTATTCCTTTCAGTTTTTTATTGTCACTTCTTCCAAAGATTTCTAGGTATCCAGAAACTTTTGGGAAAGTAATGAACATTACTAACAGGAATTCAAAGTAAAAACACTAGATGTAAGCATTCTAAACCTATTGCCTTGGAGTCAGTTCTGACTCGTACCTACTCTGTAACATAGAGTAGAACTGCACAATAGGGTTTTGAAAAGACCAGGTGGTAGACTCAAACTCCCAAATTTTTGGTTAGCAGCTGACTTCTTAACCACCGCAACACCAGGACTCCATGAGAATACTAATAGGAAGAAACTCACCAAGGTGACTGATTAGAAAATAATAATAACCTTTGCTTTTATTCCTGCAGTGACCTAATCTCTATTTTTCTCTCCAACATTCTAAACAGATTAATTTAGCCTATATGCTCCGATTATTAAATATTTGCATACTATCAGTATTTCTCTTTGAAATGAAAGAACTTCTCCACTGGGAATGGTTCCAGATAGCACAGCAGGACACTGATTTCTGATATACCATATAGGGCATAACAACATCCTGTTCCCTCTAACTTGTTTAAAATCCCTCATAACAACAAGCAGTTCCCTCTAACTTGTTTAAAATCCCTATTATGGTTGTTTTTATGGTTTAATGCAGTGTTACCAAAAGAGCCCTATTACCTAAGAGATACTGTATTAAGAAATTAGACAGCACTGATGCATTAATCAAAAGGAATTAAATGACATGAGTTCAACAAAATAGCATGTACAGTAGTATTTGTGAAAGTAACAAAATTATATCAATAAATCTAAATTCATGTGATCCAATTTTTCTCTTCAGTGCCAATTATAGATAAAATGCAGGCATTATAAAGTATCTTAACAATGTTTTCTATTTGATTTGCAGCACACATCTTTACTGTGATTCTGTGTGCCTACCTAAGCTTTGAGAGCTGTTGTCTGATGTTATTTGACTACTTATGTTGCATTCAGTTGCTCGATGTACTTTTAGTGATTGCAAATATAAATGGTACATAACGGGGTAAGTGTTATCTCTGGATTATCAAGATTTCTCTCTTTAGCAGAAATTGCAAGGATTGCCTGTTGCTCCCATTTAAAAATCACCTTGATTTGATGGTACGCTGGGGTACAATTTCCTGTCTCTCATTTTGGAGGGCTTTTTCACCATAAACACACTGTAAAACACAAAATGAGGCGATTTGGCCCATTTTGCTATGTATATAATTTAACCTTCAAAGGATTATGGTCTATGGAGCAAACAGGTTAATAGGAAGGTTTTAAAAAGACATTTTTTCATCTGATAGGACATAATCGTTCCTAAGGAACTGTTATGGTCCATTGTGTAAATCCTTCAAATTCACGGACTATTGGCCCAAAACACAGTAATGAATCCTGTCGAGCATTGAAAATCTATCATGTTAATATAGCTGCTGCATATGCAGAGTATGAAGTTTATTCTCTCTTCCATGCCTTGGGGAATTTGTATGTAATTCTCATATTAATAGGCCTCATTCCTGAACCCCAGATGGGATGCTTTGCCAAGCCCTTTACATGCTAAATAAAAAATCTTCTCAGGATTTGCACTGAAACCAATGATAATAACATATGCCTGGATAACACTGTCACGTCTAACAAAAATATTTGCTTGTTCAGAATTCCCAGAGGAATCACACCACTTCACGTTTGTAAAGCAACAAAAAGATTTTTTTTAAAGTTGTTAGTTTGCATATCAGCACCTGAGATCATTCAGTTTTATCCAGCTAAATGTCAAAGTACAGTTCTTTCATAATTCCTTTCACTGATATGGACAAAAATAGTTTTGTTCTTTACATATATTTTGTTCTTTACATATGCCATTCTGCCTCTAAAAACTGATGGGCTTTTTTTGGGAAAAAACATAAAAAGCTTTCTACCACGAGTGTCTCAAATAACTATTAATCTTATCCCTCACTTCCCATATAGCTGTGAAAACAAAGCCCATTGGCAACACTGTTTTACTGGTCACCCAGAACACAGGTCTGCAATACTATGGAAACTTGGACCCTAATCTCTGAGTCTGTCCTCAGCTGCACAGATCTAATGGGAACTGATAGGCTGGGGCCAAAATAGAGTGTAGTCAAGTATGTAAGACCTTTCTGTGCCTCACCTCATAGATCGTCTGACGGAGTGGTGGTAGTTGTTGAAGGAATGTCTCTACATGGTTTAAACATCACTGGACGGTAGCAGGAGACACTGGTGGTCAGCAGCTCCCATTTGACACTCCTCGCAGGTTCTATGAGGCAGTTCTAGTCTGACCTATAGAGTCACCTTGCCTTTGGCTTTGGACAGTAGCAACAGAGATACAAGAATGTTTTCTTTCTTGTGTACTATGTTAACTCAGTTTCTAGGCATATGCTACTATCATTTGTTTCAGGATAAAGTATGGTTAAGTTTTTCTTTATTTGTTTTTTAATCTACCTCGTTGAGGGCTTGGCAGTTAGGGTTTGTTAGCCTCTTCAGTGTTCTCTGTAGGCTGTGTTACTGTCATAGATGACTCTCAGAGACACCAGGCAGAGCCAACTCTCTCCTTAACTTTCAGAACTCTTCTTTGTTGGTGCGATCTAGGAACTATCAAGACAGAAACAAAGGCATACCAAAAGAGCGGTATCTCAGTACCGAAAATCTCATTCAGGTTCAGTGAGCTGAGCTTGCCTGATGGTTGATACCAACTCGTGTCTTGGCGTTTCCTTTAAACAGGAGACAGATACAGTAGGGATTCACGTTTATCCTGATACTTTATTTCCTTTTTCTTTTATCTTTTCCATTCTGAGAATTCTTTCTGAACCCCATATTCACTCTTTCTGGGACAAAATAGTGAACACATCATCTACCGTTGGTCTTCAGTTTCCAAACATTAGAGATCCCCTTTGAATGTAATCCACTTCCTCTTCCTCTGTGCCCATTACAATATTAAAATGAAGTTGAACTAAACTCATTTTCCTACTTAGGCAAATTGGGATTGATTTGTTTATCATTTACAATCAGAAAGTCCTATCAAATTCACTCGGTGACCTTGGCAAAGTCATACCAGTTGCCTCTTTAGAAAAATGTAGATAATACTTTCTTGTGGGTAGATAACAACTGCATATTTAAATCACTGTCTTAGCTGTAGCATGGGATCAACAAGGCTTTCTTTAGTAAGTTAAAACAGAGTGGGATTGTTAGTACTTAAGCAAAACTCATCTTTGGGTTTCCTTACCACATCATAAGGAAAGCGCTTGTACTGAGTCTTTGTGCATATGGGTGTTACTAATTTGGCTACTTTTTATTTATTGATCCAGCATGGTCACCTCCTGTTTCATGGGGGGAGGGCTGGAGTATCTCCCCTCCTTTAAATACTTATCCACCATATCTTATAGCCAGTATATCTTCTATCACCTGAATAGATGTGAGCTGTAATGTAATATAATGTAATTCTTGCCTAACCAGAGTTGGTAGATTCAGGCAAGAGCTCTTACCTTAAGTTATACAAATCACAGTCACCCTTCCAGTTACTGTCCCTCTGGCTACTTACTGATGTCAAAACATAAATATCTTACCTAATCTTAACCTACCATCTCTTTCAGATCTTTAGAATAAGGAGTCAGTAAAATCCACTTCTTTCTGAGCATTTGACTTTGTACTGTATACTACTCATGAGACGTAAACAGCCATGCTTTGCTTAAAAGACTGGTGAAACAATAACTGGTCTGATAAAATAAATAGTGATTCAGATGTTCAAAACAGAATGGAAACCAGATCTGAAGTGAGACTCTCTATGCTGCTTGTATCCATGAATGTAGTTTACTTTGTCCTGGCTTTGTGAAAATCATGCTATCCTCATATTTCTTAATAAATATATGGATTAGATTTTTGTTACGTTGTACATCATATATGGGTATGAAGTATAATGTATCTTTAAGTATTTAAAATATGTTATTTTCTAATAATTGTATCCTATGTTATGCTATTTGGAATAAGGTAATGGTTAAAACTGATTATAAATATATTTACAGAAAAAAATGTAGATTCTAAAACTGTTTTTATAGAGCACACTGAGTGAGAGCTTCAAGATAGAAGAATATTAAATTCTAAGGCTAAATGACAACAAAACCTCAGTGTTAGGTTTTAACTAAATTGGCTTTCTTTATTGCTGATGTTAATAGCTTTTAGGTGACCCTCAAAAGCTACCAAAACATTGAGTCTAAAAAGCACTGATTGGCAGAATTTATTTTGAAACTAAGAGTGAACTCAAAGGGGTTCATGTCTTTCATTTTTTCAAATAATATTGCACTAGGTAAATTAAAGTTTTAAATGAGGAATACAGTCAAATAAGTTGGTTATAAAATACTCCAGTGAAGAAAAGAGTCTTTTGTCACTGGCTATGTACAAAATTTTACACTGTTTTGAATGTGGAAGCACTTCTTAATAGTTGTCTAGATGAATCCATTTGTATCTTTTCATAAACTTGTTTAAACTTGAGAATGGATAGATTAAAAAAGAAAAAAAAGGAAGAGTAGCATAAACTTTTTATTCACTATGGACAGGGGATTGAATTCTATTTTTATTTCTTAGGCTAAATTGACCTATAGAACAAAATGAATTCAAAGTGATGATATTGAATTCTGGTTCTGGTTCTTATCTGAGTGGTTTTTACAGGCTGAGTTCATTAAATTCTTTTAATGTAAGACTTGTTCATTTCATGAGGACATAGAATTTGGCTATTAATGAAGCCGAATTAATAGAATGGGAGATGCCTATAAAAACAGAAAATATACTTTGTTTTCAAATAGAGAATTTGTGGAAATCACACGGAGATATTACAGTCAGTAAAGCATTTTAAGTCACTACTCTACTGTTGTTTTAAAGATAAATGTCTCTACACGTGTGTTAAAAATTTAAGAGTAACAACCACAATCATAGAAATGGAATCCACAATTTCCAAGATCAAGGGGAATGTCATCTTGGCTTTTCCACGGAAGGTAGTCATTTGGTTGATTATTCGAGACTTAGCTTTTTCTCTGCTTCCTGGGGAATATCAGTTACAGGTTTGTATCATCTCTGTGTCTTTTGCCAGAATTCTGCATCCTATGTTTTTGGAAAGCACTTCTAAATCAATAAATTTTTCTCCCATTAATGTTCCATTTCTCAGCCTCCTCAGTCAAACCCCCTCAGAATCCATTACCCTTCTTGCCAGTAAGGCAGGCTAGATCTTGTGGCTTTTGGGGGGTTTAGTCTTACTCGTCTCTTATCTGACCTAGAAGGTCCCTGACTTACAGACCCCTACTTAAAGACCCAACAGCCAGGAGGGGCAATGTAAGCAATTCCTGAGAGGGACACATTTTGCTTGACAGGGGATAAGTCTCTGCATTGCCTTACCATGTAGGTAGGTTGCTGTCTCCTAATAGGGAGGAGAGAACCACTACTACCATCTCAGAATAATCTGAGATTAATAATAATCAGAATAATCAGAAACGGGGGAAGGCTCAGAAGAATCTGTGACACAAAAATGGGGAGGAGGGTGGAACCTATCTGGATATTCCCAACCGTTGTGTAAGGGTCTCAGGGTTTTACCAAACAAAGCCCTTACCTTAGCATAAGAGACCTGCCTTGGTATGGTTTAGTAGTTAATTGTATTTGATGTTAAGCCACTCATACCAAAAAGTCCTCAGCTTGATCCTTAGGATCTTTTCCCTCCCACTGAGAGAAGTGAGAGACACCTTGTGTTAGCCAAAACCTTCTGGTTCGTACCTTGCTGCTCCCCATGAGTTATTCATTTTGTCTCTAAGAACATCAACGGTGTTTGTGCTTAGCGGTAGCCTTCCTATCCCATTATCCTTACAGCTAACTATTTTCTTTCTACATCTTAAAGCACTTGATATATTATGTATTCTAATGCATTCTCTTCCATCTGTGACAGTTTTAATAACTGGACTACTACCTTGTTCTGGAGGCTGTCTGTGCTCTATCTGCTAGTAGTGATGGGTGTTTACTGGATATGAATGATGCTGTTATTGTTTTAAGATTCTGTTTTGTTGACTCTGACTCACAGTGATGCTATGTAAGACACAAAGAAATACTACCTAATCGTGCCATCCTCACAATTACTGCTCTGTTTGAACCCGTGGTTGTATCCATTATCAGTTCACCTCATTGAAGGTCTTTTATGCGCTGAGGGACTGATAAAACTTCCAAATCCTGTCTGGTTGCTTCTTTTCTCCGACCACACCCAGTACAAGCTGTGACTTGCTTAGGTTCTCCAGAAACAGGTAGGGAGACAGATTTTGGAATGTAGAATACTTTTTAGGGATTGTGATGGCCAAGGTTATCTGTCAACTTGGCTAGGTCATGATTCTCAGTGTTTATATGTGATCACTCCTATGACGAGGTCTTCTATGAGCAGCCAATCAGTTGAAAGGGAATTCCCTTGGAGGTGTGGCCTACATCTGAATAGCGCATTCTAGTTTTTTGCTTGTTCTGAAGCCGGTAGCTACCTTCTATTCGTCTGACCTCCAGCTCTTCAGACTTGGGCTATCAGCTCATCTGCCAATTTTGGGATTCTCTGATCTTTGTTGAGTAAGAGTCGTACTTACTGATCTGCGCATGTCGGGTTGTCCAGCCCCTGCAGGAACAGGAGAAGCAGGAGAAGCCTCTATCCTACGTCACTGACTTGGAACTTTCCATCCTCCGCCATCACATAAGCAGTCTCCTTGATATAAATCTCTCTCTCTGTATAAGTTTATATGCTTTACCAGTTTTTCTTCTCTGGGGAATCAAGCTTAAGGCAGGGACCAACGCCTATTAAGCAAGAAGGCGTGTAGTATGATTGGGTAGAAGAAGTCACTCTGATGTAGACCTGACAAAGCCTAGACATGATTGGCTGGGAGATACGGGGTAAGTATTACCTTTTTTTGGTGTCTTCTGTTGAGCTGAAATAACCAAATATTTACACTTTCAACTGTTCAAGTACTGAAGGTGGACTGCCCCAGAAAGGGTGAAGCCTTGAGTTCAAGGGATCTCTGCAGCTGAAGCAGACTTTAACAATCTGACACCTAGAGTTGGTCAATTAACGTCACTGTCTATAGCTGGGCGGAAGGTCTTTCTTTCCTTGAAAGAAGATTCAGTAGCATGTCTCGGTATATACTACATCGTAAGAGAATGTGTGGGATGAAGCCAAAGCTTCGACCAAAGCAATTGTATAACAAATATTACTTTTGTTAGTTCATGAACTAGGAATTTAGTTCCTTTTCTATCTGTTCATTTATCTATCTACCTACCTTTATCATCATCATCATCTATCTATGTATTAGGTAAAAAAAATAAAATAATTAACACAGGATAACCTGGAAAGAATAACATCTTCACATAACAACACTAGCAAAATTGACTATAAAATAATAAATTTTGTATTTATATCATTTAATATTTGAGGAATTTAAGGAACTGTTAAAATTCAGCTGTAAAAGAAAGTGTATTTTAATATGTAATAAATCTCAGTTAGATTCTGCCAGATGGTCCTTGGAAACTCTATGGAGTGGTTGCTATGAGTTGGAATAGACTCAATGGCAGTGGATTTGTTTTGTTTTTGTTTTTTGCAATAAATCTCAGAATAGACCTCTAGCATCTGATCCAGTGTTAGAGTAGATATTTTCTTAACCTAGTCCTCACTTGATGTAACTTTGATGTCCTAAACATGAATAGCCCTGATGGTGCTGATGTTAAGTGTGTAGCTGCTAGGATCAGCAGTTCAAATTCACCAGTCACTCCCTGGAAACCATATGTAGCAGTTCTGCTTAAGAAGGGTTCTAGAAGTCAGAATCAACTTGATGGCAATGGGATTTTTTTTTTTTTTAATATTAGGCAGTTTAAATATTCAAAAATAAAATAAATTAATGAAATTATGATAATATTGAAGCTATATTAAGATGAGGCTCGTGTCTTATAATTGATTTTATAGTTACTAAATGTATCTTTAAAAGTGTCAAATGAGGAAAAACTGATGATTCTTTTTAAAGCAATAGAAACTTGGAGAATTTCTTGAACACCTGTCATACGAAGCCACAGAATATATTCTCATGAAGACAGAAATTCTCCCCCTCCCTCCCTCCCAGCCTACCTTCGTGTCTCCTTCCCAGCCTCCATCACTGCCTCTTTCCCTGCCTCCCTCCCTCCTTTCCTTCTCCCTCTCTCTCTCTTTCTTTCTTTTCTCTCCCTTTCTCCCCTGTAAGTAGGGACATTTTTCACTTGAATGGGAAATATTTCTGAACATTAAAGTTACATAATGTATCAATAAAAGATCAATGTATTTGAAGTCATCACCAAATTATAAGATAACCTAGAGAAATGGGTATGACAAAGGTGACAGACTGAGGTGTAGCAATTTTTCTACACAAAAAATTCTTCCACTTTTTTTTTCACTTTGTATTTTTAAGCTTAGATTACTCCCAGAGAAAATCCATGAACTAAATTACAATAGAATAGGGGAAAAAAAAAATCAAAGAATTGAACTGCTCACAAAAAAGCCCGTTTTGCTAGGGGCTAGCAATACATTCAGTTGCATAAAATGGGTTTGTGTGGGGATGCCAGGGACTGTCCAGCCCATAAGCCTGTTTGCTTGGTTTACAAGGCTCACAGTTTGTTCCCCCCTCACATGCAGAATCAGGTAAGACATTTCTGATCTGGACATTATGCCAGTGTGCTTTTCAACTGCTTCTGAATGAGCTAGCAGTTTTTAAAACATGGCCCCTCGGCAGGACCCAGAAGCTCAGCCTATCCGAATCCCTCCCCGCAGGGCAGTGAGCACGAGCTCCTCCATCCTGGCCCTTTGCTGACTGCGGCTGTTGATCTCGTCCGCCTCATGCTCCTCTTGGAATTGTCTTCAGGATGTCGTTTTCCACTGACTGCAAGGGGCTTACTTGCTGTTACTTCTTTGGCAATGAGGTCGTAAGCACGTTTTGCCTGTCAAGCATACGGATGATCAGAAAGGTGTGTCCCCTGCTCATTTATGTTCCTGTTGTAAATGTGCTTTCTGGCCTTAGAGCTGATCTCATCAGGAGTAAACCTGGAGCAGCACTTCCAGACAGTCAGAGTGAGATTGTAACCCTGCATGGCGTATTGGCCTTTTCTTTTGGTGAATCAGGACATAAGCACTGTCTCGGCAGATTTAAACAGACAATTATTGAGATCAACAAGATCTTCTTTTGTAAGATGTCCAGAAATTGCCAGTTGATATATTAAAAAATAGGATATTTTCATTGTCCCAGTAGGAATCATTTTTGTTTGCTCTTTTACTCCTCAGGATCTGTAAAAAGAAAAGATGCTCACTAGCAGGGAAAATATTGCTAGTTTGTTGGCGAACACCCTTCAAAATGGCTCTTGACTCCTGCTATCTCTTCCTGTAGGTTGTGGCCCCAGCAGCTCCTGTATGTGGCAGTGCAGATGCGAATTCCTTTGGCTTTATGTGGTAGTTTTGTGCAATGTGAACTTATTGAAGCTGGGACTGTGTTTTCTACATGGTTTTCCTGATGGTGGTGGGTTAGGGTTGACCAGAAGAGAAATTTACCCAAGTCTTGGAAGACGACACACTGCTGCCTGCCCTGGGACCATCGCAGCTCCCTCACCTGGTCTCCATTTGCTGACTCACCTCGTTGGCTTGAGATTGGCTGCACCAGAATCTCCTCCTTTGGTGGCTCAACATCTCAGGCCATGTCCATGGGCCCCTCCCTGGTGAAGTGCACAAGTTTCTCCGGCAGGTCTTCTGCATCGCTGAAGTTAGAGGTGATCAGAGACAGACAGGAGTCCCAGTTTGTCCTTACTCTCCTCCACTTCAGGGCCACCATTAATTCCTAGCTGTCTGAATGCTAATTTCATGTCTGCTGCTGCTGCAAAAAAACTTCTTTAATGTTTTCTAAAAAAGCAAGGATGCCATCTTGATCACAAAGGTATACCTGACCCAAGTCATGCTATTTTCAGTTGCTTCATATGCATGTGAAGCTGGACAATGAACAGAAAGACAGAACTGAAGCATTCGAATTGCAGTGTTGCTGAAGAATACTGAATATCCCTTGGAATGCCAGAAGAATAATCAAATGGGTCTTAAAAGAAATACAACAGAAATACTCCTAAGAAGCAAAGATGGTGAGATTTTGTCTCGTGTACTTTGGACATACAGTAGGAAAAGATTAGCCTCTTAAAAAGGGCGTAATGTTTTGTAGTAGAAGGTCAGCAAAAACAAGAAAAACCATCGGTGAAATGATTAACACCATAGCTCCTGCCATAGAGTCAAATATACCAAGGATGGTGAAGAAGGCACAGGGCTAGGTGAGGTTTTGTTTTGTTATGCACGATGTTGACACGGGCCAGGGCCAACTTAACAACAACCAGGAGCAATGGCCTCATATAGGTGGCTTAACCTGCACCCACAATCACATCAAATTAATTTATATAATGAATCTTTTGTTCTACATTATACATAGTTTTTCATATCTCTGAAACAATTGGTACACCATGATTGAGAGTTCTCTGATCATCTCTTCTGTCCTTAAGAGCAGAAGGGCAAATATTTCATCTTTTCTCATTTGATGGATGAACACACGGCTTTTTTCCTTGGTTGGGAAGATGGTAAGAATTTATTCTCTGTGTGTTCATGTCCCTCTTGCACTCTTGTGCCTTGGGTTAAGTAGAGACAGTAGCTATTAGTCCCTTGGTGAATAAGATGCCAAACCACACACGACACCCATTTTGTACTCCCTATTAAAATTTTACAGGTCAAAAATCCAAAACCCACTTAATAAAAATTGTTCTTCATCATAAGTGACAGAAGAGAACAGGTCAATCTATGGAATAATGGTGCAGTAATTAGAAACTTTGTAGTTGATAAAGTGTGACTGCTAATCAATGTTTGGCTAATTAATCAATATTTTAATCATTAGACCTTTTAAATTTGTTTTAATGAGCATTTCCTCTAATTCCCTTGATCCCATCGCTTCCATTGCTTCTATTATCACCATAAAAGAACAAAGCAAGGATTTATCTGTTCAGAGTATCCAGTATCTCTAAAGACTTTGGAAAATAATGTACTTCATGTACTTAGAGACATCCAGGAATGCCTAGATTTAGGTGATTAAACCAGAAAGTTTGCTTAATGGCAAAAAGCTATGATTTAGAACATCACATTAAAACCATCATAAACTTTCTCTTTCACAGGATGTTTGGAAAATTGTGTTTCTTACCCACTGTTAGGATTGGATAGTGCTTGCAAATCTTACTATGTTCTATGTCAGAGCCCATATTTGCTTCTGTGCTGTATCATTAATTTCTATTGACACACACGACTGCTGTTTTATCCTTTTTTCCCTTTCTTCTCCCTCCTGCTTCTCTTTTCTGCCTGTACAACTTATGCTTCCTTTTCCTGCTCTTGTTCGTCAAGTCTCCCTCATCTATAGCCATACACTGCCCAGAACATCTCACAGAAATGGTCATACTTGAGGTTAATGAGAACTGTGTAAACAAGAGCACGTGAATTACCCCTGCCCCTTTTCTAATGACAAGACACATAAAGTTCAGAAAGGCTAAAAAATTTGTTCAAAGGACACACAATATACAACAGAATTTAAGTCCTCGCTATGTTCTTTCTACATGTTAAATAATCTTGTTAAAATTTACTGGGAAATGTGACTTGGGCAAAGAGTGTTCTACCCAAAAACTTACACACAAAATCTTCCATTTCCCTTTAGTCTTTATGCAGCGGTTACCGTTTCCCAAAATATTCACTCTAAATTTATTACACAGAAGATTAAGACTCAAGTAAAAGAAGTAGAGAAGACTTTCTCGGGAAAACGACATAGAGACAATCCAGCACTCAAGTTAAGCCCCCGTGAGAACACGAGGTTACCGTGTTACGAGTCTTCCCAGACCATGCAGTGCGCCGTGTTAGTGCCTGACCCGAGCAGAGCAGGGCACCGTCGCCCTTCAGACCTCATGGAATCTAGAACACTAAATGTTAACACTACGTAATCTCTCCGATCACGAAGTGTCATTCCGCTTGTGCTAAAACACTTTTTAGTATGTTGATTATTCTGGAAATTCTGGGCATTTTTGAAAATTACTACAGTCATTAATGGGAAGTATACTGTAAGATTTAATAGCTGATGTCATGGATTGAATTGCATACCCTCCAAAAAATATATGTGATAATTTGACTGGGCCATGATTTCCAGTATTGGGAGACTCCGTTTTGTGATTTTCCTATGCTGTAGATTCTAATCTCCACCTGCGGTTAATTGACTCGATTATGTCAAAGAGAATTAGGGTGGGGCTGTAACACTCTTCCTAAGGTCACCTTCCTGCCCCATTGTAAAGGGAATTTCCCTGCAGTATGGCTTACACCACCTTTTATCCTTTAACCTCACAAGAGGTAAAAGGAAAGGGAAGCAAGGAGAGAGATGAGGACTCCATACCATCATGAAAGCAGCACTGGAAGGACAGTACACCCTTCAGACGCAAGGTTCCTGCACCAAGTCGCTCTCAGACCAAACAAAGACTGATGTAACAGGAGGACCTCTTCCTGAGCCAACAGACAATGTGTGCTCCCCAGTAGCCAGCACACTGAATTCGGACTTCCGGCTTTCTGTGTGAGAACAAACTTTTCCTTGCCAGAGCAATCCACTCATGGTATTTCTGTTAGGGCAGTACCAGATGACCAAGACAGCAGGTATCATTGATTTGAGGCCCTAGTGGCACGGTGGTTAAGAGCTTGGCTGTCAACCAAAAGGTTAGCAGTTCGAATTCACTATCCATGCCCTGGAAATGCTATGGGGCAGTTTCCCTGTGTTCTAAAATGTTACTGTGGGTCAGAAACGACTTGATAGGAATGGGTTCAGTTTTGGTTATAGTTGATTCACTCTAAAATTTTGATAATAGCATGTGGTGATCACTAGAGCTATTCAACATTCTGATTATTTGCTCCTTCCTAGCACGTAGTGGGTTAAATTACTTGTCATCATTGAAATTAGTACAGCTGTTGATTTGCTTGAGTTCTTTAGTAAATGGTTAAGTGCCTATTTACCTCCTCAAGAGGTTGGTGGTTTGAACCCATCCAGAGGAGCCTTAGAAAAGAAATATGATGATCGGTTTCACAAAAGTCACAACCTTAAAAACCCTATGGAATTCAGTTCTTCTTTGGGAGACATAATCAGAATCAACTCTACAGCTATGCTTTTGTTGTTGTTGCTTGTTTGTTTTTTGGTATTGATTTGTTTTGGCCAGAAGTGATGTATGTCTTTTCTGGGAGGAAGAGTTAAGACCACTAGATGATTTGCTATCTTTGCTCACAGTTGCTGAATGACTGTTAGTGTGGAGAGGAAGCCTCTGTTAGTTTTCTTCCCTGCGTGACCACAATAAGCATGGGACCCTAGAGACTTGCACTGGAGACGTAGCATGAATCAAACACATTTCTCAGTTGTGCTAATTCTATTCTGACTGATAGAACATATTTTGGGAAGAAGGTTAGGAATTTCATGTAGCCATGAACAGTGTTCTTCTTTTTCATACCATTTAGAATAATGTCAAAAGCCTTGGCTACACAATGATTAGGTAAGTGCTCAGCTGCTAACTGACAGGTTCTATGGGTAGAAAACCCGGCAATCTGCTCTGATAAAGACCACGGCCCTTATGGGGCAGTTCTATTCTGTCTTATGTGGTTGCTATGAGTCAAAAAGGACTTGATGATGCCTGCCAACAACAGCAATACAGTGTCTACCTCTGCAGTGTCATGAAAATGATGGACACTTTTTACAGATTGGTATATTAGAAGCCAGAAGGCCAGGTTTTATATTTGGCTTTGGACAATTAACCTCATGACTTTATAACAATGCCTCATGAGTTCTATTTCATGTTAGGACCAAAATATCTTTTTGAACAATTGTAACTCACTTCTTTCGTCTTTTAACTAGAAATCCTAAATGTCTTCTTTTGCCTTTTTTCTTATTGTCCAAAATTCAATATATCTAATCTATCAGCAGGGAAGAAAATTCATGGAAGCAGTTATAAAATGCTTACAGGTATGTCAGGATTTCTTTATACTTCTTGGGTAAAGAATTCCATTTTCCAACATTCCATGAGCACATCTTTATTATAATTTTTATATTACTTTGTATTACATATAAGAAGACAAAAATAATCTAGTCACAAATAAAAGTCTGATATTGATAACTAGTGTTCCTATTTTGATCATTTTGCTCCTCAAGTATGTGAGTTTTATATTAATTAGTTAGCATTAGATTTTGACTGCCTTTTTCTGAGGGAGATCCTGTGACATGAGAGGCCAAGAATCCTGGAGGTAAGACATTAAGATCCTGAACCATCAGACAGCAACAGATTTGGCGTTTTAGGGGGTCAAATAATAATACCACTGTTCCCAACCTGAGATCAGAACCAATTTACAGAGAATGATACAGGAGCCAGACAGTTGGAGATCAAAATGTCAGCTTTATTACTGATAAAAGCAATGCTGAAGGACATAGCTTAGATAAGTCCTAATAGGCTTGCTAACCTGCCACTGAGCTGAAGTCACCTCCCTTCCCATCACCACTAAAAAGACAACAAACAAAAATTCCTGCCGTTTGCCCTGGCAGAAGCAGAGCCTTCTTTACCAACTTTATCACATGGGCTGGCAGCAGGTAGGAATCCACTTCTCTGTAAGCTGTCAGATTCCACTGAACAAAGCAAAGGGATAGGGCTGAGGCAAATGTGGTTGGATTATTCTTAAAAGGGAGCTAAGTCATGCTCACTTCTAGGAAAGAAGGACTAAGGTGTGGTGAGTAAGACCTAGGACATTACCTTGGGGCTTAGTTCCTCCTTCTCAGCACTCTGACGTTTGGTATTAGATAATTCTTTGTCATGGGGAGACTGTCTCATGCACTGTAGCATCTACCTACTAGGTGACACCAGCACCCACATCAGTGGTGATAACCAAAAATACATCCAAATATTGTCAAAAGACAGTCGTTGGGGGTAGGGGGTGGAGAGGTGGAATTTCTTCTCACTGGAGCCACTGCCTTATGAGTTCTATCACTTGGAAACGTGAGGATAAAGCATTAAGTGTTCTTCTCCATTACAGACAACTAGCAACTCTGTGTAATAAACCATTAGATTTTAAATTCTTTGACTACTTTGTTTAAGAGCAAAGTCTAGAAAAGTTCCTTTCAAGTAAGCAACAGGACACTAAATTCTTAGTAATGATAGCTCAGGGATTGACAGAAAAAAATTCAATGCTACATGCATGAAAGAGGAAAAATTATTATTTTGACAGGTTAGAAATGTAAAAAAAAAATAACATGGATGTTATTAGCAGAGATTATTGTTGCTTTTGTCATTAGGTGCTGTTTAGTTGTTTCCTACTGACCGTGACCCTGTGTACAAGATAAGTGAACACCGCCCAGCCGCACACAGTCTCACAGTTGTTGCTATGTCTGAGCCCACTGATGTAGCCACTAAATTTTAGTAAAGCTCTTCCTCTTGTTTGCTGGCCCTCCGATTGACTAAGCATGATGTCCTTCTTCAGGAATTAGCAGAAAAAAATCTTTTTTTTTTTTTTAATAAAGGGCAGTAATAGGACCGAATTAATTCCCTAAATATTTATACATCCCCTTACACACATTATTCAAGATGTGGTGGGAATTGTAAGTTGTTCGGAATGATATCACTGTTGTCATGAAAAATATGGATGTTATGACATATAAAAATTTCATTATCAATGTAAGGTAAGATGTGATTCAATGTAACTCACCCCTTATCTTTTGCCTTTTGAAACTATCTTCCAGCTTCCTGAAGTGTAAACACTCTGGCTTTGTTTTTGGCCTCATTCTATATGAATGATGTCTCAAAAATTTTCATCTGGACTAGGTAAATTTTAGACATTCAGACAGATTCATTGTCCATAGAGCTAACAAAGTTGAATGCTGAGTTATCAGAAACGAAGAGTCCTTTCAGCACCTAGGTTTGAGCAGCTAGGGTTGTAGAATAAGACAGCAGATCAAGCATAGCAGAATCATGTACGTGCAGTGGGGGGTAGACAGACTAAGGTATCTTAGGAATCTGGTGCTGCTATGACACAAATACCACAAGCGGATGTTTTTATCAAACAGAAGTTTATTGTCTCATAGCCTAAGAGGCTAGAAGTCTAAATTCAGGGCACCAGCTCCAGGGGAATTTTTTCTCATTCTGTTGCCAATGGAGGAAGGCTCTTGTCATCAATCTTCCTCTGCCCTAGAAGTTTCTCAGTACAGGAACCCTGGGTCCAAAAGATATGATCCCTCCTGCTTCTGCATTCTTGGTAGCAGGAAAACCCCTGCTTCTTAGTTTGCTTCTCTTTTTTGTATCTCAAGAGGGATTGCTTCTCTTTTTTGTTTCTCAAGAGGGACTGACTTAAGCCACAACCTACTCTTGTAGATTGAGTCCTGCTTCATCAACAACTGCCTCTAATTCTGCCTCATTCACATCATACAGGTAGGATTTCAACATACAGGAAAATCATATCAGATGACAGGATGGTGAGCAATCATGTAATGTTAGAAATCATGGCCTATCTAAGTGAACACATAGTTAAAAGGGGACACAGTGCAGTTCATGACAAAAGTCAAGGTTACAAGTCCAGAATCAGAGGTTATTTAAATATCAAAATTAAATTTTCATTCAGAAAACATTTGGGAAAAAATGAGGAAGACTGAAGTAGTTGAGGGTTCTTAAATTTTTTAAGTACTCTACCTAATAGCTAAATGTTTGGTTTTATGCTCCTTCAAGAAGTCCCTGGGTGGCATGAACAATTTGCACTTAACAAATAATCTAAAGTTTGGCAGTTCTGTGGTACCCAGTGCTACCACAGAAGAAAGTTGTGGCACCCTGCTGCTGTAAAGACTGCAGCTAAAAAAACAATACAGAGCAGTTCTACTCTGTAATGTATGAGGTCCCCATGAGTCAGAACCAACTTGTTGGCAGAAAGTCACATTTTTTCAAGAATCTGGAAAACACCAGGAACTACCTTTCCGGATAAATTTATGTGTACAAACCCTCAAATATCCAATTTTGTCTAGGATTTCAGTGAGTTCTCATAGATTATTTACCTAGGATAAGAAAAAATTTTTGGTTTAAAGCAAACAGTAACCAGGCCCACAGTCACTGAACAAGGGAATGCTTCTTTATAATCACTGTGTTGGACAGTACCTTAGATGAAACAATGTAGTTAAAATAGGGAGTCTGGGGAGTTCTCTAGAATATTTGAATCCAAAAAATGTTTTCTTA
Source organism: Heterohyrax brucei (assembly GCA_028571685.1). Taxonomy (NCBI): domain Eukaryota; kingdom Metazoa; phylum Chordata; class Mammalia; order Hyracoidea; family Procaviidae; genus Heterohyrax; species Heterohyrax brucei. The sequence goes on along the minus strand of CM053146.1, from coordinate 70,181,708 downwards.
GAAAAGAGTATGTTTTACCTCAACTGTCTTTCGATTGAATATTTCTATTGATCAAATTAATTGAACTTCAGTTCATAAGGCTGTGAACACAGCTGTCATTGAGTTGACTTATCATGATCACACATATGTCAGAGTAGCACACTACTGCATAAGGTTATCAGTGGCTGATTTTTCAGAAGTAAAACACCACGACATTCTTCTAAGGTGTCTCTGGGTGGACTTGAATTTCCGACCTTTCAGTTAGCAGCCAACATATTAACTGTTTGCAATACGAGAAGATTAGAATTTAAATAATCGCATTTTAGAATCTGATGTAGAAAAGACAATTGATTAGTTAGTTACAGAAAGTTACATTCCTTCAAGAATATATTATATACTATAACAGACAATTGGCAATCCTGGTGGCTTAGCCTGGTGGCAGTTAGCTATGTCTGCTAACACAAAGGTCGGCAGCTCAAATCCTCTACGCACTCCTTGGAAACTCTATGGAGCAGTTCTACTCTGTCCTATAGGGTTGCTATGAGTCAGAATCGACTCAATGGCAGTGGGTATATTAGACAATATAGTAATTTATGCTGCTTTTTCTACTTTTAACAGGTGTTCTTAAAATAGAAGTTGTATTCTACATATCTGTTTCTTCAGATTTTTTGCGTGTTTGTTCCTGTTTTGCGTTTTTAATTTTGAGAACTCTGTCCAGTCTTATCAATTTCTGCATGTAATGTGATAGTGATTACATTATTCTTTAAATTCTAGTCTTGCTAATAAATGCGCATGTAGCAAAAACCAGAACCTATTGCTGAGGAGTCAATTCCAACTCACAGTGATTCTACTAGACAGAGTAGAATTACCACACATACTTTCCCATGAGTGCCTGGTGGATTTGAACTGCTAAACAGTTTATTAGCATTTCTGCTAGCAGTGAAATGCTTAACCACTGCACCACTGGGGCTACACACAGGAAACCCTGGTAGTATAGTGGTTAAGAGCTATGGATGCTAATCAAAAGTTTAAGAGTTCAAATCTACCATCCATTCCTTGCAAACCACATAGGGAAGTTCTACTCCATCCTATAGGGTCCTTATGAGTTCATGTTGACTCAATGGCAACAGGTTTGGTATATAGGTATGTATACATATATATATATGTATGTATACATATACACATATTTATGTAAATACATATTTTATAAATATATGCATATATATGTAAATGCATGTATGTATACAATTATTATATATGTCAATAAATGTGTGTATGTAAGTATACATACACATAAGGTTTACACTGGCTAATTTTTTTCAGAAGTAGACCTTCAGGTCATACTTCTTAGTGTGTCTTAGTCTGGAAGCTCAGCTAAAACCTGTCCACCATAGGCGATCCTGCCGCTATGTGAATATGAACGGCATATCTTCCAGAATCACAGCAAAATGCTAGCTGCCACCCTATGACAAACTGACAGATCTACTTCCAAAAAGAATAAGCCACTAAAAAACTTAAGAATAGCAATGGAACATTGTCAGATGTTATGTTAGAAAATGAAAATGAGCTGTCAAGTTGGAAGCCACTCAAAAAGATGACTAGAGAGAAGAGCTATTTCTTCAAAGTAGAGTCAACCTTAAAGACATGGATGGAGTCAAGTTTTCAGGACCTTCATTTGTTAATGTAGCAGGACTCAAAATGAGAAAAAACAGTAGCAAACATCTATTAATAATTACAATGTGCATGTACAAAGTATGAATTTTGAAAAACTGGAAATCATAAAAAATGAAGTGTATAAACTTTGATATCCTAGGCAATGGTGAGACAAATGCACTAGTATTGGCCATTTTGAATCAGACAATCATATGGTCTGCTATGCTAGGAATGACAAATTGAAGAGGAATGTCACTGCATTAATTGTCAAAAAGAACATTTCAAGATTCATCCTGAAATACATAGCTGTCAGTGATAGGATAACATCCATATGCCTACAAGAAAGACTAGTTAATATGACTATTATTCAAATTTATGAAGCAATAACTAATGCCAAAGATGAAGAAACTCAAGATAGTTACCAACTTCTATAATAGGAAACAGAAAAACCTGACATCAGATTGTGCTGATAATTACTGATGATTGAGATATGAAAGAAAGAAACACAGAAGATGGATAAGTACTTGGAAAATATGGCCTTGGTGATATAAACAATGATAGAATTTTGCAAGACCAACAACTCCTTCATCCAAATAGCTTTTTTAACAACATAGATGGTGACTACACATGAGGTCTGATGGTTAAGTCCATGAACTTAATTGTTCTAAGTGATACATACCTCATTGCTAAGTATCACTGTGGTCACCTTCAAAGTGCTCCCAATGCCATCTCTTACTTCATCCTTCAAAACTAATTTGGAATTCTTTCTGGAATGGCCATTGCACATGGTGGCATGATGGCAAGTTTGCAAACTTAATTGTACAGTTGTATGTGAGGGAGTTTTAGACAGTAAAAAAAAAAATAGCTGTATTGTAACACTTTTGCTATGCATCTGATTCAGCCCCCAGGGACTTTTTTCTTTACCCAAAGATAAATGTTGAAAGGAAGACATTTTAATGACACTCAAGACATCAAGGGTAATACAATGAAAGCTCTGACAGCCATTCCAGAAAAAGAGTTCCAAAATTGCTTTGAACGGTGAACTAGGTACTGGTGTCAGTATGTAGCTTCCCAAGGGGAGTACCTGCAAAGTGACAGCAGTGATATTCAGCAATGAAATACATAGTACTTCTTCTAGGATGAGTTTGGGAACTTCACTGTTAGTCCTCATAGATGGACCTCACTAAATGGCATACACAGAATCAAATCAACTATATCTGTAGAAAGAGACAATGGAAAAATTCAATATCATCAGTTAGAACAAGAGCAGGGGTCAACTGTGAAACAACCATCAACTGCTCATATATAAATTTAAGTTGAAATTGAAGAAAATGAGAACAAGTAAATGACAGCCAAAATCCAACAATCTTGAATATTTCCCACCTGAATTTAGAGACCACCTTGAGAATATGTTTGACCATTCAATGCTAATGAAGAAAGACCAGATGAATCGTGGAATGGCATCAAGGACATCATATATGAAGAAACAAGAGGTCATTATAAAGATAGCAGAGAAATAAAAGATCTAAATGGTGTTAGAAGAGACTCTGAAACTTGCTCTAGAAGTTCAAATAGCTAAAGCAAACAGAATAAATGATGAAGTGAAGGTGTGGAACAGATTTCAAAGGGTGCATCAAGAAGACAAATTATTATAATGACATGTGTGAAGACTTGGAGTTAGAAAGCCAAAAGAGAAGAATATGCTACATTTCTTAAGCTGAAAGAACTGAAGAAAAAGTTCAAGCCTAGAGCTGCAATATGGAAGCATTCTACTGGGGGAGATACTAAATGATGCAGGAAGCATCAAAAGATGCAAGGAATACATTGATTCTCAATATCAAAAAGAATTGGTAGATGTTCAACAATTTCAGGAGGTAGCATATGATCAGTAACCAATAGTACTGAAGGAAGAAGTTCAAGCTGTATTGATGGCATTGGAAAAAAAATAAGGCTCCAGGAACTAATGGAACACCAATTAAGATGTTTCAACTAACAGATGTTCCAACTAGCAGATGTTGAAGTTATGCATTTGTCCACATCAAGAAATTTGGAAGAGGTGGAATCAAGATGACGGACCAAGCACAAGTCTCCTTATATCCCTCTGGAAACCAAGACCTGAGTTGATAATCAAATGGAGCCTTCTGGTCACCTAGTGAGTCCCATGGCACAGGGCTGTTAATTTGGACTTCATACCACTGAACAAAAAATCTCCTGTATTTCACTGACTCCGGCTAGCCCTGGCTGTCAGGGACTGAAGGTAGCACACCATTTTGACTGTTTTTACTCTGTCTTGGCTGGTGAGCAGAGCTGGGTTGTACCTAGCGGCTAGTCTCAGATGCACTGCTGGTGGGATAGACAGGCGAAATTGCCATATTTTGAGAGCCAGACTTAGGACTCTGTTCATCTAGCCACTTTGGGCCTGTCTTTTTATCTCTGCCACAGCATGGTTTGTATGGAACCAGCAGTGCCTATGTGCAGGATGCTGTGCTAGATATGGAGATTTTACTGGGCTTGGGAATCAGTGCCTGCAAACAGGACAATGCTTCTCCTACAGGAAAGCAGTAGTTTACACAGTGTTGTCTAGGGTGGGGGCCTGGCAACAGAGGCTGAAGACTCACTACGTCTCAGTTCCCTTAGCCCCACTTTCTGCCAACCATGTGGAGGGTGCCATATTAGAGACAGTGGCCACAGCTGGACCTAATTCTTAGCTTTAGAGCCAAAGCCTGCCTATAGGAGAGCATTTTCCTACCAGAAAAATGGTAGTTTACACAGTGTCGCCTAAGGCTGAGCCCTGTCAGCGGAGGCCAACAGGACAGTAGCATTGCTGTATTTTGAATTAGTTTGTGTCATCTGGGGTTGAATACAGAGGTGCTTACTTTGCCAGCTGGGAAGAGGGACCTCTACACCTGAAAACCTGACTGACTTAGTGGTCAGATACCTTTTGCTTTACATTTTAAGAGAGCCTAGAGAAACATCTACAGTCCATCGTGACAGAATCTCTCTGAGCCTTTACTTACTCACATGAAACCCAAAAAGCAACAGATGCTTGTGGCAAACAAGAAATCACCCATGGCTTCAGAAGGCTCCCAAACAAAACAACCAAGAAGTTTTCCAGATGAAGAAATTTTTCTGAAATCATCAGAAGGTGAATACAAAAGGATTATATAGGAGTCCTTCCAGATCTTATACGAAATACAACAGAACAAAATGAAAAATTAAGCAAGCAAGCTGTTCAATCTGATTGAACACCACTACTCTGAAATCCAACAGATCAAGAAGTAAATCAAAGACATAAAAACTTCCATTGAAAGCCAAGAAAACAGAGTGGAACAAATGGAGAAAGGAATTTCTGATGTGGAAGACAGAGCTACTGACGCCAGTGTCTATGAGCAGAAATCAGAAAAAAGAAACAAGAAAAATGAAGAAGCATTAAGAAGCACATGGGACTCTATTAAGAGGAATAACCTTTGATTATTTGGAGTCCGTGAACAGCACGAGACACTTGAGAACATAGAGAGTATTGTTGCTGAGCTGCTGACAGAAAACTTCCCAGAAATCATGAAGGAAGAGAATATAGATATCCCAGGTGCTTATCGTACAACACCCAATATAGATCTCAAAAGAAAGACTCCAAGACATATTATAATCAAGCTTAACAAAATGAAACATAAGCAGCAACTCTTAAAGGGAGCCAAACAAAAGCAAAGCTAACATTCAGAGGGAAACCCTCCAGGCTTTCATCAAATTTCTCAACAGAAACCATGCTGGCATGGAAACAGTGGCATGGCACATTCAAAGCCTTGAATAAGAAGAAATTCCAACCCAGAATTGTATATCTTGCAAAACTATCTTTCAAATATGAAAATGAAATGAAGACATTTGCAGATAAACAGTAACTCAGAGACTTTGTAAAAACCAAGCCAAAGCTACAGGAAATACTGAAAGAAGTTCTTGGCTTTGGCTTAGAAGAACAAAACCACTAACTTTATATTTCAGGACACCACATCATCCAGAATTCTACTCAATTAGGGAAGGCTCCAATCTCAATCACAGCTTTAATAATGAAAGAAACAATCCAGTGATTATCATGAAAACTATGGTGTCATCATTTTAAAAAGAGAGATGTACTACAGTCGTTATAGTCCTTCCAGATGGAGAGGAAGATGACAAGCCTGGTGGTAATTAAAATTAGGTTTATATATAGCTTCTTAAGCGGGATCATAGGGACAGCCATAAAGTGCAACAAAGATGTAACATACCGTATCAAGAAATGTAACATAGGAGTCTTAACAACTACAAAATCAGCCAGCTCTGAAAAAGGTGAAAAATCAACTCACAAAAAACAATTTCCCAGAACAGACTAATAAGAACAACAGAGAAAACATCAACACAAAAATAAACATATCACAATGGCAGCAGTGAACACATACCTATCAATAGTTACATTGAATGTGAATGGACTGAATGCTCCAGTAAAGAGACATTGAGTGACATCTTGGATCAAAAGACATGAGCCAACCATATGTTGTCTACAAGAAACTCACTTGAGACTTAAAGATAGGAAACAACTGAAAATTAAAGGATGGAACAAAATATATCAAGCTAAGAATGAAAAAAGAAGAGCAGATGTGGCAATTCTAATCTCAGAAAAAATCAATTTTAATGTGAAATCCACCATTGTGGACAAAAATGGACACTATTTATTGCTGAAAGATTCAGTACACAAGCACGACTTAACTATATTAAATATTTATGCACCTAGTATCAGAGCACCTAAACATGTTTAAGAAACACCAACTATACTCAACAAAGAATTAGATGACTCCACAATAATAGTGGGAGACTTCAACACTCCACTTTCAATACTGGACAGATCATCTAGAAAAAATTTCAATAAAGATACAGAAGACCTTATTGCCATAATTAACCAACTAAACCTCATCGATACACACAGAACTTTCTGCTCATCAGCGGACAACTACACCTTCTTCTCCAGTGCACATGGAACAGTCTCCTGAATTGACCATGTGTTAGGACATAATGCAATTCTCAACAAAATCCATACCACTGAATTACTGCAAAACATCTTCCCAGATCATAAAGCCATAAAAGTTGAAATCAATACCAGAAAAAAACATAGATAGAAAGTGGAATTCTTGGAAACTGAACAACATCTTGCTCAAAAAACCATGAGTTATAGAAGACATCATGGATGAAATAAAGAAATTCATGGATTCCAATGAGAATGAAAACACTTCCTACCAGAACCTATGGGATGAAGTCAAAGCAGTGCTCTGAGGTCTGCTTATCTCTATAAATGCACACATCTGGAAGGAAGAAAGAAATCAAATCAAGGAACTGACCCTATAGCTTGAACAAGTAGAGAGGGAACAAACGAACCCCTCAGGCACAAGAAGAAACCAGATCATAAAGATTAGAGAAGAACTAAATGAATTAGAGAATAGAAAAACAACTGAAAAAATTGAAAAGAGGAAAAGCTGGTTTTTTGAAAAGATCAACAAAATTGACAAACCACTGGCTAAACTTACTAAGGGAAAATAGAAAAGGAAACAAATAACACAAACTAGAAATGAGAGGGGAGTTGCTACAACAGATCCAAGAGAAATCAAACATATCATAAGAGAATACTATGAAAGACTGTACTCTAACAAATTCGAAAACCTAGAGTAAATGGACAAATTCCTTGATTCATGTCACCTACCCAAATTATCACAACGTGAAGCAGAACAACTTAATAAACCCATCATAAAGGAAGAGATTGAAAATGTCATCCAAAAACGGCCAATCAAGAAAAGCCTGGGCCCAGATGGCTTCACTGCAGAATTCTACCAAGCTTTTAGAGAAGAGTTATCTCCAATACTACTGAGACTATTTCACAGTATAGAAAGGGATGGAGTACTCCCAAACTCATTCTATGAAGCCAGCATAACCCTGATACCAAAGCCAGGGAAAGATCCAACAAAAAAGGAGAAATACAGACCGATATCACTCATGAATCTAGATGCAAAAACCTTCAAAAAAATTCTTGCCAATAGAATACAACAACATATCCAAAAAATAATCCATCATGACCAAGTGGGATTCATACCAGGGACGCAAGTCTGGTTTCAACATCAGAAAAATAATGTGATCAACCACATAAATAACACAAAAGACAAGAATCACCTGATGTTTTCCACTGATGCAGAAAAGGCATTTGATAAAGTCCAACACCCATCCATGCTAAAATAGCACAGACGGAAGATTTCTTAATGTAATAAGGGCCATTTATACAAAGCCAATTGCCCACGTAATCTTGAATGGAGAGAGACTGAAACAGTTTCCCTTGAGAACAGGAGCTAGACAAGGATGCTCGCTCTTACCTTTCCTATTGAACATTGTACTAGAAGTTCTAGCCAGAGCATTTAAACAAGACCAAGAAATAAAGGGCATCTGTGTCGGCAAAGACAAAGTCAAAATCTCCCTGTTTGCTGATGATATGATTGTACGTGTAGAGAATCTCAAAGAATCTATAAGTAAACTACTCAAACTGGTAGAAGAGTTCAGCAAAGTCTCAGGGTATAAGATAAACATAAGAAAATCAGTAGGATTCCTTTATACCAACAACGAGACTGTTAATGAAGAAATTATCACATCAATATCATTTACTATAGCCCCTAAGAAGATAAAGGAATTAATCTAATCAGAGAAATAACAGACTTTTACAAAGAGAACTACAAGCCCTTACTACAAGAAATTAAGAGAGACTTAGACAAATGGAGAAACCTACCCTGCTCATGGATAGAAAGAATAACATTGTGAAAAATGTCTGTTTTACCCGAAGTAATCTACTTATACAATGCAATTCCAATACAAGTTCCAGTGTCATTTTTTAATGAGATGGAGAAACAAATCACCAATTTTGTTTGGAAAGGGAAGAATCGCCAGATAAGTAAACTACTACTAAAGAAGAAGAACACACGGGAGGCCTCTCATTACCCGACTTCAGAACGTATTACACTGCCACAGTGGTCAAAACAGCCTGGTACTGGTACAATAACAGACAGATCGATTAATGGAACAGAATTGAGACTCCAGAGATGACACCATCTGCCTACTAACAGCTGATATTCGACAAAGGCCCTAAGACATTAAACTGGGGTAAAAACAATCTCTTCAACAAATGGTACTGGCAAACTTTGGTATCCATCTGCAATGAATCGAAACAAGATCCATATCTTATACCTTATACAAAAGCCAACTCCAACTGGATAAAAGACCTAAATATCAAATCTAAAACGATAAAGTTCATCGAAGAAAAAGTAGGAACAACAACAGAACTTTTAATACACAACATAGACAGACTTCAAAATCTGTCAAACAAACCACAATCAACAGAAGAGAAAATAGATTAATGGGAGCTATTAAGAATCAAACACTTTTGCTCATCCAAAGACTTCATAATAGAATTAAAAGGCCATCTACAGAATGGAAAAAAATATTTGGCAACTCTATGTCAGACTGATGCCTGATCTCCATAATCTATAAGGTACTACAAAATGTCAATAAGAAGAAGATAAATCATCGAATTAAGCAGTAGGCAAAAGCAGTGGACAGACACTTCTCTAAAGATGAGATCCAGGCAGCCAAAACACACATGCAGACCTGTTCACAATCTTTAGTTATTAAAGAAATTCAAATCAAAAAGACAATGAGATACCATCTCACCCCAACAAAGTTGGCCATGATCCAAAAAACACAAAACAACAAACACTCAAGAGGCTGTGGAGAAAGTGGAACTCTCCTACACTGTTGTGGGGTTGCAAAATGGTCTGGCCTCTTTGGAAAGCAATCTGGTGCTTCCTCAAAAAATTGGATATGGATGTACCATTTGACCCAGTAATTCCACTACTTGGAATATATCCTACAGAATCAAGGCCATTCACATCAACAGATACATGCACGAGAATGTTTATTGCAGCACAGTTCACGATAGCAAAAAGATAGAATTACTCAGATGCCCAACAACAGAGGAATGGATAGATAAACTGTGGTATATATACTCATGGAGCTCTATGCAATGATAAAGAACAATGATGATTCCAGGAAATATCTCATAACCTGGTTTCAACTGGAAGACATTGTGTTGAGTGAAAGTAGTCAGAGACAAAAGGACAAACATTGATGAGACCCCTAGGATAAGAACTCAAAACCAGATTTATGCACAGAAGAAAAGACTCTTTGACGACCACAAGGGACGGGAGGGAGGAAAGGTGAAAGGAGAAGGATTTAGATTAGATAGTTGGTAGAAATTTGGTTGGGTGAAATTGGTGATAGCGCACAATAGAAACAAGAACAGTATTAAGTGGACTTCAACATAACTTGAGTACTCCTTCTATCTTAACCCAATATTGCAAGGACAGAGTAGCTGGGGCAGGGGGCAGGAGACCATGTTCTTAGGTGAAATAGAGGCCAATTGACATAACTAGCATTTTGCTGAGTGGGCTGTCTGTGCCCCATGTTGGTGAGTGGCATCTAGGGTCTTACAATCTGCCAAGCTGCCATCCGAGGGCACAGCAAATGGTCCCAACTCAGCAGGAACGGATGCTCACCGATGACGAAGATGACATGGGGGAAAGAGAGCCCAGAAGACAGAGAGACCCATATGAATGGGTGCCTACGTCAACTTAGGACCGAAATAACCCGATGGTGCCTGGCCACCACCACTGATAGCCACGTTGGAGCTCACAAAGTTGACACTCATTGGCAATACACGACTAAAAAGGGGTGCACCCTGAGATCTCCACTAAAAGACCACAACTGATGATCCAGCAGTTTCTGGGTTCCCCTGGGAGCATGGCCCCTGGCCCTGATGCTGCCCTTGCCCTTAAATCATAACAAAGTTCCACTCTTCGGACACAAATGGATCGGACTTGGCGATGCAGAGTGACCATATATTGGATGCACTTTAGGGTTCTATGCATCTATAGGATATCATCCTGCTGACCTCTGGCTGGAGGAAGGAGAGTGGGTGGAGAGGAGGGGAAAGGAGACTGTTGGGAGGATGAGTCATGTATGGAGCAGAGAGGAATAGTGTGCTGTCACTGGGCAGGGAGAGCAATGGAAGCTGCATATAGGCGGGCATGCAAATTTATATGGGAATGTACGTTTTCACTCAGTCATAATAATAAAAAAAAATTTGGAAGACAGCTATCTGGCCAACCATCTCAAAGCAATTTACGTTTGTGCCTATTCCAAAGTACCATGATCCAACAGAATGTGAAAATTGTTGAAAAATATCATTAATATCATGTTGTTGTTAGGTGCCATCGAGTCAGTCCTGACTCACAGTGACCCTATGCACAACAGAATGGAACATTGCCCAGTCTTGTGCCATGCTCACAATAGTTTTTATGCTTAAGCCCATTGTCTCAGCCACCGCGTCAATCCATCTCATTGAGGTTCTTTCTCTTTTTTGCTGATCCTCCACTGTACCAAGCATGGTGTTTTTTCAGGGACTAATCACTCCTGACAACATGTTCAAAGTATGTAAGACACAGTCTCATCATCTTTGCTCCCATGGAACACTCTGGTTGTACTTCTTCCAGAACAGATCTGTTTGTTCTTTCGGTGCTCTGTGGTACATTCAATATTCTTCTCCAACACCGCAATTCAAAGGCATCAGTTCTTCTGTCTTCCGCATTCATTGTCCAGCTTTAACGTAGCTGAAGATCATTCGAAAGCAGTTGCAGCAGCGCATCTACAGGGAACTTCCAGAAATTCAAACCTTATTCAGAAGAAGATGTGGAACCAAGAATATCACTGCCAAAGTCAGATGGATCTCGGCTGAAAACAGAGTACCAGACAGATGTTTATCTGTGTTTTATTGACTATGCCAAGGCACTTAATGATGTGGATGATAACAGATTATGGATAACATTGTTAAAAATGGAAACCTCTTAACATTTCATTGTGTTCATGGGGAACTTGTGCATAGACCAAAAGGCAGAACGTGGGGATACTGTGTGGTTTAAAATCAGAAAAGATATGTGTTTTTGTTGTTTCCTTTCACCATGCTTATGCAAGCTCTGTGCTGAGCATATGGCCTGAGAAACTGGACTATAGGAAGAAAAACAGGACATTAGGACTCAGGACGACTCATCAACAGCCTGTAACAGGCAGATGACACAGTCTGCAGAAATTGAAGAGGACTTGAAGCATTTACTGATAAAGATCAAAGACCATAACTTTCAAGAAATCTAAAAGACACATTGCATTGGGCAAATCTGCTGAATAAGACATCTTTACATATTAGGAAGCAAGAATTTCACCTTGAAGACTAAGGTGTGGCTGACCCAGGCCATGGTTTTCAGTAGCCCCATATGCCTGTGAAAGCTAGACAGTGCATAAGAAAGACTGAAGATGAGTTGAAGTCTTTGAATTACGGTGTTGGTGAAGAAATTGAAACCATGGTGGCGTAATGGTTAAGTGCTAAGTCTGCTAACTTACCAATTAGCAGTTCAAATCCACCAAGTCCTCCTTGCAAACACTATGGAGCATTTCTACCCTGCCCTGTAGGATCGTTATGAGTGAGAATTGACTTGATGGCACTGCGTTTGGTTTTTGGTTTGGGGTAAAAGAATGAATACATGTTTCTTGGAAGAAACAGAGTCAAAATATTCCTTAGAAGCAAAGATGATGAGACTGTGTCTCATAGTTTGGATGTGTCATAAGGTAGGATTGATCAATCCCTGAAGAAGGACATCATGCTAGGTAAAGTGGACAGTCAGCAAAAACGAGGAAGATCCTCAGGGAGAAGGACTGCAATAACTGACTCAAACACTGTTATAAGCATTATGATCGTGAGGATGACACAGAATATAGCAGTGTCCTGTTATGTTGTATGAAGGGTTGTTACAAGGTGGAATTAATGAGAAGGTACCTAGCAAGAGCTATATATAGACAGAATATAAAATATCTCCCTAGACTTATGCTTGTCTTCTCTTTCCCACATTTTGAACTTAACCCTTTGGTAAGCTATAATGAGAGCTAACACACTGAGTGTCAAGCATATGCCAAGTACCAGTCACTATGAGTTGGAATCAACAGCAGTGGTTTATTTTTTTATTTTTCTCCCCATCCCTAACCACTTTACATACACCATCTCATTCAATTCTTAAGGAGCAGTATGAAGTACTTTCATTATTGTTTACGTTATCTCCGGTGAAGAATCTGAGTCCTAAGAGGGTAACACTCCTGGTGAGCAATGGTTAAGCAATAAGTGCTAGGTTGCAAGCATAGAAGTGGGTAGATCAAACCTCCTGAGTGGCTCCATGGGAGAAAATCTGTCTATTTGCTTTTATAACAATTACAGCAGGGGAAAAACAAACAAACAAACAACCTTTGAGAAGTTATACTTTGTCACTTTGTCATGTGGAGTTGATATGAGTCCAAAATTAGTCTGACAATACCCAACAATAATAACAGCAAAGCAAGAATGCAAACCTAGGCCTTTTCTTCCTAATCTTGAATTTTTAGCATCTCTACTCTACTACCCATATGATACATAAAAGCTGTAGTTTCTAAATTTGTAATCCTTTTCTTCATAACCATTATTATTATTTTCTTTTTTCATCATGGATCTGTCCACAATGTATATAAATCCAAAGAAACCAAAACCATGGCTGCTGAGATGATGCCATCTTATTACAATTCTGTAGACAGAGTAGAACTGTTCCATGGTGTTTCCAAGGGGCACTTGGTGGATTTTAACTTTCAACCTTTTTGTTAGCACACAGCGTAGGTAATATAGAAATCATACTAAATTTAATATCTACAAAATTGACCAAAGGAGAGATGGCTACTTTCACACTACAAGGCATAAATACATTCAATGGACATCCCCAGAGAGCTTTGGTAGCTTTGTTTTCTTCCCCCCATTTTAAGCATTTGTAAAACTTCTACTCATCTTGTACTTGAAGTCTATTTCATCTATTTCCAAACATCTTTCTTCTGTGGTTCTGGAAAGATCTACTGTAAAATACTTTTTTTAATTTGATATCTTAATTTTCCCTCTACATAAAATTTCTTCTCACACTTTGTAAGAGAAAGAAACTTAGTCAAGTAAAGAGAACACTTTAAGGAGGTTCAAAAGTCTAAGATTTTATTCCCAACTCTGTTACTGACCTGTTATATGCCCTTGGGTTTAACCTCACTGCACCACACTTAGTGAAGACACGTTTCAGCTTTTCTGCTAACATGTACTTAGTGGGCCAGATCTTCCAAATGAGCCAATTGCACTTGGAGATGAAGTTAAGCTATTTGGAGGGGCATTAACCCTTTCTGGTCAATGAATTCTTTATGCATGAGTAGAATAACTTACTAAACTCTGCCTACTGTCTCTTGTTATGCATCCCTTCTCTCTCAATTGCCTAAGTTACACAAAAAGTATCACACTCAGTCAATAACTAAGCAATATTTGAGGGAAGTGCTGAGCACTGGAAAAAAGAAATCACAAGTAAATGAAACGACCCTCAACAAACAGGTGAACAAATGATAGAAATCAATGACATGAAAATGGACTGCTTTTCCCTCCTCATTGGATTTAGTAGTTGTCTGTTTGTTTCTTCTCTCTTCTGCTGGCTGCAAGCATTCCAGGAGTAAAAGTGTCATAGAAATGCTGGCATACCCACCACATTACCTGGGAAGAGCGTATTCATTAAGTTCTGGGATGGCATCAATTGCCCTCTGGATCAAACATAAACTCCTGATGGCTGCCTTCAAAGCTCTGCATTACTAGGGCTCACTCCACTTGTTCTAATCTCCAGCCTATCAGTGATATTCTAGCCAAGCTTTCCTTCTTGGGCTGATTCAGTGAGATCTTCCTCTGTCTCCACTCCTTTCTGAGACTTTTCCTTATCAGGCCCCCACCTACTGTCTTTTGCTCTCAACAGGTATCCTCCTTTTACTTGACACACAAACTTGGCCTCCTCAACGACTTTCTGTAATCAGTTTTTCCAGGGAAATGCTGATGAATTCAAAACTCTTGAGAATATAAATATGCTTTTCTAAATGATATATTCTTTCAATAGATTTGTCAGCTTCTTCAGTACTCAAGCCGTTTTAGAGATTGATAATTAAGGTATTGAGTCAATAATCAGGAAACCCATTGACAAAATAAGAAATTACAGTACTAAATTTTGCAATCCTGGGACACGGTGAAATTCTTATGTAATTTCAAAAGTTTCATGATCCTGGTTTTTTAGTTTGAATTATAGGATTGTGCTTAAATAGCCATTCTTGAGCCTTATTACAAAATAAAGAAGAACATTTCTCTAATAAATGCAGAATTTGTGGGTTTTTGTACTATTATGATTGAATGAAAATATACATTCTCGTATACATTTACATGCCCAGCTATACGCAACTCCCACTGCTCTCCCTGCCTGGTGATAGCACACTCTTCCTCTCTGCTCCATACATGTCCTGTCCTCCCAACTATCTCCTATCCCCTCCTCTCCACCCACTCCCCTTCCTCCAGTAAGAGGTCAGCAGGACAACATCCTACAGATACATAGAACCTTAAAGTGCACACATGATACACTCACTCTGTGTTGCCAAGTCCAATCCACTCCTCTCTGAAGAGTTGACCTTCATTATGATTTATGGACAGGGGTAGCATCAGGGCCACAGGCCATGCTCCCGGGGGAACGCCAAAGCCCCTGGACCATCAATTGTGGTCTTTTAGTGGAGATCTCAGGGTGCAGCCCTTTTTACTCTTGTGTTGCCAGTGAGACTCAACTATGTGAGCTCCATTGTGGCTGTCACTGGTGTTGGCCAGGCATCATCTGGTTCGTCTGGTCCCAAATTGATGTAGTCACCCACTCACATGGGTCTGTCTGTCTTTTGGATCCTCTTTCCAGCACTTAGTTTTGGTCCTTAGTGATCATCTGTTCCTGCTGAATTGCGACCATTTGCTGTACGCTCAAATGGCAGCTTGGCAGCTTTTAAGACACCACTCACCAATGTGGGATGCAGAGGGCCCTTTTAGCAAAACAGTAGTTGTGCCAATTGGCCTTGATTTCCCCTGAGAGCATGTTCCCTGGCTGTCCCAGCTACTCTGTCCTTGCAATATTGGCTTAAGAAGACAGGAGTAATCATGTTATGTTGAAGTTCAGTTAATACTGATAGTCTTTCTAATGTGTGCTGTCAGATTTCACCCAACCAAATTTCAACTGACTATCTAATCTAACCCCCCCCCCACTCTCTCTCCCTCCCCACCCTTGAAGCCATCAAAGAGTCTTTTCTTCTATGTGTGAGTCTGTTTTTAAGTTCTTATCTTAGGGGTCTCATACAATATTTGTCCTTTTGAGGCTGATGGCTTTCAATCAACATAATACCCTCCAGTTGAAATCAGGCTATGAGATGTTTCCTAGAGCCATCATTGTTCTTTATCATTGCATAGTGTTCCATTGAGTATATATACCATGCCATATATATATATATACACACACACACACCATATATATACCATATTCCTCTGTTATTAGGCATCTGGGTTGATTCCAGCTTTTTGCTATTGTGGACTGTGCAGTGATAAACATTTGTGTGCATGTATCAGTTGGTGTGAAAGACTTGGATTCTGTAGGATATATTCTGAGCACTAGAATTACTGGGTCAAATGGTATATCTAGCTCCAGTTTTTAAGGAAGCGCCAGGTTGCTTTCCAAAGAGGTTACACCATTTGTAACCAAAGAGGTTACACCACCAGCAGTGTAGAAGAGTTCCACTTTCTCCACAGCCTCTCCAGCATTTTTTGTTTTGTGTCTTTTGGATCATGGCCAACCTTGTTGGGGTGAGATGGTGTCTCATTGTCATTTTGATTTGAATTTCTTTAATAGCTAATGATCGTGAGCAGGTCTGCATGAGTTTTTTGGCTGCCTGAATCTCCTCTTTAGAGAAGTGTCTGTCCATCTCTTCTGTCCATTGCTTAATTGGATGATTTATCTCCTTCTTATTGATATTTTGTGGTACCTTATAGATTATGGAGATCAGGCGTCAGGCTGACATATAGTTGCCAAATATTTTTTCCCATTCTGTAGGTGGCCTTTTAATTCTATTAATAAAGTATTTGGATGAGCAAAAGTATTTGATTCTTAATAGTTCCCCCATTGATCTATTTTCTGTTGTTTGTGGTTTGTTTGACAGATTTTGAAGTTTGTCTACGTTGTGTATTAAAATTTCTATTGCTGTTCCTACTTTTTCTTGGATGAGCTTTATCATTTTAGGTTTGATATTAAGGTCTTTCATCCAGTTTGAGTCGGTTTTTGTATAAGGTGTAAGATATGGGTCTTGTTTTAATTTATTGCAGATGGATATCTAATTTTGCCAGCACAATTTGTTCAAGAGATTGTTTTTACCCCAGTTTGTCTTAGGGCCTTTGTAAATGTCATGCATTGAATTCTGTCCCCCCAAAAATATGTGTAGCCATGTGGCTGGGCCATGATTCCCAGTATCTTGTCCTGTCCTCCATTTTGTGGCTTTCTTATGCTGTATGTTAGAGGATTAGGGTGCGGCTGTAAATCCCTTCATAGGATTACCTCCCTGCTCCACTGCGAAGGGAGTTCCCCTGGAGTATGGCTTGCCCCATCATTAATCCTTTCATCCTATGAGAGTTAAAAGGACAGAGAAGCAGGCAGAGAATTGAGAACCTTGTACCATAAAGAAAGCAGCACTGGGAGAAGAGCGTGTCCTTCAAACCTGAGGTTCCTGCGCCAAGATGCTCCCTGGACAGAGGCTGATGCAATGCTGGACTTTCCTCCAGAGCCAACAAGGGGGAAAGCTTTCTTCTGGAGTGGACACCCTGAATATGGACTTGCAGCCTACCAGACTGTGTAAGAATAAACCTTCCTTTATTAAAGCCATCCACTCTGTGGTATTTCTGTTAGAGCAGACCTAGCTGACTAAAACAGTAAAATATCAACTGTTCATAGACAGATGATGTCATCTCTGGGGTCTTGATTCTGTTCCACTGATTTATCAATCTGTTTTGTACCAGTACTAGGCTGTTTTGACTACTGTAGCAGTAAAATAGATTCTAAGATCGGGTAATCAGAGGTCTCCCATTGTGTTCTTCTTTAGTAATGCTTTACTTATCTGGGGCTTCTTCCCTTTCCAGACAAAGTTGGTAATATGTTCCTCCATCTCATTAAAAAATGTCATTGGAATTTGTATTGAGATTGCATTATGTAAGTAGATTGCTCTGGATAAAATAGACGTTTTCACAATGTTAAGTCTTCCTATCCATTAGCAGAGTAGGTTTCTGCATTTATGTAAGTCTTCCTTAGTTTCTTGTAATAAGTACTGTAGTTCTCTTTGTAAAGGTCTGTTATTTCTCTGGTTAAATTTATTCGTAGGTATGTTATCTTCTTAGAGGCTATAGTAAATGGTACTGATTTGGTGATTTTGTTGTTTATATAAAGGAATCCTACTGATTTACTTATGTTTATCTTGCATAAACCTAACTGAGTAGGTTTCTGGGTGATGTGTTTTGCATTTGCTTCTAAAATACATAGTTAGTGGTTTTGTTCTTCTAAGCCAACGCCAAGAGATTCTTTCAGTATTTCTTGTAGCTTTGGTTTGGTTTTTACAAAGTGTCTGAGTTTGTTTTTATCTGCCAATGTCTTCATTTCATTTTCATATTTGAAAGATAGTTTTGCAGGATATATAGTTCTTGGTAGGAAGTTCTTCTTCAAGGCTTTGAAAGTGTCATGCCACTGTCTCTGTGCTAGCATGGTTTCTGCTGAGAAATCTGATGGAAGCCTAGAGAGTTTCCCTCTGAATGTTAGCTTTGCTTTGAGTTTGGCTGCCTTTAAGAGTTGCTGCTTATGTTTCATTTTCTTAAGCTTGCTTAGACTATGTCTTGGAGTCTTTCTTTTGAGATCTATATTGAGTGGCATTCGATATGCATCTTGGATATCTAAAATCTCTTCTTTCATAATTTCTGGGAGGTTTTTTGTCAGCAACTCAGCAACCATACTCTCTGTGTTCTCAGGTGTCTTGCCCTGTTCAGGAACTCCAATTAATAGTAGGTTGTTCCCCTTAATAGAGTCTCACATGCCTCTTAATGCTTCTTCCTTGTTCCTGTTTCTTTTTTTCTGATTTTTCCTCCTAGATGCTGGAGTCAGTAGCTCTGTATTCCAAGTCAGAAAGTCTCTTTTCCATTTGTTCCATTCTGTTTTCTTGGCTTTGAATCGAAGTTTCTAAGTCTTTGATTTTGTTCTTGATCTGTCAGATTTCAGAATACTGGTGTTCCATCAGGTTGAACAGCTTGCTAAATTTTTCATTTTGCTTTGCTGCATTTTCGTATAAGGTCTAAGAGGGCTCTATACATAATTCCTTTGTATTCACCTTTCAATAATTTCAGAGAGGTTTCTTTGGGAAGTTCTATGGTGCTTTCTTTTGGGGGTTTTCTGAAGCCATGGGTGATTTCTTTATTATGGTTTTCTCCAGAGTTTGTTGCTTTTGGGGCATCATGTGAGTCAATAGAGGCTGGGACAGATGCTGTGAGGATGGACTACAGTTGTTTCTCTAGGCCATCTAAAAATGGAAGGTAAAAGGTATCTGACAACTTCCAAAGTCAGTCAGGTTTTCAGGTGTAAAGGTCCCTCTTCCCAGCTGACAAAGTAAGCACCTCTGTATCAAATCCCAGATGTTATAAACTAGCTCAAAATACAGAAAGGCTACTGCCCCACTGGCCTCTGCTGTTGGACCCCAGCTGTAGGCAACACAGAGTAGACTACTGCTTTTCTTCTGGAAAAGTGCTGTCCTCCAGGCAGGTGCTGCCTTCCAGCCCAGGAACTGGGTCCAGCTGAGGCCTCTATGTGGGTAATCTGCCTCCCTATGGAAAAAAATGTTGTCCCGCACAAGCTCACTCCTGCCTCAGAACAGGCTACTCTATTTCAGAGGTAGAAAGAGAGGCCAAAGGTGCCAAGATGCACAGAGTCCACAGCCTCTGTTGCCTGACCCCAGCCGTAGGCAACACTGCGTAAAATACTACTTTTCTGCTGGAAAAGCGCTCTCCTCCAGGTAGATGCTACCTCCCAGACAAGGAACTATGTCCAGCTGGGGCCTCCATAAAGGTGATCTGCCTCCCAATGGAACAAGCTGGCATCCCGCACAAGCTCGGCACCTGTCTCTGTACAAGCTATGCTGAAAGAGAAACCCAAAATGCTGAGATTCACAGAGTCCAAAGATTGGCACCCAAAATATAGCCATTTCTCCTGCCAACCCCACTCCACCAATGTGTCTGAGTTTAGCTGCTAGTGAAGTCTCAGCTCTGTGTTCTGGCTAAGACAGAGAAAAGAATAAAAGATGTAAAAATGGTAAGTTACCACTGTGAAAGCCAGCTCTGGCAAAGAGCAGGGTCAGTGAAAGAGAGGAGGTGTTCTGTTCAGTGGTATGAAGTCCAAATTAACAGCCCTATGCTGTGTCCTAGGGTGTCCTTTAGGCTCCACTTAATTATCAGTTCAGGTCTTGGTTTCCAGAGGGATTTAGGAAGACGTGTGTTTAGTCTGCCATCTTGACTCTGCCCCCTTTTTTATTATTATTAAAATCTTGAAATCAGCTGTAAGCAGGAATGAACAGATATTGTCTAGCATCTTTTGGGATTCCAGTTTACAATAACACTCCCATTTCAAAGTTAAACAAATATATAGTTGTGTAAGCTTGAGCCAATTACCTAATCTACTTTAGCTTTAGTTTCTTCACTCTAAATAGAAAGGTAATATCACTTAACCCTGTCGTTCAATGAGAATAAAATAAAATAAATCATATAGCACTTTCCCTTCCATGTGTTACAAATTAAAAGTATTTTTGTGTGGCAGACTCCTTATTTTTATAGTTTCTACATGTGATATCCTTTTGAATATTGCTGAAAAGAGCAATGCATTTGAAAAACACAATGGAAAAAAATACAGAAAAAAGTCTCCATGAGCAATTAAAGAAATCACTTTGAAGATAACAAATAGAAGTTTTGATTTAAAATGCGATCTCCTGTTTGACAGCCTTAATACATCCACTAAATACTTGAAAATATGCATGAAAACTCTTAACAGTCCTGAAAACTATAGCTGTCTGTCTCAGTGTTGCCAGAATCTGGAAGAAATTTCCAGTAAGTTTAAAGCTGGTGAAACTATACTGAATCAAACAATTGTTAGCCATTTCTTGGTATAATTTTTAAAACAGCAACCTTGTTTTCTTGAAAGTTGTCTGAAACACCTGTGTTTCTCTTCTCTTTCTCTATTTCCTGGTTCAGAAACACAAGGTCAATACCAACCAAAACAATTGCAAAGATGCTGTTCTTTAGATGTAGCTAGAGTTCTGGTAGAGTGTCCTGGAAGCTGTAACATCCAAAATAAAGTATTAGGAATAGAAAAATGAATATGAGCTAGAATAAGCCTTGAAAACATAATACATACTAAAGATTTTATTTTAGTATGTGTTCTATCTGTACAGAATGTTGGGCAACAAGAGTGTAAGAGTTTGTGTCAGGTCAGTGTAATCTTTCCTAGTTCAATATATTGCAGACACTGAAAATTTTGATAGAAGTTATACCTTCAAAACTATTGTTCACATCTAGATCTGAGAAGGGGAGAGCATTTCAACTTGATGGACCTGGAAAAAAGGTTAATAGATATATAACAATATATTGTAATAAACAATGTATTTGGATGGATCTTTGCTCATTGGAAGATGAATAAACAGAAAAACAATATGCATTTTATTGGGGAAAATGAGAGAGGTTGAAAGGGCATAGCAAAATGCAGATCCAGTGCAGGTCTTGAAGTATTTTTAGCCAGGTTCTGGAAGACTTATAAAATAGTTTGACAACTTCAATTAAGGCCAAGGATAACCTCCATTGCCCTGAATGTGAAAGACAAACTTTGGAATCTTGCTATTAAAGCTCTCCGTTGGTAGGACTCACTAACCAAACAACAGTCATAAAACTTCTCATGAAACAGGAGACAAAACTCAAGGACAGGAGAAATAGAGATAAAATGATAGAGGAATGAAATAAAAAGAGAGTTGGATATCATAAGAAACAACAGTAAGATACTAAGACTGACACTGGAAGACTCCTTTACAGAGCTAGTTGAAGCCATAGCAATTTACTTTGTAATCCACATAAGTTATTATATTTCTTTTTTTTGTTAAATAAAAAATGAAAGTGTACATACTCTGTGATTACAATATTGGGTTAACGTGGGAGGAGTACAAAGTTGTGTCGAAGTCCCATTAACATTGATCTTCTTACTAACGTGTATTGTCACCAATTTCACCCAACCAAATTTCTAACAACTATCTAACCTAAATCCTTGCCCCTCGCCCTCCCATCCTCACACCCTCCCCACCCTTGTAGCCGTCAAAGGGTCTTTTCTGTTATGTATGAGTATGCTTTTAAGTTTTTATTGTAGGGGTCTCATATAATAATTATTCTTCTGTCACTGACTAGTTTCACTGAACATAATGTCCTCCAGTTAAGATCAAACTGAGAGATGTTTCCTGCTATCATCGTTGTTCTTTATCAGTGCATAGTACTTCATTGAGTACATATACCATAGTTTACCCACCCGTTCTTCTGTTGTTGGGCATCTGGATTGATTCCATCTTTTTGCTATTGTGGACTGTGCTGCAATGAACATTCGTATGCGTATATCAGTTGGTGTGAATGACCTTGATTCTGCAGGATATATTCCAAGCAAAGGAATTATGGGCTCAAATGGTATATCTATATCCATTACTTTATGGTAATGCCAAATTGCTTTCCAAAGAGGTTGCACCATTCTGCAATCCCACCAACAGTGTAGGAAAGTTCCAATCTCTCCACAGCCTCTCCAACATTTAGTGTTTTGTGTTTTTTGGATCATGGTCAATCTTGTTGGGATGAGTTGGTATCTCATTGTCATTTTGATTTGAATTTCTTTAATAATTAATGATTGTGAGCATGTCCACATGTGTTTTTTGGCTGCCTGGATCTCCTCTTTAGAGAAGTGTCTGTCCATCTCCTTTGCCCATCACTTAATTGGATCGGTCAGCCTCTTTTTCTTATTGATATTTTGTAGAACAGACGTCGGCCTGACATAGAGTTGCCAAACATTTTTTCCCATTCTGTAGGTGGTCTTTTAATTCTTTTGATGAACTCTTTGGGTGAGCAGAAGTGTTTGCTTCTTATTAATTCCCACTTATCTATTTTCTCTTCTGATGAATGTGGTTTTTTTGCCAGGTTTCGAAGGCTGTGTATATTGTGTATTAAAACTTCCACTGTTGACCCTATTTTATCTTGGATGAGCTTTGTCGTTTTAGCTTTTATGTTTAGGTCTTTTATCCAATTTGAGTTGATTTTTGTATAAGGTGTGAGACATGGGTCTTGTTTCAGTTTTTTGCAGATGGATATCCAATTATGCCAACACCATTTGTTAAAGAGACTGTTCTTACCCCGGTTCAAAATCTTAGGACCTTTGTCAAATATCAACTGTTCACAGGAGGATGGTGGCATCTCTGGGGTCTTTACTTTGTTCCATTGGTCTATATGTCTCTTTTTGTACCACTACCAAGCTGTTTTGACTACTGTGGTAGTGTAATAGGTTTTAAAGTCAGGTAGCGAGAGGCCTCCCAGTATGCTCTTCTTTTTCAGTAGTGCTTTACTTATCCGGCGTTTCTTCCCTTTCGAAATGAAGCTTTTGATTTGTTTCTCCATCTCATTAAAAAATGTTACTGGAATTTGTATTGGGATTCCATTATATAAGTAGAGTGCTTTGGGCAAAATAGACATTTTCACAATATTGAGTCTTCCTATCCATGAGCAGGGCAGATTACTCCACTTACATAAGTCTCTCCTAGTGTTTTGTAGTAAGGTCTTGTAGTTTCCTCTGTAAAGATCTCTCATTTCTCTAGTTAGATTTATTCCTAGGTATTTTATCTTCTTGGGGGCTAGAGTAAATGGAATTGATTTGGTGATTTCTTCTTTAATAATTTCACTATTGGTATAAAAGAATCCTACTGATTTAGTTATGTTTACCTTGTATCCTGATACTTTGCTGAATTCTTCTATTAGCTCTAACAGCTTATTTATGGATTTCTTTGGATTCTCTGTATAAACAATCATATCATCTGCAAAGAGGGAAATCTTTACTTCTTCATTGCCAATACGGATGCCTTTTATTTCTTTGAGTTGTCTAATTGCTCTGGCTAGAACTTCTAGCACAATGCTGAATAAAAGTGATGACAGTGGGCACCCTTGTCTAGTTCCCATTCTCAGAGGGAATTCTTTCAGTCTTTCACCATTCAGGATGATGAAAGCAGTTGGCTTTGCATAGATGCTACTGATTATATTGAGGAATTTCCCCTTTATTCCTATTTTTCTGAGTATTTTAAGCATGAATGGATGCTGAACTTTGTCAAATGCCTTTTCTGCATCAATTGACAAAATCAGGTGATTTTTATCTTTTGTGTTATTAATATGGTTGATTATATTAATTGTTTTTCTGATGTTGAACCAGCCTTGCATCTCTGGAGTGAAACCAACTTGATCATGAAGAATTATTTTTTTTATATGCTGTTGAATTCTATTGTCTAGAATTTTGTTGAAGATTTTTGCATCTAGATTCATGAATGATATTGGTCTGTAATTTTCTTTTTTTGTGAGGTCTTTCCCTGGTTTTGGTATCAGGGTTATGCTGGCTTCATAGAATGAATTTGGAAGTATTTCATTTCTTTCTATGGTGTGAAATAGCCTCATTAGTATTGGAGTTAATTCTTCTCTAAAAGTTTGGTAGAATTCTCCAGTGAAGCCATCTGGGCCAGGACTTTTTTTGGTTGGTAGATTTTTTTGTAACTTTTTCAATCTCTTCCTTTGTGATAGATTTATTAAGTTGATCTATTTTTCCTTGTGATAGTCTTGGTGAGTCATGTGAATCTAGAAATTTGTCCATTTCCCCTAGGTTTTCAATCCTGTTAGAGTATAGCTTTTCACAGTATTCTGTTATGATATATTTTATTTCAGATGGGTCTGTTGTAATATCTCCCAATTCATTGCTTAATCAGGTTATTTGTATCTTCTGTTGTTTTTCTTTTGTAAGTTTAGGCAGTGGTTTATCAATTTTGTTGATCTTTTTGAAGAACCAGCTTTTGGTTTCATTAATCTTTTAAAATTGTTTTTCTATTCTCTAATTCATTTAGTTCTGCTCTAATCTGTGTTATCTGTTTTTGTCTCACACCCAAAGAGTTCTTTTATTGTTCTCTTTCTACTTGTTCAAGTTGTAGGGTTAATTCTTTGGCTTGGGCCCTTTTGTCATTCTAGATGTGTGCATTTATAGAGATAAACTGACCTCTGAGCACTGCTTTTGCTGTATCCCATAAATTCTGGTAGGATGTGTTTTCATTCTCATTTGAATCCATAAATTTCTTTAATGTGTCTTTAATTTCTTCTATAGCCCAAGGCTTTATGAGTAAAATGTTGTTCATTTTCCACAAGTTTTAATTTTTACCTATGAATTTTCTGTTATTGATTTCAACTTTTATAGCTCTGTGGTCCAAGAATTTACTTTGCAATAATAAATCAATGATTTGGATTTTATGGAGAATTGTTTTATGACCTAACATATGGTCTATTCTGGAGAATGTTCCATGTGCTTTGGAGAAGAAGGTGTATTTATCTGCTGATGGATGAAAAGACCTGTATATGTCAATAAGGTCAAGTTGGTTGATTGTTGTAATAAGATCTTCTGTATTTTTACTAGCTTTTTTCTGGATGATCTATCTATCCTTAACTGAAAAGGGAGTGTTAAAGTCCCCAACTATTATTGTCGAATGATCAATCTCGTTTTTCAGTGTCGTCAGTATTTGTTCAACGTATTTAGGTGCTTTGGTATTGGGTCCATAAATATTTAATATTGTTAAGTCTTGCTTGAGTATTGAACATTTCAGCAATAAATAGTGACCAGCTTTGTCTACAACAGTGGATTTTACATTGAAATCTATTTTATTTGAGATTGATATTGCCACACCTGCCCTTTTTTGTGTATTATTAGCTTGATATATATTATTCCAATCTTTAATTCTCAATCTGTTCTTATCTTTAAGTATAAGAAGCGTTTCTTGTAAGCAACGTATAAGTGGGTCATGCCTTTGATCCAGGATATCACTCGCTGTCTGTTTACTGGAGCGTTCAGTCCATTTACATTCAGTGTGATCATTGATCGGTATATGTTTAGTGGTGTCATTGTGATATGTTTATTTTCATGTTGATGATTTCTCTGTTGTTCTTATTAATCTGTTCTGGGACATTCTTCTTTATGAATGGTATGAGTTTTGATTTTATATTTGTTGAGATTCCTGTATTGCATTTTTAAATTTCAAATGATATATTGTTAACCTGTTTTATGACTACATACATAATCCCCCTTAACATATATTTATTGAAATCAATTTTAATTATTTTATAAGTCTGAAATTTTCTCTGCATCAAAAACAACTGTAGTTATTGTGGTGTATCCCTC
The DNA here is from genome assembly GCA_028571685.1 of Heterohyrax brucei. NCBI lineage: Eukaryota > Metazoa > Chordata > Mammalia > Hyracoidea > Procaviidae > Heterohyrax > Heterohyrax brucei. The sequence goes on along the minus strand of CM053146.1, from coordinate 70,155,519 downwards.
TTTTAATGTGATGGTATTATAGGTATTATAGTTGTCATCATATGATCATGGATTCCCTTATTGTAATACTGTAGCTTTTGGCTTGGTTTGGTTAAGTTTTGTGTCTTCCTTAACTCATTAGAAATTTGGACAAAGTGCCTTGAAATATCACCTAAAACATACCTTTAGGGAAGAGCTTCTTTCAATATCTCATGTAATTTTGTTTTTGTTTTTATGAAGTCTTTAAATTTCTCTTTATTTTTAAAAGTCTTAATTTCACCATTATATTTGATAGACAATTTTTCAGGATAAATAATTCTAGGATAGAAGTTTTTCTCATTCAGGACTTTGAACGTGTCTGCCCATTGTTTTTTAACCAGCATTGTTTCAGCAGAAAAGTCAGATGAAAGTCTGCAGGGTTTCCCTTGGAATGTTAGTTTTCATTTGAACCTTGCTGTCTTCAGAAGCATCTCTTTGTGTTTTAGCTTATTAAGCTTAATTATAATATGCCTTGGCGTCTTTCTTTTTGGATCAAACTTTTGCGGTGTTCGATAAACATCCTGGAAACCTATGTTCTCTTTGTTCATAATCTCAGGAAAGCTTTCTGTCAGCATCTCTACAGCAATACTTTCTATGTTGTCATTAATCCTCCCTTGTTCAGGAACTTCAATTAAAAGTAAATTATTCCTCTTCATGGAGTCCTATATGTTTCTTCATTTTTCTTATTTCTTTTCTCTGATTTTACCACATAAATGCTGGCATTAGTTACTTTGTCTTCTAGGTCACTGATTCTAACTTCCATCTGTCCAATCCTACTCTTTTAGCTTTTGATGGAATTATCCAATTCTGTAATTTTGCTATTAATCTGATGTATTTCAGATCGTTGATGTTCTAGCATTTCTATATTTCATTTTGTTCTATTGCATTTTGTTTAATCTCTAGGAGGGTTTCATACATAACTCTTTTGTATTCAACCTCTGTTAGATTCAGAAAGTCTTCTTCATCTGGGAATTTTTTTTAATTTTTTGAATCTTTAGGGAGTTTTCTGGAGCATTTGAATGCTGTTTCTCTAAATGATTAATTATGGTCTGCTGCCTGTGTGCCATCTAGATGCTATTTGATTTCTCTGATAACGGATCTAAGAGAATTGTTGGTCACCAGTTGTCTCTATTAGTCTAGTGATTTGCCCCATGTGGACTCTCAAGGGTGGAAGACTGCTTATTGGGTAGCAACAAGGCTGCTCTGTTTATGGAGAAAGAGGGAGTTATCAGCCAGTCTTACAACGTGAGTGAGAAAAACAAGGTTTTTTAATAGAGAAATTTTCAGGGAGAAATATAAGCCTCTCAGCCTTAAAAGTAAACTGCACTTCTATTTAGGGAGCTGTCCAGGTGCTGAATTGGGAGCTGGAAGCTGTCCAACAGGCTGGCCTGAACAGGCAGTGGGGAACAGCAGACTTCACCTGCCAGCTTATAATGAAAGTATGTTACTGTTACTGGCTGCTTGTGGAAGCTGCTGTTCTCTGCTACAATGAAGCAGCAGAAGCAGAGGTCAGATGGTCACTGGATTGTTTTTCAGAGGAGAAGATTAGTCTGATACTGTTGCCCAGTCAAATATGTTAGGTCCTAAGGCTCCCCAGATATTCAATGCTCCATAAAAAATATTACCCAGGCCTTAGTTTGCAGAGGGAAGTTTACTTCACCATCTTGTAAAGGAATCCCCGTTATTATATTTCATGTGGTGATTTTAATCATTTACTCATCAACCACATGTTTACTGAGTGCTTATTCTATCAGATTGTGTGCTGGCAGTGAACAACATACAGCAATGAACTACATAGTTGAGGTCTCAACTCTTACGAATCTTGAAACATGGAAAGGAATTTCAAACAAAAAATAACATAACAATGTGCTAGAGAAAATCTGGGTAAATATCATAACAAAAAGTAAACGAATGGCTGCTTTAAGATTAGACAGTCGAAGGAGTCCTCTCTGAGAAGACAACATTAAACTAAAAAAAAAAAAATAAGAAAGAAACACAAAACATCAAGAAGCAAGCATTTCTGAGTGAAAAGATATAGGGGTCTGAAATTCTAAAAGGAATATTCTAGTGCCCAAACTTCTATGATAGGGAAAACCTCAGTGTGTTCATAGAATAGAAAGAAGGTTAGTACAACTGAACCCTAGTGGTCAGAGAGACTCTGGTAAGATGTTGCTGGGGGAGAGAATCAGAATGTGTGGAGTTTTACCAGTCAGAGAAAATAGTTTTGTTGTGCTAGAAGGCTATTGGAAATTTTAAGAAGAGTAAATTTATCTGTGTGTTACCTTGAGTTTCTCAGAAACCAAGATATGAGGGAAAAAACCCTTAAATACGGAAGTTTTTAAGGAGAACATGCATTCAGGGAGCATCTAAGAGGGATATGGGAGCAATTGAGAGAAAAAAGAGAAAGTGCCAATTCAAGAAGTCATCATTAAGCTGCTCAGCACTGGGAGTGCTGCTGGTTGTTACACACTAGAGGATCATCTGAGAAGCTATGTGGAATCTATTTTTGCACTGCCTGTCTTGGAAACCATAATAAAACAACCAAACCAAGTGCTGTCAGGTTGATGCTGACTCATTCTGGTGGCATAGTGGTTAAAAGCTATGACTGCTAACTAGAAAGTCAGCAGTTCAAATTCTCCAGGCGCTCCTTGGAAACTCTATGGTGCAATACTACTCTGTCCTATAGGAAACCATATGGGGAATTACATCCTCATCATTTCCCTATCATTTTCTACTTTTGACCCTTCAAATATATCCCCCTCAGAACACTAATATTCCTGCAATTTTGAGTTGCCTACACATGGGACAATGAGTGGATTGTCAAAGTACCTCAACCAACAGTATCAAAGGTATGCAGTAAGAGACTTGCACTGTAGCTTGATGTAAGGTACCATTAGCTTCTACATGCAAGAAGCTGGGTCAGAGTTGCCATAGCAGTGCAGGAGTAAGAGATAAATGAATCAAGAGTATCTTAAGTATTAGATAAACAGAATTTATATTTATTTTTATTTTGATGCTTTTGCAGAAAGGTATTAGTTGAGGACAAAACAGCTGAAGAAAGAGAAGAACATTTGAGATTATTGCAGTCATTCAATCAACTCAACAGCTGACAATGCTTAGCTTTGGAGTCCAAGCTGAAAAGCAGTAGAAAAGGTGAAGGGAGGAAAACTCTTGGAGGTAAACTGTCAAGACTTGCTTTGGACTATGAAGAGTGAGAGAAAAACTTATATCAGCAAAGTTGGATTAAGAGACATGTAGTAAAATCTGAATGTGCAAACATAACATGTCTTTAATTTAATCTTTGGCATAAGACAGTTACAAAGCACGTCTCATTGAATTATTAAAATTAGGAATTAGAGTGGAGACAATAAAAAAAGTAAAGTCATGATTTAATAGAAAGCAACTACTGGGACAGTTGAAACACTGCCCATGTCAAATGACAAGTTGTTTTGAAAATAGACTACAAACACAACTGCAGAATCATTTATAAAATAAATAAAATGAAGCAAATGCTTGCACAAAGTTACAAAATAAAGCTGAAACCACACACTCTGAAAACAGTTTTTAAAACATTAAATTATTCAATATAAGAAGCTATTAAGCAAAATCTTCAGATTAGCACTAAATAAAAACTGGTACTGAAGAAAAATTGAACACTGAGAAAATTAAAAAAAAACAGAATTTATCAAATTCAGTGTCTAGTCTTCTAAAACAGCAAGGCAAACCAAAATAAAAACAAACAATTCCACAGATCTGTGCAACACAAAACCAGAAGCAAGGAACCTGCAGAGAAGATAAAGAGGGAGAAAAAGAGGAAAGAGCAGGACAGAGACAGAAGGTGGGGAAGAAAACAAGAGGAGAGGTGAGGTAAGAGGAGGAGAAGAAAGTATCTGAACACTCTCAACAGTTTCAAAAACTAGTCAATAGAAAAGACTAAGAAACAATGAAAAAATAGAAATAGCAGTCAAAAATTTTAGAAAAAGAAAGTATAGAATAGGCACAGATAAGGAGCGAACTAGAAGGGATAAAAGACTCAATTGTAACTTCTAGAGATGAAAAATACAATTTTTGAAATAAAAATAAGAAATCTGCCAATTAAGTTCCCGAACTCATACTAGAAAAAGTGCCATATACCCCATCGCTGAATATCACTATGGTAATCTTCAAAGTACTCCTCTTGGGAAGCTAAGCACAGATGCCAGAACCTAGTCCACACTTCAAAGCAATTTTAGAACTCTCTTCTTGGAATGGCCATCAAAGCTGTCATAGTATTACCCTTGATGTGCTGAATGTCATCAAAATGTATTCCTTTCAACATTTCCTATATTGAAAAAAAGTTGCTGAGGACTAGATCAAGTGAGTAGGCAGGGTGCTTGAATACAGTTATTTGCTTACTAACTAAAAACTCTCTCACAGACAACTATACAATTATGTTCACGAACTTATCACCTTGCCACTGTGCACAATGGCCACTCCATAAAGAATTCCAAAATTGCTTTGAAGAGTAGCCTAGGTGCTGGCATTAGTGCAAAGCTTCCAAAAAGGAGTATTTTGAAGGTGACCGTAGAGATATTCAGCAATGAGGTGTGTAGTAGTTAGAACAATTAAGTTCATAGACTTAACTGTCAGACTTACATTCAGAATGACAATAAAATTAGATACTACAGTAGAATGAGTACGCTCAAAGTCATGGCAAAAGACTCCATACAAAATGAAACAGAGACAAATAAGACTGAGAACAAATTAAGAGTGAGCTGTTGGGCAACATCAAGAAATTGAATGTAAATGCAGATGGAGTCCCAGATGGAAAGGAAAGAGTGGAGGCAAAAGTTATTTGAAGAAATAGTGGGTCACATCTTCCAAATCCAGAATCCCAGGAAGATTCAGCAATCTCAAGTAGAAGAAACATTAAGAAGCTATGCTAAAGCATTTCATACACAAATGCTGAAAAACAATTATGAAAAGAAAATCTTGAAGGCTTGCAGGGGAGATGTATTAAATATGACTGACAAAATATAGAAATGCAAGCAGATTTTAGAAATGATACAACACAGAAGACACTGGAGAAATATATATGAAATACAGAAAAAAAGGAGAAAAACAATATAATGCTCCATAATTCCATTTAATGAATTCTACCACACAGAGAATCTTAGATTGTTAGACTCACTGCTTCTACACTCACTAGCTGAACTGCTTCCTTACAAACTGTGAGTTACCTAACAATTCAAAAACGTCTTTATGCCACTTGAATTTATTGTTGTAATTAAATTTTATGTGAACTGATAAAATAAGAGTATGAAAAGAAAATGCTGTTCTGCAAAAACAAAGCTGATTGCTGGGAAAGATGACATGAAGGTGAATCTTTAAAAACAAATTGCTATAGAATTGTGCACACATGATTCACAATTAAAAGATACCGAGTAATGTAGAACTTTAGAAGAATTCTCATTCATATTACACTCATCTTTAGGTCTTCATTTAAAGACACTAATACTGTAGTTTTACAATACAGACTATAGTTTCTGGCAATGAAAATGTAGAACTTGCTGAGAAGACGACATGATAATCTCTTTAGGAGGGACATAATCAAAGAAATTACCTAGACCCTACATCCATATACTATTGAATAAGTACGTATCTTTTGTTTTTTTGTTTGTTTTCAGTTAAAATTTTGCTGTCAAGTGAAATCCAACTCCTAGAGACCATGTCAGACATAACTCTGAGTAATCCTGTAGGACAGAGTAGAACTGCCCCTTAGGGTTTCCAAGGCTGCGAATCCTTGTGGAGCTGAGATGACAAAGAAAAGTATTAGGGTGACTTGCACAAATGCCTGGACTTAGAGTTTCAAAAGTGAAGAATGCATTCTGAATTCCCAAGCTGAAAGAACTGGAGGGGAAAAAAAAAACCAAAGCCTCAGTTGCAACAGAGAAGAATTCCACGGTTAAAATATCAAAAGATGTAAGATGTACCAAAAGAAGACAGAAGGAATATAGTCACCATACCCTAAAGAATTGGTCAGTGTTCAATCATTTCTGTAGGTAGCACATGATCGAAAACTGATGCTACCAAAGGATGGAGCCCAAGCCGCACTGAAGGCATTGGTGAAAAACAAGGCTCCCAGTATTGACAGAACACCAATGAAAACTTTTCAGCAAACAAGCAGTCGTGGGAAATGCTCACTCATATATATCAAGAAATTTGGAAGACAGTTGCATGGCCAACCAACTGAAGGAGATATGTACTTATGACTATTCCAAAGGAGGATGATCCAACTGAAAGTGGAAATTACTGAACAACATCATTAATATCATAAGCAAGTAAAGTTTTGCTGAAGAGCTTTCAAAACAATTGCAGCAATATGTTGACAAAAAATTGCTAGAAACTGAATCCAGATTCAAAGGAGGATATGAAACTTGTTATCATTGCTGATATCGGATGGACTCTGGTGAAAAGCAGAGAATACCAGAAAGATGTTTATCTGTTTTCCACTGAGGAGTCAATGAATGCAAAAATATTTGACTGTGAGGATCCTAACAAATTATGAACAACATTGCAAAGGATGGGGGTTCCAGAATACATAATCGTGCTCATGAGGAACCTATACATACACCAAGAGGCAGTCTTTCAAATGGAACTAGGGGATACTGTGTGGCCTAAAATCAGAAAATACACATATTATGATTTTATCCTTTAACCATACTTATTCAGGCTGTACACTAAGCAAATAGTTAAAGAAGTTGAGCTATATGAAGAAGAACAGGGTATGATAACTGAAGGAAGACTCATTAATGACCTGCAATATGCCGATGATACAATCTCACTTGCTGAAAGTTAAGAAGACTTGAAGAATTTTCTGATGAAGATCAGGGACTGCAGCCTTCAGTATGGATTATACCTCACATAAAGAAAACAAAAAAATTGACAATGGGATCAATAAGAAATACAATAGAGAGAGAAAATGCTGATGTTATCAAGGATTTTGTTCTACTTGGACCCACAATCAACAAATACGGAAGTGGCAGTAAAATGTCAAACAATGCAATGCACTGGGTATGTCTGCCAAAAAACAAACAAACAAACAAACAAAAAAGACCTCTTCAAAGCATTAAGCTTTACAGAAGCCAGCTGCCACATCTTTCTCTCTTGGAGAGGCTTCTTGGTTTACCTTATGCCACCAGGAATCTTTCATACTTATAAGAGCCACTAAAAATTACTAAGATTGAACCTAATGTGAAATGTGAGCGATCTTTACTAAGAAAGCTTCAAAAATAACTTTAGAAACGTAGAACAGTACTTTAGTTACTGAAAGGACATACCTTGTTCCTTCTTCAAAAGGAAGGTTCAGTAATGTTTAAATCTCAGTTCTACCTAAATTATATGTAAGTGTAATATAATTTCAATAAAAGTCTTAGTAGGATTTTGGAGAACTAGTCAAGCTGACTTTAAATTTTATATGGAAAAAATAAATCTATGAGAATATATAGGAAAAATCTGGAGAATAAAAATAGAGGCTAATGTTAAAATTACAGCTCTGATGAAAGACTTACACAAAGAAAAACACTTTAGCAAGAAAGGAAATGAAACCTACATAAATGTGAGAACATACCAAGCTTGTAGACGGACTCAACATGGTGAAAAGTATCAGTTCTACACAAAACAATTTACAAATACAATGCAATCGTGCTCCAAAGTCAATAGCATTCTTTAATGAGATGGAAAAACTAGTTGTTAACTTTATACGGAAAGGAAAGAGGCCTGGGATAAGTAAAGGACTACTGAGGAAGAAGAAAGTAGCAGGACTCACACTGCCTGACCTCAGAACCTACTATGCAGCGATGATAGTCAAAGCAGTCTGGTCCTAGTACAATGGCAGACACATTGACCAACGGAACACAACTGAGAACTCAGATGTAAAACCATCCACTTAGGGCCACCTGATCTTTGACAGAGGTCCAAGTCCCATTAAATGGGGAAAAGACTTTTTTTTAACAAGTAGTGCTGGGAAACTGGATGTCCATCAGTAAAAAAAAGAATAAAATGGGACGACACCTCACACTACATACAAAAACTAATCCAAAATGAATCAAAGATGTAAATATAAAACTCAAAACCATAAATATTCTAGAATAAAAAATACTGTGAATACTAGAGGTCTTAATACGTGGCATAAATAGGATATAAACCATCATATGAACACATGAACAACAGAAGATAAACTAGACAACTGAGATCTTCTAAAAATTAATTTATGCTCATCAAAAGAATTTACCAAAAGAATAAAAAGAAAACCCACAGACTTGGAAAAAAACTGGCTATGATTTATGTAACTAACATCTAATCTCTAAAATCTATAGGAAAATTCAGTACCTAACTGTACAACAAAAATACAAATAATCCAATTAAAAAAAGGCAAAGGATATGAATAGACACTCACCAAAGTAGGCTTTCCCACATCTAACAGACACATGAGGTAAAGCTCATGATCACTAGCCATTAAATCAAAAAACCAACCCCTTTGTTGCTGAGTTGATTTACAGTGACTCTGTAGAACAGAGTAGAACTACCTCACATAGTTTCCAAGGAGTGTGTGGTGGATTCAAACTGCTTATCTTTTGTTTAGCAATGGAGCTCTTAACCACTCCACTACCAGGGTTTCAAAATAAAACTTCATTGCTGCCAAGTTGACTATGACTTTCAGTGACTGCGTAGGACAGAGTAGAACAGTCCCATAGAATTTTCAAGGAGGTTACTGACGAATTTAAGCTGCTGACCCTTTGGTTAGTGGCCAGAACTCTTAACCACTAAGCATCAGGGCTCTAGCTGTCAGAGAAATGCTACTCAAAACTGTGGTGAAATAGTATCTCCCCCCAACACTATTCTCACAAATTAAAAAGAAAAATACCCAGAAAATAATGAAGATTGAAGAGGCCGCAGGGAGACTGAAACTCTTATGCTCTGGTTCAGGAAACATAAAATAGTTACAACCAGTTTAACAAATGATATGGTGTTTCCTTAAAAAGCCAGAAATGGAAACACCATACTGTCTAGCCATCCCATTCTTAGGGATATATTCTAGATAAATAAGAGCCATCGCATAAATAGACATTCATACTCACTGTATGATTATTCACCATCACAAAAAGATGGAAACACCCTAAGTGTCTGGCATCAGATGAATGGATAAACAAACTGTGTACCAAGTGCCGTCGATTACTTTTGTTTGTGGCCTTTCTAGCCACAACATTGTAACTCCCACCCAGTTAATTGTATGATAAGACAATTTGGACCTACCAAGAGGACTGGACAGTTTTGCCTTAAAATAGAGCCAATTCCAGCGCAGGTAGGAAAATCCCGTCACCACCAAGGAAGGACAGAGCACCCGAGACACAAAGACGGTGCTGTAAACTTTCCAGCCCACAGCGACAGCCAAGACTGAGGACCAGGGAGAGATGTGCGTGTGAGCACAGGTGGCAAGAGGCTATCCGGACAGAGAATTGTATTTTGAGTGTTCCTGAGCCTGAATTTTAACTATTACTTCCCTACTAAACTCTGTAATTATGAAAAAATAAAATAAGATAATATAAATGACTCCAGATATATATAGATGATTTTGCAGGAGTCTCACTTTCAGTGACTTTTTCCATGACCACATCAACAATTAACTGGTTCTAATCATTCTTCACATGGCATAGTGGTTGAGAACTATTACAGCAAACCAAATCTTTGTCAGTTCAAATCCACCAGATGCTCCTTGGAAACTCTATGGGGCAGCTCTCCGTCCTCTAGGCTCACTGAGTCAGAATCAACTTGCCAGTGGTGGGTTTTAGTTTTACTCACTCTTCAGCAGTATCTTATGTGAATGGGTGACTGAATAACTAGTGGACTATCGGTATCTCAATGCCATGAATGTGACCCAGGAGCCACGACGGAACTCTAGGGGAAATCACTGATTTGAGCAAGAAGCAAAGTCATTTTTCATTGTCATTTTGGTGGCATTTTGAGTTGTAAGTGGAAAATGATAACTAGGGAAAAAGTAATTTTTGGTTTGTTTGCACATCTGATTACAAATGTTAAATGCAGTGATTTGTAACAAATGAGACTTGGAATGATGTTTACTTTCTCCTTCTGCAATTTATCATAAAAAAAGCAACCTATTGTCAAAGTAAGTAATAATTGGGTTAGAAACTTCAACTATACTACATGAAATTCAGATCATTATATCATGGAAGAAAATCCACAGGGAAGTATAAATTTCAAGTAATTTTTTCATCACTGATGTGAGAAGAAGCAGTTATGTGCTCATGCTATGAACATGGATTTGTATGCAAGGGGGGCGGGGGCTGAAGTTGAAGGAGAAGGGAAGTCAAGAGAGAGGGAGAAAGTAAGTTTGGAACCCGAGAAGAGAAAGGTGGAATGTCCCTTCCACAGCACAACACAGAGGAAGAATATTCTTCCTTTTCTGCATAAGTGTTGGCTCATTAACAAGAATTAGTTCTTGGCATATAGGCATTCCCAGAAGAAGGAATATGTCTTTTTCCTTAAATTCACATAAGCTACCCAGAAACTCATGAGTTCCCAGAATTTTTATTAAAATTCTCATATAAACAAGCTATCATTTTGAAACTATAGTTTCTGGTAATGATCTCTTTGGATGAAATCAAAACACATTTAGACTACAGTGTGAAAAAGCGTGACAGATTGTTTCTCAAAGATAGACTTTTATTAAAATGCTTATTTTTTCCCTTTATCCACTCTCATTGAGTGTTACAACACCATTAGTAAATTGTTATTTTTATGAGACTGTTTCACTTAGGAAATTTCTTAATTCATTACATTTTATTAGATCAGCAGTAATGAGCCAAAAACAGTATCATTTATTTTTATTACTACTGTAGGTTAAATCACAATGATTTACATAGCCAGATTGAAGCAATGACTGCGTAATTACTCTGTTATTGTCAAAGATATATTTTTCTTAAATAAGGCATTTTAACCACATGTAAAGGCAATAAATATGGAAACTTTCAAGAGAAAACAGTAGACTAGTTACCCAGGCACCACTTTGTATTAAGATAGATATGAATCCATTCTGGACGGTGGGCACGGGTGGTTTAAGAAAACAGGCAAAACATCAGTATTAAGGAAATGGCAGACAAATTTGTAACTGTCAGGATATATAATTTAAGGTTATTCATAGAAATATACTTAAAGGGGGTCTGGCAGCCCATTTCTTTAGGTATCGCTGCCAAATATGACTATACCAGATAGACAAGTGACTATTTCCTCTTTTTCTATGAAAAGGACAATTTTTGTAAGCTGTGTGACCATTTTCCTTCAATGTTTTATAATTCCAGAAATCATGGTGTTGTTAATAGATTTTTTTTTCAGTCCTAGGTCCTGAAGACTCGCGTCAGTTCAATCAGTCTTATCTTTAGTAGAAGTAGAAAATAACTATCTTAACAACTACATTGTAATCTTTAAACCACTTGAAAACTTATCAAAAAGGTATTCTTTTCTGAGTAAATAACTTCATTTCAAATTGAAGATGTGCGTAAACAAATTAAGGAATCAAGCAACTAATATCTAGTACTATTGCATTAATATTTGCAACTACTGTGGAAGTACCACTTTCCAAATACTCAGAGGAAAAAGGGACTGTGAGTCCACAGCTCTTTATCTACTATCAGGTATTCAAAACACTGAGAGCAAATAAACTGATTTTTTTTTTTTTTTGAAGTCGTAACTCATTTGACAGTAAAATCTGACCACAGCGACTATATGGTTATTTATAACCATCTCAGTTTTACTTAGTATGCTTATTCATCTGTTTTGTTACAGTACCATTAATGTGTCTGATTATACATTATTGCCTTAGAATGTACTGTGAGTATTCCCTAATGTTCAGTGAATGCATCATACTACTTTCAAAAAAGAAAAGAAAATCTGAATTCTGAAATACATTTGGAACAAGAGTTCTGGTTAAGGATTGTGGCCAGCTTTAGGAAGGTGAAACAAGGTGTTCTACATAATTTTACAGTGAGCTTCTCCCACGTTATTTTTTTGTTACTATTTCACTGGGTGCTTCCTAAATTTTTCCTCTTTCTAGTTAATTAAAAACCATAACAGATGATACAAAGTCACATGATAATGCACCTTGTAACTGGGACTAAAATAATATGAGAACACAGCCTGGACTCTCCATGTATAGAGGATGCAGCAGATGGCCTTTTCATAAGCAACTCAGGGAGAAAAGAGGATTAGAAATATTTTGTCCAAATAACTTTGTGATTACTAATGTCAGCTTAGAAAACCTGAAGGATATTGAATGTTCCGGATTTGGAAAATTATCTGGCAGTATACAAAGTCTGACAATTAGGTCTGTGAACTCAAGTATTCTAAGTGCTACATACCTCATTGCTATATAGCACTACTGTCACCTTTAAAGTCCTCTCCTTGGGAAGCTATGCACCATGCCAGAGCTTAGCCCACCCTTCAAAGCAATTATGGAATTCGTTCTGGAATGGCCATTGTGCATGGTGGCACAGTGCTTAGTTGTTAATCCAAAGATACTTCAAATCCATCAGGCGCTCCTTGGACACTCTATGGGGCAGTTCGACTCTGTCACTATGAATTGGAATTCAATCAACAGCAGTAGGTTTTTAAGTTTGGTAACTCACAGCTATCTCTTTACATTTTCAAGCTGTGATGTATTCAAAATAATGTTTATTCTTCACCTTGTAAATGGAAGCTAACAACAACAACAAAAAACTGTTGGGTCTATTCTGGTTCACAGTGACACTGTCAGGACCAGTAGAACTGTCCCTAGGGTTTCTAAGGTGGATTACAACTGCTGACCTTTTGGTTAGTAGCTGTAATTCTTAACCACTACAGACACCAGGGTTTCCAAATGGAGGGGATTAGTACAGAGTATTTCATTACTTTTAACTTAGAACACTCTTAGTGAAAACAATTATTTAAAAAATCTTTTTCACTTCCTTCTCTCCTTTCTTCTCTTCTTCACTTCCTTTGTTTTACTAGACCTTTTTCACTGGCAACCAACTTAAATTTATTTCTGACAACGTGAATGTGACTGCAGTAGCTAAAATGCTACGTGCAGTCCCACCAAATAAACACACAAGAACCAGAGCATCAAAAATAGACTCTTAACAGCTATGAACCGTCCACTTTTTTGGTATCCAAGTCAATGTCACTTAAAAAAAAAAAGGAAGAGAGTAAAACTTAAATGTTGTTTGTTTGTTTTGCCATTCATATACAAGATATGTCAAAACGTAATTTTGAAGTGTCATATATTAAAAATATCTTCATGGAGAATATTTAACTGGGCTGCTGGTAGCAACAATGCATTCTTTCCCTTATCTCTGACTTACAGTCTCTCCTCTTTCTCATTTTCTCACCTGTTTTTCTCTTTTCAAGTGTGAATAAGGAAGCACCTAGCCTTTTCTTTCTTTAGTTTTTGTATGTCTAAAGCAGTACATTTAAAAATCATCAAGGCTGGTTCGCCTAATTAAAATATGGTACATCGGGTAAGTTTAAAGAGATTCATAAAATGTGTTTCATTCCATGTTTTCAGTATTCCATAAGAAGCAGTGGGGGGAAAATAACAGAGAGAGATTATTAAAGAAGAGTTGAAGTAATCTTTTTAATCTTTATTTTTTGTGTGTGTTTTAAATGAAAGTATATATAATTCCAGTCAGTTCTTACACATGTGACCCTAGCTGCTCTCCCCATACTCCAACAGCAAAGTCCTCCTTTGCACCCCATATTTCCTATGTCCTCTTAACCACCTCCTGTCCTCTTTTGTCTTCTCATTTTGCTTCTGGGCAGAATCTGTCCAGTTAATCTCCTGTCTATACCCAAGGTAAGAAGTACGCTCTTCACCAGTATCATTTTATGTCTCATAGACCAGTTTAATCTGTCTGAGGAGTTGGCTTCCAGGATGGTTTCAGTTCCGGGCTAACAGGAAGTCATGGGGCTGTGTATTCCAGGGACCCTCCAGTCGGTCAGACCATCAAGTTTGATCTTTTTACTAGAGTTCAAATTCTGCACCCCACATTTCTCCCACTTCGTCAGGGACTCCTGGTTGAGTTCCTTGTAACAGCAGTCTTTAGTGGTGGCCATGTGCCATCTAGTTCTTCTGGTCTCATGTTGATGTAGTCTCGGGTTCATGTAACTCTTTCCATCACACTTTCCTTCTGTCTTTGATACTCTTCTTTCTCTTTGGCTACAGCTGGGTTGAGACCAATTGATGCCTTTTAGATGATTACTTGCAAGCTTGAAATAATTTTTTAATGTGTTTTGGTTTTGTAATATCACTGAAAACTTTATAGACAATTCTGAATTCAATCAACTACCACAAATTAATAATGTAAAAATTGTATTCACATTAGCATACTCTTGAACACATTAGGCTAACCTACCTGAATTGTGGTGTCATATTCATCCTTTAAAAAAAACCTTAGTGGGCCTATGATTTGTAGTCTGTCATGTCATGAACCTTTAGAAATAATAGACTTGTTATTTGTTATATTTATTAAGTTCAATAAGACTGTTATCATTGTTTATAAAGAGAGTAGACCCAAGGAAAAAACTCACAGGAGAAACGAAAGCATTGGCTTTTGTTACAAAAGAATATTTACTAAAGACCAGGAAGGTTAAGATATCTGAGGACAACTGGTACAAATTAGAAGTTAGACCCATCACAAAGCAGGAGCTACCAGGAAAGAGAAGAATCTTCGTCCTTGTGATGACTCCCTATTGTTCTCAAGAATTTACACTTTTTTCCCTATGTATCACAGAACCCGTTGAGTTCTAGGGAGATAGATATAAAAGCAAGTTTATCTAGGGATGTCCATCTGCAAAGATAGAGTTCTGTCAGTGCAGGTGTTGATACTAAATCTACATGTAACATTTTATGCTACTGCAAGGATCTCTCATTATTTTATGTCTGAAAACATTCCTTATTGAATTAATAGCCTTTCATGACTTAATTTGAATCTCTGGTTGTTGAAATAGAACCAAAAGCCTAGGGGGAAAAATTAACAACTTACGAAAAATATTTAAGTGATTGAAAGGACAAATAAACATAAAGGAGCTCTGACGGAACAGTGTTTAAGAGCTCAGCTGCTAACCAAAAGGTCGCTAATTCAAATTCATCAGCTGTTGTTTAGAAGTCCTGTGGGGCAGTTCTACTCCGCTTTATAGGGTCACCATGAGTTGGAATTGAAGGCAACCTGTGGGGTTTTTTGATAGATATAAAAGCAAGTTTAAGGGAATTTTATAAAGAAAATCAAATAGCAAGTAAAGATAAGATTAGCTGATTTGTGTGAATACCAAAGAGCAAAGGTATAAGATTTGAATTGCATTATTTAGAAAACTCTGTGTTTGCAAATACTCTGGGTCTATAAATAGATAAAATCTCAGAAAGTAAAATTCCAAGTCTACCTCTTTTACACAGTAGTCAGGAACTTTAATAGTGTAACTTGATGGTTGTTTTCTTCCCTGTAAAATTCAGTGATTATTTTAGTTCAAAATATGAAACAGAAGTGGTCAGTTTGTGGAAAATGACAGTAAAAATAATGAGGACCAAAAAGAGTGAAAACAAAGGGCAACTGATTCAGCAGAAAGTGAGATTTTTTTTTTAAGTTAAAATCCAGAAGGAGTTTGGTTCAATTTCTTAATGCCAGAGTTTTCTTTTATCCTGGGTTTGAAATGAGCTAATGGACAAGACCTCCCATTTTCTTCAATTCTTTGCCTGTAGAATTTACCACAGAATTACTTTTTCTCACTGAAATCTATCATGGATTACTGAAGGAAATAAAAATAATGCCGTATTGGCTGCAAAGAAAGGAAGCAGCATTTTAGAACTAAGACAGAGGTCAGCATTTGTTTGTGCTCAAGTTAGATGTCACCATTCTGAGTGGCTTCCAACTGAACAGCTCCAGTCCTGTTCAGTTGATAGCCTAACTCACAAAAGAAAACATCTTATTCCTGACATATTCCATCTGAGGGGATAAATGGTACCATTAATCCATTTAAAAAGCCACTGGCACAACTTTGAGTAAACACTGTGTTTCACAGAGCGGAGAGGCCTAAAAGTGTCAAGTTTTGGTAGCCTGTGTGTTACTGCCCCTCACATGGACGGAGATACCAAACTTCGGATTTTGTATAAGTATCCCTAGGTTAGTAATATGTGTCCCTGAAAGAGTCTGTAGAAAATGAGATTGAACAGTGATCTGTGGGTTATCCTTAAGATACAATTTCACTTCCTTAACAAGCTTTGCAAGGTCCAGGATGACCAGGCCCCCAGATTATCTCTCTAGCCTCGTTTACCACCATTTACCTTCCCACACTCCACACACTGGAACATGCTTGTCTTTTTCCTGTGACTTGAGCATATCACATGCTGTGTGGCTTCTGAGCCTTCTCAGTATTATTTCTAGAAAAATCTCTTCTTTCTATTCATGTGGTTAACTCTTACCACGATATTCAAACTTAACTGTACCTTACAACTCTTGGGCAGGTACTGCTATGTTGCCTCATATCTATATACATGTTTACAGATATATGTAGAGACAGAGAGAAATGGATATGTATTTATATTTGTAACCTATATCTGTATATCTACGTATATAGAGATACATATTTACTTTTTAAAAAATCTCTTCACTGGATTCAATGCACCATAAGAGTAGCGACCAAGTCATTTCATTTACCGTTATGTATTTGAGACATCAACCCCAAATGACCAAACTCACTGCCATTGAATTGATTCTCATTCACAGCAACCCCATAGGACAGAGTAGAACTGCTCCATAGAGTTTCCAAGGAGCTCCTGGTGGATTCATACTGCTGACATCTGATTAGCAGACCTAACACTTTTCTACGCTGCCAGAGTTTGGAGACAAAGTGGTTAAGTGTTACAGCTGCTAACTAAAAAGATTGACCGTTGGAATCCCACAGGCCCCTCCTTGGAAACTCGCTGGAGCAGTTCTACTCTGTCCTGTAGGGTCGCTATGAGTCGGTATCTAGTAGATCACAGTAGGCTTGGATTTTTTTGGTTTATAAGTTCAATAAAATTTATTTAATGAGTATATGAATGTTTCTTGCTGCTGAAATAAGCCAAATTTGTGAAAATAGTTTCAGTTCTGAGAATTGTGTGCCTAATAATGATAAAACTGATTTTTTGCATAAAGTTCTTTTTAACAGTAATAATACTAACAGCAGTGATGATAGCATATACTACAAACATTTCTTGAGTTTCTACCATTAATCAGTCTAAGACTTTTGACCATTAATTTTTTTAAAAAGGTATCATGTACTATCTCATCTAATCCTTTAAACAGCTTAACAAAGTGGATATTTGATTTTTCATTTTACAAGATGATAAAATTCAGACTCAGAAGTAACTTATGCAAGTGGACAGGTAGGCACTTGAATCCAGATCTGTCTTCAAAGATTGTACCATCACTGTACTACATAGCTTATACAGAGGTTCAGAGTTTAACCTACGCTTCAAGCTATGGATTAATTTCTACCATTATAACTTTATTTGCAGATTTATGAGTAGAATGTTACATGACAGAAAATTACCAACTAAAGGAGTAAATATTTTAAAATAATATACTCTTTCTTTCTGCACTCTGTGCCTCTTGATGTTGTCAGGTGCCACTGAACTGGCTCTGACGCACAGTGGCCCTGGGTACAACTGGATGAAACGCTTCTCCATCCTGCAACGTCTTTACCTCACAACCATTATTCTGCTGGAGCCCGTCGTTGCAGTCACTGTGTCAATCCATCTCAGTGAGGGTCTTCCTCTTTTTAACAGTGCTAAATGCTGTATATATATAACATAACAGAATGTGATATAAACTACATATACATTTATATGTAGTTTACTATATACAGGGAGTATATTTGTTCAGAGTTCTAGTTAATACTATGCCCTCATTGCTTGCTCTTGTATAACAAACAGCTAATATCCAGCTTTTTGTGATTTACTTTTTTTCCCCTTTCTGCTTTATGATACTCACTACTTTGCTGTTGAATCTTGAAACATCATAATCTTACCACAAATACTGTTATTGGAGCTTAACAATAGACCTAAAAGTATAGTGTGATAATAATCTCCATAAGTGTGAGGTAGTAATGATTATTATTATTTTTTTACTACATCACCTTTATTGATAAGAAAATTGAGACTCATCACATTTAAACATTTAAGTGGCATGGCAGGCTATCAAAGCATGGTAGTAACAATCTTTTCGCATTAATGGTTCTTGTTCAGCCAACAGTAAGAATGTAATTCCTTTTCTGCCTGTCTTTTGTCCCTTAGGCTGTTCAACTGAAGGCAATATCTTCTAGTAAATACAGCCAAATACTCTTTTATTTTAGAGAATCTTCCTGGCAGAAAAATTTATGTAATTTTTTAAGTTCTTCCAAATATTTCCACGCATAAGCCAAGAGATTTTTAAACGGAAGCTGAATTGTAAGTAACCTTTAAGATAATTTTAATTGTTTCAGGAAGGATCTGTGAGGCTTTGCCCTGTTATTTTTACAAAATTTGTTTACTAATTATTTAAATATATATATATATATAATTGAGTATATACCTTATGTCGCAAATAGTACATTGGTGAGAATTAAAAAAGAAAAAAAATCCTCCCAGTGAGTTAATCACAAAGTTTCCCAAGTCTGTCTTCATTGTCATGATTTAGTGGCAACATTTGATCTAAATTGAAAGGGTGTAGGTAATATGTGATAAATTGCTTAGCAAATTAGAAATTAGGACCTTTGACCCACTGAATTAGGCTTGGGCTTTCTAAATTGAAGAGAGGTTGTTTTCGACATGCAATGCAGGAAACTGAGTACTCAGCCACAAGTATAACTTCTTCCTCACTATTATGTCTTCAAGTATAGGTTCTTTCCTTGATGGTCTATGTTGCTTGGGGGTTAGACACCTGTCATGGATTGAATTGTGTCACCCCAAAACATACATCAACTCGGCTAGACCATGATTCCCAGTGTTATGTGACTGTCCATCATTTTGTCATCTGATAATGGTTTTCCCATGTGTTGTAAATCCTAGGTTTATATCAGTGAGGCAGAATTCACGGCAATTATACTAACGAGGCAGGACTCAATCTCTAAGATCTAATTGTGTTTTAAAGAAGAGAAGCAAGCAAGAGAGATGGGCATTTCACACAAGCAAGAAAGAAGGCACCAGGAGCACAGTGCATCCTGTGGACCTGGGGTTCTTGCTCTGAGAAGTTCCCAGAAGAGTGAAAGACTGATAGCAGGAGACTTTCCCAAGAGCTGGCAGAGAGAGAAATCCTTCCCCTGGAACTGGGGACTCCCAGTGTTTGGATTTCTAGTAGCCTAAACTATAAGGGAATAAATTTCTGTTTCTTAAAGCCATCTACTTTTAGTATTTCTGTTTTAGCAGTAGTAGATAACTAAGACACAATTTGGTGCTCCCAGTACAAAATGTCTTAGATTGTGTTCTCTAAAGAAACAAAATCAGTAAGGCACATAAATATATAGTAATAGATTTACATCCAGAAAAAGCTCATGCAGTTGTAGACACTGGAAATTTCGAAGTCCATTAGTTAGGGTGGAGGCTTCTCCTCCTCCATACAGCCTCAGGGGCTTGTGAAATCTTGAACCTAAGATTGGCAGGTTCAAGAACAGAGATGTTGCTCACAGGTTGTGAAGATCCATAAGGCCTAAGATTGGCAGACAAGACTGAAGTAAGCTACTACCTCACATCTAAAGAACCAGAGCCCAGACAAACATGAGCCAACTGCAGGATCCAGAAAGAGCAAAAGCCAGGAGTCTTGCCAGAATATTCACTTACATGCAATAAAGGACACACATCCAAGGAAATTCCTTTTAGACTTTTGACTACTTGTAACAGATCTCATCATGGGGGTGCTCACCACAACCAAGACTACTGAACCACTTAGAATCATGGCCCAGCCAAGCTGACGCAGACTCTTAACCACCACAACATCGAAGTTGAAATCTAGAGTCCAAGCTGTTTTAGAGATTTCCTGATACTTGCAAGCACATTTCTGGACATTGCCATCTTCCCAGAATTATTATAGCTTTTGCAGCCTGCCAGTCTTTTGAATTCCTTTAAGGTTTCTGACTTGCCAGAAAAATGCCATGAATAAAATGTAAAAGCTTGTCTGTTCATAAGGGTCACTTGAATCTACTCAAGTATGGAAAAGTCATTAAAGTGTTGTGAGGCACAGAAATACCACCATTTTGACTGCTTAGCCATAACCATAAATACTGAGGGATTGAAAGTTTTTATAGATTTCTTCTTCAAAATTATCTTTATTATTAAAAATCACACACTACACAATAAAAGCATGGGCAACAAAAGAGAAAATGTATAAAAGGGACCTTAAAAATCAAATTATCCTGTTCAGTGAAGGGCTTTATAAACAAAGTGAAGAGACACAATACAGATGGAGAAATTTGGGGGGTGGGGAAGCCATGCATCTGATAAGAATCTAATGCCCCAAATGGACATCAAACTTCTACAGCTTAACAGCAAAAAGTCAAACAACTCAATCAAGACTGGACAGACGACTTGGAGAGTTCATCAAAGTGGACACTTGAATGACCAGCAGACACACGAAAAGATGTCATTAGGGAGATGCAAATAAAAGTGACAATGAGAGACTGCCTCACCACTAACAGAATGGAAATGATCATAGCCACAAAATGTGGTACATATATACCAAGGAATACCACTCAGACATAAAGAGAAGTGATGCTCTGCTGCACGGCACAAGGACGAACCTTAAAAACATCATGCTGGTGAAAATAAATTGCAAATATATGTGAAATAAGCAAGTATACAGAAATCAAGGATTATTATTATGATTACCATGGACGAGATGGAGGCATTAACGGGGAGGTTTTACTCAGAGGGCATTGAGTTTATGTTAATAGTGGTAGAAGGATAGCATAGAATGTTGCACAAATTGAAGATTATAATTAACATCATTGAATTATCCTTCCAGAAATTGTTAAGATGGTATAGGTTTTGTTATGTGTATTTTTACCACAACAAAATTTTTAAGAATTAATTTAAAAAATGGCAGATGCTACCTTATAAGATCTGAGTGGAGAAGATATGGTTTAAAAAATATATTAACAAACATAGCATCATTATAAGTGTCCAAAATTAGTTCACGCATGACTCCAGCATCTTGTACTTTATCAGTGTAGATTCTTGTAAAATCCCCCCAAATAAATCATTTTCTGGAATTTTGTAGCTTTTGATATGCTATGGTTTTCCAAAACATCAGTGACCAAGGTTGAAAATTCAAGGCTAATTTGGTGCTCTCCTCAGCGTGCAGGGAACATCCTTCCTCTCAAACAATGACAATGACAATGCTTAAACATTTTATGGAGATCTAGAAACAAACAGCCACATCTGGATTACTAGTTTCTCGTGTTTGATGATCCGTGGTCCTCAGAGAAAGACAGTTTTACATACCACCTTTGATTCTGCAATCTTGAATTGCTCATCTGTAAAGCACTTCTGTTGACTGAAGGATCAGTGAGTCAGCATGAACAAAAACATATTCGCATTATAGTAAATATGTGGACACACACTTCAGTCTAAGTGTCAAAGCTCAGTGGATATTTTTATAAAGGAATATCTCACTCGCCAAGAGTGACACTTGAAAACTAGCTTCACTTAGCATCTCTCAGTCTCATGGAGATTACACAGCAGTGAAAACACTATCAAAGACATGAGGAAAAATAAATAAGCACCTATCACTCAAGGATTCTGCCCTGATTTTCTTCTGTAGATAGATTAAATATTAAGTAGCATACAATGTCTATTAGACATATGCACACTTCAGTCATTACCCTGCATTTTGTTTCAAAGTGGTTTGTCAAAAACCTGTGCCTATTTATTTATTTGCTAATAATTAAGATTTTCTTTTCCACATAGAGCATAGATGTGGCAATCATATGACTATGCCTAAGTTTTCCAGTTTTCTGAGTTTACTATTCACTTAGTTTATAAACAAAAATGCTTAAGCCTTTATCCTATGCATGTAGAAGATCTGGCAACTACTCTCTATTAATAAGAAGAATTTTTACAAATAGATATTTTCTGAATCTTCATTTTTGGGGAGACCTAATGCTGTAATTTCCTACTTTTAATAAATTTCACATGTTGCTTATATCTCATTTCTTGCAGCTAGTCTCTTCTCCTCATCTCGTGTCCGACTGAAGGTACACCAAAAACTGTGTCAGAGTAGCAAGAGTGGGAAGCTGGGGACCATGTTTTCAGGAGACAGCTAGGTCAACTGGCGTAATTAAAAAAATGTTCTGCATCCCACTCTAGTGAATGGCGTCTGAGATGTTAAGAGCTAGCAAGCAGCCATCTAAGACACCTCAATTGGTTCCAACCCACCTGGAGCAAAGGAGAGTGAAGAATATCAAAAGCACAGTGAAAACATGAGCTCGAGAGGTAGAAAGGGCCACATAAACCAGCAACTCCCTCAGTCTAAGACCTGAATAACTGGATGGCACCTGTCTGCCACCAACGGCTGCCCTGGCAGGGAACACAACAGAGAGTCCTGGATGACGCAAGACAGAAGTGGGGCATAGAACTCAAATTCTATTTAAACAACAGGTTAAATGGTCTGACACTGTCTAGGGAGAACCCCAGAAGACATGATTCCCAAATTGTCTGTTAGCTCAGAGCTGAAACCATTCCCCAAGCCAACTCTTCAAACATTAGTCTGGGCTGTAAGACATAAAATGATACTTGTGAAGAGGGTGCATCTTAGATCATAGATACGTGAGACTAAAAGGGCAACTTCTGTCCAGAGATGAGATGAGTAGGCACAGAGGGCAGGAACTGCTTGGATAGACACAGGAAATCTGGGATGGAAAGCAGTATGCTGTCATAAAAAAAGGGGTGGCAGACTAGTCATGTGTCTCCTGGATTCCCTCTGAGAACTAAGCCTAGAAAAACAATTGAGTGGAGCAGAGTGGACGTTCTGGGAGCCCAAGATCAGGTGGAGGGTGTAAGATTGGACTGGGCAATAGAAAGGGAAAACTACCTTTGTCTGAGGTGAGACAGCAGCACAAAGAGTCCTGCTTCTGCTGGTACAGTGATTGAGAGCCTTACAGGTATGGACACTGTCTTTGTTTATGGGCAGAATGGGACTGGAATTGCTGAACCCGAGAGCCTGGCAGGTGCTGGCTGCCAAGCTGAGCTGCAGCACCTAAGTAGGCAGTATCTCTTGCAGCAGAAAGGCTGTACTTAAGGCAGTCACATTTAGAGAACCTAGAGCAGCTGGTGGCTGGAGGTGCCTGTGCCCTTCCCCCCCCCACCCCGAGCTGTGCTATACATTCTGCTGGTGCAACACAGGAGAAGTGGCTCAGGTAGGATGCCATCTTAGTCAGCTGACAGGGAGAGTCAGCCATGCTGAGGTCCTGACTGGGGCTGGCTGCCACACTGAGCAACAGCACCTGACTGAACAGTGCCTCTCTCAGCAGAAAAGCTGTTTTTAAGACAGTCACACCTGGAGAGCAGAGTGGTAACTTGTGGTGGAGTGTAGCAGTGCCCTTCTATACTTCTCTGAGGCACATCACAGTGTCTGCTGATGGGGTTTCTGAGAGACTCCACAAGCAGGTCACCACTCTTGTCACCTAGGAGAGGTGCCTGCTAGCTCTGAGGGCCTGGCTGCTACTGGCTGCCACTGGACAGTGCCTGTCTCAGCAGAATGGTAGTTTTTTAAGACATTCACATCTAGAGAATGCAGTGGTGGCTGATGGCTGTGTGTGGCAACACCATTAAATACTCCCTTCACTGAGCCACACCATAGCATCTGCTGACATGACTCCCAAGAGACTCCATAAGTAGGTAGCCATCTTTACCAGTCAGGAGGGAGATCCTGCCACCCCTGGGGGCCTGGCTGCCTCTGCCCAGTGCTGCTGTCAGCAGAGAAGCAGTTTACAAGAGAATTGCATCTAGATAACGATACAGTGGCAACTTGCAGCCAAGTTTGGTGGCGCCCTTCCCTCCTCCCTTCTCTGAGCTACACCATGACTCTGGAGAGTCAGCACAAGTAGACTGCCATCTTTGTCAACCAGGAGACAGGGCATTCCACCCCTGAGAGCACAGCGGGGGCCAGCTCCCAAGCTGAGCAGCACTGTTGGACTAGACAACATTTCTCTCACCAGAGAAGACTTTACTTAAGACAGCTAAATCTAGAGAACAAGTTGCAGCTCATGGCCAAGTCTTGCAGCGTCCTTCCTCACCACTTCTTAGAGCTACACCATAGCTTCTATTGCTGTGACACCAGAGAACCCGAGTGAGCAAAGACATCAATTAATATCTAAACATATAAGAAGCAGATCATCATGGCACCAGAAAATTCCCCCCAAAAAACTTCCTAGATGAAGAAGCCTTCCTGAAATTTTTGGAGGTTAAAAACAAAAGAATAATGTGTAGAGCCCTTCTTGATCTTAGGATGGAGATTAAACACAGTGCAGCAGAACAAAATGAAAAATTAAACAAGCCATATGAACTGCTGTGACGGCACTTGGCTGGCTTGGCTATATGAACTGTTAGAACATCAATGAGCTGAAATTCAGCCGATCAAAATTAAAATTACAGAGTTAGATAATTCAAGGGAAAATCAAAAGAGCAGGACTGAGGAAATGGAATGAAGAATTAGCAAGACTGAAGATAAAGCAATGAATGCCAGAATTTATTAGGAGAAATCATATGAAAGAATCAAGAAAAATGAAGAATCATCAAGAACCATGTGGGACTCTATCAAGAGAAACATTCTGCATGTAATTGGAGTTCCAGAACAGGGAGGCATAGCAGAAAATACAGAGAGAACTGCTGAAGAGTTACTGACAGAAAAATTTGCTGACATCATGAAAAAAGTAAGATAGCTATTTATGTTCATCAAACTCCACAAAAGATAGACTCCAAAAGAAAGACACCAAGCTGTATTGTAATCAATTTTAACACAACAAAATATAAGGAGAGGCTCTTAAAGGCAGCTATGCTTAAACCAAAACTAATGTACAAAAGAAAGCCTTGTAGACTATCCTATAACTCTTCAGCTTCTGGCGAGAAGGTAATGGGATGACACAAAGCCTTGAAGGAAAAAACTTCCAGCCAAGAATTATGTATCCTGTAAAATTGTCTTTCAAATATGATGGTGAAATTAGGACATCCTGAGACAAACAGAAGCTTAGAGACATTGCAAACCAAACTTAAGTTAAAAGGAATACTGAAGGAAGTTCTTTGATTAGAAAATCTGTAACAACAGATGTATACCCAAGGATGCAATGCAGGACAAAGCATCCAGAGTCCTCATTAGTTAGGAAAGTCACAAAGCTCAATCAAAGCTAAAAGATTAAAATTAAGGAAAAAGAGAGCTCAACTTGTAAACTATGACATTACACTATAAAGAGATAT
This sequence comes from Heterohyrax brucei, assembly GCA_028571685.1. Taxonomy (NCBI): domain Eukaryota; kingdom Metazoa; phylum Chordata; class Mammalia; order Hyracoidea; family Procaviidae; genus Heterohyrax; species Heterohyrax brucei. Next base: position 70,129,997 of record CM053146.1, on the reverse strand, counting down.
ATATTACAGTATCTATACCCCTTTCAGATGGAGAGGAAGTTAAGGAGATACAAAGGAGTTAGACTGAGCTAAGTCTAGAACATTCAGGAGGGGGATAAATGGGTAGCTGCAAAGCAAACTAACAATATTACATATCAAAACAAGGAACACAATACAGAAGTCTTAGCAGACTTAAAACTAACATTGAAAAGGATGAAAAGAAAACCCATTAAGAAAAATGGCCCAGAACAAAATATTAAATAGAACAAAGAAAATGAAAGAAAAAGGCACCAAAATGACTACGCTAAGTATATCTCTATCAATAGTTACACTGAATGTAAATGGATGGAGAGCCCCAATAAAGAGACAGAGAGTAACAGGCTGGATTGAAAAACATCATCCATCGATATGGTTCTTACAAGAAACACACTTTAGAGTCAAAGATATGAACAAACTGAAAATCAAAGGATGGAATAATATATACCAAGCTAACAAGATACAAGGAAGAGCAGAAGCAGCAATATCAATCTCAGATAAAACAGATTTTAAAGTAAAATCCACCATAGTGGACAAGGATGGTCACTATTTATTGCTCAAAATTTCACTACACAAGGAGGATATAAATATATTAAATATTAAATATACTAAATATTTATGCGCCCAATATCAGAGCATCTAAATACATTGAATAACATTGACATCATTGAAAAATGAGATCAATCACCCTGCAATAATATTAGGAGATTTGAACACTCCACTTTCAGTAAAGGGACAGATTGTCCAGAAAAAATGGTGGCCACATGAACAGATACATGCAGATTAACATTTATTGAAGCACAGTCCACAACAGCAAAAAGAAGGAACCAACTTAGGTGCCCATCAACAGATTAATGGATAAACAGACTATAGTACATATACACAATGGAACACTATGCAATGACAAAGAACAATGATGATTTTAGGAAGCATCTCATAACCTGGTGTCAGCTAGAAAACATATGCTGAGTGAAATCAGTTAGTGGCAAAAGGACAAGTACTGTATGAGGCCACCATTATGGGGATTTAAAAAAGGACTTATGCAAAGACAAAAAGACTCTTTGATGGCTACAAATGCGGGCAAGGAGTAAGAGGGTTGCTCATAGCTTAGCTGACAGGAATTCAGTTAGGTCAAGTGGTGTGACAGCACTCAGCAGAAGCAGGTCAGCATAAATGGACTACACCACAAACTAAAAGGTTTTCTAAATTCAACCCAACATTTTAAAGGATAGAGTAGCAGGGACAGGGGACTGGGGACCATGTTTTCAGGGGACATCGAGGTTAACTGGCATAACTAGCCTTTTGCCAAGAAAGTTTTCTGTACCACATATTGGTGAGTGGTGCCTGGGGTCTTAATAGCCAGCAAGATGCCACCTGAGGAATATCAATTTGTCCCAATCCACCTGGAACAGATGACAACTGAGAACATCAAAGACATGAGGAAAAATGAGCCCAGGAGACAGAAGGACCCATATGAATGGGAGACAGCATCAGCATGAGACCGAAAGAAGCAGATGGTGCAGGGCCACCACTGAAGACAGCCTTGATAAGGGATACAATGTAGAGTCCTGGTGTAACACAAGAAAAAGAGGCGTGCGTATTAAGAGCTCTACTAAAATACTGAACTGATGGCCTGATAACCTGGAGGGTCGCCTGGAACATGGTCCCTAGACTTGCTGCTGCCCCAGGCCTGAATCCAGTACTGGGGTCAACACTGCAGGCTAAGAACGGATTGGACTCCAAGACACAGTCAGCATGTGACATGTGGACTTCATGGTTTCATACATTTATAGAAAGCTGTCCTACTGGTTTCTTTCTAGAAAGGAAAGGAGAGGGTGGAGAGGAGGAGACAGGTGTTCATTGGGAGGATACTAGTAGCAAAGAGTGAAAAAGAGGAATATGTTGTCACAGGGTGGGGAGAGCAGATAGAGCTATAGAGAGGCAGGTACGCAAAATTGACTTGGATTGTATACTTTTACTCAATCGTAATAGGAAAAAATAAAATAAAAAACAGTGCTGTTGAGTTGATTTTCACTCACAGCAACCCTATAGGACAGACTAGAACTGCCCCATAGAGTTTCCAAGCAGCACCTGGTGGATCTGAACTGCCAACTTTCTGGTTAACAGCTGTAGCCCTTAACCACTATGCCGTCAGGGTTTATAGGGAGAGCACATAGGGACACCTAACAATGTGTGCATATATTTTTGTATGAGAAACTAAATTGAACTACAAACTTTCACTTAAAAAACAACAGAAAGGGGGAGAAATCTGTCTGCAAAATTAGTCAGAATTTAGTCAGAAAAATTAGTCAGAAAAACGAGATTGTAGAAGGACAACAGTTTTATCAAATGTCTGTGTATAATGGAAAGAAGTAATAGGAAATTAAATCCTAGACATGCCTGTCCTTAAAATTGCTTAGACTTTCCACTACTGGCCGCTTCTTCCCGGCAGGCCACCACAGGCTCTTACCTTGCTCCTGAAACCCTGCCTGCCACTCTCCTGTAAGTAAGACTGCCAAAAGAAGAGTCTGTTGACTGAACAAATATGTCTTGAGGGGAAATGAGGAAACAGTTGATTTTCTCTTTCCCTAATGCTAGGCCTCCCACTGCCCACTCACACCTGTCTCTGTGGACTCTTCTCTGTTCCTGGGTGAAATTTAGCAGAGATTCCATTACTTTTCTGTTTATGTTAATATCATAAAATTTTTGATGACAAAAAATAGACTGCATTCAGAAACTAAAATGGCCTGTGCTTTAAACTGTCAATACATTGTAGATTACATCTTCTCCTCAGTCCCGGTTCAGGTCTCACTGCAAGCAGGCAGCCTGGAGCATCACCTTTGTTTGACCACATCTCCCACTCTCCTCCTTTTCCTTTTCCTATTCTACAGCAACTCTGCATCTTTCAGTGTTGAACGCAGAAGGAAGAGAGAGAGGTAAAGGATGGAAAGATTGATTTTTATTGGAAGCGAAATTACTTGATGTTGGTTATATTTGCAATAGCAGATATTTTAAATTTGACTCTTTTGTTTTCTTTTGGGGTACACCCATAGATTCTTTAGGTAAACCTTTAATTCTGGAGGGCCTTGACTCATGTTATCCCTTTAAGTCAGGCAAAGGATTTGTCTAGCATATTACTATCCACTAGTCCTTACTTTCTTGAGGTCCATTCTACATGGACTCTATTCTCTCTTAGGGTTTCATCAAGAGCTGAGTTGGGGAAAAGTCCCTTCTAAGGTGGGTCTGAGATGTTTCTCTCTATCTTGATGTTAACATTTGGCCTTGAGAATCCCTCACCGTATCCCTCTATTTGAGACATTCTTAACAGCTGCTTCATTTTGCTCTCTTATCTAAGCCACTCGCCAGCCACAATCTTTCACTTTTAGAAAAGGTTTTCTAAATTTTGTTATTTTAAGTGAAGGTTCTCAAACACTAGTCAAGTATCAGTCTCCCTGTAGAGTGATCTCCAAGCCCTTCTTCCACAGCTTCAGGTGAAGGGGAGGCCCTCTCTCTTCCACCACAATGGAAGAGTACAGAAAAGCACAATAACTATCTTCAAAGAAACCCTCCCTCCAATTTTAAGTCTCATTCTTCCGGCTCATCTAACATCTTTAAAGACTTAAAGCGGGAGTTCAGTTAACAGTGGCAATGCTTCCTCAGAAGCATTTCTTTTACAGGCCCTGCTTAAGGATCTAGCATTTTGCTTTGAAATATGGACATGGCACCTATTCTTGGAACATAACCAAAACTCCGATGACTATTATCTCTTGTGTCATCTTATTACATGATAGAACAAAATCAGTTCTCTCTGTAAAAAAAAATTTATAGCAATTTTTAAAATAAGAAAATGTGCTCTACTTGTAATAACATGGTGGTTCTGATTGTTCTCTAAAGGATCTAATTGAAATCAACTAAGGTATCACGTTGTGTTCACAGGCCTCTGTTATATGTATAGAAAGAAAACAAAAATGTGTTTAGCAAGAATATTTTCTGAACTTTTTGTTCTTGCTCCTCAATAAAAGAAGAGAGATCTGCTGCAGGGAGAAACAAAACAAAAAATTCAGAGAAGAAAGGCAGAATGTAAGGAGGGGCTGAAGGTTTTTCTAATTCTCTCCTCTACACTTCAGAAGGATGGTTGTTTCAGATGATTCTGGAAACACATAGCTGGCTAGGAGAAATAAAAATGAGATGAACCACATGTATAAAATGGAAATCGTATTTTTCTCTTACAGTTAGCAGAAAAGTTGACAAGTCAGTTATTTAGCCCCCTTTAAGTGGTAAGTACTTATTAAATGTTGGTTAATAGTGTCCTTTTGTTTTATTATGTGCCTTTGAGTCAGTTCTTACTCACAGTGATCCAATGTACAGCAGATGAAATATTGCCCTGTTCTGTGTCATCCTTAAAATTGTTGCTATGTTTAAGTGCATTGTTGCAACTACTGTGTCAACTCATCAAAGATCTTCCATTTCCTCACTGACTCCTCTATCTTACCAAGGATGATGTTCTTCTCCAGGAAATGATCCATCCTGAAAACCTGCCTAAAGAATATGATGTGAAATCTCTTCATCCTCTTTTCCAAGGAGCACTCTGGCTCCTTAGAAGGATATGGTCTTTGATCTTAATCAGTAAGAGTGCCTCTGAGACAGACTTTTCTGTCTTCCAGGAGTACATGGTATATTCAATATTTTTTGGAACACTACAATTCAAAGGCATCAATTCTTCTGTCTTCCTTGTTCATCATCCAGCTTTCACGTGCATGTGAAGCAATTAAAAAATTTCATGGCTTTGTGAGCTCCATCGCCGCTATCACTGGTGGTTGTATACATCTATAAGATATCATCCTGCTGACCTCTGGCTGGAGGAAGGAGAGTGGGAGGAGAGGAGGGGAAAGAAGACTGTTGGGGGGATGAGACACGTATGGAGCAGAGAGGAATAGTGTGCTGTCACTGGACAGGGAGAGCAGTGGAAGCTGCATATAAGTGAGCATGTAAATTTATACGGGAATGTACATGTTCACTCAGTCATATTAAATTAAAAAAAAAATTCTTGGCTTAGGTTGGGTACTCCTTAGTTCTCAAAGTAGCATCTTTGCCATTCAACACTTTAAAGGGGTCTTTTGCAGTAGATTTGATTTGACTGCTGCTCCTGTGAACACTGGTGTAGATCCAAGTAAAATGAAATCCTTGATGGCTTCAGCATTTCCTCTGTTTTCCATGATGTTGCTTATTAGTTTAGTTTTGTTTTCTTTATACTGAGGTGTAGTCTGTACTGAAAGACATTGTCTTTGATATTTATCAGTAAATGCTTCAAGTCCTCTTCAATTTCAGAAAGGAAGGTTGTGTCATCTGTATATCTTAGGATGTTAATGGGTCTTCCTCCAATCCTGATGCCCCTTTCTTCATATAGTTGTTTCTCTGATTATGTGCTCAGCATACAGATGGAATAAGTATGGCAAAAGGATACAACCCTGATGCACACTTTTGCCACTGTGAAACCACACAGCATCTCCTTGTTCTTTTTGAACAGCTGACTCTTGATTTATGTACAGGTTTCTTACGAGCACAGTGAAGTGTTATGAAATTTCTCTTCTTCTCAAGGTTAGCCATAATTTATTATGATCCACACAGTTGAATGCCTTTGCATTGTCAATAAAGACAATATACATATTTCGGGTATTGTCTGCTTTTAGCCAGAATCCATCTGACATCAACAATGATATCTTTCAATCCATCTCATCTTCTGAATTTGGACTGAACTTCTGGAAGCAACCTTTCTGTGAACTACTGCAACCATCTTTGAGTGTTCTTTAGCAAAACTTGCTTGTGTATGACATTAACGATACTGTTCAATAATTTCTGCATTCTCATAGATCACTTGTCTTTGGGATGAGCACAAATATGGATTTCTTATAGTCAGTTGGCCAACTAAAGGTCTTCCAAATTTATTGACATAGACAAGTGAGCACTTCCAGAGCTCTATTCGTTTGTTGAAACACTTCCATTGGTATTTATGAATTCTTGTAGCCTTGTTTTTCACTGATGCCTTCTGTGAAGCTTAAATTTCTTCCTTCATATCATCAGTTCTTGATCACACGCTCTCTATTTTTGGTACAGTGACTCTGGCTATTCTTTCCATCTTTTTTTGATGGCTTCCTGAATCATTCAATATTTTGCCCATAGAAACAAATACCAGGCCCACTGTTGTCAAGGTTATTCAGACTCATAGTAGAACTGCCTCAGGGGATTTCCACAGAGCAACTGGTGGATTCCAACTGTTGACCTTTTGATCTTTTTGGTTAGCCCCCAAGTTTTTAACCGTTGTACCACCAAGCCTCCATTTTGGAAATAGAATCCTTCAAAATTGCAACTCAAAGTTTGGATTTTTTCATTTCTTATTGTTATCTTTATTTTTAGTATAATGTATTTGATTATTGCTGTTGCTCACCTTTGTATCACAAAAACCAACAACATCATCTAGTACATGATAGGAATATGTTGTTGTTGTTGTTAGATGTCCTTGACTCATGGTGACCCCAAGTGTGACAGGATTGAATCATTGTGACCCATAGTGTTTTCATCAGCTAACTCTTCAGAAGTAGATCGGCAGACTTTTTTTCCTAGTTGATCTTAGTCTGGCAGTCCCACTGAATTCTGCTTAGCACTGTATACTTGCAAACCTTCACTGACCAATGAATGGTGGCAGCACATAAGGTGCACTGACTGGGAAAGACATCCAGGTCTCCCTCACGGAAGGCAAGAGTTCTACCACTAAACCTTGAATGCAGTAAGAATACCGGTGTTTTGGTCAGGCACCACTGAGTCGATTTTTAATAATTAATCATGTGACAGAACAGAACTGCCCCACATGATTTTCTAGGTTGCAACCTTCACAAGAACAGATTGCTGAGTCTTCCTCTTGTAGAACAATGCTGGATGGATTTGAACTGTCAACGTTTTGCTTAGCAGTCGAACATTTAACTGTTGTACCACCAGGGTTCCTTGATAGAAATATGTTGTTGTTATTAGGTGCTGTTGAGTCAGTTCTAACTCACAGCAACACTATGCACAAGAGAACAAAAATATGCCTGGTCTTGCACCATGCCCACAGTCTTTTCTATGCTTAAGCCCGTTGTTGCAGCCAATGTATCAGTCCATCCTGTGGAGGGGCTTCCTCTTTTTCTCTGACCCTCTGCTTTACCAAGTATGAAGTCCTTCTCCAGGGACTGAACCCTCCTGACAATGTGTCCAAAGTATGTAAGATGCAGTCTTGCCATCTTTGTATCCAAGGAGCACTCTAGTTGTACTTCTTCCAGAACAGATCTATTGGTTCTTTTGGTAGTCCATGATACATTCAATATTCTTCCCCAAGGCCACGTCAATTCTTCTGTCTTCCTTATTTATTTTTCAGCTTTGTCATGCATAAGATGTGATTGAAAATACCATGGCTTGGGTCAAGTGCACTGTTTTAGTCAGCTAGGGCTGCTCTAACAGAAATACCACCAAGTGGATGGCTTTAACAAAGGAAGGTTTATTCTTACACAGTCCAGTAGGTTGCAAGTCCATATTCAGGGTGTCTGCCCCAGGGAAAGGCTTTCACCTTGTTGGCTCTGGAGGAAAGTCCCATATTGCATCAGTCTTTGTCCAGGGAGCGTCTTGGTGCAGGAACCTCAGGTCTAAAGGAAACGCTCTTCTCCTGGTGCAGATTTCTTGATGGTGGGAGGTTCCCAATTCTCCTTGTTTCTCTTTCCTTTTATCTCTCACAAACTGAAAGGATTAAGGGTGGGGCAAGCCACACTCCAGGGAAACTCCCCCTACAGCAGAGCAGGGAAGTAATCCTATGCAGGAATTTACAGCCTCACCCTAATCCTTCAACATACAGTTTAGGGAAATCACAAAGTGGAGGACAGTCCCAAGATACTGGGAATCATATCCCAGCCACATGCTACACATATTTTTGGGAGAACACAATTCAACTCATGACATGCACCTTAGTCTTCAAGGTGACATCTTTTCAATACTTTAAAGAAGTCCTTTGCAACAGATTTTCCCAATGCAATATGTCTTTTGATTCTTTGATTGCTGCTTCCATGGACACTGATTGTGGAATCAAGTAAAATATACATAAATATAATAGTTATTAAATGAAAAAGTGAATTTTCAAAGGAGTAGTGATGCTCAAATATTCAAAGTAACTATTCTAAAGAATATATTTTCATACAAATATTGCTAGGCTATATGAAAGTGAAAATTGTATTTCTTGTTATATTTCGGGTACCTCACATAGGATCTTGAGTGTTCAAACATAAAAATATTAACAACATAGAAATATTTTAATCAGAAAGATTTTTAGGCATTTCACATTTAAAATTATTATTGGATTTTTGGGAGAAAAGAGTGAGTCAATATTAGAACCATAGTTATTGTGACTTCCTTCAGCTCTTGCTGCTATTTTTAAAAATTGTGAAATTTTTGTGCTTTAATTAAAATGATACATATAGCACCCAGCCCATTCATTTCAGCTTCTGTATTAGGGACTATTACATAAATGGAAGTAAAATATTTACCCAGTTTCCTCTTGCTGTACATCTGTCATTTAAAAGTTTTGCTTTTGTTAACAGTGTAGCAATATACAGTATTGTCTGTATATGCTAGACTTTCTTCAGTTAGCTTGAGAAATGGAATTGATGAATCAGCTGTTTTATAAGGTATTGCCAACTCGTCTCAGGACTAATTGACTCAGCACCGTCAGGAGCAATGTAAAAGAAGTTCCAGGCTCACCTTATTTTTTACCCAGGCCTATTGTTGAATTTAAACAATTTTGACTGTGACAAGTGTGCTTGTATTGGGTTACTTGGTTTAGTCATGTTATCGTTTTTCTGGTTTCTGTGCATCTCTTTGTTAACTACTGAAACTGAGAATGTTAAATTGACAATCATATGGTCAGACCTCTAACAGTTTCATTATTGCTTTTATAAGGATTTTGACTTCTATATTCTTCTATATCGTAACTGTTTTCTTCATTAACTCTCTGGCTTGATTCTTTTTTTTTTCTTTAAAATATTTTTCTTTAATAACTAACAAATTTCCATAATCCTCTCCCTTTATAACCATCTGCTTATTTGGAAGCACTTTGTGACTCCAGAAACCCTGGTAGCGTAGTGGTTAAGGGTTACTGCTGCTAACCAAAAACATTAAATCAGTCAGACACCCTCTGGAGACCCTGTGGAGGCAGTTCTGCTCTGTTCTACAAGGCTGCTGTCAGAACTGACTCAGCAACAGTGGGTTTAAAATACCACTTTTATTGCTTTTTTCTTAAATTCCAAACTTACTAATTTTGAACTTTCCCATCAAAGTCAACCTTGTTATTTTTATTCTTTTTATGAAAAAACACAAAACTCAACATACTATTGCAGTTGAACACCCGATGATCCAGTCTTGTTGTAATATTTTAGAATTTAATTTTTCTTACAAAAACATAGGCATTGAGTGTTAAATTTACCAATATTTTATGAATTTCTGCACTCACTGCTTTTTATATCTCACTTTTTTCTTTTCCCTCTGAAGCATACCTCTCTGTTTAATAGTCGTTTTGGTGAGGATATATGAGTGATAAATTCTTTTAATCTTTGTATGTGCTGAATGTCTTATTTTCCTTTCCTGTGATATAACTAAACAGGTATGTTGGTTTGCTCGTACTGTTTAACAATCCATTTAACTAACTGTTTTTAAAGTTGTGTTTTTGAAAAAAAAAAAAATCAAAGGAAGCTCATACATCAGTGTGTGAAAATGCTCCAGAAACTGAAAAAAAGTGGTAAGAAAAAATATTACACAAAAGCATGTAACTTCTCTGGTGATACGACATTTAAATCTATTTCATTGGTTTGCCTTTGAATTTACGTAACCAAACATTATTCATTGTTTTAGTGAGTACCTGGTATTTGTTTGTAAGGAGTCTAGACAGTTCGTCTTCATGTCCCACCATGGTATTAAACTCATAATGCTGAAAAGAACCATTATCTGTGTTCTTACAGGACTGTTTCATAAACTACTTGAGATAAAAATGTTTAGCTAAAAGTTTCTTTCAAAAGTTTCAAAATAAGACTTATATAATTCCCTTTTGTAATATATTTCAGGAAACTGTAAAACTAATAAGAATGTAGTGCAGTGAAATACAGTGAAACAGGAACATACTGAACAGCAGGAAGCAGAAAAGAAGATGGAAGGGATATGCAATCACTGTACAAAACAGCAATGTGCTGAACTGGTGGTTCATGGTGAGAACTGATGGGGACTGACAAAAGAAACCTAAGCTGCACTGAAAGTGTGGGCCAAAATAAAAAAACAATAATGGTAAAATAGAATAACAAGACTTCAGAAACTGATGGGCTATACCAAGTAGGATATTTCAACAAATGGAGGCAACTCTGGAGGTGCTCCCTGAACTGTGTCAAGATATTTGGAAGACAGCTACCTAGCCCACCAACTGGACAAGATCTGTATTTGTGCCCATTCCAAATAAAGGTGATCCAAGAAAATTCAGAGATTATCAAGTGATGTCAGTACTATAAGACACAAGGAACATTGTGTTGGAGATTATCCAAAAGTGGTTGCAAGAGAACATCCACAGGAAACTCCAAGAAATTCAAGCTGGATTTAGAAAAGGACATGGATTGAGAGATATCATTGCTGGTGTCAGATGGATCCTGGATGAAAGATACTCGCTTGGGTTTTATTGGCTATACAAAGGCATTAGATTGCGGGATCATAATAGCTTATGGATAACACTGCAAAGAAAGAGAGCTCAAGAACACTACTGTGCTTATGAGGCTTCTGTACACAGACCTAGAGGCATTCATCAAAACAGAGCAAAGGGGTCCTGTGTCGTTTAAATTTGGGAAAGATGTGTTTGGGCATTTTATTCTTACTCTGTAATTACTCACTCCTTATGCTAAGCAAATAATCTGAGAAGCTAGATCAGGATTGGAGGAGCACTCACGAACAACCTGCAATATGCAGATGACACAAGTGTGCTTGCTGAAAATAAAGAGGGCTTGAAACATGTCACTGGCGAGCACCGAAGACCACAGCCTTCAATACGGATTGAACCGCAACATGAGGAAAACAAAATTCCTCACAAGCGGACCCATAAACAGTATCATGATAAACAGAGAAAAGACCAAAGTTGTCAGAGGTTTCATTTTATTTGGCTCCAGAAGCAACGCCCGTGGAAGCATCTGTCAGTAAATCAAACAATGTTCTATGTTGGGCAAAGCTGCTGCAAAAGACCGCTTTGAAGTGTCGAAAACCAAAGATGCCTTGAGGACTAAGGTGTGCCTGACTCAAGACAGCAGTTTTCATTGCCTCACATGCACATTACAACTGAATAACGAATAAGGAAGACAGGGGGAAAATTGATACCTTTGAATAATGGTGGTGGCTAAGAATTTTAAATATACAGTGCACTGCCAAAAAATTCTTGAAAGAGGTATAGCCACAGTGTTCTTCAGGAGGGAGGCTGGCAAAACTCTCATGTTCTTTGGATGTGTCATCAGCAGGAACCAGGCCCTGGAGTACGACAATGCACTTGTTACAGTAGTCAGGGGAAAAAAAAGGAAGATCTTTGATGTAACGGACTGATACACTGCTGCAGTTAATGGGTTTTGACAAAATGAGGTTTTCAAGGATGGTACAGCACTGAGCTGAGTTTCATATTGTTGTACCTAACATTACTAGTATGAGTCAAACTAAGCTGGAGCACTGAATAACAGGGGCAAGAGATATCACCCCAACCTTAGTTCTGCCCCTAGCAGGCAATACAATTTTAAGGTGACTTATTCTGGTTCTGTGCTGCTCAGTTTCAGCTACAGAGAAACCTGAGTATTTACTTGTTCTTACTAATTATTGTGGGGCTGAAATGAAGTAGTAGGCAATGAAAAGAAGGAGAGTGACTTCAAAAAAACTTTCTACATTGTCTCATTTTGCAAGATCACAGCTAACCTATCCCTGTTCAGAAAATTAATAAAACATTAGATTACTTTGGTGGTCAAATCTAACTGTACAGCCATATGGCACATATAAAATATTAACTGTTACTGTTGATAGTTGGCTTCAAGTTGAGTCCACTCATGATGACCCTAGGTACAGAAATGAAGTGTACTGTAGGGTTTTCAATACTGTACTCTTTTGGAAGCAGATTGCCAGGTCTGTCTTCCTAGGCACATCTGGGTGGATGTGGCCTTGCCAGTCTTTAGGCTAGTAGCCAAGTGCTTAATGGTTTGTGTCAACCAGGGGCTTTTTACATAGCAAACACACCTCATTAAATATAATCTGGCTTTCCAGGGAGGCTCTGAGCTGAATATTACCTTCTCTTGCTCCTTCTTTTTAATGCTTGTACAATATATCCTTCTTACCTTTTGGTTAGTGGGTCACAAACTTAGAATGATTTAGGAAGCTGAAACATATTTCAGCAATTAGCACCCTAGCAACTCAAGCTGCTTTTTTGGCAACATTCTAAAAAAATGATTACAGCGCCTTTCATCCCCAGTTTGTTTGATAATTCACATCCTCATGTCCTTGAACTTGGCAGGCTCTAGGTGCTACAGGCTCGTTCCTAGAGTTGTGAGGGAAGGGTGAGAAACTCGACGATGCTAAATAGGGATATTAGCTGGGTCTGAACTAGATATACTCAGTTAGTGAGGTTTGGTCCCTGGCCTGTTCTCTCTATTTTTAAATGTGATTGTACTCAGAGTTATTCTGAACATTTCTGTTAACTCCCTGCCATCCACCTACCCGTCTTATTATTAGCTACCCTTTCCAGAAATATTTCTAAAGAAGTTAAAAAAGAGATGAAACAAAATGTCTTCCAGACTGCTTCTACTTTCCAACCTTAGAGAAATGAGCAGACTCTTAGCTGATTTTAGACTTCACTTCTCAGAGAAAGGAACAACGGAAAGCCAAAAAAGAGACTAGAGAATTTTGTCCAGCATGGCAAAGTCTTTTATCCTTGAAGTCACTTTATACACTCAGTCAAGATGACAAGTATCTATTCAGGAAAAATTGAAGTTCAGTCCTTGCCTAGTTAAAAGGAGAATGATAGCATTATAAGCACTAACTGATAAGGATGATTACAGTCATGGTTTGTGGAAAGGCTATACAAGTATCCCTCCCCAGCGCTGTCAAGCCACAAACATCTACTGACCAACTGTGTGTATATCTTGTGTCTCTTCAACCTCAACAAGTCAGCTGTCATTGAGTCGGTTCTGCCTTATAATGATCCTGTACAACCTAGTAGAATTGCCACATGGGGTTTTCTAATCTGTAAATCTTTAGGTAAGCAGACTGGCATATCTTTCTCTCACAGAGGAACTGGTTGGTTCAGACTGCCGACCTTGGAGTTAGCAGTTGAGCCCATTAACCGATACACCACCAGGGTACTTGTTTCTCTCCAAACTGGATCTAATAAGGATCAGCTGCTCCACGGAAGAAACAAACAGGCGATCTATTCCCGAAAACACTTCAGCCTAGGAATCCCTAGGGGGCAGTTCTACTCTGTCCCCTAGGGTTTCTATGAGTCACAGTTAACTCACTGGCATATAACAACAACAGCCTGATCAAACGCTTAAACTAGGTCTAAGGAAAATTTACATGAGTTTTAATGCCAGCAATTTCTTTTACCTACTTGGGCCATTCAAATTCTCTTTCCTTCTTGTTGCCTGGTTGCCCTGACAGGTGACAGTGTAAAGATTCCCGGTTCTAAAATTGCACAATTCAAAGACATTAGCAGAATTATAATAGGCATCTGGGAGTCATAAATTAATTGACTTCGTATGTATTCAACACAGGTCCTTTAATAAGATAGGGTACCTAATGGTTTGGAGAATAACAAAAAGCTTTCAAATTAGTATTACCAGCTGATTCTCTGTGTCATTGAAAAATATGTCTTTTGGAAGACAGATCCCACTCATTTGAGAATGTGCATCAGAATACGCTACTAACTTTACGACTATGTGCTACCACGAAGACTACCAGACACCCAGGCCCGGATTCTCTGAATTATGATCTTGAGAAGTGAGGTCCAATGGTATATTCTTTAAAAAGTTCTGCAGGGGATTCTGATGTCTACTCCTCAATGACAAGTCAGCTAAACCCCCAGTTCCCTTCCCGTTCTGACATTCTCTGAGTTTATGGGTAGGTCTATGTAACAGAATTCTAGCAAGCTATGGTAAAGAACTAGAGAAGAGTAATACCGTATTTGAGACATATACAATATTAAGGGAATAATTTAGCTGATGAAAAGAATTCCTAGCTGTTCTTATAAAATATTTCAAGCAGAGTAAAGCTTCTGAAAAACAGCAGTTGCTTTTATAAAAAAAGACAATCCTAACAACAGGATGATTGAAATAAGAAGTTAAGAAAAATACGGTTTCTTTTCCTCTTAATCTGACAATTTTTCTGTATGCAGTTATTTATACATATGAGTATTTATAGATATTTTAGTGGTTGTTCCAGAAATTAAAATATATCTCCTTAGCCTTTCACAGTCTACGCAGAACATGTACATTAACACTTCGAGATGAAAGTAGAAACTTGACCAAGATATGGGTTCCTTTAAGCCAAACCAGTTGCCGTCTGTTCAGTTCAGACTTAGGGCAACCACTTAGTGTTTTCAAGGCTGTGATCTTTCGGAAGCAGACCACCAGCCTTTCCTTCAAGGCACCTCCACGTAGGTTTCACCTGTCACATTTCCAGTCAGCATTGAGCACTTAACTCTTTGTACCACCCAGGGACTCCCTTTGCCCTTCTGGTTTTATGCTGTCTTATACCCTCCATCGACTAACACTGAAAATCATGTCAACCTTCAGTAAATGTTTGCTTTCAACCACAAAATGTGTTCTAAAAGATTTAAGAGAAGAGTCAGCTGTGTTTATCCAGGCATTTACCATTCTTTTTGCTCTTCCTTCATGTCTGATAGTTTAAATCTCACTCTGGTACCATCTCCCTTCTGTGTAAAGAATTTGCTTTAGTATTTGTTTTAGAGGGAGCCTGGTGGCAATGGATTCTCTCAGTTTTCCTTTACCTGAGAATGCTTTGTTTTCATTTCACTTCTGTTTCTGCATGATATATATATTTTGTATTTAAAACAACCATAAAACATCTGTCACATGACTATTTTGTGCATTTACAGTGTATGTCTGGCAGTAATCAATGCCGAGGGGGAGGGTAGAGTAACAGCGCTGCCATGTTTAGGGAAATGTTTCAACTTCTCTGAGCTATGATTCTCGATGGTTTGGTAGTTACGTAATGATGTAGTCATACTGTGTTTTGTGATCTGATATTGTCATCCTCCATTTGTTTGCAAACTGACTTCATTTTCAGAACCTAACAATATTAAGTGAGGAATGGTTAAACTTTTCTTTAATCCCTATATGTAATCCGTCAAATTTTTGTAGAGATATGTAGCAAAACATTTTTGTTACAAATATGTGATGTGCTAGTTACCTAGCTCATCAGAAGTACATATTAGACGGAATGATCATAAATTTTATATTGTTCAAATCATGATAACTTTGAGCATATCAAGAATGCATTAACGACTATTTAAGAATAACAAGCACAAATAAGACTAAGATTTATGGTCACCCTAATATTAGGCATTAAGGAGCTTTCTCAACAAACAGAAGAAAAAAAGAAAGTGTCATTAGACAAACTCCTATGTGAGAAATTGCCCTACCCCTATTCCATGTTTTCTAACCATGTGATTTGAATAAGTGCCGGTATATTCCTACAGACTTTGCTGACCCTTTTAAACTTTACCTCTTCTCCAGATATGATCGCTTAGACAAAGTGTGGGCCCTTGATGCAGGCTGGCCAACATCTTAGCCTACCCTTTGTAACAAAATTAATTGGTTCAAGCCTAGACTTCTAATGATTGCTGGATTATCATAACTTTTTTGCAGAGATTTTTTTTTTCCCAAATAAGAGAGTGAAGGAGGCTCAGTTTCTCTCCAACAGTGAAACCGCATGACCTTAGAGCTATTGGTTATCACGTCTTCTGCCACATAGAAATCAATCTGGCACAGAAGAAAAGGCAGCAAAGAGAGGACTCAGAGCACATGTACTGAGAACAGTAGTTTTCTAGTTCTAGTTATCCACGTGCCGTGACTGCCTTCCGTGAACCAATAAATTCCCTTTTTTTTCTTTTGCCTAGGTGAGTTTATTTGGTTTTCAGTTGTTTGCACCAAAAGAAACTCTAGTACTTAAATACTTAGAATCTCGTTTTGTGTAGCTTTTGAGACAGCAAAACGATCCCTGTAAAACGGTGTAGTAAAAGAATAATAAATTACTGATAGGTGAACAACTACATGCACTGTAAATTGAAACAAAATAGAAAAGGTCATTGCACTGGGTAAATTGCATGCAAGTTGTGTGAGGCAAAAAATAAACAAATGAGATTATTTCAGGTAACAGTAAGTGTCATGAAGAACTCATAAAATAGGGTAATGTGACAGAGACTAACCGGGGCAGAAGTGTCACTTTAGACTGGAAGTTAAGAAAGACTTTTCTGAGGAGGTGAAAAACAGGCAGAGGTCAAGATCATATGTCTCTTAACAATAGCAAACAATATACATTATTTTCAGATGCGCATGGAAAAATTCACTGAGTGGAAGGTATTCCATGTTATAAAATACATTTGGTAAAATTTAAAAATGTTTTGTGATCATAATAGAAACTAATAACAGAAATATAACTGGGAAATGTCCAAACCCTAGAACGTTCAACATACTTTTAATAATCCATGGATACTCTGACAGAAGATTCAAAATTATTTTAAACTGAATGAAAATGAAAGCATCACGTATTTAAATATGTGGGATGCCATTAAAACGGTGCTTAGAGAGAATTTGTTAGTAATACTTACATTTGAAAAGACATTCTAAAATCGATAACTTAAGATTTCACCTTTAGATACTAGAAAAAAAGAAGAGCAAAATGAACCCAAACCCAGTGGAAGGACGTGCATCATAAATATTAGGACAAGAATCAATGAAATTGAAATCAGATAAATAATAGGAAAAGTAAACAAAACCAAAACTTCTTATCTTAGTCATCTGGTGCTGCTACAACAGAAATCCCACAGGTGGATGGCTTTAACAAAGAGAAGCTTATTCTTTCACAGTCCAGTAGGCTAGAAGCCTAGATTCAGGGTGCTAGTTCCAGGGGAAGATTTCTTCTGTTTGTGGACCCTGTGGGAAGGTTTTCATCATCAATCTTCCCTTGATCTGGGAGCATCCCATTGCAGGTGCAATGATGCAGGTGCAAATGATGAGCTATACTCCTGGAGCTTCTTTCCTGGTGGTTTGGGGTTCCTGCACTGAGAAGCTCTAGACCAAGGGAAGACTGATCACCAGGACCTTCCTCCAGAGCTGACAAAGAGAGAAAGCCTCCTGGAGCTAATGCCCTGAATCTGGACTTTTAGCCTACTGGACTGTAAGGGAATAAACTTCTCTCTTTTTTTAAAAGTCATCCACCTGTGTTATTTCTGTCATAGCAGCATTAGATGACTAAAACACTGGACCTTTTTATTTTTTTAAAAAAGCCAATAATATAGTTAAACCACTAGCCGGGAATGAGAGAGATAACAGACTGAAATTATCAGTAATGAATATCATGGCAAAAAAAAAGAGGATAAATCATTACAAAACTGTGACTATTGAAACAATAATAAAAGAATATTATAAAGGACTCTTCATATATTTGACAAAGTAAACAACATGGATTCCCTCTTTGGAAACCATAAACCAAAACCAACTCCAGTTGCAATTAGATAAACTGAATAGTTGGAAAAATGTTAAATAAGTTGTATTTCTAAGCAAAAACTTTCCAAAAGAGAAATCTCCATGACCAGGTAAAGGTAACTGTACTGACAAATTCAACTGAACATTTAAAGAACAAAATGACACTCATTCTACATAATCTCATCCAGAAAATTGTAAGAGGAAAGGACACCTCCTAGCTCATGAGGTAAGCATTACTTTATGAGGTAGGTATTTCCCTGATACTAAAACTAGATAAGGACAGCACAAGAAATGAAAACTCCAAATCAATACCTCTTATAATATAGATGCAAAAATCCTCAACAAAATATGAAAAAATCCAGTCCAGAAATATGTAAAGAAACATGCCATATCCCAGAAAATAAGGCCAATGCAGTATTTAAAAACCAGTAAAAGTAATGCACCATATTAGCATTATAAAGTTTTTTGAAATATCGTTTATCTCTTGATCTAGAAAAACATGTGGCAAAATTCAACAGCAAGTCATGATAAGAACTCTCAAGAAACTAGAAACTGAAAGATACTGTTTCAATTGGATAAAAAGCATTAAAACAATGATAACAACAAACCAAAGATACTTTCGTACTAAAAAGTGAAAGACTTAATGCTTTTCCCCTAAACTTGGAGGAAGACAAGGATGTCCACCCTTACCTCATCTAACCAGCGACAAGGCAACGAATGAATGAATGAAAAAATGGATATAAAGATAGCTAAGTAAGTAGCAAATACGTTGGAAAGGAAGAAATACAACTGTCCCTATCCACTGGTAACACAATTATCTATGTAGAAATTCTAAAGAAACCTACAAAAAAATCCCTAGAAATTTGGCAATTCTATGTCAGACTGATGCCTGATCTCCATAATCTATATACAGTCTCCGATATCAATAAGAAAAAGACAAATCATCCAATTAAGCAATGGGCAAAGGAGATGGACAGACACTTCTCTAAAGAGAAGATCCAGGCAGCCAAAACAGACATGCAGACATGCTTACGATCATTAATTATTAAAGAAATTAAAATCAAAATGACAATGAGATACCATCTCTCCCCAACAAAGTTGGCCATGATCCAATAAATGCAAAACACTAAATGTTGGAGAGGCTGTGGAGAGATTAGAACTCTCCTACACTGTTGGTGGGATTGCAGAATGGTGCAAACTCTTTGGAAGGCCATTTGGCGTTACCTTAAAATAATGCATATAGAGATACTATTTGACCCACTAATTCCTCTCCTTGGAATATATCCTACAAAATCAAAGCCATTCACACCAACTGATACATGCACATGAATGTTCACTGCAGCACAGTCCAGCCAAAAAGTGCAGCACAGTCCACGATAGAAAAAATTGGAATCAACCCAGATGCCCAACAACAGAAGAATGGATCGGTAAACTTTGGTATATGTACTCAATGGAGTACTGTGCAATGACAAAGAACAACGATGACAGCAGGAAACATCTCTCAGTTTGATCTCAACTGGAGGACATTATGTTGAGTGAAACTAGTCAGCGACAGAAAGACAATTGTTATATGAGACCCCTACGACAAAATCTTAAAAGCATACTCATACATAACAGAAAAGATTCTTTGACGGCTACAAGAGTGAGGAGTGTGTGTGGATGGGAGGACAAGGGCAAGGGTTTAGATTAGATAGTTGTTAGAAATTTGGTTGGGTGAAATTGCTGACAATACTCATTAGTAAGAAGATCAATAGTAATGGGACTTTGACACAACTTGTGTACTCTTCCTGTCTTAACCCAATACTGTAAGCACAGAGTATGTACACTTTCATTTTTTATTTAATAAAAAGAAGAGAGAAATAAATTCCTAGAAATAATAAACAAGTTTAACAATTTCACAAATTATATTGCTATGCCAAGCCAAGTGATACACTAGCAATAAAGAATAAGAAAACAAAGTTTTAAAAATCTATTTATAATGGCTCCAGAAAATGAAATACATAGGAATAATAAATCAAAACATATGTCAGATTTATATGATAGAAATGACAACATTCTGATAAAGATAAGGACAGAAGATCTAAATAAAGGGGAGCCATACTGAATACATGGATTGAAAGCCCCAACTTTCTGAAGATGTCAATTATCCTCAAATAGATCTTCAGATGCAATTTCTGTTAAAAATCCATCAAGGTTACTCACAGATATTGATATAATGATTCTAAAATTTCATCTGGACAAGAAAAGTAGAATAAAGAAAACAATCTGGAAGAAAAGCATAAAGTTAGAGGAAATCACACTGCCTGATATTAAGGCTTACTCTGAAGCTATGGTAATCAAGACAGACTGATACTGACAAAGAGATAGAGACATAGATCAATGGAAAAGAATAGAGTCTGGAAATAAACTCATGCAAATATGGTCAACTGATTTTTTACAAAGGTGTAAATGCAATTCAATGGAGAAAATACAATCTTTTAACAAATGATGTTAGGAAAAAAACAGACATCTATTTGCAAATAAATGAGTCTTTATTCAAATGTCACATTTTACAAAAATTAATTTAAAGTAAGTAGGTCATTGGTCTAGATATAAAATTCTTAATGCTTTTTAGAAGAAACATGAGAAAAAATTCATGATTTAGAGTTAGAGAAATTCACTTAAATTAACAGCAAAACACAACTCATAAAAGAAATAAGTTAAATTGAACCTCATAAAAAATAAAATATTCTAGGGTCACCAGGAGTTGGATCCAACCTGACAGTGCTTGGCTTGGCTTTTATGAAGAATACTGTTAAGAGAATGAAAAGACAGCTATAGTCCAGGAAAAATATAAGTAAACCATGTATCTGATGGAGGACTTGTATCCAGAATAGATAAAGGACAATAAAAAAATATACATTCAACAGTAAGAAAGCAAACAACTAAAAATGATTCTAAAAATGGGCAAAAGATTTGAACAGCTACTTCACCAAAGAAGATGTATAAAAGATAAATAAACAGACAAATAGATGTTCTTAATCATTACCACTGATGATACTGCACACACATTGAAATGGCTAAAGTAAAAATGCTGACAATGTGAAATGCCGAAGAGGATGTGGAGCAACTAGAACTATCACTCATTGCTAATGGGAGCACAAAATGGTAAGACTCTGCAAAACAGTTGGTCAGTTTCATGTAAGTTAAACACACATTTACCATATGACCCCAAAATCTCACTCCTACAAATGAAAATTTAAGTTCTCACAAAACCTGTACAAAAATGTTTATAACAACTTTATTTGTAGTGGCACCAATATGGGAACAACCCAAGTGCCCTCCAATGGGTGAATAGATAAAATATGGCACATTCATACAATGAAATGCTACTTACAGATCAAAAGGAATGGATACTGATACTTGCAACAACTTGGATTAATCTCAAAGACATTATCCTGAGTGGAAAAAGCCAATCTCAAATGATTACATTCTGTCAGCTTTCATTTATACTACGTTGTCAGAAAGACAAAAATATCATGATGGAGAATGGGTCAGTAGTTGCCAGGAGTTAAGACTGAGAGATGATGTGATCCAAGAGGAAATCAAGAAACGTTCTTTGATGGTTATGACGGAGGGGAAGGGTGGGTATGGAAAAATGCTAAATAGACAATAGATAAGTGATATCTTTGCTGAAGTGTAAGACTCTATACAAAACCGGTGAAGCCAACACATCCTGTCTAAGGCAATGCTGTGGAAGCTCCACAGACAAATCCAAACTCCCTGAGGGACTGAATTACTAGACCGAGGGCAGTGGGATCATGGTCTCAGGGAACATCTTGCACAGTTGGCATGGTATAGTTTACATAGAAAACGCTCCGCATTTTACTTTGGTGAGTAGCATCTGGATCTTAAAAGCTCGTGAGCAGCTGTCTAAGATAACTTCAGTGGTCCCAAGGGAAAATAAAGAAAACCAAAGGCACAAGGGACAGATTAGTGCAAAGGACTAACAGGTCACAATTATCACTGCCTCCCTCCACCAGACTGATTTGAACAGATACAGCACAACTAAATTGTGCCTGGCTACCATCTCTGACTTCTCTGACAGTGATCACAGTAAAAGATCCTGGACACAGCTGGAGAAAAATATAGGACAAAATTCTTTAATTCACAAATACAAAAAAGACCATACATTCTGGCCTGACAGAGATTGAGGAAACCTAGTGTATGACCCCCTCCAGATACACTTTTAGCTCAGTAATGAAGTCATTCCTGAGGTTCATCCTTCAGTCAAAGATTAGACAGACCCACAAAGTAGAACAAGACTAAAGAAGCACATCAGGCCAGGGACAAGTACTAGAAGACAGGACGGGACCAGAAAGCTGATGATTGGGAGCTCAAGCTCAGGAAGAGAAAATGTTAATGTGTTGTGGGTTTGCAATCAGTGTTGAAAACAGTATGGATACTAACTGTTTAATGAGAAGCTAGTTTGTTCTGTAAACTTTCACTTGAAGTACAACAATAAAAAGGAAAGGAATTATTATCATGCAATCATTGTTAATATTTTAGGTAGGAGTATGATTTAACATTTCATGTAGAAATGGAAGGAGTAGTTTATTTTCTTGCTATTGAATAACTGAACCATTCACTTTTGACTCCTTTTTAGTAATCCTATTTATTTAAGTCACAAACTCTTTAAATTTCAGCTGCTTCTCAAGTGCTGTTGAGCTAAAATCTAGACCTTGTTCCGCTGCACTTATCATCCCCCCACATCTTTACTGGAGACATTTCACTGGTGTGACAACATGTCTGGATTAATGTACAATACACATCTTCTAAAGCAGTGATCAATCCTTTATGACTAGGCATAGCTACGCTTTTATGATAAATTAGTTTAAACAAGTTCAACATGATAACTATGAAAAAGGTTACGTTGTTCTTCTTTATCCTTTTAATCTATTTCCCAGGATAATCATGCCTTTTAAAAGTATGCTTCTGAATACTAATTTCATTATCTAGGTGATTTTCATCACTAGTCATTAGAATATGAGTCTCCATGTTCTTAACAACCCTAACTTTAACTTAAATGGGTGGTTAGACTAAGTATGCATAATGATCTTGTTGATATGTACTCCTTTGTAACTGTGTTTGTTTCACCTTACTAATAAATAAAGAAAAAACTCTCTTACTAAACTCCTCCACAGAAAGTCACCCTATAACCAGATGAATGTTACTTTAAAAAAAAAGAGATGAAATTTCTTTCCTTTCTGTCAAGAGACTTTTCTTGTAAAACTTAGCCATGTTGAATACCACTAAACCTATCAAAGTAATACAAGAGAAACGTTAACCAAAACCAAACCCACCATCATCGGGTCAGTTCTGACTCATAGCAACTCTATAGGACAGAATAGATAGAACTGCCCCCTAGAGTTTCCAAGGAATGCTTGGTGAATTTGAACCAGCAACCTTTAGGTGAGCAGCCACAGCACTTAACTACTATGCCTCCAGGGTTTCCTTGTAGCTGTCAGGTGCCATCAATTCAGTTTGAACTCATAGCAACCCCATGTGACAGAACAGAACTGACACATAGGGTTTTCTTGTCTGTGATTCTTACAAAAGCAGAATTACCTTTCAAAATGTTAGCAAAATGTTTAGGAATCTTCATGTTGTTATAAAGAGCTCTGGTGGCACAGTTGGTGAGTGCTCAGCTGTTTACCAAACGGTTGGCGGTTCAAACCCACCCAGTGACTCTGCAGAGAAAAGACTTGGCAATCTGCTCAAATAATGATTTTGGCCTAGGAATCTCTTTGGAGCAGGTTTACTCTATCTTATAAGGCTGGACTTGATGGAACACAGCATGTTACAGATGTGAACATTTAAAAAAGAGTGGAAAGCTACCACAGCTGCCTTGGTTTCATTTAGTAGACCTCATGAGACTGTATCCAGTATCACAAAACAGGCCTTAATAGTGTTCTTGATTTTCCTCTGTAACATCACACACCAACTACCGATAAATGAGGAACTTCAGTGTACATGTTAAAAAAAAAGAAACCTATTGCCATCGAGTGAAGTACTATTTCAGTACACAAGCTCTGAAGGCATTGTTGGGTTAACCTTCAAATTTTATGTGACAATATGTGAAAAAAATTTGTGCATGTCTTTTACTTAAGTAGCACTTTGCTCACATTCATACCAGTTTTTAGCTGTATTTTTATTTACAGGAGTCTTTGACTGGGTTTTAGAAAATATCGCCTATGCAAGCCAGTTTACATCTCAGTTGAGGATGCAATCCAATATAAAGTGAAATAGAACCATTTGTTGACATAAAATGAAATAGAAGCTGTATTCTGATACTCCTATTAACACACAAACACCTTATCTAACAACTAAGTTTGCAAACTCATCCTAGAAGAAGTGCCACATAACTCATTGCTCTATACCACTACAGTTACCTTCGAAGTACTCCCCTTGGGAAGTTATGCACCAACGCCAGGGCCTAGTCCACCCTACAAAGCAATTTTGAAACTCTTTCTCTGGAATGGTCACCAGAGCTTTCATTGTATTACCCTTGATGTCCTGAATGTCATCAAAATGTCTTCCTTTCAATATTTCCTTTATTTTGCAGTAAAGAAAAAAGTCAGTGGGGGTCAGATTGGGTGTGTAGGGAGGGTATTCCGATATACTTATTTGTTTACTGGCTAAAAACTCCCTTAAATTAAGTTTCTGAACTTGCCACCATGCCTCTGTGCGCGATGACGATTCCAGAAACAGTTCCAAAATTGCTTTGAAAGCTGGACCAGGCCCTGGCATTGGTGCAAAACTTTCCAGGGGGAGTACTTGGAAGGTGACCATAGTAATATTCAGTGATATTCAATGAGGTATGTAGGACCGGTTCTAGGATAAGTTGAGAACTTAATTGTCAGAACTCATGTTACTGACATTATTATTACTATTATTATTATTTGGACTTTAAGTTCTAAAAAGTAAAAGCTTCTATATGCTTGCAGACACTATTATTATTTAGACATTAGGCTTCAAAAACTAAAAATTATTTTTCTCTTAACATGGAAATACTTTGAAATTACTTTTGTTTTAATTATTTTTTAACTTACACACACTTTAAAAAAATTATGTGGTAAAGTGTATATAACAAAATATTCACCATTTTGACATTTTTTAAGTGTAAAACTCAGTCACATTAATTATATTCACAATGTTGTGCAGCCATCACCATTATCCATTTCAAAATATTTTCCATCACCTCAAACAGAAACTTAGTATCCCTTAAGCAATAACTCCCAGTTTCCCCTTCCTCCTCTCAGTCTCTGGCAACCACATCAGCCTCTATGCATTTGCCTCTTTTAGATACTTTACATAGTTGGGGTCATATGACATTTGTCCTTTTATGTGTGATTTATTTCACTCAGCATAATGTTCCCAAGAATCATCCATGTTGTACCATGTATTGTAACTTTATCTCTCTTTATGTCTGAGTAATAATTCCTTTTATTTGCATACCATATTTTGTTTGTCTACTTTCCTGCTGAAGGATTCTTGGGTTGCTTGCTTATACTTTAGCATAAATTCACATCACTGTATAGAGCTATGTAGATTTTGACAAATGTATAGATACAGTCTTGTATTTGCCACCACAGTCGTGATAGAGAACCGTTTCATCATCCCCAAAATTCCCTTCTGCTGCCCCTTTGTAGTCAATTTCTCCTCCCATTCCTGTTGTTGCTGTTAGGTGCCATCAAGCCTGTTTCCACTCCTAGCAACCCTATGTACAACAGAACAAAACCCTGCCCAGTCCTGCTGCTGCTGTGCCAATCCATCTCACTGAAGGTATTCTTCTTTTTCCCTGATGCCTTGCTTTATCAAGCATGATGTCCTTCTCCAGGGACTGATCCTTTCTGAAAACATATCCAAATTATGTGAGAAATAGTCTCAAACACCCTTGATTCTAAGGAGCATTCTGTTTGTACTTCTTCCAAGACAGATTTGTTAATTCTTTTGTCAGTCCACGGTATATTCACTATTCCTCATCACCACAACTAAAAGATGTAATTCTTCTTCAATCTTTATTCATCATCCAGCTTGTACATGCAAAGAAGACAACTGAAAAAATCACGACTGGGGTCAGGCGAAATTCACTCTTCAAGACCATATCTTCACTTTTCAACATGTTAAAAAGGTCTTTTGTAGCAGATTTGCTCAACCCAATGTGGTTTTAGATTTCTTGACTGCAGAGGGCGTTGATTATGGATCCAAATAAAACAAAAGTCTTGACAACTTCAGTCTTTCCTCTGTTATCTTCACATTGTTTATTGGTGCATTTGAGAGGAATTTTGCTTTCTTTATGCTGAGATGTAATCCATACTGAAGGCTGTGGTCTTTGTTCTTCATAGTGTTTCAAGTCCTCTTAGCTTTCAGCAAGTAAAGTGGTATCACCTGTATAACATGGGTTGCTAAGGAATCTTCCTCAAATCCTGATGCCCTGTTCTTCTTCACAGAGCCTGGCTTCTCAGATTATCTGTTTAGCATACAGATTGAAAAGTGAAAGAAGACAAACCTGACACACATCTTTCCTCTTTAAACACACAGAACCCTTTTTTCTACTTGGACAGCAGCCTGTTGATCCATGTACAAGTTGCTCATGAGCATAGTAAAGTGTTCCGGAATTCCCATTCTTCTCAGTGATATCCATAATTTGCCATGATCCACATAGTTGAATGCCTTTGCATAGTCAATAAAACACAGTTAAACATCTCTCTGTTATTCTCTGCTTTCAGCCAGGATTCATTTGACAGTAGCAATGATATCTTTAGTTCCATGTCCTCTTCTGAATCCAGCTTGAATTTCTGGAAGTTTCTTCTTTTAAATGATCTTCAGCAGGAGTTGGTTTTTGTATAAGGTGTAAAATATGGATCTTGTTTCAGTTTATTGCAGATGGACATCCAATTTTTGCTAGCACCATTTGTTGAAGATATTGTTTTTACCCCAGTTTAATGTCTTAGGGCCTTTGTAGAATATCAGATGTTCATAGGCTGATGGTGTCATCTCTGGGGTCTTGATTCTGTTCCATTGATCGATCTGTCTGTTCTTGTACCAGTACCAGTACCAGGCTGTTTTTACCACTGTGGCAGTGTAGTATGTTCTAAAGTCAGGTAATGAGAGGCCTCCCAGTGTGTTCCTCTCCTTAGTAGTGCCTTAATTATCTGGGGCTTCTTCCCTTTCCAAACAAAATTGGTGATTTGTTTCTCCATCTCATTAAAAAATGACACTGGAACTTGTATTGGAACTGCATTATATAAGCAGATTGCTTTGGGTAAAATAGACATTTTCACAATTTCACATTTTCACTATCCATGAGCAGGGTAGGTTTTTCCATTTCTCTAAGCCTCTCTTAATTTCTCATAGCAAGGGCTTGTAGTTCTCTTTTGTAAAGGTCTGTTGTTTCTCTGGTTAGATTAATTCCTAGGTACTTTATTTTCACAGTGGCTACAGTAAATGTATTGATTTGATGTTTTCTTCATTAAGAGTCTCATTGTTTATATAAAGGAATCCTACCGATTTACTTAAGTTCACCTTATACAAAAACCAACTCCAACTGGATAAAAGACCTAAATATCAAACCTAAAACAATAAAGCTCATCCAAGAAAAGGTAGGAACAACAATGGAAGTTTTAAATACAATGTGGACAGACTCCAAAATCTGTCAAACAAACCACAATAAACAGAAGAGAAAATAGATAAATGGGAGCTATTAGGAATCAAACACTTTTGCTCATCCAAAGACTTTATTAATAGAATTAAAAGAACACCTACACAATGGGAAAAAATGTTTGGCAACTCTATGTCAGACCAACGCCTGGTCTCCATAATCTATAAGATACTACAAAATATCAATAAGAAGAAGATAAATCATCCAATTAAGTGATGGGCAAAGGAGATGGACAGACACTTCTCTAAAGAGAAGATCCAGGCAGCCAAAACACACATGCAGACATGCTCACAATCTTTAGTAATTAAAGAAATTCAAATCAAGATGACAATGAGATACCATCTCACCACAACAAGGTTGGCCATGATCCAAAACACACAAAACAACAAATTCTGGAGAGGCTGTGGAGAAAGTGGAACCCTCTACACTGTTGGTGGGTTTGCAAAATGGTCCAGCCTCTTTGGAAAGCAATCTGGTGCTTCCTTAAAAAAATGGATGTTGATATACCATTTGACCCAGTAATTCCACTACTTGGAATATATCCCACAGAATCAAGGCCTTTCACACCAACAGACACATACACTAGAATGTTTATCACAGCACAGTCCACGGTAGCAAAAAGATGGAATCAACCCAGATGCCCAGCAACAGAAGAAAGGGTAGGTAAACTATGGTACATATACTCAATGGAGCACTACGCAATGATAAAGAATAACGATGATTCCAGGAAACATCTCCTAACCTAGTTTC
Source organism: Heterohyrax brucei (assembly GCA_028571685.1). Taxonomy (NCBI): domain Eukaryota; kingdom Metazoa; phylum Chordata; class Mammalia; order Hyracoidea; family Procaviidae; genus Heterohyrax; species Heterohyrax brucei. Next base: position 70,101,734 of record CM053146.1, on the reverse strand, counting down.
AACTGGAAGACATTATATTGAGTGAAAGTAGTCAGCGGCAAAAGGACAAATATTGTATGAGACCTCTACATTAAGATCTCAAAAACAGACCTGTGTATAGAAGAAAAGACTCTTTCACAGCTGCAAGGGAGGGGAGGGAGGGAGGGTGAGGGGAGAGGGTCTAGATTAGATAGTTGCTAGAAATCTGGTTGGGTGAAATCAGTGATAGTACACATTAGAAACAGGAACAATATTAAGTGGACTTCAGCATAACTTGAATACTCCTTCCATCTTAACCCAATATTGCAAGGATAGAGTAGCTGGGGCAGGGGACAGGGGACCATGCTCTCAGGCGAAATCAAGGCCAATTGGCACAACTAGCGTTTTGCTAAGAGAGCTCTCTGCACCCCACATTGGTGAGTGGCTCTAGGGTCTTAAAAGCTGCCAATCTGCCATCTGAGGGCACAGCAAATAGTCCCAACTCAGCAGGAACGGATGCTCACCAAGGACCAAAATGACATGGGGTAAAGACAACTCAGAAGATAGAGGGACCCACATGAGTGGGTGCCTGCATCGATGTGGGACCAGAAGAACTGGATGGTGCCTAGCCACCACCAATGATAGCCACGATGGAGCTCACAGAGTTGAGTCTCACTGGCAAGACAAGAATAAAAAGGGGTGCATCCTGAGATCTTCACTAAAAGACCGCAACTGATGGTCCAGCGGTTTTGGGTTTCCCCTGGGAGCATGGCCACTGACTCTGATGCTGTCCTTGCCCATAAATCATAACGAAGGTCCACTCTTCAGACACGAATGGAATGGACTTGGTGATGCAGAGTGACTATATATTGGATGCACTTTATGGTTCTGTGCATCTATAGAATATCATCCTGCTGATCTCTGGCTGGAGGAAGGAGAGTGGGTGGAGAGGAGGGGAAAGGAGACTGTTGGGAGGATGAGACATGTATGGAGCAGAGAGGAATAGTGTGCTGTCACCGGACAGGGAGAGCAGTGGAAGCTGCATATAGGTGAGCATGTAAATTTATATGGGAATGTACATTCTCACTCAGTCATATTAAATAAAAAAAGGGGGGGGGATAAATGATCTTCAGCAAATTTACTTACATGAGATATTAATTATATACTTTTTATAATTTCAGCATTCAGTGAGATCACTTCTTGTGAATAGGCACAAATATAGATCTCTTCCAGTTGACTGGCCAGGTATCTGGCTCCCAAATTTCTTGGCATAGATGATTAACGCTAGCACTGCATCCATTTGTTGAAACATCTCCATTGGTATTCCATCAACTCTGAGAGCCATGTTTTGCCCCAGTGTTTTCAGGGAGCTTGGACTTCTTCCTTCAGGACCATTGATTCCTCCTGCTCATGTGGTACCTCTCCAATCTCTAGCTCCTGTGAAGTTACTTTGCAAAAACTTCAAAACAATGAAGTCTGAAAGAATCTAAGATTATTAATTGTCTCATCTAATGAATGTGTTCAGTCACTCTAGATTCTCTTACTGAGCAAAGTTAAGGATACATTTTTGAGTCTACTATAAAATCAACATATACTGTAGGCATCTATATGACTGCAAACAGAAAAAGTGACACTCTTATTCATTCGAATATTAGGTTTGATTTTCAGGAAACTTTCCCATATCTTCCCTTTCCCTAGGAAAGTAAACATGTTATTTTTTTTGAAAACAAGAACTTGCCCAGTTGCTTGGCAATAATTGTGATGGTTTGCAAGGAAAAGGAAAAATAGATCCCACCGTTCTTTGTCACAATGACTTACACCAGCTTAAGCAGCAGACTTCCTAAACCAAGACTTATCACTTCAGGGTTATTTCCATGTGACCTGTGGAGAATACTCATGAATAGGAGGAGAAAGCATGTGGCTGTCTCCGCTGTAGGGCTGAACTCTTCAGTGCGAGACTAGAAGGCAGTCTTGAATGTTGTGAAGTAATCATTAAGTTACACGCTTGTCATTTCTTGTACATTCACTCAGAACTAATGCACATCACTTTTTCCAATTATAATCATTCCACCATTTAACAAGCACAAAAGACCTCAGATTCCAATTTGCCACTGATGCCTCACTCTCGCTTATTTCTGGGCATTGCAGTCTTGCTAGGTTGTGTGTGGCTCCAATAATATGGAGCATTCTACTTTCTGAAAACAAACTAACAAACAGAGGCAACCACACAGCTGGTCTCACACTGGAGGGCAGGTCATTTTCACTATTATGGTAATTTTTCTGTTCTTGCAATTCTTCTCTGCTGTTATAAATACATTTTATTTCTTGGTTTCCTTATTGTCAAAGGTAAACATAAATCACATGGTAATGTGCTCTATATGATTTTGCTGAGGCTTCTCTGCTGGCCAGATCCAATCTTCTCAGGGTAGATGTCTCATTTCATTTAGTTTCTCAAGTCTGTTGCTGTCTTTACAAGCGCACGTACGCAAACAAGTGATCACCAGGCAGAGAATCGTCATTGTCTTCATACTTTGTTAGCTTCTGCTCCCTTCAGTGGGTATGAATATGCTGGAATGAGCTGTGAAACACCCTGGCTCTGGATACGCAGCCTTAAACATGAGCTACATATAAAAGGAAATTGGCATTTCATTTGCTGCACATGCTTTAATGATATTAAGCAGTCTAATATGGTGCATACGCCAGATTTCAGTAATGCTTCTCTTGAGAATTTCAAATGGTAAAGGCAATTTAAAATGACAGCTTTACATTTATGTATCTCCTTTCATCTCAGAGATCTTTACACTTTATAGAGTTATACGGAGCAATCATTTCACTTACCCATCACAGAAATTCTGCCACCTCCAGGGCAAATCAAGGCTTGCTTTCAAAATTGCCTCAATGTTACAGATAATTATGACACGGCATAATAAAGCAATATAATCAGTGAAAACTGAAGAGGAAGATAAAATAATTCCCAAAAGGAAATTTGGGCAAAAGGTAAGAATCAAGCAAACAAACAAAAATTTCTTGAGGGGTTTTAATTATTACCAGAGAACAGGACTGCAAACTCCATCTCAACTGCTAGAAAGCATTTCAGCAATAATGTATTTAAAAGGCTAATTTTCTGATGGTTGAATTTAGATTAGAAAAAGGAAAAACTCAAAAAAATAAAAAATTTAAGAGTTCTTACATAGCCAGACAGAAAAGACTCACAGAATTAAGATACTAGTTAAAATGTCATACCTATCCTTACTTAAAATGCTACCACTATTTCTCTATTTCTGTATAGGCCTATACTTCTATCATCAATTAAATGTTTACACATATACTCCTGACACATACCCTTTGATTCTCAATACTTTTAAAAATTATTTATAGCATATGTTACTTTAAAATCATCTTAAAAACAAATTATCAGGGCATCTATTATCACTTACCTATTTGTATTTAGGAAATATCTAAGAAAATCTTAGATATTCATTTAGATTTAGGTACTTGGACATGGAGACATTGACGGTTTAGTGGTAGAACTCTCACCTTCTATACCAATGATCTAGGTTTGATTCTCAGACGATGAACTTCATCGCAGTGAAGTCTTGTGTGTTGCTATGATGTTGAAGAGGTTTCAATGGAAATTACAGACTAAGACAAATTGAGAAGAAAGGCCTGGTGATCTTCTGTTGAAAGTCAGCCAATGAAAACCTGGATAGAGTTGTATTCTGCACATGGCATCACCATGAATTAGGAGACAACACCACAGCAGCTAACTGCAAGACTTGGGCATATACTTGACATCTCTGAGGGATTTGAAACTCTGTCTAGTGGGAAAAAAAGCTAGACTCCAAATCTATACTGATGCCAACAGTAATCAAACATGAAATAATCGTGTTGTTGCTGCTGGATTCCACTGAGGCATTTCTGACTCAGAGCAACACTATATTAATAGACTGTGACATTGCCTGATCCTGTGCCATCCTCACAATCATTGTTATGATTGAGCCCGTTGTTGGAGTCGCTGTGTCAGTCCACCTCCTTGACAATTTTCCTCTTTTTCACTGATCCTCTGACTTTACCAAGTATGATGTCCCCCTCCAGGGAATGCCACAGTACATGAGAAGAAGTCTGGCTATTCCTGCATCTGAGTAACATTTTGATTGTACTTCTTCCAAGATAGATTTATTCATTCTTATGGGAGTTACACATGATTAACACACTTGGCTGCTAATGCAGAGATGTCTTAGAAGAAATGCCAGTGGTCTACTTAAGAAAAAAATCTCACTGAAAACAGTTCTACTCTGGCACAAAAGTCACCATGAGTCATCTTCAGTACTGTTCATCATCACCATGATTCAAAGGGACAAATTCTTCTTTGGTCTTTCTTATACATTGCCCAGCTTTGCCATGCACATGAGATGATTGAAAACATGGTTTGAGTCAGGTACACCCTAGTCCTTACATTGACATCTTTGCTTTTCAGAGCTTCAAAGAAGTCTTTTGCAGCACATTGGCTTCATGGAATGCATTGTTTGATTTCTTGACTGCTGCTTCCATGGATGTTGATTGTGAACCCAAGTAAAATGAAATGCTTTTGACAACTTCAGTCTTTTCTCTGTTTATCATGATGTTTCTTAGTGGTCCAGCTGTGAGGATTTTTGTTTTCTTTACATTGAGGTTTAATCCATACTGAAGGTTGTGGTCTTTGATCTTCATCAGTATATGCTTCACGTCCTCTTCATTTTTACCAGGGAAGTTTATGTTATCCTTGAATCCTGATGCCCTGTTCTTCTTCACAGAGTCCAGCGTCTCACATTATTTGCAGATTAAACATGTAATACAACCCTGAGACACTTTTCCTACTTTAAAACATGCAATATCCACTTGTTCTGTTTAGACAACTGCTTCTTGATCTATACACATTTTCATTGTGAGTACAACACAATATTCTGGAATTCTTCACAGTGGTATCCATAATTTTGTTATAATCCACAGTGTCTAATGCCTTTACACGATCAACTGAACATAAGTAAACATCATTCTGGTATTATCCGCCTCCAGCCAGGATCCATCTGACATCCACAATGATATTCCTGGCTCGGTGTCCTCTTCTGAATGCACCTTGAATTTCTAGCAGTTCCCTATTGATGTACTGCCACAAGTGCTTTTGAATGTACTTCAGCAAAATTTTACTTGTGTGTGGTATTAATGATATCATTTGATAATTACTACTGGACCAACTTTCTTTGGATGGGAGCAAACTGGGTAAATTCAATACAAATGGGAGTGGTTTTTTTTTTGTTTGTTTGTTTGTTTTAACCTAATTGTAGGTCGCCATGAGTTGGATCCGACTCGACGGCACTTGGCTGGCTGTAGTGATTTGGAAAATTACAAAAGTAGTATATTTGGGGGTCAAAATCTAAAATAGACAAGCAAATAGAAGAAAAAAATAATAGATCACTTAAAGTCAGCTGGCCTGATAGTTGTTTTCCAAATTAGCTATGATGCTGGAAATGATCATAACCAGTATTAAAATAGTCCAAATGATCATGCCCTATTTTTGCTGTAGTTTCTTGCCTGTTAACATCAACACTATTGGTCTGTCTATATTACAAAATCCTGTATGCCAGGACATTTCCAGCTTATCTAGAATATCCAGAACTATTCTGGCTATCAGGGTCAGACCTCTTCCAAAGCCAGGTTTTCTCTTAAGAGACAAGTACATTTTCTTTTTCTTCCAAAGTCTTTTCCTCCTAATAGCTGATCTATTATATAGCAGGCATTATTGAAAAATTAAGGAGCATTGGTTGAAAGCAGATTCGCTTGTCATTTTTAACTCCTAGATGAATCTTAGGTATTCCCAAGGATATTCTTAGATTTTAGACATTCTTAAAATGAAGAAACAGCAGCTGGGTCAAGAGCCATTTTTGATAAATTCAGTATACAGGGAAATTTTTTAAATTTTCTGTCCTATAAGAGTTTCTGTGAGTCAGGTCTGTAGTTATTTAGAAAATTACAAAAGTAACATATCTGGGGAAAAAAATCTAACTAAGACAAGCAAATAGAAGAAAAGAACAAATAAAACATAACCTTACCACCTAGACATAACCACTGTTAATGTGTTAGAGAAAAGCTTTTCATTTGGCTTTTCCGTTTTCCTGCATATATATATGTGTGTGTGGTAGAGTGCGTGGTAGAGTGTGTAGTAGGGTGTGTGGTTGAGTGCATGGTGGAGTGGAGGGCCAGAGAAAAAGAGGAGGACCCTCAAAGTCATTGAACCAGTGACTGCAACGATGGGCTTAAACATAAAAATGAATGTGGCACAAGACCAGGAAGCGTTTCTTTCTGTTGTGCATATGAGTCAGAACCAACTAGACAGTGCCTAACAGCAAGAGCATGTGTGTATAAAACAAATCCACTGTTGTCAAATAAATTCCAACTCATAGCAATCCTATAAGATAGAGTAGAAGTGTCCCATTAAGTTTCCAAGGAGTAACTGGTGAATTCAAATGGCCATCCTTTTCAGTTAGCAGCTGAGTTCTTAACCTCTGAACCAGAGCTTTCTTCCTCTGTCTCTCTCTCACACACATATATATGTGTTCCCTCATTTTTTTTAAAAAAAAAAATATATATATGGGAATATTTTTTGGTGATATGCTAGTAAATATTTACCAACTCTCCAGAAAAAGAAGAAAACGATGATTTTTAATATTTACCAATTTCTTTAGTGTAAATACTCTCACTTTAGCTGATTTCAAGTTCATAGTGTGAAGTTCTGGAAGAACGTAATGGGAAGAAATGTGTACAGTTTGTCTTCATGAGCAGGCACCAGCTGGCACAGCTCCACGTGTTGTTGGCTGCCTTTCATTCAAACATGTTTCATCTTTCCATGTCAACAAATGATCCTCTAAAAAGTCATTTTAAGACTCTTTTATTCCATTGTATGGATCCAACACAATGCATTTAACCAAGCTCTTATCAGTTTTTGTCCAACTGTTGCTTTTACTAGCAACACAGAGAGCTATATCTTGTAACTTATTCTTTACACACACCCCTACTTTCAGAGGGAGATTTATAGCAACTTTTCAGCAATTGACTAGGTAAGGTGAGTGAGGGAATAGAAGTGGCTAGAGAGCTTGGATCTCTGGTTTCCTTAAATTAAGGGTAAAACAACTTAAATAAGCCATCCAAAACCACTGTCTCATCGATTCCAACTCTTAACAATTAGAATTGCTTCATAGAGTTTCCAAGGAACACCTGGCAAATCTGAATGGCTAATCTTTTGGTTAGCAGACCATAGTATCTAGCCACTACACCACTAGGGTTTTCTGAATTGTAGCCTGGAAAACACAAATGAGAGAAACACGTTTTGTGGGAACTATAGCAAACTAAAGTATCCACGCTCTACCATAGAGGAAATGTTGCCAGATATTGTTTTTAAAAGGAAGGTTCTCCAAAGACTGTAGAAATAGTCTGGCTTATGGACCCAAGTGAATCGTCTGGCCCTAAGAGTTACCACCATTGGTATGGAACTTTGTGGAGTTCAAGACATTGGCAGCTCCTTGTATCTAACCCCTGTCATAAACAGATTTTGCTTCTACCACACCTATTCTTTTTTTCAATAATTTATGCTGTATACATCGATGGTAAAAACCAAGTGGTGCTTCTAACATCACAGTTTTAACACTGCAGTGCAGGACATATAACACAAAATGTTGCAACTCAGATGTTCTTTAGCAAAGGTGACATATCTTTCTCACTTTAGTTGATGCCAATAGTGTTTGAGTAGAATCACAAGGCACCACAATCTTCTTACATGATGCACTCGAAATCTTTGGCTTGTCAAACATGCAATTCCCAGCTGTCAAGAGTCTAAGAAATGCCTTAAAAAAAAAAAAGAATCCTACAGAAGCGTGGTTTCCAGTGGGATTTCAAATCTAGGTATCTCCAGAAAGGAAGAGGACTGCTCTATGCTAAGAGGGATGGACAACTCCACGTACTTCCTGTTCAAGTAAATTTTATTTGCAACCCAATATATAGCCCTTATGGTCAGTTCTACCCTGGTCCTTAGGGTCGCCATGAGTCAGATCTGACTCGAGGGCACCTGGCTGGCTGGCACATAGCCCTTCAGGTACCAAAAAAAAAAAAAAAACTTTTTGAATTGTTTGTACAGTCTATTTAAATTCACAGCAAGATTCATGCAGAGATAAGTTTTGGGTATAGTGCAGTGAGTCCCATCTTTATGAAGTTATTTTTTAATTCTTTTTGTAAATGGAACACTTACAACGTCAGAGCAGAGATACTTTCCAAACTTCAGATACATCCAAGACTTTCTGCACTTCATGGGCTGGTGCCAACATTTTTTAAATACATTTTTCTTTATAACAATTATTTTCCTTTGGAACTTTGTTTATTAAATATCCTTCATAGTAAATGATCCACCACTCATCTATTTGTTTGTTGTAACTTGGTGTCTTTCATGTTGCTGTTATACTGAAAGCTATGTCACCAGTAGTTCAAATACTAGCAGCAGCACCCATGGTGGATAGTTATCAGTGTTGCTAACAGACTAAACAGACTAGGTAGGAAGTTCTGGCAATCTGTTCACAAAATACTGTTCCACTTGGTTTCTTTGGGCATGTCAGCAGGAGATTTCGACTATTGGAAGAAGCTACTGTGCTGTATGAAGAGGGTCAGTGTGGGTGGTCAGTGAGGTGGACAGTAATCTCAACTGCAGACTCAAACATGTAAGCAGTTGTGTCAATGATGCAGGACTGGGACTTTGTTCTGTTATATATGTCGTACAGGGTGGCCATAAGTTAGAGTTAACTTGATGGCAGCTTTCTATTTATCTACAGCAAATGAAAGGAGCCTTGTGGCACAATTGTTAAAGGTCAGCGGCTATCCTAAAGGTCAGTGGTTCAATCCACATGCTGCTCTGCAAGAGATAAATGTAGCAGTCTGCTTCCATAAAGATTAAAAACTTGGAAATCAATTGGGGCAGCTCTGTTCTGTCCTATACGACCACTGTGAGCCAGAGCAACTCGGTGGTAAATGGTAGAAGCCCTGGTGACCCAGTGGTTGAGTACTTGGCTGCTAACTAAAGGATCAACAGTTGGAACCCACCAGCAGCTCTGTGGGGAAAAAAGGCCTGGCAATCTGCTTGCTCCTGTAAAGATTACAGCCTAGAAAAACCTTATGGGGTAGTTCTACTCTCTCTCATATGTTTACTACGAGTAGGAGTCTGCCTACATGTTATTGCTGTCGTTAGGTGTTGTCGAGTCAGTTTCAACTCGTAGTGACTCTATCCACAACAGAATGAAACACTGCCTGATCTTGCACTATGTTCACAACTTTTTTAAGCTTAAGCCCATCGATACAACCAATGTGTCAAACCATCGCATTGAGGGTCTGCTTTTTTGCTGACCCTCTGCTCTAACAAACATGATGTCTTTCTCCAGGGACTGATGCCCCCTGACAACTTGCCCAAAGTATGCAATTGCAACATCTTTGTTTCTGAGGAGCACTCTGGTTGCACTTCTTCTAGAACAAATTTGTGTGTTCTTTTCGTGGTCTTTAGTGAATTCAATATTCTTCTCCAAAACCACAACTCAAACCCTGTCTTCCTTACTCATTTTCCAGCTTTTTCACACATATTAGACAACTTAAATTACCACAGCTTGGGCCAGGTGCACCTTAGTCTTCAAGGTGACATTCTTACTTCTCAATACTTACGGAGGTGCTTTACAGCAGATTTTCCCAGTTTAGTGCATCTTTTAATTTCTTGACTGCTGCTTCACTGGGTGTTGACTGTGGAACCAAGCAAAATGAAATCCTTGACAACCTCAGTCCTTTCTCCGTTTATCACAATGTTGCTTACTGGTAAAATTGTGAAGATTTTTGTTTTCTTGATGTTGAGGTGTAATCCATACCGAAGGCTGTGGTCTTTGATCTTCATCAGTAAGTATTTCAAATTTACTTCACAGCAAGCAGTGTCAGCTGCATAACACAGGTTGTTAATGAGTCTTCCTCCAATCCTGATGCCTAGTTCTTCTTTATAGAGTCCATATTATCAGATTATTTGCTCGACATACAGTGAAAATGTACAGTAGAAGGATACAACCCTGACACACACCTGTCCTGACTTTAAAACATGCAGTGTCCTCTTGTTCTGTTTGCGTGACTGTCTCTTGATGCATACACAGATTCCATAAGAACACAATTAAGTGTTCTGGAATTCCCATTTTTTACAATGGTAGCCATAATTGTCATGATCCACACAGTCAAATGCCTTTGCGTAGTTAATGAAACACAGATAAACGTCTTTCTGATATTCTCTGTTTTCAGCAAAGATCCATCTGACATCAACAATGATATCCCTGGTTCCATGTCCTCTTCTGAATCCAGCTTGAATTTCTGGCAGTTCCTTGTCATTATACTGTTGTCATCACTTTTGAATGATCTTGAGCAAAATTTTACTTGTATGTGACATTAATGATACTGTTAGATAATTTCTACATTCGGTTGAATCTCCTTTCTTGGGAATAGGCATAAATACGGATCTCTTCCAGTCAGTTGGCCAAGTGGCTGGCCTCCAAATTTCTTGGCATAGACAAGTGAGCACTTCCAGTGCTGCATCCACTTGTGGAAATATCTCAGCTGATACTCTGATTTCTAAAACCTTGTTTTTTGCCAAGCCTTCAATGCAGCATAGTAACAACACTGTAAGTGACAAATTGTAGCCTATATTTCTCAGGGAGATTATTTCCAATTTGGGACAAAAATCTATTTGCTAATTTTGTAATTCTTTTTTTCTCCACTGTTTTCCATAATTGGAAAATGAAAGTTGTGTAGTAATCCAAATTTGTGAAGACTCACGTTAGGCCGTATGTTTCAGTAGTCATTTGCTAACAGCCAGGAGACCTGAATTCTATTTGAATGTATTACTGACCAAGGACACAAGCTTTATGAGTCTCAAATGCTTGTTCTATAAAATGAAACACTTGTAACTGTTTTACTTTCTTACGGAGAGCTTTGTGAGAATCAACAAAATTAATGCATGTGAAAGCACACTGCAAACTCTAATTTCCTTTCAAACGTAAGGTATCTTTTGTCACTGAATGCTAGAGAGGTAAGCAGAGAGGGAACAGTAAGCTGAATAAAAAGAAACTATTAGTTATTGATAGCATTGTTTTAAATTTGTATAGAGATAAGACTTTGTGGCTGATTGAGGCTAGGAAATCAGTTGAGTTACCTAGTACATGTGAACTGGATCAGTTGGATAAAATTATCAGCACTTTTCACAGAAAAAAAAAAAAAAATTCACATGACCCCACAATCACATTTTTGCTTACCATCTTAAGCGATTTAAAGATTCCTTCAAAAACAGTTGTACATCAGGACTTAATCTCTCTGGCTGCTCCCGCGAACTCTACAGTTACCGCTGTGGGAACAAGTCCAGGCAGCCTTGCTGATGATATCAACCGCCAGACATGCTTTCAAAGCCCTGAAATAGATAGTTACACACAGAGTGAATCTGCTAAATTATAGTTTCTGTAGATATGTTGCATCTGTACTTCTGATGGAATATATACATGAAACTGCTTAGCAGATAGTATGTTCTAGAGCATAAGTGAATGATTATCAAAAGCAGAAGGCAGGATTTGGATAGTACTTGCCTTAGGGTGGGTTGCCCCATGGGTCAGACATCAGGCTGGAAGCTTCTTCAAACTCACATAGCTGCAGGAGCTGAGAAACCCAAGATTAGCAGGTTAGACAGCAGGCCTCTGGCTCATAGGATGCAGAGGCTGACAAATCCCAACACTGGCGAGTAAGCTGTTAGCAGCTCTAAATTCAAGAACCAGTGGTCAGACAATGACAAGCCAGATACAGGATCCAGAGTGAGAACGTTACTGGAATATCCAATTACGTACCACAGATAGGCCATTGGCTGCAAGGAAACTACCTTTCCACTGATTGGTTACTCATAGCAGATCTCATTGTGGAATTGACTACATCATTACATGACTGCTAAACTACCTAATAACTGCCAAGCTACTGAGAATCATGGCCTAGCCAAGCTGACATACAACTTAGCCATCACAGTACTCTTTAGAAATGGTAATTTAGATTTTAAAGGTCTACAGTCAATACTGGGAGAGCTAGGCCACAACCTTAACATAGACTTTCAACTAATTTAGGAAGTGGATGGCAGAAAAGTAAACAGCAAGTAGCAGGCTCTTGAGGAGCAGAAAGGAGTCAGAAGAACAAGGACAGAAATGTCCTAGAAAACTAGAAGAGGCTTTTGAAGAGACATGGCAAATGAAATCAAATGCTCAGAGGCTGTGTAAAAAGATGACTGAGAAATACGCCTTTGATTGAACAGTTTCAATTGGTGGGTTCTAAAAGAATGGTTAACAATTAACTTCAGTTTCAAGGACTGACACTGAGTGTCAACTATCTTTCAAAGGATTTAAATAAAGATAAGATAAAAGGAGAAAGAGATACTTCTAAATATTTAGAAAACAAGGCTAATCCAGTCTCTTTTAACAATTTGTTTCATTAAATGAGATACTATCTCCAAAGAAATGAACACAAATTAAAGGCATAATTTCTTCTGATATTTGATAATCTTTGCCTATGGTGAATTATCCTTGCTTTTCAAGAGTCGTAAGGCAGTGTCCTTATAAAACAAATACAAGTTAAGTATGAATTATTGGACATAACGTGTTTACTCATACCAAAACCTCGCTAACATGCCAAAAAACTTGTTTGGTTGGTTTTTTGTATTTTTTCTTTTTGTCGTTAGGGCAAAGTCTGTTAAGATGAAGAGATAGTAAAAAGTCAGTAGAATAATCTATTGCATGTAACAGAAGTCTGTGGAAACTGGAGCAGGAGTGAATGCTCAGTCATAATTGAATTGGTAGATTGAAAAAAACTGAAAATTAGTTACTTGCAGAACAAGAAGTTACAAAACCACGCAGACTTGCAGAGCAGAAGCCTGGATATGTTTAAGAAATGAAGGTAACCAAATACCTCTGAAGATAAAAGTAAAAAAAAAAAAAAATCTGTACAAGAAGCAGTTAAATGCCCAAATTTCCCTCTCCCCTTCAGACAGATGAGAACTCTTCTAGATCATTCTAAAATTGGATTTGGAAGACCAGCCAGATAGAAATCAAGGAGACCTACCAAAATAGAGAGATATGAATGGCAGACTACATAGGAATGTTGAGACCGCTCGTCCCTTATCCTACCTGGCCCTAAGAACATCTACAATGTTGGCCATATTCCACTCCTTCCTATCATATTGTCCAGTGCTCAGGATTGGGGAATTCTTCTCCATGAAATTTTTCAATCCAAAATAAAAGACTTATATGTATATATATATATATATATATATATATATATATATGGGAAGACCATCCTCCCACACACAAGATCATGGGCAATTCAGAATATGATAGCAGATACATTAATGCTAATTTACAGATTGAAACAAAAAAAAAAAAAAGAAACTCCTAAAGAGAAGGAATGAGAGAGAAGTTAGAGAAAAACAGAAAAGTAACAAAACAGAGCTCCTAATCTAACATTTTAATAATGGAAATTCCAAAGAGAGAATAAGAAAAATAATAAGGAGGAAACCATAAGTAAAGCACTTGGAGAAAATTTTCCAGAATCCAAAGATGATAGTTGATAGTTTAAAAACACAGCCAGCACAGTGAATGCTTAAAAAACAAAAACAAAAACACCAAAATGTGTGATATTTTACTTACTGTTTGTAAAGAGAAGATTCTAAAAATTTCCAGAAAACTAAATAGTCCTATCCAAATGATGAGAAATCAGAATAATATCAGTGTTTTCAATAAGCCATGCCATAAGCTAAAACCAGTTGATCACCCTCAGAATTCTGTACCTACCCAAATTGCCACTCAAGTGTAAGGTAATTTGGTGGTGTAGTGGTTAAGTGTTATGGCTGCGAACCAAAAGGCTGGCAGTTTGAATCTACTAGGAACTTCTTGGAGAAATTCTTGGGGCAATTCTACTCTTTGATGCAGGTTGGCTGTGAGTTGGAATCTACTCAGCAGCAGTGGGTTTTGTTTTTTGGTTTTGTTATCAGTCACGACAGATTTGTTTTCTTTCTTTCTTTCTTTTTTTTTTTCGCTTTAATATGTCACCAAAATAACAAGGGGGCGGGGTACACGGAGGGGAGGAGAGAAAAACAATCGTTTCATTCCGGAAAGAAGTGAGAGAAATTTCCTATATGATTATACAAAAAAGTGTTAAGTCAATTGTCGTGTTAGAATTCTAGCAAATCAGTCCAGACTGGAGCAGTGATTAAGCAGATATACTACTATATGGTATATTTGAATTATATGATTTATGCAAATGATAGTTCTTTCAGATAACCTAAAGATGAATTAATGACTGGTATGTACAAAACTAGAAACCTTGGTAGCATAGTGGTTATGTGCTATGTCTGCTAACCGAAAAGTTAGCAGTTCAAATCCACCAAGTGCTTCTCGGAAATTCTGTGGGGGCAGTTCTCCTGTGTCCTGTAGGGTCACTGGGAGTCAGAGTTGACTTGACGGCAATGGTGTTCGTTGTTTTTTTTTTTTTTTTTTAAGAGTTTTATGTGGAAAACTAAACAAACGAAAAAATAAGTTATCAGTAATTGTAGGAAGAGGGGAAAATAAGTGTAAATCCTTTATAGCAGAATGTCTACATCTAAAATTGAAAAAAAATTAAAATAATAAAATAATTTTCTAAAACATCAGCAAAAAAGAAGACACATGGTCGCCATGAGTCGGCTCCGACTCGACAGCACTTGGCTTGGCTTGGCTGTATAACAAAAATGTTACAATATTTAAATAGAAGTGGTAGTTACATAAATGCTTGTTATACTCCTCTCCACTTTTTCATTGAAAATTTACCTGGCAAAGTTTTTAAAATACAACAAATGGGAATAATAATATCTTTAATGAAATATTAAAATAAATAGAGAGGAAAAAAGCTGAGAGAGCTGAAGTATTTGTCCCTAGAAAGCAGAAATTATTGGTGGGAAAGAATGGAACAGAGCATTTGTATAAAAATATTCTTTCTGGCAATGTCACCTTTATATCTTGATTTATGTTAGAGGAAAAACATCAATTCCATTATAAGCTGTGTCTACAAAATGGGAAAAAAATATTTTGGGGTTGTCAGAACAAATGAAGTGAATTAAGAGTAATTATTTGTTTTCTTCAAGAGGAATCTAGCTCTACTTAATAGAAAGTTTTTGAAAATTAGTCAAAATGATGGTCATTATTAAATTTATGGATAGTATAGTTTCATGCTTAAGCTTCATTTTTCTAGGTTATAGTTAGAGGAGCAATTCATCAGATTAGTCTGGATTCACTCAGGAAAACACATACAAAGATAGAAATCACTAACCCCACCTCAAAAAATTTTAGAATATTGTAGTTAGATATTGTCTTGGGGATAACCATCCCCCCAAATTCTTAGGTTACTGATGAAGAAACTAAACTTCAAGTCATAAGGTGGCATGTCCAAGGTCATCCAGTTACACCAGCTTAAAGTTACATGAAAACCACTCAGCTGTCAGGCAATATAACTTAATTTTGCCACATTAGTAGGATACTAGCTCAAGTAGGTCATTATTTTTTCCCCAAGGGAATGACCTTCAAAAGTAGTTGACTGCTGAGCCACCTAAAGATAAACTAATCTTGAGATATAAACACATTTCCTTTGTTTCAGGAAGCAGTTTTAGACGGGTCTTTATTTTCACACTTGTAAGTCAAGTAACTACCCATTCAATGTGAGGTAACTTTAAAGTAGCTTGTAAATATTGTAAATAATATATATGGAAACTGTTCATGCAAAATGAATTTATTTTCATTCACTGTATGCCCTTAAAGGAAGATAGGAATGAACTTCGACAAGAATCTGCTTATATTGAAGCATTTATTGACCGGTATAAGTAAACATTATGGGCTCTTGAGATCGTGTTTGGGAGCTGTGGGACTTGCTGTACGTATTTTGGGGAATGGAAGGAATGAATGAAGCCAATGCTGGACCCAGGCTGGGCCCTCCAGAATCTCTCCTGCACTGTAGCCTGAGCAAGATACTGTCACGGAAACCTCAGGAAAACAGATCATCATGCTGAAGCCGGGAAAGGTTGTTATTTCAGAGTTGTGCTACTTCAATTATTGGATAAGATGGCACCGTATTTCATACTACCTGCCGGTACAACCGGGCTTGTCTGTTTTGTTCTACCTCTCCAATTTTCACTGATTTTCTTGAAAAAAAAAAAGAACAGCAACAAAGGACATTCAGGCAGTTGTCTTAGACCCTAAAGACTAAGAACATCTTTTAAACCGAGATTTTATAGTACTCACATCGGTTCATTATTGAGTTTTCACTCAGCAAAGGTATAAAGATGAGAGTAAAAAAAAAAAAAATTGTTTTAGTATTCTTGGCTTATACTATTTTCGTATACACACACTCAGTGGATGTTATCATACACGTTATATGCTGTCAAGGTGATTTTGACTCATAATGACCCAGTGTGACAGAGTAGAATTGTCCCATTGAGTTTTCTTGGTTGTAATCTATAGAAGCAAATTATCAGGGCTTCCTCCCACAGAGCCCTTGGGTGGGTTCAAATGGCCAACTTTTTGGTTAGCCCTCAAGTACATAACCACTGTACCACCGGGAGTCCATCATTCATGAATAACAAAGCTGTAATATGTGTCTTAATTCTAATTGTGAATATTTACATTGTATCACATTGTATTATGCAGTCTTTCAAGTCAGACTGCCTGAATTTGGAGTCCAGCTTCACAACTTACCAATCGTGGGGACTTAGGCAAGTAACAGCCTCTTTCACCTTACTTTTCTCACTTATTAAAAAATAATAATCTCTAACTCATGTGGCTGTTTCAAAATTAAATAATGTGCAGATAAATCACTTAGCATGGTCACTGGAAGAGATATCATTATTCCTTAATCCAATGAGACATTCTAAATGCCATGGAATTACTTTATTTCTAGGTATTTTTATAGAGATTTTTCTTGCGTGAATATTCTTAGCCTTCTTCAAACAGTCAAACTAATAATGATAAATTATTTTGTCATATGAGGTCTAAATTTTTTACAATATCAACATGACTGGACATTTTCATAATTCTGGAAACTTTGCATTGCTAAAGCAAAATTAGTTTTATGAACTGAATAATTCCAAACCCAATCATGTGACAAAAACCATCTTATGTCTACCTATGCAACATAATTTGCCTATGTGGTGTTGAGACATCAGTTTGGAGATGCCACTTTCCTTAAGCAGCAAGTAACTATCTGAAAGAAACATATTGTATCACCCTACCTGTGGCTAGTATCAGGCAGCATATCTTCAGTCCCTGACACACGATTCTGTGTTTCCTTACAAATTGTGCTGCTGAGCTGTACTGTACGTTAACTCTTTTAAATAAGATCTTGACACCTGTGTCATTGTACAGGCTTGGATCTGGATGGTAGGATTTTTTTTCCCCCTTAATTTAAGCGCACTATTTTTCATCAGATGACAAGCATACATTATGGGTCTCCATTCCACCCAAGATAGTAAAGGCTATTTCAATTTGACTAGAGCGGTTTTCTGCCAAATGGCTACTCTAAGTTCCACTGTGCACATTACCCACCAGAAAGCACAGAGTTGATGAGAGAGCACTGTCAACTACGCTGCACATCAATATGGGGGTTATTTGATTTGAAATTGGATTCTAGCCTTCCTTGATCTGTTGTATAAATGGAGAAGCATATATTGAAGAATTCTTACAAAATTTAGGAAGAATGTGATGCACTCTTCCCCCACCTCTGCAGCTTGTGTTTGACTCCAGCATAGGCTCCTAGCTCAGCAACAAATATTCAAAACTAAAGTAGACTTTTTTTTAATGGAAAGAAAACTTCGGAAAAATTATTCTCTGCATGAATTTTCTTGTGTGATATGAGTTGGGTGCAAGTTGCAGACTTTTGTAGCAGAGTGGCTTCGTGACCCTTCTTTAAACATTTAAGACTTAGTTCAGAAGTTCACTGAATATGACAAGACATGAGTCTTAATTAAGTACAGAGCCTTCAAAAAGTCTTCTAAATATATAAGATTCTCAGTGAGACAAGTCAGTCATTGTCAAGATGAAAGTCGTTTAAATGCTGAGTTCCTAGTAAACTTTGTCTATATTGTAAAGCTCTATTCACAAAGCAATACCTTGGCAGTATGTGTAGGGCATACAAAACTATACTATTTTATTATGGGACATACTGAACTTGGGATATTGTGATGTGAGGTTGGGAGGGAGGGAGTTTACTATGCAAGCTACATGCTTATCGCCAGCATGTGGATGGCCCTAAGGGCAGCATAGAGAACTTCAGAGAAAACATATTAAATGGGCATGGGGGAAGCATCCTTTTGACCCACATAAAGGGGTCTTTGTGTAGATCTCATGAGCACAAGATCTTATTTTCAAGCAGAGAAAGATGTTCAGTTTCTTTAGAATCAAAGGTGGATTGGCAACACTTTCAGTAAATGGCAAAATAATTATGAGTGTATTTGGTATTCAGTGTAAAACATTCATCACTATGAATGGCTTTGGCATCCATGCAGCTGCAGTAGGCAATCCCACAAGAATCTCTTTGTAATTTAGCATTAATTGATGTTCCTTTATTGTAACAACAATTGATAAAAGACACAGACTTGAAAAAAAGAAAATACTCTCCTTTCTTTCACAGTTTCTGCCAGTGACTGGAAGAAAATTTTCTGTAAAATAAAGCAGACAAAAACAGTGCCCATTTTTCTGAGAATAACAGCATAAACTATATGTTTGTCTCTATATCTTTATGAGCTTTATATCTGTTGAGGATTAAAATTGAGCTTCTGCCTTAGAAAACTGTATCTTTCCAAAGATTCTAGAATAATTTTCTTGGTCATTGCTTACGTGGTAGATTAACAAATGGTCCCAATTGATGAGTTGTCACAAACTGAATTATGTTCCCCACAAAATATATCACTTTGGGTGAACCATGACTCCCAGTAATTGTGTGGTTCTCCACTTTGTAATTGTGATCTTATATTAAAGATGATTAGAGTGGAATCAGGAAACCATAGTTTAGGAGTGGAAACCCTGGTGGCATAGAGGTTAAGTGCTACATTGGCTAACCAAACGGTTGGCAGTTCACATCTACCAGACACTCCCTGGAATCTTTATGGGACAGTTCTACTCCATCCTATAGGATTGCCATGAGTCAGAATTGACTCAATGACAGCAGATTTGGTTTGGTATGTAGTGGTTTTAAGTACTATGTCTGCTAACCAAGAACCAGTTCAAACGTGCCACGTGCTCCTTGGAAAATCTGTGGGCCAGTTTCACTCTGTCTCCTAGGGTAGCTATGAGTCAGAATAGATTTGACAACAGTGGGTTTGTTTTCTCGGTGTTAGGATGGGATTATGACATTCTTACTAAAGTCACATCTCTAATTCAATATAAAGAGAGTTTCCTTGGTGTGTGGCCTATACATCTTTTATCTTACAAGGGATAAAAGGAAATGGAAACAACCAGAGAGTTGGAGACCTCATACCACCAAGAAAGCTCACCAGGAGCAGAATGTGTCCTTTGGACCCAGAGGCCCTGTGCCTGAGAAGATCATCTACCTAGGGTAAAAATGAGGACAAAGACCTTCCTCCAGAGCTGACAGAATCAGATAGCCCTTCCCTGGAACTGAAATGCTCAATTTGGAATTTCAGCCTAATAGACTATGAGAAAATAAGATTCCCTTTGCTAAAGCCATCTACTTGTGGTATTTCTGGTACAACAGCACTAGATAACTAAGGCAACATTCCTTCCTGTGTCTACATACTTTATGATATGTCTTTGTAGGTAGCTCTACCTGTTCAGAAAGTTAATCCTGTCCTGGTGCAATCAAGCTTTATGAAGTGATTTTGTAGATTTTCCCATCAAGAGGAAATCCTAGTGGTGTAGTGGGTAAGTGGTACAGCTAATAATCAGAAGGTCGGCAGTTCTAATCCACCAGGCGATACTTAAAAACTCTGTGGAGCAGCTCTACTCTGTCCTATAGGGTTGCTGTGAGTTGGGATTGATTCAATGGCAATGTTTTTTGTTTTTCTTGTTTTGTTTTTTATTTCCCTCCACTAAGAAGTTAATTTTACCTCCTCATCTTTTGAAGCTGGGCTGCTCTTGGAACTTGCTTTACCAATTAAATGTGATGCAAAAAATAAATAAATAAAAAGAGACTTTGATCTTTGTTCCTAGCCCCTAGCCTTCTTTCGGCTCTTTTGGAACTCCACCACAGCTGCCATGAGTATAACCTAGGCTAACCTGCTAAAGCATGAGTGGCATGGAACAGAGATGAATTATCTCAGCTGAGGCCATCCTAGACCAAGTAGCTAGCCTTTAGCTGACCTACTAGCTAACAGCAAATTCCTTAAGCAGCACAGCCAAAATCACTTGCACTTGCTTTAAACCAAAAGAACAGCCCCTCTGAACAAGCCTAATCTGATGACTCCCAGAATAGTGAGTTAACTAAATGGTTATTGTTATATTCCATTGAGTTTTGGGGTGGTTTGTTATGAAGTATTGAATAATTGATATGGCATAGTGTATTGAAGAAATACTAGATTAAGATATACAAGAGTAAAAGTTTTAGTCTTAATATCTTGGTAATAAAGCTATCACTTTAGTTGTACTCAACTCTATACTCTCAATGCATTATCCTCGTTATCTTAGTCTTACGCCTAAATATCCTTCCCATCAATCCAAATTGGAATTGTTCATTAAAGCATATGTTGTGTATTCTCCTCCATGAAGACTTCTCTGATTTATAAGAACTGATATCTTAGAACTTTCTCGATCAGTAGTTTCACCTGTATACTGCAGTTTATAATTTTTTGCTTTTAAATCCTTCTTCTACTTTGTTTTTTTTAGTATTCTATTGTTTTCATTTTAAGTTTACACAGCAGCTACGTTCCAAATTAACAGTTTCTACACAAACTGTACAGTGACATTAGTTACATTTTTTCTAATGTGTCAACATTCTCATTAATTTCATTTTGATTGTTTCAGTTCCAGAAATCTAGTATCTTAGTTATAGGTGCTTTACACAAAAGGATGGTTTCAGCAAACAGAAATTTGTGTTCTCACAGTTTAGGAGGCTAGAAGTCCAAATTTTAGGTACTTGTTCTAGAGTAGAATTTCTCTGTCAGCTCTGAAGAAAGGTCCTTGTCTCTTTGAGTTTATATTCCTGGGTGATCATTATGCGACTTGGCATCTTTCCACATCTCTGCTTGACAGATTGCATTTAATCTTTCTTATATCTCAAAAGAGATTGACTCATGATACACCCTACACTAATATAACAAAGCTAAAATGTTATATTTTATATTATATAAGACATAACATGGCATTAATATAGTGAAGACAACCCATTCCCAAATGGGATTATAACCACAGATACACATGTTAGGATTTACAACACGTATTTTTTGAGGAAGATAACTGCCTCTTACCTTCTTATCTCTACTTTAGAATAATTGTTGACCATTAGGTGTCATAGAGACGATTTTTTTTAAAGGAGCATAGTACTCACAGATGATATTCTCTATTTTATGAGCCAATCTTTTATTTAGCCAAAGGGTGGCCTCAGTGGATAGTTAAAGAGTGTATCGGCGTGATAGTCCTGGAGAGTCCTCTGGTTCCAACCATTCTGATAAGTCTAATCTTTCTAAGAATTTCAGTTCCCTTCCACATTTTTCTCCCATTTTATCAGGATTCATCTATTGTGTCCCTGGTAAGAACAGTCACTGGTAATAATTGACATCATCTAGTGCTTCTGCTGTCACAGTGGATGAGGCTATAGTTCTAATAGAATAGTGTCTTCTCTGAGTCTTTGGTGTTCCGCTTTTTCTTTTGTTCCAGACAAGTAGAGATCAGCCCTTGTTCTTTTTGTTTTAAATTTTATTGTGTGTTAGGTGAAAGTTTACAATCCAAGCAGACTTGTCATATCACACCCTGTACTGACACCACTTTGAATCTTGGCTGCTCTTCCCACCTTGTGACAGCATACACTTTTCCACACTGCACTGTCCATATCCATTCAACAGACTCCTGTCTTTCTCCGTCTTCTTGTTTTGCCTCTGGACAGGGAATGCTCGTAGAGCCTCATGTATGTATTTCAGCAAAGAAGCACACTCTTCAGTAGCATCACTTTATGTTTCACAGTCCAGTCCAATCTTTTTGTGAAGAGTTCGCTTTGGTACTGGTTTCAGCTCTGGGCTAAGAGACATTCTGGGGGCTATGTGCTCAGGGGACGCTCCAGTCTGTCAGACCATCAAGAGTGATCTTTTAGTAGAGTTCTAGTTGTACACATCCACTTTTTACCCCCTACTTCAGGGACTCTACACTGTGTTCCCTATCAGAGCAGTT
This sequence comes from Heterohyrax brucei, assembly GCA_028571685.1. Lineage (NCBI taxonomy): Eukaryota > Metazoa > Chordata > Mammalia > Hyracoidea > Procaviidae > Heterohyrax > Heterohyrax brucei. The sequence continues at coordinate 70,079,298 of CM053146.1, read as the reverse complement.
ACTGGAAGTGGCCAGGCACCATCTAGTTTTTCTGGTCTCATGCTGATGAAGCCTCTGGGTAATATCACCCCTTCAGTCTCCTGGGCTCTTATTTTTCTGATGTCATTGATGTCCTTCATTTTTCTCTGCTCCTGGTGGACTGGGACTAATTGATGCGACTGAGACAGCCACTCACTAGCTTTTAAGACCCCAGATGTCACTTACCAAAATGGGATGCAGAACATTTTATGAGAAACAAAAACTAGTTGTACCATTTGACCTAGATGTCCCTTGAAACCATCTTCCCCAGACTCCTGTGCTTGCTACGCTGTTCTTCAAAATGTTGTGTTGTATGTAGGAAAATTCTTAGCTTTTGGTGTAGTCCACCTCTGGTAACTTCCCTTCTACTGCATGCTCTCACTTCCTTCATCTAACTCAATTTCTGTCTACTATCAAACCCATGAATATCCCTTTCCCTCCACCTCCACACTTACAACAAACATTATTTTCCTCTGTGCATAAATCTTTTCCTGAATCCTTACTATAGTGGTTTTATGCAATATTGGTCCTTTTGCAACTTACTAAATTAACTCAGCATAATATCTTCCATGTGACTCCATGTCACATATGTCCTAAGATTTTCTTTCTTTTTTTTTAAATCATTTCACTGTATTACATTGTGTGAATATACCACAGTTTCTTTATCCACTCATGTGTTGATTCGCTCCCAAGTTGATTCCACCTTTTTGCTGTTGTGGATAGCGCTGCAGTGACCACTGTTATGTCTGTTCATGTGATAGCTCTTATTTCTCTTGGATATATTCCAAAACAAATGCGGTAGCTAAATCATATGTTTTTTCCACTTCTAACTTTTCAAGAAAGTGTCAGATAGATTCCTAAAGCTGTGGGACCATTTTACATTCATACCAGCAGCGTGGAAGAATACCAGTTTCTCTATCCTTACATTTATAATTTTATGTTTTTTGGGTTAATACCAACCTTGTTGAGGTGAGATGATATCTCTCTGCAGTTTGGATTTGGATTTCTCTAATAGCTAATCATCATGAGACTTTCCTCATGTATGTTATTTATCAAAAGGTCTTCTTTTGTGAAATGTCTGTTCATATTCTTTGCTGATTTTTTAATTTCATTATTTGTCTTACTTGTTAAGGTTTTGTTGTACATTGTATATTATGAAGATTAGGCAACAGTTGGAGTTATGGTTGACAAAATTTTTTCCACAGCCTATAAGTTATCTTTTTATTCTTTTGGTAAACTCTTTGGATGAGCATAAGTGTTTGATTTTTTTTTCCAGTTCCCAGTTGTGTGCGTGTATATTCTCTTCTGTTGTTTGTGCATTGTTAGTAATGTTCTGTACTATGCTTATGCCATGTATTAGGGCTCCCAGCATTGCACCATTTTTTTTTCCATAATCTTTTATTGTTTTACATTGACTATTTAGGTCTATGCTCCATTTTGAGTTAGTTTTTGTGCACAATGTGAGATATGGATCAGGTTTCCTGTTTTTGTGGATGGATACACAGTTTTGCCAAAATCAGTTGTTGAAGAGCCTGTTTTTTCACCAGTTCAGAGACTTGGGACCTTTTACAAATATCAGCTGCTAATAGATAGATGATACTACATCCGGATTCTGATTTCTGTTTCACTAGTCTGTGTATCTGTTTTTGTACCACTATCAGGCTGTTTTGACTACTGTGACAGTGTCCTAGGTTCTAAAGTCAATTAATGTGAAGCCTCCCACTTTCTTCCTCTTCTTCAGTAATGCTTTATGTATCCAGGGCTCCTTCCCTTCCCATATAAAGTTGGTGACTTGTTTCTTCATCTCATTAAAAAAAGCTGTTAGAATTTGTATTGGGATTACATTGTATCTATAAATCACTTTAGATAGAATAGATATTTTAATGATGTTACTCTTCCTATCCATGAGCAAGGGAGGGTTCTCCACTTACAGAGGTCTCTTTTAGTTTCTTACAGTAGAGTCTTGTAATTTCCTTTATATAGGTGCTTTACATTTCTGGTTAGATTTATCCCTAAGTGTTTCATCTTCTTGGGGCCTATTGTAATTTCCTCTGATGGTCTCACTGTTGATGTAAAGGAATCCAACTGATTTGCATATGTTTATCTTATACCCTGATACTTTGCTGAACTCTTCTATTAGTTCCAGTAGATAGTTTATTTGTTTATTTTGAGGATTCTTAAGGGTTTTCTGTGTATAAGATTACATCATCTGCAAATAGGGAAAATTTTACTTCTTCCTACCAATTTGGATGCCATTTATTTCTTTATCTTGCCTGATTGCTCTGGCTAGAACATCTAACACAACACTGAAAAAGAGTGGTGACAAAGGGTATCTTTGTCTGGTCCCAATTCTCAAGAGGAATGCTTTTGGACCCTCTCTACTTAGGTTGATGTTGGCTGTTGGCTTTGCATAGGTACTCCTTGCTATGTTGAGGAATTTCCCTTCTCTTGCTATTTTGCTGAGAGTTTTTAACCTGAATGTGTGTTGAGTGTGTCAAACACCTTTTCTGAATCAATTGATAAAATCAAGTGACTCTTGCCTTTTTTTGTTTTACTTATGTGGTTGATTACATTGATTGTTTTTCTTTTGTTGAATCACATCTGCATCCCTTGTATGAATCCCAGTTGGTCTTGGTGAATTATTATCATTATTTTTTGATTATGCTGTTGAATTTTGTTGGCTACAGCTTTGTTAAGGATTTTAGCATCTGTATTTGTAAGTCATATTGGTATGTAATTTTCCTTTTTTGCTGTCTTTACCTTAACTGAGTAACAATTTTATGCTAGCTTCTTAGAATGAATTTGGAAATATTCCATCCTTTTCTATCCTGTGAAATACATTTAGTGATAGCAATATTAACTCTTCTCACAAAGACTGGTAGAATTCCCCAGTGAAGCTGTCAGGGTCAGAGATGTTTTTGTTATGAGTTTTTAAATTCCTTTTGTAAAGGACTGAATTGTGTCCCCCCAAAAATGTGTACAGCAATTTGACTGGTCATCATCCCTAGTGTGACTGCTCTCCATTTTGTGATTTTCTTGTGTTGTAAATCCTAATCTCTGTGGTTAATAGATAGGATTGTCTTAAAAGAGGAGTAGGGTGGAACTGCAACATACTTACTAGGGGAGTTTCCCTGTAACATGGCTTATGCCACCTTTTATCCTACAAAAGATGAAAGGAAAAGGAAGCAAGCAGAGAGTTGGAAATCTCATGCCATCATGAAAGCAGCACCGAGAGTACAGTACATCCTTCAGACCTGAGGTTCCTGCCCAAGATGCTCTCTGACCGAAAACATACAACACAAGGACATTCCTCCCAATCCAAGAAAGAGGGAAAGCCTTCCCTTGGAGCAGACACCCTGAATTCAGACTTGCAGCCTTGTGGACTGTATAACAAACTTTTCTTTATTAAAACCATTCACTCGTAGTGTTTCAGTCAGAGCAGTACCAGATGACTAAGACAACTTTTTGATCTCTTCTTTTGTGATAGATATATTCAATTCTTCTACTTCTTCTGTTTGAGTTAGTTTCAGTAGATAATGTGTATCTAGAAAGTTGTCCTTGGTCTCTTGGTTTTCAAATTTATTAGAGTACAGTTTTTCATAATATTCTGGTATGATTCTTTTAATTTCAGTTGTGTCTGTTGTGATTTCACCTATCTCATTTCCTATTTGAGTTATTTGCTTCTTTTCCAGTTTCTTTGGTCAGCTTGGCCAATGGTTTATCAATTTTTTTATTTTATTTTTCGAACAACCAGCTTTTGATCTTAAGTGTTTCAATGGTTTTTCTTTTATCTCATTCATTTGGTTCTTCTCTCATTTTTCTTATTTGCTTTCTTCTGGTGCCAGAGAGGTTCCTTTGCTATTCTCTTTCTACTCAGTTGAGTTGCAGGGTTAACTCTTTGATTTGGGCCCTTTCTTCTTTTGGATGTGTACATTGATTGAGATAAATTAACCTCTGAGCACTGCTTTTGCTGCGTCCCATAGATTCCAGTAGGATATGTTTTCATTCTCATTTAAGTCTATGAATTTCTTTAGTCCAGCCTTGATTTCTTCTATAATTCAGTCATTTTTGAGCAAGGTGTTATTCATTTTCCATGTGTTGGATTTGTTTTTCCTTGTTTTTTTTCTGCTATTGTTTTCAACTTTAACAGCTTCATGGTCTGAAAAGATGCTTTTCATTATTTCAATACCTTGAATTTTGTTAATGATTCCTTTGTGGCCTAATATGTAGTCAGCTCTGCATTGGAGCAGAAAGTATATTTGGCTGCTGTTGGGTGGAGCATTCTGTATATGTGTGAGGTCAAGTTAGTTCATTGTTGCATTTAGTTGTTCTGGGGCTTCAATGAACTTTTTTCTAGATGTTCTGTGCTTCACTGAATGTGGTGTGTTGAAATCTCCTACTGTTACTGTGATACTCTCTACTTCTGTTTTCAATGCAGTTACTGTTTCTTTTATGTATTTTGGGGCCCTGTCATTGACATTTAATGTGGTTATGTCCTCCTGTAGTACTGATCCTTAAATCATTATACAATGTCCTTCTTTATCCTGTGTAGAGATTTTACTTTAAAGTCTGTAATGTGTGTCATCTTGGCTGGACACCAATGTTTTGGCAGCTGTACATAGTGGTGGAGTAGTGCCTATGACAGCTCACCACCCACTCTCAGTCTTAATTCCCCCACTTTCCTCTGCTTACTTTAGTTTGCTCATATTGCCAGCAGCTTCCACTCTCTTCTTTTTCTCACTTCTGGTTCCTGGGACTAAACTAGCGGCTATTAGAGTCATTGACCCTCACAGTCTACAAGTTTAAGAATCCTGTTCCCTGACCTGCTGATCATGGGTTCACCAACCCCTGCAGCTGTATGCATCAGCAGAAACCTCGTAGTCTCACCTGCCATTTTGGGATTCACCAGCCTACGCAGCCTGTGATCTGGAACTCTAATCTCTGATCTGCTGACCTGGGATTCACCAGCTTCTGCGACTGGACTTGGGACATTTCAGCTTCTACAATTGCATGAGCTGTTTCCTTCATATAAATCTGTTAATATATGTTACTAGTTTTGCTTCTCTAGAAAATCCAGCCTAAGACAAAGTCTCTTTTACCAGACATTGATATTGCCACTTATGTTCTTTTTTGAATGTTGTTAGCTTGATTTATATTTCTTTCCATCTTTTGCGTTGTAGTTTGTTCATGTCTTTGAGTTTAAGGTGTGTTTCCTATAGGCAGCCTACAGATGGATCATTTTTTCTTTTTTTATCCAATCTGCCACTTCGTCTTTTTATTGGTGCATTTAATCCAATTATAGTTAGCATGATTATTGATAGGTATGAGCTTAGCGCTATTACTTTGATGTCTTTTTTATGCATTGTAGATATTTTCTTTGTTCCATTAAATTTTCTTTGCTGAGTTTTTCCCCCCTTTGTGCATTTTCCGACTCATGGCGATCCTAGGAGCCAGGGTAGAACTGACTCCCAGAGTATTCAAGGAGCACCACAAGTAGGATCTGACTCAGTGGCACTTGGCTTGGCTGGCTGTGCATTTTCTTTTTATCTTTTCAATGTTGGTGGTTTTGTATTTGGCGAGACATCACTTTTTTGTTTGTTTTAATTTATAGTATCTTGATGCATAGAATTGACAGGTTCCTGTGTAGTTGCCTTAATGTTTACCCCTGTTTTACTAACTTTAAACTGGTCCTTAAATCTTTATATTGCTTTGACTTCATCTCCACATAAAAGATATATAATTATATTTTCTTCTAAGTCCCTCTTTTTTTTATTATAAAGTTTGTACAATGACATCTCTTGTTTCCTTATTTGATTTATTTTTGTGATTCACTGTTTAGATGACACCCAATTGCTCTGTTATGTGTTCTTGTCTTGGGTTATTAACTGATGTCATCATTTTGCTAACCAAATGACTCCCTTTAGTATTTCTTGTAATTTAGGTTTGGTTTTTGCAAATCCTCTAAATTTCTGTTTATCTGGAAATGTGCTAATTTTGCTATCATACTTGAGGGACAGTTTTGCTGGATATATAATTCTTAGCCTGCAATTATTTTTCTTCAAGGTTTTGTATACGTCCTCCAGTTGCCTTCTTGCCTGCATTGTTTCTGCTATATAGTCTGAGCTTAGTCTCATTGATTTTCATTTCTAGGTTATTTTTGTTTACCCTAACCACTTTTAAAATTGTCTCCTTATCTTTAGTTTTGGTAGATTTGATTATGCCTTAATGTCCTTATTTTGGGATCAACCTTGTGTGGAATTTGAAGAGCATCTTGGATAAGTATCTTCTCACCTTTTATGATATCTGGCAAGTTTTCTGTCAACAAATCTTCAACAATTCTCTCTGTAGTTTCTGTTATTCCACCTCCTCTAGAACTCCAGTCACTCATAGATTATTCCTCTTTGTAGTGTAGCATATAATCCTCATGTTTCCTGATTCTTTTTCATTCTTTTACCTGATTTTTCCTCATATATGTTGATGACATGTACTTTATCATCAGTCTCACTAATTTGGCCTTCTATTGCCTCAGTTCTCTTCCTGTTTCTTTTGAGTTGTCTAATTTTGTAATTTTATTATTAATAATCTAAATCTCTAATTCTTGCTGCTCTATGCTTTTTTGTATCCTGTTCAACTTTTTATTATGCTAGGCTACATTTTGCCTGCTCTTCTTTCTGATTTCCTCAAGAGCTTTAAGTATTAATCTTTTCTGTTCTATCTCTGATAATTCCAGGAAGTTTTCTTACTCTATAAAACTTGAATCTTTCTTTTGAGATCTTTCTAAAGCTATCATGATCTACCTCTCTAAGTGGAAGATATGGACTGTTATCTCTAGGCCACCAGTAAGTTGCTGAATTTATTTACCTTATGTTTACTTATGGTGTTCTAGTTTCTTGTTTTGTTTTGAAGTGTTCCAATAGGCTGGTCATGTGTGCTGGTTTGGTTATTGGTGGCTTTGAACCTCTAATGTCCTGTCACCAACTGGTTCGAGCTATTAGTAGACATATGAGCCCAACAGTCAATTTACTTTTCTTATATGGATTCAGGTGTCCAGGCAGTGAGTCATCAAGTGTGTGGCACAGGCTCTTGCCTACTGTCCTAGATGGGCAGAGGTGATTGCTGTAGGCACAGGTATCCAGCTATAGTTTCTGAGAAAGGTATGGGGCTAACAGCCGTCTCTGAGTATCTGTGAGGATTGAGTGTCCCCTTATGTCTGAATCTAGTCTAAAGAACAGTTTCTGCCCTGAATTTCTGGCTCAGTGAAGTCAGAACAATTTTTTTTTTTATTTCTTTCTCCTTTTCCCTTGTTTGTTAAATTGTACCCTCTGTAAGTCTCAGAAAATGGCTTGGAGTGGGCTAAGGAGCCCTACTTCAGTTCAGTTAGCAGAATCAGATCTCAGAGTCCAGGTGCAGTGCAGAGAGGGGAGGGTAAAATGGCTCAGGATGGGCTTAAGGTGTCCTACTTACAACTCATTTAACGATGTCTGATTCCAGAGCCAAGCATAGTGCAGAGAAGGGAGGGGAACGTGCTGGGAAAAGGGAGAAAGGCATATCTGGAGAGAAAGATTTAGACCTTGTACACAGTAGGTTATACACAAAGACTTAGCTTTTAATCATCTCATGCTTTTTCTCACTGGTTTCAGAAGCATGAACGAGTTCTCTGGTCAGTTTCTCCTGCTGGGGAAGAGGCCCACCAACCACCATGCTCAGTTCAATACACTGGTCACAGCCATTTCCCATTGGGTCAGGTCTGGTGAATCCTACTCTTCCTTCCCTATTGTTTGGTCTAATTTCTCAACTTTTCCTTTGATGTTCTTGGCTCTTACAATGGCATATGAGGACTGACAATTAGGTTCGTGAACTCATCCTTGAAAAAGCGCTACATGCATCAGTGTTGTATATCACCATGGTCACCTTCAAAGTACTCCCTCTTGGAAGCTATACACTGGTGCCAGTGCCTAGTCCATCCTTTAAAGCAATTTTGGTACTGTTTTTCTGGAATGGCGTTCAGAGCTGTCATCGTATTACCCTTGATGCTCTGAAAGTCATCAAAATGTCATCCTTTCGATATTTCCTTTATCTTCGAGTAAAGAGAATAGTCACTGAAGGCCAGATCAAGTGAGTACAGAGGGTGTTCCAATACAGTTATTTTATTACTAGCTAAAATCTTCCTCAAAGACAGCTATATAATTAAGCTCATGAACTTGCCACCATGATACTGTGTGCAGTAGCCATTGCAGAAAGTTTCAAAATTGCTTTGATGGATGGACTAGGTGCTGGAATCTGTGCATAGCTCTCCAGGGAAAGTACTTTGAAGGTGACCATAGTGATATTTAGTAATGAATGAGGTTGTAGCATTTAGAATAATTAAGTTTGAAGACTTAATTGTCAGACTGTGTATGTAATGGGTTCATCTGTTCTTTTGGGTTTTTGTTGTTAAAGGCGTCAGAGGAAGTGTCTAACTACTTCACCATATTGGGGCTACCCTCTTATGTTTTTTTTTTTTTAATGGGGGGTATTTTTCTACCCCTTCTAGAAGGCACAAATGGTGTTTTATCTATCTTTGTAACCTGCCCCCCAGAGTACCATGTAATGTCTTGAAAAAAACTAAACAATCAACAAATGTTTGAAGGAATAATATGACGACAGCTAAAGGAATAACTCTGGATTCTAATTTTTATCTCTGTGTTATTGGTGTTATCATAGGGAGTAGTTAGGAACCTCACAGCGCTTTTAAATAAATGTAAAGTTTTAATTATTTTACTTATTACTACTATTATATTTTTGCTTTATTCCATGCATTTTCTCTTCCCATAAAATTTTTATATCCTTTAAAACAGGATATTTAAACCTGTTTGAATACATAATATCAGTAAAAATAAAATGAATATTGTTTGGTTTGTTAAATTTTTAAAGGAAAATTATCTTTTCAGTATTTATTAATCCTAATAGAGATTATTAAAAAATAAAACCATATTCAGATTTTTTGCCCTCTGTCCCTTTGTGAATTATGTTTTCTGGTCTATAGGGCTAAGTCTTTGAATTTATATAAGGTATCAAATGACTTTATTTAATTTCTTTAAGGTTAAGCTACAAGTTTTAGTAAACAGTGTACACTTGGTTGGCATATTAACGTGTTTTAATTAAAAATTTTAGAAATGACTAAATTACACTTCAGTTTCATCCAAGATGTTTTCCTACTGTGTACTGCTTTGCAGCATTAGCTAATTTCTGTTCTTGATTCTATATTAGATAAAAGTGAAAATTTCAAGTTGTCTTTCATATGGAGATCAGAAAAATTTTGAAACAGCAGTGATGAATTGCTTAAATATGTTTTCCTGTCATGATTATGAAATAATAAGAACATTAGGATAATGACTACTTATTTGGTAAGAACTTTATCTCAAGTTATTTTATTCACGTACTCCATTAAGCCAGGAAAACTAGCCTCACTTTGCCCCACTGTTACACTCTTTATCAGAAATCTTGAAGGGCTTCAGATAAACCTCTGGACTCTATAACAGACTTCAGGGGATGAATAGAGTATTTCTTCCCTTGCACTACTACCTGCATGAACTTAGAAATGTCTACATTAGCACTTTCTAAACTGGTGACTGTGAAATACAATGGGTCTGAGGATATAACCTTAGGGAGGCTGCAAAACTTTCTAAATGTTATGTTTTCACTTCTCTGCAATAATTTAAGCATACAAACACATGTACACATTGTAAACTATTTATAAACAGATAACACCTATTTGGAAAAAAAAATTAATACATTGGAAAAAGTTTTATTCTATTTTATTTTTAATAATGTCTTGTATTTAAACAGAGTTTTTTAACCTCTGGAACTGACAGAGATAGTCTCATAGTTTAAGAGAATTTTATCCCTTAACAGTGACTCATTTGTCCCTCAAACTTGAGAAACATTAGTCTATGACTTAGGTGAGTAAAATTCTCGATGAAATGACTGAAATAACACATCTCCTTTTCATTCAATTAAATAAGAATTTGTTGAATGACTAATATGGGCACTGTCATCGTGGTGCTTCCAATAGAATAAGAAAACAGATAATACACAGATAAACCCCCAAATAGGCTGTTTAGCTGGTAGTATATATAAAGAAATAGTGTAAAATGATAGCACTTTTAACACTAACTTCAGAACAATTTGGATGAGCTCTGAGGATGCATCAACGCACCTCAGGGTAATTCTTTCTATGATTTTAACTCTAGCTTAAATAACTTAGAAAACATAAGAATTCTAATGCTCAGGCTTGATTGTGTGTGTAGTCCACTGATATTCTACCTCTTCTTATTGGTGGCAGCACATTGTCTATTTTCTGGTATACAATGAATAAAGTTATATTTGATGTATATAGCGAAAAAAATCTTATTATTTTGAAACAATATGTGGTCTGAGAATACCTCATTTTTTTCACTTACTGTGTTCCAATGTATGTAAAATTCACCCATGTCTTTAAGTCTAGCAAATGATTTCAATAATTTGTGGACAGTCAAATAAACAATAATTTGTAGTAAGTTGCTAGAACTCATGTCTGCCTGGTCCCCACAACTTGCCTTTATCAACGTTCGTACACTATTGATTGACAAGCCTCACAAAAGTTTGGTAAACATATTCAAATGGTTTGGTAAATATAGTCAAAGGTTTGGTAAAAGTATTCAAATCCTAGACTTGGTAGAATAACATTTGCTCACAGAGTATCTCTTCACAGGTGCCTCAGAGTACATCTCAGAGCATACATTGGTTCCTTTTTGAGCCTTGCTTTACGCTTGACAATGAATTGAAACAGAATTTCAATGAATTGAAATTCTAGCTCTAATCTTTACAGAAGCAGATCACAAGGTCTTTTCCTGTAAAGCTGCTAGGTGTGTCCAAAGAACCAACCTTTTGGTTAGTAGCCCTTTGTGTAATTGTTATACCACCAGGGCTCCCTGTCTATTATTAAAACCAAAAATAAAATGTGACTGGTAGTGACCCTATAGGACAGAGTAGAACTGCCCCCATAGGGTTTCTAAGGCTTTAATCTTTACAAAAGCAGACAGCCACATCTTTCTCCTGCAGAGCAGCCGATAAGTTTGGTTAGCAGCCAAGTATTTAATTATTGGCCATCAGATGTCCTCTTACTACTTCTCTTTCTTCTCTATCCTGTTTGTCTTTACTTTCTTTTCCCTACCTATAAAATTCATCTTCCCAACATCATACTGTGATTAAAGAATATCATTTATGGTAAGTGCATGTAACAGTTAACCTAGGGTAAAAATTCTTTCTCCTTCTTTCATAATCTTGAGATATGCATAAGAAAGCAGCTGTATCACAGTATCCTTTTCAAGAACAATGGACCATATAGTGTCCACTTACATTTTTCATCTCTCAGGTTTTGGAGAACCTGTTTTTCCACTTATAGTACCTGCAGATATTATTCTAGAAATGAAAGAAACACGTGTATGCAGCAATTTTTGTTTTTGCTGGGTATTGTGTGACATGCTGCATCATGGAGGTACAATTGTACAAGATTTTTGCTTCCTTTGGATTTCATACAGAGAAATACTCATAAGCCTTGGAGTTACTTGGAAGCTTTGTTTCTCACAATGATTCTATGTTCCCGTGAATACAGAATTTTCAGGTGCTATGCATTGTATACATCTATGAAGGGATCTAGAAAATGCTACAGATCCAGAGAGACATATCTATCATGCATAATCCTTCCCCCAGAGTTCAAAGGGACATATGAGTCCCACATAATGCTACTCCCTAGAGTTACCCGTGTGCCCCACATATCTACCCCCAAAGTCCGAAGGTCATATGCATCCCACATAATCCTGCCTCAGAGCCCAGAGGAACATATTTGCCCCACATAATGTGCATCAAAATCCAAGTTTTGTAACAAAATTTCAGAAATTCTTCTTGATTCATCATATATTCCATGGATAAAAACACATGATATGAAAATTTCTTTTTCACTTAAAGCATTTATGAATGATATTTAGGATAGCTATGAGTTGGATTTGACTTGATGGCAACAGATTTTTTATGTTGAGATATACTACAAATGAAGTCAATATAGCTACTGCCAAAATATTGCATGCTGGAAATGGATATTCTCTTATTTAAAACAAAAAAATCAAACCTGCTGTTGTTGAGTTGATTCTGACTCACAGCAATCCTGTAGGATGGAGTAGAACAGCCCCCATAGGCTTTCCAAGGTTGTAATCTTTACAGAAGCAGATTGTCACATATTGCTCCCACAGAATGGCTGATGGGTTAGAACTGAAAACCTTTTGTGGTTAGATGTCTAGTACTTTAATCACTGTGCCAATAGGGAAACTGCTCTTTATATAGTAGGTACCTAATTAATACTTTTTGTTTGAAAAGCTGTCTTAGGTAGAATTCACTAGAGAAGCAAGAGCAGTAAAGCTGACATATATAGAAGTCTGTCAGTCAAGTCTATGAACCTGATTGTTCTAAGTGCTACATATATCATTGCTGAATATCACTATGGTCACTTTTGTAGCACTCCCTTTGAGAAGCTATGCACTGATGCCAGTGCCTAGTCCACCCTCTAAAACAATTTTGGAACTTTTTCTGCAATGGCCATTTCACACAGTGGCATGGTAGTAAATTAACAAACTTAGTTGTATAGCGAGGGAGTTTTTAGCCAGTAAACAAATAACTGTATCACAACACCCTGCCTACTCACCTGATCTGGCCCCCATTGACTTTTTCCTTTACCTAAAGAAAACTACCTGAACTGGAGGTCAGATTAACAGGAGCCAGCTGCAGGATTCAGAGCAAGCCAAAGCTTAAAAATCTTGCAAGAAAGTGCACATATAGATTTGATGCAGGCCATGCTTGGCATATCTCCAAAGACATTCCCTTTCAAGTCACTGGCTACTCACAGCACATCCCATCATAGAGGTGAATGTATTTTGTCAAACTTCATCATGGAAGCGATTGCATCATCACACAACTGCAAAGCTGCATTCTAACTGCCAAACCCCTGAGCATTAAAGCCCAGCCATATATAATCCTAATGTTCACAAAGTGCATGGAGTGGCCTTTAGAGAGTTCTCAGTTTGATGAATAACTCATTATTACTTGTGAAACTGACTTTGTTTACCATATTTTGTTAGTATTTGTGGTGAGGAACTAGAACAGAAAAGCTGAAGTCAATGTAATGAGCCAAAGCAAATCTGTTGTCACTGAGTCAATTCCAACACCAAGCAACCCTACAGGACAGAGTAGAACTACCTTATAGGGTTTCCAAGGAGCAGCTGGTACCAGTCTTTTAATTAGCAGCCAGAGATCTTAACCACTCTTCCACCAGGGCTCCTTAATAAGCCAAGGATAAGGGAAAAGTAAATAAAACAGTTGCATAGAGCTGGAGTTCATGCATGGCAACCTCGTATCTGTTGGAGTAGAACTGTTCTCCACAGTTTTTAATGGCTGATGTCACGGAAGCATACATAGCCCCACGTGTCTATCACTTTGTTGTACTGCGGAGACTTGCATGTTGTTGTCATGCTGGAAGCTGTACTATCAGTATCAAATTACCTTCAGGGTTACCTGTCTTAGTCATCTAATGCTACCATAACAGAAACAAGACAAGTGCATGGCTTTAACAAAGAGAAAGTTCTTTTCTCATAATTCAGTAGGCTAGAAGTCTGAGCTCAGGCCACCAACTCCAGGAAGACACTTTCTCTCTCTGTTGGCTCTGGAGGAAGATCACTGTGACATATTAATCTACCCTTGGTCTAGGAACATCTCAGTGCAGGAACCTCAGGTCCAAAGAATGCACCATTCTCCCAGTGCTGTTTCTTAGTGGTATGAAGTGCCCATGTCTCTCTGCTCTCTTATCAATCTCAAAAGAGTTTGGCCCAAGCCACTATCTCAGCTTATAGACCTCATCAGTATAACTGCTGCTATATATTTTAGTATGTCATAGTGGAAGAATTTACAACACATAGGAAAATTTCCTCAAATGACAAAATGGTGGACAATCACACAGTACCAGGAATCATAGCCCAATCAAATTTAAACACATGCACAATTTTTGTTAGTCATAATTCAATCCATGACATCACCATGCTAGAAGGGTTTCAACTAAGCTCCCCAACTAAGACAGACTAGGAAGAAAGACTGGTAGTTTACTTTTGAAAACAACTGACCTCTGAAAATCTTATGAATAGTAGTGGAACGCTGTCTGATATAGTGCTGGAAAGTGAGGCCATCAGGTTGGAAGGTAATCCAAAGACGACTGAGGAAGAGCTGACTCTTCAAAGTAGAGTCAACCTCAATGATGTGGATGGAGTCAAGCTTTCAGGGACTTCACTTGCTGATATGACATTATTCAAAATGAGAGGAAACAGCTGCAAACATCTCTTAGTAATCAGAATGTGGAATGTACATATTTATGAGTCTAGGGAAACTGTAAATCATCAGAAATAATCAGAATGGATAAGTGTCCATATTCTAGTTATTAGAGGGTTGAAATTGACTGGCATTAGACATTTTGAATTGGATAATCATATGGTCTCCTATACTGGGAATGACAAATTAAGGAGGAATGGCATTGCATTCATCATGAAAAAGAACATTTTCAGATCTATCCTGAAGTAGTACAACACTGAAACGATAGGATAATATCTGTACACTGACAAGGAAGACCAGTTAATACAACTATTAGTCAAATTTACACATCTGCCACTAAAGCCAAAGATGAAAATATTGAAGATTTTCTAAAGAAACCAAATTCTGCAGTCTGGCATCTATCAAACATGCACAAGATGCATTGATAGTTACTGATAACCAAAACATGAAAGTTAGAAGCAAATAAGAAACACTAGTTTGAAAACATGGCTTTGGTTATAGAAATGATGCCAGAGATGTCATGATAGAATTTGCAAGACCAACAACTTCCTCAGTGTAAATATCACTTTGTCACCAACATAAACAGCAACTATACATGTGAACTTTTCCAGAAGCAATACATGGGAACCAAACTACATATATCTGTGGGAAAAGGCAATAGAAAAACTCAGTGTCACCTGTCAGAATAAGACCAGGAGTTGACTGTGGAACAGACCAGCAGTTGCTAATATGTGAGTACAAGTTGAAACCGAAGAATATTGGAACAAATCCATGAGAGCCAAAGTATGATGTTAAGTAGATTCCGCCTGAATTTAGAGACCATCTAAAGAATAGATTTGATATATCGAATGTTAATGACCAAAGACAAGGCAAACTGTGGAATGTCACCAAGGACATCATACATGAAGAAAATAAGAGCTCATTAAAAAGACAGGAAAGAAAGGAAAGAGCTAAAGGGATACAGAGGATACACTGAAATTTGCTCTTAAATGTCAAGTGGCTAAAACAAAAGGAAAAAATGATGAAGTAAAAGAGCCGAACAGAAAACTTGAAAGGGTTGCTCGAGAAGACAAAATAAGGTATTATGATATGTGCAAAAAACTAGAAATAGACAACCAAGACAGAAGAACTTGCTTGGCATTTTTCAAGCTGCAAGAATTCAAGGGAAAATTTAAGCCTTGAGTTGTAATACTGAAGGATTCGATGGGAAAATATTAGATGACGCAGGAAGCATCAAACGAAAATGGAAGGAATATATACAGAGTCATTGTACAAAAAGCATGTTGATATCCAACCATTTCAGAAGACAGAATATGATCAGGAACAGAAGGTACAAGTCCAAGCTGTCCTGAAGAAGACTGTGAAAAACAAGGCTCCAGGCACTAACAGAAAACCAACTGAGATTTTTTTCAGTCTTTAAAAGGTACGTTTTTTATTGTGATTAAGTGAAGATTTACAATCCAAGTCAATCTGCCATATAAAACCCCAAGCACCTGCCTCTTTGCAACTCTATCTGCTCTCCTCCGACAACACACTCTCCTTTTCCGCTCTTTACTTCCAGTGCCCAATCAACTCTTGTCCCCTCTTCTCCACCCTCTCCTCTCCCATCTGAAAAGAAGCCAAACAGCCTCACATATATGTTAAACCATGAAGTACATGCACCACCTGCATCATTCTGTTTCCCCTGATCCAGTCTAGTCTTTGTCTGGAGTGTTGACTTCAGTACTGGCTTCAGTGCTAGGCTAGCAACAAATTAGCCAGCAAGGCGCCGTGTTCTCAGGGGACCCCTGAGGTTGTCAGACTGTCAAGTCTGGTCTTTTAATAGAGTTCTAGATCTGCTCTCCTCTTTCTCTCATCCTACTTCAGGGACTTTACATTCTGCTCCCTGTGAGGGCTGTCTTTGGTGGTGGCTGGGGGCCGTCTTGTTCTGGTCTCACTCATGCTGACGATGCAGTCTCCCAATCATATGGGTCCTTCTGTCTCCTCATTTTTACTTGTGTCTTTGATGTTCTCCAGGTGGACTGGGACCAACTGATGTTCCTTATACGGCAGCTTGCTGGCTTTTAAGACCCCAGGCACCACTCACCAATACAGGTACAATACTCTCTTAGAATCAACTGAGATGTTTTAACGAGTGGACACAGCTCTGTAAAAGTATTTGCTCAAGTATGCCAAGAAATTTGGAAGCCAGCTACCTGACCAACCAACTAGAAGAAATCCAAGTGTTCACCTATTGAGTGATCCAACAGAACACGGAATTATCTGACAATGTTATTAACATTACACTCACATAAAAATTTGCTGAATATAATCCAAAAGTGACTGCAGCAGTTTATCAACATGGAACTTTTAGAAATTCAAGCTGGAATGAGAATGGGACATGAAACTGGAATATCATTGCTGATGTCAGGTGGATCTTGGCTGAAAGCAGAGAATACCAGAAAGATATTTACCTGTGTTTTATTGACTACGTAAAGGTATTGGACTGTGTGGATCATAGCAAATTAAGACAACATTATGAAGAATAGAATTTCAAGAACACTTAACCATTCTCATGAGGAGCCTCTATGTAGATTGAGAGCCAGTTTTCCAAACAAAACAGGGGGATACTGCACACTTTAAAGTCAGGAAAGATGTATGCTGGTTGTATTATTTTACCATATCTATTCAGTGTACTGAACAAATAATCTAAGAAGCTCAGACTATATAAAGAAGAATAGGCCATCAGGTTTGAAGGAAGACTCTTTAACCACCTGTGATGTGCAGGTAATACAACCTTGCTTACTGAAAGTGAAGAGGACCTGAGGTACTTACCGACGAATATCAAAGACCACAGCCTTCAATATGGATTACATTTCAACAAAGGAAAAGAAAATGCCTGACCACTGGACCAATAAGCAACTTCAGGATAAATGGAGAAGAGTCTGAAGATGTTAAACGTTTCATTTTACTTGGATCCGTAATCAACATACATGGAAGCAGAACTCAAGAAATCAAAAGACACATTGCATTAGGCAAATCTGCTGCAACAGCTCTAAAGTGTTCAAAAACAACGATGTCACTTTGAAGACTAAAGTGCATCTGACTCAAGCTACGGTGTTTTCAGTTGTCTGACACACGTGTGAAAGCTGGACAATGAACAGGTAAGACTGAAAAAGAATTGATGCCTTTGCATTATGGTGTTGGCAAAGAGTATTGAATATGCTATGAACCGTCAAAAGAAGGCAAAACATCTTCTTCGAAGACAAAAACCAGAATGCTCCTTAGAAGCACAGATGGTTGAAATTCTGTCTCACATACTTGGCAAATGTTACCAGTAGGGAGCAGTCCCTGGAGAAGGACATCATGCCTGGTAAAGTAGGACGCTAGCAAAAAAAAAGGCAGATTTTCGACAACTGACACAGTGGCTGCATCAATCCGCTCAAGCATAACAATGATTATGACGACGGCACAGAATCGGCAGTTTCGCTCTGTTGCACACAGGGTCAACAGGAGTCTGAGCTGACTCTATGACGTCTAACAACAGAAACAATCACCAGATTCTATGTGAACTGAACTGCCAAACTTCTGGTCAGCAGCAGCAGATTGGCAGCCTATCGTTAAATGTTTGTATTACCAAGGGACCTCCAGGTAGAAACCAGTACTTATTTATTTATTTTTTATTGTGACTGAGTGGAAATGTAGATTCCCGTATACATTTACATGCCCACCTATATGCAGCTTCCACTGCTCTCCCTGCCTGGTGGAGAGGTGAGGAAAGGAGACTGTTGGGAGGATGAGACATGTATGAAACTAGTATTTATTGATAACAGATGACCTGTTTTTGGTTATTTTTGGTAGCCTCAAAGTAATAGCTAATACTGCCATTTTTCAGATGATAACCAGGGAAGTTAATTTATTTCTCAAAAATGAATTATTTATGGCTCTGAGAAGTTAAATTACCTTCCAACAAAGTACAGTAAATAAGATGTAGAGTAGTACTGAAAACCAGGCATGTCTGTTGTCAAACTCAAAAAACTAAATTCCAACTGCCATCAAGTGGATTCCAACTCACAGTGACCGTATATGACAGAGTAGAACTACTCTGTAGTTTCCAAGGAGCTCCTGGCAGATTCAAACTGCCAACCATTCTGTTAGTTGTTGTAGCACTTCAGCACTATGCCACCAGGGGTTCTGTCAAACTCCAAGATCTTTCAGTTACATTGACTTTTTTTTTTTTTTTTTGGCTTCGCTTTGTGAAATAAATTAGAATTAGATAGCAATATTTGATGCTGTCTGGTGGTAGGTTTTATTGATTTGCAATGAAACTTTGCTTCTTTCCCCCTATTTCAGCCACAGCCTGAATGCATCATCAATTTAGACAATTAGTGATGATTCATGGTGACGAGTTTGGAATCAGTTCCTGAATTCCTTAATAAAAGTAATTCTAAATAATATATTAAAGATTATAACACTCTGTTTATTTAGTATTTTCAACTTTTTCGAGATCCGTTGTACTCTTAATGTTCCAAGATGGATGGAACAGACATTTGTGATTCCCATTACTGTAAATGTGGGGCCAAGAAAGGTGATTTGCCAAAGGTCAGGTAGCTAGATGATGGCAGATCAGAACTAGAAGCTGACTCTTGTCTGAAGTTCACCCTGGCTTCTTTCTCATTCTTCTCCCCCCTCTCTGTTACTCCCTACATCTGTAGTCTTTGATGGAACAATCATGTCCCAGAATATTTTGTTTTCCTGCTCTTTACAGAAATATGGAAAACCTGGTGGCATAACACTATGTCTGCTAACCAAAAGGTTGACAGTTCAAATCCACCAGGCACTCCTTTATGGGGCAATTCTACTCTGTCCTATAGGGAAGCTATGAATAGGAATTGACTCAGTGGCACTGGGTTTGTTTTTGGAGGTTGGTATAGAAACATGCTTACATTCCACAACCAGTACTCAGTATCCTCCGTAATTTGCTTGACCCCTCCACTCAAATCTCTTTTCAGTATTATTTGCACTATTTCCTTCAGTATTTCTTTTTCTTATCACCAGCTTTATACTGTAATCCTTTTATAATTATCTAATTAATTCCTATTTTTTCCAAAGTCTTTATGATGGACAACTATTATTTTTGTCTTTTCTAATTTTCCTTTCTACCCTGCTATGCTAATCAGTCTTAAGCATGTGAGTGCAAGCTGGGAGAATAACAACTTAGATTTTTTAAAATTGAATCACGATAGAGAAGTTTCCTGTCTGGACATAAAGTGTGAAGCAAGAAACTTTTGGCCATGGGTCCAACCCTTGAGAAGATGTTTTGGGAAAATTGAGTTATAGTGAAAAGCAAAATGAGAAATGGAGAAAGAGCTATGTCAGTGTTAAGCTTCTGTTTGCTAGCTGTCTCCAGACTCACCCTTAAAGTTTTCCATGTGTGATGCAATAAATGTGCATTTCTTCTCAAAGATAGTTTGATTTTGGATTTTTGTCCCTAGTAACCAAAGATTTACTAGGTCCAACAGTTAAGTCCACGAACTCAATTGTTTAAAGTGCTACATACCTTGTTGCTGAATATCTCTATGGCCACCTTCAAAGTACTCCCCTTGGGAAGCTATCCACCTATGCCAGCAACTAGTAAACCCTTCAGAGCAATTTTGGAACTCCTTCCGGAATGGCCATTGTGCACAGTGGCACATTAGCAAGTTCACAAACTTAACTGTATAGTTGTCTGTGAGAGAGTTTTTAGCCAATAAACAAATAACTGTATTGGAATATCCTACCTACTCACTTGCTCTGGCTCCCAGTGACTTTTTTATTTATCTGGAGATAAAGAAAATATTGAAAGGAAGACATTTGGATGACATCCAGCACATCAAGAGTAATATGACAGCTGTGATGGCTATTCCAGAAAAGGAGTTCCAAAATTGCTTTGAAAGGCAGACTAGGTGCTGGCATCAGTGCATAGCTTCCCAAGGGGAGTACTTTCAAGGTGGCTATAATGATATTTGGCAATGAGGTATGTCATGTTTTTTCTAGGAAGAGTTTGTGAACTTAATTTTCAGTCCTTGTATAACTCATGCAGCTATCAGCTTCATGCTTATGCTATGAGACCCTATTCCAATGTCTCCTGTTCCGTGATGCCATCTACAATTCTACATTTGCATGACTGACTCCCTCCTCTACTATCGATAGCAGTTTGGTGCTAATATGAGTCTGGCAATTGCTCATTATCTGCTACATATGATCATTATTTGCATATACATCTGGCTTCTACGTTAGTCTGTGAGCCTTATACATCAAGGCCTATATCCTATTCATTAATGCTATTTTCAAGTACCAAACTGAAAATACCAAACCAAACAATCCACTGCTCTTGAGTCAATTCCAAATCACAGTGATCCTACTAGACAGGCAGAATGGTTTCATGGGGTTTCCAAGGCTATAATCTTTGCAGGCTTGATAGAGTAGAAGGTCAGTGAAAAACAGGAAGACTTTCAACAAATGGAATGACATAGTGGCTGCAATGATGTGGTTAAGCATAAAAAAAGAAGAAAACTATTGTGGGCATGATGCAGGACCAGGCAGTGTTTTTTTTCTGTTGTGCATCTGGTCTCTATGAGTTGGAATTAACTTGAGGACACCTAACAATAACAACAATGTTTATAGAAGCATACTGCCACATCTTTCTTCAGCAGAACATCTGGTGGTTTAGAACTGCCAACCTTTTGGCTAGTAGCCAAGGACTTACCCACTGCTCCATCAAGACTCCTTAATAAATGTATGTATGTTGAATTTTCACTGGACTCCACTGCCTTTTTTGAATGTTTAGAGATAATGTATAATGCAGTATGAGATATAGTTATAATAATGGACATGGGCACAGTTATTCTTGTATAAACATGATTGATGATTACGCTGCAAAAATTAATGGGATTGGGTTCTCATTTCTGCTCTTGATTAAAGAAAAACAAAAGCCAAATTCCCTATTCTTTAGTATTGGACTTACGTTGTAAGAATTGGCTTCAATGAGCTATAAACCACAGAGGTGCAACAAATTTGATCTATAAGACTGCTGCTGTTGGCACAGAAGCTTAGGATATGATTTTGTGACATATAATTCTTTTCTGGACAATTTAAGCAGTGTAACACTGAGAACCATATGCAGCACTTAATAAGGATTTATTATGCCAAAGCAGTGGGCTATCATAGAATACTCTCCCTTTGGGTCTCATGATTAGAACACACTTACCTTGAAGATATAAGAGGGAGGTAATATCTGGTATACTTACTCCAGATGTGGTATATTTTAAGGATATAGACAGTGTGAGAACCTGAAAAATCATGTTACTGCAAACTTTCTTCTATGTATGTGTGAAAAATGAAGTGATTGAGTGGCAGAAAGAAAAACAACCATAATTAGCTCCAGTATCACAATATTCATCTTTACTTTGCTTGTATGGACAGGACCTCCATTTATTTTTGTGATTCTGTCTATGTAGCTGTGTTGCAAATTTGGTGAAATCAGACCTACTCCAATTTTCATATTTTAAAGCCAACAAAAGTGGTGATTTAAGGCCTAGTAGCTATTGACTAATTTTTTGAATTTTTTTTCTTTGAAGCATATAAATTTTCTGTTTCTAGAGTGCAGTAGTTTTATATCTGAAAAACATTGATTTTCAGAATGTGGCATTTCATTATACAATATCCATTTGAAAACTAATCACATCTATTGTCCAAAAGAGGGAATAATTTTAGCTCTTGCTGTATTCAGCATATGTGAGAGGGGAAAGGATGGCACCAAAATTGTAGTTGATAAGCCTGGCGGATGACATGAACAGGGATATTTTTCTTGCAGAAAATCTTCAGGCTGAACAGGTCTCCCAAAGGCACTATCTCTAGAAATCCAAGTTTCCAAAAAGCAACAGCCATAGAAGTAGCATCTGTAAACCAAGTATTCAGAATAAGTTTGAATCATATTGCTGTTGTCAGTAAGATACTGCTTGCTGCTGAGTCAATACAAGAGAAGTGTCTAATTGGTGCAATTAGCTGTTTTTAAATCTCATTCCCATGTGAAAGCATCACATACTGTAGGAAATTCCAAGGTCTGCATGTGTTGTGTAGAAATTTATGGGTATATGTGTTCTATCTTAGAAAATAACTGTATTAGAAAACTCTTAGTCCCTTGATGATTTGCTTTTCAATGAATGAAAATTATGGGGATATTTTTTCTTTTTATATGTTACTATTGAGTGAGAGGATTCTAAATATACTAGGCAGGAAAAATATGAGCAGTGCTGCCCCTTTAATAGCTGGGTTAATATTCTGGCTTAAAATGTTAAGCTTGTCTGTCAGTTTAGATACAGTGGAATCAAAACAACATACTCAAGCCTTTTAAAGGCATTTAAAGGCATTAACACAGTTACTTTAGCAATCACATGTGACTTCTGAGAATGTTTGAGGGGAATCCAAAACAAATGTCACTACTCTTACTCAAACATTCCAATTCACTCTCGCATCAACATGGTGAGTGCATTTTTAAAGAACAGGTAGGATTTTGTATGTTGCTGTTTGTTTAACTGTTGTGACAGTTCACTTTTGGGAACTGGCTTAAGAGAAGACATTTCCTTGTAGCAATTGCAATTTTAACAACAACAGATAAACTCTTTGTAGCCAGTCTCCACTGGGGTAGAACTAAAATCTGGAAGTAATCAGCAACCACTGAGCATCAGAAATTCTTCAAAAAAACAGTTAAACTCAGCTGGAGCCTGCTGGTAGTTGGGATAGGATTCAGGTACCTAATCCCTTGAGGTTAGTGGCGTCCTCCTTCTTGCTTGTCCTGGAAGTGGAACTAAAAAGCCCCAGGGTATTGATGGTTGCAAAGAAACTATGGCAGCTGACACCTGCTGGGAGCAGTAAATAAGAACGATGCCTGGCCGTGGTTTCTTCTTACCCACTCGCTCCAACAGAGTATGCAGTCTTTTCCTCTGTGCTGGGTTTCAAAAAGAGAGATGAGCTCTCTTTAGCCATGTAAACAAATCTGATAAATAAATCATTGGTGTTCAAGCAATTGTTCTTGATACATGTGCTTGACCTATAATAAAGGCAATTCTGGTTAAAAAATGAACAGAAACATATCCTTCACTTTTGAAAATCACAGTTGCAATTATTCTAGAAATGACACCATTCCAGTTTTTTCAAATAGGCTTGGTTCAGTTGATCTGTTTTGTTTACTGTTAGATGATAGATTTTTCCTTTAACTACTGAGAATTGGTTATTGTTGATGATTTGGTAGCCTGAGTTATTTAATACTTTGTGCTGTCATCAGTCTTGTCCAGTTACACTGGAGATGCTCACAATTCTATTTAGAAGGAAACAAATGCTAATAAACTAAAAGCTGAATGTCGCGTATGTATGATACTTCATAAAACAATAAAGATGCGATAGCCCAGAAATCCCCTGAAAATAGAGAAAGAAGAATAAGGATGTGGGAAGGTAGCACTGGCTCCTTTACTTTCAGTTTCACAGGAAATTGGGAATGTTATAAAAGTGAAAGCCATCAGGACAGAAGTTTTCAGCAAGTAAAAAGGATAATCGGCTAAACTAACAAGCTCCTTTTTGAGCCCTTAAACCCAAACACCAGCCTACACAACTTATTTGCTTACAAAAGCAATTACTATAAACTCCCCCGATACAAACTAACCATTGATTTCTTTGCCCAAAGTCACACTTTCCTCTATTTGGCAAGTAAACCAAAGCACAATATTTTACATTCTATTGAAATATATTTTCCTCTTTCTGGAGAATGCATGAAAATGTGTTCCATGCCATATGCCTGATATTTTCTAGTTGTTCTTGTTCACATATTTTTTACTCTAAAATATCTAGCTCTACGAAATGCAAATCCCAGACACTCTTGTGTTGCAGTCTTGTTGAAGACAGAAAACAAAGAAATTGGGTAAAATCCGTTGAATTTTAATTGTGAACAAAGTTAATAAGATTTAAGAGATGTTTTCCATTTGATTTCCTTAGAGCAAGTGAATCTTGTTTTATGTCTTAGCAAAATATTGTAAAGCTTAACCAGAAATTTAAATCCAAATAGTCCTTATGTGTTTAAAAAGGCTGAGTCTCTTCTCTCTTTTTGATTATCAGTTTTAAGTAAGGTTACATTCATTTCCCAAAAGAAAAAGTCCTCATGGTGCTGGGCACTGAGGAAGTCAACTCAAATAGGAGGCATAATGCATGGTTTCTCCTTTAACTTCTGCTTTATCTTCAGAGTAAATCTTCACCACCTAACCACTTTCCCCAAATGAATGACAGTCAGTATTTAAGATCCCCTATTTAGTGATGTTGCTATGAGATGGAATCGACTCAGTGACAGTGGGTTTGGTTTGGGTTTGAATTCAGTGGTGTGGTTGTAAAGAGCTATGGCTGTTAACAAGAAAGAGTAATTTGAATCCACCAGGTGCTCCTGGGAAATTCTGTGAAGCAGCTCTGCTCTGTCCTGTAGAGTTGCTGTAAGTCAGAATCAGCTCGAGAGCAGTGAGTTTTCTGCTTTATTTAGTGGTTAGGAAATCCTGATGGTTAAGAGTTTGGAATGGGGCAGTGAGGGCAGTGAGTTTGGGTTTGATTTAGTGGTTAAGAGCTGTGACCGCTAACCAAAAAGGTTGTTTGTTTCAAACCACTTAGGTACTCCTTGGAAACTCTTTGGGTCAGGTCTACTCTGTCCTATAGGGTTGCTATGTGTTGGAATCCACTTGATGACAATGTGTTTGGGTTTTTGTTTGGTTGGATGGTTTCATGTCTCCTCAGACTCTTTCTATCTCTCAAAACATTTAAAAAGCCTTCATAAAACAGCAAGAATATCTGGAAGGATAAAGCTGTGAATGTTAACAGTGGTTACACCCGGATGGTAAGAAAGAAGTGATTTTTATTTCCCTTATTTCAATTTCCAATTTTTCTACAATAAAGATGGGTCATTGGGGTAAATGGATTGACACAGTGGCTGCAACAATAAGCTGAAACATAGCAAGAACTGTGACATAGTCCAGGACCAGGCAACATTTCATTCTGTTGTACCTAGTCTCCGTGAGTCAGTCGACTGCATAACACCTAACAACAGCAAGAACAACTGGGTAAAAGACTTCAAAACTAACTGCTTTTAGAATAAGTTTTCTCTTTGAAGAATCTCAAACCAGAAATCTGTAACAGCATAATTTCCTGTTCATTCATTCTTTCTACCAACACTTACCCAGTGCCTATTAAATGCCAGGCTATTTATATGGCATCAAGGATGTAAACCCTCCACAACACATCCCCCTTCCAGGAGCTCAAAAGTGGACATTCTTTTGTAATATCTTCTTTATACTTGAAACTGCCACCAAGGCTTCCCTTGATCTGCTGTAGTATCCCCCTTCTCCCTAATTGCAGCTTGATAAGCTGCAGTTACTAATTGCAGTGTGGCTAGACCACAGCCGCAGCCCCAGCCTGGGTTTGAATTGTGGCACCAAAATCCTTTCTGTGTGCAAACTGGGATCTTGACACATGAGCAGGATCTACAGAGCTGTGTCCCAGATCTGAACTTTACTGTAAAGGAAACTGTTTTCTGAGCCACGGCTGTGCGTGGACCAAAGCTCCCCTCCTTTACAGTGTGACTCAGCACAGTAATCTCTAAATGTGGGCATGGGAGGGCTGAGGGTTTCAGATCTCTGGTGTCAATTCCTACCACCTGGGGTTTGGGGCCTATAATATAAGCTCCCTACTAAAGGGTCACTGTGAGTCAGAGTCGACTCCATGGCACTGGGCTTGGTTTGGTTTGGTTTGCTTCATCAGAGTGGAGAGCTCAGGGTTCTACTGCTAAATCCTGCTGTTGCTTCTTGTTTTTGAAAACAATAAGCTGCCGCTTTCTGTTTCCCTTGCACCTGCTGGTGTGGTGGCCACCTTATTTCTACTGGCTGATAAGGCAGGACAAGAACCCTTGTTCAGTTACATACTACCGTTTTCATCTTATATGTTTCATAGTGTTGTTTCTAGGTTTTTATAGTACACATCATTTCAACTCATCTCACCTTTAATACAACTAATAATTCCCTTAACCTGTTAATTGTTATCTCTTGAGAAGATATTTGAGGGGGGTTCATCTCCCTATAAGCCCTTTGGAAACCCTGGTGGTGTAGTGGTTAAGTGCTACTGCTGCTAACCAAAAAGTTGGCAGTTTGAATCTGCCAGGCACTCCTTGGAAACTCTATGGAGCAGTTCTACTCTGTTGTATAGGGTCACTATGAGTTGGAATTGACTCAATGGCAGTGTTTTTTTTTTTTTTAAGCCCTTCAGTGACTTTATCATTATTAAAGGTCAAAAGTATTTTCTACTCTTAAATACCTTCTGGCTGATCATTTATAAGCAAGTCTTGAATACTACCCGTAGGGAAATATTCCATGTCCACTGATAACACTTAAGAAAAAATAATAACTTTGTAAGTTTCTCAACCTACCTACTACTTCAACTAAGTGAATCAATGAGAAGTAAGTAGTTAAAATCAGTGGTTTAAGGTTAAATAGTGGATTCCACTTAAGGTGGTGTCAGAATAAGTTTTTTTCTTTGACTCAATAATTGAAAAAGAAACCAAAATTTTGCTGAGAGTATATCTTGTTTTCACAGCCCTCATTATGCATGAGTGTGAATTATGTATATATCACACAACTTATGTTTTAGAGTTTGCGTATCACCTGGTCATCCCTAAGGCAATCAAACTGCCTAACCACATCTCATTCCAAAGAAGTAATGCTTCTGCCACAGGCACTTTTCATGTGTGATCTTTCAAAACCATTTTTAAATAAAAATTCTTTTTAAAAATATTTTATTGTGATTGAATGAAAGTACACAATCCAAATTAAATTTGCACACCTACCGATCAGCAACTCCTTCGGCTCTCCTTGCCCAGTGACAGCACACTCCTTTTCATTCTATATATTTCATATCCTCTTAACAATCTCCTGTCCCCTCCTCTCCACCCTCTCCTCTCCCTTCTAGTCAGAGGCCAGTAGAACAGCATCCTATAGATGCATAGAACCATAAAGTACACACACATTATGGTCACATTGTGTCCCTGTATGGAGTCCATTCCTGTCCAAAGATTTGACCCCAGTTCTGATCAAGGGCAGCAGCAGGTCTAGGGTCCGTGCTCCCAGGGGAACTTCTAGGCTGCTGGGCCATCAGTTGCAGTCTTTTAGTGGAATTCATGAGCTGCACTCTTTTTCCCGTGTTGCCACTGGCACTCCACATAATGGCAGGCTTTGGTGATGGCCAGGAAGCATCTGGTTCTTTTGGTCACCTGTTGATACAGTCACCCATTCACATGGGTCCTTCTGTCTCCTGGGCTCTTTTTCCTCATGTCTTTGTTGTTCTTGGTGATTGTCTGTTCCAGATGAGCTCAGACCATTTGGTATACTCCAGATGGCAGCTTGCTAGCTTTTAAGACCTCAGACAGCTCTCACCAATATAGGGTGCAGAAGACTCTCTTAACAAGAGACTAGTTATGTCAGTTGGTCTCAGTGTCCCCTGAGAGCATGGTCTCCAGACACCCGCTCCTGCTACTCTATCCTTGCAATATCGGGTTAAGATTAGGAGAGTTTTCAGTTTATGTTGAAATGCAGTTAAATTGATCTTCTTTCTAGTGTGTACTGTCACTGCTTTCACCCAATGAAATTTCTATCAACTATCTAATCTATAACCAGCCATCTCCCTCCTTCCCCACCCTTGCAGCTGTCAGAGTCTTTCCTTTTATACACAAGTCTATTTTTAAGTTCTTATAGCAGAGGTCTCGTACAATGTTTGTCCTTTTGCTGCTGACTGATTTCATGCAGCATAATATCTTCCAGTTGAAACTTGGTTATGAGATGCTTCCTCAAAACATCATTGTTCTGTATCATTGTATAGTGTTCCATTGAGTACATGTACCATAGTTTGTTTATCCATTCGTCTGTTGTTGGGCATCTAGGTTAATTCCATCTTTTTGCTATTGTGGACTGTGCTGTGAGAAACATTCATGTGCGTGTATCAGTTGGTGTGAATGGGCTAGCATGGACCCTAGACTGCAGGATATATTCCAAGCAGTGGAATTACTGGGTCAAATGGTACATCTATATCCAGCTTTTTAAGTAAGTACCAGATTGTTTTCCAAAGAGGTTGCATCATTTTGCAATCCTACCAACAGTGTAGGACAGTTCCAATTTTTCCACAGCCTTTCCAACATTTGTTGTTTTGCATTTTTTGGATCATGGCCAACCTTGTTGAGGTGAGATGATATCTCATTGTAGTTATGATTTGAATTTCTTTAATAGCTAATGATCGTGAGCATGTCCGCATGTGTTTTTTGGCTGCCTGGGTCTCCTCTTTAGAGAAGTGTCTGTCCATCTCTTTTGTCTACTGCTTACTTGGGTTATTTACATTTTTGGGGGTGATATTTTGTACTACTTTGTAAATTATGGAAATCAGATGTCAATCCAACATTTAGTTGTCGAATAGTTTTTCCTGTTCCATAGGTGGTCTTTTAATTCTTTTGATGAAGTCTTTGAATGAGCAAAAGTGTTTGAGTCTTAGTAGTTCCCATTTATATATTTTCTCTTCTGTTGATTGTGCTTTGGCAGATTCTGAAGTCTGTCTAAGCTGTGTATTAAAATTTCCATTGTTGATTCTATTTTTTCTTGCATCATCTTTATCATGTTAGATTTGATATTTAGGTTTTTTTTTTTTTGTAATCTTAGCTTTTGTGTAAGATGTAAGATATGGATCTTGTTTCGATTTTTTGTAGATGAGTATCTAATTTTGCCAGCACCATTTGTTAGAGACTGTTTTTACTCCAGTTTCCAATCTTAAGACCTTTGTTGCATATCGGCTGTTCATAAGAGGATGGTGGTGTCTCTGGGGTCTCAACTCTGTTCCATTGCTCTATATGTCTCTTTTTGTACTGGTACCAGGCAGTTTTGATTACTGTGGCAATGCAATAGGTTCTAAGGTCAGGTAGTGTGAGGCCTCCTACTGTGCTCCTCTTCTTCAGTAGTGCTTCTTCCCTTTCCAAACAAAGTTGGTGAGTTGGTTCTCCATCTCACTAAAAACTGTTACTGGAATTTGTATTGGGATTGCATTGTATATGTAGCTCACTTTGGGTAAATAGATATTTCCACAATGTTAAGTCTTCCTATCCATGAGCAAGGTAGGTTTCTCCATTTATGTCTCTCTTAGTTTCTTGCAGTAAGGTCTTGTAGTTTTCTTTGTATAGGTCTCTTGTTTCTCTAGTTAGATTCGTTGCTAGGGATTTTATCTTCTTGGAGGCTATTGTAAGTGCTATTGATTTTGGATTTCCTCTTTGATGATCTCTTTGTTCTTACAGAGGAATCCTATTGATTTACTTATGTTTATCTGTATCCTGATACTTCACTCAACTCTTCCATTAGATCAAGTAGTTACTTATGGATTCTTTAAGATTCCCTACATATACAATCATGTCATCGGCAAATAGGAAGATTTTTACTTCTTCTTTGCCAGTGAGGATGTCCCTTATTTCTTTGTCTTGTCTAATTGTTCTGGCCAGAACTTCTAATACGATGTTGAATAGAAGTGGTGAGAGCTGGTGTCCTAGTCTAGTTCCTGTTCTCAAGAGGAACTCTATCAGTCTCTCTCCATTCAGGATGGTGTAGGCAGTTAGCTTTGCATACATGGCCCTTACTGCATTGAGGAATTTCCCTTCTATGCCTATTTTGCTGAGAGTTTTTAGCATGAATAGCTGTTGGACTTTGTTGAATGCTTTTCTGCATCAATTGACAAAATCAGGTGATTCTTACTTATCCTTGGTGTTTTTTATGTGGTTGATCACATTAATTGTTTTTCTGATGTTGAACCCACCTTGGATCCTTGGTATGAATCCAACTTGGCCATGATGAATTATTTTTTTGATGTGTTGTTGAATTCAATTGACAAGGATTTTATTGAAGATTTTTGCATCTAAGTTAATGAGTGATATTGATCTTTCATTTTCTTTTTCAGTGGGATCATACCCTGACTTTGGTATCAGGGTTATGCTGACTTCATAGAATGAATTTGGGAGTATTCTGTCCTTTCCTATGCTACAAATACTGTCAGTAATTTTGGAGTTAATTCTTCTCTAGAAATCGGGTAGAATTCTCTGGTGAAGCCATCTGGGCCAGGACTTCTTTTTTGGTTGGTAGTTTATGACTTTTACCATCTCTTCCTTTGTGATGGCTTTATTAAGTTGTTTTACCTCTCATGATAATTTTTGTGGGTGATATGAATCTAGAAATTTCTCCATTTCCTCTAGGTTTTCAAATCTCCTGGAGTACAGTCTTTCATAGTATTCTGTTATGACACTTTTGATTTCAGCCAGGTCTGTTGTGATATTTCCCTTCTCATTTCTGATTCAGGTTATTTGTTTCCTCTCTTGTTTTTGTTTTGTAATTTTAGCCAATGGTTTATCAGTTTTGTTGATCTTTTCCAAAAACCAGCTTTTGGTTTTATCAATTTTTTCCATTGTTTTTCTATTCTCTAATTCATTCAGTTCTGTTCCAGTCTTAATGACCTGTTTCCTTCTGGTGGCTGAGGAGTTCAGCTGTTGCTCTCTTTTTACTTGTTTAAGCTGTAGGGTTCCTTGTTTTGAGTCCTTTCTTCCTTCTGGATATGTGCATTTATAGAGATAAATTGACCTCTGAGCACTGCTTTGGCTGTATCCCACAGGTTCTGGTAGGATGTGTTTTCATTCCCATTTGATTCCATAAATTTCTTTATTTCATCCTTGATTTCTTCTATAACCCACAGCTTTTTAAGCAATGTGATTTTCATTTTCCTGAATTCAAATTCCTACCTGTATTTTTTCTGGTGTTGGTTTTATAGTGGATTTATAGTCTGAGATGCTTTACAATAATTCAATGGTTTGGATTTTGTTGAGATTTGCTTTATGTCCTAACACATGGTCTATTCTGGAAAATGTTCCATGTGCATTGGAGAAGATGTAGTTGTCCACTGATAGACAGAAAGTTCTGTATATGTTGATGTGCTCTAGTTGGTTAATTGTCACAGTAGATTTTCTGTGTCTTTACTGAGATTTTTCTGGATATCTGTCCCTTGCTAAAAGTGGAATGTTGAAGTCTCCAACAATTATTGTTAAGTGATCTATCTTATTTTTCAATGTTGTCAGTGTTTGTTTGATGTATTTAGATGCTCTAGTATTGGGTGTATAAATATTAAATGTGTATTGAGCTTTTCAGCAATAAATAGTGACCATCCTTGTCCACCATGGACACACACTGAAATCTATTTTATCTGAGATTAGTATTGCCACACCTGGTCTTCTTAGTATATTGTTAGGTTGTTATATATTATTCCATCATTTAATTTTCAGTTTGTTCGTATCTTTAAGTCTAAGGTGTGTTTCTTGTAAGTAACGTATAGCTGGGTCATGTCTTTTGATCCAGGTTGCCGCTGATGGTCGCTTTATAGGGGCGTTCAGTCTGTTTATATTCAGTGTAATTATTGATAGGTATCTGTTTAGTGCTGTCATTTTGACATGTTTATTTTTGCATTGGTGTTTTCTATGTTGCTCTTAATATTCTGTTCTGGGTCAGGTTTCTTTATGGGATGATGTTCCATCTTTTTCAGCATTGGTTTTGTGTTTGTTGAGGCTCCTGTATTATATTTCTTGTTTCGATGTGCTGCATTGTTTTTGTGCTTTGTGGCTATTCCTATGCTCCCCCTTAATATTCTAAGTTTAAAGTCAATTTTAACTTCTACATATCTTACTAACTTCCTCTCCATCTGAAAGGACTATACCTATTGTAATATATCCCTCTTTTTAGTGTGATGGTGTCATAATTTTCATGATATGATCACTGGTTCCCTTCTTTTAATATTGTGGCTTTGTTTGAGTTTTGTGACTTCCCTCACTGAGTAGGATTTTGGATGCTATGTCCTGCATTGCCTCTTTAAATACACACTTAATGGTTTTGTTTTTCTAAGCAATGAACTTCTTTCAGTATTTCTTTTAGTTTTGGCTTGGTTTTTACAAATTCTCTAAGCTTTTGTTTATCTGCAAATGTTTTAATTTTATCTTCATATTTGAGAGACAGTTTTGCAGGTTATATAACTCTTGTTTGGCAGTTTTTCTCCTTCAAGGCTTTGAACGTGTCATTCTACTGCCTCTGTGCCAACACCATTTCTGCCAAGTAGTCAGACAAAAGCCTACAGGGCTTCCCTCTGAATTTTAGCTTCACTTTGAGCCTTGCTGCCTTTAAGAGAATCTGTTTATGTTTCACTTTGTTAAGCTTGGTTACAACATGCCTTGGTGTCTTTTGGGGGGGGTCTAGTTTTTGTGGTGTTTGATACATGTCTTGGATATCTATGTTCTCTTCTTCCATAATTTTAGGGAATTTTCTGTGAGCAACTCAACAACAATATTCTCTAAATTTTCAACTATCTCTCCCTGTTCAGGAACTCTAATTAATCATAGATTATCCTCTTGATAGAGCTCCATATGTTTCTTATGGTTCTTCATTTTTCTGATTTGTTTTCTCTGATATCTCCTCACAAATGCTGGTGTCAGTTGCTCTATCCTCATGTTCACTAAGTCTGACTTCCACCTTCTCAATTGTGCTCTTTTCACTTTGGATTGAATTGTCTAATTCTGTAATTTTGTTGTTGCTCTGCTGGATGTCAGATCATTGATGTTCCATTAATTAGAATAGATTGCTTAATTTTTTATTGTGCTCTGCTCTCTAGGAGGACTCTATATGCAATTCCTTTGTACCTGACCTCTGATAGTTTTCAGAAAGGCTTCTTCATCTGTGAACTTTTTTCATTCTTTATTTTAGGAGTTTTCTGGAACCATGGTGGACTGTTTCTTTAAATGGCTAGGAATGGTTTTTGCCTTTAGGTCATCTAAAGGCTGTTTAGTTTCTCTGTTTAGTTTCAACAGGAGCTGATGCAAAGTTCTGAGAAGCGAGTTGGTCACCAGCAATCTCTGTATACTCCAGTGACTGGCTCCAGTGGACTCCCTGAAGTGGCAGGCTCTGCCTCCTGACTGGCAAAGATAGCTCCTTACTTATGAATTCACTGGTGGGTCATCAACTGACCCTACGATTTAGGTCAGTAAAGGCTGGAAGAGATGTTGCCAGGCCACTCAGCAGTTAATTCTCCAGGCAGTCTTATTTTAAGAAGCTAGAAGCTGACTGACAGCTGCCCAAATCAGTCAGACCATCAGATGGCAGGCCCTGCCTTCTGGCTGACAACAGAAGCACCTCTTCGTCCATCTTCTGATGGTATGACATAGTTCAACTAGGGAGGGGTGGTTGCAGCCTTGCTGCCATCCTCAGCCAGGCCACTACTGTAAGGTAACACTGTCTTACACAGCCTTTTCGCTGGAAAAGTGCTTTTTGGATTGGTGCTGCTTCTCAGCTTGGAAATTAACCACAGCTGAGGTCTCTGGATTGGTGACTGCCCCTCCCAGCTGACAAAGATGGCATCCCAGCCAAGCTGTCCTTTCCCCTACAAAACTGCAGAATTTATGGTGCAGCTCAGAAAAGAGACAGCGGAGGTGCATTGGTGCTGTTAGTCAGCAATCAGACTCTCAAAGTGTGGCTATCCCACATACCGACTCTGTGCTGCATTATTCACTGTACGTTAGCACTGCAGTTCAGTGTATTTGCTGACTCGTGCCCATCCCCCACCTCCCAGATAACAAAGACAGCATCAGTACCCGCAGTCTGTCCAGTTGGTGAGTCAGCAGGAACAGGGCACAGTGTGTGCTGCCTCGTCAGAAAAAGGTAGTTTCCCATTTAGTAGTGCATAGTCCAATCTGTCAACCTTATGCTGTATCCTAGGACTTCTTGGGTGTCCAGAGTGCTCCATTCAATTATTAATTTAGGCCTTAGTTCTCAGAGGGGATTGAGGAGACATGTGTCTAGTCCATCACTGGCCTCACCCCTAAATAAAAATTATTCATGTAATTTCCAATTATATAATGCCTTGCCAATTGAAATATATTATCATACTCAAATATGTTCTTCCAAGACAACTTCATTATTTCTTTAGCAACCTAAATTTAGGTGTCTTATGGAAATGGATCCCATTTTTTATCAAAATAATGAAGATGCTGAGGAAAGCTTATAGTCTATATTGTGTTTTTGCTATTGAAGGACTTACTTCCATAATAATTTAGCATGTTTAGAAGAACTGGTACCTCTGACTTTTTTTTACAATTAAAAAATAGGCAAAGGAAATGAACAGACACTTCACCAAAGAATACATTCAAGTGGCAAACAGACACATGAGGAAATTATTGAGATCACTAGCCGTTAGAGAAAAGAAAATCAAACCTATAACGAGATGCAATTTTAACCCAGCATTAGCGGCACATACTACCAAATTAGAAAATAACAAACGTGGGAGAGGCTTTGAGGAGACTGGAACTCATACTATACACCACTGGTGTAAATGCAAAATGATAAAACCATTTTTGGAAAGCAATATGGAGCTTCCTTAGAAAGCTAGGAATAGAAATACTACGTGATCCAGCAATCCAGTTCTTAGGAATAGATACTGAAGAAATTAGAGTTGTCATATGTTTTAGTCAGCTAGGCTGCTCTAACAGAAATACCACAGAGTGGATGGCTTTAACAAAGAAAGATTTATTCTTACACAGTCCGGTAGGTTGCAAGTCCATATTCAGGGTGTCCGCTCCAGGGAAAGACTTTCCCCTTGTCGGTTCTGGAGGAAAGTCCGGTATTGCATCAGTCTTTGTCCAGGGAGCGTCCTAACGCAAGAACCTCTGGTCTGAACGACACGCTCTGCTCCCGGTGCTGCTTGCTTGATGGTAGCGAGGTTCTCAAATTGTCCTTGGTTCTTTTTCCTTTTATTCCTTGCAAGCTAAAAGCATTAAGGGTGGGGCAAGCCATACTCCAGGGAAACTTCCCCCATAGCAGGAATTCACAGCCCCACCCTAATCCTTTAACATACAGGTTAGCAAAACCACACAATGGAGGACAGTCCCAAGATACTGGGAACCATATCCCAGCCACATGGCTGCACACCTTTTTGAGGGGACACAATTCAAACCATGACATCCCACCCTTTGACAACCCAAAAATCACATCACAAAAACATTTAACACATTCATCTCACCATAGCAAAATTATGTCCATCCATATAACAGAAGTCTTAAATCAGCTCCAAGTCCAAAATACAAAAACTCTTCTACATCTGTGAAACTTAGAAGGCATTAACAGGCAACAGGCAAGTCAACAGAACACATTACATTAGCCCTCAAAGCTTTGGAAATACTCTTACATTTTCTGAGACATTCTACTCAACAGCAATGCTCTCCAGACTCTAGGTATTGGCCAAACTCTCAGGTTTCTGAGTGGAGACTTCCAGCCCCGTGCTACAACTTTGCCTTCAAGGCCCACTTGGACAGAAACTCTGTCCCATGGCTTTAGGAGCACCCTAAGCCCAACTGAGTGGCAATTCCACCCTTATGAACACAGCACGCTATGGTTCCACCCTTTCAAACCTCTGAGGTCATGGCCATACCTCCTGAGACTGAGACAGCTCAGCTTCTCATGCTATTTGTCTCTTCAGCTTCAGCTTCCTATGGCCGCATGGCCTGGGCCTCAGGCCCACATCTGCCCTGCCGGGCAAGTGTTCCAAAGCTCTGTAGCTCCACTGGTTTAAGTGCCCGGAGGCACCCCACTCTTGCTGGAAAGCGTTCTGCCCAAAGGCACTCCACTCTCTCACTCCGTGGGTCAGCAAGGCCAGCTCCACTGATTCAAGTGCCCAGAGGCACCCCATTCCACGAGGAAAACTCTGTGCAGGCACTGACCTCTCAGTTTTTGTATTTTGGACTTGGAGCTGATTTAAGACTTCTGCTATATGGATGGACATAATTTTGCTATGGTGAGATGAATGTGTTAAATGTTTTTGTGATGTGATTTTTGGGTTGTCAAAGGGTGGGATGTCATGGTTTGAATTGTGTCCCCCCAAAAATGTGTGCAGTCACGTGGCTGGGATATGGTTCCCAGTATCTTGGGACTGTCCTCCATTGTGTGGTTTTGCTAACCTGTATGTTAAAGGATTAGGGTGGGGCTGCAAATTCCTGCTATGGGGGAAGTTTCCCTGGAGTATGGCTTGCCCCACCCTTAATGCTTTTAGCTTGCAAGGAATAAAAGGAAAAAGAACCAAGGACAATTTGAGAACCTCGCTACCATCAAGCAAGCAGCACCGGGAGCAGAGCGTGTCGTTCAGACCAGAGGTTCTTGCGTTAGGACGCTCCCTGGACAAAGACTGATGCAATACCGGACTTTCCTCCAGAACCGACAAGGGGAAAGTCTTTCCCTGGAGCGGACACCCTGAATATGGACTTGCAACCTACCGGACTGTGTAAGAATAAATCTTTCTTTGTTAAAGCCATCCAGTCTGTAGTATTTCTGTTAGAGCAGCCTAGCTGACTAAAACATCATATGAATAGACATATATACTTCCGTGCTCACTGTAACATTGTTCACAGTAGCAAGCAGTTGGAAACAACCTAGATGTCCATCAATAGATGAATGGATAAACAAACTGTGGTACATATACACAACAGAGTATTTTCCAACAATAAAGAATAACAATGAATCTATGAAGCATCTCACAACATGTATGAAATTGTAAAGCTGAATGGAATAAATCAATCACAAAAGGACAAATATTGTATGAGACCACTACTGTAAAAACTCATGAAAAAGTTTACACAAAAAAAGAAACAGCTGTTTATGGCTACCACTAGAAGGAGTGGGGGTGTAAAAACACTAAATAGACAATAGATAAGTGGCGATTTTGATGAAGGGTAAGACAATACAATATACTTTGGATTTGAACTGTTGACCTTTTAGTTAGCAGCTGTATCATTTAGGTACTATGCCATCTGAGCATAAAGCATCATAAAGAAAAGATGTAAGCAAAAAATACACATTTCATGGGAAGCGGTATACTCCAAAGTACTGCTACAATAACTGGGTGAGTAGGATTAGCAGAGCAAACTACCTGGATCCAATCTGATTATAAATAGTGGAAATTCAGAAAGAATAACATGGTGGAGTTATGGTCGAAGGAGGTGTTCTGTATGTTTGGAGAGCAGGTAAATACCTTTGGGTTGTAAATAATATTATGTTAGTTATTAAATTTAGTTACCTGTTAAGTTAGGTTCTGAAACCTGTTATGTCAGGTTGTACACACAGACACAGAATTACCCAAAAGAAATTTCTGCCTATAGCTTGCCTAAGAAAAATATAACTCATTTAAAGGTAAATAATGAAAGATGAACTGGCACATCAATAATAGAATGATATCATTAGGGAAAAAAAGAAAAGTAGAAAAGAGAAAAACCCAGCAGCAAAGGACATTTACCAGAATGAATTGAGCAGATGAAAATTGTGATCAAATATTCTATGGTTTATTTAAAATAAATGAATTCAGGAAGGAAGACCACAGAATAGAAAGGTACAAATACAGGAAAGGGATGTTAAGTCAACAGGAGGAGATAAAACAATTTTATTAGAAAACTATGAAACTCAAGAACAAAAATACCTGTTATTAAATGTAAATTATTAGGTCAGAGCTTCTGGGAAGCAGATACCAAGATGGAACAAGAGGTGTAAGAAATGTCCTGAGGAAATTCATGTGAATGTTAAATGGGAAGGGGACCAAAAATAATCAGGGAGAACCTGATGCCATAACAAAGATCTGATGCTTCTGAAAGGATAAAGAGAAAGGGGGACTAGGCAGGTTAACTTCATACTGCCTCACAGCTCTGAAAAAGTTTTAGCCAGGCTGATGGGAAGTACCAGCAGAAATTGCTCATTTAGAACACTCACTTGTGAAGGAGAAACAGCCTCTTGGTATCAGTTATTTGCTGGGAGTAACGTGGGAAGCTCCTGGTCTCAGTATGCATGCTACAGTAGATACCAAAGCCGTGGCATCAGCAGTTAGCTAACTGCACTCCCCATAACAAGTTCTCTCTTGACGAGAAATCTGATCTGCATATCTCCAAATTCTCATACTTATCCATTAAAAGATCTTCAGATTGCATGCTAACACAAAATCCAACTATATATAAAAACTAAATAAAAAGCAAAGATTCAGAAAAGTTGAAAACAAACTGATGAGCAAAGTCATATTAGTCAAATACAAACAAAAACATGAGTTCATAATCTTAATTTCAGAGGATGTACAATTCAGAAAATCAATAGAATGAGGTAAAATGGCATTTATAAACCTAATAATAATAATGAAAACATCATATATCTGAACTTGTATGATGCAGCTATAGCAGAACTCAGAGGAAAATTCATAGTGTTAAAACAAATTTTTAAAAATATTTTAAAAAATGGTTTCAACATCTAACCAAAAGATGAGAAAAAGAAACAAAAATAAAAAAAAATGGATATAGAATAGAGATAAAGTAGATACTGATAATTTAGAAAGGTAAGATCTTTCTTTGGAGGATAAAAAACAAAAAAGATACAAAATTAGCCGCCAATCCTTTTGATATCTGTATAGTTTTGCCTTTTCTAGAATGTCATATGATCGTAATCATACAGTATTTAGACTGGCTTATTTCACTTGTTGTTTTCAGGGGTCTTCTAGTCATTTCTGACTCATAGTGACCTTGTGAACAACAGAAACACTGCCAGTTCTGAGCTACACCCACAATTGTTTTTATACTTAAGCCCATTGTTGGAGCCACTGTGTTAGTCCATCTCCTTGAAGATTTTCCTTTTTCACTGATCCTCTGCTTTACCTAGCAAGATGTCTTCTCCAGGAACTGATC
The DNA here is from genome assembly GCA_028571685.1 of Heterohyrax brucei. Lineage (NCBI taxonomy): Eukaryota > Metazoa > Chordata > Mammalia > Hyracoidea > Procaviidae > Heterohyrax > Heterohyrax brucei. The sequence continues at coordinate 70,040,045 of CM053146.1, read as the reverse complement.
CCTCCTGACAACGTGTCCAAAGTATGTAAGACACAGTCTCATCACCCTTGCTTCCCAGGTGCACTCTGGCTGTACCTCTTTTAGAACACATCAGTTTGTTCACTTAGCAATATGCTTTTATGGATCCCTCTGGGATTCTTGAGACTGTAGTTTACCTACCTGTCTATCTATTTATCTATGATCTAATAATTCTTTTAACTACTGACTTTAGATCTCATTTCTTTTTTATATATGCAGTCAATGCTGTAAGTTTTCCTGACATCATTGCTTTTGCTGTATTACACAGTTCTCCATTTTTTTTTTTTACTTCTTCTTGAGACTTCTTTAACCTCTATTTTATTTTGAACTAAGTTGCTTAATTTCCAAATAATTTGGAACACCCTATCTTTCTGTTATTAATTTCCAGTTTAATTCCTTTTTGATCTGAAAGCATATTTTGTATGATTTCTATTTTTCTAAATTTGTTAAAATGTGTATGGTTCACAGTATGGTCTTTCTTGGTGAATGTTCCATGCAAGTTTCAGAAGACTGTGTATTCTGCAGTTATTGAGTGAAGTATTCTATAAATGTCAATTAATCCAGTTAACTAATGGTGCTTTTCAGTTCAACTGCATCCAGACTGATTTTCTGCTGTTGGATATAGCAATTACTCATAGAGAAATATTGATGTCTCCAACTGTAATAGCAGATTTGTCTATTTCTCCTTTTGGTTCTGTCAGTTTTTGTCTCAGGTATGTTTATTCTCTTTTATTAGGCATATACACCTAAGAACAGTTATATCTTATTGGAGAATTAACTAACAACTTTATTATTATATTATACCTCTGTTTATCCCTGAAAGTTTCCTTGCTCTGAAATCTGCTTTGTGTGAAATTAATATAGTTCCTCTTGATTTTTTTCATTAGTTTTAGCATAGAATATCTTTTTCTATCTCTTTACTTTTAAGTCTTCTGTGTCTTTACATTTAAAGTGACTTTCTTGCAGAGAACATATAGTTGGGTCTCATATCTTAATCCTAATAGTCTTTAACTGACATAATTTAGACCATTCACAATTAAAATGATTATTTGTATAATTTAATTAACAGGTACCACATTCTGTTTTCTGTTCATTGCCCTTGTTCCTGATTCTGAGTTTTGTCTTACCCCCTTTTTATGTCTTCTCTGTTTTTAATTTAGTATTTTGTATGTTTCATTTATTTTTCTCTTAGTATATCAATTCTATTTCTTTAAGTGTTTTTAATTGTTCACCTTCCCACCACCCACTCCCAAAAGTTGCAATACACATTTACAAATAACACTTACACTACTGCATGGTAGTACATGTAGGCTATAGCAGAGTATTATCAATTCCTTTCCCTCCTCAATTATAGTACTACTGTTATAAACCAACAAAGAACAACAACAACAAAAAAAAAAAACCTAGTGCCGGTAAATTGATTCTGACTCATAGACCCTACAGGATAGAGTACAACTGCCCAATAGAGTTTCCAGTGAGCATGTGGTGGATTTGAACAGCTGATCTTCTGGTTAGCAGCTGTAGCACTTAACTATACCACCAGAGTTTATTACTGTTATACACTTCACTTATCAATGAGGTATAATCATTCAGTATATTGTTACAATTAATACTTTAAATAAACTGATATCTGAAAGATCAGTTAAGAATAAAAAAAGATTTTATTTTAGTTTTCATTTATTCTTTCTCAAACGCTTTTCATCTCTTCACGTATATCTTAGTTATCTAGGATTACTATAACAGAAACACCACAAGTGGATGCCTTTAACAACAAGACGTCTATTCCCTAAATAGTTTAGGAATCTAAAGGTCCAAATTCAGGGTGCCAGCTCCAGGGGAAGGTTTTCTCTCTTTTTCAGCTCTGGGGAAGTTCTCAGAAGATTGTCAATATTTCCCTAGGTCTAGGTGCTTCTCAGTGCACAGGTCCTAAGTTCAAAGGACTTTGCTATGAACGTTTTATGACGGTTGTTGTGAAGTCCTTACTTTCTGCTCACTTCTTTCTCCCTTTATCTCTTGTAAGATTAAAAGGTGGTACCGACCACACATGATTATGACCTGAGTAAAGGTGTTGCATCCTACCCTGTTCCTCTTAAACTTGACATAATCTGAACTCATTTACCACAGGCAGAGATTAGGTTTAACAATATATATGAAAATTGCATCAAATCACAAAATGGAGGATAATCACACAGTAGATGGAATCACGGTCTAGTCAAGTTGACACATATTTTGGGGGAACACAATTCAATCCATGACAATGAACACCTAAGATTCTGCCATATATGATATTCCCTCTGTCTTAAGAATTTCTTTTAACACTTCTTGCAAAGCAGATCTAATTGCACAAATGCTCTCAATTTTTGTGTTTAGGAATGTTTCTATTTCTCCCTGGTGGCATAGTGGTCAAGATTGCATCTGCTAACCAAGTATTCAGCAGTTCGAATCCATCAGATCCTCCTTGGAAACTCCATGGGTCAGTTCTACTCTGCCTTATAGGGTCACTATAAGTCTGAACCAACTTGATGGCAACAGGTTTAGATTAAAGAATAGTTTTCCTAGCTACAAAATTCTAGATTTGTGTTCTTTTTCTTTCAACATATTAAATATCTCACTCCACTCTCTTTTGCTTGCATGATTCTAATGAGAAATCCAACATGATTGTTAATATTGTTGATGTATACGTGAGACTTTTTTTCTTCTGCCTTTTCTCTCAAGATGTTCTCTTTTTTTTTTGTTTTCTTCAGTTTGAATATGGTATGCCTAGCTATAGATTTGACCTGTTATTTGGTGTCTGTCAACAATTTTCAAAATTCTCAGCCATTTCTTCATAGTTCTTTCTAGTCTTGCTTTCTTATTCCGTGGTTTTCCCATTATATATATGTTACACATTTGCATTTAGTTCATAATTTTTCCATTCCTTTTTCTTTTTGTCTTTGTTTTGGAGTTTTTACCAAAATATAGTCTAGTGCACTGAATCTTCTCCTTGATCATCAAGGAGATTTTTTTTTTTATTTCTGTTACAATGTTCATTTTTATTTTCTAGCATTTCCTTTTGATTCTTTCTTAGTGTTTGCATCTCTCTGTTTAGATTAGTCACTTGGCGTGCCATGTTGCCTTTTTCTTCCATTAGAGACTCAGCATACTAATCATAGTTATTTTAAATCCCTACATCATAGTTAATTCAAAATCTCTGTCATATCTGTCTGGTTCTGATTCTTGAACTATCTCTTCAGACTACGTTTTTCTTCTTCTTTCTCTCCCCCTCCCCCTTTTTGAAAGTCATGTAATTCTGTTGCTGTTGTTAAAATATTATGTTTAGATGTGATGTTTTGGGAAAGCGGAACTGAGTTTTTTTTCAATTATAATGTCCTGTAAAATTTTGTAGATGTTCATGTGGTAGGAGGTTTACCGGTGAGAATAGGGACAATGTTTTATCATCTTATAATTAAGTCTCAGTCATTTATTAAACCTTAATCTTGGGTTGAAGGAGCCTTCATGGCTCATTGGTCAAAGACTCAGCTGTTAACTGAAAGAGCACAGGTTCAAACCCACCAGCAGTTCCATGGGACAAAAAACCCAGTTACCTGCTCCCATAGTGGTTACAATTTAGAAAATCCTTTAGGACAGTTCTATGTAGCCATATAGGGTCACTATGAGTTGGTATTGACTCAGTAGCACACAGCAACAACTAGCCCTGCATGTGGTCCTTCACAAATGCATCTCAGTTTTTCTTCTTTACTCATACAACATTTGTCTTTTTGTCAATGACTACTTTCACTCGACATAATGTCTTCCAGTTGAAACCAGGTTATGAGGTGTTTCCTGGGATCATCATTATTCTTTATCATTGCATAGTGCTCGATTGAGTGTATATACCATAGTTTACCAATCCATTCCTCTGTTGTTGCGCATCTGGGTTAATTCCATTTTTTTGCTATCATGGATTGTGCTGCAATAAACATTCTTGTGCATGTGTCCATTGGTGTGAATGGCCTTGATTCTGTAGGATATATTCCAAGTAGTGGAATTACTCGGTAAAATGGTACATCTATATCCATTTTTTTAAGGAAGCACCAGATTGCCAAAGAGGCTGGACCATTTTGCAACCCCACCAACAGTGTAGGAGGGTTCCACTTTCTCCACAGCCTCTCTAGCATTCATTGTTTTGGGTTTTTTGGATCATGGCCAACCTTATTGGGGTGAAATGGTATCTCATTGTTATTTTGACTTGAATTTCTTTAATAACTAAAGACCGTGCACATGTCCACATGTGTTTTTTAGCTGCCTGGATCTCCTCTTTAGAGAAATGTCTGTCCATTTCCTTTGCCCATTGCTTAATTGGATGATTTATCTTATTCTTCTTGATATTTTGTAGCACCTTATAAATTATGGAGATCAGGCATTGGTCTGACATAGAGTTGCCAAATATTTTTTCCCATTCTGTAGGTGTCCTTTTAATTCTATTAATAAAGTCTTTGAATGGGCAAGTGTTTGATTCTTAATAGTTCCCATTTATCTATTTTCTCTTCTGTTGATTGTGGTTTGTTTGACAGATTTTCAAGTCTGTCTACGTTGTGTATTAGAACTTCCATTGTTGTTCCTACCTTTTCTTGGATGAGCTTTATCATTTTAGATTTGATATTTAGATCTTTTATCCAGTTGGAGTTGGTTTTTGTATAAGGTGTAAGATGGATCTTGTTTCAACTTATTGCAGATGGATATCCAATTGTGCCAGCACCATTTGTTGAAGATACTGTTTTTACCCCAGTTTAATGTCTTAGGGGCTTTGTCGAATACCAACTGTTCATAGGCAGATGGTGTCATCTCTGGGGTCTCAATTCTGTTCCATTGATCGATCTGTCTGTTCTTGTACCAGTACCAGGAGGTTTTGACTACTGTGGCAGTGTAGTATGTTCTAAGGTCGGGTAATGAGAGGCCTCCCAGTGTGTTCATCTTCTTTAGTAGTACCTTACTTATACAGGGTTCTTCCCTTTCCAAACAAAATTGGTGATTTGTTTCTCCATCTCATTAAAAAATGACGCTGGAACTTGTATTGGGATTGCATTATTTAGGTAGATTGCTTTGGGTAAAATAGACATTTTCACAATGTTAAGTCTTCCTATCCATGAGCAGGGTAGGTTTTTCCATTTATCTAAGTCTCGCTTAGTTTCTTGTAGTAAGGGCTTGAAGTTTTCTCTGTAAAGGACTGTTATTTCTCCAGTTTGATTAATTCCTAGGTACTTTATCTTTTAGGGGCTACAGTAAATGGTATTGATTAGATGATTTCTTCCTTAACAGTCTCGTTGTTGGTATAAAGGAATTCTGCTGATTTACTTATGTTAATCTTGTATCTTGAGACTTTGATGAATTCTTCTATCAGTGTGAGTAGTTTACTTATAGATTCTTTGGGATCCTCTGTATATACAATCATATCATCACCAAACAGGGAGATTCTGACTTCTTCTTTGCTGATGTAGATGCACTTTATTTCATGGTCTTTTCTTATTGCTCTGGCTAGAACGTCTAGTACAATGTTGAATAGGTGAGGGGAGGGTGGGCATCCTTGTCTAGTTCCTGTTCTCAAGGGAAAGTCCTTTCAGTCTCTCTCTATTCAGGATGACACAGGCAGTTGGCTTTGTATAAATAGCCCTTACTGTGTTGAGGAATTTTCCATCTATGCCTATTTTGCTAAGAGTTTTTAGCATGAATGGGTGTTGGACTTTATCAAATGCCTTTTCTGCATCAGTGGACAAAATCAGGTGATGCTTGTCTTTCATGATATTTATGTGGTTAATCACATTAATTGTTTTTCTGATGTTGAACCAGCCTTGCATCCCTGTTATGAATCCAATTTGGTCAGACTGGATAATTTTTTTAATATGTTGTTCTATTCTATTGGCAAGAATTTTGTTGAAGATTTTTACATCTAGATTCATGAGTGATGTCGGTCTGTAGTTCTCCTTTTTGGTTGGGTCTCCCCTGGCTTTGGTATCAGTGTTATGCTGGCTTCATAGAATGAGTTTTGGAGTACTCCATCCCTTTCTATACTGTGAAATAGTCTCAGTAGTATTGGAGATAACTCTTCTCTAAAAGCTTGGTAGAATTCTGCAGTGAAGTCATGTGGACCTGGGCTTTTTTTTGGTTAACAGTTTTTTGATGACAGTTGTTCTGCTTCATGTTGTGATAATCTGGGCAGGCAGTGTGAATCAAGGAATTTGTCCATTTCCTCTAGGTTTTCAAATTTGGTAGAGTACAGTCTTTCATAGTATTCTGTTATGATATTTTTGATTTCTGCTGGATCCATTGTGACAAGTCACCTTTCATTTCTAATTTGGGTTATTTGTTTTCTTTCCTGTTTTTCTTTAGTAAGTTTAGCCAGTAAGGCTTGTCAATTTTGTTGATCTTTTCAAAAAACCAGCTTTTTGTCTTCTCAATTGTTTTTGTATTCTCTATTTCATTTAGCTCTGCTCTAATCTTTATGATCTGGTTTCTTTAGGTGCCTGAGGGGTTCCTCTGTTGTTCTCTCTCTACTTGTTCAAGCTGTAGGGTTAGTTCCTTCATTTGGTTTCTTTCTTCCTTCCAGATGTGTGCATTTATGGAGATAAACAGACCTCTGAGCACTGCTTTGGCTGTATCCCATAGATTTTGGTAGGAAGTGGTTTCATTTTCATTGGAATCCATGAATTTCCTTATTTTATCCTTGATTTTTTCTATAACCCACAGTTTTTTGAGCAAGATGTTGTTCAGTTTCCAAGAGCTCCACTTTTTGTCTGTTTTTTCTGCTATTGATTTTGAGTTTTATGGCTTCATGATCTAAGAAGATGCTTTGCAATAATTCAGTGGTATGGATTTTGTTGAGGATTGCATTATGTCCTAACATATGTTCAATTCTGGAGAATGTTCCATGTGCACTGGAGAAGAAGGTGTAGTTGTCCACTTATGGGTAGAAAGTTCTGTATATATCAATGAGGTTTAATTGGTTAATAGTGGCAATAAAGTCTTCTGTATCTTTATTGAGCTTTTTTTCTGGATTATCTGTCCAGTATTGAGAGTGGAGTGTAGAAGTCTCCCACTATTATTGTGGAGTGATATAACTCTTTTTTTGAGTGTAGTCAGTGTTTCTTTGATGTACTTAGGTGCTGTGATATTAGGTACAGGAATATTTAATATAGTTAAGTCTTGCTTGTGTATTGAACCTTTCAGCAATAAGTAGTGTCCATCTTTGTCCACGATGGTGGATTTGACATTAAAATTGATTTTGTCTGAGATTAGAATTGCCACCCCTGCTCTTCTTTGTTCATTGTTAGCTTGATATATATTCTTCCATCCTTTAATTTTCAGTTCATTCCTATCTTTAAGTCTCAAGTGAGTTTGTTGTAGACAACATATGGATGGGTCCGATCTTTTGCTTCAACATGTCACTCTGTGTCTCTTTATTGGAATATTCAGTTCATTCACATTCAGTGTAATTATTGATAGATATGTGTTCAGTCCTGCCGTTGTGATATGTTTATTTTTGTGTTGATGTTTTCTCTGTTGTTCTTATTAGTCTGTTCTGGGACACTCTTTTTTGTGAGTTGATTTTTCACCTTTTTCAGAGCTGATTTTGTAGTTGGTGAGACTCCTGTGTTACATTTCTTGATATGGTATGTTACATCTTTGTTGTGCTTTACGGCTGCCCCTATAATCCCCCTTAATAAACTATATATAAACCCAATTTTAATTACTATAGGCTTGTTATGTTCCTCTCCATCTGGAAGAACTATAATGACTGTAGTACATCTCTCTTTTTAATATGATGGCACCATAGTTTTCATGATAATCACTGGATTGTTTCTTTCAGTATTAAAGGTGTGATTGAGTTTGGAGCCTTCCCTAACCGAGTAGAATTCTGGATGATGAGTCATTTCAAAATATAAACTTAGTGGTTTTGTTCTTCTAAGCCAAAGCCAAGAATTTCTTTCAGTACTTCTTGTAGTTTTGGTTTGGTTTTTACAAAGTCTCTGAGTTTCTGTTTATCTGCAAATGTCTTAATTTCATTTTCATATTTGAAAGATGGTTTTATGGATATATAATTCTGGGTTGGAAGTTCTTCTCCTTCAAGGCTTTGAATGTGTCATGCCACTCTCTCCATGCCAGCGTGGTTTCTGCTGAGAAATCTGACAAAGGCCTAGAGATTTTCCTTCTGAATGTTAGCTTTGCTTTGAGTCTTGCTGCCTTTAACAGTTGCTACTTATGTTTCATTTTCTTAAGCTTGATTAGAATATGTCTTGGAGTCTTTCTTTCGAGATCTATATTGGGTGGCATATGATATGCATCTGGGATATCTGTATTCTCTTCCTTCATGATTTCTGGGAAGTTTTCTGTCAGCAGCTCAGCAATGATACTGTCCGTGTTCTCAGGTGTCTCATGCTGTTCAAGGACTCCAATTAATTGAAGGTTGTTCCTCTTAATAGAGTCCCACATGCTTCTTAATGCTTCTTCATTTTTCTTGTTTCTTTTTTCTGATTTCTGCTCATAGACGCTGGCATCGGTAGCTCTGTCTTCCAGTCAGAAATTCATTTTTCCATTTGTTCCATTCTGTTTTCTTGGCTCTGAATGGAAGCTTCTATGTCTTTGATTTAGTTCTTGATCTGTTGGATTTCACAATAGTCATGTTCCATCAGATCAAATAGCTTGCTTAATTTTTCCTTTTGTTCTGCTGCATTTTGTATACAGTCTAGATGGGTTCTGTATATAATAATTTTGTATTCACCTTCTGATGATTTCAGGAAAGTTTCTTCATCTGGAAAACTCCTTGGTTGTTTTGTTTGTTAGCCTCCTGAAGCCATGGGTGATTTCTTGTATGCCACAAGGGTCTGTTGCTTTTTGGGTTTCATGTGAGTAAGTAGAGGCTGAGAGAGATACTGTGAGGATGGACTTGAGTCCGTGAGAGCCAGGGCTAGCCAGGAGTGGGAGTCAGCAAAAGAGAGGAGGTTTCTCGTTCAGTGGCATAAAGTACAAATTAACCACCCTGTGCCATGTCCTTGGGGCTCACTAGGTGACTAGAAGGCTCCGTTTGATTATCAGTTCAGGTCTTGGTTTCTGGAGGGATATCAGGGGACATGTGCTTAGTCCGCCATCTTGGCTCCACCTCCTTAGGTTTTGATAAGACCTATGTTGGTTAGGCCCTGTAAAGTAGCTTCCATTGAAGTCAGGTCAGTGCGATTAACAGATCATGTAATCTTTTCACCAATTTTAAGACATGTTTTTCACATCTTAACATCATAGAAATATTGGTATTGTACAATCAGTGGCTTAACATTTTATAATCACCGTCAGCGGGTGGTAGTTATGACCAAATTGCATGAAAATATCCTTTGATGAAGTATGATAAGATTAAAGAAGTGTCAACATCAGAATTAATTATAATTTGATGTAATATTTTAACAGACAGGAGAAATGTAGCATGATTGTTGAAAATAAACTTGGCAAAATTTAACAACTATACTTCACAAAGCAATCAGTCACATGGGGATATCTAAACATGAACATTACACATTGAATGTATCTGTCTCAGTTGGACAACTTTGTATGTATCTGAAAAAAGAACAAAATCATTTTTGCTAAACTTAATGGAAAAAAGACTGTTAGCTACATTATCATTAATCAGGCAAGCAAAATAAATAAAAATAGAAGTATATAGATTTTAAAGAAGGAAATTTATTATTATGTTCACCATATATTTACATATATTTGGGTTTTAGATAATTGTATACTATGTGAATGTATATTCTATTCATAAACCAAACAAAAAATGACAAAAGAAATCACTAGAGTACCACAGTAGTAATTACCATGGGAAAGATCTAGGTAAAACTTTAGGGAGAAACTTTGCATAGCCTCAAAGTATTCTCCCAAATATTTGGTAACTAACATGGTGATTCTAATATGTTTACAAATCTGCATATACTCCTTCTAGGAGGTTAAGCTAATGCCCTTCTACTTCCTTCTTTACTGGGCAGAATGACTAACTTCTAATGAATGAAATAAGAATAAGGAAAGACAGTAACTTTACAATGGAAAAAAACCTGGAAGAACCCTCTGTGCCCAAATGATCAAAGTTAATATTACCGGTGACAAGTCATATTGAAGCATGTACGCACTGACATGATGTAACAGAAAGAGCACATCAGTCTGTGATTTTCTTCCCTAACACACATAATCCCAATCAAGTCATGAGAAAACATCAGCAAAATCCATATTGAGGAACTTCTTAAAAATTGTCTGATCAGAGATCTTAAAAATCGACATGGTCATGAAAAACAAGGAAAGATCTAGAAACTGTCACAAAATGAAGAAGACTAAAGAGACATTACAATTACTTATAACATGGTATCTTATTCTAAAACAGTAAACCAACATACTGATACCCTGGTGAAATTTGGAAAAGTTTGTAGTTCAGCTAACAGTATGTATGAATGCCAATTTCTTATTTTCATAAATGTTATAGAAGATGTTAACATTAGTACTGGGTACAGTACATGGAAGCTCCTTCTGTTACCTTGATAACTTATCAGTGTTTCTAAAACTATTTTTGAAATTCAGTTTATTAGAAATGTCACATAAACCAATATAAAATTTTAATATGACAGTTCTACAAAGTTAGTATCTCAGTTATCTAGAGCTGCTTTAACAGAAATATCACAAGTGGATGACTGTTAACAACAGAAAGTTATCCTCTCACAGTCTCGTAGGCTAGAGGTCCCAAGTCCAGGTGCCTGTTCCAGGGCAAGGTTGTCTCTCTCTGTTGGCTCTGGAGGGAATATTCTTGTCATCAGCCTTCTTCTGGTCTAGGAGGGTCTCATTTCAGGGAAACTTGCAAAGGACAAGCTCTGCATCTGGCACTACTTTCTTGGTGGTACAAGGTCCCTCTTCTGCTTGCTTCTCTCTTTCATATCTCAAAAGAGATTGATTCAAGATACAACTTAATGTTGTTGATTGAGCCCTGCTTTGTTACTGCAACTGCCTCTAATCCTGCCTTATTAACATCATAGAAGCAGTATTTACAATACATAAGAAAATCACAGCAGTTGACAAAATGGAAGAGAGACACACAATACTGGAAATCATGCTGGCCAAATTGATACACATTTTGGGGAAACACAGTCTACAACAGGTACTGCATAAATTATTATGAGAACCTATAACAGAGTGATTGCTTCTAATAAAAGAGGTTTGGCAACCTCTTTAAAAGAGGTTTTATTGAAAAATGATGCTTAGGTAATGATCCAAGGAATGAGTCAGAGTTATTTAGGCAAAGAGAAGGTAGAAGAGTATTCATGGAATGAAAAAGCAATATATGCAAAGAAGCTATGACAGAAGAGTGAAGAGCAACTATTAAGTACTATAAAAGCACCAGCAAACACTGGTGGTGTAGTTATTAAGAGCTATAACTGCTAACAGAAAGTTCGAATTCATCAGGTGCTCCTTGGAAACACAATGGAGTGGTTCTACTCTGTCCTATAGGATTGCTATGAGTCAGCATTGACTTGACAGCAAAGGATTTAGTTTTTGTTTGTTTTTATAAATGCACACTGGTGGTACAGTGGTTAACAGCTACAGCTGCATATTCACATTCATCAGTCACTCCATGGATAACCAATGTGACTGTTCTATTCTCTCCTATAGGGTCACTATGAGTTGCAAAATAGACTTCACAGCAATGACTTGCTTTTTTTTCTCTTCTTTTCATAAAGACATTAGACTAAACTGGGGTGAAAGGAAGGTGGAATACATTTCAAGACAATACTGAAGAACTAAGTAGGTATTAAAATATGTAGAATCTTGTAGGGCATATTAAGGGACTGTATATTTTTGTCTCAGAAATTAGAAAATCAGTTAATGAAAACCTTATGAATTGCAGAGAAATATTGTCTGATATACTGCTGAAAGATAAACCTCTTAGGCTGCAAGGTACTCAAAATACAACTAGGGAAGAGTGGCCTCCTCAAAGTAGAATTATGTTAGGGACTTGGATAGACTCAAGTTTTGGGGACCTGCATTCACTAATGTGGAACAACTCAAAAAGAGAAGAAACTGCTGCAAATATCCATAAATAATCAGAATACAGAATGTCTGAAGTATGATTCTAGTAAAACTCAGTTATCAAAAATGAAATAACTCAGTTATCAAAAATGAAATAGAACACACACAATAAATATTCTAGCCTTTAGTAAGCTGAAATGGGCTGGTATTGACCATTATATTGGCCATTTTGAATCAGACAATCATATGGTCTATTGTCCCAGAAATAACAAATTGAAGAGGAATGGCACTGCATTCATCATCAAAAAGGACATCTCAAGATCTATCTTGAAGTACAAAGCTATCAGTGTAGAAGAGTATCGTTATACAAACAAGACCAGTTAATACCACTATTATTCAAATTTACACAGCAACCACTAAGGCCAAAGAAGAGGCAACTGAAGATTTTTACCAACTTCTTCAGTCAGATCTGAAATTGATTAAACACGCAATTGAGAGGCATTGATAATTACTAGTATTGGAATGAGAAAGCTAGAAATGAAGAAGCATTGGTAGTTAGAAAATACGGTCCTGGTAAAAGAAATGACACTGGAGATGACAGGACAGAACTTTAGAAGACCATCACCTTCTTCATTACAAATACCTTTTTATGATAACATAAGCAGTGACTAAACAAGTAGACCTCACCGGATGGAAAACACAGGAATCAAATCAACTACATCTCTGGAACAAGGTGATGGAAAAGCTCAATGCCCTCATCAGAATTAAGGCCAGGATCAACTCCAGAACAAGCGATCAGCTACTGAGTTGAAGTCTAAGAAAATTAAACAGGCCCACAAAAGCCAAATTACAACTTTTGAGTATAACTCATTTGAATTTTTAAACTATCTCGAGAACTGACTTCACACACTGAACACTGTTTTAGTCAGCTAATGCTACTCTAACAGATATACCATAAAGTGGAAGGCTTTAACAAAAGAAAGTTTATTTTCACACAGTCAGGTAGGCTACAAGTCCAAACTCAGGATGTTCATTCCAGGGGAAGTCTTTCCTCCTTGTCAGCTCTGGAGGAAGGTCCTTGTGTTGCATTAGTCTTTGCTCACGAAGCATCTTGGTGCAGGAACCTCAGGTCTGAAGACACGCCCTTCTCTCAGCACTGTTTTCTTGATGGTGTGAAGTTCCCAGTTCTCTGCTTGCTTCCTTTTCCTTTTATCTCTTGTAGGATGGAAGGATAAAGGGTGCTAGCTATACTCCTGGGAAACTCCCTTACAGTGGAGTGGGGAGGTGATCCTATGAAGGTATTTACAGTCCCACTCTAGTTCTTTCTAACATAATCTACTCTGTTAACCACAGGCAGAGATTAGAATTTACATCATCAGAAAAATCACAAAATGGGGGGGCAATCATATATTTTGGGGAGGACACAAAGGGTGGGATATTATGGATTGAATTGTGTCCCCCCAAAAATATATGTAGCAATTTGGCTGGGCCAGATTCCCTGTATTCTGTGATTGCCCTCCATTTTGTGATTTTTCTGATGCTGTAAATCCTAATCTCTGCCTCTGGCTTAATAGACAGGATGATTGCATTAAAAGAGGATTAGGGTGGACTGCCACAACATCAGGTGAGAAGAGTAACACCATCAGGCAAGGAGGATAACAAGGTCAGGTAAGGCAGATAACAGCATTAGATAAGGAGGGTAGTAGCATCAGGTAAGGAGGGAGTGAGCAGCCTCCACTTGTCTGTCAGCGGAGACTTGCTTGTTGCTGTGATGCAGGAAGCTATGCCTGGTAGTTAGGTACCAGCAGGGTCAACCATGGTAGACAAGTTTCAGCTGAGCTTCCAGACTAAGACAGACTAGGAATAAGGACCCAGCAGTCTACCTCTGAAAGGAATTAGCCAGGGAAAACCTTATGAATAGCAGCCGAACATTGTCAGATATGGTGAAAGGCACTCGGCAGATGACTGGGGAAGAGCTGCGTTCTCAAAGTAGAGTCAACCTTTTAACAACGTGGATGGAGTAAGCCCTCCAGGATCTTCTTTTGCTGATGTGGCATGAATCAAAATGAGAAGAAACAGCTGCAAACATTCACTAACAATTGGGACACAGAATGTACAAAGTATGAATCTAGGAAAACTGGAAACTGTCAAAAGTGAAATGGAATGCATAAACATTGACATCCTAGACATTAGTGAGCTGAAATGGACTGGTTTTGGCCATTTTGAATCCAACAATCATATAGTCTACTGTGCTGGGAACAAAAACTTGAAAAGGAATGGTGTTGTGTTCATCATCAAAAAGAATATTTCAAGATCTTTCCTGAAGTACATTGCTGTCAGTGAGAGGATGATATCCATACACCTACAAGGAAGGCCAGTTAGTATGACTATTATTCAAATTTATGCACCAACCACTAAGGCCAAAGATGAGGAGATTGAAGATTTTTACCATCTTCTGCAGTGTGAAACTGATCGAACATGCAATCAAGATGCGTTGATAATTACTGGTGACTGGGATGCAAAAGTTGGAAACAAAGAAGAAGGATCAGTAGTTGGAAAATAGGGCCTTGGTGATAGAAATAATTCTGGAGATCACATGATAGGATTTTGCAAGACTAATGACTTTTTCATTGCAAATATCTTTTTTAACCAACACAAACAGCAACGGTACATATGGAACTCACCAGATGGCATATACAGGAACACAGTTGACTACATTTGTGGAAGATGATGGAAAAGCTCCATATCATCGGTCAGAGCAAGACTAGGTGCTGAATGTGGCACAGATCATCAGCTGCTCATCTGCAAATTCAAACTGAAACTGAAGGAAATTAGAATAAGTCTACAAGAGCCAAAGTATGACCTTGAGGATATCTCTCCTGAGTTTTAAGACCATCTAAAGAACAGATCTGATATGTTGATCATTAATGAAGGAAGACCAGAAGAATTGTGGAATGACATCAAAGACATACAAGAAGAGAGCAAGAGGTCATTAAAAAGACAGGAAAGAAAGAAAAGACCAAATTGGATGTCAGAAGAGACTCTGAAACTTGCTCTTAAATGTCGAGCAGCTAAAGCAAAAGGAAGGAATGATGAAGTAAAAGGCATAAAAAGAAGATTTCAGAGCAGCTGGAGAAGACAAAAGAAAGTATTATAATGACTTGTGCAGAGAGCAGGAAATGGAAAAGAAAGGAAGAACACGTTCTGCATTTCTCAAGCTGAAAGAACTGAAATAAAACTTCAACCTCAAGCTGCAATAATGAAGGATTCTACAGGGAAACAAATGACTCAGAAAGCATCCAAAGAAGATGGAAGGAATACACAGTCATTGAACCAGAAAGAACTGGTTGATGTTCAGCCATGTGAAGAGGTAGCATATGATCAGGAACCAAGGGTACTGAAGGAAGAAGTTGAAGCTGCACTGAAGGCATTGGTGAAAAACAAGTCTCCAGTAATATGATGGAACATCAACTGAGATATTTCAACAAACAGTTCCAGTGCTGAAAGTGCTCACTTGTCTATGCCAAGAAATTTGGAGGACAGCTACCTGGCCAACTGACTGGAAGAGATCTATGTTTATGCCCATTCCAAAGAAAGGTGATCCAACCGAATGTGGAAATTATCAAACAATATCGTTGATATCACACAGAAGTAAAATTCTGCTCAAGATCATTCAAAAATGACTACAACAATATATTGACAAGGAACTGCAAAAAATTCCAGCTGGGTTCATAAGGTGATATGGCATCAGGGATATTACCACTGATCTCAGATGGATCTTGGATAAAAGCAAAGAATACCAGCAAGATATTTACTTGTGTTTCTTGACTACGCAAAAGCATTCGACTGTGTGGATGATACTAAATTATAGCTAACGTTGCAGAGAATGGGAATTCCATAACACCTAACTGTGTTCTTATGGAATCTGTATAGGGATCAAGAGGCAGTCATGCCAACAGAACAAGGGGACACTGCGTGGTTTAAGGTCAGGAAAGGTGTGCATCAAGGTTGTATCCTTTCACCATACATTTTTAATCTGTATGCTGAGCAAATAATCTGAGAAGCTGATTATACGAAGAAGAACAAGGCATCAGGATTGGAGGATGGCTCATTAACAACCTGCTTTATGCACATGACACCACCTTACATGCTGGAAATGAAGAAGATCTGAGACACTGATGAAGATCAAGGACAAAAGCCTTCATTATGGATTGTACCTCAACATTAGAAACACAAAAGTCCTCACAACTGGACAAGTAAATAACATTGTCATAAATGGAGAAAAGATTGAGGTTGTCAAGCATTTCATTTTACTTGAGTCTACAAACAATGCCCTTGGTAGCAGCAGTCAAGAAATCAAAAGACATATTGCTTCAGGAAAATATGCTGCAAAGGATCTCTTCAAAGTATTCAAAAGTAAGGATGTCACCTTGAAGACTAAAATGCACCTGATCCAAACCATGGTGTTTTCAATTGCATCATATGCGTGCAAAAGCTGGGCCATGAACAAAGAAGACAGAAGTCGAATTTATGCCTTTGAATTGTGGTGTTGGAGAAGAATGTTGAGTGTACGACGGACCACCAAAAGAACCAACAGATTTGTTCTGGAAGAAGTACAACCAGAGTGCTCCTTGGAAGCAAAGATGGCAAGACTGCGTCTTACATACTTTGGACACGTTGTCAGGAAAGATCAGTCCCTGGAGAAGGACATCATGCTTGGTGGAGTGGAGAGTCAGCAAGAAAGAGAAAGACCTTTGACGAGATGAGCTGACACAGTGGCTGCTACAACGGGCTTAAGCATAAAAACGATTGTGGATGTGGCACAAGACTGGGCAGTGTTTCTTTCCCTTGTTCATAGGGTTGCTATGAGTCAGAACTGACTCAACAGCACCTAACAAAAACAACAGCCACACCCCTGCTAAGGGAGTTTCCCTGGAGTGCATCTTGCACCACCCTTTATCCTTTCATCCTATAAGATATCAAGGAAACAGCAGCAAGCAGAGAGTTTGGAACCTCACACCATCAGGAAAGAAGCACCTGGAAAACAGCGTGTCCTTCAGACCTGAAGTTCCTGCACCAACATGCTGCCTGAACAAAGACTGATGTAACACAAGGACTTTCCTCTAGATCTGACAGGGAGAAAAGTCTTCCTCTAGAATGGACATTCTGAGTTTGGACTTTTAGCCTACCAGACTGTGTAAAAATAAACTTTCCTTTGTTAAAACCATCCACTTGTGGTACTTCTGTTAGAGCAGCACTAGCTGACTAAAATAAACACTAATAATGGGAGAACAAATGAGTTGTGGGAAGACATCAAGGACATCATACATGAAGAAAGCAAGAGGTCATTGAAAAGACAAGAAAAAAAGACCAATACAGATGTCATCAGAGACTTTGAAACTTGCTCTTGAACTACAGTCTCTAAAGCAAAAGAAAAAAAGATGAAGTAAAAGAACACAACAGGAAATGTAAAAGGGAAGTTCAAGTAGACAAAGTAAACAATTATAGTGAAATGTACAAACATATGGAGTTAGTAAACCAAGGCAAGAACACACCCAGCATTTCTCAAACTGAAAAAAACTGAAGAAAAATTCAAGCCTTGAATTGCAATTTTGAAGGGAAAAATACTGAATGATGCAGGTAGCATCAAAAACAGATGAAAATAATACAGATTCAGGTGCAAAGTCACTATTCCAAAAAGAATTGCTGACCATTCAACCATCAACCATCCCAAAAGGTAGCATAGGACCGTAGGTGACAGTACTGAAGGAAGCAGTCCAAGCTGTGCTACAAGTATAGGCAAAAAACAAGGCTCCAGGAGTTGATGGAATACCAACTGAGGTATTTAAACAAACACGCACAGTGCTGGAGGTGCTCACTTTTCTATGGCAAGAAATTTGGAAGACAGCTACCTGGCAGTCTTAGTCATCTAGTGCTGCTGTCTTAGTCACCTGGTACTGCTCCAACAGAAAATACCACAAGTGGAAGTTTTCATAAAGAGAAACTTTTATTATCACAGTCTCCTAAGCCACAAATCCATTACAAATCCATTCAATATGAGAAATCATCACAGTCTGGTAGGCTCAGTGTCCAAATTCAGTGAGAGCATCTCAGCACAGGAGCTTCCGATCCAAAAGACGTGCTCTGCTCTCGGGGCTGCTTCTAGGTGGTATGAGGTTCTGAATTCTCTATGCTCACTTCTCTCCCTAATATCCTACAGCTGGTAACTTAAGTCCTGTCTCTCCAGCACAACTGCTGCCCATTCTCCATCATCAGTATCACAGAGGCAGGATTTGCAACATGTAGGAGGAATTGTACTATATTGGGACTCATAGCCAAGTCAAATCAACACATACATTTTTGGGGAGCCACAATACAATCTATGACAGATGCTTTGATAAAAATACTACAAATGAATGGCTTCAAAAGGGGAGAAAAATATTTGTCACAGTCTAGTAGGCTAAAAGTCTAAAATCAGGGTGTAAGCTCCAGGGTAAGGCTGACACACTGAGTCCTGCCTCATTAACATCATAGAAGCAGGATTTACAATATACAGGAACATCACACAATACCAGGAATCACAGCCTAGCCAAATTGCTATACACATTTTTTGGAGGCAGATGACACAATTCAATCCATGACACTGGCCAACTGACTAGAGGAGATCCATGTTCACGCCTATTCCAAAGATGGGTGATCCAATCAAATGCAGAAATTATTAAAAAAAATCATTAATATCACACACAAGTAAAATTTTGCTTAAGATCATTCAAGAGTGGTTGCAGCAGCAAATCAATATGGAACTGGCAGAAATTCAAGCCAGATTCAGAAGACGACAGGGAAAAAGAAACATCATTGCTGATTCAAGTGGATCTTGGTTGAAAGAGAATACCAGAAAGATGTTTACTTGTGTTTTATTGACGATATAATGCTTTTGATTGTGTGGATCATAACACATTCAGGATGACACTGACCAAGAGGGGGTGGTTTCAACACAGCAAGAAGATAAAGTGTGGTTTAAAATGAGAGTTGCACCTTTTCACCATATTTATTCAATCTGTATGCTGACTAAATAACTTGAGAAAGTGGATTCTATGAAAAAGAATGTGATATCAGAATTGGAGGAAGACTCATCAACAACCTGTGATACACAGATGGTACCAGCCTTGCTGAAAGCCCAGAGGACTTGAAGCACTTGCTGATGAAGATCAAAGACCACAGCCTTCAGTATGGATTCCATTTCAACATAAAGAAAACAAAAATCCTCACTAGATCAATTAGCAATGCCATGATGAACAGAGAGAAAGACTCAAGTTGTCAAGGATTTAATTTTACTTGGATCCACAATTAATATCCAGGAAGCAGCAATCTAGAAATCAAAGGATGTATTGCATTAGGCAAATCTGCAAAAGATTTCTTAATTTCTTCAAAGCATTAAAAAAGCAAAGACGTCACTTTGAGAACTAAGATGTGCCTGACTCAAGCCAAGATATTTTCAGTTGCTTCATATGCATCTAAAACCTGAACAGTGACTAAAGGAGACTGAAGAAGAATTGAGCTTTTGAGTTATAGTATTGGTAAAGAATATCAAATATACTACAGACAGCCAGAATGAACAAATCTGTCCTGGAAGTATAGCCAGAATATTTCTTAGAAGCAAGGATGGCAAGAGTTCGTCTCCCATACTCTGGCCATGTTATCAGGAGGAACCGGTCCCTGGAGGACATCATTCTTGGTCAAGTGGAAAGGTCAGTGAAAAAGAGAAAGACCCTCAAAAGGTGGACTGACTTAGACAAAAATGTGCTCACGTGTAACAATAATTGTGAGAATGGCAGCTTTTTGTTCTGTTGTATACAGAGTCACTATGAGACAGAACTTAATAGCTCCTAGTAACAATGTAAGTGCCACATTTAGTCAGATGTTCTGTTACAGGCAGTTGAAAGCACTGACAAAATTCTGTTAAATCTATACATTGGTGAGAGGAAATATAAAAGCAGAAATATTTGGAAGAGATACCTGAAAAACAACAATATTCAATGAATTGTGAAGAGGATGGATCTCTCTGTTGCAGGATCCTAGGGTTTACTCTGGGCATAATAATATAAATTTTAATTTTTCAATATGGAAATTTATTAAATACATACAAAGTAGAGAATATTATAATAAGCTTTGGTAAACTCATTGTCAGTTTCAACAAGTACCAACACGTGGCCAGTTTTGTTTCAGCTAAAATTCCCAATTGTTTCCTTGTTCTCACATTATTTTGAAGCAAATCACAGCTATCAAAATAAAAAATACTTTAACAGCTTTAATTTTTCAATGGGCAAAAAATGTTGTATTAATTAGGCACGTATTTATTAATCATTGCTCTAATTCAGTTTAGAGGTACCTCTTCTGATTGGTTCAGCTTCAAAAAGACTTATTTATCTCACTATTATTTTTGACCAGCCTGGCCATTTGTCTACTGTAGTCTGATAATTGTTTTCTTCTTCACAGATAGTATTTAAATGATTCTTGCCTGAGACAAATTGGTGAGTAAGGCAGATTCAATTGCTAAAAGAGAAGATTGAGGGACTTGCTAGGAATATCCTATACCTTTATCTATATGTTAAGCATTTTGCAGATACTGACAATACAAATATAAATAAGATTAAGATCCTGCTCTATGATAGTTTAGGGCCCTGGTGACATAGTGGTTAAGCATTATGGTTGGTAACCAAAAGGTCAGCGTTTCAAATCCACTAGCCACTCCTTGAATACTCCATGAGGCAATTCTGCTCTGTCTTATAGGGTTGCTATGAGTTGGAATTGACTTGATGGCAATAAGCTTGGATTTTTCTATGATAGTTTATTTATTTTCATGGACTGGCCATTTTGTAAACATTGATTAACACTTTTCCTGATATGATCTCTTCTAAGCACTAGAAGTGTTATTTCTGTATATATTTCTAGAAACTTCTATTTTAAATATATTTATCATGCATTATAAAATATATTCCACATACTCCAAATACATGTATTTGAATAATTTTGTCAATTTTTGTAAATTATTGACTTTAGCCTTGATCTCATGACAAAAGTGAGTATAAAAATAATTTTGTGTATCACTATTAATATTATATAAAGATCTATGCAATTTACCTTGTTCAACAATTCTTTATTTCAAGTCTATGTACTCAAGAAGAAAGAGGAAAACCAACTCTTATAAATGTGGCCTAGACTGGTGTGTTTACAATAATTTAAACTTTTATTATACTCATGTTTATGATATTGATCCAAATAAATTATAGTATATGAATTTGAGAGTGGTGATGATTATATTGTATTATTTACATTTCAGTGGCTGAACCATTTTTTCCAACATGGTATTTGCTTAAAGTAATTATACTTACTGAGAACAGTGGCAGATTGAAATTAAATGTTTGGATTAAATATTTTGTCAGCAAACATGCAGTAACTGCTTTGCTGCTGCTGCTTCTCTTCTATGCATACTGATTACAAAATGATTAGCTTTTATTTTGGCACAGTTTTAAAATACTTAGATAAATGCTGCTTGATATCCAATCTTCTAATTGTTTAAATAGCTGGGAAAAAAGCTAGAAGAAAAACGGCTGGGAAAAAAAGCACTGTTCTAACTTCTCTCATCCCCAAAATGAAATCTTTCAAAGTCTAAAAATGATTCTGGTTTTATGAGGTCAAATTTTGGCTAAATATAAATTGTTCCAGGTGTACTCAGTGAAAACAGGTTTGTGTGTAGTGAGGGAAGGATGTCATTTTATTCTAAAAAAAGAACAAACATATAAAACTATTTCTAAGAGAGTGCTCTTGTGGCTTTTTAGACATTGATTGTTTTTTGAAAAATAGTAGTTTGATGTGTTAAATGGAAGCAAATAAGAACATATGGTTTAAATTTACCCTGAAATACAAATGTATTTTTAATAATCTTCACTGAATTACTTGACAAGATATTTTGTTTTACTTTCCAGAATCAAGCTATTAAACATACTTTTTAAAAATAAAACCAACCACTGAATATGTCTTATAAATCTCTAGTGTTCAATCACCTAGATGGTTACAAAAAGATTAATGAATGTGATATGTACAATTTTTATGCATTGTTTATATTGATAGTGTAACACCCGTGCAAAACTGATTTGTCGTGTGACAGTCAAAAGAGTAATCAGTTCTTTATTCATTATATCATTCAAACATGTATTACTCTTCCAAGCCCTATAGATCATAAATCCAGAAGTGGGACACCTCAAACCATCTACATACTTCCATCAGGATATAACACGTGTATAATATGCTGAGGGAACTGAGTTAATTCAAATGGAGCTTTCAAATGGGGAATTAGGGAACTATTTGGCTTGTTATATTTGGAACCATTCTAATTCACATTCATGTATATAGTTTAACCCAAATCAGAATATCTTTGAACACAGTGTCAAATTTTCCCCATTTTACTCTCAGCCTTTTCTAAACATATACTACACTGGCAACAACAGATACTTCCTAAAGTGTCTATGTCTGGTATATAAGGATAGAAGAGAACAGAAAAAAAGGGAAGTGTGAGAAAAAGGAATAAATGGTTTCATGGATTGAACTGTGTCCTTACCCTCACACCCTCAAAATGTATTTAGCAATGTGTGTAGCAGTTTGGGAAACCCTTGTGGTGTAGTGAGTTAAGTGCTACGTCTGCTAACCAAAAAGTCAGCAGTTCAAATCTGACAGGAGCTCCTCAGAAACTCTATGGGACAGTTCTACTCAGATCTCTAGGGTTGCTATGAGTTGGACATGACTCAACCACAGTGCTATTTTCCTGGGGGTGGGGTGGGGTTGGGGTAGCAGTTTGATTAGGCCCTGATTCTTGGTACTGTGTGACATTCCTCCTTGCTATAAATCCTGCTTCTGTAATGTTAATGAGGTTAGATGGGAGGCAGTTGTGCTGGTGGGGCAGGATTCAATGTGTAAAATTTGTATTGTGCCTTACGGCAGTGTCTTGGGATATAAACGAAATAAGCTAGCTGAGAGAGTTGGGGACTTCATATTACCAAGAAGCCAGGCCAGGAGCAGAGTGCAGCCTTTTGAGTAGACTCAGGATCCCTGCACATCAGAAGTTTCCAGTCGAAGACTGATGACAAGGACCTTCCTCCAGTGCCAACAGCCAGCCTTTCCTGGAGCTGACGTCCTGAATTTGCACTTTTAGCCTACTCGATTGTGACAAAATAAAGTTTTTCTTTTTAAAGCCACCATTGTGGTATTTCTGTTATAACAACAGTAGATGACTGAGACAAATGGGAAGGGAGAGAAGAACTACTTCAAAAATAAGTATCTATTCTGGTCCACCATTTTGCAATGTATACACTATTCCTACTATTCCTCACTAGACTTGACATTCTTCAGCAGTCCTATTGTTAAGGTTGGATTTGGACATTCAGGTATTGGTTGCCAATTGTATGGCACAAAATAGAGATAATAAGAGGAAAGGTCTTGAAGTTTGAGAGTACTACATGATGCAAAGTGAGATATTATGAGACTTTGGAGAGCTACACAAAACTGAAAAGCAACTCAAACCCATTGCCATCAAGTTGATTCTGACTCATAGGTTACTATTAATTGAATGTATCCTTTTAACATCATCATGAAAAGAAGTATTACCATTTATTTTCTCATGAAGCCATACTGAGTACTTTAAAAAGCAAAATAAAACAATGGCCCTATTCTTCATCAACCAACAACATGAAGGTGCAGCCTGACATAACAATACTAACAGAACTGTCAGACATCAAGACAAAATTAGTAAACCCATGTGGTACAAGACCAACATATTTTATACCATGTATATAAAATCCAATTTATTTGCTCAGCTGATTACAGCAACTGTTTCTTTGTGGCACAGACTGACTAAATGTGGAACCTGTTTCCTTTCCTTCAGATTCCCTTGCAGCTAGGTGCAGCCATGTGACTGAATTCAGGACAGTGAAATGCAAGCAGAAAGAATTAACACGTCCCTTTCTCCACTGTCCATTGGACTTTATGTGAATGAGGACAAAAAAATCTTTTGAATTAACTTACAAAAATTTTGTGATTTATTTGTTACATGTATTAGCATCACTTTAGAAATGTGTACCTTGAAATGGGATTCTACTATCATAAAAAACTAAAATATTTGTGATTAATAGATGGGTACCAAGTGACAAGAAAAATAATATTAGAGGCCTAACAGACAGAAATCCAAGTTTTGAAGAGGCATAAAACTTGGAAAAACTATCCCTGCAACAGGCTAGAAAACAGTCCAAGTGTTTACTAAGCCTGTTTCTGTAGAAAAAGAATTTCAGGAGGAAAAAAACAGCAACAGTATTAGTGATATGCAGTGTTTATCACTGATTCCATTTAGCAAGTTACTAAAAACATTTCAAGGTAATGTAGAAAGCCTAGAAAATTGGGGCCTCAATGAACTGGAAAACCTGACCACATGACATCCCAAACTGCAAGAAAGAGAATTTAAACAGTCTTTGAGTAGACTTTTTGTTCAACCTGAAGGCCTCCAGGGAACGTGTTACAGTTACATTCAGACAAAGCAAGAATTTTGCTAGGAAAGAACTTGGGGCATGGCTACTGACTTACAGAACACATCCAAAGCAAG
The DNA here is from genome assembly GCA_028571685.1 of Heterohyrax brucei. Classification (NCBI taxonomy): domain Eukaryota; kingdom Metazoa; phylum Chordata; class Mammalia; order Hyracoidea; family Procaviidae; genus Heterohyrax; species Heterohyrax brucei. Next base: position 70,015,351 of record CM053146.1, on the reverse strand, counting down.
TACGTGAGATGCTTACTAAGATTTGGTAGAATAGTATTACCAGAAAGGGGAAGGAATAGATAAACAAATATTTGAATATAATATCTAGTAAGTAAACTTCGTGTCCTAAAACTTACACAAGCAAAAAGCTGGTGAGAAGTGTGTACAGTTGCTGTGGAAAGCAAGTGTGCCCATGTCCACTTTAGATCTAGATCTAACTAGATGATAATGAAAAAAGAGTTAGAAAGAAGAACCAACAGCAAGGAAAAAGAATGCATAAGAAGCTCCTCCTATGGGAGAAAACTCTTAGCAAGCTGAATTCCCCCATATTAAGGGCAGTAGGACTTCCTGATATTTGCCTGGAAGTGACTATGTGACAGCCTTTCTTTCCTTTTCAAAGGGAACCAGATGTATCTAGAGTGAGCACGTGTGGGAGGCGTTAGAGGGGGAGAGTGGCAAACTACCTGTTATACCTCTCAAATCCCCATGCAGAACCAGAATTCAATGGAAAAGCCTGCATTTCACTGGATGATTCTGGGTTTTCAGACAGGAAAAAGGACCGTTTGGGACTTTGGGTTGTCTTCCTTGGGGACAGGCTGAGTGTATTCTGTGTGGAAGAGGAGGAAAGAAATGGATGGTTGGTAACCACAAGGTAACTTGGGGCAGAAAATGTTTGACCACTTACTATATTATTTCCCTTTTCTTCCAAACAAATTGCAAAACCTGCCTTTCCCAGACTGCTTTGTAGTTACATGTGAAGCTACATGATTCAGTTTTGGCAGATGGATAGCTATTGCTTCCCACCCTTTCCTGAAAGTCCTTTCTGTCTAAACTTCCACTCTGTTTTGCATTACCTTTGAGTAGACCTGATTAATGTTCATCAACAGGAAAACTTTAGAAACCACAAAATGAACATGAAAGAATTTCCAGCAGTCTAAGTTCTTGAATGCCTACATGCCCTCCTGATAACATGCCCAACGTATGTAAGACACATTCTTGCCTCCTTGCTTCTAAGGAGCACTCTGGTTATACTTCTTCCAAGGCAGATTTTTTTCACTGAGTCTACGGTACATTCAATATTCTTCGCCAACACCACAATTCAATGGTGTCAGTTACTCTTTGATCTTCCTTACTAATTGTCTAGGTTTTGCATGCATTAAGAAGTGACTGAAAATACCATGGCTGGGATCAGGTGCACCTTAGTCCTCAAGGCGACTGTTTTAGTTGACTAGTGCTACTATAACAGAAATACCACAAGTGGATGGCTTAGAAAGGGAAATTTTGTTCTGTCACAGTCCAGTAGGATACAACTCCAAATTTAGTGCACCAGCTCCAGGGGAAGTCTTTCTCTGTTGGCACTGGAGGAAGGTCCTTGTCATCAGTCTCCTCCTGGACTGGAGCTTCTGTGGTACAGGGACCCAGCTTCCAAAGGACATGCTCGGCTCCCAGCACTGCTTCTTTCTTGATGTTATGAGGTTCCCAACTCTCTGTTTGCTTCTTTTTCCTTTGTATCACAAGAGGTTGCCTCAACACACAATATAATTATTTTAGTCATCTGGTACTTTTCTAACAGAAATACCATGAGTGGATGGATTTTAAAAGAATAACGTCTATTCTTACACAGCCCAATAGACTACAAGTCCAAATTCAGGATGTCTGCTACAGGGAAAGGTTTTCCCTCTGTTGGCTCTGGAGGAAGGTCCTTGCATTGTGTCAGTCTTTACTCGGGGAGCATCTCGGCTCAGGTACCTCAAGTCTGAAGGACATGCTCTTCTCCCGGTGCTGCTTTCCTGATGGTGTATGGTTCCCATCTCTCTGCTTGCTTCCCTTTCCTTTTATCCCTTGTAGGATAAAAGGTGGTACAAGCCTTATACAATAGTTGTACAATACATACAATTCCTTTTACAATAAAGCAGAGAGGTGACTTTAGGAAGGGATTTGCAGTCCCACCCTAATTGTCTCTAACACGATACACTCTGTTAACCACCAGCAGAGATTAGAATTAACAGCATCTGAAAATCACAAAATGGAGGGCAATCACAAAATACTGGTAATCATGACTCAGCCAAATGGCTACACACAGCTTTGGGGGGACACAGTTCAATCCACGACAATAGTTTTATGGATAGAGTCCTGCCTCATGAACACAACCACTGCCCAGCTTCCCTCATTTACATCATACAGGCAGGATTTACAACATGTAGGAACATCACACAATACTGGGAATCATGGCCTAGTCAAATTGCCACACACAGTTTTTGGGAGGACATAACTCAGCCCTTGATAGTGACATCCTTGCTTTTCAAAACGTTAGAGAGGTCCTGTGTAGCCTGTTTATCCAATCCAATGCATTGCTTGATTTCTCATCTGCTGGTTCTATGGGCATTGATTGTGGATTCAAGTGAAATGAAATCCTTGACAACCTCCCTCTTTTCTCCATTTTTCATGATTTTGCTTATTTGTCAAGTTGTCAGGATTTGTCTTTTCCTTATATTGAGGTATGATCCATACTAAAGGCTATGGTCATTAATCTTCACCAGTAAATGATTCAAGTCCTTTTCACTTTCAGCAAGCAATGTTATGTCACTTGCACAACACAGGTTCTTAATTAGTCACCCTCCAATCCTGATGCCCCCTTCTTCTTTATACAGTCCAACTTCTTGTATTATCTGTTCAACATACAGACCGACTAGGCATGGTGAATGTACACAACTTTGAAGCCCACCTTTCCTGACTTTAAACCATGCAGTGTTCTCTTCTATTTGAATGACTGCCTCTCGATCCATATACAGATTCCTCATGAGCACAATTAAGTGTTCTGAAATTACCATTTTCTACAATGGTATCCATAATTTATAATGATCCACACAGCAGAATGTCTTTGCAAAGTTAATAAAACACAAGTAAACATCTTTCTGATATTCTCTACTTTCAGCTAAGATCCACCTGACATCAACAATAATATTCTTTGTTCTGTGTCCTCTTCTGAATCTAGTCTGAATTTCTGGAAGTTCCCTGTGGTATACTACTAGAGCTACTTTTGAATTATCTTCAGTAAGATTTTATTTGCATGTAATATTAATGACATTGTTAGATAGTTTCCACATTTAATTGGATCATCTTTCTTGGGAATAGGCATAAATGTGTGTTATTTGCATGCATGTTTATGTTTATGTTATTGATCACGATATGAACTATTTTTTACTATGGGCTGCACCGAAAACATTTTCGAAGCCACTGAGGTATACAACTCAATGCTGGCTATCCAGTACTGTAAGGATTAAAGCAACTCCTAACTTTGCTGTCAGTTCAGTTGATTCACTTGGAAAACAAACAAAAATTGCTACTAATGTGTTTGTGCATCAACATTTGGTTACAGAACCCAGAAATCTAATACACTTTCCAGGAATGATGATTTTCAAATTTAGTGGAAGAACAGATCTACATTTTTCCAGATAGCCCTTGGTCACCATATTTGAAGCACAGACATTAATACTTTGATGGAGTGAACTTTCCAACTTAGAACTGCTTGATTTTAATGTTAACTATGAGACATTGCATTGATGGCTAGTTTTTGTCAAAAACTTTTTCCCAGCCTCCCCAATTTGGAAGTCTGTATATTAGCCATACGACTTGTTTATTTATTTATTCATTCATTCTACTTCCTCGGTACACATTTGTAGAGGACCAACTAAATAAATGACAAGCACTACCCTAAAGGATTAGTAATGAAGGACTTCCAAATTCAGTTGAGGACATGAATAAGTAAAAATTATAATGCATTTAAATTTACAGTAGTTATATGTAAACAGGAAACCCTGGTGGCATAGTGGTTAAGTGCTATAGATGCTAACCGAAAGGTTTGCAGTTAAAGTCCATCTGGCACTCCTTTGAATCTCTATGGGGCAGTTCTACTCTGTCTACAGGGTTGCTATGAGTCGGAGTTGACTCAGTGGCAGTGGGTTTGTTTTTTGTTGTTGGTTTTATATGTAAACAATATTGAAAATACTAAGAGAAGAATAGGGTTATCTTTGCTTATGTGCAGAGGTTCGTTGAGAAATTTTCAGGTATTCAGGGGTAACTAAAGGGAGCCATAGGAAGCAGGGAATGTGCAATATAATATTTACTCAATCCTCAATGTCAACTTTTGTCCTTTTTCCACACAGGTACCTCTCTTAGTTAGCCAGTGCTGCTGTAACACAAATATCACAAGTTGGTGACTTTAAAGAAAAAAAAAAATTATTTTCTCATAGCTCTAGAAGTTAAGTGTCCAAATCAGAGTCTCAGCCATATCAGCTCCTTCCTTACTGATGTTCCTGGTTTCTTGATAATTCTCATACGTCATCTTGTCTTCCCTAGTATGTGCAGGCTTTTGTGTCTAATCTGCTCCTTTTGTAATTTAAGAGTCATAAGCTTTAAGATACACTCTACATAACAAAAACCTATTTCCATACATGATTACATCCATAGAATAAGTAGTAGGATTCCAAGACGCATTTTGGTGGGACACAACTCAACACACCCAATAGCAACCATTTTGCAGTTCCCCCTGCATGCTTCCAGACTTGGTTCTTCTTGTCTTAGACTATGTTTGGTTTTGAAGAGAGGTGGCTGGGAAATAAAACGTTTTGGGTCTAATTCTCTTGGTCCATCATCCTTGTCCTGGCTACTGTTACTCCACCTACGTTTTGTGACCTTTTTCTGATAGTTCATGGTCTTTCTTTGCTTCCTAGACTGAATACCAATAAATCTCATAGTAATAACTAGTGTTATTTACTGTACCCCTACTGGGTCCAAGGTATTGTATTAGACTTATGTCTCATTATGTTGAATTTCTCAGTTTTTCTCCCTAGTAAAATCAAATTCTAGTTTTTGCGGGGGTTGGGGGATGGAAAGCTTAAGTGACTTTGGCAAGATCATGTAGATAGTGGTAGAACCAGAGTTCATAACTGAGTCTGTTTCTAAACACTTTGCTTGGCTCTTTATACTATCCTTCCTCTTGAGCCTGGGTATTATTTTGTTAGCCCAAAGTGATTCAGTCTTGGCTTTTGTTAGTAAACTCTGGCTGTCCGCTGGGAGTAGAATTGCATCGGAACCTTACTAGGGTATCTGAGATCTTGCTACTTGCTCACAAGCATCCTGGATTTGGACCAAGAACTCTTTGACTAGATAGCCCAATAGTCTTTCCTCATGAATTCTGACCCATTGGCCCAAACTCCCTCACACACCAGCAATGTTATCCCTCCAGTATTCACTGCTAACCTTGATTTCTCTCTTTCAGATAATTTACATAGACTTTAATCTTTGCCTGCAACTAACACTTTCTCTCCCCACCCCTGCCACTGTCACCTGGGTGTTAGTCTCCCGTCAGTTGACAGTTTTACTCCATCACTCGTTTTCTACAGCAATTGGCCAGACTGCTGGAGGTGAGGAAGGAGATACATTTTATTCCAAGCACATCATCCAAATGACTTATTTGGACTTCTTCCCATGAAAAATGATAGAGATTTAGGGATTATGTATAATGATAGGCTCATAAAAGCCTTTTCAAACTCTCCTAGATATAAGCCCTATAAGAGAATTAAATCTTCATTCACTACTCAGATTGCATCAACTTGTTTCTTGCTGAGCCACTGATGGTTTCCTGACTTATTTACATGGGGGGCAAGGAGAGTATGATGCAGATAATAGTGCAAAAAGCTTTTGGAAAACGTACAAAGTATAAATAAAATTCAGAGGTCCTATGAGAGGCAAGAAAACCTCTTGGATAGGCAGAGAATAAGCACACAGGCAAAGGATGTGGCATGTGGGTAACCACCTCCCACCCGTAAGCTATGATAATCTATGGCTGAGATCACAAATTACCCCATGTGCCCCAACACGCTTTACTCTCCAAGTTTTGAAATAGCTCAAAATCTCCAACAAAACTCATCAGAGTCACTACATTTATTTAAGTTGGCACAAGTTTGCCAAACTTGCCCTAGGCCATCATTTTGCTTTTTGAAGGCTGCCATTCTATTTCACTGTACAACAGAAAAGTACAGATTCTCAGGCTCTATGCTTTTTGAGAACACTTTCTGAGATTATGATTCCTCCTCATTGTCATTCTCATGTTAGTTGCACAAAAAGCACAAAAACTCCACACAATTGCATGATTAACTACAAATACTCTTACTGTAGCCATATAAAAACAAAGTTAACCGTGAAAGTGGTCCCTTTACTCCTTTGAAGAACTGAAACACTGTTACGTGACCTGGGAGCTCTGGCATAGCCTGCAAATTGAACTTTTTTTGACTCTCTCTGTTAAAAGAAGTATTCGGCTACAATTTTAAATAAGTTATCAGCAAACCCAGATGGAAAACAGAGATATGAACAACAGGGGATTGTGACTATAATGGAGAAGCTTCTTCTACATATTCCATCTTTTTGTGATGATTTACATGTTGCTATGATGCTGGAAGCTATTCCAGCAATATTTCAGATACCATCAGGGTCACTTATGGCTTTCAGAACAAGACAGGCAAGAAGGATCTGATAACCTACCATTGAAAAATGTGGCCAGTGAAAACCTCATTAACAGCAGAGAAAACATCTGATACAGTGCCGGAACATGAGTACCTCAGGTTGGAAGGCATTCAAAATATGACCAGAGAAGAGCTGTCTCCTCAAAATAGAGTCAACTTAGTGATGTCGACAGAGAAGAGCTTTGGGAACCTTCATTTACTAATGTGGAATATTTCAAAATGAGAAGTAATAGCTACAAGCATCTGTTAATAATTGGAATAAGAAATGTAGAAAGTATGAATCTAGGAAAATTGGAAGTGTCAGAATAGGAAAGGGACACTTGAAGATGATAGCACATGGATTATTAAGTGTCACTGAGTTGATTCTGACTATGGCAACCGTACAGAACGCAGTAGAACAGTTCCACAGGGTTCTCAAGGAGTGAACTGCTGATCATTCGGTTAGGAGCTAAGCTCTTAACCAGCGCATCAACAGGGCATCGTAGGCATTAACGAACTGAAATGGACTGGCACTGGACATTTTTAATCATACAATCTTCTGAACTACTTTGCCAGGAACATCAAATTGAAGAGTAATGGAATTACATTCAGCACCAAAAAGAAAATCAAATCTATCCTGAAGTACTACAAATTCATTGGTAGGAAAATGTCTATATATACTACAAGGAAGACCAGTTAAGATGACTATTATTCAGCTTGACACACCACACACTAATGCCAGAGATGAAGAAATTATGGATTTTTTTTTTTTTTTACCAACTTCTGCAGTTTAAAAATCAATCAAATGTGCCGTCAAGACGTATTGATAATTACTGGTGATTAGAATGGGAAAGTTGGAAACAAAGAAGAATCAGAAGTAGAAAAATACTGTCTTGATGATAGAAAACCTCACTGGAGAATTCATCACCAAATTTTGCAAAAACAGCCATCTATTCACATGAAATACATGTTCAATGACACAAACAATAATTTCATGTGTGGGATACATGAGAAGTAGGTCAATTACATCTATGGAAAGAGACAATGCAGAAGCTCAGCATCATCAGCCAGAACAAGATTAAGGGCTCACTACAGAACAGACCGTAAATCGCTCACATGCAATTTCAAGAAGAAGCTGAAGAAAATTAAAACAAGTCCACCAGAGCCAAAGTATGATCTTGAGCATATTCACGTGGATTCAGAGACTGTCTCAAGAATAGATTTGACACAATGAACACTACTTCAGTTGCTACTGTGTCAAGTTTATTCAGTCACTGCTGACTGAAGTCCGGACAAGTTGAGGGATGACATCAAGGACATCATATATGAAGAAAATCAAAGATCATTTTTGAAAAGACTTTTAAAAGACAAGCAAAAGAAGACCAAAATGAATGTCAGGAGAAAGTCTGAAACTTGCCTGTGAACATAGAGTAGCTAAGCAAATGGAAGAAATGATAAAGTAAAAGAGGTGAACAGAAAATTTCAAACAGCAGCTCGAGAAGACCAAGTATTATATTGAAATGTGCAAAGACATGGAGTCAGAAAACCAAAAGGAAAGAATCTGATTGGTATTTCTCAAGCAGAAAGAAATGAAGAGAAAATACTGGTAGATTCTATGGGCAAATTATTGAACAAAACAGGAAACATCAAAAGCAGAAAGGGGGACTACTTTTGGTCACTGTACCAAAAATAATCCGTTGATATGTAACCATTCCAGGAGGTAGCATATGTCCAAGAATGTATGAAATTGAAGGGTTAAGTTCAAGGTGCACTGAGGGTATTGGTGAAAAACAGGGCTCCAGGAATCAATGGAATATCAAATGAGGTGTTTCAACAAATGGATGCTGGACACATTCCTTCATTTGTGTCAATAAATTTGGAAGACAGCTACCTGGCCAACAGACTAGAAGAGATACATATTCATGTCTGTTCCAAAGGAAAGTGATCCAACAGAATGCGGAAATTATCAAACAATATTATCCATTTCACATGCAGGTAAAATTTTGCTGAAGATCATTCAAAAGTGGTTGCAGCAGTACATCACTGGGGAATTGTCAGAAATTCAAGATGGATCAGAAGAGGACATGGAACAAGGGGTACCACTGCTGACATCAGAGGGATCCTGGCAGAAAGCAGAGAATACCAGAAAGATGTTTACATGTTGTCTCAGGCTAAGAAGCAAAAAAACAGTGAAGGGAGTGGGAGAGTTGGGCATATATTTGTTGTTGTTGTGTTGTTAGGTGCCTTGGAGTCAGTTCCTACTCATAGCAACCCCATGCACAACAGAACCAACCAGTCCCCAATTCTGCACCATGCCCACAATCATATTTCCACTTAAGGCCATTGTCACAGCCACTGCGCCCATTCATCTTTTCCACTGACCGTCTACCAAGGATAGTGTACTTCTCCTTGAACTGAGCCCTTCTGACAACATGTCCAAAGATGGCAGTGTCACCATCTTTGCTTCGAAGGAGCCCTCTGGTTATACTTCTGTGTATATATAATATACAGATAGAGATTTATATCAAGGAAACAACTCATGTGGTTTCAAAGGATAGAAAGTTCCAAGTCCGTGGGTCGGGTTGGCGGTTTCTCCTGACTCACGTAGCTGCAGGGGCTCAGGAATCCAAGACCAGCAAGTAAACTGGCAGGTCTCTGGCTTACAGGCTGCAGTGGGTGATAAATCCCAAGACCAAACTGCTAACTGAAGTACCAAGAAACAGAAGTCAGATGAACAAGAACTGGATACCAGCTCCAGAGTGGGCAAATGCCCATGGGCTTGGCACAAAGTCCACATGTGTTGGAAACAGACTGCATCTCCAAGGGAGTTCCCTTTCAACTGACTGGCTGCTCATACCAGATTTCATCACAGAAGTGATTACACCATTGCATGGCTGCCAAACCACATAACCAACAGATTACTGAGAATTATGTCCTAGCAAAGTCGATACAACTTCAACTATTAATATCACATGGAAGTAAAATTACACTGAAGATAATTTCGAAGTGGTTAAAGCAGTGCATCCATAAAGAACTACCAGAAACTCAAGGCAGATTCAAAAGTGGATGATGAATCTTGCGATGCATCAGAAGAGAGTGGGGAAGAGGAACATCATAGCCAATGTCAGATAGATCTTGGCTGGGTGAAGAGAATGCTAGAAAGATATTTACCTGTGTTTTATTGACTATGCTACAGTATTTGACTGTGTGGGTCATAACAAATTCTACGTAACATCACAAAGAATGGTAATTTCAAAATAATTGTGCTCACACAGAACCTGTACATAGCCTGAGAGGCAGTCATTCAAACAGAACAAGAGGATAAGTGTGTGATCTGAGATCAGGAAAGGTATGCTTCAGGATAATATTCTTTCACCGTATGTATTCAATCTGTATGCTGAACAAACCATCCAAAGAGCTAGACTCCATGAAGAACATGATATCAAGACCAGAGGAAGACACATTAACAATCGGAGTGATATGCAGATGACACAATCTTTCTTCCTGAATTCAAAGAGGACCACACACATTTAGTGATAATCACAGTCAGTCTACCACCTTCAGTATGACCTACACCTCCACATAAAGAAAACAATACCCTTACAGCTGGACCAATAAGAAACATTTTAATAAATGGATCAAAACATTTAAGTTGTCAAGAATCTCATTTTACTTGGATGCACAACTAATAACCACGGTAGCACCAGTCAAACAATCAAATGACACATTGCATTGAGCGAAAAACTTCCTTAAATTGTTAGCAAGCAAATATGAAACTTTGTGGGCTATGGTGCATCTGACCCAAGTCATAATGTTTTCAATAGCCTCATATGCCTGCAAAAGATGGACAATAAACAAGGAAGATCAAAGAAGAACTGATACATTTGCTCTATGATGTTGGCCAAGAATATTGAATGTACCATGGACTGCCAGAAGAACAAACAAATTTGTCTTGGAAGAAGTGTAGCTAGAATGCTGTTAGAAGAAAGGGTGGTGAGATTTCATTGGACATACTTTGGACGTGTTATCAGGAGGGACTGTCCCTGGAGAAGGATATCTTGCTTGGTAAAGTGGAGGGTCACTGAAGGAGAGGAAGACCTGCTATTAGTTGGATTGACAGAGTGGCTGCAACAGGGGGTTCAAACATAGCAACAACATTGTGGGCGATGCAGGACCAGACTGTTTCCTGCTGTTATGCTAGGGTCTTAACCAGTCAGAACTAACTGGAGGGTGGTCACCTAACAACAACAAGGTATTTTGTATGCATAACTGGACAGTTCAGTCTCAAAAATCATTGTTTGAGCCACCCTGCCGAACTTCATGAAAGACCGAGAGAGAATAAAACACGTTCTTTCATTGCGGAATTTTGCCACATCTCTTCTTTGATTACAGCCATCTTTCCTGTAAGTTGTTAGAAACTAACTTGCAGTCATCTAAACTGGATGAGGACTGCTTTGTCATTTTGAAAGCAAAGAAAGTGATCTTTCTTTTTTCCCCTTGAATGTTCCCTGCTGAATTTGAAAAGACCTTAGGAGAGCTGAATATATTTTTTTAAGTATTCTGTTTTGATTTTAGCTTGGAGGGTTAGTTTCTTAGCTTACTATAATTTAGCTGAGGAATCACTTGGATTTTTTTTTCCCTTTTGCCACTTAGTAGTTTCTTCTTTTCTCTGCCCTCATCTCAGCTACTGACAGAATTTTGATTGACCATTTCAGATGTTGTGTAGTATCTGGGACTATCTCAACAAATTATAGAAGTAAGATAAAGTGTATTTCACGTCTTAATCTGGGCAGGCCTACCACTGTTCAAGAGTTCCTGTATCCTGTGATATCCAGCATAGGATTTTGATTGTGGGGATGATTTAGCTAATGTTAACTTCTCAAAGCCTTGGTGAAGTTCCAATTCAAGAGCAGGTGAGTCCTCAGACTTTAAAAAGGCACAAAAGGGCTTTGCTTTGTTTCCAGAGTCTTCTATGGCCATTGCATATCTCCTAACCAAAACAGGCGGACAGATTGCTGTGGTTGTTGAGCTGAACAAAATACCTGAGATTTTTGATGACTGCAGAATAAATCCACATGAGTTTCCAGGAGGTTGACTAAATTGACAGGTTGATTCCTGTTACTCTTTGAAGTATTATTTTATTGTAAGATAAACAAAGCATAGGATTGAAAGTCACTCTGTTATGACTGAGACCACTCTATGATTTGCTATTCTTATTACTTTGGGTAAATTACTTAACTTGTCTGATCTTCAAGTTCTTTAGATATCAGATGTGGGTGAAAATGGCACCCTAATTCTGTCACGAAATTTTTAAGGAGCCAATCCATGCCTGGCATATTGCTGATGTTGTCTCGCAAACTTTACTGTGTGCACCTAGCACCTTGGGATCTTGTTAAGAAACAAATCCTGACAGAGCAAATGATTAACCTATAGGCTACTAACCTAGCTGTTGGAGGTTCAGGTCTGCCCAGAGGCACTTGGGAAGAAAAGCCTGGTGATCTACTTCTTTTTTTTCCCTGCTGTACATTTTACTTATTTACTTACTTTTTAATTGTGATTGAGTAAAAGTGTACAATCCAGTTTAATTTCGCATGCACACCTATGTGTAGCTCCTACTGCTCTCCTTGCCTGGTGACAGCACACTCCTCCTTTCTGTACTATACAAGTCATATCCTCTTAACAATCTCCTGCCCCCTCTTCTCCACCCTCTCCACTCCCATCTAGTAAGAGGCCGGTAAGACGACATCTGATAGATGCATGAAACCATAAAATGTACACATGATATAGTTACTCTGTGTCGCCGAGTCCAATCCATTCTTGGTTCAAGGAGTTGACATCAGTGGTCTACTTTTGAAAAAAGCTTTAGCCACTGAAAATCGTGTGGAGCACAGTTCTATGCTAATACACGTGGGGTCCCCATTGGTGAAAATCAATAAGATGGTGCCTATTCTATATGCAATAGTATATGCTTCATAAATATTTGCTGACATAATTAAATATAAAGCACTCGCCATTTGCTTGTAATGCCTATAATACTTTTGCATTTTTTTCCTACTATTTGAGTAGCTTATCACCAAATGGAAAACCTGGTGGTATAGTGGTTAAGTGCTACATTTGCCATTAAAAGGTCAGCAGTTCAAATCTGTTAGACACTCCTTGGAAACTCTATGGAGCAGTTTTACTCTGCCCTATAGGGTTTCTACGAGTTGGAATTGACTCGACAGCAGTGGGTTTTTTTTTAGGTTTTATTTTCAAATAGTAGGTTAAACTAATGCATTATCTTTCATAACTGCTTGCCATCAATCAATTCCAAATCAAAGTGTCCCCTATAGGACATAACAGGGTTTTCAATGAGTAGTTGATGGTTTCAAACTCCTGACCTTATGGTTAATAGTCAAGTTTGTAACAACTGTGCCACAGGGATCCATCATCTCTGCTACTATTTTTTCTTCTTCTCCTTTTCAAACTTTAGCTGAATTGCTGTTTTCCAGTTGCACCTTCAAATTCTGGTTGATGTATCGACACTTGAAATTGTCATAACCCCCTGTACTTACCTCTCACACATATATCAAACTGTATGCCTGCCTGCATCTCCATTTAGATTTTGTAGCTCTTATGAGCCAAAACAATGTGTTATTTATAGTCATAGCTTCATCACTTAACACAGCTCCTGATATGCAGTAGATACTCTATGAGTGTCTATTGAATGGGACACTGATTATAAAGAGATATCCTAAAAAAAAAGTGCATCTTTCTAACATTTGGTCATCTGAATGGAATGAAATAATGATTTTTGTCTTTTGTCACATAATAAGTATAAACAAAACAAAATTCAAAAACCAGAGACTTGTCTGTCTTGTATGTCTCCATGCAAGTTGTGGGCGAACCCTGGATTAGGGCAAGAAGACTAAGCCTTCCTCAAACTCTCAGACAGGTTGGTGTATAACCTCAGATGCACCAAGCAGCTTCATGAACCTGAACCTTGGTTGGCAGGAAGTAACCAGACTGATAACACAGACCAACTCTTTTCCGGACCTCTGGGACTGCATCCCCAGTGGGGACAGAACAAAAGCAGTAGCTTCTATGTTTGCTCTCCTCCTAAACATAATCCCGGAGCCTGTGGGGACATCTGTCTGTGGTGGGATTCCTGACAGCACAGTCCTCTCATCATCAGCTCTCTCCCTACCAGTCATACAAGGAAGACTTAGAGACTGTCTAATGGGAACTCCTGGTTTACTAGTTCACTGAAATTTTCTATGAGCTTTAATCTCCCACTGATGTATTTTTAGCTGATTTATCAATGCCATACATTTTCTCAGGACAGTAGTTGTCAGTCTTAGCTGTACACTAGAAACACCTGGGCACTTTAAAAAAATACCAATGCTAGAGGAGAACAACTGAATCACATTACATTAGACCTCCAGCAAGGGTAATTTTTAAAAGTTGTTCAGATGATTCTTAATAGACATCTGAATTAGAGAGTTTCCTATACATCTAATAATGTAGCCAAATTAAAAATACATAAAGGCCTGTATATTTTTTATTATAATCATTGTTTTGCACATGGCATGTCTTCAAAAAATATTGGTTGAATGAAAAATGAAATTTTATATGAATTATTGTTTAAGTCACTAAACTGGAGAAGAGAAAAATGGAGAACTGTTTCTTTTGCTTTCTTATTTCAAAGAAAACATATGGTTCTTGTTGCTAAGGAAACAGTCATCCGTTCTTGTTCTTCATTCCATCTTTGGGTCGCACCCGGTGTTGATCATGTCAGGACTTCTAGAGAAAAGAATTTTTTAAAATCATTTTATAACCAAGTTTTACTGGCTCAAAAAAAAAAAGAACCATATTTTATTATGTATCCAGTGGCCAGCATTGTCTTTCCAAATGCTAGAAATTATTTTCAAAATGTCTCATGGGGAGAAAAATTTATGGAGCAGACTGAATGACAGTTGTGTCAAAACTGCTCTCAAATATTTGAAGACTATGCTACACAGTTAATCCCAAATTATAATGTAGTAACCACAATTCAAACTAGGGTACTGTAACTGGGGCATCTACCCCCAAAACCAAACCCACCACCACTGAGTCTATTCTGATTCATAGTGACCCTATAGGTCAGAGTAGAACTGCCCCATAGAGTTTCCAAATAGCACTTGGAGGACTTGAACAGCCAACCTTTTAGTTAGCAGATGTAGCACTTATCCACTATGCCGCTAGCGTTTCCAGTTGAGGCATCTAGGGCACCAAATTTAAGAAGACAACCATGCAAATACCCTGAGTATCAGTCTTCTTAAATTTTGTTTCCTAAGGGCACTGTTCACCTCACCCTTGTCCTGGTCCTGACAAGCACATACAGGATAGAGAGGCACCTATTTCCATACATTTCAAAAGGACAAAAGGAATATATCCTCTATGTTAAACTATAGCAGAAATTGGAGCAAGCCAATTGATCAATACCAGTTTGGAATGTAGCCAAATCACTAAGAATAATATCTTTGTCCTGAAAAGTGTTATGGTCAGACTCTCAACTATATACCTCACCCGTATAATGAGTGTCTATTTTTTATTTGCTTCACAACATTCTTGCCATTACCCACATCACCACCATTTTTTATGACAAAGTGAAACCTCTTTGGCACGTCCACCTTTTTTCCTTTGGACTCATTGTTAAATTCTGACCATTTACACCAGTCCTCATATCTTGTTCCCTGAGCAAGAGACTGGGTAGAGATGGGTATCTGACTCATCTAGCCAGTACAACAAGAGAGGATACTGGATAGATAAAGTTTTCTTGCTTTAAATTTTCTTTCTTGCTTTTGGTTAGCAGACACAGCACTTAATCACTATGCCACTAGCATTTCCAGTTGAGTCATCTAGGGCACCACATTTAAGAAGACAATCATGCAAATACCCTGAGTATCAGCCTTCTTAAATTTTGTATCCTTATCCGTCCAGTCTCCTCTCTTGAAGAATGTTGGAAAAATCCTATGTCTTTTATTTCAATGATAAGTTGCTAGATTGAGCAACAGTGAAGACATCTAATATTCTAATTGCTTGCAGAAGGGGGAAAAATACCTCCTTATTGTTCCGGCTGGTTTTGTCAGGGACTTCTGTGTTTTCAACCAGAGTATCTGAAGCATTATACTTGTACATGCTAGGTGAGCTATAATTTGAGTAGTGTCTAGGTATAGTAAGAGTAAAGAAAACAGAGTAGGCTTAAGAATGAATAAATAAATAAACAGTAACACATAATGAATGGAATAATAACTTATTATTTGAGAAAACAAATTTATGTGAACTCAATCAGATCAGACTTTCTCTACTAAACATTGTGGAGAAATCTGGTTGGATGATTGTTTATTGTGGTGGACTATCTTGCACATTATAGGGGACTTGGCGCCATAGTGGTTAATAGCTTGGCTGCTAGCCAAAGGTTGGCAGTTCAAATCTACCAGATACTCCTTGGAAATCCAATGACGCTGTTGTACTCTGTTCCATAGGGTCGCTATGAATCAGAATCTACTAGATGGCAGCAGGTTTGGCTTTTTGGTTTAGTTTTGAACATTATACGATAATGAATAGCACCCTTCGCCTCTGTCCAATAGATGACATGAGCACACATACAAATACCCCTCTAGCCTATTCCAGCTGTGACAACCAAAGACATCTCCAGAAATTTGCCAGTGTCTCTAGAGAGGGGTGGTGGTGAACAAAATCAACTCAGATTGAAAGCCACTGACTTAAAATTATTGTTGTTGTTGTTGTTGCATGGCTTACAGTTGAATCCAACTGACAGCAACCTTATAGTACAGAGTACAACTGCCCCATGGGATTTCCTAGGTTGTAATCTTTATAGGAGCAAACTGTGAAATCTTTCTTCCACAGAGCAGTTGATAGGTTGCAACCACTGACCTTTTGGTTAGCAGCCAAGTGCTTAACTATTGTGCCATGAAGCTTCCTTATTTTAGGATTAACTAGCCCTAAAAGAGAAGTACATAGAGAAAAGTTAAAATCTGTATTGCAGAAAAATTCAAGGATACTGAATGCAATTCATTAGCAAGTGTCAAACGTATATTGTCTATGCTCCCATACAAGAATCTTTGCAGTCCCAAACCAAGCACACTGCCATTGAGTCGATTCTGACTCATAGTGGTGCTATAGAACAGAGCAGAACTGCTCTATAGAGATCCCAAGGAGCACTTGGTGAATTTGAACTGCTGAAATTTTGTTTAGCAGACATAGCACTTAACCACTATGCCACCAGCATTTCCATTGCAGCTAAGGAACACAGAAATAGTTCTGGTGGGAGAAATCGTCTTTTGCCTTATCAAATCAGTTTCTGTCGAGTTGATTTCAATGCATAACAACCCTATAGAACAGTGTAGAACTGGCCCGTAGAGTTTCTAAGCACCTAGGGCATTCAAATTGCGGACCTTTTTAGTCAACCACGACACCGCTAGAATTTTCTCTTTTGCCTTAGTCACTGTTACATGATCAGTGCTTAGCTCAGTCAGGGAAGGTATGCATCAGGGCTAAGCCTTTCATCATACTTTTCCAATCTGTACACTGAGCAAATAATCTAAGAATCTGGTCTATATGAAGAAGAACAAGGAATCAGGATTTGAGAAAGACTCGTTAACAACCTGCATTATGCAGATGACACAACTTTCCTTGGGGAAAGTGAGGAGGATTAGAAACACTTATTGATAAAGATCAAAGACCACAGACTTCAGTAGGCACTGCAGTTTAACATCAAGAAAACAATAAATATCACAGCCAGACCAGTAAGAACATCATGAGAAAAGGACAAAAGACTGATGTTGTCAAAGATTTCATTTTACTTGATTCCACAATGAACACCCCTCAAAGCACCAGTCAAGAAACCAAAAAAACTCATTGCCTTGGGAAAATCTGCTGCAAAAGACCTCTTTCAAGTGTTGAAAAGATGTCAGATTGAAGCTTAAAGTGTGCCTGACCTAAGCCACTGTATTTTTAATTTCATTATATGCATGCAAAATCTGGGCAATGAACAAAGAAGACAGAAGAAGAATTGACACCTTTGAATTGTGATGTTGGAGGAGAATATCGAAGGTACCACGGACTGTTAAAAGACAAACAGATCTGTACTGGAAGAAGTACAAATAGAATGGTCCTGGGAATCAAAGATGGTGAGATTGCTGCTTACATACTCTGGACATCTTGTCAGGAGGAATCAATATCTGGAGAAGAACATCAAGCTGGGTAAAGTAGAGGGTCAGTGAAAAAGAGGAAGGCCCTCAAGGAGATGGATTGACCCAGTGGTTGCAACAATGGGCTTCAGCATAAAAACGATTGCGAGCGTGGTGGAGGACCAGGCAGTGTTTTCTTCTGTTGTTCACAAGATCACTGTGAGTTAGAACTGACTGTACAGCACCTGGGAACAGCAGCTCAGTGGCTGGAATATGGCATAAGCGGTAAAAATAAAGGAATGAATGGAGAGAGGAAAAAATGAGCCTTTAAGATATTTACTGTCTTGAGAAAAAACTAGTTATTTCAAAACCTAACTTGAACACAACCAGATGATACTTTATATGCTATAAACTGAATGCTACAGGACTCTAGAGAACAGAGCTATGAATGAGGGCTCATGGGATGAGGATGGTGAACTTGATTTTTTTAAAAAAGCTCTAGGTGTTATAGACAAAAATAAAATGAAACTTGGTGACAACAGCAGTCTGTAATCAATTCTGTAGCAGTAATTTTGAAACCTTCCTTAAATGCCTGCATGTACAAGCAAGTGAAGGAGCCCTAGCAGCGCAGTGGTTAAAGTGGTCACCTGCTTGCTAAAAGGATGGCAGTTGGATATCATCACTGGCTCTGGCTCCATGGGGGAAAATACATGGCCGTCTGTTTCCGTAGAGATTTTTACCTACATTGCCACTACTAGTCAGAAATGACTCAGTAGCATGGGTTTGATTTGCTTTGGATTTAGAGGAGAATGAGGAACAGAAATTGTCAGCAGATAGGTATCTGCTGCCTTTAAGTTGATTCCGAACCACAGCATCCTGTAAGACAGAGTAGAACTGCCCCATGGTGCTTCCAACTGCGCCATAGGGTTTCTAAACCTGTAAATGTTTACAGAAGCAGACTCCCACATCTTTCTCCCCCCTGAGGGGCTGGTGGGTTCTTGACCTTTTGGTTGGCAGCTGACTGCTTTAACTGCTTGATATCAGGGCTCCTAACAGATGGAGAGCTTCCAATTGTTGTTTCCCTGGGAATTGATAGTCTAAATTTTTGTTAATTTATTTGATCAGATATGAAGAAAATGTCTAAAAGCTACTGTTTTAGAAACAGATCGAATCCATTTTTTCCCCCCTAGGGAGCTGAGCTTTGAGTTTATGTTAGTAGTCATGAAATGATTTGGAAAAGGATATCCAGAATAGTTGCATGATTTGAATGAGCATGATTTGAATGAGCATGATTAGAACAGAGCAGTTCTGCTCTGTTCTATAGCACCACTATGAGTCAGAATCGACTCAATGGCACTCAATGTCACTGAAGTGTACATTAAGAAATTGTTGAGATGTCATTATGTTTTGCTATACATATTTTTAATACAATAAAATAGAAAAATTAAAATAATAATAAACCTGTTGCCAATGAGTTGATGTGGGCTTACGGTGTCTTCATGTGTTTCAGAACAGAACTGCACTCCATAGGGTTTTTAGTGACTATTATGGCAGTATATTACCAGGCCTTTCTGACGCAGTACTCCTGGGTAGATTTAAATCACCAACTTTTCAGTCAGTAGCTAAACAACAACATACCATTTTCACTGCTCTGAGATTTTCTGTTAGCAAAAGGGACTGGCAAAACCGTGGCATCACTGATAGATTGAAATAAAACGAAACCAAACCCAACCCATTGCCATCAAGTCAATTCCAATTTGTAGTGATCCTACAGGCAGAGTAGAACTGCCTCATAGAGTTTCCAAGGAGGACCTGGAGGATTTGAGCTGCCGACCTTTTGGTTGGCAGATGTAGCACTTAACCACTATGCCCCCAGAGACAGATTCACATAGACTGTATCAAAGATGAAGCAGCCGATGGGAGTAGGAAGTGGGGAGGGTGATTTGTTTTGAGAGAGACTGAATTTGAGACATTGGCCTAACAACTGTGTGAAGATACACTAGAGTCAGGAGGAAATAGACATTTAGCTCCTATGCAAAAAAAGACAGGGCTAGAGTGTGGATCTAGGTATCATCTACACGAAGATAAAGTCATTCAGGAAATTAACAAAAAGGCCAGCACACAAAGGTTAAAGGCAGAGTAGAGGCTAACAAGGTAATG
Source organism: Heterohyrax brucei (assembly GCA_028571685.1). Taxonomy (NCBI): domain Eukaryota; kingdom Metazoa; phylum Chordata; class Mammalia; order Hyracoidea; family Procaviidae; genus Heterohyrax; species Heterohyrax brucei. The sequence goes on along the minus strand of CM053146.1, from coordinate 69,995,535 downwards.
AATTAATCAAAGATACCCATTAACACGTATGCTAAAACCAAACAAAGCAGCCAATGGAGAAGGAAGACAATCAGGAATCTACAACATCCTTAGACAGGTTATATCACGAATTGGCAGTCATTATTGTCATGTATATTAGAAAACTGCAAGAAGATGGAGATGGAAAGTGAGCCCTTTCTCTGAGAGGAGGGGCATAGTGAACAGTACTCAAGGTGGAAAAACATGTTATGACCGGACAAAAGCCTGCACAAATGTTCCATGTCAATATGAGAGCTGAAAAGTAGGCCTGAGTGTTCCCCATTTTGCAAAAGTCCCAGAGTACAACTTGACATTAGTTGGAGCTGATATGCCCAAAAAATAAATTCCTAATGCAGACTAAAGTAAGCCACTGTAAAAGTTTCTAGAACTATCTTCTTGCATTTAATGATTCTTCCCCCAAGAATTGGACAGCTTTTCAAGACTTCCTGCGCTGGTAAAATCTGGATCACATCTTAAGAGGAACCCACCTACTCATTTTAATGTTACCCAGCTCCGGTCATTTATTAGAAAGGAGGAAAAGACAAAGGGCGTGGGAGCTGGGAGCTCTAAGTGGCTGATGGAGCTCGGGATGAAAGAAGCAGGGGCGTCAACTTTAAAAGGCAAACGATAGCATCAAAGTCCAGCAATATGCTAATTGTTTTTTAGTGTCAAAATCCTAGTCAAACAAAATCATATTGGGAAATGAGATCAGTGTTCTGAGAGAAGCGGGGTAGCTCTGGTTGAGGTAGGGTTAGGGGAACTCTGCCTGCTGCCACACATCCTCTGACCTTCATGAAAATCTTCCTTAGATTGCCTTGAGTGCAACGAAAACAATGAAGTAGATCCCTTTAATTTCAAATAAAAATCTGAAGACCAGACGTGTGCAAGAATTTAGTTAAGGCGACCCAGTTAGCTAATGGCTCAAACAGAATTAGAACCCAATTATCTTCAGTTTTGGATACTGAGTTTAAATAGCAGCTATGTCAGGGGGCATTCACCTTAGAGTAAAGAACCAAGGCAAAAATGATTTTTTTTTTTCCCCTGATCTTTAGTTGCCTTCCAAAGAGCTGTCCAAATCAAATATTTCCTTTTCTAAACCTTACCTTTCCCATTAATTGACTTATTTAGAAATAAATATGAATCGGTTTTACAGAAACAGAATAGTGGACTAACATTTTTTTGCTGTCCACTTCATGCTTCCTTCTAACCGATTTGTAAACAATTACATACCAATGTCAGTAAAGCTTGCTCTCTCACTTAAAGATTCTCTGCCTTAAAATGCATTTAAAGTACATAAATGGAAAGAGAGTGGTGGGAAAATGACATCTTGTCCCCATTTGTACATTAACAAGAAAATTAGATATAGCTATAATTGAACCTTAATAAATCAAAACTCTTTGGGAAAGATTTGATGGTCTGACTCCAGCATCTAATTCATTCTGCACTGTCTCCATAGCTGTTAGCAGATTTTGTGAGGGTCTTGGAAGGAGAAAACACTCAAATATTAACTCTGATTCAGAGTACAAGCATATCTCCTGTTCTGATAGGCAAATTTTATAGTGGTTTATTTTGGTCTACATTAGTATTTCATTTTTTAACATTAAAGCCTTAACCAATGCCAAACCTTCCCTTTCTTATGTTCCAGATTTTCTTTAAAAATGGAAAGCTGATTGTTTAAAACTTGTTTGTTTTATGTGCTAACAGCTAAGTAATGCATGGAGTCCCTGGGTGGTGCAAATGGTTAACACACTTGGCTGCTAAGTGAAAGGTTGGAGGTCCAAGATCACCCAGAGGTACCTGAAAATAAAGGCCTGGTGATTTAGTTCCTATATATATGTATATATAATCAACCACTGAAAACCCTGTAGCCCATATGAGGTTCCCATAAGCTGGAATCAACTCAAAGGCAACTGGTTTTGGTTCTTAAGCAGGGGCTAGTAATCAACTTTGTTAGAGTATTCTATTGAAGAAGAGTGTAGTGGAAAGCTGACTCTGACTAAAGAGAACAAAACTGTTAAGTATGTTTCTAGTGGCATTGTTTCTTCTCATTTTTGACCGGCTACTAAAAAGTCAGTGATGGTTACCACCCCCACTTTTTCTACTAAAGTGATTGATACATAACAAAACCAAACCAAATCCATTGCCACTGAGTGGATTCCAACTCAAAAAGCTTGGTGCCATAATGGTTAAGTACTACAGCTGCTAACTAAAAGGTCAGCAGTTGCAATCTACCAGATGCTCCTTGGAAACTCAATGGGGAAGTTTTTCTCTGTCCTATAGGGCCACTATCAGTGAATTGTGTATTATACACATTTTAAAAATACTAATTGCACAACGATTAAGAGTTTCGCTGCTGATCCAAAGCTCAACAGTTTGATTTCACCAGCTGATGCTTAGAAGCCCTATAGAGCAGTATTTTTTTTTTTTTTTTTTTTTTTTGTCTTATAGGGTCTCTGTGAGTCAGAATTGACTCAGAGATAATGGGTTTATTTTTGGCTGTTGAAAGAGAAACATAGTTCTCAAAGGAGGTCATGTAAAAGTATACTCATATCTATTGCCTACTGCCATCAAATTGAATTCTACTCATAGAGATCCAGTAGGACACAGTTAAACTGCACTATAGGACAGAGTGTAATTGCCCCATAGGATTTCCAAGGAGTTGCTGATAGAATCAAAGTGCCAAGCTTTTGGTTAACGACTGAGGTCTTAACCACTGAACCACCAGGTTCAGGAATTAATACCTAAGTCAGCATCTGGTATTCCACACACTACATGTGCTCAGGATGACCATATATTATCTCCTAGGGAGTATAGGCAGTAGAGACAGAGCTTCTTTATACCATTCTTTGTGTCTACAAACCATGGAAATCATTTGTAGTCAGGTCAAATGCCTTTGGAGAATGTGATTCATTGCACTATTCATGACCTATACCAAATTTGAGTTTGGAGATCTTCATCTCAGTATGAAACTAGGTAGATTTATGGGCCTGTCCACACTGCAAAGTTCTCTGACGTCATCACAATACGAACTGTGCTGGGTAGGCGGTATATATAGTAAGGTAAGATCCATGTCAACATTATGCAAAATCAATTAGTCAACTAAGGTAAACATGGTTTATTTCTTCAAACATATAAACATTCAAGCCATTTATTTTCCTGGTCATTTCAAGAAGGAAAAAACAGGCTGGTTTAAATGATTTTGTGTATAGATGTAGCCAATGCCTAGTTGAAGAAAAAGTGAACTGTAGCTATGTTAAAAGCCTTTTGTTTTTATTTTTTCACTATCAGAACTTTCTATAGCATAGTACAATAATGTGTGCATATTATATACATATGCACATGCAGTCAATGTATAAACAGATACAGAGAGACATAAATGCTTAAAAAAGAAATACAACTATAACTCTCCTTAGAAGCAAGGAAGGAGAGATTGTGTCTCACATACTTTGGACATTCTACCAGGAGGGATGCATCCCTGAAGAAGGACACCATGCTTTGTAAAGTAGAGGGTCACTGAAAAAGAGGAAGACCTTCGACAAGATGGACTGACACACTGGCTGCAACAATAGGCTTAAGCATAAAAATGATTATGGGCGTGGTGCGAGACTGGGCAGTGTTTCGTTCTGCTGTGCACAGCGTCACTATGAGTCAACGGCACCTAACAATATGAGTCAAAACAGATATGAGGCCACCAAACAACAATGACAACAACAAATGCTTAAATAAACTGTTGAATAAAGGAAAAAAGAACAGAGTAAATAAAACCCACAATATTTGTCCCCATAGTTAATAACATTTCTATTAAAGAATAACTCTATAAACCAATCACAGTCTGAGCAATTTTGGATGCTTCAATCTGGATAAAAGTGGGAGAACGATGCAATAGGAAAGGAAAGGTGTTTAAGAAGTATGAAATCCTTATACCATTAATAACCACCCACTGCCAACGAGTCAGATCCGACTCAGATAGCGATAGCATATTTCTGATACTATGATGTTATTTTTTAACCTGAAGACACTTTCACATTTCAAGTTGGAAGTAGGATGCAAGGGAAATAAGATAGCTATTCTATTGGCCGTTGTAATTGTGTGCTGCTGAATCCAATTCATAGCGGCCTTGTTGGACATAGTAGAATTGCCCCGTGTGGTTTCCTATGCCGAAATCTTTAAGAGAGCTGGTTGCCAGGTCTCCTCTCCCATGGAGCCAGTGGGTGAATTCAGACCTTTGGGTTATCTACTGCATGCCTAACCATTGCACCACCAGGGCTTTCTTCTGTTTCATTTAAGGACAGGTGTGAATGGGTCTTTGGTCATGCACAGGTAGCTGCTTTCCTTGAGTGATACCTGAAAGAAAGAGGTTAGGACAGAAGGGAGCCCTTCAGTGTAGAATAGGAGATATTTTTAAGTTTATAGGAGAGAGAAAAAAGCTCTCTGAAAAGAGAGAGCAGGCTATGACAACACGACAGTGTCTTAGAGATTTGAGGATGATGACCCAAATGGACTCCCTACAGGGATGACGGACTGGGAGTTTTAGAAGAAGAGATACCCGATAGATGACTTAAGCAGTATTTTCCGTTCATTATCTTAAACCAATAGAAAAAGTCTGTAAGACACGGAAGCACTCTGTTTGTGGCACCTTGGAAAAATAAGGAGAAAGAGCTGTGCCATGTTTTGGAGTAAATTATTGAAGAGAAGAAGAAAGTACCCAGAAGGGATAAAAGGTCCTGGTTTGTAGTTACTCATTTATTTGTTCAGTGCAGTTTCCCAGTCTGCGTCACCACGCTGTGTGCAGTATGAGATCAGGGACTTTTGTCCCATGCAGTGATATACCCTAATACCCAGTTTCCAGGGCAGTGCCTGGTCCTTATTCAGTGCTCAATAATTTTTGTTGAGTCAACAAAGAAATAAAAATTGATCTGAGAACATGAGTTCAAAATGATAAAACATAAGCAACCATAAGTATAACCACACAAGCCATCAGAAATATCACAGAAAGCAGTGGACTTTTTCAAGTTAAAAACAATCATGGGCTTGGGAAGTTTTGCATTATTTTTAGGATATCGAAGGAATAGGCAACTCAAGAAGTCTAAGAAATTAGAGACATTCAGAGAACAAACGTTACTACAAGGTTTAAACAGATTCATCAAAGCCTCACTATACCTAAGAATAATATCTAGTATTTTTTAATTGTATTTATTTTTTTTATGACTAAGTGAAAATGTATATTCCCGTATAAATTTACATACCCAGCTATATGCAGCTTCCCCTGCTCTCCCTGTCCAGTGACAGCATACAATTCCTCTCTGCTCCATACATGTCTCATCCTCCCAGCAGTCTCCTTTCCCCTTCTCTCCACCCACTCCCCTTCCTCCAGCCAGAGGTCAGCAGGATGATATCCTATAGATGCATAGAACCATAAAGTGCATCCAAAATATGGTCACTCTGCATCACCAAGTCCAATCCATTCGTGTCCGAAGAGTCGATCTTCATTATGATTTATGGGTAAGGGCAGCATCAGGGCCAGGGGCCATGCTCCCAGGGGAACCCCACAACTGCTGGACCATCAATTGTGGTCTTTTAGTGGAGATTTCAAAGTGTATCCTTTTTATTCTTGTGTTGCCAGTGAGATTCAATTTAGTGAGCTCCATCACGGCTATCACTGGTGGTGGCCAGGTACCATCCAGTTCTTCTGATCTCAAGTCGATGTAGGCACCCACTCATGTGGGTCTCTCTGTCTTCAGAATTGTCTTTACCCCATGTCATTTTGGTCCTTAGTGAGCATCTGTTCCTGCTGAGTTGGGACCATTTGCTGTGCCCTCAGATGGCTGCTTGGCAGCTTTTAAGACCCCAGATACCACTCACCAACGTAGGGTGCAGAGAGCCCTCTTAGCAAAACACTAGTTTGTTTGTTTTTAGTTTCAATTTATTCAGTATTGGCTCTGTTTCTTCTACTTCTAAAATCTTACTCATGAAACATATGATGCCAGAAGGCCCTGAAGGCAGGAGAGGCAGGAAAGCTGGTGACAGAGTAAGAACCCAAGGCCGAGAAGGGAGAGTGGTGACCTGTCATGAAGTTGCTAACCAATGTAATACAACAACATGTGTACTAACTCCTTAATGAGAAGCCAGTTTGTTCTGTAAAACTTCATCTAAAGTACAATTTAAAAAAAATGGTGACAGAAATGTCAGAGTAACACAGAATTTGTATTTGTTAAGGTCATTTGGCATTACTTTTAGCAAAGGACTGGATTCCTAATCTAACAAGAAAATAATTTGTGGTACAGTCCCACTGATGACTGATGACAAATGAAAAGTAAGTTTTATATCAGGACTCCAAGAGTCAAGAGCATGGCTGTTTTTATTTTAGAGGTGTCACTGTTTTGTTGCAGCTGTATTTACCATAACTATTAAAAGAAGAATATGGCCATTGTAAAATCTACAGACATACATAGCAATGTTACAGAAGAGCTCAAATACAACACAAAGCTTCCGTGTTAAGTTTAAGCAAAAGATTTAGGTTTGATTATTTTAAAATAATCAGCGCAAATCTGGCATTTCCATTCAGAATCTGTCAGTAGAGCCTAATCACAATTCAGAAAGCCTTACACTGTGCCAATCCACTTCCTTGGAATGTCAATGATTTCATAAAGAAATGATATATGTGGCAAACTCGTCATTCATTCATTCACTCACTCATTCAACAAATACTTATAGAGTTCCTACTGTATATAAAGCATTATTTTAGGTTCTGGAGCTATAAAAGTGAACAAAACAGGCCAGGGGAGGCAGAAAATATAAAGCAAACATGTTGCTAAAAAGGAAAAGTACAGACTCAAGAGTGTGGTTGGAGAGAATAACTAGGACACAGTAACTAAAGAAAGAACTTTTGAAGTTAACCAGGGGAGGCCTTTCTGAGGAGATTATAATTGATGGAAACTCAGAGAATAAGGAGAGAAAATCATTCCAGGCAGAAGTAAGAGCAAGCGCTCCAGCCTAGAAGAGGACAGGAGCTTGGGGTAACAGAAGCTTGGTGAGAGTCATGTCAAGTGGTAGGGATGGGGTAGGGAAACTCACTGCGGCTGATCAGCTGGGGCTATGATGACCACGACAATGATTTTACTGAGTATGCTGGGAACTTACTGAAGCTTTTTACAGCCTAGTGATGTGATCTTATGTCTATTTTTAAAAGATAATTCTGGCTCCACTGTACAGCATAAAGGAAGGGGTGAGGGACACTATTCAGCTTTATCATGTAAAAACATTGTAAAGCTCTGCAAACCAAAAGCATTCTTTCTCCATACATGACTTCCACAGCAGGAATGAATTATGAATTTATGAAAATAAAATGAAGCATCAGCAACAGAGAATGTAAAACATAAATCTAACAATTTACTTCACTGAGATGCTCAGAGAAACTCGCCTCTCTTGGTAGTGTCTCCTGTTTTTCCATCGACAACTGCCTACTGCAGCGAAGTGATACATCTATCACAGCAAACAGTCTGGTGATTTTCACTTGTGTGACCACATTTTGTAGTACCTTTTAGGCATGCATTCATGAAAAGCAAAAACAAACAAGAACTGTGGCTTCATGAACTTTCAGTTAAAGTATACATTATATTACATAATTTGAGTGTTCATAATTATTGTATCAGAAACACATCACATTGTTACTGCATGTATAGCTAATACAGGCTGACAGTATTATTAAGTGTAATTCGGAAGTTCTGGGAATGTAAGTTTCTCAGTAGAAGCATGTCAGATTTTATAAAGCAAAGACTGAAATTGAAGAATTTGATGATATGCAGAAATTCGCTTTAGAAGCACCTCTGTATTTGATATTCAATACCTTGAGGATACCTGTAATTCTAAATACATATGCTTAATCTATTGCTAGCCTCTTCTTTCTAAATGTTTTACTACATACAGAATAAGTAAATTCTTATGATAAAAGCCAAATGCCGGGATAGTCGATCACTAATTGCAATCCTTTCTAAACTAATAAAAAGTTAGAATCACAGCACGTATTTTTCAAAACGCCATATTTTTTGAAAACACTCATTATAACCATGTGGTATGCATCATCAATATTTTTCAATGGAATATGCTATGGAAAACGGGTAATATTTCAAAAAGACCATCTACCCATTTAAAACATTATCTGGTATGTTTAATATTTAGGGTAGGTTTTTTGAAAAGATTATAGATATCAGATTACTCAAGAAAAATCTAATTCGGTGTATATGGCAAGATAGTTCCCCTCCACTGTTGTTTTTTTTTTTTTTTTTTCAGGAACTCCCCCCAAATTACTGGTACTTTCATTTTCTTAATGCTTTAAACCTCTGGATTATTTTCTGTATGTGTGTGCACATCCTTTTTTGTGTCCTGGTGACTACTTACGGATAAGAGAAACAAAATTGTTTCTTTAATTAAAAGAGGAACAACAATTTTTGAAAACTGCCATTGTGTGAAAACATTTTCAGAAAGGAAGCATCAGGGGCTTTGGCTATGGCCTCTGTGCTATTTTTCTGACTGTTTTGGTATTTCAGTGACTGTAAAGAAATGACCCTTAAAGTTGCGGTGTCAGGCTGGTAATAAAATGATGTCCGGGGGAAACCAAACCTTTTCTTTCCCTGCACTTTTGTTTTCCTCCTGTAATTAGACTTGCCATCATCAGGGACTGTCTTTGTTATTAACGGCATCCGTCTAACCTCTGTTTGGGGACCACTGCAGCTAAGTGAAGGTATCCCCTTCTGCACTGGATGGAGATTTGGGCACAAACCACATTCACAACAGCTGCATTATTCCTTTGTTAACCTCAGTATCTGCAGAGAGTCTTTATTTTATTTGCAGGAACCCTGCTTGGCATCCTTCTCCCTTGTGCTTCCTCACAATGCTCTATTATTTGTTATGAAAAATGTAAAAAAGATAGTGGCTTCTCTGGCCTTTCAAGTTCCCAAACTGCGTAACACTTTTTTGGAATTGGTCACCAGCCAGGACCATCACTAAGGAGAAACATATGGTTGCCACTTGTGTCTAGTGCTCATCTCATTGAATCTGGTAGTTTCAATTGAATGCACTGATGCCACTCTTCCAAGTGAATGAATCCCAGGGGGGTAGTAGAGAACGACTGGAATTGCTTTCTAGCAAGCCAGGGACCCCACATTTCCTCCTCAGACCATCAGCAGACTTACCTTCCTCTGTGCCTGCCAACATCAGGCAGATGTAACTAATTAGCACACTCTCCATTTATTTTCTTCAAGGGTCTGTCTGCTCCTTGCACCTACTGCTGGGTTCTTCTCAGATATCATCAACTCAAGAAAGTCATATATGCCACTTCTTCTCTGAAATTTACCTACTGATGAGTTAAAAATTAGTATTTCATAGCCCCAAGTTCTTGATAAATTATCAAATGCTATTACCAAAAATACATTCATCAGAGTTTTATTCACTCAGTAAAAAAAGTGATCGAGTATCTATTATATACAAACCTTGTCTTTATAGAGGCAGTAAGTAATGAAAAGACACAGGCAATACACATATGAACATTAAAAAAAAATACTTCATAAGAGAATGAGTGGAACAGAAGAAATAAGTAATACAGCACGAAAAAGAAGCACTGCATGCAGGAGACACCATTTGGTGGGGACCTGAATGTAGAAAAACAATAAACCATTAGATAAATTACAGGAAGGGCATATGGCAGTGATCAGCACACACGGTGGCCCAGAGGCAGAATTAAACTCAGCTTGTTCAAGAGACATAAGGCCAGTGAGGCACATATTTGGGGATAAATATTTGTGCTCGTGTGTGTGTGCGTGTGTGTGTGTGTGTATACGTGTGTGTGTGTATGTGAGCACGTGTGCACACACACTCCTTTCAAGTTTATGATCAATATTTTCTCTAAACAGTATAGTGAAAGAATCAGTAAAGATAATCTCTTCAGTGAACTGGGGATAATACATGTTTAGACCAGTTCCTAACACACAGTTGTTATTAGCTACCCTACAGTTGGCCTCAAATCATGGGAACCCCAAACATAAAAGGTACAAAACACTGTCTGATTCTGTGCCATTCCCATTATGGCTTGGGTACTGGACTGTTGTGATCCATAGGGTTTTCATTGGCTTAATTTTGAAAACAGGTCATCAAACTTTTCCTTCCAGTCTGACTTATTCTGGAAACTCTACTGAAACTTGCTCAGTGTCATGGAAACATGCAAGCCTCCACTGATGAATCAGCAATGGCTACACACAGTGACGTGGGCCTGGTACTGAGCCCAGATCTCTAGTTCAGAAGGTGAGAATTCTACCACTGACCTACCTCATAGTAACATGTCCTAAGTATTTGTTGAAATAGCTTCTCAAAGTCCAATTTTTAATTGTTTCAGCCAACATGTATGAGTATTAGTAGTGAGAATATATATGGTACAGTAACATATTATTTAATATCCAAAGTAACACTAAGAGGGAAAAATTGTTATCATCACTTTAAAAGATGTGAAAACTAGGGATTAATGTGTTTTAAAAATTTGTTGAAAGAACAGATATAGGAAAAGTAGATCTGAAATGTAAACTCAGGTCTGACTCTTTACCACTTTTTATTCACTGGAACTATCCTACCTTAAGTTAGATTCTGAGTTGGAAGAACAAAGTTGACTAACAGGGAGTCACTACCCGGAAACAAAAAAGACAATGATAGTTCAGTGGCAGAATTCTCACCTTCTGTGCTCTTCAAGCATAACTTCTTTGTTAGTGGAGGCTTGTGTCTTGCTGTGATGCTTAACAGATTTAAAAGGTACTTCCAGACCAAGACAAACTAGAAAGAAAGACCTCATGATCTATTTCTGAAAATCAGCCGATGAAAAAACCCTACAGATCACGAAAGTTCAGTTCTATGTGCATGATGTGGCTGTGAGTCAGGACAGACTCAAGGACAGCTGACAACAAACCTCCAAGAGTAATCCTATTAACATGTAAATAGACATCAGGGTTCTTATTTAACACATGAAACAAGTCAAGTTCAGACAATAAGGGCCATGACTAAGTGTGCACTTTGGTATAAAATCAAACCCAGTGTTGTCAAGTTGATTCCAACTTGTAACAACCCTGTAGGCCAGGACAGAACTGCCCCCATAGAGTTCCAAGGAGCATCTGGTGGATTTGAACTGTTGGCCTTTTAGTTAGTAGATGTAGTACTTAACTGCTACACCACCAAGGCTTCCTGCACTGGACATAGGTAGTGGATTTCACTGCTTCTGGCACCTCCTTCCCCAAAGGAGAAAATCAATGAGACAGAAAAAAGGCCTTTCTCACCGGATCAGAGAAGACATTTTCCAGCATGACGAAGACATCAATTAATTTTCTTTAGTCTGGAAGCAGGGTGTCCATGAGTGATGCAAATGGTTAATGTGCTCAGCTGTTAACCAGAGGGTGAGAGGTTTGAGTCCACCCAGAGGCCCCTCAGAAGAACAGCTAGTGGTCAACTTCTGAAAAATCAGCCTTTGGGAACACTATGGAGCACAGTTCTACCCTGATACTTGTAGGGTCTCCATGAGCTGGAGTTGACTCGACGAAAACTGTTTCAGTTATGCTGAATTATTGTTGTTATTGGCAGGCCAATGGTATAACTCACAAAACTGGGAAGCCACAAAGTTCTAGGAGGACATAAACGGGGCAATGACCTCTGGAATGCACCTCACTGTGTGTTGCCTTGAGATGACTCAAAGGACTCTCTTCTACTTCTTTGTGTTTCTGTTTAATTTGAGCTTCTTCAGAAACAGAATCAGACTGGGCTGGTTTGCATTAGGTGCTCATCCCTGTGACCCAAAGGCTAGAGACAGCTACCCGAAGACTGATGTATGGTTTTCTTAGTAGGGAGAATGGTAGGAAGCTACTACTCAGATCTACTCTAAACCTCACATTTTACAGATTAAGTCACTGAGGTTAAAGGAGGGGAAGTATTTTTGTTTTTCCCTGACATCACCTAGTCTTTGACCTTTAGAGGCTGTAATTAAGGAAAACTGTCAAGTTCGCTGTCAGGACAGAGAGCCTCTCCTTTCTGCTTTGATAGCGAATCCTGTCTCTACTTGTGAGGTCTATTAGGCTTCCTTAGTAAAACCTGTACACTATAAATGATCAGCTGCTTAGAGCTTAGCACAAATTAAAACACTGCAGCATGCATTTGAAAAATAAGCCTTATTTTAAGATACCTAAATCCCTATCCCTAAAAAAGACACTTTAGGAAATGCTGAACAGAAAAGATGCATTTGCTGCTCAAAGGGATTTGCTGCAGAATTCTGAAGTTTGGGCACTACTTCACTGTTCCTCCTCATCCACTCAGCTTTAGGATCACATTTCAGGCATCTTTAACAAAACCCATGCTTGGCCTTCTATGTGTATACCATTTTAAGAAAATATGTTGATTTTTCCAGTTTTTACTCACATTCCAATGGACAAGTGTATTGTTCTTTCTGTTTATTTAGCTATTGAGTAATTGCAATGGAGAGTTTTATGAAAATCTTGGACTCTTATCCCATCTGTCATGTAAAATAGACACACTTCAATTTTCATGTCAGATTAATAGCGCTGATTTGCTAAGAGCAAACTACTATTTTTCACAGCAGGAAATAAAGCACTCTGTGACTAAAGTAACCTTTTCAGGTTCAGCCTAAATTGTTCTTTGCCCCTCCTAAGCAGATCAGATTTGGGCTAAGTTTGCTGCAACTGGAAGTCACTGTATTTGAGCTTGTTTTACCATTTTCTCTAGCTAATAGAAAAATTCAGAACTTCAGGTCAAAGTATTTGGAACAATCTGCAGAGAGTTCAGAACCCTACAAACTTGAACCTGAACCTACTTCTTTAACATCCAACAGTGGATGTTGATAGCCCTTTGGGAATTAATCTTACCATCAGACTACAAGAAAGAGTGAGGATAAGAATGATGAAGTTAGGGCAGAGATGAAGAAGATATTTTCTTAGAACTTAAAAAGAAAAAGCGCTCAGAACATCAATCTCAGTAACACAGGCTGACAGATGATGTTTTAAGCAATAACTATCAACAGCGGAGAAACAGTTTCTTTAATTGCACAATCACTTTTGGAGCTATTTGGAGTTGTCTACATAAACTCTTTTCAAATACAAATACAAATACATACCCACACACATTTATTGAGAGCAAATACCCATTGCTATAGTTAATGGAGTGAAATACAGCTGAAGTGAGACTGGGTGAGCAGCAGGGGAGGGACCGTGGAAGCCAAGGAGCTAACTGCTTGATACAAACTGACTTTTTCTGTCTTTTCCAGTAGGATGCTGATGTTCTCTGTAGTGAACACACTGTCTAGGGTGAAGGGTCAACAAAATACTATGCATGTGGCTTTTTTTACTCCTTTCAATTCAGAATCTTCTATCTTCTTCTCCTTGATGTACTCATGCTAGTATCTCTAAAACTATTGAAGGTTGTGATTACTTTATGCTTGTCAAGACAGTCCTCCCCTAGAATTCTGTATAGTGCTGTGAGATTTCAGTGTAAGACTCACGTCAAAAAATGGGAGAAGGTCACAGTACAGCCACCGCAATGATAAAGGAGCAAAAGTGATTGATTTATGAGGATAGATTAAAACAACTTAATAGAGTGGCCAAATCATGACCCAACTCTATAGGACTACCGTATACTTTGAAGTTAGAAGGGAATTTCATGAGCAGAAAATTTCAAGGACGTAATGGGTCACGGACAGCAAATAAAGAAAAGATCTTCTTCTCACTGGTTTGTTGGTACAGGCTAACTCCAGGGCAGGTTAGAAAGTCAGGATTTAAGATCACTCTCCTCAGAGTGATACAATGGAAGCATTTCTTCAGAAGTGAAAAGAACAATTCTAGAAAGGTGTTAAACTTCAATGGACAAATATTCTCCAGAGGATCACAGGAGCAGGGGGTAAATGAGATGACTTAATAGGTCTCTTCTGTCTCTAGATCTATGGTTCTTTCTTTTTTTGAGTCACTGTTACTATTGTTTTACACATTCATTATGGAGACAAAAAGTCTTTAATTTTAGCGCCAACATGTTTCAAAATCCAAAGCCTAGCTCTGACAGTCTATTTACAGACTCATCAAGATGATTATTTCAGCCACTTATGAAGTACGGTAATTTTTTCATCCTAAGAAAGCCCTTCCGGTTATTAAAAAACAAAACCCTGAGATCTAGTTTCCTTTCACTTTTAAAATGTGACACCTGTTGTTTAATGAACTTAGTTCCAAGCAGGTCCTTTCCTCACTAGGAGTAAGTGTTTTGGTACATGCAACTCTGGAATTCTTCCACATTCTCTTGCCCTTTTTTTATGATTACTACTATTGCAACGAGTATAAACTTGGTAACATCAATATTCACATTTAATAATTTGTCATATTAATGCCCACCTAGCATGATTCTAATATAACAGGGAAAGAGCAGAAGGGAGAAGGAGCTAGCGAGAGAGTCTCAGCCTCTGAATCAGTGGTCTTGGACAAGAGTTCTCCACTGATGTGCTATGTTGTTTTGAGCATACGAATTAATCTCATTGTGCTTCTGTTTTTCCTAAGACATAAAGAAGAAAGATGTAACAGCAACAGTAGAAGCCGCTGCCAGTAGGTAACAGGACTTTGCTTAACATCTTCTGAGGTTTCCTGAAGATAAGATTTTTGTATTTAGTGCTTTGATCTTTATACCGATAGGGGGAAAAAAAAAACCTCCCTCATTCAAAAAATTTCCTGGTTTTCATGCTGCATCAGTACATACAGCAGGTGCTCAATAAATGCTAAATTGAACTGAACTATCCATCAATTTCTCAGCAACCATGCTAGTTTAAGACAGTAATTTTATATATATATATATAGTTTATTAATTAAGAATGGTATACTTGGAGCATAACAATAATAATTTTTCCTAAGGAAAACATTGACTAAATGCCAAAACTTTGTATTACTTAGCAATCAGAAATATAGTAAATATTCACTCGTTCTTTACGTGTAAAGTTTTATTATGAGTGAGAGAACAAGTACAGAGCTCTCTTGAATCCATGTCCAATACTAGAGTAAAAACAAGGAGAATAGGACAATGACACTTCTGATTCCTAAAATATTTAATGCATTTCAAGTCACCCTCTGCTGAAAGCTAGAGATATTGCTTTCTCCAGAATGCCTGGGTGGTGCAAAAGCTGACCATGCCTGGCCGCTAACCATAGAGGCTAGAGGTTTGAGGCCACCCTGAAGCTCCTCAGAAAAAATGTTCAGCAATCTACTTCTGAAAAACAAGTCACTGAAAACCACATGGAACACAGCTCTACTCTGGTGCACATTAGGTCAGGAAATTGAACTGCATACTGCTTTTGCGTAATTGATATGTGTTTCCTCAAGCAGGACCCTTTGTAAAATCTGAGTAAATAAAAAAATCATTAATAAGTGTTCACAGTCAGCTAAGAAACCATTTGATTCCTTTTTAAAAAAGTGACTGAGTTTAAAAAGTCCTGATTCACATGCAAAATGAATTTGAGAGTCCCGACAGATACCCCGCTAATCCTTGTGAAATCACCTTGCTTTTAGCTTACAGATGATTGATACACTGTATTTTCAGAGAAGCGGGTGCTTATATGTTTGTGTGGTCTTCCTTTTCTACTTTATTTTGGATTTTAAATAAAACCTGAGAAACTGTAAGATTTCAAAGTAGCTTTTTAACTATATTATTGCCCTCCTTTCACATAGGGTTGCTATGTGTTGGAATCAAATCAGAGGTACCGGGTTTGGTTTTTGGTCTACGCTTAGTATTTAAAAATGTAATAATTGCTCTAATGTTGAATTTAACTTCTAAAAAACAACACTTTATGTCTTTTCCTTTAAGTTTATGTATCCTCTGATACTCCTTGCTCTGACATTAATCTCCCTTCTAGTCTCTTTCTCATGTTTTTTCTAAGTAGAGGTTGTACTTTTATGATGTTCTTTAACCTGTTTCCACTGACGTTCTCTTCACTTCAGCATTTTGTGATGTTATGTGTTATTGTCGATCTACACAAGTTTGAGGGACCCTTTCAGAAAAGAGTGCACCTAAAGGTGTACGATTCATCAGAGATCTGGTTTACAGTGTGACAAAATCATTTCACATCACCTATGTTAAAAATGGAAAAAAGAACAATAAAGGTCAAGCAATGATAGTATAGCTTATGCAACATAACTGCAATTTTTTACATAATAAAAGGTAGCCTCAAAAAAAATACAACAAAACCCTAACCCATTGTCATCGAGCCACTACTAACTGAGGACACGGTAGAACGGTCTGGTATGATTTCCAAGGCTATAATTTCTATAAAAATCAGCTGCCGCATTTTTCCTCCCAGATGGGCTTGAACTGCTCACCTTTCAGTTAGCAGTGGAGCACTTTAACCATGATACCGGGAAGTTAAGGATCCAAATATTTCAATTGTTGATAGAAATAATTTAGGCCTTATTTATTTATTCTTTTGAGTTGTCATAATACTGGACAGTGTGAGCAAAAGGAAATAATTTACATTATGAAAAACTCAAACAAATCCTGTAAATAATAAATGCTGAAGAGCAGTGCATAGCTCCAGCAGGATATTGCTTAGAGAGATTTTGTTTAAAACATTTATTGGAGGCATATATTACAGTATATCATTTACTGGCTGGAAGCCATGCAATATGTGTCTTTACAAAAAAAATTACCTTGTAATATGAGCCCCTCCAAGGCATAATTATATAATAAAGTTCTTATTGGGAAAACTGGAAGTAGGCCAAGCCTTGTCCAAATATAGTGAATGTCAGAGCCAAATTTATTATCCTTAGCTATTAACAGGAGAAGGCAGGTTTTGTTTACCAAGCCTAATTCTCTCCTAATTACAGCCACTATAAAATAATTACTATCCATGGGATAACAACACAAGACAGAGTGACTAACAGAAGAAACTGCAGGGGTTAGAAAACAGAGTGCAATTCTGTGTCATTCTGAACAGCTTGTGTGCTGCCGTGAACAAATTAACGGACTTCATTAAGGAATTATGTTTTAAGAGTGGCTTTGCGGTGAAGCAGTAAAGCAATTAATGCATCTTATTTGGTCCTAGATCTGAGTTGTAGTGCAGTTTGAGACAGCAACTAATTTTTTTTTTCCTTTTAATTTTTGACGTATCAGGCTTAATAGGATACAACCACATTACTGGGCGAGATGGTTAATGAGTGCAGAGAAAAGACTCTATTTTGGACAAATGATATCCAGCCCCTGCTAACTTGTTCTGCCCTTATGAGCAGATTTCTTACCACAGTTATTTTAATAATCTACTAAAGACAAACGCCAACTTTTATCTAATTCCATTTCACAACGCACCCTTATGTCCTAAACTCTGTTGGATGATAGTTTTGATGAAAGGTATAATGTTCAGAAAAGTAAGAATATTCCATATATCTATTTGAGCCACAAAACTGGGAACTTGAAATATTATTTCAATTTTTCATATTTGCCTTCCACACAAATCAAACTGGAATATCATCCAGTTGAAACATGATGCTTCATTAAATTCTCAATGTTTCCTGTTCCCACATTCCCTAACCTCTTCCATCTCATCACAGAGCCCCAGAGGTGTAAAGAAACCTTGCTGTAGATCTTTGTACCCTTAAAACGCATGCACCAGAATCAACCACTATTCTTCCTACTTGTTCACAATGGCAGGGGTGAAAGGGCAAGTTGGGCTTCTCGCTGGTTCTGTGGCTCTTCTCTCTCGTTCCCCCCATCCCTGTGGGTAAAGGGTCACTTCTCCCTGCAGTAGGAAAAACGCTCCTGTTTTGGTGACTTGGTGAACATGAACAAACTCAGCACACTTGGGGAGTCTGTTTTAGACACTCCTTTTAATAGGCCTCCAGATGGCCACATAAAAGCAAAAGGATTATTATAGCAACTCCCAGCCGGGCCATTAGAGATAAAGGTGGACCAGAGTTTCCTTTAAAACCATTTTTTTGAGGAATATATGACCAGATCATAAGAAAAAATAAAAAAAAAAACTATATAAAAGTAGGAAGAGAAGTTCTAAACTCTGAAACTCATCTTTGTGTTTCATTTATTTCCATTAATGTCATTTTATGCAAATCAGATCACTTGATTTAAAGTTAGAGCATCAAAATATATTTTTAATTCTTTCCCACAGTACTGTGAAATGCGTCAGGTTTATTTTATTTTATTTTTTTTTAAAAAAACCTCCCTTTTTCTCTCCTTTTTATTCTCCAGGCACTGAATGTTTCTATAGCAAACTGAAGTTAAGATAGGCAGAGGCAACAAAGCCATTCAGGAAAAACATTTCATGGGAAAAAGAAAATGCCCTATCTCAAATACATACATATGTATGTATGCACACACACACACACACACACACACATAGATGTATATATATTCTAAGTGGCACTTGAGCTGTGAAGTTGAGGTGGGGCATGCAACGAAGGTCCCAGTGGCCAAATACTTCCTTACTCTACACTTAGCATAAGAAGGACCACTGAATGTCCTCTTTCCCTTTCTACTCTCAGAACCACAGGAGCTCTGAGACTGCAAATAAGACTGGCTGGTTTTAAGTGGTAGACTCATGGGTTTCTCTTGCCCACTTCCTCCTTTTTGGTACTTACAAAATAACTCCAATAAGCATGAGTTCCTTTGCTGTAATAAAGTTTTTGAGGCCTGCACCCAAACCACACCCTTCCACATTCCACACTTTTAGTTCAGCAAGAGGCAGACATGGGCTGCTGTGGAAGCTCAAGCAGTCTTCTTCTTTAGCTCCATTAGACTCATACTGTGAACTAATTTTCCCAGAATCTGGAGTTTGCTTGTTGATGTGCCTTGGTTTAATTTGTAGGTTTTCATCTTCTCCTGCATCTCCTTGAGAATTTTAGTGAGAAGTGGAAGAGGAAACACTGAGAATTCTTAACCATTCCCATTTTGAACTAGAAGTTTCCTTTATTATTACATTGCTATAAGTATTACAAAATATTTGAAATATGCACAAAAATACAGAGATAATAAGCACTTATGTACTCACGCAGATTTAATAAACTGATGCAGGACCAGGGACTGTTTCATTCTGTGGTACACAGGCCCGCTGTGAGTTGGAACAGACTCCACGACACCCAACAACAACAACATATGAAACGTTTTATCGTGTCTGCCCCTTATCTTCCTTCCTAGCAAATAAAATGCTACAGAGAGAGTCCAAGACCCCATTTATGCCCTCAACTGATCTCATCTTTTACCCTTCTCCCTTCCCCCCAGCAGTATCATACGCGTAACCACTGCCTTAAAATTAGTCTGTATCTGTCACATCCACGTATTTATACATTTAGCACATGTGAATGTACCCATAAATACTACAATGGTCCATGACTTCAACTGATATAATTCTCATTGTTCTGCTGCTTGCTTTTTCATTCACCATGTTTTCAAGATACATCCACGTTAACTCATGCAGACCTGCTTCAGTTATTTTAATTGGCATGCTGTCTTCCACAGTACAAATAAAACACAGTTTATGAATGTAGTGTATAAGAAGAAACAAGGCCACCTATATCACGTGACTTCATAAATGTGTTGAGAGAACTTTTTACTTTCTGGTTTGTTGTACTTTAATTTTGATAAGCAATCAGTCATTGAAAACCCTGTGGAGAAGAATTCTGCTCTGACACACACAAGGTTACCAGGAGTTGGAATCAATTCAATGGCAACGTGTTTGTGTTTTGAACAGAAGTCATCCTTTGGCAGTTGTGATAAGAGTAAATGTAGAGACATCAGGATGGTGTTGGCCATCACTGGTGAAGGTAGTCTGGGGAAAGGAAGATTTTTCCTTGTCCCACAAAGGGGGGCTGGCTTCACTGGAAATTTTATCTTCTTCATAATGAGCAAAGAACTTGGTCCAGAAACTTTTAAAGCTTACATCTAGATTCAACTAGTGTTGTAAAGATGATACATTGACATGGCGAATAGTAAAGAACCTGGCAATGCATCACGTCGATGATTCACAGATGCTTAAAGACCTCGAAGTATGCATTAATGTGATGTATCCTAATGGTTCTGCCATTTCAGTGCATTAACTACTGAGTTGTATTATAAGTAGTGTGATATGTGGGTGTCAGTCTAAGCATTCATAGTAGGCTTCCTTGTGCCTTCATTTCCATTTCTTTACCTTTCCAGTTGAGACTTTTAAACTCCATTTAAAAAGTAAACATAGTTACGAATTTAAAATGTTACAGTACTAACAGATATCTAAGGAAGACAAAGATTGTCGAACCAAGGTCACAGATATCTATTTTCCAGAGATCAAGTGTGGAATGATGCACACGGAGGTTCCCTTTAACAGGAAGTAAGGACCAGCAGCATCAATGCCATTATTAACAACCTCCCTTTTCAGGAATTGTAATCTTTCAATACACCTGCCCACTAGGGTCAGCTCTGTATGCAGGTAAAGTAAACATTCACTTATGGAGTGTATTGCAAGGAACATAGGGCAAAGAGAGTCTTGCAGAAATCTCTCTCCCATTCGTATGTGAAATACCAATCATTTGGAATTAATTCCCTTGACTGGTGGCATTTATGTAAAAGAGTTCATATTACGACATAAATATGACTAAATAATACATTAAGCTTCTACTATTTATTAGGTCCTTAATGGAGATTTGTTCATAAGAGTTGTTAAACAGTAACCTAATAACATCTTTTAAAAAAATGAGATACTAGGCTAGATGAGTGAAGGGAAGAAAAGGTCTGTCTGTACTGTAAGAAGATTTTGAAATAACAAAGGGAGGATGAGGAGTCAGGAGGAATACAAAATATTAAATTATTAAATGGCTTAGAGAGCGAAGAATGAGGATATTGAGAGTTAGGAACAGAGCAGTGAAGAACAAGCACATGTGTATATGTGTGGGTTGTGTGTATGCATGTGTTGAAGGAATGTGCATGAAAAGTATCTGCTTTAGTATTTTGCTCATGGTTAAGCCTTGGTGCACAACAAAATCTTTGACATGTATTATTTTTTTCTTTCTTCTAATTAAAAATTAAAGAAAAAGTCTTACAATTTAAGACATACTCTACTATCTCATTTTCTTAGCTTTGTACAGTGTTTTTCTTTGCTTCCTTCTCTTTTTGTAAAGAATGATAATGCTCTGTGGTATCTGAAGGCAATATTCACACGGACATAAAATGCTGATACTACAGAATCTCTTTGCTTGAAGAAATTTTGTTTGCACAGACTGTGCGTTAGGTGAACATCGAGCACTTTTATATTTCAGCAGGAATTAACTCTTAAGTATTTGCTTCATAAACAATGCACATACCTGTTTGTTTGCTTGCAGTGGCACTTGGATCATGGCTTGAACCAGCCGTTTTTATCTAGCTGATATTCAGTGTCTCAAGAAGCTTTATAAGCAAGGCCACTTTCCATATGCCTTTAAATACTGAGCTAAGCCTGAATTAAGACTGGTTGGTTTCTCAGGAAAAACCGCAACCAAGCAACCCTAATTAACGTCGGCTAGATGCTTACCAAATTCCAACCACTGGGAGGCAGTGTTGTGTAGTAATTAGCATTTTAAGTTTTGGCACCAGGCAGACATGGGTTCCAATTTGATTGCTTGACTTTTAAGGAGTCCCGGTGGTGCAGTGTTTAAGTGCTCTGTTGTTAACTGAAAGATAGGCTGACGGAACCCACCAACAGCTCTGTGGGAGAAGAGACCTGTGATATGCTCCTATAAAGATCATGGCCTTGGAAATCTCACAAGGCAATTCTACTCTGTTCTACAGCATCACTAGGCAATGACAAGCTTAACTTTTTTTCTTATCTTATAAAACGAGATAAGATCCATTCTAGTTTCATTCTGTTGTGAAAATTAAATGAGATAATGCAAGCTGGATGCTTAGCATATGCCTACAAACAAACCTCTTTATACTCTAGCAGATTTTTGACTCCCAGAGACCCTATAACACAGAGTAGAACTGCCTCATAGGCTTTCCAAGAGCACCTGGTGGGTCTGAACTCCCGATCTTTTGGTTAGCAGCGGTAGCACTTAATCTGCTACACTACCAGGATTTCCTAGTACAGTTCTGATACAAAACCCAATAAATCTAATCTCTTGGGAAAAACAGGAGAATCTATATCCTCTTCTCCCCTCTTCATGTTCGCCTAACCTCACCCACTCTACTCTTAGAAATGAGAATCACGGGGTGAGAGATGTAGCAAATAGTTATTTTCATAAGAAGAACCAAAGGGCTCAACAGTAACGCCTTTCCCAAATATCTTGTCCTGGGTTTCTTTCGTATAGTTACCATAGCAGCACGGAAAGGGATGTCCTTTCATTTGATGCTGAAGACAGTGACTGAAACACAGAAGAGTAAAAACTCCTTAGGAAAAAAAAAGTCAGAGTCTGTTCTTTGGGGCTTTCTATGTTTTTCAGATACAAGAATGAAAACAGAAAAGTCCAAGACTGCTCTAGACTTTCTTCTTGTGTTCCTGTACCAACCATTGCCTAGAGATCCAGTGACTTTCTAGTATCCTGGGACTACACAATAGCTTCTGGATTTCTCTTTTCATGATTTTCTCTATTATATGATTGTACAGTGCTTTCTTCAGTGGCAACTACATCAGCCACCATCATCCTACTGGTGACATCACGCTGACTTATATGATTGGGCTAACCAAAAACAAATGACCCACCTCCCAAAACAGCAAAAAAATTATACTGCCATATTAGCTCCCAATCTTTATATGCATATTCTTGAATTTCTCCTCTTCTATTAAGTTTTAGTCAAAGTAAAAAAATACGTATTTCACTGAAGAATCTCTGACAAAATCATCAATTGTATCTACAGAGTTACACTGAAAAGTCTGTTCTTGACATGGCTTTAATAATCAGAGATCACGTGATAGTTTATAGTTCTTGAGACAGAGAATATGTTCAAGGAAAGTCACTGTCCCAGGCATATGTAGAGCCTTTTTTTGTGGAATCAGCGATTGATCCTCTATTCAGCTTATTCACTGATCTCCATTTCACTGCTTACATATTAGCCTTTAACTAGCTAGCTATTTTGATGACTTCACTCACAAATTGTTTTCCAATTCTCATTAATCATTGACTCTAAAAATAAAGTAGCCTGTAGATTCTTTGGGATCTTTACCTCTTAAAAGAAATAACGGCAGTCCAAAATTCAGGTTTATGGGCAAGGCTTTCTTCCATCCTTTAGAGTTATGGTAGATTTTCAGTTTTTTAACATATGATAAGCTTACAAACCCAGTGCCATAGAGCAGCCTACAGTTTCATAAAAATACCATTGATTATCAGGCACCCCCATGGATCAATTCCGTGATAAATTCCTCTTGAAATGTACGTAAGTGTATTCCAAATTTAAAAATCATTTCACTTGCAGATGAACGGCTTCTGTATTTTCCCTTAACTGGTCTGGACAGAGATTCAGAGGCAGTAATCTGGTCTGTTAAGAAGCACAGCTGTACCCTGCAGGTAGAATGGCAAGGTCCTAGACGAGGTCCTGAATGCGTGTCCTTACATGTTTCGCACTGCAACCTAACGTGCAGCTGCAGGCCACCCTACCTAAGATAATAAATGAGAAATTCTCAGGGCTGTTGAGCACTTTGCAAATTTTCACAGTGGATCAGCACAAACTTCGTTAGCACAGGTGTTCACATAATTGTGATTCATTGGAAAAATCCTCAGTGCTCAATAGCCCTCGCACTCTTTTCCCTCACAGGTAGTGGCTGAGTGTGAGTATATTGTGGGGAAATGTGCCATGATGTTGGGCTCCACTGGTGCTTGGCTAAAGGGTGCTGGGCTGGTTTTTAAAAAAAGAACTGCTAAATGTGTCCCATTCTCTTGGTCCATTTGCTTAAGTTTCAGAAACTGGAATGACATGTATTCAATAGCTGAACAGATGGAGACTATTGAAGAAAAAAAAGTTTTCTGGCATTGAATAAGATTAAGACTTTTCAAGGTTACTTTTAAATCAGTAAATCTCAAACAATGTAATGGTTGCATTTCTCGTTTCTTCTTAGATGGTAATTGCCATTTTCAGGGGAGAGTACACTCGGTAGCACCAAAATGTTAGCTCTCCTCCTTTCGGAAGGTTGTTCCTCAGTCGGAACAGGACCCAGTGGTTGTCATTCTGAACTGAGGAATACAAAATCTTTGCACGCAGCTCTTGGTATCAGCCTTAGTTTGTTGTTGTTGTTGTTTTAATTTGCAGTGTTATCTGAATGTCTTAGTAATGATACAAAACTTGTATAGCTATTAAGGCAACGAAGTGACTTGATTTAAAAAAAACTGATCAAATATTGATTAGAAGCCCATAATGTGTGTAGCATATGGAATATGAGGATTCAGAAACAAACTATCTGTTTATAATCTATATATTGCCTGCATATGGCTGCTTTGGACTCAAGGTTTTTTTTTCTTTTTTTTAATACCAAATTATAAGGATTTCAAAGTTTTGTGTCCCTCATCATTTAAAGTACAATAAAATCACATTTCCAGTAATCAATTGATGTGCCTCATGTTGTTCCCATGTCTCTGACTAGACGAAAATCAACAAATTTGGTTTTTGTTTATGTTTGTGTTTGATTATAATATATCCAATATATATCTTTTAAGAGAGATGATCAAACTTTTTTTTTTTTAATATTTCCTTTAACTGTCATTGATTTCTTTCAAGCACTTGACATGTAAGTGTAAGCTGACTTGGATGGACCTGCTGACTTCTTACGACTCTTTCCTAAGGAAAGAACAAAAAGGTATTCCTTGCCTCTATGACCAACTATCTCCTTTGAAAGACTAGGGGACAGCGAATTTACGTTAATGAGGGAGGAATAATGAGGAAAAGGAGGGTGAGAACGGGACATACCTCAAAGAACATGATTAATGTTGCTAAATTGTACACGCAGGAAAAAAATCATAATAATGTAAACCTTAATTCATTTAGGGCGATATCTTCACCTGGATCACGAGTCACTTACTAAAGTGCTTTATTTATTTACTTTTTAAACGTGTTCCATAAGTTATTTCAAGTGATTAATTAAGATTCGACTTTACAGCACTGGTTTTTTTTTTAGTGTAAGATACAACCTTCATAGATAGAAAATACCTCAGTGGTCTCTCTGTTACCTCTGCCCCACGGTGGCTCTGCATCTCTTCTTTGGCTCCTCAACGCCTAGGCCTTCAGAGAAATGACGTTTTTCATCTGCTTTCCAATTAGTACTACTGTGAAGAACCCCAAATCCTTGATCAGACAACTACTGCCGCCTCATGTTCTCAAATGAGATACTCCAAGCAAGCAGACAGTTTATTAACAGAAGATGCTTTGGCGTCTAATCCTCGTATCATGTCCCTATCACTGTGAGACTGCTCTGGTGGTGCAGTGGTTAAGAGCTCAACCTCTAACTAAAAGATCAGCAGTTTGAATCCACCACCTGCTCCGTAGAAACCCCATGGGAGAAGTCTACTCTACCCTATAGGGAAGTGGTAAATTGGAATTGACTCGGTGGCAGTGGGTTGGGTGGGTTAACCCTGTGACCTAGGATTTACCAAGGTGTCACTGTGACTTCATTGCTTGAATTGGAAACACGTTTATGTGACCTTCATGTTTCCTTTTCCCCAAACTCTTGCTTGGTTCTACTAGGCATGTCTAGATTAGCAGAACCTTTCTAAGAGAGAGAAAATGTCAGATCCATGATACAGCAACAGTTTCATGAAACTCCAGAAGAATGAAGCAATCCAAACAGAAGAAGACCCCACAAAAGAGCACTCACCAATGAAGCAAAAAGTTTAAATTGTGTTTCTAGAAGATGCTATTGATTGTTTTTGATCATTATCTGAACTTGTTTCTTAGAGAACAAACATGGGCGCAAGAGAAGGGATGGGTGGCGAGTCTCCCGCAGCAGAAACACATAACTAACGCTACTGCTCTTTCTCCTGTGGGTGTAAGAGGGCCCCACAAATGAAACACCATTTCTAGCTAACTTACTGAAGAGGCAGAGAAAACAAACTGGCCCCAAGTTATTGAATGAATTCTAGAGCCTTGGATGAAAGTAATTCCTACTGAATTATAGCATAGAAACTGTATCTTTGGTATAAACCCACTGCTTTGGAGTAGAGTCTGACTCACCCTATAGGTCAGAGTAGACCTGCCCCATAGAGTTTCCAAGGAGCACCCTGTAGATTTGAACTGCCGATCTTTTGGTTAGCAGAAGTAGTGCTTAACCCACTATGCCAGTAAATATCTAGGGCTGCTATAATAAAAATACCACCAGGAAATGCCTTTCACAAAGAGACATTCATTCCCTCACAGTCTAGGAGGCTGGAAGTCTGAATTCAGGATGCTAGCGCCAAGAAAAAGCTTTGTCTGTCAGCTCTCGAAGAAGGTCCTTGTCATCAATCTTAGCTTGCTTTAAGAGGTTCTCAGCTCAGACCCCCCAAGTCCAAGGGAAGATTGCTCCTAGCTCTTGTCAGTAGCATGAGGTTCCCCTGTCCTGCTGCTGACTTCTCTCTTTTGTTCTCAAAAGGGATTAATTTAAGACACAATCTAATCTTGTAGATTGAGTCCTGCCTCATTAACATAACTGCCTCTAATCTTGTCTCATTAACATCACAGAGATAGAATTTACAACACAGAGCAAATCATATCAGATGACAAAACGGTGGGCAACACACAATACTGGGAAGCATGGCCTAGCCAAGTTGAGGTACATTTTTGGGGAACACAATTCAATTCATAACAGTAGGGTTACAAATCACTTTATAATTGTTTCATTTTCCATAAATGTTTATTAAATTATGCCCTCTAAAATCATACTGAAATGATATATCAACTCTGTTAAATAAGAAACAGCACCTGAATCGAAATTAAACAATTAGTAAATTCCAAAAGTCAGGACTTTGTATTGTCAAAAGAAACATTTTTATTGCAAGAAACTTAGTTTTACTGGATTTCCAAGCTTAGAAAAATACTGTGATCATTGCTGAGAATTGCAAATTAATTATTTTTAATTCAATCAGTTACTTTTATTATTGTCATTCCAAAGTATAAATTTTTAGATGTCTTTGTGAATCGGATCCAACTTGACGGCACTTGGCTGGCTTGGTTGTATAAGCACATGCCTATTAATTTGTTCAGTTTTGTTTCCAAACTGCAGGCATTAGTCGATATGTTATCTTTAGCAGTGACAGATATACTATTCCATCCTTGCAGCTATGTTCAAGACATTTTTCAGGTCTGAAACAAAAGGCCGATAGAAGTTTCTTAAGTTCAGCTAGATTTCTTTGATCTCTCTCTTTCTTTTCCTCTCTTTCCTCCCTCTCTGAACATTACCTCAAATGCTAATATATGTGGTAATTCTGCTTTGGTAGTGCTATTCTACAATTTAGAAAATACTTGGTACTTCAAGTTCTTAAAATTTGACTCCAAATCATCACAGCCTTGATCTGAGAGTTCATTACTTCTGTCTCATATACTTCGTCTATTTTTGTTTGCAGTTCTTACAGTAAGATGAAGGGAATTTTGCATTGGCCATTAATATAATACTTGAGACATCATTACAGGAAATTAAAGAAAAAAAATGTATAGATTATTTCTTTGATTCTTCATTGAGATGTCTGCTTTGGAAATCGCTAAGGCTCTTGAACAATGCCAGTTTGTAAATCTATGGATTAATGCCTGAAGAGTTTGTATGATTATTTCTTGGCCTATCTTCCTTCAGAATGTATTAAACACAAAATAACCTCTCTTGGGTCTTGGGAGCTTTTCGTTATCTTTTCTGAAGGCAGAATGAACCAGATGGTCTCTTGAGTTCTCCTCCAAACCCATGACAGATTTTTCAGGGCACCAACTCGATTCCCATTTTGAGGAGGGCATCCTTGTATGTTGGCCTCCTTTTTAACCAGATATTATTTAAGCTACATTAGTTTGCTTGTATTATGGAGAGCCGAATTTCTGTGGTGCTGAGTAGGAAGGGGGAAAAAAAAAAAAAACCCTCTTCCATCAGATTCAAATGTTTTCCAGATCTACTGGCGGTAATTGACATAATTCATTTTAATGAGTTAGAAGTATTTGAAGAGCTTTCAGTGAAAACATGTGGAGCTGCACTATAAATTCCTAGGCTTTTAGAACCCTCTCAGTCTCTAGTGTTTCTACATTTGCTGCATCCAGTAAACTGATAAACAAAAATGATTTATTGTAAAATAGTTATAAGTAAAGAAATGTCCTCTGAGGATACAATAATTGTTTTCATTTTCCTTTCCCCAGTGCCAGTAGTATAATAAAATGCTAATTGATGCAAATTATGCACGATCTTTAATGCATACTAAAGAGAGACCATTTAAAACCCAGGTACCTTTTGTCGGGGAGTAAGCAGTGGAATATTGTTTCCTTTTTAAGATCTTGGACAAACTGGGAAGGGTTCCTTGCGGGCTTGTCCCTATTTACAGGCCCACCTCCAGACTGCTGCACTTAGACATTCCTGAGGAGGGGTAGAGACCGAGCAGGGGGAGGGGAGGAGGCGGCAAGAATATCTTGGACTCCAAATGATTCCACAAGGAAATCTTGGAAAGAAAAACAAACATTGCCCCACAGGACAGCCACTGTGACTTAAAGAAGAGAAAATTGAAATACATGAAAAATCAATGAGGTAATAATTAAATTGCGGGACACACCATCCAGCAGCCAGGACATTTCATGCATTTGGTAAATGGAGACGGAGGAACTGAAGTCATCAGTAGTTAAAAGGGAGCAAAGAACAGCCGTCATCTCGAAGCTAATTTCACGAGAGACACTAAAAAATACATACCTGCTACAGTATAGCAGGATATTTATAGGAGGTTAAAGATACAAATTAAAGTCCAGGAGACTATACATTCCTGATTACCCAGCATTCTTAAATCAGTCCTTCTCAGTCTCACACCTGGGGTCTCAGCTGCGGCGTAGCTGTCATTTACGCTATCCATGGCCCACGATTGATGACAGTCATTCGCTGATGAAGCTGTATACATCATTTCTGTCCGAGCTGCACTGGCCAGATGGACCCTGACCATCCATCGCCTGTCAGGGACGCATCTGTTCACACTGCTGCTAGGGGTACTAACAAGTCATTGGCTTTCCAAAAGGACAGTGTCAGCTGGATAGGGCACAACATAAAAACTGGTGTTTTCTTTTTTTTTCTTACCAAGAAACAGTTTTTTTTCTCCATAAAAATGGAGTACATCACATGAACTTTTTAAAAAAATAATAAGAATAGTCAAAAGATCAAAGATACTTTATCAAGTTAAGATTACAAAAGCATTTCTCGTAGAAAATTGATTTTCTTTCTTAAATTTGTTATTATTGATAATGATGTTTTAATAAAATGTAACTTATTCCAGATTATGATATTAAAATATGCATGAACAAATGTGGGGAGTTTCATTATCAGCATTTTTTTCTGTCATAAAAACTCACTATGTTAGTGTATGTTAGCATATGGTTTTTCTAAATCCACTTTAATTCGATTACTTGTCTTAATTTTTTCCATTAAATAAAATTTTCTCATCAGATAAAATATATACAAAGAAAATTTTGCCATTGCACATGTGTAAATTTGATCAATAGAAGGATAGTTCAAATTTGGTAAAGATCATAGTTTCATTTTAATTTGTAGCCATTTGAATTTTTTTTTTTTTGAACTATTACTTTATCAGCAGGATGAAGTAGTAACTATGGCTTAATTCAAACCTGTGTGTCAGGCAACATGTAAGCATTTTTCATGTATTATTTATTTTTCACAACCACAAGAAGTAAAACTCATACTACTCCCATTTTACAGACAGGAAACTGAAGCATAAAAAATTAAGAGACATACATCCAGTATTAGTGGCAGAGCTTGGATTTGAACCAAGAGTAGGTCTGACACAAAATACCACAGGTAAATTTATTTTATATTTGAAATTCCAATAAAATGATCTTCAAACATGGATCAGAACTGCCATTAGAACCCAGTATCCTGACAGCTCATCTAAAGTCTTGGTTTTGTTGTGAAAATTAAACTGTTTTGGAATTTCAAAATGTTTAACAAGAGTGACTTTAAATCCGGCAAGAATGAGGACATGAGTCAAAATTAGATGCCTAAAAACTTTCTTCCTAAAAACATTGTCACTGAAGTAGTGGTTCAGTGGTTCGACATTTGACTACTCTGTCTTAGCAGAGGACTCAGTGGCAGTGGAGAGTTTTTTTTTTAAAAAAGTGGAATTAGAATTTTAAAGCCTGCTTTGTTGTATGGGGACACGCTTTAAAAAAATCTTAATCAATGCTTGCAAAAAAAAAAAAAAAAACCTTAAATGGATGAAAGCCTATAATCTCCTCAAAATGACATGTGAGAAAACACAGCTCAAGGAACAAACAGGCTTCATCTGTTGACCAGAGCAGAGGTGAATGTTAGAATCAATATGAATGACAATGGGTGTTCTCAGAGATCCTTAAAATGCAATTTGTGTTCAAAAGATGGCCTCTAACCTCATATTACTTGACTTTCCTGATTTAGGAGACGGAGAACTATTTTATGGTTAAAACATGTGTTTTAAATGAGGGAAATTATACTTCACATATTTTGGTGAAAACTTACTGTAAAAGTGAAGAATTTAACATTACTAGATGGGGAACTGACCATCAAGGTCATAGAGCATGCATTTCTGTGCTGGCAATGCGAGACACATTGCTGAAAATATGAGTGACTATAAACCTCATTTTGGCTGTCTGCTTTGGCAGCCACAAGAGCTCTGCAGGGAAATTTCTCCATAATTCTCCATTTTGGCTTCATTGGCAAATCACACGGGTTTTCATGCTACAAGGGCCTTAAACTCCAATTAATTTATTTTGCTCTTTGGTGCAATTTTTTTCCTGTAGAAATATGGTAAAACACTGAAACAAAGATAAACTTCCAGATGTATTCTCTACTTTTTGAAGATATAAACAAATGTACGTTCACAAAGAGAATTTCAGCAAATACTGGTTGCCAGGCTTGGTTCCTCCTGTGTTCAAAAGCGAATGATCCGTGACCTTAAGGAATTCATAATCCCTAAGTGGAGAAAGGAATCCACATAACTGGAAACAAGCTAAAATGTCATTAAATCATAAAAACTTTATAAAAGTTGAAATTGTTTCCACCTGGGATTGTCAAAAAAAGCTTTATGGAAGAGGTAATATTTGAAACGAGTCTTGAACAACTGAGACCTCAACTTGTGTTAGAAGAGGAGGTTGTGTCCAGGCTGAGAGAAAAGACCTGTAGACTGAAAAATCAAAAGATCAGAGAGACAATAGTGAGTAGGTTAATTAACCTGAGTCTGCAATGTATGTTAAATATGAGATGCTTTGTTAATGCTCTGTAAATGAGTAAATAAATTAAAAAATAAGATCACAGAAGATCTTGTATACTGGTAAAAAACCCAGCAAGCAAACTCCCTGCTGTCAATTCAATTCCAGCTCACAGCGAACCAATACTAAAAGTCCATCATAATGAAACAAAAAGGTCTGTTGTGGTAGGCAGACGCCCATGACCTAATCCAGGTGTCTATGAATATGTTACCTTAAATGGAAAAAGGGACTCTGCAGATGTGATTAATGGCACAGATTTTGAGATGGGGCCATTTTCCAGTTTACCCATGCAGGCCAATCCAATCACATGACCCCTTAGGAGTGACAACGTTTCAAGTTTGTGGCCAGAGAGAGATGTGACCACAGAAAGCACACTCCAGGCAGGTGCAACTTTGCCACTTGGAAAGTAGAGGAAGGGGCCATGCACCGCAAATGCAGATCCTCTAACAGTTGGAAAAGTTAAGGAACTAGAGTGCCCCTCAAGAGCTGTCAGAAAGGAGCACAGTTCTGCTGACGCCTTGATTTTAGCCCAGCGTGACCCATGTCAGGCTTGTGACCTACAAAACTGTAAGACAGGAAGTCTGTGTTGTCCTCAGCCACTGCAATGTGATGATTTGTTAGGGCAGTGATAGGAAGTGAGCATATCTATTTTATGTTGTTTTGGCATACCACCGTTTATGACATCTGTCAGGATATTTTCAAATACTGTGTTGCCAGCCCGGAAGTTAATGTGGAAAATGTGTATCTACAATTGGGTACAAATTTCTAGGGAGAGAAAAAAGGTTTATTATTCAAATGTTTATGTGTTCATGCTAGTAAAAACTTAAAATGATTGTTGTTAAATTGTGTGCTTATTTCCCCCATAATGAAATTCATACTAAATATTCTTAGTATGCTTCAGTGGTCAAGAAATAGTTAGTTTGATAGTTTTTACAATTTTGCCATCAGTTTTGTCTTTGATTAACTAGGCTTATTAAACAACCAAAGCAATGCGGTGAACAAATCAATTGAATTGTTAATTCAGATATCATGGAACTGTACTATTGAGAGTAACACACCGGTATTCATTGTTAATCAACTAAGATACATTATGTATTTTGTGTGATACAGATACCAAAATAAAGTAGGTGCAAGTTTAAGAATTTTACGGCACTCGGCCGGCTGGTAATTTAAGCAATATACATGGTCATTTAAAAGATTCAGAATTTAGGAAATATCTTGCTTTCACTGTAAATTTTCTGTAAGAATCAGGAAAAACTTACACTGACAAAAACTAATACAAAACTGAGGGCTCAAGTCACTTTTCGTATATAAACTCTCCTGTAAATACTAAGTAAGTGGGTGGGACAAATAAAAGATTCCTTTTTTTCAAAAAACAAAATCAAATCACTACTTGATATTAAAATTGCCTCAGAAATACTGCCTCTGAGTTTTCCGGTAGTGGCCTTGTCACCTCCATGCACAGCTACGTTGTTTGTAAACCTGCCCTTGGCTTTATTTGCTGTACATACAGGATTTTGTTTATTGTGTTTACTTCCCACTTTCAAGTTTATATTCAAGGAATTTCTTTTGTACGTTTGTATGACACAGAACCCAATTCCACTGTCCAATTACCTGCCTCTGCAACTCTGATTTGCACAAAGTAGATCAGAGGAAGAAAGTGAGATCGAGTTGGTAGTGTGAGATGGAATGCCCCAAGGGCTGGGCTGGGTGGCCAAACTTCCTGGATGCTCTGGAGATACCACAGGAGCCCATGAGAAGTGTACAGGCTGACAGGGATGGCGGTGTGGAGGTGCTGTGTTTAACTCTGCGGGAAAGTGGATGCCAACCCAATCCCTAACAACAAATCACAGCACGATGAACCAACCACATTTCCTTTTGCATTTCTAAGAACCACCTTGAAAGCTGCTTGATTTGAAAGCTACCCATTTCTTTCCCGACAGTGTGGTGGTCAGGATTATGTCAACTTGGCTACTACCTATTTGGCTGCTGTATTAAGTGGCAGGGCGGGGTTTGTGGTGGCTCCCTGCCCCTTGGCTCTCATCTCGTGACCCTGGACTACAGCTGCTGATCGCTCACGTGGCCAGGAGCTCCTGCTCTCTTGTTCCAGCGTCTGGTTCCGGGACTTGAGCTAGCGGCTGTTGGGCTCATCAGTCCTTACAGTCGGCACGTGAGAGTCCTGCTCCCTGACCTGCCAATCCTGCGCTCGCCAGCCTCTGCTCAGTCCTGCTCCCTGACCTGCCGATCCTGGGTTCTCCAGCCTCTGTCACTTCGCCTCACCACCAGCTTGGGATCCACCGACCTCCAGCCTCTGTTGCATCGTCTCGCAGCCAGCATGGGAACCACTGACCCACACAACCGGTGATCTGCAACTCTGGTCTCTGACTTGCTGACCTTGGGTTCCTCAGCTTCCGTGGACACGTGAGGCTTGTGCCAGAGCTTGGGACATTCAGCTTCTGTGATTACGTGAGCTGTTTCCTATATTTGTATCTATCTATCTGTCTATATATATATATTATAAATCTTTCCTTATACCTACACGTGTTACTGATTTTGCTTCCCTAGAAAACCCAGCCTAAGACAATTTGGTACCAGGAGTGGGGTGCTGCTCTAGCAAATACCTAAAATGTGGAAGCCACTTTGAAACTGCGAATGGATAGAAGATTCAGAAGGAACGAAGAAGACGCAGATGGTGAGAAACAACAGAGGACCGGCAGCAGCGGCAGCGGCAGCAGCAGAACCAGAGGCAGCACTGGAGCCGACCCATGGAGCGAGAGAGGTCAGTGCCTGCGCAGAGTTTTCCTCACGGAACGGGGTGCCTCTGGGCACTTGAATCGGTGGAGCTGGCCTTGCTGACCCACGGAGTGAGAGAGCTGAGTGCCTTTGGGCAGGACGCTTTCCAGCAAGAGTGGGGTGCCTCCGGGCACTTAAACCAGTGGAGCCACAGAGCTTTGGAACACTTGCCCGGCAGGGCAGATGTGGGCCTGCGGCCCGGGCCATGCGGCCATACGAAGCTGAAGCTGGAGAGACAAATAGCGTGAGAAGCTGAGCTGCCTCAGTCTCAAGAGGTATGGCCATGACCTCAGGGGTTTCAAAGGGTGGAACCATGGCGTGCTGTGTTCGTAAGGGTGGAATTGCCACTCAGTTGGGCTTAGGGTGCTCCTAAAGCCGATGCGACAGAGTTTCTGTCCAAGTGGGCCTTGAAGGCAGAGTTGTAGCACAGGGCTGGAGGTCTCCACTCAGAAACCAGAGTGTGGCCGATACCTAGAGTCTGGAGAGCATTGCTGTTGTGTAGAATGTCTCAGAAAACGTAAGAGTATTTCCAAAGCTCTGAGGGCTAATGTAATGTGTTCTGTTGACTTGCCTGTTGCCTGTTAATGCCTTCTAAGTTTCACAGATGTAGAAGAGTTTTTGTATTTTGGACTTGGAACTGATTTAAGACTTCTGTTATATGGATGGACATAATTTTGCTATGGTGAGATGAATGTGTTAAATGTTTTGTGATGTGATTTTTGGGTTGTCAAAGGGTGGGATGTCATGGTTTGAATTGTGTCCCCCCAAAAATGTGTGCAGCCATGTGGCTGGGATATGGTTCCCAGTATCTTGGAAATGTCCTCCATTGTGTGGTTTTGCTAACCTGTATGTTAAAGGATTAGGGTGGGGCTGTGAATTCCTGCTATGGGGGAAGTTTCCCTGGAGTATGGCTTGCCCCACCCTTAATACTTTTAGCTTGCAAGGAATAAAAGGAAAAAGAACCAAGGACAATTTGAGAACCTCGCTACCATCAAGCAAGCAGCACCGGGAGCAGAACGCGTCGTTCAGACCAGAGGTTCTTGCGTTAGGACGCTCCCTGGACAATGACTGATGCAATACCGGACTTTCCTCCAGAGCCGTCAAGGGGAAAGTCTTTCCCTGGAGCGGACACTCTGAATATCGACTTGCAACCTACCTGACTGTGTAAGAATAAATCTTTCTTTGTTAAAGCCATCCACTCTGTGGTATTTCTGTTAGAGCAGCCCTAGCTGACTAAAACAGACAGGCTTCTACCCCACCTCGTTACACTGTTTTCATCTTGTCTAAAGCTCACCTTTAGATCACAGGAGGTGGAGCCCAACAGACCTGAGATGGTTAACTTGTTCATTCAAGCACTGGATGAGTAATGTGAATAAGATACATTAGCTCTCTGTAACTATTTCCCCAGTTGTAGAAACGGGTACAGGGTGTAATTAGTGCATTCACTGATTCATTTTCTTCCAATTCTTCTTTTTGTTAGGTGCCCATCAGGTGAGTGCTAACCCAGAGCAACTCTGCATCCAACAGAACGAGGTGCTGCCCGGTTCTGAGCCATCCCTATAGTCATTGCTCTTTGTGCCTATTGTGGCACCACTGTGTCTATCTCCTTGAGGGTTTTCCTCTTTTTTGATGACCTTCTACTTTACCAAAATGATGTCTTTCTCCAGGGACTGGTCCTGGTCCCTCATAATAACATGTTCAAAGTACATGAGACAAAGTTTCATCATCCTCACTTTTCTAAGGAACGCTCTGGGTTAACTTCTTCTAAGACAGATATATTCTTTCTTCTATCATCTGTCCATGGTATATTTGATATTTCTCACCATAATTCAAATGCATCAGTTCTTCTTCAGTCTTCCTTATTTAGTGGCCAGTTTCTGTAAACATATGAGGTGGCTGAAAATATTGTGGATTAGGTCAAGTGCACCCTAGTCCTTGAAGTGCTATCTTTGCCTTTAAATCCTTTGCAGAGGTCTTCTGCCCAGTGTAATACCTTGCACGATTTCTTCACTGCTGCTTTCATGGGTGTTGATAGTGGATCCAAATAAAATAACATCCTTGACAATTTCAGCCTTTTCTCTGTTCATCATGATGTTGCTTATTGGTCCAGTCGTGAGAATTTTTGTTGTCTTTATGTTGAGGTGTAATCACAGCGGCATTTGATTTTCAGCAGCACTGCTTCAAGTCCTCTTCGTGTTCAGCGAGCGCAGTTGCTGCGTATTGTAGGTTGTTAATGAGTTTCCTTCCAATCCTGATGTCACACTCTTCTTCATGTAGCTCAGGAGCATATAGGTTGAATAGGTATGGTGAAAACGTAAAAGTCTGATGCAGACCTTCTCTGAGACACAAGCATGGATTGTACCTGCTCTCAAGAGGCTTCTCTCTGCTAGCCACAGGTTGTGAATTTAAAAACAGTGGCTGCAATAATCTGTGACCGGGCCCTCTTCAGCACTGTGAAATAAGAGCCCTTGATTTCACAGTGAAGTAACCTGTGGGAAGATGAAGCAGAGAAGTATAAAGCACCAGAAATCTAACAGGACATCAGCAAATTTCTTCTTAGTCTGGAGTATACTCCTGTTTACACTTACTGGGTTGTTACTATGTTCTATAAATGGATTGTTAATACTTTTATGTCCCATATTTTAAGATCATGGTGAGATGAGACCATAGGTTTCACTTTGCTCATGAAGTCTTTTACTCCAGTGTTTAAAGAAGCTCAACTTTGACCTCCTACTTCCTGGCATCCCACCTCTACCGCTGCTCGATGGCCTTTGGAAAATGGGCATTTTGCTGAACCTTTTGGTATTTTGTCCCTGTGTATAGCAAATGATAATAATCATTTCAGCTACCTCATAGGATTGCTGCTGTCTTAAAAGAAATAACTATAAAGCACTTGGCACAAAATAATTATTGTCTGTTATTACTACTGCTATTGCTCTTCCTACCACTATTAACATTAATATATAGTTCCCTGTCTTCCTCAAAGTGTAAAACAATAATTGACAAGTGAAAAAAAAAAAAGCCACAAATCCAAGAGATGTCCTTTGCTTTGGTTTGCCCATAGATATGAGAATAGCAAAATGCTAGTCATAGATAACATTCTAGTATTAGTGCAAGAGAAGGCAGAGTGAGCAGAGTCTCTTCCATCTGCTGTACACAAACAAAAAGCAGTCAAGTGGTTTCTTCTGTTCAAAAGACCTCGTATTCTGCTATTACCAAACCAAAGTGACTGCCATCAAGTCTATTCCAACTCACAGCAACCCTTAATATTCTGCTATAAGCTACTTAACAATGAGGTTCAGTTATATTTATTTTTATAACCTCAGTGCCTAGCATAGTGCCAGGCACTTGGTAAGACCTTGACTAGCACTGCGTTGTAAAGCACATAAATCAAAAAACCAAACCCAGAGCCATCCAGTCAATTCCGATTCACAGCTACCTTATAGCACAGAGTAGTAACTCTCCACAGAGTTTCCAAAGAGCACCTGTTGTATTCAAACTGCTGACCTCTTGGATAGCACATAGTAACCAAAAACAAATCTACTGTTCCAAGTCAACCCCAACATACAGAAATACTATAGGAGAGAGTAGCATTGTCCCACATGGTGTCCAAGTCTGTAAATCTTTACAGAAGTAGTCTGCAACATTTTTCTCCTGCACAGTACAGGGTAGATGCTTCTTAAAAATTGCAGGTGAGTGAATAACTGAACTGAAGATGATTAGTGGTAAGGTAGTTAACAGCTATGGCCACTAACAAAAGATACTATATATAGAATCCATCAGGGGCTTCTTGAAAACTCCATGCGGCAGTTTGACTCTGTCCCCTTAGGGTTAGTATGGGTTGACTTGACAGCAAAGGGTTTGGTTTAGAAACACACACACACACACATACATAGACAGACACAGTTAAAGCTCTGCCACTTGAAGTCAGCAGCTCATGAATCTCTAGAAAATCCCAGTAAAAACTAGGAATATTACTCGGGACAGAAACTAATTCAGATAAGTTTTCAAGTAGGCTGCCTGACAGAAGGACATGAAATAAAATGCATATTGATGAAGGAAAGAGAGAACACAGAACACATGGGACAAGGTATGAAAAAAAAAAAGTGCTTTATCTTACCTCACAACGATACAGGTATCTGAGAAAGATACATACATTTGTTGATTGGTTTCCTCATGTATAAAACTGAAGGCGTTCAAATCTTCTTTAAATACCTATGGGAAAGATTGAAACAAATGAGTAGGCTTAGGCTGGGTTGTCTCAAGAAGCAAAACTAGTGAACTGTGTATGTATGTATATACAGAAAGACAGAGACACACAGAGAGACAAGGGGAGAGATTTATCTTAAGGAAATGGATCCTATGATTATAGAGGCTGATAATTCTCAAAACCTTGTGTCAGGCCCCAGGTTGGAGGCTTCTCCTGACTCCCGTAGCTACAGGGGTTGGTGAACTTATGACAGGGAGTAAGAGAGCAGGCTGCTGGCTCACGAGCTTCAGATGGCAACATAGCCCAAGATTGGCAGGTACGCTGCTAGTTCATATCTCAAAAACTGGAGGTCAGATGACCCAGATGCAGGATCCAGAGTGAGAGCTTTGCTGGAACATGTTCCTGTATACAGCAGGCAAGCCATACCACCAACAAACTTCCTATCGGTTGATTGGCTGCTAAGAGCAAATCTCATCATGAAGTAGATTGCATCATTAATAATTGTTGAACTACATCATAATTGACACACTGAGGAGAATCATGGCCCAGTCAAGTTGACACACAACTTTAACCACTGTGCTATTGCATGTCAAGAAGTGTCATAGCATGGTTTAATCCCTGGTCTCTGAGTTCTGACTACTTGGACTTAAATCTGTGCTCTGTCACTTAATAGTTGTAGCACATCAGTTTAGCCTATCTGTGCCTCAGTTTCCTCATTTACAAACTGATGAAAATGATAATAATAGTTGCTAAAAATTGCATCAATTCTTTTCCTAAACTGCAAAGCTAACATAGATACACTATTTACTAATCTGTTTTCTGCTGTCATCTCTGGGGTCACCAAGAGTCAGACCCGACTCAATGGCAATGGGGTAGTCTGTCGCTATCCCCCCGATACCGACCCGCGGCGGAGTGACAGCAACAGACCGACACCACGTCCTCTGGTCTTCAAGCAGAGAGAGCGTTTATTTCCAGTAGTTCCACTTATATACAGAATGAATCAGCCAATCACTACTGGCCCATGTACGGGCTAGGGCGTGTCCCAGGCATGCGCAGGCAAGATGTTTACTGCTCTAAGGTCTCTGGGTCTGGGTGTGGCTACAAGCCAAGGCGCCATCTTTGGGTGCGGCCGCTTGGGGGGTGTGGGGCCGGCTCGCCACATCTCCCCCTTTTACTTCATATATGCATGAAAGTGCCTGTCTTAGGTCATCTCGGGCTAGAGTGCTCCTTACCCGTCATTGGGATACCCCACAGCTTAGTGGGGTCCCTGCCTTAGGTTGGTAACACCCCCAAGAGAGGTTGCCCGTCTTTGGCTATCCTTCCAGCATTTGCAGCCACACTCCGGCTGAAGTTGATGCTCGTTCTTCAGCATTTGTGATAGCCTGCACAAAAAGCGCCGTGTTCATCTGCTGTTGCCTCCTCTGGTGACGAAGGTATAGGATCAGCCGCCACAGACCCAGGAAGCATAGGATGCATGCCAGGGTGCCAGAGCGTGCCCATTCTCGAACAGTATGTAGGGCTGACTGGACCCAGTTCATCAAGGTGACAGCGGTCAAGTAAGTTGTCCACTTCAGCGGTCCAGTTGCCTAGTAGCTGACGAGACAGTTGTCTGGAGAGACTAGCTGCGCGAGAGATATTGTTAAACTGCACAGAAGTAACACAGAGGCCAGGGAACCGCCACTCACAGCCCAGCTGCACCACATGCGCTAGGGAGCCTTGGACAAGGTTGAGGCTTGCGCCAGAGCTGGGCGTAAGAGGGTCGCTTGACCGGCCAAGGGACGTATCGGGGTAATCTAGTTAAAACAGATTGAATTGGTGTAGGATATAGGGTCTTTGCCAGGTATAGTTGAGCTGGGGAGAAAGTAGAGTAAGGCTTTACTGTCCACTGGAGGCGGTGGCTCTGACAACCTGTCCAGAGACTAGGCCAGTCCCACGTGCTTTTGCATTTTGGGGCCCATTGAGGCTGTGAGGGGATGCTGCCATTGGCTTTAGGTACCCTGAGCGGTATTTGGCCTTGCAGGAGGGTACCATTTGTTAGAGGGTTGCTACTATTGCTAGGGGTATCAAACCATCCAGCAGACTGATTATACAGGGTAATGCAACTGGGGTTGTAGTCAGAGCTATCAACTTCTGAACTAAAATTAGTGAGTATATGAAAGCACAAAAAACCTTGAAAGCTTATATTAAGGGGGCGCAGTTCAGGGGCAAAGTCAGCTTGTTGTTTTAGGAAGGGTAGCTCAAGTGAGCTATTGGTTGTGGATATGCGGGGAAAGACGGAAGCAGTATGATGCATAGGTAGGGGAAGGGGTAGGACATCTAACAACCCCCACCAGTACTTATCCTGATTTTCTTGGTATTGTTCAGTCACTGCTTTCCCCAGGGTCACATTATCACAAAAGCAAATGGTAAATCATACAAGGTATTACTTATAAAATTTGAGAAAGTTAATGTCTCAGAATATATTTCTCAAAATCCAAATTTTATAATCATTGTTACTTTTTTGCTAGCAGTCTCAACTCGAACAGCATGTTCCTAATGTCTCTGATTTAGGGATAAATTAACTTTCTGAGGTTTACCCAATTTATTATCTACCTAAATCTCTCTCCCCCCACCCCTGGTACATATTAGGTTAATCTGGTCATACACCTGAGGGGGATAGTTTATTTGTTGATTGGCATAAGGCCCTTGACCTATCAGCATATCAACGTCCCACGTGTGCTGGCCATTATGGGCATTGCGTGCTGCCTGCTCGGTAGCAAACTCCATCACCAGGGATTTCCAATCTAGGTACTGCCCAGAAGTTAGGCAGGCATGAGCGAGATTTTGCCAGTCATTCGGAGTCATGGCATACCTGTGTAGGTTTTCTAAGGAAGCCACCACAAAAGAGGCGGCAACGCCATACGTTCTTACTGCCTCAGCCACCCCCTTTACTGTTTTCCAGTCTAAGACTTCATGATACCATTGCCCTTGCTGAGTTTGAAAAACAGGAAAAGCACCCATAGCATGGGGTACCTCTCTCCAGACCTCGGGGCAAAAACTTCTAGCTGACGCTTTGGGCCTTGTATCAGGCTGCGCCTTGCACCGGGCATAAGGATTATAGGGTAGGGGGTTACCCCCTCCCACGTCCGGCGGCTTTTTAGGTGGCTCAGGCGCTGAGGGCCGTGCGGAAATGGGGCAGAGACGCCCAAAATGGCGCACAACCTTTTCCACTTCCTCTTCTGCCTCTGACTCACTTTCAGGCTCACTTTCCTTCAGCTCTTCCTCGCCACAGGCGCTGCCCTGCTGAGAGCGCTCTTCTTGAATTCGCTCTAACGCGGATTGGCCTGTCTGTAACACCCTTTGAAATACTCCTGACTCATCCTCTAGACAAGTTAAAATCAGAATCCAAATACTCATTACTCCTGGGGGCAGGTTGCCTTGTGTATCTACTCTAGTTAGATCTGCCCCTAACTTGTTCCAGGCTGCAACAGTAAGATGGCCCGAAGCTAAGAACCAGGGAGCCACCTCTTCCACTGTGGAGAGGAAGCGCTCAATCGTCTGTTGCTTTAATCCAATACCCCTCTGTCTAAGCAGGCTTTTACAGGCAGTTAGTAGATGTTCAGCAGAGGGCTGGTTCCCCATTTTCTTGGTGCTGTGCCTAACGGCTCTGGGCGTCCCCGAAGCCTTTTAGGCGTTTAGTCTAGACTACCCCTCCTTGGGGCTGATTGTCCCTCCCAGGGATCTTTCCAATTGCCCTTCTTAGGGTTTCATAGGATTGCCCCTCCCAGGGGTCTTTGAAATCGCCCCTCCCAGGGGTTCTTACCAGCGCTGTAGATCGGGCCAGAGGAGGGTTGGGGTCCCGTTGGTGCTCCCCGTACGTAGCCACCAGATGTCGCTATCCCCCCGATACCGACCCGCCGCGGAGTGACAGCAACAGACCGACGCCAGGTCCTCTGGTCTTCAAGCAGAGAGAGCGTTTATTTCCAGTAGTTCCACTTATATACGGAATGAATCAGCCAATCACTACTGGCCCACGTACGGGCTAGGGCGTGTCCCAGGCATGCGCAGGCAAGATGTTTACTGCTCTAAGGTCTCTGGGTCTGGGTGTGGCTACAAGCCAAGGCGCCATCTTTGGGTGCGGCCGCTCGGGGGGTGTGGGGCCGGCTCGCCACAGTAGTCTATAACCTTTGTTCCAATTTCATTAACTGTTCCACTTAGGTCCTTTTTTTTCTGTCCTAGATGTATTCCACATTGTTTTTATTTATCAGGTCTCCATAGTCTCCTCCAGTTTGTCACGAATTTAAAGAGTACTGGTCAGGAATTTTGTAAAATATCTCCTATTTGGCTTTGTTGAATGTTTTCTCATAATAAGTTATACATTTTTTGATAGGAGTACCATGGAAGTGATATTGTGTCTTTCTCAGGGTATCATATGAAGAGTTTCATATCAGTATGAGTTACTGTAGGAGACACTAACTATATGATCACTTGGCTAAGGTGCTATCTTTGAGGGATGACAAGCCCATAAACACATCCTAGGAAATTGCTACACACCTCATTGCTGAACATCACTATGGTCACCTTCGAAGTACTCCCATTGGGAGCCTATGCACTGACACCAATGCCTGGTCCATCCTTCAAAGCAATTTTGGAATTCTTTTTCTGGAATGGCCATGAGAGCTGTCACTGTATTACCCTTGATGTTCTGAATGTCATCAAAATTGTCTTCCTTTCAATATTCTATTTATCTTCAGGTAAAGAAAAAAGTCATTGGGGGCCAGATCAGGTGAGTAGGGAGGGTGTTCCAAAAAATTATTTCTTTACTGGCTAAAAACTCCCTCACAAAGAGTGCTGTGTGAGCTGGTGCATTGTTATGATGCAAGAGCAATTGTTAGCAAAAATTTCAGGTCATTTTCGTCTAAATTTTTCATGCAGCCTTTTCAGCATTTCCAAATAGTAAACTTGGTTAACTGTTTGTTCAGTTAGTACAATTCATAGTGAGCAATTCCTCTGA
Organism: Heterohyrax brucei; assembly: GCA_028571685.1. Classification (NCBI taxonomy): domain Eukaryota; kingdom Metazoa; phylum Chordata; class Mammalia; order Hyracoidea; family Procaviidae; genus Heterohyrax; species Heterohyrax brucei. The sequence goes on along the minus strand of CM053146.1, from coordinate 69,952,120 downwards.
TATCAAAAAATGTTAGCAATGTCATTTTGACTCTTGATTTGGCTGACAGAGCTTTTCCCGTTGTGAAGAACTGGCTGACTTCCTGACGCTTTGTTTGAGAGTTGTACGGTACACTGATGATTCGTTGCCAGTGATAACATGGCCCCAAACATCATGTTGCCTCTCTAGAAGTTCTTCACAAACTTCATCTCTCCTTTGCTTTTGCTCACTGGTGAGCTCCTTCGTGACTATTTCTGCACATACCTTTCTCATGCCAAGATTTTCAGTTAAGATTTTCCTAACTGTTTCTCTCTCAGTGTTTACTTGATCTGCTAGGCTTCTCACAGTCAGCCAATAATTTTGACACACAATTTGATGAATTTTTATGATGTTTGGATCAGTTCTGCTTGTTATTGGCCTTCGTGACCTTTCTTCATCAGTGATAGTTTCTCTCCCCTTGCAGACTGCCGTTTTCTTCATGACATTATCCCCATAAACCTGGTTTAACACATCCCTGATTTTACTTCCACTCTTTCCAAGATTAACAAGAAATTTAATGTTTTTTTGCTGCTCTGATTCAAGCTCCAACATTCTTGTGACAGCACAAAAAGAACAAACAACAATAATAATGAATGTCACTGAGCCAGACACTGCCACACATTGACAGGAACACAGCTGTGAGACCCTGATATACCAAAGTTATGAAATTTAACCGAGTTCTTTGTACAGTGGTGCAACGTAAGTGCACAGTGGCAAGTTTGCAAACTTAAATGTCAGGCCTCTTATAAAATGTTTCTCAAATGCAGACCTTTTCTTGCCTTTTTCAATCAATAAGTATTTTGTGAGGAGGTATTACAAGACAAGGCAAATATCTTTTTTCTCACATAATTTTGTGCTAATCTAACATCCTTTATGATTACTCTGTGCAGTAACTATTACTATGATATTTGCCAAATGATAGATTTTTTTGTTAAGAAAAAACACACTGGAGTATTTATAGGTTAAGGGACATCATATGTGTCACTTATTCTCAAAATATTAAAAATAAATTATATGTATATTTTGAGTGGTAGATAAAGAGAAAGAATTATGAAGAAAATGTAGGGCTGACATTTGAGGAATCTGGATAAGGTCTATTGGAATTCTCTATGTTATCCTTACAGTTTTTCTGCATGTCTGAAACTATATAAAACTAAAAATAAAAAACTTAATTTTTAGGCTGATAATATAGCTGATTGTGACTACTTTGGGTTTTAAAACTAAAGAGTACATATTGACTTCAAAGATTCATTTTCAAATTATGGCTAAGGATTGTAGATTGTCAGATTCTTTCTAAACTTATCATAGTATTCATTACAAGTAAAAACATAAAATAATTTAGAATGGGTAGAGTTGTTGGATAGTTTCTCCTGCTCTTGCCCCTCCACATAGGTGTAAAGAAAGCCGAAGTGTTCAAGGTGTTAATTACATATTTTCTTTATCTCAGACTTCACTCAGGGAATTTACATAGTAACTCTAGGGAAAAGTGAATTGTTTGGGATCTAATATTTGTTTGAAATATCTAACTAGAGCCTATTAAAAGCTTGTTAATTTTCTTAAATCAAAGTAAAAATAAAATTGTTAAGATCTTGTTGGCCATATTTAATGAATTCATAGAAATGTAGAAGGTTAGTGGTAAAAGTCTTCATTACAGTTATAACTCAATAGCTGAAAAGAAAAAGTCTTTAAAATGATAAAACATGTTGTGGTGCTAGAATGTCCAAATAAAATTTGAGATGTATGTCCTGAAGAAAAAACTGAATGGGGTAGAAATCATGGTTATATATAACTCAGCTGTAATTTATAAATTTGTTTGGTGATTGTCTTAAAAGTTGCATAACGAGCAATTGCCTTCCTCACACTAATCACTAGTCTGTCATGAATATTACTGCATTTTTTTCTCTGTCACTGATAGCTTCCAAAAAGGAAGCATCATCTTTTAAGTAGTGTGGGCCACATTTCTACTGGCAGCAGCCAACTGGTTATACTGGCCAATTCATTGGTACCGATCCAGTTTGCCAATGTGCTGAGTTAAGGCCAGCAACAGTTCGGAATTAGAATGGCTTTACCTGTAAGAGCTCTGGCAGTCAGAATGAAACAAAGCCCTGAGCTGAGCTCAACAGTCTACAGACTGGGTCGTGATGAGTCCTCTGTTGGCTAAGGCAGAGCAGGTTGCTAAGGGGTGTTCAGCATACCACTAAGACAAAGCAACTAGGAACAGTCTGACAACAAATTAAGGGAAAACTCAGTGACAATGCGCCAGAAGCTATAGAAACATCCCATTAGAAACTAAAACCATTACATAGATCCTTAAGGAGACTTATTGGCAGTCTGATAAAGACACTTTTTTAAAAATATATTGTAGAAGAATACATCAAGATGGCATATATGCAGTAAATCAATAAAAAAGTATCTCATAAACTGTGTACAAATGTGTGTGTGTGTATATTAGATTACTATATGCACACTAATATCTCCCAGTATTCTAAGACTATAGACAGCCCAAAGCTAACTAGTACAGAAATGTTTGATTTATATTTTATATCTTCTATTGTTGTTAGAATTATTGAACGGGAGAACTGTAAAAACACTGTAACATGAAAATGAATGTGTTTTACAAATAAATAGCTAGTTTTCCAAAACAGGAAAAACAAAGAAGGAAATAGTTAAATACCAATTTAACTTTCACATTGATTTAATTTTTTTTTCCTCTTTGGGCAAACACACTATTGATTTTCAATTTAGTATCAATAATGAGAAAATACATCCTTGTACCTTTATTGCTGTGCTAAAAGTCTATTTACTCATTTACTTAAGTATTTATACCAATTAACGTTTAGCAAATGAAATTTCAAAGCTTGTACTCCAAATAAGTCAAAGCCAAGTGCCGTCGAGTTGGATCCGACTCATGAGGACCCTAGTGGTCAGGGTAGACCTGACCCCCAGAGTATTCAAGGAGTGTAGTTATAAAATAATATCTCTCAGAAGCCAAATAAAGATAAAAGATAAAAATTGCAAAAGCTAAATGTATTTCTGTTGGAAATTTTTTACTTTTCTTGATAGGCATCTTCATTTGAGATTTATAGTGGTTTCTGATGTTGATTCTGTCAAACAAGTACTGACCCTTTAGCAGTTGTAAGTCTAAGATCTCGGTGTTACAAGGAAGTTACAAAAGAGATTTAAGACACAATCTTATCTTGGAGGAAGTGACCATCTTAAATATATTCTAATTGTTATTTATTACATTTTCAATCACAAATTTTCAAATTAACTGAAGAAGTGAGTCATACCATGTCCTAAGCTCAAACAATGTAGAATTTAATCATCTCTAAGTAACTAGAATAACTAACTCATATTTAAACAGTCAGGATAAACAAACAAAAAAATTATCTGACAGTTTTTACAATAACCTTTAGAGTAATCAAGAAAAGTTTAGGATAGAGGAAAGAAATGTTTAGACAAGGGAAATAAAAGTGTCCATCTATAAAATGCTCTTTCAGAGTTTATATTTTGTCATTACTGATATGTTATTTGCTTTAGACAATGCTAATGAATATACAGTGAAGAAAGCTTAAACTTTGGATGGAGTGAGGCTAAGAAAAGGCATAAATTATCTTGTCTGCTTGGAATGAAGCTATTTTAAAACCAGTGAGAGACAACATTTATGACCTTTGGTACAGAGACCAAGCTAGTAATTGGGCTTGCTATTTTCCCTGAAGTGTTTTGGTGGGCCAACCTTACATTTTGGGATGAGGACACAGTATCCTATGATTTCTCTGCTTTCAGGACTATCTGCTTACCGGTTGAAAATTATGTGATGAAACAATAATAGAGCAAAATTGATAAGGCTTACAAAATACACTGATATTTAATCGGTTGTTGTTTAAACAACTGACCCTATGAAATTTTACACAAATACTGGATTTTTCTGGTATCATTCTAGAGATATTGAAGGTCTGCATATTTCTCTTAAAGTAACAGCATAAAAATAACATGATGTTTGTGGTCATTAAATGCCTAGCTTTAATATCAGGGAAGATTTCTGTGGACAAATCTTCAACTGCTACCTCTGTATTTTCTGTTATTCTGCCACTCCTTTCTGGTGCTACAGTCATTCGTGGATTATTCCTCTCGACAGCATCCCACAGAATTCTTAGTATTTCTTGATTTTTTTTTTAATTCTCTTATCTGAATTTTCCTTATATGTTGATGTCATATGCTTTGTCTTCAGTCTCACTGAGACTTCCATTGCCTCTGTTCTGCTCCTTTGACTTCCTATTGAGTTGTCTAATTTTGTAATTTTATTATTTATTTTCTGAATTTCTAATTCTTGCCACTCTAAGCTTGCTTTCAGCCTTTTCTATTTGTCATTATGCTCTGCTGCATTTTGCCTTATCTCCTTCCTGATCTCTTGAAGAACTCTAAATATCAACCTTTTGTATTCTGCCTCTGATAGGTCTGGGAAATTCTCTTTGTCTGGAAAATCTGAATCTTGATCTTGGGAGAATTATGAAGTCATAATGGTCTGCTTATTTAAGTACTTTGAAATTGACTCTTGACTTCATTAGTAAGTTGTATTTATTTATTTTATGTTCTAACTTCTTTATTTTGTTTTGCAGTGTCCAAACAGGCTAGTCATGTGTGGCCATTTGGTTACTGTTGCCTTTGAAGTTCTAATGTCTTGTCACCAGATGATTAGAACTGCTACTAGACATGTGAGCCCAGAAGTCCATTTACTTTCCTGGTATGGATTCAGCTCCGGGGTCCAGGTAGCTAGTCACCAAGTGTGTGGTGCAGGCTCTTGTCTACTTTCCTAGATGGCCAGGTATAATTGGTGTAAGCATAGGCATCTAGCTGCAGCCTCTGAGAATGGGAAAGGGCTAGCAATCCCCAAGTGTCTATGAGGTTGGCATGTTCTCTTATGTCTGAATCTAGGTAAAGAAACAGTTTCTTCCCTGATTTTCCAGTTCATGGGAGTCTGCAGACTTTTTTTTTTTTCTCAGAGTGGGTTTAAGGAGTCCTACTTCCAGCTCAGTTAATGGTATCAGACCCCAGAGCCAGGCAGAGTGCAGAAAAGGGAGGGTGAAGTGCTGGGAGAAAGGAGAGCAATTTATCCTGGGGGCAAGATTTAGACCCGTGCACAGTTGGTTATACACAAACTTAGCTTTCAATAATCTCATGATGTTTTTCACTGGTTCTGGAACAATGAGTGGATTCTCTGGCAGTTTCTCTTACTGGGGAGAATGCCCTCCAACCTCCAGGCTCAGCCATCACACCGGCCAGAGCTGTTTCCCATGGGTCAGGTCTAGCAAATCTTACTCTCTTTCCTGTTGTTTCAGTCTGATTCGTCAGCTTTCTCCTTGATGTTCTGGGCTTCTAGAATGTTGTGTGTAATGGATTCATTTGTTGTTTTGAGTCTTTTTTGTTAGAGGAATCAGAGGAAGAATCTGACTACTTCATTATTCTGGAGCCTCCCCCTCAATGCCTAGCTTTAAAACATCAGTACAAATGTGCTTTGTTTAAACTCGTGCATTTGTGTTTTGTTCAAATACCTGTACTGAGTCTGGGATCTTAACACATCACAAATAAAGTATTTTCAGACACTCCCTTTGTTGTTTCATCATTATAAAAGATAAACACAGGCAGATCACTACACAACTCTATGATGTTCAAAATAAGTAATTTGTGATTTATGATGAAATTCATTCTTTGCTTAAATATAATGTTATTTTACAATCACATTTGTTTCTAAAAAATAATTAATTCATAACACCTTTAAAAGTATTTTATGCTTACCATTACAAGGAAAAGATATAGCAACAATTCTGCAAAAGAAAACTAAGATTCAGTTAAACAACAAAATCAGATTAGTGTTCCTTTAATCTTGTTATCACTGTATGTCATCAAGTTGATTTCAGACAAAGCAGCTCTACCAAACAGAGTAGAATTGCCTCACAAGGTTTACAAGGAGAAGCTGGTGGATTTGAACCACCGATCTTTTGGATAGAAGCCTGAGCTCTTAACCATTACACCACCAGGGTTCCTTAGCACCTTACTGTTTATAAAATACAGTCACATATATTTTCTTATTTGGCACGTATACCAACCCTGTGAAATACTTGTGGAATCCTTTCATTTGTAGATATAATGAAAGAAAATAGAAGATTACAAAAAAACCCATAGATTCACATAAAAGCATATACAATCAGTAAACTGTATACCAAATTAAACCCAGTGTCATCCTACTCATGGTGACCCCATCTTTACAGAATAGATCTGAATTCCATAGGGTTTTCAAGGCTATAATTTTTCCAGAAGCAGTTTGTCAGGCCTTTCTTCTGTGGCCTCTCTGTGTGGATTCAAACTGTCACCCTTTCAAGTAGCAGACAAGTATAAACACCCAGGAACAATGTTAGTAAGCTATAGATATAAAAATCAAGCCATGTCCTCTGGTTTCAATGCTTATGTACACTCCAATACAAGACGTTATCAGTTTCAAAATTACTGATTCTTAATACATTAATGTCTAGATAATGTAGATTAATACCTTTGAATATGTGATGCATAACAAATTTCGGATAAAATTGTGAAGAATGACAAATCCAGAACACTTAACTGTGCTTATGAGGAGTCTGCACATAGCCCAGGAGGCACTTATTTGAATGGAACAAGGGATTACTGCATGCCTTAAAGTCATAAAATCTATATCCCAGCATTGTATGCCTTCACCACACTTCCTCAGTTTGTATATTGAGCAAATAATCCAAGAAGCTGTGTTATATGAAGACAAACACAGCACCAGGATTGGAGGAAGACTCATCAACAACCTATGATATGCAGATGATACAACATCACTTGCTAAAAATAAAGAGGGCTTAAAGCAGCTTCTGATGAAAATCAAAGACAGTGTCCAGTATGGATTACATGTCAACATAAAGAAAACAACAATCTTCACAATGACCAATAGGTAATATTGGGGTAAATGAAGAAAAGATTGAACTTATCCAGGATTTCATTTTGCTTGGATCTGTAATCAAAATCCATGGAATCAAATAAAATAACACATTGTCAAGAAATCAAATGACATATTGCGTTGGGCAAATCTGCTGCAAATGACCTCTTCAGAATATTAAAAAGCAAAGATGTCACTTTGAAGACTGATGTACCCTTGACTCAAGCCATGACATTTTAAATCACCTCATATACATGTGAAAGCTGAACAGTAAGTAAGGAATGAAGATTAAATGATGTGTTTGAATTACATTGTTGGAGAAGAAGACTGATAATACCACGGACTAAGAGAAGAACAGAAAAATGTATCTTGGACGCAATGCAATCAGAACGCTCCTTAGAAGTGAGGATGTCTGCGCTTCATCTTACATACTTTGGATACTTTGTCAGGAGAAATCACTCCCTAGAGAAGAACATTATGCTTGGTTCAGCTGCCACTGTAACCGAGTAGGCTTTCTGTTGTCCTCGTACTCACAACGTCCTAATCACAAAATCACTGCTGTAGCTCACAACATCGTGTCTTCACATCGTGTTTCTAGCAGAAAGACAGAAGAGGCTAAAACAAAAATTTCTCCCTGAAAACTTCTACTTGTGTCTCAATGAGAAGAGAAGAACTGAACCACATTATCACTCCCAGCAGACACTGGAAAAGTGTGTATCTGGATTTTGTCAGTCTCTGTAGTTGCAGGTGAGTAAGGAGAAGGAACTTAGGAATCATTGAGAACTTTTCAGTCAACAGCATCTGCCTGAGTAGAAAGGCAAAGAGATCCAGAATCTATCATTGCTTCCAAAGAACTTATATTCTAGTTCCAGAAATAAAAACTAGTCCATAAATGTCCATCCGAATCTTTGCTGACAAGTTGATTTCCATGCATAACAACCCTTTAGTATACAGTAGAACTAATCCATAGTGTTTCCAGGAGTGGCTTAGGATTCAAATTGCCAACTTTTTAGTTAGCAGCTGAGCTCAAAACCACTGCCCCATCAGGGCTCCTTAAATGTCCATAGTGCATGGCTAAAAGCGAAGATTAGAAATGGTGATTTAGTGTGTGGTTGGTTTTCAAAGACGGAAACAGTGTAACTCTCTTTGCTTGTGCCTTTTCTTGAGAAAAAAATAAGTAACTTATGACCGACTAATCTCATTAGTGTGCTAAGCATCCTCCTTGTGTAGCAAATGACAGTTGACTGAGGAAAAGAAATGAGCTAACTGGACTATAAAATGGAGAAGTACAAACAAGGCTGGATTCAGAAACTTAAAATAATCTTATCAGAGTTCTGTCCTCTAGCTCACAGTTCTGGTTTTTCTAAGTTGCAATCATTCTCAGGAACATCCCTTTGCCACGATTGCAAAATTCATTGGCAAGTCTGGATTTATTTGTTCTTTTAACTAGCAAGTTCAGAGAAAATGAAAGTTACCTCTTTGTTGATAAGTCTAGTAAAAGCCCTGGGGATATTCGGATTGCCTTGACTTGGTTACATGTCTTTCTGTCCCTGAACCTGTCACCCATCACCATTATGGGATGTGAGGAATCTCACTGGCAAGTCTAAATTAGACGATAACTTTTTTGTGTTATCATGAGAGCGGAGGGCGTTTGAAGGAAAGGAGTAGTAGGGTAGCAAGGAGGTATAACGGTCATCTTGATTGCCTTACCATGTCAGAGAGGAGCATTTCCTAATAGAAAAGACACTACACAGAAAATAACAAATGCTCACTACACTCTAAGAATAGAAGTAGGGAGTCTTCATACAGCTCAGTTCCCCATACCTGAACGGGAAGGTGTTAACATACATCTGTCTGGTTTACAGGACAGTGATTGTACCAACTGTCCCCAAATTGTCATTGTTGCTTACATAAGTGGCACCTTGCCGTTCCTGTCAATTACCTGTTGCAGGAAAATAAGAATCCAAATTCTATTACCTATTGAATGTGCATCCTTCATGCATAAGGCTGCTTGTGTGTCAAAGGAATACACAGTTCATTGAGTATTAAATTTATTTGATGCTTTTAATCATAGAATTCTACCCATTCAGCATTTTTATATTCCACATATTCATGCCAGATATTTGATTTTTTGTTTGATCGTGCTTTATAGAATAGATTATCTACTCTGAACACACAGACACTTACTCTACAACTTTCCTTGACCCTAATTTTCCTTTTCTTCAGATGAGTGGGCTATTCCTGCTGCCACCATTTATCATAACTGTTTTTCTTCTTAGATGTCCATAACATAACTTCAAATCTTAAGGCTCTCTTGAAACTTCACTCTGAAGTTCATCTAATCCAGCGGCCCCATCTCAATCCAAATTTTTCTTGAACTTTGTGACATTTTTCTTCTGTTAACAAGCTTCTCCTCTTTTCTTCTGTTGGCTTCCATTATGGCCCTTCAGAATTGGACTAAATTACCCAGCCAACATGATGAGTATTATCCCCAAAATAACTGTGCCTTATGAAACTTATGCTGAATCTTCTGTCTTGGAATATCGTCTTCTCCTATTGTTTTGCCTTACAGCTTCCCAAATACTGAAGTCTGCCATAAATTTTGACATCATTGAACTATTTTTATCAATACCACTCATTTTGATACTTATCTGTTTCTTGAACATTGTCTCCTTATGGAGCTAATGCTCTTACTCTTTGAGAGTAACAGTCTATCTTATACTTAATTTATTCCATGGATTATTCTTAACTTGTTGAACACATTCCAAAAGCGTTTTTAATTACAGTTGTTCTCTAAATAAGCGTGTGCAATATTTCTTCCAAGCTGTAGAAATTTTTGTAGGAGTAGCAGGATATATTTTAAATTCAATGAGCTTAAAAAAAATTGAAAAAAAGTAGTCAATTATGTAAATTTAACTCTCATGTCCCTAAATGAAAAATTTCTGGGAAAGAAAAGTGTGTAATGGCATATCTCAAGGGATGAATACATTCCAGAAACATCAAAGAATAACACTTTAATCTTTAGAGCAATTAATACCCATTTCAAAAATTTAAACCCTCCAAAATTAATATTAGCATCACATTTTACTGTATCTTAATATTTTAACATTTCAACATTTTAATAATATTTTAGTAATACGAAAATAAAACCATTATAAAAGACAGTTTACATTCTCACTAATTCTACCTGATTTAGAATTTCATACATAGCAAAAATCTAAAGGATTGAAAGGATTAAAGGATACAAAGTATTTTAATTAAGAGCAAACATCCATGCAAGAAATGATGCAACTCATATTTGAATTGTAAGATCTCTAAATTTATTAATATACATAAAATATTTCTGCCAGTTAAATACATCTTATTAAATTGATCTTGAAATGTAGCATTTCTTGAAACAATCTACTTTAACAAATTCAAAGATAACAGGCCTCTCCTTGTCTAGTGTTTCAACAACTGAAAAAGGCCAGTTCATAATCTCTATGCCTTCGTTGTGATGAAACACAAACTTCGTTGTTTCCAACCTCAGCTCTTAAATTTCCTTCTACTTCCTTTCCTGGTTTTGTGCATTTAAAATGTGTAACAAGTAGCTTTCTTTTGACCTAAACCTGACAGCTTTTGAATGTAAGTAGTTCTGATTAGTTGTGGAAACAATCCTCTTGAGTTGAGCTATTTCTGTTTTACTAAACCACGTTTTTTGGACTTACGTTACACTGAAAATGTTCAATGGAAATATTTAAAAAGTGAATTTGATTGGTTGTCACCTTATAGAAAAATTCCATTTTCCATAAAATAGTCTCAACTTTCTCTGATCACTAATTCGTTTGTCAAGCTTTTTTACAAAGCCACCTCGGGATACTGACTGGAGACCAGATGTTGAAAGCGACCTTGAGTTTTTCATAATACTCATCCCTCACAAGGTCTACCTTCTTTTCACAGTTGTCTATTCACGTAAAGTCTGTTTTTCAGTTGTATTATCTAGTTTCTATATAGAGGGCAATGGTAAAAATATATTTGCTTGATAACTGGAAGGAATAAAATATTCTACTTTAATAATCAAATTAGTTTAATATGCTTACATCTCTCAAAGAAACTTGTATCTCTGAATCACTTAAATTTCTGAAGAACTTTCTGTGTTTTCCACTGATATACAATATTTAGTGGCATATACTTTATTTGTATGCAGAATGTCATTATACCTTGGAGTATATTTTACTCTTCTTTGCATCCAAATAGCACAATGCTCATAGCGTACCCATAAAATTTATTTAATAAAAGAATGAATGAACAAATGACCTCTTCCTTGAGCTGCTGGAAATTGTAGTGATTTCATTCATTTCAGAAATGACCCATCAATATTGTCTCGAACGATGTTATGTTAACAGCATCAAATAGTCCTAAGAAAATTTCACAGACTCTAGAGGATTGATGAGCAGTATTTTTGATAAGAGGATCAATTTAGGATATAGACAAAACACATTCATTCCTGGCCTCCTGGGTCAAGCATACTTCTCAGGAGTAAGGGAATTCCTTAAAATAATAGGGACGTTTTTAAAGTTTGAGATCTAAACCAATGTCACCACATTTGGCTTTTATTCTAATTGTCAAGTAACACTTTCAAAGCAGGACAATGCTGAAGAAGGGATTTGCCGAGCAGAAACTACATAGCTAAATTTTTAATATGGTGATTTAGAGGTCAAAGGAAATGTGTTTACATGCATTATGCTACTTGATCTTCAAAAACAATCTCATTGGACAGTGTAATCTGAAAAAGAAAGTTGAACCAGGATACAGAGGTTTGTCTTTAACCTACTGCTTAGTAGGACTATGAAAACAAATTGCCTATATCACTAGCATAGGGTTGCTGTGAGCCTGAATTGACTCAATGGCAATGGGTTTTTGGTAAATCACTCTAGTCTTTTGTTTGTTAACTGTAAATCTGAAAGCTTAGACAAAGTCAGAAGATCTGAAGCATTTGTATATAGAACACCACTTGAGAAAACTGTAAAAAGGCAGATTCTAAGGTGTCTATACAACAGCTATCCTGAGTCAAGTTCCTAGTGTTCCCCAAGTAATCTGATACAAATGGTCTTAACTACAGACAAGGAAAACATTCTGGACTCTGTGATTTATGTTTCCAGGATCTAAGTAGGGTAGGTATTATTGTCATTTTTTAATAGATTAGTTACTGAGGTGCAGAAATGAAGCAACTAGTTTGGGGCCATATAGGTAGCAACCCCCCCAAAATCCACTGCTTTTGAATCGGGTCCAACTCATAGCAACTGTATAGGTTAGTGTAGAACGGCCCTGTAGAGTTTCCAAGGAGTGCCTGGCTGATTTGAACTGCCAACAGTCTGGTTAACAGACTTGACACTTAACCCACTCTGCCACCAGGGTTTCCATATAGGTAGTAGGTAGAGAGAAACAATTAAACCCAATGTCTTTATATTCCTAGTTCAGCATTTTGCTCTTAACCCATTCTGCTGTCATGGCAAAGACTGGCCAATTGCTTACTGGTGCATTTTGTACTTTTTTATAAACACAAAGATAGACTGTATTTTCTGGCTGGCCTTGAAGTAGATGGTGGCCACATGACTGAATTTTGACCGACAGAATCTGGGCAGAAGTCATGAGCTCCAGTTCCTAATTCTCCAAGAGTCCTCCCATGCATGATTCTCTAGATTCCTTTCCACCTGACTAATATCTAAAGATCCAGTAGTTGGTGAAATCAGTTTGCTATGGCCTACTAACCTAAAGACTGCTGGTTTAAACCCACCCAACGGTACCACAGAAGAAATGCCTGAATATCAACTTCTATAAAGACTACAGCTGAGAAAATTCTAGCAACATTTGTCCTCTGTAACATACGAAATCACCGTGAGTCAAAACAGACTTAATGGTAAGTTACTGTTCATTTTTTTAAAACATATCTAGAGGATTTGAAGGACAAAATAGAATAGTCCTAGACATCTGAGTAACTCCACAACCCACATATCCAAGCAGACCTAAGTTAGATTGTCCTGTGATCCAGAAATAAACTTGTATTGTAGTAAGTTGTTGAGAACTTAAAACTGTTATCCTGTACACCCTGTAAGATAATAAGGTTTCAACAGCATAAAAACTTCAGATATTAACCTGTTTTTCTTTTTGTTTTGTCTACTTCACCCTTCTTTATTTTTTCCTTTCCTTTCTACAAGTGGATAACCCTGTGTGCATTGCCGCAGGATTAGGGGAGGGAAGAGGTGAGATGTGGATTAGAGGATGCTGTGGCCAGCCAGCCAAGTGCTGTGGCAGGGTGATAAAATAAATTGGCCTATGAATCTTCTTGGTTTTAGTTACAAAGCCTAAGGCCACAACAAGAAAAGAGTTTGAGTGTAGGTAAAATGTCACAGCCAAAATTATGATGAGAAAGACTTCCCCAAATATTAGAAAGGAATTGTGCTGGACTGGAGGGAAGACAATATAAGCTGTACCAGAAACTGTATTTTTCCTTCCCTTACCCTTCATACTTTTCAGTGAATGCCACATGATTGGGAATTATCAGTCCCAGCATCTCTGTACCTGAAGGCTCATTTCCCTGAAGTGTGAAAGCCGCATTGCACCATGTGGAAGGCAGACAGGATCATTGGAGGAATCAGTTTCACCACAGGAAGAGATTTCAACCAATTACTCTCAAGCATTTTCAAGCACTGCCAGATAAATACCTCAATTCCCTCTGCCCTTAGGTGGATAATTCCTAGTCATAATCTTTACAGTCTTCTCTTCTGTGTTATTTCCCTCACTTTCATACATGCATTACTTAGACTTCCTAAATAAACTCTTTGAATTTGGATTTTTGACTGAGATTTTAATCTTTGGAAAAGCCAGATACAAACACAAAGAAGTCTGCATTTGTCCTAAGTCAGTACCTACTTCTAGGCCGGAAACGTGACGAATGCTGTAAGATCTGAGAGCTTTGTGGAGTCCCTGTTGTTGTTGGTAGGTGCCATCTGGCTGGTTCTGACTCACAGCAACTCTACTCGTAACAGAAAGGCACAGCACCACCCTGTTCTGTGGCATGCCCACAATAATTTCTGGTTGTTGTTTAATTATTTTTATTGTGATTAAGTGACAGTTTACAACCCAAGTCCATTTTCCGTGTAAAACCTTGAGTACTTGCCTCTCTGCAACTCTATCTACTCTCCTCACCCTGTGGCAACACACTCTTCTTTTCCACTCCTTAATTACAGTATCTCCTGAAGCAACACTTGTCCCCTTTCCCTTACCCTCTCCCCACAAAAAGAAACTAGTAAAACAGCCTCATATATACATTAAACCATAAAGTACACACACCACATGTGTCACTGTGTCCCCAAGCCCAGTTCATTCTTTGAAGTGTTAGCTTCAGTACTGGTTTCAGCCCCAGGGTAGCAGCAAGTGCAGGGGCCATGTACTCAGGGGACCCTCCAGGTCATAACGCCGTAAAGTCTGGTCTTTTAATAGTGTTCTAGATCTGCAAAACCCTTTATCTCATGCTGCTTCAGGGACTCCCCTATCAGAACTGTCTTTGGTGGTGGCCAGGTACCATCTGGATCTTTTGGTCTCATTGTGATGATGTAGTTTCCCAATCATGTGACTCATTCTGTCTCCTAGGCTTGTTTTTCGTGTCTTTGATGTTCTCGGTCGTCATCCTTTCCAGGTGGATTGGGACTAATTGATGCTCCTCAGATGGCAGCTTGCTAGGTTTTAAGACCTCAGATGGCACTTACCATTAAGGTTCTCTTGGAAAAATACTAATTATGACAACTGACCATGATGTCCCTTGAAACAGGTCCCTTGAAACAATAGACCTTGATGTCTCTTGAAACTCCAAACTCCTTTCCCTGCTACTCTGTTCTTTCAAATGTTGGGTTGAATTTAGAAAATCTTTTAGTTTACGGTGTAGTACAGTTGTGCTGAATTTCCTTCTACCGCATGCTGTCATTCCTTTCACCTAACCAAATTCCTACTGATTATCTAAACTATGGATAATGCTTTCCCTCTCTCTCCACCCTTGTAGTAGGGGTCTCATACAATATTTGTCATTGTGCTGCTGACTGATTTCACTCAGCATAATGTCTTCCAATTGAAACCAGATTATGAGATGCTTCCTAAAATCATCCTTGTTCTGTCATTGCATAGTGTTCTATTGTGTGTATATATCATAGTCCATTTATTCATCTGTTGATGGACACCTAGGTTGATATTCCATCTTTTTACTACTGCGGACAGTGTTGCAATAAACATTCATGTGCATCTATCCGTTCATGTGACAGCCTTTATTTCTTTAGGATTAATTCCAAGCAGTGGGATTGCTGGATCATATGGTTTTTCTATTTCTAACTTTTTAAGAAAGCGCCAAATTGCTTTTCAAAGAGGTTGTACCACTTTTATTCTCACCAGCAGTGTAGCATAGTTCCAGTCTCTCCATGGCCTCTTCAACATATGTTGTTTTGTGGTTTTTGGATTAGTTCCAACTTTGGTGAAGTGAGTTGGTATCTCATTGTTATTTTGATTTGGATTTATCTAATGGCTAATGATTGTGAGCATTTCCTCATTTGTCTTTTGACTGCCTGAATATCTTCTTTGGAGAAGTGTCTGTCCATATCCTTTGCCTGTTGTTTAATTGAGTTATTTGTCTTTTTCTTGTTGATATTTTGCAGTACCTTGTAGGTTAAGGAAATTAGATGTCGATCAGATACTTGATTGCCAAATATTTTTTCCCACTCTGTAGGTAGTCATTTTATTCTCTTGATCAAGTCTTTAGAAGAATGTAAATGCTTAATTTTTAGTAGTTCCCATTTATCTATTTTCTCTTCTGCTGTTCGTGAATTGTTAGTAAAATTTTGCAGTCCGTTTAACGTGTATTACAGTTTCCAGTGTTGTCCCTATTTTTTTCTTCCATCACCTTTATAGTTTTATATGTGGTATTTAAGTTTTTGATCCATTTTGAGTTAGTTTTTCTGTAAGGTGTGAGATATGAGTCTTGTTTCAGTTTTTGCAAATGGACATCCAATTTTGCCAACACTATTTGTTAAAATAACTGTTATTTCCCCAGTTCACAGCCTTTGGGCCTTTGTTAAACATCAGCTGTTCATAGGTGGATGGTGTTATTTCTGGATTCACTATTCTGTTTCATTGATCTGTATATCTGTTTTTGTACCAGTATCATGCTGCTTTGACTACTGTGGCTGTGTAGTAGGTTCTATAGTTGGGTGGTGTGAGGCTTTTCACTGTGTTCCTATTCTTAGGTACTGCTTTAATTGTATGGTGCTTTCAAAATGAAGTTGGTGATTTGCTTCTCCATCTCATTAAGAAATGACATTGGAATTTGTATTGGAATTGCAGTGTATATATAGATTCCTTTGGGTAGAATAAACATTTTCACGATCTTAAGTCTTCCTATCTAGGAGCAAGGTAAGTTTCTCTACTTATGTAAATCTCTTTTGATTTCTTGCAGTAGGTCTTGTAATTTTCTTTGTATAGGTCCCTTACATATCTGGTTAGATTTATTCATAGGTATTTTATCTTCCCTGGGACTATTGTGAATGGCATTGACTTGACTTCCTCTTGGTAGTCTCTTTGTTGGTATAAAGGAATCTTACTGATTTATATTTACCTTGTATCCTCATATTTTGCTGGATTCTTCTATTAATTCCAGTAGTTTATTTATGGATTCTCTTGATTTTTTTTGTATATAAGATCATGTCATCTGCAAGTAGGGATACTTTTACTTCTTCTTTACCTATGCAGATGCCCTTTATCTCTATCTTGTCGGGTTGTTCTGTCTAGAACCCCCAGTACCATGATTAATAGAAGTGGTAACAATGGGAATCCTCGTCTGGTTCCTGATTGCAGGGGGAATTCTTTCAGTCTCTCTACATTCAGGATGAAGTAGGCAGTTGGCTTTGCATAGATGCCCCTTATTGAATTGAGGAATTTACCATCTATGATTCCTTTGCTGAGAGTTTTAATATGAAGGGGTGTTGGACTTTTGTCAAATGTCTTTTCTGCATCAGTTGATAAAATCATATGTTATTATGTTTTGTTTTATTTATGTGGTTGATTGCAGGAATTTTTTTCTGATATTGAACCAGTGCTGCATCCTTGGTATGAGTCCCACTTGATCATGGTGAATTATTTTTTTAATATGTTGTTAAATTCTGTTGGCTAGGATTTTGTTGAGGATTTTGGGTGTAGATTCATGAGAGATAATGATCCACAATTTTCTTTTCTGTGTGACGTTTTTCCCAGCTTTGGTATCAGACTTATGCTGGCTTCATTCAATTAATTTGGGAGTGTTCCATCTTTTTCTATACTGTGAAATACCTTTAGTAGGATTGGTATTAATTTCTTTCTAAAAGTTTGGTAGAATTCTCCAGTGAAACCATCTGGGCCAGAACATTTTTGGTTGGTGGTTTCTGATTACATTTTCAGTCTCTTCTTTTTTGATGGGCTTTAAGTTGTTCTACTTCTCTTTGTGATAGTTTTAGTAGGTAACAATTCAAGAAAATTGTCCATTTCCTCTAGGTTTTCAGATCTAATAGAGTATAATTTTTCATCATATTCTGTTATGATTCTTTTAATATCAGTTGGGTCTGCTGTGTCATCTCCCATCTCATTTCTTGTTCGAATTATTTGTTTCCTCTTCTGTTTTTCTTTTCACAATAGTTTTTATGGATAATCTCATTGTTGTAGCCACCGTGTCAATCAATCTTATTGAGGGTCTTCCTCTTTTTCACTGGCCCTCTACCTTAACTAAGCTCCTGAGTGGTATAAATGGTTAAACGCCTGACTACTAACCCAAAGTCATCTTGGAAGAAAGATTTGGTAATCTTCTTCTGAGAGGTTATAGCTTTGAACACCTGTGTAGTACAGCTCTATTCTGAAACACATGGGGTTGACATGAGTTGAAATTGACTAAAGGGCAACTTGTTGAATTTTTGATTTTGCTTTTATCCTTTTTTTTTTTTTTTTAAAGCAAGAGCATAAGGAGCTTGTACCCTGCTTCTTGGAAGAAAACAACTATGTTGTGGCAAGACTCTAAGGATGAAATTGTACAGTAAAAAACCACAGGAAAATTCACAAAATATTCCTAGCTCAAGTTTGGCATAAAAGCTGTGAGTAGCTCACATACTCAAAGAAGTTATGTAAACCCAATCTCTCAGCAGCATCCCATCTGCACAACTGAAGGATGTAGATCCTCTTATCAAATTCCTTAGCATATAGTGTGATCAGAACCGTGGCATGATTTAAAATCAAGACAGAATGGGAAGAACCAGTAAAAAAAGAAACTCTATCAACTCAGTGGCAAGGCAGTCCAAAGGTCAAGATTAAACTTGATTCATAGGACTTTTAAAGAGTTACATTTCTTGAATGTCTGAGGTAGAAAATTAGCACCTTCTGTGATACCATGACACATTGTGTTATAATCTGCTACCATTCACTCCTTCATTCTCTATAGAATTTATGGTTCATCCTATATGGAAATAATTTTTCTCTCTGTGATTTGGGGCTGGACTGGATGACCTACTTTGATCAGTGGAATACGAGTAGAACTTTTGTATGTGCAGACTGAGCAGAATAAGAGGAATTGTATGTTTCTACTTAGGAACTACTCCTTCAGCTCGTGTTCCAGAATGAGGAGACATGTAGAGCTCAAACTAGGTGTGATGCAACATCCACATAAATGACAATGAGAACACATGTTTGGTATTTAAACCACTGAAATTTGGGGGATTCTTACCAACACAGCAAAGCTAACTAACACATAGAGCAAGGGAGAAAATGAAAGCAACCAAGGAAAGTCTTTAGTATGTAAACCACTGTGGTACTTCCTAAAGTTGGGCCACAACTTCTAAGTCAGTGTCAATATTCCACACACAAATCTATCAATCACAAATTGCCCTTCTTGAAATTAAGGAGCACGTTCACTAATAGTGTGATTAAATACATCAATTTGTAGGGGGTCAGGGAGAAGGAATGCAAGGACTAACACTATCTTACAGGTTTCTATTAGGAAATTTTGATCTTATTATAATGAAAAGTTGGAAAGCATTCTGTTTTTAAATGATTGTGAAGTTCTAAAATGCAAGCTGGGAATTCATATGAATGCCTAGAACTATGAGTCACTGAAAAATCCTGGAAATGCTGTTAAAATAGTTCTACACTCCTCCTCCCAGCCAAGCCTTTCTCAAATCATTCTAACTCTTTGGAATATGAGGTGTGGATGGAAACAAGGAGATTGTTAAGTTTTCATTTGGTGTTTTTAAATTCCCATGAGCAATCTTTACACAAAGAAGGTTTTTTTTTTTTTTTTTTTTTTTTTTTTAGGATGACTCCTTTCATACTCACTTAAAAAAGAATCAAGATAGTTTTCAGATAGTAGATAAAAAAATAATTAGCTGAATATGGTAAGAGGGGTATGTACTCTCATATCTCACGATGACATCACTTAGGTTTCAGCAGTCATTCAGTAATAATGCACACTTAACCACAAAGAATTTTTTTTAGTATTTTCTTCATGTGGATGGTTTGTAAATTCATAGTTTAAAGGCCAAATGTTGTGTTTGGTTTATTAGTAACTTTATTTACATTTTAGATCTTCCTTGACTTATTGGTACATACCATTTTAAAACACAAGACCTTAAAAAGTCTCATGCTTCTCATAGTTCTCCAGAAAATTTTGATGAAAATAGAAACATTAAATAACTTATTCAAGTATCTTTTAGGCAGATGCAAAACCCTGAGTTTTCTAAATTAATTTTTCTGGACTGTCACCTCCCAGTCTGCCAGTCTTAAAATCTACAGGCCCTCCAAATACGAGGAATGCATCATCAATGCTCCCAACTATACCCAAGGCCTTCCTCATTTCTCAGGGATTTTACTCTGGTACTTGTTATTCTGAAGTCATCAATTTTTCTCTTTTTATGAGATCTTTTCCATCAGCAAAGAATAGAGACATAAATTCAGTGGTGGGGATGGGGCAATAGTGGGTTCGACACAGATTGCTAATGGGTGGGTCAGCAAATCTTTTTAGTCTTCTTCCTGACAGCCAGCATAGTCTACATGCCCCATGAAGTACGAGCAGAAGCGATGTACCTACTTTCAAGTGTGCCCCACAAAACCCTTCTATGTCATATCCTTTAGATAGCTCATACTCTCGGCTGGATGCAATTGGCTATAATGTTATTAGAAGTTTTTTTGCTGTTGTTGTTGAGACAATGGTTCCACAAAGGTCTCTAAATCCATACTAGGAAAAAAAAAATGCTACGTATCAAGAAAAGCTAATTTAGATTATATGTGACAACAAACAAATTTATATGATTCTAAATCATCATTACTGAGATTCTATGTTGATCTTTTAAAGAAGCTAGCATTACATTAACAAAGTGGAAAAAATAGTAATAGGGAGACTAGTTAAGAAGTATAGAGGTCTGAATATCAAACCAAAACCAAACCCATTGCCAATGAGTCAATTTTGGCTTGTAGTGATGCTGTAGCAACACTATAGGACTGCTTCATAAGGTTTCCAGTGAGAGTCTAATGGATTCAAACTGTCAACCTTTTGATTAGCAGTGATAGTTCTTAATCTCTGCACCACTAGGGTTCCAGTAGACTGAACAAGGTCTTCAAAAAGATAGACTCAAGTCATAATTGCTAGTACCTGTGAATGTGAACTTCTCTGGCAATCAAGTCTTTACAGATGTAACTGGGTTAAGGTCTTGAGATGATACTGTCCTGGGCTTAGGGTGCACTGTGAATCTAATAGATGATAACAAGAGGCGAAGCCACAGAAAGGCACCTCTCAGGACACTATTGTCTTTCAGCTTTTGTCTTGCTTCATAGCTCAATCCATCTCAAACATCTTTGTAGGCTGTTTGCTTGTCTTGTTGACCAGGGTTCATTTTTCAGACCTCTCATCTTCTCCATCAATCCGTAGTAAATCCTATTCAATCCCATAACCGTAACTACCATTTATATGAGGACTGTTCCCAAATTATGATTCTAGTTTATACCTCTAACTAGCATTCCAGACTTAATGACTCAGTGGCCCACCTATCAAATTTCCAGTGGACTTTACTGATATCACAAATGTAACATGATCAAAACCAAACATTTGCTTTTCCCTGCTTGTGATTAGCTCCAATCCTGATGGTCCCCATCTCAGTAAATTCATAATTCCAGTCTTTAGTTGCTACAGCTCTTGACTATTTCTTCCCCCATCTTAGTCACCTGCTACTGCTCTAACAGAAAATACCACCAGTGGAAGATTTCATGAAGAGAAGCTTTATTGAGACAATCCGGTAATCTGCAGATCCATTTACAAGTTACAAGTCCATTCCATATGAGAAATCGTCACAGTCCGGTAGGCTGAGTCAAAATCCAGTGAGAGCATCTCAGCAAAGGGACCTTGGGTCTAAAGGACATGCTCTGCTCTCAGTCCTTCTCTGTAAGTGGTATGAAGTTCCCAACTTCCTCAGCTCACTTCTCTCCCTTATATTCCACAAGCTTGTAGCTTGGGTCTTGCCTCACTAACGCAACTGCAAACTATTCTCCATCATTAGTATCACAGAGACAGGATTCACAACACATGGAAGGAATGGTACCGTACTGGAACTCACAGCCAAATCAAATCAACAGACATTTTTGCAGTGACACAATTCAACCCATGATGCCCTACAATATCTCACATAAAATTGAATAGAAAATTCTGTCAGCTTTATTTTCAAAATACATACAAAAATCATCTCTTCTTCAAATCCCCACCATTGCCATCATAATCCAAGTTATCATGATACTTTTCTTGGATTATTTAGAAGCTTCTCACTGGACTCGCTGGCCGTACTCATAGCTGTCTAGATTCTGTTCTTAAAGTAGCAGCCAGTGTGAGACTTTTGAAACATAATTGAGTTATTTCACTCATTTGTTCAAATCCTCCAGTTGCTTCTCATCCCATACAAATAAAACTTCAAATGCTTACTAAATCCTACAAGGTTTATACATCCTGGTTTCCGGTTACATCTGCAAGTTCAACTCTTGCTATCTGTTCCCTGGTCTCTGGGAACACTGGCCCCCAGGTGATGCTCAACTATATCAGGCATCTGTTCTCTCTGCCCAAAATGTTCTTCACTAAGCTACTATGTACTTTATTTAGGCTTTTGTTCAAATAGCTCCTTATCAAAAAGACTTCTTCTGACTCACCTTTCTATAAATAGTGTCCTTCCTTCAGTCATCACTCTCTGTTCTCTTGAGTGCACTATTTTTAATTCAGAACACGAATTACTACTTGAAATATAATGCATTTCTTTATTTATTGTCTTTGTTTCTCCCCCATTAGAAAACAAGCTTCTTAGACCTGAGATGTCACTTGTTTCTACTTTATGGCTGTATCCACATTACCCAGAACGGTGCCTGGCACACTACAGATCTTCAGTAAATGTTTGTTATGTGAATGGCAAAATGGAATGAATGAGAAAAGAAAAATGAAAACAAGCCAGGATGGGCTACATTCAGCCAAGTTGCCTCTATATTCTTTAAGGAGGGGGGAAGACAGAAGTGCATACATGTATCAGTTCTAATTACTCACCAAATAGAGCAGAGTGTACTGAACAGCGTTCATTAATATGTGTAGGAATGAAAAGTATTATCAAGTAACTTTTTTTGTTTGTTTGTTTCTGTTTTAAATGATTTCTTAAACCTTAGTGATTTCTAAAATCTGTCAGTTTGTCCTACCATGGTGGTTTGTGTCTTGCTGTTATACTGGAGGCAATGCCACAGGCATTTCAAGTACCAGTGGGGTCGCCTATGGTAGGCAGGCTTAAGCATAGCTTCCAGAATGAAACAAACTAGGATGAAAAGCCTGGTAATCTACTTCCAAAGTTAGCCAGTGAAAGCCTTGTGGGTCACAGTGGACTTGTATGTATCAACAATGATGAAGATGGTACAGAACCAGGAAATATTTTGTTCCATTACATGTAAGGTTACCGTGAGCCAGAGTTGACTTGTTTTAAGCCACTAAGCAATTAAAACCAACAACAAACTCCAACAACATGATCTCTCTTAATCTGTTATGAATTATTTTTAATTAAAATGTCCATTGTCTGTAAGACAGAGTTCCAGATCCTTGGAATTTAACAATAAAAAAATGGGGGGCAGAATCAAGATGGTGGACTAAGCACACGTCTCCTTAGATCCCTCTGGAAACCAAGACCTGAACTGATAATCAAACGGAGCCTTCTGATCACCTAATCAGCCCCAGGACACAGCACAGTGCTGTTACTTTCGACTTCATACCACTGAGCGAAAAACCTCCTCTCTTTCGCTGCCTCCCATTCCTGGCTAGCCCTGGCTCTCATGGACCATTTTCACTTTTTTCTCTGTCTTGGCCAGCGGGCAGAGCTGGGTCTTGCCTAGTGGCTAGACTCAGACACACTGCTGTGGGGATAGGCAGGCGAAATTCCCATATTTTGAGAGCCAGGCTTAGGACTCTGTTAATCTAGTCACTTTCAGCCTGTCATCTTATCTCTGTGACAGCGGGGTTTGTATGGAATTACGTGGTCAGTGTGCGGGATGCCATGTAGGTACCAAGATTTTGCCAAGTGGCCAAGTGCTAATTCTTAGCCTGTAAGCCAGAGCCTGCAAACAGGACAGCGCTTCTCTGACAGAAAAGCAGTAAATTACACAGTGCCACCTATGTTGGGGGCCCTGCAACAGAAGCAGAGGAATCACTACCTCTCAGCAACTTTAGCCCCTCTATCTGCTGCCTGTGTGGAGGACGCCATCTTGGATACAGTTGCCATAGCCGGTCCTAATTCTTAGCTTGGGAGCCAGAGCCTACCCACAGGAGAGTGCTTTTCTACCAGAAAAGCAGTACTCTACACAGTGTTGTTTAAGGCTAGGCCCTGTCAGCAGAAGCCAACAGGGCAGTAGCATTGCTGTATTCTGAACTAGTTTGTATCATCTGGGGTTGGATATGGTGTTGCTTACTTTGCCAGTTGAGAAGAGGGACCTCTACATGTGAAAATCTGACTGACTTGGGAAGTGGTCACATACCTTTTGCTTTACATTTTAAGACAGTCTAGAGAAACATCTGCAGTCCATCCTCACAGTATCTCTTCCAGCCTCTACTTACTCACATGGGACCCAAAAAGCAACAGACACTTGTGGCATACAAGAATCACCCATGGCTTCAGAAGGCTCCCAAACAAAGCAACCAAGGAGTTTTACAGATGAAGACACTTTTATGAAAGCATCAGAAAGTGAATATGAAATGATTATATACAGAGCCCTTCTAGACCTTATACAAAATGCAGCAGAACAAAATGAAAAATTAAGCAAGCTGTCCGATCTGATGGAACACCAGTACTCCGAAATCCAATAGATCAAGAACAAAATCAAAGACATAGAAACTTCAATGCGAAGCCAAGAAAACAGAATGGAACAAATAGAAAAAAGAATTTCTGACTTGGAAGACAGAGCTATGGATACCAGCATCTATGAGCAGAAATCAGAAAAAAGAAACAAGAAAAATGAAGAAGCATTAAGAAGCGTGTGGGACTCTATTAAGAGGAACAACCTTTGATTAATTGGAGTCCCTGAACAGGGTGAGACACCTAAAAACAGAGAGTATTGTAGCTGAGCTGCTGAAAGAAAACTTCCCAGAAATCATGAAGGAAGAGAACATAGACATTTCAGAGGCATATTGTACGCCACCCAATATAGATCTCAAAAGAAAGACTCCAAGACATATTCTAATCAAGCTTAAGAAAATGAAACGTAATCAGCAACTCTTAAAGGCAGCAAGACTCAAATCAAAGCTAACATTCGGGGGAAACCCCATAGGCTCTCTTCATATTTCTCAGCAGAAACCATGCTGGCACGGAGACAGTGGCATGACACATTCAAAGCCTTGAAGGAGAAGAAATTTCAACCAAGAATTATATATCCTTAAAAGCTAACTTTCAAATATGAAAATGAAATTAAGGCATTCCCAGATAAACAGAAAATCAGAGACTTTGTAAAAACCAAATCCAAACTACAAGAAATACTGAAAGAAGTTCTTGGTGCAGGCTTAGAAGAACAAAACCACTAACTTTATATTTTAGAAGGACACACTACTCAAAACTCTACTCAGTTAGGGAAGGCTCCAAAGTAAATCACAGCTTTAATACGGAAAGAAGCAATCCAGTGATCATCATGAAAACTATGGTGCCATCATATTAAAAAGAGGGATGTACTGCAGTCGTTATAGTCCTTCCAGATGGAGAGGAAGATGACAAGACTGGTAGTAATTAAAATTGAGTTTATATATAGTTTATTAAGGGAGATCATAGGGGCAGCTGTAAAGCACAACAAAGATGTATCATACCATTTCAAAAAAAGTAACACACGAGTCTCAACAACTACAAAACGAGCTCTGCAAAAGGTGAAAAATCAACTCACAAAAAAGAATGTCCCAGAACAGACTAATAAGAACAACAGTGAAAACATCAACATAGAAATAAACGTATCACAATGGCAGCAGTGAACACATACCTGTCAATAATTACATTCAATGTGAATGGACTGAATGCTCCAGTAAAGAGACATCGAGTGACATCTTGGATCAAAAGACATGACCTATCCATATGTTGTCTACAAGGAACTCACTTGAGACCTAAAGATAGGAACAAACTGAAAATTAAAAGATGGAAGAATATATATCAAGCTAACAATAAACAAAGAAGAGCAGGGGTGGCAATTCTAATCTCAGACAAAATCAATTTTAATGTCAAATCCACCATCATGGGCAAAGATGGACACTATTTATTGCTGAAAGGTTCAGTACACAAGCAAGACTTAACTATATTAGATATTTATGCACCTAATATGAGAACACCTAAATACGTCAAAGAAACACTGACTACACTCAAAAGAGAATTAGATGACTCCATAATAATAGTGGGAGACTTCAACACTCCACTCTCAATACTGGACAGATCATCTAGAAAAAAGCTCAGTAAAGATAAAGAAGACCTCATTGACACAATTAACCAACTAAACCTAAACCTCATTGATGTATACAGAACTTTCCACCCATCAGCAGACAACTACACCTTCTTCTCCAGTGCACATGGAACATTCTCCAGAATTGACTATGTGTTAGGCCATAATGCACTGCTCAACAAAATCCATACCATTGAATTAATGCAAAGCATCTTCTCTGATCATAAAGACATAAAAGTTGAAATCAATAGCAGAAAAATTATAGATAGAAACTGGAACACTTGGAAACTGAACAACATCTTGTTCAAAAAAACATGGATTATAGAGGAAGTCAAGGATGAAATAAAGAAATTCATGGATACCAATGGGAACGAAAACACTTCCCAACAGAACCCACGGGATACAGCCAAAGCAGTGCTCAGAGGTCTGTTTATTTCCATAAATGCACACATCTGGAAGGAAGAAAGAAACCAGATCAAGGAATTAACCCTACAGCTTGAACAAGTAGAAAGGGAACAACAGAGGAACCCCTCAGGCACCAGAACAAATCAGATCATAAAGATTAGAGCAGAGCTAAATGAATTAGAAAATAGAAAAACAATTGAAAAAATTCAATAGACCAAAAGCTGGTTTTTTGAAAAGATTGACAAAATTGACAAACCACTGGCTAAACTTACTAAAGAAAAGCAGGAAAGGAAACAAATAACCCAAATTAGAAATGAGAGGGGGTTGTCACAACAGATCCAACAGAAATCAAAAATATCATAACAGAATACTATGAAAGACTGTACTCTAACAAATTGGAAAATCTAGAGGAAATGGACAAATTTCTTGACTCATACCACCTACCCAAGTTATCACAACCTGAAGCAGAACAACTTGATAAACCCATAACAAAGGGAGAGATTGAAAATGTCATCAAAACACTGCCAACCAAAAAAAGTCTGGGCCCAGGTGGCTTCACTGCAGAATTCTACCGAGCAATTAGAGAAGAGTTAGGCTTGGCTATCTCCAATACTACTGAGACTATGTCACAGTATAAAAAGGGATGGAGTACTCCCAAACTCATTCTATGATGCCAGCATAACCCTGATACCAAAGCCAGGGAAAGAACCAAAAAAGAAGCAGAACTAAAGACAGATATCACTCATGAATCTAGATGTAAAAATCTTCAAGAAAATTCTTGCCAATAGAATACAACAACCTATCAAGAAAATAATTCATCATGACCAAGTGGGATTCATACCAAGCATGCAAGGCTGGCTCAACATCAGAAAAACAATTAATGTGATTAACACATAAATATCAAGAAAGACAAGAATCACCTGATTTTGTCCATTGATGCCGAAAAGACGTTTGATAAAGTCCAACACCCATTAATGCTAAAAACTCTTAGCACAATGGGCATAGATGGCAAATTCCTCAACACAGTAAGGGCCATTTTTACAAAGACAATTGCCCACGTCATCCTGAATGGAGAGAGACTGAAAGACTTTCCCTTGAGATCAGGAACTAGACAAGGATGCGCACTCTCACCTCTTCTATTCAACATTGTACTAGAAGTTTTAGCCAGAGGAATTAGACAAAACCAAGAAATAAAGGGCACCTGCATCGGCAAAGAGAAAGTTAAAATCTCCCTGTTTGCAGATGATATGACTGTATATGCAGAGAATCGCAAAGAATCTATAAGTAAACTACTCAAACTGATAGAAGAGTTCAGCAAAGTCTCAGAATACAAGATAAACATAAGCAAATCAGTAGGATTCCTTTATACCAACAACGAGACTGTTAAGGAAGAAATCATCAAATCAATACCATTTATGACAGCAGATAAAAGATAAAGTACCTAGGAATTAATCTAACCAGAGAAATGACAGACCTTTCCAAACAGAACTACAAGACCTTACTACAAGAAACTAAGAGACTTAGATAAATGGAAAAACCTACCCTGCTCATGGATAGGAAGACTTAACATTGTGAAAATGTCTATGTTGCCCAAAGCAATCTATTTATATAATGCAATCCCAATACAAGTTCCAGCATCATTTTTTAATGAGATGGAGCAATAAATCACCAATTTTGTTTGGAAAGAGAAGAAGCCCAGGATAGGTAAGGTACTACTAAAGAAGAACACACTGGGAGGCCTCTCATTACCCGAACTTAGAACATACTACACTGCCACAGTGGTCAAAACAGCCTGGTACTGGTATAAGAACAGACAGATGTATCAATGGAACAGAATTGAGACCCCAGAGATGACACTATCTGCCTATGAACAGTTGATATTTGACAAAGGCCCTAAGACATTAAACCGGGGTAAAAACAGTATCTTCAACAAATGGTGCTGGCAAAATTGGGTATCCATCTGCAATAAACTGAAGTAAGATCCACATCTTACACCTTATACAAAAACCAGCTCCAACTGGATAAAAGACCTAAATATCAAGCCTAAAACTATAAAGCTCATCCAATAAAAAGTAGGAATAACAATGGAAGTTTTAATACATAATGTGGACAGACTCCAAAGTCTGTCAAAGAAACCACTATCAACAGAAGAGAAAATAGATAAATGGGAACTATTAAGAATCAAACACTTTTGCTCATACAAAGACTTTATTAATAGAATTAAAAGGCCACCTACAGAATGGAAAAAAAATATTTGGCAACTCTATGTCACGCTGATCCCTGATCTTGATAATCTACAAGATACTACAAAATACCAATAAGTTGATAAATCATCCAATTAAGCAATGGACAAAGAGATGGACAGACACTTCTCTAAAGAGGAGATCCAGGCAGCCAAAAAACCACATTCAGTCATGTTCATGATCTTTAGTTATTAAAGAAATTCAAATCAAGACGACAATGAGACACCATCTCACCCCAAGAAGGTTGGCCATGATCCAAAAAACACAAAACAACAAATGCTGGAGAGGCTGTGAAGAAAGTGGAACCCTCCTACAGTGTTGTTGGGGCTGCAAAATGGTCCAGCCTCTTTGGAAAGCAATCTAGTGCTTCCTTAAAAAAATGGATATCGATATACTGTTTGACCCAGTAATTCCACTACTTGGAATATATCCTACAGAATCAAGACCTTTCACACCAATGGACACATGCACAAGAATGTTTATTGCAGCACAGTCCACGATAGCTAAAAGATGGAATCAACCCAGATGCCCAACAACAGAAGAATGGATAGGTAAGCTATGGTACATATACTCAGCGGAGCACTACACAATGATAAAGAATAACGATGATTCCAGGAAACATCTCCTATCCTGGTTTCAACTGGAAGACATTATGTTGAGTGAAAGTAGTCAGCGAGAAAAGGACAAATATTGTATCAGACCTCTACAATAAGGTCTCAAAAACAGACTTGTGTATAGAAGAAAAGACTCTTTGACAGCTGCAAGGGAGGGGAGGGAGGGAGGGAGGGCGAGGGGGGAGGGTTTAGATTAGATAGTTGCTAGAAATCTAGTTGGGAGAAATCGGTGATAGCACACATTAGAGAAAAGAACATTAAGTGGACTTCAGTATAACTTGAGTACTCCTTCCGTCTTAACCCAATATTTCAAGGACAGAGTAGTTGGGGCAGGGGGCAAGGGATCATGCTCTTGGGTGAAATCGAGCCCAACTGACACAACTAGCATTTTGCTAAGAGGGCTCTCTGCACCCCACATTGGTGAGTGGCGTCTAGGGTCTTAAAAGCTGCCAAGCTACCATCCAAGGACACAGCAAACGGTCCCAACTCAGCAGGAATGGATGCTCACCGAAGACCAAAATGACATGGGGTAAAGACAACCTAGAAGACAGAGAGACCCACATTAGTGGGTGCCTACATCGCCTTGGGACCGGATGAACCAGATGGTGCCTGGCCACCACCAGTGATAACCACGATGGAGCTCACAGAGACAAGTCTCACTGGCAACACAAGAATAAAAAGGGGTGCATCCTGAGATCACCACTAAAAGACCTCAGTTGATGGTCCAGTGGTTTTGGGGTTCCCCTGAGAGCATGGCCCCCGGCCCTGATGCTGCCCTTACCCATAAGTCATAACAAAGATCCACTCTTTGGACAGCAATGGATTGGAGTTGGCAATGCAGAGTGACCATACATTGGATGCATTTTATGGTTCTATACATCTATAGGATATCACCCTGCTAACTTCTGGCTGGAGGAAGGAGAGTGGGTGGAGACGAGGGGAAAGGAGGCTGTTGGGAGGATTAGACATGTATGGAGCAGAGAGGAATAGTGTGCTGTCACCAGACAGGGAGAGCAGTGGAAGCTGCATATAGGTGAGCATGTAAATTTATGCAGGAATGTACATTTTCACTCAGTCATATTAAATAAAAAACAAACGAACAATGGAACATTTAAAATAAAAATAAATAAATAAGTGGACCAAACAATCTTGACTTTGTGGAATTTACATTACAGGGTCATTGAACTCTAGGTTAATTTCATTGTTTTCTTTTAGCTTATTTTCCAAACTTTCTAATGTATGTATGCATCATTTTTCAATAAGATGAAATTATTATTTTGTAATAAGAAAAGATAAATAATGAAAATGTTTAAAGTAAATAAAAATAGTAAGTATCCATAGTATCAGACATAGCCATAATCAAATCCAAACCATATACATATATATGACTTCTATGTCTCTTCTATTAGACAATCCTCACTTTGGCTGCCCTCCCTAAAAGTGAGTCTTGTTATATTTAAAGTGGTTTTTGTCTAATTTTGTTTTATATTGCTTGGTTTTGTATAGCCTATTTAAAATATTTTCTGGAATCAGTTAGAACATAAATAAAACATAAAATAAATTATACAAAATGGAACATATGACACTTTAACATGAGTAACCAAGACTTACTGTAATGCCCTTACTAAATACTCTGAGAAAAGATACTTTTTCTTACAGAACTGGGCCAAATATATCCTAATCCTATAGCATCCCCCCCTTTTTTTATAACTTTCCAAACTAATCCTTGAACACTGCTAGGCAATGTATGGCAAATCTGAAAAGCAGAATTAACAAAAATTCTTCTTTTTAGTCTTTGTCTGCCAGTCTGAAAAACATTACCATGATTTTATCCTGGGACCCTTTTTGCATACTTGCACCAGTACAATCACCCACATTCACCTCAATTAACACTAATATTCCTATGACTCCAAATCTGTGATTCTGGTCCAGAACCCCCTCCTGAGCATCAGATAGCTCACAAGTTACTTCAAATGAGATGATTCTGATGTTAACCTCACTTGCTCCACCCCCACCTCATCTGATTTCCTGTTTCAAATAATGGTATACATCTATTCGTTTGCCAAAATCCACCCAGAGGATCCCTGATGACTGTTTCTTAACCTGTACTCTTTCTCTAACCTCCTACACTGTCACTTTCTATTGCATCACCTTCCAGATACTTCTCTTGGGTACCCATTTCTGGCAGCTTCCATTTGTCTATTCTAGTTCAGCCCTCCCTTCATCGCTCAACTGAACTCACGCATCTGCCTTGGAAATGGTCTTCTTGCTTTGACCTCTTCTTCAATCCGGACAATGCACATAGGCAGAATGCTCTTTTCAGCATGCAGATCTCATGGTATCACTCACTTGCTTAATTAAAGATTGGTGCCGGTTTTTACTAGTCTCGTTATATTGTCCAAATTCTTTAATATATTTTACAAGACCCTCATTATATTGCTCCTGATTGTCTCGACACACCATTTCTCTCAACATATTCATCCCCTACTACTTGCCTTTCCTCCTTAATATTTTATACTACTTGTGATTGTCTGCAAATACCATGTTTCTCTCATCTTTGGACTTTTATTCGTACTGTTGCCTCTTCCTGGCAAGCTCTGTTCCACACACATTTACTCTTTTATCATAATAACTTCATTTATCCTTTAGTTTAACTTCGATATCACCTACTTTGGGGATAATTTCCTTTCCTTCTGAGATTTGGAGCCCTGATGGTACAGTGATTAAGAGCTAAGGTTAAGGTCAACAACACTAATCCACTAGCTGTTCCTTGGAAGCCCTATGGGATAGCTCCACTCTGTAATATAGAGTCACTATGTGTAGGAATCTGCTCAGTGGCAATGGGTTGGGTTTTGGTTTTATCTTTACTGAAATACTGATATCCCTTCTTTGTAAGAGGAAACCTTGATGGTATCGCAGTTAAGCACTACAGATGCTGACTAAAATCTCAGCCATGGAAATTTACCAGGCACTTCTTGGAAACACTTTGAGGCAGTTCTACTCTGCCCAACAGGATTGTTGTGAGTCAAAATTGACTTGTGGGTACAGGTTTGATTTAGTTTTTGTTTCTATGTAACAAGCATCCATACTTAACCTGTAGACAATGTAAACTGCTTGAGAACAGCAAATTAAAAAGGAAAAATTTAAATGTCTGGATAACAATAGAAAAATTATTTTTAAAGTAATAAAACATGGTGATAAATAGATAAAATGCATTTTTCTCTAAAGAAAATGTCAAATTTACTAAAAATAGAAAAAAAGCATTTTATTAAAGATGCTAGTCTGG
Organism: Heterohyrax brucei; assembly: GCA_028571685.1. Classification (NCBI taxonomy): domain Eukaryota; kingdom Metazoa; phylum Chordata; class Mammalia; order Hyracoidea; family Procaviidae; genus Heterohyrax; species Heterohyrax brucei. Next base: position 69,919,597 of record CM053146.1, on the reverse strand, counting down.
AAAAATGGATGAATAAAATCATCTCTTGTAATATTCTAGCAATCATTTTCTGGATAATTCTGAACTTTACATCAGAGAATTGGAATAATCAAAACAGATAAACTTACAACTAAGTATATGCAGTTATTATCTCTCCATTTCCACTTCTATTTCTTCATTAATAGACATGACTTTAAACACCTTTTTTAATTTTTGAGTGTTTTTGTAATGCTACTTTTTCTACTGAGTTTTAATATAGTAGCCAGCCAAGCGCCATTGTATATATAAATGCAACCAAAGGACTCAAGGCACTGGGCTACATGCTTTATGGACAGCAGTTCCTTTAATCCTCCTATAATTATAGGAGAGCCATGAAGGCAAAGTGGTTAAGAGCTACAGCTGCTCACCCAAATGTCAGACATTTGAATCTTCCATCCACTCCTTAGAAACACTATGGGACAATTTTGCTCTTCCCTATAGGGTAACTATGAATCAGATTTCACTCTATGGTAAGGAGTTTAGTTTTTTTTTTTTGGTTTATAGTCATGGGAATCCCTGATTACAGCAAGCAGTTGACTACTAACTGAAAGACTGCAGTTCAAATTCACCCACAGGGTGTAGAGCCAACTTGGTAGACTAGGCATACATCTCCATAATTCCCTCTGAAAACTAAGACTGGATTGATAACTGAACGGAGCTTTCTGGATACCCAGTGGGCCCTAGAAAACACCATAGGGCTGACAGACTGGACTACATGCCACTAAACCGGAAACTTCCCTCTCTTCTTGACCCCTGCTCCTGCTGACCCACCACTTGCATGGACTAAAGGTACTGGTGCTTTTTTCTTTTTGTTGTCTAGTAGTCAAGCTATGCACATGAGCCAGCAAATACACTGAGCAGCAGTGCTGAACTGAACAACATGTGCCACAGCAGAGAGATAGTGTGGGAGATAACCATGATTTGAGAGCCTGGCAGCAGACTGAGGACACCACAGACCAGCCACCCTCTCTTTTCTGAACTCTACCATAGATTCTACTCTTAAGCTGTGGGAGGGGCAGCTTGATTGGGACACCATCTTGGTTGGCTGAGAGGCTGAGAGGCCTCAGTGAAGGCTAATTCCCAGGCTGGGAGGCAGTGCCAGTCCAGGGAACACTTTTCCAGCAGAAAGACTATGTTTAGCTCAGTGTTACCTTACAGGTAGGGCCCGGCAGAGGAAGGCAACAGAGCCATAGTCCCTCCCTACTTTGAACTACATCATAGCATCTGGGTACTGCCAAAGAGGTGTTTCTGTTGTCAGCTGAAATGTGGAGCCTACCACACCTAATGGCCTGACTGATTTTGTAAGCTGTCAGATAGCTCTGAGCTTTTTAAGATAACACTGCCTGGAGAAATAGCTACTGTGCAGCCCAACAGCATCTCTTCAGCCTTTACTGACCCATACCACTGGGTCACTTGATGGCCCCCAAGTGCCTCCATAAGTAGGGCGTTGTCTTTGCCACTCAGAGGTGGAGCCTGCCACTCCAGAGAGTCTACTGTGGCCACTTATTAGGGTACACAGAGGCAGATGCAGACAAACTTCCTTCTCAGAATTATGCCTTAGCTCCTGTTGAGACAACACCAGTCAAACTATACAGCCTCTAGGCAGCAGACCATTGCTAAGCATTTAAAGAAACAGTCCATGATGGATTTAGAAAACTCTCAAAACAAAAAATTCAAAAAAACTTCCCAGATGAAGAAGACCTTCTGAAACTGTCAGAGGTCTAGTACAAAATAAATGTATAGAGAGCCCTCCTAGAGATTAAACAAAATGCCACTGAGAAAAATGAAAAAATAAGCAGGTATTCTGACTGACGGAATATCAATGTTCTGAAATCTGACAGATCAATAATAAAATTACAGAATTAGACAGTTCAGTTCAAAGCCAAAGGAGCATAACTGAAGAACTAGAAGTCAGACTTAAATGACTTTGAGAATACAGATATCTGACACCAGCATTTATAAGGAGGAATCAGAGAAAATAAGAAAAATGAAGAAACATTAAGAAACATGTGCGGCTCTATCAATAGGAATAATCTACGATTAATTGGAGTTCCTGAACAGAAAGGGATAGCTGAAAACAGAGTATTGTTGAGTTGCTGACAGAAAGCTTCCCTGAAATTATGAAAGAAAAGAAAATAGATATCCAAGACATGTGTCAAACGCCACAAAAACCAGACCCCAAAAGAAAGACATCAAGACATGTTACAATCAAGCTTAATAAAATGAAACACAAGCAGAAACTTTTAAAGGTAGCAAGACTCAAAGCAAAGCTGCCATTCAGTGGGAAGCCCTGTAGGCTTTCATCTGACTTCTCAGCAGAAACGATGTCAGTATGAAGATAGTGGGATGACACATTCAAAGTGCTGAAGGAGAAAAACTTGCAACCAAGAATTACATATTCTTCAAAACTGTCTTTAAATATGAAGATGAAATTAAGATATTTGAAGACAAACAGAAGCTTAGAGACTTTGTAAAAACCAAACCCAAACTACAAGAAACACTGAAAGAAGCTCTTTGCTTAGAAAAACAAAACCACTAACTGGGTACTTAAGGAGGTGATACAAGACACGATATCCAGAAACCTACTCAAGTAGAGAAGGCAGAAAACTCAATGAAAGCCATAATATTAAAAGAAAGGAACCAGTGATCATATCATGAAAACTATGACTCCATCACATTAAAAAGAGGGACATATTACAGTAGTTATAGTCTTTTCAGATAGAGAGGAAATGAAAAAGATATGTAGAAGTTAAACTTGGGTTTAAACTTAAAATATTAAGGGGAATTATAGGAGCAGCTGCAAAGCACAATAACAGTGCAACATACCAAAACAAGAAGTGCAATACATGAGTCTCAGCAAACACAAAACCAACACTGAAAAAGATGAAAAGTCAACCCATATGACCCAGAACACAATATTAAGAGCAACATGGAAAACACCAACACAAAAATAATTACATCACAATGACAGCACTAAACACACACCTGTCAATAATTACTCTGAATGTAAATGGACTGAATGCTCCAATAAAGAGACAATGAGTGACATCTTGGACCAAAAGTCAGAACTTGTCTATATATTGCTTACAAGAAACACACTTTAGACTCCAAGATACGAACAAACTGAAAATGAAAGGATGGAATAATATATACCAAGCTAACAACATACAAAGAAGAGCAGGTTTAGCCATACTAATCTCAGATAAAATAGATTTTAATGTAAAATCCACTGTCATAGACAAGGATGGTCACTATTTGTGGCCGAAAGATTCAATATACACGCGGGACTTAACAATATGAAATATTTATGCACCAATACAATACTAGAACGTCTAAGTACATCAAACAAATACTGACTACATTAAAAGATGAGATAGATCACTCCACAAAAATAGTAGGAGACTTCAACACTCCACTTTCAGTAATGGATGGAACATCTAGAAAAAAGCTGAGTAAACACACAGATCTTATTGTGAGAATCAACCAACTAGACCCCATTGACACACACACAACTTTTTATCCATCAACAGATAAGCCCACCTTCTTCTCCAATGCACACAGGATATTTTCTGGAATAGAACATGAGTTGAACATAAAGGAAATCCCAACAAATCCAAACCATTGAATTATTGCAAAGCATCTTATCAGACCATAAAGCCGTAAAAGTCAAAATCAATAGCAGAAAAAACATAGAAATTGGAACTCATGGAAACTGAAAAACACCTTGCTCAAAATCCATGGGTTATAGAAGAAATAAAGGACCTAGTAAAGAAATTTATGAATTCAAATGAGAATGAAAACACTTCCTACCAGAACATATGGGATACAGCCAAAGCAGTGCTCAAAGGTCAGTTTATTCCTGTAGATGCACACACCTGGAAGGAAGAAAGGATCCAACCAAAGAATTAACTGCACAGCTTAAACAAGTAGAAAGAGAGCAATAGAGGAACCTCTCAGGCACCAGAAGAAAGAAAAAAAAAAGCAGATAATAAAGATTAGAGCAGAACTATAGCAGAATTATAGAAGAACAATTAAAAAACTGACAAAACCAAAAGCTGTTTTTTAAAAAAGATCAACCAAATTGACAAACCATTGGCTACACTTACATAAAGAAATTAGGAGACAAAACAAATCACCTGAATAAGAAATGAGATGGGAGAGGTCACAACAGACCCGGGTAAAATCAAAAGTAGTATAATGGAATAATATGAAAGACTGTACTCTAACAGACTTGAAAACCTAGACAAAATGGACAAATTCCTAGATTCACACCACCTACCAAAATTATCACAAGGAGAAATAGAACAGCTTGATTGATAAATTCATCACAAAGGAAGAGATTGAAAAAGTCATCAGAAAACTGCCACCCATTTTCATCTGGAGATGCCTTGGAAAAAAGACCTTGACTGGTGACCTAAGGCTTTTGAAAACCCTACAAGACACAGTTCTATTCTGCAATACATGGAAGTCACGATGGGTTGGAATTGAGTAAATGTAAACTGGTGTTGGAAAGGAAACACTCGTGGCAAAGTGGCTAATTGCTATGGTTGCTAACCAAAAGGTCAGTAGTTCAAATCCATCAGGCACTTCTTAGACTCTATATGATGCACTCTGTCCTATAGGGTTACTATGAGTCAGAACTGGTGCAACAGCCATGGGTTTTGCTTTTGGTGCTGGAGTTACAGGATAACTGTTGATGAGACAGCTACCATTAGCCTCCTTTCCAACAAGTGAAAATTGAGGCTCAGAATGTTTATGTCACTTGTTCAATGTCAAATAGCCACTGGCAGTAAAGTCAAATTTTGAGAACACATCTGCCAGACTTCAAATCTCATGGTCTTTTGAAGACTTTAAACTATCTCTTGCTTATCTACAAGTAGAATACCAGAGTGGTTGAGACTATGAGCTGTGAGGTTAGCCTAGCAAGGTGTGAATTTCAACCCCCAAATTGCTGTATATCTTTAAATCAGTTATTTAACTTTTCTAAGTCTCAATTTCCTTATCTATAAAACGGAGATAATTGTACTTAGTTCATAGGGTTCCAGAGAGAATAAATGAGACATTTTGTGTGAAAGTGCTTGCCGTGTAATAGTTGTTTGGTGAGAGTCAGCTACTATTATTAGTGTGAAAACACTGGCCTATTTTATTTTCTTCAAAAATAATTTAAATATACATTACATATTAGAATTTGCACATTCTCTCTATATATGCTTAATTATGTGTATATGTGTATATATATGTGTGTGTGTACATATTCCTATCTAATTGTATCAATAATTATATGAAGGTAGCAAGGTAGGTCAGGCAACAATTCTAATATAGATAAACTGTGGCTTAGAGAGGGACAATTATTTACTTGTAATTTCACAAAAAAAATAGAGAAATCAGAACGTGAAATGAGTCTACTCAGTGCAGTTTATATTCTAGTATATTGTCTTAAATGTGCAGGAATGAAATAAAGTAATATGTTTTATGTGTGAGAAAACCTCTTAACTATAAGACTGGAAAACAGTAAGGGAAGTGTATATTCTCAACTCCTAAGGCTTGCTTGTTCATAGCATGATAGAATACAATGTTTGTGACAAGGTAGGTATTCTGTGTTTGTAGGCAGTTGGTTGAAGTAGATTATTTATTTCGTTGTTTTTCATTGCAGAAGTTTACGAAACTTAACTGGTCTTTTTCTAAGAGAGTCTCGTGCACCCTATACTGGTGAGTGGAGTCTGGGGTCTTCAAAGTCAGCAAGCTGCCACCTGAGGAACATCAACTGTTCCCAACCCACCTGGAACAGATGACAACTGTGAACACCAAAGATATGAGGACAAATGAGCCCAAGAGACAGAAGGACCCATATGATTGGGAGACTACATCAGCCTGAGACCTGAAGAACTAGACGTGCCAGGCCACCACCAAAGACAACGCAGATTTTCTGATGGAGCATGTGAAAAAGAAGTGTGCAGATCAAGAACTCTATTAAACCAGAACTGATGGTCAGACAACTTGGTTTACTCTGAGAATACAGCCCCTAGACCCAGAGCTGAAACCGGTGCTGAACCCAACACTTCAGACAAAGAATGGACTGGACTATGGAACACAGAGTGATGTAGGCGGTGTGTGTGTATTTTACACATATGAGGCTGTGCTACTGCTTTCTTTTTAAAGAGGAGAGGAGAGGGTGGACAAGAGGGGACAAGTATTGATTGAGCTGTATAGCGGAAGTTAACAACAAAAATTAGAGTGTTCTGTCACAGGGTGAGGAGAGCAGACAGTTGCAGAGAGGTGGGTACTCAGGGGTTTATATGCAAATTGACTTGAATTATAAACTTTCACTTAATCACAATATTTTTTTTAAGTTTATGAAACTATGAGAGCACATTTAAAAAATAAATTGTATATGCTGTTTAAACTCCTACCAGTGTGAATTTTTGAAGTCAAACCAGCCAAAGTTGACTTTAAGAAGCTATCAAGAATGGATAAGCAAGCAATCCATCCTTCGCCTGTAGGTTTGACTGTCCTCACATCTGCGCATGGCATCCCTGATGAGAAAGCTAGCACATAGTAGAGGCTACCTGTAAAATCAATGAATTTTGTCAATGACAGTTGCATCCAGTTACACCAGAAAAGCCTCTGACCAACAGTACGGACTATCAGAAAGGCATGTAAGTAACAGTTATCTAAGAACAATAAGAAAGACTCTTCTATAACTTCAGGGCTTCTGGATATTGAGTTCATGGGCAGCACTTGCCAATTCAAGGTTCTGTGGAAGTTTCCAACAGCATAAGTGAAAATACCTACCCTTATTAGTACAGCAGATTATTAATTTGGGGTTTTGTTGGCAGTTTTCCCTCAGTGGTTTTTATGTTGTGCTGTTTTTCTCTGAAACTTATATTCATGTTTGTTTGCCAGGCAAACTCTATTTTGTGGGAGTTTACTATCAGGTTGCATCTAGTCATGAATCACGTACACGCAAGTGCTTCAAGAAGATCTGTTCCAGAGATCAGCAGTGATGCTATCGTATTGCTCAGCAGTTTCAGTCCTATAGATAGAGGGCGGTGGCTCTCTTTACCTCCTTCCTGGTGGATTTCAGATATGAGAACAGGTTCTTTGATCCCAAGACACATTTGCTATAGCAATCATGAACTCTCAAACCAAGCAGGATACTAATTTTAAATGGCATAGAACGAAAAAATTGTGTTATCGAGAAAATAGATTGGTATCTTAAAAATACTGCAATGTAGATAATTTAGAAGAATTTCACAGTGTTCCCGAAATATGGGAGAAGGGCTTTTTTTTACTACAAAGACATCCGATAAATGATTGAGGCTTGATTAATCTATGTTGATTCTGACAGTTGTATTAAGTATAGAAACCCAAAAAATAAAATCCACTGATGTCAGGTATAATTCATAACAATGACACAGGACAGAGTAGAACTGCCCCACAGAATTTCCAAGGAGCACATGGTGGATTTGAACTATCCACCTTTTAGTTAGCAGACACAGCACTTAACTATCAGATCACTAGCATTTCCGTTATTTAAATCTGTTAATAACAGAGAAAAGAGCGATCTGTTAGTCACTCATCTACCTTTCGTGTTTGCCTGTAAGACTGAAGCTTTACCTGAGATCAGTCTTTCAATAGATTGAAATTAATGTCTCTAATTCTGACTCTAACCCAGAGATTAGTTGTTATCTGATGGTATGTTTATAGTGCCACGCAAGAGTTGTACCCCTGTCCCATTGGCCTAGAGAGTTCATTAGGTTTTCCATGAGGTGAACAAGAAGAGCAGGAAGCCCATGTGAGTTACTCTTTGTCTTCTGACTAAATTCTAATCACTTCAGTCTGTGTGACTGACAGGGAAATGCTCTCCACTGTGACTGAGGGTATTGATTTCTCACCCCTTTTGGGGCACACCACAGAGACACAATCAGAGGCTACGGCTTTCAAAAACCCCTTCATCTGCCTTAATCACCTGATCGATAATCAGCATCAGGACCAGGGATCTTCAACAAAGCCTTCTCCAATGTCTTTATTTTCTTTCTTCCATTGGGCTACAGATCTGCTGAGTCAAGACGATTTTAATAGATCAGAAAGAGAACGGTAAACAACAGTAGCATGCTTTAGGGACGGTTCTTAGATCTAGAAGTTCCCG